>CM062939.1:20270000-25270000 GCA_031878705.1 Tapirus indicus | reverse complement strand
TCTCCTAGAGGACAATATTGTGGAATGTCATCAAGACCTTCCAGCATGCAAAAATGTGTGTAACAGGACTGAGAATGAAACAAAAGAGATAATAGGATGAGAATAGATGTTTGATAAGCCCCTAGCAGTCTTCCTATCACACGTGGGAAGACAAGACGCAGACAGAGGTGTAGAGTTTGTAATGTAGAATAGAGGAAAATTCAGCTAAGAGTATTTCTGGAGCCTGAGGTAGCAAACGAAGAAGCCCAATTTGCCTGCAGAACCCAGGAGAGGCTTGTGTTTTGGAAATGTGTGATAAGTGGCTGGTAGGAATGAGACCTAGGATTTAAATGAGGGTTCCAGTAATCAGAAGTCAGTATATGGAATAATCAACCCCCTCACTACATTCTACCTTATTTAATAAATCTGGCTATTAGGTATTCATCCCCAATCAAAAAAATCCAGATGATCGTTTTCTAAAAAAACTGGATGAACTGGGTCAAGCAAAGTAAATTAGAGTGCAAGTTGGTTCTCCAAGACAACCTCTTCCATATCCTATCATTATGTGATGAACTAGAATGGTTAGCTCTCTTCCCAGAACCTGTGGAAACATGCCAGTTAAAAAGCACAGCCACTTACAAAGAGCTCTTACTTGTTCTTTCAAATCACCACTAATTTTAATTTTCTAGCCTTTTGGTGTTTTGAACACCCAATTTTCAACATTGAGGATGGGGTCCCCACACCAACAAGCAATTCTTCAGACACCAGCAGGGTTTTCAAGAATTCAACTCAATTCTGATACTATCTACCCAGAGAGAGCATCAGATTTTGCAGGTTATGGGTTCAATCCTTCAAGACTGTCCCCAATCACTCCCACTTCAGATGCCAGTTGAAAGCCCAGGTTGTTACCTGTACTTTGGACCAACTGGCTCTAAATCAGGCTCCCATGACCCCTCCCTTGGGTTTGATTCATTTGTTAGCGTGGCTTACAGAATTCAGAGAAACATTTTGGTTACTAGATCACTGGCTTATTATGAAAGGATATAACTCAGGAACAGCCAGATGAAAGAGGTGCATAGGGCAAGGCATGGGGCAAGGGCGCAGAGCTTCCATGCCCTGTCCAGTCACACTATTCTCTCAGCACCGTCAGGTGCACCTCTGACTTGGAAGCTGTCCGAACCCTCTCCTTTGGGTTTTTATGGAGCCTTCATTACATAGGCATTATTGATTAAATCATTGGCTATAGTCACTTGAACTCAATCTCCAGCCCTTCTCCCCTTCTTGGAAGTTAGCTGTGGGGGCTGAAAGTTCCAACCCTCTAATTACATGATTGGCTCCACTGGCAAACAGCCCCCATCCTCAGGGGCTTTCCAAATGTCACTTCCTTAACATAACAAAAGGCAACTTTATCACTCTTAAGATTGGGAATTCCAAGGGTTTTAGGAGCTGTGAGCTATGCACAAAGACCACATATATATGAGAAATATATTTTGGTCATCTGAATGACCACATAGATATTTCTTATAAATTACAACGTCACACCTATCTTTTCTGAAAACTTGCACTCTTCATGTGAAGCGCTACTACCTTGTAAAGGCTCACATCATTCTATGGCTAAATTTCTGTAATACCGTCTTCCTATTTAGCCTTTTTTTTCCACTCTTGCCTCTCCCACTTCTCACACTAATGTTAATTCACTATTTTGTGAACTTTTGAATATACCCATCTTGTAACCATGAGCCCTCCAGGACCAGTTCAACTGACCACATCGCTTATCAACAGAGTGATTAAGAATTGTCTTTCAGAAAACGTGCAAAGTCATGTAGCCAGAGCATGCATGGAAGAAATCGGGACCTTAAATGACAACAGAACCAAAGATCCTCCTCCTCCCCACGGAACCAAAGGACCAGGACACGAGTGGAACTTGAAAGTCGCACTCCTATCTGAAGCGAGGGGTCCCTCATTCAGGAAGATCCAGTGTTAAAATTCCTTCCCCACCTCATCATAAATGTTTAGAACCTTACCAAAAATGCTTGAAGCCCACCAATCAAAACCTGTCCCACCAGGATTTCCATGTGCCAGCCTGTTCCCCCTAACCTCTTAAATTTTGCCCCAAATCCTGAATAAGGGAGACAAATCTGAGGGCACGTGCCCCCTGTCTCCCTGTAGATTGATCTTGCAAAATAAAGCTGATCCCTTTTCCCAAAGGCTGACGTAGTAATTAATTGGCTGTTTATGCACATCAGTCAAGAGAACCCCAATTTTGTGTGGTAACAATCTGATCACATCATTCCTTTAGTATCCTTTCTAAGGCATTTAAATAACATCTAAATAGTTCACATGGCTTAGGAAGCCCTGCTTTACCTGGACACCAAAAACTTCGAAATTATCACTTCAAAATGCTCCTTCTCACCCCCTTATCGCCACCTCACCCTCCAAACTTCTCTCTTTATCCATAGTGGTTTCCTCTGAGGTGTCTGAACATGCTTTCTAACTGCAGAGATTTGCAGAATGACTGAAATCTTAGCCCCACTCTCAATTCTGTTAACCTGTTAACCTCTACTCAACGTAAAGAGTGGCAGCAATTCCTTTTAAAGAGACTTTATCAGAGAAGACGTTCGTGAACACTCAGACTGGCTGGGTTCTCCCATCACATGCTTTGTAGAATACTGTACATGATGGTAGCACTCAGCAAATCTGTCATCACTTCACCAGATGATAGATACCAGAGTAGGGTTAATTTGGTCTGTTCAGAGCTATCCTAAGGTGACTTGTGACATCTAATTAATATTCAACAAATATTTGTTAGCCAGCATGGTCTGACACAACTTGCATTACAATGAAAGAGATGTCTCCCCTCTGTAAGGCCAACATCTGCCCTGCTCAGATCCCCACGATGAGTCTTTATCCCTCCTGGAGCCAACTGTTCTATTACACCATAGGGCTTTAAAAGTCTCAAATATCTCTCATTTAAAAAGAAAAAATAATAATAATAACAAATAAACAAACAAATGAAAACTATTTTCTCTGTAAATGGAATTCTAACCCTTTCTCCAGTTTCATAGTCAACCTTGAATGCATGGGCCGACCTCACTTTTTCTATTTTCGATGTTCTGACTTTGTATGTTTGTTTCTATTTTCATCCCTATCTTGCTCTAAAGCTTGCCCATGAATTCCATGGACCTAAATGGAATGGATCTATTTTGGTGTTTGAATGCTTAGCCTGTCAACACCATGCGACATTGTTAACCATTCCACTAACTCATTTTTAATCAAAAGGCAAGGGGAATTAAAAATATATACATATTAGTTGTTTGTTTAGACCAGCCATATAATGTACACCCTTGAAATTGGAGAAATAGTAACAGCGTAATTTTTAGGTCTCAATCAGGAAATCAGATTCTGTCACCTTCTATAGTCCCAGGAATAAATACAGTTAACAGCCAGTATCTAAATGACCCCAAAGATTCTATAGATTTTTTTCTTCAGAATTCCTCCATGTTTTCAGCTTGTTCTTAAAGTTCTTTTTTCTTCTCCCCAAAGCCCCAGTGCCTGGTTCTATATCCTAGTTTTAAGTCCTTCTAGTTCTTCTACGTGAGCTGCCGCCACAGCATGGCAACTGACGGACGGACATGTGGTGTGGTTCAGTGACCCAGAAGCGAACCCAGGCTGCCAAAGTGGTGAGAGCACTATTAGACCATCAGGGCTGGCTCTTAAAGTTTTATGTAAAAGATTTGGGGTCTAGTAATGGCCAGATAATTATTAACATACAATCTTTCTTCTGGTCTCTGGCCTGGAGTTTTCTGCGATACAAATGAAGCAGGACATGGTAGATATTCTAGGATCTCAAACCATATACATCAGTGTTTGTCATTTGTTTATTTATTTATTTATTCAACAAATATTTATTGGGAATCTCTACATTCTGGTCACTATGCTAGGTGCTGGGGACAGAATGTCTTTTTGCAGCCCCTGGAAGGATATGATTACTTGGTGATCCCTTTTTATAGAGAGAGGGCTGCATGAATAGCCTCTCAACTTGCTTTGAACCAACCCCTATATGAACATAGTCATCTCTAGCTGCACAAATCTAACAAAGTATTGGGAAATGGTGTCCTATTATACATTAATAATCTAATGGCCATGACTAGGTGACTTACATTAAAAATGTCATAGTATTTGGAATATATCTTTCCTTAAAAATAGGTGAAAGGAGACTGAATATGATTATCTGAACAAACATATGAAAAATTAACAAATATCTTTTATTTGAAGAAAAATTTTTGTTTAAAAATGTAAAGAATGCATTCTTTATCTGTTTAAAAATGATTTTCAATGAACAAATAGGTTTATGTTTTATAATGAAATTCCTAAAACATTAAAAAAATAGCATTGAGTACACTTTATCAACCAAAGTCATTAGCATTAATAATGTTTATAATAGGTGCCATTTATTAATAGTTACCATGGACCATTATAACTGTTTTTCAGATCTGTCACCTCATTCAATTCTATTCAAAATCCTGAGAGGTTTAGTCTGATTTTGTAGATCAACTACCTGAGATTTACAATGTTTAAGTAAGTTACAGACTTTGTGATTGAATCCAAGTCTGTCCCATGTCATAGACTATGTCCTCAATAAATTTACTGTGTACAGGGATCCAAATATTTAGTATCTCCATTATTTAGCTTATTACTTGCCAATGCACTGCACTAGAACAACAGAAATTTAAATTCTTAAGACTAGACAAAATTAGCTATTTTTCTGATGCATCATGCTATTTGTTTAAATAAAATAAGATTATATAAGTTTTTATATGGATAAATTATTTCTGGTTACATACAGAAAGACCCGGTAACAATAGCAGACTATGAGAAAGGCAACAGTGTGGTAGGTGGCAGGGTCATAAAGAAGATTTACTTTTAACTCTATAGTCCCTGGGACATTTGAATTTTGATCCATGGCTATATTTAACCTATTGAGAAATTTTAAAAATTATATTAACAAAAAGATACAGAAGATTTTTTTAAATTACTGAATTTAAACTTTTGCTAATGGTCTGATAATTCATACCTCTACCATAGCTCCATTATATTTTAGAACTTTGTCAGAAAATATGGAGAAAATTAAGAGTAGTTTTGTATCTTGGAAAAAGCATCAAGACATAGGCATCTAATGAACTATGTGTGAATTCCTGGTAAGTAGTTTGAATCTCCAATATCAGCAGTATTTACTAGAGGGAAATCATTTAATTCCTAAGCCTGTTTGTATTTTTAAGCTGAAAATGGAGATAATACATTCTGTCTATAGAATTATCATTAAATTCAGTGACAGAAATTTATAGAAAGTATATTTTGAAGAGCTAAATACATGTTAGATGCTCATTTTGGCTAACAATGAACATAAAATAAATATAGCTTTTACTTTTCTCACTGTGGTAATTTGAGACTTGTTATCATGGCAGTTTAATCAACAAACAAGTCAAAATAATTATGAAAAAATTACTATAAAATATTGATAATTATCTAGAATGTCACAAAGCCAAATGTGTTTATTATGTCCCTCCTAAATATAAAATCAAATTACATTGTTCATCTTTATCAGTTGCTAACATTGTGAAATAAACATACTAAGCAAAATTCCATCATTTGTTTTCATATAAAACTCACAATAATATATGTATACTTTTCTGCTTTGTACTAAAGGAAAAATTGGGGCCTTTGACTTTTGTAAAAAAACCAATTACATAGCTAAAATTATGCTACAGACACACATCATAGATATATGCAACAATGAATTTGCCCAAAATTGCTTTTTTTCCTACTCTCAATGAAAATCCAATTTCCATTTTAATGAAGCTTTCTGCAAATACTATATACATATATATTTTAATATTAAAATCTAGGCAAGTCCTACTCTGTTGGCAAAATAAGAACTTTTATTTGTGTTACATCAAGCTTATCTATATTTTATAGATCCTTTGTACGTAAAGATAACACTATTAATTGGCCATCAACTGGGCAAGCACATTGAGTTATTTTGTCAGTAACAGTAAAAGTTTTGCCCTAAGCAAACGTAATTCATACAGCCAATTCCTTTTGTGACAAATAGCGTACTTTTATGAGATGAGAATGTTTGCAAGTCTGTGACTAGAGAAAACAATCATGGTGTCTGTGCTTTAGCCAGGTCTTCCTATCAGAGCTAAAAATAATTTAAGACAAAAATGAAATACTTTATAACAATTGTATAACTCAGAACTTTAACCGATAATAGGGATAAGAATGTTTTACACAAATTAATATTTAAGCTATACATAAAATAAAATAAATGAATAAACATAACATGTGCACTCCTAATTGTTGAAAAACAATTTGCTATTTGAAGGAGTCTTTTTTGTGTTTTTGTTTTTGTTTTTAGAATTTACTGCACTGAGTATGCGTAAGCCTCATAGATCAGTATTATTAGCTCTTGTAGTTTCTGCAGTTCTACGGAACGAGACTCTAAGAATAGGGGTTAATAATATATATTAAATAATAAAGAAAAGATTTGACATGATATTCTCTACATAAGAATTGTTTACTATATCTCATTTATGCATTTACCTAGAAAAAATTATTGAGCTCTTACTAATTACAAGAGGTAAATATGAATTAGAACAGAGTTGTGCACATTGCAGGACTGAGAGTAGAAAAGGCATTTTGCATACCTATCTAATAGTTACATAACTCCAGATAACCAAATCAATTTACATAAGTAATTAAGTTATGAAAGATTCTATCAGGAAAAGTAGTGATATTATCCAACAGAATTACCCTTGGAAGAAACAAATAAACAAATAAAAAGCAAGTAACGCTGAAATGCTACCACATCATTATAACCCAAAAGGACGATTTCTCCAGATTCTGGAAATTTCTTCAGATCCTGGAGATTTCTCTGGCTAGATACACAGAATTTCTTGAAATAATCTGAGTGAGCTCACAGTGAAATATGAGAAAAGGACAATATTATTGAAAGCAAAACAAATTTTTAAAATAAATGTGTAGTTTAGTTTAAATAGCAAAAGTTTGTAAATGCATCCAGTAATTGCAATTGCTTACAGGTTTCCAGTTAAAATTCCTAACAAGTTTTACTTAATAGGCAAATACGATCAGCTAATACACTCGCTTGGAATCAGAAGTGAGAAAATTAAATTTATTCAGTATTTATTTGACAATTTTATTAGGAACTCTACTACATTTTCAGCACTATTCTAGAAAGTGGAGTTAAGAGAATAAAATGGACAATGTCCCTGCCTCATGGAACTTACCTTCTATTATTACACAATATTAGAGTAAATAAATAATATGGTACCAAGAAGTGACCAACTGATACAGACTAAAGAGGGAAAGAGAAGATATTTAGATGTTTTTCTTAGATGTGTTTCAAATTAACTTTACCATGCTATTAGTCCAGATACTTTAGAGAATTTGAGAAGATAATATTATTATTTGGAGAAGGATTATCATTTGACTGCAAATGTTAAAAAAGCTATTCTTCAGTGAAAATAAATATTTTACACAATTCTGAGTGAGTTAATATTTTCTCAGTATTTATTCATCAAATTATAAGATTATAATTTTCTGAATTGATGTGTAGGACTAATGTTTTGAAATAGGTAAATTTCACAAAAAATAGAGAGCAAAAGTCTATACCTTATTATGCAGTATCATTTGAGGTAAAGGAATAGACAAAATTATATATTTTTTTATTTTTAGAAAGTGCACATATGTATATATATATAGTGGTAAACTACACATAATATAAAATTAACCATATTTAAGGGTACGGTTCAGTGACATTAACTGTGTTTACATTGCTGTGCAACCATCACCACCATCCATCTCCAGAATTTTCTCATCTTCCCAATCTGAATCTCTGTACATATTAAATAATTACTCCCTGTTCTACCCTCCCCCCAGCCCCTGGAAACCACCATTCTCCTTTCTGTTTCTATAAATTTAGGTACTCTAGGTACCTCATTTAAGTGGAATCATACAATATTTGTTCTTTCGTGACTAGTCTATTTTACTTAGCATAATGTATTCAATTTTATCAATATTATAGCATGTACCAGAACTTGTTTCCTTTTTAAAGCTGAATAATAATAATAATGGTATGTATATATATATACATATATATATATATATATGTATATATATATATATACACCATTGACACTTGAGTTGTTTCCATCTTTTGGTTATTGTGAATAATGCTGCTATGAACATGAGTGTACAAACATCTGTTAAAGTCCCTCCTTTCAATTCTTCTGGGTATACATCCAGAAGAAAAAATGCTGGATTCTATGTTTATTTTTTTTAAGGAACTGCCATACTGTTTGCCACAGGAGCTGCACCATTTTCCATTCCCACCAGCAATCCACAAGTGTTCAAAATTGTCCACATCCTTGCCAATACTTGCTATTTTGTGTTTTTGTATGTGTGTGTATTGGTTTCTGTTTCTGATAGCCATCCTAATAGGTGTGGAGTGATATCTTGATGTGGTTTTGATATACATTTCTCTGATGATTAGTGATTTTGAGCATCTTTTCATGTGCTTATTGGCCATTTGTATATCTTTTTGGAGAAATGTCTATTTAAGACCTTTGTCCATTTTTTAATCAGGTTGCTTTTTGTTGTTGTTGTTGAGTTATAGGAGTTCTTTATATATCCTGGATATCAATCTCTGATCAGATATATGGTTTGCAAATATTTTCTCCTATCCCATGGGTTGCTTTTTCATTCTGTTAATAATATCCTTTGATGCACAGAAGTTTTTAATTTTGATGAAGTCCAATTTATCTATTTTTCTTTTGTTGCCTATGTATAATGTTTAAGAGGAGAAAAAACTGTCATATTTCTAATTTTAGACTCTAGTCTTCATCTATCATCCCACAAAATATTTTACATACTTGTATCAAATACAAATAATTAGAATGGGCCAAATATGTTGATTGATTGCTTTGTGTCTCCCCTACAGGATTGTGTGCTTTTTAACAGCATTGTGTTGTGCCAGGAATCTACTTTTGAAAATAAACTATTTCAAAACTCACTGACTTAAGAAAATAACCATTTTATTTATTCATGATTCATGATTTGTTCAGTAAGCTCGCCTAGAATCAGCTAGGTAGATCTTCAACTAGTCTTGTCTGGATCACCTTAGCAGCTAGACTGTGGCTGGAAGATCAAAGATGATCTCACTCACCTAGGGGGCTTGACTGCAGAGAACTGTGGAGGTGATTAGTAGAACACAAAGAATCCGAGAGCAAAATAAATGAGCAGTCAACTAGTCTACTCAACTTGCACCACCAGTAGGAAGAATGATCAGAGGTCAGCCACATCAGTAATACTCTAGGGATCTAGCAATCCAGGCCATGCCAGGATATCCCACCAAAAATAAGAAAAATTGTTGCCACTTACATCTCCCACCACAAAGAAGGAAGGACAATGCTGGGTAGACCTCTTCAAGTTCCAGAAACAGCATATTCCATATATGGGGAACTCATCATCTTATGATGGGTAACACAGAAGGGTTGTAATTTGGAGTGGGGCCCAGAGCCAGAAAAGTATTTGCAAATAGTCCAGGCTAGGAGGCAACAACCCTGCTGACTGGGCCATATGACCTGGCAGACCCTTGATGCTAAAGAAAATAAAAGAGCCCAGAGGTATTTGTACAAAAGGTGCTGTATGTAGTCTGTGGAAAGCATCAGTGAAAAAATTGCAGCACAGGCCCCTATGGTTCTGGAGAAGGCCATGCCATCAGCCACACATGATTTTACACCCTTTGGAAAACAACTCATTCATGCTGACTGAACTAGATATATAGTCCAAATATGCGGCCATCCGTCTTGTGCCAGAACCTTAGCCAGTACAACTATATAAGGGCTTGCTGAATGTTTGACCAGCAGCATGTTATCCCATATAAAAGAGTGTCAGACCAAGGGATCTACTTTCCAGCAAAAGAGGTGCAAGAGCAGTGTATGACCATGAGATCCACTGGTCATATCATACTACACATTGTACAGGACTGATAGAGGTTTGGTGCAGGCTGATGAAAGTACTTATGAGCGACAGTTCAGAGTTAATATGAGAATTGAAGTTCCTTATTGAGTGCTGTGTAACTGATGAGAAGTATATATGGTACCGGGTGCCAACAGCTGGAATGGCCCTGCTTACTGCCACTCCCAGTGACACACTTTGAGAATTTGTACTTCCTATTTCCAGAATACAAGATATTCTTGTAAGTTTGTTTTTCTGAAAAATCAAAGCTTTAGTTAGAGTTAAGTCAAAATTGATCAAAGACTTAAATGTAAGACCTGAAACTATAAAATTTCTAGAAGAAAACACAGGGAAAAAGATTCTTGACATTGTCTTCGCAGTGATTTCTTGGATAAGTCACCAAAACCAAAGGCAACAAAAGCTAAAATAAGCAAGTGGGACTTTATCAAACTAAAGACCTTCCGCACAGCAAAGATAACAATCAATAAATTGAAAAGACAGCCTACAGGATGGGAAATAATATTTGCAAACCACATATCTGATAAGGAGTTAAGATCCAAAGCATATAAAGAACTCATACAACTCAAAAGCAAAAAAGCAAATAATCCTAGTAAAAAATGTGCAAAGGACCTAAGTAGACAGTTTTATAAAGGAAATATGCAAATGGCCAATAGGTATATGAAAAAGTACTCAACATCACTAATCATCAGGGAAATGTTAATCAAAACCACAATGAACTATCACCTCACACCTGTTAGAATGCTATTGTCAAAAAGACAAGGGATAACAAATATTGGCAAGGATGTGGAGAAAAGGGAACTCTCACACACTGTTGGTGGGAATGCAAAATGGTGTGGCCATTATGGAAAACTGTATGGTGGTTCCTCAAAAAATTAAAAATCGAACCACCAAATGAGTCAACAATTCCACTTCTGAGTATATACCCAAAGGAATTGAAATCAGTGTCTTGAGTGTCCACACTCTTGTTCTCTGCAGTGTTGTTCACAATACTCAAGATGTAGAAACAAACTAAATGTTTATCAATGGATGAATGGAAAAAGAAAATGTAGTATATATAGAAATACAGTGGAATATTATTCAGCTGTAAGAAAGAAAGAAAGAAGTCTTGCCATTTGCTGCAACGTGGATGAATCTGGAGGGCATTATGCTAAGTGAAATAAGCCAGATATAGAAAAATAAATACTGGATGGTATCACTTATATGTGGAATCTAAAAAAAAGCCAGTCATCACAGGAACAGAGAATAGAAAGTTGGTTGCTAAGGAATGGAGGGAGGGGGAAATGGAGTGATGTAAGTCAAAGGATATAAATTTTCAGTTAGAAAAAGAATAAGTTCTGAGGATGTAATGTCGCCCGTGGTGACTACAGTTAACACCATGGTATTGTATACTTGAAAGTGGCTGAGAGTAGATCTTAAGTGTTCTCATCACATACAAAATGTTAACTCTGTGAGGTGATGAATGTGTTAATTATCTTGATCTGGTAATCTTTCTACAATGTATATGTTATCAGATCATCATGTTGTGCACTTTAAATATATACAATTATATTTGTCAATTTTTCCCTAATAAAGTTTTAAAAACTCATTAAACAAACAAAAAAAGAAGTCAAAATAGGTATGGAATATTCATTACTTAGACCTATTTGGTTTGAAGAGGTACATTAACAACAGAATTGTTTTGTGAAAAGAGAAGGATTTTAAAAAGACTGCAATACAATTGCCAGAGATCAGATGAATTTTATATGAACTAATAAATGTATGTTTGAATAAAAGTCTTCTTATATTAATGTTTGTTTAATTCACCAAATAATTTTCTATACTAATAATTAAACAGCTTTCAAGATGTCTGTTGATGTGGTTGTTTTAAAGATGATTAGAAAATGCCAAGTGTTAATCATATTTCTGATTAGTATTTTACAGATGACCTCAAAATTAATTATGTGAATCCTTTTAGAATATCAGAGGCAATTGTTTTTCTGTTTCACTCTGTGTCAGTTTGAACTGATTTTGTCCATCAGACTTAATAACAGATTATAAAACCATTAAGGATCACTTATGATCTTGACCTCTTTCATTTTAGATTCTTTTTTTCCACTGTATCTGAAGTCTTGAGTTCACAATACTGCTTACTCTTGTGCAAGACAACTTTTTTCAAACTATTGTAAAGAAAAGCTGCAATGTTTTCCATCAGAAATAGCCTCATTACACTGTTTAGAAATGAATCTATTTAAATTGTCTTCAGTTATTTCTGATAAGGTAGTCATTAATTTATGACCTAGCGTTTATCAGAACATTTAAAAACTTCGTGGAATACCCCACTGCATTCCAGACTTCTCAGAAAAGCATTATATTATTCTCTCCTTTTCACCCATTGGAATTGGAGAACTACTAATTTGCAGAAATAAATTCAGTGCTCTGAATATATTCTACCATCTTATGGGCACAAATGACTGAGATCTCTAAAGAATCTCATAAGCTACCATTATGCCATTCATCCTGACCATCAATCACCCATAAGGTCTACTTATTTCTATACTCTTGAGAAATAGATTTGGGGGACTATAAAATGCACCTGTCTTCTTAGGCATTGGGATTTTTACTTGAATCATGCCAGGGTCAGAGATTCCCAATCCAGTGACTTTTTATTTGCAGAGGTCCCATCTTTCTACCTAATAAGTTCTATGGAAAAAAAAAATCAAGGCTGTTGCTATATTTCTTTGATAATAATTCATAACATTGTATTTTAAAGCACAATTCTAATCAGAGGGAATCTGCTATTTTATTTGCCACATCTGAACACTAAATTCTGAATATACTAGTACCAAAGAAACACATTTTTTTTTGTTAATTCGTATCACATTCAGATGGCAAATAATTTGTTAAGTTTTGAAGTGTCAAGATTTATCTGATTGTATGGATGAAAATAATATATCTGTAATCATATTTGTAATATCAGACATTGAAATTTATCTTTCTATTAATACGATTCATTTATATAGAATTTATATGTATTCAAATATATAAATTTCATAGTTTATTTTGCATTTAACAATTTTACTACTGACAAATTGCCTTTGTTTTCTTTATAAATGTTTTTATACTAGAATATTTACTAAAGATATTCAGTGGATTGTCTAAAATGAGGCTGCTTATATTGTCTTTCTTTTTAGTAGCTTTGAAGAATCTTTTTTATAACATATATCTTATGTATCAAGATTATATTTAATCTATGAATCAGTCACTTAAATTTGAAATATGTGTATGTCTAAAAATAATATAAAAACAGGTAAAATATGTTTATATGTAAAAGGTCTGTAATATATGTGTCTGTCTATCTATCTATCATCTATCTATCTATTGTGTTAGGCATAGACACAGACAACCAACTTATGAAAAAGTAAAATCTCTCAAAAGGTTAGCTGGGAGGAAAGATATATGATGCTACAGTTTGAAAGAACCTCTTGAATGTGTCAATGAAAGAAATATAGATGCTAGAAGTACCCAAGTGATTATGATTTGCCACACCCCACCATCTTCCATCCAATAATATGGGTGGAAATTTCAGTTAGAGAAGAGGCTTAGTTCAAGGATAGGAAAGTATCAACGGGCTACTGTGTGATCTATGGATTCCTGAAAGAAGGAAGCAAGCCAATTGCAGTTTGAATAATCTGGATTTAGGTGCAAATCTAAGGAGAGGAAATATAATTCAGTTGGGTTGAATCTGAAATTTGTCTTGTGTCCCTCAAAGACTCAGTACCTACACCTGAGAAGTTAAAGGGGAAAAAAAAAACCACCACCACCTTGGGGCTGGAGCTGTGGCTGAGCGGTTAAGTTTGGTGTGCTCAGCTCTGGTGGCCCGAGTTTTGTTCCCAGGTGTGGACCTACACCACTCGTCAGTGACCATGTTGTGGCAGTGACCCACGTACAAAATAGAGGAAGATTGGCAAGAGATGTTAGCTCAGGGCCAATCTTCCTCAGGAAAAAAAAAAAACACACCTCCTTGACCACATAGGACATAGGTGATATATAAAAGAGTCTTCTTGAGAGATGTACAATTTTACGATCTATGTCATGCTGGTAAGTTTTGGCATTCAACTGTTGGGTTTGCAAGTCTGTCTCCCCAAGGACTCTTGAGGGAAATGCTTAACATAGTGCCTAGAATAAAAAGGCAATCAATGATTGTTTCCTTTCAGATGAGAACGATTGTTCTTAAGAAGTGGAAAGTGGAATGATGAACTCTTTTCAACGTCTTATTATGTAGTACCTATCAATATTCTGTAACCATATTTTTTGTTTCAAGCTGGAAAAAAATTCCCCTATCTACATAGGCTGAACTCCAATTAAATATAGAACTAGACCCACAATATGAACTATAACATAAAACAATGAATGTATGAAAAGAGGTCAAGCAGTGCCATTGTAAAAAATTCTAATATGAATACTATAATCATAGGTGTCAGAAATTTTGTCACTCTTTTGCAACTTTTGTTGAAAAGAGAACATAACGAGGTTTGCACTTATGGCAAGATCGGAAATTGTAAGTGGCAAAAATCGACAAAAATTTACTGGATATCACTGAGTAAAGAGAGAACATATTGTAATGAAAAAAATAAAACTAAGCTGTAAAATGAGATATACAATTTTCATTTTGAAATTGTGGTGTCCTGTGTATTTTCAAACCGGATGTATAAATACCAGAGAACACTTGTGTGGTGTGTATAAAATACATTAGGATTCTAATGTACTTACCCTGCTTTTAATTGCTTATGTGTTCCTTTGTGGTTTTGCATTATAGCCCTATTGCCATTCAAGCAGCTAATTAACCTTTAATATTAGGTGCTTTCTCCAGAAAAATACTCTCTGCTTTATGTTTAATTACCTTTTCCAAATCCCAGGGCCACAAGGCTTATAAGATGATAAGGGCAAATGACTATGGATTGGAAAGTGTATATTTACATGAAGCAAATGCATATTTATCATTAAGGTATTATTGTCTTAATTATTAAAAATAAATAAAAATAAAAGCAGCTAAATTAAAAAATCACATCTAACATTGGATATCTTTCTTAAAAAAAAAATGTCTAGAGAGAAAATAGCTACTTAGTACAGATCTAAAAACATTTATGCCCTGTAAATTTATCATGGACTCTCAGAGTACATTTAGCAGGACTAACTACCAGTAGAATTTTATACCAATATAATATGATACCATCAATACTAGCTTCAAACCCAATTACTACTATTTTTCTCATTAAAAAATGATCCAAATTTTGCATAAAAATAAGAGTGTTTCTACTTAGATTGTCCCTGAAAAAATAAATTTTCTTCAGTGGTATGCACATATAAAGATTTACCTGCCTTTATGAATCACAAAATAATAGAATATTGATGTTATGAACACCTCAAATGCTAATATTGTGGATCAAAATATAACTCAACTGACAATTTCTAAAAAGTCTATATAGTTTTTTCATGCTTCTCGTTAATACACCAGGGAGCAAAGTCATTGGCAATGCAAATTCTTCATTACGAAATGAAAGATTAAATCACATAAAAATGCAGTGTTAACTTTTAAAACCCATGTTTTAAAAATAAACATTCCACTGCCATTTATGAGGCATCAAGGTAAACAGTCCCAGGTGCATCACCAAAAATGTGACTTCTAAGGAGTTAAAGTCATAAATTCCTTTCCAAACATTTATAAGGCTAAAGAACTAGAAGCTGGTGTTTGAGAAGGCTGGAAATTGTTGTATGACAAGAATTTCTGATTGTCCTTTAATCTATGATGGAGCATATTGTAAAAAGAAATAAGAAGTCTATCGTTCAATCTTCACCTGAAACAGAAACAAAACTCCCATCAATATGAAAACATGTTTATTAAGCTGAATTCAAATAATTTAACCAAACATAGTTCCACAGCAGGAAGGGTGTGGAGCTTTCTCAACATTAAACACAGTGCTTTCTTTTCTAAGCTTCTCATTTCTCTACTCCAGTCATTTGATGTTGCTTAAGGCCAATATCTGAATACTTGCTGCCCTCTTCCATTCATTCAGCATTTTCTAACAATGACCAGTGAAGGTTCATGAATGTCTAGGATGGTACCTTATATCAGCCTTAGGAATTCTGTGAAAGATAATTCTGAAATTTTTAAAGCCTGGCTATGTACTTGATCATTATTTACAGGACTTTTCGGTGAAATGTTTTACTTACCTAATCACATTAGGTAACTAATGTTACCTTTATCAGGTCCTGTTTAAGGTCCTAATAAAGATAAAATGTATTTTATCAGTTTTTACTTTAATAATATGTATCATGGTTTGAATTTCATTAGGAAAGCCTATCTACTTTATTCTACTTAAGAAAAGTTTTGATCTATTTTCTTGCGTTTATTCACACAAGTGAATTTTATCATTACTTTATCAGTTTACATTGAAAATTGCATTAAATTTAACATATTAATTTGTTAAGGATAGAAATATTCAGAATTTTGGAGCTTAACATTCAGAAAGATGTTTTATTTCTCCATTGATTTAGGTCTTATTTTATATCTTTATTGATATTCTAACATTATCTTGATATAATTCCTAGACGTTTTTTGGTTTCTCAGTTATAAAAAATGAAACTGATTATATGCACTTATCCAGTTTCTTGTACCTGATCCCATTACTAACTTCCATTTTATTTCCAATAGTTTTCCTTCTGATTGATTTTCTAGGTAAAAATGCCATAACTTCTGAAAACAATGATATATTTATTTCTAAATTCTCTCTCTCTACATATATGAAAACATGCATTTTTATATGCATACATATATGTATTTATCTTTTCTGATTGGTTTCTTTGTGAGGAAGATTGTCCCTGAGCTAATGTTTGTGCCAATCTTCCTCTATTTTATATGTGGGTTGCTGCCACAGCGTGGCTTAATGAGCAGTGTGTAGGTCCGAGGCTGGGATCTGAACTCACGCACCCTGGGCCGCCAAAGCGGGGCACATGAACTTAACCAATATGCCACCAGGCTGATCTCTATCTTTTCTGATTTTTAAATGAGAGAATAGTGTCCAATAAGATTAAAAAACACTGTGATTGCTGACCATATAATTTTGTTCTATTTATTGCTCCATAACAAATCATCCTAACACTAGTGGTTTAAAACTATACAAAATCATGTTATTACTTCCTACAATCTCCATGGGCCAGAAATTCAAGAAGGCTTTGGCTAGGTGTTTCTCCGTGAGGCCCCTGATGTGGCTGCAGTCAGATGTTGGCTGACGGGACCTGGAGTGGTGGTGGTGGAGGAGCACCTAGCTGGAGGCTGGCCACCAGGTATCTTTCTCTCCTTACAGCCTTTCCATGTGGTCTCTCTGTGTGGGCTAGTTTGGGCTTCCCCTAGGCATGGCATCCTCAGAACACTTAGAACACTTACTTGTTACTGGAAGATTTCAAGAATGAATATTCCAGAGAGCGAGGGAGAAACTCTATTACTTTCCATTACCTAGGCATGAAAGCCGGGTTGCATCATTTCCGGAGGACTCTATGTGTCCACCAATCAAAAGCTTATTCATATTCATGAGAAGAAACATAGACTCCCCTCATGATGAGGTGGTTGTCAAATAATTGGGAGCGACATTTTAAAAGTATGACTTTTAGCATTTTGTAAAATTTTTGCTCTTTCCTTTGAATAAATATTCTTTATAACATTAAGGAAATATCCTGCTATTTTTAGTGTGTTTGAATAATTTTTCAGTTCTTCTAATTAGAATGCATATTTTTATTTCTATCAGCATCTATCAATATGATAAATATATTTCTTTCATTCCAAAAATAATCTTTATTATTGGTCATGTGCCAGGCTCCGTGATGGATCCTGGGTTCACAGGGATGAATCAGGTAAGGTCACTGTTCTTCAGCAGCTGAGACATGCCAACCACGCTGAATCATCTCACTTGCTACTTATAACCACAAACTTCCTCGGCTGGAGTACTGCCTGATTGATTATCCTACATTTTGCTGAGCAATGTTCTCTTATCCTTAGTCTAGTCACACCTTCTCTTCTTCCCTCAAACCTCAAAACTCCCAGTTCCAACTCCCAGTTAATAATCTTGGCTCCTATTTCACTGAAAACAAACAAAAGCTATGAGTAGGCATATTATCATTTTATCATAAAAATTTCCCATACAAATCTACCCCCATATTCTATCTTCCCTCCAGTTACAATGGATGAATTCTTTCTGCTACTCTCTTTTCTCCTTCATGTCTGTGCTAGATCCCATCCCTCGAACCACTCAAAGATTATGATCATTCAATTAATTCCACTCTTTCCTAGATTATGAACTTTTCTTTTCTTTTCTACTGGATCATTCCTATCGGAATAGAAATAGAGTACTGCAGCTCCTATTTTAAAATAAAATTCTATAAATCCATATATTCTTCCATTTACTGCTCTGATTCTCTACGTAGCAAGACACTTTGAAGGGCTTTACTAAACTCAGGGTTTTAACTTTCTCTGATGCTATTCACTTTTGCATCCACAGCAATTTGTATTTTCCCCCACTCACCACTGAAACTGTCTTGTCTAGGTCAGCAATATGTTGCTGAATTCAACAGTCATTTCTTAGTCCTCATCTTAGCTAACTTCTCTTCATCACTTGATACGGTGATCAACTTCTTGGAAGACTTTCTTCACAATTTTAAACTCAGAGGAGTGGATTAATTTCTCATCAACTTATTTTGCCTTATGGTCTACTGAAAATGTAGGAGCTTCAATTTTTTTTGGTATAAGTTCCTAAATTTATTTTGATAAAAATAATAATAGGTTGAATATCAGGACAAAATGATCCTTATGGACAAATGCATGTCAACCAAAACAAGTTTATACCTATACTTGAAATGTAGTTGATATTATTCAGAATTCTCCTTTCTTTAAAAAGCAAGATGGAGGCCCGCCCACTGGAGTAGTGGTTAAGTTTGGCATGTGCCACTTCTGGGGCCCAGGTTCACAGGTTCGGATCCTGGGTGTGGACTTACACCACTTGTCAGCCATGCTGTAGCAGTGACCCACAAACGAAATAGAGGAAGATTGGCACAGATGTTAGCTCAGGGCGAATCTTCCTCAAAAGAAAAAAAAGCAAGATATACTTAGCAATAGTGTATAGGAAAAACTCTTTGCACAGACTGGTAATTTTCTCTAAATTTATCTTCTAAAGAAAAATAATCAAAATTTTATTTAATCAATAATTATACAAGCCAGAATGCTGTATAAACACATATGCATAAACATATGCACGCATATACACACACATATATATTTAGATTTTTTTTTCTTGTGTGATATTTTTGTCAAATTTGGTTTCATGTAAAGTTCCACTTCATAAAATCAAATAGGAAATTTTCCCCTAATATCTCTAATCTTGATTAGTTTCATCAATATAGAATTATCTGTTCTTTAAGGTGTTAGAACGCCCCCATTCACCTTCCAGTTGGGAACATAAGGATTAGGAATAGTCCTGCAATCCATTCTCTCCCTTTATCAAGGACAGCCAGGGAAAGTAAGAAAGATGATCTAGTCAATTCTCCTTATAAGATGCTAATGATACACCTCCTGGAAAACATATAATGTTATTTACTAGTGGAGAGTCCTTATCTGGTCTGTCTACATTAGATTATGTTAAACTAACCCAGTATCTATGGATTTATGGGACACGGCTCCCTGAAATTTTCATGTAAGCTATGTAATTATTGGAGTAAAAAATGGAGCTGTCTTATGACCAAGATAGATCATTTCTGTGTAAGTAAGGACTGCACATCTTACTCAGCAATTTCATATGTTAAATCTGAGCCAGAAACCATTTAAACATGGCAAGAAAGAACCTGAGAGGTGGCATTGAAATTCTGGACTCCTTTGCGTTTTCCTTATGTCTTACAATTACTTGTATAGGTTAAATTATTAGAATGCTTGTAATTGGTAAGACTTCTGAATCTTGTGTGTCTGCTTTGACAATCTGGCACTTTGTGTTATTTTACAAGGGCTGGTGTCAATTTTTTTTTGGCTGAGGAAGATTCGCCCTGAGCTAACATCTGTGCCAATCCTCCTCTATTTTGTATGTGGGTCGCTGCCACAGCATGGCTGACAAGTGGTGTAGGTCTATGCCTGGGATCCAAACCTGTGAACCTGGGCAGCCAAAGTGGAGTGTGTGGAACTTAACCACTAGGGCGTGGAGTTAGCCCCTAGTGTCAATTTTTCATTTTGATATAATTTCACATCTTCAGATAGGTACAAGCATAATACAAGGGACTCCTGTATATCCTTTCAACAGAATTGTTTATATTTTTCCCCATTCTTTCTCTCTCTCTGTAGAAACACATATATAAAAATACATAAAATGTATATACACATATTTTATATATGTGTGTGTTTGTATGTATGTATAATGTATATGTGTACATAAAATGTGTATTTTCTAAATATATGTGTATATATAGTTTATATATTATACACATATGTTTATTTTATATATATATAAAATATATATTTTATATATATATATATATATATATAGTTCATATATATTATATGTTAAAATTAAATACAAAACGGAGACCAGACTTGAAAGTTTCTGGAGCAGACAAAACCAATTATCCCACATAAGTAAAAGTTAAGTTAGTTTATTCTTCAAAATAAGTGAAACATAATTTAGGTCACTCCTTGTAAATGCCTCTAAAAATCGTAAATAAAACTTAAGCTGTTCCCCCAAATTGGCATGAGGTAACCACTTTTAACCCATCCCCTATCACTGGGAAACTCTAATGCTGGAACCAATCATTATAAAGAATAAACAGCCTCTGCATTTTCACTATAAGATCTGTCCTATGAGGATATAATTCTGAGCCTCATTCTACTGTTGGTTTAGAGCTCCAACCATCTGCAAACTGTTGTTACATGTACGATAAACTCTTATTGATTACTATTTTATTTACCTGGTGGTTTTAATTTTGCTTTTTCTGGATTTTTGATACACATATATATATACACATATAATTATGAACCTTTTGAGAGTGTGTTGAAGATAGTCTGGTGCTAAATAATTTACTGCGTACTTCCTACGTTTGGTGACAGTATATTATATAACTACAGTATAATTATGAAGATTGGATGTTTTATGTTTAATACAATACCGACATTTAATGCAGTAGTTCTCAAAAAGCAGTCCAAAGATGCAGGGGGTCCTCAAGACCCTTACTGAGGTTGGTAAAATTAAGGTCATATAATAAGACAATATTGGCCTTTTTCACTGTATTGACATTTATATTAATGACGCAAAAGCTGTGGTGAGTAAAATTGTTGGTACCTCACCATGAATCAAGGAAGTAGCACAAAACTGTGATAGTACTTATGGTCTTTTCTACTCTCATAAATTTGGAGGGGAAAAAAGCCAGTTTTACTTAGGGATATCCTTGATGAAGCAATAAAATTGTTAAATTTACTAAATTTCAACCTTTGAATATGCCTCTTCTTAATATTCTGTGTGATTAAATGGGAAACAGGTATAAAAGTTCTGATGCACATAGAAGTGTGATGGTTGCCTTGAGAAAAAGTACTTCTGCATTTCTTTGAAGTATAACCAACTGCTTTGTCATGGAGTACCATTTTTGTTTGGAAGAATCTATGATAGTCAAACTATGGTGATTCTGGCTTGGGTATTTAGTAGATATTTTCTTAAAAAAGAATGAACTGAACCTGTTATTTCAAGGAAATTGTGCTGTGTTTCCGAGGATAAAAGTCAAGCTTTAAAGATGAAGCTAGAAATGTTGGCACAGTAGACATCACTGTGACTTTGACAGATATCCAAAGCTTAAAGACTTTTCAGAAGAGATCAGGGGTGATAATAATATTGTATAATGAAATATGTCTATATTTAGAATACCTAAAATCCTCATTTAACCATTCATATTTAATGTAATTATTGATAGGTTTGGAGTTCAGTCTAACATTTTGCTATTTTCTTTCTACTTGTCTCATCATTTGTTTTTCTTTTTCTTTATCTCCTTTCCTGCCTTCATTGTTTTGTTTTGTTTTTTCTTGGTGAGGAAAACTGACTCTGAACTAACATCCATTACCAATCTTCCTCTTTCTTGCCGAGGAAGATTAGCCCTGAGCTAAAATCCTTGCCCATCTTCCTCTGTTTTATATGGGACGCCATCACAGCATGGCTTGACCAATGGTGCTCAGATCCGTGACCGGGATCCAAACCCGCGAAACTCAGGCTGCCAAAGTGGAGCATGGGAACTCAACCACTATGCCACTGGGCCAGCGCCTGCCTTTGTTGCTTTAAATGAATATCCTTTATTATTCTAGTTCCTCTGTTGGGCATTTAGCTGCCCATTTTGCATCATTTTACCCCTGTGAGGTGTTAGAATATGCATTCCTAATTTATTCTAGTCAACTTAGAGTTAATTTTGTCCCCCATAATTTCATATATAAGTTCCTTGCAAAAGTGTAACTCTATTCACCCTCTGGCACTTTGTGCAATTTTTGTCATGCATGTCATATCTACATCTATCTATGTAACATAACATATAAAATATATTATTATAATGTATATTACAAACACTA
Organism: Tapirus indicus; assembly: GCA_031878705.1. Lineage (NCBI taxonomy): Eukaryota > Metazoa > Chordata > Mammalia > Perissodactyla > Tapiridae > Tapirus > Tapirus indicus. The sequence continues at coordinate 25,247,352 of CM062939.1, read as the reverse complement.
AGTTTTTCAGAGCATGTAATGCTGATTTAAAACTAACATTAAGTAATTAGGGGAAAATACAAATTAGAAAATAAAGGAACTAATTTACCCATAAGGAACAATGTTTAGATGCTCTTGACCATATAAATTGTGATAATTCTGTGGTTAATGTTTACAATTTATCTATATATGAAGTATAAAATTATTAGAGTTCTACATGATAATGAAAATGTTAACAACTTAGATATTATAAATATAATATTAAATCTGATAGAAGATTGCAGTGGGAAGGGTGGAAAAAAGGTGAAGTGTTATATTGGGATGTTAACACATTTATCTCAAATAGAAGTGATTAGTGATGTTTAATTAATTTAATGTAACAAGACATACTAATCCAAGCAAGGGATGAATTATACAGTTTTTGATTTCTCAAAAGAGAAGAGATAATGGGAGTTGGAGGCAAGTGTATATCTTTTAATCCTTATCCTTTTTAGTCAGGGAATGATAGATATTGCCCCAATTAGGAAAATCAGGAAATAGAAGCATAAGGATAATATTTCAATCTTTGAAAATGAACACCAGTAAAACTAAAAACAAAACTGATTAAAAAGGAGTTACCACTAGCAGTAGAACTGGAAATAGGGAAGCGTTGGGAAGGAGATTGTTGCTGTTCTTGTCTTACTGAAATTTCAAAAAATCTTGCCACGTACTTGCATTAGTTTTCTATTGGTACTGTAACAAATTACCACAAATTTAGGGGCCTAAAACAACACAAAATTCTTATTTTATACTTCTGTGGGTTAGAAGTCCAAGATATATCTCACTGGACTAAAATCAGCTTGTTGACAGGGCTGTAATCATTCTGGATGCTTTAGGGGAGAATGTTTCCTTGCCTTGGCTTATGGCCCCCTTCCTACGTCTTCACAACCAAAATGTTGTGTCCAACTCTCTGACCATCCTTCTGTAGCTGCATTTCCCTCTGACTCTTCCACTCTGCCTCCCTCTTCCACTTTTAAGGACTCTTTGATACATTGGATCTACCTGGATAATCCAGGATAACCTTTCTATTTTAAAGTCAGCTGGTTAGCAACCTTAATTCCCCTTTTCCATGTAAACCAGTATACTCACAGGGATTGGGATGTGAGCATCTTTGAGAAGGCCACTATTCTGCCTACCATAGTTTTAGCACTTAATGTGAATTTTAAGATTATGATATTAAAATAATTTACTTAATAATAAATCCACACATTGCTATTCTTAGCTCATGTCAGTATTTCTTTTTTTTTTTTTTTTTTTTTGGTGAGGAAGACCAGCCCTGAGCTAACATCCGTTGCCAATCCTCCTCTTTTTGCTGAGGAAGACTGGCCCTGGGCTAACATCGTGCCCATCTTCCTCTACTTTATATGGGACGCCACCATGGCGTGGCTGACAGGCAGTGCGTCGGCGGGCGCCCGGGATCCGAACCGGCGAACCCCGGGCTGCCAAGCGCGGACGAAACCGCTGCGCCACCGGGCGGCCCCTGTCAGTATTTCTTAAAGTACGGTCTGCATCATGCAAATCAGCTGCCTCAAAATCCCCTGTAGTGTATCATGCTCCTGGGTTTACATCCAGCTTTAGAGAATGAGGATTTTGAGGATAGGCTCCAGTTCTGTGGATTTTAACAAATATCCCAAGTAATTTGAACACATGTCAAAGTTTGAAGTCTACTGGTTTAGCCCACTGAGACAGAGTTAAGGGAAGGCATTAGTTGAAGGATTTAAGAGGCAATGGGGCACAAACTAACTTCAATTATTTGTCCTTAAATAGGCAGCTCAGAATAGAAGAGTTTAACAATTTGACCAGTACCAAGATAATATTTCCTGGAGGAATATAAATAGCAGATAATAAAGAGATTCAAATGGAAAGGACAGACAATGTCTTATACATAGCATATTGTTTTTAAAATGTTTAATGAATGAATGTTAAATGATGAACTTGCCTTTGAAAAAGAGCAGAAATAAAATAAAACAAAATATGTTCTGGGGAAGCCTGAAGATTAGAGAAAGAGAAATCTGAATACATATAGAAACAATTGAACCCTGTGTAAGTTAGTAACAGGATACACAATTTGTTCTCAGAATGATTTGCTACTTGTTAACATTGATAATATAAATTTTACATATATGTAGAAACAGGCTAAATAATTTGTGTCACATATAAAATATATGTTTTAATTTATAACAGGAAACCAGTGAAAATTTTAAACAGTGATATTCCTGCTTCCTCCTTTGTTGTTTATGCATGAAAATTCTGACCACAGTAACTATATTTAATGAATAATCATTAATCATCTAATGGCAAACCCTAGCAACAAAAGCAGAGTACATGGGAGGAATTTTAAACTGACTCTAAGAATTGCCCCGAAACTTCAAGTTTTTTGAAGTGATGGAAAAGTTCATAAAGACACTGAATGCAGAAAAGTAAAAATACAGCTTAAAATGAGACCAAGTCGTAAAGGAACTGTGTTTCTTCATTTATCCTTTTGAGTATCTTGAGTTCTTATTCTAACGGGCTTTCTGTATTTCTGGTGCAGAATTTATAATGACTTTAAATTAGGGTCTCTGTGACCAAGTCTAATTTTTCCTCCAAGATTATTATCTGCTTAAGGGCAGAGATCATATCATGAATTTATTTTGTGACTCTAGTGCCCAGCAGAACACTCAACATTTAATAGATGTTGGATAAAGGTCTGTAGTGTGTGTGTGAGACAAAAAGAAAGGGCAGAATGGCTATCCTTGAAAAGCTCATTTCTAAAATGACTTTTCTACAGATAGACTTCATTTATCTGTGAGGCAGCTGTATCTTCCTGTTTGTTGGTTTGTTTAGTTACTTCCCACAACAGAATACTGAAAATTAAATGAAGTCACATGTTAATAATTATAGAAATGCAAAAGGAATATTTTTCTCATGAAATTATGATTTACGAAAGCATTGAAAATTTTACTTCAACACACTCATTAAAGTTAACAGATTATTTTAATGTTATAGATTCATATTCAAGAAGTCAATATATTACTAAGTAGGATTAACAGAAAGAAGCCTAATCCTCCAAATGTAATTCCAAGGAGGCAAAAATCACAACGCTCAGGATTAAGAAACGAGGTTATTAGGAGTTCATTGCCCTAATAATCTGTCAATAATCTGATTTTCTTGAAATTAATGCATCATAATGCATTGATTGGGAATACTATTTCTCTTGCATTTGAATATTTTTTTGTGTGTGTGAGGAAGACCAGCCCTGAGCTAACATCCGTCGCCAATCCTCCTCTTTTTGCTGAGGAAGACTGGCCCTGGGCTAACATCTGTGCCCGTCTTCCTCTACTTTATATGTGACGCTGCCACAGCATGGCTGACGAGCAGTGCATCAGCGGGCGCCCAGGATCCGAACCCGTGAACCCCGGGCTGCCAAGTGCGGACTAAACCACTGAGCCACCGGGTGGCCCCTGAATATTTTTAAGTTTACAAAAATACTTTTAAAAATAAAGGAGATTTATGTTGCATTTTTAATATATCCAAGAAAAGTGATTTTAAAACATATAGTGTAGGGGATACATGTTACATAAGGGATTTAAACTCAAGATTTATCCATTGCTTTAGTCATTAATTAAATATGTATTAGAAGTCACTATAAAGATGTTAAGAAGCATCTAGCCACTTAAAATGAATTCAGGTATGGCGGCTAAAGCAAATTACATCATACTAGACCCCAAATTTAAATATGAATGTTGAGCAAACTCAGTAATACTGATGAAATGTTGCAAACAGGAACTTTGACCAGAGGTTGGGGCAAATATAGGGAGTGGGAAGATTAGCTGAGACAAAGACAATGCTCACTAAGTACTGGGTGCTCCTTTATGCTGTCAATCCTTCTTTGCAGGTGGATTGGGTGTTGTAACTGGTTCTGGCCAATGGACGCTGCTATTTCTGAGATATGTCACTTTCGGTTTCCAGGAGTTAAGAGTTGTGTGTCTCCTCGGTTTCTTTCCCTGCCACACTGACATCATAAGCCATGTGTTCAGCTGGTGATATAATCTTGGGAAGGAGCCTAGGTTTCCAAGGCACCAAGAATATGATGGCCCTATCAACCCCTATGAGTTACTGCATGAGCTAGAAATAAACTTTTAATGAAGATCTCTCTTACAAACATATATGGGAGAACTTCAAAAAGCATGATCAAATATTATATACTCATGTATATATACCATAACCTACTGGGGTTAATTTTAGCTATACACTATTGGTTGAATACTTGAAAATCACTCAATGTAATTCTCCACATTAACAGAAAAAAAAATTTTAAACCAATTATCTTGATAGATGCAAAAAACAAATTTGACTAAATACAAAATCCAAATCCTGATTTTTAAAAAGTAGCTTCTACCCATACTAGAAATAGAAGGGAGCTTTCCTCATCTCCCTGGGACTATGTATAAAAACCTACTGTAGTTCTGCTCAATGGTGAATTATTGAAAATGTTCGCCTAAAATAGGAAATGAAGCAAGGATGCCCACCATCATCCCTTCTATTTAGTATTGTAATAGTGGGTCTGGCCAGTATAACAGGCCAAGAAAAGAAATGAATGTCACAAAAGTTGGAAAGAAAGAAATATTTCCAGACAATATAATTAGATATCTAAAAAATAAGAAAGAACCTACAGACAAACTTAACAGAATAAATATGTGACTTAGCAATGATATTGGCTATAAAGCCAATAGAAAAAAATAAGTATATTTATAAACATTATCAATAAACAAAATATCTTAAAATGTTACTATTTACAATAGGATCAAAAAACATTAAAGTCTAGTAATAATATTCACAAATAATATATGATTTTTACACCAAAACTATAAAACATTAGATGGAGTGATATAGATCAGGTTTATAGCTGAAAAATTTTAATTTTCTCCAAATTCATCTATAGATTCAATAGAATCCAAATCTAAACCTAAGTAGGAATTTTTTTGTTTTACTAAATATGACAAGTTGAATCTAAAATTCATATGAGAGTAAAAAGGGCTAAAATAAGCAAGGCAATCCTGAAGGAAAAAAAAAGAGAGAGAGAGAGATTAAAGCTCAAGGACTTATAGTATCAAACACCAAAACCTGTGATAAAGTAATAGTAACAAGGCAGAACTGTACTAGCACAAAGATGGATAACCTGACCAATGGAATGGAATAGAGAATGCAAAAGTAGAGTCACACATGTATGTTACCTTATAAATGACTAATGCAACACAGCAGTGCAGGGTCGGGAGTAGTGGAGTGGAGGGTGAAAATAGGGGGAATAATGTTATTTTTAGTAAATGGTACTGAGTCAAGTAATAAACATGAAAATATACATACATACACATATATAGATATACACACACACACACACACACACATATATATATATATATATATTGCCCCTAGCTTACACAAATGCTTATTCCAAATGGACTGCAGATACCAAATTGAAAGGTAAAAACATAGCTTTTGGGACGCCAGCCTGGTGGCGTAGTGGTTAAGTTCACATGCTCCACTTTGGGGGCCTGGGGTTTGCGGGTTCAGACCCTGGGTGTAGACCTATGCACTGCTCGTGGAGCCATGCTGTGGTGGTGTCCCACATACAAAAAATTGGGGCAGCAGATGTTAGCTCAGGGCCAAACTCCCTCACACACACACACATACTATATATATATATATATATATATATATATATATATATATATATATATATATATATGTTTTAGTAGAATACATAGGAAAACACCTTCTGATTTTGGAATATGCAATCTTAAATGGACACAAAAGTGGTAACCATATGATAGAAATATGACAAATTAAATTATGCCAAAATGAATAATTAAAGTATGTTAAAAGTGATGCCATCAAAAAGGCATAACTTAGAGAGAAAAAAATGCAACTCAAATGGTGGGAGAAGAAATTCCCAGTACATTTTTTAAAACAAACTACTGATATCCCCAAAATGTAACTAATTTCTACAAATAAATAAGAAACAGGCAGAAAGCTCCATAGAAAAATGGACAAAATACTTGAAAAAAAATTCACGACAAAATGATATCCAAATGGCCAGTACACACATGGTTAGGTGCTTTTCCAGGAAGTGAAATGCCACAGTGAAATTTCATTCCACTCAACAACCAACTGATGAAACAAATAAATGACCAAGAATGCATAAGGATAGGAAACAACTGAAACTCATTCCCCCTGGTGAGAGTATAAATTTGTCCAACCACTGTGCAAAATTGTTTGGCCCTGTCTATCAAAGCTGAACACTAGTATAACTTTTGACACAGGAATTCCATTCTGGTTTGCTATATACCCAACAGAAATGCATATATGTTCACTTAAAGACTTGTGCTAACTTGCTTCTTGTAGCAATTTTCATAATAGCCCTAAACTGCAAACTAACCAAATGTCCATCAACAGTAGAATGGATAAGTATATTGTGGAAAATCATATGTTTCTCACAAATATAATGTTGAGTAAGAAAGGCCAGATACGAGAGTATGTACTGTATGATTCCATTCAAACAATATACAAACATTATCAAAATGAAACTATGCTCTTAGAAATCAGGATAGTGGTTATCAGTAGGGGTAGTAACTGGAAAGGAGAAGACGAGGTTTCTCATTTGCTGGTAATGTTTCGATGCACGTTCTGGTTAATGAACAGATTTGTTTAATTTATGAAAATGTTTTATTCTGCACTCTTATTCTTCCCTCCACAGCAAAACCAAATTCCTGAAATAGATTTTGAGGGTTGTTTTTTAATTTTTGGTTTGTTTTCGCCCTCATTTTAGCCTCAATAACCTTTCATGCGTTCTTCAACTCATTTCTATTTGCATTCTAAATCTGTTACTAAACCCAACTGAAATATCTGTCTTATCTGAGTTGATATGTTTCAGTATTAACTTTGTACTAATCAACACTGTTGACTATTCCTTCATTTTTAAAATACTCTCTTAAATTTACTTCCATCAAACTACACGTCTCCTGGTTTATTCTTATATCATTTACTTGGTTGTTAAATGTTGGTGTTCTTGAAGACATCTACCAAGTTTAATTTTCTTCTTATCTGTACGATCCGCATAGGTAACTGTATTCGTATACACGACTTCCGTCATCATAGATTAAACCATGGATCTTTATCTTTGGTCTCAAATTCTAAATCACTACATTCTCTGCGCTTCTCATAACCACCCTTTGAATGTACAAAAGTTACCTCAATCTCCTCATGCTCCAAATTTTCTCATGATTTTTCCACCAAATCTGTCTTTCCTCCGATATTCAAAATCTCAGAGAATAGCCCAGTCAAGTCCACCATTCCGCAGAAACCTGGACTTGTCCTTGACCTCACCATCTCTCTCATGCTCCACACCCAATCTATTCCTAAATCCATCAATTGTACCTTCAAAATTCTCTCTTCTACTGACAGTTATTTTCTACTTCCATTACCACCATTATCCTAACAAGTTTTAATTAACTTTGACCTGAACCACTGTGTTTCCTCCTATAGTGGTCTGTCTTCCTCCTCATTTGATCCCTACTCATCTATCTTCTACATCACAGCCAGAAAATCTTATCAAAACACTAATCCGGTCTAGTCTGTGGTGATCCTCCCAGATCACTTTTCCTAAGGTGAAACAGCTGGGAGACATTCCTAGTCACTGGGAAAAGCTCCTCTTTTCAGCACAATGCTGAGCCCCTCAAAGGAAACTACTTTAGGTCTAGGTGAAGTACCTCCCAAGGAACAAGCCCTGGCCAGTGACTGATTAATACAAATCTCAAAGACTCTCACCTCTTGCCAGAATTTGGGACAACCATGAAGGACCATCCCAGACTCCACGTTTCCAGTAAAGTAGGCTGTGACCTCAGTTGGAATTGCATGGTGGCTCAGCTCCCACTCTGCTCAAACCTGCCTTTAGGGCAGGGTACCTGTAGAGAGCACACCCAATAAATTTACTGCTTACACCTCTCCGTCTCTATGTGTGTTTCCAGAGTGCCATTCTGAGACACCCTTTTTCCAAGAACGAAAACCATTGAATTGATTTCATGGTTTCCACCACAACCCTTCAACATGGTTTACAGTGCTCTGCATGGAGTTTTCCTTGTCTCTATCTCTTGCTTTGAACTCCAGTCACATTGGTGCTCTTTCAATATTTCAAATCAAGATGCCTGCAGCAGCATATTCTTTGCATTTGCCATTCCTTCTGCTGGGAATGCCTCTCCCTCAACACATTGTTAACTCCTAATCCCTCCTCAGATCCCAGTGTCCCTTAGTGGGAACAGATTCCCTGGCTTTCTAGGCTTCCTCAGCGATTCACTCTCCATTCATCTCTCCTATCATCACCACCCCCATGTGCTGTATACTACGGCTCAGCAAGCTATGGCCCATAGGCCAAACCAGTCTGCCACTGGTTTTTGTAAGTAAAGTTTTAAAGAAAGCCATGCCTGCAGGTATTGTCTGTGACTGCTTTCATGATAATGGCACAGTTGAGTAGTTGCTAGAGACTATATGGCGTGCAAAGACTAAATTTATTATTTAGACTATTAAAGGGTATTTTTTGTTCTTTATAGAAAATTTGCGCACCCTTTCCCATGCTCTATGCTATATTGTAGGTGAATAATATATGCATTATATAGATACATATACTTGTGTATAATATATACATAATGCATAATACATATGTATATATACATAATATAGTGCAAATTACTGTTTATGTGACATTGGGAAGATGGTTTAATATCTCTGTGCCTCGATTTCTCATCATTCAACTTGTCATTTTTGGTAAAAAAATTTGTGAAATAGGGCTGATAAAAGATGATGCATAAATACACAGAAATCCATATGTAAGTAATACATATGGAACATGTGTCTGACAGAAACACAGTAGTGTAAAATAGTGTCAAATGCACATAATCACTTGAAAAGTATTCTTTTCATTTATTTATCAATACATTAGAATAAAATATTCTTCTTACTATTGAGGTTGATTGTCTACACGTTTATTAGGGACTAGTTATATTTTTTATTTGTAATTTATCTTTTTGTTTGTCCGTTTAGCACTTCAGGATATTGTGATTTGTAAAACAATTATATGAGATCCTTGTTTGTGTTTAAAAGACTGACATTTTGCCCTATTTTTTGCAAATATTTTCCCAAATATGAATTATCTTTTCTAATTTTTTACATACATATTTTATACTTTATTTGGATAAATTATTATATTTTAGCCTATACAGGCTAAAATATATTACTTTGCTTTTTAATAGTGTTTAAATAATTTTTGCTACTTTTATATAATTATAGGAATACAAAGGAACGTGGAAACTATCTACAGGTATAAAAGTTTTTAATTTAACCTAAACCCACATAGCTGAGGAGGTTATTGCTAATATGTTGATTTTCCATTATTTTTCTGTGCATTTGCATATTTAAAATAATACTGTGGTTATGCGTATAGGCTACTGGCCTTTTATTTTGTTCGTATTTACATAATATTCTCTGTTGAGCATTTTGAGGACATCATAATTTTTCCAAAAAGCTATTAACAATAGCAATGTTAATTATAATAATTGCTTACATATATTGAATGGCTTACATGTGTTAATGCATTTAATCCTCCCAACAAATCCATGAGTAAGGAACTATTAGGATCTGCACTTAAAGATGAGAAAAGCAAGGAGAATATAGGTAGTAAGTAATTTCCCAGGGTTAGTGGGGAGGCCAGGACTTGAACCTAGTCCAGAACCTGAGCTATAGTACTTGTTAAATTTATATGTCAGTAATAATAAGTAAAGAATTCTTTGGGGAAAAGAAATCATTATGTATCATGTGAAGTAATGATGTAAATACTTTTATTATTCCATTTTAAAACTCACCTTGTTATGATTATTAGTTATCCAAGTATAAAAGCCTCTGAAACACGATCACCCATTGCAAGCCCTTCCCTTACAAAGGGAAACTTTCTTACCTATTAATTCTCATTTCTAAGCTATAAAGTCAATTCTAAGAAATCCATTTTCCTGGGCTATAAGTGGAACAGTGGACACAGGCCTGGCAATCAGGGCAGGCTGTGGCTGCAAGTACATTAATCAACTCACACAGAAGTCCATCCAACTCTTGGTCTGATCAATCCTATTCCAGAGGCACTTGCCACCTGCAAAGAGGGTTAAAATGCTCCCCTACCTTGTGCTGTTGGCACAGGGATCAAGACAAGGGGTCAACTTGCATTACATGGCAATGCCGAGCTGGCCGTCTGACTGTAGGAGAGGCTCCTGTGGACTCTGTTCTGGAACAGCAAGATCTGAGACATAGGCCTATATCACTGGAGCAGCCAAATATGTTACACTTTTTTAGCACCTGAAGGGGAGAAAGAGCATTCTCTACCACTCTGGGTCTTTTCTGGTTGGGCTACAAATTAAATTGACATGAGGCAGAATAGCAGGAGAAAATCAAACAAAGCTTTATAACATGTATACATGGGAGAGACCAGGGAAACTGAGTATCTTTCACCAGAATGGTGGAGGTTCTTCTCCTATACAGACAAACGAGAATTTGGGTGTTGGGGAGTGTCAGCCATGAGAGATTACAAGAAAAGCACAGTAAACAAGAGTATGCAGATTTAATTTTCACCTTCCACACCAACAAGATCCCTAGAGATAAGTCATCCCCTCTTCTTTCTGGTACAGAGAAGGAGATACTTTTACAAATGGAGATTTCCCTTACAAATGTAAACGTCTGGTGACCAGAACTTTGATAAGAATGCGCCCAGCAAAGGCCCTCCCAGTCTATCGATACCCAGAGTTATCCACAGTGATGGCCTGTCCTGGGGACAGGCCTTCCACCCCAAATTCCTTCAGACAGTTAGTGGGGGTGGGGAAGGTCAAAGCCTCCTTCAGTGCTTGAGGTGGCCAGTTCTGGTACCCACACACCACAGTCATTATATTTCTTCTCTAATTTTATCACTCTGGTCCAAATACAAAGAAAGACTTGTCTCACCATGACTACTTTTCCTGTTTCTTTTTTTTTTTGTGAGGAAGACCAGCCCTGAGCTAACATCCGTTGCCTATCCTCCCCTTTTTGCTGAGGAAGACTGGCCCTGGGCTAACATCCGTGCCCGTCTTCCTCCACTTTACATGGGACGCCGCCACGGCATGGCTGACAGGCAGTGCGTCGGTGGGCGCCCGGGATCCGAACCAGCGAACCCCGGGCTGCCAAGCGCGGACTAAACCGCTGCGCCACCGGGCGGGCCCTACTTTTCTTGTTTCTTTATGCCTGCCTTGTTGCACACCTAGCTGACTTCATGAGGTCCTGCTCTGAAATAATGTTTTCTTCCTGCATATTCTACATGCTGTTGGTTTCAAATTATTTCAACTAAAAGTTGGTGAGGAAACAGGTTATAAAATGAAGCAAATCCCACTCATACCAGGCATAATCCATGAAGGTGACACAATTTTGAGTTGTAGGAACAAGGTTTCCTCACACGTCTGCTGATATGTGAGACGATTTATTCTGTTTTCTCAGCTTTTTCTGTTTGCTGTGTGCTAACCCCCTCCAGCTCCAGGAAATTTCACTGTGATATTCCTGCTGGAGATTCGCTACTACTGCCCTCAAGTGCATCACCCAAGCTCTTCATGCTTGCTTTCTTTCTACCGGGGTCCAGGTATCAAGAGGGATATTTAACCTTGTTTATCAGGCTGGGAGGGAACTGTGCTCTTCAGAGTTGACAGTCTCTTTATTTCTATGCAAGCTTTTTCCAAAAGGGAAATACACAAGACTACTTCCTGAGATGCATATTCTGTTTCCAGAACATCAAGCAGAACGTTTGGTTTTCAGACTCCCCACTGACTCAACAAATTTACTTCACTAATTTTGGAAGAGTCTGAAAATTGAGGAAACCAATACATAAAGAATACACTTTAAAAATTACCAGCATGATACATTTTTATGTCTTTTCTTAAATCATTGTCTTCAGTTTTTGTTTGTTTTGTTTTAAGTGAGGAAAGGACACATCTATTCTCCCTCATGATTTATTTTTATGTGAAATTGAAGGAGGGACAAAATTTGTTACATCTATGTTTTAGCAAGGCAAAATAAATCTGCCTTGTCTGGGATTTTTTATACCATTGGCTAAAAGATAACCACTCCAAATTTAAATTCAAGCTCAGAGAGTGAAATTCAAGATTTTAGGTTCTTATATCCTAGTCCTTGAGGGCTCATAACTTCACAAAAGGCAATTTTCTCTATTTGTGATGAGAGATTCGTCATTTAACATGAGGCAATTTTTCAATGATGACGATACGGACATTATTAAGTCAGAATATTAGTTACAATAATGTGCCGTACAAGCTAGAAAATGACAGAAATTATAAACAGACTAAACTTGCTCTGATTTACTACCGACAGGAAGTTTCAAATACTCCCATAATGGGACTTTTCAATCTGAGAAGTACAATATGTCAGACAGGAAAGTTGAGTACTGAATGAAAATTTGCAATGCTAAGGAGAGGAAAGTAGGAGAATTGAAAGTCATTAATCATTGTAATACTTCTCTGTAGACTAAGCAGAGATAAAGAATTCTGTTCACATAAGAATTCCCAGGTTTTGAAAAGCTACATCGTTCTTCTTCTACCACATTATATTAGAACTCATGAAGTGTTTGCAGATAAAAGTGATAGGGTTTAGGAGTTTATGAAAAATAGCTTCTGTGATTGAATTCTGCATTCTAAAAATGAGTAACATGAGGGAATATTTTCTTAAAATGTCAACAAATTTTTAACCCACAACTGAGGTCCATCTGACTACAGCAAACTGGGTCAAGATGTGAAATAATATTGCCCAGGTTAGCAAATTTATGAAGTGTGCATCATTTATGTAGTTTTGCCTTTGTGGTTTTGCCTTTATTGTTCCATGAATACAAGTTTCTTTGTTTTATATGTATAAGTCGTGATTCCGTTTCCCACTGAACAGGCTTCTCTTTATTATTTTAGACTCAGAAGTCAGTAAGTCAAATTTTGAAATTTCTTCCTATTCAACATACATTTACCTTATACACCATACTCACATTTGCTGTTCATGCTTTGGCATAAGCTGTCTACAATTTACGAACTTTTAATTTTTAAGCAACCCATCTGTGCAAATGAATTGTGTGGCTCATAGATATCCCCGAATTCTTATTGAAACTCTGTGCGACGTAAAACTCTTTGGAAGTGATTAAGTTAGAGAAGTCTTTCAAATAATACATGCACACACACAAGTCAAAACTCAACTAGTTCACAAAAAGAAACACTAGACAACAAAGGCTGCTTTACTGGATTCTGACTTTTCTGTTTTTTTTTTTTTTTTTTTGAGCTTAAAGTATAAAGCCCAATGCCAATTTATAGCAAAGGTAGTTTGACAATTCCTTTACATTGACACATCATATACAGTAAATAAGTAATAATAGAACATTTAAGTTCGTCTTGCTGGCAAAGATGCTACAGTTTTGTCCCTAAGATCAGTCATGGCTGGTTGACAAATTGAGATCTTGGACTGAACGTCTCAGTTTTGATTTTCAACTCCATCTCGGCAAAGACAAGAGACAAGTGCTAGTGGGGGTATGGAGAAAAGAGACCCTTTGTACATTGTTGGGGATGTAAATTGGTACAGTCACTGTGCAAATCAGTATGGAGTTTACTCAAACACTAAAAATAGAACTACTGTATCATCCAGCAATCCTTCCGCCGGGTGTACACCCAAAGGAAATGAAATCAGCACTTTGAAGAGATTTCTGTGCTCCCATGTTCATTGCAGCATTTCTTGTAATAGCCAAGATGCGGAAATAACCTAAATGTCTGTCGATGGATGAATGAGTAAGGAAAGTATTTTATATACTATATATATAATATTATTTAGTCTTAAAAAAGAAGATCCTGCCATTTGCAACAACATGGATTAACCTGGAGGACATTATGCTAAGCAAAACTAGCCAATCAGAGAAAGGAAAAAACTGCATGATGTCACTTACATATGGAATCTAAAAAAGGAGAATACATAGAAGCAGAGAGAATGGTGGTTACCAGGAGTAGGCAGGTGGGAAATGGGGAGATGTTGGTCAAAGGTTGCAATTATCTAGGATGAATAAGTCTAGAGATCTAATGTACAGCATGGTGACTATAGTCAATAATACTGTATTGAACACTGGAGATTTGCTAAGAGAGTAGATTTTGGGTGCCCTCATCTCTCTTTCACACACACACACACACACACATACACACACACACACACACACACAAATGGTAACTGCAGTGAGGAGAAGGTAGGTTAACTAGCTTGACTGTAGTAATCATTTCACTATGTATATGTAAATCAAATATCATGTTGTATACCTTAAATATATACAATTTTTATTAAACATATAACATTTTTTAAGAAGTAAGGCAAGCATCTCCACTCCAACTGTTCAAAATCATGCCTGTGATTCCCCTGGCCTGACTTTTCTCTCCATGGTTGGACCACATTCCTAAATTACCTTTCTTTCTGGTTTCTTCTTCAACATTAGAATGGCTGATCTCTCCACTCTTAAGCTGATTTCAGTTCAACATTTAGATGATTTTTTCAAATTCAAAATAGGTGTAAGTATTTGTATATTTAACCCTTTCAGGGACTGCTGGGACATATTAACAGAGCATTAGTAACACACATCTGCTTGTAAAAACGTATGAGAAAGTATCATTTTATTTTTTTATTTTACAAGGTGTTTTTCTCATAATGCTACAAGCTAAAGCACGGTCAAACTGATACTTAGACAAGTGGGAGGAGGAGAGCTCTCAGTTTGGCACCCCAAATTACTAACCACCTTTGAAATGATAAATTATAATTTATGGCAGAACATAACAGGTTTAAGATACTTGATATGCGATATGTGAGAGAGAATGCAGAACCAAGATTTTGAATTCGGGTTTTTAAACGTTCAGATTTGCTTGATAGTGTACACTTAGTCTGTAGATTCCTTATTTACTCAATTAATATTTATTCAGTGCTTGTCATAGAAGAGACACTGGCCAGGGCTAGAGGTAAAACAATGAATGAGATATAGAGGGCTTTGGCCTCAATAAGCTTATACGCCAGCAAGGGAGATGAACAAATAGGTAATCATCATAAGGCATAATGTGAGTTGCGTCTAAGGTGGGAGAGATTGCCCTAGAAGTGCATATTGGGGTTGGGGGAGGGTAGAGAACACCCTGATTTGGGGAGCAAGGAAGGTCTCTGATTTGAAATGATCTTAGAAGAGAGAACGAAGAATGCCACAAGATGAGCCAAATAAACAGTTTTCTAGTATAAAGGAGGTAAGAAGGCCTGCAAGTGAAAAGATAAAGACTTCCTTAAGGAACTCAGGTTATTTGAGCTAAACATTCAAGTTCATGTGTCAGAAGAAGTTTGAATAGACATACCATAGAAGCCCATAGGAACAAGTTTCGTGTCACGAGCTTTATCTTTTGCTCTGGCCAGTGCCTTATTAGCTGTGTGATGCTAAGTAAGTGTCTTTGCCTCAATTTCTTTATCTTTAAACAAATGAATAAATAAATATACAAATAACAAAAATAATGAAACAAAGACAAAAAGAGGATAACAACCTACATATTTCATAGGGATGTCTTGAGCAATAAATTTGTTAATACACGCAATTCACTTAGTACGTGATATATGATACTTGATATGTAAATATTAGATCATGTTTCTTTTTTATTATTTTACTACTATCACTATTAAATGTTATTATGATTGGTTGGGGTCCACTACGTGATTTTAACTAGAGAAGTGACATGATCAGATGTGAATGCTACTAAAATCATTGAGGCTGTAGAGTGAAAAATAAATTAAGAGGACAATGATTAGGACGCTCTTGTCATAATCTAGACAAGGGCTGATGGTGACTTAGAGTGAGATAGTAGTGATTTGATAGACAAAAAATGAACACATTCAAGTACTAATAAGAATTATTATATTATATAGAGAGAGATTTTAGGTACAGAGTGTGATAGGAGTAAGTTGTCATCTTTAGGTGCTTAACTGAGCAACTGGAGAGAGGTCAGTGGCATTTACTGAAATGGACAGAACTGGCAGAGGGCCATATTTGCAATGGGAAGATGATTGCTTTAGTCCCTTTGGGCTGCTTTAACAAAATACCACAGACTGGGTGACTTATAAACAGCAGAAATTTATTGCTCACAGTTCTAGAGGCTGGCGGTCCAAGATCAGGATGCTAGAATGGTCGGGTTCTCGTGAGAACTCTCTCCCTGGTTGCAGACTACCAGTTCTCACTGTGTACTCCCATGGTGGAAGGAGGAGGGAGCTCTGTGGGATCTTTTAAAAAAGCACTAATCCCATTCACGAAGGCTCCAGCCTCATGACCTAAGCTCCTTGCAAAGGTCTCACCTCCTAATACTATCACACTGGACATTAGGATTTCAACATATGAATTTGGAGGAGGGCATAAACATTCAGACCACATCAACGATGAACTCAACTTTTGACTACTTTGAGTTTGAAATGCCAGTCAGACATTTGTACAAACTGTGAAGCAGAAAGATTTTTACACATCTGAGAGAGAGCGACTATTTCAAGAACGATGTATTCTCCAAAACTGTCAAATTAGAAAAGTCAAGCAAATGAGGAGTAGAAAGGCCTTCGGATTCAGTGAGCATATCTTCACTGTGCGAGGGAAGGCGTATCCAGATTTAGTGGATTGAGGAAGAAATATAAGAAGAAAAAATAAGAGAATGAGCACGGAAAACCTAACAGACTTGGTTCTAAAGCAGAAATAAGAGAAATGTCCACAGCTTGAGTGACATACGGAAGTAAAGACAAGGACTTCATACAAAATGGGAGAACTTCATGTATACTTAAATGCCAATGAGTAGAATAGAATGAAAGGAGTGTGCTGAATATCATAGAGAAAGAATAAACAAAGGTACCTTGTGGACACGTGGAGATTCAGGGTACAGACAGGGATGTACCTTTTTAGAAGAATGCGCACTACTTTCATTGGAATGAGGGAAGCAGAAAGAGATGGTGTGGATGCACAACCAAGTTTTCACGGTTAATAGATTGTCTTTCTGCCTGCTATAAAAACTATCTTATATGCTTGGGTGCTCATCACAACTCCTGCACAAGAGCCACCATGAGATAAGGAAATAAAAATCTGCGGGAAGGTGAAACCATAATATTTTGAAATTAAAATACGTAGATTAGAAGCCATGGCGTTTTCTTCATCACTTTATCCCGAAAATGTCTACATTAATCATGTAGAATTTAGAGGCAGGATTAATGATAAGTTGTGGAAGTGTTTAGCACTCTGAAAATTTTACCTTTAGGGCCTAATGAAATAAAAAGGGAATATAATGCATGTGGGATTTATCTGGACACTCCACTCCTGCAATATCCAAGATTTATTCAGGCCTGAAATGAAGAGAGTCTGGTTAATAATCAAGACTCATAATAATGACAATCTTGTGGTTAGCTTGCATTTTTCCCCCCTCCGTGGAGTAACCAGATCTAGAAGGAATTACAAATGTATCTTTAATAATATTGAATATCCTACTACAAGTTTTGGATTTACACATGAGAGATGAAGACCTACTGATGAATTTTAAATAAACCTGATATGTACATTAGGAAGACAAATGTCAACAATAAGGAAGAGTATGTAAGATTTGACAAGGAAAGAGTTATTGTGGATCAAACTAAAGGAATTGAAATGAAATGAAGAGGAGGGTGTGAAATTAAAAGATATTTAGAAGGAGGCATAGACACAATGAGCTTTCTGATTCACTGCAATGGCTGAATCGTTATATACAAGG
Organism: Tapirus indicus; assembly: GCA_031878705.1. NCBI lineage: Eukaryota > Metazoa > Chordata > Mammalia > Perissodactyla > Tapiridae > Tapirus > Tapirus indicus. The sequence goes on along the minus strand of CM062939.1, from coordinate 25,229,479 downwards.
AAACTATTGTAGTCAATATATTCATAATTTCATGTAATCCTTATAGAAATGTGCTCATTACTAATTGTAAAAGAATAGATTTAACCTAACCTTGAAAGAATTTAAGACACTTTCCTCATTTAGAACACGATCATTGTGATTTAACTTCTTGCTTGATTTTATCTGATCTCACAATTCACCATATTGTAGTATATTGTCAGTGTTACTCAGTATGAGGGCTATTGTGTTTTTAATTTGTAATTAACAAAATGCAACAAAATACTATATAATATGTTTTGTGATTTTTATGAAAACTTTTGAATAGTAAAGAAAAATTAACAAAAGTGCAGTACATTTAAAATACTTAAAATAGAACCCCTGACCATATATTAATTATGTGAAAATTAATTCTTCACATTAGAACATAAATATCTTTTACATTATCTAAATCTCACTTATGAAATAATGACTCTGTAGGGAAGATATTTTGCCTCACTGCCCTTTATGAAGAAAATGCATTATTTGAATTTCAATAGAAGATGCTTTTTAAAAAACTTTTATTCTGTTGGAATAAATCTTCAGGATATAATTTAACTTAATTGTTCTCCTGTCATTCATAAACTACTTATGCTGAACTCATATAGTTTATGATGTCAGCAGAAATTAAATTATACCCTTGTGTTCAGTTGGGAATCATTTAAAAAAATGATCTGACATCAGAAAGTAAAAACGTTCTTATTCTAATATAGGATAATTGCAGTTCATTATGAAAATGGAGCAAACTGCTGACATTCTCATTTTAGAAAAAAAGATAGTATGTGAGAGCTCAGAGGATTTAATAAAATAATGAGTTTGAAAGAGTAAAGTACCGTAAAGTTTTACAAAATCTCCGGTAAAATCGTATATAGTCAAAAGAGTTAACAAATATGCGGAGTTTGACCTGTTACCATTGTTAGAAACACCCCAAGCCATAAAATAATGTCAAAATATTATTATATTTTCTTTGAAAATCTATAAAAAGCTTTCTGTTTTGTTTCTAAACAAAGTATTTCAAAGCTTAATTGACGAGTCAAAAATTAGGCAAATTTAACCCAAATACCCAATTTTTTAAATTCAGTATTTGCACATTTCCTTCAGTGATCCTAAAGGAACAATCAACCACTAAACTTGAATGAATTTACACCATGTTCTTGGAAATAGCTCAAGACATTTATAGTCATATGCTCTTTTGTCATAGTTGGGATATGATTTGTACTCAAGTGTCATTTGTACAGAAGATGTTATGTTGGCAATAAATAGAACATGAGGAATATGTAGATATTTTATCAGAATATTATAGAGCAAAACCTCATGCTGTCCAAAAATGTGCATTTCTCTTTGTAAAATATAAGACATATTTTGATTACAAATTAATGCCTATTATATTTTTCCCAATTTTTTATTGTGTTATAATGCACATAACATAAAATTTACCAACTTAACCGTTTTTAAGTGTACAGTTCAGTGGTATTAAATATATACATAATGTTGTGCTACCATCACCACCATCCATCTCCAGAACTCTTTTTATCCCTTAAAACTGAAACTGTACACCCATTAAATTATAACCCCCCATTTCCCCCTCCATACAGGCCCTAGTAGTCTGTTTTCTGTCTCTACAGTTTTGAATACTCTAAACATATCATATAAGAGGAATCATATAGTACTTGTCTTTTTTGCAACTGACATTTCACTTAGTGTAATTTTCTCAAATTTCATCTATGTTGTAGCATATATCAGAATTTCCTACCTCTTTCAAGATGAATAATGTTTCATTTTATATATATATATATATATTTTATATATATATAAAACATATATATCACATTTTGCTTACCCATTCATCTGTCAATAGACACTTGGGTTGCTTCCACATTTTGGCTATTGTGAGTAATGCTGCCACGAACATGTGTGCATAAATATCTCTTCAAGACTCTGCTTTCAATTCTTTTGCGTATATACCCAGAAATGGAATTGCTGTATCATATGGTGATTCTATTTTTAATTTCATGGGGAGCTGCCATGCTGTTTTCCCCAGTATCTGTGCCATTTCACATTTCTACCAACAAAGCACAAGAGTTCCAATTTTTCCACATCCTCCACACTTGTTATTTTCTGCTTTTATTTTTTTTAAATAGCCACTCAATAGGTATGAGGGCATATCTCATAGTTTTGATTTACATTTTCCTAATGATTAGTTATGTTGAGCATCTTTTCACGTGCTTGTTGGCCATTTGTATATGCCCTTTGCCTGTTTTTGAATTAGGTTGCTTGTATTTTTGTTGTTGAGTTTTAGGAGTTCTCTGTATGTTCTGAATCGCTTATCAGATATATGATTTGTAAATATTTTCTCACATTCTGTGAGTTGCCTTTTTACTCTGTTGATAGTGTCACTTGAAGTATTTTCATAAAGTTTATTTTTTTATTTTGTTGCCTGTGCCTTTGTTGTCATATCCAAGAAATCAATGCCAAATACTATGTTGTGAAGCCTTTACCCCATATTTTATAATTTTAGCTTTTATATTTAGGGCTTTGATCCATTTTGAGTTAACTTTTGTATATGGTGTTAGGTAAGGGTCCAACCTTATTCTTTTGCACGTGGATGTCCACTTTTCTCATCACTGTTTATTGAAAAAAATGTCCTTTCCCCATTGAATGGTCTGGCATCCTTGTAAAAAATCATTTGACAGTATACATGAGAGTTTATTTCTGGGCTCTTTATTGTATTCTATTGGTCTCTAGGTCTGTTTTTATGCCAGTACCACATGATTTGGTTACTGCAGTTTTGTGGGAAGTTTTGAAATCAAGAAGTGTGAGTCCCCTGGCTTTGTTCTGCTTTTTCAAGATTGTTTTGGCTATTCCAGGTCCCTTGAGATTCTGAATGAATTTTAGGATGGGTTTTTCTATTGCTGTAAAAAATGCAATAGGATTTTGATAGGGATTGCATTAAATCTGTAGACTGCTTTGGGTGGTATTGACATCTTTACAATATTAAGTCTTCCAATACATGAACATAGGATGAGTTTTCATTTGTTTATGTTTCTTTAATTTCGTTCAGCAATGTTTTGTAGTTTGTACAGCTGTTCACCTTTTTGGTTAACTTTATTATTTACTTCTTTGGCTAAGTATTTTATTCTTTTTGATGCTATTCTATATGGAATTGTTTTCTTAATTTCCCTTTTGGAGTGTTCATTGTCACTATATAGAAATGTAACTGATTTTTGTGTGTGTTGATTTCATATCCTGCTACTTTGCTGAACTCATTTATTAGTTCTAACAATTTTTTTAATGGGAATCCTTAGGTTTTCTACATGTAACATTATATCATCTGTGAACAGATATAATTAATTTTACTTCTTGCTTTCTAATTTGGGTGCCTTTTATTTCTTTTTCTTGCCTAATTGCTCTGGCTAGAACTTCCACTACTACGTTGAATAGAAGTGGTGAATGTGGGCATCCTGTCTTGCTCCTGATGTTAGAGGAAAAACTTTCAGTCTTTTACCATTGAGTATGATTCACTGTGAGTTTTTCATATATAACCTTCATATATAGCTTTTCTTCTATTCCTACTTTGTTGAGTGTTTCTGTTGTGAAAGAGTGTTGAATTTTGTCAAATGCTTTTTCTAAATCAACTGAGATGATCATGTGAGTTTTTTCTCCTTATTCTGTAAATATGGTCATTAGATTGATTAGACACAAATTTTTGTGTGTTGAAATATCTTTTTATTCCAGGAATAAACCCCCCTTGATCATGGTGTATAATTCTTTTAATACGCTGCTGAGTTCAATTGAGGATTTTTGCATCAATTTTCATAAGGGACATTGATCTGTAGTTTTCTGTTTTTGTAATGTCTTTATCTGGCTTGTATTAGGGTAACGCTGGCTTTAAAGGATGAGTTAGGAAGTGTCCTCCCCCCTTTAATTTTTTGGAAAAGTTTGGAAAGGATTGGTGTTAATTCTTCCTTAAATGTTTGGTAGAATTCACCAGTGAAGCTATATTCAGATTTTTCTATGTCTTCATGATTCAGTCTTAGTAGGTTTTGTGATACTGAGAATTTATCAATTTCATCTAGGTTATTCAATCTGTTGGCATATAATTTTTTATAGTATTCTCTTATAATGTTTTTTATTTCTGTAAATTGGGTAGTAGTGTCTCCCTTCATTTCCAATTATAGTAACTTGAGTCTTCTCTTTTTTTTTCTTAGTCAACCTAGATAAAAGTTTGTCAATTTTGTTGATCTTTTTAAAAACTAACTACTGATCACATCAATTTTCTCTATCATTTTTTCTATTCTGTATCTCATTTATCTTTGCTTTTTTTTTTTGCTTCTGTTAACTTTGGGTTAAGTTTTTTCCTTTTCTGGTTCCTTAAGTTGTAAAGCTAGGTTGTTGATTTGAAATCTTTCCTTTTTTCCTGTCTTTTTTCACTGAGGAAGATTCTCCCTGAGCTAACTTCTGTGCCAATCTTCCTCTGCTTTGTATGTATGCTGTTGCTTCAGGCTGGCCACTGATGAGTGGTGTAGGTCCACACCTGGGAGCTGAACTTGGGCCACTGAAACAGAGCACGCCAAACATAACCTCTAGACCATGGGGCTGGCCCCTCTTTCTTGTTTTTTTAATGTAAGCATTTATAGCTATAAATTTCCTCCTTAGCACTGTTTTTGCTGCATTCAATACATTTTGATGTACTGTATATTTGTTTCATTCATCTCTAAGTATTTTCTAATTTCCTTTGTGATTTCTTCTTTTCTCAGTGGTTGTTTAAGAGAGTGTGGTTTAATTTCCACAAATTTGTAGCTTTTCAGTTTTTCTTCTGTTAATTACTTATTATATCTTCTTGCTGTATGAAATCTTTTGTTAATACATTAATATATAATGTCTTTCCTTGTCTCATCATTTTTTTGATTTAAAGTCTATTTTGTCTGATATTAGTATTGTCTGATGTTAGTTACCTCTGCTCTTTTTTGGTTGTTATTTTCATGGAATATCTTTTTCCATCCTTTCATTTTCAGCCTTTCTGTGTCTTTGGATCTAAAATGAGTCTCTTTGTAGATAACATATAGTTGACCTTTTTTAAAAAATCTATTCTGCCAATTTTTGTTTTTTAATTGGAGAGTTTAATCCATTTACATTTAAATTGATTAGTGATAAGGAGGGAGAAAAAAGGCCACTGGCCCTTTAAATCCCCTGGAAGCCATTTCAGGCTAAGGAGAAGAGGCTTGCAGCAATGAGGGAGGTGCAACCATGGCCACTTGCCTCTTTGTCTGCACCTCTGATATCAGAAACAGCAATCAGTTATCAGAGAACACATCTCTGATATTCAGATGACAAGGTCCTTTTGGCCCAATTGGCTCCCTAGGAGAGCAAGCTGCTCCTAGAACATGTGCAAGGCTGCCTGCCACAGGCCTGGTGGGTAGGAGATGGGCTGCTGATACTGTGCCAAGTTCTGAAATTGACCAAAATTAACCAGAATGTATTATCCTAGCCATCCCTTGGAAGCTGCAAGCCTTCAGTAGACTCCAGAGTTTCAAAATTCTGCCAGTAAAATTGTTGTCTGGGTGAGGAGACAGATTCCTGGTGCTTCCTATTCTACCCTCTTCCTAGAATCTTTGAGTGCTATTATATTACATCCTATTGGAGTACTTCCCTGGACAAAAACCTGCTTCACTGAGATGGAAGTATTACTCATAATCCAAACTACATCCCCTTATTCTTAGTAAGTCTGACAGTATACTCTATTGAATGAATTGTGAAAAGATTATGCACGAACAAGATTTGGAAACCTGGATTATGTTATACTTCTATTCCTTTGGTTATAATGCTAGAAATTTTAACATTTTAAGTGAACCCTAAATTTAATTTTTATTATTATCCAATCAATGTAGTGGTTTTAGAATATGCTTGAAATCTGAAAATGAATTTCCTAATTGATATGCTATTTTTTCTAGAGTTTTGACCTATCTAGTAAGTGAATACTACTTGATCGGTATTTTTTTGACCCAGAGATTACATTTCTAAGCAAATAGGTTAGAGTAAGGGGAAAAGGGAAAATCCCCCTCACTTTCCCTTAAGGTTCTTATGGCTGGCCAAATAATTAAAAAGGCAGATTAGCAGGAGAAAAACAAACAAAGTTTAATAACATGTACACATGGGAGAGACCCAGAAAAAAGTGGGTAACAACAAAATGGTGGAGATTCTCATCTTAATACTATCTTCAGATAAGGACAAAGGAGGATGTCAGGGGTGGGAGGGTCAGTTTAGGGAGATTACCAGAAAAGCACAGTAAACAAGAGTAAAGTTAATATGCAGACTTAAGTCCTCGCCTTCCACACTGATAAGAGTTTCTAGAGATAAGGCATCCTCCCTTCTTGGTACAGAGAGGGAGATACCTTTACAATTGGAGATTTCCCATTAAATCTAAATGTCTCTTACAAAGGCTAACTTCTACTTTTACTTGGTTGTCAGGGCTTTGATAAGAATGGACTGAGCAAGGACCCTCCCAGTATATTCATACCCAGAGTTATCTACGGTGATGGCCTGCCCCGGGACAAGCCTTCTACCTTAAATTCTTTTAGGCAGTTAGTGGCGGGGAACGTCAAAGTTTCTTTCTGAGCCTTTATTGTCTTCAGCTTGAAATAATCCACATACCATAGTGGCACACCTTTGGGCAGCCTTCTCTGAACCCCATCAGAGTCTTAAATTGAGTCTATGCCCCTGGGATTGTGGGAATACCCCCCAAACACTTCCCAGGCATAAATACACACACACACACACACACACACACACACACACAAATACACTTCTAGAAATTCAATTTTCTATATACTCAGTTCTAAAATCTATTGGCCTGATAAAAAGCCAACACTGTTTTCTCTGTGACCACCTGCTGGCTTTTTCCCCCCTTTTTGTATCTATTTTGTATCTTGACCCTTCAACAACAGCCATCTTCCCCTTTAGATAAGAAAGATACACTCTTCATCCCTCTGGAATCTTACCATAGTGCACGGCCAAGCACCAAAGTGGCAAGTGAAAGATTGATTTCAGAAAGGTTCTCTTTTATGTTCACTCAGGGAACCGAAAATCTCCCTTACAGCTTTCTTTGAACGTCTTTCCTTTTGAACAGATAAACTAATAATTCTTAGTAAAGCTGATTTTTTAAAAAATATAAGTGGGAAGATGTCAAAAGAAATCAAATGTTTCAAGATTTTCTAGAGGAAATGTGCAGATTCAAATTTTATCTGATATATTTCAGAATCACTGTGCATTAACACCATTAGATATTTATCCCAATCAGTGACTCATCTATTGAGTTAATTTCAGCTTATGCTATGGCATCAAACAACTGCCTGATTTCTGCTGCTTTTAACAGCATAGGTTTCTTGATCTTTCTCTCTCTCTACTTGTTGATAGGTTTGCTACAGGTGTGGCTACATGCCCATACGTTCTTCAGTCTAGTTCCACATTAAAAAAGCATTCATATTTGGGAAATGTCATTCCTATGCCAGAGGGAAAAAACAAGAGTGTATGGAACTTTTCAATGTCTCTTAAAGCTTTGTTTGGACTGGCCAACCTTGAACTGCTGATTCATCATCAGTACAAGAAAAATTCACAGGGAAGTCTAATGTCAATGGCATAGGGAAACACAGAAGGCCACGTATCAGCAGGCAGGAATATATAATCCTTTACGGGGACAGCAGTAAATAATATAGAAAAATAATACATTCTACCACACCTATTTCATCTTTAGTTTGTTCGATAATTTATACTTACTATTAACAAACAATAAAATTATGTGTTACCTGCAGAAATATTTAATCATTAGCATTATATACTTTATCTTCTATGAAATATGTACAAAAATTTTGAACAGGAGATCCTATTTTTATTGAAATACTGATTATTTCCAAAAGCTGGAAAAAACAGATATTAACACACACCTACACATTTATTAACAGAAAACCATGCCTTATGCCCTTTTTGCTTGGTTAAACAACGTTAATTTTGTCTATATATCACTTTGCCTTATTACAAGTAGAGAGAAACACATGCTAGTTTATATTTTGATCTTATTATGTTGTCATAAAAATGGATAAATTATATTATATTTGCATGTTTTTTTGTTTTTGTTTTTTACCATTTTTTTAATTGATGTCTTAATAGTTTATAACACTGTGGGGTTTTAGTTGTACATTTTTGTTTGTCCATCACCTTGTGGATGTAACCCTTCACCCCTTGTGCCCTCCCCACCCCCCTTCCCCTTGGTAACCACCAATCAGTTCTCTCTGTCCGTGTGTTCACTTATATTCCATATATGAGTGAGTTCATGCAGTGTCTGTTCTTCTCTCTCTGGCTTCTTTCACTTAACATAATACCCTCTAGGTCCTTCCATGTTGTTGCAAATGGGACAATTGTGTCTTTTCTTATGGCTGAGTAGTATTCCATTGTATGTATATACCACATCTTCTTTAACCAATCATGAGTCGAGGGACACTTGGGTTGCTTCCACTTCTTGGCTATAGTGAATAATGCTGCAATGAACATAGGGGTGCATATGCCTCTTGTGATGGTTGATTTCATGTCCATTGGGTAGATGCCCAAGAGTGGGATTGCTGGATCATACGGTATTTCTATTTTTAATTTTTTGAGGACTCTCCATACTGTTTTCCATAGAGACTGCACCAGTTTGCATTCCCACCAGCAGTGAATGAGGGTCCCCATTTCTCCACAACCTCTCCAGCATTTGTTGTTATTTGTCTTTGTGATTATAGGCATTCTAACGGGTGTAAGGTGATATCTTAGTGTAGTTTTGATTTGCATTTCCCTGATGATTAGAGATGTTGAACATCTTTTCATGTGTCTATTGGCCATCTGTATCTCTTCCTTGAAAAAATGTCTGTTCATATCCTCTGCCCATTTTTTGATCGGGTTGTTTGTTTTTTTGTTGTATGAGATCTTTATACATTACTGAGATTAATCCCTTGTCGGACAAACGATTTGCAAATATTTTCTCCCAGCTGGTGGGTTGTTTATTCATTTTGATCCTGGTTTCATTTGCCTTGTAGAAGCTCTTTAGTCTGATGAGGTCCCACTTGTTTATTTTTTCTTTTGTTTCCCTTGTCTGGGTAGACATGGAATCTGAAAGGATCCCTTTATGTCCAATCTCAATTAGTGTACTGCCTATATTTTCTTCCAGGAGTTTTACAGTTTCAGGTCTCACTTTCAGGTCTTTGATCCATTTTGAATTGATTTTTGTATATGGCAATAGGAGATGGTCTACTTTCATTCTTTTGCATGTTGCTGTCCAATTTTCCCAGCACCATTTATTTAAGAGACTTCCCTCTCTCCATTGTATGTTCTTTGCTCCTTTGTCGAAGATTAGCTGTCCATAGGTATGTGGTTTTATTTCTGGGTTTTCAATTCTGTTCCATTGATCTGTGTGTCTATTCTTGTACCAGTACCATGCTGTTTTGATTACTGTAGCTTTATAGTATATTTTGAAACCAGGGATTGTGACGCCTACAGCTTTGTTCTTTTTTTTCAGAATTGCTTTAGCTATTCGGGCTCTTTTGTTGCCCCATACGAATTTCAGTAGTTTTTGTTCTATTACCGTGAAGAATGTCATTGGGATTCTGATTGGGATTGCATTGAATCTGTAGATTGCTTTAGGTAGAATGGACATTTTAACTATATTTATTCTTCCAATCCATGTGCATGGAATATTTTTCCATTTCTTTATGTCCTCCTCGATTTCTTTCAATAGTGTCTTGTAGTTTTCATTGTATAGGTCTTTGACCTCCTTGGTTAAATTTATTCCCAGATATTTTATTCTCTTTGTTGCAATTGTAAATGGGATTGTCTTTTTGGGTTCTCTTTCTGTTGTTTCATCATTAGTGTACAGAAATGCAATTGATGTTTGTAAGTTGATTTTATACCCTGCCACTTTACTGTAGTTGTTGATTGTTTCTAGTAGTTTTCCGATGGAATTTTTTGGGTTTTCTATGTATAAGATCATGTCGTCTGCAAATAGTGAGAGTTTCACTTCTTCATTGCCTATTTGGAGTCCTTTTATTCCTTTTTCTTGCCTAATTGCTCTGGCCAGAACTTCCAGTATTAAGTTGAATAAGAGCAGTGAGAGTGGGCACCCTTGTCTTGTCCCTGTCCTCAAAGGAATGGCTTTCAGTTTTTCCCCATTAAGTAGGATGTTTGGTGTAGGTTTGTCATATATGGCCCTTATGATGTTGAGGTACTTTCCTTCTATACCCATTTTGTTGAGAGTTTTTATCATAAATGGATGCTGGATCTTGTCGAATGCCTTCTCTGCATTGATTGAGATGATCATGTGGTTTTTATTCTTCATTTTGTTAATGTGGTGTATCACGTCGATTGATTTGCAGATGTTGAACCATCCCTGTGTCCCTGGTATAAATCCCACTTGATCGTGGTGTATGATCTTTTTGATGTATTGTTGTATTCGGTTTGCCAATATTTTGCTGAGGATTTTTGCGTCTATGTTCATCAGTGATATTGGCCTGTAGTTTTCCTTCTTTGTATTGTCCTTGTCTGGATTTGGTATCAGGATGATGTCGGCCTCATAGAATGTGTTGGGAAGTATTCCATCTTCCTCTATTTTTTGGAATAGTTTGAGAAGGATAGGTAGGTGCTAAATCTTCTTTGAACGTTTGATAAAATTCTCCAGGGAAGCCATCTGGTCCTGGGCTTTTATTTTTTGGGAGGGTTTTGATTACTGTTTCAATCTCTTTACTTGTGATTGGTCTGTTCAGATTCTCTATTTCTTCTTGATTCAGTTTCGGAGGTTGTACGCGTCCAAGAATTTGTCCATTTCCTTTAGGTTGTCCAATTTGTTGGTGTAAAGTTTTTCATAGTATTCCCTAATAATCCCTTGTATTTCTGTGGTGTCTGTTGTAATTTCTCCTCTTTCATTTCTAATTTTATTTATTTGAGTCTTCTCCCTTTTTTTCTTAGTGAGTCTGGCTAAGAAATTTTATTTATCTTCTCAAAGAACCAGCTCTTTGTTTCATTGATCCTTTCTACTGTTTTTTTGGTTTCAATTTCATTTATTTCTGCTCTGATTTTTATTATTTCCCTCCTTCTGCTGATTTGGGGCTTTGTCTGTTCTTCTTTTTCCAATTCTGTTAGCTGCAATTTAAGTTTATTTATTTGGGATTTTTCTTGTTTGTTAAGGTGAGCTTGTATTGCTATGAATTTCCCTCTCAGGACTGCTTTTGCTGCATCCCATATGAGTTGGTATGGTGTATGTTCCATTTCATTTGTCTCCAGATATCTTTTGATTTCTCCTTCAATTTCATCAATGACCCATTGGTTGTTCAGTAGCATGTTGTTTAGTCTCCACATCTTTGTCCCTTTCTTAGTTTTTTCCTTGCAGTTGATTTCTAGTTTCACAGCATTATGATCAGAAAAAATGCTTGTAATGATTTCAATCTTCTTAAATTTATAGAGGTTTGCCTTGTTTCCTAATATATGGTCTATCCTTGAGAATGTTCCATGTGCACTTGAGAAGAATGTGTACTCTGCTTTTTTTGGGTGGAGTGCTCTGTATATATCTATTAACTCCATTGCGTCTAGTTTTTTGTTTAAGTCCATTATTTCCTTATTGACTTTTTGTCTGGATGATCTATCTATTGATATAAGGGGGGGTGTTAAGATCCCCTACTATTATTGTGTTATTGTTAATATCTCCTTTAAGGTTTCTTAGCAGTTGTTTTATGTACTTTGGTGCTCCTGTGTTGGGTGCATAGATATTTATAAGTGTTATGTCTTCTTGGTGAAGTGTCCCTTTTATCATTATATATTGCCCTTCTTTGTCTCTCATTACCTTTTTTATCTTGAAGTCTACTTTGTCTGATATAAGTATGGCTACTCCTGCTTTCTTTTGTTTGCCATTAGCTTGGAGCATTGTTTTCCATCCTTTTATTTTGAGTCTGTGTTTGTCTTTAGAGCTGAGATGTGTTTCCTGGAGGCAGCAGATTGTTGGATCTTGGTTTTTAATCCATCCTGCCACTCTGTGTCTTTTGACTGGAGAATTCAATCCATTTACATTTAGAGTGATTATTGATATATGAGAGTTTAATGTTGCTATTTTATTGTTCATCTTCTGGTTCTTTTGCATTTCCTTCATTTCTTGTCCCTTGTGTTTGGGACTGCAAATTCAATTTGGTATTTCTGCATGCTCATTCTCTTGGTTTTCTCTTTATTTGTCATGTGTGGTTCACTTCTGGTTATTTGTTTAGTGGTTACCATGAGGTTTATATAAGCGATCTCCTGCATAAGAAAGTACATTTTCGGATGCCTCCTTTTTCCTGAGGCTGGGTCGATTCAATCCCTTACCTCTTCCCCTCCTTGTTTGTTATCTCTATTTATTCCATCTTGTGTCATGAATGTGTGTTTCCAGTGATGAGCTTGAATTAATTTTTGATGTTATCCAACTGTAGTTTGTTCTGGTTTAGTCTTCTTGCTTTTCTCCTTGCTGAAATCTTTGTATCCCCTTTCTCATTTGTTTTTTTTCAGGCCTAAGGGCATTCTTGAGCATTTCTTGTAGTGGGGGTCTTGTGGTGATGAACTCTCTTAGCTTTTGTTTATCAGGGAGAGTTATTATTTCTCCATCGTATTTGAAGGATATTTTTGCTGGATAAAGTATTCTCGGCTGAAGGTTTTTGTCTTTCATGATTTTGAATATATCATTCCAGTCTCTCCTAGCCTGTAGAGTTTCTGTCGAAAAATCAGCTGAGAGCCTGATGGGGTTTCCTTTGTATGTTATTTTGTTTTTTGTTTAGCTGCCTGCAATATTATTTCCTTGTCATGAGTATTTTTCAAGTTTGCTACTATGTGGTGAGATGATTTTTTATTCCTGTTTATATATTTAGGTGATCTATTGATTTCATTCACTGTTATTTCCCTCTCGTTCCTTAGGTTGGGGAAGTTCTCAGCTATTATTTCTTTGAACAAACTCTCTGCTCCTTTTTCTCTTTCTTCTCCTTCTGGAATACCTATTACCCTTATGTTGCTTTTCCTCATTGATTCTGATATTTCTCGAAGAATTTCTTCATTTCTGTTTAGTCTTAGCTCTCTCTCCTCCTCTATCTGGAGCATTTCTGCGTGGCTATCCTCAATAGTGCTAATTCGTTCCTCCATATTGTCAGTTCTGCTCTTTAAAGACTCCCTTTTTTTCACTATCTCGTTGATTTTGTTTTTCACTTCCAATAATTCTGATTGGTTTTTCTTTATGGTTTCAATCTCTTTTGTGACAAAATCCCTGAATTCATTGATTTGTTTCTGTGTGTTCTCTTGTATTTTGTTGAGTTTGTTTATGATAGCTATTTTGAATTCTCTGTCATTCAGGTTATCAAATTCTGTGCCTTCAGGGTTGGTTTCTGGGTGTTTGTCATTTTCCTTTTGGTCTGTAGCCATGACAAATTGTTGCAAGGATCCAACGGGGATGGCTTTATTTTTTCCCCTCATAATAAAATTGGTCCTGCAGTTTCCCCCTGCTGCCACTGGATGGAGATCGTGAGCGGTTTGCTCTGAGGCAGCTGCAGCCTCCGGAGGGATTATGTTGAAACGCAGGGTGTGTGGGGGGAGGGGTCCTCTCTTTCTCTTGCTTGACCCAGGGGTTTCCTTTCTGGCTCTCTTAGGGTGTTTGCTACTTCCCCTAAACAGTCCTTCGTCACTTCCCAGTGGGGATCTCGCGAGAGTCTGTGAGAGCACCTGGATGGCGATAGTTTTCCCCGCTGTGGGCCGCCACTCCCCCCTCTGTCTGTGAACCGCTCTGTCTTTGCTGATCGATTGGGGAGGGGGAGTACAACTTCTTACCTCTCCTCCTGTCCTTTTGGGCTTCCCATCCCTCCACAGTCTGATGTATGGCAGCAGGGGTTTCTTAGAAGTCCTTCGTAGTGTTTGATTGAGCTTTGTTGGAATGTGAATGATGTTTTCATTGTGTCATAGGGGGAAGAGATTCAAAGAGGGAATCTCACTCTGCCATGATGCTGACATCCTATATTTGCATGTTTTTAATCTTGACATTACAGCTCTGACTTCCTTCTAAGAGTCTCATTTTCTCTGTGGCTTTCCTAAAAATCCCTCAAAGTACAGACAATACTTGCATCCTCACCTACAAAAACTGAACCACAGTAAGGTCTACCTCACTTAGTCATATGTTACCTATTCTGTGCTATACATCCTGGTATTCTACTAATATTGACCCAAAATGTAGTAACTTTTGTTTTTTTTCATCCCAGTCTTATAGGCATGGATACCTAATCATCCTTACTATCCACTCTCTTTCATTTTAGGAGTACACTTCTCAATAGTTCCCTGGAGGAGTTATAACTGTCTGCTCTTTGCTTATCTAAATGCATAGTGTCTTCATTTGGGTTCCACAGAAGTGGACCCTATGACAAAGATTCTAGTAAAGGCAGTTTGTATTTGTAGGAGAGAATCACCAGCAGAAGAAGCAATGGAAGTGATTCAGGGAAGGGAAACATCCAAAAAAGTGTATATAAATTCAGAAAACTTCTAGAGCAGGTGACTGGAGTTTAATCCAGATAAAACCTAATCATCCAAAGATCCCTGGATTGACCTGTAATGCAACAAAATGACATTTATTGGCTCTATCCATCAAGGGAAGGAACTTGAGAGTAACCAAGGAAAATTGCTCAAAAAGGGGAAGGGAAGCATATTTTGTAAGGTTTCGGTCCCAAAGAAGGATTCTGAGCAGGATCTAAGAGAAGCAGGGATCAATTGGATTGGTTGCCACTTTTGAAGCAGGATTAGGAGAAGCAGGGACTAAGTAGCAACTGTAGACATAGAGCAAAGTGGGTGTCAGTGCGTCATTGGTTAGAAGCAAGTAATCACTAAGAGAGGGCATTTTCAGTCACAGGGAGGATTTTTCCTCTTTCAATACAGTGGGGAAACTCTGGGAAGTAGTACAACACACGTCTCAAAATTACCTCCCCTCAGGGGTCAGTGAACTACAGTTATAGTCCAACTCCTCTGAGCCATTAGGTAATGGTTGTTGATGGTGGGGTAATAACACCTGCCCATCCCCCAACCCCATCTAACTAACCATCTCTATCTCAACATTTAAAAAGCCCTCAGTCACAAAAATGCAGACACTGGCAATTTGAAGTCTGTAAGAGAACACTGAAAATGTTAATGAAACAATGAAAGCATATATACACACACACACATATATATATATATACACATACACACACACACACACACATATATATATATATATATATATACACATGTTTTGGGAGTATAAATTGATACAACATTTTGGAACATTATTTATCAGGTTCAAAGCTGAATATATGTGTTCTCAATGATCCATCAGTTCTAATCCTAGTTAGAGGGACAAAGAAATGTGTGTGTATGTGTACAAAAGAACATACAAGGATATACATAACAGGTGATTTTCAATAGTAAAAGTTGAAAACAACCATAAAATTGATTTTAACATATAATGGCATAAACACACATTGGGAACACTATACTGCAATGCAAATAAACAAACTACTGCTACATCTAACAACATGCATGCATCCTACAAAGAAAATATTGAGTGAAAATGAGACACAAAATAACATATGGAATGATTTTATTCTTCTAAGGTTCAAAAACAGGCAAAAAATATCAAGCAGCATTGAAATCAGGATTGGTGGGAGTGAGTAGTGATCAGAAGGAGACATGAGGTGGAAAATGTATGGGGTATTTTTCATCTTCTATTTCTAGATCGGCTTGTGCTAACTTTGTGATAACTCTTTGAGCTATGCACTTGCAGTTTGCATTTTTCTGTATCAATGTTATACTAAAAGTTTCACCAATAAATACATTGCATTGGTTTGCTCACCTTCTCCATTGGGATGCACCTCATTTGTTATAAGGAGGTTTTCATCTGTAAAAACTGTGGATTTAATTTAGTTTCTTCCTTCTCCAACGTTTCCAGTAATAGATGGAAATCAAGGGAAAGTGTGCTTTGAAACAAATTATTCCCTCCAAAAATCCGTATCCTGGCCTCAAGTAGCAGGATAGGGAGAGGGTATTTAATTGCACTCTTAAGCCATTCTCCAATTTAGCTTTTATCAGTATTAAAGTGAAATTTTTAATTCTATATATTTAACCCCTCCCTTTAAATCTCCATAGTTTCTAAGTTTGGGTGGGGAGGATTTTCTTCCAGGCTTACTTAAATCTCAGTGTTGCATGCCAGTGATTCTTACAAGTTGATCTTCAGCGTACTTCCAGGAAATTGGGTTTGTGCTGGTAGGCCTGCAATGGACACACCTCCTCTGTTTGATATTGGTTTATCGTGGGCAAAGACAGCTACTTGACTTCTGATGTACATTCTCCCCATTTTTGTGCAAGAACCGTAAAATGTCACTGAATACATTGCTGCCTAAAAGGAAAATGTGCTTTGCTTCCCAGAATTAAATCTAATTTTTGATGAAAATGAGCATGAGGCTAAATCCCAGCCAATATTCTATGAGTAACAGATTTGCGTGGGACTCTCAGGAATGCATCTTTTAAGAGGGTGGAGCTGAGATCTCCTTCTCCTCTTCCTCCTTCCTACTGACTGGAGCATGCACATAACAGCAGGAGCTACAATAGCCATGGTTAAGGAAGCCACCACATGCAGCAGATAAAAGGATGACTTAACAGAGTCCCCAAGCCAGACACAGACTCTATTTTCTTCATGAGAAAATAAACCCTTTCATGTTTAAAACACTCTAGCTAAATATCCGTTACCAATAACTGAGGGAATTTCATAATTTACATTCTTGTGAATGATTTGTGGTTCCTAGATTTTCTTTTTTTACTGGTAATTAATAGAATTATTTAGGTTTATATCATGATGAAAATGAAGTTAATTTTGGTCCAAACAAAAATATAATAGGAAATAAACTATGTGAAAGAGAAAATAAAATCATAATAAATTATCTAACATGTGTTTCTCCTTATTCTTTATTGATTTAATTCTCAAATTTCCTTTCCAGTTTTAATCAAATATTACCAAGTCCATCATCTTTTTTCCATTGAATAAACCCAATTTCTTTATTTTTGTCTGAATACCAGTAGCAATTTTCTGTTTGCTCCAATTATATGCTAAATGTTTACATCTTATGTTCTCAATTGTCAGCATCTCAACAATATGGATGGTTTACAATTTTTAAGTATCCCCAGAGTCATACACATAAAGTGTTCCATTAAAAAAAATAAAGGGTCATGTTCATTTAAATTTTATTGCCTAGACATGAGAAATCTTATTATAAAAATCAAGATATTTGTACAGTCCAGCTATTTCTATGCTGAATTGCTCTTAGAAGAAATTTTTCATTGAGAGATTTAAGGAAGACACAAACATAAACATATATTCACACAAACACACAAGAATTTAAGAATGATTGACCCTCTCTTTGTTGAAAGAATTCCCTACAGTTTATTAAATACACTGATGCACAACGTTATAATGAATCTGCAGTGGGTGTGATGTAGGACTCCAGCTTCTTGATAAGGGAAAGTCAAAGATGTTTAACCAGTGTGGTAATGAAGTTTGTGTGTTCTTGACTGGATTAACCCCGTCCTACATTGCTTTTGCTCCATACTATCTTCTAGTTCTGAAACCCTTAACTGTGGGCTTTATAGCTTTGCTTTTCGATTTCTTCAAAATACAGTTTCAGTAATGGATCTTTATCAATTGATTTATTCAGAATCCTATGCTTCCAATATGTGATGCCAAATACCATCTATGTCTGTGTAATGAATATTACTATTCTCAGTCTCACTAAATTGAATCCTCCAAATTTGTATTCTCTTTGATCCTTTACTAAGGGAGCTGCATTTTCTCTAAGGAATCACTTTCCACTTTTTGATATGTTGTGGGTATGAAGGTTAAAAATCTTTCTTTCTAAAGTGGAGAATAAACAAAAAACAGACTTTGTCATACCAAGAAATTCTTGGGCCATATCATTACATTTCTCCTAGAAGCCGAGCTCAGGAAGAGCCCAGGCCTTGCTCACATACTACATGCCTATAATTGTATGTTTCATGTTGTGTGTGTTATCTCAATTAAAGGCCTGCAGATCCTGACATAGAATGATAAATTAAAGGCATTTAAATGATTTCTAAATTTATATGAAAGAATTTTTATTTAGCCTAAAAAAAATAAATCCAGCTTGCTCATTGTGGTTCTTGTGTATTATCTATTTTGATAACAAGTCTAAGGTGATTCCAATTTATTTTCAGCAATTTTGACTTACTCAATTTTAATGCCACTGATGGATGTGGAAAAATTCCAATAACTATTAAACCCTAACAACACTTTCTCATCATAATAAAACTTATTTAGGGTTTTTTTAAGCAAATAATCTATGACCCTATCATTCTACTGCTAAATGCTGTATTAAATAATTTGTAACCATAATAAGAATGGAGTTATTATATTTTGTACCATATTTTATTTTTCAATCAGTATTTAATTTTAATATTGATTTGCAAAATCCAAAAATATTCAGTAGCTTTCTGCATAGTTGTATGACTGTAAAAATAGTCTTGGACAAATCATATAATTTAGGCATACAACTCACATTTTATGAAACATTATCACATAAGGTTCTAGGTAGTAGAAATTCAGTTGGTTTCAATTAAAAAACAATATGTGGAATATATTTTAATTTTCTCAACATACTTGCCTTGTTCAAGGAAGACATGATTTGCTGAAAGAAATCTTTTTTTGTTAAGAAGAATGTAATACCACTAAGCATGAAATAAGCAAAAGAAAAAAGATAATATCTAAGTTCTAATTTATGAATGTTGAATGTTCTCACAAAAAATAAAATTTTAAAACCTGTCTTAAACCTTTATTACCATAGCAATATTAAGAAAATTGCTGACATTACACTGCATAATTAAAGCCAAAACTCACAATAATGAAGTAATAAATAGACTCTCATTCAAAGCCCCCCTTGAGAATTTTACACATTTCTACTCTTTGAGAAGCTGTGGTATACCTTTGTCCTAGGGCTACCATTTCCTTTGACTTTAAAGGACGAGTGAAAATTTACAAACATGTAGAAATCTCTGAGGGGATTAGTGCTTTCCAGTATATATTACTCATGATAATGACTGGACTTGCCTGTTTGTGCACACCAACACCTACCCACAGTGCCTCAAACAGCGTATAATTGTATTTCTCTCCAATGTAGCTGATCACATGAATAGACAATCTCTGTTACACAAAGATCCAGGGGTCCAGGCCAACAGAGGAGCTCAGCCTTATACACATAACAACTAAGATTGCTCCAATCACAGCCAGAGGCATCCAGGTGAAGAAAAAGGGAAGAGTATGTCCAGTGCAAATACTGTTTTACGACATAGACATAATCCAGATTTTACTGAGCTCACTTGTGCTTATGCCCACGTGGTGAGAAAATGGTCACATGGCCACATCTAAGTGAAATAGAGGCTGGGGAATTAAGTCTGTTGCTGGGCAGCTGTGTGCCAGGAAGAGCAGAACAAAGACAGAATAAGGAATTGGGGAAATGTCTGTCAAGCTGGCTATGAGGAGCAAATATTCTTTCCCTAGAGTAATGAAAAACTAAGGGCATGGGAAATTGTCTGATATCATGCAATCAGTTACACTTAGTTAAATGAGGATATTAAAAAACTGATGATAGTGATGAGGAAGCCTTAAGTCCAAGTTTTATTTGGTAATAATAGTTCTTCCATTGTTACTCCAGAAACATTCATTCACGTGGTGACCAACATTACATAGTGGTTAGGAGCATGCACCCAGAGTCAGACTAGCAGGGGCCAGAACTGACCCAGTAACTAGGAGCATAAGACTTGGAAAAATATTTACCCTCTCTGTGTCTCAGTGTCTTCTCCTATAAAGTGGTGATATTAATAATACACATCTCATGGAATTAGGAAAATTAATTAGGTAATGCACGCCATTTAGAATCATGTCTGGCACATAGGCGTTTAAGTTTTAGCTACAATTCTTATCCTTTTTTGAGACTTAATTTCAGATTTGTAGAATGAAGAAAATAATATCACCCAACTAATGGAATTGTTGTAAAGATTAAATAAATTATTACATGTAAAGCAATAAGGTGATTATCATATAGTAAACATATATGTGTTAATTATTATTATTTTCTTGACATCTTTTCATATTTAGTATTCAAAAAGGCTTAAAATTTTTAAGGGAGGTTTTCATGCACTCCTCCATCTAAGAAAAATCTCTGTTGGTGTCTGACTTAAAATGCAACAGATGTATATTAACTTCATGAGCAATGACATTTTTATGGTATGATTTCCCAACCACTAAAATGCTGTAGCTGATATTTTAGGTCTTATTTATGTTCTTCCTTACATTTTGAATTTTGTTCTGAATCTTATACTCTTCTGTTTTATTTATTCATAGGATTTTTTATAGATACAATTTGAATTCCATTTCCATTTCTTACTATTAATTCCAAGTGTAAGAAATAAAAGCTGCATCAAACCTACACCAAATTTTCTTAGCATTTTTTTAACATTTTATTTGACTTTTCTCATTTACTTACAAATGTACTTTTGTCCATGTCTCAATAATTATACAATTTATTTAGTTTTCTTCCTTGAAAGAGTTGTCTTGGATATTTGAAACAAGGTGCTATAAATTATGGTGGTCCTATTTTATTTCTATCTTGTCAGTGAATTTACTTCACTGACTTCAGGTGATAGTAAACTAAAATACGATGAACGAGAAAGAATGCATTTCTGTTCAAGTGGGCTAGGTGCAAGGAATTCTATGAAAAATCTACTGAGGGGTGTGTGTGTATATTTGTGTGCATGTGCATGTGTGCGTGTGCATGTGTGTGTGAAGAAGTGTGGAGAGGCTACTTCTTGTTAGGAGTTTACACATGAAATCTGCATGAGTCAGTCACCTCTTAGTCACCTTGAATATTTTCCCCCGGGTCTATCTGTCATATCAATATTGGATGGCCATTCCAAAGATGAACTGTGGGAATCTCCCAGGGACAGCTGCTTGTCTATAGTGCTGAGAGACTCTCACTTCTACTGTTAGGATTTCTCAAGTTGCGTACAAAATGGTGGTCCTTTCCCTAAGCTCTGTCCCTGAGGCAAACCTTTCTTAAGACCCTGAGTATTTGGTCCCAATGTCAGGTTGTGCTTATTTTTCATGTTGAGACACCACAATGGTAAAGTGAAAGGGAGAGAAAACTGGATCTGGGCTTAATCCAAAATATGACCCCAAATAGTTCTGTTGACAACTTTTTAAAAATTTGCACATGAAGTGAAACAAAAGGGGAAAAGTTTTTATCTTATTTACAGAGAACACAAGCCAGAATCAACACTCTTGGAGAAAAATCTGTTTAAAAAAAATAAAACATATTTAAATATAAATATGATCTAAGACGTCTAATAACTTGTTATCAAAGAAGATGCTTCTTTGAAAATATGCATTTTTGTTTAACATAAAATTGTAATTTGTTTTTTCCTATTTGGAGTATGTATTTGACAATGTGTGTATGTGTTTACAATGATATACTTAAGGTATTGATTTAGAAAGTAATCTCTACTTAAATGAATAACATCACAATATATACCAACAATTTTGGAAAATTTTTTGAGTTTTTTTTTCTTTTTTATTGATGTCTTAATAGTTTATAACATTGTGAAATTTCAGTTGTACATTATTGTTTGTCAGTCACCATATAGATGCGTCTCTTCACCCCTTGTGCCCACCACCACCCCTTGCCCCTGGTAACCACCAAACAGTTCTCTCTGTCTGAGTGTTAGTTAATATTTCACACATGAATGAAATCATGCAGTGCTTGTCTTTCACTCTCTGGCTTCTTTCGCTTAACATAGTACCCTCCAGGTCCATCCATGTTATTGCAAATGGGATGATTTTTGTCTTTTTTTATGGCTGAACAGTATTCCTTTGTGCATATATATACTACATCTTCTTTGTCCAGTCATCAGTCGAGGGACACTCGGGTTGCTTCCACTTCTTGACTATAGTGAATAATGCTGCAGTGAACATAGGGGTGCATAAGCCTCTATGGATTGTTAATTTCAGGTTCATTGGGCAGACACCCAGTAGTGGTTTAGCTGTGTCTAAGATATTTCTATTTTTAATTTTTTGAGGAATCTCCATACTATTTTGCATAGAGGCTGTACCAGTTTGCATTCCCATGAGCAGTGAATTAAGGTTCTGTTTCTCCACAACCTCTCCAACATTTGTTGTTTTTTGTCTTGGTAATTATAGCCATTCTAATAGGTGTAAGGTGATATCTTAGTGTAGTTTTGATTTGCATTTCCCTGATGGTTAGTGATGTTGAACATCTTTTCATGTGCCTATTTGCCATCTGTATATCTTCCTTAGAAAAATGTCTGTTCATATCCCCTGCCCATTTTTTGATTGGATTGATTTTTTGTTGTTCAGTTGTGTCAGTTCTTTATATATTGTGGAGATTAACCCTTGTCAGATATATGATTTGCAAATATTTTCTCCCAGCTTGTGAGTTGTCTATTCATTTTGATCCTGGTTTCATTTGCCTTGTAGAAGCTCTTTAATCTGATGAAGTCCCACTCACTTATTTTTTCTTTATTTTCCCTTGTCTGAGTAGACATGGAATCCAAAAAGATCCCTTTATGACCGATGTCAGATAGTGTACTGCCTATATTTTCTTCCAGGAGATTTATAGATACAGGTCTCACTTTCAAGTCTTTGATCCATTTTGAGTTAATTTCTGTGTATGGTGATAGAAAATGGTCTACCTTCATTCTTTTGCATGTGGCTCTCCAGTTTTCCCAGCACCATTTATTGAAGAAACTTTCCTTTTTCCATTGTATGTTCTTAGCTCCTTTGTCGAAGATTAGCTGTCCATAAATGTGTGGTTTTATTTCTGCGCTTTCAATTCTGCTCCATTGATCTGTGTGTCTATTTTTGTACCAGTACCATGCTATTTTGATTACTATTGCTTTGTAGTATATTTTGAAGTCAGGGATTGTGATGCCTCCAGTTTTATTCTTTGTTTTCAGGATTGCTTTAGCTATTCAGGGTCTTTTCTTGCCCCATATGAATTTTAGTATTCTTTGTTCTATTTCTGTGAAGAATGTCATTGGGATTCTGATTGGGATTGCATTGAATATGTAGATTGCTTTAGGTAGAATGGACATTTTAACTATGTTTATTCTTCCAATTTGTGTGCATGAGATATTTTTCCATTTCTTTATGTCGTCATCGATTTCTTTCAAAAATGTCTTATAGTTTTCATTGCATAGGTCTTTCACCTACTTGGTTAAATTTATTCCCAGACATTTTATTCTTTTGTTGCAGTTGTAAATGGGATTATCTTTTTGAGTTCTCTTTCTGTTAGTTTGTTATTAGCATATAGAAATGCAACTGATTTTTGTAAGTTGATTTTGTCCCCTGCAACTTTGCTGTATTGTTGATTATTTCTAATACTTTTCCAATGGATCCTTTAGTGTTTTCTATGTATAAGATCATGTCATCTGCAAACAGTGAGAGTTTCACTTCTTCATTACCTATTTGGATTCCTTTTATTCCTTTTTCTTAACTAATTGCTCTGGCCAAAACCTCCAGTACTATGTTGAATAAGAGCGGCGAGAGTGGGCACCCTTGTCTTGTTCCTGTTCTCAGAGGAATGGCTTTCAGTTTTCCCCATTGAGTATGATGTTTGCTGTAGGTTTGTCATATATGGCCCTTATTATGTTGAGATACTTTCCTTCTATACCCATTTTGTTGAGAGTTTTTATCATAAATGGATGTTGGATCTTGTCAAATGCCTTCTCTGCATCAATTGAGATGATCATGTGTTTTTTATTCTTCATTGTATATCACGTTGATTGATTTGTGGATGTTGAACCATCCCTGTGTCCCTGACATAAATCCCACTTGGTCATGATGTATGATTTTTTTAATGTATTGCTGTATTCAGTTTGCCAATATTTTGTTGAGGATTTTTGCATCTACGTTCATTGGTGATATTGGCCTGTAGTTTGCCTTCTTTGTATTGTTCTTGTCTGGCTTTGGTATCAGAATGATGTTGGCCTCATAGAATGTGTTAAGGAGTGTTCCATCTTCCTTTATTTTATGGAAAAGTCTGAGAATGAGAGGTATTAAGTCTTCTTTGAATGTTTGGTAAAATTCTATGGAGAAGCCATCTGGTCCTGGATTTTTATTTTTTATTACTGTTTCATTCTCTTTACTTGTAATTGATCTATTCAGATTCTCTATATTTTCCTGATTCAATTTTGGGATGTTATGTGAATATAAGAATTTATCCATTTCTTCTAGATTGTCCAATTTGTTGGCATATAGTTTTTCATAATATTCTCTTATAATCCTTTGCATTTCTGTGGTATCTGTTGTAATTTCTCCTCTCTCATTTCTAATTTTATTTATTTGAGCCCTCTCTTTTTTTCTTAGTGAGTTTGGCTAAAGGTTTGTCAATTTTGTTTATCCTCTCAAAGAACCAACTCTTTGTTTCATTGATCCTTTCCACTGTTTTTTTTGTTCCAATTTCATTTTTCTGCTCTAATTTTTATTATTTCCCTCTGTCTGCTAAATTTGGGCTTTGTTTTTTGTTCTTTTTCTAGTTCTGTTAGATGTCATTTAAGGTTGCTTATTTGGGATTTTCTTGTTTGTTAAGTTGGGCCTGTATTGCTATGAGTTTCCCTTTCAGGGCTGCTTTTGCTGCACCCCATTAGAGCTGGGATGGTGTATTTTCATTTTCATTTGTCTTGAGATATTTTTTGATTTCTCCTTTAATTTCATCAATGATTCATTGGCTGTTCAATAGCATGTTGTTTAGTCTCCACATCTTTGTCACCTTCCCAGTTTTTTCTTGTTGATTTCTAGTTTCACAGCATTATATTTGAAAAAGATGTTTGTTATGATTTCAATCTTAAATTTATAGAGGCTTGCCTTGTTTCCCAACATATGATATATCCTTGAGAATGTTTCATGCACGCTTGAGAAGAATGTGTAATCTGCTATTTTTTGGGTGGAGTGCTCTCTATATATTTATTGAGTCCATCTCATTTAGTTTTTCATTTGTCTGTATTTCCTTATTGATTTTTTGTCTGGATGATCTATCCACTGATGTAAGTGGGATGTTAAGGTCCTCTACTATTATTGTGTTGTCATTGATATCTCCTTTTAGGTTTGTTAACAGTTGCTTTATGTACTTTGGTGCTCCTGTGTTGGGTGCATATATATTTATAAGTGATATGTCTTCGTGGTGGAGTGTCCCTTTTACCTTTATACATTGTCCTTCTTTGTTTCTCATTACCCTTTTTATCTTGAAGCCTATTTTGTCTGATATGTGTATGGCAACAACAGCTTTCTTTTCTTTGCTTTTCTTAGCTTGGAGTATTGTCTTATTGTCTTCCAACCTTTCACTCTGAGTCTGTGTTTGTCTTTAGAGCTGAGATGTGTTCCCTGGAGGCAGCATATTGTTGGGTCTTGTTTTTTAATCCATCCTGCCACTCTGTGTCTTTTGATTAGAGAATTCAATCCATTTACATTTAGAGTGATTGTTGATATATGAGGGCTTACTGTTGCTATTTTATCACTCATTTTCCAGTTCTTTTGCATTTCCTTTGTTTCTTGTCCCATGTGTTTCAGACTTCCAATACAGTTTGGTAGTTCTGTGTGATGATTCTCTTAGTTTTCTCTTTATTTTTCACATGTGACTCTGTTCTGATTATTTGCTTAGTGGTTATTGTGAGGTTTGCATAAAAAGATCTCATGGATGAGATAGTCCATTATCTGATGGTCTCTTAGTTCCTTAGACTAAGTTGATTCAATCCCTTTTTCTTCCCCTTCTAAGTTATTATTTTCACAACTTATTCCATCTTGTGTTGTGAGTGTGTGTAAAGTGATGAGGTTATATTTACTTTTGACATTTTCCTTCCCTAAATCTTGATGTTTATAATTAAGTGATTGCTGACCCATTCTGATAGAAAGCTGCAATTTTTCTGGTTTCATCTACCTATTTTTCTCCTTGCTCAAAGGTTTGTATCCCCTTTCTCTCTCTTCTTCTTCTTCTTCTTCTTTTTTTTTAGGCCTGAGGCCCTTCTTGAGCACTTCTTGTGGTGTAGAGCACTTCTTTTGGCAATGAATTCCCTTAGCTTTTGTTTTCCTGGGGAAGTTCTTATTTCTCCATCATATCTGAAGGATATTTTCACTGGATAGAGTATTCTTGGCTGAAAGTTTTTGTCTTTCAGAATTTTGAGTATATCATTCCAGTCTCTCCTAGCCTGTAGAGTTTCTGTCAAGAAATCTGCTGAGAACCTGATGGGAATTCCTTTGTACTGTATTATTTTTTTTGTCCAGCTGCCCTTGATAATTTTTCTTTCTCATTGACTTTTGCCAGCTTCCCTACCACATGCCTTGGAAAGGGTCTTTTCATGTTGATATATTTAGGAGATCTATTGACTTCATTCACTGGTATTTCCAGCCTTCCCCAGGTTGGGAAGTTCTCAGGTGTTATTTCTTTGAACAAGATCTCTGCTCCTTTTTCCCTATCTTCTCCCTCTGGTATATCTATGATCCTTATGTTGCATTTCCTAATTGAGCTGGATATTTCTCAGAGGATTTCTTCATTTCTTTTTAGTCTTAATTCTCTCTCCTCCTCTATCTGGAGCATTTCAGCATTCCCATCCTCAATAAGGCTAATTCTTTATTCCATGTTGTCAGCTCTGTTCTTCAAAGATTCCAGATTTTCCTTCACGTCTGCCATTGTGCTTTTCATCTCCAATATTTCTGACTGGTTTTTCTTTATGGTTTCAATCTCCTTTGTGAAGAAATTCTTGACATCATTGGACTGTCTATGTGTATTTTCTTGTAATTTGTTGGCCTTTTTTATGATAGCTATTTTGAATTCTCTGTCATTTAGGTTATATATTTCTGTGCTTTCAGGATTGACTTCTGGGTGCTTGTCATTTTCTTTCTGGTCTGGAGATTTAATATATTTTTGCATAGTGCCTGCCGATGTTGGCTTATTCTTTCTCATATTGAAGATATCTGGTCACAGTTTCCACTTGTTGCCACTGGGTGGGGTTCAAGCATGGTGTATTCTGTCCCTGCTGTGATCTGCAGGGGCTCCAGCCATCTAGTTGCGCAGAAGCACCAGGCATGTGGGGGAGGGGCTCTCTCTTTTGCCTGCCTGATCCCAGGGGCTTCTCATTCTTCCCTTGCTATCTGCTGTCCTGGTGTGCTTGGATGATGGTGGCACCTCTGCAACAGTTCAGTCTCCTCTCTGTGGGAATTCCCCATGGACTGTGAGAGGTCTTTGAGATTGATGGTTTTCCTGCAGAGGGCTGCCCATCCCTCTCTCTGGGAGCTACACAGTCTTGGAGTTGCCAATTGAAGGGGTGAGGGGAGGATTTCTCCTGACCTCTCCCCACTTGCTCTGAGGGTTCCAGTACCTCTGTCTCCAGATGTACTGCTGCGTGTGGCTCTCATACATCCTTTGCATTGTTTGAATGTCCTCTGTTGGTATGTGAGTGTCCTTTTTGTTGTACCTTAGCAGGGGGAAAGTTTAAAGGAGAAAGCTCACTCCGCCATGATGCTGACATCACTCTGGGAAATTTTTAAGTTTAGGGGAAATTGAGCATCCATAAGGGATGATAACTATATCAGTAAAGATGGGTATATTTTACTGTGGCAAGTATTAACCCCAAATCTCAGTGATTTAAAACCACAAAAATTTATTTCTGGTTCACATGTCATCTAGGTGCATGTTCTGTGTTGTCCTCTTCCTGGTAACCAGGCTCTGAGAGCAACCCTTCCAGAAATACAGCCAATTATGGAGGAAGGGAGATGACAACATGGCCAGTCCTGCACTGACTCTTGAAGATCCTGCCAGAAGTGACCAATGATGCTTCTAATTGCATTTCACTGGATAAAATAAATCACTTAGCCAAACTTAACAACTGGGGAATGGGGGTTATGATCCTATTTCATGCCTAGAATAAAGAAAAATGAAATGTTTGTACATAATACTGATGCCTACAACCATCTCCCTGTCAATTCATCAAATATCCTTTAGTTCACTCTCCTTTTCCCATTAAAAATGTACTCATCCTCTCCTAGTGGAAGAAAACCAAAAATTCCTTACAGAGATAGCATCAAGTTCAATATCATGGATCTCTGTGTAATTAGAGAAATATAAACACTGCAATGACAATAGGAACTGCCATTTAAAATGGGGGAGAGAGATGGGAAACATAGCAGAATGGTCCTGGAATCCCACTGGAGAGACATTGAGTGGGCATGTTACTTTGTGAATAGAAGTTATTCCCTGAGTAGACTCTAATTTTGTTCCCTGAGAAAGAGAACATTGTCCACTTATCTCTGTATATTTTTTGTTCCACTGTCTGTGTGGGTCATCTTTCTTCATTACCATTTTTGCCACGGAGTAATTCAGCACTGCAAAATTTGTCCTCCTTAGTGGTTGAGCAAATTTCTGAGTTTACTTTCTCCTTTTAGGTAATTGGTGACTCCAGGGCCATTAAGTCTTTAAGTCTCAAAAAGTCACAGTCTCTTTTAATCTGTAAGGGTGAATTGTCCCAAAGTAAACACACCTATGGAAACATTGTAGGAAAGAAGGGATGAAGGGAGGTAGGGAAGAAGGGAGGGAGAAATGAAGGGAGGGAGGGAGGAAGAGAGGGAGAAAAATGAAAGGAGAGGGCAAGGAGAGGAGTGGAGGGGCCTTTTAGTTAAAAGAGCCAAAAAGTCATCAGGCACACAATGTAAACCTCTAACAGAAGTGTATGTGGTCTCACAGTATAAAGAGAAAAAGCATTCTGTAGGTAAAATGTTTGAAGAGAGAAAGTCTCAGACTTTTCAAAAAATTTCAAAAAACAACAAATTGTAAATCCTATGAAGTCAATGAGGATAAAATTTAAACACACAGACACATACGCTCACACTTAGTATTTCTTTGTAAAATTTCTGCATTAGAATGTAAGTAAATTAATGTTAGCAGTAATAATTGTTCAGATGAGTACATTTAGAAGTGAAATGCCAACACTTCTTTCAGAGAGTTTTCTGATTGTTAAGCGCACCTATTTTTGTGAACATTTATTCTCTGAGTTATAATTTATTTTTGACAATCTTACATATGCTTCAGTTTGTTTTAATCTTCTATCTATCTATCTATATGTGGTTTTTTTTGCTGAGGAAGATTGGCCCTGGGCTAACATCCACGCCCATCTTCCTTTACTTTATATGTGGGACACCTGGCACAGCATGGCTTGATAAGACATGCATAGGTCTGCACACAGGATTCAAAATGGTGAACCCTGGGCTGCTAGAGTGGAGCACATGAACTTAACCACTATGCCACTGGGCCAGCCCCTCTGTCCATATTTCAAATACCTAGTTTATTGTTTACTAGAAAAAAAAAAAAACACTTCTTAAACTGACTTTCACTAGCAGGAATTAATTTTACTTAATCATCTCTATGACTTACTTGAAAACTCTGTAAAAAATAAGTCAGTGATGGAGACTATCTTAATTTGTAGTCTTGGGATAAACATCAATTGATTATAAGGAAAAAATCTTGGAAATAACTTGTAAATTAAATGCAAAATATCAAATAATGCTGATTTGCCTGCAAATAGAGTTTATTATTTTTTTATTCTTAAGAGTGGATGCAACATACAGATTAATATTGAAAACAAATATCAAATAACATTTTCTAGTCTTTATTTTATGATATATATATATATATATATCTCTTTTCAAAGTTTAAGATGTTTCCTTTTGATATAAAGATGATATGGACTTAATTTCTGTGACTATGTTTAAACATTGGCTCGTATTTATATACTTGTAAATTAAGTAATACCATTTAAATCAGTAAGAAAAAAGTCTTACAGAACTTTCAGTTATTCTTGTGAATGAAATAATAGTAGTCAAAACCACAAAATAAGTAGTAAATATTTCTGTATATTTTTCGTTTTCTAAAATAGTTTAAATATACTGCATATATTTGGTGCTTCAAAACTAGCTGTCTGAAATATCTTGGATATACTCTTAATGTAGCTTTAATTTGATGGCTCTTAATACATTTCTTAAAATAACTGATGATATGAACATGTATTTACCTCTACTTTTCACCATATAATTGAGACTCTAATTACAAGCTTTTACAGAATTATCATTAAAAGCCATACATGTTCTCAAAATGTTTAAATGTTGCATGCAAAGATAATTCCAAATATCTATAAAAAGGGACTATTTGCAAATTGGCAGAGGGCAATGAAAAAGAGCTGCAGAAGGCATTCATAACTGCCACTGTGTGTGAGAGAGTTTGTGTGCTTTCCAGAATTTCTGAGTTGCCAGGCCTGTCAGATATGTTTGTCGAAATTTGGAAAGGAAACCTACCATGTTCTCCATTCTTGGCATGGGCGTCAAGAGAGTTTCATAGAATACATTTTGATCTACTGCTCTGTGTTTCAACTTTCAGCAATAGCAATTTCAAGAAGAAACTTAGGTTAAAGTAACTGATATTTTATATTCATTTGAATTTCAGTGTCATTTCCTAAAAGTTCCTCTTTTTGCAAGCATATTTAAAAATTAATATTTATTAACATTATTGTTTTGTCTTCAAATCATACACTTAATCACATTCCTGTGTTTAAAAAAGCAGGTTGCATGGTGGATATGGCAACTAGAGCAGCTCATCTGCTGAAATTACTGACGAACTATATTATTAATGAATAAAGTACAAATTATTTATTTTTTTGGTGAGGAAGCCTTGCCCTGACCTAACATCTGTTGCCAATCTTCCTCTTGTTTTTTTTTTTGCTTGAGGAAGATTAGCCCTGAGCTAACATCTGTGCCAATCTTTCTCTATTTTGTGTGTGGGTCACCACCTCAGCATGGCTGACGAGTGGTGTAGGTCCGTGCCCGGGATCCTAACCTGTGAACCTGATTTGCCTAAGCAGAGCATGCCAAACTTAACCACAACACCATGGGGCTGGCCCAAAATACAAATTATTTTAATATTTAATAATAACTTTGACTTATTATTCCCAATGTGTCCCATTGATTCTGAATAAATTCAGGAAATTCAAAGAGTAAGTAATAAAATAAAATTTAATAAAATTAATCACAGAAATTATTTGATTAAAAATCAAAGATAAATATACAGTTTAGAACTACAGAAATAATTAACCACTCAATCATTTTGCCTGTTTGGGCTGAGTTACAAAGTAAAATATGTAGAAGCCAGAAATGTATAGTTTTTGAATGTTAAAAATTGTCTAACCTTCTTCTTTCATTAAAGATAAAATGAATTGCATAAGGAACTCGGGAGAAGGTCAAAATCATACATTTTGAGGAACTAAATGTAATTTTAACTTTGAGTGATATTATCACCAGCTGGATATTCAAATCTGTATTTCACATAGACATTTAGATTTTCAATTCTACTTTAGCTTTGCTATCAGCCCATTATCTTTAGTAAGAAGGGTCAAATCCATTAACTTGGCCAACTCACATAGAGTCATTCACATAAAAACTACCAAGACAGATTTTTCTTCCATCTCAAAAATTGTAATGCACTAAGTGAATAATATAGCCCACTAAGGAATAATCTAGACCTTTCTGCTTTATCAATACTAATGAATTTTTGTAACTTATGTTTTATTGCTTAAATTTGATAGATAGCTAGATGCATGATAACTTACTAAGGATCAATCTATCTACCTACCTATCCATCATCTATCCTTATATCCCCAGCTTATATGTGTATTGCCAGCTCATAGCTCTTAATTGTCTACACTTTCGGGAATTGCCCCTGTTGAAAAGAGCACCCTCACTCGAAGACATGCCCCTTTCTCAGGGTGGCCTGCATCCAATGACTGATCTAAGTGGGGTAAAAATTCCTTGCCTTCTTTCCCCAATTTGAGATAACTTTGTAGGATCATCCCCACTTCAGCGTTCCTTACACAAGCCTCCGTTGGTAACTCTATCTCGGAGATCCCAGAGAATCCAACCTGCCACAGGAGTCAAAACTCCTCAGCATAGGCCCAAACCTAGAACATAATAACCCTAGTGGATAATAATAAGTTCTTAAGACTATTCACAAGAGATCAATTAAGAGTCCTGTCTATGGACCTGTGAGCAAACACACTAGTGCATGATTTCTGTCTATTTGTTTTGTTTTTCTGTGTGTGTGTGTGTGATATTGGATGCACATTTAAAAGTCAGCTAAACACTTAAAGAGACCAAACCCATCGTAAGGCAATACTGCATAGAGTGACACTGTATTTCCTCCTGAATAGCAGTGGAATTACTGCCATAACATGGAATATGCCCCAATGCTTTGATTAATTTTCTTATAAAAATGTGAATGTATAGGATTTTTTTTAGCACATGCCATCACAATCAGATTGATTCTTTTAAAAAGCACTGGAAAATGGCATAGTGACATGCAAGTGTGCTTTAGAGAAAAAGGCAAATTTATATTTTAGCAACTTTGTTATTGTGACTTTTCTCTGAGCACTCAAAATACCATTTAGCTGAGTCACTAAAGTGATGTCAAGTTTTTATTACTCTGAAAAGAAGCTCTTCATTCCAGCTATGTAAAGAATTTACAAACTAAAATGCACAGTCCTTCACAAACTAGAGAGTATCCTAATGAGTATTTAAGATTGCCTCTAACTAGATAATTTTAAATTTTATATTACAAGTGCTGCCGATATTAGTATTTGCTAACATAACCCCAACTTATTTTGAACTGGGTAAATATGTATCGTGTATAAGTAGTAAACACGTTCTTAAGTTCTGGGAAATGTATATGGAGGGCCTTAATGTTTTCCACACTATGCTGGATGCCAGGGATATAAGGATGAATAGGACGTAGTACTTGCCTTTAAGAATCTCATCAATCCAGTAGGTGACATTTCACTAACTAGCATATGGAGATGGAGTGGGATTTTTCTGCTTCCTATTTCTTCCTTCTCCAGAATCAAGCACAAATCAGATTACGGTCAGGTATAGATACTCTTTTAGTACAAAAACCATCCTAAAGTTGATCAGAAGGTTGTTAAACTGGGCAGTATAAAAAGCTTTAAGATCTTCATGATAACACATCCTGAGGCCAAATTTATATGCAGAGCCATTTTTCTCTCCTTGCCTCCTCTCTTCCACGTGAAAGCTGACTGTGTAAAAGGACAGGCAGCTAATATAAGAACAGATAAAGTGCCTCTGGTTGGGGGTCGAGTGGAGACATATGAACTAAGGAGAGAGGAAGAAGAGATGGGTGGTCCAAGAGGAAGACTATGTTCTGTGGGTCTCCAGAGTGTGTCCCTAGAAAAAGGTAGAGAACCGAGGTCCGGACCAGGAAGGAAAACTAGTGGCAGTGATGATAATGGAAAAGGGCAGACAAATCAAAGTTGATTAAGTATTCTTATTGTCTCTTTAAAAGATTGTAATGCGCATCTCAAACCCAAACTAAATTTTTTTTTTTTACGTTCTTCCAGATTCTGTGGATTTTACTTAAAGAAATTCTATGTGGGGCACTGAATGAAGTACCCTCATCCCATCCATTATGGTTTGCTGGAGGTATCATAAAACCTTTCTGTAAGTTTTATCCACTGAATTATATGAGGTGGTAAGAGAACATGCAAGAAATCAATAAGTTCAACTTGAAGGATTTAAGCAGGACACTAGAAGGGAAGAACACAGAGTTGGGCCTTCAAGGAGGACTTGTCAGTTTCTAACTGAACAAGGTGATAAAAGTTTATCTCAGGCAGAAGCTCAAGCATGAACAAGAGAGGTCAGAAAGTGTTTTCCAGAAACCCCAACTGTCAGGACTGTAAGGAAAACTTAATATTCTAAGTCTGGAGTTTCTGAGAAAGAATCTGAAATGATCATTTGGTGACGGATTGTGAAGGGCAGACATTTCCAATTAGTTAGCCCTGGGGTGGCTGGGCAGGATTTAGGCTATCAGAAGCCCTAGACCAGCCACCCCCCCTGCTATAGTCTGAATGTTTGCATCCCGCTCCCCCAAATTCATATGTTGAAATCCTAATGCTCAATGTGATGGTATTAGAAGGTGGGGCCCTTGGAGGTGGGGAGAGAGAATGGAGTGATTGAGACTAGAGAACAGTGAGAGAGGAAAGGGAGAGAGAAGTTGTATAGCACAAAGGCCATTGCACACTCTAGAAATAAAGAATAGTGAAACCATGTAGTGTAGACCCACACAGCCTAGATTAAAGATTATTTTACCACTGAGTTGTTTTATGTGAGTGGAAGAAAGCAGAGGCACCGCTGTCAAATTCCCACCATCGACATGAAGTGGGTTATACCAGAAAACTTAAACCAGAAAGAACTATTTATGTACTCTGATTAGAAGTGACTTGCTAACAGCAGGAACATTTTTTGTTTTGTAATGGACTTTACCATATGCTCCTTCCACAATTAAAGGAGCAGAATTTATACATATAAGCCAGTTCTTATTTTCTTATTACAATGCAATCACTATTAATTCAGGTAGAATTTTACTTAGAATGTCTAAATAATAGGACAGCTCTCTCTGTAAGAAGATTGACTGCTGGAGTGGATTAAAAGCTTTCAGAGAAATCCTCTGCTCATTTATATTAGAGTGGGAGAATTTGATTTTCCTTCCAACAGAAATTGCTGTTTTATCCGGTTTGTGTTTCTAAAGGGCATCCTAAAATGTCGTTGATTTTGTGCCAGTCAACTGTTATGAAACATTTATCCAGATTAATTTTATAGCTTACTTTCTGATCTTCTCAAATATTATTTTCCATTTCAAATTACAACAAAAGTTCTTTTAGTAAAATTTTATTATCACTGGATAGTCTATAAATTATGGTATATTAAACAGCTAAACTATGTGTCTATTAATTTTTTTCCTTTTAAAAATATTCCTGTTTAGAAACTGATTTCATAAAACTAAAAGTCACTTCATATTTCTTCCTTTTCAGAATTCATATTTTGTCATCATTTAAAAATATTAAGTATACTAAAGTCAAGTAGTCTTAATACGTATATTATTATCTTTCTCAGATTTTCTTCTCGAGACCCTCAAACTTCAGCAAGAAATAAAAATTTGGACATATGACCAGGACACAAGACTGCAATCAAATAGTTAACATGAAGACAATTTATGAGTAAATTGACAGATACCAAATAACTCTAAAATGGGCATGAGGATAAAGAAGGTTATATTTTCTGACTGCCTTCCGAGTTCTAAGCACTTTTTACAATGCAATATGATATTTGCAATAATAACTAAGATTATTTTTCTTTCCTCCATTTTTGGGTTGGGATGGGGTGGGAGGAGATGGGAACTAAAGCGAATGTAAGCACAGTTGACATGCTGAAGGATCTATGAGAAAGAGCCCTGCACTTCACATCCCAATTTGAACCCCAGAAGGAAGAGGCAAGTCCATCAGAAAGCCGATCAGACACCTTGCTGCACTTGGGGAGAATCCTAGGGCAAATGGCCCAGGCAGCCAGGGAGTTCAAGTCTGACAGTGAAGCTTAATTCTGTCCTTTGTTTCTGCATAGTTTCCCAGTTGTGGGGAGTTAACCCAGTATTCCCAGTCCCTGGTACATAGTAGAGTCTTCGTAAATATCTACTAACTGGATGTAAAATGTCTTCATTTTAGACACTTCATAGTTTTTGATGAACTTTTTTTGTAAGAAGTTGTTAACCTTGAAAAAACCTGTTTTTCTAGGTGTGCTATCCTTCCTTGAGTATATTACAGAGCCCCTGACAGCCCCTATGCAACTCTTCCTATGGCCGTGCCTTGGAAATCTACCGCAATATACAGAGAAAGCAGGAGGGACAGCTGTAGAGTGTGACCACCCTGGTTCAGAGTTACATCAGTTCTTCAACTTGGGCTACAATTTAGTCTGCAGGAACACTGACTCTCTCACCCTCCCACAGGACACCAGGCTGGTCCACTACCTTGATGGAATCATCCTCATGGAAACCTCAGAAAAGAAAACGACTCACATTTGGTAGACAGCTTAGTAAGATGCATTTGCTAGAGACGGAAAATCACTCTTGGTTTGCCACTAGACTCTAGTGGAGATTACACGCCTGATCATGAGATGACTGCGGCCAGGGAGCCCAAGCTTCCCATTATGAATTGGGAATAAGCTGACCCACAAAGCTATAAATTAAGGCACTCCTAGCATTGTTTCCTCATCAAGTAGGTCTAGTCTGTATAGACCTAGGGTAAGCCTGTGCCAAAGTCCAAGAAAGTTACATGAACTGTTGCTCATATTTCCAAAATGCCTATATCTGCCATATTGTCATTCTTCCCTCAACTCACACTTATGGTCTCTTGGGAGGATGTATTAACTATGATGTTTTAAGATGCAGTGTGAGCATTTTTTTTTCTATTTTGTGATCCAGTATACCCAAGGATGCTCAAAATCTCTGTGGAAGGTCATGTTTTCTATTGGGCTGTGGCAAGACTGGAAAGAAAACTCACAGAGGAGACCACTACAGTTGTGAAGTGAAGACATGTCCTTTCAACAAATAACATGTAGCAAGTGGCTTTGCTCAACATGAATTTCCCCTCATTTAAGCTGACTTGTCTACTACCACTAATGAATACCCAGATTGCCAGAAGCAGCAACTAAAAATGATACCTAACTTAAAGACGGAAGGAACATGTTCATTGCCTTGGGGCAACAGATTAGATGCACAGTTAGCAGCATGGGTGAATCTTAAAAAGAAAATTCTTACTTAAAGAAATATGACATATATAACAAAACAACATTTACAGAAACAGGAACAAAAATATGCACACAACATGTTTCCCTTTTGCAAGAGTATAATTTAATAAAAAATACACGAGAATGGTTACTTTTATACGGAGAGAAGAGAGTAGGGGATGGCTACAAAATTGAATGAGTAGAATGAATGAATGAGGCGGTTAATGATTAAAAATCAAATACAGGCAGGCCTTGCATAGACTCTGGTGATTAAAAGAGCTATGAACTTAGAAGGGGTCACCTCCTTATTTGATGTCTAAAGAAAAAAATTAGTAAGATACTTTTTTAATGAAGAAAAATGGCAGTGTAACAGTAGAATTATAAATAAGAAGGGGAGAGGTAGGATATGGCCTCAGGCAGTGTTCCATTCATGCAGGCTGTGGTAACAAATTTGAATTTTATTTCCTAATTTGAATTTCACTGTGATCTACTGGAGGTTTTTAAGCCTGGGAGAAATATTATCAAACTAAACCTATAGTAAAACACTCTGGCTACTATATAAAAAATAGACTACAGGGAAATAAAGTAAAAGAGACAACAGCTAGGAAGCTTTTGATGCCTCCGACGAGATTGCCATGGGTTGTAGGACACAGCGAGAAGCGGGTAAAAGTGATCATGTCACATGCCAGACTACAGTATGCCAATTACATCTGATAGTTTTCAGATTAAAGTCCAAAAACCTTGGAATGATATCCACAGCACTTCAGGGTTTTGACTCTGCCTACCACAATTTTTTGCCAACTCTTCTGAAATATTATCCTTCCTAGAGGAAGTGTTGCTCTCTCTCATAAGTTCATGCCTTTCTGCTTCTTTAGCTTGGGAAAACCCACTCCCCTCTTTTCTGGAACACGATCTCTCAGATTCAACTAAAATTCACCTCCTCAGAGACTTCCTTTGACATCGTCTTCACACCATGAACAGTTAATTTCTGGTCTAAGTATTCCATTGTTAGTATGTGATTTTCTTTATAATAGCACTTTCCTATTAATGGAATTTTCATTGTGTGTAATTTTTACTTGTCTGATTTCCTAACTAGACTATATGATTAGCAAAGGAATGTTTACATCTTTATATAACCACCACCTCACAGAGTGCCTTAAATATGGAAGGCTTGTCCATGGGTTTACTTGCTTCTCTGCATTTCTCACGTGTTATTTTTATTGTCTAGCACACTTATTGTGAAAGATGAGTAGAAGTGGAAGTAAATGACATTTATGCCTAGGATGTTGCGCATCACGGTACTATAGCTGGGTGAGTCTACTCTGTAATTTAGAAGTGTTTAGAATTTGTTGCATTTTTAGACAGATTCAACTTACCACTTGTTTAAAATATTTTGGGGGTGCGATCACTTCTCCTTCAGCAGGGCATGAGATCTGATCACCACTAAGACACAGATCTTGTTATGATTTACAATCCAGCCATCTTTCCAACTCTTGGGACACTTATTTCTATTTTACAATCTGGCTTACATATTTTTGCGTTCTGGGGTGTTCTTTTGCTCTGTAATCCTGCCCCTGGTGTTCTGTACCCCAGAAGATGACTCCTCCCCTGGCCGCCCTGACTCCAGCCTTTGGAGGGCTATTGCAGTGCACTTAGTGAAGGTCCAGAGTGTCTTACAGGGTTTGCTGTGAGCAATTCTGCCCTGCTCCAGTCATTGGAGGCTCACTGCGCTACACATGGAGAAGTCCTGGGGTGCTTTAGAGATTCCTCTTTCCTTGTCAGCAAGCTGCTGCCTTGTGCAAATCAAGAGGGTGTATCTCAGCTCACTGCTCTGCTCCCAGCCTTTGGTTTGTTTCCCTATGCACATGGTGTAAGCCCATGGGACGGTGTCAGTGGGTGAAAGTAGACTTATGCTGGGGCTGAGGCTACGCAGGATACTTACTTGACATTTCAGCATGCATATTGCTACCATTAGTTCATTAAAATATCAGATTATTTTTCCTTATTTCTCTCTGTGGTGGGTTTTCCCTTTTATCATTCAACCAGGGATGAAAGCGCCCATGCGTCTTGTTCTTGGGAGGGATTGTAACTATCTGGAATTTAGTACATGAGATCTTTGGATCTTTAGCCCTCTGATGGTTTTAAAATACTAAGATTTTGTAGCTTATTGTGCTTGTTACACACCCTAAATGGAAGTGGTAGTCCATATAATAAGATTTTTAAAGTTTCCTTATTTTTCATTTCTATTTAAACAAACTGAAGACTATCTATGGATATTTAAAAAAAATATCTCAGTAAGAATTTTACGTAATTAAATGACCTGAAAACATGAAATTAGCTAAATAGGCCAGAAGAATAAAAATTAGCAATTCTTTGAGCATAGGTAAGCCACCTGAATTTATAGATTTTAACATTTTTACCCATTTACTTATAAGCCACAAAATCAAACATACTTCTCCATAGTCTACTCAAAAGGGGCTATTAGATGATTGTCTTATTTTGTAAAATATTTGAAGATAGCATCTATTCATGGTCAGAGAAAATGTTAATTATACTAGGTGACTGAATTTGAAAACTATCACCAAGCAGATTATGATTACATCATAAATTGAATATTTAAAGTGCAGGCTATAAAGTCTTTGGATCTAAGTAACCTATTTTCTATTTGGGGGTAAGTGCACCACCTCCAAAGTTAACATTAAAATATAGTTTTATTCGTATTAATTGATGTGCCAAGAATCATGTCTATTTTTATCTTTTCCCAATCCCTATCATATAAATTAGAACATACACTATAATTCAAAGGAAATGGTAATAATTACCTTAAGTCCTTAGGGTCCAATAGCATTTAATAGCAGCCTTTTAAGCTTTTACAAGAGAATGCCAGTCTTAGGTTTATAGAAAATATATAGTAATCTACATTATGACTCTCCAGAATAGACACAAAGAGGAGACCTCTCACCTTAGGGACAGGGAGGGGTTTAAAGGAAGCTTAAATCACACCTATTGACTTCAGTATTCTCTAGAACACTGTGCCTCTTCATATGCAGAATCAGTTAGATTCAGTCCAATGTCAGCAGACAATTTAAAGTGATAGTAGGCTAGTTTTTTTTTTTTTTTAATTTAAGGGGGAGAATCTCAAGGACAGGAAGCTACTCTGGTGTCACAACACATGCCACTTGAGCAGAAAAAATGTGCTTGGATAGAATCATTCGCCCCCAAGATGCATCACAGCAGCACTTGTCACTTGGATGCTCCAAGTGATGAGAGGCAAGTTCCCTTAAAAACACAGCTGCCAAGTTTTTTAAAAAAGAAAAAAACCCTGTCCTTAACTAATCAGCATTCCCAGTGCCACTTAGAATCAATGCTTCAGTATAGAATTTATGGATTCAATTTTTTTCTAAGCGAAGAATCCTGAGGGAGCATTGAAATATCTGAACATTAACTTCAGAAGCTGAAACCTCAAAAGGGAAAGAAATTGCAAAATTATCTAGGAAAAACTTACCTTCCTCCTAATTCCTATAAAAGTTCCATTGCACGATAAGTGATGTTTATAGTAATTATACACAGTAATTTTAGAAATTTGGAAAATAACAAAGAAAAGCATTCAGGAGAAAAATCAGAAGTTATGTCTATCTTCATTTCCAAGATAATGTCATTGTTTAAATTTTGTTTTATTTTCTTTCAGTTGTTTTCAGTGTAAATTTTAAATTCATGTGATCAGATATATCTATACCTCTCTATATATCTGATATATATGTATGTATATTTTTTGTATACTTCTTCACTTAATGTTATCTTATAAACACAATTCTGTTATTTTTGTCCACAAAGGATTTTAGTGGCTGCATCATATTCATCTGATTATACTTTTTATTTACATCATTCCATTTTGGGGATGAGTAGATTATATTCAATTGCTGATTTTTTATAAATAATAAAAAATTATACTTTATAAATATAGTTGACATAAAATACATGTTTCATAAAAGGATTAGTTGGATCTTTCTTCTTTCCTTGGGAAATACTCTGGAAGGTGAAGTCACTGAGTGAAAGCCAAAGAAAATGTATATTTTAACATGTATGTTACCTATTTACAAACACATTCCCAGGAGGATTATACCATGTTATAATCTGATGCAAGACGACTGTGTCCAACTCACTACACTTTCAGCATTTTTGTCACTACTTTTTAATACTTCACTAGTTTGTTAGAAAAAAGCTATCTCATGGGATCTTTATGATGATGGAGTTTAATAATTTATTTTAATTTCTTAATACCACCTACTTTTTTTTTGTTTCCTGGTGCTTCATGTGCCTCTGAACTGCTCAAGCAAAACAGTAACAACAACACTAAAGTCTTAAACGTCCAAGCCTTAGACTACTAAGATATTATTAAAAACCCTATCTGCTTAGCATTCTGTTTTCTCCTGTCCTTGGTCTTTAATAGATTATAGTTGGTTTACGTGATAAATGAGTGTATGCTAATGGGATAAAGAAATTTGCAAGTGCACCCTGGCAATCCAAAAGAAGAGGCCAGGTACTATAAGGATGGTGTGCTGGTGCAGCTGTCGAAAGAGCTGGGTGTGTGTCCTGCCTATCCATGAATGCTTAGTCCCGCCCCTGTCCTGTGCTTGTCCCTGATCAGGCTTTGCCTGATCTCTTGAATCTTAGTTTCTTCATAAACAAAAGATCTACCCATGTAAGAAGAAAATTACAATGACTTAGTAAGATTCAAATGTAATAGTTTTATAAAAGAAAAAAGAAAAAAATTACCAGTACATTGTATTTTAGTTATGGGGATCTCTTTGCACATTGTATACCTTTATAGCTGTAAATCCCTATACAATATACAAATGGATTATTCCAATAGTGATTAATTTAGGCTTCTAGAGAGACTATTTTTGGGGAAATATATATATATATTTACTACTGATTCTGTTTCTCTGGAGAATGCTAATACATACATATATGTGAAAGTATGCTTAGTATAGAAATTCAGGATTAAGTCACTTTTTGTACTAACGCTGCCTGCAATACATCCTAAATAAATCAGATAACAGTATTTTACCTCAATAATGATGTTTATCGATTTAGAAATCATTGTTGGATTCAGCTTCCATTAAGATAACATTTATCATTTCCATGCAATGATATAAAACAATTTCAGAGTCATTGATAAAGAAAATGCTCTTTCTGATCACATAATCATAATAGTAACTAATCAATATTATTACTACAGATATAAATGATCTGAAATAAAACACAGTGTTTTAATCATGAGAATTTGAATGTTCTGCTTTGCAGAATTGATGCCATACATATTTTTGAACATGCACCATAACTAAAATTAGGAAAATGATCCTTCATCTTTCTTAGTCACCTAAATATCTGAATATACTATTAAATAGCTTCTCATTTCAATTATAATTGAATAAAAATAAATAAATAAAAGAATACAGTTCTTTTCTATTTATACAGAATGACTTTTTAATTTAAACAGAATGACTTTTGCTTACGTGACTAAACAATAGTAGAAACCTGATCATCCATTACAGTCTTTCATTCATGAATCAATTTCCTAAAATTTATGGGTGAGATTAAAGATATGGGAATACATGGACAACATTAGAATGAAATTAGAAAACATGGAGCATTCTAGGAAGATAAAACTCAGATAAGATCCTACTGAAGAATATGACACTTAAATCTCATTTAAGATAGTTGTGCTGCAGAAGTTGAATGTGGCCACAAGGGTACTCTACTTCTAGATCCAGAGATTCTGGGGACCCTGGGACACCTGTAGCATCTCTCTCCAAAGAGGATCCTCACATCCTACCTTTGGGGTATAGAGCTGCAACATTCCAAGTTATTGGTAACGTCTAAGATGAGTGGGGAGCACCAGCTCCCACACTGCGGACCGTAAGCTCTTCCGTGACTTATTCAACTCCTCTTCCATTCTTGCAAAAAAATAGGCTAAAATGAAAGTGGTAGAAGTAATGGCTTTTCCTTTTCATATAGGATGCATAAATATGTAAGCCAGAAGTTCACAGACGCTCTCAACTAAAAAAAAAAAAAAAATTAAATTACCAAATATTTTTGGAAATTAAAAAAACCCTCAAGAAATAGAAGAACATGCATATGAGTAAGAAATAGTACAACCAGAAAACAACTTTAAATAAATATAATTATTATTTTCTGAGGATAATGGAAGCTTATTACATCAATAAAACATGAATAGACAATGATGGAAAGTCAATTAGAGACCAACATAAAAATACATATTTATTTATATATAAATTTATTTATATATATATTTATATTTAATATAAATAATATTTATTTATATATATTTATTTATATATATTTATTTATATATAAATAATATTTTATTTATATATTTATAATATAATAATATTTTATATTAAATAAATATATGTATAAATATATTTATACATAGAAATAAATATATGATTAGAATGGACAAAGATGCAGAGCAAATTACTAAGCTGTTATTAAGCTTGAAAGACAATGTCAACAATTTTCCCAAGATGTAGCCTATAGAGGGTTTGACATGGAGAAATTCTAAGAAATTTACAATATTAGAGATTAGAAGCATAATTTGCAAGGTCTGCATGGCAAATACCCCATGAACGAAGAGAATTCATGGAGGTAGTATTTAAAATGAATAAAATAAAATAAATTGATAAGGCTTTTCTAGACTTAAAGACAAACAGAAACAAAGATTAAATACAAAGTGAGCTAGGCAGTATTTTCTTTAAAAATTAATAAAAGTAGGAGAGTAAAAACCTTGCCAAAACTGAATAAGTTAGAATTAAATTGTTAAATTTTAAAATGATTATGCTAGAAAAAAGTCTCAAAACACCAGATGGAGAGGAGAAATAAAAAGACATAAATCAGAATAAGAATCAGAATGATATCAGAGGCTTCCTCTAAACGGTGGATGCAAAACAGATCAACATCTTCAATATATTAAAAAATCAACAAAAATTAAACTATAACACTTTTTCCAACAAGATTAACATGGAAGTGTGAAGATGAAAATGACATTAAAACTCAAAAATTTTGACTTCCACTCATTTCCCAAAATCATATATTCCAACAAAAAAAAGAAATTTCAAAGTGAAATGAATAATGGAGTGTCAAAAATATATCTAAACTTAGTAAAATTATAATACCAAGTTTAAATTTGTGTTTTGTCAAAAACATAGTAAGAAAGTATCTTAAAAATGATGATTATATGAATGCAGGATTTGAATGTATGGAGACACATGAGGAAGGACTTAAAGCCATGTAAGGTTATTATGTCATTTGGTTGTAAAATATACATATATTGATTAGCTCTAATTAATTCTAGGAAACTTTAAACTTTTAGGAAGTTTACTAAAATAATAGAAATAAAATGCATATCTTCTAAAATATTAGAGGAAAAATAGGACAAAGAAAATATGATCAATCCCACAAATGGTAGGAAAGGGAAAATAAATAAACAGCAATAAAACATAACAGAGAAAAAACACTAAATAAAACAGCATGGTTATGTCAAATACTTAGTAATTAACACAATAAATATGAAATAGTCCAAACACCTAACAAAAACAGAGATTCTCAAGTTGGATGGAACAGATTCTAACTCTATGCCAATTTCAAGAAGAATCCTGAAACAATGTTACAAAAAAAGTTGAAAAAAAAAATAAATTGGAGGGAGGTCAGAAAACACGTGCCATACACAATTAAGATATGTCATACACAATTAAGAACTAAATAGGAAAAATAAGTGAATTATACATGGGAAAAATGGAGTAAGCATAAAACTGTGAAATAAGAGCACAAATTGATAAAGTTTAGAGGAGATATGTGTAAATCCACAATCATAATGAAAGATGCTAG
The DNA here is from genome assembly GCA_031878705.1 of Tapirus indicus. Lineage (NCBI taxonomy): Eukaryota > Metazoa > Chordata > Mammalia > Perissodactyla > Tapiridae > Tapirus > Tapirus indicus. The sequence goes on along the minus strand of CM062939.1, from coordinate 25,184,757 downwards.
CATAATTCTTTCTGATATTAACAGATTAAGCAGAATAAATGTGAGAGCATACAGTATCAGAACAATAACTTTTTTCTGGGATGCTTGATACATATAGATATACACACAGAAGTAGACACAGGATAGTCCCTCATTTTTTAAAATTTATTTATTTTTTGTGTGGGTGAGGAAGATTAGCCCTGAGCTAACATCCACTGCCAATCCCCCTCTTTTTTGCTGAGGAAGATTGGCCCTGAGCTGACATCTGTTCCCATCTTCCTCTACTTTATGTAGGACTCTGCCACAGCATGGCTTCGTAAGTGGTGCGTAGGTCTGTGCCCGGGATCTGAACCTGCAAACCCTGGGCCACCGCAGTGGAGGGTGCAAACTTAACCACTATGCCACAGGGCCGACACATACGACAGTCCCTTTTAAAATGTTTAAATATGCTATGTAATTGGTCCCCAAAGTCACTGTCCCAATTTAAGCTCCCACTAGCAGTTTATGGGAACATTAGCTTTCTCACACTTATGCTAACATCCAAATTATCTCTTTAAAAATGTTTTCCAGTCTTAGGATTGAAAATGCTATCTCACTGCTTTTTATTTTTTTTTTTTTTTATTTTTTTTTTTTTTGGTGAGGAAGACCAGCCCTGAGCTAACATCCGTTGCTAATCCTCCTCTTTTTGCTGAGGAAGACTGGCCCTGAGCTAACATCTGTGCCCATCTTCCTCTACTTTATATGGGACGCCGCCACAGCATGGCTGACAGGCAGTGCGTCGGCGGGCGACCGGGATCCGAACCAGCGAACCCCGGGCTGCCAAGCGCGGACTAAACCGCTGCGCCACCGGGCCGGCCCAATCTCACTGCTTTTTAAATCTGTGTTTCTCTGATTAATAATAACACTAAAAAATATTTTATATATGAATCAACTATATATTTCTTTTCCTATAAATCATTTTCTTATACTTTTTTGCTCCTTTAACACTAATCTAGTAATATCAAGAAATAATTTTTACATTATATTGATGACAGAATTATAACGATTCAAAATCAAGTAATGTACCATAACTGTATTTTCTTTTAGATATTCCCGCCCCTCCTCTTTACACTCATGACCTTATTGTCTTTGCTTCTTCTTATTGTGTCTTTCTTTGGAAGAACCAAGACCAAGTACCCAGGAAACTCAAACATTTTTCCAGAGAAGAATTTTCTGATGGGATCTGACAGTAGCAAGTGTCTAGGGTCCCAATTTCCCACTACATTCTGAAGCATTTCGGAGATCTAACAGTCTCATGCCAGACTCAGAAATAGATCACAGTCTTTGGGTTGTGTGCTCATAACTTCACAACTGGAGAAGAATGGCACCTCTTCATCCCCTCAAGTGTGCAAAGGGCTGAAGATCAAATCTGTGGTTACAGAAATATGACGTGGTGGAAATATAATATTCACCTCTGTATATACAACTGTATCTTTCGGGGGTACACTAGATCTTCCCCCACTATGAGTAATTTCTGTGATACAAAACTGTGTCATTGTAGCAGCATGTCAAAGATGTCTAGTAGCCCCCAACCATATTGTCTCCCCAGCACTCTATTACCTGAGTTACCTTAAGCCTTTGGCTATAGCATGTTTACAGGAGCCTCTGTAGGGAGCCCTGGCCCACTTTATGGCTGGGTGGCCAACCTACAGGAGTCAGTCCTGGATACGGTAACCCTTACCACTTAGTTCACCCATCCTGAATATATACTGGCTCTCTAAGTGTTTCCTCTCATGATGAGCCACCATATCATTTCAACCCAGAAGGGTTGTGAGGATAGTTGCTCACCTTGCTGAAGGAGAGAGTGGAAGATAATAAGAATGATGAATAACTGAAAGAAGCTTATGGGTAACACCTGAAATTCTCCCTTAAAGGAGGTCAGATCAGCCCAGAAAAGAGATACTAAGGTACTGATTGAGGTACTTTAGGGAACCTTCTGCCAATTTCCATATGGATTTTTCTACTTAGTCACTCTATTTTAACCTATGCATAACATGATGAGTTGCTCAACACAAATTCCTGCTTGGTGGACAACAGATAGTTAGGGTGGTTTTGTTGTTGCAAACTACCCTGGCCAAGGAAAGGGGACAAATCTGCTGGGCTTCAAAGTCTTGCTTGGTATCATTGGCTATTTGGCCTTATGTGGTTGACAGAATATTATTGTCATCAGCTCAATTACACCCACCCAGGAGTGGGATCATGTCTGAAGTCATGCAATACATTGTTCCTATGACCCTTCCCTTTCCCAGGAAGATCATTTCCAGAAGTGAAAACAGAATATTTATATTTTCTCAAAAGTTTGACAACAAAGCAAAGCGTGCATATGGAAAATTAATTTAAAGGGGAAGGAGATGTGTAGGAAGGTTTTGCTTTGTAGTAAGAGAAAGTCCCAAGAGAAGTGATAAGCCAAGAGAATGGACTATAAAAGATAGAATGAGTAAAACACAAGAGTAATAATAGGTACAATCTTGAGTGCTTACTATGTGCAAGGCACTGCTCTAAATGCTTTATATGTATCCGTGTGTAACCTATTTAAGCCTCCTAACAACTCTATGAGATAGATGATATTATCATATCCAATTCCAGGCAGGAAAGCAGAGATACAGACTGACTAATCATGTGCCCGTAGTCACATACCTAATAAGTGATGGAGTTATGAATTGAACACAGGAAGTCTGTCACAATAGCTCTAACCATTACTACTTGCTGTTTCTCAAAAAATATTAGGGTAATGAGCCAAGATGAACTAAGAACCTACCGGAAATTGGAGAGGATGAGATAAGAAAGATGAAAAAGACTAATCCTGCAAAGTACATTTTCTGAAGACTGGAGGAAAGGAGACATACATACAACATTTATTGAATTCTAACCATCTATATTAGACAATAAGTTAAGCCCTGGGAATACCTTAAGAAACAAAAATAGAAATAGCAACAACAAAAGCCCTTTTCCTTTGAATCAGGAGAGAAGTAGGAGAAATATCGAAAATATGGAGAAATGTTTCTGTAGACCGGATTAAAGTTTTATTAGGTTTATAGCAGGTAGATTTAAGTATTTCAGTGAAAAAGAGACAAGGATGGTGTGCTTAGAGAAGGTGGGGGGAGCTTTGGGACAGGGAGGATGGCTGACTTCATTTGCATTATTGCTGGCCAGGGTTATTTCGAGTCTGTGGCCAACGAACAAGATGTAGATGACGGACAACCTGAAAAATGAGGGTTAAATTATGACATGGCCTTATTAACACCTGTGAAACAAATGAGTTAACAAACCACAAATAAAAGCCCAATACTGCCACAAAGTGAGTTTTTCTGCTTAAATATTAAAAGAAGCAGGGAGGTCTTGTTTTCAATGGAAACTCCTTAAACTAGAATAAAAATATGCCTAATTTTTTGACCAGCCAACTAAGTAATTAAATGACTCCATCAAGTATCACCCTTGGGTTTATCCCACATGAGCCAGAATTTTCAGTGCTGGTTCCTGGTTTTAAGATTTTCTGTATCATTAAGGATTCCTCCAAGTTTTAAGTGAATAAATTGATCTTAAAAGGCAGTCTTAATGGTTTCAATAATAATAATAACATTGAAAGACGAAGTCGATTCTTGGTTTAGTCCGCTAGTCACTTGCCTAACAGGTTAATAAAATAGCAGTATATTTATCAAATATTGATTACCTGGTCACAAAAATGGTGGCCCTAAGGGACACTATCAACTGTCATACAACTTCCAACCCTGGCTCTTTCTAAACACCTCCCTTAAAAAGCCTGGTATTATTCTAGATGTCTCAATTTTAAAGTCATGGACACAACATAGCACTTTCTTTTCAGGTACTGTTTCTAGACTTTGGTTGAATTAGTACTAGAAACGCTCTAGGAATATGCCGACATATATTTGCTCTGCTTTTTCCAGAGACTGCATATTTATGTCATAGATAATTTCATCAAGCAAATTTTGTTTATTTTTTTTAAGATGAAGTATGCAAAATGTAAAGCGAGCCTATTATCTTTTTTACATGTTTGAGTTCTTAGTTTCTTTTGGAATAAAAATGAGCAATGTGTCCTGAAAAGAAAGAGAGGGGAAATATCAAGGGAAAATGTCCTAGTAATCAGTAACCTTTCCCATCCTCCATCATTCCACCCATTAGAATAACAGTTTGGGTGCAAAACACAGAGATTTTGCCTCTGCAATTATTGCTAATTCTTTTCTTTTTTAATTCCATAGAACTTACATGATTACTTTTCTTTTTGTGTAAGCGGCTCAAATGTTTTTAGCTAGTGAGTCCTGAAAAAATATGTTTCCTTCTTTCAAACAGTGTCTAATTATCTGCTGGCACACTTTGAGCTGCCAGAGCCAGCAGAGGTGTGGGGACACTTCAGTGTAACATCTTTTAGGTCACTTCTGTAGACTGACTTCTATGTGGCACTCATCATGGTGTTGAACAATTTTTCGTTACGTTAGCCTCCGTGTTCAAAGTGAATTTTATGATGGAAAACAAATTTTTATTTCTATTTTTTGCCTGTGTCCTGTAACAGTCATTTAACATATGGAAGGTATCAAAATAATATCATTGAATTCATTAATTCATCCACTAAAATTTTTTTAAAATGAGTAAAAATATAAGTAAATGAACAAATGCACTTCTCTCAATGGCATATTTTATCTTTTTTTGATTGGAATGTCTACCCTATTCATTCAATCTATAGCTCCCATTTTAGATCCAAGTGGACTAAAACTCAGAATTAAACATGGCTGAGTTTCCTGGGGCTGTGATCACAAATTACCACAACCTTGGTGGCTTAAAACAACGGAAATTTATTCTCTTACAATTCTAGAGGCCAGAAGTTTGAAATCAGTATCACTGGGCTGGAGTCCAGGTGTCAGCAGAGCCACTCTCCCTCCAGAGGCTCAAGATGGCTGTCCATGTCTTGTCTTTTCCAGTTTCGATGGCCGCCTGCTATCTTTTTACTTGTGGCCACGTCACTCCAATTTATGCCTCCTCCTTGGTCATCACATTACCTTCTCTTCTAGTTTCTAATAACATCTTCCTCAATTCCTTCTGAAACTTCACCAGAAATACTTTTAGCATGCGTATTTCTACCAACAGCCTGTTTAATGCAATTTAGGCTTTTTCTATCATATACCTCCAAATTCTTTCAGCTTGTACTCATTACCTAATTCCAAAGCCACTTCCATATTTTTAGGTAATGATTACAGCAGCATCCCATTTTCCAAAGAATGTATACTAAAGTACAGTAAATGTCTATATTGCAAAACTATAGTGCTTTATAGAAAAAAGGACAGAATTAAAATGAATTTTTCTTACTCTGTAAGCCTGTACAAAATTTTTTAAATTATTACTTTCTAGAAATTACCTTGAAAAAACTTATAATTGGGGACATGGATTACAAAAGTTGCATTTTTATAAATAACACATCAATATTTAGATTAAAATCTTTTAATTTTATTAGGATGTATTTTCCCATAAGTTAGACAGAGAATTATTTCTATCTATGAGAGGCTAACTCTCTTAGGCTAAGGATAGAGGTGAGCATAGAGAGAAAATCAACACACTAAGTAACTAGTAAAATTAAATTTGAGGAAAGAATTATGTTGAGTTATTACCTCAAAGTATCTATTTTTCTCATTTGCAACTATTAATTTAAACCACATTTGGTAAAAAGGTGTGTTTGGGGTATAAAGAAAATTCACAGTTCCACCAAGGACCACTTGAGTGATGGCTGAAAATTGGACAAAAGACTGATGTTAGGATATTAGTTGCTTTAAGAAGAGAAGCAATAGAAAGGGGCTGATGGGCATAAACTATTTCCAGTAAGAACTCCCACCACATCGTTTTCTTAAATATAAATATACTCTTACTTACTCAATACTTATTCCTATTTCAATAAAGGCTAAGTTTGATGATGTGGCAGTTGGAAGGTGAGAGCAAAGATTTTGTATGTGGGAAACTCTTTGAAAACAATATGGTGAAGACAGCACTTCCAGAATGGGTGTATGAGTATCTCTGTGGACCCTCTCCCTAGCAAAACAACCATAACTTGTGCAAATTATTGTAACAATAACCATGTAAAGTCTCTGGAAATTGTCCTCAAGGCATAAAGCAAGTATAGAAACATTTACTCAATAAAACCTACTAAATCTCCACAAGAAGAGTGAGAGTCAGTGACATTGAAACAAAACCAGCTCCTTCCATCCCCCCAACCCCCACTCACCTCTGTGTGTCCAAAGCTCTACTCTAGTGAGTACAACCAAGAGGAAAGGAGAACTTCTTACTTAACCTTCCAGTTTAGGGCTACTTCAGGAGGAGCAGGCCACCAGCATTTCTCATCTAGTCCAACTCCATGTGGGAAAAGAGCCATTTCAGGCAGGAGGAGGCAGAGATCTAGGGCACACCTCCTCCATCCAGCATCCACTTGTAGGGTAGAAGCTCTAACTCAGGCCCTGAAGGCTGAGAATACTGGGCCCAACCACCCTTGCTCAGCTTACCTGTAGGTCAGCTGTTCCACACTGGGAGAGGAATGGCAAAAAGCCCAGAGACTACCAAACTCTCTAGATCTCTGCTCATAAAGCAGGAGTGACATTCTGAGAGAAGCAGATTGCTGTCCTCACTCCCATTTCCAAAACAGTGGCACAGATGTCCTGCCAGGGGAGAGGCGTTATTAAGAACAGAGACCTGTGTACCTCTATAGCAAGCCACTGAAAATCAGTGGAGCCTGACAGCCGTGTGTGAAACCAACAGAGGCAGGACACTCAACAGAGAGCTCAGGGAAACAGCTAGTCAAAGAGGCCCCTGTTAGAAACACTGCCATCCCTGGGGAAGAGGGGTCAGGGTGACTGGCACACGCCCAAGGCTGTACTCTTTGAAAATCTACATTAGAGACTTCACTCTGCAGGGGAAATAGACTTCACTGGAATGGTCCAGACATGTTACTAAACAAACAAGCAAACAACAGCAACAAGTAATCCTGGGGTGGGAGGAATCAGATTCCAGTATTGCTACAAGACATTATCCAATGTGCCCTGTTTTCAACAGAAAAATATAAAACATACAAAGGAACAGGGAAAGAAACAGAAAATGCAATTCATATATAGGAAGAAAGCAGGCAACAGAAATTGCCTATAAGAAGGCTCAGATTTCAGAGTTAGTAGAAAAAGGCTTCGAGGCAGCTGTTAAAAATATATTCAAAGAACATAAAGAAGTAAAGAAAGTAAAGCAAGACAGGATGATCATGTCTCATTGGATAGAGAATATCATTAAGATATGAACATTATATATATATATATCTCCAAATGGAAATCATGAAATTGAAAACTAATAACTGAAATGCAAATTTCACAAAAGGGGCTCAAATTCAGATTTGAGCTGGTATAGGAAAGAATCAGTGAACTTGAAAGCAGATTGAAAGAAATTATTCAATCTGAGGAACGGACAGGAAACAGAGCAGAAAAAAGAAGAGAGCCTCAGAGAAATGTGGGACAAAATAAAATGTGTCAATTTACACGTAAAGGGAGAACCAGAAGGGGAGAGATAAAAAGGAGCAGAAAAATATGCAAATAGGGGCCCACCTGGTCATGTAGTGGTTAAGTTTGTGTGCTCTGCTTCCATGGCCCAGGGTTCATGGGTTTGGATCCTGGGTGTGGACCTACACACTGCTCATCAAGCCATGCTGTGGCAAAATCCCACATACAAAATAGAAAAAGGTTGGCACAGATTTTAGCTCAGGGACAATCTTCTTCAATCAAAATGAGGAAGATGGGCAACAGATCTTAGCTCAGGGCCAATCTTCCTCACCAAAAAGAAAAATATGCAAACAAATAATGGCTTAAACTTCTCATATTTGATAAAAACATTAATTTACACATCCAGAAAGCTCAATGAACTCAAAGTAATACAAATAAAAAGAAATGCGCACCCTGACACATCATAGTCAACATGCTGAAAGTCAGAAACACAAAGAAAATCTTGAAAGTGCCAAGAGAAAAATGACTCATCATATGCAAGGAAACTTCAAGAAAATTAACAGCTAACTTTTTATTTAAAAAATGAATGGAGGCCAAAAGGCAGTAAGAGGATATATTCAGAGTGCTGAAAGAAAAAAAAAAACAAACAAACTCAGCCAAGAATCTAACATCCAGTAAAACTACCTTTCAAAAAGGAAAGTGAAATAAAAACATTCATATATCAACAAAAATCAAGAGAATTTGTTGCTGGCAAACACACATTACAATAAGTATTCAAGGAAGTTCTTCAAACTGAAAATAAGTAATGTCAGATAGTAATTCTAAGCTACATAAAAAAATTACCAATAAATGAATTATGTGGGTAATTATAAAAGAGAGTATAATTGCATATTTCTTCCTCTTTCTAACTTAATAGCTATTGCAAAAAACAGTATGTGTATAATTGTATTGTTAGTCGTGAATATAAATATTTAATGCATTTGACAATATAGGACAAAAGAGGTGAGGGTAGGAATAAGCTGTATTGGAATAATCAAATAACACCAGATGGTAACTAGGCTCAGTAGGAAGAAATGGAAAAAAGAAAACAAAACAAAATGGAAAAAGTAAATAAGTAATGGTAAGTATAACAAACTCTATAAATACATACTAAAAATATATACTTCTATCTTCTCTCAATTTCTGTAAATGAAGTAGAATCCTATAAAGTAATATTAATAACAATGTATGTTTGGGTATATAACATATATACATATATATGTATAACAATAATAGCACACAAAAGAGAAGAGGGAATAAAGCTAATAAGAACAACATTTTTATAGTTCACTGGAATTAAACTACCGTAAATCTGAAATAGATTTTGATATGATTGATACTGTGAGCCCTAATCATTAAAAAATAACTGGAAATATATAGTTGAAAGGAATTAAAATGTTACACTAGAAAATATCCATTTAATGCAAAAGAAAGCAGAAAAAAGCAGTAGAGGAATACAAAATATGAGACATATAGAAAACAAAAAGTAATGTGGCAGGCATGAATTTCAACTATATTAATTAAAAAACTAAATGTGATTTGATTAAACAATTCAAATTTATCTACAGATTTAATGCAACATGCATCAAAAACCCAGCTGATTCTTTTTCAGAAATTGATAATTTGATCCTAAAATTCACATGGAAATGGAAAGGCACACAGAATAGTCTAAACAATCTTAGCAAAGAACAAGAGTGGAGGATTCACACTTGCCAATTTCAAAACTTACTACAAAGCAATAGCAATCAATACAGTGTGATAATAGCAAGGGAGTAGAAAAATAGATCAATGGAATAGCACTGAGAGTCCAGAAACAAACTTTTACATGTATGGTCAAACAATTTTTGACAAGGGTATCAAGACAATTCAATGGGGAAAGAATAGTCTTTTCAACAACTGGTGCTGGAACAACTAGATATCCATAGGAAAAAGAAAAAAGTTGGACACCCTTCTCATATCATAAATAAACATTCACTCAAAAGGAATCATAGATCTAAATATACAAGCTAAACTCTTGTGACATTGACTTAGGCAAAAATCTTCTTATATAGGACATTAAAACCACAATTGATGAAAAAAAATGTTAGACTTAATCCTATTTTAAAACTTTTGAGCTTTAAAGGCTACCTCAAGAAAGGGCAAAGATCATCCATAAAATGGGAGAATATATTTGAAAGTCATATATCTGATAAGGGAACTATGTTCAGAATGAATAAAGAACTCTTACCATTCAACAATAGAAAAAGACAAATAATTAAAAGTGAGCAAAGAATATGAAGATATTTCTGCAGAGCTATTCTACAGATGGCCGATTTGCACATAAAAATATTCTTGATATTAGCTCTCATCAAAATGCAAATCAAACCACAATATAATAACACTCCACTCCCCACTGGAATGTCTATGATCAAAGACATAAAATAACAAGTGTTTGTGAGGATGTAGAGAAATTTGAACTCTCATACATTGCTGGTGGAAGTGTAAAATGGTGCAGCCTCTTTGGAAAACAGTTGAGTTGGTCCTCAAATAGTCAAAGATAAAGTTAGCATATAACCCAGCAATTTCACTCCTAGGAATATATCCAAGGGAAATGAAAACATACAAGATAAATGAAAACGAGCATACACTCAAGAACTTGTATATGGATGTTCATACCATTATTCATAATGGCCCAAAATTCGAAACAATTCAAATGTCCATCAACTGATGAACAGGTAAACAAAAAAGTGGTATGCCAATACAAAGGAATATTATTCAGAGATAAAAATGGATGAAGTATGAGACGTGGATAAACCTTGAAAATATCATGCCAAGTGAAAAAAAAAAAAACAGTCACAAAGGACCTCTAATTGTAGGATTCCATATATTAAAAGTGTAGATTAGGTAAATCTATAAATAAAGTAGATTAGTGGTTGCCTAGAGCTGGGGATGGGGAGGAATGGGGAGTGTCTGCCAAGGAGTATGAGCTTTCTTTTGGGGATGATGGTTATGCAATTCAGTGAATCTACTAGAAATTATCCTGTTATATACTTCAATTGTATAATGTATGATATATATCTAATCTGTTAAAAAAATGTTAGAAAACCAAATTTGTTAGAAAAAAAAATCAGACAAATTCTCACTGAGGGAAAGTTTCTTAGAAAAATATATTTCACTTCATTGTCATAATAGAATTAAATAAATTACAAATATATACCATCCCAAGTCTTTCTGTCATTTTTCAGACTGATTTACTTCAAGGCATTAGATGGAATGCATAAATCCCCTTACAAAAATGAGGTTACATAGATTCATTATTTCTTCACACATAATCAATAATGTTTGAAATCTTCAAAAGTTTATTTCTACACACACATAAAAATCCATGACTGTTGTTAAAATGTGTAATTTTTGTTGGTAAATGGAAAGTTTAGAGATAGAAAATTACCAAATTTGTACCAATATCTAACACAGCCTCGGAGAATGAAGAGAATACAAAAGTAAAATTATTTTTCCACCCTTTGCATTCTGACTGCATAATAGAGACAAATGCTCTGTTTGCTTATGCCAAAATGAATATTCCACTAGGCTTGGGCTTAGTAGAAAGGAGACTGGGCTGAAGCACCCTGCTAGGCACCACGTAAGTGATTTTGCTTGAGTAGCTTAACCGTTCCGCTACTGATTTGTACGAAGGATCACCGATATAGTCACATAAGAAAGTATACATGTTTTTCTCTGGCTTTTTTTAGCAAAGCAAATGTTTTCTTACTTATTAGTTAATGCATAGTTAAACACTCCAAAGTGCATTGCATAATGAAATGCAAATTTTTGCAGGAAAAAAAACCTGACTTATGAAGTAGCTACTCTTGTATTTAACTTCCAGAATGCAATCTTTGGCTTCTAACTTTGATCATTTGGGTCACATATGCTGTTCCCACATGAATAGACCTAACTATGATTGTGCCAACTCGAGCATCGCAGTTCCCTTTTGTACAGGCTTCCTTGGCTTTTGCAGATTTGCTTAGGGCTTTTTACATTGAAGGGATACGTTTTTCAAAAGAGAGGACCCGCCAGCGCCTTTTGCACATTGCCAATGACAGTGGCAGTCTTCTGATTCCTAAAGTACCACATTTTAACTCTGATAGAGCAATAACATAAAAATTACTGTGCTAAAAAAAGGGATTCCGTTAAGCTACTGGTAAATATAAAAGAAAATATATTTGTAAACAAAACCATTTGCTCAAGCACTGTAGACTCGCCAATGCCATTTCAATGATAAAGAGGTAATTATACATATCCCAATGGCGAAAGGAAGTAGAGTATTAATACAAATTGTATTTTAATATTTTGTTTCCTGTTCTAATCACTTTAAGAATCTTAGAAAATAGGAGAATTGCTTTCACTTTTAAGAAAGCATTACATTTTCTATATGGGTTAGCAGTTTAACGTACAGAGTTGAGAATCAATTCATGTTTCAAAGCTGAGTTACCAGACACGTGCAGCTCTTCTCAGTGAATACATATACACTTGAGAATTAGAAGAGCTCAGAGGCAAAAACTGAAAGTAAATGTTTAAAGTACCACTCTACGTCTATAATCAACTGAATATATTTAAGTTGGTAATATGATCTTGCCAAACATAATATTGTTATGGAGATTTTATTCTTAAAGAAAATATAGTGAGTTCTCCTATTTGAAACAATGTGTCTACTGATGAAATGTAATTCATATGTAAAGCAAGTATCCAAGGAATAATGGCCCCCAAAATTTTGAAGATAAGCTGTCTGCATTACTCAGATTAATTCTACCTTTTTCTATCTCTGTCTCTGTCTCTCCATATGAACGTATATGTATCTGTGTGTATACTTACATATATTTTACACACAACTATCATATACACAGTATTCATATAATATAGCATATAATTCAAAATATAGTATATATACAATATGCATACAATATTTTATATAATACAGATTATACAAAATATAATATGAAGTGAATTATTTTATTTTATTACATACTTTATAAATATTTATCACATTTATTGGAGTATGTCTTCTCTATTTTGTTTCATCTATATAGATCAGGGATATAAATGGCCTTCAAGGGAGACATTGAAGACCTGGGCATCACATACAAATAATTCCTTGTATGTCCATATGCACATTTTTTCTAAGTGAGGTTCTATAATCTTCGTCAGATTCTTAAAAGTTATGCACAATATATTGAGTCATTAAACACAGGTTACTCTATAGGACTTGGTAAGGATATTATTGGATTTTTGTTTAAAAGCTTAGGTGTAACAAAGTGGTCACAAAGGGAATTATAGTTCCCCCAATGCCAGTCTATGCAGGTGGTAAAAAGTGCCAGTCAGATATTTTTAATGTTATTTTGCTCTAGGACTATCTTTAGATTTGTTGAACATAACTACACGTGAGGCAGATTGTTTTGCTACGTACTTTAATAATGAATATGTCTTATATTGCCCCCAGCAGCAAGTAATTGCAAGACCCCACTGTTGAAAATATCATTTGTATACTTACTACATAAGGTGCAGGAACTTTAAATCGTGTGGGATGGAGGGAGGGGCAGAGCGAGAGTGAGAAAGAGAGAGAATCACCAAAAAAACAAAATAGCTGCAAGTCCGTGTATTGAAATTTGTTGACAATGATTATTATATTATCTGGTTTTATAAAGAAAATATTTTAAAATAAAAAATAATATATAGTAATGCTTATAAGTTATCAATCACATGTCATATGTAAGTATATCTAACAGTATCTATATGTATATAGTGTAAATAAATTTATTCCTCACAATAACTTATGAAGTAGGTATTATTACCATTTTTAGTTTACAGATGAAGACGTGGGGTTTAGAGAGGATGGGTGATTTGTTCAAGGTCAAACAGTATTCCTGGTTTTTAACCCCAGGCTACATGGGTAAAGCATCTCTACTTTGAACAACTATGACATTACTGCCTCTCTATATTAAATTATCTTAAATCTTAATACTGAACCAAAAAACCATGTGCACAGAGTCGCAGTAGACTCTGTAATTATGATTACCAATTGCTGCAGCTGTCTGCTCTAAAACTAATAAATACTTCAGATCTAGAAGAGTTAGAGGCAGAAAATGAAATTAGCCCCAGTTTCTTCTTCATTGAACAAGTTTTGAATTTCACCAACATACACCATTCTCTTTTAGATAGAATTTAAAAGGAAATTAAGCACTCACTGACTTGATCTCCTTTCATACATGAACAGAGGTGAAACAAAATATATTTGTTATTTTTTAGGGTAATAAAGCTTGTCATTGGGCTCTTATATTTCAAAAACTTCATTTAATTTCTTTATGTAAATCTGAACACAGAGCATCAATCTGTACTTATTCCAGTGGAGTAAAAAGTCAATTTAATGACTATGAGATCAACTGCAGGGCCATTAAGGAACTTGTTTGATGGTAACCTTCAGTCATATGAATGGTGTTTTTATTTGGTGACATTAGAATAGTCACTTCACCTTCAATTAGGTTTCCCAGAGTGTCCTCAAATAGATGACACAGAGCCAATCTATCTGGAGACTACGGCTTAAATTTCAATTATTTACTCTAACATGGATGTACAGCTTCTTTAAGCCAACTCTCTTCTAGTTGTTCGGTGTCTCTGTGCTACAAATTGTCAAATAATTTTAGTGCAACCTAGGTTCAATTCCAACGATCCGGTCATTTCGCATACTTTTACTGGCCGACTCTTCACATACGAAAATATCATTGACTAGCTGTGCAAAATGTAAATGTGTCGCTCTTTGAAGAGAATATTTTAATCAACAACTTGCTTGAACTTTTATATCCCTAGGCAAGAGGAATTCTAAAATGTATAATAAAATACCAAAGAACATTTTCAATGATAGCTCTGGAATCAATAAATATTGTAAAACTTGGGAGGTGTATTAGAAGTTACACACAGAATAAAAAAAATTTATTTATGTCTATTCCAATAGTCAATATTCAGAATCCTATATTCATCTTAGATTCTTTCTTCTTTTGCATTTGCCATACTCAGGCAAATTTTACGTTTTCATGTGTCTAGAATTAGGTCTGATGTCTATCATCCCATCCCCATCATCCTAATCCTATTTTAAGTTACTCTGTGTCTTGATTTCCATGGCAGAATCTATTTAATAAGTTTCATTGATAACAGTTCTTATCAGCTCCCCATTTAAGCAGGATATAGTCTTTAAATCCATTTAAATCATGGTATTTTGCAGTTTAAGGAAATATGATATTATAAAATTATATTTAAACTTTTCACCCTATTTTAGATATTTCAGAAGTGTTCTTGCCCTATGCCACCATCTTATTTCCGACGATCTTCAAACATAAGCCATTCTTTCCAGTAATTCTCTTACATCAGCATCCTCAACGTAATCAACATCTGCCACAATTACTCCTATTCTATTTGTTCTTGCTTTAATTTTCTCTAACCTTTCCCTATTACTCCATTTAAATCATTACATTCTCACCCTTTTTAGTTTAAGGATCTCTGAAAGCTTTTGTTTATGTGGGTTTAACATAATGATATTTACCATTTTAGAAGTTAAAATAGAAAAAGTAATAATTTTCCATCTGTTACCATATGTCATTTTGGTTGAATATAAGAAAATCCAGCCTCACACAGACATCCAATGGGAAAAGGGAGAATCTTGCAGATCCCCTGAAATATTCTCAGCGCCCTGTAGGGGTCCTCAGATCACACTTGCAATATGCTACTTGAAGTTCCTAGTTAAGACCCACTCTGTCTATTCTTTGATACCTTTTTCTGAACCCTTGAAAACATTCATGCATGCACTGCATGCAGTGTCATTGAACATGCTTAATATTTTTAGCTTCTTATGATGTATGCCTTGATTTTGTAAATTATAGAGTATATTTAGTTTATATTTCCAAGTGGAGGAGTACAACACAATGCTTTGGTGCCCGGTTTCTGTAGCAAGACTTCCGGGTTCAATTCAAGTTCTTGCTCAGCTGTTAACGAGCAACAGGGCAAGTTTCCTCACCTCTCGGAGCCTTCAATTTTTCACTTATAAAAGAGAAATAATAATAGTACTCATATCATAGAGATGTTTTGAGATTTAAACCAGTGTGTGTACATGTGCACAAACACACAGAGACACACACACACACACAACTGAATTACTTTGACTAGTGTTGTTTAATTTTTTTTCCCCAATATGGTAAAGAAATTACTGTATGCTTTTCAGTGGTAAAACATCAACAATATTATGTTCTAATTCATAGTTATAGTAATATTTTTTAAATTATGAAGATCAAAAGCTAATATTCAGAGCACATGAGATTTGGAAGAGAGCCAGAATTTTGAAATATATCCATCTTGCAAAAATGTAAAAAAATAAAAAAGAGTCATTTCTGCACAATTAGACACAATTAGGTGATCATCTCTTTTAACAACTTAATCACAGTCAAATGGTTTATTTTAATGGGCCTTTCATTAATAGGGTCTATCCTTCCTATTCCCTCTGTCATACTCATCTGTCACATGTGTCAAGTTCCTAAGATAATTAGGAAGTAGCCTACAAAAGGAAAAATAATATTAGATTGATTATGTACAAGTTGGAAAAGTTTTTCATTACACCACACATCCAATAATTAAACTTTGAAAAAAGCAAATAACCTACCCTAATACCTCAAACATTTAAGGTTACTCCAAAAATGCTGTTTTGGGAATTAAAAGTTTGGAAAATGAAATTTCATAGCTTTATTATAAAGATATGCTGACATGGTGTTCTAGGTGTCTTCCGATTCCCCCCAACACACACACACACAATGCACACACACTCACTCCTCGTTGTTCTTGATTCTGTTTTACTCCTTGAGAGCGTATTTCATTTGAATCACATCAATGTGCTAGCACCTTCTGGTTTCTGATTAGGTTTCCTCAATGGAAAAGATCCTACAGGAGATCGAGAGTGTGCGGACAGTGTGGTAAGGGTAATTGCTAACTTTTGTCCTTCCCTGCCAGGTCATGTGGATTCACTGCACCCGTTCGATTGATTTCACTCTCCACACTGTACGGTCTCCTGAATCTAGTTGTTTTTGTTCCTTTATCCCTGAGACTCTCTGCTGTTAATTGTTCTGGGAAAATACATGTGACTGTATTTGCTTGAACTCGCACCAATTTGAACAAAAAGAAGCAAATGGTACAAGTTGAGATGTTACACAATTTATTCCGTGTTGAATGAGTTTCAGTTCATGTCTCTTCCATTTAAGTTTATTAAAAGAAAAATTTAATGGAACAGTAAATAATTAAATGTTCCAGGCACTGGACTAGTTGTTGGGAAATACAAATTAGATAACTGTAATTGTATTTCAAGAGCTCACACTTCTTAGATTTTGTTATTACACTGATAATATAAAATTATGTTAAATATTTTGAACCAGAAAAGATATCAGAAATCATGTAGACCAATACAATACTTTTTCAGATAGGAAACTGATACCCAGAAAGTTAAATTCCAAATAAATATTGGAATTCCCAGTATATATTGGCTCTTTCCAGGATATAACAGAGCATCTACATTTTTTCCCCAAGACATTCTCAGTAATTCATGAACCTATAGCTCTAAACATTTTGTTTGTATATCCATAATTTTATAGAAATATTACTTAACAGTTGATGAAAATGAAGACATGATACCTATAAAAGCACCCCAAGAAAATGTGGAATATTTCCTTAACCTTCACTGTGCAGTTTTTCTCAGAAAAGTATGATAGTACACTACAAGACTGCCTCCATAAAGACTGATTTTTTCTGTGTAAGTGTTATAATTTATGTGCAGCAAATGTAGAAATCAATGTACTGAATATCAATATTTAAATTCAAAGGAATGATATAAGGTGGGAAAATAAGATGTGTAACCCACTCAATAGACAATGGGCTAATATAGAAAATAATCCTTTTTAATGAAACACAACAAGGAGTTGAACAGCCTATCAAATTTACAATGACTTACAAAACTGGTAATACCTAGTGTTGAAGACGGTCCCTAAAAAGGGGATATTTCACATACCGTTGAAAGGCGAGAGAGAGAAACAGACACATTTTGCTTATAGTATATTCATATTGTTTTTACTTAGCTTCTGTATCATTATAAAGATTTGAAGACAACATTGACAGAGCCGTAGAGCTTTCTATTTCCACATAGTCATAATGAAAATTAATAAGTCATGGCCAAGTAAGGTCTTACCGAAAATATCTAATTTTTTTAATAAGTGTAAGCATTTCTTATATAAAACCTCAATTTTGCATTTCGTAATTTCAGTCAAAAACAGAAAATTTATAATTTTCTTTAATAGTTTGAAAGCCCAAGAAAGTGTTTAATATATGAAGAAAAGGTTTAGAATTTTAAATACCAGCTTCCTCCAGTAAAGAAATTTCCACATTGAAACATATTGACCTTCTAGACTTTATTATACTGTACCCTTAGCATCTCAATTTAATTCAATTTAAAGTCATGTTTTAAGGTCCCAAATAGAATAAAAAATGATATGTGATGTCTTTAACCTTAAAAAAATTTTTAGAGAAGGAGGGGTGATGAGAAGAAAGGATTTCTGAAGCAACAGCTTCAACCAACATATTAAAGCCACCATACAGGGGGAAAGACATCAAAATTGTCAGTATTTGGATAACTATTTTGGCCTCAGAGCCATGAAAATAATATGCCTTTCATATTTCCAATACTTTCCATCCAGCAGTTACTTTATTCCTTAAAAATGCTTATTATACAAAACTTAATGGTTCATAGTTCTAACTTCAGTTTAAATTTGGAAGAAATAGAAAGTATGGATTATTCTGAAAATATATAGTTATAATACACAAATCTTGAATATGTAATCAAATGAAATTCTAAAACAAGGTACTCATCTTATATAACCACTAGCCAGAATAATCAAAAACTTTCATGGCGCCCCAGAAGTCTCTCTATTCCCTCTTCTTAGACATTACCTCCCACAGGGAAGCACTATTTGACCTCCATCACCATAGATTAATTTTACCTGTTTTTGAATCTTATAAGAACAGAATTATACTATAAATGCTATTTTATATCTGGTTCTTTCCCTCGGCATTATTTCTGTGAGATCCATCCATATCGCTGCTTACAGCAATAGCTTCTTCATTTTCATTGCTTGAGAATACTATATTGTATGAACATACAATGATGCACTTATCCATTCTATGACAGATGGACATTTGGCTTGCTTCCCGTTTTGGGAATTATGAATAATTTTGCTATGAAAATCGATATGTGCCTTTTGTTGAAGAGTCTATGCATCTTTCTGGATATATTATTAAGGATGGAATTTCTGCATCTTAGATATGACACATTCATCTTTACTAGTGACCTCCAAACAATTTCCAAAGTGGTTATACTAATTAAAACTCCTACCTATCTGTGGTATTTCAGAGATTCAGTTCTTCCAAATCTTCTTCAGTACATTTTAAAAAATATCTTTAAGTTTAACCATTATGAAAGGTACGCAGGCTTTCTCATTTTTATTTAATTTGTATTTTCCTAATGAGTAAGGACATTCATAAACTCACCTTATGCTTGTTGCCACTTGGATATCCACCTTTGTAAAGTATCTTTTCAGGATTTTTACCCATTTCAAAAAATAATTTATGGTATTTCTCTTTTTGTTAATATATAGGCTTTATTTATTTTTTATTTGTTCTTTATCTGACACACAATTTTTTTTTGAGAAAGATTGGCCCTGAGCTAACATCTGTTGCTAAACTTCCTCTTTTTCTTTTTTCTCCCCAAAGCCCTAGTACACAGTTGTATATCCTACTTGTAGGTTCTTCTAGTTCTTCTATGTGGGACACTGCCTCAGCATGGCTTGATGAGCAGTGTGTAGGTCCACACCCAGGATCCAAACCTGCAAACCTCAGGCTGCAGAAGTGGAATATGAGAACTGAACCGCTATACCACCAGGCTGACCCCTGATACATGATTTTTTTTATATAACGGTTTTATTGAGATATAATTCAAATACTTATGTCACACATTTAAAGTATGTAATTCAATGGTTATTAGTATATTAAAAGAATTGTGCAAACATGACCATGTCAATTTTAGAATATATTCATCACCCCCTAAGAAAACACAAAGCAGTTGCCCTCCCATTTCCACTCAATGCCCACTCCCCAGACCTATTAATCTAGTTTATGTCTCTATAGATTTGCCTAGTCTGGGTATTTTCTACATATGAATTCATATGTATGATCTTTTGTGCCTGGCTTCTTTCATTTAGCACAGTGAAACTCTTATCAAAGTTCATCCGTGTTGTAGCTTGTCTCAGTACTCGATTGTTTTCTATTACCAAATAATACCCCATTGTACGAATATATCACTTTTTATCAATGCATTAGGGATGGATATTTGGGTTGTTTCCAAGTTTGGGCTCTTATGAATAATGCTATTATAAACATTCTAGTACAAATTTTTGTAAATGTTTGTTTTCATTTACCTTGGTTATATACCTATTATTGGAATTGCTGGATCATATGGTAATACTAGGTTCAACGTTTGAGAAACTGCTTGACTGTTTTCCAAAGAGGGTGCACCGTTTTGCATTCCCACCAGCAGTGTATGAATGTTCCACTGTATCCACATCTTCGCTAACAGCTGTTACCGTCTGTCTTTTTCATTTATAGACATCTTAGTGTTGTGAGTGGTGTCTCATAGTAGTTTTGATTTGCAATTCCCTGATGGCTAATGACGGTGAACATATTTTCACGTATTTATTGGCTATTTGACTGTTTCTTTAGAAAAATGCCTATTTAGATCGTTTGCCCATTTAAAAAATTTTTATTGAGTAAGAATTCTTTATATATTTTAGATCAAAGTCCCTTATCAGAGAGATGATTTGCAAATACTTTTCTCCTATTCTGTGGGTTGTGTCCCTCTAGCGAATTTTTCATTTCCCTTATTGCATATTTCAATCCCAGAATTTCCATTTAATTCTTTTTTATAATTTCTATTCCTTTGGTGATAATCTTTATTTGATAGATTGTCATCATATCTTTTTTTTACTTCTTTAAGTATAGTTTCATAGGCTCTTTGAAGATATTTATAATGACTGCTTTGAACACTTTGGTAAGTTTAACATCTTGGTTTTCTTACAATTTCTGTTGTCTGCTTTTTTCCCTTTGATGGGTCACACTTTTCACACTTAATTTTTCATTTCTCACAATGTTTTGTTGAAAACTGGACATTTTGGAAGATATAATTTAGCAACTCTGAATACTCATTGTATCCTCCCTTTCTGGGGTTTATCATTGTTGCTGTTGTTGGCTTATTTGTTTAGTGACTCAGCTTGACTGTTTTAATAAAGCCTTTCCCTGCCCTGGAAAGGTTCTGATGTAGCCGCTCAGAAGTATCAGCCGGGGGCTGTCCATAGTCATCTGGTGACTACAATAGTTTTAGCAAGGCTCTCTTTCATCATTGCTTTCCCTGATCTCTGTTTAGCTGCCTGCCTCTGTTGGTATCAGACTAAGCTGTTAGCATAAGAAGTGGTGGCCTTTGGCTTTCTCAGCTTGCTTCTCCTGGCATGGAACCTTTGACCTATAAGCGAGTTTGGTTAAGGTAGTCAGGGACTCAGTCCACCATATTGGTGGTGGAGTCGCCATCTTTTAAGTGGAGGATGGGTGGAGGATAGGAGCTCTCAGACCTCTCAATCTCATTTATCTGGACATTTGCTTCTGCAACACAGAACTGGGCAGAAAGAGAAATTCTGTATCCCTTGATTAGGGGCAGGAGAGAGATGAAGGCTCATCCTTTTGGCCACAGCTGCCTGGAGTGGAGCGGCCATCGTGGTGAGCTGGAAGTGGAGGATAGAGTGAGTTGTGGCTCAATTGTTACAGTTTCTAGATTTTTTTACTGAGATTTAGTAGAGTAAATGAATAAATGTGTCTTCTTTTTCTGTATGCCCTTGGGGCAATTTCTAGAAGCTACTTATATATATTTATGGTTGTTTCACTCGGAGTGGGTCAGCAGTGCTCTCATGCCACCCTTCTGGAAGTAGATCTGTGATGTATGATTTAAATATTCACCTTCACTACGAACCACCATTAGGAAGTCTCAAACATACATATACACATACACACGGCCATCTGCACCTGGTTTATGCAAATTTTCCAGTAGGAATTACTTACGACTTATCCAAGGTAAATATTATATTCTCATCTTTCATGAGAGAAATTCACAAGTGAAATTTTTCAAGGAGGTGATTTACTTTTCAACAGGAGTCAAATGCAAATGTGCATTTGACAAAAACTCACCAAATTATACGCATAAACTACTCCTTAAGTAGTGATTATTTAAATATAAAGAGTTAAATTGATTTGTTTACTGAAACCACTTCCTGTAGTGTTATCTTTATCATATTTATTTTTATATTTGAGTACAACACAAAGAAACTATAAAAAGCATTCCTAATTGGTTTCTTATATAACATTCCAATTCTTTTCAGGAAGAAACTACTGATGAGCAACAGTGGAATAAAATTTGTAAACAAGAAGATATTCCGTTTTCTTCCAATTTGTAGCCCTCTTCGTCTTTGGGTTGTCTCAATTCTACCAATGCCTTTTGATGCTGTGATTGCCATTTCTGTTGGAGGGCTATCATTTTTAGGTTTTCATCAACAAATGTGAACATTCACTGTAAATTAAACACTTACTGATTTTATGGAAATTTCGTTAAACTCAAACATGATCTGCCCAACATTGACAACACACATTAACGGTTAACCCTTGAAAAAGCTTCTCTTTCTTTCTCTATGCCAAGAGTTTTTGTCTGTATCATGTCTTTTTCTGAAAAAATTTTTCATCTGTTCAACTCTATGTTCTACTAAGGTGAAGGGAATTTTTGTATGTGGTTTCTTTTGAAAGAGAAACTTGCCAGTTGATATTTAAACTGAAAATGGATTTTCCATTGCACCATATGATGAATCATCCTGTAACTGACCATCATTTCTGAGTGATACTAGCTAAGAGATGTTAGTTTACTGCTTTCACATCACATTCAAATCAAAGTGCTATTGTATCCACAAGAACTGGCAATTGCTGCCACTGAGAGATGACTTTTAAGTGGCAGAAACAAAAAGCAAAAGAACAGAAAAATTATAAAATAGAGACAAAAGAATTCCCTAAGTATAACAGATTAGGGCCGTTAAATAGGTCAATCTGCCTTTTTTTATTTTAGTAACGTTTTAGGTCTTCACAATATATAGGGCAGCCTTCATTATATGTTGTAATGGTTAAATAGTAGCTTCATGATTTCCTGCTGTCATGGGTGTTGAACATTCTTACACAGAATATATCATAGTGTTGGCAACAAGAGACTCACTTTCATTTCAGAATATGAACAAAAGTAAATCTGACAAGTAAATAAACTGTAAACCAAGCCCCTTTGATCCAGGCAAGGATAGGGAATACAACCAGCCAGGGAAATTCTCTTTGGGGGAAAATTTGTTCTAGAATAGTAAAGGTCTTCACTTAGCTTATCTAACTTTCAAACTCCAATCTACCCAGCTGAATGCTGCCTTTCCTTGGTAACGTTTAGATTGTTAAAGTGGTCTTGTCCATGTATAGATTTTTGAAAAGTATCTTGTCAATTAGATTTAGTAATTTCCTGAATACTTATTTCCGTTCTCCCATGCCTAACTGCATTTTGACTGAATTAATTGTTTTTTGTGGCTGGCATTTTAAAAAGAAAAGAAAAGAGCTTACTTTTTGGAAGTTGTAGACGTAAAGGAAAAGGTACACGTGGCACGGAGGATAAAAACTATGTACAGTCATAATGACAGCAGTAAATCAACAAGAACAAGTTTAAATTTACTCCTCACCCATCCAAAAAGGTATAGGATACTGAAATGCAACCAATAAAACCTTGAAACTAGAAAAATAGTTTTAAATTGTTATATTTTATTTATCCATAAGATCTTATCAGGAATAAATAATACTCTACACCATTATCTTAAAGAGCACTACTTCATTTAATATTATTTTTAAATAAAACAAGGCATTTTGATGATTAAACTTTTAGCTGATCCATCCATACATTAAATAAATGTCCAGAAATATTTTTACTCAGTATTCTATAAGATCTTTATTGGATTAGAAATTTAGGTTATAATACTATAATTATAAATTATGCAGTGTTGAGATGAACTTGGAGGACATCTGACCCTGTTTCACGCAAAACATGGAAATCTCTTCTACAGTGGCCCAACAAGAGAAAAAAGTTCTTTTTTTGATCTTGCCTCTATCTCCATGAAAATTTGTTCCTATTGCCTCAAATACTGGCCTCTGGGGTAAACCAAGTTCCCTTTGAATATATTTTTAAACACACATTAATTATAGCAAATATACACATTTTTTTGTCTGCATGTGAAGAAGACCAGCCCTGAGCTAACATCTGCTGCCAATCCTCCTCCTTTTCTGAGGAAGACTGGCCCTGGGCTGACATCTGTGCCCATCTTCCTCTACTTTATATGAGACGCTGCCACAGCATGGCTGACAAGCGGTGAGTTGGTCCGCGCCCAGGATCCGAACCTGTGAACCCAGGGCTGCTGAAGCAGAGTAGGCAAACTTAACTGCTGTGCCACTGGACCAGCCCCCACAAGGTTTTATATGTTGATTTTAAAGACAGTTTCTTTAATGGTAGCCATATTTATGTAAGAATGATTTGTTTTAAACCATATATATTGCAACATTTTGAAAAGTTACTGATTATATATAACAAAATACGTGTTACAATTGCAAACAATTACTTAGTTACGGTGTTCAAAGCCAAGTGGGATTTATAAGACAAGACATTTATAAAGAGAGAAAAGAATGATTCTTTATGAGTGGGAACAAGCCAAACTTACTCATACTCTTAAATTAAATGTCCAAGTATGGTTTTTGAGTTGCTTTGTGCTTAGCCTACTTATGGATTTCTAAGTTCTCTGCTACACTCCTTTCTGAAATGCCCTGCAGATATTATCTGTGAGTGTCAGAGATCTCAGAAAGTTGGATTACTGTCTCAAGTTTCCAGTTCTGTTCATCTCTCCCACCATTCCATCCCCACCCCCTACCCCAGGCTTTTCTTGACACTTTCTCATTATCCTTATCTGTTCACACTGGCAGTCACAGATAGATGACTGAAAATTCCCATTTATATTATTGAAGCATGCTGGGTTTTGTTCTGCATACATGTGAAAAATTAAATTCTTAATCATGATTTTATGAAGTTTGAACTCCTTCACAAATGTACTTTCTGATATTTTTTCCTTTCCCTGTTAGAAAAAGTTATTTCATACCTAGGATGAAAATAATCTTAAAAAAAATTATAACGGGAGCCTCATAGCCCACTGGCACTTTTATCAGCTGTCACTCTGAAGTTGTACAACACCAAGAAAATATTCTGCTCTTGCAACATCTGTGGAGTTGAAAGAGCAAATTTCTTTCTAGTTTCAGATCACTCAGCTGCAACTTCAAAATTCCAAAGAAATAGTCTAGTATTTGCTTCAGAACCGTATATTTTTATTAAATAAACACACAACTCCAGACTGTTTCTCACATATAATATTTATATAGACAAGTGAAATGGATAGCTGTGCTATTATCTGTTAAAGAGCAGTCACTGTATGTATAAAGGGAGCATTCTGAATTTCTTTTCTTTTTAAAAAGTGCCCACATTTTTGTTCCAAGTGTCCTGGATTTAATTTCACAGATTCAAATCCATCCTATGAAAATAAAGGGGAAAAAAAAAAAGGAAGGGTAAAATCAGAGGCAGATGGTCCTGGGTCAGGCCAAATTGGAGGCACTCGACACATCAAATAGAAGAATAGATGAGTCATTGGAAGCCTGCAGGGTTAATTAAGGGAAAGAGTTGAGACACACACAATAATGTGAATTCAAAAGATGATTCCGAACAAATGATCAGGCAAGAGGATGGAGCGCCATTAGGAAAGACTAGGCCATCAACCAGATGGGAACAGGAGGAGCTGAAGGAATTCAAAGAGCTGCTGGTATTGATCTTCTCAGTAACCTGTGAGGCAAGAACATCCACATGTGTGTAAGGGGGCGGAAAGAAGATGAAGGGTTTGAAAGGAATTTTTTAAAAACTAATTGGCACTGTAGAAAATGTGAAACGAAGCCAATTAGAGATACATAAAAAGATTGCTGAGTGGGGGTGAATACCTAGCCAAGGTTAGAAATCATAAATTGTGATGAGGCAATTAACACTATTCTATGTTAGGCCTTGACTGCCCAGGGGCATAACCTGAGGAAAGGGCATTCAGTGGGAATGAAGGAACACAGAGAGGGAAAGCACCAGAGCTTGTCTTAAGGTAGGCTGTTTTTAGTATCTTCGGTCATTCTTCAGGTGATTTACAGGGTCCTTATACCAGTA
The DNA here is from genome assembly GCA_031878705.1 of Tapirus indicus. Classification (NCBI taxonomy): domain Eukaryota; kingdom Metazoa; phylum Chordata; class Mammalia; order Perissodactyla; family Tapiridae; genus Tapirus; species Tapirus indicus. The sequence continues at coordinate 25,158,768 of CM062939.1, read as the reverse complement.
CTAATAACTATGAATTTTCTCAAAGTGTCTATTATACGTTAAGTGTGCGTTCCACATTTCACATTATCTCCTTTATCTCTTATGGAGTCTGTGGTGGGGGTAACACCCTCTTTTAGTTTCAAAACTACATTGAGTTTTGAAAGGTTAATCAACATTCCAATGTGACACAGTCACTAATGGGCACAACGTGATTCAGACACAAGTTTGCTTAATGCCACAGCCCATGATCAGACAGTTATGTTCTCCTGCTCTTCCAGAGGCTTTATACATTGACAATCTCAAAACATGACTTTAAAATTAAGGTCATGCAATGGATTGAGAAGATGCTGTTTGTCAAGGAGTGTTCAGTTTGTGAAAATTCAGCTAGGTAGCTATACAATTCTGATATGTGGACTTGCCTGAATAGTATTTGTATTTGTATTGAATAGGATAGTATTTGTATTGAAGCATTAATGCAAAGCATTACATAATACAAAGCATTAAAAAATGAATGAGAACTTTGAGGTTAATTGAATCTGCCTCTCGGAGGTTCTGAAATAAATTGAAGGTCATTTTTAGAGGTAGATGTGCTACATAACAATTTTTTGATAATTGATAATACAAGATTATCAACGTCTTTTCCAGAATTCCGCTACTTACTTGATAGATTCTTTTGGGTGACATAGTTCACCTCTGTAGTCTCATTATCTCCTGTAAAATAAGGAGTTTAGAATTGTTGAGTTCTAAGGAGACTTGGAGCTGTATAATTTTATGCATCTTTTTTTCTCCCTCAATTTTGATTTCGGGTTTGGAAAGCTCGGAGAGAATACTTGAGCTCTCATGAAATATGCGAAGTTGATCAAAGTTTTATTACATGCATCAATCTGGGAAATGTATAATCATTCTATCATTTATATTAGCAAATAGTCATCAAGCCTTCAAAAATAGAATTTACATTTTAAGAGAAGCCTGAGTCAGGATATAATTTGTACATTTAAGTTAAACTGAATCAATAAGAGAACTGTCAAATAAATGAAACTAAAAACAAAACAAATCCTGACTTAATAAGAAGAGACTTTATTCAAAAAGGTTATTGCAATGTGGGGAAAAGGACTAGAGGAGGAGGACTATTGCAATGGGAGAGGTCACTGATCATAAAATCAGCAAGTGTTTCAAGGGTTATGCAAAAATGGGTTTTCTTCTATGGAGAGAAGTAAACAGGCCCAAAAGAACTGCATGTGGGGGAAGTGGGAAGAAAGGATGGTGTGATCAGATACCCTAAAGCCGGCCTATTTTCCAGGAGGGCCTGTTGAGGTAGTGTGGTCTGCTGGCTCAGGAGAAGGGTAAGCCAGAAGTTCTGGGGTCTGGGAGAAGGTAAGTATCTTAACCAAAGTTTGGTCCATGAGCATTTTGTTCCAATTGGTCAATGTGGTCAGGCAGTTCAGCTAATCATTTAAGAAGCAGAGAATGGGGATTTGGAGGGTCTGTGATAGATAGACCTTGTCATAGATAGACAAATGGGGCATCCATGAGCCTTACCTAAGTCATATGGGGAAAGGCAGTTGTTTGCAGTATGAGGTTTTCCAGAGCCCAAGGGCTGAGAGATTTTCTGTTTTTCAGGATCACAAGATTCAGGCAAAATCAATATTGTTAGAGCTATATAATAATTAGTACATAGGCAAAGTCTTAGTGGAAGATTATAATGGCAATATACAGGGATATTCGTAAAATATATTTTGTTATTTAATCTTTATGTTGCACTGACTCTGAACAGGAAATGCAGATTCAGCATTGTTTACATAACATCTACAGTGACATGGAAGGGAGCAATGCCTTAGTGTGTCCAAGTAGATGCTGATATATATACTAGGATCTTATATAAATATAAAATAAGCTCCACACTCAGCAGTAAATGGCATAGGGGAGAAAGAAATTTTCCTCTACCTTTCTAGGTTCTTCTGGCTTGTCTAAGAATTAAATTGACATGAGACAGGTTAACAGGAGAAAATCAAACAAAGTTTCATAACATGTATATTTGGGAGAAACCTAGGAAAACTGAGTAACCGGCCAAAATGGCCAAAGCCACCACCTTAAATACCACCCTCAGCTAAAGACAAAAGATGTTGGGGGTGGGGAGAGTCAGGGACATCAAAGAGAAGGAAGGCAATTCACAGGTAGGTGAAAAGGAGCAAATATTTGGAAACAAGAGTTTGGCCGCACAGAAACAGAAGAACACAGAGGGGAGCCCAATGGACAGGCTTTTCTAGGTATTTACAGAATGGTGCCACAACATTATAAATCATTTGGCAGATTGCAGTGATAAAGTAAATTTCTATGTCAGGACTCACAAAATGGGGGCTGCCCCAGTGTCCCTGGCCACGTCAGAAATCTAAACTGTCAGCCTGCCCCTATGGGAAACACCCATCAAGGAAACCTGACATACACCATCACAGTCCTCCAACTCAGCTATAGCTAGCTCACCTCAGCCTAGACAATAGGACCCACCAGCCTTATTAGGAAATCCTTGACTTCCTAGCCCATCATACTCTTGTTTCCACATTGTCTTTTCCAACCTTCTGTGAAACTCACTCTTGCCCAAAATGCCTCAAGAAGAGCACTCTATTGCTTGGAGGCACTGTACTCCCCCCATCCATGGATTTTCCCTTGAATAAAGACCATCAAACTATTACTAAATTGTTTTTCTTTCGTCTTTTGACAGAAGGTTGCTAAGGATTTTTGATCCACACATTTTCAATTAGCTATTTATTTACCATTTTCTCAGAGTCACTTGAATGCATTAGGATGTTAATAGGCATCAACATCCAAATTGCAACTGAGATGTGTTTCCCGAAATGATCATGTTTGTTGGTATCCTGTTGACAATAGAAAACTCATTTTTTAAATAATGTAAATAAGTATAGCAAACTCACTTTATGGTTCAGGATTATAAGAAAATCGAAATTGTGTAGACTTGAGCACTGTGAATTTTAGGTTTGTTAGTCTATTTTCATAAGCATGTTCTATATCCCCAACACTATGCAAGGAGTACGAGACACAGGCATGAATAAAATAGACCTAAGACTATTGTCAAGGAACTTGAAGTTCAGTGAGGCAGACAGACATTTTATTAAGTATACTGTTTATATTCATGTAGATAATTACATCAATCATTAAAAGAATACAGAGAATTTTGAAGGAGAAATTTGGGCACAATGGAATTTATTTGGGGGCTGGGCAGAGTAACCAATCTGGAAAAAGAATTCACTGGGAAAATTTACTCTCAGTTTTTCCATAAAATATCTCTTTGATCTTGAACAAGGGCTTAGAAGGGACGTTTTTAGATGTCATCCAATGTAACCCCTTATACACAGAGAAATAAAGGAAACCACAATAAAATGAACCATGTGGTACATTTCTTGTATAAGTGTCCTTATTTAAGGAAGTGGAATTAAGAATGGATGTGAAACCTGAAAGTTCTCCATTAATTTAATCATTTCCAGCTCTCTGTTGTGTTTATTTCAGAGTTATCTGTAAGGCTTCTGGAGATACTGTGGAATATCTGACCCTGCACTAAAGGGTTCCAGATTTCTGTTTCATCAAACTTCCTGGGTTTGCTTTTTCAGGCATTCTCCCTATTCCCTTGCTGTTGGCTCCTTCATTTCATTTTCTTCTTTCACTGTTTACTTGACACTTGCCTGTAGAATAAGAAAATCCACTTCTAATTTTCTAATTCTAAACTTATCAGAGCCTGGAATCCATACCAGAGCTGCATTTATTTGTTCCTTCATTTAAAAAGATAAGTATTGAGCACTTTCCTCTGTTAGGCGCTATGATGAGTACTGTTGAGATAGAAATGAAAATACTTGGTCACCTCTGAAGAAATTTGTGGGATCCAAGCTCAATTATCAACACTACTAAAACTAGATGAAATATAGATGGGGAATTTTTAGCAGATGGGTGGACTGGCATTATTGAAAATACTAACAGTTTTTTTTTTTTTTTTTTTTGCTGAGGAAGATTAGTCCTGAGCTAACATCTGTGTCAATCTTCCTCTAATTTGCATGTGGGTCACTGCCACAGCATGGCTGAGTGGTGTAGGTCCGCACCCAGGATCCAAACCCGTGAACCTAGGCCACCAAAGCGGAGCATACGGAACTTAATCACCATGCTACAGGGCTGGCCCCTAACAATTTTTAATAAATATGTTATTGTTTAATAAGGTATGTATAGAAAGTATCACACATATTTGAATAGCTGAATTAATTTTCACACAGTGAAGACAGCCATGTATCCAAAAGTCAGATGCATTATAGAACATTAATAGTAGCCCCAGAAAACCCCTTAATCCTGCTTCCAATCACCATCCCATCCTTACAACATCTTAGATTAGGATTACCTCTTTTTTAACTTTATATCAATGGAATTATGTAGTATGTATTCTTTTATTTCTGTTGAATGTAATGATAATTTTTTTCTATTGCTATGATCATTCATGTACATATTTGCTGGTGCACACATGTATATGTATGCATTTCTGTTGAGGTATGGGTGTGCATATCTTCAGCTTTAGTGTATTTATGGAATAATGTTATAATATTAGAAATCATTTGGCAGACTGAAGATGACTAATGTTTTTAAATTCACTCTATGTAAAAAAATATCTTGTCCTTGCATTACAGGGCCTCACAATTCTCATAGTTAAGGAGCCCCTATATGCTAAAGAAAATTACTTGAAACCTCGTCCAAGAAGCATTTATATGAACACTTTATAATTTATTGAATTATTTGCCTGCCTGGTGTTTTACATTTATCTAGATAGGTATTTGATCATTTTGTTGAAGCTGTATTTAACCATATGTTTTGTTTTATATTATGCCCTTTTATTATAGTCAGTGTCTGGAGGCAAAGAATGATAAGAGAGAAAATATTTACATATACAGTAGCATCAAAAACATTTTTTTTCAAAATATGTAGTGATTAAATCATATAACATTTCCAGAATCAGAGAAAGAAAGTCAAGAGTCCATCTCCTTCTCTCTCTCCTTGCCTCACCTCTCTCTGGAGGGTAAAATTTGCTGGCTCTCGCACAGGAACTCTGCCCTGTAGTAGAGCACAGGAAGAGAGAAGAGTAACAGCTGAGTGGAAGCTGGAAAAAAACTGTATGGAAGCGAAAATACAATTACCCAATTTGGAGTCTGACCAGGAGAATGGAAGTAATTCCATTTTTTCACTTAAGTTTTAGACACTTTTAATGAACGAATGCTCTTTGTACTTTAGTTTTCCCCTTCTTGCAAAAACAAAACAGAAACACAGCCAACGCTTTTCTACATTTAGTTCTCCAAAACAGTCTTCCTTTGATTTACAAATGAGCCAGTGTCTATATGTACAACATCCCAGAATTATTCTGGCAGGTTTTCACAAGCAGTATATTGAGTGACTGCATATTTTCTAAAAGGATAAAAAAAAACCTTTTCAAATTAAAATGACCCACACAAATTTTTTACATAAAAAACAAAAAGGCAGGAAATGGAATTAAGAGCCTCAAATATTTCTTTAGGTGCTTCATTCTTAGGTAATGGTATATTGTAATATTTCACTATTTTTGTTTGATAATTAAGAATGTATGAATTATAAACCCATATGGAACATGGAACAAACTCAAAAATATTTTTATTGAGTGGTCTCTAAACCATAATAGACTGGTTTCTTTAATTTTTTGCAGCTCATCTGACTAAAATGTAAGAGGAAGTATTTTTGTTGTAGTTTCTCTGTAGTTAAAAAAGATTTAATTTGGGGGGCCAGCCCAGTGGTGTAGTGGTTAAGTTTGCATGCTCCACTTTGGTGGCCTGGGGTTCACGGGTTTGGAACCCGGGCGGGGACCTACACCACTCATCAAGCCACGCTGTGGTGGCATCCCACATACAAAATGGAGGAGGATTGGCACAGATGTTAGCTCAGGGACAATCTTCCTCAAGCAAAAAGAGGAAGATTGGCAGCAGATCTTAGCTCAGGGCCAATCTTCCTCACCAAAAAAAAAAAGAAAGAAAGAAAAAAGATTTAATTTGGTAACAAACTGGTTTTAAGAACATTGTTATCTAAAATGTCATTGCCTTTAAAATAAAAACTTTTTAAAAATTTGAATTTCACTGCTGGCATTGTAAGATATCGGGGCAAGGGAATTCTAGTTTGAATCCTGACTCAACCATTTACTGGTTGAGTGATCTAAAAGAAGCTGGCTCTATAAGATGCTAAAATTTTTTACAAACTTATAAAAGTCACTAGGAAAATTAAGCTGATTTTCTTAGCAAGATTGTTTTGCAAGCAGAAATGTCAATATTTATAACTTGTGAGATGACATGATATTCACTATTTCACTTGCTGGCATTGACTATGACCTAACTAGTAAGAGAAATGCTCTGATTTTTCCTTTACTGTCCTCCTTGTTTTGGCATAAATTCTCCCCAAACTTCTCTCCAAATCCTCTCATGAGGTGTTGCACCCCAAATTAATAGTTATTTCATCTGTAATACTTTTTCCTCAGGATGAAGTCATTATTATAAGTCTGATGGCTTCATGCAGGGGAATCGATACCGGCACAATCTCAGTTTATCTCTTTAGCCAAACCGCAACTCTGTACATATATCCTATCCCTGTAGTGGCCAGAAGAACCCAAACAATCCCATACTTAGGTCAATAGTGTCTCCTTGTTACCTGTCTCTCCATAAGATCTCACCAACCTGGATTCTTTTTTAACCCTATTAACTTTACTCTTTTCATAGCTACTAACTTTGATACATTTCTCTTTACTCATTAAATAGAACCCCTTTCTGCATTCCACTTTGAAAAATTATTGCCCACTCCACAGATTGGAGTTGAAAAGAAAAATCATGCTTGTTAGAGCTATATAACTTAGACCAAGTGGGAAAAATTATATGGTTATCCAGTAGGGATTCATCCCTATTCTGTGGTCAGACATCTTTATAGCCTTCATAATTGGAACTGTCTACTCAATTTTTCATGCCAAAAATGTGGCTGCTGTCCTTTGCCACTTTGTTCCATTCACTTTTCAACTCCAACCAACAAGTCCTACTGCAGCTTCTTAAATCCTTCTCAGAACTGTCTAACATATACTGATCCTCACTGTCAATCACCTAATCTCAATGACTGCAATAGATATGTAACAAGTCCTCTCATCCTTTCTCACCACAGACTGCACACTCATTCTCCTCACAGAGTATTCTAAAAGTGGTTCTGTGGTGATTTCTGTGATGTAAATACCCCCACCATGGCTGATCTCAAGCTAACTATGAGAATGTGGAATTGGGAAGATATGCGCAGACGGGCACTGTCTGTGAGCCAGTTCTAGCCCAAGTTAACTCCAGCCACCACTGCAAATCTGATGTCAGGTACTGACTTAAAGCTCTTTTATGGTTTGTCTATGTGGCTCTGAATGAAGTGGCTCCTGTCCATTTCTCCCTTTACCTCTCCCTGCACTCTACTCTCCAGATAGAGTGGATTTGTTTCAGTTCTTATAGCATACTGTCCTTCCTCCCAGATTTTCCCACATGTGCTATGCCATTTGAATGAACAACCCACCCACCTACTCTTCCACTAATGTCTAATAATTTCAGGTCACAAATTAAAATTTATTTCTCTGGAAATCTTTTACCTTACAGGTTAGGTCATATGTCTTCTCTATGCTCCTATAGCATCTTGCAATTCATTATAACACTCACCAAAAGAAGTGATCTTTATGTTTATTATTTTTATTTCTGCACACTTTTTTGCTACATGATAGTAGCAGTTGTACTTACATGTCCATTGTCATTACTTCTTTGCTAAGCATTGAAGCTCTTACTTAGTAGGTATTCAAGAGATATCTGTTAATGACTAAATGAATTTATTTATATTTTTATATGCAATTTATGTGTATATTATATGATGTATATATATGTATATCCCAAAGTGTTAGAAATAACTCAGGAGTAACTAAAAATGGACTGAATAATTATAGTCTTATCTGGAATCAGTGGTTTGGAGAAGGAAGAGATTCTCATGACTTGGGTTCTTGTGAAACACTTCTTACTTTGTGCTTGTACCTTGGGTAAGCACTCTGAAATGTCTCAGTCACAGTCTTATGCCAGCTTTATTACTACAATTAAGATAATACATGTGACTATGCTGTGTTAGCTGTAAACTATTATATATTTTCTCATTGCCACCATTCTCATCTCAATTTTATGCATAAAGCATGGACAATTGAATTAGAAACTCCACGTTAAATGTCATATAACATAACAGAAGTATTATAAATTATCAATATATAGCATTGTATAATTTTTTTTTTTTTTTTTGTGGGGAAGACCAGCCCTGAGCTAACATCTGTTGCCCATCCTCCCCTTTTTGCTGAGGAAGACTGGCCCTGGGCTAACATCCGTGCCCATCTTCCTCCACTTTATAGGGGACGCCACCACAGTGTGGCTGACAAGCAGTGCGTCGGCGGGCACCCGGGATCCGAACTCGCAAACCCCGGGCTGCCAAGTGCGGACTAAACCGCTGCGCCACCGGGCGGCCCCATAGCATTGTATAATTTTTAAATAGCTACATGATCATGTGTTTTATATTTTTTGTGGAAGTTTAGGTACTATCAGGATTTTTATGTGTGAATGATACTTTTTCTTCATCATTATATTTTTTTAACCTAATAGAAATTTATTTTAAAGAAGCTATTATTTTAACATAAATTGTTAAGGGCAGATTAGTGCCGAAACCAGAGCCACTTACAGCCATCAGTCTTTCTTCTCCCAGGAGAGCTATAGTTTCACTTTATCCTTTTGTGACCTAAATCCAATAAAATGGGGAAAGAAAGTCCCTGTGTTCCCAACATGCTGTTACACCACACAGCTCAGTAATTTATTTGGCTTTAGCCCTTGCAAGCTGACCCTCTGCAGTTCCAACCTTCCAGATTTTATGTATTGAGTTTGAAAAAGGCCATTTTTTTTTTTTTCAAAAGCAGCTAGCTGTTAACAGAAAGAAGAGAAAAACACGATTTATCTTATCCTGCTCCATCCAAAACAAGGTGCTATGCTTTCTGTGACTTCAATTTGACAAGTAAAGGCCTGGACGGGCATGTACCATCACTGCTTGTCACTGTAAGGCAACAGAGTGGAAAAGATAGTGTGGGAATAAGCAAGTGGAGCAGGTAACTAATTAAGATTAGGAGTGAACAGTGAAAGATTTTCTAAATCCAAGACTCCCAATTCTGCAATATCTACCATAATACGAAACATACATAACTGCCGTGCCACAAACTCGTCTTGGAAAATACAAACATTCTTTTCTGTAAGTTTTAAAGTAAAAATGGCAGATGGAATGAAAATCTGCAAGTGAGGCAAAAACTATGTGATAACTCTACCTTTCTTTTACAAGTTTGTCACATTCAGAAATCAATATTGACTTATTCCAAATTAGGAGATCAAATATTCCTGTTCCCAATTCCGGATATTTAAAATAATTCTCTCTTTCTTCCTCCCTCTCTCTCTCTTTAATCTGTCTCTCCCTCTCCTTCTGTCAGCATGTATTCATATCTTCACCTTAATATATTTAATATAGGAAAATCAATATATTACATGGAATCACACGCAGTCTAGCTCCCTCATTGTTGATATTTTCCTCTATTTCTTTCTCTATGGAATTTTCCCTGATTTTTTCCAGAATTGTTTCTATCAATTTCCTTCCTTCTTTTCATCCCTTCTTTTCTTCTTCTATCTGTTGGTCTAAAATTATTTGAGGAGCTTCTCTTCTGTATCAGGCTTTTTTTTTTTTTTTTTTTTTTTGTGGGGAAGACCAGCCCTGAGCTAACATCCGTTGCCAATCTTCCCCTTTTTGCTGAGGAAGACTGGCCCTGGGCTAACATCCTGCCCATCTTCCTCTACTTTATATGGGACGCCGCCACGGTGTGGCTGACAAGCAGTGCGTCGGCGGGCGCCCGGGATCCGAACCCGCGAACCCCGGGCTGCCAAGCGCGAACTAAACCGCTGCGCCACCAGGCGGCCCCTGTATCAGGATTTTTTTATACAGACTATATTGTGTGGGAAAGTGGCACAGAAGAGCAATTATATGTAATTATATTTTTGAAATCAACTGCTAAAACTGTGGTAAGAGATATAGACTAGGAAGCATCCAACAGAGCTGCTGTTTCTTGCTATCCCTCCATACATTTTCTCCCATGTTTGAATTCATCCCCCAATCCAGTCATTTCCTGACCTCTTGTCCTAATCTCCCATTATGGAAATTGACAGACATTGAAAAGTCAGTCTTCCATATTACCTGTTGTATTTTCTATTTTTTCAATGAAATATAGACTCATATAGTCTATATATGAAATATAGACTGTAGGTCAGCTGAAAATGTGCTCAGGAATGAAGATAATATAAGAAAACAATATAATCTCTGTCTTATAGGAAATCTTGAGTTGGAAAACTCACAGTTGCTTTAAGACACTTTCTGACATTTTTTTTTTTTTTTTTGTGAGGAGGACCAGCCCTGAGCTAACATCCCTTGCTAATCCTCCCCTTTTTGCTGAGGGAGACTGGCCCTGGGCTAACATCCGTGCCCATCTTCCTCCACTTTATATGGGACGCCGCCACAGCATGGCTGACAGGCAGTGCGTCGGCGGGCGCCCGGGATCCGAACCCGCGAACCCCGGGCTGCCAAGCGCGGACGAAACCGCTGCGCCACCGGGCCGGCCCCTTTCTGACTTTCTTATATGTTACTCATCAGTATTTCCTTGAACTTCCTGAGCAGGTTGCTGAGGATGGAAGGTAAAGTTATGCTCATATCACTTACAACAGCTGCAGTTTAGTGTCACATGAGGTTGAAAAGGAATTACCTGAGTGGCAGCAGTTCTGGGCAAGAATTCCTCACACAGTGCCACATACATGTGACCTCCTAACAAAGATGAGCAATTCTGAGCAGAATAATCACACTCATTTTCTTTTCTGAAATGATGCTTCCAAATGGAGAATACCGACTGATTTATTCTGCCACTGTTATTCATAACGTCTTCATTGTATTTCCATATATAGTTGCTTTGAATTTATGAAGTTGTCCCTGTCGCAATTTAAAAGTTATCTTAAGTTCAGGAAGTTATAGATATTTTAGAGTCACTTGAAGTGACTTTTCAAGTCTTAGAGTCCATTATCACAGGGCAATGTCAACTTGCATCCATTTTTCATAGTGATTCCATTAATTTGGGTATATCTTGCCAATTTGCAACCCATGAACTAGCTGGTGACCATTTGTTATAATATTTTTTGTGATTTCCTTCAATTTCAGCATTCTTGCCACCTTTGTTCTGCGAATCAAATGGTAAAGGCATCAGCACAATGAATACTGATTAGGAAAGGTGAATGCTGGCGGTGGATATTTCTTGAACTTTCTAAATACCACACTCACTCGTAAAGGAAAGAAAACTAACATGAAATATAGGCCTACAACTAATTTTTCACAATGCAAGTGATCTTATTACTTCCCTCCTCCATTACTACCTCCAGGTTTCTCTTGCCTTTTTCTGGATTTTTGGCTATTTCAACTTCCCCTTGTATAGTGGAGGAAACTTAGCCTCCATCTTCATAGATTCTGAGCAGTCCGTGATGCATATAAAATTGAAATACTTTTCCATTAACTTTCACTATAGGAAGGGCAGCGAAACGAGGAAATGGCGCCTGTGGGTCTCAACCCGTTAATCCTATGAACTCAGATTTATACCGTAGCCCTCTTTTCGTCCTATTCCTCTATGACATGAGAAGCTTGAAACATCTGCAAAGCCTTCAGATCGTCAGAGCTTGTGATTTTGGGGATGAAGTAGCTCATTTTGAAAGTGGGTCATTGAGAGTGATTGAGTGTCACTAATTCCAACCCTTCATAATCAGATGTGTATTTGGACCACAATAGAATACATTTAAGCGTGTAAATTGATCATTCAGAGCACACGTTCTGCTTCAAAAGAAGGCCTGTTATTAAAATATAAATAAATAAAAAGAAACTGGACCCTCCATCACATCAGCAACATCTGAGTAAGAATAGGAGATGCCAGCATATACCATTTCAAGATACAATCTTTACCCTAGCATGTTTTTTCTCCCCAGGACCTTCCAGCGTATTCCCCGAGGCCATAGCAGTTCAATTTCAGCTAGTGCCACCATATCATGTAACACCACACATAAAGTGAGATCAAGTATTTTTATTCACATTCATTAGTTGAGATAATAAAAAATATACTCAAATGAATTTGAGTGTATTAGAAAATTGTGAAATCTGATCATTGACCTCACTCGTGCCTTCTGAGATTCCTACAGCTAATTTGTTTACTTATCATCTATGTTTAATGATGTTGGATTTTTACCAGGAAATAGAAATACATTCCCACTTTTAGGAGCATGATCTTCCACCAAAATTAACAAAAAAACTGGACAATTCACTTACTAATTCTTCTGTAAGAATCTCTTGTAATTCCTCACCATCTTAGACCTGTCTATTACACTCATTTCATAACAGTCGTTTATGAGACTGAGTCATTGGGAAACTGGATTTGCTAAAAAGATGTCCCTGACTGTGGATTCCTTTAAAAGTGAGCAATTTTTCTAGGTATGCGGTAAATGACTCAGATAAATACACTGCCTCCATAATTAAAGGAACGCCACAGCACATGAATCTCTTCCTTAGTGATACACGGTGAGTTTCAAACTTACTCCCAATCAGTGAACTCCCAGAACGCCAGGCCTCTCTGTCTGTAGTAATTACTCCCAAGTCCCTGCCATTCCTGTGTCCGTTCAGTGGTCTGTAGAGTGTCTCCAAACTATTGGTGGTAAAGGATCAGCTTATTATTGTTAATATTATATTATTTATATTTATTTATTATAATATTTATTATTATAATCCACAATATTATGTTATTGTACTATTCTTCCTAATATATTATGGAACAGTATTTTGTATATAGCATAATAAAAATGAGTTAATAGAAGAATGCCAAATATGTACAGAATATGAGTCCCAATTTTTATCAGTAGATTCAAAAAACATTGTCATTCTACTGTTGTAACTAGAGTTTATGAGTAAAATAGCAATTCTCCATATTAAATGCCTCTATATACAATTCTGAACAGAAATATGCTTGCTAACACTTGGCGTCATCAGTCTTTTTGATTCTAGCGGGTGGTCATGTGGTGGTCTCTCATAATGGTTTCAATTTTTAATTTATGCCATGGTATTTGTGTAGGTGTAGCATATTATTAAGAAGTTTATATGTTCTAGGTAAATAGTAGACATGTACAGAAATACACTAATAAAATAGAGACAGATAGACTTTGTAATTAAAAATGTTACCTTTATGTTCCATAGTGTTCTCATGTAACTTGTTTTCAAAAACAGCATTAGCTGTTCCATTTGCAGAGGTGGGGTTTGTTAAATTCATCCATGCATCTGCCCTACACATAATTTATAGATTGAATCTATAAATTACAATAAATAGATTATAGGCCTAGCTCACATTATAATAAATAAGTTAAATTTTAACTTCAATAGATAATCTAATAAAGATGTTTGCTCCAATTTTATAGCATTAATAAGTGCCTCCAGTCTGTTCTAGGCATTGTGAGAAACCGAAGAAAATTAAGACATTCGATGCTGTTCTGTATGAGCCACATATTAATAGAGAATCCATAAACATTTCGATTAATAAAGTATAAGGTGCACTGTGATCGTGCTATAATGGAAGAACCAATTTCCCTAGGAGGTCGGGGAGACATGGCTTTCTATTGGATGAAATAATCTTTCTACAGTGCAGTATCGACAGGCAGCCTATTTATATTCAGATATAGTTGGAGGGAGGAAATTGAGAAAAATCAGAGATCTATGATCTTATTCTCACCCTCTTTCAGCCTAGAATCCCCCGTGATCATGGAACAGGGAATAGATCTGTATGGCTAGAACATAGATTGGGAGGCAAGAATTTGGAGAAAGGATTTGAGGCTTTATTGTGAAAGATTTGAAGTGCTAAATTGTGTGTGTGTGTGTGTGTGTGTGTGTGTGTGTGTATTTAACTTTATTCTGTACACAATGTGGAACCATAAGTGTAAGGCTAATAGAGCTTGAATCCATGTAGCAGATATGAGGGAAGAAGAGAATGATTATAAAATAGCAGCAATATAATTTAACAATTTATAATGTGGTGGTTGGAGAGAACATCTTAATAATTCAACTGAGAAGAGGGATACTGACAAGGCCCATGAAGGAAAACGCAGCCAAGGGAGATAGGATGGGCGGACGTGTTCACACGTGCTGAGCTTGTGATGGATATGAGAAAACATCGAGTGGGGAGTCAGAGAAGGAGATGTGGAGTTCAGAAGAGAGTCTCGGCTGGATAAATGGGAGAATAAGATCTTAGAAATGTTGGCTGAAGATATGAAAAGAAATGACAGCTTTGAGGGAATGAAAAAACATGTAATAAGGAAAGGGAGATTCTGAGAGTAGAGCTTTGGTGCTGTTTATTTTAAGTGGCTGAGTAAGGGCAGATGAGTCACTCAAGGAAATAGAACAAATAGAAAGTCTAGACACACCAGGAGATTTAAAGGATATGGAAACCAGTTTATTCAAGGGGAAGAAGAAAGAAAATATCATCTATTCAACTTCTCTATTTTTTATAACAAAGTTATCATTAATGACTAATAATACCAATTTATAGAAGAGGTTACTGAGAAGCAAAGATATTAAGTATCTTCTCTAGGATAAGTAAATAATAAAACTGGGATTTTAGTCAAATCAAACAACAACCAACAATATTCTTGGATAGAGCAAATGATGTATCATTGGTATGTTAGTCAGGATAAATTACATTATGCTACTCTAACAAATTAACCCTGCAACCTCAATAGCTTAATATCACAAAGATTGGCTTGAGTTTCTCTAACTGTGTGCCTGGCATGTGTCAGTAGTGGGGTTTGGGATGGCGGGCCTTGATCCACATAGTCACTTCCAAGTCAGATGTAGGCTGTACTCTATGGAGTGGCACCATTGCTGGCAGGGAAAAGTTCAGTTGAAAACTTCTTCACTGTCTCTTCTATGCATTGGCCCAGAGGTGACACATGTCATTTTGGTACACAACCCCTTCTATAGAACCCACTGGCAAGTTCTGATGAGCTGAAAGGAGGTTGAGAAATGTGGGAGAGCAAATGTTATATATGGGGAGTTCCACTGCTTACCCAGATTGCAAAGAAATAATGAGGAAGAAAATGACATTAAGTGTCATTCAGGATCAAAGGAGAGCTGAGATTTATTAGGTTTACAGACTCAGAGAGAATAATCTAAAGAGGAACGATTTTGAAGACACAAAAGAGAGAAAGACATATTGATGAAACAAGGTCCCAGATAAGATTCCCCTTTTTGTGTATGTGTGAAAAAAGAAACTAATGCTCTAAATGGGAATATTCAGTCTCAATAAAGTATCTTTGAACCTAAAATTTCAGATATTAAGAGCCAAGCCTATAATGTTCAATAGTTATTTTTCAAATGAGTGGATGAATTGTCTAATTAAGCTAAAAAGAGATTTAATAACATATTTCCTAGTATGATTGTACACAAGAAATCAGAACTTCTTCAGAGCTTGTAAAGATTTTTCAAAGCTTGCCAAGAAAAAAATCTTACATGAATTATTTTTTATTCCAATGTGTCTTAATCATAGTTTTTAGAAACAAATTAAAATATCCAGTGGAATAGGGATCTCTAGGATGACATCTACAATGGCATATGTACTAAAATTTTACATACTCTGGAATATGGAGGGAATGTTTGTAATTCCTTAAAGCATTAAGCAATTTTGTTAGGCTTCTAAATAAAAATATATTCTTTCATCTCTTATTTTAACTTAAAAATTATTTTTTGAAAAATAACACCACCTACTTTACCCCCATTTCTCTTCCTAAAGGTAATAACTACTACTAATTTTTGTGCATCATTCTAGAAAAATGTATAATATGTATTAGAATAGATAGATCAGAGATGCCTAATCAGATAGATGTATGCTATTTTTACTTAAGAAGGCAATATATTAGGCAATATAGAGCCAAGGTAATACATTAGGTTTCATTATGCAAACATTACCAAGTTGTAATATAATTATACTTACTAATTTATCTCACTATATCATAATATGTGAAGCATCAAACCACAGAATAAAAGCAATATAAATTTAGTTATTTGAAGTTGTCGAACTATTTATTTCCATTTTTAAAAGTTTGGATAGCAAAGAATAGATTTATTTTAGGGAGTTTTTATAACACTCAAAATACTTGTGGTTTTTAAAAAGGAGAAAATATATACTTATTACTTTAGACTGTTTGCCAACCTTGGTTATACTTCACAGCCCTTGGCTAAGAGTCAAAATTGAAGGTATTCTTCATATCTTATTATATGATAGAAATCCATTAAAATGTTATGTGGGTTAAATAAACAACGGTAGAGGATGTTTGGTTTGTGAATCAACGTATCAGTGTAGAGTATCAGTAACTGAAAAAATTCACCTTAAATTCTAATTTAAAAGACCTTTAAATTAGAAAAGAGCTTTCACCAGACTGTATCTAAAGAAACTACACCTCAGTCATGCTTGTAGCAACATTGTCTTGATGAGTGTCCAAGATCTATTTGACACTTAAAAGTTTACTGAAAAATGTATGAGGGAGTTAATAAGTCAGTGAATGAATTACTGTTTAATAAATAGTCAGATAAATTAATCCTTCATCTTGTAACAGTACCTGGCATTTAGGAATTCCTGTGGTTGAGCACTATAGGACTATAGATGATTATACTTTTTAGATCATCAGATTTTCTGTATTTGCTAATTAGTTGTTCTCTTTTAGACATTTGTGAAAATATACTTGCATATAAAGATTACATAACTATTGGAAATATATCTTTCCCCTAGAATTACAGGCAAGACTACTTTTCTATAAACATACATTTATGGTTTTGAAAATATTTGAAAGTCATAAAGAATGCAAGAGAATTTTATTATTATTGCCACTGGAAAACAATATAATATTAGTTTATACTGAAAATGTTAGAGAAAATAATGTTAAGACTACATATATAGGAATCATGAGATACAAGTTTTATGAGAGAATTCAGAAGAATGTTTAAACTTAGAATGACTGAGTTATTTTTAAAATAAAATGCTTAAAATGAGAGCATGTGCAAAAAACAAGAAGAGATTTAGAAATCTCATTATTAAAAATAAATTGTCTATTAACTTGGAACAGAAAACATTGTTATAAGGAAAGTTGAAGTTAATTTTTATTTAATGTTTAACATTTTTCACATGGCATTCCAGAGGTTTATGTTAATACTTTCATCAAACTTTTAAATATGTACAGGAAATTCACTGAAAATATATTCTAAGTTTTCAGTCATGAGTAGTTTTTTAAGAAAATGCAATAAGACACTAAAATGCGTTGTTCTGGCTAGTCAGCCTAAAGCTATTGAAACACAGACTTGCCAGCCACAAATGTCCTTGTTAATTGATAGGGCAATTACTTGTGTATTTCAGGTAAAATGCCCAAGAAAACAAACAAATAAACCAAACTTACAATTACGTGAAATTAGTAGTTTCAATTTTAAAGATAAATTTATTGTAACATTTATATAATTCTTTATCAAGTTACTATTTGTATTCAAAGTTGTCTTAACCTTTTCTAAAGAAAATGAAGACATTATGCTTGTTCTCAATTCAGAAAAATAAACCTATTAGCAGTAATGTAACGGGAGAAAGAGTATTCCATCATTTGTAGTTTGAGGAATATCTTTTTGGAAAGATCTTGAAAAAAATCTTAGGAGATTATCTTCAAATGTATCAGGAAATTTCTCAGCAACATCTCTTTGAATCCTGTAAAAAGGCTTCAGAAATCAGGAAGTAGATTCCAGAGAAGTTTTGAGATGCTATTGCCACTGACCACTTCCTTAAATGCAAGCATCCTCCAATCAACTCTGGTCTTATGTTTTCCTACCCTTATTTCTTTGTCATTCTGCCCTGGTTTTTTGTATCTATATTCATTCCAACTCTTTTCTGCATGACCACACAGTGTCTTAAATATTCAATCACTTCACAAAATCCTCCTTCCACCTCTAGATGCTAACCTGAAGCTAATTGACTTTACTCCAATATACCTCTTCCCTTGAAGGAGAGGCTACCCATCCCATCCACAACCTCAGCTTACAAATCCCTAGGGTAGTGTGTTGAATTGTGTCCCTTAAAAACAGATATGTCTATTTGGAATCGCAGAATATGATCTTTTTGGAATTAGGATCTTTGTAGCTGTGTTTAAGGTAAGAATTATAAAATGAGGGGGTCCTGGATTAAGGGTGAGCCCTAAGGCCAAGAACAGGTGTCCTTAGAATAGGCAGAAAAAGAGATACAGAGATATGGGGGGAAAGGCCATGTGGAGATAGTAACAGAAACTGGAGATATGCTGCTATAAGCCAAGAACACCAGGAACCACTGAAAGCTAGAAGACACAAAGGATTGTACCCTAAAGCGTGGGCCTGCTGACACATTAATTTTGGACTTTTGATGTCTAGAGCTATGAGCATAAATTTTTGTCATTTTAGGCCATGAAATTTGTGGCAATTTCTTGTGGCAGCTGTAGGACACTAATACAAAAGGGTAGAATCAGTGTTTTTTTTTTTTTTTTTTTTTTTTGTGGGGAAGACCAGCCCTGAGCTAACATCCGTTGCCAATCTTCCCCTTTTTGCTGAGGAAGACTGGCCCTGGGCTAACATCCGTGCCCATCTTCCTCCACTTTATATGGGACGCCGCCACGGCGTGGCTGACAGGCAGTGCGTCGGCAGGCGCCCGGGATCCGAACCGGCAAACCCCGGGCTGCCAAGCGCGGACTAAACCGCTGCGCCACCGGGCGGCCCCTAGAATCAGTGTTTTTCTAAAAATTCTTCTAAAACTAAAATTAAAATATATACTAAGCTCCTATTATGAATAGAGTAATTTTTGGTGAGTTACATATGATATTTTGTACAATTATGACCTTCACCTTCAGTTGGTAAATATAGATACATTAATTTATTATAGTGTTTCTCAACTTTATTTTCATTATCACCCACTTCTCCCCAGAAGCCATTTCATACAGTTTTTAATTGCCTCCTCCATAAAATTTTAATATCACATAGATGCTATATAGCTGTTTATGGACTGTATGCATATCTGGACTTTATACACAAAAGAGTAAGATTTTTGTCACGTCCCCTAAGAACCATATTGGCTCTATTGAGAATGAATGAATCATCAGATGAGGTAGTCATGACCCAGAGATGTCACCTGACCTGTCTTCAGTCAAGCAAATTAAGGGACAGGAAAATACTCAATATATTCTAGCTAACTTCAAAAGCTGTGTTTCACCATTATAACACACCACTGCTGCTTCATAATTATTGTATTTACATATATAGCAAAAAACAAATAATTTTAATTTTTAAAATTAAAATTCTTTGCTTCTAAGCGACAAATCTCCTGCCTTGGATCAACTATCCATAGTCTCTTTTTTTACTATCAATTAATAACTTTGAAATCATAGCAAAATCGAAAGTGTACAAACATATACATATGCAAATACAAAAATATGTAGATAATCGAGCCACCTATTTGTCAGCTCCCCAAGAACACTGTTAGCTTAGAACTTTTTCTTAAGTGTTTATACATGTATTTGCACCTTTAGTAATTTGGGGGTTATTGGACTATACTTGGAAAAACCACTCCAGAGACAGAAATAGTCATTGAGTACAGATTCTATAGGGATGCCAGAAATTCACTGAAATGTTATCTTTTTCTCCCTGACCCAGTCCCTGAGGGCTCTGGAATTACATCAACGGTTTGCAATTCATCATTATACACACCTGCCATGTCTGCCAGTATCTCCAAGTCCAGTTCTCAGATGGAGATTATAGTGAAAATTTTGGAAAGTGGACCAAGGGGGAGTGAATCCCTTCATATACCCACCTAGCGAATTTCCCTTTAAAAAGTCATGAATGATTTTTCTTGGGAAACTGTCTTAAATTTCAGACTGGTAAGGTATTTATTGAATTATATAGTTTCGGTCTTTTCAGTAGTAAGCTGGGAAAGGTAGAATCAACTGTCCACGCTCACAAACAACCCTCCTCCTTTCAGCTTTTTGCTATTTATCTATTTCACTCTCTGACCCAATGTGAATCCCTTTAACCAGCCTTTTTGACATCGTCCTCAATACATCACCCCTTTCTTCTTTGCTCCTAAGCTACACGTTTCCTGCCTTGGATCAACTACCACAGTTTCTGCTCTGACTCTAGAGCTTTCTGGAGGGATTCGCAGAGTGGTGCATTAGAAAAACAAAACAAATTCATTTTCCTTAACTTCAGTAGGTCGTACCACAGATCAGATATTCATCTCCATTCCTGGAGTTTACATTTTTAGCCTATATCCTCACTTTCTACTTCACAGAGAAATCCACGCAATCCCCATACCTGCTCATATCTATAAATAAACCTCTATATTTATTCTTACCTCATTTTTCTTCTCCAACCTCTAAGGACTAGATGTTCTATCATAGTTCAAGATTAATTTCCCCATCTAAGATTTTGATCTGATCTCCTGTCATCTTTGGCCAGAAATTACACATTTAATTGTTTGGTCCTCCTTCTTTCCTGCGTCTGCAATATCTACTGTTTCTTTTTTTCAAAAATTATATCCATCCTTTCATTTGGGTTTGTCTTCTTTAACTTCTCACAAGAACACAAAAACAAAACAAACACTCTTGACTCTGCATTCCCTTCTAGCTATCACTCTGACTCTTTAAAACTACTGTGCAGAAAGTTTTCCACTGCTTTCCTTTCATACCAAATTTTACTTGTGCTTTTTATGAATTAGGATTATTCTAAAGAAGGTTTCACTGATTTTTGAGTAATTCAGAAAATGTCTTAAAATTTAAATATATATCTTGGATGAATTAAAACTCTAACTCAGATCTGACTACCCCTCCATTTCTTTCATAATCTGTTTGCAAACATCTGAACATTCACTCAATATTCCCCCATCTATTCTTGGTTTATAAACACTTATGTTCTTCAGGGCTCTTTAATCTTCCTTTCTCGTTCCAGGTGGAAGATATTTATTCACTGTCACTAGTACAGTGGTTTCTAAAATATTACCCTTTTGCACTGCTGGGCTCAGAATAATACATTCAATTTTACACCAGATATATTCAATTCCCAGTGGTTATTTACACCTGAATGTCAGAAGGTTATCTCCGACTCAACAAAACACAACTAAACGTATTATTATTTTCTCCTGCTACTAAAATCTGATCATATTCTGGGTGTTCCATTTCAAAGAATAATGTGGCCATCCCCTGGAACACCCAGACAGACATCTGGAGTGCGTCCTACATCATTTTATACTTTACCCAGACTCTGAATCAAACATTGCCCAAATTCTTCAGATTTCACCTCCTGAATATATTCCAATCTGTCCTTTTATCTTTATCTAAATTTTGGTTACTTTAATGCCAGCCCTTGTAATATTTTTCATTATGCAACAATCTCCTATTTGGTCTCTTTAAGTCTACCTTTTCCATTCAAAATCTAACATGCATGTCATTAACAGAGGAATCCTCTTCTAATGTAATCCTGACTTTAATAATATTCTGCCTAATAAGCTTTGAAAAATATTCTGTTTCTATGTAGTATCACCAAATTCTATAGGATGACTGGCAAGACTCTGTGTGACGTGATTGCCACCTTCCCTAGCAGTCTCACTCCTTACCACACACTTCCTGGCTTCCTCTATCTAGTTATGGCTACGTACTCATACTTGTATGTCATGCTTTGCATTAACTAGGACTCTTCTGCAGTTACTGTCTTCTTTCTATTTCCTGTTATTAATCAGTTGACGTATCACAATTGTCATCCACTTGATAGAGATTTTCAAGACATTTTAACATATAATTGAACACTTTATTTTGTAATATATCTTATACTCATATTTACTTGTTAGTAAATTCTTAGTCTTTGAGTATGATATCCTTTTATATTATGTTCAGTTTTGGTTGATATGTAAATGACTAGAGAATCTTAGATTGACAGCTATTTTTGATCAGCTTTTTGAGGCTATTATTCCATTATCTTCTGGCCATTATTAGTGCAGCTTGTGAAATCTACTGTCAGTAAAATGATTACTTCTCTATGTGATAATGTGTCTTTTCTCAGGTTTTTTTCCATTTTTAATGGAAATTTTTACTTTACATAAGAGTAGCAAGAATTGTATAATGAACCCCGGGCATCCATCACCCAGCTTCAAGAATTAATCTGTTGCAATTGTTTTATCGTTTCCATGCCATTTATCGATGAAGAAATTGGATTATTATTATAGATACTTTCTGGATATATCTGAATGCTTCCTTATAGAGTCCTTAAACTTGTTACTCTTCTCATTTAAAAAAAACACATTTGTAGCTAGATCTAGAGACTTTTTTAGATAGGGGAATTTTTTTTACAAGACTAATTTATATTTGATGCTTTGAACTCCCATTGCATTGTTCAGGTGTTGTCAGTGTGATTTAACCATTATAAAATTTCTCATTAACCTTTTACCTGATTGTTGCAGCATCGCTTATGATGACTGACTATGGATGGTCTCTTATTCCTTTAAAAGATGCATTTTGTTCTGGATTTATTATGCAGAAGAATGTTTTCCCCATTTAATATTTGTTTATAAGGAAGAGAGAATATATGGTTAATTTCCCCTTACTAATTTTGAAAGTAAAGCATTGGTTCCCTAGAGCCCCAGATGAATTTTATACACTTGATATATTTCAATAAATGTCAGTCAATATTCATTTTAATACGCCAATTTTTCCATTCTTGGATGTGAGCGTCCCCTCAAGTTTGTTCATCTGTCGTTTTGGACATAATCCCAGTAGCTTCTTGCTTTCTGGTGCAACAGATTCCTTAGCTCCAAGTGCACTTTTCAACCCGATATCTGAAATCTTCCATTTTCCCCCCAACTACAATTCTTCTAGGAAGAAATGGTATTTAGGAACCACAGTCTGGGTGCTTGGGATGCAAATTACTATTAGAACATCATTTTCAGTGGAGAGCTAAGAAATACACATACTTCTGAAAGAAAAAGTAATCTGAATTTAAAATTACAGTTGGCCCTTCTATATTGTGGGTTCCCATTCCACGGGTTCAACCAACCAGCAGTCAAAAGAACTAGGATGGTTGCATCTGTATTGAACATGTACAGACATTTTTTCTTGTCATTATTCCCTAAACAACACGGTATAACACCCATTCACACAGTATTTACATCGTATTAGGCATTATAAGTAATCTAGAGATGATGAAGCATATGGGAGAATGTGCATAGGTTATATGCAAATACTACACCATTTTATCTAAGAGACTCGGGTATCTATGGATTTTGGTATCCACGGGGGTCCTGAAACCAATTCCCCTCACAGATACTTAGGACTGTAAAGGATTTACTTAAACTTTAAACATTTTTTTACTCTAGTTTTATTTCATATGTTGAAAATCTTGGCTCTTAAGATGTCAGCATATGTTCGTTCTTGCTTTATGCTACAACATGCATACAATACTTTCAAAAGGCAATAATAATATCAATACTAAAATAAGACTCCTGAATGAAGGCTAACATTTCTTTGCATATCTATTTGTACTTTGAATTTAGGTTTATCATCAATATACTTTTGTTATAATTGGGTTTTGTCGCAAACTTGATGTAGATCTAGTCTATTTCAGTTCACTTTCAAATTTTTGAAATTGTTTTCTTTCCCTATAATATTGCTTTCTGAAATACGTAAAGTATTTATATTCTTTCAAAGTCAAAACAATAAAACAAGCTACGTGCAGTGAAGTCTGGCTTTCCTCTTTGTCTCTTTCATCCTATCGTATTTATTCCGTCCCCATAGGTAACCATTTCAATATATTTTGTTTTTCTTGTCATTATTCCTTTCTGAAATAGAAATATATATATATACACATATATACATATATATATGTATATATATATATTTCAAGCTTACTTTGGCAGAGATACTAGAAATGGGATTTCTGTGTCAAATAACTCTGTGATTTTTTTTTTGTTCTTGGTATTTTTATGTCTCCTTGACTTTGGAATTCTTCTTTTTCACTACAGTCTTGAGTTTTAGATTTAGTTGTGTATACAGCCCTTGTTGGAACAAGGTTAATCCATTACAATTTATAGATTTCATTGCTTTTTATTTAAATATCAATAAATAATTTTTATTTGGCCCTTATATTAACTTGTCTACTGAAATTTTAGTTTCATTACCACATTTTTATTTCTAGAATTTTTGTATGGTACCTTTTCAAATATGCCTTTTTCCTTTTTAAACAATTTATTGTTTTTATCTGATTGAGTCTAATATTTCACTTATCTCTAAGGTTGTTACACACATATTTCAATGGCTCATCAACTTTGGGGTTGGAAGTAATACCCCTTAGATGGAAGTAATGGCTCCCACACAGAGATGGGCAAATCCAGAATTAGTGGGCCATGCCACTTACACAATTTGGGAAATCTATTGTAAGAAAACATATATTTGAACATATGCACAGATGGCTATGAGCACTTAAGTGCCTGGACTCTTGCAAGCGAGTGTCCTGAAGCTTAAGCTTCATAAACTTTATGATAATTCTGCCTCTAGTCACAGTCCAACTCCTGCTTCAAGGACACATTCCATGATGTTCTTTCAATGCAAAGAAGCCCAGATAGCTTCCTCAAATCTATTCTTGTGTCTTCATCCTGGTCTTGGATATAAGGGCAGAATTTCTCTCATGGCGCTATCTCTTCTGACCATGTGGTAGGCTGAAAAATGACCCCCTAAGAGATATTCATATCCTAATTCCTGGAACCCGTGAATGTTACTTTACATGGCAAAAAAAGGGGGGTCTTTTCAGATTAGATAAAATTAAAGATCATGAGATAGAGATATTCTGGATTATACAAGTGGGCCATAAAAACCATCACGTGTATTTTCATAAAAAGGAGTCAAGGGGGGCCAGCCTGGTGGCATAGTGGTTGAATTCATGCATTCCACTTCAGTGGCCTGGGGTTCACAGGTTTGGATCCCGGGCATGGACCTACACACCACTCATCAAGCCATGCTGTGGACGCATGCCACATACAAAACAGAAGACTGGCAAGATATTAGCCCAGGGCCAATCTTCCTCACCAAATATATATATACATAAAATAAAAAGGAGTCAGGGAGATTTTAGACACTCTGAGGAGAGGCAGTGTGAAGACAGAGCAGAGGAAGATTTGAAGGTGTTGGCCTTAAAGAATGGAGTGATGCAACTGCAAGCCAAGGAAGGATGGCAGCCACAGAAGCTGGAGAAGCCAAGAAACAGATTCTCCCCCAAGCCTCTGGAAGGAGCATGGCCCTGCTGACACTCTGATTTTGGCTCAGTGATACTGATTTCAGACTTCTGGACTCCAGAACTATAAAAGAAGAATTGGGCATTGTTTTAAGCCACAAAGTTTGTGGTAATTCATTACAGCAGCCAAAGGAAACTAATGCACTCCATGTGACAGGAATTTTATTTGGTCTCTTTCAGATTCATAAAGTAAGACTCAAATACCAATGCATTTCTCTACTGAAAGGCTAGGAACCACATGACAGTATCTTTATGCTATGATTAGAAGTACTCTGGGCCAGCCCTGTGGCCTAGTGGTTAAGTTTGGCACACTCCACTTTGGCCACCTCGGTTCAGTTCCCGGGCACAGACCTACACCACTCATCAGCAGCCATGCTGGGGCAGTGACCCATGTACAAAATAGAGGAAGATTGGCACAGATGTTAGCTCAGGGCAAATCTTCCTCAAGCAAAAAGAGGAAGTTTGACAACAGATGCTAGCTCAGGGTGATTCCTCCTCACCAAAAAAAAAAAAAAAAAAGTAATACTCTACCCTTGTTATGCACAGGAGCACCACAGACTTCTGCAGCACAGAGATGACTCCTTGGGGAATGAGGGGACAGACTTGCCCCTGACAAACACAGCCACTATGTATGCGGGATCCCTTGAATCTCCACAAATGTCTTGACAATGGTTGGGAGAATGTACAACTACTCTGACAATTTCTTCCAAAGGCTCCTCTGAATCTTCCTCACGTCAGTTCCTTGGCTTATTTCACTTTACCCAGACACAACATTCTGGTGAGAGCTCTGCGTATTTCCAATATCCTACAGCCTTCCCCAAAATGTCCTGACCCACTTAGAAAATTACATAAATTCTTACTACCTCAAAATATATTCATGCTACAGATAATGTCTGAGAGGAGCAAGCAGATTTTCAACAAGAAGATCCATTAATTTAGGTAAACAGGCTACTCAGACTTGCATTTTATCAATTTGCTTTTAAAACTACTTTATGTTGGGGCCGCCCGCTGGCGCGGTGGTTTAGTCCGCACTTGGCAGCCCGGGGTTCGCGGGTTCGGATCCCGGGCGCCCGCCGACGCACTGCCTGTCTGCCATGCTGTGGCGGCGTCCCATATAAAGTGGAGGAAGATGGGCACGGATGTTAGCCCAGGGCCAGTCTTCCTCAGCAAAAAGAGGAGGATTGGCGACGGATGTTAGCTCAGGGCTGGTCTTCCTCACAAAAAAAAAAAAAAAAAAAAACTACTTTATGCATTTTCTTTTGAGTGAGAATATTATAAAAGAAATGTGTAAGCTCCAAAAAGATTTCATTTTAGTGCTATGAGTTTATCAAAGTTCTTGATTTCATTTTCCATCTTATTCTAGATGAAGTTATTCATTACTCTTCACTGGTAAAAGAGACTATAATTTATAACTGTTTCCAGTTGCTATATTTTTATCCACAACACAAATGTACATCATGGAGTGAATATTGATTCAATTACATTTCTCATTACAGATAGGCATTCATACATTTGGTAAAGTTAAATTCATTTTTAACTTGTTTTTTCTTATATGATAGACATTTTAAAAGTGTCCATTGTCAGAAGGACTTTTACACTAAAATGCAGTCTTTTGTGTTCTATATAATATCAGGCTCTGTTAGAAGGCTCACTTGTCAAGTGCAACAATGAAGAAGTAATAGTGAGCTTCAAGAAAAGCTTAGGAAACCTGTCTTTTTGTGTGTGTGTGTGAGGAAGACCAGCTCTGAGCTAACATCCGTTGCCAATTGTCCTCTTTTTTTGATGAGGAAGACTGGCCCTGGGCTAACATCTGTGCCCATCTTTCTTTACTTTATATGGGACACCACTACAGCATGGCTTGATAAGTGGTGTGTCAGTCCACGCCTGGGATCCGAGCCCATGAACCCCTGGCTGCCAAAGCACAAATTTAACCGCTACACCACTGGGCCAGCCCCAGGACTCCTATGTTTTTAAGCATTCAGTTGAGTTCTCTCACTTCATCTCCTCAACAGGAGATATATTACTTCCCAAAAAGCAATAATGAAATACTGATAATATTGAGTAATAGCTATAAAGTTAAGCATCGCTTCTAATCACTAGTCTCTGAAAGTAGAATGAGGTAAGATTCATATTTGTTTTTTAACTCATAAGAACATCCTGAGGAAAGACTTTAAAATATGACAACTGATGAGTCTTTTACTAGCAAACAATTACCTTTCATCACAGATGCCATAAGTCATTGTCCCTGCAGCTTTAGGGGAACTGTATATCATCATTATGATGCTTAATTTTCCTCCCTGGATATAAGTTTAGTATTGAACATAAGTATACAAGTAGGGACTTGTAATTTAGAATCCAAATGTGTGATCCTGAAAAAAAACTTTAATAGAATCATGTGAATTTACTGCCAAAAAAGAAGTTGATAATGCAAAAATCACAAGTATAAGAGGCCCGCCCAGTGGCATAGTGGTTAAGTTCGTGTGCTCTGCTTCAGTGGCCAGGGGTCTGCAGGTTCGGATCCCAAGCATGGACTGTCACACGGCTTGTCAGCCATGCCGTGGCGGTGTCCCATATAAAGCAGAGGAAGCTGAGCACGGATGTCAGCCCAGGGCCAGTCTTCCTCAGCAAAAAAGAGGAGGATTGGCGACGGATGTTAGCTCAGGGCTAGTCTTCCTCACAGAAAAAAAAAAAGAAAACACAAGGATAAGATTAACAGCAATAATAGCAACCTGCAACACACAACCTGTTACATACATACTATCTATGTATCAGATCCTGGGGAAACTGTGAGGACAAGATGAATCCACATTAGATAAGCAAATACCTGCCTTCACCTTTCTATCTTTCTAAATTGGACTGAAAAACAAGAATATGAATAAATATATATTCACAGCAGTGCTGCAAAGGAGGAAGGGTACTCTCAGAAGCGACTGCCAAAAATATTAATTTTGCACTCAAAAGTGTGATGAGGAGTAGTTGCGAGATGTGGGCGGGAGAACAGGAAAAGAAACAGTGTGTAGACCTGGACCACTGAATATTGATGCCCAAGTTTGCCCCCAGGCTGGAGCCAAGAATCCCAACTCTCTGAGGTGGGACATTTCCAAAACAGGTGGTGAGGCTAGAAAAACCGAACAGGAACTACGGTGACTTGTGGCCTCAACGAGACGCTTTCTCTTCCTAGTCCTCCACCTAAGACCTCATACAATGACTGTGGCCAGGACTCCAACAATTCTTATATAAATCATCACTTGCTTTGACGATAAGCATTCCAGCCATCAATGATGTGGAGTCCAGCTGACCTAATATGGCCAGAGAACTAAAAGTCCCCAGACTTTCACAGAACGCCTTTAGCTTGAAAGTTTGGAAAATTTTCCCCAACAAGAACATAGTTGAAATAGTTAATCAAAGAAACAACAAAATTTTAAAATAAGAAAAATTAATATATACAAAAATGTGGTGAGGATATTTATCTACAATCAAAGAAGAGGCTTTGATAAAAATTTTAATAAAAATTAGTGTTTTAAAATGTGAAAGTAAACATTTTTAAAACTTAGTATTTGAACCTTAATAGCAGAAAAGTATGGCAGCATTTTGAGTCATTGGGCAGCAAATTTGAAGAAAACATATTGTAAGAGGAAAGTGTCATAGATCATAAAACCAGAAGTCCCTGAATTTGGCTCACAGTAGTTAAAGAACGAAGAGAAAAAGAAAAAGGAGTAGACATCAAAGTAATAATGGTATAAAAATTAGATTTTTTTTGACACAGAGTGAAAATAATGAAATATATCATATACCTAAACACAAAATGATAAAATATAAGAACTCTAATAATAAAAACATGATTATAATTTCTCGAGAGAACAAAACAATAAAAACACCAAGCAGGTTAACTGTTAAACGAACACCTGTTGTACTGGCCTCTGATTTTTTCCAGACAAAATCTGAGATACTGGAGCAAAATCTTCATAGCTCTGAAGGAAAAAATGATTTTGAATATGGATCTGTCCATGGCAAAAAAATGCAAATATTCAAGTTTAAGGACAAAATAAACAGGTTTTTGTAAATTTAAGAACTTGAAGTATTGATATGATAGATGGTATTCATATGAGAAAACATCAACAAACCAATATAACTTACAGTAAAAATAAAAATAAAATTTGATAATAAAACTGTAAAGTTTATTTTTTTCAACATAGAGATAAAATGTTTAAAAATGTCTAGATGGTTTCATAGTATATAGAAGATTGCAGGGGAAAATGGATGCAGTGAATGCTTCTAATGAGTGAGAAGACATTATAAGAATTGATTTGTTGTTATATGTTCTTATCAAATAAAATAGAGAGGGAGGAGAGTTTTAGAGGTGATGGTTAAGTTTAGGGCATTGTATATGGTGACAGTTTCATGGGTGTGTACTTACATTCAAACTTGTCAAGATGCATACACTAAATATGTACAGCTTTTTTGTATATCAATAATACCCCAATAAAAAGAATTTAAATGAATTGATTTGTTTTCTTTGTTGGTAGAAAAACTAGTAGTTAAATATATCTCTTGAGCCAGCCCTGATGGCCTAGTGGCTAAACTTTGGTGTGCTTTGCTTTGGCAGCCAGGGTTCAGTTCCTGGGCATGGAACCACACAACTCGTCTTTCAGTAGCCATGCTGTGGCCGTGGGTCACGTAGAAGAACTAGAAGGACCTACAACTAGAATATACAACTATATGGTGGGGCTTTTGGGAGGAAAAAAAAAAAAGAGAGAGAGAGAGAGGAAGATTGGCAACAGATGTTAGCTCAGGGTGAATCTTGTCCAGCAAAAAAAAAAAAAAAATTCCTTAAAGCATATGGATTTTTCTTTCTTTCCTTTTTATCCTCCTAAAATTCCAATCAAAATGAAAAGGGGCTTAAAGCCACAAAGTATTAAATCTATTACAAGCCTGAGAACAAGGAGTGGGGAACAGCAGCAATCATACTGGACACATTTCTGCAAAGATGGAGTATGGAGTCATCTTGAAGAATGAAGAAGCAGATCCTCAGACCAAAACCTTAACAAAAGAAGACTAGAGCATAGATGTGAGCAGGTCTTCCCTCCACAACGTAAGAAGAATTTCCAAGCTCATCGCAAGTGACCAGAATGAGTGTGGGTCTGGGTAGGGTTTTCAGGTCATTAAAGGACATACATGGAACCCCCTTGGCAGCTTGCAACCTTGGCCTAACTGCATAAAAGACAGGAATCAAATTATTGGGCCCCAAGTTAAAACCAGGAATGTGTTTTCTAAAGAAGTTGAATAGTATGACTGAAGATAATAGGGGTTTTAGTGAAGACTGGTGCTTCTGAGTTGATTGGGTAGAGGGCACTCTTGTGGGCTGCTTTCCACCTAAGCACCCTAAAATGAGACTTGCAAGTTAACATACTTCTCCCACACACAATCAACCTACCCATTCTGGGTAAGGTCTATGGGAACACACCTGGATGACAGCAAAGGAAACCAATCTCAGTGACAAATATCAATTGACTTTCATAAAATGTAAATTGACAGCCAAGAATAAAATGAAAATGATAGGTGAATGAAGTAATGCCATATGCAACAAAAATAGCTTTGGGATTATAAAATGAATAGGAATCGGGAATATTTAAACTCAGTGTAATCGTAAAGAGTTTTAAGACAAAAGTGTAGTTTTAAGAAAATAAGTGTAATTTAGCAGAAAATAAAGAGTTCTTGAAAATGAAAAATGTGATTGAAGAAATACAATTAGGAACCTTTTATAACACTGAGCAGGAAGTAAAAAGTAATTAAAATATGAGAAAACAAGTTTAAAAAGCATAGAGGATAATCCAGGAGTTCCAAAATCATGTATTGGAAGAAGTAATTAGAGGCACAAATTTTCAGAAATGTAATAAAGGAGAATGTTTCGGAGCAGAAGTTAGAATATTTAGAAAGTTCAGAATAGTTAGAAATAGGCATATTTCTGGTAAATTTCTTAAACTTTAAAAAGGTACAAGAAAAGAATTTGGATATCTTTGTGAGAGGTTTAAAGATTTGCTTATTTGTTTAAGAAAAGATATGAAACTAAGGCAATTATAATCTCTAGGAGGAAAATAAAGCTGTAGAAAAAGTCTTACTGCAAATAGGAAACAAGATAAAATACGCTGTAATTTTGAGCAACTGATGAAATTAAAGAAAGAAAATCTATTTGAACTTGAGTTTTTATAACACTCTCCTTTGAGTAGTGATGTTTAATGAAATAGAATCACACTTCTATTTCTGTGGGGTATTTCTATTTTTTAAAGTGGGATTTTATCTATTTCTATGTCTATGGGATAATTTCTATAGTGATAGTATAGATAGTACCGTTATCTATAATAAATACTCTTTTCTGTTTATGGCTGCAACTTATAGACAAAACATGAGATATTTAATTATAATTTGACAAGAGTTTGCAAATATGAACATAGTTAAAGTAATACTAATAAAAATATATAATATGTATTATATATAACATACAATGCATGTACAACAAAAATAATAATGATAAAAAGTGCATAGATTGAGGGGAGAATGGAGTGAGGAAGGTATAGATCTTACATTATTTTTTTGTCATTTAATTGGGTACTCGAATGAAACCATAATTACAGTAAGAATTTTACTTAGCACTCAAACTGTGAAAACATTTTCATTTCATCAGAATCAAAAAAGGATGCTGCTGTGACCATTGTGTTCAATATTGTTCTAAAGGCCCTAGATATTGTAATAAAAAATGACAAATCAATGAGAGATATAATAGGTAAAAGGAGAAGTAAAAATTATTTGAAAATGATAAATTTCTAAGTAGTAAACGCAAAACAAGCCACACAAGAAAATCTCTGTTAGAACTCATACAATAGTTACCTAGTACATAGCTTTCTTAGTTGGAAAATAAGCAGTATTTTTCATTTTTCTACAGACTGTTCCTATATTGCCTATCAAAACACTCATTATGGTTTATCATAGTTTTCTGCACTTGTATATATTCTCCTCTTTACTGTGAGCTCATCAAAAGTCAAACTTTTATAAAAAAAACTTATTTCCAGTGTCAAGATTCACAGTACTGTCCAATGAAACTCTAGGCTCTGATGGGGATGTTCTATTTACACATTGTTCAATATGGTACCCACTAGCCACACGTAGCTGTTGAATGCTTGAAATATGACTACTATAGCTGAGGAGCAGAATATTTAATTTTATTAAATTTGATTAGTTTAAATTCAAATAGGCATATATGAATGTGGCTACCATATTGGAAAGTGCAGGTCAACAATATTTCATGGTATATATGCTCTCAATATATATTTGCATCAGGAGTTCTGAAAAAAAAAAACAGATTTTTTTCCCAATACATTGAACAATTACCCATATTTTCTCTGTAAGTACAATAATTTGAATCTTCATTGTGATAAGGGAGAAATCTAGTTCCCATTAATCTTCTGGAATGGTAAGTGAAAATTTTGAAACTGCTGATTTCACCTAGTTTTTCACAGTTTGATCATTTAAGGAAAAAAATATCAAGAATCCAAGCAAGACCAGTTAGTTTTGAAAAATCAATGTAGAAAATGAGCAAAAGTTATCAAAGCAGTTAAAGTGATAGCACAAGTATATTTTCAATGGCAAAGCCAGAAAATAAGAAAGTCCAATAGCCTTTAATATCGACTTAGAATTTTGATGGGTCATTTTCTGGCTATAGACGCCTTAATAAATACCGTATTTTCTCTTTAGACATATTCTATTTAGGCATAAGAATACGGAGGAGATTGGTCCTCGTTTTGTCTAAAACAATAGAACCATGCTTGAATAACAAAATAAAATTATAATCATGAGAATATATTTTTCCCACAAATGAAAATCCACATGGGACTCAGTGTTCATCGTTTGAACAGATGTGGGCTCTTTCACAGGATGTCAGAAAGTGACCTCATGTCTCAAGGGCAAAATTATCTGTCTTAGGAAGGCAAAATTCACGGTGAACAGGAGAAGCAATAACTAATAAAAATATGTAAAAGGAGTCTTAGTAAATAATTTTGCATTTAGAAATAGCAAGAAAGTTTGAAATCAGAAGCAGGTCAAAATTTTTGATCAATTACTCATGTATTTTCTTTTCAATGTCTTTGTTTACTGCAAACACAATTAAATATATTGTGGTTACATAATGAAAGTAAAGAATAGTACCAAAACTTTGGGATGGAATCTGTAGATATCTTGAGGACGTAAAATAAACAAACAGATGATTATGAAATACTTAATATTTTTCAAGAATTATTGCATGCTAATACATATGCCTTAAAAATGGAAAAAGTTTATAAAAAAGTCACCACCAGCTGTACACATACGAAGGAAAACTTATCAAGAATGTCAATGCCCCCACTATTGTGACTGGAATTTGGGCTAAATGATTAAGCCAACATCTATTTTGTCAAATAAATAGCAGTTCCTCAGGATATTATTTATTAATAAAATAAACACAATCTTTCTTACTATTGGTCGACTAAAATTTCCAGTGAGGTTCCACATACAAATGTCTGAAGGAAGATTATAAAATTACACAGTTCAGTTCTAAAACTTGAGACCTTCCATTAAACTACATTGGTTTCCAAATGCTATGTATGCCAACACAGGTGGCATTATAAAATTTCTCATAATCTTAAAAACCACAGAAACACACAGGAATAGGTCTAATCTTTATAATCTGTGAACTGAGAGAGTACCATAAAAGAAAGTAAATAGAGAGAGACAAAAAAAGAAAAAATGCAAGACTGTTAAAAGTCATTAGTTCTCGGGGCCGGCCTGGTGGCGCAGCGGTTTAGTCCGCGCTTGGCAGCCCGGGGTTCGCTGGTTCGGATCCCGGGTGCCCGCCGACGCACTGCCTGTCAGCCATACCGTGGCGGCGTCCCATATAAAGTGGAGGAAGATGGGCACGATGTTAGCCCAGGGCCAGTCTTCCTCAGCAAAAAGAGGAGGATTGGCAATGGATGTTAGCTCAGGGCTGATCTTCCTCACCAAAAAAAAAAAAAAAAAAAAGTTATTAGTTCTGAAAGGCAAAAAATAGTAACAAGAGGGACCTAAATGTCACCATGGTGATGACCTATGGTTCAGAGTAGAAGACCATTTTCATTGGCAGTATTATTATTATTAGTTCACACCTTCATGTAGCTGATGAATGCCATAACAGTAACAGAAAATATTGTTCAGGTAAATAAACATGGCCTTAAATGGAAATTATGGCTTAAATTAAGCTGGTAATTCTCAATTCTTAGTCTCCCAAAATAAATCTAGCACCTGTACCACTTTTGACTACAACTTACCTTTTAAAGTACCTAAGCAAGCCAATCACCCCCACCTATGTGTTTCTTAATGTTGTTATCTATTTGCATCTCCTTTTCTGTCCAAATCCTACCAAATTTCTGGGCCCAATTTTTATCCCACCTCATCCATAATCCCTCACCATTATTTTACTAAGCATCGATTGCATTTACATGCACTTTATAGTTACTGTTATATATTTTTGCCAGTCTTTTAAAATTTTCTTATCTCCTCAGTTGTGTCACTGAAAACAAGGTATTGCAACGATCAGAAAAATCAGATTGTAGCTCTGAGTCTGTCACTTGTAAATTCTGCATTTTCAGCAAGTGAAAATTTTCAGTTTCTCACTTAAGATAAAGATTTGTGTCTAGATGATTTATGCAATTGAGATAACTCTAAAATTCTAATTTTTTTGTTTCTTTTATATATCCCAAACTTTTGAAAAATGAAGAAATGGAATTTCAGATGCGGAAGGGACATTACAATTTGTCTAATTCAACCCATTTTTGCCTATAGCAATGGAAGGGTTGAAAGTTCAATTCACATTACTGACTTATTCACTTGTCCATCAAACACTTATTGAACACTTTCTATACCAGACATTGTACCAAGTGAGAGGAAAGTCAGGATGGATAAGTTTTTTAGGAATGTACAGTAATGTGAAAGACATAAGTATATAATTATTATAATATTATTAAAGACACTGATAGAACTATGAACAGGGAATTGTTGAAATACAAATGGTAGCCTGAAGAAGTCAGGAAAATTTTCTGGAAATTTGATGCCTAAACTGAATCATAAAGGATTTGTAAGAGGTAGACAGATTCAAGAAATGAAATCCCAATTTCTGAGAACCCAATTCTACTATGTTTATAGACTCAGGTGAGGGAAAATAGGCTTTAGCGATCATTAATTCAACTGAAATTAAGACCCCAAACGATTAAGTAGTTGTTGTATTCATAAACAACGTGTTTAGATAGAACTCTGAAAAGACAAATTGTCAAAGAAAAATCTCCAAAGGGAATGTAAAATTGTAAAAATAGTCTGGGTGAATTCTTTTAGAAACACGTCATGCTGTCCTTTGGGCTGAAACAGATTAAGGAACACTAGCAGAGTAATGCATCTCCTGGAGAGGGACTCTGAAAGTAGCATTTCTAACCAGTCAATAAATCAAATCCTGGGCCAGGGTAACACGGAGAAGAGAATGCCAGTGCATTAGTAGGCAAGCAAGTGGGTCTATTGTCTTGATCTGATCAAGGTCAACGGGGTCTTGCAAAGACTAAGAAGTCAGGACCTTCAAATGAGAACAAACAGCTAAAGTCTACTTAGTTAGACTTAAAGACCTCAATGTTGAAAAATGGGTTAAAAGCACAGAAAATCAACGCTAAGAACAAGGCTTTAACCTCCGGTCTTAGGGTAGAGGCTCCTTCCTCTTAGATTTGATTCTCTCCACTTTGATGGATGTGGATGATTACAAGTTGTCAGGGTTTGCATCTAGGAAGGTCAGAGCCCTAGGATGTCAATGGAAACATGGTAGCTGGGTCTGGTACATCAGTTCTGACAGGATCATACAAAACCCCCAGAAATGTATTCTACTTAAATTATGGATTCAAGAACTATCACTGACCTTCTAGCTTCAAAAATAAATTTTATACTGGATACATATGATGCTGATTCATTTGTTACTTCTTCCACTTCTTCCTTCTCCAATAGAACAAGGTTAGTGAAAAATAAAGCCAAAGAGTTCTTTTCCAGCCAATAAAAACTAAACAATGTGCAGCTTGTGGTTCCATCTGTGCCTCCTGCTTTCTATCCAAAACAATCAGATTTTCCCAATAAAACCAAAGAAAGATAGGAAGTTCAATAGTGACTCACAGTCTAAGAGGAGTCATTATGGTGGCACTAAGGAGACTGTGAAACAAAAATTATTTTTGCCCATGAATACAACAGAACTGTTCTCTGTGGAACAGGTGTGTTTATTCTATAGAAAAGCAGTCAGATAAAATGGGATAAGCACTGGATTACAAGTTAGGCATCTTGCCATCTAGTTCCAGCTCTCCCACTAAGTCCTGGGACTCAATTTTCCAATCTGTAAAATGGAGTGGTTCAACTCAATGATGAGTGATGATCCATTCAGTTTTAGTATTTTACACAACAGAATTTTTTTTAAAGACAGTGGAATAAAGTCTCTTACTTATTTCCCTCTTTTGTACCCACAGAACACAGCCACATCATCAAAAGAAAAATGTAGAAAGATAGAGAATTGTCTCGACCCAAAGCTGTGATGGATAATGCACACTTGCCAATGGTCTGATGGCTGAACCACGCTGAAAGCTGGTCGTGCTGTCTCCGACTACTAGTAGTTTAGCAGGAGATATAGATTATCCCATGGTAAGAGTCACCCATATAAAACAATTTTGATTAAAGTACAAAGCTTTGGACAAAAGTTAACGTTTCTTTTTTCCAAATTGAGATATAATCACAAATCAACCAACAGCAGAAATACATCTTAAGAATTAGTAAAAAGAAAAGAAAGTAGAGAAAAGGACAAAATGAAGAGGCAGATAATGGCAACATTCAAGGGTCTTGTTCCAATAAAGAAAGAAGAAAAGAGTTGATTAAATCTGAAAGGGTTTATAAGCAACACAAGCTCTCTTCCAAACATCAAATTAGAATCAGAACAATTTAAGGAAAAACATCAAAAGCTTCGGACTGACATCTTAGGAAAGAAATGTAGGAGATATTTAAGCGTTCAACAGTGTTGAAAGCCTTATGATAAGCATCAAAATGAAAACAAAAACAACTGAGACGGTAATACGATGTTGAGGAAATCACAACAAATAGAAGGGAAAAAAATAATTATCTAAGAATGGCTATTGATTAATTAATTATATGAATCAAACCAATAAGATTTAGCAGAGTATAACTGGTATTTCGATGGAATAAACAAAAATAAAAGAGAAAAAATATCCATCTGTTTAGGAGAAGAAAATTTTCTTTATTTAAATCAAGATTTTGTTATAGTGAAGACCTTGCTGTGTATCAGTGAGAGAAAAAGAATGATCCGAGTGGAGGCACTGAACTTAAATATACAGAAGAAATCAAATGTGGGTCTCGGCGAAAACAAGTAATAAGTCACCTACATGTGGAAAATCAGTTAGGCCTCATAATCTCTGTAGCAACACTCACTACAGATGACAATGGAGCAATTCCAACAAAAATTTGAGAAAAATGATAGACCAAGAATATTATAAATATGCAAATGATCTTTTAGATACCATGGTAAAAGACAGACATTTGCATCATATCAAAATTCACAAAATGGAGTAGATATAAAACGTTATTGAAATTTTATACAAAGATCAACTCACAGGACAGGATGTGATTCAAAATAAAACAGAACTGAGAAAATAGGGTAAAAAGATTTCTGTTAAGCATTAACTATATTTAAAATAGAACAAAGACCAAAATTCTCTGAGAAAATAGAATATAAATGTCATGGACATATCTATTTTAAAATGAACACTATAACTAACAAAGCAGAAGATAGAAGATTGAAAGGAAGTTGGTGTCAGGATGCATAACTTCCTCATTTTCTACAGCAAGAACTTGATTCATAGAGTCTAATTTAAAATACAAATTTTAAATACAAGATACGAATCCCTTATTTTTTAAAATTTTATTTCTTGGTTGTGAAGAATATTTGTCAATTAATGTCTCTTATGATAAAGAATCATTTACTATAAATCCATTAAGATTTGCTCCAGTGTTTTTTTTCCCTTTGGTCAAAATCAACTTAAATATAATAATTTTAATGTTGCATATGATAAACAATTTTCTTTCTCTTATTTTTTCTTTATAACTAACCATATCCTAGAGAGATACCTAAAGTCATATTCAGTAAATATTATTAGTAGTTTTTTCTAGGTGTTGACATTGTTGATGATCGCTCATTTTTAAAAAGTTTTCAGTCTTATATACCTGTTTTTTGAAATCTTATGTTTTATGTTTAGCAAGTATCATTTTTAAAAGATGTGATTCTTTATAAAAATAAAATAAAACAAATTTCTAAGACATGTTACCCCAAGCTAGTTATTTAGGATAGTTGGTATCACATTTGCCTTCCATGTAAATGTCTTTCTTACAGTAACTATTTAGAGCTTATAAATATAGGATATCTCTTGCTATTCATAACTGAACCTTTACTATGACTTGACAAAAATTCCATTTAAGTAACTGAAAAAGATCTAGTTAACCATAGGTAACTATGTAGATAACTGTAGTCAATTGTAAATAGTGAACTACATCACTGTAGTTTCACTTCAATTTAAGTCGTACAAGAATGCTAAACCTCAACCTTTCCCCTCATTCGTGTATGTCAACATACTTTAAAAAAAAGATTTTTGCTGTTACCTACTTTGACAATTCACACACACACACAATCTCCTTTCCTTAGAAACATATGGCCCTAGGATAAGTGTGGAAAAATAAACTAATAGCTATAATACATGAAAACAGTTGTGCAGATCAATTCATAAGGAAAATCACTGTTAGAAGAAGGATCTACTTTAGTTGCTTTGGGACAGAGGAGAAAAATCTTGACATGCTCTTCTTAGTCACCTTAGATCTGTTTGGATTTTAAGCCCTTTCCTAAAGGAATTAATACGGTGATGGAGCTGGATTACATAGCAAGGGTTGAGTCTAATATGGCCCACCTTGGGAGCACGATGATTAAATCCTGTGGCTGATAACAGGAAGTTGGGTCTTCCAATGAATGTTGTGGCACTGTATCCCAACAAAGAGAGAAACTGGTGCTGGGTACCAAGCAACTGAAGGATTCCAACCTTATTCAAGGGGATCTTGCTTCTCTAAAAGACCAGCAATGAAATAAAATACAAAGTCAAATCTTCCACATTTAGTGTCCTCAGTGAATCAATAGGAAAAATCCAGTAGTTCCTTCTTGTATGTTTTAAATCCCTTGGTGCTTGGGGAAGGGTTAACCAAGAGTGACACCCTTCAGAAACTAAATAATAGAGAACTCACTAATCATTGGATCTGCTTCTATGAAAAATAGCAAGTGTGAAATAAGAAGTTTCTAACGAGCTAATATAAAAATCATATCACTAATATTTCACATGTCAATTATAGCCTCATGATTTATCTTCAGTCTGTAAGACTTGACTCTCTTCATTTCCTCCTCCACTCACTGTCTTCTGAGTAATTTTTCAAATAAGCAAATCCTGTTATATGTGTTTCTTGCCTAAATCCCTTCAGTGGTTTTCAAACTCATTAGCCTCAGACAAGCCAAATCTCCTTAGCAAGGTGTGAGTCATTTTGACAAATAAACAATTAAGACCTGAAACATCATATTTTCAACCAGTCACCAGCTGCCAACTTGGATTCACAGAGATATGCAGAGGGTGTTTCATGTAAAAACACTGTTCCTTAATATTTAAAATGTTTGCCTAAAATACTAATCCACAGGCCAGCTGGCTTGAACCACTGGAGTTGACAAGGACTCACATTAAGTTAGCAACAGGCAGTTCTGAAGACAACGCAAACGAGTGCAGCCAGCATCTAATATGGATGGCTCCTTGCTCTAGGCTCACAGCCAAATCTCCCATTGTGAGCTATTATTTCCCCACTGTCAAGGAATGGCAAACATAAAAAAAGTTTACCAAGGTAAAGAAGGGGAGCATTGCCCCAACATGTAGAGTAGATCTGATTCTAAATTACCATTCCAGTCCCTCCCAGAAAGAGTAGCGTCTTGCTAAGCCATAGATACCAGGCCCCATTTATGTTATTGACCACTTGACATATCAAGATCCCCTATTCTAAAAATTGTC
Organism: Tapirus indicus; assembly: GCA_031878705.1. Lineage (NCBI taxonomy): Eukaryota > Metazoa > Chordata > Mammalia > Perissodactyla > Tapiridae > Tapirus > Tapirus indicus. The sequence goes on along the minus strand of CM062939.1, from coordinate 25,118,095 downwards.
TTCAATTCAGACCTATTTTAATATGTCACATGGTAAAGTGAAGAGACTAAGGGGCTCGCATTTTACCACTAGCAGGTGGGATATTTGCTCTACATTATCTGGCTGTCTAACATTTTATTATTTCTCTCAAACTCTCTGCACTCTACATTTGGCCATCATGAATTGTTTGTAGTTACCCAAACTCCCTCCGTTTTATGTCCCTTGCAATCCCTCTATCCTCACTTCATCCAAATTAAGTGGTTGAGCTCCAAATTCCCAGAACATGAAACATTACCTGCATTGTACTTGTGTGTCTCTCTTTCATTTAGACTGTGTGGTCCTCAAAGTATGTTATCATATCCCTGATGCCAAACAGTGACTGACACAGTGTCTACCATTTAACAAGGACATAACAAAATTTTGACACAAACGTATTTCTGAAGTTACTAAGCTACAATCCATGACTACCAAATACTTTTAAAGTATTTAATATAGTACATTCATTCTACATGATGGCATATAGAAAGTTCTATGTTTGATCACAGTCACTAATCAGAGCCAATACTAAATGAAACATGCTGGTTTAACAATTCCTACTGTAGAGGAGGAAAAATAATATTCCCTTTACTCTTCTGAGTTCTTGACTGAGACCCCTGTAATAAAAGACAGATTAATAAGAGATAAATAAATAGAAGTTTATTAATGTGAATACTTTGTGAATACATGGGAAATACCCAGGGAAAAAGAGTAACTTGAAGAGGTGGTTTAGAACTCCAGCGAAACACTGTCTTCAGCTAAAGACAAAAGAAAGGAAGGTGTGTGTTGGGGTAGGTCAGTTATGGGGAGGTTATCAGGAAAAGTATGGTAAACAAGAATAAGGTTTGTTATGCAGATGTAAGTCTGTGCCTTCTCCATTGATAAGGGTCTAAAGTTTTCTCCAGGGGACAAAAAGGTGAATCTTTACATAGAAATAACAGAAGTGCTTCTTCTAGCAATGTCAGATTAGCTTGTATCAGATGAATCTTCCAACTCCAAACTAGAAGACTCAGATAAATTTTTTAAAACAGTGACTTCAAGCCTGGGTTCACAGGTTTGGATCTTCGGTGCCGACCTACACCACTATCAAGCCATGCTGCAGCGGTGTCCTATGTACAAAATAGAGGAAGATTGGCACAGAGGTTAGCTCAAGGCCAATCTTCCTCATCAAAAAAAAAAAAAAAAAAGACCAAAAAGAACACAATATACAAAATTGTGAAGCATTTACTCCCCCCTTTTCAGTAATGAGACAACGACATCTACTATCACTGCTAATACTCAACATTTACCAGAGATCTTACTCAGTGAAAGAAAAATAAATGAAAATATAAGGATTAGAAAGTAGGAAGTAAAACTATAAATACTTTATACTTTATAAAGTATAAATACTTTATACTTTATAAATAAAAAAATTTCACAAATGTGAATAAGGAAAATCCATACAAATTTATAGAATTTTCCTATACACAGTCATGTTATTTTATGAATAATGGTAGTTTATTTATTCATTCACTAGAACCAAAAATCAATTGCATTCCTACAAATAAGAAACAAAAATAAAATAGAAAGGGAAGATAGAAGACTTCCCTGCAAGTAACTGGTTTAATGATATAGTAACTTACTTCATTATACCGCAATGAATTAAATTATATAGTCATATTGCTGTGGATAATGTCTATGATTTTTAGTTTATTGAGTCAACCATTAGACACAAAGTTATATAAAGTGAATGTAGGTGGTAATGACCCCAGATGTTTCCTGCAGAAATATGCCATGTCTTCTCATGCTTACAGGTCTTCCCACAAAGTCACCCCTGCCTGGAATACACTTTTTGTCTAGGTCTTCTCAACCCTCTGCTGTGCCCTCTTTGGTATCACCTTTAAAAGTAGCTTTACCTTTATTTGCAAATATCCAAACCCATCAAATTGTACACATCAGATATGTACAGTTCTTTGTTATCAAATATACTTCAATAAAGCTGCTATAAATAATAATAAGAAGAAAATAACTTTCTCTAGGAAGTCTTCCAAAGAAACAGAACCAATAGGATGTGTCTGTATGTGTACATATATATGTGTGTGTGTGTGTAGATAGAGAGAGAGAGAGAGAGAGAGAATGAGAATAAGAGACAGAGAGAGAGACTTTAAAAAACTGTCTCACACTATTGTGGAGGTGTAACTCCAAAATCTGCAGCGTAGGCTGACAGGCTAAAAACCCAGGGAAAAGTTGCAGTTTGAGTGCAAAGCCAGCCTGCTGGTAGAATTTTCTCTTCTTTGGGGATGTCAGTCTTTTTCTTAAAGCCTTCAATTGATTATATGAGGCCCACCCACACGATGGAGGGCAATCTGCTTTACTCAATATCTACTGATTTACATATTACTCTCATACAAAAAAAAATGCCCTTACAGAAACATCTAGAATAGTATCTGACCCAATATCTGAGTACCATGGCCCAGCCAACTTGAAACATAAAATTAATCATCACACCATATTTTCCAGAATATAATAATTTTCCTGTTTGGCCTCCCTTATCATCCTGTACTTTCTCCATTATGGTGTTTGCCACATCTAAACAGCCATCTTCACTGCTGGAATATAATCTGCATAAGGGAGCCTATCTGATCTGTCTCACCGTTGCTGCCCCAATGACAAGGAAGGCCAAAGCACTTGGTAGACACTTAATACTTATAAGCAAAGTAAAAGAAGGCAAAGATTGTATTTAAGAGACACCATGAAGGAAGACTTGAGAAGGCTTGGTCACTAAGGAATGTGGCATGCAAAGATCAATTCCAGTTATCAAGTCACGTGACTATAGGTACTACTAACAGCAGTATGAAAAGCTGATTGAAGAGTAGACGTGTTGAAATTGAGGTCTTGGCAGGATACCAGGGAGGAAAAGTCCCGGAGATTTGAAAGTCTGAAAGGTGATTATTAAGGAGAGGATGGGACAAGATATGTAAAGATAATAGCAACAGTTATGAGAGGATGAGATTCCCAAGAAAGCTACACAAAGAAAAATAACAAATTGCCCAATAAATCACTCAACTGGAGAAAGTGTACATTGCACTTATTTTGATTTTTATCATTTGTATTAATGATGCAGTTGATACACTCTAGGTAAGAATGATAAAATTAGAGATACCGTGGGAAATGAAAGAGGAATTGGAAATTCTGAGAGTGTTAGTAATTTATTCAAGTTCACACAGCTAATAAATGGCAGAGTAGGTATAGCCGGTTGGTTTGGCTTCAGCATCTGTACTCTTAGCCAGCTGCCTCTTTTGACTCAATGGAAATTAAAAAGATAGAGAGAGGATGGATAGAACCTAGACAAATGCTCACATGTAAGAGATGAATTCAGAGAAAAAGCACTTAAAGAGACTGAGAAATTATAGCACAGTAGGCAGGCTGGGACAGTATAGGATTATAGAAAAGACACAGTTTTCAAGGAAAGATGGTCAGCAACACCCCAGACAGCTAAGGAAGGGGAGGACTGAATAAAAAACTGTGGGTTTCCCTCTATTTTTAATTTTTAACATCTGCAGTTAAATAAAACGCTGACATAAAATTAGGTTCCTTATATTTAGAGAAGGTGTCTGGTGAAATATTAATTATTCTTCCTCTCTGTTCTGTGAACTGAAATAATTAACATTGACTAGACTTTCTGCTGTTTGACATTTTGACTTTTAGACCTCAAGGGCATAACAATCTTGGTTGTTCTTTCAAATAGCTATTATAATGCTAACTGTCAGCTATTTAGAGTTCTTTTAACAATATAACACTCTCTTTACTGTCAATCAATTATAATAAATAAGAAATGAAATTCTATTTTTTTCCAGGCTACCAGAATAATTTAATTCTAAAATTGGCATTTATATTATCCAGAAAAAAATAAAGAATGCTCAAATCATTCTGAGATTTTTTTTTTAACCTTGATAAGCACAGTTTAATGTGTTCATACGACAGAGTCAAATTTCGTGTTTTTCTCAGGATCTCAGAGACAGTTTGCAGTATCAGGCGTCGTATGTCAAACTTTTATTTTTGGAAAAATATTTTGCTTAAATTGATAATTTAAAGGCTCAAGAGCTCACGGGCTCAAGACATATGTGAGGAAAAGGTTGATGATGAAAGAAAATAAAGTTGGATTGCTCTCCATCTATTGGTTCCCACTTAAGAAATAGTTGGACTGAAGGTCAGCTGAAAGTAGGAAGAGAAGCGATAGAATATCATGCCCTACAGATCAGAAGTCAACATCTTTCTCTGAATGATTGACCTTCGCTGCCACCAGGCAACCCATAAAATAGATACAAATATAAAAGGACATAAGGAGGAGCGATATGCTATTAGGCAATAGAGACGTAAGCAGGTACTAAAGAGGAAATCTGAAGATATTTTCTATTTCCCAAATTAACTCTCCTGGAGAACAGAAAATCTTATAAAATACTCAAACTGGAATTAGCCTATAGTTTCACAGTATTTTCTTTTTTTTTTGCTCCATTTACATTCATACCTGAATACCTAAAGTCTGATATCCATCCGCACAATTATCAAGACAGTATTTTGTCCAGGTTCCTCAGTGTCCACCTTCATTTCTAATTCCTCTGGCCTGTTCTCAGTCCTCATCCTATTAACCTCTCTGAAGCATTTAACTCCTTTGACCACATCCTGCATATTTACTTTGTTTTCCTTCATATCATCATTCTTGAAATCCTTTGCTCATTTGTCTTGCATAATAATGCATTACTTCTATATCTGCCATAATTCTTTGTCACCACACTTTACAGGCTCTTCTTTCTCCTTAATCTTAAAAAAATAATCAGGAAATGAAAGAAGAGAAAGGCGAAGCAATCCTCCAGGCATTATTTTCAGCCTTCTTTTCTTGCTTTACACGGTCACTTTGGACTATTTAAATCACAGGACAGCTTCAAAGACCAACTCTCTGACCTGACTCTTAAATCTTCAACCCTTAACACATAAACCACTCACACTAAATCCTTCTCCGTTACTCCTTTTAGGGGAATTTGTGGTTCACTCTTTCTAGACTTTTCACTCTAATAGGTGCTCCATTTTCTATACTGAATTCCGACTCCTTCAAAACACAACACAAAATTCACCTACTCTGTGATGCCTTCTGCTATGTCCATAGGAAAATGTAGTATTTTCAGTTTCTCTGTTCATAGAGTATATTACTATGTCTAACACCCGTTGCCCTCTATTATGATTTTTTTCTTTTAATTTTTCTATCACGTTAATTGTGAGCTCTTTGACAGAAGGGCCTAAGTCTTATTCATTTTTATCTTTTCCATAGGATTTAGTGCTGTGCTCTTTGAACACAGAGACCCCTTAATAAATGCTAGTTGTTTCTCGTTAACAATGAGATCTTAAATCTCCTGAAAACTTTATGAGAAACTATAAATAAGCTGCTATAATGTAGTGTCTCAAAACAGGGAAGTACAAGAATAAATTAGTTTTATTTTTATTTTTAAGGAAGTGTATTATATCTAATTTTAGGCCTTCGTTGTGAGATCTATATTCAGTGTTTTCTCTGAGACAATTTTATTGCAGATGCTCTTCCTGTTACACAATAGATTTATTCCTAACAGTGTAAGTGAATATTGATTTTTTTTTTTTGCAAATTGAATATGGTTTTAAATATACTAGAATGATTTCTTATTTAGGCCTAAATTAGAGATGTGCCATTAATTTTAATATCCTTAAATATAAGCTTCGCATATTAGATTTCTTGTTTTGTTAGTCTTTTAATCAGAGCATGCGCAAACTTCTTTTCTTTAAAATACACATAGTATATATATGTTCATTCAGTACTATTCCAAAATTCCTCCTGTCACCTCTTCCGGAAAGTAGACTTTTCCTATTTTTATTGACTTCTCTTCTGTCTTAACCCTCAGCTCTTTTGTCCAACTTTGGAGGAGTAGAGCTACAATGATAATTAGCTGGAAAGCTGTCTATAAATCATTTTTGATTGCTGAATGAAATCTCATCAATCTGGCCCAATCCTAACTTTCACATAGGAAATCAATTTAAATGTAAGCCTGCTTTCTCAATAGTGTCATTTATTGACATTAGAAATCACCCATTCAATAAACCGATTAAAAAGTAATCACAGTTACAGATCTGTAAAGTTTATTCCATGTCAATATTTTTACAAAATAAGAAATACAAAAAGAACAATTTATTATTTCGTAGAGCTAAATTGATTTAATTTATAGGGTTGTTCTGTATTGGCATGTATATCCCAAGGGCCTGGCACTTGATAAGTCATCAGTAAACACTTGTGGAATGAATGAATGAATTATAATTATTTTTTCTTTTATGGTTTAAATTTCCTTTCTTTTATGAAATTATATTAGATGACAACTGTTCTGCATTAATGGTCATCCTCGGTAAATGTTGCTAAAATCATATCACTCCACCAAAGAATGTTTTATTGGTCTATAAAATCCAAAAGTCTAGAAATCATTAGGCTAGAGGACAATTTTCTGATTGTGGTCACATTAATACCTAAATTTTTTTTACTCCATCCCTACTTCACCCAACTTTTACCCTTTCATCATCATGAAGGAACTAAGTACCCGAACATTGGTTTCCACCAGTGCTATATCTGATGTAGAAAGTTCTAGTCGAAAAACAAAGAGGATCAGTCATGTCAAAGTCATTTTGAAAAGTAAAGCTTAAGAAGAAAAATAATAATATGCAAATCCATAAGTTCAGATGGATTGAAGTTGAGGTCAGACTCAGATGGAGTCAATGTTGAAGTAACAGATAGAAAGTGAGCCAGATGTTCAACTGGAAGATGGGGAAGGAGGCTTAGAGTGATTTTCGTGAACATAGGAAAATTTTTATGATTTATATTTATGGACAGTCTGGGTGGAATAGATTTTAAATGGTTTAAAGGATCAGTCTGAGAGAAGGAGAAAATACTCCCCAAAAAGCTTCTGCTCAGATTTGGTGCGATTGTGGCAGGATAAATAGTTCTCCTGCATTAGTAGTTATAAAATTTTAGTATGCACTGAGGAGATTGTTGAAGATGTTTTCATCCCCCGAGGGGCTGAAAGAAGACATCTTGGAGTGGGTAATAGAGGAAATCCACATATCTGCAATGTAACATGTGCCAGAGGATAGGGTTTCCATGGCTATATTTTGAGAAGTACATTCCTTATGAAATTCTTAAAATTCCTCTGCTTGTGAAATATACCAGGTCAGTCTTACCATTCACACAATTTTCTCCTCTAGGATTTTAGACAAACACTGTTATGGATGGTTTTTCAAGAATATCAGGTAAATGACTACTTGTGCTGACCAGGGCATGCTTTAAATAGGGATACGGATGTACTCGTTAAGAAAAACACTTTTCCCCATTCTCTGGGATGTAAATCTCCAAAACTGTAATTAGCAACAATACAATTAAGAGTCTATACAGTCTCACTCTATAGGGAAAGGTGAATATCATCAAAGAGATGATATGGAAAATAATGCCTAGCTTTGTGTTTCACGGTATTTAGACAAATGCTTTTTGATAAATATGTTTGAAATACATACTGGAGTTATTACAAGTTCTTCGGATGCAGTAGAAAAACCGAGAGAGTCTTAAACATTTTGTAAGGAAATGCTCAACCTTCATCAGTATATTTGTGAAATGTTCCAATGTGTTATATTCTCATATAATTATTCTGTGAAGGTGCATAATGGAAGTATGCATTGACACTAAGTGTTTCTCAGGACAGTCCCTGGCGACTAACCTTTCTGTTTTGGTAGTTTCACTATCATTGTCTGTGTGTGCGTATTTCAACAAATAATTTTTAGTATTGCATATTAAAAAATGCATAAAACCTAGAAAATCACATTATAATGAATAATAAGTCCATTTTTCATTATATCGTAAAATTGTAACAAACTTGGACTTTTTTCATTTTGCTGAGGAAGATTCGCCCTGAACTAACATCTATTGCCAATCTTCCTCTTTTTGTATGTGAACCACCATGACAGCATGGCCACTGAAAGAGGAGTGGTATAATAGGTCCACACCCAGGAACTGAACCTGGGCCACTGAAGTAGAATATGCCAAGCTTAACCACTAGGCCACTGGGGTTGGCCCAAAATTGGGCCAAAATGCTTAACCTGGCAAAACTTCAACCGTAATTAGGTAACATTGTAATTAAACAAGTAGGCTACAATTCACTTGAGAATAAACAATGTATAAAATTGGAAAGTATATACACATAAAATATTGCTTAAAATTTAGGAATAATTAGGATTTTTATTTTTGGTATCTTGTTTTTGTTGTTGTTGTACTTTAGGACAGCCCCGTGACCACCATCTACATATAACCACAACTTTAAGTCTATCGAAGTCATAACAGTTGGCTTTTTTGCTTGTTCCAGTAATAAATTACATATAAAAGCAAAAGTTGCTTAGGAAACATGGACATATAATTGTAAATAAATACAGTCATGCATATAATTACATGTGTACACATGTCCACAGTATTAATAACCAAGGAAAAATACAAATTTGAACTTAATTATATTTTGTTTGAAGTGACGTGATATTTTATCGTGTGTTTAGTAGGGGCACAAAGTGTATATGTTTCTTTGTATGAGTTTTTCCAAAGCCTCTTTCACATAATTGTCTTTGGCATAGAGTTGATTCTCAATAAACATTTATCGGAAAGAACTGACACTTTTATTGAATAAATTTCTGTTGCTCCCCTTTGTTTTCCTTTTACTACAAGAATTTCATCTTTGTGATCCCTGCTTTAATTTTAAGAGGAAAACAAATTCAGTATTTCCTTCATGAAGTATGTCTAGTCTTTCACCTTCTGTACTCAGAAGTTAGTTAATTGACAGCATTGCATGTTCCAAGCACTGGGTATGCAAGGATAATTTAATAAGTTCTGATTTGACATTCAAAGACCTTGCAGTCTAGTGGAAATTTTATTGTATTCACAGGCAACATCACAACATCATTTAGTGGTCAGATATGTAATTTTTTATTACTCCCTGAAGTTTTCTTTTCCTACAATGGGATTTGAAGCTTTGTAAGAAAAATAAAATTATCTTTCACTACCTTACTGATCAATGATATTTTACACCATTGTTTGGTTATTTTCTTAAATGTCAGTTTAGATCCAGATAATAGGTCAAAACTCTAGATGAATCATCATTGGACTCTTTCTCTCACATCTCATATTCAATCTATTACAAAATTATTTTGGCATTGCTTTCAAAATATGTCTAGACTATGACCACTTTGCTTTATCTCCACTGCTACAACCCTCATCCAAGTCACCATTATTTCACACCCGGATACTGGAGGAGCATTCACAAAGGTCTCCCTGCTTCTACCTTCCCATCCCACAAACTATTCCCAACACTATAGCTAGAATAATCTCTTTAATACGCAAGTGAGAGGGGTCAAATTTATGCTCGGAACCTACAGGGCTTACAGTGGCTCCCCATTTCACTTACAGGAAAGCCTACCATCTTCATAGTGCCTAATAAGGCCCTACATTACCTGCAACACCCCCTGCTCCTTTCCACTCTACTCCATCTCCTACTACTCTTTCCTCCCTCACTCTACTCTGTCCACATCGGCCCCCTTACTGATGCTAAAAGATGTGAATACACTGATCCTTTGCTCTATCTGTTCTCTCTGCTACACAGTACAAACACCAGTGGCACTCTCAATCTCCATTTTGCACTACTTTTTTCATAAACTTTATAAGCTTCCATAATAATACATAATTCACTTTATTATATTTTTCATTAGTATTTTCCATTAAAATGTAAACTTTACAAGGGAAGAAATCTTTACACATTTATATTTTATAGTTCTACAGACATACAGATAAACCCCAAATGACTAGAATAGAGTTTAGCAAATATTAAGTTCTCATTAAGTTATTTTACTGTGAATGAATGAATACATGAATGATGAGTGAATTATTCCAAAAAGCAAAGTCTCAGTTATATTTAAACTTATGTAGATATTTGAATATTCAATCAGAAATCACAGTAATCCTTACAACTTGAGGATATCTTTTGTTCCTACATATTATTGAATTTATATGCCAGTTCAATGATTATAGAAGTAACTTTTGAACTAAAAAATGGTATATAGCTCCTGATTTGTCTTGAGAACTGTAAGGCTCTCTCTCATAAAGTATATGGGAATGGAAAAGAGCCAGGGTAAAGTATAATGTGCAGACAAATCCAGGAAGGAAGTTATTCAGAGATCTGGAAAGGTGGAAAGTAGCTTGATCATGTTGGACTGGGTTTCAAGAGCAGAATTTGAAACCCTGAAAAAAAACTAGAGAAAAGAAAATAAGAAAGAGAGAGCCTATGCAGGAAGCAGGATACAACTACAAATAATGCAATCTGTAAATTACTAAGTATTTACTGCATTGCAGTTATCCAATCCCAGTAAACAGGAAAATTAGATAAACAGGAGCTCAGAAATAGGAGTAAAAGCAGGAAGACAGTTATATTAGATGGGAAGACTAGGCTGGGGACTTCGACTTGTAAATTCCACCATCAGCCTGTGGGCGCTGTGCGAAGTGCGCATGTCACAGGAGAGGTGCACTGTGGCGCTCGAGCTGGCCTCCTCCCCTTCCAACAGTGTCTGTCTTCATACGCGGTCTCTTTTGAACCATGTAATTTTCATAATCTATACCCTAACATTAATTTACTGGTACAAAGTAATTCAAGGTATATTATGATTTCACTAAGATTCATTTCTTAAAAAAAACATTATTTTTGGATGTTTGGCTTCAAAAGCACACTCATTGCTGGTGGTCAACACATCACATAAAAACCTATAGGAAGTCAATAATTATGTCTACTTATATTCAGAGCAATGAAAATGTCAGCATATTAAGCATCCTCATAAGATTACAACCTTCTCTACATTCTAGAACACGTACCACAGTTAATTTAATATCTGGCATAATGGAAAACTCCAGCAAATCTAACTCCCTAATTGCTTCTTGCCACAGCTGCTTGATGTGGGAAGAGAGTGTATCAAATTTTTATTCCTATTTAAGCTCTAGAGAAACAGGCTTGTTTATTTATAGCAAAACAATGCTTTAACAGTAGCACTTAAAATATATTGCCTGCCATTTTTAATATTTATTATGTCAAAAGTGACTGATAAAAACAGAAAGAAATACAATTTTAAAGACAGAAAGAGACACAGCTTTGTCAAATTCCTTCTGAGACTCGGGTTAAGAAAGCTATCAGTGACAGCTACCTTGGAGGAAGAAACATTATTTAGTCAAATTTCAAATAATGAAAACTAATATGATAGATAAGAGAAAAGGAAACTACTATTTAACTTATTTGCCTTCAGACTATAAATTCAAACTGTTATGTAGATGATATAATCACTTCTCTATAACAAATGTTTTTAGATAGACTGAAGTCTAAGTAATCAACAAGATGCAAAGATCTACTTCCTTGTGATAGAACATCTAAAAATGTTAAGAGCATACAAAAATGTCAATTATCCTCTGAATAATTCAGGGGAAGGAGATTACAAGAGACAACTAGGTCCTCGCTTTTTCCTTGAAGCAGATCATAAGACATGAATATCATCCCTTCTTGCCATTACTTCCTTTTACATTTCTGAATTGATTTTTCCTTTGAAATCACTTCCTCCACCTCTCTTCCTTGGAAAATAGTACCTCAAACAAAAAAAGTAATCTGACCTAATAAAAAACCTAAACAAATATTTATATTTTGAATCATTTTTTAGTCTACATTTGGAAAGAAAAAAAAAAAAAGCAAAGTAATTACTGGCTACAAAATGCACTTTGTTATTACAATTTTTTAAAATTCCATGAAATCTAAAAACAAAAAAACAAACTTGAGGGAAAGGGTCAAAGAACACTGGTTTTAAAAGCTGGATGGACAAGTGATAGAAATGAGACTGAGATGTCAGCAAACATAATTTTCGTATGGATAATTTCATAAATGACTAAGAACTCGTGAAGTATTTTGGTTTATACTTTCAAGGATTATGCAACCAAAGCAAAATTTTTCAAGTCTCTTGAAAATCATAATCCTCTCTAGAATTCTATGCAATTTTAAGAAACATGAAGCTGTCTCAGGGAAATGTGGAACTTCATACAAATGCTTATGGAGTCATATTTCAAGTGATAACACTGATATCCTTTGCCAAGATACAAGGCGCTCTGTGACCTTCCCCCCTCTGACTATCTCTTGCCTTCCCTTTTAGTGCAAGTGATATAGAACAGGTCAGAATGTTCTGACCGCAATATTCCCTTTCACCTCTCTGTGACTTTTTACTAGTGCTCTGAAAGGAAAGGATTTTTCCCACCCTGTTTCTGTAATGAAAAAAAATCCTATTTATATTCAAAGAATCAAATCATATATCTCCTCTAGAATTCCTTTCCTGGACCTCTGAGATGAGTTAAGTCCCCGTTATGTTCCACGCAACCTAAACATACCATTATAATATCACCACTTAGCACATTATGTGGAAATTATCTGTTTTCTATGGTTTGTCTCCTCTACTAGGCTATAAAGCCCTAATTAGAACCTGGCTTTCTTTATCACTGTCTTTCCAGTGTCTAGTACAATGATTGGCATTCAACAGGTGCTAAAGGTGTCCATCATAAAATAATGAGATCGTCCTCAGAACTAGGCAGTTGGTAATAGGGTCAAACTGCCTTGAGATGTGTGGAGTTAGCATTTAACTTCTTCTTGGTTCGTACAAGTTATGTGATTGATCGTACACCATTAACAAAATAATAAGGAAAATCTTAAGGAGGGTTATACCCTCTGGTAGATGTAGAAACTTAACTACACGTTATAACTACTTCCTTTTACCTCTGCTTCTAAAAGATACACAATTTAGCTGATGCTTTAATGGCACGCAGTACACACTATGAGAGTAGAGTTGTGGAATGGGAGAAGAACCAATGTCTTGAGGAACTTAATTAGTGGGATTATGTGGTTTGTCTTCCGCAGGCAAAGCTTCTTGGCTCAGTGTAAAGAAGTTCTGTGATATTTGTTCTGCTCAGGACTAAGGCACTCTTCAGATTAATAAGGAAACACTGTGGAAGATTAGTGGAAGACGAGAGAGAGAAAGAAAGAGAGAGGGAGAGAGGTAGGGGAAGGGAGGGAGACAGAGAGAAAGAGAGAGATTGAGAGAAGAAGAAAGGAAGGAAGGATGGAGGGAGGAAAGAAGGAAGGGAGGGAGGGAGGAAGGGAGGGAGGAAATGGATCTTTCCAATTGGAAATGTACCAAGTGCACCTTGGGTATTCCCTCTGGGAGTGCAGCACTCGAAGGGAGGTTCCTCTTACAGATCCTAGTTCTTCACAAACATCAGCTCCGATAAAAACTAACTGCAGGAAAGGGTTAATTGAGATCATCCTGTTCTTTAATGCTACAATGATGCCACTCCATTAAAATCAAAGGAAATTTGCAACCCCTAAAATAATGGAAAAACACAAAAATGCTTAATGGTTTGGTATACTTCCAGTTTCAAAGAGAGGATCATTTTCTTGTTACTCCGTATAAGCTCTGCTTCTTATGTCTAGTCTCCTGCTGTTTGACAAGAAATAAAAGAAACATTGCTAAACCTTTCATAGTGTATATTTTACTGCAGCCTATATTTTACATTTGATATAAACATTTTACAGCAGGTGCAGTGCACTGCAATTTGTATTCATTTTTGTCCCATGAAGGGAAATAAAAATGATAGGCTGAAACGCCCTGCTATCTAAGATTCTAAAGCATTAATACTTTCATTGAAAGTTATAGATTATATTAACACCAGGCTACAGGCAGTGAAAATACTCTCTATGTTTTAGTGTCAATGGTCTGAACAGCGGTCAGTTTTCCTTAAAACATGAAAACCAACAAATTCTGTCACTGGTTAACAATTTGACCTAAAACCTAATCTATAGTTACTTAATTGAACGGGAAAACTGGGGAAACAAACAAACGGAATCTTTTAGATGTTGATGAAAACATTTAAAGTATAAATATTATTTTAAGTGTCACATGCAATTGTCAGTCTTAATCATTAACACTGAATATCAAATATTAAAACCTAAACTACACTTTTATGTTACACAGACACCAACATCAGCTTTAATCATGACACTGGTAAGCAATTTTCTTCAGTGGCATTTGATTTTTCTGCTTTTCTCACACAAATAACAGAACTTGCATTCAAATAATCAAAAATTTGTGGAATATTAATATTTTGGACAACATCTAAGGGATTCTCTTAGCGAGGCTTCACTCTCTAAAATGTATGTTTGACGTCAAATTCTGAAGTAAAATCATAACATTAAACCATGTTTCCTTACCTCTGGCATTGTAAATATAGCACTTAAAACAACTCACTGAAGCTTGCTCATTTCTCCTAGGAAAAATGTTCCATGAGACTCGAATATACAAGCAAGTTTGTCAGTCAGTAATTATAAGTCAACAATTTGAAACATTTTATGGGGTTTCATCTCTTCGTCAACATATAGGATAGGTGTTTCATTTAACTAACATAAAAAAAAAAACATAATAAAATTTATTGCTACCCAGAGGCGATTCTGTCGCAGAAAAATGGTTAAACATAAATTATACTAGGAAAAATTTAGTAGCATGTTAACAAGGTGAAAGTATTTGTCAATACAGTCTTTGAGATATTTGGTAATGACTAGATATACAAATATAGAGGAATATTTTTCCTATTTTGTTAATGGTTATTATTAATAGTTATTTTTTATATACAAATAATCCTTAGTCCCAGACAATTTTAGAAGCCAATAAGAGATAGTAAAATGTATCTATAATTATATGATGATACTACGACCACAAGAAAGTTCAGAGAAGACATTACTAGATATTGCAGAGAAAAAAGTCATTTCTAAAATTCATCAAACTTTTCGTTAAAGTCATCAAATACTTCAGCCACAGTTTAAAGTGCAGAAGACAAAAAAATTAACAAAAACTAGGTGCTCATACTAAAAAATAGTGGTTTTCAAATCTTAATGTGCATCAGAATCACCGGGAGGTTTGTTAAAATACAGATTCCTGGGCCCTCCCTCCCCCACCCCCCAGCAGAGGTTCTAATCAGTATGTCTGGGTTAGGGCCAAAGAATTTGCATTTCTAACGAGTTACCAGTTGCTGCTAGGATAGGGCCCACACTTGAGGGTCAACCTGGCTGTACGTTACAGTCATGGGGGAGCACTTACAACATACTGATGCTCAGGCTCCCCACCGGAGCTCCTCACAGATTTGATTGTTGGGGGCAAGACCTTGCTATGAGCTTTTGAAGTCCTCCAGGTGTTTCCAATAAGTCTAGAGGAAAAGTGCAATCTTCAGGAATGATGAAAAACTTGAGTTGGGCATTGACGTATAGATTGAGTACTCAAAGCTTTAAAAAACTGGAGAAGGATATTTAACAACAATTCATTACATTTACATAGAATTTTCCACTTTGCAATACGCTTGCCTATGCTTTATCTTGTTGAATTTTGATCTTCGCAACAATTAGATACGTAAGTAAGGAAAGTATTATAATTCCCATTTTTCAGAATAAGAATCCGAAGCTCAGGAAACTTTCTTAATGGTCTCAGGTCACAACTTTCAAATGCAGACATCATAACTGAAGCCCTAGCATTTGGGTTGTAAGTGACGTTGTTATTGCTGTAATACCGTATGATCATTACATCCACAGGACACTAGGAGATCCATCTAGGCAGAGGAAAGGCTCCACTAGGCAGTAGTGAAAAATTAAGTAGGATATTTGGGAAAAAAAATGGGCATCAGTAGGATAGGGCAAGATTAAGGAGTATCTTGAAAAAAATCAAGTCAGGAATTTGAAATTTGTAGCAATCGATGAAAACAGTATAAGACACTGTCACAGAAAGACTTGCAAATCATACACATATCATATGTTAACATCTTACTCTCTGGGATCTACATGTAGAAAGCTCACAAATTAACTCACTGTATAGCTGTAAAAAGAAAATACAACTCATCATTTTCTCTAATTACTACAGTCCGCCTCATTACAAACCCCAACCCTCAAGTAAGAGGCTTGTGGGGCAGGGAGGTGAAGGAAGAAGGACAACTAAACTCAGTGCAAATTTTAATTCTAAGACTATTCATCTACTGCTCTTCATTTCCTTATTTGCTGTGAAGGAAAAAGTATGGTCCCCTTGGCTGTGGGAGGCAGTATGGCCTGATCTCATGCTGGCTGCTGTGCTGTCACCTCCGTGCTGTATCTGGCCTGGCCAATTTGTGGGCATAAGAACTATTGTTGAGAGCCCCTGGCCTAACCCCCACAGAGCATCTTGATAGAATTCTCTGTGGCATGCCCTGCCTAGTCTGTCTTGGACTGTTCTCTTCACATGAGTAGTGCTCTTCGGTTTTCTGGACATGTTCTCTTGCTGAGCAAGCCCTTGACTCATCTCTCACAGGCACTATGGACCCTGGTAATGACTCTGACTTCCTGGCGTGCCTAATCTACCCTCTAGCCTTTAGGAAAAATCACTTTGCTCCATGGTGGAAACACCCTCCAACAAGCTTCTCAGTCAAACAAGATTACACCATTATCATCATCCTTCAGGGATGTGTTAGATCATGTCCACTAAAAAGCAGGACCCAAGACAGGACAAGACAGCCAAGAGATTTATTGGGGGAACTACCTGTCAAGGAGAAAGAAGAGAGAGGCTGAGAAAGTGGGGCAAGCCTTCGGGCCACAATGTAGGTCTGACCCCTGTGAAGGTGAGGGGAAGAAAGAATTGGTGTGGAGAGTCTCAGACTGCAGTACAGTTCTAGGAAAATTTCTGCCAGGTTGTTAGGGAATTCTCAAGCTAAAGTCGCCCATTGGAGGAATTGTGAGTCTCTTAGGATTAGGTCTGCATTAGTACTATCATCACACCTGGTCACTGGCTAGAGGCAGCCTAGGAAGTGTGTTCTCAGTGTGAAAATGGTGGCGAATCGAGGGTGGGTAGTAGCTGTGATTGTCCATCAATTTTTCTCCCTACAGCAGAAGAATGGAGTGGTGTATTTTCTTGGCCAGCGGATTCTTTGCACCATATGGCTCTACTTCTCCATATATTTTTGGGAAGTGGCTACTTAATGGGAGAGGAAGATGCCCTGGGTCCCAAGCATCCCTGCACGTCCCTGTCAAGTATGCCAAATTGCAATGCTTAACCATTCTCTGACCCTGAGAAGTTTCTGTACCTAGTCATGTGGGCAACTAAGTAGGTCAAGGCAACCACAACACGGCTACTGTGTACCTTCCCACTCCCCAGGGACGGGATGGACTGGTTTGTTGCTTGTAACAAAAGATGCTGGGTCCTCACCCCCGAGTTCCTTAGCAGCAGCACAATGTACTGCATGTGTAGTCTCCGTGTGAGCCTATTGTGACATTTTCTGGAACTGGGGGAGGGAGGACTGATACAACCATGGTTATGCTCCTGCTTTGAGTAATATGTAGTCTTGCTGTAATCCCATTAAGTGTCATCGTCTACTCTGGGCACTTACAGAGGTGTGGCAGGTGTAGTCATGTCTTCCTCCTTGAGGTTGGAGCTCTTCCCTGATAGACACAGGCATGGGGAGAAGGTTGTTGAGAATGACAATGACCTTTGTTAAAACAAAAAAGATGAGGACCCTGTGGGCCAGGTTCAGGGATATGAAGAAACTCCCTAGGAATTATCAGTGATTTTTCTTGTCCAAGTGTTGGATGATAGAGGGGTGGAGTGAAATAAGTGGATCCCCAAGTGTTGTACATGTTAATAAACGGGACATGAGTTGATGGATAGAATCTGAATGGTGGGAAGTAGGACTGAAATAAGGAGCCTGAATGGTGCCATGGTTTTCTCTTGTTCTCCTACAAGATAGGGGACTGGGGGAGTACCCTGGGGCACTATAAGGAAGGGAAATACAAGAATATTTATGTTAAAAGACTGGGGTGCATTTGTTTGATGTGTTTGGGTATTGCAATTGAATGAATCATTAAAAGACAGATTCCTCCATGGAGATTGATCACCCTCTACTGAAAAAACTGAGAAGTTGAGTGGTTGCCTGAGAACAAATTAGTCTTTTAGCACCTCTACTACCTGACCCTGAACCACCGCATTCTGATTTACCAGCCTTTAAGGAGAGGGTGGACTAAGGGTAGATCCAGACTCCCTCCATCCCCAGAGACCAAAGGTCTTAGCCCCAGTGAGGGCACAATGGGGCAGGAGGGAGGGTGGAGGATACAGATTTTGATAGCTCTTTTGGATAACAGTGTTCAAGTGGCTCTCCCACCAAGTTCTCTTGAGGGGGGGAGGCCCACACATTCAATTTGCCAGATCTGGAAAAGGAGTTAAATGGGTACAGGAAGTATCTGTGTCATCACACTTACTGTCCTGCCACAAGGAACTTGAAATCTCTTGTTATTTTGCCACCAATGGATAGGCCAAGACATGGAACTGCTTTTTCGCCTTGTGACTCAATGATATCATGCTGATAGGCTAAAAGGATGTGACAGTGGCTGTGGAGCAGAGACTGACTCACATTGAGAGCCCAGAGATGACTCACTAACTCTGGGTCCTTGGCAATCATACTTTCTTCAGTCCAAGGTTGCTACACATACTCATTCACAGTTATAAAGGAGCAAGGAAATACCAGGAGGTACCCAAGTAGAAGAACTGAATTCCACACATATCACACATAGTCTTCAATGCCTCCTGTAAAAGACAGCCCTGTCTTATCCTGATGATAAGGGTCAATGACCTTGTCAAGATGTTGACTCTTGCTCTTGCCTGCTGGTCTCTGAACACAAGGAGTCAAAATTTCTCTGGTGGCATCCATAACTTGTTTTCAATGGGACCTTTTCTGTGGCCTCTAGCAAGAGTATGACCAGGACCTTCCACCCTGCAGAACCAAGAAGACTGGGGACAGGAAGGACAGAATTCTGCAGTGGATCAATGGGAGTTTTGGAAGTGGGGCTACTTCTGCTTCCACCCCTTGGTTTCCAGAGTGATGTATTCTTCCTATTGTGGATAGAACATTATATGGTGGAGGGTCTTTGACTTAATGGATATGACTAAAGGATGGCCACTCACCCTTTGAGAGTTTTGCCTCTGAGTGGTGCTTCAGTTGTGCCTTTAGAAGGATATGCCAATGTTCTATAAAAGCTAACTACTTCTAAATTGTGTGGTTCATGATATAACCATCATGAGCCTACTCCCAACACCTCTACAACATGAAATGGTCCCCTGGTCAGGTACTATTTTGTAGGATTCTGTGTCTGTGGATGAGGTATTCCACAAGCCACTGGATAGCTGTGCCGACTAGGGTTCTGCATGAAGGAAAGTCAAATACATATCAAGGATAGGCACTTATACTTCCATGGCAGAAAGGTCCCAATGTTGCTGACTTGTTGCCAAGTGGCCCGTTTAGTCTTCTTGAAATATAGTGCCATATCGGCACGGCTGCATTGGTATCTGTTGTTGACAGGTTAGAACTTTAGGGGCTGCAGAAGCTAATTAGTCTTTATAAGTGGTGATTCATGCTGATGGGCTCATATATAGCTTCCATCACTGCAACCATGACCAATTATTCATGAGCCATTTGATCAGTTCCATTGTGGCCAATGAAAAAGCTGGCTAAAGTCAAGTAGCCAAGACATTTTAATATTTAGTTGTTCAGTGTCTTTTCCATGGTGAGTACTTTCTTATGAGTGTTAAAATGTGATACAATACTCCACACTTTGTGTCCACTCCCATATCTAGTCACAAGCTGCTGCTCCAGACATCCTCATGTCTGATCCTCCAATACCATTACTGTGACCATACCATGAGCTATCCAAAAATCAACATATATTCTCACCTCAGGCCACTTCTCTTTCCATACAAAGTAGATCATCATTTGCACTGACAACCACCTCCATCCATGGGGAAAATTCTTTCTCACTGCTGTCTTTCAAGGTCACTCTGGAATGTGGTTATGATGCAACAATAGTTCATTTTCAGCTGGCACTCACATACAGAGCCAATTCATCCATAATCCAACGTTAGGCCTTTTATTATTCTTTCGCCTGGTAATCAGGTACCTCCCCATATGGTCATAGGTACAAGCCAGGAAAGGGGTTCTGGGGCAACTGTGGTGGGTGACATGGAGGTCTGGGTTATCTTGTGCCTCTGTGGCTTACTTGTGCCTCTGGGCCGAGACCAAACTTGATGTTGGACTATCTTATGATAGACTGTGGATGGTCCTGTCCAATTTCATGACTTGAAAGGTCTGACAGACACCGGCAATAGTGAGCAGTTCCAGAAGCATGGTCATTTGGTGCTTATCAAGGATTCTGTCTCCTCCAGGAACTATAACATGGTTGAAGCTAGTTGTCAAAAGATGTATAATTCTCAGCCTTGCTCCTGAATCTCAGGGGCCTGTGTTGTAATTCTCCCTCTGGGATTCGTGGTGAGCTCCACAATGCCTTGTTTCCTACCACTGACATTTCTGATACCATAGATTTCACGTGCTTTTGTGGCCACGTGGGAGGGTTGTCTTCATCATAGCCTGGATCTGCTGCAGGGCCCTTTCATGCTCTGAGACTAAACAAGAAATGGCAGAATTTCCCATATAGAACGTGTTGCCTCCAAAATCCAAGGCAGTCTACCAGGCATTGTGCTTCTTTCTTGTGGTATGGGATTCAAGAGATAGCAATCTGTCTTTTACTTTGGAGGGGAGGGAGTGGGGAGATCCTTCAGGCTATCATGCACATCTGGCCCCCACGAAGGAGAGAAAGAAGGAAAGAGGATTGTGTGGAAGAGTCTTACATCACAATGCAGTTCTAAGAATATTTAGGCCATGCTGATGGGGAGTCCTTGAGCCAAAGCTGCCCGTTGGAGGTGTCTGACATGTCATAGGAATGGGCCTGCATCATTGCCCCTTTCCATGTCAGCCAATGCCTGGGAGCACCCTGTGAATGTGTGGCCTAGGTAAAAAGTCAGTGGCAAATGCAGAGTGTCAGCAGCTCGGTGTGTCATTCAGTTATGCTCTCAAAAGCAAGAACTAGGAGAGGCACACTTTCATGGCCTCCACGGACAAAAACAACCTTCCAGTTATGTTTGGTGCCACATAGGTTATGGTGCACTTGGAACCCGGAATCAGACTTAGACATTGAGATGCCACACTCCATGGCTGCTACAACTACTATGCCGTCAGCACCCACCCTGAAATAAAGACCCCTCACACAGCAGGCTCTTCCCAAGGTTCCATACAGGACACAGGATGAAACCTCTCTGCTCCGAGCTTTCTCTGTAGCCTTCGAACACACCTTTGTCCTCCAAAAAATCATGACACAGATATTTCACTGGTATGACCCTTCTCCTTTCTTATGGTCTTCTGGGGCTAAAAACTATCAGCTTTTTATTCCCTTCTCTTAAGGTTGGGACTTTTAATATTTCATATCCTGAATTCTTATTA
Organism: Tapirus indicus; assembly: GCA_031878705.1. Lineage (NCBI taxonomy): Eukaryota > Metazoa > Chordata > Mammalia > Perissodactyla > Tapiridae > Tapirus > Tapirus indicus. Next base: position 25,096,605 of record CM062939.1, on the reverse strand, counting down.
CCACAGCTTGAGTTTATTAAATTTCTATGACCTAATCAACAAGAAAGCTTGTTTATATGTCAATGGAAGGTGAAAGAACTAAGAAAATCTTCTGAAAAAGCTTGATTGTCAAGATTATTGTCTTGAAATATTACTCTGGATATCAAAAGGTAAATATATTTGTTCCTTCTTTCTCTTTATATTCCTCCTACCGATCGTATCTATTTATTTCTGAAGCAAATGGAGGCCTTTGGCAGACTGAAGAATAATCCTGAACAAGGGAACATGAAATGGAAAAGTAAATTATTTTAAAATGTAGTATCTTCATGATGAGTCATGACAAATAAGGACAAAACAAAGCAAAGGATGTTAAGTGTCATAATAAGGAAGTGATCTAACTGAGGAAAGCAATTGGAGAAACAGCCCTCCTGGTTTCTGGTTCAAGTAAGTGAAGCCTGCAAATTTCAGGCTTCCTCTGGCCATTGTTGAAGGGGTCCCACTAGCCTGCTGGTGATTGGGTGGGTGTCAGGACAGGTGGTCAGCCATGGGAGAATAACATCACAGCAATGTATCTGTGATGCACACAGCCTGGCTAGCACATCTCTTTGCCTGAATATTGCCAAGCCATCTTTGCTCTGGTGTCTTTACATGGAAGTTTTTGTCCTGGGGAGTGAGATCTTTCTCAGGATTTCTTTATTCTCCTTCATATACTCATCTTTCTGTTTGTCTTTGTTCCTTTAACTTTTCCTATCATTTCAGCATCCTACGCTCCTCCTACTCTTTCTGGTTTAGGGACCTCTCCCTAGCCTACATAAGCTCATAAATATTCACAATATCAGCAGGGTATGAGTATTTTTCACCTGATTCCACTGCTGGATAAGGGGGCAGTAGAACTTCAGATCCTGAACACAGAGAAAAGCCACCCACCCAGTCTTGTTCCGAGTATAAAATGAACTTGTTATTTCTTTACTAAAAATGACACACAGATCTCTAAAATTACAAGGATACTTTCCTGCCAACTCTCAATATTTGGTGGAGAGGTGTAAAACTGGGCTGAGGGTACCTTATTACCTGAAATATAACCCCCCCTTCCACCAATAAGGAGAAAGATCCTCTAATACAAAGGAAATGAGTTTTTGTTAGTTTTAGTCCATTTCTTCGAATTTACTTTGCCCTCCACAAGACTTGGCCACTCTTGCCTTCAGCCCAAGAACTGCTTCCAGCCCAAAGGTGAATCCTGAGTATGCCGGGGAGTACAGACACCTGCCTAGACAACACCACTCTGGGGATCCATCTCTCTTATTATTTCAGTTCATTGCTGATGGCCAAGCTCTCTGCCATGCCCTATCTCCCCCATACTTTGCCCTTCGTCCCTGTGTCTATTTCCTGCTAGGACTGAGTTCCTGCCAACATTTATTTGTTCCTCTCCCATTTGCTAGAACTTGAGCTTCTGCCTAAGTATAGAAAATTTTCCACAAATACATCTGATAGTCATTGCTGCCTAGGCTTTAGCTTATCTTCTTCCCAGCATGAATTTCTTTTTCTGATTTGGATAAATTGTTGCTATTTATCTGGAATGTGGACCTAGTCTGTTGCACTCATTAGCTCTGGTGTCAATCCTTCATCCTGAATATATAAAGTTAGTCTAGGTGAAGGGGTCTCTTCTCCAAAGAGCAATTCAATCTCGATGACTGGGTCTGGAAATGTATCTAAACCCATCCAGTTGAGTGTCATTTATCATGAGCAACATGTTGGAAATGATGGTTGAGGAAGCAATGGCAGCTAAATTTTCCCCTATAGTCAGGACCATTATCCTCTGGGACCTGCCTGAACATGAGAAGAAAAATTGAACAAGCAGATGGGTTTTCCCTGGACATGGTAGCACACTTCCTTGATTAAAGCATGAGCTCGTTCCTTGTGACATTGTGGCAGAGAAGGGCCTAAGAGGCCACGTGGAGATTGAAACAGCTGCCTTGGTCTCATTATTCAAAGTCCAGCAACCCAGAACACAAGCTTAAAAGGATTCTTCACCAAATTTTCTTTCCATTTTTGTTTGTCAACCATTATTTTGGAGCCCATACAACATATAAAGCATTTTTCTTTCCTATGGAGAACACAAGAAAAGCATTTGGAACTTAAAACCAAAAAAAAAAGAGCAGGATTTTAATTTTTCTGTGCAACATAAATATGGTGCACACCCTATTCAATATTATTTTTGCCCCAAGAAATAAGTAAGATGCAATGAAAATATCCTAAATTGACTGTAACATGTATCTAAACTGTCCTTGGAGATTTTCTGATTTGTTTGAGAAGTCATAGTGTCTACAAAAAACACAGACTAAATATAATGCTGGGCAATTATGTAGAACATTGCAGCAATGACAATTAAATGACGTTGACTTAAAGAGAAGAATTGTATTAGTAGAATGAACGGTGATGGCCTTCTGCTTAAAAAATGTATCTGGCTGGTTTTTCTCAAATACACTGAAAATATCTCCTTCTCTTGAGATACATATGTCCTACTGCAAGTGATAGCCATCCTTCTCCCTAAAGCAAAGGCAGTGCTCAAAACACAGACTACAGGGGCAGTCCTGTGGCCTAGTGGTTAAATTCAGTGCGCTCCACTTTGGCAGAGCAGGTTCGGTTCCCAGGTGCAGACCTACACCACTCGTTGGTGGCGATGCTGTGGCAGTAACCCACATATAAAATAGAGGAAGATTGGTGCAGATGTTAGTTCAGAGTGAATCTTCCTCAAGAAAAAAGAGGAAGATTGACAACAGACGTTAGCTCAGGGTGAAACTTCTTCAGGGAAAAAGGAAAAAACACAAAATCAAACAAACAAAACAAATAAACAAACAAAAACCCCCACAGACTACCGAGCCATATTTCATGTATTTAAAATCTCATTCTGCCACTTAAAGATTGTAGATCGTGAAAAAAGAACTTCATCTTTTCCTGCCTCAGTTTCTACATTTATCACATGGAGATAATAATTGTACCTACTCAAGGGATTACAAAAAAATTAAACAAATTTATATAAGAAAACATGTAGACCAGTATCTGGCAAATATTAAATACTCAAAAACTGTTAGCTATTATTATCATAATTCCTTCTACATCACTCAATCAAGAAAGATTCTTTTAAAAACAAGGAGATTATGGGGTCCGGCCCAGTGATGTAGCAGTTAAGTTCACGTGCTCCACTTCAGCGGCCCAGGGTTCACGTGTTCAGATCCCAACGTGCCATTCGTCAAGCCATACTGTGGTAGCATCCCATATAGGGTAGAGGAAGATGGGCACGGATGTTAGCCCAGGGCCAGTCTTCCTCAGCAAAAAAGAGAAGGATTGGCAACAGATGTTAGCCCAGGGCCAGTCTTCCTCAGCAAAAAGAGGAGGATCGGCAGCGCATGTTAGCTCAGGGCTGATGGTCCTCACAAAAAAAAACAAAAGGAAACAAGGAGATTACGATAGTACATTAGTGACTTAATTGCTTTCCCATCTGTAAGGGAAATCCTGAGGAAATGAGCAGTTTGAGGGGGAAAAAAGAGTGGGAGAAGATGCTAGAATAAGAGAAGGAATGATATTTATTCAGCACTCAAAATGTACCAGACTTTTTTCATGCACTACCTGAATTTTCCCTCATACCAACCCTAGTTCCCTGCTCGAGTTTGCACAACCAATAGTGACAGAACAGGAAGTACAACAAGTTCTTCTCTTACCGGTGACCATAATGCTCTTGAAAGAAGGGCGAGGCAGAGAAGCAGAAAGGTAAAGACAGGTATTTTAGTCAGAAGCCTATATAGCAAAAACTAATTTGACTAAGCTTATTATACAGTTGTTTACAGTTTCACATTGCCCATATAGGGACTAACCACCCCTTCTGATTCTTCCCTTTGTCAGCAAAAAACATATACAGAAAAGAGCTTCCTGTGGTCGAATATTATTCATTGCATAAATATTTTGTATCATATGTTTACAAATTCTTTGGTTATTTTCTGCTGCTAATGGCACTTAAATCATTATAAGTATAGAGTGTGATATGTAAATATGAAAATTTTAAGGTGTGTTTAGTAAGTTGGCCTTTGGAAAATAGAGTAAGGTTTCTTTAAGCTGTCTTTTCAGTTTCATTAAACATATCAGCACATAACTCAAAATGTTAATGAAAATGTGCCCTTTGATTTTAGGTGGTGGTCTTTTTTATAAATTAATCTATCTCTAGAGTATATTTTTAAAAGTTAAAGGAAATCAATTAAACTGCTGTTCTAATTCTGTAAGACTAATAAACCTCAAATAAACATCTTTGAATTTGGAATATAGTTCCTAATTTCCTGTCTTCTCACATGTAACATACCCAGAAGGTATACTATTGACTGATCATTGTGTTTCTTGATAAGAAGCTTATAAGATATCTGCTTAACTATTTCTCCTCAAATTAGCAAGATAATATGACCATGTAGGTAAGCCATAGGCAAGGGATAAAGGACAGCCATTCAAAATAAATACATGTATATATTTGTATTTTTATCACAATCTTCCAGATTCTAAAATGAAGGAAGCTTAGATTGGGTGTGACATTTATAATTCAAGAAGTTCTGTCCTTTGCCATTTTCTCTAACCTCATTTGCTTCTTGTCTTACAGAGAAATTCTTACAGTGTCATCTTGTTGGATGTCTTTGACTTTTTATTCACTATTTTCTTGTGTAGAATATTCTTTTCTTTCTCCTTTACCCATTTGGTCAATGCCTATTCATTCTTTGTCATCGCTTATTCATTTTGTCATTCAAGAAGTATTTATTGAGCACTATTTGGTAAGCACTCTTTTTAATTGCTGGTGATATGACAGCAAAAAGGAGATACAAAAATTATTGCTATTGTGGAGCTCTTATTTCAGAATGAGGAAACCACCAGTATATAAATAAACATATAATATCACATGATGGCAAGTATTCTGGGAAAAATAAGCAGCAGCAGAAGACAAAAACCACTGTGGGATTCAGGGAGGAGGGGATTGGTGATTTACAATAAAGAGATTTAAGAAGATCTTGATGAGAATGTGACAATTGAGCAGAGACCTAAAGAAGGTTACTCAGCAGAGGAGACATGTAGATATCTGGAGGAGGAGCATCCACGTAGCGGAGCAAGCAGGTTAAAGGCCTTGACAAGGATGTGTGCTCGTGTTTAAGAAATAGTAAGGAGACCAGGATGAATTCAGCAGAGTGAATTAGGAGGAAGAGGTTGGAAATGAGGTCATACCATGAAGGAGAAAGATGCAAATGGCATTTAGCCTTGTAGGGACTTTGCCTTTTCCTCTGATGAAGGAGTGAGCCTTTGATGGTTTGGGGAAGAGGAGTTGCATAAACTGATTTATGTTTTTTTTTAATTGAGCTCATAATGGTTTACAACGTTGTGAAATTTCAGGTGTACATTATTATTTATAAGTTTGTGTATAAACTGCATAATGCTCTAATTTTTATCTGTCACCATATATACGTTCCCCTTTACCCCTTGTGCCCACCCCCAACCACCTTCCCCTCTGGTAACCACTAACCTGTTCTCTTTGTCCATGTGTTTGTTTATCTTCCACATATGAGTGACATCATGCAGTGTTTGTCTTTCTCTGTCTGGCTTATTTCACTTAACATAATACCCTCAAGGTCCAACCCATGTTGCAAATGGGAAGACTTTGTCCTTTTTTGTGGCTGAGTAGTATTCCATTGTATATAGATAGATAGATAGATAGATGATATAGATATAGATATAGATATAGATATAGATATAGATATAGATATAGATATAGATATAGATATAGATATAGATATAGATATATACCACATCTTCTTTATCCAATCATCAGTTGATGGGCACTTGGGTTGCTTCCACATCTTGGCTGTTGTGAACAATGCTGCAATGAACATAGAGGTGCATAAATCTCTTTGGATCATTGATTTCAACTTATTTGCATAAATGCCCAGTGGTGGGATAGCTGGATCATATGGTATTTCTATTTTTAATTTTTGAAAAGTCTCCATACTATTTTCCATAGTGGCTGCACCAGTTTGCATTCTCACAAGCAGTGCATGAGTGTTCCCTTTTCTCTACATCTTCTCCAACCTTTGTTGTTTTCTGCTAATTATAGCCATTCTGACCAGTATAAGGTGATAGCTCATTGTTGTTTTGATTTGCATTGTTGAACATCATTTCATGTGTCTGTTGGCCATCTGGACATCTTCTTTGGAAAAATGCCTGTTCATATCCTCTGCCCATTTTTTTGATTGGGTTGTTTTTTGTAGTTGTTGTTGAGTTGTATGAGTTCTTTATATATTTTGGAGATCAACACCTTGTCAGATAAGTGATTTGCAAATATTTTCTCCCAGTTGGTGGGTTGTCTTTTCATTTTGTTCATGGGTTCCTTTGCTTTGCAGCTTTTTAATCTGATGTAGTCCCATGAGTTAACTTTTTCCTTTATTTCCCTTGCCCAATCAGACATGGTATTTGAAAAGATGCTGCTAAGATCAGTGTCAAATAGTGTATTATCTATATCATCTTCCAGGAGTTTTATAGTTTTAGGTCTTACATTCGAGTCTTTAATCAATTTTGAGTTAATTTTTGTGTATGGTGCCAAGATAATGGTCTATGTTCATTCTTTTGCACATGGCTGTCCAGTTTTCCCAACACCATTTATTGAAGAGACTTTCCTTTCTCCATTGTATGTTCTCGGCTCCTTTGTCAAAGAGTAACTGTCCATAGATGTGTGGTTTTATTTCTGGACTTTCAATTCTGTTCCATTGATCTGTGTGTTTGTTTTTGTGCCAGTACCATGCTGTTTTGATTACTATAGCTTTGTAGTATATTTTGAAATCAGAGATTGTGATGCCTCCAGCTTTGTTCTTTTTTCTCAGAATTGCTTTGGCTATTCTGGGTCTTTTGTTGTTCCATAGAAATTTTAGGATTCTTTGTTCAATTACCATGAAGAATGTCATTGGGATTCTAATTGGGATTGTGTTGAATCTGTAGATTGCTTTAGGTAGTATGGATATTTTAACTATGTTGATCCTTCTGACACTTGAGCATGGAATATTTTTCCATTTCTTTGTGTCTTCTTCAAATTCTTTCAATAACATCTTGTAGTTTTCAGAGTATAGGCCTTTCACCTCTTTGGTTACGTTTATTTCTAGATACTTTATTCTTTTCGTTGCGATTGTAAATGGGATTGTTCTCTTGATTTCTCTTTCAGCCAGTTCACTTCCAGTGTATAGAAATGCAACTGATTTTTTTAAGTTGATTTTGTACCATGCAACTTTGCTGTAGTTGCTGATTATTTCTAACAGTTTTCTGATGGATTCTTTAGGGTTTTCTACAAATAGAATCATGTCATCTGCAAACAGCAAGAGTTTCACTTCTTCCTTTCCAATCTGGATTCCTTTCATTTCTTTTTCTTGCCTAATTGCTCTCGCCAAAACCTCCAGTACTATGTTGAATAAGAGTGGAGAGAGTGGGCACCCTTGTCTTGTTCCTGTTCTCGGATGGATGGCTTTTAGTTTTTCACCATTAATTATGATGTTGGCTGTGGGTTTGTTATATATGGCCTTTATTATGTTGAGGTCCTTTCCCTCTATACCCATTTTATCGAGAGTTTTTATCATAAATGGATGTTGGATCTTGTCAAATGCTTTCTCCGCATCTTTTGAGATGATCATGTGGTTTTTATTCCTCGTTTTGTTAATGTGGTGTATCACACTGATTGATTTGTAGATGTTGAACCATACCTATGTCCCAGGTATTAATCCCACCTGATTATGGTGTATGATCCCTTTGATGTATTGCCGTGTTCAGTTTGCCAGTATTTTGTTGAGGATTTTTGCATGTATTGGCCTGTAATTTTCCTTCTTTGTTTCAGCCTTGTCTGGTTTTGGTGTAAGGGGAATGGGCTTATAGAATGAGTTATGAAGATTTCCGTCTTCTTCAATTTTTTGGAATAGCTTGAGAAGAATAAGTATTAAATCTTTGAATGTTTGGTAGAATTCTGCAGAGAAGCCATCTGGTCCTGGACTTTTGTTTTCTGAGAGGTTGTTGATTGCTCTTTCAATCTCTTTACTTGTTACTGGTCTATTCAGTTTCTCTATTTCTTCTTGATTCAGTTTTGGGAGGTTGTTTGAGTCTAAGAATTTATTCATATCTTCTAGGTTATTCAATTTGCAGACTTATAGTTTTTCATAGTATTCTGTTATAATCCTTTGTGTTTCTGCAGTATCTATTGTAATTTCTCCTCTTTCAATTCTAATTTTATTTATTCGAGCCTTCTTGTTTTCTTGGTGAGTCTGGCTAAGGGTTTCTCAATTTTGTTTATCTTCTTAACTAAGAACCAGCTCTTAGTTCTACTGATTTTGGGTCTCTATTTCATTTATTTACACTCTAATTTTTATTTCCCTCCATCTGCTGACTTTGGGCTTCCTTTGTTCTTCTTTTTCTGGTTCTGTTAGGTGTAGTTTAAGATTACTTACTTGAGATTTTTCTTGTTTGTCGAGGGGGCCTGTATTTTGAATTTTCCTCTTATGACCACTTTTGCTGCATCCCATTGGAGTTGGTATGTTGTATTTTCATTTTCATTAGTCTCCAGGTATTTTTTAAATTCTCCTTTGATTTCTTCATTGATCCAATGGTTGTTCAGTAGCATGTTGTTTAGTCTCCACCTATTTGTGACTTTCCCAGCTTTTTCTTGTAGTTAATTTCTAGTTTCATAGCATTGTGGTCTGAAAAGATGCATGATATTATTTCAATCTTCTTAAATTCATTGAGGCTTACCTTGCTTCCCCATATATGGTCTATCTTTGAGAATGTTCCATGTGCACTTGGGAAGAATGTGTATTCTGCTACTTGGCGATGGAATGCTCTCTATGTATCTATTAAGTCCATCTGATCAAGTGTTTCATTTATATACACTATTTCCTTGTTGACTTTAGGTCTGGATGATCTATCCATTGATGTACATAGGGTGTTGAGGTCCCCTTCTATGATTGTGTTGCTGTTAGTTTCTCCCTTTAGGTCTGTTAATAGTTGTTTTTATATACTTTGATGCTCCTGTGTTAGGTGCTTATATATTCATAACTGTTATACCTTCTTGGTGGAGTATCCTTTTTATCATTATATACTGCCCCTCTTTCTCCCTCATTGTCCTTTTTATCTTGGAGTCTACTTTGTCTGATATAAGTATAGCAACACCTGCTTCCTTTTGTTTGACTTATACTTGGAATATTGCCTTCCATCCCTTCACTCTGAGCCTATATTTGTCTTTAGAGCTGAGATGTGAGTCCTGGAGGCAACATATTGTTGGGTCTTGCTTTTTAATCCGTCCAGCTATTCTGGGCTTTTGATTGGAGAATTCAATCCATTTACATTTAGAGTGAGTTTTGATGTATGAGGGCTTAATATTGCCATTTTATCTCTTGTTTTCCAGTTGTTCTATGTTTCCATTGTTTCTCTTCTTTTGTATTTTTGACTGCCATTTCATTTTGGAGGTTTTCTGTGCAAGTTTTCTCAGTTTTCTATTTTTTTATGAATTGTGGCTTTGCTGTGATTTTTTGTTTAGTGGTTACCTTGAGGTTTGTATAAAAGATCTCATAGATGAGATAGTACATTTTCTGATAGCGTCTTATCTCCATTAGCCTAAGCAGGTTCCATCCCTTTTCCCTTCTCCTTCTGAGTGTTGTTGTTACAAATTATTCTGTTTTGTGTTGTGAGTTTGTGACTAAGTTGAACTGTTTATGGTTATTTTTGATGCTCTCCTTCCCTTTATCTTTTAAGTTATAATTAAGTATTTGCTACCCTGTTCTGAAAGAAAGCAGCAGTTTTCTGATTTTGTCTGTTTATCTCCTTGCTCAAAGCTTTGTAGACCTTTGCATTTTTGTTTCAGGTATGAGGGCATCCTTCATCATTTCTTGTAGGGAAGGTTGAGTGGCAATGAACTCCCTCAGCTTCTGTTCATATGGGAAAGCTTTTATTTCTCCATTGTATCTGAAGGATAGTTCCACTGGATAGAGTGTTCTTGGCTGAAAGTTTTTGTCTTTCAGTATTTTGAATATATCATTCCATTCTCTACTAGCCTGTAAGGTTTCTGCTGAGAAATCTGCTCAAAGCCTGAGAGGGATTCTTTTTAGGTTATTTTCTTCTGCCTTGCTGTCCTTAATATTTTTTCTTTGTTGTTGACTTTTGCCAGTTTTACTACTGTATGCCTTGGAGAAGGTCTTTTAACATTGATGCAATTAGGAGTTCTATTGGTTTCATGGATTTGTAAGTCTGGTTCCTTCCCCAGGTTTGAGAAATTCTCAGTTATCACTTCTTTTAACAAGCTCTCTCCTCCTTTCTCCCTCTCTTTTCCCTCTGGAATACCTTTAATCCATATATGGCTTTTCCTAATTGAGTTGGATCTTACTCAAAGAATTTCTTCATTTTTTTTTTATATATCTTAGTTCTCTCTCCTCCTCCACTTGAAACAGTTCTATATTTCTATGCTCTAAATCACTGATTCTGTCCTCTATAACATCAGCTCTATTTTTTAAGGTGTCTAGATTATTTTTTATTTCCTTAATTGTGTTCTTCATATCCAGAATTTCTGCTTTTTTTTTTTTTTTTTTTAGTTTCAATCTTTTCGGTGAAGTAGTCCTTCTTCTCATTAATTTTATTCCTGAGCTCATTGAACTGTTTTTCTGAGTTTTCTTGTAACTCATTGTGTTTCTTTATGACAGCTATTTTGAATTCTGTCATTTAGATTGTAGATTTCTGTGGCTTCAGGGCTGGTTTCTAGAAAATTGTCCTTCTCATTCTGCTCTGAATTGTTGTGTAGTTTCTCATGTTGTTTGATGAACTAATCTTTTGCTGGGGTATTTGTGGTAGTATCAAGTTGCAGATTCCACCTGCTACCACTTGGGGAGAAGCAGGAGCTGTGTTCCTGATCCCATCCTGTCTACTGGAAGTTATGTATTATGGGGTGGTTCTGCCAGCTGGGAGAGCGTGTAGATCTGCTGCTGCCTCTTCTTACAGTCACACCAGCTGCTGTGCTTGGTGGGTGGGGCTTCCTATGTGGTCTGAGCCTGGACCACTCCTTGGGACCACAGCAGCACTGTGGTCTCTCCCAGCACATGGGAAAGCGATCATGTGGGGGCTCGGGGCTGCTGCTGCTTGCTCCTACAGTTGTGCTGAGGTGTGATCCCACCTTTGGGGCCACAGTGGTACTATGGGTGTTCACATCAGCTGGGAAATTTCACCTGGGCACATAGATCTGCTGCTGCTGCTTCTTACAGTTGCTCTGGCCACTGTACTTCATTGGCAGGGCTTCCTCATGGGGTCTGAGCATGGGCCACTTCTTGGGACTGCAGCAGCACTGTGGGCTCTCCCACCAGATGGGAAAGGAATCACACAGGGTCTCTGGGTTGCTATCACCTGTACTCACACTCGTGTTGAGGCACCCTCCCACCCTCAGGCTTGCAGCAGTACCATGGGGACTCACACCAGCTGGGAGAGCAGTCATATACATGCACAGGGTTGCCAGGGGTCCAGAGAGTGCTCACCTATCTCCCACATCTCCCTTGGGGCAGTCCATCCACCTTCAGATGTATAGCTGTGTGGGTCTCTCAGGTGTCCTGTTGTGCATGTGGGTATCCTTCATTGATCAATGAATGTCCATGTAGTTGTAGTTTGAAGGGGGAGAGATAAAGGGAATAGCTCACTCTGCCATGTTACTGACGGCACTGATTTATGTTTTAATAGGATTATGTCTCCACAGGGACAAGTGCTGAAATGAGGTTATTGGTAATCCATGTGAAAGATGATGGTGGCTCAGGACAGGCTAGTAATAGGAAAATGGTAAGAAATGGCCAGAATTTGAAGGTAAAAGCAACAGAATTTACTAACAGATTGGAAATGGACTATAATAAAAAGAGAAAAATGAGTGATGACTGCAAGGATTTGGGAGAAACTCCTCATATGGTATTTAGTTTTCCCTTACTGTGCCTTTCAGTAAGTCACCCTTCTCTGTACAAGCCAGAGCTGTGCACACATCTCTGATATAAACCACAAATGACTATCTTCTCTTAACAAGACCTGTGCTCAAATTTTATTTACCTGATCCCATTTGATCCTTTGAAGGGAATACAATATTATAACCCTGTTTTATACATGAGAAGATTATACTCATCACACCATAGAGCCATAAATTTCTCATGCATTTGTCATCCCCCAAACACTATAATATATTTAAGGACAAGAACTATAGTGTATTAATCTCTGTATGCCAAGCATCTAGAAAAATTCCTTCCTCAAAATTGCTGCCCATTACTGTTTTAAATGAATGAATTATTGATGAAGTGGTTTAAGTGGAATGATGTGAATAAGGGCAAAATTCCTTATTACATCATCAAATATGTGTCCTTTTGTGACCTACAAATCTATTTGAAGTTCATCCCATTAGAATTTTTAAAAGTAATTCCTATAATATACATATTCTCTTAACATGGCAAAAATACATGTATATATATTTTCCTTTTGCAAACTTGACCTTGAAAACTACGAATAATTTATGAATTGGCTAATAGTTCTCTTATTATGAGTTCATATAAATGCAGGCTATTTAAAGCATAATTAAATGAATAATAATCCCATTTTGGGAGTTTTTAATTTTATTACAGATTTCCTTTTACTTCTTAAATTATTAATTTAAATTAATAAGGAATGGTCACACTACAGCATGAAAAAACTAATAGTATATGCAGTCCTCTTTAATTAAAAGTTACTTCTACTCACTGTTTGTGACAAAGCTTATAAAAACAAGGGGAAAAAAGATCTAGCTGAGTCAATGAAATATACAAACTAAATAACGGTTGTTATTTTTTTATATTAATAAAATCATTACTGGCTTCTTATATGTTGTACTGTATTGAAAGTCAATATGTCATTAGTTGGCTCAGTGCCTAAAATTGTTTGAAACCTGAGAATAAGGATAGAGCAGTTATCTTTAAGCAGAAAAAAAGATAACTGCTTTATCTTTATTCTCATGGCATTGTTATTAATTGGAATAATCATCATGGCCACTGTAGCCTCTCTTTAATCAATGCCATTTTCAAATACATATTGATTAAATCAGAATTTTCTAGGACCATTATTGAACATCTGGTTAAGTCTTGTGACACAATTGACATTTATGTTATTCTATGCTACCCAAGAATTAGTTTGCTTTGCTTCTTCCTACCAAGTCAGTCTTAGCAAGATACTTTTTTCTTTCTATAAAATTGAAATGGTAGAGAACAAAAGGCAATGAACTCAGCAGGAACTTATTGTCCTTTTAGATACCTCAGCCCAGATACAACTCTACCAGCTACATCAGCTCTGTAAGAGCTGTGAGCAGACGAGGGTCCATCAAGGTACCAGCATAGCCTAAGTGGGTGCAGTGGTAGAGCAAAGCAAGCCCACCTTGATGAAGCAGAAGGATGTTCTGGCATACGCACTATACCTCTTTATAAAACTGACAGGTGAGAATATAATTATATGCTCATTACAGATTAAGAATAGAAATCACTGTAATTGAAGACATTGCATGTTACTTTAGCCTTTAAATTACTTGACTTAATCCCTACAACCCACAATGTGTATTTTATTTATTTTAAGGATAACAAAAATGGAGCCTTAGAGAGGCTGATTGAAGTACCCAGGGTTACTGTACAATTGCCCAAGCTTGACTTAGAACTAAGGTCCATCTCAGTGTTCACGTCACCTTCCTCCCACTCCACAATGGCCAAGCTCTGTTTGGAAATTTATGTAAATAAAATGTATCAAAAAGTCTACAGAAGGCAGAAAATGAGCTTTTATTATTTTATATTTGTTTTTAAAACATTACACATTAAGTATATCACATTTGAAAATATCCCCCCAAAAGAATAGCCATATGCATACATATTGCAATATGAACAAAAATTATATGTTAATTGAAATTACGTGCTAATTAAAAATATATAATTGAATTGTATATGTGTATATACGTGTACATATATAATTCAATTATATATTTTCAATTAATGTGTAATTTTTGTTCATTACTCCAATTGTTGCATTGACTGTGTTATATTCCTGCAAATAAAATTTGATGCAGCAAAATGTTTCAACCATTTTCCTATTTTTGAACATTTAGGTTGCCCCCAAAGTTTACTACCATAATCTGAGTTATCCAAGCCTTATCAGGAATTTGCTTGATTAAATATGCATTTCAAAAATATCACTCTGTCTACCATATACAGAATAGATTGGAAGGGTCTCAAGGGTGTGTGGAGAGAATATTTCCAATAATATTAAGAGAATTCCAGCCAAGATATGACAGAAGTTGAATTAAGATATTCCCTTAGGAGAGTGAGGATAGGATTGAGAAATATTTAAGAGATGAATTAGAAAACATTTGGCAATTGATAAAATATGGGGAATAAGTGATCAGGAAGAATGAAAGATTATACTTTAAATTCTGGCTTAAGTTACTGGTTAGGTAGTAGTGTCATTGTTGAGATTGGGAAGACTGGAGGGAAGTAGGTCAAAGGAAAAGATTGAATGTTCAATTCAAAATGTCTTATTTGCTGTACCTCTCAGAAATCCAAGTAAAGAAGCACGTGGAAAACAAAAGAAATATCTTGTCTGGAGATACAGATTTGGGGGGGGTTCACTGGCATACAGATAGACAGAAAATGAAAGCGACCATTGGGAAATCTTGGATAGAAAGGGATAAAAACTTATTAGGATGGATACTAGGCCTGGTGTGGGTAACTGAATGAATAATAAAAAAGAATAATGCATTGAAGTGAAGATAGTGGTGTTTTTTAACCAAGGTCTGAGTAGTAGAGCAGCTTTGGATAATTGTAAATTCTAGGATATGGTCATATTTTGCTGAGATGGAATGAATAGAAAAGTCATTTAACATAGAGAGGTCAAGATAATGAAAAGCCATAAATGTCTTCTAGATGGATGTTGAAATTTAGGGGAATAGCGGGAGTTCTTGAAATATAGATAAAATTATGGTATAAGGTACTTAAAAACAATAATAAATAAGAGCATTGTGAGATGGTGACAAGTAGGAAAAGACAGTGGTAGTGTAAAATATTACGAGCCACAAAGAACAGGTTATTTAGAGTAGAGAAGTGATGATCTCTGGTTTTTGTGTGAATGATGTGTTAAATAGGACCTTCAGATTCTGCCTCAATACCTATCACCTTAGGCTCTGGCACTAGTCGATCGGTGGGGCTGAACGATGCCTCATTTCCCAGCACAGATAGTTTTTGAATGCAGAACCAACCCCTTTTTAGTGGATTCTCTTTGAAATTTCTTCCTATTCAACCTGATCAGTTGTTTGTTGAAGACATCTCACATACATACACACACTCACGCACACATGCACATACTACTTAGTATCTTCCTGATATTTATAACTTATATAAAATGTATCCAGGAGTACAAGGCGGCTTAATATACATCGCCCTTCTTTTATTCCTTGAGGATCCTTCTCTTCACATGAATTAAAATAAAGAGACAATATAGTATATTTTCACAATGAAGAACATTATCACATAAAAAGCACATGGAACAACACTAGGCATACAACTAGTACTCAGTAAATACGAGTCCGAAGCTTTGGCAAATTCTTAAAACCATACAGGGAAAAACAGCTGGGGGTGACCCAAAGTTTCCCCTTTATTGAAAATGACCTATGGATCCCAAATTAAATTCTGACTCTCCAGATGAACTTGTAAGGACAGCTTGCCTTTCTAAAGTTACTGTGTGAGCTTGGCTGCCATTTTCATACACTTTTGACCAAAATATAGTCCTACTATAGCTGCAAATTTTACCTATATCCTTCAACCAAAATGTGGCAATGAGAAAGACAAATGTGGATAGTGACGAATAAACATGAAACCTCTTAGACAGTCAAATCATGTGGATTACATCGACTATCAGCATAAACAAGTAAAAAATAAAAATATACAATATGATCTCAGATAATGATATGTGCACTGAAGACTAATAAAGTCAATTAAGTGATAAAATGCTGCACAAAGACTATTCTATGCAGGGTTTCAGGGATAGCATCTCTGAGGAGGTGACATTTGACAGACCTGAATAAAACAGGAAGTTGACTGTGGGAGGGCATTCTAAATAGTCATAGCAAGTGTAATGCCATAGTTTGGCACATTTGAGAAAAAAAAGTTCTCTCTAACTGGAAGGATTCCAACGATTTGAATCTGTTGGTAAGAATAAGAAAGCTTTCTTTTATGTCACGTGGGGTTTTCCTCACCATTTCTAGTGCCATCCTCTCCCCAACTCCCTACCATGGCTTTTTCTATTGTTTGGCAGAGATTACATAGAGTGGTAATATTCCTACTACAAACGTTTGGTATAATTTGCCAGGGAAACCACCTGTGCCCAGAGAATTTGCTTATAGAAGCTTTTAAATTACAGATTCAATTTCTTTAATAGATGTATGGATGTTCAGATTATTCCTTCTTGAGTGAATTTTAGTCATTTGTATCTTTAAGGAGTTGGTCCATTTCATCTAAGTTGTTGAATTTATGGGCATAGAGTTGTTCTTAGTATTTTCTTGTTATCCTTTTAAGGTCTGTGGGGATAATAGTAATGTCTTCTCTTTAATTCCTAATATTAATAATTGATATTTTCTCTCTTGTTTTGGTCAATGTAGCTTGGAGGGTTATCAATTTATTGATCTTCTCAAAATATCAGCTTTTGCTTTCATTGATTTTCTCTAATAGTTTGTGTTTTTAATTTTATTTATTTCTTCTCTTTTATTATACTCCTTTCTTTTCTATGCTTTAAGTTTGTTGTTTTTTTTTTCCCCCCCGGGGAAAGATTCACCCTGAGCTAACACCTGTTGCCAATCTTCTTTTTTTTTTTCCTTCCCCAAAGCCCCAGTGCATGGTTGTATATCCTAGTTGTAAGTCCTTCTAGTTCTTCTATGTGAGCCACTGCCACAACATGGCTACTGACATGGCTACCACACAGTGGTGTGGTTCCAAGACTGGGAAACAAACCCGGGCCGCTGAAGCGGTGAGAGCACCAAACCTTAACCACTAGACCATCAGGGCTTACTGGCTTTAAGTTTAATGGGTTTTTCTTTCTCTGTTTTCTTAAGGTAGAAGCTTAAGTTACTAATATTAGATCTTTCTCATTTTCTAACATTAGTATTCAACGCTATACTATATATTACTCTCTAAGCATTGCTTTATGTTTCTTGCACACATTTTGATATGTTGTATTTAATTTTCCTTCAGTTCATTGTAGGTAGATAGTAGATAGATAGATAAGTGGTTTTAATTTTCTTGAGACTTACTCTTTGAACCATGGATTATTTAGAAGTGTATTTTTAAGTTTGATAAACGTGTGTATTTTCCAGATATCTTATTGTTACTGATTTTCAGTTTATTTTCATTATAACCTGAGAAAATATTTTGCATAATTTCTATTATTTTAAACTTTTGAAGTTTTGTTTCATTGCACAGGATATGGTCTATCTTTGTTAATGTTGCACATACACTAGAGAAGTGTGTGTAGTTTACTGTTATGTGGAGTGTTCTATAAAAGTTGACTAGGTCAAGTTGATTGATAGTGTTTTTTAAGTCATCTATATCCTCACTGATTTTTACTTATTTTTTTCATCAATTACTGAGTATATAATACTTTGAATATTGAAGTTTATTTCTCACTTCAGATCTATCGTATTTGTCTCATGTATTTTGATTTTTATCTTGCCCCATCTGTAAACAGCTGTTATATATTCTTGGAGAAATTACCCCTTTATCATTAGATAATGTCATTTTTTATCTCTGATAATATCATTTGTCTGGAAATTAATATAGCTACTCCAGTTTTCATTTAATCTGTATCTGCATGGCATTCTTTTCTCTAATTTTTTTACTTTTAGCTTCTAATTTTGTTTATATTTAAATATGATTCTAGTAGAATACAACTGGATCTTGCTTTTTTTTTTTTTGTGAGGAAGATTGTTGCTGAGCTAACATCTGTGCCAATCTTCCTCTACTTTGTATATGGGACACTGACACAGCATGGTTTAACAAGAAGTGTGTAGGTCTGTGCCCAGTATCCAAACCTGCAAACCCCTGGCTGCTGAAGCGAAGCACATAAACTTCACCACCACACCACCGGACTGGCCCTGGATTTTGCTTTTTATCTAATCTGATAATAAACATATAACCATGATATAGCCATACAGCAGAACACTACCCAGCAATAAGAAGGAACAAATTATTGATACCTGCAACAGCATGGGTGAATCCAAATGTGTTAAGCCAAGTGAAGTCTAGACTTAAAAGGCAGTGTGATATATAATTCCACTTAAATGACATTCTGGGAAAGACAAATTGTAGGGGCATAAAATATATCAGCAGTTGCCAAGGAATAGGTTTGAGAGAGGTGCTTGACTACAAAGAAGGGAATTTAGGGGGAAGGGGCAATAAAACTCCTATATATCATGATTGTGATGGGGGTTACGAGACCATGCACTTGTTAAAACTCATAGGACTTATATAAAATGGGTGGATTTTACTGTATTAAGTCAGGCTTCAAAAAATAAAAATTTATAACATGAAATAACAAAAGGCAATGAATTATAACCCAGATGGATACATAATAGGAAAAGTAACAATTCACCAAGGAACGAAAATGGGAAATTAGTTAATCTACCATTCATAGATCCACCCATATTGTCACAAATGGTAGAATTTCCTTCCATTTTTAAGGGTGAATAACACTCCACCGCAAATACATACCACATTTTCTTTATTCATTCATCTGTTGATAGATACTTGGATTGCCTCCATATCTTGGCCATTGTTAACAATGCTACAATGAACATAGGGGTGCAGACATCTCTTTGAGATCCTAATTTCAATCCTCTTGGATATATACCCAGAAGTGGGACTGCTGGATCATATGGTAGTTCTATTTTTAATTTTTTGAGAAACCTCCATACTGTTTTCCATAGTGGCCACACCATTTTACATTCCCAATAACAGTGACTAAGGATTCCAACTTCTCCATATCCTCACCAACACTTATCATTTGTTTTTCGGGATTTTTATTTTTTGATAATAGGCATCAGAACAGGTGTGAGGTGATAGCTCACTGTGGTTTCGATTTTCATTTCTCTGATGACTAGTGATGTCAAGCATCTTCTAATATACATGCTGGCCACTTGCATGTCTTCTTCTTTGAAGAAATACCTATTTAACTCTTTTGCCCATTTTTTAATCTTTTTTTTTTTTTTGCCATTGAGTTGTAAGCGATTCTTAAATACTTGGGGTATTAACCCCTTACAGACAGATGGTTTGCAAATATTTTCTCCCATTCCACAGGTTGCCTTTTCAGTCTGTTGATTGTTTGCTGTGCAGAAGCTCTTAGTTTGATATAGTCCCACTTGTCTATTTTTGGTTTTCTTCCCTATGCTCTTAGTGTTAAATCCAAGAAATTATTGCCAGTACCAAAGTCAAGAAGCTTTTCTCCTATGCTTTTTTTTTTTTTTTTTTTTTTTGAGGAGGAGGAGGTTTAGCATTTCAGGTCCTACATCTGAGTCTTTAATCCATTTTCAGTTCATTTTTGTGTAAAGCATTAAGAAAGTCTTTTTCCATTTTTTAAATCAACTTAAAGACACTTTGGATTCTCAATATTTTATTTACCCACTTTCCTGAGCAACTGAATTGCCCTTTCAGTAGCTATTCAAGATTCATATTCTAAAGATGACTGATGTAATATTTGTGGAGGTCTTTAAAATTATTGAAAACTTCAGCAGAATTCCTACCTAGCGGAGTTAAAAATGTCAGAAGTTCATATCTGAAGCCCCTGTGAAGCTCCTTGGGCCCTCACACCCCTAAGAGAGATAGGAGTTTCTTCCTCTAGGCTACCAGATGACCTTATGCCTGGCTGCATCATTGTATTTGTGACACTGCACTGTCTCTGATTCCTTGCATGCTGGATTTTCCCACTTATTGAGGAGTTTGAATGCTTCCTCTATGTCCCACCACTGACATAGTCCCTGGCATAGCATATATACTTAATCAACATTTGTTGAACACATGCAAAAAAATGCTCTGCAAATAATTTAAGCACTCAACTTCATTTTCAATATTGTTAAATGATACAATTCTACCAAAATTGCTAGAGGTCTATTTTTTTCAATTGTCCCTTCCACTGCAATTGCCAGGTTGAAACAATAACCTTCTATCTTGCCATTTCAAATCAATTCAGCAAACTTGTACTAAATATCTCTTATTTTGGTAAATACAATGATGAAAAAGATGGCCTTGAATAGTCGCAATCTAAGAGCAGAGATACGCACAAACATCATTGAAATGCAGGCAGAATGTGGAAAGTGTAATAAAACATTTAATGCAAAATATTACATCAACACCAAAAGCAGGGAATATTTCCCTAGAAGTCTTCTTGAAGGAATTCGAAAGGGCGGGATTCATACACTTTATGTCAGAGAACTGGGAAAGGGATAATTCAAGAATATAAAACAATAAGGAGATGGAATGATCAAAAATTGTCAGAGGGTCTAATTCAAATGAAATATAGATATATAAGAGCCTTTAATTGGAGGGGAAGAAGCGTATGTGTGTGTGTTCATTAGAGACAGTGAAGATCCAAGCTAGAGTAGTGGCAGTGGGGGCATAAATTAGCATTCCTGTGTTAGAAATGTCATGGAAATGAAACCCAAATGCAGAATACTGCACATAGCGTGATGCTGTGGGAGTGAAAGAGGTAATCAAGGAAGAATAGAAAGAAAAGATGAGAGGCCTGAGGATAGAACTCTGTGGAAAAGATACCTTTAGGGGACAAGTAGTATTGATATTTTGGAAACTGATTTTAATAACTATTGGTACAAGATTTTACACTATAAAATTTAAAGCTTAATAAATAATGTTATGAGTCAAAATAGTTAATTAGTTAGGTTTTTTCATTTTTTTCTTTATTCTGTTTCGTTTTTTTCCTAGTGGAATTCTGGGTACTAAGCTTCTTAAGGGCCTGTTGTTAATTACTGTATTTGCTTCCTTTGCAGTTTATAGATAATTCTCTTGCACCTGCCAATAAAGTGGTTATAATTGACTCATCTCACATTTACTCATTTCAGATCATATGCAAAAATCTCCAGGTATTAATAAACATTTTAAGCCATAGAATCAATGACTCTCCCGAAAGCTGTGGGAAACCTATAACCCCTAGTAACTCGGTACGTACTGAGCCCACTGTGCCTTACATCAGGACACTCATAAAAGTGCATAATCTTCTTTCACTTTATTGCCACTCTGTGCTCCAGCCATTTAAAAGCCAACTTTAAATGTTTCATGAGAGTTAAGGTATGATGCCATGACTTACATTCTTTTTCATAACTTTTTAGAAATGTGTCCCATAAGTTCCATTGCTATAGTTTCATAATAACATTTAGGAGGGTTGGTGCCACTGCCTCTGCATATTTAATTTGCAGTTTACACATAAAATAAGCACTTAACTGATTGTAAAGAGAAAATTGAGCAAGTTAATCCAATAGTACATTAAATTCCTTTATGTACAGATCAATCATCAAACCAAAAAAGACTTGGCAGATAATTTAGTTTATTTCTCTGACTATAAGCAAATTTCTACCTAAACCAACATAGATGTTAAAGATCCAAGGACCTACAGGTTATTTACTTCCCCAATAACATATTTTCATAGCCACCATGTGTTCTTTCTCAAAGTCCTTCACTATACTTAACTTTCTTCCGATTTCAATGACTTTCACAGTTACTAGTAAAAGAAAAGATTATCATTGCTCCCCTATCCTCTGCATTGAAACACTCATACATCTAAAGAGCAGTAGTAAGAATCCATCAAAAATTTCTTCTCCTACCTAAATAATATCTACTGTTTTCCTTTATTGTATACTTTTAAATTCACATTTTTTCAAAGTGTCATCCAAAGAAAAATAGTTTTATGGGAATGTGTCAGTTAAACAGACTAAAACTAACAACTTTACTAGAAAACTTCTCAATGTCTTTGACTGGATCAAGTAGATAGTAGAAAGTACCTTGTCAATATAATAAGCAGACCATCCCCCACTTTAAAGTGTAATGGCATATCTTTAAATGTGCATATTCTTTTTGCATTTCACTATAAAACACAAATTTTCTTTCTAGTTCGTGACTATCAACTCTCTGCTCTGTGGGCAGTTACTGTAAATGTTTTTATTATTAATGAGGATTTTTACTCATTAATAGACCACTACTGGACACATTACATTGCTCCTTTAACTCAATTTTTCCCACTAGTATTTATTAGTAAATATTCATCTCTTACACTTTCATCATAATTTCCTTTGCACCATTTTTCCCAAGCTTCCAGACTTGTACCTACTAGAATTTTGTTTCCTAACTCTGGTTTGAGCTATGTACTTATAATTCCAAAGAGAATAGGACATGAAACTTTACATGTTTTTATATTTGTTATTTCAATCAGAAAAGTATATCTACTATAGTAGGAAAACATGTAACTTTGGGGCTGGCCAGGTGGTGTAGTGGTTAAGTTCACGCACTATGCCTCGGCAGCCCAGGGTTCACAGGTTCAGATCCCGGTCACGGACATATGCACTGGTTATCAAGCCATGCTGTGGCGGTATCCCACATTAAGTAGAGGAAGATGGGCACCGATGTTAGCCCAGGGCCAGTCTTCCTCAGCAAAAAGAGGAGGATTGGCAATGGATGTTAGCTCAGGGCTATCTTCTTCACCAAAACAAAAAACAAAACAAAACATGTAATTTTTTAAGTTTTTCATCCATAGTGGCTAAATTTTAATGATGCATATAATTACAAGTAAGCTCCAATACTAGATTATCTGTCTTTATTCTCATTTCTGGTATGATTTAAGAAAGTTCTTAGGAAAACCAAAATAAAACAATTACTTCTAAATGCAGTTCTTTGATGGGTCACTCTATTTTCTGGCTGTCTCGACTCCTCCCCTGTCTGACAGCTGCCGAGGAAAGAGGAAGATGTGAAACTCATCATTTTCTCTCACCCACTGCGATAAACAAGTTTTATTCATTTGTACTTCAATTCTTCTGTGAAGCTGCTTAGGGAGGTGCAATGAGAAAAAGAGCATATACTGTAGTGTTGATAAAGACATTTTATTTATTCTTGTAGGAATAGAATGTCATTTTCCAAAAATCAATTGATTCAACTGATTAAATTTAATTTAAAATAATATGCTATTTTGTGATAGTTATAAAATTATCTTATTTGAACATTAGGGCATGAAATAAGCCAGAAAAAATAACACTATCAGAACCACCAAAAAGTAGTTATCATTTTATACAGTTTTTATGCAATCATTAGAAGTTGAGAGAATATTAGAAGGATCATAGTTAGTATTTTTAACCAGAAGATTTTTAAAGAAAAAGTGAATATTATGCACCTTTAATGAAAAATAAAAGAAATACACTCTTGTAGCCAGAGCTTAAATAAGGACAAAATTGATGTAAAAATAGACTCTTGGATTTATTCATTATTGCTGTTGAAAAGCAATTAGTGTTGTTAAATCTATGGGAAGTGAGTAAAAGAAATTTAGTAACTAAATGTACTGAACATTGGGCCATATGATGTATGTAACTTATTTAGTATTCATAAAACATTATGAAATAGATATTAGAATCCTCATTTTACCAATAAAGAAAAGGAAGAGTTTAAATATGTTTCCTAAGGGGCACACATCTAATAAGCAGAGACTGTAATATTTAAAACTGTGTATATCTCACTATGGAATCCATTTAATGTCCACTACATGACAAATGTATAATCAAGGGAAAAGACAGATGCCAATGATTTACACTACATGATTAAACATACAAGTGCTTAGTATATGTTTAATGATTCAATGAATTATTTTTTCTTACACAACCAGCATCATTGAACATACATGACAAAATCAATTTTAGAAGCAGGAAATATATTCGATGACAAAAATTCCAACAGTGAGGATATAGAGCAAGACAAAGACCATGGCCAGGCCGTGCTGGAGACACAGGTCATGAAAGAGTACAGGATTCATTGAGCTTAACTTAAAAGACAACTATTTGCTGACTAGTTAGCATGAGTTAAACAAACAAGCAAACAAACCAAAAAGAAACCCTTTTATTTGCGCCAATTTTGATATTTAAGTGTTCTCAGATATTTGCATTATTTATTAAAGAAAGGACAAGATGATCACCATTTTGGTGATCCTAATCAAAGAGATTAGTGATAATTTGTGGATCCACACAAGAAAAGTACCTCAGGAAGAAGCTGAGGAGATGGGGACAAGAGATCCTTGTGTTGTGGTTGAATAAATTATTGGTCTGAATACCTCACTCTCCAAGGTAGTAACATCCATTTGTAGTCTTGTTGGTCAGAATGTCCATCCCCATCATTGGGTTTAGGCTTTGCCCCGTGACTTGCTTTGGCCAATGACATATTAATGGATGTGACTTTAGTCACATCGAGAAGGGTAAAAAGCTTGAAAAGGGTGAGTTTGGGTTCACCTCTTGTGCACTGATGATTTGCTGTAAGAATGCTACCCAGGTAATCAGTGCCTCAGTATGGGTTATATGGAGCATACCACATGCTCTGGGTAAATCTGTTTCCAGAATTCTGTTCCAGAAATCCAAGCAGAATAACAGACATTAAGAACAGATTCCAACTCAATCTGAAGTTTGGAGCCTGGAATCCAGCCTATTCCAGTCAAGTTGTAACTACCACACAGAACACTGAACATGAGATTATTATTGTTTGAAATCATTAAGTTTTGAGGTTATTGTGGCAGCAGCTAACTAATACTATTGTTTGTGATGTCTGTGGTTGCTATGATTTAGCATATTTTTAGGAATTCACACAATGGAAGTGTAGATAAAATAGTTTTCCAGTAGCCATTTACTTTTTGGATGCACAATGGAATAAGACATTGTTAAATATCCCAAAAGGAATAATACCAAAAGAATTAATTTCTGTGGGGATTAACATGTGATGATCAATAGATTTTCAACACAGATTTTCAGTACTGGATGAATGCTTGACATATGCCAGGGACTGTGCCATGCTAATAAAAGAAGTCTAGGACCCTGCCTACCCATGCTTAGAATCTAAACTTAAGTACCGTTATGATTCCAAGGATGACCTTTCATAGATTTTCTGAAATGATTTATTAGAGTTTCCTAATCTCACACAGCTTCTATATTTGTTATATTTAATAGTTCAGAGTGTAAATCAGCTGCACAACCCAAATCCTGAATTCAGGGATAGGGAATTTGGAAAAGGAGCTAATTTTTGACAAAATATCATGTCATTTTTCTTCTTCATGTTTTTTGAACTGGACACTGCCAGTTCTCAAGCTAATCTTTTTTAGTGCTCTCATTTTCTGCAAAAATGATACTTCCTGGAAAAGTGTTGGGGACTTCTCCTGCTTCTTTTCCTAAGTGTCCGCCTTTGAGTTCTTACCTAGATCCCTAAATTCAATTGTGACTTTGTATCCAACTAATTCCCATGTCTCTACTTTTCTTCTCTGTCCAGTGGTCATTTTTTCTGCCTCAACTGCCATGAGTTCTTCCATTCCTAAAACTTTGCCTCTCAAGTTTCCTATCTCTACTGATGGTACACTATTCTTCCTATCACAAAAGAATTTACGCCAAGTATTAATTTTTGATTATACATGGTTGAGACAAAAAATGTGTAGTCCTGTAGACATTTTATCCTTTCTAGTTAATCTCATCTTTTCTGTTACCATTGCCCTCTCCTGAATCTGGATTATGTCCCACTTAAACCATTGTGAATGATTTTTAGCATGCAGTCTCCTGAGGCTGTGAACCATCCTACATTCCCCAGTTAGATCATACATCTTAGAATAGTGTAACTCTCTAGAGAGAGACATATTTTCAATGGCTCATGATAGCCTATTAAAGCAAGTACATAAACCATATCTTGGCATTCAGGATAATCCTTAATTTTAATGTATCTATCTACAAATGATTTTTTTGTGTGTGTGAGGAAGATTAGCCCTGAGCTAACGTCCATTGCCAATCCTCCTCCTTTTGCTGAGGAAGACTGGCCCTGGGCTAACATCTGTGCCCATCTTCCTCCACTTTATATGGGAGCTGCCACAGCATGGCTTGACAAGCGGTGCGTCTGTCCGTGTCCGGGATCCAAACCTGCGAACTCCCAGACGCTGAAGCAGAGCGTGAACTTAACCACTATGCCACCGGGCCTGCCTCTACAAATGACTTTGCATTAATTTTTACTTATCTTCATTATTGGAATACACTTTGTGTTACCCTGCTTTGGAAACTTGCTGATGCTGTTTCTTCAATTTACAGTGGCCCTCCAGTCATTCCCATCACTTAAATCCTTCTCAATTTTTCAAAGGCATTTCACAGGTTATGTATTCCCTATAAAGCCATTGCTATTCCCTCTAACAGAGCCATCTAATGGAGTGTTACTTAGTGGTGCCTCATGACTTTGACCAACAATAGCATTCATGATATCCGGTCAGATATTATAAATACTCAGATAATTATTTCATATCTTTACAAGGGCAGGGATATTGGCTTATTAATATTAAAAATACATAAATCCTCTACATTTGCTAGCATGTATCACATATCTCTGTAGTTCAGTGCATTATCATTTAATTGACATAAATTGAGAATTCTAGCAGCTATAATTCTACATAGTAGACTCCAGCTAGATTAAAAAATAAGAAGAATAGCTTACATTTACGTGCTTACTCTGTGCCTGTCACTGTTATAAATGGGAACAACACTAAGCGTTCAGTTGTACCAAGTTACCTTTTACAGAAGAGTAATCTGAGACACAGTAAAGTAAATTTACTTGCCCAAGACTGTATTGATAATAAATGGCCAAGCAGGGATAGAAATGGAAGCTATGGGGACCTGTCTCCCATGTTCTTCCTGTTCCTCAGAACATAAGTGATGTGAAGTGACCCAAAGTAACCCAAAGGAAAACATAAACTAGTAGGGAAGGGTGCTGGGGGTCCAATGGTTCTTTACGCACTTAAAGCGACAAGGCATTTTGAATCAATCTAATGAGACTAAGTAAATGTGCATATGTTTGGAAAAATTTCAGTCACCTTTGCCAGAAATAGGCATTTTACAAAAGCCATAGGGGAAGCATGTTATTTATTTGTGTTTTATATAATCATTAAGCATTTATTTTACTATACATAGCACAGTGAAATTATCCCATGCTCTAGTGCAAGGGTGGCAAACAGCAGCCCACAGGCTTAACCTAAGTTTCTCTTTAAAGGTTGGAAAAAAATAACAGAGACTATGTAACAGAGACCACACGTGATTTAAAAAGTCTACAACATTTACTATTTGGCCTTCTACAAAAAATATTTACTAATCCCTGCTTTAGTGTTAGTTCTAGGTGAAAATGCCAACTCATCTGTTAACTACAACTTGATGAATTTCCTAAACTTACCTAACCTTTTAGATAACAATAACACCATAGATAACTCATTGTGAAGACTAAAGATATAAAAAGTACAAGATAATATAATAAGATCTCAATAGAATGAGAGACAGTATAAAGAAGCGGTTAACTGTATATTCTAGGAAAATGTATTACGTATGTGTATTCTAATCAAGCCAAGTCACTTACTAACTAACACTCAGTGGAAGAGAATAACATGGAAAACCGTCATGGTTTTTGGAGGATTAGAGCGTTCCTAGTCTTCACTCAAAATGCTTAATTATAAACATTTATTTATAAAAAATATTTATTTTGCACTTTGGAGAAAAGTAAATAAGCACAAAATATAGTCCCAGGCTTCGCAGAATTGACATTTTGATTTGTGAGAATATATATGTATATGAACAATAGATCACTACAAAAGATCACATCCTTGCATGCAATATAACTTTTTAAAAATATACATATAAAACCTAAAGTGTTATAATTAAGATAATCAAACATATTGGTTTGCCTGGGATGGTACTAGTTTATACCCACTTTCCCAGTATAATTATTAATAGCACCCTCTTTTAGTCTTAAAAATCATCTCAACTTGGATAATAACTTACTTATGTGGTCCCAAATTAAAATGCAGAGTAGAGATGTTGCTTTCAGTCAAGTGGGAAAAACTTCTTGATAAGTTAACTATGATCAATGGTCACCTAAACCATTCATTTAATATATTTTGTAATTGGGATTACTTATAATCTATTGAAAGAGACAGTCACAGGATATAATGAAAAGCTAATATTTTCAGCTTGTAAAAGGAAAAAGCAGTTGCCCAGAAAAAACTAGAGAAAGCAGAGTGCTTCTAAGGATAATTCTTGCGGTGACAGGAGCTATCATATTAGAGAACAGGTAATGACTCTTTGATTTGAGAAAGAAACGACAGCATCTAGGATTGTTCAATTCCTTCTCCCGCGGTGTTTTCATTTACGACCCTATTTTCATCCAGTGGTTAGTCTGCCCTCTCTTATTCTAGCTCCTTACTCCCAGAGATGATAAGAAATGCAGGCAATTCCAAATGCAACCTGCCCAGAAAATACTAAAGACTAAGCACATTGGTCTATTGTAAAAAAAAAGAAAAAAAAATGTATAGAGAGATTACCAGCCAAACCCCCCAAAGAATCATAGCTCAGGCTGAAACTAAAATGTGACCAGCAAAGGAGCCATTCCCATGGATGGACTGATTTGTTAAATGCACACACATCTGTGCATATTATACACTTGCAACATGAATTTACCTTTTACACCTCACCCAGTTGATATTTACAAAATAATTTGATAAATATATTTTTTTACATTTGTCGACATCCAGGCTTTTCACACCAATTAAGAGGAAACGTGATGTTCAATGAGGTATACAAAGCTGAGATATACCATGTTTCACGTGCTTAAAAATACATTAATTGATATTGATTTTATTATTTTGATTGATCAATTATTGAATTTTAAATATTTGCAAGAAAACTTTATATTCAGCAGTAAAGTCAACTATCAAAACAGTTTTATTTAAAATGTCATTGTCTCTATAGTCAGTATTTGGAAAAAAGACTGTAATGCATGGCCTTTATTTCCTGGTAATTTAATTAATCAAAAAGGTTTCAATTACAATAGCATTAATATGGCACTTAATTACCACACATGCATCATAACAACCATGCACAAAATGAGAGGTAATTTCTCTATTTTAAATGCTATTCCTTTTTATTTTATATACGTAAAATATATAAAATATATATTTTTTCTTATTTTATAAACAATATGTTTTCTCCTTCCTGATAACCATAAAAGAACATAAAACAAAAAAGAAACATCCTGACAAGGGAAAAACAATTCTACAATGCAGAGACATGCCAATTTCTCACCTTCTGAATTTAATTTTGTGATCTCCCAGTATCATATTGCTCTCAGTGTGACTTTAGGTGCTTGTGAAGAGCCAATAAAAATGTTATAATATATTGTAAGCCATTGAGTCTGGAGCTCTAACCTCATTATACTGTCTACAGATCTTTAAAAGTTAGTATGAAAGACATCCAAATCCAATAAAATCTAATCTGAGCGAGGAATTATTGAGTTTTCCAAATCCATTAAGAAACCTAATGGTCATGTGTTGTGAACTAAGGTAAATTGAGCAATCTAATTTTGCTTTTTAAATGAGCTGGGATAGTGCTATCTTCAAAGACCTCTCTTTAGATGTTAACTAAAAGGGCCACAATAATAAGCATCATTACACTAAAAGAGTACTGTATCATGATTACTAAATCTCTGATCTTTAGTTTGAAAAGGGACCATTGTAAACTAGCAGAAGTCTGCCCTCAGTGATAGTCAAGACTGAAAGCAGGGTGCAATTAGCAGGGAATAGCCTGTCCATTTAGCATAAGCCCACAAAGCAGTGCAAGAGGAAAAACAATAATGCAAAATTTCTATAAATATCCATATTATTGTTAGGCTTCCTTGAGAAGGTTTTTTTTTTCAGCTTTCTTATTGTGTGTTTCTATTTTTCTATTGTGTCTAATAACAGAGTAACTTTGCTACTTCAGTAAAGAAAACATATCTGCCTTTGGGAGGCTTTCATAGATAATAATGCACAGTTGCGATTCTCCCAGTGTAACTCCATTTTCATTGGAGTCTCACTGCAACAAAAGATATTTTTAAAAACATAAAATAATCTCACACCATGCCCGATATACTTATCGGGAAGACAACACCAAAAGCGCCTACGTGTTTATGTTGTCATGTGGATGTTTCCATCTCCCATTCAATCAATCACTCAGAAACGTGGGAAACACCTTTACAATGGCACTGTGCTAGGCCTTGGGCAAACACAAGACCCCTTGGCACCAGTAGTTTACATTTTACTGGATTAGACCAAATATTAACATCACTGCAAAAGCTAATATTATAGGAACTGTAATTATGAAAGTATATAACTTTGGTTATATACTTTTGGTGAGGGAGACTAGCCCTGAACTAACATCTATTGCCAATCCTCCTCTCTTTGCTGAGGAAGATTGGCCCTGGGCTAACATCCGTGCCCATCTTCCTCTACTTTATATGGGACGCCGCCACAGCACGGCGTTGACAAGCAGTGCGACGGTCCGTGCCTGGGATCTGAACCCGAGAACCTCAGGCGGCCGAAGCAGAGTGCGCAAACTTAACTGCTATGCCACGAGGCCAGGCCCAAAAGTACATATTTTGAAGCATATTTCATAAACAATAGAAATTAGAAATGAACATGCTATTACAACAGACCACTGTGGTAAAAAGTGATGGTAAAATTAATGCAAGTGGAAAGAGCTAAAATCAATAGGTTACAAGGAGGAAACAACTTCATTTTTACTTCCATTTAGTCAAGCTTGCTCTTGTCATATCTCCTCCCCACCCTGAAAACTATCTCGGTTGGATCCCATACCTTCCCAGTCACTTTAAGATGCTAAAGAACAATATCATTTTCAACAAGAAGTTCATTCTAATATCAATTGATATTGATATCTCACCCAAATAAAGACTTCTTTGCTCTCCTAGCTTGTCCTGTCCAGTAAATCTCCAACAGTGGGGAAACGGGCAGTCACATTCCTCCCCCAGGTTTTGGATAAATGAAGGAAGGAATGGTAAAGCATCAAAACAGTCCTACTTGACTAGTGTTGTTCTAATCTGGAGTTGGTGTGACGGATGTCTGTGGGACAAATGCTCGAATGCTGGTCATTTCCCTGGAGGGTTGTTTTGTATATTCAGAGACATCTCTACCCAACTCCAGGAGGCCTCCTACTTGCTGCCCATTTCCTAGCATGGCAATGCAGGTTACACAGCATTAGAGTTACTATCTCTTATCATTCTTTCATCAGCAACTGACCTAAAAAATTAACTGCATACATATGTACAGTTAATGGGGTTGCTTGACCTGCTAAGTAGTCCTCTTGAGAAGAGTGTGTTAAAAATTCCTTAAATTTAATCCTCTTGGTTTGAGATTGAGGAAGAAGGTTGGGAGGTAATGATGTACAGCAGGGCACTCTGAAAACTCTTTCCAAAAAATCCTCTTACTTTCCTGATGAATTGTTTCCTTTTCTTATCTAGTCTAGAGGATGGTGATGGGCCAGTGGGCTCTCATTAGCAAGCACTACAAATGTACTCACCATTTCTTTTTAGAAAATGAGGGTAGTTATTTTACCAATTTTCAACAGTATTGGGCATCATCTTGAATTGAGACAACTGCTGACATCTCATTTTCCATCTCCATCATAAGGAAATGGTGGCAGAGATTCAGTTATTTTTACGATGTATAAACAATAAGATTTAATGATTAGATGTATGAGATGAAAGTCAAGGAGAAGTTGTCTATCAAATTTTTGTAAGAGAATGGTAGTACCACTCACCAAAATAGGGAGGACAAGGGGCACAGGATGAAGGAGCTGGTGCCCATTGCTTAACCAGTGGTATTGTCACCAACTAGGCACCTCAGGAAACTCAAAGGTGGGTTATGAAGCAATCAACTGTTTTTCCAAGTTGTTTCTTTTCCTTTTGTATGTTAAGGAGATGGAACCACCACCATCCTGAAACTGACCAAGCCTCACCACAAGAGCTACGCCCATGACCTTTGCCTTATTTTTAATGCAGCGATCTCTCTAGAAGGAGCTTAGGCCTCATTATGTGGAAGCACGTTCTCCAACTGAGCCTATGCAGGCAAATACCCACCTCTCACTTTTGAATATTCATTTCCCAACTGAAATAAAAGTTCCTGCTTCCCTTTGTTCCAGGACACCATGACTTTGGGAATGATTCCTCATGGCCTCCTGTTTGCTGCAAATACACTTTACTTTGTGAGACAACTTCCACTGGTGTAGAGTCTTATTTAACTCACCAGGACATGAGCCCACTTGGTTGGTAACAGTATGACCATCATAGGGTGAAGTACCTGAAAACAATGGAAATAGCTTCAACAATGTGTGTGCACGTGTGCATAACGTGTGGAAAAACAGTAAAAGCAGCAAAAAGTAATCAGAACAGATTCCAAGAGTGATGAGAATTATTGGCATAATGTTCTCTTTCATAGTGATTTAACTATATGATGGTGTTTTCAAAACTGATGAAAGCAATGCTCTTTTTCTGAAGCTACACATCAAATTTGATGCTAGGCAGGATACAGTTGTCAGACATGAAAACTGATCAGAGAGATGATGGGCATATAATCATCCTGTGTCTCTCATGCTTATGTTGCATATGAGTGGATTCCTCTCCTGATTTTACAACTATGAAATATATACACCAGAATTTGCATTTATGCTTATCTATAGAACATTGTACTCAAACTACCCTCCCCCACAAAGCAAGGCAGTACTAGGTGTCCTCATTCTCTAGGGATAGGTGACAATATTTTTACAGACATAAAAATGAATTTTAAACACACTGTCTATAAATCACATAAATACTTGAATTTGTTTTTAATATATTTATTTTTTACTTCCTATGGTAATACCTTAATGCCAAAACAGGGGTCTTTGACTTATAAAATGAGAATTCTTTGAAACTAGAAATATTGTCTTAAAGTTATAACATAAAATGATAATATAGCATGTAAAAAAGACAACTGCATTTTAGAACATCAAAAACGCTGTGTGAAAAACTGTATAATTTGGCCTTAAAACTCTACTTTTCTTCTTAATATGTTATTTTTAAAAAATTCAGGTCAAAAAGGAAAAATTCTAAGTCCAAAAGGAGTCCCAGGAGAAGCTCAAAAATCGAATGCTAGTTAAATAATGTAAACTTATTATTCTATGTAAAATTATGTTATTGAAACTGTATATTTCAGAAATAATTTTAGAGGAATAATTGAGATTGAGTTAGGTTACTCGTTGGTTTCCCATGGAAGAGATCAGGTTAACAAGTGTTGCTGGGTTGGGCAGGTAATATATAGACACATAAGGATGATTTTAAAGATTTTTTTTCCCCCTCTTCTCTGCTATAGTGATCACTGTATTTGGGAAGACATATATTAAAAGAGGTGATTATATTAAACATACATTTAACATAAGCATACTAAACATTTTTGGACAATATGGAATATTGTATAGCGTAACTAATGAAATGAGGCATATATAATCTAGAGATAACATTATTTCCTTTACATTTTTCTATATATATCTTTTAAAACTGAGTACAAACTATACTCACTTATAAATCCAGCTTTCTTTCTTTTGTCATTAAATAGTCATATAAAAACATGGACACTAGCTATGCAGTATTCCATGTTACAGATGTTGCATATTGTTCTTAGTAATTCTTTTATTGATTATAATTAATAACATTCCAGTCTTCCTTATTAAAATCAACATTGTAGTGAACTCACTTGAATAACCTTGAACATGAACTTTGTGCTTAGCTCCAATATTTTTACAGAATAACTGCCTAGAAATGTAAAAACTTAAGGTTCTTAAAACACATTGAATACTGCTGAGCGTTAATACATCTTAATTTACACATATAACTACAGGTGAATGAAAGTTATCTGTTTCAAAATATGCTTACCAAAACTGGAAGATTTTTCTCTTTCTCTTTTTATGATTTTCAACTTCATAAGGGAAAAAATGAATGTATTTTTTAAGGAAAACAAATAAACAAACCCTGCAATAGCTGTAGGGTCTGGAGTAGAGGAGTGGACAAGGATCTTCGAGGAGGGCAGTGAGAGCTGGCAGCTGGGCAGTTACTGTTGACACAGCAGAAAGTAAGGTAAGAGACTTAGTGTTTTGGAAAGCCAGAGCCAAGGTACTCTGGTACAAGTCTGAGATTAGCCTAAAGCATCTCAGTCTAAGAAGATGGTGGTGGTGAACTCAAATATTTACTTGGTCCTTGGTTCTCCTTGAGAAAATAAGAGTTTAAATAATGATTGATAGTAGTATATATTTAACAAGTAACTTTATGGAGGTATCTTCTACTTCCTTAGATGTTGAAAAAGTATAATTATCCATGAACACAAGCTGAAGCAGAGTTTCCCCAATTTTAATGTGCCTGAATATCACCAGAGAAGCTTATTATAACTTCAGATTCTTGGTACACAACAGGTAGGGAGCCCACTTGAATTATTTGGGGAGGCAGGTGCTGGATGGGCCCAAGGTAATGAACTATGTACAAGATTCTGAGACAGGAGTTTAAGTCAAATTTTAATAAGACATTGAGATGAAGATCAATCAAAACATATTCTGCTACATTGATAATTGCATGTTCTAGAAAAAGATAATTGACCAGATTATGTACAAAGTTATCTAAGGTTTGACTATTCACCCAAAGGGATCTAGGGGGATACTCTAACTGGAGGTTAATGTCTGAAAATGATTCAACCTCTCTCCATGTAACTTTGCAAACACAAATATATGAAGGGACAAGACATATTATCCAGGCATAGAAAAATCTTTCACACAGGTTCTCCAGTATAAACTGTCGGGGTTACATGCTTATGAAATGACATTGTTCTAACTTGAGCTATACATTAGGGTAGCTTCTATTCCTCTGTGTGCTTCGTATTCATTGACTTAACCTTACATTTTTATTGCGACTAAGATTTTTAAAGAATCTCCAATGATTTATACAAGTTTTTAAAACTATGCCTTTAATACAGTGATAGAAACTATTTAGATTTCTCATTCACACATAAAAATAAATTCTACAAAAATGATATTCTACTTTTCAATATCAATTGATGTCATAATAGTCTTCCAAAAATACCTAATTCGGAAACATTCTTGCTTGTAACTCTCCCCAAACGAACCTCACAAAACGACTATTGAGTAATGTTACATTGTAGAAGTGGACATAGTGTTCCAGGCAGAGTGTAAATAAACTCTCCAGCTGAAAGCAAAGGGACCCCTAACATTCTATATAAGCATGGTTTTAAGCCCTTGCAAAGAAAGGACTCTGCAAATGCTACATTATTAACAGTCGTTAAAGGAATGGTTTTTCCTCTTGGCCACTTATTTGTTTCTTAATTTTTTTTTAAGTAGAGATTTATAAAAGTGCACCTAAAATTTGTATAATGGTCCACAGTTTGAAATGTGCATTCACATCCATGAACTTATTGATTTTCATGGTCTCCATGTAAGGTACAATAATTATATATTTTACACATGAGAAATATGTGACAAAATTGTGAAAAATAGAACTTGATCATTAAACAGCTAGTGAGTGACAAAATTGCTCTTAAATGTCTCTTTGTTATTAAATTTAGGCCATTGTAATAATCATGTTGTAAAGAAGAAAAGAATAGATATTCCACTTACCATCATAGCATGCTACTAGAAGCATTGGATAATGACAATGGCCTAAATTTAATAGCATCTAAAAGAGAAGGTAAAATATTTTCTTTCAGGATAGGGATAATTCTGATGACTTAATTCTAAGGAACTACCATTCTGAAAATAATGATAATTTTCTGTATTATGTTGACGAGGGTGTTAGTTAGGAATATTTGATCTTGTGTCAAGATTCTTGAAAAAATTTATCAGCAATATTTATATTATAAAACAAAAACAGATGGAAAGAATTAGTTTCCAAAAAGTTTGTAACGAAGTATATTTCCTACAAAAGAGTTTGAAAGTTTCGACTTCATCAGATCCTTTCCAAGACTGATTATTGCCAATTTTTCAGTTATTACCAGTTTTCAATGAAGAAAATACAATCCACTCTTATTTAGGTTTTTATTTCTCTAAATTCTTATGAGGTTGTTCCCCTTATTGGAAATGTGCAAGTATATGAAATTTAAATTTCTGAAAAATGTTAAAGTTAGTATTTTTAACATAAAATACATTGTTTTACCAACATTTTTATACCCTGTTATTCATCTGTATACTTCAATTTTAAGGTATAGGTTTTTGCATAAGAATTGGGCATATATTAATGTAATAATCTAATTTTATTCTAATTTTAATTTTTACTAATTGCCGTGTCCATTCTCAATTTTCTGAAATAGTATGTGATCTCTGAGCACTTTCAATATCTAAAAGTTTAGATATCTAAATAGTTGCTTAAATATTTAGCAATTTAAATATCTGATTAATATTTGCCTGCAAATGGCATACTTTTTAAGCATTTTATTTTATACCAGGTAAATCAAACAATTCAAACCTTTCTTCTTCCCTCTTGCTCATATTCAATATCCCTCTCCAATTTTCCTCTCCATGAATTACTTTCAGTACATTTGCAGACTTGTCAAGTTCTAATTCTTGGAGCTATTTCTTACATGTATGTTCTTATAAACAGCTCTGAAACAATGTTTCATTTCCAGAACTCTGTCATCTGTTAGGTCTCCAATGCTCTCAGGTAGACTATGTCCCTAACATCACTTTCTAATTCTCCAATTCTTTAAACTGATAAAGCACGGGAGAAACTCTTGTCCTCTGGATGTACTTTATCTATAACTTCCCCGACAGAATTATAATCATGCAAGCAGCATTCTCAGGGGTAGATGATTGTTTTCTGGTGGTGATCGGCACTCTGGCTGAATGCAGCGACCGCTTTCTTCTGCTGCTGCTCTAAACCAGACTCATATCTTTGAATTTAACAATCCTAAGGAACAATTGTTTTTCTCTTCACTCTTCACGTGTCAGGAGAAACCTGATAAGCCTTTCTTACTTCACACACTTAACCCTGAACCAGATTCTGTTTTAAACTAGAAGTCTTAGCATTGGTCTGGAAGAAAATTAAATTAATTTAGAAGTATAATTTTACCAATTGTTCTCATCAGATTATAATTTTATGCATCTTTTTATTTAAATCATTACTCAAACACTGTATCTTCAATTATAGATGAGAAA
Source organism: Tapirus indicus (assembly GCA_031878705.1). Classification (NCBI taxonomy): domain Eukaryota; kingdom Metazoa; phylum Chordata; class Mammalia; order Perissodactyla; family Tapiridae; genus Tapirus; species Tapirus indicus. The sequence goes on along the minus strand of CM062939.1, from coordinate 25,059,239 downwards.
AACAAGAGACAAATTATCTGTGTTTTCACGTTGTCCAATTAGGATTCTATTAATTTTCCCTTATTTCCTTTGCTTCTAAAGAAACTACATTTCAGTCACGACCCACTTTTCACTCTATTTTTAATTGACAGTGTTATTTTCTTTCAATTAAATTGCAGTCACAAAGCACCTGAGGTAGAAGTCTAAATAATCTGTGTTAACCTGATTATAGTTGGTTATAATCATTTGGTGGTGACTTTCATTATTTTCATTATTTCTGATCATGAAAAAAGGAGCAGAGGATCTTGGTGTTATCCTGGAAAAATGGAGATATGTTCTCCCTGTCATCCATCTCCATGCATTCTCTTTCTTTTGCCTTCTCTCAAAAGAGATGGAACACTGCTAATATGGCAAGTATGTATCAAGGCAATGGAAGCAAATACATATTTGGACAAAAGACAAACACATCAAACGACCAATGAGCTAGATTTGTTGATAGGCAAATCACAAAAATACTAACATCCAGTAAAACTGGGAAAACATTTTCAACCATACTACTAGAAAAATACATGTCTTCACAATCAGTGAAGACATTTTGAAAAATAAAAGTAATAACTAGAGCGAGGATGTGGCAAAATCAATACCTGCATTCATGGCTTGAGGAATGGTATAGAGATATGAGCTCTTCTGACAGTAAGTTTTAAAAGGTTTAAAAACAATCGTATTCCTTTGCTCAGTATTTTATTCTGTAAAAGTCTACCATGAGAAATTAAGTCAAGTACATGCAAATATCCCTGAATAAGACCCTTTATTTTATGCTTATATATATATATATATATACATATATACATACACACACACACACACGTATATACATAGATCTTCAGAGGGAAAAAATAGATGACATACTAGAGAAAAGGCTGAAGCAATTAAAATGCATCCATAAGATAGGACAGTATGAGGCAATTTAAAATAGACTTTCTGACATTAGTTACAGGAGAAACTATCGTGGCTGAATTTAATTACCATCTTCAGGTTATAAACCTCAACATACGATCTCAGTTAAAAGATATTTGTGTTTACATATTTAAACAGAGGGAAATGGTAGGAAATATATATGCATTGTAACAGCAGCTATCTCTAAATAATGGGCTTCTGGATGCTCTTTAAAAAATGTTTTCTTCTTTGTACATTCATAGATTATAAAGTATTTTAAGAAGCTTGCAATAAAATTGATAAAGACTGTCAGTAAAATACCTATAGGCACATAACAAATATGGGGCTTGCCTTCTGAATATCTTCAACTTTCTATGCAATTAATAACTCGCCACCAAATTTAGACTTGATTAGCTTTTTAGCTTTTATTTAGGATTTATTCTACAAAGTCTTTTAGAATATGCATATAATAATTATTTACCTTTAAAAGAATAACATGGAAGCATAGTAGATGATCTATAATAGAGTAGCTGGTCTAATGATTAGATTAGGTAGATGAGGTTGAAAATCCTCCAGTATCTGATTAAAACTTTGAGAGTCAGGTGCTTCATATTAAAAATTAATACAATAGCAAACATCTCATCTCTTACAGTATTTGTAAGATCTAGAAAAATATCTGGTAAAAAGAAAGTATAAATATATATATGTATATATATGCTAGCTGGTATTTTGTCTCTGTTACAATAATCTGTAGAAAACTTTAATGTTTACTTTGAAACCATGGTGCTTTGATTCTATATATTTGCTATTGAAATAGCAAATTAACTTGAAGATAAATACAGATGCATGAAAGAAATATAAGATGTAGTAGTCACTTTGGTATTCTTGATAACCAGGACAACCTTAATGTATTTAAACAGGTACAGAGCTATTTGAAACTATTTACAAAATGATAGTCCAGGGTTTTGGACACAAAGACATATTTAAGTTACAAACAGAATTGGATATTTTATAACTGCATCTCTAGTCTTCACAAAATGATTATTGACTGCATTTTATACCTGCAAGGATTTTATGTGCCTTGTTTTAGAATGAACATATGGCATATATTTATATTTCATTTATATCAATGACTCTGTTCAAGCTACAGGAATCTTCTAAAATTATTGCCTCTCTTTCAAAATGAAGTTAAAGCCTAGTAAACAGTTCATATTAAAACTGTCTTTAAAATATGACAGATACAACATAATTTACAGTATGTAAATTTACATTTAACAATACATGTTCTCCTCTCCTTGATCTGTATGGACAAAGTTTCATTTACTATTAAAATTTTTGTTTTAGAGTGCTATTCTTTAAAAACAAACCCACATAAGCTCTTATCCATTAAGGATAATATTGTTAGAAGAAGATTTCTGATGCTGTTTTGGCGATTAATAATATATATTAGAAAATAGGGATTTTACATTCAAGATGGTACAGCAAAAAATTTCTTTAACTCTTTTCCTCTCTAAAATAAAAAACAAGGGAGGTGGGGAGAAAATAGAGAGTGAGAAAAAAACCCTCCTATTCAATGATGTCAGGAATCATGCTGATAAGTAGCATAAAGATTACACCAAAGCTGCAGAATGGCAAAGTAGGGCGCTGTCCTGGCAGATCCCAAGCAAAGTCAGCAGAAAGGAGAATTCTGCAGCCACCACTAATCAAGCTGCTCTCCATGGATAGAAACAAATATATATGGCCTTTCTGCTCTGATGGTTAAGAACAGAAATTCAAGAGTCAACAAGAGAAAGAAGAAGAAAAAGATATAAAAGTGAGAAGGCAGTTTAACGGGAAAGATGGAAGGGAGGGAGGGACACCAGAAGGAATCCCCCAAATCAATAGCAAACAAACTTGATTTTAAGATCAAAACTCTTATATAGTGACTATATAAGTGCAATTTACATTTCATGAAGTGTACATTCCTTCATAAAGATCTGTTGTGAACATGCATGGAAGGTCAGCAGCATTTAAGAAGCAGAAACTATCAGGAAATGGACGTAGTTCTTCTCATGGCACGGGCAATCTTTTTTTATTCTGTTTTTGTTTTGTTTTTTTAGTTCTACGTTATATATATGTTGGGCTCTTAGAATGTTAAAGGTTGAGTAAATGATTTAGAACATCTTCTTTTCTTTCCTGACATTGTCTAGAGTAAATTTTTTTCATTGCCAGGGTCATTGAAACAACTTTAAAAATCAAATTAATCTTAAGTTGAGCGTTCTTTTTATCTCCTCCATTTATGAAGCAACAAGCAATGATAAAAATATATCTGTTTAACATATCCTATTATCCATGTCACAATTAAGAGCTCTTAAAAATGATAACAGATTAGGGGCCAGCCTGGTGGCGTAGTAGTTAAGTTAGCGCGCTCTGCTGCGGTGGCCCAGGTTCGTGGGTTCGGATCTCGGGCGTGGACAGACGCACTGCTTGTCAGCCATGCTGTGGCGGCATCCCATATAAAGTAGAGGAAGATGGGCACAGATGTTAGCCCAGGGCCAGTCTTCCTCAGCAAAAAAGAGAAGGATTGGCAACAGATGTTAGCTCAGGGCTAGTCTTCCTCACACACACACAAAAATGATAACAGATTAATAACTCATTAGAAAATGGAAGACATATATGACCTAGTGATATACATGAAAAGGTGAAGTCACTTTCAGTCAAATGAAAAGTTGATTAAAAACTTTCATAACGCTCAGTGTTAGAAGGAGAATTACTTTCACAATGACTACTATTTGTGTGTGTATACACACACATATACACATACATAATTGGGGATTGTGTGTATAAACACACACGTGTGTGTATATATATTTGAATTAATTTTAAAGAAGTAAAAAGACAGTAAGTACTTGGGAAGGAACTATGAAGCATATTAAGTGATTGTGTGGTGACATTAATGTTTAAACATAAATGTACATGCTTATAATAAATGATTAACATGTCACTGTAGTATTGATGACAATGTATTTATTTTAAACCATTACATATGATGCAGCTTTAGAATCATAAATGCCCCTCACACTGCAAAATGGTTTTGAGTAGATTAGATGTGACAATCTCTGATTACATTTTTCGTGCTAACGCAGATCATAATCATCTTTCTGAGTCATTTCATACTGCTTTGAAATAAGAAAGCTGCTCACATTCTGCTTTTTACAACTATTTCCAAGTTGAAGAAACTTGTACAATATAATATTTATTTTTGTGAACTTTGGAAGACAGAGAAAATAATTTAAATCGTAATTCACTTTTTTAATATCACCTAATGCAAAAAGGTGCTAACTAATTAAAAAGAATGAAGAGTAACATTTTCTTACTCCGAGATCAGATCTCTGGTCATCTAATTTTCTCTCCACAACTTCACTCTTTTGCAAAAAGAACTGTGACCACTCCAAATAATCACCAGTTGACGATAGCTTTTACTTTGTGGGTCAGGAAATACTGCGTGTATAGACTTACCTTTTAAAAGCAGGAATGGTGATGGCAGGAGACATGAGGATGACAACTTGACAAAGAGATAAGAGATGAAAATGTTGAAAGCAGTCAACAGAGAAAGCTCACTGCAAACCGCACTGATGAGTGTCCATAACGACGGCTAGAGTGCTAAATAAAGTGTCAATCTTGAGAATAACATTCACTATAAAATATGTCATATATTTATAGCGCAATTATTTTTAAAAGATTTTAGCATTTGCAGAGATAAATATTCGTTGTCTGTGGTATCTACTTATATGGAACTCTTACTAAATGGCTCATATAAGAAAGAAGACTATTGGAAAGGAGGAATTGAATCCCAAAGACATAGCTTAATTCCTGATAGAGAAACAGATATGTGCTTAAAACAACACAGAATTGAAACACTCAGGAGAAAAGAAACTGAAGGGCTAAAATTATTTTTTTAAAACTACTCAAAGAGAAATACTAAGAGATGAAAATAGTGAGGATATAAGGATATCTTAAGAATGATATTTTGGATTGTGTGACATGGCACCTGAAATTACAGTGTCTCAGTATTTCTGCCCCCAAGTAGCCATGTCACTCTATATTGTTTTATCTATGAACAGAGTTTTTACCTTGATCTTTTCCTATTTCTTCACCTCTGTTTTGTATGTGAATTTCCCTTGTAAATTTTTGTATGTATCCACTTTTTGGAATTATCTTGTATCATCCTGCTAATAGCTAAGGAATCTGTACACTCTCTCTTTAAAACAAGAAATAACTCCTTACCATAACTATGTCCAAGTTTATATCTTTAACCTATATATTTTGCTCTTGAATCAGGAGGGATGGCAGTCAAAGTTCTTGTTCTGTCTGTCACCTCTGCAGTTTCACTTATAATTCCAGAGCTGCATGAAAAAAAGCAGCTATATCTTGATAAAATCAACCCCTGAGCTACCTTAATAATTCACTCAACCTTCTTGACCCGCCATATATTCTCTGCCTGTTTGCTAAATATTGCCTCGTTGCTAGGAAGTCACACTTTAATTTCTTTGTTTTCACATAGAAAAGGGAAGGCTGTAAGAAAATACAAGTTAACACACAAAACTGGCAAGAACGTGGACATCTTAGATTCCAGAATAAAAATTTTTAAAATAAGGAAAACTCAAAATTTAATATAAAAACATATACTTTTAAATGGTGCAAGGATGGTGGGGAAAACTTCCATTTAGAATTTTTTTAATTACTTGTACTAAATGATGATAGAGGAGATCTACCTCATCTGGGGAAAAAAGTTTAATATTACTTTAAACATATAGGAGAGAGAGAGAGAGAGAGTGTGTGTGTGTGTGTGTGTGTGTGTGTGTGTGTTGTAAAGCAAATAATTAGAATTGTTCATAAAATGAAACGGGTTTCTTAAAGAGATAGATAATTCTATCACATAGAGCTTTTCCTGTTGTGAATATATAAAAATTTATATATCATATTATAAAATGCCCTTCTACTTAGTGCCGTAGGTTGGGTAAGGACCTAAGATCTTGCTCTATTCCTGAAATTATATTTTCCTATAAAATATTTGGAGGGATTTCAATTAGGAGAGTATAAATGTGAATGAGGTTGAGACTCAGTATAAGCAAGAACATACTAGAAATGAATGATGTACAACTTTCCGGGACTCTATGAGCATATGTTTAAAGATAGGGAGTTAGATTCTTCAATTGTCACGAAACTAATACCATACTAACAGATAGTATAAATCCAGTATAAATAGCTAACTTTTATGGAGCACTTAGCATGTACCAGGCGTTGCTCTAATATGCAAGTTTTATTGTCTTAAATCCCTAGCATCCTAAAAATAGGTATTCCTATTATCCAATTTTATAATCAACGGGAATTAATCACAGAGAGGCTAGTACATGGCAAAGCTGGGATTCAATCCCTGACATTGGGTCCCCTGGTTCCCATTCTTAACCACCACCCACACTACTCCCCTTCTCCTTTCTTCCTTCTCCTCTACTTCCTGAAGTGGAATCCCTTTTCACTAGTTGAAAACTTCCTAAAACACCAATAGACTTCCAGTTTCCAGGTCTGCACATAAGGATCTTGAAAGTCGTCACTCCATCCCAACAAGTTAAAACCTGAACAGACTGAAAAAGCAACAACTCTTATTGGATCCGTAAGAGGCGGGAGGACATAGGGCAAGCCACTGCCCCCAAGATCAGCGAGATAGAAAGGAGAACACAGGAGCAGAGACTCGCCAGCAGAAACCATCCCAGGAGCCAGCGCTGGGGTAGGAAAACCTGAAGTGTACTTGATTTGTTGGAGGCCCAGTGTGGATAAGTCTGCAAGTTAAAACACCAGGGAATCCCAGGCGTAGGGGCATCCCCACAACATTGTGAAATTTACCTCCAAGAGCTCCAGCAGGTTCCCATAGTAAATATCAGAGAAAATCCCCTTTGGCTTCCAGCAGAGGGAAGGGGAGAAAACTATTTTGAAATACAGCAGAGCACTTTGTTCTTCTTAACAAGACCTGCCCTCAGGAGAAACTGGGGTAGCCTAACCTGCTGGGGTACTAACAGAGCCTAACTGATATGGGGGAAGGGAAACAAACTCTAGCCATCCTGTCCCACCTATCGGGGGAGAATAAAACTGGGAAACACTTGTAAGGTTCATAGTCCAGAGGCATAGGCTCACTAGAAAGTAACCAAATCGTAGGACTATAGAATGCTCCTCGCCGCCAACCCACAGCTCACCACACATTACTAAAGGCCTATTTACATGTCTAACTATTAGGAAAAAAATTACAAGGCATACCAAAAAGGAAAAATAAATCCGCAATTTAAAGAGACAGAGCAAGCATCAGAATCAGACTTAGCAGGGATGTTAGCATTATCAGACCAGGAATTTAAAACAACTCTGATTAACGTGCCAAGGGCTCTAATGGATAAAGTAGACAGCATGCGAGAACAAATAGGCAGTGTAAGCAGAATGATGGAAATCCTAAGGATCGGAAAAGAAAGCTAGAGATCAAAAACATTGTAACAAATGTAGAATGCCTTTGATGGGCTTATTAGTAGACTGGACACAGCTGAGGAAAGAATCTCTGAGCTAGAGGATATATCAATAGAATCCTCAAAAACCAAAAAGCAAAGAGAACAAAGACTGAAAAAAAACCAGAATGGAACATCCAGGGACTTTAGGACAACCACAAAAAATATAACATACGCATAATGGAAATACCAGCAGGAGAACAAAGAAAGAGAGTAACAGAAGTATGTGGCATCATAGTGACTGAGAATCTCCCCAAATTAACATCAGACACTAAACCACAAATCCAGGAAGCTCAGACAACACCAAGCAGAGAAAATGCCAAAAAAACTACACTGAGGCATATTATCTTCAAACTGCAGAAAATCAAAGAAAAATCCTGAAAGAAACCAGAAGGAAAAACACTTTCCCTATAAAAAGATAAAAATAAGAATTACACCTGACTTCTCAGAAATTATGCAACTAAGAACAGAGTGGAGTGAAATATTTAAAGTTTTCAGAGTAAAACCCATCAACCTAGAATTCTGTATCCTATGAAATTATCCTTTAAAAGTAGAGGAGAAATACTTCCCAAGATAAACAAAAATTGAGGGAATTTGTTGCCAGTAGACCTACCTCTCAAGAAATGTTAAAAGAAGTTCTTTAGAGAGAAGGCAAATAATATAGGCCAAAAACTTGGATCAACATAAAGAAGAGAAGAGCATATAAGAAGGAATAAATGAAGGTAAAATAAAAAGTTTTATTTTGCTTATTCTTAATTGATCAAACAGATAAAAGTTTGTTCAAAATGATGATAGCAAAAATGTATTTGATTAAGTATGCTTATATATATGCTTAAGGAAGCTTATATATAAGTGAAATGAATGACAACAATGATATAATGGATGGGAGGAAGGACTTAGGTTTATTTTGTTATTATAAGATATTCATACTACCCATGAAGTGTTATAATATTATTTGAAAGTGGATGGACTTGGATTAGTTGTAAATGTATATTGCAAATTCTAGGGCAACCATTTAAAAAAGTTTTAAAAAATGTATAACTGATATGCTAGGGAGGAGAGAAAATGGAATCATAAAATGCTCTATAAAAACCACAAAAGGCAGAAAAACAGTGGAAGACAAAAATAAGAACAAAGAACAAGGTCAACAAGTAGAAAATAGTAGTGAATATGGCAGATATTAATCCAACTATATCAATAATCGTTTTGAATGTCAGTGGTCTAAATGACAGAAATTGTCAGAGTGGATCAAAAACCATGACCCAGCTACATGTTGTCTCCAAAAAATCCACTTTAAATCTAAAGACACATATAGATTGAAAGTAAGTAGATGGAGAAAAATATACCTATGATAGCACTAATGGAAAGAAAGCAGGAGTAGCTACGAGTAGCTACATTAATTTCAGACAAAGCAGAGTTCAAAGCAAGGAAAATTATCAGGGATAAAGAAGGGAATTACTTAATGATAAAAGGGTCTATACTCCAAGAAGACACTCTTAACGTGATAACCAATGTTAAAGAATATATGCTTTTCCTTCTGCCTGTAAATATTTTAAATTTATTAGCCTATTGTGAAATGAAAAATTGTGTTGTAATTCCAAATTGCTTTAATACATCAATTTAAAATCTTTATATTTTAAATTACCTGAATAAACATTTTAAAAGATTTTCTAATAATTAATGTTCTTAGGAATACATTGAAAATTTTTCAATATAATTCTTCTGTGTCTTTCAGAAAGTGGGTGATAGACATTTCAATGGTGTTAGATAATTTCTAAGTACCATGATAGAAAATGTACATTTCCTTGCAATACAAAAATATATTTGTAATGATTAAAGACTATTGTCAGATACTATATTTGTGCATGGCATTTGTTGAAACTCTAGCACAGTGAATATAGTTTAAAATTGAGTTGTTCTTTGTGAACAAATACTCTTAGAAATATGTTCCCCAGGTCACCATTATTGTCCATGGTATTTTAATTGGAAACATCACATAAGGGATGCCTTTAAAATAATTTTTTAAAAAACATGGAATCTAGGGGGCTGGCCCCACAGTGTAGTGGTTAAGTTCGGCATGCTCTGCATCAGCATCCCAGGTTTGAAGGTTCAGATCCCAGGCGTGAACCTACACCACCCGTCAGCCATGCTGCAGTGCTAACCCACATATAAAGTGGAAGAAGACTGGCAACAGATGTTAGCTCACAACTAATCTTCCTCAGGAAAAAAAAAAAGTATTGACTCTAAAAGAATATGCATACCAATTACTAGCCATAATAAGATGTCACCAATGTAGGTGGGTAGAAGACTCATATTTAAGAGTCATTACATTGCATTTTTATACTCCAGTATTTTCTCTTGATTTTTTTCATTGATTCCTAGCAAAGTTAAAAACTTTATATATTTATTGACAATATATGTTTTCCTTTGAGATTCCCCTGTTTATGTTTTTTTGTGGATTTTTGTTTGTTTCTCTTCTGCCAGATTGTGGCTTGTCATTTTATTATTTTAAGTTGTAATATAATTTTATAAGATGCCTTTAATAAAGAAAATTTCTTACTCTTCACACTTAATGACATACCCACCATTTTGTAAAAAAAAAGAGAGAGAGAGAGAAGACTGACATTATCAAATCTTAGAAAATATGTGGGAAACTGATGTTCAATAAAGCCATCTGGGAAATCCACTTGACCAAATATTAAAAACTTTATCATTCACATACCCTAAAACACTTCATTTCCATGAAGATACTCAAGAAAAACTCTTCACATATGTACTAGGAAATATATACAAGAATGTGTACAGAAGTTCTGTTCACAAAGGGGTTGTATATTCACACAATAAAATATATTACAGCTATGAATCTTAATCAACAAGATCTACACACAAAACATGGAGGCATCTTAGCAAGGTATTGATTGATAATCACAAGTCCAATATTCTTTTTACAAGTTTTAAAGAAAAGATAATATATCAGTTAGATACTCGTATATATGTAATAAAATAAAATAAAATAATAAAGTGCAAGGGAAGGAGAAACCCAAAATTCAGGATTGTAGTTGCCTTAACATGGGAGGGAGGGGAATGCAATACAGAAGGAGGACGTAGTTTACAGGTAAGATTTTAGCTCTCGGACTTTCAAAGAAAAATTGCACTGGGTAGTGTTAGGCAAGGAAGACTTGATTCAAGATTATTACAATAGGAGTCAAGACTACTGCAATAGGGTGAGAAATTGAGCTCAACTCTGTGGAAATAAAAGGGAGGAGATATTTTAAGAACTGGGGTGAGCTAGTGGAAAAGTACTGGGGGACTTTAGGGAGGAGGTTAGTCAATGTGATTAGGCCATCTGTGTTTGCTAATTGGTACTGACAAGTTAGAGTCCTACCCTCCCACAGAGCCTAGAAGATGGGGGCCCTATATTTCTTGATAATTACGTTTCAAGGGGATCAATACCAGGTCCTTGAGATAGACATTTCTGGGTTGCAAAACAGCAAGAGGCTGTAAGAAGATTTACATCTCAATGGGGCAGAGAAAGAATTTACAATCTCAAGTTTTCTAAAGTAAAAGCTCTAAGAAACAGTAGAGCACAGGCTAATAGTCAAGAAGAACCTTCTAAAGTTTAGTCGAGCTGAGGGGAATCTTAAGGCTGTTTTGGTCAGGATATATAACATAACACAACATAATTCTATTATATTAATAAGATATGACTAAGTGCAATAAAATGAGGGCCACATGAGCTAATGATAATAAATCATAAGCTACAGATTATGATTAAGCTAATCTAATTTGTTGCATTGGAAATCCATAAAAATAAGGATAAGAGGATTTTAATACATTTACCTAAGTTGTTTCCTGACCTATTGAATTAGAAATAGAGATTATTGCCTTAATTACAACTCATGGGCATATATATTAGACATATTTTAAACAGTTAAACCAGAACTTTTATATAATTGCTTATTATATATTAGAAATTTGGAGAAAATATGTTACATATCCAACAATAGTGGAGAAAAAAATCACTATATATGTACTTTTATTACAGTAGAAAGAATTATTTATCCATAGTCCAAGTGGAAACATCTTTGTCTTAAATATTAAATGAATCAGAAATAATGAAAGGTAACTCTTCACTGATTTTAGCAAGATTTACCTCCATAAGGTAAAAAAGAGTACTCCTAAATCTAGCTAATTGCCTGAAATTTTTCCAGCAGTCCACATTTGTGGTATCCTTCCTACACAAAAACACTCAACCAATTCCTGAACCACAAATGTGTGTTTTGTTTAGCAATAATATTGCATCTTTGGATCAGAAAAATACTCACTCTCCCTTTCACCCCAGGTATGATCCTTTTAGAGGCTAAATATTATTTGGATGGAGGGAAACCCACTAACTAACAGACATGACAAGGAAGCTTATAATTTGCACCAATTTTAAGTCCCTATTTGAATAATCTCCTCTAGAAAGTATGACTATAAACCATTATTTGTAAGTTCAGAAAAACAGAGATAAAGTAAAAATGTCCATTCTGAAAAAAATTTACCCTGCCATTGTTTAATGAAAGATAATAAACGCCAGTGAGACAAATCAGAGCTCATTCACCGGACCATATGACTTCAGCAATTCCAAGTCTGGTTTTTCAAACAGATCACATTCTTCCTGTCATTTCCGGGATCTCATCCATTTCAGATTGGTAAATTCTCTTGGGAGGATGGGCATTACAACAAAATTGATCACCAGGTTTTAGTGAAAATAATTTTGTGGATGTAACCTTTTCCAACAATGCTTGAGAAGCATACTTGATAAAAGGTCATTGAAGACAACACCCTATTTTCATGTCAAAGAAGGGTTTCAAGAAAAGGGAGAAATCACTCCTTCCTGCTAATGTCAGGGCTTTGTGAGTGTTGGTTTCCTAGCCCAATTTAACCTAAGACTCTCTGTCACCCCCTGGATGAGCCTGGACTCCAACCTAATTTTTCTTAAAGGAAAGTAAATACATACTTTTCATAGGTACAGTGCTCAATATATTGAATGATCCCATAGGTTTGGAAAAGCAATTTATGTTTCACACTATTACATTACTCCAATCATTCTTTGTTTCTGGAACCGCAAAGTTTAGAAGTTGAGAAGAAATTTAAAGAGAAAAAAAGTTGATATTTAACATTTCTCAATAAAATGACCAGGGAATTAAATACATTTATATGAAATATAAATATAAATTTTATGTCATTCACAGGTGAGAAATATCTGAGGAAAACGTCTCCATGATAATCACCAATTATTTAGTATCGCCATTGTTCTTTTGCAATCAAACTCTCTGCTTCTGTTTCCCTAAAAATTAATATTTAAACAAAAACATTTCGGATTTAGAAATGTTCTTTAAATTTTTAAAAGCAACTAAAAAAAAGAAAGACAACTTTCTCCGCCTTGGCTTACAAGCTCTCAGTGCTTTGCATAACACAGCAGCTCTAGAGAAAAATCACAATCCATTATTCAAAGAAGAAGGAAAAGCTTGCTACATTTTTAAAGGTTAAACCTAATCTAAATATTTGTTGAGAATACAGTCTAAGCACAAGGATAAATCTTTATCATCAATTTTCATATATCTTGGAAAGATACACCTGGAAGAATTTTTCTTGAATAAAAGTATTTAGTTTGCAAAGTGAACTCGGGAGGAGAGCAGGCACATTTAGAAGGAGGAAAGTGATAAGCATCCAATTGGACTTAGAAACAGAAGGAGAAATCAACACAGGGAAGGACAAAATGCATCTTACAGCAATTATCTGCAAAATGGCAGCAGCTGTTCAAGCTTTTTGATGACTGGGATTCTGAGAAGTCCAGATAGACACATAAGGTATAGTTCATCACAAATCTATTTAAAGCTATTATTGTTCATGTTATATCTTTATGTTATTCTCAGTGAAAGTTAATAGCTACATAGATTTTTCTCTGGTATATCTTGAATGTGTGATGATCCCAGAGTTCACAAACATTTAACCATGTCAGAGATAGGTTGCTCCATCATAGATGCAGACAGAAATAATTTTTATCCATATGCAATAAAAATAAGCCCATAATTTACATTAATTTTTTTTATAACATTTATATTCTATACCTGTTTTGCATGGCGTAACAGTTTATGGCAGTTACCATTTTGGCCATTCATGTAAAATTCAGTTAATAAGAAACCACTACGCTTTTTAAAAGCTATGCAGCATCTCTTTTCTAATAGATACTCTGCGTATCCATTAGCACCTCCCACTTATTTCTGTGGGCCCATTATAATTCTAACACACAAAAGGAAGCATTAATGGAGACATTTCAAAGCATGAGTTTCAAAGGATGATGGTGACTTTATTAAAAAAAAATCAGAACATATGTCTTTTTCTAATTTGTGGGAAAAAAATATATATAAGATAAAATTATCTTTTATTGAAAGAAGGAAATTATTAAAATCATAGTGTAAATTAAGGTGAATTTAAGATAAATTGATAAGTATAATAAAATCTGACATGAATATGAATTTCTACAGAATTATAGTGTTTAAAGAGTCACAAATTGTCTAATCAATCAAAAGTATTTGAGGTAACATTTTACAAGTTAGGTAAAGACTATTACAACTATTCTATGTATCTACAGTATACATAATTCTTGCTGGTTTCTTTTTCTGTATAGTCTTCAGTTAAAAAGTTAGGTCAACTCTTTTGAAGTGGACTTGAAAAATAGTATTTTGAATAGAAAAATGGAATAATCTCCCATCTCTGGAAATTTTCTTCATTGCTCCACTTTTATATTTGAGGAAATCCAATTTATTTAGTATTATTTATATCCTTATAAAAATGAATAATATGCAAAATGGCAGATACATGTATGGTTCATAACAATTCAATTCTTAAGCTAGGTTGGGGGTTATATAGGTCATATAACAATAATTTATTAGTAAGAAAAGTATTCTAATGACTCATTTCTCATTCAAAAGAGTCACAGCATCTACTATTTCAAAACCAATTTCTGAAGTGATCAAAACTGTTAAATTTCAAAACAAGGGAGTAACATGCGGCGTGCTAAAATGAGCACAGGTTTTTGAGGGACAATGCCCCGCGTAGAAGTCAAAGTTCAATTTTGGCAACCTGAATGACTTCAAGTGACTTTATTAATCAATCTCTGCGGCTCAGGTTTCTCGGGGACAAAACAAGGAGAGTAATAATGTCCACCACATTCGTTGCATAAAGGAAAAAAATAATCTATTCAAAGTTAGTTTTTAAACTGTAAAGCACCTTTAACATAACTGCTTGCAACCCAGAGTCACATAAGTAACTAAACCTCAATAAACTGAAGAACATATGTTCAGCTAATGGACAATTACATCTACGGCTATTTCACCTAAAGTGAAGGATGCTGATGCAATGTAAAGTTTGATGCCATACGAATCTCTTATAACACACTCTCTGCGGCACTTATTGAACAGGCAGCACTTCTGGATTTAGAATAAGAACCATAGAATTAAATATATATAGATATAGATTCTCTCTTGCTTGCTACTTTAATTCTACTAGAAGCATTAAATTAAAACAAAAAAAAACCCAAGAAATTGCCTGGGCCAAATTTGTGAGAGAGTTGAAAGCAAAGGGCCATCTGGCTGAAAGCCCTGCCAAGCCACAGGGCATCTGTGTAAGAGGTGGTGGCCGGAGTAAAACATCACAGCTATGGCGTCTAGATCTGACTCTCAAGTCCTTTCTGCTTCTGTATTTTCACGTCTCACAAAGGTTGTCCTACAGGGTTTTCATTTGTAAGAAATTACCATAGAAAAACGTTTGTTTCTTTTGTGAAACTTTAGTTGGGCTCACTGTTAGAATACCCACAATGGGGTAAATACCCAAGAAATGGGTGACTGTCTAAAAAACAGTGTTTAAACCTCTTACTGATATAGTCGAACAGAAGTTGAAATCACATGAACTTGTTTAAAAGAACAAAACAAACTTTTACCAACTTTTCTATATTTAAAATATAGTCAAAGAGAAAACTGATTAGTATTTTAAATCCCTTGTTCTGTTAATATATAGATTCAAGCATTTACTTCAACGTTGACAGCAATTTCATTTCAATATTTATGTTTAAAGTCAATAATATTACCTATATATAAACTTAAGAAATTTTTATGAGAATAAAGTATCCTAATATATATTCAAAAGCTTCATAATTTGTGAAATGTAATGTTATTGGTGTTAACTCTTCTGTGGAATAATTACTTATTTTCTCAATGCTAATGACTCTAGCAAGCTCTGTAGGAGCATATGGAGACAAAAGATCTTTCTATTTTCTAAGCTGAAACTCAAATTTGGGATTTTACTCTATTCTTTCCAGACTCCCAAATGGACTTAAACAACAACCAGCTGAGCAGTAATAGTATTCACGAAAGAATAGAGCAAGGTAACCAGACTCTTGTTACAGGAAGCACACCATGGCCCAGCTATTTATTATTTACTTAATATTGTCAGTATAGAGAAAACAAGATACACACCAAACATGTAGCTTTTATCATGTGGCGATTCCCCCACTAATAAAACTGTTCCTGAAATTCCCCTGGAATCAAACCCCTCAGTTATTCCATTTACCTAGGGAGAAATATGAAAAAGGAGGAGACCAAAGGGTTTCTCCTTTACAGATGCCAATTTTCCTCCAGAGTCAGTTCTTCATGCTTCCTCATCAGATTTAAGAAATAAACCTATGGTCAACCAGAGGAGGAAATCACTGGAATATCCAAGAAGGCCCTACCCGACCTAAGAACGATATTCTCCATTATTTTTCCTGCATTTTAAAGCACCCCAGGTAAACGGACAATTTAACTCACGGGATTTCTTATTGATACTATTCTCAGGAATCTGTGAAATTAATCAGGTCAAGTCATCAAGGTTATTCCTTGAGAAGCAAAAATTCACTTATCCTAATCCCCTTCTTGATTTTTGCCCATGCAACTTAGATTCCCAGACATGATAGTGTAATGAACAACCCATCTTCTAATTCTATTTAACAGAACGAGCATTTTATTGAGCACTTTATACGCATCCACACTGTATTAAGTACTTGGTCTTATTTAGTCCCACCCTAGGAAATAAGTAATTTTGGAATAACCATTGTTGTTAACTGAACTAAAGCGACGAGATAAGCAAAACCTTTAAACTATTATTTTTGGTTAAAAGTAAAGGCACCCCGATTTTTTGGCCCACAGACTTGTTATCAAGACAGACATCCAGCCACTTCTTACACACGCATTCAGTAGTAAACAGACACAACACAGTTCCAGGCCCTCTGTCCTGCTAGCTAATCCAACACATCTTGCCCAAAAAGTTTGCTTAATAAGAAGATGCAATCTATTCTAGAGGCAGGATCCCATTACCTTATTTTCAGACAAATATATCCCTCCAATTACAAGACTATTGAAGGATCAAGCTTCAGAATCCGTTTCTAAGGAGTTCAAACTGCAGGGCTTACTTTGTATAATGAAGAGCAAGGAGGGATGCTAAAATATTCGGGTCAATCCACATATCTTGACTATTGCTTATTTTATCCAGGAGATGTCATTTTATCATTCATTATGCAAAGAAACTAGTCACTAATTTCATCAATGAAAATCTAAATGTTAACATTTCCTACATTAAATAGAAAGGCCTCAGCTATTGATTGCCAATAAAGACAACTGAGCTGTTTTAGTAACTTCCTCTGGAGTGTGGTTACTATAATCAAAGGCTAGCTGAACATTCCTGAAGGATGAAATTCTGACTAGAAGAAATAACTTTCCTTAGGATAAGGTCTAACACAATTAAAATACACACTAACATCATATCTTAACATTCACTGCAACACCCATCTTAGAGTTGAGAAAAGAGACATATAGTGAGGTTTAGTGATTGGCTCATGGTCATAGTCTACTAAATACCAGAACCATGAATTAGATCTAGGGTTCTTTGACTCAGCTTGTACTAGTTCCACTTAACCAGGGTGCCTTGTGGCAGCATATTCCAGCTAATCTAAAAATCATGAAACTTTAAATATACAAACTCTTATCATCAGGCTTCTGCAGAAATATATTCCTTCCCTTAAGGACAAACTTAAAAAGAAGCCAATAATTAAAACCTTAGTAAACTTAGAAATGACAGGCCACATATCTGCCATCTGCAATTTTCTTTTTCTACTCTGGCCAAGTATTAGTTGTGGCTAAATTCCTTCTTTGGAACCTGATAAAATGTTTATGTAACACCTGAACAGCAAAAAAAAAAAAGAATAACTGAATGCCAAATCTTTCATGCCAGAGAAACTGGAACATTTTCTAAGTTCTAGAACATTAAACAGACTTATAAGATTATCACATCCGTAGTTTAAATTCCAAAAAATCATGGGCCCACAATGACTTATAGTAGTAGCCTCTCCCAAGAAAAAGATAATCCCTGCATTTATAAGGCTAGACAAGTTGACTGGGGTAAGTAGACACGGTCCAGAGGAAACGAAAGAGAAAACAATTTTTGTCTTCACTTCTAAAGAATGACAGTGAATCTGAGCTAGGTGCCTAGAGTCAATTACCTGTAACGTAAATGCGAGTTTGTGAAATTTCCCTCTTAGAGGAAAAACAGAACATTAGGTGCCCCATAACCTTGTCAAAAATACCTATTTTTTATTACACTGATTCATCTCTAAGGGAAAAGCACTTGAAGTATTCTTATTTTAGAGCAAAATTTAGAAGTCATATGTGGTAGATGGGCAATGCTCGCTCTACTATCCTGCCATAAGGTCTCTATTTGCAGATCTATATTTAGATTGTTGAGATTTGAACTAGAAACCACCAGGTTCCTCACACTCCAGGGAATCCTGTTGTGCTACCCTGTCCTCTGGTTGATCTCCTTAAAATCTGAGTTGAGAAGAAAATGCATTTTGTCCTGCCCCTAACTCTCCATATCCTGTGATAGAAAATGCCACAGGACTCTAGCAATTTTCACTAGAGTGATTTGGTTCTTTCTCTTCACTTTGTGTTCGACAGCTGTTTAACCTTAATCCTGCTACACATCTGTTAGTTACAGCTGGCAGGACACCACAACCAAACTGAATTTGTATATAGGAAATATACAGTAAATATTTTTGCTCACATAATTGAAAAGTCCAGAGATAATGATAATACTTCAGACAACCTTTATTTAAAGTATAAAATTTTATTACCAGGACTGAGTTTCTCCCTTATGATCCCATAACTCTTTTTTCTCCATTTCAGACTCTGTAGCCAAAGATTAAATCAAATAATTGTAAGATGTGAATATGCACAAACTTAAAAATAGTGGTGGTTAATAAATTCAAGAAAACCAAAACAAAGAATGACTAAAATACAAAAAAGTACGGAAAATTTCAATAGAGTTTAGAATCTAGAAAAAAAGGATAACACTGATATTCTAAGACTGAAAAATACAATACCTGATGTTAAGAACTCAATAGGTGGCTTTGATAGCATATTAGACACTCCAGAAGCTCAGAAAATCTCAAGCAGCATAAATACAAGAACAAAAAAAATCAACAAAGAATTCTATCATGGCACTTTTTTTTTTTTTGCTGAGTAATATTTGCCCTGAACTAACATCTACTGGCAAACTTTCTCTTTTTTTGCTGAGGAAGATTAGCCCTGAACTAACATCTGTTGCCAATCTTCCTCTTTTTGTATGTGAGCTGCCATCACAGCATGGCCACTGGCAGAGAGTGGTGTAGGTCCACACCCAGGAACCAAACCCAGCTGCTGAAGTGGAGCACACCGAACTCAGCCACTAGGCCATGAGGGCTGGCCCTATCATGGCACATTTTAATCAAATTATAAAAGCAAAAAAAAATTACAAAATCAGGCTGGCCCAGTGCATAGCAATTAAGTTCACGCACTCCTCTTTGGCGGCCTGAGGTTCACAGGTTTGGATCCTGGGCGTAGAATGACTCACTGCTTGTCAAGCCATGCTGTGGCAGCGTCCCTTATAAAGTAGAGGAAGATGGGCACAGATGTTAGCCCAGGGCCAATCTTCCTTAACAAAAAGAGGAGGATTGGCAACAGATGTTAGCTCAGGGCTAGTCTTCCTCATTAAAAAAAAATTACAAAATCATAAAAGCAGTCAGAGGAAAAAGGTAAATTATCTTCAAAAAGGAAAAAGTAAGACTGACAGCTGACTTTTCAACAGAAACGACAAGAGTCAGAAAGCAAGTGAAAAACATTTATAAAATTCTGAATTGTGAAAGGGAAATAAAGAAAAACACTGTTTTCTAATATTCTAAATCAAGCAAAAATGTCTGAATATTGAGAATGAACAAGCATGTTTGCAGAAAAAAATAAATAAACTGAGTTTTGTTTCATTTTGATTTTAACCATTAGAACCTATCCCAGAAAAACACTACAGAAAATTCTTCAAGGAGGAGGAAAATAACTACTGAGAGAAGAATAGAAATTCAGGAATAAACCTGTGCATATTTTCCTGAGTATAAGGAGACTGACAGAACAGATGAATCAGCCATCACTAACATTCTACCATGAAAACCAGAAGTCAGAAGACCCATGTCAAAACTTACCAGAACACATTCCAGTATTGAGAGAAACTATGTTTGACAACTTGCCATCTTCTAAAATTCACATCTTTTCTTCCTTATATTAGTATTAAAAATCAGAAATTGACCCTCACAGCATTTCTGTAAGGCCAGAAATTATCTCCAACTAAGGCAGAAAGCTGGTAAGTGAATTGCCGAAGCTTTATACCAAGCTACTAACTGAAGTAAGACGGGAATCAAGATCTCCCTACTTCCCACTGGCTGACTGATTATGACATAGCTGATTGCTAAGTATGATCAAAGTGTGTCCTCATGATATCAGTAGGTATAATAATTATATGTATATTTTTTCAAACTAAATTTATGTTCATCTTCTCAATTCTTCTCATGCTTGCACTATTCTAAAACCCAGTATTAGAGAGTTATTTGGCAATTTGCCCAAGTTCACACTGATAGGAAGTAGAAGAATCAGGACTGAAACCTAGTAGTACTGATTCCCTGCACCGAAATCATTTTGCCCCTCTTAAAACAGAATATACAGCAAAACGGAAATGAGCTGCAAGAGTGCGTTATTTGGAGCAAGTGTCGGATACCCTGCATTATCTCGTTTGATGTGACACTATTTCTTTACACCTACAATTTCATTATCTTCACCCTCCGATTCCATAGTTCTGCATGAATAGCTCCAGAGAACATTAGAACTCACGTCACTACCAGAAGAATCCCAAATACAATTTGGCAAAAGAAGACAAGACATTTTCATTCAGGAAGTTGTTCTTAATTGCCAAGTCATTTTGTGCAAGACATGGTATCTTCCTCTGAAGAAATCACATACATTCCCTTACAAGAACATGCAAACCATCGTGACTTACGAAGACCCAAGTTTTTTAAATTCCTGAAGATGATAAAGTAAAAAGTCCTTTCCTGTTGTACTAGTACTTGTGAATATGTCCATGTTATTATTCTATTTCAAGGCTTTAAAATATCTACTATTACTACTAAATTAAAATGGATCGAGTATAGAATGGAGATTATCTTGATTAAATAGGGACTGTACCACTTAGAGATGTGAAGAGAGCAGAGATGTTGGTATTTTAACTACTGAGGAGAGTCTTCTCAGCTATGCACAATGACTAGCAGCATGGAAGGTAAATATGAAACGAACAGAACAGAATATAACAGACAGTGTAAGCATCTGAACTCTGAATTTGACTCCTTTGTGGTAAAGGTGGGGAAGAAGTTATAGAACCTTAAGTGGATCTTGCCAGGAACGGGAAGAGAGCTGCAGCAAATGCAGAGACAACCAGGTTATTTTTTTTGCATTTCTTCTGCGTGTTAATTTCCTCGGTTCCATTCTCAGTCTCTGCTAACCTGGATCTCAGCCTGCTAGATTCTGACTTGATGCGCTCACATTGCTCAAATTTGGTGACTATTTCTCCTCCAGCAGTGTTTCTCTAATCAGCACATACACACATCCCACCATTCACCGTTCTCACATACACCATGCATATGATATCAGGACGGACTTTCATTTTCATTTTGATATTTGCATATTGCATCACAAACCAGACACTCTCTCAAAGTACTGGATCATGCATTTCTTCCACTATAAGAAGAATATAAAGAGAAAACTTAAAAACCCTCTTACGTAAATATATTTACAAATACATTTGCCAACTATCAGGAGCTAAAAGGCAGGTCCGGCACTTTGGAAGTCAGACTCCCAATGTCACTAATATTTCCATCACAAGTTCAAAGATCTGAACTCAAGCACTGACTCCCAAATATCTTCAGGTAATATATAAACATTGAAGAATTCATTTGTACTGATTAACTGTAGTCAATAATGTTTATAAGGCAAAGATGAAAATCATTACTTTTAATTTAGGCATGGCCCCACAGCAAGTAGAAACCACCATAGTTCTACTAATAATGGTAAAGAATAAGGAAACTAAAACCTAGTTATAATAATTTTGCCTATTTTCTTCTGAAACTATATGTAGTCCATGGAATCAGTAGCTTGGATACTGATCCAAATGGGCAATTTAATTCTAGATTTAAAATACATATATATATATTTTTTTTCTCATTTGCTAATTGAGTGATTCAAAGGCATCAGATGAATAAACGAAGAACAGAGATTATTCACACCCACATCTAGATCTTATAAAGAGTAGGTCCACTATTATTCTTACATATCACACCATATCTCTCCATTGATAAAAAATTAAGTAAATTATTTGCAACATATTGAGTTAAAATTTTAACATATTTAATTACCTCACTCATATTATTCTATTCATTCATTCATTCAACAAATATTGAGTATCTACTATTTGCTGGCTGCTGTTTGAAGTACTAGAGAAACAACAATTTTGAACGTATTCTCTACATTCATGGAAGCATTGCATTTCTATGAGGAAGCAGACAAAAAAAAGCAAAGAGGACAATAAAAAATAATTTAATGTTATAAAAATTATTAAGAAAGACAAAGAAAGGATTACAAAATGAATCGCAATGGTTGGCAGGCTTTTAGCTATCAAGGAATGCCTCTCTAAAAGGGTGGCATTTAAGGTAAGCTTTAAATAATGAGAAGCAGCTAGCTTCATGACAAAAGAGACAAAGAGCATTCCAAATCTATAGTACAGATCATGCAAAGGCTATGAAATCAGAAAAATCTGGGTATGTTCAAGAACTAAAAACAGAGCAGCTCAGCAATTGTGGGTTAACGATGAGAGAGGCACAAGAGAGGTGCTCAATGTAACTGACAGCCTGTGCCCCACCCCACAGGTGGTTGCAGTGGAAAAAAATAGAGAGAACATAAAATCTGGGGTCCAAAGGATTATAAAAAATAATGATGATGAAATGCAAAGCCTATCATATGTTTGAAGGAACTGGAGACATTTAACCTATAAAAGGGAATATTCAGAAAAGCGTAGTGGTTACCTTCAACTTCCTGAAAAATACAATAATATAAAATACACATTAAAGTGATAGGCTTGCGTGAAGGTTTTCCAATTGGGATAACTAGGGACGAGGTGTAGACATTTTAGTCTTAGAGATTTTTGGTTATTATAAGAAGGATGTTCTGGTTGTTCAGAGATGTCCAAAGACCAAATGAGCTGCTTTGAGAGATTTTCCTTTTCTTACACTAAGTTAGACGAACACTTAATAATAAAAATGTTTTTGCCCCAACCATGAGTTTTTTTATTTTTTGCACATTTAAATGTTGTTACTCAGAACAATCTTACTGTTATTACCATTATACTTATGAGGAACTGGTGTACACACATGTTAAATTATAAGGCAGATTGATGACATACAGAGACTTTCTCTTCTTTATGATGAACATATAAAGGGAGAAACACCAAAATCCAAAGCTTGTGGAAGTCCAAAATTTATCCCCAAGGGTTCTGCAAATTCCCACACATACTTTCATAGCAGCATATTAACTCACATGCAAAAGATGTGAAATGCAGCCTCTTATTCAACTTACACAGACACAGATTGACATCCACAAACCCAAATAGAACATAATTGAATAGTATAGACTTTATTGAAGATTAGAGAAAGGAAGAAAGGAAAGAGTTTTCATTGCCACCAAAAAAATTAGACATAATTTCAGTTACAATAAAAATAGCATTATTTTTAAATGCCCTTTGTCCAATGACCAAAGAACCACAAAGAAGTTTTAAGTGTCTCTTTAACCCCTACATGTCCCAAGTCTTTTGAAAACTGCTACTCATCTGTTAGTTATTTAGGCTTCTGCCAATCACCATTCTCTTGAGGTCTCAATATTCCTACCTAACTTCTCAAGGTATTTGAAAATATTCTCCCCTAAAGAACATTTCTGGTGCTAGTTGCTTGTGTGTTTGGGCTTACAGAAGGATACATACTAGACATTGCTGTTTGATTTCTGTTTTCTTTGGTTTCTTAACATTACATTGCCTAAATTCACACAGCCAATGCATGGCAAAACTGGATTTTATTGCGAGATCTAGTCAGTAAAAATAGCTGCAATACTAAATTTCTTAAAAAGCACAGCAACTCCTGGGTGTGTTTCTTCATCTCCCACACATCACTCAACACATCCTAATCTTCATCCTGCCTCCGCAACTTGAATGAGTCTGCTCACGTTGTCAATGACTTCTTTTGTTCCAAATCCAGGAGACACTTTGAGTCCTCATTATTAGTGACATCTGAGCAGTAGTTAACGAAGTTAACCATTTCTTTAAAATACTTAAAAATGTGATTTTCATAATAATATAACCTCCTGGTTTCTGTATTTCTTGACCACACAAATGAATACTGGATTTAATCAGATAATTAGAATTATAAAGTGCTTTGTGAAGTAAAAATATAACAAAAATGAAAAATTCGAAAAGGGAATGGAAAAAAGATTAAGAAAATCTTCCTGAGACGTAGGACAAAATTAAAAAGCAATGAAATATCAGCAAAAGGAATAAGAAATTTACAGAATTCTTCCAAGAGGTGCAGTATCCAAATAGAAATTTAAAGAGAAAGGCGTGAAATGGGTGTAAGCTATCAAATAAATCACACCAGATTATGTTTGAGTATTGAAGGTTTCAATGTTGAGACTGAAATAACTTCCTATATACTGCATACAATTAATGAAACATACACACATACATACACACATCCCACAACATCACTGTGAATTTTCAGAACAAAGGAATCAGCACAACAACAAATTCTCAATAGTCACACCAAGAGGTAAAAGACAATAGAGCACTAACACTAAACATCTAAGCAGAACTCTTTATTAAAAAACAAAACAAAAACCTGAAAGCTACCCATTTGGGGTAGCTTTCCAACAGTAGAATGGATCAATACAGTGGGATATATCCACGCAGTGGACTACTATACAGTAGAGAGTACATGCTGTAATGCCACACAATATACATAACTTTACAAAAGTAATTTTGAGAACAGCCAGGCAAAAAATAATACATACTCTTCAACTCTTTTTATTTATGAAAAGTACAAAAGAGATAAAACTAAACTATTGTGCTAGAAATTAGAAGTTATGCAGGGACATAGTGACTAGGATACAGCACAAAAGAGGATTTCCAGGGTTCAGGAAGTGTTGTTTCTTCGTCACGGTTATTATTGCATAAGATTGTTTAATACGTGAACATTCATCAAGATGTACCTTTATGTCTTTGCACCGCTTTTGTGTAAAGTTTATATTTCATTAAAGATTTTCCTTTTTAAAGGAATTACCAGGTTATAGCAAAAGACTACCCCTGGGAAACAGACATGCAGTAGGCTTAAAGGACAACCACATAGATGAGAGTAGGATGGAAAATTTGAATGCTGTTGTCAAATGAAAAAAAAAACGAGGCACTTATTAACTTCAATTTAAAAATACAATGTCTTATCAGAAAGGCAAGGTAATCATAGTGTTCTATGTATCTTAGCTATAATAGTATTTATATAATCATAATATAAAAAGCAGAATATTATTTTATGAAAATGGTGATAATACTATAAAGAGAGGATTGGGGAATGAAGCTCAGTGTGGAACTAGAAATAACAGGTAAGAAATTCTTAGCTTTAAAAGAAGAAATCAACATATAATTTCTAAAACTGAAATATCAAAAAAAGTTTATATAATATGGAAGAAAAAATCTCAAAAAAGAATTATACATATTAAAAATGATATCATCTAAACAGCAGAAATTTATATTTAGGAATGATTAAAGAGCTGATATTTTTGTTATTAGCCTAGTAATAGTTATTAATTTTTAAATGATGCATATCACCTTTATAAATAAATAGTAATTTTAAAGATACATATTTAAAGAGTAGTCTAGTTGGATTGTATATTTAAAGCTATTCCTTAGTCTATAATTTATGATTATTTTCAGAAAAATTTTCCTTGTTAAAATATTTTCCGTATTTGTTCCATCATACCAATTTAGTCTTAATTTTAGGCTTTGAGGAGTTAGTGCAAAGCTGTACAAATACAGTGAAAGTCAATGATATTGATGTTTATTTCTCTGGATTTGAGCTTTTTGAGAAAACAATGTTTGGCT
This sequence comes from Tapirus indicus, assembly GCA_031878705.1. Lineage (NCBI taxonomy): Eukaryota > Metazoa > Chordata > Mammalia > Perissodactyla > Tapiridae > Tapirus > Tapirus indicus. The sequence continues at coordinate 25,033,176 of CM062939.1, read as the reverse complement.
AATGCTTGTTTTTAAAAAATTAGTAGCATTTTCATTTATTGCAATAATTTTGCTGCCCCCAAATGGAGTTAGAAGTGTGGCTGAATTCTAGATACAGTTTTCAGACGTATGTTCATGTAGAAACCAATAAGTTGTATATTATATCATCTATTTATAGATATCTGATAACATGGATTTTTTGGCATCTCAAAATGTAAGAAGGTATCATGAAATCAGTTATTTCTGGAAGGTAGAATCCTATAGTTTGGCTTTGATGAAGTGATAAATATCAGTTACTTATTGGAAATAATATATACATGTGTTACAATAATGTCTGAAATGGGCAAAATATATTTTATTACGTATATGTATATACATTTTAACGTGCATGTTCAATAGTAGGTGTGTTTCAAATTATAGTGGTAATGTTTAGTAAAAAAGTAAAAAAGAATACATAAATTATTTGTTAAATAACTGGTGCTCAGGAGATAAGAGTCATGTTGTATTATTCTTAATGCAGAACCTACATTTGCTTAGAAGGAAGGAATTTAGAGAGGATTGGCTTAAAGAAGTGCTCTAGCTGTTAAAATAAATGACTTGGAAATGAGTTTGAAGTAGATTCATATAGGCTCTCGAGCCAGTTTGCCAAATATAGATGCTTACTTCTGCTGCCTCTGCTAAAGGGCAATCCAGCGACAGCTTTGGTATCATTTAATCAATACTGCTTCAGAACAGCCAAAATGGTTCACTCAATTTTCAGTTACAGATGAGCAGATTTTATATACATGTGTGTGTGCGCATACAGGTAGAGATAGATATAGATATGATATCATTTGTGTATTCTATTCAACTATCTTTTTAATTGATGAGACTGCACCATTATTGTATTAGACAAAAACAAAAAACAAAACAAAAAAGATGAATAAGACGCGTTTCCCGACTTCACCTGACCTTCAGGAATTCACCAGCTTAAGAGCACAGAAAGACAAACAGATGATCAAAAATCACTGTCCAGTTTTACTAAGTGGAATTCACAACATAGTATGAAAGCACCAAAAATAAATAATCTAAAACCAAATGATAGACTCAGTGAAATATTGTGACTGAAGAAGTTTTCTGAAAAAGTGAAGCCAGTCCTGATTCTTAAAGGAAGAATTGTCTTTTCTGGAAACACAGGAAAGATGGAATTATTTCAGGAATGCGAGCATTGCAGAGGACAGCACGAGCACCATCTCGGAGTGGAGAGTGTCTTGTCTATATGTATATAGGTCTGGAGTAGAAATTGATGGTTTACCATTGCTTGATCATAGAGTTCAATGCAAGAAGTGGCAGAAAACAAAACTGAAAAGGAGGCAGGGAACAGTTCACAGAGGTTCCTGAATCCAGGGCTAATTTTCGCTTTAGCCTATGGGCATCCACCGGAAGATAAATTTCTGGCAGCATTAGAGAAATGAATTTTGAGCACCACAATACTAACACAGAAGACAATAGACAAGAGCTACACCAAGAGCAACAGTGAAAAAGATGGAGAGGACAGGGACAATTTGAGAAGATTTGGAGGGATTAGGTAGTTGGTAAGATATGGGATATAAGAGAGTCAAAGATAAATTTCAGGCACCTGATTGGATGATGTTAACAACTATGAAACAAACAAAAAACAATAAAATAGGGTTAAAACACAGAGATTGTGAGTTAAGATTTGAACATATTATATTCAAGTTTTCTGAAAAAATTATCCAGCAGGAAGTTGGAACTCTGGGGAATGGTAGATAGATAGAGAGATATATCAGTTTAAGAGTGAAAAGCGAATACTTGATAAATTAAATCTCTGAAGAGTGGATAAACCTTCACATTGACATATCCTGGGGCAATAGCAACCTTTAGAATGTAAGAAGACATGCCCTATTGAAAAGGGACAAATAATCAGAAACATATAAGTAGAATGAGAAGATGAGAAGTTGCAGACGCCAAGGTAAGATTTCAGGTAGAATGGAGTGATCAAAATGTCCAATGTAACAGAGAGGTCCAATAATCCAGAAATTGGAAATCATTTAATTTATTCAATGATTAGATGCTCAAATTAACAAAAATGAGAGATGTTTAAGTAGAGGTGTGATAGGAGAAGGCAGATTTCAGGTGAGTCCTGGAAAATTTTGCATTCTCTCTCCTAGAATCTAGTGTGCACTCTATGTGATGCTTTACTCATTAACATTTAGAATCCTCAATTTGCTCTTGACTATTAACATAACACTTTATAGGAAACGTAACTTTCTCTTTTGCTTTATAAGAAACAGTAGTGTATAGTGAGTGTCAACAACTGAAGGGTCTGAGTTTTCACCACACTGAAGGTTAACAAGTTAGCCTGCCACAGTTACATGGAAGATCGAAGAATATATGTCACTCCTTGGTCGGAGGCAAAAGACTGTATTGTACTCTCGCAATAGCCGTAGCCGGAATGACAATCTTTGCACCAGTTACCTGAGCCCCAAGTGTGTCTTTGCATGCAGTAAGATGAATTATAGGAGAAGAACCACAAGCTTAGGGGCCCAGATCTTTTATAATGAGTAGAAAGGCTGCCTGAGCTTAGCTCTTGGGGGAGACATTATCTTTATTATGTAGGATAGTAAACAAACCTGTCCTCTGCCCTGAAGGGAGACACCGTCTCATTATTTCAGGGCTGTTTGTTATAAAATCATCCTTAAAAAAATAGTCCAGAACAAAGATAGCAAGTGTCTTCTCACAAGTTGTGCAGAAATGCAACAGACCATCCAGAATTTCTCTTCAACAATATCCACTTCTTTTACCTCCACTGTCTTGGTTTGTGGTAAATTTTCCCATAAACACATCACTCCATTAGCCACTCTAATCAGACCAATAGAATCTAGAAACAATTCCATTTATTTTTCCTTATACAGCATTTAATTAAGGCTCCCACAAATAGGACTCCAAGCAACAACAGGAAGTCATCTTGAGGTATTGACCTCAACTACTCCTCCCGGGGGCCTGAACACAAATGTCAGATTTTGAACCAATCTTTTAAACCTTCAGGGTCTAACTTAGAAAGTCAAGAGGATTTCTCCATGAGGTTTTCTACTGACCTTTACACTGGTTTGAGCTATTTATCTAGGTGCTGCAGTACGTATTCAAGATTTGCAGACTGCACATTGTCCCACAAGAAGGAAGCCTAAGGCGATTCTATCATCCAGAACTACCCTGGACGGTGAGTTGAGACTGACCTGAACGCCTTCTTTGGCTGAAGTGGTGCCATTGATCATTTTGGCTAAAGTCAGAGACAATCCGGGATTCCACACTGCATTTTATCGTCACGTCTCCTTAGTCAGAATATGTGATGGTTCCTCAGTCTTTCCTTGCTTACCATGACCTTGAAACTTTTGAAGAATATCACTGTCAGTTTCTTGAAATGACTGTCAGTTTGAGTTTGATGATATGGTTCACGACCGTATTAAAGCTTCACATTATTAGGAAGAAAACCACAAAGGTGATGTGTCTTTCTCAGTGCACGTAGGGAGCTCATGACGCTAAGTCTTATTTTTGGCCGTGCTAACTTCGATAGCTTGGTTAATATGGTGGGTGTCAGGTTTCTCCACTGTATAGTTACCATTATTCCCTTTATAATTAATACACCTTTTCTTGGGGGGAGATACTTTGAGAATATGCATATAGTTTATGTTTCCTTTAACTTTTGTTCACTATCTCAATACACGTTTTTGAATGTTGTCTCTGGGAAATATTGCTGTGGAGTTCTAATGGTAATTTTATGCTCCCTTCGTTCTTTCTACATTTATTAATTGGAATTCTTTTCTAAGAAAGAGCTGTACATTCTCTTCACTTATTTATATTATTTGACTATTTATTATATGGGTGTGGAGTTACAGATATTTATTTTATTCTTTGAGCTGTAATCCAACACTATCAATCATTAATTCTGATGTTGCTCAAATTACTCCAGCTTTGGCCATTGGGAGCTCGTTCAGATTCGCCCCTGTTCCCTTTTTGGAGCCTCCAATTCTTTTTCTTTCTTTTCTCCTTTTTCCCTCTGCTTTGCCCCTCCCCTATCCTCAGCAGTGAAATTGGATAGCATTCAACTTTCCTCCTTTAGCTGTATAGATTAAGATAATCAAATAATCTCCCTCCTTGGCAACAGTTACAGGTTCAAGAATGAGAGCTTAACCCGACTTTGTCCAGGTAAAGGGAGTGGACTGTAGGACTTCTGTTAGATCTCTCAAAAGAGACCCTATCTCTTCCCCTAGAAGATGTAACAGGAATGTGTGACTTGTGAGAACACTACAGATATTTGCCTAATCACAAAGCAACATCTTGGACACCGTGAGTGGGGGAACAGTCACTCTGTGAAGCCTGGTGATCTTGGGGAAACATAAAACATTCAGATGTGGGATTGGGGGATCCCTTGATGAAATCCTTTGAGCCACTGGGTCTAAGTCTTGTCAAAAATCAATAAATGCATTTTATAGTTGAGCCAGTTAGGGGTTAATGTTTGTTTGTCACTTGTAACTAAATAATTATTTGCTGAAATCAAGGTATATCTGCATCTACATTTCCAGTTGCCATTTAGATGTCCATTGACTAGACAGAATGCTCTGATCCTGGAATGATGTTTTTATATTACATATCTTGCAGACAACTTGTCAGCTCCAAATACTTTCAAGTGTTAATCATGAACACATTACTTCAGTATATTTGTCCACCTAAATATACAATTAAATAGCAGATATGGTTTTGGTTTCTGTTATTTCCTTACACTGTGGTCCACTACCATGCTGCAGCTGATCAATGTTTGGAGAACCTTCCATATAAACTCTAATAGGTATGGGTTATATGTTAATTTTATCAAAGAACAGAATAATGTATACAGAAACAGGCAATAAGCAGCAAGAGATAAATGTGAATTAAAGCTATCTTCTGGTATATGTTCCCACCACACTCATTTCTACCCACAGCCAGGCCTGTAGTTAATCAAACGAGTCAGTAAGAAGGAAGTGGCATAAGGCGTTACTTCTTAATCTGTTTAATTATATAGAAGGCAGCAAGCCCATGACTCTGAGCTCCTCTGACTTAAACGATTTCTCAGTCTTAGCAAGCCACCTGACCGTCAAATATCAACCCATCTCTGTGAGTGTGTTTGCAGCAGGAGCTGCGTCCCCTCGCTCACTTGTACCCTTGTCCACTCGATAATTTGCACTGCTTAGTTGCATTGAAACGGACTGAAGAGTCCCAAATCATCATTCTTGCTAACATCTGAGTCCATATGAGACTTAAGTTATCTTACCTATCAGGGTTTTGACAAACAAGAAAATAACCAAATGTACAACATTCTGACTCATTGCCACCGTCTGTGCAGATCCACCTTGTCTTCTCCAAGACTTCCTGTAGTCATGAAATGGCAAACTGGAGGACATAGTGGGAAACACCTGCAAATCTATCAGAGGAGGACGAACACTGTTACAAAGAGAATGGGAAGAACAGAAAAGCCTTTGTGGAAACAATTCCACCCTTAAAATAATCCAAAACACATCATGACTTTCTACTGGGAGAACCTGGGAAACTCTAGGCACGGAAGGGTAGCTTAGGAGAGGTCAGTTTTCCTTTGTACCTTTTACCAGCAGTGTTGCCCCAAATACTTTCCCATCTGCTTGCCTCATAAAAGTAAACTTCAAATAGCATTTTCTGTCTGAATCAATACCTCATGATAACATTCACATTGCTTCTTTCAAAGTGTTTAGCTTTGATTCAATTTTCAGTAGCTCTGGATTCTTGACTCTGTAATGACCTTGAACTCATAGGTTGTTAGGTCCTCTATCCAAGTTAAGCCTTTGAAAAACCAATTCAATCATATAAGGATGATTTCTTAAAGTCGATCTATTTTTCCCTTACAATAAAACAATTTTTCCCGGCACTTTAGAGTATAGGAAACATCATGCTGTTAGATAATGATAGCATTTTATGTGCCTGAAAATTGAAAATAACACTAAATTTCACAGAACGTTTTGGCATAGATTTTCATTAAGTGACGTAACTCCATTTTCTCCTAAAACTAAGGAGGATTACAAATGAAATCTTGGTCTTGTAATGTAATTATGATAACTAGGAGATGACAGAATGGAAATCCTTTGTTTATTCTATTCTGAAAACATTTCAAAATAATGTAAGTAGAGCAGCATGTGTGTCCACAATGATTTGACATGCTTCCTAGCTTTAATGGGTGTAAAATCTATTTCAGAAAAATTACATTTAGCATAGGTTCTAACTAACGATGATCCTTTCTCACATGTGCCTATGAAAAAGTATGACTCAATGTTCTCCATAGTGATTTATAAGAAGTAGAAATAGTTTAATTATTAATGCACCATAGGTTCAGCATATAAATCCCCTCAATGGTGATTACAGCTGGTACCTCGTGATCCACATATTTAGGGAACTATGGAAACATCTTCATCTGAAGAGGATGATATTCTGGTCAGTCAGGACATTCCAACTTCTTTAAATTCAAATAATGTCAAAAAAAAACCCATTATATCCTAAAAATCTGAGTTGTAGTCATTTGAAAATTTCAGTTTTATTATATCCATGTCTATATCTTATTTTAAGCAATATAGGAAGAGATGTGAAATAAATAATAAGCTATACAAAAAATGAGATTTATTATTATGACAATATATACCCTTGGCCTCAGCAAGTTTAAACACCTAGCTTTTAGTGACTAGCACCAAATATCTTTATGTCATTTGTGTTTACCAGAAGAATGATTGCAACATGTGCAAGACTGATGTTCATAAGAAAGTCCTGAGATATGACCAAACATCATTATCTTGGTGTATATTTATAGTTATTTTAATTGGATTTTAAAAGGAAAGTGATAAAAAGCCCAATTTACCAACACTGGATTTCTTAGAGAGTGAGGAAGGTGAACCCTCATTGCTTCTTGACAGGGCACATTCCATGATTTTCTCTGTGATCTGTACTGACCAGGTTAACAGTAAAAGGTTGTGGGTAGAGAAATTTGCTGTATTTCTTGGAATATTAAGAAATGCCTATTTAATATTTATTTTGAGGGGAAAGAAGTTTCTCAAAATGCAAGATAATTGTACTTCCTTCCTATAACACATGAGTTATATTGGACCTATTAGATTCTAAGATCTTGTTCCTTTCTCCCGGTTTCTTAATTAATATAAGATTGATTTAATTTCTTAAAGCTTTTTAAGATCAACACTTTATATTAGTTAATTTTTAATAGGGCATCATCTACCTTTTCACAGAATATTCATGTCTTATATTCATAAAATACTCTTATTAAAATATTTCCTTCTAGGCTTTTGCTTTACCTTGCATATTTTAACATACCTGAAATCATAAGATAGGTTAAAAAAAATTATTACCTTATGTCTTTTTAAATTATAATTCTACCAAGAGACTTCTTTCATTTTTCCAAAACAACTCTGCATTTTATAGTTTCATTAATGACACCATAATTCACCATTGTTTATTCATTCTTTCATTTACTTAACAAATACTTAATGAGTGACCAAATGTATAAATACATATTAAGGAACCAATGATGAAGAAAAACACAAAATTCCTGATTTTATGGACATTGCCATCATTTGTGAAGACATACGTTAATCTAATAAGCACATAAAAATGTAAAAACTTTTCTCTGCCACATACTAAAAAAGAGAACATCCTGGTGGAATAAGAAGCTTATAATGGCTTGCCCTACTCAGTGTCTACCTGTGACTTACCTGAAGAGAAGATGATCTCTTAAGAGACTATGGCAGTCTTCCAAGTTTAAGCACTGATGAAGGGTGAGTATGTAAGGGGGAAGGTAGAGAAAGAAAGTGGGCGTGTTTTATAAACGTTAAGATCAAACGAAACTATTTTATCTCATTTTATGATACATCTATTGGTAGGTTTTAAAATTCCTTCCAAATTCCCTAATTATAAACAATGCTGCAAAATAATAAACATACATAAGGCTTCATCAGTATTTCAGATTCTCCCATTGGGATAGTTTTCTAGAAAAGAAAAGATTAGATTAAGGATTATGGCTATTTAAAATTGTCTTGTGACATATTGCCAATTCTTTTTCCGTAGAGCTTCTATTTATTTGTACTCTGATCTTATGCCTGTTATTTTAGTAACATTTTACTTGCTCTCATCAATTTCAGATTGAGGGGATAATAGAAAGCTGAACCAATCTTGTGTGCGTGTCTGTGTGTTAGTTGGAGGCATGAGGTGATTATAATCTTTACTTTAAAAATGTTTATGTGATCATTATAAATGATTCAAGCCATAGAGAAAAGTATAGCAAGAGAGAGAAAAAAACACCCCAAATTCAATCAGCTAATACAATTAAAGTCAATAATCAGCAAAAATAATTCAGATATTTCTCAATGAGTGCATAAAGGTAAATGGTATACAAATAGACTGACAAAATGCCTTCATGAAAAAGTATTTTAATATCATGAACTATTCCTTATATTTCACTTTAATTCAAAGGAAGATAACAAAAAGGAAATTGTAAGAATTGCTAATCAGATATTTCTTCATATGAAAAGCTATTAAAGTGTATTAATACGTAGGAATTGACAATGTATTACTAAATTACCTTTCTAATGTAGATAATGATTGATGGAGCAATTTTTAATTGTATATTAAACTATACACTGACAATCAGAAAATAAAGTATTTTCTTTAAAGAAGCTTAAAATTCTTAAGATTGAAGATTTAATATTAGTTACTATTAATTAGTATAATAAATATATATTAGTAAATATATAGCAAATAAATATAATAGATTAATATAATAAACTAATGGACTTTATTATAATAACCAACATATTGTAAATGATTTTATGATTTCAATAAGAAAATATACTTTCTACAGTTCAACTTTGAATGTGCTTATATAACATCTACCCCAATTGCCTATGGGTAAGAACCAAATGAAAATTAGATCCCCAAAGTAAAAGTAAGAAAAATAGATCTAATTTTCTGATCATAATACAATGAAAGCATAAATAGTGAGAAAAGTTGCAGACAAAGACAGGCTACACTATGTGACTTTATGAAGATCTCTCCTTTTTCATTTGTGGTGAAATTCACATAATATAAAATTAACCATTTTAAAGTTAGCAAATCAGTGGCATGTAGAATATTCACAATACCGTGCAACCACTATCTCTATCTAGTTTCAAAATATTTTCATCACTCCAAATTAAAATCCCATACTCACCAAACAATCACTCCCTAATCCTCCTGCCTCTAGCACCTGCCAACTACCAAACTACATTATCTCTCTGTGGATTTATCTATTTTGGATATTTCACGTAAATGGAATCATACATTATGTGACCTCTTATGTCTGCCTTCTTTCAGTTAGCATAATATTTTCACGGTATGTCTACATTGTAGCATGTATCACTATTCCATTCCTTTTTATGGGTGAATAATATTCCATTGAATGTGTATAACTCAATTTGTTTATGCCTTCATCGATTCATGGACATCTGGGTTGTTTCCAACTTTAGGCTACTTGGAACAGTGCCGCTATGAACGTTCACATACAAGTATTTGTTGGATTACCTGTTTTCAGTTATTTGGGGTATATACCAAGGAGTATAATTGCTGGGTAACCTGGTAATTCTATGTTTAGCTTCTTCAGGAACCATCAAACTGTTTTCCACAGAGCCTCACCTATTTTATTTTTCCAGCAACTTTAATCATAGTTTAATCATAGTTTAATCATCTCTTTAATCATAGAGATCATAATGGTTTATAACATTGAGTAATTTCGGATGTACATTATTATTTATCAATTTCTGAGTAGACTTCATCATGGTCACCCCAAGTAGTCCAATTATTGTCCATCACTGTATATATGTGTCCCTTTACCCCTTTCACCCGTCCCCATCCCCCTTCCCCTCAGATAACCACTAATCTGTTCTCTGTATCCATGTGTTTGTTAATCTTCCACATATAAGTGAAATCATGCAGTATTTGTCTTTCTCTGTCTGGCTTTCTCTGTGTCAACATCTTACCCTCAAGTTCCATCCTTGTTCTTGCAATGGGAAGATTTTGTCATTTTTATAGCTGAGTAGTATTCTGTTGTATATATATATATATACACACCACATCTTTATCCATTCATCAGTCAGTGGGCACTTGGGTTGCTTCCCCATCTTGACTATTGTGAATAATGCTGCAATGAACAGAGGGGTGCAAAAATCTCTTTGGATCATTGATTTCAAGTTCTTTGGAAAAATGCCCAGTAGTAGGATAGCTGGATCGTATGGTATTTCTATTTTTAATTTTTTGAGAAGTCTCCATACTGTTTTCCATAGTGGCTGTAGCAATTTGCATTTCCACCAGCAGTGCGTGAGGGTTCCCTTTTCTCCACAACCTCTCCAATATTTGTTGATTTCTGTCCTGCTAATTATAGTCATTTTGACTGGTATAAGGTGATATCTCATTGTTGTTTTGATTTGCATTTCCTTAATAATTAGTGATGTTGAACATTATTTCATGTGTCTCTTGGCCATCTGTATATCTTCTTTGGAAAAATGCCTGTTCATATCCTCTGCCCACTTTTTGATCAGGTTGTTTGTTTTTTTGTTGTTGACTTGTATGAGTTCTTTATATATTTCAGAGATCAACACCTTGTAGGATAAGTGATTTGCAAATATCTTCTCTCAGCTGGTGGGTTGTCTTTTTGTTTTGTTCATGATTTCCTTTGCTTTGCAGATTTTTAATCTGATGTAGTCCCATTTGTTAACTTTTTCTTTTGTTTCCCTTGCCTAGTCAGACATGGTATTTGAAAAGATGCTGCTAAATTCAATGTCAAATAGTGTACTGCCTATATTTTCTTCTAGGAGTTTTATAGTTTCAGGTCTTACATTCAAGTCTTTAATATTTTGAGTTAATTTTTGTGTATGGTGCAAGATAATGCTCTACTTTCATTCTTTTGCATATGCTTGTCCAGTTTTCTCAACATCATTTATTGAAGAGACTTTCCTTTCTCCATTATATGTTCTTGGCTCCTTTGTCAAGGATTAACTGTCCATAGATATGTGATTTTATTTCTGGACTTTCAATTTTGTTCCATTGATCTGTGTGTCTGTTTTTGTGCCAGTACCATGCTGTTTTGATTACTATATCTTGGTAGTATATTTTGAAGAGTTTTGTCTGTTAACAATTATATTTCAGTTGTTGATTCATTTTGAGTTAATTTTTGTATATTGTGCAAGGTAAGAATCCTCTTCCAGTCTTACAGATTGGCTCTGGCCAGGACACTTCAACACCTAGCCATGGTTGCATTGAGCTTAGGATCAGCTGAATTGAAAACTTCAGGTCTTCTCAAGTGTTTTCTGTACATGCAACTTGTCCTGGGCATATTTCTAAAGTCCTCTGTATACATGGCTGCTTTTGAATGTTCTCATTTTCCAAAGTTATTCTACCCAGCTTTTGCTTCCAGGCCTTAGGTGATCTATTGCATGTTTGGACTGTAACCTTTTGCCCCCAGATTAGTTCAGCTTGCTTTGTTATTGATCAGGGCCCACTGGTCTTCAAACCTGAGTTCTAAGTGACACAAACAGAGATGAGTGTCTTGTTTCAGTACTCCAGGCAGCTCTCAGACAGATCAGAACAGACATACACAATAAGTTGCCAATACAGTCTCTTCCTTCCAGAAACAGGGATCAGTGTTCCCAACTGGGAACCTAGGCTACCAACACGTCAAGATCAAGACAAGTAAATATGACACAAACATTCTTACCAATTTGAGGATGTCTTTTTCTTGATTCAACATTTAATTGTTATAAATTTTGATTGATTTTCATAATTCTGAAAAATTTGCTTCTGATAGTTTATGCTTGTTTTTTAAGACTTCTGTGGAGAAATGAGAGCATGAAGCTGCCTACTCTTAACACTTTGCTCTAAGCTATTAATCTTATTAAGAATCCTTTATACATGATGAGTCATTTCTCTTACTGGTTTCAAGATTCTTCCTTTGTCCTTGACTTTTGACAGTTTGATTATACTGTGTGTTGGTGTGGATCTTTTTAAATTTATCTTAATTGAAATTTGTGGAGCTTCCTGGATGTACACATTCACGTGTTTCTAGAAATTTGGGAAAAAATTTGGCTATTATTTACTCATATATTCTGTCTCTCTCTTTCCCTCTCTTCTCCTTCTAAGACTCTCACATGCATATGTTGACACCCTTGATGGTATCCCAAATGTCCCTTAGTTTTTTTATTTTTCTTCATTCTTCATCTTTCTGCTCTTCAGCCTGGGTAATTTTAATTGAACTATCTTCAAGTTTCCTGATTTTTTTCTACCTACTCAAATCTGCTGTTAAATCCCTCTAGTGAATTCTTCATTTCAGTTATACTATTTTTCATTTCCAGAATTTCTACTTGGTTCCTTTTTATAATTTCTATTTATTGGTATTCTTCATTTGTTTATACATCATTTTCCTTGTTTCCTTTAGTTGTTTGTCCAAATAACTCTTTGAGCATATTTAAGACAGCTGATTTAAGTTTCTATCTATAAAATCCAGTATGTGGACTTTTGTCAGGGATTGTTTCTATCCATTTCCTTTTTGTCCTGTGAATAGACCTTACTTTCCTATTTCTTTGTATGCCTTTAATTTCCTGTTAAAAACTCAACATTTTGAGTATTATAATGTGATAATTTTGTAAATCAGATTCTCCCCCGCTCCAGAGTTTGCTCTTGTTGATTGTTGAGAACTACAATTGTCCATGTATTTAGTGACTTTTCCCAATTATTTTTTCAAAAACTGTACTCCTTGTCATGTGTGGTCACTGAAGTCTCTATTCCATTATTTCATTGGTCACCTAGTGATTTGACAGGTGATTTGATTTCCTTAAATGCTTGTGGCCAAAAAGAAAAAAATACTGTCCCAGTCTTTGCCGATTGGCTCAGTGCAGGGCACTCCTTCAGTGCTAAGACTGGTTGTCCACAACTGTACATTAGCCTTCACTTTCCATTTGCATGGAGCACAAATATCAGCCATTAGTGTAAGCCTAAGATCCTCTCAGGTCTTTTCTGAGTGTGTATCCATCCCTGGGCAGGTGTGTGGCACTCCAGATTCCCTGTATACATACTAGGCTATGTATACACAGATTATGTATACATAGTAATGGCTTCTAAAGCCCTTATTCCTCCAAGAATTTCTTCCTCAGTCTCCTCTTTCCCATGCTTTTGGGTCTGACTACTCCTTGCTCTCTCTGCTCCCCCTTGCTCAGGAAGCTATGGCTAGAATAGGTCTTTAAATGCTCTCTACAGCTTCTTCTAGGAAAGATGCTGCAGCCCCAAAGGGCACCAACATGAAGGTCAGCCTGGTCTCTCTGGGACCTCCAGACTGATCAAAATGCATAAAAACATTTTTTTTTTGGAGAAGAAGATCCATATTGCTCTCTCCCATAAACCCTCTCTACTTCTCAGCACCAGCAAGCTGTCCCAGGAACATGGACAATGGCTCATGCAAATCTGGGGAATGGGGAATTATTGGTGGGCTAATTTACCAAAATTTAGTAGTCTCATTCTTCATTAAGCATTCCCCTGGTTATCTAAGATTTTTATTATCAACTTCTGAAAAAGTTGATTCTGTCAATTTTTGCCAGTTTAATGGTTGCTTCAGTGAAGGAAACAAGTTTTGGAACTGTCAACTATGCTATTTCTGTGACATTGCTACACACAAAGATCTTTTGACAAATCTTATGCCAAGAAGGGAGTCAAATATTAGTTGTAAAACATCTAGAATAAAATTATAGTCAAATTGTTACATGTCATAACTAATAAACATTTTTTAAAAAGGGACAAAGAAAAGTTTCATAAATATTTCAAACCAAGAAAGAATAAAGAAAAATAATTAAGCATTCAACTAAAACTTTTGTAATACAATAATGAAATAGAAAAAGAAATCATAAGAAAGGGAATTATAAAGATTACACAAAAATAATTTTTAAAAATAGCATGAAATCTGAAAAATATATCAAAGATTAAGTTACGGGAAAAAGAAATAATAAAAAAGATTAGTGGGGCCGGCCCCACGGCATAGTGGTTAAGTTCGCACACTCCACTTTGGCAGCCCGGAGTTCATAGATTTGGATCCCGGGCATGGACCTACACACCACTCATCAAGCCATGCTGTGGCAGCATCCCACATACAAAAAAGAGGAGGACCGGCACAGATGTTAGCTCAGGGACAATTTCCTCACCAAGAAAAAAAATATTCATGAAAAGCTAATTAACTCAAGAATCCAAAGAGAAATTTTATAAAATTAGAAATGAAATTGAATAAATGATGACTGGTACAGAAAGAGTTGAAGAATGATAAAAGTATAATATACCACTTATAAAGACACATTTGAAAACTTGCATGATATGACAAATTTTAAGAAAAATATCAACTACTAAAAAATGACAATAAAAAAGTGTAAAAGAAAATGTAACTAAATAATTCACATGTAAAATTTTGATGATTAATTCATCTAACAACTCACTCATCTCAAAAAAAAGTATTAAATACAAAAGGAATCACAGAAGAAAATTATCAGTTAATCAAAAGACAGACTACCCCAATTCTATGTCTACAATTCCAGAATTTAATGAAAATAAGAAAGCCATGATAGATATGAAACCAGCACAATATTGATTTCTTAATTGAATAAAGGAGTACAAAATAATGACAGCTACATACAAGTCCACTTGGACTATACATGCAAAAATATGAATTAAATCACAATTATTCCAGCTGTACTAGACAAGATCAATATACCAATAAATAGCATTCAAAGCAGTTTTATATTCATAACCATGACTCAATATATTAATAGGCCAAAAAACATAAGCCCTATGATAAATTCCAGAGAAACAGAAATAGCCTTCAATAAAAATCAGCTTTGATTATTTCAAAACTTTTTAAAAGAACAGTAAATTGATATATAGATATATGTGTATTAATATGTTACATATATATTTGTATTCAAAGTATATATTATGTATAATCAATCTATTCTCTTTAAAAGTTTCATTCAAATAATAAATAAAATTTAGCACTAATTACTTTAAAAACTTTAACAGCAATAGTATTAATTACACATATGTGGATACATATTTAAATAATATATTTATAGGGTGCATATATGTTATTATAAATGATTTTGAGAAAAGCTTTTAACAAAATGTTATTGATTTATTCTTTCTTGTTATATTCAGATGATAAAACCATGGGAGTTTATGTCAACTGATTAAATATTATTTCAATGGATTAAAAATTAATTTACAAAACTCAGTAGGTTATTTACATGCATGTTACAATGAAAACAAAGCTTAGAAATATACTTAACAATAAATATGCAAATAGATCACCTATGAGAAAATTGATAAAAGCTATGTCAAATATGAAAATATGAAAAATCATACCTTGTCATAGAAAGGTTCAATAATGTGAAGATGTGAAATTGAATGAAATTTCTCCATAAATTTAATGCATCTATAACAAAAAATACCCATAGTTTTTTATTTGTTTTGCGTTTTGGAATTCCATACGTTGATTCTGAATTTCATAAGAAAACATTTAATATGCAAAAATACTGGAAAATATCTTGAAAGAGAATGATTAAAGAGTGGGGCCTTTTTTTTATGAAAACGTATTATTAAACTACAGTAAAATAAACTGTTTAGTATTGGAATAGAAAGAGACTAATAGAACAGTTTAGATAGCCTAGATATAGATTAAAATGCACATGCAAATTTATAATATATGAAGGCAGCATTTCTTTACAGAGACAAAGATGCTTTGACAAGTTAACACAGTCACTGGGAAGGAAGGAAGGAAGGAAGGGGGGAGGGAAATTGATCGGTAATCGGTCCTTAAAACAAAATAAATCCCAAATATCAGTATTATAGTATATACAGAAAAACTGTATAAGTACTAGAAAAAGTAGTCTAACCTTTATTTTTATTTTTGCTTTCTTAATTTTATATTTATAATATATAGTAGGCAAAGTTTTGCAGGATACTACAAAATCATTAAAGAAATCATTGATAACTAGAGGAAGCTCAAAATGACCACATAACAACAAAAAATGGAAAAATTAATTCTAATATATAAAAAAGCAGTTAGCATCATTTATGAGAAAAAGAACAGTAACACAACAACAAAAAGGACTTTAGGCATGGCATACACAGAAAAATATATAAATGAGCAGTAAATATATAAAAGGAGCCTTAGCCTGGTTCCTAGTGAAAGGGATGCAGACCAAAATGACACTGACAAACCATTTTTCAGCTAGTCAAGAAGATGTTTCATAATGCCCACAGTAGAGTCTTCCCTTATAAACTACTGGTGTGATTTCAAAAATTAGCTCAGCTTCTTGTCAAGGCAATTTAATACCATCCACCAAAATTTAAAATAAGCGTACTCTTTTAACCAATTCCATTGCTAGACCTCTGGGACCTACTAGCAGAAGCATTTGAAGATATGATATTCCTAATTGCAATATCCTCAGAATGGAAGCTGTTATTTAGCAGGACACAGGTGAACTAAGTTACTACATAGCTGTTAACAAGAATGAGAACTCGGCCATATCTGCCTTCTCTCCTCATACAGTCCCCCTGGAATCCACCGTCAGTCCTGTAGATGCCACCTCTGAGCCATAGCCTGAACGGGTCTACTCCCACAGCACTGTCCACTGACCTACTTTATGTATAGCCACCTCATTCTGCCTCCACCTGACATATCTATATTCCATTTTCTATGCAGCAGTCAGAGTGATTTTTTTAAAAGGTAAATCAAATGTCGTTCTCCTGCTTCAAAAGCTTCAACCATGCCAATAAAATCCAGTCTTCCTGCTGTCCCCAAGGCCTCACATGACCGAATTTCTCCTTCTCTTTCCCACTACAAGACCCTCTAGAATATATGAGAGAATGAAACTTATTTTGTTTCCTGTTCTATACGTAGTTCCTGACACATAGTTGTTGCTCCATGAAAACTTACAGAATTAATAAACTTTAGTCTCCTCTATGCCATTTTGTACAAGATACACTCACACGTTTCTCAGTCACACTAAAGTAATTTCCATCTGTATTTTTTGTGACTTCCGCCTGGACGGAAATGTGTATGTGTGACTTCTCTTGTACTTTAGGGCTAAGTTTAGATGTGTCTCCTTAGAGAGGCCTTTCTTGATAACTCAGTTAAAATAGCCCCATGCCAACTGAGTAGATCACATCATACAACTTGATCATATTTATATCCTTTGTCAATATTTGAAACATTTTGGTGGCCCTTGGTTTTAGAATGCTGCCATTATGGTGTGCTAATTTAAAACCCTTGAACTGTCCTTTTGAGGTCACTTTTTATTTATTCAATCATACATCCATTCATGCAAACAAAACTATTTATTGAGTAACTGCAATATAACAGTCATTATTCTGGGTCCTAGAATAAAGCAGGTTTTTAAACAGAAGTATCCCTGCTTTCGTGAAGCTTATTCTAGAGGATGGAGACAGACAATAACCACATTTGAAAAAGTAAAATATAATGTGTTTTAAACTGTAATAAGTGTCAGGTTGGGGAAAGCCATTTAAAATAGGGAGTCAGAGTAGGGCTCACTGACAAGACTGCATTATGGTTAAAATCAACATTATTCCTGAAGAATTTTGGAATTAGACTTGAGGGTGGTTTTGATTCCTCAAAGAGAAGAGTCAGGGCTCAAGGCAGAGCAGCCATATACATATTTCCAAACATCAAATGGAATACACCCAAATTGTTAAGAAACCAGGCTACTGAAGGGTGAAATATAATAGAAATTTAAATTATTCATAAGTTATCCATGCAGTTCTGAAAAGGAGCACACCACTGAAATTTGTAAGAGTCTTAATGGCAACTTGAATAATACTTTCACTGACTCTTGCTTTCCTGAGGACCCTCCATTAAGGTCATAGAAGAATCAAAAATGATGGAACAATTATGATTTTATGCTTAAGTTATATCATGTTAATCTTTAACTTTATGAATCCTGGAATGAAATTGGATTTGCCTTATTTATTCGTGAAGGGAGATGTGATCGATTTTTTTAAATAATAGCCCCCAATGGACAACCTCTCCCTGCATCCATGCACTTATGTTGTCCCTCTCCCTACGTTGAAGCTGTGCTTGGTCACATGACTTACTCTGGCCAATTGAACATTAGTAAAGACAATATAATTAAGAACTTGAAAAGAAATTGCACATTTCTCATCATCTTGAAAAGCTGCTACAAAGCCCAACCTAACCTGCCAAAGGTGCTTGACCCAGCAAACAGCCATCATGAACTCTACACATGGGAATGAAACATCTGACATTACCCATTCTCAGGGGAGCTGCCAGATGATTACAGTCATATGAGTGACTCCAGATGGGACTAACTGAAAACCACCCAGCTGAGCCCAGCCCAAATTGCTGACCCAGAGAATCATGAATAAATAAAACATTTGTTACTTCAGCCACAAAGTTTTGAAGTGATTTGTTATGTAGCAATAGATAACTTATGCAAGAAGAGACTGGGAGATATCAGGACCTGTACATTTCAACATTTGATCAATCTCTTGTATACTCTGCAACTGCTTCCATTAAGCTACAAAGATACTACGGGTAAATAAAACCAGCCTGATATACTTTCAAATGTCTTAACTTCTTCTTCAATGTATGACCCAAGGTGTCAACTTTGTAGAGGAGGATCTTCATACTAACATGTCCTCCTGAACCGATGGGTCTCTAAAAGACCATCAATAGCATCATCATGAGCTTGAAAACAGGATGATGTTCATTTCTTTTTAACAGAGAGAGAGAGAAAGAAAAAGGGGGGTGGGGTTGGGAGAAAGACAAATGTAGAAGATCCTCGAGTGGGTCCCACATTTCCTAGCAATATGAACTTTGGCTCATCCTCCGAGATGGTACATGTGGTGACTGCCTCCTTCTGCCTTAAACTCTTTTTAAAAATACAGAGAAAGAAAGACTGAGTGTGATCTTGTATCAGAACCCTCTAATTCCCAAATACAAGGGGAGAAAGAGAAGAGATTCACATCAAATTGAGCTATTTCCTGCTGCTTCTCCAATGACAGTCTTAATTTTCTCATTCTCCTGAGACTGAAAAATTCGAGTTTTACCACTGCCAGGTGTTTGGATTTCATTGGAAACCTCATTTGAATTAATTGTTTTCCTTCACTGAAGTTTCTACATATTCCAGACTCACACTTATCCAGGCCCACAAGCAGGTGTTGAGATTTTGTGGGAGCAGCAGGAACTTTCCTGGGCTCATTCTTTAGGGCCTTAATTCTAATAGCTAATTGCACTTATGGTCCCTTAAGAGTGAAGTCCATTGCTTTCTCCTTTTGGGGATCTGATTAGTGTCCCCCAGGACACTGATTATGGAGACCAAGGCCTGTCAGAGTGACCTTCTTCATCCAGATGAGAAGTAAGGCTTATTTCAGCTACAGAACTCCTTCCGAAAAATCTTTAATTGGCTTTGCTTTATGTCAGTCCATTAATAAATACAGAGGTAAATAGTCTTGGAAAAATTGAAGGAAATATGTTTTTGAATGGCTTTAATTCTGAAAAACCTATTCTTAAATCTCATTTTGTTTATAAGAAAAAATAAAGAAACTAGATTAGCAGTTGCTAATGCCTTCGACAATGATGGACAAATTGATATGTTTTCTTCTAGCAAGTTGACACTCAAAATGTGGTATCTGGACTAGGAAAATCTGTAACACCAGACAGCTTTCAGAAATGTAGAATCTCAGGGGAAAATCTAGAGTCTCTTAACCAGAGTCTGCATTTTAAGAAGATCACCAGGTTATTCTATGCGCATTGGAGTTTGAGAAGCATAGTCCTCCATGTGGCTTTCTTCATTACTATAAAAGCTAATTTGCTAAAAATTCACAAGAGCAGGCAATTATATTTTGCATTATTTAGGGTACATACTAAGCATAAACATTGGAACAAAAATACAGTGGTTTAAAGTAGACAGAAGTTCATTTATTACATAAAAGTAGTTAGGTGAGTGTCCCAGGAGTGACAGAGCTATTTCTGCCATATTAGACCTACAGTTTCAGAGAGAAATGCTGATGACTTGAATGAGATTAGCATTAGGAGAGGTTGTCAGAAAGCGGTCATAATGTGGCCATATTTTGAAGGATTCAGAGATGGCATCCCCTGAAGAACTGTATGTAAGGCGTAAGGAAAAGGGGAAAAAAGTAAAAGATGACTGAAATGCTGAAAGGATGGGGTTTCCATTTATGAAATAGAAAAAAAAATGAAATAGAAAAAGTTATTTTTTGAGGAGGGTGAATAAATTAAAAGTTTGGTTTTGGACAAGTTAGGTTGGGGATGCTTATTAAGCATCCAAGTGAGGATGTCATGCAAGATACATGCCTCTCAAGTTGAGGGGAGAAGTGCATGTTGAAGATATAAATTGGTGAGCCTTCAGGATATAAACAGTTTTTCAGGCCAAGAGATGTGATTAAACCACCAAGGACAATAGATAAAGAGCAAAAGATTCAACAACTAGGTCCTAGGGCACTCCAACGTTGAGAAGTCAGAGAGATGAAGAAGAACTAATAAAAAGATTGATGACAAGATACCGAAGTAGGAGGACAACCAAGAGAGTGAAATTTTGTGGAGTCCAAAGGACAAAAGTGTTTTAAGTAGAGAAGAGGAATTAACTACTGCAAGAATTCATTGTCTTAGTTCATTCAGGCTGTTATAACTAAAATACCATATACTGGAGGCTTAAACAACAAATACTTATTTCTCACAGTTCTGGAGGCTGGAAAGTCCAAGATCAAGGCACCAGCAGATTTATGTCTGGTAAGATGTCTGGCCCACTTTATGGTTCATAAACCATGGTCTTTTTTCTGTAACCTCCCTTGGTGGAATGGGCAAGGGAGCTTTTTCTCTTTATAAGGGAGAAAGGACTGTTTTATAAGAGCACTAATCCTATTCATGAGGCCCCTGCCCTTATGACCTAATTCCAAAGGACCCACCTCTTAATACTATCATTTTGGGGGTTAAGATTTCAACTTGTGAACTTCGAGGGAAACACAAACATTCAGACCACAGCATTCAGGTAAGTAGAAATTTCAGAAATGTTTTTATCAGACTTCTACTTCCAGTAATGGTGGACTGGATAATTTGCTCAAACCCTTTTACTAAAGACTCAAAAGAAAACTGGAATTATGTATCTATTTATCTATCTCTCTCTATATCTATATCTATATATGTCTATATCTATAACTACTTCTGTCTATACAGCTATATTTATATCTGTCTATAACAATATCTATCTGCTGAAAGCATCAGAAAGCCAACAAGAAAAGAAAAAAATCACCTGACCAGTATCTAGAGAAGGAAAAAGACTTAAGAAAATGTGGTGGTACTTGGGACTCTTTCCCCCCTGGGGGTGTTAGTCAATTCTGATGGTGGGATGACATGGTGGGAAAGCTAACAGACTTCCTGTTTTAAGATAAAGGCATTGGTTGATGTCCATGGCCTACCAAAGCCATGGAGGTGAATGCTACTTGCCTTCACATTGTATTGGGATAGTGATAATCAGGATCCTATGACCATTCTGCTATGAAGATAATATGTTTAAGGCAGCATATATACAGTAGATAATACAAAATGAGGAATAAAAACTATCAAAAGAAAGAGATGAAAACTATGATATAGGTAAACGGGAAGCACACAGGCCAATGTCAGGGACTGAGTTGCTGCCTCATTGCCACTGACCCCATACACCCGGTAGAAACAGACTTCATTCTTTTCAGAGGGAAGATAACTTAATTCTGGGCCTCAAATTCATTTCTAGAGACAATGTTTCAAATATAACATTTGTCAAACAATAAAAATAATCAGGAATATGTGGATAACAACAGAAATGATAAAAAGAGAAAAATAGGTAATATAAATAAACTCAGAAGTACTCTAGATATTAAATTTATCAAATATGGACAGAATAATAAGTATAAGGTAAAATACACAAGGTAGAACACAAATCTACCTTTCCTATAAAGGAAAAGATGAAAGATATAATAAATGAAACACACTAAAAAGGTAGGCTAAGAGCAAGGAATTCAATGATAATGAAAATGCATATTAGAACATTTAAGATGATGTTAAAGCCATGCTTAGAGGGCAGTTTATAGAGTTAAACTCCTATTGGTTTATAAAGAAGAAAGGCTAAATAAGTAAGTTAGGAGCTAGAAGATAATGTATAAGAAAATGTGGACAATGAAGCGTGGAGATAAAGTTTTATGGAAAATGCAGAAAATACACTGAATAGAGTCTACGTGTGTAATTGAAGTCTTAGGTAGAGAAGGCAGTATTACTGGATCAGAAGCAATATTTGAAAAAATAATGCCTGAGAATTTTCCAAAACTTACAAAATACACGAAATTGAAAATTTAAGTGTATCTATGAACCCCAAAAGGAATATTAAAAAGAAATTCATCCAATGTATAGAAAGTAAAATTACTTCGACCTAAAGGTTGAGAAAAGTAACCTTCAAAGCAATCAGCTCCTACAAATCCGCGTGGCAAAGACATACAATCTAAGAGAAAGATGACCAAAAGACTTGGACTAATCCTTTCTAAAGAACATATCCTTAATGGAGTAAGCATGTGAAAAAACCTCAGACTTTCACTGATAATCAGGAAAATGAAAATTATAAAACTACAGTGAGATAACCACTGTAGATGCACCACATGGACTAAAATTTACAAGACAGATCAAAAAATCTGTTGGAAAGGATGGGGTACATTGGGCAGTCTTCCATACTTGTAAGGTGAATACAACTACTCTACAAACCATTTGGGCATCATCTCTCACAACAGTTCTTCAAAGTATGGTCCTGAGAACACTGGGGGTTCCCGATATATTTTATAAGGTCTGTGAGGTGAAGAATATTTTCATATGTTAAGACATGATTTTCTTCTTTCACTCTCTATAGCTCATGAGCATACACTGGAATTTCTCAGATGCTCCAAGATGTGTGATATTTCATCAGACTGAATGCAGAGGCCGATGTGAGAATCCACCCGTCTTCATCAGACATGAGAGCAGGACATTAATGGGATTTGCAAAAACGTAAGATAATGCCATTTGCTCGGTATTTTATTTCTTTGCAAAAATATACTTATTTCTCATAAAATATGTTATTTGTGTTTACCTATAATGGGTTTAGTATTATTGTTTTTGGGGAATTTTTTTGTGTGTGTGTATGAGGAAGACCAGCCCTGAGCTAACGTCTGCTGCCAATACTCCTCTTCTTGCTGAGGAAGATTGGCCCTGGGCTAACATCCGTGTCCATCTTCCTCTACTTTATATGCGGGACGCCTGTCACAGCATGGCTTGGTAAGCGGTGCATAGGTCCGCACCCAGAATCCAAACCTGTGAACCCTGGGCCACGGACGCAGAGCGCATGAACTTAACCACTATGCCACCAGGCCAGCCTCTAGTATTACTGCTTTTAAAGGGATTAGTAAATATATATACATAATTTAAACATTCTTATTTTAATTTCTGATACAGTAACTATCACTATCAAATATAGTAGAAATAATCCACATAAAGAGAAAGTCTTTGGTTCTTCAATAATTTTTAAGAATGTGAAGGAGTTCTGTGATGGAAAATCTGACAGCTGCTGAACTACCAAAAGTGAACTATCTCCCTAAGAGCAATGCATACACACGTGCGTGGAGAGACGTTTTTGTAGCAACCAAAATATGGATATATGTCACTGCCTTCAAGAGTTGGAAGAATAAATTGTGCTACATGCACAAAGTTAAGTACTATGAAAATGAGCAGATTATAGACTAGGCAACAGCACAGATGAATCCCACAAAAAAGTTGAACGAAAAACACAGACTTAAAATAATATTTACCCTATGATTCTATTTAAATAAAATTCAAAATCATTCTAAAATAAATGATTATGTTTAGGGATTCATACTTAAGTGGAAAAAAACTACAAAGAAAAGTGAGGAAAGGATTACTATATTAAAAAATAAATTAAAAAATTAGAAATTAAATAAAAGCCTGGTAGTGTACTTTGTGGGATAGGAATAGGAAGAGATGAGTAATTTGAAAGAGACCAAAGAAGGCTTTGAGGTGCTTCTGATGTCCCATTTATTGACCTGGGTGGCTCATACAGATGTTTTCTTTGTGACAAATCACCAAAATACACATTTCTGTACAGTTCAAATATCATTGGGGAGTTTATCCTAATTTAAAACGGCAATGTGGAAAGTTAACAAAACAATAAGTAAAAAAAGAAACAAAGTTGTATGTTATTTATCAGAAACAGAACAACTTTCACTGCTATATTTTGATACTTGGCATAATATTGGAAATTTGAAATACATGGTGTGACATGTCACAATATCAAAAAGTAAGAAATGCTTTAAAAAAGTGAGAATAGTAGGAAGAGTGGCAGATGTTGCCGTGTTTTTCACTCTCTAGCTGAGCTCTCAGAAAAAACTTTCTAACCCCAGGGCTATAGAATTTGCATGAAAAAAATTATTAATTTTAACATTTTAGCAAACACATTTTTTGCCAAAGACATACAATTTTCTCTCATGAAGAAAGACCCTCCAAGCCAATGAATAATCAGAAATTGGACTTCAGTCTCCACAAATCACAACATTTACAAATGAAATGTGTTAACATTTAGACCATCTGGTAGTACTTACATACAAATCTAAGATGTCAGTATTGTATATCAAAACATTCTAAAATGGAGAAATATGTGCTATTCTTATTAGATGTTGAGAGAAAAAAGAATTCCTTTAATTCTTTAACTTTCTTCTTAATGAAGTTATTCTGATTAAATAAAATCTTTTTGCTTCCTGTGGTTAAACATTTAATAAGATTATAGTGTCATAAAAGTCAACTTCTGCATATTTTTAATGCTTTTGAATGCACAACAAACAGATTTTTTTTCTCTTTTAGTAAAAATAAATAAGTCAAGAGCATCAGAATGAAATATACTGTTAGGATAGCATTAACACCTGTGAGGCAAAGGATGGTTTCTGGGATATCAAGGTAACAAGTTTTAAAAGAAGCAATATTCCAAAAGATGATATGCTACCATAAAAGACAATAGATATTCTATTCCAGTTTTAATTTAATCTATCCAGAATAGGCATGGAATTACATCATCTGAGCACCAATATCTTAAAAAATAAAAGAAATCAGATGTTTATCAAATCATTTTAAATGATTATCTTACACCATAACTGTTCCAATTAACTGTTGAGGAGGAATGTGTCATTATTCTGATATACTAACGAAACTTCCATCATCTTCTTTTCTTTTAAGAACCACCTTCCAAATTTACTTATCTTTCTAATATTTGCATTTCTTTGTCTTCTAGTTTCTTAAGAAGAGTATCAAGGTTCTATGTTTCTATTTTTTAGAATAAAAGCATTTAAGGCTACATTTTTTCCAGAGTAGAATTTTCAGAGTCCTATAGGTTTTGATGAGAAGTATTCTTGCAGTTGCTTGCTAGATTGTTTGAACTCTCTTTTCATTTCCCGTTTAACACAAGGACTACCTATGAATTTGTTTTTAAATTTCAAAGTAAATGAGATTGTGGTCTCTTTTTTTTTTTTTTTTTTTTTAATTCTTACATGGGACACCGCCACGGCATGGCTGGCAGGCAGTGCGTCGGCGGGCACCTGGGATCCGAACCGGCGAACCCCGGGCTGCCAAGCGCGGACTAAACCGCTGCGCCACCGGGCCGGCCCCTGTGGTCTCTTTTTAATACTTTATTTCTGTTTTTATTGGATTTTGTTCAAAGAATATGTCCTATAAAATCTCTAACATCTAAGAATTATTAAGGTTCACTCAGTGGTTAATTTAAAGCCACTTTACACAAATGTTCCATAGACATAGAGAAAAAAGTCTCCTATTCAATAAGGATAAGGTAAATACATATGTGTATATATATGAATATTCATACAGACGCATGCATACATATACGCACATGTATATGTGTGTGTATATATATAAATATATATATATACTACATACTATATATACTACATATATATAAATATATGTGGTTTTGTACTAGACAATTCCTTTATGGCCTTATTTATTGTTTATGTATGGTCTTATTTATTGTCCACTACCTTCTTGACCAACAGATTTGCTCTCCCAAAGCCAGTCTTTTCACTTCTAACAAACTGTTTTTACCAGTTTAAGTCAGTCACCACCCTTAATAAATTCCAATTCTACATAGCTGTTTCATGTTAACTTTCTAATTCCTACCTCAGACTCTCTATCAGCAAGCCTTACTACAATTCTCCAAGATGATCCGTTTCACCGTTATTTACTGCCAGAGAATTTTAAAAGTGGAAGGAGAATGAGAAATATTCAATTAATCCCATTTTTTTAAAGTAGAGCTCTGAACCTAATAAACTAAAATATTGGTCCTAAGTCACACAGCTGAGTAGCAGGTCTTGGATCAGAAAATTACGTCTGGATGACTTTGAGTTTTACTCCTTGGCTACCTTGAGCTAAGTAAGATAATACAATTTACTTTACTTAGGTCTCACTCTATTTGAGATTGTCTGGGTAACTATTTTTATTTATTTATTTATTTTGTGTGTGTGTGTGTGTGTGTGTGAGGAAGACTAGCTCTGAGCTAACATCCACTGCCAATCCTCCTCTTTTTTGCTGAGGAAGACTGACCCTGGGCTAACATCCGTGCCCATCTTCCTCTACTTTATATGGGACGCTGCCACAGCATGGCTTGACAAGCGGTGTGCCTGTGCACACCCGGGATCCGAACCCGCGAACCTTGGGCAGCTGAAGCGAAGTGCACCAGGCCAGCCCCAGTCTGGGTGACTATTACTCCAGTGTCATGAAGACAGTTGAATGTCATTAGAGGGAGAAAAAGAATCACTGACACGTCTGGAAGACAGCGTATAATCCATTATTTACAAATCAGTGATCTCATTATTGATCAGAAAAACATTGTTCCCTTAAATCAAAATTATCTATATAAGCATAAAACACATATTTTTTTGTGTACATAAAACACATACAAAAATCAAGTATTTTAAAGCAGATCTTATTTAAGTCCTAATTCAATCAGAGAGACCACATCTACAGCTACAGTGTCATGACAGGAATTATTTTATGTACTGACTAACAGTGCTGAGAAAGGTAGAAAAAAACACTGATTTTTACATTTTGATTGATGAATCAACTATTTTTGCAAGAAACACAACCGAGGTTCATGAATGAACCTCTCAGACATAGAGTGAATGGATGGACAGGCTATTAAAATCTCTCCAGCCACATATAGAGCATTCTCCAAAGTGAAGAGTGGGAGAGAATCCTGCATAAAGTGATGCCTTTCATTTAGTCTTGTTTTATATATTTAAATGGGGTTTAATTTCATAATACCAGGATAATCACCAGTAGTTCAGCTGAGGAAAGGATTGTTTTTGTTTTATCTTTTCTCTCTCTTTTTTAAAAATGAAATTAAATTTTAATTTAAGCAACTCTACTGCTAGTTTGTTAAAAGCTCTGTCAACTCTAATACCCTGGTTATCTATGTCTTATTAAACAGTGTCCTATTAATCAGAGAAGATAAGAAGATTTAACTGAAAGAAGAGGAGTACTACATTATTGGTTAGCGTAAAAATCCTTCATTCTTAGCAGAAAGTAGTCAATGTAATTTAGAGACTTTTTGATAGACTATTTCCGAGTTTGTCACATCACAAATTCAATTAACTAGTGAAGGTTAATTTCTTAGAATGAGATTTTAAAAATAAGTGCCTCTGTATTTCATAGTGCACAATAAAACAGTAACTTAGCTTTATTGTCACAAATATTAAACAGTTTAAACCAACATTCATTTTGTTAGAAGATAATTATTTTTGAAGAAATACTTTCTTCACTGGCCTTAAATTAACAGTTTCAACTTTGACTTTGAATCACAAGTATGTGTTTCTAATTATTGGTCTAATTTCAAATTACAGTTAGGAATATCGTACATAGGTGTAGTTTGTTTCTTTTTCTCAAGAATTTTGTAAAAGAAATATGTTTAAGAGTATAGGGAAGTATGAATTTCCTCTTTTTAAAATTTAAATGAGATCAGATTAACAACAAATGATTTTATCTATGATTTAAAACTTTTGCACACGTTTAGTTAGTCCTAATGCACGCTGCACTTGTATGGAGAGTTAAGTTATTCTGTATACACCCCTGAACACTAGTGTGATTATGCATGCAGAACACAGGAGAGAAACACACACCTACACCCTATAATCACACATGTGTACTCATTTCCCAATCTGAAAATATCAAAGATCACTGAACCAACACAAATCCCTATTTTAATTTTATAACAAATCTAGCAGCACCAGAAATAAGATGACTAGCTCAGCCTACAGGTGTTTCCTTGAAACACTCTATTTAAATTTCTGAGCTTGGTAATTCCTTTAAAATCATCCATTTGATCTCCTTGGACACTAATTCCCAGATGTTTTAGAGCTTTGCATAAACCTCATAACTCACAACCACAGTTTTTTCAAGAACTCAGCTGGTAGGATTACATTGTTGGTTCACAAATTCGGGAATTTCCCAGGTGAAATCTGAGACTAGTCCTTATACACGGAGGGCAGGGAGAGACTGAAGAAGGAGGCAGACCACTCCAGATTGGTAGGTGGCAGGTTTAACAAGCAGATGAACTGATTTATGAGGCTTGTGTTGGGCAGCCACAAGATGAGTAGATCTCTATACCCCCCACCAGAATCTTAAAAGTTTATAGAGGCCTTAACTGGATTCAGTCACATATGCACACGTTGCTCTCTCAAGGTCACGTCCTTGAAAATGGCTTCCACTGCGGGAACAGTGGGCAAATGTACATTCCAAGGACAGGAGGGGTGAGAAACCTCCAGTTACCCAGCTTCAGCTCACAGGTCAACTGGAGGGCACATCCTCTCAATGACCTCCTCTAACATACTTATAAGGATACTTTTTCCAAACTGTATGCTGTAGAACACTGGTTATGTTGGATAGTATTTGTAATATCCCTAGAGGACTCCAGGTTAAATAGCTTACTTAATGAAGAATTATCTAAAATTGATAAGATATACACTTGTATTTTATAAGAGGGAAATTGCTCATGCTTTAAAGATAATCCCTGTATAGGTCTCCAGCATTGCCTAAAAGCAACTCATGTCTACCTCAATTTTTTTCCTCCTTAGAACCCTTCTTCCTCCTCTTCATCTTTCTTATTCTCTTTGTCTTGTTTTACTTATTCTTCCTTTTCTGACTGCAGTAAAATAACACAATAAAACAACACAAAATAAGAGTAAATTGTTCAGACTGGTTTCCTAGAACTGTCGTTCAGTTTGGCTATGGACAAAACAAAATGGTATCTTCTAGAATCAGTCAAGTCTGAAATCATAACATTTGGACATTGAAGATAAGCAAAAAAGTAAGTCCACTGTACAGTTTACTTTCCCCTTTCCAAACATGCAATTGTTTCACATAGACATACCTGTTACCATAGAGAAGACAAACTGGAAAGTATAAGTATTTGGAGTAAATAATGAAAAACAATAATAATATGTCCTAACAATAACTAGAAAGACATAATAGTATCTATTGCTCATAACGAATTATCTCAAAATTTAGTGACTAAAAATTGCATCATTATTATGACACAGGTTTTGTGTGTCAGGAATTTAGGAGTGATTTAGCTGGGAGGTCCTTGTTCAAGGTCACTCTGAGGTTCTAATCAAGGTGTCAGCCAAGGTCGCCATCATTTCTTGCTTCAGCTGAGAGAGGATCTGCTTCCAAGCTCGTTCACATCCAGGCTTCAAGCTCTCTCTGGTCATCGGTTGGAGACATTAGTTCCTTGTCAGATTGGCCTCTCCCTTGAGCTGCTCACAAGATGGCAGTTTGTTTGTCCCAGAGTTGGTGATCCAAGACAGAGATTGACACATACAGCCTTGTCAGATGGAAATTACCTTGATGTATTGTCACCTAATTTATAAAGAATGTGCCCTCTTTTCTGCAGTGTTCTGTTCAGTATGAGTCAATATGTTCAGCCTGAATACCAGAAGACTGGGATTATGAGAGCCATCCTAGAGGTTGCCTACTATAAATAACAAAACAAAAATAACAATAACTATAATTTATCAGGGGTTTTCTATGCTCCAGAAGTTATTCAAATGCTTTCTGTGTATTAATCAATTCAAGCCTTCCAATAATCTTATAATATTGGGAATAATTTAGCACCATTTTACAGACCAAAAAACTTAGAATGACATAAGAGCTGGATAAATTATATAAAACAGCAATGAAAGCATCAGCCAATGTAGTCAGGACTTCAGGGGCACACAGTTAGCTGCACATCCACCATGGGTTCTTCTGGAGACTGCGATCCAAATCCTCTCATGGGAAAATAGAACCAAAGAGGAGAAATGTATTACTGTGCTGAGGCGAAAGCTGGAAATTTGGCTGAATATGCGAGGTAGAGGGTCTACGGTCACCCATGCTCCATTTACCTTCCCATCCCCAGCTATGTTTCATGCTCCAGGGATGGATTTTTGGTCTTGAAATAGCGTATAGAGGTAACTTTCAGCATCTTTGGAAACTAGGACAATTTGATCTCTGAAATATCTAGGCATACTCTGTTCACTTCTGATGATGAAGGATAACTGGGACCTGCTATATGTAGGGAGGTCAGAAACAAGATGTGATGTGTTCTCAGAGTTCATGAGTGAGGGTCTGGCCCAGAAGGCTATAAAATATTCACATCTAGTAGCAGGTTTAAGTTACTCTGTGTTATGTAATTAAGTCAAATCTGTTCTTCCTAAGGGTTCCATTAAATCCTATAAACATTTACAACTTCATCTCAGGAGTCATATGAGTAATTAAAAGTCTGCTACACACTTTAGAAAGCAAGAAGCATAGAGGGAAAGGACCCTTTCCCCAACTGTGGCAAAGGCAAAGAAAAGCTGTGATCAGTGGTCAACAGACGGTCAATATTTAGCGATGAAAGCAGAAGAGACAGTGGCAGGGAAATCTGACAGACCTCTTTGAAAGCAGAGAAACACTAGGAAATACTTTTACTTTCTGCAAAACAAAGGGTTAGGTCTTTATTTTCTATTAACAGACTCATGAAACCTAAGAATACCAATTTCACACCTAAGAGATAGCTGGAGGCAGGATATTTGTAAAAGTTAAAAGACTGGTCAGAATAAATAGATTTTACAAAGTGAAGGAGGCAAATTCAGAAGTAGGGTTGCTTCTTTTTTTTTAAATCAATTTTGTAATATGGAGATGAAAGAAAGAATAATGAGCAAACTAACAAGTGTAAGAATCCTATTAGAAAATATTAACCCTAACCTGAAAAATGATTGCTTTATAACTTTCAGTGCTCAGATTGCTTGCATTATTACAGTTAAAAAGTACAAGTTTATTTGCAAGGAAAGTGAAAAGAAAAACTGTTTTTATGATATTGCTTTTCATTTTTTATTATGGA
Source organism: Tapirus indicus (assembly GCA_031878705.1). NCBI lineage: Eukaryota > Metazoa > Chordata > Mammalia > Perissodactyla > Tapiridae > Tapirus > Tapirus indicus. The sequence goes on along the minus strand of CM062939.1, from coordinate 25,001,581 downwards.
AATTTTCAGAATTTCAGGATTCATATCCTTTTTTTACTTTTTCTCCATTCACTTTCCTGGAAGACAGTTAAATATAGTCTTGACAGCATTACTATGATACCAAAGCCAGATAAGTATACTACAAAAAGAAGAAACTTACAAGATAATATCCCTGATGAACATAGATGCAAGAATCCTCAACAAAATACTAGCAAATTGAATTCAACAGCCCACTAAAAAAATCATACACCATAGTTAAGTGAGACTTATCCCTGGGATGCAAGGACACACACAAATCAATAAATGTGATAACCATATTAATGGAATGAAGGATCAAAATCATACAATCATCTCAATAGATGTAGAAAAAGGATTTGACAAAATTCTACATCCATTTATGATAAAATCTCTCAACAAATTAGATATAGAAGCAATGCACGTCAATATAGTAAAGGCCATATATAACAAGCCCATGACTAGCATCATACTCAACGATGAATAGCTAAAAGCTTTTTCTTTAAGATCAGGAACAAGAGAAAGATGATCACTCTCACTACTCCTATTTAACTTAGTATTGGAAGTCTTAACCAAAGCAAGTACTCAAGAAAAAAAATAATAAAAATCATTAAAATTAGAAAGGAAGTAAAATCGTCTCTGCTTATAGATGTATATTATTATATAGAAAACTCTAAAGACTCCACCAAAACACAGTTAGAAGTAATAAATGAATTCAATAAAGATGCAGGATACAAAATCAACATACAAAAATCAATTAAATTTCTATACACCAGCAATGAAATATCTGAAAAAGAAATTAAGGAAGCAATCTCATTCACAATAGCATCAAAAACAATAAAATACTAAGGAAGAAATTTAACTAAGAGGGAAAAGATCTGTACACTGAAAACTAAAAAACATTAATGAAAGAAATTGAATAAGACACAAATAAATGGAGAAATATCCTGTGTTCATAGATTGGAAAAATTAACATTATTAAAGAGTTCATATTATCCAAAGTGATCTACAGACACAATGCAATCCCTATCAAAATTCGAACGACATTCTTTACAGAAACAGAAAAAACAATCCTAAAATTTGTGTGGAACAAAAAAGACCCTGAGTCCAAAGCAATCTTGACAAAGAAGAACAAAGCTGAAGGCATCTTCTTAATTTCAAAGTATATTACAAAGCTATGGTAATTGAAACAGTATGGTCCTGGCATAAAAATGGACACACAGACCAATGGAACAGAATAGAGAGTTCTGAAATAAACCCACACATATATGGCCAACTGATCTTCAAAAAAGAGTAACAAGGATACAAAATGGACAAAGGATAGTCTCCTCAATAAATGTTTTTGGAAAACTGGATATCCACATGCATAAGAATGAAATTGGATCCATATGTCACAAATCAGCTCAAAAAGGATTTCCACTTATGACCAAAACCATAAAACTCCTAGAAGAAAACATGAGGAAAAAGCTCCTTGACATTGGCGTTGGCAATGATTTTTTTGGGTATGACACCAAAAGAGCAGGAAACAAAAGCAAAAATAAACAGGTAAGATTTACACCAAACTAAAAAGCTTCTGAACAGCAAAGGAAACAATCAACAAAATGAAAAGGTGACCAATGAAATGAGAGAAAATATTTGCAAACATATCTGATAAGTGGTTAATACTCAAAATGTATAAAGAAATCCTACAATTCAATAGCAAATAAATAAATAGCTGAATTTCAAAATGGGCAAAGGACCTGAATAGACATTTCTCCAAAGATGACATACAAATGGCCAGGAGGTATGCGAAATTGTGCTCAATATCACTAATCATCAGAGAAATGCAAATCAAAACCGCAATGAGATGCCTCTGTTGGCAAAATTTCACATCTGTTGAAATTTTTATTATTATCCAAAAATCAAAAGATAATAAGTCTTGGCAAGGACGTAGATAAAAGGGAACACTGGTACACTATTGATGGGAATGTAAATTGGTGCGGTCATTATGGAAAACATTATTGAAGTTCCTCAAAAAATTAAAAATAGAGCTTCCGTTTGATTCAGCAATTCCACTTGTGAGTATTTATCCAATGAAAATGAAATCAGGATCTTGAGAAACCTGCACTCCCATATTCACCGTAGATTATTCACAGTAGCCAAGATATGGATACAACCTAAATGTCCTTCAGTGGATGAATGGGTAAAGAAAACATAGTATATACATACAATGGAATATTATTCAGCCTTAGAAAACAAGCAAATCCTGCCCTTTGTGACAACATGGATGGATCTGGAGGACATTACACTAAGTGAAATAAGCTACAAAGAGAAAGACAAATACTCACTTGACAAATGATCTCACTTAAATGTGGAATCTAAAATAGTCAAATGTACAGAAGCAGAGAGTAGAATAGTGGTTGAAAGGGGCAGGGGGGAGGTGGAAAAAAGTAGATGATGGTGAAAGGTACAAAGTTTCAGTTATGCAAGAAATATAAGTTCTGGAGATCCACTGTATAGCATAGTGCCTGTAGCTAACAATACTGGGTTGTAGACTTAAAATTTGCTAAGAGGGTAAATCTTATGTTAAATGTTCTTACCACAAGGTGATAATAATAATTACAATAATAATAATAAAGTGGATGAGAGGAATCTTTGCAAAGTGATGGATATTTCTATGGCCTTGATGGTAGTAATGGTTTCACAGGTATATACTTATCCCCAAACTCACTGACATATATATATATGTTAAATACATACAGCTTTTTACACATCAATCATATCTCAACAAAGTGATTTAAAAACTAATAAAGGTAAAATAAATTTTAAAAATCTAGAGCCTTGAATATATTCAAATTCAGGATTTGGGCAAGAATACCGTATAGGTGATATTATGTCATTCCCACTGCATCCCATTAGCAGACACATAAAGTCAAGATGTCTCAATTGGTGATGCTACAACTAATCAATGAGCCCAGATGGTTTTGACCTGATTTCTTTATTACAAATTTGCCACTAGCCATTCACCTCGTTGTTGTAGCAACACTAAATAGATTTTTGAATCCCGATAGGGATGTTAAATTTGTAATTAAAAAAGCCAAACTCTCACTTCTTCTGAAATTATTAGGTAGAATTACTCTATAAAGAAGAATTTCTCTGCTTTTCCCCATCAACTATTTGGTGACTTGATCTCCCACTATTTATATACAACCACTTTATCCTCGCTTTACTTACATGTCTTCTACCCAAACCTGGACATTAGCTGCTTCCCTTGTCTTGGACTTAACCTCTTTTTCTTATTCTTCTTTTTTTAAATTTCTTTTCTTCCTTTCTTTTAAGAAACCTGGGCTAAGATAGTTACCCTAAAATAAAGTCTATACAGGAAAATTACTTGACTCTTTCCTTTATTTATCAATTTCAAAATGGTACACAGTCAAGAATTTTAACAGTTACCATTATGACTTCATAGATATTTATATATGTGATGTTTTTCAATCAAAAACTGCATTTGTTTGTTTTAATATGCACGAATTGCACCCTCTTCAGCCAGTATAATCCTCCTCATTTTGGCTCCTGGGACCTTTGGACATAACCTTCTCTATGACTCCTTTTGTACATGTCTTTCCTGAGAACTGGAATCAGGCATTTATCCTAAAATTCCTGGACATTTTAGTGGGAAATGGTATTTAGAGAGCAGACATTAGGTACTAGGTGTGCTAAATGGTATTTTGAATTTTTGTTACTTTCTTTGTTTTTAGGCCTTTTCTCTGGGCTAATGTATGCAGATTTCCATTTTTCTTTTAAAAAAAGAACAGCAACAAAACAGGAATCCATTTCAACATAATTGTGAAATGTAAAGTTTTATGCTTTTAACTCTTTTGGCTTAGTCTTCAGTGTATCATGAGGATCCATCAGGGTCAATTTTGTTTTAATTTCTTTATAAGTAGTTCTAATGGTAAATATTGATATTTTGTCGTTTTTATCCTTTTTTACTAGTCTTTCAAAGAATAAAAAAATTCACTTTTATCTTGTAGATAAAATAAGCTTATTCTACATTGCAATTACCATATGGGTCCCTTACAACATATTATAAAATTTAAAGAATCTTAGTAATCTTACTTTTCTTACAACTTGAAAAAGTTTTATTTTATAACCTAGAAATTATTTCAGCATTATTAAATTAGTCCTAACCATACCAAAAATTACTAAAATAATCAGAAAATGAATAACAATAGAATTGTCACTTTTGCATGATTCTTTGGTTTTGTTATTATATTGCCTACACAGAACTTTTTCATAGGTATGCACATGTCCTCAAATGACCGTGAAAATGCCACCAGGGGTTAGGATTGATTTTGAGGTTAGGAATACATTTTAGTGAGAAAGCAACCCTTTCCTTTTCAATAAATTTTAAAACAAATTAGGAGACACCATCTTTCCATGGTTTTTTGTTTCTTTGTTTAGCTTTCTTGAACACAGTTGAGAGGAATATGCTTTGAAATTAGTTGAATCAGAAGATAAAGAGACAGATAACACGTTAGACTCCAATGATGATGGTTAAGTGGATATTATAAGCAAAATCACAGACTATGAGTCTTCAGACAATGACACACTGGATGCATTGCCTCCAAATCAAGAATCAAAGAGTAGGGGCCGCCCGGTGGCACAGCGGTTTAGTCCGCGCTTGGCAGCCCGGGGTTCGCAGGTTCGGATCCCGGGGCCCGCCGACGCACTGCCTGTCAGCCATGGCGTGGTGGCGTCCCATATAAAGTAGAGGAAGATGGGCATGATGTTAGCCCAGGGCCAGTCTTCCTCAGCAAAAAGGGGAGGATTGGCAACAGATGTTAGCTCAGGGCTGGTCTTCCCCCCAAAAAAAAAAAAACAAAAAAAAAGAATCAAAGAGTATACAATATATTCCTAAGGACAAAAATGACTACGGCACTCCATTCAGTTAGTTATTCAACAGGAAGAACCTCATTATAGACTATCTTGTGACAAAAAAATGGACTATTCCATTTTACTATAAAAATGTGTGGCAATGTTCTTTCACCTTTCATTAACTTTGTACTTCAAACTTTACTTGGTATAGTTCAAACTTAAAAACAAAATGTGAAAGGAGATTGGAAGAAAGATTGGAAGAAAATATATGATACAGAAATGAAAATATTAATTGGATTTGTCATTCTAGTTGATGTTTATGAATCTAAAAAATATAGCATTTTTAAATTATGGAGCAAAGAAGATGTCCTCTCATCAAAATACTACGAATTATCAAAGTTTTGAAAAGTATTACCATTTGACAAAGCAGTCAAGAAAGATAACCCTTGAATAATTGTTATGTAAAACTAATTACAGATGCATTTATAATTTGGGATCACTATTTACAAGATGAATATGTACCAACAGCTTATGAAAAGTTAGTTGCATTACAGTGACATTGCCAATTGTGGGTATATATAATGGTAAAATCAGGAAAGAGTGAATAAAAATTTGGGTTTCCTTTGCTTCACTTCTTATGTTTCTAGCGAGCTTTTTTACTATCCCTTTTATTCTTCTGTAAGTTATTCATAAGTTGACAAAGTACACAAATATAAAAGTGGTTCATTGCATCTAGATGGTGAAGAATCTTTCTTCTGGTATCGAGCAGGTTAAGGAAATAATTTTTTCAATGACACTGCATTAATATTTACAGTTGATTTTTGATATTCACGGTTGTCATGCTCTATAAATTCTCTGCAAATACTGCATTAATGAATACTGAATGACGGCTCCTATGGGAAATACAGGGTTAAATCCCTCTAAGCCTCTGGTCACAATATTTTTGTCAACCAACCAAAACATAACCTTGTTTTATATTTTTGTTCAAAGACACCGTATTTAATATATATCGTTGATTCATTAACATTGAACTCTTGACCATCAGTGCTGTAACTCTCACCTGAACACAGCACACCCTATCACAGTCTTCTTGCACTAGACAGCCCTTCAGCTCTACACTTGTGGACCATTTTAAACAGTAAAATCACCAAGAAAAAGCACAAAAATGTGAAAAACATGGAAGTAATAGGCCACAAAAAGGACACTTTAGTGTGGGAGCTGAAACAAGAAGGCAGAGTATGACCTTGTTCCACCCCAGCTGGGAACGTATGTTCAGGGGTCCACATTTTTGGCTGCTTTGCACATGTCCCCAGATGATCACAAATGCACTATAAATATTCATTTTGAGGCCACAAAAATATTTTAAGGATTAGATGAATTCGCAAGTAAAGAATCTGTGAATAATGAGAACCAACTGTTTGCTTCATTTTACAACCAATATAACATTTTCCTACAAAATACTTAAAATAGTTTCCAAATACTAATACAACTATTAGTACCAATTTTAAGGTTACTAAAGACATTATGGTATTTCTTTGAGGTTATTTTCTTCCTAAGGATATATAATACTGAGTGCATTCATGCAAAATACTCTATTTTAAAGTCACTTGAAGTTCATCTTTTCTGGGAATCTTTATGCCACTGATTTGACATATATTAAGATTCCTCTGCTTGCTTGCAGTTTTGAGAGATTGCTTTTTTTCCTCCTTTGGGATAGTGTTTTACTGTTTTCATTGAAATAGTTACATGGTTTCAACATCAAAACTGTATTATAAAAGACAATTTCAGTTTTTACCCAACACCATAATTTCTTTTCTCTCATAGACAACTGTTTTTATTAATTCAGCCTTTATATTCTCATTATTTCACTTTAAGAATGTAAGAAGAACACACATATATACACATATATCTATATGAACATACATAAATGTATGTATGTATTTGTTTGTGTGTGTGTATACATATTTGTATATATGTTGACACAGTAGTCCCCCTTCTCCGTGAGAAATACGTTCTAAGACCCCCAGTGGATGCCTGAAACCACAGAGAGTATCAAACTTTGTATATACTGTTTTTTTCCCATACATACATACCTATGATAAAGTTTGATTTATGAATTAGTCATAAGAGAGCAACAATAACTAATAATAAAATAGAACAATTATAAAAATATACTATAATAAAAGTTATGTGAAAGTGATCTCAATCTCTCTCTCTCTCAAAATATCCTATTGTACTGTACTCACCCTCCTTCTTGTGGTGATGTGAGATGAGACAATGCCTATGGAATGAGATGAAGTGAGGTTAGTGACCTAGACATTGTGATGTAGCGTTATTTTGGGGCTGCAGTTGACCGTGGGTAACTGAAAACACAGACAGCCAAACGCGGATAAGGGGAGACTATATAGATATATAGATGCAAATATAGATATAGATCTACACAGCCCCTGCGTGCTTTTGCTCCTGACACATACACTTTTTTTCACGTGTAAAATATATCTGGCAAACCACTATGTATCAGTACATAGAAAAAGAGAAATCTCCATCATTTCTTTTACATCTGCCTGGAGCTCTGCGATGTGTATGCACCAAAGTATATTCATCAATTAGTTTTACAAAACCACAATGCCAAGTACCTTGCTAATTTCTGGCCAAGTTGGGCTGGGCTTCCTAACTTTTCCATATTATACCACATGGCAAAATGATACTTTGCTGGCACATTTGGGTTAACTACAGAGAATTTTGAAGTATACTTATGGACTTCTTGAAAAAATAATTACATTCTCCTTATACAATGTAATTATCATATAAAAAATAAAGCTCAAGTTTATGGCAATGTATTCAACATTAAATTTATTTAAAATATTCAAGTGAAAAATTTCAAAATTTTAATGATACTTAACTATAATTAATATCAACCTCTATACTTAAAGTGGCCACCTATAATTTTTGATAAAAATATTAAATGATGCTATCTAGAGTTCTTGATGGCCAGCATCAATAAGAAGCTTTAGTCACACAAATAGGTAAGGGAAAATTGCAAGGGATATTTGATTGCTTTTTCCTCTTTCTCACCACTTAACAGACTACTTTCTCACAATTTAACAAAATTTGAAGAGTTCAGTCTCTTTATTATATTTCAAGGATATAATCAGCCCTTTTGGTGTCTTGGATAAATATTGAGAAGTGTTATAATGTTAGTGGATTTTAAATCATATAGAGCTTTTTCCATATCAGACATTTCAAAATAATTATCAAGATTTTTCCCAAGTATATGCAAATGTAGCTTTGCTGGTCTTAAAAATCAATTTTTAGAATTTAAATTATAAAAGAGAAAATATCACTGGTGATCCAGTTTACCTTCACTTTCCCAAAATTGATATTTTAGATTTAAATCAGGGATTAACAAACTTTTTCACTAAAGGGCTAGAGAGAAAATGTTTTAGGCTTTATGGGTCAAGGGATAAAATTAAAGACATCATGTAGCTATTTATATAACAAGAAAAAAAACACAGATTCTACCTCTAAATCTAAAAATACACTACTAATAATTGAGTATTACTTATGAAGTGCAGATCTACTAATGAGTAGAATGGGATTCTCTATATGGAAGGAGATAGCATTTTGCTTAATTGTGTTCAAAGTTAGTGCTCCCTACCATCAAAATCAATTGCAGATAACTATCCACTAATGCTGATTTGTAATGAAATGTTATATATCCCACCTTAAAAAATGTCTTTTCCCGTGAATACGTACAGCCAAATACTGATATCTGTCTGTGAGCATATGATTTGTATTGAGTATATTCATTACTTAAAAAGGCATTTACAGAACTGATATTATGCTCTTGATTGTTGCCTTTTAGCATGTCAATTTATTGCAGATTTATCACTTTCAATTGAAGATTAGTTGGGAGCTTCTCAAATGAACAGTTAAATTAATTGTGAAATATGAAAATTTCCTTTGTACTTGCATTGTGTTCCAGAAAACACTTCTGGAATTGTAGTTGAGTTCACAAAAGGTATTTGCTACAAATTTGGGTGGGAATAAAGATCTTGCTTTTATCTTTTAACTTTTGATAGCACAGGAAGTATATAAAGCAGCCTGACATTGCTTGCAATTCAGGCTATGTTGTTGTCATCAAAATGACTTTACCAGAGTATAAGTTTTTAGTAGAAGCATTCTTTTCCTTGTATTTTGAGGTTGGATTCATTAAGAAACATTATTTTTTTTTTAAAATTCTTTTTTCTTTTATTGAGGAGGATTGGCCCTGAGCTAACATCTACTGCCAGTCTTCCTCCTTTTTCCCTTTTTACTCCCCAAAGCCCCAGTAGATAGTTGTATGTCATAGTGGTATATCCTTCTAGTTGCTCTGTATGGGACACCACCTCAGCATAGCTTGATGAGCAGTGTTCAGGTCCGTGCCCGGGATCCAAACCAGCGAACCCCAGCTGCTGAAGCGGAACCCGCCACCTTAACTTCTGTGCCATCCACCAGCCCCAAGAAACATTATTAAGTCTGCAGCAAAAGCTAATTTCCAAAGACATTCCATGCTATATGATAATAGTTGAACGTGGTTCTTCTCATTCAGAAAAATGTAATTGGCCATGAATACAAAACAATTTTAAAAACACAATAAAACTTGACCCTGTTAAACCATTGAGTGTCATCAGTCAGATCTGAGCCACATCACTGTCCCTGAATCAGTCAGGGGGAAAAGTGATAGTATCATCATCACTGGTCTAGACTATTGATCTAAAATATAGTCAGTGCAGGGGTGGTATTGCAAAGTCACACATACCCACACAGCTGTATCTATACACATGAATCAAACTTTAAGAAAGTTTTGAATATCACCTTCTTATTATCATACCAGATCTGTTTCCCTTGTCGAAATTTTTTAAAACATTAATGGCTACATAATGTTTCATTAGGTATGTATAATCAGTTAACCATTTTATTAAACCCTTCTATAGTTTATAATTTTGCAGTTAAAAATAATGCAGTAAGGAATATAAATACATATTTTTCCTCCTTTAAATAATGCATCATGATCTTATAAGTGGAAATGTAAATTGTTTAAAATTTACCAAATTTTACTCTCAACAAACTCTACCTATTTGCATTCCCACAAATAATAAATGAGAAATCATAACTATACCATCCCAGAATTGAGAAACAAAAAACAAAAACAAACAAAACTTCTCTCAATTTTATATGCAAATATATTTTTATAGTTTATTGTTGAGGTTGGACTTTTTGTTTTTGTTTTTAGCCCTATACATTTGTTTTGTAAGCCATCTGTTTATTTCTTTTGCTGTTTTTTATAATGTAAGCATTATAAAATTTAAAATTTTCTTAAATATTTCTAAGTTTTCATAATATTTTTAAAGATGTTTTATCTGATGTCACAATTTGTAAATTTTTTTCCAAATAAACCATATTTTCAATACTGTTTGTTGAATTTTAGGAACATATTGTAGGAAGAACATATTCTTTATCTTCACTATGTACTTAGGTGTTCTAGAGTCTACTACAATGCAATTTATTCTGATTCACTGTTCTGACAGTTGAGTGGTAATATCACAGTTTTTCTTGGTGAAGATCCATGATACACTGTGATATCTTGTAGAGTAAATATCTCCATCAACTAAGTAGAAATAAAATAAGGCGCCATTGGGCGCGATTTTCAGGTCCTCTCTCTTACCAGTGAGCACACAAGCATCAAGTGGCTTTTGAAACTGTACTCACTGATCTTTGGAGAATAATTCCTAAGTTAAGAAAAGAAATGATAACTATCTTTAATTGAAATCTTCTCTTTCTGGATTTTTGCTGGGCTCTCTATATGCATTAAAACAATTCTCAAAACAATCTGATAACATTACTGTTTTTATTTTTCTCATTTTACAAAAGATAAAGCTGTTTAAGAGACTTGGAAAATCACAAAAGCTAATTGCCAAGAGGGTCCAAAATCCATGCCGTGCAAGCTTTGATCATATGATTGTTCGTGGCCAGCCAGTTATGTTGTCTATAACAGTCCTCTAATGTTGTAAGTATATGTGAGTGGAGAATGGAATGCTATGGGCACCACAGCTCTCCAAGACTTCTCAGTCTCAGTAGAACTGGGGGGCAGTGAGATAATCTCCCCAGTCATCCTGTTGCATTCAGGACAAGTAGGAGTCATATGTCAGTCTCACTCTTGGTTGGTCCCACTCTCTAATCCTGCTTATGGGGCATTGTGAGAAAGAAACAAAAATGTATGGCAGAGGTGAGGCTCGGCTATAGCAGATTTATTCTCCAAATAGATTACTGCAGCTTATCACATTGGCTAAACAGCTAACCTAGAGCGATGCTTATTGTTCAGCAATAAACTGAGATGATAAAAATCAGAAAGAAAACCTCAAGCTTCTTCACGTACCCCATCCACATCAATGCCAGGTATTACTGTCTTTGGCTATATTTTGATATCAAAGGTAGTAGAAATGCAAAGCCATGCCTAAAAACCACCTGGCTGTACCCACTTATGACATGGTCAGGAGTGTATCTGATGGAGCTATTAAATGCTTGTGATATGTCAAAACCAATAAATAGTTAGGAAGTTGTAACCCTCGAACTTAGTGATTCAGTGAATATTCTTCTTGTTCAAAATTCTCCATAACCTCCCCAACACACACACAACTGTAGTCTACTTTACCTTCCCCGCTGGCATGTTCCCTCTGTTGTAAGGCTCACCTCTCATGGACGTCTCCCATAGAGGGTCTAGTGTCTTGTCCTAACTACCTAGATCTGCCTGTTCGTTAGCTCTACCAAGAGAACTAGGCTGAGGTCTAGATCCTTCATAAAGTTTATTTTTCACTTTATACACTTAGGCCTTTGTATCATTTTCAAAGTGTATAAATACTATAATTTTTCAGTTATAAGTTACAGAAAATCCAAATCAAATATTCTTACAAATATGACTTATAGTAATTGAATAATGCTGAAAATTAATCACTGGTGTTATTTATACGCAGTTTGATAAGGCAGGCATGACATCATCCGATCTCAGTCTCCATTCAGGTTTTTGTTTTTGTTTTTTTTAATTTCTCTCCCTTCCTCCTTGGGGTAGCTTCCTTTACAGCCAAGTTGAAGAAAGCATCTTAGTGAAGTAAACTTCTGAGATTCATTCTGATTGGACCAATTTAGGTCACTTCTAACACAATGACCAAGAGGAAGGAATATGCAGGGCCACACGTTCTACTCATAAATCTTTGTATCAGCTTTCCAAGTAACCCATGGATTCTCCACAGAAAAACTCAAAAAAATGTTGGGAAGGGAAAAGAGGAAATTTAACCTCAAAACACAAGAAACATGGTGTTCATACATGAAGGGACATGACTTTGGCATGAAAACTTCAAACACATTCAATGACAAATAGCATATTTATTATATTATAAATGTGAACACTGACCGATGACAGATTGTGGAAGTTTATAAGAATTATGCTGTCTGCCTAAGCTTTTACTTAAAATGTCTTAAAAATCAATCATAAAACACTATAACATGTCACTTTAAACATGTGTCACAATTTGTACTTAATGCATTAAAGTATTTTTAACTATTTGTGTGGTTCTGAGTCTGTCATAGTGACACATTTTTGGCAGATTCTGTTTATAGATTCACAAACCTACATTTGCTTCCTCATGAGTTTGCTCATTGAATTAATTGAATCACTGACATGATAGCAAATATTAAATATATTTAAAATAAATTTGTGAATAAATAAGACATGTAAATTATTTACTAATCATTAAGATGCTTTTGAACTGTACTGTTATGTTGGTAGAATTTTTCAATCTTATATTTCAGTTTTTTATGCTTGTTCATTTATTGCTCAAGAGAAACTTAAAAATTATTTTCTCCAGTTCTAAAAGAAATTCAATTGTGAATACATCTCCACACTAGTTTATTATGTTCTGTTGTCCCTTCCACTACTATAAAATTCTTTTCCATTTGTTAAAATCTGAGTAAATATTTATGATAATATTCATGTAAGCCCCGCATAATTCTTGTTAAATTTCTTCCAATCTGTTTTAAGGATTGTGTTGCTTTTGTGAATGGGCTCCTTTGTTCATTACATATTCTAAGTGATATTGATGATATACAAAAAAATAAACCCTACTAAATTTTATGTTTTTATCTGGCTGCTTTAATGATATATTTACAATACGTAATACTGTTTTATTTAGGAATTATAATCACCTGCTATTAAGATGTCTGAGAAATAACAATGAATTAAGCAAGATAAAAGTTGCCTTCTTCCTCATGCAAAAAAGCTGGAAATTGGAATTCAGGGTTGACATAGTTGCTCAATGGTTTTATCAAGAACTAGGTGTCCAGATTTCTCTTCCATGATCCTAATTATCTGGCTTCCAGCCTCACGGTTATATCCTCATGGCCCAAGGTAAGTTGCCAAAGCCCTATCCATCATATCTGTATTCCAGGCATCAGTATGAGGGTAAATGTGATCATCCAGCTGCTCACCTCCTGCCTTTTATGGAGTTACCCACAAAGTATCCGAAAGGTTCAGCTTATATCCCATGCACGTGTCAGACAATAGTTGCCTAACCAGACCTACCCACAATGATTGCTGAGAAATGTCTTTTACCAGACACACAGCACCCCAGTAGGTGTACTATTAGTAAGAAAAAAGGGAAAGAATGGTAGGCTAGGCAAACAGCTGTCTCATCCACAAATAACTTTCCAGGTGTTTATGTGTTATTTCATAATATTTGATCTTAACACTTACTTTCTTTGCTATTCCTTTTAATATTCTTCAGTTACATATCTTTGCAATATTAAAAGATTATAAAATGACAATAATAATGATAAAAGTAATGATAGTAATGATGGAGTTTTTTAGTAGATGTATTCTGCTGGACTGTGATGAGCAATGTTCACACATCATCAAACATAAAGTGAAAACTGTTAGATAGTTTCTCTGGTTGACTCCTTAAAACTCTCAAGCAAATTCAAACATGTGAATCTGTTTCTCTCTCCCTGTACATGTCCACTAGAGCTCAGACATCAGTCAGATGGGCAACATAGCAGAGCGAGAGGCTGTGCCACTTTCTGGCTGTGTGACCTCGTGCTTCAGCTTCTTCAAATATAAAATGAGGATAAAATGGACATCAGAACACTCTCTAGTGCCCTGGGCTATTATGAGTTTTAAGTGAATGGAAATGTATAAAGAGCTGAGAACAGCCAGTCGCTCATGGTGAGCATTATATTTGGTAAAGAGATAAAAATATACCTGCTGCGGGACTGTGAAACCTGAAAGAGTGATTCAGTGCTGTAGGATCTTTTAGAAAACTTAAAATGGCACCTTCAGAGTCAAGACCATGTGGACATCCTGGGACGACAGTCCCTGTCACAGGATTTTGGCTGTGACTTCTCTCCTTGGTTCCTATTTGAGCCTGGTACCCCAGCTTTCCCTTTAATTCTCTGAACTGCTAGATACCTTCCAAAAAGATTCCTTTGCTTTCTAAGTGAAACTGTTTTTGTTTTTGCAAACAAGTACCCTGATTTATGCTAAGCCCTCTGTTATATATTTCATAATACATTTCGCATAAAATCACAATTAAAATCTCATGTTTAAAATTTATCAGCTAGATTGTAAACTCCATGAAAGAAAGAGCTGCTGTCAATTATATTCCCTGTGCTATCCCTATATTAAGCATAGTGATGGAGACACACTCCCTAAAATTGTATGTTGGAATAAGAGGGAGAAAGGGGTAGCAGAATGAATGAATATAGGTTCTGATGGACAAAAATTAAGAAAAAACAATCTAGTGCCAGTTACCCGCAATGGAAAATATTGAACTAAAATGTATATTTTACCTCCTACTATATTGGTAAAGGGGTGGAGGTGGTGAGAGACTTGAGCAAGGGTTTCTATTTTTAGAAGATCCTAGAAGCATTTCAAAGTGCTCAGCAGCATACGAAAAAACCTTGAAGTACAAATGCAAATTAAATGTCGCTTAACCTTGCAATAAGAATTTCAATGTCCTTTGTGAATTGTGATAGCTTCTCAAAACTCTGCTATTCTAAGAGGACAAATTGCACCCTTTCTGCAGAAACCATGAGGGAACACCACCACAGCTTGAACACACAGTTGTCTGTGGTGCATTGGGAGATCTATTGTTGCAAACACATAAAAAGTAAATGTAACAATACATGACCTATGGGATTTCTACTGATTTTAGTTTAATTTTTCAAAATTCAGAAACCCAATCTGAATATAATATCAGAAAGAGAAGTTTGGCTGATGGGTTGGTTCTCCGCTCTTTTCAGGAGTTCTGTAATTCTTAAGAGACTACTTTGAGTAAGCCAATGTAATTCAGCTATTTACATTGACTCTTGGGTAAAGAGAATGACTTTCATTTTTCTCCAAATCCTTTAACCTTCAAAGGAACCAAAAAAGACATAAGATAAGGAAATTAGTGGACTTTTACCAAAAAACAAGTGTTTTACTATATTTCTAAAATAATGTATAACTTCATTTCAACCCACAGCTAAAGTTAAATTCTGGGTTAATTTTTCCTACTCTCACGACACAAGGGGGGAAAAAAGCCTATTTAGGAACTAATTACTAATTCTTCCTTTTTCCTACTTTGCCACCTCTTTGTTTCTTCAAAGATTCCCTCTTATTAATGTATCTTCAATCTTTATTCCCTACTTCTTTATCCTTTTCATGCACAGATCTCCTCTCATCTATTTAACCCTTTTGCATTAATTATTAAGCAGATTTTTTCCCAGATTACCTTCACAAATATATTGAATAAATTGTCTCAGTCAAATGAATTTCTTCCACGCCTGTTTAAGTCCTTGAATCCATAACACTATGACACCAGACCCCAGAAGTTATTGCTTCTGACAGTCTTCAGTGGTTTCCTAAATGCTAAATCCAAAGGTCTTTTATGATCCTCTGTAGTATTTACATTCTCATCATCACCTTTTAAAATGTTTCCTCCTTTGACCAGCAAGATTGGGTACTATTCTGAATTGGCTATCACTGACGATTTTCTCTGTCTTATTATTACATTCCTGCTTCTGTAGTATAAAACGTGATTCTAGGTAAGAGTCGAGCTTATCAGAATCACACGGAAAATCTTTTCAGATTACATATATTCTTAATTTAGAGATTCTGAGATAACTGGCTTAACCTTCAGGGTTCCTGCATAAATAAGTTGAAAAAAAATCAGTGCTATGATCAGTCAGTATCACTGATGGGAGGGTGCCATTTTCCTCAGGCGTATTATGCAATTAACAAAAAAAAAGGTTGAGGGGCTGGCCCTGTGGCAGAGCGGTCAAGTTTGCCCACTCCGCTTTCGTGGTTTGCAGGTTCAGATCTTGGGTGCAGACCGACACACAGCTTGTCAGCCGTGCTGTGCCAGCGTCCCATATAAAGTAGAGGAAGATGGGCACGGATGTTAGCCCAGGGCCAGTCTTCCTCAGCAAAAAGGGGATTGGCAACAGAAGTTAGCTCAAAGCTAATCTTCCTCACACACACACAAAGTTGAGAATTATTGCAGAGTTAAAGAAACATGAGACAAACATATTGAAAGCTTCAACCGGCAAATGTATAAACATAAACCCTTTGACTTTTCTCCAGTTATTTCATCCAATTGTACTAAGTTAAATCTTCTTTCTCCCTGAATTGCAGATACTTATCACTTCTTGGGAAGATTGTATAACTCCCTGGTACATTTCAGTTATTAAAAGTTCATCCACCTTAAAACCACAATCTTATATCTGATTGAAAGCATCCTCTGCTAATCGCGTTAGTGAGTCAAAGATCCTGAAGGAAGGATGGAGTAATGTGGTTTTTTTCCTTTTATTTATCTTCTCCCTCACCTCTGGTATGTTGAAAAGACAAAAGTAAGGATATGTGTGTATGTGACACATTTATAATTGCCTTTAAGATCTAAATTGATTATCATTTTTCTCTGGTTCAGACTGAATGATAATGATGACTTTTTATGGCAGGTGTCCAAATGTGGGTATTCTCAGCGGGCACAGGGGGCAATCTTCCAAGTGCCCTGAGGGGGTAATATTCCACTGAAGAGTCGCTTGAATTGGAATAACTACATTTAGCTCAATCCCTTTCAGTCATTTTCAGCTCCTGCTCCTAGTGGTGTGTCCCCATCCTAAGGCATCTATAAATCATTGGAAAAGAGATCTAAGTAATCAGCCAATAGTGTAGATACCATGGAATAAGAAAAAGAAAAGCAAAACACTACTGAATAAAGCAAAAGCATGGGGAAAAGAGAAAAATAGATGGACAAACAGAAACAACTAGTATACTAGTAGATTTAAGTTTCATCATCTTTATCATGTTAAATACAAATGTTCTAGAACATCCAATATAAAGAGAATGCCAGATTAGATATAAATATAAAGACAGGGATAGGTTAAGAGAAAAGAATGGGAAATATAGTCTTTAATTACTAAGTAAAAGAACTCTGGACTAAAATATTCGACAAAATAGACTTCAGAACAAGAAATAGTACCAGAGGTAAAAGGAAAATTACGTCATAAAAATTGGCCAATTTTTCACAAATACATACTAATCTTAAATGTGTATGTATCTAACAACAGAATTTCCAAATACATGAAACAAAAAGTGATAGAACCAAAAGGAGAAATAAACAAATCCAAAAATAAAGTTGAGGTCTTCAACCTCCTCTTATTAAGCAGTACAAGTTTAAAAATGCAGTGAAAGTATGAAATATGTGAACACTATTAACCCACTTGAACTAATGGATAATTACAGAATGAATAGAAAATTATAGAACACCCCACCCAACAGCAGCAGAATTTATGCTCTTTTCAAGAGCATAAGGAACATTCACCAAAGTAGACCATATTCTGGACCATAAATAAGTCTAAGCATATTTCAAATAATTTAAATCATATGAAACATATTTTATAACTACAATGGAATTAAAATAGAAGTTAATGACAGATCCCACAAAAAAACTGAAAAAGAAACAATACATTAATAAATAAAAGAAGTCACTAGGGATACAAAATATTTTGAATTAAATGAATAGGAATATTCACTATATCAAAACTTGCAGGATGCACCTAAAGCATTACTTGGTGTAATTTATATCTTTTAAAACCAAATATATTATATCAGTAAAGAAGAAATGTCTCAAATGAAAGATCTAGCTTCTACCTTAAAATACTAGAAAAAAAAAGAAGAGCAAATTAAAATCAAAGCAAGCAAAATGAAGGAGATAATAAAGATAGGAAAGGAAATCAACAAAACAGAAAAAAAGAATGGAGAAAATCAAGAAAACCCACTGGTTCTCTTAAAAGTCAATAAAATTGATAAACCTCTCAACAGACTGATATAATAAAAAGGATAGAAGATGCAAAGTATCCATATCAGAAATGAAAATGGGGAAATCACTACAGATGCTACGGACCTTAGAATGATAATACAAACATGAAAAATTTTATGCCAATTTATCCCACAACTAAATAAACTGGGCAAATTTCTTGAAAGACACAAACTAACAAAGCTCTTCTAAGAAGAAATAGATAGCCTGAATAGTCTTTATATCCATCAAAAAAATTTCTTTCATTATGAAATATCTCACAACATGGAAAATTACAGTTGGATTTACTGGTAAATTCTTGCAGACGCTTAAGGAAGAAATAATTCCAATTTTATACAAACTCTTCCAGAAAATGGAAGATGAGAGAATACTCTCAACTTATAAGAAGATAGTATTGTCCTGATCCCAAACTAAGATGTTCACTGGAACTAAATACTAAAAATCTATTTCTGTTGTTCTGTTTGTCATTCTAACATGAAGGAGAAAAAAGGAAAGCAAATTTCAATAAATGAATACATATCTTGTGATGTAAGCACTTCTTGGGCACGATGATAGCAGAAGACATAATAAAGTGTATACAGAATCATTGTGATGACAATGATACAGAAGGGATATGTTGGCCTCCCAGATACCAAAATGCTTTTATCATCATTGTAACATTTTCAAGGACTCTGAATATTTTTGTTGTTTAACAATATCACACTTTTTGTGTGACTCCCAGCATACCAGTCTATCCGAGTAATACAGAGCCATTACAAAGAAAACAAAAAATACCTCCCCAAATTCCTAAAATAGCCCTTGTGGGGAAATACGGGGCTTGCATACTGGCCCTTTAAGAATCATTTCTAGAGGTATTCAGAAAAAGAAAAAGAAAAATTCTGGCAATTTTAACATAACACTTTTAACCGGTAAACATTTCTAAGTGGTAAGTTTTTAAGAATAACTGTGTCCAACTTCACTTTAAGCAACTCTTTACAAATGTAATTATCTTAGCACACAAATTTGTAGAATTGAAGTTTTTTCTACTCAAAGGTTTATTTATCATGGAAAATACTTATTAATTTTTTACCAAAAGCAAATAATTATTTTTGTAATATGTTTGTATACTTGAGAAAGATGATTTATTTAGGCATAAACATTTTCCAGATTTATACATTTATTGAACTAAAAAAAAGAATGTATACAGTATGATTTCATATTTAATCAAAGTAATATCCATTGAAAAGAAATTTTAAGGTATTTCAGAGGCTCATATCTCCAAAATTTCTCCCCAAATGCAATGAGATATTCCTAAACAAATATAGTGTTTACAAAGATTTAGTGTACATTCAGGGAGGAAAAAGATAGAGAAAATATACTACTCATGTATTATAGAGATCACCAGCTGAAGAGCTGGAGAATATCACAAGACATAAAATGCTCAAACACTTGTATACGATTCCAATAATTTTTTTTTGAGTTAGGTAAAATTCCTACTAAGTTGCATGAAAAGAGTCCTGGGCTTAGAGTCAGATGACCTGTGTTTGAAGGTCAACTTTGTTACTTTGAGTGTGAGCTTTTATTTTCTCTTTTTTTTTATTGATGTCATAATGGTTTATAACATTGTGTAATTTCAGGTGTACATTACTGTTTATCAGTTTCAGTTAAGATTGCATCGTGCTCACCACCAATAGTCTAATTTTTATCTGTCACCATATATATGTGCCCCTTTATCCCTTTCACCCACCCCACCAACCCTCTTCTCTGGTAACCACTAATCTGTTCTCTTTATCCACGTGCTTATCTTCCACGTATGAGTGAAATCACACAGTATATATCTTTCTCTATCTGGCTTATTTTGCTTAACATCATATCCTCAATGTCTATCTATGTTGTAGCAAATGGGACAATTTTGTCTTTTTCAATGCCTGATGGTATTCCATTGTATATACACCACATCTCCTTTATCCATTCATCAGTTGAAAGACATTAGGCTTCTTCCATGACTTGTCTATTGTGCATAATGTTGCAATGAACACAGGTGCATAAATCTCTTTGAATGGTTGCTTTCAAGTTCTATGGGTAAATACCCTGTAGTGGGATAGCTGGATCATATGGTATTTCTATTTTTAACTTTTTAAAATATCTCCATACTGTTTTCCATAGTGATTGCACCAGTTTGCATTCCCACCAGCAGCATGTGAGGGTTCTGTTTTCTCCACATCCT
The DNA here is from genome assembly GCA_031878705.1 of Tapirus indicus. Taxonomy (NCBI): domain Eukaryota; kingdom Metazoa; phylum Chordata; class Mammalia; order Perissodactyla; family Tapiridae; genus Tapirus; species Tapirus indicus. The sequence goes on along the minus strand of CM062939.1, from coordinate 24,981,136 downwards.
CTCCAACATTATTATTTTTTGTCTTGGTAATTATAGCCATTCTGACAGGTTTAAGATGATAACTGATTGTAGTTTGGATTTGCATTGCCCTAATAATTAGTGATGTTGAACATCTTTTCATGTGCCTGTTGACCATCTGCATATCTTCTTTGGAAAAATGTCTGTTCATATCCTCTGCCCACTTTTTGATCAGGGTTGTTTGTTTTTTTGTTGTTGAGTTGTGAGTTCATTATATATTTTGGAAATTAACCCCTTGTCAGATATATGATTTGCAAATATTTTCTCCCAGTTGGTGGGTTGTCTTTTCATTTTTTTCATGGTTTCCTTTGTCTTGCAGAAGCTTTTTAGTCTATGTAGTCCCATTTGTTTATTTATTTATTTTTTGTTTCCTCTACCTGAGTAGACATGGGCTCAAAAAAATGCTGCTAAGACCGAGGTCAAAGAGTGTACAGCCTATATTTTCTTCTAGGAGTTTTATGGTTTCAGGTGTTACATTCAAGTCTTTAATCCATTTTGAGTTAATTTTTGTGTATGGTGCAAGATAGTGGTCTACCTTCATTCTTTTCTATGTGGCTGTCCAGTTTTCCCAACATCATTTAATGAAGAGACTTTCTTTTCTCCATTGTACCTTCTTAGCTCCTTTGTCAAAGATTAGCCATCCACAGATATGTGGTTTTATTTCTAGGCTTTCAATTCTGTTACACTGATTTCTGTGTCTGTTTTTGTGCCAGTACCATGCAGTTTTGATTACTATAACTTTTTAGGGTATTTTTAAGTAAGGGATTTTGATGTCCCCAGTTTTGTTCTTTTTTCTCAGGATTACTTTAGCTATTCGGGGTCTTTTGTTGTACCATATAAATTTTAGGATTCTTTGTTCTATTTTTGTGAAGAATGTCATTGAGATTCTGATTGGGATTGCATTGAATCTGTAGATTGCTTTGGGTAATATGGACATTTTAACTATGTTTGTTCTTCCAATCCATGAGCATGGAATATCTTTGCATTTCTTTGTATCTTCTTCAATTTCTTTTAATAGTGTCTTATAGTTTTCAGTGTATAGATCTTTCACCTCTGTGGTTAAATTTATTCCTAGATATTTTATTCTTTTTCTTGTGATTGTAAATGGGATTGCACTCTTGACTTCTCTTTCTGCTAGTTCATTATTAGTATATAGAAATGCAACTGATTTTTGTAAGTTTATTTTGTACCCTGTAACTTTGCTGTAGTTGTTGATTATTTCTAATAGTTTTCTGATGGATTCTTTAGGATTTTCTATATATAGAATCATGTCATTGGCAAACAGCAAGAGTTTCACTTCTTCCTCACCAATTTGGATACATTTTTTTTTTTCTTTTTCTTGCCTAACTCTTCTGGACAAAACCTCCATAACTGTGTTGAATAGGAGTGGCAAGAGTGGGCACCCTTGTCTTTTTCCTGTTCTCAGAGGGATGGCTTTTAGTTTTTCACTGTTACGTATGAAGGAGGCTGTGGGTTTGTCACATATGGCCTTTATTATATTGAGGTACTTTCCTTCTATACCCATTTTATTGCGAGTTTTTGTCATAAGTGGATGTTGGATCTTGTCAAATGCTTTCTCTGCATCTATTGGGGTGATCATGTGATTTTTATTCCTCATTCTGTTAATGTGGTGTATCACAGTGATTGATTTCCAGATGTTGAACCATTCCTGCATCCCTAGTGATCATGGTGTATGATCCTTTTAATATATTTCTGTATTTTGTTTGCCAGTATTTTGTTGAGGTTTTTTACATCTATGTTCATCAGCAATATTGGCCTATAATTTTCCTTCTTTGTGTTGTCCATGTCTGGTTTTGGAATAAGGGTAATGTTGGCCTCATAGAATGAGTTAGGAAGTGTTCCATCTTCTTCAATTTTTTGGAATAGTTTGAGAAGGATAGGTATTAAGTTTTCTTCGAATGTTTGGTAGAATTCTCCAGAGAGGCCATCTGGCCCTGGACTTTTGTTTTTTGGGAGAATTTTGATTACTGTTTTGATGTCTTTACTTGTCATTGGTCTATTCAGAGTCTCTATTTCTTCTTGATTCAGTCTTGGGAGCTTGTATCAGTCTAAAAATTTACCCATATCTTCTAGGTTATTCAATTTGTGGGGGGATAGTTTTTCATAGTATTCTTGTATAATCCTTTGTTTTTCTGCAGTATTCTTTGTGATTTCTCCTCATTCATTTCTAATTTTGTTTATTTGAGACTTCCTTTTTTTCTTAGTGAGTCTGGCTAAGGGCTTGTCAATTTTGTTTATCTTCTCAAAGAACCATCTCATAGTTTCATTGATCCTTTCTACTGTTTTTTTAGTCTCTATTTCATTTATTTCTGCTCTAATTTTTATTTCCCTCCTTCTGCTAACTTGGGTCTTCATTTCTTCTTCTATTTCTGGTTCTGTTAGGTATAGTTTAAAATCACTTATTTGGGATTCGGATTATTTCTCAGTTTTTCATAGCATTCTATGACCAAAACATTTTAAGAGACACGCCATTATTTGACAAATAAATAAAAAGGAATTTAAAGGAGAAGTATCTCTTATGTTTTTCATATGTGAATATGTAGTGTAAGTGCCTGACAATAAGCTTTTGGTTGCCCAGGCATCAATTTCTAGGACATCCATCTTGAATAAACGTATTACCAGCTGGATGACACAGCTACTAGCAAAACAAGTAGATAAGGAGCAGACTGCCCCACTCATGAAGGTCCCCTTCTAGAAGCCCTGGGTAACTTGGATAACTGACAGCTTAAGTGACTCCACTTTTCCCTTTCCACATCCTAATTCTCACTCATGTTTTAAATGTTCCAATCAAGAGTCAACCCACAAAACCCTAGGCACTCACCCTCGACCCCTGTAAAGGCAGAACCCTAGGTATTTGTTTGCCTATCTGTCTGCCTGTCTCACTGTTTCTCTCCCCACTCTTGACCTTGCTGTGTGGGCCTCAGACATACAAATGTGCTGTGTGGAGTCCAGGGCTTGAGAGTAATAAATCTTGTCTCTTCAAAGTTACCTGATGCTTGTTGCTGAGGTATACCTTGCAATCCTAAAGAGAACCACAATGGTCTGCCCAGGCACAATGTTGGCTCCTGTTGGCAAAATGTCTGTTGGGGGTCACCACAAGTAGTACACCCCAGTGAGTGCCTCGAGCATTCCTAGCTGACAGCATCACTGTTGATTGTCTGAGACCAACACGCAAGAGAACATCTTATTTGTAGTTAAATTTCTAAGTTGCATGCTGGGAAAAATTGTCTATTGGAAGGTAGAGCTGATGCGAAAGTGGAGTCTAGTCATTCATTGCTTGATTGCCTATTGCAGCATCAACATCATTCTGTTGTTCAAATGGAAAAATACTTGCTTTCTCCTGCTTCTACTAACTATATTTTAATTAACACAAGGATCAAGAACATAATTTAACTTCCTCATCTCTCCATCATCTGCTTTTTACATAGTTGATTCATCCTTATAACACGTTGTATCAGTCAGCTACCGCCACAATCATGCTACATAACAAAGCACCAGCAAACTCCCTCCTGTGCCTACAGGTCAGACAGTGAGTGATTTTGAGTCAGACTGAGCTCAGCCTGGCTCCATGATTCAGTTTGGGTCTGTTCTGCTTCATCCGTCTCTCTAACTCCTTTGACTAATGGGCTAGCTGGGGCAACTTGTCATGGTGGTGTCAGAAGTGCAAGAGAGCCAGCACAATAACACAAGTGTATTCAAGCCTCTGCTGCCATCACAGCTACTCACTTCCTACTGGTTAAAGCAAGTCACATGGTCAGGAGGATTGGGGAAGCGTGTTCCATTCCTCATGTGGTTGTGGCAGATGTGGATTAGTAAAAGGAGAGTGAAGGCTTGTGACCAACAATTTAATTTGCCATATATCATACAGAATCAACATCACTGGGTTTAGAGTAATAAGACCCAAATTTAAGTAATGATTCCACAAGTTTCTACTAGGCAATATAGGACAATATTTACCATCTGTGAGATAAAAATGATAGTGTCTCTTTTTGAAAGTTTCATGTGTGATATAAGAGGTACACATGTTTTGTAAACTATAAAGAATAACACAAACATAAGACAGGTACTTACAAATATTGGCTTATTTGATGCAGATGATGATGGTTATTAAAACAAGGTAGATCATGGTCCAAAGCAAACAAACACAAAATCCATGTGAAAATCTCTGTGTTCTCCAATAAATACAGCATTTTCCAAATCCCCAAATGTACGAGTGATTTCAAAGTCAGAAAGACAGAGCAAATTTAAAATATCTCAGTAAATAGGGGGATTCACTTCCCATTTCCCTAAGATGTTTATATAATACAGCATTTAAACAAGGTGGGCTCCCCAAGGATTTTTTTTTTTCTTCGTGGCATAGATGGAAAGCAGATTCTAAAAAAAGCACCCTGTGGGGCTGCCCCCATGATATGGTGGTTAAGTTTGAATGCTCCGCTTCAGTGGCCCAGGGTTTGTGGGTTCAGATCCTGGGTATGGCCCTACACACTATTCATCAGCCATGCTGTGGTGGCGTCCCACATACACAGTAGAGGAAGATGGGCACAGATGTTAGCTCAGGGACAATCTTCCTCACCAAAAATAAAAATAAATTAATTAAAAAAGTAAAAGAAATAAACATCCTGCATTAAAAGAAGACTAAGGAAATACACGATGTCAAGATTTCTGTTGATGTTTTGTTTTCTTTCCCAAAAACTCATATGTAAATAATAATAAAAGCCACAAATTAATGTTCTCATTACAATGTAAAACCAACAAAATTAAACTATGAAAATAACATAAAAAGAATTATATTTTAAATTTAATATACTAGAAAGATGAAATAAACTTTCACTTTGGGCCTGTATGGCCTAAAGGGAAAAGAAAGTTCCCAGAGTATCCTTTGGAAATATAAAATATCGAGTCATTTACAGAAGTAGGAGAAATCACAGCATGGATGGAGTCTACCACTAGTATGAGGTCACAATGGATAGTTTGAGCTACTTATAATAATATGTAACATTCTTGAATACTTAATTGTGCCAGGTCCTGTTCTAAGTACTTACATTCAGCATTATCAATAGTAAAAGAAAATAATGAACAACAACTTAGGCAAAGAAGATGACATGATACTAAGTTCATCAGTCAGAAATTGTAGCTGTTAATATTTAAGAGAAATTTCAGTGGCTTAAGAAAGATACAGAAAAGTGTGGAAATTAAGACAGAATGAACTGAAATAACTTATCCAGGATCTCAGATACACTGAATGACAGAGTTAGGTTTCAAACCTACTAAGTCTGTTAACTAAACCCGTGTGTTTAACTACCACACTATATTTCTGTTTGGTATAAACTTAATATTCTAGCAAAATATACTACATTTAGATATCCTGCCCTTCTAGACTCCCCTGGAAAAATACCAGACAATAACATTCTACATCATTTATGTTATGTTATTGTTAAGGCTGATGACCCTCTTTAAGACATGCAGAATGTTAATGTAATACATACAAGAATATTTTATAAAACTCACTCAAGTTTTAAGTTAATAGGATGCTGTTTCCATATTTCCACAGGAGTCCATCATAGCAGTGCCTTTTTAATGTGATTAAAATGAATTCATTATAATGAGCATTCCAAAATTAAGTATTGTTATTTTCAAAGAAATAGCATTGCTCAAAAAATCACTCTGTTTTAGAGAATCTATACAATTATCTTTGTGTGTGTGTATGAGGAAGACTAGCCCTGAGCTAACATCCGTTGCCAATCCTCTTTTTTGCTGAGGAAGATTGGCCCTGGGCTAACATCCGTGCCCACCTTCCTCTACTTCATATGTGAGAGGCCTGCCACAGTATGGCTTGACAAGTGGTGCATCTGTCAGCGCCTGGGATCCGAACCTGTAAACCCTGGGTTGCTGAAGTGGAGTGTGCGAGCTTAACCACTATGCCACCGGGCCGGCCCCAAAGCAATTATCCTTTTAGCTATCAAACACGAAGGACTTCTAAAGTTATCCCAATAACCCCAATAAGAATCTTGCCCCAGTACCTAAATACTCCACTAAAATACAAAAATAGTGTATAGGGAAAAGAAAGCATCTAAAAGCCAAAGGAGCAAATGGATGAAGATGTAAATGTGCCCTTCACATCACATTCAAACACTATCTACGCCTAATTCAATAAAGAGAATTCATTCTCAGCTTCTTCTTACAATAAGATCCTTAGTCAAAAATAAATGATGTACTTCTAATAAGATAATCATTGATATTTTAGAATGTTGCACTTAACATACATAGTTATTTGATAATTTGCTTAAAATGATCATACCACGAATACATATTTTAACTTTCCAATATAACTTGGCTCAGATACTTTTTATTAGTGGCAATACAGTCAGCTTATATCCATTTCTTTCATCTTCACATGTCACATATATTAGAAATCATTCTTAGGCAAAAAGATGCCTCAGAAAAAGCACTATTCTTGAATCAAATTGTGGCACTGAGTCCCCCGCTGTGTGACTCTGGGAACATAATATTTAAAAGCTCTGAGTCCTTTTTTTCCTTCATAACGAGGAAAATATGATTAATGCACATTTCATCGTTATTAAGGTTTAAACATGGTAATGTATTTTAAAATGTTCATAAACTCTAAATAATATGCAAATGTAAAATTAAATTTAATAATACCACAGCTTTAAATCTAAGGTATTTGCAGATCCCTGAACACGAAAAGTTAGGACATGAGAAGAGGTAATTGACTGGTGATATTTAAATGCAATATTGCAACCCAACAGAATCTATTCCCACAATAAAAATAATTAAATCAAAAGAAAGGAAATATGTATGTGCAAAAATCATTAAACATGATATATTAGTTATCAATTGCTGCATGACAAGTTGCCACAGGACTTAGCTTAAAACAACAAACTTTTGGGGCCGGCCCAGTGCAGGAGTGGTTTAGTTCGTGCACTCAGCTTCAGTGGCCCCAGGTTCACAGGTTTGGATCCTGGGTGTGGACCTACACCACCCATCAGGCCATGCTGTGGCAGCCGCCCACATACAAAATAGAGGAAGATTGGCACAGATGTTAGCTCAGGGCCCATCTTTCTCACCAAAAAAAAAAAAAAAAATTTAGTCTCATGGTTTCTGTGGGTTAGAATTCCAGGAGTGGTTCTCTGAGAGCCTGAGGTGGTGGTTCTGACATGGGATTCTCACAGTCAAGGTATTGGCAGTGGCTGCAATGGTTTGAAGGCTTGACTGGTGCTGGAGGATCTACTCTTAGGATGGCTCATTCAGATGGCTATTTGCAGGTGGCCTCAGCCCCTTGCCACGTGGCCTTTCTAAAGGACTTCTCGAGTGTTCTCACAACACAACAATGCCAGCGATCCACAAGACAGAGCAAGGAGGCTGCAATGCTTTTTATGACTGACTCTCCTAATGTATCCACTGTTGCGTCCACCATATTCTATTTGTTGGAAATAAATCACTAAATCCGGCCCACACTCAAGGGAAGGGGAGTGAAACTTTGTGCACATATTTTATAAGTACTTCAAACTTCAGTCCCACTATGATAATAAAGTAGATCTCATTGAGTCTACATCAACTCATTTATTTAATTATCGTGAAGTTCTTGCTAGTGGTACGATAGAAATGATCACTTAGTTCATGTATTCTCATGAGAGATATCACCCCCGAGGATGCTGAAACTGATCTTGGGGGGAGCAAAAAATTTTTTTCTTTTTATTTATAAGGCACAGATACGCATTAGGTATGCAAACAAATGTACAGTATATCTCTGGTATTAAAATTTCTGGGTGGGTGATGAGGAAAATAACGTCTGAAAAGCTTCTTAAAGAGGCAATAATAGAAAGAAAGAAGGTTGAGTGGAACTGATTCATCTCCTTTCTATTTTAGCAATACAATCCGAATAAAGATTTAATTTGTCTAACTATTGAAACCTTTTTCTACATATGTCTATATAGTTGGTCAACAGTTGTTAAATACATGAGTAAATGGATAAATACTTTAAAAGAAAATTATCTGGTTAATTCAACCAATATCTCTTTCACACATTCACAGATAATTATTACATCAATTCACACACACAAACACACACATACGTGATTAAAATGGTATTTAGAGCATGAGTCTGACTCAGGGTTTCAATACGCATTATCACAAGAGATCATCAGAGTTGGTGTGGAGAATTAGAAAAGGTACAGAATTAGACCGGGTGTACAATTGAGTTACTATTATTATTACCGCTACTTTTATATTTAGATAAAAATCAATATATTTTATATTAAATTTTAAGCCTAGTATTTGAGCAAAAGTTTTGGGCTTAATGTTATATAGCTAGGAGGCATCCCTGTCGTATGAATACTGTGTTAGCAAATGCTCCTGGCAAAGAAATAAAATAGAGCCAAGGGAGAAATATGACTTTAAAAGTTAATCTTCATACTCTTTCAATGACTTTAGAACAATAACAAAAATAACTATATATAAATAATTTGCTTTATATTAACTTGGCATTAAAATTCCTGGTTTTCTTCTAATTGTCAAGGATTCTTCCTCAAGAAGCAGTATCTAAGCATGATAATTACCTATTTTATCAGAATATATTTATCTTAAACTGTCTGCCTCTTCTGAATTCTATTTTCAGAATAAAATTTTCAACTTCTCTCCAAATTAAACACTACTGAATAGCGGTTTACAGTTGCATTGTCGAATTGAACAAGGTTGAATGTTAGAACCAGCTTCATCCCTTCCCAGATGTGTGGTTTTTATTCACAATCAATATTATTGAGTATCTACTATGTGACAGGCATTATTTTAGGAGAAGAAGTACAACAGGAAACAAGATATTGTTTCTAATCTCATGAAGTCTGTGTCTGAATGTACCAAACTACCTAATATTCCTTTAGTTCTCCATCTTTCTATCTATAAAATGGGGAAAGAACTACACCTTAGGCATAATGTTGTTACTTGAATTAAATATGATAATTTCTGTACTGAGTTTAGCATATATTCCAGCACATAGAGTTTACTCAATAAATAATTGATATTTCTGCAATTATAGGACCTATTTCACCAATTCCCGCAGATAGAGGATTTTCTGGAATTTTGCCTCTTTATTAAGATATTATTATTCTCCTTTATTTCTGATCTTGAATTTCACTTTCCTATTTTGATCCATGGACAAGCCTATTAGGAGAAGGAATTTTCTTCTATTTATCTATCACCAACTCCTTTTCTTGAAGCACAATATTTAAAACAACCAACCAAAAATGTTTGTTAAACCAGATAATTAATGAATAAGCTGTTGGGGTGACCTTATTAACCAGGTTTATAGCTAGTTTCCTTTAACAACAATATATTCGTTCACAACCTCCATTTGGGGGCCCTATTTCAAGCACAGATCTAAAATTGTCTAGAAGACATATAAAGCCATTAGATAAGAATGTGGCCTCTGGGTCAGTCTGGGTGGATTCAAAAGACAACAACTCAGATGCCATGTACCTTGGTAAAAGCCCCTTTGTCCCCTAGAGTGGATTTCAACTCCTAGTGACCCTGTGTACTGCACGCTGCCTGGTGCTGTATCAGACAATGCTCCAGGGTTTTCATGGCCAATTTTTTTGAAAGTGGTGATGCCGGCCCTGATATCCCTTCCCCTACTTTGAACCCAGCATATATGGGGTTAAACCCAAAAGCACTCATTCCCTGTCCCAGCTCCTCTAAGTTACATTCACGTGTAGATATCGGTTGCTTTAAACCTTTGTATCCCTGAACTTCACAAGGCAAATACAAGTAACAAATTGTTATAGCCCAGGTGACCTTCTATGGGGAGATGGCTCACTGAAGTTGGGTTAGTTAAGGGTCTTTTGAAGTCTTGCTGCAGGGAAACTGATGTCCAGACAATATCAAGCAGCTGAAGCTGAAACTTCCCCAACTCCTTGGTTTCCTGACACTGAGATCCGCCATTCATCATGGAGGCTGACACCTGCAGCTTCTCTTATCTTCACCAAATGCAGGCTGATAGAAGGATCCCATCTACAAGGCCACAGCTCCCCCTCCCCTATCTAAAACCTCGAAAATTTTGTAACTGTTAATTAGCGGCAGTTTCCTTCTCTCCCCTGCCTGGGGCCCAATTTAGGGTGGCCCGGGAGGGTTGATCAATATGGCCCTAAACCTCCCATTGTAGATAGGGGTAACAACTGGCCCCGGGCCAGAACATCTGGGACCCTCATAAATTTTATCTCACCAGGTGGTTAAAGTCATGTAGATAACATATTCCCCCCCGAAGATTTCCTTTTTAAAAACCCCAGCTCTTAGGCCCTGAGGAGGACTGGGGACTTTGAGGCATGAGTCCACCGGACCCTCATTTTGCAGGCAAAATTAAACTTTTTTCTCTTCCTCAATCCCTTGTCACTGTGTTCATTGATTTGGCTATGGTGACAAGGTCCCAGTTTTCCAGCAACAGTGGGTGGCCAGGTCCTTCATCCTGGTCTGTCTTAGTCTGGAAGCTCCATCGAAACCTGTCCCCCATGGGTGACCCTGTTGGCATTTGAAATCCCGCTGGCACAGCTTTCAGCATCACAACCACACGCAGCCACCACAGTATGACGACCACTGAGGGGTGGTTGTAATTCCCTGACCGGGACAGGAACCTGGGCCACCGTGGTGAGAACACTGGATCTTAACCACTAGACCACCAGGGCTGGCTAAAAGTCCGTGCCCACCCTCATGCTTAGTTCCCTCATCCAAGCAATGGAGATAATACTACGCTTCAGAGAGCTGTTGTGAAGGTCGAATGAAAGATCCCAAGCAGCTCATGCAGAATAAACATAAAGTAAACCTCAGAGAGGATTGTTAATATTAGTCGCAGATGCTGAATAGCAACGTGCGCTCACTAGACCTCGGCTTCATCGTCCAGGGTGCGTGAGTTAAGTAGCGTGTTTGGCAGCATACAACAGAAAACCTAGTGACTTAACCAATGTGTAAAGGCTTATTTTATTCTACAAAACATGAAATCCAGAGGTAGGTAGTACGGGGCTGAGGCTCTGGGATGACATAAGATGCTCTGTGTTTTGTTTTGTTTTTAATCCTTCTCCCTGGCCATAATTAGCTCAAGGCTCCTTTGCTCAAAGTACTTCATGGCCCAATATGGCCTCTGAAGCAATAGGCCATCACCTGTAGAAAGTATGTAGGAAGAAAGGGGAAATAGCAAAGAGATGCACCTCACAGTCGAGTTAGAACTTTTTATAAAGATTCCCAGAAGCCCTACAGACTAATGTTCTCTTATAGCTCATTAGCAATCCTTACCTAGTAGAAAAACTAGGATTTTGCCACCCTAAATGCAATCAACTTCTATTGTTTTACAGGGAAAATAGATTTTGGACAGTCAAGTAACAGATCTCTCCTATACCAGGTTTTCTCAGAAAAGGGGATTCAAAATGTAGCTAAAATTAGCTTAAATGGGTGATTGATTCAGATAAAATTAAAATCTTGCATCAGGACACCTGAATTAAAGTTTAGACTTGCAGACACAGCACGTCGCACAGCTCAGATCTTAAACATCCTGAGTATTCCAGCAGGAGTTTCACCACTGCTATACCCTTGGCCAATAATTTATATAACTACTTATTGTATAGTGTGATTCAAGTCTTCTAATTCACACAGGCAGTCAACTTCACACCACGGAACTACAACAACAGAACGACTATTGGTTAAGTGGTAAAATCAGGCACCCATTTAGTACTTACATTATAGACACATGAAACAGAGAGAACTAAGACATGCCACAAACCCTAGAGCAAGTTTGCATTTTATAGTCAGAATTTTTAAATCATCTTTACGTTATGTCATCATATAATAACGAGAAAAACATATGAAGGGATCAAGAAACTACATTCTCCATCATTTCTGTCTAAAATGACATGGCTCCTTTTTTGAGGAAAAATGTGAAGAAACAGCTACAGTTACCATGGTAACCACATTAAAAATAAAAGGAAAATGTGGAATGTTTTCAAGTGATAAGTACATTTAAAATGTTTGCTGAAGAATCAAATCTATCTTGAAGCTTAATATTGCGAGACATGTGTTATGGGATCATCAATTGTAAATGCTAAATGTTCTCATCTTTCCTTAGAGAAATTAAGTTCATTGAAGGATGAGTTTTGAAAAGTATTGCTATAAAAGTAAAAAATAAGAGTTCTAATATGCTAATAGTTGGATATCTTTCACTGAAAATTAATGGAGAACAGGATCTCCATGATGTGAAAAGTAATCGTCATACATTGCAAATTGTGTAAACGTACCATAAACATAAGCACAGGCTCACAAGAGCATACGTGAAACTGTACTTCTCTTTTTCCACTCATGTGTATTTGTTTCTATGGAAGAACTCTGGATGTATTTGCTGTAGACGAGTCTGATTTAATGGTTTCAACAGCAAATACCACTCTTGATGCTTCCAATTCCAGTTTCCCATTCCACGTCATGGCTCTAGATTTCCCCAGATAAGTGGGGCCAAAACGCTGAGTGACAGCTTGAATCATTTCTCAACAAGTCTCTTCCGCCAAAGTATATCCTGATCTCCACCACCGTGCTCTCTATTTCTACCTCCCTAGTGCAAGCCAACCCTGCATCTTCTCTGGAATAAGGTAATATCCTCCTAAATGATCTTCCTGCATCTGCATTTTCCCTCTCAGCCTATTATCCACAGAGTAGCTTGAGTAATCTTCATAACTTTAAATTAAATCTTGTCACTCTTTGCTTTAAACTCTCCCATGTTTTCCCATTGCGCTAAGAATAAAATCCAAATTTTTATTTTGGTCTGCAAAGCCCTATATGATCTAGCTATTGACTTTATCCCTTACTCTCACCACCGTGATCTGGAAAGCTTAGCTTCCTTCTGCCTTTGAGCACCCAATTAGTTCTGTACATAGACCTTTGCACAGTGGTCCACTCTGACCAGGGAGTTTTCCTTTCCTTAACTGGTTCCTTCAGATTGTTTACTTTTCAGCTGAAATTCCTTAGAGGCCTTCTTTGTCCTGCCTATAGAAGAACAACTTACTGTCATTTGACCTACATCCCTTTCCTGTTTTACTTTCATAATAATCCTTATTACTATCTTCAATGACTCTATTTGTTTAATTAACTTTTAATTAATTTGCTTAATTATTTTTGTCTATGTTTAACTGAATGTAAGCTCTTTGAAAATGGAGACCGTATCTCTTTTTACTACTTTCTCCAATGCTTGATCAGTGTCTAACATTCAATAAGAACTCAATACATAGTTTTAGTAAGATAGCCCTTAATAAAAATTTTACCAAAAAGAAGCATAATGAATGAAAGAATCCATGAGTAAATGACATGATTTATGGTAATTATAATGTTATCAAAAAAATCACATCTATTTCAGAAATGCACATTACCTAAAATATGCATTAAATACATATATCTGTGGGAGGCAGAAATTATTATATCATTGCTTTTCCTTAAACTATTAATGACAAGTTATGAATCCCCAAACTAAGAGAGAATATCCAGACAATGGAACAAGTTTTTAAAGTCATCAGGAAAAAGAATATGCTGAAAGGTGGAGTTAGGAGAAGGCATTAGAAACTTCTCAGACATCTGCTGTAGCAAGCCCTCGAAAAAAATTAGAGTACTGTGTGCCAGGTGGATGAGAAGTGCTTACAGGAAAGAGAAATTGATGGGAGAGAAGAGACAACAGTGACAGTAAAGAAAAAGGCCCTTTACAATTTCCTGAAGACATCACTATCTTCAAACAAATGATATATATCTTAGCCCAACTTCTTTCTTTCAATGAAACTTTGACGGCAAGACTGAAAAATAGCATGAGGTAAAATAACAAAGAAGTATTCTAAAACCAAAATCTAAAGCAGCGCGTAATGGTTAAGTTTGCACGCTCCACTTCAGCAGCTCAGGGTTCGTGGGTTCAGACCCCGGGCGCGGACCTGTGCACTGCTCATCAAGCCATGCTGTGGCAGGCATCCCACATATAAAGTAGAGGAAGATTGGCACGGATGATAGCCCAGGGTTAATCTTCCTCAGAAAAAAAGAGAATTGGCAACAGATGTTAGCTCAGGGCTAATCTTTCTCACCCCCCCAAAAAAAATCTAAATCAAAATAACAATAACAATATAAAATCTTCCAGGAATTGCAGCAGAATAAGTATAGGATTAGAAAGTACAGACATTCACTGAAAGCACATTTGACTTCAAAAATAAGGTCTAGTAACATGGACTCATAATCCTCTCTTCTCTGTAAGAGTTCGATTTCAATATACCATTCCTTTTTTTTTTTTTTTTTTTTGATCTATTTTTTCTTTTCCTTTATCCTCATATTTTCCAACCTCTCCAAAACTATTCCCTAAATCAAAGCCTAAGTCAAAATCCAAGCTCTGCCATATTCTCGCTGAATGACACGGAACAAATTACTTGACTTATCTGAGCATTAATTTCCTTGTGAGTAGAAGGGAAACAATGATAACTCTATCCATGCAGTTTTTGTTATACGTCTTAAATTAGTGTTTCCCAAACGTTTTTGTCTTAGGATTCTTTACACATTTAAAAATTATTGAGCCCCCAAAAAGAGATTTTGTTAATGTGGGATATGTCTATAAATATTTGTCATAGTAGAAATTTGAACTGAGAAAATTTCAAAAATATGTATTATTAATTTATTTAAAAAACAATTAGCCTGCTACATGTTCATATAAAAACATGTTTTGTGAAAAATAACTACATTTTCCAAAACAACAAATAGTGAGAAGATTGGCGTTGAATTACATTTTTACAAGTCTCTTTAGTGTCTTCAGGTGAAAGAAGACAGTTGAATTCTTGTATCTGTTTCTGCATTTAATATGTTGTGATATTTCACTTTGTTTGAAGTACATGAAGAAATTCTTATCTTACAGTATTTTAATAGTCATTTCAGATCATCTTAGATCTTCTTTGATACTACACCAAATCTCATTAAGTGGTAGTTTCTTAAAGCAGAGAAATGATAAACTGAACTTCATAAATTACTCTTCATAATATACCATTAAGAAGATGAAAAGGAGAGAAAATATTGGAAAATCGCACATTTGATAAAAGACTTGTACATACTTAGAATATATTAAGAGCTCTCAAAACTCAATAAGAAACCAAACCACTGAATAAAAAAATAGACAAATGATTTGGGCAGATACTTCACCAAAGAAAATACACAGATGGCACAATTGTAGAAATGTAGAAAATACCAACTAAACTATAGTGAAGAAAATCATTGGTTGCCAGGTGACAGGAAGTGGGACAGGTGGCATAGAAAAGCAGGAAATGGGAAAACTTTGGGGGCTGATAGATTGGCTCATTATCTTGATTGCAGTGATGGTTTCACAGGCGTATATGTTAGTCAAAACACACCAAATTGCACGCTCTAAATATGTGCAATTAATGGCATGTCAATTAAATTTCAGTAGACATATTAAAGGGTCCACATTTAATAAAATTCAATAATGTCCACTTTCAATAAAGACATTGTTAGGTGAAACTCAATTCCCTTTTATTTCTTTTGGAGCCACTGAAGTACAATGACTACTATCATGTTTTGGTGTCAATGCCTTCATTCGTGCTAAGGCACCAGCAGTTTTACACACCATTGCTTCGGCACCATCAGAGTAAATGTTAACAGAGTCGTAGAATAAATTAGGAGATTTGAAAAAATGTACTCAACATTTGATTATGTCAGTGCTCTTTACTGTTGCTGCTGAGCATTCATACACACACACATGCACACATCTTCAGTGGTAATTTGGGACCGACACTGGACGGAAGCAAGAAATACATCAAGCCAAGCTCCGCTTGTAAATCAACCCATAGATCAGATATTAACTTACCGTTTGCAGCTAAATCTGTAATTTACCAAGTCATTGTAATTCTATTACTGGAAAGTGTCAGTGCCATGATTTGCTTTACTGATCTTTCATCCAGCAAGCATTCAGTTGTGTCAACTACACGATGCATTATTGGTCTCTCAGCCACTGTGTATTCTCTCCAGTCAATGAAATATGACAACTTCCTCTGTAAGATATTTCTCTGACTTCTTCATGTCTAATTTGAAAAGATGTACAAACAGTTGTTGGCTACTAAGAGATGGCCACATCTATAATTTTTCTTTCTCTTTTTTAAAAAAAATTCTGAATGATTCGACTCAACATGGAATTGAAACTTAACTGGCCCCATATGCTATTCGAATATGTTCCATTGCATGAGATACAATCTGGTAAATTATTAATGTACACAAGGCCAAGAAAAAGCTATATTTTCATAATTTTATTTCTCATTGGCAATTTTGCAAAATTTCTCCTTTCCATGAATCAGAGAATTCTTGGCTAAGTCAGTGTCATATTTTTTGAGCATTTTTAGACGTAAGTAGTACAGCTTTACATCTAGAAAGTGAGTTTTCTCATCATTTATTAAGCCAAGGATCCATCTTTAAATATAAAAAAAAGGTATTTTATAAATGCATTTTGTTTTTGAATAGATATTTTCTAAATTCTAAAGCAATGAGTTTTGGATAAAATTTTTGAAATTTTTTGAAAAAGAATATTAAAGAATTTCTTGCTTTTGTGCAACAAGAAAAAATTTTTGAATTTCAAAATGACTTATTGGATGATAATGGTGTTACAGGGATTACAGCAGATATAATCAGATAGATAGCCAGCCAGCCAGATAGATAGATAACAATAGATAGATTAAACACACTTGAAATACTGAGAACTGAGTTAATCTCTGAAAAAAATTACATATTTATACCCTAACCTACTAACTTCAAAAATGCCAGAAAACACAAGGGTATGGAAGCATACATTCCATTTTTCATCAGAGCAATAATGTCATCACAAGTCAGGAGCCTTCTGGAAAACCCCACTGCACATATGGGAAAGCTACAAGTGAGAGGCATATAACAACGTACCTTGAAAATCCCCTGAAAGCATCTTGAGGACCCCACTGGTCCTGGGACAACATTCTCAGAACCATCTTTTAATGAAGAAAAATCTTAGTCATGGAAACTTGTTTTTAAAGGGTTTATTGTGGAGCGTTCTTGAGTGATATACGTGTAAGAAGATGAAGAAAACAGGACTGGGCAGAGGGAGAATTTGACTAGTACTGAGGTTGCAAATGAGGCATTTTCCAGTCCAATGAGGAACACCAAAGCTGGAGTGGCAGTTCAGAGTTGTCCTGAAATGAAAGTAGGGGGCCAGGACTGTGTATCACCACATCAGCTAGTTATTGGCCATGCACTGCCCACTGCAAGGGGACCTAAACTTGGCTGAGGCATTCCCTGCATCTGAGAACTAGCTAGTGAGCCACTAGCAATCAATATTCTCTTTATTGGGTATTAGTGTGTTGGCCCTAAAGAGGGGATCTGAGCAAACACACACACACACACACACACACACACACACACACCAAAAAGAGTGAGAGACGAGTGCACATATGCTAAGCTGGTAAACATGGTGCCACATAAGAAAGGTAAGAAGTAAAAGATGTTCACTTGAATGAAAGAAATGGCAAAAATGTGGGAGAAGTGCCAAAGACAAAAATTGAAGGATGAGGAAAAAAAAGCTACACTGGCTTAGCTTTCCATGGACGTATCTTTAGTCAAGCGACCTATTTTGAGGTCCACGTCCCCAACCTTCCCCTCTCCCCTTTTATCCTCCAAATTCCAGATCTGGAGACTCAGATTTACTGAGCGCACTAGTTTTCTTTCCTAACTGCTAGAAATATGTGAGCATATTCCAGGCTTTGAATTTCTTGGCTCCATTTCATTCATTATCTCCTTCCCTATCTTTCCTCCAGGAAATTATTGAAATCTTTCATCATCTGAAGAATTCTTTTTTTCGTTTCCAACTAAAAGGGTCATTTCCTTCTGTGTCTGTTTACTGTCATCACGTTGGTTTTTTTAAAGAATGAGAACCAAATGTTTATACTCAAGTCATCATCTTGATGGACCAAAAATTTAGTTGCATTTCAATTGAATGTTTCCTTAATTATTGTATATTGTAAAAATTGTACTTGAGAATTTTAAATGAATTCACTCTACATACATAGAGATGTATATGTATCTATGTGTGTGTGTGTGTATATATATATATATATATATATGCCTAAGCCAAACAAATAATTAAATAGATGATAGATAGAGAGACAGACAGACTGATGATAGATAAATAGCACATAACATGAAGAGAATATAAATTATTCCTTGGACAAAATATAAAATTTTAAACAATTACTATGGTCACAAATTAGGAAATAATCTTCCTTCTCAAAAGCAATAACTGACTACCAAAATTGCAAAATTATAGGTAATAAGATAGTGGGCTTAACAAAGCTGACAGTAAGTAATATGGATAGAGTTTGAGTTTTAAAGCATCTTTTCAGTAATTATATATGCTCTGCCAACTTGTACAAATACAAGTATCAGTTATAGAAGATTTCATTTTATTTTAAAGACATACCAGATGTGGTGCTTCGGATGCTGAGCTGGGCTGGTTGAAGGGCAGGTACAGCAGGAAGCATTGACTGGAATGTCTGTGTGTGGCCTCTCTAGCACGGGCACGTCAGCACTCCAGAGGAAATATTCCTAAAGGAAGTGTTCCAGCAAGCACTGAGGAAGCTGCCTAGTGAAGCTGTGTCACACACACTATTCAGCTTCCATACTGTTTTCTGGGACACTCCAGTCAACGATTCTAGCTGAATCTGTCCTCAGCCATCCCAGCAGGAGCCAGAAGTATGAGTAAAAACAGCCATCTTGGACTTGATTCCTCCAGCTCCAAGTATTTCAACCCCATCTGTACAAGCCACCAAGTCTTCCGGCTGAGGCCCTGGACATTGTAGAAATGAGAAGAGTTGCCCCCAGGGCCCTGCCTGAATCTCTGACTCACAGAACCCATAAGAATAATAACATGGTTTAGGTCATTTGATTTTGGGGTGGCTTATCACACAGACATAGGTACCAGGAACACCAGAAAGTAGTCAAATTGAATGACACCAACCCAAGTAATGTTATATTATCCATCATAGAATAATATATATAACTTACAATTGTGTGCAGTCAATATGTTTGCAAATAAAATATCCTCACAAAATGGCAAAGGACATTTCAAAAACATTATTTGAAAATTTAAAGTAAAATAATATCACCATAAGCCTTCCCTTAGCTCTGTGTAATAGTATTGATTTTAAAATATTAAAATAATCCTTCAGCCAACCACTTTTCAAGAGTGATGCATATATAGCCACATAAGATTGTTCCATTTCACAGTTTACCTTTTATTCTCCCCTTTGTACTGATCTCCAAAAGCCCCCGGAGGACAGACTTTAGATTTAAAGTAAACTTATTTATTCTTTAGAAAATCTACTTTCTTTCTCCCTATATGGTAACAATTTGGAAGAGAATCTCTGTTGTATCTTGATGATGTTACTTTGTATTTTCTTAAGAAAAATATTTTAAGTAAACTATTTTGCTAAATTATAACATTATTAAAATGCATAGACAAGCCTGATTTAATAAATCAGTTAACTTACACATAAATTTTGAGAGTTCAACTGAAATATGGGACATGTCTCTATTAAGTCAAATATTCTCCTAATTGGATATAAAAAAAAAAAGAATGGAAGCTGTGTGGTAATTATTTGATAAAAGTTTACAAATAATATTATTCTGTTCAAATTTAATTTAAGGTATATAAAAAGGGAAATACTAAAAGCTCTCTAGCTCTTTTGGGACAGTTTTAATTTTGGGATCATTGCTTATGAGGAAGAAAAACACCTTCAAAGGCTATCCTTACAAACCTAGATCTATAAAATGTTTCCAGGCCAGCCCTGGTGGCCTAGTGGTTAAGTTTGGTGCTCTCCGCTTCAGCGGCCCAGGTTCAGTTCCCCAGCACAGACCTACACCACTCGTCTGTCAGTGGCCATGCTATGGCGATGGCTCACATACAAAAAAAAAAGAGGAAGATTGGCAATGGATGTTAGCTCAGGTGACTCTTCCTCAGCAGGAAAAAAAAAAAGTTTCCAAAATCAATTGCTATCTAAGCTGAAATGAAAACCCAGACTCATTTGCCTTGTCATCCTAAACTTTGACAGCCTTGAACATGTGGTTGCTTAAGCCTAAGGCCAGCATTAGCAAATGAGAACAGGAAGACCTGGGTTTGCCAATTCGATGCAGTCTTTCTTAAAAAAAACAACAATTCCATATATATAAAACTTATCTAAGATGTCTAACAAGCCCTACATTTGGCTTTTTTGGAGCAATAATATTCTGAGAAATGAATATATGTTCCAACACTAGAGAAATATTATAAAGTACTTTATTTAAGTGTTAAAGATATTAATGATGCTTTTATAACTAAAATTAAAATCTAAATTCTAGCATTTAAAAAATCTTGCTAAGAATTTCAAAGTTGAAATCTGCATCTAAAAAATTACTTGGAAAATAAATATGTAAATATCATGTACTTATTTTTATTGAAATCCCCATTAAAGAAACATGCACAGTGAATAAATAAAGGAAGATGGTCCCCTAGAGCTGTGTTGATATCATTTTTCTGCATATAAATTACTTCCTGATGAGAGAATCAGGCCCCACATCAAAGAGTACGGAAGACAGTAACTTGCAACCGGGTAGATCTTCCCCTGGGTCCCTCTTCCAGATGGTGGCCAAAATGCTCTGGTTCCAACTTGGAATTATTTTATTTTACTCTGAGTTATGTGTTTCCTTTATAAAAAGAAAGATCAAGAAAAATTCAAAAAACCATCAAACAGATCAAAACCAAAAACGCAGAAAACCTAAGCTGAAGTCTAACCACTTACAGATGAGTTGCGTGGTATGTTTTTGAAGCCGGATGTTTTTTCTGACTCATTTCCTCAGAGTCTCAATTAAGTGCTCACTCTTATCAATCTTTTCCAGCGATATTTTTCAAAATTATTCCCTTATTTTACAGTATTTTTAAATTTTCCTTGCTAGCAGATCGTTCCTTGTATTCAGGCATATTGTGTAATTAACTCAGAAACTTTTTAGGTGACACTCAGTAGGCCATGACCCACTAGAAGAATATTTGATCAAATTTGTCTATAGCTAGGATTTGGTGAAGGCCACAGGAAGAAACCTAAAGAGAGGAATATAGAGAAAGAAAAATACAATCTCAAGGCAAACTAGAATAGAGCAGAATGGGTATAAAGCAGGAATAAGATGAAATTGGGGCATAACTGTACAAACGAGCAAATATGTGCTTCCTGACTGTGAAGAAAACTGGGACCCCTCTCCCTGGTCTAACAGGCAAATCTAACAAGGGAGCCGCATATGCTTCAAGTCAGCACAACAAAACTTCACGCTGTGCTGTGAAGTAGCCGTGTGTTAGAATGACCTCGGAGCCCCTCGTCAGGACTGATAATGTCAGCAGGATGAATCAGCAACAGGAAGAGATAACGGGTACCTCGCGCTCACATTTCCCAGCTGCATTTCTTAGAGATTGAGGTAAAAGGTGGTGGCCCTGGTCCTTGCCTCCCTCCACACACAGATAACACCAGCATTAAAAGTCTTGTTTGATGAATAACCAAAAAGATCTCGTTATCCTTGATGACTATTAGATGTGCAAGCCCTTTCCTGCATGGACACTGCTTTGTTAAAAGGTACATAAACTGCATCAGGTATATAAACTGTAGACCTTGGAGCAGTCCTTCAGGATACTCTGTTGGACTGTTTCCCAGGGCTTGAATTCCTCACTTTGATTATCAAATAAACTCCTTCAATTTACCTTTACTTAGACTTTTCATTTTAGTCAATATTATCATTTACTCTTGTTATTGCACCTCATCACAATTAATTTCTTATTGAAGCATAATTTACACACAGTAAAATGCTTCCACTTTATTTGTAAGTGTCTATGAGCTTTGACACATGTAGACACCTGCACTACTCAACTAAGATATAGAAGATTTCCATCATGTCGGAAATTCCCATCAACTTCCATTGTTTATTATTTTAACTGACTGTTTCTTTTCCTAAATTAGACAAGAAACTCTTTGAGGGAAGGAAATATATTTTGTCAGGGATTGTTCCCTAGCACAAGGCATACTGTCTAAACTGAAGTAAGAGATAATGCTTCCATGCAGGATTAATGACTAGTGTAAGGAAGACCAAACAAAACATAGATGAGGTGGAAGATGATAGAGTGGTGACTTTTATAGAAAGGATATGAATTGAAATTGAACATACTATATGTAAACATACAGCTTTTACATACCACAAAGAAATAATGTCATTAATTTTTGGTATTACACAGTTATAACTGAAATTTCCTAGAAATAATCTCTCTTGGAGAATTATTTATACCCTGGAATCAATGCCTTAATTAGGTTTTGTATTAATCAAGAATAGTGTTAGTTGCAAGTGACAGGGAAAAAATATTCCTAAATACTTATAAAAAGAAGATAATTATTAGTAAATGTATCCAGAAAAAAAAATAGTAGTTAACACTTAGAATTGACCAGAACAAATGACTCAAAAGTCATTAGAATTTTCTTTCTCTATTTTATCTCCTCTTCATTCTCTACCTGTTCAAGCTGTCATCCTCACTCGGTGTGGAGGAGGTATGGCCAGTGGAATTTCACGGATCACGCTCTAAAGTCTACACCATCAACGATGAAAATGGCTTCTTTATTCTAAACCACTTTGAAATACAACAAGGCCATTAACTGATAGGACTAATTTAAGTTACAAATCATTCTTCTAACTATGCCACTAGCTCACAATAAATTTTTATAAAGAAATTATGGCACAAATAGGAAAGTATTCTTTAAAGCTTACTTCTTCAACATCAAGTCCCCTTAAGTTAAATTAGGGTTAATATAAGATTAGGTTGTTCAGAAAGCTTCCTTTCTAATTAGATTATGACTTGTTTAAGGAAAGAGATCTTTCATAGTCATCACTGTAACTCAAAGAGTACAGTGTCTCTTCTTTAGAGAAGAAAGTACTTTGTACCTAAGGGGAACAGAGTAAAGATATATCAGGGCAAGATAGAAGATGAATGTTATATAAAGGAGAGAAAATACCTCTGGAAACTCAAGTGGAATCAAATGAGATAACTGTTGGACCTCAGTAGTGCAGACTAATAGGAAGGCAGGAAAAAATTCAGACCACACCCAGTGGGATTTAAGAAACATAATTTTGTAACAGAGGTGACCTCCATGAGGGTAACCAGATGGTCCAATGTTCATTGAAAAACACATAGCAAACCCAGGCATGATACCAAAGATTTTAAATAATGGTGGCATTGGGGGTCACAGAATTTCCAACTCATGATTTTAGCTTTGCAGCTAACAGATTGTGAAAGTCGCCAGAATAATGGCTCCCAATGAACTTTCCAGTGTCTATTGTATTCATGCTGTGTAGTCGCCTCCACATTGGGACTAGGTTTGGCCATATGACTTTCTTTGGCCAAGAGGACAAAAACAAATATAATACAAACAGAGACATAATCTTGGAATACTTCCAACATGTGAAGAAGCCCAGGCTAATAAACTGTGGACATATGGCCCAGATGACAGCCAACATTAACCATCTAATGTGCCTTCTAGCCTCAACTGAATGACCACATTCACACGAGCCCCTCTACTAGAGAACAACAATAGAAACATCCAGTTGAGTCCAGCTCAAATGGCTGATCCACACAATCATAAGAAAAAAACATTGCTGTGTTTTAAGCCACTAATTTTTGGTGTGCATGTGTGTGTGGCAGGGTGTGTGTATGCAATTACAGATATATATCTGAAAGAGAAATGGTGCCTTGAAATGGAGTGCTGCCATAACAAAAACCTAAACATGGCTTTTTCTTTGGGACCATCAGCAAGCAGAGGCTGGGAGGAAAGTGAGGGGACTGATACTAGGGGAGAAAAAGCAGGGAGGAGACCTAATGTCAAGGCTGGAGGAACTGCAAACAAACACCATGTCTGTAAAAGTGATGAGGAAACTGCTATTGGAGGCTGGGATGTTGAGGACCCATGTGTGTAGAGGTAGAACAATTGGTCAACGAGAAAGTACCTTGAAAGACAGTAACTGCAGAATCTGAATTCTGGCTGAATCTGAAGTATCATCTGACTTTTTTTAGCTGTGTATGATAAGGTATGGGGACAAAGAGATGACATAAAAAAGAACCATTCATTTTGCAAGGACGTTTTAGAGGAAAAATGGAGTCATGACTTGCTGGTTTGGAAAATAAATCTTTTCCATCTCCAGTCTCTCAATCTGGGAAAGACTCAAAAAAATAAGTGGTCTCAGGGTGCCAGTCCAATGGTGTAGTGGTTTAGTTTGCAAGCTCCACTTTGGCGGCCTGTGGTTCATGGGTTCAGATCCCAGGTGCGGATCTACTCATTGCTTGTCAAGCCATGCTCTGGTGGCGTCCTATATAAAGTAGAGGAAGATAGGCACAGATGTTAGCTCAGGGACAATCGTCCTCACTGAAAAACAAAAAAGTGGCCTCAAGGTAAAAAGCAAAGCAACGGTGTAGTCATGTCACTGACTAGATGCCCCGAGGAACTCAAGGGTGGGTTTGGAAGCATTTAATTGTTTTTCCAAGTTACTTCCCCGCTTTGTTATTTTGAGGAAATGCAACCACCAACCAACCTGAACCAGACCAAGGCTCCCCACAGGAGCTACGCCCATGTCCTTTGCCTTATTTTTAATGCTAAGATCTCTCCAGGAGGAGCTAGGGCCTCATCACCATAACCTGCAGTGTCTGTGGAAGTATGTTTTCCAAGTGAGCCTGTGCAAGTGAATACCTGCCTCTCCCTTTTGCATATTCATTCCCCATCCAAAATAAAAGTTCCTGCTTCCCTTTGTTTGGGGATGCCATGACTTTGGAAATGATTCCTCATGGCCTCCTGTTTGCTGCAAATACACTTTACTTTGTGAGACAACTTCCACTGGTGTAGAGTCTTATTTAACTCACAAGGAGGTGAAGTCCCTTGGTTGGTTAACAGTCGTAGGGTCTTTTCTTCAGATCTCAGAAAAAATTAAGGCTATGCCTGATAGATCTTAGCCTGATGAAAATAGCTTCAAAAAATCATATGAATATCATTACACAGTATCCTGACACCCCTAAAGGAGAGAGAAGTCTGTCATGAAAGGAATGTGACTTTGAGGACATACAGTAAATCCTCCCAAAAGTTATAGGAAACTCAAAGTTATTTGAAGAAGTGTACTATTAAATACCCTAACAGAGGGACTGAAAAGCAAGGACTGAGGGAATTCAAAATTGTATGAGGTCTCTTGGCCCCGCTTTTGAAACACATACTACAAGTGGGTTGCTTTGCTGCAAACATGGACCGTTTCTTATGCAAAAGGAAGAGCAGTCTAAAAGGTGGAGCCAAGAACTACAACTCTGGGCTAAGGAACTACTTCTAGGGAACAGAACTGGAGTCCATTCAGAGACCGTTCCCTGCCCCTAGCATAGGGAGACCAGAAACATGTGCCTGATTTCAGAATTCTCTAGAATAGTTATTACTCTGTCACTCCTGTTTAGAATGGGAGTGTGCATTAATTTTCTATTGCTGTGTTGTAAATTACCACAAACTCATTGCCTTAAAACAACACAAATTTATTATCTCACAGTGTCTGTGGGTGAGGAATCTGGGTACCATTTGCTGAGTCTCTGCTAAATCACCAGGCTAAATTCAGAGTGTTGTCTGGACCTGTGATCTCTTCTGAGATTCAAGTATCTCTTCCAAGATCACTGTTTGTTGGCAGAATTCAGTTTCTTGTGGTTGTAGGATCAAGGACCTGCCTCAGCTTCTGGAGAACATCCATCATTCCCTGCTACATGGTTCTCTTTACAAACTGGTGGTTTGCCTCCTTCTAGGCCAGCAGAAGCAAATCTCTCTGATGTTTCACCTTTTTCTAAAAGTCTCATCTGTTTAGGTCAGGCCCACTCAGGGTCATCGCCCATTTGATTAACTGAAAGTAAACCGACTAATAACCTTATCATAATGAAACCAGCAAAGAATTGGCCATTGATGATTAAGCAGCTAGTAACTAGGGGAAATGGGAATTGGCCACCTCAAGGTGTGTCTTTGTCTGAAGGACACTTTGACTCCAACCCCCACTAACTGACCAAAAGAGTTTGGGATGGAAGTCCTGCCCCCAGAACAGGCCATCACCATAGACATCTCTGGGTATCAGGAAGGGTCCTTGCTAAGCCCCTTCTTAGTTCTGATTACCCTTTGTAAGAGACATTTACATTTGCAAAGGAAATCTCCATTTGTAAAGGTATCTTCTTCCCAGTACCAGGAAGAAGGGGCGGGTGGCCTTACCTAGAAACTCATTAGAACAGAAAGTAAGGATTTAAATCTGCATGATAAACTTACCCATTGTTAATTGTGCTGTTCAGACAATAGGTTATCTGACTCCCACTAGGTTCCTATAGATGGCAACTCCCTCGGGCCTGGGTCACCATGGTAATGGGTTTTTTGAGCTATTATTTTCAGGAATTGCAAACTCCTGCCCACTTCAGGCCAGTTGAGACCATCAACTGGGCCCAAGCAGACATATATCTGATATGTGGACCCTTTGATGTCAAGAGGTTAAAACTCGACCCTTAGGGCATGCTGACACCACCATTCTGTGGACATGCGTCCTACAGGGAGGCATGAAGCCTGACTACGCTTGCGCAGATCATCAATTACCTCATCTCTCCTTATGTCCGATCATTTCAGACGACCTTGTCTCCTCCCCCATAAATATCCCTGAGTCCCTATTTTCAGGGAAGTGGATTTGAGATTCATTCTCTCCCATTTCCTCACTTGGCTGCCTTGTGATTCAACTCTCTCTGTGCTGCAATCTCACCATCTCAGTGTTTGGCTTTCTGGGCGACAAGCAAGAACAGACCTGGTGCAGTAACAATAAGAGAGATAGCCATCATATTTGCTGGTCCCATGCACATCCAAAGAGAAGGAATTATTTCAGGAGGAGGGCATCTGACTATTGTGTGAGTGTGGGTGGGCTGGATAACTTGTCTTTTTACTTCAGAGGTCTCTGAATGAAGAGTAGCTACATCATAAGAGCCTCATCTCCCTCCAGACTTGATGTGCTCACAGGTTATGGATTTTGAGCCTGATGCCATGATTAGATAAGACTTTGGGGATCTTAGGAGGGAGTGAGTGTCCCTCGGATGTGAAGGGCTTTGAGTCATTGGGTCCAGTGGCGCACTGTGATGGGTGTTGCTGTAAAACCTCCCCATGACGCATCACACCACTCTGTATCTAGGCACTTGTGATGGCTCCTTCCCATTTATATTAAATTTGTCTTGCTTAGGCCAACAGATCATCTGCAAATGTCACACAAAACAGAGACTTGGAAAGTGCTTGTGGTTCAGGCTAAAAAATCAAAGAACTGTAAACTCATGTCAAACTCTTGAGAGTAAGTTCATTTTTCATTGTGATATAGATCAGTGAATCTGAATCATGTACTTCACTTGTATTCTAAGATTAAGCAAATAATAACTATATTATAGACAATGGGAGATGTGTTTCTCACTGTTGGACAAGGGAATTAAAAATATGGGGAAAAAAAGGATGCTAGAGAACCTTGAGCTAATTGGATAAGAATTGGAGGATTTTAATAGGTATCTATGGTTTTTAATACATACACATACGTAGGTAGGTGGGTGGGTGAGTGGATGGGTGGATGGATGGATGGGTGGGAGGGTGGATGGATGGATGGATAGACAGACAGACAGACAGACAGACAGACAGACAGATAGATAGATAGGTAGATGGATGGATAGATAGATAGATGGATGGATAGATAGACAGACAGACAAACAGATAGACAGATATAAATACATGTCTGCTGAGAGGGCCTAGAAGCAATGACTTTCCAGCAGCAATGAAGATATTAATACCCAGATCTTGGTTTCTAAATACCATTCCCCACTTACAGGAAATAGAGCTTTTTGGAGAAATTGATGATCCCAGGGGTGGAGCAGAGATAGTATAAGATTAGCCCGGAATATTTTGCTATGAAAGAAATAAGGAAGTGTTCAAAGATTGATGGATACAGATCAAAAGATCACAGGAGCCTGCTTGAATTCTCATAGTAAAAAATGGCAAAATAGCCTGTGGTGAGGATGTCAACTCCCATAACAGACAGAGAAACACCTCATATAAAATATTAATTAGGAAAAAAATAAAGTCTCAACAATATGATTGATTCTTAACATTTCAAAAGGTAAATGCTGTGACACTGTGGGCTATTACAAATGCTTGTTTTCAGCACCTTTTTCAAATTGTATTTTTAGTCATAAGGACAATAAATTGAAGACCGTTTGTTATTTCTTCCAAATGCCAATGAATATATTACCTGTTTTCCTCTGACACTATTTCAATATTTGATCTCAATGTCAATAATAGTTGAAACTTACATGGTGCTGTTCAAAGGACCTCATATACAATAATTTAATTTTGACACTCACCCTATCAATTAATACTATTATTTCCTCAATTGTAAAGATGAGGAAACTAAGACAAAGTAACTTCTTCAAAATCATGCAGCTAATTAATAGTAGAACTGGGATATGAGCCCAGGCAATCTCGCTCCTAACGTTAGTCTCTTACCCATTACACTATTCAGGCTTTAATTACGGTGATAATGTAACAACATCTTAAAATACCCATTGCCAGCTGCCTTTGCGCTAAAAACCCTGGATAAGGAAAAATTGTACTTTTTAAAAATGAAGTGTACCCAAATCCTCATTTATTTATTATGACCTAATTTGATTCTCTATTATGAATTTTTTGAATTCATTAAAGCTACTCTCTCATCTAAAAAAAAAAAAAAGAATAAAGATCTCCTAATAAGCAAAGGTTACTTCTGTTTTGCACCCACTGCATAGGTTATTATTAACTCAACTTTTTAATGTCCCAAATCTAATAGAATGTTTTCATTAAATGTAACCATTACCCTGCTAACAATATTTATAAACCCAATAGTTTAAACTAATATAGTTTAAAATAAACTAAATCATATTATTTAATTGTATGTTCTTCCATCAAATGTTGAAAACTTCTCAAGACATTATCATGTAGAATATAAGCAGTTCAAATTTCTCTCAAATAAACAAAGGCAGCTTTAAAATAATCAACATAATTTTTCTGCCACTACCTTTCATATTAACTAAATATTCTGAAGATATATTGTTTGTTGTTGATCTTCGCACCATTGAAACTGAAACAGCCACAACGTATATACAACTGTAATATACAATGTCTATACACAGTGTATATACACACACATATACATAATATACACTCATAGATGGTACATAAATGTCAATTTGAGTTAAAATAGCCACAAACCAATGAACATCAACCAACAAAGTATATTTATTCTGGAAGCTCTTTAGACAGGCTCTTAACAGTCCTTAAGAAAACAAGGAGTCACAAGATTCTTACATGTCTTCAAATCCATTCCTTGACCAAATAATTATCTTCTGAAAATGTTATTGTAGGGTTCAAACTCATGTATTATTTACAAAGCAATCTTGTAAGTAATTCAAGTATTCATAGCCAAAAATCTGTTATCTAAAATACCAGGTGCACAGCGTCCTTTTCCCCCCGGGAAAACCAAAGACAACCAGTGTG
This sequence comes from Tapirus indicus, assembly GCA_031878705.1. Classification (NCBI taxonomy): domain Eukaryota; kingdom Metazoa; phylum Chordata; class Mammalia; order Perissodactyla; family Tapiridae; genus Tapirus; species Tapirus indicus. The sequence continues at coordinate 24,951,410 of CM062939.1, read as the reverse complement.
ATCTTTAGAAGGTCATGCTCACTCTAGTTCATAATATAACCTTATTTATGAAAAAAAATAATAAAGAACACCTTGCTATGAAGTCACTATCCTAAAATGCTATATCATATTTAAAGCTATTTGTGATAGATTAGGACAAAATTTTTTGCCGTCACTAAATACATTTTTGTAGTTGCACTTTTAAGAATAATTTAAAAACTCCAAGTAAATATATTATGTCACCTAATATCCATAGTGCCCATACATATCTCATAATATAACATACTTCTTTGCTATTTCAGTTTACATCTGCTGAGGATAGTTTTCCATGTTCATTGTTTGAAATATTGGAAACTATAGAAACATAATATCCAATAAAATTAAAATTAAAAATAATACTACTTCTGGATTAATAATGAACAGTACTCATTTTAAAGATTGTGTGTTTGTTCAGAGTGTTTGTGAGTGTGTGTTTGTGTGTCTTCAGATCAACATTTATAAAATTGACTCTCGTCTTTCTAATATTTAAGAGTATATCAGATGGTGAGAGTGAGTTCCTCTTGGAAGATTAATTCTTCCAGCAGCACAGCTAGAAAATCCACATAAAATACAAACAAAAACACTGTTCAAAGACATTGGCACACTGTTGAGGCAATAGGACTTTAGCAGAACAAAAATCACAAACACGAGGAATCTCTCATAAAGGTGGACGATATTCCACAGCCATATTTTCCTGCAGGCAGGACATTTGCTGACTCCAGGCAATCTGGGGTGCAGGCTGGGCAGAGGGCTGCTACTAAAGGTGGCATTTAGCACAGCACTGACAGTTTTACATAGCTGAAGAGAAAAAAAAAAGAGAGAGACTTGAGGGCTGAGGGTTCTAGTGAAAAGAAAGATGGAGAATGAAGCTCAAAATTGTACCAGATTTTCTACCTAAATCTTTGCTGAATTCTCAAAGAGTATAGGGTAGGAGACTGAGAAGCTAGGCAGAAATTTTCTGGAAACTATAATAGTTTTTTGAAACCCTGAAGCATTGAGAAGACAAGGATTAGATTTACCTTGCCAGGCTGGCACATCTCTGATAAATAGAACAACTTCTCGGCTGAAACTTCTCCAAGGGCTAGGTCACAGCAGCAGAGTTCAACCGGAAGTAAATAGAGACTAATCAGGCTAAAATCAGCTCAACTCCGACTTTATCCATTTTTCAGAGAAAAGGAGACCTCTCTTTAGAGGCATTTATATCATCCAGAGCCTTCATAATTTTCAGTCACAATGTCTAGCTTTTAATAAAAATTTTGCCAAGCAAACTGAAGGAACAGCACAAACAAAGGTTACAAGAAAAACTAGCAACAGAAACTTATGGACATGTGATCTATATATGGAAGTTCTCAGGCAAGGACTTTAAACATGCTATAATTAATAAGTTCAAGGAAATAAAAAACAAGATTGACAAAACAGATAAAAATTTAGAGCATTTCTCCAAAGAATTGGAATCCATAAAAAAAAAAGCCTAACAGAATTTGAAGAACTGAAAACTACAACAACAAAAATTAAGAATGGAGTAGATGGGCTTTAAAACTTCATCCTAAAATGCTGACATGACTGCCAATCTAGAATGTCATACTCCATTAAAGTATTTTTCAAAATGAGGGTGACATAAAGACATTTTTGAATACACAAAAACTGACTAAACACTTGCATTAAGGAAATTCTATTACAATAGTTTATGATATAAAATATAAAAATAAAAAGCAAGGTTTGTAATATCTTACACTGAATACTACAAAATTCAACTGAGAGAAATTAAAGATGACATAAATAAATGAAGGGATATGCCATGAAACAAACTAGATGACTCAATATTGTATAGCCGTCAATTCACCTCAAACTCTTTATATAGATTCATCATAATTCCAACCAAAAGGGCAGCATTTTTAAATTGAAATGCTGATTTTAAAATATATTTAGCAATACAAGTAAACTAAGATAGCCAGAATAATCTTGAAGAAGAAACAAGCTGGAGGACTTACACTCTCAGATGTCAAAATTGATTATAAAGTTACATTGGTTAAAACTTTGTGATATTGGCATAAGGATAGATAGAAAGAACACCGGAAAAGAACAGATAATCCAGAGACAGATCTGCAATTGTTATGAAACGGTGCCACTTCCTCACCGCAGGCAAAGAATGGTCTTATTGATAAATGGTGCAAGGTCACCTGGATATCTATATGGTGGGGGTGGGGATGTGGAGAAGAGGGAAAGATCTGGACTACTTCCTCACACCACACACAATATCAGCTTTTAGATAGACTGAAAATCCAAATGCAAAAGTTAAGACAATAAAGCTCATAGAAGGAAACAGAGGAGAATACACTTATGACCTTGGGAGTAAATAAAGATTTTAATCAGAAAAAAGAAGAAAACCAATGGATAAATTAGTCTACATTAAAGTAGAGACGGAGAGAGAGAGAGAGAGATCACCATAACTCAGTGAAAAAGGGAAGTCACAGAGTGTAAGATATTTGCAACACATATATCCAAAAAAGGAGACTATATATTTATATATATATCCCATATATTATAAGAAAAAGACAAACACCACAATAGAAAAATAAAGGATTTCAACAAGTATTTCAAAATGAGGATATTCAAAAAGCAGGAAAACATATGGAAAGGTGTTCAAGTTCATTAGTCATCAGGGAAATGCAAATCAAAAGCACAGCAAAATATTGCTCAAACCAGCCAACATGGCTAAAAAGAAAAAGGCAGAACATTTGTTGAAAATATGGAACAAATAGAACCCTTATGCACTGCTGGTAAAATTTTAAACTGGTATAACATCTTTGGAAAACTATTTGGCTGTATCAACTGAAGCTCAGCAGGTGACCCGGCAATTCCATTCCCAGGCACACATGAAACAGAAATACATACACATGCCCGATGAAAGACTGAATATTTATTAACATCATAAAGATTGAATTTTCATAAACATCTGGATGTTTATTAATAGAATAATAAATGGATAAATTATGATAAGGATACAGTAGATTATCATAGACTAAGCAATGAGATCAAATGAACTGTTGCCATACAACAAGGATAGATCTCAAACATGATACGAAACAAAAAAAGAAAAAAAATTCTAGAGGGGCTGGCCCGGTGGCATAGCAGTTAAGTTGACGTGCTCCACTTTGGTGGCCCAGGGTTCGCAGGTTCAGATCCCGGGTGCGGACTGAAGGACCACTTGTCAAGTCATGCCGTGGTGGCGTCGCATATAAAGTGGAGGAAGATGGGCACAGATGTTAGCCCAGGGCCAGTCTTCCTCAGCAAAAAGAGGGGGATGGGCAATGGATGTTAGCTCAGGGCTAATCTTCCTCACACACACACACACAAAACACAAATGCTAGATATATAAATGCATACTGTATTATTTTTACTTAAAAATTAAAAACTATGGTGGTAGAGGTGAGGATGGTAGTGTTACCCTTAGGGAGGGATAGTGACTGAGGGACACACAAGACCAGTTTCTAGGATTCTGCCCACACATTTTAGGTCACACACATCTCCATCTACCTTTTAGAATCACTTTTCAGTATCAAAAAAGAAAATAAAAAGAAAACATGATGCAATTGAAAACATGATGACTCTATAGAGTTTGGTTAAAATTAGGTCTTGGTTGTATAGATATGTTCACTGTGTGAAAAATCAAGGAACTATGCAATTAGGACTTATGCATTTTCTGTATGTTTTACTAGAAAAATTTTTAAAAATAATATGTTATTCACATCTTGGAAGGAAATATTAGATAAAAGGTGCTAGTGTTATTTTTTGATGGGAAAAAAGTATATTTTCCTCTTCACATCAAATTATCTTCAAGATGTACTTCAGACACGTTGAAGAGAGAAATGTAAAATAAAATTATTAAAAATGTATGAAAAGCAGAATATTTATACACTTTCAGTATAACAGAGTTTTTTGAATAAATTTAAGAAATGAAAGAAATGCAAATCATCAAGAAACAAACAATCTAGGAAAAATAGTAAACATACATAAAATTATAAATATTAAAAAGTTTACAAAACTGAGGAAAGCAATGGAAGTGTGCCCAAATATTTGGATATAAATATATTTGGATTCAGAGTAAAAATATTCAATAGAAACCTCTGTAAAGTGAAATTCTTGTTCATTCAAATTATGCATTTAAAGAATATTTCATGGATAACATTACAAAGTCATTATTTTATTTAATCATCAAGTAATTTTTTTAGCATCTAGGTGTGCTGGACACTGTGGCAGGAATTAGACATAAAGCAGTGAAAAGAAACATACTCTTTCCCAGCAAAGAGTTTACATTTTAACCCAGACATTAAAAATGTAAATAGCTAAATAAACATATAATCAACAGGGTGAAAAAGGTGAAGGGGAAGGAGACACGATTGGCCCTGAGCTAACATCTGTGCCAATCTTCCTCTATTTTTTGTATGTGGGATGCCACCACAACATGGCTTGATGAGCAGTGTGTAGGTCTATGCCCGGGATCTGAACCTGTGAACCCAGGCCGCCAAAGCAGAGTGTGCAAACTTAAACACTATACCACCAGGCTGGCCCAAAAGGAGAAAATATTTAATAGAGTTATGGGTTTTATATTGGGTTCCTTGAAGCCTCCTCCTCTCAGTATTTCTGCTGGTTCCTCTCCTCTTTTAGACTAACCTTTCAATGTAGACTGTCTTAGGGCTCAGTCCTAGAAATTCTTCTCTTTACTCTTACACTCTAATACTATGATTTGTCTGAAATTGGTAATTCTATCACTGGACTAATCCTATGACTTCTAGTGGCATATATATCTTGATGAATCCATAATTTTTCTCTAGTTCCGGTATTTCTCTAAACTATAGACTCACATATCCTTCCACTAGATATTCATTCATGTCCAAATAGAAATCTTAATATTCCAATTCCAGCACGCTCCATCCCCAAATTCTTTATTTTATTATATGTCAATCCTATTCATGCAGTTGCTCAGGTCAAAAACTTTGGAAGCATCCTGACTGCTGTGTCTCATACTCCAGATAAAAACAGAAGAATATCCTGTCATCTGCCTTCAGAATATATCCCAACTCTAATCATTTATCAACAATTCTACTGTTATCTTAATCCAAGCTAGCATTGTCACTTAACTAACGAGGCAATTGCCCCCATATTGGCATCCCTTATTATAATTTACAGTGTATTCCCCCTACAACCTATTCTGCATACATCAATCTGAGTAATCATTTCAAAATATAGATCCGATGGGCTCTTCATTGCTTACAATCCTCCAATCCTCACATTTCACATAAAATCAGAAATCTTATTTATTTTTTCTGCTGAGGAAGATTTGCCCTGAGCTGACATCCATTGCCAATCTTCCTCTATTCTTCCTCATTTTGTATGTGAGAAACTGTCACAGTGTGGCCACTGATAGACGAGTGGTGTAGGTCCATGCCCAGGAACCAAACCCAGCCTCCAAAGTGGAGCTTGCCGAACTTAACCACGAGGCCACCAGGGCTGGCCCCAAAAATCTTTACTATGTTCCAAAATGCCCTACATGATCTGGTCACAAGACCCTTTTTAGGCATCATTTTTTACTGTTCTCCCCCCAATGGCCGTATTCCCACCACACTGGCACCTTGCTCTTGACACTGAGCATATGCTACCTTTTAACAATTTGACATTAATTCCCTCTAGAGAAGGTTTGTATATTTGCGTTTGCATCACCAAGAACAGGGTTTATATATAGGCATTTGCTAAACAGTTATTATTGATGATGTTGCATGACATACATCCTTGAGTCAGTTTCTATGTTTCTCCAATAGGAAGTTTACAAAATTTCTCTTTTTCTTTGTAGTTAAACATTATCTTCCCAAAGAGAATGATCGATTCAGACTTCTTTCTGAAAGTTGATAATTCCCTCTAAAGTCTCATACATTCTTTTTCTAAACTATACAAGATACTAGAATCCTATTATTAGGAAATGCTTCAGTTTGAAAACAAGTTTAAAGGAAATTGCTTTATTTATTTAGGAGAGTAGTCACCTAAATTAATAATATAGGGTTAGTTTATGTATATTCAGAAAGGAAGAAAACAATCACATTTATGCCCACGTTATACTGCATGTTTTGGAAAGGTAATCCAGTTGCTAAGAATTCAACAGCCCTTATGACATTAAAAGGAAATGTTCATGCAATTACTGCCTTTGTGGTTCTTAGTTTTTTTCCTGAGGGAAAGTCAATAGAGGAATAAAGGAAATCTACTTTTAACTTTATTGGCTTAATATGAACACTTTGTTTATTTTAATTGCTAATATTGTTTAAACATACATCTCTTTTATCTTCAACCACTGTTATCCACATCCTATTCTTGATCAAATAATGGATTGATTCCATTTAATTTTCTTAAATAGGCTAATAAATGAACAATAAATTAAGTTATTGTTCCTTTAGAGTCTCCTGCCTTCTCTCACGTATATCTTCTTCTGTGGTCTATATCCACTTTCTTCTGTGGATAATATATTTCAGTGAAAATGTTCTTGGGGCTGGCCCCATGACCTGATAGTTGAGTTCGGCACAATCCACTTTGGCAGCTGGGGTTTGTGGGTTCGGATCCCAGGCACAAACCTACACCACTCATCAGCCATGCTTTGGCGGTGACTCACATACAAAGTGGAGGAAGACTGGTGCAGATGTTAGCCCAGGGTGAATCTTCCTCAGAAAATAAAAAAGATTCTTAGTCATCATTCTCCTTGATCCTGAGGTAGATGTTTTTCCCTGTTAATATATAAATGATTATTACCCCTGCCTCCACTTGACCTCCATCTCAACTGTTCATAAGTGTGCAGTTAGCCTTTAGCTGCTAATCTACCCCTTTCCTTGAACCAATGAGATGCCATATGGATACAAGAACTTTGCATTTGCAAAAGAACAGGATTAGAGACAGTGGTTTGGAATCCCTCACTTGCGCAATATGATTCAGTCACGGTTTCTGCATAATACCCCCATCCTCTTTCTTTATTCCTGTATGCCTTGTGAGCCAGAGGTTTTATCCCACAAAGGGACTGCAGGAACAAGTGCCTTGAGCTTTATATTACCATCAGTTCCTGTGCCTGCCATACCTACCAGACAATACGAAGAGGCCCAGATGGATGTCCTGAATGCAGTCATTTTGCATTACAGCTGGGAAAACTCAAGTTTTGAAAACTCCAATCTCTTAAATTGAAGCACTTGCAAACCTGCCTAACTGTGGCCATGAAAAGATACATTATCTAATAAAGACACTGGTCAGGAAACCCACATGCCCTCCGCCCTGGAGTGAGACACCATCTTTGTCTTCCAATGTTGTCTGCTGTACAAAGCCCCTCGAAAAGATGGTGCAAACAGGACAACCTGACAGAACTCATTCAGAAATGAAAGAGACTCATGGAGAATTATCTCCCACCAATACCCAATCCTCATGTCCATATCATTTCACTGCTGGCGAATTTTCTCACGAGGATACCATCCTTCAGCCACTCTGAGTCTGATTTGACTGACGGGCTGGAACCCAGTCAATTTGAATTGTCTTAAGTAGCATAGGACAAAAACTACTATCAACAGGACCCTAATAGCAAAATGATAGCAACTTGTACTATTGACTTCAGCCTTGCACCCTGCAACCCCAGCTGAAAAATCCCTATAAGCCGTTGGTGTCTAGTTTAGAAAGCAAGGTAGTATTCTCCACAAGTTTCTGTATTGACTTCCTACTTGGCCCAAGGCATTAATTCAGGTGCAGCAGGATATACCAAAGATTGTCCAGACTCCACCTTGGACTACAAGTGGGGCAATTCAGCCAGTGGAGCCTGACCTGGATGTCTTCTATGACCTTACACACTTGAAGGAGTCTTATGTTAGTCAACCCTAAAGTGCAAATCACTATTTTTTCAGGGGGATGAAAGTTAATGCCTGGCTTCTCTACAAGGCATACAATCCCAATGGGACACAAGGTACTCTAGGAGAGAAAGGGTTATTTACCATTGTTGGAGATCCCCAAGGGACTACCTCCATTCTCAGTCATTTCATGGGATAGGAATGTCACCTAGCTTCTGGAATGGACAGCCAGGCAGAGTGGAATGACTTTCCTCAGGCACTTCCTCCAAAAACGACAAGACAGCAATCCCAAGTGAACTTGGAACCTGTGGTCTACCAGCTGGCTGGGTGATGGGTGCAAATTGGAAACATTGTCACTCTGTGCTCAGAGGTCAAACTTGAGGAGCCTCAACAAAATCCCTTGGGTTTTGTTGTGGTTGTTGTAATGCTCCCATTCCCAGAGGAGAGTAAAACATTTTTATTTCCAAAATAATTAGAAAAAGTTAATCTTTAGAAACTTGTAGTTCTTAAATATAATGGAAGTGCTAACCATACTTTTTATATCTGTCACATGTAGCAGAAATCGCAGTAGACTACCAAAATTTCACTTATGAATTAATCTGTTTGTTGAGTAATATTTTCAAATTAACATAAATACTTATTTTTCTACATATATTATGCAGCAATTAAAATGACAACTTGGGCAATATTAGAGCTCTGATTTAATTGAGGGATGTTTGGTTGATTAGAACAGTGTATTCATTTTTTAAAAATGAAATTCTAATTAGTGTTGGCTTCCTGTCAAAATCAGTAATTAAGAAAGTTGTCAAAGTCGATCCTATTATTCATCTTGATAACGAAATTATTTCAACATCAAACATGAATGTTCTATTAGCTTGAGGAGTGTAATTGTCTTTAACATTGCTCATAGGGCTTAATAAACATATCACATCGGCTACATTATCTACCTAAATACCTGCACACAGATGCTTGTGATTAAGAATTGTGAAGCTTTGTAAGGTTAAGTATGTGACTGAAATTATCTTACAAATAATATGTAATTTTCTTGAGTTGGTATGTGTGACATATGTGGGGAAATACGACTCCATATTTTTTTTGAAAGCGAACTAAAATGCTATGACCTGCAAAAATAAACTGCACTTATTTAAAGTGTTCACTTTTATGACTTTTGGCACATGTATCCATGAAACCATTATCCATTACTGAACATATCCATCAGCCCTGAAGCTTCCCTCCTGTCTATTTAATTCCTCCTTCCCTCCCTTCCCTGCCCATCCTGTTCCCAGGCAACCACTAATCCTGTTTTTCTCACTATATATTTCCTTGAATTTTCTACAGTTTTATGTGAATGCAATCACAGAGTATGATTTTGTCTGGATTCTTTCACTCACAACAATTATTTTGAGATTCATCTATGCTGTGTTATATATCAGCACTTAAGTCTTTTTTATGCCCAAGTAGTATTCCATTGTTGCTATACCATAATTAGTTGATCCGTTCATCTCTTTTGGACATTTGTGTTGTTTTCAGGTTTTAGCTATTACAAATAAAGATGCTATGAATGTTCATGCACAAGTCTTTGTATTGGGACATATGCTTTTATTTGTGTCGGATAATATCTAGAATTACCAGGATGATGGTTGGTCTATATTTAACATTTAAAAAATATTTTTAAAAACTTCCAAACTTTTTTCCCAAGTGGGAAAACCTGTACCATTTTAAATTTCTACCCATATGATAGAGTTTCAGTTCCTCCATATTATTGCAAATGCTGGATATGATCAGGATTTTTGTTTTTTACTACTCTGATATGTATGTAGTGGTATCGTATTGTAGTTTGAATTTACATTTCCCTAATGACTAAGAATTTTGAACACCTTTCATGGACTTATTTGTCATCTGTATCTTTTCTGTGGTGAAGTGTCTGTTGAAATCTTTTTGCTCATCTTTATTGATATTTTTGCTTTTTTATTATTATTGAGTTTTGAGAATTCTCTATATTTTGGATAGAAGTCTTTTATGAGACACGTTATTTTCAAATATTTTCTTTCAGTCTTTAATTTATCTTTCAACTCTCTTGACAGTATCTTTTGAAAGACATTCTTAATTTTAAGTTCAACTTATAATTTTTAAATGAATCATACTTTAGCATGCACAAAGGAGGCAAAAATTTTTCTCTAATTTTTTTACAAGTTTAATAATGTTAAGTTTATTTTCATGTTGATGATACATTTTGAATTATTTTTATTATACTGTTCTAGATATGCATTTAAGGTTCTTTTTTCTTTCTTTTCTTTTTTCTTGCATATTGATATACAAATGTCTCAGAATCTTCTGTTTTAAGATTATTCTCCCTATATATCCTTTCTCTATGTACCATCTCTCTCTCTCTATGTATATATATCTCCACACACATATCTCTGAACTCTCTTTAATGTATTAATCTATTTATCTATCTTTATGCCAATACCCCATTAATATGGAATATAGATTTATAATAAGTCTTAAAATCAGGTACTGTGAATTCCTTAAATTTTTTCTTTGTTTTCAAAGTTGTTTTGCCTATATCTGAATTTCCAAATGAAATTTAAAATCAGCTTACTATATTTTTCTTTATTGAAAATGATATCTTTTAAAATTTAATTTGAGCATGTTTGTTATTAGTAATATAGAAACAGAATTGGTTTTTTTGTATATTGTTCTTGTATCTAGAATCCTTACTCTTCTCAACCGTTCTAGTAGATTTTCCTGTAGATTCCACTCAATTTTCTACTTAGACAATGATGCAGCCTGTAAATAAAGACTCTTAATTGTTCCTTTCTATTCAGAATGCTATTTATTTTTATTTTTTCTTATGGCATTGGCTAGATCTTCCAACTCAATGTGGAATAGAGTGATGAGAGCGGACATCCTTCCTTTTTTCTAATCTTCAGGGAAAGTATTTAGTCTTTATCATTACATGTGATATTAGGAGTAAATTTTTCACAGACGCCCTTTTTCAAATTGAGGAAGTTCCCTTGTATTTTTATTGGCTGAGAGTTTTTATTAGGAGTGGCTTTTAGATTTGTCCATTTTTCTATGTGTTGGACTTGGTGCCATAAAATTCTTAATGATATTCCCCTTAGTAATATTTTAATCTCTGTAGAATCTGTAGTCATGTAACTGTCATTCCCAGTATTTGTCACGTGTATGTTCTTTTTCTCGTAATCAGTCTGGCTAGAGATCTGTCAATATTATTGATCTTCCCAAAGAACCAACTTTTAGTTACTGTGATTTTCTCTATTACTTTTCTGTTTTCTGTTTATTTCCACTCACATTTTTATTATTGTCTTTCTTCTCCTTTCTTTGGGTTTCATTTACTCTTTACTTTCTATTTTTTTTTTTTTTTTTGTGAGGAAGACTGGCCCTTAGCTAACATCCGTCGCCAATCCTCCTCTTTTTGCTGAGGAAGACTGGCCCTGGGCTAACATCCGTGCCCATCTTCCTCCACTTTATATGGGACGCCGCCACGGCGTGGCTGACAAGCAGTGCGTTGGCTGGCGCCCGGGATCCGAACCCGCGAACCCCGGGCTGCCAAGCGCGGACTAAACCGCTGTGCCACCGGGCCGGCCCCTACTTTCTATTTTTTTTTAATGAAAGCTGTGGTTCTTGATTGAGACTTTTATTCTTTTCTTACATAAGTGGTTAGTGCTCTAAATCATCTCCTAAGTATTGTTTTAGTAGCATTCCACAACTTTGGTATGTTGTGTTTTCATTTTTATACAGATACAAATCTAATTTCCTTTTGATTTCTTCCTCAAAGCCTGAGTGATTTAAAATTTTGTTACTTAATATTCAAATATTTGGGAATTTTAAAGATTGACTTCAAATTTGATCCTATTATATTCAGAGAATATACTTTGTATGACATAACTCTTTTAAAATATTTATTGAAGATGTTTTGTTGTTCAGAATATGGAAAGAATGACCTGTTAAATATTTGATGTGCCCTTAAAAAGAATGTGCATTCTTCTCTTGGGTGAAATGTGTAAAAATTTCAATTAAAACGCTATTCTAAATCCTTAGTGATTTTCAGTCTACTTGGTCTATCAAATACTGATAGAGTGGTATTAAAATATTTAACTGTCATTGTAGATTTGTCTGTTTCTCCCTGGAGATCTGTCATTGCTTGCTCCCTGTATTTTAAAGCTCTGTTATTAAGTGTATAATAATATTAGGGTTAGGATTACTATGACCTCTTTATAAATTGACCCCTTTGTCATTATGAAATAAACTTTTTTTAAATAACTGGTTTATTCAATGCTCTGAAATCCATTTTACCTAATATTACAATAGCCACCTCAGTTTCTTTTGATTAGTGTTAGCAAGGTATATCTGTTTCCATCTTTTTTATTTTAAATTGTGTGTGTCTTTATATTTAAAATGGACATCTTAAAGACAGAATATTGTTGGTTCTTGGCTTTTTACACAACCTGATCATTTTTGCCTTTTAATTAGGATGTTCATACCATTTACTATTAACGTAATTATTTATGTTTGTGTATAAATCTTTCATCTTGCCATTTGTTTACATTTGTCCCATCTGATCTTTGTCCCATTTACCTCCCTCTTTCTTTGGCTTGTTTGGATTCATCAAGTACTAATCCATTTTATATCTTTTGTTGGCTTCTTAGCTGTGACACTCTTTAATAAATTTTATTCTAGTGGTTGTTTTAGAGTTTACAGTATACATCATTAGCTACTTTCCATCTGTCTCTAAATGATATTATGACACTTCATACATAGTTAAAGAAACTTACCAGAGTTTCCTTGTGTCACTTTGGGTTTTGTTGTTGTTGTTGTTTAAGGTTTTCTTTGATGGTGAGAACACTTAAACATGAGATCTACCCTCTTTACAAATTTTGGAGTGCACAATACCATAGTGTTAACCACAGACACTATTGTTGAGCAGATCTCTAGAACCCATTCATCTAGCACAACTGAAATTTCATACCCATCGAACAATGAGGAGTTATTGTTCAATACCTATCATGTCTTGTTCTTAAGATTTCTTTGGCAGGTCTGGGGCAGCGTTTAGTCTAGGTCCAAGGATCCTCCTCTGGTAAGGCAAGATTTTTTTGTGCACTATGCACACTGCCCGGGTTTTGGCCTTGTGTGAGTCCTGGGTCCTGTCATGTGGCTCTTCCCCCTGTTCTCAGGTAGTGTCTTCACATGCGTGAGCTCATCAGTATTCTATTCAATACTCCAGGGGACCTTCTGCAGCTACCTGGAGTTCTCTCTCTGAATCCCTCTCCATTCCAGTTCTCTGCCCTGTGAACTTGATCTGCCATGGCTTCCCTACACTCTCCGCCAGATCACTGCAACTCAGGGTCAGCTAGTCCCTGCCTGGGACCTGCTCCCTGCACCACAGCGTGGAAAATCTCCCAGGGCAGTAAGCTGAGGAGTGGCTCACTTTACCTTATTTATTTCCTTTGTTTAAGGATCATTCTTCTATATTGCCTAATGCTCAACAGCTTGAAAACCATTATGTCATATATTTTGATTTATTTTTTAATTATTTTTAAATCAGGAGGACAAATCCGGTCCCTATTTGCCTATCTTGGCTGGAAGTAGAATTCCTCAAAATGCTCTTTATTAACAGGATTGCAAGATGATTTTACAGCTCACAATAAACCCCGCATGTGTTTTAGGTGTAGAGAAGAAAAAAGTGAACTTTTTTATGCTGCTTTCTTTAAATATTGATGGTCCTTCAAGAGTTCAGGTTCCTCTAATAAACAATATCTACAGGACATCATGACGAACTTAGAGCCTGTAATAATCAGTGTATACAGAAGGAGATCTCTATGCTATTTTTAATGAACACCAGATGGCAGAAGTTCTTGGGTGTATATAAGTATATTTTAGAAACTGGTTTAAACTTGAACGGTAATAAGCCCCTAAAAAAGAGGCACACAAATATAGTCATAAAATATAACTCTCTTAGATTAGCAAATAACTCCCCACTTTTATAACATTTCCATTGAGATATACACAGGTCCAAGGGGAGTCATGTTGTTAAATGCACAGTGGAAAATATCTGAGTCCCTCCAGTCATGCTACAGTCAAAATGGGCATACCACTGGCACAAGCAAAAACACTAATAATACTAAAAATACTACCCTAATGACTTTACGTCATGTTTAACCTTATCTGTGGGGGATGGGCAGCCATAGTGTCATCCAAGATTTTATTAAGGAACAACACAGGAGATTTAATTACTTCTCATGTTAAGAAAAGATGCAATTATGTGTGTTTTTCTCACAAAACAGGCTGTGTAAAGCCAAGAGAAGAGACTATATATCAGGACTAAATCAAATTAGACTTTTAACCCTCGCTCTTCTGTTTACTGGCTAAGTAAAATTGAGAGTTACATTTCTGATCCTACATTTTTTCTTAATTGTAAAATGAAGATATAATAAATTATAAAAGATAAATGAGGTAAGATAAACTAGACTCTAAAAACAGAATTCATATGTGAAGATGTTGCAAGTATTATATATTTTTAAATGATGGGCAGACATGAACTGAAATCCAAGAATAAACTAAAAATAATAATATGCTTTTAGTGATAATAACTAAATCAAATATATTTGGTCTGGAAAGGATGATGTAGACTTTTTTCATGGTCTATCCTGCTAATCACATTTGTAAACTTTGAAAATGATGTAAGATAAAACCAAGGGAGGGGGCTGGCCCGGTGGTATAGCGGTTAACTTCATGCATTCTGCTTCAGCAGCCCGGGGTTCCCCAGTTTGGATCCTGGGTGCGGACCTACTCACTGCTCATCAAGCCATGCTGAGGCAGCATCCCACATAGAAGAGCTACAACTCTACAACTATGATACACAACTAGGTACCGGGGCTTTGGGGAGAAAAAGGAAGATGGGCAACAGATGTTAGCACAGGGCCAATCTCCCTCAAAAACAAATACATACATACATACATACATTGAAAAAAAAATGAAAACCAAGGGAGAACTCTTAAAGGTGGTGAGAAGAAGGCAAGCTGGTTTGGAACCTCAGGACAGTGGCAGAAACATCACAGTTATCCCCTCACAAACAGATAAATATCCTCAGACCTCCCTTATCCCAACTCCCAACCTAGCAACAGAGTGCAGCTAGGAAAGCTTACTGCTCTGTCAGATTGAATGGGAATCCTCCTGAAAACTTCAGAAGAACTCAACCGTGCTGGAAGGGAGAGTCTACCGGGAACCCAAAAATAAGTGGCCAGGGGAAGCATTCTCCTCTGCTGCCAGGGCTAAGACTCTGCTTTAGGGCCAGGAGATTCTGAGGTATGTAGGTAGCAACTACAAGAGAGACCCAGGTACAGACAGCAAGCAGCCTAGTCAATAAGCAGGTCCTTCCAGTCCAAGACTCTTCTCCCGACTCAGAGATACTGAGGAGGGCTTGCGGAACTAGAAAAAGGGATCCACTCACAGAAGTCACCTTGTCCTGGAAGCTTACTTGTCCTATGTGCTCAACAATGTCAAGGCCTGCCCAGGCACACCTGACAAGGGAACAGAACAGGCAAAAGGGACCCAAGTGTGACGAACAGCATGATTCAGGCAGCCTCTTTGTTCTCGCAGGCCCAGGAGTCTCTTCACCTGCTCGGGGACATGGGGCAGCCAGAAGGCACTGATAGGGGGATTCTTCCACACTCCTCCCCGACCTAGAGAAACCAAGCAATCCAGTGAAGGGAGATGCCTTCTGCTCTGTTGGACAGAACCAGCAGGAGCCAATGGGAGCAACACAGCACCAGATGGGCCCAACAGACCAAAAGGCTCTGAAAATTAAGCTGTCACTGGAAACACGTCACACCAAAGCAGGCCAGTACCCACATGCTGACTTTAAACAACGTGACTGCCAGTTAAAATAAAAGATTTCAATAGTACCCAAGTCTCCTAACATAATACATGAAAAAGTGCAGGATACAATAAACGATTACCCATCATACCAATAATCAATAATATCACAACTTGAATGAGGAAAGGAAATCAACTAACACCAAGTTAAATCAGATATTGGAATTACCTGCCCACAATTTTAATGGCATGTCCATAAAATTGCTTCGACATTCCATTGCACATTCTCTTGAATCAAAGGAAAAAATAGAAATACTGCTTGTTTTTCAAGACACAGATTAAAAGTTCTCTAGGAGGGGCCGGCCCGGTGGCGCAGCGGTTTAGTCCGCACTTGGCAGCCCGGGGTTCGCGAGTTCGGATCCCGGGCGCCTGCCGACGCACTGCCTGTCAGCCATGCCGTGGTGGCGTCCCATATAAAGTGGAGGAAGATGGGCACGGATGTTAGCTCAGGGCCAGTCTTCCTCAGCAAAAAGAGGAGGATTAGCAACAGATGTTAGCTCAGGGCCGGTCTTCCTCAGCAAAAAGAGGAGGATTAGCAACAGATGTTAGCTCAGGGCTGGTCTTCCTCACCAAAAAAAAAAAAAAAAAAGTTCTCTAGGAAAGATTAGCAGGAATTCCCTAAGGAAAGTTAATTACTCATTGTTATCTAAAATATTTTGTATCCATATGATTAGAGCATTTCGTTGTTTTTTGTGCATTAAAAAAAAATCTTATGCATTGCAAGTTGAGCTAATTGTACTTCAGAATTCAAGTTACTAAAAATAATGTGTAATTTCTTATTAAGATATTTCTATATATATTTATTTATTCTGTATTATTTCCATTCACTTTTTCCATTCACTTTTCCCATTTTCTCCATATCCCCAAAGGTAATAATTCTAATGATTTTAATGTTATTTTTATCTATACCATTATGTATAGATATATATTAGTATATATATATAATAGTGTACTATTTTCTATACTATACTAATATGTTACTATTTATCTGAGTTTTGGAGGATATCAAATTTTAAATTTATGTATATTTTTAAATATACATATCTTATTTTAACTCAAATATATTCCTATGCTTCATTCATGTCATATGAACCATTGAATCTGCTTCTAACCACTGCTTAATAATCCATTTTTCACAGATCTATGTATAACTGATACACTCTCCTAAAAATGGACAAACAGATTGACTCTGACTTCCAATGTCACAAATAATTAATGTGTCCTTTTATGGATCAGAATTTATTTGAAATATATACTGAGGAATGGAACAAATCATGCATATTCTTAACTTGACTAAATACCGCCAGATGGCTTTCCAGGACAGCTGCCCCAAACACTCTCATCAGCAGTACATGAAGGTTCCTGTACAAACACTTCATTCTCCACATTTCTAATCTTTACCAATCTACTAAGCATAAAGTAATATCCATTGTTATTTTATCTTGTATTCTTCCGGTTACATATAAATGTGAGCATCTCTCCATACGATTTTTAGCTCTCTGGGGTTTCTCTTGTGCAACTGCCTGTTTGTATTTTTTATCTGTCTATTGGGGTCCTAGTCTTTTTTCTAGCTGATTTTCAGGAGTCCCTTGCATATTTTAATCCTTTCTCAGTTTTAGACAATAAGAGCATTTTCTCAGGGCCAGCCAGGTAGCATAGCAGTTAAGTTCTCACGCCCCGCTTTGGCGGCCTGGGGTTCGCAGGTTGGGATCCTGGGCACGGACAGACACACTGCTTGTCAAGCCATGCTGTGGCTGCGTCCCATATAAAGTAGAGGAAGATGGGCACAGATGTTAGCCAGGGCTAGCCTTACTCAGCAAAAAAGAGGAGGATTGGCAATGGATGTTAGCTCAGGGCTAGTCTTCCTCACACACACAAAAAAGAGTATTTATTTCAAAAAGTATTACTTTCTGATAATTCTTTCCATGATGTGCTTTGTTTTATTGAATAGAAATTCTTAATTTTGATAAACTCAAATTAATCTCTTTTTTTTTGGCTGTTAGTTTATGTCTTGTGCTTTTCAGGTACATGGAAATATTTTCCCACTCTGACACAATGCTATCCCCCACTTTGTCTCCATTATTTCTGTTCTGTAGATCACATCTGGATCTTATTTCATTTGAGGTTCACCTTTGCACAGACACTCATAAAAATTCAATCTTACGTTTCCCCCTTTTGTTTTCCCAGTGTCATCCAACCCAAATGTTTGTCTATTCCAGCTGGTATCGCTAGTCCACGCAAATTCTACCATATCTGGTATGTTAATCTTGGGGTTGGCAACCTTGCCAGGCAAGATGGTGTGAAACCCTACAGCCTGTCTCCCCTGCTCATTACAACTGAAAACTCAGGACATAACACAAAGAGCAGTCACCAGAGGACATTGAAAAGTTAACAGCAGCAGGTGGAACATGGAAGAAACTGCAATCTAAACATTATGACCCATAAGTGGTTGAATTTCATAATTACTTTTCTCATTTTTCTCCATTTTTACACGAGGGTGGGACTGAGTCTCAGAACTGAACCACAGACGAACGCAGCAAAAACTCTGAAAGAAATCTCCCTTTTTCTAGCCAAACGTTGTAAAGCCAGTGAATGTGGGAGGATTCACACTCCTCTTTTTCCTTTCATTCCCTTTAGTCTCAGCCTTCTGAGGCCATCCACTGGAACTGCTTCGCGGCCGTGCTCAGGTTTCTGATCCACTGTTTGCTGGCCCTTCTCTTTGTATTTCCCTTTTCATGGGCTACCTACCTGGATGATTCCAATAATCCTTCAGAGTCCAAATTATGGGTCAGTGGTAGTGCCCTGATCACTGAATTCCAATTTCTGCCTCTGGCTAAGCCTATTCTAGTTAATAATATGTATTAAGTACTTGTGGTCTAACTCCACGTGTCTCAACCTGTATCCTACATCTTAAACCCACAGCAACCAATAATACCAAACCACAAAGAAGACCCAAGTAATTCTACTGGTGTCACTAACTCTTTATACAGCTCTATGTGTTTTAGTAAGGAAATCAGGGGCAGAATGAGTATAAGATCTAAAGAAATTAGATAGAAATTCTGAGGAAAACACCCAAAGAGGGATTTGTTTTACAGAATGTGATATTTTAAACTGTAATGGCCAGAATTCTGCTTCAAAACAGAGGAAATATAAAGGAACTTTAATAGCAAATTGGTCCTAATTTGTGCCAGACTATTTACAACTAATTTCTGTGAGTTAAAGATATTTTCTACTTCTTATGAAAGTGGTTCAGACTAAACACCAGTTGCTCTAGTGATTTTTGGCATAGCTATTTCAACACCAGCTGCAATAAGTACATAATTATAAAGCATTCTGAAATTCATCAACTTCTTCTGAATTCTCTTGTAAAAATATCCAGAAGTATATTTTTTCACTTTTAATACTGCAATACTTATGATTCAAGAGCTGAATGAGATTTCCAATATGGCCATGATGACCTATGACACTAGATGGGAGAATTAGTTGTAAGAAGGGTAAGTAGTGGCAGAGGAAGATTGAGTGTAAAGAGTTGGGAGTGTTTAGTATGTTCATACCTCTGAGAAGCTCTGTATTAGCAGTTGACATTCTTGATTCTATCCATATCTCATGATCACAACCAGGATTATCTTCTTCTAAGACTGAATGGTTTCCAAGGTTAATTGTTGCCATTCTCTGCACTCATTACTTAATAGAAAAGTCAACTAGATCTATTCCATGAGTAAAACGTATTTCAAAAATGGGAATGTCAAACAACAGCAGAAGGAGTGGATTATAAGAAATATAAAGCTAAAACAGGAAAGAAAAAAAATGAGAAGAAAGGCACCTATGTTAGGTGTTAATTCATTCAAGGAGAAAATATTCATGGAGTGTATAGCATCAGTAAAAGATAGCAAATAAAACAGCCATGAGAAGGAGTCATAAAATCTCAGGATTCTTCTCTCAGGCATACTGTTTTGTCAGATTACATAGGTGATAGGTTGCAGCATTAGACATATTTCCTGAGGTCAAGGCAGGTTTGGTGGGGGGGATAGGTTTAGTAGACAGTGGTTGACTGTGCAACTGAAAATGTCCAGAAATTCACAGATCTTCACTCTCAATTCACTTCAAGAGCAAGAAGTAGAATTAACAAATAGGAAAAAAATGATAATAATAATATAACACATACTTAGAGATCCAAAAATATAGATAACCTCAAGCTTGGTTAATCTGTGCTGGATATAGGACTAGGCAGCAGTGGAAGACAACGACACAGTGGGATTCAAAGCAAGCACCAACTTCCACATACACAGAGGGGGAAGAGGGTCCTTAGCGAACAATAGAGAAACTCATTGCTTAACACTGGGGCTGCAGGTCGAATTATAATTTATCTAGGAAGATCACGACATACCAGAATTTTCCACTATAAATTTCCGAAAACATTCTGTTACGCAGGATGTTAACAGATGCTATGCACAATTCTCTAATTCTTTGCTGCAAATATGAAGAAAAGAAGACCCCACCCTGCAACTACCCCATATTGTTCTCTGCCTCCTCAGCTCAGCAGCCACCACGCTCTGCTCAGATTCCACGCCTCTGCAGTTTTCCATAGGCAGAAAACAGGGCAATCACGGCCCTCACTTCGTGAGTTTTTCTCTGAGGGATTGTAGTCCTGTGCTTCCTGTTAAAAACCGCCTTGTATATTTCATCCAGTTTCTAGTGCCAATAACTCCATTATTAGATGTCAATTCAATTACTCTTTGAAGTCATTTTCTCACTTAACCCATGACTACACAAGAGCTAGTCTTGTATACCATGTCCAGAAACATTGTTAACATTTCTACAAAGTGTTTGTAATGAAACCTTCTTAAAGGTATGAATAGCATTCATTTTATACTCTTTGTGTAGGTGACAAAAATTGTATGAATCTTTTTTAAAAAAAGAAGATTCAGTAAATCAAAGATTATCTTTAAGTTGGCTAGTAACATCACTCATCTGAACATATAACTTTCTCATTTTTGTGCATTATTTTGTTCTTAAAGTATTAGAGTTCTCATGCTCAGATTAATTAATTTGACATAAGTCATTTGTCATGTTTCTATCAGTTTAAAAATATCAATAAATAAACCTCTACCAATTAAACGTGCACCGGTCTATGAAATGCCTTGTGTTGAAAGTGCTTTAGGTTATGTGGTTGAATCAATAGGCTGTTCAGATTTTTTCCCCTAGTTTTGTAATTCTGCTACTTTACTTCAGATGGATAGACACCCTTATATGAAATTGTTCATTGCCTCTAATGACATTTCTGAGAATTATGAAGAAATTCCTTCAGAAATTAACACTTTTCTCATAGAAATATGGTATTATGTCTTATCGGAAGTACTTATTCTCGTAGGAACTATGGAAATACTGCATTTACATGGAAAACACACTTAGTTTACCTTGTGCAACACTGTATTACAATTGAATCGGATTAGGTTTATTGTTCCTACACTTTGATACCGCCTCAGGAATTGTGGGTCACAAAGGGTGGGCATGGCCAGAAATGTAAGTGTTACATACTAGCTGTGAGAAACATTATGTTCAGCAGTTTCTATAAGAGAAAGTAGAAATAATGTATAATATTTTCAGATTTTTGATAGAGGAAATATTTAATGACAACTTCATATATTCTTTTCAGCTTGTCATCCATACATCTTCTAAAACCAATTTTAGATCCTCCATATTATTGCATTTTGTGAGGGTTTTGGAGTAGTAATTTCTCCTTCAAGTGGCATTCAGTTCTCACATATCAAGAATAAATAAAATATACCTTCAAGATACATAATATATAAGTACCACTCTACATTTTTAACTTTGAATTATTTCCAAACTGATCCTTATTCACCATATACTTATTTCAATCCAAATCAGAAGGGGAAAAACATATAAGAATCGTGATATTTAAGACTGCAACCATGCAGGTGCACTGTGGTACGATGTTTTACAAAGGTGCTCTGTGGATATGGAAGAAAGATGTGAAATCACAAAAACAATTGCAACAATGACAGCTAACACTTGTCTAAAGAGTCTCTTGGAATTGAAATTGCACTAAAAAAATACATGCTTCCTCTTGATAAAAATTCCAGTTTGTTAATTGAAGACATTTCTAATTAAAAACACCAAACTCAATCATCCTCTTCCAAAACACGAACATTCTGTCTTCAAGATGAGTAAGAGTTACAGCAGTTGTTTTGATTGCTGAATGTCCAAGAAATTAATTCCTAAGTAAATTTTATTCAAGCATTTTAAATAATAGTCCACAGCTCCACCATGACAGAAATGCAGGAGTATGGGAAAAAAGAGGATGGTCCAATTTGTACAGTGGTCAGCACTGTGAAAGTGTTACCATCTGTGCTTGGATGACTCCAGACATACACAGCCTTGGCAAACAGAGCCAACCATTCCATTATTCTCCACCCCAGGTATTTAGACTTGTGTTTCACTGTCTTACTTCATCATAAGAATCCCTTGGAGTGTTTGAAAAAGCACACACATTGCCGGAGCCACCCAAAACAAATGAATGAGACTGTAGAAGGGAGAGGCCATGGCATGGGGTGAGGATGTTCAACAAGATCTACAGGTGATTCTTATGCTGATGTAAACTTGAAAAGAAAAGCTTAGACCAGTGATTCTAAGAGTGTGGTCCTTGGACCAGTAACATTAGCATCACCTGGAAAGTCAGAACTGTCAAATTCTAGGGTCCCATCCTGAACCTACTGAATAGGAAACTCCAGGGGTAGGGCCCAGAATTCTATTTTAATTAACCCTCCATGTGGTTCTGATGCACACTAAAATTTGAGAACCACTGATATACACCAAACTTTTAACAAATGTGAACCACACTGATGAACCCATTGGCTTCTGTGCAATGGTACAAGCTCTTTCTCCAGGAATATACCTTGAATTAGTTGATAGCTTTCATTGTTCTGCAAGGGATTTCCCAGTTCCTGAACTGCATAAGGGCCTTTGCTTCACTTTAGTCAGCCAACCTCATGCAACTAACTCGATTTCCCTGTTTTACCTTATTTGACTCCTAATAGAGATAACGATGACCTTCTCTTAATGGAGTCAAGATCCTTCACTAAATAAATTGAGCTCAAGGATCTATGATATTTTTTCCAACTTCCCAGAAGATTAAGTAATATTGTCATAATTACTTAAACTTCTCCAACATGCATTTATTCATATATTTATGGTCTTGATATCTTCAATATTACTCATTAGTTTTAAATTAATTCACTGAAACATTGTGTCTGTGTACACAAAACTCTCTAGGTTTCAACAATGCCACCAAATAGTTAATTGTTATCATAATGAAAATTTGGTTACCAAGGGGCATGGCTTAGAAACATTGGTTTTTCAATTTCCCCTGACATATTTTGACTGCATATTCTGCAACTCACTGTTCAGGGCCATCTGACAGATGGGATATCAGACTTTGAAACTTTTATAGGTTTATATTTAGGGAGTTATATTAGAAGTTTGTTTAGGATTTGGATTAAAGTTTTCTCTAAGGATTTATTTATAAATTAATTAGGGTTAATGGCACCACCAGTATCAGGGTTCCATGTCAGGGTCAGAGTTCTTACTCTTAGATTAATCCCTTTTCTGATTTCATTTCCTCAAAGCAACATTTATTCTGTAAGAAGAAATCTAATAGCACCAAGATTAACTCATTCCCTAATTACAGGAATAGCCAATGTCTAAATAGGGAAGATTAAAGTGTTGTTGAAACCATGGCTGCTTTTATGTCACAAAGATGCCAATTGTTTCATTATAGTACTGGCCACAGTCTAACTTTGCATAAGTCCTGTGGCCAGAAGCACCTGTTAAAAGATAAACTGAGGAATGTTAAATTTGCAACAGTTTATGTGAGCAAAAATCAATTCAAATTGGGCAGCGCCAAAACAGAAGTAGTTAGGAGTGCTCCACCAACAGGAGCTCAGGAAAGACTTTTCTCGAGAAAAGGCGGAAGCAAACCAGGAAAATTATTTGATTGGTTGTAGCTTAAGCGTTTGCCTTATTTGGAAAAGCCTAGTTGGCTGTTTGTGATTGGTCGTCCTTAGGTTTTGATTTCTTAACCTTGAGGCATTTACAGCTTAGGTTTTGGTTTGTTTATGTCAGCTGCTAAGGTATTGGAACCACCTCAGTCTAATGGCCTCCTTGTTTAAACATGCTCATGTAATTAAAGACATCTTGGTGCTTATACTGCTATGACAGCTGCTGCTAACAAACCAGACATTAGGAAAAGGTACTCGGATTCCCCCATATATGCAGCTTAAGTAGCAGCAGTTCAAGGGTTTGCAACTTTTAATTTGTTTCATGTAGGGTCTGTTTCTGTAGTTCACAATAAACTGGGAGGGTCATTAAGATTCCACAGAACTTGATTTTTTCCTATTCCTTTATTCCCAGCCTCTGTTTCATTTTTTCTTTTTTGTACTTTTCTTCTCACTCACCAGGAAATATGCATTAAGTTTAACATAAAGAATATCAAAATTATATTACAAAGGAAATTTAGATATTGAAGTTTCTTCGGCCAAGTATGGTGTTTGTTGATTCAAGTGACAAATACATAAGAAATCTGCTCTATAAAACGGAAACAGGACTAATAATTTCCTTCTTGCAGAAAAAAAGCAAAATTGCTTCCTAGATAATGTACATAAAACATTGTATAATTATTTATTTATATATGTGGCAGGTTTATTATGCACCATAACTACGTCCCAGGAAGTTGAGTTGACAAGTTGTCCTTGTGATGGTTTCTGACACTGAATTAAGATTGAGGACACGTAACGACTCACATGAGATGTACTAATCACTTTCTGGTAACATATCTACAGTAGCTACCTCTGGGTACACTGTGGTTCCTTGTCTAGAGAAGTGCAGAATTAGACATTTAACCTAATGGAAAAATAGCTACACAGGAAGAGTTCATGTAGCAAGTATGAGTCCAGGTTTTCTGGTCAAACTTGCTCCACCATGTAAGAGTTTGGCAAATTATATAATCTTTTTAACCTTTGTACCTTTATAAATACAATTATTTTAAAAAGAGTATTTCATTATAGTAATTTTTTAATTTCATGGTGCCCTTCCACATTTTCAATAAAATTGTACAAATGAAATTAAATTATGTATCTACATAAAACAAATATTTTAACATTCTATATTGGTTAGAATTACTTATATAAATATTCCATTATCTATCCATCTACTTGTACATGATTCTATCCATCCTTTTCATGTCAGACAGTTGGGCTTCTTTCTATTCTCAGTTACCTTTCTGGGTAGATACTAAATGCTTTCTTAGTACTCTCTCTCTCTCTTTGATTAGCACCTGCTTTGGAAGATAGGGTTTTAAATTTCTCCTTGCTTGGCTTTTGGTTGAATAACTTTACTCTGGATTCTAGACGTGGTGTTTCTGCATTCTGAACTGAGGTTTTAATCAGATAGAAAAAGCTTATGGTCTGTTTCTATGTGGTAGATTTGTATCCTTTTTTCTTGTTAATAAATGTTTTCTTGTTATTTTTAAAGACTGGTTCTTATATTGTATACCTGATTTGTAAAAATGGCTGTACTGTTTTTCTCCCCGTCCAAATATTTAGGCTCTGGTAAGATGTATAGAATCTGTCAATTCAAATCAGACAACACATTCTAGATCTATTGGCAAGGAAAGCTGGACT
This sequence comes from Tapirus indicus, assembly GCA_031878705.1. Lineage (NCBI taxonomy): Eukaryota > Metazoa > Chordata > Mammalia > Perissodactyla > Tapiridae > Tapirus > Tapirus indicus. Next base: position 24,925,930 of record CM062939.1, on the reverse strand, counting down.
CTTTTGAGTGACTTGACTGTCCTGTTCTGATTAATAGTACTTTAAGTCTCTTTAGCCTTTGAACAATAAAGCATGAGAAGGCCATTCATTTAAGTGATTAACAGGTGAAAGGAAGTAACATTTATAAAGCATCCATTCAAAGTAGGCAAAACACAACAAGGGTACATAAAGTTGTCTAAAATACCAGTTCTACTCAAAAGACACCGAATGCTATGAAATAATATGTAAATAACTGTAATATACTAAGAAGCAGCAGAACACTGGTTAAGTGCAAGAGATTTTAAGCAGAGAAATCTAAGCACAAGTCCCAACTGTATCATTTACTAGTTGTGAAATTTGGGCAAGTTATAGAGCTTCTGAAATCTTCACTTTTCTCATCTACCATGTGAACATAAATGATAACTGCCTGATTTTCCATAATTTTGCCTATTACTATAAAGTGCAACCAGTGGGAAAAATGCCATGGAAGTTCTATGAACACATAAAAGGCAAATGCATAGAAATAGATAAAATGTGAGGGAGGAATGAAATAGTATGTTTCAAACTTTTATCTCAAATTGTGGTAAAGACTAAAAAATATCAATGGGGGCCAGCCCAATGACATAGTGGTTAAGTTTGCGTGCTCCGCTTTGGCGGCCTGGGGTGCACAGGGTCAAATCCCAGGTGCAGACCGGGGCACCACTCATCAAGCCATGCTGTGGTGGCATCCCACATATAAAGTAGAGGAAGATGGGCACGGATGTTAGCCCAGGGCCAGTCTTCCTCTGCAAGAAGAGGAGGATTGGCAACAGATGTTAGTTCAGGGCTAGTCTTCCTCACACACACACAAAAATATATCAATGAATGAAGAGAGGTTTGGGAACTATTGTAGGTTATTAAGGGCATTGATATTCACTAAAGCATGCAAAACAATACTATATATTGTTTGGCTAAAATTTATAAAGTAAATATGCATAGAAGTGCACAATAATAGTAAACACCAAAATATTTTGATGGTGGTTATCTCTCAGGAGAAGGGAATGTTATCAAGCATTATTTCTCAAAGTGAATGGTAGATAAGTGGATGTTTTTCTTATTATTCTTATCCATTTATGCATTATGTGAAATATTTAATAGGAAATTCTAATTTTAAAAATAAGATGGTTAGTGATGGATGACTATGAATTTCACAATGGCAATGAAGGGTATCAAAACCAGGTATGGAAGTACAGTATGGAAAGATATATCCTGGTAGGCTGAAAGTGTTATATACTAATGACATTGATCAATTGAGTATATTATTTACTAATGTATGTATCTATGAGTTTCCCAGGAAAGTGAGGCTTATATAGTGTGGGCGAGGAGTTCCGATTGTGCTCCTTGCTTTCAACAAGATTTACCTTGTGCAAAAAGCTAACATCTGGATAAGTGGGTCAATACATTCCAGGGACATAAATAAAACCAGGGAACTCTCCTAAGCTAGAACTGATTCCTTAACATTCTGTCCCTGCTGTCTTGGGATGTTCTGAATGAATCATTCTATACGCCCACCACGAAGCTAAATAATCATTTAATTTATGTATATATGGATCTGATCATTGAGATGCAATCTATTGACCCTCCTTCTGTGCACCAGTATGTAGAGTTCCCAATAAACAAGTTTAGGAAACTCCCATAGAACAAAAGAGTATGGGAATTTGCAGGCAACAGAATGAAATTTAATCTTTATAAATGGTTACTGCAAGTAAACGAAAGAGTCATTTTTTTTACAAATTTGCCTTGAATCACAAACCACTACACCCAAAAGGCTCTCAAATCAATGTGACACTTTCCTTTTATAGGGTTTAATTTTAGCTTACAAATATTTGTTCGGCTTCTATTTTATTTAGTTTCTGTTGTATTAAATGGTGCATTACATAGACTGAGGTCAGTCTGGTGTCAAGTTCAACGTGATGATTGACTCTCTTGTACTGATGCATAAAAGTGGTCTTTGCTCAAAGACACTTCACTCTGTGTGAGAATTCTTTGTTCCACAGAAACATATACGTTTAGTGATATCAGAATACACTTTCTCTATGGGACAAATCATTCTATAGGTATCTACTGTCAGAAATATTTCACATTATTAACACTATTATTTTGATTTAAATTTTGAGGATCAACCTATAGATATCACAGAAATGTAGACCATATGGTATAGAAAGCAATTTTTAAAAAATTTAAACTTTGTGAATTTAAAAGTAAGGATACAGATGGGAGATTTAGGAGATTGGAGGAAATGAGTGGGAAGAAGCTGTAGAGAGGCATTATTTTCCTTATCTAGAATGATAGTTGAAATACTTTAAAAAATGATTTATCAAGAAATGCAGATTTGGGTATAGTATTTAAAGTCTTAATGGCAACAGGTGAAAGGATTTGCATAAATTGTTTGGTATTGACCGGGAAGGAAGTCGAGATGTTGTGAGAAAATTTTTTATCTTTCAGAGGGAACCCAGAAGAATCTGTCTAAAAATTATAATGAAAAAAGAGAAGGATAAGCTTGACATTTCCTGTCATGGTAGTACCAAGAGTACCAAAATCAAAAATGGATAAAAATGAATGTTTTTTGAGTTAGAGATTTAGGATAAGGCAGCAAAGATTTTACTAAATTATAACACTTTTATACAGTTTGATTTTTAAAACTGTGCACTTATATATCTTAATTTAGTCACTTTGTAATAAAATGCTAAATTAGATTCCTGGGCCCAGTTTCCAACATGAGATGGGGAAGGTTTGTCCTCCACCAATAAAGAATTCTCGTATACCAGAAGAGTGTCTTAGAATTCAACTCAATTCTGACACCATCTACCCAGAGATAGCCTCAGATTCCATGGGTTAAGGGTTTAGTCCTACAAGACTGTCCTCCCCCCACCCCATATCAGATGCCAATCGTAACCCAGGTGCGTAACCTGTGCTTCTGATCAACTGACAGTAAATGAGAGGTTACCACAACCTCCTCTTCAAGTTTGATTAATTTGCTAGAGCAACGCATAGAACCCGGAGAAACATTTTCTTTACTAGATTACCGGTTATTACAATAGGATACCACTCAGGAATAGCCAGATGAAAGAGAAGCATGGGGTAAGGTATGGGGAAAGGACACAGAGCTTCCATGTCCTCCAGGCACACCATTCTCCCAGCACCTCCCAGTGTTCCTCAACCTGGAAGTTCTAACTCCATCCTTTTGGGTTTTATGGAGTCTTCATTATAGGCATGACTGATTAAATCATTGGCCATTGGTGACTGATTCAACCTTCCGCCCCTCTCCTCTCTCTGGAAGTCAGGGGGTGGGACTGAAAGTTCCAACCCTCTAATCACAGGGTTGGTTCTACTGGTAACCAGCCCCCTTCCTTAGGTGGGATCCAAAACTCACATCATTAACATACCAAAGGACACGTTTGTTGCTCTCAGGAAATTCCAAGAGTTTTAAGAGTTGTGTGCCAGAAACCGGGACAAAGAACAAATACATATTTCTTATTCTAAATCACAATAACACAAATGCCATTCTAAGAAAATAGTTTAAAACATGCTCAGTTTTTTTGTTGTTTTAAGCAAAAATCCTCACAGCAATTGGGCTATAAAGTGAAATCTTGCATCAGATTTGTTTCAATTGTTTGCTGTGTTGATTCCCTTCTTGAGAAATTTTCTGTTATCACTTAATAAACCATATGTAGGAAAGAAGGGAATATTTATATACATATATTTTTGCATATTTTAAAAGTCAACACTACATTTCATTGAATATAATGTAAATCTCTCAGTTGGATTTTACTTTGAACAAAGACTGATTATTTGTTTATAAAATATGAGACACTAGAAAAAAAATCACATTTTATTCTAAAATTAGTGACATCAGCATAAAGACATACAGGTTTACTATAACTACAAACAAAATTTGTCCTCATTATGCAAAAGTAAGTTGTGTCTTGATTTAGAAAAGAAGATAAAAATGCAAAATGAAGCTAATGTGCTTTTGAATAAGAGCAGTCTTCTTCATATCAGAAATACTCTTACATTATTTCAGAGACTACATTATTTTATTTTTATTTTCTCGCATTTAATTTTTTTGTTGTTCTTGTCCTTTTACACCAGTTGATTGAAATACAAAATGACTATCATTTATGAAGCTCCCACAGTCAAGATGAAATGTAGTTGTTTTGCCTTTCATTAGAAATTTCCATAAAAGTGTTTTTTAAGGCAATAAATTAATATGTTTTCTCAATGAGATACTGTCAATTTAGGATCAGAATTTGTTGTTTTTCAACATATTTTAATAGTTTCTTTTCACTGCAGTGTCTATTTTCTAAATACATGATTTTTATGAGTTTCCATTAAAACAGTAATAATCATCCTAAATAGAATACAAGTTTATAACGTTTGAAAGACATTAACTCTACAGAGAAAAGACAGCATTTAGTGATTTTAATTTAAAGCTTGTTAATTTATTCAAGCTGTCAGGCTATTCCTTTTCACAAAGTTGTTCCAGATTGACTGTCAGTAAAAGAAACTGACAGCATGAACTGGTACCTCATCTTAAAACCACCTTCTGGCATCACAAAAATGCCATTTTTTCACTCTTTACTTGTATTCATTTGACAAAGAAATGCTATTATCTTTGCATGTTTTGTCTCATTGCTTCTGCATATTTAAGGTCATACTGAAATAGATAATTACACATTATCTCAGTTCTTTTGGGAAAATTTTAATGAATTTTTAGTAATTCTTCAGATTTTAGAGGCACATTAGGGAAGAAACTAGATTGTATTTAATTAAAAATAAAAACTTGCTAAGGATCACATATACAATAAACAAATAAAACTATTTACATAAAATTCTTCAACAAAAACTGCTCTAGGGGCCAGCCTGGTGGTGTAGCGGTTAAGTTCATATACTCTGCTTCAGCAGCCGGGGGTTCGCAGGTTTGGATCCTGGGCGTGGACCAACATACCTCTTGTCAGCCATGCTGTGCTGGCATCCCATATAAAGCAGAGGAAGATGGGCATGGATGTTAGCCCAGGGCCAGTCTTCCTCAGCAAAAAAGAGGAGGATTGGCAACGGATGTTAGCTCAGAGCTAATCTTCCTCACAAAAACAAAACAAAACAACAACAAAAAACTGTTCTAACAAAATTAAATAATGCCCTTATCTTTGACAAATCCAAAGTCATCTCTTTACCCCCAACCTTTTCTCAATCTTTCTAATGCAAGCTTTCTAACTGTATTTTCTCTCATTCTAATAGTCCTGACCTGGCCTCTCTTTTTCTCCTGGTCTTCATTATTTCCACTTCAGATCACTTAGTTATCCTCCATAATCCAACTCTCTTTAATCCCATACATACTATTGAAGTGTAAACCCACTCTCAATGCTACAGTTGGCATCCACTGTTTTTATATACAAAACGTCAACTGTTGCTGTGGAAAGTCACAGAATTGTGCAAACTGATGTCAATAAAAAACTTGATTCCTAACTCCAGTTGTGTCTCATTTCCATCTGTCATTCCCTAACTTTGATCATCTCATGATGACATACATTTTCCCAATGCTTACCAGGTTAATAAAGTTTCTTTCTCAATGCCTAGAATTCTTACTTCCAACAAATGACGTTGTTTCTTTGAATTTGTTTTATTTAGAATTAAAAGTACCCAGTATGTTCTCCTGCAATATCTTGCCCACTCACTTTATAAATGTATCTATTTGTATTTCTACACCCATCTTTGCACCCTGTTCTCAAGTATCCCTGGATAAGCCTTATTTACACTTTTATCCTTCATCTTTTATCTTCTCTTCCAGATTCCTCTTCTATCAAGTATTCCCTTTCTCTTGTGGATTTTCAATCCTTTTAATTCTTTACTGGCTCCTTTCCTAATGCCTACAAATAACCTCAAACGTTTCTCATATTAGAAATAAATAAGCAACAAAAACATAATACAAAACAAAATTAAGATATTTTGACCTTGTTTCTGTGTCTCCTACAACATCCTCATGCAAACACTCATTGTCCATAATTGTTCCTAATTCTTCTTTTCTATCTTGCTTCCATCACTCTATTATGCTCCTAATTATGTAACTCATTGACAAATCCAATGGTTCTTCTTAAAATCTGAAGAGACATTTCCCATTATGAACCTGATAAATAAGTTCTAAATTTGAATTAAAGCATGTGTCAACTATTTCACATGGTAAAGGAGGCTGCAGTGCTTTGGGGCCAAGACACTCCTCCAAGAACCTAACTGTGGTAGGCAAGAGTCTAAGCAAGTCCCTAAGATAACCTTTCTCCTAGTGTAAATACCCTGTATAATCCCATTGAGTTTGGGTGGAACCTATAAATACGAAATATGATTTTCATAATTGATTGTATTATGTTACATGGCAAAAGAGAGATTATTCTGAGTGGGTCTGACCTAATCAGGTGAGCCCTTTAAAAGTTGAATGTTTTCTCTGCTGCTCACAGAGGGAAAAGTCAGATAAACATACTCCTACTTTCCCAGAAGAATGCAATAGCTATGTTATAAACTGCCTATGGAATCATGGGGCAAGCAATCCAGGTGGAATCTAGGAGCTAACAGCCCTTGACTGACAGTTGGAAAGAAATGGGGAGCCTCAGGTCATATAACTGCAAGAAATTGAATATTGCCAGCCACCTGGATGAGCTTGGAAGAGGACCCCAAACTCTAGATGAGAACACAGCTAGATCAACATCTTTATTCCAGTCTGTGAGATCCTGAGGAGAGGCTCCAGCTAAGCCATGTCCAGACTCCAGAACCATGGAAACTGTGGGACAATAAGCACGTGTTGATCCAAGCTCCTAACTTGTGGCAATTGGTTACACAGCAATAGAAATGAAACCCCAAATGAACTTACTCTGCCATCCTATTCCATTCAACCAGTCTGTGTCTCCTCTAGGGTAGTATGTCCAATAGAATTTTCTGTGATAATGGAAATGTTCTATCTATGAGCTACCAAATATAGTGGTCACCAGCCATATATGGCTACTGAGCATTTGAAATGTAGCTAGTGAGATTGAGAATTGAATTTTTAATTTAACTTAAATTAATTTAAATAGCCACACATGACTATTGTATTGGACAGAACAGTTAAGGTGTGGGCTAATGCATTTCTCCCTTCTCTTCCCCACATGGTGAAAATATACATTTTCCTTCTATCACTATTCATATCAAAGAAGGGAGCTCCAGTCTCAGAAATTTTTCTGTCAAAAACACACAGATGTCAGAGATGAGAGCAGGAAAAGTAGGTTGGCATCCTTTACCCCATTTCTTATGGAGCAGCTCAGCTGCTCTGACTTTTCTGCCCATGTGAGCAGAGAGAGTAAACCACGGAGGAGACATGATGTTGGAATGGACAAGAGGAGCACCAGGAAAGCACAGCTATTTCTACATTTGGACTGCCAAGGAATTCACCTCGGGCCAACCAGAAGGTATCTGTAACTGAAATATATCATCGAAACCCACACAACAGTAGGACTTGCCAGCAAAGATACCCAAGAACATGAGGTCACACACCAGGGACACCATGGTTTTGCTGTAGATTGGATAATCTCATTCAGAATTAATGTTCTGTGATTGAGTATCAATAATTTCTTAAATAGGAGGCAGAGCATGCAGAGTAGGGCAAAAGTTGAAATTGAGAGTAGAGAAGTAGGCATCCACGTTAGTTGGACATTTTTGTGGCGTGGACAACATCACTGCACGTATCTGTGCTCACCCATGATTACAGAGGGTCTTGCTTTTGTCTCACTCCATCCCCATCACAGAACGACCTTGTGTCATATTGGTGTTCTGTGAAATAGTTTTGTTTGGCAGGAGAATATCGTGGTGTGGCTGTTACTGCAAGGTCAGCTCTCAGTTGACAGCTGAGGGCTACTTCTTTTCTTTCTCAAAAGCAATAACTGGATAAAAATAAAACCATTTTGAGTTTGTACATCACTGATTTCAGTTGGGTCAATAAACTGAGAATGTGCTAACAATATATATTTTTCATTTCTGTGCAAGCCTCTCACCCAAACTTCTGTCTCCTACACGCAGCTGTGTCCTTCAAATCTTCAATTAGGTGTCCCACTGCACTTCCAAATCAGCATGCCCAAAAATGTTTTCAAGTTCTATGTCTTAAACATGTTTCTCTTCGTGAATTATCTCTCTCTGCTACAGGTATCAATTTATGTTAGCAAGAATCCCATGTCACATTCTTTACAAAAAAAAAAAAAAATCCCTCAATTCATCAAATCATTCACCAAGTTCAGCCAATTTCATTTCTTATGGACTTTGCAATCTACCATACCTCTTTAGAACTATTCCTTCTTCCATGTTCATGGGTAGAAAAATCAAGATTGTCAAGATGTCAGTTATTCCCACCTTGATCTATAGATTCAATGCGATCTCAAACAAAATCCCAGCAAGTTATTTTGTGAATATTGACACACTGATTCTAAAGTTTATATGGGGAGGCAAAGACCCAGAATGGCCAACCCAATAATGAAGGAGAAGAACAAAGTCAGGGGACTGACACTACCTGACTTCAAGACTTAGCTATAAAGCTACAGTCATCAACACAGTGTGGTATTGGTGAAAGAACAGACAAATAGATCGATGGAACAGAATAGAGAGCCCAGAAATAGACCCATATAAGTACATGCAACCGACCTTTGACAAATGAGCAAAGGCAATATAACGGAGCAAAGACAGTCTCTTCAACAAATGGTGTTGGAACAACTGAACATTCACATGCACAAAAATGAAAAATGAATCTAGATACAGATCCTAACCCTTCAATTAACTAAAAATAGATCACAGACCTAAATGTAAAATATAAAACTACAAAATGTCTAGAAGATAACAGGAGAAAATCTAGATGACCTTAAGTATGGCAATGACTTTTCAGATACAACAGCAAAAAGTTGTATCTGTTAAAGAAATGACTGATAAGCTTGGTTTTATTTAAATTAAAAACATTATCTTTCACAGAGCAGAAGTTAAGAGAATGAAAAGACAAACCACAGACTGAATAAAAACATTTGGGAAAGACACACCTGATAAAGGACTGTTATTCAAAATATACAAAAAACTCTTAAAATTCAACAATAGGGAACAAACAACTCGATTACAAAATGGGCCAAAGACCTTAACAGACATTTCACCAAAGAAGATATGCAGATGGCAGATAAGCATATGAAAGATGCCCCACATCATAAGTCATCAGGGAAATGCAAATTAAAATAATAAGATACCACTACACACCATTAGAATGGCAAAACTCTGCAACACTGACAACACCAAATGCTGGCGAGGACGTGGAACAACAGAAACTTTCGTACATTGTTGGTGGGGATGCAAAATGGTACAGCCCCCTTGGAAGACAGGTTGGCAGTTTCCTCTGAAACTAAACATACTTTTATCATCTGATCCAGCAATCATGCACCTTGGTATTTACCCAAAGGTGTTAAAAACTCACGTCCACACAAAAATCTGCCCATGGATGTTTATAGCAGCTTCAGTCATAATTGCCAAAACTTGGAAAAAACAAAACTTAGAAGCAACCAAAATGTCCCTTGGTAGGTGAATGGATAAATAAACTGTAATACATCCAAACAATGGACTATTATTCAGTGCTAAAAAGAAATGAGCTATCAAGCCATCAAAAGACATGGAGGAACATTATAACTGACCAATTTCAGTCACTAGGCTCTGAAAGCCACTGCCGTGTTTCCTTGAGGCCATGCTTTCTGGGGCATGCTCTCAGCCATCACCAGAGTGGGGCAGGGACATTAAGCAAGGCCTGTTCTAGGATAGAGGAGACTCTTATGACTGCTGACTTTGGCTTGAACATTCCCTGACAGCCTTGACAAAGCTACTTTAGAATCCACAGCAGTCCAGATCACTTCCACCCAGTCTTCACTGCCTTTTCCCTTCACTCCAGGTTAGTCTTATCATGATGTAAAGACTTTCCCATCTTTCTCTGGCTCTCTGTCCATTTTCTCTCACACTTCTCAAGGAAATGTCCTGCACGTTTGGTCCCCTCTTGGTGTCTGCTTTGCCTAGGATCTGGACTAACATGGAGGATGTAAATAGCATCTTCATAGGTTTGTCCTTGGCATTATAATGAGTAATATATAAACCGATTAACACAGTGCCTAGCAGATACCGGGCATACATCAATGTAGCTATTGATAATAATTGCATTTGTAGCAACAGTCATTTTAACACTTTCTTGGCTGAGATATATTTCTAGAACATTCCAACAAACTCTAGTCCTGGCATTTGTTTTATTTTCCTCTGTAATAGCTTCCAGAATGATCTATCTCAATAGCCAATTTACCCATGTTACTCAGTGGTTTAGCATCCTTCAGTAATTTTCATACTTACTGTGTCACATGAAATTATGACAGGGGATTTGATTTTGCCTGATGTTATGCTTGGGAATAAAAAATAAATTCTATCAGCCCATAGCCTATAGCCTGTGATCCTTAATGTGTCATAAAAGATGGCTCTCGCTGACCACAAATCATCTTGGTCCTATTTCCTGCCACTCTCAGAGGGCACTTAAGCAACATCAAATTGCTTGCTCCTTCACCGCAAGCTTTCTCTATACTCCATAACTTTTCTTAAGGTATGCCCTCTTGTCACATAAGTTCTACTCAGTCTCTCAAGCTATGTCTCTGTTAGTAAGCTTTTCTTGATGGCCATACCTGGGTTAATTGGCCCTCCTCTCAGAACAAACCATCTGAATAACATCTCCAGCATTGTACTTAGTGCTTTCTATTGTTTTCTATTTGTTTATATGTCCACTTTTTTGACAAGGATATCAGATCTTTGAGGTTAGATATTTATCATATTCATCATTAATCTTTGCATCTTCCTTGCCTGCCAAGAAGTCTGGCATAGAGAGTGGGATCTCAACACATCGTTGCTAAAGGAAAGAAGGAACAAATGAGGAAATCAAAATGCAATACTCTTTCTGGTGTAATGAGTAGAAGTTTCAGAATCCTTTGCCTTTTCTTAAATGCCTATCTTAAGTAGAAAAGCGCCCAGTTTTACATTTATCTTTTTTACACAAATACAAATTTTAAATGGGTTTTAGTATATCAGAGCATAAAATATTATAAAATTGTATTTTGAGATAAAACAAAGTCAGAATATACCTACCCCTGTAAAAAAAGCTCGCTACTTTTTCAATGAATAATTTCAAAGCCATCTAATGGCGTGACATCTTTCGGGAATTTCAAAATTCTAATTTAAGGTTGATTGAACTTATCTCTTTCTATATGTATTTCTATCTCCAAGTTTAATTTTTTGTGTGTGAGCATGAATATATAACAAAGTACCACCAGAACAAGCCTCATTTTTATTATTATTTTTTATAATGACATTTTTCTTTTGGGACTAGGGGTAATGTTTATAACAATTGCTAGCCAAAGTTCACAGAATAACATAAGTCTATTAAAAAAACATTTCTCAGAGTGAAAATAAGTTGGTTCACATTAGGTTTTCTTAGTCTTTAGAGAAGTTACTGATAATCAAACATCACTGTTTTTAATTCACATAAATATTTATTTCATTGTTATCATTTTCATAGAAACATTCCTAGGAAGAGTTGCCAAGTGACAAAAAAAACTAAACATGGATTCTGGTAAAATAAGAGAATATATCTACAACCTGAGTCCTCTAATTTTTTCCACACAATTTGAAGACTTTGGGGGGCCCTAATTAACATTATTTAATAAAATAGCATGAAAATAGAGGAAAAATATTCCATAAACTATAAATTTCAGGACATATATAATGCCAATAACAATGATTATAAAATATTATTATGTGAATACACCTTATTTTCTAAGTAAATAGCACTACGATGTTCTGTCTTGCTCCACCATTACTCGTTTTCCCGTGAATGATGTATTTGTACCAATGCATTGGTATATATACTGTATTCAGTTCATCTTCTGATTAAAAGCACTTAGGAAGATGTTTTGGAGGGAGAGAATGTCAGTCTGGACCATACATTAGAGGGAATATAATTCGTCCCTAAGATCAAAATTTTAGCCTATATATATTATCTTAATGGCAACTGGGTAAATTATCTATACCATACAAAAATTACTTTTTGAGGTTAGTCTCTTTACAAGGAAAAAAAGTAAGTTTATTCAAAAGTATCTAAAATATAATTATGATTCATTTCTTACCTGCGCCTTCATAAGTTGAGCAAGAACATTTTTGCTGAATGGATCTGTCTATGCATACCTTATATATGCCTTGAGCCCCAAATGACCTTGATGGGTAAGACTGAGAGTTTGCCTGTTCTGAACTCTGATGTTATGCCATCACTCCCATGATTTACAAAAGCCAGAGTTATCATGGCATTTTTAAAATACACATTATATTCTGGAAACAAAATGTTGCTCATCTAATAGGTTTCTTGAGTGGCTAACAAAGTTCTATTTCAGGGCAATCATTTTTACCCATTATATTATCAAATGAAACTATACTGCAACTTTCTGTAGGGCAATGGTGATATATACATATTTTTTAAAAAGTCTCTAGCCTCTAGCCAAGATATAGCTAAAAAAAAAAACATACAAAAAAATGTCCAATTAGCTCTCGTGGACCAAGACAATAACGCAAAACTACTTTAAATGTTATTACTTCATTCAAGGTGTTCAACATAAACACATCGATTTACATTTAAATTCTAGAAAAAATGCTGAAACCCTATAATTTTTATGTTTTTTAGATGAAATATACATAATAAAGCATTGTATTCTGAGCCAAAAATGAGGTATTAAAACAATTTACATTAAAATAGAATTATTTATTATAAAATTAGGAGTAGTTCTTTCCTGAATCTCAGAAAGGGTTCCAGTATTAAGTTTTTAGCACATATATAATCTCACTGAATACTTCCAGGAAAAAGATTTATATATATGAATAATATTTATGAATATATATATTCTACATGCTAGCTTGAGTAGCAGAGGACTATTTCCAACATGATTTGGCCTATCAGAAATCTCAGAATATATCAAATTAAGTTCCTTTTTTTTGGTGAGGAAGATTGGCCCTGAGCTAACATCTATTTCCAATCTTCCTCTTTTTGCTTGAGGAAAATTGTCCCTGGGCTAACATCTGTGCCCATCTTCCTCTATTTTGTATGTGGGATGCTGCCACAGCATGGCTTGATGAGCAGTGTGCAGGCCTGCACCTAGGATCCAAACCTGCAAACTCGGGCCATGGAAGCAGAGCACAAGAATTTAACCACTACGCTACCAGTCTGGCCCCTCAACTTAAATTTCTATAAAAAAAGAATATATTTTGATAGCTTATAGTCATAAAATCATCATTTAAAATCATACAGAGCTTTCCCCTTTGTCTATTCAACATTATTATTGCCAACAAATTAAACCCTTTCAAAAATTGTTGAATATAGAATCTTACTTGATATGATTTAAATATTTATTGTCAATAAAAGTTAAATCAAAATGCACTCTAAGCTGCAAACAAATTTTGCATATAATAATCAACCATTACTAACTATAAGATTTCTAATTCAATGCATTAGTTTTCTTTTTCATCGGATAGTTTCTTCCCAACTATCCAAGACTGCGATGTGTACAAAGATTAGAGGTTTCAAATAAGTAATAAGTAATTCTATGAGAGTCTATTATAAATGTTTGGCATTATCTACCACTCAGGCAAATAATGAACCATAAGCTTATGAAGTTTTCATTAAACTCACGATCAAAGATATTTCATCCCTATAAAATGTTAGATAGATATATTGTATAGATAACATCATAAATTATATATATTATATATATAAAAATATAGCTATACCAATTTTGCTTTTGATAATGACAGTCCAAGTGATTCAAAACCTCTTTTTGATAATAAACTAGAAAATCTCTAAAAAGATTTCAAAATATAGCTATCCAGATTCTATCTAGAAGTATGAGGAAACTTGAAACATCAGGTAAGATTTGTAATGTATTTCTCCCAGGGTTCTCTGACAATTCAGAAAGAGATAGTTGAGAGAGTAAGAATCAGAGGAGATATTTTGAGAGAGTGATAGCCTTGTGGGGCTAGAAGGAACAAAACTGAGGTTCATGGGCTTCCAAAAAATGTGTTGAGGGCTTGGTAATCTTCCTACCCAGTCTTTGAGTTTGGACTCCAACAAGCAATACTATAAGTATAGGGTTAACCATCGGAAGAAGGACCTGGCTATCCATTTCCAAAAAAAATGGCCATGAAAACCCTATGAATAGCAGCAGAGCATTGTCTGATACAGCGCCAGAAGGTGAGAGGATGGCGCCAAAAGACCAGGCAGGGTTCTGCTCTGCTGTCCACAGTGTTGCTAGGAGTCACCATCCACTCGACAGCACTAACAACAAGGGTTAACCAAAATCAGACATGTCCACACAGGAAGCAAACCCAGCTTTGAATCATTTCAATCTTTATAATTGAATTAAGGTGATCCAGCTTTATCAGAATGAAAAATAAATCTTCTGTTGAGGGAGATAACATCATTCTATACCTCCATTTATTCATAAAAGTTGACGTTTAGTTAAAAAGATACGCATGCACATATGAAAACAAGAGTATCATATTGATATAAGAGAAATAACAGAGACTGGAAATAGACCCATAGAGAATCCAAATAATGAAGCATTCAGATGTAGACTTTAAAATAGTTATGCTTACTATAAAAGACAGTATTGTAACCTCAATCAAAGAAAGGAAACCAAACCAATCTGATGCAAAATATAAATGCAAATTATGGAACTGAAAAATAACTGAAAATAATGGCTAAATGGGTGGCTTTAAGAGCCAACTAGACATAGCTGAATAAAATTGCTAAACTGATAATTAAGTGGAAGAATATAATAAGAATGAAGTACAGAGAGACAGACAAAACTGATATAAAAAATGTGAAAGTGAGAATAAGAGATCCAGGGGATATACTGCAAATGTCTCAGACAGGATTATAGTACCAAACAGAGAGGAATGAAAGTGGGGCATAAGCAGTATCTGAAAAGATGTCTTACAATTTTCCGAAACTGATATAAAAAAATCAAACATAAAACCTTATGACTATCTTGAATTTGAAAAACCACTACCTTGAAATTTACAATCAGTATGGGCCTTCTGGACCCTTCTTGATTAGACTCTTTCATGACTCACATGTAACGCAAAACCCAACCACTGTTATGGGGCAATGTGTGTGGGGCTCTAGAATTAGACTACCAAGAAGGCAAAGATTGGTGGCATCCTTTTCCGTGTATCTATTTAACACATCTATTTGAACGTAATTTATTCAGTATTCTTCTTTGAGAAAAGAGTTTATGGCCCTTTCTCTTCATTTTGACCTGGAAAATTATCAAAATCAGTCCTATGGACTAATGTGGCTCTGACTATGACTACACAACTGTGAAGGACAATGAGAAATCTAATAGGAACCTTAATGAAAGGGACGGAGGAAACACTTGGTGCACATATTAGTTTTTTATTGCTGGGACAAATTTAGCAGCTTAAAACAATATGCTCTTATCATATCAGTTTCTGTGGGTCAGCAATTTGCCCCGGTGTAGCAGGATCCTCTGTTCTGAGGGTCTCATAAGGCTGAAATCAAGGTTATGAAGCTGCTGCTTTCTCATCTGGGACCAAGGAAAGATGCACTTTCAAGTTTATTCAGGCTGTTGGTGGAATTCATTTCTGTGGTTGCAGGACCCAGGCCCTTGCTGGCTTGCTAGCTGTGGACCATGGATTGCTCTGAGCTTCTGAGCACAGCTCTCAGATCCCTGCCATGTGCCCCTCCAGCTCAGCAACGGAAAACCTCCTTGTGTTGAAACCCTCTTACACTTCAAACCTCTTGGACTTCTGTTTCTGTAACCAGCAGGAGAAAATTCTCTGCTTTTAAACAGCTCATGAGAATTAGGTTAGCCCCACCCAGATTATCTTCCAAAGTCAACTGTGGAACATAAAATACCCTGATCCCGGGAATAACATCCCACCATACTCACAGTCCTGGGGCTTAAAAAGAGGGTGTGGAATCTTGGGGCATCTTAGAATTCTGCCAACCACAGTGCAGAAATTGTTACACTTCATAGAAACCCAACCCAACTGAGAGATGCCTGTCCACACATTCTTGATGCCACTTGAATAAAACACCTAAAACAGTGATCTAATCAGTTCCTAACTCAGCATCCCCTGGGCCTCAACATTCTCCACTCAGCCCAGAAAGCAACAAAGACTTACAGGCAAGACTATATGAAATTCACCGTATAGGAATTCCAGTACTGGTCTCATTTCCCTTTCTTCGGTAACAGATGATAAATGGCAAAATTTAACAGGAGCAATGGTTTTTTGAACTTATACAAGTAACCCTAGGTTCACTGAGAATATTGGAGTTAAAGAAACCTGAGAAAAGGATGGGGTATCCTATCATAATGACCTAAATAGAGAAAAAAAAGTGACACTGATTTATAGTCACAGGTTGGGGAGCACAAAGATGCCTGCAGTTTATGTCTAACACTGGTTGCCACATGGAACTAGGTGACATGTAATCTGGGATGAGAAGCTAGCATGACAGAGTTCCCCTCTCTTTTCAATTATATGTTGAGATACAGGGTAGAATAGAAAACAATAGAAGATTCTAATATACAAAAAAAGACTCCACATTTTCTTCAGAAATATATCATAGTGCTTATAGCTGTAATTCCCGTAAAATGATAATTTGAGATACATTTTTCTTTCTGACTTGATCCCATTTTTATATTATTGGGCACATTTCTTGAAGTAGAGATGTGGTATACACCCTGTAGACTAATGTTAAATCCAATAATATTATACATTCTCCCTGTATACAGATTATTGCTAGCTTTTATCTAAACTGGTATTGTCCTATTATACCTTAAAGAAGTGCTTATCACTTTTAAAATGCATTGCGTTTGACTTTTCCCGTTGCAATCCTTATTGCAAGAGTGCCTGGGTTACTCAAACATTGCCTCTGGTCACTTAGAATATAAAATAGTACTGAGGCTTCTCTTGGAAAACAAAAGTATGCTACTTCATTTTCATTCATAAACATGTTCAGTGTCATAAGATTAAGAATTGCAAATTTGTGGTCCAGGCTGATTAAAACTGTTGTTTTCAGACATTGAGGTTTAGAAGCTGAATCAACTTTTTGTGACATCTAAGATTCTCCAAATTTGGTTGTCAACTTTCTGCTGCGTGACAGGTGGGCTAAGTTTTCATTTGATTTGTGGTACATCAGATCCAACAGACAATATACCGGCATCACTTGTCTCATTCTATCAAACTAAACATTGCCCTACACAGAATCTGCACATGAGGATATTTTATCACGGTGACTAACTGAAATCTGTTTTAATAGAATCAGAAGTGACACCTGCATGTGTTGGTGGCATCAATTACAGCACTTTACAGAAATATGTTTTAGTAGGTTGGAGAAAAAAAATGTTAAATGGCATGCAAGAAAAATATTTCACCAATTTCCTAATTATCTAAATTGCAATCTTTGAAGCTGGATTTCAAACAGCATGATCATCAGATGTTTTATGCATGGCTATTGAATGTTACAAGATACGCTGGGATAGCTAATTATAAAAGTTGAAGATATTTTATGGCAAAGTCAGTACACATCAAGACATATAAAATTACAAAATGTTTTAGGCATGTACCTCAATAAATTATCACAATAGTTTATGAGAAACCAAAAGACCTCTGAAAAGAGTCTATTGCTGACTAGTAGCAATGTCTGCATTTTGTAAAACAAATCACAACAGATAAAAAGTAAAATAATGTACAAAAACAATAACTTCTGGGACAAAAGGGAAGAGTTTAATGGCTTGTTGATGTTTTTGTCACTGCTATCGTTGACAAAGCCAAAAATTGTCTAAAGACAAAAAACATGTAAAAGAAAATGAATGAGATCAAAGCTAAAACTTTTTAGAAAAGTTAAGAGAGATGATAACACACAAAAAGATACATTTATGTCAGGAAAATCTAAAAGATAAATGTGAATGATCCATGAAATAATTATTTCTAAACCCCTAGCTACCCTAAAATTTACTCAACAGAGTAAGACAGAATCCAATACATAAATGTCAAATGATTTAAGTATAAATATTTGAGAAATGCAGTTTTGAATTTTGAAAATGAATAGACACAGTGCTAGGCATTCTTTCATCTTGCGAGTTATATTTACATTAGGTTGATTATATAAAGAAATTTTATTAGGCTTAATTGCCAATATGAAAAAGGGGCAATGACTGTCCTTTTAACTCTACATTTTCATTAAAACATTTAAAAATGGCCAGTACTTTTGAAATGGCATTTACCGAATGGCCCCTTAATCGAATCAAAGTAATGCTCAATAAATATTGCCATTTTTAGATTGCCTAACTTTAGAGGATTTGGCCTACTGCATATATAGGATTGCACAGACGTAATATTAACTTATTAGCCACCCCAATTCTCAGAGGAAGAGAGGCTAACAATGTTAGAACTACAAGTTCTAGGATAAAAGGGTGTTTGTAAACACAAAAATACGGTTGACATTTTCAAAGTTTCAAAGAGTGTTTTGGCGTGTTGAATGGTCCTAGCTGGAACAAAGAGGTTTGGAGTCTAACATAATTATATTTTAGAAGCTCCACAGCATGCTTATTCTTGAGTGTGTATTTGAAATGACAACAGCCTAGAAATGCACTTTAATAAACATCCATAGATTTTTAAATGACTCTAAATTTTCTGTCAGTCAATACCTATGATCCACGGTTAATTGAGAGGGTACAAAGATTTAAAGTTGTTCATAAAAATGGTGTGAATTGAATATGAAATCAATAACCTCCACAGCATCCTTGATTATACACTTCCTGACTTTCCTGTTCTTCTCTCTTCATAAAAGGGACACTTTACTCACAAGCCACTTCCACTTCAATTAGAGTGAAGAGAACAATTATCATCTTATTATTATATGTATATTAATGAGGTCCCACAGGCTCTGGCAAGTATTACACCACACACCGATACCTCTGGTTTCCTCTTGAGAGTCTTACAATATTTGCCAATATTTTCTTGAATTATTTTAAAACTGAAATATGGAAATACCTATATCATTCCTGCATTATATTTTACATAAAATTTTGATGAATTAGAATGTATAATGGGTACTTCTAATCGACAATAACTCATGAAAAGAAGTCTACTTGACAAAATAGTAATATGAATGACTCTAATAACAGATTTGAAGATTAAAAATTGTGGCATAAAAACCAGACCCCACTTCACCCCTAGAATTAAGTGGTTTTATAATGGAATAATGCTCTGGACTTTCTTAAAAAAAAACAAAAAGAGATTATCGCAAGAAAGAATTACATCTTATATCAGCAGTGACACTGGATATAAAATTAGGTCCCTGTTGCAATACATCAGCATGTAATTGCATTTGAGGATCTCATTCAGACTATGAATTAAGAGTTCGTTAAGCAGGAGAGCTCAAATTGGTCTTTCAGCAAACATCTGTTGTATTTACCTATGTGCCAGACTCTTTTCTAAGCACTTGGTTCCCTACTTCCTATTAGTGAACAACACAATTTCTACCCTGGTATCACTTACAGGACAGAGTGGAAGACAAAAAGAAATACTAGAAAAAGTACCTACTATCATATGGCAATAAATTCTATGGAAGGAAAATGCCCAGAACAAACACAAACTAAAACAAGAAAGACTATATATATGACATGCCAGACATCACTATTTTGCTTAAAGAGAGTAGAGTTAATACGAAGGGAAAGGAAGGTACTGCATGTTAAAGTGTTTTCATATCCCAATCTTAGTGTTATTATGATTATCAGCATTATTTGGAAGTGAGTGTTTAGTGATGGTTGGAAGAATACATGAGATTTTTACTTTAAGGATCAATAGAATTTTGAGAGGAGAATGAGAAGAAATGAGAGCATTTTTGGTGAGAAATAGCAAAAAATAACAGTTTAAAGTGTATTCAAGGAATAGTAGGTAGACATTTACTTATGGAATGCCGTTTACATACAAAGTGGGAGCTAAGACTAGAATGGTATGCTAGATTAATGGATTATTTAATAGAATTTAGAAACAAAAGAACAAATATAGAACAATCAAAACTCAACAAGTGTAAATATAATATCTCATTTGCTGAGAACTTATATGACATAACCCATCTGTTCATTCACGGAACAAATATTTATTGAATGTTTACCACGTGTCAGAATCTGGGATGTGTGTACAATATAGGTGAGGTAGGCGTCCTCTCAGGTTTATGGTACACATATAACTTAGACATCATGATTCTTATTTTAAAAAGAAAAATGATAGCTGACATACACACTAGACGTACTAGAAAACAGCCCAGGACTGTATAAGGATAAGCATGGATTTGGATACCAGCAAGTGGATTTCACTGTCTGCGCCCGTTACCATTCTGTATATTGTCTCCAAGTGTGGCCTCCTTACCAAAAATTGATTAACACCCTTGCGTATTTAGATTCTGAAATAAATATTTCTTCATTTTCATGTAAATTATCTTCCTCCCCTGACATTTATTCTATCATTTCTTGAGCCCCTCTGATCTGTGCATCATTTACCTTTTTTTTCTGGCTGCAGAAGCATTTTGCTGGCTGCGGGGGGTGACAGGTCTTTTTCAGTGTTTTACTCAGGATCCTTTTATTATGATAAAAAGACAGATTGATCTTACTCCAATAAAAAGGAAGAGGTCCTCTCTCCTGATGATTCTCTCTTTTAAATTCTTTAATATGCTTAACTCTTTGCACTACACATTTTAATCTGAACTGAATATTAAGCAGCTCTTTTGTCCACTTTCTGTGGGAAGGGTACTGTTCACCTTCCAACATTCCTGCCTTGATGGTGTCTTCCAGTCTACTACTTCAAGGTGTTCCTCCGGCTGCTGAAATCAGAACTAAAAACATTCTGCCTGTGTCTTCCTGCAGCTGCTTTCTCTGGCTGCGTGTTGGTTACATGGGTACCTAGAAAGATAGTTTTATTCAGATCAATTTTCCTAAACAATGTTTCCATTTATTTATTCATCATGTGTAGCTAACTCAAGCAAAACTTACATAAAACACCAGCACTATTTTGGCATCTTAAGAAATTATTTGACATCGAGTAATAAAAACAAATCATTTATAGATAACAGCAGGACATTATACATGCCTTTCTTTAAATGGTAAAATAGTGGCAACTTCCAAAATTCAGGTAAAGTATACAAAAAATAGAAGTAATCTAAGAAGTCATCATTATGTAACAAGCTTGTTACATTTTACTGGTTTAAATTGAAGAACAGACATTTAAAATTGAGAAGAGTTATTTGATTTATATTTCTCCCAAAATTATTTCATAGGCTTAGAACAAAAATGTCTTATTTCTCAAGGAATTATAAAACTATTTGATATTTTCAAAATGTTAAATTGAGGAAGTGGTTCTATCCATTCTGAACAAGAAGGTTCTGTTTGTATAACATTAATTTCACTTTAACTCCATTCTAGTACATGAAAAGATGATTCGTTTATGATTTGAAATCATGCATAATGAAAATACTGCTTCAGAAACCAGCACTCTGCTAGATGTAGAACAAAGGTGAGTAGAAAGGAAAGGCCTCTTTGAAAACTGCTCTCAATTGGCATTATCAAATTAAAGAACTTCCAGATGAAGGAAGAGAGCGCAGCCTTAAACACCAATAACGTCAATCACCGTGACAGCAAATAATTCGCCTTTTCAGGTCGCAAAAATACAATTAATCATGTTAGACATCAAGAAAGCAAATCTGAGACTGTTTTTGATGATTTATCCTTGTATGAACAAAGGTGATGGTTGTGCATTACGCAGCTGATTAATCCAGGCCCGAATTTATGTTGTATGTTGTGTGCATGCAAAATTTCTTTGGGGGTTGATGGAATTCAGATAAGGGCTCTTAAATATAAGAATGCTGTCCTTGTACAAAAATTATTGGTGCCATCAACACAAACATGCTGTAAATGTATGTTAAAATCCTAAGGGAAATAATCTGTTTCATTAACATTTATATTATATCAGTTTATATTGCTATAACATGGTCCGTTTGACACTTGTCTGTCTAGTTGTGGACACACCATCACAAACTCCATCAAGTTCAATCAGAGCATGGTGCCCGAGCCAGGGCCTACTATTTTTTGTTGTTAATGCCCCATAAAGATAATACTGGATACCTAAAATTTAAGTACCATGAGATTTTCTAAATATAGAGAAAATAAATCAGCACAGCAAAGAAGTAGGACAGGAGTGAAAATTCAATATTCAGAAATTCTCTTGAAAATGTCTAAAATCCTTTTAAGCTTTGTTATCAATTCCTCTAGTAAGACCTCTAACCAAACTGGGTCGGGTGTCCCTTCTATGCACTTGCATAATGCATGGATTCCTGCTTTCACAATCTTTAATCACACAGTATTGTCATTATCTGTTTAATGTCTGCCTCTCCCATTAGATAAAATAATCTTGAGCGCTGTGCCACATTTGTCTTTGACACAATTAAGGCCTCAACTTCAGAGGTCCTTATTCAGGGATTCCTTCCTTGACTAGGATATATTAGCTGTCACTCATTCTAAGAGCAGCCTATACATATCTTTTAAAGTACCTATTTTGCAATTAAATATTGACTTGTTTGTTTCTTGTGTCATTCATGCTCCATGAGAGGAAGGTTTGCATTTAGGTTCTTCACTGCTTTATTCTCAGTACCCATCATGGCACCTGCAACAGTCGGTGCTCAACAGATGTCTGTCATCAGTCATTATGCACTCAATAAATGCTCATTAAATGTATCAATGATTTTCAAACTTTTACATGCAACAATTCCAATCAAATCATATGCAGCACTACAAGTTATATTCATAAAAACTATCGTAAGCTCTTACATTATTAAAAACTATTATTAACTATTATGACTATCATAAAAATATTTTTATTTATATTATGTACATATTTATATATAAAAACAAATTACAGTCAGTAAGGAAAAGACAACCCAATTAAAAAACGGGCAAAATTTCTGAAAAGACCTCTCACTAAGAAGATATTCAAATGGCCAATAAACAAATAAGCATATGAAAATGTGCTATCGGGAAAAAGCAAATTAAAACTATAATGAGGGAACCATCACCTAAAATAAAATAGTATGGTTAAAAATAAAATGAAATATTTAACACTTATGAAAACATAGAGAATTGGAATTTGCATACAATGCTGGTAAGAGCGTAAAATTATGCAATTTTGGAGAACTATTTAGAAGTTTCTAACTAAACATATGCCTATTCTATGACCCAGTGATTCCACTCTTTTATATATATCCAAACTAAGTAAGTGCATTCTCAACAAAAAGACTTGGAGGAAAACGTTCATAGTAGCATTATTCAAAATAGTCAAAAACAGGAAACAAATCAAATAACTATTAACGGGCAAATTGATTAACAAACTGCAGTCTAGTCACACAATGGAACAATACTTAGCATAAAAAAAAAAGAGAGAGATCTTAAAAATATTATATAGGGGTTGGCCCCGTGGCGTAGTGGTTAAGTTCACGCGCTCCACTGCAGCGGTCCGGGGTTTGCAAGTTCAGATCCCAGGTGAGGACCTATGTACCACTTATCAAGCCATGCTGTGGCAGGCGTCCCACATATAAAGTAGAGGAAGATGGGCACAGATGTTAGCCCAGGGCCAATCTTCCTCATCAAAAAGAGGAGGATTGGCAACAGATGTCAGCTCAGGGCAAATCTTTCTCACACACATACATAAAAATATATTATATTGAGTGAGAGAATACAAGCACACAAAAACAAAATATGTATACTTCTACTTACGTAAAGTTCAAAAATAGTAAAGAAAATCTGTTTTGGAAGTCCAAATACTGTAGTGGTTCCCTCAGTGGTGGGAAGGGGTTTTATATGGATTGTGCATGAGAGACAAATGGATATTGCAAATATTCTATATCTTGGTGTGGGTGATGGTTACTCTGAGGTATCCATAAGTAAAATTATTGTTCCATACAGTTAATGTTAGTGCACTTTAATATATGTGTCTTTTTCCTCCAAAAGAAAAATAATAATGAGAGAAAACCTAATGAAGAGTAAAATGATGGGATTTGCCCTGACAGATATTAAGACTTGTTTTAGTGGCTGAGTTATTGGTACAAGAAAAGAGAAATAAATCAATGGAACATAAAAGAGAGTGAAGAAATAAACCTGTTCATGGATGAATACCTGGAATACAAAAGAGATGGTATCTCAGATCACTGGGGAAAACACAGAATTTTCAACTAATGGTGCTGACACAATTAATTCTCCACAAAAGGAGGGAAGGATGGGGGCAAGGGAAGAAGGAAGGGAGGGAGGGAGTGAGGGAGGAAGGAAAGATGGATTCCTGCCTGGGATCCCATGCAAAAATCAATATCAAGTAGATTATAAGCTTAAAGTGAAAGAAAACTAAAGGTTTTAGAATAAAATATGGATGACTATATTCTTCATATTAAAATTATCATTTATATAGTGTTTCCTTGATCAAGCATTGTGCATTGCTAAGCACTTTCCAAGTGTATATTGATTTACTCACAACCTTCACAACAATCAACTCTAGGACCTGGGACCTAGACACTTCTAACATCCTCATCTTACAAATGAGGAAATCGGGCATAGAGGATGCACTAGTTTTCTACTGCCGGAAAATTACAAACTTATAAGCTTAAAACAACACAAATGTATTATCTCAAAGTTACTGTGGGTCTGAAGCCCAGCATACTTTGGCTGGGTTGTCTGCTCCAGGATCCACAACGTTGAAGATGAGGCATTGGCTGGCTGTGTCCTCATCCCCTTTCAAGTTACTTAGGTGGTTGGCAGAATTAATTTTCTTTGGGGCATATGACTGACATCCCGCTTTTCCTGCTAGCACGTCCTTGCCGCACGATCCTCTCCACAGACCCTTCTATCCTTCATTCCCTCTAATTCTTGAAGGCCCCAGTCCATTTAAGGACTCACCTGATTAGGTCAGCCCCATCCAGGTAATCTCCCTTTTGATTCACTAGAAGTCAAGTGATTTCTTATCACAGGCATGATATCCTATCATATTCACACTTACAAACCCTGAAGAGAAGGGAATTTTACAGAGCATGAACACGGGGGAGGCTGAAATCTTGAGGCCATCTTAGAATTCTGATGCCACACAGAATTTAAATAAATTGCCAGATTACACACCTAGTGTAGGAGTCAGTTGAACTGGCTTAGAGCCATATTCTCAATCACTGCATTATTATCTGCCTAGCAAAGGATTTTTTTATGCAAAACACAAAACATACAAGCTATTTGCGAAACAGTAATAAATTCTACCATTCAAAAATTTTAAAAGTCTGCTCCACAAAAGATGTATCAGAGTTAAAAGACAAGCTACACACTGGAAAATATATCTGCAACCAATATAAATGAGACGATTTGAGGGGGAGAGGAAGGGAGGGAGGGAGGAGATAGACATATATTTGTGTGTATATAAATAGATAAAAATCCATAAGAAAAAAAGTAGAAAAATGATGAAAACTGTGAACTAGCAATTCACAAAAGATAAAAAATGGCAAATATATAAAAAGATGCTTAAACTTATTTGTAATCAGAAAACGCAAAATAAAATTCCAATAAGAGATAATTACACACTTATTAGATAGGAAAAATAAAAAAGATTGACATTGTTAAAGTTTGTGGAACACGGGAACAGTCATTCACTGATGGTGGGGCTATAATGCAAATAATTTTAATGGTTTCCTAGCAAGTGTGTGATCTGCTTGAGAGAGATACTAGACTGTTGAGCTAAGGGCATTCTCTTCAATTTCTTTCTTTGTTTTTGTTGAATTTTGGAAAAATTTTGGTATCTATCAGATGCTTCTATATTTCCTATACACCGTAAATTTTATTGATTTAATCCATTAATGTAGTGAGTCCATATATGATGTAATGTTTTGCCATCTTTGTATCTATTTAGTCCTAAAGTATTTTTACAACACTGTTTGACCATTCTGCTAAAAGATTTTTTAAGATTTTTGCATGTTTATCTAAGAGTAAAACTGGCCTATAGTTGTCTTTTATTTTCCAAAATGACCTCTGTGTTTGTATCGAAATTATCTTACACTTGCAAAATGACCAGAGTTTCTCATTTTTGGCAAGATTGAAAGTACCTGTTTTTCTAAAATTTGTTTTATTTTAACCAGGTCTGTGAAAAGAGTTTTGGACTAGTCTTTTACCAGGTCCATGGGTTGGATGTAGAGACATTTAACATATAATTTGTATTTTTTCTGTTATTCAAGTGTTCTTCTTTTCACTATCTGTTAACCAATGAATTTTTTTTTCTAAAAGTCTCCCTCCAATCGTCCTGTTCACATTTATTTTGAAATGTTTCATCTTGATAGCCACTTATAATTTTGTAAATCTCTATATCTAAAATTAGGCAACCACTTTAATATGTACCTTGGTGGTTTATTAGCTGCTTCTGTATAATTTTCTTGATTATACCTGTCAAATTTCATCTATTTTTCTGCTGTTTTAAAACAACTAGTCTTTGTTTTATTTCTTAACTTTATTGTGTGTCTGTCATAATTCTTTATTTATTGCTTTTAGCTTTATTATATTTCCCCTTTGTTATTTTCATTTCTTTGTATCACTATTTTCTTTACATGATAAGTTAACTCAAACTTGAAATGTTTTTGTTCCTGATAAATTCTTTTAACGTCCAGTTCTAATTTGGTCTCATGTCAAAGGTTTTGGTATTATTTCTGTGATTGTCATTCATTTATAAGTAGTTTGTAATTTTCATTTTTTCTTCTTATATCTAATATTTATAGTTTTAAAAATTTCTATTATCGGTAACAGGAATTGACTTTCTTTGTCGATCTTTAAATATATTATACTGTGGTCAGTCAATAAGTCCTGAATGACAACTTTTGGAATTTGCTAATATTTCCTGTTTAGTTTATCATATGGCCAATATGTGAATGTTTATGTTTATTTGCAAATATTTATTTCTAACAAAATTTTGATTGTTTGATTCAAATTCCCTATTTCCTTACTTTAATTGCTGATTCACTTATTCTTTTATTTAATAAATGTTTACTGATTACTCTGTATCAGATTGCAGGCACTGTGCTAACAATTAGAAATGCAGTTTATATTCTACTGAAGTAATGCAGACATTTAAATAAGTAAATGTATAGATTGTGAGATTATTATAAATATTATGGGGAAAAATAAAGCTAATAAGGTGGAAGGGGAGTATGGGGGCCAGTGGACTTGGGGTGTCCAATGTGCCACAGAGCTGACAGTGATTAGAGGCAGGCAGTGACAAATGACCCTAAGATTCTGATTTCCTTATGGCAATTTCTATAAATAGTGACATTGGAGATGATGAGATTAGGCCTGATGATTTTTTTTTAATTATATGTTTGTGGGATGGCAGATTTAGTATTATTACATCCATATCCTGGATTACTTCTAATCAATAATTAAATCTTTTTCCCTTATATGTTCTAGACTTGATTATAGTAGTCTCAGATTAGTACATTTACTGTTCTTGGACAGCATTTCCTTATTATACTGTTTTCAATTACTACTTTAACTTAATTCATGCATCATGATTATATACTTCTCTTACAAATAACACATGCTTGAATTCAGTTTTTTATCCACTTTAAGAGTCTGCATCTTTACCAGATGAATCTAGTGATAGATTTTGGTGGGTCCCTCCCCAATCCTACCCATTAGCACCCCAAATATTTCATGCCTGTGATTTGGATGGAGTTGACCCCACCTCTACCTCTAAAGATGAAATCAGATTGGCTCATAGGATTGATTCAGGAATGTCTCAGAATAAAAATGAGGACAATTAGAAATAATAAGACTTTGGATTAAAAGAGCATGGTTTTCCTTCTGTAAGTAAAAAAAGGCGTAATTATCCTCAGGAGTTATGGGGATCATCTTGGGGCCACCCAAGGAGGTTGTGGCTGAGACTGGAGCCAGCTACAAAGAAACATAATAGAAAAAGAAAATAGCAAGGAATGGGATCCTGGATACATCATTTGCCCTACAAAAAGCTTACTTAAATAAAAAGTGCACAGTTGACATGTTAAATGAACTATTAAAAATAATACATCATTTTTAAATTGTATTTTATGCTATTTATTTGTTTATTTGTTTGCCAGTTTGGATGAGTCTGTGGCTTGAGGAGGGGCAGGGAAGACAAAAAAATAAAAAACAAAGAAACACCCTAACCAATATAGTAATTTCCATATAACGTGAAAACAATTATATTTGGAATTTTTTTATTGCTACTTTATTTTGTGTTTTGTTCTCTTCATTTTTAATTGTTTCCTTTATCCTACTATCTTTTCCTAGATTAATTTTTCTTATTGCTGCAGTATATATGCTAACAATTCTTTTTTGTAAAGTTTCTTTGGGTAGTGAAATTGCTGAGTCCTGGAATGAATGAAAATATCTTTACCACATTTCAAATTTCTATAAGTCTTACACTGTGTGACATATCTTAGTTGATAGTTATTTTCCCTCAGCAAAGATATTCTACAAATTTTTAGCATCTGAATTTGATGATTTGATGTGATTTTTATTTGTGCATCTATTTTCTTTCTGGATATCTTTCTCTCTTTTAAACAATGAGGAGTGTTTGGTTTGTTTTGCTTGGCATTTAGTGGACTCTTTAAATTTGTTATATATGTTCTACTTCAATTACATAAAATTTTCCTGTAGCATTTCTTAGAATTGTCTGTACCCTTTCACTTTTTCTATTCTTTCTACTTAAATTGTTATAAAGATGTTCAGATTTATGAATTGATTCTCTAAATTCTGTAGCCTTTCATTCATATTTTTCATCTATTCATTTCTGTGCTGCATTATTAGTAAATTACTCATGTGGCTTTCCAACTTATGTTACATTTGTGCTGCATCTGTTTGATTATTTATACTACCAGTAAAGGTTTTTATTTTTCAGTAATACATATGTTTTACAGTGACATATATATATTTTACAGTGATTTATATAGTATATATTATATAATAATATTATATATAATATTTAAATATTATATACTTCCAAGGTTAAATTAAAAACTTGCAGTTTTGCTTTTTTATTTTGCAAAGTACTTATTTAAACATTACACAAGAAACAAGTCATATTAACTGATTAACTGATAATATTAGTCAAAGAAAGACAAACCATACTTATATCTTGTTTCATTAAAAAAAAAATGTGTCCTGAATCCTAGTATTATAATCAGGACATGCAATGCATGCTATTTAGATGACTTCTGAAATATCAGCCAAAATTTCACTACCACACCCACAATTACCACCAAAAAAATAAACCCTTCAGTGATTGGGAAATTAATAAATAATGCATATACTACATTTTAGATATTTAAGTTCTTGATAAAAGAAGATTACTAAAATAAAATTTTGCCCATAATCATCATTATTTTTAATAGTTTTGTTCACATTGAAAGAAAATACAAGGCTGCTCATCACTACATTAAAACAGTCTTGAGCATTCTGTTCAGAATGCTCAAATCTAGAGCAGAACTTTTTTTTCCAAATGGCTATCCCTGAGTTATTATACATTTCTGACAAAGATTCTATATTTTCTCTTTCTCATCTTTAATATACTTGAATTTCCCTTACAATGAATCATTTATCATTAAATACATATAAACTACCTCAGCAAAAATCTCTATGATCCCAACCTCCAAAAAATATTCTACACACAGATTGAATCTATTCATTGTTTTAGTAATGCCATTTGCCATATTTTCAATAACTATTTTTGTAACCTCTTAAACTTAGGAAGGCTAAATTGTCATAAAGTGTAATTTTTATTGAAAAAGTGAGAATTTTTCCCATTTTATATTTGAGAAAAATGCAAAGAGAAAATTAAATAAACCAAGGCAGCTAGTAGATGTTACATTTTTAGGCAAGATGACTACATCAACCAGCAATGAAAATGTCTCAAGAAGATTTAGCATGTACACTGAGCTAACAAAAGCCAGTTAATCTAATATGTAGTCAAGCTATATAAAGCTTATTCAATCTAACATATAAAATAGTAAGACTTTAAGAGAATTCCTTGAGTTTTCTATTACTCCACTGAATACTTAACTCTAGAATGTAAAATAAAAAATATGATGAGTGCAAGAATTTTTGAAAACTTAGAAATACTCGTTTCCTACTTACTTTCAAAAATAGAAAAGAATGTTTGCAACTTATTTATTCTGTTTTTAAAGAGCAGGGTGACTTCTACAGCACAACATAAGGGAATAAACCGACACAGAGTGAGAGCCAGGAAATAAATCAATGTAATGTCACCTCACAAAACTCTTAGGAGATATCTATCCAGAAGTAACAAAGCTAAATATAAAGAAGAAAAAAGTAATAATAAAATAAACACGGAAGTTTTATTCTTGCATATCAAAGTCAATATATGAAAAGACATTCTCCAGTAGCCATAATGCAAACACTAAAAAAAAGAGTGAGTTTAAAAAAGTAGCATAAACTTGTGACAGAATTCTCAATCAGCTTTTTAGAGCACATAGAAGAGGAAGAGTTGAAAAAGAAATTGAATAATAGAACAGAAAGAGGATATAACATATAGAACATGAAAAACAGAAGAAAAAATCTTCAGTGACGAATTTTTTTTCATGAAAAAAAGTGCAAAATAAAAGAACTAGGGGATCAGTAAAGCTACAAAAATGATACCAGAGTAAAAACAAAATGTACTTCTTTCTGAAACAACATTTAAACAAAATTCATACATTGCCAAAGATAAGCACAGTTGTTCCTATTTGAGTGAAAAAAAATTGATTTAAAATATAAATTAAAGTGTAGATATCTAGTCCCATATAAGAGACTATATATATAGTATAGCTTGTGAAATATTCAATGACTGAGCGTTAGCGCAATTTCCAGATAAGAATAATTGAAGAATTTATTAAATAAATTATGGTTTTATATGTATATATTCAATCACAAGTAATTTCCTTTGAAAAAAAATATTTTGCTTTAATTGCGACAATTATTTTAACCCAGAACTAGAATCATACTTGATACCTCAGGAATACTGTAAATGTTTGAGTGTGGTTTCTGGGGCCAGTTCCCCAGGTAGAATCCTAGCTCCTCTCTTTAGTGGTTACCTAATTTGGTGTGTATGACTTAACTTCTGTATGCTCTAATTTCCTCATTTATGAAATAAGCATTATTAATAGTACATTACTAGTAACATAATTAATAGAATTTAATAGAACAATAAATTAAGGAAATTATATTAGTAGAATATTAATAGTTCTTGATTTCACCAGGGACATGGATTCAAAATTCAGCATTTTCCTTTGGTCCTCATATACTGCATATAAATGTAACAAAGGTAATATGAAATATGAAAATACATGTTAGATTTTTGGTGGCACTAGGTAACACTTATAGCCTGCAGTTTTAATCTGCGTCACAGCTAAAAGAATTTGTAGAAGCCATCTGAAAGGAAGTAAAGAAAATAAACACAAAGAGATATTAAGAGGGAACCAAATAAGAGCTCAGAAAATACCAGCAAAAAAGAAACACTAAAAGGTGCAGGGAAGACCCTGGCGTGCAAAATATTTATTTCTTGTTTGTGATCAAAGATGTAGACACCAGGTTCAGTAGGGTTGCCTTCTGAATTTGAGAGGAGCTGGGGAATCAGGCAGCAGCAGTAACCAATAGAACAGGACTATCTCAGTGATGGAGTCTGCATTTGAAGCATCAGTAAGAAGACACACTATGGCTGGTAAATGCCATATAGACTAGAAGACAGCACTCTCTCTCTAAAGAAAACTTGGCAAATGGCTGAACCAAGAACATTTACACAGTCAAATCTGAGTAATAAAAAGAAAGTGATACAGCAGGATTAGAAAGATATAAGAAAAATGAAGAGATAGAAAATTACACTTACTTGAAGAACACTCACCAAAAGAACACTGCCAAAAAGAAAATTAATATGGTTAATCAAAATTTTGTGATAAACTTAAACATAATTTAGAAAGTATTTCCCTAAAAAGCACAAGGCAGAATTATCAGAACTCAGGGAAGAGATGGTAAGAAAACAGAAGCAGATAAAATATGAGCTGGCAGAACTAAGGTATGAAATACAGTAAAAATCATCACAGAAACAGCCAATTGAAAGGAGAGGAAAGAATAATCATCTCTGTGGAAGTCACAGCAAGGGATATTAAAAAATGGAAATAGAAGAAGAAAAGAAAAGGAAGGAAGAGTGGGAGGGAGGGAGGAAGGGAGGGAAGAAGGAAGGGCCGAGATGGAGGGGGAGAGGGGGCAAGAAGGAAGGAAAGGAAGAAAGGGAAAGACAATCAAAGAAACAAAGTGACAGAAAAGAAGAAATAGAATTTAAAATAAACTTTAAAATATTAGAGAAAAAATTATAGATACAGAGAACACACAGAGAACCAACATATGCAAAATTGGAGTCCCCAGTGAAGAAAATCAAGCTATAATTCAACACATTTGCCTTAAAAAAAGAAGATTCAACTCTACATACTGAGAGAACACCATATATCATGGACTACCGAAGTCTAATAGTTAACACACAGGTATCCTATTAAAGGCATTGTACTTCAAATACAAAGTAGGAGTTCTTGAGCATCCAAGCAGGAAAAACAAATCAAATATACAAAGAAAAATCATGGTTGTCTCAGACTTCTCCTTTCCACACTAGAACTTAGGTGAAGAACACTTGTGATGCCACTAGGAAAATAAACTGCAGCCCAATTAACCAACTGCCAAGAACAAAGACAACAAACACTAAAATATGCCCAAATTCAGAGAGTATTTTTCTTTTGAATCCTTCCCTAGGAAATTAAAAGCATATGGACTTCACTCAAGATAATGAGGAAAATTATTATAAAAGAACTGATAGTGAGTATTGAATATATTTAAGTCTAGAAATAAGACTAATCAAGCATGGGATTTAGGATCGTCAAGGAAGAATATAAATGTTACATGTCCTAACCATGTAGAAATAACATATGACAAAATCTAAGAGAAGAAGGGGGGAGACAGTAGTAAGAGTATCTTGTTCATTGATTCTTTATTTCTAAGAACTTGGAGTAAAAATAACATTTAAAGCTAACAAATAAGGCAATAATTTTATGAAAATAGTTATAGTAAAAAAAATCTTAGAAGGTAAGTTTAAAACTACAAATAAAATATTACTGAAACAAACTAATTTTATAACTACTAATGTAGGGAACACTGGATTACGAAGTAAAGAAAGACAGAGAGGCAATTTGGATGACAAAGCTAAGCCAATTGCTGCTGTATATAAGATTCTCACCTAAAACACAAACCTGGGCGGAAGAAAGTTTGAAAATTTAAAAAATGGGCAAAGGAATAGTAGGCAGATGCAAACAGAGAAAACAGGAATGGTCTAATGTAAAATTAGCAACAATCCTTCACTCCTTCCCAGGGACACAGCCTTGGCAACGTGACTTTGAAGCTTCTCTCGTCAAACAGTGGAGTATTTCCCCTCCTCATGTGTCTCAGCTGGTCTCGAGACATGTTTGGGACAACAAAGTGTGGCAGAAGTGAGGGAATGCCAGCTCCGACCTGTACAGAACACTCTTTATACAGCTGGATCTCTTCAAACACTCTGCTCACTGTCCAGCAAGCAAACTGAGCTGGCCTGTTGGAAGATGAATGGCCCTACGGAGCAGCCACAAGACTCCAGACTCCCAGATGAGGCCCCCCTACACTTGCCAATCTCGAGTCAATCTGGGACCTGGGGACAGAAGCGTTAAGTGAAGACATCTGAGACCAGAAAATATTTCCGCCCAGGTGAGACCAGCTCAAATTGCCAGTGCATAGAATCTTGCCATAAATAAAGGGTTGCCATGGTTTAACATGGAATAGGAATAGAACAGAAATAGGAATAAAAAACTGACAAAGCAGGGGCAAATATATCAAAATGGGTATAATTTGAGTAAAAACATAAAATGACACTAATAATGGCATTATATAATGCTAAAAGTATTAAAAATGGGGATATTAGCAAACAACATTCATGAAGAAGACAGAAATAAATTATTGGTAAGAGATATTAAAGACTTTTAACCCGTGAGTAATGAATACAACAAACACATGTAAGATATAAAGTAGTAAATTAATATAATTAATTGGATATATCTGATTAATAAATAAAACCTAGAACCTGAAAATGAATACATCTTTCTAGGTTTTCTGTGACTTTTATGAAAATTGACTTTAATATATTACAGTGCAAAGTATATCTCAATAATTTCAAAGAATTAGAAAAAAAGAATAATTTCAAAGAATTACAAATCTTTTCTGATCACTACCTAGTGAAATTAGAAATTGATAACAATATCAGAAAGAAAAGTCCATTCCATCTGGAAATTTAAGAAGCAAAAATTATCTCCATTCTTAGGTGAATTTAAAAAAAGAGACCATAATGAAAACATCACGTATAAAAGATTTATTTCATAAATAGCATATATAGAGATACTAAATCTAAGCAGACATATTTCCAAAGAATATTAGAAAATGTTCTCAAAAAGTCACCCCATCCCCCGCCAAAGTCCTGGGCTCAGCAGTTACTATCAAAGTGTAAAAGGAGATGGGAACTGAGTAGATGGGAGACGGAAGACTGAGGAAGACTTCTCTGTATACCCCTTCATACTTTTTACATTTTCTACCATTATGATGTGTTAACCATTACATACATACATACATTCATAATACGTAAAAGGACTATCATAAAATACAAATAAATTAACAGCAACATTAATTACTTATCTCATTGTGTTGTGATAAGATTAAATTAGCTACTACAAACAATGCACTTACATCTGTCACTGGCGTAAAGAAGTTAATAAATATTATCTGTATTGTTTTTATGAATGTATATATTTATTTAAAGTCAGGCATTTTGTTGAGGTAGCCTCACCCATCCATTTAAAGACCAAAATAAACCACCTCATCAATTACACTACATTATTTCCCTTCAATAGTTTAAATTTAGTCACAAATCAGTCAATGTTCTCCTAATTTATGTCCCAATTGATCAGAAGTAAAGGACTCTACAAATGTAGGACACCTGAATATCAGGTTATGAGTAATGATTAAAATGAGACAGATAGATATAGATGTCTACTTATATCTATATATATCTATACAGACACATACATTTGTCTATCACATTTTCTTTATTCATTTATCCCTTGGTGGGCACTGAGGTTGTTTTCATGTCTTGCCTATTGTAAATAAGGCTGCAATGAATGTGGGGGTGCAGATATCTGAAAGTAGATAGTGATTTCATTTCCTTCAGGTGTATATCCAGAAGTGGAATTGTTGGATCATACGGTAGTTCTATTTTTAATTTTTTGAGGAACCTCCATACTGTTTTCTATAGTGGCTGTACCCATTTACATTCCCATCAACAATGTATAAGGGTTCCCTTTTCTCCACATCCTCTGAAAAAAATTAAACTTATAGAAACAGAGAGTAGATTGGTGGTTGCCAGGGGCAGGTGGGGGAAATGAGCGAAGGTGGTCCAAGGGTACAAACTTCCAGTTATAAGAGAGATAAGTTCTGAGGATGTAATGTACAGCACAGTGACTCCAGTTAACAATACTGTTGTATATTTGAAAGTTGCTAAGAGAGTAAATCTTAAAGGTTCTCAACACACATATACACACAAAAAAATTGTAATTATGTGAACTAACAGATGTGTTAACTAACCTTACTGTGGTAATCATTTTGCAATATATACATATATCAAATAATCACGTTTTACGCCTTAAACTTACACAATGTTATATGTCAAATATATCTCAATAAGGCTGGGAAAAAACAGTAAAATATTTGTGTACTCTAGTAAAATATACACCATTATATACTGATAGGTTGGACATCAAAAAGGCATTGTTAAATTAGTTTTGTGTGTTAAATTAGTTTTATTAGTTAAACTAACATTGCCTTATTTCTCTTGGAATTCATCCCAAAACCAAAAATCCACAATCAAAAATATACAATGTACACAAGATTGAAATAGTCCAACAGTAGCTGACTTTGGGAATTAGCCAAGGCAACTCAAACCACAACTAGCATGAAAAATATTTGGATATTAATTTAATAAATGTTTTCCTAGCAAGAATTTGCTAAAGTGTTTTTTTTTTTTACTTTTTTTAAACCAGCTTAAAAAAAACTGCGCTTCTTAAATTTTTCTGGTTAACAAATTTCAAGAACGGATTTTGATGTCCTCTTCAACTCTGAAAATATGAGCTTTCTTACCACATTTACCCTTGCAAAGTAAACTAGTGGTTATTTATGTGAAAGCAATTTTAGCTGCAGTTTAGTCACAGAGAATTTCATATATTTCTGGAAAATAAATGCAAGTCAGCAGATAACTTTGGTATCTCTGGTCCTTGATCAATGGCAAGATCACAGTTGCTGACCTGATTCAGAAGAGGATTTGTTACAAGTATTTTCTCTCGGATAATAACAATCATCAATGGAGAAAGACTGATTTTTCTATAGGAAGTCTCCATACATAGCCATTCGATAAAACAGGTCCAATAATGTTACAATACTTAATAAAGTAAAAAAATCTGAATGAGTTTTCTAGATTCTGCTTATTTTAAAATATCAATAGACAAAGACTCAATATTAAGTTTTATTATTTACTTTGCAAGTATATAAATTACAACCAAGTTCAAGTAATAAAATATATTTAGAAAAATAAGGTGCAAGTATTCCAAGTTTTTTAGAGCAAAAAAAAGTCTATTGTATTCTTCCACTCATAATCATATTGCATTAAGTAGTTAAATACATATTCATTGAAAAGGACATTTTTTATGTGCTTAAGGGTTTTAGCAGTTTTCTAAGAAGAAATCCATGAAACTGAGTACCTGTCATACTTTCAAATGGAATATGGTAGGGCCAAATTATTTTAAATTATTGGTTAAACACTTTATTTCATATGCCCTAACAACGAGTTTCCAAACAAAATTATCGTTTCTAAAGTACAGTTTGCTCTCTTACTTTATTTTTTTTCCTACCTCTACCTCCCTTCATAATGATGGGGATAAAGAATTCTCAAACTAAAGAATAAATGGTCTTTATAAATGCTAGGGTGTGCAAATGCAACATTTTAGTAAATTGAAGTCTAGCAGGATGGCTTATATATATATGGATTTCTTAGATCTAGGCATGTAAATTGATTTGAGAGCGTAGAGTAGTTTTGCTGTGGTGATTACGCTTTGCTCTCCACCAAATTCTTAGATCAACCTTTGGTTATAATCTGAATACTCAACTTGTAAAATATACTATTTTAGGAATTTGAGCAATAGCAAGGAATTATGGTGGAAATCTTTGTGAAGTAACATGAATGAAGATCATTTATTCTTAGAAATTCAAAAGTCAGACAGAACCAAGTTTATTATGTCACCACATTTGGCTGAAGGCCGGTACAAAGGATATCAGATACGCGTGGATTATATATGACTTGTAAACTACCGTGAATAAGAGGAACAGTCAGGTGGAATTCTCTAAAGCATTCTAAAGGCCTGCACATGTAACAGAGAAGGCCGGAGGGGCTGCTTTACATTTTTTTGAGTCACATTTAATAAGAGAAGCTCTCCCAAAAGTAGTTAGAGTTGCACACTAGCGAACAACCTGGCTTCTCATTAAAAATTATCTGGGGAGCCTTTCCACAGTACTGATGTGCAGGGCCCAGGTTTAATTGGTGTGAAGTAGAGCCAAGGTAGGGGCTTTAAAAAACAAGAATAAAATAAAAAAACTCTCAAGTGATTCTCTTGTTCAAACGAAAACTCTTGCTGTTTTTATTTCTCAGTCATATAGCCTTTTCCACTTAAGCTTCCCTTCCTGGCTTTGATTCCCTGTCCCGTTACATCTAGAACCTATCTACCATACTGTGAATCTCAGTATCATAATCACATAAGATTCTCAACGTTTATTAAGTATTTATAATTCCTGACTAGAATGCAGAGATCAAAATTCTCAATCTGATTAATATCTGATATGGATACCGGGAATCTGTATTTTTAATGAAAGTCTCAGTGCTTCTAATAAAGAAAATGCATGGGCATACTAAAAATAATGCTGGAATCATTAGGATTACGGGCTTTAAAGTCAGTCAGAGGAGGATTAAGCACATTTGTTCCAATGTTCCTGCAATCATGACGATGGGCAAGTTGATACATCTTAGTACCACTTCCAGGTCTTTTGTGGGGATTACATTTATTGAACATAAAGCATTTAGCACAGTGACTGGCATGTATTTAAATATTCAATGAATATTACCTTGCAAC
Organism: Tapirus indicus; assembly: GCA_031878705.1. NCBI lineage: Eukaryota > Metazoa > Chordata > Mammalia > Perissodactyla > Tapiridae > Tapirus > Tapirus indicus. The sequence goes on along the minus strand of CM062939.1, from coordinate 24,887,445 downwards.
ATTATTCACTTGGCCCCTATTCAATTACCCTGCTCTATACATCTAACCACCTCACATATGTTGATAAGAATGTCAGAATCTGGATTCTCTATGAGGCCTCTTAGCCTCAGAGCTTTTGACTCATCTAAAGCTATCTGATCTTGACTTCAGTTATAACAATTATACACATATAGTTTTTAATGTAAATGCACATAATTATTAAACCCAATCTTAGCTTCTATGAAAACACTTTTACGTGGACAAGGAGTGATTCTACACGAATGAGGAAGCCACTGTGAGATGGATTGAAAATCTACAGAGTATTCAGTCCAAGGTAGCACCTCCTCCTCCCAGAAAAGAAAATAATGATACTTTCAGGAATCTTGGGTTAAATACAGAATACCATAGGACAGGGTAGCAGGGAAAGTCACTTCCTCACTCATCTGGACTCTCTGGGTTTGAGATGTTCTGAGATTTATTGTTTGTATCTTAGAGAGCTGAAATATAAACTTATCATTCAAGGGAGCAAGCTTAAATGGAAGACTTTCTCACTTCCAAGTCACAGTCCCCCAAAGAGAAGACAGGCAGCATCTGCCTGGACTAACACCCTGGGAAAGCATTCACTTCCCAGTTTTGAGTTGGTTGGTCTCTTTCTTTGCTGAGCCAGTGTACAATTATCTCGACCGCTGGGTGAATCATTGACCCAATCTTCTGTGGCTAGAGTAACAAAGTTGGTTTTATCTTCCAGAAAGAACACAAGATAGGACAAGTCAAACTACTCTGTTCTTTTGGTTTAGGGGCAATTTGAGTTCTTAAGGCTTTCTACTCTTGGCGTACATTCAGCATAGCGATCACGGAGAAGCCACACGTAGGCACAAAGGAAGCTCCAATTTGTTATACAGTGAAAAGATCACAGCCATAGCACAATGTCCAACATGTGACTGTTATTGAATAAATGTTTGCTTTTGAAATTAAAAGACTTGATTCCACTAAACTCTCTCTAAGCACATGCATGAACTAAAAATAATTCTATCCATTTCTTGTTTATTACACTACAATTTGCCAATATTCATCTTGTTTCCTTAGGATTTGCTTTTTGCCTGAGGGAAAGAGTAAATAAAAATCCACCAGATTTATTTCTGCGGAGTCCAATCTGGTTCCCCAGAGAAGAAGAGATAGGGATTCTGAATAGTTTTTATCTCCAGGAAAAAATATTAGGGAGTTGGACGCAGCTTTTGATGGATCTCGGAGGTAATTAAATGAGTGGACATAATAGAGGGGAGATGAGGCATTCCAAAAGTTTATATCCTCCTTTAATGTTGATAATATTCCTAAGTAGGTGTTAACATTTTTAAAGCAAAAGTAAAATGATATGAATGTATATTAGTCATATTTTAAACTAACAAGCCATTTAAATTGGACAGTTGAGAGCTGCAAAATATGCAAATTTATAAATATACTGAATCAGCCTGTAGAGGGAAAAAAGCAATAAACGCTCCAAACGTCATGATAAATGTTGATTTAAAATGGTGGTTTCTGTAACCGGTAATATGACAAACTAAATGCTCAAAAAAAATGCTTCTGAGTACATCATACATAAAAATGCTGGATAAAATAAAAAGGAAGAAAATAATGTAGACTGAATCAGCAGATCTCCCATTCGCCCCTTAAAAAAGTAAGAATCCACAGAGGAGATGGTTGCACACGGGAGCCACAGAGAGAATGGGAACCCAGGCAAGGAAATGGATCTGACTGAAGAACTTTGCAAAAAGTTAGTATTCCCAAGAGGCTACACAGTCGGTGAGTCACTTAGTGGAGGAGAAAACAAACAAACAAACAAAAATCCCTAGCTCACAAGCAAACCAAAATCTGTCGCTGCAACAGAGAAAATGAAGATAATGGCCTGTTTTAGCTTTGGCCCTAATTGCAGAGGAAGAAAGAAGAAACGATTGCCATGAGGATTCTCAACCACAATTCCAGACATACAAAGTTTTAGGCATGAATTTACACTACTCATTGGTCTTAAAAACCTCAAGTTGAAATTTAGTCTAAATATTTATCAGGATAATAGTGACGTACACAACTGGAAGAAGCAAACAAATATTCTCTAGAGATACAATTTCCAGGACTTAATACAAGCAGCAAAGATAAAATTTAATGGAACATGAACAAACAATATCAAATCACTAAATACACAAGAATATGAGCCAAAATGACTAATAACCAGGAAAATCTACAAACTACAGCCCCAGATTTATAAAAACTGTACATAGAAAACTATAACATAAAAAACTAAAAGTTAATATTTTAAAAGATATATAGGAATATTTTGTGTGAGTAAAAATAGACTATTAAAATTGATAAGTTAGATCTGAGAAACAAAGAGAATATAAATAAAATATAAATAAAAATCCAATAATTGAAATAAAAATTTCAGTGTCTAGTTGAAACAGCAAAATGTGCATAGCTAAAGACTGAAAGGTAGATATGCAGACATTACACAAAACACTACACAGAGAACATAAGATGGAGAATGTGAAATATAAATTAGAAGATATTGAGGAGATCTAACAATTGCCTAATCAGAATTCCAAAAGGAAATAAGGGGAAGACAATATTTGAAAAAACAGTGACTAAGGATTTTATTAACTGATGAATATAATCATAAGATCCAAGAATAGTCCCCCAAATTTTGAACAGAATAAAAACATCTATACCTAGACATGTCAAAGAGAGGAGGATATTAAAACATTCAGAAAGAAAAGATGACTTAGAGTGGAAAAACCAATTACATTGACAGCTGACTACTCCACAGCCTTCATTTTCACAGTGTCTCCAGCCCTTGAGGTCAAAACTATTTTCATAATGATACCATGCTGATTTTCTTTGTTGAGATAACCTTGCTTTTTATTAATGATGTTATTGATTTGTGTTCTTTCCTTTTACTGTTGGTTAGGTTATTTTAGGGATGTGTAAATTTCGTTGAGCTGTTCAAATAATCCGCTCTTGCTTCTTAAATTTCTCTACCACGTATTTGATTTTCGGTTTCATTGATTTCTGCTCTTCATTATTTCCTTCCTTCCACTTGTTTGGCTTTGCTTTGCTCTTCATGATGTAGATCCTTAGGTCCCTGGCTTTAGAAGCATTAAAGATAGTATTTAAACTTTGTCTCTATGAACTGCTTTGTCTGCGTCCCATGAATGCTGATATGTGGTATTGTTTGCCATTGACTTCAAAGCACTTTCTAATATCAATTTTGATTTCACCTTTGGCCCATGCATTGTTTAAAAAATGTCCTGTCTAATTTCCAGATATTTGGATTTTCCTAGATATTTTATTTTTGTTGACTTCTATTTTAATTTCATTGAGATGAGAAAATATTGTATGTTTTCAATCATTTTACATTTATGGAGATCTATTTTATGGCCAAGCATGTGGTCTATCTTGGTGAATATATAATGGGAACCTCCAAAGAATGTATATTCTCCAGTTAGTGAATATATTGTCTTAAAAATGTCAACTAAATCAAGAGTTTGCCAATCTTATTCAGATCTTTTAGACTTTACCTATTCTTTGTCATTTTATTTTGTTAATTGGATATTAACATATTCTACTACATGTTTTGAGACTCATACACATTTATCTTGTATATTAATTGTTTCTTTTTTGATTGTATAATATCCCTTTTATCTTTGTTTTGAAGACCATTTTATCTGTCATTAAAATAGCTATTCTGGTGTTTTTATGCGTATTCTTTACTTTTGTAGGCAAAATAGTGAGGTCTTGTTCTCTTATCCACTCTGAGGAACTCAGTTTATTAATTGGAGTATTTAGAACAACAAAATTTAAGTAATTATTGATAAGCTTATTTTATTTTAGATGTGTTCATTTACTTAAGATGTGTTTCCCTTTCCCTCGTGGTGCACAGTTATAATAGCTGATCTAAAGTGTTTGTCTGATACTTCCCACATTGGGACTGTTTGTTGACGTATGTTTATTTTTTTTCCCTTGAGAATGTGTTAAATAACCCTGGTTGTGTGTATGTCAAATCATTTTGCATTGTATCCTGGATAATGTGAATTCTATACTGGATAGAGTCCTATGTATATTTCAGCAGGACATATTCAAAGTTAGATTCAGACTGTAAGTTCTGCCTCCCCTCCTGTGTGTGGTGAGTTACATTTTAGTTCCCCTCTTAATGTGTTTGCTGTGCTGGTTTGTGTCTGTGGCTTACATTCATGGCTCCCAAAGTCTCTGCTGTATATTCAACATGACAAAATCTGCATTTTGATAATATCCTATTTCAACAAGTTTGGACTTTCTAGACATGAAGCATTCTGACAACAAGACTTGTAGTGCAGAGAAATAGCAGTGAACTCGAGGGCTTTAGGCCTTTCGTTAATGTTACCATTTTTAACAAGAGTAATGACAGTTGTTGACTCAGATCACAATTAGAAAATTTAGGGTTTCTGGCCCTGTGGTGTAGGGTTTTCAAAGCATTAATTACTGAGGATATTTTCTTGGAGAAGTGCAACCATTAGAAAATTCTAGCTTTGATTTTTTTCTATGCTCAGACAACGACATTTTAATTTGCAAAAGTGAAATCCAGACACACCCAACCCACCAGAGGGCAGAGCCCTTTGAATTCTTGTTGATGAAATGAGTCTGTTTTCCCAGAGTGCTCAAAAATATTTGTTACTTGAATGAAAGTAAAATAAATGAATGAGTTATTCTTATATTGAAATAAGCCCTTATGGAATTAAATAATTTGCTTTATTAAATTTCCATCAGTGTATTTCTTTTCCCTAAAACAGGTAAGAATTCAACAGAGAGAAACAAACAGAAGTGGGTTGTTATATGCTTGGAAATTAACTAAATACACAAAAGCAAGGGAATGATTAGTAAATAAATCTCTACTCACATAGTCCCTGATTTTGGATGCTATTTTGAAATTCAAGGGCTGTTATGGGTTGAATTGTGTCTCCTCAGACAAGACATGTTGGAGTCCAAAGCCCCAGTAGCTCAGAATGTGATCTTATTGGATTTAGGGTCTATAAAGAGATAATCAAGGTAAAATGAGGTCATTAGTGAGTGCTCTAATCCAATATGACTGGTGTTCTTATAAAAAGAGGAAATTTGGACCCAGAGACACAGACATAGGGAAAATGCCACGTGATGATAAAGATTTTCTCAGGCAGACATACACATACAAGCCAAGGAATGACAGTGATTTCCAGAAAACCACCAGAAACTAGGAAAGAGGCAAGGAGCAGAGTCTCCTTCACAGAACTCAGAAGAAAGCAATCCAGCCAACACCCTGATCTCTGACTTCCAGCCGCCTGAACTGTAAGATGACACATTTCTGTTTGAGACACTCAGTTTGTGGTCCTTTGTTACAGCAGCCCTAGCTACCTAATATAGGAACCTGGAGACCTAGTTATTTTTCTAGATAAACATACTTTGCTGTTACTACTATTTATTTATTTATTTTTTGGTGAAATAATTAACAAATAAACAGCTATATTTTTATTTTATTTATTTTTTTGGTGAGGAAGATTGGCCCTGAGCCAACATCTGTGCCCATCTTCCTCTAATTTTTATATGTAGCACACCTGCCACAGCGTGGCTTGATGAGTGGTGTGTAAGTCTGCGCCCAGGATCCAAACCTGTGGACCATGGGCTGATGAAGTGGAGGGTGTGAATTTAACCACTATGCCACCAGGCCAACCCCAATAGCTATATTTTTAGAAGAAAAGAATTTGTCAAAAGTTAGAAACATCTCATTTATTCTAAATTTGCAACTATTAAATTATACCTATTTTTGAAATTTCTTTTATGAAAACCCATTTTCACAGAAAAAAATAACTCCTTTATATCATCATCATATTCTAGGAAATTTATAAAATGGCAAGTGCCATTTTGATTCTGACAACTATAAAAATTTGTATACATAACATATTCATTTAGGACCATGACCTTCAAGAAACTATACCAAAAATGAAGATAAAAGTTCTCAGAATGAGAAAAATACAGAAGTCAATATGTGGTGTTATAACATTAAACTAAAATCAATTTCACACCCACTTACCCAACACCAGGGATGTAGCATATAAATAAAGGGAGAATTAATGAGAACATTGCTGCAGACTTGCAGGATGATCTTCCGAGGATTACTAAAATAGAATCATATCCTCTATTTATTGACGCCATGACTCTCTCCCCATCTTCATACTGGGAACGTATATGAATAATTCAATCAATAGTAAGTTTTACTGCTGTGTGTTTTAAAATATTTTGCTAGCTTAAAATGTTTAACAACAGGGTCCATTGATAGGATGCCAGACCTATTGCCGTCAGCAGGCAAATAAAAATTTCTTCGGAAATCTAGTCATGAATTTGAATTTGACCATAGCAGTTACCACTTCAAGATTAAGCACTCAACTAACAGATAATTATATTATTTTTTGCCCCCTCTTAGTAATTAGTTACTAAGCATAAAACGCGTATAATCTTAGTGAAATTATTTCCCAGTTAAAAAGTTGCACTGAGTACCTGATAGAGCTGTAGCAGCATTAGGATTTAATCTTTTTAAATGTTTACTTTAACAGAAACCTTTTTGTTGTTTAAATCCAGTAGCTTGTTAAGGCAGATGTGTTCGTTCAGTTTTCAGAAGAGATCAGCTGCTCAACTTCAAAAATAATAGATACGGGTAATTTTAAATGGCAAACATGAAAGTTGATTTCCCAACCTTACTTTCTGCCAAGTAGCTGGGCAGCCATAAGGCATGCTAACCTAACTGGTGCCAATTTATTGCCATGTGTGTTCAATTTAGTACCTAATCCACTACTGGTTCAGAAGCCCATACCATCCATTGACTCATCAGACACACCTTAAGGAATGCTGTGAACGTATCACTTTTCAAAATATGGGTGACAAGTCCTTCAATATCTCACTGTAGAAGGGAAATATATACTTACTAAAAATGTACACCTATGGGAGTACTCATTCTGCCTGTGATGATCGAAGCCCCTCGCAGCCCCCCCCTCACTGATTACAAGAGTAAATCTGGATACATTACAAAAGAAAAGAAAACAAAAAACTACTTGAAGACCCTGAAAATAAACAAAAGCAGCTGAGTGATGGAGATGAGTCAAAACTTAGAGGAGCAACTCACAGGTGAGTTTCCTGGTTTTATTTTTGTTTCTTCTCTCATGGCTTTGCACCAAGGGTAGACTTCAATTGCACAGCAGCACAGCATGTGTAGCTAAAACTCTGACAGAAAATCTGGATACTTCTGGCCAGAGAACAATAGAAAAAAGCCAATTAGGCCAGAGTAGGTGGAGGAAATCCTAGAGGAGGGAGAGATTGAAAAGAGAAGCCAGCATTTCTGTGTAGAAACCCATAAAACTCACAGTCTGCTTTGCACCTATGAGCATAGCAAAGACTTTGAGAACTCAACAGATATGTGAATCACTTGCAAAATTTCAGCCTAATCCTGAACTTCACAGGTTCAAATGAGCCCAAATCAGCATGACCAAGGCTTTCAGAAGAAAAGTGAGATTTGAACCACCGCAACAAAAGGTGAAATACAACTGGCAGTCCAAACATGAAAAAGTTGACTGCCTACTGAAATAAACCATCAACATTCTCCAGAGTGTCATAACAAAACCCAGACATTCATAATGTTCTTCACATTCATTCATTCACTTATTACACAACATTCTTAATGTCCAGGATACAATAATAATAAAAATTAAAAAACTTAACATACCAAAACTGAGAAAATATGAGCCATTCTCATAGGAAAAGGCAACCAAGAGAAGTTGATTATGGGATGATTCAGATGTTAGTTATCAGGAAAAGAGCTTAAAGCAGCTGTAACTATGCTCCATGACGTAAAGAAAAATATTTGAAATAAATGAAAAAGTAGAAATTGTAAGTACAGAAATAGAAATTTTTATAAAAAGGGCAAAATGGAAATTTTACCAACAAAAAAATACATTATTTAAATACAAACTCACTGGAAGCTCCACCACGACAGGCAATTTTCTCTTCAAATTATAGTATCACCAGCACTAATAACAGTTTCTTGCTCAGAATAGGCCTATGAAAAATATTTAAAGAATAAAGTTTTAAAAGGCTGGTAAAATCAAACATCACTTTAAATATTTTAAAGAAATCACATAGGCTGAAAAACTGATGTGAAAGCAAAAAAGTTTTATTTCTAATGGCAAAATTTCAGTTCTTTACAAGAAGGCTAAACCACATTATAATCTTTATCTTTTGAAATATTGAATCTCCCCTATAATGACAAAATAAAAATTAATCCATTAGATATCTGAAAAAATTATTAAAATTGGCCCAAGCATTTCTGTTTGGCAAGTAAGGAGCTCGGAAGTTGTCACTCTGTCCTACCAACAAGTGAAAAGATGAACAAACTGAAAAATCAACAACTTTTAAGAAAAGTAAGGTCACAGAGCAAACAACTGCACCCAAAGTGGGACAAACAAACAGGCAGATACAGAGAATCACAACTTACCAGAGCAAAGCTCAAGAGCTGAAACCTCCCCCAGAACCGGTCCCAGAGGAAGAACACTTCAACTGTAGCTGACAAATTGCTGGAGGCTCAGTGTAGACAAGTCCAAGAATAAAAAACTGCAAGGGGACCCAATCCTAGATGGGCCCCCCATACTACTGTGTTTTATCTCCAGGAGCTCAACTGGGTTCTCACAGTAAAAATTGGAGAAAAATCCTCTCGAGCTTCCAGCAGTGGGAGAGGAAAAGGGACCATTTTGAAATACACCACAGCACTGTTCTTCTTAACGAGGTCTGCCCATGGGTGAAACTATGTAAGCAGAGCCTAACCTGCTGGGGTTTTATCAGAGCCTAGTGGACTTAGGTAAAGGAAATATCCAACTGCAGCCCATCCTAGTCATCCCATCACACATAAGGAAGGTATAGTGAGAAGCACATGTGAAGGTCACAGTCCATAGGCATAGGCTCACTAAAAGACTGAGACCTAATCATAGGACTATAGACTTCCCCTCACCCCACATCTCACCACCACATTACTAAAGGCCAATTTACAGCAGTTCCTTTTACCCAGTGCATTATGTCTGGCTGTTAAGAAAAAAATTACAGGGCATACCAAAACTCTGAGATCACAGTTTGAGGGGGCAGAACAAACATCAGAAACAGACATGGCAGGGATGTTGGCATTATCAGACCAGGAATTTAAAACAACTTGGATTAATAAACCAAGGGATCCAATGGATAAAGTAGACAAGATGCAAGAACAGATGGGCAATGTAAGCAGAGAGATGGAAATCTTAAGACAGAACCAAAAAGAAAATCGAGAGATAAAAAACACTGTAACAGAAATGAAGAATGCCTCTCATGGGCTCATTAGTAGACTGGACACAACTAAGGTAAGAATCTCTGAGCTAGAAGATGTCAAAAGTTCAGAAAAAGCCAAAGTAAAACCAATGAATCACTGAAGAGGTAATTAGTAAAATTTATTACGCACACACCAAAAACACAGTCTGTGAACCAACAGTACTCAAACAAAGCATGGAATGAGGCTCAAGGGTATATTTTTATAAAGCAACTTATATATTATATAGTGAGAAGGCAGTGACTGTTTATTCTCCACAGTGATTGGTTATAATATTAGAATTTCTTAAATGATAGGGAATTAGTTAGTGGTTACCACATATCAACCTTGAGAAACAGTTTAAACTTTGCTTATGATTTCCAGAAGCATAAACAGGAAATGACCCAGGTCAAGTTAGCCCTGCCAGATAAGCCAAATTAACCTTTGTTCACATGACTAAACTGGTTTTGTCTACACAGAGAATTTTCAAGGCTGGTCTCCATTTTTTTATTTTAACAAGGATATATCAAGAAAATCCTCAAAAACTGAAAAGCAAAGAGAACAAAGACTGAAAAAAAATGCAATAACTAGAGACTGTGGAACAAGTACAAAAGATGTAACATACGTGTAATGGGAATCCCAAAAGGAGAAGAAAGGGAAAAGAAATATATGAAACAATAATGACTGAGAATTTTCCCCAAATTAATGTCAGACACTAAACCACAGATCCCAGAGACCACTAAGAGCAGAATAAATGCAAAAAAACCTACACTCAGGCATATCACTTTCAAGCTATACAAGATGTAAAGAAAAAATCCTGAAAGAAGCAAGAGGAAAAAAAACTTTTATCAATAGATAAGCAAAAATAAGCACTACATCCAACTTCTCAAATTCCATGCAAACAAGAACAGAGTAAGCTGAGATATTTAAAATTTTGACAGAAAAAACTCGCCAACCTACAATTCTGTACCCTGCAAAATTATCCTTCAAAAATGAAGGAGAAATAAAGACCTTCTCAGACAAACAAAAATTAATGGTATTTGTTACCAGTAGACTTGCATTGTAAGAAATGTTAAGAGATTCTTTAGAGAGAGAAAATAATATAGAAAAACTAGGATCTACACAAAAGGAATAGCATTGGAGAAGGAATAAGTGAAGGTAAAATAAAAATATATTTTTCTAATCCTTAATTAGTCTAACAAATAACAGTTTGTTCAAAATAATAATAGCAACAATGTATTCTATTGCATATACATACATATACATACATATATACATACATATATATATACATGCATATATATATATATATATATATATATACACACACACACACACACTTATAAAGTGAGAGGAATGACAACAATGATAAAAGGAACAGGAGGGAGGAATTAGCATTATTGTGTTGTTACACAAACCATCCATGAAGAACTACAGTGTTATTTGAAGATGGACTTGGATTAGTTGTAACTGTATATTGTGAACTCTAGGGCAAACACTTTAAAAAGAAGTATAACTGATATACTAAGAAAGGAGAGAAAATGGAACCATATAAAATGCTCAATTAAAAACACAACAGGCAAAATACGAGGAAAAGACAAAAATAGGAACAAAGACAAAGCAACAAATAGAAAACAGCAATGAATATGGTAGATATCCACTATACCAATAATCATCTTGAATGTCAGTGGTCTAAATCCACCAATTAAAAGACAGAGATTGTCAGAGTGCATCAAATGACAAAACTTAAACATACATTGTCTAAAAGAAACCCACTTTAAATATAAATACAGATGTAGATTAAAAATAAAGGGATGGAGAAAGATATACCATACTAAGACTAATCAAAAGAAAGCAGGAATGGCTATATTAATATCATACAGAGCAGACTTCAAAGCAAGGAAAGTTATCAGGCATAAAGAGGGGTATTACATTATGATAAAGGGGTCAATTCTCCAAGAGGACATGGCAACCATTAATGTGTGTATGTCTAAAAAGAGAGAGTAAAAATGTGTGAGGCAAAAACTATAGAACAGCAAGAAGTAGATGAATCTACTATCATAGTTGTAGATTTCAACACCACTGTCTCAAAAATGAAAAGATCCAGTAAGCAGACAATCAATAATGACCTAGTTGAACTCAACAACAGAAGCAATCAATTGGATACAATTGATATCTATAGGCTATTTCATCCAACAATAGCAGAATATACATTCTTCTCAAGTTCCCATGGAACATTCATCAAGATAGACCAAATACTGAGCCATGGAACACAACTTAACAAATTTAAAAGAATAGAAACCATACAATTTCTGCCCTCAGACCAAAACAAAATAAAACTAAAAATCAATAACAGAAAGATAACTGGAAAATCCCAAAATACTGGGAAATTTAACAACACGTCTAAATAACACACGGGTCAAAGAAGAAATTTCAAAAAAAAATTAACATATTTGACCTAAATTAAGAATCTCATGCTCTACCTACTGAGTCAGGCTGGCAACTTGAACTCAATTAAAATGAAAACACAACCTATCAAAATTTGTGGGATGCAGTGAAAACAGTGTTTAGAGGGAAATGTATAGCGTTGAATGCTTATACTAGAAAGGAAGAAAGGTGCCAAATCAACCATTTAAGCTTCCACCTTAGGAAACTGGAAAAAGAATGGCAAATTAAATTCAAAGGAAGCAGAAGAAAAGAAAACAACAATCAGAGCAGAAATCAATGAAATTGAAAACAGGAAATCAGTAGAGAAAAATCATTGAAATCTAAAGCTGGTTCATTGAAAAGATCAGTAAAATCAATAAGCCTCCAGCCAGGCTAACTTAGAACAGAAGAGAAAGGAGACAAATTATTAACATCAGAAATGAAAGAGGGGACATTACTACAGATCCAATGGAAATCAAATGGATAATCAAGGAATCCCATGAACAACTCTATGTTCATGAATTCAATAACATAGTTAAAATGGACCAATTCCTTAAAAGACACAGTCTGCCAAAACTCACACAAGTACTAGACAATCTGAATAGGCCTGTATCTATTAAAGAAAATGAATCAATAACTAATAACCTTCCAATACATATGGGATCACTGGTGATTCTTTCAAACATTTCAGGAAGAAATTATACCAATTGTCAACAATCACCTTCAGAAAATAGAAGTGGAGGGAATACTTCCTAACTCATTCTGTGAGGCTAGATCACATTAATACTAAAATGAGACAAGGAAATTACAAGAACAAAAAAACTACAGACCAATAGCTCTCATGAATATACATACAAAAATCCTCAACAAAATAGCAAATTGAATCCACAGTTTACAAAAAGAATTATACACCATGACCAGTGGGAATTATCACATACACAAGGCTGGTTCAACACTCAAAACTCTATTAACATTGCCACTTATATCAATAGGCCAAAAAGGAAAAATCACATGATCATAATAATAGATGTAGAAAAAGCATTTGACAAAATCCAACAAGCATTCATAATAAAAACTCTCAGTAAACTAGGAATAGAGGAGAACTTCTCAATTCAATAAAAAGTATATATTCAAAAAACTAATAGCTAATATAATATTTAACACTGAGAAACGAGAAGCTTTCCCACTATGATCAGAAATAAGGCAAGGATGTCCCCCCCACCACTCCTTTTCAACATTCATGCTGGAAGTCCTCGCTAATGCTATTAAGACAAGAAAACAAAATAAAAGGTATACAAACTGGAAAGGAAGAAATAAAACTGTCTTTGCTCACAAGTGACATGATTGTCTATGTAGAAAATCTGAAAGAATCAACCATAAAACTCCTGAAACTAATAAGTGATTATAGCAAATCTATAGGATAAAAGGTTAATATACAAAAGTCAATCACTTTCCTACATACTAGCAATGAAAAATGGAATTTGAAATTTAAAACACAACACCATCTACATTAGCACCACCCAAAATGAAATACTTCGGTATAAATGTAACAAAATATGTACAAGATCTATATGAGTAAAACTACAAAACTGATAAAAGAAACCAAAGAACTAAATAAATGGGGAGATAGTCTATGTTCATGGACAGGAAGACTAAATATTGTTAAGATGTCAGTTCTTCCGAACTTTATCTATAGATTCAATGCAGTCCCAAACAAAATCTCAGAAAGTTATTTTGTGGGTATAACAAACTGATTCTAAAGTTTCTATGGAGAGGGAGAAGACCCAGAACAGCCAACCCAATATTCAAAGAACAGAACAAAGTTGGAGGACTGATACTATCTGACTTCAAGACTGACTATAAAGCCAGAGTCTTCAAGACAGTGTGGTGTTGGCAAAAGAATATAAAAATAGATTAATGGAACAGAATAGACAGGCCAGATGAATATCCACATAAGTATAATCAACCAATCTTTGATAAAGGAGCAAGGCAATACAATGGAGCAAAGATAGTTTTTTCAACAATTGGTGCTGGAACAATTGGACATCTATATGCAAAAAAAGATGATTTTAGACAGAACTTACACCCTTCACAAAAATTAAATTGAATGGATCACAGACCAAAGTGTAAAATGCAACACTATAAAACTCCTAGACAATAATATAGGAGAACATCTAGAAAAGTTTGGGTTTAGTGATGACTTTTTAGGTATGACACAAAATACATGATACATGAAAAAAATAATTGATAAGCTGGACTTCATTAAAAATAACAACTTCTGCTGTGTTAAAGACATTGTCAACAGAATGAGAGGACACACCACAGACTGGGAGAAAATATTTGCAAAAGATACATCTGATAAAGGACTGTTATCCAAAATATACAAACTCTTAAAAGTCAACAATAAGAAAACAAATAACATGATTTAAAAAATGGGCCATGGGGCCTCCTGGTGGCTCAGCGGTTTAGTCCACGCTTGGCAGCCCGGGGTTCACAGGTTCGGATCCCGGGCGCCCACTGACACACTGCTTGTCAGCCACGCGGTGGTGGCGTCCCATATAAAGTGGAGGAAGATGGGCACGAATGTTAGCCCAGGGCCAATCTTCCTCAGCAAAAAAGGGGAGGATTGGGGACGGATGTTAGCTCAGGGCTGGTCTCCCTCACAAAAAAAAAAAAAAATGAGCCAAAGACCTTAACAGACAACTCACCAAAGAAGATATACAGATGGTGAATAACTATACGAAAAGATGCTCCATATCATATATCATCAGAGAAATGCAAATTAAACAACGAGATTCTCCTTGGTTTTACCCAAAGGAGTTGAAAGCTTATGCCCACGCAAAAATCTTCACACAAATATTTTTAGCAGCTTTATTTGTAATTGTCAAAACTTGGAAGCAACCGAGATGTCCTTCAGTAGGTAAGTGAATAAATAAACTGTGGTACATCCAGACAATGGAATATTACTTAGTACTAAAAAGAAATGAGCTATCAAGCCATAAAAAGTCTTGGAAGAAACCTAAATTCATATTGCTATTGAAAGAAGCCAATCTGAAAAGGTTACATACAGTATGATTTCAACTATATGACATTCCAGTAAGGCAAAACTATGGAGACAGCAAAAAGATCAATGGTTGCCAGAGGTTAGTTAGGAGGGATGGACGCATAGGCTGAGCAAAGAGGATTTTTAGGGCTGTGAATATACTCTCTCTGATACTATAATGGTGGATACAAGTCATTGCACATTTGTCCAAACCTACAGAATGTACACCACCAAGAGTGAACTCCAATGTAAACTATAGACTTGAAGTGACAATGATGTCAATGAAGGCTTGTCAGTTGTAACAAATGTACAACTCTGCTGGGTATGTTGATAATGGGGGAGGCTATGCATGTATGGGGGCAGGGAGTACATGGGAAATCTCTGTCCCTTCCTCTCAATTTTGCTGTGCTCCTAAGTCTGCGCTAAAAAATAGTCTTTTAAAAAAATTGCCCCTTATATTATGAATTTTTACGAAGTTAATAAAAACTCATATTTGAGGAATTCACCTAGGGGCATTCAATAAAGATTTTGCAATCTCTATAAAATTTCTTCATTAGTCTAAGGAGAGAAACTAGAATAATGAGTAATACGGAGAGTGATGGAGGATGTGGGAATTCAGCTTGGAGAGGAACATACTTAAATAGAAAGTGATAATTGTCTTCAAATACACTGCTTTGCTGTAAAGGGAATATACTTAACCACTATCATCCCCTAGTATTCTGGAGATTCTAAGCAAGTGTATAAAATAAAACAAAAAGATGCAAAGTGCGGGATGAATGTGAAGAAGTTTCTGACTTGCAATGGTATATCTTTAATAGACACGGTGCTTAGAGCACAAACTATTCCTTTACGTTCCTTACCCCACCACAATCTTATAGATGAGGTCATTATTGCGATTATATAAGTGTAAAATACTTACCTAAGCCAATAGAAAGTGTGACCACACCAGGACTTAAAATCAGTACTTTTTCCCTTTAAAGATGCTGTCTTGAAATATACATTCCATAATGAGAAAAAATTCCATAATTATTTTATCATTACAATTTAATAAACACAAGAGACCATCCTCAGTGAAGGTAGGTACATACAACTCTTTGATCTGATACAACCACCACCAACACCTATAAAACTGTGATGGAGTGATTCTTTCCGTATATTGGAGAACCTACCTTATTTACAGAATAACAAAATATAGAATGCTGGCGGACCACTGCCCTGGATAACGTGGGGAGGCAGAGATAGTAACTTGAACTAGAAATGGGTTAATTATCCATTATGATCATTATCCATCAGGATCATTATATGATCATATAATATTCATAAACTATGACAGCTTAGCACAAGAGTACAGAACTGGAAATTTTATTCAGACTGGAAAATAAAACTTAATTGGACAGTCGACAAGAAGGATGGACTTTTGAAAAAGAAACAGACAGTATGACCTTGGCATTGAAGGAATGGGTGTGAATGAGTGAGATCCCTAGGATTCTGGAGCCTACATGTCAGTACCTGGAAATTCAAATGTAATTTATGACAGTAAGTCAGAAAGACATCAAAGTGTAGGATAATTTTTTAACTCTTCACACAAGTCTGAAATTGTATGAGGGCCTGGGGGACTTCTCTCAGTTCGACTGTCCCCTTCTCAGCCGTAAGCCATCCTGCAGGCCTGCACCTTGTGCTGTATCTTTCAGCACTCCTGCCCCTTGTCCAGCCACCAGCAGTCACACTCATTACTCAGTGGAGACCCGGAACTCCCGCAGGATTTTTCTCATGTTTCCTGTCTGCCCTCGGAGTTCAGCAGAAACACTTGCGCCTCTAACGCGGGAGAGTTTCCTCAGCACTCTGCCCCATCCCAGCTGTATGGCCTCTGTCGTGTATCCCATGATGCATGGAATTCAGAAGTTTGCTCTCACTGCTCCCTGCCCTCAGCTGTCAAGACTGTGCTGAGCCCTAAGGAAGGCCGCTATGAGCTCTCCTGCTCTGATGCCATCTACAGGTGGCTGCTACCTTGAGGGCTGGAGGACCTGAGGCAGATAGAGTTTCTCTCAGCTGTTGTCCTGTTCCCAATATTCCATCTGCACATTGACGAAGGCTTATGGGAAAGAGTGAGTGGTTGGGTACAGACTCTTTGTGGCCAGTGCCCCTGGGAATACTAAGTTATCATGCTAGCCCTCACTAAGCTATAAAAATTCTCCAGAAATTCCTGTTTTTTCTTACTTTGGATGGTCTCTCCTCCTCCCTCTGCTCTACCAGGGTTGAAATCAGCTTTGGGTCTCTTCCCTCCTAGGAGGGCTTCTCACTTACTGGATTTTGTTCATTTATGTTTCTTTGTGTCCTTGGCTCTATAAAGGATTTTAAGAAACTACAATTTTGTAAGTTATCTTCTTTTCCTGGTTGGTAAGATGGAAGCGATGTTCTGATACTTTCTTCTTCCCAAGCAGTGGTAGAAGCATTCAAAGTGGAGGATAGTTTTTAATACCAAGTTAACAAATATATTATAACTAAACATAGCAGGCCTGTTGAGTGTAAGGAAAGTATTGCTTTACCCCCATAATCAAGCAGAGTCTCTGTTATACAAAACGTTTTTAAAATATAAATTTGTTGATTTTAATTATCAGAGAGAGTGTTAGGTTTCCAAATGCCAAGATAAGCCTTTTAAGCTATCAGTTTCCAGATTTTGCCCATTACTATGGAACTTTGCAAAACCCCTGAGCTGCAGATGTTTTCATATTAGCTGTTAATCAGCAATATATGCATAGGAATATTTCACAAACTTCTTGAAGAATTCTAAGTAATATGTTCAAGAATAATTCTGGAAAATGTGTGTCACAGCTTACCAAAAATGCTCGTTATTTTTTAATCTATTTTTGTATAAGCTGCTTCAAAAGTCAGAGCTGAAATCACTTAGAAGCAAAACTTAAATTGGAACAATGATGCACGGGCCTGGTGATTCTACATATGGAATTGAAATTTTAACTGTTTCTAAGGTCAGAAGTGAGAAAGAGAATATTTAACTACATCTGATTCTGAAATTAATATTTCAGAAAATTGCATTATTTAATATTTGTTATGGATTCTTTCTGCTGGCCACTGGTTGAAAGTAATAATAAAAATAAAACCTCATATAGTGCTTCACTGTGTCAGGCCTTATTCTAATCACTTTATATAACTTAGAATAATTTCTAATTTAATCTGTAAAACAATCCAGTGAGGCGAGCACTATTATTATTACCATTTTATAAATGGGGAAATTGAAGAACAGAAAGTTAATTAATGACCAAGTTCATACAACTAGTTAGAGGCAGAGTCAGTCAATTTAGCTCTAGCATCTGTGTTTTTTACAATTATGTTCAACTGCCTCAAATTAGAAAGCAAAATTATAGATCAAACTACACCTGTAAATTATGGGTTTAAACAATGTAATTTTATAAGATTTTGATTTTTATGTTTGAAATGCCAGTTCTGCTGCTATAAATTTAAATATATTTGAAACCATAATCATTGATTTTCTTTAAAATGAACTTACCTAATGTTATATATTAGATATTCACTATAATTAGCATTTTTATTCATAAAAATTGTTCTATGTATTTTGGTTCTATAATTACTAAATTTACTTGAAATCAAAGTATTTTAATTTGCTTATCCCTAAGGTCATACTTAGAGTTCACTTAATAAATAAAATAATATATTTTTATCATCATTTTTGCAGTAGCATTAGAGATGT
Organism: Tapirus indicus; assembly: GCA_031878705.1. NCBI lineage: Eukaryota > Metazoa > Chordata > Mammalia > Perissodactyla > Tapiridae > Tapirus > Tapirus indicus. Next base: position 24,868,896 of record CM062939.1, on the reverse strand, counting down.
TCTCATAGTCGTACATAGATACGTGGCAGTTTATTTCTATAAATGACCTAATCATCCCACTGAGTACATTTACCATTTAATGATATCTCAGCTTTAAAATATATTCTCATTTGGAGATAGACAAAGATAAAGTAGAAGGGTGAGGATCAGATTCTGCCCTTCCTCTACTCTTTCCTACAATACGAGTCTCATGTTGCTTCTTCTGTTGGCCTCTACTGGGAATCCTATTGGTTTCTGCTCCTAAAGCATGTAGCTGGAGAAGTAACAGTTGGTTTTTGTTATCTGCTTGCGTTTCCTAACTCTGAGCTACCTAGCTTGTCCCTGGCCTGAGGGTGTTGCTCTGAAATCTACCTGTGATCTTCCAGTCTAGACAACCTGCCCTGCACTATCTGATTACAAGACTATTATAATAGTAATATTTTTATAAGCCATGGATCATTTATAGATTACAAAATCTATTCTAGGCCATTTGATGAGAAAGAGATTTAACTCACAGAATTCTATCCTTACCGTTTCTTGAGAAGTGTACCAGAGAAATAGCAAGACTTTTAGTCATTACCCAGAGTGTTGGCTCCATTGCCACACTAAATCTAGGCTGACACATGGAGTAAGGAAGTCTGGAACACAAAATGATGCCGAATACCTTGCCTTTCAATGTCCATGAAGCTAACAACAGTTGGAACATTATTTTCATGGACAAGGGAAAAGCAAACACGTTCATGATTATACTTGGGAGCAGAATTGTAGACTTGGCCTCTCTTGTGCCTTCTAAATCACGGACAGGTGTGTCTTCTAGATGCATTCTACATCATGGGAATAAACAAGTTCCAAGGGAATCCGAGAAATGTATTCTTCAACTTGTCTCCAGCATGCGGTAGGGTATGCAACAAGGAGATAGAATTAAATTGATATATATATTTATAAAACGATATATATATAGTTACTTTGTAATCTAGGATACTGCAGCACAGTTCTACCAGAAGTATAAGAAGTTACACCTTTAGTAAAACTTTTGCCAACATTAGATATCAGAATATTATCAGTTTTTTTTTTGAGACCCCAGTAAGGACTGGGAATTAAAGATTTTTATAGAGAAGAAAAACAGATACTGAAAAAATGGATTGAAATACTTGGAAAATGGGAAGAAAAAATTAACATAGATAACAAACCTATAGAGAAAAGGGAGAGAATAGGGAAAGGAGAGAGTGTTACCCATTCAAGATACCTACGAAATTCTAGAGATGATCCAAGCTGGTCAGCATCAATCTCAAGGCCTAGGACCTTGGCGAATTACATTTATGTCTCTGTAGAAAATGAAGTATTACATCAAAGGCCCACTCTTCAATCATTTTTACCTCCCACTCTGTAGACGTCTTTTGAACAATCACTGGATGTTTTCCATAAATAACTCTTTTTTACCTTTCTCAGATTTCAGGGTGTTGTGCTTTGGAGAAAGTATCATCTTAATACAAGGTAAAACTCCCTACTGCGAGGCACTGACAGTGCATTCATTTTGACTGTTAAACAGAAAATGCTAATGGACGATGGCAAATAAAATCATGGCAAAGATTTATCTAAGTTTCCATTTTTCACTGGGACAGAAAACGAAGATGCCTAACACTTTATCTTCAGCTATTTCCTGTCATTTGGTTTTAGACATGTCCTCTAACCAAAATATACCTGGATTTTTTTTTAACTTAAAAACGAAAATCTCTGTTTTTGAATACAATTAACTTATGCACAGTCACATGACCAGTGATAAATTTATTCTTTTCCTTGTCCACGTTTTCTTGTTTCTTTTATATTTTTTTTCACTTTTTTTCTTACAGTTGTTTGGAGATTACAGTTCCTAATTCTCTTAATAGTTATTCTACATTATTTAAATGTATATTTGAACATATTTATTATCAAGTTAATAATTGCATATATCTTCCTTTAAAATCATAACAGAAGGAATATGTATCTATTATCTCATTGTCAATGAGATAATCTGAGATTTTACTTAAATGTTGATATCTTTTCCCATCACGTAAAGTCGATTGTTTAGAATCGACTATGTTTTAATATTTTCTTGGTTCACTGCTGTTTCTTGTTTATCACATCCTCTTTCATGAGGTTTTTTTTCATATTTCCAGGTTACATCTTCCCAAGTAAATCTTACAGATAAGGTCTGTGTCAATTATATTTTATGACTACTTTTTTGACCAAAATATTTTTATTTTATCTTTATGGCTGATGGCTTAACCACGTACTGAATTCTCAATTCACAATCATATTTATCTCACAACACAGACAATATCGTTCTGTTGTCCACAAATATGAAGAATTGCCAATGAGAAGTCAGATGCTTTACAGGTACTTTTCTTAACATGTAATATTGTATCTCTGTCTTTGCAGTTCTAAAATATCATGAGTATTTATCTAGATATGTTTCTCATTAATTTTGCTTGATCCTTGGTGGAATTTTCTGGTCTGAAAGCACTTATCTCTTGGAAACTTTCTCCTATTTTTCCTCTATTCTTTTCTAAAATAAAAAGTCTATTATGATAGATATTAAAAATTCTGGTTTTATTTTCCTTTTCTTTTCATTAATTCCTTTTATTTTATATCTTTTTTTATGTTACATTTAGCTAAATTTACAGCCTCATGAACCCAATTTACACCTGCTTCCTTTCTGATAATCAAGTATCTATTAAATTATTATTTCATTATTATTGGTATTAATCTAGTGTTTATATTTTTAATTTTCTAGAATGTGGGTTTTTTTTTTCATAGTACTCTGCTCTTGTTGTATGGCTATGATTTACTGAAAACTCTCTTTAGGATATTTTATTATACCTACTCTGTTGCTCATTAGGGCTCTCCCAAGTACTCTCCCCCTCCCCTTTTTCAGGTACATAGTAGGATCACACGTACACACTCCCTTTGATGTCAAATGTGAATGTGAGACTTGCTTTGCCAATGAAATGTGAGCTGAGAGGCATGTGTCATATCTAGATGGAAACTCTAAGGCCCAGAGGATGATTTAACTCTTTTTTCCTCAGAAATTGTGACTAGCAATGTTCCAGATATTGGCTATTCCATCAGCTTGGTTTCCATAATGAGGATGAGAAAGATCAGAGGCCCCAGTGACAAAACAGCACATTAGTAGACATTATGCTTCTAAACCACTGAAAATTTAGGGTTGTCTGGTAATGACTGATGTACATGTTACACTTTTTTCTAAGTCTCATTTGCTGAATTTGGTGTCTTGATTTGTATGGTGTTGGATTTTTTTCCCCCAAATAGCAATTGTTTCTTTGCTACCTTTTCTTAATTTTATTGACTCTCTATGGTTGATGAATAAGAGTGATTCCTCGAGGGCTTGTAAGGAAAGAGTAGCACTGTGGTCTCAGCAGAAATCAGTGAGTCTGACGGCTGAATATGGTAATTCCGCATCCCTCATAGGGCTGTAAATTTGCCAGGAGCTCTGCCGTGATGCTGAGATGCTGAAGTCCCAGCCCTGAAAATGCACACTCCACCCAGCGATGCCAAATGCTTCAGCTGAGTGGCTAACAACAGAATCGGAGGCCCCTTTTCCTATTTCTTTTTTTCTCGCTTTGTTTTAATCTGGACTTACTTTGGGCTCTTGTTTGTTTCTTTCTCAATCCCAACGTTTACATTCAGAGCCCTTCTCAGACATTAGTTCACATTTTGAAAGCAGTTTTCAAAATCTGACCTCTGAGTCTGTACAACAGCTGCTTGCTGCTCCTGATAAGTTGAGTAAAGGAACCATCTGTCCTTAATGTCACCCTAATTAATTATTCTGACACTTGGTTCTGAACCTCCGGGTTCTTTTGTTTATGTCGTCTCTGAACTTCAATATTTTTGGAATTGCTTCTACCTCTATGGTAGCTTTTGCTAAATATGCTTTGACCTGTGATTTTCACTTTTTTTTACTCCTCAAGCACTTGCTTTCTATTTTCCAAGAGTTCTCCAAAAGTTGTCTTCTGCTGACGGCATACTTTTCTAAGTTTCCAGAGCTACTCTAAATTTATTGTTATTTCACGATAATTTTTTTTTTTTGAGGAAGATTCTCCCTGAACTAACATCTGTTGCCAATCTTCATCTTTTTCTTTTTTCTCCCCAAGACCGCAGTACATAGTTGTATATCCTAGTTGTAGGTCCTTCTAGTTCTTCTATATGGGATGCAGCCTCAGCATGACTTGATGAGCAGTGAGTAGGTCTGCACCCAGGATCCGGACCAGAGAACCCTGGGCTGCCAAAGTGGAACACGAGAACTTAACCGCCAGCTACCGGGCCGACCCCCAATTTCATGGTAATTTTAAGATATTCTTAGTGACAAAGGTGGAAAGGTAGGATATTAATCTCTCTTGTTATAATTTCCAATTTGTATAAATTGTTCGTGTTATCATTCATAGTTTAAATGACATATTAAAACAAAGTAGCAAAGTATAAGGTTAACGAGGTAAATTATAATGTTTTATGAGTAGGGACTCACATCTAGTAGAAACCATGTACCCGCTGAGCACGTAAGAAGCAACCGTGGAAATTTTTTTTTTCAAGTATTTAATTCTGATTATCTCTCCATGTCGTTAAAATTCTGGTAGGGAAATCTAATCCAATCTCCCCCTTCTCACAAATAAATAAACCATAAATCAGGGAGTAAAATGACTTGCATGCGGCCATCTACTGAGGTTTCCCAGGGTCAAGACTGGAATGTGGCCTCCTTAGTCTTAGTCCAGAGTTACTTTTGTTTTTAAATCCCTGTTTCACTACCTCTTTGATTAGTGAGTGGATAAGCTGCTGTATGTGAGTGCATGGAAAATTAAGTTTTAAAGAAAATGAATTTTAAAAATGGGAAAATATGTCTCTTTTCAGATCATATACATATAGTTCTTATAGAATATATAATATATAAAACTATATAATACATTATATATATTTTTTTCAGAATCCTATAGACTTAAATTCAGTGTTTCTCCAACTGAATAAATCTAAAAATATACATAATTGGCTGAAACTTCTATTTCTCTCTGCCTTTAGAACCTGAGTTTCAATTAATGGCTATCATTTAATTATTCATGATAAATGTCCTTGAGAATAAAGAAATTCAATTAAAGTAACAAATGGTTAAAGAATAAAGGAAAATAAGTCATTTCCCCACATTTTCTTTTGAACCTAAAACCTCATTATACATCGACATTGTTTTACATGAGAAAGTAATAAAACTTACACAATATGTTAGCCAAGTATGTATTGATTAGCTGTTTGTGTCCTACTTTTGTGGTAGTTTTGAAAAGAGTGATCTAAATATGTCATATGTCTCTAATCACTAAGGTAGAAATAAGTTCTTTTTGAATTTTTATCCATCTACAGTCAGATTACTGCTCCAAACTTGTATCATTCAAATACAGGCTTACCTCATTTTACTGTGCTTCCCTTTATTGGACTTTGCAGATATTACATTTTTTTACAAGACCCTCCACCAGCAAAAAGATTATAATTCACTGAAGGCTCAGATGATGGTTAGCATTTTTTAGCAATAAAGTAGTTTTTTGAGGTTTTTGGGGGGGAAGAGGACGATTTGCCCTAAACTAATATCTGTTGCCAATCATCCTCTTTTTGTTTGAGGAAGATTGTCCCTGAGCTAACATCCGAGCCAATCGTCCTCTATTTTGTCTGTAGGATGCCACTACAGCATGGTTTGATGAGTCATGTGTAGGTTGGTGCCCAGGATCCAAACCCATGAACCCTAGTCCGTCAAAGCAGAGCACACGAACTTAACCACTATGCCACAGGCCGGCCCCAATAAAGTAGTTTTTAATTAAAGTATGCACATTATTTTTTTAGTCATAATGCTATTGCAGGCTTAGCAAACTATAGTATAGAGTTAACATAACTTTAACATGCACTGGGAAACCAAAAAAATTGTGTGACTCACTTTTCCGCGATATTCACTGTATTGTGGTGGTCTGGAACCAAACTCGCAATATCTCCAAGGTATGTCTGTATAGATTACTTGGGCAATACTTCAGAAATAAAGCAAAAAAAGTTATCACTACAGCCAGCACTCAAGTAACTCAGCATATATCAATTTTCAGGAATATCTGAGCTCAGGTATCATATAAGAACACATTATTCAAGTAACCAATCTTTAATGTAATGTCCATGGCAATACATTATACATTCGTTATTTTATAGTTAGAAGTATTTTTAATTTTTTTCGTGTTATACCAGACAAAAAAATATATTCCTGACCAAAGAAATCAGTATATTTTTTCTGCTAATCTCTTGTATCTATTATATCTTTAGGGTCATGACAGACATTAATATGTTTTTTTGGATAATCTTGGATTCTCTAGTCCTTTAAATATGAAGTTATGCATTGTATATCCATTCACCCTTTACAATGTATCTTTTCATCATTAATGTTTTAACCAAATCCTACAAGGAATGTTGGCTAATGATACAGAGGAGATTTAATCCTCCCCACAACTCCCCTAAACTTAGAATAAGAAATATTTCTGGTAAGAAAGAAGCATTGCAATACTTTGGGATAAACAAATTCAAGAGAAATGAAAAATTTTTATTAGAAGAGTAATTGATATGTACAGGAAAAAACAGCTATTTTGGAGAAGAAATGTAAATTTTCTCATAATTTTCCCCGAAATTGTAAATAAACAGTATAAAGGGCCTATAAAAGCTGAAAAAATCAAATTATGGACACTGAACTAGATATATTCTAATAACATTTAAATATAAAAAAGTTTCATGGATGATATTAAACCTTAAGTTTACTTCCTCAAAGGCAATCTAAAGGTAATTCAAAGTATTTATAATGTTTGGACATAAGAGGACATAATCATATTAGCACCTAATTTAGCCACTAATATAGAGCTCTTAAGTCAGTCACTTTGAGACTTTAAAATGTTTTAAGATTATTTTTCTAGTTTAAAATGTTTCAAGATTATTTTTCCAAATAGTGCAAAGATAAGATGCTGCTCTGTTTATCAATTTGTCTTGTCTTAAATTCCTTGCAGTTTTAACAAAAATTTTTCAGAAAAAGCTGCAAACACATCACACAAATCTGAAATAATGTTATACTTGTCATGCTTCAATTAAAAGTAAATCTGAAAAGATGTATCTAATCCAAGTTAAATCATTTCTTGAACTATCGTAAATTTTTACTAATAATACAAAACTGTTCTTAATGCATATCTGGAAGAATACAGTGTGCCAGCCACCCACTTCTATTATTTCTAGGAAACGTAATTAAATTGAGTATCAACTCTTCCTGCTACCATTGACTCATTTCTAATTAACACACTTGTACCCAAAAAAGTAAAAGAAATGCTGTGGCTGAGTTCATCTTCTCATTAAGAGGATTATTTTCTTCAAACTGAGTCAAGAGTCATGTTCTTTAATCTCCACAGGGAAAAAAATATGCTATCAAAATGATTTAGTGTGACTGATTCAAACTGCAATTTAAAAATGAATATGCGGGACCTGGTAGAACCTCCACTAGTGAACCAAATAGAAAAGCATTATAATGAACTGTGGGGACAGGAAGATGGATGAGGATTCTTACCCATCTTTTCTGTTAAAATATTGGTTGCAAAGAGTAGCATAACATACCTCTTTTTTTCTGGTATGGATTAAAACCAAAAGAGATCTCTACATTACCAGCAATAACATTTGAAGAAAAAGATCATTTATATTCAGTATATCAGAAATAACACATACAATGTATTCTGAAAGTGAATCAATTTTACTTTAAAATTAAAAGATTAAATGGATGAAAAACATCATTTCTGAAGTTATCAATCTACAGTATCATTAATAATATATATTTGTAACTAAGTAAACTTCACATTCCAATTTCAATATGATGTGGAGGCAGAGCACAAAGGATTTTTTAGAGCAGTGAAAATACTCTGTATGATACTATGATGATAGATACATGTCATTATACATTTGTCCAAACTCCTAGAGTATGCAACACCAAGACTAAACTCTGAGCTAAACTATGGGCTTTGGGAGATTATGATGTTTCGATGTAGGTTAATCAGTTGTAACAGACGTACCACTCTGGGGGCAGATGTTGATAATGGTGAAGGTTATGCATGTGTGGGGGCAGTGGCTGTATGGAAAATCGCTACCTCCCTTTTTTGCTGTGAACCTAACACTACTTTAAAAAAAAAAATGAAGTCTTAAAAAAATGATGTGGACAAATATTTAATTTATAAGCATAATGAAGACAATTAAGTAATTAAACACATTTGGAGGTACAACATTGTGTATGTGTGTGTGTGTGTATACACAATTCACATAACAGTTCATCAATAGCAAATATGGCAAACTTATTTTGAGGCTCTATGAGTGTTTTAATGTCAGATCAGGTTTGAACCCATTATTTTGAAGAAATTACCACATCAAATTTGAGAAGTTAAATCTAAAATAGCTTCCTATTCCAATACAAATGCAGTAGTCCCCCCTTATCCTTGGGAGACACGTTCCAAGACCCCCAGTGGATGCCTGAAACCATGGATAGTACTAAGCCCTATATATACTATGTTTTTTCCTATACAAACATACCTATGATAAAGTTTAATTTAAAAATTAGGCACAATAAGATTAACAACAATAATAAAATAGAACAATTATATCAATATACTGTAATAAAAATTACCATAGATCTTAGCAACCTCAGCATGCAATTTTTTTCTTTCCTTATTAAGTCAAGAACTTTCACCTTTTCACTTAAAGGAAGCACTTTACAGCTTCTCTTTGGCACATCCAAATTTCAAGCATCATTACTCTTGTGCTTTGGGACCATTATTAAGAAAGTAAGGGTTACTTGAACACAAGCACTGTGATACCACTGTCAATCTGATAACAGATGGCTACTAAGTGACTAACAGGCAGATACATGGGATGGTGTGAGATTTCATCACACTACTCAGAATGCACCCAATTTAAAGTTTATGAATTGTTTATTTCTGGAATTTTCCATTTAATATTTTCAGACTGTGGTTGATTGTGGGTAACTGAAGCCATGGAAAGCGATAAGGGGAGAAGGGGGGATTATTGTAATTCCATCTTTCAGGTTAGGTGGTAAAAGAAAATGACCCTCCTCTTGTAGAAGGCAGCCGTCTGCTATAGACGGTGTAAATGGTTAAATTTCAAATTTCAACTCTATCACTTAGTAGCTGTGTATAATTGTTTAAGTAACTTAATGTATCTGACCTGTCTTTTCATCTATAATGAGGATAAATAGCACCTTATTTTCAATGTTGTTCATGACAAACATAGCTAAAAACTATTGAGTATAGCACTGTGCCTTGTAGGCCTTCTATATAATTATCAAAACAATCCTTTGAAGTCATTATTACCACTGAAAGACCTGAGAACTAGTGAGTAACTTAAATAACTTGCCCATAGTCACACAGCTAGGAAGCAATAAAGCCAAGATCTGAATCTGAGAATTTTTTTCCTCCAAAGACAATTCTCTAAACCACTAGCAAAACAAGAAAAGTGTGAAACTTTCTCAATGTACTGGAGGTACTTCATTGATGTTAGTTATTACTGTATCTTTCTTCGTTTACCTTAAAAAATTCTACTGGTATTTCTCCATTTAAATATTATGGCAAGGATAGTGAAGGCTCTTGTGATAGGAAAAAGAAATTGTTCTGCTAAACTTAAAAAAAGTCTAAAGCTGCCTTACAATAAAGGAGTCACTATATTTGGTTGACATGAGTCCTTCCAATTAACCTTTTAGTTCTTTGTAGTCAACTATATAGAATCTATTTCAAAATATGTGAAAACTCAGTCGCTTCCACCTGTATTAGCACAAAGTAAAATCTCAAAGGAAATGACACTATCTCAAGACAAACATATTTTCAAAGGCTAAGTTTCATGTTCAAAGTGGATTAAAATATTTTTAAATGTTTTATGCTGTTCTGTTTTTCAAATTGCATTCTACAGATCATAACAGTCTTGAGAAAAACAATGTTCTGAATGACAGTTGTAGGAAATGCAATTGCTAAGACATGTCTTTTGCGTAGCATTTGGCAACATCAAATGTATTTGGCTTCATGTAGTCAAAAGTACCATTGTGTAATTTTGTGGTAAAAATGATCTTTCTCTTTAAGCAACATGTAAGTGCTCAAAATGGCCATAAGATTTGGAGAGATGATTGATTCAGAAAGTTGTGATCAGAGACAGAATCACTGAGGCCAGCATGACTGAGAAAATAGAAGCAGTACAATAAGCTATGGTTTAGGTATAAATGTAGGCACATGTATAGTGTCATTTACTCCATAAGACCAGAGATTTTTTTCCCCCTATTGCTCTATTCCAAATGCCTAGACAGTATAAGTGCTCAATAATTATTTGTTAAGTGAATTAATTTACTCGACAAATACCTATTGAGTACCTAACATAGGAAATAACCATGTATGTATGAAACATCACAGGAGTCTTATTAGGAATATTACAGAAATGGGACTCTGGACTATCTGGAGAGAGAGTAATTATGTATTGTTGAGGGAATCACAGGTCATACAATTGAGTAAACCTTGTTTTTGCAGAATATGCAATCTGCTCTGGCTTCAAGATTCTGGAATCCCATGCTTCTAGTGAAAAATTATAATGGAATCAAGGAAGTGAGAGAGACGCTAAGATTCCAGTGTGAAGGAAAAAATCCCACACATGCTTCCCAAACTCACACTTGTCTTTGAGAGTTCAGAGATTTGGGGATGGATCTTAGCAGTGGTCAATAACCAAGGGCTCCAACACAAGTAACAGGAAATGTGACAGTGGCTACTGGTCATTTGACATTGAATTTGGGCCCAGAGACAGTAGAGAATTTGAGGGACATAAATCTAATAGAGGTGTGTAGGAAATGGTTGTGATAACTGATACAAAGAAGAAATGACACAGAAGAGGGTATATTTGGATACCTTCTTGGATATATTTTGGATACAAAAAATACTGGGTTTTTTTTTTTTTAGGAAGATTGGCCCTGAGCTAACATCTGTTGCCAAGCTTCCTCTTTTCTTCTTTTTTTCTCCCCAAAGCCCCCAGTACATAGTTGTATATCCTAGTTATAGGTCCCTCTAGTTCTTCTATGTGGGACTCTGCCTCAGCATGGTTTGATGAGTGGTGAGTAGGTCCACGCCCAGGATCCAAACTGGCAAATCCCTGGCTGCCGAAGTGGAGCACGAGAACTTAACCACTGTGCCACTGGGCTGGCCCCACAAAAAATACTTATGTATTGATGTTGTGAAAGCCATGGAAAAACATGCAGAGTATAGGCAAAACATGGAAGTCTGGGCCTGGGGAATACCAATATTTAGAGGAGAGTGGAAGAAAGGAAGCCACTAAAGATTGGTAAGAAAGATCCAAAGGAAAACCAAGAAGCTCTGGATTGCAGAAACCAAAAAAACATAATAGTTTCAGAACATATTCTATATACTGACTTCCAGGTGCAAATGATGGCAGAATAGCTTCCATCACGCTAACTCTCATGTTGGAAAAATGATGAACTATGGAAAATAAATGCATATGTAGTTTAAAGGCACTGGAGAGCAATTGAAAGCAGGCTGAAAGTAGAGCAGACAAAAACACTGGAAGAAAGAAAACACAATGGTAAGATCCTCATTTACCAGGTTCTGTTCTAAGAAGGCTCCTCAGTCCACATGGCACCCAAAGCAGAGAGATCATGCAGAACATGGCCATCTAATTGGGCTGAGAAGGCAGAGGTGGAGTTTGGGACTGCCAGAACAGATGAACATCTAGGGGAGAAATACAAGAAAGGAAGGAGTGACAGAAGATAGGCCTCAAAAACATGCTGACAAATTTCCCTTGAATCTCTGCCCAATTTCTGGACTACACATGTGAAGGGAAGACTCCAGTAAGCCATAGTAAAACAAGAGCAAATAACCTAAAAAAACTGATTAAAGATTTCAGCAGCTGCCCAGTGGTTGGAAAGCTACATTTGGAGTTCAAGTCCTGCCAATTTGGATGGGCTTGGTAATCAACTTTCCATTGAAATCCCAGAAGGAATACATCCTAGGAACAAGGGCAATGCCAAAATAGATCTGCCCCAATAAAGCCTAAAACCAAGCCTCCATAAAAGAAAGTAGACCTCCATTAATACAACCACCTGCTAAAATAAAGCAAGGCACTCTTTAGGGAAATGCAATATTATCTAGATTCTCCAGACTATAATAATGAATATAGATTCAAATGTTAGGAATGAAAAATGTAATGTGTACAATCAAAAATTCATTGGATGGGGTTGCAAAAATATTGGAAATTACAGAAGAATGGATCATTGAACTTGAAGACAGATCAATAGGAATTATCTACACTAAAGCAACTAATAATAGAGCTTTGAGTTTCTGAATGCATGAAGCAAAAATTGTCAGAACTAAAGAAATAACTATAAAAATTTATAATCATATTTCAAACGTATTTAGAGATTTTCACAGTTCATTCTCAGTAAGTAGAAAAGAAAAGGTTTTAGAATGTTTGGTTTAGAAAATGTGAATGCAATCAACAACTTGACTTAATTGACATTCTTAGACTTAAATCAAACTACTGCAGGATTCACATTCAATTCATTCTAAGTACATATAGTACATAAAAGAAAATAGACCATATGCAGAGCCATAGAACAATATCAAAAAATTTCAAAGAACATAACCATACAGATGTTTCTTGAAAAATAGATATAATATAAAATTCATAACAATAAAATGTCTCCAAAATCTCCAAATAATTAGAAATTAAACAAAATGTTTCAATACCTAATGTATCTATGTTTATGAATGACTCACTGTTAAGATATAAATGCTTTCTAAATTGTTACATAGATTCAATGCAATCCCAATCAACAGACTTCTTTTATAGAAACTGAAGAGCTGATTCTATATTTTATACGAAAATGCAAAGGATTTAGAAGAGCAAAATAATTTTGAAGAGGGAAAACAAAATTGGAAGACTTACAATAGCTGATTTTAAAGGCTACCATAAAACTACAGTGTGTGTTATTCACTTAAGGATAAACATTTAAACAATGGATCAGAATAGAAGGCATAGAAATAAACCCACACACACGTGGTCAATTGATTTTTGACGAAAGTATCAACATAACTCTGTAGGGAAATGATAGTGTTTCCACAAGTCATGCTGAAAAAGCTATAAATCCTTATTGGAAAGATATACTTTAGCCCCTACCTTACACCATCCACAAAAATCTATTTGAAATAGATTATAGATCTAAACGCAAAAGCTAAAAATATAGAGCTTCTAGAAGACAACTTAGCAGAATATCTTTACAAAGCATTGAGATATACAAGATTTCTCTAACAGACAAAAAATAATCTAAGATAAAAGAACAAATAAAAATGACAACATAGGATTCATTAAAATTAAACATAAGAAAAAATCAAGCCACATGAAGACATATACATAAACATATGAAATATGTTATATGTTTACATACGTTTCAAGTTTTATGTGTCATATATTCATACATAAAAACATATATGTATATAAACTCCTACAAATCAATAATAAAGAGAAAAATCACTCACCCATTAAAAATGATTAGACCATCTGAACAACAGACAATTAAAAAATGAAGATATATGAATGGCCAATAAGCATAAGAAAAGTTGCTCACCATCTTTTGTCGTTAGAGTAATAAAAATTAAAACAACACTGGTAGATGCCTCTAAACACCCAGTTAAGAGACAAAAAGGAAAAATACTATTGAAGAAAATATGGAATAGTTTGTACTCCCTTACTGTTGCTTATGGGGATGTAAAATCATACAACATTTTTGAAAAATTCTTTGGCAGTATCTTATAAATTTAAAACAATTATACCCCAGGAATTCCTTGCCTAGACATTTATCCCCTCAAAAAAGAGAATGAAAATGTATATACACAAAAAGATTTATAACAGGATGTGCACAGCAGCTTTAATCATCATTGTGAAAAACTTAAAAGAGCCCAGTTGTCCATCAACAGGGGAATGAATAAATAAATTTTGGTGTATTCATGCAAGGATATAGTACACTTCAATAAAAATGACAAAATGACTGAAGCCCGATGTACCACAGATATATCTCAAAAATGTGAATTTTGTCAAAATAATCCAGATGCCAAAGAGTACATACTCCATGACTCCATTTTAAAAAGTTCAAGAACAGACAGAATTATCCTATGATAATAGAAATCACAGCAATGGTAAGCTGTGGGGAGAAGTTGATTGACTGAAAATAAGCAAAAGGAAAACATCTAGGGCGGTGGAAATACTCTGTTTCTTGACTGGGGAAGTTGTTATGATACCAACTCAACACAATGTTGACAAGAGGGAAGCGATCCTGTAGAAAACAAACATATTGTAACTTTGAATGACCTCTGATTAACTAGCCCAGACATACTGGGTCAGTTTTATGGCGCCTCCCAGCTGCTACAAGTTGATAACTTTGTTCTTTTTGAGTTCCTTAGGACTGTGAAGACCACCAGGCAGAGAGACTATGCTGATGGCCATCATCAATGACCAGGGTGGAGGATGTTGCTCCAGTCTGCTGCATACCCAATAAAACAAAAGACTCTCAGGAACCGAGACCAGATGCCTCCCCCACCCAGAGAGAGACCAGATGCCTCCCCCACCCAGAGACCAGCCCCCTATATAACTGGCCTCTAGTCTTTGTTCTGGAAGATGGTTCCTTTGGACGTGGGTCGGCCATCTTCCCTCTTCCTAGCAAGCTGTAATAAAAAGTCCTTTCTCTCCTCCCTCCTTGCCTCTTGACCATTGGCATGTCTTGTGGCGGGCAGAAGACCTCCCTTTGGGTGGTAACACTTGCATAGGCTACTCAGAGATAATTGAAACTCACACATTTTATTTTATGGAAGTTGTAGTTCCCAGAATAATACATAATGCAAAGATTCTGTAGGGGAAAAACTGAAAAGAGATATTTGCAAGTTCAGCGGTGAACTTTGCCAGAGTACTGTCTTTAGAGTGGTCAGGCTAGGAGTCAGAACACAATAATTTAAGGAGTGAATAGTAAGTTATATTCATGAATTGATTCATTCATGCAAAATTCATTTATTGAACACATATTTTTTGCTGGACACTGTTAGAACACTGAGGATGCAGTGATCAAGAAAGACAAGAGTTTGCCCTCACAGAACTCACATTCTAGGAGAAATGGACACTAACTGAATAAATGAATGAGATAATATATTGGGTTAGTGCTATAAAATAAATAATTATGTCATCAGAGAGAGAACAATAGGGAAAAATAATGTGAAACTGAAATTCAGGTGACCTTATACATGGCAGTCTGTTCTGTAAACCAGTTAACTTCTGCAGGCCACATTTCCCCATTTTTAAAATGGAAAGACTGATCTAAAATATCTCTAAATTCTCTTTTTGCTTTAAAACCCTAAACTTCATTTCATTATATTACATTATGCACATTTTCCCACAAAGATTTTTATCTTTTTCTATTTGTCCTAGAGTATACTTTGAGTTGCTAAAAATAAATTAGTCTGATTTCTGCTATTATTCTAAATCATCTAAATCTAATTCTAAATCACATTTGTTTAAAAACACCATGATATACATATATATGCAGCATTAGAGTCTTATTTCATTCTCCCGTCTGAAAAAAAAAACTCATTGTGTGTGTGTGCGTGTGTGTGTGTGCAAATGCATGATCATATATGAAACACTGTCATTAGGATTCCATGGATTATTTGGGAGCAGCTCTCAGAAATATGGGCAGAATTCCAGGAGGATCCAGTCATATTCTTGGCCCATTTGATGGAAATGATGAGTCCATTTATTTACCAAATTCTCACAATTAATGTTATTACTCCAAAAAAAGAATAGGCAACAAGATGGACCATATTTGTCAGGGATGCGTAAATGGAAAGTTTTTGTTTGATCTTAGTCAGTGACTAAAATAAATACCCTTTTGTGAGAATTTTAAAAAATCAATGATTTTCCTATAATTTTCTTTGGAAATTGTGTTTGGAGTTCTGCAAATAATAATCCATATAATCACTGCTACATTACAAAGACAATTCTGCATGTGGTGCTGCCATATGAAAATGGAATAAAATGTTAATTATTGCAAATTAGTTCATGATTAACACAATAATGTAGAAGGACCAGCAACAATAAAGCAATAATTTAATTCTTATTTAAATTCTTATAATCTTTTATTTCTATACCAGACTTTCTTTACTTAACTAGTTTTAGATTCTCATTTAAGCCTGGAAATGGGTAAGCTCAGTAAAATCATTGCATATCTCTTAATAAGTAATAGAAAATATTTTAATACAAATATGCATACTCTGTATCTGCATGCCCAATCAGCTAGACAATTATGATCAAACTGGACAGCCCCTATGGCTTCTTAATTAGTACTTTACACCAGAATTTTATCTTCATGCTCCAAATGCCTGCATGGGCATGTTGTTGACAAAGTAGCTTGCCAACATCTTACAAAGAAGTGGCCAATTTGAACAAAGCACTATGACGCATTCAACAAGGTTACTTGAACTCATCTGAGAATTTTAATAAACAATGACATTTTGTAAAACAAAGAATCTTTTTATGTAAGAAATTATAAATAAGGTTGAATTTGCTGACTGATTATTTCATGACTGGAATAATTGTTATGGAACAAATATAAATAACGTTAATTTGCACTTATATGAATACTGATTCTTGAGGATGGCATCAAGTTTCACCTTTCTCTAATTAACTCTAACAATAGAGCTGCTGAGAGCAGATGAGAAAATAACTATTGTGCCTTTTTTCCCACAGATCCAGGCACTGGGAAACAAAATATGTCTAACAGTTGAAGATAATTTTCAGACTGAATGTTCCGAAATTGTAGTAAAGCTAATGGTAAAAATCAGGACTAGATGCACTAAAAGTGGTTTAGTATCAGTGGTATCCCTTCTTTTTTGATTGAGAGATACTTTTGAAAATCTCATTAAAAAAAAATTACTCTCACCCCACCTCATCTTCATTCTCCCCCTTCTCTTCTCCCTACCTCCCTTCAGTGAAATGCAAATTGAAATAAAATGATTTCTTTGCACTGGAAGTATAGTTTTTACACAAGCTAAAATTTAAAGCCAATCATTACAAAGATTAGCTATCTCTCTTGGTCATATGGAAAAATGAACGACCACCTTCTAAAAAATTGAAGTAAACCGAAATGTGCTAGGAAATTAAAGAGTAAAGGTCAATTCTGCTCAAACACTAAATTTCAATAAAAGACTTCCCATGATTGGAATAAGAAAAGGGTATTTGTTTTTTAATCAGGTGGTAATTCTAGTCTGTGCCACGCATTACCACTGCTGTTCTTTTTAATTATTTTTTTCGAGGAAGATTGGCCCTGCACTAACATCTGTTAACAATCTTCCTCTTTTTCTCCCCAAAGCCCCAGTACATAGTGGTGTATCACAGTCGTAGAGTTGTAGCTCTTCTATATGGGATGCTGCCTCAGCATGGCTTGATAAGCTGTGAGTAGGTCCGCGCCCAGGATCCAAACAAGAGAACCCTGAGCAGCAAAGTGGAACATGGGAACTTAACTGCTATGCCACCGGGCCTGCCCCAGAAAGAGATATTTTGAATTTGTCTTTGATCTGGAAATGCACACATTATGTTTGACACTCAGTCAATTCTGAAATTCTCTTTTGACGGAAATGCATAATGAAAATGCTTTCTCACAAGAGCGTTTACTAATAAGTGGAATCTGTGCCCCCATCACAGCTCTTGTTTCTCTAGGCTTGTGCAAAGCAATGTTGAGATTTTCCATTATTCCTTGAGTTGAATTCAAGCCTCACCACTTCCTGTGTACCCTAAACAATGTGTCATCATAGGCAGTACCTAGGTCTCTGGAGTGAGCTAGGACAGGATATGAAATGCATTGTAACTATTAAGATTCTCAAGCAAAATCTCATTTAGTAAAATCTTCAGATTTTCTGCTTTTATTCTGCCTCCAAAGTTGCTAAGACTTTGACACTCTTTACTGCATTCTTAGAAGACTTCAAAAGCAAGAGTAGCATTTGTTCAACAAATGTTTAATAAGTGTTTACCAGATTCTAGTAGTTAGATTGTGATAAGTGCTGGAGATATGTTGATGAAGACATATATGAATCTTGTCCCCATAGAGCTTACTTAGGAATATGCAAGACAGACTACAATGAAATAAAGAAATAAGTGCAGTAATAGTGGGCTGTGAGAAGGTCTATAAAGAAAACTATCACAGGGGCTGCCCTGGTGGCACAGCAGTTTAGTTTGTGCTTTGGCAGCCTGGGGTTCATGGGTTCAGATCCCAGGCATGGACCTACATGCCGCTTGTCAGCCATGCCATGGCGGCGTCCCATATAAAGTAGAGGAAGATGGGCACAGATGTTAGCCCAGGGCCAGTCTTCCTCACAAAAAAAAGAAAGAAAACTATCATGATAGAGATCATAGATTTGAAAGCTATTTAAGGAGGGAAAAGCCAATCTGTGCAGGCAATATCTTAGGCGAGACGAGAGGATAAAAAAGAGCCAAAGAGTGTTCCTGAAAGAGGAAAAGTCCATGTAAAGTCCTAACCTGAGAAACCAGAGAAAAGAAGATATGAGAAGAAAGTTGAGGAATTTCACAGAAGAACAAGATAGAACAGTGTTAAGGGGGTTTCTGTGGTACCAATAACGTCCTGTTTCTTGACCTGGGTGCTGGTTTCATACTCATTCACTTTGTGAAAATTCAGCCTTCTGTGCACTTAAAATGTTTGCACTTTTCTATACCTATGTAATACTTCAATTTAAAAATTTATAAAATGTTTAAGTCTTCAGAATCAGATGTGTAAATACTTTAAATAATGGCATTCAGACACAGCAAATTAAAAGATATTGAAATATGCTTAAAGAAATTAAAATAAAAAATTGAAAATGAGTCAGGAATAAGAAACTATAACAAATAACCAAGCAGATTTTAAAAGTACTGAGTAAAACTTCTAGAAATTAAAAAAGATAAACCTCTACAATATTATGAAGAAACTATAAAACAAAAAAAGAAAAGAGAATTTCATGAAAGCATCCAGAGAAATAAAAATTAACTGGATACTTGGCAAATAAGAAAGCCAAAGAGTGGAATAGTAACTTTAAAGCCGCTAGCATTTAGAGCGTGCAAAAATACGTTGCGGTTTTCCACCAACACAATTAATTAGAGGTGACGTTAGTGGATACACTTCAGATAGAATAAAAGTGACTTCAGATAGAAAGTCTGAGGTTGAATAGGGAATGATGAACTAAAACAGTGATAAAATTAATAAACTAAACATCCAAGTTTAGAACTTAACAGGAAAAAAAACCCTGTACAATCAGCCCCTCTTGCCTCCCCCCCAAAATAAGGTGAAGGAAGAAAATGATAAAGAAAGGAGCAGAAAAATAAAATACTCATACAAAGAAAGCATTCAGGTAGTTATAAATTCATCAAGAAAATTCAAAAGAAAGCAATATTAAATAATATTCTGAATGAAAGAGAGACATGAATACAGAGGTTGAAGAGATTAAAAAATAATAAAAATATTGCAGGAAACTATGAAACAAATTTGAAAACTTGGATGAGAGAAGACAATTTGCCAAATATAACTCAGTAAATGGAGCCCAGAAGAATTAGAAAGCCTGGATATTCCTATTAAGTTTAAAGAAATTGAATTGTTTGTCAAAAATATCCTCACAATTAAAATCTCAGCCCAAAGTGTTTTCTCTGGTGAGTTTCTAACAAGCATTCAAGAAAGAAATAGTTCCAACTTCACAAAAATACTTTCAAAGAATAGGAAAGGAGTAAACATTCCCAGAATTCATTTCATGAGGCCAACAGAGTTTTGAAACTTTAAAACCGGTCAAGTGTAGATTAAGAAATTAAAACTATCAGTTTCTCACTCACACTGTGGATGAATAATAAAATATAAACAGACTGAATTCATCAATATTTACTATGGTGAATTCATCAAGACCAATTTAGGCTTATCCAAATTGGTTTACCATTAAACAAGTGTAATCTACTCACATTAGCAGATTAACAAATTAAAGCAAAAAAAAAAAAAAAAAGAAAGAAATCACATAGTACCCAATATTTGGTCATAATTTATAATTTTTTAAACTAAAAGGAAAACTAGAAACGGAGGGGAAACTCAATAACTGTATGTATGTATGAATGTATGTATGCATGTGTATATAAGATATAAACACACTATATATAAATATATATATATATATATATATATATACACATAAACACATAGAAGTTAATGGTGAATATTGGCGCTCCTCTTTTTTTTTTTTTTGAGGAAGATTAGCCCTGAGCTAACATCTGTTGCTAATCCTCCTCTTTTCACTAGGGAAGATTGGTCCTGGGCTAACATTTGTGCCCATCTTCCTCTACTTTATGTGTGGGATGCCTGCCACAGCATGGCTTGATAAGTGGTACGTAGGTCCACGCCTGGAATCTGAACTCATGAACCCCAGGCCACCAAAGCAGAGTGTGTGAACTTAACTACTATGCCACCGGGCTGGCCCCTGGAGTTGCTCTTTTGAAGTAAGAAACTTTATTAAACCTTGTTCTAAATATTTGTAATGAACAGTAGGAAAAAATACCTAAGAGGATTGGAAAGAATGACTCAAACTGTCATTATTATGACATAATATTATTGTGTATATAGAAAAGGAAAAGTAATTTACAAATAAATTATTAGAATTAATAAACAAATTTACCTTGTTTCTGAGATACATAATCAGTGCACAATAAATTCAATTGCACTTCTGTACACACTAGCACCATACAATAAGAAAATATATATGAAAGACATCTTTGTAAATAATGATTATCAATATTTTAAACATACCAATTCTTCCCAAACTGATCTAAAGATTCAGTCCAATGGCAATTAATATAAAAGTTATGTGTTCATTTATTTGGGAGAATATGACAATCAATATACATCGAAAATTGATATGAAGTAACAAAGAGTCAAGAACATTCAAGACAGAAGACAGAAGGGAGAATTTGCCTTATCAGACACCAAGAGTTATCATAAAGCTGGGGTGAAGGTAGTACAATGTTGATGCAGGGATATAAAAACAAAAACTACTAGAAAATAATGAAAAGGCCATAATCAAATCCACACAGTGGTGGAAACTTTTATAACCTAGCTTGCACTTTTGTATATTAGACACATGGATTCTTCAATAAATGATCTGGAACTATCAGTTATCCATATGGAAAGAATGGAATCAGACTCCTGTCTCACATTCTCACAGAAATCAAATCTCAGATAAACTAAACTTTTAAAGGTGAAAGAAAAACCTTTACTTATAGAATAAAATATAGGAGCATATGGAATTGGGATAGAAACAGATTTCTCAAAACAAAAAAAGGATTTCTTAAAACACAAAAGTGAACTAAGGAAAAGCTTGATAAATTTGACTATATTAAAATTAAGAATGTGTGTTGATTAAATGACTCCCTAAAGAAAACTAAAACAGAAGTTGCAAGCTGGAATAAGATATTTGCAATAATATAATTAATATTAGATTACTACCTTGAAAATACAAAGGATTACAAGTCAATAAGAAAAAGCCAAACAACTCAATATACCAGTAGAAAAATAACATGAACAAGCAAGTCATTGATAAGGGAAAATGTACATTAGCTAAAACACTAGGATATTTTAAACCAATAGCTTTGGGGAAAAAATAAAAGATAATACCAAATATCAATTAGGATAGAGAGCAGCAGGAATTTCTAAACAATGGTGGTGCTGGGGATGACCTTCCCCTCAAATACAGAGAGATAAATAAAGAGATAGAGATACAAATGTAAAGACTTATAGATATATAGAAATAGAGATGATATAGATATAGATCAAATGTTTCCAGGTGTTGAAAACTATCATATCACAAACAGGATGACTTTTCATATTGCCATTTATTTAGCAAAGCTTCTTATCACTATTTTGAAAATATCAACAGTCTTTTAAGATTCCAACAGTAGATTTAAAAAAAAAAAAAAACTCTTTGAAACCATCAACATTCACCTAATTGCTAAAAACTAGAGGATGATACATGATGTCAATTTCTATCCAAATGGAGTTTGAAAGCAAATAACAAACAAAACTGCTATTTATCGTATAATCTGCTTCATAATAATAAAAATGAATATCTGTGCTGTTGAAGTTTGTTTAATTCTACAGAAGCCGTGCTTCAGTTTTCTTCTTTTAATCTAAGCTTCAAGCAAGCTTGACCATTCCGGACATTGGGATTTTCCCAAGGTCCGACTTTGAATGGTGCTTCCACCCATATCTGAACTGTGGTGGGAGAAATTTATGTTTGGGTAAAGTCCCTATCTATCCAAATAAGTACACTTTCCAAAGTATTTTCAGTGTGGATTACATCTGTTTTTATTTGGGCTTATCTTTTTTTTTTTTTTTTGCTGAAGAAGATTCGCTCTGAGCTAACATCTGTTGCCAATCTTCCTCTTTTTGTATGTGAGCCACCACCACACCATGGCCACTGACAGACAAGCAGGGTAGGTCCATACACCAGAACCAAACCCGGGCCGCCAAAGCAGAGTGCACCAGACTTAACCCCTAGGCCACCGGATCTGGCCTTGTTTTTTTTTTTTAACTTTTTATTTTACTTTTGCATTATGACCTGATTGATAAATCTCTTTCCATACAAGAGTCATGGTGGTTTCTATAACCCATCATGTTTTATGGTGAAAGTAAATCAAATGATATATAAATATTATTGTTCTTTTTCTTCATAGACATTTTACAAACTGAGCTTGGCTCAATATAATCAAAGGTAAACATTAATAACAATATTTTTATTTAATTCCTATTGGTGCAAATGTTTCTAAAGTATTATAGTGATATTTATATGACCATTTAAAATAGCATATTGTGCCACCAGGAAGAAATGAAGACAATAATATATTTGCACATATTTCAAAGATATTTTCTAAGTAGCAGAAATAAATGTAATAATCTTTTTCTTAGGAATCTGATTGATAAACTCCCTGAAGTTGATTTATTGATTCCGTTGGATTCCAGGAACCTCATGGTAATAATTCCAAGTCTGTGTTTCCATGTGTGAAGACATCAAATCAAAAGATTCAATATTGGTATAACTATTATAATCTGGGTTCTCTGTTAGGGGCTAATATTTGTTTTGAGCAAGATTATTTCCATGAATATAACATAATAATACCATAAAATAAAAATAGTCTATACTTGAATACTGTACTGTGTTCCAGCATTCCAAGTTTTACATGCATTAATTCATTTAATCATGACAGCAATAGGACATCCCCATTTTAGAGATGCTGAGGCACAGAAAAATTGTACAATTCAGTCAAGTTATCACAATTCGTAAGTGGCAAAACTGGAATGGAACTGTGAGCAGCCTTGCCCAGAGTCCAAACTCTTAGGTACTATGTGTATTTCTCTCAAACCGAATTAAGAGTTTCAACAAATAGATAGATAAATAAAATAGATAAGTCCTTATCTAACAAATATATTTGCATTAAAAAAGCTTGTATTGAACAGCAAGGATCTGAATTTAGTAATTCTGAGCGCTGACATCTGCTATTGTGCAAAAAATTCCATAAGTTTTGGTGCTCAGGTTATGCTGGGAAAGCACATGGATTTGTCTGTGTGTGTGTTTGCACACCCACATACATGCATGCGTGTGTCCATGCACAAAAAGTGACTGACCTGAGTTAAACTTGCCCCTGAAAATGATGAGCAGAAATCAGCTCAGTCAGGCAAAAATGGCATATCTGGCAGGCAAAACAGGCAGTCAGAATCAAAAAGATCAATTCAGAATAATAGGCCTGTTCAGACAAACCAGGCACCAGAAAAATCTGGCAGCCAGAACTGTGCAGTGATTCAGGGTGGCAGGCAAGTAGCAGGACCCCCGATAAGGGATTTAGGATTCTCTGCAAGACAGCTGTCACTGAGCAACAGGGAAAGAAAAATTGTAAAAACAAGAGAAAAGACAGGAATGTAGAACAAGTGATCAGGTGCCAGAAATAAGGTCCAAGTTCGGGACAATCTCTTTGAACCTGATTACCAGGACAGAGATAAAAAAAAAATTTCTGATTCAACGATCAATCATGTATTAATAATTAATTACTATTAATAGTATATTTAATACTCAATCATCTATGTATTAAATTAGAGCTTTTCCAATAACATTTTCCTAAGTTCGTATTTTTCCTAAGCCTGATGGTTTGGTTAAACGAACTGAAGTATGCAGATAAGTAATAATCATAATTATAAAAATAAATGCCATATATTTATCATTTCCTGGGCAGAACAATGTGTAAAGTGCTTTACTTACATCTTCTGACTAAATTCTCAAAACAAAACTCTTTGTATACGTTATTATCATGCCAGAGATAACATAGTAAATTAAAAAATTGTGATTCAGACCCAGAAATGTAGTTCCTCTTATAGAGAAGATAGGAGAGGAAGATTTCTGGATAAGAGCCCTTTCTTACTAGAGAATCAGTGAGTGTTTCACTGAGAATATTCAGTGTAGGAGGCAGAAACAGTGTTAGGTGTTTTCTGTATCGTATCTAATTTAATTCTAACTATAGTCCTATGGTATAAATATAGGTACACCTTTCCTGAAGATAATTCAGTTAAACTTATTTTCACTCAAGGAATCAATATAATATTGACGTGTTATCAACAACACACAAGTATTAGTTATCTAGTAGTGCTGTCTACACGGAGGTGGGACAGAAAGAAAGCTCTAGGCCTTCACTATGGATTTACCAGAACATTGGACATTTAAATTTGGTTCTGTCTGAGGTCTAAGTTTTTTCTTTGAACAATCTAATTAAGTGAAAAAAATGAAAACTCAGACATGAGTCTTTTTTGTTATCCCTTCCATAAGAGGTAACTGACAGGGACCTCTGAGTCCTCACCTAAGTATTCTTTCATGAGCAATCTGAATCTATACTTATAACTAAAACAGGAAGTATCAAAACTAATTTTCCAGACAATATAAAATTTTTATTAAATTGAAAATCAGAGTTCCTCTTGACTTTATAGTCATGTGCTTGGAGGGCATACTCATCTTGGGATTTCATTTATAAATTGCTTACCTTGGAATAGGAAGTTATGAAATCTGGAAAGGTGGAAGGGAAAGAGAAATATCTGGACTTCCACAGGACAAAGGGTAATGAGTTTCACTGGGCAAATTTGTAAGAAGGCAGAAAAGTGTTAAGCCCACCTTTTCACCGTTGTGCTTTGCTTGAATCTTTTCAAACTTCCTGATGCCTTCTGTAGAGTCTTCGAAATTCCCAAACTTCTACTGCTTGGCTCCACTCTGCTGTAACAATATCAGACCTGTATTAGATCAAGTGATGACACTACAGTGATCTGATTTGTGAGTGCATTTCCTCCACGATTCAAGAATACAATCAGATCTAGAACTCCTTAGCATAATGGTTGCTATCTAATGTGCAAAATAAAGTAAAATATACTCATCACAAAATATCAAAGAGAGTGACATTTTTAGGCAGAATTATGATCCTCTAGTTGGCCTATCCATTGTTAACACTGAAAATTGCATTTATACTTGAGTCATCTTGTTTGAAAAGCGCCAACAATCAATTCGTCAATTATTTTGAATTTACTTTAATTTAATTTTATAATATTTAACTCTTAGCTAAACAACATATAATTGAAGTACTCTTTGATATTTAAGAAAACTCTCTAGAGTTTTACTTGGAGGAAGTAGCCTAAACTTTGCAGAGGGAGTACAGATTCAAATGTCAACAAATTTTCATCTCATCATCCAAAAATCCTATGACCTTTCCAAAATAATACCATTGTAAACCTGACTAGGGCATGTAAACAACATGAGTACTTTCCTTGAGTCTAAATTTAAGCCTAAGATTTTATGAGAAAACTACTCTTGAATAAACTAGTTATATATATAGGCTGCATAGATATAGATACAGATTATTATATAGTTATATGGTTATATATTATATAAATTATGTAGAATAAACTAATATTAGCATTAGTTTTCCATATATTTATATATACCAAGACTAAGTATGACATTTATGTTTCACTTTTTTCTGCAACCATTTTGAGTATCTCCTACATTTCAAAATTTTGGGGGATGGTGCAACACAGAATCTTCCTCATTAGTCTTCCCAAGACAGGTAGAAGAAAGACAGTTTCAATGCAGTGTGATAATGGCTGTAGTTAAGCCTTTCATGATATATTAATAAGACTACAAATTATGGACAATGAAGTGCATGGGGGATCTGGGAGTCTCACAGAAAAGGTGGTATTTGAGTTGCATGAAGATTCTTCTAGCAGAAAGGAAAGAAAAAGGTATCGCTGGTGGCAGGAATGTCATGTGTGTGACCAGCGCTGTCTTGAGAAGAGCTATGAGATGTGACAGTTTGGTCACTGATGAATTAGAGTAATCAGAGAAGGAACTAAATGACAAAAGCTGGAGGAAGTAGAGATTCCATAAACATATCCATCAAGAGATGAAGGAAAGAAGAAAGAGACACACAGGGGCTTAAAGTTAAAAGTAAATCAAACAAAGACACATTTGTAGGCAGAACTAATGAAATTAGTGAGAATTTACTTGAATATTTAATGTGAAGTGATATTTGAGGAGGAGTTGAACAAGGGTATAGTAAGCCCTTTGGCTCGGAAGTGAGACAGATGAGAACAGGATCTGCCATGTGGCAGCTGCATCAGCTTGGAAAATTATTTATTCTAAGTCTCAGCTTCCTCATTAATAAAACTGAAATGCCAACACCAGCCGTATCACGTTATCATGAAAATTAAATGAAGTAACACATATAAAGTGCTTAGCAAAGAACCCAGCATGTTTGCGGGCTTCCTATACAATATCTGGAGCTATGGATATGAAGATGAATAAGACTGGCTTGGCCCTCAAAGGCCTTACAGTGAAACAGGAGATGGACACATTAAGAGGGAAGTCTAATAAATAGAGCAAGTGCAAAGTTAGAGACACATATGGGGCATTATGTGAACACAAAACCAGGCTGTCATCTCAGCATATTTTACTCGGAGAAGAGGCCCAGGAGGCAAGAGTTTGAGTTGAGTTTTAAAATACATGAAGCAGTCAATGGAGTAAAAAGGGAGGGCATTCCAGGGAGAAAAGCTAGCATACACAAAGGAATGGCATTGGAAAAAAATGCTTGGGTAACAGTCCACTGTTGCTGGTGTATCAGCTGTGGGGCCCAGAGTAGTCATAAAGAAGCCTGGAAAGAGAGAGTTACCAGATTTCAGTGACATGCATGTGACGTGCTGAGAAGCCAGGGCTTTATCACATACGCAGTGGGAAATTGTTGGGTGCCATTAACATCTAATATGACCAGATTTCTACTTCAGAAACATCACGCTAGAGGAAGTACGGACAATGAATCTGAGTGGAACACGGTGGAACTTAGGGAGAGAAATTACAGATGTTTGATCACTGATGGTTATAGTACATTTACATTTTCACTAACCTGGTTTTTGGGTAGAACTTTAAAGATTTAGAACTGAATCATATTAATTCATTCTGAGATGCATTCTGAACAACTTTGATTAATCCGAAATTTCAGATAAAAAAATGTGGCTTAAAAAGCACATTCCATTAATTCAAGACCTCAGTAACGGTAAAATCAATAGTATCTATTAAGCATGAAGGGCATATTCCCTTTCAGACACTGAGCTAAGAAGTGGAAAGAAATTGATCCATACAAAGATGGCTATCCCTGCCTTCAAAAACAAGTCACCTCATTGTCCAAACCTTTAACTCTCCAGTTAGTTGTGCCAAGGATCAACACTGCCCACCAGAAAAATCATTATTACTGCTTGAGAGAAGAGCAAACCGAGACACACATGTAAGCCAGCTGCATAAATTGCTAAAGCAAGTCAGTGACAAGCCAAACCAAAATTGATGTCTCTCGAGTAAGTCCAGAGCTGATGCGTCCCAAGCACATTCACACCATTGGTGACTTTCAAGATCTTGTTTCTCAGACTGTTATCAACGGAGTGAGAAGTGGACCCTGCAAAGTTTCTCCAGATGAAGGCTATTAATATTTCTAGTGATACTCTAAGAGTGGGAGGTCCTGCTATATTGTTTCCTTGAATCACCCTGCATCATTTACTTAGTGTAGCAGTTGTCATTCCTATTTAAGACCTAGCTGAGAGTGAGCTTGACACAAGTGATCAAGATATTAAGGGCACTGTCCTCATTTCTGTATTAAATAGTAAAGAAAAAATTAAGAGACAGCACCATAGGTAGGGAAGCTATTTTTCATAGAGGACACTGGAGGCAGTGACAGTGATAAATTTCATGCTCCCTCCATTGAGTTTTGGATGGTACATAATTACAAGGAGACCAAGGATAAAGGGCATGAGGGGGACTTCTCCTGAGCTCATGTGAAATACCCACGTGTGACCCCCACAGAGCCACCGTGAGACATTTGAGGAGGAGATGAAGGCCCTGCAATTATTCCAATGCTAACTAAATTTGTGTATTTTGTAAGCGCAACCTCATTTGTATGCACATCATTTCATTCCTACATCATGAAAAGAACAGTTCACAGTGGACTGGCTCAAGTGCAGTCCATGAATTCCCAGTGGCCTGTCACACTCACAGATCCTTTTTAAAATGATCAGAGGAAAAGATGCCATCAAGAAAGTGAAAAGACAATGCCAGTGAAAAGACAGTGTCAGTGAATGACACTGAAGATAAGTGTGAAAACACAATTAGTGTCATTCAGTTGGCCCTTTGTTCTTCCTAAAAGCATGTAAAAAGAATGACTGGGATCTAGGAAGAAAAAGCCTGGTCTCCTGTACAACCTGGAGAGCAGGAAAGAGAAGAGGAACCTTAGAATGATGAAATAATTGATGATATTGCATATTTTCAAATAAATTTTAAAGATCATAAAGAGGTAATGAGGTGAAAAGGTAATACCAAGATAAGTCTGCATGGATTATACATACATATTGATTAGAACAAGTGGTCTTATTTGGAATACTAAAATAAATATATGTGAATATGGATATATATATGTATATGAATGAATATGTCTATATACACACACATATACATTCACACACACAAACTGCATGAAGAAATATGAGAAAAATGTATGGTACATTGGCAAGTTTAAAAATTTAGCTCTAGGAGAACAACTTAACAAAAATTGATTTTCAAAACGTAACAAGTTCCTCTCACAGGATTTGACAAATGAATGGTCTGCAAATGTTGAGTGAAAAATCAAATTGAAATGAGATGTAAAGAAGCAAACTCATATTACTTTGTAGAAAGGAAGCAATCATTATAAATTGCAGATATTACTACTTGGCTCTACTCATAAAATAGTTGCATTCATTTTTAAGTCAGGTTTTCAGAACTCAGAACACATTTTACTAATTGTGTTACAGCTCATGGCTATAATCCTATGTCATTCCAAAAAAGTCTTTATGACAGGATACATTTTTGAGTTTCTTATTCTCAGACCCTTTGTACACCCTGCTACCCCAACCCAAGCAGTAACCAGACCTTAACATTTCCTTGGAATGTGGAAAGCTGTAGCCTTGAATTCAAAGTTTCTTCCTATCTTTTGTGAAAGAAAAGAAAAAAAGACAATGCACAAAATGGGAGAAAAGTTTTGCGAATCACATATCTGACATGGATTTGCATCTAGAATATATAAATATCATACATGAAGAACTCATACAACTCAATAATAAAGAGGCATAAATCCCAATCTAAAAAAATGGGCAAAAAAATCTGAATAGACATTTCTCAAAAGAAGATATGCAAATGGCCAATGAGCATATAAAAAGATGTTCAACATCATTAGCCATCAGGTAAGCGCAAAGCAAAACCACAATGAGATACCACTTCACACTCACTAGGATGGCTTGAATAAAAAAGGTAGACAGTGACAAGTGTTGGTGAGAATGTGGAGAAATTGGAACTCTCATACAATGTTTCTGGAAATTAAAATGGTGTAACCACTTTGGAAAACAGCCTGGCAGTTGCTCAAACAGTTAAACATAGAATTACCATTGATCCAGCAATTCCACTCCTAGGTATATATCCAAGGTACATGAAAATATATGTCCATACAAGCTTTACAAGAATGTTATAGTGGCATTATTTGTAATAGCCAAAAAGTGGAAACAATACAAATGTCCATCGACTGAAGAATGGGTAAACAAAATGCAGTGTATCCATACAATGGGATATTATCCAGGATCAAAAAGTAATTTGAGTACTGACACATGGTACAACATGGATGATCCTTGAAAACATTATTCTAAGTGACAGAAGTCAAAAGGATTACGTATTATAGAATTCCTTTTATATTAAATATCTAGAATAGGTAAATCCAGAGACTGTATATCTCAATAAAGCTATTTAAAAAACTGATCACAGCTATTTTCATTTCATACTTTTGTATCCTAGGTTGAGCAAAACCAATCTACTTCCTAACCAGGGAAACTGGATCAAGGATATGTATGCAAACTAAAGGCAAGCAAATATGGAGTGGCCACAGCTGCAAGGTGAGATGGGTTCTGGTTAGCAGTAACAGTAAAGTCCTCAATAAGATAGTGTCATGATTATGGTATTCCTTTATAATTATTTATTTTATAATAATTAAAGCTACTATTAATTGAGCATTTACCATGCACCAGATATTTTTCTAAGTAGACTAGGTATGCTACTTCATTTATCCATTCAGCAACCCCATAAAGTGATATTATTTTCCCCATTTTACAAACGAGGAAAAGGAGGCTCAAAGAAAAGAGGTAACTATCTTCCTAAGATCTCATAATTTAATATGGGAGACCAAGGACTCAAACACAGATATATCTGATGACCAAATCTTTGCTCCTTCCTATTTACTATGTTTTTACTCAAGGCTGTTGGTTCCCTAGATTTTAAGAGGAAAATTCAGGTATTAATTATGTTCTATTGTGTACTTTTAGGTAACATCCCAAAAGTATTGTAGTTTTGACAGACCTTAAGGAAGTCCTGGATGCTAAAGCATATTCTAGTGACTGCTTTATCTCTCTCTGGCTAGTTTCCCTTCATAATGTCAAAGAGTTGTCTATATTCTCCTTTCTCACTTTCTCACCCACTCTGTATTTCCCTAACCAGTTTAATCTGCCTTATATCCCCAGTACTCCACTGGAATTATCCCTGTTAATATAGCCAATCACCTCCATATTTCTAAACCCATCTATTCTTCTCTGTCCTTGTTATTATTTGATAAACAGTATTCAATCCATTCGAAAAGCAATCTTCCCGTCCCAGCCAGTTGTTTTGTGGATATCAACAAACAGATTCTAAAGTTTATATGGAGAGGCAAAAGACCCAAAATAGCCAACACGATATTGAAAGAGGAGAACAAAGTTGGAGGATTGACACGACCCATCTTCAAGACTTACTATAGAGCTACGGTCATCAAGGCAGGAGGGTATTGATGAATAGACAAACAGGTCAATGGAACAGAACAGAGAGCCCAGAAATAGACCCACATAAATATAGTCAATTGATCTTCAACAAAGCAATAAAGGCAATACAATGGAGAAAAGATAGTCTTTTCATCAAATGGTACTGAAGCAACTGAACATCTACATGCAAAAAAATGAATCTAAATGGGAAAAAATATTTCAAACGATATATCTGTTAAGGGGTTAATGACCAAAATATACAAAGAACTCATATAAACTCAATAGCAAAAAAAACAAATAATCCAATTTAAAAATGGACAAAGGATCTGAATAGACATTTTCCACAGAAGATATATGAATGGACAACAGGTACATAAACAGGTGCTCAACATCCCTAATCATTAGGGAAATACAAATCAAAACCACAATGAGATATCACCTCACACCTGTTAGAACGGCCATCATCAAAAAGACAAGAGATAACAAATGCTGGCATGGATATGAAAAGACAACCCTTGTGCACTGTTGGAGGGAATGTAAATTGGTGCAGACTTTGGAAAACAGTATAGAGGTTCCTCAAAAAATTAAAAATAGATCTACCATAGGATCCAGAAATTCCACCTCTGGGAATATATCTGAAGGAAATGAAAATTCTATGTCAAAGAGATATCTGCACCTCCGTGTCCATAGCAGCATTATTTGCAATAGCCAAGATATGGTAATGATCTGAACCTTCGTCAGTGGATGAATGGATAAAGAAGTTGTGGTATATAGATACAATGGAACATTCTTCAGCCACAAAAAGGAGGAAATCCTGCAGTTTGTGACAACATGGACCTTGAGGGCATTACACTAAGAATAAATCAGGCAGAGAAAGACAAACACGGTATGTTAGAATTTATATGTGGAATCTAAAAAGAAAAAAATGCTCACAGAAAAGGAAATCAGATTTGTGGTTACCATAGGCAGGGGAATTGGATAAACGTGGTCAAAAGGTACA
Organism: Tapirus indicus; assembly: GCA_031878705.1. NCBI lineage: Eukaryota > Metazoa > Chordata > Mammalia > Perissodactyla > Tapiridae > Tapirus > Tapirus indicus. The sequence goes on along the minus strand of CM062939.1, from coordinate 24,836,332 downwards.
AACTTCCAGTTATAAGACAAATAATTAAAGGGATAAGATAGAAAAATAAAAAATGTGTGTACAGACATTACATCCTTCACAAAAATTTACTCAAAATGGATCATAGACATCAATGCAAAATGCGAAACTATAAAACACCTAGAAGATAAAATAGGAGAAAACCTAGATGACCTTGGATATGGCAATGATTTTTAGATAAAATACCAAAAGCATGGTCCATGAAAGAAACAATTGACCAGCTGCACCCTATTAAAATTAAAAACTTGTGCTCTGTGAGAGACAATGTCAAGAGAATTAGAAGATAAGCCACAAACCAGGAGAAAATATTTGCAAAAGACACATTTGATAAAGGACCATTATCTAGAATATAAAAAGAACTCTTAAAACTCAACAATAAGAAAACCACTCAATTACAAAATGGGCCAAAGATCTTAAAAGACATCTCGCCAGAGATGATATAGAGATGGCAAATAAACATGTGAAAAGATGCTCCACATCATACGTCACCAGAGAAATGCAAATTAAAAGAACAATGAGGGGTCGCCCGGTGGCGCAGCGGTTAAGTCCGCGCTTGGCAGCCCGGGGTTCGCGGGTTCGGATCCCGGTCGCCCGCCGACGCACTGTCTGTCAGCCCTGCCGTGGCGGCGTCCCATATAAAGTGGAGGAAGATGGGCACGGATGTTAGCCCAGGGCCAGTCTTCCTCAGCAAAAAAGAGGAGGATTAGCAACGGATGTTAGCTCAGGGCTGGTCTTCCTCACAAAAAAAAAAAAAAAAAAGAACAATGAGACACCACTAAACACCTATTAGAATGGCCAAAATCTGAAGCACTCCCGTTTTTCCTCTGTGGTTACTTCATGTCACTCTTTCCTTGCCACATAAACCCTAGCTATACTAGATGTCTTTAAAGCCCCCAAATGGGGATATTTTCTCTTTCTACAGTGAATGCTTCTCCTACCCTCCTTTCTGCAAGGCTAGCTTAATACACATTTCAGAATTTACATTAATTTCCACTTCATCAGAGAAGACTTCTCATGCCCTGTGCACTAAGTCAAATCCCCTTGCCTTTATTCTGGAGTGAGATCCTGAGATTCAAATTAGGTCAAGATTTAGGCCATTAGAATCAATAGATTGTCATTCCCACTAGATAATTTTCAAGAAAATGGGAATGTGTATAGCTAGTATACCACATTATCCCTAGTGACCAGCGTAGTTCCTGGAAATATAGGAAGCACTCAATAACCATCCAACAAGTGATGTATCTGGAAGAGTCCAGTCTTCAGAATCAGACCTAGTTTGAATCCCAACTATGTCACTTAGAATCTGTATAAGAAATTTGCTTGACCTGCTATAACTTCAATTTTCTAATCTATAAAAAAAACTAGACTCATAAGTGACAACCTTAATGATAATATTTCAAGTAAGATGTGAAAAAGTACCTACCAGAGTAAAAACTATTATAAGAGTGAATAACTATCAAAAGAGTAAATAACTATTATACAGAGTAACAAGATTTCCAGTTGTGGTAGATGAAAAACTGGGTCTGAAATCTAGGCTCGCTTCCTGCTACATAACCGTATAACTTATGGCAATTGAACTAAAGTGCCTCCAAAATACCAACTTACACTTATAAATAAGGACAGAATTATCCATCTCATAGAATTGTCATAAGAATTAATTTTCTTTAATAAATGTAAAGTGTAACTGAGCAGAGCAGGTGTTTAATAAATGTTATCTACCATTTACAGGAGTAGGAATAAAAGTAGGATTTGTATAAGGGGATACATAGATCTGTGTGCATTCTTCACTAGTCTAGAAAATTGAATAATTTTAGTTAATTTTAAAAGTTATATTTATGTGTATATATGTGCATATATTTTAAATATATGTGTATGCAGATCATTAAGAAATTTAAGTATTTAAAAAATAAATAAAACTTACTTCTAAGTTCTTAAACTGAATCAAATGCAGTGCACATGATGGAAATGTACTACCTCAACAACGTATTTCTAATCCCACCCTTTCCTACTGGGAATTCACACCACTATTCCAGGCACTTGCATCCCATTTAAAAAGATAATCCAAATTGTAACCAATCAACTTTTATTTGTAGTATGAATTGGCTGTAGCCGGGCAGATCTCATCAGTGACTGGTGTTCTCCTTAGAGATGCAAACTATTCAAGAAAACTCTCAAGTCTAAGAGAACTCTTTCGTACATGATTGTTTACATTGAAAAAACACACACATAGGGTAAAGGAGGTAAATGCATTTACAAGTTGAAATATACGTCTTTAAATAACACCTGAAAATTTCATTTGTAAAGGCTAGAGAGTATAAATTGAAACTTTGTTGTGGGATGGTGTTTTTTCCCTGGGTTTCTGCTACACTGGGACCTTGTGGTGCTTTTATAAAATGTTTTTAAAGTGGTCCATGATTGATTACAACACATACCCGGCTTAAATGGAGCCCATGGTCCGTGAGTCCCAAATATAAATCAAAGTCCTATTCATGTATAAGAAATTCACGTAAAGAATGCATGCCGACTACCAATAGGATTTTATTAAAATATGTGAAAGAAGCCACCATAGACGTCAAGAAAATTCTAAATTTAAAGAGTTCAAAATGTAGGGCAAGTCAGTGTGAGATGCAGAACATCCTCTCTGGGTAGATGAAGTTTGTTTTGATATATGTAAAATCTACCCTGCAGAGTTAATAATGGCAGCTGGAACAATTTGATTAGAAGACAAGTTTCTTTTCACAGAGTACTTTCTTTCTCAACAGTTGGTCTCTGAGGTGCTGAGTAAAACTATACTTGAAATAATATAATCCCTGCAGATTCATATAGAAGAGTTTCTCCAGTTTTTTGAAGGAAAGAAAATTGTGCTTCTATCCCATTTGATTCTCAGAGAGATTCTGAACATTTGGGGAGCTTACATCTCTATAAACGTGACAGAGAGATTGACAGACTGGTGCATGGTTTATACTAAGGACATGTATGATTCTAATACCAATTAATTTTTGCAACATATCTTGTCACCCACTTCAAGATGTATGAGAAGCTCCTAGAAACATTTTTTTAATAGTCACATTACAGTACTTCATACTCAAGAGTCCACAATGGCTGTGCTCACCATAATGTACTCTTCTGCTCAGTTTTTATTCATTCATTCTTTCATCAAACAACGTCATTGACTTGCACTGTGCACCAAGCTCTGTGTGGAGCCTCAAGGATGCAGATGGTTCTTTCCAACAAGGAGTTCATAATCATAGTAGGGGAGGGATACAGAATAAGTTTATGACGCAAGTCTTGACAGGGTGGTTAGAGCACAAATTTGTTGTTCTTACTTCTGTGGAGTCAATTCTGACTCCTAGTGACCCTGTGAACAACAGAGTGGAACCCTGCCCAGTCTTTTGCACCATCCTTTCCACTTCCTGCGCTACCTCAGGCAATGCTCTGATGCTATTCATAGGGTTTTCATGGCTAATTTTCTCGGGAGTGGGTGGCCAGGTCCTTCTTCCCAGTCTGTCTAGTCTGGAAACTCTGAAGAAACCTGTCCACCATGGGGTGCCATAGTGGTATTTGAAATACCAGTGGCAGAGTTTTCAGCATCAAAGCAACACAGAGCCACCACAGTATGACAGCAGACAGACGGGTGGTGTGAGTCCCCGCCTGGGACACGAACCCGGGCCGTGATGGTGAGAGTGCTGGATATTAACCTGACATTTTAACTAAGTTTTGAAATATTAAATACCAGATCAAGAATAGAAAGGGAGACACAGAACAGCATGGCATGGAGGAGAGCTGTCACTTTTCCCTTTGTTCTCTCCTCTACGATGTCCTGTCCTTCAAATAGTTCCAGGTATATATGTTTATCCCGCCTCAGGGTTGCACGCTATGCTTTACCCTTCCTGGAGTGCTGTTTCCTCCTTAGTACCTAGTTCATTCTTCCTCATTATTTATGGCTTAGAATACATTTTATTTCCACAGGGATATATTCCTTACTTCACAGACTACATCAAGCACTCCTCTTATAGGTACTCTGTAATTCTTCTTTACATCACTTATTACATTTGTAATTATTCAGCTTGTTCACCTAGAATGTTCTTACAATACTGCAAACTCCTTGAAGAAACAGACTGTGACTGTTTTGTGCTCTGCTGTATCCTCAGCTCCCAGCAAAATCTCCTGGGTTATAATAGATTCTCATTTAACTATTGCTGAATAAGAAAAAAAGTGAACATTTGACTACTGAATAAAATAATAAATGAATTACGGATAGGACCAAAGTTTGTGTAAGGAGATAGAGTAAAATCTGAGACCTTCAAAGAAGGCAGAGTTCAGAGCATAAAGATCTGAGGAGTATCTTGAATGCTAATTTTCTTAATTAAATTTATGAATTAAAATTTAATCAGGTATGTGATCATATTTATGTTTTAGAATGATCCCTTTGGCAGAAGTATAGAAGATAGGAGGGAAACAAGGAAAATTAAAAACAAGAGGCATCTGTGGATGTGGATGAAAGAAGAAAGTGTCAGCAGCAAGGGGAAGTAGAGGAGGAAGGATCGTTGGTTCAAAACCGTGCGAGTTATCCAGGTGAAATCTGAAATTGGTGCCCAAACATGGAAGGCAAGTAGAGACAAAAGGAAGAGGCAGACCAGACCGGTAGGTGGCAGGTTTAATAAGTAAGAGAACATACATACGAGGCTTGTCTTGGGCAGCTGCAAAATGAGATCTCTGCACCCGCCTGCCAGAATCTTAAAAGTTTATATAGAGGCCTTAACTGGGTTCAGTCATGCAAACCGTCCAGATGGTCATGACAACAAATTGCTCTCTTAAGGCTCCACCCTTGAAAACGGCTCCCACTGTGGGAATGGTGGGCCGAATGTACATTCCAAGAACAGGGGAGAAGGTGGGGAGCCTCAGATTGCCTGGGTCCAGCTTCTGGGTCAAGGGGAAGTCATGTCCTCTCAATGACCTCCTTCAACAGTGATTTTTAGTAATAGACTCTAAGGGAAGGGAGAGAAAGGAAGGGAATTTTGAGGGGCTTCTGTACTGAGATAAGTATTGGTTCCAGTCACAAAAGGAAGAAATAAAGGACAAGAAGCATACTGGGAAGGAAAGATGATAAACTCAGATTTATACACTCTGAGTACAAAGAATCAAGGAACAACTTAGCCAGAATGTCTGTGTTAAAGCTAGAGTTTGGAAGGTATGTGTATGTAGTGAGTAGTTAAGACCAAGGATTGGGATGACAAAATCCAGAGAAAGGTAGAGAGAGAGAAGAATGCCACAGACAGGGCCCTTGGGGACCTCATATTTTAAGAATTGAGCTTGGTAGTTGTAATTCATTAAAGTAAGACGTTGTCCATAGAGATAGAATATTTTAAAAATTATGTCAAAAGAAACAAAGGAAGGATATAATTTTAATAAGAAAACTCAAAAGTGGTAAATGCCAAGAGTAATCAAAGTAAGGTGATATCAAAAGACCAGCATCCTTCAAATTTCAAATGATACTAGAGTCTTTTCCACCTTTCCCAGTTCCTTCTCCTACTGTTTATTCATTCACTTATTCATGTAACATACATTTATAACAGCCTACTATGAGCAAGGTGTTTCTGTGGGTGATGAGAATACATTAATTTAAAAAAAAAAAGCCTCTCTCCCCACGAAACTTACATTCTGGTAATTGACCTCATTGTGAGCCATAGGCCAATAGGGTAAATGTTCCCAGAGCATTTAATTTCTGCCCTTGTCTTAACCATTTACATGATGTGTAACGACAGCATAAATTTCTTAAAACATCCACCGCTATTATCCAAAATGATCTCTCAGGCTGGGACTGTGCTCTAAAATGAGTCTGCTCTCCTTCTACCTCTCTTCAAACCAATCACCCTCAAGATGATCATGCTGACTGAAACCATTTTATTACTTGGATGATAAAAACGCTGAGACCAAGCACTGAGACTTGATGGTTCTTGCCCTCAACCAGTGCCCTATGGACATTGTTCTTCAAGCTGCTTGATTTTAGCTACCTATGCAATTATTCAACACATGCTATAGTCACGTACACAATATCTGATCTGTTAATCATATATAACTAAAAGAAAAACAAAGCTGCTCCACAAATTGGCTAGACAAGCAGACACAGAAAGTGACTACCTAGAAGACATGGTTCTGCAGAGAAAGCATTTTCATATCTCTACAGAGTTAGAGGTTTCTGAGAAAATTTTACTGAAATCTGGGTCCTGGACTACAAAACAAGGCTGGAAGCTAAGTTATGACTAAATAGATAACGAGAACTCCGGAGAGATTTACCTCCTGGGAGGTTTATGTTCCCATTTCAAGGCGGATAAGACCTGGGACCATAAAGACATACCCTGCAGTGTAAAGTTGGAGACACCAGTCTTCTTTTCCTCCAGGAGAAATTTATTCATGCTCCCAAGAATGAAGAATGAGTATCTTCCCCATTATGTCTCCAAGGACTCACAAGGGGACAGGGGACAGCTGCCTTTCTATATAAATACTCAGGCTCATTTTGGGCTCCTCAAGTGCAACAGACCCCACTGTGTGTAGGATCACATCTGGTTCTCATTGCCCCACCCCAGGGATAAGAATTTGGGCAAAGGGAAGTTGGTGCTGTTATTATTTGCTCTAAGTAAATAGTAACCTGCTCTGTTCCAGAAACCTCATCTTGGCATTCGGGACAATATTAAGAAATATAGATATTAAACACACAACAGGAGAAAATCCCACACAGTTTTCTTAGGGGAAGTGATATTAAAACACATTAAGTTTACTGGTCATTGAAATGTCACATATTGAGGTAGAAAACATCAACCATTTCAAAAGAAAATAGATCAGTTTTCCAAAAGGCTCAAGCATAGATTTGTTGTGGTTTTTTGAGTTTTTTTTTTTTTGAGGAGGAGGATTGGCCCTGAGCTAACACCTGTTGCCAATCTTCCTGTTTTTGCTCGAGGAAGATTGTCCCTGAGCTAACATCTGTGCCAATCTCCCTCTGTTTTGTATGTGGGATGCCGCCACAGCATGGCTTGATGAGTGGTGCGTAGATCCACACCCAGGATTGAACCTTTGAACCCTGGACCGCTGAGGCAGAGCCCACAAACTTAACCACAAGGCCGGTCCCTCAAGCATAGATATTTTTTAAAAAGACTAGAAATAAATTATAGATTAGAAACTTTCTGTGAAATAATAGAAAATATATATATTTGTCTCTGCCCCGGTTCCTGACACAGGGCTCCTGAAACCCTTCTAATTTCCTAAGTGATAAGAGCACTAGGAGCATCTTTTGTTCTAGTGAGATGACTCTAGATGGACTTCTGGATGGCTCTGGGTTGGGGGCTGGTCACCGGAAAGACCAAGTCATGATTGGAAGCTTGGAATTGTCAGCTCCACCCCTCACTCTCCAGAGAGGCAAGAGGAGCTGGAAATGGAGTTAATAATTGATCATGTCCACATGAGGAAGCCTCCATAAAATCTCAATAGTATGGGGTTTGGAGAGCTTTGAGGCTGGTGGACACATCTACGTACCAGGATGGTGATGCACCCCAGCTCCATAGCGACAGAAGCTCCTGTGCTCAGAACACTCCCAGACCTCACCCTATGTATCTCTTCATCTGGCTGTTCATCTGCATCCTTTATCATATCCTTTAATAAACTTGCAAACATAAGTAAGTGTTTTCCTGAGTTCTGTGAGCCACTCTAACAGATTAATCAAACCTAAGGAGGAGGTGGTGGGAACCTCTGATTTGTAGCCGAATCAGACAGAAGTTGTGGATAACCTGGGGACCTACTGTTTGTGATTGGCTTCTGAAGTGGTGGGGGCAGTCTTGTGGGACTGAGCCCTTAACCTGTGGGACCTGACGCTATCTCCAGGTGGATAGTGTTAGAATTGAGTTAAATCGTAGGACACCCAGCTGGTGTCACAGAGAATTGCTTGGTGTCAGGGGAAAACCTCCACGTCTGTTGACCAGAAGTGTCAGAAATGAAGTGTGTGAGAGTAAAGGAGACACACAGGAGGAGACTGGGTTTTTCCCTAGCCAGGAAGAGAACTATAGGATTTCCTCTACACTAACATACTGTGAAAAGAGCAAATCACATCTCCTTATACTGCCCTTAACTATGCTCCAACTTCCACCCACTATTTTTTTTTTAAATTTTATTTGGACAAAATTTCTTACTGAGTAGTTGGCTTAAACCTTCAAGTGGGGCAGAAAACTTTCTGCAGAGAGAATTTATGCCACTGTACTGTGCAGTGGCACAGATTCTTTCTGAAAGATAGGATTTAGTCTTAAGAATAAGTAGATTTTATTTAGGTCTCCATAATCCTATTTCATTCTGCTGATCTAAGAAAAGTTAAATGACAAATGAAATAATTTGATTTTCTTATTTCATGTCATGTAATGTGCTATGTGTTTGTAAAATATTAAGGTCACATTGTTACTTATGGAAAAAGGACTAAGTTAACAATTTAAATACAATGGCTATGGTATTTTTGGGTATTCTTCTGCAAAATTTACAATTTATCACTTTGTGATAAAAAGCTAAGACATATCGTTGATCAATTTGCAGATAGCTACATATGACCAAATTCTTGCCATGCCTCAGTATACAGCTCCTGCGGAATTCTTAAGGGAGAGAAATCGGAGCAGATGATGATTTTGCTCGGTGCCACATGAATTCTGAGACAGTCTATATGACTCTTATACATCTAGAATTTAACCAGTGCAGAACCATAAAATGTCTCTAAAATAAAACCAGAAAGTAAATAAAACTGCGGACTCCAATCAACTGAATATTCATTTCCATTACAAACTTGAGCATAAACAAAAGAATGTTCACAGTTTCCATAACATTGTGATTTCCCCTAAAACTAGTCTTGGGAAAAGTAAAAGCTTTATTGGAATTAGAGTAGAACAAAGAACTATTTTTTAAGCAGGATTCAGGGTATAACTATCCTAAAGTTAATCAAGACTATTTCCATGAACTCTTAAATAATTCGTACTTTACTTTCTGGGTGTGTGTGTAGAAGACAACAAATGAAAAAAGAAAGCAGTCATGTGACTGACCACGGGAGAAACTCTGCTCAAAGTTGCACTGTACAGGATTGGGTCCAGATTTCTTTGAGAAGCTGGTCTAATCCTGCCAGAAGTACTCCCAAAATGATCATATAACCAATGTCTATCCATCTGTGACAAAATAATGAAGGGTACTCACTAGGCAGTATCCTCTGATGACTCATAATAAACACTTTGCCTTGACCAAAAGTAACCACTTAGTTTCTTTATGATAGTTCAGATAGAGGGAATAAACTATAGTTGAACTCTAGAAAATGTATTGCAGATGACATTGTATGGTAGCTAATTTGGTGCTGTGAGTCACACTTTGGTCCATGGAGCCAGCCCTGGTGGTCTAGTGGTTATGATTCGGCACTCTCACCATCCCAGCCTGGGTTGGTGTCCCAGTCAGGGAACCATACCACCCATCTGTCAGTTGTCATCCTGTGGTGGCTGCGTGTGACTGTGATGCAAAAAGCTCTGCCACCAGGATTTCAAATACCAGCAGGGTCACCCATGGTGGGCAGGTTTCAGTGGAGCTTCCAGATGAAAACAGACAGTAAAAAGGGCCTGGTCACCCACTTCCAAAAAAAAATGGCCATGAAAACCCTATGAATAGCAGCAGAGCATTGTCTGATAGAGTGAGGGAAGATGAGAGGACGGGCACAGAAAGACCAGGCAGGGTTCCACTCCGCTGGACACAGGGTCACTAGGAGTCAGGATCGACTCAACGGCACTAACAAGAAAAGCTCATGGAACAAGAAATGTGTTAATAAAAATAGATCAGTTCAGGTATTATGTTACATTATTAACTTATAATAATATAGGCACTAAAAGAGAAATGCATGTTTTGGGGTTTGTATTACATCTTCTCTGCCAGAAGCTCATTAAATATGAAATATGTAATTGTGTAAATTAGAAAATAGGGAAAAGGAAAAACAGCAGAAAACAGCAAATGCAAATCCTCAATTCAGTGTTGAGAGGCAAGTCGGCATTCTGTGCAGTGTGACTTCTGAGATGCCGTCTTCACCTCCCAGGCCATGACTGATGCTGATATATTTTCAGGGCAAGAGGGAGGTCAGATAATGGAAAGCCTCTGCTCTCTGGGTAGTCTTCAGAGCTGCAGAGCTGGGCTGCACTGGGCATTTGCATTGACACTTTCCCCAGACTTGCTGCCGAAGCCCAATGGACTAATTTTCGTGGAGTTCTGGCCTTAGCATCCAGGGATCAAGTGGGATATTTTTAAGATATGTTACTTTGATTTTCAGTATTTTGTTGAATGGGCCTTAAATTATAATATAAAACCTATACTAGAACTGAGACGAAAGTATTAGCAAAACTGTGGTCATCCTTTTACTAGCTTTGTCAGGGTAAACCAAGCCAATGTGAATTTTATTATTCTTCAAGATGTGTTCCAGTCCAACCAACTCAAAAGTGATGCAGAGTCTAATGTAGTAATATCAGCATTGCATCCCTTCTAGAAATGCATCTTATAAAAATACTTAGCACAAGTGAACCAAGAAATATAGACAAGAATGGACATTGCAATATGTATTTCAAAATAAATACATATACAGACAAGATATTATGTCCATAATGTATTAAGTGAAAAAAAATGCAAAATAGTATCTATTGTATGATGCTTCTTTGTAAAATTAAATACTCAAACATATACACACACAGAGAGGCTTAGAAGGATAGATATGAAATTGTTAACAATGGAAATCTCTAGAGAAACGATACATGCTTCAATTTATACTACATTTTAGTTAATACGATAGGGAGAAATATAAAGGCTATTTAACTGTATTGTTCAAGTTCTAATTGTTAAGTTGGATGCCTATATGAGTATATGATACTTATTTTATTACATATATTATGTTCTAATTTAAAAAATTAAAATCCAAATTCACCCAGGACTCAAGATAGCATTGTACTAGACAAAAAAAAAAAAAAAAAATGCTATGTTGTAATACAGTCGATTTTAACTCTAAGAAGACCACTAACTAGTTATTTGACTGAGTGACTCACAAACTGTAGAAACCTCAGATTTCTCCAATAATTGTGCCTTACTAGAAAAATTTGAAGGTCTCTTTTCACTCTAGAATCAGCAATTCCAAACGTTTAACCTAAAATATTCAAACAATAGGATATATTTTGTAGTGTGGGCAATTAATAGAAACAATGAAAATAATCTTGTTTCTCTTTCAGTTGGTAACACATTAACATACATTTAAACTATGCACACTATAATTTTTGAACATACTTTTTAAATGAATTAAAATTTATGGTTACTTCACTATACTGAGGAGGAAGAACTTAGGTAATGTAGTCAAGCAAATCCTTTTGTTCAGATTTACACATAAATATACATGAAAATAGTTTTGTTCTTTTCTTTTTAGTAAGTGGAATAAAAACATAGACTGCAGAAAGAAATGTTTTAAGGAATTTTCCCAGTGTGAGATTATCTCCCATTTAATAAATCAAATATATATTTTGATAAAACACTGCTGAATCTTTTTTTTTCTTTTTTGGTGAGGAAGATCGGCCCTGAGCTAACATCTGTTGCCAACCTTCCTCTTTTAGTTGAGGAAGATTCTCCCTGAGTTAACATCTGTGCCCTTCTTCCTCTATCTTGTATATGGGACGCTGCCACAGCATGGCTTGATGAGCGGTGCATAGGTCCATGCCCGGGATCCAAACCCGCAAACCCTGGGCTGCTGAAGCGGAGCACACGACCTTAACCACTGCGCCACCGGGCCAGCCCCTGAAAGAATCTTTTTAAGAGAGAAAAGAATAGAAATAACCTAGTTTCCATTCCGAATGCCTGATTTAACAAGACTATTAGCTAATTTCACTCATTGTATGTATTGCTTGCCTTACAATGCTGAAATGATGCTGGGCTCTCATCGTTGTTGTCTTTTGTTTAATTTTATCCTCCCACGTAATGACCTGCAGCATCCACATACTTTCATGGCAGCTTTGCATTTGGCTAGACTCCATTAGCTATAAAGGATGGTGCAAAACCCATTGTGCCAAACATTTTGGATATAGCTACAGATCAATGCAAAATTCAAAAAAATATAGTCCATGCTGCCTTGTATATAACTAGCCCCAATACTTATTCCATCCATGTTGTGCTTCATGGTACAGCTTAATCTCTGTGACATACAAAATGCTGAAGCATCCATTACTCCCAGAGCAGGTCTTGAACTGTGCTCCCTTTAGGGGAGCTTTTGAAGGATGCCCTGAAGACGTGGCCAATATACAAATAAAAAGTTTAATTGATGTGGTGAGGTCATTTCCCAGAGATGTATATACACCCAACAGACAGTGAAATGAGACTACACTACTAACTTGATTTAAGTCTGTATGTCTGGGGTTGTCTTTTTATTTCAAATGCCATTAAATAGGTAAAAGAGAAATACTTCTTTTGTCAGATATTGTAATGTTAAATTCTTTATTATTATTAAGATCTGAGTTGTGGTTTTTTTTCCTCCTCTAGCTGTATTGTAACCTGGCATTAGAAACTCTACAAATCAAGACATAAAATTCAAAGGCTATGTACTTTGCCTAAGAAAAGTGTTCTATTTCCTTGATGCCACTAGTAAACCAAATAAAAACATGAGGCCATTTTCCAGTAAATGAATGCAAGAAACAATCCCAGGATGTAACCTACTATTGTTGGGGATACATTTCAAACAGAAGACAAAAATGGAAGAAACTGGAAATAGCTCAACTCATTTACACTTAGTCCTCTGAGACAAAAATGGACCCATTTGCAACCATCCAAAGCAGCAGTGTATAAGCTGATGGGAAAAAGCACGCAGACGCCAAATGGGTGCATTAACCCCCCTTGGCATAGTTAATGTAGACATGCCCTTAGGGATCCTTATAAGACCCATCTGTTCAGTCAAGCATTTGCTTAATCGTGTCAAACGCCTGGCAAATGCAGTGTCAGTTAATAGATAATAGATATGTAAATGCTGTTTGTGTTCTTGTACATATGCCCAGGGGGTTTCCAATAAACACATCACATTTTTAAAAAATAATTTTCTGTTGGGGATAAAATGATAGTCTTGCTGGCAGCAGCAGTCCTACCCATGACAGTCCAAACTATTATGGTATTCAACAGTTTATAATGTTATAATATTGTCATTTAGGGATTTCAGCTACCCCTCCATTTTCTGATAATCTTGATTACCATATTGTTATTTACCTCTGGTTTTATGAAGAGAGATGGCGTACTCACGTCCCTCATTTCACACATCACCCCAACCTATTCTAAGCAACATGATTCAGCGAGAAAAGCACAGTCTCTAGACTTAGGTTGACCTGGGTACCCATCCCAGGGGACACAAATAGGTTGAGACCTTCAGAAATTTACTTGAACTATTTGTACTTTAGTTCTCTCTTACGGACCAGGAAGATAATTAATTTGGTCCCATACGGTGTGGAGAATTGGAAATATGGAAACACCAACCACATACTAGAACTTCAATAAACACCCACTCCCTTTTCCCTTCACATACATTCTCCTTCCCCATCACTTTGCAAGATTTCCGGTTACACATTCAGGGGAATTAGATTATCTCTTGTTTTATTTAAGCTGTCGATGACACCACTAACTGACAAGTGTTGAGAATTAAGTTCTTAATATCCCCCTCCCCCTCTATGATACAAAATGATTATCAGTGACACATTTGACAGCTCTGAGGGAAATGGCTGCCAAAATGTTCCAGTAAAAGTTAGACTGACAGTTCAGAAACAGAGTAGTCGTCTCTAGGTTTTATGACAGGAAATCCTTACAGCATCTTTTCCACCTTTAAAAGATTCTTTAAGAATCTCTCTCACTTGTGCTTTAGGTCTAGATAGAAAATCTGAAGCCCATATGAGCATAAAACACTTAAGTGGGCTCTGACTCTCTCTCCAGGTGTTGTGAAATAATGAGCCACTTTGGATACTGACAGCCCATCTACTAGAAACAATTTTTTGCCAGTTTTTATTTCCTTCATCCTGACCACATTACTTCTGTTCTCCCTAGACGTGGAACACAAATGTACTCTTAGGAAGAGCAAATTTTCAGACAGAGTGTGTGCCACCTGAGGGAAACAGGAGACTCCAGTTTCTTCCCTTTTCAGGTTCAATAGTATTAGATTATATCTGCCAGGTTGAAATGGCACAGCCTATGTTCAGCAGAATTACATACTAAGGGGCTGTAAGCAGTAGAAAAAATCCAGACACGCTCAATGTCATTTAGAGAGGGGCAGGTTGAGGAGACAGCTTCCTGCTGAGGTCAGACGTCTCTCTAGCCTTAAGCCGCCAATCACTCCAGATCTGCTTCATAAACTGCAGTTGTGTTTGTGAAGGTAAAGAAATAACTCTGATATTTAGATTCTAAATAGCATGGCTTGGTAGAAGGCAACAATTCCAAAGTTTAACATCAGAGGGGAGAGCGTTGTTTTTTCCCTTCTGGGCCATAAGAAACCACTGCTAAACTACGAATGTCATCACCACAGCCAGGGGCAGGGCTGACAGGGTGACTGTCTGTCTTGGACAGAAATCATCAATTTCAGCGTACTGGCAGAGGGAACACAGAGACTGGCAGCACCGAGCAGGGAACGTTTCCAAGATGGCAGCCTGCCAGTCACATGTGACTGCAAGTCTGTGCATGGCCACCCCGGTGCAGTAGCCCCCAGAGGGCAAGGAGACCTTGATTCCAGGTGGGGGTAAGGGTTGGGGGACTTGCCTAAATCAGAGACCCATCAGTGAGGCAAGGGCCAGCTGTTTGGTGCTCCTACAGCAGAGATGGCGCTGGTGCTAGTAACTAATGGTGGAAAATTTGAGTACATATGCTGTTTGGATCAAATGATGCTTCTTCTAGATTTAGCAGCAGCATCTGTAGCATACTCTCTTATCCCAGGTCCCTGGCATCTGGTAGCAATTATGGGTCTCCTCTCTCAAGAGGGGTTCATGCTCCAACGCTGAGGAAAAATGACTGACACTGACATTGTAAGCCCTTTGGAGAGTAAGATTGGCCCAAAGAGACCAACCTTAATAGAAAGGCGATTTTCTAGCTCTAAAATGGAGTTTACGGGTCAGATTAACTTTATTATTCTGAAAGATTACTGAACATACACACCTATTTTTTTTTGATTGCAAAAAGGGGTAAAGTGGTAAAACAAAGATAAACAATAACACCCCAAAGCAATAGAGATCTTTCAGCTAAATTCAATCTCTCTCTCCTTTATTCTATGTAGACTAATACCATACGATCTTTTGTAATTCTAAATTCTCCCCAGGGGTATTTCCGCATCTGTCAATTTTAAAAGGAAAATACAAGATGCTTTGACGTTGCATATTTTTTCCTTGGTGGGCTGATAGGCAAGATGTTACTATTCAGCATTTGGTAAACAAACATACAAACAAAGATTATTGGATCAAGATTAAACCTCCAGTTACAAATAATCATGAAGGGCAGCTTGCATAGTTACCCGTTACTACAGAACAAGCGACACAATGGGCAGTGCTGGAAATCTGGGTAGCTCTTCTACCGTCTCACTTGAAATTTCTCCTGTCACCCGGGATTACATCTAACAGTTTAACTGGGGCTGGAGGGGCCAAGATGACCTCACTCTATTAGGGGCACATGTGGGGCTGTTTTGTCAACATTCTTACCATTTTTTGAATGCTTTTGTACTGATTGACAGTGTTTACTGGGCACCACCTTACAACTTTCATAAATATTAGCAGCAGGTCTGAAAGACACACCTTTACTTCATTTGTAGCCCAAGGTCTTATCTTACTTTGATAATGTTTTGCTGGCTGGGGAGACTAGGGATGAAATGATTTCATTTTCCAACACAAAAAATGTTGGTCCTTATTATTTCATCAACTCTGTGTGAAATGTATATTTCTATTTTTAGATCATCTCTTTCTTCCTAGATCTGATCCTATGATACTAAAAGATGCCAGTTGGCATTTCTACATTCTCCTTGAAAGCCTCCTTAGGCAGATCAAAGAGTTCATACTCGCTTCTACATTCCAAATTACCACAGGCAACACTGGCCAATTTTTCTACCACTAAATAAGAAAGGTTGCCTTTTCTCCAGCCTCTGATGGTTTTCTCAGGGCCTTTCTAGTCTCCAGTAGCAGCCTCTTTGCCACCCTTCTAGATTCTTCCATCACTAAGTCCCAAAGACAATGTCACATGTTTTAGGTTTATTATTATTACATAGCAATATTCCACTTACACGTACCAATTTCTAAAGCCCACATAAAAATAAATCCTAAAACTTAGTGGCTTAAAATACTGCATTTTTCCTCAAGATTTGATTGTATGTTTTTTCTGTTGGTGCTACCTAGGATCACTCATGTGTCTCTAGATATCTGGATGCCTTGATGGAGGCTGAAGGGTACATAATGTCCTCATTCACATGTCTAAGGCCTCACCTGGGATGGTTGGGATGGCTGTGATAGCTGGGCCTCTCTCTCCACAAAGTGTTTTATCCCAGGCATCTTCAGTGAAAATGAAGCTTTGGCCTCTGTGTAGCAATTACTCCGTGAGTTTGTGGTGAAGCATCTGGTGCTTGGTTTGAGGCCCCTATTTGTCAAAGGAGTCAGCAGTCAGAAAGACGTGTGTGCGCATGACACGGAAGAGAAGGAGGACACAATGTGACCTGCCAGGCACCTCTATGTCTGTCCCACATGACATCGGACTACCACAAACTTCAGAGAGTAACAGACAGCCTCACTTCTGTGTTCCAAGTCACATGCAAGTTTTCATTTGGCCAATTCTATCTGGAACCATTCTGGGAAGGAGTCTCTGGGAAACACTGAGCCCAGCTTACCCAAGTTGAAACAGTACAAACCACCACATTTCTCTCTTTTAAAAACACTTAGTTTGGGGGCTGGCCCCGTGGCCTAGTGGTGAAGTTCTGCACGCTCTGCTTCAGTGGCCCGGTTCAGTTCCCTGGCACGGACCTACACCACTTGTCAGCAGCCATGCTGCGGCTGCAACCCACACACAAAATAGAGGAAGATTGGTACAGATGTTAGCTCAGAGCGAATCTTCTTTAGCAAAAGAACAACACAAACTGAAAAAAACACTTAGTTTTTCTGAGCCTCCCTTCCCACACCTACAAAATTGGAATATTAATACTATAGTAGTCAGGGCCCCAGCAGGAAACAGATAAAATACTTGAACATAGAGGATTTAATGGAGTCACTAATTACCAAAGTTAGGCAGGGTTTGGGGAATCAAAAGTGGCTATGATGTGGCTCGTTAGTCTAGGGGTGTGATTCTCACTTAGGGTACAAAAGGGCTATGAAGAATCCAGAGACTAACAACAGTGGTATGCTATTTCCATCCCTGGGCCTGAAGAGGCAAAAAAAGGTAATGGTATTAGACAAGACTAAAAGTAGCAAAGGGCCACGGGAGAAGAGCCACCCAGCAGGAGTTTTAAACATAGAAGGCAACACCATTCCCAGATCTGCAGTTAGGCAAGGGATAAGCAAAGAGAAGAAATCCTGCTACACAATGTTCTGAACCATTGCCATCTATCCATCACCTGAACCCAAGAAGAAGCTAGTGTGCAAGAAGCTTGGATGATACAGCCCTAGAGGTCAGCTGCCTAGAGAAGAACAAAGGGTAAAGAAGGGCTAGGAATGGGTGTGGGCAAGCAGATGGAAAAAAATGGGCACAATCCATCCTTTTCATAGATTTCAGTAGTAGTAAATTCAGTAGGTTTGTGGCAGGCCTGGATCCTTGGTCTTATGGAGACATATGTGGAGTTGGAGGTAAAATAATTAATCCTTGGTACCAAATAGACTGGGAGATCCAATGAGAGACTTCTGCATAAACCAAGGTGATCTGAGAATTCTCTCAGATAATGATTGAAAACTAAAGGACAATTATTTCTATCTTCTGTGAAGGGAGAACACAGGAACACTCTCTCTTTTCTCAGCCTGGGCTCTAAGAAGAGAGAAAAATAGAGATAAAAGTCTCCCTGAGAATTTCTGAGATTCAAAGTGTTGTGACTAGAATTCATCTTACTTATGTGACCTGTAACATTTGGGGCAAATATTTCATAAATTGATCTTAGGTTGGTGTTGCACCCTCAGAGCCTACTAGAAGCAAACCCATATCCTTGTTGAATGAACTCATCCTAGAGATTCTACAAGAGGAGAGCAGTAGGTGGTCTACAGAATCAAAACTGCACTGCATATATTGAAATTACTAGATTTAGGATAGAAAATACATATAATACACTTATTAGATCTAAAAATAACAAAATAGGGGCCGGCCTGGTAGTATAGCGGTTAAGTTTACATGCTCCACTTTGGGGGCTGGGGGTTCACAGGTTACGATCCCGCATGCAGACAGATGCACTGCTTGTCAAGCCATGCTGTGGCAGCATCCCATATAAAGTAGAGAAAGATGGGTGTTAGCCCAGGGCCAGTCTTCCTCAGCAAAAATGAGGAGGATTGGCAATGGATGTTAACTTAGAGCTGGTCTTCCTCACAAAAAAAAATTTTTTTAAATAAACATAAAAAAAAACTGAAAATGTTACAGAGAAAAAGCTTCTATTTAAGTTAATCATGTTGACTAAAAAAATAGCTAATTATATAAATGAAAAATTATAATTAAAAATATAAATTCAAATAATCATTTAATCTGAAGACTAAGGCATAACTAAGGTGAGTAATGGTGGGCTGGATGATAGATGTAGGAAAGAAAGATAGGGCGCTGTAAGATAAGGGACTGTCCTCTCATATTTGAGAGGATAATACACTCCAAGGCTAGAGAGAAAAGGCCTACTGTAAGCTAATCAGACTTCCAGAGGAGACAGCAGAGATTATGGCAAAGAGGTGATAATGGAAGATATAATGACTGACATTTTTCCAAAAATGATTAAAAATGCCAATCTCAGGGGCTGGCCTGGTGCTGTAGCAATTAAGTTCATGTGCTCCACTTCAGCAACCCAGGGTTCGCAGGTTAGGATCCCGGGCGTGGACCAATGCACTGCTTGTCAAGCCATGCTGTGGCAGCATCCCATATAAAGTAGAGGAATATGGGCACAGATGTTAGCCTAGGGTCAATCTTCCTCAGCAAAAAGAGGAGGGTTGGCAACGGATGTTAGCTCAGGGCTAGTCTTCCTCACAAGAAAAAAAAAATGCCAATCTCAGATTCAGGAAACCCAATGAATCCTAAAAATTCCAAACCTAGGCACACACTACTGACTTTGCCAAAAGCCAAAGGAAGAACTTAAATGCAGTCATACAGAAAAGAAAATTCCTCAAAAAAAAGGGGGGGGGAATAATGAATAGATTGACCCTTTTCAAAAGAAAATGAAATAATATCTTCACTGAGCTAAGAGAATAGAAAATCAACCTCAAATTCTATACTGAGAAAAATTGTCTTTCAAAACTAAGAGCAAAATAAGGACGTCACCAAAAACGTAAAATTTTAGAGATCTTAGTACCAACAGATCCACACGAAAGAAATTCTTTCAAAAGGATATATTTCATAGAAAAAGAAAATGATCCCAGATGGAAAGCCTGTAATGAGAGAATGAATAATCAAGAAAGAAAACGGTAAATACCAATGTTTAAAATACTGACTGAATAACAAGAGTACAAATGATGTCTAATTTGTAGATAAAGCCAAGTTAAATTAAAAATTCTGAAAAATAATACCATACACGATGAAAGGGAGTTGGTGAATTAAATTATTCATGAGGGAGTAAAAATATTGATTAAATTTATATAGTGTTACGCAAAATATAAACATTGAAATCACTTGAGTAACATTTAAAATACTAGAACCCAAGTGTATATTTTCACACTAGTAGTAGAAAAAAAATGACATGGAAAAGAAACCCAATCAATCCAAAAGAAGAGAAGAGAGAGAAAAGAACAAGAAAGAAAGGAGAGGCAAAGAGGGGAAGGGATGGAAAGTCAAAGGGATAGTTCAAAATAGCTTAACAGAAATAGGTCCAAATATGTCAGTAATCACAAACAGTATAAATAGATGGAATCCTTCAGTTAAAACATTGGGTAACTAAACAAACCCAGTTATATTCGGATTATAAGAGTAACATCTAAAATACAAGGTAATTATTGAGATAGATTGAGCAGGAAAAGAATCAGTAATTATACAGTAAATTTAAACAGCAGAAAAGATCAGTAAACAAGATGGAACATGCATTAATCTTATAATTAGGACAATGTTCATTATAAAAATTGAGAGGAAATATATGTTTAAATTCAGAAAATGGCTGCACTGATCAGTGGGGCTGTAGGAAGACTTACATTTTTCCTTCAGATTTGTTTGTATTTGCCAAGCGTTTCTACAGCTATGTTATGTTTCTATCTGGAAAGCAATGAAATAAAATAAAGTCATCTCACTTTGGGACTAGCCCATAATACAGTCATGCTCCACATAACGACATTTCAGTCAATGATGGACCACATACGTGAGGGTGATATCATAAGATTAGTATCCTACAGCCTGGGTGTGGTGTAGGCTTCGCCATCCAGGTTTGTGTAAGTACACTCCATGATGTTCACACAAGGACGAAATTGCCAAGGACGCATTTCTCAGAACGTGTCCTCGTTGTTAAAAGACACGTGACTACAGTTGTTTGAAGAATGTCAGTTCTTTTTCCTCTACCAAAGGGAGTTAAAATTATTGATTGGGATATCATATTTAAGATGCTCAAAATAACTAAATGGTTTTTTTTTAATATTTGAAAAGAACATGATAGTAAAGAAGAAAAGTGGTATTAAACATTAAATATTCATCATCATTTTATCAAAATATTTTGACACAATCATGTGGGTTTTAAACTTTTTAACCAAGCCAAAAGATTAGGAAGTGAAAGCAATAAAAAGCAAACAGAAACATAAAAATAGGCATAATTTATTGATCCATTACTATGTGCCAGTAGTTTTATTATATTATGTAATTCAATCTTGACAGTGCTCTGAGGTAAATACTCTTATTATCCCCATATTGCAGATGAGGAAATTTCTGACACAAAGAAATATAGTCAGTTCCCTGTAAACCAGTAAGTGGTTGAGCAAGAATGTGTGATCTAAGGAGAAAAGATACACCTGCCATGAGATTCCTAGTAACTGTAAGAGGCCATCTTCCTTCTGTATTGACAAGCATAACTTCGTAGGATTAGAAGACATTACATAGTCATCAATAACCAAATATAGCAATGAAATATACCTTGAAATTCATTGTTAAGATCCAGATTTTTCTTCAAACTGTAGACATGCTTCTCCCCTTCTCATCCCAAGGTGATATCTTCTAATTCTAATCCCGGGTCTGTAAAATGTCTTCCATTTTCCTTTCTCACTGATAAATCAATATTAAGTAATGACAGCCTAAGAGGTTTGGGGGTATATTTGGTCGAAACACAAGAAGTAGTCCTTTGGCAAAGCTTACTAAAGTATTTCTACCACACACAAGTCCACAGATCCTAATTAGTGATGGTCACACTAAAATTATAGGTTGTGATCACTCCATCTCTAAAGTTATACTTCTAAAACTAGGCCCTTGCTAGTCACTCTAGGGAAATTATGATTTAAATTCCACTTCAATTTTCTCATTTGTTTGCTGAGAGTAATAGCACCTGAATATTATTTCTGAGCAGTGTGTGACAAACTAATAATGCAGAACCAAAAAAAAAAGAAAGAGATTTTATATTAATAAGCTTAAGCCATTGAGAGTGATGGAAATATGAATAATTTAATCTACAATACCTTTCTACCCACTCTTAAAGAATTTAGATGCAAACTATTTGGAAGGTCCATGGTTACTTTTCTTCCAAACTGTATCCTTTGCTTGGTGGCTATAGGGGATATTTGCTGTTGATCAAACAAGGGCGCATAAGATATGATTCCCACCAGACGTTCTGGTTCAGTGTTTATTAGAGGAAAATCATAGACCCAGGAGCAATATCAGGCATGTATTCCCCGACTACCTATTACTTTCTGAAGCTGCACAGAGGAGTTTATCAGGGCTTGTCAGACATCAGATTCCTCAAGAGGAACCCTGACCCTTGAATTACAGAGATGTTTAAGTTTTATGATTGGGGAAATACCAATCTCAATGCTGGTGATAACGGGGGCTGGGATCCAATAGCAGTATGACTTGAGCAATAATTGATCTTCTGCCTTGTTTCCTATATCATCATGTATCTGCTATGAGAGCATAAATTTCTCTCGAAGCTCATCCTGAGATAGGATTCTTGAGCAAGTGATTTATGGACAGACTGCTCTCAGCGAAATCCAGTACAGGAGTGGATAATTGGATTTAACTGAGGAAGACGCTTATCAAAAAAGTTGGGGTCAGTTGAAGTCTAACCTTAGCCTGATATAATGGGGCACCCTGGAGCATGAACAACACTACAGAGTTGTCCCAACTTGAGGACAACTATCTATTAGGAACTGGCTATGCGCTGCTTCTGAGGGAGGCCTTTTCCTCCCCAGCATTTCTGGGTGAGTGATTCCCCTTAGTCAAAACAATTCTCAGGAGAAAGATAGAGCTGTGAACTGTTTGTAGCCAATACTCAAGCAGCAGAAGGCTGGAGGCACTGGCCTGCTAAAAGAGATCTGGGTGGGTCACAACAGTGTCCATTACACCCTCCCATTGCCTGACAAGGGAGTGCCAGGAGACAGCTCCTCAGAAGACACCCATTGTACCAACTGTCTTCACATCCTAATCTGATATGTCTGGGACATAGTTTTGGAGTCTCCTCATCCCCACCCTTCATATTTTTTGTACCCTCCCCTAATATTCTTTATATCCTATGTACTAAGTTAAGTGATCAGTCTACTCAAGTAGAATGGGGGACAATATCATTTTCATCACATTTGTTTCATAAAATGATAATAATAGTTATTATTTTATAATAGTTATTATTATTTTATAGGGCAAGCCCACGTGGCAGTTCTCTTGGCTCACTTGGTCTGCATTAGGATCATTTCCTTTGTTAGGGGGTGGGGATGATGGAGATCACATGGCTCCTGGGGTTTAGTGCCCCTTCCTCGTGATTCCATTTTACTGAACTCTGTAGCACCATAGAAACGTCATGTCACTGCAGTCATACCATACCAACCACAAGTAAACTTTTCCCACTCCTGAGGTAGACTTTGACTTCTGGTCCCTTGATTTGTTTCTAGCATTCCAAATTGGATGCCAAGACAAATGGTCTGGAGCCAGTTTCAGGAATGCAAAGACAATGGCCAGATGGAACGCATTTTGCCTGCTGAAAAGTCTTTACTAGAGAAAATTGATGGAAATGGACAAAAGAGTGTGTCTCTTCCCACTGTCCACTTCAATATGTCCAGTGCATGAGTATTCAGTAGGACTGGATGTAGACTGTGAGAGAGGAACCTGGCCCTTGACTAGTGGAGATTTTTGAGCTACGTGATTGGAGGAGAGCCGGTTCCTCCTCTAGCTTGGTCAGCAGGCTGAATTCAAGCCTGGAGGCTGCAGCTGTCCAACATAACCAAAACGTGGTATCTGACTCAGTTCTACCACTTCAGCATTCATTGTGCAGGGAGCACTAGCTCGAATACAGTCTGTAGGTTGCAGATTTTATGATGTGGCGGAAAGGTGACCTGATTCGGCACCTCATTTAACATCATTTATAGCATTTCACTCTAGCCAATTTCCATAGAATGTTAGAGGAAGCCTAGAGGAACCAGTGTCGAACAAGTTAAAGTCTTACTTTCATTTTCATACAGTAAAACTGGAATATTTTTTTACAGTGTGATCTCTCTGCCTAAGAAGAAGAAACTTAGAATCATAAGATATGGCTGGAGGGACTTGAGCAATCATCTATTCCAATATCCACACGGCAGAGTTAAAATAGAATTTTCAGTGGAGATAAAGATACATATTTCATCAAATTTTGTGTGTCAGTGCAGGTCCTCTGAGAAGAAGATGCCAAGATGGGATTAGATGAGCAAGAGCTTTTATGGGGAAATGCCTGTCAAGGATAAGGGGAAATAAGCAGGAATAGGCAGGGCAAACAAACTATGACACAGGTCTGACACTTATGAAAGGGGAGAGATAAAGAAGGATTGGATGGGAAGGGCTTCATGGATTTCTAAGTAATTTTCAGCCAGGACACTGGAGTGTGCTCAAGCAACTATTGTTAGTATAAGTAGATTTAGCAAATAAAAATACAGAATACACAGTTAAATTTAAATTTCAGATCAACAACAAATATTTTTTAGTATAAGTATTCCCCAAATATTGCATGCATACCTATACTAAAAAATTACTAACAACTGTTGATCTGACATTCAAATTTAATTGAGTGTCCTGTATTTTATCTGACAACCCTAATTATAGGAATTCCCTGCCAGGCAGGAAGGGACTGGCACTAGTACCTCCACTGTGCTTAGTCATTGCGTGGGAACAACCAGAAGAAGTAGGGCCTTGATAGAAACATTGTAATTGAACGAAAGAGGTAGCAGCTGGGGCTGTCAGTCAACTGTGCTCTTCACAGTAGATTATCTTGAAAGAGATTTGAGCAGCATAATTTCATGGCTGCCACAGACTTGCTAGACAACATGCAAAAACATGGATCACCTCATACGCATTCCCTAAAGATTGGAGACACCCAGTGGATCGATGCCTGACTCTTGACTGAAAAACCTACAGGACAAGGGGTGGACTGGCTAGCTGCTAATGGATGAGTCAAAAAGGAGCTGACTGCTTTGAATGTCCTTCATTTCCAGAGTTTGTCCTGGCAAAGAACATGTGTGCATTTTCCACAGCCAGGGTGGGCCAGAAAGAGAATGATGCCAGTGTAGGGTGATGTTAAATACTGTTAATCAAAGATGACTGTCTATGATGGACCTAGGATAGAGGCTAGTGATATCATCAATGAATAGGGGCTGAGGAAGGGGTCACAACAACCCAGAGATGCATCACTTGAATGAAGGAGACATTGGTGAGAGGTCCCAGTGATGAGGCATCTCCAAAAACAAATGAAAGCTCTCTATAAGTCATGTTTTGCTATGGCAACAAACAGCCCCAAAATCTCAATGGCTTTTAATAACAAAACATAATTCTCATTCTTATTACAGGATGACTGTACCTTTTTTTAAATTATTTTTTTAAAATTGGCCCTGCACTAACATCTGTTGCCAATCTTCTTATTTTTTCTTTTTTCTCCCCAAAGCCCCAGTACATAGTTATGTATCATAGTTGTAGAGTTGTAGCTCTTCTATATAGGATGCTGCCTCAGCATGGCTTGAGGAGCAGTGAGTAGGTCCTTGCCCAGGATCCGAACCAGCGAACCTCAGGCCGCTGAAGCAGAATGCGCAAACTAACTGCTATGCCACTGGCCGGCCCCATGATGTCTGTACTTTAACTGCAGCTTGGATGGACTGTGAGAGCTCAGAAGTTCTTCTATCCACATGTCTTATCATTCCAGAATCCAAATTGGAAGAGAAACAATATGGAGGCTGTGCTGTTTTCATGGCAGATGACAGAATCTCAAGGGGGTAAGCTGAAACATGCATGCTCTGGAAGCCTCCACTCAGAACTGTTGGCCTTGTCACAGATGCCCTTTCCAATGGTCAAATCAAGCTGTATGGCCAAGCCCAAAGCCATTGGGATGAAGTGCCTGTTGGGAAGTAGTATGAAGCCACATGGCAAAGGGCACAGATGAATAATCCTATTACAAGGAAGGGACTTCTATTTTGGAATTATTGTGAGTTGAAATGTGACTGCCCCAAAAAGGTCTATTGCAGTCCCAACCACTAGTAACTCAGAATGTGCTCTTATTTGGAGATAGGGTCTTTACAGAGGCAATCAAATTAAAATGAGGTCATTAATGAGTGCTCTAATCCATCACAATGGGTGTTCTTATAAGAAAGGAAATTTGGACACAGAGATATAGATACAGGGAGAATGTCACGAGAAGATGAAGATTTTCTCAGGCAGAGAACAGGGTGATGTATCTATAAGCCTGGCAATGCCAAAGATTGCCAGCAAACCACCACAAGCTAGAAGAGAGGCAAGGGGCAGAGTCTCTCTCACAGACTTTAGAAGGAACCAACCTGGCCGACACCTTGAACTCTGACTTCCAGCATCCAGAATTGTGGGACAATACATTTCTGTTGTTAAGCCACTCAGTTTGTGGTACTTTGTTACAGCAGCCCTAGCCAAGTAACACAGGAATAATAATCTAATTAATCATAAATCAGCAGGAGTAATGTTAATTTTAAACATGTGCAATTTCAGAGAGCACCCAAGCCAGATTATGACCAAAATTATGACAAAGAGGAACTTTCCTGCTCCCCTTTCTTCTTTCTCCTCTTGACACTCCAGCTCTTGGGGGATCAGTAACAATAGTACTCTTTGTTTAAATTAGGACTGAAAGAAGCCTCTGATTTACATCAGATTCAGAGTTTTGGTTATTATATAAGAATGGACAATTTGGTTGCTGAATTGAGATAATGTTTTGTGACTAAAAGGGACCAGAAGTCTTTATAATATCTAATAATAGTCAGAGATGTCACAGGCTCTGCTGAAATTTTTTATTCAGAGCCAAGGAAAAAGTTAGACCTCAGAGCAAATGTAAAGAGACAATAAAAAACAAAAAAGTAAAGTAGTTATAATTATATTCAAGAATAGTGCTTGTTTGAAGAAACATGCATTTTACAAATGAAGAAACTTGAGTTTAGAGAATGTAAATGAGTTGCTTAAGGTCAAATAATTAGTGATAGAGCTGGGACTAGATCCAGATTTTTCCCATTCCGTGGTTAATTTCCACTAAACTCTGCTGACTTATCTTGTAGGCTGCAGGATTATTTTTAAACCTTCAGAAGTGCCTTCTTTTCATGCAGCCAATTGGAAAACAATTTGGCAGTTACTCAAAATGTTAAACACAGAGTAACCATATGACCCAGAAATTCCACTCTTAGTTGTATATTCAAGAGAAATGAAAACATATATTTATCTAAAACTTGTACACACCTGTTCATAGAGACATTGTTCATAATAGTCAAAAAAGTGGAAGCAATCCAGATGTCCATCAACTGATGACTAAATAAACAAAATGTGGTATACCATACAATGGAATATTATTCAGCGATGAAAAGCAATGATGGCTGTTAGCCAGACCTAATATGGTGATCATTTTGCAATACATAAAAATATTGAATCATTATGTTGTACTCCTGAAATTAACATGTCAGTTATACCTCAATAGAAAAGAGAAGGAAGGAAGGAAGGAAGAAAGGAAGGGAGGAAGGGTGGAAAGAAGGAATAAAGGAACGAAGGAAAAGAAAAAAAAGAAAGAATTGAAGTACTGATGCATGCTACAGAGTGAATGATCCTTAGAAACATTATACTAAGTGACTGCTAATGGACACCGTTTCTTTGGGGGTAATTAAAATATTCTGAATTTAGTGGTGATAGTGGTACAACTTTGAATATACTAAAAACCATTGAATTGTAAAATTTAAATGGGTGAATTTTATGATATCTGAAATGCATCTCAATAAAGAAGTTTTAAAAAATGCATTTTTCCCTAAAGTAAAATCATTCTATATTTTAACATTTTATTTTTACAGACCAAAAAGAAACACTCAGATTCTTTGCTAGTTTAAATCCCTCCACAATTTGTTCTCTTTTGATCTGCAACTGAGACAAACCCTTAGAAAATACTCAGCAGAAACTGTGGCATCTGGTTCAAATAAAGATCTGCCTGTTGCAAACGCAAAGAGGGCAGCTTAGTTTATCTAGAAGAAATCAAACTGAGGTTTTCACACTAAAGCCAGTATTTTCACTGCTCTAACAAATTTTAGCAAACCTGAATTTACATCTTGCCCTCTTTACCAGCTCAGCAGCTCAGATATTCATGTCTCGTCGCCTGGACCCGAACAACCTTCCTCTCAGCAGACATCATTCATGAGTTAATCCTTAAAATGTAGTATTTTAACACTGGAAGAAATACGACCTTTGGATACCCAAAAGAGTGTGGAATGGTAGATTTCTCTCTATTCCTTCTTCAAAACACTGTTAGAATTTCATGAGGATACTACATAATCTTAAGTATAACTTTTGAAATATCATATCCATTTCTTCACCAAGCTACAAAGATTAACTCTTTATCATTTGATGTATCTGTAGATAAAATATTATGAACATAAATCATGGCATATTTGGAATATTAAGCATTGCAAAATTCAATTATTGGTGATAATTTAACTTCACAATGAGACCTTAACTACCTTCACTTTCCTTTTAGTGTCTCTGTTGCAAACACAATTAAGGATAAGGTCACCCTAGAGAAGGCTTTAATGATTTTGCAGGAAATCTTAGTGACAAAAGTCCATAAAAATTATGGAAGGTAGTTGGAAAAGTGGACTTGAAAGGTATTCTAAAATCAATAGGGATAATGTAAATAATATTACTGACTAAAGATACCTCACATTGTTCTTATGAAGATATTTTTGCCTTCAATCTGTTTGACTCTATTGCTCCTTTTGGCAGTATTGATTACCTTGACCTTGGCAAAACTCTTGCTTCTCTGGCCTCTGTAATCTTATACTATCTTTTTTCTAAGACTACATTTCCGTCTGCCTTTCTTTTGTTAGGTTCATTTTTTTCTTCCATTTTCCCTCTTGAAACCATGAAAAGGAAAGTTTCCTAATCTTGGAATCTTTGTTTAAGGGGACTCTTTTTCTCTCTCTTTCTTTCTTTTTCTTCTTTCTCTCTGATGCATCTCTTGAGCTGTGTCTCTAAGCAAGAGGTTCTAAGAGCCTAACAGAATTAAAACAACAGATAAAAAAAAAAAACTACAATGGAGGTGAGAGAAAATATGAATTTGAAATGTGGTATAATATGATAGGAAAAATTATAATAATTACTAAAATATTAACAATAATATTTCATATTGATACCATTTGGGAAGGACATAGTAAATCGAGGCACCATGGTTTAGGGGTTGCAACATGAGCTTTTGCCTCTGATAGACCCGGGGCTAAATTCTAATCCCATCACTCATTAAACATTTTACCTCAGAAAATTTACATAATCTTCTCCAAGGTTCAGTTTCTTCATGTAAAATTTGGATAAATGGTTATTAGTAGTGTGTGTGTGTGTGTATGTGTGTGTGTGTGTATGTGTCTGTGTAATGGTTCAAGGCAACAAGTGATATCTTTTCTGTTCCCTGAACTCATAATGAAAATTCACAGCTGAAAACAAAAGGCATTAAGTAATGCATTCTATGTGTAGCGAATTATCAGCCCTGGGTCCAACCCCTGCTCCACAGAACTTGTTACAATGTATTTGTGTAGAACTGACACAATAACACTCACCCCCTACACACTCTAAATCATGGTCCTATGATAATTTCTGGTATTAAAATTCCTGAGTAAGTGAATGTGGACATTCAGGTGTCTCGAGCTGCTAAAACATGGAGAATTTGGCGGCAAAGAGATGGGGGAGCAGAGAGAGTGCCAGGTTGACATTCTGTATTCCCACCAATCGTCATGGCAAGAATATGTGAATTTCCACAAGAGTTGAGTGGATGCTACAGAGAGTACCTGAGAATTAATAAGATCATCAGAGTGTGCTCCAAAGAACCAATACATGCACCCTTGATCCATAAAGGGATGTCTTCTCATCTTTCTGTTCGTTCAGATCTGCTTTGGGGCTCTCCAGGAGTGTTTTAAAGATTTCGTCCTAGAGGTATTACTAGTTTTTATAATTTTTACTCCTATGTATTGTCTCCTTTGTGTTGTTATGGAAAATAGTGGCTTTATTCTTAAAAGCCTTCTATCTGGATATAGTTTGCAGATGTGCTAACTACCTATTTCTGAGGTTAGTTTTTTATCCTGTTACTTAAAAAATTATTATATTGTTGCAGTCGTTTCTTGGTAGATTCTCTTTATGTTAGTTTCCTATGCTGTAATACATTACCATAAACTTAGTGGTTTCAAATAACACAAGTATATTCTCTTGTAGTTCTGAAGGCCGAAAGTCTGAAATCAGTTTTACTGGGCTAAAGTCCAGGCGTTGACAGGACTGGTTCCTTCTAGAGGTTCTAGGAGAGAATCTGTTTCCTTGCCTATTTTAGCTTCTAGAGGCTGCCATAGAGGCTGCTTGTAGCTCCCTTCCTGCATCTTCAAGTCAGCAGTGTAGCATCTTCAAATTTCTTCCTTTTTGCACTTCTGCTTCCACCATCACATCACTTTCTATCCAACTCTGATGCCTCCTGTGTCCCTCTATTAAGGACCCTTGTGATTACATTAAACTCACACAGATTATCCAGGATTATCTTCCCATCTCAGTATCTTTAACTTAATCACATCTGCAAATTTGCCAGGAAGGTCACATATTCAGATATTCCAGTGATTAGGATGTGGGCATATGTGGGGATCATTATTCAGTCTACCACACTCTTGATTTCCCAGGTATCCTATAATCTAATTTGCAACTAGAGAGAGTTTGACCTCTTCCTTTAAATTATTTTTATAAGCCTAGTTTCTTAGCCTCGCCGAACTCCATTGGCTAAAATTTGACAGTAAAATATTAAATAATTGTAGTGATACTGGGCCATTTGGATGTCTTCTTTGGAGAAGTTTTTGTTCAATTCCTCTTGCCCATTTTTTAATCAGGTTGTTTGGTTTTGTGCTATTAAGTTATATGAGTTCTTTATGTATTTTGGATGTTAACCTCTTATCTGATATTTGGTTTGCCAGTATTTTCTCCCATTCCGTGGGTTGCCCTTTCACTTTTTGCATTGTTTCTTTTGCTGTGCAGAAGCTTTTTAGATTGATGTAGTCCCACTTGTTGATTTTTGCTTTTGTTGCTTGTGTTTTTGATGTCATATCCAAAACATCATTGCCAAGATCAATGTCAAGTAAGTTTTCCCTATGATTTCTTCTAGGAGATTTACAGCGTCAGATCTTATGTTTAAGTCATTAATCCATTTAAAGTTAATTTTTGTGAGTGGTATAAGATAGGGAGCCAATTTCATCTTTCTGGATGTGATGATCCACTTTTCCCAATGCCATACATTGAAGACACTTTCCTTTCATTACTGAATATTCTTGGCTCCCTTGTCAAATATTAGTCGACTGTACATGTCAGAGTTTATTTCTGGGCTGTCTATTCTGGTCCATTGGTGTATGTGTCTATTTTTATTTCAGTACCATACTGTTCTCATTACTACAGCTTTGTAGTATAGTTTGAATTCAGGAAGTGTAATGCTTCTAGCTTTGTTCTTCTTTCTCAGGATTTCTTTGGCTATTTGGAGTCTTTTGTGGTTCCATAGGAATTTCAGACTTGTTTGTTCTTTTTCTGTGAAAAATGCCATTGGAATTTTGATAGAGAGTGCATTATATCTATAGATGGTTTTGGGTAGCATAGACATTTTAATAATATTATTTTTTCTGATCCATAGACACAGGATATATTCCCATTTGTTAACCTTCAATTTCTTTCATCAAAGTCTTGTAGTTTTCATTGTACAGATCTTTCACTTTCTTGGTTAAATTTATTTCTAAGTATTTTAGTGTTTTTGATGCTATTATGAATGGGATTGCTTTCTTTATTTCTTCTTCCAATATCTCAATTTTAGTGTATAGAAACACAAGTGATTTCTGTAGGTTGATTTTATATCCTGCACCTTTATTAATTTCATTGACTAGTTCCAACAGTTTTTGGTTGAGTCTTTAGGGTTTTCTATATATAAGACAAAATCATTTTCAAATAATGACAATTTTAATTCTTCCTTTCCAATTTAGATGCCTTTTATTTCCTTATCTTGCCTTATTGCTCTGGCTAGGACTTCCAGTTCTACATTGAATAAGACTGGTGAGAGTGGACACCCTTGTCTTGTTCGTTATCTTAAAAGAAAGGCTTTCAACCAGTCACTGTTGAGTATAATGTTACGGTGGGTTTATCTTATATAGCCTTTATTATGTAGAAGTATGTTCCTTCTTCAGCCAATGTGTTGAGGGTTTTTATCATGAAAGGATATTGTATTTTGTCAAATGGTTTTTCTGCATCTATTGAGATGATCATATAATTTTTATATTTCATTCTATTAACGTGCTCTATCACATTTATTGATTTGCATATATTGAACCATCCTTGCAACCCAGGGATAAATCCCACTTGATCATGGTGTATGATATTTTAAATGTGTTGCTGAATTTGGTTTGCTAATATTTTGTTCAGAACTTTTGCATCTATATTCATCAGGGACATCTCTTTTCTCTTCTTGTAGTGTCCTTCTCTGTCTTTAGTATCAGGGTAAAGCTGGCCTCATAAAATGAGTTTCAGAGTGTTCCCTCCTCTTCAATTTTGTGGAAGAGTTTGAGAAGGATTGGCATGAATTCTTTTTTAAATGTTTGATAGAATTCACTAGTGAAACCATCTGGGCCTGGGCTTTTTTTGTGTTGAGGGGTTTTTGATTATGAATTCAATCTCCTTACTCATCATTGGTCTGTTTATATTTTCTATTTCTTCACGATTCAATGTTGGTTGGTTGGGGGGGGGGGGCCGACCCAGTGGCACAGTGGTTTAGTTCGTGCTTGGCAGCCCAGGGTTCACTGGTTCAGATCCCAGGCACCTGCCAGCGCACTGCCTGTCAGCCATGCTGTGGTGGTGTCCCATATAAAGTAGAGGAAGACGGGCATGGATGTTAGCCCAGGGCCAGTCTTCCTCAGCAAAAAGAGGAAGACTAGCAAAGGATGTTAGCTCAGGGCTGGTCTTCCTCACAAAATAAATAAATAAATAAATAAAATAAAAATAAAAAAGCCAATGTTGGTTGGTTGGTTGGTTGTTTCTAGGAATTTATCCATTTCTTCTAGGTTATCCAATTTGTTACCATATAGTTTTTCATAGTGGTCTCTTATGACCCTATGTATTTCTGTGTTATAAGTTGCAGTGTCTCCTCTTTCCTTATTTTATTTATTTGAATCTTCTCTCTTTTTTCTTATTTAGTCTAGATAAAGATTTGTCAACTTTGTTTATATTTTCAAAAAAACAGCTTTTAGTTTCATTGATCTTTTCTATTCTTTTTCTAGTCTCTATTTCATTTATTTCCCCACTGTCTTTGTTATTTCCTTCCTTCTTCTAACTTTGGGCTTAGTTTGCCCTTCTTTTTCTAATTCCTTGAGGAGTAAAATTAGATTATTTATTTGAGATCTTTTTTCTTAATATATGCATTTATCACTATAAACATCCCTCTAAGAACTGCTTTTGCAGCATTTCATAGATTTTGGTGAGTTGTGTTTCCATTTTCATCTATTTTGAGATAATTTTAAATTTCCCTTTTGATTTCTTCTTTGACTCAGTCAAAATTTCAGGAGTGTGTTGTTTAGTTTTTATAAGTTTGTAAATTTTTCAGCTTTCCTATTGTCATTGATTTATAGTTTCACACCATTGTGGTTGAAAAAGCTACTTGGTATGATGTCAGTCTTCTTAAATTGGCTAAGACTTGTTTTGTGGCCTGACATATGATCTATTCTTGAGAATGTTCTGTGTGCACTTGAGAAGAATGTGTATTCTGCTGCTGTTGGATGTAATGTTGTATATATGTCTGTTAGGTTCATTAGGTCTAAAGTATGGTTCAAGTCCAATGTTTCCTTGTTGGTTTTCTGTCCAGATGATCTATCAGTTGCTGAAAGATAGGGATTGAAGTCTCCTGTTATTATTGTATTGCTGTCTATTTCTCCCTTCAGATCTGTTAGTATTTGCTTAATACATTTAGGCAGTGTGATGTTGGGTGCATATGTATTTATGATTGTTATATCCTCTTGATGAGTTCACACATTTATTACTGTATAATGATTTCTTTGTCTCTTTCTACTGTCTTTGGCTTAAAGTATTTTGTCTAATGTAAGTATAGCCACCCCTGCTTTCTTTTGATTTCCATTTGCATGGAATATCTTTTTCCATCCCTTCACTTTGAGCCTATGTGTGTCCTTAAAGCTGAAATGAGTTTCTTGTAGGCAGTGTGTAGTTGGGTCTTGTGCTTTTTATCCATCCAGCTACCCTGTGCCTTTTGATTGGAGAATCCAATCTGTTTACATTTGGAGTAATTATTGATATGTAAGGACTTTCTAGTGCCATCTATTAATTGCTTTCTGGCTCTTTTGTAGTTCCATTGTTCCTTTTTTCCTCTTTTGCTGCCCACCTGTGTGAACTGATGATTTTCCATGTTGGGATGCTCTGATTCTCTTCTCTTTATCTTGTGTGAATCTACTACAGGTTTTCACTTTGTGATTACCAGGAGGCTTGCATAAAACATGTTATATTTTAAAGTCCATTTTATGCTGATAACTTTACTTTGATCACATACTACAACCCTACCCACTTATTCCCCACTCTTTTGTGTTTTTGATGTCACAATTTTCCTCTTTTTATATTGTATGCTTGTTAACAACTTATGGTAGCTATAATTATTTTTAATACTCTTTTTCTTTAACCATTATAATATAGTTAGATCAACATACATTCATATTACAAAATTATAGTTTTCTGAACCTGACTGTATTTACCTTTACCACTGTGTTGTATATTTTCATGTTACTAATTAGCCTCTTTTCATTTCAGCTTGAAGAACTCTTTTCAGCATTTCTTGGAAACTTTTGTTTGTCTGGTAAAGTCTTTATTTGCCTTCATTTCTGATACATGTTTTCACAGTTTCCCAGGTAATCCATCTTCCATGGAACCTCTGATGACTGTGGAGCTCTATTCATCCTTCTCTGACAGAGGTGGGGAAGATCTCAGTCTCTGCAAAGGGTGGACTAGTTCCTCTGTCAATTCTTGGGCTGACCTGCAAATTCCATCTGACTATTTCCCTTAGATCTCTGGTCCTTTTTGGCTAAGGTGATATTTACATGGATGGCCCATCAATGGGCACTGCTGTCTCACCATTGAGAGTCGCTGTGGTGGCTGACCTGGACTACCCATGGCCTCCCAGCCAGGGCCTTCTGGAGAGCAGCAATGTACCACCAGTCTTTTGTCGGTCTCCAGCTTGTTTCCCAGGAGACTCAGCCTCTCTTCTTTAGTCTCAAGGGCCTCAGGAGCCCCAGTGCTTCTGCTGAATGCCCCAAGTGAGGAAGCAGTAATGGAAAGATCACATGGATTCCCAAAGTTGTTGGGATGGATCGTAGACACAGTAAGGCACCCAAATCACAACTTGACTAAATATACTGAGGGAGCAGGTGCACCCTGAGACAGGGTGGACTTCATAGAGAATTCTTCCCTGAGTATGTCACCTAAAGACTCGCCATCCTCACTAGTGGTTGGTTGTTTTTTGTTGTCAACATTATTGAGTTTTAATTAACATGTAAGACAATGCTTACATTTTAAGTGTATAGCCTGATGAGTTTTGACAAATGGATACACCTATGTAACCACTAGCTCAATAAGCCTATAGAACACTTCCATCAATTCAAAAAATTTTCCTGTCCTTTTGCAGTCAATGCCCTAAAACCATTCCCCAAGCAACCACTGATATGTTTGCTATTACTACAGATTGGTTTTACCTATTCTAAAACTTCATACCAGTGGAATCATATAATGTGTACACTTTTGTTCTGGTTTCCATTAATTGGTTGTAGCTATGTTATCAGATGTTCACTTGTTCTATTGCCCGTTAGTATTCCACTGTGGAAATGCACCACAATTTGTTTATGCATTCACCTGTTGATGCACATTGGCTCATTTGTAGTTCTTGGCTATTATGAACAAAGATGCTCTAAGCATTGTGTACAAGTCTTTCCGTGGATGCATATTTTCATTTCTCTTGGATATTTACCTAGGATTATAACTATTGAAACATGTGGTAAGTATAAGTTTAAATTTACAAACCCATTGCCAAATGTTTTCAAAAGCAGTTGTACCATTTTACCATATCGACAATCATATGAGTGTTTCAGTAGCTTGACATTTTTGCCAACACTTGATAGTATCAGTCTTAAAATTTTAACCATTCTAGTGGATATGAAGTGGTATCTAATTGTGCTATTAATTTGCATTTCCCTGATAAATAATGACTTTTTTTTCAAGAACATATGAAGTGTAGGTCAATTTCTGGACTTTATTCTGTCTCATTGATCTAATTACCTATTCTCATGCAAATTCCATAACACCTTGTTTGCTATGCTTTCTAGTACAGCTTCAGATGAGGTTTTATAAGTTCTACAACAACGTTATTCTTTTTCCAGATTTTTGGGGGTATTAAAGAAGTCTTAAATTTCCATATGAATTTTAGAATACACATAACAACTTCTACCCCAAAAAAATGTGTGCTGGAATTTTTAGGAGGAAATGACAGCTTTGAATCTATAGACCAATTTGGAGAAGATTGAAATCTTAACATTATTGAATATTACAATAAACAAATACGATGTAGTTCTCCATTTATGGAGGTTTCTTTATTCTTCATTGTTCTGTACTATTTGGGGGACAAGTCTGGGACCTCTTTATCATATTTATTTCAGATTAATTTAAGACGTTGATGACACTTTACTAGTATATTTTATGTTTTTCTATTTGATTTTTTGCTACTATATAGAAATAATATTATTTTTTAATGTTGACTTCTGGTCTGTGTCCTTGCTAAATTCCCTAATAAATTCTAGTATTTTTATCAGTGTATACTAACCCTGTTAATATTACTGAATTTTACTTGCTAAGATTTTGTTGAAGACATTTAATTCTATGTGAATAAGGAATATTGATCTGTAATTTTCTTTTATTTTCCTTGTATATGTCAGATTTTGTTATAGAAGTTATGCTAGCCTAATAAAATAGGCTGGAAAATGTTGCTTCTTCCTCTATTTTCTAAAAGATTTTATGCAAAATTGGTGTTATTTCTTTTTTAAATGTTTGTTAGAATGCACCAATGAAATCACCTTATTCTGGAGATTTTTCACTGGAAAACTTTATAAATTTGTTGTTATGAATTTAATTGCTTTAATAGGAATCATTTAGATTTTCTATTTCTTCTTGATTCAATTTTGATAAGAGGTACTATATTGAAGTTGTTGAATTTTTATGTATCTCTTTATCTGTTTTCCACATTTTACATCTCCTTATTTCTTTTAGCTTGATTTTAGATAATTCCTTCTGATTCACATTCTGGAAAAAATATTTTCTTTTTAGCTGTGTCTAATCTGCTTTTCAATTCACCACGTTATTTACATGTCCAATGCTTCTATATTCTTTATTTCTAAGAGTTTGACTTGTTTCATTTTCAAATCTTCCCAAATAAATTTGATAATCTTTTGATTCTAGCTTTTTCTCATTTCTTTTTTTAAATTAACAGGTTATACATGCTTATATTATAAAATCTGCATGCTTTTGCTCTTATGTTACGTTGATCTTAATCTGTGTGAAGCCTGAGTGTCTAAATGGGAGATTCTTTTATGCAGAGAAATTTGCAATAGTTTCTTGCAGAAGCTAGGTGCGCTGCATTCCTACAGAAATTTTAGAGCATTTGGAGACTGGACTAACGCAAGCGTCCCAGACGCAGCTCCCCCTAGTGGTGCTGCTGTCCAAGGCTCAGTCGCCTAATGGAAGAGAAAACGTTTTTGCAGATCCTTACTGCTGGCTACTCTGCTGTTTACATCTTTCGCTTTTTTCAGAGGTAGGTAATAAACACCTTAGAATTTTTAAATTTATTTTTGTAAGTCTATCAATATATTATAAAAATTATTCTTTTTTATTTCCCCAAGAGCTTGTGTTTTTAAATGAGAGAACCCTTTAGGTAATCAAGTGCCCCATATTAACTAAATGAAATGTTAGAGCAAAGGTTTGATACTTAAAATGTCTTAACAAATGTTTGCTTTAAATTTAACTAATTTATTTTAGTATTTAATATCCTTTTTACTATAGATAGTCACAGAAGTCTCTACTTTGTGGGTAATGTCAGGCAACAAACCTAATATATAGATTGCATGCTTTTACTTCACCTATAATAAGAAAATTCAAGTAAGTAAATCATCCAGGAAATATGTTTAATTTTCCAATCTAGAAGTAAGTTAAAAGTTTGATATTGTGATTTCTACATGGTCATTTTCACTTTTATACACCACTTTTAATCAGTTTTTGTGAAATGTCATTTACTCACTCAAATTGAGCATTTAACTAGATCATACCCTCTATCCATTCCCTGCAGCAGAATAGTAGAATACAGAAATTATTTTACGAAATATCATAAGAAATTTACGACTTTTTGTTTCAAATAATACATGATTTGTTAAAATTTGAAAAAAATAAAAGCAGAGAGAATTGTAGATTATACGTGTCAGGAAACTTTTCTGTCGAAAAGTAACAAGGTTGAATAAACTTTTTCTTCTTATGAGTATACTCAGGTGTTTTCAGTCCTTCTGCTAAATCTTCAAGCAACCTCAGGTGATACATTCTTCCAGAACATTCAAACATGCATCCATTGTACGATGTGGTGGTTGTTCAACACTCATCCACAGTCTATTTATCAGCCTATCTCAACTTTAGTTCAGTAATATGTTGCTCGATTCGTTTAAAAAAAAATACTTTATTTTTTACCTGCAAGACCTTAGAGACAACGGAGTTTCACCTTTCTTTCTTGATAAATCTCTTTCAAAATTAACCTGGGAGAAATCCATATTATTTGGGGACTTAAGGGGCTATTCTTGTTTGATCGAAAGATAAGAACGCTTCTAACACAATGGCTCACATTGCCTAAATGCATTTCAACCATTTGTTTTGTCTATTTTATTTTGTCTTCTCCTTCAAGTGGCCTGGTAATCCAGCTTCAGAATCGATTCTCCAGTTTCAAAACAAAGACAATCTATGTCAAGGGTTTCTAAATGGCATTTCCATTAAATTACAACTTATGTCTTTTGTCTCCCCAAAGCTAGTGTTAGGGTCTCGCAAAATATTTAATATTTTCATTTAACTCTCTGCTCTTAATCGTGCATACCTGATTTTAGTTTATTTATATCTGTTTTCGATATTCCTGTGTTATTTATTTGTCTATTTTTGAGTTGATTTATTGTACTTCTGGATTCAAGAAAGAAATGAGAGAACTAGAGTTTTAATATCAGTGGTCTAAGAAGGATCCATCATCCCAAAATACCTTTCCCCACTGATTAACTGGAATTCTGTGACGCTATTTATTATTTGTGCCATTGTTTAATATTTGTATTGTGGATAGTAATACCTACTGTGAGTCATATACTTTAGATATTTTCCTAAAGCCTCTTTTTTTAGTAGGAAAGGTAAAGAGAATAAGAAAGATCTGGATACTGAAAGATGGAACTAAGGAGAAAAGTACTACAGAAAAGTAGAAAAAGATGTTTTAGAATCCGTTTTTACATTTCAGGCAAAATGCACACTGAAAAGAAATAATTGAAGAAACTAGAAAGAAGATATTTACAAATTTGTGTGCCAGATTAAGGAAATCAATGACAGAAAGCCGTTACCATCCCCAGGTCTGAAGGCGCAAGGAGAAGGAGAATCTGTAGTAGTTGACTAAGGCTCCCAGAACAAAGTACCACAGACTGAATGGCTTAGACAACATAAACTTATTCTCTCATAGTTCTGGAAGCCAGAAGTCTGAGATCAAGGAGTTAGCAGGGTTGGTTCCTTCTGAGGGCCGTGAGGGAAAGATCTGCTCCAGGGCCCTCCCCTCAGCTTCTCGATGGTCGTCTTGTCCCTGTGTCTTCACATTGTCTGTCCTCTGCACATGTACCGTACCCAGGGAGAGCAGTAGCTATAGGTGAGTGGCCACTTGAGAGAACTCTCAGGTGGAGGAACAGGGCCAGGCATTGGCAAGCTCCAGCCCAGCAAGGAAGGAACTACCTCGTTTCTGCCCTGACCTCTGATCCCTTCTCAATGACTATTGGCAGAGCCCAATGGGAAGCAGAGGGCAGACAGCCTGGGTGATTCTCTCCTTAGAGGTCGATCTTGCAGGGCACAGGACAAGCAGGAGAAGGGTGGATTTGGGGTGGCCAAAGGAGAATACCCAGCACATCCTCCTTCAGGAGAGTAACACTCAGGTCAGAGTGAGGGGAAGAAGGGATTAAGAGTTATATACCAGAATCTTCTAGGATGTCTTTTCAAATTATAAATGTCTGCTCAAATCAGGTTCTGAAACATCTTTCCAAAGATTAGGAGAGTATAGTGGAAGAATCACAGTGAGTCAAAGTTACTCATGAGAATCTTTCCATCTCTTATTTATGTTGGACTAGAAAAGAGTTGTGAGCTACCATTTTAGGTAGGTTTTGCTCTGAATGAAGTCTTATTTAAGCAGAAAATCTTAGTGCCATGACATGATGGAAGAAGACATCTATGAACCCCTACCATATCCCCTTCACAAGACTTCAATTCCTAAAATTCTAGTATGGGGGAATTACAAGTTATTTAGGAAAATTATAGATATCTATTCCAATCCCTGCACTACAAATAGGACAACTGAAGCTCAGAGATTAAATGTAATGATCTTAATAACACAAATATTAACTGTTAAGTAGAATGAGAACTCAAGACTTCTTCCTCCTTGCCCAATGGTTTATGTTTTGTTTGCTTTATAATTTATTTTTTCTTTTTTAACCACTGCTAATTTTTCTACCCAAAGAGCAATACCACTACAAATTGTCTTTATTAGGCAGGTCCTCTCGATATGGCCTCCCTGAACATTCTGTAAATTTCTTTCAGTTATACAATAGAGTTTCAGTTATTTTCAGAACTAAATTGTGGGCTCCCCAAGGTGAGGACCATGCCTGCCTTATTCATTACAATACTCCCTTTGCCAAGCACAGTGCCCTATATACTGCGTGAATGAATAGATAATTCTTGAGTATCAGTACTACTTAAAACCTGAGTTTAAACCCTGATGTTGCAATTTCAAATAAGTAATAGGATCAATCAGAATGAAAAGAAAAAAAAAAGAAAAGGAAACAATATCTTTTAAATCTAAATCCAGAATAAGAAATCATACAAAAAATTACACATATAAAATTACACATATATGATAAAATAAGTTTCAAAATTCTAGTTTCCCTGATGAATTATATTTCAGCACTTTCATAAATGTGTGAACATATCCCTTTCTCCCAATTATATACATTAAATTGTGATAGTAGAGTCTGCCCCTTCTTAACTATGTTTTAGAAATGTGGTCAACAGGGTAATGAATTATATTGTCTATCCAATAACTTCAACCTTACAGAATGTTCTTTAATAAAGCCTTTTACAACTTCTTAAGTGAACCAATTTAAACAAATGAAGAATTTTCAATAGGTTAATTTACTCGGATATGTTAAATCTTGAAGAGAGGTCGAGGCTAGGACTTTGCTTTCAGTCTATCACCAAGCTTAAAAATGTAATTTCCATGAAAACAAATTGCTACTTGTTTTAGCTTATGTGAGTGATCCAATTTTCCAAAACATCTTTGCTGTGGCAGTTGGGAACTGTACAGCCTACTTCATTGCAATTATTAGAATCATTCTGACTATTATTCTACCCACAAGGACACTGGCAAATGCTTTCTGTGTACAAAGTCTGAGTTCAGCTAGCAGCTGTTCATTATAAAGGAAATGCTTCCAATGCCCTTTATTCTATAACACTTAAAACTATTTGGCAACCAAGAAGGCTGTTTGCCCGAGTCTTCAGTGTAATTTTTTTTTTCATTTTGAGTTGTTTCTCAGCTTTTTTATATATCTATTTAATCTCCTCAATATATTCCTTTAGTAGAAAATAGCAAAATTCAGTTACCTATAATAAAATTGCTCTACTTGACCCAACCTCTGGGTAATAATACAATAGACAGAAGCTCCTAAAATAGATGAAATCACCCCAAGCAGACCCCGTCCAAGAAACGATCCTGCCCCTTTCTGAAGGAAGGCTGGGGCCACTGCTCCTGGAATAAATATTTTTATTTGAAATCTTTAACTCTTACCCTCTGGGATACATTAACATTTTTATAGTCATAGTCCTTGACTGAAACATTTCAGAAACACCACTCAGACCTAAATGCTTGAGTTTCAGTAGGAAGTTCTGTTCTCAGCTTCTTCTCCCCGATACACACTGTTCAATCTCTGCTCACGTTAATGCCTGTGCTGGAAGGGGGGTTGTTCCCTGAACAAAATTATGGGGCTGGGATGGAGATGTGTTCCCAAACCGAGGGTTGAGGTGTCCTCAGATAATGCGATTGGAATATGAAAAATATTTTCGACCGAAACGATTATCTAAGTGGTTGTTAGGTTTTGTGGTTCTATGATCGTGTTTGCCCAGCTACATTATCAGCTCTTGCGTACTGACCAGAAATCTTAATTATGAGTTGTAGTATTTGCCTTTAGGAAAAATTGTTCCAAGTTTCTAACAACTCCCACAAAAGTACCTTTGGAATTTTTAGTGCTTAATGGTTGAGAACATGTTGTATTTAAGTCTCTAAAATTTACTTATTTGGTGAAACATAAGCAAATAAGTATTTTAAGTAAAGAGATCTTAAAAAAATCAGTTTATATTTGAGTAAAACTTTTTTATACTTGAGTATAAAATTAAGAAAAAATATTACTGTATATGTATAGAGGATATCACGAAGAGTTGGCGGGGGGGAACAAGACTTTAAACGAAAATAGACCTGAATTCCTGCTCCATCACTTACACCCTACATGTCATAAGGGATTCTGACTCTCTTTCACCCTCACTTTTCTCTTCATTACATTGGGAATAAATATTACCTACCTTATATAATTGTTGTGAAAATTAAATGAAATGATATGTAAAAAATATTTAGCGTATTGTAAGTCTCAGAGTGGCCCTAATTAGATACTGAATTTCTTCCTTGCTATCGTGCTTCTAACAAGTACTATAGAGAGCAGAATTTACAGCACAGTCGAATATCCCTGATCTAAGCTAACGGCCACCTTATTTTAAGCAACAGTAGTTACAACTACTTTCCAATATCAAAAAAGAAAAAAAGAATACAAAAAGCCTCTTGGAGATTTGTTTGGCTTTTAAATTAGTTTTGAGTCCTGCATATAATACACACTTTCTGCTTTATGTTTATTATGAAGTGGTTAAGGATATGCTTTGGGCTTTGGAATCAAGTTCCTGATAGGACTTCTCCAAAGGTCCCTGTGATAGAC
Source organism: Tapirus indicus (assembly GCA_031878705.1). NCBI lineage: Eukaryota > Metazoa > Chordata > Mammalia > Perissodactyla > Tapiridae > Tapirus > Tapirus indicus. Next base: position 24,793,115 of record CM062939.1, on the reverse strand, counting down.
AGTTTCCCCACATCCCGGTCCTTCCCCTTATGTGCTCCTTAGATAAGACCCCTCTTTGGGGTTTAAATTGACCAATTCTGCCTTAGGCCAGGAACCCAAAGCACTCCACCCACTCACAGAGCCTAATAAAGCCATGTGCCACAGGTCCTGCCTCTCTCTGCCTGCATGCTACCTTGCCCTCCCAATGGGGCCCTGCAAAACCTAGCCCTAGGACTTGTGAGTAATGAACTTCTCTATTCCAACTCCCTTGTGGTCTTGCATTGAACCCAGTTTCACCATGGGACACCCCCAGGCTCTACTCAACAAATGTTAATTTATCAAAACCGCAACAGGGACTTACAAAGTTGTAGACATATTTTGTTTTGTAAACAGAAGCACACTAGCTCACTCGATGTACACCTTATCTTCATGACTTGATTACTTGCATTTAATTATGGATAAACATAAAATGTACCAGAAAGATACATATTCCAAACAATTAAAATATTTAAATTATATGAAACACACTCTGAAGTTCTGTTAATTTTAAAAAAAGGAAAGCTAAAATATTTTAAGTAACATCCCCATCATTTAAAAAAGATATTTACCATCCAAATGACCACTTTGAATGAAAACTCTACCAAAGCGTGGTTTCTGGTATGCTAACTGAGAAGTCTTCTACTGACTTCCTATATTTCCTTTGTCTTCAAATTCTATATACCTATAATCAAATCCATTGAAAATTATAATGGCAAACAGTAAAAAGTTTCTCTCTCCTATCTCCTATTCATTTCTTGTGTATCCCTCCAGAATTCTTTTATGTATTAATGAAAAATACAAATAAAAGTTATTTTTCCCCTTTTTTTTGGTGAGGAAGATTAGCCCTGAGCTAATATCTGTTGCCAATCTCCCTCTTTTTGCTGAGGAAGATTGGCCCTGAGCTAACATCCATGCCCACCATCCTCAACTTTATATGTGGGTCACCACCACAGCATGGCTGATGAGTGGTGTAGGTCTGCGCCTGGGATCCGAACCCGTGAACCCTGGGCTGCTGAAGTGGAGCGTGCCAAACTTAACCACTATGCCACCAGGCCAGCCCCATTTTTCCCTCTTATTTTAAACAACCCATTCACTCTATTATATACTTCACTGTCACCATGTGGAGTCATATATATATGTGTTTGTGTCATACATATAAATGACATACATTGTGATGGTTAATTTTATGTGTTACTTGACTGGCCACAGGGTGCTCAGATTAAACATTACTTCTGGGTGCATCTGTGAGGGTGTTACCTGATGAAATGATTAGCATTTGAATCAATGGACTCAGTAAAATAGATTGTCCTCCCCAGTGTGGAAGGCCTGGATAGAATAAAAGGTGGAGGAAGGAGGAATTCACCCCTTTCTTCCTGCCTCGTTGCATGATCCGAGGCATCTCATCTCATCTTCTCTGGCTCCCAGACTGGAATTTAGACCACTGACTCCCCTGGTTCTCAGCTTTTGGACTCAGACTGAATTACACCACTGGCTTTCCTTGGTCTCCATCTTGCAGATGGCAGATCGTGAGCTTCTCAGCCCCCATATTCATGGGAGCCAATTCCATACACATACATATATATCCTACTGGTTCTGAAGAACTCTGATACATATATCCCTTATTTACATTCCACCCACACTCTATGAAGGTGCCTCTTTCCTCACAACCCACAACAGAGGTGCTGTCAATACCTTTTGAATCTGCACTAATCTGATAGGCGAGATGTGATTGTTGATTATAATATCTTTTGTGTTGATAATCGTGCCGATGAATAGAAGCATAAAGATTTTCCATACCGAGAAAACTGAAAACAGTGACTTGTACATTCTTCAGCCTGGGCTTTCTCATCTACCTTTGTAAGGAGCATTTTTAATAGCTCTAGAGAGAAAAAGAGAGATGGGAATTACCATCTTTGAATACAGGATGTAAGGCATTGGGCTAATTGACTTACAGATATTATCTAGTCTAGATCTCACACCAACTCTATAAATTACATTTTCCAGATAAAAGAAAGAAGGATCAGGAGAGGTCGAGTAACTCACTGGGACCACACAGATCATGAATGGCACAGTCAGATTTGAATCTGAATTGGTCTGACTGCAAACTACATTCATTATATCAGAATGTGAATCTAAGAAGTGGGGGAGGGGCACTTTTTCTATACTATATGATATATTTCGTTATATTACAGGCATTTGGAAATGCATATCTTTTTTGACAGTATTTATAAATCATGTGTCTCCCTCTCAGAGTAACTTGTAGTGCAGAAATGCTTCCATATGCTAGAAGTTTGTCAGGTTCTTTTGATGAGAGAGAGAGTGTAGTTCTGTGGCTTGCTTGCTTATAATCACTCAGCTGCAGCATGTATAAATTTAGAAATGGTATTCCCACAGAATTAACTCAGAACAGCTTTCCATTCCTGCAGACCTCACATGACTGATAAAGTTATGTATGCAATGCAGTATTGTCACGGAATAATGGATTTTTAGGACTTCATTCATTGTTTATATAGGTAATAGAAATTTGCAAGTTAAACAAGTAATATTTAAATTTCCAAATTCAGATACACTTCAATTCTAAAATTTTAATAAATAAGTTATTTAGTTTCCTTGTGACTATAACTCAACTTTCCCACTTGATAACTATGTGACCTTGGAAATCTTGAAAATTTCTTGGAATCATATTTTTTCATCTATGTAGTGGTATATCAGAATACAAGTCAAAGATTGTTTTGAAAACCCAATGAAAGAATCTATGTAAACTACGTAACAGTGATCTTTTTCAGCAAATGGTAATTGTGATTAACACTGACTGTAGTATGACACGTTCTTCATATAACACAAAGTGCTCTGAATTGACAGTCAGGAGACTGAAGCTTACATTCATGGCTCTGCCTGACCCTTATCAATATTAAACTTGGATAAGCCACTTCAATTACTCAAATTCCTCATGTGTAAAATGAAGCAAAATAAAGTAGTTTGCCAAGAAGATCTCTAAGGTCATAAGACCAGTTAAAGGCAAGTTACAGATTCCTTCTAATTCTAAAGAATTTAGACAAGGTTTATACTCTTTTCTACCCTGAGTCTTTTGTACAAAGAAGAGCCATATATTCCACGTCTCTCATTTCTTTCATGTTAAGTGGCTGCTGCTTCTGATATCCAAGCACTCTCAGACGTGTTATCAGAAGGTCAGGTACACAGCCAAAAATCTGTAGATCAAAAGATGAGATGAAGACACTCTTGAGCAGGAAAGGCCCTGATTCCTTAAAGCTTCTTTCAGGACAAAGAAATATATCTTCTTCTTACAAGATACTTCCTGTATATATTGCTCAGATCATAATTACTTAATGTAGTGGACAGTTTCACATAAAAATTGGCCCTGATGGTTTATAAATGGTTTGGAAAAAATTCTAGACATGAGCATTGTGCGATACTCAAAAATCCATCATCTACTCATATTTTCAAGTCACATTTTTAAAAAGATCACTCGATAAAAGAAAAAGAGTCTTCAAAATAGTTCCTACCCTTTCTACCTTTTTCATGATTCTGTTTTTGCAGAACTTTGCAAAACCACTTATAGTCACAGAAAATTAACTTATTTTGATAGAAAGATGTTGCTGCTGATAATAATAATGTGACTCTTGTTTGAATTTTGCAAAATAAACAACAAACAATATTCCCCATCATAAACACATATGGAATGCCTACTATGGACAAGGCGCTAAGCTAGATTCTGTGATGAATATGAAATAATAGGGCATGGTTCAAAGTTCTGAACACTTTACAATCCAGTGATGGTACGTAACTATTTAGTAATAACTAAAACAAAAAGTATGCGATAATTGCTAATATAGACATAAAATTCAAAATCAGTAAGCATACAAGATATAAGGAATAAATTTCTTATGACTCTCACATAAGACTTTTTGGTAAGAACAGATTGATTCTGGAAGGATTTGTTGGATTTTTTTTTAAACAAATAGAACGTAGATATTTTTACAGCATATAAAACTGTGATAACAATTTTCTCAGATTTAGTTATTCAATTTTTATGTGTCCCCTTTGTCCTCTATATTCTACGTCTACAAATGTATTACTACACGATTTTATTTCTGCATTGTTTTAAATGTTTCTATTAAAGTCATGAACAAAACAAGGATATTGATTGTCATTTGCTGTAAGAAATATTGCCCAGTGCAATAAGAGAATTCTTAGAAATAAAAGAAGAAATCTGCAATTATTTGCATAATAGGTTTGTCTCCCAAGAAAATCAAGAGAAACGGGAAAAAAATAAATCAATTAATCAATTAATAGAAGAAAGCTCATTGAATTAGAAAAGAAATCAGAATATATTGAAAGATTTTCTTATACAAATAATATTTAATTGAAAAAATGTGATGGAAAATCCCATCCATAAAATAGAACAGAATCTCTAAAATACGTAAGTACAATCTTAATAAGAATCTCCCACACACACATACACACACACGTACCCCAACTACACTTGACTCTATTGCATTATGGCCATGTTTTAGTGACTGTGCTGAAGATATCAAAATGTAACTAAGACAAGTGGCTAAATTGATTTGAGGGGGTTGGAGGGAAATCACAGGAAAACCAGATGTCACCAGAGGTTGTGCCATCCTTGTGAAAAGAGCATAACAGCATTGTTGGGAAATGAAGGAGGAATTGTTTCAGTGTGCTAAATCCACTTCTCCCTTGACTCCAAGTTGTTTATCACCTTGAATTGAAAATAAATAGCCATCCTAAATGGCCAGAGTTAAACTGTTCAGACCGCTTTTGTGAATTCTAGCATTAGAAGCTTTCCAGGGAGTTTTGAAAGAAGGAAGTAGCAGACAAGAAATCTGAGCTTGAGAGAAATAAAGCCTGAAATTGTGGGGTGGAGACACCGCACACAATAATGTGTGCCATGGAAGTATGCCTTCAACACCAGCTAGACTGGCAGTTGACAACTTTCTAGACAAATACTGAATAGTTGCCAACATTGTAGATGTGCAATGGGATGAGACTGAAGCAGAGAAGGGCTCATGTAAATAGTCACTTACCTAGCTCTGCCTGTAAAGAAAAAGTAAATGTGTCTGTATTTATAAGAATTAGGGAAAAGCAGGTAAATCTTACAGGAAAGAAAAAACATTAATAACATGTTGATTTGATTCTGATCAACTTTGCTTTAACGTGTGCAGGAGCCAAACACCATTTATTTATTCATTTGTCTTTTAATAGACCTTCGTTTCATTTAGGATGAGGTTTGGCTGTGGTCTAACAGAAAACCAAATAAGTGGTTTTTAAAAAGTAGAGGTTTATTTTATTTTTTTTATCATAACAGCTGCATGGTCCTCAAGGATGCAGACTCCTTTTACTTTTCTGCTCCATCATCTTTCGTGTTGGATTCCACAGTTACTTTGTGGTCAGAAATGGCCACAGAAGCTCTGGACATCACACCAACATTCCAGGCAAAAAGATAGTATAAGGGAATAAAAGAAAAACTGTAAAATACTGAGGTGAGCCAGCCCATTTAAAGATGCTATAAGGTACAACTTCCACTTACTTACTGATCATTCCTAGCTGCAAGGGAGGCTGCAAAATTTAGACACTTAATTGGGATCATTACTACTCAGAATGAAATCTGTTTCATTTTAAGTAAGAAAGAGGAGACAGGATATTGGCCCAGCAAGTAGCAGTCTATGCAACCACCTCTCTTGTGAAAAGGAACTAAGACTTGGAATCCTATGATTTGTGCAAATAAATTTGATTTTTGAAAACTGCATTCAGGAATTTGATCTCAGAAATAAATTTTCTTCATGAACCAGACTCTCTCCGACTGAAATGCTGAAAGTATATTTAATCAATGAAACTTCCACATGTAAAGAGCTACAGAAAGCAAATTGGGTTTTGTTGAAAAATCGTTTTGGAAAATAGATGAATATTAAAATGTTACTGCATTGATTTACTATGCTGCTCATGATTTTAAGGGTGATCCACAATTAACTGAATTTTAATGTTTTGTTGAGGGCAAGGTACATACATAGTTAAGATAATTGCTATTGATTTTACTAATGTGGAGGATGACTTTCAGAATTGTTGAAAAAAAATAAATGGAGAAATGATCTGCTATCTGAAAGTTTCATAGAATTCATGCATAGAACTGTAGGGAATAATTGTCTATATCAGGGCTAGATCTATGCTTGTTTCTTCAATATGTAATATGGTTATTAGTAAACTATAGCTGTAGATCTAGTTCTTTTCAAAGATCTTTAAAAAATGGCATTTCCTCCAAGAAAATAAAGAATTAAATGACAATATTTCCACAGAATCTCAAAATCTTATCTTTTCCCCTTTCCACTGCTATTATCCACTAATTGTGTGGGAGTATATCTCTGACAGTGGAAATTTTATGTCTAGGCATTTTCTGGTAAAGAAATTTTCCCACAGAGGCAGAATGGATTTTTTTTTTTTAACATTTGCTTGCTGATGGTGACGAGGAAGTTCAGTTGGATTTGTATATTTTGGAATTAAGTTAATCAGAGGATTCTTTAGAAGTGTTCCTTAAAGGGGGAAAACAAATAAAATTAATTTTTGACTAAAATTGAAATTGAACCCATTGATTCATATGACTGCAGATATGTTGCTGAACTAGATAGGGAAAATTGAAGTAATACTCTTGTATTAGAGCAAGAAAAGACAACGAGATCAGAAAATGTTGGAAAAATCAATCTGAACTCAGAGCGTTTTGAAAACCAAATGTAATTTTATGCTGCATTACTAAAGTGGCAGCACTTCCCATAAATGCCTGCCTCATCCCAGGTATCCATCTGCAAAGACTAACACGTCCCCTCTCCCACTATTCTCCTCCAAATGGGTGGACAGTTACTAGTTTAATGTTTGTGGTAGCAAAATGCAAGAGAAACCTGGGCGAATTTTTGTTTTTGTTGGTATCAGAAAGCAAAAATAATTTAAGTAGTATCTAGGTATGAGTCAATTCATCATAAATTCTAGGATAAATTTGTCAGACTTGAAAGAAGTCTGCCAACGGCTAATCTTCAAAATCTGATCCATAAAAAGGGAATAGTGATGGCTGATAGGAATGAATTAAGTCTGGAAAAGGTCATAGGTCCATGATTATGATTTAAATAAACAATAAAATTATGCTACAGAAGTGATGAGAGGAATGGAAGCATAGTTGCTGGCTCTGAGATGTAGGTGCCCACGTGCAAAGCAAGTCGGAGGCCTCTAGGAGTTCACGGAAACCATAAGAAATGTGGGCAGCTATAGAAGCAAAGACCAGCCCCTGTGTGATATCCAGCAAGGAAACTGAGACCTCAAGCTTAGAATTACAAGGAACTGAATTCTGCCAACAACCTGAATAAGCCTGGAAGCAAATTCCTCCACAGAGCCTCTGGCAAGGAAAGCAGTCCTGCAGACACCTTGATTTTAGGCCTGTGAGACCCATGTTGGACTTCTCACACACAGCACCATGAGATAATAATTGGGTGTCTTAAAACCACTAAGTTTGTGATAATTCATTAAGGCAGCGATAGAAAACTAATACACTTGTTAAACTAGATTTCTGGACTGCAGTAGAAGAAAAACAACTCTATTGGAATCTCTAACATAAGATATGTTTTTCTAAAATTTCCAAAACACGTGTGCTAAATTTTATGATTTTAATCTAAATTATCCATTAGTTCAAACGAGGTAACTTGATTTTGTTCCGAAATAATGGCCACATTATTTCTGTTCTACTCATTTATGTGGGTGTAAATATCATTTTCTTCATTAGAGGGAGAAGTAATTGCTTGATATTCCAATAACCGCACTGAATCACACATAAATATTTTACAAGACATTGTTATATCTTATAAAATGTAAACAGAAAATGCAAGGAAGCTCATTGCATTTGCATCTTAGAAAGCTGAATGAGCCAAAGATCAGACATTTTAAAATAGCTTGCTTGTTGGGTCAAAAAGGCATGTGGTTATTCTTGCATAACAGAGAACAGCCATTAGATAGATAGAGATAAATCCTTTCAATGAGAAAAACATGCCACTTGCCATGTGGCTGTTGGATTCAAGATCCAATCGTAAAATCTATTGTGTGTGACAATGTAGATGTTTCTTTCTAGTCATCTACGTGAGACTGAGATATTTCTCTTCAGTATTCCATTTTCCTTCTGGTCTGTAAAGGCATTTTTATTTACAAAATTATTCTTGGCTTTGTATCCTTGGAAATGAAACAAAAAAAATAAGACAATGCCTGGTGTCCATCACCTTTGGGGCAGCCTCCTAATTACAATAGCACGGCAAATCAGTCATATGCCCATACAGGTTTCAGGAGCGATAAAGAGATGCTAGTTGTACATATCTGATAAAACAATTTGATAAGACAGTAACACATTATAGAATAGTCACAGAGTTATTTTTAAATGTTGTTTTATTTTCTAACCAGAGCAGTCAATTAACAATTAAAATGAGTATTTTATTCATCTAATGATTTCTAGCTATCAGTAATGAATAGATACATTGCAGATGGTTTGAGTTATTTCAAGTCCTCCCTACCAACACATGCCAAATACTAAGCTTCAGAAGAAAGATTACTTGCTGTAAAAGTAATTCACCATACGATTCCTATGAAAAAAACCTTAGCATTGTGTGAAAAATATTTAATTTTCCTTCACTTATTATTTTAACAAATATTGAATCCCTTTATGTGAGGCACTGTTTTTGGTGTAGGGGTTACAGCAAAGAACAAATCAGATGAAGTCCATGGAGAGTGATGATTAAAATAAAAAAGTGAGTGAGCACGCATAATGATAGGTGTTAACTATTTTAGTTAGAGTGTTCAGAGAAGGGTAAGGCATGAGGGTGAATGGAGAGAATGAGTCCTGGAGATATCTGTGGGTAAGGGGTTCAGCCCCCAGAGCCCTCGATTAGGGAGGGTTACTGGCTCATTGGAGATACCACAAAGAGGTAAACCAGGTAAGCTAGGGAAGGAGTTGAAGGTTATGGTAGAAGAAATAGCCAGGGCTAGATTACATAAGACCTTCTAAGCATCACAAGGATGTAGAACTCTATTCTAATTTTCTATTACAAAAAATCATGGCAAGGGATGAACCACTTACATTTTAAAAGCACGACTCTGACCGTCCAGTGGTAAATAAATTGGTGTGTGAATAGAAGTAGTGAGTCTTGTGAAGTGGAGCTTTGTAACAGTCCAAACAATTAGTGATGATGACATGGAAAAGTATGAAAGCTATGAAGGCGGTGGAAAATACAAAGATTTGAGAAATATTTCGAAGAGTTGGTAGGAGTTGCTGGTGGATTAGACATAAGGACTGAGCAAAAGAAGGGATTCAAGATAGTATCTAAGGTTTTTTCCCCGTGCAACTGGGTCAATGGTGATGCACTTGATTAAGATGGAGTGTAGTGAGGGACCGTGTTTCAGCAAACTGGTTTTGGACCTGTTGAGTTTGAGATATTTATAAGACGATCAAGTAGGGTATCAAGTTCAAAATTGGATATATGAATCTAGACCTCAGGAAAAAAGTTCTGACTTAAGACAAAAATTTAGGAGTCATTAATCTTTAAATGGCATTTTAAACTATAGTGTTAATGACAGGACTTACAGAAAAGATTTGGACAGAAACGAGATGAATTTCAAGTTCTAAGTCATGAAAATGGTAGCTGGAGAGACTATGGCAATGTGCACATTAAGGGAGCAGGAGCTTACTAGGAAATAGGAGGTAACAATGGCCTGGGGTGGCAATGATAAGCAAGGGAAATCTCAACAAACCTTAGACTAAGTAATTTATGGGAAGTGAAGGGATTACTCAAAGGAGAATTTGAAGATCAAAGGAAATTTAAGTTTCTAGAGAGCACATTGGAAGTTTTTGAGAGGCTAAGGAAGGGTGTGGAATCAGGTCAGTTTATGGCGTGAAGAGTCATATGAAGATAAAAGTCCAAGCGATGACAAATGACCTGGGAAACTTGTGATGATAGGGTAAACAAGGTTAGCTGACATTATAACTTAAACCGGATTATTGTTAATGGATGGATAATGAATTCTAATTCCTATTTGGGACTAGATTCTGGGGCAGTTTGTAGTGTTATGGCTGGAAGTGCTGGTAAGTGAGGAAGGATGGGGCATTAGGGTCTCTCCAGGAGTATGGCCAGATATGCTGAAAGTAATGCTGAGACCAGCTGGGGGCCTTTGATATGACTTTGTAGAGGAGAATAATTATATAAAGAATGTGTTTGTGTGCATGTCCTTTTGCCTTTTTTCAACAAATACATTCTGTGTATTTTCCATGGGCCAAATTCTGTGTTGGGTGCTGAAGATATAATGATGAACAAAATCGACATGCATCCTTTCATTTTAGAGTTGTTTATTTTATTTTCGATACGGCCTAGATAGATTTCAAGATCTACCTGTAGGTTAAAATCCCTAAACAATAAGTTGTCTCTTAAAAATGCTACATTATCAACTTTACTCTCATTTCTTTATTAATCTTGGAAAATACTCCCAAAATAACATCTGACAATTTTTAATCTGTAGACACCTGATCTCTATTTAAAAAGTGTCTGGTAATCCTTTAAGTTTCCCACTAAATTATGTATATTTAACATAAGGTCAATATCTTAAAGTCTGTAAGATGTCGTTTCATGCTTACGATTTCTCTTAACACTATGTTTCTTAATTGTCTGTGAAATCTCTGCAAATCAGAAATTCTGCTAGATAATAAAAAAGAGTAAAATCCTGCTTAGAGACTTTGGTTTATAAATAAAAAGACACTCATCTGACTTTCCTCCGGCTCCTATGAGAAAGCTAATTCAACAGTTTAAAATATTCCCTCCAGGTATCTAATCCTTAATAAATTGACTTAAGAGATTTCCTATTTGACATAATAAGCTTGCAAAGAGACAGGATTGCTTAATTTGGGCAGATTTAATTGCCTTTATGAACACAATTTCGAAAAAAGCATTCCAAACTATTAAACATCTTACACCTTGGCTCTTTGGAAATACAACAAAATGCTTCTGGCTATTTATTCTGAGACTTTACACCAGGCTTGCAAGGGTACTCTGAGTTGAATGAGGACTCACATTCACAGTCCTTAATTATAAGAATTGATTCACATCTACAACAATACATAAAAAGAAATATAATTATTTGTTTTAAAATAACTAAAAGTTATTTTTCTCTCCATACACTGAAACATTTTCTATTTTGGGTCTAAGACATTATTATTGGGAAGTAAAACATGTAAAAATAAGCAAAGAGTAATCGGATCATTCATAATTTTGAAGTTGTCATCACATTTTTGCAAATCAGAAAGAAAAATTAAAGGCATTTAACACAAGACCTTTTTTCTTAAATGGCAAAGAACTGAAGTATTCAACATGTCAGACTTACATAGAAAGGATGCAAGAGACATTTGTAGTAAATTGGATGTGATCCAGACCACAAAGACCTCAATTGAAATTGAAAAATTCACAGGAGACTGATTACAGAAGTGGGAAGTTAAAGATATGGAAATTACACTTGATAGACATGACACAATTTTACCTAAGAATGAGAGCACTGAAAGCTATAAAAATGGAAAGTGATGGCCTGGAAAACAAGCTAAGAGCATGCAGTATCCAGGGCTTTTTTCTGGAAATAGGGATTTTTTTTTTTACTGTGTGGAAAAATAATTATTATTGCCCCAATTTAATTACTTGCTGAAAATCAATGTTGTATGCTATCACAAAATGTAGAACTTCTGAAACATCTGAAAATACTTTACCAATTAAAATTCACATGAATAAGTTTTAAGAACTTTCTCTACTTGGAAAACTATATTGTTGAATCCTGATGAAGGAGGAACATGAAAGAATTTAGCTCACCAGTTAGCACTATTGGCAAATCTTAGATGTTACATATTCTCAAAATATTTGTGATTTGGAAGTGAGCTCCATTTTGAACTGTTAACTCCTTGAAGAGGATAGGAAAATCTTATCTAATTTTTTAACACCCACTCCCCAAACATCACTGCAATTCTTTTTTATTCTAGAATGATGACTCTTCCACCTTCTCCAATCGACCATTAAATGTATAAAATGCTGAGAGCTCAGAACTTCGCCCAGAGCTCTTCTGTATTCTCTCTTCTAAGATGATCTCATTCTGTCTCATGGATTTTAATGCCCTAACCTTCTGTTGAGTCCAAGACTCTTATGTACAACCGTATACAATAGCCTGTTCAATATCTCCACGTGGAATCAAATAGATATTTCAGGGTTGATATTGCCAAAACAGAATCATATTTTTTCCTCATCCCCTTAACCTACTAACTCCAAGATTTCCCCTTTTCAGTAAAAGGCATTTGCATCATCCTAAGTAAAAGACATCATCATACCTAAGATAAAGAGCTAGGAGTCATCTTTGATACTTCCCTTTTTCTCACACCCAATATTCTATTCATTAGCATATCATCAGCTCTACTTCCAAAAACAATATATAAAATTCAGATTCTCACTATCTCTTCCTAGTTCAATCCTCTTTGCAGTACAGTGTGGATCGCTGACATTTGAATGAAGACACAATTTATCATTAGGAAAATCAAAATTTCTGCCCAAAGGCCTAAAAACTGAACTTTTGTTCAATTTATTTCAAGAAACATTTATTCAGCAGTTAAATGCTGGGGACCGTAGAAATAAAATGAATATGACATAGTTTAATTTTTTTTTATTTACCAAAACTCATATAACATTGACGATGTGAAAACACTTTACAAATATTAACTCAATCCTCATAGTGACCTTTAAGGAAAATGCTATCACTGCTCAAATTAAATTTCACAGATGGGGGACCTGAGGCTCAAAGGGATTCAGGGGATTTCCCAAGGGCACGCAGCAAATAAGTAACAGAGCCAAGACTTTAACTTGAGCAGTCTGGCTTCAGATTCAGGGCAATTCACCACCGTATTGCATTCTCATTGACCCTCCACAGACACATAAGCCAATTGGAGAACTGTAAGAGTGAACAATTTTAGTATGTAATATAATATGTTAGAAAACTTCTGGCCACAGTGTTATAGAAACACTCAAATTTTTTAATGAGTGGGTAATATTTCTAATTTAGGACAGGCTGAAAGACATTCAATGAAAAGGAAATACCACGAGAAGAAGCTGAGAGGTGGGAAACAGCATTGTTCCTGGCACCCAATTTGACTTGGCAAAGGGCATTAGATTCATTTACTCATTTAAAATATGTTTATTCAGTACCTACTGCAGGGCAAGCCCTGTTATAGGCACTAGGAATACATGATGCACTAAGTCTCTGCTCTCATAGAGTTTAGATTCTAGAAGGATTTAGATTCTAGAGGGAGGAGAAAGAAAATAATCAGTTAGACAAATACATTCAGATAGTAATGAATGCTAGGAAGAAAACAGAATGGGATGAACTAATAGAGAATTACAAATATGAGGGAAGAGCACTATTGAAAGAAAGAACAGCTATTTCCGAGGCCATAAGGCAGGAATGATCAACTGGTTCTAGTAATGTCATGAGTGTCACTGTGCTTGCACATAGTGGACCAAGGAAAGGGTGGTGTAAGAAGAAATCTGAGAGTAGGCAGGGTCCATATAATACAGAATCTTAAAGGCCATGGTGAGGAGTTTTCATTTTATTCTAAAGGCAGTAAGAAACCTTTGCAAGGTTGGAACAGAGAGCAACATTATTTGCTTTCTATTTTGAAACTTAGGTAAGGCTGCAGCTTACAACCACAAAATTAGTTTCTGATGCATATCTTCTATGGGTCCACTGTGGTTCGCCCCACATTTCTTCTTTACTCTGGGATCCAGATGGAAGGAACCAGTCTGGTCTAGGATATCATCGCTCCAGCAGCAAAGGAAAAGGAGCAATGGTCCCAGCACTTGACGTCATTTAAGGCTCCCCCTCAGTGGTGACACACATCACTTTTCCTCACATTCTAATAGCCAAAGCAAGTCATATGGCAAAGTCTAAAGGTGAGATAAGGAAGTATAATCCTTTATAGGTGGGGGCAATGAATGATTTGGAAAAGTAGAACAACCGACTACGATCGTGGTTGCTGTGACAAATTTTAGGGGCTAAAAATAGACAGATAATTAGAGATTTTGAGTGGAAGCAGTGATCCCAGTTACAAACAGGCTAGGCAAAAGATGACTGTGACTTGACTGAGAATTAGGGTAGAGGAAATGGAGAGAATCAGGCAGATTTGGGATAAGTCGTGACGGCCATGTGGATAGGACTTGATGATGGATTGAACGAGGGCAGAGCGGTGAGGGAAAGAGAAGAATCAAGGATGACTCCTGTGTTTTTAACAGGAGAAGCTGGAAATGTTCTTGGCTTTTGATAGCGCCATCCAAGAGGTACTGAGAACTTTTTACCCAAACAAGGCTACTCATGATAGCTTGTCACCAATGTCATAACTTAACTCCTTTCCAGCAATAACAGGTTGCACAAATATCAAAATTACTCAGATCTTTCATAATAATTAGGAAAGAGATAAGTAATTTAAGAGAAAAGAAAAAGCAGAGGTTACCATGACTTATTTCTGTTTAATTACTGAATAAGCAAATAAAAGACTATACCAGAGCTTACTTCTGGAGAACACACTAAAAGAATTATTAACAAAGCATATTTACTTCAGACCACATCATTTAATATAGATGTGCAGAATAATAGCACACCGTTGCCCTTTCAAATCAGGACAAAGCTCCTATCCTACTAGACACTTATATTTTCAAAGACTGAAAAATAGCAATAAAAACCATTATTGGCAAAGGTGGAGTAAAAAGACGTTCTATAATCCTGGAGAAAGCCTAAATCAATCCAATATTCTGGAATCCAATCTGGCAGTACAAATTAGGTGTGTTGTGAAATTTATCATGTTCTTTACCAATGGTTTCTATTGCTAGGAATATGTCACAAATAACTAGGATTTTCAACAAGGTTTTATGAACAAAGGTGTTTCTCGTAACCCCATAACATCAAACATAAGATTCAAATGAAGTCCACTAATAAGGCAGGTGTTGGGTACATGATAGGATAATTATGATATGGAGTATTATTTATCTATTTAAATGACCACTATAATATTAACAAAAATTATTCTAACATAATGTCAAATGAAAATGACAATTTATATATTAGATGAACAGTATGATCTCAGCTATTATTAATAAAAATTTATGCACAAATCCCTAGAACGAAAGTACAGCACAGTGTGATTTTTACAGTGTAAACATGTATTGAAAGCATCCACATCAACATAATCTACATTAGCTTTTACAATCACTTCTGCGTCTGTATCCATGTCTAAGAGACATGTCTGTCTGAAGTTATAGGGTGGTTCAGAGTGAGTGCAGATTCTAGACCCAGCCTGCTTGTGATCAAATACAACCCCGTTCCTCACTGCATGATCATGGGTAAGTTATTTAGACTCTTTGTGTCTTGGGCTATATAATTATAAAACCAGGAATAGTAGTAGACTCGCCCCCAGAGGGTCGTGACTATTCACTGAATTCATACAAGTAGAGCTCTTAAAGGAGTGTGCCACCTACTAACTGTTTACCAAATGTTAGTTAGTATTTCTTTTACATTTATATTAATAACAATGGGTGTATTTCTTTAATCTGGAATGAAATACTCAAAATTTTATTAGGGAAATTATGGAAACCTTAATTTCTTTTTCTTCTTATTTATTTTCCACATTTTCTAAAATGAGCATATATTATTTTCTTAAGTCTAGGTAGGAAAATGTTTTCACAGAGGTACAAGTGAGAGCTAAGACCACGTGACAGAATATGTTGTCTTCAGCTTGAAGACGTGGGTCGCATTGCAAGGACTCAGTTGAACATGCAGGTATAATGATATCTGCAAGAAAAATGACAAACATCTTGGAAATAGTAAGCATCCTCCACATGATAGAAAGATCTTATCTCCAATTTAATTCTATTTGTCAGTAAAGTTTATTTCTAAATATCGTACCTTTAATTCACCTGCCTGAGCTGCCGTAACAAAATACCATAGACTGGGTGGCTTAAACAACAGAAATTTATTTCTCACAGTTCTGGAGGCTGGGAGTCAAAATCAAGATGCTGACAAAGTAGGTTTCATTCTGAGACCTTGACTTGTAGGTGGGCACCATCTTGCTGTGTGCTCACATGACCTCCTCTGTGCACAAGTGGGCAGAGGGAGAAAGCAAGCTCTCTGGTATCTCTTCTTATAAGGCCACTAATTCCCACTCTCATGACCTCGTCTCACCTTAATTACCTCCTCAAGACCCTATCTCCTAATACCAGCACACACTGGGTTACAGCTTCAGTGTATACATTTGAGGGGGGAGGGCACAAACATTCAGTCCAAAACACCTGAGAAGTGCAAGAAAGATTTTCTACAAATTTTATTCTAATGCCAAATTCATAATTTGATTAGATTGGCAAAACTCTCAATTGGTCATTTTCTTTAATACTGAAAATAAGGCCTTAGTATCCAAGATCCAGTGTTAAAGCACTAAGGTAGCAGCCACTGTGATGGGTCTTTTGTTTATACAATGTAGATCTGCGACACCTACTTTCTGTTCCCACATGACCCATTGGTGTGTTCTCTGCTACACTGGGGCCATATTTGGAATATGGGGATACTTTGCAAGGCTACCTATGGATAAATCAGCCAGAAATGCCAAGCAATCATTCCTGGCCAATGTATTCCTGATTCCGCCTCCTCCCCCAGTATTGCGGGAAAATATGATACAGTTTCCCTCTTTTCTGGGAGCTCTTGGGACCCACAGACCTGTCTCTCTTTTCCCTTCTGTGAAACTGAGGCAAAATCTCTCCCAAGCACTTCAAAGCATGATGTCTATCCCAAGAATCTGTTTCCTTCTATCTCTCAGATTTTTCTAAGACAAGATTTTGGAGGCAAAGGCTATATTTCTCTTTTTTATTATGCCACAGACTCTTCTCTGAGGGTATTAGTTCAGGGCACACTGCCAGCTAAAAGTGGAAGGGAAAATTTAAAACTTAGGGAGAAAAACAACTCAATATAAATGAACACCTCAGAATAGAGGGATGAAATGTTTTCTATTGGATTTGGCAATAAGGAAATCATTGGAAGTTCAGAGAGAGGTGTTTTAGTAGAATGATTGTGTTGGAAGGCAGAATACAATTGGTACAGATTTGAGTGGAACATAAGAAAATGGAGACAGCAAAGAGACTGAAGAAATATGACTATGAAGAGAAAGAGGAATATAGAATGCTAAATAGAGGAAAATAAGGGATTAGTGGAAAAAATTTACTTGCAATGTGCAACAAAATTATTTATGTACTTTATCAACACTGGCTACAGGCAGTGTATTTTCTATATCAAAAATCACAACATCTCATGCAACTATTGTCCTTTTTGCCACAAAAGAAAATAATATTCTAAATCAGCACCATCCAGAATAAACATCTTGGACAAACTCACTCTCTACAGCACATGAAATTGATCTTTTTTTCAGAAAAGAATCAGCCTTTCAAGTAAAAAGTTATGGACAAAAGATGAACCAACTACTTAGCTGTCTTATCTAAGAAATTGATTAACCTAAGGAAGAAGCAATGACTGAGTGTTAATTCACAAAGATTTATATGCTAAAATATGCTAAGGGTTACCCTAACACCCCTCCAGTACCCAACTCACATGAATCAGTTTAGAACATATCACAACTACCATCTTCACTCTCTTTAAATGTATTTCTCTCTTTCAGGACCCCCAACATCTACAGAAAATATTGTTTTGTCTGTGGGGCACATAACATTTATTAAGTGTATTACAAATTAGAGTGAAGAGTTATCCCATGAATTTAGCAACTTTGTAATTGTGAGAAATTTTAAGGGGTGTGGCACATTTCATGATTCATCATTTTGCCCTTAGGGAACTCACCAATTCTTGTGCGAATTACTTTTGCGTAATAAATGGAGATAAGGGGGTATAGTATGAAATAGACTTCCTTTTAATTTATACCACAAAACCTTTTCCTAAACCTGATACATTTTAATAAAAATGTAATACTAAGACTAGTAGAAATTTATTTAATGTGTTCATAATCAATATGTAGGAGTAACAGAGTAAAAAATTTTAAGCTAGTAACATTGAATGATATACTAATATAATTGATACAACAAATACAATTGATTTTTTGTGACTAGTTGAAAATGCGATAAAGATAAACAGAATATTCTCCTTCTGGGTTCTAGTAAGATTTCTAATTTTAGGATAAGAGTTAATAGGTTTATTCTGCTAATAAGCAGAATAAAAAGCAACAAGGTAAATTTATTAATATGTCTCTCTATTAGATGACACATTGTAAGGAAACAAAATTCAGTGTAGATTTTTTACAAAATTGGCTTTACGGTCAAGGACACATAAAAAGGGGCCCATCTAATTAAAAATCACTGTGCTGAATTGAGCTGTTCCTTCCAGTCTGTTATAAGCATGAAAGTCTAGTGCCTCCCTCAGTGGAAATATCTTAACATAACACCGGCTGGAAAAAGTTTATAGGAGAAAAATAGAATCAGTTGAGAAAAAATGAAACCCATGATTTAGAATGAAATACAATAAAGAATAAATGTTAGTTGATATAGGTAGATATAGAGATACAGAGATAGATATATGCTTAATCAATAAATATTGACTGAGTTTAAATGAACAATTTCATAACAATTTCTTTTTTAAAAAAAGCAATGGGGTCATGATTAGAAAGAGTACACACAGTTCACTGGTAACCAGGTCACCTTCTAAATTTTTCTTCATTGTTCTCTATCTTTCATTGCTTATGACTAATACCTCCAAACAACAGACACGTCTAAAATTTAGACCTGTCCCTTTTACTGTTTATTAGTACTTTTTGTGCTGGATGAGTATTAGGAGGAGATGCATAAATTCATGATTAAAAGGAGTTTCTCCATTGTCTCTTCTCTGCATCATTATCAACATTTGCTATGCCTCCCTGTCATTAATATGAAAGTGAACAATTATTAGAAGCTTCTAATAAATGTATCTCTATAGTAAATACATAAATGGCCCTTAACAAGTGGGTTGTTCACATTTATTCTCGTTTCTAAGGAAATGTCATTATCCCTGATCCCATTTTTCTCTTAAATTTCAGCAATTCCACCCAACTCTAACCATGTTTTAATGCCACACAAAGAAGCACTCACTGTATAGATGAGCCAGCCTAATTCATTACAACTGATTGAAAACAACAGAGTTGCACAACCTAGATAACATTTTGCACGACCCATTTTATTTTGTATTCATGTAACACTGGAAATCCAAGATTAAGCAACTTGAATGCCTGTCTCGACCCCACATCTAATTCACTGCTCTCCTCTAGATGCTGCCTATATTTTCCAGATGTTTTTCCAAAGCAAATAGCATAAATTAACAAAGTGAAAGTTATCTTAATTTTTTACGTTTGCTGCCGATCTCTCTTCTTGCTTTCTCTATGACCTTAATCAACTCAAATTCCATCTAGGTCTTGAAGCTGTAATCTTTTTCACATTATGGGCTCTTTCTGGCTCGCCTATAGTTGAGTCATGTCCTCCCTAATTTAAGAATAACCCCCTTAATCCATATCCTCTTTTCCTTACTTTTGCATTAATTCCTGAAATTGTAAACTCTATACCTGATAAATATATTTCTTTGTTATCAATGCAGTTCATTTTAATGTTTAACTTCATCTATGAAATTCATTTTTACAAATGTTCTGTGAGAAAGTAGGACTATTTAACATTTAGCACATGAGAAATCTGAGCCTTGAGATGGCTGCAAACTTTCTACAGCCACACTGACAAGGGAGTACGTGACAAAGTCAAGCTTGACTAGAGCTCCTGCTTCTGGGTATACGGTTCAATCCTTTATTTGAAGTTCTCAGATCATTGGTTGCCCTAAGAAATACATAATATTTCCTCTGAAACGTAAATCATGAAATATTATAAACACAAGAAATTGAGAAAAAAAATTAAAAGCACCTTTTCACTCATTCCTTCCACTGGCAGACTTTTAAACTGACTAATCCACACTAACTACCTCCATTTCTCACAGCCCCTGTCTCTTCATGCTTTGTAATTTGACTCTCACTAACCTACTCTAACAGTGGTGGTGAAGCCTCCATTAAGCTCCCACTTTGACACATCTAGCCTTTTTGAAAATTTCTCTTCCTTTGGCTTCCACAAGACTGGACTGCTGCTCTATATTAACTTTCCTTCCATATCATCGGTCACCTCCTCTCTTGCTCCATTTGTCTATTATACTCCTTGAATGTGAACATGCTTCAAAGATGTCTTCAGCACTCTACGTCTTAGTCTACGTCTCTTTTTCAGAAATCACACAAATTTTGCAGCTTCGTTTTTATCTCTATTCATGTGACATATTAATGCATACAAACATACACATATCCATAGACATGTCTACATACACATGCATGAATGTTCACATATGTATGCACATATATTCACACGTGCGCATGTGGATATGTCATTTATGTTATTCATGTGTATGTGAGGATATGAAGGAAGATGAATAGAGATAGATGAGTAGATAGATATAACTCTGACATGTCTCCTGAGCCCAATTACCTAACAATCTTATATATATTTACCTCAATGCCCTATCATGCCAAATACTATATATTCAAAATAAAACCTGCTATAATTTTCCTCTCATGGAACCGCCTTATTTCTGTCTTCTTTTAGTTGTATTTAGCTCATCTTTTTTTCCATAGTGCAACCAATAATTTTATAATATCACCACCTTTTTTTTTTACCACAACCTAATCTAGGTTTTTATAAACCTATGCTAGCTATATTTATAATTTCTAACAATATTTATCATTAATATTTTTAGTGGGTATATTAATGTATCTCCATTTCTAGTAAAATCTGATATTTAGGGCACTCTGAAGATAATTTAATTGTAAAAAATAAAACAAGTGTTAAGTAGGCAACTAGAATTTATAGGCGACGTTTTTTTTGGCTACTAAAATCTCAAACTTCTGCAGAGTCTTCACCTCTTTCATAGGAGCTGAAGTAGCAGGGCAATTTTTGTTTGTTTATGTTTTCCCACTGGGTTCTGTTCTGTAATATTCTCCTCTCTTCCCCATTGCTGAGTAACAGACATAAAATGTGGGCCTTCCAAATCCTACAAGCAATTCTACAATATCTAAAATACGTATGTGGCTATATCTTTAGATCCTTGGGTATTTTGAAATTATCTGCTCAGACATTATAGACTTAGTGGAGAAAAAAAAGGAACAAAAAATAAGCCATTTTATTTGCATCGCAAACTCTTCTCTAAAGATCTGACATTTTTTTCTCCTTAATTTCTCTAACTTACAAAGAGTCACTCATTCTGCCTGGAAGATGATTTACATCAATTTCTGAGTTATAATTACATTATCCGTGACTAATATATTTACCTTGTTAATTTGGGAATGGCCTACCTACAAATATACCACAAATGGCTTATTCCATTTGGACTGATACTCAAAATTATATGAAAGTGAAAACAAACACATATTTGCTCATCTCAAGCTCTAATTTCTTACATTAGAAAAGATTAAACTCTTTGGAAAGTTGTCTTAAACTACCCATATTCTGTAGACTTTGCAGTACAAAAGCAAAGTAATAATATAGCTAAGGAAATATGGTAAAAACAATCCATTACTCTGTCTCACATTTCATTTAGATTGCCACACAATTAAGACTGTTGTAATGATCGATAAAGATCACATTGAAAAAAGTAGTAAAATGCAGATATCCCCTTTAAAGATGGTATTAAGTCTTAACAAGATAGGAAAAGTAAAATTAGAATTGGATGGAAAAAAATCAGTCAGTATGAACTGACCTGCTTGAGCAAGTTCAGAGAAGGCAAGTCTCTAGTCTCTTCTTTTAGTTTGCCTAACTGTGTTTCCTCCATATTAAGCTGATTGAAAAAGTCACTATAGGGGCTGGCCCCATAGCATAGTGGTTAAGTTCAGTGCATTGTGCTCGGCGGCCAGAGTTCATAGATTCAGATCCTGGGCATGGACCTACACCACTTGTCGGCCATGCCATGGTGGCAACCCACACATAAAAAGTAGGGGAAGATTGGCACAGATGCTAGCTCAGGGCTAATCTTCCTCAACATCAACAACAAAAAAGTCACTATAAGTGATACCCAACTTTAATTATTGTGATTATTGGATGTTCTTCCCCTTCTAAATCTCTTTTTCCCCCATCTTTTCTGTCTTCCTTTCCTCCCATATATCAAAGTGTAAAATGTTCAATATATAATGAGAAGGTCACTGTCAGAAGCAGCACGGAGAAGATTCTGGAAGAAACTTTAAAATATTCAATTTCTTCCTTTACTTAGGTTAAAAAATTGAGCCAAACTCATTTTTAAAGATGAATCGTGTTTACGTGGGATCATCACCCAGCCTCAACTCCACTGAGAAAATATACTACCAATTATTGAATGGGATATCAAGAATGATACATCAAAAATTATCTGTATAATAACAAGAAATGTTGACTGAATTTAGCACATGTAAACTTTTATCAAACAGCTACCTGTTCAAGAGCTATTTATCCCAAGGGATATTAATTTAAATATTTTAAAGAAGATATAGTTCTTCTCAAACTGAAACTCAATTAATTCAGATGAATATGTAAAGTTTAATTTATATGTACAATTAATATTTCATATCTTCTAGCAGCTCTACATATGATTTTGTAGTACATCCAGCATCATTACAATATGGGTAAGCATTAAATGTGAAAAAATAATTATAATTGAATGTAGATTTCAAGAAATGAAGGGTAAAAGACGGTGCTGTTCAGTTTATAAACAGATACTAACAGGAGATGTTTACTTTATTTCATCTAGGCAATATTGCTTGAAATTAAAACCTTAATGAATGTAATTACTAGTGCACAAGCAAAAGAATATTAAATCCAGATATAATTTTTCATTAAAGGTTTTAAATCACTCCCCTTTTTTACTCTGCTGTATAGTCAAGAAAAATATCAACTCATATGTTAGCTATTAAAATAACTATCTCTCTTTATGTAGTTAAGAACTTAATCTATATGCATAAAGTATTACAGAATAAAGGAGTAAGTTATAAATGTTCAAATGTGCTAAATGTCAGATATACTGAAGAAATTTAATAACAATTCATTGCCTACTTACTATTCTATCACAAATGAAAAAAGAAGTTGCTTATAAAACATTGATCCCATTTTCATCTACTACAAAGCCATGAATTTCCATGTTTAAAATAAAGTCTATTTATAAAATTATATGTCAGCAGTTATTCATCATCAAAAGCAGAGGATATTTCAACTTATTTGAAGTTGTCATTCTTGACCCATTTTAGAAATAATACATAGGGCTTAAGAAAAGGGGGGGGATTGCCTTCAAATAAAAGAATATAAACTTCATGTGTGAAAACAAATATTTTCATATGATATTTGAGAGTAGTTTAACAAACAGAAATTAAACATTCATTGATATTCAAAGGCATTTAGTCATAGAAGATACCATACTTTCTTGTAGAATTGAAACTACTTACAGAATGGAAAGTCTTACACTGGACATTTTAATATGGCTTTACAATTTGTGTCTATTACGCAGTTAGTTTCTAGTTCTATGTTAATGTCTACAGGAAGCAGCATTATTGCTTCAAAACTTTCTGAAATCCATCTGCAAATTCTTCTTATATAGGTTTATTTTAAAAAATATTTTATGTCCTAACCTACTGATATCCAACCTTTAGGAATTTTTAATGATGTAGATTCCCAGGTCTTATCTGTAAAGCCAAAATACCTGGGAAACAATGATACAGCAAAGCTGCCCGGTCCCCTTTTACAGGCATCTGGAATGTCCTGGAACTTCATGTACTATGGAGCAAGCTGAAAACAAGGTAAGGATGAAATTAAAATTTGAGTCACTTGTTTAGGTATATCATCAACATGACCTGCATTACCTTGCTGTAACATGGAATCAAGTAATCACAAATACACTGTTTTGTAATGCCAAAAACAATTTTATAAATAACATTCTATTAAAACAAATATTTTATTAATCATTAATAGTAATATTAACTAATAACATTGATAGTAATATTATTATTAATTCAGATACATTTGCTTTTCAATTATGTTTAAATAACATCTTTTAAGATTATAATGAGATATGAGGCAGTGGTTCATGATATTAAAGCTTTATCCTTTATTAATAATAGTAAACATTCACCTAGTGTTACCGAACCAAGTGTGCTTGCCTCCTGGTGAGTTAAATAAGACTCTACATCAGTGGAAATTGTCTCACAAAGTAA
Source organism: Tapirus indicus (assembly GCA_031878705.1). Taxonomy (NCBI): domain Eukaryota; kingdom Metazoa; phylum Chordata; class Mammalia; order Perissodactyla; family Tapiridae; genus Tapirus; species Tapirus indicus. The sequence continues at coordinate 24,768,700 of CM062939.1, read as the reverse complement.
AGTGTATTTGCAGCAAATAGGAGGCCATGAGGAATCATTTCCAAAGTCATGGCGTCCCCGAACAAAGGGAAGCAGGAACTTTTATTTCAGTTGGGAAATGAATATGCAAAAGTGAGAGGTGGGTATTCACTTGTGCAAGCTCAGTTGGAGAACATGCTTGCACATAATGAGGCCTAAGCTCCTCCCAGAGAGATATTTGCATCAAAAATAAGGCAAAGGTCTTAGGTGTAGCTCTTGTGGGAAGGCTTGGTCAGTTTCAGGATGTTTGTGGTTACATCTCCCTTGAGTTTCTCACTTGGTCAGTTTCAGGATGGTGGTGTTAACCTCTCCTTAACATACAGAAGGAAAAGAAACAACTTGGAAAAACAGTTAATTGCTTCCCGACCCACCTTTGAGTTTCTCAAGGCACCTAGTAGGTGACACTAGCACTTATGTGTTCATCATTGTTCTAAAAGCCTTACAAATATTAACTTTTTTAAACCCTTACAAACCGTATTGGTGTTATTACTTTACAAATAAGGAAATAGGCAAATAAAAATAAGTATTTTGCTCAACATCACATATCCAGTATGAGACAGAGCAAGGACTGAAACACAAGTAGTCTGACTCCAGCATTGTACTCTTAGGTGATGATGCGATCATGCCAAATGCACAGTATTATTTTCTTAGTGCTTTAGAGCACTTAACTTTGGATTGAGTGGGTTAGTATGTATAAAAATCTGTCACCTAGCAGGCATTAAGTCAATTTTTTTCATTTCTGTCCTGCGGCTTCACATTTACTTTTATGGTAGGATGCAAGTTTCCATTTTCTTCTACATCACTCTCTTCCATCATGAACCCTGGATGGTAGCTTTTCCATAGGTGGCTTCAACCCAAGACTTATCTCTGAGTAAGTATCACAGTAAAGAGCATTCATTTCCTGCTGGTAACTTGGCTCCAAAGTCAGTTTCCTTTCACATGAGGAAGAATCACAGGCAAAGTTTTATAACAAACCATCGTCATCTCTTATTAATCAAACCTAGATATAATTTCTCCCTCTGCTTTATGAATAGCAGATTTAAATTTAAAGGAAACCCAGATCTCTTTTTCTATTTTTAAAAAATTAAAAATAATAAGGGCATGCCAGATAAGTAGAAAATTTGATCACAACCCCAGGATTAAAACTGGATATCTTATTTTCAAAAGAACAAGATATCTGGCTCTCTGTGATATTTTAAAATTTACAAGAGAGACATGGAGAACGAATGACAAAATGGGTAATAGGAGGCATTGGGGATTAGATATCAAGGTTACTTATTCTACATGATGTAGAAGTGCATCAGGGATTGGTACATTCTCAGGATAAAATATAGTATTTCGTGGGACATTTTCCCCAGTACTTGATAAGCAAATCTCCAATAACGCTAAGTTTTCACTTTTAATAACTGCTGATAATTTATTTCCATGAAGGCAACTGTGCTTATTAAATATGATAAGAAATTTGAGAAAGGCTGTGAAGATTTACAAAGTGTCTTTCCTAATATTTAAAACACCAATGATTTACCAACTTCCTTACCCTCATTCTCTGCAACAGCCATCAGCTTTTCAGGAGGAATCAATGACCATTTCCATATTTCTTTTCAATTAACTCTGACCTTCCCTGCCTGGAGATCCTCTCCAACAGCAAACGTACTTTCTGGATCCTTCAGCATCTTAGTCCCTGGATAGCCACAACTTTTTATTTTTAAATCTTCCTTTCAGCAATCCCACAGCACTAAAGTTAATGGCTTGCTAAACCCTTGAATGCCATTAAAAGCAAGAGTCTGCACATTTGTCTTTTAACTTTGTTCTACTTTCCATTCTTTAAACAGTTGTTCTGTGAAGGCTCAGTGGGGTGCTGTTCCCCATGGACTCAATCAAGTGTTCACTTTCTCTGGGCTTTCTAGCAGCAGCTTTAATATATTTATTTAGACAAAACTAGGCCCTTGCAACATGTGGTGAGCTCTCAATTTATCTAATGGCAAAACAAAAGACAAACCAAAAAAGACAAAACAGACCTTTGTATTACCAATCTTACAAGTATAACATCTGTCAGACATTTCTTAATAAATTATTCTTAAAGAATCAGAACTTTACAACTCCACAAACAAGGAGGAAACTCCAACACATCTCCTTCACATGAAAAATAATTAAAAATAAAAATGTCCTCTACAGTTTTTGTACCTCTGCCTTTTTTTGAAGCTTAAGTTATAAGAAAACAACAAATGCTCTGTACTAAAATATTTAAAAGTAATGAGTTTACCTAAATTTTTGATGATCTTGTGTATCTAAAAGTCATTCAAACTCAAGAAACAGAGGTATTTCCTACACCAGGTAAATATCAAGCTAACAGAAGTCAAGGCTTTTTTCCATAAAATATCAGCACCACTGATAGCCAATGAATAATGTATTTAGTATTTTACAGAAATTTTCCAGTATTTCAACTATTGATATTTAAAGAAGCTTATATAAATCATACCATATCCAAACACGCACACAAGACTGTATTGGTATTCTTGTATTGTAAGAAGAAATATTGGAACACACACACACATATTGGAATCAAATATAAGAAATGAATACACAACCACAGAATCTCAATTTCTATTGAAATTAGCAGACTAGAGAAGACAGAACACTACAGTTTATGTCATTATAAAGAGTATCTGGTTAGTGTCAGTGAAGCTTATGGCAACATGGTATTACTAGGCCTTATGACAGCTTTCAATTGGACTCAACACTGAGTTAATTAGAGTTTTTAAAGCAAATATCAGGTTATTTTCCTGGATATCTTACCTTCTCTTGAATGTTGGATGCATAATTAATGGAACCAATTCAAGTACAGGATGTGCAGCACTAAGAATGAATTGTAGGAAACTATTCATCTCATCAGTCTCGATATTAAATCATTTGACACAGGCAAAGGCCAAATCAATGCTGTTCTATTTGCTCAATAAATGATTTAGTCCCTTTAAATACTGGCAGAAGAGGGGTGGATGTAGATCAAGAGGAAGAGAGAACATATAATAAATCTCAAATGTCATTCATCAAAGGATTTGATTCGAGAGGCATTGCTTTATTAAACTTTATCTACCTTCTCCATACTTCTAAAGAGAAAACAAACAGGAGCCAATACCTGACCTTGAGATTCCATCACAACTCCAACTGAAAATGAGTCATCTTAGAGTTTGGAACTTGATATAATTTCATTTATTGCTTCTGATTTGGATTCCTTGCTAAAAATGTATTTTAACAACATGTTATTTTAGCAATATGTGTCACCATCTAATAATTAAAATATGCTCCCTAACAATGATAGATACAATTTTTTTAAATATAAAAAGTAGGAATGAAAATTAAAACTCATTTCTAGTGTTTATGAAGAACAGGGTAGTTTTAAGTGCAATGTCACCATACTATGCATGAGAGAGGAAGGTGTCGATGACACAGTTGTAATTAATGAGATCTTCAACTGTCAGTCAGTCTTACTTAGCAAGGTGCTTCTGTTTGTCATAACTAAAAATCCCTGATGGGGAGGATGGAGCTTTGGTCTGTAATGGCATTCAAATTCTCTGCTCATAGCCACCCAAATGCAGACATTTCCAAACAATCAAGCAGTTGGCGCTGCGTAAAGAAATTTCATATACTTCTAAGTGTGTTAAATCCATTTAGCTACTGTACCACACTTAAACTTACACCAAAATGTATGATCTCCAATATATAATCTAGGTGAATCAATAAAGGGTAGCAAGTGAAATCAGATACATCTTTCCAAATGTATATTTAAATATGGCAATTAGTTGCAGCAGAAGCTTTTGCTTTAAAACAAACTGAAATACAATATTTTCTTGGCTACTAGGGACCACAGATTCCTTTTTTAGAGTTCATGAGAGGCCGCTAAAAGAAGCAAGGGCAAGGCTAAGCAAGGATGACTTGGGCTCTCCTTTTATTATAATCTACATGGCATTTTGAATAAGACTTCATTTAGGGGAGAAAAAAGGTTTCCACTGCTGGAACGAAAGTTGGAAATTTTCTTATTATACCGCAACAGCTACCATTGCCTTTGCAAAGACTTGAGAGAAGACAGGACAAAGCAAAGATTAGCCAACTAGAACAAGAATTGAACTGAAAGTACTGGGGAGATATAGAAAGTTCAAGAGTATACAATGATACAGAATTTCTTGAATAAAAGGGAAATTTCAGTCGTCATTTCCTATTGTGTAATCTCACTCTTACTTCTACCGTAATTTATCTTGTCTCATTAGAATATGAGATATAAACATTTAAGACTATGCCTACCTATTAAGTGATTGTTCTTTTCTCTGTGGGCAAGACAGCACTAGTAAATACATCCTCAGCAGTGTCTGTTAAAGTTGAACCAGTATAGCCCATTACGACATGATATCAAAATTGGGATCTGTTAATATTTTCTAGCTATCATTGTGATAAGAGCCTACTTAATTCTGCAACATTAAAATAAGATTTTTATTTCAATTTGGCAAATCTTTTCTCTTCTAAAATAAAATAACTGCATGTCTAATTTCGATCATGCGTTGTGTAGGAAGAAAGCGGCAGTGTACTCTGTGTACAGTGTACTCTGTACTCTGAATCACAGTATTTGTACTCTAAGGACCATCAACATCACTTTAATTATCCCCACTGGAAAGTCTTTGAAAGTGTTCATACTCTTAAAAAAACAGTGGTGTATATATTCCAAAAGATCCCATTTGCTTGTGGCAAATATGACTCTTAAACCATAGTTATATTTTCACCTGAAGAATTGCTTATGAAAGTGAAAAATGATACCATATGCCTCCATTATTTGCAGTGGATTTCTGCAGCAAATGCTCAGTGGGAATGAAAAATAGTTTCACCCTGAATGATTCTGAATTTCATATTATGACACACAGAACTGAATAAGCAAGTTTTAAAGAGGGAAAACTAAACACCCTACCAACTGAGTTTACTCCAGATCACAGAGATTTCTCAGGATTACAGACATTAGTGCTGCCAGGCTGGAGATATTCCAACTGGGGTTATGGTGTTCAGCCTACCTAAATTCCCCATGTGGTTTCATTCAACTATGGTACATTTTCCTTTGCTGTCCTAGACTATTGTGTTTTGATTTTATACACTATAAACAGCTGCTGAATTCACGATGGGAAAAGTAAAAATTGAGTAAACAACCTATGTCAGTGTATCAAATATTATGGAATCTTTTCAAAGAAAAGAAAAGGCTTTTAGTGTACATTAATATTTAAAATAATTATAGTTATGTCTCAAAGGAATTTTTAGATGTACTTATTTCAGACATCAAAAATCATGAAAAGTATATGCAGCAATATTTCTTTTTTATTTTCATCATTCACACCATGTCTTCTATCAAATATTGTATGGATTCTTAAGATTAAGGAGGAAGTTAACTTCTGGAAAAATATAATTAAGAAAATATTAAGATAAGCATACTAGTAAACCAACTAGAACTAATGGACAAATACAGAACATTTCACCCAACAATAGTAACATATGCACTCATTGATGCCTAAGGAACATTCTCCAAGATAGATCTTATGTTAGGCAATAAAATATGTCTAAATAAAATTTGAAAGATTACAATCATACAAACTATCTTTTCCAGTTACAATGGAATGAAACTAGAATCAATAACAAAAGGGAAACTGGAAAATTCACATGTATGTAGAAGTTAAACAACAAACTCTTCAAAAGCAAATGGGTCAAAAGGAAAAAATCACAAGAGAAATGAGAAAACACTTTGAGATAAATAAAAATGAAAACACAACATAATACAACTTGTGGAATGCAGCAAAAGCAGTGCTCAGAGGGGAATTTAGGGCTGAAAATGCCTACATTAAAAAAGAAGAAAGTTCTCAAACCAATAACATAGCCTTCCACCTTAAGAAACTAGAAAAAGAAGAGCAAACTAAACACAAAGCTACCAGAAGAAAGGGTATAATAAGAATGAGTACATAAATAAAATAAAGAATAGAAAAATAATAGAGATAATTTACAAAACCAAAAGTTGGTTCTTAAGAAAGCTCAAAAAATTGGCAAAACTACAGCTAGATTAGGAGAGAAAATGGAAATTACTAAAATCAGAAGTGACAGTGGAGCCATTACTACTAAACTTATAGAAATCAAAAGGAGTATAAGATAATACTATAAACAATTACATACCAACAAAATAGATAACCTTGATGAATAGACAAATTCTTAGAAAGACACAAACATCCAAAATTGACTTAAGAAGGAATATAAAATCTGAACAGACCTATTACAAGAGATCAAATCATTAACAAAGCCTTCCAAAAAAGAAAAGAACAGGGCCAGATGGCTTTGCTGCTGAATTCTACCAAATATTAAAAGCAGAATTAGCACAAATCCTTTTCAAACTCTTCCAAAAAATAGAAGAGGAAGGAACACTTCCTAATTCACCTATGAGATCAGCATTATCCTAATACCAAAGCCAGAAAAAGACACCAGAGGAAAAAAAGTTACAGACCAATAAGCCTTGCGAATATAAATGAAAAAATATGCAATAAAATACTAGCAAACTGAATCTAACAGCCTATAAGAAGGAGGATACACCATGACCAAGTGGGTTTTATCCCAGGAATATAAGGGTATTTCAAGATAAGAAATCAATCAATGTAATACACCACATTAAGAGAATTAAAGGGGAAAAACACATGATATCTTAACTGATGGAGAGGAAGCATTTGACATATTTCAACAACCTTTCATAATAAAAACCACTCAGCAAACAGGGTATAGAGGAGAATTTCTTCAACATGGTAAAGGACATTTATGAGAAAATCCCCAGCTAACATCATACTCAATGACAAAAGACTGAATTTTTTCACCCTAAGATCAGGAACAAGACAAGGATGCCCACTTTGGCACTGCTATTCAACATTTTACTGGAAGTTGTAGCCAGAGCAATTAGGCAAGTAAAAGGAATAAAAGTCATCGAATTCGGAAAGGAAGAAGCAAAACGATCTCTATTCACAGATAGCATGATCCTAAGTATAGAAAATTCTGAAGTCTCTCATATACACACACACAAGACATAACTATTAGAGCTAATGTACAAACTCAGCACTGTTGCAGAGTACAAAATCAACACACAAAAATCAGTGTATTTCATTACACTAGCAGTGAATAATCTGAAAAGGAAGCTAAGAAAACAATTCAATTTAGATAGCAACAAAAAAATAAAATATGTATTAAAAAAACCTAAAAATCCCTGCTGAAAGGAATTTAAAAAGACCTAAATAAATGGAAAGATATCCCATGTACACAGATTGGAAAATTTTCTATTTTTAAGACGGCAATACTTACCCAAAGGAATCTACAGATTTGACGCACTCCTTACTCAGACTTTCTTGCAGAAACATAAAAGCTGATCTGAAAATTCACATGGAATTGCAAGGGACCCGACATAGCTAAATCTTGGAAAAGAAAAATGAAGTTTGAGGACTCACACCTCCTGATTTCAGTATACTTACTACAAAGCTATAGTAATTGAAGCATTGTAGTACTGACATAGGATAGACATGTAGGTAAATGGAATAGTATTGAGAATCCACAAATTAATCCATATATCTATAATCAGTTGATTTTCAATAAGTATGCCAAGACCATTCAATAGAGAAAGAATAGTCTCTTCAACAAACTGGACAGGGACAGCTGGATATCCATACCCATAAGAATGAAATTGGACCCTTATCTCTCACCGTATACAAAAATTAACTTCAAATGGATCAATAAGCTAAATATAAGAACTAAAACCATAAAAATTTTATAAAAACCATAGAAGTAAATTATAACCTTGGATTTGGCAATGGTTTCTTCAATATGACAATAAAAACATAAGGGAAAAAATAAATTGGAGTTCATTAAACTTTAAAACTTTTGAACATCAAAAGATACTATAAAGAAATTAGAAAGACAACCCACAGAATGGGGGGAAATATCTGCAATCATATCTCCAGAAAGAGTCTAGTATCCAGAATAGATGAAGAGCTTTTACACTTGAAAAAAATGGTCAGAAGACTTGAACAAATAATTCTCCAAAGAACACATGACAATGCCAACAAGTACATTAGGGAAGTTCAAATCAAACCTACAATGAGATACAACTTCTCACTCACTAGGATGGCTATAATTACAAAGAAAAGAACAAGTGTTGTGATAGCAAAGGTGTAGAAGAATCAGAACCCCATACAGCGTTGCTGGGAATGTAAAATGGTGCAGCCACTGTGGAAAACTGTCAGTTCCTCAATAAGCAAACCATAGAATTACCAGATGACCCAGCAATTCCACTCCTGGGTATATACCCAAAAGAATTGAAATGTGTGCTCAAATAAAAACTTGTACATGAATATTCATAGCAGCACTATTGACAACAGTCAAAAGATGGAAGCAAACCAAATGTCTGTCAACAGATAAATCGAATAAACAAATTGTGGTAAATCCATACAATAGAATTATGCTGCCTAAAAAAGGAATAAAGTACATATTACAACTGCATGAACCTTGATCACATTACGCTAAGCGAGAAAAGGGAGACACAAAAGGAAACGCGCTGTATGATTCCCTTTATCTGAAATATCCAGTATGGGCAAATCTATAGAGACAAAAATCAGATTAGTGGTTGCCAAGGGTGGAGGTAGGGCGGAGGGGAGAATGAGGATCGCCCGCATAATGAATAGGAAGTTTCCTGTTAGAGTAATGAAACGTTCTGGAACTAAATAAGGGGGATGGTTGTACAACTTTGTGAATGTATTCAGTGTCACTGAACTGTACATTTTAAAATGGTTAAAATGGCAAATTTTACAAATATTACACCACAAAAAATAGTAATAAAAAAGACTCAATTAAAAAGATGTCAAAATAATTTTTTTATGTAAAAGGAGAGAAATTAGAAAGTTCAGTCTTAAAATATGATGTTACAACATAAATCAGTAATAATTAAAACACTGAAGGGGGTTAAAAAAGAAATATTGTCCACAGACTATATACACACGTGTGCCCCAAACACACACATATATATGTGAAAGTTTTTGAAAACATGAGGCAATGGAAGAATGTTTAATAAAATTAACATCTGTAAGTTCAATTCACCCCTATTGAGATAACACAAAGGATCAGATTGTCAAATCAGCCTCATACTTATTACGGATTAGGTGATATCAACCACTACGAACTAATTTTAATAATACGAATAATCTCAAGGCTCAGGCAAAACAGGGAGTGGTCTGGCACTGTTGATGCAGCGCCCCATCTCCTTTGTACCAAATCAATGTTGAAATCTCCAAGTAATAAATACACGTGTATCAACCATACAACAGGGAGTCATTACAGTCTTGAAATATCTCCATTTTATACTCCAGAGAGTACAAAGCTTACATGACATTTTCTAGAGAGCATTGCTCCACAAATTCATAGATTCCTGGTTTCTCAATTGTAAGAAATACTAAATTAAACAGGTACATTTATGCATTTCAAAGATGAGGACTCTCCCAACAGCAAATACAATTAATGTACCTGAGAAGAATTCTGCCAGTGCGTTCACAGGAGTATTTGACCAGGACATCTTTCTTTCTTTTCCAGGGGCATCTTCCAAGAAAAGAGAATGGAAGGTACGCCTGCTGCCACCAGGCCTTAATATAAATGGCAAAAGAATTCCTTCAAATAAGAATTTGCTCAAATAATTCATTCAAAGAATCGGTTCAAATAATTCTATGTCCAAATAAAAGATAAACCTTTTCTCTAAGCAATAAAAGAAAAGATTGACATAAAATTTATACAGAAATTAAAACTTTGTTGATAATTTTGAACACAATAAAAATATTCTAGAAACATTTTCATCAAATGTGATATAGTGTCCACATATGCTTTACAAAAAGAATTCCTGTAAGTTTACAAGAAAAATGAGAGGTTGCAATTATAAACTCGAAAAGCATATGAATTGAGAATGAAAACAAGAGAAAATTCAAAGTGAGTAAATCATTGGGAGAATGTTTACCCTCAATAATATAAAGAAAAGTTAAGTGACAACATACATTCTAGGGTAGCAAAAACATTATTTTAAATAATAATATCAATTTTGTTAGGGTTAAAAGAGAGGTTTTATAATAGTTTATTTTGTAAATTGACAATTTTTTTCAAGAAAATATGAATATATGTATAATTTTGATATAAAATTATTATATAGCTCAATAAATTAAGTTCATAATTCACAGTTTCATTAAAGTCAGGAAAAAGACAGGGCTGCCCACTATTGCTTCTGACACTGAACAGTGATGTAGAGTTTCTAACTAATGCAATGAGAAAAGGTAATAAAATTGACAAAATCCAGACAAAAGAGGAGGAAAACATTACCATTTTTGATAAATGATGACATTATATCATTAGTAACTTAAGAGGCCCTACTAAAAATATCATAACAATAAGAATACAGCTATAAATAATTTTCTTTTTATTACCATTAACCAAAGAGATATGGAAATTGCAAAATTATAAAATATGTCAGAGTAAATAAAAAAGAATGCCAAAAGACCTCAGACAGAATCACTACATAGTTATGTTAAATGGCAAAACAGGATGAAAACAAATGGAGAAATGGGTCATCTTCTATTATGTGAAGACACAATATTACTAAAATAACAGTTCCTCACAAATTAATATATGAATTAAATCACAATTGCTGCCTCGATGTTTTAAGATGTTTCGGAATTCTTGGAGGTGGGTGACAAGAATTCGACAAAATGATTTCTCCAATTATAAGTGTCAGTCATGGGACTCTCATTTCTCTGGTGGTGAATGGTTCCATAATGAGCCTATGAACCATTGCTGGTCAATTAGACACGAGAGAAAGTCTGTTGGGTAGGACTTCTGGGAAAGTATCCATTGTTTCCAAGACATGGACAGAGGAAAACAACCTCAGCCGCATCTTCCTAGGAATGCTGCTATAACCAGATATGAAGCCTGGAACTGGAATTGGTGTTATCATCTTGAAAACCCTCTGTGGATGAAGTCAAAGAGGATGGGCACACAATGATGACATGGGAACTGCTGCTGACGAGAAAGAATACATTTCCTTATCATTGAAGCCAGTTTGAGTCAAGATTATCGCTGTGTAGAGCATCCCAAAAGATATAACTGGATTCCATATTTAAAAAAGCAATACAAGTAAATCTAAACAGTAGACCGGAAATGTGCTCAGAGGCTATCAGTCAGGAAGCTCTGTACCAGATGAAGATCATCAAAAAGGCAGGAAATATTGAGCCACTCATGCACATTTTTACATCATGACATACCAACAGCCTCCAAAAGAAGTGTGCTGGACTGAAACATGGAAAATAAATACAGTATCTCCAAACTGGGCTTGCTCTTCCCATCTCTGCTGATTAAAACCCCTGAGAATACTTGAATGGAATACGTGTTTGAGATGAAGAAGGTGCTGAACTGGCGTGGGATTTATAATGTGAACCAGTGAATGTGAATAGAGGAAGTTATATACACCTTTATGAAAGTTCCCATGTGGGATCTGGATTGAGAATTTGCACGGCCTCTCCTCAATATTTTTACCAGTGTAGCATGTAAAGACATTTTCTGAAGAAATCGTGAGTCAGAATAGTTTCTGTTTTCACAAAATTAACATAAAAATCACCAGGATGCTGTTTCTTCTACTGTGGGATGGTGGAAGGATATTCCTGCAAGCAACTACAGAAATCACTTTTGTGGAAGAAGTGCATTTCCAAAACAATTAAGGCATTGTTGCCTTCAATCACCTGCACTGATGCAGCTTTGTGAATGCATGACTCTCTTTCAGTGGAAATGCAACCCTAGTAATAAATTCTCTGCCTAAGGATGATAGATTCTAGAGAATTAATGATCAGTTGATTCTATTTTTATTTTTTTTTATTTTTTTATTTTTTTTTTTTTTGTGGGGAAGACCAGCCCTGAGCTAACATCTATTGCCAATCTTCCCCTTTTTTGCTGAGGAAGACTGGCCCTGGGCTAACATCGTGCCCATCTTCCTCCACTTTATATGGGATGCCGCCGCGACATGGCTGATGAGCAGTGCGTCGGCGGGCGCCTGGGATCCGAACTCGCGAACCCCGGGCTGCCAAGCGCGGACTAAACCGCTGCGCCACCGGGCAGCCCCCTGATTCTATTTTTAAATGAAAATTGATTAGGCATCCTTGGGAAAAGATACCATATAGTTAGCCAAAATTAGTTGGACTTATAATAAAAAATGCCACTCCAAATTTAAACAGCATTATAAATTGGTAAGTATTTAAAGATATTAAGAATAAAAGATACACGAATAGCAGAAAAACAGTGATCAAAGAATTGGAAAAGGGCTTCTGTGTCATTATCTTTTCTCTCTGTTTATTTTTAAAATAAATGATGAGTAATCACTTAAGATTTTAACTCTGAAAGAAAGAGTGTATCTTGACATGACACAAGGGCATGTTTTATAAAGCTGTGTTTGCCAAGTTTTATAATGACTTGGAAGTTTTATTGCTCTGTAAAATGATTGAAATAAAATTAAATTTCAGCTTCAATTCCATTGTCTTTACTCAAGTATAGATTCCCAAGACTGCATTATTAGTTTCAATATGTTAAATGAGTATTAAAAGAATAGCTTTAAAACAAACATAAAACGTGGAAATCTAAAGCAGAAGCCAATGTAACCTAGGGACAGAAAAGCACACATCATAAATGTAGAAAATTCTTTCACTGCTCTGCTCCAATGAAGCCTAAAATGCCAAGAATCAAGAACTGAATTATTTAAAAATAAAGTTTCATTGATATTCTGAACTGCTATAGTTTTTTAATTAAAAAATAATTTTATTTTAAGAAAGTATGCTAATAATAAATTGGTAAAACTTTTACAGGTATTCTACCTTGCCAACTGCCAGAATTAATAACAGTCCATGCTGGAAATGTTTTTAAATTGATGCACACTTCTTTATAGTAGAATTTTCATTATTAGCTAGTTTGGACAGGTTCTCTCTCTTAGCTCTAATGAGAAATGAAGAGTCTGGCTTTGGTGTCAAATGCCCTATCCAGTCACAAAAGTCCATGATTCTGTGAGTTTTAACAAGTTAAATATTTGACATCACATATTTGTGTCCATGGATCAATTTTGCAGCACCGGGGAAAATTACTAAAGTTTCTAATGAATGAGAAGATTGAGCTAGGGAGAGGAATTAACTACTATTTTGAATCAAAAATTAATCAAATGTATTATTTACTTCAAATTATGAAGAAACATCAAAAGTTAAATATGATTTTAGAGGAGTTATTATTTGTAATTTGGGGCATCTCACAAAATTAACCTATAATATAAACGGTCCTTGTCATTTCACTAATTCAATCTCTCTGACTGTTCCTTAAGTCTACCAAATAAACACTGCCCTTCACATTACACCTTTTTACTACTTTAACTAATGGTCCCATATCAACGTTGGTTACATTCAAAAGGTCAAATCAAACAAGCACATATGGTCATTTTTACTTTATCTGTGTACAAGCAACATCTAGCAGTAAGCAGGAAAAACAAACATAGATATATGATAGATTCAATGAATGAAGTGTAATAAAACACATAAGCAACAGGGTGTTTTCAGATCATCTAAGGGCACTTTATCCGAGACATGGTGCAATTTAACAAGGAAAGTCACCATAAATATATTGTTGTTCTCAGTATGACCTGACTGAGAGTGTCTGAACACACCATCAGAAATCTAGTCTCTTCCTTAGAAAAGAAAACCCAAAGTCTTTGTGTTAATATTAAGGTCAGTAGCAGCATTTTTCTAATAATAACAATTTTAGCTAAAACTACTATTTGTCAGCCACCAAGCTAAGCACTCTACATGTATTGCTTCATTTAATGCTCATGGCAGTTTTCTGAACCTGTTCTGTTACCATCTTCATTGTACATACAAAGAAAATGAGATTGAGAGAAATTAAATAATTGCTCAAGGCCATGCAGCTATGAGAACACAGAATGGAAATGTAAAATTGAAATGGAATGTCATTAAAAAATAATATGTCAAAAATACGATGCTATTAAATTTCAGTAAAGCATAAAGAGATCGATTGAATCCAATCAAGTCTTGCAACTTTAAATAGTAACTGGGAACACTGCAAAACTTATCTCAGTGGAAGGAAATAGGTTAGGATTCACCTGTTAAGACAGCAGTTCTTAGGAAAATAAAAGAGCCATCACATATATCCCTGGCTAGGTAGGATCATCCTGAAATCATATGGTCTCCATATTCTGTGTCCTGATATAAAATCTATGCCCAATACACAATTATATACCAACCCAGATCCTTAACCCCACCCTCTATCCTCCAATTTTATCATCTCAATTGGAATTGAGATGATAAAACTAGTCCTACTGGTTGAGTGAGTAACATTACAGTATTGAAAGATAAAGACTTAACCATAAAGATGAAAAAGTATATCAAATTCACAATGCAAATATTTCCATGTAAGAGTCAGGATAATATGTGTGTATATTTATGCATAGTGAGGCAAAATTAATACAAACATGGCATATTAGAGCATCTGAGAGATTAGATTTGTGATTCACTTGAAATATGGAGATGACTTTATATTTCTTATTTGATGTTGAAAAAGACACATATGACAATGTGTCTAATTTTGTAAATAGTATTAGAATACTTAGAATTTAATGTCCTAAGTTTAATTTATTCAATTTAAAAGAATTGCCTAAATGTTGAGGTAAAGTTTCTTTGTAGTGACCATAAGATAGACCTATTTGGCATTTGAAGTACTAAAACAGAAAATTAAAATCATTAAATTCGTGGGGGCCAGCCTGGTGGCGCAGTGGTTTAGTTCTCGCTTTGGCAGCCTGGGGTTCAAGGGTTCAGATCCCAGGCGCCCGCCAACACACTGCTTGTCAGCCGTGCTGTGGCAGTGTCCCATATAAAGTAGAGGAGGATGGGCACTGATGTTAGCCCAGGGCCAGTCTTCCTCAGCAAAAAGAGGAGGATTGGCAATAGATGTTAGCTCAGGGCTGGGCTTCCTCACCAAAAAAAAAAAAAAAAAGTCATTAAATTTTTAATGCAATTTTAAGTGTTATAAGGCAATTTAATCATTCAAGGTTATAAATAAGACTACTTACTAAATCAGCTCAATTTTAATCAAACATTAATCAAAGATCAAGGAAAAGTGATTGTTTTACTGTTCATATAAAAATTACTAGATTAGTAAACAATACAAAAACGATGATAGAGTAACCACTATAAAACCAAAAGGAAAAGTGGTATAGCTAAAAGCCATAAATAAGTAAAATGAATCTCTACAAATATTTAAATAAATCCAAAGAAGAAGGAGAAGGAGGGACAGGAAAATGCAAGCAAAGGTACAAATAGAGAAAAGAGTGGAAATTATAGATGACAATCCAACAGATCAATAATTAAATTATTAATGGTATCAATAATCCAATTGAAAGATAAAGATTGTCAAAATACATAAATGACCCAATTACATACTATTTTCAATAGACATATATATTAAACATAAAGAAGCAGGATGAAAGCAAATAATGAAAAAAATATATAGCTTGCAAACAGTAAGCACAAGACTGGAGTGTGGGTTTCTACTTCTGGCCAAGATGGAGTAACAGACACACGTTTAACCCTCCTACCTTAAAAAACAAAAAGCCAAACAAAATACTTGGGAAACAGACTTCGGATATTAAAGACACAGCACATTACCGTGGTTGCTGGGAGAAGTGAAAGAAAGGAGGTAACTAGGATTGCCCCAGATAACGCCTGAAGAGGGTTTCCAGGTACAGCATAGAAAGACGAAACTCAGTTGGAGCACAGCAATCTTCCTCAGTTATGGAAAGAATTACAGCTCTCAGGGCAGAGTGCTGGAGAAAAGCAAGCTGCGCAGAGACAGTCCTGACCATCTGCAGTGAGTCTCCCTCTAGACCTCCGCTCATTCCTGATTTGCGCATGTGTGAGAAGACTATCCCAGGTTTGGGAAGGAACCTGAAAAGAGAAAGCAAGGCAATCCCCAGATTTCACAGAACACTTGGCACAGTGGCTATTCCCCCAACCGTAGTGAAGAATCTTTGCAATAAACAGGGCAGGGGGTAGAGAGCTCACAGGGACACTGACTGCCTCAGGAATGGGGCAAAATTAGCCTAGACAAAATGTTGCTCGGATCTGACCTAGCAAAGCTTAAAACAAGCCTCAAAAGAATAAAATATTTACAAGTAATTTAACTGCATCCCAGAACAAAGCCCAAAACAAAAAAAAAATATTCTTCTAGCATCCGCCAAGGTAAAATTCACAATATCTGGAATCCAATCAAAAACGAAAAGGAATTCAAAGAAGCAGGAAACTATGAGCTAAAATAAAGAGAAAAAATAATCAGTTAAAATTGACCCCCAAATGATACAGATGGTAGGATTGGTAAACACAGATATTAAACAATGACCACGACCATATTCCACACGTTTAATTAGGTGAAAGGAACCATATACATGTAAATGAGAGATAAAAAAGATGTAAAAAAAAAAAATCCCAAATCAAAATCCTAAAGATGGAAAAGGACATCTACAAACAGGCTATAGTTAACCTCATACCTTATGGTGAACTATTAAAAGTTTTGACCCTAACAATGCCTGAAATGAAAAAATCCATGGGTGCTCTATGTTTGTCTCTGGAGATACCTGCAAGGAGATGGACTATCTGGTGATTTAATGTGCTGTTTAAAGTTTGAAACTCCCTGGAGGTGTTCGTGGCTGTTTGTCTACTTTTTTTTTTTTTTAACAGATGTATGGATTGATGGCTTATATCTAGTATAACTGATCACATACTCTAGCCTGACTCTTCAACCAGTGGGGTATTAAAGAATGTGCTGGAAATTTTTTTCCAGATTTCTCTAACAGGAAATTTTCTCACACATATCTTGATTATTCATAATTTGAAGATGAAGCACATCCTGTGCAACTGAGAATGGACTCTGAGGAGCTGTGCCTGGATGTGGCAAAAATCACATTAAATGTTAATAGTCTAAACATCCCAATTAAAAAGTAGAGGTTGTCAGATTGGATAAATATGCAAGACCCATCTACATGCTGCCTATTCAAAACACATGTTAAATGCAAGGACGTAAATATATTAAAAGGAAAAGGAAAGAAAAAATATACCATGCTAACACCAGTAAAATAGAAGCTGTAGTTGCTATATTAATATTAGACATTGTAGATTTCACAACAGCCAACCAAAAAAAAAACTATGGTTAGAGAATAATTATATGCTTTCTATTCAAAAATCAATCCTAAAATGTTATTTTTAAAATAAGAGTACTATTGGAATTATCTGTACTAAATTCTCCATAAAAAATTACTTTGTAGATGGAATTCCTTTTATGTCACCATACATAGACTGACATGTCTGTGGATAAAACCAAAATTACTTTATTGTTACACTTTATATGTCTTTGTATCTCTCACAATTCCTAGCATAGTAATATACTTGCTCTAAACACGAAATACATAGAAATTTTTGTGACTTTTTGTTTCCTAATATGTAGCCCTCTGCCACGCAGATTGACACAATCTCCTCTCTGTGAACCACTTCATGGGAAAATAAAATAACTGCTAACCACAGCTTCAACAGTTGCATGAACAAAATGTGTAACTCTGAATGGCCCCATTGTAGTAAACATCATCTAAACTCTGAGAAAAATAATTACTAAGTGACTGATCAGGTATGGCGTGACAAATATATTCCACCATCTGCACAGTAAGTTATGAAGTTTTGATCTTGTTTCTTATTTCGCCAGTGACTCCAATAATGTATTTTCATCTCTAGTAGAGAGGAGGCGAATTTCTTTTCCATCTAACCTGCAGTATCGCTAGTCATTTTGTGTAGTGTCATTTTGCTGTCATTCGGCACACAGAAGCACATGTCCCTTTGCTCCCATTTCCCAACTTCCATTGTCACTGCTGCAAATTTTTCAATGATTCTTTGAATGAGCTCAAGACAATTTCAGTCTATCAGTCCTTCCTTTTGATGAACATCCAGGGACCACAATAAGACGGGGCAGGGTGTAAGAGGACAGAAAGTAAGGCATTATATTCTGAGATGTGAAGTCAACAATAAGTTGAGACAGAAATAGGTAGAGCTTAGGGAAACACTTACTCTAGTGCTTCCAGGAAAAGGAGAATGACAGCGGATACACAGTATCTAAGACAACTTTCTTCTTATAGAAAAAAAAGAAAAGCAAGAATTGTGAACAGAACCATGAGAGGTTGGGGCTATTTTCCATCCAAATCCAATTCTCTTTTCTCCATAGTAATGAGTTTTAACTAAGCATTTAGTTATGTAGCTAAAGGCGACATTATCCAGCCTGTCTTTCAGCTAATGGTGGTGATGTCATAAAGTTCTCAAAGATGACGTGTGAGTGGAAATCATGTTGACAACTTCTGAGTAACTTGCTTAAAAGAAAATCACCCTACCTTCACTTCCTTTCTTTCCTTTTCTCTCAGACTGAAACATCACATGGTAGTGACCCAACTTGGACTTGACAGATAGGGGAAACATTCTTTGAGATGAAAAGATGGAAGGAACAGGGTTTCTGGAATGGTCTCATCAGGCAGAGGCCCCTGTCAGTCTGAAAAACTAATCTCCAGACTGTAATGTGAGAAGAACTAAATTCCTATCTCATTTAAGCACCTGCATTTTGGAGTCTCTGTTTTAACAGTTTAGTCTTAACTCTCACTGAAACAGGGGTTTACATATAAACCTGACATCCAGGTTAAAATCTGAAAATATATTCTGTTAAATCTCAAGTAGACAGTGAGGATTTTAAGGGTGCCTGAAGAGAAAACAGATAGGGGAGTATGAAAATAATTTTCTGCAATCCTATATATAAAGGAAAATAATTTTTTAAAAGCTTTAATACCAAAAATTAAAGAAAAATTCAAATCATCTGCATGTTATCAGAAAAATATAAAATAAAGTTGGACTGTAAGAAACAGAAAAAATGAAAAATGGAAAGTAACAGACTGATATATAAACTGAGATGAAAAGGAAGCTGATTGTAAAGAAACTAAAATTTTGAATTAGATTTCAATCTGCCTATTGGAAGTTTTAAAAAATTAGAATCTCACCACAGAAAATTCAATCAGTCAGTCAGAGTAAAACGGACAATGGAATTAAAATGATGGAACCAAATAGGCATTTTATAAGAAAGAAGTCAAAAAGCGAACCAAAATCATCATAAATGTATAGGAAAAAAAACCTCACGGAGTTGAAAGAAAAACATGATGATAAATTTGTTTTTAAGCATGTTGAAAGAATAAATTTCTACAAGTGTCCAGGAAACAAAACATTGCGCTATTTACAAGGAATAAAAATTAGGCTTTAAGCATCTAATACTACATCCAAAAAAATTAAAAAAACAACAATTGAGTGATGCTTAACAGAGAGAGAAGAGTATAGCAAAAACACACCCAGAGAACCTCTCGTTTTTCTGTGACAGTACTGGAATTACATTCGCTGATATGTAAAGGCTCAGAAAACATGCTATGCATGGACTCCATGATCACTTGAAGATGTACTCATGTCAATCTGGAAATGAATCAAATAATAGACTTAAAAAGACTAGAATAATCATTCATACCAGTTAAGTATTTTTTAGTTAGGAAAAGAAAGAGAAAGTAAAAGGGATGAGACGAGGATGTGTACTTCTAGAGGCAAGCATCAGTAACAATTGGAAGACAGGAGGAACCAATGATAACTTGAGAAAATATCTGAACCCCAAAGTCCTAAAAATGCTCAAACTAGTGTAGGGACAGCCAAACACACGCTGATATTCACGGCATTTTCTCACAAAAGAAATCTATGATAATTGCGCATGCGTACAGAAGGAACCCTACATGTAAGGCTGCGCATGTTTCGTGTGCGTGGATTGGACCTGGGTGCACGACATTGCACACAGAGTGCTCCAGACGGACTGAGCAGTTGGGTAGCCCATGTGACTCTGCATAGATAAGTGATGAATAACAACCTAAAATCTTGCACAACGTATTGTTTTCTACATTTTTGCGAGAATTGCCGGGAGCTGACAACGAGCTAAAGAGGATATTCTGCTAACTCTTGTTAAAATATGGGGTATCTCTAAATAGATATTGTGAATGTGTTTTTTCTAACGTAAAAGATAAAAAAGGATTTCTAAAAGACAACACAATTTTTGAATGTATCCAATAATCTATATAAATTTACAAGTGCTACAAAATGGAAATTTAGGGATAATTGAGTTTCTAATTTTGCATAAAAGACAGCCAAAAGCTATTGATTTATTCTTGGATGTAATGTAATTAAAGTCCACCATTAGGCAAAGAATGCTAGACTGATCTGAAAGTCCTAGACCTTCTGTTGTTATATTTAACATCCTACACTCCTCCCTGTCTTGAAGCACCTTCCCCTGGATTCTGTTACACCTCACCCTCTTGCTTTTCCTTTCTCCTTCTTTCCTAGATCTCCTGCTTCTTTCCCAGTTCTCCTGCTTCTTTCCCATCCTCTTGAGCAAGACTGGCAACTATGGCCCCTGGGCTAAATCTGGCCTGTTTTTGTAAATAAAGTTTTATTTTCAAAAATGAACAGCCCTGCTTGTGTGCTTACATATTGTCCACGTAGCTTTCACGCTACAATGGCAGAGTTGAGTCATTACAACAGAGATGTGTGACCTGCAAAATTTTTGAATATTTACTGTCTGGTCCTATTCAGAAAAAGTTTACTGGTGCTGCTCGAGTGTTGTCTTTCTTCAGTTTTGCCCCGGCTTTCCTCTCTTATTCTACATGCTCTTCCTGATAATTTAATCTACTCTAATAACTTCATTATCCTCACAACTCTCAGGCCCATCACTGCAGGCCGACCTCTCCCCTTACCTTCAGACTCCCAGGTCCAACATGCTTCTGGGCATTTCCACTTGCATGTTTTATAGATTCCTTGTTCTCAGTGCATTCAAAAATAAGCTCATCATTCTCTTTCCACCAAATACTATATTTCTGTTTCTCAGCAAATGTAACCACTCTCTACTATTTTTGAAAACTAATATGGGAACTTTGCTGACTCCTCCTTGTCCCCACATCGTACATTCACTCACTCCCATATCCTGCCCATATCGTCTCAAATCCTTGTAATTTTTCTTCATACACCACTCTAGCCCAAGACACTCTGCTCTCCTCTCTGGATTACTGAAACATTCTTCAGTTGATATGTCTGTATATGGTCTTTCTTCTCTCCAATCCTGTCTTCACACTAAACCAACATTGCTCTTTAGACAAAAAGATCAAATCAATACTTGTGTTATACTACAGTCCCTGATACCTGGTAAGTGACCAGTATTTTTTGCATGAACAAATAAATGAACCACAAGATGTTAAGGAAAAGAAGAAACACTTAACAAATAGATCCGAGTCCACATGCCCATTATCGGGGGGAAGGGTGGTATAAATTCAAAACTCACATTTCAGATCATTAAAAAAATTAGAATAACATAGCAGAGATTCCAAGCAGATCATCAAACCGACTCATTCTTTCTGGACACACAGCTAGCTTATATTTCCCATTTTTGCTTTTGTTTTTGATTTTAGAGTTATATTTGGATATATAAAAGTTTTCTAGTCAATAGAATGTGAGAGGAAGTAATAATTGCTGCTTCCAGCCCTCACCCCTAAACACCTTGTGATCCTCTGTGATCTTTCTCTTTCCTATTTGTTGCAAGAAAGGATGGCAATGTTGGAATATTCGTGTTTAAGATGGCAGAGGCAAAAAAAACAAAAAACAAAAAAACCCCTGAGTTTCTGAATCACCACTTAAAGGAAAAGTACCTTCTTAGCAAGAACAGTGTGGTAGACTGAATAACGATCCACCAAATATGTCATATGCTAAATCCTGTATATGTGAATGTTACTTTATATGGCAAAAGGGACTTTGCAGATGTGATTGAGTTAAGGATCTTGAGACGTGACATTAACCTGTATTATCTGGGTGGCCCTGAGGTATCACAATGATCCTCATAAGAGGGACACAAGAGGAAGCAGAGTCGGAGGAGAAGGACATGTGATGAGGGAAGCAGAGGGAGAAAAAGGAATGTGATGTGGGACCAGGATCGAAGGAATGAGACAACCCCTAGAAGATGGGAAAGGAAGGGAACAGACCCTCCCCTGGAGCCTCTAGAAGGAGCCAGACTGCTGACACTTTGATTTTAATCCTATAAGACTCATTTTGGACTTCTGACCTTCAGAACTGCAAGAGAATGAATTTCTGTCATTTCAGCCACTAAGTTTGTGAAAATTTGTTGATTTTGGCAACATGAGGTCCTTGTTGACTCTACCAGTGAAAGATCAGAAAAGGGCTGGAGATGGAGATAGGGTGGAAGGGAATTTGAGGAAATGGAGGTACAAATACAAACACTTTAATAAAAAGTGGGGAATAGATGAAGAAAAGGCATATGATTAAGAAAATGAATTTTAAATTGGTGGATACTGGAGCATATATGGACTCTGAGGGCAACCATTCGAGAGAGAGAAACACATGATGCAGGAAAGAGTGGAGATAATTGCAGGAAAAAAAGTCCTTGAAAAGGAAAAAGAGATTAGAATCAAGTGAGGCTATACTGGCTTTTAATAAGAAGAGGGACACTCACTCTTCTGTAAGATGATGGAAGGAGATGGACACAGGAGCTTACAGATGTGCAGATTTGGTGATGGCAAGGCGAGAGCTTTACATATGAGAGGTTCTGTTTTCCCAATGAAGGAAAGAGCATTGGCTGAAATTGTAGCAACACATAGAGTAAGAAGTTTCATGAGTTACAAAAGAATATTTGATAGGATTTGGTAGGAAGTGAGTTCATAGAGAAATTTAGTCTTGTTTCAAAGTTAATGGTTGGATGTTTATAATGACATCAACATGGCTGTGTGTGTTTTTTTTCTCCAACAATATTCAGCTACACAAGTGTAAACATAGAGAAGGTGGAGGTCTGGGTTCATGAAGAGTTGCTAATCAAAGAGGAGGAAGAAAGAGGAAAGATATTTGAGAATATTTGCAAAAGAGTCATAAGAAGTAATAGTAGAATAATAAGTATAGTAATAATAATAAATATAGTATAATAATAAATAGTAGTAGTAATAATTATATACAATAATATTATTGTAGTAATAATCCTCACAAATCATGGACTCTAAACTAGAAAAGAGGAGCAGATGGGAGGGAGCAGTGGATAAAGTAAAAATGATGATATCAATAAATTCAAGATGTCCATAGAATTGCTTAAACAAATGATCTCCCTTGTCAGGCACCTTCAAAGAGGGCCTAAGCTGGAGGTGAAGACGCAAAAAGAAAAAACAGGCCAAACATGGTAGCTGATAGGATTTGTCTGAAGCTTACATACACCCAGTGGGCACTTAATAATGTAGGGTGGAGCCCGTTGCAAGGGGATTTTGCACTTCCGACCTTAGAACCTACAGACAGCGAGTAAGAGGAAGAGCCACAGAAATACAGCATATTACTATTATTTGACTTCATTTTAAATTTCACTGAAAATTAGAAATACCTGAACCCCTATGCCCTTGCTGGGATGATTACAGATGTAATAAATGGCCATCTGACCTCTCACACTAGCACTCAAGAACTTGGTAAATTGGCCATGTGCAATGTCAGTTCTTAACCTTTTAATGTGAGAAATCTTACTTGTTAACATACCCAGCGAAGATTTATTAACCAAGTTCACACAATGTAAATATAAAATCAGAAGGAAAATATAAAATTAAAAGTATTATAAAAGTACCAGAAGATGAACGATCAAAGATCAAAGCATTCCTTCCCTAAAGGAACACTTGCACTGGATAACAAATGAAAAAAAAAAAAAAGCTTTTATAATCATACAATTAGAACAGGCGTAAATAGGTAAAATAAATATATAAGAGCACCTTATGGTTTTTTATTTTGAGATGGATGCAATAGGTGTTTAACAGTACTCATTTCATCCATCTCATAACAAGAATGTTCCTGCCAAAAGAATTAAAACGTTGAATCATTCATTGAGTTCAACTCCCTGATCCTAAGTAACTACCTGATTTTTAGGTAACTGCACAGCTCTCCCCTGACTCATCACTTTCTGAGTATTCAAAGAGTATTTACTCTTATGTTATTTTTTGTGCATCAATTTAGCAATCAAATATTGACAATAATTTCTGCCAATTTTACTTATAAGAAAGTAAGTGCACATCATGGAACCCAGTAGTAACTGTAGGTTCTTTCTACTACTCTCCTAAGGAAACTTTAGCCAAGATATAGTTCCAAAAGGGAATGAATGAGGAGAAGGGGAGAGGGCAGAAGAGTGGTTCACGTTTAAAGTACGATGAATCACCAACATATTTTTCTTCAGAAACCACAGGTGATTTGGATGAATATGGAATAGTTCTGGACCATTTAATAGATAGAAATACATTAATTTATGATGTTTCCATGACATAAAGGGAGCTTTGTTCGTTATTATTCTCTTCCATTAATTCTAAGCTTTACTTACTTTTTACTTAATTTTATTAGCAGACATAAATCAAAGTGGTTTACTAAGTCAAATATGATGTATCTAATGCTTCAAAACCTAAAGTTTGGAGAGCAGGGAAGGAAAAATGCAAGGAAAAACACACGAAAATGCTTATCAGAAAGGGTGATGATAAATTTCCTGAGTCCCTCTTATGTCATGGTGAAAGCCCAGTGAATATAGACAGCTGACACCTTCCAAATATAGTTATATTAGATATGTTCCTCCTTTCCTCCACGTGCATTCAAAAATTATGTCTATGTATTACTTACCAGAAGTTTCCATTCAACTCCATCAACATTTAGGGGAGTATTGAAGTTGTTTAAATATGTCCATAAATCTAACATAAGTAGAACTTGTGTGGCCATGCATCCCTCTGGTGATACACCTGATCAGGGTGAAGATCCTGAATTCTTTCAGATGCATCCCCTGCCATCCTCACAGGGTTTTGTTCCCTCTTTTCTCCTAACTACCCTTGAGCTGCTGGCTATGTAACTCATCCTATCCCTCCCCCTCACCAAGCACCTGTAAGAGCTCTAGGATATTCATGCCACATGACAAATCAAAGTCAGTTTCCCAGGTCTTCCATCACCCTAGCTGGCCCAAGTTTCAAGTCTGCCTTGGGTAACTCCCTGAATCACGCTTTAAATATCCACCTAAATTTAGCTAAACATATAGACCTCGGAAAAATCAGACTTAGGTGAAAGATAGATGGTATAGATTATTTAATAGGATCCTTGAAGAATTCCAAAAGTGGGTCAAGAAGGAACAGTATATTTCAATTTTAACCATGTATACAAAGCAAGGGGAAAATGGATCAACAAAGAGAAATCTTGAAGAATGATATGTAGATAAATATGCAAACAAAGAAATCACCCTTTAAAAATGGATTATACAAAAAAAATGCATGTATAAAATTAGTCTCCAGAAAGAAAAAATAAGTTAAATAATACAACTCAACCCCAGCTTTATTCAACATTACCTATTAAAGCTTGGAATTAATAAAATAGTAGCAATGTGCTAAATGAAAGTCTCTTACAAATAGGAGTTCTATACTATCGTTTGAAAAAGAGCCTAAGGTTACATTTAAAGCTGTGATCAAAAACAGAAGTTTTGATAGATCAAAGTAATATCTTCTATTTCATGTCTCCCTACAGAATAATTAAGGATTCTGTTATTAACCACCTGCTGGTTGGGCTTTTATTTTAAATGAAACTAAAAAGAACAGGACATACCATCTCACAACTTTATTAGAGTCATCCTATGTAGGAGAGTTTGTTTACATTAGGATGACAATTTGTTGCCATAAAGTCTTAGTAAAGGGGGCTTTCAAATGAGCTGATAAATTATGTGACATGCTCAGACAAGATAATGGAGTCGACCAGAAAATCTCTCATTAGGTAAAGTTATGATGGTTGTGAGGTTATGATAGTTGTGAATAAGATGGGTGCCAATTAAAATGTCCAAAAAGCTAAAACTAAGAGCCTCTCTTTCACAGCTGTACATTATACAAGAGTTTTCCCTCTCCTTAATTTTCAACAAAATTGGAAAAAATTAAGGGTCAAGCATTTAAGCTTTAAAAACTAGGCTCAGTCTGTCTTAATTGGAAAATGTACTAGTTAGGAGAAGACTGTTCATAAGATTTTGGAAAGCAAGTTATTTTTTTCAGTGACAACCTTTATGGAATTTTCTGTGAAAATTTCTTCTTGCTTTAATCAAAATATCTTTAATGAATAATACCCTATATGCCACAGGGGATAGGAGAAAGAAGAAACTAATGGGAAAAGAAATCCATCATTTGAATTTTATTAATAGAATGTTCAACGAAACATTGAAATATCCAGAGGGAAAAAACCCTTTAATCAAAACATATAAGCACATTTGGTCAAGTAACCAAAATATGTTTTAATCTTATATTCTCTTGTCTTCTGCACTTTGAAGTCAGGGCAGCTGTTTGTTAAGTTGCACTCTATTCCATAGACCTTCATGATGGTTCTTCAGAACGCTGGAAGTGGAGAGTTCTAGAAAGAGGGAAGGCACCTTCAACTTCAAAATTATTTCTTTGAAGATGTCTCTCTACTCCAATTCTAAAATAAATGCCTGGTATAAAATTTGAATCCTAAATTCTAGTTTAATGAGTATATGGCAGTTGAGGAAGACTACAGAACTGTTTCATTTATGCTTCAGTTCAATTGAGTTTTTTATTGCACGATGTCTTTGTATACTCCCTGTCTATTCAGAAAACTTAGAATTATAAAATGGAAGATCTGGATGATATCTTAAAGAAAATACAGACCAACATCTTTGTCATGAAGTTTAATGGTAGCATAGTGTAGGAGGAAAGCCTGACCTTGATTCCTACCCCCATAACCAGACAGTGAGCAGCCCTGAAAACTTGGGAGACCTACAAATGCTGTAGGTCTTTTCACTGGGCGACTAAGATCCACCAGAGAAGCATTACATTTCCTAGGGAAAGAGGAGCACATAGTGGCCACCTTCTCTCCGAGAAGCAAATACAGGAAAGGCTGAGTATCCCATAGTCCTGCTTGTAGATTTCCACTTATTTCTCCTATTTCACCATCAGTTTCACCCCTGCCTCTACCATGTCCAGCGCCCATAAGGTGAGAACATCTCTGTTCCAATTTCTCCAAAAACTAAGGCTTCTCTCCCCTCCTGGGGAGGTTGAGGGGTAGTTGCTTGGCTGCATGGAGAAAGGAGGGCACTGGGGATCTCAGGTTTCTGTTTACAGACTTCCGAGCAGTCACCTATTTTCAATGGTGCACCTCCCTTCCACCTTCTGCACTATCTTCAGGAATGCTGCAGGAACATTTCCCCCACCTGCAGAGTCCACATGTCCCACCCCTGACACAGAAAACACATATGTTTTTACTTCATTCAAACACCACTCTTCCATTCTTTTGAAAAACATGGGGGGGGGTCCTTTTTTTTAATTGCAGTAACATTGGTTTATAACATTATATAAATTTCAGGTGTACATCATTATACTTCTATTTCTGCATAGATTACATCATGTTCACCACTCAAAGACTAATTGCAATCCGTCACCACACACGTGCCTGATCATCCTTTTCACCCCCTCCCTCCCCCTTCCTCTCTGGTTACTACCAATCCAATCTCGTCTCTATGTGTTTGTTTGTTTGTTGTTGTTTTTATCTTCTACTTATGGGTGAGATCATACAGTTTTTGACCTTCTCCCTCTGACTTACTTCGCCTAGCATAATACCCTCAGGGTCCATCCATGTTGTCACAAATGACTGGATTTCATCACTTCTTATGGCTGAGTAGTATTCCATTGTGTATATATACCACATCTTCTTTATCCATTCATCTCTTGATGGGGATTTAGGTTGCTTCCAAGTCTTGGCTATTGTGAACAATGCTGCAGTGAACACAGGAGTGCGTGTATCTTTACGTATTGGTGTTTTCATGTTCTTTGGATAAATAGCCAGCAGTGGAATAGCTGGATCATATGGTAGTTCCATTCTTAATGTTTTGAGGAATCTCCACACTGTTCTCCATACTGGCTGCACCAGTTTGCACTCCCACCAGTAGTGTATGAGAGTTTCCTTCTCTCCACATCCTCTCCAACACTTGTTGTTTCCTGTCTTGTTAATTATAGCCATTCTGGTGGTAGTGAGGTGATATCTCACTGTAGTTTTGATTTGCATTTTCCTGATGGCTTTGTTGAGATTTAAACTCCTTTGCTGTCTTTCCTGTTATTTTCATCCCTGTTGGTTAATACCATTTTTGTTTCCCTATCATTTTCACTGTAGTGAAGTTTTTATAACATACAAAATATACACATATATGATAAATTATCAAATTTAAAATTCTTTCTCTTAAATATATGTGTATTTTTTAAAGCATAGGCATACAATTATATGTGGACTAACATAAAAGCTCCATGAAGATTTTGTCTGTTCTGGCCTCCACTGTTTCCTCATCATGTAGAATAGGGCTTGATCAATAATTATTTTTCCATGAATGCACACACACACACGTATTTACAAAATTGGAGTCATAATTTCTGTGAAGTATTTTCATACTGCAATTCTATACCATGTTTTTTTTTGTTGAAATCTAATTTTAGGCTGTCATTGAAACATAACTTCATAATATTCCATCATTTGGGATTTCTATAAACGTAGACATACATTATTGTTAAAAGCAAACCTACATTCTTCTATAGAGAGAATTAGAATGAGAAATAACTGAGAAAGTATGTGTATAAATATAGATATAGATATATAGTTATAGCCTCTGCTTTAAATTAACAACAGCTTCTTATGTTTATTCTTAGCAGTTGAACTCAAGTATCTCTGAGTCACACATAAAATCAGTCCCAGGGATAGAAAACTTGAGCAATACTTGTGGTTTGATATAAAAAGTAGACCTTCTCTTCAGCTGTACAGTACATCCTCCCTCTGTGTCAGATAACCAGCACATGTAATTTAGAAAGGGCCTTCATATATTTTGATTGCATGGACCCCAGTCTATCACAAAAATATGCCCAAGGTGAAGTTCAACAGGGAAAAATAGGAAAGTACGTCTCTTTCTCTCCTTTGAGTAGCTCAACATCTTTCATCTTTGTTTAAAAGGTTAAAAACATCCTCAAAAAATTGCATTTATTTTCATTTTCAATTTTTTAATTTACTAGAGATATACAGTCCAATCTGAAGATCAGTTCTCCTGTTTTAGTATTCCCTTCATCTAATTCACAACTTTCCTTTTCCTTTCTTTTACTCTCATTCCGCCTTCTTGATTCCTTTTCACCTGGCTTTTTAAAGATTTCTTCCTTTTTCTTTTCCTTCTGTCCTTTTTCTATGTTCTCTTCCACTGTTTTTCAGTGATGAAAGTCTTTTGAAAAAACAGATTAAATAGACAAGTTGAGATTCATGCTCCAAAATATGATATGCCTTTTGTCTTTTGTATATAATACCTAATTTGCTGAAAGTTTATTATTTTGAGTTGAAAAAGGTACTTAAATGGCACCATTCATGTAAACTTGGGGTAATCTGAGACTAAATAGCATGAGAGAATGGGAGGAAGAGAGAGAGAGAGAGAGAAGCATTTAGGAAGGTAGAATTGTGTTGGGCAAGAATTGAGGGAAAACTATAATAGAATACATGAGATTAATTTAATGTCATTCATATTATACCATATGGTCATCCCTATGAGGAACAAACAATTAAATGGAAAACTTCATCTCCCTCTCTCTCTTTCACTCTTCGCACATCATCATGCATACACATTCTCTTTCTCTCTCTCTGTGTCTCTCTCTCTCTGCATGTGTGTGCTTGTAGCTAGCAGTGAAGAGCATGGACTACTTAGTCATAAAGATTTAATCTGAGGCTTTATTCTGCTATTGATTATATAAGTGAACCTTGAGAAAGTTACTAATTACTCTAAGTCTTAGCATTTCCGTTACACAATGAAGACACAAATACTTGCTTCTTGGGTTGTTGTCACAGTATTTAAGTAATATCACGTATCTAGCTGTTGATTTGGCACAGAGCCTGGTAAACACTCAGTTGTGGCAAAAACTGCTAGCTATTCACCAAAATCCGCGTTCTCTCTTCCCTCAGATCAGAGCAAGACCACAACTGCTAGCTGCCTTTCAAGGTAAAAGAGCCATGTGGTGGATCTATGGTGAATAGACTGGGAGCAAAAGTAGTGTGCACCATTCTAGCCAATAAATATCTCATATGTAGCATTCTCTCTGCTCTTTCCCCTTCAGCTGGTGATGAACTTGACCTTGGAAGCTGTGTAAATTCTTTCTCTGCTCCTTTGAAATCTATGCAAACCTTCTCCCAACCTCCTTCCAGGTTTATGACTCATAAAATATCTTTCTCAAGGACTGAGAAACCATATCCTTGAAATACAAAGATGGAAGAAGGTAACACCCCTATCTCAGTCTCTGTAGAAGGGTAGAATCCTAACTTCATTGGGTGGTCAATTAGCAAACACAGATGGCCTAATCTCAGAGAAAATCATTTGCCAACTCAGGAATAACTCAACGTGCTCAAGACATCCCATTGATAAACCTGCCCCCAACATCCTCCAATACTTTTTCACTAGTTTACCCCAGATCTGAAAAACTCTCCCACCATTTGTTTCAGTGGAGATGAGTTCAATCTCTCTCCCTTATTGCAATAGTCTTGAATAAAGCCTTCCACCCATACCATTTAACTTTGTCTGGTGCAATTTTTACTTTGACAACACCAATCAACCACTCTTGATTATTGTGGGAGAAATAATATCTATTGTGTTTGAGTTATTATAAATATGATTTTTTTAATTTATAAAAATTTTATATTAATTTTTATTATAAAATTGATGGGAGCCTATATGTGGTACAGAAATTGGAAACTTGAATTTGGGTGCTGTAATAACAATAGCCTGAAAAACAGGCACAGCTGTTCAGAGGGTTGACGGGCAACAGGTCAAGTTTATAAGAAAATAGATTCAGCAGGCCAGAAGGTTGGAGAGCACTGATAAGCTATGTCAAAACATTAGGTAGAACTGTGATAACTCTGATCACAGACCAATTACTTTGGGAGGTAGTTAGAAAGAACTAGAATGTTATGTGCTCCTTATTTTCAGATATTACAATAGAAAGATGAGCTCAGGAAAGACTCCTGGTTTGACAGCAGAGGAACAAGTGACTAGAGTCCAGAATTTGGAGATCTTTAAACGTTGAAAAATAAATTGCTTCTGTAACCCAAGAATAGGAAATAAGACTGAAAAAGCATCTGAATGAGAAAAATCCCTTTGATTTTACAATTTAGCAAAAGAATGCACTCCTGAGTTATAGTCTATTATTCAAACGGCCTCAACCATCACTTAGTTGAGGAAAAAAACATAAATGAGAAAAAGAAAGGGAGAAAGAAGAAAGGAAAGGAGGGAGGAAGGGAAGAAGGGAGGGGGAGGTGGAGGGAGAAGGAAGAGAGAAAGGAAGGAAGAAAGAAAAATTTCTATTGTGCCTAAGCCACTGTATGTTCTTGGAGTCCAGATACCAGAAATTCTATTCCAACATTGAGAAAATCACATGGGAATGTTGACAAGAGCCATCAGGAATGATTTTCATGTTCCTGAATCCAGCATAATGCTGGGAAGGGCCCTGGGCTTTTGATCTAAATTCTTGGCCTAGCTCTGCTTAGTGTCCTTCAGGGATTCACTTAATTGTCTTGGCCTCAATTTTTGCATTTGAAATGAATGTTGGAATCGATCACTTAGTGATTTTTGTACTTCCAAATATAGACTGATGATGACCACAAGAAATATGACTAAACTAGACAGGAACGCAATTCTATGGTCAATTATTTTCATCCAGTTCACTTGAAAACTAAAGGACCTCTGCTCCCTGGCAGGCCACTTCGGACAGCTGAGAAAGCATTCCAACTCACACAGCATGTTCAGCTCCAGGCGGAGCTAAGGGAAAGAAATACACAGATATGCAGGCTTCTGCATAAGCATATTCTAGACTACTAAAAAATCTTCAGAATATTTTTAAAGCAGAACGGTGTAGCAAAATATTTTTCCTTTGTCGAAGAAACCAACAAGAACAAATAGTATTTCTTTGTTCACTACAGCACGATATTTGTGTACAGACCTTTGCAATTGATCGGAGTAGTGCTAAATTTCAAAGAGCAGCAATCTAGTTCTTATATAGTTGAGTGGCCTAGATATTAATAAGGATATACATACTAATGATGACGAACCAGCTGTCCATGGAAAAGCAGATTTAGAGTGTATTCAGTTTATCATTCTGACAGCTCGCATGGGGAAACATACCATATTCATTCCCTTTCTTTGTGCTACAGTCAAATTAGAATTTCATTTAAAGATAAGGAACCAATATCATAGCATTTTACATTCTCATCTTTATGACCTACTTATTTTTAATATTTGCTGTTAAGAGATGGGTATTCTTCTATGTCAGACGGGAGAGGTTTTATTTCTCTCTGTATTTTCTGTTCTAGAGATTTTTTTGAAATAATGATTTCTTCCCTCTATCTCAAACACACTTTCTTTAATGTGTCTGAGATCGTTTTGATTCTCTTTTTTTCATTTAAATATTTTTGGGGTGCTCTTTTGGCATTTCTTATATTTTATTTAGGATGACTTCATTATATTTAAACCTTCATTTAATAGTGTGCCATTCATTTCTAATTAGGAGTAGATAATTAATTTCTAATTAGAAATAGATAGCAGTAATATATGCCTCTGTGTGTAATATTTTAATGACTATAATAACATTTTGATCAGAAGAACTAATTATTAATTCAACTTTTTAACGCCCTCTTTGACTGACATCTGACCTAAAAGGGATAGAAATTAGCAGACTGCATCAGAGCACAGAGATCAGATGAAAAGAGAAATAAACTCAGTTAAGATTTCATACATCAATTTTCCTTAGAAAATGCTATTGTATTAGCACTAATGTTACTTGTAACAAGGGCCAGGTAAAACCGTGAATTTTATGCTAAGTTAATAATTTGTACTTTCTGAGTCCTTTCCACTGTCGCTCTTTTTTTTCTACAGGTTACAATGCTCTCGCATTACCCAAGAGCCTGTATTCCTTCCTTAATGAGCTATCTGCCTACCCAACCTGCTCTGCAAAGCGTCCATGGGTCCATACTACTAATGCCATGTGGGACAGACATACAGTTTACTGGGGCAAAACTCACAAGCAGAGAAGGAGTGGAACGTATGTGGTCCCCTAAGTTTTCACCGCCAGTCCTGGTGGTCTAGAGGTTGAGACTCGGTGCTCTCACCTCCACGGCCCAGGTTCATGTCTCCGTCAGGGAATCACACCATCGTCAGTCGTTGTCATCCTGTGGTGGCTGCATATTACTGTGATGCTGAAAGCTATGCCCCTGGAATTTCAAATACCAATGGTGGACAGGTTTCAGCGGAGCTTCCAGACTAGACAGACCAGGAGGAAGGACCTGGCCACCCATTTCTGAAAAATTGGCCATGAGAACCCTATGAACAGCAGTGGAGCATTTTTTGATATAGCATCAGAAGGGGAGAGGATGGCACAAAAACACTGGGCTGCGTTCCCCCCTGCTGTCCACAGGGTCTCTAGGAGTCAGAATCTACTCCTAACACCACCACCACCAACAACAAAGCTCTCATTGTCCTACAGCTTAGTCTAGGCACAGATGTTCTGAAAGCACCATGGCCAACGATCCTGTAGAGAGAGGTCCCAAATCTGTAGTGGTCTATATATTTATAGGAACAGATGTGGGGGTGGAGGGCAGGGGGAGATAGGAAACATTTACACCATGGAGTAACAATAAGAAATGGCCTTGTTTAAAAGGGGGAGTCATGGAATTCAATAGCTGGAATTGGCATGTGTTTTGTTGAGCTAACTCATCCTGCTAAGCCAGCTCTTGACTAACCTAGCAAAGTGGGGAGGAAACCAGTCTCCAGGGCTCTCCAAATTGATCTTCTCACATCACCATAAAAATTTTCCTACCTTGTCTCCTATTTCTCAGGTCCTAATGTCTGCTAGAAAAGTCATATGCCAATGATTACTGTTGCATTAAAACTCTGTGAGGTTGTTACCTTATACAGGTAACATAATAATCATAATCATAATACAGTTGGCCCTCCATATTCTCAAGTTCAGCATCGGCAGATTCAACTCATCATAGATTGAAAGGCTATGATGATTTGTCTGTACTGAACATGTGCAGACTTTTTTTTTCTTATCATTATTCTCTAAACAATATAGCATGACAACTATTTACATAGCATTTACATTGTATGAGGTATTATAAGTCGTCTAGAGATGATTTAAAGTGTATGAGAGGATGTGGTAGGTTATATGCAAATACTGTCTTTTTTTTTTTTTTTTTTTGCTGAGGAAGATTCGCCCTGAGCTAAGATCTGTGCTAATCTTCCTCTACTTTTTGTATGTGAGACACTGCCACAGCATGGCTGGTGAGTGGAGTAGGTCCAAGCCTGGGATCCAAACCCACGAACCTAGGCTGCCGAAGTGGAGCACATGCAAGTTTAACCCACTCAGCCAAGGAGCCAAACCCTACTATGTCATTTCATATGAGGGACTTGAGCATCTGTGGACTTTTTTATCCACCAGGGTCCTGGAACCAATCCCCTGTGGATCCTGAGAGACAATTGTAATCAATAATAACGAAATAACTAGTGTTTATTGAATCCTTACTACACACCAAGCACTATGCTAAGCACTTTATAGACATCAAGTTATTCAATTTAACTGTTACAAGAGTCCCATGAGATTATTATTATTATTAGCCACAAAATATTTGGATACTAAAAGGGTGTATTAACAAATTATGTTCCGTCAAAAGAATTGAATTTAAGTTGTAGAATTTAAATACTGTCACAGGGGAGGGAAAGATATCTCTTAGATTTACTCAATTCATAACCAATTCTGATCACTTTTTACTCCTTTGAAGAGGCACAGGGCAACTTGCTTTGCAGAAATATCCTAAAATATCTGGAAATAAAGGTGTGAAGAAGCAATTCTTGTGCCGCGGAGATTATACAGAGAGATGGCAGCCCTCATAAATTGACCACAGCCAATTTAAGCAGACACCCACTGTAGGAAAAGCACAAAACAATATAAAATAAACATCCTCTCCTCCAATTTCTAGTAGCTCTGTCTTCTGGAAATACATAATCCATACATCTCTCAGGTCACTTTCTTTTCAGCCTCACAAAGGGGAATGAGGAGGAAGGGTCATTTTCATACTAATCAGCGAAAGAATATTTACATTTCAGCCAACTGCTGCTCCTTGAATGTGCACCCTGGCTGCAAAGCCCAAATGTCTTAGGAGTTATTAAAGCGTCAAGACTGACTTGGAACATTGGCATTTTTAAAATCAGACGATAAAAAATTACCATTCCATTCCCTTTACCCTTTTCTCCCTACCATTAGTTCCCCATTTAACAACCTGAGGTCTCTCTAATAGACCTTCAATCCCTGCTTTCTTTTGCCACTTTGGTAGTAACCACTTTGGAATCTTGAAGCCTGGAGAGTCACCCTCATTTGCCCTTCTTTATCCAGCAACAGATCGCTACTTAGTCCCCATCTATTTTAAAAGGAGTTCACGGAGACATTTAAGGTGGAAGAAAAGAATACTAAACACTTTAATTGCCCTAAAAGTACTATTCCATTGTCAGTTTCACCTTAGAAGCACAGGAAAGACCTGGAAACCTTGGACTGAGATGGATACAGACTTGTGAATGGCTGTTTAGCAAGTGCTTTGGTTTTCATAGGCACACAAAACGTTAAGGTCAGGCACAGTGAATGACAACATGAGTTAAGAGCAGAAACCCTGGTACTTTATTCTGCTTAAGCCCTCAATTCAAAGAAACACATAAACTCAGCGATACAGACCTATTCAAGCTTCTCAGTATCTCTTTTATTTTTTGACACTATGAGGTGTTCTTTTTTGCAGCATCATTTCATTTATTGTCTGTGCTTCGGGGAACAGGGCTCCTCCCAACTGCTTTGGAAAACGATGCTATAGTTTAATAGATGTCACTAGCACAGAGGAACTTTCATGATGTTGTGACTAAATTTTTCTTTTCTTAATTGCATACCATTATTCCTAATTATGTTTACTGGTGTGGGGCTAAGTAATTATGCTCCCTTCTTCCTGTTAACACCCTTCAGATATTAGTAGCAGTTATAGCCCTCATTAATTTTAGCTGAGAAGGCTCTGTATATTTAATTTTGTATTACTTTCCAGATTTGTGTCAAATTTTCCTCCTCTTCCAAGATGTTTTGCTCCCCTACACACAAAGTGTTTCTGTGTCTTTTAGAGTATGTAGTTTTCACAGCTTCTGAGCCCTTTGGCTTCCAGTCTTAATGGTGACTGACGTTTTTCACTTTGTTACCTAATCTCTAGCAAAATCCTATCTTTGTCTTCATGGTCTTTCCGTAATTCATCTTTGCCTCCCCTCCCCTGCAACTGGACTGTCTAAACAAACCGTCTCAGTCTGTTTGGGCTGCTATAACAAAATACCATAGACTGGGGGACTTATAAATACCAGAAACTTATTCCTCACGTTTTTGCAGGCTGGAAGCCCAAGATGAAGGCACCCGGCAGATTCGGTGTCTGGTGAGAGCCCACTTCCTGATTCATTGATGGCTGCCTTCTCACCGTGTCCTCAACAGGGCAGAGGAAAGGGGGAGCTATCAGGGGTCTCTTGTCTAAGGGCACTAATCCCACTGAAGACCTAATCACCTCCCAGGGGCCCCCATCTCCTAATACCACCATACTGGGGATTAAGTTTCAACATATGAATTTGGGGGGAGACACAAACATTCAACCTACAGTACATCCTTTTCAGAAAATTGTCTCTTAGACTCTTTTCCTCTCCTCATTTACGTGCTATTGTTATACTCCAGGGCCTCTCAGCTCTCCTGTCTCTAGTGCCAACCCAAGGTGCAGATGAGGCCATCTCTTCTGGCATGGCTTCTGATGACCTTCATGCAGGTGCAGTCTAAGAGCGCCAGAACTCATGCCCAAGCTTCTCACCTCTCGCCTCCAGCCCTGAGGCTTCTTTATCGGTGCCTAAGCTCAGAGGCCACAGGATTCCCAGTTCTTGAACATGGTTGCTAGTGGAGAGGTATGTGAGTTAGTGCTCCATGGGGCAAAACCTAGACCACTGGGGGCAGGACTGGCCAATAAATTCTTCTCCCTTCCTCGCCCCCCACCTGCCCCTGCCTCTTGGACTGAAGAGCAGGTTGTCTCCCTTAGTGGAGCCCAGCTCAGTAACACACCTTCATCTGTCTCCCCTGTCACTCACCCTGCTTCCCTGATCATATCCCCTAAGAAAGCCAGCATGGAAAACTTTGCCTCAGGCTCAGCTTTCTGGTGAGCCCAGGCTAAGACAAATAATTTGCCATCCTTCAGAAAGTTACTTCAGGAAAAAAGAATCATTTATTCAATTTCACCAACTTCTACCTGTGTTTTATATCTTTCTCTATTGATTCATTCAAAAATACTGAAAAATATGGAATGTAAATGAGAGACATTCAGAGAAAAATGGCAAAGAGGACATTAGGAAGAGAAAGGAGAAAGGAAGGGAGAGGAAATTCACTGCACAACTTGTACGAGATAGTTTATCTGTTATCTCGTTCAATTTTCACAATTTTATAAACTAGGTATGGATATTGGCCTTTTAGCCACACACTTAGGAAGTTTAAAAATGGAGTGAGTGGCAGACTCACTCCCTTCTCCTCATGAAAATAGAGGATTTCTAATACAAAATACCTATAATCTGTATTAGTTATCTTTGCTGTGTAACAAATAACCCCAAAACTTAGGGGGTCAAAACACACATTTATCATCTCAGAGCTTCTATGGGTCAGGAATCTGAGCACAGCTTAGCTGGGCCTTTGGTTGCAGGATCTGTCAGTCAAGGTGTCAGCTGGGCTGTAGTCATCTTAAGACCCAACTAGGGAAAGGTCTGCTCCCAAGTTCACATGGTTATTGACAAGATTCAGTTCCCAGTGGGCTGTGGAGTTGAGCACCTCAGTTACTCACCAACAGTTGGTCAGAAGCTGCCCTCCGGTCCTTGCCCTCTCAGCCTCTCCAACATGGCAGCTTGCTTTTTCCAAGTGTGCAAGCTGAGAGGGCAAAAGAGAGAGTCTGATTATAAAATGGAAGGCACCATCTTTTGTAATCTAGTCATGGAAATGGCATCCATCAATGATGGTGTATTCTATTGGCGGGAAGCAAGTTATTCAAGGGGAGGGGATTACACAAAGTCATGAATACCTAGGAAGGCAGGAACCATTGGGGCCCTGTTAGAAGATTTCCTACCATGCATTTCAATTTAGGAAACAAGACATACAGCAAAAATACAAAATAAAGACAGAAAGATATGAGATATTTCTAAAGTGCAAATTATAGATTATAGGCTATAATGTCTAACACAACCGATAAGTTATTGTCAATTTTTCTGAGTCCATAGTTCCTTCTCTTCCTACCAAAGCATGCCAATCTCAGTGGCAGGGCATTCCCGTTGTTGAGAGTTGTTATAGAAGGCTATGTAGGAATGCTGATGTCCTTGACTCTAGGTTGGAAAGTATGGATTCGATTCAATTTAGGCATTTGGCAGTCTCTGAATTCTGTAGTTTAAACTTGGTATATTCTCAAGAGATCTATATGGCAGATTGCTTGTAAAGATGGCCCCAGTTCTCCACCCCTTGCTATAACTATACTCTTTGCAATGTGACTTTGCAGTGGAGCATTGATTGTGAACTGCCCTTTGGACTTGTTGGAGCCAATAAAATGCAAAGGAAGTGACAGCACACTCAGCCTGAGCTAAACCTTAAGTAGATTTCCATACTTCCACTGTCTTTTTTGAACCACGACAGCCCCATGAGAAGACACCCCAGTTAGCATATTGAAGAATGGGAGACCACTCGAGCAGAGCCCAGTCAATCTAGTTGCCCAGGTGAGACACCTTCCATGTCATCAAGCCCAGCAAAGATCAACAGAGCTACCTAGCTGACCCTCAACTGATCTAAGACACATGAGTGAGTCTCTCTCGGACCAGCCCAGGTCACTAGAACCACCTGGCCAACTGGTAGACTCATGAGAATAGCAAGTTGTTGTTATTTTAAGCCACTCATTTTGGGACAATTTATTCTGTAGTGATATTTAAATGGCAGTCAGTAAGGTGGTTATGGAAAAGGTCAATTTAAGAAGGAAAAACTGTAGTCATGCCATTACTAGAAAACTAATAGTGTGAGGTAATGAGGCCCTGAGCTATGATGGCAGTAGTTCGGAGGACAGCCAACATTCAAGAGGCCAGGTTTTAACAATATTCTCTGAAATTCAGTTCCAATGTCACTGAGTGTATGAAGGGACCAGAGCCTTACTATCTAACAGAAATTTTCCTGAAGAGAATTCAGAGAGATTATCTCACTCCTAGCGTCACTTTATATTTTTAAATAGGTAATTATAAATACAAAAGCAGTTGTATTTTAGAAAAGACAGAGAAGCAATTTTGAAGTAAACCACAAATGAGACACATTTCTCACATAATCTGTAGGGAGGCTCCATGATGCAGGAGAGGACACCCTCACTAGGTATGTGACTAGTTTTCTGTGTTTTCATACAATAAGACTCATCATCGAAAGACGATGCCATCCAACATGCATTTGAAAACCAGGGTAGTCCTGGAATTAGTCTCAAATGTTGAAGGGGTCTGAAGGATCATTTAACCTCATAGGTTTTTGTGCAGTGGATTCCCTGGATGATATTCCTCTGTGAGTGTAAGAACTTCCACTTGCTAGCTCATCTGATTTAGGCTGTAAATGTAAGATCTTCCTTATATTTAACCAAAATCCATCTCCTCATAACTTCTGTTTATTGATTATCGCTCTGCCCTCCAGAGCGGCAGCCTAATGAATGTAATCCCTCTTCTCTGTGCCAATTTTTCAAATATCTGAAGGCAGCTGGCGCAGGCCTCCAAAGTATTCTCCTTTTAAAGATCAATAACCCACAACTTCACTTCCTTCCCTGTCTCCCATTTGACCAGTTTAAGTCCCCTCAATATTCTGGTGGATTTCCCATAAATAAATTCTAATTAAAACAGAACTAAATAATAAGTTCAAATCAGAACAACCCCCCCAATTGATGCAGTCTGTAGAATTCAAGGCAATAGTCTAGTTTGTACTGAACTTTAGTCAACTAAAACTCCATGTCCTTTTTATATGTACCCATCATACCTTCCGTTCTCCCATTCTCCAGCCTATGGCTGTGCAACTTGTGCTAGGGAACTAGACGCAGCGCTTCTAACGTGTATATATATATATGTGTGTGTGTGTGTGTGTAGTTCCCCAGTAGAAATGTACTATGTCTGTGCAATTACATGTATATGGTTTATATATATATATGTTATATATATAGTGTAGTTCCCCAGTAGAAATGTACTATGTCTGTGTCTATGTCTGTGCAATTACATGTATATGGTTTATATATATATATGTTATATATATAGTGCAGTTCCCCAGTAGAAATGTACTATGTCTGTGTCTATGTCTGTGCAATTACATGTATATGGTTTATATATATATGTATATAATTTCTTTCTGTAAAATTAGGCCACAAGTACCAGAAGTTTGACCCATATTTTCAATTTCTCCTTACTTCTGGGTAATCACAAACTTTCTCTCAGGATGTCCAAGTTACTGAATAAATGTTAACAAGTACAAAGATGAAGAAGGATACTTATACAAAGTCTCCAGAATGCTCCATCCAGGTGGCACTGATTCATCGATAAACTGGGTACAGTTTATCACCTATTATGAAACCACCTAACCGTGCTGTCATTCTCCCCATCTATCTCAATCTCATACTCGTCGATGTTATGCTAGATTTGATATATACCACGTCTACAACACTTCTGTGACTGACCATCCCTTGTCCGATATGAAAAAACATTAGAATGACTGGGCTTAGTTTTGTTCTTCATCTACATTATAAAAGCTAAAACTCTATTAGCTGCCACAGCAATTGTGCAACTCGGAATGCTATAATCTTTATTTTTTTTAATCATTGATACTTTTAAATTTCTGTTGGATCCTTTTTGCATACATATTTTTTCAAGTGGATTTTCATTGCATTATTAATCATATGACTTCATAACTATCTTCTTACCTCTCTTTACCATTTTACATGAGCCAACTATACTCAGAAACTTTGCTGCTGTTATGTTCCGACCCTGCCTTCATTGATGTCACTTTCTTCAGAATCGTGCCATTTGTAGGAGGGATAGATTCAAACAGAAAAGCTCTTTGAGGGACCAGATTAATCACCCACAGTCCTTAAGTAAAATAAAAAACAAAAGTGTAAAATGATGGGAATGACTTTGTACAAGTTTTAATAAAATGGAAATCAACTCAAATCAATAGATATTTACTAAATGCCTACATTTCAATTCTGTGAGCTAGGAACTGTGGAGAATACAAAATATATAAATGCTATTTTGTGAGGAAAGAGAATACATAATCATGTGCAGAGAGAAAAAAACCAAAATATTTAAATAACAGCACCAGACAATTATAAAAGAGATGTCACAAGGCAGAACATGATTCATTGCCAGATGAACTATTCAAATAATAAATTTAACAAGAGTTCAGGAGAGGGAGGGATCACTTCAGGCTGGGGCGGTCAGGTCCATGAAGATAGATGTGAGCTGGGTTGGAAGCTGGATAAATGGATAAATGGATAAACTTCAGACGGGAGGAGGGCATAGGAGAGAGCACTTTGGGAATTTGGCATGGCATCAGCAGAAGTATTTTCTGGAATGAATGGAGTGTTAGTCAAACTTTTTTGGAAAGGTTTTTAGAAACTGTCAGAAAGAAAGAGGAAAGTCAGTAAGTTCTTGGAGGAGTAGTGATATATTTTTGGAAGGAAGATTGAGAAAGCTATTTGAAGAGAGGTGATGATTTGTGAAACGGCTTGGAATGGGAACAGGCAGAAAACATGAGCTCTGGTAAGTCGGTAGTCTTGTCAGCAGTATAGTTTGGAGTAGCAGAAAATGAGAGAATGGGAAATAAAATAGAGGCAGAGGATGCATCTGGACAGGCATTAAAAATGGCAAAGGATTCTTCTTTGTTTCATCCTTTGTCTTTTAAAAATAAATGCAGAAACAAAGATTGAATGGGGATTGCATAATTTCTTACTCGTCTGTTTAGATTATAGTTGTAGGCACAGAAGGCAGAATAGACTATCACTTGTGTGTCTGATATTATGGATTCCCCCACCAGTGGAACCAGTTAGTGAAGGATCTGTGAGCCCAGAGCCAGCGAGGTTTCCTCTCACCCAGACCATGCAGGAAGCAGACGCGAGTAAATCAGAGAAGGATTTAAAATCAATCAGATGGTGGCAAGAAAATACCAAA
Source organism: Tapirus indicus (assembly GCA_031878705.1). Taxonomy (NCBI): domain Eukaryota; kingdom Metazoa; phylum Chordata; class Mammalia; order Perissodactyla; family Tapiridae; genus Tapirus; species Tapirus indicus. The sequence continues at coordinate 24,726,100 of CM062939.1, read as the reverse complement.
CCTAGAGCACATAGCAAAGCTTAGAAGGACATGAGGGCTAGGGAAGCCATTTAATAGAAAAGCGCATCAGTGTTCCAAAGAAAAATCTGGAATAGGTGCTATGGTCCACAGCTGGCTTTTATGTTGCCACAATGGTGTATTTAAGGAACCGTGGATGAGAGGACGGTGTTATGGTAATCTGATTTTCTGACATGTGAATTCAGACGGTACTATACTGGATCACAGTATGTCCACAGCTGACCTCTACAACACACGGAAACCTCTGGCTCTAGCCACATAGCTCCACTGTGTTGCCTGAGGTCGTCCCCAGCATTCCTACCTGATGCTAACTCTGAGGCCACTGTGTCCCTTCTTCCTCTCTCTTATTCCTCATGTTGTAGGGAATCCTTTCAGACTTAATCCAGCCTGCCTTCAAACTGCTTTACCCTGCAGTGAACTCTGCTTTCCCAAAGGTCCTTCTCGCACAATTTGTGTTCATACCACAAATTCAGCACTTATACCAAAGTATCTTACACAGTTATTAACCACTTGGTTATATGTATATTCCGTTATTTAGATTTTAAACTTCTTATAAGTAGTATATTTTTTATCTCTTTACATATCTGTATAGCACCTAACAAAATGTCTTTTCTCATATATATATAGAAGTTGACTCTGTAATTCTGCATTATCTATATATGTATACATGTGCACACACAGAGATGCATATCATTTTAATGTGTAGTCATGGCAAAAATCTCTGTGAAAATGTCCTGCACGGAAGAATATGTTTTAAAGCTAATGAGTATATTCAAAACTCTTCCTTCCTCTCACTTCAGCGGCTCAGTCATAAGTGATTATTTATATAGTGAAGCAGGAGGTCCACAATTAAGTGTTCGTGAAATCACTTCCTTTTGTAAGTGTTTTCTAAAATTGCACTCCTGTTGGTCTTTCCCTAAGATACTCCACACACACATTTGAATTACTAGATTTCAGCTAAGAAAATAGGCAGGCTTTCAGTCAAGATTTTTAGAAGAATGTCTCCCACTGATGGATAAATTACTGGCGAAGACAGTAACAATTAAATTCCCCACAGTGTACGGAAGTAACTAGTAGAAGAATGATTTCAACTTACTGGTGAAGGATTCTGTATGAAAAGCTCCATAAACCCAAAGCATAGATGATTTAGATGGTGTATTTCTAATATGAGATCTGTATTATACATTTTTCATAATATGTGCATATACACATTTTCCCAGTATGCTAATTGTTCTAAACCAAGAGAAAAATTCAACAATTCAAACAAATGAAAAAAAATTCAAACAAATGAGAGTCCTCGTGTTAAAATCGATATGATTAAAAGAGACAGAGGAACATTCTGACATACAGCAGACTTGGGATCATTGTTGATATAGAATAAATGGAATACATTTGACCACAATGCCAGGAAACCTACCACTTATCTTTTAAATGAATATCTTTCCACATCTATAAAACACTAAAGGAAGCTGAATATTTAAATGGTAGAATGAATGTAATTGCTAAGTAAATGTTATATCTAATTATCTAAATTATAATCAAAGTAAAGTCAGAATCAATATTTTTTTTTTATATTTGAGGAAAATTGAAGCAGTGTGGTACCTGGAGAAATACTAAACGTGGTGATAATAAAAATAAATGTCTATTATTGAAAAGTCATTTTATGATAAAGTTATTTCATGATAAACATGATACCATTTTCAAAATATTTAATAACTGCATCTTCAGGTATAAAAGATAATTTTTAGTCACAAATTGGGCTACCTTTCACCAGACATAGTATGTAAAAGACAAGGCGATTACTGTAACTGTTCAAAAACATAATTATATAGAGAGATTAAATCAGACATAAGAACTTAAATTGACAATCATAGATTCTGCCAGAACAATGACTATCCTGCAGCAGATCTCAATTTTCCTATTTGTAAAATTATGCTAAAATGATTGCTTTTTCATCCTATTGGGATTTTTGTAAGAATCAAATGAAATAATTTAGAAAGAGTGTTTTTATACATGTATTTATTTTATCACTGAATAATTTTAATATATTTCTGGCAGTTTGTTGACACAATGATAGAGCAAAAGTCTCCCCCGCCCGCTGTTCCTCTCTCTGTCTTTCTCTCTTTTCCCTGGAAACAATATTTTTTTCTTTCAGTGATCACTATCCTGGGCCCTGGGGATAAGACAATGAGTAATATATAGACCCTGCTTCAAAGACCTCTCTAACTACTGGGAAAGACAGACAACAGGCAATTCACCAGAATTTATGCTCTCCTTTTCATAATGGGCACTGTCACCACGAAGAAGCTGCCTAGTGGGGAACTACATTTCCCAGTACCTCTTGCATTCAGATATGGCCCTGTGAAGGGCAAGGACTAGGGTGAGGCAAAATTTAAGGATGCACATATTCTCAGGGTCTTGCTAATGCTGACCATGCACTTACAGAATGCTGAGAGTGAGTGCAGCCTTAAATTTTGTGCCTGGGGGGGGCTCATTTACTTCACACATGATTAGTTCTCACCAATAGAATGTAAACAGAAGTGATATATGTTACATTCTGACTGGCGTATTTAAGAAACGGGTGTGCCTTCTCCACTGTCTGCACAGAAAATGTGTGCTTAACTTGCCAGAAATCGCCAAGCTGTTTTCCACAGTGGCTGTACCATTTTACAGCCCCACCAGCAGTGTTATGAAGTTCCAGTTTCTCCACATCTTCATCAACACTTGGTACGGTCTTTTTAATTCAGCCATTCTAGTAGGTGTGTAGGGGTATCTCACTGCGGTTTTAATTTGCATTTCCCTGATGACTAATGATAGGGACACTCCTTTCACGATATTCAAGGCCACTAATTGGGACCTCAACAGTGACTTTTTTGTTGTTATTAGTTTGAAAATTACGTTTGCTACTTCTAGGAAGCCTTTTGTGTGCTTTAATTCTTACATTTTTTTAATTCTTCATTTTTAAGTTTGATTCCTATATTCATTCCAGGAGGACGGCTTTGCTAAGGGCTTTCCCTATCTTGAATATTCTATTTTCCCTCTCTCTAATTACTGGGCTCCTTCCGGTGTACTGTGATTTTGTTTTGTCTGATCATCAGGTTTTAGGTCCAGCTTCTGGAGCACTCTAAGCAGTAGCAACATGGTTGAGAAGAGGGCACTGTGGACTCTGTCCTTGTAGACTGCAGGCATAGCAGCAGGCAAAATGCCACTCTCAGCAAAGTGGCGAAAGGAAACCAGTTTCAGGCCAGCCCTGATGGCCTAGCAGTTCAAGTTCAGCACACTCCACTTCAGCAACCCAGGTTCAGTTCCTGGGCGTGGAACCACACCACTCGTGTATCAGTAGCCATGCTGTGGTCGTGGCTCACATAGAAGAACTAGAAGGACCTACAACTAGAATATACAACTATGTACTGGGGCTTTGGGGAGGGGAAAAAAGGGGGGGGAAGATCGGCAACAGATGTTGGCTCAGGGCAAATCTTTCCCAGCAAAAAGAACACATTGTAATCTTTAAAAAAAAAAGGAAACCAGGTTTGTTCACATGACTCTGAACTTACCTAAACTCCATAGCAGAGACTCAGCTTTCCCATTCAGTGCCCCCTCACATTCTTAAGTGAGGGGAGCAGACACACTGTCCTATTTATAACATCTGTGAGTCCATCTTTTCTTTCATAACTAATATTGTACACTTTTCACCTCTCTCTTTTTCCCTGGGTCATGATTTCAAGGATTTTCCCATTTTATCAGTGAAAAATTAATCAGTTCTTTGTTTTATTCAGCCAATTTTTTTCTACATTTTTGTTTCAATTTTCATTTGGCAGGAGTACTTCTTTGAGTATTTTTCACCAAATGTGTACATGATAAAAATTCTCAACCTGTGCATTTCTAAAGTATCCTACATTTGCTTCTCTCGAGAATTTGAGGAATATCATATGTTCTCCCTATAATTCTCTCAAGTTTGAGAACCATCTTCTGGTTTCCAGTGTTGCAGAAGAAAAGCCCACAGCTGATGGGATTCTATTTTCTATTGTAATATGTTCCTTTATTCTTACAATATTCTTAAAATTCAGAAAATTTACAAGAATATATCTGTGTCTGCTTCTGCGTTAATCCTTTTTATAAACTAATAAGAACTTTTATTGGTTATCTCAGAAACGATTTCTCTTGTAATTAATGAGCTCTTCCCAATCTTTCATTTCTTGCCTTATTATTTAGGCTAATTTTCCAGGGTATATCCTCCAGAATCTATCTTTTCAATTGATAATAAAAGACTATTTATTTATTACTAAACATTTGTTTGTTTACTTATTTTTGTGTGAGGGCAGGGAGATAACTCTTGAAGTTGATCTTCTAAATCCAGTTTAGTTTGTTGTCATTTTGTGTGTGTGAGTGAGGAAGATTAGCCCTGAGCTAACATCTGTTGACAATCCTCCTCTTTTTGCTGAGGAAGACTGGCCCTGGGCCATGCCCATCTTCCTCTACTTTATATGGGATGCCGCCACAGCACAGCTTGACAAGTGGTGCGTTGGTCTGCACCCGGGATCTGAACCTGTGAACCCTGGGCCACCGAAGTGGAGTGCACGAACTTAACTGCTACACCACTTGGCCAGCCCCTGTTGTCATTTTTCTAAAGCTAATTTACAGGTTCAGTTAATTATTCTCCTTTGTTCATGACACACTATTATCTCTGGTTGTGCTCAATAGACCTTCTCTCATTGAATTTGTTGTACTTTTTGTCCTAATTCCCCAAGTTTATTCCTTTATTCCCTTATACAACTAGTCTAAATGCTCTCATGCAAATCTTTTTATTATTCTATGTCCTTCTAAAACACTATTTTTTCACGTGTATTGTTTTTGTGTATATTTAACTTGCATAAATGATATTTGTGCCATAGACCTTACTACCTTTCTTTCTTCTTTCCTGAACCACTATGTTTTTTAAGATACATCCACGTTATTTTGTGCACTTCCGGTCCATTGCTTCCAAAGTGTGCCTCCACAACATTATATTTATCAACACCACCAGACACAGACATCAGGGTTGCCTACAACTTCCTGCTTCTCAGGATAATGCTGGAATGACCATCCTCTCATGAGTTTCCTGTATGGATCTGTGTGAGAATTTCCCTTGCCTATATGCCCAGGAGCCCGATTATTGGTCATAGAATGTACATACACTTAATTTGACTAACTTCTGGCAGATAACTTTCCAGAATGACTTTTCTAGTCTACATCCCCAATAGAATAGACAAGGATTCCTATATTCTAACATCTTTTCCAACATTTAATATTGTTCTGCTTTATAATGTTTGCCAATCTGGTGGATATAAAGTAATATGACATTGTTGTTTTAATTTGCAATCCTCTAAATGAGTATATATTGGAGCACTGCTTCATCATTGTTAGAAATTTGGTTTTCCACTCTAAAAATTGCCTATTTGTATCATTTGTTCATTTTTCTATTGTTTCCTCTTTTTTTCTGGTTAATATAAAATGTCAAAAGATGGTTGTGAGTAATAAAAGGAAAATATCTACATGAAGTAAAATGTACACCTACAATGTATCTATATACAAGGTGAAAGATTCAAGAGAGCAGTTGTACAATATCTCATGGCAACCATCCTAAGGAAAAAGAAGGGCATGATATTTAGGAGGAAAAACTTTCATGTTAAAAGTGAAACTGTAAGTCAAGAAAGAAATTCTTGTTCTAACTCCAATATTTACGCATGTGAATCTTAGTACCAGTCTCTGATATCTGGATGAATGACCTCAGATCATCACAGAATTATTTGCTAGAGGGGAAAAAAATCAAATTAAAACAGGTTATTTGCATATGACACCCGAGGTTATGGCATGCAATATTTTACGGGCTATTTGTACCTTTTAGGTTTGGAAATTAACATTTCCAAAATATTATTATTTTAACGTGTAATCAGTATAAAATGTTAATGGTATATTTCATATACTTTCTTTTTTCATATAAAGTCTGAAATTCAGTGTGTATTTTGCACTTACAAGACATCTCAATTTGGACTAGCCCTATTTCAAACCAATATGGCTGTGGCCACCATATTGGACAGTGCAAGTCTAGACCATGGATTATCTTTTAGACAATTTTAAAGAGAGTGACCTTTGTCCTGGTAACATTGGCACAACATAGACTATTTTAATGCATAGAATGTGTGGGGTAGGGGGATGGTAGTAACATGCTTAGATCTGTATTTTGAACAGATCACGAGCTACCATGAGAATACAGAACTAAACAGATTTGTGAGATATGTAGGTGGTAAATTTGAGCTATGATAGATTAAACACGGGATGTAACACAGATATCCCTCAATTTCCTGAACTGTTTAACAGACATAAATGGACAGAGTCAGTCATGGGAAGAGGATGGAAATCAACTCAATTTCAGACATGCCTAGTTTGGATTACTTTTAAAGGGGGAGATAAAATTACTGGCTGGCTAAACCAGTCTGGGACTTAGAGAACACTGGGCTAGAGAAATAATTTTATAAGTCAGTTCTCAGTGATGACTGAAGCCATGGGCATTCATAAAGTAGCCTAAGGAAAAAAGTACAGAGTAAGAAGTAAAGAAAAGAAAGAGACTTTAAAATGAGTTCAAGTGTTTTGTATTGCTTTCTTGTCTTCAACTGCTTAATTGGAAGCATTCTCTTGAATTTGCATTCTCATTAAATCTCCTAGGATGGAAGCACATAATGCTGAGATGGAGGAAAGAACGAAGGACTTTGAAATGCCATTCTGTTCCCTTCCTTAATGGGGAAATACTGAATGTTTAGCATATGGCCGTATCCTCCACTTCTTTCAAGAGTGATTGCTTATAACTAGTCTCAGAATGTTCTCAAACAAACACAAAATAAATCTCTTAGTTAAGTGCTTTTTTGCAGGCCAGGTTGGAAGAATAGGAAATATAAAAGGATTGAAAACAATAGAATTAGAAAGAAAAACAGTAATTTTTTATGAAAAATAAACAACAAATTAAAACATCATTAATATTAGAGTGAATGGGGATGTTTATGCTTTTATTTTTTGGCAAAGTATAACAAGTGAGTGAAACTCAGGCTGTTTAATTTCCATATATTTCACCAAATGTGAGTCATTTATTCTTTTAAAATTATGAACTTCAACCTGCCCTAAAATGTGTATCAACCTAGATGAGAAATAGGGGACAGGACTATGTCCAGATCCCCTAGGCTCCCCTCCTGGAGTTACATCATAAAAGATTTCATCTTGCCAGAAGGATGCTTTGGGGAAATACTGGCCTTAAGGCTATTCACCCCAAGCTCAATTTTGGCATCTCCCCCAAACCCCCACTATGGACCCTTTACTCTATCCACAGTTCTTGTTTTCTGTTATCAGTCAGATTTGCTTCAGATAAAAATAGAAAAATACCTACCCTAAACCAGCTTATCAATAAAGGGTATGTAGTATTTCACATAACTGAAAATTCCAGCAACAGGACTGGCTTTAAATATAGCTTGATAAGTGGCTCAAAAAATGTCATCAGGATGTGATTTTTCTCAGTTTCTTATCATGGATGCCCCATTTTCAGATCTGTTCTCCCTAAAAGGGTGAGAGATTATGACAGAGACTTCATATACTCTCAGCTTCATTTCCACAGGAAGGAGTTAAGTCTATTCCCAGAAACAACCAGAGATATACAGTAAGATTGCTCATCAGTGTGGAAGGGCCACTGGCATTTGAAATTGACAGAGGAACTGTTAAGACCCATTTTATTATCATTCTTCAATTCATAAAATCTTAGGCACTTAAAAAATACTATAAGAAGGATATTTAAGAGGCATGACTTTATGATTTGTGCTGTAGATATATTAGCTTCTTATTAGAACACCTTCATTTGTTCCTTTAAGCATGGTATGGGGTAAAGGAAATGAACATTTTATTGTTAGAAATCCAGCTCTGTGACACATGTGAGGTGTGGTCAAAATTTAATAACACTATTGTTCAGACTTGCAAAGAAAATATAGTATCTGTATTTTTCCATAACTGATATCATCTTTCTCTTACAACTCTCTATTTTTAGAAGAGAATAAACTTCAATTTGCCAATTAATATTATCTCAGTATCTTCACACTTAAATAGTCTATGCTGTGAGCCAGTCAATTCAAAGTTTAATCCTTTCTCAGTGCTACTTTAAATACTTTCTTCTAAAAAAAAAGTCTTTTATTTTTGTAACTACTCAGTTTTTCTGACTTGCTTCCCTTCTCCCTCACCTTCTTAGACATGGCGTCTGAATGTATGGGAGGAGTTTCACTTACATAACCTCAAGTGGTGGGAAAAGTGGATTCTGAATTCTTGAGTATTTTCTGGAATCTCAATGGCTACTGTTAAAAGGTTGTCCTTGTCTAGTCCCAGAAATAGTGACAATAAAGGCATTATGGTCATGCTATATGCCCTTTTCGATGTGAGCTAGGACCACTCCAGTAGAGGACATTACGCATGGCATTTGCCTCTAGTCACAACGTCAAGCAAGCAAGGCAGCCTCTTTGTCCTGACTCTCTATGGCTGCTTCATGGTGCAAGGGGAAATTCTGCATCTCCTGTCCAACTGTCCATTTCCTGCTGGTCACAGGAAAGCAGGAAAACCATCTCAGTTTAATCTATGTGGACACCACTGCTGTGTTACCAAACTCAAGCTGATAAAGAATACATCTGTGGCCTCCTCCCGGTGTGCCACATAGAGCATCATAACCCCTTTCTTTCAGATATCCCCCCAAGTTACTGAAGATCTTCACCTCCCATTCCCCTTTCAAAGAGCTTTGGCTTAGAGACCTGTCATACGTAACTCTTTGCCTAACTCCACTCTAAATGTTGCTACTCTACCCCTTCCTTGAATCCTCCCGGCTAGAAAGCAATGAGCTGGCCACATATTATTACTCTCTAGCAAGGATTTCTATCATATTATATTTTTCTTTTTCCTAGGTCACGTTCAACCTTAAGGGTGGTAGGGTCAACATTTCCATACTGAAAGAAACTTAATGATTACTCCACTTGATCTTCTTCCTAATATAATCAAAAGAAGAGGAAATCCCTTCTTCTTTTCCCCCAGACTAGATTTCAAGACCATTTTCACAAAAATGACTATAAACAGATCAACAACCCTTTTGTTCTTCAGGTTAACAAAGTCAGATGCTATCTATCTATCTATCTATCTATCTATCATCTAGCTATATCACACATGTATATAGATATATCTCCTCATTTAATACTCCTAACTTCCTTTGGAATTACTATTCTAATTTTACACATGAAAAGCACAGAGAGTTTGATAATCTTGCCCAAGTTCCCCCATAGCTGACATACAACTAGAATTCTGAAATTCAAACCCAAAGTTGTTTAGTTTCAAAGTTGACTCTTTCCGCTCTAAAATGTAGACTTTTCCAAAGAAATGCACAATTTATCCAATGACTTTTTCTCCCGACACCATTTGGAGGAGTGGTTTGAAGACACCTAGCTAGAAATGAGATTTGACCCAAGGTACAGAGAAGTGGTTATGTTGGAACTGTGTAGACTCTTGTGTAGACTTCAGTGGGTGGATGCTTCTGAAATGGGCCCTATGTCTTACCAAAGAGGCCTGCGGAACCTAATAATGGCCTGGCCTGTATATCCAGGTAATGTGCTCTTCCAACTCTGTGTAGAATTCTATTCAGACTACCTCACAGTTAAACCTTTCTCCCCCGAAAGTCAGTGTTTTTCAAATTGATATAATTCTCAAACAACCTTCATGATTTTGTCATATCTTGATTTGCCTAAATTATTATTTAATTAATATTTCCATTTAAATAACATTTTTATATCTGAACAAATTTAAGATAAATTAAATATCCTACCACAAAGGGAAAGCTGGTAGCACTTACAATAAGTAGATGATAACCATAAATATAAATATACAGAAAAGAACATAATGTTATTACATTCAAAAAGCTTAAATTAAAAATAAAAAGTTAAAGTAATAAAGCAATTCCTTAAAATAATTATTTCAATGAGAAGAAGGCAGCTGTTAATAATCAGCAATACACTTATATTTGTTTGGACATTCTTCGTTTTAATAAAGATATGGTAGACAGTCCTATATTACTGAGTATTTTACTTTAAAATTTTGATCTTAACCGGCAATCTAACCTAGAGGAATTACTGGATTTGAGCCACAAATCTGACCTTTCTATATTTTTTTTCCTGCACTCATATTACCCCCACTTACCAAACCATTGAAGTCTTTACAACTCTGTGCTGGAGCCTGTTGGGTGCCTGAGTTCATGGCTAAAGTGGGGATCTTTCTCCTCCAAATGGGCACACCTCTCACTGCCCAGACCACACAAACATACCACAAAATGTCACCTGAGCAGGGCTTCTGTTTGGCTGCCTCACTGTGCTCCGTTACTACATGCTGGAGCGGGTTTAGAGGATAGATTCTTGGTAAGACAAGAAACATAGTACCAGTTTGGGCTGGAGGATGGTATATGTAAGTTAAAGACCCCCAGTGCCTTATCCCTGATAATCATTTCACTATATATACACGTATCATGTCATCACATTATACACTTTAAACTTATACAATGTTGTATGTCAATTATATCTCAATAAAACTGGAAAGAAAGAAAAAAACATTCTATCATGGATATATAACTAATAAGATAGAACTAAAATGTTTGTCATGCTACACAAAATTATTTTGTCTATTAGGAGTGCTATACTTATCTCAACTAAAACCTACTGGATCAAGATTGTATACTTATGGACAATTACTGTTTTCTTTTGGAGATGTGTGTATTTGTGTGTAGGAGTGGTGGTGGGGATGGGCAGTTGTGTTTGTGGACGTGTGTGTTTGTATAATTAAATTGGTTCCACCTGAATCAGGAAGAATGTTTACTCCCTACCTCACAGTGGTGGTATCATAGATGTTGAAGGGAACCAAACGTGGCATAACAAAGCCCACCCTGGAATGTTCTTTTGGTCATAGAGTGCTACACCTCACTGTGGATGGTCACACTGTAGCTGCTCTTCCCTCACACAATCTCCCATGTCCTTCTTTCCTTATTCCCACTCTCCACCCCATGACCATAGAGTAAGGTAAACTTAGCCGTCCTGACCTTGAAACACACAATACTGGTGGCTGGGAAAAGGAAATAAAATGGATCCTAGCACAAGGCCAAAAGCTGAGGATAGGGTTTTTCTCCTAGATCAAGTGAGGTAAAAACCCAAGGAGAAATGAGACTTAACTAGCAGATGCCTATCCGGGGTACAACCTAGGAAGGATTTCCACTTGAACTACTCTTATGTGTAATATATATCCTTTTATACATGCTTATATGTAGTAACATGCTTTTGCTTGAACTACTCTTATATGTAACATACAGTCTAAACAAATCCTCCCCTTCTAAGTTGTAATTTTTTTAAATTATCCCCCAAGTTTTCAGTAAAATTGAATACTCCTGAACTATTGTAGAGAACTGAAGTCTATCAAGGCAAATGTGGCCTGGCCCATATTCAGTCATCTGCCGGTGCCCTCATGGAGAAACAAAGAGAACTGTAGTCCAGGAGCCCAACACAAGTCAAGACAAGGAAAACTGGCAAGGGTGGAGAGTGACATGAAAGTGTAGCTGCCCAGTGCTCACAGGCTGCCTATACTTTCCATCCAGAAAAGATGAAAGAGATCCTGGAAGAAGATGATAGTTGTTGGAATGACAAGGGGTTTCCACGGTTGTCCTGTAATAATCTATCTTTTAAATTTAGAGTGCTCTTTAGCTGCTCTGGCTATTATCTTTGTCTTTTCAGAAAGAAATTATAACCTGTGGTCTCTTCCAGGTCAAATGTGTTAACCCTTGTATTTAAGTAGCCGTTATTCCCTGTGTCTAAGTTGATATATTCTATTTGGTCTTTTCATCTTTGTCAGCAAAAAGCAGGTCTGTATAAGCTTCAGCAAAATATACTTGAGGCTCACTTCCAGTACGAGGCTGATAATTTAGAAGAGAAATCCCTCAAACTCATTCAAAATTATTAGACATTTTAATGATTGACTGAATTCTTAGAAGTCAAAGAGAGTCAAGATTGTGTATCATGAGAAAAGAGTGGAAGTGAATTGTTGATGAATTTTTTAATAAACTTTTGATTCCGTAATTAGATTATATTTATTTTTACCAGACTTCAGTGAGAAATTAACCCAATATATCATTTTAATGAATTTATGACTATAATTGTATATATATGCCACTTACTAACTATAAATTTAATATATATGATGCAATATAAATGTAATATGGAAATTCAATTTTCAGTATAAGTTTATGTGGTTAGTGCAATAACAACTAAATTCCTGAGATATCAACAGAACAAAGTGTTCCACTACACATTTTGTTTTTCTTAGCTTTCAGATGTTGGAGTTTAAATGAATAGCAAGTGAACTGTGAATACATTTTTTAATAAACTTTTGATTTAGAATTTAAAATACTAACTTACCTGGGTAAAATAACAGAGATTTGGCATTATACAAAGACCTTTATAAATAGTCTCAGTCTTTTATTAGCAGGATATAAAAATATGCATCAAGATGTCTATATAGACAAAAACAACCCCTATTTCCCCTCCCCTAACCATCTACAATCATAGGATTTTCTGAGTAACATAACCTGCCTAGCTCATCTGTCTTCCATCACCACCAAGACTTTTGCGTTGTGAGGCATGAAAAAAATCGACACTAGGAGACCAAGAAAGTAAGACCAAAGCAACTCAAGGCCCTCTGAGGAGAGAGAACATATATGAACTCTTTTGCACAGTCAATTAGGAAGAATCAGCCACCAGGTTACCAGAGAAGAAGAGAAAGAATAATTGTTAATAAATTTATCAAGGCCGAGTTTAGGCTGGAGTGAGAGTTTAGAAATCTCAGGAGCCCAAGACATAAGAGGCGTCTGCACTCATTCCCCAGCTCTTTCCAAGGTCTTCTCTAATGCCCCTGAGAATGACAGGGGGCAGGACAGGAGACGGAAGAGTGCCTCCCTCCTTCCATGTACAAAATCCCCAACATTTCATGGTTCCTTCTTGCATACAAAGCAAACACACTAATCCACTGGGAGAAAGACAGGAAAACCCGTGTCCTGTTGTCCCAGAGGATAACCCACTGCCTCTTATGGAGGAGTACAATCAAAGCTTTCCAATGCTGGGGTGGAGCACCCAGGACCACTGCTGCTGGGCAAAGACTGAAAACAAAGGTTGTCTGCCTCAGACAGGAAGAAAATATTTGCAAAACATATATCCAATCAAAAGCATCTTTCCAAGACTACAAAGAACCCTGACAATTCAATTAAATAATAATAAGACAATCAACCCAATTAAAATAATGGTCAAAAATATTTGAACAGATATTTCATCAAAGATATGTGAGTGGCAAATAAGCACATGAAGAAATGCTCATCATCATTAGTCATTTAAAAAAATGCAATAAGACCCACTATACGCCTCCCAGATGGATAAATATCTTTTTAAAAACTAACAATATCGATACAAAGATTTCAGCACATAGAGATTTCATACATTGCTGGTAGGAATTTAAAATGGTACAACCATTTTGAAAAGTTTTGCCATTTCTTACAAAATTAAACATATTCTTACCATAGAATGTGCGATCCCATTCCTACATGTTTATCTAAGAAAATAGAAACTTACATCCACACAGAAAGACTATATAGCAATGTTCATAGCAAATTTATTTATAACTGACCTAAACTGGAAACAATATATATGTCTATCAGCTGGCCAATGGATAATACATTGTGGTATATCCATACCGTAATACTTATTCAGCAATAAAAAGGAACAAGCTACTGAATTATTCAAATATTTGGGAGAGTGGAGGGTTAAAGGGGTGAAAGGGCACAGGTGTACAGTGATGATGGCAAGTAGACTTTGGGTGGTGAACACGATGTAGTCTACACAGAAATCAAAATATAATGATATACACCTGAACTTTATATAATGATATAAAGCAATGTTATCTCAATAAAAAATTAATTAAATAAAAAATTTAGAAAAAAACAATATGTAGATAAATCTCAAAAGCATTTTGCTTCAGAGGAAAAAATTAGAAACAACCACCTCCTACCTTATAATTTCATTTATAAGACATCGTGGAAAAGGCAAAACTAGAGGGACACAGATCAGTAGGGGCTGGGAACAGGGCAGTGCTTTGACTGCAAAGGGGCATAAAAGAACATTCTGTAGTGGGTGAGACATTTTATATTTTGTGGTAGTTACTCTGTACACTTGTCAGATTTCTCTGAACTGTACACTTAAAAAGGGTGAAAATTTTATTTTCATGTAAATTATACATCAATAAGTCTACAATTAAAAATTAATAAAGAAGTATATGGGCCCAGAACAGAGAACGGTCTTTCAGGCATCAGGAACCGTACATACAAAATTCCAGAAGCGTGAAAGCAAGATGCATTATGACACTTCAGCTAATCCAGTGTGGCTGGAAAATGGAGTGTGGAGGTAGGAATACTGAGACAAAAATAGAAAATGTGAGCAGAACAAAAGTAACAATGGGCCTCATAGGACACATTAAGAAACTTGGACTTTTGTGTATGGCAATGGAGTTATAAGCAAAGAAGAAGTATGAAATAATTTAAATTTTAGAATAGTCACTCAGGTTAAAGCATGGGAATAGACTTAGGATATCAACACTGAGTCATGAGGACGAGTGTAATAAAGTGTCTGACTCTATTTTTGATGTTTGACCAGCAAGAACTTTCAAGTCCCATCCTCTCCTTTTCCCCTTGTGTCTCCGGAGCTGATAAGAAAATCCACATTCATTCCCTTGTGCCAGCAAGAAAGAAGTTCAAACCCTGCAAGCAAGCCTGGACTCCTACATGGGAATGCTTGCCCCAGCCCCACCCCCTAAGGACAATAAAACCCAAGTCCGTCTCCTTTGGCTGCCCTCTGAAGCCATTTTTGTACCTACTTGAGAACTTGCCCTGCTCTCCTTAGAAAGACTTATTATGTGAGTTATAACCCTTTTCATACCCTCTTGGCTCATTCCTACCCTCTTGCATATCATCTGATTCTCCATTCAAACCAAATTTTGAGTTTGGGGGTTTGATTGTGCCCTCCACGAGGTGGCCAAAAAATAGGTAAGAGACTTTTGCATTCCAAGTGACAGTGATGAAAGAGGATGGACTAAGCAGAGGACAGACTCCAGAGATGCTAAAGAAGTATAATAGAGATAACCTCATAGAATATAACGGAACTTTCAAAAATGCCTTGGGCTGAGACACCCAGGTACATCAGATATAAAGAACAAAGAAGGAGGAGGATGGCAATATTTAGTTTAGTTTTAGACATTTTGAGCATAAGGAACCCATGGGATACCTAAGGGGGGATATCTAGAAGGTAATTATATATTAGGGTCTGTAACTAACAGGTTTGAGCCTGCGATAGCTGGGCCCTGCTCTCCTCTCAAATCCCACTCTGGCCATTCTGCTCCTTGGTCATGTCCTTCCGTCACCCTGGCTTTGTTGCAGATCCTCAAGGCCCTTTCACACATTAGGCCTCCAAAATGCTTGTCCCCATGCTGAGCTCTTGTTTCTCATCTTTCACATCTCAGCTTAAACACAATATCCTACAGAAACTTTGTCTTATGACCCCTGTTTATCTCTCTCATCATCCTTTCCATTTCCATTAAAATATTTACCATAATTTCGAATTTCTCTGTTTTACTGAAGCATCATAAGTTCAGAAACATTGTCTAATCTGGTTACTGTTGTGTTCTCAGTGTGGACACAATGCCTACAACTAACTGGAAGGCTTTTAATAAATTATGTTGATTGAGTTCGTTACGAAGATTTACACAGTGCCTAGTCCATACGTGGCATGTAATAAATACTTCTTAAATCCAGTTGGATTTTCAAAATCATAAAACAAAATAAGGATTAATTTGCTTCTTTTAGAATAAGCTCCATTTTGACATTCAAAAGGATTTATACATCACAGTTATATATGAAAACCCAACAATTTGATTATCCTTCAATTAATAGTAATTCCTGGTCTTGTGGATATTAGTATGAGTCTCTTAAAGAAATCAGTGTCAAATCTCTTTAAATTTTAAGTCCAAATCCTTGGGGTATAACTCTCAGCCCAGGGCTATATATAAACTTCTTGAAATCAGTCACTTGCAACATTCTGAGACAAAAACTGACTTGGGAAGAATAATTCACATTTCTAACCTAACAACAAGATGAATCTGCTTTCCTAAAGGCAATCAGTTTGGCTATAAAATGGTCATTTTGAGGGTGCCTTTACTTTTTCATGCCAATAGATCATTGTCTAATATTTCAAGATATGCTGCTTTTCAAACAGTAAAAGTGCCCTCATCATTTTGTGATGCCTTAAAACATTTTCTGTTACTTGTTTGCCAGACACGAATCTAATTAGTACACATTTCTGAGAGGTCTCAAGTAAGAAACTTTATTAAACACTTTCAAACTTATTCCTGAGCTAGTAGAATAGCAAGCCAAGTGAATTTCGAGCGACATTAAAAATAACCACAGCAAAAGGCTTGAGAAAAGGAGATGACATAGTCAGCTTTAAATATGTATATTCTTACCACATGCTAATCATACTTGGAAATTTGCAGAATTGCTTATTTAGTATCATTACTTGCTTGAATTACTACATTCTTGAAGGTAATTAGTCCTTAATAACTACAACTTCTACATATTTTTTATTTTAAGAAGAACAGGTGGAATATAACTATATCTAGAATTAAAATTTAAAGAGAAATATCTCCATCATAACTAAGAAACAGAGATGTAGCATTATTACTGTATTCCGCAAATATGTTCATGTTTTCATTTTTAAATGAGAAACCTAATAACAAAAAGCACGTAACAAGTAATCCCTAAAAAAAATCGTGTTATACTTCAATGGCTCCAAAGAAGGTTAAGAAATTCTAAGTAATAACAGGTCTTGTCACCCTTAAGGATACTTGGCTTCTCTGGCTCACAGCATCCATTTATTCACCTGTCCATCAGCTTGGTTGGTTTCATTCAAATCTCTATTAGACCAATCAATTTTTGTGATCAAGAGATAGTTATTTAAAGAAATTTCTCCATTCCACGAGCATGCTCTTTTCAGTTGTCTTAATTCTGAAGTAATTTATCATGTATGATAAATCTTAAGTTACTCACTGAACATTAAAATTGAACACATGTTCCCTACGTTCAAAGAACTATTTCACAGAAGCAACTACAGAACCACCTAAAAATAACAGGAAAGTTAAAAGTTAATGAAATCAGAGCGAATATGTTCAAAGGTTAGAAAGGATTTAAGAGTTGCAAAAGGAAAAGTATAGGTGAATAGCAATGAATAATGTAGCTAGCATTTTTCTTTGACAAATATAATTGGGTCTCAGCAACCTTACGGATTTACAATGAATTCATTAAAAGTCAGCACAAAAACAAGTCAGATTCTTTTAGAATCCATCAGTGAGTCAGTTTTTCTTAAAATGCCTCAAGGAGTCAAATGTTCTTAGCTATATTGATTATTGTTTCTTTTTCTCTGGCTCCTTAAATTTTGAAAGGATATACAAGTATTATAAGGAGCAAAAAGGATTGAATAAAATACTTGATTGATTATTTGGAAAAGTTTGTTTTTATCACTATCATATTTTCCATTTTAATTCTATTTTTATATTCTCTTACAATGTCCTCTGATGGCCAATAAATAAGCTAATGAGATTTTCTTTAAAACAGAATCCATTTAATTTGCTTATTTTCCATTTTAGTTTTTCCTTTTCTTTTACTATTTTTTTTTTTTTTTACAGTTCTCATAGTCTTGTTTTATTAAGCAATTTGAGTCTAAACATTGTTTGAAATAGGTGAGTCCAGTGGGATATTCTCATTTACTATGGTGAATACACAGACATTCTTCCCTCCTGGACAGCCCTAGACCGCCTTGTAAATTATTTCTATGTCACCCACAATGTTTCTTCTTCATTTCCTCTCATCCTCAACCCCAAATCCTTCACTCTGACTCTTCCAGTAACATTTGTTCCCATCTCAGGTGCAATGGCCTCCTGTATCACATCATCTCTTAAGTCTCTAACATCCTCGTCAAAGGGAGGATAAAAATGCCTGATAGAGAAAATGTGTTACTTTGTACCAGTGATACCCACTTAGTAAGAAAGAACGAAGCTTTTAACCAAAGGAATTAAGTGCACATTTAATTATTAATTTTTAGAAATCAGTGAACCACGTAAGAGACGTGGATGTGTTTTAGGTATGTAATAGGATAAGGGGAGAAGAGGTGAACAGGGAAGTTCAGTATTTATGATGATCCTGAAAACATTAAAAGTATTCTACCCCCAATTCATCTACCTAGGAGAGAAACACCCTCTTCGGATTTATTTGTCTGTTTCTGTATAACTAACAGAGTCAGCAATGACCCACATAATCATCCCCGTGCCACAGGATCCTATATACTAGTCACGTCGTGAGCCAGTGAATGTTATTTTGTTGGTTTATTTTGGTATTATTTTTCTCTAAAGAATCAATCTAATCAAGAGTATCATATTTCACTAAAACAGTGATAAAAGATTGCTCTACAATAAAATGGCTGATATAGTTACAGCAACATCTTTGAAATGCCTCTCACTCTAGTTACAGGGCTTTCACTTCTGTCATATGATATAAGCCCTTGCACTCAGTTCTTTAAAAATGAGGAAAAATAAAACATTTCAACAATTAAAATTTGCAATGGGCCATCAGCCTTCCTTTCAATGCTCTGAAATATCCAAATGACAACATAATCTAGCTCGCATTCCTATGAGCAAACCAAGTCTCCTGTATCACCTATGTCATATATTACCATGTGTAAACACAAGAATTCTTACATTATCCATTAAAAGTTTCAACAAGTCTTTGGAAAAGATTAAACTCACATCAACAGTAACAAAATCAATGTCAATGTTTGCAAATTTTTTCAAAATTGTTTAACATGATGCGAATTCAGGATGTCTGACTTTAGGTGTTTTTAAATAAATGGTATATTTTTCCATATAGTTTCCCAGAAGTAATTATATTTAAAAAAATACTTTATAACCAAGTGAAATATTTCAAATTCTTTTGGATGTAACTAATTACTGTCTGGATGGTATTAGCTCCTTGAACACTCTGGGGTATCATTTATGAAATTACCATGACAATGCATCATTCACATCTTAGTAACGTGAGAATACTAACATGATTCCGAATGTCCCTCACTAACCTAGGAAACCAATTATTCAGAATCATGATCTAGAAATTTATACCTATGACTTCAGCATCACCAGATGTATTTTTCTTTTGAAAATAACATCACTCAGATCAAAGCTGAAGGTTTAAATGTGAAATCTTGAGAAACAAAGAGTTGTCATTGGTATGTTTTCAAAATATTATCTGAACTAGTCGTAAAAACACCTTTTGGCCTTATGACTATACACAAGACCACTAAGTATTATTAGAATCTGACAGCTTCCCACATTCTATTTTCTATATTTTCATTTGTTTACACAGTATATGCATAAGTTGCAGGAACATTTTTGCAAAATTAGAGCTTAGAATTTAGGGAAAGCTCTTGTCAAATTATTGTGGAATAGCCTAATGCACAAGTAAGCACAGAATTCTATTATACTTGTATCTTATTATCATGATTTTGTAGCAACGAGTGCAAATCTTGTTAATGAAGGTTTTATGTCATATCATCATCTCTCTTAAAGACACTGTTAGTGGGAAATGAATTCAGAGACTTTATGAACAAACAAGATTTAAAAATCATTTTTCTCATGCTGTAAAATAAGATGGTCTAAATGAAAATAATTAGATATATTTTTAATTTTCAAGGAATATACTGAAAACTAAATAGATTTGAGTAATGACTGGTGCTCTTGCAGCCTCCACATATTAGAGATAATGACTTGACACATCTAGTTAATAATTTAGTCAATTTGTACAGGCTACCTGTCATTCTAGCTGAAAATACCCAGAGATTCAATATTTCTGATCCTTAAATAAAAGTAGAAAAAGAAGGAGATGCCAATGCCATACGGTTGTCCACATACTTAAAGCCAACTATAGCTTAAATAAGTGTGCAGAGAGTAACCTTCAGACAGAGCATGAATTAAGAATGAGACACCTACATGGAGGCCTGAAGTTTGCTCTAATTAGCATGGAAGTCAAGGGCAATACCTACTCTTTTTAGGGTTATTATAATTACCAAATGAAATAATATGTGAAAGCACTTAAGAAATGTTGAAACACAGCACAATATAAGGCATTACTATTTACATCCTGCAATTAAAATATACTGAATGAGCATCAACATAACTGAATGTATGTACTTTAGAACTAAAACTTGTTTGACATAGAATTTATGGAAAAATAAATCACACTCGGGGCCTGCCCGGTGGCGCAGCGGTTTAGTCCGCGCTTGGCAGCCCGGGGTTCGCGGGTTCGGATCCCGGGCGCCCGTCGACACACTGCCTGTCAGCCATGCCGTGGCGGCGTCCCATATAAAGTGGAGGAAGATGGGCACGGATGTTAGCCCAGGGCCGGTCTTCCTCAGCAAAAAGAGGAGGATTGGACGGATGTTAGCTCAGGGCTGGTCTTCCTCACAAAAAAAAAAAGAACATTTAAATCACACTCGTTCACATACATTTCTATCATCTTCCTCATCTTGCAATTAAAAGTAAAATAATTCATAGTTTAGGGTGACCTAGAGATGTGCCGTAATCACATTATTGCATTCTTTCAGATTATGGATTAGTGCTCATACTTGCAAACAGCAGAATCCAATGCAGTTAATTAAGCAGAAAAGTGTCTATGAAAATATATCAAGATATATCAAGTAGCTATAGAATCTCCAAGAGGGCCAGAGAACTGGACTTCCATAGTAACAGCCAGAAATACTGGCTAGCCTAATGTCCAGGCGCAATACAGGACTGTTCTATAAAATACCACTGCTCAACCCCTGCTGCTCAGGACCTTTGATGTCTGGGACTGGGTAATAGAAATTCACAAAAGCTCCCCTGGAAAAATGAGATACCACAGCCATCATGCTTCCAGAAGATCAGATTACCCTTGGTGACTCAGTCTCACTGCTTACTTCACCCTCTATGCGTGCTCCCCAAGCCACTTGCAGGATCTCCTATATTCAGTCTATGCAAGAGTGCAAATCCATTCTTCCCTTTGGCACTTATTTACCTCCCACCATGTGCCAGCTAGACATCTAGGCATTGGTGATAACATTGGAATAGCACAAGATCCTCGCCCTTGGTTAGCTTATTACTGCCTAATGAGGGGTAATAAGTGGTAACTAAAGGTTAAAGGAAAATTGCACATATAGGTAAAGCATAAGGGACAGAGAAAATATAGGTAAAACCAAAGGGGTGTGTGTGTGTGTGTGTATGTATGTTTGTGTGCAAACATATCTACAACACTTAGTACCTTATTTCCTAAAATTATTGAATATAAAAAACACACAGGCAGGCATACTTTCAATATTAACAGTAACCTATTTTAATCACAGACATTTTATACTTGTGTGCCATATAGTAGGCATGCAAATATAACTTGGAATATCTCAGGAGATTTCATTAAAAATTTAATTAAACTTGGTATTCGATATTTCATGCTTTATATGACATTTTAAAAAGATAGTGATGTTTTCTAAAAGTACAAATCACCAGAATTCTTCCAACACATTAATTTTTTAAAGATGGAAAGTCATGATACTAGATGGGAAATGTTTAGAGGACGATCACCCATCAGCAAATAAGACTGAGCAGAAAAACAGAAAATAACCCTTAATTATCTATAAACTCAGATCTTACCATGTGATAGTATTTTCCATACAGAGACATAATTTGCTGACATAATGAACCTCCAATTCTGGGAAGATACAAAAGGTCCTTCTTGTAAGCTTGTCAATATGATATTAACAAGCTATCAAACCTAGAGTATTTGTAATGAATGGAATGAACTGATTATAAGTTAAAGAGAAGTGAAAGAGAAGGAGGAGGAGGAGAGCAGAAAAAAAGAGCAGCCTTCTGAATTCAAAAATCATGAGAAATGGATTTTTAGTTACCTCTGCTTCCTCTTTGGCTTTCCATCCAGATATATTTTAATGGATTCTCCTCTAAATAGAAAAGTCTCCCAGAGCACCAACGTGTTGTAGCAAGTTGAATAAAACTCTCCCTTTCAATCATTCTTCGCTCTAATGCCCAATGCAGTTAGATAAAATATCTTTTACATCTCCTGGAAAAACCAGATATTCAGTGATTTGTAAAGTGAGAGAAACATTTTTTAGGTATATTTTCCCCCCGACACATAAGTCTGAAGTTTTGTTTTTCCTGATAAAACCAGAATTATAGGCTCATTTAAAATTTTCTTTAACCTTAATCATTTTCCAATTTTGGCAAAACTACCCCTTCATTGTACTCTGTAGAGCTGACCATGAATGTAGCACTTAACATGTGGATTAAGCAAAGAACAATGTTTCCAGAGGCCATGAATAGTCTTTGCTGCTTAAATCCCCCACGAGTCAAAAAGCATAGAAAACACACCTATATGTTTGTGAGAACAATTCAGGCACTGAAGATCATAAATCAGTTAGGAAGGCATCTCCCTAATCAAAATACATTAACTATGAATTTAGTTCCTATTCAATCATAGTTCTTACATAAATAACATAGTTCTTACATCACTCTTACATAAATGACACAATAGTATTATTATGGGAAAGCAGGGACTTTGTACAAAATCTAATATAAATGTCTTCATCCAAGATTGCATCTCAAAGAGACATGTTAGAAAATATTCAATCACATCCTTAAGTATAATCTTTGTGTGAAGTCTTCTAATTTCTGGTAAGTAGGACAAATAAATCCAATATTATTCATTTTTTAAAAATCAGAATTAATTTCATTAAGGAATTTTAATAGACTAATATTTTGCCTGTTATCCTCATTGCTCAGTTTCTTGAATATTCAAAACTGCCTTAATCTTTATTTTTTGCTTTCTTTTCTCCAACACACCAACCATGGTATGGTTTTCCTTATAAAAAGGTAAAGAGGGGGGCTGGCCTGGTGACATATTGATTGGGTTCGCACACTCCACTTCCGTGGCCCCAGGGTTAGCAGGTTCGGATTCCAGGCACGGACCTACACACTGCTCATCAAGCCATGCTGTGCTGGTGTCCCACATACAAAGTGGAGGAGGATTGGCACAGATGTTAGCTCAGGGCCAATCTTCCTCACCCTCCCTCCCTAAATAAAAGGTAAAGAAGCAGAGTGGTGATGAAACTACCTACTGTAATGTAAGAAGCCTTGAGCCAAAATAGCTCTTTTTCTTATTACAGAAGGATTGACCCCAGAAGAGTTTCACACTCAGGGCCTAATTCCCCTTCTCCAGAAGTGAATTCTCTCTTTTAGTGTAACTCTGTTAAATTGCATGAGAAAGTCAATGCTAACTTGAGATAAGAAGATCATCTGAAAGGCCTCATCAGTTCCCTTATGGCCACTGAATTATATTTCAGGCACTATCTGTTGCTAGAAGTAAAAATATAAAAAAGAGGGGCCGGTCCAGTAGCACAGCAGTTAAGTCCACACGCTCCACTTTGGCAGCCCAGGGTTCGCAGGTTTGAATCCCGCACACAGACATATGCATCATTCATCAAGCCATGCTGTGGCAGCATCCCATATACAAAATAGAGGAAGATGGGCACAGATGTTAGCTCAGGGCCAGTCTTTCTCATCAAAATAATAAATAAATAAATAAAAATAAAGTCTTGAGAAAAAATATAAAAAGGAAATTGTTTCTATCTTAAATTTAGAAGGATGTATTCAAAGTAACAAAATTTTTGCTTTATAAGACATGAGTGACCTGGCTCTAAATGAATGAGATTGGGTGCCCAGAGAACAACTGAGTCATTAGGATGGGAACAAGTACAGAAATATAGATGGGTCAGCCTGGCAGATTATATCTTGACTCTTGAGTCTAATTCTAGCAGACTATCGGCATATAATCACTTCCCCTTCTTCCAAATATGCATTCTAACTAGTTTTAAGCAGAAAGTTATTTAATACAGGATATTGCCTGACTATTAAGCCAGAAGAACAGGGAAACCAGGCTCTAGGCAAATCCTTAGTTTCTTTCTCTGGTTTGAACTTATTAAAAAAATGTGAAGACTTTTTCTCCCAGACTCCGTCATTCTCAACACATGCATAGTATGACTGATGATATATAAACTAGGAATGTTTGAGACTTACTGACGTAAGTCAAGTTTCCAGGTAGAGGACTGAGGAATGGCTCTGAAGAGTCCAGAAGAAAAGAATTTTTCCAGCAGAGAAAACTTTTAAAACAATAATTCCTTTGTAACCATTGAACATGCATGTATTTACTTGACAATATTATATTATAAGCACTAGGAATACAGAGACCAAAGGCCCAGCCCATGAACTCAAGGAATTCATTGTGTTTTGAAGGAGATGGATAAGTAATCCGGTAATTATACTGAAGTGGAGTAAAGAGCTATAAAGCATGTAATCCCAGGGCATTAAAATGGTATAGACTTCTTCATTCCTATGACTGTCTCTGCTTGCATATCCCTCGTCTTTCAGCATTCCAACTGATATTGAATTATCTGAACTTCACTATCACTCTTACAGACATAATTGTTATTTCCATAATAACCATTTCCCACCAATCTCTAAATCTCACCTAGCCTGCTCTCCCGCTTTGATCTGCCTGGATCTGGTTGTATAACATCATGACAGGCTCTGTCTGCTTGACAAGTCTTTTTTTCACTGCCTTGGAATATGGTAGCCAGACCATGAACTGGAGGGAGGCAGGGTGGCTAAGGACAAAAGAAGGTCTACATGCGGCAGTCCAGAATAACTGGGTTTGATCAGGCGACAACATTAAGTGTGTAGACTATAGAAGCGGATGGAGTAGTCTAAAGAAAGTGTTGTCAGGAGCAGTTACCTGAAAGGAGGGGAAAGTTTGTCAAGACATAACTTTGTTTAATTTGAATTTTGCCCCCATAATGTGCTATATTTATGTGTTTAATAAATATAAGACTGCTTATACAAAATTCTTATCTACCTGCAGTGTGATTTGAGAGATGAAGAGAGAACCTACAGCCTGAATGTCTCACTAAAAACTGACTAGTCACTAAGTCACCTCAAACGATCATAAGGGAAGGAGGGAAAGAGCCAATACATGGAGATGATCCTTAACAGAAATTTGAGATGAGAGGGGCACAGAGGATCATGGGACAGTTGGAGCTCAAGCATTTGAAATTTAAAGGCTCTGGAAGTGTAGAGAAACAATGGGAAGGAGGGTATTTTTTGCCACAAAATAATCTAAGATTCAATTTCTACACACCACAGTACCATCACCTCATAAAGAGGTTTGGGACAAAAGCCAGACCACGAAGTGTTTATTAGCGCTGTGATTTTTGCATACAGTGAGCACTTTTCTAAATATTCTCACTAGTTAATTAACAGATAGTCTTTTCTCCATTGCTGCTTTCTTCCCTTGCCCCTTCCACTGAAAGAAATCCCAAGAAAATGATCTTCTGGCCACTTATATAATTTTGAAGATGAAGATCAGAGCCCAAAATTCTTTTCATTTTTATTTAAACTAGTTTTGAGGCCTTAATTATAAATTATAAATTATTCTCCCATCATTCTTCTTAGTAAAACATAGCTTAGATTTCAAGTTCAGAATACTTGCAAGAGAGTTTTAACATATGAAAAATACTTGCATAAGAATGGTCAATTTGTTTACCGCTTCATATTTAATTTTAGCTTCTATGGTAATGTCAGTCATTACCTATGCAAAGTGCAGTAAATTTGTTACAACTATTTCCCAAAAGATAGAAGCAGAAATTCGAAAATAAATTCTTCTAGCTAAGAATTACAAGGTCAGGGCCCCTTCTTGCTGATCACTTGCAGGTAGAAGCATTCTCTCCTCTGTTCATCAAAAAAAAAAAAAAAATGTTCCACGGGATTGGCTTCAGAACTGTTCTAAATGTTAAAAGAATAAAATTAAGAAAATAAATAATTTGATGCAAATACAGCCTTAAAATCTCTGTAGGAAGCTGAACTCAAAATCAAGATAAGAAATCATTTGGGGGATATTTTTGGCAAGGATAAACCTTCAGGACCAGAATTCTCTGAGAGAAAGAAGCACCAATTTCAATTTGCAAAAAACCGCTCAGGTGTGAAATGTGTCTTTCTCCCAGAAGCCTCTATTTCACTGGTACAGAGTTCATCAGTACCATGTACCCTGCATCATTTCAAGAAAAACAATGAAACGTGTAATGTTCTCCACTTTAAATGTATCCAGCCATGACTACATTAATTGTGAAGCTTCAGTGACTTTATTTTCGCTCTGAATATTTTCTTAAATTATCAACTCAGGTGTTTTTACTTGGCAGTTTCTTATTAGTGACATACTTAACCATAAATCAACAAGAAATGCTACTTTCAGAGAGAAAATGGCGTGAATATCTCACATATTTCCTCAGCAGCCAGTTGACAGGTCTAGTAATTTCATCAGTATTTACTGTATATTCTTCTGCAAGAGACAAAATAAATTTGTTTTCCTCATTCAGTATAATTTAGTTTTATAAGAATGCAGTCTTATGAAATATTACACAACAATTTATGGCAAAAAATACAAAGGAAAGCAAACCTCTCCTCACTTGGGCATATTAACTCTCACACACAAGGTAAAGAACAGATAAGAGCTTATATTCAAGAAGAGGAAGAAAGAGGGAAATATTCAGATTCACAAATTGTCCCAAATTGTTGGATGAATAACAGAAAAACAACCTATTATGTCTTCCCATTATATGAGAAATTACAATGTAGCAAAAATAAAGTAGTCTTGCAAATCAGAAACCCTAGGTTTGGGTAACAGCTCCACGACCATTTAGACAGCCTTGGGAAAGTCACATACCTTCAATGGGATTCAATTTCATCATTTGCAAAATACTAAAGTATCTATGTTTTAAGGATAGTATAAAGTATAAATGATTATCTAGCACCACAGCCTAGAATACAGTAGTCTCTCAATAAAACATGCATATATGAATATTTTGCTGCTAACCTTTTCTGATTTATTTCATTTTTTCCTTTCTATTTAAGTAATACACTTCTGTACCAATGCATTTAAGGTTAATGGCTGTATATAGGGAAAAACTTCAAATATATGGGACCCTACTTATGGTTTGTGTCAGCTCTAATCACTTTTCCCTAAGAGTTCTCAAGGGAATTACAGTCACTCATTTCTGTCGATTAGCTTAGGTCTTAAAAGTATATCATGTACACTTTTGTAAACCCTGGCAATCGTCTAGACTCACAGAATGGCATTTGACTGTAGAAAGTATAAATCCTCATTTAAGCAAAAAAAATGTAATTCAATAAATATGCTAATAGTTGCCTCCTATTAATGGACATTAGCCAAGCTACTGATCCACATGAAATATTTCTCAGGAAGGAGAAGGGGGGGTCAGGAAGGAAATCAAACGAAGTCAGGAATCATGCATATGATTATCCTAGGAGACTATTTGCAGGATGAGAACACTTAATTAATAGTCTACAATTAATAGTTACACTTTAATTACTTTAATTATCTTAGTATCACAGAAAGAGCACAGAATCTAGAGCTAGAAAATTAGTTTGAGTCCAATATCTTCCACTCTCAGCATATAAACCTGGTCAATTCTCTTAATATTTTGCAACCTAATTTTTGTCACACATAAAATGGTAATGATCACTTGTCCTGTGAACCTTACAGCGTTGTTATATAATTTAAGATAATGTATATGAAAGGCCCATGAAAATGATTTATAAATAGTAAGCAGCATATAACTATAAGTAATTATATTATTGGCATCAGTGACATTGAAGATCTTTCCCAAGGGAAAGATAGAGAGGTCTCTCGTCACTTAGCGAGTCAACTTCCACAAATGGAAGCAACACACAATGGAAGAAGAATGAACACAGTCTGAAAGACCTTTCCACCACCACTACTATGTGCAAGTCTCCTAATTTCATTTTCTCATTTGTAAATGAGGGATTATCATCATTATTTAATAAGGTCATAGTTGTAACCAAAATACCACACAGTAATAGTCTAGCCAAGTACAAACACTCATTCAATGCTCCCATTTTACTGTTCATCTCTAAAACCAGCGCTGATCTCAAGAAAAATGATGAAGTGCTTTGCCTTTAGGGACCCAAATCTCTCTGCTCTCCAGGTGAACCAGCTCTCACAGCACTCCTAGATCCTGACCTTTGGTAATCACTCTGCCTCCCCACATTCAAGAGTCTGTTTAGTCATCACTCAACATTTATGGAACGCCCATTAAGAGCCAAGCACAAAAATGACTAAAATAGCCCCTGCCCTTGATGTGCTCCCAATAAAAGCAGAGAGGTACCTAAATGTTCTAGTCAGAGGAGAGTCAAGTCAAAACTGGAAGACTTCTCGGGCATGATCTTAGTGTATGACACCACTCATATTTTTTCCTCTACTCCTCTAGGATCCCTTTATAACAAACAACTCTCCAGCCTGTACTTCTCCACACTTCTGATGAATTTTCAGTATGTATTAGGTCATATTTTAATCACAGGAATGTATATTCCTGCTCCTGGAAAAATCTATTTAGATACCACTGAGCAAAAGAATAACACAGGTAGAGAAATTTTAAAATCATATTTAAATGATCAGTAGTGACAATCAATGCAGGTTCTCTTCTCAGTCATCAGAAAGGAGGAAAAAGTCTGACAAGGAAAAAGCAATAACATTGATAATGTGCTTTAGGGACAGATTTTGATTATTTAAATTTTATAAATTTAAATTTTGTAAATGAACTTGAAGTGAGATCAGTTGATTTTAGTAATTTTCTATACATAGGACACAGGAAAGAAGAATTTTGGATACAAGTTTTTTTTTTTTTTTAGTCATCATCAACATTTCAACAGCTCTGGGCTTTAATCTAGCTGCCTATTTAAATGGCAAATTTCAGAAAACTTTTATATCAAGTGAGAGAAACAGAGAAAAGGGAGCATTTGAGTGTGAATTTCCCAAGATCTTATTATACTGGAAAGGCTGCACATTAGTAGATAAATGTGAGAAATGAGGGATGGATCCCAAGTGACAGAATCATTTAAGAAAATACTAAGCTGCTTTAAAGCTTCATAAACTGAATAATAGCAAAATATAGGAGTTGTGAATTTTAAAGGAACTAATCCAGGATCACGTGAAGAAAATTTTAGCATAAAAGGACACATAAATAGCTAATTTCTTATCTTTGATTAAAAAAGATTACCATAGAATTCAAATTCTCATATAGATTTATTAAAAGATGGTTACATTAATTTCATTGTATTAGTGTATGTTAGATTTTGATTTTATTATTATAAAAAAATAAAGCCTCAAAAGAATATTGGTAAATATGGAGCCAAGCCTTTGAAGGCAAAACTTAAATGCAATGTATCATAACATAGACTTTAAAAAAAATTTATCTTCATATATACATAGTCATATAGAGAGCCATATATATGAATTTATGTAGCTTTGCATATGCATATAAATGCAAAAATTAAGAATAGGATTTATCAAAGTATTACTTTCAAAATATTTAGCACAATTCCAATGGAATTTTGAGATGTGAACAATATATTCCTCAAATAAATCTTTCCACTGCGTTTGCTCATTCCCTTCCTAATTTTATTACTAATAGTTTTTATGAAAAAGGAAACACATTATTCTCTTGTTTCACTTCCTTATTACAAACAAATTAAGGTATAAGATTTGGTTTCAAATATAGTTTCACATAACTGAAACTATAAACACAGCAAAGAAAGAGAATACTGCTCTGAATTATAACAGTGTTAAGATGATTAATACAAACGCAGCTAACAAAATAACTGTTTTAGTATCTATACCAATAGGGATTTTTTTTTCACTTCTTTATTTTGTTTTGCTTTTTTGTTTGTCTGTTTGCTTTTCCTTTCTCTATTCTCCAATTCTTTCAGAGATTAAAATATTGGCAGTAGGCGTGAGTTTCCAGAGTTACAACTGTCCACAGAATTCAGGAATGATTCTGTCTTCATCTCTCTCTATGGAATTCAGGTCAGCAGTGAAAAATTGTCTCTTGTTTGTTTTTTTGTTGTTAAAAAGCCCAGTTAAGATTATTTTAAAAAATCCAAATTTCAACATTGCTCAATTCAAGGATTCTCTTCCTTCCTCTTGAAGTTGGGAGGTGAAGATTAGGGACCATCACGCATGACGGAGGTGGGGGTGACTATGAGGATCACGTGTTCTGTAGTTGTGTCCTGCCGTAACCCCTGGCTGATGACACTTGCAGTCCATTCTCTTGGTATCTGGTGCTGGCTCTGTTGGATGGCAAGCATTTCTGTAGTCTCATCTTTAGACTACTCCCAGGCCCCTCAAAATAACCATCGCTTTGATGTTGTAGCTGTGCTTACACAGATAGCACATGTCTGATTTGTCCATCCTCTTGCTTCTGCCATCCCCCTCATTACCTGGGCACACAGGAATGTTCATGCCTAATCCATACCATCCTCAAGCCCAAGGGAAGCTTCTCAGAAACATTACGCTTCCAAACTGCTCTTTCTCTTTGTGTTAGAGTTGCTGGACATGTCTACAAGGCTTCTACCTTTGAACTCTAGACAGGAAGCAAAACCCAGGATTTTATATTCCCTCATTCACCCCAACATAAATGACTTCTCTCTTCTATTTCCTCCCTTCTTTTCCCTGCCACCCACCCCAGAGATTATTAGAAGCAGAGGGAGCAGTTAATCTACTTGCTTTTTCAAAAACTCTCTTCCACGTTCCTTCTCCTCCTCTTCCAACCTGAATCTCAGTTATGTCTTACCCTGGGTTGGGGCACGGGTGCAGCTTTTTCGTCTTTTCATAGAGTCCCCCATCTTTTTTATCTCACACTTGCTGGTGAGTTGTTTTTTTCTCATTTTTCCAAATGAACCATCCATAATCTAGCTTCTTTATTTCATCAGTCAACATGAGAGTCATTCTGAGAAGGACAGAATCCATCACCAAATGTCTCAGGTATTTCTTTCACAACATAAACTCTCCATGTATTGTCCCATCTAGATTGTGTGAAAACAATTTCAGAGAATCATTAAAGTTCTAAATTTGTCAACTGCTTGAGTCTTACCCTTTGGGCAAATAATTCTTGATTAAAACATTATCTAAAATAAATTAACAACCGAATTCA
Organism: Tapirus indicus; assembly: GCA_031878705.1. Taxonomy (NCBI): domain Eukaryota; kingdom Metazoa; phylum Chordata; class Mammalia; order Perissodactyla; family Tapiridae; genus Tapirus; species Tapirus indicus. Next base: position 24,694,745 of record CM062939.1, on the reverse strand, counting down.
TATATTCTCAGTGTAATCACAGCACATCTGTGTGTTCCTTCCCATATTAACAAAATACATTTAAGGGAACAAATCTACTCAATATTCTTATGATCAAAAAGATAATTATGCCAAATGGTTTGGCAAGTTTCTTCTGTATAGAATTATTTCACAAACAATCCAATAAGGTTAAGTACAAGTTCATGTCTAAGACTGGGATCATTAATTTTTGCTTTTATTCTCCTACTGAATCCATTATCATCAAGCTTTCAGAAAATTAATTCTGTTTCCCCAAAATAGTGTTACTGATTATGATTATAAACTATGAGTGTGTTTGATTAAAGAGACCAGTATCCATAAAAGATACTTCAAAAATAGATCATAATTTTCTGTTCCTAGTGTTGTTTTTTTGTGTGTGTGAGGAAGATTAGCCCTGAGCTAACCTCCGTTGCCAATCCTCCTCTTTTTGCTGAGGAAGATGGGCCCTGAGCTAACATCTGTGCCCATCTTCCTCTACGTTATATGGGACGCCGCCACAGCTTGGCTTGACAAGCGATGTGTTGGTCCACACCCAGGATCTGAAACTACGAACCCCGGACCCCGGAAGTCGAGCATGTGAAATTAACCACTATGCCACGGGAGGCCCCCGTTCCTGTTTGTCTAAAACTACAACTATTATTTTAAAAGTATATCAACAAATTTTTCTTAAAATTATGTTACTCAACTTCAAAAACCTTTGTACAATGAAATGTGTATGAAGTCTAATCAGAATTAGCCAAAAATTAAGGCTAATTTTCAGTAAAATCTTGGATTTGACTTCATTTTACTGAAGCTGCTGTTTCGGGTACTGGAAATCAACAGAGCAGGAATGTGGTTAATGGCCAGTTATGTCAGGTCACTAAAACCTCTGAGGTATAGAGAAAAGAGGAGTGAGGTCTCCCAACATAAAAATTGACACTAATTCAGGGGAGAAATTTTTTTAAACTTTGAAATGTCAATTTGTTTGCTAAATATATGGTTATCAAGTCCTTATAGCTCCTAACACAATTGTTCTTTCTATTGCTATTTTCAAAAAAAATCATAACTATTTAAACTATTGTTCAATGTTCTTTAACCATTTTTTTAGCCTTACTGCCTGAGATGACACAAATACACTCCTTCAGACAACTACTACTCAGCTTCTAGCCTCTAAATATTTATACCTTTAGAGCTGAATATTAATTAGCTTCAGTATTGGAGATGATAGATAGATGCATAGATAGATAGATGACTGATTGATAATAGAGAGAGAGAGAGTGAGAGAGAGATGACTGATTGATAACAGATAGATAGACAGATATAACAGACACAACTCAGAATCTTATTCTTGGTGAATCTTTAAAATAATGATGACAACGATAGCTGTCATTTATTAAATGCTTACTATATTCCAAAAATTTTGCATTTGTCTTAATTCATTTTCACCAAAACCTAATGAGTTAATCTTATTCCACTTGTCTTAAAAACAAGACAGATAAGGCACAGATAGCTTAAGAGCGTTGCTTGGTTTGTAGGTGGCTGAGCCAGAATTTAAGCCCAGATCTACCAGATCCCAGATATTCATAGATCTATTATTGGTCATGCTATACATCCTCCTCAGACTCCTTATTATCTACTTCATTGGTGTTCACTGGAGAGGAAAAGGTCAAAATTCATTAATATATTATTAATCTTTTAACTCAAGACCACAAAGAACTCCCCAAATATGTGCTTTTACTTCAGAGAATATTTTTGGATGGCAAAATTTAAGGATCATTCTCTCCAGTTCCCACAGTTTGCTTAAATGATATCTGTTGAATATTCTTTTCCTGCCCTGCATACCACCCCAAATATCCAAATTCAGTCTAGCTGGAAGCCTGGTGGACATGCCTTAAAAGCATAACGTGCTTCCCATTGACAGCTCATAAGACACCAGGTCTCACTGACAGAATAACCTTTTTCTCCTGTGAGCAGTGACATGAATGATACAGACAATACTACTGGGAACACTCAATGAAAGGCAGTTGGCACATTTTATTCTTTGGAATTGAAGGTCTGTAACATGAGAGATTATATAATTGTGAAGGGAACCATAAAATTCCTGGCTCTCCTCTATAGTGAAAATTTTATTTTTTAGATAACCTGATAATAGAAACTTTCACACTAGAAAAGATTTCTATTTTCTTTCCTAATACACAAAGCTAATGTTTTGTGGTGTGTTGTGTTGATGTTCCCTAATACACATTAGTCCTTCCAAATGTCTGCGTGATAAGTGAACTTTTCTTCTATTTATTAAATACTGCTAAGATCAAAAAAAGGCAAAGCCTTTTAACAGAGACATTGCAAAAATGATGATTGCCACAAGCCAGTTTCTCTCATGGTAGAGCAATGAAAAGGAAAGTCTTTATTCCTCCAGAATTTGCAGGAGCAAAAAAAAAAAAATGCATGTTTTTCCTTTGGTCATGAGAAAAGTGAGGGCCAGAAAGAGAAAGAGAGAACAAGTTAGCTAGTGTGATTACCTTACATCACTCAAGAGAGCTGACTTGAGGGAAAAACACACCTCAGAGGAGAGAAGCTGGAGAAGTCCTACAAGATGTCCCAAGGCTGAGGGACATACCTAAGGAGACCAGAAGAATCTGTCCAAAGTGTCCCAAATGAACTGCAGATATGACATCTCCAATGAAGGTATTTTTTTGGAGTGGGAGAAGGGAGAAGAAAAGGAATCAAAACTTGCCATAGCCAGGAAAAACCAACCAATGACAGATTGATTGAAGTTAACGGAAACCAGTCCTTGCCTCTGACATCACTTCCCTCTCCTCATTTGGAATCCTGGAGGAGTCTCAACTAGCCTAACGCACCGGGACAGGGCAGTAGAAATGGCAGATGGGAACATGGGGAGGAAATCTACTCTGCTGTCCTTCCCCACTACAGTCTTCCAGCCCGCAACATGGTGGGAGATGGAAGAAGCTTTAACTTAAAATTAAGTAAGAAGTTTATGCTTATACTGAACTATATATGATAATTACTAAACTGGGAATTTTTTTACAGAACTCAAAGTAATCAGAGAATTGTTGATTATCTGTGAGTGAATTACACCCGGTCCCTGCATGTGCACGCACGTGCACACACACACACACACACACAAATGCATTGAGTCTGCCCAAGGGCAGAAAAAGAATTAGCCACAGAATGGGTTAAAACGAATCAAAAGAAAATGAAAGTATTTTCTATCTATACACGACATATCCTGCTTGTTTATTCTTGTCGTTATTAAAATCTCTTTGGGACACTCATAAAGCACTTTTTACTCTACCTTTTCATGATTCCTCTGTCATGTACGAGTCATCTTTACTTTTGGGGCAACTTCTGCCTAGAGTGAGATGCCTATTTTAAACTGGGACTGCATCCTGTTTTGTCCATATCTTTGCCATTTCCTATTTTATATGTCCCAGGTGCTACAGATGCTACATAGAGCAGTAGCTAGAAAAATAGGTAACACAAATTAACTGACTGTGCTACTGATCTTGTTCTTCTAATTAGTGATCTGCAGATGTTACATTGAGAGACCAGCCAGAGAATGGAGGAAAACCTCTGCCCTGCAATCAAAAAAAGAGGTTAAAGGGGGCCGGCCCAGTGGCATAGCAGTTCAATTCGCATGCTCCACTTAGGCGGTCCTGGGTCCACAGGTTCAATGGCAGACCAAGGCACCACTTGTCAAGCCATGCTGTGACAGGGTCCCATATAAAGTAGAGGAAGATGGGCACGGATGTTGGCCCAGGGTCAATCTTTCTCAGGAAAAAAAAAAAGAAGAGGATTGGCAATGGATGATAGCTCAGGGCTAATCTTCCTCACAAGAAAAAGGAGATAGATTAAAAAGAATCTGCTTTATGGGTTTCATATTAGGTTTGTTGTTTCATATGACATTGGCACCAAATCCTTGCCTGTGCACCTGAAAGTCATATGCCATCTAAGAACACATACTAAGATACGATTTGTCATTGAAAATTGTCCACACTGGGAAGAACTGAGTTCCTTTGGGTCAATAGATTGAAATTTTTAAGGAAAATAACATTTATAGGTAAGTTGGGAATATGATCTTCACTAATTTATAGCCAATCAAGAAATTTTACAGTTTTTTCCACTCACCTAAAAGGTAATCATGAATGCTTAATTAAGGAGATTTGGTCCCAAAATATTTTCAAGTATTTATTGGGATCAAAGAATAAAAATGAGAATTTTTTGTCACAAATTTTTACCAAAATTCACTTGCAGTTATACAACTTTTCTTATGGTTTTAGGATAAAACAGTTTATTCCACTGAGGACATCTCTCTAGAAGGGATGGTGGGAGAGTAAAGAGTCAGACTAAAACTTAAGGCACCTGAGGCCTTGCCCTGGGTTTGTCACTAATTAATTCTGTAACTTTAAAAATCCTGTAATGTTGCTATGACTCTTGTTTTATTGAATCTATTTTTATAACATTACTCATATCCTCTAAAAATAAATTAAACAGTTCTTAACACTCTCAAATTAGGATAAGTATATTCAATCTCGTCCACTTCATAAAGCCATCAAGAAGATCAAAAATATTTGTGAACAAATTTATAACAGTATAAAGTACAATAGAAATGCTAGTAAAGGCTAAATCATTGATAACATACTGAATATATTTTGCAAATGCACTTTACATGAATTATTTTACTAATCCTCACAATAACCCAGGTCAAGTAAGCAGTTTTATAATCCCACTTTCAGAGAGGGATACAGAACTATATCCAGGCCACATAAACAGCAAATAGTTACGAAGTAATCAACAGCAGAAAGTCCCTTCCCTAGTCCCAGAAAAACACTTATGGAAAAAATCGTATATTTAAAATTTGAGATTAGAAAATAACTATAAGTTTAAAATACATAAAAATGTATTATTCTTGAAGTTTAGAAGCTCAGTGCCTTCTTATAGTCAGCTACCTTTCCTTGGAATGACCACTCAAATTATACAAATGAAAATAATCATTTGATTCATTAAGTGGACAAGACAATAAATTTACTGTTTCTAAATCTGTAATCTAAAACATAAAATTCCAGTATATCTACATAAAGAACTAATGATTAATACACAGCAGATTTGATGTTGAGAAGTGTGTGAGAGGGGTATATCCATCATTTTCACAATTTTGAATTTTCTGTGACTATAGATTATGATTTGGAGGCTCCTGAAATAAACCACATGAAATGAGGAACTGAAAATAAATTCAGGAAGGCACATTTTGCTGTTGATGTTGTTTTTGTCCATGAGTATTATCTTGATGTAGACAGATTTCCCAGGAAATGGTTGTTTTTTTTTAAATGCCAAAATCAAGGTGATCTTCCAGAATGGAAACACAAATGGAGTGGAAAACCTTCTCTTGTTACATAAAAATTCTTTATAGAATTATGTGATTTACCTAATGGGTTATTGCTATCCTTCCTCAAGCTTACTTTGGTCATTTTTATAAAATCTTCTAACGGTCTCCTAAAGTCCCATCAACTAGTAACGCAACTCCTCTAATAAATCTTTACATAACATTTTGCAAATAACATGACTATTCCTTTATTTCTCTACCTTACTATTTGCACCCACTACAAGCAAACTCAGCTTCAAAAGATTTGCACATTTTCACCAAGAGCGAAAAGATTGTACTTCCCATCTTGATGAAGAGTTCGCAGGCCTGCGAGAACTGAAGCACTGAGAACAAACGCCTGCTGTTTTGAAAATTGTGTATGAACCCAAACGAGGAGTGCCATCTGATCGTGCCTGCTGTGGCCAGTGCTGTGCAGAGCTCTGACATCATCCTGGAGCTTGTAACCCTTTCTTTCACGTTGCTCTACAACACTGATTTTATTACTACGCGTTCCTAGGCAATCCAGCTAGCGTGGTCGGAGGAATTGAGTAGACACTCGCTGAGTTGAACGCAGGCCATCGCAACCTTTCAGTGGAAACCCCGAGGAGGCTCAGTAAGTACCAATGACACCAACAGTAAAACCATGCCCATGAGGATAATGGAATTATCTATTTGCGGGTCAATATCTCGGATTTGAATTAGTTGAACACGGTGATCCGATTGATCCTGACTCACTTAGAAGACAAACAAAATGAACAGAGAGCACAGAAATCGGATTGACTTTTTGTAAGTCAATTTACCATTTCCTCACTAAAATGTCAAATACACTGTCCAGAAGTTCTAAGAATCCTGTTATTTTTGTTGTGGATTTCATTTCAACAGTGTTTCTAGTTTTAGGCTTATAATACTACTGTAACAGCGGGAGATGGAACATTATCACCCAAAATACATTTCAAAAAACCTCTACCAATACCATTCATTACTGGAGGCTTATTACCTGGGTCTTACTGGTTCTATATCACTCTGAAGGGAAAAGTGATATATTTTATAAGTATATTAAAATTTCAGTTTCAAAAGAGAGTTTTCAGGATATATAACCCTAAATTAACAGACCTCTTCAAATTAGCATTTAAAAAAGGTTTTTAGCTGTCTCTGTCCTACTGGCATTGAAAATATATGTAGAGCAAATGGTGAGGATCTAGAATACTATGAAAGCCCAAAAAGTAACTCTGCTATTACTATGAAGTGCTGAGTCACAGAATCACAGTAAATATTATGAAGAGTAATTATAAGATTTATTTGGATGGGTAAATGAACACAATCTCTCTTTACATCTGTGTGTCCCGTGGGAAGGGCGATAGAGGGATGTATATACATGCAGGCAGCTGCACACTTTATTCTGAGGATCTGAGCTTCCCTTTTACTTCCTAGTGTAGAGAGGGGAAGCTATACATCTGTAAGCTGTATGAGTGAACTGGCAGGATGTGAATTTACTCAGCTGGCTGAATGTACCTCTTCAGATTCTGGTCCCTTATCCTGATTCCCAGTCTTCACACATATGGCAACAGTGTGTTGATTAGAATAAAGTCAGTATGAAATTGGTAAAAAATATGGAAAAGCACACCAAAAATATTCTTATACCCTCCTTTATAATAAACCAGTGTCAGTGACAACTTCCCTGAGAGAAGTAGGAAACAATCGGTGACAACTTTCCTAGGAGAAATAAAAAGACCTACCAGTTGGAGCCACAAGAAATTACTTTCACAGAATCATTCATGAACAAGTGTGTTGTATTAAGCCATTGCGTTCTGGAGTGGGTTTTAGACAGGATTATTAAGGAACGGAGGTGGGTGTGAGGGAAATACAATGGAGGTGGGTGTAAAGGAGGCAAGGATCACTCCTGGGTTTGGATAAGCTAAATTGGCCCAACTTCTAGAGGACATCCATGTGGTTTTCTTTTTAATCATGATGGAGGAAAGCAATCCCTTCCTCCCTTCCTCCCTTGCTCCCTCCCTCCCTCCCTTCCTTCCTTGCTTCCTCCCTCCCTCCATCTCTTCCTTCCTTCCTTCCTTTCTCTTTCTTTCCTTCCCTTTTTTTTCACATCATCAGTTTTTGTCATGAAAAATAAACACATAACTATTACTTCTGGAAACTGTGCAGCATCCTTGATCACCTAAACAGAATCCATGAATATGTGTGATCTGACTAAGTGCCTCTGCCATGTAAGAGACAGAACTAAAACAAGCCCATCCACCAGGCACTTGTCATACTGCTGCGTTAGGGACAGTTTGTATACCTAGAGATACTGAGAAACGTTTTCTTCTAAAGCTTGGGTATGATAGTACTCCATATGTGCACTTGCAGATCATATGAAATCGTATCACATATCATATATACAATATCCTACTTATTCTTCATGACACCTTGTAAAAATAGCTATTGTTTAGCCTTTTTATTAGAGAACAAATTGAAACTACAGATTTTGTAGTCATTCCATAAAAAACAGTTGATGGTTTGCTAAACTGCAATTTTCTGTCAGGCCCATAAAAGATTTTTCTATTTTTAAATAAATAACATAATCACAGATATTCACATCCCTTTTCTCTCTCCTACATCTATTGTTATTCAAACTGCCCCTTTTTCACCTTTGATGCTTATCGCTTTCCTTGGACAAATAATATTTAACTCCCATTAATGAGGAGTAAGTCCTTCTTTTCAGAACATCCACATTCCCTGTTAAAATAGTTTGGTTATGAATGATGCAATTTGCTCATTTTTATTGTAGTTGTTTTGTTTGTTTGCAAAGATATTTTGCCACTTCATAAATAAAATAATCTCAGTGTATATATAAAACCAAATGAAAACCAATGAGAGGAAACCTTTCTTCTTCTTCTTTTTTTTTTTGCTGAGGAAGATTGGCCCTGAGCCAACATCTGTGCCCATCTTCCTCTATTTTGTATGTGGGATGCCACCACAACATGGCTTGACTAGCTGCGTGTAAGTCAATGCCCAGGATCCGAACCCTGGGCTGTGGAAGCAGAGCACACGAACTTAACCACTACACCACCGGCCAGCCCTGTGGAAATGTTTCTTGTGTGGGTGTGTGTTTTGAGTGTGTGTAAGAACGTTTTGTGTATCTATGACAATAAAAATTTAGACATGTTCTAATTTTTGCACAGCTTAGCAGAAATAGCAATTTTTCTCTGCAAGAATCTCTTTTAACACTACCCCTCAACAACCATATCAAACTTTTTCTTAAGCCTCTCTTTGCTGTTATTGCGCTATTCTTTCTTCACATAAAAAGCAACCATTGTATTAAGACTTATGTCTCCTCTATTAAAGATGATCCTGCATCTATTATTCTACCACAAACATGCACTGGTGATTTTAATGCCAGTGGCTTTTAGATAATTAAGTTTTTAACACAAATAAACCTATCAGCATAACAATCCATTTGACAAAATAGAAAAGAGGCAATATTTACATCAATGGTGCTTTGAAACTAACATTTTCCTTCAGGGATACATAGCACATAGTCTAGTCTTTTCTCTTGACAGGTTATAAATATTCTCAGAAGTAACTGTTTTGATGTTGCCTTAAAAATAGGGCAGAAAAGGAGTAAAGAATACGGGGGCTACATGCATTTTCACATGAATTTCTCTATCACATTTGACAGTTTAATTATATTGTTATTTGCATTTCTCATGTCACTTCGTACTTTAGAGTCCTAGCTAATGGCTTTCCATAAAGTGATATTAATAGTGCTCTTTGCTGAATGAAATCTTATCTTACCTTCTTGCTGTGCTAGATAAATTCAATCAACAACAACCATATGTTAAGAACTTTGAAGTTTGTGAGAATTGACAATTTCTGAAAGCCTTTATTCTTGGCTGTACATAATACATGTCTGCAAATCAAAGAGTGGTCCATAACGGAAAGGGAATTTAGAGAAATAACCATGGAAATTTACTGGGGGAAAAAAGAAACAGTGTTCATATTTCAACATAATTTGGAAATGCTTGTATACATTTCTCCCTCTAGCAACAATTACCTCAGGATTAGAAAATTTCTGCCATGTCTCATGCCTTCTCAAACTTTTTCACACTAGACTCCAAAGATAACTTTATAGGAGCATAAATTATTTGAATAGTGTTTTGTGCTCTTTAATAAATGTTGAGTGCCATCAGACTCTAATTAATATGGCAACACATTATTTTTAGTCTTGTTAAAGGATGAGTTCAATCAGCCCTATTTTGTGGAACAAAAGAGAAGAATCTGATCTGAATTGGCAAAATTGTATTATTTAGTTTTCCTCGATGGTCAGCCATGTTCATTGCATTTTCACCATACCTTTGCTATTTTTTTGTGATGTTGAGAAAAATAGTAGAAGTCTTAGAATAAGGACTTCCAAGTCCTTTATTCTGCCAAGAGGAAATTACTAGGTTCTAAAGCTTGAGCATGCATTTAGCACCATCGGGGGGGGGGGGGGAGGGTTGTGAAAACACAGATTCCCAGGTTCCACGCCCAGAGTTTCTGAATCAGTAGCTCTGGGTTGAGGCCCAAGGATGTGTATTTCTAACACGTTCCCAGGTGGTGATGATGATGCTGGCCTGGGGACCACACGTGGTGACGAGACGACTGAATGAGAGGAATCCCGTGTGGAGAATTAGACTCTTCGCCAAAATAGTTTGGCTAATTCCCTCATTCTAAACTACCAAGTAGATCATTTTGATCAATATCTGGGATCTTCCTCCTCTTAAAATGACTCCAAAGAAAGCTGAAAAATTAAAAATTTGGTCCTATTAATGCAAGAGCTGAGGATAAGTAAAGAGACAATTCTCTTTGCCTAGACAGAGGATCAGAATAATTTGAAAAAGGGAGGAAGGGAGGAAGGGAGGGAGAGAGGGAGGGAGGAAGGAAGGGAGGGAGGAATCAGCTAATTACCAATTAGCCCTAGGGAGCCAGTCCACCTTATCACCACAACAGTTAGAGCCTTGCTTAGCTTTTCTCACTCTGGCACCTCATTGTAGGAATGGAATATTATTCAAAACAGTATTGCTCAGACTAGGGAGGGAGGGAAGAAAAAAGAAGGGAAGGAAGGGAGAATGAAATGAAGAAAGAAATTAGTTTCAAGGGCTTTGGAGAGAAAGAGGTCTCAAATAATAACAACAGCAAAATAAATACAACTGTGCCTAAAAAGAGGACTTAGGGAGAAGGCCTCAGAATGTGTCAATTCTAGTGATTTTACAAATCACATCTATTGTCCTCAAATAATTCTTCTTTTAGTTCTCAGCTGCCACAGATAAGTGGTCAATTAGGATAATTTGTTGATAGGCTCATTAGTAATTTCATTCGGGGGCCTCTGGTTGAGCTCCTTACTCTGATTAAAATAAATTTCTACAAATCTTGTTATTTCATATGAATGCTCCAATCAATGAAAAATTATGAAGCTAATCAATTTTAAATAGAATATTTTTATAAGTTTGAAGCATTTTACAAGATACTTTCCTAATTAGTAATCTTGTTTTCTTTGTGACAGAATAATGGAAACAAAGACACTCACCTACAGCAAATAATAGTTGCCTGTTCCGCAGATTTAGTCATCTCACTTTAAAATAAAATTTTATTTCAGACATTATTAAAAATATGTAGACATTTGACTATATTCCCACAGAATCCAGATGCTTTCTACTAGTGAAATGACTCTTTTCCAAGCCACAGTAACTTTTCAGACCATAGTAATAAAATGGAACACTGTTCATCCACCTGTTGGTTGTTTATTATGTGCCAAGAATCTCTTAGATTTCGCATAGTGCAAAGAATGTAATATGAAGTCTGGCACCCAAGAGGCTGACAATCCAAATAGGGAAATGACTAAATGACTACATGAAGTTAAGAGGGATACGTAAGTCAACATGTCATAGAAGATGGAAGAGAAGAAATCGGTATGGGTAGTAAGAAAAGAACCTGACCTTAACTTGGAAGAACAAGCAGCTGGACACAGCTGGCAGAGTGAGGGGTGCCATAGATGGGCCAGTGCCCTGCAAATTCACAGGCTCAGCATGCAGAATGGCCCAACTGGGGAGCTAGTCTACTTTATCATTGCAATAGTCAGGGTCATGCTTTTCCCACCCTGGTACCCCATTGTAGATCTGGAATATTATTCTAAATTTGGTATTGTTTAGGTTACAAGGTATTAATGGTCAGAAATAATTATTTGACTCCAGATAGAACTGAAGGTATATCAGAAGCATAGTTAGGTCTTAAAGAAAATTCAGCTATCTCTTTGTGATTGAAAACAATAATACCAACTATTCAATAGGAAAAATGACCCCTATCTAGTTCAAATGAAATATGTTTGTGTTTCTATCTTGTTATTCTGCTATCTCCTTCCCAAAACCCTGCACTTACAGAGTTTTCAGGCCTTTTGTTAGGGTATTTGTTTTCTTATTGAGTGTGTGGTTGTTTTGTCATTGGTATTTTTGTGTGGGGCAGCGTAGTATCTATTCACTTATGTTGTAAATATTAAAACAGATTTTTGTATAAAATATGTAGCTAGCTCAAAAGTTATCTCCAGAAATATTTCTTGTGGGTCATCAAAATGTAATTACCTTTCTGGAGCCATAATTCTGTGTGTGTGTGTGTGTGTGTGTGTGTGTGTGTGTGTGTGAGAAAATATACACTAATATGCCTCACTTTTGATGATGTTAAAGAAGCAGCTGTCAGTCAGTCTGGCTGAGTTCCTGGCAATTTCTATACAGATGAAGAAGTCTGAACAACCACCGGATATTTTTCATCGAAGTGTTCTGCAGATGTTGGCAAAGAGATAGAATCCCGTGAAAGGGACAAGTGTGCATTTTAAAGTGTATGTGGAAAGATGAGGCCTCAGGCAGGCACAGCAATGAAAGAGTCTTTCAAAGGAATAACACTCTATTTGTTCTGCCAAATCCAAAGAAAAAGACCCAATAAATAAAAATTTGGCGCCTGAACTGATGGTCTTCAAACATCTCTTCTATATGATATGCATACTTTGAATATTTAGAATAAAATATAAAATAACCTGAAAGAAAACCATATGTATCTACATTGTGGTACTTCAAAAACAGAATCTATATGTTTTAAATGAATTAGGCAATCCGTATACCTCCAATCGGCTTATCACAGACAAGAGATATTTTTAGAAGTTGGAAATCTTCCAAATAAACATATTTCCAGGATATGGGAAGATTTTGCACAATTTAATTTATCCTAATAACATACAATCTGAAGTTAAGACAAAAGTGTTTATTCTAAATATTGTTGCAAGCTTTAGTCTTTTAAATATTTCTAATACTATGTCACCTCATTAAATTAGGATTTAGTTAATACAAAATTGTTGTGTTATAAAAATAAAATAAGAAAGTACCTAAAGTATGAGATAATTTCCTTTGGCTGATTAGATTAGACCAACTTGGAATAATGGAAAAACATGAACTTTAAAGATAGGTATCTTCATTAATTTCTATTCTCTTTTATTTACTTGCTATGCGGCCATGTGGAAGTCACAACAGTTATCTGAGCTTAAATTTCTTCATGATTACACAATAATAGCCCCTGTCAGCCCTGTTCTTTCAAGCATCATTTGAGATAATAGATACAAAAGTAATTTATAAAGTTTAACACACTAGTCTATAAAAAAAAAAACAACAGTGGATTTAAATTAGTGTGCTAGTTTTGAGTCCCAGCTCTTTTAGCTATATGAACTTGGAAAGGTCATCATTTCTCTTCAAGTCTATGAGCTCTTCTGGTTCTCCATACATGTAGTTCTTAAAGTGTGGTCTCCAACCTACAGCATCAGCTGTACCTGGGAGCTTGTTAAAAATGCACATTCTTAGGCCCTACCCCAATCTCCTGAATCAGAAACTATGGGGGTGGGCCCATCAATCTGTGTTTTAAAAAAGCTGTCCAGGGGATTACTATATCCTAAAGTTTGAGAAGCATAGAGCAAAGGAAATGATAATACCCATCTTATTAGTTGTTGTGAAGACCATCATTAGAGTTACCTGGGACATATATGTATATATATATATATATATATATATGTATATATATATATGTGTGTGTAGATATGAGTGTGTTTGTATATATACACATATCTGTCCACATACACATAATCTGCCCACCCAGGCTAACTAAATAAGAATCTCTGGGGGTGCAAGCCCAAGCACCAAGATTTTTATAAAGTTTGCAGTAATGTTAACGTGAATTCAGGGAGTGCTAATTATTCCAGAGATGTTACAGGTGGCCAAAACACCTGGACATACCCTCTAGTGACCTTCAGCTGGTGACTGCAATTATGTGCACTGGCCAAGGTCATAGGTTCCCTGGGATTTTTGTGACTTCAGTATTCCTCTGCTACACTGGCCAGAGTAAAGTGTGGGCAGTCGGAGGACCTGGGAGCTGGGAGTAGAGTAACCAGAGGTGCACTGTACAGCCTTCTCCTCCCACCCCTATCAAATTAGTCACCGATCCAGAACCACAGAATAAATCTCTGGATTCTTCTTTCTTCTCTCCCTAGCTGCTTCCACCCTTTTCGTTCAGAAGTCGGGCTTTGGGAACTCAAAATCCAGACAAGCAGTTGTTGTCTTCAAGGAGGGTCTGTTTTCTGTTATGAGATGAAACTCCTCTTAGACAAAGAAGTACAAAACCTGGGAATGGTTGACACTCACGATCATCACAATAAGTGATCTTGCAATACCAGTATAGAGAACCAGTTTAAGGCAAATATCTAGGGAAATTGGTTAGATATTTTGTTTTTTTCCTCCACTTCAATGTGCAAAATTTGACCCAAAGCATAATAGAACAGATCGAACGTCATATTGGGTTTCAAATCCATTTTTAAACCAAATCCGTTGTGTTTGATTCAGTTATTTAGTAGGAAAAAAAAAATGCTAGCTCTATACCCAAAAAGGCTTTGGCTAAATCAGTTAAATTATCCAGTGAATTGTCCATTTAACTCACCTAACTGAGAGCTTAAATGTCTAAAACACTCTAACCCTTCTCAAACTGTGTAATGGCTTCTTTGTGGTAAGGATATGAGAAGTCACCCAACAAACATGGCACATAATGCTGGAGCATCAATTTCATGCAATGATGTGAGTGGAAACACATTGAAAACAAGGAGAGAATATGATGCAAGTTTTAATTAGAGAAACCTCATACTTGTGTAGGCCACTGTGAGCATTACCACCAATCCCTTCTGCACGTGCCACCCACACCTGTATTCATATTAAGCTTCTTTTATCAATAGAGGTACCAACACAGGAAAACGTGAGCTCTCTACTCTATAAAACAAGAAAATAAAGTAGGGGAGTGATTCAATTATAGAGCTTACCCTGGCTGTAAAAAATACTACGTTTGAACCATCAGCATAACTGAGGTCAGAGAATTATAGCAATAATTGCTTAAAACTTTCATCTTATATACAAGTAAAATAATCATCAATTTCACAAATGTCAACTCCAATCTGTTAGTTGAATAAAAATATTGTTAAAATGCTGTCTCGTGAAAATACAGGTGACATTGGTGAACATCTTGTCTACCATTTCAATTAGAAAGTCAAGAACATAATCATGTAAACAGGGCTCACTACACACACGTACACACACACACACACACACACGCGCTCTGTTCCAATTGCATTTGCATTTGTGACAAAGTGAAAAATAACTCGCTTTTCAACAAATCCACAAATACAAATAAAGACACAACGCATGAGAACTACACTTTCATTCCTGCAAAAATTCAACAAAGTATTCAAAAATTTGCCCCAAGTATCTCAAATAGAAATCCTGATAATATACTTTAGGCTAACGTTCAATCTTCTCTAAATGAAATTAGGGACATTTTAATAGCTGAGGGATGATTAAACAGTCTGATGATGCAAAAATATCACTTTAAAACTTCAAAAAAACCCATAACATTTAAAAATTGATGGTGTTTTTGAGAATTATATTTACCTCTACAATAAATCAACACGGCTCCAAATTCATGTGATGATATTGGGCAGGTGGTATATTTAAATTTTTAAGGATTACATACGAAATAGTCAAAATTAAGCATCAAAAGAAGTTATTATTTTTGTTGGTGGTGATATTGTTGTTTATCCTAATTTTAATATTTTTTATTCTGCATTCTAATTAATGAAACACATTTCTGCCTATGAGATGGGCAAATGTCAAAAAATGTGATAGTATAGAGTACAGGCAGAGCTAGGGAGAAACAGGTGGGACTGTCAAATTTGACAACTTCTATATAACACAATTCAGCAATATCTGTCAAAATTCAAAATACACACACTTTGACAGAGTAGTTTTGCTACAGTTATTTATCCTACAGTTTTATATATATATATATGTATATATATATATATACGTATACTTGCATACTTACAGTATGAAATATGTACAAGGATATTCATTCCAAACTAGTCACAATAGGAAATGACTGGGGTAAAAAAACATTACTGCCCATTAATATGGTACTGGTTAATGAGTTATTCATTAAAAAGAAATAACATACAGCTGTTAAAAAGAACAGTGGTAAACATGCTAATATGAAAGGATTCCTAATATATATATTAAGTGAGAATCAAAATTTAGCACCATGTATTAGATATAACAGTTCTGGTTGCATGAGCAAATGCATAAATAAAATATGTCTGTAAATTCATGTATAAATTTGGAAATATACTTAAATTTTGAGGTTCCTTTCAGAGGAATCTAATATCTAGGTAGCTTGGGAACAAGCAAAAGAGGTAAATTAAATTAAATTAAATTAAAATTAAATTAAATTTAATTAAATTTAAATTTAAATTAAATTAAATTTAGGGGCCAACCCAGTTCACACGCTCCACTTCAGCGGCCCGTGGTTTGTGGGTTCGGATCCTGGGCGCAGACATACACACCTCTCATCAAGCAAAAGAGGTAGATATGTTTTCACTTATAGTCTTTGTAAATTTTATACTATTTACCTGGATTACATACTTTAAAAAATTAAATTTAGGGGCCAACCCAGTTCACACGCTCCACTTCAGCGGCCCGTGGTTTGTGGGTTCGGATCCTGGGCGCAGACATACACACCTCTCATCAAGCCATGCTGTGGTGGTGTCCCATATACAAAATAGAGGAAGATTGGCACAGATGTTAGCTCAGGGCCAATCTTCCTCACATACACATACACACACACACACACAAAAAAAATTAAATTTAGAGACGCAAAAAATGCAGTTGATTTTTCCAGATTCACCACTCAAAGAATTGGAATACATTTGTGATAAGAACATGGCATTCTTCTTCCTACATTAGTGTGTGTGTGTGTGTTTCCATATGTTTTAACTGAGTTAGATCCTGTCTCCATTTTTACAGATGAGGAAACTGATGTTCAGATGGATTCAGTAATTTTCTCTAAGTCTCATAGCAACTAAATGGCAGTACCTAATGTTGTATTCGATTCTATTTAACTCCAAAACCTGTGGTCTTAATCACTGTACTATGCATGCTCTGCAGAGATTAGGTACAACTAGATATCTCTAAATATTAGTTTTGAACTTTTAAATTGATATTCAATGCCAAATTGCCAAATTTAACCTCATCTTCTCCCAACAATGCAGTTTTCAAATAGTTGGTGTCTTTTGCAGTAAATACCCCCATTTTAAAAATTCAACTATTTCTGTAGGAAGTTACAGCCATTATCAGACCTATTTAGAAAGCCTTTCTGAATCACTGACCTTTTTACTTTCTGAATTATGCTACTTTTGCTTCAAAAAAACTCAAAAATAACATGTCGATTATTTTGGTTATTAATGTACAGTAAGAGGAAATGAGCCCTGCTTGATAGTGCTAGAGACTGATAGTTTCAAATTCTGAGCTCAGTTCATAGCATAACAACTGCTCTTCAAGTGTGACTTTTATCAAGCCTCTCAATCCCTGGAAATTTCCTCTCTAGAAGGGTGGCTGCAAAATGTACCATCCTCCGTGGGATATTATGAGCTGCCATTAATTAATGTTTTGTAGAGCACTTTGTGATTTGGTTTGAATGGTGCTACATCAATGCAAAGTATCAGTAAGCCACTTAAAAATCAAATTGTCACCTGCTCCAGGGACTCAGGCAAAGCCTGTAGTTTGCTGATAATGAAGTTGGCTCTCATGTATGTATTTTTGAAGCTAGTCAGGGTGGCGTTTATTAGAGCAACATTTTAATAAGGCTCTTTGTGAGCCTAACAGATTAACAGAGGTATGTAAATACTGTCAACTCTCAATTACTTGAGCAGATTAATTGATTTATGACTCAACTGTGGTCAAATGGGCAGGGACCTCTTTCCCTTCATTGTGCTGCTTGGTGGTCAGCTGGAGGCTGACTGATGATGCTTGAAGCACCCGGCAGGAAGCAGAAAAGGGGTGGAGCCATGTAAAGAGCCCTCTGGGGAGAGCTGGAGGGTCCGGACTACCTAGATCCCTTATTCTCCATATGCTCCTCTCGCCTGGAGAAGGCCAGGGCCAGAGGCTTGGCTGTAATATCTCTTGAGTGTCCAAGAGGAAAGGAAAATGAGCTACTTACTTGATCTCAGCTTTAGTCAGTCACTGCTAACTCTGAACTTCTCCAAAAAAAGATAAACTCTCTTTACTCTGCTGTGCCTTCTCCAAAGTAAATCCCCAAATCTGTTAATCCACCCTAACTTGTCCTCAGAAAACCAAGTATTGACTTTATTTTAGCCATTCTTCCATGACATGTGATCTTCTCATGTCCACCCATTAAGTAAGACTTCACAGTTCCTACAAATATCTAACAAAAGAACATATTCAAATGTATTTTGAGGAAAAAAATCCAGACAATTTTTTCAATAATGTTCAAGAGGAAATATCAAATTATGATCTGCAGTCTGCTGCTCTTGCCCTGGTATTTTGTTAGCGTCTACGGTACAAATGTTATACAGCTAATTTCTCTGCTAAATGAGACAATTTTGTCATAGTTCCTGTGCTCACAGATTCCGCTTTGCTACCACAATTGTTTACTTTAGTGTACTCATTGCTTATAAATTAAGAAAGATGGGTTTAATTTAAGAAAATTAAGACAAAAAACATTCAAAATTAGCTCTGGTCATAAAAAATAACATGTTGCTCAATATCTTATAAATACTTAGGAAAATAGTTTGCTTAAAATCCTGGCAAAATTTTAAATGTAGCAGGAAATAGTGGCAAAAATATGTTCAACCTCAAAAGTAAGACTTTATTTTAAATTAGTCAAATAAATATTGAAGAGGTATTTCTGGTAAGATTACTTTAAAGAAATCAAAGAGAAATTGAAGTAAAAGTAAAATATCCTGACTTTTTAAATAAGGGTATTTTATATTATTGACAACTTTCTTTTAGTATGAGAAAATTTGATGTTTGGTAATAAAGTATAATTAAATGAAATTAACTTTCAGAAATTTGGAAATTTCTATCGAGGATGGTATTATTTTCTATTGAGGATAGTATTAAAATAGTATGAGTCTTTCTAGAAAACTATAACTGCCAATCAACATCAAACAAAAAATTTTAGTTGTACTATTTCCTAGATAAAACAGAAATTCTGTAATACTCCCTGAGAATATGCTTATCTACATTTTCCTGCACTTTCTGCTAGTGAGGATGTTGGCTGACACTCAGAAAAAAATTGACATTTATCCTGCAATTCTGTCCAATCCAGTGACAGATTAGAAATGAATCTAAGCAACACAGATATAGCACATCTCATAACATGAGAATAAAATTAATGTTCCAACATTCAAACTAGTTCATAGGAAAAAAATAGAGTTTAAAAAATATTCAATTTTTTAAAAAATGTAACAAAGAAAAGGTTAAAAAACAAATATATGTTTGGATGGATTTTAAAAGTTATACCATATGCCATTTAAAGCAGAAAGAAAAAGAAAGATTGAAATTTAAATGATCAAAAGAAGACCGGGAAAATATTAACTAAAAATTTTGTTTATAAAGCAGATGGACTTTATTAGTATTAGACAAAGTAGATTTTTAAAACAAGAAGTCTCACAAGCTATGGTAGACTCAAAGTGTCTCCAGGGTAGGTTGCAACTCCTCACATAAATAGAAGCTTATTCCCCCACCCCTTGGAACTGGGCTGGACTTGTATTCTGCTTTGACCAACAATCTCTTGGAAGTAATGTTGGGGGAGTTGCAGAGCTTGGGATGTTATGGTCTTTGTGGCTTTTGCCCTCCCTTTCTTGGAACTCTGAGACCACAAGCGTGTGAAAAATCCTCATCTAGTTTACTGAAGGATGAAGTGCTGCCTAGAGAAGATCTGTGCTGCCCCAGCCAACAGCTAGCTCCAACTGCCAAAAGGTCCGTGGACTTCATGGATCCTCCAGGTCCACTCGAGCCATTGGATGACTGCAACCTCATAAGAAACCCCAAGCTAGAAAAGCAGAAAAACTGAGCAGCTTGCCAACCACAAGAAACATAGGACATAGTAAATCATTGTTATTTTATTAAGTTTGAAGTGGTTTATTATATAGCGATAGATAACCAAAGCAATTGTTTGGGTTGGAGAGTGGACTACACTAGATTAAATCCAGACTGGTCTTTTGCCTTACTTTGACCCACTTTGTATCTTTTGCTCTCACCATCTTAGAAACCTGAGACTACCTTGCTGTGCAAAAGCCCAATCTAGCCTACTGGAAGAAGAGAAGACATATGGAGGATAACTGATTTGCCTTAGCCAATAGCCAGCATCAACTACAGACAGATTAACTGAGGCCATCTTCGACTCACCAGACCCAGTTGAGCTGTCAAAAGACTCCAGCCACAGGAGCGTTCCCAAGCTAGGCCAGCAGAAGAAGCCCCTAAAGAAAATTTTGTACATGAGCACCAGAAGACAGGCAAGAGAATAGTCATAGCTGTATTGTTCATAAAAGCAAAAGCTAAATACATACATAAAGGAGATATCTGTCACAGTAGAATGGGTCAATAATTGTAGTCATAATCAAATGCTGGCACACTCCATAGCGGTGAAAATGAATGAACTAAGAAGTTCCGCTGGTGATGTGAGCAAGATGATGAAGTAAGAGAGCTCACCCATATCCCTCCACAAAAAAACATCAACTGGACAACTATCCACCAGTGAAAATAGCTCTGAGAGAACTCTGGAGTCCAGTCAAGGAGCTACAACAACACAGTGAAGAACAAATAAAAATAACCACAAAGAAAGGGTAGGGAGAAAAGTTTCATTTCACCTGAGTCAACCTGTCCCCTGGGCCTGCATGGCTCACTCCAAGAGGGATCTCGACCCGCTAGTTCTCCTCAGAGGGGAAAAGGAGAGCAGGGTGAGCATCCAGTTCCCCCAGCCTTTCCAGGCACTGCCTGAAGGACCTGCTGCAGTTTTACTCCACCCACCCAGGTCACTGGGGAGGTCAGCACACCTGAGATGTCTGGAGAGAGCTAGGAACAAAGAAGGGCAGGGCTATTAGCATTAGCTACCTGGTGGGTGACACCACAGTGGCCCGCTCCGCTGAAGGCCACAGCACCTTTCCTCACTGTGGGCCTGAACAGCCCTCACAGCCACCACAAACCCCCTGCAACTTTCACCACCAAGGACCTCACAGTATTCACAGTTGTGGATACCAGCGTCCTGCTGGCAGAGGACTCCAGAAGTTTTCACCACTGAGGAAACCAACAGCCATGTCCTCTGCTGCAGATCCCTTGAAGCCTTTCTCGCCAAGGGTGCCGTGGGTTTTGCCCTCAGGGATTCCAGCTGTCTGAGCCAGTACAACTCCCCTCCCCAGGCCAGAAAAGCCCCAGCAAGCACCACCACAGGCATCCAGGCACTGAGAGCCAGCACAGATGCAACTGGCCCCAATCGCCACCACTGGATCTGGCTCTCTCAACACACTCTTACCATGCGACCCAGCAGTCACACTCCCTGGTATTTACCCAAAAGAACTGAAAACCTATGTCCACACAAAACTCACATCCAGATATTTATAGCAGCTTTATTCATAACTGCCAACATTTGGAAGCAACCAAGATGTCCTTCAGTAGGTGAATGGATGAATTAACTGTGGTACATCCAGGCAACAGAATGTTATTCAGTGGTAAAAAGAAATGAGCTGGCAAGCCATGAAAAGACATAGAGGAAACTTAAATGCATATTACTAAGTGAAAGAAGTCAATCTGAAAAGGTTACAAACTGTATGATTCCAATTATATGACATTCTGGAAAAGGCAAAACTTTGGAGACAGTAAAAAGATCAGTGGTTGCCAGGGGTTGAAGGTGGAGGGGAATGAATAGATGGAGGACAGAGGATTTTTAAGGCAGAGTATGATATCATACAGAGTATGATACCGTAATGATGGATATATGCCATTATACATTTGTCCAAACCCATAGAATGTACAACAGGATGAGTGAAACATAATGTGTACTTGTGTGATTATGATGTATCAATGTAGGTTCACCAGTTGTAACAAATGTACCACTCTGGTGGGGGATGTTGATAACGGAGGAGACTAGGCATGTGCGGGGGCAGGGGGTACAGGAGAAGCCTCTAGACCTTCCCCTTGATTATGCTGTAAACCTAAAACTGTTCTAAAAAAATAGTCTTAAAAAATAAATGGGCAAAGAACCTAAACAGACACTTCCCAAAAGAAGAAATTCAAATGGTGAACAAGTATGTGCAAAGATGCTTAATATCTCTATTCATCAGGGAAATGCAGGTTAAAACCACAATGAGATATTATCTCATGCCCATCAGGATGACTACTGTCAAAAAGACAAAAGATAACAAATATTGACAAGGATGTGGAGAAAAGGGAACGCTGTACACTATTGGTGGGGATGTAAATTTGTACAGCCATATGGAAAACAGTGTGGAGATTCCTCAAAGACTTAAAACTGGAACTACCATATGATCCAGCAACTCCACTTCTGTGTATATGTCCAAAATAATTGAAATCAGTATCTTGGAGAGATATCTGCACCCCTATGCTCACTGCAGCATCATTCGCACTAACCAAGTTATGAAAACAACCAAAGTGTCTATTGATGGATGAATGGATTTTTTAAAAATGTGAGATATAGATAGATAAATAGGTATCCCCAACCAATGGAATATTATTCTGTCTTTAAAAAGAAAGAAATCCTGCCATTTGCAACAACATGGATGGAGCTGGAGGACATTATGCTAAGTGAAATAAGCAAGACACAGAAGGAGAAATACTGCATGATCTCACTTTGTGGAATGTAAAATACTCAAGTTTACAGAAGGAGAGTAGAATGGTGGTTAACAGGGGCTGGGGGAGGGGGCAATAGGGTGATGATGGACAAAGGTTACAAAGTTTCAGTACACTAGCTGAACAAGTTATAGAAATGCAATGTACAGCATGGTGAGGAGAGATAACAAAACCTTACTGTGTATTTGAAATTTGCTGTCATAGATCTTAAATCTTCTTGACACATGCGCACAAAACAGTAACTAAATAGAGGTGATGGATAGGTTAATTAGCTTGACTGTGGTGATCTTTTCACAATTATTACATATATCAAAACATCAACTTGTTCACCTTAAATATTTACAATTTTTATATGCCAAAGACATCTCAGTAAACCTGTTTAAAAAAAAAAAAAGTTTTTGCTAACTAGAAAAAGAGTTTTAGTCATTAAAAGAAATCTTCAACAACCAAAACATGCAAAAATTACAAGTGTTGATATCACCCATCTTTCAGGGTACTCACATTTCAAAAGGAGAATGGCAAAATAAATGACGTGATAGATGATATATAGAAAAAAATTTTTAACTACATGATTTCTTAAAAACAACTTCGATCATTTTTGTTTCTTAACATATGTTCATTGTAAAAATGTTAAAACTAGAATTAAATCAAAGGAAGAAAATAAAAAATCACCTATAATCCCCACACAGAGATAACTCAACATTTGGTATTAAAATGTATTCTAGCAAAAAAAAAAAAAGAAATGAATGAACTATGGCTATATGGATAACTAGATGAATACCAACAACATAATTTTTAGCAAGCAGATTATAGAAGAATAAATAAAATAAGATTTGACAAATAAAGTTTAAAAACTTGCAAATCTAAATAATATATTGTGTTGAATGTGGATATATTATTTTTCACTTATTAATATTTACCCTCTATATATACATTATATATATATATTCTTGTGTACATATTTAACAACAGAAAGTAATCAAAAATTTTTAAAGGAATAGAAAAATAAAATAAAAACAATCTCCTAAAACCTTAATATGAGTAGATTTACTTTGACTTACCAGTAAATAATGGTCCTGCTTAATATTCTCTACTTGGGAGAATAATACAACTCCAACAATGAGTTAAACTTCCATAAATAATATTAATAATTTTAATGAATAAGTTTATTTATTATAACATAAAATAATTTCTTAATCAAAAGATATATGATAAAGAGTCACTTTATGTTGCTTTATGACTATTTCACCAAAGTTCATTTGTACATCAATGTGTTTAATACTTATTTTTTGGTAAACATATGGCTTTATCAAGTTTGATTCTGCAAGAATGAATAATATCTGGGTTGAGATTAATAAACTATTGAACTTGAATTGGAACACATTTATTATATAAAAATAAGGTGATACATTCCATTACAATAGTCAGTGAACCAACTTATGTCGGGGAAAAACAAATTTAGTCAAACAATCCATTTCACTGAATTCAACAATCAATCAAAATTAATATTATCTAGGGGCTGGCCTGGTGGCATAGTGGTTAAGTTCACATGCTCCACTTCTGCGGCCCGGGGTTCTCAGGTTCGGATCCCGGGAGTGGACTGACGCGCCACTTGTCAAGCCATGCTGTGGCAGCATCCCATATAAAAATAGAGGAAGATGGGCTCGGATGTTAGCCCAGGGCCAATCTTCCTTAGCAAAAAAAGAGGAGGATTGGCAATGAATGTTAGCTCAGGGCTAATCTTCCCCACACAAAAAAAATTAATATGATCTATTCAGTTTCTGTGTTTAAATTTTTCTAAAGTCTTATTGGTTTGTAGAAGTTCATTGTATATTCTGGATAGAATCCTTTGTCAGTTACTTTTTTAATAGTGGCTTGTGATGAATAGAAGTTTTAATTTAATGTAGTCAAAAGTCATACTCTTGACTTTGTTTAGGCCTTTTTGTGTTTGTTTGCTTCTTTAAGAATTACTACAATTCCCTGAAGTCATGATAATATTTTCCCCTATTTCTTCCTAAGAGCATTAAAATTTTACCTTTGTATTTCATTCTTTAATTTATTTAGGCATGCTTTTTATATGTGGTAGTATTGAGGTAAGGCCCAATTTTTTTTCCATATTGTTACTCAGTTGTGCCAGCACCATTTATTTAAGCGTCCATCCAAAGCTCCAATGACCTGTGATTCATCTTTGTCATATATTCACCTGTCCCATATATTAGTAGAGCTGATTTTGAGCTTTGCATTTTGTTCTTGTAGTCTGTGCCAGTGTTACATTGTATTACTTATAATAAATTCGTAGTAAGCCTTGATACCTACTAGAGAAAGTCTTCCTACATTGTTTTTCTTCAGACTGTCTTGATGGCTATTAACCTTTTCATATTAGAATAATCTCATCAAGTTATATAATCTGCTGGGATTGTGACAGAGGTTGCCTTAACTCTAAGAATCAATGAGAGGAGAACTTACATATTTTAAAATTTGGTCTTTACTCTATGCACCTCTCACTATCTTCTTTACTGTCTCTCGACGTAGTTTTACACTTTCCTCAGAAAAACCTAACACATATTCAGTTAAATTTACTTTAAGGAATTTTGTATTTCTAATGCCATTTTAAAATATACTGATTTTTAAATTTTTTTATCTAAAGGTGAGTTGCTGGAATGTAGGGAAAATTTCATTTTGATTTTGATTTTTTTAATCCAGCCTTGTAACTTAATCATTGTGTGAATTTTAAAACTTATCTGTTTGTGTCTGTATCATTTTTCTACACAACCTACTACAGTTCTTCCTCCACTTATGATAGGTTATATCCCTTTAAACCCAATGTGAGTTGAAAATACCATAAATCAAAAATACATTCAATACACCTAACTTACTGACCATCATAGCTTAGCCTCGCTTACCTTAAACGTGCTCAGGACACTCACATTAGCCTATAGTTGGGAAAAACCATCTAACACAAAGCCTATTTTATAATAAAGTGTTGAACATCTCATGTAACTTATTGAGCACTCTAAAAGTGAAGAACAGAATGGTTGGATGGGCACAGAATGGTTGTGTCGGTTGTTCACCCTTGTCATTGCGGGGCTGACTGGGAGCTGCAGATGCTGCCACTGCCCAGCATCACGGGACAGGATTGGACCACATATTATTAGCCCAGGAAAGGATAAAAATTCAAAGTATGGTTTCTACTGAATGCATATCACTTTCACACCACCTTAAAGTCGAATAACCATAAGTTTGAACAGTCATAAATCAGGGACCATCTGTATATCTTTTGTGAGAAATATTTGTTTTCTTCCAATCTTTATACTCCTTATTTCTTATTTTTGCTCTACTGAATTGCTAGGACCTTTATCCATTCATTCAACTGATATTTATTGAACACCTATTATGTGCTAGAAACTGTCTAGGTACTTGGAATATATCAGAGAAAAGGAAATGGTAAAATATTCCTTCCTTCATAGAGTTTCAAATCTAGACAGCAATAAACCTGGAATATATCACAAATTAAATTACATAGTGCATTAGAAGATGCAAATGTTACTGGGATAAAGAGAAAGTAGTACAGGTAAGGAGGAGAGCCTGGGTTTGGAAGAGGGAAGTGGAGACAGGGTAGGTTGCATTTTTAAATAAAGTGGTAAAGTCAAGTTCCCTGAGATGGTGGCAAGCAACCAAGCAAGCATTTGAAGGCAGTGAGGCATGAACCATGAGGATTCAAGGAGGAAGAGCATTGTAGGCAGAAGGAACAGCCAGTGCAAAGGCCCAGCTGGAGCAGAGTGACCTCAAGAAATAATAGTACACAAGAAAAGCCTAGAGGGAAATGGGAAGTGCACTGTTCTTGTGAGGCTTTGCAGGCCACTGTAAGTATTGGACTGTAACTCTAAGGAAATGGAGAGTCATTGGGGGATTTGAGCAGAATATTGAGGTAAATTAACATATATGAGAAAAACTTCTCTAGATCCTATGTTGAGATTAGCTCAGGGGGGCAAATGTAGACACAGGGAGAGCAGTCAGGGGATGTGGCACTGACACAGCAAGAGATGCCAGTGTCCTGGACCAAGATCCTAACAGTGGAAGTGGCGAGAAGTAGTTGGATTTTGCACTGAATATAAAATCAAAGCCAATGAGGACTCATTAAGAAAGGATGTGGTGTGTAAAAGAAAGAGAGAAGTCAAAGACGACATCAAGTTTTATGACTAGAACAATCAGAAGAACAGAATTGCCAATAACAGGAAAATCTAAGATGGGAAATGCTAAGGAAGAAGCAAACAAAATTTCAGAATATTTAAATTTTTCTAAACGTAATTTATCTTTAAAAATATAAAACTTTGAAATAATTATGAGATCAAAAAATAAACATAATTTATAAAGCACGATAGAGAAAACAAAAAAAGGAATCATGAAATATATCAATTATTAACTATTATGACAGAATTAATGGCACAAAAATTTTTTCCAGCTTTATTGAGATCATTTGACATATAAAATTGTGTAAGTTTAAGGAGTACAAGGTGATGATTTAATATACATTTATTTTGTGAAACGATTACCACAATAATGTTAGTTAACACATCTATTACCTCTGTTATTACACATCTATTACCTCTGTTAAAAACAAGACAACAGGCCCAAAATGGAGTCACTTTCCTGAAACCCACATCACTAAACCAAGACTTAATTACAGTTTCAGCTCACCCAGAAATGTAATCTTAAACCAGCCAATCAGGAATCGTCTGATCAACACTAGTTAGGTAATCTGCATGATAGACCCCTGTTGTCCCCTACTAGCTTGCAATAACTAACCACTGTTTTGCCAAATATAACTTCCTTGTTCCTGCTCCCATCTGCCTATAAAAGTCTTTCATTTTGTACAGCTTTTAGGAGCTCCTTTCTGTCTGCTAGATTGGATGCTGCCTGATTCATGAATCATTGAATAAAGCCAATAAGATCTTTAAAATTTACTCACTTGAATTTTGTTTTCTAACATCTCACATAGATACATTTTTTGTGTGTGTAGTGATAACATTCAAGATTTACTCTCTTAGCAACTTTCAAGTATACAATACAGTATTGTTAACTATATCCACCGTGCCTTACGTTAGATCCTCAGAACTTATTTATTGTATAACTGGAAGTTTGTACCTTTGATCACCATCTCCTATTTCCCCCATTCCCCCAACCCTAGCAACCACCAATCTATTCTCTCTTTCTATGAGTTTTTCTTTTTTCATATTCCACATATAAGTGAGATCATACAGTGTTTGTCTTTCTCCATCTGATTTATCTCTCTTAGCATAATGCCCTCTAGGTCCATCCATGTTCTCACAAATGGCAGGATTTCCTTATTTCTAATTGCTGAATAATATTCCATTGTGTATATATACCACATTTTCTTTGTACATTCATCCATCAATGAACACTCAGGTTGTTTTCCTTGTTAGTTATTGTAAAGAAAGCTGCAGTGAGCATGGGAGTAGAGATATCTCTTTGAGATAGTGATTTCATTTCATTTCATTTCTTCATACGCAGAAGTGGTGTTGCTAGATCATATGATAGTTCTATTTCTAATTTTTTGAGAAAAACTCCATGCCGTTTTCCACCATGGATGTACCAATTTACATTTCCACCAACAGTGTGCACGGGTTCTCTTTTCTCTACATACTCACTAACACTTGTTATCTCTTGTCGTTTATCTGATAGACATTCTAACAGGTGTGAGTTGATATCTCATGGTAGTTTTAATTTGCATTTCCCTGATGACTAGTGACGTTGAGCATCTCTTCATGTACCTATTGGCCATGTGTAAATTATCCTTGGAGAAATGTCTATTCAAGTACTTTGCCCATTTTTTAAACAAATTATTGGGGTTTTTTGCTATTGAGATGTATGAGTTCCTTGTATATTTTGGATAATAAATTCTTATATGATTTGCAAATATTTTCTCCCATTCTATAGGTTGCCTTTTCATTTTGTTGATTGTTTCCTTTGCTGTGCAGTAGTTCCACGTGTGGATTTTCGCTTTTGTTGCCTTTGCTTTTGGTGTCATATCCAAGAAATTGTTTCCAAGACCAATGTCAAGTTGCTTTTTTCCTATGTTTTCTTCTAGTATTTTTATGGTTTCAGACCTTACATTTAAGCCTTTAAACCATTTTGAGTTAATTTTTGTGATTGGTGTGAGATAGGGGCCCAATCATGTTTATGCATGAATGTCCAGTTAACCGAATATCCTATATTGAAGAGGTGATCCTGCCCCTATTGAATATTCTTGGGTCCCTTGTCAAATATTAGTTGACCATGTATGTGTGGGTTTATTTCTGGGCTCTTGATTCTGTTCCATTGCTCTATGTGTCTATGTTTATGCCAGTAGCATTCTGTTTTGGTGACTATAACTTTGTAGTATAGTTTGAAATCGAAGTGTGATGCCTCCAGCTTTGTTCTTCATTTTTAAGGTTGCTTTTGGCTTTTCAGAGTCTTTCTTGGTTCCATGTAAATTTTTGGATTTTTTTTTTTTCTATTTCTGTGAAAGTGCTGTTGAAATGTTGATACAGATTGCATTGAATCTATAGATTGCTTTGAGTAGAATGGACATTTTAACAATATCAATTCTTTCTATCCACAAAGGAAGAATATCTTTCCATTTATTTGTATCTTCTTCAATTTCTATCATCAAAGTCTTATAGTTTTCAATGTACAGATCTTTCACCTCCTTGGTTAAATTTATTCCTAAGTATTTTATTGTTTTTAATGCTACTGTAAATAGGATTGGTTTCTTTATTTCTTTATTTCTCTTTCAGATAGTTCATCGTTAGTGCATAGAAATGCAACTGAGTTTTGTATGTTGATTTTGTATCCTGTGTAACAAGATCAGTAGCCTAGTCCACAGGGATACAAGGCTGTTTCCATGTAGCCAGGACCATGTTCAGCAAGGCAGCTGCCTGGGTACAGGTCTGCCTTCTCAAAACGGCTCTCCTCAGTCTTAGACTCCACTGGGATTTCAGTCTCCTACCTGGATCCCAAAGCTCCAACAAATGCCCTTTTGTCCATGGATGGTTGCCAAATTATTTTTGTTGAGAAGGAAAATGAGCAGGGGACGTCTTATATGGCCATCTTGCTGACATCACTCTCCATTTCTTTAAATAAATATAAATTGCTCAAACTCCCTTTCTAAAAGAGCAAGGTTCTCAAATAAGGTTAAAAATATATGCTATTTACAAGCAAAACCAATGATAAAAATTTCCAGAAAGATCAAAAATGTGTCAAGTAAGCCCCAAAAATATAAACACAAAGAAAGCAGGATATGAATATAATATTAGCTAAAATAGGACTCAAGATAAAAACCAGCAAATTTTTAAAATACTAAATTTAAAGGAGTCACTTTCTGTTGATACAAGGTTCAATTTATAGTGACTATATAAAATTAATGAACATTTTATATAGTGAAAATGTATAAAAACATATAAATTTGTCTTTGATTTTCAGATGTTGAAGTTTAATAAAACACATACTTATTTTCACACACTGACATCCCAAGTCCCTTTCTTATTTTCATCTTTCATACAGCAGCTCTCTAATGACAATTTCAAGCTATCCCAAAGTGGCATTGCCTGCCACCCAATGCTGTAGGGATTCAAGTCTTTGCCAAGATAGTGTGAGTGCTGACAGGTGAGCGCTTTTAATGGCACCAGTTTTGGGCACAGATGAGAAGCCCTCTTACCACTTGTAGCATTTTCTAATTACCTAATCAGCCTCCCAAGTGAACTATAAAGTAGCCATGAGAATGAAGAGCAGCAGCACAAAAATTATTTATGAACAAAACTATATTTTAGCCCATCGATTGTTGGAATGCTGATTTCTTTTTAACTCAGTAGCTCAAAATTTTGCTAAATGCCGAGTAAGTCTGGGACTTAGGAAAACAGCCTTAGCTGTTTATGCTTAAGTAACAAATACTCTATTTACAGAAGTAGGTCTTTGTAGTGTAAGTGATTAGTCTGCACCATAAGCAGCCAAAAGTGTTGAACAAGTTGCACTTTATTGGTTCTTCTGCCTGCAGGAGGCTTAAACTTTCTGTACCATACATCTCAGACATGATTGGGTGAGTTGCTGTGGTCAAAGAAAGGAGGGCAGAAAGGACTGGGTGTCACTTCCTAGCAGACACTTTAATAGCCAGCGCGTGCTTTGACAATTTCTTTTCTCCCTCAGCTATAGTTACAGCCAATATTCAGAGAGTATTTGATACATTATTCTGGATCCCAAGGTGAGGGCTATGACAAAATTGAGCAGAACCCCCAGGCCAGCTCATACATGCATATAGCATGGGTAAGAAATAAATTTTTGTTGTTATTTTAAATTTGTCAAGACAGCATAGCTTGTGTTTTGAATAAAAACCAAACTTGGAAAATTGGCCGCCTGTTCAGACTACTGCAGATGACCGACCCTTTCAGACATTCCACATTATTCAGAGTAACTAACAAAAGCCAAAATGCACTTCAATGTATAAACAGTTTTAATTGACATGGCATTGCTGAGAGTGCTTTTGACCTTTGAGAGAGCCCTGGAAAGCACTCATGGGGCACTAGGGAAATACACACATTCACATCTTATGCTTCGCTTAGTCTGTGGTTTAAAAAAAAAAATTACCATTTGCTGCGCCCAGAATGTAAATTCACTTCAAATGCCAACATTTACTACTATTGAGCTTTCCTTAGATCTTTATCTTCAAAACAGAACCTCCAATGTTTAAAATTTCACTTTTATTCTTAATTATTTATTTGACCCGCCACAATTAAAATTTCATATAATCTGGAAAGACAATGGTCTCTTGTCTTTCTGTCTACCTTAGGTGTTAAAAACCATTCCATGTGGAAGCTGTGCAAAAAGAAAAACGTGTTTTTTGTTTAAATGTTCAATGTCTAAATGGTAAAATAATCAGGAGCACGTATATTACAGGATCAAAACAAAGTGGCTATTCTAACGAGCTAAACAAATTCTGTCACTTAAGTAATGACGGACAGCTACATCACATATCAGCTTGATAGATGGTACAGACCTCTGACTTCTTGGGTGACTCAGTTTTTCTTTACATCACTGTAACATTTTCAAAGAATGCTCCCCCCATTATATTCGCAAAACAAAATTCTGAAATGATTAACTGATATTTTAGTACTACATTTTTGCCATTAAAGAACATAAAGAAAGATAAGATTTCTTGGCCAAGAACATGGAGCTATATATTGGGGCATAAAGACAACATTACAGATTTCTAGGTTAGTTCTTATATCTTACAACATCCTTATAGTTTACCTCTCTTCTTATTTGATTACCCAGTTTCATAACTTTGTTCTGAAAATTTTCAGACTCCTTGGATAACAGTCAAACTTGCACTTCATTTTCTTATGTGCCCTAAGCACCTGAGATAGGCTTTTTTGAATAGTAAAAAGGGATGTTTTTAAGAACATGTAGGAGGGCTGGCCCGGTGGTGTAGCAGTTATGTTCACGCACTCCACTTCAGGGGCCTGGGATTTGCCAGTTCAGATCCTGGGCGTAGACCTACTCACTGCTCATCAAGCCATGCTGAGATGGCATCCCACATAGAGCAACTAGAAGGATGTACAAACATGACATACAACTATCTACTGGGGCTTTGGGGAGAAAAAAGAAAAAGAGGAAGATTGGCAACAGATGTTAGCACAGGGCTAATCTTCCTCAAAAAATTAAAAAAGAATATGTAGGAAATACTTGGGGATCCAAGTGTCACTTGAAATCTGAGTCATAGACTCCAAGTTCTCGTTGGAAGTACAACTCTTCCAAAAATTTAACAGGCTTTATATCTACCAATACCAATCTCTTTCACATGCCTATAACCAAACTCAGAATTCTGTTTTTTTGACATAGATACCAAAACAGGAATATTTCTTTGCTCTTGCCTTCATGTCTCTCTCTCAAATTAATGGTCAGGCACTTTAAACTTTTGGTTTTAGTAGAAGAACCACAACCTTGAGTTTTTGCCCTTAATTCATTTTATGTAATTAAGAACTTTTGTTTAGTCCCATTGTCTTATACTTGAACTTTGCCTCGAGGCCCAGTAATCTATTGAGGATAATTAACAATCGGTGTGGAAACCATACTCGTAATTTGGTCTTCGACAAAAGGATAAGCTTCATTAACTGAAGGTCACTCAGCGTTTCCTCAAGTGTTTCTCACACTCTCTTCCAATTGGGGTTTAAGAAGCACTTGCCTTTTTCAAGCCCCATTTCTGGACGTTCTCTATTCCTTTTCATGCTTGCTTGCAAATTGGCCAATTCTTTCTAAGTTCATCTCTTTCTTATGATGCTATGTTAAACATGGCCAACACCACACAAGATGAACAAATAATATTGTTTTTTAACCTTTCCCCAAAGCCAGAAATTCATGTTGTACATGATCTGCCTCCGGTATTGCCAGAGGAAACTATTTTACGGTGTGATTTGCCATTGAATGACATGAGTCAACACCAATCAAGCCTCCGATCATGCTGTCCTTTAGGTAAGCCAATGATCCATATTTTCATTATTTCTGTAGTAACTGCCTCCAAATCCTGATACTAATTTTTATGTCAGTCTATAGGAGTGTCTTTTTCTCAATGAATTATAATGGTTCTTAATAATTTTGGAATGTGAACCTATTATATGACTTCTCCTTTTTACTTTTTAATGGTGTCTTTTGACAAAGTGAAGTTTTTGATATCAGCAGATACCAGCGATGCCCAATGTACTTTTAATTTATGTAAGCCAATAAACCATTAAAAATTACATGAATCTAGAAATCTGAGGGTAGAGCTAATAGTTGCTTAATAGAAATTGGCTAATGAATGTATTCAGACGTCAAGACAACTATGCTTATGAGGCTGTCTCTATTCATTCAACACTGATTCTTAAAAAAAATCAGGGTTTTTTGTTTGGCTTAAACAACAGAAATTTATTCTTTCAGAGTCTGCAGGCCAGAAGTTCAACATCAGTTTCATTGGGCCAAAAATCAAGAGCCACCCTCCCTCTGGAGTGTTGGCAAGACCACACGTCTTTAGGAAGCTATAGAGAAGAATCCATTCCTTGCCCTCCCAGCTTCTAGTTGCTGCCAAAATTCTTTATCTGTGGCCGTCACTCCAATCTCTGCCTCCATCTTCACATTGCCTTCTTTTCTGCCTGTGTGAGCTCCCTCCACACCTTTAGTTCCCTCTTGCGGAGAAATTCTCAAGATTGTATGCCTTCTCTCAACTCTGCAGAGCCAGGCCCAATACTGAAAGCTTCCCATTTGATTTCCCTAGGGTGGTTCCCCCAAATGCTCAGGTTTGTGTGTTTTCTCCCAATCCTCCAGATTTGGGCAGGCTTTCTGCACAAGCTCGCAAGCCATCTGCAAAGGCTCGCTCCTGCCATCTGCAGGGAGGCATGTGGAGCCAGCCACAAGGCAGGAGGGGGTGAAGCATCTGGGGCATTGGGGGTGCCCATGGGCCAGTTGAGGGGGTCCACAGGACAGGTGTCCCAAACGGCTTATGGGCAGGCTTCTTGATGGTGGCCATGACGCTTCTGCAGCCCTCTGATGAGTTATGAACCCTAGTTGCTAGGCTCCCAGCCTCTCCCCACCTCTCAGGTGTGCCAATTACCTCAGTATTCTGAGTGGGGTGAGAAAAGAAGGCTTCCTGGGCAGTGTTCTGCGTAGCTGGGAGGGTCCTCACTCACTGTGCTCTCACTTTCCCCCATGGGAGGAATTGTGCGTCAAGGAGGTCTCTCTTGGCCCTGAGCTGTAGGCTTGGGAGAGCGCTGATGCAGGTAGAGGGAACCTGTCTTTCTTACCCTCTTCCATGTGTCTATTCTTGGACTTTGTGCTCCAACGATATGCTATCATTTCTCCGCTGGACTCCTGGACTCCCACAAAGTACTCTCCTCCACTAGTGGTTGTGAAAATCAATGTTGTATGGGAGGATAATGGCGAGAAACTCTTATTCTGCCATCTTGCTGACATCCCTCAAAAAAAATCTATTATAAAAAATATAGAATGCTCAGATGCACATATATTATGAGTATAATAGCAATGGCTTTACAATTCAACACCATTAATAATATGACTACAATTTTCCTAAGCTCTCATTTTTTAATATTACACATAAATATCCTGAATTATGTTTGAGAAATTAAATGCACTCACTTCATCTGCCAGTTTCTAACTCCTCATTTCTTTGAACTGAATTAAATAGAAGTACTTCAAAAGCTGTGACAGACATCACAATCAATATTTAGACATTATCCAGTTCCTATCAGGCACTGTTGTCGCATTAACAGGCAACTTCATCAGAGGCTTTGGAAATCAAATATCTGGGTTCAAACTTGCTAAGTAACCTGCTCTAAGACTTAGAAATAATAATTGGAGGGGAGATACCATACAAATAAATGGTTGTTGAATAATAAAAAGCATAATGGCATTCATCTGTATAAAATCTGACAGCAGGTTGAATAAGAGGGCAGAACTAAATAAATGAGTTCATAATAAATAATTGAAATTCACATGATCTTTCCAAAAAAATGTTAGTGTCCCTGTCATAATATTCACCTTCTCCAACTTTGAAATTTTCTCTTCCAAACTTCCTATTAAATCCTCCCTGAGTACTTGAGACAATCCTTAAACCCATATTGATTTAATTCTAACAAAATCACTCTAACATTTCTCTTCAACCCTTTAGTGGAATAGTCTACTATCCAAAAAATGAACAGATACCTGTGAAAACCATGTACAATACAGAAATATAATTCTTTTCAAGTACACTTCTTGAGAGTCTATTAAATATTCAGTGAATCAGTAGTACATTTAAATATTTGAATCTTAGAGAACCATCAGAAAGCAAACTATGTAGCATCAAAATAAGCATTTAATGGGAAAGTATGCCAGAAAAATATGAAAGAGTCATGTATTCTATTTCTATCAGAAGTTTTGTTAAGTCATTTGCCTAAAGTCAGGGAAAATATAACACTTTAATTAAAAAAGGTCATTCTTACTTCCATATTTTCAAATGGTTAATTTGGATGGATGACTTGCTTCCATTCTGTTTTGGTTATAGATAGAGGGACTTATATTTTACAATGGCTAAATAACTAGTTTTTATTTTAAACTTTATAGGTTCAAAAATACTTGAAATTGTCAAATAAATTCAAAAGATATGTTGGCACATGTTAAATGTTTAAAATATTTTTAAATATCAGATTTTATAGAAAAAATCAGAGCAATGTAAATCAATCCATTAAGGCGGGAGAAAATTAGGAAGAGGGGGAGAAAGAAAGAGAGAGCAGGAGGAAAGAGAAAAGATAGAAGGGAACAGAAGAAGAAGGGGAGGGGACAAGGAAGAGAGGACAGGAGAGGGAGTAGGTGAGATGGCAGGCAGAGTGGACAGAAGGAAAGAGAGAAAAGGTAAGTAGCTCGCCATCCACTAAGGAGACAATTACAGAGGAAAAATATGTCACTGACCCGGATGTACATCAAATAAAAATGCTATTCTTCTTGGCATAAAATTAAAGTTCTGCATTATCTGACTCCTGCCCAATTTCTAGCCTCAACTCTTAGCACTTTCCAATATAAACCCTCAACTCTAATCATACTGAATTAGCTACAATTGATTACTATACCAACATTTCCCAGACCACTGGGCACATGCGATTTGGCCTTGCCTTTTTCTCCCTCTCTTGCTTCCCTTTCCACACTCTCTTCTCTAACCCTCTAGTCCTACAATTATTCTTCAATATCAGCTCCAATCTTGACGTCTCTGTTAAATGTTTTCTGAGCTATCCCGCTCTTCAGAAAAATGTGGTATCCCTTCCTCCATGGTTTCTTAGCAACTTGTGGAAACCTCTGTTCCAGCACCTAACACTTGCATGGTGCTGTCCACAAATATGAGCTTCATGAGTATTGGAACCACATTTTAACCATCGCTGTACCCTCAGTACCCATCACTAAACTCCTAGGAAGTCATAAATGTTTACTATTATGAAAATTAGTAGACGTTAATTATTATGAGATTGAGTGAATGAGCAAATCTAATTATGAATTAAATTCCCTTTAAACAAAGTCATATAAATTAATTATGCAATTCATTTATATTGGTCAAATCTGCTTGATAAATTCCAACACTTTCTTATAGCTTGTTGATTATAGACGTAGACTCATATTTAATTATTGCAAAGTGAACTTTTCATGATGTAGCCAGAATGCTGTGAATAAGAAGCCTACAGAGAGTTCACAAAGTTCAAAAACATGCCAATTCTGTACAAAATAAGGTCTGTGGAGCCCAGGGTGCTGTTGCTGCTGAGTTTGCAGGAGCGCTCGGTAATTAATCTGAGCTTTGGGGAATCTCAAATGTTGGCAAACATGGTTTAAATTTTAAATCTGTTGTTGAAGGGGCATTCCTGAATAGAGATCATGCGACAGGAAAAAAAGATACTCGAGCTTAACTTGCACTTTGTATTTGGTCAAATGAATACAACAAATATTTGCGGAAATATAGTTCAATTTCAGATAAAACTTACTTGAGAATTCCAGTAAATGTAAAACATTTCTGTATAATGATTTGATTATGCATGAGTTAGCTAGTGGCTATAAATTAATTTTTAAATTTCTTATATTGGATATTAGTTGGTTTTATAATATTAACTTGCAATTCTTTGCAAGTAAAGTGTTCATTTGGTACCACCTGTCTTGGAAATGCCAGTCTATCTGTGGATATTGACCAGGGAGCTACATAACACTTTCTGCAGTACAGGACCAAATACAACCAAATCGAGTCCAGGGCAGGGGGCCGGCCCCATGGCGTAGTCATTGAGTTCAGCACACTCCACTTTGGCAGCCTGGGTTCACAGGTTCGGACCCCAGGCAGGGACCTACACCAATCACCAGCCATGCTGTGGCAGCGACCCACATACAAAGTGGAGGGGGATTGGCAACGTTGTTAGCTCGGGGCTAATCTCCTCAAGCCAAAAAAAGAGGAAGATTGGCAACAGATGTTAGCTTAGGGCGAATCTTCCTCAGCAAAAATAAAATAAAATAATAAGTCCAGAACAGGAAGCAATATGCAAGATACACGATATATGTAAATGCCCTGAAATACATTCAACTGGACACCTCAAAACCAGGAAGTTGGAAAAGACCTGGAGGAATTTCAGAGACACAGCAAAAATGACTTTGGGAAGAAGGAGCGATTTATAAATTAGATTGAATCCTTAAATATGTCTGACTTGGATAAAAGATATCTAAAATTGTGATAACCTATTACAGATATTTGAGAGGCATAAATATCAACAAGAAAGGGAAAAATTCATGGTCATAAAGTAAAACGTGAACCATTTAAAGATAGGACAACTGAACTACAGCCAAAGCTTAGAAAAGTTGGCCTAAATAATGATCCTTCACTATAGCTTATGAAATCTCTAGAGGGTAGAACAAAGTGAATCAAATACTAGTAAGATTAATATATAATTCTAGTTTAATAGAGAGTCAAAAATTATAGTTGCTGATTTTTGGAAGGGACTTTAGAAGTTATCTTTTCAACATCATATCCGATGCTTAATATGTTTGTAAACATAGTTTGAAGACCTCCAAAGATAAAAAGATAACCTACAAATTGTGCTCATATTTGGGGGAGCAGGGAAACTCTAACTAATAGTACCACTAATCTACTGCTAGCAGTAGTATATTAAAATAGACATACAAATAAATGGTTACAGTACGACGAGAAAACTCCCACTTCAATAATGCAAGACTTCTTCCCCGGCACCACTACACTAGATCACTCACATCTGCCAAAAACACATGCAGAAAAAGTTAAGCACCCCTCATCTCTTCACAAAGAGGCCTGTGCTTATTTCTCTTCTAGCACTTTCCACACTATTTTGCGATATTTGATTGCCTCGTTAGTGTGCCCCTCTGAACTTAAGCTGTCTGAAGACTGTACTTTCATCTTTTTTATTTGTAATACTTGACATAAAGCCTAGCAAGCCATTAATTACTCAATAAATATTTCCAGACTACAAATATGGGAGTTTAGGAAGCTCAGCTCATTAGATATTATGATATTCAAGAAAAGTATTAAGGACATATTAGGGCTTGCACAGATTCATAGGCAATAGTTAGACTTTAGATAGTTTGAGGTGAATGAGGAGGGCATTTGTTATCAAGACAGCTTATTAAAAAATGGTCAGATGTCTCTGGATTTTTAGACATTTTCTATCTTTAGCTATCATTAGCATGGATTACTATCTAAATCTTAGATATTTCATTAATCTTTAAATAACTATATAAGCATAAATAAAACTTTTCTGAGGATTTAGAAGGATCCACTGTCCTTAACTATTTATAAAATAGTAAACAGTTATAAATGGAAGTTTGGCAGGATATTTTCCATGTCTCTCCCTACCTTCATCCCCATTAAAAATATGAATAAGAAAGATTAACATAGGTGGCTAACAATTTATGCTAACACTGATTATTTAGTGAATAACTCATCATTTACCTATTGTATGTAGTAGCCTATCCCCCCTTACATACACACACACACGAAGAAGAAGAAGGAGAAAAGAAAAATCATAAGACGTCATATCCCACTAAAAGGAAGTCCACTCAGAGGATCTCAGCTAGGAACCTCTCAGGGGTCCCAGGCATCAGATTTGCTGGATCCTGAACCACCAAGAAATCTTCCTATGGGATGGCCCTCACAGTAATCTACCTGTACATCACTTCTTCGTATACAGATGTTGAATTCAATGCATTCTTCACAATTCCCCACTGAGAATAAAGAAATCAGTGTTCTGACTATAAAGTTCACATTGAAGGATATAAGTATATTACGAAGGAAGATATATAAATCAGGTCCGATGGGGAAGAGATTGAGGAAATTCGTAGAAAAATTTTATCAATTATTGGCAATCACCATGATGCATATTTGGAATTGGTATAAGAAAGAAATGTCTAATAATTAGAGCTATCAAGATGAAATAGTTTCAGAAAGTAATGAACTCTAATGATGGGAAATGCTCAAGCAGAAGCTAAATGACCATCTGTCAGGGATGTTGTAGAAAGGAACCTTTCATTGAGTGGGAGGTTATGCTAAATTATCTCTAAGGCTATTTCCAACTCCTGAGATTCTATAATTCACTGAAGTAGAGCTTGAAGAAAACCCCAAAGAACTATTAAATAACACTGTATACCCAATATATATATCAGCAGTTAATTTCAAACCAACCATGAACTTCATCTAAGCATTGAATTTGTCTCAGAAATTTGAAGAATGGTCATAAAAAAAGGAAACAGAAAAATCCCTTACCTGCATGGATGATCTACTTAAATGGTTTTCAAATTGTGCTCTTCAGATCTCTTGGGAACAGAGGGAAACCTTGGACCTACTTCAGAGGCCGCCTTGAGGCAGGAAGAATTGGAGGGTAGAAAAGGGAAGATAAGCAGGTGACGTTTCAGATCCCTGAGATCCACAATAACCAAGGCAGCTCAGCCTTTATCTCCTTGTATATTAAAGTTCTGAGTAACATATTATTTGAATAAGAGAATTCATTGCTTAGGAGTTTTGATCAGCACTGACATAGTTCATTCAAGAATAATACAATTTCCAGTTAAATCAGCATTTTAAAAAAACAATAGCGGGGGCCGCCCGGTGGCGCAGCGGTTCAGTCCGCGCTTGGCAGCCCGGGGTTCGCGAGTTCGGATCCCGGGCGCCCGCCGACGCACTGCCTGTCAGCCACGCCGTGGCGGCGTCCCATGTAGGGTGGAGGAAGATGGGCACGGATGTTAGCCCAGGGCCAGTCTTCCTCAGCAAAAAGAGGAGGATTAGCAACGGATGTTAGCTCAGGGCTGGTCTTCCCCACAAAAAAAAAACAATAGCGAGTAACAGAATATTGTAGATCCGCTGTGAAAGCTATAGAAAGAAAACAGTTTTGCCCCAGGGCCAAACAATTTAAATATGCTATTTGAGTGGCTATTTCAATAATCAGCACTTTGTTCCACTAGAACGTATGGATCTTAGGTATTTGAGGGTATCAACAAATACATATTTTGTTCATTGACATATTCCCTGAAACTAGAAAAATGCTTGGTATAGTCAGTGGTCATTAAAGTTTATTGAACTAATTAACAGAAATGTCGGTGTTTTTCCACTTTAGGCTAATTTTTAAAATATTACATTGAAAGTTCTGTTTTTAGCTAGGATATAGAAGTTCATAAAAGATCACTTCAGCCTTAATTCTGAGAAAATAGCAGATAAAATATAATATCATGTGTTTCTTTAAATCCACTGAAAAATTGTGGACACAAAGAAAATCAGAGAGGGATGAACTCTCCCTTAAAAGTAACCACTTTTAAGCATGGAGTATTAGCTAATTCTGAGGGCACATCAAGAAGGAGTTAGCCTTCTTTTAGCAAAAAATGTTGTTGGTAAAAGGAGGGACTAGCAAAAATTTAATAGCCACACACTAGCTGGCACGATGGATACAAATCTGAAGGAATCCCAAATACAGAGTTTGTCTTCCTTGTCCACTAATTTTATCCCACAGAACACTTGTAGAATAAGTGACATTGCTGAAACCTGGGAGAAAGGCTGGGCAGAGGGAGATCCGACAGTCTAATGGTGCAAGTGGAAGCAGCCCGATCCCACCCCAAAGACGTCTGAAACCAGAGGTGAACTAATAGTCACTAATCCAGTCCAGACTCAACTCCTCATTAGATCAAAAAGATCAACCCCTTACTCTAGCTACCTGGCAAAGGAAAGTAAAAGATCTTTCTGAAAGAAAGTATTATCTGCTTCAGTCTCTACTGTTCATTTATACACAATCAATAACACACAATAAAAATTTATGAGACCTATGAAGGAATAGAAAAACAGGACCCCTAATCAAGAGAAAAAACTGCTAACAGAAGCAGATCCAACAATGACCCAGATCGAGACCCAGACCCAGATGTTGGATTTAGCAGGCAATTATGTGTGTGTGTGTGTAATTTAGAGTAAATATTTTTCAAAATGTATTAAAACATAAGAATTCCACAAATTCTAAAACTAGAAAATCTAAAAAAGCAATGAGAAAGGAATTCTAGAACTGAAAAAGAGAATGCATATTTGAAATGAAGAAATCATTGTACAGGCTTACAACAGGCTAGCTACAATGGAAGAAAGGAGTAGTGAACCCCAAGAGGAGCTAATAGAAATTATTCAAAGAGAAGCACAGGAAAAAACCAGAGCAGAGCCTCAGAGACCTATGGAATAACATAGATGGGTGGATGGATGGATAGATGGATGGATAGATAGATGATAGATAGATAGATAGATAGATAGATAGATAGATAGATAGATAGATAGATAGATAGATAGAT
The DNA here is from genome assembly GCA_031878705.1 of Tapirus indicus. NCBI lineage: Eukaryota > Metazoa > Chordata > Mammalia > Perissodactyla > Tapiridae > Tapirus > Tapirus indicus. The sequence goes on along the minus strand of CM062939.1, from coordinate 24,652,715 downwards.
GATAGATACATACATACATACATACATACATAAATCTCCAACATATCTTTACATTGGAGCCCCAGATTGAGAGGAGAGGCAGAGCATGAGAAAGATCATGGCCATGATTTTTGCAATTTTCCAAAATTAAAGAAATTCATCAACTCATATGTTCAAGAAATTCAGTGGACCCTTTGCAGGACAAAACAAACAACAACAATAAATCCAGGGGCCTATCATAGTTTGAAAACCAAAAATAAAGGAACTTAAGAGTAGCTGGGGGTGGTCACATTATGTTCAGGGTAAAAGAATACAGCTAAAAGATGAAAGATTTACAACTTTAAAATGCTGAAAGAAAAAAGGTTCATTTTGCATTCTGTACCCAATGAAAATATCCTTCAAATATGAGAGCAATTAAAGAAATTTTTAGACAAATAAAAGCTGGCATAATTTGCTTCTAGAAAGCTACACTATTAGAAACCCTAAAGAATGTTCTTCTGTCAAAGGGAAATGATCCAAGATAAGAGCCCAGATGGCAAAAAGGAGTAAAGAGAACCAGAAAGGGATAATAAACGGGAAAATACAAAATATTTTTAAAATTTATTTAGAAGAATATTGACTGTGTAAGACAAGTACGATACTATATTGTGGTATGTACAACACATGTAGGAGTAAATTATAAGCCAACAATAGCTCAAAGAATAGGAATGGTAGTGCTGCACAGTTTTTATGGTGATTGTGAAGTAGAATAAGATTAATTCAAAGTGGACTGTTATAAGTACTTAATCTCCTGCATAACCACTAAGAATATAATACAAAGATGAATAACAAAAGAGCCAATGGAGGGATAACCTGAAATGCAAACACATCCAATTAATCCAAAGGAAGGGAGAAAGGGGGCACAAAGAAACAGAATACATAACACAAGCAGAGAACAAAGGAAGAATGTGGACTTAAATACAAATCTATCAGTAATCATATTAAATGAAAACAGATTAAACATTCCAATTAATATATGGGGGTTATTAGATTGCCAGTTACAATTACTGCTATTTATGAGATACTTAAATATAAGGGCATGGATGGAAAAGATAAACCAAGCAGGCACTAATCTTAAGAAATAAATTATAGCTTTATAAATAACACACAAAGCAAACTTCAACACAAGAAGCATTGCACAGATCAAGAGAGACATTTCATAAATACAGTCATGGGTCGCTTAACGACGGGGACAGGATCTAAGAAATGTGCCATTAGGCGATTTCATCATTGTGCGAACGTCATAGAGTGTACTTATACAAACTTAGATGGTACAGCCTACTACACACCTAGGCTACATGGTACTAATCTTATGGGACCGCCATCGTATATGCAGGCCATGGTTCACATAAGGTTGTTTCCAGGTGCATGACTGTAATACGACAGTCAAGTAATCAGAAGGGATCTTCCCCTTTATCCTCCTAATGCCTTGAATTTTCCTACATCACCTCTTTATCCTAAAAACAATAGTATGTGAGCTTCAGGATTGCTTCAACCTTCAAACAAATCTGCTACTAAACATCCAGGACCACGGCCAAAGATTTGAGACATTCTTACCTCTCTTTAAAAGAAACTTCGAATTATTTCTCATTTAACTTAGAAAACTACTCTTACCTGGTACTTACACTCTTTCCCAAATTAAAGCTTTACTGAATTTTAATTCTCAGGATAATATTCGGTAAATAAACCTGGTTTAATTATTTGGAAACAAGTCATTTGATGCACCGGTTAACTGACTAAGCCCTAGGGAGTTGAAAGATAAATAACTCCTGTCACTGAGAACCCACGTTTAGTTACAGAGACAGGTAAGCGAGTAATCACAATGCTTTATGAAAGGTGAGCAAGGATTGCTCAAAAGAAGCTATGGGAATACAGACAAAGCATCTCACTGATTTTAGATTCTGAGAGGAAGGTGGTCAGGGAACGTGTAAGGTGAAGAATGCCCTGCGCAGCAGATTGTAAGTTGCAAGAGAGCGTCAAGAACTGCCAGCCTTCTCTCTGTTTTCTTGGAAGTACCTTACAATTCTTTTTAATAGCGTCAGGGACAAATCTGAATATCTGGTCTGAATTCAACATGCAACAATAATATCATGCAGAGAGATTTTGATTGATCGAAAACACAATCCACTAAAATTCTATTTAACTTGCCGAATGTACTCTGAATGTATACTTTATCATCCTCTGTATGACAATTCATCCTCATATCTGCAAATTACTATGAAAATCAAATTGGATAAATCATATTAATCTTGAACTGGTTAGATGTGCTATATTTATATTTTTTTTCTTTTTAACTATATCAATAGCCCTGAGAATATATCAAAAGTGATAATGAGTACAAAATTTTTAGTAATGGTCCACTTTCACAAATAATAGAAAAAAATGAAATGGCATAGAGAGCATAGATAAATTTATAATTCAAAAAACCCACTTGGTCAATAAAGTCCATCTCTTATGCAATTAAGCATTATAATGGCTATTCAAGTTTTATCGCTTACTTTTGTACTTCTATTTTTGAGAGGATAGAAACAACAGCAAAGTGGCCAAAATATGCAAAGAAAATGATAAATGAGAAAATAACTTGGCATATACACAAATTATGTATTGACAAATGATATTTCAAACCTAATATAATTTTACCCTTTATATTGAATCAGTTAAAGACATTGCTCCTTCAATTCCAAGTCTCTTTATAAGGAACGGTGCTCTCAGATGTTACACCAATTTGTACTGTAGTCCTTATGAAAGTTCCCTCAGAGCTGAGATCAAGTCCTGCTTGTCTTTATACCTATTACAAAACCTAGCACACTGCCTTGAATATCGTAAGCTATCAACAGTTTTTTGAACTACATACCATGCTGCATACGTAATTAAACCTTCTTATTCTCTCTTCCATTTATCTTAACATTTCTTTAGTATTTTCATTCCACTATCTCACTGTGCTGAATAATAGACACATTCTTTAAATCTTTCTTTCAGCTCGTCAATTCTCTTATTAGCTACTCTTAACCTAACTCACTGAGTTTTCATTTCAGTTATATTTTTTCAATATATTTCTCTACAATACCAATTTGTTATTTTTCCTTCAAATCTGTCCATTAATTTCATATCTTGCTCATTCCTCAGAATTCAATGTCTTCTCCTATGTCTTTTAATATTTTAACCTACTTATTTTGTATTCTGTATCTGATAATTCCTATATCACGGTACTTTCTCAGTCTAATTCTTCTGCCAGCTCCCTCTGCTCACTCCTGTGCATGGTAATCTGGCTTTTTTGTGTGTTTATTTTATGATATTTTATAGTAAGCTCCTATTTCTTGGAACTTTATTCTCAAGATTCTTCAAGGCTTAGTTTAAAGGTGGCTTCTCCCAGAGAGGATCTGCATTTGCTTCTGCCCCCCAACAGCACATCTAATTAAAATTAACTCTTTGGTGTCAAGGCTTTAGAGCCAGCTCCCCAGATAGCATGAATTCATTATTGAGGGTGGGGGAGCTGGCTACCAAATAAGTGGGGAGATTATTATTCTCATTAATTGATTGCCAACATTAAGTGGGCTGGCGTAATTCCAGTGCATTCTTAATTTGAAGAAAGCCTTTATATTCAAGCTCTAATTGGGGTTGGGGCCAAGGAGGATATATTAGTTTCCTATGGCAACTGTAACAAATAATTGTTGCTGCAAATGGAGTGGCTTAAAACAATACAAATTTATTATCTTACAGTTCTGTAGCTCTGAATTCTGAAATGGATATCATCTAGCTAGAATCGCGGTGTTACCAATGCCAAGTTCCTTTCTGGAGCCTCTATGGGAAAATTCATTTCTCTGTCCTTTCCAGCTGCCCAAACTCTTCAGCTCCTGGCCCCATCCCTCCATCTAAAAGCCAGTAATGGCTGGTCAAGTCTTTCTTACATTGCATTACTCTAATACTGACTCTTCTGCCTCCCTCTTCCACTTTTAAGGACATTTTGATTATATTGGGCCCACGTGGATGATCCAGGATAATTTTAATTAATAATATTTTAAGATCAGCTAATTAGTAACTCTAATCACCCTTTGCCATATAACATAACATAACCACAGGTTCCAGGAATAAGGACATGGATATCTTTGAGTGGGGTCATTATTCTGCCTCTCACAGAGGGTCTCTTATTAGAGTTTGTCCTCGAGTGGGCACTTGCCTTTCCCTCTTATCCTGCCACCCTGAGAATCATGAATAGTCAAGTTCAGTTTCACCAGATTTGGTAAATGCCTTCAAAGCTAAAACAGGCTTCTGTGCTCTGCTTACCACACTAGGTTCCCTAACTGACTTAATACTTGCCTGGATTCTGCATATTTCTTACATTCTTGACAGCCCATTGATGCATTTAACAATGTATTTTTTTATAGTTTTTCTATAGTTTTCTATAACTTCAGGTGCTTTGGAGAAAAAGTTGGTCAGGATAACTTGTTCACTATACTACCATAAATGGATGACACAGTGGTATGTTTTCCTAAAAGCTCTCACCTGTTAATTTCAGTTAAAAATGAAATTTAATAACCCGGTAAATCTTTCCTAGAGTGATTATACATAGATGATATATATACATGTATCATCATATTAAGATTTTTATCTTATTTTTAGATGAAACACTTTTCACCTTGGCTTTTTCATGAGCATAGATTAATCAAAGGATAATATGTCTTCCAGCTATTTCCTGGTTGCCAAGGATTTGTTAAGGCTTCATTTCACCACCATTTCCTGACACATTCCTTGACATATAGAAGGGGCTCTGGTTTCTTCTTCAATTTAATTCCACCCCACAAACTTTTAATGAGTACCTCTTGATGCAGTTAATTTACCAGGACTAAAAGAAAGCTAAACTAAATAGAACATCACCTCTACCCTCCAAGGAACTCTGAACCTAATAGCAAATACAGCATATAAACACAATTAGGCTATGATGTCACACATGCAATAGTAAAAATACTGTTACTGGGTAAAACAGTAACATAAAAACAGAGTTATCAACTCCACTTGGGAGTAATAAGAAAGAAATCACAGAGAAGGAAAAGCTCACGCTGAGACTTTAAAAATGAATAAAAGTTTGCCAAATGAGAGAAGAGGAAAATGACTTTCCAGGAGAAGCTAGAAGATGAGAAAAAGGATGAATTTCAAGTAGCTCAACATAATTGAAGGCAGATCACATTTTATAGAGTAGTAAACAACGAGGTGAGAAAAGATAGGCAGGTAGGCAAGGGTCATGTCTTAGAAGGTATTAACCAGACAAAAAATTTTAAAAAGGAGTTTTTCCAATAGTGGTTTCCAAAGCTGACTGCTCATCAAAATTTTCTGCAGAAATTATTACATATATAGATCGCTGAGCTTCATCTCCAAACTTACTGAATCAGAATCACCCCGGGGTAAACAATTTCAGCAAACTTCTGGGTAACACGGATATAAATTTTATCAGTCAGGATGCTTGGGGCTGCAGACAACAGAAAACTTAACAAGAAGAAGCTTAAAAAGACATATTTTTTTATATAGTAAGTAGTCTCGAGATAGGATAGCTCCATTGTCAAATAATTTAATAGTTCAACAACGTCAACAAGGATTCAGATTATTTCTGTTTTTCTGTTTTGTATGTTACAGTGTGTCAGCTACTCCACCTATCTGTTCTGAAATGGGTTCATATCTTTATACAACAATACCCAATAAAAGAAATCCTCTTTCTTCTCTGTATCTCTCTTCTTGTGGGCAAGGAAAATTATCACAGAAATGCTCTTCCTCATGTTTCATTATCCAAAATTTCATTACATAGGCACTTTTAAAACAGTCACTGCCAAGGGCAATGAATTTACCATGACTGCTAATCAATATTCATCCCTGGTCTCTGGGGAGGGTGTGGGCTTGCATGAAAGAAATACATAGGCACTCAATATCTGAATAAAGTAAATGCATAAAATCAGGGTTCTGATATAATAAAAATGTAAGATAGTGCTGTTAGACAATCAACAATCTACCACAAAGAAGGTCATTGGACCAATATTTGGGAACCACTGCATAAGCAATATTAGTGGTTTAAATTAGAAATAAACATGAGTAAGTTGGCATTTTCAAAAAATCAGTGTGTATTTGAAGAATGATACAAGTAGAAGTGAGATCCTTTTTATCTTTCTAATAGAAGAATAGTTACTAGAACAGTTACTAGAATATTTTGGTAAGCTAAAAAACATGATGGTAACATTTTTACCTAATAACATAATATTGGTGATGAACAAGTGATGTGTATGAAAGGTTTCATAGCAGAGTATAACCAGCAGTACTTAGGATCCCATTGAATTTTGGTGGTAATGGAGAGAAAAGAATTGAGCATTTCTACCAGGTTCCTCACTGGCTGGATGGTTGGAGCATTAACTAAAGGATCACAAATGGCTTATAAAATAAAATCCATTTTAGTAAGAAGAGCCTGACCTTAAAGTCAGATGCCCTGAAGAGGTCAAGTAAGATAAGGACTATCAAATAAGAAGTAGCTATGAGCAAGTCACTATTGACACTGCAAGAGCAATTTTAATGCAGTAATAAGAGCAGAAGCCAAATTACAGTAATTGAGATGGACACTGAAAATTGCAGATGATGAGACACTCACTTTTCAAGTACTTGATTGGAAGGGAAGGAGAGCAATAGGTTGATAACTAGAGCTAGTCAGCTTTGAGGAGGGCTGTGTCTGGCTGGTAACTACTCCAGGCACTCAGAAAGAAAAGCTAATAGGTAGAGAAAGTTTTTAAATGCGTGAGAGACTAGACAATTCATGGAACAAAAATCTCTGAGGATATAGATGGGCACATGAACTAGAGTGTAAATAAAGAGATTTTTCTTATGCAGTAGGAGAAGGGATCTTTTCAGTAAAAACTGAATAGAGGAGGTAAAGATGGGAGCCAAGATAGATGCATTTGGGGGTTGAAGTGAAGTAAATTAAGGTGATTGAAGAAGTTCTTTATGAAGTTCGAGAACATGCAGTGATAGAAGAGTTGGGATAGGGACCATGAGAAAAGTGATTAAAGCTGGAACGGTCTCCATAGACAACAGCAAAGCAAGGTTGGCCACAAAATTATGACGATTGCTGAGTGGGCCCAAGTGTCCATTGGAAACCACAAATCATATGTAAATATATGTGTGTATATATATATATATATATATATATATATATATATATATATCCACACATTTGGGTGATGTTCTCAAAAATTTAGAGGAATCTAAATGAAGCAGCAGAGGGCAGACATTAGATTGAAATTGTCCAATTTGGATAACAGAGAGTGCAGGAGTTGAGGGTATTTTTGAGTGTTTTAGGGGAGAGTCACAGCAGAGCAAGAAAGAAAATGGTGTCTAGAAGAAGTTGGAGGCCTAGTTTTAAAAGGGGGTGAGTGTGTGAGAGAAAACTGGAAAATCAGAAGTGGCTGAAGAATACGTTTAGATGAGCAGGAAAGAGAAAGATCTGGAGTGAAAGGAAACTGTGGTTATAACCTGGCTCCTTTGCCATTAAGATGTTCCACTCCTCATTTCTTTTACCCCAGGCCTTGCTAGTTACAGCAGCTAATCTGACAAACTTTGTATAAAGAGTTAACGGCTCAGAGTAGCTTTAAATGTCACCCCTCTAAGTGTAATACCCTTTGCAGCTGAAGATGGTCTTTCAAAAGCTTTAATTCAAGAGAGTAACCAGTGTGGAGGTTTTAAGCTCAGTAGAGCAGAGACATTCTGAGCAGGGGACCATGACACTAACTGTCACTGAGAACCACTGGTGGTTAACATCCGTTGAGGTGTAACTCTCTTCTGTATCTCCCACTTCCATGACATAGGAAGGAGAGGAGTGGACATTCTGTGGTCAAGTCACTTTATTGAAAGAAGTCATGCTCCATGAGAGGAAAACTAAGATCAAGATTAGCTTTTGATAAAACGTAGGAAATTTTTTAAATAACCAAAAAGTGCATGTGGTACACATGGTAGAACATCTCACCTATAGATTTCGGAAAGTCATAATGAAGTTCAATCTTGTCACTGTCATCAGAGTTATTCCACTCCCAATCTGGGGTCCAGATGCCATACATGTGCATGTTATTTGCATATAATGGAATTCTCTAATGGACTTTACTTGCCTTTGAAGATCCTGTGTCTCAGGGAAGTCACCCACATAGCCATTGTTTGGGTTAGAGCTTATTCTTGCACATCCAGGTGGTGTTCGTTCACTTTTTCCCAAGTACAGCACATATTTCTTTGCACTCAACGTGCTTTCATATTCATCATGCTCTGGGACCTGAAGAAGGATTAATATACTTACAAATGTTCTAAGTGAGCTCTAAACATGCTGAAATATAAAACAGAAAAATCAAATGACCACAACAACAAACTACAGCTAATCACTTTAAAATAATGAAACTGGGCCACAGGGCTATGATGGGGGAACACACGGGGACTAGTGCCCCTGCTATCAGGGTCTACAAGGGGAAAAACATCAACCACCTTCAAAAAAAATTACTTAAAGGTATATTGGAGACTTATTATAAAATTGTGGGCACAAAAATATAATTTAAAAGTAGGCATTTCATGATCAAAATTCTGTTGTCAGAGTATTAGGATATAATTCTAAATATCTTCTTTTCTTCCTTTCATGCTGGAATTTGCCCTTGCTTCACAGATCATATAAATTGTCCACTTTCTACAGTGGACACTTACAGAAAAGCATGTACCAAATCAGAATATCTCCTGTGATGGGAGTCAAAACAAAAGTTGTCAAGTTGTGATGTTACAAATCTTACAAATCTGAATCAGAAATCCAAAAGCAAACTTGAACACTCTGAGTATTACTTTGATTTACAAAATCTCCAGGGAGCTTTGTGTCCTTAAACCAAAAGAGATTACATTGGAGTATTTTCAGCTGTGACAAATGTAACTTTGTTCCATTCTTCTGAATGTTATTTAAAATACAAAAATACTCCCTTTGCTATACTCAGCAGTCTTAAAGGTCAAAAGATTTTTTAAATTTCTCATTAGGAACATACTGTAAAATTAATGTAAAAATTAATGTGAGGGGTCGGCCCGGTGGCGCAGCGGTTTAGTCCGCGCTTGGCAGCCCGGGGTTCGCGAGTTCGGATCCCGGGCGCCCGCCGACGCACTGCCTGTCAGCCAGGCCGTGGCGGCGTCCCATATAAAGTAGAGGAAGATGGGCACGGATGTTAGCCCAGGGCCAGTCTTCCTCAGCAAAAAGAGGAGGATTGGCAATGGATGTTAGCTCGGGGCTGGTCTTCCTCACAAAAAAAAAAAAAAAAAAATTAATGTGAAACATCAAATATATTTGAAACAATTCACTTACAAATTTATTCAGGATATACTTATGGTGAAAAACATCTTCTCTACACATGTCAGAGGAAAGCACATCCAACTCATCCAGAAATATTTAGAATAAGTTGTCAATAATTACAGGACAAAAATCTTTTCATATGCATGGGACAAATATGATTTTGGCATATAGTCATATTTGAAAACTTTTTCAGATTATTTAATGCTGATAAAATTTCAAACATTCTCTTAAACTAAAGCTCTTCTTATAAGAGTGAATCTCTGACTGGATTTGATTAATCAATCAAAGGAAATAGTTTTCTCACAACCAGTCTTGTTTACTATTTATTTTTTTCTACGTAATCGATAAGGTCAGTTAAAAATAATCAAAGTAGCACACCTGAAATTTATACAATGTTATAAACCAATGTGACCTCAATAAAATAATTTGCAAAAATAAAATAAAATTCAAAGTAATTTGGTCAAGCAAACCCAGCCAGTGAATTTCAGTTTACTTTCTCTGACTGTAAAATAAAAAAATAATGATTGATTCCTCCTTAGAGTTGAGTAAAGCTTTTATAAGTGCTTAATATAAAAAACATCCAACATGTATCATAGTCTTAAGTGAGAAAAATAATAAGTAAAAATGTATTTTATTAAGTGAATAAAGTACAGATTTTGTAGTCACCTTGGTTTGAATTCTCGCCCTGATATTTATAGATGTGTGATCTTAGGCGAGGTACTGAAACTCTTAGCCTCAGTTTCCCCACTCTTAAAATGGGAAAACAATAGCCACTGTGCAGGATATTCATTAGGAAAGGCACCACGCATATAAACTCATCACACCATGTCTTTAGTAAGCAAATGAAAGTGATTATTTGAGTATAACAAGGTAATCATGGATGAAACTAAAAAACCAACACTTAGCAAGTTTTGTACCCAAAAGTACCAAAGTTAATGATTTAGCCATTGGGCTAAATGATGATGATGCTTGCCCTTCAAGGAAAATTGATGTCTCCACTATCAATCACCCTGTACAATAATGAATCTCTATGATACAAGGAAAAACAGAGGAATGAGAGGATGAAGGGATCTGTGGTATCAAAAACCCAGGTTATGGGAATGACTAAAGCATTTCTGGTGGGGACAGGGAGGGCTCCAGGGACTAGCCTGGTGGAGACAGGTGAGGACAAGGCATAAGAGACAAGGGCAGGTGTGGACTTCTGCAATCGTTGGAAGATGCATTGCTTACGCCTGCTTGGAGCAAAGATTACCTCCCCAGAAGATTGGTGAGAGCAAGGGGGGAGTCCAGGTGGAACAAGGACAACGCTAAACATGAGCCCTCAGGTGCTACCGAGACAACCATTTTCTTATCTTGTCATCAACAAGGTCATGGATGCCTCTATCCTCAAAAAAAAAATCAGAATTCTGTTTCCTCTAGTAAATTGCAAGAGAAAGAGGAAAAGACTAACTTTTTGAGATGACTCTTATTTGTTACAGGAGAATGGCTGAACATTTAGCTAAACAGGGATCCAAATTTTTAAATATTTTCAGAAGTTTAGGAAACTGAGAGACACATGGCTAACAAGAGGTGTAGCTTGGATTTAACTCCAAGTTCATCTCTAAATGCTTTTTACTGTTAGTCATCATACAATCCTGCAAGTCAAAATAAAATCACACCTCCTTCAATACTCAATTACAATGACCAAATTAGGAGGGTCTCAAGAACTTTTGGGGGAACACTTTACAACAATAATCCATGAAAAATCCCCCTCATAGGTAGCCTGCTGACTGCCAGAATTTCTCATGCTCAGATGTAGACACTTTAACAGTCAAGCTCCATCCATGCTCAAATAACTGTGCTGGTTACTACACTACTTGGAGCGTCACTGTCTTGCTTGTGGCATCACAGCAGTGGTCGTTCATTGCCATTCCAGACCATTGGTCATAAGCAGAGAGGGGTTCAAACTGAGCAATGCACCTGATGGGCATGATGCCTGGATTGCTACTGCCCCATCCCTGGAGGATGACATCTGATGATCTACCCATGCTCTTCCCTCCGCACTACCTTAGTCAAGCACACCTACTGAGAGATGCCTGGGACCCACGTGCTACAGCTCTTGGTCTTTCACCTTTTCAGCTCACATTTGTGTGACGGTCTCCAAGAAGCCTAGAGCAACAGAGAGTCTACATCAGGAGCCACTTCCTGTACGGTACTGAATTAGAAAATATGATAGGATAACCCGTGTCCCTGAGTTGAATCCTGGGGACCAGGTCAAACTCTATTTTTTTATATACTAAGTTCTGGGATGCCACTTGGAAAACTGTAGTCAAATATAAAATATATTTTGGTGTGTAGAATTAGACAGAGATCCCACCTGTATTACTTTAGGCTAACCAATTGTCCCAGCACCAGTTATTGAATAATTTCTCCTTTCCTCATTGATCTAAAAGGGCATGTTGATCATTTAATAAATTTCTTTATATTACTCTATTCATTAAATCTGTTTACATGTATGAGAGTAAATGTAATAGCCTCTGTTTAGATTAAATGCTACTGTTTAGATTACTTTATAAATGACATCAGAAAAATATTAATTCCAGGTGGGATCTTCCCAAGCCATTTGGCATGTTACAGGGCTACAGTCTCCATCACTTGGTACTTGATCTAGAAAGACACAATATTAAACTATAATGAGGAAAGTAATTAGAACACAGGCTTTAAAATATGCTGCTTAAGTTTTTTATTTATGTGTCATTAATTTCTTATATAAAAATCTTGTACAAAAATCTAATGTGTATTTTTCTGCCTTCACCACTACAAAGGAAACCTCCACACTACACTTTGAGTTTGAGATTTGATTGGATGCAATTGAGTTTCTCTGCCTTGCATAATCTCCACCAGAAAGGGCACTGACAGTTTTATCACTCTCAATTCTCTTCTAAATTATGCAGATGCTATTGGTTCTTTTAAACAGTCTTCTGCATCATCACTTATAAATTGCTTAGAAACTCAAGACTGATTAACCATCGCAATGTGTGAATATGCTGGAAATGGCGTTAGTTAACCATTGTGCTCAGCTGCTACTCAATTAGCCTAAGATAGACTCCAGCCCACTCAGCTGTGCAGCCTTGGATAAGTTCCTTAATTGCTCTATGCTTCATTTTCCTCATCTGTAATATGGGAATGATAATAATAGTCTCTACCTCATATGATTGTTATGAGCATTGAATATGTTAATATTTGTAACATTTAGGAAAAAACCTTGTGCACACGAAGTACTGTATTACTCTTTGCTACCCAATTGAATTTGTCTTTAATATTCTGTCTTGTAATTTTGCACCCATGTTATTCAGCACCCCACCCTCATCTCCTCAGTGTCCTCAAAAATCACATTCTATCTCAAAAAAAAAAAAGATTTGATGATGTCATTAAAGTGCGAATGTCCACTAAGACTATACATATTGGTCCTTGCATGGTAACTTTGGATTTAAAGAAAGGATAAAGAAATTACTCTCTGGTATATAATTAAATGTTTAGAGGGAGTTAGATAGCAGAAGAGCTAGGTACACAGAAGGAACTTTCCAACATTTCTGAAACCATATCATACAGTAGCTGCCGATTACAAGACCCCTAAAATTAAAGATAAAAAGGTCAGAGGCAGGAAGGTCAATTTCTACCACTTACATAATTCAATAGTGTTTATATTAGGATCAAAATACACAGAAAAAACCTTGCTGAGAAGCAACTCTGCTGTTTCCAACACACAGTGAAAATCCAAGGACCCAACTGAAGTACGCATAACCTCAAATACAGCCTTTCTTGGGACAAGTGCCCTAATAGATAAGCCAGGATGACTCTGCCCAGAAAGATACACCCATGTGTCTAAAGACCATGGCTATTTCCAACACACACTGAGAAAGTGGAGAAGCAAACAATCCCATGGCCTACTTGCTCACCTTAGCTGGAATTCTTCAAAAACTCAGTCCCATCAGATAGCAGCTGACCTATAAGAGAGCAAAGTCTTCCCTCCTTTTCCCAAACCCTAACTCTTCCCTGCATTCTCTCAAGGACCAAGGGACCGGGAAGATGAATTCTTTGAGAACCCCCATGTCAAATGTTATTCTTTTCACCTCTGTTGTTATCTAACTCCTTCCACATTCTTCTGTATGTTTTCTCATCCGGTTCAAATTCTCTTTGTTTCCTCCTTTCCCAAGCTTTTCCTTAGTGTCCTGGAAATCCTCAATTTGTGGAAACCAATCCTCACCTCCCTGCTTCCTCACCTCTACCTCTTCAGGGTCTAATAGAAAGCTGGCATTCCCTTTCAGCCTTCTCCAGTGGAAGCTGTTCATCCTACCAAACCCTGTGTATTTAAGGTACTGCTTCCAGATCATTTTATCTTTACTCTTAGTTACCTGTGACTTTGAGGCTCATGCTGTCTTGCCAGAATGTCTTGTCAAGGTCATCCCTTGGCCCTCTCCCTCAGCCATTCTTCTTTCATCAAGTCCTAGATTCCTTCATTTTCTCCTTATCTGTCAGATTCCTTCTATCTCCGTTTTCGTCCCTGTTTTGCCCACACTTATAATCAGTCACATCGGTCCTAACCAGGCCATCATCTTCAATTCTCATCTTTCTTCTGCCATACATACTCCTGACAGAACCCCAACCAGGGCCCAGTGCTAAATCTAAACAGCTGAGTGTTGTTGGAGAAAATGACAAAAGCAGGCAGTTAGGTGCCTCCACAAATTCATAAACTTCCCCTGGACATTAAAAATGACCAGGAAATCTTATTTTTCCCATAGTCACCTTTCCCTGATCATACTTTTCTTAAGTAGTAGAGATTATTTAAGACTTTCTCCACACTCCTCTCTTACTACTTCCCCGCACTCAGCAAACAGTTGTGACATCTTTAGTCACAGAGGAAATGAGAGATATAGCAAATCCCTTCACTTTCTTTCCCTAGACACATGTACTCTATATGTGCTACTTCCAACAAGAGATGTAACCCTGTCCCTCCTTGATGGCCTTTGATTCATCTTTGAAACTGTATTTTGGCCCTCACCTTGGAGAAGATAATCTGCCTTTGTGCTTACAAACAAGCAAAAAAACGTAAGGAATCCAGGTGGTAGAAGCTACCTTTAAGACAACTTGGAATTTCAAAGGTCTTGACAATTAACCTTTATGTTCCAAGGAAGGGAGAGGACAAACGACTGAAATGTGAAATCTACCCAAGCCCGGCATGGATTCTGGGACCCTGAGAATAAACACAAACATTACGTGTACATTGGAGGCTAAAATAGGAGCTTTTTCTGGTACTCTGCGGAAATGGCTGTGGGCATCCTGGTTCAGGCAAATAACCTAGGAAAAGTGTGAAAAGGAAGCTGACCTAAACAGAAACTGAAGGGCCAGGGCTCCTCTCTTCTCAAGAGGTGGGAATTTCGGGAATTCCTCTTTTCAGGAGAGCATATGCATCCGGGATTCTTGGAACTGTGGGAGACCGAGTCTCCAAAATGGCTGAGACTGACTTCCATTATGACTGCATTTTTAAGCTTATTCTACAGAAATCGAGTGCAATGTAAGGTGAAATGACTTGCTCCCTGAATATCAGAGACACTGAGGTTTATTCCTCCACTCTTGCTCTGTATCTCCTTTCTCATTGACTCTTCAAGGCTTCATTCATTATTTGGTTTTGTTTTTAATATTTTCAACCTCTCCTTCTCTACCATCTCTATGCCATCAGCACTTAAATTTGTTCATCTCCCAATCTTAAAATAAGTAAGCTAGCCCTTAAAATTACATCTCCCTTCAAATATTTGCCCTATCTCTCTTTACCCACCATAGTTAACTTCTTCAAAGAATTACTTCATTCATGGTTGCTACTTTTTGCAACCTAATTCACTGAACTGTGGTTTCTTTTCCCACTACTGCACTGACCACTGCTCTCACAAAGAGCCTAGGCTTGAGGCTAACTAGAAGAATCCATTCCAGGCCTCATCTCATCGACCTCTACAGTATTTTATATACTGTCGGCCATTCATTTTGTTTCTGAAAATCCTCCCCTTTCTTAGCTTCTGTGAGTTCAGATTCTCTGCCTTTTCTCTACTTTTCTTCCTTTTCCTGAGATTCCTTTATGTATTCCTCTTCCTCAAACCATTCCTTAAATGTTGGTGTTCCTCGGGGTACTTCCCACATCCTCTTTTTTTTTCACTTTACACTCTCCTGGGTAATTCATTTCTTCCCATGGCTTTCATTACCCCCTGTATGTACACGAGCTCCAAATACCAATCTTCAGCCCAACTCTGTCTCCTGAGGCAGGTGTGTGTGTGTGTGTGTGTGTGTGTGAGCACACCTGAAGGGAGATTACCTGGGTTCAGATCCATGTTCCACCACATATTCTCCATACAAACTTAAGAAAATTATTTAATTATTTTATACCTCAGTCTCATCTATAAAATGATAATAATGGTAGTGTCTAAGGAATACACCAAAGGGTTATAGAGGGAATTAAATGAAGTTTATGTAATTCTATACTTAATATCTCCACTTAGATGTCTTATTGTAACTTTGAATTCAACAGGTCCCTAACTTAACTCATCTTATTCCATGTACTAGCAGGATACTCCACCTCTACTGAGAGCTTAAGACTGGTTCAATTATTTAGGACAGGGTGTTAGATGGTTAATACATTCATTGTAATGGGCAAAGGGCTAAAAGATGTTGAATGCTCAGGAGGATTTCTTCCTCTTTGGCTTTCACTTTCTTGATATTCATTTGTCCTTTGGGTTTAAATTGTCTTGGAATTTGTTTTCTTATCTATTTCTCTTTAGGGGATTTGATTCCCATTACCTGGGAATTTAGTCCTAAGACTTGCACTCATTTGGAAAATTTGCTAGACCTTAGGAAGAAGTGATCCTTCTCTTCTTGAAAAGATTTTCTTCGAGTTCATCTTTTCTACATTCCTCTTGACATCAAGGGTTAATATATAAAGAATATGCTTAGTAATGGGAGTAAGAGAAAGGGGCAAAAGAGACTACTCAATTTGCTTATATGTAGAGGCACAAAGAAATTTTTAATTGCTCATATTTGGGCCAGCAGAGCTCACCACAACACAATGTTGGAGTTTGGCATCAAACATCATTTCCAGTCATCATGTCTTGTCCTTTAAAATAGAGGGGTAGCCACAGCCCTAAGTGCTTGCTCAAAGATTCCAAAATTGAAATCCTGTTAAATATATTTCCATCTCCTCAGGACTTTCAACACACACAGTCTTCATGATTTTACTATTATCCCTTTAAAACGTCCTCTCTTACTGCAAATTCTTTTCTACTTTATTCAGAAGCCATGATGAACTACATATAATAGCATAGAGACTTTACTGTAATAGTTCTTTTATCTGCAAGGCCCTTCATTTCCCTTCCAATCATCTAGCTAACTTCTGCAACCCTTTACCATTCTCCTCAAGAATCTCCTACAGGGAGACATGGAGAAAAGGGAACTCTCATACGCTGCTGGTGGGAATGCAAACTGGTGCAGCCACTATGGAAAACAACATGGAGATTTCTCAAAAAATTAAAACTAGAAATATCATATGATCCAGCTATTCCATTTCTGAGTATTTATCCAAAGAATATGAAAACACTAATTCAAAAAGATATATGCACCCCTATGTTCATCACAGCATTATTCATAATAGCCAAGACTTGGAAACAACCTAAGTGCCCATCAACAGATGAATGGATAAAGAAGATGTGGTATACAATGGAATACTACTCAGCCATAAACAAGACAAAATCATGCTGTCTGCAACAACATGGATGGACCTTGAGGGTATTATGCTAAGTGAAATAAGTCAGACAGAGAAAAACAAATACCGTATGATTTCACTCATATATGGAAGATAAACAAACAAACAAACACATAGATAAGGAGAACAGATTAGTGGTTACCAGAGGGGAAGAGGGTGAGGGAGGGCAAAAGGGGTGAAGAGACATGTATGTATTGGTGACAGATGGAAACTAGACTTTTGGTGGTGAACATGATGCAGTCTATACAGAAGCTGAAATATAATGATATACAACTGAAATTTACACAATGTTATAAACCAATGTGACCTCAATAAAACAAAATTTTTAAAAGACAGTTATAAAATAAAGGGAGTTCCTTCAGGAAGACTTCCCCAACCCCTCCTCACCCCGTATTCCACATTAGGTAGTCTTGCTATAGACTACACCACTACTCCACCTCATAATTTTATCTTCCTCCTTACTTTATTACAAGCGGTAGATGGGTACATGTTAACAACTGGATGTCCTGGGATAAAGAAGCCCTAATGCATTTCATTTTCTAATTCCCATGGAGTAAATACTCTCACTATGGCCAATTTCAAGCTAACAATGTGATGTCACCGAGGATTTAGGAACTGATGAGTACAATCCACTCTTGAAAGTTGGTCCAAGGTGGCTCCAGCACACCACAGAACAGTCTGTTTACTTCCTTCTTTCATTTATTCAACAAGTATCTATTGAGCACTTACTATGTGAAATAAACTGTTCGAGATTCTGGGAAGGGAGCAATAATCCAATCAAAGTTCCTGCTATCAAAAGTAAGTACGGATTTAGCAATAAACAAAAATATATAATATATAGTCAGAAGGAATAAATACCATCAAGAAATAAAGTCAGGGTAACGGGACAAAGAAAGATGGAGGACAAAGTGTGATCTTGGCGAAGTTGGTCAAGAAGGCCTCACTAAGGAGGTGACTTATGCGTAGCGACCTGAATGCGGTGGGAGAGGGGGCCATGCAGAAACTGCAGTAAACAATGTTTTCTAACAGGCAAAGGGAAAACTGGCAAGTGAAAAAACTTTGCAACAGAACAGTGTTTGGCACATTTAAGGAACAGCATGGAGGCCACTGTGACTAGAGCTGAGTGAGCAAAAGGAAGAACTATGAAATGAGACCAAATCATGAAGTTCCTGGTAGTCCATTGTTAAGTACTCTGGATTTCATTCCGGGAAAAATGGAAAACCATCAGAGCCTGAGTGTATTGCATATATTTTTTAGTTTCTGCGTTTTATGATGTTTTGACATCTTAAAAGAACTTTTCTAGCTAGGGAGAGACTGCCCTTCTCAGGGCTAGCCAATTCTTAGACATAGCAAAGGGCCCAGCTGGGAGCATTCCGTTGAGGTGCAAACTAACCAATCCAGAGCCAGACTTCTCTGTCAGGCCTGTAGACCCTAGGAGGCAATATTCCTCTGCCTTGTCCATCCCCAGGCCAGGTACTAAACAACCAGAGACCACCCCTATGGCTTAGACCCTGCCAAAATTACTCACACTAGCAATCCTAAACTGTTCACCCTGCTGTGCCTTTCCCAGGCAAACACCAATGAAGGCCATGGAAACCCCAGTGAAGGCCATGGCCTAAACTCCTCCCCTGGCTTCTGCCCTAGAAGTTAGAAGCCTCTTAACCGACACTGGTGTCTTCCCTTGTGCCCTGCATGACATGTGGTGACTCCCTCTCTATGGGACCTGTGAGTGTAATCAACTTCTTCCCTCCAAGCTTCGTTCTCTTTTCCTCCTGTGGCCACATCTGACTTTACCATACCGAATCCAACTCTTAAATTCTTAGGACACCGAGTAAGGGAAAAACATGACCTGAAATGTTTTAAAGACAACACTCTGGCTTCTTTGTGGAGAAGAGAGTCCAGAAGGGCATGGGAGGAAGCAGGGAGAGAACAGTTAGGAGGCTCTTACAGTAATCTAGTGAAGAAGGGGAAAATGACCAGCTGTTCAAAGGTCAATGCTGAAGATTGATGATGTAGAAGAGGACTGAGAATTGATCACCAGATTTGGCAATATGGAGGTCACCAGTGAACCTGAAAAAAGTAATTTCAAGGAGAAGCGAGGGCAAACCTCTGATGGGAGTGGATTCAATAAAAATTAGAAGTAGAAAAACCAGAGATAGTGGGTAAGCTAAATCTTTTAAGTTTTGCTCTATGAGAGAGAGAGAAAAATGTTAAGTTAGCTGTAGGAAGTTGTTAGGTAAGGAGTATTATTTTTCAACAGGACATTACAGCATGTATGTATGCTGATAGAATAATCCAGTAAAGGGGAAAGCAGTGATGATGCAGAGGTAGAGTGGACACTGCAGGAGCCAAGTCATTGATTAGGAGAGAGTGGATAGGAGCCAGGGCAGAAGTGGACGGTTTAGCTTTGGCCACAAGGAGAGGCAGTTCCACCTTGGCAAGGAGGAGATAAGTTGGTAGATGTGGTAGCGTACGGATATGGACGTTTTCTTCAGATTGCTTTTATTTTCTCAGTGAAGTAGGGAGACAGGTCATCATCTGAAAGTGAAGAATGTGGGAAATTGTTACAGGCTTTAGGAGACAGAAAAAAGTACAAATTATACTCAGTGTATGCTGGAGCTGGCTCCTTTGAGCTCCAGAGTCAAGTGTGCCCATCTCTTCCCAATTCCTCTTTCAGAGATGTCACATCGATGACTTGAAATCAGTCTATTTACATCACAGAAATCAGTAAATATTACAGAGCAAGGCTTTTTCTCTAGAGAGCTGGTCTTCAAACATTTAGCAGTACACCACTGATTCCAGTAGTCTGGGTCAGTAGAAAAATGAAATCAGGGAAATACAGTATAACGGGACAGTCAGGCAGCACTGAGGGCTCACTTGAGGTTCACGGTCATGGATTTAAGGTGACAAGAGTCAGCATAGGAGCGTGTGGGGGTGTGTGTTTCTCCAGCCAGGTCTAACTGCGCAAGTGAGGCTCTGGAATGATTCATTTAGCCGGAGCTGGGGTTTTGTCAGCTGAGTACAAGAGAGAAAGGGGGGGCAGGGAATTGAGGGAGTGATTCCCTTACTCCTCAGCTCTAGCCACAGTGGCCTTCTTGCTGTCCCCTAAATATGTCTAACACTCTCCTGTCTCAAGTTTTTTCACTTGGCATAGAATATACCCTGGGTAAGGAAGGACAGCTATGATGCATCATGAAGAGAGAACAGGCTCAATCAATTGGAAGTTCTGGTGGGGTCAGAGAGCTGTTGGAATAGGAGGACCAGTGAGAGTGGACGACCAGAATCATAAGTACGGAGATTCCATCTTCTTTCCTTGTATCCCGAAATTTTAGCAAAGTGCCTGGCACACACAGAGCTCTCAATATATGTTTATCAGATAAAGGAATAAATAAACGTCATGAAGAACGAGGTGCCACCATCTTTTGTTTTAAGTATATAAATGCTGTCTGTGGTGGACATGGTGGTACATTGTCCAGAACATCCTTCAAGGAAGGATTGGTTACCCCAACTACTGAGAGAACTGTCAGCAGACAGCTCTCAGTTGTCAGCACCGCAGGGATGTCCTCAGCAACAGTCACTTCTGGAAGGAAGGTCACACCCTTTCCGGGGTGGCCCACATACAACGAGTATTTGACGCAGGCATATAAAGGTCCAGCCATTTTGGCCTAGTTCCCACGGGGTCAGGTAAGAGTGTGAGCATTTCAGCTCAGCTTCTCCCTCTTTCAAACTCAGCATCCTTCCCCTCTTTTCTACAGGGATTTGCCCCAAGGGCACTTCCTAATAAGCATCCTGCATACTGAAGTATATCTCAGAGTCTGCTTCCTCCTAGAAAATCTAATCTAATCCCTTGCAACACAGTCGGGAAAGGTATTTTTCTAAGATAAGAGTATGCATCCACTTAAGAGTATGAGTTTTAAGAACAAAATAGACCATGTTGAATCCCTATGATTCCTGTTTACGTGTGCTGACATCCTCAATGATCAATAGATGCTTGAGGGATCAAGTTCATTGATGTTTTACTAAAACGTGAAAGAAGAGGAAATAAGTAAAGATGTAGGGTTAGGTTAGAACAGAACTTAATGGAAACATTTTTCTTCCAAATACTTTAGTTCATCTAATTGTTTCAATTTATCTTCTTGACTTTTTCCTTCGAATAATGACATTGAATAAGCAGTGAAGCTCACATTATGCAGGCATGCACTTAGTCCATGTAATATTCTTTTTATTATTACCCACTTAACAAATCTATTAACTGTCTCTGAATTTCATAGCCAGAGGGTAATATAATCTGTTGAAGTTTTTCTCCCATTGCACAAAGACTGCTAAACATTCAACAAATGTCTTAATCACAGATCTTTATTAACTAAAATCTACCAAGAATTAAAAGAAGACCTCTGGTTTATAAGACAATTACACTACAGGTTTATTTTCACTATGGCCTTCAAAGAAACTAATCTTTCTTATTAATGGCCCAAATATCAAATGCAGAAGACAGGTTTAATAGAATAGTTTTTGGAGATATTTGACTGTCATTACAAGTTGTACCTGACATTAATTTTGTGGCATAAATAATAAGATTAGGTGAGAAATTTTACCTTTGGCATGGTACAATTCCAAAGTACAGAAATTATATTAATGTCTTTTTATTCATCGGTGCAAGTGGTTTCCCACCACAAGAGAAATATTCTGTTAAAATGCATCAATTTGGAAAAGATCTTTACAAAAAGTGTTCTCCATATAGGCAAACTATTCCAGGACAGGGAAACAAATAGACAAGTAGAGTAAAAGATGAGTTAAGAACGGACTGTACTTCTTGAAGTCGTAAGGGCATGAAGCTAGACTTACAATCGAATCGTGGAACATTCCAGAAGTGAAGGGACCTTAGAGATCGACTAGCTCTGCACAGTTAGGGTGCTGAGGCCAGGACGAAGAGCTTGTTAGTGGCAAATACAACTACTAGCTCTAGACCAGCACTGTCCCCTAGTAACATAATGCAAGCCACAGATGTGATTTAAAATTTTCTAGTATCCACAATAAAAAAAAATACAAAGAAACAGGTGGTATTAATTTTGGTACTATATTTTATTTAACTCAATATATTTGAAATGTTATTTCATCATGAAATCAATATAAAATATAAATTACATGTTTTATTACTAAGTCTTTGAAAACAAGTGTTTTTCACATTTATAGTACATCTCAGTTTGCACTAGCACACTCCAAGTGCTCACTAGTCACATGTGGCTAGTATCTGTCATGTCAGACAGCCCAGCTCTAGATCTCGGGACGGGCCTTTGGTCCTTCTTCACCACCATATACCCACAATCCACTGGGAAGGCATACTTAATTTGCAAATAACTTTCTCCCATCTATCAACAGCCGGAGATATTCTATTCTATTCTGAAGAAAAGACAAATTCATCTATCTTTCAAGTGCTATTTTCAATGTATTTTTAAAAACCTGTTTTACAGATTCAGATTAAGTGGTATTGCTTTAATACCCAGTATTCTTGAATGTAAATAGTTTTTACCTTTCTACCTTCTGAAAATGTTTCTGAATCTAAATATTTTGTAATTTGTTTGGAGTTCAATTGAAGATATGCCACAGAGGCAAGAGGTACTTGCGTCACTTTAGAAACTACTCTCATGGTTATTCATTTCATTTTCAAAGACCACTGTCAGGGAAAATGCAGTTGAGTCAGAACTGCTTACACTGATTTTAGATGGCTTTTTCTCTAGGAAGTGTGATTGGAATCGTTTTCCAAAGCTATGGTCTAGGAGTGAGGTGATGTGGTACAGGTTGCTATGTTAAAAGCACTTGTGTAGCTAAATAAAAAGAGGGCTCATTATCATTATTATTCCTAAACTTTACGTAGCACTCTGCACTTGACTGTGGTAACAAAGAGGATTAGGCAAATCCAAAAACCATTTCAAACTTTGTGCCGAGAGACTGAATAAGTGGGAAGTGTTTACAATGACATCACATTATGTTCTCTTCAATAGCGACAGTGTCATCATCAGAAAGTGAAAATTACAAACTGTTGTGTGCTAGACATTGTAATCATTGTTTTGCATACATTATTTTATTTATTCTTTATGATCGGCACTGTAATAAATGTTCTATACACATTATTTTATGTATTCTTTATAATAAACTTTAATAAAACTCATGGTAGAGATTAACATCCTTATGTTAAAAATAAGAAAATTTACTTGCAAGGTTAGAAAATGTGTCGAAATCACATCACAGAGGAAGAATTCAGAGGCATGCCTTCAGAAGCAATATAAGAAATAAACAGAATTCAACCAGCACTGTTTCTCTTTTAAATCCTTGTATTAAAAAAACTGATGATGCACAAATAGGGAGACTAGCAGAATCTAGTGGCTTAGCAAAATCAGTATGATGTGTGAGTTTAAGCACCTTACACATTTGCTCTGGGGATTAAATGATATAGCAGATTATATATTAACTTGAAATGTTGTACAAAGATGCCTTGAATGGAGCAGGCACTCACTATGTATGCACTAAAATAAAAGGAATTAAATAACTCTGTGCTCAAAAACCATTAGCTACTCTATTTCCCTAATAATTGTCAAAATTTGTAAATAGCCCTCAAAGGAGATATCAATGAAATAAACATCAATCCAATGTATGGTGAGATAATCAGTTATATCTGCCTAATGGTATTACCATTAGCCAGGCTTTATTTCACCATCTTGGGCAGAAGTGTATCATGAAATTTCTCAATGAGAAATACCAGGCAGATATTTTCTCGGAAACCCATCACAGCTACCATAACTTTTTCTCATTTTTAAAAATAACTCTATTGTGATATAGAGACTGAATAACACAGTAGAAACTAGAAATCATGATGTACAATGCTGGCCCAATGCTATAATGAGAAGTGCAGAATATGGAAAAAGGGCACAATTAAGGGAAAACCTACTTCCAATGAATATTCTCTTCCAATTCAAGCTTCAACCTTCTTCGTATTGTCATTATATTTAAATAAAGCGTCTTCCTGGATGTGTTTTTCAAAGGTTTGCTTTTTTTTCCCATTGAGAATGTACATCTTCGTGCAGCCATGCTGTAATGCATTGAAACTCAATAAAAGTACAGCTTAGAATGGTTTAGTGAGATTATGGGCAATTGAACTTTACAAGCTTCATTTTATTTTAATGCAAATTACTCTCCATTTTAAAATGCATATTTTTTCACCTTATTAAACATATGATTCACTTGAAAAAAAATTGCATTCATTACAAGTAAAGCCAGGTATATAATGAAATGTGATTTCCATTTTCTAATAAAAACGTAAATACATTTTTGCGTGGACATTTCTGGAGCTAACATAATAAACTATAACTTGAGGAGCTGAGGAAGCCACTCTAGGACAGGATTTTCTTCCTGATTCTTTGCACGGCTGGCTGTTTCTCAATCTTCAGGTCCTGGCTTAGTGCTAAAGGACTGTCCTATCAGGTTAGGCCTCCTCATTACACTCAACCACATAATCACATTTATTGAGAGCGTTTATGTAATCTGTAATTAAACCATCTTCTGCCACTAGAATGCAGGCTCTCAGGAGGGAGGGAATTTCTAGAGGAAATTTCTAGAGCCCTTCACCATTGACTTCTTACAGGCCAGGGCCTTGCCGGACCCTGAGCAGACATTTGTGAATGAACAAATTGTGAGATAGAAATTGCCTTTTATTATTTTCAAGGAAATACCATAAAAAATACTAAATATTATTCAAGCACTGTTTTCTTTTGTTTTCCATAATAATTCAAGCCTCAAAAGAATGGTTTTAATACATTTTCATGTGCTTATTTGTTAGCCATTAGACATTAATATATAGATGCATCTATTTCCCAAATAACAGAGTCTATTTGAAAATTTTACACATTCATTTTATGGGATAAATTTTAGGTTTTTAAATAAATTGTTTTAAAATTGATTTTAAAATCTTAGATTAAATTGATCTATAACAAAAATGATCATTTTCCTTAGAGTTTTTCTTAGTTTTTTCTCTACAAGTTTTAATTGAACATTTTCCTTTTTTTGGTGAATTCCAAAAGAAGAATATATTTTTTTCTGTTTTGAAGCAAATGTAAATGTCTTTATCAATATACTGAGTTTTCCGGAAAACTAAAAACATCTGGAGATGGCATATATAGTAACAACAAGTGATGGTTAGGTCAATATAAATAGAAACCAAAACTGTCTCTTAGGAATAATAACATATAGGGCATATCTTCATGAATTAGGATGAATGAAATCTTTTTTTGAGTATTATATTCACCATGAAAAAAATCTCTTTATATCATTTGGCACGTACATAAACTCTCTGGTATCATTCTTTGTCATCCATGTATTTAAGACCATGAACTCCCAGGGGGCAGAATCCATAAGTTGCCCTCACTTGTGTACCCCCCTTTATCACATAGCACAATAGTGGGTACAAAGAGGACATTCAGTCAATAATTTCAAGGGTATGGATATAGCCTTAGGTTTAAAAATGCATTAAAATTGTATTTTTCATTAAAATATTGTTTCGAAAAATTGCAATAAACAATATATTGATAATAACAAATAATGCCAATCTTTGGAGACCATATTGCCAGTAACAAGTTAAATCTTTCAGCAAGATTATTACAATAATAAACCGCAGATTAAATTTTTATATAAGCCAGTTTGTACACTCTGTTTCAAGGCTCTTAGTTTCCATTGTTAAACCTAGCTAGCCGTTTGATCAAAGATTTCTTGGCAAGAGAGAAGATACAGTTTGTTCTTCATCTATCTCCTTTACTAGAAAAACAAAAAACCATAGCAATTTGGTGTCAGTACGTTTATCTTCCTATATGAACTGTAAAACATAAATATAATAGCAAGCTGTCACCAACTCAATTCTAAAAACATTTATCAAGTGTCTATTCTGTGCAGCACAATGTACCAGATGCGAGAGAAATCCAAAAGTCAATGTGACCAGTTCCTTCGCTTATTTGATCTTACAGTCTAGCTGGTGTGACAGACGTGTAGACTACTAACTATAATAGATGTAAAGGCCATATATAAAAGGGCTATGCTATGGAAACACAGCAAATGGAGCAACCAATTTTAAAACAGCCTATCTGACATAACTACACATAAGGGATCTTCTTGGACAGACTGTCAATAAAAAGAGAAAGTAGGGAAGGAATTCCAACTTGAAAAAAAGAAAATGACCAAGGGCACATAGGTACGAATTTTGATAGCAAATTTTATAGAGTAGCAATAACTTTATGTGGCTGTATTATGGGCTGAAGGCCAAACAGAAAACCTGAAGATGCAATTTGTGTTAGGATCATGGAGGGCTCTGAAGACCACACCATGGAATCTGAAGTTCAAGTTCTTAGTAGCAGGTGTAAATTTATGATCACAAACCTCAATTCTAATACGCTTTGTGAGTCTACTCTTTCCCATTCTCCATACCAACCATATCAAGCTTTGTGTTAACTACACTGAAATCTACGTGCTTCTTAGGTGTAGCTGATGAATCCACTTCACACAAAAAAATGTAGAAATCAACAGAATGGAACTTCCCACCACACACCTACTCCCATCAGCACTCATCTTTTCTTCATTTCCCATCTGTACAACAGAAGCTGTAGTGCGGGGGATAATGTCCCCCCAAAATTCGTGTACCTCTTAAAACTCCTGGAGCCTAATGAAGTTGTGTGATTTCTACTTTCCAACAAAAACATAAATACACTTCCTTATCTGGAAATAGGGTTTTTGCTGATATAATTAAAGATCTTGAGATGAACTCATCCTGGATGTGGGATGGATCCTAAATTCAATGACTAGTGTCCTTATCAAAAGAGAAGAAGATACAGAGAGACACATAGAGGAGAGACACAGAGAAGAAGGTGATGTGAAGATGGAGGCAGAGATTGGAACAATTCATCTACAAGCCAAAGAGCACCAAGAATTGCCAGCAACCACCATAAACTAAGAGAGACGCATGGACAGTTCATCCCTCTGAGTCTCCGGAAGGAACCAACCTGCCAACACCTGACTTCAGACAACTGGCCTCCTGAACTGTGAGAGAATAAATGTCTGTTGTTTAAACCCACTCAGTTTATAGTAATTTGTAGTGACAGCCCCGGAAAAGTAATGATTTTGGTACCAGGAAGTAAAATGCTGCTGTAACAAATACCAAAAACTGTGGAAATGGCTATAGAATTGGGTAATGGGCACAGGCTGGATGAATTTCAAGAAGCATGAGTGATGCAGCTTCAAGGCAAGGGACACTAAAGATCGCCAGGAGCCACCAGAAGCTGGGAGACAGGCATGGGATGGTCTCTCCCTCAGAGAGGAACCAATCTGGCTGACACCTTGGTTTCAGACTTCTGGCCTCCTGAACTGTAAAAAGAATAAATTTATGTTGTTTTAAGCTCCTCAGCTTATGGCAATGTTATGGGGTACATATATATATTATCCACATTAGATGGAAGGATCATGCTGGTAGCATTAAATATCAAACAGGTTGGCAGGGTCAGTACCTCAAGAACATTAAACAACCTGGTGACAGAAACTCTTTACCAGGTTTTTGTTTGATATTTTTTTACTCAGTTGTGCTAAATGAGAAATGATTAGCAAAGGACCCCACTTTCCAAGTAAAATATTTCCATATATAGCATTAGTGTTTAGAGAAAATTTCAGTGTCATGAAATATGATCTTTTCTTATGTTTAAAAATGCCTTTTTAAAAAAATGTTCAATGCACTTTATATGACTGGTTTGGTATTTTCCAGTTCTGCCATAAATTTAACACTCATTTAATCTTGAAATTTCACTCGATTAATCATAGCCTGCAGTAACATTTTCTCTCTGACTACTGCATGCTTGATGCTGGTATATGTGTGGGTGGGCAGGAAATAGTGAAGGACGGTCCAAGAACACTGAAATAAAGGCAGGAACTTTATCATAAGAAATTAAATCAAAATATCAACAAAAAAACTAACCAAATCAGTTTTTGCAAAATAAACAAATAAAACCAATGTCTGTCAGAACAAAATCACTTAACTGTAACTATTTAATATTAATAATAATGTTAGTAATAATAATAATACTTATATTTGAGTTCTTAATGTGTGCCAGGAATTATTCAAAGCTCTTTTAGACATAGTCGCACACTAAATAATCACAACAATACTGAGAGATGGGTACTATGGTTATGCTTTTTATAGATGTGGCAATAGCAGGAAAGAGGTTAAGTAACTTGCCCAAGAAATCTTAGTAGCAAGTGTTAGAACCTGAATTAGAATGTACATAGCCTGTTTCTTAACCTCCAAAGAAAGTTAAAGGCTCATTCCAGGAAGCCAGGAAAAGAATAGCTGAATGAGAAGCACTGGCCGTTCCAGGAACTGCAAATCAAGGGAAAGCGTAAGAACCCAAGAAGACCTGCTATATCCAGGGGGCAGTTTATACCGCTAAAGCAGAGAAGGATGCTTCTGATTCTGGTGTCACATGATTAAATATTAACTTCCTAGAGTTCTCTCAGGTTATTCTGATCCCATGCTCATCAAACTATAGTCTGATTTTAATTTGGCTTCCAGTATAACATGCATACAAGGAGATGTGTTAGAGGAACTGACTATATATTCCACTAGCAGGTTTGTTTCTCACTGTAAATGAATAAATCAGCATGCTGGTTTCATACATGCAGTCTCATGTAAACTTCATTAGAGCATGTAAGCTTTCCCAAGTGTGATAAACACTGGCGGAATGATAAAATCACGTCTCTGCTGTGCAGATCTGAGGTTTAGATTGGGGAGGATCCCAAAGGTCATGTCTGATGGTGAGGCCCTGTTTTGCATAGCTCAGGTGACCTCCATTGGCAATGCCCATCATCTTGATATGTGCTGTACCCGCCTTTCCACAGCATTCTAGACTGTATCATATAATCTAAATCACAGAATTAAAAGATTAAAAATTCAAGGTTGGAAGAGATTTTAGAGATATCTTAGTTGCTATCTGGTGCTTAAGTGTCCTCTAAAATATCACTTACAGTCGCTCCATCAATGTTGAAAAACCTGGAGGATTTTCACCATCTCCCAAGGATACCCATCCCATTTGATGGAAAGTGATAGATTTGAGCCAGGTCTGCTTCCTTGAAACTTGCACACATAGTCAGTTGTGGATTAAACAGGCTCATTCTTCTTCCATGTGCCGAACCTGCAGAGTCAGAAGAAAATTCTCACCTCCCCACGAGTCTGCCCTTCTCAAAGCCAAGAATCTCTAACCCGTTCAAATATTCTTCAGTGACCCCAAATTTTATCTTGTCATTATCCAAGTCACTTTCTTTTAAACCCATTTTGGTTTAACCAATTACCTCTTAGAGTATATCACCTGTGAGTTTAACAAAACTAGTTCTACTATGAACTGACCAACACAAAGAACATTCTCTGGATAATCTACTTCTACTAATGGGCTAAAATTGCATCACCATTATTGAGCTCACATAATTGAGATGAACCAAAACTTCTACATCTTTTTCTCACATGCTGTTTCTAAACCCCATCTTTCTCATCGAGTGCTTTTATTTATTTACACTTCAATTTAAGCAGGTGGACCCTGACAAATGCACCTAGGTATTTGGGTTTGAAGGAACCAATAAATAACACCCTTTCCTCCTCAAGAGTTTAGAGCCAATTAAGAGAAACACGTAGAAGAAGCAGTTAGAGATCAAAATATCAGTTTTATTACCAACGAAACTGGAAGGGCAGGCTGTGGCTCATTCACACATCAGCAATGGGCTTCAACACGGAACTCAGAATTCTCAACCAGAGGAACAAACTCCGGTCTCCCCACTTGTCACATAGAGAAGCAAGCAAAATTGTGTGCTTCCTACAGGAAGCACTTATACAAAATTAAGAGAAGCAGAAGGGGCTGAACTATACCACTCTGGTTGTCCCCCACCCCAAGACTTCCGATTAGAGTGTGAGGTTAAGAAAAGCCAAGGGATTTTGAGGAAAACCTTGCCTTGGAAAAATCAGAAGAACATCACCAGTATTCCCCCAGCTTATTTTCTGGACACGTAAGTTTAAACCACAACGTTTTTGCTCAAACAAGGATGTGGCTATGGGTGGAGTCAGGGGGAAAGTGAGAAGTCCTGTAGAGCCTTTGTCTTAGTCAGTTTGGGCTACTATAACAAAATACAATAGAGTGGATGGCTTATACAACAAACATTTCTTTCTCACAGTTCTAGAGGCTGGGAAGTCCAAGGTCAAGGTGCCAGCAGATTCAGTGTCTGGTGAGGGCCCTCTTCCTGGTTTGCAGACAACCACCTTCTTGCTGTGTCCTCACATGGTAGAGAGCAAGATCATCTCTCTCATGTCTCTTCTTATAAAGGCACTAATCCCATCCCTCTCCACAGAGTCTCTCCAGCAGGATACTTGGACTTCCTACATGGCTGCTCTGGCTTCCAAGAGGAAGAAACTTCCAGTCCTCTCAAAGGCCAGGCCTAGAAATGACATAGTATCACTTCCACCATAGATTACTGGTAACACAGTTCCGCCCCATTCTTGATCAAGGGGAAGACATATAGACCCCATATTTTAAGGACAGGGGTATCAGTGAATGTCCAGTTACCTTAATCTGCCATAGTCTACCCTTTGGCCACAAACCACATTGCCCCTACTTGCAAAACACGTTCATCCCCTCCCCAGATCCCCAACATCAGGTTCAGGCTTGAGGTCCTAGATCTCATCATCTACATCAGGACCAGGTGTAGATGAGGCTTCTGGTTTATCCTCTAGAGGTTGATTCCTCCCAGATCAAAGACCTGTGAACTAAGCAACAAGTTACCTGCCGCCCACACACCTAACAGGCATTGGTGATACACCAATAGGATAAATGAAATAAGGTTTAAATGAAGTCCAAAATGTTTGCTCCCCAATGTTTTCTTTCTGCCCACTCAGTGGAGCTCTCAACGCCAAGCAGAATCGGGAGTTTTCAGTAACCGCATCCTGGGCTGCCACTCCCTGGAGGGGGTGTGGTTCCTTTAGGGTCTCAGTCATTGAATAGTTCAGTGCCATGCCCACTCCTTAAAGATCACAGCGCTGGGCCAGCACACCAAAAGTTTAGAAAACACGCCGTCTCTGCTTCTGGAACAAGAAATTCAGTCTCACTAAAGACCCTACCAGAGACTCACTAGTACCAAGGAAAGGAAAAAATCATTTTTGGTTTTGGCCTCTCCTGCTTTCCAATCCGTTTATGAGAATTATCCAGAATTTAAATTTAATTATCATAGCCGAGAAAGAAAAAAATAAGCCCCACTGTCCTTAACCGAACCTGTCACTGCCTCCTCTCAACTACTCCCATACTTCCATAAAAAAGGAGATTATTTCGTAAACCTTCCCAATATTTTGAACTGTTCAATATTTTTGCACGTTCAGCATTTTTTTCCCACTGCTCATCTTACAGACTAAGGTTTTTCGGTTTGTTTTAGGTTCTTTTTTTTTTTTTGGCTCACATCAAAAAACAAAAGTTGTACTTTCTGGAATTGTGTGGTCTCTGATCAAATATTTCAGGCCCAGATGAAAGAATATGGGAAAATATAGATTACTGCAGTTTAAACTTACTTATCTGAAGAAGCAATAGTCTGGGGAAGCAGCCAAAGCTGGAAAGAATTACAACACAGAAGTTTACCTTTTGAGCTCATGTGCGGTGCCCCCATTGAGCAATGCTCGTTTCCCACCTGTGCGCTCCAACAGCTGGTGCATATGCAAAGACCTTAGTAGAAGGGGTAATTGCCCAATTATCTAACCCCCGACCTTCCCTCATATGCACTCTCTCCCCCAGGAAGGGTTGTCAGGTTTATTCTGGGTCGCTCGTGCAGAACTTTTCTTTCCACACTTTGTAAATTATTCATGTTTGATCTGAACCCTCCTGCACCATATATTGAAGAACTTCAAAATTTCCCGCATGTGCATGGCTCCCTACATTACGGTCCAGCAGTGAGAGCGAGTCTGCTCTTTTAATGTATTCCTCCAGTTATTTTACTAAGTATTTTAAAGGGAGGGAAATGTATTATTTGGACTCATTGCCATTTTAAGTAGGAAATCTAAACTTCTTTTTCAGAAACTCACAAATTATCTTTAATAATTCTATATTTCACCCAGTCTCTATGGAAAGTTTACACATATAATTGATTCAATAAAAATTTTGGTCCATCTCTAATCTGGAACTCCTTTCATTTACCACTATGCCACCAAAAGAACTGATAGAGTGCACCAATTTCATGCATTTTCTCTGTGTGCTTGGTGATGAAACCAGCTCCTGTTAGAAGAAATGAACCCATGTAAAGCACGAATGAGTCCTCTGCCTCTCCTCAACTATTTTGGACTTTATTATCCTCTTATCAGCAGTACCCCTGTCCTTCAAAATCTGACAATGTCTCCATAACAGAGAGAACTGAGCAACATAAGAGGTCAGTAGTTATGCATTCTCCTTGTCCCGTGTTCATATTATGTGACTGATCTCTAGCCACAGGCCTTGTTCATCCTTATTCTTCCCTTTGCTTGGTAGAAAACTCTAAAAATTTGTTTTATTGTTTTTAACATTTTTGTAAGTCTCTTCCCATTTGGGGATTTAGTCCTTATCTTAATGACGTCATTCTTAAAATATATATCAACGCACAATGCAATCCATATGCTCCCTCTCCTGTCAAATTTTGCTCATATCACTGTATGTCAGCATTCCCCAAAGAAATTATTTATTCAGTTAAATCAATTTCATCAAACGCCGCCTCCTTTTCTCTCATCTAATTAGCTTGTGATTTACTTAAAATTTCATTTTTGAGGGGCCGCCCGGTGGCGCAGCGGTTTAGTCCGCGCTTGGCAGCCCGGGGTTCGCGAGTTCGGATCCCGGGCGCCCGCCGACGCACTGCCTGTCAGCCATGCTGTGGCGGCGTCCCATATAAAGTGGAGGAAGATGGGCACGATGTTAGCTCAGGGCCAGTCTTCCTCAGCAAAAAGGGGAGGATTGGCAACAGATGTTAGCTCAGGGCTTGTCTTCCCCACAAAAAAAAAAAAAAATTTCATTTTTGAGGTCTTATCTGGTGTTCTTACCAAGATTTTTCTAACACTATCGAAACCTGCCTTTTTTATTGAAATATATTTGACATATAATGTTGTGTTAATGTAACACGTACAACATGTTGATTTGGTACATTTATGTATTGTAATGTGATTGCCATTGTAGAATAGTTAGCACCTCTATCATGTCATGTAATTGCCATTTCTTTTTTGTGGTGGGAATAATTAAGATCTAGACTCTTAGCAAGTTTGATGATTATGAAACATTATTGCCTATATTCACTACACTGTGCTTTAGACCTATTTACTACTCGTTGCAAGTTTGTACCCTTAGACAGCATCTCTTGTACGTCCCCGCCTCCCAGCCCCTGGTAACCACCATTTCACGTCTTTTTCTACAAATTTAGCTTTTTAAATTTCACATGTAAGTGATATCATATAGTATTTGCCTTTCTCTGTCTGACTTATCTCACTTAGCACAGTGCCCTGAAGGTGCATCCATGCTGTCACAAATGGCAGGATTCCTTTCTTTCTCATGGCTGAATAATATCCCATTGTATACATATAACACACATGTTAGAAGGCTATCATCAAGATGACAAGAGATAAGCACTGGCGAGAATGTGGAGAAAAGGGAACCCCTGTACATCGTTGGTGGGAATCTACACTGGTGCAGCCGCTATGGAAAACAATATGGAGGTTCCTCAAAAAATTAAAACCAGATCTACCATATGATCCAGCAATTCCACTTCTGGCTGTATACCCAAAGCAAATGAAAACAGGATATTAAAGAGATATCTGCACTCCCATGTTCATTGCAGCATTAGTCACAATAGCCAAGATATGAACACAGTCTAAGTGCCCATCAACGAATGAAGGGATAAAATCTGCCTTCTTAAAATCTGCAGCTACAGCTTAGCCTATGCTTCTCCCTCTGGCAATCAGACATTTTCAAATAACATGTCAGTTTTGCCTTTCCACTCCTTCTTTTATTGCTCATCATGCTTAAGTCCAAGATGCTCTCCGAGAGAGGAATATATTGGATTACATACTGCCTTGTCTTCAAGAATAATGTAATTTATAATCTGAATGAAACCTTTCAGAGCAAGACCCACACATGAGTAAACTGTTTCAGAGAAGTCAGGACCTGTCCTTTGTCACTTAACAGGTCAGTGCAGAGCCATCAATTGAACGTCATCTCCTCTCCTAAATTAAAAGCTTCTTCAGAACAAAAGCCATCAGATCTTCTTTTATTTCACCAAGACCCTAACAAATTATCAAGCCCAGGGTAGGCATATAATTCTTGTAAATAAATTCACATAACATTTCCTTAACAAGAAAATCTAACCTATAGTTCCATGTTATATATTTATATATATTTAACTCTAGTGCCTCTTATTGAGTTCTACTTTGTTAGAGAATATCAGTGCTACTTAATTTTGTAACTTTGAGTTACTTGATACAGAGATAAATAGAACTACGTCTTTGTCAAATATCATATGTGAAAGTAATTTCTCAGAATCTTCTCAAAATGAGAAAAATGACGCTCTAGAGTTTTAGTTACCTCATTGTTTTGTTTCTTTTTCTAAAACCAGAAAAGAATTAGGAGATGAAAACAAAGAGTTGAGAAGGGAAGGAAGCTCCATGCACTGTTTTTCTTTCATGTCATGATTTGTTTTCCCTTTAAATTTCCTAAGATATCATCTCAGTTTATATTTTTAGAACAAAATCTATCCCTTACAACCTGCAGAATATGAACGTCTTACTCAGAGAACTAAACTGTAACTATCAACTTTTTCATCCACCCGCAGTCTTTGCATCAGAGATATACTGACATTCTGAAAACTGCTGGCATCACTCAATTTCCTTATCTACCTATATAGTTTGGCTGCTGTTCTGTCTTCTGTTATACAACTGTCTCTTAGAGTCTAAAATGACCCTAGAATTCATATTTACATGTGTGTTCTAATTTCATCATGCCTGTCCATATTTTTACTTGCTTTCTACTGTGTCCTATGGAGGCGACAGTCCAGGTTTCCTGTTCTGACACTCACTAGACAACATCTGCCTTGTTGACACCTACGCATCTCACTGGGCTAATTTAAGGCTTTGGTACATAATGTTGGGGGTACACTGTGCTGTAGGTAATATAATGGCTCTGCCATTATGTTTGCCAAGACCCAGTAAGAAGAGTTTTTGCTAGAAATTTTTCAGAAATCATTTCTTCCTGTATACCTAGTATCATTAAGACACCCCCTTCTCATTTCTACTCTTGTCAACACCATCCTAATACAAGAACATAACGTCATTAAAAAGAAAAAAATTGACCTACATTTGAAAACCAAAGGAAAAAATTAAGCCACACTTTAAATGGTTAAAAAAAAGTAAAACTTCTCATTTAACATGTTAAAGATCATTAGGTCTTGCATTGGTCTCAATGATTAATCAATTTTATATCATGGGATTATGTCATAATCATAAAATGTCAGCTCATTGATATCATATGATTTGGCTTGATTTAGTGGTATAATACAGACATGTCTACATCAACTAACAATGTCACATTCTCCACTTCATTCAGAATCAAAATAACACAAACATAGGAATACAGGAACTAATGAAACATCCATTAACATTTAGAAGGCAACTTGTTCGTCACAATCTCATTTTCCCAAAGTCTGTGAATATGAAGGTAAGAGGTAAACCTCAGTAATGGGACACAAGTAGACTAATGAAGCCTATTAAACTGAAGTGGCAGGTTCTCAAAAATGGGAAAGTTAAGCATAGACACATGAATCATTCTGCAGAGAGAAAGGGAAATCTGCTAGAGAACATTTGGGAAATATTTTGCTCCCTGATTAAAACAGAAAAGAGAACTCTTTAGCCACTCTGCCCCCATAGCCGCAGGACTGTGAACTTGGCATCGGGAAGTAGGATGTTTAGGGCTGCAGGAGCCAACCCACAGCCATGAAGCAACAAGTCGAAGAACAAAAGGCCAATATTTTGACGATGGCCGTGCAGAAGGACGTCGTGGAGTTCTTGAACCGACACTGGAATCACCTACATCCGGATTCCTGCTCTGTGGAATAATTAAATGCTATTTCTCTAACCCTTTAAGCCACTGTTTATTCTGGTATATTATTACCTGCAGCCCCACTTTCTTAACTAATAAAAATAGGAAATGATAATATCTAGCTGTCAGTCAAAACCACAAGTTGTTGCACTGTGATGGAATTGATATTAAAACAGAGTTTTAAAAATAGGTAAATAATAAAAACATCCATAAATAATAAGCACCCATGAGCTGCTTTATGAACCTGACAGGTAAAAAGCCTAAAATTAAAGACCCCATCACACATACACTTTGTTGTTTACACATAGTTGTGTGTGCATATTAAGGAAGATAACTACTTTTGCAATATATCAAAATATATTTGAATAAAAGGCTGAATAAGTAGTGGTCTTACACTTTTCCAAAGAAGATATACGA
Source organism: Tapirus indicus (assembly GCA_031878705.1). Classification (NCBI taxonomy): domain Eukaryota; kingdom Metazoa; phylum Chordata; class Mammalia; order Perissodactyla; family Tapiridae; genus Tapirus; species Tapirus indicus. The sequence goes on along the minus strand of CM062939.1, from coordinate 24,616,012 downwards.
ATGGCCAACAGGCACGTGAAAAGATGTTCAACATCACTAATCATCAGGGAAATGCAAATTAAAACTACAATGACATATCACCTTACACCTGTTAGAATGCCTATAAATACCAGGACAAAAAACAACAAATGTTGGAGAGGGTGTGAAGAAAGAGGAACCCTCATACACTGTTGGTGGAATGCAAACTGCTACAGCCACTATGGAAAACAGTATGGAAAGTTCTCAAAAAACTAAAAATCAAAATACCATATGACCCAGCTATACCACTACTGATATTTATCCAAAGAACCTGAAATCAACAATTCAGAGAGACGCATGCACCCCTACATTCGTTGCAGCATTGTTTACAATAGCCAAGACGTGGAAACAACGCAAGTGCCTGTTGACTGATGACTGGATACAGAAGATGTGGTATATATATACTACTCAGCCACAAAAAAAGACAAAATTGTCCCATTTGCAACAACATGGATGGAACTTGAGGCTATTATGTTAAGTGAGATAAGCCAGACAGAGAAAGACAAACACCATGTGATTTCACTCATATGTGGAAGATAAACAAATACATGGACAAAGGAAACAGATTAGTGGTTACCAGAGGGGAAGGGGGTTGGAGGGTGGGCATAAGGGATAAAGGGGCACATATATATGGTGACTGACAATAACAACGTACAACTGAAATTTCACAATGTATTAAACTATTATTTTGCCAATAAAAAAAAGAAATGGTCTGAGTTAGCTATTGATTAAGGCAATGAGTTTTTTATTTGCTTCCTCTTTGTCAACAGCATGCCTTCAGAGTGCCTTCTTTCACTAAAATTCCAAAAATATAAACAAGGACCTATAGGCCATGACTCTTGTAGCCTAAAGCTTCATAAACCAATTGAGCCTATGGAAGAAACCAGAGAAATAATAAAACGTACAATGAATACATACTACTAACTTCTATTCAGAAAATCCTGTGGATACTCTAGATGCAGGAAAATGTAGTCCTACCAGTTTCAGCTTTCAAGACAAATGATAAAATACTGAGAGTAGGTACTTATATTTGAAAAAAGAGAGATGAATGAATGCCTAAATCAGGGAATGGAGCTGTGACTATAAATCCCTTTTCTTTGTCAGCTTGAGTAGGATAATGTAAGATATGATTCATGTTATTTTGATATTGCTATTTGTATTCAGTGAACTCACAGTCTGATTCCATGAAAATTACAATAAGATGTCAATTTACATTGTCCTCAGAAGTGTAGATTTTATCATTTTCTATGGTTACAGCCCTCAAAATATTACTACATTTGATATTATTACAGAGAGAAGAGATATAACAAAATTTCAATGGAATTTATTGACAAAAATCAAAGTTGTGGCTATAATCCATTAATCAGTTTTAATTAAGAAATCTTTAGATAAAAGAAAACAGACAATAAATTCAGTCAAATACACATAGGAGCAAGATGATGTGGAGAAGTTTGATATCACTAGGTTTGCACACAAAACATGGAAACAATGTCTGGGACCTATGCATACTAAAAAATTCTTTGGTTTATTTGAAACTCAACATGTAACTAGGTATCCTGGGTTTTTTGTTTGTTTTTTTCTTTGCTGAGGAAGATTTGCCTTGAGCTAATATCTGTGCCAGTCTTCCTCTATTTTGTATGTGGGTCACTGCCACAGCATGGCTGCTGACGAGTGATGTAGGTCTGCACCCGGGAACCGAACCCCGGGCCACAGGAGCAGAGCACACTGAACTTAATCACTAGGCCATGGGGCCAGCCCTGGTATCCTGTCACTTTTGCTTTGTTCTCTTTGTTTTACTAAATATGGCAATCCTAAATAAGAATAAATTTTAGTGAATTATTCATTTTTCCTCCATTTCTTTGGCCTCATTGTTACCACTTTATGAAAGTAGATAGGATACAAGAGTCAAATCATCAAACATTTGTTTTCTCCCTTTAGGTACCAAGAATTAGAAATATATAGATGTATAAGACATGGTTTCTAACCACAGGGAGCTCCCTCCCTATCATGGGGTAGTAACCACAGGACTCTTCACTGCCCTAGCAGGTGTCTTACTGAGGACAAATTTGTGAGAGTAATCTCAGTGCCTGAAGGACCCACATGCCCACTATTATAAACCCCTGTGGATTCTCATTTGCAATTATTCTCTGCTCCTGTTGCACTGCAGTCCCCAACTCCCCCCACCAACCAAGGACGCAAGGACCCTGTGTGGATACATACTTTGTCATCTGTTAACCTACAGACCCAAGACAATGTTCCCCCTCCTTCCAGTTGCTCAAATCTTAACTTTACCTTTAATTAATAAAGTTCTCTTTAAAGAAATTTCATTTGTTGCACTAATTTTTTCTCCATATTCCCCTTTCAAGATCTGCCACACAACCAACCACCTGGACTACTTCCATCACCAGATGTTTCACAACTGCCAACTCTCTCTCCATTTTTCATAGGAGAAAAAATGTCAATAGATTTCTCAAAAAAAATGTGAATCCAGGAAAATCAAGATCATGTTATATAGAGAGGGAAAAAAGACTCAAAAAGCAATTGGTAAAGTTAAACATTCATGTTCCTCGGATTCCATATCAGATGCTCACTGAAAAGTAAATTCTAGAATGCAAAGTTGGGAGAAGAGAGAGAGTGGAAAATTATTCAAAAACAGGACCACATGTTATTTACATTTTTTGGCACTTAATCTAATCATCTTTTTAGCTTTTCTTATATATAATTTAAAGCCCTATCTGCCTAAGTTTCTCAATTATAAACACCCTATTCCATTACAAACATGACAGGATATTTTGTGGCCTTTCTCTCATGACGACAATACTCTGTGTTGTAAAGCTAGAGTGAGTTCATGCACTTATAGGTAGCACATAATTTTTTCAGAGAAAAAGCATTTTAGTATTAATTTGAAATAATATAATTTACTATAAATCTCTTTAAACACATGTCAATTTCTACCATCAGTTTCCTCACTTGTTAAAAAAACTAATAAAACACCTCATATGTCAGTTGATTAATTGAAATAATATACGTTAAGTGTTTTGTAAATTTAAAAGTTCTATACAAATGGGAGGAGGAAACAGGGGCATTTTTAATACTTTATTTAGTAGAATTTCATATAACTGTTGGAATTACAGTAAAAAGTTTCTACATATCAATCAACAGATGTTCAAATTATAATAGAATGGATTTTTTTACCTTATTATAAACTCACTAAAAGTTTTTAAAGTTGTAAATTCAGCTTTATAAAAATTTTTGCTACCATGGTTTATTCTATATGTATGAATACTCCATCTGCCTGCTAATCCATATGCCTGACATTATAAACTTTAGAGTAAAAAGAATCCTTGACTTAGAAATATGTCCATTTCATTATTAAATTGTCTTCAATTCCTTACATATTTTTATTAGTTGAATATTTTTGTATTTAATTTTAATTCCCAAGAGCATAAGAGTCACATATACTCTTATTCTCTGATGTAATGTATCCTCCCGTGACTATCAGAATTAAAACAATAAGCAAAAACCCATGGAATGAAGATGTCGTTGATCCACTGATGCATCACCATGGGCTCCATTATAGTGACCCGACACACGCGCCTCACAGGTCATGTCCAACACAGGACGACGTGGGGTGGGGACGACTCGGTGCCCAAGCTCACAGGAGCTCCTCTTCCTTCCAGGCTCACCAGGGCAGGAAAAGGGAACTGGTGAAATGTGCATAGGTCCTTAAACGTAGACGTGACGGAAATCATGTCAACTTATGTTTCACTGTCCAAAGGCAGTCATATGGCTTCACCTGTCTTCAAAGAGGGCAGAGAAGTACAATTCAACCTAATGCCCAAAAGGAGTAAAAAATGGTATTTGTGACTCTAATTGGCTAATACCTCACCCGTAATAATAAAAGGATATTTATTTTGTGATTCTCTGTTTTCTATATATTTGCATAATCATTTTTCATCATGATTAAAACCTGTGAGCTATATTAGGCAAGGACGATAGGATTAAATGCTAATTTTAACAGATGCTTTTCAGCTTCAACTTACTTGCTCTCCTCCACCGTGTGATACCACTGACCACTCCCCTCCTGCTTGTAGCACTCTTCCATTTGCTTCTATAAAGCAATTTATCCTTGTTCCCCTCTGCCTCTCTCCTGTTCTTTCTCAGGTTCCTTTATGGTTTCTACTATCTCCATCAACTCATACATATTGGTGTTTCTCAGAGATCTGATCTGCAAATGCTTCTCTTTTGTTCTGTGTCTCCTGATATTGCAGTGTAACGATCAAGAGAATAGAAGACAGGCTGAGTTTGAATGTCAGCTCCTCCACATCTAGCTAGAATTTGGACAAGTTAATTAACCTCTCTGCATCTAAGTTTCCCCATTGATAAAACAGGAATGAGAAAATAGTAGCTGCCTCAGAGTTGTGATGATTTCATGACTTACCAAGTGTAAAGCAGTTAGCACAGTGCCTGGTACACAGTAATTGTTATACGTTAGTTACTATTATCTCTCTGAGCATTCTTTATGCCAAAATCTTCACTACTACCTCTTGACTGATGGCACTCCGGTCCATACAACAAGTCTAGAACTGACTTCATGAGTTCCACAGCCGTATTTTCAATTCCACTCTAGATATCTCCGGCAACTCAAATTCAACTTGTCAACAAAAGGGAGGGACCATCTTTCTTCCGACACCTGCTTTTCTATCCATGTTTTCTAGCTTAGGTAATCATACTAGCATCTGCTCAGACACTCAAGCTAGAAAACTGCACAGATTTAATTTGTGAGCAGTTTTATTAGTTCTAGCTCAAAATCCATCCCTTCCTCACCTTTCCCACTACTAGCATTATTATTTCTTGATTCAATTTCTGCTCTGGCCTAATTGCTCTGCTTTCCTCTATTCTAGCTCAGTCACTTCAGACACTATCAAATATTATTGCTAGGGTGATCGTTCTAAAATTAAAATTTCATATCATGTTCTTTAGTAAACGTAAACATGGCACATCCAGCCTCTCAGACTTCCCTCTGCTCTCTAACTTCTCTTTCACAGCAAGCATCCAATCTGAGTTCTCAGATCAGAGAAAATTTAGGAAGTAGTGCCAACACTGCCCACTGGAGAATAAAAGAAACCAGAAGTGACAATCCAAGACTCAAGCCAAAAGAAAATAAATAGTTTCGAAAGCTATGCCCCAAGGAAGAAGTCATAAAGCAAGAACTTAGTCTGAACTAAATTGTCTTCCACAAAAAGAAAGAAATAGCAAATAAAACTAGAAGATGAGAAAGAAATTTAGAGGCAATAATGGGCATTGAGAGATATTTTTTTGTGGCAAGAAGGTAAAGACAGGAGCTTTGTGTGGCCCTGAGTACATCAAATTTCTGCCTACCATTTCATTTTCATCCTCATTTTCATTACCACCACCTTAGAAGCATCCTTACTTATAGCAATAACAATGCCAACTCTATTCTGTTCCCACTGTGTGGACAGCTCATCCTTCCCCTTTCTTCACCTGGCTAACTCACTGTCACCTCTTTCTCCACTGAGGCACTGTTTGTTCCAAGAAGGTTTCTCTAACCCACCCATCAGGCCAGACTTTGAAATGCTCCTTTGCGTTTCTACCTACCCATAATGCTATCCTAGTTCCTTCTACAGCGTGTTGTCACAATTTATTTACTTACCTGTCCAACTCTTACTCGGCCGTGAAATAGTTGGGGGGCAGGGGTTATAACTTTTTGTCTCTGTGCCTAGCATAATTGTTCTAGAAACATAAATTCTCAAAGAAACTGTGCTAAAAAACATGAACACTGAATCAACAAATAAATTAATGAGTTGAGTAATATATAATAGAATGGGTCTGAATCAATCTGTCCATTGTATAATTCTAATTCCTCTTAAGATATAGAATATGTAGGTGTCACATGAGATTGAAATTGTGGGCAGCTAATAAGAAATTATATGTCAACATGTTATTTGGAAAACTGAACTTTGCCTCATTAGCATTATGTTTTATGAGAAACTGAGCTAAAAGATTTCTCAAAAGGCCTGACCATAACAGCTAATGCTAGTTTTCCTGGAGTTTGTTTCTTTCAGAGAAAAAGACGAATCTTATTCATCCCTAGCAAATTAAATTCTAATTTCCCAGACCATCTGAGCCATGAATGATTAGTTAATTCAATTCAGACTACCAGAGCAAGAGGTCTAGTCCACAGAATGCAATGGGATACAGGCGATCTAAACAGAGCATACAACAAGCTGAGATACGCCAAGTTCAAATAAACAGGAAAGCTATGAAGACAACATGTTTTACAACCTTTTCTTTGGACTTCATGGGAAGTTTGATTCTTAAGTCTCTAAGGAAACCTGAAAAACCAACAGACTTACTCATCTTGGATTTGGCTAATAACAAAGATTGTCGTGAAGAGTACAATGTTTTAAATATTGCATAAGTTCTCAAACAGAGTAAAAGCATGAACTTGAACAATAACAGCATTGTAGGTTAGGCTCGATGCTGTACTGTGCATGCTGTTTAGGCTAAATGGTTGTCAGACACTGTCTCATATTCTCCTTGTCCCTCTACATTTATGAACAATAAAAGCCTTCATAGAACTTACTTAGGCTTTTCAGTCTAATAAATATAGACAAAACTCTACAATATATCCTATGACAAAAGATTTAGATTATTGTTCTCTCCCTCTAACTGGCATCATCCATTATTTAGGATGATTTCTTAATATTTTATCAAAGTATATGCATCTGAAACATCTTTCCTCAACAGCAAATATTACATACAATATTTCTAAGTGATTTAGGCTGCCATTTGAAGTTAGAGATGATCTTCTTTTTGGAACTTTATTCTATCAGGGAACTTTTATCTATTAAAAAATTAAAGACTTTCAGAAGTGACAAAACAATGAAGTAACTTTATGACTAATCCCTTAAATCATTATTTATATTTTTTGCATCTGATACTGGAGCCGTAAACACACAGTTGTGTTAGTGTAGACCCTTCATAAAGAAGATGTCAAAATAGAACTAGATGTGTGTGTGTCGGTGTGTATTGATGTTGTAACAGATTAGCACAAATTTAGGGGCTTAAAACAACACAAATTTATTATCTTACAATTCTGGAGGTCAGAAGTCTAAAACTGGCTAAAATCTTAACTGGCTAAAATCAAAAAAGCTGTGTTCCTTCTGGGGTCTCTATGGGAGAACTCATTGTAGCCTTTTTTCAGTTTCTAGAAGCTGCCTGAATTCCTTGGCTCCTGGTGGCCTCATCCCAACCTCTGCTTCCATTGACACGTCTTCTTCTCCCCTCTGTTTAGGTTGTTATATTGCCTTTTCCCTCTCTGACCCTCCTGCCTTCCTCTATAGGGACGCTTGTGGTTACATTGGGTCCACCCAGATAATCCAGGATCATCTCCCCATCCCCAAACCCTCAGTTTAATCATATCTGCAAAGTCTCTTTTGCAATGTAAAATAACATATTCACAGATTCCAGGGATTAGGACAGATGTGTTTGGGGGACATTATTCAACCTACAACAATGTGTAAAGCTTCACTGAGGGTGATGCCAATGGTGGATAAAGGGAAGGGAATCCTCCTCCCCAAGAAAGTGGAGAAAGGCATCAGACTGTGACATAGATTTGACCCCTTGAAGGAAAAGGGAGGAGGAAGAATTGGGTAGGAAGAATCTGATTGCAGTGAAGGGCTATGCAAGTTTTGCCAGATCTGTGGGGAGTCCTCAAGCCAAAGTTGCCTTTTAAAAGAGTGAATGGATACATATGAAGAGTTGTCTTGCTGGAATGAGCCTACACGCCATCCCCACTCTGCTCATTGCTGGCCAGGAGAAGAATGAGAAGCATGGTGCCAAGGTCAGGGTGAATCCAGAAGGGCAATAGGTGGGGAGCAGAGCGGCCGATTTTGCTCCCTGCAACAGGAGATCTGAGTGGTGCATTTTCATAGCCACTGTGGCTGTTAAGTTCCTTTATAATTTAAAAAGAGCCTTTGATTTTATCTATTCCAGACCCTTCTTTTTCATATTCATATATTCATTTCATTTTTATTTAATTTCACTAAGCATTTATGAAATGCCAGGCACTGGGCCCCAGAATTAAAAGACATAATTACTATGCACCAGAAGCTAGCAGGATAGCAGGAAACATAAAAATAATTATAATGCTACACGACAATAACTATGCTGGAGCATGACCATGCCTCCTGGTTTACCTAGGAAAATTCACTTATGCCTAGGGCCCCATCCATTAGCACCCTCTTGACTCTCCAAGTGTCCCAGTTGGGATGACAACTTATATGATCACTATAATTATGATGCACATACACTTAATCCAGACCAGGAGAGAGGAGGAAATAGCTATAACGTCCTGGATGAAGTGCTGACTCAGATAAGAGAATGTGCAGAAGTTAGCTAGACAAATGATTGTGGGAGGATGAGAGGGGTGATGTGGGCAGCTGCTGCAAGGGACAAGTTTCAGACAAACAACAATACTTTAAGAAGCCAATGGCCCCTACCAAGAAAGGGCAAATATTTCAAAATAACCGGATGTAAGTTACATCTGGGGTAGAGGTGAGAAATGAAGTAGAGCAGGTAAGCCAAAATCAGAACATGATAATCCTTACACATCTTCCTAGAAAGTGAATTCATTTAATTGCTACTCATTTACCATTTAAATTCAAGAATAGAAGTAACATTGCTGTTTGAGAATTAAAGAAACTGAAAAGAAGAAACAGTTGAAACTAGGTCATTATAACTTTCTTCAATGTTAAACCACGGGAGTACCTGCAGAGAAGGATAAAAAACTTCTTTGGAAAAGCAAAACATTGTTTACACAAATTTATAATATAGAGATCACTATTCAGAGATTAATTTTTGCTTGAGAAAGTTTGAAAAGAGCAATCAAATGTCTAACTCACCCATAAAAATAAATTTCTATAAAACATTCATAGAATAGCTAACTTTATACAGTGCTACTTCCTACAAAACCTTCCAAGAGAGTCTTTTTGGGGAAAAAAAAAGTATCTGAATAAGCTGAGCTGATGTGTCATGATTTTCCATAAATTAGTTTAAGATGTAATGATATTCCCTGAAAGAATGAACTATCTTTTTTTTTTTTTTTTTTTGTGAGGAAGACCAGCCCTGAGTTAACATCCGTTGCCAATCCTCCCCTTTTTGCTGAGGAAGACTGGCCCTGGGCTAACATCCGTGCCCATCTTCCTCCACTTTATATGGGACGCCGCCACGGCATGGCTGACAGGCAGTGCATCGGCGGGCGCCTGGGAACCGAACCGGCGAACCCCGGGCTGCCAAGCGCGGACTAAACCGCTGCGCCACCAGGCGGCCCCATGAACTATCTTTTTTAATGGTTATTTTTAACCTTTATAGCAAATAATCATTAGATATTGTGACCAGCTACGTGTGAAAGCAATTCCTAGATTGAATAATACGACCAGATTGTCATCATGTGATAAAGGTAATTCATATATCAGGACCCTAAAAAATTCTGATCTAGATCAGATTGGCAATCACTATCCTAATAAATTATTCTTCTGAAACTAAAGTCCTAGAACAAATTGGGTATCTTGACTGTTTACCACTAGAGTAGTACCATTGTCTCAAGCCATCTTTAAGACAGACTGTATTTAGTTAAGAAAAAAAATCAAGCTTTTAACTGTAATTATATAACTCATAATTTCTCACACCCAAATTAGCTTCGTTCTTAAAGTTTGAATCTTATTAAAAATGATAGCTTGACTTTTGTTCTCTTTTCTCCTAGTTTGAGCCATCTATGTCTAGAAAACAGTAATTAACAATAATTATATCAACAAAAGTATGACTGATAATACAACTACAAATTGTCTATAAAACGATATTTAAACTTTTAGCCTATTAAATGATGAACAAAAATGTTTAAGTCCCTCCCACAACAAGGAATTAATGTCTTGCACTTCCATTCAATTCTTTGACATATTTTTGTCTATCCTCTCTGTAGTGTTTTGAATTGTATACCCCAAAAAGATATGTACAAGCCTTACCCATATTCCTGTGAAAGTAACCCTTTTTGGAAATAGGATCTTTGCAGATGTCATCAAGTTAAGTTGAGGTCATACTCGATCAGGGTGGGCCCCTAATCCAATGACTGGTGTCTTTAAAAGAGAAAGGAGTGGAAGATTTGGACACAAAACACTAATGACATACTCAAAGGCAAAGGCCATGTGACTATAAAGGAAGAGACTGAAGTGATGTAGCCACAAGCCAAGGAACACTAAGGATTGCCAGGAGCTCCCAGAAACTAAGCGAGAGGCAAAGAATAGTGTCTCCCTCACAGCCTCCAGAAGGAACCAACCATGCCAACACTTTGATTTCAGACTTCTAGTTTCCTGAACCATGAGAGAATAAATTCCTACTGTTTGAAACCAACAAGTCTGTGGTAATTTTTAAGGCAGCCCCAGGACATTAATACAGTCTAATTTTTAAACACAGTCTGAGTCATCAGGGACACATTGGGTCTATGGACTAGTGAAATCAGTTACAAATGACACATTCCACAGGAAACTTTAATCTCGGCTTTTTAGAAAGAAAGCAGTTTCCATGCAGACAGAGCAGTTCTTGTGCAGTCTCGGCACACTAGTAATGTTTGAGATGTGGAGGGCACATGCTAGTTGGAACCATTATTGTTATTATTATTGTTTTCCTATGGAACATTCTTATTAAGAATCATTATAGTGATTAAAATAGAATTTGTCTCTTTTGACTGAATGGCCTCCATATCTCTAGAAAGCATGTATTTTTATTCTAAATGTAATCTTAGGAAGTAGAATTAAATTTAGTAAAAGACTTGGAGAAGAGTACCAATGAAAACTGAGAACTCAACGCCAATACACTTTACAGAGTTGTCTTCAGGAAAGCAGGCACACACATGGGGCATTAACTACGTAATCAATTAAGAATTATTTGAGACACATTAATGACACTCAACTTGAAGTAAACCAATAACAGTTTAATGGTTTTATTTATTATTCCACTCAGATGTTTCATAATAATTATATTTTATTGAACAAATTTTGCAAGTTTTATTGATTACATTTCATATTACTTCTTTGACACATGAGTAAGATGGAGCAGTGAAGTTTGTGGAGCAATCAAGTGGCTGTGACAGATAGGCCACAAACAATTGAGTACATCGTGAACCTGGGCACACAATTTTTTCACCTTATTTTCTAAGGACTTGACCCAGTTAAAAGATCTCAAAGGACTAGCCCTAGAGAAGATGCAGGATCCTTAGAAAATCCAAGAGACAGAGAAAAGTACCACAGGCTAGGCTGTGTGAATAGTTAAAATACAAGCGATTTTTTTAGAAATTTAATGAATACAAATTCTATGGATTTATATTCAAAAATAATAAAGTAGAGGGGCTGGCCTGGTGGCATAGTGGTTAAGTTCACGCACTCTGCTTTGGCAGCCCAGGGTTCACAGTTTCCAATCCCGGGTGCGGACCTACTCACCACTTGTCAAGCCATGCTGTGGCAGAGTCCCACATACAAAATAGAGGAAGATGGGCACAGAAATTAGCTCAGGGCCAATCTTCCTCACCAAAAAAATAATAATGACAATAATAACAACAAAGTAGAAAACAAAGCAATAATAATGCTGCAAAATGAAAACAATTCTAGAAGAATTCAGTTTTAAGTTTTCAATCTAAGAATATTCAGTTCATGTTAATCGTTGGACCTGTATAATTAAGCCTCACAAGCTGAGTAACTATATGCCAAGACAGTCGGGGAAAGCAAGAGTTCTTGATTATTCCAAGAGTAGAATTATTTTTATTTTTAAAATTTTTCACCAACTTATACACCCAAGGATCACATTTTGAAAGTTGCAACTGGGCCCCTTGAGATTGTCTATTTTCCTTAACGTAGAGTCCACTTCTCAGTAGGATTAAGAGAAGTCTCCCCACTTATAACCACTGATACCCCAGCTCAAGGTTGCCTGATCTTTTATTCCAAACAAAAAAGACAATCAAAATAAAGACAATCAAACATATAGGCTACAATGTGGAGGGGGTCACGTGCTGGCCCTCCAAAGAAGGAGAGGCCATCTGTCAGGTCTGAAACAGAGAATTTTTGAGAAAGACTTTATATTTCTTTTCAAAGACATGAAAGAAAGTTGGTTCTGGCATGAACACCAAAATTTCAGCCCAGTTGATAGTTTTGTCAGAGGAAATGACCAGTTTTTGATGGGAATTAGAAAGTAAGAGAAAGATTTATTGCTGTAACACTAAAAGAACTGTGTCCCCTTTTAATGACAGAGCAATCTCTGAAGTAAGCCAACAAGACACAATTTTTAAAGGGTAATTATAGGTTTCATGACATGACACTGTAATCTTCAAGAAGGTCTGGATGCCTTCTTTGGAGAGATATGCGTTTCATATCATTGTCTTTAACTAAAAAAGAAATCAAATCTTACTAGAAATGATCAGGTGTCTTGGAGCTGAACTTTCACAAAAACTTTATTCATTAACCAGTGTTTGAATAGGTTTTTAGGGAAGTCCTCTGAGCTAGAAATGAAGAATTTTTTTCCTCTGGTCTGCAAGAGGAAGCTAGCGCACTGAATAAAGGTGAGTGTTTTCCCTCATTTTCTCTATTTGAGTCTCAGTTGTAATTCCAAGTCTCTCCCTCAGTGTTGACAGGTATAAGAGAATCCGTCTCTTTCTGTTCACTGTAACCATCTAATTCACTAAAAAAAATAGAATTGACTTACTAAGGAAAAATATTTTTGGTTTTTGGGGGGGGTTTTTTGTGAGGAAGACTGGCCCTGGGCTAACACCCGTGCCCATCTTCCTCTACTTTATATGGGACACCGTCACAGCATGGCTGACAAGCAGTGCATCAGTCTACACCGGGATTCGAACCTGCGAGCCCCTGGCCACCAGAAGTGGAGTGCATGAACTTAACTGCTATGCCACCAGGCTGGCCCCAAGGAAAAATGTTTTTAAGGGAAAGAGAAAATATCCCTCTTTCATGTCGCAGGCACAGCCTGACTCTCAGATAGCACTTACAATTCAGGTTCCTTATGAACAGTGGTGGTCAAGAGTTTATGTTGAGCCGATTAAACATAGCCCATTACAATTCCTCCCCCCAGAATCAAAGACTGAGCAAAAGTTAATAACAGTAAAAATCTATTATTCCTGGCAGTTTGCCCCTATACATTATAAGGAAATAACAGTGCTCTCCAGTGCACAATCTTACCCAAAATTTGCTGACTTTTTATATAAAATAGACTGAAAACAGATTTACATGTCATCGGATTTGAAACTGCTATTTTTTGTGTGTTTGGAAAATCCAATAAATTAACCAGTCTCTCATTTAGAATATATAAAAGATCAGTCTTTTAAAGGGTATAAACTAACTCCATGCACATCCAGATAGAAACTCATCAGCAGAGTTATAAAAGCAAACAAATCTTCAATGATTGAGGCTACACTTTCCTGATCGGCTGACCAGTGGATCAGGAGTGGCCCCAAGCAACTGTTGAGGAAGCAGACTTGAGACCAGCGGCGCTGGTTTGAAAGGAATATTTGAGGGAATGTAAGAGAACAATGATAATAGCTGATAGTAGGCATTATTCTAATTTCTTTTTTTTTTTTTTTTTTTGTGAGGAAGACCAGCCCTGAGCTAACATCTGTCACCAATCCTCCTCTTTTTGCTGAGGAAGACTGGCCCTGGGCTAACATCGTGCCCATCTTCCTCTACTTTATATGGACGCCACCACGGCGTGGCTGACAAGCAGTGCATCAGCGGGCGCCCGGGATCCGAACCTGCGAACCCCGGGCTGCCTAGTGTGGACTAAACCGCTGCGCCACCAGGCGGCCCCTAATTTCTTTATAAGTGTTAATTCATTCAATCCATCATAGCACCACTATGATGTAGAGACCATTATTATGTCTATTTTAGGCATGAGAAAACTGAGAGAAAGAGAGGTTAATCAACTTAAAGTTAAGTGATGAGTAAGGAGCAGAAGTGGGACTTTAACTGAAGGAGACTGACGGGAGTCCATGCTCCCAACCACTGTGTTTTACTGCTATTTAAGAATTAAAAAGTCAATAACTCTTGGCCTCTGGAAGCAGAGACTAGAACTTAACATATCATTCTGTTGTAATACTGTAAATTTTCTTATATCAATTTCTTATTCATCTTGAATCTATTGTATTTTCCTTGCTCTGGGTCTGACCTCGTCCCAAACAATGAATCTATGAATAATTAAAAAACAAGTGTTCTTTAAAATCTTTAACATAATTCTAAAAATTCTGTCCACCAATTACAGAGCAGATAAACAGTGATATATTCATATAATAGAACACTACTCTGGAATAAAAAGGAAGGCACTAGTAATGCATATATCAACAAGCATACAACTCATCACGGCAAGTGAAAGAAGTCAAACACAAAAGGCCACGTGCTGTATGATTCTATTTATAGACCATCCTTGAAAAGGCAAAGCTATAGGAACAGAAATCAGAACATAGGTTGCCAGGGGTTGGGGTGGACAGAAGAGATTGATGACAAAGGAATACAAGAGAAATTTGAGGTGGTGATGGAAAGAATCTCTATCTTGATTGTGGTGGTGGCTATATGACTGTATCTTTCGTCAAAACTCTAAATAGTTTTGTCAAAACTCTAAACCTAAAAAAGAATGGATTGTACCGAATATAAATTATATCTCAAAAGTACTAACTTTTCAAAAATAATAATTACATCCCAGAACAATTTCTAAGTAGCCAAAATATTGTTTGAACATATCCATTTATAATATACTATAAAAGTTTCCGTTGTAAGAACTCATATATATTTGACACTGGGGATTTAATTGGCTTATACAAATATGACCATCAGAAGGACATGGTAGCCTTGGAGATACATTTGACTGACTTGGTAGTTTTCTCTCACAACATCTCTTTGTTACCACAATGAATTTCAAGAATTACAGGGTGTAGTCGTGGAACAGAAAGAAGCCAACAGGCACTAAGAATAGAAATTGTGGCCAAAGCTATACAAATAGATTGTATGCCGTAAAGGAAGTTATGGGCTCATATACACAGTAAGACTATGATTAGGCCAGGCACATTTAAGAAAGAAAAAATGTTTGTGTCAGTCGAGGTTATTGCTAATCTACAACAAAAACAAAAAGAACCAAAAATAAAAACCAGATCTCAGTAGCTTAAAAGCACCAAGTTTTACAATATATCTATCCCGCATCAACAAGAGCCTCTGTTCATCCTAGTCACTCAGAAATCTAGGCTAATGAGAAACCACTGCCCCAAATATTGCTGGTTATGATGTCAGAGGGAAAAGAGAGCATGGGGAAGCACTTAATGGGTTTTAATCTTCCAACCACAAGTGACACGAGTGACCTATGTTCACATTTCTACAACCAAAGAAAATCTTGCCCAACTCTGAATTCAAATGAGCAAAAAAGTTCAATTCTGCCTATAAAAAATGTTGAATATTTCAAGGCAAGCCAATTGTTTTCTTAACCCCAAATATCTTCTTTTACTTTATTTCTAGTTTTCTAAAATCAATTTCATTGAGATAAAATTTATATACAATTAAAATGCACTGATTTTAAGTATACAATTCCATGTGTTTTTTAAAAGTATATATATAGCCATATAACTACCATCACAACAGAGAATAATTCCGTCACCCCAAAAAGTCCCCTAGGGCTCCTTTGCCATTAATCTCATGTCCCCAACCCTGGCTCCAAGCAAACACTGATCTGCACTCTGTCACCCTAGTTTTTCTTCTTTTAGAATTTCATGTAAATCATATAGGATGTAGTCTTTGGATCTGCTTCCTTAACTAGCACAATGGTTTTGTGGCTCATCCGTGTCATAATGTGTATCAATAGTTCATTCCTTTTCATTGCTGAGTAGTATTCCATTATACAGATACACCAAAATATGTTGAGCTATTCACTTGGTGATAAACATCTGGGTTGTGTCATTTTTTAAATTATGAATAAAGTTGCTATGAATATTCAGACCCATGTATTTGTGTAGACATTTGTTTTCATTCCTTTTGGTAATGTAGAATTGCAAAGTGTGCCATTTAACATTCCCACTCGTAATGTATGAGAGTTCCAATTGTACCACATTCTCACAACATTCTTGTAACTATGTAGGACTGTCTCATTGTGATTTTAATTTGCATCTTCCCCAAAACTGTGACGTTTAGCAGCTTTGCACATGCTTTGGGGACATTTTTATGTCATCTTTGGGAAACCGTCCAAATCTTTTTCTTATTTTGTTCTTAGTTGTCTTATTACTGAGTTTAAGAGGTTCTTGATATATTTTGGATACAAATCATAAGACAAATCTAAATCAGTTACAAATATCTTCACCAGTTTGTAGCTTGCTTTTTCATTTTCTTAATGATGTCATTCAAAGAGCAGATGTTGTTTACTTTGATAAAGTTCAATTTGTCAATTATCGTCTTTATGGTTTTGATTTTGCTTTCCTACCTAAAAAAATTTTACATATCCCAAATTAGAGAAAAAGGTCTCTTTTGTTTTCTTCTCCAGAGTTGTATAAGTGTAGCTTTTATGCTAAGGTCTGTGGTTCATTTTGGTGTAAGGTGTGTAATAAATGCAAGGTTTATTTTTACGATATCCAGTTGTTCAAGTACCATTTGTAGTAAAGACAATCCTATCTCCATTAAATTACCTTAAGAGCTTTGTAATATCTCAGTTGAACTTATATGTATGGGTCTATTTATGAAATTTATTCTGTTTCATTGGGATAGATGTATTCATATCTTTGTGCCAAACTTACATTGTCTTTATTACTGTAGCTTTATAAGTCTTGAAATTATGTAGTATATTGTCTTCCAACTTTATTTTCCAAAATTATTTTAGCAACTACATAAATGTCCTTTTAATTTCCATATGAATCTTAGAATTCATTTATCAATTTCAACAAAATTAAAGTCTATAGAGATTGCGTTGATTCTATAAATCAATATTGGTGGAATTAATATTTCAACAATATTGACTCTTACAATTCATAAACATTATATGTTTCTCCAGTTATTTAGGTCTTTAATTTCTCTCAGCAATATTTTATAGTTTTCAGTGTAAATATCATGTATATATGTTTTATTAAATTTATTCTGATGTATTTCATGTGTTTTAATCTCATAAATGGTATTTTGTTTTTCATTTCAATTTTTGGTTATTTGTTGCTAGTATACAAAAATAGTTTGTTTGTTTTTTTTGCTGAGGAAGACTCACCCTGAGCTAACATCTTCTGCCAATCTTCCTCTTTTTGTATGTGAGCTGCCACCACAGCATGACCACTGACAGACGAGTGGTGTAGGTCTGTGCCCAGGAACTGAACCCAGGCCGCCAAAGTGGAGCATGCCAAACTTAATCACTAGGCCACCAGGGCTAGCCCAGAATTGATTTTTTTATATTGATCTTATGTCTTTCATCCTTGTTAAATTCACTTGTTATTACAGCCTTTTTTACAGATCATATAGATTTTTCTATGTACATGATCATGTTGTCTGCAAATAAATATAGTTTTATCTCTTCATCTAAAATCTATGTGACATTATGTCTATTCCTTGCCTCATTACACTGGCCAAAACCTCCTGTGTAATGTTGAACAGAAGTGATGAGTGTGGACACACTTTGTTTTTCAACTTGAAGGAAAAGCGTTCAAATTTTCACCATAAGTTTGATGCTAGTTTAGGATATTTGTAGATTATCTCTATCAGTATGAAGAAGTTTCCTCCTTCTGAGTTTGTTAAGATTTTTTTTAAGCATGAATTAGGGCCTAATTTTCATATTTTTCTGGAAAATTTTATATGTTTATTCTGTTAATAAGGTGAATTACATTGATTTTCAAATCTATAACCAATCTTGCATTACTGGAATAAATGCCACGTAGTCATAATATATTATCTTGTTTATATATTGCTGGATTTGATTTGCCATTTTTTTAAGGATATTTGTATCTATTCTTTTCTTGTCAAGTCTTTGTCTGTGTTTCGTATCAGAGTTATGGTGGCCTTATAAAACAAGATGAGATGCATTTTCTTTTCCCATATTTTCTCCAAATGTTTGTGTAGGATTGGTATTATTTCTCTCTTTAATGTGTAAAAATATTCCTGAGTAAAACCATCTGAACCTGGACTTTTTTGTGGGAAAGTTTTTGTTTACAAATTTGATTTCTTTAATATATAGAGTGTTATGAGCTGAAGTATATCCCCCTCCCAAAATTCATAAATTGAAGCTCTAACCACTAGTATCTCAGAACATGATAGTACTTGAAGATAAGGCCTTTAAAGCGGTAATTAAGTTAAATTGAGATCATTAGATCTCATGTAATATGACTGGTGTCCTTACATGAAAAGGAGATTAGGACAAATACACACAGAGGAAAGACCACGTGAAGACAGAGAGGGAGAAGGCAGCCATCTACAAGCCAAGGATACAGGCTTCAGAGGAAACCAACCCTTCCTACACCTTGATCTCAGACCTCTAGCCTCCAGATCTGTGAGAAAACAAATTTCTGTTGTGCAAGCCACCCAGTCTGTGGTACCTTGTTGGTGCTGCCCTAGCAAACTAACAATAGGTCTATTAAGATTTTCTATTTCTTCCTGTGTCAGCTTGGTTATTTGTCTGTTTCAAGAATTTGTCCATTTCATCTGAGTTGTGTACTTTATTGGCATATGGTTGCTCATAATCGTCTCATTTTCCTCTTAATTTCCCTATAATCTGTGAGAATATCCATTCTTTCCTTCCTGATATTCATAATTTGTGTCATCTCTCTTTTTTCCCTACTAGTTTGGCTATAGGTTTATCAGTTTTTATTATCTTTTCAAGAACCAGCTTTTCGTATTGTTGCTTTTTCCCTATGGTTTGTTTTCTATTTCATTGATTTCCCTTTTTATTTTGTAGTTTCCTCTACATATTTTGGGTTTAGTTTGTTCTTTTTCCAACTTTTTAAGGTGGATGGTTAAATCACTGATTTTAGACCTTAATTATCTTCTAGTGTAAGCATTTAAAGCTATAAATCTCTGCCCAAACACTGCTCTAACTGCATTCCATGGTTTTTTCATATGTTGTATTTTCATTATCATTCAATTCCAAATGATTTCTAGTGTATCTTTTGATATCTTCTTTGAGTTATAGGTTGCTCAAGCTTGCTTTCTAAAGTTGACTCTAATGGTTTACAGGGATTTGTTTAGTGGGTTAGGGGCAGGATTGAGGTCAAAACTGCAAGTTGGCCTCATTCTGCTGTTTGAAGTCCTATTGATATTGGCCTTAATTAAATGTTCCATGAGATAAACAGAATGGACTTGGTCTCAGACACGGCCAGACTCTACATTAATCAGAGTGTCCCACAGATAGCTTGCTCACGGGAAAATTTACCAGAAGATAAAATGGTGTAGAAATGATGGTGACTATTGTTGGAACACAATTCTCCATGGGTCTCTCACATTTCTGCAAATCTTGTGAGTAAGTCACAAATGGCCTTTTTGTACCATCCTTTCAAGGGTGTTTTAACAGCAACCAACCTGGGAAGATAGAGATATTGTCCCCCTTCAGAGCAAATGGCAGGTATTCTCACTGCCCACTGTAATAAAGATAACATCTCCCTCTAAAGCAAAGGATAGGCCTGCTTATTTCCCATTATAAAAGATTCCGATTCCCTAAGATCTGGATTCCTCTCCTGTAACACAATCCACCATCACACACAATTCTCTGTATTGCCGGTGGGAATTGAGACTCAGGAAACCAACATAAAAATACTTATATTCTGGTTGCTATTCTTGCTGCAAATAATAAACTGTCATTTGTCTCCAATGCAGTAGCCTTGTGTCTCCTGCCAGCTTCTAGGAAACTATGACAGGCTAACATGTTAACAGACAAGTAGGGTAAGATTTCACTCAGACCCCTCAGAGTTCTTGACACTAAGTTCCTTGCAAATCAGCTTAATCTTTTCAAGGCTTGTTTTCTAAGCTTTATTAGTGTGGGTCTAGAATAACCTTTACTCAGTAACAAGTTTAGCCCTACTACTAAGGTATGAGACCTTTATATGTTCTCTGTCAAATGCCAGTGATACTTAAAAAGGTCTCTTGACTCTGACTGGTAGAAACACAGATGTCTCCCAGGTATGTGTGAGTTATGGCTTCTTCACAATCATTCTTTGCTTGGCCTTGTGGAATTTCCTCCTACAGAAAGACTTGACAGGTCTACTTAGCTGATTTTTGAGTGCTCTCTCTATGTGAATCCCAATTCTCTAACACTCTGTCCTGCAAATTCCACCTGCTATGACCTCCCTGAGCTACTATTTGTCTCCTCAATTCAGCAAGGATGCCCAGGTCTGTCTGGCTATTCCTCCCTGCACTGCAGTCCAGACATTTCCTTTGGCCAGGGAGCCATGGTGAGTAGGGCTCACCACGTTTTTTTCCCTTCTCTCAGGGATCAAAATCATGTACTATCTGTTGTTCTATATATCAAGCAGATGTTTCATATATTTTGTTTTCCAGATGTTTATGGCATGAAGGTCAGTCCTACAACAGTTAAATCCTTCAGCAGCGGCAGCTTCTCCCTTAATACTTGAGAGTTTTTTGTGAGGTGCAGTGGTTTTTCCCTTAAATCTCTTCTCCAATCATTCATCCATGTTTTCCATACAGAATCTGTGCTTTCTAATTCCAATTTTTTTATAGGCTTTCCCTCCTCCAAATGAATAATAAACACAAAACACAATTCCCAACCTTTCAGCCTTAACATAAATATTTTTCCCTTACTATATGTTTAAGCTCACAAATTATGGCTTACTTTAAACATCCAAGCTTTCTTTCAAATATGAATAAGTCTTCCACCTAAAACTAATAATTTGCTCCAGTTCTGTGAATAATCCACATTCTATGCTCCACCAGTAATTCCTTTATTTTCCTAAACCAAAATGAAGGAATACAAATTTAATTTAATGCTCTGTTCAGTTTAGACACACTCTATTAAATTCCACATTTAATCTTCACAGAAGTAGTGCTAAAGCTTATGCTTTCATTAATTTACCAAACACCTCCTCACAATCCATAACACGGTACTGTCTATACATTATTCACGGGGCAGAAGAATGCCTGATTTCATCTGCAGTGAACAAATAGAATGAGGTATACCTTTTGTTAACTGAGTAAAGAAAAATGTACCTCATTTGACTACGGATATGTAACTTTTAACTCAGTCCAAGGGAAGCACTCACCAGAAACTTAGATCCTTCTTAGTCAGAGAATGATAGGGAGTCTCTATACTACATTACTTCACAAAAAGTGTGTTTAAATGGCAATACTTTGTCAGACTCTATCATTATCAAAAGTCACTGGAGATTATCCTGTTGAAAATGATATCATTTTTCATAGCTATGTCTTTCTTGTTCCAAAATCTAAGTTTAAAACATATCCATCTGAGCCACAGTGGTAACAAAGGACTATCACCAATGTCAGTTGACAACTCTAATATTTTTTTCCACACATCAAATGACACCCTTGAGAAAAAATGTCATTTGTGCTTCTATTTTAACCATATAAGCATGTTTTTCTTATGAGCAACTGTGTGTTTAAAGAAAAATATAAACACTACTTGAGATCTTAAAACGAATTCTATGCGACTATCTATTCAACTTAGCTCCTGGAAGACAACTGCTGCACAAATAGAAATAATTAAAACAATATATCCAATACTTCTTTGCATTGGACGATCTTATTGAGGATGAAAGGACACTCACCTTTTGTGCTTTGTCATTTGGCAAATCTATACCTAATAATCAGGGGCTATTGCAGACAGCAGTTCCAGGCTTCTCTCTTGGCCCCTTCTTGTACTCATAACCAATTCATTGCTCTTCTGCAGCTGAGTTTAATCCATTTTGCTACAACGGTGAAGAAAATATGTTCCTTTCTTTCCAACGCATATCCTCATAAGGTTCCATGTTGAAAAACAGATCATGTAAGTGAATTATAACACAGATAAGGAAAATTTAAAACTGGATCCCAAATATCACTGTTCTCAGAGTCCCTTCACAGACGAAACTCCCCTTGGCCGATTCCCTAATGTCTGACATGGTGCCATGATTTATTCCCCACAAGGTGGAGTTTCTTTCTACCACGTCCCTATTTCCCCCTTGCAGACTCACAGATACTTATCTCGTCAGCTGCTTATCGGATTCATGGATGCAGATTCTCTACCCAAATAAACTGGGGGTTGAAATATAAAATCAAAATGGCACTTGACTCAATAACTTTTAGACTATTAAAGACTAACAGAACCAGAAACTAATATCCTCTGGTCAGTACACTGTCAACCTGAATGTGCTTCTGGGTAACCAAAATATGAATTAAAGATGACTTGATGACCACACATCAAAGCAAAAGAAGTGGGACACAAAACTCAAATGTTTAATGACATCAGGCAACCTAAAGCATCCCTCTTTACAGGAGGAGTATACTGGACACTCCAGTAAGACACAACACCTGAAGATCAGAACAGTCTCCTATAATTTTTGGTATGTTGTGTTTCCCTTTTCATTTATCTGAAGATATTTTTTTATTTCTCTTTTGAGTGCTTCTTTGACCCATTGGTTGTTCGGGAGCATGTTGTTTCATCTCCGCATATTTGTGAATTTCCCAGTTTTCTTCTCGAAATTGATCTCTACTCTCAAACAACTGTGGTCGGAAAGGATGCTTGATATGACTTCAATCTTCTTAAATTTACGAAGACTTGTTTTGTGCCATCACATAGGATCTATCCTGGAGAATGTTCCATGTGCACTTCGGAAGAATGTGTGTTCTGCTGTTGGATGGAGTGTTCTGTATATGTCTGTTAGGTCTATCAGTGTGAATGTGTAGTTTAAGTCCAATGTTTCCTTATTGATTTTCTATCTGGATGATCTATCTATTTCTGAAACTGGAGTATTGACATTACAGTGGACATCCCCTCCTATTATTGTATCATTATACATTTCTCCCATCAGATCTGTTAATATTTGCTTTATATATTTAGGTGCTTATATGTTGGGTGCATACATATTTACATTTGTTATAGCCCCTTGATGAATTGACCCCTTTATCAATATATAATGACCTTCTTGGTCTTTTGTTATAGGCTTTGGCTTAAAGTTTATTTTGTCTAATGTAAGTATAGACAAAACTTATGGGATACAGCAAAAGCAGTTCTAAGAGGGAAATTTATAGTGACAAACACCTACATTAAGAAACAAGAAAGATCTCATATGAAAAAAAAACTAACTTTATAAATCAAAGAAGTAGAAAAAAAAAGAACAAACTAAGCCCAAAGTTAGCAGAAGGAAGAAAATATCAAAGATCAGAGTGGAAATAAATAAAATAGCAACCAGAAAAACAATAGAAAAGATCAGCGAAACGAAGAGCTGATTTTTTGAAAAGATAAACAAAATTGACAAAACTTTAGCTAAACTATGAAAAAAGAGAGGACACAAAATCAGAAATGAAAGAGTAGACATTACAACTGATACTGCAGAAATACATAAAATCATAAGAGAATACTATGAACAATTATATTCCAACAAATTGGGTAACCCAGAAGAAACAGAAAAATTCCTAGAAATATACAACCTACCAAGATGAATCAGGAAGAAGAAGAAAATATGAACAGATCAATAATGAATAAGGAGATCGAATCACTAATCAAAAACCTCTCAAAACAAAGAAAGTCCAGGACCAGATAGTTTCTATTTAAAGAAGAATTAATACCAATCCTTCTCAAACTCTTCCAAAAAATAGAAGAGGAAGAAATACCTCCAAACTCATTTGGAAGGCCAGCATTACCCACTACCAAAACCAGAGGAGGACACTATAAGAAAAGAAAATTATAGGCCAATATCCCTGATGAACATAAAGGCAAAAATCATGAACAAAATATTAGCAAACCAAATCCAACAATACATTAGGACAATACATCCAACAAACAATACAATATATCCACCATGATCTAGTGGAACCCTAAAGACTACATTAAAAAACTGTTAGAACTCTTCAAAGAATTCAATAAAGTTGCAGGATATGAAATCAATATACAAAAATCAGTTGCATTTCTATACACCAACAACAAACTGTCAGAAAGAGAAATTAAGAAAGCAATCCCATTTACAATAGTATCAAAAAGAATAAAATACTCAGAAATAAGTTTAACCAAGGAAGTGAAATATGTCTACACTGAAAACTATAACATGTTAATGAAATAAATTGAAGAGGACACAAATACATGGAAAGTTATTCCATATTCAAGACTTAGAAGAATTAATATTGTTAAAATGTCCTTACTACTCAGAGTGATCTACAGATTCAATGCAATCCCTACCAAAATTCCAAGGACATTTTTTCACAGAAATAAAGCAAACAATCCTGTAATTTGTATGGAACAACAAAAGACCCTGAATAGCCAAAGCAATCTCGAGAAAGAAGAACAAAGCTAGAGGCATCATACTTCCTGATTTCAAACTATATTACGAAGCTATTGTAATCAAAACAGTATGGTACCAGCATAAAACAGACACATAGATCAATGGAACAGAATAGAGTGCCCAGAAATAAACCCACAGATACACAGTCAGTTAATTTTCAACAAAGGAGCTAAGAATACACAATGGAGAAAGGACAGTCTCTTCAGTAAATGGTGTTGGGAAAAAATGGATAGCCAAATGTAAAAGAGTGAAACTGGACCACTCTCTTATATCACACCCAAAAAGTCAACTCAAAATGGATTAAAGACTTGAACATAGGACCTGAAATCCTAAAACTCCTAGAAGAAAACATAGCGGGTAAACTCCTTGACATTTAACACCAAAAGGAAAGGCAACAAAAGCAAAAATAAACAGTGGGATTGCATCAAACTAAAAAACTTCTGCACAGCAAAGGAAGCAATCAACAAAATGAAAATGCAACCTGAGGAATGGGAGAAAATATTTGCAAATACATATCTGATGCGGAGTTAATATCCAAAATATGCAAGGAACTCATATAACTCAATAGCAAAAAAACAACCCAACTGAAAGATGGACAAAATACCTAAACAGATATTTTTCCAAAGAAGACATAAATAGCCAACAGGTACATGGAAGGGTGATCAACATCACTAATCATCAGGGAAATGCAAATCAAAACCACAATGGGATATCACCTCACACCTGTTAGGATGTCTTTATCAAAAAGACTAGAGACACCAAATGCTGATGAGGATGTGGAGAAAAGGGAACACTTGTGTACTGTTGGTGGGAATGTAAACTACGGAAAAGAGTATGAAGCCTCCTCCAGAAATTAAAAATAGAACTACCATGTGATCCAGCAATCTCACTTGTATGTGAGATTCTATATACCCACTCACTTCTATATACCCAAAGGAAATGAAGTCATTATCTCAAAGAGATATGTGTTCTCCCATGTTCATAGCAGCATTATTCACAACAGCCAAGGTGTGAACACAACTTGTGTCCATTGAAGGATGAACGAATAAAGAAAATGTGGTATAAGTATACAATGGAATATTGTTCAGCCTTAAAAACAGAAGGAAATCCCATCATTTGCAACAACATGGATAAACCTGAAGGACATTGTGCTAAGTGAAACAAGCCAGACAAGAAGACAAATACTGCATGATATCACTCATATGTGGAATAAAAAAAAAATTGAACCAATAGAAACAGAGAGTGGAAAAGTGGTTGCCATGAATTGGGGGGTGGGGGGATATAGGAAGAGGTGGGTAAAAGGCACATACGTTCAGTTATAAGATGAGTAAGGTCTGAGAATCTGATGTATAGCACAGTGACTACAGTGGATAACACTGTATTGTATTGTATAATTGAAATTTGCTAAGAGAGTAGAACTTACATGCTCTCACCAAAAAACTAAAAGGCAAAAAATAAAGAACATTCTCTTCTCTCAGCACCACTGGGACTTCTTTGCATGTGTCTGCATCCCTATCTTTGCCTATCTTTCCACTACTGACCAACCCTTCTCCTGAATGACAAACACGTTAGTTCCACAAACAGATTATTGCCTTCAAAGTAGTTCAGTCTCAAGTCTAGCTTTGGCCAGGAAAGCCATTCTGTTTCCTAAAGCTAACATTGAATATCTCTATTCTGATCCATTATGTATTGATTATGTAATTTAGCTTGCAGAAAGCAGGTTTAATTCTTGAGAGGGATCTCTTTTTCAGTAAATATGAGTTTATATTCAGTAAGAAGATAGGAAGAAACAACAACAAACTATTCATAACTTCTACCATCCTATCACTACCGCAGATACTTGATTTCTGCAGGAGTAGCCTTGTTAGAAAATACAGGAGGGGTCTAATTCCACAGGATCGTGCGTGTATCACTTGATTTGGGCACTAGACAATTGGGCATTATAATTGCAGGTACAGGACTACAAAGTCTTTGAGCATTGTTTGGACTCAAACTGATCTTGGGTGGAAGAAAGAATTAGATTTAACAATTAGCAAAATGTTCACTCCCTGGACATTTTTTTCCAAAAGGTTTCCTTTAGAGATTTTTAAATCTTTATCCTACCAAAGTTGATTCAATTATTCATTTAAAAGCACCATTTTTGGTGTGTGAAAGAAAACTTTTAGTGTAGTAGAAGGAACCCAAACCCTGCTCAAAAAGTCTAAAGATCTGGATCAACATTCTACATTGACCATTCGCTATGTTTCTTGAACGTTATCTATCTCCCTGGTGGCTGAAATGCTCTCTTAATATGTAAAATGAGAGACTTTTACCAGATGGCATCTAAATTTATTCTAGTAATTGACACTATGCAAAATGGGCCTTCGAATGAAACCCGTTGAAAGCCTTAAAAAAAGTAGGAGTAAATAGTAGTAATGTATAAGGAGAGAAAATTTATTTGCCATTGCACATGCCACATTTATGCACCTATCAATTTATTTCATTCATTATTTAATTAAAATACGTTTATTAAGAATCTTTCTTACGGAATATCTCTCTCCCACCAGAAAGATGCATGTCTTGCATGTTGGAGACATGTCTTGTTCCACGTCTTCACTCCTTGCTGAGGCAGCCCCAGCACCATATTTCAATCTTTACAATGCCTCTCTTCCAGTCCTCATTTCTTTAGCAAGTCCGTCCTTCAGTGTGACTAAATTATAGTTAAGTGTCAAGAAGTAATCAGAATAAAAGTAATATAAAGATTATATTTACTTTTTAAAAAAAGTCCTCTGCTAATAGTGAGAGCAGAAATAGATCCATACACATACACTCAATTGCAACGAAGTTTGCATGCTCCGCTTTGACGGCCCATAGTTTTGGATCTCGGGCACTGACCTACACTCATCAAGCCATGCTGTGGTGGTGTCCCACATACAAAATAGAGGAATACTGGCATAGATGTTAGCTCAGTGACAACTTCCTCAGCAAAACAAAACAAAAAATAGTAATAACGCATGAGCTATTTTCTTATCATGTCTGATGATGTATATCATAGATATTGTGAAATATTTATTAAATATACTGAACTATTGCATCGGTTTTCTATTGCTCTATAACAAAAACCCAAAAATGCATAGGCTGAAAACAGCCACCATTTTATTTGTTCACAATTCTGTGGGTCCGCAATTTGGACTAGACTCTACTGCGCAGATGTTCTGCTGGTCTCACCTGGGTCATTCATGCAGTTGCAATCACCTGGTAGCTCAACTGCAGATGGACGGTCTAAAATGGCTTCAAGCACTTGTCTGGCAATTAGCACGGAAGTTGAGTTGGGCCCCTCTGCCGTGGTCTCCCACCTTCAAGAAGGCTAGCCTGGCATCTTCACGTGGTGCCAACAGAGTTCCACAAGAATAAGAGCAGAAGCCACGAGGTCTTTTGAGTCACAGGCTTAGAACTGCTACATCACTTCTGCTCTGATCTATTGGCCCAAGCAAGTTACAAGGTCAGCCAAGATTAATGGAGATGGAGAAATAGACTCCGTCCCTCGATGGGAGAAGAGTCAAACCATTTGGCCAAAGGGTGTAGAGCGAGATGGTAGGAATTAGTAACTGTTTTATGCAATCTACACAAATACTATTAGTGTGAAGATGAAAAATTTAAAAAGTAATTTTTAACCTGGTTACAAGTAATATCTCCTACCTCATCCTACATTGATCACATCTGTTAATTATGAGTACCTAGTTCTCTAGCCGTAACTCTCCTAGAATTAGTAGAAGGTCATTCAGATTTCTGACCTGAATATAATACCATCATAATTCAAAAACCTTCCATCTTCTAGAAATTATATAAACTTACAAGGAGAATTTTTAAAATTCTACAAACACCAATTTCAGGCAGATTTAAACTTTAGACTTCAAAATATAGGAAGAGGTGGCATAACACATCTCAGATTGGGCAGAATCCATGAGGGAAAAGGTCCAGGAGAGCGTTGATGGGATCACAGGTAGAAGATTTGAAAAAGTGATCACAAACACGTGCTTTTTGAAAATGAGGGGTTTATCTTGGAGGATGGGGGCTACACTCTTCAATGAAAGAAGAAGAAAAATTCAGAATATTAGTAGAAGCCTTCCTGCACCTGGTTTACCTGAGAGACTTAGAAGAACTTCACATGCACATGCACACACATGCACGCACGCGCACACACACACACACACACACACACAGAGTGACCCATATATGGAGGTATCACTCTGGCTCTCTGTCATCTGGGTGGGGGGAGGAGGGAGGTTTGGGTTGTAAAGACTAGAAAGCTCTTCCCCCCATCCTCAAGGAACCTCTTTCAAAAAGCCATGAAAGCAAAATCCATAATAATAACATGTACAGATCCAATACAAAGATACTATAAGAAAACGATAGAAACTAGCAGCAAAATTATCTACAGTGGAGAAACATGGAAGAGAAAAAATATTCTACAAAGCAGATGAAATTTGTGATTATAAATTCTATCATTAAAAATATAAGCAATTGCCAATAAACAGAGACCCCAAAACTTGCATGCAGAAACTCAGTATGGAGATCATGAATAAAATAAGAGAAGAGATGTGAACTGATAGAAAAGTACTTGAACAAAGGAAGCAGAAATTCACAGAAATAAAAATAATAATTGGAGTTAGCATAAAGAAGATTAAATACTGCAGGAAGCACAAAATGGTCATACTTGTGAAAAAAATTGAGCAAATGAAAAATAAATAATTGAAAGAAGTAGAAAAAAGAAAGAGGTAAATATGTAAAAGATATGTAAAGCAGATTCAACGTATATATGCTTGGAATTCCCAAAAATACACAAAAGTATGGCACAGAAAAAAATTACAGTTACTAATTCAAAAATAGTCCCATTAACTATAGTTAATAATACTGTATTGTACATTTGAAAGTTGCTAAGAGTAGATTTTAAAATTTCTCATCACGAGAAAAAACGTTGTAACTATGCATGGTGATGGATGTTAACTAAACTTATTGTAATCATTTTGCAATATATACGTATATTGAAGGATTGTGTTGCACACCTGAAACTAATATAATGTTATATATCAATTAGATCTCAATAAAAAAAATAGTCTCAAAAAAAAAAGAAGACTTAAATCCAGCAATATTAAACAGGACACATAGCAGAGGAAATGTATCTAATGCTTTATGTCTTTCCACCTGAAGACGTAACCTAGAAAAGTTACAGAACATTGAAACAGAAATAGAAAGATTTTTAACATTGTAAAACACTGATATCCAGGGGCTGGCCCAGTGGCATAGTGGTTAAGTTCAGCACATTCTGCTGCAGCAACCCAGGTTCAAATCCTGGGTGCAGACCTACACCACTCACCAAGACATGCTGTGGCAGCAATTCACATACAAAATAGAGGAAGATGGGCACAGATGTTAGATCAGGGACAATCTTCCTCAAGCAAAAAGAGGAAGATTGGCAACAGATGTTAGCTCAGGGCCAATCTTCCTCACCAAGAAAAAAACAAAACAAAACAAAACACTAATATTATCCCTGAAGGCAGGTTTATGCTTAATAAAGAAAATCTAGAGGCATTCCCACAGAAGTCAAGAACAAGTCAATGCCCGCCATCATAACTGTTATTTAACATTGTATTGAAGGTACTAGTCAATTCAATTAACCAAAAAAATAAAGGGGTATAAATTGAAAAGAAGATATAAAACTATCATTATTTGCTGATGACAGTCTAATTGTGCATCTTGAAAATCAGAAGCATAAACTGAAAAATGATACAAGCAATGAGAGAATTTAGTAAGAGAGTAGTATAAGTAATTGACATAAAATTTAATAGCTTTAATTAAAGAAATCAACTATATTTGAACATATAAAAATATAGCTAGAGGGAAAGCCTTCACTTATAATGATAAGATTAAAAGACAATCAAGCTAAAGTAAAAGTGTTAAATAATTATACAAGTATTATATAAAGAAAATATCAAAATGCTCTGAAGGGTATATATGGACTTAGATGAACAGACTCCACTTTGTGAAAAATTTGTCAATTTGTTCTCAACTTATTTCTAAACTACAACTTTAGTTTCCCCACAAAGATACCAACTAACATTTTATTAGAAAATATTCTAATTCTATTCAAAAATTTCTTAGAAAAGCCTAGCTTAGAAAAAATTTCCTGTGGAAAAATAAGCAGAAATAGCCAGAAAAATCTCACTTCCAGAAAAGGAAGTGTGGTGAGGGAGAATGACCACTACCAATACACACAGCTTCCATAATCCCTATCATGTGACAGTGATACAAAGGCAGACAGATCAATGAAACAGGAGAAAAAGTACAGAAATAGAGCCAAATATGTATGAAAATTTGTATACGATAAAGATGGCATCTCAGATCATTGGAAGAACATTAAATTATTCAATAAATAGTACTGAGATAAGTAGCTGGATCTGAATCTACATAGTCCATCAGAATAAATTATATTAGCAACAAAGAGTTAAGTGTGAAAATTAAATCATAAAAGTAATGAAAGGTAAAATGAGAGGATTTCTTCACAACTGAGAAGTGAACCTAACACAATTCTCTATGCTTGTGTTGAACAACATGGAATGGACACAATTTACTGTTTTTGTACAAAACAATATTAGGATCTGGCAAAATATCTTAGCTGCTTTCTCCAGGCAAGAGCAGCTCCTAAAAGATAAGACTAGGAACGTACTTGTACTTAGCAAGACTAACAGCTTGCTTACCAAGGCCGACTTCAAGATCCTCATTTTGCTATTGCCACCAATCCAAAGAACTTCTGTCATTTATTTTGCCCAATCTCAGTCAATTCTCCTCTTCTGAGACCTGCCTTAAATTCATGCCTCCAGACCCTAAAACCCTATACATACTCTGCCCTAATTTCCTCATTTTGAGATACTACTTTACTCTGTCAAGTTGGTGCTCTCCCTTAACAGCATTGTTAACTAATTAGCTTAACTTTACTTGATTAACAGGGTTTTTTTTCAGTTGCTTTTTGAGGAGTCAACATTTGACATAGCCATACCTCAAAATCCAGAAGCCACAAAAGAAAGGATTGATAGATTTAATTCTATAAAAGTGAATGCAAATTTCTATATGGAAAAACACGATGAGAAAATTCCAAACATTAGCCACGAACTGGGAAAATAACTAGGGCAAAGGGTGAAGCTCCCTAACATAAAAAGTGAGCCATAAAGCAAGAGGAAGAAAAAAAAAATCCAACCGAAGAGTAAGAAAAATGTATGAATAACATGAATAAAAAGTTTATAGAGAAGAAAATATACACACTTTTTAAGCATATAAGAATACCTAGCTTCGCTCCTATTAAGAGATGCATAAATAAGCAGAGACTTTCACAAGGAATAGTTGTTAGGGGAAAAGGAAACACATCAGTAAGGTGAGAAGGAAAGTGGGACAGAAATTGGAAACCTAGTTTCCAGTGTAAAATTTTCCAGGGTCTAGAAAATTAATAAACACCATGCATGTGCTCATCCATGTAATCATTAACGTAACAAGCATTTTTTTAGCGTTTCTTGAGATTTCATTATGTATCAAGCACAAGATCTTTGGCTCATAACCAGTTGAAGAACAGATACATTATAACAGGATTAACACTTTGAATCGGAGTCTAAGTACCATGCACTAGGTTTCCAGCGGGGAGCATTGCCAAGAGTGAGAGAGAAATGAAGATCGCGTGAGAAATAGTGCTGTGAATGCTCCAAAAGGAAAAGCAAATTAACATGTAATCATGAGAAACAGCCTCTCTCCTACTCCATCTACACCCCGTCCCTTGCTTCTCACCTTCCCGCCAACTCAAATGCATAACAGAATTTGGATCCATCCAAAGATGGAAAGGAATGTCAAGCCATGTGGGAAAGAGGGAGAGGCTGGGAAGGGCACTCTTTGGAATGTATTTATATCAAAAGATTAAATTTCATTAAAGAAGTTGTAACCAGTTAGAAGAAACACAAATATAACAAAACTTGAAGAACAAAGGCTGTTATGTTCTACAGAATGTTTCACCCCATTTTCCCAGGCTATGTCTGAGGTGAAATCTCCGGAACGTCCTGGGTCAACTGTTAATAAAAGAGCCAGTCTCCATGTAGTTCCCTTCTGCAATAGTTTCTTGGGAGTCTGGATTTCTTCATCCTCTTCCGGCCTCTTATATCCATACTCTCTCCTTCAAACTTAAAACTGATTCTTCATAGTTTCCTTCACTCCCACTTTTCTGTTTATCTCTATGCTTGTGCTTACTCAGTCCTCTGGACCTGAAATTTTTCTGTGATCTTCCATTTTTCCTGGAAAATTTCTATTCATCCTCTTTTGACTTCCTTTACTATAAAGTCACCCTTTGCTGATATCCCAAAGTACACTGTGCGTATGTTTCACAGAGTATGTGTATTACACACTGTTTTATAATGAAATAACATTTCTGTTTCTCTCACTTACTGAGTGTATGTCATTTATGTTTGTATCTTCTCATCCTAGCAAAGGATCAGGCACATAGAAAATAATTAATACCAGTTTAGTGAGTGAATGGATAAGTGAAAGACAAAGTAAACTATATAAAACTATATACAGTAGTCCCACACCCTGTACTGTAGTATATAAATGGGAACATAGAGCAACACATACTTTTAATAAAAGGCAAAACAAATATTTTTAAAAATTGCAGCAATTATCTAAAGGAAACAGCTATCTACACATGACTTGAAAATGTCAAGGAAGGAAAATGGTCAAAGAATTTCTACAGAATAGGTTTACGTCATTTACAGTCATCCACTCATCCATTCAATAAATCTCTATCTGAACACGTACAATGGGTCAGACACTCTTAACCTACAGAGGAATATCTTTATAATTTAGATAAAACTTGCCCACATTTGATGATGTCCAATAGTTTTACCTCGCAGAGTCAATCAATCAAACAATACTTCATTAATTTTTATGTTAAAGAATCACTTGGAAAGATTTAAAGCCAGAGTTGCCATCAACACCTAATCAACCCACGCAGGCCCAACCTAATCTACATCGACACCTAAAAGCTCCAAAGGAAGCAAATTAAAGTGGGGTGTTTATAATGTCTTTGAGACTCAACTAAAATATCAACTTACGTTCAATATACTCTAACATGAAAAAGAATTTAAAATATTATGATGTATTAAATAGATTTAAATACACATAATAGTTTTAGATACCCTCACTTAAATTACTAAGTCTCAACTGCATGAAAAGTAAATTTATCCAAAATATTTCAGTCCCTGAACGTTCTAAACACTGATGTTTTAGTGAGGAAATTAACCATGAAATCTATATTTAACTCTTCATATTTGCATTATGTATTTAGAACACTACAAATAGTGAATCTATAATATAAAAATACCACAAAATATTGACAAAACAGGTGCTGTATTGCAGACAAAAATCTCCTCTCTAGTTTCTAAAATGTTCCAAGAATCTGCACTGGGATTCCCTAACTCATTAAAAACAGTTCTGCGGTTGGCAGCCCGGGGTTCGCGGGTTCGGATCCCGGGCGCCCGCCGACGCACTGTCTGTCAGCCACGCCGTGGCGGCGTCCCATATAAAGTGGAGGAAGATGGGCACAGATGTTAGCCCAGGGCCAGTCTTCCTCAGCAAAAAGGGGAGGATTGGCAACGGATGTTAGCTCAGGGCTGGTCTTCCTCACAAAAAAAAAAAACAGTTCTGCGGTAACAGAAGTTGCTGAAGAAAAAAAGAGTCTACTTTATTTCCTTAAATTTTCCAAAATTAAGACTGCTTAAAACAGTTATTTGCCATCAACATCAATCCACCTGGGTTTTTGAAGTTTATTGAAATTGTTCATGTGTCCCAAATTAATAATTTAATAGTTCATCCCTGTTAAGAAAAAAAAAACAATAGACTGTTAGAATATTGTATTATTTTTATTTTTAATAGCTTGCCATCTAATAAGGAAAATAAAATGGAAATGTCCCAAGATGAGGTAGCAAATTATTTTAAAATATTGATTACTCTGAACAGATCCACAGTAAGGAAAATTTAATGAAATCACACGTTCTCAAAATGCCTTAAAGCCTGAGAAGGTAAGTTCCTACACAGAAAGATGAATCTATGTTTAAGATACAATTTGGTATAAACTAAAAAATTAATTTGAAAATTGAGATTATGTACCTATTATGTTAAAGTCACACGATAGTTTTCAAGGGATTGAACATCACCCACGGCATTTTTTTAAAATATTTTAATTTCATGAAATATGAAAGAAATGAGAGGGCACCTAAGCTGAATGGGAGCCAAGTTATTACAGAATACTTTCCTTTTTAAATTAAACTAGCTATTGAACTGTTTAGTACATTACCTCATGAATCTTGAGGTAGATGAACACCAGACTGAATGCCAAGATATACAAGAAACTGCAGTATACATATAATACTTCATATAAATAGATGATGTTTTGAAATTTTAGGTGGCACTGCTTTTCAAAGAAAATTATGTTGAAAAAAATATGCTACTACTTCACTCAATATCATAAAGTAAATCCAGCAATTATATATATATATAATTATATCTCTCTCTCTCTATATATATATATGAAAGAGTTGAAAGAGCCAAGAAAGAATGCAGAAGCTTCCACATTTACTTTTTCCCTTAAAACCCAACTCACATACCCTTCATCTCTAAACATCTCATTTTCTTTTACTTCCTGGAAGTTTTTTTTTCTTTCCTGAAGATGTCTCGAAAATTCACCTGTGCAGTTCAGAATTCTTGGAGTATCAGTTATATACAGATTCGTTTTTCTGTGGCCTTTCAGGGAGTCCTTAGTAAGGACTTTGGAAGAACAGAAGGAAGAGGAGGAAGAGAAGTAGCACCTGTGACAGCTACCAAGACACCAAAAACTTGTTACCACAAAGGATGTAGTCAGAGCCATTGTCAGGCCATGTTAAATAAAGATCAGAAAAAGAGGAATTCAATTTTCCCCCCTCTATATTCCTCTTTGTGACTTCCAAGAACTTTGGATATATTGCATATGAATGAAGAGTAAGGTACGTCTTAACTATTTCCTTTAAAAAAAGTTTCATGTGATATTTGCAACAATATGAGAATTGGATGCTAGTGTCAAATCTTCTGGTTTCTTTCTATGTATGCATTATTTATTCCAAATACCAAAAATACTAAGTACAAAATTTTAAGCTTACTGACAGCAGAAATCATGCCTTTTATGTACTTGCAATTTTCTTCCTTAATCCAAATTGTATCTTCATCAATTTGGGGAGGGGGTGAGGTGGAGGCTTGAGACATTCTGATTTCAAGGTATGCATTTGCATGGTGTATGTGTATTCCAGAAAAATTATATTTGTTCTTGATAATCACCACTGTGTTCAAGGAAGAGTAGATATTGATCGTCAGAGGATTTCGTTAGCATAGCAAGGCAAAGAGACTAGGGATACGTATTGGAGAAATAAGAGCTAAATTGCTCTGATTTTTAAAAGGAGGAGATAGAAATTTGAAGAGAATATCTATTAGTAGTGGATTGAGAAAAGGAACTGGATCCAGGAAGATTTAGGAGCCTGAATGGACAAGGATGGAAGGTAGAGAGTAGGAGATGCCCTGGCAGATAAAAGCTAAGAAAAGGTTTCAGGAAAACAAAATATCTCATGAAGATTTCAGATTTTCTCTTCTGTCACTCCAAGTGATCTTCACTGAAATGTCCATTACTCACTTGCGTTTGGGGAATTAGTTTGTATTAGGATGGGAAGGGCCTGGGATACAAGAGTCCTGCTTCAAGGATGGGAACAGAGGATGCCAGCTACTATCTTCGGGGTTTTATCTAATGCTACATTCCCTCCATCACATCTCTGCAAAGTAGATCTCTAGATTCTACCTGACATCTACCTCCAAAAATGCTTAACTTCTTGAGGGAAATCTCTAACATAAAAAAAAAAAAATCTTCCTTATATTTAGGCCAAATCTGACTCTTTATATTACTTCTGAGTTTACTCTCTATAGTTACAAAGAATTTACTACATCTTTTTAAAACTATATTAATGCAATTATGATGGTCCTCATATGATCAGAATTCATAAAAATGTTTTGAGTTTTTCACAATTTTGATCAGTCTCTAAGAGCATGAGAGCTGGACAAACATCGACAGAAAGGTGTACAATAGGTTTATTAATTATATAACTAGATTGCACTCTATTCAACGATAGAAATATTCTGGATAAATTAATTTTCCATGCAGTTGAGGCTTAGTAATTTAAGTGAGGGTATCTAAAACTATTATACCTATTTAAATCTATTTAATCCATCATAAAGTTTTCAATTGTTTTTCATTTTAGAGTATGCCAAACTTAAATTGATCCACTTTGAAGTGGATAAATGGTGAAATAGCCCCGAACTGCTTGTACCGGGGAAGCTGATGTACAGGAGGTGATGTATCTCCCATGTCTTGCCCAATGGGACATACATTTCAGCTTTGACCTTAGAGCAGAAGGTACACATCCTATCAAAAGTGGTAGAAAATAGCCCTTCACATTGCCAATAATCCAGATGCAGAACACAGAGTAGACAATAACTTCAAGATCACATAGACTGAAAATAAGACATGTGCAGATAAATAAAAATAGGAACTGACTGTAGAGTGTGGTGGAAAAGAGTTTAGGTTCTAGAGCAGATGACCTGGTTTGACCTGAATATAACTATATGACCTTGGGCCTGTAACGTAACCACCCCGAGCCTGTTTCCTCACCTGTGATTATTAAAAACTAATGACAACTACCTGGTAGCATTATTGTATTAAATAAGAAAATCTACATAAAGCACGTTTCACAATTTTTTTTGAAAAACTATTGAAGAGAGCAATTCACATATATTCCCATCTTATCATTACAATAGTCAACATAATTATCTATTTCCCCAACTAAATTTTGAGCTTCTGGGGGGTAGGAACTCTGTCATATCCATGAATACATCAGAGTGCTTATTCAGCATTTGTTGAATAAAATAAACTTGGAGCAGCTGCAGGTATGGGGTACTAGAGTTTTCTGCAATAATAAGAAAAAATAATTTGAAAAATCCACTAAGAACAAGTTAGTAAAAGCATGGGATTCACAAAATAAAATCACATATTAATATGAATTGAATCATATTTAACCACACCTGGTCCAAGGATTTTTATCAGCTCCTTAATGTGGAGTAACTAGAAGTTTATATCGACATTAGAATATTATTGTTCAAAATATTGGCTGCTCCTCCCTTGTATGTCCACTCCACTGGGGAATCCTTCCTTGTGGGAGAATTATCTCCACGCTGTTGAACTCAGATATGAAATATGAAATACAAGAAGAAGAGATGTGTTACGTCTGAGCCAAATCTTAGACCTTAAAGCTCATGGTTTGTGATTTTTTTTCCCCTCGGCCTTGAGACCAGCAATATTCCAGAGAGAACCATTCAGTCATTCTGGTGCTGAGTGAAGATAACATGAGCAGAGAAAAGGCCGACCTCTGTCACACAGGGAGACAAGAAGGAAATGAACTTGGGCGTATTGAGCAACTGAGGTTTTAGGGATGCTGTTTCCAAAGCATAACTTAGCCTAAATTGACTGAGAGAACAGCAAAACCTCACTGAATATGATTTGTATGTACTTGTAATTATGTTTAATTTAATTGTATGAGAAAATGCTTATCGTTTTCATTCCACATTGTGAATTCATGTATTCTATGCTAGTCCTTCAGTTATTTTCATGAAGCATTTTTTTAAATCCTCCAGAAATGCCAAATAAACCACATCTGATAATTGTTAACTAGATTTTAGCATGCGGAGTGGGCGTTGGGTGAGGGACATATTAACAGTTCCTTCGCAGAATGTCTAAACAAGATTTATTTTTTCTAGATATGTTGCTAATCTTCAACATCAATGGTATATTTATATACCTTTTATACCTTATCTTGTTCCTGAAATGACTTAGATTTATATAGAGATATCACAATAGGATACAAGAAAATCACCATAGAACATGATACATTTATATTCCTTTTAGTTACATATATAAACACTTCTGGAATCATGCACTATAACATTTTTAGTGTTTCATCAGTATTTTTTCATTTAATTATAAGATCCATGCTGGTCTTATTAGCCTCTTTTCTCTTACTTCAAAGTGAAAAGTCTTGTATTTTGTTTCATTAGCTATATGCAAGAACAAAACAATTTTGGACTAAAAAATAACATAATTATACACAAATATAGTAAATCAAATCAGCACAGAAAATCGTATTATATGATATGGTTGAAAAGTGGAGAATTCCAGGTAAGTACCTTATAATAATTATAATTTTCAAAATAAAAAGTCAACATAAAGCTTTTCTCACACAATTATTTTCAATACAGTTTTATGCTTCTTTGATGACACAGAAGAACTTAATGATTTTTACAGTACCTTTGAGATATTTTATAAACATCACCCATCATTGTAAGGATAGAAAAGTGCCAGTTAACCAGAGTGTGCTCTGAATTGATTAAAAAGCAAAACAAAAAACTGCATAATGAAAGTTTTCTATGTTACAATTATATTCAGTTACCATGAATATTTAGAGGCTTACATTATGTAAATAGTCTCTAATGTAAATTTTGTTATTTCCAAAATGTTGGCCATTTCCTATATGTAAAGCTCTAGTTTTCAGATCATCCTTTTTTGACCAGAGACCTGTCTTTTCTGGTCCATAAACACACAAAAAGGAATTTGCTCCATATCCCTTCTCAAAAGTCACTGAAATAATGACATCAGCCAAAAATTGGGTGAAATACTCTGATGAGGAATCGTAAAGTAAGATGAAATCATTGAGCAAATTGTCTGATATTTCACAATAACTCAATTTTATACCCCTGGGTAAGTCCAAATGAGCATAGGAAATCTCCTAGTATTACAAACTTTTCCCTGGGGCAGTTCTACAATATCTGCATATTACCACTTTATTGCTATATGAGAACTCGTATAAACTATTGAATTACAGTCAAATATACTTATGCGATTTTTACTGGCACTTTCCTAATTTTAAAAGGGGTAAATCTCCCTATAAAATATTTTAATGATCAAAACAGGCAATATAATTTAAATTAAAAATTTTGACACTATTTAAAGAATTCAACGGTGCCACAGAATAAATCTAAAAGTCTTTAACTAGACATCACAGAATCGTCAAATTTCTTGTAGTCTTTTTAATCAATCTGTCACACATGACAGAAATCACACTGACTTGTTTAGTGATCCGTATACTGATTGCTGACAAATACCAACTTATCTTCCACAATTCACTATTGTTAGAAAGACCAGTGCATTTTTAGACAATCTATAGTCAGGGCTATTGTTTATCTTTCCATTTTAGTTATGTTTTGCCTCCATCTCGGGTTATCACTTATTTTTTCATATATTCCTCTTAGTTTTAGTATCCAGCACAAGGTGGAATGTGACTATAGAGATTACATTTTATTTCTTTCATGTTCACCACCCTCCCTACATTGTGTTTTACTGTCGATGAAATTTAAGGCAAGATTTCTAATGAGTCAGAAGAAGGCATGGTGTGTCAGAATCCCCTGTGTAGGAAGGGACTTTTGTCAAACTAGTATACAGTTCTCTCTCAGAGTCTGATTCACTTCCCTGAGGGAGAATGATTTCTTTCCTTCACTGCTGCTGAGATCCATTTTTACCAATGTTCTACTATCCTATTGCTCTTGTGTGTTGGGATCGAAAAAATGAAAGAGGACCATAGTTCAAAGGGAAGCTCAGGGGTCTTCTCCACCCACTCTTGGTTCCCCATGTAAGACTCTATCCTCAAGGAGAAATAATGCTCCTATAATTGAACAGGCTTTAAAACATCCTATGGGTCACCATGTGGAATTACTAGTCACACCACATTTGGCTGGAATATGCTTTCTTCAGATGCCTGCTTTTATCTCTCCACACAACTCTGTGTGTTAGTCCTGGATCCTGGATGCAAGTGCTTTGAGAACCACCTCCTCTCCATCATCCCTATTAATGCCTGAATGTTTTATTCCCCCAAAACTCATATGGTGAAATCTAATCCCCAATGTGGTAGTATTTGGATGTGAGGACCTTGGGAGGTAATGAG
Organism: Tapirus indicus; assembly: GCA_031878705.1. Lineage (NCBI taxonomy): Eukaryota > Metazoa > Chordata > Mammalia > Perissodactyla > Tapiridae > Tapirus > Tapirus indicus. The sequence goes on along the minus strand of CM062939.1, from coordinate 24,575,341 downwards.
GTCATGAGGGTAGAACACTCATGAATGGGATTAGTGCCTTACAAGAGGAGAGCTAGCTCACTTTCTTTCTGCCATGTGGGGACGCAAGGAGAAGTTGGCAGTATACAACGTGGAAGCGGGCCCTCACCAGAACCCAACCCTGCTGACAGCTGATCTCAGACTTCCAGCCTCCAGAACTGTGAGAAATACATTTCTGTGGTCTATAAGCCACCCAGTCTGTGATACTTTGTTATGGCAACTCGAACTAACCCAAGCAACACCTGGCACAGGTGGTAACATCAGCACATGGGCAAATGTCTCTTGAGTTCTTCTGCTTCCATATGATTAATTGATCTTTTCTCACACTGAGAGAGCCCTATACAGATTTAAAGCATAGAAAGGAAGATCACACCCTTCAGTCTGCTTTGCTCATGAGCTACCCAGGTTTGAACTCCTTCTCTTCTCCCTAGAAGTTGCATATTCTTCATCTAAGACTTAGTTTGTCTCAGCCTTTCCCAACCATTCAGTCCTCAGTGATCAATTATAACTTAAGAATGTCTAGGGAAAGTATTATTTTTTTTCATTATTTACATGAAGTACATACTATTTTTCATGTGTATTTATAGTCTAGGATTTCAACCAGTACGACCCAACTACACTCACTTAAAATCAAAGAGCACATTTGATACATGAACTTACTCATTAACATACATATAATAACCACAATCAACGTAATGATGAACGTGAGGAAAATGGAAGTAAAGAAATGTATAGTTCATTTATTGTATATACTGGTTAATATTTTTAAAAAGTCATCCCTCACTGAAACTTTTCAACTACTTGGTTTTGCTGGAAACCTGAAACAAGAGCCATGCTTCACCCTTTTCTGTATCCTCACAGCATAGAATCCTCAGCATTGAAACTTTTGAGTGCTTAATTATTTATTGACTCACTTATGGGTCATCACCACCAATATAAGGATGTATTGATTTATTCAACAAAAATTAATAACTACACATCTGTGCTAGGCAGTGTTCTGGTTACAAAGTATATTTACACAATTTATACACTTATTTACTAACATAATGCTATAGACTTAAAGGATCTTGAATACTGTAGAAATAAAGTCACCGTTTCAACTTGGATATTGTAAGGAAGAAAAATAAAGGACAAAATATATTCTTATAGGTGTATTTCTTATAAGGATAAAATTTATACAGTTAAAATTATCGATAGAATTGCAAGCCTCATTGATATTTAGAGATGTAAAGCTAGAAAGTTCAGTCTTACATTTCACCTTATAGGTGCTACTTGTCATTATACAAGGTACAGAATAAAAATCCATTATTGTATATAACTACACAATTCTAGTGCAGGTTTAAATAGAAAGATTATTTTAACAGATGCTCAGATTCAGATGCAAGTTTTTCTCTTTTGTTATCCATAAATGGACATATAACTTTTAACTTTTAAAAATATATCTAGAGGACAACTGGACATACATATGCAAAAAAAATGAATCTAGACACAGACCCTATGCCCACCACAAAAATGAACTCAAATTGAATCACAGATCTAAATATAAAACATAAAACTCCTACAGGTAACACAGTAAAAAAACCTAAATGATCTTGGGTTTGGCAATGACTCTTTAGACACAACACCAAAGTCATGATCCATGAAAGAAATAATTGATAAGCTGGATTTCATTAAAATTTAAAACTTCTGCTCTGTGAAAGACAGTGTCAAGAGAATGAGAAGACAAGCCACAGACTGAGAGAAAATATTCTCAAAAGACACATCTGATAAAGACTGTTATCCAAATCCTACAAAGAACTCTTAAAACTCAACAATAAGAAAACAAACAGCCCAATTAAAAACTGAGCCAAAGATCTTACTAGATACCTCACCAAAGAAGATATACAGATGACAAACAAGCATGTGAAAAGATGCTCCACATCATATGTCACCAGGGAAATGCAAATTAAAACAACTGAGATACCACTACACACCATTAGAATGGCAAAACTCTGCAACACTGACAACACCAAATGCTGGCGAGGACGTGGGGCAATGGGAACTCTCATTCATCGTTGATGGGAATGCAAAATGGTATAACCACTTTGGAAGACAGTTTGGCAGTTTCTACAAAACTAAACATACTCTTACCACATGATCCAGCAATCACACTCCTTGGTATTTACCCAAAGGAGCTGAAAACATGTCTACACAAAAACCTGCACACAGATATTTATAGCAGCTTTATTCATAACTGTCAAAACTTGGAAGCAACCATGATGTCCTTCAGTAGATGAATGGATAAACTGTGGTACATCCAGACAGTGGAATATTATTTAGCACTAACAGGAAATGAACTATCAAGCCATGAAAAGACACAGAGGAACCTTAAATGCATAGTAGTAACTGAAAGAAGCAAATCTGAAAAGGCTACATACTGTATGATTCCAACGATATGACATTCTGGAAAAGGCAAAACTATGGAGACAGTAAAAAGATCAGTGGTTGCCAGGGGCTGGGGGTTGGGGAGGGAATGAATAGGCAGAGAACAGAGGATTTTTATGGCAGTGAAACTACTCTGTATGATACCATAATGATGGATACACGTCATTACACATTTGTCCAAACCCACAGAACGTAAAACACCACAAGTGAACCCTAACATAAACTATGGACTCTGATGATTATGATGTGTCAATATAGGTTCATCAACTGTAACAAATGTACACTTCAGGGAATGTTGATAATGGGGGAGGCTATGCATGTGTGGTGCCAGGGGAAAAACTCTGTACCTTTCCTTCAATTTTGCTGTGAACCCTAAAGAGCTCTAAAAAAATGAAGTCTCAATAAAAGAAAACATATCTCATAAGGATTTTGGAGGTAGATTTGCTTTTCTCTGGTAGGTAAGTCCACATAAAGCTGACATCTACTTGTAGCTGCAGACTGGAACTTATCCTCAATCCAGTCCGAAATGTTTGCCTTTTATTAACCATTTTCCATCAAAAGTCCATACCATCCAGAGGTCTTACAAAAACAGGTTAAGATTTCAAGATGGGATGGTTATTCCCTTCTCTTTCATGTAGCTGAAAGGGTACACTGAAGTGGCTGGTTAGATGAAAGAAAGAAGAAAGAATTATCAGGAAAGAGTAAACATGAGAATTAAGAAGTTAAATAAAATAATGTAAATTTCCAGTTTAATGAAAATTGGGTAGTTGCCCGAATCCTACTATAAGTTCCTAGTCCACTTTGTATTCCAAATATTCTTATAATTAATATTAAGCATCTTTTATACTGTAAAACACTATTTTAGGTGATAAACACACAGACATATACACACAGATATATATGTATATATCCCACCCCACTGAAAACTGTACCTATTTATCTATAGGATAAATTAGAGATATTATAAAGCACCCCTTTAACTGTATCACCAAAAAAAGACAGGTAGATGATATTTCATTTCTAGGAAACATTGCCATCCATTTCAGATTCCTGTGTTCTGATATCATACAACAATCTCAATTATGCAAGTTCATTTCAAATTGTTATTTGATGAAGACATAGTGTTTCTAAGGTGCTGCCATTGGCGTCCAGATTTTAAAGAGGTAGAAGGTGTGCCATGTTGAAAACTGAGTCATGGCTGGAAGAAAAAGGAGCCCAAAGATCAAATGGTGAGCAGACACCACCTTTGCCTGTAATGAAAGTCACAGGCATTGCATCATAAGAGAAAGCTGAGTTTTATAAAATCAGAGATTTGAAGTCGAATCAAAGGCTGTCAACAGGAAGCAGCATAAGGAAATCGGGGAATTAAAACTACCCATTGAAAGTACCTGCTTGACAGTTTTGCATTTTTTAAGCAAGGGATTTTGTTGTTATCAACTTAAAAGTCCACATTCAAAAATACATATTCAAGGTTTCCATAGAGCAAAACATGAAACATTAGAGTAACAAATCACTCATTTCTCATGACACCAAAAGAATAAACTGGTATTAACACAACAAAAGGGAGTCAAATTATGAAGTCATTAGCTTTTTAAAAAAATAAGCTATTTTGGGGCCAGCCCAGCGGCATAGTGGTTGGGTTTGCGCACTCCACTTTGGAGGCCTGGGGTTCACGGGTTCGGATCCCAGGCACACACCTACACACCGCTCACCAAGCCATGCTGTGGCGGCGTCCCACACGCAAAATAGAGGAAGATGGTCACAGATGTTAGCTCAGAGACAATCTTCCTCACCAAATAAATATATAGGCTATTTTTATTATCAAAATAAAACATGAGCAGCAAGCATACAAATGTGAAGGAGGACAAGATAGTAGAAGTGAAAAGGGAAAGTCTCACTCACTATAAGGATTGAGGTCCTTTCACTTTTCCACACGAACCCCTCTTATCCCAACACTAGTTGCTGAATGAACGATCTTCTCTCTGTGGAACTGAAATGCCACCTTCACGTGCACAAACACTCATAGGAGCCTGTCCACTGGGCATCCTCTCCGCCTTGGCCAAATGTCCTGTAGCTTGAAAATACAATTCAATATTTGCTAAGACCATTCTCTGCCTGCATTACTCTCCTTTTTCAGAAGTGTCCTGCTATTTTCACAAATAAATTTCCAATGGAACTTTACTTTCATTTTTTTAAGTTCCCCCCCCCAAAAAAAATCTATCTGAAAATGTTATTAACATCATATTGACATTATAGACTTTGTTAATTTAGGAAGAATATATATCTTCATAATATTAAATATTCCACCTAAAGATTGAGATATTAATTAATTTGAATAAACTCGTGGGAGGGGGATGGAGGCTGGGTGTGAGGGGTGGATTATTAAAATGGTCCATAAATATATTGTACCTCATCTAAAAATAACTTAGAATTCCTCACAGCCATCTTGAAAAGCGGACTGCATATATATAGCTCAATAAATAAACATTGACTATAATAATATTCCAATGAGAAAATATTTGGCTTCTTCAAATAAAAATATATGACTATTAAAAGTCTTTCTTTACCAGAGTTTTCCACATTCCAAAATTCTATAAACAGAAACCAATATTTTTATAACCAGCATATCCCAAAGGGCAGTGAATTACTTGATCTCACATGCAAAACAATCCTAGCATGAAATCAGAGGGTGGCATTATAGAAGGCCCCAGTACCTCATATTAAAATATGTACGGTAGAACAAAAGAGTCATGTTCTATCTTTGTATCACATTTTATGATGTGAAGTTTGAAATGCAGGATGTGTCCATCTATCAGCATCAAGTGCAAAAGCTACACTCTGTAACGAGTTGCAAGAACCAATAACAGATTCGGGAATAGATGTTAATATCTGATCACTGCAAGATGATCTCTGTCAAGATGACTCCCACTGGGACATTTAGGTAAAATTTCAGACAGAAAAATGGTGGAAGAGCTCTGGATTTGAAATCAGAAAATCCAGGGCCAGCCCTGCTGGCCTAATGGTTAAGCTGGCAGGCTCCACTTCGGTGGTCCGGGTTTGGTTCCCGGGCACGGACCTACACCACTCTGTTAGCAGCCAAGCTGTGCTGGTGGCCCACATACTGAAAAAACAGTGGAAGATTGGCACAGATGTTAGCTCAGGGTGAATCTTCCTCAGCTAGAAAAGAAAGAAAGAAAATTTGGTTTCACATTCTAGTTATTCAGCAGATCACTTCATTTCTGTGAACCTCATCAATAATGTGAGGATGATTGCGTCTCTCAAAGTCCTTGTGAACAGCACAAGAGACTAGATGTTGAACCTGCTCTATAAAACACAAAGCTTCATACTAACTATAAAATCATCCCAACTTATCATCAGTTACATAGAGTAGGGTTTTGGTCAAAATTATGTGGATTATTTCTCAAAAGTCTTGCTGTTCCCAGTAGATGCCAGCTGGCTTCACAAGCCGGAAGCTAGTTGTTAACAGGTGCCCTGTGGTATATAGATAAGACTAAGCTGGCCCTCTTCTGCTCAGGTCCACAGTGTGAACAGCAAAGAGTCCTGGGAACGAGCTTTCTCATTTTGTGTTTGCTGCCCTCCATCTGTTTTTTGTAGCGCAGGAGTCTTCATCTAGAAATCTCTGCATTGCTTCTATTTTCCCCCAGCATCATATTTTCCTCTTTCTTTAAATATCAGCCACCATCATGACTTTTATTAACCCAACTACAAGAAATGTTAAAAAGGAGTGGAGCAATTTGAGGAGGAGTTTACTTAATTACAAGTTTTGAAAGCCTCTTTAGCCAGCCATTTCACATCCAACCCTGTCACCTTTGTCATTTGGGTCATTTAAAAACAATTAATTCCCGATCCAGTCATGGCCACTAAAGTACATTCCTCAACTGAATGGGCTCCTGTACCTTGCTAGCCTGCAGGTTAATAACCAATGTATAGAATCCATAGCATGCGGGATTTGAGACTATTGAAGACAAACGCAATTTCTTTACCCAGACAGGTTGAACTAGTTCATTTGCCTTGTTTTAATCAGAATCAAGTATGTATGACAAGCTGAGGCAAATCATTGCTGCTCAGGGGGTTGATGAAATATATTTCTTCCCACCTCAAATTGTTTGTTTTTCAGTTCATTAGGAAGCTCTCAGGAACACTGCGTATACACTTGGTGTACTTTATTTGAAGCAGGGAATTAACGCTTAACATTTCTTCATGGTTGAGTAAAACAAATTTATACAGCACTCTCCCATGCTCCTCTGCTCACGTTGCCTGCCCAAAATGCATTTCAGTTTGTCAATCCTGGGCACTCCACTGAGAACATTTAACAAGGAAACTGTTTGAGAAAATGAATTTAAGTCCCATACCCCCAGCAACAACACAAGAGCCCCAAGAAAAGTGATATCTAAATCTATTGTGTAAGAAAACATATCAACATATTTTTATTAAAAACAGGCTATGGGAAGGGGGAGTTAAATGATCACTGCCTTAGTAAGAGAGTTCATGAAAAGGGGTAATATTACCGCTAAAATGGCCACAATTGGGGGTTCAATACCAATATTTAGGTTCCTTTGAACCAGTTTTCTCATTTATATGCTAGGAGGAAAATATTCAACACTCACATGGCTCCACTTGCAACACTGATTGTTATGAACTCTAAAAATAAATATCATTCCAACTCTTATTGCAAAAAATAGTCTAATCATTTGAGATAACATAATATGATGTAACTGCTTTTCCATAAACAGAATTAGAGATTGGTGTTGAATTTTTTTACTTATCCCTGTAAATATTAAAGTTTTTGTTGGCTTTGTTTTGTTTTTAACATTGAAATAGACCTAGTTAAATTTATTTTAGTAAGCTCATGCTTTAGTACATGACAGCAGTTCGCTTGTTCCAGAAAAGTAATAGAAGCTATTATTGAATAATACAAAAACAATGGTTGACTTGATTGAGATAATCAAGAATTCAAAGAAGACATATCAAACCAATAATATTATAAAATTAAAGTCACAGCATTTAATTAACCAGCTCTTTAATAGAATTAATTAATTCAGTCAGAAGCAAATAGTTCTAGCCACTAGTAGAACATTCTCACATTCTCACTTGAGAAGAAAACAAAAAATATATGAAAATCATCAAATCAGAAAAAGATATAGCTACCACAGGCAGATACCCTGAAGGATCAAGAAGTGACAAATGACAATCAAATAGAGAAAGAACATACAGAACTATAACATGAAAACCCAATAGTTAAAAAAAGCACAGCATTTGATGTAATACAATATAACCCTATATTTTTCAGTAAACGCCAATAACTACAATGTTATAATTATTCACTCAACAACCACCGCCATTTACTGACTGGTTCTTATGCATTGGATACCATGCTAGATGCTGCAAAACCAATGCAAATAGTCCCTGTCTCCATGATATTTATCATCTTACAAGGATGACAGACAAGTAGTCAATTACAACACAGCATCATAGGCAATGTGATCACCATCATCGTGTCTGTGGTAACCTGCAGGAAGGGAAGGGAGAAGGAGGAAGGAAGAGAAATTTGCCTGTTTGAATCTTTTATATTTAAAAGATGATTTAACCAAGCCAAGAGTAGGGGAAGGCATTCCAAGCAGCACACACACTCTGTGTGACAGAGAAAGATGAATGAGACCTGGATCTGTCTTTCTAGAATCCAGGGCAGAGGGAGGCATGGTAAAAGCTACAGATGGAGCTGTCTACAAGGACGAGGTGTAAAAGTCACATGTGCCACGTGGTGGAGTTGGGACTTTATCCTCGAAGCTGAAGAAAACCACTGAAGAAGGTTCAAAAAGTTTTATAGTTAGTAAGGTGTCTCTGGAAGTCTTATGGAAAATGGAATTGAGAAGTTTAAAGCTGAAGACAGAATAAGATTCAGGAGCCAGAGTCATCAGGAAAAGATTTAATTATAATTTAATATCAGGAGAGGATATAACAAATCCAAAATTGTAATGTTTAAAGCTTCAATGCCTAAAGTATAATCCCTCAGCCATCTAGAGCCCTTGGGTACTTAGAAGAATTCATCTCCAAGTGTTCTAGTTAGTTCTGATGTCATGACATAACAATTATTGGAATTATAGAATTTAGTTATCAGTTTTTCACCCTTTTTATAAATAAAATAATTCATAATAACTGAATTTCTCGCATTCTATAATAATTTTATTTTTGTGAAAATATAAGGTGGCCATTAAACAGACATCCTTTTTGAGAAGAAAATATTCAGTAAGTGGTTTTTACCCTTTAAATAAACAAAATAACCACTTAGGTTTCAGGAAAACACCAAATATAAGCCTTTCGACTATTCCCCCTTTCTGACTTTATTTTTAAAGTCTTAAATTGAATGTAGGCTGAAGAAAGCATGGGTGAATATGTATTTCCTATTTTAATGAAATTTCAGTAACATACAATGAAATTAAACTCAAGCTTTTTAATTATTCTTTTTTCTTTTGGAATATTTTAGATTTACAGAAAAATTGAAAAGATAGTTCAGAGAGTCCTTATATATCCTTCACCCAGCCTTCTCTCTCAAGTGTTTCCAATGAAAAGAAATCAGATGTGAGCGCCCTCCACAGCCCTCCAGCATCTCTGTTTAAGATGCCAGCGTTTTCACAGCTGCAGAAATTAAAGTGCAGAGAGGAAAGTCAGGTCAGCAAAGGTGCAAAGGAGAATAGAAATCTCTAATGAGAAAGAGAACTTTGTTTCTAAAGAAATTTTCAATGAGGTATCAACTGCTCAGATATTATCACAATTTCGATGGATCAACTAATTCTAGGAACATATGATTGGGAGTTTATATTCTACATTCCTTTAATACATATCTTATGTATTTTTATGCAATAAAGTGAAAATTCATGAGCTGACTCCAATTTACCATTATAAATCACTAGGAGTATTCTCAGAAGCCTACAAATATCAGAAGCTATGTGGGTTATTTTACCGGAAAGGTCAAATGATGAGCTTCCTGTACCGACAAGCATCATCAACTAGTATTACTGAGAATTTATTATATAAGATCTTAGAAGACTGGGGGTTTTCATGTCAATTTGGTTCATCTTCTGAAGGGTTAATAAAAAAACTGAATAATTACAAAAATTAATATGACTGCTGTGGATTTGCTTTAATCAGTAAAGAAACACTTAAGCATTATGAAAGTTCCTGTCACAGTTCTGATTTGTGTTTTTCCTGCATTAATTAAAAGTTGGTTTTAATCCAAATATCAAAGAGAAAGGAGAGAAACAAACACTTTAGAAAATTAATAAGGTCATTTAAGGAATCCTATGCTAAAACTTTCTTGAGATGTTATTTTTGAAGTTTTTTCTAATTTTTTAAAATAAATATAACAGCACAACTTTTCAAACTTTAAAAAAGCACACATTATGGAAACATTTTCTAATATGTGTCTCTTTCATTCAAAGGTTTTTTTTTAATAGGTCTAAATGACAATTTTCATATTAGAAAATTGTACTATTCTAGCAATCAGCAAAATTTGGACTTGGGAAAATAGGGCAAGTAGCCTGGTTTCATGAACAACAACATCTGAAAAAAGAAAGAGAGAAAAAGAGATGGGGAGAGAACCTATAGATTAAAAGGTACTTAAGAGGGGCTGGCCTGGTGGCATAGCGGTTAGGTTCATGCGCTCTGCTTTGGCGGCCTGGGGTTCACAGGTTCGGATCTGGGTGTGGACTTACACACTGCTCATCAAGCCATGCTGTGGTGGCGTCCCACATACAAAATAGAGGAAGATGGACACAGATGTTAGCTCAGCAACAATCTTCCTCAAGCAAAAAGAGGATTGGCAACAGGGCCAATCTTCCTCACCAAAAAAAAAAAATACTTAAGAGACATAACTAATCACAATGTATGGACTTTATCTGAATCCCAGTCTAAACAAATGAAGTATAAAAAAATGTATAAGACAAACCAGGAAATGCGAACACTGACTGGACATTAAATGATATTAAGGAATTATTAAGGTGTGATGATAATGGTACTGTGGATATTTTGTCTCTATCATTTAGAACTAAATACTGAAATGTTTAGAAATGATATGATTTCTGGGATTTGCATAAAAATAATCTGGGGACAGTGGAGGGTAGGGGTGGGTATTGATACAGTCATATGCCACACAACGACTTTTCAGTCAACAATGGACCACATATATGACGGTGGTCCCATGAGATTAGTACCACATAGCCAGGTGTGTAGGAGGCTACACCATCTAGGTTTGTGTAAGTACACTCTGTGATGTTCGCACAATGATGAAATCCCTAAAGACACATTTCTCAGAATGTATCCCTGTCATTGAGTGACACATGACTGTTTGGGCAATGAATCAAAAATGCTTGAAGATGATGATGGAAACATGGGATTTATTATACCCTCTTCTCTAGTTTTCTAAATGTTTGAAATTTTCTATAACTAAAATACTTCGAAAATGTATTCTAGTACCAGTTCTGTGCCTAACAAATATAAAACCATGAGAAAATCAGTCAACTTCTTTTGTTTCCTCATTTGAAAACAATAGATGGAAACCAGTTTAATTCACATTCATTTGATAAATTTTTTTATAATATTCACCCCAACTCCAAATAATGTGATTTTCAGTTTCTCAACGTTCACCACAATTCTACTAAAAAATAGACCCTAAATCCACTAACTCTACAATGTCATTTTAAGAAACACTGAATATGAAGCTGACCCAGTTGCATAGTGGATAAGTTCGCGCGCCCCGCTTCTGCGGCCTGGGGTTCACAGGTTTGGATCCCGGCGCAGACAGAAGCACTGCTTGTCAGCCATGCTGTGGCAGAATCCCATATAAAGTAGAGGAAGATGGGCACAGATGTTAGCCCAGGGCCAGTCTTCCTCAGCAAAAAAGAGAAGGATTGGCAATGGATGTTAGCTCAGGGCTAGTCTTCCTCACCAAAAAAAAAAAAACCACTGAATAATTATTGATTTGTTTGTTTACTTGCTTATTCACTCAACCAATATTGAGAGCCAGTCAACATCCTGGAAATAAAGATACACAGATGAAAATAAATACACCGAATTCTGACCTCATTGTCTCATAGTGTAAAAAATTAATATAATTGGTGCAGTGAGGTGAAACTCAAACTAATAAACGTATGTGAGTTAAACTGGACTTGTTTTTCTACGGTATAAAAATAACAAGATTTTAGACACCTCCCCCCCAAATCCCCTCATTTATGATAAGTATCTCTTCTCCACTAAAAAGAGGGAAATTCTCATTCACGTTGGCCAAGGAAGAAAGGACTCCCTTTCAAGAAGTCAGGAAAATAACTTTCATCCTTACGGCAAGATGCAGGGGAGATTTTAGAGAAAGAGAGATTCAACAATTAGATCTCTGCTCCTTCATCCTTCCCTTTAGAAACTGGAAACATATCACCAAGGAAAATGACAGAACATACTACAGGGAAAATGCAAATGAAGGCACAAGGCATGGTCCTAGCTTGCTTCTTTTGGGCCCACAACCATTGTCAGTCAATGTTTAAGTTCTCTTTTCAGCGATCAGCGACAGGCCAGCGGTGGTGAGCGTGCCCCAGCTCGCACAGGACAGGTCTGAGCTGCATCTCCATGGATTGAACACATGGCTCCTTCTGATTGTTCACACAGGGCCCCTAGCAAACAGGCCCTTGGTTTTTAAGACACCTATTTAACTAAGACACATCCAGTATCACTCTCTAACTCAGTGGATGTAGATGAAACAGTGGACATACAGCTCTTCCTTTTTCCCTCTCTCCCTCTCTCCCCCGACAGGATACAAACCACATACAAGAACTTTACAATGTTTCGTTACACGGCATATCTCAAATCGCTGCCTGTACGCAGTGAGAGTCACTGATTTCTCAGACCTTGCCGAAATGCAAAACATTCTGGTAGGAAACCAAGAGACGTTACATCATCTTCTGTAAAGCTGGTTTTCTTTTCCTAAGCGATCTTTCTTTACAATGTCATGTCTTGTGGGTGGAGACAGACAGATGTAAGTAGATGCCTTATTGAAAGCAGTGTGTGACAAACTGAGATTTCAAGAACTTGAGAGAGAGATTAAAATGCAGACATCACAGACTCGAATTTACAGGTGCGCCCATAGTCGAATCTTCTAGTGACTGTACTCGTCTACAATCTTGTAAGCATTATTTTTTTTCTCCTGGTTCACTGAAGGCTCCTGAATTTGTGGATATTTTAGTCTGTAGCATTCTCTACACTCTCATATGGTTTAAAAATTGTGATGGTTTCTTTAAAGCTTCCTTCGCCAGAGTAACAATTTCTATTACATTATAGTATATGACCGAGAAATACAAAGGAAAAGCATATTGTGCCTGTTTATTTTGATTCTGAATATTTTGGATGCTTGTTACCGATCTGATTCTGTTCAGATCAGCCCTCCTTGACCCCTAGACTCCACCAAATTTTCTATTATTCTTTTTTTATTAATCTCTGCCCTGTATCCATCCCCATCCGTACCTCTCGCCTGAGCTTCTGATTATTTAACATCTTGCTATTTCGTTACCAATGCATATTTAATGCTTTCTGAGTGGAACCATTTAGTGATGTGATGAGCGGACTCAGAGAAAGGAATCGGGTCACTTTGGGGCACACAGCCAGAAATAGTGTACTAAATCCATAATCACAGAAGCCTCCCAGCTGTGCAGTTTCCTCCTCTTCATCAGTGGTTCACACTTCAGGGTGCGTCAGAATCGCCTGGAGTGCTTTTAGATCACAGATAGCTGGGCTGCACCTGTCCAGTAAGACTGGGGCAGGTGGGGCCTGAGAATCTGCATTTCTTGTAAGTTCCCAGATGAGGCTTGTGCAGCTGGGCAGGACCACATGTTGAGAACCGCTCTAGATAAATCTCGATGATTATTGTGTCTCTTTCTGTTGTTTCCATCCAACTCACTTAACACTTATTTCTATTTTTTCCCATATCTGGAACAATTCAACAAATTCTAGTCAAAAAGTAGTCATATCCCACCAAAAATAGCAAATAATGATAATCATGCTCTATGAGATTTTATTTAATTTCAAATAACCTTTATATTTATAGTTACTGACATAGGCCATAGTGGTAATGACAAAAAACAAACAAACAAAAAAATCTTTACCTACATTATCTGTTATGTTTACAATTTTCCTGTTAAATAGGTTCAGTTGTACAGGTAAGCAATTTGGAGCTCAGAGAGGTTAAGAGAGTTGCCCAAGGTAAATCAGCTAGTTAACAGAACTAGGATTTAATCTCAGCATTTGTGTAGGTGATGTCCCCTGTAGTTCCTTCCTGTTCAAAGTATGATCCTCAGACCAGCAGCACTGGCCTCACCTGGGAGCTTGTTAGGAACAGAGACTCGGGTCCTGTCTCAGATCTACTGAATCAGAATCTGCATTTTAACCAAATCCCCAGATGAAGCATATATTTCCCAGGTGAAGCATATTACGGTTTAAGAAACACTATCCCACATGACCCTCTCTCCCTAAAAACAAATAACCTCAGGAGACTTTGTTCCCTCACCTATTTGAGTGCTAGATCTCAATTTTCTGTGCAATTCTGAAGCTTTCTCAGACTCAGGTGTGAATTTTCATAAGCACATGCATGTAGTTTAATTTCTTCGAAGCTAAAACTACGTGCAGGCTCTATTGGGGTTTTTTTTTTTTTTTGGTGGGGAAGATTGGCCCTGAGCTAACATCCACTGCTAATCTTCCTCTTTTTGCTTGAGGAAGTTTGTCCCTGAGCTAACACCCATCCCAATCTTCCTCCACCTTGTATGTGGGACACCACCACAGCATGGTTTGATGAGCAGCGTGTAGGTCCACACCTGGGATTCGAACACACAAACGTCAGGTTGCCGAAGCAGGGTGTGCAAACCCAACTACTATGCCACCAGGCTGGCCCCTGCAGGCTCTATTCTATTCATCATGTTAAGATTTTATGTATGTCTAGCTATCTGGAGATTAGAGATGAACACTATCATCTTCAGATAATTTTGATTGCAAAAACAAATGGGAGACAAAGGTTACAGTTTTAACAGAAGGGTAAATGGTTTTGTTTTTCACTTTTTTTTGCAGGTATTTCATCCTCCCAAGCATGTCCCAAGGGGTCCCTCATGAAGTTGCAATCCAATAACATCTGTTTACTTCTATTAAATTGAACAATAGATGCAACATACAACTATAGTTTATTTTTGAGCAGTTTACAAATTCAGTAAAACTGGATTAATTCTTATTTTCAAGTAAAATCAGTCATCAAAGATCAGCTCAAAGAACTTGCTATTGTAATGAAAGTTATTTTTCAAGCTAAAAAAGTTAGATTAAGCAAAACTATATCAATACTGTGCCAGAAGACTTCAAACAGGCATGGAGATGTACAAAGTAAATTAAATTTTCTGTTACCATCTCAGCCTCATGACCCTCTCCCTCAACCCTTCATCTAAAATTGCCACAAATGCTCTGTAACTGGGTCAGGGCATACTTGCTTGGGGGAAGAAAGACATATTAAAGAACATTCAATTATGTCTCAGACATAAGGAGCAAGTGAAGCAAATGTAATATGCTGTCATAAGATTCGAGCATAATTTTCCGCTGTGTCCCAGCTCTCATCCCCAATTGTCAACATGTGACTATTCTCCCTGACACTCACCAGGAATGCTTTGACTAAACTGCTGGAACTTATTTTTATTCAGTAGTTGTTTAGTTTCACATATATTATTTGTCTTGTCTATAAAAGTGGTCTTCCCATGAGATCAGATCAGCATTCTTTCTATGTATTACACTCTGAAATCTGTTCCACAGTTCTAATATCTTTGCTGTTCCTTAAGATTATAGCTTGATTTTCCTTAAACACCAGACTAGTGCAGAGAACTTGCTGAATTTACCGTGTCACATGAGGTCATAGGGTGGGCACTTGGAACTCAGCAGGTAAGCACTAAATTACCTCTTCAGGACTCTAAACTTACTCAAGGTCAATGGGAAAAGTAAAATGCAGTAACTGGCAAGCCTAGCTTCATCATTCATGGCTCTTCTGCTGAATCATTGGCTCCTTGCTGGCACATTCAGCAGCGTCTTATGTCAAATGTCCCAAAACCGCAGTCTCTTGATGCACACAAAACCCTAGGAATTCAGTGAGCCAGAGTCAGTAGAGGGAAGAATGCAAAAAAAATCAGATCAGAATATAAGGCCTTAGTATAAAGTAGCAAGACTGATTTCATAAGCCAAAGAAATAGGTCTCATACTAATATGGTTAACAGGTTACAGACACAGACCTAGGTTTATGTATAGATATATGTACAGGCATGGGATAAATATGCTACATTGAATTAAATTTGGAAATAAAGCTGGCCTGTAATCATTTCCATGAGATTTATCTTCATAACACCAGTCATTGGGTCAATAATAAAATCTCATGCATTCCTTTATCAGAACTACTAAGAGAAAAGAATCAAAGATAATAAACAAGACTGTAGATAATCCATAAATATTCCCACATAGAGACAAAGGAAAAGGCAAGGGGGGTAAATACATAAGCAATGTCATGCTGGGGCAACATGCCCCAATGTCCGTTTCTGACAGTGTCACCAAGAGATGATTTGTGACAGAACACAACGGTTCTCCACCATGACATCAACCTCCAAAAAAAGTCAGAAATGTGCCCTAATGTAATTGGCTTCCTCTTAACAACTTCTTACGAGTATAATATTCTTGACTTTCCTTTAAAATTTTTAACTATCCTATATTTTGGGTCTGTATCTGTGTTTAACTACCTGATAAACCTCCAATCTCAAACTTCTATTCTCTAAAACTCCTAAAGGTGCCTCCTTCAAATGGAACATTCTCTTCTACCATAGATTCCATTTACCTGTTCACTTCTAGACTTCAACCATATCCTCCGATTCATCGTATTTTTTAACACTTTTATCACCAAGCTTAGTTCTGATCCTCCTACTATGTCCTTATTTGGAGATGCTTCTTATTCCTTTTTTGGTTATTTCCCCCTGACTATCTTCACTGCTATTATGTCTTTCCTGGGATGTGGCAGCCAAAACTGCATGCAGCATTTCAGGGAGCACCACAAGGTGATATCTTGAGTTTAAAGCTCAGAATCGTAAAAACCAGAACATTATCTGTAAGTAACATTTAAGTGGTGAGCTGTTGGGCCGACCTGTGACGATAACCTGAAGGCTGTAGTCAAAATGCTCTGAAAGCCACTGCCTAACATCAACTGAATCATTGATGCTCCAAGTAAAGATTCCTATGGTTAGACCATTGGAAACAGATTTTAGAATCAATAAAGAGTAGCCATGGGAGAAGAAAGGGGTTCTTGTCAAAAGTGGATGTGCAGGGAGCTTTCCATTGGACTAGGTAGAAGACGAGGAAATTCAACTCCTTTTTGACATTTCAGGAGCAGCGTTCCACAGGCCACTTCCTTACGCTGTCATTGAACATTGCTTACACACCTGGGTCTATATTTATTCTCAGAAATTTTAAATTAAGAAAGCAATGGTTTTCAGTTCACCCCTGTGTTATTCACCAGAGGCTGCAATAACATGTAAGAGATTAGCTGTCAGATTAATCAAGAATAGAGCATAAACTATATGTATTTCAATCTTCCATGGGCACAATTTTCACGTCGGAAAAGCACAGTTAAAGGGAACAATTACTCCCATCATTCCTTCCACCTAATTCTCACCTCTCACTCTAAACGTTAGTGTGTGAGTCACTGTGTGTGTGTGTGTGTGTGTGTGTGTGTGTGTGTGTGTGTGTACTATGGGAAGAGGCACTAAGGGGCAACAAGAAGTGAAACACTTAAAGGCACAATTCCTTGTAGAGAAATGAAGGTGAAAGACTGTGTTCCATTTTAGCCCCGAAGCTGCTCCTCATCAATGAAATGTGGATAATGGTAACTCAGAAATCTTTATGAGCAACAAAAGAAGTTGTACACGCCAAGCATTTCCCAAACTACAGTGACTTCATAGAGAAGTTCATGAGCATTGTATCATTATCAACATTGCATGACCTTGTTCCTCAAGGCAGGACAGGCAAGGGTGGACCATATCCAAGTGTCATCCGGGAAGGTTTGGAGTTTAGATCATCAAAAGGTGAATGAGACTGTTTCATATTTCAGACATTACAGAAGCAGGATAAAATAGTGTTTCAATACGCCGCTGTGCCCAGCTGTGTGTCCTTGGACAAATTATCAAAATACTTCTAAGTTTCTCCATCAGTCAAAATGAAATAATGATAGCACCTTTCCCGTACAGTTACTGAGGGCATTCAAAATGATCAGCTGTAGAAGGAACACAGGACTTAGTAAGCACTCAATTAACACTAGTTATTATTAATCAATAACACGTGTGTACATGCAGCCACACATACCTCCTAATAGGCTTCTCCGTGAAAGATAATATTTGATCTCCATGGATAGATAGCTCAATGGAAACACAGCAAAGCTGTCACACTACTAGTGTAGTCACGCTTGCTTCATGTTTCAAGCACTAAATTATATTTGAAATTTCATTTAAAAATATCGGAGTAACGTAATATAAGCCAAACAACCATACTCACTTTAGAAAGATGTGATTTTGAAAGGAAATAAAATCTTTCCCATTATTATTTGGAAAATGATACATTTAATATAGTTTTTTGACAATTTTTTCTTGTGCAATCCAATATTTTTGCAAATGCATATCATTTTGGGTTATTTACTGATATCTGAAAAGTAATGAATACGATTCTACGTTGTGACAGAATTTTTACTGATACTGGAGAATGGATTTTAGGATAGTGAGTAAAAGTGCTGGGAATTAGAAAAAACTCGGTTCAAATACCTACTCTGTTACTCACTACCTCTGTAATTCTGGTAGATTGTACTTTCCAAAGATGGCTGCAACAATATCTTCCAATCCCCATGCTCTACATTCAATATACCTTGACATCCATCCACTAAGTGGTAAGGTATACATCCCTTCCCCTTGAACCTGGGCAGACCTTTATGACTGGCTCAACCAACAGAGTACTGTGGAAGAGACACTTGTAACTTTCCTGGCTTGGTCATAAAAATGGCCCATACTGCTGCTTTGCTTTATGGAGCAATTGTTCTTGGAACAGAGCCCCCACGCATTTAGGAAGCCTAAACTAGTGCATGTAAAGAGAGCACATGGAGAGGCCACATGTAGGTGTTCCAGCCAACAGCTGAGCTGAGAGCCCAGTCAACAGCAACATCAGCTACCTCACATGTAAATGAAGACGTCTCCAAAAGACTACAGCCCAGACGTCCATCACCCCCAGCATTCAAGTCTTCCCAGCTGAGGCCCCAGACACCATGTCTCTGCCGTGCCCTGTCCAAACTCCTGATCCATAGAATCTGTAACACTAATAAAATAGTTGCTGTGCACCACTAAGCTCTGGGGTGATTTGCTTTGCAGCAATATTAACTGGAACAGTAACCTTGGGTAAGTTAGAGAGTCTCTCGAACCTTCACTTTCCTCAGTGTCTAACATGAGGAAAATAGCACCTCTAATGCAGGCTGAGACAGAATATAAGATACAGATGAAAATATTCAAGTGTAAGTATTCACAGCCTCCTCCCTCCCCACGCTACTCAGGAGGATTCTTTGAGTTGATCTGCTCCGGGGAATTTATGGTACTGATAAGATAATGCATGAAAATGGAGTATTGGAAAAAGATGAGAGATACAGAATAAAAACACTAAAAGACTCCTAGAGAATAAAAATATCCAGATCTCTAAAGAGAAATTTTAGGAAGTTTTGCTAAGAAACATATTTTAGGACACAATTTTACGCAGTTTTGCTATGTATCTTACTGCTATGTAGCTTGAAGATACTTCTCAGTATTTTCAGGACACCTTTGGGAAACGCAGACATTATTTTTCAGTGCTTTGTATAAATGTTTGTGTTTATATTGGATATGATGCTGTGCTGGATGGTCTTAAAGAAAGAGCCAGAGCACCCAGTTTTACTTGGGTTTCACCAAGCTAAACACAGTGCTTGTTATATAGTCAATAAGAATCTGATGGATAGCCTCTCAAATAATAAGAACCCAATGACAGAACAATATTTAATTATTAATCTTAGGGTTTGATATATAAATCCTTATTAGCATTTTCTTAGCCACATAATTTTAGTTCATAACACCTGGCTAGAAAAAATAAAGTTTTATTTGAATTTTATTCTAGCTCATTTTTTACATCAGAAAAATATGTTGCTTTAATTCTATGAAAATGAAAGGATTCTAAAATAAAGATTGTTTTGACAAATATTGATTGAATGTCTTTTTTCTATTACACACCATGCATGTACCAAGCATAGCACGACGGCTTTTTCCTCAAAAAGCCTATGTTCTAGTTGAGAATAGAAAGAATAAGCATATGAATAAGTAAACAATAAATATATAAGTGTCAGATTACAATTTAAGCCAAGATTAGAAAAGTTTTCATGAGAGCCATCAAGAGGACAATATAGATTGAAAGTGTAATGCACTCTAGTGTAATGCACTGACTAATTCTGGAAAGATATTGAAATTTTTCCTATAGGTCAAAGTGCTAAATGAGGCCTTGAAGGAGAAATAAGATTGGGCTTGCAGAAAGAACAGAGAAAGGTATTCTGAAAAAATAAAGCTGGAAAGGTATAAAGCTGAAAAGCTATTTTTTGCGTTGTTGGATTGGTCAACTGGTTGATTGGTGGGCTGGTAGTTAGCTTTGTTTTGCTTTGGTTTCCATATAGTAAACTGGCTGAAGCAGAATGGATATGTATAAGAAAACTGAGCAGCCAAAGGGAAAAAAGAAAGTTAGATAAGAATGAGTCTGTGGTGAGTTTGTCTCATAGTCATCAAGAAGTCACTAAGAAATTTAGAAAGAAATAGCAAGATAAGATCTTTTGCTATGCCTATTCTGAAGGTACTGTACAGGATGGATTAGAGGAAAAACTGGAAGCAGGCCAACTGGTTATTGGTTATTGCCAAGGATGTGATAATACAGACTTGAATCATCTAAGTCTGTATTATCATCCACAATTATAAAAATACTAAAGGCTGGGAGAATATTTTGATATCACTCAGTACAACCCATTGATTTAGAAATGATGAAACTTCAGACAAATCCCATGACTACGTGAGCTAACGTGAGGCAGAGCTAGACTAGAAACAAAATCCTTAGATTTTAGTTCTACTCCTTCTTTGATACTATGAAATACCTCCTAACTATACATTAGTAATTAAATATCTTGGCAATTGATTACCTAACGCCAGTTTTCATCTGAATAACCATGTCTCATTGGAAGCCAGGGCTCACGACACTTCAAGAGAAGAGAAGAGATTTCAACATCTCTGCACTCTCATGTTCCAGAATTTCTCTGTAAAATAACATGGAGCCATGAGATTACATTAGAATAACAGTAATACATTTATATGAACCTTATCACAGTGAAGCTCATATAAATCATTACTGGAAGTCTCTGTCATAATAAATTCAGTATTGAGAAGAGTGAATAAAATTAACGGTTTACTTACCATTCTCGACAGTGAAGGACAGATCTCAGGCAGATATCCAGACAAGGTCAAGTACCAACATTTTACAGGTCTCAGTTACTTTCATTTTCATTTCTGCTTTGTTTCTACAATGTGTTCAGAAGACTAGAAAAAGTGATAAGTGGACAACAGAAATGGAGGCTCAAATTATACTGTGACCGAAACAGTGGAAACTTGATCCCAGTTTACACTGCAGAGCCATGAAGTTATTCCCATCTCCTAGAAAAGTCACAATTCCATGGTAAGCATTGGTATCGCATTATAGAAAGAGCGGTCTGATAAAGGCTGGAGAAATGAGTGGGTTTAGATGAAGAACGATTTTATAATTTTAGAGTTGAATGTAGTTAAATGTTATCGCTTTAAATCCTTGCTTTATTTATGTTATTGCTTTATCTGTGTCATTTGTTAAATACCTAATGCTAATATTTAGCCAATTTATAAAGAATTGTGAGGTTTTTATGGTGAAAAATAACACTATCTTCTGACAGCAAACATGAGGCTGTTCAGTGATCATGACCAAACCCAAATCATCATCACCAATTGGTTGCAATATACTTAATTGTAGCCAATTATTTTGAATGGTAGGGACTTCTTGGAAATAAGTATCTTAAGATAAACTCAGAAAACTCCTAAATTAACATCTTTGGTGTCCCAATTGCTTACATTACAAAAAAAAAGACATTTTGGGGGAGCCAGCCCCATGGCGTAGTGATTAAGTTCAGCACGCTCTGCTTCAGGTTCGCAGGTTCGGATCCCAGGCGCGGACCTACACCACTCACCAGCCATGCTGTGACAGCAACCCACATACAAAACAGAGGAAGACTGGCACAGATGTTAGCTCAGGGCCAATCTTCCTCATCAAAGAAAAAAAATTTGTCAAAATTTTCATAGTGGAGTCATAAACGCCATCTCATTCAACACCATATCACATTCCTGCCTGTTTCTCTCCCAAATTAAACTATTTTGAAATGCAAACATTTCCAACCACTGCATTTATGTACACACACATATTACACATTATATACATATCATCTAATGGCACTTTCCATGCATGCAGCACTTTACAAATTTGAAAGCAAATTCACATTATTTATAGAGCCTTTCATGCAGACACTATTTTAAAATATAATCAAAATGACTTTTTTCTCTAAGTCCGCTAGGTGCTGAGTATATCTTTGACTACATTCTCTTAGGCTATTTTCTGGTAAGTTATTTCACATTTTTACCATTTCACCAAATAGCAGCAATCCTCAAATCAGTCCATTGTAATATATGCCCAGATAGTGACATATAAATATACATGAAGAGTCAGAGAGAAGGTCTTTCGGAGACGGCTTTAAACACCTAGAATAAAGGGAAAATGATTTCAGCGGTAAAA
This sequence comes from Tapirus indicus, assembly GCA_031878705.1. Lineage (NCBI taxonomy): Eukaryota > Metazoa > Chordata > Mammalia > Perissodactyla > Tapiridae > Tapirus > Tapirus indicus. The sequence goes on along the minus strand of CM062939.1, from coordinate 24,552,931 downwards.
GGATCAGCAGGGACAGGAAAGCACCAGGTCTGATTAGAAGCCTTGAAAGCACTAACTGCAGCATCTCAAGGCAGAATAGGATTTTCAATAACTCGCCCTGCATCACAGCGCTTGTAAGTGGTGAGAGGTGATTGGAGGGGGAAACAGAATTTGACCTTTTCTTAGTCAAGTAAAAGAAGAAGTTCATCCATTGAACTGGAAGCTTTTAGTGGAGTTACTGGAAGATAAAACTGCACGCTTGAAAGGCACAGAAAGTGCAGACCTTCACAGTTTTATCCGAGAAGGTGCTTCAATCGGTTTACATTTGATTGAAACTCAAAGGATTTCTACAGAAACACGGAACAGTCACCTTTAAGATTCAAAATTTCTCATAAATTTCTCTTTATTACATTCAACACACACAGAACATTGCGAAATGCATTAAGTCCTTCAGAAAACATTATTGCATTGTACAGCATATCAAAGCATATTAAAATTATCTTTACAAGAGGAGACACAAAAATGGAGCTTGTGAGATGTTCAAATAACTGTGTTGAGCTGTACACAAAATATACCCTCTTCTTTTCGTATAGCATTGCTACTTTTTGTCTTTTCATTGCAAATTTTTGGTGTTAGAAAATCTCAGGTCCACATACCATTGGATTATCTGATTTGACCTACCCATGAAAAACCCAGGTTTTTTGAAATCAATTTTAAATTAATAATGGTGCTGAAAAAGTAGCACACTGCAGATGTTAAATGAGGGGTTTTATCAGGTTCCTGGTAAACTGTTAGGTTCTTTTTTTAAAAATGAAGTTTTAACATCTCCTTAGGTTGCCTCTCCCTCATTTTAACCACGGTAACTTCACAAATCAAAGTAACCAGAAGGGAGCAATGGTTAGTCAACCCACATTCTGGATCTTTGATTTAAAAGGAAGGAAGCAGGACCGGTCTGCATCTAAAGAATCTGATGTGAGTCATCACTAATTCATTTCCTTTTATCCAGCACCTTGTACCAAATAGTCAGTAAATAAATATCAGTTTCATGAATGAATAATAAAAACGAACAGGTAGATAACTGGCTGAATCACATACCGTTACCAACTTTACCTCACTCTGGTGGGACTCTGACTCATACTTAGAGGAGCTCCGAGGAGGGCCTCGTACCCACAATCCATCCCTCCCTCGGAGGGTTCTTTTCTGTTTGTTGTCATGGATTTGAAATGAAACCAAAGCTGAGCATTCAGCGGTGCAAGCTTTAGTCAATGGCCAAAGAATGGAGAAGTGGGAACTAAGTTCACAAACCAACTTCTCAGCTTTTGGGGAGATCAAGCAGCTATTACAAGGGGTCAAGGTAATGAAGGGGAGGACTATTCATAGTAATTCAGGGAAATGGGCAGGCTCTTTGGGGGAATAGGGTGCCATCTCTTTCCTTCCCTTATTTGGTCTGATGTTTCCTGACATGGCTGTGGGTAGGCGTGTTATTTACTATGGTAACATATTACAGTGAATGTATAGTGAGCTGTGGGGTCTATGCCAGGTCAAGTCAGACCACCATGTTGCCTTCAAGGAGTTTAAACTGGTCTTGACCACATGTTTTAGCCATCTGCTCCTGCCTCTCACCATGGTTTCCTGTCAACTGAAGGTAGCATGTTAGATTTGCTCCAGGCAGGGTTGTAGTTAACGTCTTCTGGGGCCTGGGGCTGGGGTAACAATACTAACTCACCACTAGAATAGACATATTCACCAGCAACCCACTAAGAACCCACAGAAGATGTCACATTCCAACAAAAGCACTAAGAAAATAGAAGGACAAAATAGTATAAGTGAATAAAGCAAGCAACTAGGAACTAAATAAGTACAGCAATGACTGCCTGTGAAAGTCAGAATACTGGCTTCCCAAAGACATCCACATCCTAATCCCCAAAGCCTAGGAATATGTTACTTTCACTGCAAAAAACAAAGAAAAAGATTTATTAAGCTAATTTACTAAGTTAAGATTTTGAGCTGAGAGATTATCCTGAATTATCTGGGTAGATCCAACGTAATCACTAGGATCCCTGTTAGAGCTGGGCAGCATGTCAGAATCAGGGCAGAAGATGTGAGGATGCAAGCAGAGGTCTGGGTGACGAAATTGCTAGCACTAAAGATGGAGGAAGGGGCCAGGAGCCAAGGAACGCAGGTTCAAGACACCAGAAAACGTCAGGAAACCAATCGCCCCCCTCCCCCCCAGAGCATCCAGAAAGAATGCAATCCTGCCAACACCTCAATTTTAGCCCAGTGAATTCCATTTCAGACTTCTGACTTCCAGAACTATAAGATAATAAATCTGTGTTGTTTTAAGCCACTAAATCTGTGGTCGTTTGTTACAGCAGCAATAGGAAACTAATATAGTGGGCTAAATATTACCCCTTAATTTCTGAAACTGCTTTCAACTAAAAAGAGCCATTTTCATTTAAAAATAAGAAGAGTGTGAGCAAAAGAACACAAAGAAAGAGTGAAATGTTCTACTCTGTCCATTATAAAGGATACTACTTAATCCAATCAGATATATAAAGCAGATTAGCTGTGCAAGTGGGAGTAAGGCTCATGATAGGCGAGAATCTATTCATCTCTGACTTCTAAGCCAAAGTTAATTAAGCTGAAAATGCCATCTCGCCATCTGAAAGTTTCCTCTCTTGCTGTTTAAAATATGGTTAACAAAGAATACTTCAGATTTTCAATTCAGAAATGACTACTTTCCTTCCTTCTTTGTCAGATCCTAATCAGCAAGGGAATTCATAATTAAAAATAACTCTAAACCTTGAGAGATAGAAAGCCAACAGTCCCAAGTTTCATACAAACATGCAAATTTTCTTTATGGTTCTTTTAAATGAACCTGCTTTCTCCATTGTGCACGGATGATAAGTATCCTATTGCACTAATAACCTTTCAATATTATTAACTATGTTTTCCTTTTAGGTCTAAAATAAGTACCTGGCTGCTGGTTAAGAAAAATCTCTGGAGAGGAATGGCTGCTAAATGGTGTTTGTTTCTATAAACACAGAATATGTCATTAATCCAGTTTTATCCCAGAGAGGATAGTTGTTTACATGCATTATGGTGGTTTTATTGTATCTTATTAAGGAATAATGGCAAACTAAAGCAACTGCATTAACACAGCCTTGTAATAAAAAGTAACATTTTTGCTATTCTAATTAGTTACACTCATTTTATGAGAGAATGAAGCCAGATATGTTTGGTTATGTGTGAGCTGCAAAGTCTGTAAAAGGGAGCTCCTTCCATTGGTTTTCAGCACAGGTGTGCTAAGCTGCTGTGCACAACTGGACTGTTCCAGAAGCAGGGCCAAACATTAGCTGAAAAGAGCTGGTCACACCTCAAAAGATTTCCCAACAACTATGCGCCAAAAGAAAAAAAGGGGGGACCTCCCTTCAAAAATTGCATATTGAACTAATTGCTCCCTCGTGTAATTAATTAGGCATGTGGTTGGCCACTTACCTTGCTGTAGGACCAAATATAGGCACAATTAGTTGCACTTGCACAGTTACATACCTGTGGATTTGGATTCACATGTGTAAAAACAGCAGGTGCTTTGAGAAATTAGCGCTCAGCAATTTGCATCTCACTTCAAACACAGCTATGTATATTTTAATAACTTATCTTTAATAAATGCAGTGGGTGTGTCAACCAGTTGCTCTCTCCTCCCAACACCAGCTACTTTTCATAATCTTCACCCTCCTCTATAAATCAATGATGAAATCCACTCTGCCTGCTGAGGAGCTTCTCGTGGAAAAACGTGGGAAAGACTTCTGCATGGAAACAGTTACCCTGATCATTATAAATGTCAGCTTTCTTTTCAATCAACTATAACTACATGAAGTTGGATTCTTATTTTTATTAAAGTGAAGGGTTGATTCTAATTCTGATTTCCCCTAACAGCAAGAAAATCATGGCACCAACTGAATGGGAGACTTCTTTTATCTTGATTACATTCACAGAAATTAAGTGCCAAGGAACTGTGAAATATTGGAGCCAAAGTGGGGTTCATTCCAGCATCTGGCTAAATCCAAGGGTGGTTGTTTATATCTTACTTGTGGCCCAAGTAAAGGCCAGTGGGTCTCTTCAGAATCACAAGTCTATAGGTCTATGCATGAGTGAAGCAGATCCCAGTTGCTTTTTCATAAGTGTATAGTAAAAGTGTGGGGACGGAAAGCTCAAGAATGGATCAGGAAAAATGACCTAACAGAACTGAACTCAGAAATGGTTTTAGTACGTTCTTGACATATGACAAGCAGGTGCTATTATGTGAGAGCACATCACTGTTTACTTTACAAGTTCCTATAGAAAAATGTTCAAGAGAGTTGTCAACTACGCGAGCAAAGAAAGTCAGGACGAGGCAAGAAACAAATTCGGTTTTACACGACTAGAGTCTTTATAGCGTAGGGAATTTCACAGGATCTAAATTCTGTTAGGACACGGACGTGAGGCCTGAGTTTCTCTTGTTGACCAGTGCACTCCCCGCCACTGAGTACAAGGCTTGGTCTACGAGTGGTAAATATTTGCTGAATGATGAATGTGTAACTAATTCGAATCAATGTCCTATAAATTGCAACCGTCAACTCTTCCAGACCATCAGAAAACCAACTTTGGGCAAAGTTATGATTATCAGATCTACTACATTATGGGGGAATACCACAGTGATGGATTGGTAGTGGTGTCCAGAGGAGAATGTGAGAGGACCATATTTGCAGGGTGTTATGGCCTGGGATGGATGATTTTGAGGTGAATCTAGCAAAGTAGGGAACTGACTAGAGTTGGGCAGAATTCATGACTTAATAGTTCTGGATTGGTGGGTGCAGTGTGGCAACCATCTTGAAGCAAGTCTTGATGAGCAAACTGTTAATCTTAATGTATTAGAGTTCTCCAGAGAAACAAAACTAATACATACAGAAAGAGATTTATTATAAGGGATTATCTCAGGCAATTATGGAAGTTGGCAAGTCCCAAGATCTGCAAGGTGAGTCCCAGCAAGTTGGAGACCCAGGAAAGCTGATGGTTTAGTTCCAGTCTGAGTCCAAAGGCTTAAGAACCAATGGTGTAGGTCCAGTCTGGAGGCCAGCAGGCTGGAGACCCAGGAAAAGCCCATGTATCAGTTGAGTCTGAAGGCAGGAAAAATGCCAATGTCCCAGTTTGAAGGCCATCAGGCAGGAACAATTCTCGCTTACTCAGAGGAGAGTCAGCCTTTTTGTTCTATTCAGGCCTTCAACTGATTGGCTGAGGCCCACCCACGTTATGGAGGGAAATCTGCTTTACTCAGTCTACCAATTTAAATGTTAATCTCATCTGAAAACACCCTCACAGAAACACCCAGAATAACGTTTGACCAAATATCAGGGCACCCATGGCCCAACCAAGTCAACACATAAAATTTACCATCATGCTCGATAAGTAAGCTATTTTAGTTCATATTGTTATCCTCCAGAAGCCAGTAGCTAAGTTACGTTTGCTTGTTCTCAGTGCAGTTTCATAGAGGGACAGGAAAGTATGTCCTGTCCCAGTACTGTTCAGTTTTGTTAGTTTCAGTTCCCAAATTATACCTTACTTACTCTAAGAATCTCATGTTTAAAAAGAAAAGTCCTTAAACCAGTGCAGCCATATATCCTATCCATGAGATTTCATGGTTATCTTATGGCTAGCAAACTTGATATAGTGCCTCTAACCGTGAAAATTACATTGAAAGGTTGGGATGACCCAGATGTCCTACAATATTCTCACATGGTGCATGCAGACAATTGAGGAAATATTTTGGAGGGTAAAATGTCTAGACAACTATCTCATAACCGTGAACATGCACTCTTATTTCCCCATCACTATCAGTCTTCATCACACAAAGCCAGTGAAATTTGGGGATTCCCCAATTACTGTGATCAAAGTAGAACTCCTATTAAGCAATTCAGGTCCCAAAGGAGAACTTCTGTTTTGAGAAACTTAGTTGGGGTGATTACCAATCTCCATTGTAACAGATCAAGGCCTAGCAAACTGCAGACCCATGAGCCAAATCTTTCCCCATTAACAGTTTAAGGGAACACAGCCACTCCCATTCATTTACATGTCGTCTCTTGTTGCTTCCGCACTGCCAACAGCAGCAGAGCTAAATCATTGTGACAAAGACTCTAGGGCCTCCAAAGTCTAAACTATTTACTATCTGGCCACTCTACAGAAAAACTTTATTAACCTCTGATATATATCATATATATATATACCATCTATATATCATCTATATATATCATATATATCATCTATATATCATCTATATATATCATCTATATATCATCTATATATATACAGAGAGAGAGAAGGGACAAATAAAGACAGACATTTTACACAGTGTCTTTCTATGCAGAACGAAGCTCAACATTAATTCTGTAAAAGATTTTTCTCAGCTGATTGTGTCACAAAGCTCCTTTTTCTTCTTAAATATCATTTTATTCCTTTTTCATGTTTATTTTATATGTGGTCTGCTGCCAAGATTCTAAGCTCACTTTGGTTTCCCCAACAAGAAAATCATCAGGACCCTTAAGTGTGAGGTAATAATTACAAAGAGTTTAGTATATGTAAAATAAAGACTAATATATGACACTTAGCTCTAATATATCAAAAATGTCTTACTATATGTCTGATATACCCACAGTCTTGCTTTCATATACTGCACTTTGAACCCTGTATACTGTATACTGTATATTCAATGAATAGTTACAGATATATATTTGTCCTCCAAATACCCACTTATTGATGTGGCGCTCCCAATTTGTTCTGATAGTGACAAAGCACCAGGGACAGTCATTGAATGAATATTTATCTGTGATGAATATTCATTTAATCCATGTCTTTACAAGGAGCTTCACAATTGACAGGACAATAAATGAGCTTTTGCATGCCCATTTTAATTCTGAGTTCATTTGCGCTCCCACCGCCATGACTTTAGACAGGGTAAATCCTGCGTGTTGTGGCTTGACTTGGGAAGCATTGGTTTCATCTGTGTTCTACATTAGCTTCCTTAAATGCAAAATACAACTCCGAGAACAGTGATTAAATAGTTCATAGATTTGCCATCTGCTTCATTCAAGTCCTACAAGGTGAGAAATGACAAATTTGGACTAAGCGAAAATGGATGTTAATGAGGTTGTGATTCTACCCTTCGAAACAAAAAGAAGAGAGTGGTGAGCCTGGTGTGTGGGCCACTGGTGTGTTGGCAAATGTTTCACAACTCACTGCCTTTTGAAGTTTGGAGCGGGGGACCTGATTGGTAGGATTTGTATATTTTTGAAATGTCAATATTCCAAACGCCAACTTCAAGCTATCAACCTGATGTCACCGAATGCAGAGCTGGGAAGAGATGCGCAGAACACTATTTTACATAGTTTCTCCTCCAGACAGGTACAATACATGTAAATAAATTCAAAAGCATAGAGAATAATAAAATGTAGTACGATAACTAGGAGGTGATGAATTTTTAATATTAATTACTTTTTGTTTTTAATATAATTTATTTAATTGCAAATTAATTACTAATTTGTAATAATGGCTATGCTTAACAACCAGCTCACAAAATTCTTGAAAATTTAACCATCATCTCCTACCAGCTCCTGCAAGTCTATTTTCACGAGCTGGTACAAGCCAGCTCCAGCACATCACTGCTGTTAAGTCTATATTTTGCATAAAATATGACTTGCTGCTTTTATTTTTTATTAAAGAGAACCTTCTTCATTATTAATCGAGTTTAAAACACCTCCCTCACCTCTCACCTACTCCCTGTCACTCACACATACACACAGAATCTTATGGAGTTTAACATCTCTGGAACCAGGACTACATACCCAATGGTTGTCACCATGGAAGTGACAATCCATTGGCAATTTTTCAATGTTTTTATGGGCTGAATGCAAGACTGTTACTTTCTAGTTTTGGCTGAGGAGTCCTGTATGTGGAACTACAAATCGGCATGAAAACTGCCCCTGAGTCAAGATAAGAATGTCTTAATAACCTTTGCACACTCGGTGCATAACACAACACGAAGCACCAGATATCACAAGGACTCAGTAAAGACTTGTTAAATGAAACATTGAATTAATTAATTAATCTCGCTCTGAAAAAGGTCCCCTATTGTTCCCACCCAAATTTTCAGACACAAAATATTCAATAATAGAATGTAGCTAGTTTCTTTTGGAAATTTTCAGTGGAAATATTTTATCCTTCAGCAGTACAGACTTCGAACAATTACAGACACAAATGAATTTTTAAAGATTTCCAAGGATTCTATATACTTCAAATGTTCAATTTAAAGATTGAATGTCCTAGGGAAATCAATAAAGCCTACCATTGCCTAATACTGAAGATTTACATAGTTATAGAGCACGTAGAAAAGTGCTTAGCATATAGTAACTTCAATAAACTTTAATTGAAAGAAAAACCCTTAATTTGGTTAACAAAGCATTCTTGTTCCATCATTGCATTACTAAATAAGAGCTCCAAAGTTTTAAAATATTTGTCACAGAAGAGAAAAATAAAGATGCAACCTGACCAAATTCTTTGGAATTTGATCAGGCTATAATTGAAAGTTTTAGAATCTTAAATCATTTTTTTCCTTTCTGAAGAAGGGTGGTTTTCAAAACATTTTGGAATTTTTATGGAACATACCTTAAATTAGTCCCTGGGTATGACGTAGGGGTAGGAAGTCAGGGGAACGATGTTTTTGTAATTCAGTAAATATCAGACATGAGGCCTTGTCACCCAAGGATAGGTTTCTCAAAGGAAAAAGAAGGAATAGTGTCATTGCTCTTTCTTAACCAGTTAAAGAGACTTATTGAAGACATTCACCCCACTTTGATTCCTGGATAGAATCTTGAACTGTGAGAGTACAAATCCATAGAAGACTTGCCAAATATCACAGCAATATTTTGTTTGTTTGGGGAGAGTTTAATTTCTGCATCTCCTTCCTTCAAGAAACCTTTGGGAAACCCAGATTTTCTCTCCTCTAATTTTTGCCTCTCTTCCTGCTTTGAGCTTTGCCCCTGACTTCGTCTACCCACAATAATAACAGCTAATAACTGTTTTCCTTACCAATGACCAGCTCCATCTCTGACCTGCCACACCAGTAGTCATGTTCCCCAAGAAGGTTCTCAAAAGTTTGATTGCTTAAAGTCATGGATGCTCAAAAGAGGGGTGTCAGTGTTATTTACAATTCTACAGTACCTTTGCACAGGTACAGTACCCTAAACCCTTAAAGATACCATCAAAATTAATTGAACTGGTAGAATGGGAGAGTATTCCAACATTCAAAGTGAAGGACCATCTGTTGTTAAAACAACTGCACTTTGGATTAAAATAAAGGAAGTTTTTTACAACCAAAATCTATGCCTGTTGAAGACATTTCACAATCTTGCTCCATCAAGATTTCCTATAAGTGAAATTTATCATATTCAGAAGACTTTAAAATAAAAATATGCTTCTATAAATGTGGAGTCTATTAAGCAATAATATTTGGGGATAGTTATTTAAGAATCTGTTTTATTACCTTTCTATGATATGATAGAATTTTTTATTACTCTATTCAGAAAGCTGTTAACAAAAATTTTTGAGACTTATAATCAAGCCAAGCAAAGAGCAGCTTGGGTATGAAAAACTTGAGAAGTAGAATATCTTTCACTACTGTACTTTTGTCAAGAAAAAGTCTACTTACAGTAATTCATCCAACAAATATTAATTGAAAACCAATTTTGTGGTCGACACCATGCTAGGTACTAAAGGTATAGCAGTGAACAAGACTGGAACAATTTTCTTCACGAAGCCACATGTAAAAGAAGGAGCTTGAGATAATATCTAAGATTGCTTCCATTTCCAAAATATTATAATCTATGAACTAAAAACAAATCAGATGAACCCCTTCTTTTAAAAATCACATGACTGACACATTAAAGAATAAATGCCATTGATTATCTGGATTCTAATACATCGGTGATGAGGTATCTTTCAAGACATAGCTAAATTATTTTTTCCAGTCAATTGTCTAGTCTTCAAGGAGACATAAATGGAAATTTCCCTGTCAAATAAATATCAATAATGTTGATAAGTGATATTTTTGGTTGGCATTTCAAAGTGCCTTTATATACATTATATTTTATGTATAAAAAATTGATTATATACCAGCTGATAGACATGAAAATTAAAGATGACAATCATAGCAACTAAGTGACAGAACTCAAGTCATTTGACTAAAAATCACTGTGTTTCCACCACACGATTCGGCATTATGTATTTCATTGTCCTCTATAGTTCTTCCTCTATAGCATCTTTATCATAATAAATAACAGGAAATGGGTGAAAGAGGTCGAAAGGTATAAATTTCCAGTTGTAAAATAAATAAGTCATAGGAATGTAATACACAGCGTGGTCACTATAGTTGATGATGATGATAATAATAATAATAGGAACTTATTAAAATCGATTCACTGTCTGGCTTGTTAAAAATACCGCTTTTTTTGCTGGATTAGGGTGACAATTTTCAAGGTTCTCTTTTTTAAAAATCTAATTTTAAAAACCACTCTATTAAAGTACAATATGCAGACAGAAAAGTTTACAAATCCCCCGGGAATTATCACAATGTGAATAAATCTACATAACCACCACCCAGGTCAAGAAAGAAAGCCTTCCAGGAGTCTTCCTTGTGTCCCCTCTGAATCATCACCCACTTTCTTCCTCCCTGAAGGGATCTGTGGTAACTCCTAACACTCAGTATAATTGGAGCTCTACATAAGCGGAAGTAGGCAGCATGTATTATTTTGTCAGGTTCCTTTTGCTCAAAAGTGTACGTGTGAGATTCACCCATGCTGCTGCTTGTGGCTTTACACCTTGTTCATTCCACTGTGTAGAGTGTTTCGTGGTATGAACACATCACAATTTATTGATCCAATTAATTTTCGAGGGACATTTGGGTCATGTTCAACTTAGGGTTAACATGAATAATGAAGTTATGGTCATTCTTACACAAACCTTTTCGAGGCACATGTGCATGCGTTTTTCTTGGATACATATCAAAGAGTAAATGCGCTGGATCATTAGTTTTAATTAAGAAAGTTTGCTACACGTGAGGGCTTTTGTTCCTTTTGTTAATTTACACCCTAAATATATTCCTGAATTCATGTGTTTCTAATCGATGAACCTAAAAATAGATATATAATAAGTTAAAGACATGACATTAACCCAGGCAGAGTCCCTAAGTGGTAACTGATGTCAAAATGAAAAACTAGAAACAAAACAAAAACATGCCTGAATCTGAGTCCGGCTCTAAGGAGTTACTGACATTACCTTAAAATATAGTCATCAAGGGCCAAAAATTAAAATAAACCTGTAAGTTTCTTAAATCCTAAAATTGAAGTGATTTCAAATTGTTTCATAATTTTTCAGAACTGCCTCTTTAATTCTTATAATTCCAGTGAATTTCATTTTGACCATATCCGTCACTTGGTATAAATTTCCTGAACTTTCCATTTCTACATATGCTAAGTTTTAAAGAAAAATTGTACTTTACCCTGTAGGCTTTTTTTTTTCTTTTTTACCTAGGGTAATCAGAATCATTCTTAAATCTCCCTCTGTAAGGTCTCTTTTAAAATATACTGATGGTACCAGTGATGGTTGGAACAGCAAATTGAAGACTGTGGCAGATAAAACACCTGTATGCCTTAATCATTATAAAAGCCAACTACAAAGAGCTTCTGAAAGGAATTGCTATTAACGTACTCTGCAAGAAGTCCTTACTTCAGGATTATATAAATTAAATCTCAGTGAATCCCAACATTTCATTCACAATCCATGAGAGTAAATTAGTTTTAGTGATCTGGCCACTAAGGCGTTTAAATAATATTAGCCTTTTTCTTAGACTGTGTCCAATGTTTGGGTTCCTACTGTTAAAACAAGTATGCCAGTGAGTACTTAGGGAAATCAAAAGGCTGAGGCTTTTTTATTATAAGTACTTATAATCACTCTATCCATTATCAGTAGACCAATGACTATTTTTAGAGATTCTGCTGCTGGCAAATCATGTACTAAATGATTCTTATTGTATCACCCACTCTAGTTGTAGCAATTTTATTTATTTATTTTTAAAAATTAGGGGACTGGCCCCATGGCCTAGTGCCTAAGTTCAGCACACTCTGCTTCAGTGGCCTGGGTTCAGTTCCCGGGTGCAGACCTACACCACTCCTCAGTGGCCATGTGGTGGTGGTGACCCACATATGAAATAGAGGAAGATTGGCAACAGATGTTAGCTTAGGGCAGATCTGCCTCAGCAAAAAAAAAAACCAATTATTCCCTAGAATGTAACACAAGAATAGAACAGAAGAAAAAGTCAAATTTATGCAGGAGGCAAAACATCTGATATCTTCAAAATCATGATAACAGTCAGCAATGAAGATGCTGGAATGATAGGACCAGATTTTTCACCTGAGACAAGAACTACCACTTAACTGCAGAAAGTCTGATTAAACCAAGTGATTCATTTTTTAGGGTGTCATTTAAATCTGAATCCCCCATTCACATGATGAAAAAAGGTTTCCTATATCACCAACTACAGTGACCTTGCTCACCAGTGATGGAGAACCGAGTATAATGCAGCCTTAGCAGTAGTCTGTATTATAATGTGGACAAGATTAGACACGACAGAAAATTGATCATTTTCCAGATAGTTTAGGCCAGTCACAGAGTAATCAATCAGATTGTTGTACAATTGACGACACAGAGGTCAGACACTCCATATAACTAGGTTCTTTTTCATCACACTATCATTAACCCAGGTAATTCAGTCATTATGACAGCCAAAAATTTGTGATTGGTTACGTGATTTTCAGTTCAGTTCCAAGACAGCCTACATCAACCCCAGTGTTTACCATTCAGTACATTACTTTTCCATTTGAAATGAAACTGTCTCGGAAGTAAGTAATAATTTTTGAGGCCAAAAAGCTTTAATAGCTACTCAGTGGAAATGCTGGTTGAACAGCCATCAATCTAGCTTAATCCTAGGATGGCTTTAGTCCACCTCCACATGTGCTTTGGTTTCAAAATAATTAAGCAATAATAGTGGGACAGAAGAACCCTATTACTACAACTAATTTTTCTAATTAATTGTGCAATGGTCAGAGGGAGAATTCTAATCTTCATACTGATTGATAAAAATCAAAATTAAGTTGAATTCAAATAATCCAGATCTTCAAAAATGTATTTGATTCTAATGGAGTCTAGAAGTCTCTTTCAGTTATGAAGATTTCCCTAAGAAGGTGCCACTTAAAGAGAATTTTAAAGGACTCATATGTTACCGGATGAAACACAGTGGGAGTTTATTCCCAGCAGAGCACATTTCAGAACCATAGGTATAAGAGCATCAAACAGCATAGTGCATCCAGGGACCAGGACATAGCTCAGCACAGTTGGAGTGATGCAGGAGACATGGCCAGAGGTGCACACAAGGGCCTGAATTAAGATACACACAACTGAATTAAGAGGCTAAAAATGCATCATTAAACTAAGCTGGTGATAAATTTTAAGCAGTAAAGAGATGTGTTCATTAATGCCGTTTTAAAATCACTCCAGATATCATGCAGAGGACTGATTAAAGTGGGACATGTCTACAAATAGAAGGACCTGTAGGAAAGGTATTGCAACAGTCCGGGCCAGAAACAGTTAGGGCTTGATCTTAGGCAGTAAGTGGGGTGGTTAGGAAGGTCCAGACAAGAGTTGTTTAAAAAGTTGAATAGATAAGACTTAATGACCAACTGAATATGGACAAGGTAAAGAGAAATAAGATTCTAGAAGGATACCTAAATTTCTGAGAGATGAAAAATTTAAGGTCCCTGGGGTCCTTCCACATGGATGTTCCCAGTAGGAAGCTGAGATGTAAGATCTTGGACAGACATATGAACGAGGCCATTATTAGCATACAAGTGGTAGTTGAAGGTGTACAGGTGGATAACGTCACCTCAGGAAAATCTACTAGAAAAGAAAAATAAAAGTTAGGACCCTGGAGAACACAGATAAGACCATAGAAGACCAAAACGAGGAAGTAAAAAGTGATTCGGGTCTGTTTCACCAGATAAGCCTTGACATAACTATAGTGGTAGGAGGTAATTAGTCATTTTGACAGCCTAAAGTTTCTGATCATTTAGATAATCACCAGTTCTACACAGCAGGAATCTTGCCAAGCAGCCAAGGGAGGGGAGAATTTCAGGCTGGTGGGAGTAATCAGCAGTGGCGATGCCACCAGGAGGCTGGTTATTATTGAGACATGAAAATGTTCATTAGGTATGTCAGTGTGGAGGCCTGTGTTGAATTCAGCAGTGGTGAGCAGACAGACATCCTGATAATACAAATGGACGCTTGTTACGGGTTAAATTGTGTCCCCCCAAAAAGATATGTTGAAACCCTAACACCCGGTACCTCAGAATGTGATCTTATTTGGAAATAGAGTTGTCTAATATGAGAACATACTAGATTCTGGTGAGCCCTTATTTCAATATGACTAGTGTCCTTATAAGAAGACAGCCATGTGAAGACATACATATGGAGAACACCATGAAAATGACAGAGGCAGAGACTGGAGTGACACAACTGCAAGCCAAGGAATGCCAAGGATTGATGGCCACCACCAGAAGCTAGGAAGAGCCAAGGAAGGATTCTACCCAGAGTCTCAAAGGGAGCATCACCCTGCTAACACCTCAATTTCAGATGTCTAGCCTCCAAAACTGTGAGAGAATCCATTTCTATTGTTTTAAGCCACTCAGTTTGTGGTGCATTGTTACAGCAGCCTTAGGAAACTGACAGAACATTCACAGGGCTCAAAGTTCAGCCGCGAGGAAAGGGGGCAGTTTCTGAACGAGGACAGATTTGATCAGCTCTCCACGGTCTCCTGGTCATTGGATGACAATGGTCTAGTTTCAGCAAAGAGCCTGAGTTAATTCAAGTTAAACTGAGAAATAATTTGTCTTTGTACTGTCAATCACATGATGTCAATAAGCAGGTTAACTGAATTGATATTTTAAAAAATATATTCTTCTGGTCCTGTGCCTTACTTAAACTTTGTTACACATGCAAGGTTAACTGGATAATTAAAGTCATTTCCCAGAAGATCTAGGTCAGAAAAATAATTAACCTGAATTATCTAGGTGATACATTTTAAAAAGATAAAACAGAAAGGATGGTGGTATTTTCTCTTGACCTGTATATAAAAATGCTTCAATTTTCATGCGACTTTTGATGCATAGACCCAGCTCCATTTGGAAAATAAATTAATTAAAGGTTTCATATAAGGAATATGTAAGAATCCTATTTTTTAAAATATATCCATGAGTTCGCAGATATCTCACTTTCTACATATTATTTTTTTCATTATCCCTGTAGATCTCCCAGGAGTGAAGAATATTCTCATAATTTTCTTAGTATGTCGTATCTCAAGTTCTTGGAATAACCTATGTGTTTTCTGTCTGCATTCTTTCAGGAGAGGAAAATATATATATTTCAAAAAAAAAATATCCAACACCTCAGGCAAAATGTAAGTGGAGAACACTCCAACAAAATCTAACTTGTGCAATAAATTTGTGCTGTCAGATCCTGGACAGTCATGTTTATATCGACCTCTTTCTGTTTGGAGAGAGAGGAAAGAAACTGGTGTTGATTGAAGGTTACAGAAGAATAAAAAATAAATTGGGACACAAATAACGACACGGATTTCCCCCACCAGTGGGGACTCTGTGTTTACTATTTTTCTTTCATTATGCTTACAAAAGCAAACTGCACTGAATTTCCCTTTATATTTTCTTAAGAATGAGAACTGTTTCTTTCTCTAGAGTTTTGTGGAAGGTGGGGATGCTAATACGATAAATATTTCAATGCTTGATTACGGTGCTCCCTGTCTTCAATATACAAAGAGTTTTATTCTGACCAATAAAAACACCAAGAAATTGGTGCATCCTCTGTTTATTGCAACATACAAAAGGGTTTATATCATACCTATCTGTTCACTCCATCAAAGTCTTTGAGTGTTCATTTGAAAGGTTACGTTTTTGGACTAAACATATCTTATAAATTTGTATATGTATACAACTAGCAGATGTATGTGCATCCTCTGTTGTGTGTTTAAGATGTCGCATGGACTTAATATGAAACATTATATTACTGCCTTTTTAGTGAAACACATTGGAGTCCCAGACGGTTTTTAATCCTCTTAAGGTGAGAAAAATGCAGCTATATATAAACAGATCTAGATTTCACAAACTACTCCTCTAAAAATACTTAGCACAGTAGCAAGAAAAGAGAGAAGGAGGGGGGAGGGGGGATCTCAAGTAAGAGCTATTTTGCATCTATGACATTTCCAATATTCTCTCAAAGAAGGACTCATTAATATCACTTTTTTTTTTACATGGTAACGTTATAACACAAAATATGAAATAAAATGGATAACGGAGGTAAGTATCCTAAGCCTGGAGTGTGGGTTTCACTACTAAGTGAATGCTGCTGCTTGGTGGTCTGGGTGTCCTTGGGGCTTGGGGCAGCTTGTCTGGCCTTGCAGCCATGTAACCATGCAGCTGGGCACACTGACACCCATTAACGATGTGGCCACTCGAGTGCTCCACTATGTAACAGGCCCTGTGCTGGGTGCTACAGTGACCTTGAGAATTGCAGAGACATAATAAAATGCAAACTATATATCCCCCATAGAAGACAAAGAGAGAAAGGCATTGAGGAGAGAAGAGCACTTCTTTGAGTGAGTTGGAGAGATCAAGAAACACATTGGGTTAACTAAATTTATTGTGGTGATTATTTCACAACATGTACATACATCAAATTATTACGTTGTCCACCTTAAAATAATACAATGTTATATGTCAATTATATCTCAATAAAACTGGGGGAAGAAAAGAAATGCTCTGCAGAAGAGGTAACCTTTTAGCTGACCTTGAAGGACAGAGAATTTAAAGATACATCAATGGGGATAAAAGCATCTTAGAAGAGGGAATGGGTGAAAGCAGAGATTACAGGAGTGTCCACTTTACAATAAATGAGAGGGTCAAATAAGATGCTTTCTAAGAAACTACTTTCCAAAATCTAATTTTGTTATGGTGATTAATATTCAGCTGAAATGGCAGGGTGAACCCTCTGAGTTTACACACTCGATAATTCCAGTAATTTTCTAATTTGTTCCCAGTACCTTCAAAACCCTGCTTGGGTAAAGCCCTAGTTGAAGGCCACCATAAAACTCTGTTGGGAGACATAAATGACTTCCAGGAACTTGAGGAATAAATACTGTTAAGATGCAGTAATCTTCAAGTTACTTGATAAATTTAACGAAATTTCAATAGATAAAAGTAATTTTAAAAACTGACAAAACATTTTAAAACTAATCTGAAAAAATAGGGCAAGTATTTCTTTAAACTTTTTGAAAAAAAAAGACTAATAAGAAAAGAATTGATGCCTTTCATATTAAAACATGTTATAATTCCATAATAGTTAAATTTGTGGGGCTGGGGCAAAACAACAAGACTCTATAAATATTTAGGCTAAATATTTATGAAGGCTTGTTATTCTTAATAAGAATAACAAGGGTCTATAACAAGGACATTAACACTTACTTAACTGAAGAGAATAGAAAGAACAAAAATAGATAAACATTGAGTTAAGTAATCTGTATTTGATAAACACAACAATTCAAAAAATTGGGGATGAAAGGTGTATTTCTCAATAAATTTTGTTACATCAGCAGAGTTCCCACCAGGTGTATCAACTTCAGAACAGACATTTGTGGTTTGCAGCTGATCTAAAGCAAAACCTTTATTTATTTATTATTTTTTTTGTGGGGAAGACCAGCCCTGAGCTAACATCTGTTGCCACTCCTCCCCTTTTTGCTGAGGAAGACTGGCCCTGGGCTAACATCCGTGCCCGTCTTCCTCTACTTTATATGGGACGCCACCACAGCATGGCTGACAGGCAGTGCGTCAGCAGGCGCCCGGGATCCGAACCCGCGAACCCCGGGCTGCCAAGCGCGGACTAAACCGCTGCGCCACTGGGCGGCCCCTAAAGCAAAACCTTTAAACACTTAACTGAAACAACCAAGTTCTGGCTGAAGAGCAAGAAGGGTTCCCACCCAGGGTTCTGAGCACAGGTCACTTCCAGACAGCTTGGAGCATCTTGGACCAGAATACGGGCACGTATTCTGCAAGTGCAAGCCCAATAATAACTCAAGATGCCAAAGAACAAGGCCCAAATAAAAACAACAGATATACATCTGTCTAGATATATAATTTTAAAGCAAAATTCAGAGCCGTAGCCATTGCTGAAAACAGCTTTGGCAGACAAGATTCCAGGAGTATTTCTTTGTCTGGGGATCATATGGCCAGCTCTTGGATAAACCTGGCTACCCACAGGGACTATGATAATGAGAATTATTCAAGAATATTCTATGGTACTTCTATGTTTCCTCGTTTTTCCCTCCCCCCTCCATCCCCAAACTGGGAGTTCCCTTAGGGGCAGATGCCTTGCTTATTTATCCTTGGATCTCCACCCCAGGAGAGAAATTGATGCGTGAGTGGACATGAATAAATACATACTTAGTAAACATTTGAATTAAACTTGATGTTTATGAGACCCCTAACTATGGTTTTCTATATTTTCCCCTAAATCTTAATCATTTTATGATTTATTCCCAGGGAGTGCATTGATGAAAGCTTACAGAATTGGTTGATGTAGAGAAATCACGTTTTATGATTCAAGCTAATAAATAAGCAATACCCTAAAAGTCTAGATCTTCATGCAACAGGGTTACCTAGGCAAATATCATAGGACTTTAAATGAAGACAAATATTAAAACCAAGCTATATTTTCTCTCTTATTTTAACAACTACTTAAAAAGAACAGAGATGATACATATACCTACATATATAATATATATAATACATACATATATGTAATGCATAAATACATAGATATAATACATATATACATATGATACATACATATATAATACATATAATACATACATATACATGATATAATACATACATATATAGATATAATACATACACACACATTTCTTCCTTTGGGTTTTACAAACCTGAACCATTTCAAATCACTTATATAAAAATGATACTGCTAATTTAATACTTTGAAGTAAAAAATATAAGCTCTATGTCCAATACAAACAGAAGTCTTTAAGAACCAAGAGACATAGTTTTCTCATATTCTGTTCACATTAATGTACCCAAAAGATAGGATTTTTTAATGTGAATCTTTGGTGAAAAGAATACATTTCAAAAACACTAGTTTTCCTCTGAAGCACAGAAAACACAGAAATATTGCATAATTGCCACGGAAAGCGATGGCCTCACAGTGCAACTTCAGAGACCCTGCTCTCTTTTGCTGTGATTCCAGAACTGTCTCCCTTCACTGATTTATTCCCCCACATATCAAAGGCCTCTGATAATTCTTACTCCTCCAGAGCTCTGAGAGAACAGGAGAAACATTTTACTTCAAAGAGCCACTGCTACAGAACCACAGAGACACCAGAGAAGCAGTCGGAACTGTATCTCCCTTTTGGAGTGATGGATAAGTGCAAGATTATAATAATAGCTAACCATCCTGAAGTGTGCACAACTCAGAGTCAGATACTGCTCTCGGTTTATATATATAGTTTTTACATATATAAACATATATAAATATTTGCCCACTTAATCCTCAAAAAACCCTACAAGACGATTGTCAACATTGTCTTCATCTTACAGATGAGGAAACTTAGGCTTATAGAATTAAGCTCATACAGTGAATGACTGGCCATGATGAGGACCTGGTTATACTGTGATTCCAAAGCTGACATTATGAACACCAGGCTCTACTGTCCCCCAGGGCAGGCATTCAACCAACCAGCCTTTCAAAACAAAGCAAAAAGATCCTTTTCCTCTGTCCTTCTTTACTGTATGCACATTTTGATCCAGGAATTGAGGCATTTCTATTTTTAGCTGGTTAAGTGGCTGAGGATTATCTCTCCCATCAAAATGATATTCCCCATGTGGTTGTGTTGAATAAACTTATTAACAGTAAATTTTCCTCAGGTAAACTTGAGCTTTCACAAAAATAGCTGGCATCCGTGAAAGACCACCTTTAATTGGTTTAAGTCACAGCAGGTATAACTGGATATTCAAGGTGTCTCATTACAACCCAAGAGATGAAGTCCTCTCTTTGCCCAGACCTTTATCTCTTCATCTGCTCTTGTTCAATCCCGTTAGTAATTAGATGATTTCCACAGCAAGTTTCGGGCCTGGTCAAAACAGGGTCATTCCTATGTTATTTCCTTTCACAAATTGCAAACTTGGCTCCTGTTTTAACAGCTAAGCTTATTGTGTCCTCACTGTAGTCCACTTAGCCAAAACTTTCCAAAGATCTTTTTAAAAAAGAGAAACAAACAAAACTCTGATACCCACAAAGCCCACAGGGGAAAATTGTTCTTAACAAGAAAAATACTACACACATGTAAATAAAACAGAAGTGCTTTTCAATATGAAATCAAAGTAACCAGCTTGCATGCGTATTACACTTTATACCTTTTTCATGCTCGTTTTCTGCCTCTATACATTTCTTGAATGCCTCTTATGTGCTGGACTTTGTTTTAGGTAAGGTCCTAGGTGATGTAGGAGGAAACATAAAGATCCCTAATCTTAGGAAATTTACACCCTATGGGAGCAGAAGGAAAATAAACATGTAGACAAATAGGTAGGCAAGTTAATTTCAGATAGTAACAAGTACTGTGTAAGAAATACACAGTGTGATGGGATCGAGAATGAGAGCCAATGACTGAGAGGACAAGGCAGGATATGGGGCGGTGGAGAACAGAGGGGGCAAACCTTACATAGAAGCTGCCTTTTAGCTGAGGTCTGAAGGGTGAAAGGAGGCAGCCATGGGAAGGATGGGGAAACAGTATTCCAGGCATTACCTCTTTTATTCCTCCATGTGACTCAATGAAATGGGCATTTTAGAGAAAGGGATACATTTCGAGGTTAAGAACATAGTCTTCAAAATGTTAAATGATTTACCCAAAGGCGCCCACCAATGCACCTATCAAAGTTGAGTCAGGAACTATGACTCATGGGAACCAGGCCAGTGCTCTTTCTCCTATCAGTTCTCCATAATGAAGCACCTACCTACCATAAAATTCATGTTACCTTTCCATGTGTGGTTTTCCAGAAGATTAAGAAAAGAAGTTGAATGACTCAAAAGTTGTTTATCTCACCCTTTGGGTAACTATATCCAAAGGGTGAGTCATCCCAAAAATGAATTATGGGACTTACCTTTGAACAACCAATAATATATAAACGAGTAGTATGATAAAACTTACGATTCTTGGTTTGAGGATGTCATATTTCTGCAATCTTATTATCTCTATTTGCTTTGTATTAATTACTGTAAATGGCTATAGTATAACAAGAAATAACATGCATTTTAAATACCGAATAAATACAATTGTGGTCATCAATTATATATAATGTGTGGGAAATACACTATCAGGTAACTACTTAAATGTATAAACGTTGTTTTTATAGACATATTATTTGTCTCTCACAAATGATTGAATCTATGTGACTTACAAAAAGAAAGCCAAAAAATAAATTCCTAGTATGCTAGGTAGGACCACTTCCAACCCACTTGTAAAATAAGTAGGTGGTTTTGAGAGCTCTCAAATTATATTTTCAAATACTTGAACACGCAGAACACAGATTTTCAAAATTTGTAAACTGCTGTATATCCTCCACCTACCACCCCCTTACACACAGATCTACACAAAGACACACACACCTACCGCCTTCCTTCTTAACAGCTTAAACTATTTTGCTACCCTCAAAAAAAGGTAGAGAAAGAGAGGATAGTGTGGCCCATGATTTTTGTGTTGTTGGAAAGATGAGAGCTGTAGAAAATGTAATAGCTACAGTGTTGAACACATAATATAAAACTGATAAAAGGTTTTGTGTGTGTTTGTGTGCACGTCTGGGTGAGAGAAAAGAAGAAAACAAGCACAGAGGGGTTCTTGGGGATGAAGAGGCCCTTAACACCCACCCAAGGAAGACACCTGGGCCCTAAGAAAATCTCATTCAACCTCTGTCTGCTATCTGAACTTAGATTGTGGTCAAAATACACCACTAGAGTTCTATTATTCTCGAAGTACCCCCAAGTCATTCTCTTCTCCATCCTCTTGATCACGAGGATCTTAAAGTTCCCTATTTTGATAACTGCCATTTTAGTTAGTTCAAGTGAGTGAAAGAGTATGTGAAGTAAGGCGTGTGGACAGAATTTAAAGTATTTCTTTAACAGCAGATTCAGTACGCTCCAGTGTCAACCAACGAAGGGTCCCTGCAGTGGATTTTAGAGCTTCAGCACCTGCTCTCCCAAACTAGTTGAAGGCTTCTGCTGAAACAGTCACTGCTTCGGGGGAAACCAAAACACCCCCAAATACAGGCTATAGAAGATCAGCTTTCCAATTCATGGATCACACAGCCTTGCGTCAAAGTAACTGAGGCTTGAGAAGAGTCAGTGTGATACATGGAAAGTGCTTGGACTCTATGTTAAGAGAGATCTGGATTCAAATCTTGATTGAGACATTTATACCTATGTAAACCTGGGGAAAAACTACTTCCTTTGAAGTTCAATTTCCTCATTTGTTTATGTTGAGTAGTACCCCTGATCTTGCTGGATTATTTCTATGATGAAATGAGATAATACATATAAAATGTTTAGCAAAGTTTTAACAACGACATCAGGATTAGTTCTAAATATAATGTTTAAGTTGTCAAAAAGTGACTTTCTCATTTTTCTCTTTTAGTAGTTAGAGAGAGAAGAGTTAACGCACCTGATTTGAGACGATTCACTGTTTACTATCTGAAGTCCCCGGGGCAGACAAAAGAAAGCAGATCATCCGATCCAATCTCTTTATCAAGAGGATAACTGGATCTTGGAGCAAATACAGGAATGATATTTGCTATGAGGAGGGATCTTATCTATTAACAGGATATCTACGATTAAGAATTGCTTATAGAAAATAAAGCCAGCATCAATGGATTCATGAGAAATGACTGCCTGTAATAAGTCACACAAGCTAGGGTCCTAGAACTTTGCTATCTGTCAAGACCCACTGTCTTATCTTCTGTCTCCCATCCCTGAACCTTTGAAAATATGCAATACACCATGGCTGACCTAAGGTCAGGTAAGATAGAACTCCAGAAGGGGTGCTAGTTAACTGGATTTTAGTCTACTTTTGACACTAGATTATGGACCATAATACATATCCATCCAGGCCAGTTAGCTATTTTCAATATTTACAAAAATTTTAAACTTAGTACTTTGTGAAGATGTCAAAAAAGAAGATATTCCTATATAAAAGTGTCTAGCAATATTTGTTTTTTGTTTTTTAGAAAATTTTCAACAGCTATAACCCAATCATCTAATTTATGAAAAGGAGATTTGGGAAATAATGTTTCATAGATAGAAACATCTATGGATTTCCATGCAAGAATTGTGACTGCTTCCTAAGATACCTGAGTCCTAAAACCTATAAAACTATGAAAAAATCATTTTAACATTTCTTTGTCTTCATTTCCCAACTGAAACAAAATGACAAAAAATTCTGCCCCTATTTTCTAACTTCCTAGGATGCTTTAGAGTCTCCTGTGACAGATTATTATAATTATTTTTAACATGTCAATGAGCATTAGCACATTACACCAGAAAACTTAATGTGAGCTACAGAACGAACAATTGAAATTAGTAAAAGCAGTACACTGCCTTACACAAAGTTTTCTTACATGTTATTTCATTTAACTCTCCAAATAGGCCAAAAGATAGGTATAATTATCTTCATTTTGCAGATGAGTAAATGAAGCTCAGTGGGGATAGCTGGCTAATCCAAAATCCTAAACAAAGGAATATGGAGAGAAAACCTAAAATAATAATATTAACCAAATAATATTAGAAGATCCAAGCAGAGGTTTTTGAATGATCAGGAACTGTGAAGGGTCTGAAATTTTATTCTACTTATTAGCTAGTGAGTTAGCCTACTGTAGTTCCACGGCTGCTGGTAGGATATGAGACCCCTGGGTAAGAGACAAAACACAGCTTATCGCTGTGATCGCAGCAGCCAGGACGTCAGCATTTACACTGGTTTCCCAAGTCCCAGTTCCCACAGGGCAATACAAAGGCACTCCAGTGACATGTGCACACATGGTGGGTTGTACTCAGAACACTGAGGTTAGTGAACCATTCAGAATGGGCAATGAGAATGCCTACCCTTTGCTCCAACGTAGCCATTATATTTATCCTACTGGATAGTGATCCTGCCTGCCTTTGCTCCAGGGGGAGATATTATCTCCATCTCCAAGGCTGTTGACTATACAAATATTAAAAAGATAGTTCAGAACAAAGGCAGTCATTGCCTCTCGAGGCGTGAAGAAATGTGACAGACCCATGGAAAATTGTTTCCCAATGATATATTACCTCTCCCATAGTCCCCTTCTATTTGCTGGTGATAAATAAATGTAATGATAAGCAAACACAGGCAGTAGCAAAAAAATCGCACAGATCTTGAACCATTCTGCAGCCCTTCAGGGCTCCCTACACAACTGATAAACAGGCGACTGTTTTCTGTGCTGGGATTTGTGAAGTGTTCAAAATGTGATTAATAATTTTATGATAAGATGAAGAGTAATCTGAGGACTCTATTCTTGTGAGAATGCTCATAGAAATTGATTATAAGATACAGATGATACAAGCTAAATTAAAATTTCAGCTTTTAGATGCCATGATATTAGCATTTTTATGCCCCCATTTGACATTCCTTTCTTAAACCAGAGAACTAAAAAATGTTTTAAATGACAGTTGTCCAGCTAAAAGCAACTGTGATTTCTCTTTACTTGGCTGACTGTTTCCAAAGCATCACACTGAGAGACTGACTTAACTTGCTGTATTACTTCTATATCAGAAGAAATTCTCATTGAGTTTGAATGAAATAACCTTGGGTTAGCCATAATTAATCTCCATATTTGATATGTTCCTTTTACTTTCCATGAGCAAGTAACAAAAGAAGCTCTAATTGACTAAAATTCTAAATGCAATGTTGACATAAAATATCCATTAGCAGATAGGTGGCCTATTTATAATTCTGTTAAAGCTGCCAGCATTACCCTAATTCTTAGTATCAAATGACAAGATTAGTGGATGACTCTTTACAGCTGATGGCACATTAAATGGCTATGATGAGAAGAAGGAAAATAAAAAACCTAGTCTCTTAGTTGAATTGTTTTGCAGAAACTGCCTCCACTGGCACATTATGGCTCTTCTATTATTAGTTTAAATCCTTATAAATATATTTTTAAATAATTCCAGAAAATACATAATTTTAAAGTTCTGCTCATTACCTTAGATGTTATAAAATGTGAACGAAACCTTAGAGTAAAATAGTCTTTTTACCCAAAGTGGTGGTTTTAGCAGAGGTGACCAGAGCTTGACAAAGGTGCCTTACATTTCTTAGCCTCAGATTTCTTCATCCACCTGCCACGGTGCCCAGCGTTTCATTAGAAGTTCATTTCATTGAATTATGATATTTGGTATCTACAGGTCTCATTGAAAAGCACTTTCTCTCTGGATACTTAGTCACCAGATGGTCCGTCAAAGAATGAGGCATGTAAATTTTGAAAAGTGGTAAATTTCGAGTGAAAGGCAAGAGAAAGCAGTTATATAGCACATGCCCTTTCTCGCAGGAATACACAATGAAGGCCTCAGTACTTGGTAGACCATGGACAATGTATGGAACGGGTTCCTCGAGTGAAATAAATAGACAGATCCTCCATCCTCCCCACGGCGTCAGTAGAGGTGAATAGACACATAACCACAGTAAAGGAAACCCAGATAACACAACCAGGGTCAACAGACTAGGCCATAAACTCTCAATGGAAAACAACCAGAGCTGCACAATTGAGGTAATTGAGAAACTGACCAAACAGGCAGAGATGCAGTTTCATGGAGCACAACAAAGAAAATATTCAATGGGATTTCCAATACTGTGGATGCCATGAGGCAAAAATCACACCTGCATGAAGCTCCAGGATCAATGTGTGCATAAAACCAGCACATCTTCAGGACAGAGGTAACCCGTGCATTCTCTTTGTCTACATGTGGTCTCCTCACTTAATGCTCCTTGACTGAAAGTTACTTATATACATTAGGGACAGGATGTCTTATGCTGTATTTCAGATTGTCTCAGAAAATAGCAAATATTTCTTTAGCACTATCTATGTTCCAGGCTCTCTTCTAAGCACTTCAAATATATTAACTGATTTACACCTCACAACAATGTTATGAAGTAAATACCATTAAAATTATTCCCAACTTTACAGGTGCAGAAACTGAGACACAGGGATATTTAGTAAATTTCCCCAGATCATACAATTAGTGAGTGGTATGTCTGGGATTCAAACCCAACCAGTCTAGCTTCAAAGTCTGTGGTTTAATCACTGAAAATATTCCCTGCTTAGGGAATGTTTAGAAATAAGAACATACCACAGGTCAGTAGTTTATGAAGCTGATTACCGTAGAAAATTTATTAGCGTGTGCACAGCCTGACACGCTCCAAATATAGATATAAATACATTTTCATATGTACACCTGTATGTGAATTTATTTCACCCGTATCTTTCCAAATATAAAAAGGAAGTCAGTTTTCCTTTAAGAGCAACAGATGGAATTCACTTGTGCCCACAAATTCCGGCTTTTGCAAGGACTTCATAAAGATGCAAAAGTTTTTTAAAAAATTCTTCTTGCAGTATGTAAATATCAAGTATTTTTCTTTACAAACTTTTAATACACCAAGGATGTACTGCTGTTCCCAAGACACACATATTTGTACATACATATATCCTACACCTGGCACACTGGAATAATGTCAACTGTGTTTACTTCAATAATTACCTTCAAACAAACACATGTAGTGATTTTCTCTGAATGTCAGCTCCCACAGGCACGTTCCTTGTCTCACTAAGGCCTCGAGGAAATAAACTAATGGATCAAACCTGGGAAAACGCTAATCCAGCCCTTGAAACATTAAGGACATTTGGAATGTCTAAGATTTCCCCAGAGGTATTATATTCTTCTTTTCAAATAACACTCATAACAAAAAGGCAGTTAAATCATACAAGGAAACGGTCATTAGAAATGACAACAAGTTACATACCCCATAAACCAGTAGGAAGTTATTACTAAGATGGAAATAAAAGAATTTTTTATGTAGACCAAAGACACAGACTTTTGTATCTATATCTTTACCAAACACAGATATCTGGGCCCTCTCTCAGAGATCCTGATTTAATTAGTCCTCAGTGCAGCTTGGGCACCCTAGAAGTTTTACAGCCCTCTGGGCATTTCTTACGTCTAGTCCAGGTTGAGAATTATTGCTGTTAAAGGAGTAGTTGCATGGACATTTGACCTTATGCCCTATGGGGTCTTTAGCTATTGTACTTGGGAGTTAGGGGTAATGTGAAAGTTGGTTGAATAGTACTTAAGGACCATGATCATAACTAATATTTTGAGGTTCTTACTCACCTAGTTCCCTTTAAGTAAGAGTTTGGATGATGTAGGTTCTCTTGACTTTATTACAAATACAGTCATGCATTGCTTAACGATGAGGATATGTTCTGAGAAATGCTTTGTAGGTGATTTTGTCATTGTGTGACCATAGGGTGTACCTACACAAACCTAGACAGTATAGCCTACTACACACTTGGGCCATATGGTGCTTATCTCATGGGACCACCATCATATATGCTGTCTGTCTTTGACTGAAACGTTACGTGGAGCATGACTGTAAGCATCCATAGTCCAGCCAGGTAACCATTAACTCACGTTAATACCCCTCAGTGACTCCCCAAACATCACAGGATGGAGTCAAAAGCTCTAAGTGCAGTGGTTCTGGGTTTACCCCATGACCTCATCTATGACTTCTCCTTTCCTCACAGTGGGTGTGTTCTAGCCAATCCAGTTGAGCAGCAATTCCCCTAGAACTCAGGCTCCTTCACGGCTCCATGCCTTTGTATAAAAGGTTCTCTAAGGACTGGTGATCCAAGTTTTCAAAGGAATTTTAAACATATGTGTTTTCACTAGTTAACATTTACCAGCATTTATTTTTATTATTATTGTAAATTGTATTTGCATTAGCCAGGATAGATCCAAATATCCAAGGGCAGGGTGAAAAGGGTTGCATGAGATAGGACCCAGGCTGACAGAGATTCCAGCAAGCCATTACTGCACCATCTGGATCATCATCCAGCCTCCTCTGACCTGGGCCAAGAGAGAGATGATCGACAGTTTAGGTACTATTCTCAGCTTTGGCACCTTAGTGATAGACATCGCTTCCATCCACAGTCTCACGGACAAAATGAGTCAAACAGCCCCACCCGACCGCATGTGGGCTGGGAAGTGTGTGAGACTTGGCACTTTAAACAATTGAGCATCACCACATTGATTTGTTAGCGATGCTTTTACAAGACAAGAGGAGGGACTCCACGTGTGTTTCCTAGCCTATAATTAGAAAGCAGGAGATGAACTGATTTTACTTCGATCAATTACTACTATAGTTCTTCTCTAGCTCTCCAACTACGTGCCATAATGTCAAACACAGAAACAGACATATTATTTGAAAAAAATTATAATACAGTACACATTTGGCTGATTATGAAATTGTCTATGATTATATTATGTCAAGGTTCCAATTCAGTCACTATGGGAGTCAGTAGTTTTATATACTTCACCTTTAACCCCAGCTAATCTAAGCTCACACCTAGCATCTGATCACAATGTATCATTATGAATCTCTTAATATCATTACCTAACAACTTAAAGTATATGCTGTACTGTGAGTCATTTCTGTTTACCAGGACACTTATACTAACTGATCTAATTATTTTATTGTTAATTTCTGCTTTAAGGATGCCCAAAAATTCATTCCAGAGCCTTTCATTACTCATTACTTTGTTTACCTGTTTGGGCTATTTTTCATAGCAGGAAAAGTACTCTAAAAACAATATTTTCCTTTCTGAAACATGTCCATAAAATTGGAAATTATGTTTGATGAATGCCTGCCATATATAATTTGGTTCTAAATAGTTAAGACCAATGAAAATTTTCTTAAAGTAAAGGGTTTTGAGATTAATATATTTCAGTATTTTAAAACCACCTCAGTCCTTCACCACAAGCAGAACTAAACAGTTGTGTGAAACATATCCACAACTTTTCCTGTATAGTTACTTTAATGAGCCATTGAGACTACAGGTATCAAATAATTTTTTGATTTACTGGTATACATGAAATGCCAATGTGCAATTTGTAAAGTAGATTAGATCATTATTATTTGAAACATTTAACTAATTTTAATGGAAAATTACCTGTGGCTAGTGGACATTATGGACTCAATAAATTTTAAATAACCTGGTGCCATAATTCATAGAAAATTCATGAGTTGATTAGTTTCCGTGCAAAACAGGTTTCTGATGAGAAAATGGAAAGAAGAAATTTTTCTTTAATGCACAAAAGAGTTATAACTTGGAAAGAAAGAAAAAGATTACTTTTCCAAAGTACCAATGTACTAATAACAATGTTCAATACAGTCTATTTAGCCTACTTATAGCTAGAATATAATTTTATTTAAAAAAATTTCTTTAGGAAAAAGTGTTTTTCCTAAACAGTCTTAATACAAAAATATCCCTTAATTACATCTACCAATAAGGTGGCATTTTCCAAACTGCTGAGGTTGTAGAGTGATTTCGTGTAATGCAGGTGTGAGTCCTGTATGGTGATCCAGTTGAATATATAGATGATAAAAGGGACAGAAATTAGGATCTGGCCTGGTGGCATAGTGGTTAAGTTCATGCACTCTGCTTCAGTGGCCCAGGTTTCACAGGTTGGGATCCCAGGCGCAGACTTCCCCACTGCTTATCCAGCCATGCTGTGGCAGGCTTCCCACATATAAAGTAGAAGAAGATGGTCATGGATGTTAGCCCAGGGCCAATCTTCCTCAGCAAAAAGAGGAGGATTGGCAACAGACATTAGCTCAGGGCTAAACTTCCTCACACACAAAAAAAGCAAAACAAAAGGGACAGAAATTAAATAGGCTTCATAAGGCCCCTAAAAATATCTTCTGCAACCTGAATAGAAGACCATTTAGCTCAGGGCTAAACTTCCTCACCAAGAAAACAAAACAAAAGGGTCAGAAATTAAATAGGCTTCATAAAGCCCCTAAAAATATCTTCAGCAATCTGAATAGAAGACTGCTATTCACTAAAATGTCATGCTTTCTTTGGACTCCAAATGGGATGAATTATCACCTCTCCAAAATTTTAATCCTCTGGTTTACATGATCTACACTCAACACACCAGCAGAAACCATGAAGTCTTCCATGATAAAATTCAAACCCAATTAAACTTTTTCATTTGAACAAAAGAAACAGCACCTTCTTTCAGGGGTAACACTTGTTTTGCACACATTCTCACTGACAGTAGCTGCTATTCCGTGGAAGGACATGTGTCCAATTTCTTCCAACTTCTCATCCTAGTTGAAACCTGGCTGTCTGCTGCACCTCTCTCTCTCTTTAATGGTAACTCTTTCTTTTCTCACAGCCCATATTTCTCAGGATCTGATGTCAAGGATGGTAGCCTTTTCCCCCCATTGCCACCCCTCTAATCTTCTAAGTCATGGAGGGTCTTACGGCTCATTGTAAAGCTGCTTTTAGTGAATCAGGGAGGCCCTGGAGATTTCTGGACAGAGGAATCACATCATCTGACTTGTTTTAAAAGGATCATGCCAACTACAATGTTGAGAATAGACTGGAGAGATGAAGAAGTAGCAGGAAAACAATGAGACTATTGCAACACCTCCGGTGAGATGATGCGACCAGGGTGGTAATAGTGGAGGTGGTGAAGGGACGCCAGATTCTGCATCTATTTTGAAGATTAATCCACCAAGATCTTTTGAGTCATTATATGAAGTGTATGACTAAGTACATGAAGTATGAGAGAAAGACAAAAGTCAAGGACCACTTGAGCTTCTTGATCTGAGCAACTGAAAACAGAAAATTGGAGTTGCCATCACTAAGTTTGGGAAGGCTCAGGTGTAGCAGATTTGAGGATGGGAAGAACAGGGATTTAATTGGGGACATATTAAAATTGAGTTGTCTATTATATTTCTAAGTGGACATGCAGGCAATGGCCACATGGGACTGGAATACAGGAAAGATGCCTGGACTGATATATTGAGATATTTTCAATGATTATTTTGATTATTTCTAACCTTCAGCTTTAACTGGCATTCATATATAATCCCACATACGATGCTACTCCATTCCATCTTGTATTATTTATAAAATACATCTTAACCAATGGAGTAATCATTAAATTCAATAAGAGAAATGTTAGAATTAGCATTTAGTCTATCTAATTGTTTTAATCAAGCATTTTAAAATAGAAAATAAACATTTTCTATCAACTACAATGAAAAAAATTCAAAATAAAAAAACCCTGTAAGTTGATCTCAGTTGAGCTTGACTATGGATCTCTTTCACAGGGGGTCAAAACCAGGCAAAACTTAACAGCACAAGTAATTTTGGTTTCACTGCAGTGGTTTCCTCAGTCATTTACACGAAATAAAAATCTGAATCAGTCTTGAGCCAACATGCCCAATCTGGCAGGGCATCTGGACAATAACTATTTGGAAATTACCTTGTTAACTTGATCAGTTGAGACTCTCAAGGCAAATAACTCAGACTCAAAGGTAGCATTGTTTAAAGAATATTTATTGGATTTTGAGCTCAAAGTTCCTTTTTCACTTATTAATGGTGTATTACAATGTTTCCTCACTGCTGGTTGGAGGGGAAAACCTACTGTATCTAGAATAAAATAAAGAGCAAATGTTCTAGTATTGACTAAAACTACCTTATACAACTCCTCTCCTCCCTAGAACATAGGACAATAGGAGAGAGAATCCTAAGTCACTCTCAAACACAAAATGAGGTGGACCCTTGATGGGGAAGGAGGAAAAAAAGAACAGAATTGTTTTAATCGTATATGCTTATTATAAAAGTTAATCAGTAATTCAATGAAACAAAATCAAGCAATTATTATTATCAACCATAATAATTAGCAATTATTATGAAAAATAATGTGCCTATTTTGCCAAACAACTTCAGAAAACATCTTATTCCTTGAAATAGTAGAGATATGTTCAAAGAACATTCAACAAAATATCAGAAATCCAGACTGTGCTCTTAAAAGGTCATTTGTGTTCTGAGGAAACATTCTTTTACAAAAACAAACAGTGATAAACAACAAAACGGACAACATTCCAAATGGCAACATTATATCTAGAGGTCTTGTACTTTTCCCCAGTTACAGTTCGGAACAGGATGTGCAATGAAAATATTACTATATTAGAAAATTTTTGTATTTGCCAGTGATTCAAAGTAATGAAAAGGCTAAATCTGGCCACCTGATAGATCTTGCTTTTATTAGAGTATTCTGGTTTTGTAAATTGGAATTTGAGGCAGTTTATCTTCAATGCAAAAATACCAGGCTATATGGAAAAATAATAAAAAGCAGTGTTTCTCCTTTCCTGTGAGCAATTTACTTTTGGAGGCTGAATCACTTGGTTCCCATGAATTATGCAGCTCCCTTTGTCTTATTGTTATAATGGAAGAAGACAACCACCACCTCAGGATTTACTGATTCTGGGAACCAAAGGCAAAGTGTATTTCCTTTGGGATTTGGAGAAGGGCAGAGTATGTTTTAGCGACATTGATTTCGTGCAACCTAAAATGCATGGCCATTTAATTATGGTAATATATGTTTGAAAAAGAAAAATACAATAGAGTTTTGGGAAGTACAATTCCTCATAAACTCAAGTGTGCAAAATTGTATATATATATATTTTTTTTTTCCAGTAATTGAACCTGATTTCTACCTCAGCCTTCACTTCCCCTGAGAGAAGGAAACTTTGTCCAGTCACATCCAGGTAAACCTGTTTTAGGACCTAAGGTTTGAATTCAGCCAAGCTTGAGATCTTCCTTTTCCTGTCCCTCTTGGAGTGGTGTGGGGTCTGGGGGGTGTATCCACTTCTTAGTTTTGACCTGTGCTGGCCTGTCATCATTGATCATTCTATCGCAGTGCGGTCAACCATACCGTCATGGCTGTGCTCATCTCCACGACTGTCGCTTACTCATCTGTACTCTCCCATGCAGAAATCCACGGAGGCTGGTCTGCCCACCATCTGGGCTGCAGCTTGTACAACCCGTGCTTCCATCTGTGCTTGCATCCCTGCGCCATGCCCGTAAGCCTTTTTCAGACCACCAGCTCTCAGCATCATATCCATGCCTCCCTGGGCCACATGGAAAAATATTTAAGTACTCTTTGTTCCCCTCTGGGGTGCTCTCTAAGGCTGCATTCGGGCCCATCTGCCTCGCCACTCCATGCAGTCATCTCTGCTCTGCTCTCTCCACCTGAGGTGGCACAAGTCTTTTTCTGCCATATTTCAGTTTCCTAGGCAACCATCCCTCATGTAAGCTGACAGTCTCCTCTCTTCTCAGTCCCTATGACGTGAAGAGGTCAATCATCTTCTCCCAAGGGATTGGAGGCAAATGTAGAGCAACCCACGCTGGCATCTAACTCTTATTTAGTGGCCAAATGTTCCTCGTTTTACCATTAATTTAGAGGCCCCTTCTTTAATCTCACTCAGCCAATATATTCTTCTTCCCATGTATTTCCTTTCTTACACCTGATTGTAGGCTTTAGAATTGAACAGCCAATGCTGTAACATCAAGTTCTATAGTTTCTCCAAAGAACCTTCCCCTCCTCTCAGTTAGGACACTGACGGCCTTAATCCTTGTGCTCAAATGGAGTAGGATCACTCCATTTAGGAAAAAGAAAAAACAATTCAACACTTTATATATCATCCTGCACCATAGATGTTTTCTCTATCAATGTATCTTATTGATAAGAGCTTTGAAGTCAGACAAAAATTATTTTCAGTCCCAGTCATTCATTCATCCATTCATTCAACAAGCATAGTATTATATACTTACTAAGTACCAGAAAACACACTTGGCACTAGGGACGATGATAAAAACAAGTATAGCACCTGGTCTTTATGGATCTTACAGTAATCAAAAGATCACAAAAATAAAGACATAGTTATATAATGTGAGCAGTGCTATGAAATAAAAGTAGATGATCCTAATCCCACGTTGGATCTAGAAGATTATGTCAATGTTATGAGAATTGAAGAGTGAACATGAGTTAACCGGGTGAAGAGGGAGAATGAGTGGTGGCGAGGAGAATATTCTTGGCAGAGGTAGCCCCAGGGTAACACAAGGGTGGCTATAGCGCAGAGAGCGGGAGAAGTGAGGCAAGATGGGGCCGGAGAGTCAGCGGGGCCGGGCCACACAATGCCTGTGGGAAGGGAAAGCTACTGAAAGGTTTCATCCAGAAGGGTGATGTCATCAGATTTTCATTGAGGTTTTTAAAAAAACCTCTGGCTACAATGTGGAGAGACTAGGAATAGAAAAATGTGATCCTCGCCAGCTGTTTCTTCATCTCCAAAATAAAGATAATAATGTGAAGAGTTCGTTATGAGAATTAAAGAAAATAATGCATATAAAGCACTTAGCATAATGCCTGACAGAGTAAATATTCAATAAATGTTGTTATTATATTAAAAAAAACAGAATTTTATAAGGTGAAACTCCAGATTATAATAGTGCATTAAGAAGAAAGATAATCAGCTTTGTATCCAAATGTGTATATTTATAATTATGGTTTTTGATTTATTGGCCATGAATTTAATAATCCCATCTGAAAATCCATTTCTTCAGATACAATCGGAGGTAATTCCACATGTCTTATACATTAATATATGTGAAAATGCCTAGCACAGGTCTGATATAGCCATTTTGAGCAAAGATTTTCTTCCCCTCTCCCTTTCTAGAAGAATTAATGCTTCAGGAGCTATTTGGTCATATATGAAGTTGTATCATATATAATCCTTGATAAATTGCCACTTGATAAGATTTATTGAGAGATTATTGGCCTGAAAGTATTAATTCCATTTGCCAAGTACCTAACTTACTATAAGTTTACACGGTTGGAAAATTGGGCTCATTACAAAGAAAAAAAGAAAAATGGAGAAATAAACTGAATTATCTCATTTTTAGCAGAAAGACAGTCAACTGCCTTAAGCAGGATGGGATGAGGAAAGGATTAGAAAATAGTGCACAAGTTTTCCCTCTAACCACTCCACATTTGGTGATGAATAGAAAGGCAGACTCCTTAGAGCAGTCCTTGACACGCAGCTTTTTAAACTTATATTTCTCTAAAAAAATTGTTTAGAGGATAATTTATGGATGTTTTCAAAGTGTTAACTACTTGCATTTTGCTAGTTTTATGGCCAACATAGGCATCTTCCAGGAAAGAGGGTGAATATTCAAAATTTCTGAAAGAGACACTGTAATTGAACAAATGGGAATAAATTTAGTCATTTCCACGGCCTTTCCGGTCAGCCTTATCCTCTAAAGTATAAATTAGAGTGGCAGATGCACTGGAAGTTTTCCACATTGGTTTGTTAAAAGGTGAGTTGCTTGATGCCAATAAGATTGCAAACCAGACAGAGGTGATTTGGCTTTCTCCGGTCTGTGGGCCAACACTGAGCATAATTCAGAAGGAAAAGGCCGTTCACCCAATCACTCAGCCATTTGCCCCCTAAATCTCAGAGGCTGCTTAAATTTCATGTTAGTTCTAGGAATATGGGTCAGTGCCAGCATTCCCAGCTATAAAATTGGGGCAAGAGACATTGGAGATCATCCAATCCAGACCACTCATTTTATGAGTGAAAACACTGAAGCATTTGCCCAAAGACTCACGTCTAGTTTGAGAAAAATTCAACACTAAAACCAAGATGATAACCCTCCACCAAAAAAACTAACCAAGACCAAGTAAGATAAATAATGAAGCATTTTCTTGCCTATCATATGCCATATTCTCTAATCTTTAGAACAAACTTCAATGCCAAACATTACCATTACCATATCCTCAGGTCTGATTGATCTTTGTGAAAAAATGTTTTACATTTTCTGAAATTGGAATGCATTTTACAATTGTTAAGTTCATTTAATACAGTGTCTATTTTTCTGTACTATTCATTAGTCAGTGGTGCATCTAGAAAGCATGGAAATCCAGGAGTCAAGGAAATACAGATTATTTCTTTTTTACAGATAAGAAAACTGAGGTACATAGGAGTCATAAAACTTATCCAAGTTCACACACTGCTGTATGACAGAAATGAGGCCAGAAAGCACATCCATTTGACATTGAAGCCCTCAGTTGTTCCACTTCCTTCAACCAACCTGGAAGTTTTAGTCAGTAACAAAGCCCACGTCACTGAACAGGATGGGACATTCTGTTGCTTGCCCAGGACCCTTCCACCCTCTGCCCTCTACCTAAGAATGTTTCTTTGAGGAACTACCCTTCCCCCATTGTGTAGCAGCCACGTATAAGTCAAGGAACACAGTTTCATTCATTTGATCACAGTGGTTGCTTCAGAAATGAGCAAAAGCCAGTTGAAAAGGATGGATTTCCCCTGGATACAGCGACAGGTTCACGTTGGAACAATCAGAGTAAAGTTCAAGAGTTTTGTTAGGTAAGTATGGAGAACAATCGCCTTTCTTTCCCTGAGTGTGAACGAAGAAGCACGCAGCCCTGATTGTTGCTGGCAGTCCTACAGCAAGCACGAAGGATACCAGCCTGAGATGAAAGCAGACACATGACAAAAGGCACAGCAGAGACAATCACAGAGAAACTGAGTCAACACCTATATTAAACAATGCCTGAAACCTGCTCTACCTCCACTGATCAACAAATTTCTTTTATTATGTAAGCCAGTTCAAGTTGGATTTTCTGTTATTTGCAACCACTAAAAGAACCCTACCCCTTACATCACCTGTGGTCCAACCTAAAGCCCACCCAACATCAGAACAGCATCCCATTCGAACCAAATGTGTCATCTCAACCCAACCTTATACCCCATCTAATTCTAAGCCCAAACATGTAACTGCACCATCCAATATCATTTTCATAAGCAAGTGTGCCAGTAAAACATCAATTTACGTTCTAGCTACATACATAACCTATCTATGATTTTTTTAAAACTTATTAATAGTGATAAATCTCACACATCTCTTCAGTAATGATTCCTTTTATATAACCAATAGTCAATGAATTTATTGCACTTTCATACAAAGTTCAAACTATTTTCAAAAGTCTTCCAACAATAGTAAATAGGGCAACTATGGATAAAGTACTCCTTTGACACCCCATATAGTCTACTCATTAGGCCTACTCATTACCCCAATCCAGACACTTCCTGTCCTTGTTATTCCCTGCCGAGTGGTCCTCAGAACCACTCGTCCTAGACACACTACTGATATGTCCCAGACTTCATCATCTACTAAAATAGAACTATTTTGTTTCACTTGCTCAAAACTTTCCTTCAATATCACAAGGTATCAAATATTTTACATCAATTTTTACTATGTGCTATTAATGGATGACTGTCTCTACTCATTCTCTCTCTGAGGCCTTCTCACTTCCCCCTAATAATATGTACTTATTTTAAGAGTGACCATTTGTACATAAAAGCAATTTGCTTATTTTCTATTTAGTGATCTTTTTGCTAGAAATTTCATTAGAGCTAGAAGTAAAGAAGCAGAAGGAAAACAACATGGCTAGTTGATTGACTATTTGGAGAGTAAGTGGAAGGCCTTATATATACCTCAAATCAGACTATATAAATTACCATCAATTCTGAGAGGCAGCTGTAAAAAATTAAGAACTTCAGTTCATAATTCTTACTCATACCTCATCAGCTCTGCTCCAACTTTTTTATGATCTTCCCTATAGTGGAATTACACATATGTCTAATGAAGACTTTCTCCATCAGCTTTGCTGATGTGACAAATAACTCCAAAATCTCAGCAGCTTTTAATAACAAACATGAATTTCTTGTTCCTGGTAGATGATGAAGGCTGTGGGTTGGCCACAGATGTTGCAACTCCGATCAACTCTACTCAGCTGTCTATGTGGCTCTGCTTTACAGGTCTTCTCATTCCAGGACATGGGTTGAAGGACCCACCCTGCTTGAGACAGAGAAAGAGCCAAACACACAATGGCTCTTCAAGGTTCTGCCAAAGGTGGTATAATTTGCATCTCATTGGCCAAAGCAAATAGCATAGCCAAGCTCAGTTTCAACGGGGATAAGGAGTATATTCCTTCTACAGTGGGGGACACCGCAAGTTATATGGAACTGGAGATAATGTCTAATCTCTCAGAGACATGCATGGAATAAATCATTAGAGGTGAAAGTATGATCTACAGAGAAGGTTAGCAACATTTGCTCCCTGATTATTTAACTTAGTTCCCTGTGGCTGGCTGATTAGCTGGCCCCAAACCATTTCTCTTTTCCTCCTTGGCCCAGCTGGGTTACATTTCCCAGCTTCCCTTAGAGTTAGTTGAGCCATGTAACTGAGTTCTGGTGAATGAAATATAAGAAGAATGGTGTAAGCCTCTGGTAGGTTTGGCCTATAAAATGCTCCCATGTACAACCTTCCATTCTCTTTTTCCTCCAAGGACCTAGGAGAGTACAGAGCCACAGATGGAAGGAACCAGAGCTGCTGAGTCACTGCTTGGAGAAGAGCTGCCCAGGAGATCCCGCGCCAAACCATTGTGTGGGTGAGAAATAAGTTTTTATTGTATTAAGTCACTGAAACTTCTGTTGTTTTTCTCAGGAGTAAGCCTCTTCTGGCTAACTCGGTGCATAAATCTGAAGACCTCCTCACTTTTTCGTTTTCACATCCATTTTAAGGAAGTGACACTTTTCTTTCTGTGAGCTATCCTAAACTACATTACTCTTTTCTTTATTCATTTAAATATTCTATTTAAGTTTGTAGACCACCCAAAGAAGGGACTGCCAGATTGAGGGAGAATGTTGGCCACATACTCAGGCCACTCCTAACAGCTAATACATCCATGTGCTACCGTGATACCATTCAGAATGTCACGAATCCCTTTCTCTGGGACCCTGGGTAGAAGTTCCCCCATTTCCTATTGATCTTAAAAACTAAGCTAGATTCCCAGGCCAGAGTCTATTCCAGATGTTGATTTCTCATCTCCTAAGGAAGCAGCAGCAGGGCAGAACACACATCAGCAAACTATCTCAGGAAGCAGTGGTTCACACTCTTGGTAAAATCCTCTAACGTCAACTAGTGGCACAGTTTTGTGGTTAAGCAATAAATGAAGAGTGAGCGGAAACACTTGTTTCTCACTCCATTCTCATAAAACCCTGTGAGGTGGTATGATTAACATCAGAGAAGTTAAAACAGTATCTATCGGGGCTGCCCAGTGGCGCAGCTGTTTAGTTCACGCTTGGCAGCCCGGGGTTCGCGGGTTCGGATCCCGGGCGCCCGCCGATGCACTGCTTGTCAGCCACGCCGTGGCAGTGTCCCACATAAAGTGGAGGAAGATGGGCACGGATGTTAGCCCAGGGCCAGTCTTCCTCAGCAAAAGGAGGAGGATTGGCAATGGATGTTAGCTCAGGGCTGGTCTTCCTCACAAAAGAAAACCCAGTATCTATCTCACAGCTTTGTTATGAGAATCAAATGAGTTGATATTGTCAAAGCACTTAGAATGGAAACAAGCAAAGAGTAAGTAGTATAAAAGCAGCCACTAAGGGGACGGCCCTGTGGCCTAGTGGTTAAGTTCGGTGCACTCTGTTTCTGTGGTCTGGAATTCGGTTCCTGGGCGTGGCCCTACACCACTTGTCAGTGGCCATGCTGTGGCGGCGACCATACAAAATAGGGGAGGATTGGTAAAGATGTTAGCTCAGGGCAAATCTTCCTTAGCAAAAAAAAAAAAAAAAAAAAGGCAGCAATTAAATTTTTAAAAATTAAAAATTATCCCCATTTTACAATTAAGGAACCCAAAACTCAGATAAACTATTTTTCCAAGATCGTGTGGCTAATAACCGACACAATTAGAACTCAGGTTGGGACTTCTTGACTCTTTCAACTCGATTTTCTACATCTTGTCTTTTCAAGGACATAGATAACACCTAAAACCAGACTTAGAAAAAAGATACTATGGATTCAGGAGGAATACTATCATCTCCCCGGTTACCAAAGTCCATCTGGCATGAGGTACATCCAAAACTCAAATCGCTACCACAGGACTGAAAACGTTTTCAACACTAGAGCCTGTCAGATTTAGCTGTGTTTGTATAGAGATGAAGACTGACTCACTCTGACTCCAAAAGATACACTGTCCTTAAGGATCTCCCGGGATGAAGCCAGGAAGTCCTAAATGAACCATGTAATGAAATGAAACCCATCGGAAGAAAAGTATTTAAAACAAAATGTCACCCTTCACTCTCTTCCACACAGAGCACATTAACGAGGTTACCTGCAGAGAGAAAGAGCCCAGTCTTGATTCCTCCTCATTTCTCTAGTTCTTTCCTGGGGAATTGCTGCTTTGCCCCTTGAGACTCACGAGGATGTTACAAAATGAGAAAGTATATCCGTCCTTTTTAATATAATGCTTCTCTTCCCCAAGTGTTTTCCTTTGAGAATAATAAATTTCCTCTTGGAAATTGAGTCTTGGCACGAGGCTTCTCAATTTGCCAGGGAGGGAGATCTACTACGGGAGTAGATACTAGCGCAGAGCAAAAACACCATCTCCTGAGCCCAGGAATTAACAGAAATCGAGACTTGCCTAAAGGAAATCAGGTAATTAGTCTCATGAAAAACGAAAAAGAAACTCACTCTGGCTTTTTTGTTTTGGCCCCTCTTGTCAAATATCCTTAGGAATCTGTCGTGGTGGAAGATCTGTTTACCATCTTTCTACCAATTGAAAGAAGAGCAATTCTTATCCAACCCCATCTCTGCCCATTTCTCTCTTCATCCACAAACTTCCTCCCAGATTAGGTTTACAGTTTTGGGAAAGCCTGCGTGCTTTTCTCTTACACATACATTTTATCTGCTCAAGGACTCTCCTGCCTTTCCTTGTCACCTGAAAATTTCTACTCACCATTTCAGTTTTGGCTTAAACATCGAGTCCTCCACCACACACAACATCCAGACCCAGCTGACAAAGACTCTTGACAGCTTGGCCAACAATCTCTCTTCCCTGTAAACTCGAAAAGGACAGAGCAATATCTATCTTGCCTGTCACATGCAAAAGGCTCTTAATAAATACTTACAGAATGGACTAAAATGTAATTGGTCAATGGGATATTATATTTTAAAAAATGCTTAAAATGTGACTGTCATGCCTTGCTGTTTAAACTTAGAGTTAATGAATCACAAAAGAGAGTTCCAAAATAAAGTCTTTGGGAAATGGTTTCTAACCTCAACTGCATCTTAGCAATTTGAAGAGCTCACTTAACATTTGCTTATAGAAGACACAGGAAGAAAGAAAGAGGATGGGCCCATTTTTCTACTAATATGTGATTTTTTTTTATTCTGCATAATTTTTAAAACTCTGGTTATTATGTCATATATGTCGGGGGGGACTCTGATGTTTTGACAAGTCTTTACTTTCTGGTTAACAGTGTTCAAAATGCTGAAGTCAGACTCATATTATATTTAAATACGTGGCCAGTAATTTTGCCTGGTTTCCTATTGTTGTTTTGTACATCCAAGACAATCAATCAAAAAATACAATGAAAAATCTGATGAGAGGGCAAGAAATAACCTTTCATGACAACATCTAGGCCACATATGATTTGCTCCCTGAAATTGGGGTCCTAAGTGACAATTCTGTTTTTGACCTTGTATTCATTCGAGGTTTTATGTCTGTACTTGTAACAAGTTGCCCAGCCTTGGTCTTGGTCCCTTCTGTTCTCTGGCATGTCATTATCTCTTCCTTTTTTCTTTTCTATTGTTTCAGTCTATGATTTGCTGGGGCTTGTTCTTTTAAACCAGTTGTTATCTGACACAGATAGGTTTTTTTTTCCAGGTATCTTCTCCCCACAATTCTACTTCCCACTAACCAGAGAAAATGTCACCTGAAATATATGGGCCTATTTTCTCCTCTGATCTGGAAAAGAAGAATATTTACAGCCAGATGCACTAAATAAATCGAGGGAAAAAAATCGTTACGTACAAAAGAAAAGTATGAAAATATTCTGTAACTTACCAGGTTTTCTAATTAGTAAATACAGAGAACATTTAATTCCTAAATACAATGAAATTACTCCCCATTTGTCCACAATGATAGGGAAGATGGCACTTCTCTTTTAATAATCTAGTTAACTGATAATTGTTACACATACTAAATAGGTTAAAATGTTTTATTTATCATGACTATTTCTAAAATATAAATAATCTCAAAGCAGGACTGAAGATGAGTTGATCTATCCCTTTGATCTAGAAATCATTCAAGTATCCTGAATTTTCTCAGGTAATTATTGTGGAGATCAAGAGTCCTTGCACTAAAGTACCAAATGCATTTTTTTTTTAATTGTGGCATTCTGCTTTCTGAACAAACAGGAGTTGATTGGCATATAATCTAGACTTTATCACTTTCTGTCCAAATTATATTGTAGTTACTTCCTAATCAATTTATTTCACTTCAGTCTTTCTCCTCACTCTGACTTATCTCCTTGAAACACTGATCCCCAGTTTATATTCTACCAGGTCCCACCTACTTTGCCTAGTTTCAAGAACTTCTAAGACTGACGGCCCTACTTCCCAACCTTATTTCACAGTCCTCCTCAAACCAGAGTTTAGTTTATCATATCATTTTGTCACGGACTAACTGCCCCAAGTAACTCAAAGGAGGTTTCAGAAGCACTTCATTTTCTCAAAGGTGTTTTTTAAGTTATGTTAAGAGATGCAATTACCAACCACCCTGAACCAGCCCAAACCCCACCGCAAGAGCGACACCTGCGTTGATGGCCAAGAAGTGTCCGAGATTTACCTTCATTTCATTTTAATGTTAAGATCTCCGCCCCAGGAGGAGCTTAAGCCTTATTACCATCACATGCGATATATATGGAAGCATGTTTTCAAACTGCGCCTGTGCAAGTGAATGCCCACTTCTACCTGTGATGGTGAAACCTCCCTTTTGAATATGCATCCCCCATCGGAAATAAAAGGTACCTGTTTTCCCTTGCTCGGAGAGCCGTGGCTTTGGAAACGATTCCCCGTGGTCTCTTTGTTTGCTGTCAGTAATTTTACTTTGTGTGACAACTGCTTCTGGTGAAGGCTTTGATTTGAACTCACCAAGAAGCGAACCCACTTTGGTGTGGTAACTATAGTTGCTTATATGGTTTCTAATATTACTCACTGTGATTTCTTGTAAACTAAATAGACTCTCAAACCAGCTCGCTTCTGTCTACATTATTAATCCTTAAAAACAAGGACATGTCCCACGTTTATTCTCTCCATGGCACCAAATACATGAATGAGGGGGGAAGAAGGGAGAGAAAACTACTTTCGTTCATCAACCAGATGCCAAATGTCCAGGCCTTTGCAGGCCTATTAAATAACTGAAACACCAAAGTATTTAGCACAATTCTGTGCATAATAAGGGCTCAATAAATGTTTCTTATTATTACTATGTTATTTGATCCTCCCAAAAATTTGTAAAGAGATACGGGGAAGTAGAGTTCCAAAAGAGTATGTGATTGTCCAAGCTGACACACTAGAAAAGAGCACTGGAATGTTAAACCAGAAGGCTTTCCCCAGCAAGTGACAGAAACACAACTCATAGTGGTTGAAATAAAAAGGCATTTCATGTCTTAAATAATAGAGTCCAGCAGTGTGGTGACTCCAGGACTGGTTAATTCAGGGGCTCAACGATTCACCCAGGTCCAAGTACTCATCATCTTCCCACTCTACTGTTTTCAATGGCTAGCTTGATTGTCAGGCTAGTTTCCCCCATAAACCAAACACATCGCCAGCAATTCCATCCCAAACGTCCAGACACAGTAACGTTCAAAAAAAGAACGGGCACCTCTCAGCAGTGAAAAAGCCTTCCCCAGCAACACCGGAGCAGTCTTCCCCTCTTGTTTCATTGCCCAAAGCTTGAAATAATTGCCAGTAGGGACAACGGGGCCAATGATGACCAGCTTGAGCCCAAAAGCATCCACCACTCTCAGGTTGGGGGGATTAAGAAAACTTCCTCTGAAGTATGCGGAGAAGAGGAAATACATGAACACAATCGGGGCTCTGTTAGGAAGGAGGGAGAAGGAAAGAGTGAATGGATATTGGGGGAGAAAAATCAGCAGGACTGGCTGTCACTATGTTGTCTCAAAGTAGCAAATAATAAGTTAATATTAACTGGCTAATTGAACATATAGATACCTGTATGAAGGAGGAAAGACAGAAGGGGGAAGGAAGGGAAGGAGGAAAGAATGAAGAAAGCAAGGAAAGAGACAAGGAAGAAGCCCA
This sequence comes from Tapirus indicus, assembly GCA_031878705.1. NCBI lineage: Eukaryota > Metazoa > Chordata > Mammalia > Perissodactyla > Tapiridae > Tapirus > Tapirus indicus. The sequence goes on along the minus strand of CM062939.1, from coordinate 24,508,349 downwards.
CCTGAAGGTCAGTTTGAGTCACGTTAACTATTGTCTGTGCCACTCGCACAGGCTGTGGAAGTACTTTCTGAAAATCACAGAGCTCCGCAGGAGGGTCTGTGTACACTAGACAGGCTTTCAGGGATAAAAGTGATTTGAATCCCAATGGGGAGCTGATGGTAACCATGTTCAAGAGAGCAGGCCATCAAGAGCTAATGAGGCTGTCAGGTCTGCGAGCTAACCAAGGCAGAGACGCATCAAAATGATTCCGCAGGAGGCATAACTAACACAACAGTTTGTAGCGAAGCTACAAATGAGGATGAAACTTAACCAACTCCTTCTTAAAAGAAAAGAAGAAAGTTATTTTCTGCAACTAGAGAGAAAGATGATTTCACGAAAGAAGGATGGCAAAGAGGGAGCGGGTATTACTTAAATTAATGTAATTAATTATTTTTTTGCAGTGTGCTAGAAATCCAAGTGATAACATAAGCGAAAAGGTTAAACAGTAATTCTCAGTAAATACAGAACAATTTTAAAAATTAGAGCTTACAGATTTGTGTAGGCCTGTGATTCTAGGGTTATTTAAAGATGGTCATGGATACAAGAACAATCTAGGCCTTTTCCATAGATGGAGACCCCCGCATGTTGATGAGGGCCTTCCTCTTTCTGAATATTATTCTGGATTATTAGAATATGCATAACATGACTTACATCATAAAAGTAGAAATGCATCTGATGTCGTCCTCTGTGCTTTGGGGCAAATGCGGGGACCCAGGAATCTGAGGGCCATGGCACCATCCAGAGGCATCACATATGACACGCACCATATGTGGGGACAGATCTGGATAGAAATCCCAGTTCTGCCACTTCTTAGCTGCACCACACTGCCTGCTTCCTAATCCCTCTGCATCCCTCTGTGAGACCCTCAAATGCATTCCCACAAGTACCTCCTTTGCCACACTGGGGACAGCCCAGGACCTATGCAAATTGAGTTTCTGGGCATAAACCTGGGAATCCCACAGGTCCTGAAAGTGAATAAATTACATACCAACAGTATCACAGGGTCACTATAAGTAAATGTTAGTAATCATGGATGAAAACGTGGCAGCATCTATGACATGACTGTGTCTACACAGGGCCAGTGAATTGAATCAGTGCTGGCACTCATAGGTTTTAAATTTGAGGCAGAATTTTCAATTAATTCTATTCACTGCCCACAGAAAATTTTAATTCACATTTAATCTCTTGTATCTGACTGGTTCGTTAACTGGTGTCTCCATTAAATCCTTGAGTAAAATGTGTCTTAGTCAGTTTGAGCTACCGTAACAAAATCCCATCAACTGTGTGGCTTAAACAACAGAAATCTGTTTCTCACAGTCCTGGAAGCTGGAAGTCTGAGATCAGGATGCCAGCGTGGTTGGGGTCTGGTGAGGGCTGTCTTCCTGATTTGTGAGTGGCCTCCTTCTGGCTTTGTCTTCACATGGCGGAGAGAGCGCGATCTCTCTCCCTCCTCTTATAGGTCCACTAATCCCCCCGTGAGGGCCTCACCCTCATGATCTAATTTAACCCTAATTATCTCCCAGAGACCCCCATCTCCAAATACCATCACACTGGAGGTTAGGGCTTCGACGTATGGATTTTGGAAGGACACAAACATTGAGTCCATAGCAAATGTATATGTCAGCTGTAGCCTAAAAACTTTGAATGTGAATTTTGAATCACATTATTGAATACCCACATCCCTGCTTTTGCATCCAGATATTTGCATGTAAATGCTACTAAACACTCCCAAGTTGGGGGGAAAAATCAAGTCACATTTATTAAATTTGTTGTTTTTATTTATTTATTTAATTTTCTTTTTTTGAGGAAAATTGGCCCTGAGCTAACATCTGCTGCTAATTTTCCTCCTTTTTTCCTTTTTTCTGCCCAAAGCCCCAGTAGATAGTTGTATGTCATAGTTGTACATCCTTCTAGTTGTTCTATGTGGGATGCCACCTCAGCATGGCTTGATGAGCAGTGCTTAGGTCTGTGCCCAGGATCTGAACTGGCGAACCCTGGGCCACCGAAGCGGACTGGACAAATTTAACTGCCACGCCACCAGGCTGGCCCCAGTTTGTTTGTTTTCGTTATGCAATGAATGCACCGAGATGAATTCATGTTCCCCACTATGATTTTAAAAAGGTAATCAGGATTTTTTTTTTCCTTTGTGCAGTTTCCTACTTCTGCTACATTTATCTTGCTGGGAATCACACAATAATTTTGTTGAAGTATAACATACATAAAGAAAATTACATATATCATAAGTATAGAATTTAACAAATTTTCAAGAACCAAACCCACCTAAGTAACCAGAACACAGATCAACAAAATAAAATAGCACAACAGAACCAACCCCTGAACCCCCACCATTGTGGCTCCCATATTCCTTCTCAGCCACTCATCCTCTCAAGAGCAACTAGTATCCCCAAGTCCAACACCACTAATTTTGCCTATTTTTGTATTTCATTAAAAGGACTCACATGATATTTACTCTTTTGTACCTGGCTTCTTTCCCTGAATATTACATTTCTGAGATAAATTAATGTGGTTGTGTGTTGCAATAGTTGTCCATTCTCAGCACTATAGAATATTTCATTGTATGAATATATTAAAAGTTATCCATTTTACCGTTAATGGGCATTTGGATGATTTTCAGTTTGAACAACATTACTATAAACATAATAATACATCTTTTGGTGAACACACACACATTTCTCTTGAGTGTATACTTATCAGGAAAACTGCTGGGTCATAGGGTCTGCATCTTCAGTTCTAGGAGATGGTGCCAAACAGTTTTCCAATGTGATTATAGCAATTTACAACAGGGTGTGGGTATTTTTCCACATCCTTGCTAACACTTGGTCTATTCTTGTTTTCTCTCCATTTGAATATGTGGTATTATATCACTGCAGTTTTAATGTGCACCTTCCTAATGACTAATGAGTGTGTGCCTTTTCATTTGTCTACGGGCCATTTGGTTACCCTCTTTTGTAAAGTGCTTGAAGATTTTCGCCCATATTTCTATGGAGTTTACTGTATTTTTCTTAGTTATTCCTGGGGGTATTTTACATATTCTGGATAAGAACCCGTTGTCAGATATATGAGTTACCAACATCTCCTCCTACTCTGGCTTTTTTCACTCCCTTAAGGGTGTCCTTGGTGAAAAGAAGTTTTAAATTTTAATATAGTCCAACTTATTTTTTCTTTATAGGTTTTTCTTGCATCCTATTGTAAAAATCTTTGCCAGTGACAAGGTCATGAAGATATTCTCTGATATCTTTTTATAGCTTTATTGTTTTACCTTTCACATTTAAATCCACAATCTGTCTGGAATTGATTTTCATGTCTGGTTAAAATATTGTTTCATATGGATACTGAGATGACGTAGCACCATCTGTTGAAAAGACCATCCTTTCCCTCATTACACACCAGTGCTGCCTTTGTCACAAATCAACTTCGTGTACCTGGATGTCTGTTTCTAGACTTTCTACTCTGTTCTACCGGTTTATGTATCTTTACAATACAATACTACCCTAATTACTATAGCTTGATAATGTCTTGATACCTGGTAGTGTAAATACTCCAGCTTTATTCTTCTTTTAGAAGTTGCCTTGTCTATTCTCATACTTTGAGTTTACTAGAATTAGTTTGTCGGTGTTCACACACGGAAAAAGAATCCTGCAGGGATTTTGATTACAATTGCATTAAATCCATACATCAATTTGTGGACGACTGACATATTTATAATACTTAGTCTTCCAATCTATGAAGACAGCATTTTCATCTGCTTAGGTCTTCTTTAATTTCTCTCATGAATGTTTTGTAGTTTCATTTTCATTAGTTTTATTTCTAGATGTTTGAATTATTTGTTATAAATGATTTCTTTTTAAAAAAACCTTTCCATTTGTAATTGTTTTCTACTGGTATATGGAAATAGAATTAATTTCATGTCATTAATCTCATTTCTAGCTGTTGCTAAATCCATCTATTAATTCCACAACTTTATAGATTCTTTCAAACTTTCCACACATACAGTCATATCACCTGTGAATAATGACTATTTTATGTCACCCTCTCTAATCTTCTGAACTGCAAGAAAGCAGAATCATGACCTAACCGGATTCCTTCCCCCAGCCAGGAGAGAGGTATCTCATAATACCTGCCTGGCAGAATTTCATCACCGCAATGGACAAGTGGATGTTACGTGTCTTTCATTCTTTTCCTTCCAAATGGGAGTTTTGAGTATGGTTACCATGTCTCTGCTCCACCACTGGGTGAGGGAGAAGACAACTTGGTTGTGAGTTCATAGGTGACTGGGCTGCAAGGAGTAACATGTGCACCTGAAGGAGCAGACCACATCACCAGAAGATTCTTGACTTCGAGCTGGATGTAGCAACTAGATAGGCTTCCGTTGAGCTGCTTCCCTTGGGGAGTGGGTATGTGTAACACTGTTGACTGTCCCATATTCCTCAATATTCTGTTCTTTATTGGCCACCGACCTCACCTGGCTTTCCTCTCATCTCTACACCACTCTTCTCAGCAGCAGCCCTTTCTCTGCCCACCTCCATAAGGCAGCCCTTCCCCAGGTTCTTGCAAGTAGGTCTCCTCTACTTGTCCCTCAGTCCCCCCCTCATTGAGCTTATCTTATACCTAGCTCCAAGTATCTCATTTATCAGATTTCTAGCTTTAGTTTGTGGGGGATCAGAATTGGCCACCTCAAGATGTGTCTCTCTCTACCTTGCTCTGAAGGACATTTGACCTCCCCCCCTCAGTTGTCTAAAGGAATTTGGGATGGGCCCAAGAACAGGCCTCACCTTGGAAGACTCTGGGTATCCATAAACCAGGAGGGTCTTTGCTACACCCATTCTTATCAAAGTTCTGGTAATCTCCAGTTGTAAAGATATCTCCTTCTTTGTAGAGGGAGGAGAGGAGGATGACCTTATCTCTAAAAACCGGTCAGTGTGGAAGGAGAGGCCTTAAATCTGTATAATAACTTTATTGTGCTTTTCTTGTAATCCCTCGTGGCTGACACTCCCAACTCCCCCCAAAATCCTCGTTTGTCTATATAAGAGGAGAATCTCCACCATTTTGTCGAGAGACACTCCCTGGTCTCTCCCATGTACATGTTTTATAAAGCTTTGTTTGATTTTCTCCTGCTATTCGGCCTCATGTCAATTTAATTTATAGCCCAGCCAGAAAGGATCCAGAGTGGGTAGAGAATGTTCTTTCTCCCCATCAGTTTTTTTCATTGATTTCCAAATTCTAACTTGCTGGAGAGATCCCCTTCGAAGACCAACCAGAATTTCAAAAGCAACCTATTCAATATCAAAATCATCTTTCCTCAACAAAACTGTTCCTATTCTTGCCTTCCATGTTTTCTAAATGGTGACACTATTATCCTCATTTGCAATTCTCAAAAAAAATTATCAGAGTTAACTCTAGGTTCTCTCTCTCTCTCTCTCTCCCTTCTCCTCCCTCACCACTAGCTCCCTTGTGCTCCCCATCTAGCTCTTTGTTCTTTAAAACCAATCCTGCTGTATCCCGACTGTCACTTCCTCTGTTTCTACACTGTGCTGCTCACACCTGACCACCTTCAAAGATTGCCACATCCAACATCTGAACTTGCCCAGCTTCCTAAGAAGTATATTTCTTCTCCTGCTCTGCCTGCCGAATACATTTTCTACCTCATTGCAACCCATCTTCTGCCTCGTGTTTTGCTTGTCCCATCTTCTCAACCTTGCCCACAACTACCTCCCTCGTCTGCTCTCAGACTGTGAACTGTTTGAAAGTGGGAACTGAATGATAGCTTTATATCTTCCACATTATCAAGTAGATTGTTTTACCTATAACTGGGGCTCCACAAAATTTAATAAAATGTAAATTTTTGAACATATTATAAAAGCACTTTAACTGATGCAAAAATATGCCGACTTGGAATTCAGTGTCTTAAATAAGTACAATTATATTCCATGGATCTGTGAAAATATTTACAGCCAGGGAAGCTATGTACTGGATCTATTTTCTTTCAATTGTTTATTTGAAATAAAATAGGTATCATGATATACTTACTGTGTGACTACTCACAGGGCTGGTAGGAAGTACAGTTAATTAACATTTGCTGAAAGCTTTAAAATTCTTAGCTAAAGATATTTTATGGTTCCAAAATCCCTTTATTTTATTCCAGAATAGTAGAGTGGTCTAGTTTGTCTGCACTGAAAAATGAAAGGACACAAAGAATGGAAGCACATAGTAGATGTTATGAATGCTGCAAACCTCAGAAGCATTTAGTCTTCAGATTTTAGATATATTCATTTTAATACATATTTTGGAAGTGTGTTTAAAGCAGGGATGAATTCTGAGTTATGGAACAATTTCCTTGAATTACAGCTCAGCTGCTAGCACAAAAGTCCACTACCTTCTGTCATGAAGATTTTTGAAACCACACTGAATAAAAGAGCAGCTTCTCACTGGGTTCATTTCATGGTTAATTTTAAATATGCACATCAATGCAGTGCTGTTTACCAAAATAATAATAACCACCACCTCTAATTTGGTGAATCAGATCCTTTTCTAATTTAACATTATAAAATATATAAACTACCTGGTAGAGTTTAAATACATATACACATATCTTAACCTATATCTGGTATATATAAGGTCCACACAGGTATGCTTACAAATGCCTTTAGTAAAATCAGGACAAGATGTAAATAATATAATAGTTCATTTATAATAGAGATATTTGTATAAATATAGAGCAAAATCATTTTTATGGAATACAAATACAAATAGAGATTTTTCCCCCAGTCAAAATAAATTTTAACATAACCTCTCATTTTGCAAATAAATATAGAGAGTTGGAGATATTTCTGCAAATGTAAATATCCAGTTAATACATAGGAATAGGCACAAACTTATGATACCTACTTCCATGGTGTCTTCTTGATCAAATATAAAAGTTCGGAAATAGATATTTTCATATTTCTTGATGAAAGTCAGATAAACTGAAGCACAATGAATCTTCAAAATAATACAACTTATATAAGAGAAAAAAATAACATTCAGTCAAAATGAAAACAGTTTATGCCTCGTATAGTACACCAATGACTGCATGAATCAGAAACAATTCTTTTAGTTGTATGTTTCTAGGAAACACTGACTTAAAAAATATTTTAAGGGGCTGGCCCCATGGCATAGTGGTTAAGCCCAGCGTGCCACTTCATCAGCCCAGGTTCGCAGGTTCAGATCACGGACGTGGACCTACACCACACGTCAGCCATGCTGTGGTGGCGACCCACATGCAAAATAGAGGAAGATTGGCACAGACTTTAGCTCAGGGCTAACTTTCTTCAGGCAAAAAAAGAGGAGAATTGGCCACAGATGTTAGCTCGGGGTTAAGCTTCCTCAGCAAAAAAAAAAAAAATTTAATAACAACAGCCTATAAATTTAACAATGCTAGGTTATTGCTAGAGACACAGCACTAATATGTGATATCCACTTTTAAAGGCTTAATTGTGTCTTAGAAATGCTGCTAACAGAGAACGTGCCCTGCTCTGGGCCTCCTACTGCCCCCATGCCCACCCCCAATACAGGCTCCATTCTGGTTACTGACTCCTTCAGGCGTTCAGCCCGGTGCATCTCGAGACCGCTTCTCACCAGGGATAGAGATGAAATGCTGAATTAAAGCACCTGAAACATCTGCCTCCCTCCACTCCTGTTCATCTCATAGTTATGGACACTCCAATGCAGTCAAGCTGGTATCTTCTGTTTCCTGATTTGTGTTCAAAGAAGGATGCCCTTGGCCCTTTTACCTCTTGACAGCCTTTATCTTAATGATATACTCAAAAGCTATTTTGAACCAAATTCTGTTTTCCTCTCTCAATAGACTCTTACCAAATCTCTACTTCTTCAAGATGCAATTGATGGAGTGTTTCTAGCCATTACCCATTTGAGTCTTCACAAAGCTTTACAAAAAGCTACTTCCTCTTCAACAGCTGGGGCTGCTGCAGAGGTGACCCTCCAATCCCGCCATTTTCGATGTGTATTACACAGAAGTTTGGTTCCATGGGATGGTAATAGGTTCCAGAAGGAAAAATCTTTCTTTACTGCAGGAATTCTCAGAGTTTTTAACATGTTAACGTGCGGTGTGATTCTTCAAGGAGGAGAAAAGATAAGTAGCATTTCCCAGTCTGATTGTAAGAACAAAGCTCTCATTTGAGAGAGAATCTCATAGGAATAGTGATCCATGAAGCATCTTTGGGAAACTCTGTTTTAGGTAATGATTCTAAAACCAAACATACTGATGTGTCTGCCTCCCTGCTATTGTATTTCTCTTTCACACTCAGCTGGAACATTTAATCCACAAAGACAGACTTACCTCTCCCCTTAGCTCTAGATATTGAGAGGTTCAAGCGGACTCAGCATCAGCTCATCTTTCTGCTTGCACTCCAGTCCTGGTCACTGGGCCTCTGCCAAACTACTGAGCCCAAATCCAGCCTCAAGAATAGTTTCCATCACACTAGCCTGTACCAAGCTCCAAAGAACAGCTTTCTACAGAACTGGATTTATGAGTTGCTCCTATTTTCCTCCCAACTGTATGCCTTGGCCAAGAGACACACTCTGAATGCCAGCCCTGAGACTGGAGTCCTGTCTACTGTCAAACATAAATCTGGACCCCCACACATTAGAAATTCTACTTTGCTGCATATATCTGGTACTGACTTTTATCTGTACAGTCACACAGTCCATATTACCTTCTCCATAGTCTTTGGACATCAGGCTCTATTTGCATGCCTGGATTCTCGGTTCCAGCAGTGAGGTCAGCCCCTAATTCATATTCTCACTGTACTGGGCCCGTCTGGGTCCCTGACCCCAGGTCTCCCTGATCAAATCTGCCCTACATCTTCTAAGCCCCAAGCCATTGTCCTGGCATTAAAGAGATAGGTTTGAAAAGGAAAACCAGCTAACATAAAAAGGACACAATTTCTAACTTTACTTACTATACTCAGTGGAATATTTGCATTTAAAAATTATGCTGGAAAAAACTGGTCTCAAAAATTATAACAACATTAAATTTTACCATAATGGGGCCATCTAAAGAATTTTGTTCAAAATCTTTTTCTACAATAAAGACAATGTCCAATTCTTTTTTATAGCATTATAGAGGTATAATTGATATACAAAATCTGCACATATTTAACATATACAATTTTCTGAGTTTGGACAAATGTACACACATACCATCACTACAGTAGTCTCAGAATTAAACAAATCATTTGGAAATGTAATAGAATAGCTTCCCAAACAACCTCTGACATATTCCCCTCTAAGTGTGGGAATTTTGAGACAGCTGTCATATTTTCTTCCAACACAATCCCTAGCCATCAGTTCTACATAAAAAAAAAATAATAATAATCAATAACACTTTTTTTAAAACTGTAAAGATCACCTGAGAAAATTGCCTCGTATTCAGTTATAAAATTAAGAGATTTGAATTTAAAACATCTTTGAAATATTTTTATATGTTTACCAGACTATTTTAAACTCTCCTCGGACTGGGACCAATTTCTGGAATAAGACTAAGTAACAAGTACCATTCCAGGACAAATTGTTCCCTCACAGGGAAATCGATCCATCAAAAATGATTAGAAGAGATCATTTACCTAGAATATCTTTCGCAAACTAAAACTAGCCTTCATGGCCACTTCATTTTAGACCATGATCATAGAAATACGTAGTTGACATATGGGAGCCTGGCCCAAACCACCCCCCATAGACTTCCAGCTGCCAGTGCCTGCAGCTCTGTGCTGCCCCGTTTTTTCTCTCAGAACCTCAGAAAGCTGCCCCCACACAGAGGAATTAACCCTTGGAGCAGCCCTCAATGACCTCAAGAATTGGTGTCTAAATACCCCGATTCTGTCACCTCTTAGCCAGAGTAATTCTGATGTGTATGTTGTGCTCCATTTTACCAAGTTTTCTCGGGGACTGACCTCCAGTTACACACTCTGCTGGTGTCATGATGCCCTTTGCTTATAACTGGCTGCTCTTGCTTCCTTGTTGCACTTCTCCACTTTGCTCTGAAAATTTTCCCATGATCTCTGGCTTAAGGTAAAATGGATTCTTGCTGTTGTCTAGTTCTTTCCTCGTTTGCCTAATTTACGGTGACCATCCATTCATCTGGGACGGGTTGCCTCAGAAATTCCTAATTTATGCCTATAACCCTGGTGTATATATCCATAGGACCCCCCTTCACTCTCACAAGTGTCCTGGCTTTGGCGATAAATTACATCATCCTTCTACATGGTTCTATTACTCCGCCAGCCTTCACAGTTGCTAACCTTATGAGTGGACATTAAAGGTTACACCTTGCTCTGCCCATCATTATAGCCTTTTCTGTTTATGACTTCTTACCTAAATTTCTCTATTTCCTCAATCCTAGTTCTTCCCCTGGTACCTGAGTACTTAGGTCGCCCATGTCCTGGTATAGCAGAATGTACAGTTATTAACTGTCTTAATTGAGATTCACCATTTTCTAGTTTTATGTAATGTGTGGAACTGATTTCTTATTAGTATTTCAAGGATAAAACAAAACTTTTTATCAAGTTGCATACTTTTACCAACACTCACATGCTCCAAGCATTAAGGGACCCTGGGATGCCAATGACAGACCGGGAGGGAGAAGAGAGTAATCCAGCATTATGTGGGGTCAGGCTGGACAACAAGGGACAATGTATGAGTCACAAGATCTAAAGGAAAGTGGCAAACAGAGGTTCTATCTGAGCAGGAGAAAAATGATAGTATTTTGAAATTTCATAAGATGCTATCATTCGTAAAAATCCTCTTTATTTAATTACTTTATTTTTTAATTTCTGAAAACAGTCTGTACAAAGGAACAGCAATGATTTCACGGAGAAAACAACAGTTGACCTGGCCATTGGCTAATGACTAGCAGTTCTGTTTTTCTGGTACAAAATGTGAAGAAGAACATTCACATTCAGAGCCACAAAGACGAGTGAGCATGTGGCAGTGCGGAAGTGGGTAAAAATCTATTTAACTGGAACACAGGTATTATTGAAGAGAGCAGAAAGAAATATTTTTACACCAGTGCACCTCATTATGTTTGACTAAGGATGCTTCAGATCTATTTTTCCTGATTGCCTTCTTTAATATAATTGGGAAGATGTAATTTCTAAACTTGCCATGTTACCAATTTTAGCATTTGATTCAAATAAATACAGACAAAAACTCAATGTATGCCCATTGTGTCTCTTATTAAGAGGATTCTTAGGAGACAGACATCAAAATATATTTTAATAACAATGATCAAAAAATCAATTATAGAAATACATCAAATCTCAATGTACCTTTCCCATGCATATTATATTATTGAGAAACATGAAAAATAAGAGACCTGCAAGTAGTGTATATTCCATGAAAGATGTTGGCCTTAAATATTAATACATATTCTTAAATTATTTGTGATTTTTTCCCTTATTTCTTCTAACACAAATGAGAATAATATCTTACTGTCTCTTTCTATTTAAAAATGTGAGGCTTCCAAATTGTAGCAATAGTTGAAACAGATTTCTGAAACTTGGTATATGTCTTGAAAGTTGCCTAGATAATGTAAAAGAAATCCAGAGGGAAGATCTGACAGGGTTGGTTGCAAGGAATAAAAAGCTTTGCATAATGCTGAAACTAAAATAAATGCCACTTCCCAAATTTAATTGATCATTTTGAGTGAATCCTCTATACCACATCTAACCACCAGAAGCTCACCTGCACTATCTAACATAGTGCATGTATACACACACATGCACTCATTTACACACACAAACATATATGCCACTTCTAGGCCTAGCCATAAACTCTCTCCCTACAGTCCTTTTCTGTCTCTCCCATCTTCCAGATGTCAGATACAGACAACACAGTGAATGCCTTGAAATTCTACAGTATTACAAAGAATCTACATGGAGGGAGCCTAGATCCTTGAATGACCACATGGCACAGAATCTCTAACCCAGTCCTGATGCAGATAGTATTACGAATTGAGTAAAAAAATAAACTTTTATTTAGTGAAACGACTATTATTTGTCTGACTGACACAAAATGTCTCTGCATTTTAAATTCTGATAGGTAAAATTAAATTGCCCTCCAAGGCCATTAAGCCGATTTACACACCCACCAAGAATATACTGGAGAACTTGTTTAACAACTCTAACTATTTGGATAATCTTTTTATCTTCACCAATTTTATAGGTAAAATGGTATTGTGTTGCAACATTGACTTGTATTTCTTGTATCATGAGTGAAGATGAGCATCTTGGCATAAGCTATATTGATTTATCTTTTTATTTGTCATTTATGCCCTATACCCATTTTCTACAGCGTTGCTAGTTTTTCTTACTGCTTCGTAAATGTTCGTGATACAGTAAAACAACTAATACTATGTTGTATGTGTGGCAAACATTTTTCCCAGTTTGTCCTTTCATTTTGACTTTGACACTTTCTTTACTATAGAAAAATTTATAATTTTTATTGATGCATTTATCAATCTTTTCTTCCACAGCTTATACATTTTGTGCCATGCACGAAAAGCTTCTCCCACTCACATATTATTTTAATAACCTATGTTTTCTTCCAAATCTTTTGTTCCAGTTATCTGATGCTACATAATAAATCATCCCAAAATGTAAGGTCTTAAAACCACTGCCATCATTTTATCATTGCCTCCCATGGTCCCGGAGATGGCCTCATCTGATGGTCCTCCCATAGGACCTCTCACTTGGTGCCGTCAAACAATACCTCAAACTTGAGTCATCTCAAATGCTTCTTCACTCGTGTGTCTTATAGTTGATTCCACCTGTTGGCTGAGACCTTTCCATGTGGCCTGGGCTTCCTCTCAGCTTGGTGGCTGAGTCTCAAAAAGCAAGTGTCTCAAAGAGAAAAAGGGCAAGCTGCCAGTTTCTGAAGGTCATATTCTATTGGTCAAGCAATAACAGAGCCCAGATTCAAGAACAATATAGAATCCACTTTTTTTTTTTTTTTTTTGGTGAGGAAGATCAGCCCTGAGCAAACATCTGTGCCAATCTTCCTCTATTTTAATTTTTTTATATGTGGAACCCTCCACAGCATGGCTTGATGAGCATGTGTAGGTCCATGCCCGGGATCCAAACCCATGAACCTGGGCCGCCAAAGCAAAGCGCACAAACTTAACTACTATGCCACTGGGCCAGCCCCTAGACTCCACTTATGATGGCAGGAGTATAAAAGAATATTGGGGACATGTTTTAAAACTGCCCTTTTATGGCTTAATTTTAATATAACCAGTTTGATGGCAGTATAATTTGTATACAATTCACCCATTTTAAGTATACAATTGGATGAATTTTGACAAACGCGTACAGTCGTATAACCACCACAAACAAGACACAAAGTATTTCTCTTACTTCAGAAGTTCCCTTTTTTGTTTTCAGTCTCCTCCTCCCATCCCCAGCTCCAAACCACCACAACCTACTTTCAATCACTCTACTTTGCCGTTTCTAGATTTTCATGTAAATGGAATCATGTGGTGTATAGTCTTTCGTGTCTGGCTTAGTTCACTTAGCATAGTGCTCCTGAGATTCATCCATGTTGTTGTATGTTCAGTAGGTCATTCCTTTAGGGTTGAGTAGTAGTTCATTGTATGGACGTATCATAACTAGTTCATCCACCTACCTGTTGTTGGACATCTGTGGCGTTCACTGTTTGGGCTAACGTGAGTAAAGCTTCTACGAATATTTGTGTACAAGTCCTCGTGAAGACATATGTTTTTATATATCTTTGGTGAATACCTAGAATTTGGATTGCTTAGTCACATGTAAGTGTACTTTTAACTTTGTAAGAAACCATATGTCTTCATTTTTATTTTATTTTATGTATTTTTTCTTTTTTTGTGAGGAAGATTAGTCCTGAGCTAATGCCCGTTGGCAATCCTCCTCTTTTTGCTGAGGAAGACTGGCCCTGGGCTAACATCCACGCCCATCTTCCTCTACTTTTTATATGAGACACCACCACAGCGTGGCTGACAAGCAGTGCGTCAGTCCACGCCTGGGATCCGAGCCTGCAAACCCCAGGCTGCTGAAGCAGAGCATGCAAACTTAACTGTTACACCATCGAGCCAGCCCCTGTCTTCATTTTTTATTATTTAAATAATTGAACCATCAGGAAGTTTTTTTAAGGTAAGGAGGGAGTTTTTACAATTTGTTCCCAGATACCTTGCCGGTTTTCTGAACACCATTTATTGAAAAATGCTTCCCTTACTGACTTTCAATACACCTATATTATACACTAAATCCCCACACGTATTTGGGTCTATTTCTGGACTTTCTCTTCTGTTCATTAGTGGGGTGCTGGAGGAGTCGGTAACTCACACTGCTTTATGCACTTTGCATGTGTTAACTCATTTAATCTCCACACCAATTCTATGACATAAACACTATTTTAGCACTCAGACGAAAAAGTAGGACAAAACCGAGAAATACCAAATAATTTCCCAAGATCCCACAGCCAATAAGTGGCAAAGGCAGAACATGAACCGAGGCGATCTACCTCCCGAGTCCACAGGTCCAAGCACTGAACTGCTCTGACACGTCAACGCATGTGCAAATACCTTACTCTGCGTCATCCTAAAGCCGCATTAATCCCCATATGAAGAACTGTCTGGTCACATACTTATTTTTCCATAATTAGCTTGGCTAGTTCACCCCAAAAATCCTTTTGGTATTCTGACTTGTATAAAAATATAAATTAGTTCAGGGAGAATTGACCCCTTTATAGTACTGCATATATTAATATTTCTATCCATTTCTAAATTCCTTTTACAATCAGAATTTTTTTCTCAGTGTCAAGTTTCCCTTAATATACTTTCCTCATGTCAGACAAATCTGGATATAAAAAGTGTGGTACCCGGATTTTTCTCAAGGAGGATGAATGAATAACAGTCTTAGGGGAATAGCAATTCAAAGACCATTGTCAGGAATTTAGTAGACAAAGCTATGAAGCAGGCAAAGCTCTCAGCATGCACACAGATACACACTTTTCTCAGTCTCTCTCCATGTGTAGTACACTTCATCTGAGCACCCACCATTGGATCCTAATTTCCCGACACGCACCCAGTATTATATTCTTCTTCTACTACCCCATGCTAGTCTCTTTCCATTGATACTTCTCCAAACCTGTTTTCCTCCACAAAGTGCACAAGGTGACAGCTACTTTATTTCCCAAATCCATCCATGCTAATATGCTGAGGAGAAAAGTCTAGAACAGGAGTCGACCAACCTGCAAAACCACCTGGTCCTTCAATTATCGGGAAAAGCAAGTGTGTGTGAATGGAGTGTTTCTCACGGCAATGCCCCTACTTCTGTAATCTCACCAAGATATGAGAGAGAATCTCAAATCATCTACATGGGGAGGCAGGGAGAAAGTATTTGTAGGTGAGCAGGGCCATGCCATGCTGTCATATTCATCCACACTGACTTTATCTACAGGTAGATTCAGTCCAAACCTCTTCATCCTAAATTTGTATTCTGATTTATAAATTTACTCAAGAAACATAGCCTTATTCTCAGTAAACCAGACAATTCTGGTTGTCTGAATAGACAGTTTATTCATTACCTCTTCCATACAGAAGGATTACAGATTTCAGAGAGAAATACATGTCAAGCGAGTCATGAGAGAGAAAGTGGATTCTCAATGATCTGTGACTAAAAAAAATACAAGCATGCTGGGGGCCAGCCAGGTGGCGTAGCAGTTAAGTTTGTGCATTCTGCTTTGGGGTCCCAGGTTCACCAGTTTGGATTCTGAGCCCGGACCTACTCACTGCTCATCAAGCCATGCTAAGGTGGCATCCCATATAGAAGAGCACAACTCTACAACTATGATACAGAACTATGTACTGGGGCTTTGGGAAGAAAAAAAAGAAAAGAAAAAAGAGGAAGATTGGCAATAGATGTTAGCGCAGGGCTAGCCTTCCTCAAAAGAAAAAAAAGAAAAAAACAAGCCTGCAAACATAAGAAGTCTTCCTGGGACGTCATCATCTATACATGTCACCCCGTGCATATGTATATGACATTTCTGATCCACCATCAGTGAAAGGTGGCTATTCCATTTTGGGATTTGATTTGTCCATCTTGTGGAAAACCATTTCCCCTGGGGAATCCTCTGAGATTAATAACCTATATTGAGACTTAAAGATGCATGCAGTCTGTCAGAATAGTTCCCTCCTGTGTCAAACCCTCATTGTGAAATAACAGCACTATAGAAGTGAAGGGTATATTAGAGGTCATATAGTCTGACTACTTATTAACACCCAACTCATTTCTGAGCCAATGATGAGGAAACTGAGGTTCAGAGAGGGGAAGCCACTTGTCAAATGACACAGCAAGTTAACAGCAGAGCTAACACTGACCGGGATGCCCTGACTCCTAATCAGTGCATCTGTCTCCTGCTCAGATGGCCCTCAATTGATGCTGCATTTTGGCTGGTTCAAAGACAGCACCTACAAGACGGTGTGTCTTTCCTAAAAACAATTCTTTGTGTCCCAAAATGGAAATATACTATTTCATGAAAACAAGATTGAGAAGTGCCTTTTTATATCAAAGTATTTCATCTTATTATGCTTTATTTATATCAAGGTGTATCCAGGGACTTCAAGGTCAAAAATGTAACCTTCAATGAAGTTTCAATTATGCTACATGAATATCTTCTAGAGATCTGCTGTACAACATAGAGCATATAGTTAACAATACGGTATCATACACTCCAAAATTTATTAAGAGGGTAAATCTCACGTTAAGTGTTCTTGTGCCAAAAAAAAAAAAATGGAGACCAAGGAAACTTTAGACAACATTGCACGTCTATTATCTTGATTGTGGTGATAGCATCCCAGGTGTTTGCTCATGTCCAAACTCATCCAATTGTAAACAGTAAATATGTGCAATTCTTTCTATACAAATTACACCTCAATAAAGCTGTTAAAAATAACAATAATGGGGCTGGCCCAGTGGCATACCGGCTAAGTTTGCACATCCCGCTTCGGCAGCCCAGGGTTCACAGGTTCGGATCCCAGGTGTGGACAGACGCACCGCTTGTCAAGCCATGGTGTGGCAGCGTCCCATATAAAATAGAGGAAGATGGGCATGGATGTTAGCCCAGGGCCAGTCTTCCTCAGCAAAAAAGAGGAGGATTGGCAACAGATGTTAGCTCAGGGCTAGTCTTCCTCACAAAAAATATAATAAAAAATAAAAATAAAAAAATAACAATAATAATGCAGTGTGTATCAGCAGTCCTGATTCAATCTATAAAATTAATATCTGGGGATGGGGGACAACAACTTGTAAGCACTTAATTTGGATCCTTTTAGGCTGAAGGGGCCAAGAAGAGATGATTCCTAATTTGACTGAAGGGAGAAGAAAAAGGAACTGACCAGAAGTCAAGCAATTATGTCTCTACTACTATTTCCTGCATATAAAGCTACATTTTGACAGATTATTATAAATGGTTCATATATTTCCACTTTTTTAAAGATAGTCTGATCTTGGCAAATTAGAAACATACTTAATAGTCCTCGAGACGAGTCATGATATCCAGACTCTATGATTTATACCTTACAAATGGTTGATAGTGTGTTGAATCCCAGGTAAAGTCTGTACCTACTGAATTGCCCCACTCAACAAGAAAATTGTCCTTGCTTTATTACAATTTATACGCCAGAGTTAACAAAATAAAATAAACTCTTGATTTTGCCCCTCAAGCTGCTCCTCCCACAGTCTTTGCTACCTCAGTAAACGGCAAGTTCTTCATCCCAGTGCTCAGGCCAAAAACCTTGGTGAGATCCTTGACTCCTCTTTCTGTCATATCCTGTATCTAATCTATCAGAAATTCTAGAAGACTTTTATCTTGAAAACACATTCAGCATCCTCACTCCCCACCACTACCTTTGTCAATTTCCACCCAGTCACCATTTGGAAGTGGAGGAGGGCAGGGGACTGGACTGTTGTAATTACCTCCTAACTAGTTTTCTACTTCCACAATCACCCGTGGGGTCCTTTTGCACATACCAGCCAGAGTCCCCTTGTTAAAACTCCAGGATCAGATCACTCCTCAACTTAAAATCCTCCCATGGTTTCTTTCTCACTCTGAGAAAATTCTCGAGTCTTTGTAGTAGCCAACAAGAACCTCATCACTGACCACTGTCTCTCTTAGTCATTCCTCCAATCTCACTGGTTTCCCACTGTTCCTCTGACATGCCACACCCACTACCACCTCAGGACATTTGCACTTGCCATTCCCTCTAACTGTAATGCTCTTTACGAAGACATCTACTTGTCTTACTCCCTCTCTCCTTCAGGCATCTGCTCGTTCTGATCGACTTATATAAAATAGTACATGCCCACTGTCATTCCTCTATCAGCCTACCTTGATTTATATTTCATAACACTTACCACCTCCCAATATATTACATATTCAAGTTTACTTTGTATGGTCTGTCTCATTCCCCCGGTAACATAAACTCCACAAGAGTAAATACTTTATCCTCAGACAGAAAAAGAATGGCTGGAACCTAACAGACAGTTAATAAGTGTTTGTCGAATGACTGAATGTGTGAGAGTTTCTCTTCCTGTCCTACATATTTAGTTGGATGTCAAACCATACCTATGCCTTCCATTTATTATGTATATGATGTATTATGTATCACTTCATCTGATAGCAATGACATTCTATTTATACCGTTTTCTGAGTTGGACCCCTCAGATTCATTCTAGAATCAGACAATGTTAGTAAATTTGAATCCTTTTGCTTATCACAGATGCCAGAGTTTAGTACAAATGTGTGACCTTGGAATATTATGCTATGAAAGGGTGCACTCCACAGCAGCCAAGGCTGTTCTCCAATTATGTGTCCCAAATCTCCTGTTGTCATCTGTAATTTTCTCTTAGTGGTGGCAACTTATAATAAGTATTAATATTAGTATTGCTATTCATCTAAATCAGGCCTCTACAGATTTTTTTCTGTAAGGGACCAGATAATAAATATTTTAGGCTTTGAGGGCCATACAATCTCTGGTGCAACAATTCAACTCTGCTATCACAGGGAGAGGGCAGCCATGGGCATTATGCACGTGAACAGGCACATTCAGTCTGTGGGCTGTAATTTGCCAAACCTGATCTAAAATGTTCACTAAAAAATTGGTAAATGTGGTTTACAAGTCATTTACAATAACTTCTCTATAACTAATCACCCGGCAGTTTTCACATGAACCACCTTATTAACCGCATGGAGTCATCTGTAATAAATATGACACTAACATGATATTCCTGAGTGTCCCCTCCTACCAATAGTCAGAAAAAAAGGGACAGTGTTAGTCATTCTAGACAGATGTGATTGGTTAACTTAAAAAAAAATTAATGACTATGCGTTACAAAATGGATACCATGGGTGTTGGAGTTCAGGGAAACATTTGATACAGTGCCTCCCAAAACCTTAATTTAAAAATTCATTCAGGGGCCGCCCGGTGGCGCAGCGGTTTAGTCCGCGCTTGGCAGCCCGGGGTTCGCTGGTTCGGATCCCGGGCGCCCACCAACGCACTGCCTGTCAGCCACGCCGTGGCGGCATCCCATATAAAGTGGAGGAAGATGGGCACGGATGTTAGCTCAGGGCCAGTCTTCCTCAGCAAAAAGGGGAAGATTGGCAACAGATGTTAGCTCAGGGCTGGTCTTCCCCACAAAAAAAAAAAAAAAAAAAAAAATTCATTCAATCAACTTTGATAGGATGACTCCTGCAAGGATTGCAAACTGTCGAGAAGAACACAAACGAGGAGGCATGAATGATAAACAACAGTCTGTCACATAACGAGGACAGTATCTACTGTCATGCCCAGGGACTGGCATTCAGCCAGTTCTTAACATTTTATTAATGATCTGGAAAAGAGAGTAAACCGAGTTTTTTCATTACACTTGCATATGAGGACTTGAGGAAGAAGCGTGCAAACCAGTGAATCGCAGAATAAATATGGAGAGATTACATTAAGATAGGTTTGAAGACGCAACTGTGAAATAATACAACTTAATCTTTTCTGAGATTATGTTATTCGACAAGATGAGCATAAAAACAGGGGAAAGAAATTTAAATGGAGTTCATTAAAAGACAATTTCTATTTCAAGACAAATAACTGTGCTCTGAATTAAAAACATCTGAAGGATGTCTCACGGCAGCATCTGCGTCACAGACCTGGGAGAGGCTGAGAAATCTAATGCACAAAGCCTCACTATTCCCTGATCAGGGACAAAATAATTGGCTATAATTATGTAACAGACAAGTCAAAATTTTATCACCGTATTTTTAAATTAAAGCAAAGTGCTCACTTGGTTTAACTCTTATGTGACAAATATACTGGATAAAACTGTTAGCCCTTTGTCTTGTTTCTTTGGGGTTTTACTATTGTCCATTTTTGTCTACTACAAAGAAATTCCATAGGCTGTTGTCCGTATGGTTTCTCGAGCCTCATCAGTCACATGCAAATTGCTGGGTGAGAATTGCCTGCATTGCTGGATGTAAATTAAAATTACTCCTATAAATTCACTGCCCAAATTATCTGACAACTACTGTTGTATAAATTTTGTTGCTGAACACATTTAACAACTGCAAATTCGCTTTCTTGATAACATGATAATTACTTTAGATGACATTCAGGTATTGCCTCTACAGACATAGGGATTCATTTAATATTTAAAGCCTACTTAAAAGCCAAAGATTTATCTCTGGTAAATGACCTTCCTAATGTGGAGTTGTTTCACCGCACACTGAAATTACAGCTCTGTCATAAAAACAGCTTCCCTTGGATTGAAAACTAGGGTGGACCTGTGGCAAAGCCTAGATTTTCAAAGATATCCTTTACATGTTAAATTTTAGCACCAGAACATTTATTTCCATGCAAAATTGTGCAAAAACAAAAACCCTAAATACATAAAACAAAGAGACTTCCAGTTTCCGGTCTAACATGTAGAGAACTTGGAAGTCGTCCCTCCCATCCTCATGAGAAAAAAACAAAAGAAAACCCTGAAAACCAACAGCTCTTCTTAGATCTATCAGGGAATTGAGGTCACAGGGCAAAATGCTGTCCCCAAAACTTGAAAAACAGGCAGATAAAGAGAATCACCGCTCACTGGAAACAGAAGCCCACAGCTGGAGCCAGTGTCCGTGGGAACGCTAACTGTAACTGACAGATTGTTGGAGCCTCGGTGTGGACTAGTTTGAGAGCTAAACGTTCTGAGGTGGCCCAGTTAGGGGGGTTCCCCATAGGTTCCTGAGGTTCTCACTGTGAAGACTAGACAAAAATCTCCTCTTGCTCCCAATAGCAAAAGGGGGACAATTACCATTCTGAAACATACCCAGAGCTCTCTGTTCTCCTCAACAAGGCCTGCCCTCTAGGGAAACTATTTTACCAGGGCCTAACCAACCTTGGGGAAGGAAAATATCCAACTCCAGCTCTGTCTAGCCTTCCACATGGGTGGAAGGAAATATTCACCTCAAGTCCACTTTTTTTTAAAACATATGTCCTTTTAATTGTTAAGTCATAAAAAAGGTATCAAAATTAAAAGCAAAAATTACAGGGTAAGACTTACTATACCCCCTAGGAGCATCAAAGGAAGTGAAAATGGGACTAGCCACAGGGTAACATGAATTCATGAACATGGGAAGGACAAGGATGGTGGAACCGTGAGCGTGTGCTAAAGATGCTAGGGGAGAGGATCTGGTAAAAATGTGGGGAAAAGGAAATAACCCAACTCAACTTCACCAAAAGGCTGAGACTAATCATATAAAATGGTTCCTCTGCCCCCACACCAATAAGGGCTTCGGCTCTATCATAGAGGATTAAAGCTGAAAGAACGAGCCTCAGACCCTATTTAACAGTCTCTAGAAAAAACCAACACAGCAGAGAAGACAAAAACAAGGACACTAAATGAAATTTTAGCCCTTAACACCACAGCTACAGCAGACAACAAACACTAACTCCTAGGCAAATAAACATAAAACCTCCCACACAAGCCTATCTACAGGAGCTGCTTTACCCAAGACTTCATGTCTGGTTTTTATCAAAAAATTGCAAGGCAAAACACAGTCTGGGAAGATGAAGCAAACATCAGAAGCAGACTCAGATATGGCAGAGAGCTTGGAATGATCAGACCAGGAATTTAAATAACGAAGATTAATGTGTTAAGGGCTGTAATGGAAAAAGTGGACAACATGCAAAAACAGATGAGAAAGCAGAGGGATGGATGGAAACTCTAGTAATCAAAAGAAAATGCTAGAATTCAAAAATATTGTAACAGAAATGAAGAATGCCTTTGATGGTCTCAGTAACAGACTGGGCATGGCCAAGGGAAGAATCAGTGAGCTTAAAGATATGTCAATGGAAACTTCCAAAACTGAAATACAAAGGGAAAAAGAATGAAAAAACAGAATATCTAAGAACTGTGGGTCAATTACAAAAGGTGTAACGTACATATAACGGGAATAGCAGAAAGAGAGAAAAGAGTAGAGGAAATATTTCAAGTAACAAAACAAATGAAAGGGACTCTGCTCTGGGTGAAGGGCAAAACGCTTTCACTTCACCTTATCCTTTAAGTTACTTCCAGGAAGCTATGTCAGAACCATCAATAGCAGGAATCTGGTTAGAATCGGCATTTGAAGTCATTCCCTGAAATCTTTAATCTCCTTTGCTTCTTATGTGCTTGTTACACATCAGAGCTCCTGCAATATTAATTTGGTGACAACTAGGCAATAGGCGTCCATACGCTCTATTGTATGCATCTATCATCTCTATCATCCTTGAGGAGATTAACTGCACAGCTCTTACATGTAACACACTGTGCTCATAATAAATTTATATGCTCTCTCCACATGGACCAGGAAAGAAAACGCCACGCTTTGATAAGTAGCAACCTTCCTTGATTCAGCTCACTTGTGGATATTTGATTACCTTCGTAATTGTGATAATTAAGATGGCTGATGACTTTTAACACAAATAAAGTTTGTAATTCCACAGAACATAAAAAAATTGCAGGGAATTTTTGACTTTTCAATAAACTTCTTTTAAAGAAGTGTTAGATTTCCCAAAAAGTTACAAAGATAGTACAGAGAAGTTTCATATACCCCCTACCCAGTTTCTATGATTAACATCTTACATTAATTAGTATGGTATAATTGTCAAAAATTAATGAACCAATATTGATATATTATTATTAACGAAAGTCTTCATTCAGATTTCCTGAGTTTTATCCAAATTTCCTTTTCCTGTCCCAGGATCCCATCTAAGATATTACATTACATTTAGCTGTCATGTCTCCTTAGGCTTCTTGTAGCTGTAACAGTGTTGCAGACTTTCCTTATTTTTGATGACTGAAAGTTTAGAGTAGCAGTGGTCAGATATTTTGTAGAATGTCCATCTACTGGGGTTTGTCTGATAGTTTTCTCATAATTAGAGTGAAGTTTTAGGTTTTGGGGAAAGTGTCATTCTCATCACATCATATCAAGGGTAAATGCTGTCAACGTGACTTACCATTGTAGTTAACCTCGATCATCTGGATGAGGTTGTGGTGTTAGTGTTCTCCACCGTAAAGTTACTCATTTTTCTCCTCTTTCCCTACTGCATTCTTCACAAGTTATTTTGTGCAGCCCACACTTCAGCAGTGGGGAGTTACATTCTACCTCATTGAAGGTAGAGTACCTACATAAATTACCTGGAATTCTTCTGCATTGTCCCTTCTCCCCATTTATTTGTATCAATATGGACTCATGGATATTTATTTTATACTTTGGGTTATACTCCAAAAGTACTTTATTTTGGGGGCTGGCCTGGTGGTGTAGTGGTTAAGTTCACGCACTCTGCTTTGGCGGCCCAGGGTTCGCAGGTTCGGATCCCGGGCGCGGACCTACACACAGATTATCAAGCCATGCTGTCGCAGGTGCCCCACATATAAAGTAGAGGAAGATGGGCATGGATGTTAGCTCAGGGCCAATCTTTCTCAGCAAAAAGAGGAGGATTGGCAACAGATGTTGGCTCAGGGCTAATTTTCCTCACACACACACAAAAAAAGTACTTAATTTTGTGGCTCAAATTGTTTCAGCCCTGGCCATTGGGAGCTCTTTTGGTTTTCTCCTGTGTATCTCTGACATATCCCCATCATTGTGGGGTTTTCTGGACAACTTTCATAATTTTTGACACTACAAGACGCTTCAGACTCATCTTATATTTCTTGCCCCAGTCTTGGAATTAGACATTTCTCCAGGGAGCCCTAGTTCCATTTTTAGAAAATGATATTAGAAACCAAGATCTGAACACTAGGTGTGCTGGTTGCCATTGGGATGTCATTGCTTCCAAGCTCTCTTAGTTGATGAAACAAGGAAATATACGTATACCATCCCCTGTGTATATGCATATCTATAAATATATCTATATGAAACCATCTGTATATATTAAACTAAACACAAGTGCACAGTAATGTTTCCAGTTCCAATCCATTAATATATAGATCATTTCATCCTCTTGCCTTTATCTGTAACCTACAACAATGAGAAACCCAGATCCCATCATCTGCCATATATTTAGTCAATTATTCAATTTCCATACACATATATAGCAGTATCAGAATAGTTCACACATACACTCATTAGAAAGAACTTTATCGATTAGAGTATAGTGCTTATACATAGTTCCTTCTGCCTTTGTTTCATAGACTAAAGTTACTTAGGTCATTTCCAAAGTTACTGAGGTCAGCACCTTTTCCCCCCAACACACTTCACTGAAATCTTTTCACACGTTTGTAATACAGTTAGATTGTTTTGTTACATTCTACATTCTATCTGGGAATCCCCTAGCTTTGTAAATGATTTTTTAAATTTGTATACATTGAGGTTCACTCTTGATGTTATTAAGTTCTATGAGTTTTAACAAGTGTATAATGTCAAGTATTCCCCGTTGCAGTATCATACAGAATAGTTTCACTGTCCTAAACAAAAATCCGCTGTGCTTTACCTTCTCAATTCTCCCCTGCCCCTACTCCTCCACAAATATCTGACAACCACTGATCTGTTTATCATCTCTGTAGCTGGACTTTTTTTAGAATGTCATATAAATGGAATCATAGAGTGCATAGTCTTTTAACGCTGGTTATTTTCACTTAACTATATGCACTTAACGTTCATTCATGTCTTTGCTCATTCCTTTTTATTGCTGTATGGTATTCCATTGCATGATATATCACAGCATACTCATCCATTCACCTATTGAAAGACATATTCGTTGCTTTCACATTTGGGCCATTATGAATAAAGCTGCTATAAACAGTTGCATACAGATTCATGTATGAATACAAATTTTCAAATCAGGTGAATAAATATCTAGGAGCATAACTGCTCAATCATATGTTAAGACAATATTCAGCTTTGTAAGAAACCACCAAACTATCTTCCAAAACAGCTATACCATTTTGTATTCCCACCAGCAATGAATGAGAGTTCCTACTGCTGTTAGTCCTTTTCAATTCTAGCCATTCTAACGGGTATGTAACGGTATCTCATTATTGTTTTAATTTGCATTTCCCAAAGACAATTGATGATGAGCATCTTTTCATTTCATATGCTTATTTTCCAGCTGTATCTCTTCCCGGAGAGGTGTCTGTTGAGTTCTTTGACCCATTACTTAATTGGGTTTGTTTTCTTAAATTTTAAGGATTCTTTGTATATTTTAGATTCAAGTCCTTTATCCAATGTGATGTGTGTTTTGTCAATATTTTCTCCCAGTCTGTGTCTTGTCTTCTTATTCTTTTTTTAACAGTGTCTATTGAAGAGCAGAAGTTGTTAATTTTAATAAAGTCCAAATTATCAATTTTTTCTTTCATGGATCATGTTTTTTTGTATTGAATCTAAAAATCTTAAATACAAGACACCTAGATTTTCTCCTACACTTTCTTCTAGAAGTGCTATAGTTTTGCATGCTACATTTAGATCTAGGATCTGTTTTGAGTTATTTTGTATAATATGTAAGGTCTGTGTCTCGATTCAATTTTTTCCACATCCAATTGTTCCAGCATCATTTGTTGTAAAAGCCATCCCTTTCCTCCACTGAATTGTCTTAGCTACTTTTTCAAAGATAAGTTGACAAGTGTGTGGATCTACTTTGGGCTGTCTACCCTCATCAATCTATATGTCTCTTCTTTCATTAATATCATGCTGTCTTGATTACTATACTTTTATAGTAAGACTCAAAATTGGGTAATTTGTGTCTTCCAATGTTTTTCCTTTTTTTGGTGCTGTGTTGGCTTTTCTCTGACTTTTGCCTCACCATATAAATTTTAGAAACAGTTTATCAATATCTACAAAATAACTTGCTGGGATTTTGATCAGTATTCTGTTGAAGCAATATATCATGTTAGGAAGAAGTGGCATCTTAACAATATTGAATCTCCCAATCCATGAACACGGAATATCTCATTTATTTAGATCGATTTGATTTCCTTCATCCGTGTTTTGTAGTTTTCCACATATATGCATGATGTTAGATTTTTACCTAAGAATTTCAAAAAAATTTTGGTGCTATTGAAAATAGTAGCATGTTGTGTTTTTTTTTAATTTTTCAATTTCCAATTGTTCATTGCTTATAGATAGTAATGCAGTGGACTTTTATACACTGACTTTGTGTCCTGTGACCTTACTATAATCAATAGTTTCAGGGTTTTTTGCAGATTCTTTATGGTTTTTTACATAGACAACCATGCCATCTGTAAATGAAATCAGTTTTATTGCCTTCTTTCCAATATGTATATATGCTATTTCTTTTTCCTGTTTCACTGCATGAGCTACCATTTCCAATATGATGTTGAATGGGAGAGGCGAGAGAGGACAAACTCACCTTGTTCACAATCTCATGGGGGATGTGTACAGTCTTTCACAATTAAGTATGATGTTGGCAATAGGTTTTTTGTAGATGTCTTTATCAAGGGAAGAAGTTCTCCTCTATTCTAGTTTGCTGAGAGTTTTCACCATGATTGGGTTTGGGATTTTGTTAAATGCCTTTTCTATATGAATTGGTGTAATCATGATTTTTCTTCTATAGTCTGCTGATGGGGTAAATTATACTGATTTTTGAATGTTGAGCCAGCCTTACATATCTGGCATAAATCCCACTTGGTCATGGTGTGTAATTCTTTCCATACATTCAACTTTTGAGGTTTGAGGGTTTTTGTGTCCATATTCATGATAGATACTGATCTGTAGTTTTCTTTTCTTGTAACATCTTTATGTGATTTTGGTACAAGAGTAATGCTGACCTCACAGAATGAGTCAAGAAATACTCCTCAGCTTCTGTTTTCTGAAAGAGATTGTGGAGAACTGGTATAATTTCTTTCTTACATGTTTGGTAGAATTCATCAATCAAACTAAGCATAGTACTTTATTTCTTGGAAGGTTATTAATTATTGATTCAATTTCATTAATAAATGTAGAGATACTCAAGCTTTCTCTTTCTACTGGTATGAATTTTGGTAGTGTGTGTTTTTCAAGGAATTGTTCCATTTCATCTAGGTTTCCAAATTTGTGGACATAGAGTTGTTCATAAGATTCTTTATTATCCTTTTAATGTCCATGGAATCAGTAGTGATGATCACTCTTTTATGATAGAGGTAATTTGTGTCTTCTATATTTTTTTTTCATGAGGAAGATTGGCCCTGAGCTAATATCTGTTGCCGATCTTCCTCTTTTCTTTTCTTTTTTTTTTTTTTTGGCTTGAGGAAGATTGCCCCTGAGCTAACATCTGTGCCAATATTCCTCTATTTTGTATGTGGGATGCTGCCACAGCATGGATTAATGAGCGGTGTGTAGGTCCACGCTCGGAATCCAGAGCCACAAACCCCAGGCTGCTGAAGCAGAGTGCTTGAACTTAACCACTATGCCACTGGGCCAGCCTGTGTCTTTTCCATTTTTGCATTGGCTAGCCTGCCTGGAGGATTATTAATTTTATTCAACTTTTCATAGAACCAGTTTTTAATTGGTTTTCTCGATTTCAATTATATTGATTCCTGCTGTAATAATTATTTTTCTTCTGCTGCTTACCATAGGCCTAATTTGCTCTCCTTTCTCTAATTTCTTAAGGTGGAAGCTGAGATTATTGACTGGCACCCCAAATTTTGATAAGTTGTATTTTCATTTAATTCAAAATATTTTTAATTTCTCTTAAGGCTTTTTCTTTACTCATGGTTTATGTAGAAGTGTGTTTTTGATTTCCAAATATATAGGGATTTTCCAGCTATCTTTCTATTGATTTCTAGTTTAATCTCAATGTAGTCTGAGAACACATATGTGTAATTTTTATTCTTTTAATTTTATTAAGTTGTGTTTTATTGTGCAGAATGGGGTTGAGCTTGGTGAAGGTGATGGGCATGAGGTTGAAAAGAAAGTGTACCTGCTGTTGTTAGATGGAATATTCTACAAATGTTGATTATATTAATTTAATTTTTTCTTTGTTAATCATCTAATATTCTGATTTTTCCATCTTTATTGAGGTATAATTGACAAATAAAAATTGTATATATTTAAGGTGTATAATTTGATGTTTTCATATACATATATATCATGAAATAATTGCCACAATCAAGCTAATGTATTCATCACCTCACAGTAACTATCTTTTGTGTGTGTGTGTGTGTGTGTGTGTGTAAGAACACTTAAGATCTACCCTCTTAGCAAATTTGAAGTATACAACACAGTATTGTTGACTATATTCACATTACTGTACATTAGATCTCCAGAACTTATTCATCTTGCATAACTGAAATTTTGTCCCCCATGACCAATGTCTCCTGTTTTCCCCACTCCCCAGCCCCTGGCAACCACCATTCTACTCTCTGCTTCTATATGTTTGACTGTTTTAGATTCCACCTATAAGTGAGATCATGCAGTGTTTGTCTGTGTCTGGTTTATTTCATTTAGTATAATATAGTCTAAATTCATCTATATTGCTACAAATGGCAGGATTTTCTTCTTTCTTATGGCTGAATAATATTCCACTGTGTATATATATACACATATATACACACACACCACATTTTCTTTATCCATGACACTTAGGTGGTTTCCATGTCTTGGCTAATGTAGACAATGCTGTAATGAACATGGGAGTGCACGTATCTCTTCAAGTTTCTGTTTCCATTTCCTTTAGATACATACCCAGAAGTGGGATTGCTAGATCATATGGCATTGTGTGTGTGTGTGTGTGTGTGTGTTAGTATTGAAAACCCTTGCCATTTCGATAGTTAAGTGAATAAACTTTCACCTTGCAGAGTAGATTTGCTAGTAAAGAATTCTCTCAGCTTTTGTTTCTTTGAGAAAGTCTATTTCTCTTTCACTTTTGAAGAATAATTTTGCTGTGCAAAAGAACTTTAAGTTGGTGGGGTTTTCTTTCAGTATTTTCAATATTTCACACAACTCGCTTCTTGCTTGCATGGTATCTGATGGGAAGTCCACTGTAATTCTTATTCAGTGTTTTTGCCCCTTGCAGCTTTTTTCAAGATTTTCTCTTTGTTTTTGGTTTTTTGCAGTTTGAATATGGTATGCCTATATGTGTATATCTGGTATTTTTCCTGCTTTGTCTTCTCTGAGCTTCCTAGACCTGTGATTTGGTATCTGTTATTAATTTTGGAAAGTCCGTGGCTATTATGATTTCAAATAACTCTTCTTCTCCATTCCGTCTTCTTTTTCTGGTATTCTAGTTATACATATGATCCATTTTTTTACGTTGTCCCACAGTTCCAGGACATTCTGGGTTTTTTCCTTTCTTCAAACTCACCGATTTTTTTCTTGGCCATGTCAAGTCTACTGATGAGCCCATTGAAAGCATTCTTTGTTTCTGTTACAGTGTTTTTGATTTCTCATATTTCCTTTTGATTCTTTGATTTTTTTATCACTCTGCTTACATTACCCATCTGTTCTGGCATGTTGTCTACTTTTTCCATTAGTCCTTAACATATTAATCAGTTATTTTAAATTATAATTACAACAACTTTGTCATATCTGAGTTTCTCAGACTGTGTTTTTTCTTTCTTTTTGGCATGCATAGTAATTTCTCATTGAAAGCCGGACATGTTGTATCAGGTAACAGGAACTGAGGTGAACAGGTCTTCAGTGTGAGGATCATGTTAATCTGCTAACAGGTGGTCTGTGATTTTTATCTGCTGTAGCTATAGATGCCTGTCCTTGTTTTTGTCTTCTCTTGACTTTGAGCTTTTCTAAGTACACCTCTTTGGAGACAGTCTGTATCTTTAAGCTCTTTCAGCTGTGATCTTCTGTTATGACACTAGGGCCTTGTTGGTGCGATGGTAAGGTGCAGGGGGAAAAGGAGAACGCTAATCAACTGATGAAGCCACAGCCTTTCAGTCAGCCTGTGAAGTTCATTTTTCGTTTGTTTGTTTTTGCTGGGAAAGAGTCTCCCTGAGCTAACATCTGCTGCCAATCTTCCTCTCTTTTATTTTCTCCCCAAAGCCCCAGTACATAGTTGGATATTCTAGCTGTAAGTCCTTCTGGTTATTCTATGTGAGCTGCCACCACAGCATGGCTACTGACAGACAAGTGGTGTCGATCCATGACTGGGAACCAAACCCAGGCCACTGAAGCAGAGCATGCCGAACTTTAACCGCTAGGCCATCGGGGCTGGATCTTTTTTCATGGTTTTTTTTTTTTAACAGCTCTAGTGATACAGCTGTCCCTGTCTTTTCCTGTCCCTGCCCGTCGACCCTCTATTCCCCCTGGCTGCGGCACTCCCAATCTATTTCTTTGAAGCTCTGACCTCTGCTGACCTTGTTTTCTCCCTTTAAGTTAGAATGGAAAGTCTGGAGGAGACTGGAATGGAGGAAATTTCCATACAGTAGGCCTTTGTTATGGAGAAGGCTCTTGGTGTATTTCACATTGATTACTCTTTCCCTCCTCCTGTGACAGCCATGAGGGGAATTTTCACTATGAAAACCTGGTGGGGTTCCTGGAGATAAAGCCCTTAACACTGTGGGGACTCCTCTAAGACTGTGGCCCCCAGGATTGTCTCCTTCTCATGGTAGCCCATACTCTCAGCTTCTAACAACTTGCCAAAATTATCATTTAAGTGTTCCTACCAGTTTATGGCTCCAGCAGCTTCTGCTCCAGACAAGCAGGTCTTGGCTGTGACTCTCCAGATTCACCTGTCTCTCCAGATTCCATGGCAGCAGTCTGTTCTGCAACCTCATTGCTCTGATGGGTCTAAGAAAACTCAATGATTTCCAGTTTGTCCTGCTTTTTCTTGTCGTAAGGACAGAAATGATGATTTCCAAGCTCTATATGTGTCATAGCTGAAACCAGCAAGGTTTTCCATTTTCACCTTCACTCAGCTTAGCTTCCAAAATAGAACAGCTAAAATACAATGTATAATTAACTTCCTTTTTCTAGCTAGAAAGCAAAGTAAGCAGCATAGTACATACAGTGTGAACTAAAGGCTTCAAAGACAGATTGCCTAGTTTCAAAACCTGACTGCTCTAGGCTCCAAGTGTCTAATCACTAAAATGAGAATGAAGTGCCTACCTTATGGGTTTGCAGCAAAGAAGCACAATATCTGGCCCATAGCAAATGCTTGATAAATCATATCAGTTTATTATATATTCCATATATATTCCAAATATATTCCATATATCTGTTGAATTATGAATACAACTCCATAGCAGGCATGTCAGTTCAAGAATCAATAAACCCAAATTCAGCCTACAATGGAGCAATCAAAGGTGTTAACAGAGGTAAGAAATGAGAAGTTTGTTGTAGGTGGGTTCATCTTCTGAATCTAAATTATAGTAAGGTGAATAGAAGGCAAAGGGAATGGATTTTTTTTTCCAAAATATTCCACTTTAGCCTTACCAGCCAATGGAAAAATCATCAAACTAATTTGACAATTTCTCCAAGACCAAAAATCTCAGGACCTATTGCAAATGAGGGTAAAGTTAAATGAACAGGGAAGACTTGTCAGTTTGCACTGGTAAAACTTCTCTAGTTAGGGTCTTGGGTTCAGATAAAATATATTAACACCTTCCAGAAAATCAAATACTAGGAACACAAGACTCTATCTTTAAATAATTTGAAGGAAAATAGAAACTTAATGAGACTGTGTGAGAATATATCTCAGGTAGGTTTGACACCTCCACCTGCTAAGGAATGTGGCATCAGGAAATTGACATTTGAGTCCCTCCGAAGGCACTCAGCAAAGAACCTGGATTCTTATAAATTCCTTACAGCTGGTAGGCAATCAGGTGCATAGCCAAAGTCTCCAAAACAATTTGGAGGGGCCGGGAGGGGTTGACATCCCTAAGGAGAGAGCACAAAGAGCTTCTCCAAGTCCCTGACAGGATCCATCCTCTGCTCAAGAGGTATCACGGGCTGCTTGGGGGAGGATTTGAAGGTAACAAAGCCTGCCAAGCTACTGAGAGTGGTACCACCTCTGTGCATTAAGTTGTGTCCTTCACCTACATTAAGAGGACTTGTAATCTTTGCTGTGTCTTTACAGCTTTCTGTCAATCACTACACAACTGTACCCTAGGTAACAATTTTACAGCAGTCTGGGCCATACTAGGGCAAGGATAATCATCGAATCAGAAAAACATCAATAAACACAGCACCTCTCTGGCTTGACAAACAGTCAAGATGCAGTCCTGTCAAATGTCTCCTCACACGTCTCTGGGAGTGTCCGTAGTATATCTCAGGTGTGTCTGAGTGGGTCTCTGGCTAATCTCTGGTAGCTTCTTTCCTTATCCACCATGATGGCTGCTGTGAGGCCATGTCAAAGCTGATCATTCTTACTCCAAGAGCACCTTGAACACGCCGTCTTCACCGTAACTCTGACATCAAGAAGGACATGATGCAGCAAAACCATTGACACCTTCTTCTGTGGTTTCCAGTGTCAGTGCTCTCCTGCCACCACAATGATGGAAAGTGCAATAAAACAGCCCATTTGGATTTTATTCACTCTTATTTCAAGACCCTCTCCAGTGGACTCTGTCAGGAATCCTAGATGTGTGATGCCAGAAAATCTTAAAGAGATACCTACTGTATTGAAAAAGTCCCTTCCCTTGAAAGTGGGGCCTTGTCATTTGGAGGACACGTATATGCCTGTCTATTCCCTTAGACTAAGAAAGCTCCTCACAGCCTCAAGGAGAGAGCCCCTGTGGAGAAACAGCTTGAGACATGCCCAGACTGGGGCGGGAGAGGTAGGATCTAGACACACAACCAATTCTTTCATCTGAGATAGACATACACATACACATACCATCTTATCCATAAGAACTAAATTTATCTATCTACTCCCATTTCATACCAAATCCTAACATTATGGATATGTTTCATTTCATTTTTCTTTGCACTAAGACAAGCAATTGGAAGCTTTTGCTCATACTTATAAATTAAACCAAACTGTAAACAGATAAGAAGCGAACTGTCATCAAATATTTAAGAAAGCCAAGAGAACAGAGTTTTGGTCTCACTTGGGTTTTTCTAATAATGGCCAATAGTGAGGAGTTTGGGTAGTGAATGGTATTAAAATCCAGGCAATATAAGAAATTAACCACAACTTCCTTTCATTACTGTTTGAAGTATGAAGTTCCATAATATATAGACTGGTAATATAGTTCAAGCTACTAGAGAGGTTAGAAATCATCCAACTGTCTCATTTGACAGATGAGGAAACTGAGATAAAGTGAACACATATATAGTCAAAGACAAGTACTAGGAACTGTGCCAAGGCCAAAAATAATGAGGATGAAATGCATTACTGATCCTCTTCTTTATAGGAAAGCAGAATACTAGACCGTTATTAGGAATACTGGTATAGATTAATTGCATTTAATCACTCTTTATCCCTTCAATATGAAATGATTTCAACATCTAAAAATGTCTCCTTTTCTCTGTAGGCTGCTGTAATATCCAGGAGACCTCTCAAGAGGTAAAAGCATATTCCGTTTTATTCCAGCTTTCATATCAGAACTCATAGAATCTTATAACTCTTCTCCTATAGGAAAAACGATTTTCCAGCAGTCTTCATCTTATAAATGGAGCTGTTTAATTTAGAGCCACAGAATGATCCCAGTGTGTTCACAGCACATTTATTGAATTTATAACTATAATGCCTTTGGATATGTATTATAGTTGCTGTGTATTCTATTGATCCATTGAAAATATTTTGCTTCTTATAAGAGGCACAAGGGGGCATTCATAAAGAAAGTGAAATGTACCTTATACTTCAAGTTCTAACATTAAATATAATGGATTGGTAATATGAATAAAAGACTGAACCAGTACCTGATATTTTATTACTAGTCATCTATAATAGAAATCAGTTGTCCTTTTTCTTGATACTCTAATGCAGCTGCCTTTAAACTGGGGTGCAAATGGCCCTGGGGCACATGAGGACTTTCCAAGTAGTATGTGGGAATGGTCAGTTTTAAGGAAATCAATTTCCACACCTGCCTAACCATATGTAGTCTTTCCTGAAATTAATTTGCCCGCACACTCCCCGAGACAAAAGCGTCCTTCAGAACTAACTTTCTTACTTCCTCTTTCATAATCTCCCTTCTCCTATTGTACAAAAGAAAGAAGTAGCATCATCTGGCTTGTAAAAACTTCTGAGGCCCCAGTAAGAGGAAATATTGAAATTTTGGTGTTGAATGTTAGGAAAATGAATAGCTTTAATGATGGGTAACATCTTCTTATGAGTCAGGTGTAGCCAAATGTTTTGCTTGTAACAAAACTGAAGGAGAATCCAATCAGTGCTGTCAGCTGATAAATTATTAAATATACATTTTACTGACAAGAGACCATGTGATTTTTGGCATACAACTTGAAAAGAGTCAAAGTCGTGAGTGACATTGCTGGAAGAAAACTCCTTCCTGGATCCTTAGCACAAATATCTTTAGAAATGAAAACCAGGATTAACGCTGATCCTGAGACCCACCCCCCAATCCAGCAATAACTAATGTTCAACAACGGATTTATTAACTACTTGAAAATATTAGATTCTCCCATTTCATTAAAACATGCATTAAAATATTTTTATTTTTTATATTTAATAGCTCATCCAAATTTATATCTATGTTCTTTTGATCATTTGTGTATTAATGACCATTGGAATCACAACTTAAACCAGTTTAAACTTTTAGCAGTTAAGTCAAAGGAACTCAATTAAATTTGGGATGATAAAGAAAAGACTTTAAAACATAATAATATCTACATGAGGGTAAATATTATGAAGAAAGTTTATAAGCGCAAAGTAGAAAAGGGAAAAAGTAAAAATTTCTAACTTTAAAGAAGCCCTTGTTCACTCTCATTTTCATGGATCAAGGTGGGAATCAACTCATTAGAGCATTTAGTTAACACTGGATATGTAAAGGAGCAATGTAACAATTTCATTTTTAAATGTCAATATTGACAAGATACTGAAAATTACATGCTTTGCAATTATTTACATTTATGATGGAAAAGTTGAAATGTTAATTTATACAGGAAGGAGAGGCATATAGTTTTTCAAAATACTTTTACGAAATATGTGATTAAAAAAATGTTTGGAAGCCACTCAAAGTAATAATATCTAAAAGAAAAACATATATCAATAGATTTCAAGTAATACATTCAAGCCCCCCAGTCGCTGGCTTGCAAAACACTTCTGTCATAATACTTATTTCACTGGGGTTGTTCACTTGTCATCCATATTCCTGGAGCTCCACGAGGGTCCTTGTGCCCCATATATAAGGAGCTCTGGTATCTAGCACAGTGTCTCCATTAATAGCTCTTAACTGTATTTCAGCAAATAAAATAGTAAGCATTTTACGCTTCCTAGTTTGTTTTCACGTAGAAAAGCCAAAAATGCTCTGAAATAGTAAATTTAGATGTGTGCAACTGGACAAATATCCCAGTCGCTTTGGAATTCTCACACACATAAAACATGCACAACCACAGTTTTAAAAGAAAGCAAGCAAGAAAAGGAATGAGACAGAGAATCTAGCTGTGACTTTCATTTACTCAACAAATATTTACTGAATACTTTCTGTATGCCAGATACTATTCTAGGAACTGGATGCTAGCAACTATGGCAGGCATCCTTCCTTATTTATGATGGACTCTGCTCGCAAGATTCCTTACAGGGCCTGAATCAACTGGAGAAACAGACTCCACAAGTATTTGCCATATAAGCAATTTAATTCTACTATCTGCTTTGCCTTTGTAGCTGGGCCATTTATTAGCACATTTACCAAAGTATTTCACCTCATATCCTTGGGTATTCTAGGTAGAAGTACCAAGTTCAGTTTTAGAAACTGGTCTGGGATATTGACTCTAATTCTTCTGAGTTTCAAAATTATTCCTTTTTTGACTCTTTGGAAGGTACAGCGTCTCCCTGCTTTAGTTTCCAGAAGTCCAAAATAAGAAAATATACAAATTAAGGATTTGCTAGTTATCTCACTTTCCGAAGATAATATGTAAGATTAGAGAATGTTTGTTAAGGCCACAGTCATTATTTTGACCAAATAATTTATCCAAACATTTAATTCTAATTCTTCAATCTTCATAGAATTCTTCAGAAGGAAATCACATCACAATAACTGAAACTTACTAAGTCATCTGACTAATTTGCCATAACCTTAATTTTTTCTTGTTTTACTACTTTTGCTAAAGTTTTCCAAGTCTCCCCTCTTCCTGGGCTCTAGTTGGGCCCCAAGAGCTGCTCCAAGTTCATCTCTTCCAAATTTTTTTCTTATATTCACGTGCAGGCGTTTTCAGAGCCTATTTCTGCTTACATTAAAACTATCACCAAAGTGTTTTAAAGGTGTGTTTTCCTATGTCCTGAGAGAACCTCTTCTAGATCATCAACTGATGTCCGGAAACTGGCTGGATCCTTCTCTTTCTTGTGAAAAGTCTCATCACAATAGTTGAACTTAAGAAACATAAGATTAAATACACTACTACAGACACAAGGAATACCCAGATGCAGAGGACAGATTGGTGGTTAGCAGACGGGAAGAGGGGTGGGTGGTGGGGCAAAGGGATACATGTGTACAGTGACAGAGGGCAGCTAGACTTTTGGTGGTGAACACAATGCAGTCTGTCCAGAAGTCGAAACGTAATGATGTACACCTGAAATTTACATATTGTTATAAACCACTTGCTTCAATAAAAAATAAATTTAAAAAGGAAACTAGGGTTATTAAGCAGTGTTCATTGATTGCATCTGCTATCGATTATGGATGCAAAGCACATGTAAGAGAAAAAGGCAATCAAATCCGGTTTAAAAACTTTAAAGGCAATTATAGTGAAAAAAAAAACAGGTTTTCTAACTCCTATGGTGATCTCAAACTCATATATAGCGGTCTTAAAATAAATTGTAAAAATAAACATTTAGAAGCATAGAAGCCAGCAATAAAAAATAGAACTAGATTGAAGATAATAGCACATCAAATTTAAATTAAACACTCTTTCCGCATGCCATTCTGGACACATCACTGACTGGGGAGAATGCCAGTCCCAAGCATGGGAGATGTGAAAATGGAATTAGAGATGGAAAATGAGATAACACAGGGCTAGGGAAAGAAAGGTGAAACGTGCTATTAGATGTCATAATTTCCTACAAATGATTTTTAATTGGATATGACTAAAAGCATTTTCAATATTTGGGAATATGAAATGTTCAATTAGAATGTAAAGATACTTTACATGTAAAAAGTCAGCACGTTTTGAAAACTGAAGCTTCAATATCTAAAAGGGACACTAGCCTTTTCCTTTACTGTTAATTCTTCGACACTGGTAATAGCTTCCGATTCAGGATGTCACGCATTGTGCAGTGTGGACTCCCGCCTAGCCTACTGTGTGAATTCTCCCATCCACTGCTGTGTACACAAAATTTACAAAGATGTAAGTTTCCAGAATAGTAAATTCATCTGCTCTAGTACTTGTTTTCATTATATCAAAATTATCAAGATTTTTTTTTCATGGGAGTGAATACTACCCTTATTTATGATACCAGCTCAACACAAAGTTGACGTAAGGGAAGCCATACTGTGGAAAAGAAACCTATTGTAACTCTGAATGACCCCTGACTAACTAACCCAGCTGGATTTGCACCCCTGGGAGATGTAACTTCTCTGTAGATTTTATGACCCCTGCTTGTGCAGGTACCTCCCAGCTGCGATAAGATGATAACTTTGTTCTTTTGAGTTCCTTAGGAATGGGATGACTCCCGAACAGAGAGTCTATGCTGACAGCCATCATCAATGACAACTGAAAGATCTGGTGACTCCCAGTATGTCACACCCAAGGGTCAACATTCCTAACCCCTCCCCTGTAACCCACCAGCCTATATAATTGCTAGAAGATTCTGTGCCCCCTTAAGATGGTTCTTTTGGACATGAATCGCCCATCTTCCCTTTTGCTAGCAAACTGTAATAAACTCTTTCTTTTTTTCCACCATCTTGCCTCTTAGCGATTGGCTTTTGCCTTGTGGCAAGCAGATTGTGCCCTTTGTATGGTAACATTTACTGCTTTGTATTTTTCTAGGAAAAATCTTCCCAGGGGTCTCTCTCTCCCCACCAACCTCTCTTCCTGCACATGCCATACCAGCTTCCAATTCCCCCAGGATTTATGTCGTTTCCTCAGGTAAGTCTTTCCTGAGAGTTTGTGAAAAAAAGAATTTCAGGGTATTTAACATTTCAGGTTGTAATTGCGTATTTATTATTATGGTTTTCTAGTGACCTGAAAGGCTCCCTCCCCCACCCTCAGACATCTCTGACTTGCCCTATTACCCATGCCCCTTTTGAATCTTTTTGAATAAAAAACACATTAAAGATATGCTATAGAAGTTATCCATATGGAGGAATGTTGGCCAGTTTTATGGCAAGACCACATGCAGAAAAATTTGAGGGTCTCAAACAAAATGGTGCTTTATCTCACAGATTTGAGAAAGAAAGGCAGGAAAGGGGACTTGGGACTTAGCTGAAGCAAAATTGCTCTTCTTGCTTAAGCAGGTTGAAGGCTAGGAATTAGGGAAAGAAGAAAAAGGAGTAAAGAGAACTACCACACAGAGAGAATACCACCAGGCAAAATAGCCACAAGTATGGAAATGTTTGCACTATTCTCTGGACTCTGAGGGCAATTCTGATCATGTGCAAGGAAGTTTTGTTTTAATTATTTATTACATTTTTTGGTTTTGAGGTTTCTGGTGATGGACTTAACTGACAAGTTTTTCCAGCCACCATAGGGCCTAACGACAGGGTCACATTGGATCAATACCTATCTCTTTCCTCCAGTGTCCACACTAGGAGGGAAGGTCCCCAGTCAGTACTGCTCAGCATTGCACCTTGGCACAGAGCACTATGCCTGGCATATAATAGGCACTCAGTAAATATTAGTTCATTGTTACATTTGGGGTAAGAAGATAATCACATTTAGTTATCAAAAAGCCAAATGTAATGACATGTAGATTAATGCAAACCCCCTCCGAACACCAAAAAATAAAGGTTTCACAGATGTCATCTGTTTCGAAAATTGATATACAGCCCTTCGTATGGAAAGTACCAGGCAGTGACTATGCCTGACACGTGCATGAGTGTAGAAAGAACTAGCGTTTTCACAGCACAATGATACCACCATTTTAAGATGAAAGAGTCTAGAAACCATCTCTTTGGGCATTCTTAATTTACAGAAGAAGTCACTGAAGTTCACTGGGGTTCAGTTATTTATCCAAGATGCATAACTTGTTAGCTGCAGAACTAGAACAAGAACACCCGTCCTCCTTCTCCTCATTACCCAACCAGATATTTAGGGATGGAAGACGTAGTATTTCTGTGTAAATGAAGATACTGAATATTCATATTTGTAAGTCATTTGAGTATTTTTAAATATGAGTTTGCTTTTAATATTCAGAAACTGATATTGAATGCACTGGAATCATTGACAGAGAAAATCATTTTACATTGATTTGTGAGCTAACCTTGGGAATTATTTTTCTGAAGTCTCAATTCTTAAAAGAAAAGGCAAAGAAAAAGGGAAAAAACCTGTTACTCCACTGATCCTATTTAAATAGGCTCTGTATATTCTGTATTCTGAAGGTAATACTGTTTACCTTCTAATAGTGTTTTTCATACATACATGATTTTGGGGAAGGAACAAATTAGTAATTATCTTCACTAATGAAATGTGTAATCATTTCAGTTAGATTTTAAATGGGGCGCGACTCCCATTCATAAGACCCACTGAATAAATGCCTGTTAGGTACGGTTTAATGATTTAATGCTTGATTCATGTTTTTTCTCTCTGTGGTTGATCCTTATTGCACATTCTGGGCAATTAGGGAATTTTTCCCAGTACACATATAATCCCTGTATTCAGAAAGCTTAGCTCAGCAAAATAACATAAAAGTCAAAATTGTACCTGAAAAAAAAGAGGATTGTATCTCTGATGATGACAGCACTCAAGATTTTGGCTAAATTCATTCTGTTTACAAAGTAAACTGTTGTTTGGCATTATTAAGTAACTGACAAATCATAGTTAGCATATGCCTCAGAAAATGATTTCTGCAACATTTGAAAAAAGCTAGACCATTTCTTTCCTACGTTTAAGTCCAAGCTCTGACTGGCAAACTGGGTTGATAAATTAATGGAGCAAAGCTTCCACCAAGAGTAAATTAAAAGCAACGTTGACAATATTCCAGTAGATATTCTTCTACAACAAGCAACAGCATATATCAATGTATTAGAATATGCCTCTTGTTCAATTTTTTTTGAATTTGCACACATTGTGCTAGGCTGTGAATGCTGATCATGATAAAACAAGTCTCTGCTTTCATAACATTTAACAATTTTCTTAATGTCAGTTAATAACTCCAAAGCGGGAGAATAAACTGATGTTCGTGTGCATACATGAAAAATATTTTCTTATATTTACAATATTTACAAAGTTGGGTTACCACTCTTTGCCCATCTTCAGACTAAGTTTTACTGCTTTAGGATTCAGAAGTTATTAAGTTCAGGAACAGTAAGGTCTGAATATCTGGCAGGTGTAGATTCCGCATGCTACTATATTTACTTCCATAATTTTCCCTTTTTCTTCTCTGATATTCTCTCCCTCAAAGAGAAGAAATTAAGAGGCTCGTATGAGCATCTCTCTCTGGTTCACACTTGAGATTCTCACTTCCAGTTTCAAAAGAAGAGCAACTCACATCGTTTGCAACGTTAATCAGAATGTAGGTTTGCTAACGTTTTTCTCTTCCTTGAGCAGTTTTCCATATTCCTAAACAGTACCTCCTAGAGTGAAATAACACTTTAAATGAGCATGCCTGTTTATGTGCTAAAGACAGATGGAGAAGGAGAAAGAAGGGGGATAATTAAAAGGAGACGGAAAATATATTGACATTTAAATGTTCTTTCCTTTCAAGTGTTCATCCTACACCCCTTTCATTTGTGCTAAGAGGAAGGAGGCAGTGAAGACTTTCCTAGTTCATAGCTGGTATTTCCTACGGGCTCACTAAGGGGTGGATAATCTGCTTGCCCAACATGGGAGCAAGAGAAAAAATGATGACCAGGGAAGTGATACCAGCTCAACACAAGGTTGACATAAGGGAAGCCATACTGTAGAAAAGAAATCATATTGTAACTTTGAATGACCTCTGACTAACCCAGCTGGATTTGCACCCCCAGGGGATCTAACTGCTCTGTAGACTTTATGACCCCTGCTTGTGCAGGTACCTCCCAGCTGCGATAAGATGATAACTTTGTTCTTTTGAGTTCCTTAGGAATGTGATGACCCCCGAACAGAGTCTATGCTGATAGCCATCATCAATGAAAA
The DNA here is from genome assembly GCA_031878705.1 of Tapirus indicus. Taxonomy (NCBI): domain Eukaryota; kingdom Metazoa; phylum Chordata; class Mammalia; order Perissodactyla; family Tapiridae; genus Tapirus; species Tapirus indicus. The sequence continues at coordinate 24,466,409 of CM062939.1, read as the reverse complement.
CTGAAAGATCTGGTGTGGCGACTCCCAGTCTGTAGCACCCGAGGATCGACATTCCTCACTCCCGCCCCTATAACCTACCAGCCTATATAACTGCTGTAAGATTTCGTGCCCCCTTAAGATGGTTCTTTTGGACATGAGTCAGCCATCTTCCCTTTTGCTAGCAAGTGGTAATAAATGCCCTTTCTTATCCACCATCTTGCCTCAACAATTGGCTTTTGTCTCACGGTGAGCAGATTATGCCCTTTGTGTGGTAACAGAAGGAAGGGGAAAACTAACCAGACGTGGCACAGGAGTTAGTGCTCATTTTTGCCTCTCACGGTTAAGGGCCAGAGAGTACTTATTTAATTTATTCATTTACTGTCCCATGTAGATCTAGTACATTCTATTACCAGAGCCTCTATTAGCAGTGTGGCTGCTGTTTATATGTATGTGTGTATATATATCACGTTATGGATATACAACAGGGTAGAGAGAAACATAAGGGAAGATTATGATGATGATAATGATAGATAGATGATGGATAGATATATAGATAGACACACAGACCTGTAGATGAGATAGAGAGGAAGATACAAATAGAGATGAAAGAGGAAGACTTAAGGAAAGGATCAAAGTATTTGAGCAAGAGAAAACCTGTAAAAAAAAAAAATAGATCCTGCGATAAGATTTGGAAATAAAGACAATCATCCAGATATAAGAGCAAGATAAGTTTTTAACCTTCTCCTTTAGTGTACCTTTTAGAGTTTGTAGTCAAATGAAGAAAGAACAGTGTGTAGAGATGCACTGTGAGTATTATGAACCAGAAGCATTTGCGTGTGACTGTGTGTGTGTGTGTATGTATGTGTGTGTGTGTGTGTGTGTGTATGTCTTGAGAGTGTGTTCTTATGAAGAATTTGTAATTTAGGCTCAGGTCTGTTTTTTTCAAAATCACATTGTGGTCAAAACCTAAGCTGAAATGACACATGAGCCAGTTCTTTCTATTACATAAATTTCTTTTTGGACTTCTAGAAACTAGGAGTCACACAAGAACTGACTGCTCCAGGCCCACTCTGTTTCTTCCCGTGCCCTACTTCTCAGGCAATTGCAACCCATTATCTTTTTGCAAACTGTTTATTTTAGGTCATGTAGGAAAGAAACCCTGCAGTTTGGATGCCAGTAGCTCAGAAACCAAAAGTTCAACAAGATATAATCATCAGAACATTTTGCCAAAGAGTAATAAGTCATTTCCCCATTAATGTCTATCGTATGTAAGGATGGTATATATTGTACCCTGACGTTGTTGGGAACAAAATGCAGGCAGCAGAGCAAAATTCTCCCCGTCCTCCCGAGTCACTCCCTGTAAAACTCTGACCACCCCACTTCAAGATCATCTATGACTGCTGGGTCAGGGCCACAGCTTTTAATCCTTTCACAGATGTCTCTACCATCATTCGTCATGGTCGAGCCTAGCCAGAGACTAACTCAACTGTGCAGTCTGTCTCCTGATTTCAGTGATCTGCATCAATCTCTCACTTCATTGGCAATGACGATACGATATGATTATATTCACCAGCCACAAAGTTGAAACAAAGCAGGGTAACGATATGATCAGCTGAAAATCTCTGCCCCTGGTCCCTCCTGCCATAAACTAGATATTTCGGAAGATGAGACACAGAGGTGCCACTTAGTAAACCACTCTTGTAGTCCCTCAGGAAGGGTGAAAGGACTTTGCAAAGTTATTTACTGGGAATTGTTGGAGGTGTCTTTGCCAAAACCGTAGGCTAAGGTGATCATTCCATAAAAATTAAAAAGGTGGCGGGAAGGTGGAGAGAGAGGAGGTGAGTAAACGAGAGAGGGAGAGCGGAGCACAGTAGAAACTACACCAACTCATTTCCTCTCTGACCTTCTCCCATTCTGGAAGCTAGACTTGTGGGGAAATAAGTCGAGTCAGAGCCCATGCTCCCCAGCCTCATTAGAGGTCCTGAAGAGCATCCAGCCTGGAGCCTGGAGAAGCACAAAATGACCCCCTGCAGTCACGATCCCAGCGATTTACTCTCAAACTGTGATGGGCTTACTGGACTCAGGCAAGTTGTTCTCATAGTACAATTTCGCATTTATTTCCAAGAAATGCTTTCTTACATTTTAAATTAAATATACTCAAGTTTCCTTTTCTTCAAGTATCTCCATTTTGGTTTTATCAGTGGATTCCTTCGAAATACTCATTAAGTTAAAGTTCATCAATATATAGGGGTTATCAAGACATTCCCTTGACCAAGTGCAAAATGAAGAAAATAAGATTGCCCTCTAAAAGTTAAACTTTAAAGTTCCACTCAGATGCCTCTAGAATGAACACTCTTATACACTCAAACACACACATACAGCCCTTTGTATTGTCTGTGGACACAATCACACTCATATTTTGTTCCCTATGTTAAAGATGCACTGTACCAGATCACATGGGTATTGCACTGAGCAGTAAAAATCGCAGCTCTAACCAACCATAAAACATGGCTCACCGTCATTGGACATTTTACTCTTGGCGGCTCAGGTCATTGTTAAGAGACTAAGTTGTGGAGTTTAGAAACAACTCCAGGGTGTCCTCACACCAAAGAAACTTGGGCAATAATTTCATGTTCTTTGAGCCAGTTCTGCCTTCTCTGTAAATTGGGGAGCACAGCAATATCCACCTCACAGGATGATTGTGAGGACCAAATAGGATGATGAATATATGTGCTCATCAGGGATTCTGTCAAGTAGTGAACGTCCTTAAACTCATGAACGGGCTGTGAGTAGTTGTGGTGGAAAGAGCAAAATCTTTGTAATCAAGGAGACGTGAGCTTCAATCCCAGCTCCAGCACTGACCCATTAAAATGACCTTGAGCATTTACTTCAGACTTTTCTAAACCTGTCGCCTCCTCTCTACACAGGCCTACCAACAGGGGTGATGTAGAGATGAGATATGAAGATATGGCACACAAAGTCCCATAGAGTACCAGACTATTACATTAGTTATTATAATTCTGTGATAAACAAATGTATAAAATGATCTAAATAGGTCCCCGGGCAGAGGCACCACAAAGAACAAGATTGCAAACCATCCTCATTTGCTCTCTGTGGATTTGGGACCAGAAAGGAAATTTGGAAGAAGTCTCCTTCTTCCCCACCTCCTGCTGCATCAAATCTTGTGAATTCTGCCTCTAAATCTCTCTAATCTGTCTGCCTCCTCATTTCTATCACAGCCACCAGGCACAGACTCCTGTCCTTTGCTTTCTTGAAAGGCCACTGAAACAGTCTCTCAGACTCACTCCAGGCCATTCTCCATATGGTAGCCAGAATGATATTCTAAATAAAAATTCAGGCATGTCACACCCCTGATTAAATCCCTTCAGAGCTCCTCATTTATCCTTGGGATAAAATCCAAACCTCTTATTGGGAGCTCAGCCAGCTTCCCCTGCCTCTCCCTCTATTTCCCGAGTGGGCTAAATGCCAAAGATTCCAAGTGCACTATCCCCTTGCTCCCAAATTTCATATTTATTTCCATTATTCCCTCTGACAGGTACTCTCTCCTCTTCACCTAAGAAAACATCCCTCTACTCTCGGGTGCAACACCACTTCCTCGGGGAGGCTCCCTCTGGCTCTACATGAGGTGAGGGACCGCCCACCAAATGCTGCGGTTGCACCCTCTACTTCTCCCAACACAACCTCCTGCAAACTTGACTTACATTATTGGGTTAATTTTGATCTTTCTGATAGATAAGTTCCTTTACCATGTGTCCCTTATTTATCACCGTATGTTCTGTGTAGTATGCACGTAACTTGAAACATTCCACTCTTTGACAGACTTTTAATTTTTTTCAGTGCTTCTGAGGGGAGGAAAAAAATTGAAAACTGCTTCTAATATGTTACCTTTTCTGAAAAAGCAAAATGGAGAAGGAAAAATTTAATTTTGAGACTCTTCCTCTTTCCTCCCCACTAACACTCAAGTCCCACTTTCATTGATTCCTCACAGAGGTCGCAAGGCTGGGCTTTAAGCAAAGATTTTTATATATAAGATCTATAACTTCTTAAAAGTTGGTAATGAGAAACAAACATGAAAAGAAATGGCTCCTGGGCTCAAACTCATACCCACTTGCATCAGCAGCTATTGGGAATGGAACGCTCCATCCTTTCCCATGATCCCCTGAGCCAAATGCAGATTCTTTCCACCAGCACCTGGAGCACAGCATTCCCTGGACAGTGCCAGGAGGAAGGAGCCAAGGACTCGAGGCACTCATCTGTGTCACCCAAGCTAAAATCCCCCCCTGGATAATACACACAAACATCCCTTAGAGAAATATTAGATCTGCTTCACCACTCTTTCTGGCATATCTTACCCTACTTTGTCCTCCTCTCTCCCTAAATGCCAGTCTCAAAACTCTTTTCTCTCAGCGCAAAAGCACGCAAGTCAAATGCCATCACAATCACTTTGTGTTTCGCTGCAGCGGGAAGGGAGGATGCGTTGCATGCGAAAAACTCATCTGTTTCTAAGGGAATGGAGTGACTTTGAAAGATCACAGGAGGCATGCAGTTAGAGGTCAAAATGGCACCTAAGAGAACCGTGGAAGAGAAGAGCCTGTGCCAGACCCTCATTTTACCTCTGGTCCATGTTCACATTTCCGAGACTACCCAGGGGCACACCCAAGCTCTCTGCTGCTGAGCCTGGCCCTGGTGCGCTAGCAGATGGCTGTCGCTAAGACTTCCTTTATCCAGAAACAACACCATTTCCAACAGCTTAATTTTTTTCTTCACTTAAAAAACCCAAGGATTGAAAAGATATTTCATCTGAAGTAAAGCAGTGATGAAACTAACAAATATAATTTGAAAGAAACCCATTTCTTGAAATATTTGCCTCCCATCTCCAACATCTCCTCTGGCCAACCTTCTGAAACATGGTCTTCTGAGAGGAGCCATGTTGTGGTGCTTTTCCTCAACAGCCCATTAGGAGAAGAAAGTGATATTTTTACAATGTCAGTGATGAAAACTGTGGTGAGAAAATTTTGGCTATTTTTCCCATTTACTTCAACAGAGACATAAATCCAAACTATATCTCTATCAGCAAGAAGGAAGTATTATTTGAAAAATTATGTGCTAGTACCAAGAACACGAAATTTCTATTTTTGAACTAATAATGTTTATTAGATATGTTTCCCACTGCTCTGTATTATTAATTTGTACTTTATTATTTCTTGGGTTACTATGCTTATTATGTTTTTCTTTATGGATTTTTAAGGAGGTGATTATATGGTTTTTCAGTTAATTAGGTCACTTTGTAATACTAGAATGTAAAAGGCATTTTGAAAACAATAAAAGAAAACATTCTCTATGTGTCATGACAATCAAGTAAATCATTCAATGACTTGATTTTGTTGGAAAGAATGCAAAGCATCATCATCAGTTACTTTCCTAGTTGGATAGGTTGCTAAATATAGAAAGAAAGAAAACCCATTAATATATATAACCCATTAATCCATTAATGTGCTCTGAGAGGAAATTAGGATTTCAAGCATTCCAATTTGTTTGCTAAAATTTGTAGCAAACACATTTGGGGGTTTCTGCCTCGACCATGGCCCCTACTCTAGAAACTTCCCCCACCTACAGGCCTCACTGAAAGTGTGAGCTTGGATATCTGGATCTGTATTACAGGACCCTGTTCTTGTGGCCACAACAGATTGAACTGGGTGGGGGCAGCTGACTCAAGGAGGTCACGGCCACAAGCTGGACTGAGTCAGTTAGTTCTCTCGAAAGAATTTAAACACATTGAAGACATAGAGAGACAGGGGATACTTAAGGAAGACACATGCACAGTTGAAGCCTGGAATAATATTCTGGGTCATGTGGCATCTGATGAGTAAGCAGAGAAAGCCAATCAACAGGAAATACGGAAGAGTGGTACAGATATTAATAGAAAAGCAGAGACTGGAAAACACGTCCTTCAAAAGAAAGATCAAGATGGGAAAACAGTTTCCCAGCCTCCAGATTCAAGAACATGGGGTATCCCACATCCCTGTGCATTTTGGGACATAGATGTGCTTAATTTTTTGAAGTTTCCCCTTTTTTCCCCCAAAAGATTTCCTTTTCATTTAAGCTGGAATTTCTCTTGCATGAAAACAAACAATCTTTGGTTAAAACAGCACACACACACACACACACACACACACAAATCCCTGCATTTTAGGGAGGTAAACCTTTGCCTTAACAAAACTATTTTTTGAAAAATCAATGGCACATAAAGAAAAATTCAAGTTAGATCCAAATTGGTACTTGTAAGCTACAACAATGCCATGAATGGAGTAAAAAAATTTTAGAGTCAATTTTCTTTGTCTTCTTTCTTTTATCACTTATAAGAGTTAAACATTGATTAGTGGATCAGGTAATGCAAAGATGGATCCAATAGCATGAACATAAACCAGCTCACTGTGTTGGGGGAATAAAAGCTCTGATGTGTAGCATTTGATGATTTCTGTGGTGTAAATATTCCCACTGTGCCCAATTTCAAGTCACCAATGTGACATCAAGAAACATGGAGTTGAAAAGAGATGCTCATCATCATTCTCACAAGGTCCTGCAAGCCAGCTCTATCACACCACTGGATGGATTCAGACAAAGAATATTTCAAGTCAAAATAATTAGTTAAAAATTATTGGTCGATTCAATCCACCTCTCAGAGAAGTTGAGTAACTAGCCCATGGTCACACAGTAAGTGGCAAAGCCTGGATTCCCATCCTAGTGGCCTGATTCATACAATAAGTGAGAGGACTGAATGTCCTCTACTAATTCATAAGTCTTCACACCAATATCTTCTATTAGGTAAGCCCCACTGCCCTGAACTTGCAAACTAAGAACAAGCGAAATAAACTAAGACACTAAACCTAAAGATATCAACTGCTTATCGATTGCTAATTAACTTAATTTTTATTACATATATTTTATACCCACATCTCTATCATCCCTCTCCATTTCAATAATCTCCTTTCATCCCATCTATCTATCACAAAGAATTATTTGGCATTACTGAATATATCATGCCCTTTTTTAAAACCATACTTTTTCAAAAACTATTCCCACATTTCTTCTGATTAAATTTTTACTCATTCTTTAATTCTCAGCCCAGTCTCCACTCCTCCGTGAGTCCTGCTAGAACTCCTCAGATGGAGTCCCTAACTATACTCTTGCATTTAAACAGCACTTTCACAGGTACATTACGGCTATTACCACAGGGGCAGTCATTTCATGTTTACACATCTGACTTGCCATTTAAACCTGAAATCTCAGTGTTTAACAAAGAGCCCGACTGAGAATGGGTGTTCCACTGATGTTTACTGAAGGAATGAATGAATGAACCCATTGATTAAAAAATATTTTGGGGGCTGGCCCGGTGGTGTAGCGGTTAAATTCACGTGCTCCACTTCTGTGGCCCGGGGTTCACCGTTCCAACCCTGGGCACGGACCTTTGCACCACTCATCAAGCCATGCTGAGGCGGCATCCCATATAGAGCAACTAGAAGGATGTACAGCTATAACATACAACTATCTACTGGGGCTTTGGGGAGAAAAAAAAAGGGGGTGGGAGATTGGCAACAGATGTTAGCTCAGGGCCAATCTTCCTCAAAAAACAAACAACAACAAAAATATTTTGATGCCCTTTCTGTAAGGAAAAGAAAGCCAATATTTTTCCAGTATAAATGAATAGGGTGGGATGGATCATTGTAAATCAAAAAGATTTTTTCCTGCTCCAACTAAGTAAACTTAGAAAACAAGTTGGAAGAACTTCAAGAACTGTATTTTCACAATCAGTTCCAATTTCAGCTTCCCTGGTGACAACATTGCCGAGCTCACATTTACGCTACTGTGTAAGCCACAGTCACGTCCAAAGGAGCTTTTCTAATGGGAAAAAAAAGTTGTCTGGTGGTCTTGATGTAAAGAAGGATTAAATTCACTCAATGCTTAAAATAACAGTCAACGAAAGACATCACCATTCAATAATAGCTGTTCCACAATCAGACAAACTAATTTTCCTGTAACTTCCTATAAAGGTTTGTGTGTGTATATATGTGTGTGTATGGGAGGAGGGGTAGGTTGGGGAGAGGGAGAAGTAAATGAAATGACAAAAGTCTTAACAGGAAGTTATTATTGTCTGTTGAACTGTTCTACAGACAGACAGTAACTGAACCTCGGAGAAACTAAATAACATGCTCAAGGGGACCCTGAACCTGGGTACTGTCGCCACCTTGCAGCCTTTTAACATCTGTATGTGTTGGAGCACCTTACTGCCTCCTATTCCCTTGTCTTTCACTACAAGCCCAAGTCCTAGAAAATTCAGAGTTAGTGGGAAATATCAGAGGATGTGATAATGGACATGGGGCCATCCCAAAAGGAACTGCTATTCTAGTGACTCAGATTCAATCCTGACTTTGAGAAAGTCAATTGACTCTGGGCATCAACTGACTAAAATTAAAACAGTATTTATTATTATAATATCTTTAGTAATGAGTTTGATTAAAATAAAGGAGCACCATGTGTAAAAATTTGTTGTGTCTTTTCAGCCCAAAACGGTTGCTAGGGACTAGAACTGTTTCTGATTTAAAGTGGTCCGAGTTTTGAATTAGTGCATAATCTCATTGACAAAATATCTATAAACAGGATCAATGATCGCCACAGATACAAATAAATGCATTTTTAATTGCCTGTTTACAACTAAATGTATACACCAGAATAAACTAAACTGACACATTTCTAACATCTTTAATTTATTGGATGTGGAGCTCCCTAGTTCGTATTTCCCTGATTTGAGCAAAAAACAGCCATGTCTCAGAAGTGAGAAACGTGTTCTGTGAAAAAGCAGATATGAAATGCTTTCACCTTTATAAATGACTTGCCTGTATGGTTCTCTATTATATATTAAATGGCTCCTCTGATTTGAAGAACTTTCCAGCTGAACCTACAAACCTGCAGTATTGCCCAATATAAACAGTCATTTGACAGGATGAAAAAAGTCATTCCATCTTCTCTTTAATCTTTATGCTTCTTTCTCTGCCCCCTTTCCATTTACAACACAGAATGGACTTTGGACTATCAGTGTTAGCACTTCTATAATGCAGTACTCCTTCTAAAGCACTTCTGTTTATTATAAACTGAGAGGAAATGAAAATGGGCACCACCAGCTGATTAAGTGCCTATCAACATATTTAGATCAGTTTAATTTTTCCCACAGAATTCAGAAATATTGAAAATGCCCTCAACTGACGCTCCCAACTTGAATCTCTTCAGGGAAGAAGGAGAAACACCTTCCCACGAATTCTTTCAAATTCTTAAGGCAAAGTCACTCCTAATTCACACTAATGAAAATGTTGCAAGGATGTGGGAAGCCAGAAGACCAGAAAACTCAGTTAAGCAAGTTTGATTTTGAAAGCTGCAGAAAATCTGAAGAATTTAGTGGCCTAATAAAATATGCGCCATCAGGGCTGATGGGTTTAAGTCCTTGAAAATGCATTTTGTGATGACACAGATAGTTTCTGTGCTTGAGTAACTGTATCTACGCTTTCACCTAGCTGTGTCAAGGAATTTTTTTATTCCCAAACACTGCCTGGATCGATAGCATCTCAGTATCATTCATGATCAGTACAAAAGCGTTCCTTCACTTTTCTGGACTCGAAAGCTCATATATCACGTGAGGAGGTCGGCTTTAACCCTAGTAATAAGCAAAGGGATTCAAATAAAATTTTACACTGCAAATTCAGGCCGTCCAACTGAAGCTGGACTCTCACTATTCGTTCAAATGTTTCCTCTTTCACCACTTCTCAACTCCATTTCTATATTCCAAAATTTCTCCATTTCTTTCAAGTCTCCACACATATCCTCTTACTTTTAGCTCATGACTTCATCTTGAACTTATTTTTTTAAGTAAACAGTCCATCTGACTTGACTTATCTCAATTTTGCATCTATTCATGTAAAAACTTGTCTATATATTTAGCCATCCTATTTTTCCTCCTCCTACTTCAGAAGAATTCTCCTTCCTTTCTGGAATTAAACCAGTCTGGTTCCTGTCCTTTGCACATTTTTCAGAATCTTGCTTCCTCAAGTTACTCCTCTCATGCAATTTTTAAATTTCTCCCTCAATCTTCTTTCTCTTCTTGACTAGATCCATGCCCAATTCCCCAGACCCAAGTCCTTTCCTTGAACTTGAACTCATTTAAAATCTCTCTTCAGGTTCTTTTCTCACATTCATTTCCATTTTTATTACATAAGTAGTAACCATTTTTTACTTTAAAACTATAAAATATAAAAAATTAAAGACAAAAAAATCAGATCAGTTGATATCCCACCACCCAGTAATAACCAGTGTTATTATTTAAAGATATTCACAAATAAATAAGGAAACATATTTAATAAAAACTGATCATACACTATAAATTTGTTTCACTGACCAATATTTATGACAAATGACTTTCATGTCAATAAAAGGAAAATCTGTCATCTTTAAAATAGTTTTATTTTACTTGATTGTATGGAGTATTTAGCCAAATCTCTGGTATTGGGTATTTGTTAGGTATCCAATTTTCCTCTATTATAAACAATGCTGCAAAAAAGATTTTTTTGCCTGTGTCTTTGCACACTCGTGTGATTATAACCTTAGAGTATGTCCTTGAAGAACCACCCTAGGAGGTATCTTGAAAGAGTAGTATAATACATGTGGGTGGAGCCCATTTGCTTCACTATCAACTTGGCTCTTTGTTGAACTGTTTGTCATAGGGGTTTGGTCACCACTGCTATAATGAAATCACTCTCTCAAAATGAACTGTGACATTTTCATTATCAGATACAATTTTCATAATTCTTGATGTCTACACGATTTGATAACGATCGTTTCTTTCTTCTTGAAACTCTCTCCTCCCCTAGTAATTTCCATGCATTTCTCTCAATTTTCACCTCTATCATTCTCCTTTTCTGCCCATGTGTCTTCTTCCTTCTTTCACATAAATGTAAGTCCATATTTCTCTCCTCAGATTTTATGTCCTCACTTTATCCTCCCTCAACTGATCAGCTCGCCTGCTCTCAGTTATAGCCATCACCTCTAGTTTTCTCAAATCTCTATCTTCAGCCTAGCTTCTCCAAGAATTTCCTGCTGCCTTCTAGATGTATTTAGCCTTACATCCTATTGATAACAAAGATAACAGGTTTAAACTCACTTATGCCCTCTTAACTTGCTCCTCTTTCTGGATTTCTTAATGTTTTGGTATCTCCATCAACTTCATACGTTGGGAACTTCAGCTTGAGCTTAAAAATTTCCCACCCCTCTCCCAAAACAACAATCACCAGGCATTATTGGTTCTGCCTGAGCATATTTTCCCTGATCCCCTGCTGTGCATAGTGATATTGACCTTTGTGCTTCTTTTCCTGCACCATTATGGTGGGGAGGGACATCAAGGACCCCATTTTCCTCATCAGTAAACTCACATCTCAAGCTTCCTTAGGATCAATTGAATTCAGCTAATGGTAAGGCTGTTCCTCTAAGTCTCTCCTCTCCATAGTCACTCTCCTCAGTTTTCCCCAGGCTGGTGAGAAAGCATAGCCAAAGCCCAATAAGAGGATTATGGAAAATCTGAGATCCCAAGAGCCTCTGAATTCTCAGCTGCCAGATCAGGAAAATAGAAAGAACGCTAACAGGGCTTTGTGAACCCCCGCAGAGCAATTTTGTTCCAGCTCGTTTTTCATTTTGAGTTTGATTTTTGTCTTTCTGCCAAAGTCACAAAAAGAAGAGAGACGCCTCTGTCTGAGGAGAGAAAACAGCAGCAGCGGTGATGCTGATGACAGCACTGGCACCAACATGAGTGAAGGCAGCTGGCAGGAGAGGTGGGGACGTGAGTGCATTGGAAAACGCTGCCATAGCCCTGGTAGAAGTGAAAGTGCTGGCACAGGTGGAAGTGGTGTTGGCAAAGCAGCAGTGTCAAATGTGCAGGAGGCTCTGAAGACACAGGCGGTGGCCTCAGCAAAGGCAGAGATGGTGGTGGCGAGAGCAGGACAATGAAACTCTACGTGATGACAAAGTCTGGAACAGAGCACAGAGGCCCACCACTGCAGAATTACAGACTCTTATGTGTAGCAATCCATCTTCTTTGGGGGTTTCCTATGATAGCACACAAGAACAGCAAACAAGATGACAAAAGCATGATGAGATTCAAGAAGACTAGGACTAGCACATGATATCCAGGGCATATTGTTCATACTGGTCCAACACAAGGTTGACATAAGGGAAGCCATATTGTAGAAAAGAAACCATATTGTAACTTTGAATGATCTCTCATTAACTAGCCCAGACATGCTCTGTGGGTTTTATGGCCCCTGCCAGCTGCTATAAGTTGATAACTTTGTTCTTTTGAGTTCCTTAGGAATGTGATGACCCCAGGCAGAGAATCTAGGCTTATAGCCATCATCAAGGACAACCGAAAGATCAGGGTATAGGGCATTGCTCCGGTCTCTGATGCATATCAAGTAAAACAAAATATTGCCAGGAACTAAGACCACATGGATGCCCCCACCCTGGGACCAGCCCCCTATGTAACTGGCCTGTAGTCTTTGTTCTGTAAGATGGTTCTTTTGGACATTAGTTGGACCTTCCCTCTTGCTAGCAAGCTGTAACAAACCACCCTTTCTTTTCCACCATCTTGCCTCTTGACAATTGGCTTTTGTCTCACGGCAAGCAGATTGCGCCCTTTGTGTGGTAACATAGTGAAATTTCTTCAAAAGTAGAAGTCAATTAAGATGTTGAAATGAAAAGCAACATTTAACATGAGATCGACATGGCATGCTCTCATTACAATGCAGACATTGAATTATACTGTTTGAATCTACAGGAAGGCAGGTTTGAGATGGGCCAATATCCACTACTCCTCCCATTCAACTGACAGGAGCCAAGAATATTCGATAGGCTCTAGTTTCCTGAAAATAGTGTATTCTTTATAAATCCTTAATGAATATTCAGGAGGTGGAGTTCACTGACAATCCCCCCCAGATGTGAAGCTAATTAGCTGCTGATACCTAAGCTTAGCGTTTAGCTCTCTTGTACCAAAAAGGATTCTTTTAAAGGTGTTTATTTTGAATGTAAAAGATAAACTGGAAAGAAGTATGGATTAAGACCTCAAAATGGTCCTCTCAAAGGGTTCTCTTCTTTTTTATCAAAAGACAAAGGGGATAAATCAGAAAATCAAACCATTTGGGGGGTGAGGGAAGGAGTCCTCGAGGAGTCAAGTATTTCTCACTGTTTTTTAATGCTGTCAGCATTTTAAGCACTAATTTTCCCCCCATAGATTTCAAATAAGTTCATCAAAAACCTAGGAGTCTAAGAACTTTAATGACTTAGAGAAAAGATTACTTTTCCAAAAGAAGGATTTCATCCCACTCACTCAGCTTTAGTTCCCTATTGTGTATTATTTCAACACAAAATTTGGTCTCTTTGGGCACTAGACTATGGTTGCAGAACTGCATTGCTGTTTGCACTTAATCCCCCAAATAAACTCCTTAAGAAATTGCTGTGGAACATCAAGATTGTACTAGCAGTGAAAAAAAAGCCATGCATGTTGAGTACAATTTGTTTCACAACCATCTTATGGTTAAAATAACAGGATTTTTTCATCGACTGCCGCTGTGGCCTCTTCCCCTCTCGGAAAGTAACATCAATGGGGACCAAGAGAAAACGTGCTCTGCCTTAATGTACATGTGCTCTCCTTTTATTTCAGGATAAAATTTGGAAAACAGTTTGTTTTCATTTTAGGCTTCTCATTGGAGAAGAGTTCTTATTAAAGACCCTGAACTGAACACCATACAGACTGCAAATCCTCTCAGAATTCAAGCAATGGGGTTTGCATTTAAGGAAACAGGCACCAGTACTTTTCCAACAGGTTTGAAGTCAGTGAGAGGTTGTAAGTTTTACCACAGCCCACCCAGGGCTTTTTCTTTATACCAAGGAAACCCATTCGTTACCTCTTATGATTCTATACACCCCATGATATACAATGCGTGTCTTATATAAGAACTTCCATTATCAACAATAATTAATGCAACTAGATAAAAAGTTTAAAGCTCAGAAACCAAACATCACACCTGGAGCCAGCCCCGATGGCCTAGTGGTTAAAGTTCGGCGCTCCCACTTTGGCAGCCCAGGTACAGTTCCCAGTCACGGAACCACACCACCCATCTGTCAGTTGCCATGCTGTGGTGATGGCTCACAAAGAAGAATTAGAAGGACTTCCAACTAGGATATACAACCATGCACTGGAGCTTTGGGGAGAAAAAACAAAAGGGGGAAGATTGGCAACAGATGTTAGCTCAGGGAGAATCTTTCCCTGGAAAAAAAAAATATTATTATCATCACAGTCAACATTTAAAAAACAAAAATCAGAACTGTTTGGTCTATAGAAAATAACTAGTTAGCTGATGTTTTTTCCCATTATCAGTCAGTGTCATATAGAAATAGCTTCAGAAAACTCATCAGTCCTCTTAAAAATAAACAGAAATTCACACACACACACACACTCCCAAATGCTCCTAGGTCTTTGCAACTCAATGTCACAGTGTGTATCATTTTATCTCAAGGGAGTTATGCTTTAACAGGGCAGTTCTTCCCCGGACCACTCAGCTGCAGAATGGCACTGGAAGCCTAAGAATCTTCTGGCAGTGACCAGAATCTTCTCATTATCAGCTAGAGTTTTCTAGACATCAGTGAAAATAGGTTTATAAGAACTTTACTTTTGCCAAATATTTTATCCTGTTTCCTTTCTTTAGATAATTGAGAACAATGTCTCTTACCAGCAAATTGATGGACTATAGTAAAATGTAAAAGAAAGCTAACTATATCTCCTGCTGTCAAGTCCCTCCTCTGTAATGCTTTTGTTTAATTTATAAGAGTTTGGGGTCCTGTGTGATTTACTCAACACAGACCTACTAAAACAAATTCAAGAATTTTTACAGTGCACTTGGTAGGAGGTAAAGATTTTTATTCTCCTACATCAAACTGGCATTAAGAATTAATGATGTACAGTTTGTTGGATGATTTACATTCTCACTAGTTGTTAGTCTTCGTTTAATAACATGCTGCTGCTGTGCCTGTCCTCTTACACCCAATCCTGTCTTCCTAAATGCTGTAGGGGATGTCTCACCTGCTTGAATGTGGGAAATACAGTGTGTGTGTGTGTGTGTGTGTGTGTGTGTGTGTGTGTGCGTGCACGTGCGAGTGTATATCTCCAGGAGGGAAAAAAAGAACAAAAGACAGAGAACAACAGACAAAAGGCAGAAGGAAAGGAAGAGCTTCAGATTGGATGTTGAACTCTGATGACAACCTCAGGGAAACTCATAGTTTTTATTACGATCATAATTCATAGATTTTTAAATAATTCAAATTACTCTTTTCTCCCTGCTTGGCCTCATTCTCCTGAACCCCTACATTGTCGCAGACTGCAAATCACACTTCTTTAGATCTGAATGTTTGTACAATTAAAAAAAAAAAAGAATGCTAAAACAAAATTATGTTTTTTAATAAACATACATCCAAATGGTTGTTTACTTCTTCAAATTGGTCATCTGGGGGAGATACTAGGTTTATTGTAAGAAAGCGAGCAGTATTCAAAATCCTTTAAAATTGCCTGTTGGCATTGCCTTCAAAGTATACAGCACATTCCATTTAATATCCTTGGCGGGAGCAAATTTTCATCTTTTGAAGTTATCCTGTGAATAAATTTGGAGATCCTGTGGATGATAATATTTGGAGTCTTTTATCGGATTCAGTTTAGATCTATGTAAGAAATTATATATTTAGCTATTTGGGGAACATACACTACGTGAAAGACTGGATATACAAAAATGAATAATAGAGAGTCCTGTGTCAGAATAGCTTGTTGTCTGGAGAGAGAGAAAGACACACAAATAGATCATTTCAACCTTATGCATAGGGTGCTGCACACTCCTGGAACACACGGGGCTACTTGGCTCAGTGCGAAGTCAGGAGCTTCCAGGTGTAGGTTTCCTGGGGATGAAGATACTTAAACTGAAGCTTAAGGGATGAATAGGAATTAGACAGATGAAAAAGGGCAAAAGGGACACTCCAAGCAGAAAAAAACTGTGTGATTAAAGGCAGCTTGATAGGTGGTGAAAACCATTTCAGAAGCAATATAGCATGAAATCCAAAGATTGGTGAGGATAGGAAGAGTAGAACAGACCAGAGAAATAAGCAGGGTTGAGTCATGGTGGGCTTATGGTTTGTGTTTTGTTTTTTGGCAGGGAAGGATTCATCCTGAGCTAACATCTATCACCAATCTTTTTTCCCCCCCCAAAGCCCCAGTGCATGGCTGTATATCCTAGTTGTAGGTCCTTCTAGTTCTATGTGAGCCACCACCACAGCATGGCAACTGATAGATGGGTGGTGTGGTTCTACGACTGGGAAATGAACCCAGGCCACCAAAGTGGTGAGAGCACCCAACTTTAGACCATCAGGGCTGGCTTGGGTTGTTTTTTTTTTTTAATATCTCTTTCTAAGGAGGTGTTTCTAACGGTTAGCCAGGGAATGATACGGTCAGAATTACATTTTGAATAGCTCACTCTGAAATCATTATTCCCTTGTATTTGGGTTCTAGGAAGAATAGCAGTGACAAATAATGAGAACAATGACAGTGAGAGCAAATAGGAGTGGATAAACTAAAAAGCATTTAGGATATAAAATTAGCAGGATATAACCAATGGTTTTATTTGGTATGAGAAGGAAAGAGAAGAACTTCCAGATTTCTGTCATGGGACTAACTGGGAGCCAAGCACACTTGGGATGGTGGTGGAGAGAGACTGAGAAGGTAGTTTGGAGAGTCACTTTTGAGCACTCAAAGTAAAGAGAAACCACCACCACTCAGAAAGAAGTAAGCCAACCAGGAAAAACACAGAGCCTTCATTCCTCATGGCACCAACTGAGAAATAGAAATAAAGGACACGAATATTGGAGCAGAAGCTAATAGAGAATGAGGTTAAAAAAAGAATATGAACTGGGCCAGAATAAAGACATCTCCCAGAGACATATTTGCCAGACGTGTCACCAATTCCCTGGTGAGGATATATTGGATATTAATACCAGAAACATGTCGGACATCATTTCAAGTCTGCTCATTTCATATGTGCACATGCATGTGTGTGTGTCCATGCTGCCATTAAGTATAAGCTATATGACAACATTCTCAAGTCATATTTTGTTGTCTTTATACAGTTATAAAATAACTTCTTTTCAGATTGGTATATCGAGATGCATGAACACCATAAACCACAAAACAAAATTATGAGATTCTGGTGGCCAAAGAGGCAAACCAGGTGAATATCCTCACTCTCAGATTACCTGCCCAGGTTGCACACACTGCAGAGCACTGGCTAAATGAGTAACATGGCTGCTCAAGAGGCCTACAGACTGCAATAGAATTTGGCCAAATGTCTGACAAATGAAGAACAGAGCACAGAAATGGAGATCTACTTATAACATCTCAATTATAAGCACATATTCCTCGTCATTATTTTCTGTTGTTGCTAGCTTCCAGTCATTGATTTTGGTTTAGCCATTACTTAATCATTTTTAACAGGACTTTTGCACAAAAACACATCCAAAGCCCCTTATTTTAAAAGCTTCTATCTCATAGTTATTAAGGGGCCAAAATAACTTCCACTTAAATATAAATTTTCTAAAATCTACTTGTTTCAACGTTACTTAATATTTTCATACACGCTATGACAGTCAGCTTATCAAACCACTTCAGATATCACCTAGGCATAGATTTTATAATTATATCATAAACAAAATGCTTTCAAGAAATTCAGGGAAAAAGGTACAATGGTGATACAGTTTAGAATGAGAAATATTTAATGTCAAGTTTTGTTTTGTAAGTCGCTGTTGACTCATGTCAATTGCTCACCTAAGGAAACTGCATTATAAAAAAACTTGAGAAGCTAACTGGCAAGCAGAAAATATGCACACGTGCAAGTGCACAAAAACACACTAAAAGTTTAGAACAAAATTTTCAGGTTAACCAAGAACACAAAATCTTTTCAGAAACAAGGAGGCCACAAAGGACATAAGTAAGCAGCATATTTCCACACATTGCCCTGAAAAATTCATTGCCAATAGACTCTCTCTAAAAGACATCGTACGGGCAAAAGGAAGACCTGGAACGTAAACTTCACACATAGGGTCTGAGATGTAATCAGGAATGAAAAGAAAAGGAATTCGTGAATGTACAGACAAATCTATACAACAAAATTGTCTGGATAATACAATAGTAACAACACCTGATGAGTGGGGTTAAGAGAAAAACAAAACAGAAATAAAATAAACCAAAATAGCACATACATCAAGAGCAGAGAAATCTGAATTAAAGTGTTATATAGACATTTTATTTGGAGGGATAAGGATAAAAATATTGATTAAAATTTGACTTTAATAAGCTAAGTGTACTGATTTCTGCAGTAAATATTATAAGAATAGAAAAAGTAGATAAATTACTACTACTGAATGGGGAGAAATGGAATGAGAAAAGAATAATCTATCTAAACATGGTAAAAAAAAAAAGAGTTGAAAAGAAGGGACAAGGGGAATAAATGCTGGAATGGAAAAAGACTAGAAATGTTAACCAAAAAAGTTGATTTATCTGTGTGACTAGGAGACAAAATACACTTTAAATAATCATTACTAGATGCAAAAGATGCTTGTATAATGGTAACTGTTCGAATAATCAGGAAGATATAACAATTCTAAACATATGTGTACCTAATAACATATTATGAAATATAGAAAGCAAAAGTTGACAGAACTACTACAAAAAATATAGACAAATTATCCTTTATAATGAGAGATTTAAACACATGCCACTCAGCAATGATAAATCAAACAAACAGAAAAAGCAGGAAGGATATTAAAAAAAATTGATCAACTTAATTTTAAGGTTATTGAAATTTATAAACCTTAATTTTAAGGTTAATGAAATATATAAAAATATGTATATTTGTATGTATATACACACAGCTATATATATCAATGCTACCGAAACTAAAAGAATATTTCTCAATAAAATACATTTTCAAACACACGTACACAAAATGTTACCAAAAATGTTTGAAATATTCAATTAAAAAGCAAGTCAACAAATTATTTAGAAAGTAATATCATGTAAATCCTACTCTGAATCGAAGAAATCTTGTGAGAAATCAATAACAAAAACAATATATATGTTTATAAATTGAAAAATTCACTTCTAACTCATAGGTCAAAGAAAAACTTATAATGATAGTGCTATGGAGTAAATTATGTCCCCCCAAAACACATATGCTGAAGCCCTAACCCCTCAATGTGGCGGTATTGGTAGATGGGGCTCTTGGGGGGTAACTGGGTTTAGGTGAGGTCATGAGGCTGGGGCCCTCATAACGGGATTAGTGCCCTTATAGGAAGAGACACCAGAGAGCTTGCTTGTTCTCTCTCTGTCAGCAAGAAGGCTACTGTCTCCAGTAGGAAGAGAGTCCTAACCAGAAACCAACTACACTGACACCCCAATATCAGACTTCCAGCCTTCAGAACAGAGAAAATAAATCTCTGTTGTTGAGGCCACCCAGTCTATGTTATGTTATTATGGCAACCTGAGCATACTATGATAGATATTCAGAAAACATTTAGCACAGAATGATAAAATTCTACATAGCAAAACATTTGGGATGTCGCTGAGGCAGTATTCAGGGAAGTTTATACTCTTAAATGTTCATATACTGTAATTAAAAAGGCTGAATTAATGAGATAAGCATTCAAATTGAGAACTGAGAACAAGATCACAGAATCTCTTAGGAAAAAAGAGAAAGTACAAATAAACAGTATTAGAAATAAAAGGGGACACCTAGAAAGATGAATAAAATTAAACAATAAAAATTGATATTATAAATGATATTCTACCAATAAATTTGAAAATATAGATAAAATGCACATATTCCTAGAGACAATAACCTCCCCTCAGGAGAAGGGGAGGAAAGAGATCGACATATTTGTTACCCCCACCAATACTGTTACCTTCTTTCCTCCCTGCCAGGCACTGGAGGCTGTGGCCACCCTTCTCTACTACAACCACACTTGCAGTCTGGTAGTCCTCTCCTTCCGCTGGAGCCATGGTTACAGCTTTCTCCAGAGGGATTCCAGATTCCCTCCAGGCCTTGGGTAGAACTACCCTCTACTCTGCTCGCCCGAGTGCTTGACCGTGACTTATTGGTTTTTTTGTTCCCAACTGTTAGCACCTTCATCAAACTTTCTTTAATTATCCCACTTGAGTGAACCACCTGTTTCCTGTCGACTGCGAGTGACAAAGTGTTTTAACGCAATAACTTTTCTTTCCATGAGCCTTCCTTTGCCATAGGACTAAAGGTCTAATTGAGTCTCAGAATGCCCTCTGAATTAAATTCCATAATTGAAATAATTACTTCCCAAAGGAAATATTTTAGCATACAAGTTATGACATGTAATTAATATGAGCTAGAATGTACGATTGGGGAAAAGTGAGTCTAAAAATGTATTTGGACTCTGACAAATGATGAACTAAACTGACTTATATGAGCTTCCTTCCCACCATAAGCACCTAGTCATGCTAATAAAAATTATTACATTGCAATAAAATAATATCTTGAAAGAAAGACAAAAAAATCTTATCTTGAAAGAAAGACAGGGATATTCTCAGGTGGCAAAACAAAACCTCAGAAGGGAAAGACAGAGCAGATGTTGCAACGTTCCACAAGGAGGCTGGACCAATAAATAGACGTTATGGACTGGGAAGGTGGGACTTTAAAAACTATGTAAGGACAGAAGTGGCCTCGGTTTACACAAAGTTAGAAGTCCTAGAACCAATCCCCACTATGAGGCCAAGAAATTGAAGGGCAGCTCTGCTCATGAAATAAGGACGAAGGACCCTGGACCATTGGCCCAGGGAAGCAGTAAGGAAGATTTCTGTTCACCCAGGAGTACAGCTGGGGAACAAAGTCACTTTTTTATAGAAAAGTGATAATTGAATGCAGATTTCTCATCAAGAGCAATAGTTTTCCAGAAGACAATGGAATAATATCTTCAACAAATGCCTGTTTAGATGTCTACACCCAGCTAAATTATTATTCAAGAATAAGATCATAAGAAAGAATGTTTGGGAAAAGACTGAGAGCTTACCAGAAGGCAGAAGGCAACGGAGCACTAGGAAATAGGTAAACCTGCTGATAAAGTTATATGAATGTTAACTGTATTAAAAGATGAGGAATAATTTCAGATTTAAAAATAAGGTAGAATTAGAATCCTCAATAAAAATAGCACAGACTATGGGGAGGAAGTCTGGAACTTAAGTATTCTAAAAGTCCTTGAACTGCCAAGATGAGGATGGAAATGGTGATCTATGGTACACTTTGTTAAGTCAAGGAGGCAGGTTAAAACTTGAAGGATGAATACCAAATGCAAAAGAAATAACTTCCAAACCACTAGAACAGATTAAGGAAAGCAAGACTATGGAAAACCTAGTTACTCCACTGGAAACCAGGAAAGAACTTTTTTAAAAAAGCAAAAGCAGCAGCAGCAAAGAAAAAAATGATAAAGAGGTTATACAATGGAATATTGAAATATATCTGTAAACACACTAAACTTAAATAGATTAAATTTCCATTTGAGTGACACAGATGCTCTAGCTAGAAAATAAGCAATCCATATACACAATACATATGTAAGAAACATATCTAAGAAATAATGGTCAAAAAAGTGTAAGTTAAGAGATGGAAAAATACATATATCACATAGACTCTATGTGTCTATCAGGATAGTCTCAAGACATATAAAGCATGAAGTTATAGAATTGTGAGAAAATCTGACAATTTCACAATCATTGTGGGAGATTTTTAGCCTTTCCTTCTCAGACTAACAAATTAAGCAGACAAAAAAGAAATCAATAAGAATGTAGATGATTTGAACAGCAAAATTCACAAGTTGGATCATTTGGAGATTTTGTATTTGTGTGTGTGTATGTGTGCGTGTACACCTACATAAAACAGAGAGTATGCATTATCTTCAAGACACATGGAACATTTACAAAATTTGATCATGGACTTGACCAGAATGTCTCCACAAAATATATGTAATCATGCAGTAACATACAGATCATAGCCTCTGATCAAATGCAAAATTAAAAATCAAAATTACAAAATAAAGACCAGATACCCCCATAAACTAAAAATATTATATGGGTTGAAAACTTTAATGTGTTGAAGAAAAAAACAAGATGAAATGAAATTTTTAAAACTGAATGACAACAAAAGCTCTAAAATTTGCAATGTATGGCATAAAAAGGGAAATTTATAGCCTTAAATACAGAAATATAGAAAGCAGGATTGGGAAAATATGAGCTAAGTGTTAAAGCAGAAGGAAAAGAATAACATAGGAGCAGAAATTTAGGGATAAATTAGTAAATAATTACCAGTAAAACCAAAAGCTAATTCTTCAAAAATATTAATAAAGTAGACAAATCTATAGATGACTAATAAAGGAAACTCAGAAGCATAGAAAAACAATAATAGAAGTGGAAACGGATTATATATAATATATTATATATAATATTAACACGTTATGCCAATATATTTGAAAACTTTGTAGATGTAGCATATTTAGATATACCCAGTATTCTTCTGAAATCTTGAAGTTTACTTGATGCTAGACATTAAGGGGAGGGGATATATACTCTTCAGGCCAGCATGTCAAGAATAACCAAATCTCCCGTGGAATTTTCCAGTGCTCATGGATGGATGCTTTATGTGAACAGATGCGAAAGGCCTACAAGAAAGTAAGACGACCGAGAACCCTTAGAACAACCCCTTCCAAATTGAGGTCAGAGTGACATTCAGGGGGTTCTCTCCCATCTCTGACCACCTGCTGATCTTTGTGTTGTTTTGATGAGGTGAAGGTGGCCTGTAAGGGATGCTGCAATGGACCAATAAAGAATATAAACATCTGCCCATGGTTACCGATTGTCTTCTCCCATCATGCTAATCAAGATCCTAAGGTTTGTCAGGATTCTTAAGTTACTGGTCTCTGTTTTTCTCTTCTTTCCCAAGACTAAGAGATTAATATGAGGCAAAAATGATTTACATGTATTATCTCACTTAATTCTCAGAGAAACTGTTAATATTCCCATTTCACAGATGAGTATGGATAAGACCCACAAAAACATTCAGTCACAAGACCCAGTAAGTGGTGGAGCCAGGTCTCAAAGTCATGCCTAACTGAACCCCAAGTTCTTGATGCTACGCAGTGTCCCAAAGTTAAGGTGAGGCAAAGGCTATGGCGGACAAGGACAGACTCAGGGACCTACATATCCCTGTTCTCAGGATTGTCACCACAGAGCCTGGCATATAAAAGTCATTCAATTAATACTAGTTCTCATCTCCCTTCCCTTTTAAGGAGAAGAGTGAAGTATAGAAGCTAATTTTTCCATCCATGGAAACTGTTTGAATATATAGTCTTATCACAATATCAAGACATCTTTTGCTCTTAGTCACGGAGGAAAAGAGATGATGGACACCCGCTTTTTAAGATGAAGGTAAACCTGGGGTGATTCTACTTTAACAATCTGCTGACTCATTTTAAGTGCAGCAGAGCAGAATTTGCCACCCCAAAATATATCTTTGGCTTGATTATTTTTAAGAACAAAAGACTCAGGAACAAACTTTGACTTTCCCCCTAACTACTCAGAAGAATTTAAGATAGAAGGCCTATTTCAGGAAGGAGTTAATACCATAGATGACTACAGTAAAATACGAACTAGGTGTGGTGGACAGGGAGGAACCTAGCAGGGCCCATTTGATCAAAGTCCTCTCCGTATCCTGTTGTCTCTGAAAGGCATGGCCAACATTTGTTAACCAAACATTTGCTTTTCCATCTCCATGTGAATTGCCTTCCTCCCCTTTGCAGTCCCAAACCACTACCCCCAACATCCTCCTCCATCTTGAGCTGAGGATGGTATTTAAGGTGGTGACTTCGGCCATTTTGGTGAGTTACTCAGTTTCCTGGGTTTGTCCTATGTACACATGTTATTAAACTTTTATTTTCTCCTGTTAGTCTGTCTCATGCCAATTTAATTCTTAGACCAGCCAGATGAACCCAAAATGGTAGAGGAAAATTTCTTCCTGCCCTACATAAGGCAGACTCCTGACCACTGCCCCAGAGACTGGGCCAGTACATCTCAGGGGTGGCCCAGGAATACAGACACAACAAACATCCTCAGATGACTCTAATGTGAGTTGTCTCCACACAGTAAGAAACACTAAACCAAAGGATCAAGCCTGGAGGCAGACAGGCTTGTGGTCTAGATTTCTCAATTCTTGTATCTTTATATAAACAGAGGGGCAAACAACCACTAGACCAAAGAAGAATGATTCCGGACATCAAGTGAGTGGAGTTTTACTTCCCTGATCTCAAATTATTATGCAATATTAATGAACAAACTAAAATAGACAATTTGGAAACATAATTTCAAAAGAATTTCTGAAAGAAATGGTTCTTGCCTATCTATATAGGCACACAAACAAGAGGGAGAAAAATTATATTTGATACACTATACAGGCTCACTGTAGTTTTACCTTTTTATATTTTTATAAAACTCTCTCCAGTCAGAAGTAGTTATAAAGAGAATGTCCCAACTCCTTTGCTTCCATCTTCTTATCTTGAAAATGCCATATGGCTCTAAGATAACACATAGGAAACACTTAAAAGAATACTTACCTGTCACAACAAACGTTACTGTTATATCTTCAATTCCATTCAGAGGGAATGGATTCATCGAAGAGAGGCGATTTAATCAGAAACAATCTAATTTATCAAGTCTTCTAAAGTCATGCACAGTGAAATCAAGTCCACCATCAATAATATAAGGAAAATGATTATTAACATTAACATTTATTTCTTATTACCACGCATTCACCATTTGGGTATTTAACAGATATCAGTTTGAATTTTGATAAAACAATGCAGACATGGCCAACACCTAAATCTTAAGGAGGCTCTAAAACCCACAGAGGGCTGGAATTGGAGCACAGGGAAAACAGCAGGGTTTATACATCAAAGCATTTGCTGTATCATTTTTTTTAATCAGAAAATTGGAATTAACTTCTAAAATGCTGTGAAAAGTCTTTGGCTGCACCTAAAAAGAAAAACGGAAATAATCTGGACACCACGGGAAGGTAAAGCATGCAGAAGAGTTTCCAAAAAGGAAACGATTATGAGTAAAGAGTCTTCTCAGAGCCCAAGAGAAGGGAGTATAAGGGGAAAAACATGAACTCATTCAAACACTAAAATGCGGAGATCATGTGCCAGAGGGATCGAGGCAGACACCCCACGAGTACCAGGTCATCCTCCTGGACCTGGAGATAACCTTTTGCAAAATCTCCACTCCAACATTTCCACTTACATGGAATCAGGAAAAGATTATTTCTAATTCTATTACTTATGCAAATTCTTTGACTTCTCACATAAAAGTCAAGTTTCAAATTTAATGACTAGACTATTCATTTCTTCTATGTTTAGGATAAGATCTTAGAGGACCCACGAGCTTTATTGGATCAAAATCCCAAAAGAGATTTGCAAGTTCTTATGTTGCAATGATGCTACTAATTCTGCAGAGGAAAAATGAAACAATAAGAAAAAGGAAGAATTTCTAGAAAATCCACCTGGGAAGGAGAAAGGTTACCAAACAGTAGCTAATAAAGTAGAAGTGGGAGAATTCACTTTAGCATTTTGATAAAAGTCTGTTGAAGAGCAAAACTTATGCCCTTGAGAAGTAGACTGATGAGCTCCATCTTTGCTTCCATTTTACATGGCATCACCCAGAAGCAGAGAGAAGCTAAATGACTATTAAAATCACATGATAACTTATGCCACAGTTGGTCAAACTTTTCAAATGTCCCAATTTCAACTCAACAAGTCACTTATTTGTAAAAGGGTACCAGGCACTAAATAGAGAGGTTGGGTGGGAATAGATGAGGAAACAAGTGATGATGATAAGATAGAGAATAGCAAGAATCCCACACGAACAGAGAGCTGCAGAACGATGAAGAGTTATGTGCAACAGAGAAGCCAGGAAGGTCCCCAGAGAGTAGGGTCTGCTAAGATTGGCCTCAAAGACTGGAAAGGCATTTTTACAGTCGGCACAGGAGAAGGGGAAAGGAAGGACCACACTCCAGGTAGAGAGAGGACAGTGAGGGGAGACATGGAGGTAGGAAAACAGGAATATTTAGATCACAGAAAGTAGCACAGTTTGGTACAGCAGAAAAGTATCATGGGAAAAAGGCTGAAACCAAATGGTGGCAGCCTTCACACCAAACTGGGGCGGATGCACTCAATAAAAACCATGAGAAACTTTAAAACATTAGCTTGGCAGCTATGCATAAGGCAGCCTGGACTGAGAAGAGAAGGAAATATGGAGAAGCAGCTCTTCCAGTCATCCGGAAATAATGATGAGGTAAGAAAGACCAAGTCTCGGTTCAAAATGAAGCTTGGTTAGGAATTATGCAGTAAAATACATTTAAGGCTTCAGAAAAAGTTTTTTTCAGGCACTAAATGATTTAAAAAGAAGAATGAAAACACACCTGTGGCTGGAATCGTCAAAGATTATCTACTAATTTTAAGACCTTGGAAGCTGTAATGAGAACTGCAGTAAGTAGCTGACTCAAATGCATGCTTTGCAGTAGACATTCTAAACACACACACAGAGACTCTCCAACCTCACACTTGGGTTTGGTACTGGGTCTGTGTACCCACGTATACTGATTTTTCAGGCAACCGGAGAAAGGGGCTCTAAACCAGCACTTTCCATTTCACTTAAAATTCATAGCTATACCTTCGGGAAATCAATAAGTCAGGAAGCAGTAGGCACTAACAATGGTCGGATGCATGCTGGGATGAAGTGTTTCTAATATAGCAAGACCCCAAGCAGGAAGAACACTGGTCGAAATACACATTGTAAATTATAGCTTCATGTGAACTGAATTGGTAAGTATCAGAAAGAGAGAGAGTAAGAGGCAAGGGAAGATTGTACCCCAATCCAAGAGAGACGGATACCTGTGATGTGGGCACAGGACTAAGAACTGTAAATATACAAAGCTACTCTCAAGGTTGAGATATGAAAAAAAGATTTGCACTAACAAGTGTTGGGTTGTGAAAGGTCCAGCTGTTTAACTAACAGGCTCATAAATGAGGTTGCTGTCCAGAAGAGGCTTAACTTGTATGGGAGCGTTGTTTACTTGCTAGCTTTGTGTAATATGCTAGTGTGCTGACTTGTAGTCTTACTGACTGGTAAGAAAATACAGTCTATTTAATCAAAGACCAAAAAAGGTGCTAGGAATTATTTTAAGAACATAAAGTGGAAAAAACAAACACGGTACTTTGGGAGACACATGCACGGGAATTAGACTCTCTTTTTTTGAAAGACAAGTATGATGATTGTGTAAAAAATACACTATGCCACTCACAAGCAGCAATTTAAGACAAATACACAAAAAGTGAAAAGTTAGAGAAAAGTTAAAGATATATCAGGTGGGGCAGCAAAGAGTGTGCCAATATCGGCATCAGAAAAAGTCAAATTCAAGGCTAAGGTATCATATGTCATAAAGAGGTTTGTTTTATATTAATAAAAATGCAATCTATAAAAATGATATGTCCTGGATGGCTGTTTATCAGATAACATAACATTAAAATATACAAAGCAAATGCTTTTAAAAAGCTGACAGAAGCACAGTAATATAAGACATGCCATCCTCAGGCAAAGACGAAGTGGTCAGAAGAAAAACAGGATACAGAGGATTAGAAAACTACAACTAATAAGGATGATTTCATAGATACTAAACTGTAAGATGTCTAATTTTGAGCCCTGCAAGCACTGAACATACTTCTTTTTAAGGGTCTAAAACATTTTCAAAATAATGTTTATAAGTACAATAAAAATACTAGCTTAAGAAAAGAGAGATAAACCAATGAAATAGAATAAAGAGCCTAATAAGATCCCAGTATATAAAAGAAATTGTTACATGACATTATGGTATAAAAGTGGCAATGCAAATCTGAATAGATAATTAAGTAATAGTGCATTCATTAATTTATGTGGGAAAAATTAACTAGATCTTCAGTTAAATCCATACACACACAAAAAAGGTGATTAATGAGTTATGAATAAAAAATTAAACCTAAAAACACTAGTCATAAAAATAAGTGAATATTTATATTATATTGGAGAAGAAGTTTCTTTTAACATAAGATCACCAAGGAAGAATCTTTAAAAATAAGATTGATAGGGGCCGGCCTAGTGGCATAGTGGTTAAGTTCGCATGCTCCACTTCAGCAGCCTGGGGTTCACCGGTTTGGATCCTGGGTGTGGACCTAAGCACAGCTCATCAAGCCATGCTGAGGTGGTATCCCACACAGAGCAACTAGAAGGATGTACAACTATGACATACAACTATCTACTGGGGCTTCGGGGAGAAAAAAGGAAAAAAGGGGGAAGACTGGCAACAGATCTTAGCTCAGGGCCAATTGTCCTGAAAAAAAAAATGTAAGATGAAAGATGCTCACTAAACATTAAGTAAAACAGATCATATAAATAGGTATGATACAATCTCATTAAAAAAATATGATTGATATATTTAGCTAATAAGGTTTGAAAGCTTAATTTTCAAAAAAAATCTAAATTGAAAGGCAAAAAGACAAACTGAAACAAAAATACAAAAAGAAATTAATATACTTAGTATGTAAAGAGCTATAATGAATCAATAAGTTGTAACCATATTTTGGAAATTAAATTACAGTACATTAATAAAATGGAATATTAAGTATCCATTAAAAATTAAGTTGTAGAAAAATATTTGATGCCAGCAAATATATTCTGAGATTAAATGGATATAGATATAGATGATATACACACACATATACATAAACAATATGTGTGTGTTCACACACTTAAAAATTTTTGGTGAACATAAATAATAGTTTACTTCTGGCTTGACATTATAAGTATTATTAATTATCTGCTTTTTATTTATCTGAATTTTTGTACAATAAGCATGTAGGAGCCAAAAAATTTCACAAAAAAACCTAAATATTTCAAAATAAGCTTATACTATTTCTATGTAATGAAATATTATGCAGGCATTAAAAGTATAACATATGTTTAATAATATGGAAAAATATTAATGAAGTGTTAAGAAAAAATATCAGGTAAAATCATACATATAGTATGACAGAAATTTTGCAGAAAAACACAATATATGTATACATATAGACATTTCAAAAAAGCTAGAAGAGTATAGACAAAAATATTAACAGTGGCTATATCTGAATAGGAGAAGTTTTGTAGGTGCAAAGGGAATTTTTGCTTGACAAGATAGTCAATAATGAACATTACCCTGGTAGTTAGTCTTCTAATGAGAGGAGGATTTTATAAAACTTACTTTTAAAATACCCAAGTTGTTTAGCAAGGCTAAGTAAGAGAAACCAAAGTCTTCAACAGCTATTTCTATTGAGCCTTTTTTATATAAAAATTATACTTTTAACCTAAAAAAGTAGAACCTCTTTATTAAATAAAATCTAATGTGAGACACGAAATAAAAACTGAGTGGCATTTTGCTAGTATAAGTGCTTTTATAAGTACTACTTCTACTTATCATATTGACAAT
This sequence comes from Tapirus indicus, assembly GCA_031878705.1. NCBI lineage: Eukaryota > Metazoa > Chordata > Mammalia > Perissodactyla > Tapiridae > Tapirus > Tapirus indicus. The sequence continues at coordinate 24,436,659 of CM062939.1, read as the reverse complement.
GAGAATAGTGATGTCTTTACTGTTTTGATGATGTATTACTTTCCATCGCTACTGTAACAAACTACCACAAGCTTAGTGGCTGAAAACAACAAAAGTTCATGATATTACAGTTCTGAAGGTCAAAAGTCCAAAATGGGTCTTACTGGGCTAAAATCAAGGTGTCAGCAGGGTTGCAATCTGTCTGGGGCTTCAGGGGAGAATCCATTTTCTCTACTTTTCCAGCTTCCAGAGGCTGCCCTCATTCCATGGCTTGTGGTCTCTTTCCATCTTCCAAGTCACCGATAACTTTGCTCTTTGTTTCTCACATTGCATCACTCCAAGACTAACTCTCCTGCTTCTCTTTCACATTTAAGGACACTCCTGGTTACACTGGGCCCATCTAGATAATCCCCTATTTTAAGGTCATCTCCCTATCTTAAGGTCAGCTGATTAGCAAGCAACCTTAATTCCATCTGCGACTTTATAATTTTCTCTTGCCCCGTAAGGTAACATATTCTCAGGTTCCAGGATTTAGGAGGTGGACATTTTGAGGGACCATTATTCTACCCACCACAGGTGACTACAAATATTTACAATCAGTGGATATTTGTTTCACTAATTCAACAAATATGTATTGAAACCTTGCTAAATAACGGAAACTATTCCATGTACCGGGGGTAAAAAAACTAACAAAATAGAAATATTTCTTCAAGGAGCCATTACAGACTTGTTACAATATTAACATCAGCTTCATTTTCTGTTTATTGAAGTTTTTTGCTTTGTATGCATGACACAGAGAAAAATCTTGATTCTTACAGGTAAGCAGTTACAAATGACCTCAGACTACAGTCACTCATTCAAAAAGTATTTATTGAATATCGCCCATGGGCTGAGAATTCGGCACTGGAGATTAAAAATAAATGAGAAAGAAATAGTCTGTGTTCATGTGCAGTAATTTAAAATGTAAAGAGTTATGAATGAGATGACAGAAGACTTGGTGCAAGTTCTGGCAAAGGAAGTTAATATGTATAAAATACCAATCAAGAAATGTATTATTCTGGAAAGCCTACTTTGGGCCATTTGGTAATTTTAAGGAATACATCATTTTGAGAGTGTGTGTTGACTTCTAATAAAGCCTTTTATTCATATATATAAATACATACATGTACATATACATGTATGTATATAGATGTAAATATACACACATGTATATAAATATATACACACATTGCTTAGTGAAAGCCAAATCAAACCCCCCAAAAAGCTCCACTAAAATTTTGCTATCATAGGAACTCACTTTGAAAGCCACTATTTCAATTAAATAAGAAAGGCTTATTCTAATCTTAAAAGGAGAGTTTTTCATATAACGTTGATGGTAGTTTTCATGCTTTTCTCTTCAATTTTCCTAAATGTGTGATCTTCACTAGAGTTGGCTCTACATATCCTTCTTCTGGGATGGGGGCTGAGAGTTCTAGGCGAGTGACATTATGTGTCTAGCTTCTAACACTTATAAATAGGATTGTGAAGCAAATCTTGAAAAAAAGATTTGCTGTCTTCCTTTAGCTCCCTCATCAGACTACAGTTAACAAGGTAGAAAGAATTTGGATCATAGAGTTCTATGTGCAAAGAAAATATCCCTATTTACTCTTAAATAGTATTGAATAGAAATATCCCTATTTACTATTCCTATTATCCCTCTTTACTATTACTACTCAATAGATTGGAGTTGAGAAGGAGGGTAACCATCATCCCAGTTTGCCCAGGACTTTCCCGAAAGTCCTGTGTCCAAGAAAATCTCTCAGTCCCAAGCAACCCAGGATGGCTAGTGACTCTAATTCTGTCCCTGGGAATTATGAGGCGGGGAAGAGAGAAACAGGAAGGAGGAAATAAGAGAAGTAGCCACAGTTACTAATCACGAAAGGAGGATAAATGGCAGGCAGAGCTGCTGCTTCCTAACCTTGAGGAAGACGCATTGTAGTCAACGTGGCGGGGCTATGTGGTCAGACAGCTAGAAACACTGAGCATCACTCTCTCCAGATGTCTTCTCTCTATGTACTGGGTTCCAAGCTGAAAAAGAGGAGCCCAGCAAAAGGTCCCCCTGCAGAGTCTGGGATGGATAAGACAAGGGAGGACCAGTGGGCTACAGGACATGTCAGACATTCAGAGGACCTGCAGCCAGCAGAAGCCAATCTGAAAGAGACCAGACCAGTGGTCATGTCAGCCTCATATTTCATCTACAAATACCTTCAGGGAAAAGGACCCAAGTAGACAGAGGTATTGCCCCAGATATCAAGAGACCAAAGACATTTTACCCATGGGTTCCTATACTTCTGCCTCATTATGATATTGCATAGCCATATCCCTTCCCTCCTAGACCCACACTGAAACTCTCGAACAGAATGAAAACTCCTATCCAACAAAGATTGGATATTATCCAAAAGGACTGCTTAAATTAGCAGATTACTCTAACCTTTATTTTATTTTATTTATTTATTTGTTTATTTTTGAGGAAGACTGGCCCTGAGCTAGCATCTGTTGCCAATCTTCCTCTTTTTCCTTTTTCTCCCCAAAGCCCCATTACATAGCCGTATATGCTAGGTGTAGGTCCTTCTAGTTCTTCTATGTGGGACACTGCCTCAGCAAGGCTTGACGAGCGGTACGTAGGTCCGCGCCCAGGATCTGAACTGGCGAACCCCGGGCCACTGGAGCCAAACGCATGAACTTCACCACTAGGCCACTCGGCCAGCCCCTGATTACACTAACCTTTAAATCAGATTGTTCACAGACAAAACTAAGGACTGCATTTTTTCTACATATCCGAGTTATAGCATGATTCACGTGCGAGTCTGCTAAACTCATCCAGCTACACAAGGCTAAACAGCTGACACTGTAAGGCTGTCCCATCAAAAATGCCAGCCACCCAAAGTGAGCGACTATGGTTTGTTTCTATCCTAGCAGTAGAAAGTTTTCTGGTATTTTTAGTCAATCATCAAATATTTAAGTGCCTTAAGGGTACTTACCTCGCACTGTACTTGGTTCTTGCTTTACATGGCAAAGAAAAAAGCTAACAGCTCTTGTCCTAATTAGTTTTTTGACTAAAGTAGGGTTCAGCTCCAATTTCCTACTCCCCTTGGATTCATGTAAACAAGGCTTTTACCCACAGCACTGAAACTAAAAGGAAAAAACCACCTTGCTGATTCACATACCCACTCAGAGGCTTTGGCATTCTGGCTGCCCAAGAGCCCTTTAATGGCTCAGACCCCCTTCGAAACAGCAGTGAATCCCTTTAAATCTAGAGGATTATGTTTTTGAAACACTGCAATGGGAAAAATCTTCTTTTTAAAAAAATCCTCCTAAGACATCATAAATCCAATAGTCAGTATTTTTGCTTGATTTACTAGAGTCAAGCTGGTTTATATTACTTACTCAAGATATATGTTTACTTATTTCTATAAAAAATATTCTCCTAGAGAGCCAGGTGTCAAGTACATTTCCTTCTGATCAAAATCATAAATTAATTTTTAAAAACCCTTGAAAGTACACTGATCGCAGAGCCAGAACTGTTCCCCAACATGATCCCACTTCTGCATCCCTTCATCCATTCTGCACAGCTTGAGTAAGCTGACAGTTGCAGGCAGCCAGATCACTTTTGTCACAAAGAAGAAAAATGGTTACTTTCGTAAGAGAAAGAAAAAAATAAAAAGGAATCAGTATCCAGCCATTCCATCCAGAGAAATCAAACTTTTCCTCACATTCACCAAAAAGTCGATAATTGCTGACACAGTCAGGAGGCTGGAAAAAACCAAGTAGTAACGAAGCAGGAGTAATATCTGCAAAGTATACCCACAAAAAGCAAAGAACTCAAGACTCTGATGTTGATAGTGGATTGTCACTTAGAAAGTTTTGCTGTACCAAGGGCAGGATAAGGTTGCTAAACGTGCGTTGTGGGATGTGGACAAATCTATGTAAGTTCTGACTGTGCCATATTCCCACCAGCTGGTCGAGATGCTTGCTGACACTACTAGGGCAGTAGGAGCATTTAAGGTTGGGATCTGGGAGAATGAAATATGGTTAATGACACTAGTGGTTGAACAGAACTAGAAAAGGATGACTCAACTGTTTCTATAAGATTATGAAAAAGAGCCATCTCTTTTGGTCTTCGCTTTTTTATTGAACAGACCATTTATATTATAACAACCAACAGGAAATTTGAAGGTAAGCTGAAGGTACTCAGTGAGTCATTCCAACAGTGAGCAACCTTGAGAAGAAATACCCTTTAAGATGAAGGATTTGTAGGTACCTACAAAGTGTATTATGTTTAGGACGCATTTGAGAAAAAGGGCTACCTTATATTTAATATATATATGGGAAATTCAACATAATCTACTAGCTTTTTTTAACAAAATTGGATTCTTACGAGACAAACTTATTTAAGAAATCTTGTGCTAATCTCTTTAATAAAAATGAAGATTCTACGATAAAAAAAGCACACATTTCCTCTCTCTGTAAATTTGTACTGTCAAATATTAGGCTGTCTTGCTGTGGGATATACAGTTCTCCAAGCAGGTAGATGAAATCTTATCTGCTTCAAAACAGGGTAATACTAAAGCATTTCAGAAATACTATTTTCTGTTCTACTCTTAATAGCCTCCAAAAAGATGAGAAAGCAGTCATTTTCCCCCAATTCTATATATGTAGAAAATTTTACTTTGGGACTTTGAAACACCAGATAGAAAGCATGTGGATTGGCAAGCATGAGGTTCTTCACTCCGAAACAACGCTGATTTTTACACACACACACAAGTCCAACTTTTCACTTAGAGAAGTTTACATATGATAAGGGTTTAAATTTTCAAGTAAAATTTCTAAGGATCTTTGATCTTCAGTCCCTTATTTATTCACTCATTTGTTTATTTTAGATAAGTGGCCTCCCTGGTGAACTGGCACGGAGAGGAAGCCGTGGACATCTGTTTGTAGCTTGCATTAATACAGGAAATTTTCTTTTTGTTGTTAAAACCCAGAGTCTCCTATCCACCCTCTCATGGGTCTAGTCTGAGGCACCAAGGTCAGGGTGGGATGGACCGTGGTGGACCTGCAGCGGTGGAATAGAGGAAGCAGAAACTAAACACAGCCTTCCAGGTGACGGCAGGAAGTACAAAGTCGAACCCAAAGGTGCCGCAGGCAGACGGCCAAAAACATGTGCTGACACAAAGACCTTTGAACCCAGATTAGCCAGAAGGGGTGGATTGGTAAGGGTGGGTTTGGTCTGTGCACCAGAAGCAAAGCCAGGGAATGTTTCCTGCGGCATCAGATCAGACAGGGAAGACCCTGGAGAAGAAATGCTGGCCTTGCCCTCGAAGAGGAGGAGCTCTAAGAAGGGACTTAGGCTGTTGACGTTAGGTGTAAGCTGGCCTTCTTTATGGTGGCAAGCCATCTCAGGTCCAAATCAGCTCTTAGAAATCCTGCGTCTTGGAAGGTATGCCCCTTCAACCATTTCCCACCCCTTTCTCTCCACTGCAGAGAGCTGGGTTTTCATTTTCCTGAGTTCATGGCCCCCTATCATCATGGGTCCAAAACAAGACCCCTCTCGTGGTTTCTTTCCTTTGATCCTATTTCCCACTCTCCTTCCCCACAGGGACCATTCTCATCTGCTTAGATGTACACTTCTGTTTGTATGTGTTCCTGAAAGTTTGTATGTTGGGGCTTTGTACTTAGATTTTACTCCATTTACATAAATGGAGTTTTGCTTTGTATTTCCTTTGGTTTTTACCTTATTCACAAAGAACTGTATTGAAGCTCTGTCCATGTAACTGTCTGTTCACCTAGTCTGGTGCAGAGCTTCTCCATAAAGTACATCTGCCACATTGTCGCCATCCACTCCCCTTGTAACGGACTGCCTCCAGGTCTCACTGTTACAAGCAGTGCTGCCATGAACAGCCTCAGACATGACTCCTATGAATCTGTGAAAGACTGACTGTGAAATATATGTCCAGAAGCAGAAGGCTGGGTTGTAGGATACTTAATGAGACATATTTAATACAGCAAGGTAACGCCTGGTCGCGACATCAATCTGTACTCCCACCAGCCCGATGTGAGGGTTTCAATATCTCTACATCCCTGAAAACCTTGGCATGGTCCACCTTTCTAATTATTGGCAGTGAAAATGGTCAGCAAACTATGGCCTGTGGGCAAGCCACCTGTTTTTATAAATAAAGTTTTATTGGAACACAGTCATGCCCACTCATTTATATATTGTCAATGGGTGTTTTCATGCTATAATAACAGAGCTGAATAATTGTGACAGAGTAGTAGGGCCCGCCAAGCCTAAAATATTTACTATCTGGCCCTTTAAGAAAAAATTTGCTGACCCCTAAGATGTGATATTTCATTGTTGATTTCATATTCATTTCTCTGATTACTTGAATTTGAGTATCCCTACATACGTTTGTTGGCCCTTTCATTTTCCTCTTTTGTAACTTTCCTGTTTATACCCTTTCGGATTTCTTTCTTTTTCTTGTTGATATGCAAGAGTTAGTTATATTATAGATAGTAACTCCTTATTTGTATTAGGCATTGCAAATATCATCTCCATTCTGCCAGCTGCCTATTAATTGCGTACATGGTAACCTTCATGAAAGAGAAAACCTTAATATGGCTGTCAAATTAATCAGTGTGCCCTATGATTGGTGACTTTGAGGTTTAAGAAGCCCTTCACCACATGGTATTGATCTTTATCAAGTGTCTTTTGTTTCATTTTGCATTGATCAAAATAATCATATTTCTCCGTTGGTCTATTAATACAGTGGATCACATAAATTTCCTAAATTTCTGAATTCCTACAGCTCTTTATCATCTGAACTAATTAATATGGTTCCTATTCATCTCTTGTTATGTGTACATTCTCATCCTTAGTATAAGCTCCTAACAGAGAAAGACTCGCTTTCCACATTGTAGGAGTCCAATAATATCTTTTAAAATTATACAATTAGGTGAAAGATTGCCATGGCCAGTATGAAATGGGACCCAATATATTCTATTAGACCAACTCTGTAGGTCTCTCATTAGTATTCTGAGGACCAACTCTATACCAAACTCAGATTTGCGTGGAAAAGGTTATCTAATCACTGCTTCCTACTGTTTGAGAATACTGAATTATGCTAGTCATCAAAATTTAAAAATGGAATGATCAGAAATGAAATTTTCTTTTCGACACATACTTAGATTTCAAAATTCAAAACACACCTTACATTTTCCTCGCTAGTTTTACCATTTCTATGCAACCAACACGAAAATGACGACCCAATAAAATGCTTTTGTCCAAAAGAATTCTTGTACTGTCATAACTCTTATGTGCGCATTTCCAAATATTTTTACCTTAATTCCCTTGTCACTCAAAGTTTTTTGTCCTTTTTAATAAAGAGAATGTGATAGAGAAGTTTTAATTGCCCTTTTTCATATGTTTTTATGCCCCCAATATAATGTCTGGGAAGAATCAAAAACACAAATAGATTTCCCTCATTTTTAGTCTAGTAAACCAAGCAGAGTTTCAGATTGAGCATTGGCAATGGATATATGATCGTATTCGTAATACTAAGAAAATTCACTGTTTACTAGCTCGACACCAGTTTCTGCACTCCTTAGGTTTAAATGTATGACATACTAACTCTGTAATCATTTACCAGCGTTACAAACTCCTCATTTTAATTCAATGCCAAAGTCTTCAGAGTTTCATACTGATAACATTCCAACAAAAAGAAGCAAGTGTTTTTAGTAAGAAACTTTAGTAAATAAGTTTCAGGATTGAGCGATTCAATAGCCATGGAATAAGAATTGTAGAAACCTAAACTATGAAAGTTCAAGTGTTCATTCTCTAGATAAATTTTTATTTAATCAGAAATCATCTATTTTCAATTAAGTATATATGCTTTAAACATTGGTGTCTAAGAGAAAAGAGAGAATCAGATAAAATATGCCAATATTCATTCTCTGGTAGAGATGGTTTCTAGGAAAAAATCATTTGGAGTTCAGTGGAGCCCTTAGGAGCCCCCTAAGATATTGCATAGCTTAATAAATCTGCCTCACCTTATCTTTATTTCTTTGACCAAAGTCAACTTGTGTTTCTCCAAATCTGTCTCATGTAACCTCTTGCATCTTCTTTCGTTAGGAATGACAGCCCCCCTCAGGTCTGTTGCTCCCCTACATGTCATGCTGGGTTACTAAAAATTCAAGGCCTGACCTCTCTGTACGCAGTCCCCTTCTCAGAGTTGTGTCTGCAGTAAGGAACCCTGACAAATGAGGTAACCTCCACCCCTAGACAAAAAGCAAGTTTTGTTTACTGCTTGCTATAAAAGCAGTCGATGCCTCAAACTCAGTTTTCCTCAGTCACAATGTAAACCTACTGTGTGCTTAACATACATCTAAGCTATATTGTCACTTATGTTGGACCTGGGGTCAAGGGGACCCAACACAAATATACTGATGCTTCTGCTATATCATGAGAAATAAAATCCTTTGTCTTTGACCTAATAGTATTCTATTTTCTGCCAGCATTCATGAAATAGTAACAGACTAACTCAATAACTTGTAAGAAGAAGAAAATCAAATCATAGACCCAATGTCTATGACAACTAAATTTTAATTTTATTTTAAATTTATGGCCAAATAAAATCTATAAAAAAAACTGAAAATCTAGAATGAAAACATTATGGAAAATCTGTAGATTTCTAGATCTGCTTTCCTTCTCTGCTCAATTTTTTAATTTAAAAAATATTTACAGATTCCAAAAGGACCTATCACTTTCAATCCACACTCAATTTCTTTTTTCTTCCCACTTCCTCGACAGAAAAGTCCGACTTTAACAGGCCTTTTAAAAGCAAAATAAAGCCTAAATCAGGACCCTAAAGAATGTCTTTCTCTGAATTTATTTGAATCACAGGGGTATATACAATAGTTCCAAAGTCCAAAATTCTATGCTAAAGAAATCATTTAAGCCAGGAACATGATTCTTGGGGCAACAGTACAAGCTTAGAAGGTGGAAATGTCAGAGGAAAAAATCAATAAAAGACTGTTCATAAAAAGTAGGCTTTAAGATAGGACAGGAAAACAAGAGAAAGGACACTTACTGAAGGTTAATAGGAGGCTGAAACAACCTTAGCTGGTGTCCCCAAGGCCAAATGTTACTTAAATGAAGTCTTGCAGAAAAGAATTTGTCAGGGAGGAATATGTCTTCCGGAGCGGGGACCTTTAGCCCAGAGGGAGCTAAAAATGCTTGGAGAAGCATTAAAATTTTTAAGATTTTTTTAATCATAATATGAATGAACAGTTACTCTTTTACCCCATTAGTTAATCAATAAATAGCTATTGAGTTTCTACTACAGGGCAGGACCTGCTTTAGGTCAGGGGTGAGCAAACTATGACCTGCTGGCCAAATTCAACCCACCACTTGCCTTTGTAAATAAAGCTTTATTAGAGCACCATACTTAAGTGCTTAGGTATTCTGTGTGTCTGCTCTCATGCTAGAACATCAGAGCTGAGTAGCTGGGGCAGAGACCATACGGTTCACCAAGCCTAAAATAGATATTATCTGGCCCTTTACAGAAAAAGTTTGCCAACCGGTGCCCTTGATGACAGACATACTGTATGAGTAAAACAAGCCACCACCTTCGTGAAACTTCCACTCTAGTGAGAGCACACAATGAACAAGTATATACGTAAATACATAACATATGTGCAGGTCCTGAGAGGTGCCACAAAGAAAGAAAGAAGGATAGGGGAAAGAGTGTTTTTATATTAATGGACCTGTATTTGCTATATTGTACAAATATTTTAAGGTAATTTATGTTAAAATCTCACTTTTTTATATATGCATCTTATTTTTCCTCCCCAAAGCCCCAGTACATGGTTGTATATCCTAGTTGTAAGTTGTTCTAGTTCTTCTATGTGAGCCACTGCCACAGCATGGCTACTGACAGACAGGTGGTATGGTTCTCCACCTGGGAAACAAACCTGGGCCTCCAAAGCAGTGAGAGTACCAAACTTGAACCACTAGGCCATCAGGGCTGGCTCAAATCTCACTTTTTTTTTTTTTTTTGATGAGGAAGTTTAGCCCTGAGCTAACATCTGTTGCCAATCCTCCTCTTTTTGCTGAGGAAGACTGGCCCTGGGCTAACATCCGTGCCCATCTTCCTCTACTTTATATGGGATGCCGCCACAGCATGGCTTGACAAGCGGTGCATCAGTCCGCACCCGGGATCCGAACCTGTGAACCCCGGGTCACCAGAAGCAGAGTGCGTGAACTTAACCACTATGTCACCAGGCCAGCACCTCAAAAATCTCACTTTTAAAAGGATAAGTTTCAAAGATAAATACTTTTTCTTTCTATTTATAATATACCTTTGTTAAAGCAAACTTTGACATTATGCATTAACTAATTAAAAAAAACTTTACAGTCTAAATTTCTACCCAACCTTGAAATACTCTATATTTCTCAAATAAAATTACCCATCAGTAGAATCTTTAAGCTCCTCTTTTACATAAGTGGCTGACTCATAACAGGTGAGAACTTAAGAGAAGAGATCCTAAAAAAATAGAAAAACTAAATTTGAATCATAGAATTTTAGAAGTGAAGAAGCCTAGTGATGCAGGTGTGGGATGGGGATATCTGGAAAATTTCTGTAACTTCCTCTCAATTTTGCTGTGAACCTAAAACTGCTCCAAAAAATTAAAGTCTTTAAAAAAGAAAGAAAACACTAAGAGATTTTGATTGACTGTTTGTTCAAGGAAGAAGTAACCAAATCCCAGGGAGGCTAAGCTGATCTAGCTCACCAAACTAGACAGTGGCAGAGGCAGACATGGTACTGACTGACATCTTTCACCCCCAACAGGCTTCACACCAACACAGCCACACAAGAGATAGTGTAGAGCCACATTCCCAGCCTCTGTCCACACCCATACATTGCCAGAAGTGTTAGGAGACCCGAATTCTAGTCTCAATTTTGCCAGACACTAGTTATTTAGGGAATTTTAAAAAGGTGCAAGCTCACATATCAGTTTCCTCATTTGTACAGAATTTCTACGTCCCTCCCAGCCAAACCCCCTAGAATGGTAACACCGCAGAGCATCGGGTCAAGAGGGTGGGCTCTGGAGTCCAACTGCCTGATTTCAAATCCTGAAAAATTCCTTACTCTCCTTCACATATGTCTGGAACCTAATCACGCACATGGTTAAAATCTTTCCCATGGTGCCCCACTTCCTACTCCACGTAAAGCAGTGTGTACAAAACCAGAATAACCCCCCTTTTTAAAAAGGGCACAATCATAGCACCTACCCTCATAGGGTCGTTGCAAGAATTAAATTAGTTCATATGTATAAGGTGCTTAGACAGACACTGGCATGTACAAATGCTAAAAATAATGTCAGTTAGTTAAAATTTTACTTTTGAACCAGTATGAGACTGAAAACATTTAAGACATCTGGGCCATGGAAAAGCTCGAGTATTTGATAAATTGCCACTACACCACCAGCTTCTTATTTCACCATACCTCCAGCTTTTTCATTGCAGCTCCTGACGTGGTCTAGGAACGCCGTACCTCCTTCCGCTAGACCCTCCAAGCACACATTCAGTTTGCCACAATTCCTGCTACTATAGACGAGATCCAGCTTCACTCAAAGGGAATTCAATAATTAAGAAATAAAGGTTTTATCTGAATATCTGCTTTGTGCTCACTGCTTCCAGGTCAGCTAACTGCTAATCATGTTTAGCCTAGGTGTGTTTGGAGTATGGTGAAAGTCACTTAAACTCTAAATATCAGTGCACAGGGCAGCTAAGCAATTCAATAAAATCCTCACCATCACAGTAGAATCCCACATGAAAACATAAAAATCAATGTTTTAAATCTACAACAATGAAAATGCTGATTACCGAAACAGAAGCTTTGAAAAGATCAAGGTGTAAAAGGGGAAAGGTCAAATGTGTAAAAGCTAGAGACAGCACAAGGAGTAGAGTAATTGTGTGTCTCAGAAAATACAACACAATATTGGAAGCTTGTATTTTTTTATAGCTATGTAGCTATTCCGTACCAGGTGCTCATAAAATCAACAGACTTCAAACTCAGCGACTGAAGGCCTCTGTTTATCCCCTGACCTCTGGACCTAGTATTCTTCAAGAAAGACAGTAGAACAGCTCATCTAAATGAAAGCCTTTAACACTGCAAGGATTTTTGTGGGAAAGAAATTCAACGCTATGATATTTTTTCTGGAGGTGCCGTCACCGCTGGTCCAGTTCCTGTGGGTTTCTAGGTAACGGTTAAGAAGCCATCACGCAAGGCTCACACCCACCACGAGTAGTTACATATTTCACTCCACTCTCTCAAAACGGCTTGAGAGCTATTTTGCAGGAAAACATTAGCAACATTTGTTATCAATAGCACTTCCAAGCCCTATGTGTCTGAAAAACTCTTTAATAATGCATCGCTTCCTAATGATTTTACCAACAAGACAGGCATTGATGAATTTCAGTGCAGGTCTGGAATAGCACAGTCCCCAAGTCAGTATTGAACACTTCACTGGAGAATGGCCGGATTCGTTAAGACTCCAGGAAAATCTCTCATTAGGTGAAGAATAATGACTTTGGCAGCAATTTTTAAGGCAGGTTGAAAATATCACTTCCGAAAGCAAACTTTTCCACCAAAATGGTACCCGGTTTGCTGTATTATTGATTCCATTCAAAATTAACTATCCAAAGCACGGTTCATGATCATAGAAATTGCCGATTGTTATTTTAACAGTAAACGTTAGCTGTAGAGTATCATAACCACTTACAGAAACATGATATTCCAGTGTTATAATGTGACACCAATTGTGAAATGCATCAGCAGCAAAGGATATTACAAAATAGATCAATACTTTCATTATTAAACATTAAAAAGGAAATGTAAAAGTAATATCTTCATGCCTATCAGTTTCCATTTTGAAGATCCTATTAAAAATGAGGCTGAAAATTTTTCAAGGATCCTGATATTTTTCAGAGCAAGTTACTAATTTTCTACTTTCTCTGTCTTTATGGAAGTGACTTTACGTGGTTGCTCAAATGGAAAAGTTCGTAATATGACTAACCACTAAACCTGCTTTCTTTTTAATAGTTCATAGTAATGATGAAGAAAATTGTTATAGTTTCAAGTCATATTCTTAGCCTCTACATAATAACCATTTCGAGTCCAGCTGCTTTTCCAAAAGTGCTAATATGGTTTCCAAAGAGAAAGAAAAGGAATTTCCTGTGTTTTTAGATATTGTATATCCATGTAGCTACACTTCTGAATAAAAATAATTGCACCATACAAAATCTATTATTGTATTCTATTTATTTATGTACCACTTAAGGACGGCTGTTGGGCTAAACATGCATTTTATTCACATTATTCATTCTGCCTGGAACTGGGAGCTTAGCAAGCATCTCTTTCCTTCGAACTCTCTCCCTGTCCTAAGGGACGGTGAAAGATGGAAGAGCATAATAGAATATAACAGGAATACAAATGCATATTCTTCCAGCCCAAAGGAAGGGTTGGCAACTGAGTAGGTTGTAAATAATTTCTCCTGTTCCATATTCCATGGGGTTCAATTTGAACTTGCTAAGAGTGAACCTGCCTTTTCTGAAACTCTAATATATTTTGCAGTTTAGGTCACAATATCTTCAGGCACCGATTAAACCCAAAAGTGAGGGTATGTATCATTAAAGTTTGTTTTTAATCTTCCTTAGTCTTCACACTTTGCCTTATTGCAGATAAGGAATGCAAAGTGTGTCTCACGGCACCTGTGAAAGACCTTGAGGAAGCCACAATAATGTCACGCTTTTGTATCCCCATAAAATGTTAAATGGAGTGAGAGGAAGAGGGGATGGGGATAGAGAGAGGAAAGAAAAAACACAGAAGCCTGACTCAAACTAAGGAGCCCAAATGAGCTAAGGCTTGAATCTGTTTTCATAATTAACACAGCTGTGCTATAATTTAATTTTGATTCTAATGATGCCATTTACCTATGCCTTGAATATTAAAAACAAGCCAAGTATAAAATTATTGATCACTTATAAATCATTTCTATCTGGGGTTTATTTCTTGACTCATTTCTTAAAATGGTTTTCATTAATTAATGTACAGTTCTAAGAGTGGAAAGACAGTAAAAGGAGACATGGAGAGAGGGAGATGAAATCATTCTTACACCCTAATCCAGTAGCATTCAACATCTCAATACTCCCTGTGATGTTTGTAAAAATTTCTGGAAAAAGGGCTCTACCCAAGACCAATTAAATCAGAAACTCTAAGGATGGGTGCAAGCAACAGCATTATTTTTTTAATTCTTCGGGTGACTAAAACACGTAGCCAGGGCTGAGAAACAAGTAGCCAGGGCTGAGAAACACTGCTGTCCACCAATGGCGTCATATCAGTGTCTTTCCTGGGCAAGAATTTGAAGTCAAAGAAATGCTTCCACCAAGTTTTTCAAACACATCTGCATATTTCAGGAAAACGGTTGCCTGAGGCAGAAAGGCTCAACATTAAAATAAACTTGAGTGCATCTGAACCTGGATCTCATGGATATTGATCCAATTGCAGCAATTGTAATAATTATTTGCTTCATAAACATCTGAGAAATACTGATGTCAGAAGTTTTACGGAGAATTCAAAACTAGATATTTTAAAGTATTTGTATGAAACAACTCTAAACACCGAACTTTTCATTTGGCACATATGTCACGAATAGTCGTTATTTTTAGAAAAGCTGGAAGAGCAGAAAATACAGCGAGGATTATATGAAGTGCTTTAATTCTGCATAGGGCCAGCTTCCCTACCCTACCTTTAAGGGGTCATTGAGGATGTATCTAATCTTTTCCTGACTCCTGGCCCCCCCACCCCAAAAAATGATTCTGAAATAGTATCAGATGTAAGACAGAGATTCACAAAAGTGATTTCAATTACACCTTTGGAGGACAGTGTCTCACTCGCTCATCGTAGTATCCTCAGTAACTACCATGCTGCCTGACACAAGAAATAGGAAGTGAGAGAAGTAGGCAGCCCTGGAGTCAAATGGTCTGTCCTGGGTCAACCGCTTTCTAACTGTGGGACCCGGGAAAAGTTGTGTAATGTCCCCTGCTGTTAACTCATCTAGAAAGGAGGACAATAGTTTCTGTCTCACTGAGTTGCTGCAAAGGTGAAATGAGCTTGTGATACATGTGAAGTGCCTAGAACAGTTCCTGGAACATGCTAAGTGCTCAGAAAGTGTGAACTCGTTATTACTACCGCCTGGTGATTACTCAGGAATTGAGTGAATGAATGGATGAAAGAATGAATGATGTTTCTTAGTGAAGGCTTTTTAGTCTTATAGGGTCTCCTATCCAAGAAACTTATTCCTATAGGGTCACATTCACTCAGCCCTAACGGGCACTAAGGACAAGTTACAAATGGCAGGATAATCCTTGATGGTTGAGACACAGCAAGAAATCAGGGACACCGAAAAGCAAAGTGCCAAAGATAAATCGCCTGTATTTCTCTGTTTCGCATGAGCCAGCCCTGCAGGTGCCTGGACCGAGGAGGCCCAGACATTCCCAAAGAATGCTCAAGTAGCATAATTTTCAGTGCCTAGGAAATAGAGAGCCCAGAGGCCTTAAGAAACCAGAAAAATACTTCAACAGCAACAGAATTCTAATCGTCATATTCTCAACTTTACCCCTTCCATGCCTCTTAGCAAATACCCAAATAGGCCATATAATTCATTATAGAAGTGCAATATTAAGATACTGAAAACATGCAAAAACAATTATCTCCTACCCTCTACTCACTGTCCAACAAATAATTACAAAAGCTAATTCATTTAACCTCATTTAACTATGTTTATGGCCAGGAGAACTGTGAGAAAAAACCAATCATTTTCAAATTACCGTTGGACAGTCAAAGGATTCAAGTAATTCGATGATGAATTTTTACAAAAGTTATGATACTGCAATCAAAGACGCTCATTACTAAAGTCCGCCTTGGGGATACTACCTAACTCTAACCTAAACATAGGAGGGGGTTCCATGTGACACATTGGCCACTCTGCTGCATTCAAGGAAGAGCCAAAAGGATGTGGAAAATGCATTCCAATACTTACTTATGCACCTCAAAGTGCTTCAAAGAGGATCCTATTTTAAACTCACGGTTACACTTCTGAAATTCTCCCTTCCTCTCCTCTCTGCTTTTCTCACATCCTAAGACTATTCTGTCTCTCCAAACCTCTCCCTCCTACTCCAGCCCTAGAGAGTTCTGGCTCCCCTCTCCCATATCAGTGATGTAGATGGATCCAGCCTCCCCAGATTCCGTTAGTTTTCTCTTTTTTCACCTATCATCATTTGGGCATGAGGTAAAAATTTTAAAGGAAAGATTTAGATAAGTGGTTGCTACCAATGCAATAATACATCTCCCCCACAAATATTGATATAGTTTCAAGATTTCACTTCAAATATATCAGTTGAATTGTTAAATAGATTTAGAAGAATATAAATCAAGTTTGACACTGATTGTCATCAGATAAATGAGTTGTTTTTTCTCTTTTGCCTTAATATTCTAGAATTTTCTTCTATAATAACAAGAGCTTTTTTCTTTATAACCTTTAAAATGGCACCTCAAACAGTTTTAAGTTTCAGAAGATTTGGGACATTTATATAAAGCATATTCTCTCACTTGTCTTCCTGGAACTCTTCTGCATTTTGCCATATTTTTATTTAATCAACAGCCTCCCTTCATAGAAATAATTAATTTATTCAAACTTTAACTTCTAAAGTTTTCAAGTAATCCCTCACTTTTCTCTCAGCATTTTGGAAATATGGAAGCGTATGGGGGAGTGTGAATCTCTTACTTCTTCTCTCCTCCTCCCCCAGAGTTTATTTTAGGTGTTTTCTTCATTGCATCTTCAAGAATAGATGGTCTATTTGTGCTCATTAGCTAACTTCTGATTGCTTAGCGATTCCCTTAGGCTGAGTAAAGATTAGGGGTTTTTTTCCTGCAAACTTAGTTACGCATCTTGCCTATCTGCCATCTTTATAGTAGTACGGATGGAAGAGGAGAGGGAAAAAATGACAGGAAAGAAGTGGACCCAAAAATAAAAGCAGGTAATCACCGAGACAGGCTCTTTTCCCTCCGACATTGTCCTGGAATACAAAAGCTCCAGGTAGCATTCCCGGTATCATAAAATTCTCAGCAGGCTTCTGACCTTACAAAAGGCCAAGTGGGGCTGAAGTTTATAAACTGATCCACGAGAATCTTAAGCACAGGGTGCAGAAAAGAGAACAGAATACAGTCTTTGAATCCCAAATGATCTGGTTTTTATTTTCCTAAGTTAAGGTTTGGCTCCATGTGGGGCTCAATTTTTCATCTTATCTAAAGCAGTTCTGCTTTTGCTTCAAAGCCACGCTTCCAGCAAGTTATCACAGCTGCCGGTCTATCTGCTCTGCACGCTGTGCGCCTGTTGTTGGCTGCATTATGGAAAGATGATATGTCTCTGTAGAGGGAAAAATTAACTGATCGTTTGATATAGGATTTTTTCCCAAACACCATTCTCATTTTCCTTCTTTCTCAGAGCTACACAAATATTCATCTGGAACATTTTGGCTTAATAGAAATAATTCCAATAAATATCTCATATTATCACCATAAAATATAGCAAAGCACTGAATAAGTATTAGGTTATCCTGTCTGGGTGAGAGCTGAGTCTCAGGTGTTCTGGCATATGGAACTAGGTACCTCTTCCCCAGAGGATGTGAGCATCCTGTTTTGTTCTGTTTTTATACACACTGCTTTACACGGAGTAGGAAGTGGGGTGCCATGGAGAGGCAAGATTTCAACTATGTCCACAATTACGTTTTAGATATGTTTGAACTATCAGGCAAGGGGTCGGGAGCTCTGAGAGAGATGAGCCAGATCGGAAAGAGGATCTCAAGAAATAATAAGGACTCTAGAATCACAAACCAGAGCTAGCAGTGCAGGCAGAGGCAGAGGAAAATGGTACTTCCAGGCGCCGAGTGGCAGCTGGAACGGGAACCCGTCCCGACTCAACCACACTCACAGGAGGTGTGTACCCAGGTAAACAAAAAAGATTTGAAGCAGAGAGAGTTGCCTCACCAAATGCAAACACTTCAGGGATGCAAGTCACCCTGCTGAGGGACGCCATGACACAGAGGGAATCAACGTTTATCTCACTTCAGAGAAACTGCTGAGTATTCCCGACACCAGAAGATTTGAGAGCAAAAGTGACTGGGTAAAACAGAAGGGATTTTTTTCTTTCTGGAAGGTGAAGGGAGACAAGGTTACAGAGACCTATGAGAAATAGGTGGAGTCAGAGAAGATACAGTATGACTGACAGACTAATTCATGAGGTTCATGTAAGGCCTCTCACATCTAAGGAACTCTCAGAAACACTAACTGATCTTTTACTTCCTAGGCTGGCAGACCACAGGAAGGCATTCGTGGACCTGATGGAAAGGACTGAGTATCATGGACGGATCCTCAACTTTGAGCTGGATGCATAACTGGGATGGATTTTGGGTATTCTCCCTTGGGGAAGGGGTAAGTGTTCTCTGTGTAGGAAGATGGGTGCATATAGATACCTAGTGGCCAGAGAAGAGGAATATAGCAGGGATAGAATGTCCCCCAAAGATCCAGGCTCCCATTTTGAGGTTCACACCTAGCCAAAGACTACATCTCCAGCCCCTCTAGGATGTAACCGAGTCCTAGGCAGTGGGATATGGGCAGGAGTGATGTACACAGATTCCACACCTGGCCCCAAAAACTTCTAGTGCAATTCTCTCCCTCTGCCATCTGACAGTCACGTATTGAAGCTGCCAGATTCCATCAGCCTGTGTCCCTGAATATTCCATAAAAGAGAATTACCACCCTCTTCCACTGCCACCAAAGGAATTTATGTGAGCAAGAAATAAATTCCACCAGTGTTAAGTCACTGAGATTTTAGGGTTCATCTAGTATAGCAGCTAATATGAATATAACAAAACATTCCATAAAACTGAATTTTTTTAAATTATCCATCTAATCGAAAAAGTGAACAGGAGGATACAACCTATTCTATTCAAATATAAATTATTCTAATTATAATACATGGAAACTTAAACTCGCATAAGTTTCAAATATATAAGCTAAATAGGAATTCTATATCCAGCATTATAGCAGGGTAGACATCCTCCAATTAAATACCTTTAATATGCTAGAGTTTAAAATATCTTTTTAAATGCATCTAATCTGGCAAGAGAGTGGGAAAATCTTCAGAGGCAAAAAATTACAAGAATAAATCCAGAGGGGAAACCAAGTGCTGAAATCAATGGTTCTCCAAAAAGCA
Source organism: Tapirus indicus (assembly GCA_031878705.1). Lineage (NCBI taxonomy): Eukaryota > Metazoa > Chordata > Mammalia > Perissodactyla > Tapiridae > Tapirus > Tapirus indicus. The sequence goes on along the minus strand of CM062939.1, from coordinate 24,417,309 downwards.
TCCACGGGTCACTTGCTTTTAGCTTGATGAACATAAAATTGAAAACACAAAGCTGAGGGCCTCCAAAAGGTGAGAAGTCAGATAACCTCCAGAAGATTGGTACCCCAAAAAAGTGACCCCTTTGTAGAAGAGTGAACTACACAAATAAAAACACCCACAAAGGAAGACAATAAGGAAAACTGCCTGGCTAGGCATAGGCCATGGGTGGAGAAAAATAAGAAGTCTCACCTGAGAATTCCTAACACTAAGGCTAACTTCATAAGAGATGCATGATCAGATTTTACATCACCTTTATGGCGTGAAAAATCTCCAGTGGAGAGTTAGGTTAAACCAGCCCAAACTGTGGTGCCCCCTAGATGCGTGGCAGAGGCAAACACAAATTCTCTGTGGAGAAATTACCTCAACCCCAGACCTCAAAGAATTCCCTCAGATAAAAGACTGAGCCATCATAAGCTCACAATTAAAATGCTAAATCACAACAGGAAACATGAGTGAGATTCATACAACAAACAAGAAATCAGATCCACAAAAACTGCAGGTGTTTAAATTATCAGACACAGAATATAAAAAATCAATAATTTTAAAGAAAAAAGGTAGTAAAAGAATATGACAAAGGAATAAGAAACTATCAAAAATATGAACCAGCAGATTTGAAAGGCTATAAGTAGAAATGAAAAGTATAATATTAATATTAGAAACTCAATAGATGGGTTAAAATAACTTACTTGACACTGCAGAAAAGAAACTTAGTGAACTGGAAGATAGAACTGAAGATGGAATGCAGAATGTAACACAAAGAGATGGAAAATATGGAGTTTAAGAGGTCAGGAAACATGAAATTCAAACTGAGAAGATGTAATATAAATCTATTCAGATTTCCAGAAAAAGATTCTAAAAGAATGGAGCAGAAGTACTAACTGAAGAAATACTGATGGGGAACTGATGAAAGATGCCCAACCTCAGATTTAGGTATCCCCAAAAATCTCAAGTCAGGTGAAGAGAAAGAAATCCACAACTAGATTTGTTACGGTGAACCTAATGGAATAAAAACATGTTAAAAGCAACCAGAAAAAAACAAGTAGCACAATGAGACTGAAAGCTGACTCCTCAAAAACTGAAATGGAAACTCAAAAACAGCTGAATGAAATCTTCAAGGTACTAACAAAATATAATTCTTAACCTCCAAACGATTTTCAACAACGGTGCCATGACTATTCAATGGGGAAAGGGCAGTCTCTTCAAGAAAGGGGTGGGAAAACTGGATATCCACATGCAAAAGAATGAAGATGGACACTTACCTTACACCATATACAAAAATTAACTCAAAATGGATCAAAGACCTAAACATAAGACTGAAAACTATAAAACTCTTAGAAGAAAACAGAAGGGAAAAGTTTCATGACATTGGATTTGGCAGGGATTTCCTGGATGTGATACCAAAATCACAGGCAACAGAAGTAAAAATAAACAAGTGGGATTACATCAAAACTAAAAATTCTGCACATCAAAGGACACAATCGACAGAGTAAAACAAGAACTTACGGAATGGAAGAAATAGTTGCAAATCATATATCTGATAAGCAGTTAATATCCAGAATTTAAGAAAGCCTGCAACTCAACAACAACACACAAACAACTCATTTAAAAAATGGGCAAAGGACTTGAATAGACATTCCTCCAAAGATGATGTACAATGGCCACCAAGCATTGAAAAGATACTCAACATCACTAATCATTAGGGAAATGTAAATCAAAACCACAAGGAGATATCACTACACATCCATTAGGATCACTACTTTCAAAAAAACAGAAAATATGTGTTGGCAAGGATGTACAGAAATTGGAACCCTTGTGCACTGTTGGCTGGAATGTAAACTAGTGCAGTTGCTATTGAAAACAGTATGGCAGTTCCTCAAAATATTAAAAACAGAATTACCATACTGGGGCCGGCCCGGTGGCACAGTGGTTTATGTCGTGCTTTGGCAGCCTGGGGTTAGCAGGTTCGGATTCCGGGCGCTGGTCGATGCACTGCTTGTCAGCCATGCTGTGGCAGCATCCTATATAAAGTAGAGGAAGATGGGCATGGAAGTTAGCCCAGGGGCAGTTTTCCTAAGCAAAAAAAAAAAAGAAGAGGATTGGCAACAGATGTTAGCTCAGGGCTGGGCTTCCTCACAAAAAAAAAAAAAAATTGGGGCCGGCCCAGTTGTGCAGCAGTTTAGTTCACGCTTGGCAGCCCGGGGTTCTTGGGTTCAGATCACAGGCGCCCACCGACGCACTGCCTGTCAGCCACGCTGTGGTGGCGTCCCATATAAAGTGGAGGAAGATGGGCACGGATGTTAGCCCAGGGCCAGTCTTCCTCAGCAAAAAGAGGAGGATTAGCAACGATGTTAGCTCAGGGCTGGTCTTCCTCATCTAAAAAAATAATAATAATTACCATATTATCCAGCAATTCCACTTCCGGGTATATCCAAAGGAATTATCCAAAGGAATTAACAGCAGGATCTCAAAGAGATATTTGCACACCCGTGTTCATAGCAGAATTATTCACAATAGTCAGGAGGTGGAAGCAACTCAAGTGTCCATCAACAGATGAATGGATGAACAAAAATGTGGTATGTACATACAAGGGAATATTATTCAGCCTTCAAAATGAAGGAAATTCTGACCTGTGCTACAACACGGATCAACTTTGAGGCTATCAAGCTAAGTGAAATAAGTCAGTCACAAAAAGAAAAAAACTGTATGATTCCACTTATGTGAGGTACCTAGGGTAGTCAAATTCAGAGACAAAGAAAGTAGAATGGTGGTTGCCAGGGGCTGGGAGGAGGGAAAAATGGGGAGTTGCTGTTTAATGGATATAAAGTTTCAGTTTTGCAAGATGAAAAAATTCTGGAGATTGGTTGCACAATAATGTGAATATACTTAACACTACTGAAATGTACACTTAGAAATAGTTAAGCTGGTTATAAACCAATGTTACCTCAATTTAAAAAAAAGAAAATTCAGGGGGCCGCCTGGTGGCACAGCGGTTAAGTTCGCGCTTGGCAGCCTGGAGTTCCCAGGTTCGGATCCCAGGCGCCTGCCAACGCACTGCCTGTCAGCCATGCTGTGGTGGGGTCCCAGATAAAGTAGAGGAAGATGGGCACGGATGTTAGCCCAGGGCCAGTCTTCCTCAGCAAAAAGAGGAGGATAGGCAACGGATGTTAGCTCAGGGCTGGTCTTCCTCACACAAAAAAATTTTTTTTAAATTAAAAAAAAAAGAAAATTCTAAAAAAAGAAATGGTTAAGTTGGTAACCTTAGTTATATTTTTTACCACAATAAAAATTTTTTAATTAAAAAATATATAATACATATATACAATATACATACATATATACACACACATACAATATACATACAAATATATACACACATACATGTATACACATAATTCTTAATGTAGAATTAAACACCCAGCTATCAAGAATGAGGGAAAAAAATAAGACAATAATCACTCAAATACTCTATCAATTATTGGTTTTAGTTTTTATACTTAATTTTATACCTAAAATTTACATAAAAGATGAATATAAATATACTTTTTTAAAATAAGAACATTGATGACCCCACCACTACCTTATGAAATGGAATATCATCAACAATTTTGAAGCCCTGTGTTCCCTTACCCAATTTTCTTTATAGTTTAAACTCACATGAATTTCTTTTAATCGAATCAAGTGTTGGAGAGGATGTGGAGAGAAGGGAACTCTCATACACTGCTGGTGGGAGTACAAACTGGTGCAGCCCCTATGGAAAACAATACGGAGATTCCTCAAAAAATTAAGGATAGAACTATCATACAATCCAGCTATTCCACTGCTGGGTATTTATCCAAAGAACATGAAAACATGAATGGGTCAAGATACACGCACCCCTATGCTCATTGCAGCATTATTCACAATGGCCAAGACTTGGAAGCAACGTAAGTGCCCATCGAGGGACGAATGGATAAAGAAGATGCTGTATATATACACAATGGAATACTATTCAGCCATAAAAAGGATGAAATCCAGCCATTTGTGACAACATGAATGGACCTTAAGGGTATTATGCTAAGCAAAATAAGTCAGAGGGAGAAAGTCAAATACCATACGATCTCACTATAAGTAGAAGATAAAAATAACAAGAAACAATCACATAGAGACAGAGACTCGATTGGTGGTTACCAGAGGGGAAGGGGGGAGGGAGAGATAAAGAGGGGATTAGACACGTGTGAATGGGGATGGATTATGTTTAGTCTGAGTGGTGAACATGATGTAGTCTGCACAGAAATCGAAATATAATGAGTACACCTGAAATTTATGTTGTAAACCAATGTTACCACAATAAAAAATTTCTTCTAATCAACATCTTGTTCAGTTTTGACTGATTTTTGAATTTTATAAAAATAAAATTCCATATGTTTTCTCTGCAGCTTGCTTTTTGCTTCTTCCTCACTGATATACGCAGCTGTAGTTCATCTGTGTTGGTGCTATGTGTTACCCCACAGTATGAACACAACACAATTTATCCAGTGTAAATGGAGATGTGCATTTGGCGTGTTCCCACTTCTTTTGTTCTTAAGGATAATGTTGCTATAAACATTGATGTACGTGTGAGTTTCACCAAGCTGTAGAGTTGCTTCTTAGGGTGTGTACTTGTTTAATATTTTTAGGAAATGCAAAATTATTTTCCAAAGTGGTTTTACCAATTGACACACCCAACAGGAATATGAAAGTTCTCATTTTTTAAAAGCAACATTTCTGCTTAAATTATATTGTCTAAAAATTGGTCATATTTTCCCTGCAACGTGGGAGGTCTATACTGCATGGCGACAAAGAATTTGTTGGTGTATTTCTTTACTGCTTGACATTTTTCATTTATAAATAGCCCTATTGTCTATACACTCATTCCCCAGCATGTGCAAATTTTCCCAATTCCCTGTGCATGCTACTGATTTTACAAGCTGTAACTACTATGAATATATTCTCCTGTGACATTATGTAAGGTGAGAATTTGGTTCAAAAAGTTTTATGGTCAAGGCTTAAAAATGGGTGTTGTAATGAATTATCATTATCTTCTGAGACAAAGAAAAATATATACTATAGCACCACACTATTTTACCAGGGTTTAAATAATGGTGCCTCTTAAGGCCCCCAGTCTTTGGCTTCATCAGCCTACATGCCTGACAGCTTAAAACAGAAGACAACTGGCATTTGAGTTCTAGTCCCAACTCTGCCTCTAAGTACCTGTTGAAACTTGACCTCCATTTTTTTTATTAACGAAATGAAGAATTAACAAAATAACCCCAAATGTCCCTTTCATCTGGAAAATTCTTTGTATCACTAGCTGGCAGTGAGCAGGCTCTCTCCATCCCACAAAGGTTCTCTCTTTTTGGAGGGTGGTACCTTTATGATGCTGTTCCCCCATCCTAATTGAATGTCTACAGATGGGTGCACAATCCCCAGTTTTCTACAGCACCCACGACTCCTCATTGTTATGTCCTGATCCAAACATTCATGTTGCCTTCTTGGACCTGGAAGATTCAAGTTGTTAACCCCTGATCTACGGTAAATATTCTTATCCACTGAGTGACACTAATATTTATCACAACCACCACCAATTCTATAGAGTGTGCTTCTAGTTGACAAACTGTTTTCATGTGCATTACATCATCTGGGACAGTCACCCTGCTGATCACTTTGATTGTGGAATAGTTAGGACATCTCTCCATTGCCCAAATATGAGTAAAACAAGTCAAGATTTCTCTAATAACCCACAAGCACAATCTCATACATGCAATAGCTGCGGTGCCTCTCTTTATGGAGAGGGCCAACACTCACATTGCCAGCTTCCCACTGGCAACTGGAGCAGTAAGCCAGGCTACAGGGAAATGAAGTGGGATCAGGTGCTCTTCAGCAAGTGCCTAGCTCTGCCCAGAACCATTCTGGAAGCCTCCTCCAGACAACGCGGAGGAGCCAAGCTGAACATATGCTCACAGGGGGGAGTCAGGAAACAACTAAGACGTCAACATCCACATCTTGGCATGAGCCACTAACCCTTAAACAACATTTCCAACTTCTCTCCACAGGGAAGAGGAAGGAAAGCCCCACATTTCAGTGAATTTAGTGACATATCCCAAAACATACCTTCCCCAAATTCACGACCCCTAAGAGGAGTCCTGCAGGATATTTGTAGGTTGGCATTGCCTCAAAACATTGCTTGCCTTGTGTTAATGTGTTTATTTGCTTTTAAAGGATTGTGATGCTCACCCACAGGCAGTCAAAAGAACACACAGCATTGACAGCCAGATTGGCTGTAACTATGATCGTAACCTTTACTGTATCTGCTGACATTCTGTTTTTGTTCCCAGTCCAGATGTCATGTATAATGGAGTATATTCTCTCATTATGCGCATTAGTACCCAGGAATGCCAACATAATTCAAAGAACTGCTTGATATTTGAAGAAAGGACTTCATTTTTGTAAATTATTCAAATTTTCCATCGGCTACCTACAAACCAGGGCTTTACACTGCCTACTTAATCTTTCTTGATCTTGTCCCAGATAGAGTGTTCAGTTATGCTAAAAATAGTACTGTTTTCTATCAATCAAATCCGCTGAAACAAAGCATAGGGTAGCAGTATGGGGCTGTTTCACTACTCTTCTGAATGACAATAGTTTTGCTAGTAGAAATTCTAATCCCAAATCTCTAGTTCAAAACGTGGGAAGGTTACATAGGAGTAGCTCCAAACTAGGCACACGTAGACTTGGAGACCAAAGCTAGAGCCACCAATTTCCTGACCTCATTAAGGAACCCCTGCTCATATTTCTCCATGCAAGTTGGGTGGAGAAACATCACCATGTCACAGAAGGAAATACTCACTTTCCACTTTCTGTACAACTTACTCCAGTTGAGCTTTTGTCCTCACCACTGTTTGAAAATCATTCTTCTTAGGTAACTAATGGCCTTCCTTTTGCCAACTCCACTAGTCAATTACCTGTCCACCTCTTCTTAGAGAGCCTGCAGCATTTGACACAATGGGTTTAGTCTATTATCCTTGTATTCTATGTATCTGTGTCACTGCATTTTCCTAGATTTCCTCCTAGTCCATTGGTTTCTATTTCCCAGTCTCCTTTGCTGACTCTTCCTCTGCCAGATTTGTTCAATTATCCAATGTTCTCTTCTTGGCCTTCTTTCTTCTCTGTCTCTCTAGTCTCCCTAGGCAATCTTATCCCACCTCTTAGCTTCAAATAGAGATCATGAAAATATTGGTGCTAAGTCCAAATATTTACCCTCAACTTCTCTGCTAATCCCCAGACCCAAATATCTGACTCCTTCACATCTCCACTTGAATATTTAATACATATCTCAAACTTGAGATGTCTGAAAGAGAGTTCTTGATTTTCTACACTAAAGTTACTCTTTCCCCAGTCTTTCCCACCTCAGTAAATGACACTATTATGCACCCTGTCGCTCAGGTTAAAACCTGAGTCATCCTTAATTCCTCTTTTTTCCTCATACTCCAAAAACTAATCCACCAGGACACCGTGTCAGTTCCACCCAAAACCCCAGAATCTGACCAATTATCACCAACTTCACTGCTACGATTTTAATTCAAGACTTCATCATTTCTCCAACTAACAGCCTCCTGGTGAGTTCTCTGCTTCTACTCTCACCATCCAAGGGTCGATTCTCCACGCTGCAGCCAAATGATCTTCATAAAGCGAAAACTGGTTACCTCATTCCCCTACTAATAACAATCTAATACAACTTCCCATGCAAGTAAAGTCCAATCCAAATGTATTACCTTGCTCACAAAGTCCTACGTGATCCAAACCTAAGTCACTAATTTCAACCTGCATCACTCTCCACCTTATTCACCACCCTCTGTCCACAGTGACCTTCTTTCTTGCCTCCAAACACACCAGGGTTGCCCCCATCTCTGGACTCTTTTTCCTCTGCCTTTATCAGTCTTTCCTTCATCTCTCTCTCATGATTCTGATCTCAGCTCAAATGTCACTTCTCAGAGAAGCCTTCCCATCACCAGCCTAGCTAAAGTAATCCCCTACTTTCTATCCCAACTTTACCTTTTTTTCTTCTTAGTTTTCAAACCCTTAAAGCATGTTGTTTGTTCATTTGTTTACATGTGTATTGCCTGTCCTCCCCATAGAATGGGGCTGTCATTAGTAGGATCTTGCATTTTTCTTCATTAAATGCATTACCAGCTCATAGAACAGTACCCAACACATAGCATGTGCTCAACGAATGAAGAAACAAATTAATGAAGAAAAATCTGAAAATGTTTCTAAGAATTCATGTTCAATTTATTTCATGAGTAGAATACTAGAAAATTATATCTGTGGAATCCTAAAAAGCATAATTATGTTAGAACACTGGGAAAATCCAAAAGAAGCATCTGTTTCATATGAGAAAATATACTAGAATGTCCAGTCATGAGTGATCGTTTTTCAGTTGTTAACAGTCACATCTTCATTAATCGGCCTTTGCTCATTTGGGACAAGATCGAAAGGACTGAATTGATCATAGGTATTAGATATGAATGTTATTTATGTCCTTTTTAATGCTGTTTTCCCTCCCCCCTAGCCCACGCAGAACCATCCTTTTATTCAACAGCATGGTCTATGGACATCTTGTTTGATTAAAATCCTCAAGAATATTTTCACTAAAAACATTTCTAATTTTCTGGTCATCTGGTTGAAGTGTAAAGCTGGACTCTCAAACATAAAACATACGGCATAGTGGACAAGCCCAGAATCTAGAGTTAGATCGCTTAAAATCTATGATTTCAGCTTGGGCAAGTCACTTAACTACTTTAAGCATGTTTTCTTCTCAAAATTGGGGATAAGAAGAGCAACATAGCTCATAGAGTCGTCATTAGAATTAATGAGATAATATATCTGGGAGAGTGTAGGTTCTCAAAATACTGACTTGGGGGCCACTGGGAAGAGTATGAGGCTGTTAGGCTGCTGGAACTATGTAGAGCTGATTGGCACTGAGCATCCATTCCCGCCTTTCACATGTGTTCCTCTACTGCAGGGTCTGAAAGGTAAATGCTACATTCCCCGGACAGTTCTGTGGCCAGAGTTCTGGATACAAATTAAATTCCACCAATGTTTCATGCACATATGAAATTTCAAATGCCTAAGTGAGTCAGAGATCATCATTTTGCTGCTGCTTCTGCTGGAAGCAAGCTCATGGAGTTGTTACTGCACAAAAATGGGGTTCTCCTACTCGATGCACATAAAAAAAGCCAATTATTACGGCATCAGCTTTGGGGAAAAGAAAACAGTTTTATTGCTAGATTGGTCTGCAAGGAGACAGGGGCATATGCTCTCAGATGTGTCTCCCCAGTCCAGGGTTTGGGGCAAAATTTATGGGATGAAGGGCAGGGCAGTCTGAAGTGCGGAGATAGATGATTGGAGGTAAGGAGAAGTGAGGTAATTGATGATCTGCACAAACGTAGTCAAGCTTCACGGCTCTTCCTAGGACGTGTGTTCAAAAATGGTGGTATTAGTATGATCTGAGGGTGGAGTTTTCAGTCCTTTGATGTCAAAAAGGTCACTTACTGGGCATTTGCACAGGCCCAGTTGATGGGTTGGTGGTCTCAACTGGCCTGAACTAGACAAGCAGGGGACTCTCAGTTCCTGAAAGACAAATCTTAATTACTCTGTTGATAAGATGGGGTCAGTTGAACTGGTTCTCATAGGCCCGTGGTTTCAGAGTCATTCCAAACTCAACATTCCATGTGGAGAGGTGGTCTCAGTGGTGACAATGGGGCAAGACCCTCTTGTTGGCTGCATTGCAGCTACCATGATGTGTCATGAGCCAGTGTTCCAGTGCTGACCTTCATCTCTCCACCCCTTCCCCATTTCATGAGCACCTACTCCTCTGCATTAAACCCCTTTATGTCTGAAATACCTAGTGTGGTTCCTGGATCCTGTACTGAAAACTGATTGATAGACTTGTAATAATAATAACAAAGAGTAACACTTAGAGAGTGTGGCTATGTTCTAGGCACTAAGTCTTTGCATATATTGACTCATTTAGACCTCTAACAATCCTGGGAGGTAGATCCTATTATCATCCTAGTTTTGCAAGTAAGAAACTGAAGAATGGGGAGATTAAGCAACTTGCCCCCAAATTAAACAGTTCCTGAGTGGCAGAGGCAGGATTCAAACCCCGAGAGCTGGTTCCAGCAGTACCCTTTTAACCACTCCTCACAAATACAACAGGCAAATTATCACCCGACTTAAAACAGCCTGACCTTCCTCCAGTGAACAACTACTAACCACAAAAAAATAAAATCCCATAGAGGCAGTTCTGAAAAGAATCTTGGATACTATTTAGTCCAATTCCCTCATTTTGCATATGGGGAAACTGATGCATTAAGCTCACAGCATTGATAAATAAATAAAAGGGATGGAATACAAGCTTTTAACCCCAAATGTAGGATCTCATGGTGCTGATACTTTTTCTAATTTTTAACATTTCACTTTATCCAAAAATACTTGATTATGCACCTGGAGAGGTGTTAAGCTTCAGAAGTCTGCAAGATTCTGGAAAACTTCTGTCGAGCCTTTTTTTTTTTAATTAATAAAGGGAAAGAGGGACTGTCTACAGAACAAAAAAAGATTCTAATCAGTATCTTAAAACTCAGTGTTTACCAGTGATGCTTCTGTATTTTAAATTGTGTAAAGAAGTTTGACCTACAGCTATTATAAGTAACACATAACTTTCATAATTAGATCATTTCCACTTCAATTTTCTGCCATTCCACATGACAAAAATCATGTGAAATCTCAAAGGGTTAATGAAGTGTTGTATTTTTAAAGAGATGTAGTACATGGTCTTTTCAAACAACGTGGTATGCCTTTTTACCTCTCCGATAATTAGCAAGATGTGAAAAACTCGAACACCCACAGTAAAAGTGCCACTAGGCATTCATGTCCCCAAATTTCTCTGGTTTCAATGATAATTAGAAAGCAAAAACAGATTAACATTTTAATCTTAATAATCTTAGAATAAAAAAAGAATTAAATCAAGCCCATAAATTTCTCCACGATATGATAAAAGATTATCATTGCTGCATTATAGAAATGACCTTGAAGTGATTTGAATTTTTGAAAACTCTTTTAAAAATAAAATTAGGAACTGACTTTGGGGGGTTTTATTTTCATTGCGCATTTTTTAAATTTGTTTCCACAACTTTAATCTCTTGGATTGGAATTCCAAATCCCTGATAATTAAAAAGAGAATTTGCAACGAGATAACATTTTCTCTTTCTGCCAGATTGTCCAAGTAGCAAGCCGGCTGGGCAACAGCAATCATGGAAAATGATGCATACAAGTCCCGGAATAGTAATAAAAATGCCAACATGCGTTTATTTCTCAGCAGTAAATAAAACCCCAATTATTCACACTGTCTAAAGAGCGTCTGCCTGAGGAAAAGGAGCCTGCCCTAGCAGCTTCAGCAGTTGTAGGTAAAACTTGGAGGGGCAGCTTCCCAAAATGCCCTGGAAAAGGCTGGCTCTCCAACCCCATCACATGTCTACAAAATGCAGATAATCAGGCAACTTAGATAATTCTATACATCAAGCTGTTTGGTTTATTGTGAAGTAAATTGACTAGGTTTTTATAGACGTGTCTGAGTTAAGAAAAATCACGGATTCCCAGTAGAGATATGACGCTATGACATTAGTAGAGAGACTCTGGCAATTGCTCCCAACTTTTTCATTAAGGATATTTTAACTCCTAATAAATCTCATGTTTTAAAATATTTCGTGATAGAGGCCAGCCCTGTGGCATAGTGGTTAAGTTTGGAGTGCTCCGCTTTGGCAGCCTGGGTTTGCAGGTTGGGATCCTGGATGCAGACCTACACCACTCGTCAGCCATGCTGTGGTGGCATCCCACATACAAAATAGAGGAAGACTGGCACCAATGTTAGCTCAGGGCTCATCTTCCTCAGGGGGAAAAAAAATTTCATTATAAATCCATTTAAGTAAACACTCATTTATTTATATTTTAACAAACAAACAGCAAGTTCAACCACCAGAGCTCTGATTAATAGATTAACAATGAAATTCCAGACAGAAGTAAAAAACAAAAAACCAGTGTTGTTTTACTGAGACATTCAGCATGATCAAGAAGAAATGTCCGATTTCCTTTCGGCTGATGGATACTGAAAAGACTTTGAAGACCCCTGTATGTCTTAGAGCTCCCTAATTACCTGAAAAACCTAGATTGTTGGAACAACTAGTGCTTTTATTTTTTTAAGCAACAATTAAGGAAGGAAATACTCAAGTCATCCCCAATAACTAAATCAAAACTAAAAACCCTCAATCTGAAGAATCACATGGTCCTCGTCCTTTATTGCCACTGCTTCAAAAATAAGAGGTGCTCTTGAGATGGCAAGAGCCATATTTCTGAGTTGTAAAAAATCAGCACAGCATGGAATTCTATTTGAGGAGAGTCTTTCACCTCTTACTGGACACACAGTAGATAATGTCACCACTTAGCAATCTAAAGATGCTTTCTGACCACACTGGCTCTTGCTCTGTGGCCATCTTTGCTTTATAAATGACAATATTAGCTATTAGAAATGGTGTGACCTCGTGGTGAGTTCACATCGACCTTTCCATGGTTTCACTGCTCCTTCTAAAATCTTATTCTGTATTGTGGAAGGATTCACCCGGACAATCCCAGTTCTTATATTTAGTGACTTGTTCTGTTTATTGTTTACTTACCAAAAATCCAGGGAGTAACCATGCTGATGCTACAAAACAAGGAGCAATTTCTAAGAAATGAGTCATCAGCAATAGTTAATGACTTGTTTGATGGTTGCATCCAAAAGCAGAGGCCAATGAACTCCATTTACCTCTAACAGGCTACTCATTAACTATATTAACAACCACTTTTGCCAATGAAAACTATAATTAACAGTGTGTCAGCAAATAACAAACTGCCAGCAAGCATAGTTAAGTAATTGCAGGAAGTTAAAATGCTTGGTTTAGCTCTTCAAAACCTAGAGTAAACGATAACTGAGTTCAAATTGACTATACACACACACACAAAATCTTCATTTGAGCCTTTCACCTTTTTCAACTACTGGTCTATTTCATTCTTTTTCTCAGTTACATTCTGTTCAGCGTTAGATCTACCTTTGCTGCATCCCCTTTCTCCTTCTTTTAACCCCTGCATCCAGAGCCTTCACTGCCACCTTCTACAAGGATGCTTTCTTTCTAATGTTAGTCACTCTTTTTAAAACAAACCCAACTGCCATCTCTGTTTCATATACTATTTTTTTTTACCATCCCCTTCTTCAAACATTTATCTTTACATCATGTGACACTACGTATTTCTCCAATCCTTCTGTTTTTTCTCTGAATCTTTGCTGATAACTCTCCTTCATCCCACAGATTTACTAAGGAAATCTCCTAAAACTCAATCCTAGGCCCTATGTCCTCTCCTCTTTACCCACTTTATCTTTGAGGATTATGGCTAAACTACTCTTTGAACCACATGATTCTCTTCATCTCTTCATGTTCCTTCTCTGGACCTTAAAATAGATGTTCAGATACCTCTGCACTTACACTGTGAATTCCTGAAGAATAGAGTTTTGTCCTCCTGACAAGTAGGAACTTAACAAATGTTTAGTCAACTGACCTGGAATTAGATAAATTCTGATAACCTGAAGCCATCCTCTAATGAAAGGATCTCCTTCATTAGCTGGTCTCAACACATATCTGTACAAAATGTCCATACTCACCTCAAACCTCAATCCCAGTTCTTCAATTCAGTTATCAAGGACTGTGAGATCAATGGATTATGTTACCAAGATAAGAAGCTAATAATGGTACCAGATGGCATTAAGAGGGGAGAGTCTACGTGCTACTCTGATTCAGAGGGCAAAGGTCTTTTAATCTAGAACTTAATTTTTCAATCTGCTCTCTTCCTGGAAGTGAAATATATGAAAATAGGGTTGGAAACTTATGGATATAAAGTTTTTGAATAGTCACTGAGATAGATGCCATAGAAAAATGAACAAGAATTAAATAAACGTACTCAGAATTCTAGGTTTACATGACACCATGTCAGTAATGACCTTCCTCAACCTTGACCTTCCTTCCTACCAGACAATAATGAGTTTTTCAGATGAGACCCTCCTCTTGTCTCTGTAGAGCTTCTATTCTAGTGAGGAGCTTACATTTCCTTTCCCATTAAAATTCTAGAGAAGATACTCAAAGGACAAATCTTTGCTAGACTAAACAACTCAAGGGTGAGAAAGAATTTTGACCTGAGTGTGACTGTTTATGCCCACGCAGTGCTGACTATGAACTTCTAGAGAAAAGTTGGGCGCTTTGGTCCTTACCAAAGGCCCAATCTCCTCTAGAGGAAAATATTGAATCTTAACTGAGCTTCCTGGGGAAGAATGTGGAGGCTGCAGGCGGTGATATTGAGCCCTGTACTCACCCTGAGCACTCGGAATAGATGCACTAAAGCTTCAGGAAGCTTAAAACCTGAGGCTGGAGTTGGCAGGAGGGAGCAGGAGGGGAAGGGAATGTCACACACACACAAGAAAAATATAAGGCAGGACATGATAATACAATGTGCTCTCCAATTTTAAAACTAAAATGCTTCCATGTGTTGTTGCATATTTGGGTCCTTTTTAAGATGAAAAGAATTCTTGCCTACATTACCATTCTTTTACATTTGTATCACATAGAAGCCATAATATAGCAATAACTTCCATATATTGAATATTTTACCAAGTATCCAGCACTGCGCTCAATTCTCTAAACGCATTTTTATTTAGTCCTAGCAACAAGCTTCAGAGAAAGTAGATTCTATTCATTAATGAGTGAATATATTATTCACTCAACAAATCTTTATTGATCATCTCCATCCCAGGTCTATATGATATCAGAAATCTAGACTGTGGACATATTGCAATAGGGCCTCTCACTCTAGTGTTGTAGGGTTTACAAAATGAATTAATATATTGTACCTTTTGTCTTCACAACAATGAGGTAAGTTAAGACAGGTGTATTAACGCAATTTACTAACGAAAAAATTGATATAAACACAAAGAGATTAAGTGACCTCAGTGAAATTCAAACTCTGGCTTTTTGACTACAACTCAAATGTTCTCACTTCATTTTTACAACCAGATAAAGTAGGTAGTATTATTTTCCGTATCTTAAAGGTGAAGAAAAAGAAGCTTAAGGTCATTAATACCAGGCATAAGGTCATGCAAATGTTAAGTAGTAGAGCTGGAAGTGCAAC
Source organism: Tapirus indicus (assembly GCA_031878705.1). Lineage (NCBI taxonomy): Eukaryota > Metazoa > Chordata > Mammalia > Perissodactyla > Tapiridae > Tapirus > Tapirus indicus. Next base: position 24,401,985 of record CM062939.1, on the reverse strand, counting down.
ATTTATCCATCTGCCCCCAAAGCCCACGCTCTTACTCCCTGCCATTTGTAATTAGTTACGACAAATCCTTGCATGAACCCTGTGTGTTCAATATTTGCATGCTGACAGGTTGAAAGAATTAATGAGTGGGTGAATAAGCAACATCTACCTTCATTCCCAATGATATGCCAACAATTCCACAAACATAATTTAATGTCCCCCAGCAGTAAGAAAATCTTCAAGAGTTAAAAGAGCCAAATACTAAATATATCTGAAGAGTTATAAGTCTACCAGTTTCTTTGTAAGAAGAATCCAGTATATCTTAAAGGTTTCTAATAAAATTAGAAATGTTAAAGTTTATATCCACAAACTTGTTTTTATGATATAATATTTTTCATACATCTATAAATATTTGACATTTTTTTCCTTAGGCTTATATAAAAAAGAAATATCTTTGCTACCAAACTTGGGATTGTGTAAATCATTCTAGATTTTCGTAAATTCTTACAGGCAGTTCATTCTGTTTTTATCCTTGTTCACTGAAAGTCAGAATTTGAAGAGCCCCAGTTCTGAAATGTGAAGCTGGAGCCCTACTTGTAAGAATCTAATAAAAAATCTAAAGGAGAAAGTCAAACTCTTATTGAGATTGAGTGATTGGTTTATTGCCCATGTCTATTTCAAATTTTTGGCCTTTATACCCCCTCTCTTAAATTAATTTCTTTAGTTTAATCAATTCAGACAAATTTGATTAAACAGAAACAAAAGCTTATGTGGTATGAGAGCAAGTAGACAATCACTTTTAAGTCTTCTAGAAACCAAATAAGATAACGTGCCAAAGTAGTAAGTTTTTTAATTGTTTTCATTTAGTTTCTCAACACAGACTGCAGTCCTCTTTTAAAATATGCATTAATACTCGTTTTTCTACAAGTGATATTAACTGACATCCCCCTAGGTCCTCTGTTTTGTGAAGTACTGCTATTGACTTTGCCATTACAGGTTTATTCCAACACTCGAAGTTAATGTTCGGAACACTTCTGGTTTCCCAGTGTTAAAATGGGCAAACGATATAATTAATTGTGTGCAATTTGAAATTCTCCAGAACCCATTTAAAAAACTCTAAGAGGATAGGTATATGCATGTGAGCTATTAGTGTAGAAATCAAAGATTGCTTTTCTCTTTATGTGAACCTTGGACACTATTAAATGTTTTGTAAATGACAGGAGAATTTCATTTCAGGGGCAGAGTAACTAGAAAAAGTCAAGATTCCAAAAAGAGGCTTTTTTCGAAATAAAGGAGAGAAAAGGAAAAAAGGTAACAAAGCCCAAAGATCTAAAGGACAAGCTGGATTACTGATCTCCAGCAAATATTTTATTAAATAATAATACCACAACCGTACATTTGTGTAGTTTCTGATGAGTTTTACAAGCACTATTTCCTTTGGGTCTCACCACCTTCTCACAATTTAAGATCAAATAGGAAGTAATCTCATTATGCTTAAAATAGTAATTTTTGCTTTCATTCTCTTCAAAAAAAAAAAAATACTGTATTCGTGACTCTGTGCCTTTTGTCAAGGTCTCCCATTCCTGAGAAACCTTTTCTCTGCTGGACTTTTGGCAAGTTCCTATTCATCCTTAACGGGTTCTTAAAGACTATCTTCTCTGAAGTACTCCCTGACTTCTCTCCCCACTCCCCCCGCAGAGTAAGTCACTATGTCTTTTGTGCCACCTTACTCCTTGAGCATATATCTGTTACCGTGCTCATCATACGCTGTTGCAGTTATTCATCCAGATGTATGTCTTGCATCCTGGTGGGGAGCTCCTTGAGGGCAAGAGCTAATTCTAATTTCCTTAGCACTTAGCAGGAGTTAAATAAAAATCTGTTAAGTAGGTGCAAATATACTGGTTGGTGTAAAGATAGAAAAGATGGGAAAGACAGTTTCTGCCATCAAGAAATTAAACATCTGTAGCAGAAACAAACCTCAATCCACAATCTCAGGTGACCAATAACTCACCTTTATTTCTACACTGAGCCCCTCATTTCATCTCAGTCAATTCATTGTTTGCCCACAACTACAAAGATTTCACCAAGGTTACGTCTAATTTCAAGTCCTTGGTAAGCAGCATGGGAGTATTGTCCTTGAGAGTCATCTGTCCATGCTAACATCCACTGAGACATTCCTGTCCTGGCTTTGTCTTTGGTCTCCGTCGATCCCTCTAGGTCAGGGGACTCTCTTTGCTCTTTCCATGCTATTCTCCGTCATGAGTGATCCTTCTTCTGCCCCAACTCATGCCGGGCAATATGGAACTTGGTTCTTTATACCTCCCTGAGCTCTCCCTGGGGGACAGGAGCCTCAGTCCCCATTGCTCTCGCATCTCTGAAACCTCTCTAGGCTTCCGTCATTTCCTCTTACCAAGTTACAGAGTGGAATCATTGAGACCCTTTTCAGAAACCTGCTGGAGTTTAAACTCTTACTTTCCCTCCTATTCTCTTCTCCACACCTTAAACAGGAGAATGTTTACTTAGTCTCAGCAGCGTGAACCCCTAGCCCTTAGCCTTTTTCTCCCCCCCATGCTGTAAGTCCCCCTAGAGTCTAGAATTGAGGCTCTCGAGCCTTTTCTCTACTTTCCAGAATAGTGGTCTTTGATGCAATGAAGAGCTTGTAGTCAAGTCGACCCAACGGAGGAAGTGTCGTGGGATAACTAGAAGTAACCAAGGGGAAAATAACATCCTGCCACACCTCTAGTGCAAAAGAAAAGATGTGCATGGGTAAGTGTGCTTCCCTTGTGCCAGTCTACACTGGCTGACATGTGGCCAGGGCCAACAGGATCCCAAAGGCCTGCAGCCAATGCTCTGACTGGGAGAATACAATTCCTATTTACTCTTTGTGTCAGTTCAGTTCTCTCCATGCAAGACCTCCGCTACCTGGATACAGTTTTCCACTTCCTATGCAGAGCTGCCTCTACTGACTACACCAAGTGGTACAGGAAGTCTCACTTAGAGAGGCCGCATTATTGCTCTTGCAAAACTGACCTCCGAACAGGGCTTGACTGGGCCATGGAACATTGAATGTGGGTATATGGCCAATATATCGCCAAGTCCTTGCTGCATCCAACAGACCCCTCTTAACCAGGATCTTTTAAATGTTGGCATTTCCTGCTCTCATCTCTATTACTTGCAATTTTCAACCTGGTATCTAAATAATTCTCTAGCCCCACTAATATTTTTAAGAGATTAAAAATACAAAATACAGGGGCCAGCCCAGTGGCGTAGCAGTTAAGTTCACATACTCTGCTTGGGTGGCCCAGGGTTCACCGGTTCGGATCCTGGGTGCGGACCAATGCACCACTCATCAAGCCATGCTGAGGCAGCGTCCCACATAGAGCACCTAGAAGGATGCACAACTATGACATACAACTATCTACCGGGGGGCTTTGAGGAGAAAAAAAATCAAAAAAGGAGGAAGACTGGCAACGGATATTAGCTCAGGGCCAATCTTCCTCAAAAAAAAATACAAAATATAAATTAAATCCCTAGTATAAAATCATTTTACCTTTAGCAAAAGTGATGCTGCTGACTTATCAACAGAAAGACAGAAAGTTGAAGCTCTTTTTAGGAGAGAGCATGAATTTGAACTGCTGCATCCACACTTTCAAACTGATGCTTCTCTTATGATGAGTGGTAGGTATGCCATTACCTATGTTGGCAGTCACCAGAAGACAACATGGCATTGGTCTTTGCTCAATCAGCATTGTTCAGTTAACTAATTCATGTCTTCGTGAGCTGTGCCAGACTAACTTCTAGGGAAAAGAGACTTGTAACAAAAGGTATTTTTGATTTTTTCAAAAAAAATTAATGCAACTAGAAGTGGTTCTAAGGTGGATCATTTTATTGAGTTATATTGCATATTAAATAAAGGCATAGCACACTTCCAATTTACTTTTTACTGGAAATAGATACTATTTTAGTCAAATCCCCATTGACATTAAAAAAATCTCATATTTTCATCAGTCTTTTTATCAATGGAGCATCCTTGGTTACTTAAAAAGTTTATTTGTCAATTTACTGAATCACTGATATGTTCTAGCTAGGTTTGCTATCATTATGTAATTGCTATATAAGGTAAAATTAAATCTTTTCTAAAGAACAAAAAACACCTCACTGTAAGAAACTATGAAAATCAACAGACTGCATTTAGGAAAAATAGCTTTTTAGTGAGGTTTGAAAAAGAAAATTTCTGATATTCTGAATATACACTTAGAAAATATTGGGAAGGTTAGCACTACACACATTTTAACACATCTGATGTATAGTCTCTCTGCCTATTACTATTTCCATGATGGTGTCCATAAGTCCCTCCCTTACACAGTCAAATGTTTGAAACATTTTAAAATAAACTCAAGGGGCCAGCCCGGTGATGTAGTGGTTAAGTTCACACGCTCCGCTTTGGCGGCCCAGGGTTTGCTGGTTCAAATCCCAGGCGTGGACCGACACATTGCTCATTAAGCCATACTGTGGTGGTATCCCACATGCAAAATAGAGGAAGACGGGCACAGACGTTAGCTCAGGGACAGTCTTCCTCATCAAAAATAAATAAATAAACTCAAAATGTACATCACGTCCCCAGGTTACTAGACCACTCAAGCTAGGTTAAATTTTCCTATACTTGTGCCCTTATAATATCTAGATTTCTTCTTGGTAACACACTCAACCCTTACCATTAGTTATTTTTAATCTGAGACCCCTGCCTTCTTGAGTCAAACACCTCACCTATATAGCAGGAATGCCCAGATACTTGATACAGAACAGAAACTCAGTAAGTGTTTGTTACGTGGAAGAAAGGGAAGAAGCACGTTCTGAAAGTAAAAAGGGAAAGGTAGTCAGCAACGCAATAGGCTTTAAAATGTCCCAGATGTAACTGAACTTTTCATTTGTACTGCAGTGAAGCCCAGAAATTTACAGTTTTAATAAACACGCTGGTGATTCTTGTCCCTACCAGGGTGTGAGAACCGTTAGCTCAGGAAAAGATCTTTTACATCTCCCAGGGACTAAGAATGCTGTATTCTCCAGAAGAAAGCTGTTTTCTTTAACCCGCTTCAAGCTAAATATATTCTGAGGGAGGGACAAATTACTTTAGGGACGTTTTGGGGGGCAAATTAATTTAGGAAAAATTAAATACCACACAGGGGATAATACGCAGAAGTGCAGCTCAAGATACACTTTTAAAGCAATAAATATCCTCTGTTAGGCTCAGGATTCTAAGTCTATCTTACTTCATGACATTATATTAAGGATAATCTTAAGTCCCAGTTACCCAAGAGAGCCACAATTTACACCTGTTGCCCTGCATGCTAGAAGGTTGCATTTATTTAGGATTTTTTAAGTGAAATATTATTATTAACAGTGGCATTAAAATAAGCCTAAAGGGGTTTTGCGCAATTCCGCTTTGTAAGCGCAGGCTCTGCCACGGTCTCGCAGCGAACAGGGCTCTCTAACACACAGTTTTGTAAAATCTGAAAGATCAACAGAAGTAACTCATCTCTTTTCTTGGCCCTTTTCAGATGCAACATAACCAACCTTTCCATTTAAGGATAACACACGGGGCACTTGCTAATAAAACAAAATGTGACCAGACAGGAGAGGCTGGGAACAGCTACCTTCCTCTGGTCACGGTGGTGGGAGGGATAAGTGCTTGGTGCTGGGGTCCCTGCCAACCACCTGTCCGGTCCGGGTGAGATGTGGCTCACACACCATGGCCACGTGTATATGATGCAGGAAACACACTGCTTCCAACTGGTTAGGTCAATGGGAGACATGAGGTATTACAGTGCAGAAATGCACAAAAACTGTGTGAGACGTAGAGGCTAAGCCGTGCTACTACAGAGGGTAGGAAATGCAGTCTGAATGCTCTTGCTAGGTCATTTCATCCCTTATTGTATGGTGTAAATCTATGACTAGGGGGCCGCCCGGTGGCGCAGCGGTTTAGTCCGCGCTTGGCAGCCCGGGGTTCGCGGGTTCGGATCCCGGGCACCCGCCGACGCACTGCCTGTTAGCCATGCCGTGGCGGCGTCCCATATAAAGTGGAGGAAGATGGGCACGGATGTTAGCCCAGGGCCAGTCTTCCTCAGCAAAAAGAGGAGGAGTAGCAACAGATGTTAGCTCAGGGCTGGTCTTCCCCACAAAAAAAAAAAAAAAATCTATGACAATTTTTTTGGTTTGGTTCCTGTTTCTTCTTTCAAAAATTTTGAAATAGTATGTGGTTAATGAAATTTAGTATTAAATTTCCACTTGGCAAGAAGAGTAAGGTTAAAGTGTAACTTTCACAAAATATCAGCATTTACCATCCACCACAAGAGCTACAGTGACTCAGGGGACTCACAAGACTTAAATCCCAGAAGAACCTACATCAGCCTCGGAAGTTAGTGACTATTTCAGGAAAGCTGTGCCCAGGGGTTACACATTCAGCCAGCGCAAGATGAGCTTACATACCTCTCTGCAAAGCATGACTTTTCATTCAGATCAAATGCTTTTCTTCTAAAATAATTTTGCTTATTTTCAATCCCAAGTTATCTTGTGCCAAAAAAAAAAATGAAGCAATGACTATTAATGTGTTCACTCCATTAGAAGAATAACTTTGTAGGCAATTCAGTGTTGCCAGTCTTATATCAGGATCATTAGACAGTTTTTAAACTCATTTAACAGGGAGAGGGAGGGAAAAGATGAGTAAATGAAGGACAGGAAATTTTTAGAGTGGTGAAACTATTCTGTATGAAACTGTAATGGTGGATACATGTCATTATACATTTGTCAAAACCCACAGAACTGCACAACCCAAAGAGTGAACCTTAATGTAAACTATACGATAGCTAACAACAATGTATCAATATTGGTACATCAGTTGTAACAAACGTACCACACTAAGGCAGAATAGTAATAAAAAATCAATTAATTCTAATCATATTCAAGTTCTTCATCCAATTCAAGGAATCAAAGTAAAGCTTTTGCAGATTGATTCTATACAAGATAAAACCGTATTTGAAATTATTATGAATGCTATTGAAATTCAGTTAAAAGTTAATAAATACATATAAAAGTATTTGTTTGCTGTGATAACGTGAATATAGACCTTAGGGGATATAGCATTATGGTAAAACAACATTCTTACTAAATTGAGCACCTTATGAGCAGAAATGTACTTAGAATTGGTTGCACTGCCTGCGTGATTTATAACTGCATCTAAGAAGCTGAAATATTCTACCAATTAAGATAAAATCTGTAATGGTGAAATTTTACAAATATTTTAATACATTTAAAGTCCAATTAGAACAGGGCAAACTATAGTCCACTGGCCAAAACTGTCCTTCTACCAATTTTGTAAATAGAATTTTGTTGGAATATGGTATAGCAGATAGAATTGTGTCCCTGAAAAAGATATATTCATGTTCTAACCCCAAGTACCTATGAATGTGACCTTATCCGGAGATGAGCTCTTCGCAGATATAATCAAGTTAAGGTGAGGTTGTACTGGATTAAGGCGCACCCTAATCTAATGACCAGTGTCCTTGTAAGAAGGACATCTGGATACAGACCAAGAGATGCGGAGACAGACTCACAGGGAAAATGCCATATGATGAGAGAGGCAGAGACTGGAGTAGTTATGCGGTCACAAGCCAAGGAACGCCAAATATTGCCAACAACCTCCAGAAGCTAGGAGAGGGGCATGGAACAAATTATCCCTCAGAATCTCCAGAAGGACCCAACCTTGCCAACTTCTTGATTTAGGATGTCCAGCCTCCAAAAATGTGAGAGAATAAATTTGTTGTTGTAAACCAGCCAGTTTGTGGTACTTTGTTACAGCAGCCCAAGGAAACTAATACACACAACCACACCCACATGGCTACCATTGTCTATGGCTGCTTTCATGGTACAGTGACAAAGTTGAGTTGTTGCAGCAGAGACCATATGGCCCACTAGGTCTGAAATATTTAGTATTTGGCTCTTTACAGGAAAAGTTTGCTGACTCCTAAGGTAGAATACCTGGAAAATCACAAAATTGTGTGTGTGTGTGAGGAAGATTGGCCCTGAGCTAAAGTCCATTGTCAATCCTCCTCTTTTGCTGAGGAAGATTGGCCCTGGGCTAACATCCATGCCCATCTTCCCCTACTTTATGTGGGATGCCAGCCACAGCATGGCTTGATGAGCAGCATAGGTCCATGCCCAGGATCCGAACCTGCGAACCCCTGCTCAGCAAAGCAGAGCACGTGAACTTAACCACTACACCACCGGGCCAGCCCCTGACAAAATGTTTTTAATGAAGCTGATGTTGAATACAAAAATATACTTCAGCAGGGCAGTAAATGCTTTCTTTTTGCTAACTATCATCAACCAGATTTCAGTACTAATTGTACCACTGGAGAATTAATTTGTATATCAAATTATGTTTCTGACAGTGACAATTTTTCTAATAAATAGTCATCTAAATGGCAGTTACAATTTCTTTAAAATCAGTTGGAAATCTTTAACAAAGTATCTAATAAGTGGAGCATCAATAAATTTCAGCTTTTGAAGCTTTTAGTTAATTGTAATTATTGAAAACAAACCTTACTATGCAATCGAGGAAGAACTGAAAAAAAAATTAAATGATGAGAGCTCAAACAGTAGGCAAGATTTAATTTAGAAATTTAGAAATTGTGCTCTAGATTATCTTACATTGTAAGAGGAGTCTTTCAATGGACATCCTACTTTTAATTTTAAAATTTTTATTTTAAAATTATTTCTGAACCTACAGAAAAATATTAGACAAAATTTTGCAATATTTATCTAAATTCAGAAAAACTTTTTTTAATCATAGAAATACCTTTTTAAATGAGATCTGTTTTGTAAAAATGTTTGCAGAGAGATATATAAATGTTTAGGGAGCAAAAAGACATTACCACTACAAATATTTTGACTAAAATAATTATACATGTTAATATAAAAATCTAATTGAGAATACTACCTCATGTAGCAGAATTTATACCCAACCCTACAGAGAGAGAATTTACTTAGTTGAAAAATCATAAGATCCACAGAGAAAAGACAATTGAAGGTGTCAACAACCTAAAATTTATTAATCTTAAATGCAACTCAATTTTGTGATAAAACTAAAAATAAGAGGCAATTTTGAGGAAAAAATGCATTTTTAGAAATTATACCATTGATACATTAGAGACAGACTCATTTAAGGAACTGATTAAAGTAAATATATACCAAGAATAATTATCCTGCTTATGCTAGGTTTAATACTGAGATTATGATGATGAAGGCTTTTTTATTGTTTTGATGTACACAAATACACATTTTTAGAAAGAACTTTACTTTTGAAAATGGTTTGGGAATAGTACTATATTATAGGTCCACCAATATAACAATTTTTAACACAGAAATTAAAATGTTTAAATTACATGATTTTAATTATTTTAGGGGTCTACTTTACTCTCAAAATATCTCAATTTGGTTAATAATTAGTCACCCTCTGTATAGTGAGCGTCTGTTTTCTCATCTGTGAAATGCAGAAGCTAAACTAGCTGGCTTCTCCGCTTCCTTCCAGGTCTCATATTGTTTTCTGATGCTCACCCAACCTCTTCACCTGATAGATGAGGAAACTAAAGCCCGGGGGGGAAAGGATTTTCCTAAAGCCAAATAAGAAGAAGAAGGGACAAAATCCCAAGCGCCTGGACCTTCAGAGTCAGACAATTTTTGCTACGCCAGATTGTATATAGAAAAGCTCTATGGAGCTTTCAGTCCAGAGCCATCTATAATAATAATAATTAAACCAGACTTGATTCCAGGAACAGCTTTCTGAATATTTCCATCTGATTGTAAGCCTCAGAATTGTCATAGGAAGTCATTTTTTATGTCTCAGCCATTCTATTCTGAAGGTTTTAAAGAATAAATTAAATAAACATTGTTTATTTCCCCAAGCTTCAAAATCTATCGTGCAGAACTTCTTGACTTGGGCACCACATATTTTAAGAGAAATGTTTGAATAATGTACTCAGCTAAATCATCTGACAGAGAGGTCAACGCATCCTGCCTAGGATTCTAAACAAATAATTATAAAGACATTTATCTCAACAAGCCCAGCCTTAGTGGATCCTACAGATGAACTAATTTAAATCATTTCTAACATAAGAAATCATTATCAGGCTTATGTCTTCTTTCTGCTCAGTCTAACCTTGCATTTCAGGAAATGAACACTGAGTTTAATCAAGAAACACTTAAACTCTAGGTTAAAACCTTTTTTGGGAAAAATATTTGAATAGAAACTTATACTCCATCATTCCAGAAAAATTATTTTAAGTCTGCCACACCGATACAACAAAATTTAGTCCAGCTGAGTAAACTTGAATTTAGAAAATATAGGAATCCACAAAGAGATAACTAAGAAAAGAGAAAGGGTATAATAAAATAAAATTTGAAGAGAAAGTATCCATGGATCTTTTTATTTAGAAACTATATTTTTGCACTTCGTGTTTGTTACACCTATATTCTGGTTATCTTTTGTTGTGAAATGAATTATTACAAAACTTAGTGACTTAATCTTTTAATTATATCTCATAGTCTGTGGGTCAAGAATTCAGGCAGAGCTCCAATCAGTAATTCTCTGTTCCATGTGGAGCTGACAGAAGTTACTCATAGGATTCAGCTAGGTGATGGGCTGATTAGGAGGGTCTAAGATGGCCTCACTTGTGTCTGGCAGCTTGACACAGTTAGCTAGAAGCCTGGGCTCAGTTGGGCCTGTTAACCTGAGCATCTACATGTGTCCTCTCCAGTACTGAAGGTCTCAGAAACCTTCAAAGTAAGAAGGACTTCTTACATTGCACGGGCTCCCAGAGACCGTGATCCAAGAGGCCCAAGCAAAACTTGACAGGTTTTTATTTTTTTATGACATAGCCTCTGAAGTCCCAGTCCATCACGTCTGCCACATTCTGGTCAAGCAAGTCACTAAGCCCAGCCCTGGTTCAAGGAGAGAGGAATTAGAGTGGGAGTAAAAACAAAGAATCCACAGCCATCTTTAATTTCCCACACCTACCTTTTCCTCTAAAGGATTTGAGATAACTTATGTTAAAAAAAAATCGTGATGAAAACATTTTAAAACATTTTTCAAAATTAGTACTTAGAAAATACCTTCCGGCCCCTGCCTACCTATTTGACTTTTCTGATTTATGTCATGGATGGGGACATAAAACAATGAGGCAGGCAAGCATCGACAGCAAGAACTCTGGTCTCCCTGACGTCAGAGAAAATGTTTTCAACATTGTACTTCCAACTATCGTGTCTGCTGCAGGATTTTTGTACTCTTTCATCATATTAAGGAAGTTCACTTCTATTCCTAGTTTGCTCAACTTTTTACTCTAAATGGATATTGAACTATGACAAATGCTATTCCTGCATCGACTGAGATTATATGATTCTTCTCATTTATTCTTTCAACATGATGCATTACATTGATTCCATTTCTAATAAGGAGTTAACATTGAATTCCTGAAATAAATCCAACTTGGTCATGATCTATTTCTATGTCCTAATAAAGTAGCATTTTGATTCTGGGTCAAATATTTCACGTAGGATTTTTGCATCTATGTTTATGAGGGATTGGCCTGTAGTTTACCTGTTTTCTGATATCATTCTCAGATTTTGCTAAGAGATTATTTAGCCTTCAGACAGGAAAAAAAAAGTCTTGGGTGGACTCCTTTTCCTTTTCCCATTCTTAACAATGCAGTGGTAAAGCCACTAGGTGTGGCAGAGTAAGGAAAGCATGGATGGCAGCTCAGAGAAGGCTATCAGAGTCAAGCAGGGCAAGGAGGACATCCACACAGAGGTCCAGCACAAGGGGTCAGACTCTGAGCAAAGTGAGGAGGTGGTCTGAGTAGGAGAGTTTACTAAATGTCAGCCTGTCTTCTTTTCTAATAGACAAGCACTTAAGACTATAAATTTCCATCTAAATACTGTTTTAGTGGCATTCCACAACACGTGTGTGTATATATATATATACATACACACACACATATAGGAAGGTATATATATTTTTTCTTACTTTTTACTTCTATGTATAGTCTAGCTTCCATTATGACTTTTCAATTTGTGAATTATTTAGAAGTTTGTTTTTTTTTAATTTCCATATATGTGGGGATCTGAACTGTGGCATAAACTAAGAAGCTATAACATAATGACCTAAAATAAACGGGCTCAAAAAAGTATGAAGTTTACTTCCCTTTCAGAGATAGGTGGGCAAGCCAGATTGTGGGACTGCTGTGCTTCATGAGTTTGTCATTTTGCTGCTCTCCCAGCCTCTAGGATGTTGCCCTCCTTTGCAAAGGGAAGCTGCCTCACCAACACTCCATCTGCATCCCAGCCCACAGGCAGGGCAAGAGAAAAAATGAATTAAAAGCCATTTCCCTTTTAAAACACGTGACTAGGACGTTACACCAAGCACTTCTACCAGAAAACAATCCTCAGACATAGTTGCAAGGGAGCCAGAACCACCATGTTCCTGGCTAAACCCTGGTGAGCTCCAGTCCTCAAGTAAGAGGGGGGAATGGATACTGGGGGATAATTAGCATTGTCTGCCATGGGAGTTTTTAACTATCTTTATATTAGCCATTTTGACAATTACATTGTGGTAACTGAGTGTGGTCTGTATAATCTCAATCTTTTGAAATATGTTGACGGCACATGGCCTCCTAAATGGTTATTCTATGTAAGTGTTTCCTATGTACTTGAGAAGTATGTGTGTTCTTCAATTGTTTTGCTCAGTGGTCTATATACGTCTACTAGATCAATAGTGCTAATTGCATTGTTCAGATATTTTATATCCTGATATATTGTCTGCTTGATTTAACAATTACAGTGACAGTTGCATTAATTAGAGTCTCCCATAGCATGGTGAAAGTCTTTATTTTCTTTGTGCTTCTGTCAATTTTTGCTTTCCATATTTTGAAGCTATTATTAGGGGTGTATAAGTTTAGAGTTGTTATATCTTCTAGGGACTGAATCCTTACTCGAAATGGAGTGTGATCCTCAAGCAGTTTTTTTTTTGTATTTTGTGATATTTGAATAACTACACAGCTTTCTTTTAATTACTATCTTTTCTTCCACCCCTTTACTTCAAACCTTTCTATATCGCAATGTTTTAATTACATCTTCTGTAAATAAGAGCTATTCTGGGGCGTTTTTTTAATCCGGTCTAATTTTTGTCCTTAAATGGGGAGTTATTTATAGTTATGGTTATTGCTAATATATGAATTCATTTCTAACATATGCTTTTTATTTGTTCTGCTTCCCCTATGCTGTATTTTTTTCATTTCTTGTCATCTTTTAGCTTGAGTTCTGCCCTTCATTTCATTTTTCTATTAATTTTTATTGTTTCTATTCTCTCAGAGCTGCTCTAAAATAATTCAATAAGCATACGTAACTTTCATAAATTTGGAATCAATATTTTTATATCTTCTGCTACGTGGTATGACCACCTATAAATGTTTTAACCTTTAGCTCCAAGTTACATTTTTCCCAGTATGATATTTCCCTCCATATTCTAGCTCTATCTTGCTTTTAAAACTCACAAGTCAGGCATTATTTTTATTTTATATAGTCAGTGTTTATACTTACCATTTGTTTACACATTTCTTTCCTAACCATTCCTTTTTACATTCTGATGCTTGCTTTTGGAATAACTATATGTCTTCCTGAAGTACAAGTTCTAGATATGCTAAAAATTCAGATAGACATCCAATTTTATTTATCTAAAAAATATACTTTGCCCCTGTTCTTGAAAAGTAGCTTTACTTACTGGTGTATCTTTTTCCCCTTCTTTTAGCCCTTTGAAGATGCTCTTGTACTCTGATTTGCATTGCTGTTTCAAAGTCCGCAACCTGTCTATCATCCCTTATTTTTCCCTTTGGGTGCTCTGTAGTTTTTCTACATAATGTCTCAGTTTACATTGTCTACTTATTTATCCTTCTCAAGGTGGATTTTCTGAATCTGAGAAATGGTATCTTCCAGCAATTCTAGAAAATTCCCAGCCATTAGCTCTTCTAATATTTTGTTTCTCCTGTTCTCCTCATTCTTTCCCACTGGAATTCTAATAAATAAACTTCTCCTTATCTTTTCTAAAAAATTATATTTCCCATTGCTTTGTCTCTTTGCTCTTAATTCTGTTTATGGTTAATTCTTTCTTCACCTGTGTCTAAACTTCTGTTTAAACTACACAGTATAATTTTCATTTCAATTATTAAAGTTTTTCCTCTATGAATTCTATCTGGCTATTTTACCATCTAATTGGTCATTTTTTAAATTATAAGCTCATCTTATTTGGAAAGTTATCACTGAATATTCTTGAGGTCTGGGTTTAAAGTGCATCCCTCAAGAAATATTCTATTGTAGTTTTTCCCTAAGCATGTGGGAGCCTCACCAGCCTGTTGGGAGTTAATTGTCCAGCAATATTCTCACATTTCGGCATAGTCTGGGCTTTCCGAGATAAGAACACTGGTAAACTTGATTAAAGGATAATAGAATAGCAAACATGCCCTGAAAGCTACAGATAGTGTATTGCTCCAGAGAGCTCTAGAGACTGTCTCCTCCAGAGCCATCTGCTTACTCTTCAAAGTAAGGGTCTCTCTCTCTCTCTCCCTCCTCCCTAGGAAAGGATGGGCCAACATGCCAGCCACCCTGTATAAGCTCTGAGTCTCATAATTTTGGAGTTCCTCTCCAGTAGTGCAACCACACTTCATGTACACAGCAATATCAGTTTACCACCATGGCACCCTGTGGGGATCGTGGCTTAGGGAACCAGTGCTAAGATGCCCCGTGAATAACAAACTGTCTGTTCTCTGATCCAGAGTGCTCATGTTTCCTATCAGAATATCCATGTATAAACACCCGTGGCAGTCTAACTTATTGGCTTGCAAGTCAGGTAAAATCTCAGACTCTTCACAATTTTAGATTTAATACAGCCCAGGACCACTTTAAGCTAAATTTCCAGGTTCAAAGTTTTTTGAACAACACAGGGAAAATTCTGACTCTATACTCTTGTAAGGGGTAGCTTATGGTTGGGAATCTGCAGAAGAGATTTTTTTCCCCACTCACAAACAAAGCTGAGAAAGAAAACCATTCCTTTGTTTCCCTCTGTGGGTCAAATTTTTTATTTCTAGTTAACTGAGAATTTCACCTTTTGTGGATTCCATCTTTATCTTAGGACTTCTATCTTGCATGAATTCCGAATTTGCTTCCTGTCTCCTGTATGTGGCACGTCACAATGTGATTTCTAAGTGATCAAGAATCAGCAGATACCCTCGGGGCAGTCATCTTCTGCATCTTACTCCCCTCTCCGATTCCTGTTTCCTTACAATTTGTGGCCTTTAAGAATTTTCCTTACTTTTCTACCAGTGTTGTATGTGTCTGCATAGATAGATAGAAACTTCTTTCTATATTGTGCCTTTTATTATTCTATGTCACTCTTTTTAATGCTTTTAACCATCAATTTCACATTTACTATTAGCATTACCAATCCTGATTTCTTCTGGTTTGACTATGCCTGGCATTCTTTTCCTTTATTATTAAACCTTATTGTGAAACTTTCATCATTTTGTTTTTCGTAAACAGCATAGATTTGGGGTATGTCTTACAATTGAAACTCTGAAACAGAAAAATTTGATCCATTCGCATGTAGTGTCATATGTGAAATATTTATATTATGCCTTCTGTTTTTATGTTTATTTTTAATGTTATGATTTCCTCTTTTTCCTACTCTTCACTTTTTTCTGGTTTGAACAAATTGCTCATCATTTCTACCCTTTCCTCCTTCTCTAGAAATCCTGACCAACTTAATTTTACTAATTATTGACTGCCTGCATGCATAATCAAATACATACAATTCCACAATTACTTGAAACAAGATACCAACTCTTTTCTCTGCCACGATGCAATGTACCCAAACTGTGCCCCACAAGGTGTCTATTTTTCCTCTCCTTTTTTCCACACTTTAATAAAATAAAGCCTCTCTCTCCCTAATCTTTCCCTTCTCCTAAGTACTTTGAAATTCTTTTATTTCCTGCCCTCACTCCCACACACTAGATTTTGCAGAGAGTTTATACTTATTAAAATTACCTAGAGTATCTCTCTAGTTTCAGGAGTGTTACTTAGCACTTACACTTTTCCTCATCCATTTATATTTAACTTACAAAGACAGTTACACACTCAGGCACATACACACACACACAATACAGGATTTGTTCCTCACTATTCTTTCCTCAACTTGAGGTCTATGGGTACATTTACTGTTTGATTAAAGTCTTAACTCAATTATTTTCCTTAGACACACTACATGGGTGATATATTATGGTAGCCATTAAGCTTTTTCATCAATATTCAGATTCTCTTCCTCCAGACACATCATAGAACTGTATTTCCTTGCCCCCTGTGATATGAGGCATGGCCACATGATTTGCTTTAGCCAATGAAATGTAAATGGAGGTGATATGTTACCTCTAGGCTCATTACCTTCCCAATACTACAGTGATCATGAAAGCATGTATTAAAATAGATCTTCCATTAGTCTGAGGCCCTGAGCAGAGGCTCACACTAAACCACACAGAATATACAATAAGAATATGAAATAAGCTTTTCTTGTGTTAAGCCGGGGAGATGTGAAGATTGTTAGTTAGCATAGCATAGCCTAGACTGTGTCCTGACTGATGCATCCATTCTGAAATCTTTCATAGTCTCTGATAGCTTTCTTTGTCCCTAACAGGTGAATGATTCCTTGGCTGAGTATAAGCCTATTGATACGATCCTTTACCCTGTCATTTATAAGTGTTATTCCATTCTGTTTTGACTTCTCATTGCATATGGGAAGTTTGATCTCAGTGTGGTTCTTTATAAGATATCTGTTCTGTCTGGGAAAGTTTTATTCTCCTATTTGTCTTAATTATTGCCCCTTCTCTATTTGTTCTATTTTTATCTTCTGGAATTCCTAATACATGTTACAACTCCTATACCTCTTTTCTATGTCTTATGTTTTCCCTCATGGTCCTCATCACTCTATATTTTTGCACTGCGCTTTGATGTGTTTCTTGAAAATTATCTTCCAGGCCATTAATTGGAGTCTCAACAGCAACAGTCTTCTACTAACTATGCAGATGAAAAATATTTGACTTTAGATCCAAAAAGTTTTTGTCCCCACTGTATTCGAATCTTCTTAAGTGTTATTTTTAATTTAAGTTTTAATCATCTCCTCCAATAACCACTTCACTGGTCATGTGATTGTTTTGATTTATTTCTCTGGCTTCTGAGCCTCCCTTAGATACATTATTATGTTTCTTCAATGGCTCACTGAGAATTTTTGAAGTATCCTAAAAAGCAGGAAACCAGCAAGCAAAAGAAGGTGAAAGAATCTCTACCCCCTTGGGACTGTGGTAAAAAAAGCAGGCTCGGTCCTCTGATAAAGAATCTGAAAGAATATTTAATGCTCTCTGGTCTCCTATACTCTTAAGTCTCAGAGGCAGGAAAGACTCAACCCATCCATAATTCTCCTTGGCCTCTTAAAGGTCAGGGAAACCATGGAATTCCAGAGTTCTCCATGCCCAATGGCTTTACAACTCTAGGAATATGGCTAGTCCACTGGAAAGAAAACTCTACGCAAGTATTCTAAGAGTCCAACTCACACCTGAATGCGGCTGCCCATCGTCTTAGCAACTGCCAAGCTCAAGAGAGGGATGAAATTTATAGCTGGAAGATAGGTGGATTGGAACCAAACAAGGATCATCCTTTTCTCAGGGTCTTCAGCTTTGCTCCTTGTCATTCAAGCCTCAGATCAAAAGCCAGTGCCTTTAAAGAGGCACTCCCTAACCATCCATTCTAAAGTAGCTTCCCCCACTTCTCAACTGCTATATAATTATCCTATTTGTCTCCTTCAAAGCACTTAACACTCTTTTTAAATTATCTTTTTTACCTGTGCCTTTGTCTATTGTCTCTTTCCTACTAGAACGTTATATACCATAACACAGTGAACTTGTCTCCCTCGATGCCTAAAAGAAACTACATAGTGTATGTTTTAAAAATATTTACTAAAAGATTGACGAAGTTACCTCCCTCATACTTTCCACTTCCGTGGCCCTAAAAACCTAGATTCGTGAAATGCTATTAACTAAAAGCTTATGTATTAAGTTTTCCCTTAGAGTATAATCTCAGATATTTCAATAATTCTTGTGAAACACCTCTATTTCAAATGCACAGTTTAGATTTAATCATATATATTTAGCCAGAGTCATTGCTCACCGTGCTTTCTTCTCTTCCTTACTTTTCCATCTTGAAATCTCTCTTCTGAATTAATCGTCATTTGATTAAATTTACATCCCCAAGCATTTTCTTTAGATCGGATTCATGACACATTCTAAATCCTTGCATGTCCAAATATGTCACTCATTCACCGTCATGGATGAATGATAGCTTCCCTGCAAACAAGATTCTTGGATGACAGATCTCTCAACAGTCTGTAGATGTTTTCTCACTGCCCTCTAACATTCCATGTTGTGGAGGAGAAAGCAAAGCCCAATGGTAAAATAATTGTATTTCCTTTGCAAGTAATATGTTTTTCTCTTTAAAAGATTGTAACCTTGGGATTTCTCTTTGAACAAACTGACTGTTTCATTAAACATAAAAGCCCTGGTGAGAGTAGAAGTGGATGTACTGGTGGACACTGCACTAGCCATAGGAGTTTAGCACCTGGGGCATCAAACAACGCTCTACTGAATGATGGAGACCCTGGGGAAGCAGAGTCTAGTTAAGGTGCTCCCACTGTAACACAATTATTCAGATGCACTGAGAGGATAAAAGTGGAAATCAGCAATATCTTCAGAAAGTTCTTATCATTATCTGAAATTCACCAGATAGAAGTAGATAATAATGCACATTGGAAGGAACAATTTAACTGTAATTCAATTTACGGTTCTGAATTAGCCACACCAGCTCCAGGCAAAGACATTTGTTCAGCATGCAACAGCAGTTCAAGGATAAATAAAATTTACGCTGTATTAAGAATGGAATATAAAAAATAGTAAAAACATTATACTGAAATTATCTTTTCCTAACTACTGCCTTCAGTTTTGATTACCTCAAATCATAAAGGACACGACAAAGAAAACCTTTTTCCAAACTGGCGGTAAAATCTATGTGAGTATTGTCATGTTCAGCATTATAAAATACTAGAAATAGAACTACTTAGTTGAGAAATAAAAAACATCTAAAAAGCCAAGGTAGATTCTTAGAAAATAGTGAGTGGTATAAGAAAAAGATACAGAAAACTAATTTCTTCCTGTTAATAAAGGTTTTCTCTCGGTGAACTTAAATCGTAAAATGTCTTTGAAAATCAAAATTTTGATAAAAATAACGTTATGGGGCCACCCGGTGGCGCAGCGGTTTAGTCCGCGCTTGGCAGCCCAGGGTTCGCAGGTTCGGATCCCGGGCGCCCGCCGACGCACCGCCTGTCAGCCATGCCGTGGCGGCGTCCCATATAAAGTGGAGGAAGATGGGCACGGATGTTAGCCCAGGACCAGTCTTCCTCAGCAAAAAGAGGAGGATTGGCAACGGATGTTAGCTCAGGGCTGGTCTTCCTCACAAAAAAAAAAAATTAAAAAAAAAATTAAAAAAAATAACGTTATACCCACTGTAGAACAAGATTAATAGCCAATAATTCAACCATAGAGTTTTTAAGAGGTATCCATAGTTGCTACAGCAACAATTCTTTTTCAAAATGCTTCGTCAATACATAATAAATTGAGAAGGTGGTCATTTTTCTGATGATCATGGTGAAGCCTAAATTATAACCCCAAATTTGGGTTTCCCCCCAAATTTCATTGACATATACACATTTTGACAGTAGCACATGTTCTAATTACCTTGACTCTTAGAGAAATTCCCTTAGAGTTCACCAAAATAACATAAGAATATTCATTTTCATTGTCTCCATGTCCCCAGTTCATGTCACTAAACTCTTTCTGTAATCTAACACCACCACACATATTTATTTGGCTTTTGCCACTGGCATTAAAAATGGGAACATTCTGACTCCACTCATGTATTAATAGGTTTTATCCTCTTTCTATTTCTCAAGCATTTTAATAGTCTTATTTGATAGTCTTATAGAAAATGCACTTTAAAAAAAATGTATTATCTGTGACTCAACCACAATGACTTATTTATTAAAGCCATTACCAAACCAACACTATTACGGGCAAAAAGAAAAGATGTTTAAAATGCAAGTCTTGGCAATACTATGCTTGGCTTTAAAGTATGCTTAATATGAAAAGAAACCAAGTTCTCCTTATTAATGGAGATGATTCAAGGTAGAGTAGGAAAAACAATCATCTAGCTGATTTATTTGCTGCCTCTCCTCCCCATCCCTGCCTCATCGTTTCCTTCAACAATTTCTAGGGTTTTTTTCTGACAGATTTAGACACAGAGAAGTCCTAAATAAATTAGCGAAGCACCCACACATCGAACAAGAGAAAAGAAAAAGCTTCTGAGAGAAGCACAACAGCAGGTGCAACTCTTGTCCCTACTCCAAACTCTTTTGCATTTAGAAGATAAAAAGAAGAAAACTACTAGAAGCCTTAAGAACTACCCACCAGATAATTACGATACAAGTGTATAAACAGGGTCAGTTTCAACAGCCATTTACTCAAGTGCGACGCGGCTGCCAAGTTCTTCCCTCCCAGGAAATACTTTATGAATAGTAGATAATGAATTGTTTAGAAAAACAGACTCTAATGAGCCCATGATAGAAGTCATTAGTATTTAAGTCCTTTCTCTTTCTAGGTAAGAAGCTGACTGAGAAATTCTGACTTTAAAACTTCCAGGCTCCAGAGGGCCAGTGAGGAAGATCTGAAGAGATGAAACCTGGGTACCCAGCCTTATATAGGGAAGGAATACTTTTTTAAAAATTGTGAAATTCTCTTAGACTTCCATTTGCAGCATTACTACAGATGACACACCCTGAAAAACCCACCTGATTGAAATAACTAAAATGCTGGATAAAGTATTAAAAACGTGCTTTGTAAAAAGCACTGCTGAGCTGGCAGAAAGGGAGAAAGTCTTCAGGTGCCAGAAATAAATTATAACACAGAGGTGAGAGAGTAACAAAGTGACTTTCCCAGGGTTCACAGGTTCGGATCCCAGGTGCAGAGAGACACACTGCTTGTCAAGCCATGCTGTGGCAGCGTCCCATATAAAGTGGAGGAAGAATGGCATGGATGTTAGCTCAGGGCCAGTCTTCCTCAGCAAAAGGCCCTGCCGACCTCTGGACCCTAGACCTTCCCCTGATGGCTGCCCAGGGCCCCATCAGGGACATTCAGGCGTGGGGCTCACCCAAGTGGGTAACTTCAGAGAATACTATCTAGTTTCTCTGGAAAAGTCAGAATCCCAAAGGTCACTCATTTCTCATTGTAAGGTCACAAAAAATTTTGAAAAGAAGTAAACTAGTTTCCTACTGCTGATGTAACTAAGTAGCACAAACTTAGTTACTTACAACACAAATTTATTCTCTTACAAGTCAGGAAGTCAGCAATCTAAAATCAGGGTGTTGCGAGGGCTGAGTTCCTTCTGAAGGCTTCAAAAGAGAACCTGTTTCCTTGCCTTTTCAAACTTCAAGAGACCTACTGTATTTCTTGTCTCATGATCCCTTCCTCACATCGCTCCAACCTCCTGCTTCCATCCCCACAGCTCCTGCTTTCTAGCTCTGACTCCTCCTTGTGTCCCTCTTGTAAAGACCCTTGTAGGGGCCAGCCTGGTGGCATAGCAGTTAAGTTCACGCACTCTGCCTCGGCAGCCCAGTGTTCGCAGGTTCAGATCCTGGGCACGGACAGATGCACCGCTTGTCAAGTCATGCTGTGGTGGCGTCCCATATAAAGTGGAGGAAGATGGGCACGGATGTTAGCCCAGGGCCAGTCTTCCTCAGCAAAAAGAGGAGGACTAGCAATGGATGTTAGCTCAGGGCTGGTCTTCCTCACACACAAAAAAATAAAGACCCTTGTGATTACACTGGAGTGACCCTGATAATCCAGGATAATTTCCTCATGTCAATATCCTTGACAAGATCACATCCATCAAGTCCCTTCTGTCACATAAAGTCCCATTCATAGGTCCCAGGAATCAGGACATGGACATTTAGGGGGAGAGCAGCATTATTCAGGCTACCACGAGGTATCAGAGGAAGTTTGCTATTTCACTGAGTAAAAGGAAAATAAATCTCCTTTGAAGTTTATTGGTCTTCACAATGGTTGGCAGCTTAAATTCACTCTTTTGTGTAGTCCAAAATATTTCAGAGTTTAGCTGAAAGTGGTCACAGGTAGGTAGTGGCTACAACTGACTGACAGGAGCAAATGCACATTCTCTCTGGAACACTGAACCTTAGCCCCCTGCCTCAAAGCATTACTTCAGGAACATCTGAGAAAAATAAGCAGCTCACAGACAAAAGTCACAAAATATATAAGGAAATGAAGCACCAGAAATGAAAAGTCTGACACAGTTAGCAAAATCAGATCAACAAAAATCTCAGAATGTAAAAACATATTTAATATGTTTAAAAAACACAAAAGATCTGGTTGGCATGCCAAAGGAATATGAGACCATAAAGAATACCCAGGGGGCCGGCCCTGTGGCCTGGTGGTTAAGTTTGGCACGCTCCACTTCAGGGGCCCGGTTCGGATCCTGGGAGAACGGACCTATACCACTCGGTGGCGGCCATGTTGTGGTGGTGACGCACATACAGAATAGAGGAAGATTGGCACAGATGTGAGCTCAAGGAGAATCTTCCTCAAGCGGTAAAAAAAAAAAAGAATACCCAAGGAGATTTTTCAAAAACCAAAAAATGAACTCTAGAAATAAAAGGTATATTAAAATTTAAATCCAATGAATGGATTAAACAAATTAGACACATTGAAGAGAAACACATTGAAGTGGAAATCTGAAGACACAACACAGAAAGCAGCTCAAAGACAAGACAGAAAACACAAAAGATAGTAAGAGATAGGATGAATAAACTAGAAAGTTCTAGACTTCATTTAACTGGAGTTTCAGAAAAAGTAAACAGACAATGGAAAAAAGTCAATATTAAAGATGTTGGCTGATAATTTTCTAGAACTCTTGATAAATACAAATCCTCATGTTAAGAACAAATGGCAAAAACAATAAATTAAAATGGAATCTATACCTGGATACACAATAGTGAAACCAAAGAGCAATATAGAAAAAAGAACTTAAAAGTGGTCAGATAGAAAAAAAAAAAAAATAAGACCATCTTCCAAGTAATGACCATAGACTGATGGCTAACTTCTCCAAAATAATAAAAGATATAAAGCAGCAAAATTTTATCTTAATGGCTAATATAAAGATAAGCGCCAACCTAGAATTCCATAACTAGTGAAATTAATCCCTCAGAATGAGAATAAAGATATTTTCAGATAAATAAAAACTGAGAGTTTCTCACCAACAGATTCTTACTGAAAGAATTTCTAAAGGATACACTTCGTGAAGAAGGAAAATGATCCCAGAGGGAATATTTAAAGTGTAGGGAGGAATGATAAGCAAAAAATTGGTAAATATACAAGTAAGCTAAACTACTATTGGCTGTATAAAACAATAATAATAATGTCTAATTTAGGGGGAGAGGGTCAGGATGAAACTAAAATATTGGGGGAAATAGTGTCATGTTGGGATAGGATGATAGAGCCTTCTAAGGCCCTTGATTTGGGAGGAAGGCAAACATTGATTAAACTAGATTTTGCTAAATATCCATGTCAAAATAATTATGGAAAACCCCTTTAAAACAGACATAGAATACATAAATTCCTAAAAAACAGCAGCAAACACATGGAATGAGATTAAGGGGAAAAATTTCAACTGGGCAAAAATAAAGAAAAAAGAAAGGAGTAAAATCAACAGAAACCACATAATAAAGCAATTAAATCATGTCAATCAGAACAAATATAAATGGACTTATATTTGGACTCCAGCTCCCTAGTTGAATGACAAAAACTGTCATATTGCACTAAAAAATAAAATCCAGCTGGGGATGACATTCCAAATATTTAATGACTGGTACAGTACAGGTACTGACCCATCAGAATGGATCTACCCACCAACCAGAACTGCATTGGTCATAAGCAGGACGCCCATATGGGACCATATGACCACGTATCAGCCCTGAGGCCAGCCATATGTCCTTTTCATAAATCACATCTGAAACACGTGGACACATAAATGCTGAAAATAAAGTGGAAGGTGTACCAGATAAACGCTAAACAAAAGAAAGTTGGTAAGTGATATTGATATCAGATAAAATACCCTTTAAGACATAAAAAGCACTGCCAGAGCTAGTCAGTCACTAAATAATTATAACGAGTATAGAAGTGCACTGGCACTTTTTCCTTTTCATTCCTCGCTCGTCACTGCAGTAGAAGTACTCACCTCGTGCAGGTCCCACTGCTGTTGGTAGTTCAGCCACACATACATTCTGAGGTTTGGGAAGAATTCCCTACCAATTTGTTGATCCATGGGTTTTTCATTTATTATCCTTATTAGTCTCTTTGGGTTTGTGTGTGTGTGTGTGTGTGTGTGTGTGTGTGTGTGTGTGTGTGTATGTGAGGAAGACTAGCCCTGAGCTAACATCCATTACCAATCCTCCTCTTTTTTGCTGAGGAAGACTGGCCCTGGGCCAACATCTGTGCCCATCTTCCTCTACTTTATATGGGACACCACCATAGCACGGCTTGATAAGCCGTGTGTAGGTCCACCCCCAGGATCCGAACCTGCGAACCCCAGGCCGCCAAAGCAGAATGTGTGAACTTAACTGCTATGCCACTGGGCCAGCCCTATTCTCTTTGGTTTTCAAGAGGAGTCTGGGGAAAGTTTTAAAATTAAGCTGCCATCATATTCATGTTGCACTCATTTGAAATTCCTTGTTTCCTATTTCACTGCCAGATCATCTTCCCCAATAGTGGTAGCATTTTATTTGCCCCTTGACGAGTGTCTGTCTTTTGAGGATAGCACACCAATCTATATGAGATGTCCCTTTGATTAGAATGTACTCCTTGTGCTAAGAATTGAGGTCAACTGCCTGAAAGTCATTGGTCCATGGTGAATCACGCATCTTTACTCCACAGTTCACATACTTGCCAAACAAAGAAGAAAGAAGACACATTGCACCCTGCTCTTCATGTGGTCATTAGCTAAAAATGAATTGAAACCCAAGAACTGTAAGGGAAAGAACAATTTACTCTGCTTACAGTTTCAATAAAGAGGAAAAATGCTTTGTGTAGATGGCAGCAATTATCCTGTATATTCTGCTGTAATGCAAGCAGCCAAGCCTGGGTAGTTAACACAATAAAGGGAAATGAATAAATCCCTGTCCTGTTGTTATCTTTCAGATCCTGTGGATCTGTAAAAGTTGGATGGGGGAAGAGGAACGTTAGTTAAATAACTTTAAGAGGAAATGTTCATGCTCAAGGAGTGTTGGGAAACTCTAGAACCATTTAATTCCTCCGCTGCTTGCTATGTCAATCACACATCACCCAGTTAAGAGAAAGCTCAGCGTGTTTTTCACGTGTGACAAAGTAGAAAATTTTAACTTTTACAATTATTATGCAGATTGACAAATAAGTTTTCTAAGATTATTCTTGTTTGTAAACAACTATCCTTCACTTCGTGAAGATGAGTGTTAGAGAAAAAGAAGAAAGACACAAATTAATCTATAGTGACAGAAAGTAGATCAGCAGTGACCTGGGAATGGGGGCAGGACAGAGGGGCAGTGGAAAGGATTATAGACGCACTCGAGGAAACTTTTAAGGGTGCTGACTATGTTCATTTTCTTTTTTTTTTTTTTTTTGGTGAGGAAGATTAGCCATGAGCTAACGTCTGTTGCCAATCCTCCTCTTTTTGCTGAGGAAGATTGGCCCTGGGCCAACATCCATGCTCATCTTCCTCTACTTTATATGGGACGCCGCCACAGCATGGCTTGACACATGGTGCATCGGTCTACACCCGGGATCCAAACCCGCAAACCCGAGCCACCAAAGCAGAGCACGTGAACTTAACCTCTATGTTACCGAGTCGGTGCCTTCATTTCCTTAATTGTGGTGATGGTTTCATGGAGGTACCTATGTCAAAACTTGTCAAAATGTACACTTCGAATGTGTGCAGTTTACTGTATGTCAATTATACCTCAATAAAGTTTTTAAATTAAAAAAAAAGGAATGATAGAATTAGAAATGCACCACTTTGTAACCCCTGGTGAAATAATATCACACAATGACCATCCACAGAAGGCTGTTGGCACCTGCAGCTACTCCATTTCAGCATCACTAAAAGGAAGACAACCAGACACCGTGGCCTCTTTGTGAAATGCCCAGCAACACGTTTGAATATTCTTGGCCAAAAAAATTGAACCCAAATATACTCAAACCTCTAGTCTAGAGCTAACTTCCACTTGTAAGAAATAGGGAAATGGAAGAACAAATTAAATGAAACCAGGAAGCAAAGAGACAAATGCGGACTGGGGAACATTCTGCAAGACAACTGAGCCAGTTTCCGCACAAATCAATGGCATGAAAATAAGGGACCTAAGGGGAAAAGTGTCTTCTCCAGATTAAAAGCCAGAAAGACTTAAGGGATTTAACTAAACCCAACCTGCAGAATTTATGTTAGCGCAGTATTTTCCCAGTCTTTGGGACCACTGGAATAATCTGATGATGGACATGGTATTATATAATACAAGGAGTTATTGCTAACTGTCAGGTGCACTAGAATATCATCTCTATATGTAAGAAAACATCCTTAATTAAATTCATTTTTAAAGACATAAGAGGCAATAACATGGTGTGTGGGATTTTCCTTAACCTCCTTCAAAGATTAAAAGAAAAGAAAAGCAAAAAGGTAGATAAATGTGGCAAAATCTTGATCAGATAAATCTGGCTGATGGGTATGTGTTGTTCTTTATACTAAAGTTACTTTTGTGCTTGTTTGAAATGTTCAAAAAAATTTTAATGATACTAATTTCTTCACGAAACTGAGCAGAATTCACCAATACTATGAAATTATCTGAATTCTTACAGAAAAATATATAGCGACCTAAATGGTTATGTTGAAATTTGGACTGACTTACCATACAAAGTAAGTAAATAATACTTGAACTGTAATTACCATATTCAATTGATGTGCCTATCTGAGAATGTTTACAGTGTGATCACAGGAGCAGATACAGATTTTTAGAAGCCCAACAATCACAACCCATAATGAGCACAGCAGCCTGTCGTTCAACAAATGTATTCTCATGCATGTCAGTGGCAACACCTGCTCCCATTTTTTTTAACTCCTACTGCATGCCAGGCACTGCATCAGGCACTTTACATATATTATTTGTAATTCATCCTACAATCTTAAAAAAGGTTGCTATTATTATCACCATTTCACACAAGAGAAAACTGAGGTTCAGAAAGTAACTTGCCCAAGGGCACAGGTCCCAAGTCTTTCTGAACTCAAACACCGGTCTTTCCACTATCCACAGAGTGAGAATTCTGCCAAACTATTCCCCACAAATGTACGTGTGCTGATTATGCAGATTCTAATATGATTCTTGCCAAAGAAATAAACAAAGATGACCGATATGCAGAAGGTTGCAAAAAGTACAGTGCATTTTGATGCATTTTCAAATTTATCCAAATGGACACTGTAGTACTGTGTGAGGTGTCCCCATTGCCAGCCCTGACTGGATTCAAACTCCAGCTCTGTCCCTTACAACCTAAGTGACCTGTGGCAGCTTAACTCCTCTGAGTCTGTTTTGACATCACTGAGATGTGAATAGTAATACCAAACGGTTATCGCAACAATGATGGCAAATGATGAAACATGCAAGACTCCCAGTTTAGTGCCTGGGACATAGCTGGATTCTAAACGCGAGCACCTCTCTCTTACCCGCCTTTCATGATTTGTACATAAGAGAACAATTCCAATCATAACTATTCTTTGAACGCTAACCCTCACTGCCATTAGCAAACGGAAGTATCTATTGCCCAATAGATTGCTTTTCTTGGCCCAAGACATGGTTGCCCTGAATCTCTCCATATAAACTTGTGTGTTTTAACTTAAACATCATGTATAGGTCAGGGTTGTCCTGCTATTTGCAAGAGTGGCCGGCAATGGGCAACAGGATTTACCTTCAACGCAATGTCATTTAAAAAGCTGCTTTAGGAGAAATTGCTCCGCCTGCAGTGTTTGGATCCTGCCTCGTACCCTTCCTGTTAGCAAACACTGAGGCTCACTCAGAGAAGCTCTGTTGCATACTGCTATGTTCACTGAGGGTCAGGACAGTGACCCTCCACAGGCAAAATGTACACAAAAACCCAACAACCATTTGGAGGAAGACTTTTTTTTATATATTAAGGGCTCTTTATTATTCCATAACGTAGGTAGCACTGAGTTCTAGTTCTAAAATTTTAACCTATCCATTCTCTTCCAAAGACCTCTAGATGTTTTGTGAGTTAATATGCAGATCAATATTCATCCATGGGAAAAACACTCTGAGGATAAAGACACCCTCTACTTTGTCAGATCCAGAAAGAAAATTAAAATATATCTTTACAAAATTTTCTGTGAGCTTTATTTACTAGTAACCCACTATGACGATCAATTTGGTTAAAGAGTTAAAAGTAAATTACTTTAAAATAAATCTAGGGCATCCTCCTCTCTCATCTCAGAAGAAGTGCTCCTGTTCAAAAGATACCAAGTTTTCCACTTTTAATTATCTGCCATTTTGATGTCAACCTCTAGACAGCATGAAAGGGACCAGCTCACAGAAAACTGAGTGTGACAAAAATCAAGACATTGGAAACATAAAATTCCCCCTTCTCTACTTTTGAAATTCCTAGTTCTTGCTGTCATATGTGGAATAGTGGGGAGAAGGAGATAAAAGAGAGTTACTAACTCCCCTTCCACTCACAATAAAGGCTTCTCCATTTTTGCATCTCCAGTAAGCTGGCCACCAGAGGTTCGGTTCAGGAGAATTAAGACCTGCTATCCACACTGAGTAAATCTTACAAGTTCTTTAAGGGGTGCTCGAGAGACCTGGACATGTTATGTAGCTCTAATAGCTCCCAATATTTGTATTTGAAGTCATCACTCACTGGGGGTTGAGACAAATCAAGAAGACAGGAACACTTTCTGAGTTGCAGACAATGGGTAGGATAAAAAGTCTGCATGTTATATGGACTGATATCCCCAAAATGAATTGACGCCCCTGTGGATTTTTATAGACTTGGAAAACAAATAAGAAAATAATCACGTGGACCTTAGTTATACACAGTACAAAGCAATATAAAGTCATGACAATGGTGTAGAAATTACATTATGAAATGTATTGGGGGTAAAGTCTTGCAAACCATATTAGATGGAGAAAGGGAACTCTTTAAAACTGTAACCATTTATTTATTCAACACTGAAATAGTGGTTGGCAACTTCTAAGTATGTAAAAATCATAATGGGTAATAATTAAAGATTTTGAATCTAGGAAGCCAGCCTCAGAGGCTGATTTAGCAGGTCTTGGAAAGGACTCTGGGAATCTGAATTTTTAATAAGCACTCCAAGTAATTACAATGCACATGATCTGAGAACTGTATTTTGAGAAACACTTCAATAAAGGAGGAAAAAAAAAACCCCACAAACCTGATTCTCAGTGAAACTAGAAAACAGAAAAAAAAAAACCCAAATTTCAAATAACCACGGAAGGTCTGCCACAAGCAGTGAAGATCAAGTAAAGCAATAATTTTGAGGAAGGGAAATGGGGAGCAGAAGCAGAGGTCAGAGCTAGCTATCACTGTTTACTTCTTGAAGCTGGGGGACACATACTGAGGTGCAAAATCTAAGTCCCTTTTCTGCAAAGAAGAGCAGGGTGTATGGGTAAGCAGCAGGAGCTTTATTGCACTGGATATGGCTCTGAGAAGAAAGAGGATAGAGTCTCTTATATGAGCTAGATCTGCCAGAAGCAGTGGCTGCCAGGGGAAAAAGAGAAACTTCGAAAAGTAGGGGAAAATTCACTAACTGCCTATTGACTTTAACATGAGAACAGTAAAGTTTAAACAAATTCAAACAAAAAATGCTGGGTGAGAAAAATTCCATCTAATCTAGAACAGGGTCTTGACCCCTCCCCAATTTAATCACCCTGCAACATCTGGTCCAGGAAATTCTCACCTCTTCCAAAGATGAGTAATCAGAAAGAAAGCAAAAGAGGATCTACTGAAAAGTATCACAAGAAAAATAATAAATAACCCTCACCAGAAACCTTTGGCCATGAAGCAGATAAAAATTATCACCACACCTTTTACTATGATGAGGGGATTAAGAGGTGTAAACTTCCAGTTATAAAATAAATAAGTCACAGGGATGTAATGTACAGCATAGGGAATACAGTCAATAATGTTATTATAGCTCTGTACGGTGACAGATGGTAACTAGATTTACCATGGTGATCACTTCGTAACATGTATAAATGTCAAATCACTATGTTGTACACCTGAAACTAATACAATATTGTATGTCAACCATATACTTCAATTAAACAAATGTTTTACCATAAATTTTTAAAACTTAGAAAAGCAATCGCCTCTATGAAACAAGAGCACAGTGCAGAGATGAAAGAGCTCAGGGTAGAGATGGAGGAAAAATTAGGAAGAGGTGAAACATGACTAGCAGAGTTAGAGAATGGAGGGGAGGAGGACGGGGGTGGTAACAGAACCATGAAAAAAGTCAAGGCAGAAATGAAAGGAATCACAAGGAGAATGGACACAGCTGAACACAGAAAGGGATAGAAAGAGTCAAAATGAGAAAGTGAGTAAAATGAAATATAAATAAATGTTTGAGAAGAATTAGAAACAAAATGACAGTTACTGACAGATAGCATAAGCATACCTTGCTACCCTAAGGGGGGAAAATAAATGACAGAGCAGAACACTTACTTAGAGACCTAACTTGAGAAAAAAAATTCCTGAAATGGAAACTTGAAGGCATATTGAAAGGTACATACGTGTCAAGGAAAACTAAGCCAGAAGAGCAAACATCAGGAATAGTCTAGCAAAAAGTGTGTACTTCAAAGATAATGAAAGACTCATTCGAGCAGCCAACCAAAAAAATGATCAAGTTACCTCCAACAATAGTAAAATCAGGCTGGCCTCCTCAGATACACTCAACACCAGAAGATGGTGGGACAATTCACACAAAGTCCTGAAGCATGAATCAAGAATTTTATACCTAGCCATGTAAATCTGCTGCGATTTCTTTGCCTATTCTAAATGAACATTCCTTTTATGGGTAATTTTGAATACTTTTGTATTCTTCTGAAAGAGGATCCCTCAAATTGTGTGAGCTTCCCAAAACCTGGAAATGACACCAACAAGCCAAGCTATCGTAATAAACCCCATGTCTAAACATTTGCTGAAGCACATGCCAGCCACCACCGCCAGCACGATGGGTTCTTCTTCTCCGTCTTCCAAATCTCTTGTGAACGCTTCTCATCGGCAGAACCGAAGCAAAACCCTGCTGCCAAGGGAACCTGGGGATGAGAGTTTCCCTAAAATCCAGGGGCTAGCATAGAAAAGAGCAAAAATGGTATAGAAATGCTGAAGGAGAGCCCAGAAGAATCAGGTCAGCTACTCAGAAAAATATCACAGGCCCAAAGAGGTTTCCTTCCTCTTACTGCCTCTTATAACCAAACAAAGTAGGGGTATCAATTGATGATGAATTAGTACAGTTACATCTTTTAAATTATATGCCACTCAGTGAACTCATATAAATTCATGCTTAAGATTCATTGCAAGGGGGCTGGCCCGGTAGTTTAGTGGTTAAGTTTGTGCACTCCACTTTAGCAGCCAGGGGTACGCTGGTTCAGATTCTGGGTGCAGACCTACTCACCGCTCATCAAGCCATGCTGGGGCATCGTCCCACATAGAGCAACTAGAAGGATCTACACCTAGCATATACAACTATGTAATGGGGCTTTGGGGAAAGCAAAAGAAAAAATAAGGAAGATTGGTGACAGATGTTAGCTCAGAGCCAATGTTCCTCAAAAAAAAAAAGAAATTTTAAAAAAAGTAAAAAGAAAAAGATGCATTGCAAGTGTCAGCAACAACAATAAAAATATCAGTGACACCTGACTCATTCTTAAGAACTAGGGGCACATACCCATTATGGAACAAGTGGAAAATGGAAGGGTGCCATCTTATAGCAGCTACATCTTTCCCACAACTGCTCCTTTCTCCCTAACGCTGAAATCTCAGGTAAAACCCAAAACTATGGGGGTTACTCCTGAATAACAAAATGTTCTATGTAGTCTCAAGGACATTCTGTGGTCGGTATTTACATTTTCCAGTCTCATGTAATAGTCAAAACTGCTCACTTCATTCAAAGACAAACTTCTTCCCAAACCTGCCTGGCTCCATCCACTTTGAGGCAGAAACCAACAATGGGAAAGGGAGGGACAAGGTAGTGCCTCTACTTCCAAGGCCTGGGCTGCTTCCCCATCATAATTCAGACCCAATTGTGGTTTCCGACTCTCTAGGGTTAGCATGGGGGAAGGAGGAGGGGAAGAGTCCAGGGCATAGGAGACTTCTCGCCTGGCACCATCGTGGCTGGAAGCAGCTTCTGGGCTTTGATGGTGTGTAAAGCTGACATTCTCTCATGGAGCGCATTGTGAGTTCTTTGGAGACTTTCTCATCACAAGAGTCATCTCATCTGCTTTTCCGTTCATATAAGTAAGGCCTCATCTGGACAGGTGCTTATGATGTCACCTTGCCCCAGCACTTGCCCCTCAAAGGCAGGCCTCTCAGACAACACCCTTTCAAAATGACCCTAGGCCAACATCTTCAGCATGCAAGAGTGGCACTGTAGGAGCGGGTCTGAATATTTCAATTAAAGCAGTCTTCATGGTCTAAAACAGAAGTTCCAGACTTGTGTCAGGACAGACTTTCTGAAGGGTTTACTTTTAAGATTCCCCAAACTGAGACTTTTTGGTTGGTAAGAATGAGGCAGGAAAGATGCTTAAGATGCCCATTGGTCACCAGCAGCAGGAGGATGTGGGGTATTTGGGGAAAAAGCTGGGGGGATGGAAGAGGTCTCCCACATCCAAGAATCATGCAGTTGGAAGGCCTACGGGACCTTCAGGAGAATTCGCACACATGCCCCACAAGTGGACCGCAGCCTCACAAAGGCCCTCAACGGCCAGCAACGTACCCAGAAAAGTAGAGTCAGGGCCCAGTTACACAAGATGGTCTCTGCCTCCCAATTTCTTCCTCTCCACACCCACCCCACACACATTATATAAACACACATATATGAGAGAGAGAGAGAAAGATTCGAACTAGAAGCGAGAGGGGCAAAATATGTTCCTGTCCAGGCAATACCCACATCCCAACTCCAACTCAAGTTGGAGGAGAAATAAAACAGAGCAAGTTGCCTCCCCACTCTAGGTCCCCCAGACAGTGAGGGCAGAGAGGGGGTGAGATTTAAATCGGGTAATAACAAAACTAATAGTCACAAGCACACATGGCACTTATACGCCAGGCACTGTTCTAAGCGCCTTGCATGTCTAATTCATTTCATCCTCACAATGACTCTATGAGGTAGACACTAGTGTCCCTGTGTAAAGAACAGGAAACAGGGCCGAGAGTTTAGGTCACTTGCTCAAGTTTACACACAGCTACTGGCCAAAAAAAAAAAAAAATTTCTAGCTCTGATTCAGGAGTCCATGTACGTAAGCACTACGCCCTATTAAAGGAAAAGTCAAGTTCTAAAGAGGCAGGACTGGACTTTTATTAACTAAAGGTGGTTGGGAAACAAGTAGGCCTGCCCAAGATGTCCTCGAGAGACAGGAGAGGGAGATTGGATGGAGACAATTAGGGGCAGTGAATAAAACATTTTCATACTGAGCAGACTCCTCAGATCAAGTCATGTCTCAGCCTAGACAGAAACGGGCAAAAATGGGCTTTACCAGCCCCTACCTTGCTCATGTCATCCCAAAACTCGTGGTCTGATTTTTGGAGCCATCAACCACGGTCATAAACCTGCTGGGCCACAACCAGCCTCTGTGGTGCCAAACGTCTGCCTGAATCTCAACCTGCATCCTGTTCTCAGGTCCCTTCTTACTCTGACAGTGTCCCACCTGCTGCATCTCCTAAATCCCACCGCCTTGCTTAGGCACCACATGATTGCCGGTCACCTTTCTCTGGAGCTCCATTCTCTCCATGCTCCGCCTAATTTCAAGACCTCCCCTCCCCCCAAACTGCTCTATCCTGCCACCTCAAGTCCTTAACCCCACCATTTTACATCTCCAATTTCCTTTCCTTTTCCCCCCTAACATTTCTGAATTTACTATCCATCAACCTATACTATGAAAACCATGTAGAACTAGAAGTTAAGACAAATTTGGAGGTCAGAAGAGATGACTCAGCCTCGATCCCAGCTCTGAATTCAGCAGGATTTGTGAACAATAATTAAGAGCTCCCCAAAGACCCCACCCATGACCCAACATGTCAAGTAGGCACCGCAATTCTCTAAGCTTTTATGGTGGATTGAGAAGCAAGTTTCCCCCAAATCCTGGATGTGCCTTAGAGTACATCTCTAATATACAAAAAGACCCAGTCCCTCAGAACTTTCAGGTTGTATGGATATAGAATATAATAAAATAAATCTTCCCCAACTCACTGACGCGCACACATGCATGCCCACACACACAGGGTGTTTACTTTTTTTAGCTAAAATATGTACATGTTCTAGGAAAACTTTATAGGAATTACAGCTTGTTTACTGCTGCTTGAAACAGAGAAAAACTTGTCATGTCTTCTTGGACAGAGACCCCCTTTAGATACTATGGAGATTGGCTTCTCTGTTTCCAAACCATTCTCCTGAGCCACTCAGTACCAAACTTCTTCTCTGTATATGGTTTCTAACTCAGGACGTGCTCGGGGTGTTTGAATTTGCATAATCGCATCAGGAAACCTTTCCCGTAAATTCATCACTGCAACACTAAAAATGTCTTCCTGCAGTGCAGATACAGCTCTGTCCCTTAGAAAGCAGGTCACTTGGCTGCCCTACTGAGCTCCCCCCAAACAGTCAGGAAGAAGGAAGAAATGATTCAGCATGGACTAAAATGGCCCAGAAATCTGTTTTCCAAGGCAAATGCCAATACCCTGATAGCTGTGCCTAGACATTTTACAATACCTACAGATAAGCACATTCTAATCTCATTATGGAGCTCTCAACTGGAGCCAAGTCCTTAAAATGTGTCATGCATCGGGCACATGGCATTTCACTTTCCAAATAGTAAGTTATATATGCTTCACCGTAAAGAAGGCAGACGTTAAAATAAACAACTCGGCAATATCACCTTAATTGTACCACACAGTGTAAATATTGAACACTGCAACCCACAGCTCTCTAACAATTTAGTGGTGCCAATTTAGCAGAGAATTTTAGCTTTGCAATTTTGCTATGGAACTACCATTTCTTAGGCTCTAAGTAGAAAAAAAAATGTAGATCTCATAATGCCTGTCAGAATATGAGATGGTGATAAAGATCCTTTGCCTTTATGTGCACAGCAGGTCCTGAACTGCTGAATCTCTAGGAAAATTTTTGAATGCATGGGCTGTCTCCATATGATTTTTTAGGCTATGCAATGCATTGCTCCCTCTATCATAGGCTATTCAAGCCACAGCTCTTACCTGATAAGATTCTTCCCTGTATGACATAAATCAGCATATGAAACGAAGTGGGTGCAAATAATTCAAATATCCATATAAAGGGAGCCGTTACAAACACCTTTCGATTTTAAGTGATTTTTTTCACAAACATTGATCCACATTCTATAACACCCCTGACAATTGCCATTTTTCCTGAAAATAACAATTTATGCCAGCCAAGAAGAAAGGACAGACGTCGCTAGAGAAAAAATGTGAGAGCTAAAAATCTTATGTTTATAATATTTAGAAAGTTATTTTACTGGTGTCAGGTAAGTATGCAATATAGATGAGGGAAGATCAATTTAATGGTCACTACAGTTCTATTAACATTACAAGTGAACAATGGAATAACCATTAAAAGTTTCAGTCTGTATAAAGTGAATATAGCCATGCCTTAGTAAAAGTAACTATTCAACACCCTCTGTGGATGTCTTTGACGTTACAATTATGTGTCCTTACCTACTTGGTTCATTCTTAACTAATTTGTAATTTAATGACCTAAATAGGTAACAAGGCTTTAGACCACACTGTGTCCACTTCCATGGCAAAAGAAGCGAGTACGTGGACAGGATCTCTTCCTAGAAGGCCTCCCATCAGAAGACTGAAATGGAGAAAGCTGCTCTAGCTCCTAGCATCTCTCAGAGGTCATCTTGTGAGAACAGGGAGCTAGAGGCTCCCGATTCTTCCATCTTCTTTTACAAACAAGGGCTTCCATGTAACCTGGCATGCTTGAAGGAAGTTTCCAAAGCCAAAATGGGTTCACAAGCACTTTGGGTGGCGTAGTCAATTGTTGTAAGCATTACTGCTTCCATCTTCGTATTCACCCTCTGTCGCTCCCATGCCCAACCTTCCCCTCCCCAGCCTTATTTCTCACCATAAATTGGATCAAGGAAATTATACTTAAAGATAAACCAAACACCTGACCCCAAAAACCTGCCCTCTTCCCCCCCTTACCAGGATGACTTACTGTAACCATCTTACTTCTTAACCAGGGTGGCTTGACTCATATTTCTGAAGTTAGAATTTTCATTCATTTTCAGAAAATTCAAAGATAAATTGATGGTACAATCAGACATAAAACATTTAATCATCAAAGCTATGTTAAATGTTCAAAGGATGCAGATATTTTAAAGTCATCCTATTTTCCTTTGTATTACTGAAGAAAATGTTAAATTGCTGATACCCATTGTTAAATAAGACACTTGACTTACATTTCACATTAAAACATTGCCTGAAAAATGTTTTCTTTTAAGCAAAATTTTATTAGGTTACTTAAATATCCTTTCAAAGAATTAAAATGCCTGTGTTAATAGCCATATATACTACAAAGGAATACTAGGGTATCTACACTAAGAGCTTGAAAAAATATTTTTTCTCACAATAGTTCATATATAGTGAGGTGGGTGAGAGAGAAATGATTTAAAATGTATAACTAGAAATTGTAAGCTTATTAGAATAAGCTTCAAATGCCTTTCACCAATAGAACTCACTCTTTGAATTACAGGGTGTTGAGTTTTAGACAAAATTGCCACTTCCGATTTGGAAGTACAAAACAATAGATTCACAATTACTCCATAAACTTTTGAAAAACTGAACACCATATTAGAAATGTTATCTAAAATTTCAGGCTGGACTCAGACATGAGATCTAGGATTTAAGATCATGTCTCTCTGACAAGGCACCAAAAGAAACATTCACAGAAGAACAGAGCTCAATTTCCACCTTAAACTTTTAAAGAAAGAGCTCTAGAGTGGAGAAATGAATTGCAAGTGACAGAAACCCCATCCCTAAAGACCAGACTATTTAAAAAGGAATTTGTTGACTTTGCACTTAGCAAGCCCAGAATGGATGGGTCTAGGGGTCCATAAGTGGGAGACAGTCTCTCTCCCCTCCTCTGTACTGATCACACTTTCAAGTGAGCTTTCCCAACAAGGCCAGAAAGATGTTAATGACAACTTCAAGCTCACAAATTACCAGTTCAGCAAGTCCAGAAAAAAGAGATCACCTTTTTTCTGACTGCCAGCAAAAATCCAGAGAGAACTCTGATTTAGCCAGGCCAGGAGGTGGAACTTCCCATCCATGGACCAAGAGCAAGCAAATTGAGGTCTTCCAAAGAGAAATCGGGTCCCGCTACTACCAAACAGGCAAAACAGCTGATTTGTCTACATGAAGTCCTTCAAGGATTCTCACTACTCAGGCATCATTGGACTCCTCCTGAAGCTGGTGGTCCCCAACCAGCTCATCTGGCTCGTCATCTACTGGCTCTTCCACTGCAGCCTGAATGCCAGGGCTGTGCTCATGCAGTCTGGAGACTGGACTTCTGCCAGGATTAGTGGAACTCTGAATCTCAGTCACTTACTTCTGGCAGAAGGGGAACGCCCCTGTGCACAAATGGTACATCAGCTACTTCTACAAGCCCATCCTCTGATAAGACAGCAACGAGCTTGTGCACAGGACAGGGATGGTCCTGGCCTTGGTCTTCTTCCACAAGTACCTCATGGAATGCTGTCCAGTACAATATCTTTTAGGCATTTATTATTTAATCAATATTTATTGATCTGCTTTGGTATTCAATATTCTCAGAAAAAGATCAAATTCTCTTTTTCAGATTCTCATCATTAGGCCCCACAAATAAGAAAAACTACGTGGGAAAAGGAGCACGGGTGGGAAGAGTAGGCAGATCTGCATTTTTAAGAATTTACTATTTAGATTTTCTCCAGAAGAATAAAATGATTTCTCTTCAATTTGCACATTTGTTGCTCGAATTTTGGGGGCTGCTTACAATACAAATACAAAAATTGAATTTTTAAGAGAAAATGCATTCTTACTTTTTGGTAAGTCACTTTATAGCATTGGGATCAAAATGCAAATTGTAGTTATTTGCTATAAGTGGTTTCCATTAAGACAACAACTAGAAAACATTTTCTTTTTCATTTTTGGATCAAATCTTTTTACAATATATACTTAACACCATAAGACTCAGTGTTATTATTTAGCAAATTTTTTGTACTCCTAAGTGTTTTGCAGATGCTTCGTTATACTTTTCTAAAACTCATTATTACCATTTTCTCACTTGAATCTAACAATTGAGACTTAACTTTCTCTCCTCAGGAGACTAAGTTTAGATCAATGAGGCTATGTCTAATTATTCTAATTCACTTGGGGAATTGAGGCTATTTGAATTATAGAGTATACCACACATTCTTTTTTTCAGTAATCAGAAAATCATATTACAGAGAAATCAGAAATCCTGTGAATCTATACTCAACACAGATTGGACTTTTCACATCAGTCTACATGTAAGACCACACTTTTGCCTGGTATGTTGATAAGAAATATTAAGGTGGACTCAAGTGACCACAGTGATTTAGAGCCTGAGAAAGGGCACCATCCCAGAATTTGCTCCTACACCAGCTTGAAACCTTACCATGGGAGGGTTAGGCCTTCAATTCAAGGCCTTGGATAATGAAGGAAAAAAAGAGAAGTCCCTGGGACCAGCTGAAGAAAAAAGGAACTAAAAGGGGAGTTGAGGCCATGTCAAGTTCTTCATACCTTCCCTTAGGTCAACCCTGACTGCTCCTTCATTTATATCCATGAAAAACAAGCAGAGAGAGCCAGTGCACAAGAATCAGGAGTAGTCGGTAAAACAAAACTTCACTCCAGCACTGGCCAGCCCCAGTTCCCAGACCTCAGCCCAGGGTGGAAGAGGGAGCGCTGGACAGCTTGGGGTGGAGGTGGGGGATAGGAGGTGTACTGTACTTTTACTGTACCTATGTTTGGATGCTTCTGAAGATTTGCAATAAAGTAGTAGGTTTTCCCTGAAAAAAAAAGAAAAGAAAAACATCACCTGAAAAATGGAAGTACCATCATGTTAAACTTTGCTACACATTTTAACTTTCTTTCCAGTAATATATTACATGGAGTAATAAGAATTTCTGTAGATGGCAGTCATAGATATAGTCTTTAAAAACAATACCTTTTGGATAAGTCCTAGAAAACTTGTTACTTTGAGCTTCTGTTTTCTTCTTCCCCTTACCAAATAGAGCCACTAATTATAGTCCTGGGCATTGTTCTGCACCAGTAAGTTGAGCAGTTGACAAATACATTGGATTAAAAATCTTATTTTTCCCCTTGATTATATTACAGTCTCCAACCAATGACTCTACATATGGTATTGAAACACGTTCGAAGGGTCATACCTGTGAATCACATTATTAAGTTATTTCCCAAACTTTGTGAGTGCAAATGAGAGTTAAACACGGAAGTGTACTTTTTAAACATCACCAGCAAATACCCCAGTGATCAGCTGGACACCTTGAAAAACCATAATCAATCCCACTATCCATTATTGGTTTTCGTAAAAATGAATTAATAATACAACCTCCTCCTGATTTGGCCCTTAATATTCAAGTAACATAGTATATTACAGGGGAGCATCCTGATAGAGAGGAGAAAAAATAATCAAGCCATTTATTCAAAAAGTTATTTGAAGCACATTCCATTCCATATGGCTTTTCCAAGGAAGTCCTAAATTTGAGGAGAACAGCCCATTCATTTAGGTGGTTTCCAACACATTTAAGAGGTTGATATATGAAGAAATGCCCTAAGGAGGCTTTTAAAGTTTTTAAACCAAGTACTGTGCCTGCACCTTTATTTGTGGCCACCAGAATACTAACGATAAAATCTGAAATTTACTTACCACATTCCAAGAACTCTACTAATGTGCATTTTATGTAAGTAGCTGCAAGGGAGACCATGTGGCCTGCAAAGCCTTAAATATTTACTATCTGCCCTTCCCTGGTGAGAAAAAAGTTTGCCAACCCCTGCCCCAAACTAAAGCTAAACGTTCTTGAAGATCTTCCCTGTTTCATTGCTTTGGTTAAATGTTGGCTTAGCCTGTTATTGGACAGTCAAAGTCTCAACATCTAA
Source organism: Tapirus indicus (assembly GCA_031878705.1). NCBI lineage: Eukaryota > Metazoa > Chordata > Mammalia > Perissodactyla > Tapiridae > Tapirus > Tapirus indicus. The sequence goes on along the minus strand of CM062939.1, from coordinate 24,361,270 downwards.
ATTTTGCAGCTCAAATCTACTTCTTACTAAGAATTAACAATCTCCTGTCAGCTCTCATAAATTCACACATTGCTGAGAAAAAAATGTTTATACACAGCCTCTTCTTGTCTGTATTGTAAACGTGCCTTCTAGGTACTCCCATGATGTAGGTCCCATCTGACTTTGATAAGGAAGGTATACGACTGCCTTGGAGCCATCCCAGCTGTTTCCAATTACCTAACCGAGCAAATGATTAGGCAATCAGACATTTTAAAGTCTATTTCTCATCTATGTAGCTCATAGATAAAGCTCTAAATTTTAGTCACTATTCTCACTTGAAGAGTAGCAACCAATCCAATTTTGTTCCATGAAAAAAGGAAGTTTCTGGACCAACAAGCCCTTACAAGACAAGCCCTTATGACCACAGTGGCCAGCGCTAAAACAAAGAGAAAGAAACCTTTAAAAACTGAGGTAGCACATTGGGAAGGAAAATGAGGAATAGCTGTTATAGTCTTTCCATTTATCCCCTTCTTCTGAGCAGGTGAAAAATTCCTACAGCTGCCTGCCCATCCATCTTTCTACTTCTCTCTCTTTTCCTTTTCCTTTCCCTTTCCTTGTCTCCTGGAAGAAAAGAGTGGAACCAGATATCAGACAAGAAAGAAACAGAAAGCAAGAGAGAAAAAAAGAATTAGTTTATTTCCTTCTCTGCTTGCACCCCAGCCTCCGCCCTGTCCTACCAGCTGACACTGCCATATATTTTGCTGTGAGATAAATTACAGTCAACATGAAATGTCACAAAAAGCAGCAGAATGTCCTAGGGACTTCAGCCACATGCATTATGTAGTCTCACTAATTAATACAGAGCCTAAAGACTAACACATAGAAGCAATTAGGTCCAAAGCAAAAGGAAATCACACTGTTTTCAAACAGGAATGTTAATAAATATGGAAATCCTGACCTATAGCTGAAGGGTGTTGTCAGTATTCAGATAACAGTTTGGGTCAAGGCAGAAAGAAACAAGGTAAAAAGGAGTACAGTCCATAGATTAAGAGGATTCTAGAAGAACTATTGAAAATGTAGCATGATCTTCAGGAGAAATGACCTTTACCTCTGGCAATAAAGAAGTCTTTGGGGACCTTAGATAAGATCCTTTCCACAGAGCAAAGGGAGTAGAAGCTGGATATTCACACCCAAGGGAAATATAAGTGGAAACAGACTCTTCAGATCCAAAGGACAAAGATAAATAAAAGAAAGCTTTGAAGCATAAAAACCTGAGGCTTCTTCGGGTCCATGTCTCATTATACTTTCCTATCCCTCTGCAATACAGTAGCCCTAATTAAAAGAGAATCAGAAAGGGAGGATGGAAGGAGGAAAGAGGAGGAGGAGAGGGAGGAGGTAAGACAGAAGCAAGAATGAGCTGGATACTCTAAAAGAGTAGATGACAGAAAGCTGGCTGGAAAACCCAGACAAGACTGGAAAACAGAAACCTAGTAGAAAAGAATGAAAGCACAGAGAGAGGGAGAAACAAGGCTGCAGAAGCAGGTTAAGGGGAGGCAGGAAAAAGACAAGAATCAGAAAACAAAGGGAGGGATCATAGAGAATGAAAATGAGAACTGAGAAGATCCTATGGAGAATTAATCCCCAGAAGGAAGCCAGGAGGAGGAGGTAGAAGCAAAGATGAAAGAAAGGAGGGATTAACCTCAAAGCAGAGGGCTACAAAACACTAGCCTGTTAAGACACCACCAGAAATTTGAAACCACAGTGAAACTGTCTAGCAGCACATTGTTTAAAAAATTATTTAATTCAAAACAGGGAAGAAATACTAATTTTCAGAATGTAGATTCTGGATAGGAGAAGATCAGGGCGAGGATGAGATGTGAGGTGCAGGCTATGACAATTCTGGAGAGTTCAGGAAGAGACTTCTTTCAACATAACTGGCTTTTCAAGGACAATGACAGGGAAAAGAATCATCAGATGTTGAGAACAGTATTCTTTTAACATGCTCTAGGGTAGAAAGCATATTTACTAGTCCTTCCATCTGCAGCAAGAGAGAGAGAATGAAAAACTGCATCATCTATGTTACTATGTGTCCAGCACAAGGTAGGGGCTCATTAAATATTTATTGATAGAATGAACTCATCCCTTTTATTAATGTTGTGAAATAAATATCATGGGTTAAAGGACATTTGAAATCCCAACCCGAGAGTTGGAAGCAACAACTAAATCTTTCTGAAGCTGTAACCAAAAAAGATATGAGCTAAGATATCTCTGTAAAAGGACTTGTTAAACTCCTACTATGTGTAGGACAGGATCCCAAACCCATATATGTTATCTCATTTACTCTTCACAGCACACCTGCAAGATGGGTATTATTCTCTCCTATCCACAGTTTAAGAAACTAAGGCTCAAAGAATTTCAGTGTATTACCCACTGGCCAATGAGGACCTTGGAGGAATGGATCATGTCTACCAGAATATAAACCCCACAAGGCCAAGGGTTTTGGTCTATTTTGGTCTCCGGTGTTTCCTCTTAGATTAATGCCTGACACAAAGAAGAAACTTAACAAGTATTTATTGAATAACTAAGCAAATGAATGCCTATTTATGATCAGACAACTGAATACGTCTAGGGGGAAAAAAATACATGAACTTGCCAACTGAGCTCATTTTAAATTCCAAGTTCTTTCAGTCCATTTTATATACGTGTAGTATTTAAAACCATGAGTCAGGATGAGATCACTTCAAAATGAGTTTAGGGAAAAGAAAAGATGTAAATCTAATGTTTACAAGCCAGGGAAATAAGGAAAAACCAGAAAACAACTCTGAAAAAGAGGAGTTAGTGATTCCAGGCAAGACCTAAGAGAAAGTGGTGCCCAAGAAGCAAAGAGGAAGGAGTATTTCAAAAAGGAGGGGATAATTGTTCAGTTTCCCTAAGAAATAGACTTTAAGACTGAGGTGTGCAAAAGGTTTACTGGGGAGTGTGCTCAGGGTTAGCACCTGTAAGGAACTGGGAAACAGGATAGGGCAGAGGGCTTGACCACCTTACAGGGAGCTCAGAGGCTGGGATAGCCCTGTAAACATTCCCCAACCCTGCTTGAAGCAAAAGACCTGCATCCACCTGTCATCAGATGCAGCTGGTCTGGAGGCTGCACCTGATTCTCATCATCATTCACACTCCTCTATTAGCTAGGTTCACCTTACCGGTGGAGTTGACCTCAAATTCCCCTCCTGGTCACCAGACCAATAATTAAAGTCAAGTCACAATATAACCTGACCAGCAAAGTGCTAAGAAAGGAGAGGGACTTTACACCGTAAGAGCTGCAGGACTTAGTGACATGTTTACTCTACCATATGCCTTGCACCACCGCACCTAGGTTTCCTCTAATACTCCTTCGTGGGTAGTCTACACCATTGACACACTGCTCCCCTTGCCCCAGCCCTCTCCTTGAGAGCTTATGCCATCAGATGGTGCCTCCTTGTAGTGGTTATATACAGAGTCGCTCATTGAGGCCCCTTCAGTTCTTGATTTTAGCTTCTGGGCTCAATACTATTCTCTCCAACACTATTTTCACCCTAATTTTTGGCGAGTTCAATATCCACAAAGATGATCCTTGCGATATCCTATCATTTCACTTCCTTGACCTCCTCTCTTCCAAGGATCCTGCTGTTTACTCTTCCCCATCCACTCATCACATGTTCCTACCCTAGAACTTACCAACATACCAAAACCTGAAACTGTGCCCCCACTATAGCAAGCAGAGAAGCAGAACCATGAAAAGATGGACAGATAGAACAGAATTGGGAGCTGGTGACTCACTCTCTGTAAGGCTGTTATCTTCATGTCCGACACTGGAACTTGAGGTCCACAGAGCAGCTAAAAAAGGAAGCAGGACATAAAGTGGAGAAAAGCAAACACTAATTAGAAGCCACGAGGAAAGACTGGAAGCCATGTCCATCTCTCTTGCGGCCTCCAACCTTGATGAAGTGGGCATCCTGCAGGAGACTCTGGCGCCCTTCCTCAAGGAGCTAAACACATACCTGGCCCAGGGGTTGGAGAAGCTGAAGGAGGATCCAGGGGTGGTGAAGTGGCAGGTCTGACTGCTGCCTCACAGCAATGAGAAGAGCCAGCAAACAGGTAACAATGTGTGTGAGCTATGAAAGCACCTATCCCAACCTTTTGAGCATGAAAACAAAATGACTGCTTTGCTTTTGCCCTCCCTAAATAGAAGCATACCAGAAGGAAATCTGGGAAAGGTGGTTCAGCTAGGCCAAACTGGCTCATTGCAGAACTGTCATCCCCTCTAGCAGCCCTGCTGTATTTCCCTAGGACGCTGGTAGATATAGCATCTCACACCTTCTCCATTTCATACTTCTCTTCAAACTCCAAATACATCCTCCCCTTTCCACACTCAGCTCATGACTTTGTTCTTATTTGTATGTGTTATCTATTGCAACATAATAAAACCCACTAAAAGTTAGTGGCTTACAAAAACCATTATTTAACTCACTATGCTATGACTTGTTAATTTGGGCTGGGCCTACCTGTTCTCAGCTGGCTTCACTCACAGGTGTGGGCCTCAGCTGAGATGGTTGGGAATGCAGGGGCAGCTGGGGCCTCCCTCCACATGGATTTTCATTCTCCATCAGGATTCCCAGCATGAGAATGGAAGCTTCCAGGCCTCCAAGGCCTCAGATTGGAACTCTTACAACATCAATTCTGCTGCATTCTATTGGACAGAGAAAAATCACAGGTCCAGTTTAAAGAGCTGTGGAAATAGACTTCACCTCTTGATGAGAGGACAATTTGTGGCTATATTTACAACCTACCACACTGTTTCATTACTCATGAAAATGCCAATGCATCACAAGCGGGGATAGAAAGCGAAAGAAACACCGTATCCATATATTTTATTTTACCTATTTTATCAACCTTCTCATATAAATATGGATTATAAATATGTATTCAATATCTGTGCTATTGTTTTTTATTTTAAATATGGCTTGAATCACACACTAAATGTTTTCTGGTAGGGGTCAGCATACCGTGGCCTAAAGGCCAAATACAGACTGTAAATAAAATTTTTGTAAATGAAGTTTTATTGGAGCACAGCCATGCTCATGCATTTATGTACGTCTCTGGCTGTGTTCACACTACACCAGTAGAGTGAGTAGTTGTGACAGAGATTGTATGGCCCACAAAGCCTAAAATATTTACAATCTGGCCTTTTATAGAAAAAAAATTGCCAACTGCTTCTCGATGGTACCATCCTTCCATCTCTGAAGTAAGCCTATTGATTCTACAGAATTCTGACATAACGTCCATTATTCAAATCCCATAGGTTTATGCAAAAGAGCTTCCTTAACATAGCCACACGTTATAGACTCAGCCTTTCATATTCCAAGAAATTTCTTTGGTAGGCTTTTCAGATTCTGCCACATACAATGAAATGTTTATTTCCTCTAACAATAGAACCAAAAATCATGGGCAAAGAACACTTAGCACAGCCATCTCTTCAAACACCACTGAACTCAAGCAATGCATAAGACCATCTTTTACTTTATCTGCAGCATCAAACCATTAATCCAACATGGAAGCATAACACTTAAACATGGTTCTTGAGCATTATTGTACTTCAGAGTCATCTGGGGAAGTTACTAAAGGGCTGATTCTCAGGCCCCATCCCTCAGAGATTGTGATTCAGTAAATTTGAAGAATGGCCCAGAAATGTGCATTGTTAGCAAGCACTACATTGATTTTTGATGCTGGTGGTCTAGAGACCTCACTTTGAGAAACTATGAACTAAATAGGGTGAGGAATCAGAAATAGATGGGGCTCAGTTAACCAATGCTTTACTTCTTTATTTTCTAGAAAAAAAAAAATACAGTAGCCCCATAGGTTACCAGGTAAATAATAAGTAATATATAATTTCCTTGGAATTCTTACTAGGATTTGATAGAAAGCCATTCTTGGGCACTTTCGATTCTATTCCAAAAGGTTACTTTGCTCAACCTCCCTTATGTTCTTCCTGACTATATTGATTATATCTTTATTTTATCATAATTTTAAAATAATCAAAACTACTGGACCTTATTTGGCATTCTGGAAGGTACGCCTCTGTTTCCCCCTCTCTCCTTAGAACTCTATGCAATACCATTTGCTGAGATTTTTCTTAAAAAAAAAAAAACATGTAATGCAATGGAAAGAAACTGAAATGAAAAGACCTAGATGTGATTCATCTAATATGTGTGTGCAATCTCAAAGCAAAATTCTCACTTGTAACACGAAGGGATTATACTAACTACTCTTTGCTACACCTTCCAAATTTGACAATCTGTGATCTTCTGCTCTTTACATTTATGCCAGAACTTTTAAGATCAGTTTCAAGTATTAACATGTAATACTTCTTTTGGGAATTAAAGTGGATTTAAAAAGTTCTATGGCCACAAATATTATACCTATCCTTAGTAGGCATCCATATAAAAAATAGGCAACTATACCTTAAATTGACACTCATAGGAGGAAATGGTATTCTTTTTTCCTTTTAAATCCACAAATACATGGAAAGTTACATTTCATTACAATTTCAATTTTATATGACTATATCATGGGAATGTTGCTAGTGAAACTTGATGATAGTTTAGGCCATTGGTTCACCTATGAATATCTTAGCTGGATGAATTCTCATTCCATATCGACTGTTGGGCTACCACCATAAATAATGCGCAGACAGAGTGATGTGGAGGAAAAGGAAAAATTTTGTGCAGTCCTTTTGTTAGCGTAGATCTGGAAATGCCCAAAATTGTTCTCCCTTTTTATTCTTTTGCATTTATATAGCACCTTAAATGTAACTTAAATCCCATAAAATTGGAGGCACTGAATTGATGCCTGAGAAAACCCTATAGAACAGGGCTCAGAATGGGGCATAGAGGAAAAATAATGCTCCCGTAATTATGATTTTATAAACAAAGCCAATTGCTTTTTGTTGTTTTTTTTCCTATTTGTGTACCCATGTGCACATATGCAACAACAAACCCAGTGATTTCCAGCAAAGGCATCAAATACATGTCAAGGGACAAAAGCAATCATAGGGTCTTGAAAGCAAGGACGAATATCGCCCACTCAGAGGCCGTGGCTCTCTGATCAGATGTCCCTGAGCAACTATAACTACAGCAGCTTCAATTCATGTACTGCTTTTTAGGTACTAGGTACTATCCTAAGTATTTTGCACACATTATTTCATTTAGTTTTTACAAAACACAAAATCCCTATGAGGAAGTATTATATCCCAGTTTTAGCGATGAGGAAACTCCGTATTGGAAGTTAAGACTTCTAGGTCATAATTATATTGTTAGAAAGATGCAGAGTCCAAGAGCAGATCTGGGGGTGACCTCAGCTCTATCTTCTCCACTCAGGTAAGTCACGACTTGCTTGATCTTTTAGAGGATTCGCTCCTCTTCTTTCCCACCCTCTAACCCAATATCACACCTTCTCCAGAAGCCCAGTGCCTTATTCTGAACTATTTCTATTAAGAGCCCATCAAACTCCTTAGCACATAGTAGTGCTTAACAAATAGTTCTTCTTTTCCTTTCCTCCCCACTATGAATAATTACACTCCCGTCATGGCACGGCTCTCTGCTGTCTGAAGTGGAAGCTGCACGGCTGATAAAATACTCCCAGTAAAAAGTGAATGATGGAAACCGATATTAACGTGTGATCTTGGCACATTTACATTTTAACATGGACTCCTGAAAACACAATCCTCAGTCTAACGGATTCATTTCAGATTCTACGACAGGCCAGTGGTAGAGATATTTGGGAGTAAGAAGATCTTAGGGTGACCCACCACCCCAGCTTGCCCACTGAGGGGTTTCCCAGGACACGGGACTCTCGGTGCTAAAACTGGACTGTCCCAGGCAAAGCAGGGTCACCTTATCCTAACTCCTCTGAAATAACTCAGTAATATTCCCTTAGGGTTAATCCACTAGTGCAGAAAGGCTATACATCACTTTATTACCCCATACAGACATACCTAAACATTAGCTGAGGAGAAACTTTGAGAAGAGTGGATGATGGTATAAGTGTGTGAAGCAGAAACAAAAGTATATAAGTCAGAAATATGCTTTTAATATCACTAAACAAATTTCATCTTGAAGTATTCAAGGGAATCCTGGCTATAATCATGGGAATTCTATATAATTACATTACACGGTGAGTTTACATTTTCTTTTTTTTTCCCCTTGGGTTGATTTCTATGGAACTTGACTTACTCAAATATTTAAAATTTGTTTCCTATGCATAAGCTTACTCAGAACTGAGTTTACTAGTATCACATGCATCCATAGTCATCCTTGCTTTCTCACAAAATGAGGAGCTGATGAGACCAAGGTAGTTACTTATTTACTTTGACCTAAATGTTTGGTGAATTGTATTTCAAGATAAACTATCACACTGAAGCATTGTTTGTAATTTTAGATGTGAGAAACTGGTCAAGAGTTTCTCCATAAAATAGCTACTCTTAAGACTTTATAATATCTGTGTTCTCTGTCTCCTAGAAATTCTGTTTTCACACATTATATACCAATAAAAATGGGAAATACAAAGAATTTTCTAGACAAAGACAAAAATAGTGCATTTTTTGTCTGAACTTCCTTGAACTACTTTCTCAGGAAAACACAGCACTTGGTGGCATTTAGAACATAGTTTTATACAGACCTGAGTTACCAGGAATAACAAAACACAAGCAATATACTGGGGAAATTTAATGTCTGATTTGAATAATAAAATATCTATACATATTCTAATGTCTTTCTTACAAAAAGATTTACCATTTCCACAAACACTTTTTCAAGTCTGTGAGATTCTTTCCTGTCTGATGCTAGGAGAGGGGGAAATAAATAATTTAGTATTTATTAATGTATTATTTTTTGTAGCTAAATGATATTGCACCATTGTTCCCAGCTCATCTGGACCTGGATGTGAAGAAGTGGGGATTGGGGGGGGAGAGGAGGGTGAAGGGAAGGTGGAAAATTTTTCAATCACTTCTAATCATTCAGAATGTGGTTCAATCTCTTCTTCACCACCACCCCTATAAAACACTTCACATCGTAAACGGCAAAAGAAGGACTAGGCCCTCAACACCAACAGTAAATAATGGGTCAGGGAAGTGGATTAAAGCATAATAGTAGGGAGTTTCTTATCACTAATACTTCTTTGTATCGCCTTTTGAGAAGATATAGCTTTTGTAGCAAATTAAATTTTCATCACTATATACTAAATGTTATTATTTATCAGATTTTCAGTGAATGATTAGGGTTTTTAATTAAACAATAAAGCATTGAAAATTAAATGTGAGTACTTTCCATCTAAAATTGATGGAGTGGGAGGAAAGGGCAAATGATATCAAGAACCTCTTTTTAATTATTTTATTGAGGTCATATTAGCTTAGAACATTGTGTAAATTTCAGGTGTACATTTTTATATGTCAGTTTCTGTATAGACTACATTGTGTTCACCACCAATAGTCTAGTTTTTATCTGTCACCACACACACGTGCCCCTCTACCCCTTTCATCCTCTCCCACCCCCTTCTCCTCTGGTAAGCACTAACCTGTCCTCCTTATCTATGCATGTGTTTATCTTCCACATATGAGTGAAATCATATGGCATTTGTCTTTGACTTATTTCCCTTAGCATGATACCCTCAAGGTTCATCCATGTTGTCACAAATGGCGTGATGTTTTCTTTTTTATGGCTGAGTAGTATTCCATCATATATATATGTATACACCACATCTTCTTTATCCATTGATGGGCACATGGGTTGCTTCTGAGTCTTGGCTATCGTGAATAATGCTACAGTGAACAGAAGGGTGCATATATCTTTTTGAATTAGTGATTTCATGTTCTTTGGATAAATACCCAGTAGAGGAATAGCTGGATCATATGGTATTTCTATTTTTAATTTTTTGAGGAATCGCCACACTGTTTTCCATAGTGGCATTCCCACCAGCAGTGTATGAGGAAGAATCTCCTTTATTTTTGTCAAAGGCACTTCTTCCCCACTTTTGATCAGTGAGCGTACATTATTCCCCCATTCTGTGCTCCAAGATCGTAGCAATACAGAAGGAGGTAAATTAAGTGTAAGTTAGAGAACTAGTAATAGCTTACACTTACATAGTGCATTCATATGCCAGTCACTCTTCTAAATAAACTCTTTACATGTATTAATCCAAGTTTATGTCTACCTTATTAAGGACTCACTCCACAAGGGAAGTATTATTATTATCCCCATTTTACAGGTAACTATATTAAGGAAACAAGAGCTTGAGTAACTTACCCAGGATGACATATCTAATAAATAGAAGAACTGAGCTTTCAACACAGACATCCTCATTCCAGGTTCTGTGCTCTTAACTACTCCCATCTCTCTAAGAAAAGAAAATGGCTATTCACACGTATAATATCAAGTTAAGGTAGTGAAGAGGTAGTGGGTGAATGAGCCCTCCAAAACTCCATGCAACAACTCGGATGAACCTCACAGACAAAATATTGAGTACAAGCAGCCAGACAGAAGAATGCATTCTGGACTATTCCATTTGTATTAAACAACAAAAAGCAAGCAAAGCAAATCTGTGCTGTTGGAAGTGAGGATGATGGTCCCCCTTGGGAGCAAAGGGGTCGTAACTGGAAGGAAATTGGAGGGCTTCTAGGTCTAGTTTTTGTCCTGGGTGTTGATTACACGGTGTGATAATTTATGAAAATCCATCCAGCTGTGCACTTACAATATGTGCCCTCTTTTGCATGTATATTATATTTCAATCAAAAGTTTGAAAGAAGGGGAATAGGAACTTTTGGGTCACCTCTAATAAAGCAGGGTACAGCCCTCTCATTCTTATCAACGAACGCTCTCCTCTCCCATTCTAAGACAAGGATCCTGAAGTGTCATATCCCCATTATACCTTTTCCTACCTTTCTTCCTCTTATTTCTCTCTAATTCTCCTTGTCAAAAAATTAAAAGGAGGGAAAGCTATTTCTAGTTTCCTCCACTAAAGAGTAATTTGAATATCCAGCCTCAATTTATTTGGGAGACAGGGTTACAAATGAAAGTTAACAATGATTAAATTTCTGAACCATCAAGAATTAAAGGAGTTGTTAGTGACTCAACAGCTTTTTCCCAAACATCAAGACTGATGTATAAATTTGCCTCAACCTCACTGCAAGACTAAGTCTTCCGTGACTAGTTCTGCTCCCTCCAGAGAAGGGAGGTGGTGTTGGAGATGGGGGTTTTTTCAAAATTAGGAAGAAAAAGAAAAACCCAGAAAACACATTCTGAAAGCTTAAAAAAAATGTAAAAACTATGATATCTGATTTCCATGGCTTGAACGTCTCAGAACACTGGTTTCATGCAGGATATATACTTCTCGAAACTGCCATATGGGCCTTTTGAGCCCAAGACACCTAATAATGAGAAAAATAAGGAAGAAAACACACCACATTCTCAGAGATTGTCTCTAATGCAAACCCAGTTTTGACAACCCTTCCACCTGCTTTATATCATTAAACTGAAGGAGACTATGAATAGGAAGGGGGTAGAGGAGAGACATTGCTAATAAAATATTTAAGAACATGTGGAAGAGCCATATCAGGCTTTTAGTTTACCCAGAAAAAGCATCTCCCTAAAGTATCAGTCAACCAAGATTTACTGTATTAATGAAATCACCTTCAGATTATAAGGGTAGAAAAAAAAAATGCACAAAATGCAGACAGATAACCTATTTTTAAAATCTAGAATGGAAAGACAAAATGTTCTAGAAGAAAGACGATGCTAAGCATCTTGCCCTTTGCGGTTGCAGTATTTACTCTGACCTTGTCATTCACAGGTGATTGGTACTGAATACCAATATTCAAAAATCATCTAGGCGCCATCTAATGGGGCAGGAAGGTCCACATGATGTTATATAAGATGTAATACCCCTTGAAACAAACAAGCAGAGACTACATAGATAAGCCAATGCAGCTTTCCCTATTACACTAACCAGGGAAGGACACCCCCATACATTAGCGAGCTCAATACATCCAGGGGAGAGGACTCCAGTGGGTACACGAGCCCGCTCAAAAGAAAGGGAAGCGGGGATGAAGCGCAGCTAAGCCAGCCATGGTTTCATCCACACATTCTGAGAAAGTGACCGGACATCCTAAAAGTATATTTCATTCTAACTCTGGGGCCCATTTTCTACATGGTGAAGACGAGATTAAGCACAAATCCTGTGCAGCGATTTTGTACTAAGTTAAAGTGATATGAGAAGCTTGAATTACCTATGATTTCAGTGCATTTGAGTTGTTATCTCTGTCTGACTTGGGCTTCCCTACAACAAACTTGTCCCTACGCTCCTTTTCCCCTCACCCACACACCAAACCAGTCAGTTTTGAACAGTGGGAAATTGTTTTCTTTATGACCTTCACTATTTATCGCTGAGTGCGGAGGGGTCTTCTGTGGAGGAAAATTCCTAAGAGTTTTGCAAAAAAATATGAGTTGTCAGCCTCACTGATCTGCATAAAATCCCTCCTCAATCACAACTGTTTTGCTTTTGTTATGGGTTATTTTCAGTGGGGAAATAAGAGGGAGGGGAAAATGTTTTAAAAGCCCAACCTTAAGCTTCTCTCGCTTTATATTTTATTACTTCCTTTGTTTTGGCAAGAAAAGTTAATTATGTAAAGCTCGCCCAGATCTTTCACTGGTGCACCACACAGACAAGGAATTTTGAGGAAGTTAGATATTCAGTGAAGACGCTGCTAATCACCACCCCAGGAAGAGCCGGACAGAAAGATCGTTCTTTGCATTGTGGATGCGCCTGTCATTTGCACAGTTTTGCAAATACTTCAAAAGGCAGAGGCTTGGGGAAAAATAACTCTCAAAGGTAAAAATGAAAAATGTACACGCTTTCATAAATTATGCCATGATGATAAAGACATTATAATATTCTTAGAAATCAAGGGAGAGGTTAGTCTTATAATTTCAGAAGAAAAGACATAGGAAACAATCTTACATGAGATGGAATCTCTACAAATTAAGCCATTTTGCTGAAAAATATCTGAGCATATACAATGCAACATTCTTTGGAAATAATAATTAATGCATTCTAAGAGCATTCCTAACTAAGGCTAGAAATAATTTTTCCCATTTTTGATCCATCTCTTGACAGACATAGTCTCAGGTTGGTACTTCCATGCACACATACCTTACTTCATCACATTATACTTGGACCATAAATTATTATTAGAAAAACTTCCTAACCTTGAAATTCAATCTGTTCTGTTTGGGTAATATTGTAGTTTTTAGAAAATGCATCCACACCTAAACTTAAAAGAATAAAATTTAAAAGCCCAATGAAAGTATAATGAGGATTATAATAATGTAAATCATATATGAATGAAGAAGGAAGAAGATATCCAAAAATGTAATTGAAGCGATACTGCTAAATGTCATCATTTTACATGTCCTTTGGTAGGTCTAAGAATAACTAATAATGTATTTGCAGCATTCGTGTCATGCCCTCCCTACACAAATTCCTGAGACTTAATTTCATGAAATTTTACAGGTTGAGTCTTGACCACATTTTCAGGGACTTGGGTCGTGATACACTCTGGCTCTGAGCTCCTACTTCCCTGTGTTCACGTTCGCTCCTTGCTCATACACCCCAGGCAGCCTCTTGTCTCTGCTCTGAACCGAACTAGACATAGAACTCATTTGCTTTTCACTGATTTCCACCAACAAAACAACCACAATTTTACTGAAAGTTCAGGAAGAAAGGAAAGTGTTACCTCCGGAAACACTAACAGCTGAAAATTGAACAGTAGACTTCCCTGTTCTATAAAGTGCTTTAGCAAATGGCAGCCCTTTCTGCTTAGTCACTGCCTCCTCTGTAGGTGCTCTCTCCTTCCAAATTCCCAGCCACTTCTCTTTCAGAGAGGCTTTAAGTCCTTTTTTCTTCTTTCAGACCTTGCACTGCAAGTCTCCCTTTCTACCCTCAAGTAAATTCTCAAGATATTTTCCTTACAAAAGACAGTTCTTGTCCAGATGGGAATTCAGAGGTCTACTTTGAAGATAATCATTCCACCACATATTTACCTCACGTGATCTCAACAGTTCCTTGTTTTTAGCAGAACTGATACTGTTATAATTTTCATTTCACATATTCCTATATGTGAAACCAAGGTTCAGAAAGATGAAGTTATTTGCTTCGGTCACACAGCTTAGCAGAGTCAAGACCAGAGCTTGGGGTGCTGTGCTCTGGGGCCCCCTCTTCCTCTCAAGCTAAGTTTCTTTCTCCTCAATTGCCCTTATCTCCACTCCCTCAAAGACTGGAAGTCCTCAAGAAATATAATTCATGTTATGTGATAAGAAGTGTAGCAAAGACACATTGGCAGAGTGGTTTCCAAAGTGTTGTCCCTGAATCAGCAGTATCAGCATGATACCAGCTCAATACAAGGTTGACATAAGGGAAGCCATATTGTAGAAAAGAAACCATAGTGTAACTTTGAATGACCCCTGACGAACTCTGGATTTTATGGCCCCTCCCAGCTGCTATAAGTTGATAACTTTGTTCTTTTTGAGTTCCTTAGGAATGTGATGACCCCCAGGCAGAGAGTGTATGCCGATAACCATCATAAATGACAACTGAAAGATCAGGGTGTAGGGCGTTGCTCCAGTCTCTGATGCACATCCAGTAAAACCAAAGACTCAAGAACTAAGACCAGATGGATGCCCCCACCCTGAGACCAGATGCCTCCCCCACTCAGACCAGCCTTCTATATAACTAGGCTGTAGTCTTTGTTCTGAAAGACAGTTCTTGAAGACATTAGTTGGCCATCCTCCCTCTTGCTAGCAAGCTGTAATAAAACCCTTTCTCTGCCACTATCTTGCCTCTTGACGATTGGCTTTTGTCTTGCGGCAAGCAGATCATGCCCTTTGTGCGGTAACAAGCATCTCCTGAGAACTTATTAGAAATGCACATTTTTGGGCAGCCCGGTGGCGCAGTGGTTTAGTCCATGCTTGGCAGCCCGGGGTTCGCAGGTTCGGATCCCGGGCACCAGCTGATGCACTGCTCGTCAGCCATGCCGTGGCAGCGTTCCATATAAAGCAGAGGAAAGACGAACACAGATGTTAGCCCAGGGCCAGTCTTCCTCAGCAAAAAGAGGAGGATTGGCAACAGATGTTAGCTCAGGGCTGGTCTTCCTCACAAAAAAAAAAAAAAAGAAAGAAATGCACATTCTTGGGCCCACTCCAGACCTACTGAAATAGAAATGCTGGGACTGGGGTCCAGCAATCTGGGTTTTAACAGAACTTCTGGGTGATTCTGATGCACACTAAAATTTGAGAACTACTGGACTAGCTTTTTTCCTCAAACCAATCTCCTCTTCTTCCTAGGCAGAGAACTAGACTACTTTTCCCAGATGCCTTGGATGTAGCCAATGGAATATGAACAAAAGCAGTGTACATAATTTTCAGGTTTGACCCATAAAGAGTTTCCACTAATGACACCCATGCTCTTTCCCCTTCCATTTTCTTGTTACAGGCAAATGTGGTGACCCTGAAAGGTATGTATGGAAGACGGTAGAGCCACAGGATACAAGGGAGTTGGAGATCTGAAGTACTGCTTGAAGGAGAGCCAGCAGTTGATCAAGGACACCCGATTTGTGTAAAGCCACTTGAGGCATGACATTCATCTGTTATAGCTACTAGCATTACCCTAACTCATATATGAAAGTGTTATTTTGGGTGGGCATAATTTCTAGGAGTCTAAGAGAGAAATTAAATTATGTGGAATGTAAAGCTACCCACACCAGCTCTGTTTGCCTGTTTCCTGAAGAAAGAGATCAGAGAAAAAATTCTTAAGTTCTAGAATAGGAGCAAAACGGTGAGGTGGTTTCTGACTTTCTATCAGTGATGAGAGGGGCAGGTTGTGGGAGAGAGCAAGTGAGAAGAGGTGCCAGAAAAAGAAGGATAGAGGTCATAATAACAATTAGCCATATGCCATTTCTCATACCATTTTGGATCATATGAATTCCATAGGTGCCTATCCACCTAAGATTGAAATGGACTTGTGAGAATAAAATTCTTTACAAGTCAAAAAATTTAGCGTTGGGGCTGTTATGGACACTAACAATTATCAGGTTAAATTCTCTCATTTTGCAGAGATTTCATTAACTGCCCAGGATTCTTAGTGGCAGAACCAAGGCAAGAATTCAGCTCTTCCAACTTCTTTTCCACCATCTAACATTTTTTTCTTCCATCTAACATTTTTAACTTATTTTTTTCTACCATCTAACATTTTTAACTTACTTTTAAACTTTAAGGCACTTTCTTATAAATATCATTTCACTCTCTCGTATTTCACACCCAGAACTTACTACAGAGGTTAAGTACACTGAACTTGGCTCTACTGTCAATATTTTAAGAATTCTGACAGCTTTATTGACTAGATTTCTACAATAATAGGGGATTCATTTGTCCACGAGAAGCTACAGGTAGAGAAAATAATCCCCAAACTCTCTTTTTTCATGAAAGAATGTGCAAAGCCCAGACAGGACTGAGAAATGGAAGGCCCCTGGGCCTAATGGAATGCTTACTGAGATC
Source organism: Tapirus indicus (assembly GCA_031878705.1). Classification (NCBI taxonomy): domain Eukaryota; kingdom Metazoa; phylum Chordata; class Mammalia; order Perissodactyla; family Tapiridae; genus Tapirus; species Tapirus indicus. The sequence continues at coordinate 24,344,657 of CM062939.1, read as the reverse complement.
TATCGATCCTGATGCAGCACATTGATTGGCCATCTAACTCCACACTCTGTAATGTCGAGCCAAAAGAAGAAGTATGGCAACAGATAAAAGATGTCACCAATGTCACCTGCTGTGATCACAAGTTTCCAAAAGGGATTGTGACAGCGAAGCATCTCTTTAACGTTAGTTCCCAGGAATATACTGTCGAGTATTCATCTCAGTAAGAGCCCAATAGCATCTCAGATATTTCTACTTTAGAGTCAAATGCAGTTTTAATATATAGGTTTGCCTGTTGGTTTTTTGGTTTTTTTTTTTACATATTCACTTACTTGTTATTATGTATTACCAACTGAAGAAAAGTTAAAGAAATAGAGACTTTTAGGAAGTCCTTTACTATGACAAGGCTTTCTTACATTAGTCATCTAAGATGCCAACTCTAAAAGGGTCTGAATGGACAAAATTAAACAGATTGTGTATTAGAACAGCAGCATGTCACCCAGACTTGAGTTACATGACCTGGGTTCAAATCCTCTTGTTAGGGCTTAATGACTGACTGTGTCTCTGGGAAAGTTGTATAACTTATTTTTGCTTCAGTTTCCTCAACTATAGGATGGGGATAATTAATAGTAGCTACTTCATAGGATTAAATGAGTTTGTATTTTTAAAATGCTTAGAACAGTGACTGGCACCTAATCAGTGACCTGAAAAGGTTTGTTTAAAAAAAACAATAACAAGATAACTTACTGGGTCAACCTGGGGGCACATCAGACTTCATTACTCTTTAAGTGCTGCTGGACAGACAGTCTCAGGAATAAAGTGACTCAGGCGCCCCCCCAGGGCAAAAGATAACAATAGGCCATTGCGTTTGTCAAAACCATTCTACTAACCCCCTCAAGTAAACCTGTGAAAACCAAAAAATAATTCATTTTTCATATGTCTAAGAACAGAAAATTCGAGAACAGTGATTAGCTGATATTGAACCTCAGGTTAGCTACCCTGGCCGCTCAGCAGGCACCCCCAACCACCAATTATTGTGTATGCAGGGAGTGCAAACCAATTAACCTGAGCAAACATGAATAAAAAGGTAAATCTCCTGAGGTGAAAAACTATACACTGCTCTCCAAAATGATTAGTCCCTATATGAATTATAATCTTCATTGATTCTCTCGTTCCCTCCTCCCTTAGTCAGGGTGGCCAATCAAAAGTTGCCCATATACTATTTTTATGTAATGCTAAATGTTCCTGAAGGATATGAGGGATAAATATGGTGATACTAAAATAGCAGTCAAAATGATGTACCACAGGAAGGCAATAAATGAAAAAATATGATGAGGAATGAAAAGGAATTAGAGATGAACCAAAACAAAAACCACTTGCCCAACTAAAAGGGGAAAAAATAGCTACAATCAGGAACAGCTATATAATTTGTGGGGCCCAGTGCAAAAAGAACCGGCAGAGGTCCTTGTCCAAAGCTTATTAAAAATTTCAAGATGGCAACAGCAGAGCATTAAGCCAAGCACGAGGCCTTCTAAGTGTGGGCCACGTGTAACCGCACAGGTGTCATGCCTAGGGAGACTGCCATGGTTATGAAGACATGACCTTATGAGAAAAATAAAAACAAAGAGAAGCACATGAATTCAGACGAAAGTCTAGGAATATTTAAGGGAATGGAAAAGGAAATATTGGAAGATCTGATAAAAGGTATGAGATTAAGGAAATGGCAGGGAATAGAGAGAGAAGAGTAGGAAATAAAGATGAAGGAGTGAATAGATAAGAAAGACCAAAGTGAGAAGACAAATCTGAGCCATCCCCACCTGTGAAAGGCACAATAGAAATATGGACCAAAAGAGGCAAGTCCATATTTGGTCTCCATACCATGCAAGCGATGGGTTGGTACTATGGGCCTTCGTCCAAGGAAATGATGATTCCAGTTGCCCAAGGAGCCTACTTAGAAGCTGGGGGAGGAGGGATTGTGAAAAAGGGCGATGACTAAGTGTTATGGAAAAGTTCTCTCAAAGTCGTTTGAGCAGGAAAACATCTAAATGTGGGTCAATCTATTTTTTAGAATAAAGAGGACATCTAACATTGAAACCATACTACCATAGCTAGCTTTTCAAATGATGGAAGAAATAGGGCACTTGAACAAGAACAGGCAAAACTCTTCATTATGAAACATTGCTTTATATTACACAAAACTCAGGAGTTAGATAGCCATTATGTAAAGGATAGCTAAAATGGATCGCCAGCCACTACACACAACCAGGAAGAACAAAGAACAAAGAACAAAGCAGAGTTAGTTCATATTGCTATTATGAACAATAATCAAAATAATTAACTGCTGATTAAAGTACATGCTTTGATGTGTTAAAAAAAATTCCAGTGTACATATGTGTATCAAATGAGTTGAACCATCCAAGTCCATGACCTTGAAAAATTATACTTGCAGCCCAATAAAGCTGCAATTCCTCAAAAAATTTTTAGAATCATCTTTCTTCCTGGATTGTTTTTAACCCCGAAGAGTTTTGATTTTTCTTTTTTAATTAAAATCTGGAAAGTAAGTTGTCAGTTCTGAAGGTAAGGCAAAAAGAGAATTCACAAAAATAAATAAAACTATAAATTTTAAAAAGAGAATTCACAAAATGTTTAAAAGTGATGACACAATTATGGAATAAGGAGATAGATTATCTTGCTCCATATGCTCATAATACATAAATCTATGAAATTAGAGAAATTTAGAACTGTAAACAACCTTAAAGACCATATAATCTAGCCTAGAATTTCCTGTTAAATGGATAAAGAAACTGAGGCCCCAATAGACTTGCCTGAGGTTTCACATTTGGCTCATAAAGAGTCATGACTAGAACTTAACTCACATTTTTCCTCACCCAGTGGTCCGCACCACTTGGAGCCATTTGCCAAAACTGTATGACCTTCTAGAAAGTCATTGAGAACCACAGGTATCATCTACAAACACGCTGAATCGTTGCCATTTCTGAAAGGCAAGTCAGTCAGTCCTGGTTGTCATGGCAATAACTCTTCAAACTCACAGCCTGGTGATTGCATATGTAAAATGCAGCCGACCCAGACAGGAATAAGCCTTATTAAAACAACATTCTAAAAATGGCACCGCTTACCTGGTTTGCCCATTCTGAGTTCCAGAATCTTGACAGCAATTGTCACCTAAGTTCAATTCAGTCCAGATATCTATATTTAAGAGTATTGGGAGTTATTCTTTGTCTTGGAACTTAAGAAGAAGGAAAAAAAAAAGGTTGAGACTAACTGAACCCAATATTATGAAATCGAAATTTAAAAGGTTAGTGTATATGCATTAGCATAATTACACAAAAAACTATAAATAAACAATGAGATTCTAATATTAAATCCCCTCACTAATAATTAATGAAGCCTCTAGCCTCCTACCTCTCTTTACTTCTTTCTCTTATTGTCCATTTTTTCCTGACCCCATGCTGTTCTTTTCCCATACAAGTATTAAGTTATGGTCAATTTCTTGTCTGAGAGCACTAACACAGACTCTTCGTCTACAATTGCTCAGAATCAGATTCAAAATAAGAGAGTTCTTTCCCACTGTTTCCTAAGGAGATGTTTTGCCCTCCGCAATGCAATCTGAAAAGAAACTGCTGATAACCAGCTACTAGACATGTGTTTCCTATTCTAACCAGAAAATTTCATTCTCTAAGTTTCTACCCAACTCCTCTTTGTAGGGAGAGAAATTTCCAAGTTAAGCCCAGCCTAAAAACTTATCCCCCATAGGAGAGACACAGGAATCCTATGAGACTCCCTAAGTGCTGCAACCTAAGATTTTTTTTTTTTGGTGAGGAAGACTGGCTCTGAGATAACATCTGTGGCAATCTTCCTCTATTTTTTGTATGTGGGCCGCTGCCACAGCATGGCTTGATGAGTGGTGTAGGTCTGCACCCGGGACCCAAACCCACGAACCCCGGGCTGCCGAAGCACAGCACGCTGAACTTGACTGCTACTCCACCAGCCTGGCCCCCTACAGCCTAAGATTTTACCATTCAAACATTCCAGGATACACACAATTGATTGTTCAAACATTTCAAACATGTATGCAGGTCTTCTGTGTCACAGCACAGTTTTTACATAAATTTTCTCTGTGGGTATGACTATGTCTGACAGCTGGGCCATGGCACGTTTGTGTTCTCCGTCACCACCCCAGCTCTCAGAAGAGAATGGTCAATCACTACCTAAAACCCAGGTTTCCCAAAACATTCAGCATCCACCGGACTGACACCTGATGTTACATCTCCTAACTAACCCCTTCCTCTCCCTTTCTCAGCCTCTCACTGTGCTTTCTGATACTTCAGATCTGTGACCAACAAATTCACTCATACTCCCAATTCTTCTTTGAATGCCCCTTTGCCCCTATCTGCTACTCTGAAACTGTTCTCTGCAGCTGTCTCAGGGACATGAAAGGAGCCTGGTGTTCTTTGATCCACAGTACTGCTTCTAAACCATTTATTTCTCCAAAAGCTTTTAAAACCCACATTTCCCTTGAAGCGCTGCCTTCCTGCTATGCCACTCATTCTCTTGTTGCTCTCCTTTATGGTCCTATTTATATGGACCTCCTGTTTACTGAAAACATTGTTTCCTGACTACCTACATTCCCTCCGCCCCTACACCATTCACCATTCCTTGGAACTTCAACAGCCGTATGGACGAGTCATCAAAAACTCTGGTTTATCAGTTCTTTGATTTCACTTTCAAACGCTTCTCTTCCCCCTTAGCCACCCACTCCTGTTGTTACAACTGAGACCTCACATGTCAGTAAACACATCACCGCCAAAATCCCATGTGAAACATCCCACTCAGATCTTTCTCTTCTTCCACCTCACTCACTTCATTAATTCTTCTACTGTGGTCTCCATTGATGGCCTCATTACTTTTTCACCCCCTTCCTTTCCTTCTCACTCAAGCTAGATTCGGTGGTCCATGACTATAATTACGCTCTTGGAAACACCCTCGACATCTTCATCATGTCTTGCTCTGTTGTATTTCACTGAAAAACAAAACAAAATGAAACTCTTTTTTTGCTCTCTTCCTTTTGTCTGCCTGCCACACAGCTGCTGGATATTGCTAGCAAATATCACACTCTGGCTTATTCATTTCACGATAACAAATTGAAAATGATCAGCCACCAATTCCCAGCAACCTTACATCTCTTCCCAAGCAAGTCCATTTTCCCACTTTCTGAGATGACGTTGCTTTCTCTGCAAACCTCCTCTCTACTCTCTCAGATGAGGATCTTGTCTCAAAGTCATTGAAAAAAATAGAAACTACTAGATTAGAATTCCATCATAGTGCTACCATCAACTCTACAAATGTTTCCTCTGCTTTCAGCTTTGAAAGTGACTATACGCCTATCAAAAACAATTGTTTCCACAAATGCTTTTGCTCCAACCCTCTCACCTTCTCAAGAATTTCACAGCAGCCGTAATCTCCTTGTGCCCTGGTATCCATCCACTATCTCTGCTAGATCATTTCCATCAGTCTGCAAATATTTTTTTCTATCTCCTATCTTAAAAAAAAAATCACTTGACCTCATACCCCCAACCCAGCAAACACTTTCTTTTTCTCCTTCTTTCCACAGCAAAACTCCTTGAATGAGTTGTCTGTATCTGCTTCCTTATTTTCAATTCACTCTTCAAACTTTCTAATCTATTAAGTCACCAAATACCTCTTGTTGCCAAATCCTTGCTCATTTCTTTCTTCTTATTATACTTATTTCTTCAGCAGCATCCGGTGATGGCCACATTCAATCCTACACTGTCAAATACCATCTGCAATAACGACTCCCAAATGTATACCTAGATCTAAGTCCAGACTTCACCATCGCCTACTTGAAAACTTTTCTTGAATGTGTAATAGGCATCTCATAAGACAAAAACATAGCTCTTCCCCAAGTCTTTCCCACTTCAGGAAACAGAACCATAATCCACTGAGCTGTTCAAGTGGAAATCAATGATTCCTTTCCTCCTGCCCTCTAATCCATCCTCAAGTCCTGTTGGGTCTGGCTCCAAAACAAGTCCCAAGTCAATTTCCTGCTCTCCATTTGCATTTCCACCATATTCCAGGACACCACCATCTCTCCCCAGGACTATTCCAGAGTCTCTGAATTGGCTTTTTGTTTCATCTCACTTCCGCAACACCAATTACCCATGCTCCACAAAATAGCCAGATGTTTTTAAACCTAGGTTAGCTTATGTTACACCTTGCTTAAAACCCTTCCACGGCATCCCATTTCTCTTAGAATAAAGCCAAATTCCTAACCATTCTCCTCTTCAACCTCCCTTCACACAGTTTACCCCTTTAGTCACTGCAGTCCAAGTACATGGTCTTCCTTCCCATTGCGTGGACACACCAAACCTTTTCTTACTTCTAAGCCTTTGCATTTGCTGGTTTTTCTACTTGAAATGCTTCCTCTCCCTCCCTTCTCCTCCATCATTTCACTTGACTTGCTTATTCACATTCTTAAAGTTTGGCACAAATATCACCTCCTCACCTCCTCAGAGAAGTCTTCACCACCTCCATCTAGAATGGCCTCCCACAGCTACTCTATCTCATTACTCTATTTTTCTTAAACTCTTATTACAGTCTGTAATTACCTTGTTTATGGGTTTACTTACTTTTTCATTGTCTTGTCTTTCTCCTCACAGTTTAAGCTCACAGAGGGACTCTGTCATGATCCCTGGTGAATCTTCTGCACCTACTACATTGGCACATTAGAGGAGCTCATTAAAGATCTGCAGAATAAATGAAGGAATTTGCACCTGATACATTTCGTCTGGAATATATTCACTGAGGATATTTGAGGAATAATTGAGGATATGACTTACATTTTCCATATGCTTAATTTTCAAAAGTGTGCATTACACCTGATTTTAAACTTTTGGGTTTAAAGATAGTTGTGGTCTTGTTTATAGCATCTTTATTTAGACTGTTATTTGCTTGGAATGTTTGGATGTTTTTATTACCTAGATTTAGATAAGTATCTGATAGCCCAAGCAGGTTGTAGTACATAAACATAATACTAATAACTAACATTTGCAGAGAGCTTACCTGGTGACAAGCTCTGCTTGAATCTCATTATGTACACTAAACCGAGGACATAATTATCACACCTATTTTATGGATGAGGAAGTCCTTTTATACCTTCTGATTTGAAGCAGTTTTAATTAAGGGGATATCTTCTAATTCTCTTCATTAGGACTCAGTGGTAATAATTATCAGGAATGACTAAAACAGTACTAGCATCTCTTTCTCCAGATCACACAAGTTGAAAAGTCTTTCCAGAATCTTGATTTGAAAAGACTTCTGTCATTTGCATAATGAAACACATAATGTATTTCAACCAATAAAACCAAATGCTTAAATCAAATATTTAAATGTTGTTTTCTGTGCATGTTATTTCTCTCTGTAAAATACAAGAAAGCATCCTTTGATCAGAGGCTTTCTTTTCATTTCCTCTGGGCCCAATGTCGTGCCAGCCCATTTCACAGACAATACTACTGAGATGGACAGCAGTAGCTGATGTGGTATTGATTACTTCATGACACTACACATTAAATATTCACTCTAATAAATGATTCTCCTAGTTCCTTCTGAGTCTGGGGTTGCAGGGAGCCATACCTGCCAGCAGAACTGGAGTTAGATTACCTCTTCACCACCTCTCCCTTATGTGGGTGCTGGAAAAGCAGGACTCCACTATCAACAATACAGTGAAGGATGTGGATTATGATGAGGATAGAGTCAAATACTTATAAATAATTACATTTTCTGTTTTGTTTCATGAAACATATACCTATGCATTTTCATAATATGAATAAGTTTTTATATTTTGAGAAAAGAATGATTTTTATATTTTGAATATTTATTAACACATCCCAATGGCCTTAATTTTTACAACTTTAATAAATAACTTTGAAGAACTAACATATTATATTTATATAACAACCTAAAATTAATACATGATTGTGAAGGGAAAGGAAGAATGCATTTTAGATCCTTTTGCAGGGGGTGCGGAAAGAGCACTGTCAAAAAGCGTCTGGATTCAGCTAAAGAGTGCTGGATGTTGGCAAAGAGAAAGTGTCTCAATAACCCCACACATCACCCTAGGGCATGCCCCTTAACATCCTTCACTTCTAGTCCCATGTTTCTCAAAGCATCATTCTATTGGCACTTCATGCGTACCATCACACATCTTTTTAGCCCACCCCTGACTTCAGCCACTACTGCGGAAACCAGTTCTCTTCAGGTTTCCATCAGCTTTCCAAGATGCAATCTGACAGCATGCCGTCTTGGCCTGTACTTCTTACCCCTTGCTCCTGTCCCAGGGCTTTTGTGCACATGGTCACAGCTCAGGCGCGCACCATCCTGAGGGCAGCACAGTCAACGCCTATGGGGCTACCATTGACCACGGAGGGGAAGGGGATGGATAAATGCTTCCATCTCTCGGCCTCCAGTTGGACAGTTCTGAAAGGTATTTCATAGGCTTCTCAATAGATTCCAGCAAGACCAAGCACCAGACAACCCCCAGCAGTAGTGAAATTGATAACTCATCCTTATTTGGCTTTCCTTCCTTCCTCATTTCATGCCCCTAGTCTTCCCTTCTGGCCTCTGCAATTAGTCCCCAAAGAAACCACTTGCATGCAAGACTTGTCTCAGCCTCTGCTTTCAAAGGAAGCCAGGCTAAGACATTCTCTTCCATTTATAGAATTTTTATGTTGGAGGAAAAAAGGTTAAGTTATTCAACTGATAAGTAATTTTAAACATAATTTTATATTTATAATTAATTCCAAATATATTCTGGAAAAAATGCATGTTTTACATTTATTTGTATCTTCCAACATAAAACTTTTAAAAAGTTTCACACTTTGAGTGGGTAACATAGGAATGCCATCTTAGAAATCAAGTTGTTACTGTAGTAGATACGGAGTAGTTCCCTTGGGTGTAACAACTTATGCTTGTGCCCCACTGTCTATGGGCCAACTTACACCTACCTAGCTAAATCTTGTTGCCCAAGGGCTTTTCTCTGAAACTACTGAGAGCCCGCTCTGAGGAAATAGTAGGCCACAGTTCCTAGAATTAACCTCTGGTGTAGCCCTCAACAAATGACTGATGGGAGTGGGGAATTAATACTCAGCTCCCTAAAGAAAGACAGACAGAGAGAGAGAGAGAATGTAGATAGATAGAGACAGAGAGTTAGAGACGTTACTATAAAGAGAATTGTGTCATCCCCCCAAATTCATATGTTGAAGCTTTAACCTCCAATATGACAGTAATTGGAGTTGGGGCCTTTGAGAGGTAATTAGTTTTAGATATTGTCATGAGGGTGGGGCCCTCATGATGAAATTACTTCTCTTATAAGATGAGATACCAGAGAACTTGCTACCCCCACCCCTATTTCTGCCGTTTGAGGGCACAGTGAGAAGCCATCTATCTGCAAGCCAGGAAGCGAACCCTCACCAGGGAACTTAATTGGCCTGCACCTCCATCTTGGACTTCCCAGCCTCCAGAACTTTAAGAAATAAATTCCTGTTGTTTAAGCCACCCAATCTATGGTATTTTTGTTACAGCAGCCTGAGCAGACTAACACAGATATAGATATTCCTCATCCCCGAGGTGGGAGATCTCTGGGGTGTGTATTCTACACTCTTCCCCAGATTTTCCTCTATGATTAAGTGTCAGTGGTCATTAGTAGTAACTGGCTCGATAACGTACCTTACATTGGCTGCCTCCTCTTCCCTGTCTAACTTCCCCATTTCCTTACCGATATCTCCTACATTTCGTAAATAAGTTATTTTGCACTAGGAAACTGTCTCAAAATCTGTTTCTGTGGGTACCCAAATGGAAACAGTTTTGTTGGTATAAAACTCTGGAAAGCACTGCCCTGGGTTATATGCAGTGAGAAAACTACTACAAAGCTAGTTCAGCACTTTTACCCGCTAGAGTTAAACCAGCTTAAATGAGATCCAACAAAAATGAGAACTCAGAGCTTAATTCACAAAAGGATCTGTGGGAAGAAAACCAGTATGCATATCTATTCTTAAAATGGTTGTGCCTCAGCGCCTACGTGGCTTAGGGCTAAATTGGGGTGGGTATTTTTGTTTTGTGTTTTTTTAGATTTTTTTTTTTATGACTTAGTGGTAAATTTCATTCATACTCCTAACAAACTGCTTTTTCAAAATATTTTTACCAAAGTAGTGGGAACTGTATTTTCTTCACTGAAGAAAAAATGAAGAATAGCTAAATTGATTTCAACCACCTTCTCAATCTTTTCATCATAGTCTCTTCAAATGTCAATCCACCATCTGAGGTATATATTTTTAACATTCCAATATCATAGTGTGTTGCTTAAGACCTCAACCCTCACCTTTCTCCTCAGACATACCGTTTTTATGAAAGATAAAATTGAATCAAGGAATTGGCCTGAGGCAATGAGATGAAGCAGATACCTGCCCTAGGTTTATGCCTACTCGAAGTGAAAAGAAATATAAAGTCTCCTCTTTGGAAATTATCACATTAAATTTGGTTTTAATGAGTTCCTCCTTATTGCCAGTGTGTAAGCAAGATTATTCTTTGAAAGTTTTTCCATCTTCATCCTCGCGACATCCACAGATTTCCTCATATATATTCTTTATAATATTCTTTATTCTAAGAATAAAGAACCCACAAATCCAAATCCAGTGACTTAAGATGGACTTAGATGGTGGGATGAGATGAGAAAATAAGAAAAAGTTCCCATTACTCACTGGAGAGAATGACTACCACATAGCTGTTCTGCATAAATCTCTAAGAAAAATATGTACTGGGCACTTTCTATGTGCTAAGTATTGTACCAGTCCCCAAAAAGTCAATATTAAGAAATTTACATTTATTTAAAAATCCTCAAAAAGCTGACAATTTATTGTAAACGCAGAAAAAGTAACCCCCAGATTTCATTATGGTGTTATAAATGCGGCCACCCAGCTCTTCACTTGGGTGCTACAAGAGCTCAGGAAGCAGCCCGTCAAAGAGCCTGCAGATTCAAGTATATGGGATATACTTCTTCCCCATCATGTCTTACTGGAAAAATCCACTTCCCCACCCCCACTCCCTCCAAAACTCACAGCTATCTAAAAAGTTTTTTTTTTTCATTCTATATCAACATAGCTGATAATTAGAATTTATATAATGGGGTTGAAATAGAACACTTGATGAGAGAAAACAGTATCAGATAATATAACCCCATTGCCCCCCAGGATATTCCAACCTTAAAGTGTGAAATTTGATTCATCCATCCTAGCAACCAACATTTTTTTTTTTACAGACTTAGCGACACAATATTAGTGAAGATAGTGCTCTCTTAGGTTCTGTTACTCTTTTGCCCCTGGTTCACTGAAAAACAATTTAACTTCTTTCTTTCAGTACCCCTCCAGCTCAGGCCTAGCCTTTCCTTTTGAGTCACTGAACTCCCCGAAGGAACAAAGGCTAAGCCATGACTTTTAACAGAATCCTTGCCCAGTACCCTGGGTCCAGCTTAGGACCATTGGATCACATCACTGACTACAGCAGGCACAGCACCAGGCACCAGAGATAAAGAAATGAAGGAGAACTCTATCTCAAGATCTAGAGATAGACAATCAAGACATGTTTTTCCACAGCGCTACAATGGAGGCATGTGAAAGATGCCGTAGGAGGAACTTACACAGCAGAAGAGGGGAAAGATGGTGATGGAAGTTTTCCTGGAGGAGGTGAGATGTGAGCTGCATCTTTAAAAAGGAGCTGACGTTGGCTGTGCACAGAAGGGCTGAAGGAATTACCAGTGTGCTGCATTCCTTCTCATCTTTAAAGGCTCCTCCAGAACCTTAGATGAAAGGTGTCAGGGAAGTGGAAAGCAACTGAAGTCATGAAGGCGAAGACTCATAGGCGATCCCGTTAGCCAAAGAGCTCACGGAAACATCATAAAGGACAGGGATGTAAGAGAAACCCTGGACCGCCTAGGATTGATATTCTTGGTTCAAATAAATCTCTCCTCTCCATTCCACCTGCGTTTGCCACTTGCAGAAAACACAAGGGTCCTGAGAGCTTTATGAAGTGTCCTGAAAATGTGAAGTTCCAGCTATCAACATAACTTACTAACTCCACCAACGCCAAGAGAGGCTTTATAAACATACTCAGAGTTTTATCTTATGAAAAAAAATGGAAAAGTAGCCAGTTTTGCATATATTTGCTCAACCCACAGTTAAGGGAGGAACTGGATTCAGATGTGTGCACATATGTGAGGGGACATAGAAGCACTTGTAATTTTTTTAAAGGTAAACAACACTACATACGTAAATGTCTCGTGTTTTATGTACTTTCACAAGTTAGTTATAAAACAGTTTCCTTTTGTCACTGTCAAGCCTCGAGAATATATAAAGATGACAGACCCTTGCCTCTTGAGTAAAAATAAGACATATAAGAATCAACTAAATTATAGAAATGGTAGTATGCTTTCATCTCTTCATGAGCAATAATTATATTGTAATCAACATACATAGGATCTTACTGAAAACTATTTATACCCTTAACTTCTTTGGCAACTGGAAAAAGAAAAAGATTCTAATATGAAAACTTGTCATATATTTCTCCCTGTAGTGGGAATCAACTAATGTGTGGGCTTCAGCCCTGATCTACGTTGCATGTCGTCATGACATACACATATCATTCGAATAAAAAAATAAAATCAAAGTGATGTGGCCCATTATGGGAGAATGTCCATCCTTGATAGCCTTTAGCAATGTTAATGAGTATAGAGGAGTCTCCATTCTGTGAAAAAGAGAGAATCTACAGCAGGGAAATACCACCTATGCTGAGTGGTTTGGTGGAAAGCAGCCATAGATGGGCAAAGTAGCATTTTTAAGATGCTGCCAAAATAAAATTAGAACTCAAAAGTCTTGACCAGGAGCATTTGAAAACTATCAGTGGTAATAAAGTTAATTAGATGGTTAATGGCAAAGATGAATAGCTATTTATATTTAATGCCAAATAAAGTGAATACATTGGCATCTAGGAAATGGTATATACCAGCCTCGTAGAACTATCAAGACAGTTCCAAGTCCACAGTCTGATTCAATAGGAATAAAAATCAGAAATTTCCCTAAAGTGTCTGCAGTTTTATCATCAGCTCTTATCAGTTTGCTTTAGAAACTTGCTAGCTGTTGTCCAGTAAATTCATATTTAGGTTCATCTTTCATAATTCATTTAGTTTCACTGGAATATTATAAAGGGCAGTGATGTAAGGGAAGCGTTGGACCAGCTTCATGCACAGGTAAAAGATCCATTGAAAATGCAAAATAGAGTAATGAATTTTAATGTAAAAGAGCACGGGAAGTTCATCAATGTGGTTTCAGATTCCACATTGCAACTGAAACTGGCAAACAGCTAGCCGTTGATGATTAAGCAGCTAGTAACTAGAAGGGATCAGAATTGGCCACCTCAAAATATGTCTCTGTCTGAAAGACATTTTAGCCCCAACCCCCACTAACTGACCAAAAGAGTTTGGGATGGGAGGCCTGCCCCCAGAACAGGCCATCACATAGACATCTCTGGGTATCTGGGAGGGTCCTTGCTAAGCCCCTTCTTAGTTCTGGTTACCCTTTGTAAGAGACATTTACATTTGTAAAGGAAATCTCCATTTGTAAAGGTATCTTCATCCCTGTGCCAGGAAGAAGTGGCGTTGGGGGAAGACCTTATCTAGAAACTCATCAGAATGGAAGGTAAGGACTTAAATCTGCATGATAAACTTACCCATTGCTAATTGTGCTGTTCAGGCACTATGCTATCTGATTCCCACTAGGTTCCTATAGACAACATCTCCCTAGAGCCAGAGTCACCATGGTAATGGGTGTTTGAGCTATTTTTTTCAGGAATTGGAGACCCTTGCCCACTTCAGGCCAGTTGAGACCACCACCCCACCAACTGAGCCCATGCAGACGTATGTCTGATAGGCAACCTTTTCACATCAGGGTGTTGGAGCTCCACCCTCAGGGCATGCTAACACTGCCATTCTGTGGACATGCATCCTACAAAGAGGCATGAAGCCTGACTACGCTTGCGCAGATCATCAATTACCTCATCTCTCCTCACCTCCAATCATTTCATACCACCTTGCCCTCTACTCCATTAATATCCCTGAGCCCCTGTTGTCGGGGAAGCAGATTTGAGATTCATTCTCTCCTGTTTCCTCACTTGACTGCCCTGTGATTAAACTCTCTCTCTGCTGCAATCTTGTCATCTCCATGTTTGGCTTTCTGGATGGGGGGCAAAAATGGACCTGGTATGGTAATAATTTGGCAAGCCAGCCAGGAGGAAAGTCCAGGTGGACCTTTTTGCCTGAGACTCTTGAGCCCCTTGCCAGTGTGGAGAACCTGTGGACAAGTCCAGCGGCCACCAGGAGCATTTCTCCTGGGACTGTTCTGGGATTCTTTTCCTGGCTTGCTACTGCTGACTCCTTGGTGCATATTTTCACTTTGCAGTAGAGATGGTTTCTGGGTTTGGAAGGTGTCTTTTGGTCAGTAACTTCCGTACAAGTGACTACACCCTTCTTTCTTCTTCCTTCTGGGTTGACTTCTGAAAATGAAGCCTTGGTTTGGCAGGGGATACCTTCCATGACTTCAGAAAAGGGAGCTTTGGTTTGGCCTTCATTGTGAGGGTCTTGGTTTGGGGGACGCACAAAATTCTCGAGATCTGGTTCTAACTGCAGCATAAGTATACTTTGACTGGCCACGTCTAAATCTGGAAACAATGGGAAATGTTAATTCCATTCCCACCTGCAGCCTTCTAGGCTGCATTCTTCAAAATTGGGCAACTTTCAGTTACGAGTCCATGAAAAAGGAAAAAAATGTATTTTTTTGTAACACTTTGTGGCCATAATATTCTTTAGACTCCAGAAAAAAATGGCCTGAAAATGGGTCCTTAAATCATAATAAAATCTCCCTATTAGACCTATTTTGTAAATGGGAAGAGAAATGAGATGAAATACCTCATGTTCAGTCTTTTATGTTGTTATACCAGAATAAGCCTGTCCAGAGGACACGGAAGACTTTGGTTCAACAAGAGGGAAAGATTAAAAAACCTGTTTTGCTTGATTCTAGTGATTCTAATGAAAAGGAGAATGATTTATTGATAATTCAGTCAAATACTCCAGCTGCTCCTCCTCCATCCCCATACGGTGATGCTGTCACTCCTCTGCCACCACCACCTGAGCCACAACCCCAGGCTCAGGCTCCCCAGTCTCTGAGGATCAAAATGTAGGAGTGGTCTCCCCATCCCATACCCACCAGAATACCCAACTTGGCCAGGGAGCTGCCCAAAGGCAGGTGGGGCAATATCCATTAAGGCAAGTCCCCATTGGAGGTGTAGATGCTGCGACTGGGCTGCCAATGGGACTAACTTGGGTGCATTCTCCCTTTTCAGCTTCAGACTTGTTTAACTGGAAGAATAACATGCCTACCTAGAGAGATGACCCAAAAAGAATGGAAAATCTTTTTTCATCGATTTTTGCTACCCATAACCTGACTTGGGCAGTTGTACAAAGCCTATTGAACACACTCCTCACTTCTGAGGAGTGCTGAATGATTTTAGAAAAAGCTAGAGAGGAAGAAAACTGGCTACGTGCAGAAGCCCCAGGCAACCCTGAGACGGCCAAGGCAGCGCAAGCAGTGCCAACAACTGACCCTGAATGGAATGTAAATGCAGAGGATAGAGCCAGACTTGAACATTATCAGGACTGTGTTTTGGCAGGGCTTTGAAAAGGAGTCCCAAATCAAAAGAGCTTAAATAAAGTACAGGAGGTAAAGCAAAGGCCTAATGAAGACCCTTAGGAATTTTTAGACAGAATTTTTGAGGCATATAGGCAATATCCAGGTATAGATCCAGAGGCATCAGAGAATTTAAAAATGGTAAATATGACTTTTATCAACCAGAGTGCCCCGGATATTTACAAAAAACTGCAAAAGTTGGAAGGGGCCCTAGGGAAGCAAATGTCACAATTAGTTGAGATTGCCTTCAAAGTTTTCAATAACAGAGGCCAGGTTCAAGAAAGAAAGGAGCAATGGAGTGTGAAACACCAAGCCACCCTACTGGCAGCTGCCCTGACTCAAGGACCACCCCATGCTCCCCCAAGAGGACAAACCTGACCTAAGCTAGGCCATCCTGCACCCCTAACTCCAATTCACAAGGGACACCCTGCTGTGGGACCCTGCCAGCATGCTTACTGTAAGAAGGAGGGCCACTGGGAAAGGCAATGACCCAGCCTAAGTGAAATTCTTGAAGGGATGGGCCACAGGCAGCATGCCAAATGCCACAGGTCACTGATAGTGATCAAGAATGATGGGTCCAGGGGCTCCTGACCTCACTGACTTTGTCACAATTTCCCACCAGAGCCCTGGGTGACCATGACAGTGGGAAATAGACTTTTGGACTTTCTGATTGATATGGGGGCTACTTACCCAGTTATCAATGTTTGGCTTTCTAAACTCTCTGAAAAGACAATGTTAATGATGGGAGTCTCAGGAGAAATCTTGAAAAAGTCATTTCTCCAACCCCTAGACTGCCAAATGGGAAAAACTTACTGAAAACATAATTTCTTGTACATGCCTGAGTGTCCTGTTCCATTGCTGGGATGAGATTTGCTGACCAAGTTCAAGGCCAGAGTGACCTTTGCACCTGGACGGATGGACATTAAGGTACCACCTGAACAGCCTTGTGCCCTCCAAGTGGCGCTGTTACAACAAACTGAGGAGCCTCCAACAGAGATTCCAGAAGAAATCTTACAAGAGGTAAGGCCAGACATATGGGCAGACGGGAGGCTGGGATGGGCAGACAGCAGTGCCTATACATGTTAAAATTCATTCCGAGTCAAAAACTTCCAAATTTGAGGCAGCACCCACTAAAGGAACATGCAGGTGAGGTATTCAACCTGTATTGACTGCCTTTCTCAAATACAACCTCATCTGCCCTTGTTGGTCCCCATGTAACACCCCAATTTTACCAGGGCAAAAGCCTGGCACACAGGAATGTCACTTTGTGCAAGACTTAAGGGCAATTAACCAGATGGTGGAAGATATCCATCCAGTGGTGCCAAACCCTCATACCTTGGTTACCACCTTGTCTGGAGATTTCAGTTGGTTTACAGTTCTGGACCTCACAGATGCATTGAGTCCCAACTCTCAGGAGCCATTTGTCTTTGAATGGGAGATCCTGAGACTAGAGCCAAACAACAGTACTGTTGGACGGTCCTCCCTAAGGGCTTTAAAAATGCTCCCACTATCTTTGGAGAAATCTTAGCCAGAGATCTGAGAGATCTCCAGTGAAACAAAGGGACTCTTCTCCAATATGTGGATGACATCCTGATCTCGAGTAAGACCAAAGAGACCTCAGACCAGAACACAACTCTGACTCTAAATTTCTTAGCCAAGCAAGACTACAAGGTCTCCAAGAAAGAGGCCCAGATCTCACAGTGGTCTGTTGATTATCTGGGTTTTGAACTGTCCCAGGGTCAGAGAAGCCTGCTTCCTGACAAGAGAGAGTCACTGACGAGGGGAGCAGTGCCCACCATTAGGAGACAACTGTGAGGGTGCCTGGGCACGGCAGCAGTCTGCCCTATCTGGATCCCTAACTGCAGACTGATAGCCAAGCCCCTCTGAGGGTGGAGACAATGAACCCCTTAATTGGACTGGGGAATGCCATAAAGCCTTCCAAACCACGAAAGAGAAGCTGCTTATCACACCTGCTCTAGGCCTCCCAGACTTTAGAAAGTCGTTTGACCTGTGTGTCCACGAGAGGCAAGGAGTTAGCCTTGGGGTGCTGACCCAGAATCTGAGTAACATGAGAAGGCCTGTTGCCTATTTCTCCAAACAGTTGGATATAGTGGCTAAAGGATGGCTGGTCCGCCTGAGAGTGGTAACAGCCACCTGTGACTCCTTGTAGGAGGCAGAAAAGCTTACTTTGGGTCAGCCCACCACTGTGCACACCCCTCACTGCGTAATTCCCCTTTTGGAACAAAACGGAGGACACTGGCTCACCTCTGGGAGGCTGGGCAAGTACCAAGCCGTACTGCTTGACAACCCTCGAGAAAGCAGTCTCGACCTTAAATCCCGCCAACCTACTTCCCACTAGTACCGAAGACCCTGTACACGATTGCATGCAGATCACTGAAAAAGTTTATTCCAGCTGTCCTGATCTGACAGATCTGCCGTTGGAAAACCCAGGTCTTGAGATGTTCACAGATGGGAGCAGTTTCATGAAACAAGGACAACGCCAAGCCGGATATGCAGTGGTAACCCATCAAAGGACTCTGGGAGCAGAAGCCCTGCCACCAGATACCTCTGTGCAAAAAGCAGAACTTACAGCTCTGACGAGAGCCCTCCATCTAGGTAAGGACAAAAGAGTAACCATTTTTACTGGTTCCAAGTATGTCTTTTCAGTGGTCCATGCCCATGGAGCCATCTGGAAAGAAAGATGATTATTGACTGCAGGGAAAAAGGAGATTAAATATGCTAAGGAAATTTTAGACTTACTAAAAGCTGTCCTGGAACCAAAAGCAGTGGCCATTGTCCACTGTCTGGGACACCAGAAATCGGACTGTCTAACCGCCCAAGGGAACAATTGGGTAGATCAGGCTGTGAAACTAGCAGCCAGAGCAAAAGTATCTAGCTCCCTGCCAATGGCCTTGATTCCTGAAGTAAGTTTAACAAAATGCCACCTAGAGTACTCTCCTAAGACTTAGAAAGGGTCAGTGAATGGGGATTTAACTGAGGCCCATTCTCAGGATGTGGACCACAGATACACCAAAGAAGGGTGGGTTTATAATGGGCAAGGAATAATCCTTCTCCCTGAACATCTTACAGAAGATGTAATAAGTCATATACATCAGAGGACCCACTATGGGAGGGACGCTGGCCTCCAATGGATTCAGAAATTCATTATAGGACCAAATATGCAAAGGACCATTCTAAAGGTGGTTCAAAAATGCATGACATGTGCCAAAAATAACCCAAAGATGGGACCCCCACCATTATTAAAAGGAGTCCAGTCCAGAGGCACTGGAGGCGCCGGGAATTTCAGGTGTTTACTGGTGTTCACAGACACGTTTACTGGCTGGGTAGAGGCCTTTCCCTGCTGGTCTGAAAAGGCTTCTGAAGTGGTTAAAACCTTATTAAAAGAAATGATTCCTAGATTTGGATTACCTACATCTATTCAGAGTGACAGTGGAGGGGTTTTCAGAGCAAGGATTACACAGGAGGTGTCTGGTACCCTGAATATTCACTGGAAACTACGTGCTTCTTGGAGGCCACAGTCTACTGGCAAAACAGAAAAGATGAATCACACCCTTAAAAAGACTTGAGCTAAAATTTGCCATGAGGCTAATTTAACTTGGGACAAGGCCTTGCCAGTTTCCCTGCTCCGGTGAGGGTAGCCCCTAGAAGCAAGCTCCAATTGGGCCCTTACAGAATGTTATATGGGAGACCCTTCCTGTATTTTAAGTATGGCCTGGGGGATCCAGAGGGACTCGGATGAAGGAACTGGACACTGTCAGGTATTTACAGTCTTTGGGAGCTACTCTACCTGCTATACACAAGTTTGCCTCTAGCAGGTAAATGTATCCCACAGATGTTCCCCTACAACACCTGTGTCCTGGAGACTGGGTCTTATTAAAGTCCTGGTGAAACCAGCATCTGGAGGACCAACTCCACCTCCACTGGACTGGGCCCTGTGAAGTGCTGCTCATTACCCACTCCTCAATAAAGCTGAAAGGAATGAAGCCACAGATCCACCACACTCGAGTCAAGCCGGTCCCATGAGAATCATCAGACCCACCACGTCCCATCTACCTGAACACCATGGGAAGGATGAATCACACCTTGGAAGAACATTGTAGCCTAGATCATCCTGGCTTCAGCCAGATCCATACTTCAGTCGCTGGCTTCTCACTACCTGCCTCTTATTCTTGTGAACCTCTAACTGACCTAAAGTTACTTTTCAAGAAAAAGAAGAAGTCACGAGAGAGATATCCACAGCTGACTGGGGTTCTTACGTCCTAGCCACAATTTTTTCAATAGTTGCTCTCTTTGTGATACTTTTCTATTTCTTACAGACCAGCTGTGCACTCACTGGCACACTGCGAGGGTTGGACCATTTTCTTTGCAAAAACCAGATAAGTAACCCCACAGCCTATCGCTAATCTTTTAAAACTGCTCCTCTAACAATCATGGTCTCATCTTTTCCCTAATCAATTATTTCATCCTTGTTTATTAATAATTCATTTGTGAGAATCTCCCAATCTTTGGCAAAAGCTAGGAACAAGAGAATATTTCCAAATGAGTGCTAGACAGTTTCATTCCTCTAACCCAGATCTATGCCCCAATTCAGCAGGAAGTAGCTAGATTGGTCATCATCCCAAATCCATCAAGAATGAGGAATGACCAGAGAATGGGGGGATTGAAACCGGCAAACAGCTAGCCATTGATGATTAAGCAGCTAGTAACTGGGGGGATCGGAATTGGCCACCTCAAAATATGTCTCTGTCTGAAAGACATTTTAGTCCCAACCCCCACCAACTGAGCAAGAGAGTTTGGGTTGGGAGGCCTGCCCCCAGAACAGGCCATCACCATAGACATCTCCAGGTATCTGGGAGGGTCCATTCTAAGCCCATTCTTAGTTCTGGTTACCCTTTGTAAGAGACATTTACATTTGCAAAGGAAATCTCCATTTGTAAAGGTATCTTCATTCCTGTGCCAGGAAGAAGTGGGGATGGGGGAAGACCTTACCTAGAAACTCATCAGAATGGAAGGTGAGGACTTAAATCTGCATGATAAACTTACCCATTGTTAATTGAGCTGTTCAGGCAATATGCTATCTGACCCCCACTAGGTTCCTATAAATGGTATCTCCCTGGGGCTGGAGTCACCATGGTAATGTGTTTGAGCTTTTTGTCAGGAATTGGAGACCCTTGCCCACTTCAGGCCTGTTGAGACCACCAACTCATCAACTGGGCCCCTGCAGACGTATGTTCAACAAGCAACCTTTTGATGTCAGGAGGTTGGAGCTCCACCCTCAGGGTGTGCTAACACTGCCATTCCATGAACATGCATCCTACAAGGAGGCATGAAGCCTGACTATGCTCACACAGATCATCAATTCCCTCATCTCTCCTCATCTACAATCATCTCAGACCACCTTGCCCCTACCCCATAAATATCCCCAAGTTTCTATTTTCAGGGAAGTGGATTTGAGATTCATTCTCCAGTCTCCTCACTTGGCTGCCCTGTGATTATTAAACCCTTTCTCTGCTGCAATCTCGTCACTTGGTGTTTGACTTTCTGGGCAGAGGGTAAAAGGAACGTGGTGCAGTAACACAACCAACCTTTAAGAAACCTGCACTATCAAAGAAGGAAATCCACCATTATCTGAAAATGCTGTCACACTCATCCTCCCTTTTCCAACCACATATCTGTGTGAGGCTGGATTTTCTTCCTATACTTTAACCAAAACATCCTGCAGCAACAGATTGTAGGCAGAAGCAGATATGAGAATCCAGCTTTCTTCAATTAAACCAGACACTCAGAAGAGTTGTAAAGAGGGGAAGCAACACCACTTTTCTCACTACAGTTTTTGTTTAGGAGGGGTTATTTCTCATAACAATCTTTATGTCAAGGTATAACGGGTTTATTATTTTTAAACGAATTAATAAATATTCTTAAATGTTCTTTTTAAACCTTTATTATGATAATAATCAAAAGATATAAGTGACATAAACAAAAACTCCTTGGGATTGTTAATAATTTTTAAGAATAAAAGGGGTCCTGAAACCTCAATGTAGTGGTGAAGAGCGCAAGTTTAGAGATCAACGTGGGTTTGAGTCTTAACTCTGAGACGTCCTTGCATGACCATGGGCAAGAACTGAACGTCTCTAAACATCAGTTTCCTCATACAGAAAGTAGAGATAATATTAGCTACCTCAATGCATTGTTGTAAGTTTTAAATAAAATTACATATATAATTATATATATATTATATATATATATATATATATATATATATATATATATATATATATAAGTCCCTGGCGTGTAACAAGTGCTCAGTAAATGAAAGCTCTTATTGTTACATCCCTAAAGCACAGGGTGAGTATCTGACAGACACGTAATGAACAGCACAGTATTATAAAATCTAAGAGAAAAAGAAGTTCTGAGCAGAGAGATTTATCGATAGTGTTGAAATCCGGAGGGATGATGAGTTGTGTGGGTCCTTGGTGAGCCTTTGAGAGGTCAGTTTGAGAAACACGGCAGTGTCAGATGCCAGACCGCAAGAAGTCAAGATGAGTGGTAGTGAGGAAGTGCAGGCTGGGGATATAACTCCCCTTGCAGAGCTGCCCAGGCAGCTGTGAGCCCTGTAGAACCCACCTAGCAATATCCTTGACTGTGAACCCTAAGTTGAACAATTTTGTGAGAGTCCCTGCAGACAGAAGTTCCCTTGTAGCAGGAGATCAGTGAGAAACCCAAGTCAGTGTAGAGGGTGTTCCTTTCTTACAATATTATGTTCTGCCTTATATTACCATTATATGCGGACCAATATTTTACCTCCACCCTCTCCACGTCAAGGGGACTTATGACAGCAACATAAGTGTCTTCCTCAGAGTAGATGCAAAGGAAAAAGTAAAATTGAGTTGAATAAGTAATTTCTACAGTGTAAATGTATCCAGCAACCCAGACAAGTGAATGGCATACAGATGCAAGGTATGAGGCTAGAAATTTCATCAGATGCCCTTGGACGACCTTCAACTTGACCTGGTCCCCAAGACAAGTTTTCCTGTGGACCCAAAATCTTCTAATAGCAAGGATGAAGATTCTATTTTTCAATGCAACAAATTTACTTTCTGTTATTAAAATCCTACTCTTTGCCTTTCTGGCCTACTAATGGCCTTAGTAACACGCTGCATTTATAATTTTTGATTAGGTTTGAACCCAGATGGCCTACATAGGACATACACTTAAACTTTATTAATTTGGATAATACTAATTCAGAATTTGCCCTTATTCAGGTGTATAATTAAGCTTGCTTTTTTGCTCTTTAGGAGAAAAGATTTTATAAATAATTCAAACTCTGACCTGGATCGCAATGGTATTTTTTTATAAATTAGTTAAAAGAATAGACAACTTTTCAAGTTGTCAGTCTCCTTTTACCTTTAAAATAAGCAGAATTGTTGGGTTTCAAACAGTGAGATCATTAGAACCACTGGAGAGATTGTGAAAATACAGATTCCTGCTTTTGCCTCAAACCCACTGAATTAGAACAAGAATTTTAAATCTATACGTGTAAAATGCACCCTACTAAATCTTATGGTTAACCAAGATTGGGGACCACGGGACTAAATGATTTTTAAAGATCCTATATTTAGCCTAAGTTATGCCATGGCAACAAATTACTCCAAAATCTCAGTGATCTACAGGAAAAGTCTCTCTCTTATTCATTGTATATGTTCATTGTAGTTCACCTGAGGCTCTGCTCCATGTCAATCATCTTCACTCCAGAGCTCAGGCTGACAGTGTAGCTTCATCTGGAACTTTGCCTGCCTTATGGCAGAGGGAAAAGAGATATGGAAAACTGTGAGCTAGCTCATAAAGCCTTTGTTAGGAAGCAATACATGTCACTTCTACTGAAATTTCATTGGCCAAAGCATGTAAAAGCCACTTCTGAGGTCAATAGAGTAGGGTTGTACAGTCTTCCTGCAGGGAGAGTAAATGACTAGTAGCGAACAACAGTATAATCTACCACTGGCCCATCCAACTCTAAACATTGTGTAATTAATTCAATGATTCCCATATAGACATTAAAAGCGATGCTGACTATAAAAATCATCTGCTTTTTAAAATGGTTCCTATAATAGTTTGTTAGCCTAGAACCTTCCTTTGAGCTCCTCTAAAAGCAGACTCTAACACAAGGACTTAGTGGCAGATAGGTTATTTGGAAGGTAAACCCAAGAAGACATGTTAGGAAGTTAAAAAGGTGAGACACAGAAGGGAGGAGAGTCGATAAAAAGCAAGAGGGTGTCGATCTTGCTGGAGACCCTCTGAGAGACCTTGTGAGACAAGAATCAGGACCCTCCCACCAGAGGACAGGGAGGCTGGGGCATTTGTCCACCACTCACATCCCCATTGATTGGAGGTTGACTCCCAGGCCGTTAGCTCCATCAGACTTTCTGGTTTAGCCTTTACAGCTGAGCAAGCTCTAGTAACACTGGAGAAAACCCTTAGGCAGAGAAAGAGGAAGATGCAGGCGCTTAAGGTGGGAACCTGTGGGGGGGAGGGATTATTCACAGGTGCAAGAAAACTCAGGTAGCCAAGGGGACATTAGGGAACCATCCACAGCATCTGCTATACACAGTTCAGAGTTGACCTCTATTTGTTATCAGATATCTTACTATCAGATATTTCATTTATGTAAGTCAATCTGACCTATCCCACAGTGAGTCCAAACTGATTATTTTTTTCCCTATTCACTGTTAGCACTTAATAATGCCTTAGTTCCTGCTTTAAGTATCAATGCATATTAAATGCAAGTGGTTACCTGAAACATGTTGAAAAAGATCCAAGGTCAGGTGTGGTGTGCAATGCCCAGTTCAGGACATCTTCCATGTACAAAGAACAGGGGATCCAGTACACTTGCCACACATCTGTTATCTTTTAACTTAGTACAATAGTGGGCCCACAAAACAGTGCTAAATAAACATTGTTAATTGACTTGGGGCTTTGAAATATTTATCTAGGCTGCTCAGAATGGGAAGAAGTTTAAGTGATAATTATCTATGATTTGATTCTACAAATTTAAACAACATACGGAAAATAGAGAGTAAGTAAACATGTAACTCATGGGGTTGGGGGAAATCCAAATGTCAAGAAGAGATGCTCCCATATCTTTAAGGATAGAATTAGTACCATATCTTCTCTCCATAGAAACAGAAATCTAAGAATAAATGAGTTTGAGTTTTGCCCTGTTCTTTCTTACTTCCAAACTCCTTACTAGGACTTTGCTGTTTTTGATTCTGTGAATCATAAGCCAACCTTTAGCAGAGTGAACACCCACCTCTGGTCCTGCCTCTTCCTCCATCAAGTATTACTCAGGGCTTGGAAAAGAGGAGGTGCAAACTGCCATAGCCTCACTTTTTTTATGCACCAGAAGGTGACTTTTGCAGCTTCCTCAGCTAATATATTTTATCTCCAATTTGGACTTCAGCTTCATTAGCCAAATTTTGACTGGACCTGGTGTATAGATTCTAGGTCCGGCTTTAACTGATTTGAGATAGTTAACTCCATGTCTCCTGGGTCTGACCCTCCTGGGCAGGCTTTCTCTTTATGGTCTCCACCTGATACCAGCCTTTCTTCTTCCTGTCCAAGGTTTTGCTGCCTTTTGCGTTCCTGACATTTTCTGACCCTTAGTCAGCTATCACAAAAATTAGACCAAATAGCCAACCCCTCAGGGAAAAACAAATAGAAGTGTCCTGCC
Source organism: Tapirus indicus (assembly GCA_031878705.1). Lineage (NCBI taxonomy): Eukaryota > Metazoa > Chordata > Mammalia > Perissodactyla > Tapiridae > Tapirus > Tapirus indicus. Next base: position 24,319,112 of record CM062939.1, on the reverse strand, counting down.
CTTTTTCACAGAGAAAGGCATCTTTTATTCTCCGGTCAAAATTCAGCAGCAGAGTGCAACTGAGAACATTTTCTTTTTTCCACAGGAAATGAAAACCTTAAAAATTTGTAGCCCCTGAGTGTTTTCATAAGATGATAAGGTTTTATGATCCAGCTATCATTTAGCCAAAAGCAACTTTTTAAAAGGCTTAGGATATTTGATAGAGTGTGATTATAAATTTATCTCGGCTCTCACCAACGACTCGTAGATTATGCAAACTTCCCTGGATTCACTCTGAGAGGGTTTCACATGAATACGAAAGTGCTGTCAAGTAGATGTTGTCAAGGGCCTGTGCTCTGGTGTCAGAACCTTCCCCGCTGTGTAACCTTGGCCAAGCTACTTGACTTCTCTACACATCAGTGTCTTCATTTGTTAAATAGGGGTGATAATGACAACATTAGAGAGAGGTTGCGAAAATTATATATGAAAATAAGAATACGTAGAATCGGTGTTTGGCTATATTTGCCTTCACCAGAAAAGCAGAGAAATACTCTTCTTTGTAAATTATAAAGATCAAACAAAGGGCTAAGAAAGGATTTTAGAAATTAAATGATGAGAAGGCCTTCTTAATTTAGTAATTGTGGTACTCTTAATACATGATCTCAAATTCTTTGATATTCCTCCCATTCAGAGGTGGGATCTATGTCCCTCCCCACCAACCACCTTGATTAGGGGCGGGCTTTTAACTGCGTTGAACTGTATGGTAGGGCGGAAGTGACACTGACTTCTGAGGCTGGGTCATAAAAGGCCATGCAGCCTCTGCCTGGTTCTCTTGAGCGCCTGCCTTGGAAACGGTCCCCCTCGGAATCCAGCCCCACGCTGCAGAAGAAGAGCCACATGGAGACATCAGGGCCCCAGTCATTAGTCTCAGCTGAGCCCAGGCTTCTAGCCTTCCCAGCTCAAACATGTGAGTGAAGGAGTCCCCTCATGGTTTCAGCCCCAGCCATCTCTGAGTCTTTCCAGCGGAGACCCCAGACATCGTGGAGCAGAGAAAAGCCACTCGACTGTGCCTTATCCAAACTCCTGCTCTTAGAATCTATGAGCATAATAAGATGGTTGTTGTCTCTGCTACTAAGTTTGGGGTGACTTAGACACAGCAACACCAGCAAAATAATGGAAATAGTCCAGAAGCAAACAGAGAATTGGGCTCATTCATATTGACACTTTGAACTAAAGAACAGATCACACTAAAATCCTCAAGAGCCAATTATTCACATCTTATGAAATGGTCCTGCCCAATTTTGGAAGAATTTTTTCTGAAGGTGTATACATCATTACATAGAGTTCATTGAAACCTGCTTATCAAAGCCTAATCATTATTAATTGTCATAATTCTCTGTGTAAGCAAATAAATTTCAATGATATATGTTATGGCATTAACATTTACTTAACTAAACAAAGATTTAAAAGTGTCTACTCTACTTCACAACCTTTGAGGCAGTAGGTTTCAAATTTTAGAGTAATAAGAATCACCTTGGATGCTGTTAAAAGTCTGATTCTAAGGCCCTTCCATGGAGATTCTGATTCAATTGATGTGCATTTTTTTTTTTTGCTTTTTGCTGAGGAAGATTAGCCCTGAGCTAACATCCATTGCCAATCCTCCTCTTTTTTATTTTGCTTGAGGAAGATTAGCCCTGAGCTAACATCTGTGACAATCTTCCTCCACTTTATATGTGGTTTGCCACCACAACATGACTGACAAGTGGTGTAGGTCCACCCCTGGGGTCCAAACCCACGAACCCAGGCCGCTGAAGCAGAGCGTGCTAAACTCAACCACTACACCACGGGGCTGGCCCTAGATGTCCATTTTTGACAGGAGATTTTGAAACTGATGGAATAGAAAAAAAAACTTTAAAAACTACTCCTGCAGGGGGAATAAGATACACAAAAGAAGTATGTACCTAGCTTTTCCCTCAAATAACTTAATTTGAATTAATAGAAAAGACATTTATGTGAAACAATATACAGACCACATTTAGGCTTCAAGTTGTGTTTTGGCTTCTAATCCACTGGAGCCAACATTTTTCTTCTTTAGTTTGAATTGTCAGCTAGAAGAAAAACTAGGCCCAAGAGTGTAAGCTTTTTCCAACTGGCAGGAGAGCTTAAGCAATTTACTTAGTGATGGATCTGATGACCACAGTTCATTTACAACTTATACGAGCAATATAGTCTATGGATTAAGTGAAGAATTTAATATCTTAAACTTTAATGTTACTTTCCAAGAAGACAAAAGGGGAGTTCTGTGTTTTGCATTGAATGACTAGCCCAGGAAGAGCTTTGGACTGAATATCCCAGGAAACTTTTCAGAAACTGACAAGGAATAAAGCATGAGTTGAAATTTTAATAACACCTTTCCCCCCACCTGTCTGGTCTCTTCTTTCCTTATGCTCTTGGGATCACAAGAATATAAATATTTTCCAAACTCCTTAAAAATCCAAACACATATATTTTAGGTTAAACATGGCAGATTGAACAGATGTGTCCATATCTTCTTTCTCTACAGGAATGCCACTAATGTGACATAAAAGAAATAAGAAATATACAATATCACAAGGAAAAAGAGAACAGGAGATGTGGTGACACCAAATAAAAGACTTCGACAAAATTTTAGAAGCCGAAAAATTGATGGGCAATTATTAACAGACTTTTAGTAGAACAGAAGAGGTTGAAATCTGAGCCTTTAGTGGTGAGATGACAACAAGAGGCAAGCGATTCCTGCCCCAGTGCCTCAGACTCAGACATGTGGAGGCCCCTGGTTCCTGTGAAGCTGGGAATTAGGAAGACTGGTTAAACATTGTATGTGGACAACTAAAACCCTGAATCCCTCCACATACAAGCTAAGAAGTCAGGCTGTCACTACTGTTTCCTGAACCCCATGGAAGGTAGGAGGTTTTCTTTATAAAGAAGACTGCAGCCCTGAGGATGAGTGTGAGATACTGCAGGAAAACAGGAGATGAAGTGAAAGTGTCCATGGAGAATGGTGAAAGCCCCTTACATCCCAACAGTTTCCTTTCCCTATTCCTACCCCTCACCTAGAATGCCAGCAGCCAGGCCTAATCTCCAAATCTAGAGACTACAGGATACCTTTCTGAGAAGAACTACTTAACCCTAGGAAAAAGACCTACAGATATTGACATTGTGGGATACCCTAATGAAAAAGCCACTTTGTCACCTCATCACACTATAGTGAACCCCACACAAGGTACTCCAGCTGAGCACAAAGGGCTTCCAACCAGCATTCTGCTTCCTCCCCAAAGCCCCAGTGCACAGTTGTATATTCTAGTTGTAAGTCTTTCTTGTTCTTCTATGCGGGTTGCCGCCATAGCACGGCAACTGATAGACAAGTGGTGTGGTTCCACAACCAGGAACTGAACCCGGGCCACCGAAGTGGTGAGACCACCAAACTTTAACCACTAGGCCTCCATGGCTGGCCTGGATCCCAACGAGCTTTTTAATGCCTCCTTCTTTTCTATGGAGAGACACTCAAAGATTAGTAATCGTTGAAGCAGAAGCCTCTAATGTTAAAGAAAGAAACCTAAACAAACAAGCAGATAGAAGAAATTTAGAAGAAACAGGAGAAAGCTTCAAAGCACTTATAACGAATACCTACAGAAAGATAAATAAAGATATTGCAGCATGAGACAAGAACCACACACTGGAAGAAGAACATTCAGAGAACAAGAGCTATAACAAGTAAAATTGTGATATAACTAAAGATTTAATAGAAGTGTAAAAGACAAACTTGAGGACATCTGAAATCTGCACCTACTCCCCCCAAAAATGTTTGAATGATCCAAAATAAAAAGTGAGAAAATTAGAGTATTGATTCAGACTTCCACATCTGCCTAATTGATGTTCTAGAAAGAAGGAACTGAGAAAGTGAAGTGGAATACATTATCAAAGAAATAATAAAAGAAAATTCCCCATAGACTACATTGTTTTGTAATGATAAGTAGGGCCCACAAAGTACCCAATAACATATATGAAAATAGACCCATACTATGTTAGTTAAAGTAAAGTACACCATGGGGAAAAAAAAGCATATAATGGCTCAAACACAATAGAAGTTTATATTTCACTTACAAACGAGCTCAAAGAGGGTAAGGAGGTCTCTTCCATGTGATGATTCAGGTGTCCATGATCGCTCCATTTGATGGCTCTGCCATCCCCTCATTCATCACTGTCATCATCATCCAATCTATGGAAAGGGAAAGAAAAATCATAGAGAAAGAAAACCTGTTTCATAAAAGACTTGGCCCCAAAACAGCACATCACTTCTGCTAACATTCCATTGGTAAGAACTAGTCATGTGGCTACATGCAGTTTCACAAAGAGCTGGAAAGTGAAGTTTCTCTTCTATCAGCCTCTTTCCAGCTTCAACTCTATACTATGGAAGAGAAGAAAGGATTTCAGTGGACAGCTAGCCATAACTACCACACATGAAGGCATATCACCATATTTCAAATCACCGAGATAAAGAGCAGATTCTAAAAGCTTCCAGAGAGAGACAAACAAGTCACTTACGAAGGACCAATAATGCCAGAATGCCATCAAATTTCTCAAGAGGAATATAGAAAGACAATGGAGAAAAGTCTACATAATTCTGAGGGAAAATGATAGTCAACCTAGGATTCCATATGTAACCAAACCATCGATATGGAAAGGTAAATAGGCTTTGCAGACTTGTGTAGTCTCAAAAGGTTTACCTCCCAAATACTTTCTCAGGAAGTCACCAGAAATGTGCTCCTCAAAAGCAAGGGAGGAATCCAAGAAAGAGGAAGACATAAAATCCAGAAAACGGAGGATCCAAAAAGCAAGAGTGAAAGGAACTGAATTTTGATAACAATGGTGAAAAGATTCTCTAGTCTGACAGCTGAGCAGTAAACCTAGAGAGCAAGTTCTGATTGGGGTAAGAAGATGAAGGTTTCATTTTTCCTTAAAAAATGAGCCTAAACACATACATACACAAATTGAACTAACAGATTCCTCAGTGTGTTTGACTCTACTGAAAGAAGTTTTAATGTTCTATCAGAGAGTGTGGGGTTTAATTAGTGATAGGTACATAAAAATTAAGTAACTAAAAGGAAAAGAAATAAATTCTAGCATACTATATGACTCATCTGTGATTATATTAAAGCAGTTATAATAACACAACACTGAATATTCACTTAGCCAAAAATTGTTACAGAACATATAGAGGGATGGGGGTGGAAGATGCATTAGGCGGTGGGGAATGGAAATGTAAGATCACTAAATCATCATCTTTCATGAAAAAAGCCTGCTGATAATGTCTGAAATTGAAAACTCAAGAGATAGCAGTTTAAACCTGTTATTTAGAAATATGGAGCGTTTTATGCTCAGTTCTCCGAAAGCCGAGCCTGAGACAAAGGCTGATATGCTGCTACTTTATCAGGCACTACAACAAGAAAGAAGGAGAAACGAGGGAAAGGGGGAGTGAGGTGAGTAAAAGGGGAGCACTAATCAAAGGGGGCTGCCGGGCTGTTAACCAAGTCAGCCACCCGATATGAAGCATGACTGATGGCTCATTCTCACTAGACCATCCCACTGGGCCATATAAATGACCATGACTTGAGATAGTCCATTATGGTGGGGTAAAGGGGAGGAGACTTAACCACCAGGTTCCACATCTTACTGGTCAAAGGTTCACTTCATATTTCTGAGTTGAGAAAACGTAGTCACCAAGGGCGCCAGATGATACCTCAGTGTCAACAGGGAAACCCTGGAAGTGAGGCGAGAAGCAAGGGAGGTGGGCTGGAAGTGAGAGCCTGTCTGATCATGACTCGGTGAAGTGAGTTAGAGCCCATGCAGAGCTGGTCACTGTGGAGGTGACAGAACAAACAGCCAAACTCTCTAGAGACAAGTAAGGTTTTCTGACTCTGAAGTTGCACATGAGAGGTGTTTGATAAGGTGGGTAAATAGCTGAAAAAAACAACTAAAAGAATTAAATGGAATTGCTCATGGAAAAGGGGAATCAGGGGGTAGTACAGATTGGGATAGGACTCTTAAAATAAAATTTTATTTTTTAATTTACATGTGTGTATTATTAGATTAAAAAGACAATTGGCCAGCAATTCTCAAACGTTTTGGTCTAAGGACCTCTTTATACTCTTAAAAATTCTATAGGTTTTAGTTACTGTCATTTACTATATTAGAAAATAAAATTGAGACTTTAAAAAATATTTGTTTATTAACTCACTTAAAAACAACAATAATAAACCCATTGCATGTTATCATAAATGATGTATTTTAATTTTTAAAAAACATATTTTCCAAAGCATAATGCTTTATTGAGAAGAGTGGCATTGTTGACCACTTTTGCAATTCTCTTTAACTTCTAGCTTAATACAAGGCAGTTCCTTTCTTATATCTGCTTCTGTATTCAGTTTGTTGTGATACATTGTTTGGTTAAAATGTATGAAAAAAATGTGGCCTCACACAGATGTGTTGTTGAAAAACGAAGGAGTATTTTAATCACCTTTTCAGATAATTGTGTTTAGTCTTCTTTGATATACTACACCAAAATGTGAAACTGGAAATCATATCCATGAACTTTGTTTTTTTTTGTGAGGAAGATCAGCCCTGAGCTAACATCCGTTGCTAATCTTCCTCTTTTTGCTGAGGAAGACTGGCCCTAGGCTAACATCCATGCCCATCTTCCTGTACTTTATATGGGATGCCACCATGACATGGCTGACAGGCAGTGCATCAGCGGGTGCCCGGGATCCGAACCCATGAACTCCGGCTGCTAAGGACGAACTAAACTGCTGCACCACTGGGCCGGCCCCTCCATGAACTTTTTGTATTCTGTTACATTAAAAGTCATTGCTTTGTCTTGTACTTTGAATGAACTTCTCGTTAACCATGCATGATTTTGTAACATAATGCATCAGCCCTTTGAAAAGTATGGGTTCACTGAGCTATTTAGATCTTTCAAATTTCATTTCATTATTCAATGTCAAAAAAATCACATTCATCAATATCACCATCAGTCTCATTAGAAAAGTCTCTAGGTATTAGGAAACTGTCTAGCTCATGGTGATGAATACAATTTTTCCAAACTCCTAATTTTTGTGTGAAAGCTCAAATTTTTTCATTGGCAAAGATGTCAGCTGCTTTTTTAAAATGATAGGCTCAATTCATTTATTTTCGAGAAAACGTCTACCAAATAAATCAGAATAGCCCTAGTTTGCATGTCAGTTGTTCCTTTAAGTGAAAATGATGTTACATGAAAAAAGCAGCTAGTTGAGCTTGTAACTCAAACATACATGAGTGCTTTTCTTTGAGACAATCATCACACTTCAGTACGCAACCAAAGTACATTATTTTTTTCCAGCTTTATTGAAGTATAATTGACATATAATATAACATTGTATAAGCTTAAGGTATACAATGTAATGATTTGATATATGTGTATACTGTGAAATTATTACCAAAATAAGATTAGTACCATCCATCACTTCACACAGTTACAAATTTGTGTCTGTGTGTGTGGGGTGAGAGCCTTTAAGATGTACTCTCTCAGCAACTTTCAAATATACAATAGAGTATTGTTAACTACAGTCACCATGCTGTACATTACATCCCCAGAACTTATTCATCTGATAACTGTAAGTTTGTACCCTTTGACCACCTTCACCCATTTCCACCATTCCCCACCCTCACCCTTGACAACCACCTATGCACTCTCTGTTTCTATGAGTTCACCAACTGAAGTACTTGATCCTACTTCTCATTTTTTCATACAGAATGGTAAAGTGACATGGCCTCAAGGGTCGAGATTTAATAAAATTAATCATCTTTACTGCTTCATAAAAATATTCTGAAGTGTAATGATCACTTTTTTTAACTGCAAGTGTATGGCAATGAAAGATACAATGACTACTAGTACAGTTTGGTACCACTGCCTCCATTCATGCTAAGGTGCCAGCAATTTTACCCACCATTTTTTTTTTTTTTTGCTTCATGCTTGCAAATGTCAACCCAGCAAAAAAAAAAAAGGCAAATAATGTTTTAGTATTATTATGAAAATAGCTTTGCCCTCTAAGACACCCAAAACGGATCTCAGACACCCACAGAGTCTGTGGACTGCCCTTTGAGAACTATTGATAGGGGCACTAAGTATCAAAAATTATTACAAACAAGAGTCCTCATCTTTTTGCTGGCTGAAATAAGAATTCAGTTAAGTGTTCAAAGCTGTGTAGACTGTACGTAGGCAGTAGGATGCAGTAAAGACATGTGATCACAGCTCAGAGGACCCAAGTCCCAGTGTTGTCATTTGCTAGTCATAAAACCATAGATCAGTCAACTGTGCTCCTTTGGGTGTCATTCCCCCCGTCTGTATATAACAAGATGCTACCATCTACCTCCTAGGGTAGTGAGGTCCCTGAACCCTCAGCATCAGCTTCACCTGGGAACTTGTTAAAAATGCAAATTCTAGGGTCCCAACCCACCTGTGTGACTCAGAATCCCTGGGAGTGGAGTCCAGGAATTTCTCCTTTATCAGGCTCTCCAGGTGATTCTTACCCATATTAACGTTTGAGAAGCACTAATATAGACCATTAGAAACTGTAAACACTATGAATTTACATTATAATGATAATAAGTAGTAAAGAAAGACCTTCCAGGCAAAGAACTGCCTGAAGATAACTACTTGTGCTTTTGGTTTTAAGGTTCCCCCCCCCAATTAAATTATTAAACATACCTTATCCGTATTTGTATGATCCACCATAAAGTAGCACTGGTCTTGTTGGTATCAAAGTTATGTGAGTTCCGTGGAAACGAATTTAAAAATACAAGGCCAAGAAATAGCCTGGAATGAGGGGAGATAACTGACTGTGTGTGTGGAGAGGCAGAGGGAAATAATGCTGAATGTGGTTAAAGTGTGGGTGATATGTTTATACTTTATGCGACAGGCAATAGGGAACCATTATAGATTTTTGAATAGTAAAGTGACGTGATGAAAGGCATGTTTTAGGAAGCTGGTTTGGTAGCCATGGTACAAAACGAATTGGAAGAGGAAAAGACACAATGGCAAGGAGTATTTTTTCATCAGGATCATACATTTTTCCCTCCCTATAGAATAAGAAAGTCCTCCATTGACTTTGGACAAGATCCACATGTCATAGGCATTTATATGGTAGGAGTAATTCAAGATAAAGAAAACTATAAAAATGAGCATGTTATATATTCATTATTTACCCCAACAAAACACTTTCACCTTCCCTTTCAGTTCCAAGCTCTCCTGTTAATTCACTGCTCTCAAACTCTTGTCCTCCATGTCTGTCTTCCAAACTGCCCTCCTTTTCTCAGCAGCCCAAGGTCTTCCCCTATTAATGAAGATTATCTTTTCTTTATTTCCTATCCTGTAACTCTGTCTTTCTGCCAAAATTTCTAAATGATAAGAAACTAGGTTGGAAGAATTCCTCTGCTAAAGGAGAGGAGAAATGGAAAAGCCTTTCATCCTGGTCAGGGTTTGACTGTCTTCCCAGACACATAAGTAGCTATCAGTTTTGAAGATAATGCTTTGATTTTAGTGTTAAAAAAAGAAAACTGGGGGGCCAGCCTAGTGGCATAGCGGTTTAGTTCATGCACTCCACTTCAGCGGACCTGGGATTCACCGGTTTGGATCCTGGGCGTGGACCTATACATCGCTCATCAAGCCATACTAAGGCACTGTCCCACATAGATCAACTAAAATGATGTACAGCTATGACATACAACTACCTACTGGGGCTTTAGGGAGAAAAAAGGAAAAAAGGAGGAAGGTTGGCAACAGATGTTAGCTCAGGGCTAATCTTCCTCAGAAAAAAGAAAACTGGGAGTTAAGAAGAGAGAATAAAATGAACACAGGATAGAAGCAATGTCCCTGCAATGCAGCCTTGAAAAAGATTAACAAGTCAAAAATACAAGGACCTTGGAGCTGAAGTTGAGTTTATCTGTTTGTGTGTACTGGGGACAGAAACAGGTCAGAATGTCCTGCTGGGATTTATCTGTCCTGGAATGGAATTACCCTAAAAGAATTTAGTGCAGGGTATAGAATAGCAATAGTTGGAGAAGCCCCTCAGGTTTGACCCTTAATTAAGCCAAGTTAATTACATTAATAAAAGATTGTTCAAAGTCATCCCTGTCAAAAGTATTCAAATTACTCTGCACTTCTGGCTGCAATTACACCAGGAAGAGGAAGCTAAGAAGATGGAGGGGAGTGACCCAATTCATGTGACATGAAAGCTCTGAAGGAAGACAGACCTTCAATCACAGAGTGAGAGGAGCAGATCTGAGAGAGCAAGTGGATTTTAGCATCTTTCATAGTGCATAAAGATGCACACCTTTGGGGCTGGCTGGGTGGTATAGTGGTCAAGTTTGGTGTGCTCCATTTCGGTGACCCAGGTTTGTGGGTTCGGATCCAGGGCACGGACCAACACCACTTGTCAGCCATGCTGAGGCGGTGACGCACATACAAAATAGAGGAAGACTGGCACAGATGTTAGCTCAGGGCCAATCTTCTCACCAAAAAAAAAAAGATGCACAACTTTACTTAATTTAAATTGAATGCAAGCACTCAGATTCGGTTAAGTCGGGGTGTTATGATGAAATCCAAAGCTTTTTAAATGTTACCTAAAATTTTAGGGTGAAAATTCAATGAAAAGGTAAATTATTTATAGCAGGATCATATGTATGAAAAATAAAACTCTTCTTAAAAAAATACTTGAGAATGCCATTTCTCATTTAACCATTTGAATTCAAAACAGACCTATTTATTGGAATGAAAGTATGATAATATTAATCTAATCTTTAATTTCATCACCTTTTTACTCATTCATAGATAATACCTAGGTCTAGGTAGCAAGGATACCACTGTGAACAGTCCATAGACATGGTTCTTGTCTGGATGGAGTTTACATTCTAGTAAGGGAGGTAAGGGGCGGAGGGAGAAGGAAGAACATGACTATAAATACACAACTATATAAAGTAACTTGTAAGTGTCAAATAGGAAATATAAGTGGCTGAGATAGAGAAGAATTAGGGGATGAGTTTAAATAAAATGTTTAGGTGAATGGGCCCAGTGGAGCAGTGTTTAAGTTTGCACACTCTGCTTCAGCAGCCCTGGGTTTGTGGGTTCAGATACCAGGTGCGAACCTACACACCACTCATAAAGCCACACTGTGGCAGTGTCCCACATACAAAATAGAGGAAGACTGGCACAGATGTTAGCTCAGGGACACCCTTCCTCACCAAAAAAAAAGTTAGGAAAGGCATCTCTAAGAAGATAACATTAAAGCTGAGACCTGAGAATGAGAAATTATGCGTGCAAAGAGTGGAGAGAAGCTCTCTCCTGCCAAGACTACAGCAGCGCATAGGCCCTGAGAAGGGAAAGAGTTGGATGTGTTCAAAGATCTAAGAGAAGACAAGTGTGCTGGGGCCTGATGAGCAATGAGGAAAGGGGCAAAGGGTGAGGTTGGAGAAAGAGGCAGGTCTCAGACCATCAGAGCCTAATAGGTTATGTTGCTGAAAGAGAAAGGAGACAAATGAGGACAGAAAGATGTCCTGTGGATTCAGGAACCTCAATCTTATGGGTGTCATTCAATATAGTAGGTTGAGTAAAGTGGTATAGAAGATTCAGCATCAAGAGTCTCACTGGAATGAATAGGAAAGAAAGCCAGTGAGGAAAGAGAGACTCACATCTCTGTCTCTCTCAAATTCAGAGTGCAAGATGGGGAGATTGCTGGAGGGAATATGGGAACCCAGAAGATTTTGGATTTTTTTCCAAAGACAGGAAAGACTAGAGCATGATTTTGTGCTGACAGGATTGGGAAGGTCCAGGGGAGAAGGAGAGCTTGAGGAGAAGCAGGGATGGGGTCCAGAGCACAAGTGAAATATTGGATATGAGGAGAGACAAGAGAAGAGAAAAGATTGTGCAGATACACGTCAAGGTGTGTATATACACCTTGTACCTGTGTGGATATAGGTACTGGTGGAAGCTTTGGAAACACTGTCCTCTACCACCCTGATCTCCTCTTAACCTCAGAATCTCTGACCTACTCTTTCATATTCATTTACTCTTTACCTCCTGAAACTCTTTCTAGATTTAAACCACTGACACATCCTATCTGCATTAAAACCTCTAAGAATTTCATGGAAATAATTGTTTATTTTCCTAAATACACAATTGTTTGCAAAGATTGCACTGTCAATTCAATACAGAGGTTATTTTTAACAGGTAGTCCTACAGTTTTGCTTATACAATATAATGTGATAAGCAAAATATTTTAGAACAAAAGATAAATTAAAGGTGGCCCCCCAAAAAAGTAGCAAGATCTAGAATCACTACATATAGTTTTCTATATATTTTCCCTCAGTATCTTTTCATCATTTTATCAGAGTCTTGATACTCATTTTTCCATCCATGCCACTTCCACTTTTCATATCAGTGTGGCATTTAAATTGTTTCTTGGATATAGTATCCCCAATGCTTTATAGAATATGTCTCTTCTCTGAAAATGTGTGTATTTATATATTCCTATATCCCCTCATTTACTTTCCATTACTAAATTAAGAAAGAAATAATAGGAAATGTAACATAAGCATATTACTGTGCCTTGTCCAACTGGATAGCTAGATCATTTTCGAATATAGTAGCAAATACTGTTTTAGTGTAAAAGAGTTTTTTAACTTTTCAATTCCAAATGTGCTGAGTTATTTTAAACTCTACTGCCATCAGTCACTTGCCTGGTGTGAAAGAACATATAACTTAGATAAAGCTGGAGTGGCTGGAGCAATCCCACAAATCACCAGTTAGAAGTCTGCTTGCAGCAGTGACGCAGGATGAAACGTCCCCCTTCCCCCCTAGAAAAACCCATGAAGAAGCGGAAATGGTGTTAGAGCTAATAGTTTACTGTTGTTCAGCCATCTGTCATCCCACTGGACCACACAAGTGAGAGTCAAGAAGAAATTCATCTTCTATGTTGATATCACACAATGTCACTTTTTATTTATGTGCATTGGTAAATTCCTCTTGATATCAAAATTAACCCACAAATTTCTAAGTAAAAGAAGAAGTAAGAAAGTTTCAAGTAAAGTTTCAAATATCTCTAAATAAAGAAAACCATCTAAGCTTTAGGAGCATTTCTAACCTCCTGTAGAATAAAGGCATTTCTCCTATAGCATGAGCTTTAGATAAATAATTTTATTTGTTCAACTGTTCCTTTCTTCATTGAGAAAGATCTGCCCACAAAAGTTATGTCTGGGTTCACAAATCCAGGTAGCAGGCTAATTTGAATAACTCAAAACTTTTCCAAATGCCATTAAACTCAAAATGACATTCCACTACATACCCAACAGAATGGCTAAAATCAAAATCAAGATAACAAATGCTGGTAAGAATGTAGAGCAACGTGAACTCTCATATATTGTTGATGGGAGTATAAATTGATAAAAACCAATCTGGAAGACTGTAAGAAAATTACTAAAGCCAGTGGGGTGCCAGTAAATGTTTCACTGATTCTCAGGGGAGTGAAGGAGGGGTGGAAGGTACTGATTTGTAGTATTTGCCTATCTCCCTGGTGTAAATACTCCCCTGATGGCCAATTTTAAGCTCCCAATATGACATCACTGAAGAGGAACTTGGGAAGAGATGTGCAAATCAACTTTTGTGAGCCTGTTGGTACAAGCCACTCCATCTTACCTTTGACTAGAGCTGAAGACACACCTTCTCCATAACCCTGAGCATTTCCTCCCAGTTATAATCACAAAAGAGATGTGTACATATGTTCACCAAAAGCTACATACAAGAATATTCATAGCAACAAAATTTATAAAAGCCAGAAACTGGCAACAACCTAAATGCCCATCAATAGGGGAATGAATTAATCATGTTGCATGCATACAACGGAATAATAGTCATCAATGAACAAACTACTACTGTACACAACAACACTGATGAATCTCTCATAGTATTGATCCAAAGAGCCAAACACCAAAAAATAATGATTCCACATTTATAAAGTTTAAAAACAGGCAAGACTAATCTGTGGTGCCAGAAATCAAAATAATGGCTACCTTTGTGGAGTGGTAGTACATGTGAAGGGGGACAAAGGAGGCTTCTGGAGCTGGTGATAGTAACTTGGGGGTGTCCCTTTTGTAAAACTTCCTCAAGCTGTGAACTTATGATTGTGCACTTTTTTTAACACATTTTACACAACTATAAAATAAGTTTACTTAGAGGAGTGACATCAGCATCATGGCAGAGTGAGCTCTCCCCCTGCTAAGATACAACAAAAAGGACACTCAAATACCAACAGAGGACATTCACACAACACAAAAGATGTCTGAGAGACCCACACAGTCTTACCTCTGAAGGTGAAGGTGCTGGTACCCCCAGAGGAAGTGGAAGGAGGTAAGAACTCCTCTCCTCCCCCAATGACAGCCACCCTGGGACCAAGACTGTGGGGGTTTCTGGAGGGGGAAGGACTGTTCTCCACTGGAAAACCATCACTCTCCACATTCTCTCACAGCCTGTGGGAAATTTCCATACAGAGGGGACTGAACTGTTGGGAGGGTGTCTTCATCAAGCTAGCACCCCAGGAGAGCAGATAGCAAGGGAAGAGCGAGAAGGCCCCAGAATCAGGCAGGTGAAAGAAAGAGCCCCTCCCCCCGGAGCACCAGCACAGCCGGTGGGCCAGCAGATTGTGGTGGGCTCAGAATACACAGCTCTTGACCCCCACCCAATGGTGGCAGTTGGAAGCTGAAACCAGATTTTTTTCGGAATGAAGAAAAATAAGTCTACACCCTCAAGCGGTATGCAAAAATATATTAAATCTCCAGACCACAAGGAAAATGACAAGCACCCAGAAATCAATCCTGAAGGCACAGAAATTTATAACCTAAGTAACAGAGAATTCAAAATAGCTATCATAAAAAAGCTTAATGAACTACAAAAAATACAGATAGACAATTCAGTGAAATTAGGAACTTCACAAGAGTTTGAAACTATAAAGAAAAACCAATCAGAAATGTTGGAGATGAAAAACACAATGGAGGAGATAAAGAAAAATCTGGAATCTTTAAAGAAGAGAGCTGACAATATGAAGTAAAGAGTTAGTAATATTGAGGATAGGAATGCAGAAATGCTCCAGAAGGAGGAGGAGAGAGAACTAAGAATGAAAAGAAATGAAGAAATTCTCCAAGAGATATCCAACACAATTAGGAAATGCAACATAACAATTATAGGTATTCCGGAGGGAGAAGAGAGGGAAAAAGAAGCATAGAGCTTGTTCAAAGAAATAATAGCTGAGAACTTCCCAAACCTGAGGAAGGAGCTGGAAATAAAAGTGAATGAAATCAATAGATCTCCTAAATATATCAACATGAAAACACCCAGCATATACTAGTAAAGCTGTCAAAAGTCAATGACAAAGAAAAATATTAAGGGCAGCAAGACCAAAAAAAAATAACACACAAGGGAATTCCTATCAGACTTTCAGCCAATTTCTCGACAGAAACTCTACAGGCTGGGAGAGAGTGGAATGATATATTCAAAATTCTGAAAGACAAAAACTTTCAGCCAAGAATACTCTACCCAGCAAAAATATCCTTCAGATATGATGGAGAAATAATAACTATCCCAGATAAACAAAAGCTACAGGAGTTCACTGCCACAAGACCCCAACTACAAGAAATGCTCAAGAAGGCCCTCACGCCTGAAAAAAAGAGAAAGTGGATACAAAGCTTTGAGCAAGGAGAAAAAGAAGTGGAGAAAATCAGAAAATTGCAGCTCCCTATCAGGATAGGTTAGCAAACAATTATTACATCAAAGATTAAGGGAAGGAAAACACCAAAAATAAATATAACCTCATCACTTTAATCACACACTCACAACATAAGATGGAATAAGTTGTGACAATAATAACTTCGGAAGGGAAGAGGAAAGGGATGGAATTGACTTAGTCTAAGGAAATAAGAGGATATCAGAAAATGGACTATCTCATCTATGAGATGTTTTTATACAAATCTCATGGTAACTACTAAACAAATAATCAGAACAGAGACACATATGATAAACAAAGAAAAAACTAAGAAAATCATTAAACACAATGTTATAAACTATTAAGACATCAATTTTAAAAAATCAAAAAAAAAAAAAAAAGAAAATCATTATACAGAAATACCAAACTGAATTAGTAGTCCAAAACATATGGGACAAGAAACAAAGGAAATGCAAGAAGCAGAAAATGAGTGATAAAATTACAACATTATGCCCTCATATATCAATAATCACTTTAAATGCAAATGGATTGAATTCTCCAATCAAAAGACACAATGGTTGGGGCTGGTCCAGTGGCATAGTGGTTAAGTTTGTGCCCTCCACTTCTGCAGACCAGAGTTTGCAAGTTCAGACCCTGGGTGTGGACCTACACATGACCTATCATGCCACGCTGTGGCAGGCATCCCACATATAAAGTAGAGAAAGATGGGCATGGATGTTAGCCCAGGGGCAGTCTTCCTCAGCAAAAAGAGGAGGATTGGGAATGGATATTAGCTCAGGGCTAATCTTCCTCACTAAAAAATAAAAAGAAACAGAGTGGTGGGATGGATTAAAAACCAAGATCCAACAATATGCTGCCTCCAGGAAACACAACTCAGCCCTAAAGAAAACACAGGCTCAGAGTGAAAGGGTGGAAGACAATACTCCAAGCTAATGGCAAACAAAAGAAAGCAGGTGTTGCCATACTTATATCAGACAAAGTAGACTTCAAGATAAAACAGGTAATGAGAGACAAAGAGGGGCAATATGTAATGATAAAAGGGACACTCCACCAAGAAGATATATTACTTATAAATATATATGCACCCAACACAGGAGCACCAAAGTACATAAAGCAACTATTAACAAACCTAAAAGGAGATATCAATGACAACACAATAATAGTAGGGATCTTAACACTTACATCAATGTCAAGATCATCCAGACAGAAAGTCAAACCTGAGGAAGTCCACAGAAATAGTGGACTTAAACGAAAAACTAGATGAGATGGACTTAATAGATATATATAGAACACTCCATCCAAACACAGTAGATTACACATTCTTCTCAAGTACACATGGTACATTCTCAAGCATAGACCATATGTTGGGAAACAAGGCAAGCCTCTATAAATTTAAGAAGATTGAGATCATAACAATCATCTTCTCTGACCACAATGCTATGAAACTAGAAATCAACTACAAGAAAAAAACTGAGAAAGTGACAAAGATGTGGAGACTAAACAACATGCTACTGAACAACAAGTGGGTCACTGAAGAAATTAAAGGAGAAATCAAAAAATGTCTGGAGACAAATGAAAATGAAAATACACCATACCAACTCATATGCGATGCAGCAAAAGTGGTCCTGAGAGGGAAACTCATAGCAATACAGACCCACCTTAACAAACAAGAAAAATCCCAAATAAGCAACCTTCAACTACACCTAACAGAATTAGAAAAAGAAGAGCAAACAAAGCCCAAAGTCAGCAGAAGGAGGGAAATTTAAAAATTAGAGCAGAAATAAATGAAATTGAAACCAAAAAGCAGTAGAAAGGATCAATGAAACAAAGAGCTAGTTCTTTAAGAAGATAAACAAAATTGACAAACCCTTAGCCAGACTCACTAAGAAAAAGAGAGAAGGCTCAAATAAATAAAAGGTGAAATTACAACGGATACCACAGAAATACAAAGGATTATAAGAGAATACTATGAAAAACTGTATGCCAACAAATTGGACAATCTAGAATAAATGGATAAATTCTTAGACTCATACAACCTCCCAAAACTGAATCAAGAAGAAATAGAGAATCTGAATAGACCAATCACAAGTAAAGAGATTGAAACAGTAATCAAAAACCTCCCAAAAAATAAAAACCCAGGACCAGATGTCTTCTCAGAGAATTTTACCAAACATTCAAAGAATATTTAATACCTCTCCTCAAATTTTCCAAAACATAGAGGAAGATGGAACACTTCCTAACACATTCTATGAAGCCAACATCACCTGATATCAAAGCCAGACAAGCACAATACAAAGAAGGAAAATTACAGGCCAATATCGCTGATGAACATAGATGCAAAACTCCTCAACAAAATATTGGCAAACTGAATACAGCAATACATCAAAAGGATCATACACCATGACCAAGTGGGTTTTATACCAGGAACACAGAGATGGTTCAACATCTGCAAAGCAATCAATGTGATACACCACATTAACAAACCAAAGAATAAAAACCACGTGATCATCTCAATAGATGCAGAGAAGGCATTTGACAAGATCTAACATCCATTTATGATAAAAACTCTCAACAAAATGGGTATAGAAGGAAAGTACCTCAACATAATAAGGGCCATATATAGCACACCCACAGCCAACATCATACTCAATGGGGAAAAACTGAAAGCCATTCCCCTGAGAACAGGAAGAAGACAAGGGTGCCCACTCTCACCACTCTTATTCAACATAGTACTGGAGGTTTTGGCCAGAGTAATTAGGCAAGAAAAGGGAATAAAAGGAATCCAAATAGGCAACGAAGAAGTGAAACTCTCACTGTTTGGAGACAACACAATTCTGTATATAGAAAACCCTAAAGAATCCATTGGAAAACTATTAGAAATAATCAACAACTGCAGCAAAGTTGCAGGGTACAAAATCCACTTACAAAGGTCAGTTGCATTTCTATACTCTAATAACGAACTAACAGAAAGAGAACTCAAGAAGACAATCCATTTACAATTTCAACAAAAAGAATAAAATATCTAGGAATAAATTTAACCAGGGAGGTGAAAGACCTATACAATGAAAACTATAAGACACCATTGAAAGAAATCAATGATGACATAACAAAATGGAAAGATATCCCATGCACATGGATTGGAAGAATAAACATAGTTAAAATGTCCATACTACCTAAAGTAATCTACAGATTTAATGCAATCCCAATCAGAATCCCAATGACATTTTTCATGGAAATAGAACAAAGAATACTAAAATTCACATGGGGCAACAAAAGATCCCGAATAGCTAAAGCAATCCTGAGAAAAAAGAACAAAGCTGGAGGCATCACAATCCCTGACTTCAAAATATACTATAAAGCTGTAATAATTAAAACAGCGTGGCACTGATACAAAAACAGACACACAGATCAATGGAACAGAATTGAAAGCCCAGAAATAAAACCACACACCTATGGACAGCTAATCTTCGACAAAAGAGCTAAGAATATACAATGGAGAAAGGAAAGTCTTTTCAATAATTCATGCCGGGAAAACTGGACAGTGACATGCAAAAGAATGAAAGTAGAGTATTTTCTTTCACCATACCTAAAATTAACTCAAAATGGATCAAAGACTTGAAGGTAAGACCTGAAATTATAAAACTCCTGGAAGAACACATAGGCAGTACACTCTTTGACATCAGTCTTAGAAGGATCTTTTTGAATTCCATGTCTACTCGTACAAGGCAAACAAAAGAAAAAATAAACAAGTGGGGCTTCATCAGACTAAAGAGGTTCTACAAGGCAAATGAAACCAGGATCAAAATGAAAAGACAACCCACCAGCTGGGAGAAAATATTTGCAAATCATATATCTGACAAGGGGTTAATCTCCATAATATATAAAGAACTCAGACAACTGAACAACAAAGGGGGTTGGGGAGTGGGCACAAGGGGTGAAGGGACACAATTACATGGTGACTGACAATAATGTATGACTAAAATGTCACAATGTTATAAACTATTATGACATCAATAAAAAATTAATTAATTAGGTAAGTTTACTTAAAAAAAACAACTTTTCTGACATAGCAAGTACGGAGTTCATTTTCCTCTTTGGTTCTTCCCCATATTCTCCTAACTGTAGCTACCTTTTATAAAGAGTACAGACTTTAGAGAAAGACTGGTTCTGCTACTTACAAGCTGTGTGACTTTGCACAAATTGCTTAACCTCTCCAAGCCTCAGAAATCATTTTTTATGCAGAAATCATAATATCTCCTTCATCAGTATATAATGAAGATTAAAAATAACACAGTAAAGTGCCAGTACAGTATCTTTTCTACAATCCGTTGTCCTTAGAGCAGCCAGGATAATCTTTTTAAAGAAAATATCTATCTCATCATATTAGTCCCTTGCTTAAAACTCTCCAATTACTTGAAATAAAATAAAATCCTTACCATGGTCTACAAGGCTCCACATGGCCTGGCCTATGCCCTCCTCTCTGACTTCACCTCCTACACACTCAATCTCAGTCCCTGCACTCCAGCCACACTGCCTGTTCTTGTTCAAGCTGGCTGTTGCCACAGGGCCTTTGCACATGCTGCTCTCTCTGCTTAGAATGCTCAAGCCCCACATATATGCTGGTCCAATTCCATCTCCAGGTAGGTCTTACATCAAGTCATCTTCTCAGAAAAAGGCCTCCCCTGAGCTCTCAATAAAGTAGTCTCCCCAGTCCCTCTCTATCCCATTACCCTGTTTTATTTTCAATACTACATATATTGCTAGCTGAAATTACCCCCAATGCATTGTCTTTCTCCTATCCTGCTGCCACTCACCTCAACTAAGCCAAAAGAAAGCAGAGCTACTGTTTGTTATTCACTACTATATCCTCCAGCACTAGAAGATGCCTGGCAGAGAGTAAATGCCCACAAGATAGTTGTTGATTGAAAGAATAGATTGATGAATAAACAAAAGATACTGCCCCCTCCACCCCCAAAAAGAGTCAGTGTTTCCTTCCAGGATGCCCTCAATACAATCTGGATTGGAGATGAGAAGAGGACTCCTTGGAATATCCTCATACCTCAAAAGAGTTTATGAATCCAAAAGTACTTTAGGAAGAAATAGACTGACCCCATTTGCTTCTTGAACCCTTCAGTCTTTATGTGACAATTCTCATTTCCTTCCTATGAGAGACATTAACTATCAGGACAAGTTCAGGAGTCACTCAGAAGAAAACTGGAGTGGACCATCGCACCGTGGCAAAATGCACTCCCTTGACAGAGGAAAACTTCGAAATTGTAATCACTAAAGACACTGACTCCCATGCATGGGAGACTGTGTTAATCTAAGACGTGATTTTTGCAACTGCATCGTGCCTTTTAGAGGGCTGTGCTTAGGGCTCCTTTTCCCTGGGATTTTGAGGAAGAAATCCTAAAATTCCTGCCTTCAGCGTGGCTCTTTTCAAAGCAATTCTTACTATTCCTGGGAAAACAGATCTTTAAAATTCTTAGTCATCTTCCCAGGTGTAAAATGAGCAATCCTTTCAGGACATCAAAAATATTGTTCACCTGTACAGCCTCCTGTCTATCGGTAATTGTATTCTTTCTTACTGTCTAGTCTGAGACTGAAATAATTCATTAAAATCAAAACCAATCACCAATAAGTAAACCAAATCATCAGAGAGGGTTTTTTCAATGTTTCTCTAAGCTGAATATTTAGATCTATTCAAAATCACTTACGTTTGAAATTGTTTAAAAACACATTTGATTTAACAATTCCCAGATGTATGAGAATGATATACAATCATTCTACCAAGTCATGGAGGCTGACATATAAAATTGAATGCCACCTAATTAATTTGGGAGCCATCACAAGGATTGTTGTTTAAAACAACAAGAATTATGCCTCAAACTGCAATCTTTAAAAAACTACCTTACAAAATAGTGTTATAACTTAATCTAACACAAGAGGAGTCAGATTCCTTATAGCAAATATAGATGGACATGGGCCGGGAGTAGGGTAGGAAAGGGTGCAGAAGAGAGAAATGCAAATATACAACAAATGATCTAGAAACCTTGTAGACTCAGCCTGGTGGGGGTTTGTCTGCTTTAGAGAGAATTAGGAGTAGAGGAAGAAAAATGTTGATGCCTTTGATCAATGAGAAACCCTGGAGAGGCGAGACTTCCACAGTTCAGGGTTAAAAAGAGATTAAAAACAAAATGCTTAGAGGAGATAGGGTGGCAAAGACAGCCAGAAATTTTTAAAGTAGTGGCAGCTGGCAAACGTAAGAACTATGATCCATCTCTAACTTCTCATGTTTCATTCAGAGCTGCTGAAACCGTGATACTTCACAGCATTTGGGCCAACTTTATGAAATATTTTTAAAACTGACTCTCAAAGAATGAAATTTCCCTTCAATGTCAAAATTAAATAAATATTGTTAAAAGGAAACTCATAATGAGCTTAGAAATTAGATCATTTCTTTCCTCAAGAGGCAGCCTTATTTTATAGTCCAGATGGCAATGCTGACCCTTATTAACACAAATTAAATTGCACATATCACCTGAATTGCGCCACATAGTTTTATCCAAGAAAAACAATGAATATTAGCAGTCCAACTTTACATAGAATTTTCTTTTCTGATAAAAGAAAGAAAACTCATCCGAAAAGATTAATCTTACCCTCTTACATTGAGATCTGAATCAGCCATGTAATTGCTACATAAATATAAAAATATAATTTTTATATCAAATATCTGTAGGAGAAAACCAAATTAAACCTAACACTCCAATTTCAATTGCTTTGGAGAATGATGTCACTGATACGACAAGATGATCCAGTATGGTTAAAAATTAATTTAAATGAGTGAAAACATGTTTGAGATATTTCATTCATGAAATCCAACAAATGAAAGTTCTCTTTATTTAAAAGTTTTAAAAATGTATTTCAGTTGGATAATAATCATGATGAAAATTATTCCTTACACAATCGAGGGCAAGAAACTCTAAAGAAAGAACATGATAAGAAAACATCTACACAATCAGTAACATGAAATTCTGACAAGGTCAAACCAGAAGCAAAGAAAAGAAATTACACCTAAAGTTAACACGGAAATATCCATGAGTATACAAAGGAGGGACTGACTACAAGTGAATGAAAAAATCCACATTAGGCACCTCTTATTTTATAGCAATGGTCCCATGATTAATCTAACAATGGATATAAATTTTAATAATTTTTTTCCATAATGTAAAATGTACTCAGAAAATGATGAGAATCAAACGCTAGGTTTAAATTCCATAATTTGGAGCACAACAATCAAAATACTACCCAGAGAGGCTGTGTAGGGTACTGGTTAAGAAAGCAGACTCTGGAGGTGAACTGCACAGAGTCCCATCCCACTTCTCCTGACCTTGGCCTCGCCCAGATGACTTGACCTCTGCGGATCTTATGTCTTCACTCTACACAGAGATAATACTAGTGGCAGCAACACTAATTTCATATATAGATGCCGCAATATCTTTCAGCCATTCATTTGTTTTCTAAATTTACCACAGTACAGAGCCAGGTTCTTCCCTCTGCTGGACAGAAAGGGATCTTTATCAACAAACCCAGAGTCCACCAGGTTCTCAGTAACAACTTTATAATAACTAAAACCACAAGAGATGGTAGGTAACTAAGAATGCCAATCCTTAAAAACAACCCCATGAAATAAACATTATTATACTCATTTTTCACATGAGGAAACTGAGGTTTAGTAGTTTAACTCTCCCAAGACAACAAAGCAATTGAAAGGCAGAGCTGCTCTTCAAACCCCAGTCTGTAACACTCCAA
Organism: Tapirus indicus; assembly: GCA_031878705.1. Lineage (NCBI taxonomy): Eukaryota > Metazoa > Chordata > Mammalia > Perissodactyla > Tapiridae > Tapirus > Tapirus indicus. Next base: position 24,295,479 of record CM062939.1, on the reverse strand, counting down.
TACCACCCTGCAGTAATAGTCTTCATAAATGTTTTCATCCCACAATAAAGATGTATAAAGACACTCATGTTTTTATAATCTAGCACAGTGGTTCACAAAGTGTGATCTGGGAACCCCTGAGGGTCCTCAAGACCTTTTCAGGAAGACCACGAGGTCAAAACTATTTTCATAATAACACAAAGACATTATTTGCTTTTTTTATTCTCCTTCTCTCATGAGCATGCAGTGAAGTTTTCCAGAGGCTGTATGACCTGTGATGTCACAACAGATTGAATGCAGAAGCTGATAGAAGAATCCAGCTGTCTTCTATTAAGCCAGACACTAAAGAAACTTGCAAAAATGTAAACCAATGCCACTCTTCGAGCTAAAGTTTTTTTTTTTAGTTTTAGAAAATAAGGTTATTTTTCATTAAAGTGCTATTTATGTTAATTTATAATGGGTTTGTTATTTTTAAATAAATTATCAATACATATTTTTAAATTTTCTCAGGTTTAAGTTTGAATACACCAAATATCTCTAGATATACTACACGTGACACTAGATGAAAGCTCTTTGGGGGCCTCAATAATTTTTAAGAGTCTAAAGGGATCCTAAGAACAAAATTTTGAGAACCTTGAAGAACATTCATAGTATTTATGCCGTTGTCATTACAAGAGACTGAGGACACAGGATGAACAAGGAGTGGTTTTCAATAAGTCCCTAATTTACCTCGATGGTTAACTGGGCACCCTGAAATCAAGTGTCATTTCTACCACGCATCTACAGAAGGAATTTTTCCATGATGAAAGAACTTCCAAGAGATTACTGCCAGGTGATATTGTGTGACTTTTTTAATTGTGTAGGAATAGAATGGAATATGAATTAGGAAGTGAGAAATTGAATGCTTTTATCACGAGATTTGATTGCATGTTTTAATAGGAATCCATATTTTAAAAGATTGTCAAAGAATCCCTTCAACATAGTGCATTGAAAGAAGGTGAAGAATTTAACTTACCACAAACTGTGATGAGCCTTTAACTTTAAAGGAAAAGAAGTGTACATATGTGTTATAAAGATATAACCATAATGAAATTTTATGTAATTTATATAGTATATCATGGTATACATTATATACTATGAGATATGTATAGATACAAATATAATTCAAATAAACAAGTCTGACAGAGAAGAAATTCAGAGGTTCACTTGATCAGTGTGACAACTTTCTGGATATATGAGTAGCTATCTAAATGTTCAGAATACAAACTAGCATCCCTATATATAACATATGCATATTTAGATGATGTTTGTCATCTCTAGTCTATCTTCAAAGTAATCATAGATTTTTAGAACAAAATTTTTTTCAATTTTTATTATTTGTATTTTGTTTTTTAATCTTTTCTGCTTTATTCCCCCTATGTATAGAAGGGTAGAGCATAGAAAGAAATAATTCTCACATACTTAGACCAATGCTAAATGGTTAAAAAGCATAATAACCACAGCCTTCGAGAATGATAACAATGATGGCATATCCATCAAGATGAAAATATATTAATAAAACAATGTCAAGTGCTAAATAAACTCTGGCACATTCTTACATAATCTACCTCAAGAGAGAGGGGTGGGAAGAACACAGGAGCAAAAATACTTGCCTCCTTCATAAAACAGGCTCAAAATACTTCACACCAGGCATTTTGACTCCAAGATTTCTTAGATTCACTATTTGACAAACTAATTTCAAATAATTATGAGAGCAAAATATGTGAAAGTAATAAGAAAAATCATGAAAAAGAAACATGTGCCAAACAAAAGGCTACACCATGCCTCTCGACCACAGAGAAAAGATAATCAAATGCTGGTGAGTCTTCCATAAAGTGATTTGTTTTTTTAAAGCAGGGGTGGGTGTGGAGGAAGGAAAGAGATTTGACTTCAATATTAAATGTTATTAGAGTTAGCAAGCATTAGCTCTAGACTGTTTTTCTCTTTGATTTACATAAAGGTCAACCTCTGATTGAAAAATGTGAGTCGCAGGTGGGATATTGAATTTCCTAGATGACCTCTAGCGGTCATCCAGGACACACATTGGCATGTGAAATACGAGCTGTTTATATTACAAAATACAAAATGATTAAAGGACAAGAAGGATCCTGAAAACATCCTTTACGATAACAGAAATTTTCACTTGATAAAATAAAACTAGAGTATACCAAAACACTGAAAACGCATACCATTAATCCTGAAATTCTACTTTTAGGAATGTATCCAAAGAAAGAATTTGACAAGGTCTCAACAATGTTATGAATGGGGAGGTTTCTTTGAGAATTGCCTAACAATAGAGTGTAATGGCCAACAATGCCAACTGGTTTAACAAATTATGGTACATCCATATAGTGAAGTATTAATGAAGCCATCAAGAATAAAAATGATGACACATTTATCGAAAAGAAATGTGTTAGCAAAATACTGTTGAATTAAAAAGCACGTTACAATCAGGGTAAAATAGCAGAATTCTTGATACCATCTTGGCTAAAAAATTCTGTGTGTGTGTTTGTCTGGAAGATATGGAATAAATAATCAAAGGATTAGAGGTTAATCTTTGGATGCTGGAATTATAGGTTTCTTAGACAAATTAATTTCCTATTTTGTGCTATAATAAACTAGTATTACTTTGTAAGAATGAATACGTTTTTCATAAAAATTAATATATGTAAAGGGATATTGATTCATGAGATTATAGCCAATTTCATGCAAACGTTATTGAAGAAGCATTTTTCCTAATCCCAACCAGATATATCTATGACAGACTTTGCAAATATCTTAGGACAATCTTTCCAATTCACTTACATGTTTTTTCTTCCCCTCTAAAAAGTTGAAAGACAATGCAATATCTTTTTTATTATCAATGCACACATTTTCCTTAGAGCTTTATTTTTTAAGCACATCTTAGTTTACCGAAACAAAAAACATCCCAAAGATTAATTTTTATTCTTGAAAGAATAAAGGATTTTTATCTAGATAATTTTATAATAGAGTAACTTTAAAGTTAAATATCTAAAAATACTTGACCGTTCTCTTCCACCACTGTCAAACTATTTAGAGCATGTGTTTCATCTTTTATGTAATGTTAGAAAGAATGATTTCTTAAAGGCGCCTGAAAGCAACAGCCACTAGAAGTCTCTACGAGAAAACCAGACTTTGTCAGGATTATGTGTGTCTGGATGCAGAAAAACTTGCTACACCTGACTGATTCCAAGTAATCTGAACAAATAACAGATCATCGGGGTCAATTTCTCTCTAAACAGATCAGCAGATAGCCAGAAAGTAAGTAAATTTGGTTCATGGTTTAACAGGCTGTGTTTATCTAATTGTGCATAGCAATAATGTTGAAGTATTTATAACATTCAACTATAGAACTCCAAACCGGTTATCATTAGGGTCATTTCTGGCCCTGGTGAATAATTTTTTTATTCTGTTATATATTGACCAGTTTTACTGATTTGGGAGGAGTTGAAATTTAAAACCAATCAGCCCTTGGTTCCTTTGTTAACAGGACCCAAACTAATAGGGCTCATTGACATTAGCGGATGTTTTCTCTTAAATGCAACTTCCTCATCCACTAACCCTCTTTCCCAGAACAGCCCATGAGCCAAACCACAGATTCACCTGAGCTGGCCTCTGACTTCTGGTTGAAACGCTTAATTAGAGTGTTCTAAGTACAGAAGCACAAGGAAAGAATCTGTATCATCCAAAACCGCCCTTAAGCGAACAGCCAAATTATTTAGAATCAGCTCTATTCATCAGAAGAAAACCACAACGCTTTTACAGAATAACATCAAACCAGAGCAATCAAATTTGCACAAAACTGTTAAGTTAGACCTGGAATAAAGTGAAACCCGAAACACCACTAAATTTCATTTCGCGTTTCTAGCAAAGTGACTTAATAAACGTCAGCCTTACTTCCGGTAGACACTTCCTCTCTGGACACATTAGCTCAAAGTCGTAGGAAGAAACGATGGCAAACTCCTAACAGTGCCCATGCAGCTGACACAATATCTTTAATCACATTCTCCAGAATTCAACCTGCTCACAATAAGCTTTTTGAATCACAAATTACTTAGGTTGAGGGGAAGCAGTAAAAAATTTATATCATGTAAGTTCAAAGAAAATTTTCTTTGACAACTTCCATCTGGCACATTGTATTTGACAGTGGCAATCCTCATTCTCTTGTATGTGTATGATGCAATTCGTCATGACTCGTGTGATCCAGGCAAATCATCTCAAAGGAGCACTCTGCCAGGAATACCCCATGGCAAGTAACTTTTTTCATGGGTAATGAATGTATTATAAATATACGTTACATTTCATGTTCCTTGACATGATATAGCCTGGAGCAATGACATGCAAAGCATTTTTGTCAAATTATTTTATTTTTGTCATTTGGCTAGTGAGTAATTATGTATAAAGAAATAATCTAGTATCATAGTTATATCACTATGTGTAAAATAATTAGATCATGAAGCTCAGGTGGGGTGTGGAGGGTTGGGGAGGGAAGAATTATTATCCAAATAATTTATGTTCAAAATATTGTATAATTCTTTTTAACTCTTCAGAGACATTTTATGTAATATCTCAGATAATTGGAGTCAAATTAACCAAACTGTGTGTCTCCACAAACCAAATTCATCAAGTAAATGTTCGACTCTTCAATCTACCCATTGTTTTTGTTATCTATTGCTGTGTAACAAATTACTCCAAAATGTTAGTGGCAACATTTATTGTCTCACAGTTTCTCTGGATCAGGAATCCAGGCACAGCTGAGCTGGGTATTCTAGCTCTGAGCATCACCCAAGCCTTCAGTCAACTCAAGGTTCTACTGGAAAGGATTCACTTTCAAGCTCATTTATGTGGTTGGTGGCAGGATTCAGGTCCTAATGGGTCATTGGACTCAGACCTCAGTTTCTCATGAGCTGTTGGGTGAAGGTCATCCTCAGTTCCTCGTCACATGGGCCTCTCCACAGAGCATCTCACAACATGGCAGGAAGCAAGAGAGAGTGCAAGAAAGACAACGCTAGCAACCCCCAAACAGAAGTGATAGCCCATCATTTTTGCCATTTTCTGTTCATTAAAAGCAAGTCCTCAGGGCCAGTTCATACTCAAGGCAGGAAGACTACACAAGAACGTGAATCCCAAGAGCGGGGTTCACTGGGAGTCATGTCAGAAGCTGCCTACCATGTTCACTCACACCCTTATTATAAAAGTAAGCCCAAATAATATTTTATGCTTATAATTAATACATATTAAATCATGGTCCCTTGCTAGACAGTCACACAAAAATAAAATTATTTGTTTTACAATAAAGCCAACTGATGTCACCAGCAAAGAGTCTAAACTTATGTTAAAGGAGAAAGTAAAGGTAGCAGTTGATAATATAAAATAGATACTGCTTTCCTAGGATCACTCTTTTTGGTTCTTTGACCTCAAACATTCATGTCACATTTCTTCCTTTCCCTGGCAAGATGATGTCAAAATTAACATTCAGCGCTGAGAGAAATGGTGACCTTTTAGCATTTAATGGTTATCAGCCACACGCTGATGATTGAAATGGGTAGTACCAGAGTCAAAAGTTCAGACAGGCAACCAGCTACCTCCATTTATAACTAATAGAGCAGGATTTGCCTCTACTTATTTAATAAATATACAGTTAAATGATATACAGATATAAAACTGATATGTCCCTATAATAACAAATTAACATTGCATCCTTATTGTGATCTAAGCACTGTTCTAAAGCACTTAAATACCTAATACATGTATTCATATATATATATATACTTATTAATGTATGGAAGTCTACACATAAATTCAGGAAACTCCTATTAATTGATGGCTATTAATATTATTGATATATTTATAGTGCAGCTAGATAAAGAGTACTCAACTTTTTCAAAGCCTACAATTTCTGCCATTCCTCTTCGATCAGCACTGAGACCCACTAAGGAATAAAAGATGTCAAGAAAATTATAGAGTAAGTATAAAGTGACTCTGCCTACTTTATACTCAACTATATTGGTTTACACACATTTTGAATTTGATTCCTTGAAGAGAATAAAATGGTATGCTTGAAGAGTTAGTTATTTTATTTCCGCTCAAGGAAATTATTTTTGAATTTACAGAACTGCTTTTTTAATCTTGAGGTTATTTGTTTTTGCCCTTCTATCAATGCACACACATTCTTAGAGAAGGCATGAATGCTTTTTCATTTGCTTTTTCTGGTGCAAAATTTATAGTGATATTATTTAAAATATACACTGATACATATTGTCATTCTCTTTGAAGTAAAATAAATGCTATATCATCTGCTCCAAATGTTGGTTGAATGTCTACTACATTTAAGGTACTCTACTAATGCCGCTTTAAATTTTTTCATTTTCTAAAATTCTACACTTTGTCAAAAACTTCAATACTAATAAAATTCATGTGTTGATTTTTTTTAAATAGCAGCAAAATAGGAAAACAAAAGTTAGCCTCTGGTAGATTACTGAAACTTCTAATAGGCAAGCTCAAAAACACACATCTTACCCCTTGCATTAAAGACTGGCTAGCTAGTGAGTTGTTAAAGAATCAATCACAGCATCACCTTTTCTCCTGCCAAATGTATTATGCATACATTTTTTTCTTCTCAAAAGGAGCCATTTTACTCTGAACATCTTCTATGTTCATACAGAAAGAAAATTTCTACCACTACTTTCTTTTGCAAAAATAAAAAAATATATATCACTGTATTCAACATTTCCAGGTTACTGAAATAATAAATTCCTATTTAGTAAAGGGATAATCCTGATTTTTACCTGCTCCACTCAATGAGACACTTGGAAAGACACTTTAACAGATATGACCGCTCATATGACGTTGAAAAAGTGCTGCCACATTAAAGGACAAAAGCAGAAAAGAACATTTCAGAGCATGAAGAGAAATGATTCTCTAAAGAAGTCAAAGATGTTAGTAGAGAATGTAGAATTAAGAAGGTAAAAGAAACACCTTTCCAAGATCTTCCGGTGAATTTTATTACAGAAATATTCATTTAAACATAGTATCTGCTAAAATGAGTTAGAGACGAAAGAAGTTACCCCCTCTGGGTTCTGATTTGCCACTTAGTAATGATGAAAAAGTGTCATTGATTAAAAATTGAACTAAAAGTATAAGCTGACTATTGAAATTGTTCACAGACTAACAGCACTAGAAATCAGAATTATTTAATTATTTACAAACTAGGTGATTTTAAAATAGCATAATTTGGGGGCTGGCCCAGTGGTATAGCGGTTAAGTTCACGCACTCGGCTTCTGTGGCCCAGGGTTCGCAGGTTCGGATCCCAGGCACAGACCAATGCACCGCTTGTCAAGCCACGCTGTGGCAGTGTCCCATATAAAGTAGAGCAAGATGGGCACGGATGTTAGTCCAGGGCCAATCTTCCTCAGCAAATAGGGGAAGATTGGCAGAGGATGCTAGTTCAGGGGTAGTCTTCCTCACACACACACACACAAAAATAGCATAATTTTAATGAAAAACATAATAGCCATTTAAAATGTCATCTTTACTCCTATTAATCATTCTTTTCATATGCATTCATATCTTTTCCAAGACATTTTTCTGTTCTCTTTTGTTGAATTTATGGTTTGCATGACTAGGTAAGGTGCCATCAGTACTGTTTAAAGTTAGATACAAAATCCTCTTGGGATTGATCCAAATTCCTAATCCCTTGATCCTCAATTTCTGAGATTTCTGGATTAAAGTGTGGCCACATACCTTGTTCCTTTAAATAATCTTCAGCAGTTCTCAAGTCCTTCCCTAAAATATTAAGATTCAGAGAAAATGAAAACTTTAATCCTGACAACTTGTATCAGACATAAACATCATACCCTCATAAATAAGCACCCAACAAATGTTGATGTTATTTTGAGGATAGTTTGTCACTTTTTTGAAAGGCAGCAAACGCACAAAATGGGCCAGGTGAGAAATTCCTCTATTTTATAGAGTGGGTATCACAACTCTACCTGTACTTCCCCAAGTCCAGTAATCAGAGGATAGTACCAATACCTGACATTTGTTTGGCAATTTCTGGTTTCACATACAATATCTCATTTGATCTTTATAAATTTATTATTAAATAAATTATACACATTTGCATACTAATAGTTCCTTTCCCTCCATGAAAGCCTATAAAGCAAAATACCACTATACATAGTGTATTTTACTTTAAAGTGTTTATATTTTCTTTTTAGCAAAGTATGCATTCCCTACTTATTAGTCTTTTGATATTGGCAGTAAAAGTTTGAAAATAGCCACTTTAAACCTAAAGCAATTTTTTTTCTGTGTTGATATAAGGGGTGTTCCCTCTTCCAGCCAGAGATGTGAATTGCGTTAAGCATCTTAAAGACATCCCCATCAGTAGAACCATACGTCTAACTAACATACAGGAGAACTCGTGCTAGAAACTGCTTACTCTGATTTTTAATGCTCAATTCCAAATTTTCCACATTTAGTTTCTTTTTTATTTTCCTTGCTTGCATTTTCTAATTGACTTCCCATCTGATTTACTCTTCAGAAGATATACCAAGAACTCTCATCAGCTCAGACTTCAACTTCAATGTTCATTTATTTGCTGTCAATTCACATTTTTATGGGAGAGAAGGAGAAATTCTCTAGGTTCCTTAGTTTTTGTAGCTGTGACAATTTCTGCACTGACTCTCACCTGTTCCTTTTTTTTAACCTTGCCCCTGCAACCAGGCTGTGGGTTCAAATGGGGTCCCTTTTCTTATAAAAAAAATTTTTTTTTTTTTGGTGAGGAAGACTAGCCCTGAGCTAACATCCGTTGCCAATCCTCCTCTTTTTGCTGAGGAAGACTGGCCCTGGGCTAACATCTGTGCCCATCTTCCTCTACTTTATATGTGGGATGCCACCACAGCATGGCTTGATGAGCAGTGCATAGGTCCATGCCCGGGATCTGAACCTGCGAACCCCAGGCCACCGAAGCAGAGCATGCGAACTTAACTACTATGCCACCAGGCCAGCCCCTAAAAATTCTCTTTTTATTAGGGTGTTGGGGGCCCCAACGTCACACTGAGGTTCTGTCACTTTCTAGGAGGATTCAGCACACAATCACACTCATACTTAAGATTTATTACAGCAAAAGGACACAAAACAAAATCAACAAATGAGAAAGGTGCATAAGGCAAGGTCCAGAGGAAACGAGGTACAAACTTCCAAGAGTCCTCCCTCAGCGGAGTCCCACAGGACACACTTAACTCCTCCAGCATTGAGTCGTGATGTGCTGTCTCCCAGAGACGCTCATCAAAGACTTGGTGCCCAGGGGCCAGCCCAGTGCACAGTGGTCAAGTTCATACACTCCTCTTTGGCAGCCCAGGGTTCACAGGTTTGGATCCTGGGTGCAGACCTACACATCACTCATCAAGCCATGCTGCGGTGGCATCCCACATACAAAATAGAGGAAGATTCGCACAGATGTTAGCTCAGCGACAATCTTCCCCAAGCAAAAAAAGGAACATTGGCAACAGACATTAGCTCAGGGTCAATCTTCCACACCAAGAGAAAAAAAAAGACAGTGCCAATGGTTTTTACTGGGGGCTGCTCACCTCGGCACCCTCTGTCTGGCACCTACCACATTTCCAGACTTCCAGAAGGGAAGCAGGTGTTCAGTGTAAACCACATTGTTTGGACAAGCAGTTTAGGCACAGTGAGCCCCTCTTATAAGTTAGAATGGTGGGAACCCTCCTAAAGTCCAAGTTCCCAGTTGACAGCCAAGAGCCAACCTTGCAAGCAGGCCCTTCTAATGATAGCAGTCTCAGGCCCACCATATTAACTCTCTTCTGAACACTGGTCTGTTAACCTCCCCTCTTGAGTGTCTGCCCTCCCTTCACTATTCCTAGGAAGGTTGGTGGGCAGAGCTGGACAACATAGTATCCACAAGCAGTGCTCCAGATCCCAGTATCCCGGGTTTGAATACTGATATTCATTCATAGTGTAATTTACTCAACCACTCTGAACTTCAGTTTCCTCATCTATTAAGCACAGGTGATAATCATACTGTCTTCATAGCGTTACTGTGAGAATCCATAGAAAGTGCTTTGAAGAGTGGCGAGTGCTCGATTATTTCAGCCATTAAGTTTTCATATATGTTAATGAGGTGTTCCAAAGCTTTGCAGAGTGTATCAAGCCCCTGTGGGCCATTACTTCTTCACCATCTGCTATAGCAGGCACAAGAGATCCCCACCAGAAACAGATTTCTGAGGCTGCTCCTTCATGCATGTCAGCCACTTCCGCTGCTCAGCCAGCCCGCACCACCACCAGCCCTGAATCTTCTCAATGCCAAAGCTGCATGGAGGTCTATGGCAAATTGGACAAACTGGCTCTAAAATTCATGCAGAATTGCAAAGGACCTACAGTAGCCAAAACATTCTGACAAAGAACAACATTGGATGATTTATACTACTTGATTTCAAAACTTACTATAAAGCTAAGGTAATCAAGATAGTATGATATAGATCAATGGAACAGCACAGAAAATTCAGAAACAAACCCTCACATTTATGGTCAATTGACTTTCGACAAAGGTGTCAAGGCAATTCAATGGGAGAAAGGATAGCCCTTTCAACAAATAGTGCTGGGACAACTGGATTTTCATATGCAAAAAAATAAACCTAGACTTTGACCTCATACCATACACAAAAATCCACCCACACAGATCATAGACTTGAGTGTAAGAGCTAAAACTGTAAAACTTCCAGAAAAAAACATAAGAGAAAACCTTTGTGGCCTTGATCAGTGGGTGAATTCTTACAAATTATTTCTTAGAAATGATACCAAAGATTTCTTAGAAATGATACCGAAAGCATAACCCATGAGAGAAAAAGTTGAAAAATTGAACTTCATTAAAATTAAAAACTCTTGCACTTCAAAAGATGTAATTAAGAAAATGATATATATATAGGGGCCAGCCCAGTGGCGCAGCGGTTTAGTCCGCGCTTGGCAGCCTGAGGTTCGCAGGTTCGGATCCCGGGCGCCCGCCGACGCACTGTCTGTCAGCCATGCCTTGACGGCGTCCCATATAAAGTAGAGGAAGATGGGCACGGATGTTAGCCCAGGGCCAGTCTTCTTCAGCAAAAAGAGGAGGATTAGCAACCGATGTTAGCTCAGGGCTGGTCTTCCTCACCAAAAAAAAAGAAAAAAGAAAATGATATATAAACACAGACTGGAAGAACACTTCCAATGGGTGAATTACATGGTGTGTAAATTACAATTCAATAAAATTGTAAAAAAAAAAAAAAAGATCCTGTGATCTTTAAGTCAGTGCTTCTCAAACCAAGGCTTGCGAACACCCAGGGGTACAGAATTCAACACAGTGCCGCTCTAAAACATGCATTTTACTTACTGGTAATTTAATACATTAATGTTAAACATTATTGTTTCATGAAAACAAACATACATGTGGTATGAATGTGGTAATAAGTGAGAACAACGCAAATGAAAACAGAGGCGATTTATTCAGAGCGTGCTCTAGCAAAGGAGTGAGCCCGCATCATTTGTGTTGGGTAGAGACTCAGAGGCAGGCAGGGAAGTGGGGAAGCTTTGTCATGAGAAAAAGGGAAGGTTTCAGGTGAGCTCTGATTGGGGGTTGTTGCCATTGCGAAGCGGGAGGCGGGGTAAATGGAAGCAGGGCAGCTATGTGATTGGTTCGGGAAGCATATTTGGCTCTCTCTGGTTGGTCCTGAGTTGGAAATTGATGCAAAAAACATAGAAGCTGGCAGTCATTGACCAAGTCCTCACCATTCTGCCATTTGTTGCATGGGTTGTGGTTTGGCTTCCTGGATGGGTTGCTAAGGAAATTGTGATTTGGCATCCAGGCTTCTTATGTAGGTCAGAGTTCTATTGTCATATATGCTTTGGCCATTGTCTGTTTCTATATTTCGTCTCTCAAGAGTAAAATGCAAAACCTGACCAGCAAAAAACAAACAAACATTGCTGTTAGGCCAGCTGTTCAGACCATACTTTGCTCTTCATTCCTCCTCCTCTCTCAGAAGCCCCTCACACCCCATGAAAACAGACCTCTTAATGGTTAGCTACACTAGTTCAGATAATCTGAAATTGACTTAGGTTCAAGCTGATGTTATCATTTCTCCCAAATTTGACACATATTTTTGATGAGGGAGACAACAGGTTATCTTTAGAGAAAGTCCTCCTCATGGCCCTGGTCTCCTACATTCCCTCCCTCTACCCAACCCACCAGACATAATGATGGGGGTCACGTCTGTGTTTTGTGACTTCTCACATTTCAGAAGCTTTCTGTGATCCTGCCTACCATTTTGGTTATTATTCACAAGAAGAAGAGTTACCAGCAACTTTGCAAACATTAGTTTATTTAATCCTCGTCTTACCAAAAAAAATCATTATTGTGCCATTTTGGAAATAAGGGAAGTGAGACTTGGCAAGGTTAAATAATTTATCCAAGGTCACAAGGTGGGTGATCAACCAGGAATTCATCCAGGTCCGTATGACTGCAGGGCCAGATCTTTGGCCACAATATTGGTTTCCTAAAGGAGAAAGCAATGACATATCTAATGGGAGGTATGTTTTTTTGATTCAAATATTGTAAATATGCTCTCATCGCAGTTCTCTGGCTGGGTCTGTAGATGCTCTGAAGTTCAGTGGTCAGCTATTCGCTGCCCTTTGAGGGACACTCCGCACTTAGGGTTGTCCTAAAACATGTCTTAGACAATTTTTCTCAGACCTTGAAGCAAAATTCCTGCAAAGGTCTTGTGATCCCTGTCAGTAATGTTAGTGGCTAGCAGTTTCTCACCCCTTAATCATTCCTGTAGAACAAGTATTGATTATAAAGATAAAGATAAGAGTCTTACCACATCTAATTTTATGGGGTTGGTTATTTGGATTTCTGCATGTGCAACTGAATAATTGCACAATCACGCTGGAAAAGTAGAAGGCAGGAGGAAAAGGAGAGCAAACATGAGATGGGTTGACTCCATAAAAGAAGTCATAGACACGAGGCTACAGAAGCTGAGTAGGGCTGTTGAGGACAGGACAGTGTGGAGATCACTCATTCACAGGGTCACCAGGAGTCGGTGCCGACTTGACGGTGTGTAACAACAGTTGAAAGTAGCAACTCAGGAAGTTTCCAGAAATCCTGGTTGTGAAGAAAGGAGGCCTAGAAGCATTTTCTCTCTTGAACATTTTTACCTCTTAACTGTTTACTTTAGTGGACCTCTCCACACCCGCCCCCTGCCCAGCCCATTCACACCAACCCACTATTAAAATAAAGGGAGGTGGGTGAGATTATTGATGGTCTCCCCCATGTGTCACTGTCCCTGTATGTATCATACCCCCAGGCCTAGCCCATACTCCCTAACTGGTACAGTTAGTCTGTGACAGTTTTAGTTTAAGTAAGTTACCCATGAACATGAGTTATTCCTCAAGAGAATATGCACAGCCTTGACCTACTGAGTTCAAGCAATAGTACAAGTTCTTATCCTCTTGATTATATTTCTGTCATAAATCCCACTTTTCTGCAGCTCTGAATCTCCCACAAAACTCTACTTTGACGATTATATGCCTAAAAACTAGCCATTTGGTTTCATTTCAATCAATGTATTAATCAGCTCCCTACCCTAGAAAATCCTCAGTATGATGTCATTAGTAATGAGGGGTGTTGAAATAATTTTAATAGTAATAATTAGAACGTCAATCATACAAATGATTTACTTTCTCTTATAAATTAGAATAGATTCAAGGTTATCCCCAGAATAGTACCACTCTCTCACTCTCTTGCTTTCCTGTTTTCTAAAATTGGAAGAAATAGTCAAAGTTGCAGGTAGAGAGAATTAGACATAACCTGCAATTTATTTTTCCTTTGCCACATCCCTTAGTGAGTCATCATTAACGATATGCCATTAATAACTACAGCAATTATGAATCATTATAGTGTTCTTGGTGCTGATATTGTATTTTCTTCCATTTTCATTTTAGTTTTGCCCATAGATGAATTTTTACAAAGAAAGAAGAGATAAAGAGAGCATAGCAGTGCATCTATATCATGGGTTTTCAAATATCTTCTATGTAAAGGAAGAAGGAAAACTTTTCCCAAAGGAAGATTTTTGTAGAACCCCAATATATAAACCAGATAAATATGTAATTGCTCTAATTCAAACCTGGGCAGGGACCAGGCTGCCCACTTAGCCTCTAGCTGCTCCCCTCTGGTGACACCTGAGGCACATCCACAAAACCCCAGGATTCCACTGATGACCATTTGAAAACCAGTGATCTCCAGTGACCTGATACATGAGCCATAGTGATGCTGTTGACATTGATTGACAGTTCAAGTGACCAAATCAAGTGAAGACCAAGTGATGATATTAGCCATGATGCTCTTCATGTGATGGGTTACAAATCCATAAAAAATTTTTAATTAACAAGAAGATTTATCTAATAATAGCACCTTCTTGAAGAGATATCTGCACTCCCGTGTTCACTGCAGCATTATTCACAATAGCCAAGATATGGAAACCATCTAAATGTCTTTCAACAGATGAATGGATAAAGATGTGAGAGACATATATGTACACACACATACACACACACACTCAATGGAATATTATTCAATCTATTACTCAGCCTTAAAAAAGAAGGAAATCCTACCATGTGCAACAACATGGATGAATCTGGAGGATATTATGCTAAGTGAAATAATACGTACAGATAGACAAATACTGTATGATCTCACTTATATACAGAATCTAAAAAAAGTCAAACTCGTTAAAGCAGAGTAGAAGGGTGATTGAAGGGCAGGAGGGAGGAGGAAATGGGGAGATGTTGGTCAAAGGTACAATGGTATAACTGTCTATAGTACTTGTTGCTTTATTTCTCCATAACTTTTTCAGAGGGTCAACATCAGAATGTGCCCATTTGAGTGTGTTGTGGCAGGAAAAGAACACGTTGAAATAATCCATTTTCATTGTTTGAAGTACTTATTCTTACTCTACCTTATCTTTATCATCCTTTTATCTAAGGCCTTGATTCAATTGTTACAAAATTGATTCAATGCATTACCAAAATAGAAAGATGTTATATTTTAAGCAATTTATAAAATTAATCACATACCAAAATGTAGCAGGAAAGAATATTTGTCAGAGAGGGATTTGTTCTAAAATTAGAATCTTTTGCATTTAGAATTCAGCAGATTAGAAAAACAGTACTGAGTTTAATATTCTTCATTATTTCTCTAAGATCACTTCTTTCTACAAACTAGATGGTCAGAACCTTGGGAACAATATTTACATGCTTCTCAAAGTGTCTTTTCTCTTCCGCAGTACATCCTTTCATAGCCTAATTCACTCCACTCTCTGGGATGTATAAGCAACCCCCACAGAAAACAAAGATCCAGCTACACTTTGTACTTGTCAATTTTCTAATACAACTATTTCAATACACATAAGATAAGAGAAAAGAGGAAGAAGAACATTTCCCTCTTAGTTTAGACCTTGCTTAGAGAGTAGACAAGGGTAGCAAGCATAAATTATGAATAAAATTTAAAATGCTGATGGTATTCCTGTGAATGTATATCCAAATATTCCTAAAGGTTATCTCGCTCAAACTAGGGGCTTTCTATCCTTTTTCCACATTCACTTTTCAAATGGCCAAAGCAAGAATTATTCATAGCAGGAAAGAAAATCTTTGAGAAGTGCCTTATATCTTAATTTCCAGTTCATCCTTGTTGGGGTTTACCTTCTTGACCCCAAAGAAAAATTCCATTTCAGAAGAAAGAGACTATGGCTCGTTAGTAAACACCTAAAAAGTGGATCCTGAATTTTTCTAGCAGAGTGATAATTGAATAGTAATTGTCCGATATATACATTTGTTCAATTAACTAATTAATATATTGGACTCTTAAAGATTTCCCTCTCTCATTGGTGTCAGGACAATACCTTGGATGGGACAGAAGTCACAAAACACTCAAGCCTAAGCTTTTTCCTCTTCCTTCTGAGAAGAAGGTAAAACTTCTTCATCCTTAGAGTTACTGGAGAGAATCCTTTTTCCTTTTTATTCATCCCTCACTTTCTTTGTGTACTCTTGCTGGTCCACACACACATTACTAAACTCTCCATACATAAGAGATATATTTTAGATGAAGATGTAGATGATTTGTCTTGCTGTAATATTGGACTGTTAGCCCTTTAAAGATTGTTGTTTTTAATTACATATTTATTTATATCCCAATCATCCAAAAAGGGTTTTAAATGTCTTACTATCCTAAGTCCTTTGTATACCTGATTTAATTAATCATATCCAATACTTACCCAGGCACTGTGGGGTTTAAAAACACTAAGAACAGGGTGTCCCCGTCCTCCAGGAACTACAAATCCAGTAGAATAAAGAAATACATACAAAAATCACTCAGAAGAGTCAGACTCTGATAACTGAGATAATAGGTCTGCAGATAAAATAACTATGAGAGGACTGGAAAGAAAAGTCATTCTATCAGGAATCGGCTAAAATGCATGGCCATTCTACCTCGACAACCCTGAGGGCATTTGCCAGTACTGATTCATCTCAATGTCCCATATCTTCTGCCTCAGAATATAAACATTCATGTTTATAAGGATGATTTTGAAGCATCAAGATGTGGTTAACTTATTTAATTCTTTCTTTACACTAAAGTGAGAAAGTATATATTACAGTTTTCAGGATCTCCATATAATTAGATTGAAATCAAATCATTTTTAGCTCAATTTTTACCTTTCAGATGTCCAGAAATGCCATTTATCTAGAATACCTAATTCCCCTAGGACTCTGGATAAGCTGAATGTTGCTGTGTATTCCTAGTCTTTCAGTTTATGCTTTAATTCTTTTGAATATCATATCTTTAAATTAGAATTTTCAATAGGATTATATACATTGCCTAATGACAAGTCTGGCAATATAGCCAGCATTCAGTTTTGCTGATATGTATACAATTTTAAGTATCTCAATAAGTATTCATTGTTTGTGCAAAATTCAGTGCAATTCTGATAATATTGAGAAGGATATGCATTTTACATCTCATTTCTAAAGAAGAAAAAACAACCTAAATATCCTTTGATAGGAGAATAGTTGAATAAATTATGGCACATAAACACAAAGCTTCTTTTAATAAAAATTGGCATACATTAATTCATACTTAGAGGAGAAAGTATCTGCAAGTTTTAGTTTCTGGTCAAGATGGGGTAACAGAAACCAGATTCACACTGCCCTTTCTCCCAAAAGAAAACAACTCAAAAAACAGATAAAATATATAAAACAACAGTTTTCAATACATTGAACATCAGGCAATGAAGGACAATAATCCCTAAGAGACAGGTAACAAATCCTATGACCTTACTGCAGAACATTTCCAGGCCACGGTACAGGGTGGGAGAACCCAGATGGAGCCCATCAGCTCCCCCTGAGATAAGAAGACAGGTCTAGGAGTCTGGAAGGCCAAGGAGGCTAGAGTTTGTAGGGTAGAGTACCATAATGTAGAGAGATGCACAGAAAGAGAACTCTGAAAATTGCAGAGTCCCCCTCAAATCTTCAGCTGCATACTCACCAATACTGACATGATTGTCTACATAGAATATCCAATGGATTCTATGAAAAGTTACTAGAACTAATAGATCAGTTTAGCAAGGTTACAGGATCAATATACAAGATCAACATACAAGAATCAAATGTATTTCTATATACTAGCAACAAACAATTAGAAACTAAAATTTATAATTGAAAAAACTAGCATCATATCCCATTCCCAAATGGGATTTATGCCAGGCATGCAAGGCCAGTTCAACATTTAAAAATAATTTATGTGTACGGCACCAAAAGTACACTCAACAGAAGCGAAAATCAAGAAGCAGGACTACATCAAACTAAAGAGCTTCTGCCCAGCAAAGAAAACAAACAGCAAAATAAAAAGGCAACCTACGTGATGGAAGACAATATTTGCATATCTGATAAGGGGTTGATATCCAAAATACATAAGGAACTCATACAACTCAATAGCAAAAACAAAAAAGCCAACAACTAATACTCTGATTCGAAAATAAGCAAATGACCTGAATAGACGTTTTCCAAAGACATACAAATGGCCAATGGGCACATGATAAGGTGCTCAACATCAGTAATGATCACGGAAATGCAAATCAAAACCACAATGACATATCAGTTTGCACCTGTTAGGATGGCTCTTATTAAAAAGACAAGAGAGAACAAGTGTTGGCCAGAGTGTGAGGAAAAGAGAACCCCAGTATACTGTTGGTGGGAATGTAAATTGGTACAGGCATTATCGAAACAGTATGGAGATTCCTCAAAAAATTAAAAGTAGAACTACCATATGATCCAGCAATCCCATTTCTGGGAATATATCCAAAGGAAATGAAATCAGTACCTCGAAGAGATATCTGCACTCCACATTCATCTGCAGCATTATTCACAAGAGCCAAGATATGGAAACAACCCCAGTGCCCATCGACAAATGAATGGATCAAGAAAATGTGGCATATACATACGGTGGTGTATTAACCAGCCTTAAAAAGGAAGGTGATCCTGCCATTTGTGACAACATGGATGAACCTGAAGGACATTATGCTAAGTGAAATAAGCCAGTTACAGAAGGACAAACACAGCATGATTCCATTTATATGAGGCATCTAAAACAATCAAACTCATAGAAGCAGAGAAGACAACGGTTGCCAGAGGCTGGGAGGAGGGGGAAATAGGCAGTTGTTATTCAATGGGTATAACGTTTCAGTTATGCTAGATGAATAAGTTCTAGAGATCTGCTGTACAACACAATGCCTATACTTTACAACACAGGACTGTATGCTTCAAAATTAGTTAAGAGGGGAGATCTCATGTTAAGTGTTCTTACCACCAAAAAAAAAACCAAAGGGACACAAGGAAACTCTGGGAGATGTTGGATATGTGTATTACCTTGATTATAGTGATGGTATCACAGACGTTTGCACATGTCCAAGTTCAGAAAATTGTATATATTAAATATGTGCAACTCTTTGTATATCAGTTATACCTCAGTAAAGCTGTTTAAAAACAAGAACAAACTGATAAATTCAATTTATCAAAATTACAAACTTCCGTTCTTTCAAAGACACTGTTAAGACTGAAAAGTCACAAACCAGGAAAAACTATTTGCAAATCATATGTCTGATAAAAGACGTACCCAGAATATATGAAGACCTTTTAAAACTCAATAATAAGAAAGAGTCTAATTTTTTCTAATGGGCAAAAGATTTGAACAGACACTTGAACATAGAAGATATATTAATGGCTATTAGCACATGAAATGATGTTCAACATCATCAGTCATTAACGAAACACAAGATAGAACCACAATGAGATACCAATATACATCTTTTAGAAGGGCTAACATTTTAAAAAAGACTAACCATGCAAGCGTTGGCAAAGATATGAAGGAACTGAAACTCTCATACAATGCTGGAGGGAATGTAAAATGGTACAACCACTTTGGAAAATAACTTGGCAGTTTCTTTAAAAATTAAGCCTATACATAGAATACGATCTTGCCAATCCACTTCTTTCTACCCAAGAGAAATGAAAGCATATGTATAAAAGCTTGTAGAGGAATATTCACGTTAGGTTCAATAGCCAAAAACTGGAGACAACTCAGATGTCCATCAACAGGTAAAAGGATAAACAAAGTGTGGCATATTCATACAATGTAACACTACTAAGCAAAAACAAAGAAAAAAGAAATGAAATATTGATACACACAATGACGTGGATAAACACGAAAATAATTTTGGTGAGTGAAAGAAACCAGATGAAAAATGAGTGCATACTGTATGATTCCATTTATCTGAAATTCTAGAAAATGCAAACTAATCTAAAGTGACAGAAAGCAGATCTGTGGTTACTTGGGAAAGGGACAAAAGGAAGGATTACAAAGGGACACAGGAAATGTTTTGGGTGTGGGGGGGGTCTGTTCATTATCTTGATTGTGGTGATGACTTGACAGGTGCAGAAACATGTCAAAATGTATCTAGATATGTGCCGTTGATTAAAGTTCAATTATACCCCAATCAAGCTGTAGAAAAAAAATTAAGGGTTAAAACCCAAAACAAAACGAAAACGTCCTCCTGGTCACACTGTCCTTCCGGGCCCCCCACTTATATCGGTAGCAGTAGCTACTAATTTGTTAAAAGCCCCCCATCCAGCAAGCAGTGTATGAGATGCTGCCATTTAATCCTCTCAACTCACCACTGGCCATGTCTGCTCCCCTACAAGGTTTTCCCGAACTCTCCTATATGCCACCACTAGATTTTACACACACCTTTGCCAAAGCATTCATCATCCTGAATTGGAATTATTCTCCTATATGCCAAAGTTCATTGAAAACAATATAACACCTTGTTCGTCTTTATCTCCCTGGGTCTAGCACGGCACCTGGCTGAGGAATGAATCTCTAAAACAGAGAACAAAGCGTTAGAATCTTTGTGGACCTTTTCCTTCTAAGATGCTTGCATTCTTGTTGGGGAGTTTACATTTCTTGGAAAACGTCTTTTTTGGTCTTGGCCCCACATAACACACACAGTGCCAAAAATAAATTCGAAAGCTGAAGAATAAACTAAATCAGAACTTAAGGGGTTATTTTTAAAGCTCAGCCTCCAGATCTTTCACAGTCCCTCGCCTTAAGATTAAAAAAATGTAACTTTTGATTCTGTTGATGCCAGTGTTCAAAACAGACACGGTTTGAAAAAGCCGTATTTGACACTAGGTTTCTAAATAGTGTTTTCTTCCTCCTTGTGTAAATGAGGCTTAAGTGAGGACCATTTTACCCTGATGAAAACAAAGAGCAGGCAGCTCTTTCAGCCAGAAAATTGCTGAGAGGTATGGTTAAACTGCCAGAGATGAAGAGCACAGATTGACAGGCCGCACAGCGGTTGGTAGGTAATGAAAACAAGAACCAGAACGTCCAAAGAGAGCCGGGAAGGGCTCCGAGCTGATAAATGGGGAGGGGTGATTCGCCTTGTAATCTAAAAGTGCATTTGCCATGTTAGTGCTGGATCAATTCAATTCGGTTCAATCGACACTTCCCCAAGACCCAGGCTTACCCTTCATAAACAGGCAAAGACAATTTTCATAACATCAGCCATAAAGGCAAGCGTCTTTGATATGGGGAGACGATCTTCTGAAAAGGCGGTTTTATACTGATTTTGTATGATAGCATACTGTATCATTTTCAAGGTGTTTTTACGGGCTTTATTTCAAATGATCTTCACCCCAAAGTCATGAAGACAAGGCAGGGATTAACGCCACCATTTTACAGGGACTTTCAGATGCTGAGTGTCACATCCAAGGTTACACTGTAAATTAGTGATAGAGCCTGAAGTTGAAACAGATCTGATTATATACCTGTACTCTTTCCACTGTCTTCCTCTTTATTCTTGCTGAGCTTCAAGAAATTTAAGGATATCGTCTTCTCCCAATATGGGGAAAAAAAAATCCTTGCTTAGTACCCTTCAGTCTTCTGCCCCGTCTCCCTCTCTTCTCCTTCTCCACCGTCTTCATAAAGGGATTCCTTGTTGATATTCACATCTGCGATCTGGCCTCCACCCTCACCACTCGTGAAATTGCTCTCTTGAAAATCACCAATAATTGCTAAATCCATTTACCTTTCTCAGACCTCCTCCTCCCACCATCCTTCAGTGTTTGGCCCTGTTAACTACAGTTCAATTTTTTCTGTGTGCGTGTGAGGAAGGCTAGCCCTAACATCTGATGCCAATCGCCCTCTTTTTGCTGAGGAAGACCAGTCCTGGGCTAACATCCGTGCCCATCTTCCTCTACCTTATATGGGACGCTGCCACAGCATGGCTGACAAGCGGTGCGTCTGTCCACACCCGGGATCTCAACCTGCAAAACCCCAGGCCACCAAAGCAGAGCACATGAACTTAATCGCTGCGCCACCAGGTGGTCCCTATAGTTCACTTTTTCTAAAAATTCAAAACCTGCTGGATCATCAACAGATTAAAGGCTTAGGAAATTTTAATGATTCAGGGACTTTTTAGACTTTGAATAACGATAGTAAAGTTTTTTTTAGATTTTTTTCCTTTGCTTGAGGGAGATTGTCCCTGAGCTAACATCTGTGCCAATCTTCCTCTATTTTGTATGTGGGATGCTACCACAGCATGGCTTGATGAGCAGTGTGTAGGTCCACGCTGGGGATCCGAACCGGCAAACCCCAGGCCACCAAAGCAGAGTGCCTGAACTCAACCACTACGCCAGCCCCACAATAGTAAGTTACTTTAAAGAACTTTTACTAAAGTCTTCTGTTTTCTAAGCAAGTGACAGAAGATTTCATATATGTCATCTCATTTTATTTGCACAATAATCCTGGGAAGCAGACATCGCCATCTCTATTTTACACCTGAGAAAAGTTAGGTTCCAAGAAATTGAAAACTTTTATCCAACATAACAAAGCTGATAAGTGGCCCTGGTTTCTTGATCATAGAGCTTTCTCCTCCACATCACAAGTGCATCTCCCTTTCATAACCTGGCACTGTTAGGGAATGAGATGCTTCATACAGATTAATTTTCCAGATAAGTGAAGTTTACCAGGAAGGCAAAAATGTTAAACAAAGGGTTTTTAAAATCATTTTTTACAGGTACCTTTCCAAAAATGCATTTTTATACAAAGATTATCAAGATAATTTAACTTCTCCTTAAAGCCACAGTCATACTGTGAACACCTATTGTTACATTCTGTGCAAAAATAAAGTTCTATGTCCATTTTTTGTATTTCTGCTTCCTCATTCAGCCTTAGACTCTTGTTAAGTCCTGCTGATATTTGGCTTTTTATAATTATTTCATACTACATCTATCCTCCCTTGGCCTTTCAAAAACTATTAACTAGGAAGTAAAATAGCCAAAGTGTTAAGAACTACTCGGAAAATACAAGTCAAATCCTTTTTGTGTGAGAATGTCAAGAGTGCTGTTTTTGTCTTTGGTTAGGGGCTATCTTGAGATGTGTCTTTTGGGTTTGGGTTTTTTGTTGTTGTTTGTTTCTTGGGATTTTTTTTTTTTGCCCTGTTTAGCGTTTCTTGGGGCATTAATGGTATTCCACTAAGAAAGAATGGCATGGGTAGATACATTTGGAAAATGCTACATGCTATTTTTTAGCCTTGAATAGTTAAAAGTCATTTTAGTATTTTTTTTAACTGTGAAAAATACCCCAGTATTTCCCAAATATACTTGACTGCAGGACCCTTTCCTATCTCACAAGAATCATGTAGGAAATGCTCTTCTACAAGTAGGAAGTTGTTGAAAGACCAACTACTGGATATGAAGAATATAAGAAATTTAAGTAATAAAGAATATTTTTAATTTCTTTGAATTAAATTTAATTCTTTCTGAGGAAAAAATAAAAACAAACTTCACTACCCACACCATTAAAAACTTTTATGTGAATGTAAAAATGTTCTCCACCCTCAAGAACATTTTTTCATTATTATAATCAATGAGTTTTATAAGATTTTTCACACTTTATTTATTGTACTTGTCTTTATGTACAGTGGTAGCTAGCTAGCTATAGCTAAATAGATGACAGATACAGATATTGTCATAGATGTGAGAATTTCCATCTTTATCTTGAAAGTAGAGTCTTAACGTGTATCTTATAGTCAATAAATGCTAGTATGAATTTATATTAAATCGCCATTGAATAACAAATGTTTAGACAAACCATGTTTAAAAAAAAGTGAAAACAGGACAAAAATATTTCTTAGCCATCAGATTTTACCAGCTCACAGCATTTTCACCATCTCTTTCAACTTTCACCATTATCGTAATGATGCTGTGATTACTGTTACTGCAGGCCACAGTGACCTGAGTCATCATCGTCACCATAATAGTAGGGATAATAACACCAATGAATCAGAATATTGACTCTTCCACAACACAACTTTTTAGATCTGATCTGAATGAAGTCCATGATTTAAAAAAAGATTAAAATTAAAAAACCATGGTAGACAGGAGGCCTGAGGGGGAAGGGGCAATGAGATAGGGAAGAAATATATTCTTCATCCAAGAAAGATTCTGGTGCCAAATGATCCCTAAGCAGATAGACCAGTGTCTTTATTATTTGTGGTGGGCCCTAGTGCTTTATGCTCATGAGTGGACCCCTAGATAGTTTATACTAATGAAATGACTCAGGATGGGGGCTGGCCATGTCACAAAGACCAACCATGTGATTAGAGGGTTAGGACTTTGGGCCAGCTGATGTCAGCCCAACCTCCAAGAAGCTGAGAGGGGGTGGGGATTGAGTTCTACTGCCAGCCAGTTATTCAATCAATCATGCCTATGTAATAAAACCCCACTTAAAACTCCAGGCATCAAAGCAGCTCAGGTGAGCTTCCCTTTTTGGCAATACTTTTGAGTACTGTCACATGTTGATGTGCCCGGAGGAGGCAACGATGCCCAGGACTCCATAGGGAGAGGGAGAATGGACACCTTGCATTTGGGCCCCTCCCAGACCTTATGCATCTCTCCCAGTGGCTGGCGCTCATTTGTATCCTTTTGCTATAATAAAACTGTAGTCAAAAGGATAGCTCTTTTCTGAGCTCTGTGAGTCTTTCTAGTGAAATATCAAACTTGAGAAGATAGTGGAAACCCCTCAACTTGTAGCCAGCTATTCAGAAGTGAGCATGGCTGGGGACCCCAAAATGGTGGCTGGTGTCTGAAGTGAGAAGAATCTTAGGAAGGCCTTGCCTTTAACCTGTGAAGTTTGGCCCAACTCTAGGTAGTTAGTGGCGTAAGTCACTGCAGTCACATAACAACCTTATGAGGGTGGGGCTATTTATTATCCCTATTTTACAGATGAGGAAACTGAGGCACTGAGAGTTACTCAGCTGCCTAGTGGGTAAAGCCGGATTTCAGCTCAGACAGTTCTGGCTCCAGAGTCCATAGTTTTATCCTCACCATGATAATGCAACATGCAAAATAAAAAAACAAACCCAAGTGCAGAATCTTCCAATATGTTTTTCAATTCTCTATGTGTCTCTCACCCACATCTACTTGGAGTAGATCGTTTTTAGCAATTCAATTTTACTGCCTCTCTACACATCATTCAACTTAAATTTTCCTGGAAACAATATTCTCTTCTTTTTGCATTTATATTTCATCAGGGATGTGATATTTAAATAACTTACAAAATTTCAGGTGCAACTGGCATAAACAGTTTTGGGAGGAAAACACAATACTCTCTGTAAGCAGACAGTTCAAATACGGAAAACAGATGCTTTCTAGAGAGTAGTCTTCTAACCATGAGTGTGCATTATGTCCAGGCATCGGAATTATGGTCAGTAAGAATCAGGGAGAGAGTGAAAAACATTAGTGAACCAGGAGGAGCTAGGTTGAGAGAGGTCCTATTGTGTAAGGGAGAAACTCTGAAAGGACCACAACCTTCTGTTGATCCTTCCACTAGCTCACTTCTGTGGACCCTGTTCTCACCCACAATGGTATTTGTTCCTTTGATCCTTCTCTCTTATTCCACTCTGTTACCCCTTCCAGATTCACCTTCACCCAACATTGGTGGAGAGCCGGTTATTTACTATTTATTTATGGACTATTCCATCACTAAGCAATTCAACCAACATTACGCCAGGTCCTTTCACATGCACCACCTTCATCAGACCCACTTGACAGATGACACACCGCAGAGAGGTAAGCAGCTTACGAAATTTGTGTGCTCTCCTCTCCCGTCTACCACACCCCTCTAAGATTGCTTGTCTCCCAACCACTGCAGATCTCAAACATTTCAGTGATGTCATCACTAGCTCTCTGGAATCCACAGGCCTCTAACCTTTCACCTAACTGACATTATCCAACCCTGGGAAATATCCTGGGTTCAAAAGGGCGGGGACGTGTAATCCTCACTAGTCACCTGGACAAGCCAACTGCAGTTTTTAGCTATGGAGCATTGCTAGAGAAAGGTTCAACATGGGCAAGCTACCTGAATCATTCCCAGAGTTCTCCAACTGAAAGAAATTATTTCTTCTGGGGAATCATCATAAAGTTTTATAATTACCTTTTAGCACTTGTAAGTATTTTTGCACATATCTTACTTCTTATTTGCCTTTTTAAACAGTCTCCTTGAAGCTACTGTCTTATCCATTCATTCAGCAAACATTTAACTCATACAGTTCTGTGTCTGTCAGAATATGTCACTGTTACCACACAAAGAGCACGATCTGCTCACTGTGAGACAAAAGCCAATCATCAAGAGGCAAGATGGTGGCAGAGAAAGGGCATTTATTACAGCTTGTTAGCAAGGGGGAAGATGGCCAACTCATGTCCAAAAGAACTATCTTAAGGGGGCACAGAATCTTACAGCAGTTATATAGGCCGATGGGTTATAGGGGAGGCGGCTAGGAATGTTGACCCTCGGGTGCTACAGACTGGGAGTTGCCACACCAGATCTTTCAGTTGTCATTGATGATGGCTACCAGCATAAACTCTCTGTTTGGGGACCATCACATTCCTAAGGAACTCAAAAGAACAAAGTTGTCATCTTATCACAGCTGGGAGGTACCTGCACAAGCAGGGGTTGTAAAATCTACAGAGCAGTTACATCTCCTGGGGGTGCAAATCCATCTGGGTTAGTTAGTCAGAGGTCATTCAAAGTAACAATAGGGTTTCTTTCTACAATATGGCTTCCCTTGTGTCAACCTTGTCTTGAGCCTGTATCATGTCATTGATTAAATCACCTGGAGGGAGAGATGGGAATGCTCCTGCTTTCCACTTTTCTACTTTATCGATATGTTCTAAGAATCACTAAAGTAATATTTTCTGAGAACTGTACGAATATTCTACCCACAAAACGGGCAGTAAATTCTTCAAAGAGGGAGTGAGGTTCCCATTAGAATTTGAGGAATATTTGCATTATTTTATCAATAAAGGGATAAAAACAGATATGAATTTCTGTGTAATAATTTCAAGTTAAAGCAAATTTAGTTGCACCTCTACTTTCCAGAATCAATACAAGCAGAGTCACTGGAATGTTAGTGATTGAGTTAAGCCTGCTATGCCCCCTAGATATAGACCATTTTAAATTCCCCTTTCTTCTTGATTTATTCTTCAGGTGGTAAAATCAAACTGTTCTAAAATATAACTAGCAGTTAAGTCCTTTGACAGAACAAAAAGCTACCATAAGACCATAACCAAGATTCCTTTCTAAATTTCAAAAGAATACCCCTTAATCTCCACTAACATACAGGTGAGCAGTGACCTCAGGAAACATCTTCTCTCCCCATACACCGTCATGTTAATTAACTTCTTTCTCTGGAGCCGGAAGGATAGAATCCTCCATGTCTTAAATATCTCCATGCAGGCCCACCATTCCTGGCAGTGACCCTCATGTTTGCCAATTGGTGACTCCCTTTCATGTGGCCCAACAGAGCTGCCACAAGTAGCTGAGAGAGAGAGACTACAGAATGGGGCCCAACCCTGACCTATACACCACATTCTATTTTGAGTTTCCCTTATATACTTCATGTCTTTATTATCTGCTAATGGAACATTTAAACAGCATCTTGTTAAGTTCACAACCTACATTAATTCTAAGTTTACATTTGGCAAAAGCTGTCTTAGAATTCAATCATACATGAATAAGGAATGGCATTTTTGGAGGCCCAAAAAGGAAGGGAAACAGGGAAGACTTTTTAAAGGGTTATGAAACTCCTTGTACGTGAATACTTGTCATAGACTAGCCTTTTATAGATTGTATGGATTAGAAAGAGATGGAGTAATTATTTTCCATGAAACAAGGGCTTAATCCTCATGGGGAGAAATTCTTGACTAAAAGCAGCTGATATCTTGCCAAATTCAATCTACTGAAAATACATTCATTAACTATTCTGCTGAACCCAACTTTACATGGTCCTACCATCCATTAAAGCTGACTCACGATAAGATCCAAGGTTCCCAGTTTAGAGGTCACTGGCTATGTTAAAAATGGAAGTAAAAACTCATAGGTACTATTTCTCTTCATGGTTAAAGTGATGTTATTGACAATAGCTTTATTCCAAGACCTAACTGTATCTCAGTCTTAACTAGTGATTGTGCAAATTTTGACATATCTCCAAAGCAGCATGCTTGGGTGAGAGATGTTAACTAAACTTAGTATAGTAATCATTTCTCAATATATACATATGTCAAGTCATTATGTTGTACACCTTAAAATTATACAGTGTTAGGCCGGCCCAGTGGCATAGTGGTTAAGTTCGCAAGCTCCGCTGTGGTGGCCCAGGGTTCACAGGTTCGAATCCCGGGCGCAGACCGACACACTGCTTGTCAAGCCATGCTGTGGCGGCATCCCATATAAAGTAGAGGAGGATGGGCACAGAAGTTAGTCCAGGGCCAGTCTTCCTCGGCAAAAAGAGGAGGATTGGCAACGGATGTTGGCTCAGGGCTAGTCTTCCTCACACAGAAAAAGTAATTATACAGTGTTATATGTCAATTATATCGTGACAAAATTAGAAAAAAATAAAGTAACATGCTTGGTGGTGATAGTGGTGGTGATGATGGTTTTGATGAAATTTATAGTCTCAGTACTCCAGGAGAACACTTATTTAAAAAGCTAGTTTTCATTACAGTTGTAGCCAGCTTCCATGAGGGCCGTCAATCTCTGCCTCCTGGTATTCACAGCCTTGTATAGTCTCCCACACTGCATAGAACTGACATATGTAACCAATAAGATGTTGCAGAAATGACAGAGTGTGACTTCTAAGGTGGGTCATAAACAACATCAAGGCTTCCATCTTGCCTTCCTAGACCACTCCATCTGGAGGAAGTTCACTGCCGTGTCATGAGGGCACTCACGCAGCCCTATAGAGAGGTTCACATGACGGGGAACAAAGGCGTCCTGCCAACAGCCATGAGAAGGAGCCATCTTGGAATCAGATCCTCAGGCCCAGTGAAGCCTTCAGACAACTGCAGCCCCAACCTCCACCTTCACCACGACCTCACGAGAGGCCCTGAGCGGGAATCACCCGCTCTCAAAATCCCGACCCACAGAAACCATGAGATAACTGCTTGTTTTAAACCACTAGGTTTGGGGCTCATTTGTTATGCAGCAATAGAAAACAAATACAGTCACCAACACAAAGATGATTGACCAGGGCAGAAACACAATATTTGGCCAATGAGTGAATAGTCCAGGCAGAAAATTATTGATGACAGAGAGCCTATACCTTCTCTTTCCTGATTATCGTATCATCTATTTTTAAGCATCTATGTTTTCCTGAGTTTCTGCCCTAAACCTATAAAGATAAGTACCAAACTGAGTTGAGAGCACAAAGTTAAAGTACTGTAGTGTTAAGCGTTTAAAGAGAAAAAACCAAGACAGATACGGGATCAACCTTCAGTTGTTCTTAGTCTAATTGGTGTGAAAACGTTCCAGAACATAATGTATTTGCAAGAACATGAATCAAAAATGAATATTCTATTTGTACTTCAAAAGACATTTGATCCTTTATCTTAATTTTACCAGGTGAGGCCAACGCTGGTCTCTGCTTTCATCTTATTCCATATAGCCTAATGAATAAAAAGCAATTACATGTTCTGTGGACAAGAATTCTTTATACTAAAGGGATTGCATTTATTAATTTTCCCTACTGAGGGTGTAATTGGAAATTTTTAGGTTTCAGAAAATTCTAAGAATAGTTTCTCCAAAAATCCCTCGGCCCGAAGTTCAACTAAATGCTCATTAGTCCTCTCCTAATTTGTTATTTCTACCCCCAAACCTCATCAGTGTTTGTAGCCCAATCTTCTAGATGCCAGGCCTTTCTTTTCCCAGAATCTGTGCCAGGAAGAACGTTGCAGAATAAAAGAGGCAGTTGAAGTTTCAGGGCCTGGCAACACCTGGTGGGGTTTCCCGGCTCTTGGCACCCCCAGGGTTCTGTTTTGAGCCTCTGATTCTTGTTTTCCGTACACCTTCTGGTCGGTGTCTCAGGTTCCATCCTGATCTCTCTTCACCCTCCACCTTGATGGTTCTTAAACTTTTCAGAGTAAAGGGCCCATTTGAAAATTTCATGAAAGCTCACAATCATTGTCTCCAGAAAAATGCACACAAAAGTTAAATTTTTCATACAAATTGTGAAGGTTCAGGACTCACTGAAGCCCATACGTATGCTCTCCAGCTAAAAAGCCTCAGCAATATATTTTTTCCCCAGATGAGCTTAACTAATGTCATGGTATCAATCATCACCCAAGTCTTTATTTCCAGCCCACACACTTCTCCTAAATCCTACAACTCCATCTCCAATGTCCCACTGGACATCTTAACCTACAGCCACCATTCTGACTTCAAACTCCCAAATCTCCTCTTGTGTTGAATGAACAGGATCACCATCCGTTCAACTGCCCAGGCCAGAAAACTGGGAGGCATCCTGGGCTTTTCCCTTTTCTTCATTCCCTACATACAATCTATTACTAGCTGATTCTGCCCTTTCAAATCCACTTCCTTCTTTCTACCTCAACTTGCCGAGTTTATAGCAACAGCCTTCTAACTGTTCTACCTGCCTCTAGGTTTATCCCCTGCAAATCAGACTGAATTCTAAACTATTATTTTAAAATCAAATGTAATCCTGTCTCCCCACCCCACCAAGAATAACCTCTAAAGTATCCCCATTTGTTTCAGAATAAAGTTAAATGTCATGGCGCGAGATATGTCCCCCATGGTCTCATGGTAACATTTAATATCACCTTAACATGTTGTATATTGTTTCTCTTTGCTACTACAATATAAACTCCTCTTAACTTTTTTATTTTAAATGAAACTTTTACATTTTAAATGACAAAAGAATATATACTTATTGTAACTTGTGACACAATGCAAACAAGAATAAAAAGGATAACATCCCTCTCTCTTTCCCCACCACTTTCACATACAGGGGTGCGTATCTAGAATACACAGTGATTGTACTTTTTCTTATATATATCTTCTGTATTGTGCACAGTGTCTATACATTTCAGGCACTCAGTAATTATTTTCTAATAAATTGGTTAAGTCATATGGCATTGTGAGATCAAGGCAGCGTCTAAATCAGATGGATGGTCCACATTCATTCTAAGCCCTTGGGATTCAAAGTGTGGTCTGTGGATCAGCAGCCCCGGTATCACCTGGGAGCATGTACATTGAGAAATGCAGAATGTCAGCCCCAGCTCAGACGCAGAGATTCACAAGTTCCCCAGGGCACAACAAGCACATTAAAATTTGAGGAGCACTGCACTAAAGCATACTCCAGAGCAGCTGCCCTGACCCACCCATGCCCGTTCTACCTAAAAGATGCCTACAGAAGCCACCTCCTAATACTATAAGGCAGATGTAGTAAAAGGACACCTAAATATCAAAAATCAGGTTGATCAGATTCGTTTATCCTGCTGGGTAATAAATACAATGTTTATGGTTTCTCTGATGAGTCAAAACACTGCATTCTCTGATAGCCGTAATTCAATTTGGGAATTTTCTGTGAAAGCTGGCCTTGAACATTACATAGACCATGACGCTCCAGCAGGGAGCAGAGCCCCCAAAATCAGAGAGTATCAACGTTTGCTTTTATCAAGGAAATAGGTTTCTCTCCATTAAAACAATCGGAATTTAATTATTAAATCATTAACCATTTAAGTAGGACACACCTCAGAGCAACTATTAATACGTGTATTTTCTGATACACAGGCAGAAGGCAAATGGAAAACATGGCAATGAAGAGTTTGCTTTTTGGTTCAGTCACTGTGCTAACCTAGATAATTCTTCGAACCCTCTGATCTGTAAAATGGGACAAGAATCTCTACTTCATCAGGTTATTGTGAGGGTTAACTAATATATGCACGGTGCCCAGCACATGAGAGGCACCTGATAAAGGGTGTGTTCATGAATATGACTATTTTAATTAATATTCTCAGATTCTTTACCACCTGCCTTAAAACACGTGCCTAACCTCAGGGAACAGCTCTCTCTAACCTAATAAATCATCAAAGTTTAACCTGGGCACCAACACGGTAAAGACGCTGATACCCACTTGCACTTCCCTCCCTTCCATGCCCATCCCCTTTGCATGCTCACTACACCCTATAAACGCTTCCAGCCTGAAAGCACTTAGTCCTTATTCCGCTTCTTTTTCAATACATCCTTCTCTCTCTCTGCAGTCCACTCTCTCAAGTCAGGGACTAACACTTTTTCTCTGGAGAAAGCCCCACATTTAACACAATTCCTGACACAGACTGAATAGTCAACAAATGATTGAGAACTATGTTAACGAATAAATATCAAACCCTCCAGAAACTTCCTCTGGCACCAATCAATGGCTCCCTATTGCTCTGTCTTTGGTAGAAAATTGTTCCCAAACTCTCTGCTTTTCTCCTGTGACAATCTCTTTGGAAAGTCTCTACCTTCTTCAGCTATACTACTGCCCCACCCCCATCCCCAGTACACACACACATAGGCCTCCCTCTTTTTTTTCTAAACAGGCTCAATTGTTTTTCTTGTATAGACACCGTGTGGAGGCCATAGCTGGAGCCTGCATCCTCTGCACAGAGATTGGTGTGGTCTTTACAAGATGGTCAGTGAATTCCTGATAGGGAGACGTGGAGAACACCGTCTCTTTCCAGAGGTCAGGGGTGAGAAGCTGTAGGTCTTGGAGATGGCATCAAAGGTGGCCTTGGCGGACTGGCCCAGGGGGCAGTACAGCCCCTGACTGAGGTCAGCAGTCGTAGATGCTGGCCATCAGCAACAGCTTCTTGCTCCCTGGGGCCTGGAGGCTGCCAATGCCCCTGGGGCAGGGAGGAGGCCACCAGCACAGAGCCACAGCAGCTGTCACCCTGCAGGGATGGCGTGGGGCCTGCCCGTCTCATTCCCCCAGCAGCCTTGCCGCCTGGGGATGACAGAGAGGTTGCAGGATGATGCATGGCTGCCTCCTGGAGCACTTAACACGCAGACCCACATGTCCCGTGTAATCCCCGATGGGACACATGCCTTGAGCCTGGTTCGCGGGCCAGTGTGGGTCTGCTTTCACACGGGCAAAACCTTCAAAACCTTGTCCTGGAGGGACACCTCAGGAGAAAGTCACTGATCTCACATTCCGTGATGGGCAGGGGAGGGGATGGGCCTCATCAGGTTGCCCAGTTTGGTGACGGGGATCCACTCGTTGTCCTCGGAGCTCGCCTCCATGAGCTCTGTGGCCTCAGCCCTGGACACTGCCTGAAGCCCCCGTGCAAGCTGCCATGGCCTCCCATTCCAGCTCCCCAGGGAGTATCCAGGGCTTCTGGGGGCATCTGGGGACTCCAGGTCCACTTCTAGATTCTTATTAGTAAGAGATGTAGCAAATCCACCCAATTCACTTAGTCTTTCATTAAGTCAACTACACATTGGGGGGATTTTGTTGCTGTTTCTATTCCTTCTCTCTCTCTCTCTCTCTTTCCCCTCACTGCAGCCCCCACCCCATCTGCTTGTTCAATTGATCCTGAAATGGGTTTAATTACTTATTTAATAGCCGGGATGATATTTGTGCTTAAAAACTCACAAGGGGAAGAAAGGAAGGTGATTATAAACATTAAGAATACAAAATTTAAACAGGAATTTTACCTCCTGGGTGGTACTAGTTTCTCCTGAGGCATGGGAAGGACAAATGGGCCTGTGAAGGCTCCTTGCTCCTCGCTGGAAACACTGTGGGCCCCTGGGATGACCGTCTTTGAGTGTTCCACTCAAAGCTGTTTTCAGTCTAACTTGTGTGTGTGTGTGTATGAGAAAGATTAGCCCTGAGCTAACATCCACTGCCAATCTCCCTCTTTTTGCTGAGGAAGACTGGCCCTGGGCTAACATCTGTGCCCATCTTCCTCTACTTTATATGGGACGCTGCCACAGCATGGCTTGATGAGTGGTGTGTAGGTCCATGCCGGGGATCCGAACCTGTGAACCCCAGGCCGTCGAAGCAGAGCATGCAAACTTAACCACTATGTCACCAGGCCAGCCCCCAGTCTAATTTTTTTTAATTCCTTTGTTTTAATTTATATTTTCAAGCTGAATCTAATACACTGTTGGTAGTAGAAATAAGAGGCAGTCCCCGATTCAATGCTAATTCCCCAGAGATTTAAAAAAAAATAAGTCAGGATCACATGGAATTTGGTTCTTATTTTTTACTGTCACAAGAAACAAATTAGCCACTTGGAAGATAGTTTTAGATCAGATTTAAAACATTAAAATCTTTTATATTTCGAAGCATTTTGCTTAGTTACTTTCCTGGGTAAAATTTCAGAATGTAGCACATTTAAAACTCCCATGATCCCAATTTCACTTTCTGTAAGTTATTTAACTGACTTTTTAAAAAATTTCATGCCAGTTCTTACTTGGCAGAATCTATAGATCACTCCTAGCCAATTCTTTATTTTCAAATATTCTTGGGATTAGAGTAAGATTGCCAGATTTAGCAGATAAAAATGCAGAATACCCAGTTAAATTAGAACTTCAGATAAACAACAAATAATTTTTTAGTATAAGTACATTCCCTGCAATACTTGGGACATATTTATACTAAAAAATTAATTGGTTGACTTGAAACAACAGAAATTTAGTCTCTCACAGTTCTGGAGGACAGAATCTGAATCAGGGTGATGGCAGGGCCACACTCACTCCAAAGACTCTAGGGGAGAATCCTTCCTTGACTCTTCCAACTTCTGGTGGCTCAGACGTTCCTTAAATTGTGGCTTCATCAGTCCAGTCTCTGCCTCTGTCTTCACACAACATTCTCCTCTGTTTCTCAAATTGCCTTCTGCCTTTACAAGGACAGCAGTCATTGGATTTAGGGCCCACCTGGTTAATCCAAGATGATCTCTTCTCAAGATCCTTAATTTAATTAAGTCTGCAAAGACTCTTTTTTAGATAAGGTAACATTCACAGGATCAAGGTGTCAGGACATAAACGTAAGTTTTGGGGAGGCCACCATTCAGCCTACCAGAGACAATGGCTGTAACTTCAAACACAAGCTGTGGCTGATACATGAATTTATCAGGTGTAACATGCAGTACACCCAAGTCAGAAATGAGGCTAACAGGCAAATCTGTATAAGGTTCTTTTTACCTGATTTTCCCACCTTGGGCACCAGATTCTTATTTGTAAGAGACATATGAAATCCACCAAATTCATTTAGACACTCATTCAATAGACATTTATTGAGCTCTTCTTATGTGCCAGAATCTGAAAATCAGGGGTAAACCAGACTGCTCTCCTAAGTATTTCTTACTACTAAGGGGAGCCAATCAATCGACCAATCAGTCAGTATGCAAATAGGAGTGTTACATAATTTCATAAATTCCATGAAGGAAATAAACAAGGTGAGGTGATAAAGAGTAACAGGGAACAAGATATGCTGCTTAGAAAGGGCAGGCAGGAAACGTTCTCAGAATAGATGACATTTGCACCAAGTGCCAAGATATGAGGGTGAGCCAGCCATGCAGGGATCCCAGTGAAAAATATTTCCAGGATGAGGAACAGTGGGTTTAAAGGCCTGAGGTTGGAAAGGGATCAGTGTCCTCTAGAAAAAATTGGAAGCCATAGTGGCCAGAACACAATGACCAGGCAAAAGCATGGTATGAGAATGGGGCATGGGTCATTGCTGGGTCTTATGGTCATGGTGGGGAGTTTGGACTTTATTCTGTGGAAATGAAAAGACATTAAAGGGCTTAAAAAGAAGAGTGGTGAGATTTGGTTTATACCTAAAATTCAGTGGCTTAGGCGAGGAATGACTTAATGGGGCAAGAGTGGAGGCAAGCAGACCAGTTAGGTGATTGTAGCAGGCCAGGCAAGGGACGTAGAGTGTTGTTAGGAATACAGAGAATAACGGAAAGCATTTGGAAGACAACAATCAGAACTCATGTATACAGTACACGCTGATGATGGGAGAGAGAAGAGGAAAGGACGACACCACCAATTTTAGGGCGTAAATCTTCCTAGCTAGAAAAGACATTGCCTAACCTTTCTTGCAGTAAAGTGTGACCATGTAAGTTCTCAAGGCAATGTAAATGGAAGTGGCATGAGCAGCCTCTGGGGCACACCCACAAAAAGAAAGAGGCTTGCCTTTCATTTCCTCTTTTACTCCTCTTGACGGCTGGGAAATGGGACACTTAAAGGAGCCGCCTTAGATCTAAAGAAGTCACATGTTGATGATAGCAAAACCATCCCACCATCCAGGATCCTTGGATGGTCTCATCGATCAGGGCATGTTACCTGCCCTGGACTGCCCACCTACTTTACTCTCTGTTATGTGAGAGAGAAATAAGATTCTATCTCATCTAAACCCCTACACCTTTGGGGATTTTTGTTGGAGCAGCTCAGCTTATATCCTAACTAATACTCTCAAGAATGGCTGCAAGAACCGCAAACTCTCTTTTGCTCTAACCTGAATGTTTTGTGCATATGTTCTCTTCCTTGTCTCCTGTCAAGACGTGGGTTCCACTGCTTTCTGTGATAATGAGGGCCAGAGCATAGGGATCATTTAAAGCCATGTGGGTGGAAATAGTTCCTTCCTCCATAGAGTCCAAAGTAAGATGGATTCCCTGTTGCTCAGCGTCATGACGTGTCTTATACAATGCAATAAATATCACCTCAGGTTCAGATAACGATGGGTGTTAACCGTTCAAGCATTTTATACTAAATATTGTGTTGATTACACAGGGGCTTAATGCTCAAGTTAAGATTTGTAAATTAAGGATAGATATTTAACATCTGCCTAGGAAGTCTATTAAGAGTCTGGATCTCATAACTCATAACATTAACTATAAAAAATAAATTAACATTTAGTGAAAAAAGTTATATAAATTGTGTAACTGCATACTTATTTTTCCTTTGTCCTTGGCTTAAACTCTAATATGAAATGAATCCTTTTGGTTAACTTTAGCTGTCTTCAGAGTATATACAATTTATAATTACTTTTCTAAGGCTAGGATTTTATTTTATTGAAACTAAATTAAACACACACACAAAAATCTACTCCAGTCCTGTTCTCAGGGGTGGAAACAATAAGAATGAGAAGAATTATCCCTTTCACTAGGGAAGACAGTATGGAGTCTTAAAAATTAAAAATTAAAAACAGAACTACCATACAATCCAGCAATACCACTTCTGGGTACTTATCCAAAGAAAATGAAAACACTAATTTGAAAATATATATACACCCCTATGTTCATTGCAGCATTATTTACAATAGCCAAGATATGAAAGCAACCTAAATGTCCATTGGCAAATGAATGGATAAAGATGTGGTATATATATAAAACAGAATATTACTCAGCCACAAAAAAGAATGAAATCCTCCCATTTGCAACAACATGGACAGATCTAGACAGTATTATGCTTAGTGAAATAAGCCAGACGGAGAAAAATGAATATTGTATGATTTCACTTATATGTGGAATCTAAAAAAAAAAAACAACAACAAATGAGCAAACTACACAAAACAGAAACAGACCCATAGATGCAGAGAACAAATTGGTGGTTGCCAGAGGCGGGCAGGATGAAATATGTGACGGGGACCAAGAGGTACAAACTTCCAGTCGTAAAATAAATAAGTCATGGGGATGTAATGTACAGCATAGGAATATAGTCAATAATATTGCAATAACTTTGTATAATGACAGATGGTTTCTAATCTTATCAGGGTGATCATTTCTCATGTATATCAATGTTGAATCACTATGTTGTACACCTGAAACTAATAGAATATTGTATGTCAACTATACTTCAATAAAAAAAGAATTATCCTTTTGAAAACTAGGAAAATCACAACATTTAAGGTACATTAAAGTGCATTTTAAGTCAGTATTCTGGTTTATATTGGATTAAACAATAGATAATGTTGTGTTGAATATTTGTAATTACTGAATATAATAAAATTAATGCACATAAAGATGTTTTAATTTAGTTATGACAGTGTCTAACTGAAAATGAACCCTTAAATATCTTTTTCAAGTAGAATGTTCCTCAAAGGATAGTACCATGTCTAATTTTAATATTTTAAAATATTACCTAATGTTTAAACTTTACAGTTGAAGAGAATCTTTGTCTATTTCATCTAATCTTCACAGTAATCCTAAAAATATCATTATCATTCACCTTTTGTAAGATAAAACATTCATGAGGTTCCATGAATTGCCCAAATTCACTCATCTAGCAAATAGAAAAGCCTGGGCTTCTACCAACATCTTCTAATTCTAAATTCAATGCTTTCAATATGCAACTCCCTGCTTGATGTCTAGAAAGACCCAGCACTTGATGAAGGATCTTGCCACTCTGGATAATTTTTTATAGTTAAAAGTAGGAAATGCTATGCAGTTACTGACTATATTTTCTATTTGCTAAAACCTTCTTAAATTATATACATACTAAGGAATTGAAATGTGTATAAATAGCAAAACTAAAAGTATATCCTTTAAATGATCCTAATCTTTACCTCCCCCCTACTTTGGCCACTCAGAATTATTTTGCCACCATAATCTTCAGAATTATGAAACTCATAGACAAATACTTCCTTTCTTCCCATCTCTCTACTTTATTTCTCCCGTTAAACATCCTCCTGGTTTTACTCATTTCATCCCTTGGCGCCTTCCATTTCTCTCAGACCAATAATCCCAACCTGGCTCCTTTTACTTCTCTACCCAGCCTGGGCCTCACAGTCAGTCATTTTCATGGTGCCTAGTTCATTCGCTACCATACTGGTAGTTCTCATTGTGCTGATTCCCATGGTTCACTTTTCCTGATCCAACTTCCAGAGTACCAGTGTTATTGCAGAAAGTTACAGAACTGTGACAATTTATTCACCATGAATTCATAATATCTAATCTTAGCTTTTGGTTCAGTTTATTTGACAAGTGACAAGCATTCATTGAGCACTTTCATGATGCCCACTATTGTGCTATGATTTTAGGATACAAAATGAATAACATAGGCTCCCTGTTCTGGAAGGATTCATAGTCTCATGTACCCACCTAAAAATTCTTTGGAAACCTTTCCACTTTCAAACCTATTCCTCACTTCCATTACATATCTCAGCCTCCCATTTTACCAGAAAGATTGACATCACTAACCTGAGCATCTTCAAACTCCTTCCACCCCATCTTGACTCTATGTATTAGTCAGGGTTCTCGAGAGAAACAGAACCAGTGGGATGTGTGTATATTGTTGGAGGAGGTCATTGAGAGGATGTGACTGCCAGTTGACTCTTGAGCTGGACTCGGGCGATCAGAGGCTCCTTACCCCACCCCCATCCTCAGAATGTACAGTCTACCCACTATTCTTGCACGAGGAGGCCCTTCAAGAATGCAGCCTTGAGAGAGTAATGTGTTCTCCAGACCATCTGGACTGAGACTGAGCCCTGTTAAGCCCTCTACGTAAACTTTAAAATTCTGGCAGGCAGGTGCAGAGATCTACTCATTTCGACGCCACCCAAGACAAGTCTCATAAGTAAGTTCCCTTGCTTATTAAACCTGCCACCTACCAATAAGGAGTGGTCTGTCTCTTTCCTCGGTCTTTCCTTGCCCTCATGTACAAGGGCCGGTTTCAGATTTTACCCGGGGAAACTCCCAAGGTTGCAAACCAACATATAGAGAGAAAGAGATTTATTTTAAGGAATTAGTCCACACATTTGTGGGACTGGCAAGTCCAAATTCTGCAGAGCAGGCCAACAGGCTGAAGACCCGGGGAAGAGCCGATGTTGCAGCTGAAGTCCAAAAGCAGTCTGGAAGCAGAATTCCTTCTTTCTCAGAGAACCTCAGTCTTTGCTCTTAAGGCCTGCAACTGATTGGATGAGACCCACCCACTTTATGAAAGGTAATCTGTTTTACTTAGAGTTTGCTGATTTAAATTTTAATCACAACTAAAAGAAGACCTTCACAGCAAAATCTAGGCTGGTGTTTGACCAAACAAGTGGGTACCATAGACTAGCCAAGTTGACACATAAAACCAGCCATCACAACCTCTATCTTCATAATTCTTTCTTACCTCATTTTAGTC
Source organism: Tapirus indicus (assembly GCA_031878705.1). Taxonomy (NCBI): domain Eukaryota; kingdom Metazoa; phylum Chordata; class Mammalia; order Perissodactyla; family Tapiridae; genus Tapirus; species Tapirus indicus. The sequence goes on along the minus strand of CM062939.1, from coordinate 24,255,373 downwards.
TCTCAGGAGGTGTTTTGCTTCCTTGCTGTTGCTAATCCCTCCCCATGAGCTCTTGATCTCTGCCTTCTATCTCCTCCAAGAATTTTTAACAATTTATTCCTTCTCTTTTGTCTCAATCTCTCCATTCTCGCTGGCTTCTTTCTCTAGCTGAACATGCTCAAGTCTGCCCTCACTTTAAATAAACTTTCCTCATTCTAACCCATTCTCTAGCCACCACCCTTTGGTCTCCTTAACTTCATAATCAAATTTCTTGCAAAATTAGTGAGTCTGCATTTGTTGCTTTAACTTATCACTCATTCACTTCTTACTTTGCTCTCTGGTTTCAGTTCCCATTGCTTTTTGGACCTGCTACCTCTTCCTGTTGGGCTGCTGTAGAGCCATTCTTATGGAAATGCTGTCCAATTCTCCATCCCTCACCCATCTCCAAGTCTCACTTACCACAAGGTCAATCAACGGCAGAACCACCATCAAGGGACTTCCACATGGAATGGGGAAGATAGGAAAAAGGATAAATGACTTAGAACTTGAAACCCAACAAAGCTTGATGATATTGCACTAATTAGCACCATTTGTACTAAATATTACTTGCTTTCAGGAAGAGAAGCAATCTTTCAGTCACTGAGTTAATCTTTCAAAGAGATTACAGAATATAAATTTTGTAGAATTACGTACAAATTATAGCTATGACAAGTTGAACATCTTTGCATATGAGGTTTTTCCAAAGCATAATTATATATGATTGATTAGCAGCTGACCATCTGTGCCCAGTAATAGAGAGGGCTGGTCCAGACTAAGTAAAATCTACCCAGAAAATACCAAGGTTAGAAATATTCCTAATTAATGTGTAGTCATCCTAACTGTAACAAAAATGCATGAAAAGGAGTATCTCAGAGAATAAGCATATTACTACAGAAATCTATATAAGTAGACAGATACATAAAAAACAAAAATCGATTGCTTCTTCCGAAAGACATGAGACCACAAATGTTAAGGAGAAGGCTGGCTTGCATAGAAGATTCAAGAGTTGCTGAAATCCCCAGAAATACAGTTAATTTTTCTTTCAATTTTGAAGTTAGTGTGACCATCAGAATGAGAAAAAGCTCATTCCCAAGTTGTTCTAGAAAGGGGAACTATTAGATGAGATAACCTGGTAGCAGGAAATGTGTCCCTTAAGCTAACAGGCATCCAAATTTGTTGGGGAAGTAAGGCAAAGAGATATTTATGAATGCCTCGGCAAAATGAAACCATTTTACTCAACCCATTCTGTTTCGGGGGATGTGGCTTGAAATAGCTAGATCTTTGCAAATGAATAATTTATGAAAGCTCCCATACCCTTTGAATAACATAATTTAAACTGAAGTCGTTACTGAATAAAAGGAAAAAGAAGAACTCACTTCAAATTCTTCTAATTTCAACATGAATTATCACATCGTTTTGACTGAAGGTAATCTAATAACCGTTTTAGTTCATCGCACCAGTCTCAGATAAATCCCTGCTTGTGCAGCTGAAGTCCTGCACAGAAGTTCGAGTTCAAAGGAGCTTAGCTTGAACAAACTAATCTAAGCCAGCTCCTGGTTTAACCCCAATTACAAAATGAGTTTTATCATACATTGGTGCACTTCTTTTCTAAAACATTCTGATTCTAGATCAAAAGAGGAGGCTTAAGTACGAACAAAAATTAAAGCTCACAAACTATGCAAAGAAAACAATGGACTATCGTTTTAATCTATCGTGTCAAAAAGAACCTCTTTTATGTCACTGACATTCTTCTTTAAAAGCTTGTGCTCCAATGAATGGATTGGAGTGACATAAATACAACATTATCATTGATTTCGAATTTTCTCTAACAGGCCCATGTCTAAGAAATGAATAGAACAGAGCTAGACTAAAGTAATCTTTCTACTCTCTGATATATAAAGAAAATCATGCCAAAAATAACATAGTAATAGGTCAACTGGTTAGCGTTTCAACAGTCCTCTTCCTAAATGCATTTAAACAGCTCATCCTTAATTCCTCATCTACCACATATGTGTTTAAGCATTTTTTCATCAATGCTATTTCTACCCCTTGAACATACTTATATTATTATACTTAAAATACTGTATAATATTGAATTTGTTTACGTGTATATTTACCTAACACGATTATTTAAACTCCTTGACGTACAGATTATTTTATTCATCTCTTTATCCCCAGTACGTAGCAAATGGTACTCTGAAAATCATTTGAGACTTGAGAGCTATTCCTGTATCTGTGGGAGCATGGGGAAGGAGCACTGAAGGAATGAGCACTGGAATAAAGTTCCTGAAGAAGCTAGAGGTAGCCAATGTACACGTAAAAAATAAAAATCACATCTAGACCATCTACTAGTTCTTTATTAGTGGGCTGTTGTTTTGTTTGTGCTGTTTTTATCTTTTTGTTATATATTCCTCCCACATTAAGCTTGTTAATGCTGGGTTTCCTTTTTTTTCTTTTTTCCTTTTTTTAGTTTTACTGAGGTATAACTGACAAATAAAAATTGTATATATTTAAGGTGTACAACTTCAGGTTTTAATACACATATATATTGTGAAATGATCACCACAACCAAGCTAATTAACACATCCATCACCTCACAAAGTTACTACTTGTGTGTGTGTGGTGAAAACACTTAAGATTTACTCTCTTAGCAAATTTCAAGTATATGATAGAGTATTGCTAACTCTAGTCACTGTGTTGTCCATTAGATCTCCAGAACTTACTCATCTTGCATAACTAAAAGTTTGTACCCTTTGATCAACATCTCCTTATTTCCCCCAACACCCACCTCCTGGCAATCACCATTCTATTCTGTGCCTCCGTGGGTTCACCTATTTCAGATTCCACATATAAGTGAGATCCTGCAGTATTTGTCTTTCTGTGTCTGGCTTATTTCACTTAGCATAATATTCTCCAAGTTCATCCATGTTGTCACAAATGGCAGAATTTCCTTCTTTCTTAACGCCGAATAATATTCCACTGTGGCTATTGTGAATAATGCTGCAATGAGTGCAAGAGTGCAGATATCTCTGAGATCCTGATTTAATTTCCTTTGAATATCTACTCAGAAGTGGGATCAAGACATTATGGTACTAGCATAAAAGCAGACATATAGACCAATGGAACAGAATAGGGAGTCCAGAAATAAATTTATCCATTTACAGTCAACCGATCTTCGATAGGGGTGCCAAGAACAGACAATGGGAAAAAGATAGTCTCTTCAATAAATGATGTTGGGAAAACTGGATAACCACATGCAGAAGAATAAAACTGAACCCTTATCTCACACCATACACAAAATCAACTCAAAATGGATTAAAGACTTAAATGTAAGACCTTAAATGAATTTCTTAAATGTAGAAGAAAATAGGGAAACATCTTCTTGACATTGGTCTTGGCAATGATTTTTTTGATATGAAACCAAAAGCACAGGCAATAAAAGCAAAAGTAGACAAGTGGGATTGCCTCAAACTAAAGCACCTCTGCACAGCAAAGGAAACAATCAACAGAGTGAAAAGGCAACATATGGAGTGACTTAAAATATTTGCAAGCCATATACCTCAGAAGGAGTTAATATCCAAAACATATAAGAAACTCAAATGACTCAACAGCAGGAAAGCAAATAACGTAATGTAAAAATAGGTAAAAGATCTCCATAGACGTTTCTTAAAAGAAGACATACAAATGACCGACACATATATGAAAAAGTGCTCAACATTGCTAATCATGAGGGAAATGCAAATCAAACCCATATGAGCTTTCATCTCACACCTGTTTGAGTAGGTTTCATGAAAAAGACAAGAGATGCCAAATGCTGGTGAGGATGTGGAAAAAAGGGAACCCTGTACTCTGTTGATGAGAATGTAAATTTGTACTGCTATTATGGGAAGCAGTATGGAGGTTCCTCAAAAAATTAAAATAGAACTACCATATGCTGGTGCTGGGTTTCTTATGACTAGAGACCCATTTATCCCTCAGACTTCTAAATTCAGTTTCAGTCTCTCCATCACTGCTGGGAATGCAGCCAGGATCTGCCCCAGTCCCATTCCATCTGATTGGGCCACTTGCCTGTGCACACCTATGTCAACGCTAATTTACAATGAACAATTCACAACTTGTAACCAGGTCATTTTAGCAGAAGTTCCCCCCTAAAGACCCCAAATAATGACAAACAGTGTCTCCTACGAGCCCCCATGAGACATTCTTCTCTTTGTTACTCTGATTTTTAAATAACAAGCCAACCCGACATAATAGGAAATAAATACCGGAAAAGAAGGAGAAAAAGGCCTGTTTTAAAACTAGGTTTCTTGTGCAGGTCTTCGCTCTTGCAAAGACCGCTATTGAGACTTCTTGCAAACTTGGGACTCCCCCTTTTCAGTTGTAGGTAAGAACACAAAGGTTAGTCCCCTATAATGGAGAGGGGGAAGCCCGAGACAGGCCTCCATTCTACTAGAATTCAGACGCAGAAGCTCTTAAGTGAAAGACTCTGGGAATTAAAACCTTGGCCTGCTATACACCCTAAGAATGTAATCGCACCAACCCACACTGCCTCTCCAAGGGCTTGCTTCAGTCCGCTTTCCACTTCCACGCCTTCTAATTGTAGAATTTCCTTTCATTTTGATTCTCCTTGGGACCAAGCTCTGATTCAACTAACACATATGGTTTCTAGGATTTTGAAACAGAGCTCCCTCGGCAAGAAGCTACTTACAGAGTAAACCAGCCAGCCCTCTCCAGTCTTCCCTGCCCGAAATAGATAGGGCAGTACCCCAGCAGGCAATTAATTGACCCAGCCTCCCTTGCATTTTCTCTTCTGTGTGAAGACAAGACAAAAATCCTCCCCTGGCAACTACAGGCTGGCTCTCAATTTACCCCAAGCTCAGCACATTCCAAATTAATGTACTTAGCATTTTAGAGTTGAGCTCAAAGTTACCATATTCTATACACCTCAAAGATAACCTTACTTTCTAAAACGTAATTGAAACGTTCACTTCTTTAAAGAAAAAGCACTGATTCCTGCTTTAGTAAGATTTACAGAAAGTAGCCTTTTCAAGTGGACACCCTCACATCTCAGAGAAATGGCAGCTGGCAGGAAGGCCCAGCAATCCAGAGACTTGCACGTTCCTACTAATGACAAAACCACTCACACTGGCACTTGGCTTCTTTTCCAGTCACTTGAACACACAGGCTTTTCCCCACCTCTGCTTTGCTCCCAATGAGCTTAGAGCTCAAGAAACTATTTGTCTTTTGCATCCTTCCTTACCTCTCTGTCAGTTGGTAGTTTTAGCAAGTCTGAAACTTTTCCATATCCAAGGAAAGAGAGGTAAGGATATTTTAGCTATCTTCTTTTTCCAACCTAAAAATAGAGTATCTTTCCACTTTTATTGAGGTATAATTGACATATAATAGTGTGTTAGTTTAAGGTGTACAACATAATGATTTGATATATATGTATGTATGTATTGCAAAATGATCACCACGATAAGTTTAGTTAACATCCATCATCTCACATAGTTACAAATTTTTCTTCTTGTGATGAGAACTTTTAAGATTTACTCTCTTAGCAACTTTTAAATATGCAATACAGTATTGTTAACTCTAGTCATGAGGGCTGGACCCATGGCCCACTGGTTAAGTTTGGTGCATTCTGCTTTGGCAGCCCAGATTCACGGGTTCAGATTCTGGGTGCAGACCAACACCATTCGTCAGCCATGCTGTGATGGTGACCCACATACAAGATAAAGGAAGATTGGCAACAGATGTTAGCTCAGGGCAAATCTTCCTCAGTAAGAAAAATGACTATAGTCATTAGCTGTCTTTGTAGCCTTTGTGAATACATGTCTCTACATGCTCATCTACACATACACTCATTGTACCAGCTGCTATAAGCCAGGCACTGTTCTAGGCTCTGGAGATATAATAAGGAATCAGAAAGACAATGTCCTTGTTCTCAGCTTTCATGGAGTTTCCGTTCCAAAAGAAAAATTCATACAATCGTTTTATATAGTTTAAGTTCTGTAAAGGAAATAAATTAGGCAATATGATGGAGAATGATTGGGGGCCACTTTTGTAGATTGGAGCTGATATCTGAATGACAAAATGGGTTAGCAATGACAAAATTGGTGGCAGAACATTCTAGACAGAGGTTATGGCAAGTTCCACAAGTCCTGGGTTCAAGAGTGACCGCGACCTGGTTGATGAACAGGAAGGAGGTCACTCTGGCTGGAGGTTAGTGAGAAAGGTAGAAGGAGATCAGGTGAAAGACGAGGCAGAAATCAGAATGTGGAAGTCCTTTAAGCCACAATAAAGAGTTTGGATTTTATTCTAATGGTAGAGGGAAGGCATGCTAAAGTGGTTTATGATTTTTAAACAACACTTTTGCTGCCATGTGTGTCACTGACTAATTGCCCCAAGGAACTCAAGGGAGGTTTCAGAAGCATGTAACTGTTTCTCCAAATTGTTCTTTCCTTTCTCTTATGTTAAGAGATGCAATCACCAACCACCCTGAACTAGACTGAGCCCCACCACAAGAGTGCACCTGAGTGGACATGGAAGCATGTTTTCCAACTGAGCCTGGGCAAGCAAATACCCACCTCAACCTTTTGAATATTCATTCCCCGTCCAAGATAAAAGGCCCCTGCTGTCTCATGCTCTGGGAGAGCCACAACTTTGGAAATGATTCCACACGGTCTCCTATTTGCTGCAAATAAACTCTACTTTGTGTGACAACTATTTCTGGTGGAGAGTGTGATTTTAACTTACCAGGAAATGAACCCACTTTAGTTCAGTAATGTGTGGAGAATGGATGATAGAGGGCAAGAATGAAACGGAGAAACCACTTATAGGCTATTGCAGATGTCCACATGAGAGACAGGGGTGGCTTGTCCAAGTGGGAAATGGAAAGGTGAAGAAAAGCAGATAGACTTAAGGATTTTTTTTGGAGGTAGAGCTGTCTGAACTTACTGATGAATTGTATATAGGGAGTGAAGGAAAAAAGGAATCAAGTAACCATTTACTTGAGATGACAAGATGTGGATTTGACTAAGAATGGATTTAGTTTGAGAAATTAGGAGGTATGTTGTGGACATGCTAAGTGTGAGGTTCCTATTAGACAGTCAAGTGGAAAAGTCAAACGGGCATTTGGACATAGAGGTATGGATCTCCAAATGGTGGTCAGAAATTTCTGCAAAACCAAGACAGGGCACGATTTCATTGTGGAAGAAGTCTGCCAAGGGACTCACTTATCCATTTATTCAACATTTAGCACTCTGTGTGCCTGATGCTACTCTAGGTGACAGGAATATAGGTTTATAAGATGAACATCGCCTCTCATAAAAGTTACCATCCAATTGGAGGACACAAACAATAAATAAATAAATAAACAAGAATATACCAAAGAGTGATAATGTCATGATAAAAATAAAACATGATGATAATACACAAGATGATGACTTTAGAAGCATGTTCCTCTTATGTGACTATACCTTAATTTAGGTATACCTATTTGGGGAGAGGTACAAAAGAAGGACAAATGTTTTAGCAATAAAAGAATTGGCAATCTGTTCTGTTATCTGGTATGGGCTTTCAGGTAAAACACAGATGCTCAGAATTCAGAAAGAACTTAGAAATGTATTTACAAGTAGACGAGGTAAAAAGAAGAAAAAAGACATTCTGCAACAATCTAAATTCAGCCTAACCAGATTATCAGAGCTCTTTTTCAAGGAAGATTTTATGGCCCTCCATCTCTTCAGCTCTTTTTATGCTTCTAGACAAAGAAACTAAAACAATAAAACATTTCTATCTGCTTTTATAACCTGATTCTGTGTGAAAATACCCAGAGAGAATTTCCATTCTTTTTTGCCTTAAAATTCACTGATATTACTTCTCTCTAGTTTACTTCTCTCACTCCTTGATGTTCAATTTTCTTCTCTGTGACTTGTAGTATCAAGTTATCTCTATCCCTCAGAGAGGGACAAAGGTCAACACTAAAATAGTTGAATCTGTGAAGAGAGAAGTCATAAAAGGTCTCAAACCAACCTTGGCAGCTGTTTCTCCAAAGTCAAAGTAGAAAGTGCGAGGAAAACCAATAATATGGAAGCTGATACAAATCTGATCCTAACATTTCATCTGCCCCAGGAAGAACTCTACAGTCAAGTATTGGAACTTTGGGACACTGAAATCGCATTTTTAGTATACGCTTAAAATAGAAGAGTGATATTCTGAAGAATAGAGCAAAAAAAGCTTTCCTGGGAGATTCCGATTTGATTTGTGACAATGTTGTTATAACAAATAAAAATTTTTCATATCCAAAAAAGCCTAATAAATGACCATCCTCCTCCAAGTTCATTTGCAATCCACCTTTTATCTCAGCACTATGTACTCTATGCAATGAATTAAAAAATAAATCTCCTCTAACCTCACTAATCCTCTACAAATCTCCCTCCTGGTGAAAACACCGGCAACAAATCACTGGTCTACATAAAAGACGAAATACAGTTTAACTCTCTCAAACCAAAGTCACTGAAAATGATCTTTCTCGTCAAAAATTAACTTAGAGTATATTGAAACAGCTCCTATTTCAATTCCCAGCACTAAATCTTGCCTTATAAAACTATAATGCAACACATCCCCTCTTGGTGACAGGTTTCCCATAGAGAATCCAAGTGAGAGACATGGATAAAAAAATCAGAATCAGATTTTGATTATTATAATAGAAATTGTTCTTATAACTTGATGGAAATGGAGTGATAATGGAAGAATATATAAAACTCTAATATCCCACTTAACTATGATCACATATCTGTGTAAAGTAAAATATACACTTAAGGGTGTATATCAGTATTTTCATTTTAAAGTTTATATTTACTTTAAAAGTCAACAAGATATACCCTCCACAAGACCTTTTGCAAATTTCCTCCATTTTCCTAATACTTCCAGACACAACCAGAAAATAAGAAATTTTCTTTCTACTAAATATTTGTCCTTTAGCAAACACCTCTGTATTTCCCATTCTTCAGGTGTATCTACTAGAATGATGATGTTCTTTTATCTACTTCTGGGCTAAGTATACCAGCCTTAAAATAACACTGAAGCATTGGACTTGGAAGACATTTTATTTGTCAAATGTGGCTGTAAGAATATGAAATAGAATATATACCTAATTGATAACAAAGTAAAGAGAAATGACAATAATTTTGAAGGACCATTAATCTGTCACTTCATAATATTAACATACTTAAAAACCAAGATGTTCAATAATCAACCAACACTAAGTAGATTAGAAAATCATCATATTTCTGCATCCACTTTCTTTTCATTGAAAAGGCATGAAACCCTGCAAAGTGAAGACAGACTTTTAAATATACCCATGATGACTTCAGACAGAATTATCTGCCCATTGATATCATTTCTGAGTAGGGTTTTTTATCCTAGTTAATTTTATTTCAAATTATGTTCCTTCAAAATTGAACCTAATTTTTCCTGAAAAGACTTATAAGATCAATGAGACAACTAGAAAAAATATCTTCTAGAATCCTATAGTTTGTAGTTAAGACTTACAGACAAGAAACAAGTTGGCCATGCAGCTATCTGTGGGAAGACGATTCGGGCAATAAGAAGAGCCAGTCCAAAGTCCCTTGGAGTAAGCCTATCTTAGTATATGTGGTCCCAGTAGAAGATTTGGGGCAAAGAACAAGCAGTTCTGACTGACTTTTAGCAGGATCATTCTGCTTGCTCAGTAGAGGGGCAGAATACTCTGCAAATCATCCTAATTTCTAGGAATACTTGCCCTATATTGTCAGACCATAACAAAATCTAAATAATCTTAGGTGACCATTATGAAACAACTTTTATTATCTTTCAAAATATATTAATATATGCAAAAATCATCTATATTTAATACAGATCTTCCTGATTATGATGCGATTACATCCCCATAAACTCATCATAAATTGAAAATATGGTAAGTTGAAAATGCATTTAGTACACCTAACCTACCAAACATCATAGCTTAGCCTAGTCTACCTCAAACGTGCTCAGAACACTTACATGAGCTTACAGTTGGGCAACATAATCTAACACAAAGCCTGTTTTGTAATGAAGCGTTGAATATTTCATGTAATTTACTGAACACTGTACTGAAAGTGAAGAAGAGGGTGGTTGGATGGGGATGGAATAGTTTAAATGTATCAGTTGTCCACCCTCGTGATCGCGGGGCTGACTGGGAGCTGCGGCTGCTACCACTGCCCAGCGTCACAGGAGACGATTGGATCACAAATGGCTAGCCTGGGGAAAGGTCAAAATGCAAAATTTAAAGGTTTCTACTGAATGTGTATGGGTTTTGTGCCATTATAAAGTCGAGAACCGTTTAAGTCGAACCATTCTAAGTTGGGGGCAGTCTGTGACATAAGCTCAGTTACATGTCATTTACAATTTATAATTATCTAGGTTATCTTGCTAACACTGCTTTCACCAACAGTAGGAAGGGCCAATGTTCATTGGAGAGAAAAGTCGATATGTTTACATTTTGTTAACTCAAAAAATATTTATTGAATGTACCACTATGTGGCATGCAGAGTAGTAGGCGTGGGAGATACAAAGATAAGCAGAAAGAACACTGTCCATCCTTTCATGAAATGTCTCCTGGTAGTAGTTACAATAGAGCACCTTGGAGAGAGAAGAGGCTTTGCTCATTCTTTATGAGAGTTTAAAGTTAAAACCTTCTGGTTGGAAAACAAATTGTCAGAGGGTTTGCAGGCACTATCAATATCATGCTGATATTCACACAGCCATTCCTTCTTCGGCTATGTAAATGAGAAGAGGAAGCTCTGACACAGCTAGATTGAATTACATTAAAAAAATTATTTATCATCACACCCAATTTTATTTCCTTCTGCAAAATTATAATACCTAGCATGAACAGCCACTTTATTTACCAGAGCTCACACCAAATAACTCTTGGCTATTTCCAAAAATCAAACCTACTCAAAAATGATAAAAACTTGCCACTATTGAAAATATGCAAAAAGCATTTGCTAAAGTCTCGGAAGGCAATTTCCACAAAGAAGTCTCTAAAACATTTTAAGTAAAGGCAGCAACAGAATTCTTTTTTTTTCCAGTGAATACAATATTTATTTGAATGTAAAGACATGTCATATTTACTAAAAAATAACTTTCATCTTATCAGAAACACCGTTTATGTAGTTTATTTGGCTAAATTATTGATAATGGGACACCTGGCAGACAGGACACTAACAGATACTGTTCATCAATTTTCAGTGTAACAATTTATTGAGCTATTAGTTCTTCCCTGCATACACACAAGGGCGTGCACACACACACACACACATATCATTAATACGTGAATGAATGGGAGTCAACAGCAGCCCCTGTAGAAAGAGTAGAGGCCATCAGATGCCAACAGCTTCTGCAATGGTTTAGGTAGAATACCTTTGATGGTGATTTCATACAACCAGTCTAGACCTTTGTGCCAGCACATGGGCCCAATCACATTGGTCATCAAGCTGTATCAACTGGGCTACGGTAATGACAATTCAACACAGGCAAACTGTGCAAGATGCTGATATTTTTCCTGAAAGTGTCTAAAAGCTGAACCTTCTATTATTCCGTGAATCCTTGCTCTACTGTATGATTAGACGCTAATCACGGCTTCAGTAAGCTTCATCATTTCAGTAAGCCTTAAATGAGCAAAGTTCTATCCCAATTTATCCTATGAATGAATCTTAGAAAGCTCCAAAAGTGGGTGTGGCTAATCATCTAAGCCTAAGAGGCTCCATCATTAATGGATGGAACTATCAATTGTCAGGGCTGTAAATCTACAGAAAAAGAAGACTGTCTCTCGTATGTCAAAACCCAGTGAATGGTCCCAACACTGTAAGGACATAGACTTAACAATTTAAAAGAAAAGTCTTTTTTTTGTACTGTTTTGTTTCAAAAATGTGTTCCAAATTTTTTGAGGGGGGGTTTCTTTGTTTAAATTTTTATTGATGTCTTAATAGTTTATAATATTGTGAAGATTTAGTTGTACATTATTGTTTGTCAGTCACCATATGAATGCATCCCTTCACCCCATGTGCCCAGCCCCCACCCCCCTTGCCCCTGGTAACCACCGAACAGTTCTCTCTGTCTGTGTGTTAGTTTGTATTCCACATATGAGTGAAGTCATATGGTGTTTGTCTTTCTCTCTCTGGCTTATTTCACTTAACATAATACCCTCTAGGTCCATCCATATTGTTGCAAATGGGACAATTTTATCTTTTTTATGGCTGAGTAGTATTCCATTGTATGTATATATCACATCTTCTTTATCCAATCATCAGTCGAGGGACACTTGGGTTGCTTACACTTCTTGGCTGTAGTGAATAATGCTGCAATGAACATAGGGGTGCATAAGCCTCTTTGGATTGTTGATTTCAGGTCCGTTGGGTAGATACCCAACAGTGGGATTGCTGGATCATAAGGTATTTCTATTTTTAATTTTTTGAGGACTCTCCATACTGTTTTCCATAAAGGTTGCACTAGTTTGCATTCCCACCAGCAGTGAATGAGGGTTCCCGTTTCTCCACAACCTCTCCAACATTTGTTATTTTTTGTCTTGGTGATTATAGCCATTCTAATGGATGTAAGGTGATATCTTAGTATAGTTTTAATTGGCATTTCCCTGATGATTAGTGATGTTGAAGATCTTTTCATGTTCCTGTTGGCCATCTGTATATCTTCCTTGGAAAAATGTCTGTTCATAGCCTCTGCCCATTGTTTGATCGGGTTGTTTGATTTTTTGTTGTTCAGTTGTGTGAGGTCTTTATATATTATGGAGATTAGTCCCTTGTTGGATATATGGTTTGCAAATATAAGAAAAAGTCTTTTACAATAGTCTAGATTCCAATGAGAGGTCACTAGAGAAGTTCTTGGGAGTCAGTACAACAAAGCCATTGGTCCTCAGAGGGCATTCTACTAGGGCAGAGACTGGGGTGTCCAGTCAGGGTGTAGACAAAAATGGAAGCCAGGAGGGTTGTAGGAGCCCTTGAAGGCAACAGTGTAGTTATTTGAGAATCAGAAACTATGCTGAAAATTTTTAAACACATCTGTGCTATTTAAGTTTTATATATATATATATATCCCTTAATATGTAAGAGAATTTCCTGTTAATATTTCTCTGTGTCTCAGGTCTGCTGAAAGAGAAAACACAAAGGCATTCCACCCAAATAGGGGCTAAAGTTTTCTAGGGAGAGAAGCACAGCCACAGGGGGCTGAGCTAGGTCATCAACGCAGGAGACAAAGTGACAAAAATTAAGAGGACAGTACAATTCCAGGAGAAAACACTGAGGACCACTAGAATCACAACCACTGCCCCTCTGGAGATTCTTTGCCAAGATCTTCCTTACTCATATCTTGGAGGGCTTTTTGTTCTGCTTCTGTCAAGGAAAACAGTTCCCTTGAAACAACTCTGTTGTGTTACTGTCGCTTTATTATCGCTGTTTTCCTTCCTACAAGCGTGACTGTGTGCAACACAACAATTTCTTTGCCAGCTTCAATAACTGCATTACCAGGGTCACTGCAGAGCTAATTTCTAGGCCCTTGTAATTTAAAGACTTCTTGCTGGATAATTTGGACTAATGCCCAATAAGCCATCCATCAAAACCAACACTCTTTATTATACTGTCCAAAGTAACAGAATTTTCCCAGACTCAAACATAATAACACTAAACAGTACAACTTCTGAAATCAACTTTAATCCAAGTATTCATTCATACTAGGTCTTCTGTTGGAAATGTTTTTCAAATGAGCGTAAAACCAGCTTCTAAATTAAGGGTGGCACACTAGAATACCTTGAGGGGTCAGCAAGAAAAGCTGTGTGTGAAGAACCACAAAGAGGGCAATAAAGAGATGTGGAAGTGGTTGCAAAGTGGCAAGTACATTCAATCAGAAAAATTTTAAATGATTGTGTTGGCCAAATAAAACATGTCCGCAGGCCAAATCCTTTAAATTTGCTGTCGTTCCCTCAAGCATAGCTGCATAGCATAGGTTGGTTAAGGCTAATCTTTAAACCATCGGTAATAAGGAAGGGTTAACTAGCACGACCACAAAATGATGCACAATTGCCAAAAGCCATTCACTGCCCTGAAGCACTAGACAAACTAATAATCCTCAAAAGACTTTAATTTCACATTTCAGCAGGTTGATTTATAATCACTTTAGCCCTGTCGCCATTACCTCTTCTAAGATATTAGCTCCATGCTTTTCCTTCTACTGTTCTCTGAGTAGAAGACCTTCCTCTCCTCCTCATTCCATTTCTTCTTTATGTCTTCAATTTTTTGATGTTTAAAAAATTTTTTTAAATCTTTGACCTTGTTTGTAAGTTCTAATTCATGAGTCACTTCCTCCCAGGTACGCACCCTGCCTCTTTTCAAGCAAACTTAAACATTCCTTCCCTGGATTCTTGTAGCACTCTGTTTATAGGTCAATACTTACATATTGCAAAGTATATTATAGTTTTTCTGTGAGGAGGGATTATGTCTTATTCATCTATATATATCCAAGGCCTAGCACCATGCTTAGCATGTAGTACATGTATAAAAAATGATTGTGCATGAAGGAGTAAATAAATGAGGGAATAAGTGGGTTTATGAGTTAATGTTGCAGTAAAATTTAAGAATGCAAAATAATTAATTTCAATCCCTTTCAGCTATGAATGAGCAGATAGGTTCTGAGCTTGTTCTAAGCTTTCTTTTCACTTTTCACAGCCATATTTATTTCAAAGAGAAAACGCAGACCATTTATTAATGTTAACCTTTTATGTCATCTTACTAGAATTTTCTCTATAAGCTGGTTCAGGTTATCTTACCTGACAAAGGAGCTTTCATCACAGATTAAAATGTAACCTATGTGACATAAAGTGGCATAAAACCACTGTCACCCACTCTTCTGGAATGCAACAGTGCATTAATATTTCTCCTGAGTCCTGTCCTGAGTTATAGTTTAAGACAAATTAGAGCAGATGAGTTCAGGATTTAACTTTTCCCTTCCCTGTTGACCTATTGACCCTGTTGACCCTGCCCCTGAACTTCCACTTGCCTGAAGCAGTGACTTAGGGCCTTCCTCTGCCTTTCCAGTTGTATCAATTTATACATTTTTTCAATGCAAACATTTAATTAATGTTGAAATGACTGAACCCAAAATACTGATATGACAAAATTCAGTAGAGAAAAATCACCAATTAAAGACCTCCCCCAAAATGGAAGTTTCCCAAAAATCTCAGTTTCAAATTTCCATTTCAAATTTTTCCTTTTGTCTAATTCTTCCATTCATGTATTCATTTATCAATACATTTAGGTGTCAAGTGCCTACTAGGTGCTAGATAGTAAGCTCATTATAAGACAGGGTAAAGTCCTCATGCCCCCACGTAGTCCAAAGGGTATAAAAACAAGTAAACTGATTATCATAATTTAGTGTGAAGAGTACTGTGATCAGGAAAAGTGCCAGGCAAAGGTTGGGAATGCAGGAGGGAAAAATGCTTCTGGCCCCAAAGCCTGAGATTTGCAGAAAAACAAGTACTAAACACAAATCTTCTGAGAAAGGGGAAATAAGATGAGGCCAGAGAGAAAGGAAAACATACTTGTAAATTTTTATCTGATCATTTCCCAAATTTCATACTTCATTATGTGTACAATACAAAATACTCATTTTGAAACTCATTTTGGTTTTAGTAATGGTGAAGTATTTTGACAAAGTCTCTGAAAGAAAACAATTATATCTTTCCACAAAATAAATTTTTTAAAAAACTTATTGAAGTCCCCAGAGAGCAATCATAAGCAGATGGGAATTGAAGAAGATTAGATACTTAAAAGTAAGAAAACTACAGTCATTGTGATGTGGGGCCGCTGAGTCGCGAGTTGAAAAAGAATTTTCAGACAGGTGCCACTTGTTCGTTTGTGAGCCTTTATTTGGTGTTCAGCATGGGGACAGGACCCATGGGCAGTAAAGAGCTGTAGTGCAAGTGTTTGTGTGGGGCTATTATATACAATTTTAAAGGTTAACATATATGAACGAATTTTACTACTTTAAAGAAATGTCAAAGAAGAAAGTATTAGGTTATCTTGTCAAGCAAGTTTCTGGTTTCTATCAAAGATTAGAGCATGGGGGCTGATGAACGAGATGTGACCTTGCATTCCAAGGTATGGTATGCCTCAAAGAACATGTAGGCAGTAGATTAAAGTCATTGATCACCTCCTGAGGTAAATACCTTCATTCCTAGCCAGAGGAGATTGAAATGTTTTGAAACTGAGTGGCACCTCATGGAAAGAATTGGAAATTGTAAAATTAGCCATAAAAACTAGTTAAGGTATTTTGTACAAGATTTTGACGACGTCAATTGGGTGAGGTCCTCATTTCCATGCCTTTTCCCCTGGGGGCACTTCCCAGTCCACATCTGATGCAGGCAGAGAGGACTCAAGCAGAAAGACACAGCATTATCAGATTGAGAAGTCAGGGGGTAGGGTTCAGGGCTTCCAGAATGGCTGGAATTTGAGGGGGGACATCCAAAAGAGAAGAGAAACTCCCCCAAATCTACATATAAACTCTCTGAAAATTCTTGACTAACCTCTGAATTGTGCATAATCAAGAGCAATTCCAAGGAGCTCAGAAGAACGAAACAGCTGGAAGTCTGAAAGAGCTAAGCAAAGAATTTATTTACTGCACACCACTGGGAGAGACAAAGTTGGGGTTTGAGTCCTACAAAATTAGAGGGGCTCAAGAGACATTCTGGGCTTTCAAGAGATGTGTTATAACAAAGCATAAGACCAACCACACCTAAGATCCAGGTGACAAATCGGTAACTGAACTGTCCAGTAGACCAAACTATCAACACTCATGACAGGAAGATAAAAGAGGTCACAGTCTCTATAATACATCATATAGAGTGTTGTATATATAATCAAAAATTACTACTCATTAGAAAATGGGTAGAGGCGACCCATAATCAAGAAAAAAAAAAGCAGTCAATAGAAACAATTCCACATGCTGGAATTAGCAAACTAAGACTTCAAAAGAGCTATGATAAACATGTTTAAGGACTTAAGTAAAAAATAAGTCATAATAATTTCAAGAGAGAAATAGAAACTATGAATATAGCCAGATGAACATTCTAGAACTGAAAATTATATCTGAAATAAAAATTTCACTGGATGAATGTAAGCGCAGATTGGAGAATAAAAAGTTAAGTGTACTTGAAGAAATAGCCACAGAAATCCATTCTGAGGAAAAGTGAAAAAAAGAATTGGAAAAAGTGAGAGAGCTTCAGTGACATGAAGGACAATATCAAGGAGTCTAACCACACATAATTGGAGTCCTAAAAGGAGAGGTGAGAGAGAATGGGATGGAAAAATAGTCAAAGAAATAATGGTTGAAATTTCCCACATTTGGGGAAAAAAATTAACGTACAGGTCCACAAGCTCAGAAAACTACTGATACATGCAACAAGGATGAACCTCAAAAACATTACGTTAAATGAAAAAAGCCAGACATAGAAGGGTCCACACTGTGTGAGTTTATTTATATGAAGTTCTAGAACACGCAAAATTAATCTGTGATGACAAAAAGAACAATGTTTGCCTCTAGAGCGTGGGGAGAACAGGTAGGAATGAGGGAACTTTCTGGGATGATGGAAATGTTCTAAATCTCAACTGCAAGGATGGTTACCCAGGAATACATTTATCAGAACTCATCAAATTTTATGTATATTTAAGATCTGTGCATTTCACTCTATGAAAATTTTACCTCAATAAAAAATGGAGTAGAAAAAAGAAACTCATTTTTATCAAATGCAGTTTTACACTAAAAGTGTGAATAAACACCATTCTTAGTTTTAAAACAGGCATCTGAGATAACAGGGAGGAAATGTTGCTTTTGCTGTAAGTTACCTCTTGATGAAAGGTTTATCCACTTTGGAACTAGTATCTTTCATCACAATACACAATGGTTTCTACCAAGCAAGTTCCTAGAATAGTGAAGAGCACCATTCCAAACATCTCTGAAATAACTCACAATACTTTCAGAATTCCTTAGTAATATATTTAAAAAAAAAAAACGGAACTATGAGATGGCAGCTGCTGTCTAGCAGAACGTGGTGGCATCTCGAGTTGAAACTAAGCTGCTTCCCTTTGAAAGGACTGCATTCATGATGCTTCAGAATCACTGCATCTCTCTCTCCCAAGTCAGCTTGCCCTGTAAGTAACCTCTGATGAATTGAGTGTCTCTCAGTAATGCTGACCAACTGGAAACTGAATAAAATGCCTTCTCAAAAGAGAGAATTAAAGCCATATTCTAAAAATGACATACAGCTGGCATAGCACATGCAGGATTCTTAATAACTGCTTCTTCCAAATGGCCAAACTTGAGTCACACTGGAGTTGCCGCAGAATGAAGCACAGTCAAGCTTAAGAAGTTATGGTGCTTCAAGGCTGTGGCTGCACTTACAGCTTCTTATTATGATTCATGGGTCATGTCTATTGCTTGTCTCCTCATTTTCCACAATCAAGAACATCCCCAATCTGAAATTGTGGAAGAGAGCATCTATATGTTATTAGAACCTCCTGAGGTCCAGATGGGACCCTGGCCACCTCCCCAAATTGATAAAGACTGAGAGTCTGTTGAATATCCATGAGGACCCAAGTGAGGTATCTTAGGACCTTACCTGCTCCATCCAATCACTATAGAATTACCTCAATTTCAGACTAAGTGGTCTCTCTTGGAACTTTATATTTGCAAGAACAAGAGCACTAAGGCATAAAGAAAGAGGGGGCTCATCCACCCAATACTGTCATAGTAGTTCCCTGCCCCACTTTCAACATCTGACGCTGGGCTTCACTTACTGGAGTTGGTACCCAATTCTGCCCCCAAATTTCAGCCTGGGATCTTAGGCCAACTACATATTGAATGCAGGCAGACATGGAAGGGAGAAAAACATGCAAATCAGAACAAGCACACATGTTTGGGAGATCTTACTTCTTCTTCTCATTTCTAAATGAAGATATGAAATTGTTATCTAAAAGGGCAGGGTGATATGAGAACTACTTAAATTTCTGCGTCTTTCTATTCTCTTATAACTTCTACTATAGCGTTACCCACTTTATTATACCAGCATGAACTCATGTAAGAGAATGTCAAGAGAGATTATCTTATTCTGGAATTGAGGTTAAGGTCCAAAGCAGAGAAGAAAAACTAAGTACCTCACATTCTAAATAGATGCTGGCTCCAGGAGCTGGGCTACTCACATCCCCACAGGGATTATTGGTCAGATAATCAGAATGTCAGACCAGAACAGTCCCAACCAAGAAACAAACACTCTCACTCCCAGCAATGTAAAAGGAAGCCTGGGGAAAAATTACTCATCAGTCTTGTAGGGCATGCACTGCCTGTCGAGAAAGGCTACTATTTCCTCCCCTCCCTACTGGAGAGGGAAGGGAGATGCATTCTCTCACCCCAAGCTAAGTAAAGAGAGCTCCAAGAGAACCCAATTGGGGAACCTGTAAGAAAGGAAAGCTGGCATCTCCCTCCTTGACTAGAAGTCTGCTGAATGGCAGAACCACCTCCCCAATCCCTTTGGTGTTTCTCATTTAAACGTTTTCTTCTTCTAAGTGGTAAACAACACATAATATATAATTTGCCATTCAAGCCATTTTTAATTACAGTTCTGTGGCATTAAGTACATACACATTGTTGTGCAACCATCACCACTGTCAATCTCCAGTCACATTTAAATGTATTCACTGATTTCTGGATCATTCAGGTAATATCACTCACGTTGTGAGACAGATCTTTGGAGAGGGTTCTGTGAGCCTAAGTGTTGGATGTCCACTACAGCCCCTGTACTCCACCGAAAGGAAGAAAGTGGTGCTTGCCATAAGTATCCTCCAGTTTGTCAGAGTACTAAACAGAGAGATGAAAGCTGAATTCTGGCCTAGAGTTTTCTAGAGGCAATAGGCCTACTGGAATAGTCTGTGTTGGGAGGGCCTAAAGAAACTGTGGGATAGTATGTCCGGGAGGATTTGGGGGAGAAAACTTCTCCACAAAATGGGAGGGTATGAAAGAGGACCTTGGGAGTTTGGTAGCTCCGCATTAAGGAATGTGAAGATTAATGGAGGGACAGAAACCATGAAGCGACTCAGGCAGCTACAAGACCAAGCAATGGTATTCCCAACGCAAGAAAGTTCTGGAGAAAATAATGCTGGGAGTACCAGAATAAGACATGGTAGGGGAGTTCCTCAGAGACAGAAGGGCCAGGTAAAACCTACAAGGAGACCACATCAGCAAAGGCCACCAGTATCAAAGTAAATTGGATTAACCTCTGCTTCTCCAATCCTTCTTCTCTACTCCAAACACTAACGCAGCTAGTGCTTAGAAAAGATAGAGAGAGGAGATGTCCCAGAGCCAGACCACAAAACCTTTCTCCAGTTGACTTGAAGCGAGGGTTTGAAGCAAACTTTGAACGATTTTGAGGCAAAAAACAATTTAAATAGACCAGACTGATTCTTAGGTACTGCAACTGGGCTGTTCTAATAAAGATGACCAGAAAGTTGTGGAATCTTGATAAAATTTTTCAAGAGTAATTATCCAATGGAAAAAGAAAACTTGACAGGGTGTGCTATAAGGAAAATTTCAAGAAATCATATTTATATTCCAACAAGATGTAATTCCTCAATAAACCTGTTACCTACACAAGGAGGAATGTGCTGGATAAGTGAGAGATAAGACTAGAGGAAGATAGCAGCAACCAAGAATTGAATGAAGACTGTGTACCAATCCAAGGTGACAGAAAACTTCTGAAGGGTTTGAAATAAGTCATGGTAGAATAGAATGATAGTAATGTAGAGCATTGCAAAAGAGGAGTGACAGAAAATTAAAACTGGTTAGGAGGTGCTATTTTCGTCCTAGTAAGAAATGATAAGGACCTGAACCACAGCAATGACCTAGTGAATAAGAGGAAAAAAATCAAGAGGAGATAGAAATGACAGGACTCGAGAACAAATTAGAAGTAGGGGTTTAAAGAGAACATGTGGTCTAAGGAACTCCCGGCTTTTGGCTTGGTTGAGTGGAGGGATAATAGTGATCCATCTCTCTGACATAAGAAATACAGAACAAAGAGAAAGTTTCTTTGTGTAATAAGAAAAGATGATGACCATAAGCTCCATGAATGTAGGAATATATAAGTCTTGGGCACATAGTAGACACTATTTACTGGACAAATACATTTAGTTTGGGGCAAGTTTGAAAGGAGATGTTCATGGGACAGCTAAGTAGATATGATTGTCAGAGTTGGATATGCTGGTCTTAGAGTTTGGGAAAGAAAGACGATATGGCAAAATAGATTTAGGATCATCAGCATATAGGTGTTTGTGGATGAAAGAGCACCAAGTTCAGAAACTTGGGGAACAACAATATTTCGAGAGCTGGACTAAAGAAAAGGAGTTGTCAAATAGAAGAGGTGAGAGAGGATCCAGGAAAACAGTGGAAAGTGGTGTCTCAAAATCCAAGAGAAGACCAAGCTTCCAGGAAGGAGCAGTCAGCAACAGTAAATGCTACAGGAAGGTCAAGTAAGATAAGAACTAGAAACATCTGACTGGGGTAGAAACTGGAAAGACATCGCTAACATTAGTGAAAGCAGTTGGGAGCAGATACCATATTGCCATGAGTTGAGAAGTGAATGGGAGGTCGAGAAGTGGAGGCTCTCGGTGTTGACTGTTTTAAGAAGTTTAAATTCAAAGGGGAACATGAAGACAGAGCGATAGCATAGTGCTTATAAAGGAAGGGGTTCAGAAGGCTGGGAAGAGAGTGTGCCACAGGAAGACAAGTCAAGGGAGATGTGTTGCTTGGTTTTCTGGTTATTGGTAACCACAGAGAATGTTCCTAAACTGAGGGGAAGGAGCCACCAGTATGCGAGAGATTGAAAAGAAAGACATTGAAAAGAAAGAACAACAAATAGAAAAAAGTAGAGAAGAGACTTAAGATTATGGGATCAAGAACATAGGTAATGGAGTTAGGCTTCAATAAGAAGAATTAAGAGTAGATACCAGAGAAAGCCACCCTCTCAATGGGAAGGGCAGCATCTATATCTCAGTCAGTTAAAGAGTCAGTGAGAGCTTCTACTTTGGGCCCATGGCTGATTAGGTGCTCTGAGAAACCCTCCACAGAAGGGTAACTAAACTGTGGGAAGGCCACACTGTTTTGAGACATTACTGGGACATGTCTCAAAGGATACCGTTTTACAAAAACGAAAACCTGCACTGCAGTCCAGGAGAAGTCCAGAGGAAGAAGTAGAAGAGGGTGAGCCCCAGCGCAAGCTGCAAGGTTGCCTGAAGTTGATGCCCAGCTCACCACTGCTATTGAGAATTGAGTCTTGGGTCAGGGGTAAAGTAGTAAATTGTAAGACTCCCAAACTGAGCAAGACTTCAAGAGAGAATGAAATAGTTCTAGGTCAGTGGCATCTCCTGGGTTTCCAGCACGAATAATGAGTAATTTCTCTCTGAAGCATGACATCTAAAATCTCCAACTTAAACCCACAGGACCCCATATTTTTAGACCAAACTAAATACAAAAATTCCAAACCACGTTTAGCAAGCTAAATCCATAAGTGTTTATAAAAGATAACATACAACTAGACAGAAGATCAAGAAGGAAATAGAAGACTTGAATAACACTATAAACCAACAAAATCTAGCAGATGTCTATAAAACACTCCACCCAACACGAGTAGAATACACATTCTTCTCAAGTGCACATAAGACATTCTCCAAGGTAGATCATGTGTCAGGCCATAAAACAAGTCTCAATAAATTTATGGAGATTGATATCATACAAAGTATGTTCTCCAACTACAATGAATTGACAATGCCTCTATTAAAAAATAAGAAAGATCTCGAAGCAATAACCTAAACTTCCACCTTAAGGAACTTGAAAAAGAAGAGCAAACTAAACCTAAAGCAAACAGAAGGAAGGAGATAATAATGATTAGAACAGAAATAAATAAAATACAGAATAGGAAAACAAGAGAAAAAATTAATGAAACCAAAATTTGGTTACATAATATGAATGAAATTGACAAACATCTAGCTAGATTGAAGAAAAAAAAGAGAAGATGCAAATTACTAAAATGAAGAATGACAGAGGAGACATTACTATTATTTTTACAGAAATAACAAGATTGTAAGGGAATACTATGAACAACTGCATATCAACAAATCAGATGACCTAGGTGAAAAGGACAAATTCTTAGAAACAGACAAATTACCAAAATTGAAGAAGATATAGAAAATCTGAATAGACCTAGAACAAGTAAAGAGATTGAATTAATAAACAAAAACTTCCCACAAAGAAAAACCAAGGATGATACAGTTTCACTGGTGAATTCTATCAAACATTTAAAGAAGAATTAACATCAATCCTTCACAAAGTCTTCCAAAAGAGTAGAAGATAAGGAACACTTCCCCATTCATTCTATGAAGCCAATGGTCTCATACCAAAATCAGACCAAAATATCAAAAGGAAAGAAAACTACAGACCAATATCTGTTACGAATATAGATATAAAACTCCTGAACAAAATACTAGCAAAAAAAAAAAAAATGGAGCTACATATGAGAGGTTTATATACCATATCCAAATGGGATCTACACCAGGAAAATCAATCATCTTAAAATCATTTTAAGAGAATAAAGGACAAAAATCACACAGTCATCTCAATAGATGCAAAAGAAGATTTGAAAAAATCTGGACAAAATCCAACACCCTTGCATGACAAAAATATTCAACAAACTAGGAATAGAAGGAAACTACCTCAACCTGATATAAAACATCTACAAAAACTCACAACTGACATCATATTTAATGGTGAAAGACTGAAAATTTCCCCCTAAGATCAGGAACAAAACAAAGATGTCCCCTCACACACTTCTTATAACATTGTACTGGAGGTTCTAGTCAGGGCAATTAGGAAGAAAATTAAATAAAAGGCATCCAGACTAAAAGAGTAGAAGTAAAATTAATCTCTATTTGCAGAAGACATGATCTTGTATGTAGAAAATCCTAGAAATACATATAAAAATGGAATTTGGGGGCTTTTCTCCAAAAGGGAAAAAAGTCTGATAAGAGAGTTTAGCAAGATTGCCAGATACAAGTCAATATAGAAAAAATCAACTGTATAAGAAAACAATTCCATCTATAATAGCATAATCAAAAATGATTACTCATGAATAAATCTTAAAAAGAAGTGCAAAACTTATATAAAAGGAAAGACATCCTATGTTCATGGACAGAAAGATTCAATATTGTTAAAATGGCGATACTCTCCACATTGACCTACATATTCAACACAATTCCTCTCAGAATCTCAGCTGGCCTCTTTGTGGAAATTGACAAACTGACCCTAAATTCATATGGAAACTCAAGGGACTCAGAATAGCCAAACAATCTTGAAAAAGAACAAAAAGGAGGACTCGCCCTTCCTGACTTCAGACCTTACTACAAAAAAACAGTAATCTGTTGTATGGTACTGAAATAAGGATAGACGTATACATCGGTGGAATAGAATTGAGAATCCAGAAATAAACCCATGCATCTATGGCCAGCTGATTTTTGACAAAGGTGCCAAGACTACTCAATGTGGAAAGATTAGTCTTTTCAAAAATGGGGCTAGAACAAATGGATATCCACATGCAAAAGAATGAAGTTGACCCTTAACTCATATCATATACAACAAGTAACTCAAAATAGATCATAGACCTAAATATAAGAGCCAAACCTACAGAACTCTTTGAAAAAATACATAGTTTCCTTTCGCTACTGTAACAAATTACCAGGAATCTAGTGGTATAAAACAACACAAGTTTATTACATTACAGTTGGAAGTCTGATATGGGTCTCACTGGGCTAGAACTAAAATATTGCAGGGCTGTTCCTTCTGGAGGTTCTAGGGGAGAATCTGTTCTTGCCTTTTCCAGCTTCTAGAGGCCACCCACACTCCTTGCTTGTGGCCCATTCCTCCATCTTCAAAGCCAGCAACAGAGGTTTAGTCTTTCTCATGCACCTTCTCTCTTGTTTTCTCTCTTCTGCCTCCCTCTTCCATTTATAAAGATCCATGGGATTATATTGAACCTGTATAGATAATCCAGGATAATCTCTCCATCTCAACGTCATCTGATTAGCAAATTTAATTCCCCTTTGCCATGTAACCTGACATATTCAGTTTCCAGTGATTAGGATGGGAACATCTTGGGGAGAGAGGGGAAGGAAGGCAGGGTTGAGAATTATTCTGCCGACCACGGTACCTAAAAAAAGCCTACAGCAAATGTCAGAAGCTTTTGTTTTAAAATCAGGGCTAAGATAAGAATGCCCAAGACAGCCATATGCAAAGAATGAAACCAAACCACTATCTTCCACCGTACACAAAAATTAACTCAAAATGGATTAAAGACTTGAACGTGAGACCGAAAACCATAAAACTCCTAGAAGAAAACACAGACAGTAAGCTCCTTGACATCAGTCTTGGCAATGATTTTTTTGGATTTGACACCAAAAGCAAAGGCAACAAAAGATAAATAAACATGTAGGACCATATCATACTAAAAAGCTTCTGCACAGCAAAGAAAACCATCAACACAATGAAAAGGCAACCTATCAAATGGGAGAAAATATTTGCAAATCCTATATCTGATAAGGGGTTAATATCCGAAATATATAAAGAACTCATACAACTCAAGAGCAAAAAGCAAACAATCTGATTTAAAATGAGCAGAGGACCTAATAGACATTTTCCCAAAGAAAACAGATAGATGGCCAACAGGCACATGAAAAGATGTTCAACATCACTAACCATCAGGGAAATGCAAACCAAAACTACAGTGAGATATCACCTCACACCTGTCAGAAAGGCTTTTATCAAAAAGACAAGAAATAACAAGTGTTGGTGAGGATGTGGAGAAAAGAGAACACTTGTGCACTGTTGGTGGGAATGTAAATTGGTGCAGTCACTATGGAAAACAGTATGGAGGTTTCTCAAAAATTTTAAAAATAGAACTACCATACAATCCAGGAATTTCACTTCTGGGTATTTGTCCAAAGGAAACGAAATCGCTATCTGGAAAAGATTTCTGCACCCCCTGTCCACTGCAGCAGTATTTACAATAGCCAAGACATGGAAACAGCCTAAGTGTCCAGTGACAGATAAATGGATACAGAAAATGTGGTGTATATATATATGGAATATTTTTCAGCCATAAAAAAGAAATAAATCTTGCCATTTGCCAACATGGATGGACCGTGAGGGCATTATGCTAAGTGAAATAAGACAGACAGTGAAAGATAAATACCACACAATCTCACTTATATGTGAAATCTTAAAAAAAAAAAAGAGAGAGAGAGAGAGCTCATAGATACAGAGAAGAGACTGGTGGTGGCCAGAGGCAGGGTGTGGGGGGTGGATGAAATGAGTGAAGGGGATCAAAAGGTACAAACTTCCAGCTATAAAATAAATAAGTCATGGGGATATAATGTATAGCATGGTGACTAAAGTTAATAATACTGTATTGCATGTTTGAAAGTTGCTAAGAGAGTAGATCTTAAAAGTTCTCATCAAAAGAAAACAAAATGTTGTAACTACGTATGGTGACAGGTGTTAACTAGACTTATTGTGGTGATCATTTTGCAATATTTATAAACATCAAATCATTACATTGTACATCTGAGATTAACACAATGTCATATGTCAATTATACCTCAGTTAAAAAAAATTCAGCTTCTACATTATTAATAGAGGATCTTGTTGCCAGTATACATTATAAATAAAAATTGGAAGTTGTTATTTTTCACCTTGATTTTAAGCACAGTGAGACCCAAGTTGGACTTCTGAACTACAGAAGTATAAGAAAATAAATTAGTGTTGTTTAAGCTGCTTAAAAAAGAGAAAGAAAAAAGAACACCCACTATCAATGCTTCATTTAACACTGGAATAAAGGTTTTCTAACTGTCGTTACAGTGCTCCTTGAACTATGCTACTTTGCCATTACTAGTTTCTAAAATGTAAGCAGTGGTGCTAATAACAGACAATCTACTCACAGGTCACACACAAGCTGAGAACACACGGGTCTTCAGTAAGATCGGATCTTCAGTAAAATCAGCACCAGCAATTGGCCAGCACCGTGCCCGTTGCCTGACTCCCCGGCCCATGGGGGATGTTCACACAGCACTGTCCTCTCTCCCACGCTCCAGGAACAGAGACGCCGAATCATCCTCGTATATCCGTTGCAGCGATCCCAAGCAGTGGAAAAGGGTTGGTACGTGAAGCGAAATCTATTTGCCAATCCTGATCTGGATGATTAAAACCTGATATGTAAACAGACGAGAACAGTCAACTCCTTTTGTGCTGAACCACACACGGCAAAGTGGAGGTGGGAAGTTTTACAACCAGAAGATTTAATTTCCTAAATATGTCACAGACCTTTAAATTAGTATTTAATAAACCTCTAAGGGCAGTGGAATAATTTTCCCTAGACTCATTTTATTACTGACACAAGCAGAGCAACCCAAAATTAGCAGCACAGCCTGCTTAGGCTAGCCTCATTTTTATACATATTAACCCTTTTACGTAATGCCTGAGGATTAGACACCAGGATAAAGGCGTTAAAGGACTAGTTTATTAAGGCAAGTAGCTTACATCTCAATTACAAATACTTGTTTTTACTGGTCAAGAAAACAAAATGAAAAAGTCAGGTGAATAAAGAGTATTTTACTTCTCAAAATAATTGGAAAACGAAATGTTTTCCAATCACCTTTGAAGGGTCCCAAAGCAGAGATAATAACAGCATAGTTCCGAGAATCTCCTTAAGTCTGTGTACTGACTTTCTGGGAGCCTCAACTTCACTAATGAATTTACGAAAATGGAGACTATTTTACTATTCAAATTTGTGGTGTCGTTTTTAAATAATAACTGCCCCCAAATAGATCTGCTATTCCACTTTAAGGTGAAATTGTTGTTTACTGAGTCTTAACCCTATTCTCTTCAAGGGGAAAAAAAACCCTACAGAGTATCCTAGAAAGCACTTTTACACCCACTGACCACCACGTACCACTCAGAGAAAAAAAAGATTCCGTTTCTGAAATTACTCAGCAGAGCCTAGCTTTCACCACAAACCACCTTACCCCAGTGTAAGAAAAGCTCTACATTGGATTACCGAAATTTAAAATTTCCCATAGTTTAATAGGTAGAGTTTTCAAAGAATGATGGAAAGTTCCTTTGCAACCCTGGCAGATCAAAAATTGGCCCCCATACATGGAGGGCAGGAAGAGACCAAAGAAAGAGGCAGCCCACTCCAGATCGGTAGGTGGCAGGTTTAATAAGCAGGTGAACTTACTTACGAGGCTCGTCTCGGGGGGCTGCAAGAAGAGTCCAGATGGTCCCCAAATTATGATGGTTCGACTGACGATTTTTTTGACTTTACGACGGTGCGAAAGCGATATGCATTCAGTAGAAACAGTACTTTGAATCTGGAATTCTGATCTTTTCCAGGGCTAGCCACATGTGGTATGATCCTCGCTCATGATGCTGGGCGGTGGCAGCAGCTGCAGCCCCCAGTCAGCCCCGCGATCACAGGGTGAACAACCGATACACTTACAACCATTCTGTGCCCCTCCAGCCATTCTGTCCTTCACTTTCAGTACAGAGTTCAATCAATTACATGAGATGTTCAACACTTTATTATAAAATACGCTTTGTGTGAGGTGATTTTGCCAACTGTAGGCTCATGTAAGTGTCTAAGGCAGGCGAGGCTAAGCTGTGAAGTTCAGTAGGCTAGGTGTATTGAATGCATTTTAGACTTAAACTATTTTCAATTTATGATGGGTTTATTGGGACGTAACCCCATTGCAAGTCGAGGAAGATCCGTGGATCTCTGCAACTACCCTCCAGAATCTTAAAAGTTATACAGAAGCCTTATGGGGTTCAGTCAAATATGGTTCCAGATGGTTTCAATAACACATTACTCTCTTAAGGCTGCGTCCTTGAAGCAGCTCCTAGCACAAGGACAGTGGGCAGAATGTACATTTCAAGGACAGAGGAGGAGGGGCAGAGCCTCTGACTGCCCGGGTCCAGCTTGCAGGTCAAGTGGCGGTCACATCCTCTCAATGACCTCTTCCAACACTTATCACAAATCTAGGAAGTTTCTGCAAGTTAGAGGAAAAGTAAGATAATAATCATGGCAGTCAGGCTGAGCTTTTTTTTAGGTGTAAGTCACATTGTCACTCCTTTGCATAAAGCTGTCCCATTGCTATCTGTCACAATTTAGGGAAAAAACCAAACTCCTTAGCAAGACCTATCAGGCTCTGGATGAGCTGGCCCCTGCCTGCTTTCCTCTCTCACCTCCTACCATTCTAACCCCTGCTCACTGGTCCTTCTCACACCAACCTTTCTGCTGTCCCTCAAATAGGCCAAGCTCATTCCTACCCCAGGACCTTTGCACTTGCAACATCTCTTCTTCCTAAAACAGTCTTTCCTGAGAGCCTCACGTGATTCATTCTTTCACATCATTTGGGTCACTCCACAAATGTCACCCACTAACGGAGGTTCTTCCTGACTCCCCTCCCTCTATCTTCTTCATAGTACTTATCACTATGTACTTGGTTGTTCTGTCTGTCCTGCTGAACTACAAGTTCCAGGAGGGCAGGGAGGGACCAGACACCAGAATAGTTCCTGGTACTCTGTGTGCTTAATCAATGTGCATTAAGTGCTTGAAATGAGTGCCATTTCAATAGAAAAAATAAGTCCAATAGTTTCTGCAAAGGCACACCCCTTTCAGGTCAGTTCCCTAATTCCTAGATTAGGTTCTGACCAGCTAAAATCACACCAACCCCTCTATTTCACTTCCCCTCCCCTACTGGTATGGGTCACCCCACAAGTCATTTGAGAAATGGTCCACGCCCCTTTACTGTGATATATTTGAATTCTGACATTATAAGAACTATTTCTGTCCAAGAAGTGATGTTGAATTTAGCAGGGCAAGACAAAGCCAGACGTGATAAAATATAAACATGGGGTTTGAGTTCTTTGAGGTCAGGGTCCTTGTGTGATTCAAAACTGAAGTCCCACAACCCTAAGAATAATGCTGTGCACTCAGTGTTTGTTGAGTGAATATGCAACCTCTGCCTTCTACAAATGAAAGCACAGATCCCTACACAGCCCCTGTGTAGGGTTCCAGGCAATGTGGAATGTGTGCTCCCTGGTCTGGTTACTGCAGGACATGAATCGATGAATCCTTGCTCTCGAGGCCTCCCTTCCTCCCCTTGACTCCCCACCACAGCACCTGTTCAGTGCTGGTCCCCAAGCACGGCACCAGAGGGGCAGCATAGTGACTAAGAGGTCAGGCTCTAGAACCGGACTGGCTGGGCTTGAAATGCGCTGCACCTTCCTCGCTGTGCAATCCTCTTATTCGTGAAATGTACTGAGAGATGAAAGTAACCGTACTTACCCCACAGAGTTGTTCCATGAGGATTAAATGAGTTCCATATAGAGCTCTTGGGGCCTGGCACTGGAACAGCTCACCATCAGTGTCATGATTGTGACCGTTTCCTCTTTCTGTCAATGCCACCACCCCGAGGCAGCTGTCCAGGCGCCCTGCAGCCCTCACAGCGCCACACCTGTGTGGGGTTCTCAGGTGAGGGCAGTAAAACCATCCTCCTTGACTTGGACAGAGTTACACTCTTTACACTCAGAAAAGCTGCATTCTTTTCTGAGAGTTACCCAAGCAGCCGCCACTGCTCCCTAACGCCTGTCAGAATTTCTAATGTGTTTGCCCACAGTTCCCTGTCTCTTCCTGGAGGCCAGAGAGGAGTTCACGGGAACCAGGGCAAGGACGATGTGTGACTGCACTCGGAAATGCCCCCTCACCTCGCCTCTGAGGGTTTGTTCCTGGATTAACTGCCTGATTCTCCCCTGTGAGGGGGAAGTCTCCCCCACGAGGCTGCTCAGCTCTTCATATAACCAGACCGTGCCACTCCCGTTTGCCAGGCACAGCCAGACAGACGCCCCACCTGGCCTCCCTGTCAACAACCCCCACCCCGTGCTCATGTATCCTGTACCCCTGTAGGCCTTTGAACCATAATAAAGACTAAATAGCACTTGGATTATTATGTGAACTGAACTAAAATAGACAGAATGGGTCAAGGGTATAACCAAAAAGCCAAGATGTCGGCCAAGGTCACCTCGCCTTTGAGTTCAAATGAATAAATGGAAAACCCATTCTCTTGCTGCAGGAGAGCCAGTGGCCCTACGGTCTCTCTGGAGAAAGGGTACTTTTCTCCTAGTCACATCCGGCTCCAATTTTCTACACTTCTTCAATTCATTCTGTGTTTGGGACATCTTGCCACAAGGTACGTGGCATCCTTTTTACATACTACATCACCTCGTGTTGGCCGCCACCCCCAATGTTTTTGCTCCCCAAAATGCCACCAACACAAGGTTGCATATAAGGCAGATTTTGACTAAAAATTTCTAGTAATGGAAAGAGTTTACCTCACATCACTGTCAATAATTTAAAGTCACATAGTAAATCCTAGACTTGAAGTGTTTTGACACTTTTCCACCTAGTTTTCTCTCAGGCTCCTTTCTGAGAGAAGTCCATCATGTTGCAACCTCTCTTCTGCTCTCCTCTGACCTCTTCCCCTTTTCTCAGGCTGTTTACCCCTTCCTCAATGTCCTCTTACTTCTTTTGACAGAGCCGTTCAACATCCCATTGTTACACATTTTCCAGATCACAACTTGGGACTTTACCTTCCACCCCCACGGTAGCCTACATTGGTATTATCCTTAAGCATAACAGGTGTCTCCTTAAAAGCAACTCCGAGCTGCTTATTGAAATAACATTTTGGTATCCCTCTATAGCTGGAAAAGAAGAGACTGTGGGGAAAATCTATAAACCTCAGGTTGCATTCTTTGGAAGTAAAAAAAATGTCTTTATTACCCACCCACCCTGGCCCCTTATGTACGATGGCCCTCAATCTATCACAGCGGTGGAGAATCCAGCCCCGGAGTGGGAGAACGAGAGCAGGCACGCCTCTCTGCACGATGCCATGTGTAAGGAAATGTGGAAAAACAGGCGGGAGAGCACACCTGGACACGACAGAACGTGTGAACCCAAAGCTCCTCAAAACAGCACAAAACCCATTCTTGCGGAAATAAAACCCCATCTGTCCCACACAACCGTTCCTCCCTCATTAAGTAAGATGCCAAGACACTTTCGTCAGATTGGCATTTGGCCTATTCAAGAACAAGCACGTTTGTTGCCTGCGTTTGTTGCCGGATGTGAACAATGGTGACTACTGTTGTTCGTGGAGCTTCCCTGTCAAAGCAGCTGAGTGATTGGCAGGAGGCAGGCCCGAATGGCGGGCCAGAGGATGCCAGTGTCTATTGCAGACATTTGCTAGGATAATATGGGCTTGTCAATTACGTTGTCAAGCAGCAACTTACGTGGAATTTGAAAACGGTAAATGTCATACAAAAGCTTAAGTGATTTATATACGAGACTACAGGAGCACTTAAAATCGGCGATGTAATGAAATGAGGTACCAACAGATCGCGTGTTTTGTGGTTATTACCATAGAGGAAAAACACAACAAAACAAAAAAGAACTTGAGAAAAGAAATAACTGTTTGAAAGCAATCAGCTCCAAAGCGCAAACCACCTCCCACCTCACCCCCTCTCCCAAGTCTTAGAACATTCGGTCGATCTATCAGTCTGACTAATAACACCTTAGTATTTTAAGTAACAAAAGCCATAGCACTCAAATTCAAAGTGGTCTGTTCTCCGCTGCACTTTGCAGCCTGACAATGCACCATCTGATAAAATGCAAAAGGCCCTACTGAAAGGAAAAAACAAAACAAAACAGAAAATTCAAGACAGGTTATAACCTTTAGCTAAAGGAACCGTACAGGGGTGACCTATTTTGAAACAGCCAATCTTCCGTTTGTTTTTCAAGGCTTGCCCTTTGAAGCCACAGTCTGAAATAGAAGCATTGAAATGTTTTGCTTCCGCTGCTAGATCTGTTACTAAGAACCAAACAAGTTCAGAGACGAGAAACCAGAAATTGGTCACACAGCTCGCCTCTCTTTTATTCTTCCCTGCTCTGCTAGTCCACCATGGAGCCGCTCTGACCTCATGCTTCCATTACTTCCTGTCTGTTGACTTGACTTCAGTCTGTCTCCCAGTTTCCCTCTCGATTGCTCTCGGCTTGGTTCTCAGTCTTCCTGTGTGAATTCTAACCGGTTTCCAGGGCTATGTGACCTTCTGGATTGGCTTCTTGCCCTTGGCCTCCATATTGACCCTTCCCGCCCTGTCTATGCTTCCACGCTGTGTGAGCTATTTCCTATTTTCCCCTTTCGTCCTAGAGTCCTCCAGTTAACTCCACTCCTTTTAAAATCTTTACTACTGGTTTTCCTACAGCACTTTTACTGGACTTCCTTTAATTATCTGTTCTTACAACCTAGTCCACTAGCAGCCACCAAACGCTCAATACAGGAGGTTCACTTCATCATTGCACAGCTGATTTTCACGGTCCAAATTTCTGCCCTCCCTTTCCACAGGCCCCTGTGACGTTCCTGCCCGCAGTCAGGCTCCCTCGGCTTGGACAGAGATGGATCATCCACAATTAAACGTAATACAGAACAACTCTAAATTATTCCTGCCCATCAGAAAGAGGCATTGTATTCTTTATTTAATGAAATGGAGGCATAGGAGGTTTCATACCAGAGCAAAGCATATGCTCCAGCTACTACATCTCAACTGTTATACTAATTACTGTCATCAAAGGAGAAAGATCAATAGAGGATTTTCTTTAGAAATGGGAAACATGAAACTACAACCTGAAGGTTCATCTTTGCTTTTTCATTCTTCCCTAGCCAAGGCCCAGTTGCAATTTCGGAAGTTTATGAGGGGGTAGTCTTCATTGCATTCTTTTCTATTGGGATAACCTGATGGACTACCATGTCTGTATACCT
This sequence comes from Tapirus indicus, assembly GCA_031878705.1. Lineage (NCBI taxonomy): Eukaryota > Metazoa > Chordata > Mammalia > Perissodactyla > Tapiridae > Tapirus > Tapirus indicus. The sequence goes on along the minus strand of CM062939.1, from coordinate 24,221,309 downwards.
TACAGTTGAACCACCATATCTGCATACAGTCTATGCATTGTGCTTTTTTTTTTTTTTTTTGCTGAGGAAGATTTGCCCTGAGCTGACATCTGTGCCCATCTTCCTCTATTTTGTATGTGGGTCGCCGCCACAACATGGCCACCGACAAGTTGTGTAGGTCCGCATCTGGGAACCGAATCCAGGCTGCCGAAGTGGAGCATGTGAACATAACCACTAGGCCATGGGGCCAGCCCCTATGCATTGCTTTTTTATTTTAAAAATGTAAATGGGCTCATTTTACCAAAGGAACATGGAAATCTCTTTAAAATGTAAGACTTCTCTGTGTGACTTATACTGCTAAACTCTTTGGCATTATCAACAAGAAAAACTAGAATATAAACTCAAAGATTACACATAATGAGCCATTATCTCACAAGCCCTAAATTGTTCCCTTCTCCTAAGGAAGGTTCTACTAAGAGGCACATTAACTCCCTTATTTATCACTGAAACGCAGTCCTGATGGGTTTATATTTAAACATGACTAAGTACAGTGGGAAACGTAAGATTGAAACGGTTCATGACTCCTGGTGGTTTACTTTTGAAAACAGAATAATATCACACATATAAAGAGAGACAACTGCTACGCAAATAAAACTGAAAAAAGGACACACAGAGACGCTCTTCAGCAGAGAAAAACATCTTTTACTGAGGAAACTGCATCAAGGTGGGAATTGTGTCTGAAATCAGACGTAACTGGGTTCAGATCCCAGTGCTGCCACTGGCTGTGAGAATCTGGGCAACGTAACTTCTATGAGAAACTTATGTAACTTCTATGATCTTCTTTTCTTTTCATCTGGTAAAAAGGGATCATTTCTAACATCTTCAAAATTAAAGGCAATAATATAAATAAAAAACCTTAGTAAATGCTAGTTCCCTTCCCTCTTCCATAGATGATATTGAAAATGTTCATCGAACCTCCTCCCCTACTGACTACTCTCCAGGACACTGGCCTCTTTCCCTTCCTTAAACCTGCACAGACTGGTGCCTCCCCAGGACCTTTGCACTTGCTGTTTCCTGTGCCTGGAGGGCTTATCTCCAAGATCTTCTCATAGCTAACTCATCATCATTCACCTCTCAGCCCAAATCTTGCCACCTCAGAGAAGTCTCCCATGCTCCAAACACTCTCTATCCCGTTACTGTTTTATCATCTTTGTGGTATGTATTTCCACATGAGCTACTCTTATTATTTGTTGGTTTCACCATTTATTGATTGGTCTCCCTACACACATACACACACACCTCCCCCCCCCCAGAATAGTCCCCATGAAAGGAGAGAACCTGAACACTTAGTTCACGGCCAGCTCAGCACAATCTTCAGCCCTGACCCGGAGAACAATGGAGAGCCAGGGGACTGAAGGAGAAAGTTACATCTAGAAAGAGCACTCTGGCCACAGTGTGGAAAATGGATTGGTTTTGGAAAAGGCAAAATTATGGAGACAGTAGAAAGATCGGTGGTTGTCAGGGGTTAGGGGGAGGGAGGGGCAAACAGATAGAGCACAGAGGATTTTCCAGGCAGTGAAACTTTCTGTAGGATACTAGAATGGTGGATCCATGTCATTATCCATTTGTCAACATCCATAGAATGCACCACGCCAAGAGTGAACCCCAATGTAAACTACGGACTGTGGGTGATTATGATTTGTCAGTGTTGGTTCATCGATTGTGACAAATGTACTCCTCTGGTGGGGATTTTGATAGTGGGGAAGGGTGTGCATGTGTGGGGGCAGGGAGTATATGGGAACTTTCTATATTTTCTGTTCAATTTTGCTCTGAACTAAATCTGCTCTAAAAAATAAAGTCTATTTTTTTAATGGATTGAAGAACACAAAACTTTAGACAAGGAGATGGGAATAAGACTGGCATAATCCAGGCAAGATATGACAGAGGCCCAAATTACAGCTAGAATAGGCTCCCTTATAGGCTAAGGTTCATGTCCTCTTGGTGTGTAAATGTCCCTCTCCAAGCAGAACACATTGACAGGGACACAATACCACAGATGTGATCCTGTGGCACCTATAATAATGGATCAATAATGCATTGATCTATCTCTTTTGCTTTTTATTAATTTTAAAAAAAGTTTATATTAATTTAAACCACCAGTTACTATAATAGGCTTTTAATTAAGGTGTTTACAATCAACTAAATCCCAAAGATATTTCACATAAAATACTGTGAAAACAAATTTTCTCCATCTTATATTTTCAAAAATCTTTGTTGGTTTCAGACCAACCTGCTGCGTTATTGTGATCTTTTTGATTCCTCATTCATTCCACATAACATCGGGCTGATCTCTCCCTCCAAGATGTGTGTCACCCACGTATTTTATAAGCACACCTTCTATATTTTTATCCCATTGCAGCAAATGATTCTCTATAAGCAACTGGAGAGGGGAGGGACTTTAAAGGCCTTCCATTGCCCTCCACCTCTCATTTCCAGCTACGTTCTATACACTAAATTCCAGTGCAAGGAAGAGGCTGCCAGGAATTTTTGTATTTCTTTATGGAAAACGTGTGTGAAAAAGTTGACCGCTATAGGGCCAAGAGGTCCCCGTGGGACAAATCTAGAGAATTCCATCCATTTTTATGTCAATGTATTAACCCAATCTCTTTAGCTTTGGTTGTCAAATCACATTTCTCCATCTTGTCCACAAGCCTGTCAGGAAAGAACTTGTTGATTCTGGTGGCTGTGTTGAAGCTAAGATTGTAGTCCCCACTCTGAATGCCTGCTACATGCCACACACCATTCTACGTGGACACAGCACTGATTAAAAGTGACAAAAATCCCTGCCCTCACGAAGTCTACTTTCTAGAGGAATGACATTCTAGTGGTACCCGGATATTCTAACCTTTTCCATAAACTTCAGTTTATTCTATCTCTTAGGCTTTCTTAGAGGATTTTCAGGTCAAGATGCCCTTGAAATTCCATACTTCTTCTGGGGATTGAGTCTTAATACCTTACCTCTTTCTAGTTTTATACATGCTCTTTTAAAATTCTGAGTTCAACAGACTAATTCTGAGACAGTGGTATTTCTTTCTTCAGATGCCTCCTGGCCTGCATATGATTCATGACGACAGCTGGGGACAGACAGAGTTGCCTCCAGTCCTAGATTTTCCCTCATTGGCTGTTACTTGGGCAAATCACTCAACCTCTTGCAGCCTGTTCTCCTGTCTACAAAAAATGAATAATCAGACGTACTGCAGAGCGTTGTTGCGAAGAGTAAATGAGCTCACTGATATAAAACAGCAAAGCGCCCAGCACACAGGAAACCCTCTGCATTTCTATACACGAGGCCTAATTCTCTTGATTTATGCTCATTGCGAGTTTCTGACAATGCCACTACATCTCTTTTTTCCCTAAAATTTTAAATTTGTGCTCTAGCTTAAATGTCACCTACATCAGGATGCCATGTGTACACGTAGCCCAAGTATCCACTGTCTCGCCTATAAGACTGTGGGTCCATGAGGACCGGGGGCTTGGTTTTCTGTCTTGTTCAAAACCGAATCCCCAGCAGCGAATATAGTTCCCGGTACATAAAAGGCGTGCAAATATTTATTGAAGGAACTGACTCAATTTAGGAAACGTGTGCCTATGGCTGCGTTCCCTTGCTCCACTAATACTAACTCAAGGATGGCAAGACACTCTCTCTCAATTCCCATCAAGTATAAATCACTAACCGCATTTTCTTGTCCATCAGAATTAAGTAAAGAAAATTCCCTCGTTGATGCTCTGCATTTTGAGTGATGACACTGTCATCTTATTAGACACAGAAATAAACTACATTCTTCCAGAAAGCTTAACATGCACTAAAATGACTTTTGTGGCTATTATGTTACGTTTGCAGATTTTTATGGTTGTCTCAGATATGTTTGAGCACAAATATGTGGGGCCAGTTTTGTACAGTAGCTTTGATCTCTATCTGACATACGTTAAAATCTAACAATAATAGCCTACTGAATAAGCATGATGTCTCATAGGCTTAATATAAATATCAATAATATGACGCTACAGATTATAAGGCTGGGAGTTCATAAGTACTTACTGAGACTCTACTGTTTGTATAGCACCATAGCAGTTACACGATAATACTGAAAAAAGTCTATTCAAAGGGTGAAATCTTCGCCTTAACACAGTGTACAAATGACACTTCAGCTAAATAAACCTGAGACTCCAAGGGCTTCCTCTCTCATTGGATTTCAGTTTCATATTACAATCTTGGGCAATCTATTCCATGAAAAAGAGAGAAACAAGTGGCAGGTTTTGTAAAAAGCTGTCAGTGACAAATTTACAGAGTCCAACCCAAACGCAGACCTCCCTGGTTTATTTCCATTTTCCTGTGATGAAAGGAAAACACACAAGGACATTTCTCTAGAAGCAACATTGTAATCATCACTATCTGAGAGATGAACCGATGATAGAATCACCAGGTGGGACCAGAGTAGCAATGGCCTAAGAGAGACATTTATGTATATACGTGTCATCTTCCCCTCTTATTATGTAAATGTAAGGATCTCTTGGTGACTGCCTATTCTCTAATACAACATGTTGAATATGTAGCCCTGTTGAATGCCCATAGAATTTCTCGAGTTCGCAGGCAGAGATGCGAGGCAGGACTGTTCAAGGGGCTCTGTGCACGGTCTCTCCTCACCTCACCTGGCACCAGTCTTCTTCTGTTTTCAGGAGTCAGATGAACCCAAATACAACCAGAAATCCAAAATCCATTAAAAAAGTAATCTCCCTTATTTCTCTTAAAGAGAGAAAAATCCTAAATGCCTATGCACATTAAAATTTTTAACCAATATTTTACACAGATATACAAATTTTTCTGTTGATATGACTCATAACTAGTATTTCTTCTTTTTCCTAGAGCCAAATTCTTTTTTTTTTTTTTGAGGAAGATTGCCATGAGCTAACATCTGTTGCCAATCTTCTTCCTCTTTTCCTTTTCTCCCCAAAGTCCCAGTAGATAGTTGTACGTCATAGTTGTGCATCCTTCTAGTTGCTCTATGTGGGATGTGGCCCCAACATGGCTTGATGAGTGTTGTGTAGGTCCACTCCCAGGATCTGAACCGGCAAACCCAGGCCACCAAAGTGGAGTGCATGAACTTAACTGCGACACCACCGGGCCAGCCCCCATAAACTATTATTTCTTAGATGGGGACATTAAGAGCTGATCTCTCATGTCATGATTGAATTTTTTCTGTATATTGTTTCTTTGAGTTATTTAGGTGAATTATTTGTAAGGGACATTTTGATAAACATTTTCAGAACAAGAAAAACTCCACATTTGATCATCACACTGTACACTTTGTATCTTACAATTCTATTTGTCAATTATCCCTTAATAAAGCTGGGGGATAAAAAGATATAGAACGTTTTTAGGACCATTGAAAACCAATTCCATCTTTGAAATACCACCCAAAAACATAAGCAACCTCATCTACAAAATAAAAACATTAGAGGTAATCATTATGAGGTAAGTAAATGCCGAAAAGATAACAGTGTCATATAATATTGAAACTGCCAGTATCTAGAACACCAAAATACAACTTGAGGGCCAAATCTGATGTGTCATCTGTTTTTGTAAATAAAGTTTTACTGGAACATAGTCACACTCTTTGTGTACTATCTATGGCTGCTTTCCTGCCTCAATGGCAGAGTTGAGTAGATGCGACAGAGACTGAATGATACTCAGAGCCAAAAATATTTACTATCTGGCCCTTTACAGAATAACTGTGCTGACCCCTGCTCTAGAATATAAAACTAATGCTCTGGCCAAAAAAGGGGACAATCACTTTAGTACTCTTTAGAAAACAATATAAAATAAAATAACTCTTTATCAATCTCCAAAGCCAAATCAAATTGAGAGACTGCAGAGTATACGTATAAGACTCAAGCTTTATTGCTGTAAAAAGACTTCAAAAAACTCACCAATTAATAATTATAGTTGATATTTTTCATGTTCCTACTGTGTTCCAGGTGGTCTGGTAGCCACTTTACACACATCATTTCTAGTTTTCACAACAACCCTCCAGGTCCATTTTACAGAGAAGGAAGTGGAACCCAAGAGAACTCACTGAAGGCCGCACAGACCTATCCAGCTCCAAAGCCTGCATTCCAGGTGTCTCCTAAGATTTTAAAGAAAACTCATCAGGAATATCCTCTATAAGCAATGCTCAGCATGAACTGGCATCACAAATATCTTCAACATGCTTTTGGACCCCGCACTGAGAAATGCTAATATAAAAAAGTACTTCTGGAGACGTCTGGTTAAAAATGGAAGAGCAAAGTCATTTTTGCTCCACTCTTTCCTTTGAAACTAATTGAAAAATGAGACACAGAATGAAACACCATAAATAGAAATAAGACACAACTCCACACCATAATTAATGAAGAAGACGCACCAACTGCAATTAAACTCAATTTGTATCTAGGTAGAACATTAAGAGCAGACACAAGAAGCTCTTGTCAAGTAGTCCGTGATTTATTCTTCTGTTAATTTGTTTTTCTTCAAGTCTTTGCAGAGACAGGGCTCATCTTCCCCATGATCTAATCAACTGAGTACATCAGTCTACACAGCTTGTTTAAACTGTCACAAATGCCATTAAAACCCCATAAAAAATAAACTAGTTGATCTCATCAGCTTGTCATAATTCCCTTCCATATTCAGCCCTTCCTAACTTTTCTCTCTCCTTAAATCCTCAATTCCTGCTCCTTTCAGCAGATGATCTTGCCTTCTACTGTGCTTCAGATAAAACAAGAATCAGCAGGAATAAACAACTGCTTCCATGCTCTTTATTACAGTTTTTATTATTCTATTAAAATCACTAGGTTGCCACGTATTTGATACTCTAGTCAAATGGACCGCTTGCAGGTCTTCTTTTTTTAAACTAGCAGCGACGTACAATGTACATATAGTAAAATGACTATACACATATAGTATATGTACATATAGTATGTACAACATACATATGTACAATGTACATAGAGTAAAATGGTCCATGAACTTTGACAACATGTAGCCATCATCCAGATAAAGATATAGAACAATTCCATCACCCTCGAAAGTTCTCTCATGCTCCCTTTCCAGACAATTTACCCCCATACCTCAAGGCAACAACTATTCTGACTTCTATCATCGTAGGTTAGTTTTCTCTGTTCTAGGACTTCATTTAAGTGAAATCATTCAGTGCATATCCGTTTGTGTCTGACTTATTTAGCTCATCATGTCTATGAGCTTCATCCACATACATTCCACATGTTTATGCTGCATGTATCAACAGCTCATTTATTTTTGTTACATAGATGTAACAAAGGTTGTTTATCCACTCTCCTCTTCATGAGAATTTGGGCTATTATTCACAAAGCTAATGTGAATATTCTTGTGAGTCTTTTTGTGAATACACTCATTCATTTTTCTTGGGTATATACCTAGAAGTGGAATTGCTGGATGATGGGGAGTGTATTTGTTTAACTTTATTGGAAACAGTATGGAGATTCCTCAAAAAATTAAGAACAAAACTACTATATGATCCAGCTGTGATTACTTATCCAAAAAACACGAAAATTCTAATTTGAAAAGACATTTGCACCCTTATGTTCACTGCAGCATTATTCACAATAGCCAAGACTTGGAAACAACCTAAGTGTCCATCAAGGGATGAATGGATAAAGTAGACGTAATATGCATACACAGTTGAATACTACTCAGTCATAAGAAAAAATGAAACCTTGCCATTTGCAACAACATGGATGGACCTTAAGGGTATTATGTTAAGTGAAATAAGTCAGACGGAGAAAGACAAATACCTTATGATTTCACTCATATGTGGAAGGTAAACAAACATATAGATAGAGAGCTTAGATCGGTGGTTACCAGAGAGGAAGGGTAGAGGGAGGAGGGCAAAGGAATAAAAGGGCACATGTGTACAGTGATGGATGGATTAGTCTTTGGGTGGTGAACATGACGTAGTCTACACGGAAATTGAAATATAATGATGTACACCTGAAACTTATATAATGTTATAAAACAATATTACCTCAATAAAAAAAATTTTTAAAAAGAAACTGGCAAACAGGTTGCCACACTGATTATACTATAATTGCCATTCTTTAAACACCTTTCTCATACACAAACACCTTTCTCAGTTCTGCAGCCCTATTCATTCTCCTCTCACTTCCTGGAATGCCCTTCCAATGCTTACATGTTGAATTCTACCATCCTTTTGGGTGCAATTTATTGACCTCATCTCCCATGAAGTTTTTCTACTCCAACTTCTGCCCTGAACAGCCAAATTTTATTTTTTTTCTGCTCTCATCTCTCTTAGCATGTTTTGTTACTTCTCCTAGGGCCTTTTTCATTCAGCTTTTTCTATATTACATCCCAGGAAAGCAACATTACACTGTGCTCTGTTGCATCCCTCAGGCCTTGCTGACAGACAATGCCAGGCATACAGCAAGTACAGACTAAGTACAGGTTTGTTGAATGAATAAACGATTATTTTCATGTATACTTTATCTCTTTCCTAAGATTATAAACTCCTTGATGGCAGAAAACATATTTTATTAATTTCTATAATACCCAGAATTATCTGCACTAAAATCATTGAGCAAATATCTGATGTGTGCTTACAACAATCTGTTAAAAATACATGGAAATTATAATTAAATTAGATTTGGTGGATATGCAAAATAATCAGTGGATTTAAATTTAATCACATGGTTCTAATAATCCGAGTTCCTCATTTGGATGAAAAGCTACCTTTTTGTTATAATATAAGGTGAAAATGGAGGCATATAAATGCTCTTCCCCAAATCTTTATTTCAAATCAGAGCTGATTTCATATAGTGTTTTCATAATGCACATGTATGCAAATGAACTCATAGAGATTCTTAAATATTAATCAAGATCACTTAAGCATTTGGTTGTTCCAACTGATTCTTATTTGATAGGAAATTTAATTTTTTGAAAAGCCTATTGTATTACAACACAATTACTTCCTAGGATATAGTTGTATCAACATTCTTAATTTTAAATTGCCAGGCATTGTATTAAAGGACAACAATAAAATTAACATATAATTGGGTGAAAGCTTCTAGCTTTTAAAATAAAATATTTCCTTAAAGATAATCTCATAGGGTTATTTAAATTCATGAAGTGAAGAGAAGGAAGAGAAAAATAAAAATTTCTGAACTGCTGCTCCCTTATCTAGAATATCTACTGACCTTCTGAACCCAGGGGAATGCTTCAGGATTCGCTAGATAAAGCTGGTCATTAGATGTCTTCTGATATTTTACCTGCAATTCCAACACCCAGCTCTTAGGAGAAATGTCATAACACAAAATGCATTTTATTGTCAGTGGAAATTTAAGAGGAACTGTGGACATGACGTTGAATTTCAACACTTTAATTAGTCTAGGAGGTGAGTTTTCAGGTAGACAGGGTAGAAAACAAAAAAATTAAATTAAAAGCCATACATAGCATCTTTTCTTGATAAGAGAAAAATGCAAAACATAGATAACTAAACCTTTGGTAATTGTTTTGACAAAAATAATGTCTTAAAAAATTGAGGGGCCTGCCTGGTGGCGGAGTGGTTAAGTTCGTGAGCTCCACTTCGGCGGCCCACAGTTCGCAGGTTCTGACCCTGGCGCTGACGACGCACCGCTTGTCAGCCACACCGTGGCAGTGTCCCATATAAAGTAGGGCCAGTCTTCCTCAGCAAAAAAGAGGAGGATTGGCAACAGATGTTAGCTCAGGGCCAATCTTCCTCACACACACAGACAAAAAAATAATTGAAAAGATTTGCGTCATAAAAGCTGCTTGCGGCAGGTTGTGTGTACACGGTCTAATGCTCTAACGAGTATGTTTTCATCACTGAAACCAAGGGGTCTCCGAACTTTGCCTGCAAAAGACCAGACAGCAAATCTTTTTGCTTTGCAGGCCATACAGTCTCTGTTGCAACTACCCTACTCTGCCTCCACAGCTCAAAAGCAGCCATGGACAATATGCAAACAAATGGGCGTGGCCACGTTTCAATAAAACATCACTTATAAAAACCGGCGGCCAGCTGGACGTGGCCTATAGGCTACAATTTCTTGACCCTCAGTTTACACAATGCAAGAAAAATGAAATTCGATACAACTTTTTTCTTCAGTCTGAAACAAATTGTATCCACTTCAGCATTGTACAATTTCCTGATGATGAACTAGGTTTACCTACATCATTGGAGAGCTGATTTCACCTTACTTTTTTTATCACCACATCCCTGGTCATTCTGAGATCTTGACACAAAGCAAGTGCTCTTATGACCAGCCTTTCCAGGGAGAAGTCGGCAGTCACCATAGCTTAGTTTAAGACTTTGTCTTCGCTATGTCACTGGGCATTTCCAACCACCTGATTGGAACCATCTGACTGGGTTTCTTCAGTATGCAAATGATAAACTCAGTATTTCATATTTTGTGTGAATATATTGGAATCTTCTAGATAAGTCAAAAGAAATATGGACAAGGTTCTATTCAAAATACTTAACAACCAACCATAAAGCCTTGGGTCCAGAACAGGCTCTTAGAGGCTTCCTGCTGTACCAGCTGTTAACCCTTCAGTTGCTTAATCACAGGGAGGTCCAGGAGACCCTGGGAGGGGGGGGACGTGGGGGGGAGAATGGACACAGTTGTGGGGAGGGCACACATGGGACTCAGGGGAGCAGCTTTTTTACACTATTTCAGTGCATTGAGTGTGTGCCAACTCTACATTACTTGCGAATCTGAATGTTTTGAGCTGCCGATGGGAAACAGTGAAAATAAAATATATCCCATAAAACCACGTACATCTCCAAATTGGAGCCACGTTTGAGGATTCATCTCCCATCTCTAATCAATCATAAGTCTTATCATTTCTTTGTTCACCTCAGTTTGTTGCACCCGATGGCTCACTGCTCCGTATTAGTTTTAGCTGCCCAATTAGATTGTAATGTACTCGAAGGCAGGTACCCCCACACTGCTTAAATCAGTGCCAGGCAAATGAACTTCAAAACTTTGGGTGGAGTGATTCAAGGAAAAAAATCCACATGGCTATATTACAAATCTATATACATAGCTCTTTGGTAATTTACGAGGAATATAGCAGTTGCCAATGGTCTGTTTTGACACTTATGTCTTCATGGTCACTATTTTACTCAAAAATATACCTATATAGTTAAAGCTGAAAATAGCTTTTCATGAAAATAAAGAATTCCACTTTTATTTTTAAGTAAACTCTTTAACTCAAAAAAGAGTGACATTGGGGCTGGCCTGGTGGTATAGTGGTTAAGTTCACGTGTTCTGCTTTGGTGGCTCAGGGTTCTCAGGTTCAGATCCCGGGCATGGACCTATGCACTGCTCATCAAGCCACGCTGTGGCATGCATCCCGCATATAAAGTAGAGGAAGATGGGCACAGATGTTAGCCCAGGGCCAATCTTCCTCAGCAAAAAGGAGGATGGGCAACAGATATAGCTCGGGGCTAATCTTCCTCACCAAAAATAAATAAATAAAATGAATCCTGTGTAGAAAACATATATTTTTTAAAAAAAAAAGAGTGACATTTTCTCAAGATCACTTCACCCCACACAATCTTTTAATAATTTCCATTACTGTGCAACTTAACCAAAATAGTTCTACCTGGGGAAAAAAATCTTTGCCTAGCATATATTTTCAGTGCAACAGAGGACTTCTGATTTTGGCTCCAACATGAAAAGAGCTTGGAAGTCATCACTTCTGTCCTTAACAACAGGAAAAAAGCTGAACAAATTGCAAATCAATGACTTTTCTTAAACCAGTTAGAGAAATAAGGTCACAGCTTGCCTGGAGCAGAAACTGGAGCCATAAACTGATAGGAACACTTGTTGACAAATGGCTGGAGGCAGAGGATGGATTAGTTTTAAGAGTGAGAAATTCCTGGGGGCCCAGTCTTTCATGGGTTTTACTTCCAGGAACCTCAACAGGTTCTCACAATAAAGATGTGAGGGGAAAAGCCCTCTTGTTTCAGGCGAGGAGAAAGAGAAAGTAACCATTTTTAATAAACACAGAACATTCTACAAAGCAAAGGCTTGCTGTTCAGGAGAAAATACTATACAAGAGCTTCATCTGCCTAGGACCCTTATTGTCCTATTTCACCTAAGGGGAGAAATAAAAAGGCCAAGAAACACTTATGAAGGTCTCAGCCCAGACACTCAGGCACACCAAAAGCCTGAGATTTAATCATAAGATTATAAAACATTCTTCTTTCCCTACACCTTATCACCATATCAACAGGGCTCCAGTATAGTAACAGTGAATTACAGCTAGTAGGGCTAGAAGACAGACTCTAGCTGAGGAGGAGTTCTTAGAGAAACTCAAAGACAACAGACAAGGAAAACCACAAGGACACTGCCGGAAACTACAGCTGTGGCAAACAGGAAATAGAGCCCAGCTCCTAGCCAGATTAACACAAAACGTCACATTAAAGGCCGATTTACCTCACTTTCTATTGCCTGATACATCAAGCCTGGCTCACCAAAAAATTACAAGACATGTTAAAAGTCCAGGGAAAAAAATCTGAAAGACTCAATTATGGCACCGATTTTAGAATAATCAGCAATATGATTTTCTATGATTAACATGTTAAGGGCTCTAATGGAAAAAGTAAACAATATGCAAGAATAGATGGGTAATGTAGGCAAAGAGATGGAAACTCTAAGAAAGAATCAAAAGGAGATGCTTGCAATCATAAACGCTATAACAGACATGAAGAATGTCTCTGATGGGCTCATCAGTAAACTGGACATGGCTAAAGAAAGACTAAGTAAACTTGAAGATATGTCAATAGAAACTTCCTACTCAGTTGCAACAGAACTGAAATGCAAAGAAAAAAGGAATGAAAAAGAAAAACAGAACGAAATAGACTATCCAAGAAGTGTGCGGCAATTACAAAAGGTATAATATATGTGTAATAGGAATACCAGGAGGAAAAGAAAAAGAGAATGGATCAGAAGAAATATTTGAAGTAACAATGGTTGATATTGTTCCCAAATGAATGACAGACACCAAACCACAGATCCAGAAAGCTCAGAGAACAGCAAGAAGGATAAATACCAAAAAACTCTACACCTAGGCATATAATATTCAAACAGCAGAAAACTAAAAGCAAAGAGAAAATCTTGAAAGGGGCCAGCGACACAAAACAACCTATCTATAAAGGAACAAGGATAGGAATTACATTGGGCTTCTCCTCAGAAATAATGCAAGCAAGAAATGAGTAGAATGAAATATTTAAAGTGTTGAAAGAAGAAATCACCAAACTAGAATTCTATATCTGGCAAAATTATCCTTCAAAAGGGAAAGATAATTAGACTATCTCAGGAAAACAAAAACTGAATTTGTTGCCAGTAGAGCTGCCCTGCAGGAAATATTAAAAGAAGTTCTTCAGAGAAAAGAAAAGGAATATAGGTCAGAAACTCAAATCTACATAAACAAAGAGTGTTAGAGACGGAATAAATAAAGATCGCTTCCAAGTTTGGGCAATTATGAATAAAGCTGCTATAAACATCCATGCACAGATTTTCATGTGGACATAAGTTTTCAACTTTGAGTAAATCACAAGGAGCACCATTGCTGGATCATTGGCAAGAGTGTGTTTAGCTTTGTACAAAACCACTAGCCCGTCTTCCAAAGTGGTTGTACCATTTTGCATCCTCACCAGTAGGTTATGCTCCAGTAAAATAGTTTCTCTTGAGGGCAGGACTTATTAAGAAGAAAAGAATGCATTTTCAAAATGACTACTTTTCCCCTCCCTCTGAGACAGGATGGGATTTTTCTCCAACCTTCCCTGTGAGAACCTGGGAGGGCCCCTGGAGATAAAATTCACAACAATATGGGGACTTCCTAAGACTGGAGTTTTTGATGCTCAGACTTGTCCACACAGAACTTCCAGTAATTCACCAATTACATTTCAGATTTTCCTACAGTGGCACTGGTTCCCATGAAGTTTCTGCTTCCACAAGTATGACTCTCTGTATCTACCCTTCTGTCTCTCCAACTCGGGAGGCAATAGTTTGCCCTGTGATCTCAATTCTCTACCAGATCCAAGAGGAGTTGTTGATTTTGTTTGTTCAGTCTTTTACTTGTTAGGATGGAGTGATAATTCCAAGTTCCTTACACGCTGGACCAGAAACCAATGTCAAAGAAACACAGCACTGGCCACTTGTTAAAGGCAGCAAGACAGACTCTGTTCAGACTACTGCAGTAGGGTAGACAGACTCTAGCATAAACCAAGCTCATCTCCATCTAAGGCAAAGGTGACTGAGGTTTTTAAAGGAAGAACGGGGAGGGAACAGAAAATGGGCAGAGGGGGGATAAGGAGGAAGTGGAAAATTACGGAAAAGGAGTAAGTGGAGAATTACTGAAAATGGTTTGGCCAGGCGGGTTAGGACAATGGACATTGTGGTTTGGCAGCGTTGCGTTTTCTTGAGCAAAAACTCAGTGTGGGAGCTGGGGCCACCATTAGGAACATGGTGCAGCACAGGTGGAAGCCAGGCTAAAGTTGGTCAAAATCTCTGAGCCCAGTGTTGGGGCAAGTCCTTTGTGCTGTGTGGGAGTCCATAGTTCACATCAGTTGCCCCTTCCCTTATATATTTGATCACAATCTAAAACACATAAGCGTCCAATGATTTTACAGCTCCCACAGTTAATGAATGTTTAACTGGCACAAACATTTAATAAAACTTTATAGCCCTAAAGAAACTGAACTTTTAAACTTTTAAAGTGTCATATCTTAGTAGATCTGTTAAACAGTAACCAGACTTGTGTGCATCTTATCAATTTTATTTAGACTATCCTTTCCAGGACAATTGTATCTATGCCTATCCTTCAAATACCCTTTGAAACAGCTCTTTTGATCTTTCTACTGGTCTCCTTTTTAAGAGTTAAATTAAACTTTGGCGACTAGTAACAAATCTATGTGTCTGAGAAATTTGTTTGAACATGTATCTAATCTTCTGATATCTAGTCCACCAAAGATCTGAAGACCTAGCTCAGTTTTAATTCAACTCCCTTCTTCAGAAGAGAAAGAAAAAGTCAATTTTTCTTTGCAACCAATGTTTCAAAAATTTTCAGCACTTTATCTTGGCTTTGTTAATAGGAATGATTCATAAAGATTGCATATGGCTGCTCCATAAAGTTTTAACTCTTGATGAATAATGTTTCTTCCCAAAGCAAGGAGGAGAATAATATGAAAACAACCTAAATTAGAATTCGGAAGTCCACGGTTCATTCAATTTTCCAGTACATGTTCACAATACTTCACTGGAAAGCCATGGGGCCAGATGCATTTGGGAATTGAGAATTTTTCAGATTTTGGAAAAGTAATGTGGTACATACACTATTTATTATGTAACATACACAGCAGGTCTAGAAAAGCACCACAGAATGAAACTCTTAAGATTTTTGCAGCAAAATGTATGAATATTCACAGTAAGTGTGATAAACAAAAATCATACACAATCTCATGTCAGTGCAGGTCAGGTTTTATACCCAAATGCATTTTGATGGCAAACTTATGAAAAACTTCCACTTTGCAGAGAATTTTAGGTTTCAGAATTGCAGATGAGGGATTGGGAATCCTTATTGCCATGTGCTTTTTCCTGACTATAGTGAAGTCTTTCAAACTGGATTGAAACCAGTGTGAAACTAATGCAGAAAAACAGGAAATAGGCTAAATGTTATGCCTAATAACTTGTAAGAAGACAGACTTGGAACATCTTTTCCCTTCGAGATTTCTTTTGATTGGGGAACGTGTCTAATACTTGATCGCATCCTTTCCTTTGGGAGATACATAGTGTACAGACATGCTGATTTTTTTTTTTTTGATTAGACTTTCTTCAAGTGAAATACTTTGTTTTAGTCTCTGTCGTAATTGCCTGCATGCCCGCGCGTGACAACGTCTGGTTTCCATGCTCCCCCAAGCATACAGTCTGTCAAGTTCCTTCTTGGCAAGCTCTCTCCTGGGCTGATATTTTGACAAGCATCTGATATGCTGTAGCTCTCAAAATACATTTCTTATTTGGTAAAGGAGTTAGAGTGACCACAGCTTTCATGTGTCCCTCTGCCCCTCCCGACACGTTCCTTTTGCAGGTTTTCTGTGACAGGCAGCCTGAGGAGCATTGTGCTAAGAGACAGCTCTCCTCAGCCCCTCAAATGCTACTTTAAATTTAATTGGAACGTACTTTCTCTTCAATTTTTTTCCACTAAAAGACTTCCTTCCTAATCAAGCTTTATCTGCACATTTATCACAGAAAAGATGAATGGCAAAATTATCACACAGAGGAATATTAAAACTCAGTGTTTTAATATTTTTAGATTCATGTTCTATTATTCTTCATGGAAGCTTTAATAAAGGCTGTCGATGAGAGGTACCAGTAAAATTCTGCCTTCGCTCAAATTCTGGATTTTCTACTTAATAGGCGACTTTGAAGAAGCTATATTGCTCTCCTGTGTCTCATTTTCTCATGTATATCATAGGCTGGTTATGAGGATTAAATTGGTTAACAATTATAAAGTATTCAGAACAGAGCCTGCACGTAGTAAGCACTCAATAAATGTTTATTATTATTATTAAAGTGTATCTGGAACTACCTGGAAAGCTCTATTCTGAACATAAAGCATAAAAAAGAAAAAAATATAAGATATACAAACAAAAACACATCTCAGAACATATAACCTCTGAACAGTCACTCTCGGACTCCATTTTTTTCTGTGGTATTATAAATTCATACGTGATTCCAGTAGTGATGGAAGTCATAAGTTACTTCTCTGTGCACAGACCTGATGCTCGGCAATTTCTCTTTTCCTGAATCTAAAATAGAATGATTCAAAAGGTAATTCCCCCTCTCTCCTTGAAATGGCCTTCCCTTTTGGAGTTTCAATGGTAATCTTCAGTTATCCTTTTAGACTAAAAGTGACATTTCCTCCAAGAAGCCTTCACAGATTCTCTGTCCCACCTTTAATACCCTGCGTATATCTCCATGACTGTTTTTTATACATTGTTTAATAATTCTGTATATTTTTGTCTCTTCCACCAGCTTCTTAAGGGGAGGCAGAGCCTTATAGGTCTTTGTCTTTCTAATAATTCTTATAATGCTTGGCACAGCACTGTAAGATGGGATAAGGGATACAGGATAAGTAAGTCAAGGAACTGACTCACTGAATGAATGAATGAAGCAAATCAAGGTTACGTCAAAGCAAAATATTGACAATTTCTTACCATGTTGGTCTCATTTAACATATATTGCATTTCACATTTGAAAATATTTTGAAATAACTGAAAGAGTATTCAGAACTCAAGTAATTGTGCCTGATCAGCAATGAATTAGTCCAAACCATCTCACTGTACCTATCTTTATCTTCCATTGGAATCTTCCCTTCCACAAATAAGAGCACTTCATAAAACAAAACCAATTAGAAAAATATCTTTTCCCCCATACTTCAACAAATACAGTTGGTCTTATTGGCAAACATTTCAGCAAGCAAAAATTACAGGCAAGACACTTGGAAATTTCATGAAGAAATTCCAAGAAGCCAGAATCATAAGGAAGCATGGCATCTGCCTACTTTTGGCTAAAAACTGACTCTTTAATGATGTAATATCCCCTTAATCTGAAATATTCACTTTTAGTGACATAACACATTCTTAACCATCCCCCATCCCATCCCCCATTTTAGATCTAATTCCACTTGGCCATTGTTCCCAATTCTCCTAGCCTTCACTGCTAAATTCTCCTAGAAGAGTGGTTTCCCACCTCGGCTGTACATTGGAATCTTACCTGGGAGCGTAAAAACGAGCTGGTGCTTGGACCAGCTCCCAAACAGTATGACTTTAATTAGTCTGTGGTGAGGCTGGTGCATCAGGAATGTTAAAAGCTCCTCAGGTGATTCTAACGCACAGCAGGGATGAGAACCACTCCCCTGGATCATGCTTTGTGTGTATCAGGCCTGTTTATCTCAATCAAGTCCTTACCAAGAACGCAGGACTTCTGCCAAACTGTACATTGCATCTTGAAGAGCCCTGATCCCAGTATCTATTTTAGCACCATGGCGTAGGAGATTCTCATGAGGACACTCGTTCTTTACATTTTAATAATGCATTAGTGCAATCTGTGATCTAATATTGCTACTCGGTCCTTGTTACTTATATTGAAATTTTGTAGAAGAACGATAGGTCTTTGCCCTAGGATGCCCTCAAACTTGACAAAAGAAAGCTACTTAACCCATAATAACAGATTTCTGCCCCACTGCAAACCCAGGCACCACTACTGTCACTCTGCTTTGAAATATTATATGCCAAGTTGAACTTGCCTGGCGTTTGGTTAAGGTCTGGCCCCGGTTCTTAGGTCCCTACCCTGAACTATGAGTCTTAGTAACTGGGCTTCTGCTTTGCTTTGTTCTAGATGAGTCTTGAGTACAAGTGGCCCAGCACTCCCAGCAGCTGGACTTTCTCTTAGAACCATCACTCCTTAGCTAGATGCATGAAACCAAGCACCCACGAACCAGGAACTTTATCTACTACTTGGATGGGCAATGGTCAATGGCTGGACCAATGCTCTGGACCTTTAGCTAAGGGACACACACCCATCCTGTCTTCTTTTTGGATCTACATTTGAAAACATATCCCCATATGTCTCTTTCCCAAATAACCTATGCCTGATTTACTCAATCTTGTATATGAAGACAAAGTTTTTCCATGATTCTGTGAATCCGCCTGAACTCTTATTCCTCTTCCTCTTCATATTCTTATACTGACTAAGGGATACTTCTGGTGAGAAGTGGAGTGGAAAAAAAAATATATATATATATAATATAAAATATATATATAAATAAATACTATATTTATACTTTTCTCGATTAGAAATCCAGAAAGTGGAATCCTTTGACTTCCACAAGTTTATTTGATAATCATCACTCTAAACTTGACATTATCTATATGTTCAGTGTAGAGTAGAAAGAGTTGAGCTCTGAGACCCCAGGAAGGATTCTCACCTGATTTAAGCCCTCCCTATGTAATTGGAATCTACACGGTAAAACTACAATCAAATTTCTGACAGTATCTGACCAGAATTCAAAACAGTGTACTGTAGCTCTGCCTTTATGACATTTGAATAACTGTTCACTTTAATTTTTTTTTAAAGTCAAGCCAATTATGTTAGGGAGCAGCCCCAATAATAGGTCAGCCAAATGTAACTAAACTTTTTTAACCAAAATGTTTGTCAACAATGGAAAAATGATCTAAAAAACTCAAAATGTGTATTTGCAGCTGAGGAACACCGAGCTGATCACGTGGCTGAAATGGTTGCTGAGCCCCATGACGCCAAAGCAGGGCCCTTGTTTGACAAAAGGCAGCTGGATGCTGTAATTCTTAGGCAGGCACTTCACATACATAGCAAAAACCACTTCCAAAAAGCCCAGCCTTCATTGCGTCAATAAGGCTGGATATGACCAGCCCATCAGCAGCACTCAGAGACTCTGCCTTTTTTTTTTTTTTTTTTTTTTTGCTGAGGAAGATTTGCCCTGAGCTAACATCTGTGCCAATCTTCCTCTATTTTGTATGTGGGCCGCTGCCCCAGCACGGCCACCGACTAGTAGTGTAGGCCCACACCCAGGAACCAAACCCAGGCCACCAAAGCAGAGCGTGCCCACTAGGCCATGGGGCCAGCCTCAGAGACTCTGCTTTTTATTTGAAACAAAGACAAGTTCCCTCATCCTGCAGACCCTGGACTGTGCTTTTCCATATAAAACCTTTCCACTCAGCTCTCAATCTTTGGCCTCTTGTCTTTATTTTCTCTTTTACAGCATTAATATTTTTTTCTCTAACTACAAATATAACATATCTTCCTTATGAAAATATTGAAAACTGTGAATAAACACAATGGACAACATTAAAACAACTGAGAATTCCACAATCCAAATATAACCACTTAAAAATTTTGATATTTACCCTTCCAACTTTTTAATAAATCTCTAACAGTCACTGTTTTATAATCTGCTATTTCATTTACTATAACATGGAAATTTTTCATGTCATTAAATATTTTTCTACATCATCTTGATAATCACATATTAACCCAATAAATGAACACATCATAATTTATTTACCCTTTCTGTTGTTTCTAATTTTTTCTATTATAAACATGAAAGAATACATACTAAGCTTTTTTTAATAAGAACTAAGTTTAATTGTTCATTTTAGAAGCCAGCTTCCCAGATATTCCAGTCTATTGCAGTATATTCATTATATCTCAGTATGTACATACAGAAAATAATTTAAACAGAGCATATTTAGATGTAATAAAATATGCCCTTCAGTAATAGAATAACAGGGTATGTAAAAATAATAGATTATCTGCTTCCATTCTTACCCTTTACCTCTTTATTCTCTGTGAAATTACACAATATTTGTTCTCTGTGCTTAAAAGGTATTTTCAGCATCTGTAATTTTTAAATGCTCATTTCCTCCATTAAAGTGGTACAAAAACATCTAAAATATGTACGGAATCTTCAAAATATAGGTTGAACCTAGCATACTAAGCTTTAAATACATGTTACCTTGGAGAAGGGGGTGATTCATCAAGAGGACAGGAAATAAGGAAATAAATAATAGTGTACCAAAAAGGTTCCCCTATCTATGGTATGATATCCTATGCTATGACATCTATGATATGATCTTTCTAAAATCTTTCTCAATGACCACACTGGTCTAGCGATCCAAGGTATAAGTGGATCCTAAGGAATCAACTAAAAGATTGACCAAATATGTATATATGAGGACTCTCATTTCAGAAGTGTTTGAAACAGCGTTCTTTCTTGAACCAGCCAATCCCCAAGAACAACTTTTGTCAAGGCCACCAATGATTTCCACGTTGCTAAATCCAAAAAGTAAGTTCTCATCCTTTTACACATCTATAAAAGTTGATCATGGGGCTGGCCTGGTGGCATAGCGGTTAAGTTCGCACACTCCACTTCAGCAGCCTGGGGTTCACGGGTTCAGATCCCAGGCACGGACCAACGCATTGCTTGTCAGCCATGCTGTGGTGGCGTCCCATATAAAGTAGAGGAAGATGGGCACGGATGTTAGCACAGGACCAGTCTTCCTCAGCAAAAGGAGGAGGATTGGCAACGGATGTTAGCTCAGGGCTGGTCTTCCTCACAAAAAAAAATTTTGTAAATACATCCAGAATCCTACCATTTCTTAACAGGAGTATCTCTCAGCAGGACTGTTGCAGTAGCCTTCTTCCTGACTTCTCTGCTACCTCCTGGTGGACTCTCAACCAAGCAGCCAGAGGAATCTTTTTTTTTTTTTTTTTTACTGAGGAAGATTTGCCTTGAGCTAACATCTGTGCCCATCTTCCTCTATTCTGTATGTGGAACACCACCACAGCATGGCTTGATGAGCAGTGTGTAGGTCCGTGCCCCGGATTTGAACTCATGAACCCTGAGCCACCGAAGTGGAGTGTACAAACTCAACCGCTATGCCACCCAGCCGGCCCCCAGAGGAATCTTTTTAAAACATACTTTCCTACTTCTCTCTGATTTCATCTCCTACATTCTACCTCTCACCAGGTCTCCTTCACCCACACTGGCCTTCTTAGCATTTCTCAAATATTGCCTGAGTGCCTCAGGGCCTTTGCACTTGCTGTTCCTGCTGCTTGATACAATTTTCTTCCAGAAATACACGGCTCTTCCTTCACTCATTACCCTACTTGTTCTTCTGCATATTATTCTCCCCTTGTTACCATCTGACATACTAAATATTTACTTGTTTATTTGTTTCTTGCCTGAATCTCCCCCGCCAGGATGTCTGTTCCATTAGTACAGGGACTTTGTTAGCTGTATTCACTGCTGTGTCCCCTATGCCTAGCACAGTGCCTGAAATATAGTAGATACTTAGGAGATATTTGTTGAATGAATAAATACACAGAAAATTTCATGAAATGTAAAAACAGCAGGAAATGATGCAGACGGTTTATTCTCCTCCACTGCTATCATCTAACGTTTGTCAATACTTCTTTCTAGAGCAGCATTGTCCAGTCCAGTAGCCACTTAGACAGATGTGGCCATTGAGCACTTAAAGTGTGGCTAGTCCCAATTGAGATGTGATGTAACTAAAAATTACACACTTGGTTTTAGTACCAAAAAAATGTAAAATATCATATTAATAATTTTTACATTTATTACACTTTGAAATGACAATACTTTGGATATATTGAGTGAAATAAAATACATTAAAATTAACTTCACCTGTTTCTTTTTTACCGTGTCATGTGGCTACTAGAAAATTAGAAATTATACATGTGAAAAGGTTGTTCTACAACGTACCTTTTAAAGTTCAACCCTGTTATTATTCTTCTCAATTCATGTGGCAAAGATTTTGAAATGTATCCCAATATCTTTTCACCCCTTATTCTTTGGGGATAGTGCCTCTAATTTTCAGCTGGATAGGTGACTGCCAGAATAAAGACCACATTTCCCAGCCTCCCATGCAGCTGCGAGCGGCCCCTGGCTTCGCACAGTGAATGGTGGATGAGAGGAAGTGACGTATGCCTTTTAAAGAGAAAGGATGTCCCCTTGCACTCCTCTTGTGTCATTCCCACTACTGGCTGGAATTCAGACAACGTGATGAACCACCTTTGAACCTTGCAAATGAGAACAAAAGCCCACGGACGGCAGAGCAACAAGATCAAAGACTGATCCCCCGGTCACCGTGCAGACCACACTATTCCATGAGAGAGACATAAAATTCAATCTTTTTCAAGGCACTGTTAATTTGGGTATCTGTTGCAAGCAGTCAAAACAACAATTTAACTAATACAACTGATCATTATGAAATGTCAATGTCATGGTACATTCATATAGCACATTTCAATTTTTCAAACATTTCTGTATCTCACTGAATGTTCACAACAGCTCCATCAGGGCACTAGAACAGATATTTTGTAGATGGGGAAACCAAGGCTTAAAGAGTCTTTGAGACTTATCAAAAGATTAGATGGCCAGAAAGCCACCCACGTGCCATTGCTGCTGAGGTTTGGTTGTACTCTGGTGCTCTTTCCACAGAGCGGCCCTGGAGGGGAGGGAGCCCTGGATAACACCCGAGGTAACAGCATATTGCACCATGGGTCAGGCCTTTGATCAATGCAGATAATACATGTTTTCAAAAAACCTATTCTGGCTTTCTATACAGAGAATATTTAAAGCTGGAGAACACGAGGGCAAAGACCATGTTTTCCATAACTCACGTCAACCTTGGCAGCCAGTACTGTGCCCAATGAGTCATGTCAGCAAAAAGAAACACAAGGAATGGGTACAAGAGATCTCAGGGGCAAAGTAAGGACCAGAAGCAATGTGTCACAGGTGAAAAAGCAGAACACAAATGAAACAAAATAAAAACAACATGTGCCATGAAATTAAACCAGAACCAACTGCAGGACTTAAAGATGAGGAAAATGGGAATTCTTTTCAATGACAATATTATACTGAAGGAATGAAATCATTGATGCCTAAAACAAAGGTTACAGCTGTCTTTAAATTTAGCTATTTTCTTTGTCCATATACAATGTACTATCATTTCAAAAGAGAAAAAAATTAACCATAATTAAATGAGATTCTAGAAATCTTTGCGACACATATCATTTTTTTATTAACCTGAATTTTAGTGAGGTACCACATGCAGTCGTGGAAATGAAATCCTTTTTTCAACAAGGCAGGGAGTGGAAGTTCCCACACCACTTTCTGCTTTAGCTTCCCACCCTGGATCCCAATCCACGCTCAGGGACAAATCAACGATTGAGTTTCTGCTCATTCAGCTTCAGACTCAGTTGCTAAGAGGGCCAGTAAGGTAGCTATTGCAATAGCAATTTAGGGGATGAAGCCATCGGTCTATGAGAAATTGAATTGAGAACAATTCATTTTACACAATATCCAGCCACCAAGTGATATAATTCAATCTCTCTGAAGCCATTTCAAGAGTAAAAAATGCTTGACTTCCCTTGGGAATGGAAATCCACTCCCTACCCACCTATGTGTTTTTTAATGCGAACACTTTTTAAATTGAAATATCACTAATGAGCACATTTAAAACCACT
Source organism: Tapirus indicus (assembly GCA_031878705.1). Classification (NCBI taxonomy): domain Eukaryota; kingdom Metazoa; phylum Chordata; class Mammalia; order Perissodactyla; family Tapiridae; genus Tapirus; species Tapirus indicus. The sequence continues at coordinate 24,197,129 of CM062939.1, read as the reverse complement.
TCAGGGAGAATATACAAGTATCTATTCTTTAAGCTTCAGATTACAGTAATCAGGTTTTTGTAAAAATCGTATGCAAATAATGATACCTTGTTTTAGTTGACTGTCTAAGATCATTACTTTTTTAAGTTCAAAGTTCTGAACTCAAGCCATGATAACTCGTACACTTCCACAAATGGCTTCCAAGATAGTAAAACCAGAATGGCTTAATGATGAATTCAATACCCCTTTCCACACTAAACAAGTCAGAAACCTTAGAGGTATGATTGACATTTGCCCTTCTGTCATCCTCCAAATCCAAGCAGTAACTAAGTTGTGACAATGCTCCTAAAAGCTCTAGGATCCATCAATTTGACGTATTCACTGCTAAAACCTTAGTCCAAGTCACCACCACCTCAGTACCTGGATGACTATAACAGATTCTCCATGCCTCCCCACATCTTCTCTTGCCTTCCCTGCATTTCATTCTGCCACAGAAGCTATAACATAATAATATAATATAATAGCCTTTTTAAAACATTAACTGGAATCAGTGGAAATCTATACATATACTATGTTTACCAAAAGACACACGCAAGAACATTCCTTGCAGCATTATTTGTAATAGTATCAAACTCTGCACAACCCATACATCCACCACAGTAGACAGGGTGCCCTGGAATGCTACATGGCAAAGAAAGCAGAATGAGCTACAACTAGGAGCAGCAGCAACCGTGCATTTCAGAAACATGTTGAGGGAAGTAAATCAGACATAAAGAAGTACATATTTATAATTTCATATATCAAAAGTTCAAAATTAGGCAAAACCAACGTGGATTTTTTTCATCCAGTTTTATTGAGGTATAATTGACAAAACTGTATATATTTAAAGTGTATAATGCGATGATTTGATGTATTCATACTTTGTGAAATGATTATCACAATTAGGTTAATTAACATGTCTATCACCTCACATAGTTACCTTTTGTGTGTGACGGGGTGAGAACGCTTAAGATCTAATCTCTTAGAAAATTTCAAGTACATTGCACAGTATTATTAACTCTAGACACCATGCTGTACATTAGCTCCCCAGAACATATTTTTCTTAAAATTGAAGGCTTGTACTCTTTGACCAGCATCTCTCCATCTCTCCCACTCCTAAGCCCCCGGTAAACCGCCATTCTACTTTTTGTTTCTATGAGTTTGACTTTCTATTTTAAGATTCCACACATAAGCGAGATCGTACAGTATTTCTTTCTCTGTCTGATTTATTTCACTTAGCATAATGCCCTTAAGGTCATCCATGTTGTTGCAAATGGCAGGATGTCCGTATATACTACATCGTCTTTATCCATTCATCCGTTGATGGACACTTAGGTGGTTTCCATTTCTTGGCTATTTTGAATAATGCTGCAATAAACATGGGAATGCAAATATCTCTTCAGTATCCTGTTTCCATTTCTTTTGGACATATACCCAGGAGTGAAATTGCTGGGTCATATGGTATTTCTATTTTTAATTTTTGGAGGAACCTCCATACTGTTTTCCACAGTCTCTGTACCAATTTACATTCCCACCAACAGTGCACAAGGGTTCCCTTTTCTCCACATCCTCTCCAACACTTATCTCTTGTCTTTTTGATAAAAGCCAATCTAACAGGTGTGAGGTAATATCTCACTGTGGTTTTGATTTGCATTTCCCTGATGATTAGTGGTATTGAGCATCTTTTCACGTACCTGTTGGCCATCTGTATGTCTTTTTTGGATAAATGTCTATTCAGGTCCTTTAGGCAAAACCAATTTGTGACATTGGAAGTCAAGATACTGGTAAACCAGGGCGGGAGGTGGGGTGGATATTGACTGGAAGGGGAAATTCTGGTGTACTGGGGCTTCTTTTTCTTGATCGGGGTCCTGGCTACATGGGGGTGTTCACTTTGTAAAAAATCATTAAGTTGCACGCTTATGACTTATGTCATACTGCTATACTTCAACAAAAAGTCCACTTGAAAAAAAAGGAACACAAATCTGATCATACCATGCCCTATTTAACATTAGTCTTAAGATTAAAGGTCAACAGCATTACAACGCTACCACGTCACAACATCACCTTTACAACACGGCTCTAACTTCATAAGAATCACTCTCCCTTTCTGCATATTTTCAGTTTCCTCAAATGAACGATGATCCTTCTCACCGGAGGGCCACCTCACATGCTATCCTCTACCCGGAGGTCTCTTTTCCTGCCCTTTGCCTGGTTACAGTCTACTCACCATTCAGATCTCAGCTTAAATTTATTTTCTCAGGGAGGCTTCCCTGATTCCCTAGACAGGTCATGTCCTCCTGTTATGCCTTCCCTTCTTCACAGCACTTGCAACCTCTGTGGCCTGCTTCACCAATCTGATCTAAACACAGTCTCTCTCTTCTCTATCTCTCTCCAATCAACTGCTCAAGAACCCACCAGCACCATTAGGAAGAAAGTCTACCATCTCCTTCTTTGAGGTCTCCCCCCTAACTGATCCAGGAACACTGGGGTTCAGTCAGTCCAAAAGGTGCTTGCTTCCAAGCGAAGAGCAAACCGGAGCCTGTGTAGCCCACCTCTGCATCACCTGCTCTCTCAGCATCTCTGCACAGGACTGGCCCAAACAGCTGGAGCCTCATCCTGCGGAGTGTCTGGCCAGATGTAGTGGCACCCAGATTTGGTTCAGCTTCCCTGCACACCTATCATTCTCCAAACCGGCACTCTGTGCTGGAACCTTGGCTACCTGTGTCTGTCTTTCCCACACACCATGAAGCCCCAGTTTGTAGCAGCCCACAAGCCAACCTCAGCCTGGAGATACATTTTGTTTGGCCCAAAGGATGTTTCCTGTTTGTCTAAGATTGACATTTACACATGCATGTGGTGATGGATTGTAATTAGTCTTTGGGTGGTGAACATGATGTAATCTATACAGAAATTATAATGACGTACACCTGAATTTTATATAATGTTATAAACCAATGTTACTGCAATAAAAGATTGACCTTTAAATGCCAGGAGATTTCACAAGAAAATCTGGAGTTCCAGCTTCTCTTGAAAATTTTGAAGCTCTTCCAACAACGGACCCACATTCCCCAACGGCAATAAAGGTCTGAAACTGAGTAACAGCTGCTCCCTTCAACACGGCAGCCATCTTCCAGTTTGCCACAGTCCATGCTAGTCCCTGTTGACTCCCTGATTCGAGGCCAAATGTCAGTTGCCATTTATCAGAGTGGATGCATTGTTATTTTTCCTTTCAAAGAATCAAGGAAAAAGTGAACTATTTCTTTACATACTTTTCTCTCAGGTGTGGGAGAATAAAAGGTAGACCAAGCATCTTTGTGTTTCAAGAAAAATGGGAAAAGCATATTCATTTCAGGATGTGAAAATATTCCTATATATTTATTATACAAAAAAGCATGTCTCTGTCAAAAGAAGACAGCTTAAGATACCATCACAACACACTCACAGAAGCAAAACAAGAATTGTGACCAATAAACCTAAAAGGTTTGGGATGAAAACTTAATGCGCTAAAAAAAGACTAAATTTTCAACTGGGTTTGTTTTTAATATGAATAAACTAGAGGATATGAAGCACATCAAATATTAAATAAACCAATTGCCTGAGCACCAATACCTTTAATGGATTATTAATTTATTTTTTAAACGTGTCTAAGGACTGCAGCAGAAATTATGTGTTCTGATCAGAAAAAATTACTGTAATTTTAAGTCTTGCCAGAAACCCTATTGTCCAACATGCTAATGATATACTGAGAACCTAAAGATTGAGTCATAGGAGATGATGTGTGGCTTCTCAGAAGGTGTCACAACAACAAAAGAAGCAATGTTCCTACTCTACCAAAAAAGGCCTTTATATTCTAAACCCAAGGTGAGTTGTCCATTTATTTTACAGTTGCATAACACTAAGCCCTCTGAGGATCTGCTCCAAGCCGACTTTGTGGCCCTGCCCAGGAGGAGAGGAGCTAACACTGTCTATGGACTTTTAAAAGAAAAAAAATTTTGCCATTATCACAATTGCAATTAAATGATTATCTGCAAAATCAGTTGTTTAATGCATATCTCACCTATCACATTAAACGTTTTGCAAAGGTCAAAATTATTTCTATTTGAATTGACAAACCTTTAGCTAGACTCACCGAGAAAAAGAGACGATGCTCAAATAAATAAAATCAGAAATGAAAGAGGAGGAATTACAATGGACACCTCAGAAATACAGAAGATTATAAGAGAACACTAGGAAAAGCTATCCACCAACAAATTGGATTATCTAGAAGAAATGGATAAATTCTTAGAATTATACAACCTTCCAAAACTGAATCAAGAAGAAATAGAGTTTTAATAGACCAATCACCAGTAAGGAGATTGAAAGAGTAATCAAAAACCTCCCAAAAAATAAAAGTCCAGGACCAGATGGCTTCCCTGGTGAATTCTACCAAACATTCAAAGAAGACTTAATACCTATCCTTCCCAAACTCTTCCAAAAAATTGAAGAGGAGAGGAAGCTTCCTAACTCATTCTATGAAGCCAAAATTACCCTGATACCAAAACCAGACAAGGACAACACAAAAAAGAAAATTACAGGCCAATATCACTGATGAACATCCATGCAAAAATCCTCAACAAAATACTAGCAAATTGAATACAAAAATACACTAAAAAGATCATTCACCATGATGAAGTGGGATTCATTCCAGGGATGCAGGGATGATTCAACATCCACAAATCAATCAACGTAATACACCACATTAACAAAATGAAGAATACAAATCTCATGATCATCTCAATAGATGCAGAGAAAGCATTTGACATGATACAGCATCCATTTATCATAAAAAATCTGAATAAAGTGGGTGTAGAAGGAAAGTATCTCAACATAGTAAAGGCCATATATGACAAACCCACAGCTAATATCCTCCTCAATGGAGAAAAACTGAAAGCTATGCCTCTAGGAACAGGAACCAGACAAGGATGCCCACTTTCACCACTCTTATTTAATATAGTATTGGAAGTCCTAGCCAGAGGAATCAGGCAAGAAAAAGAAATAAAAAGGATCCAATTGGAAAGGAAGAAATGAAACTATCACTATTTGCAAATGACATGATTTTATATATAGGAAACCCTAAAGAATCCATAAGAAAACTTTTAGAAATAATAAATGAATACAGTAAAGTTGCAGGATACAAAATCAACATACGAAAATCAGTTGCACTTCTATACACTAACAACAAAGTAGCAGAAAGAGAAATTAAGACTACAATTCCATTTACAACTGCAACAAAAAGAATACCTAGGAATAAACTTAACCAAAGAGGTGAAAGACCTGTACACTGAAAACTACAAAACACTGTTGAAAGAAATTGAACAAGACACAAAAAATGGAAAGATGTTCCATGCTCTTGGATTGGAAGAATTAACATAGTTAAAATGTTCATACTTCCTAAAGCAATCTACAGATTCAATGCAATCCCTATCAAAGTTTCAATGACATTTTTCACAGAAATAGAACAAAGAATCCTAAAATTTATATGGAACAACAAAAGACCCCAAATAGCCAAAGGAATCCTGAGAAAAAAGAACAAAGCTGGAGGTATTACACTCCCTGATTTCAAAATATACTACAAAGCTATAGTAACCAAAACAGCATGGTACTGGCACAAAAACAGACACAGATCAATGGAATAGAATCAAAAGCCCAGAAATAACCCCAGACACCTATGGACAGCTAATTTTCAACAAGGGAGCCAAGAACATACAATGGAGAAAGGAAAGTCTCTTCAATAAATCGTGTTGGGAAAACTGGACAGCCACATGCAAAAGAATGAAAGTAGACCATTATCCTACACCGTACACAAAAATTAACTCAAAGTGGATTGAAAACTTGAATGTAAGACCTGAAACCATGAAACTCTAGAAGAAAACATAGGCAGTGTGCTTTTCGACATTGGTCTTAGCAGCAGAGTTTCAAGAACCATGTCTGACCGGGCAAGGGAAACAAAAAAAATAAATAAACAAATGGGACTACATCAAACTAAAAAGCTTCTGCACAGCAAAGGAAACCATCAAAACAAAATACAACCTAACAACTGGGAGAATACATTTGCAAACCACATATCTGACAAGGGGTTAATCTCCAAAATATATAGAGAACTCACACATCTCAACAAAAAAAAAAACTAACAACCTAATTATAAAACAGGCAAAAGATCTGAATGGACATGTCTTCAAAGAGGATATAGAGATGGTCAACAGGCACATAAAACGATGTTCAACATCATTAACTATCAGGGAAATGCAAATCAAAACTACAATGAGATATCAACTCATGCCCATCAGAATGGTTATAATTAACAAGAGAGGAAACAACAAGTGTTGGAGAGGATGTGGAGAGAAGAGAACTCTCATACACTGCTGGCTGGAGTGCAAACTGGTGCAGCCACTATGGAGAACAGTACGGAGATTCCTCAAAAAATTAAGAATAGAACTCTCATACGATCCAGCTATTCCACTGCTGGGTATTTATTCAACGAACATGAATGCGTAAAGATACATGCACCCGTGTGTTCATTGTAGCATTATTCACAATAGCCAAGACTTGGAAGCAACCTAGGTGCCCATCAAGGGACAAATGGATAAAGCTGTGGTATATATACACAATGGAATACTACTCAGCCACAAAAAAACAATGAAATCTGGCCATTTGTGACAACACAGATGGACCTTGAGGGTATTACGCTAAGTGAAATAAGTCAGAGGGAGAAAGTCAAATACTGTATGATCTACTCATAAATAGAAGATAAAAACAACAATCACAAAGAGACAGAGATTGGATTGGTGGTTACCAGAGGGGAGGGAGGAGGGTGAAAGGGATGATTAGGCACACGTATATAGTGATGGATTGTAATTAGTCTTTGGGCGGTGAACATGAGTAGTCTACACAGAAATTGAAATATAATGATGTACATCCGAAATTTATATAATGTTATAAACCAATGTTACTGCAATAAGAAAGTAAAGAAAAGAAAAAAAAATTCCTGACAGGTGGAAACAACCCAAATGTCCATCAACTGATAAATGGATTAATAAATGTGGTATATCCTTTAAAAAAATTATTTCTATTTGTTCACCACTGTATCCCCAGGGTTTAATAAATATGCTGATATGAAACAGGTTTCTTAACGGCTATGGAGCTAGAGAGAGGCAAGATCAAAGGGATGGTTCAAATATTCAATTTCCAACTTCCTGTTACTGTAAGTTCCATAACTCCTCAAGATTCTTGGAATTAAGGCTGTCTCACCCAGCCATCCACCTGGAGCCCAAGCAGACCCCTGTAAATGGTTCAGCTGCCACCAGATAAGATCCACAAGGCCTTTCAATGGGCACACAGGAATGGACTCCACCAGCTGCCCTTTGATGACTAACCATGCTTCCTCCCTGCAACGGACCTGCCTCTGTGTGGTAGACAGCCTCCATAATGGCTCCCAATAGACCCTGCCTCCCGGTACCCGCCGTCTTGTGTAGTCTCCTCCTCATTTTACCAGGATCAGTCTGTGTGACCAATAGGACATGTCACTTCCAAGATTAGGTTATAAAAAAGACTGTGACTTCCAACTTGGGCACCCACTCTTTCTTTCCCACTTCGATGGGTCACTCTGGGGGAGCAAGTGCCATGTTGTGAGCAGTTCTGCGAGGAGGTTTACATGTGAGGAACTGAAGCCTCCGGCCCACAGCCATCAAAGAACCGACACGTGCCCATCTTGATATGAGTCAGCCTGGAAGCAGATTCTCCACCCACAGTTAAGCCTTGCGAGGACTGGAGCCTGGATGGACAGTTTGACTGCAATCTCAAGGGAGACCCTGAGCCAGAAGCACCCAGTGAAGTCGCTCCTGGATTTCTGACCCTCATACACTGTGTGAGATAATAACTGTTTGTTGTTTTAAGCTGCTAAGTTTTGGGATACTTTGTTACACACCAATAGATAAATAGTACACTCTGAAAATGATTTTCAATCATGACCTATCAAAGGAAGACTGCTACTGTAACATCTAATCCAGTGGTTCTCAGTGGTACTATCACCTAACATTTCTTGGGACTGTCTTATATTTCCCAAAAGTCTTAAGCTTTTCATGGGAATGAATATTATTGAACTTTTTTGCTGCCTCTAAAATAGCATGGTGCCAAGTGCATGGTAAGCACTCTATAAATACTTGCTGAATTAATTTTTTAAACTATATTTTTAAAGAGCATGTTATTGAACATTTGTTCATCTTGATGCAATTAGAAAATTACTCAACGTACTATAAACTGAATTAAAAAGAATAACACACACAAAGAAAATACTTCTCTCTAAAGAACTGATTCTAAACTCCATTCAAATAATTTGGCACAAGGGATATTTCCATTAAATAAGACCTCTGACAAGGATCTCTGATCTCAATAACTTTGATTTCTCTTTCTTGTAGCCAAAGTTGACAGGAAAATGTGTTGGGAGAAGAGAGGCAAGAGCGTGAAATAAAAAGGCACAGGTGGAAGAATTTGACAATTAACATGAAATATTGATATGATGTTGAATTATAGAAATGTAAAAAGAAATATCTAGAGCAAAAGTTCTGAAGAAGTCTCAAAAACCTTGCTTAAAATAGCAGAATATGACAAAAGAATGATAAACAAGGTGAAAATTTTTCTGTGTTGAGACCCACTAGTTCAGTACCCTTTTCCTGGGAGACTCTATCTTCAAAGCTCTGTTTATTTAATGATATTTCTTCACAGATATTTCTTCTCTTCCTATGAAGACTGCTTAAAAATAGCCAATATGCCATTTAAACTGAGCCACCAAATAAAAACTTTCGCATTTACAAAGCAAGAATTTATTAAAATACTTTATTATTCTACGATTAAGAGCTGATTTTTCTGTCAATTGCTCTAAGTTTGATGTAGCAACAACAGATTTCTCAGATGATAGTCTGTCTTTGGGTGCCTAAGTGCACGTGGCTCTTTGATAATTTTCATCATTAGATGATGATTCCGTATCTGAACAAATTGATTAGATTTCATATTAGACCTGTGACATTGCATGATTGAGATGATCAAATCTAATCTTTTGAGTCTTATGCCAGAAAGTAAGAAAATGCTCAAAAATATGATGGGGGAATGTCACAGGACACAGAAAATAGGTTACAGGGAATCCCAAATGTGGGACAGTATGAATTGTAAGCCATTGAGAAAACAGGGCTCCATGAGTATGAACTGATGATAGATTAAATATAAGTAGATAACTGAGAGAAAGACTTGTTTCAGCATTCCGTAGAATGCTGAGTGCCAACTAGTAAATGTGGAGAGAGAACTGCAGTTGTAAGACTACTATCTCACAGCCATCATGGGAAAGATTAGTTCAGGCAAGAAATGTCAATAGATGCTAAATCTAGGAGGAAATTTTGGATGAGAAGTACTATATTTGCACAGTCTTAAAGTATCTCCCCACAAATTGTTCATTAAATGTATGAGGAAAATAGAGTAACTATATAGTGAAAAGTTATACCTTGACCAGGTGACCAAGAGAATCACACCAAAGAGGAGCAAATGGACATCGTGTGCCTCCCGATATGACACTTTGAGAATCCTCAACATAACTAATGTAGGATTCCTATGAGGAATACTACCTGATTATAGTCATGAGGAAATAGCTGACAAACCCAAAATGAGGAGCATTCTACTTAAAATATGAAGGTGACTGTAGTTTTTAAATATGTAAGTGTCATGAAAGACTGGGGAACTCTTGCAGATTGAAGAAGATTTAGAGTCAGCACAATTAAATTGATATATGATCCTAGATTGGATCCTGTTCTGGAGGGGAAAAATGGTGTTAAAAAGGACATCATTGGGTAAACTGACAAAATTGGAATATAGATGGCAGTTAGATAAAAGTATTGCATCAATATTAAATTTATTTACATTGATAACTGTATTGTGGTTGTACAAGAAAATATCCCCATTCTTAACCAATACAGTAAGTTCTAGGACAATAATGCATGCAACTTAATCTCAAGTGGCAGGAAAACTGTGTGTGTGTGTGTGTGTGTGTGTGTGTGTGTGTGTGTTTAGAGGGAGAGGGGGGAGAGAGAAAGGGAGAGAAGGAGAGAGAGTGTAAATATTAAAGCATTTAAATGTTAACAGTGTTAAACTATATTAAGATTATGTAAACCCGGGTAAAGGATATTTGGGTTTTCTTAGTATTTTTCTTGCACCTTTTCTGAAAATCTGAAATTATTTCCAGATAAAAATTTTGAAACACCAAATCTTTATTTAAAATCCAAATATACAGAAAAAGAGACTAATGCAGCAAAAGTTTAAAGATTTAAAAAAATGCACCTTTTAAGGAGGCTAACTTCTCAAAGCACTATATACAACTGGTGTTCCTAAGTCCGGGACCACAGCTTTCATGTATGACTTCAGCTAAAATAATTTTGATGTGTGCAGCCTCTTTGATTTATGATCTCTACAATTACTCCAATACTGTACATGCATTTGAGGTTTACAAGCTTCAAAGCTCAGCCTGAACTTGAGTATTTTGGCATTGCATGCAGCCTTTGATCCTATAATAATAGTACTTAACCCCAAACTATCTAAAAGTTGCTTCGTACAGTGCAGAAGCCTCCCTTGATATTTCTTTCCTAAGTGCTCCTTTCACACAAGTTCACACAAAAAATGTGGCCACAACTAAGCCCTTCCGTTCCTGTGACTATATTTTATCCTGCACATAAATTAGACCTGGACATTGAGGAACGTGTGGGTGCCCCTATTCCTTTCCAGCGTTTTCCTCTTTCTGTGTAGTCAGGTGCCACCTCTTCTCACAAGTCCATTCCTAGGCTGACATAGGTTTCAAAACCCAATGGCTTCATCCCTACTCTACCTATGAGCCAACTGTAATCCCTCCTTCAATTCCCTCCTCCCACACTACATCCAGTTGTTCAGTTTGGAAGTATTTTCAGTTCTATAAGCCGAAATCTTTTTCAAATCTGTCCCAGTCTGTCCACTTCCGCAACTACCACCATCTGAGTTCAGAAATCATCATCTCAGCTTCCCATCTCCAGGTGCAAACCACTCCAGTCCATCCTCCAACTATACCGCTGGCAGAGTGCTTTCTTAAAATGAGCATGCTGGTCTTTGCACACCCGTGTTCACAGCAGCACCATTCACAATAGCCAAGAGATGGAAGCAACGCAAATGCCCATTGACAGACGGACGGATAAACCAGATACATACAATGAAATATGGTTCACCCTTAAAAAGGAAGGAAAACCTGTCATATGCTACTACATGGATGAACCTCGAGCACATTACATTAAGTGAAATAAGCCAGCTACATAATGACAAATATTGTATGATTCCACTTATATGAGGTATCAAAGATAGTCAAAGTCATAGAAACACAAAGTAAAATGGTGCTTACCAAGGGCCGGGGGGCAGGAGAAAAGAGCAGTTGTTGCTTAAAGAGTACAGCATTTCAGATTGGAAAGGTGAAAAAGTTCAGAGCTCTGTTTCACAACTGTGTAACTATTCTTACTGCTGAACTGTGTACTTCAAAATGGTTAAGATGGTATAAATTTTATATTATGTAGTTTTTACCACAATAAAAAAAAATGAGCATGTCACTCTTTTATTTAAAATTCCTCAATAGTTTTCTATCACTTTTGGACAAAGTCTAAACCCCTTAACATTTCAAGCAAGCTCTTTCATGATCCGCCCACTGTCTGCTTTTGATTCTCCATCAGTTTACATCACTCTAGTTATGTCACACACAAGTAATTTCCTCGATTCACCATTTTCTCTCATTCCTTCTTGTCTTTGCACAAGAAGTAAGTAGCCTTTGCCTGGAACAATCTTCTCGGTTCTCATCCCGCTTCAAGATCAGTCCAACATCACTTTCTCTTGTATTCTCCTTTGAGACCCCTGGCTTGAAATAAGACCCCTCCACCCCCTTCTCTCATCTCACCCCAAACGTATTTCAACTTAGCACTCTACTGAAATATAATCATAGGATTCATTGCCTGTCTCAAAATGATGATCTTGAGAATAGAAAAAAAATGCAGATTTGCTGTTTCTGGATGTCCAGCCCTGGCAAAGTGCCTTTACATGGTAGCAGGTCAATACATGCTTGTTGAATGAATAAATGAATTCCTAATCAAGCTGACTCTTAAAAGAAATGAACATCTTTTTTCTTTTTAAACACTCTAACATTGAAATATTTGTCAATATCATAAAACACTTTTTAAACAAATAGTGTTATTCAATAAAGACCTTTGTAAGTATTTTTGTCAAACCAATATTCATTCTGTAATTTTTAGGGGATTTAGCACATCCTCCATTGGATAAAGACTGGTGGGATTGACAGTCAAGGTGACCTGCTCCCTTCTAGTCGAAGTGTGAACACATGACCCAAGCTAGGTCAATTTATCTCTTTATTTATAGAATTTGAATCCTGGGCAGAATGACAAAGGGACTGAAAATAGCTGTGCCTGAAATAGGCGTCCATCAGTTACTCTTCTGAGATCCACTCTACATCGGTTATTTTTTGCAACAACGTTATGTAACCAACTACACTAAACCTTAGTTCCTTGAAAGAATAAGCACTTATTTGGCTCATAAATCTGCAGATCAGTGACTTAGGCTGGGCTTGGCTGAATGGTTCTTCTTGTCTTGACTGAGCTCATCCACGTGTCTGGCAGGAAGCTGGCTGTTAACTGTGATGACGGGAGATTGGGCTACGTGACTCATTCGCAGTAGGCTAGCCTGGCATGTTCTCGTGGCGATGACAGAGTAGTAAGAGCAAACAAGTATTCTTGTGCAAACAATTTTCAAGCTTCTGCTTGTGTCATATATATTAACATCCCATCAACTGACACAAATCCCAAAACTGAGTCGAGTCAGGGAATGGGGCAGAGAAAGCCCCATCTGTAGCGGGAGTGTAGACCAACGTTACATGACAAAGGGGTATAGATACAAGGGGAGATGAAGAATCCCAGCCATCAATGCAATCTGTCTGTTACATACACCAGGCAAAGCCACCAGAGCGCCTCAGCTTCTCCTCCTCTCTCCTAGTCCTCTACCCTTCCTTTTAATTCTGTGAGCTCCCCCATGACCCTCCAAGCTTTTTCCCTTTCTTAAGTTAATTAAAATGGATTTTGGTTGCCTACCACCAAAGAAAACTAATATAAGCTTTCTCGAAGTTCAATATAAATATGCTTAGTACATATACAGCTGTAATCTCTTATTTCCTCAGATTTCCTAAAACTGGAGTAAGAAACTACTTTATTATTTTCAGAACTGAGTGCCTCTGTTTGTTGGGCCATTTTTCACTTGTGTAAATTCAAAATTGGCTTTTGCACACTTCAACTTTCTATAGAATCAGCAATTCAGCTGGTAAATCTAATGAGCATCTGATCTATTCATGGCAGGGATATCTAATACTCTTATTTTCTCCATCATTATTTTTATCATTTATCTTATACAACTAATAAAAATGTAAAATGATCTCATTCATTTATTTATTTAGTTGCTTACTATCTGCCTTCACCGCTAGATGTTAAGTTTAGTGAAAACAGGGCCATTGTCCATTTGGTTCACTATATTCTCAGCATCTACAACAGTGTCTGGCACACAGAGAGCCTTAATAAATATTTATTCAACTGACTCAAAATCAATTGGGTAGACTCAGCATACAGTTTGTAAAAACAGTAGTTTTTAAGCAGATTTACCAACTATTACAAGTTTTTGTTTCCTTTTTCTAATTCAACTGTAAATCAAAATTTTATTCTTGCCACCCTATAGTATTTGGGAAAAAAATACTACAGTGTCATTGTAGTTATCACAATTACCAATGGACTGTGGGCTCTAAACCCTGCAAAGATCAAGGAGATAAGCTGATTAGGAGTGGACATAAAGGAAATCACAGAACAGGTAATGAGATTATACGTCATTATTCAGAAGGCAAAACAACAAAATGCAAACTCTTAAGTTAAGTATATTTGCTTTACCAAGAGGTTGTTTTTGGTTTTTTCAGTGACAGCCTCATGACAAAACTAGGAGAGAAAATGAGGCTGAGGCATCCATGGTAGATTACAAAAATGGCTGCAAATTCTTTTGTTTCCACAAGCCCAACCCTTAGCAGTGAGACTTCACGGCTCTTCCCGTTAAGAAATGTGGTCGACATCTTCATATTTTGAACCTGGGCTCGGCTGTGTAATTTGTTTTAACCAGTGAGACATCAACACACATGACGTAAGCAGATGTGTGAACAGTGCTTGTGCATTAGGGCTTGCACTTTCTTGCTGTTGTCTAGAACCCTGAGACCACCTATGAGAGCCTCCTGGATGATGAGATGCCACACGGAACAGAGACAAGTTGTCCCAGCTGAGCCCCATCCCCCCAACCAGACCAAGCTTCCAACCAAGGAAGCTTCTAGAGAAGCTTTTAACCAAGACTGACCAGTCAAACAATGGCCAGTCATGTGAGTGATGCCTTCCTAGGCCATCCAGCCCTGGCCAAGTCAGCCCAGACCAGAAGAATTGTCCAGCCAACTCACAGAATCATGAAAAATAATAAACGTTTATTGTTTTAACTATTAAGTTGTGCGGTGGTTTGTTATACACTAAAGCTACTATTCTTCTGAAATAGTAATTGTTGACAACAAGAGGGCTACCAGTACTGAGGCAGCGAGAAATCTTTTAAGTTGAAATTAGAGAGAAAATAACCAGAAAAGTACAGTAATAAATTGGAGTGGGATTTATAAAATGACTCTTTTAGGTTTAATTGTAAATTCTAGGGCTTCAATTTCTTTAAGAGACTAATCAAAATATCTTTTTTTTTAACAAAAAAGGTTAACTACATTTTTGTGAAAAAATATGTTGTACATAAAAGATCAATATTATTGATAACTTTGCTAAGCTGACTGCTAATTTCCCCAATTTTAAGCTGATATTGTTTTGCGATAATAGGCAGGATTTGTTTTCTGAAGTGACCAAGAAATCAGATTCTTCTCTCAGAAATGGTTCTAAAAGCGTGGCATGACGAGGCAAAGGATGAAACTTTTTCCATCACCCTATTTGGCAGGCCAAATAATAAATTTAAAGTAATTTTCCAACACTTCAGTACAGAATATTAGTGTGACCATGTAGAATGGAAGCTGATACAAGCCACTAATAATACTTCCTGGGCTTTTCGGTGAAAGAACATTTTTCTCTCATTTATAACCCAGAAAAGATTGTATCCTATGCCTCATATTGTAGCCTGGAAGAGCTTAGATCAGCTCCTATTTTCCACACTGATAACATTAGAAATTCTGAAGACTTTCATCTGTGGAAGACAGGTAATAAAGAAATGCATCAGGATGTTAAAATTAAAGTTCTGACTGAGAGAAGATACAATACATGTGAAATTCCAAAATGCAATCATCATCTGCATAGTTGGCAAAGGTAGGACTGAGAGATTGTCCCTGGAGTCTTGAAGTGCCTCATCCAGTAAGAGAATGTAAAAGGACCAGCAGAGGGGAGAAGACCTATTTTTGAGAGGATCACCTTAGACAGAGTTGGTTGCCATGTTATGACCCAGGGGCAAGGATGAGGGGATAACACAACATAGATTGGAGTCGTAGGGGGAGGTGCTACTTCCCCCACTTGAAGCTCAGTGAGGGGGTTCTCACAGGACCCCAGGAGAACTGGAACAATGCTTCTTGCAGTTGCGGGTTAGAGAATTCATGCTCCCTCACTCCAGAGAGAGCTAACGCAGATGCTGGCCTGAGCCACGGCAGTGCAGGTGTTTCCCATGGACCAGACATGGGCTACAAGGAAGGAGGAGTTGGTGTGGGTTGTCTCCTGGAGAAGCAGAGTGACCTTGGAAAACCAAAAGCTGGAGGTGAGGACTGTATTCCTAGGAGTGGAGGCAGGCATTTCAAGAGGCCACCAGGAACAGAGGCAGGCAGCTCCCCAGGCCACATGAACTGCAGAAGAGAGGCACCCAGAAGGGAACCTCTGAGAGTCCACAAAATATACCCACAAGAGGGCCAGCCCTGGTGGCCTAGTGGTTAAGTTCGGTGCGCTCTGCTCCAGCAGCCCAGGTTCAGTTCCCAGGAGCGGACCTACACCGCTGGGTTGGTGGCCCACATACAAAATAGAGGAAGATTTCCCACAGATGTTAGCTCAGGGCAAATCCTCCTCAGCTTAAAAATATCTATACCCACAAGAACCAAAGTCTGCTTTAAACCAATGCTGGGCTCAAAGAGTATGACGTCAGCTCCCAGGGGTACTAGTTCCTACAGGTACTAGTTCCTTACCATTCCTCTCTCTAGCTCCAGGCTTGGGGGGTCAGTATGGGGAGGGGAGAGGACTAGGAGGGAGGAGAGGGAGAAATAGAGAAGCTGCCAACCACTGCCCTGCTCCCCAGTAGGTGCTTGCAACCAGCAGGAAAAAGGGTGGGGACGTGGCATTAAATCAAGTTAGAGTTGTGATTAACTGTACATTTTCATATCTGAATTAAGACTGTGTTTATCACTTAAATAACTATAGTATTGTCACGTAAGAGGGAGCAGAAAAGTGAAAGAGCTTCTGAAAATTTCATGCGGAGAAAAATGAAAAGATCACACACGAGAAATTGCCATTTGACAGCATCACAAGTCGGGCTTGTTCAACATACGGATTATACTAATAATGTTCAGTTTATAGATGCTATTATGTAAATACATGTTGTAAACATTTAGATTTGAAGAGCTTCTAAGCGACTGTGGGAAAGTACAGTGGCCTTTTCCTATTCAACACTTATTATTTAATTGTGTCCCCTAAAATTCATGTGAAGTCCTGAACCCCCAGTACCTTAGCATGTAACTGTATTTGGAGATAGGGTTTTAAAGAGGTCAGTAAGTTAAAATGAGGTCATTAGGGTGGGTCCTAATCCATTCTGACTGGTGTCCACACAAGAGGAGATTAGGACACAGACACACACAGAGGGAAAACCATGTGGAGACACAGGGAGAAGATGACCATCCACAAGTCGAGGAGAAGGGACTCAGAAGAAACCAACCCTGCCGATGCCTTGATTTTAGACTGCTAGCCTCCAGAATTGTGAAAATCAATTTCTGTTAGTTAAGCTGTCCAGTCTGGAGTACTCTGTATGGTAGCCCTAGAAAACTAACACAACACTATACACAGACAGGGAGAGAAGAGGGATTTAGTAATTTGCAGGAAATCTATATAAGATTGAACTGCATTTTTGAAATTTTGGCTTGACCAACTGCAACCTCTCTCTTTCCCTCTCAAGTATACAATGCAGGGTCACGTACAATTGTTCTAATATCCTCACTGCTGCAGCAGGCTTTGCCCTGAGAAAATAGTCAAGGCTGTTTGGAGCTACCCTCACTCTTGGGTTCTATAAGAAGGAACCATCTATGTTAATCAGGTGTAGATACAGGGCGGGGCTTTCTTGGAGTCTACATCAATACATCCTGTTGGGGCCAGATTGGAAATTTCATTCCTGCCTGCTATCAGAGGAATTAGGTTTGATATCATACAGGATTAGGACTGTATTTTAATTCAGTCTACTTTCTACTTGCTTCTAGTGTTTTGGCAAACAATTCAGTGAACAAACAGTGAATTGGAAGCAGGTTCAACTACTGCAGGAAACCTTAAATGACATGGTTTGTCTATGATTAGAAAGCATTTTTAAAATGCATGTGGACTTGTTATCTGGCTCTTGTTAAAAGATATAGCTTGCTCAAACTAAAGCCATTGTGTTTTATAGGCATTAGCCAACAGTTAATGGACTGTCTTTAATAAACTCATTCACCAGGCCAATTAACTCATTAACTTGGTGATACTTTTTCAGTTAAGTCATTCAGGAAGTTCTATCAGAAAGTTTACTAACTGCACAGTATACATATTGAAGCTCTGGTATAGGTTATAAGGTCAGTTGTAAACACCTACCTTAAAATATTTTAAGCTAATTCTAACTCCACTTCCACGATGTGGTTTAACAAGGACTTATACAAGTTCTTAAGCAGATTCACAGCTATATTTGGGGAGTGAGGAATATACACTATACTCGGTATCTTTGTTGACACTTCCATGCAAAAATGCTGTAGCTAGCAAATAGTCAAGTTAAGCTCTTACACATTCACAATAGAATGGCAACTCCTTCAGTCAAACGGCATCTATTTGGATATGGAAATGGAAAATAATTATTATCAATATTTTATAATACTCATTAGGTATGACAATAATTATGGACAATACATGGGAAATGTGACTCCCAGCTGGATGACTGTGGGCAAGTTTCTTCTCGGTGCGTATTTTCCTTATCTGCAAAATGGGAATAAGAGCACCTATCTCATAGGGTTCTAAGAACTAATAAGTAAACATATACAAATGAATACATACTATGATATGCAAGACATTTTGCCAGATAAGGAGATGAAAAGATGAAGAATAATCTCTCACATTAAGGAGACCCTACATGTTTACAGTAGAGTGTTGCATAGGTGGCCCCAATTAATAGCTTCCCTGTATCAACACCCCTTGTAATGGGCCTTTGAAGCTCCTTCTGTCAAGAGGTGGAATCTATTTCCTCACCATTTCAGTCCAGGCTAAACTTGGGACTTTTTACGGCCAACAGAAAGTGGTAGGAGTGAAAGCGTGGCAATTCTGAGCCCAGGCCTCAAGAGGCCTTTCGTACTTCTGCTCTCTCTGGTTCCTAACTCTTTGCCAAGAGAACACGCCTACCATCTCCCACTGGATGATGAGAGACATGCAGCCTACTTACCCACTGTTGCTCTAATTGTCAGCCAGCCAACTCCACACGTAAGAACAAGTCCATCCTCCTAGACCAGCCAGACCACAGCCAACTGCCAGCTGAATGTGGAGGCATGAGCAAGCTCAGCCAAGATCAGCCCAGCAGGGCCAGAAGTGACCAGCTGACCCATAGACTAATACTAAATGCAAGAACAAATGGTTGGGGTGGCCTGTTATGCATGAAAAGCTAACCAACATAACATCCACTGCCAACTTAGCCTTACCCTCCCACTGTCAACTTAGTCTTACCCTTATCTCAAGAACACGATCTGACTGCAATCTCCCAAAGCAGGGCTCTTACTTGGTACATGTAGAATCTAAACGGTTATTCAGGCTTGTGGAGTTTGGTTTTTCTTTTCTTTGAATGCAACTCCATGCAGAAACTTCAGGCCAATGACTCCCTTCAGCCAAATCCTGCTTGAAAATACATTTTGTTCGCCCAGCAAGAAAAATGGTGCTTTTTAAGTCTTCGGATTTGATTACCTTTAGGAGGTACACATTCCCACCAATTCCTACTATCTTAATCAGCCCAATCTCTATATACATGTTATTTGCTTGGTCCTGGGGGTATTTCAGGTTGCAATCCCTGGTGTAGATTTTGACTGTAGGCTTTTAAAAATGTAGTGCATCTCTGATTCAACATATGGATGGAAATTCTAACCAGTGCAATAAGGAAAGAAATAAAAGGCATACAGTCTGAAAAGAAAAAAATAAAATTGGCCCTATTTGCAGATGACATAATATAATGATCGATATAGAAAATATCAAGGAATTTACAAAAAAAAAAAGCCTTCTAGAACTACTAAGTGAGTTCAGCAGGTTGCAGGATACAAAATCAACATACAAGCATCATAGTGTGTATGTCTACACACTAGGAATGAACATGCAGAGACTGAAATTAACACAATGCAATTTATAATTGCTTTTAAAAAAAGAGGAATACTTAGGTATAAATTTAACAGAACTTGTATGTTGAAACCTATAAAACGCTGATGAAAGAAATCAAAGAAAATCTAAATAAGTGGAAATACATACTGTTTTCATGGATTAGAAGACTCAACATAGTAAAGATGCCAATTCTCCCCAAACTAATTTATGTTTAACATAATTTCTATCCAAAAATCAGCAAGATTTTTTTTGTAAAATAAATAAGTTGATTTTAAAATTTATATGGAGAGGGAAAGGAATTAGACTAGCTAACACGATTTTGAAAACAAAGAATAAAATGGGAAGAAACAATCAACCCAATATTAAGTCTTAATATATAGCTACATAATCAAGACAGCAATGCATCAGGGGAGGGATAAGTGCTTAAACCAATGGAACAGAATAGAGAACCCAGAAATAGACTCACACATAGATGGAATGCTGATTTTTGAGAATAGTGCAAAGGAAGGACTGTGAGTACAGGAATGATCCTTTCAACAAATGATGCTGAAGCAACTGGACATCCACGGGCAAAAAAATAAATAAATAAACATGGATATAAGCCTCACACTTTGTACAAAATTAACTCAAAATGGATCATGGGTTTAAATGTAGAGCATAAACTTAAAAAAAACTTTTAGAAGAAAACGTAAGAGAAAATCTTCAGGACCTACAACTAGATAAAGAGTTCTTAGACATGACACCAAAAACACAATCTATAAAAGAAAAAAAAATCGATAAATTGGACTCCATCAAAATCAAAAAAGCTTTGTTCTATGAAAGATCCTATTAAGAGGATGAAAAGAGATGCTGCAGACTGGGAGAAAATATTTGGAAACCACAGATCCAACCAAGGATTTGTATCTAGAATACACAGGCAGTCATGGTTTTGCACCATAAAAATGACCATACAAGTTAAAACCATACAGACCAATCTTAATAATCAGTGGGAAAAGTTACAATTGTTCCATGACTTTTAGAAATTTTTGTCAAACCATTAAAAACTTTCTTATTTTTGACAATAAATGTATAGGGAAATTTTAAAAGTAGGAAAACATTTATTTAGTACATTGTAATTTAAAACATTAGAAACACTGATATGAAAGTGTTTTATTTCTTTGTTAAAAACTTATCAAAAGTAGTTTGAACGGTGCTTACATTCTTCTCATGATATAACTTACAATACAGAGCAAGCTCTTTTCTCTGCCTTGGTGAATTGTCATAATCCTTTCTAAGTTTAGATCACCTTCCAACACTGTACCTTCTGTGTTTTCAATGTCATAAAATATCTCAGAGTTCCTTTAATGTGAAAATTTTTGCCACTTCCTCTGGGACATCTTCACCCTTTCCTCACAATCAGTTTCCTTATTAATGCCAATAGGTTTGCTGTCACTAAATTCCTCTGGCTGCATCTCTAGACTCTCTTGAAAGATGGCAGTATCAACATTCTCATAGTCAGCTCTTTCTTCTAAAACTCCCTTTATGGTTAATTCGAATTTCATTTCCGGTATTATAATTTTTTTGTTTCTGTGCTGAACTTTCATCCCTGTTGCCCAATTCTCCCTTTCGATTATCCACTTTTGTAAAATGCCATATGGGCTTATCACTGGGAGACAAGTAAGCAACACAAGCACACATTTTGCTTTCTGTCTGAATAAGAAATGTGCAATGATCAATTACCAACAGATGTTGAAAGAAGCGGGGTGATAGGTCATTGATCATGATGGGCATCTATTATTTATGTTGCAATTTGTGACTGAAGAGCTAGCAACAAAGACTGTATTTTATGTAATCACTCATTGTTAGTATACCATAGTAACCAAAATTTCAACCATGTTAGTTAGCTAAACCACGGCAACTGAAAGTCATACATAGAGAGTGTCATCATCAAGATGGCAGAGTAGGAGACCCCAGCCTCTGTCCCCCTACAAAGATCAACAATTAGACAGCTAACCATGAACAAAAACAGCCCTGGGAGAACTCAGGAGTCTACTTAAAAAGCTTTAGCAACACAGTGGAACAAAAAAATCTCAGAATAACCTCACAAAGAGAGAACAGCTTCATTTTGCCTGCATCACCCATCCCCCAGGCAGGTGCACACTGCCCAGTGCCAAGAGAGAACAGCCAGCTAAAAAGAGTTTCCCTCACCGGGAAAGGGAGGGCAGGCTGAGCAACCAGCTTGCCCAACCTTTCTGGGCACTGCATAAAGGACCCACTTTGGTGTCACCCCACCCAGAGACCAGCAAAGGTGAGATGTGTAGAGACAGGCTAGGAACAAGGAAGGAGAGGGGCTACCAGTATCAGCCACACAGTGGGAGCAATTGCGGTTCCTGGAGGCCTGCTCTGCTCTTCAGCACTGAAGAGACCAATGAGCAACATGGCTGCCTCAGACTCTGCAGATTTTGCCAGGGAGGTTTTCATCACACAGGTTTTCAGGTTTACAGACACCAGATGCCTGAGTCTCTCCACTCTGCCTCCCCACCAGAGCTCGGATCTGCACGGGCAGCCAGCCCCAGCCTCTGTGGCTGCCCACATGTAAGAAGCCAGCCTAGACTCCAGTAGCTGACCCTCATCACCATGCATGCACTCAAGGCTGGCCCCTGCAGCTGTGGATCTGCACCTTGCTAGCCCAACTCCTGTCACCAGCCTCCACGGTTGAGGGTGCACCTGTAGTGAGACCCTGCAGCCAGGTGGCCCTGGCCCTTGCTGATAGCTCTGGCCCTCCCCACTACGTATGTGTTGGCAACATTCCCCTGCTACTACACAGGCCCCTGCAGCCAAGTGTGTGCATACCACCAGCTCTGGCCATCACCACTGCCTGCCCTAGTCCCTAGCTACTGGACCTGGAGACGCCACTAAGGACCCCAACAGCCCTTGCAGCCACTGCAGACACTCCACAGTACTCACCAAGGATCTCAAAGCTGTCAATGTCATGGAGCTTAGCAACTTGAGCTGACAAAACACCATGCTACCCCAGACCCAGAGTTGCCATATGCCCCAACATTTACCACCCTGTACCACTAGACCTGGGGCCACAGCATGCTCCAGTGTGCCCCCACCCACAGGTAAACATTTTTCCTTTCCAACATCAGTCCATAAAGTCTGGAAGAGGTGACTGCTTCTTCAAACATGTAGACACCTACACAAGGCTACAGTGATCACAAAGAATCAGGGAAACACAACTCCACCAAAGGAATACAGTAAACTTCCAGTAGCTGAGCACAAAGAAATGGAGATCCATGAATTGCCTGACAAGGAATTCAAAATAATTGTTCTGAAGATGCTCAGAGAGATATAAGAGAACACAGATAAACAATTTAATGAAACCAGGAAAACAATAAAAGAACAAAAGGAGAAGTTGAACAGAGAGATAGAAAAACATAACCAAACAGAAACTTTGAGATTGCAGAATAGAATGACTGAAATGAAGAATTCAATAGAGAGCTTTGAAAGCAGACTGAACCAAGCAGAAGGAAGACTCGGTAAACTCGAAGACAGATCATCTGAAATTATCCAGTCAGAGGAGCAAAAAGAAAAAAAAGAATAAAGAGAGCCTACAGGACTAACAGGATATCAACAGAAGAAACAATGTACACATTATTGGAGTCAGAAGAAAATGAGAGGAAAAAGAGGGCAAAAGCTTTTTTACAGAAATAATAGCTTAGAATTTCCCAAAACTGGTGAGAGATTTGGACATCCAAGTTCATGAATCTAATGGGTCCCCCAAACAAATTCAACTCAAAGAGATCTTCTCCAAGACACAGTATAATAAAAGTGCCAAAAAACAAATATAAAGAATCTTGAAAACAGCAAGGGAACAGCTTGTCATTTACTTTATCTGCTATTGGCAGATTTCTCAGCAGAAACCTTACAGGCCAGGAGAAAGTAAGCTGATA
The DNA here is from genome assembly GCA_031878705.1 of Tapirus indicus. Classification (NCBI taxonomy): domain Eukaryota; kingdom Metazoa; phylum Chordata; class Mammalia; order Perissodactyla; family Tapiridae; genus Tapirus; species Tapirus indicus. Next base: position 24,173,464 of record CM062939.1, on the reverse strand, counting down.
TATTTAGAATGCTGAAAGAAAAAAACTGGCAACCAATGTACTCTATCTGGCAAAGTTGTCCTTCAAAAATGAAAAAGAGGGGCTGGCATGGTAGCACGGTGGTTAAGTTCGTGCTCGCCACTGTGATGGCCCAGGGTTCGTGGGTTCGCATCCTGGGCATGAACCTAAGCACTGCTTATCAAGCCATGCTGTGGCAGGCGTCCCACATAAAGTAGAGGAAGATGGGCACAGATGTTAGCTCATGGCTGGTCTTCCTCAGCAAAAAGAGGGGAATTGGCAGCAGATGTTGGCTAGGGGCTAATCTTCCTCATAAAAAAAAAAAATGAAGGAGAGAGGCCAGCCCCACGGCCTGGTAGTTGAGTTCAGTGCACTCCACTTCAGTGGCCTGGGTTCACGGGTTTGGATTCCAGGCATGGACCTACACCACTTATCAGCCATGCTGCAGTGGCGGCCCACATATAAAATAGAGGAAGATTGGCACAGCTGTTAGGTCAGGGTGAATCTTTCTCAAGTAAAAAAAGAGGAAGATTGGCAACAGATGTTAGCTCAGGGTGAGTCTTCCTCAGCAAAAATTTAAAAAAAGGAGAGAGAAAGACTTTCCTAGACAAACAAAAGCTGAGAGAGTTCATCACCACTAGTCCTGCCTTGCAAAAATGCTGAAAGGAGTTCTTCAAGCTGAAATGAAAGGACACTAATTAGTAACATGAAAATATAAAACACACCAGTAAAGGTGAGTATATAGTCAAATTCAGAATACTCCAATACTGTAATATGGTAATATGTTAATCACTTAACTCTAGTATAAAGGCTAAAGGACAGGAGTATTAAAAATAACTACAGCTACAATAACTTGTTAATGGATACACAATATAAAAATATTTAAATTGTGACATAAAAAATATGAAATGTGAGAGTGTATGTAAAAGGGCAGAGTTTTTGTATGCAATCGAATTTAAGATGTTCAGCTCAAAATTGACTATTATATCTAAAAGATGTTTCATGTGAGCCTCAGGGTAACCACAAAGCAAAAACCTACAGTAGATGAACACAAGGTAATGAGAAGGAAATCAACATATACCACTACAGAAAATCATCAATTCACAAAGGAAGGCAGCAAGAGAGGAAGAAAGGAACAAAGAAACTACAAAACAGCCAGCAAACAATGAACAAGATGGCATTAGTAAGTCCTTACCTATCAATAATTACTCTAAATGTAAATAGATTAAATTCTCCAATCAAAAGACTTAGAGCGGCTGAATGAATAAAAAAAGACCCAACTACATGCTGCCTATAAGAGAGACACTTCAGCCTTAGGGACTCACATAGGCTCAAAGTGAAGGGATGGAAAAAGATATTCCACACAAACAGAAACTAAAACAAAGTGGAAGTACTTATTATAGCAGAAAAAAAACAGACTTTAAGTCAGAAATTGTAACAAGGAACAAAGAAGGCCATTATATAAGGATAAAGAAGTTAATTCATCCAGAGGGTATAACAATTATAAATACACATGTACCCAACATTGGAGCACCTAAATATATTAAGCAAATACTAACAGATTTGAAGGGAAAATAGACAATACAATAATAGTAGAGGACTTCAAGACCATACTTTCAACAATAGATAGACCATCTAGACAGAAAAATCAATAAGGAAACATTGGACTTAAACTATATTTTAGACCAAATGGACCTAACAGACATATACAGAACATTCTGTCCAACAACAACAGAATACACATTCTTCTCATGAGCACACAGAACATTCTCCAGGATATGTTAGGTCACAAAACAAGCCTCAGCAAATTTAAGAAAATTGAAATCATACCAAGTATCTTTTCAAACCACAATGGTATGAAACTAGAAATCAATAATAGAAGGAAAACTGGAAAATTCACAAATATGTGGAGATTAAACACACTCCTGAACAACCAATGAGTCAAAGAAGAAATCAAGAGGGAAAGCAAAAAATATGTTAAAACAAAGAAAAATGGAAATGCAACATACCAAAATTTAAAGAATGCAGTGAAAGTAGTTCTAAGAGGAAAGTTTATAGTAAATAAGCGCCTACTTTAAAAAGAAAAAAGAAAGACCTCAAATAAACACCCTAACTTTACACCTCACTGAACTAGAAAAAGAACTAAGCCCAAAGTTAGCAGAAGGAAGGAGAAAACAAAGATGAAAGCAGAAATACATGAAATAGAAAACAGAAAAGCAATAGAAAAATCAATAAAACTAAGAGTTGGTTTTTTAAAACATAAAATTGGGGGCCGGCACAGTGGCATAGTGGTTAAGTTTGCGCACTCCACTTCGGCAGCCCAGGGTTTGCAAGATCGGATCCTGGGCTCGGACCTATGCAGCACTTATCAAGCCATGTTGTGTCAGGCATCCCATATGTAAAGTAGAGGAAGATGGGCACGGATATTAGCCCAGGGCCAATCTTCCTCGGCAAAAAGAGGAGGATTGGCAACAGATGTTAGCTCAGACCTAATCTTCCTCACCAAAAAAAAAAGTAAAATAAAATCAACAAACCTTTAGCTAGAAATACCAAGAAAAGAGAGGACTCAAGTAAATAAAATTATGAATGAAAAAGGATACATTACAACAAATACCAAAAAAACTAGGAACAACTATATGCTAAAAAGCTGGACAACCTAGAAGAAATGGATAAATTCCTAGAAACACCAATTTACCAAGATTGAATCATGAAGAAATAGAAAACCTGAACAGACCAATTACTAGTAAGCAGATTGACTCAGTAATCAAAAACCTTCCAACAAAGAAAAGCCCAGGACCAGATGGCTTCACTGGTGAATTCTACAAAACATTTAAAGAATTAACGTAAATCCTTCTCAAACTCTTCCAAAAAATTGAAGAGGGGCGAACACTCCCACACTCATTTTACGAGGCCAGCATTACCCAGATATCAAAGCCAGATAAAGATACCACAAGAAAAGAAAACTACAGGCCAATATCCCTGATGGATAAACATGCATAAATTCTCAACAAAATACTAGCAAGTCAAATTCAACAGCACATTAAAAGGATCACACATCATGATCAAGTGGGATTTATCCCTGGGATGCAAGGATGATTCCACATACACGAATCAATAACATAATACATCACATTAGTAGAATGAAAGATAAAACGCATCTGATCATCTCAATAGATGCAGAAAAAGCATTTGACAAAATTCAACATCCTTTCATGATAAAAACTCTCAATGAAGTGTGTATAGAAGGAACATACCTCAACATAATAAAGGTCATATATGACAAGGCCACTGCTAATATCATACTCAACAGTGAAATGATGAAAGCTGTCCTTCTAAGATCAGGAACAAGACAAGGGTGTCCACTATCACCCCTCTTACTCAACATAGTACTGGAAGTCCCAGCCAGCGCAATTAGGCAAGAAAAAAAAAATAAAAGTCACCCAAATCTGAAAGGAGGAAGTAAAGTTGTCTCTGTTTGCAGACAACAAGATCTTATAGATAGAAAATCCTAAAGGCTCCAGCAAAAAACTGTTAGAACTAATAAAATAATTCAGTAAAGTTTCAAGCTACAAAATCAACATACAAAAATCAGTTGTGTTTCCATACACTAATAATGAACTATCTGAAAAAGAAATAAAGAAAACAACCCCATTTACAACAGCATCAAAAACAACAAAATACTTAGGAATAATTTTAACCAAGGAAGAGAAAGATCTATATGTTGAAAACTATAAGATCTAGATTTAAAAAATTGAAGACACATATAAATGGAAAGATATCACATATTCATGGATGAGAATAATTAATATTGTTTAAATGTCCATAGTACCCAAATTCATGTATAGATTCAATGCAATCTCTATCGAAATCCCAATGGAATTTTTCACAGAAATAGAAAAAAACCACCTTAAAATTTGTATGGAACTGAAAAAAACCTCAAATATCCAAAGCAATCTTTAGAAAGAACAAAGTTGGAGGCATCACACTTCCTGATTTCAAACTATATTACAAAGCTATAGTAACCAAAACAGTGGTACTGGCATAAAAACAGACTCATAGGCCAATGGAACAGAATCAAGAGCCCAGGAATAAACCAATGCATATATGGTCAACTAATATTTGATAAGGGAACCAAGATCACTCAATGGGGAAAGATAGTCTCTTCAATAAGTGGTGCTGGGAAACTGAATATCCATCTGCACAAGAAATTAGACCCATACTATAAACCACTCACAAAAATTAACTCAAGAGCCAGCCCTGATGGCCTAGTGGTTAAAGTTCAGTGCTCTCACTGCTTCGGTGGCCCAGGTTCGTTTCCTGGTCGCAGAACCACACCAGCCGTCTGTCAGCTGCCATGCTGTGGTAGCAGCTCACATAGAAGAACTAGAACAACTTACAACTAGGATATACAACCATGCACTGGGGCTTTGGGGAGGGAAAAAAAAAGAGGAATATTGGCAAGGATGTTAGCTCAGGGCAAATCCTTTTCTGCAAAAAAAAGAATGGATTCATGGCTAAAAAAAAACCCCCAAAATTAGATCAAAATGGATAAGGACTTAAACATATGTCCTGAAACCTTAAGACTCCTAAAAGAAAACTATATGGAAAAAGCAATTTGACATTGGTCTTGACAATGGTCTTTTGGATATGACACCAAAAGCACAAGCAACAAAAGCAAAAATCAACAAGTGGGATTACATCAAACCAAAAATCTTCTGCACAGCAAAAGAAACATACAACAAAATGAAAAGGCATTTCATGGGAGAAAATATATCCAAACCATACATCTGATAAGGAGTTAATATCCAAAATACATAAGATACTCATACAACTCAGCAGCAAAAAAACAAATAATCCAATTAAAAAATGGGCAAAGGATCTGAATAGACATTTTTCCAAAAACATATAGATGGCCAACAGCTACAAGAAAAAGTGCTTGACATCACTAATCATCAGGGAAATGCAAATCAAAACCACAGTGAGATATCACCTCACACGTGTTAGGATGGCTATTATCAAAAAGACAAGAGATGATGAGTGTGGTGAGGTGTGGAGAAAAGGGAACACTTGTGCACTGATGGTGGGGATGCAAATTGGTACAGCCACTATAGAAAACACTATGGAGGTTCCTCAAAAAATTAAAAATAGAACTACCATACAATCCAGCAATTTCACTTCTGGATATACATCCAAATGATACTAAATCACTAACCCTAAGAGATACCTGTCTCCCCATGTTCAATGCAGCATTATTCACAATAGCCAAGACACACAGAAAGAGACTAAATGTCCATCGATGGATAAACAGATCAAGAAGATGTGGTATATGAATATTATTCAGCCATAAAAAAGAAGGAAATTCTGCCATTTGTGACAAGACAGGTGAACCTCGAGGGCATTATGCTAAGTGAAACAAGTCAGACAAAGACAAGTACTATATGATCTCACTTCTATGTGGAATCTAAAAAAGCCAAAGTTATAGAAGCAGAGAGTAGAATGGTGGTTGCCAGTGACTGGGGAGTGGGAGAAATTATGAGATGTTGGTCAAATGGCACAAATTTCCAGAGGAATAAGTTTTGGGGGCCTAATGTACAGCAAGGTGACTGTAGTTAACAATACTGTATTGTATACTTTAAAGTTGCTGGGAATGTAATTTTTAAATGTTCTCACCACCACAACAAAAAAATGGTAATTATGTGAAGTGAAGGATACGTTAACTAATCTTATTGTGGTAAACATTTCACAATATATACATGTATCAAATTATCACACTGTACACATTAAACTTACCCAATGTTATATGCCAATTATATCTCAGTAAAGCTGGAAAAAAAGAGCTCTTACAAAGTCATGCATATTGAAACTGCACAAAGTGACGACTGCCTCTCAAAATTCAACAGTAAAAATAAAAAATCAAATCAGAAAATGGGAAGACATGAGCAGACATTTCACCAAAGAGAGCAAACAGACTGCACATCAGTACTTGGAGATGTGTCTATCATTAGCCATTAGGGACGTCCAAATTAAAACCGTGATGACATATCCCTACGCAGCTGTGAGAACAGCAAAAATTAAGGAAATTGTGACAATATCAAATGCTGGCAAGGATGTAGAGAAACTGGATCTCTCATGCACAGCTGGTGAGAGTGTAAAACGGTACCATCATTCTGAAAAATAGTGTGGCAGTTTCTTAAAAAAAACTAAACACGGGCCGGCCCGGTGGCGCAGCGGTTTAGTCCGCACTTGGCAGCCTGGGGTTCACTGGTTCGGATCCCGGGCGCCCGCCGATGCACTGCCTGTCAGCCATGCCGTGGCGGCGTCCCATATAAAGTGGAGGAAGATGGGCACAGATGTTAGCCCAGGGCCAGTCTTCCTCAGCAAAAAGAGGAGGATTAGCAACGGATGTTAGCTCAGGGCTGGTCTTCCTCACCAAAAAAAAAAAAAAAAACTAAACACACACTTACCATACAACCCAGCAACTGCATACTTGGGCATTTATCCCAGAAAAATCAAAACTTATGTCCACCCAAAGACATGCACACGAATGTTCATAGCAGCTTTATTTGTGATAGCCAAAAAATGGAAACAATCTAAATGTCCTTTGATCAGTGAATGGTTGGACAAACTGTGGTATGTCCACGTCACTGAACACTACTCAGAAATGAAAAGGAACAACTATTGCTACACACAACAACTTGGATGGATCTCAAGGGAATTACGCTGAGTGAAAAAAGCTAATCTCAAAGGCTAATGCTGTGTAATTTATTCAAAATTGACAAAACCATAGAGATGGAGGACAGATTAGCTGGTTGCCAGGAGTAGGACTGTGCTGATGGTGAAGGGAGGAGGGTGGGGTGACTGTAAGGGGGAAGAACAAGGGATCTTGGCGCCGATAGAACAGTTTTGCATCTTGACTGTGGTGATAGTTACACAAATCTACTCGTGATAAAATTGCACAGAACTACACACACACAAACACAGTCACAAATGAGGGCATGTGAAACTGGTGAAATCTGAGTTAGATATGTAGATTGTACCAATGTCCTGGTTTCGATATTATACTACAGTTACATAAGATGTTGCCAGTGGGAGAAACTAGGTGAGTGGCACCTGGCACCTCTACGTAATGATTTTGCAACTTCTCATGAATCTATAATTATTTCAAAATGAAAAGTTAAAACAAAAATACGTGACCTCTGAGCCAGTGGTGCCACTTTTAGGAATTTATCCAAGATATACCCATACACGTGTACAAACATATATACACATGGATGTCCACTGCAACGCTTTCTATAGTGGTAAAGAATTGTACTCAACCCAGAGTGTTGTGTACACTCTATAGTGTTGGCACAGCCGTAGTGTGAAATAGTACACAGGCAGTTAAAAGGAACAAGATCTTATGTCTACTTCAGTTTTTAAAAAATTTTTAAAGAACAAGACAGAAAAAAATTGAACAAACATACAATGATTTCCAACATATACTATTAGGTGAACAAAGCGAGAGCTAAAGAATGCTAAATATGTAAAAATAAAAGGGAGAGAGATGTATTTATATATTGGTTCATCTATCTGCAGAATAGTTCTGGAAGGTTCCCAGCAATCTGGACACAGTGATCACCTCCAGGAAAAGAAACTGAGTACCTTCTGAATTGCCCTTTGTAGCATGTGAATAAATCAATATTTATTGATCTAAAGATTCCCATGACCATCCCCATGGTTTCACTCATACCACCACCAAAACTCTACGGAATCAGTCTCTCTCTCTCTCTGGTTTCCACCTAATTGCTTTACCCAAATGTTGTTTCCCTCTTCGTTTGCTCCTTGCGACACTGCAAATATTCACGTAAACCTTAATTCTAACACTTGGCCCTTCCTGATGCCGCACAGCTTCTAGGAAGTAGTTTATTCCCCAGTCTGGAAGAAATCTCTCATGAGGAGCATACCCCATCTATCAGTCAGAATCGAATCAGGAGACAAAAGCCACATCAGTAATTCCAATAGAGGAGATGAAATACAGAGAATGGTTAGTAGAAAGTGCTTAACTACTAAAGGGGATAAAAGAAGACTCTAATGGATATAGAACTAAGGTAGAAAGAAGCTGCTCCCGCTGTGGTTGTGGGAAAGTAAAAAAGAAACTAAGAACTTATAAGAGCCATTTCAACCCCACCCCAGAGCTGAGATTTAGAACTCACTGGAGAGGGCACCGCTGCCACAGGAACACGGACTATCAGTGGAAGAACCGTGTTAGAGGGGAAGAGCCAGGGTGGGCCTGGCTGGAGCAGCTCAGCAGGTGGTGGAGTCACCGGAGGCTGCGGGTGGGCCACAGTTGATCTGGAGGACAGCTCACCAGTCAGCAGAGTGACTGCTGGAAGGCGTCGGTGCAGCTGATCTGTGAAGGCTGTTGAGGTGAGTGCTGTTGGACCTTCTGCACACCAGTCAGCTGACAGCCAGGTCAAACACAGCACACCACAACCGGAGAAAGAAGCCCTTTCCCCTTGCTATGGCCTTACCGTGTCCCTCCAGTGACAAAGCCTAACATCAAACCCACTGGCAAAGGAGAAACCTGTACAGGGTCCAGTTTCAACATTACAAAGCAGGACAAAGAAAGGTGGATTAGTGTATGGTTACAGTCAATACAGGGTGGATTTGGGGCTGAGAGACAATAACTTGGTAACTGGTCCACCCTGCAATCTCGAAATACAATGAATTACAGTGTATGAGTGCTATGATAGAAGGGTGGCCTGGAGCTGTGAAAGGACAGAAGAGGAAATTATTATTCCTTACTATATCAGTATACCTACATAGTTCATTTTTATTGTGTGTCATTTCTTCAGAGACAACCTCTGTGACAGTCCTCATACATGTAGGTTTAAGGTTTTAAAGTGAGTTGTAGCATCACATGTGGGAAATGAAGATTTGGGTTTCCAGTCAGTACGTGGATGACGCTGACGCAAACACAGCTCTGTGCAATCGGTTTTAAGAGCATCAAGTTTGGTCTGATTGTTTTTCTCATGGGGGATAATACTAACAATGGCAAATTCCTTATCTGCTCATAATGAGAGGGAGAAATCACAAGAACATGCGTGTTACTTGATAGGTACAGATGTGAATTTCACAGATGTGAATCTGAACTGAGTCTGGAAGGGCAAGAACCCACTTCCCAGGAGGTGTGAACGGGGTGGCGTGTTGAGACAGCAAGGCGGTATATCTGGACCTCAGTCTCTGGGAGAGAAGCACGAGATGAAGTTGGAAAGATCATTTGGCTTCAGGTTTCCAGAGTCATTGACTCTCAAAACAGTAATCCGTGAACCTCTTGAGAATCTTGTTAAACATGCCGATTCCTAGGCTATATCCCACAAAAACCTGTTCAGTAAATTTGAGAAACAATCACCCAATCCGGCCCGCCGCTGTGGGATGCTAATGTTCCCGATCCACACACCACTATTTGCTAAATACCTTTATGAGAAGGTTTTTGCTTAATGCTATTGGTCTCCAAGTAGGGCACGCACACCCCAAGGAGCATGCAAGATGATTCAGCAGGGTGCTGGAAGAAGACACTAAAATATGTTTGTATTTAAATTAAACTTTATTAATAGTTAGTATATGGATTGACACAGATGCCTTCACTTGATCTGTATACAAGGCGATCTGAGGGAAGAGCAAGACCTGACAGTGAAGTCTTCATTCCCTCATCCAGCACACCGTGACAGACAACACTTGACAGATGCTTTACAGAACGGAACAGTGGCATAAAGAGACCTGAGAAAAAAACACACCCACAGATTAAAGATAACAGTAGTAATGGAAGCACGTGAGAACCAGAAAATGACAGAGTTGACCTTTCTTCTAAACCTAAATTAGCTCTTTGCCAGATTACAAGGTTAAAAATTATTATGAAATCAGATGACCAGAAGTCTGGGAATGAGAAAGCAGTTACGGTTGGAAAAAATTTGTGCTATGGAAAGAACGTTTTGAAAATGACTGGAAACATTTGTTTTGTGCTTTTGTGGCTGAAAACATAAGTATAATACCTATCAAAATTTTCTTATCTTCACAACTTAACAACTTTGAAATAATTTCCTGACCTTTTTAAAAAATCTCCAAAACCTTAGTACAAGTTTCGTTTTTTTTAAATACTCCAAAGTGCTTCAGTGGGTTTTAGAAAGCTATTTGTCAAAAATATATACCTTCTGAGTAGTTGCAAGAACAAGTGTTGTCCATGAAGTTGTTTTTCTCACCAGGGATGAGAAATTTAAAATGCTTTTCCTCCCCTTACTTCCTGCTCAGCCCTCACTTGCAGGTTTTGCGGAGATAGCTGCGTACTGGCAGTTCCCGATGTGAGATTTTCCATGTGGTATGTCTTTCCTACTTGTAGCTGACTTACTTAACGCTTAACATTACAAATTTCCAGTCACTCCATCCCAGAACACAGGTCTTTGTTTTAATTCGTTGTTTGTTTAAAGTTCTTGGTGTATTTTCCTCAACTGAGGTTACTTGGGAGACAAATTCTTTGGATCCTTGCATATCCTCAAGACAAAGGATCTTACCTGGGAAAGGGATTCTTACTTGTAGTCATTCTCTAACGCCTGAAGATGTGATTTCTTTCTTTCTCTCTTTTTCTCTTTATAAAATCCTCTTTACCCTGACATTCAAGAATTTCAGCATCTCCTCCTGCATGTCTAATAAGCACCTCAACTTCAACATTTGCAATTAAACTCCTGATTCCCTCAGCTGCTCCCATCCCCCAATCTGATCCTTACAGTCTTTCCTGTCACAGTAAGCAGAAACTCCATCCTTGCAGTTATTCAGACAAACACAAAACAAAACTTGTTGACTCTATTATCACACACCACACCCGATACTTCCAGAATCTGACATTTGTTCCTCCTCCACTGATACCACACTGGTCCAAGCCCTTATTCATTTCTTACCTAGATTACTGCAATATCCAATGATCTGGTCTCCCAGCTTCTGCCCTTACTACCTAGTCTGTTCTCCAACAGCAGAATGACTGAAAACTTAAGTCACATGATGTCATCCTCTGCTCAAAAACCCTCCAGTGGCTTCCCACATGTACTGATGGATAAAAGCTGGACCTCAGAACACTCTACAAAGCCCGATGTGACTTGCTTCCTGCTGCCACTCTGCGCTCATCTCTTCCTGTTCTCGCCCCTCATCTCTAGCCAAGTGGCCTCCTTGCGGTCTCTGAAATAGCAGGTATGACACACCTCAGGGCTTTTAAACTTCCTGGTCCCTATGGACTGTTTCCTCCCCAGATATTTACGATGCTGGCTCCCTTGCTTCCTTCAACTTCCTGCTCAAATGTCACCTTATCTGAGATGCCTCTGATCACCCACATAAAATAGAAAATCCTGCCTCTACCTTATCCCAACACGGCCTACATCACTCTACTTGCTTCATTTTTTTCTGTATCACTTACTCCCATCTGACATATTTGTTCATTTATTTATTGTCTATCTCTTCCCACTCCACAAGGGGCATGCCCAGTGCTTTGTCCACCCAGTATTCCAAGCGACTAAAACGGTGCTTGTCATTGACACAAAGTAGACAATAAATATTTGAATGAAATCTCTGCCTAGGTGTCTTTTTATTCCCCCGAGGTTCCCTGGAACCCGTACAGTGAGAGTTCTTTCAAACCAGCGACATTTTACTCTGGTCTTTAGTAACTGTGCCTCCTAAGTCTGTTCCCTTTTTCTCCTCATGGTTCTTCACTTATTCACATTCAATATCCTAAACTTGTCTTCAAGGTGTTTTCATTTTTGCGACCATCTCCATGTCTGTGGGTTTTGTTTTTCTGGAGATAACTACCATTACACATCTTCCAGGCCACTAATTTGGTCCTCAGGATCTTTTTTCTACCACTTTTTAATGTGTTGGGTTTTTGTTTTAATTTCTAGTAAGTTTATTTTACACAGTGACTGAATTTCCTCATGTGCTTTTTCAAAATTAAAGTTGCCATCCATCTCCACCAGCAATTCTTTTTCACCACCCATTTCTGAATGTTCTCTCTCTCTAGATGCTGGCTATTTTTCTTTAGATCTCTTTAGACTATTTTCCTTCGTCTACTCATTCTCCCTTTGGCTCAAGTCAAACTGTGGGATACTGTGAGCGGCAATAAATCCATGAGCAACAAAAGCCAGTTATCTCCGCTTCTGGGGGCTGATGAATTATTAACCACCAAGTTGCCAGTCCCCATTAGACACGAGTAAAATCTCTTCCACCTTGTTTCCTCTTTTCACGAGAACTTGCCCCGTCCCAGCCTCACGGGAAGATGTGGACTGAGCCCACCACGCAGCAACCCAGCAGGTACTCTGAAGCTAGATTCTTCCTAGTAGCCACGTGGACTGTACTGCTCTTCCTCTAAGTCCATGGATGGCTGAGATCGTGGCTCTCACACAGGCATGCCATCTCCCTTGAACCCTGTTCAAGATGAAAGGAGCAACCAAGTATAAATGTGGGTGGAAAGGGATAAGCACAGGGTGACAGGATGGAGATATAAGCTAGAGAAGAAATAGTAACAGTGCAAAGCTCGTGAGTGTGGGAGAGGTTGTATGAGAACACATATAACGGACAGTCCCCGATGGGTGACAGGACATTTCAACCATTGTAATGGGAGAGAAGAAAAAGACGTTTATTATACACAGACACGTTTGTGAGATGTACTACTGGGAAGTCCATGGTTTCTGCTTCCTCTACCAAGAACAGGTAAGGTCACTTCTGGGTGAAGACAATGAAGTGGGATCACAGCTGGATCATGCTTAACAACTAAAGAACTGGTAGTGCAGTGGGGAAGGATGAAAAACTCACAACAAAATCATCAGCCACCAAACAAGAAAAGGTACACAACCTCAACCTAACAAGGAAACCGAGGACAGAAACAGATTCACTTAAGATTTAGATTAGGCTCAAAATAGCATCTAACTCAGGCCTCGCTGCAGGAAAAGTAAGCTGACAACACTCCAAGAATTCTCATCCAAAATCCAGAATAAGTCAAACTGAGGAAATAAGAGGCTGCCCTGAGAAAAGTCAATAAAATACCCTCAAGAATGAACAACCCTTTCCTACCACCAATATCTCCAGGGATTCCTTTTCTCCAGCACCCCGCACCCAGTTGGGGAACCCTCCACGGTGTCCTCCCTCAGTCATGAGATGCACACACCACCGGCAGGAGCGGGAGTGACTCAGTTTTGGCACTTGGTGAATCCTCGGGAGACAGCTCAGGTCTCCCAGCGAAGACGTGCCCCACCCCCAGCGTCACTGGGCTACAGAAGAGGCAAAGAATACGAGAACTAGCCTCACATGGGAGCAAACTGGGGCAGGCAAGTAAGACTCAGAGGAGGCAGGAAGGCGGACAGGAAGAATCTCCACCTAGTCTAGCAAAAGCCCTTACAAGCAGTGCTAACGGGACAACTACATACATTTTTTTAAAAGCATGTTAGAGGGGGCACTGAAATGATCTACACCGTTTTAAAAAATCTTAAAATGTCTAAACGAACATTCACTGATCTCTTGATGTAATGCCAAAGATTTTTGAGCACAGACCCTTTACAGCTCATGTCATCCAGTTACCACCCTCTTGTCGCTATCAACCTGAGCCACTAGCCTGTGGCTGTCTTCCTGCCCACCCCGCTCTCGCTCTTTTCAGTTATTTCAGCCCTCACAGGAATAACCAGGGCCCCACAGGTCACCGCCTCACCTCAAAGATCTCCCCCTCCTATCTCAGCCACTTCTAAGGTCTTGACTTCTCATCAATACCGTATCACCTCTGAAATCTCGATTTCACACATCCCATCCTCTGACCTTCTCATCTTTCAGGTTCACTTTTGGCCTCATTTCACTGAAGCTTCAGTTTATGGGTCAGCACCACCTTCTCACAATCCACCACCTCCTTTCTATCGTTTATTCCTCGAACAGCTTAGATTCCATGTTCCGGCACTATCATCACCTTGCGAATATCTTCAACTCCCTGGCCTGCTCCTACTTCCAACAACAGTTAAAAATCGACCTATTTGCTTTTTCTACACCCACCATCAAGCAGCTAAATGCTGGGGGAGGAAAACAGCACCACGGGTTCGCCTAGTTTCACTTAAATTTATGACCAAAACCCCAAAAGGATACATTGCTGCCCAAATCCTACTATATTTTCCCAGTGAGTTGGAGTTTCCATACTTCTTCTTTCTCCTCCAATTCCTACAGCAACTTGCTTTAAACTACATTAATGCTCCTCTATTTATTTCATCATCAGTAACACTTACACCTCCCGTTTGTGCTCAGTGGTGCATTATGAAACAAAAATACATAACTAAGAATACAAATACTTTAAAACTGTTTTACAGTCAAAACCACCATCAAAATTAGTGATGCCCAACTGTGCTGAAATAACTAACAAGCCATGAGTAAGCTCATTTCATCTTCCCCAACCATTACACACACAAGGACTTGATAAACTTTCAAACTATTCCAAGAAAAACATGTTTACATTATTTAACAATTTTAAAAAGAGAAATAGATGCCATTACCATATTTACATTTTTAACACTGTAAACTCCACGAAGATAGTTCTTCTGTGGTATACATTACCGTATTTTATCACAGTGAATGTTGTAGAACCCAATGTGTTTCCACTTGGAATTTTTTGGCAAACGAAGCACAGCCCAAAATATGCAAATGTGATAAACAGAATCTCTCAGATGTCTTCTGTTTCATATGTCTCTCGGCCCTATTTACATTAGTTATGTAATATAAATCAACATTTTCTGGATGAAGGTGAATTATAAACTATAAATAATTCTGTGCCAAAGGATTTACAAATAATTATGAGACAGACTCAACACAGCCCTCTCCAGAGCTACATTTTATAATTTTTTTATGGTCATTTAAGAAAATTGAGAGGAAAAGTCTTTCAACCCACCATAAATGCTGATCATTACACGACAAAATATAAAAGGAAAGTGTTTTAGAAAACAGTGTATTTGGCAATGTGCTGTTATTTATATACTAGCACCTTTGAGCTTTAAAAAAACGCAACAGCATGTACAACTCATGCCATATCTATTTTAGTTATGCGGATGCTCACTCAAGAGCAGATCATCAAAGGAACAGAAGAGCAGAATAAAACACATATTTAGTGGCCACTTAGGAATTGAATGGAAATTAAATTCAAATATGGCCCATTAAACTCCTCATTAAAGAAACTTTGTTGCAGAAGATTCACACATTATTACTGGCACCACCAATATGATGATGCTGTTAACGATTTGATTATATGGGAGTACAGTTTGTTTTGAAACTATAAAATGTTAAAATCAGGATGCTCAAACAGTAAAGATAATATAATTTACCAGGATACACTATTAATCCTATTACAACAATGAGGACATGGGAAATTTGACCATAACCAAACCGTACGTTCAGCAAGCATGTAGCTTGTTACCTTTATGAAGAACTGATTCTTTACATTACTTAACTCATTAACAGAAAAGGAGACTATAAATGTACTTAACTCATTAGTTTTAAAAGTGAAAACTTATACTGCATTTATTTCCAAAACAGAGAAACACAGTGCCTGAAAATCTCATGAATCACTTTATGTAAAGATTTTCATCACCCACATCCTACCCCACAACATAGTCTCTGTATTCCTGGTCAAATGTGATCTTTTTGGTTGGGGGGCTTAGGGGATGGGGTGGGGGTGAGAATGTCCCCAAGACTCTTAACGTAAAGTGCTACAAAATGTTTTATTTACAATTAAACCTGAAATTTAAAAACCCACTGAAATGGAATCAGAATGAGTATAACATTTTATCAGATCACACAGCCCAAATTTAAGCTCCATTCAAGAACCACTTTGATTGAGAAATAGTACAAACTGGTGGCTAAACAATCATTTATAGTGCCAACACCATGTACATGAATTGCATTACATATTAAGCACTATAATCAAACTTGGAGGTTAAGTAGCTTTTAGTAAGTTTAAAGTGGATAGAAAAGGAATTCAATGGCAAACAAAATTCTCAGAGAAATAGATCATTTACTTAAATTTGACATAGTATCATCCCACTTTTTGAATTTTGGCAATAAAACTAGTTTTATTCATCAGGTTTACTCATTTAAATGGCACATATTTATAACTCCCAAGATACTCTTATAAACACTACCTAAGATAATATATATAAACCCAAACAGACCAATAACCTGAAAGTATTATTACCTATTATGCATTTACTAAACATAATTATTTATACACCTATTATACATTTTCAATTTTTCCTTATTATTCCAACGTATTAATATAGAAACCATGCTGGGGTCAATATAAATCCAAATGTGGCAGTGAATTGGGCCAGAACACATAGGACATGGCATTTCAAAATTTCTAATTCAATTGTTAATTTAAGTCAAATTCAGTCATTTCTCTCTCTTTTATTCCTCAAGTTAATATATTATGGCTAGAGAAACCAGTTGAATATCAAATCCAAGTAAATAATAAAAAATTCAGTCAAGTAATATTAAGGCTAATGTAATTAAATTTATTTTTCATGTTTTCTTTAATTTTGACCAGCTTTTGCAACTGCTGCATTTGTATTCTTATAAAATATACTGTTGGTCTCAAAGAATTTTATAAACTAATTAGTTCAACAACTAAGGTTCAGATAGTAGTTATCTGGCAAAGTGGCACTTTATTTCTGGCCACATATGTAAATCCTATCATTGTTTTCATTGTTAACACCGATAAAATGGAACTGTTATATTATATAGTAAGAAATACGGCAACTAAATACCACCTTCCCACCCTCCAAAAAAGAACAATGTCATCACTTTAATTTTGTTAGGAGTCACAAAAATTTTTATTTAGGAAAAATATCTCCTTCAATGTTTATCAGAAAATGAATTTTATTTAAATGAATAATTTACTTTTATTTTTCTGTGTAGACCAATTTAAAAGTATGCCTCTCCTTTCATAAGCAAACTCTGTCTAATTCTGCATGGCAGATAAGAAATTAATACTTTACTTCCTTCCTACTTAAAAATTAATGATGAAATTGTCCTTATTATGAATTAGTTATTTCTGTATGGATTGTTGTCACACTGCTGTTAAAAAAAAAGTAAAGAATATGGACACATGGGAAACAAATCATAAACTATAATACTAGTTTATAATGAAATATATTAAACATTGTTTAAATATTAAACAGCAAAATACTCCTATATTAAATAAATAAGACTTGAATTTGTCATGTGGAACTACAGGCCAATACCACCAATAATGGGGATGGTCTAGTGCAAAGGGTGGCCACAAAAAAAAAGGAAGAAGAAGAAGCAAAGGAGGAGGAAATACAACATTTAATACTGGTATTGTTTTCAACAACAAATTAAACCAGTGATTCTTAATCCCTTCTGAACATAAAATTACCTGAAGAACTTTTAAAAAATACTGATGACCAGGTCTCGTCCCAGACAAATTAAACCAGAATCAGGATTCAGGCAATGATATTTTTAAAAGGTCCCCAATGATGCTAATGTGCAGTCAGGGATGAGACAGACTGATTGAAACCTACAAGTTTCTTCTTGTCACCTGACTCAGAAGAGTGTCCTATGAATAAAGGAATGGAGCTTTCTTTCCTGGTGGGACAGGACAAGGTTGTCCCCACTTAACAGTAACTTATGGGTAAGTCAAGTTTATTAATGTGTACTTCATTTCCACTGAAACATCTGCATATGCCTCTTCGTTCCCTGTAATTCTGTATTTTCAAACTCCAAGACCAAGCATAGTCAAAGCACTTTTTTGTAATAAATCAGTTACATTGAAAATCCATCCCTCATTCACGCACGTAAATATTTACTGAATGCCTACTATGTGCAAGGCGCTGCGATCAACCAGTGCTGCTGTAGGACTTGGAGGCACGAAACAGTGAATAGTGATGGACCGAACGGTGGTTTCCTTTAGAATAACAGATATAAAATTAATTACATGGACCTAAATAAGGGACTGAACTGCCGAAAAAAGAAAAAGACAAAAATAAGTACATACTAAGGGTCTGATTTTAAAACATGTGTCATAGCATATCTGTACTTTTCCTAACATTCCTTACAGTAATTCCAGAAGCCTTTGAATATAAATAAGGCAAATTCAAGATAGAAAAATAAACCCTGTTAAAAGTAGATGTTCCGAATTTTAACCACACTCTGTATCAAGTAAATTTCATACATAAGTATAAATACTAAAAATCTTTATAGAAAGGTAGTTCATGTCCACCTGTAGTAGTCTTAACAAGCTTATATTAAAATATCACAGATTCTAGTCCTTGACTATTTCATCATGGAGAACGTTTATACAATACATAATTTATTTTGAAAACAGATTTATATGCTGAGAAATTCTAATGTGAACAAATTAAAGCTTTCTTTTATTTTCAAGAATAGAGGATGCAGAGAAAGGAAGAAAAGGGGGGCAAGGCAGAATCTGTTCAAACCTTATAAATATCCTAAAATCTAATAATTTAAATGCTGGCTGTTTTTGTTCTGAAGAACCTAGTGAATTCCATATGAATAAATACTTTTTTCTACTCACTATTGGTATGGATTTTTGTGGCTACTTAAAAAAATAAATAATAAGTGCTTCTCAATTTTATGGTAGCATTAAATTTCAAAATGAGGCTAGCCAATGTCAGCTTAAGATAAGGAAGAGCTACAAAAATATGTTAACCTAAAAGATCACTGGGGGAAAAAAAAGAAGAAAAAATAACATAAGATGAATGATCAGCAACAATTCTAATGACAAAAACTATTTAGGGGAATAAAGGTTGCAAGTTACTTTTAAGTATTAGGTGAAACAGGTGAAATCAAGACTCAACAAAAATGCCCATTCATTGTACCTTGGATGCAACAACACTCTGTCTAAAGTAGAGAAGTAGTAAAATATTTTACTAAGTTAAAATATAGGTTTTATATTTTATACGATATTGAATACACACATAAAAATACCAGTGTTTTTATCTTGTTTCTGTTCAGACAGTTAATTAAGCAAATGTGTTCTTTGGTGCCTGGGAGAGTTTATCAATATTTAGGGATAACAGATGATAAGAACTCCAAGATCAACATGCCTAGAAATAGAAGACTCAAAATCCTATACCATATAAAGTAAGAATCAAAGGCGGACTTACGAGAAAAGATAAGGAAGTTAAAGTTATACTGCAGTAGGACTAATACATTTCCTTCCCCCAAATCATACTCTGGCTCCCCAAATAAAAAGTACTATAGCCTATTAGGTTTTTAATCTGTGTTTTGAGATTTTTCAAGTGGAAAGATGTCACAGATAGAAATATATCATTCTAAGTTTTAAAATCACCAAAGTCAGTGAGAAGAATGTACATTCATCAGATGTATTCATTATAAGTAAAGAAGGCTTGAAAAGGCTGAACAGTTCAACCAAAGCTGAAGAATTGTTCTTGATTTTTCATTATTCCTTTTTAAATAAAGAGTAAGTATAGATATAGTATACATACAGGTTGACATTTTGATTCATTCAAAATAGTCACATCCCTTTGCTTCGTTTTGGAAGTTCCAGAGACCAAAATTTAATACCATTCATAACATAGTATCTTCAATAAAAGGAATTATAAAGCAATGAAAAATCAGAAGCAAGATGGCTAAGAGAGCCTTATAACCTCTAAATATACACACATTTATAACCTGTATTTATTTTCTAAAGAAACAAATTTTAAGTAATGCTAATTTAACCAATGGAGAAAAAACTTCTATCAAAATATACAATTTCCATTACAGACTAGAAGGCTAATATTAAAAAAATAGTTGTAAGCCAAAAAGTTTGCTTATATGGATGACAGGCATCATCCCTTTGAAGCATAAAGCATCAAATAAGGTCTTATAAAAGATCGATCTGTGACCTTCTTCATTTGTAAGTTCTTGATAAATTCATAAAGCTTGAGTCTCAGTCTTTTGATCAAGGTATATCCATGCTTCTTAATCCAGATTTCCAGAAAAAGGGGAAGCCAAGTAATTCAGAATCTCAAGTGGGATTTATGCTTTACCATGTACCTGAAAAATAATATTATAATAGGTTATAATGATAATAGGAATTTTAGAATTTTTAGAATATTATATGTAGAAATAAGTTGACATTTTTTTAAAACTTAAAATCAACAATGGAAGAGCAGGTTTTGTTTTCTAAAAAACTGGAGACCTGATACTGTAACCTTTGGGAATATAAGGACTTCTGAACTAAGCTAGAAGAAACATTCCTCTTATTAAATTCTATAATCTAAGAGCTTCTGACTAGAATAATAAATGTTTCTCTTTAATATATTATCAATTATAATTGTTATAAAATATTATCAATTATAATAATATAATTATAATCCATTATATCAATTATAATAATTTAATATATTATCAATTATAATATATACCAATCACCTCTGACTTCGAGGAAACCCATAATATTTAGTGAGAGACTTACACCAAGAAAGTTACAGATTTTAAAGGGCACCTCAACAAGAACAACAGACTTAGTGGTATTAACTATGATCATATGCTGTTCTTAAATTTTCCAATCACAAAACTGGTATTGTTGTAAAGGGCTTTAAGAACTATTTATACTAGTAATTAAAATAAATTCAAAAACTGAATTCCTTTCAATGAGTTATGCATAACTCAAATCCCGAGTCAAGACTCTTTGGTGCTGGCAAAAAATGCAGGGATCACTGAATCCAAGCTCCTCGGATAGACAGAAAACAAGGTTCAAAAAGGTCACACAGCTCATTAGAGCCAAATCACAAAATCAGGACTAACATCTAAGTCTTCTGACTCAGAGTTTAGTATTCTTTCTACCAAGCTAGAAGCCCTTTCTCCATCTGTTTCTAAAGTTACTATATCAAAGAATTTTGTTAATTATCTACTGCAGATCAGCATTAAATTAGACAATATTTGAAAAAGGGAATTGGGGGATATGGTTCACAACTTTAAGGAACTTAAAATCTAACTGAGGAGACAGGAAAATTACTACAATAAAGCAGAAGTAAGCGCATTTTGAATTACCTATCCAATGTTTCCCAGAACCGTAAGAAAACTGGTCTATCCAAATGACGTTTGTGATAGCTGAGTTCTAATACTGTTACATCCCATTTCTGAACGTTTGGATCTAGACGAACTTCATCATATTTGAGATGGAAGGCTTTAACTAAATGGGGGGAAATAATATTTTTTATTCACACTGCAATCAAAATTATGAAAATATTTCATAAAAGAATAAAAATACCCAACACAGACATTAACTAAAAAAGCAAAAACAAAAAAACAATCTTTCTTTCACCAACCAAAGTTCTATTATAACCAAAGTGATCTGTGAAATTGATGCTAAACACTAGGTATCCTCAAAAACATTCAATTCAACAAGTATTTACTGAGGGTTTACACACGCCAGCCACTGGGGACTGAAATGAGGAATAAGGTAAGATAAAATGCATATGGTCCAGTGAAGCATAAGAAGAAGAAGAAGACTATTCAAATACAGCATGATAAAGGTAGTAGGGTATCAGAGAAACACGAAACAGTACCTTACCCAGACCGTGGAATTCAGAAAAGGCTTACATAGGCAGTGATGTCTAATCTAAGACCCAAAGGTAAAGTAAAAATTAGGCAAACACAGAACAAAACTGACCCAGTTAGCAAGAAGAGCATGCTCAAAGAGAAAATGGTTTAGTCTGGAACTAAAGAAATTTAATAGAGCTGCATTGCACAAAGTAATAGAGGGAATGGATAAGAGGTAAGACCACAGAGGTCTGGAGAATGTGGGCCTCGTTGGCCACATTAAGGAGTTTGGACTTTGATCTAAGAGATATGGAGAATCACTGCAAAGTATTTAACAGAGACTAATGATACAGTTTAGTAATCTAGAGAAGAAAGACACAGATTTGATCAATTGGGAGAAGATATGTGTATGGCAAGAAAAAGATTCAAGAGATAATTAGGAAGTAAGAACAAACAGGAACTGGTAAGAAATGATGAAAAGAGAAAAAGAAAAAATTGGAAAGCCTCTTGAGAAGGTTACCTAGAAGTATACAACTAAACGATATAAAAAGTGAGTCTAGCAAAGATCTAGTAGACGAAGTTTTCAGGCTGTGGGGACAGCTGATACAAGGGCCCTGAGATGGAAACAAGCTTGGAATGCTCTACAAACAAGTGTAACTTCTTTTGTAGGCAATGTTCTGTAAGTAGAACCTCTTAAGCTATGGTAAAAAAAAAAAACAAAAAACCTGTATTTTATTCCAAATGTGATAATAAGCCACTGGAAAGTTTAAAGCAACAAGGTGAAATGATCTGATTTTTAAAAGATAACTCTGGATATTGATAAAAGACTCTTGGGCAAAACTTCCCAACTGGTGTGTGCTGCAGAAGGTTAGCAGGTGGGCCATTAAATACCGACTTTCAATCTTTCTCTCCCCTGATCATTCCGATGAATCATCCTAGCTAGTTTATTACTGCATTTGCAATCAGTTTATCATCAGTGGAACTTTTGTTTTACATGTATTCACATAAGATGCTTCCTCTCAATCTTTTACTTTTTTTCTAACATATAAGATGATTGTTACTATCATCATCATCTAGTATTATGAGTTTCTAAAAAGAAAACGGTTTATTTCTTATTTTTGCTGATAGCAACTTTATGAGTTGCTTGTTCCATATTGCTGCTGGCTTCCTGGCTTCTGATGTTAACAACTAATCAAGGTCTAATTCTTGATGGAAATCCAAAATGAATCATTTCTGCCTACAAAAACACACATAAGTATTATTTCTCAATTATTTGCTTTTATAAATAAAGGTACTCTCATCAGATACATTATTCATTTTGAATTTAATTCTTTAAAGGTGCTATATCTTATGGCTTCAGAAAACCCATTTTCAAAATACATACTTATATGTGTAAAAAGTACTTTTTGAGGGGCCAGCCCCGTGGTGTAGTGGTTGGGGTTCCAAGCACTCCACTTCAGCGGCCCGGGCTCATGGGTTTGGATCCCAGGCGTGCACCTACACCACTTGTCAGCCATGCTGTGGAGGTGACCCACATACAAAATAGAGGAAGACTAGCACAGATGTTAGTTCACGGCTAACCTTCCTCAAGCATAAAAGGGAGGAAGACAGGCAGCAGATGTTAACTCAGGGTGAATCTTCCTCGAAAAAAAAAAAAAAACAACTTTTTGAATTAAAAAAAAAATTTTTAATTAAATAAAATCAACATCTCAATACTTCCTAGTCTGCTTATATGTTTTGCTTTTCTATTTTCCCAATATGATTTGCTTCAAATCATTCTTAAAAATACATGAGTTATACTTTTTTTTTTTTTTGAGGAAGATTCACCCTGAGCTAACATCCATTGCCAATCTTTCTCTTTTTGCTTGAGAAAGACTGGCCCTGAGCTAACATCTGTGCCAATTTTTCTCTATTTTGTATGTGGGTCACCACCACAGCACGGCTGACAAGTGGTGTAGGTCCACACTAGGATGCAAATCTGTGAACCCCAGGCCACTGAAGCAGAGTGCGTGAACTTAACCACTACACCACCATGGCCGGCCCCAAGTTATAGTTTTAAAATTTATTGATCTAAAGCTACAAAGGCCTACAGTCCCCCTTAATAACTTCAACAGATTCAGCTGATATAGTATTTATTTCTCAACCAGAATAGACAACTTTTAAAACTAAAGCTAAATATCACAGTACAAAAAGTTTAAGTTACAAATGAGGAAACATAAGGTTTCTCTCATCAGAGAAAATATTTTGTTAGCACGAAGCAATGGTGGCAAGCAAACTTACACCAAGACATTACCATAAAATATCTCTCTTATCCAGAAAGAGACTTCAAGTTTTTAAGCCCCAGTAAAAAACAGAAGAAACCAAGTTCTTTTGTAAAACTTGCCATTTATCTGGTGGCACAGTGAATACTAAAGCAAAATACTTCACACAATTCAGAATTGTTCATTTTTTGCAAACTGCATGAATCTTGTCAATTTTTTTTTCTTTTGTGAGGAAGACCAGCCCTGAGCTAACATCTGTTGCCAATCCTCCTCTTTTTGCTGAGGAAGACTGGCCCTGGGCCAACATCCGTGCCCATCTTCCTTTACTTTATGTGGGACATTGCCACAGCATGGCTGACAAGCGGTGCGTCAGCGGGCAGCCGGGATCCGAACTCGCGAACCCCGGGCTGCCAAGCACGAACTAAACTGCTGTGCCACCTGGCGGCCCCTTGTCAATTTATTTTGTGGGAACAAAAAAACAAAAGAAATAGAAAAGGTGCTCTTGAATAATATTTAGTAGATATAATGACGGCATGTCAAATGACAAAAGGGACAACATAATACAGAAGATTATTAAATGAGAAAATTTTCTCAATGATAACTAGCAAAAATTTGAAGAAATCATCATTTAAAACTCTTGATCAACAAATATATGTAGCCATCTCAAGAACAAAAAAGCTATATCCAGTTACAAGCTCAAATTTCTCATTATAATTTTGAAAAGATTTTATTTGGCAATTTTATACTATACAATATTTAATATGCTCTCTAAAACTTTGTATTTTATTATGTAATATGAATAAATATAAGGATTTTTTTACCAAGGCCCATACAGATGCTCCCAAATACCTTCAGCTTCCCCCTATGCTATATGAATATTATCATTCTCAATGTGTGTTATAGGGAAAAGGGTGGAAAGCTAGAAGACGCAAGAGGGAAAGCAAGGAGACCGACTAAAAGCTAAGAGATAATATGATCCTATGTTTCTGGCTTAAGCAAATTACTAAAAAAAACTAATTGAGAAAAAAAAGTTTGGCGATGAGGGAAAGTATAAGACAATTAATTCCATTTGGAACAGGATGAGTTTGATGTAGAAATGGGACCTAACAGAGGAGTTATTGGTAATCACTGGGATATGCTGGCCCAGAATATCAAGCTAAAGACAACTTTCAGAACAGGGAATAGAGACCATGACTGAAAGCTATCAGATCTCCCTGGGAGAGTCTTTATAATTAAAGGAGAAGAGAAACGGGAACATGAATATGTTGTTGAAAGCCAGAGGATAAGCAGCTAGAGAGTCTAAGAAAGCATAATTAGCTCTTGGAAAAGAATATTTTAAAAAGGAGAAAATGGGTAAAGAGAGTCAAATTCTGATAAGGAGGTCAAAAGTATCCAATATACGGTCACTGGTGAGTTTGGTGGGAATAGTTTAGTGGAGATCAAGAGAGCCAGACTATAAGTGGAATGATAATTGAATAGAAAGTGAGTTAGTAGAGGCAATTCTTTTAAAAGCTTAGCTGTAAAAGAAAAAGAGAAGGAGCTGGAAGGAAAGCAGAGGTCAAGCTGAGAAAGGGTTTTGTTTGTTTAGAGATGGAAGGGGCAAGAGTACTTTCATTTTAAATGCTGACAGAAAGGAATCAGTAAAGAAGGAAGGTTGAAGGGAAAGAGAATAATTCACAGAAGAAAATCATTATTGATAACTGTTTTAAAAAAGTCTCAAGTTCTTATCTAAATCAGAAGACTAACCATCTGAACAACACAATTAAAACACTTATATTCTTAATGAAATTTAGAGAGCATTTATATCTTGAAGACATTCTAATCATTTTTTATTACAATACTGTTCAACAAGGCAAGTAGGTAAAACACAACATTCATGTTCACTGACATTTTATTTTAATTAAAATTCCCATTCTCTCTACATCTTTAACTTTCTATTTATCAACTCTGTGCATTACTCAAGCTTCAGAAATAACATTAAAAGATATAATATTAGTAATATTAGAATTCATTTTTAAAAACAAATGAAGGTAGCAGAATAAATGATTAAAACTTTCAAGCTTGGGCAGTTTCTAGCCTGGAAGAATGGTGGTACCACTAACAAAAACTAAAGTTGCTACAAAAGGCTAGATTTCAGAGCATACCCTACACTCACAATAACTAAAGTTGTCATTTCTAATCAACATATTTGTTTCATGAGAATGCTTTTTAAAAAGTAATTTTACTAATTTAACTTAATTAGGTATCTGAATTAAATAATAATTGGGATATCACTACCAGCAAAGAAACAGGCTAAATTCATCTACTTTTGGTATATCAATATATAAAAATATATATATGGTAAATACAAGATAAGCCACACGAAATCTATTCATTTAACAGACAACCACTGAACACACTCTTCTGTGCTGACACAAGGGTGCACAAGGCAGATAAGGCTCCTCCCATCATGGAACTCACATTCTAACCAGGGATGCCTTCCAATAAAGATATAAAAATAAGGGGCCGGCCCGGTGGCACAGCAGTTTAGTTCGCACCTGGCAGTCCAGAGATCGTGAGTTCGGATCCCAGGCACCCGCTGACACACCACTTGTCAGCTATGCTGTGGCAGCGTCCCATATAAAGTAGAGGAAGATGGGCACGGATGTTAGCCCAGGGCCAGTCTTCCTCAGCAAAAAAGAGGAGGATTGGCAGCAGATGTTAGCTTAGGGCTGGTCTTCCTCACAAAAAAAAAGAGATATAAAAATAAGAGGGGCCAGCCCGGTGGCACAGTGGTTAAGTTTGTGCACTCCACTTTGGTGGCCTGGGGTTTGAGGGTTCGTATCCCGGGCATGGACCTATGCACCGCCAACAAACCCTGCTGTGGCAGGCATCCCACATATAAAGTAGAGGAAGATGGGCACAGATGTAAGCCCAGGCCTGATCGTCCTCAGCAAAAAGAGGAGGACTGGCAAAAGATACCAGCTCAGGGCTAATCTTCCTCAGCAAAAAAAAAAAAAAAAAAAACTAAATAAGGTCAAGCATCAATAAGTGCTATCATGAAAATCAAACAGCTGAGAGAGTAACTGGAGGAGGTCATGGCTATTCCCAGGACGGTCAGAGAAGGATTCTCTAAAGGAGAGAATACTTGAGCTGAGCCCTGAATGAAGAGAAGAAGCTAATCATGCTATAATCATTCCAGGCAATGGGAGAGCTGGCAAAGCCATAGGTGATAATTCACTTTTAGATATAAATACACAGAAAACATTAATGTTCAAAAAAAGGCTTTAAAAATATTTCACAAGTGCTTAAAAATTAACATCACACGTTACTTAATATGAATCCTTTGATACACACATCATATATGCAGAGCCATAGATGGCTCTTTCTGTTAACCAAAGCAGAGCATATCTATATCGGATAAGCAGTAAAAATAAAGAGAATCTTACTTTTAGCAAATATGTCAACTGGTGATCCATCAGGCAACAGCCACGGCCAACCCTTGAACTGCCATGCAGGACCCTGTACAAAAACTGCCACAACCCGATCCCTATACATAGAAAAAGGGAGGGGGAAAAGCGGAAAGAGAATATCTCAAACACGAGCTTTGGTTATGATAAATCCTTACGGAAAGAGTCTCATAACTATTCCTGTGATGTAGTCTCCTGTCAACACTTCTGTGAGGCAAGCCAAGTATATCACCATGACTGTTCAGTACAATGTTACCATTAGAGTACACTAATGACTGTATACCACCATGCATCTGTTTTTTGCACCTAAGTCTTTTAAACATAATTACATGCACAGTCCTTATATGTGATTTTTTTCAGGCTTTTATCTCTGCCTGTCTATGAATTAGAGTAAGGGTCTACTTTTTCTATGCAATAGGGAACAGCAGTTGATCTATTAATTGAAAAAGCTGGTTTTAAAAGAAAATCATTTAAAATTCAAACACATCTTAGCTGGGGAAACTGGACAGCTACATACAAAAAAATGAAACTGGACCACTTTCTTACACCATATACAAAAGTAAACTCAAAACGGATAAAAAGACTTAAATGTAAGATCTGAAACCATAAAACTCCTAGAAGAAAACAGAGGCAGTAAACTCTTTGACATCCGTCTTAGCAATATTTTTTCAGCTATGTCTCCTCAGGCAAGGGCAACGAAAGCAAAAATAAACATATGGGATTACATCAAACTAAACAGCTTTTGCACAGCAAAGGAAATCATCAACAAAACAAAAAGGCAACCTGTTGAATGGGAGAAGATATTTGCAAATCCTATACCTGATAAGGGATTAATATCCAAAATAAATAAAGAACTCATACAACTCAATATCAAAAACAACAACAATAACAAACAATTTGATTGCAAGATGGGCAGAGGACCTGAACAGACATTTTTCCAGAGAAGACACACAAATGGCCAACAGACACATGAAAAGATGCTCAACATCACTAATCTTCAGGGAAATGCAAATCAAAACCACAATGAGATATCACCTCACACTTGTCACAATGGCTATTATCAAAAAGACAACAAATAGCAAGTGTCCGCAAGGACATGGAGAAAAGGGTACCAACCCTCATGCACCATTGGTGGGAATGTAAACTGGTGCAGCCACTATGGAAAGCAGTATGGAAGTTCCTCAAAAAATTTAAAATAGAACTACCACATGATCCAGCAATTCCACTTCTAGGTATACACTCAAAGAAAATGAAAATACTGATTCTAAAAGATATGTACACTCCTATGTTCATTGTACCATTATTTACAAGATATGCAAGCAAACTAAATGTCCACCGAAAGACGAGTAAATAAAAAATATATATATACACACACATACACACACACACACACAATGACATATTATTCAGCCATAAAAGAGAATGAAATCTTGCCACTTGCGACTACACAGATAAACCCAGTGTTAAGTGAAATAATCAGACAGAGAAAGACAAATACTGCATGATTTCACTTAAATGTGGAATCTAAAAAACAAAACAAACAAAACAGAAACAGACTCATACAGAGAACAAACTGGTGGTTGCCAGAAGGAAGGGGGAGTTTGGGTGAGGGGTGAAAGAGGTGAAGGGGATCAAGAAGTATGAACTTCCAGTCATAAATAAGTCAAGGGGATGTAATGTACAGCATAGGGAATACAGTCAATAATACTGTAATAACTTCATATGGTGACAGACAGTAACTAGACATAACATGGTGATCGTTTCATAATGTACAAAAATATCGAATCACTATGTTGTATACCTGAAACGAATATAATATTTTATATTATACTTTATACTATCAATTATACTTTAATAAAAAAATTCAAACACATCTCAAATATTTTACTTTAATTCAAAATATTATAAATTACAGTAATTCACCAACCATTTATGAAGCCCCAAGGCCTTATTTTTCAGTTCTTCCGATTATTTGGACAGTAATCTGAGTACAGAAATCATCTAGACTTTTTAATTTTTCCAATTGTTTTACAGCTGTTTCACGCACCCTAAATTCTGTAAGTTCTTTTAAAGCAACTTGTTTTTCCAACCATTCAACTTTGTTTTCCTAAAAGAACAAATCTCTTTCTAGGCCCTCATATTTCATTCATTTACAAAATATTTAATTAAGTTGAGAAATTATAATAACTACAACTGCCATAAACAGTTTAAGTCTACAACTAAAGAGGTGGGAACAAAACCACAACATTGACAGTAGCAGTTAACAGTAAGGGGCTGGCCCAGTGGCACAGTGGTTAAGTTTGCACGATCTGCTTCGGCAGCCCGGGTTCATGGGTTCAAATCCTGGGCGTGGACCTACACACTGCTCATCAAGCCATGCTGTGGCAGCATCCCACACACAAAATACAGGAAGATTAGCAGAGATGTTAGCTCAGGGACAATCTTCCTCAAGCAAAAAGAGGAAGATTGGCAACAGATGTTAGCTCAGTGACAATCTTCCTCAAAAAAAAAAAAAAAAAAAGATTACTGAGCATTTACTAGGTGCCAGTGCTGTTCTAAGCACTTTACACGTTACTTATGTCAACACATTTAATCTAGAAAACAATCCAGTGGGATGAGTACCATTATTATCCCCATTTCACAGATGAGGAAACAGAAACTCATGGGCATACTACAGAACAGTCCACTAGCCAGAAGAGAAAAGGGGAGAGGAAGAGAGGAGGTGTGAGGAGAGGGAAATAAATGATTAAGCTTGTGCACTGGTTATGCTACTGTTCCTGTGGGAGGACTGACAACCGATGAGAAAAGCTGTATTATTAGGGAAATAGTTTTGACCTTACAACTCCCTGAAAGGGTCCTGGGAATGCCCAAGGGCCACAGACCACACTTTCATAACCATGGTATTAAATGTAGACTCTCTACATCCAACAAAACATTAAAAAAGGATTACCTTCTATTCAAGTAAAAGACCTACAGCAATGATCAAAGTTACTGTGAAAAACCGCAGCTTAAAATTCTTAACCTGCTCAAAATCTCTAAGGTTAAAATTAAATCTTAAACAAAAAATATCCTCCTTTCACAGGACATATGCTCCATAGTACTAAAACCATCTTCGGTAATGGAGCACAATATTAAATGGCCTCTTAATTTTATGATGTAACTTGTACCATACAATACTTGAAAGTCCGAGAAGCCTGCCAAACTAAAGGGAATTTGCTGGATAGAGGTCTAGATCCTGCTAGGTCTCATAGGGTTAGCAGAGGAGCAAGATAATGTAAAAACTACTCCTAGCGAATTATTGAGAGGACAATTAACAGAGAAGAAAAGAAGAAAGGTAAAGGAGAGATTATTCCTAGATTAGGACACCAATGGGTAAGAACCTAACATATACACAAGCAATATTTTGTAGCACAGTCATGACACTTGTATACACTGTGTTGTCATTTTCTGCAAATAACTGCAAACATATAATACAAATGGTGTGACTTTCCTACCTCCTATAAGTTTTAAGCTTGGTATCTAAAATTTTTATCTTACTTCATATATTACTCAAAGAATCTCTGTTAGATACCAAGAGAGAATTATAATACAAGAACCCTTTATTCTTTAGTAAATTTTTAACATACTAATATTCTCAATGGTTTGACTTCCTAATGTCTCAAGACTAACGAGTACTTCAAAGGTAAATTTCATCTACTGCATCAATGTGTTGCATTCTCTATATCAAAGAGATGCACATTCAGTCTTCATATTTTTACTCCAGCTTTGATTAATGAAATAATTTAAGATAATTCATATATATGAATTTATAGGCACTTTATAATAGCTTAATATTTTATTAAAGGACATTTTAATGCAATAAAAGAGCTAAACTAGGGTGATGTTATTCCTTTTATTAAATTATTCCCTTACAATAAAAGTAACAAAGGCTTCCCTTATCATTTCTTACCAGAAAATTTGAATTCTCCAAATCAAAAACCTAAAATATAGGTCCTCAAAATATCATTAGTCTATTTGAAAGTTTTGTTCTAAAAGCTGATTCAGAACAAATGGACAAATGAAAAGAATTTTTAGTAAGTTTTCCAGAAGTGTTTCTTCCTATAAGTAAAATATAAGTTTAGCTATCCAAAATATAAATTCATTTAGGTATTACTAGAATGTTAACATTATTAATTAGACATTTAACACAGGTTTCAAGGATAGGTTCTACTTAGAACTCATGATGAAACTGGCAACTTGTTCATTACACAAAAAATTAATGACTATGTAAAAAATAAAGATTATCTTACCAGTCTTGAGGCATAAGTTTAAGGGGCTGGTCGACTACCCTATAAGGAACTGTGACACTAATCGCAGTGCCCCCTGGTTGCATCTGGTCTTTTCTTCTCTGTATTAAAGTTTCATTTTCTCGTTGGCAGCCCTGTTTCTTCTTTTCATCTGATGGGACAAATCTGTGAAAAAACAGAGATGAGAAAAGGTCAAATGATCCAATGTGATACAAATAAATTACATTTTGAAATCATTTTAAAATATTGATAGTTTTGACCTAAAAAAGTTTATTTTTAAAATAAACCCACTCTGCATGTACAGATCACAATGCTTGAAGAGTATGGGTCTTTCTTTTGCACACCAAATAGAACTCAAGCTCACTGAGGCCATAAGCTGGTGTGTGTGTGTGTGTGTGTGTATGTGTGTGTGTGTGTGTCTCTCTCTCTCTCTCACACAGACACACACAATTTATATTCATTCATCTAGCACTCAGCATTCTCCAAGGTTACATAAAAGACCACACTAATCCTTGATTTCCCAAATGCCATCAAAGGGAAATTTTGCTATAAATCAAAAGGTCACTTGAAATGAAGATATGTGGCTAGCTAGGCTTCTTCCTGGGTAGGTGACTTAGCCTATCCAGGAGCTTCACAAAACACCCCTTTTCACATTATACCTCGGCAAAAGTTTAAAAATGCCATCAAATTTCAGGGTTGCTTTGCAAATATTAAAGTAAGGAAATTAAATCAGTGTATGTCAGTTGTCTAGTTTAATAAATACTGCTCATAATTTAGTAAATTACCAACTCCACTATGTGGTTCAATTCTCTACTGTACCATCAACAGATATTCTCAAAAATAATTCAGCAATCTGCAGAGCTGCAGATTTGTTAGTGCTCACATAGCATTTTAAAACAGTCACTTTCTTTTGTGGGGAGCGGGGGATATACATGCTTCTAATACACAGTCTATTAGCATACTTTATTAGCTATAGCCTGGCCCCTCCACTTAAATGGAGGCAATGCAATTCCTGCATTGAGTAGCCACTAAAAAGATTACTACTCCACATCTAGTCAATATGAATTTTAGCCGTTCATCCTACTGTAGTTCATCAAACCTAAGACCCCAATGACTATGGGATATATCATTATTTTCTGTACCACTATGAAAGAATAAAAAAAAAAAATACTCCCAATTGAACTATGACAATGCCTTAATGATACTCTAGGTAAATCAGACCAAATCAGACCATCATGGGGCAGAGGGGGAAGGGAGGGATACTGGCCATTTCTCTTGGCTTCAAATGCACTGCTTGACCCTTCCGTATGTATCTCAGGAACAAAAAGCAACACAGTTTCATCTACCAGTATCTTCCTTTCTTGGGTTCCATAAAGCACTTGGTTGTTGCTTTGCGAGAAAACACGGGAGTGAGGTCATTCCTCCAACAAGGAATCTATGTTTCACAAAAATCAAATTTATGCCTCATTGCTTCATTTCAGTATATTTCTTCACATACATTTTTATTGACATAAAATTTACATATAGTGAAATTCACAAATGGATGAGTTTTCATAAATGTATACCCAGTGTAAGCACCACTCCAATCAAGATACAGAATATCTCCATCAAACCAGAAAAGTTTCCTCGTGCACCTTTCAGTAAATCCCCATCCTCCCTCCCACAACAGGCAACTACTATTCTGCTTCCCATCACCACAGATCAGTCCTGCCTGTTCTAGGAACTCACGCATGCGGAATCGTACAGGACGTGCTCTTTTGGGC
This sequence comes from Tapirus indicus, assembly GCA_031878705.1. Taxonomy (NCBI): domain Eukaryota; kingdom Metazoa; phylum Chordata; class Mammalia; order Perissodactyla; family Tapiridae; genus Tapirus; species Tapirus indicus. The sequence continues at coordinate 24,140,138 of CM062939.1, read as the reverse complement.
CTGGCTTCAACTTGATGTTTCTGATATTCATCCATACTGTGGGGCATACTGGTCGTTCCTTCTTTTTTATTGCTGAGTAGAATTTTATTATGTGAATATGCCACAATTATTTATACATTCTCCTGTTGTGGACATTTGGGTGGTTCCAAAATTGGGGTTATTACAAACAAAGCTACTATAAACATTCTTGTGTAAGTCTTTTTGTGGACATCTGTTCTCACTTCTCTTATATAAATACCTATGAGTGGAACTGTTGGGTCATAGGGTATGTTTAACTTTATAAGAAACTATCATAAAGTTTTCCAAAGTAGGATAAAATATAAAGAACATCTTAAAGGCATCTCTGAGCTAGCTAGCAAGAAGTTAAGCACATTCTTGGACCAAGGACTGAGTAAAAAAGGGAACCCAAAGAAGTCAGAATAACACTGCAGACTTCTATCCATGGAAAGTACTAGCAAACTAATTAAACTTAAGCTTTGTTTTTTACTTTATTTCACTGGGCTCCTGGAATAGGAAACAAGGCCCAAATTCTGCTCAAGGTAGGGAATCTAAGAGAAGTTCCATCTTTTATAAAGCTAGGACTCTTAGGAGTTAAGTTCAGAATAATGGTAAACTAGCAATAAACCCACTGCCCACACTTTTTCCTGCCTGCCCCCCACCCCGCATCCCAGCCCTAACCAATACGCTGGCAACTGCAAGGAGAATCGAACCTCAGAACTGTAAACTGGATCTCACTTGGATTTGAAGCAAGAATTAACAACCTTGACCACAGTGACTGGTTCAGAAATAAACATGTTATCCAAACCAGGCCAACAAAACTTAAACCTGGGATTTTTGCTGGAATTACTCGGAAAAGGGCACTGTCTGTCTTCTGTGATTGATAACCTGGAGTTTCTGATAGTCATCTTTGCCCCTGAAGGGGGAAAACCTGCCTGGGAGATGAAGAGACCAACACCTGATTACATCATTTTAGCAGTGAGTCCAGCTGTATCAGAAGCCAGGACTTTCAAGTTAGGTTGAACCAATAAACTATCTTTTGATAAAGTTACTCTGAGTTGGTTTTTATCACTTACAACTAAAAGTGCTCTAACAAATACAACCAGAATTGCACAACTGAGACTGCACAACTGATATGGTGAATGGACATATGTGATTTGGAGAAATGTGAAGTTCACTGACTCATCCAATATTTGCAATTTATTTATTCCACTTTACATCCCACAAGTGTAAGGAGTATGGGTGATATGACTGAAGTCATTACTGTTTAAATAAGTGCAGTTCTACTGAAATAACTTCATTCAGTATTGTCAAAGAATAAAATGCAAATGAGATGATATAGCTAGATTAGTTCTCGACTTTATGTTATTTTGAAAACAGAGCAAGTGTATGGATATTTCCCAAATTAAAAATATAGTTTTCCTTTTCCTGAAAAAAAAGAATTTGAAATTTTAAAAAAAAGGAATTAACAACAATATCTGGATGTTAAAAAATCTCCAGCTGAGAATTTAAATTGAAAGTGATGTTAGACGGCAACGCTCCCAGGTGCTTAGCCAACACGAATGCAGATCTTCTCTGGAGTACCTCCACCTTCATTCTGGAGCTCAGACTTTCCAAAGAAAAAAATTCCAAGGAAGATGAACAGTAAATGAGGAAATGAGAAACATTAAATGAATAGTAAAAAACTTACACACAGAAATGAGGTATCACGAATGAAACAACAGTCAAAGAAAAAGATAACTAAGGATTTCAAATGACTCAACTATTACAGATCAAGGCTCATGAAACAAGCTTGCAAATAGGTACAGGGATAAAAATTATTTAAAAAAAGACCAAAGATTTGGAAAAGAACTAAACAGAACCACTAAAATTGAAAAATAAGATATCTGAATTTTAAAATGCAATGGATAGACAATATCAGATTAAGGCATGGCCAAAGAAACAGACTAGATGTTAAATGTAAAGAAACTATCAAGAATTCAGGTGACAGAGAAACAGACGGAGAATAGAATCACTTAAGAGACATGGAAGATAAAATGAAAAGTTCTAAAGTATGCCTCATTTAAGTCCGAGAAAAAAAGGGGAGGAGGGGAGTCACAGAAGTAACATCTGAAGAGAGAATGGTCAAGACCTTCAGAACTGATGAAAAAAACAAATCCAAAGAATTAATTCTAATAAATCCCAAAGTGGGATATATAAGAAATCTACATCTAGGTATAGCAGATAAACAAATTTTAAATGGTCTTTAAAATAACCAGATAAATCAGATTTCCTTCTTGACTGATTATCACACTAACAGCTGACCTATATTATCAACAAAGAAAGCTAGGAGATAGTGCAATAATATCTTCAATGCAGTGAGAAAAAAATAAGAAACTCCTATACTGTTTTACAGAGTGGCTGAATCATTTTGCATTGCCTGTGGCTGTTGGGAACATGAACTATTCAGGTCCAGCGTAAGCTCCAGTAATGTGTTCTCTCTGCTTATTCCCCAGGCCTTCAGTAGTTTCCTCACATGCATGTGCTGAACAGTATTTGACAATGCAAGGGAACCCTCCGCATATCGTTGGAGCACTCTCTCTGTGCAATCTCTCCTCTTTGGAACTCTGCCCTGTGAGGCTACCATCGCAGTCAGAATCACAGTGACATCCAATCAATTTCTTTTAAATAAACTTACAGTCCCACTAAAGCTTCTCTCAAGATCATATTTATAAATGTACAATGTGATTTTTAATACTTCCATAATATAATCTTAATTTTGTTATTTAGGATGTTAAAGGTTAAGATGGGTTGTATTTTGTTTTGGTTCATTTAGTTATGAAAGGGCTAGAAAAGTGAAGAATCCTCAATTTTACACGAAACCAAATAGAATCTATGCCAACATGCACTATGGGTTACAGCCAGTACTATAATTGTGTGGAGGAGGTTTCAATTATGCATTAATTACACAGCAAAGCCTCCAGCTGACTCAAACTGTAGGGGAGATGTCAGCCACAATGAGGTGTTAAACAATGAAGGGAGTGTTTTAAACTTAGAAAAAAATTAGGTGTGGTCTGTTTTGTTTGCCTTCTCTACAGGAAGACTAAGGAGAAAGACTAAAATTTACTTTGTGATTTCCTTGCACTATTTACTATCTTCTTTTATTAAATAATATTTATGTATTAGATTTGTGATATATTCAGATGAGCAGCACACTCTGGAGAATGAAAAATTAAAGACAGAAGTTCTTTTTTAACATTTGAAAAACACTGTAAATTTTCTGTAACCATTCACATATATTTATAAAAATTATAAATAGTTGTCAATTACTAAAAATTGTGAAAACTGGAAATACCAAATTCACAAGTCATAAAAACCAAAGAGCTAGAAAGGGACTTAAAAATCACCTGATCCAAATACAGACATACACCACCTAACAACGGACTGCATATACGACGGTGGTCCATGAGATTAGCACCATATAGCCTAGATGTGTAGTAGGCCATTTCATCTAGGTTTGTGTAAGTACACTCTGATGTTCATACAACAATGAAATTGCCTAACACAACTCACATCCCTGGCATTAAGCGACACACGACCATACAGTAAGTGCAAATACCCAATACCAAGTATAATGACACTTCATGGGAACTAAAATCAAGTCCCAGGTGCAGATAAAATTACCATATATCAAAAAAGGAACTTAAAATTAGGAATAAATGCACTCAATGATTTCACACCTTGCACAAACACACACAAAAAAACAAATTTTGAATTTCAGATATACAAGTCTGCCACTTTCCAACTGTCTCAATGTGTCATCCCCCCCCCCTTTTCTTTTCCTTCCTAAACATGTACTTAATACCCATTATTAGGCAAACACTGCTTTAAACAATGAAGAAACAAATAACAACAGAACAACAAGCCCTCTTCTCTGAGGAATTCACAATTTAGTTGGAAAGACTGGGTGTCAGATTCAAGACACAGAATACATCACAAAACAAAAACAAAAAAGTGGGTGTATATCATATTTCACAGAATACAAATGATGAAAAAACTACTCTTGCATATCGATTATGAGGACGAAAGGAGATACATGAATACTCAAACAAAAACTAAACCTTTTTTAAAAGCAGTAATGAAATCCATTTTCGCATGGGTCTGACACAGTCTCAGTTATACGATCAAATTGATTTTAAGAGGTGGGCCAAAATGATTATACTTCTTATTCACTCAACTGTAGATTACTTGAGGAACTGTAGTACTTGAGTAATCCACAACACTGTCAGAATACTAAACTTCACTATAACAGCCTAATAAAATATAAAACATAATTCCTTTTTTCCATACTGTTAAAGGAAAAAAGTTCATTGAAAATCTGATTCAAAAATTCTGAAGAAAAAAATGCTTAATATGTGGATATACTTGTATGTGCCAGATTACACAGATTTTTATACATCTACTTAAGTCATAGGCACTTAAAATTCAATTCTGCATTTGGTAAAACCTGAAATCAGCCAGTATTACCACTTATTTCGCTTCTCATTTTTAGTTAGTCATAAGTTATTTAGAAGCAGTATGATTTTTCTTTTTGGAGATGAGGTTACTTTTGTTTCCTTTCTTCAAGAATTGTGACTGTTATTTAACTGAGAAAGTAGGCAGAGCATTCACTCATATTCTCCTTTGGATATTATGTTACTGAGTGAAAATATTTTCCTTGTTACCACTAAAAATATCTAACATGAATTTTCAATGTTAGACCATTTGAATTATAAAATATCGTAATTCTAACAGTGAACGTTAAGGCCCCGAATGTTGAAGAAGAGTTTGCTTTGCTCTTGAGTCATTCCAAAACAAGTCCAGAATAAAACCCAATTTCTTAACCCGAATGTTTAAGAATCTCCGCTGTCCAAAGGATAAAACAACTGAATTGGTCATTGGAAGACCTGCTACGTGACTACCTACCAGAGTAGCCTTTAAGGTTATCTCTCAGCATTTTCATTGAGGATAAGAGTGGGTCAAGCTGGATGTATTCTATATTCCTTTTTAGGTCTCAACTTCTAGAAAATAATAAATTTCAAGCATTTCTTTAGATGATAAAAAAATCACTATTGTTATGTACATTCTCATTAATACCACATAATTTGTGAGAGGAGATATGAAAGTTTCTTAATTGGCTGACATGTTACTGTTGAGGTCTAATTTCATTTTGAACCTATCTTCAAGATGTGATTCAAGTTTGTAACGTATCAGAGGACATCATATTTTTCACCGTACTCTGAATAATAAGGCATAGAGACTGGGTTTTACACTAAATGCTGGAGCGTATTTTATTTCTCATCAGCTGCAATCAATGACTCCTGAAACACTCGCCCCACTATCATGTGAGCTCCTAGAAGGCTGAGCTTGTGGGATACTTATCTACACAGCACTCTACTTTTCAGTTATTGCTCTCTGAGTGTCTGCCGAATGAACAAACTCAGTCTACATAGCAATCTTCCCAAATGAGAGTCATCAGTAAATCCATCTGTATGTCTCATAGCTGGGGCAAAACAGCATGACTTACTACATAAAGATTAAAACTCACTTGGAATATAGGGGGTATTCCAAACCAAAACAATCTATTTATAACTAAGAGGGCAAATATTTTATGAAATAGTCTACATTATAATTCTCCTCAGATACAACTCAAACAATTAAGAAGTATGAATTAAGAAATCTGCTGTTGTCTTAACAGATTAATGTACATTTGGCAGACTGAGAGTTACTAAGCTAGATTAAATATACCTCATAAACTTCCAGTTCCAATAATGCAGTGTACCACATATTATAAACACCCTCTCACTATAAACACCAAGAAACGCTAGATAAAATACAACAAACACCTGAAATGCATAGCTGAGCTGGAAAGAAAATAGTCATGGGCCAGAAATCACTGGTGCTGCAGCGGAGGAAAATGGAAGATGGGGAATGCCTTCTTGAGACTTGGTTTTTCCACCCTCAGAAGGAAAAGTCAGGAAGGAGCTAGAACTGGAACCTCAGAAGAGATGCACAATCAACAAAAGGATAGACTAGGTAAAAAACAACTCCAATCAAGTGTTAAGGAAGCATATCCATCTTGATCTGGCTCTAGAGCAGGGGAAGAAAAAGGGATCCTAGATAATCTGTCAGTCATGGATCAGGTTGGATCACAATTTAATTTATACTATGCTAGAGGACCAGAAATCCTCAAGTTGAGAACTTAACAAAAAAACCAACTTTAGACTTGGAATATTTCTGCAGCACCTGGCCAAAGCAAACACAAAATCACTCTGTAAGGCCATGCCTTCGATCCAGGATTGCTTCAAATAAGGCCATGTTAAAGCTTAGTGAGCAAAAGTCCAAATTCATAACAAACGCCAAGATTTAATCACCAAGTATATAAGACAGTTGGACAATTCTGACCGCCTCTATGTAATGAGTACGTATCAAACATAAAGTACCAAACGCCATGAAGTTGTTGTCATGGAATACAGCTGACCCCTTCTCTCCAACTAGTGATCACAACACCCCTCTTATCCTCCAAAATATTATGTATTATAATGTGGGGTTCTTCCATTTTTTTTCACCTATTCAAAGAAAAGCAGAATGAACTATCTTAAATCCCTAAATCACCCAGCAGTATTTAACTGAGTATGTAAAATATTTACTCACTTTAAAAATCAGTATGCCTGAAAAAAATGTATTGACAAACACTATTTAAAGGCTAGGGTGACTGCTTCTTTTGAACAGTGTTTTACTACATTTATACTATGTGAATTGTGCAATAAATGTTTATAAATTATTCTTGTCTTAACTCATGAGCCTATATGTGGGGACAGGAAAAATACATTTTTCCCCTTGAAAATATTTTATTAAAATAATGGTATTAAACTAAACCTAGTACCACCACTGGCACAGAGAAAGGGAACTTGTTAAAAAGGATGCAAAAACAGTATCTACCTGAGCAAGGTAGCTGGGAACACTTGCACCCCCACCCCCACACATGCTTGCCTACACACATACTTTTCAGTTTGTAGTGCAAGAAGATAGTTAATTTTAAATTAACATATACTATATAAAGTGTAACGACTTAGAACAAGATCTACCCACAACTCAGAGATGCAAACAGCACATCATCTATAGTACCAATACATCCCAAGAACCTGGCATAGGAAATTCAAAATGAGAGGAAGGCATGGTGGGCAGCATTCTGTCATAAGCAAAAGCAGACATCCAGAAATCACCAGCACCACTATTTGCCATGTTGATAATAATGTTCAAAAAGTTGGCAGCATTCTGAAAATCACTTTAACCACAGCTCATTTTAAACCTTGCCAATACACATATCATTGAAAATTATTTAAAGCAATTTTAACACTGTCATTTTTCTTCAGTGAATAACAGCCAATGGCAAGAAGCGTAAAGACTAAAGAACTAATCACGATCTCTAAAAGTGGCACTCCTACTCATATTAATTAATATAAAGATAAATCCTGCTGGAAAATATGTAGACTACTTAAATTTTAAGTCTGAAGCTGGTTGGGTAGGGGAGAGATTTATTTTGTACCCAATACCATGATGCATGTTTACCAGAAGAAATTGAGTACAATGGTGACTATACTCATTTTAAAGAGGAAACGAGGAAGGAGAGACATTAAAAATTTCAGGTACGAAATTCCAGTTAGAAAATGAAAACATACAAATTTCCAGTCATGAGTAAGTTACAGTGATGTAATGTACAGCATGGTGACTACACTTAATAATACTGTATTACATATTTGAAAGTAGCTAGGAGAGTGATCTTTAAAGTTCCCATCACAAGAAAAAAAAATTTAACTATGTAAGGTGATGGATATTAACTAGACTTACTGTGGTGATCATTTTGCAACATATACAAATATCAAATCGTTATATACACCTGAAACCAATATAATGTTATGTCAATTATACCTCAATAAAAAAATTGTTTTTCAGAAAGTTAAGCATCTGGAAATTTTAGCATACGATATAGGTTACAGTTCCACTTTTCAACTTTTACTAACGTCTAGGTTAGAAGACTATGGTCCCAATCTCCTCCCGCCGAGGGTATACATCTAACATACAGAAGTTCCTATCACTCTTCCCATTCTTCCACTGGAACTTGGAGGGACAAAGGAAAAAAACCTGAATTTGTTTTAGAACCTCCTCAAGCTCTTCAGGGAAAAATCAAAACAATTCATATTAAAAATTAATACAATAGTATCCTTTTAATTAGGACTTTAGCCAGAAGTTTCTATAATTTTCCCCAAAGGGTCCAGATATAAAAGAATATACTCTGTTTTGAAAATTATAGCAGAGAAATGGAAATTTTTGTTTTCTCCAAAGAAGGAATACTGAGTCATTAACTACGAATTCCCAACGATATCTCCATGTCCTGTGAAAAGAACAGTTTAACAAATTACTTACTTCAGGTCCTGTAGAAGGTCCTTTGCATTAAGCATGGTTATTAAAGAAGTAGTAGCTGCAGGAATTATGATAATGGGTGTTCGAGATCCTGTCAAGACAAAATTTTAAAGGTAGCAAATATGTTGTCATTAAAAGGAATTATAGTTATTTCCCCAATTATAAATTAAAAGTTTATGAATTTGTAATTTTAACTCCTTTGAGCTAAAAAATATTTTAAGTCAGCAGTGATATTCAAAATACTGAATAATCAGTATGACCCGAGCACTGAATCAGAATGCATACCCAGCACAAACATGTGCTATGACTGCACAAGCACGATCTCAGCTCTGGTTCTGTAATCTAGCTTATTCACATGTACTTTTAAACTAAGTTTAGAATCATATGCACAACCTCACCTTTCTTCTGATTTGGGGGAGGTCTTGCTTGAGAAACTATAAGAGAGAGAAAACCAAAATTTTCAGTATTATAAAAATCACATTCTTATTTTCAAACTTACAAAGCAAATAAGGCCTAAAAACTATTTGTACTTACATTATGACTAGTTATAAAATTTAAAAATGTATTGCAATCTTCTCAAATAATATCAAGTTACTTCTCTGCTTCACAAAAAAACATTAAAATGCCTTAGCATTATTCAACAATCTGTAGGCACAAGGAAAGTGGATACACTACATTGCTAGGCACTGAGTATTTTCGTTCATGGATGTTAACATCCAGCAAAGGAAGCAAACAATTTAATTAACTGATTACCTCTGTAATAAACGCACAGAGTACTACAAGAGCGTGTAACACTCGCCGAAGGACGGGGAGGGGGAAATGTGCTTAGCCATTTCGGAGGAAAAACAAAGAAGTTATTGGGAGTTAAGATCTAAAGTGTTTCTTACCTTTTTTCTCCCTTTTTAAAATTGTTTTTTGTTTTTTTTATTAGAAGAGAACATTATAGGCAATGAGTCATGTGAAGGTCTATACTATCTAGAATGCCCATATTATTAACAATTGTAAATATATATTATAAAAACACAAATATTCATATCTTTTCATTATTTGTACACACAATAGACTTCGTAATGCACAGAAATATTTGTTGCAATAGTAATAATATCAGCCTAGTTCGAGTTAATATTTTAGGATAAAAAGTGCTGTATGTTCAATTTTGTGTATTTATCCATATAATAAAAATTTATTGACTGCCTTCTATGTGCCATGTGCTGTGCTAGAATTTCTTTTTTTTAATCACAAAAACTAAGGAGATTTAAAATTCTAATTTAACATAAGTTCTTAGAAACCGATACTACTTTTAAAAAGGAAGCACACACATTTTTGGAATATGTTCCATTTTAAAAGCAGAAAAATGCTACATTTTAACTAATACTTTATACTCCTTTGTATAGCTATTTCATTGTGATCAAGTATTACCAAGTTCAGTAGTATGATTCTTCCAGTCACATAAAGCAGAGAAAGATATAAACAAATACAAGTTCATACATACATAATTATTATAGTATTCTCATCTTTCTTCTTCCTGAGAAAAAGATACTAAAACTTTCTTAAATCATTTTTAGACATAGGACTCATAGAGTATCATCTGGAAAAATACACAGTCTCAAATAAATATTTGGTATTTGGTGGAGGGATAAAAGAATGACAGGATGATAGATATATGGATAAACACGAAACACGAGTTGCTATGAGAATGACTAAGGAGAACAACGAAAAAGAAATCTTTGACTGAAATGCCACTGATTTGGTAAGGGAGCCACAATGGACTCAGGAATTTGGAAGACAACACACTGAACTCAAGGCTGAGAAGACCCAATGTAAGAAACAGACAAAATACAAAAGCTCATGTATTAAAAATAAAGTTTAGATGTTTAGTAAAAAATAACTACAAAAGAATATAAACAGATTCCCTGGTAAGTAAGAACCAAGGCAGGGACACTGTGACAAACACATAAATGATAAGCTTGATTTAAGGGGGATGGGGAGGACAAAGCAGAATAACACTGGTTCGTAAGGCAGAGTGATTAACAGCAAGAGGCTGTACTCAGACGATCTCAATTCATATCCCCACTTTGCCACTTCCTAAGCACATTACCCTGGCAAGCTGAACTGACTGACTGCTCGGCCTCAGTTGTCCTCAACCGTACAACAGAGATAACAGTGTCTCCATCTTGCTACTGTTGTAAGAATCTTAAAAACAACAATGCACGTTAAGTCCTTAGCCAGGTCTTGGCCCTTATTTACATTTACTGAACCCTTTGGCTACAGCTGCTGCTAACTGCTGCTGCTTCTGGTACCACCAACACTACCACCACTTCAGCAACCACATGATGGACAATTTACAAGCTGAGAGTAAGCAACTGTGTGGCTATGTTTGATTTCAAATATAATCATATTCTTCCCTTAAATACTTATTCAGAGCCTATGCACAAGGCACTCTGCTAGGTTCTTATTATTATAATGATAAATAAAACAAATAATCCCTGCCCTCAAAGACCTTTCAGTAAGCAAAGAACACACACAAATAAACAAATCTGAAAACAAAATATGAAGGTACAAAAGGAGTACACACTGACAGAAAAGACAGAATGCTTAGAAAAGGCCTCTCAAAGGAAGTGGCATTTAAGCTGAGAATGAAGGATGAAAACGAGCCAACTTCCAAAGAACAAGTGGATGAACAGTCCAGATAAGAGGTAGGAATGTGGGCAAATGCCAACGACAGGAAGAAACTGCTGTGCTTACAGAACTGCAGATGTGTAGACCATAGGGACAAAAGGAAAAGTGGCAGGAGATGAGGCTAAAAATATATTCAGGAACCAATTTTATATAGGGCTCTCTAGGCAATGTTCGGTTTGTATTTAAGTGCCACTGGAAACCCTTGTAACTTTTAAGCCAGAAAGTGACATATTTGATTTTTATGTCACATCTTCTGAAGGGGAAAACAACAAGATTTAGATAAAGAATCAAAAAGAGGACAACAAGCATGCAAGCAGAAAGCTGAGTTAGGACTATTATAAGAGTCTACAGTGGTGCTACTCAAACTATGCGTGGTTAAGGATGAGGGTTTTTTGTTTTTTAAATTCCCAGCCCAAGACCAACTGAATAAAATGCAACAACAATGAATTGCTAGAAAAATGGTCGTGCATTTGGATATTCTGACAGTATTGTACTCTCAATTTCTATACATATCTTGTCAGGGACTGGAAATAAACAGGTCATGGACTAACACTACAACATGCACTGGTCTAGAGAAATGATGACAGTTTAGACTTGAGTTGTGATAGTGGAGATAAAGAGAAAATAGATGGATTTGGAACACAGAAGAGTTAAATCTGACAGAACTCAATGACATATTAGACGAGAGGAATAAGCAAATATAAAGAATGCAGAATAACTCCTTTTTGGCTTAAGAAACAGGGTTGATGGTGATGCCATTTATCCATGAAGAAGCAGAGGAATGTGAAATAAGACATCTTGGGGAAAATATTAGAGAACAAAGGTTTCAAATCAGTTTTAAGATGCCTATGGCATATCCAAATGTTAGACAATTAATATAAGATACTAGAGGTAAGAAGAAACATCTCAATTGGAGATACAAATTTGAAAATCATCAGCACACAGATTGAAATGTATGGAATGAGGTACTCCAACCAGTACCTAGGTTATAAAGTGGGTAACTGAACAGCAGAAGAAATTTGTTTAAAATATAGAGGGCTAACTCTCTCCCAATCTCACATGAGCAGGAAGCAGATAAACTAGAGCTACAGGCCAACTTTCCATTTCAGAAGCTCTATGAAAGAGAAGTAAAGAATTAAAGCTGGAGAAGTGAAGTATGCACTGTGTATACATTAGGAAGAGCAGGGATAAGTGCAAGAGATTTAACCTGGCTATAAAAAGGAAATGACGGTAAGGTCCAGGACTATGGTTTAGCAATGGCTTGTGCTTCTTAATCCACTGGAAAACACACGCCTCTTTTAGTTACAGTCCCTAAAGGAATGTTTAGAAGTTGGGAATAACTGTAAACACTTTAAAATATTAAATTTACCCAGGGACTTGCTTGGCATAATTAGTGTTAAATAAATATTTGATAAAAGAATAAATTAAAAAAGAAAAAATGATCAAAAATGGAACTCCATCCTTGAGTTCCTTCACTGAAGGAAAAAAGAATAGGTGGTTCAGGCCACCATTTCCAAATGATTCCAACTCTACCTAACAAATAGCATAAATCTATAATCTCTCATCTATTTGCCAGATATGTTTCATGAGTTCATATTTTTTCAATTTAAAAAAGATAACACAGGTGAACATGTCATATATTATACAATTTCCCTTCAAAACTGGGCAGCACCCCAAAAGCAAATACATTTAACATTTCTGCAGCAAAATAAAAATTCACTAATCAAAACAAAGATGACAAACTGCTAACACCCACTCAAATCAGGTCTTATTGACAAATAAGTGTTAAAATTTTATAAAATAATCTTCGCTTTTAGAACGGTAGAATGGGACTGTGGACCTATGGGAGTCAAGTAGTAAGTGGAAGAAGGAAGAGGAGACCTCACATGGACAGGTATCAGAATATTTGTTATATTAGGAGACATTAGTTGAGATTAATTTCAATCAGTTTAACTGCCAGTGCACCCTGGTAGAACAACCGAAGAAGGATAGAATATTAAGAGTTGAAAAGACCCAGAACTCCTTACTTTACATGTGATCTTCCTCGAGACCACAGAACTGGCTGGTAGAACCCAGCTCCCTGAAGAACCTGGTTTATTCAGGTAACAGTGCCTCCCCTACCCCTTTCATTTGTTTGCCAAACGATTTTGAGAAAATGTGAAATGGAGACAATTTTACATCACACAACACAAAAATGGGTTAGACTCCTCACGTGGTGATTTCTCCCCTTTTATGCTATTTCTGAACTTCTCATGTGATCTTCTTTAGACTGACCAACTAGAGCCTCCTACCCCTCCTTTCCAAAGAAAAACAAACACTTCTGCATCTACCATTCAACTGCCTCCACAATATTCCTTTACTGTGTAGGTTGCTTCTCTGGGCCCAACTCAGTCTGCCCATCCCTATTTCCTTCACTTTTTTCTTCCTTCCCGAAAAGAGCTCCTTTAGCTTCTCCTAGTTTCTGGCACTGAATACATGGAAGGCATTCAAGTAATATTTATTGGATTTAATTGCTTTTCCTTATACTCTCATAATGGCCTTTGTCATGGTCCTCTCTACTTAAAAATAGCCCCGCAGTCCTGTTATCTGAAATAAATTAGATCCAGTGTGCTCCAAATTTAACCCAGCTAATGGAGCACTCCTCTTCTTCACTTCTCCTCAAAATCAGGAACGACAAAGATTTCAAACAAATACACTGTCATTAAAAAATAAAGACCAGTTATGTCAAAAATCCAGGTATATGGATCCCGGACAAAGTGAATAGCCTACGAAACCATTCCAATATAAGACCCAGATAATCTTAACACTAAACTTTAAAAGTGCCTCCAGGGGGCCGACCCAGTGGCGTAGCAGTTAAGTTCATGTACTCCGCTTTGGTGGCCAGGGGTTCACAGGTTCGGATCCTGGGTGTGGACAGACGCACCGCTTGTCAGCCATGCCGTGGCGGCGTCCCATATAAAGTAGAGGAAGATGGGCACGGATGTTAGCCCAGGGCCAGTCTTCCTCAGCAAAAAGAGGAGGATTGGCGATGGATGTTAGCTCAGGGCTGGTCTTCCTCACACACACACACACAAAAAAGTGCCTCCAGAAATATTTAATATTTATAATCTACATAATTTTAGAATTAGCCTGTGTGTGAACATACTATGAATAAAAAGATCTCCAATTTTAAGAGGAAGATCACCCAGGGAAATTCTTGCCTGTGCCTTTCCAATCCTTTTCATTTTCTTCAGTCACTTTCAACAGCACTAATGCGGTAAAAAAGACAGGTGGTAATAGCCTAGCATTGAAATTATGCTAAATATAAAAATAAAACAAACACCAAAATCAAACCCAAAACACCTAAAATGAATGTAGTGTTGTTATCTACATGCATTTATAAAGTTCAATCTTTTTAAGTACTAGGAAGAAGAGGGAAGAAAAATATTCCTAAAATAGCTTCAATACTACCTTTGCTAAACACACATTTTAAAAAAATGATTACAGAACTTTATATGCTCAATAACACAGACATCTGAAATTCTAAGCATCAAAGTTGCATATCAGTCTGTTAAAATTATGGTTCCACACTTCTACAGAAAAAAAAATCACGTCCACACACGTACTATTACGGAATTCGAACGAGGAATTGGTGAGGGGATGGGCACATATAAATAAATAGCTTTTTGAAAGATTTTTCTAAAATCTTAATATTTTCTTAAAAATTTTCTTTAACTCTTCAACTATACCTATTTATTCAAGTAAATGTTCTTATGATATTACTTTAGAAGTATTTTAAGTAAAATTTCAATTCCTTCAAAGCATTATACACTTCAAGAAAATTTCACCATTGTGATTATCTACGAAAAAAACCAAAAACCAAAGTTTTATATTGTTACCTGGTCTCGGTACTGGCTGTGCTGCAGGAGTCTGAGTCTTACGGGCCGATGCACCCTCCTTTAAAGAATAAAAATTGATAAATGACATCAAAGTTCCTTTACATAATAAAGACTTTCATTTAATTACTGCAAAGAAAGTCCATCTCTCTGTCTCTCATTCAGTCAGTCACTCCACTAACATGCTATGATCCTAAGAGTTTTTAAGAAAAACACCTCTCCTTAACTTCTATGCTATTGGTCATGAGGTAATAATAACAATCTTTAGTGGAAAATAAATTTAAATTGTTACCATACAGTAGTTACTGTAAGAATGTAATATTTGTCAAATATTCAATGATTTGCTTAATTGCTCACAATTCTAATAATTTCAGAAATGTTATTAATGGTTTTAAAATCAAGTCAATCTTTTTTCCCTTGAACAGTCTCAAAATGAATAAATGATACATAACCTTGCATTAGAAGGATGTAAACAACTTTACTTTGGCGTGCATAAAAACCCCACAAACATTTCAAATTAAATGCCTTCAAAATATTCAGGGAAAATAATCACATTTATGAAGATAAGATTGGTAACATTTAAGAGTGGTTGAAAAGATCCTAAAAACTGAATAACAAATCTCAACTAATTACTAAGCATGTACTATATACAAGGAAAAATGCCAAGTATTGAGGTATATCACTTAGATACTCAGGAATAGATGCCTCTGAAATGCTTAAGATACGTAAGTGGTCTATCTTTAGTACAATAGCTTCAATCATACTCACACTAAATTTTTAATTAAAATATTTTTCTTTATAGAAAACTACAAATGCAAATTTCAAAACAACTAGTAATTCATGGAGATTTTACTCTAGTTGTACTCAACTGAAGGAAATTTGACAAATATCAGGGAAATTACACAAATCCATAATAATAAAAATCAATGTTAGAATCACAGAAACATTTCTAAAGAAATACTGCTAAATAATTTTAATTTTAATCACATTACACTCTCCTCAAATTTTTATATTTTACATGGTAAAATCATTTGGAATGGTAGGCTATCCCACAGCATCTTTTTTTTTAACAAATGACTATAAAAACTAGCAGAACATCCTTTTCCAATATTTTCCCCCATTATATAGTTATATATTGATGTTTAAAATTGAGTCACTCTGGGTGCTGGTTTCATGGATGTGTTAAGTCTGTGAAAATTTTTCGAGCTTATGATACAATCATTTTTCTACAAGTACATTATACTGAAGTAAAATTTTTAATGTAAAAAAGGTGAGTTATTATTAAGGTGGAGAGCATATTAAACATTTAACTTCATTATAATGTGCTGAAATTTGCTATTTACTTTTTTCTCTAAGTTCATGTTAGGGGACATAATTGCTTTGATTCTTCTTTGTAAATCTAGTACCTAGAACATAGCAGACACTCAACAAATGTTTGCTGTACTGAACCGAGTCTAGATCTTTAAAAAATCAGAAGTCAAGGGATAATCATTAAATAGAAATCAGTTAAAGAGATTTTAGCTTTCTATCCCATGTTTCTGCATAAGGAGAAATCAACTAGACATTATATATTAAAATAACAAGAGTAAACTTTAACCATATTACACACAAATTCTTATACATAAATACTGATTCATGGGGTATGGTTTAAGTACACAGAGAAAGAAAGAAAAAAATAAAGGAAATGAGACAGGAAGAAAAATAATGAACACACACATATATTGACATCATTCTGTCTCCATTTGACTATAAGGTTGGCTGGATCCAAATCAAAGCCCTTTTCTTTTGAATAGAGCGGACTAAGATCAAAATCACTAGAATACAGCACTATATGCATATTGGAAAACTATCCAAGGGGCCGGCCCAGTGGCGTAGCAGTTAAATTCACACCCTCCACTTCAGTGGCCCAGGGTTCACAGGTTCGGGTGCCGGGCATAGACCAACGCACCACTTGTCAAGCCATGCTGTGGTGGCATCCCATCTAAAGTAGACTAAGATGGGCATGGATGTTAGCCCAGGGCCAGTATTCCTCAGCAAAAAGAGGAGGATTGGCAATGGATGTTAGCTCAGGGCTAATCTTCCTCACACACACACACAAAAACTATCCAAACCAAAACTGATTCAGCTGACTACTAAAATAAACCTATACTAGATGAACAAAGAGTATGGCTCTTATAACATGGGTCAAGAAAAGGTGCAAGCATGTAAGTAATAAAAAAGTCTTTTCCATTACAAATAACACAAGTATTTTTTCTATTTTTGAATAAACTCAAAACTAGAACCCTTTAAATACCAATAATGGGCATTTTCTGTTTGCCAAGTAAGCAAGCTTTTCCCATTCCGAATCATTCCTTTTTGGCAATAAGCCCTAGACCCTGTCCTGGGCTAGGTCAATCAAGAGTTCTTCTCTGGGATTTGTTTTATATATTGGAGCTAGCTAGTGACACCTCTAGCCAGAGGGTTACAGGAAGTAAGCCTACAATTACAGACAATCATGTCTCTTGACTGATGGAGAAAACCCATCTGCAGAAGGACAGAATGAAGCCAGCATGCAAGAAAAGAGGTGGAATATAACATCCCTCAGAACACCTACGATCTAGTTCTAATGGCCTGCAAGGCCTATTCTCCCCCTAACCCTTTGTGATTATACGAGCCACTAAAATCCCTCATCTCACTGCTCTATGCATCCCCCTCAATACTTTTTCGTCTCAATTAGTTGCAGAATTTCTGTTAGTTGCAACTGAAACAGTTTTATCTAATTTTGTCTTCTCGGATTTCTTGAAAATTTTAAGTTGCCGAAGTCACTCTAGTATAACTGTGCTTAATTTTGGAGTTAGTAAATCCATATAAATAAACACAAGCTTGCACACACAAACACACGCATACACAGAGCTACACAGCTATGATACAACAGTAGACTGTGAGTTCCTGAGAGGAAAAATGGGAAGGTCTTTGCCAACCATGTCATTAGTTTACTGTCATTTCTAGGACTCTCTAGCCAACACTAAGAGTTAAAAGCTCATTCTACTCTGATCTACATTATTTTGAAATAAAATTGTAGAAGTCATTGCATAAAGGACCTCAGAAATCACAGAATCCAATCCCACCACCCTTTACTCTAAAACAGAGGTGAAGTAGTATTTCAAAGGGTAAACAGCAGTATATCTGGCATATATTAAGAAAGAGGAATGATAATTGGCAGTAATATGGAATAGACTGACAGTTCTCTATTTGTAAAGATATTTGGATTGGGGAGAAAAATATTACCCAGCTAGCAAAAGAAAGGTACCAGCAAAAAATAACTAAAAGAGCTGACAAGTGGTGCTAACTGGAGAGGAAAAGCTGCTTTCTCTTGAAAAGCCAAAACCATTACAATTTCACCAAGACTTGAGGCATTCTGGAAAGGAAACAACTAATAAAAATGGAAGGGGGAAACAGTGATAGAATTATATTTCCAAAAATAACAAGACAAAACGAGGCTTGCCGTTTACAACCTTTACTCATCTTATTTTAGCAAATGAGATAATCTAAAACCTTCTGGTACTGGGAGAGAGAATACTGGTATTTACTACTTAAGTAGGAAATAATACCATAACATGCAATATCTTAAGAATAAGTATTTATAACAGTGTCATTTTGAAAAAGAATATACTATATGTAGTTAATACTGAGAAATGCTGTTTACATGAAACAGTAAAATACTGAAAATTCTTAATGAAGAAAACATATAGAATATATATGCAGACTCTAGGAGTTTATAACCTACCTTTTTGACTGCTTTATTCATGAGAGCAAAAGTAACATATGTTTTAAAAATTAAATAAATACTAACTGTACCCTTGCATGCTTTTGCCTTTTATCTTTTTTTTTTTTCACAAGATTCGCCCTGAGCTAACATCTGCTGCCAATCTTCCTCTTTTTATCCCTCCTCCCCAAAGCCCCAGCACATGGTTATACATCCTAGTTGTAAGTCATTCTAGTTCTTCTATGTGAGCCACTGCCACAGCATGGCTACTGACAGATGGGTGGTGTGGTTCGGGAACTGAACCCAAGATGCCAAAGCAGTGAGAGCGCTGAACTTTAACCAATAGGCCATCAGGGCTGGCTCGCTTTTGCCTTTTTAAAAAGTAACTTATTCCCATGAAATTTGGATTTGATATTTAGAATTCTCAGATATTAGGATTTTTTTTTTTTTAAAAAAGCATCTGAATTTTTAAGTACATTAAATGAGTTTTTAAAAAGAAAGTATTTTGGAAAAACTATGTAGAAAAAGGAAACCACAACTCTGTAGACAAATCACAGTGAGGCTGAAAAACACAAAAGATTTTAGGAGCAAAACACTTCAACACAGATTGTAAGCACAAGTAATTTTTTTAGACTTGTCATAACCTGGAGGAATATGTATACAATGTTTTTCAACACAGAAAATAGTTAACGCATTTCTAAAATATAGTATATCTACAAAATATATAGATTTGATACTTCAATCAAATCCCTCATCATGCTCTATAATTCTCTATTTACTTGTCTATTTCTCCCAACCAGACTGTAAGCTACTTCAAGTCAGGGACTGTCTATTACACCTCCAATGTCTGTTATAGAGAGCCAGGTGCATGGTAGGTGCTTAACAAATATACACTAATTAATTAAAACAAATCCATTTGCCTTAGCATTACAGATTCACTACTGTTACACTGGTTAAAACTATTTTAATGTGTTAAATGAAGATGATAAAAACATCATAAAAAGTTACTGAGAGAATTAAACAACATTCATTTATTCATTCCACATACATTCAACAGCAGAATGACAAACAAGAAACTAAGAATGCAGAAGTATAAACAAGAGCAAGGTGGTCCCTGCTCTCATGAGGTTTGCAATCCAACAGAGGAGGCCAGTGAATGAATGAATGAAAGTTTTAAAATTATAATTATATAGTACTTAATTATTTGTAACGTGCACATACGTATATTTGTCTGTAAACAAGTACATATGTGTGTATATATATCTGTGTATGTCATTCAGATCAGTGCCCAAAGTAAAGAGGGACTAATTGATAACTGTTAAACCACCTTCTTTCCATAAAGAAATATTCTCTATATGAGAATAAGAAAAGAACTAGCAAACCAAATTCAGCCGCATATTAAAAAGATTATACACCAGGACCAAGCGAGATTTATGCCTGGAACACAAGGATGGTTCAACATATGAAAATCAATGAATGTAATTACCACATTAACAAAATGAAGAAAAAATAAACTTCACGATCATCTCAACTGATGCAGAAAAAGCATTTAACAAAATTCAACACCCTCTCATGATTTAAAAAAAACTCAACAAACTAGGAATGGAAGGAAACTTCCTCAACATAATAAAGGCTATATATGAAACACCACAGCTAACATCATAGTCAATGGTGAAAGAGTGAAACCTTTCCCTTAAGATCAGGAACAAGATGCCCACTTTCACCACTTCTATTCAAAATAGCATCTGAAGTTCTAGCCAGAGCAATTAGGCAAAAAAAGAAATAAAAGGCATCAAATTTAAAAAGAAGTGATAAAATTATGTTTGCAGATGACAAGATTCATATGTAGAAGTCCTGCAGATTCCACAAAAAAACTGTTACATCTAATGAATGAATTCAGCAATGTTGCAGTATACAAAATCAACACACAAAAATCAGCTGCATTTCTATACACTAACAACAAACAATCTGAAAAGGAAATTAAGAAAATTCCATTTATAATAGCATTAAAAAAGAATAAAATACCTAGGAATAAATTTAACCAAGGAAGCAAAAGACTCATACACTAAAAACTCTAAAATATTGCTGAAAGAAATTAAAGCCATAAATAAATGGAAAGACATCTAAGTTCCTGGACTGGAAGAATTACTAGTGTTAAGATTTCAATACCATCCAATACAAACTACAGATACAGTGCAATCCCTATCAAAATCCCAATGGTGTTTCTGCAGAAAGAAAAATCCATCCCAGAATTCATATGGAATCTCAAGGGACCCCAAATAGCCAAACTAATCTTGAAAAAGGAAGAACAAATTTAGAGGACTCAAACTTCCAGATTTCAAAACTCACCACAAAGCTACAGTAATCAAAACAGTGTAGTATAGCATAAAGACAGACATATAGACCAATGGAATAGAATTGAGAGCCCAGAAATAAACTCTCACATATATGGTCAATTGGTTTTTTGACAAAGCTGCCAAGACCATGTAACGGGGAAAGGACAGTCTTTTCAACAAATGGTGCTGAGAAAACTGGATATCCACATGCAACAGAATGAAGTTGGACCATTATCTTACATCATATATACAAAAATTAACCCAAAAATGGATCAAAAGCCTAAATTTAAGAGCTAAAACTATAAAACTCTTAGGAAAAAACACAGAGTAAAAGCTTCATGGCATTAGATTTGGCATTAATTTGGCACATTCATGGACATGACACCAAAAAGTACAGGCAACAAAAGAAAAAATAGATAAATTGGACTTCATCAAAATTAAGCGTTTGTGCATCAAAGGACACTATCAACAGAATGAGAAGGCAATTCTCCCATAGGATGGGGAGAAAATATTTGCAAATCATGTATCTGATAAAGGGATTAATATCTTGGATATATAAAGAACTCCTACAACTCAAAAACCAAGAAACAACCCAATTCAAAAATGGGCAAAGGACTTGAATAGACATTTCTCCAGAGCAGATACACAGATAGCCAATAAGCACATGAAGATATGCTCAATATCACTAATCATCAGGGAAATGCAAATCAAAACCACAATGAGATACTACTTTACACCCATCAGGATGGCTATTATCAAACAAACAAACAGAAATTAACAAGTATTGGCAAGAATGTGGAAGAATTCGAACCCTTGTGCATGGCTGGTGGGAGTGGAAAGTGATGCAGCTGCTGTGGAAAGCAGAACGGCAGTACCTCAAAAAACTAAACACAGAATTACCATACAATCCTGCAATTCCACTTCTGGGTACCTCAAAGAACTGAAAGCACAGACTTAGATATTTGTACACTCATGTTCATAGCTGCATTATTCACAACAGCCAAAAGGTGGAAACAACCCAAATGTCCATTGATGGATGAACGGATAAACACAATGTGATTTATATAGACAATGGAATATCATTCAGCTTTAAAAAGGAATGAAATTCTGATACATGCTATAACATGGATGAACCTTGAAAACATTATGCTAAATGAAATAAGTTAGACACAAAAAGACAAATGTATGATTCCACTTATATGAGGTACCTATAATAGTCAAATTCATAGAAATACAAAGTAGAATGGTGGTTACCAGGGGCTGGGGGGAGAGGACAATGGGGAATCATTTTTTTAATGGGTACAGAGTTTCAGTTCAGGACGATGAAAAAGTGCTGGTGATACATAGTGATGGTTGCACAACACTGCGAATGTACTTATGCCACTGAATTGCACACTTAAAAACAGTTAAAATGGTATATTTAACGTATACTTTACCATAATTTAAAAAACTTTTTTGAAAAGCACAAATTATACTTAGGAGAATAAACAAAGTCCAATTACAAATTGTAGCAGACTCTTTGAGGGATGTCTGCTCAGAAAACAACCTGTTTCCCATCTTCAGAGCTGGACACTACCCACAAGGAATAAACACATGAACTAAGTTGACCCAGTCAGATCTTCACTCCTTAGGGAGTTTGAAATCCATACTGAGATATGCCGAGCAATCTGAGCTATAGTTACCTGTAGCGGTGCTGGCTTTAAGGATGACTATGTGTACAGAAGACCAGAGAGCTGGTGTGCAGATGCAGAAAAAGTGACAAGTAATCATGTGTCATCAGAGAGAAACACAGAAAAGCTTCCTTGATTTCTGACAGTTTTCCAATTTCTCACCATGTTCTTTTTTTGCTGTTGTTCTTTTTTTCATTTTTTATTTTTTTGTGAGGAAGACCAGCCCTGAGCTAACATCCGTCACCAATCCTCCTCTTTTTGCTGAGGAAGACTGGCCCTGGGCTAACATCCGTGCCCATCCTCCTCCACTTTATATGGGACGCCGCCACAGCATGGCTGACAGGCAGTGCGTCAGCGGGTGCCCGGGATCCGAACCCGCGAACCCCGGGCTGCCAAGCGCGGACGAAACCGCTGCGCCACTGGGCGGCCCCTCTCACCATGTTCTTTTAAAGGCCAATTTACACTTCTCAGAATTGGGTCCTGAGGAATATTCCTATACCATTATAATGTACTTCTTTTTCTTGCTTAAGCTGACTTGAGTGAGTTTCTGCTACTTGAAATCAAAAGAGCCTAAAGTAAATATTTTAATCTCAATGAAGGAAAAAGAAAAATTCTATTCCTACTCAAATCTTCTCAAGGTAATTAAAACTTTGACCTGAGAATACGATATTCATTTTCTTTATAGTCACAGACAAAATTGGAATACAAGTGCTAATGAGTAACATAAGAAGATATTCACTAATTTAAAAACTAAATAGTTTCCCATTCATCATTCTGTAGAATGCTTTCTTGGCTGAAAACTAAACTGGTTCAAAATAGAATGAATCACACAAAAACAGAGGCAAGTATAAATAATTTTAGATAAAAACAAAAACCAAGTGTTTAAGCAAGAACAGGGGAATCATGAAAATCTTATCTCCGCAGATTCACTAAACAAATTCTAAAGCAGTTAACATGCTAAGACAGTTATATGTGTCACCAAATCAGGGTGTACACTGCTCTAGCTGATAGAAGTTATGTAAGATGCATGAAGTGAACGTGATGGTTACTTTTACGTGTCAGCTTGTCTGCGCAATGGAGTGCCTGGATCTTTGGTTAATCCATTATTCTGGATGTGTCTGTGGGGATGTTTCTGGATGAGATTAACATTTTAATTGGTAGACTGAGTAAGCAGGTTGCCCTCCCCAATGTGGGTGGACCTCATCCAATCCACTGAAGGACTGAATAGAACAAAAAGGTAGAGTAAAAGAGAATTTGCTCTCTGCCTGGCTGTCGACAAGCTGGGACATCGGTATTCTCCTGCCTTTAGACTTAGACTCAGATTCAAAGTGGAAATGGCTCTCCTGGTTCTCAGGGCTTCAGATTTGGACTGGAACCATACCATCAGCTCTCCTGGGTCTTTAGCTAGCTGACTGCAAATCCTGGGACTTTTCAGGAAATAATCCTGGAGATAGATTTAGAAGCAAGCATACTCCATAATCACATGTGCTAATTCCCTATAATCAGAAGCAAGCATACTCCATAATCACATGTGCTAATTCCCTATAATCAATCAATCAATCTATCTATCTATCATCTATCTAATCTATCTATCTATCTACTATCTATCTATCATCTATCTATATCCTATTGGTTGTTTCTCTGGAGAACCCAAAGGAATACAGCAATTAAAATTTGGATCAAAAGAGAGGGAGAGAGAACACAAAATACTTATAATCTTGTATAGTGGGAAAATGTATTTTTTTCATTTATTTATCTACAGATAAAAAAATTACACCCAAATGAATGTAGAGTAAATGTTTAATCATAGAACTGCAATTAGAAACAAACCATGTGCACTGATCTCCTTAACACCAAAGTCTATAATGATCACATACCTTATCTTCTGGCACAAACGAACAATTCTTTTATATGTCTCACTGAGGTTCAATAAAAGCACTATCTTTCTCATTTAAAACCGGCAGGATTTTTTTATAGTGGCAGAAGGACACGGATAAGGTAGAAAGTCTATAGGATCATTTGTGTAGCTTATGGGTCCATGGACTAAAAATAAATACACTGACGCAACTAAAGGCAGTGTAAATCAGTACAAAAAAACTTGATTTAGAAGTCTTTAGCGCTAGGTTCTAGTTTTGGCTCTGCCACATTAAGAGTGGAGCTTTGAGAAAATCACAACCTCTTAGCGTCTTAGTTACCTTGCTTGTAAAGTGAGGAAACTAGATTTTTTAGATGACCTCAAATGTCCATATCTGCTCTGAAATTCCACTATTCTAATGTAAGTAATACCTTTTCACTAGGAACAATGCCATTACAGTACAACCTGAAGTGTCCAATTAACTAAGTTTGAAGACATAATTCAATATGGGTTTCTTTAAAATGATGACATAGCCATATAAATTTGCTCTTCTTTTATTCCATGTGAATAAAAACATAATATTCTCCTGCCTGGTTCTACCAAAGGTACATGTTCGGAATTAGATATTAATTTGGTTATTTTGGGAATCAGAATTACAGATACTGGCAATATAAGTAGAAAGAGAAGTAACAATATTGTAAGCTTTAGAAGAAAATATTCAACATTTTACCATTAATATGATTCAATAAATTGAGGAAGCTAAAACAAAACACAGACCTGTACATACTTAACTATTTGAAACCCTACACACTAAAACAGTCAAGTGAAATGTTCTGGAACATTATAAATTCCAAAGATAATAATAAATAAATTCTATGAAAAGTTACAATGGAAATATAGATAAAACTCAAAGTCAACTATGAAGATATTTATAAAAAAGAGACTCAATACGTTAATTAATAAGTAATCAGGGAGATAAAAAATGAAGGGTACAAACAGAAACATAAAAATTTTCATTTTTTAACTCTGGTTCACTAAAGCTCAGCAACTATATTATTATCCGTGAGACCTCGTCTTATTTAAAGAGGATAAAATTATTAGGAATACATGAAAAATTAAAAGGACAGAAATGTAATACAAACCAACAATTGGGAAGATCAAAAGTATCAAAGCAGTGAAACTGAGTGACACCATAATGAATTGCACTAAACAACTTGTACATGAAGGAAAAAAATGTAAATACTAACTATATAACATTTACTTCCAGTTATTTTGCTATCTTTATAATGATCTAGGTATCCCATAAAGTCCATCAATTCCTTGAAAGAAAGGAACCTAATGATGTATTCTTATATCCCCCTGTAGCTTACATATAACATACTCAATGTATTTTCTGAAGGTAAGTGAACCTCTTAGGCATCCACTAAGAAGTTGGGGGGGGGGTGTCAAATCCTAAAGTCAAACACTACCCCTTCCTAAATGCTACAACCTTTGCCTCCCTCTTTTCTGCTTTGCAAAGTTTCTTTACATTAAAGTTCCTATTTTCAATCAGATCATAAACAATCATTCTGAAGATAGCTACATGAATTTAGAAGCAAGCATACTCAACGCTCCGAGCTCTCTTCAAAAAAGCCCTTTAGGGAAACCATCAACAAAACGAAAAGACAACCCACCAACTGGGAGAAAATATTTGCAAATCATATATCGGACAAGGGGTTAATTTCAAAAATATATAAAGAACTCATACAACTCAACAACAAAAAAATGAACAACCCAATCAAAAAATGGGCAAAGGATATGAACAGACATTTCTCCAACAGACATTTCATGTGCCAACAGGCACATGTAAAGATGTTCAACATCACTAATTATTAGGGAAATGCAAATCAGAACTACAATGAGATATCACCTCACACTCATCAGAATGGCTATAATTAACAAGACAAGAAATAAAAAGTGTTGGAGAGGATGTGGAGAAAAGGGAACTCTCATACACTGCTGGTGGGAATGTAAACTGGTGCAGCCACTATGGAGAACAGCATGGAGATTTCTCAACAAATTAAAAATTTAAATACCATAAGATACAAATATACCACTACTGGGTATTCATCCAAAGAACATGAAACCAACAATTCAAAGAGATTTATACATCCCTATATTCATTGCAGCATTATTCACAATAGCCAAGACATGGAAGCAACCCATGTGCCCATCAACAGATGAATGGATAAACAAGATGTGGTATACATACACAATGGACTACTACTCAGCCATAAAAAAGACAAAATCTTGCCATCTGTGACAACATGGATGGACCTTGAGGATATTATGCTAAGTGAAATAAGTCAGACAGAGAAAGACAAACACCATACGATTTCACTCATATGTGGAAGATAAACAAATACACAGAGAAGGAGAACAGATTAGTCATTACCTGAGGAGAAAGGGGTAGGGGTAGGGTGAAAGGGGTAAACGGACACATATGTATGGTGATGGATAAAAACTAGACCATTGGTGGTGAACATGATGCAGTCTATACAGAAACTGAAATACAATAACATACATCTAAAATTTACACAATGTTATAAGCCAATATGACCTCAAAAAAATAAATAAATAAATAACCTTTAGGAAAAACATTCTATTTATTTACTTCTGACTTTTCCTTTCTTTTTTTATCTACTAAAGCTATGAAATAAGAAGCATTTTCTGATACTAACAACTTATATTTGGGTAACTATGCTTCTTTGTGAAGTTTTAGTGGAGTTTTAAGTTTCAACATATTACATATTACATCTACCTGTATTCACAAACTGTTATACTTTGTATTGAATTAATAGTGCTAAAATTTTTAAATACTATCAGTGTGTTGAGGAGCAAGGAGTAAGGTGCCTGAGATAATTTATTCAAAGATGCTGACCTAGTGGGCTTCACAACCCTATCAAACTCAACACATCCCCTTTATGTAAGAAATATTTTACAGTGACCCCCTAACAATTTGAATGAATACACAGGTAATATAATCAACCTATGTATGTAATTTTTGTTTGTTTGTTTTTTGTGGGGAAGACAAGCCCTGAGCTAACATCTGTTCCAATCCTCCCCCCTCCCTTTTTTTTTTTTTTTTTTTTTGCTGAGGAAGACTGGCCCTGGGCTAACATCCGTGCCCATCTTCCTCTACTTTATATGGGACGCCGCCTCGGCATGGCTGACAGGCAGTGCGTCGGCGGGCGCCCAGGATCCGAACCCGCGAACCCCGGGCTGCCAAGCGCGGACTAAACCGCTGCGCCATCGGGCGGCCCCTGTATGTAATTTTTTAATGAAAATCAATATCCTAACAAGTACAAAGGAGAAATTTTAAAAGAAATTTATGATGATAATATGTATTTCAACATGAGACTCTCAGACTTGATTACACCAGAAGACATAATGAAGTACCTATCCATAAAATCACAGTGAATGTAACAATTACAAATGCCCACAGACTGGTATATTGTACTGGTGTTTCAATTACTACGAGCATCACTGCCACGAGCAACATGATTTTTCGAAATCGTGAACTACTGGCAAAGCTCAGAACAAAGTGAAGTACAACCTTCCCTTGATATACACTGTAGTCACATTCCTTGGAAAATTCAGTGCATGTTAAAACTTTACAAAGTATACTTTGTATTCCAATTACGTTTTAGGTTCATTTAATTATAAAGAGGGCCTTTCACCCACACACAGATAACCAATGGGATATTCAGAAGTCCTTCAGAACATGGCACTAATCTTTGTTGTTTTCAAAGACTGTCCACTACACTACAGACTACAGACTACCTTCCCTGGCCCCACTCACTACATACCCTTCAATTATTTCATCAACCAAAAACACCCTCATAAACTTCTAGAACACATCCTAGAAAGTAGTATTACCCCCAGTACTACCCCCATTAAGAACCACAGCTCTAACCAAGAGTACCCCTGGTGTGCCAAACAACTGAAAGGGTCTAGTTGATCTGTGCTAAACTAAAATAGTCACACTACTGAGAAACCAAAGGATATGCAAGCATACTACTAAAGTATTTGCCAAATTACTGCTGATTTTAAATGCTTACATTTTCCCTTAGGATCATTAATAGTTTGCATGAATTAAAACAGATAAAGGTGTGTACAATTAGTTCCGAAAGAGACACTTAAATTCAGCCCTGCTCTCAAGTCAAAAGAAATTCTTAAACAATAAGAGTATCTGCTGCACAAGTTGGTAAAAACTGAAGGAGAAAAATAAGGCAGGCAAACACTGACACTTGTGGTCATTCTGAGATTGCTAATTTGCAATCAGGCTAATTCCTGCTTTGTGAGTTCAAAGAAAAGTAAAACTGGTTCAAAAATCATCTGTTGACTTCAAAGGAAAATTCTAAACTCTTAATAAACACAATAATTTTTCTACAAAAAGGGCAAACTACTTACTAATAGTCAATAGCCAAAAATATGCCATTGGTCCAAATCTTTTATGTAATGAAAATAATTTCATCTGATTTTAAGTCAAAACAGTCAAGAGATGGAGCAAACATTACTATGCAAAGCTGTTGACTGATCTCAATAAAACTAAAATTGGTCTCTAAATAACTGTGTCAAATGTCATTTTTCAGAGTACTACGGTGGGAATTACACCTGATCCAAAACATTAAGATTTTTCTCCAGCATTGGAAAAGATAGCTAGGTTCTTCAGGTGAGCCCTAGCTGAAATAAATGGCTTGCATTTAGGGGACAATGACTCACAGTAAAGCACGGACAGGAATGGAGACCAATGTGGGGAAAACCAGATTCATGTCTGGTTTTCAAGGATATTTGCTCATTCTCAATGAATGGAAATCAGCCGCATGGTTGATGTGTTCTACCCACACCCCTTTCTCCCTCATTCTTTCTACCAAGGACATTTAGTTGAATTGACATAGACAAACAGATAGTAGAACTCCATGAAATGACTTACTTTTACTATTAGATAGTGAGCAAATCTATACCTGATTTATCATGTAATAATCACTCAAAAACTATTAACTACATGAACAAAGTAGTAATTGCTTTTGTACCCAGTAGAAACTAAGAGTTAGGAGGCGCTGCAAATCCTGTCTTTAAAATTCTGACTCCTTGAGGGCTATTCTAGACATGCCCAGAAAAATCCTAAAGCCAGCCTGCACAGTTCTGGTCATAATGCACAGAGTAATGAGTACCTATTTGCCCATCGGGGATGTGTTATAAGACTTAAAAGTAGACCTATGCAAGTAAAAATTACAAGACATTTATAACTATAAAACTTAACAAAATAGCTGCCAGTTTGCTGAGTCTGACAAAGAAACCCGTCACATTTACTGAGAAAGTTTAACCATAGAATTCAGATGTTAAAAAGAAACTAGACTAAAGGAAGAACTTCTACAAGCTTGCCTGTCATAAGATTTTTACAGTTTCTCTTGGCTGGAAACATGCAGGTTGCTAGAAAAAGTCACTAAAGGAACTTTTATCTCATGCCCGCTCAGTTTTTCTGTACTTTATGTAAAGTTCTTGACCAGCTTAATCTAAATTTAAGAAACAGTTTGCAGGTATATCTAAAAGTTTAAAGTAAATTCTGATTAAGTACACAGGAATCTTTCTTCTTAGTTTTCAGGAGTTTCTTTTGCTGTATAAACACTTGCCTCATAGCAAGCACAGTTGAGACAACAGCCCACTGGGAATGCAGGGGCTCAACCCAATACTGGAGGGAACCACTAACCAGCAGGTTACCTAAGGAGTTCACTTAATAATCAAGATCCATAATAAATCCAGTGGGACATCAAAAGACAGTTCAATCAAAAGCTGGCAGAAAAAACTCTTAATCCTTTCTGGAGAAAGGGTAGGGAATGTGTCTAAACCATCTTTGTATCCCTAACTGCAAATGTTGGCACACAGTAGTTGATCAAAATGTATTTGTTGAAAAAGTGAATAAAGTGAAAATATAAACATCCATTTATACTTCTATGAATGATTTCTGGGTATGCTGTGCCAGTACTACAAAAAAAAAAAAATCCCACAATTTCTC
The DNA here is from genome assembly GCA_031878705.1 of Tapirus indicus. Lineage (NCBI taxonomy): Eukaryota > Metazoa > Chordata > Mammalia > Perissodactyla > Tapiridae > Tapirus > Tapirus indicus. The sequence continues at coordinate 24,109,481 of CM062939.1, read as the reverse complement.
TAGCAGTGCCATGCAGCATAATGGTTAAGAACAGAGCGTAAAGACTTAGATAATCTTGCTTTAATTCCCCGCTGGACTCGTTCTCATTAGATGATATTTGGGATCATTATTTTACCACTCTAAGCACTGGTTCCTCATCTTTAAAACAGGTATTACAATGGTAAAGCTATTATGAGAAAAAAAAGTCATTTATATAACAGCTCAGATAGGCTTAGCATGCAATCTGATTTTGGGTAAATACTCAAGAAATGGTCACTGTTGCTAGCTGCATAAGTCAAATCTTATGTAAGGAATTACTGGTAAATATTAATCTACTAAAATCCACTTTTTGTAAAATAAGCTATTTTTAAGTATGCACTTCAGCATTACTCTAAGTTTAATTAAAAAAAAAAAAAAAAGACTAGTGAGCATGTAGTATGGGTGGACATGGAAACTAAATGCCAAGAAACCTGGGTTTTAGTTCTCTCCTCCACACGTAACTAGAAAAAGTCAAAGCTCTAGCCTTGGGTTTCCCATTTATAAAACTCTTAATGTTTCTTCTAACATTTCTAGGAAAGTCACATACATTTCTAAAAAACAGTCAAAGGATTCCTAAAACTATAAAAGCACATTTCATCAGCTACACTAAAAAATATAATGAGGACAAAAAAATTTAAAATATTAGAGAAAATGTAAATCTATATTTGAAATAGACATTACTGGGGAAGATAGGTGGGATGAAGAGTATATGTGACTACAAATATACAGCTTAAGTTCCAAACCTATGAATTTCTAGGAGTTAATGTCCCTAAAGTCTCAGAGGAAAAACTGACAATTCAGGTTATTTTAAAGGGGAAAAAAAAAAGACAACGCCTCAATACTCTGCAGAAAAAAAGAAGTCGAGGTGCCCAGGAGACTAACCATACAAAGAAATACTTCAGAGTGAGTATCTAGTGCTTATCGAAAAATCTGCTTGACGGCAAGTTACTAAAGCACCCTGAAATATTAGGACAAGTAAATATAATTAGCATAACCTCATTACCCACCAAGAAGATCATGTATAAGTGTGCTGTATTTGTTGAATTCTATCACACATGAAATTTTAAAGAAAGAGAAAAATAAATAAATAAATGTTGACATTAAAAAGTGATTTTTAAAAAGTTTTGCTGCCTTCAAGAACACTAGAAACCACAAAAGAGAAAACAAGAAGGGGGGTGTATCACATCATGTGTCAGTAAAGCAATCCATGAGCCAATTTATATAAACCCCAGAAAATGGGGGGTGGGGGGTCATCTAAGTTACAGACAAAAGGTCTATGAGTCTTAACTAGATATTAGTAAAATCGGAGCAATTTGAGAAAAAAAAAACTTCAATGTAAGGAGCACACTAAGGGGTTAAATTATATCAACTTACATATAAAAGCTTATATTGCTTATGCCCTATAAAATCATGTAAGAAACATGAAAGCCAGCATCTAACACTGAAAACATTTAGAAAGCCTGTGCTTAAGCATCAAGTAAAAAAAAAAGGAAATAAGCTGGAAAAAATAAAATTATAACTATTCATTTCATAATCATCCCATTTTTGTACTATTCACTCATCACTCCAATTGTACTGAATATATACAATTTATCACACAGAAGCAAAATCTCTAAGCTTCTCCCTACCTTAGGATTTTAGTCAAAATGAACGCAAACAATCACGTGGGATCCAGCCAAGCAGTGACGTTCAATTCTGCTCTGTCAGAGAGAGCATCTGTCAAGCCCACATTTAAACTGCTGCCTGCCTGTGCAGCAGCTGAGGAACCGTGGATTTCATATTATAGACTAAAACCCCAGTAAAACTGCTCAAAATCCTTCCTGCAGCTGCCAGGCAACAACGAGAGTTAAATCCTATTCTTTCCCAAGACAAGCGAAGCCCTACATTCTAGCTCTGGCTGCTTTACATTGCAGCTCAGTGTTATTACTAGAAATATGGATACTGAGAAGAGAATACAGCACTGCATTGTCCGACCAGGAAAACGGCAGATGTAAAAAGCCTCAATGCATCAACTGTCAGGGAGAGTCCACAGTGCTTCAAACAGAAACAACTACAGCTCTTTTGTTTAAAGAAAGAGAAAGAAAACGAAAGAAAGGAAAAACCTCAGAAGACTAGGACCCATATGAACAAGGAGAGTAACTCGGAGACAAGGAGACAGATGGACACTTTGGATACTGTGGAAAGCAATCGCAGGAGGCAGACTACTGGGGGATGTGCGCATGTTCGATAGCATCTTTTTTGCTGAAGTGATGGCGTGCCAAAAGTATTTTCAATGGGTATAATCCTCTCCACATAAATGGCCTGACCAAGGAAGGTATGTTGATATCTGTGTGTGATATTCATTTAAATGTTTGTTACCTTTTCATTGCCCTGGAGGCACTAATATCTGATAAACAAGTTCATACAGTTCACTGTCCTTGAAACTATGAAAGCGTTTCTAAACATATGATTTTAAAATTTGTCATTGTTTAGAAGACAAGCTGTCACTGCTTTATTCAAGTAAATATGTAGCTTGGAGTAATTACAGATTATTAGACACATAAGAGAGAAAAAGCATATAGTAACAAGATGTGCTTAAAGGATTCTCTGAGAAATTAAACTTAAAAAAAAAATCTGTAGCCCTCTAAAGAAAACACAGAAATCCCCTATCAAATTGGGTCACATTGAATCCTTATCTAGTAAATTAAAATGCCTTCTTAAAAATGGCTATCAAAAGAGACAATACAGTGAAATTACATTCAACAGTATCAAAGATGATCTTAAGAGCTTTTTTCAAAGTCCTTTTAAAACAAAATCTTAATATATAACATCTCTTGGTAACAAAATCCTCCCTCCAATATCTATCTCCCCAAATAAAGAACACAACCTAACAGAGTACCCACAAATTTTAAATATTACTGAGCTATGAGATACTAAAAAGAAAGCATTTGCATAGAATCACAGAAGGCAGTCTGAGTTTATGCAAAGCACAAGACCACGGTAGATCTGCATGTTATCAGTGTCCATGAATGCAACTTTAAACAAAGAAATATCAATGGTTGCTAAAAATTCCCCCTTTTGAAATAGTGAGTTTTTATTTTAAGCAACAGACTGATACTAAATGATCGAGTATAAGGTTGTTCGTGGTGATCATTTTTAAAGTGAAATTCAAAAACATAGTATAAAATACTTTGATATAAAAATATACGTGAACGGCATTACAAGGTCAAAAAATTAAATATAAATGTGGTTACTGTGCTTCCAGGCTACGTTAATGTGTAGTAACGAGCTACTGCCATGGTATGTATGTGCAGAGCAGAAATAAATCTAATAAACTATTTTAGCAACAATCACAGTTAGAATAGCAACTCACGGCTCAGGAACTCAAAGATATTTCCAAAATTTTTTACAGATCTATCAAAGATCCTGACTTTTGCTCAATTTCACAGCACAGCTCAGTAACTTATTTAATAATCACAAAAGGAAAACAGTTTTAAGACATATGTAAGTACTCCATTCTAAAATCAAAATTAAACAAGTTTATCAGGCCCTATTACTATTACATTTCAACAACTCACTCATACCAGGAATTTTTATTCCACTAAAGACTGAAATCAGATGGTATTAAATTTAAAAATATGGTTGTAAAAATCTCAAGTCTCTCTTTAGCACCTTTATCTCTCAATGTTAAAGTCACCAATCAAACATTTTTGTAAGCTAAATATCTCAAAAGTATAGAATTTTTTTATTCAAGCACCACTTAAATCTAAAACTGTTCCAACAGATTAAAGATATCAACTTTCAAAAGCCAAATGATAAAAACTGTGTGTGTGAAGTAATTGAACAACATTTTACAGTAACATTCTCTCCACATACTTCAATTCTTAAGATGTAAATACACACTAATAACTTGAGAACATTATCATTAAAAAACTCATAAGAGATAAATCAAAGCTACTTCCATGCTGAAAATGTAAAAGTGCAAACCCATTTAGAAAACCGAAATATTTTCACTTTCTTGTCTTGTTCCTACTTTTTAAGAAATAAACACAATAGGCAGTAACTGGAGAATAATTTTATCCTTTAATAAAGGAGGAACAGTTACTTTAATGTTACTTTCTTTTTAACCAAAAAAATTATGATAACAACTGAGAGACTTTTAATACAGAATTTTTTAAGGCTAGACACACGCACTTCATTTATCAATGGGAGATTAACAAATGGCACACGGATTTCAAGCCTGAGCAGCTTGATATTTACAAACAGACAAACATCATGAATTTAAATTAAGATGCATCTCCATCACCTACTCCAACAAAATCATATAGAACATAAACTATGTATTTACGCTAGATTACAATATATAATCATTTGCCATTTTCTATAACACTGAAATACTTGAGAAACATCATTTAGGTATATTGCTTTCATAAAAATATCACAATTACTATGATATTTACCTTCATTCATTTCTTCAGTCCTTTATTCAAACATTCATTCAAATATCTGACCTTATATTTATTGCTTCTTAAACCACTAAATTTACACTTTTAAAAGATCTAAATGATTGGACTTCAACCAGATTCCAAGCATTACCATATGAACAGAGAGCTGACATTTAACTTCAGAATGTTTAAAATAAATTTAAAAAGCAACTTTTGTTTCTTTTAAATTTACACACATAACCCTTATATCTACTGGCTTCTTTATGGGATGGAGGAAGAATCATTACTATTTATCAAATATTTCATTTGAAAATAAAAGCTTAGAAAGAGTGTCCTGGTCTAAAGAGAATGGACAACTATTTCTAAGTACAAGAAAGAAAAAAGTGAGTTTCTAAATCAGAACACTCAGTTCTATTACTTTCAGCTTAGCTCACAGCAGAACTGTTTCACTGATACAGTGAATAGCCTTGGTCTTCATTAGAGTAATGTGAAATTAAAATTCATGTAAATAAACTCTAATAAATAGCAAACTAGATTCTATGTTTTTAAAATCCCAAACTTGAAAAAAAATCACTATTCATAAGCTCAAAAAACGATTAAATAATTTTTTACAATGAGAAATACCGTAACTTCTAAAAGTACTACATAATTTCAGATACTAGAAATTATTAAAAGCTGGTGCCTGTACTATTAACTTTAGAAATTTGTTCCAATTCCCACCTACTTGCTCCTCCTAGTGGCTGTTACTAGAATAGTAGGACTTTCATTCATACGTATGTCTTAACACTTTTGATCAGTATTTTCAATGTACTTTACATTATATATGTGATTTTTACTCCATAATTATTCAAATATATGAGGATTTCCATGTAAATGCCATGATTTCCCAAAAATAATTAAATTTCATGTCAAGTTTAAGCAAATTTGGTATTAACCATAAATCTCTCAAGACAAGCTAAATAAACACATACATATGTATATAATTTCAAGTAAACAAATGTTCCTACATTAAATTTTTTTAATTGACTAGTTTTCTTTTGCTTAAAGAAATAATTTTTACAATAAAAAGTTTTAAAAAAATCACAATTACACATTTATTAGTCCCTTTCCCAAAAAGTTTTTTCTCTCTTAATAGAAATCCAACTATAGCTCCTTACCCACCTCCTTCCCTTGATTCAAAAAACTAAGAACTGAAAACCGTGAACAAATTTGTGCTATGCACTGAAACACCTTGTTAAAAGATAACACACCCAGTTCTTAATGCGTGGCATCAGGAACCTCCCATATTGACATCTTATAACCTTTTTAAAAATCTAAGGCTCTAAGTGCCATGCTAGCAGAAGTCCTAAAAATAACAAGTTCTCTACATGCAAATTTAGACACAGCATAACTCAAGAAATCTTTAAAAATGCATTTTGTGAAATTTAAATTTTTAAACAGTTGGATATGATAGTAGCTAGTGCCTATATGTTGTAATAAATCTGAAAAGACTGTTCAAAGTAGTTCTTTGTTTAATTGTAACATGGAGACTCAACTGAGATACGACAGTGCTCTGCCAAGGCCACAGATAATTAATGACACTGAGTTGCTACATTTTAAAAATCAATCTTAAGTCTAAGTAAGGACGATGATCTCCTGAATACCTCATATTTGAGGTGGAAGTTAAAATTAGAAAACAGTGCTTGAAAATGTTCATCATTTATTACTGTCTTAAAATCCTGCACTGAAGTTACTGGACCCTGAAAATTAATTCTGACAGGTGCATCTTCTCATTGACTTTCTCAGCACAGTAGGGGCCAACGGAGACATGCCCAGCAGTGTCCTGTGACTAACAGAGCTCTGCCATAATCAACCTTGCACCGTCTGGCCCACAACCGATACATGACCATTTTACAAAAAAGGCTGCTGACTGCACACCATACCACCAATGGTATGTCAGATCAATTTTAATTAATGCCAATAAATTTTCCATCTGCTCTCAAGCCTTCTTACACGGCCTCCCTCAGGAATGCAGAAACATTTTTCTCTTCTACTTTGCATAAAACTTCTAAATCTTTAACTCAGGTCAAAAGTACAAATGATCATCAGAGCTGAGACAATGAAATAAGTGGAAGAAAATTAGTCCTCACTTCTCTTTAAAGTGCTTACTGCGCTACAAAGATACACTTTTAACAAAATTAATCCTGCTCTCAACGATGTTATGTTGCCAAGGGGAAACAAAATATAAACTTCGTTCCTGGGTTATCATATTTTCACAGCTTAAATACTCTTATTTGTCCTAATTTTATTAGCATCCAAAGTCTCTTTCAGGCAATTCTATAATATTTAACATTTTGTAAACTATTATGCTTCATCTTTATAGAATGACTGCGAGGGAGACAACGTGACTGAATTAGAAAATGATTACCAAAGGATAGCCTTGATTCAGGAGAAGAAAACATTTTCAGCCACCAATCTCGCATATCTCATTACAGGATATTTACAACATGCTTCAGTGGAGGAGAAGACACTGCTGCTTTGCAAAGATGAGCTGGAATGCCAAGAGGTCTCTGTTCCGTACCCATCTTATTGGTGTACTTTCTCTAGTGTTTCTTTTTGCTATGTTTTTGTTTTTCAATCATCATGACTGGCTGCCAGGCAGAGCTGGATTCAAAGAAAATCCTGTGACATACACTTTCCGAGGATTTCGTTCTACGAAAAGTGAGACAAACCACAGCTCTCTTCGGAACATTTGGAAAGAATCAGTCCCTCAAACTCTGAGGCCTCAAACAGCAACTAACTCCAACAACACAGACTTGTCTCCACAAGGAGTTACAGGGCTGGAGAATACACTCAGTGCCAATGGAAGTATTTACAATGAAAAAGGTACTGGACATCCAAATTCTTACCATTTCAAATACATTATCAATGAACCTGAAAAATGCCAGGAGAAAAGCCCCTTTTTAATACTACTAATAGCTGCAGAACCTGGACAAATAGAAGCTAGAAGAGCGATTCGGCAAACCTGGGGCAATGAAAGTCTAGCACCTGGTATCCAGATCACACGGATGTTTTTGTTGGGCGTAAGTATGAAGTTAAATGGCTACCTTCAACGTGCAATATTGGAAGAAAGCAGACAATATCATGACATAATTCAGCAGGAATATTTAGATACATACTATAATTTGACCATTAAAACACTAATGGGCATGAACTGGGTTGCAACCTACTGTCCACACATTCCATATGTCATGAAAACTGACAGTGACATGTTTGTCAACACTGAATATTTAATACATAAGTTATTGAAGCCAGACCTGCCTCCCAGACATAACTATTTCACTGGTTACCTGATGAGAGGATACGCACCCAATCGAAACAAAGACAGCAAGTGGTACATGCCACCAGACCTCTACCCAAGCGAGCGCTACCCCGTCTTCTGTTCTGGGACTGGTTATGTTTTTTCTGGAGATCTGGCAGAGAAGATATTCAAAGTTTCTTTAAGTATCCGTCGTTTGCACTTGGAAGATGTATATGTAGGGATCTGTCTTGCCAAGTTGAGAATTGATCCTGTGCCCCCTCCCAATGAGTTTGTGTTCAATCACTGGCGAGTTTCTTATTCAAGCTGTAAATACAGCCACCTAATTACCTCTCATCAGTTCCAGCCTAGTGAACTGATAAAATACTGGAACCATTTACAACAAAATAAGCACAACGCTTGTGCCAACGCAGCAAAAGAAAAGGCAGGCAGGTATCGCCACCGTAAACTACACTAGAAAAGATAACTTTTTTTTTTCAAACGTGCAATCTGTAAAATATTGCTAAAAGCATGTATAGTTAAAACTGATTACATCCATAGGACAAGTTTTAGTTAAAACTCATCACATAAAGGAATTCAAAAGAATATTTTTTTAATTTCTGAAGAAGGTAATTCTTAAAATACATTATATAACAAAGAGATATCCGAAAAGAATCTATTAAAAACTGTATAAGGGGATTCTGTGTATTAACACGCAATAACAAGCATGCATACATCAATGGTTCAAGATTTATGTTAGGGGCCAATAAGATGTATTTGCATACATTTTCCACATAAATTTTAATTTGAGAAATAGAGAGAGTCAAAAGACCCTTCATTTTAGATTCAGTTTTTCATTTCAAATATTAATTAAATGTAAATAAAACATTACTGTCAATTTTAAGGAAACTTTGTAATTGTGCAAAGGACAAATTTTCTGACCTGACCCTTCTAGGTTCTAAAAACTATATTCCATGCAATAAGATTTAGTTGAATGCTCCATAAACACATTTATAAAGTTCAGATGTTTCATCAATGCCGTTCTCATCTAAGTATTTACATTTCAAAAACAACTGGGATATTTTCTTTTATTAACACTCAAAGATATCTGGGAAAATTATTTTGACATGACGTGATAAAATGTGAAAAAAATCAATGTGTCTCAGGCTCAACTTTATATAAAAACAAATTAAATGTTTCAAAATAGAGAGTTTGTTTCCTTGTTGGTGTTAAGGGCCAAGCTAGTGTGTCAATGAGTTAGTCAGATCGGTTACTGCACTATTAAGGAGGATCACCGCTTAACTCCAGGCACATCTGAAAAAATGTGTCATGTTCCTCTAACCGAAGTAAAAGTGATTACTTACAGGCACAAAGAGAATGTACTGTTAAAAACAGATAAAGGATAAAGAGGGAAGCAGCAGTTTCATTCAATACATTTTTAAAAGATGCATGTCTGCCAAACTGCAACATATGGGAAGTTTATTTCCTGACAGCAGGTGTACACATGCCAATACTTAATCATTTTATGGCACCTACTTCTTTCTCTGAGTGCCAAGTTTACAAACCTGCAGTTTTTAATTTGGTAGATGACAAATATTCTGCATCACCAATTAAAAACCTTTTTGGAGGGATGGGAGAAAACTACAATGTTTGATGAAAACTTGATTCTAGGATGAACAATGTATACAATGCACTTTTATCAAGTTTTTAATAAAAAAAGTAAATGAAAAATCTTTACTGAGTGTCATGGTACAAATATTTTCACAGTAATTTTGTTTGGCTCCACCACAAATTTTAAAATCAAGCAATACTAACTCACTAACTTGAAAATAGTGTTTTTATTTCATACAAGTATGTAAACTTATGAATTTTAATTTAGTCAGGATGTTACTTATCCTAATTCTAACAACAATCATTTATATCCTTGATTCTATTTTGAAGAGATACTGCACCAAAACATAACTGTAACATTTATTAAAGTTCAGAATCACAGAAACTGTTTAAGTATTTATTACTTAATATGTTGAATTCTATTTATACTCAATTTATCTCCCATTTTCAATTCAGTAGTCTAAGTGGTCTACTCTACATGGAGTAATTCTGAAAGCTAAGCTATGTAACATCCCCAACTCTTGGTTAAGTCTGTTTTTCACTTAATTTATTCTACATGATTACAAAAAGAGTAAAATTACTAAATAAAAGTCACACATAAGAGGATAATACCAAATTGGGTAATACTGATGAAAGACAAAAGGACTCCTTCCCTCAATGTAGAGTAATCCTCTCATTTATACTTGAGAAGTTTGGACGGGGGAGGGGTATTGTATGCATGTGTGCAGGCACAGGTATGCACACAGAGACAGAACCCAGGTGCTACGTGTCAAATTATGATTCTAGTGCAGGGTCTTTAAAAGACAGTATCTTCCTTCTGGAAAAATTCAAGTTTAAAAAGTTGACTTATGAAAAACAGAATTCTTAACAGACAACTAAATTCCTCCTATCTCAGGCACCAATTTAAAATCTTTTTTTTTTTTTTTTTTTTTTATGGGGAAGACCAGCCCTGAGCTAACATCTGTTGCCAATCCTCCCCTTTTTGCTGAGCAAGACTGGCCCTGGGCTAACATCCGTGCCCATCTTCCTCCACTTTATATGGGACGCCGCCACGGCATGGCTAACAGGCAGTGTGTCCGCGGGCGCCTGGGATCCGAACTCACGAACCCCGGGCTGCCAAGCGCAGACTAAACCGCTGCGCCACCAGGCGGCCCCCTTAAAATCATTTTTATATCCCTGAAATAATAGAAGAAAACTAATGGGGATCTGATGACACTCAGAGTTCTCAAAGAGCACTGAATCAAATAATAAAGCTTCTTAGTATGCTGAAAATCCTTATTTTAAAATAAATATTCTACTATTAATTTATTTTTGACCTTCTACCCTTAACAATATGCAAGCTGATTTCTTCAGCAAAACATGAATTTTTATATCATATTTAAAAATTTAAATATCTCACCAAGTATTAATTATACCTTTTCATGCCCTACTATGTAATTTTTATTATACATGAAACTATAATTTTAAATGACAGCATTGCATTTGGTCAAAGAAAAAATTATAGGAGCAACTATGTAATCTTTATGCTCAAAGTGTTAACAGACATTTTAGAAGATAAAAATATCAAAAGTTCCAGTATTTACACCAGTTTATTTTGATCAAGATTATAGGTTATGAAATTCTAATTCAAGCAAATAATTTAAATTTCTCACCTCTTAGTTTACAGCATAATCACATATAATCTCAACTGGAATCTTATTAATATCTATTACCAAAAACCCCCGTAAATGACAGCGGCGGCGGCGGCAGGAACCATTCACTGACAGCACACACTGGGTGCCTGAAACTGTGTTCAAGCCTTTACAAACAAGATCTCATATAATCCTGTTAGACACTAAAGCAGCAGGGTTCCATTTCAAAGACCATACTCTTAGCCATTATGCTATTCTGCTGTATATTTCACATATGACACCTGCTACAAGGTCTAAAAAGCTAAGCAAAAATGGCCTGTCTAGTCTCCTATTCTCTGCTTATTCTTCATCTTCTGCCAGCGCCGCCAGGCTTCATAACCGTTTCACATACTGGAAGGGCACCTGATGTTAGGTGCCAATAAAGAGAAGGGAAAGGAGAGGAGGTCTGATCCCTCCCTCAGATATTTTTTCTCCTCCTTTTCAGTTGGTGATGACTGGTGGCCAGAACCTTAGAAAAGCATAAGCATTACGGCTTATCTCTTGCTCCTCTGGGCTCTGAGACACATCTGCAGACAACAGGCAGGTGGCACTTAGAAATTATAAAAGGTGCTTCTTTTGAAGCACAGTTGGTCATTTTTAACAGACAAAAGTAGCACTGTATTTACCTACTCTTACGGACAGTCACCTTCTGTTTTGCTGATGAGGTGGTAAACCTTTTACCCAGCTGACTCAAGTTTTTTTTTTTTTTTTTTCAGTTTTTACTAGCTTAACTACAAAATTTGACTATTAAATTAACACAGATTTAAGAAGCCAAAAAATATCCCCACTACACATTCTAATATACCTCACAGAATATCAGTGTATCACTTAAACATGCTCTCAGAAGACAGGTAACATGCATCAAATACTAAAAAGGGACATTGTGAGTTTTGGGAAGATATCCGTCGCCGTACACTCCATCAATACCCGCATACACACCCTCCTCCAAGCACCATGTGACTATAAACCTTACTTCTTTCAAGACACAATTTGCCAGAGGAGGAAGAAAAACATTTCTGTACCTAAAGGAACTGCTTCCTCTCCCTTGACCACAGCAAATGTCTGAGCTAGAGGACAACTGAAGCTGAAGCAACTGCCTCAGTCTGTGTACTGCTCTAGTCATCTCAACTTCCAAATGAATCCTACAGATTCTAAATCTGAATCTCACTTTAGACAGTATCCTGAACACTGAAAAAATGAAAATAGATCAACAGCATCATAAAAAATAAATATTCAAGAACAGAAAGCTATAATATTACATGCAAAACCTTAAACTCATGCTTTTATGAGTTTTCAATTAAATGTTCAAGGGTTATTTGCTTCATTGTCACAACTAAAATGCTATTAAAAACACATTAGAATACAGATAACAAACAGAATTAACATGAGATTCTGGTGGCAATGAGAATTTTCTAACATACTGAAGATTTGAAACAAGTTAATAAAATCACATTGTAACCACCACAACAAATTTCTTTAAAGGAATTTAATAAAACTCTTTCCCACTTATGATTTAAAAAATAAATACTGTTAGAAAATTACAACTAAATCAGTGTAAACCACAGCCAAAATCATACTTAATTGCCAGAAAAAATTAAGAGTAGAAATAAGAATGCTCACTAAGCCCATAATTAGACACAGTTTTATGATTTAACAGTAGTTTTCAAACCAATTTCCTCAGGTGTTTCAGTAATAAGTAGTAACCCCAGGGCCGGCCCAGTTGCGTAGCAGTTAAGTTCACGTACTCCGCTTTGGCGGCCCGGGGTTCGCAGGTTCAGATGCCGGGCACAGACAGACACACCGCTCGTCAAGCCATGCTGTGGCGACATCCCACATAAAGTAGAGGAAGATGGGCACGGATGTTAGCCCAGGGCCAGTCTTCCTCAGCAAAAAAGAGGAGGATTGGCAACGGATGTTAGCTCAGGGCTAGTCTTCCTCACAAAAATAAAAATAAAAATAATTAGTAAACCCAAGAGTGGTATTCTAGAGTCCTGCCCTCACTCTAATAGCAGCTGTACTTTTCTGTTTTATACGAAAAGACTCCATGCAAAGTTCATTTGAAAAGAGTTTCCACTGTTTTGGTTTTTTTTAATTGAGAGCTACCTCAATGATTCTTGAACTGAAACATAATTACAAAAAATGGAAATATATATATATAATTATTATATAACACCCAACAGATAAAATGACTCAAAGAATAAAAAGAACTCAGAAAATCAGTCAAAAGCACAATTAAAATACTAAAACAAGAATCTTACTCATAACTCATTATACAATACTACGGAAAAAAATTAATTCACAAAAGCAACATTTAAAAAACAAAGAATAATCACTACCACAAGTAAGAGGGAATTCCAGGGAAATATTAAACCTTCATTGAAAGGTATAAAAATTCCAACAATAAGAGAATATTTTTTTAGGTAACAAGAATATCTACTTTTAAAATGGGCATTCTTCCCCAATGAACATGTTTTGTTCATCTGTATTTTCTAAATATTCTAGGGAAAAAAACTGTTATAATATATAGGATCAGTGTAAGCCCAATCAAATCTTAATAAATATTTTTTAAGTTTTTAGTGTGTGTAAATGGAACTCACAAAATGATTATAAAGTTAACATTGAAAAAAGGTATCAGTAGTTAAGAAAATATTCAAAATAACGATAAAGAACTTTTACAGTCAACAATGATTTTGGTTTGTAGTGGTACAAGAATTAGGCAGTTAAATCAAGAAAACAAAATTAGACTTTAAAGAGACCCTACCATATATAGTAACCTGGTATTATGAACAAATTAGAATTTAATATTTCATTATTCAATAGAAAAACTGGCTAATGTCTAGGATTTAATGTTTAGAATTCAAGTTAAGTCCTCATATTATTACAAAAATAAATTCCAGGTGTAGCAAAATAAGTATAGTACTATACTAATAATTATCAAACTTACTACATGCTAGGTACTGTTAAGCATTTTAATCAGAGGGTGGGGGGACTATTTTACTGATCACAAAGTAAAAATAAAATCAGAGAGAGAAAGAAATCAAGCAGAAAAAGATAAACAGAATATTAACCCGTGCATAAAATTAACTTCTACCCTAAACAAAATTAAACAAAAGGTAAAATACAAATTGAGAAAATATTTACAATAATTGACAATAGGATATATAAAGAACTCTTATAAGTCAGTAAGAAAACTTCAATATTCCAAAAGAAATCTGATCATAGCCATAAATAAATAAATCACAATGAAATCATACAATAAACAAACCATATTCAGCCTTATTAGTAGTCATATAAATGCACTTAGAATGCACTAGGTCCCATCTTTATCTACCAAACTGGAAGATATTTTTTAAAATAATAGTCTATTCAGGTAATGAAAATGAGAAAGTCCCCAAGTGGCAGTGTAAACTGGTACAGTCTTTCTGAAAAACAACTTAAAAGTATTAAAATCTATTATAAGGCAATAATCAAAGAAGCAAAACAAGGAAAAAATTTTAAATTTCCAAAACAGAGATTAAATAAACTGTGCTAGTTATACAATGGAATATTATAGTCATTTAAAACTTGGATTCAAAGACTATTTAATAACATAGAAAAACACTCATATATTCTATTAAGCCAAAAAAAGAAAAAAATCAGGATACAAAACAATGTAGTATGGTTCATATTCCACAACCATACACATTCAAAAAAAAACTCCAGAAAATAAGTATGTAAAAAAACGAATGGTGATTTCTGGAAAATGGAATAATGGGTATTTTCTTCTTCATAGTTTTCCGTGTTTTTTTCAATTTTTCCAGGTTTACAATTACTAAAAAATAAAGTTATTAACAAGCTAATCATAGCAAAGTTTGTCCTGTATCTTGTATAATTAGCACATATTCACTAAGTTCACCAAATTTACTCTAATTTAATAAATTTCAAATATTTTTAAAGAATTTCTAGAGTTACAGATGATAATCAAAGTTTTAATAAAGTGACTGAACTAGAAGATCTTTAAGAGAAACTTTTTTCAATCATTCATTTTTTGAGAGCCTACAATTTGTCAGGTACAGACACTGATGATAACCAGACAAGATATGGTCTATCTTTCTGTGTGTGTGTGTGTGTGTGTGTGTGTGTGTGTGTGTGTGTGTGTATGTAAGACTAGCCCTGATATGGTCTATCACGTGTGTGTGTGTGTGTGTGTGTGTGTGTGTGTTTCAGACTAGCCCTGAGCTAACATCCATTGCCAATCCTCCTCTTTTTGCTGAGGAAGACTGGCCCTGGGCTAATATCCATGCCCACCTTCCTCTACATTATATGGGACACCGCCACAGCATGGCTTGACAAGCAGTGCGTCTGTACACACCCAGGATCCAAACCTGCCAACCCCGAGCCGCCGAATCAGAGTGCGCGAACTTAACCACTACGCCACAGGGCCAGCCCCAATATGGTCTATCTTTAATAAATGATGCTTGGGTAACTCAATAGCCATAAGAAAAAAGACAGAATTAGATATGTTCCTCAATCATATATCAGAATAATTCCCAATCAGATCAAAGATTCAAATGTAAATAATGAAACAAACTAGTTCTAGAGGGGAAAAAAGTGAATTCGTTTATAACTTGGGAGAAGTGTAACTTTCCTACATATGACAAAACCCAGAAGCAGTGAGAGATTTGTAACTGTAACTACATAAAAATTTGGAAAAAAACTCTTGCATGGCAATAAAAATATCATCAACATAATCAGAAGACAAATGACAAACTGGGAAAAGATCATTTGCAACCTATAAAGGTTTAAATCCCCAATATATCAAAAAGAGAGAAAGATATAGAAAGAGAAGAAGAAGGAGGAGGAGACCAACATTCTGATAGAAAAATGGGGAAAAAGCATTAATCATTTAACAGAGAAAGAAACGATATGACCTCTAAACATGGTCAACCTTGCCCATAAGAGGAATGCAAATAAAAACTTCACTGAGAAACCATCCTTCACCTATCAGATTAACAAAAAGTTAAGCCTAACATCATACTCTTTTCATAGACCTGTGGGGAAATAGGCACATTCACAAATACTAGTGGGAATGAAACAGTACAGCTCTTAATGGAGGGGAATGTGGTAACATTCTGCAAAATTACATAAGAATTTACCCTTTACTCATCAATTCTGCATCTAGGAACCTCTTCCCTAAATACACTGATAACAACATGAAATAAAGTAGGTACATATAAAACTAATCATTGAGACATGATTTGTAACAGCAGAAGACAAGAAATCAACCTAAATGTCCATCCATATGGGACTGCTCAAATAAATCAAAGCACACCACAACTTACGTAGACTACATATCTCTAGGGGGATACAGTCTAAGGAAAAAATAATTGCACTCAACTATCTTATAGTAAATAGTAATGCTAGTATTGTTATTCTGAAATTATTACTGAAATATCAGAGCAAACAAATTATGCTAATATGGTCAGGAAATGCTGAGAACTGAACTGTTTAAGAAAATACTCTCTACTGATTATCCATATAAACCTGTGCTTATATATGTCTTCACTAGGAAAACCAAAGTTATTGAAAAATAACAGTTTTACTTATTCTCAAGGATACCACCATGTAACCATAAATGGAGTAAAGAAAGAGGATGAGGGAGAGAATTATGGGGAACCGTGAGCATTAGAAAAGGAAAAACAGCAGACTCAAATCTGGATAACTATTATACCTCAACAGGGGAAAAGGAGAGAACCATCTTTTTCAAGACCTACTTCTCAGGTCATTAAAAAGAAAAAGGCTGAAACTAAGAATACCAGATCTGAGTTACTACTGTGTATAGTGCTTCTTCAACTCTACCTCTATAGAAAATTGGAGTTCCATCAGCTGGAGATGGCATATTCCTAAAAAATGATTCATGATCTTTTAAAATTTCTAGAAAATTCCCAGCACTGGCACACTTTCCTTTGGGAAGCTACTACACCCTCAATTTAAAAGCTCTAGGAAGACTTTCAGTCAAGGTGCCTGCCTTGCACTGGTCAAGCTAAGAGAACCAGAGACGCTCTCTTCTAGTAATTTGAATCTTGAGGTAAACAAACGTACACAAACACTCAGGCACGCACATACACACTCAGGCGCACACACACATACACAGAGAAAATGGTTAGAGCTAATTCATTTGAACTTCAGGACTCTGAAGAAATTATCTATTAATTCTTGATGCCTACATTCCCAGAGCTGCTATGGTCCCTGTCCCTTCAACCACTTGGTTCTTCAATTTTTTGAGCTCGCCCATAATTTTCCAATACTTTTCCTTTTTTTGCTTCAGTTAGTCAGAGTCAATTTTCACTTGTAACCAAAAAATCCTAACTGACAGAAAACCTACTACCAGCAAATTCTGCAGTAATAAAATTGTTCCTAGC
The DNA here is from genome assembly GCA_031878705.1 of Tapirus indicus. NCBI lineage: Eukaryota > Metazoa > Chordata > Mammalia > Perissodactyla > Tapiridae > Tapirus > Tapirus indicus. The sequence goes on along the minus strand of CM062939.1, from coordinate 24,092,080 downwards.
TCCTGTGATGAGTCCATAACACTCTAGAAGACCACATCTTCTCTGTGCTCTGCCACCTGAACAAACGAGGAGTGCAAAGGAATCCAAGAACAACTTCTCTGTTACAGAAAACAGGCTGAAAATTTTATAGCTGTTCATAATCCATATCCACGGCCCAGCCTCAAAAGAACAACAAAGTAGTTTTTGTGCATAAAACATAATACAACTGAGACTAGGTGCTATAAACACCTTATTGCTGAGGAGGGATCCGGGAAACAGGGTTTGGGCCTGTGTTCCTAAAGTTACATCACGATGAGGCCGAGCCAAAGTGTCCCCATGGTTACCACAGAAACTGACTGCCTGGGGCCCGCCCGGTGGCACAGCGGTTAAGTTCGCACATTCCGGTGTGGAGGCCCGGGGTCCTGCCAGTTCGGATCCTGGGCGCGGACCTACTCACTGCTCATCAAGCCATGCTGGGGCGGCGTCCCATATAGAAGAGCTACAACTCTACAACTATGATACACAACTATGTACTGGGGCTTTGGGGAGAAAAAAGAGAGGAAGATTGGCAACAGATGTTAGTTAGTGCACGGCCAACCTCCCTCAAAAAACATTAAAGAAACTTAAAAAATTTTTTTAAATAAAATTTAAAAAAAAGACCTGACTGCCAGAGCTTGATACACTGTAAAACACTATCTGAGCTTAGAAATTAAGGAACAGAGAGGACTGGACCATACTGTTTCACATTTGCTATTTAAAACTGTATTCCTTTATCAGAGATCTCCTGACAAGACCAAAAGAAAAAAGCTGCAACCTTCTTCTTCCTGGTAGATTTATATAAAACAGGGGGAAAAAATGAATGACTCCTACACACTGAAGAAAGAAAGCTAAGAACTGTGCAAAAAAGCCAAGTAAACTTAACTTTTACAAAAATAAAATGAAGTTCTTAATTAAAGTTCATAACCATAACCCCAAATTTAAAGTATATGTTTGTCTGAGTGTCTGTAAGTACACCTACATTTAACAGCATATTTTTAAACTCAAGCTATCTTCTCTCATCTCCAAATTTAATACCTTTTCATCATTTCATGTGAATGGTTATCTCCATTCAGTGGCCATATCAGAATACCAAGAGTCCCCCTTGCCACTTCCTTCTCTTGTCATCATCCATATCTACCTATCCCAAAAACCTGGATTCCTAATGGAATCCATCTACTTTTCTTCATCCTACCCTTCTAGTAGTTCAAATGAGGATCTCTCACTTGAACTACTCCAATACCTTTAACAGCTGGTTTCTTCAGAGTCATGCAATCTGTTCCCCATATTATACCCAGGATGGTACTTTCAAAACACAAAGCGATTCGCACCATCTCACTGCTTCGATGGCTTCCCAACGTTCTTAGGATAAACACCACAATCCTCAAATCCTTCGCTAGCTACAGGCCCAGGAATGATTCTCTTCCTTGCTAAGGCTAATCTCTCTACTCAATCTTTTGATCCCATTCCTGCCTTCTACCTCTCTTTCTCAAAACTGACTTTAAAAGCAATAAACAAAAATCCTAGATTAGAAACAGTGAAGTGAAATTTGACTCAATAAAAAGCCTCACTTTTTTGGGTTTAAAGCATTTTCATCTTATTTGAAAAGAAACCTTTTTAGGGTATCAAATCAATTTTTCTCTACAGTGGTAAGACTCTTCCACCGATTGGATATGGGCTCACCCACACTGCAAATAAAGCCAACAAATAAGTAAACATATGTTGACAAAAAGAACAAGTATTCTGAAATAATAACTATCATCAGTTACACAAACTTTAAATCCCTCTCAATCATCTTGGACTATACAAAAATGGATTTACAAACAGCCTATTAGAACTTAATCACAGACAGAGAAAGTACTGATGACCAAACTTACCAAAAGCCACTTACGTTTTACGGTCCTTCATATTACACTGCAATTCTAAGCAGGGAGTACGACGCTTAAGATCAAGAAGTGAGGTGTTAACTTTCCTCACTCAATATAAATTCAATACAGATGAAACTGCTAGGCATCATTTCCCAAAAAGACCAGTTTTACCGTGCAAAATTCTAGAACTCTAACATTAGGCAAATCGAAATTCTTGAGCCCAGTGCTCCTTATGAGGTGAAGAAACATCCAAAAGTCCAATCACTTGATAAGTATTTACTGACAGGCATTGAGACATGAGCTGTGGATACAGTGATGAACAAAACAATCATTAAGTTGTTGAGATAATACTCTTTGACAGAGAAAGCCGGCTATCAAATCTTCATACAAATAAGTGGAAAGGACAACTGTGCTATCTGTCATGAAGGAAAGATCCCAGTACTTTGCAAGTGTATATAACAGGAGATTTGACCTAATCTGTGTTGCCTAGGGTCAGAAAAGCCTCCTCTGAAGAAATGTTTAAACTAACATCTTAAGAGATAATTAGAGGTTAATCAGGCAAAATAACAATTCTAGGGGGAGGGAACAACAGGTACAAAGGCCCTGAGGTGGGAAAAAACCATGGCACAAAAATAAAGAGAAAGATTGGTATGAGCTGATGCCAGAAAGGGAAAGAAAGAAAGGGACATGTAAAACCACAGGAAGACTTGTAGTGCATATTAAGAATTATGGTTTTCACATGATCATCTCAATCGATGTAGAGAAAGCATTCGACAAGATCCAACATCCATTTATGATAAAAACTCTCAACAAAATGGGTATAGAAGGAAAGTACCTCAACACAATAAGGGCCATATATGACAAACCCACAACTTACATCTTACTCAACAGAGAAAAACTGAAAACTGTCAAGTTCCTTTGAGAACAGGAACACAACAAGGGTGCCCACTCTCGCCGCTCTTATTCAACATAGTACTGGAGGTTTTGGCCAGAGCAATTAGGCAAGAGAAAGGAATAAAAGGAATCCACATAGGCAACGAAGAAGTGAAACTCTCACTGTCTGTAGACGACATGATCTTATATATAGAAAACCCTAAAAAATCCACTGGAAAACCATTAGAAATGATCAACAATTACAGCAAAGTGGCAGGGTATAAAATCAACTTAGAAAAATTAGTTGCATTTCTATGTGCTAATGATGAACTAACAGAAAGAGAACTCAAAAAGACAATCCCATTTACAACTGCAACGAAAAGAATAAAATATCTGGGAATAAAATTTAACCAAGGAGGGGAAAGACCTATACAATGAAAACTATAAGACACTATTAAATGAAATTGATGATGACATAAAGAAATGGAAGAATATCCCATGCATGTGGATTGGAGGAATAAACATAGTTAAAACGTCCATACTACCTAAAGCAATCTCCAGATTCAATGCAATCCCAATTGGAATCCCAATGACATTCTTCACAGAAATAGAACAAAGAATACTAAAATTCATATGGGGCAACAAAAGACCCTAAATAGCTAAAGCAATCCTGAAAACAAAGAATAAAACCAGAGGTATCATAAGCCCTGACTTCAAAATATACTACAAAGCTATAGTAATCAAAATAGCATGGTACTGGTACAAAAACAGACACACAGATTGATGGAGCAGAATTGAAAGCGCAGAAATAAAACCACACATCTACGGACAGCTAATCGTCGACAAAGGAGCTAAGAACATACCATGGAGAAAGGAAAGTCTTTTCAATAAATGGTGCTGGGAAAATTGGACAGCCATGTGCAAAAGTATGAAAGTAGACCATCTTCTATTGCCATACACAAAAATTAACTCAAAATGGATTGAAGACCTGCAAGGGAGACCTGAAACTACAAAACTCCTGGAATAAAATATAGGCAGTACACTAATTGGCATTGGTCATAAAGGTATCCTTTTGGATTCCATGTCTACTCGGACAAGCGAAACAAAAGAAAAAACAAACAAGCGGGACTTCATCAGACTACAGAGCTTCTACAAGGCAAATGAAACCAGGATCAAAATGAATAGACAACCCACCAGCTGGAAGAAAATATTTGCAAATCATATATCCAACACAGGATTAATGTCCATAATATATAAAGAACTCACACAACTGAACAACAAAAAACCCGATCAAAAAATGGGCAGAGGATGTGAACAGACATTTTTCCAAGAAAGATATACAGATGGCCAATAGGCACATGAAAAGATGTTCAACATCACTAATCATCAGAGAAATGTAAATCAAAATGACACTAAGATATCACCTTACACCTGTTAGAATGGCTATAACCACCAACACAAAAAACAACAAATGTTGGAGAGGTTGTGGAGAAACAGGAACCCTCATTCACTGCTGGTGGGAATGCAAACTGGTGCAGCCTCTATGGAAAACAGTATGGAGATTCCTCAAAAAATTAAAAATAGAAATACCTTATGATCCAGCCAATCCCACTCTTGGGCATCTACCCAACAGATCTGAAGTCAACCATCCAAAGAAGCTTATGCAACCCTGTGTTCACTGCAGCATTATTCACTACAACCAAGAAGTGGAAACAACCCAAGTGTCCCTTGACTGATGATTGGATAAAGAAGATGTGGTATATACATACAATGGAATACTACTCAGCCATAAAAAAAGATAAAATTGTCCCATTTGCAACAACATGGATGGACCTAGAGGGTATTATGTTAAGTGAGATAAGCCAGAGAGAGAAAGACAAACACCATATGATTTCACTCATATGTGGAATATAAACTAACACATGACAGAGAGAACTGTTTGGTGGTTACCAGGGGAAGGGGGGGGGGCTGGGCACAAGGGGTGAAGGGATGCATTCATATGGTGACTGACAAATAATAATGTACAACTAAAACTTCACAATGTTATAAACTATTAAGACATCAACAAAAATTAAAAAAAAAAAAAAAAAGAATTATGGTTTTTAACCCTAAGAGTAACAGAAGGCCAAGATACAGCAATATTTGGAAAACAGAAAAAAGTTGAGGCTACCTCATGCCTAATGGCTTCTATCTTCTTAAGTGTTTGAAGCACACTGGCTGCAACATGAAGAACGGATTGAAGAGACATATGAGTGATGTGAGAAGACCAGTTATGAGACCTACATAATCCAGGGAAGAGAGAAAAACAGTTTGGACCAGGAAGGACAGTAGTGATATGAAGATAAGGAAATCCAGAGACATTAGGAAATAAGGTCAACAGGCCTTCTTGATGTCTGGATATCGGAGGTGAGGGAGAGGGAAGTAAGCCTAAGATCCTAGCCTGGGCACTGAGGGGATGATGGTACCATTTACCAAGAAAGAAAACACTATACAAGAAGAACCTAATTCACCAGGGACAAAGTAATAGAGGGCCATCAAGAAATGTATAAAAGGACTGTCAAGTGGCACTGGGGGACTATATCTTAAAAAGCATCAATAACAATAATAATAAATGTTAATGTCTACTCTATACACATATGAAAGAATGGAAAGTAACAAAATATAATGTATAATATGACCATAAGAATCATGCATTTGATATATACTTTTCAAGCAACACCTATATGCCAAGTTCTGTTTTCAGCACTAGGGATACAGTGGAGGGCACAAAAGATATGGTTCCTACCTTCAGATCCTCATATTCAAAGAAAATCGTCAAAGTAAATAAATAAGATTACTAGAAGAAAAAATTGGGAGGTCTTCCTGAGAAAGAGTCCTTTGAACAGAGATCTGAATTATGAGGAGCCAGTCTCATTAAGAGCAAGAGGAATAATGACCCAGGCAAACAGAACTGCAAAGACAAAGGCCAGGAGATTGAGAAGAACTGACAAGTTTGTGGAAAAACAGAAAAAAGCCAGTGAAACAGAACTGCAGCCAGGACCTTTCTTAATACCTTTACTCTAGAGCAGGGGGCTGTGGACAGAATTCAGCGTCCTTAATTTGGATGGGGGGGAAAATGTACAATTTTATTTTCACCAACCTCTAAGAGAAATTAACATTTCCTTCCTTCACAAATGTAGGCAGCAAACCACAGTACTATTAACAACTGCCCTGACTCTGTCACCAAGGGAAATCAGGTATTTTCTTATCGCATTACAACTGGTACAGATACCTTGAAGTACTGTGTATGCTCATACAGTCATGCGCCACATTCACAACATTTCGGTCAACAATGGCACATACAACGGTGGTCCCATAAGATTAGTGCCATGTAGCCTAGGTGTGTAGTAGGCCATACTCTCTAGGTTTGTGTAAGTGCACTCGATGTTCGTACGACGAAATCACCTAGCGACTCATTCCTCAGAATGTATCCTCGTCATTAAGCAACACATGACTGTACTTTAAAACTCTGGCATCTAGTATATTTGTCACTAGATCTTAGTAAGGAAGCACAAATTACCATGTCATAAATTTGTATTTTTAGAATATCTTGATATTGTGTTTCAGTACAGTTGGTTTTCTTTGTTATCTTATGTATTTTACTTTATACATTAAAAATATTCTTCAGAGAGAGGACTCATAGGATTCACCAGTCTACCAAATGGGTAGACCAATGGGTCCATGGCATAAAAAAAGATTATGAACCTCTAATCTAGAGTAAAAGGAACAAGATTCCTGACAACTACATGCAACTTTTGGTGCTTGCCTGGATCCTATTTCCAACAAATGAACTACAAAAAGACATTTTTCATCAACATCAAAGAAACCTGAAAATGAACTGGGTATTAGATGATACCAACAAATTATTTATTGTGTTATGAGCGATAATGCCTCTGTGGCTAGATAAAAAAAAGCCCATCTTTCAGAAGTGCAACATATGTAGGAATAAAATGTCATTGTCTAGGTTTTGTTTTACAATACTTCAGGGAAAAGGGGAGATGTGGAACAGATGAAGTAAGAGTGGTTAAAAAATGATAATTAGAGGGGCTGGCCTGGTGGCGTAGTGGTTGTTTGTGTGCTCCGCTTCAGTTGGACCGGAGTTCACAGGTTTGGATCCTGGGCACAGACCTGTGCACCGCTTATCAAGCCATGCTGCAGCAGGCATCCCACACATAAAGTAGAGGAAGATGGGCATGGATGTTAGCCCAGGGCCAATCTTCCTCAGCAAAAAAGTAAATTAATAAAAATAATAAAAAAATTAAAAATCGTATTTGTAAAAAGAAAAAAAAGATAATTAGAACCTGTGTGATGAGCAGATAGAAAACCATAAGCTATTTTCTCTAATTATATTTATGTTTGAAATTTTTCATAATTAGGAAGGAAAAAAAACAGGGGGAAAGCCTTCAGAAGTTGCTTTGCAAAAAAGAGCCCCTTAGAGGAAAAAAAATTACAAAGAGGCACTGTCTGTTGGAGAACAAATTAGAGAAAGATGCCCTTTTCTCTAGGCTGATGATGTCCTAGACCAAGCCACCTCACTTGATAAGGGTGCAAACTAACTAGGGATTTTCCTCTTTCTTCCCCCAATACGTTCAGGGAAGAGAGTAGCCATCATTAAAACTTGCTTTAGTATTATTCATATTTTATGAGTATATACTCTCTGTCTAAAGGCACTCATTTCAAAGAGAAAAGAACCTATTTCCTATTATATCAGCTGTCTGGGCCCTGAAAATTAGTCTTTGATGAAACTAGCACCCTTGGCATTAGAAATAGTGATGGTTTAGGAAAAATAATAAGTTACAGTCTTAAGCTAACAAGTGGTGATTAAGTTCAGATTTTATACTTAGAAGAACTTGGCAATTCAGAAGAATAGGGTGGGAGAAGGAGGAGAGAGGCTTTGAAGTAGTTGCAAAGACACATAAATGATGCAGTGCCAGGTTACTACAGTCTTCACAACCGGGAGAAAGCAAAAAATTTGGATGGGTGGAGAGAATGCCGTATTTAGGCAACTGGACCATATGAGATGGTTCCCAGGTTGTCAGAAAAATGACTGTAACTGAAAAGAAGCCCTTTCCATTCGTGTAACTCGAGTGCACCCCACACCTCTGCGGCTTCCTCTGCGGCTGTGCACATTTAAGGTGAGAACACCAACAAGGCCCTGCCACCTGCAGGCAGGTGGGCTTGCTAATCCTCTCTTCCTCCCCCACCTGTTACACTGTCCTGCTCTCCTCACGTCTTCTAACTCAGCAGACTCAGCAGGCGCTCCTTTGTCTCCGCATGAGTGTTTTCCCAGCCTGGCCAACAGACAAAAAGCCTTATAATTTTGTTCCCCAATTATCATATGGTGTCACAAACCAGGAGGATGTCTTAGCAAAAATCGACACATTCTTTTATTCATTATGAGAAATTCTTTTAAAAAAATACGAAAAATCCAATCTATTTGGCTTTAAGCAATCAAAATTTCCTGATTATCAAAGACTTACTAATAAAATTTTAATTCCTTCAGTACTAGGAAATACATCTGATACTATAATATAGTTTCTCACTGCTGTTAGTCTAAAATCCAAATCCACCATCAACAATTTTCATTTAATATTCTTGCATTTCCTAAGACAAAGAGAAATAGTTTTAACTACAGTACACAGGCAACAGCCATTATGCAAATGCTTCCACTCTTACAAACTTAATGTTAAAAGTTAGTATTTTTACTTGATGAATATGCCAGGTGTGTGTTGAAATAGCATCCTTCCTAAAATTCATCTAAATATCAATTCCTAAGGACATAAAATACAATCCAAGTATTGACTGTTTGATTTACTAGATAAATTACTACCTTCTACATCAGTCGATAAAAATTTAAGTCAAGAGTAAGCAAACTATAGCTGTGGGCCAAATCCAGACCACTGCCTACTTCTGTGTGTCGCACAGGCCAAAACTAGTTTTTACATTTTTAAGGTTGAAAAAAAAAATTAAAATGATAATATTTCATGTAAAAGTATATGACATGTAAAAAGTATATGAAATTCAAATTTCAGTATCCATAAGGAGAGTTCTCTTGCAATGTAACCATGCTGATTCACCACAGATTGTCTATGATTGCCTTTGGGCTACAGCAGAGTTTTAGGTATTTAAGACAAGACCCCACGTGGCACTCTCACAGTTTCACACACTACAAATCACAAGAATGCCGTTATACTGGTCACCCTATTTTAATTTTCTAAAAAGCATATATCACCAATATTTTGTTTGTCTGTCCCCCCTCCTGTTTATCACTATATCCCCGGAGCCTACAGTACTGCCCAGCATATGGCAGGCACACAACAAATACTGGCTGAATAAATGCAAAACACACCATGTTGTGTGTCCCGCCCGTATTTTGCCATACATCTGCATTTTACTGGACAACTGGGGAACTTCCACCTAACCTTCAACTGGTAGTGCAATCTGAAATGTAATGACAGGCTAAAAAGGCAAATATCAAGAAAATAATTTAACAAAATTCTAGAAATGTGTTCCAAGTAATGAATATGCTCATTAATATCATGTGCTCATGAACTAATATCAGTATTTGGCAGTATCCATCTGTATGAAAAGACATTGTTTCAAAGATGAAATACATAAAACTTCATTACAGATCAGACTGATTACATTACATTACAGACTGCTATTTACAATCAATTTTGGTAATAGAGAACACTAACTTTGAATCACAAAATGCTATATCCTGCCACCAAAAGAAATTCCATTCTTCTCATTAGATCAGTATTACAAAAAATTTTACTCTTGTATAATTGTTATATTTGTGTCATTAAAAATTTGGGGAAACCTGATTTCTCTCTTGTTACGTAAGTACCTACATAATTTCTTTGATTTTGCCTATTGGTCTGCAAGTCTAAAATATTTACTATCTGGCCCTTTACAGAAAATAACTGCCAATCCTCAATTTAAATCATTACATTTAAACTTTTTTAAAATCATTGCAGACTAGAAAATGTAAGGCAACAGTGAAACACACTTAAACCATACAAATTTCTCTACATTAATTAATTTTGTTATACCTGACTACACTTCTGTGCTCTCATTAAAACCAATTTTACACTAAAGTTTGTAAGAGTGCAGCTTAGATAACAAACACTGAATGATTTTTGGAAATTAGCTTTGCTACAGACTTGATAATCATTTCTTAATGAAATCAACCTAAACTTACAAGGCAAAACAGACCTTATAAGTGAAACTCATACTGTGGCTAAAGATGGCTTGTTTATTTTTATAGGTAAGCACCAAAAATCAATACAGCATAAGGAAATAAAAGCCTAAATAAAAATAGCAGTTTTTCATTGCAGACCAAATAAAAATGTAGCATATTTAGTTTAAATATATCAATGGAGACCTCAAGCACATTTTTATCAGTATTATTTATGCATGTATGGGAGAGGAAAAGGAGTATATAGGGATGAGGGGGTGCATTTATGTGTGTGAGAAAGAAAAATACTTTCCTTCTCCAATCATTCCAGTAATTCCTCTAACAATTTTACATAAGAAGTATAACCAACTGAATAAAATGTGAGCTGAAATCAGGAAAACTTTCTATATAATCCATTAATTATCCTTATTTTAAAAATCCTTCATACTTTGCATTATACTATGTATATATTCACATCCTTCAAATATGCCAAAGCAGCATTAAGCTGTGTAAAATGTTCATCCCAAGACAGAATTACATATCTATTTATACACAAAGTCTTCTGCAACGGTGCTCATATAGTACTTCTCTATGTGTACTTTAATTATATTTGTTTTTGTACTCATTCTGACTGTATTCTAAATCTTAAATGCTTTTATACAATGTCAAGAAAAATTGTAATGTCAAGAAAACAAATTGTAAATTGTAATTATAAACAAATAGTAGCACTGACGTTACTGAATTAATCAGGAGGGTGGGATTTAAGTAACCTTCATTAATTTGATTATCAATCTGTGAGAATAAGTGAAAGACAGAAATAAATGATTTCCAGAATCCAGTAGGAAATCCTCGCCCCATGTTTCCCCTTCCAAATCCACAAAACTCAATGGGACTAACCCTAGACCTACAGCTCAGACTTCTAGCCAGGTCATCTACCACTGCCTAGGAATCCTCTCCAGTGACAAATCAGATCCTTTGGACATCTACACTATGAATTTTAAATTCAAAAGAGGTAGTTTCCTCACCCAGGCTTTTCAATAAATCAGATAGAACAGAATGAGATGTTAGTCCTAAAGCCGACTCAGTAATCTACACATCTGAAGAAATACATTGTATCCACTGGGAGAGGGATCAGTCAGACACTCCAACAAGGAATGGAAGTCACAGTGGCAAATGATGAAAAACCCTATCTATGCAGTGACCAAGGCAAAAGGTTCCCTGGCCTTGCAATAGGTCTGTCATTGTTGAACAGATGCAAATATCATGCCATCTCACTCTAATTGCAAATATCATGCCATCTCACTCTAATACCATTAAACATTTGAAGGATACAATTTACTATGTGCTCATCGTGCAACCATATCATTACAGGTGTGATTTCTCATGTAGCTTCTTTACATGGAGAAGACGTATGTGCTAGAGTATCTGAGCGTCCAGTGCCCTTGGCAATTACATCTCTCATTGTAAAATAATAAATCAGGATTTAACATTTAGCGTTTCAAATGCTCCTCTCATAAGCTTGAATAAGGAATCAATCTCTCATGGTACACCAATATTACCCAGTTTCTCAGTTTCTTCTGGGCCATGGCAAATTAGTAAGGAAATGCCACCCTATTATGCAACTTGGAATCCACGCAGTTGATCTTTCCCAGGGAACATCACTTCTGCACTATGCTTATCACCAGCAGTTATTTATGCTTTGATCTGTTATGTAACAAAGATGGTGGAGAAAACTCTTTAGGCACTTAGAACCAGACTGTATGACTATGGACTGGTCTTCAGTGATCTACAAGAGGGTTCCAATATAAAATAAAAATGTAATACTACCAGTATGCCATACTCAAGCATGTTCTTGCAAGATCTACTATACTATGACCTTTATGCTGATGTTTAAAGCTTAAAAAAAAATTACACAGAGTTTTCAAAAATACTAATAATGACTCAGAAAGTTTAGAATAAATCAAATGTATATCATAGGTCTCCCATATACTGATGTTTATCAATTTACTAGAAGCTATTAGATCAATCATATCTATTACATTTAATCCAGATAAAGAAAAAATGTTCCCCAAAGCAATTTATTTAAATAGTTAAGCTTTAAATGTTTACTTTTCCTGTTAAAGTAACTTTTGTAGGGGAAAAATATGTGATAATATATACCAAAGTTCTTGAGGAATTATAATGCACCCACAAATTTACTATCAGAAGGCTGGTTATTATGATGTCACTCTATGTAAAAACTCAACAATTCCTAAGGACACTATGAAGTATTTTGTATAGCCTTTTAAGATAAATTATAATATTCTAATCCTATCAGAAGCTGAATTTTGAGGGGTTTTTATAAACAAAACCTAAAGCTTTCTACATAAAAGAAGTTAAAATTCTTCTGAAAGGTCAAAGATCTGCTTAATTCTAGTTCTTAAGTATGGTATATTAAAATATATTGAGGAATTCAATTCCAAAATGTTTATGGCAACACATATAAAATAGAAACGACAAAAAGACACTGCAAGAAGACGGAAGCATCTACCTAAAAATATCAAATTTAAGGAGGTAAATGATTAGGTTGATAGTGCCCAGAATTCACTGTAGATGATGATAAAATACCGAACCAATTCTTTCTGACTTAAATTGTAATTTGTGAAAATATTAAATTGACTTGATTTCAAAATTCTGTTTGCTCATATACTACTGCAAAAATCTAAATGTAAACAACAAATGCTTTTTCAATGACAACTTCAGCAGTGAGACAATTACCTAATCTACGACATAAGTCCCCAATTAAATATTAAAATCTTAAAAAGCTTTAATTCCTTAGCATTTCATGAACATGCCTTCAACTTATTCACAGCAAAGCACTATTCTGAAATTTCAAACAAGCACTTAGTTTCTAAATAGTAAGATTTGTCCAGAGTTTAAAAACAGATATTTAAAATAAACGTGGGAACAGTCACTCACAGAGGAACATGAGAAGCAGGAAAGACAAGAAGAACAACACTAAAAGAAACATCCATCAAGAAAAAGACCTGGAAAAGAAACCAAAACTTAGAATTAAAGATCAAATGAGGTTTGGTAGGGTGGGGGCAGGGGAGGGGATGAACTAACTAGACAATCCAATGAATATTAAGACAAAAGTACTAACAACTCAGAAAATAAAATCTGCATGCAGGATTTATATAAAAGATTGCAAATTTATTGAAGATTTAAATCAATTTATAAAGACCTAGAAATTGATACAGCAAACTAAAACAGCCAACAGCCAACGGAAAAGTACCCATCAAGGAAATATCTAAACACCCAATTACACTAGGTTTTTTTTCATACAAATGAATTCATTCAAAGCATCTGTCATGAAATTAAAGGAAATAGTAATCTTTTTTTCCTCAAAGTAACGAAGAGAAATATATAAAATAAAATCATGTCTATGTTAAAGAACAGTAGTGATTAGTCTAAAATATACTGAGAAGGAATGAGATTTTAAAAGTGATGAAATATATTCAATGCTGATACTAATTTTGTTAAAATTGAATAGATTAAAGTTGTATTGATGAAGGTAAATAGAAATTAGAATAAAAAGCTATACTGTAGTATGTCCAAGAGAGAATATTAAATTTAAAGAAAATTAAAGTCTGCTTTTGTGCATATATAACTACAGCATTACACATGGGACTACAATTAACAGAGCATATACAATCAAACAGAAATTCCATCATATAAATATTTAATCATGTTTTTAATAAAATACCATTGTATTTCCAAACTGGTTTCTGTTTCTTCTGTTCTTACAATGATCAATATTAAAATACTTTGAATCAAGGTGATGTTAACATTATTATTAAGAATTACCAGTGGTTTCTAGATTACTTCTGACATATGACCAACAATAACTTTGTCTATGCTTCTTTCAAAAACAAGTCTCAGGAGTTTTGTAATCATGGCATTAACACGTGGTCACTGGTCAAATAACTTTAAAGGGTATGTTACAGATATTATTAAAATCTCTAAGATATTTTTGATAAACCAATAATTACTCTTTAATGAAATATAAAGCTAAATTAATGTAGTTTAACTTATAGGTTTACACCAAAAGTACCATCCATTGTGCAATGGATTTTCAATAAATCTCGATAAATTTTTACTTTATATGCATTAAAATTCCCTGATACCTATTAATATGTTCTGTTGCTATAATTTCTTGAAGTATATTAGCATAAAATGCTGATTATGTTAACAAAATAAATCAGGTAAAATGATATTTTAATATTTCTCACCACAAAGAAGGTTTCAGTGTAAGGAAATTAATACTCACCTATGTGTTCACACTAAATACTACCCAACTAAAAAAGGGGGGAGAGATGTTTTCTATATTATTCAGTATAAAAAGTTTATAAAATATTATATATGTTTAATGTAAAAATATTTCTGCAATAACTACAATTAATTCAGTGCTACAATCAAACAGCACTGAAAGGAACAATGGTAAACAAGGTATAGCTGTACTCAGTGAAACCTCGAAACAAATCCCAGAGGAAGTTATTATAACACCATTTTTCAGAGGAGAAAACTGATACAGTATTTGCTGCAACAAAAAGGACAACAAATTATAATGGAAGGCTCTCTCTTGCAACTCCCTTGAACCAAGGCATGGTCCAAATCTATAATGAGCATATTATCAAAAAAAACCTCAACAGGCTGAAAAAAATCACTAAGGGAAAACTACTATAAAAGGGATATAAGGGGACCGGCCCCGTGGCGTAGTGGTTAAGTTTGGCTCGCTGCACTTGGCAGCCCAGGTTCACGGGTTCAGATCCCGGGTGTGGACCTGCACCAGTCATCAGCTATGCTGTGGTAGCATCCCACATACAAAATAGGGGAAGAATGGCACAGATGTGAGCTCAGGGATAATCTTCCTCAGCAAAAAAACAAAAAAAAAAAAGAAAAAAGAGTGGATATAAGGGATGTTTTGAGTACAGAGAAAAAAATACTGTCTATTCAATTTAGTGATGGAATCTCAGAAAAGTTTATGAAAATGCAGATATAATAAAAAATGTGTACAAAATATTAATAAGTTAAGACAAGTACTACTTCATGTAACGGTAGTAAATGTATAAAATTAACTTTCAAAAGCTTAAGACATATAATGGGTTATTGACAGAAACCAACTGATGTTTTGTTTGTTAGGGGTATACCTTTATTCTGCTCAGGCTGACATAGGATAGAACCACCCTGTTCCCCGAAATATCAAGATAGCCAACAAGTTTTGAAAATTATTTCAAGTGTAAGATAATATTCTTAAGCAGAATAATATGCCAATCTAAATGCAGAAAATTATAAAATAGTCCTACTTATAATTTCTGTGACCACATTATTAAAATACCAACACTGTCTATACTTTTTTAGACCAAAATAATTTAAATCTAAATAAATTACATTTCTTTCTATATCTGAGTCTCAAAAGGTAGATGAAAAAGCCTAACATAGCTAAGTTATCACCCACTTTATATGACAACTTCTTTGCAGCAATTTTCTCTCAAAGGATAAAGAACTCTATACTATAAGATAAACATACAAGGCTACAGTAAAAAATCCCAATTACTGGAGAGGAAAAAATTCTATATTTAAATAAACTAGTCTTCATAACTTGGAATGAAAACTGTATCATTAAACATGTAATATTAAATACATCAATGAAGCTATAGTTGCCTACATTTACACACAAGTCAAATTGAGATTATACATAAAATTATAAATTCATAATAAAAGTAGCCATCATTTATTTGTTGAGTCCTCTTTGTGCTAAGCATTTTACACAGCGTCTCTGTTAATCCTCAACAATACTCTGATGTAAGTTCTATTACCTTTATTATAAAATAAAAACAAGATCACTGACAGAAAGGTTAAGCAACCTTCTCAACTTCATCAGTGACAGAACGAATGGAAGAGCTGGGATTCAAAGCCAGGACTGACTTCAAAGCCCTAAATTTGTAGTGTTTCCAACTGATTAACTTCTCTTTAAAACAAGCTGGCACTGCCTTGATTTAGATTACGAATTTCAAACTGAAAAGCCAATAGGGTCTAAGAAGGTGGTATAAATACGTGAAGGCTAGATAAGAGATAACACAGTGGTGAGGCCTATGGCAAGCTGGAGAACACATCCCATCTCAAGAAGGCAGTCGCTACTCAGACCAGCGTGGCTGCTGCTCTGCTAGACTGTAGACTCAGTCATGCCAGACAGCTTCTCGAAAGAAGCCGAAATACAGACTGTTCAGGTGACATACTCTTCTTTTTAAATATTGGTGAGTAAAATAAAATTTTAAATTACAACAGATGCCTAATAAAACATATCTGGGGCCCCATTTAGATTGGCACGGTGAATGACTCCAGCAGTCTGCTAAGAGAGGCACATGATGTCCGTGCACTGGCACTCATGAACAGGCAGGCTGCATCCAACTCCGGGAAGAGCCTTTCCCAAAGGCATCCTTAAAATCTACACAATAAGTCTTCTTCCAAATCGTTCTACTTGCCACGCTCTCCCCACCAGGCATTTACTCCTGCTCTTTGTGCTCCATTCCTAAAACGTGCTTTCCTGCAATCTTGAAGTTAACTCCTGCTCAAACTTCAGATCTTTCTGCAAGTATTACCTCCTTGAAGTATTCTGCCTCCTACAAAAAATCCCCGTTTTAGGCTCTCATGGCACAATGTGTCTCCACACACTTGGCACAGTCACAATTTTATATTTGAGTGACTGACTAACGCGTCTCTCCTCCAACAGACCACAAATAAAGTCCATGAGAACAAGTCTGGATTTGTTCATCTTTGATGTCCCAGCACCTAGTCCAGGGCATGGCACATAGCAAGCACTCAACAAATATTTGCTAAAGGCAGAAGGAGGGAAAGGAAGGAGAGTCCTAGTAAGAAAGCTTTAACCGTCTCCATCTTCTGCTGGCCTGGGCTCTAGACCCAACTCCAAAGCAGCACTGTGACTAGAGCCCTCCCAGACCACTTCAAGCAGAGATGAGCAAGTTAACCAACACCCAAATGAGAAGGAAGGAAGCTTCAGAGAACAGGGAGCAGGGAAGTTACTCATGTATGCACTCCTGCTTAAGAATATAACTTCAGGAGGAGACAGATTCTGGATCCTTCTGAAAAATGAAAGCTGATGGTGATATTATTACACCTCTAACACAGATACTGAAAATCCACCCAAGTTTACTATCAGGAAAATAGTTCCCCAGAAAAGACTTACAAGAAATGCGACATCTGTTGGGGTCAATTCAAGTAACAATCTTAAAGGAAAGCTTTTAATCTGTACAATTTCAGAGCGCAAAATGTTTCCTCAATAATGAAGACAGCAAGGTAATGGAGAGTCAGTGCCATTCAGTAAGAACAGAGGAAAGAATAAACAGGG
The DNA here is from genome assembly GCA_031878705.1 of Tapirus indicus. Taxonomy (NCBI): domain Eukaryota; kingdom Metazoa; phylum Chordata; class Mammalia; order Perissodactyla; family Tapiridae; genus Tapirus; species Tapirus indicus. The sequence goes on along the minus strand of CM062939.1, from coordinate 24,074,697 downwards.
ACTCGAGTATGTGACCTTTCCACCTGAGAGTGAACATGCGAGATTGGGAGGTTAAAGTGAACTAGTTCTCAATTCAATTACCAAATCCTTATAAAGAACAATAGTGAACTGTGATCATATCTCCTTATTCCCTCTCCACTGGAACCATATGTAAGTTCCTTGCCACTGCCTACCACAGAGAGGTCTTCATCATCTCCTCTTACTATACAATGAAAAGCACTGTCAAGTAGCATTTTCTTAGTCTAAGATGGCCCCTTTCCCAAAAGGAATCCATGAAAATACATTCTGGTGTTCCCCATACTGAATGGTTTCCACTCCCAACCCACAATGCCTCAGATAGCTTCACTTACAGTGATTCTATGCAACACCAGTTCTTTTCTAGTATTCTCAACAGGAGGGAGGACAGGGACAAAGTCTGCAGGTAAACAAGCTCGGGAAAGAGTGCATACTCTTGTCTTCCAATTCAGATATTCACGTACTAAAAATGATAGGATTCCTGAACCTCCAAATCTGTCTAATCTAGTATTTTTAAAACATTATAGAACCCAAGTAACACATTTTGGGGAAAGGCTCCCAACTCAGAAAAGCCCTCTATCAACTCTTAAACATTCATGCCTTGCACCTCTATAACTTTTACTATGAAATCTATTTCTTGGCCTCAGTCAAAAGTTAATCAGAGACTCAACTATATAAACTTTTAACTTTAAAGATACCTGGGCTTCTGCTCCTACAAATTTCAATAAATTATTACCTTTATGAAATATTACCACAATATCCTGCCTGGGCCTTAATTTCTGTAAATTTCAACAACTTATGATTCTTATGAAATATTATCAAAACACACCACTTCTCTATAACACATATAGAAAAAAACTCATTTGTATAAAAATTTTCTAGTCATCTGCATAAGTCGATTTATTAGTCTTACATCTAATAAAAAACTCTGGTGTCTTGAACTTCAAAGATATGTAGATCAATGCTAATGTAGATTGATCCTAATTTTACTAACTGTGTGTATCAACTAGGCATATCAAAACCCTGAAGAACAATGGTAGCAAAAATGAGCTATACATAAATTAGAAAGCAAGTCGCAGCTGTGCAACAAAGCCAACACACATTTAACTGCTTTGTACGTCTGGGTGGATATCGCAAGAGAAACTCACTTAACTGTAGGAAGTTGGTGAAACTCACAAGCTGACAAATAGGTATTAATTCCAAAAGAAACAAGAGGAGGCAAAAAAAAATTAGAAGCATAAGTTTGAGATTCAACTTTTTTTTAATTGATGTCTTAATAGTTGAGATTCAACTATTAAAAAAGAATTATCAGACTACTTCAAAGCTTTCAAGTTCAAACTTCTCTATGCATTCTCTTTCTAACAACAGCTAAAATGAATCAGGTCACAAGCAGCACAGAGATTCTAACTAGGTATCAAAATATTAAAAGTACTAGCAATTTGACCACTTTTAGTTTTTGTGTTGCATTTCTACACAATGTCTTCTTGTGATTATTTCTGTAAAATCACACATCATAAATCTGTTTAAATTCATCTTTTGTAAGTATATTTAGAAACAAAGTCTCTGATGAGGAAGCAGAGCCTTATCATTCTCGTACTGTTTAATTAAGAAGCTGTCCTTGGATTTTAGAAAAACTTCTGTAAAAAGCATCACTATAAAAATTACCCCTGATTTTACTATTTGCATAGAAGTTCAGTAATGAAACCAATTTCATGGCATTTCAGATGAGACAAAAGTAAAAAGAACAATGACAACAATAACCACAAAAAACTTACTTTGATAGACACCTAAGGATAACAACACCTCAGTTCCACGACAATTCACTTGCGGAACAGACAGCAGGCAAGTTCTGTCCCCCAGAAAACGTCAATAAATGCATCTTTAAAGAATCTAAGCTCACTCTTACAGCCATGAGTTACGTTTTGAAGTCAGGAAGAACCAGGCAGATCTCTCATGAGATGGGTATATCTAACCTCTTACCACTTTCATTGCATTCACTAGACTCTGGAGACACTGGCCTTCCTGCTGTTGCTCTGTGGAGCCTTTCCTGGAATGCTCTTCTGCCAGGTCTCTGCTCAACTGTCACCACCTCAGAGAGGCCTCTCTGATGACTCTCTCCAACGAAGGCCTAGCTGTCTTATTCACGGCTATGGTCCCAGCAACCAAAACAGGGTCTGACACAATAAGCTCAATAACTAATTGCTGAATGAATTAATGAGTCCACATACAATTTCAGTAATACAAAAATAAATCTGATGACAATTTACACACAAGAGTATTAGCAAAATATCTAATATTCAATTCCAATTTGAAGTCCAGACAAAGACAAAAAAAAAGTCAACTTTTAATAACAGATTCTCCACACTTATTTGCTATCTGCTTCTGGAAATGAGTCAGGTATGGCAAGGTATGTCTTAATTCTGAGAAATCACAGCAAATACTTAATGATTTCACGTCATACTGGGTCCTCAAAGATCTGATGATTCACAAACAATGATAAAGTCAGTTTGGCATTAGTGTTGTAAAGATACAGGTACTCTAAATTAGCGCATATACAAAGTATTTTAAAGTATAAAAGGTATAATGACTGATAATTTAAATATGCAAAATGAAGTTAACAGAATTCCTGCTCTACATCACCAAATATTGTTGACTAAAAATTATAAGTGTTAAATATGGCTTAGTCAGAACATCTAGAAATAAACTATCTTTAGGGGGTTAAAAAAAAAAGTTTGCTAAAAGTGAGCCAAAGGCTTATAATCATGGACATCCAAATATGCATTCTGTAAGCATTAATTACATCAACCAATGCAATCTGCCTTTTTAAAGAGCGTAAGGGCATCACATTTTAAAGAACCTAAGATATCACAGCAAAGAACTCTCCCAAACTGGACCTCGTAACTCCTCACTGGCTGTAAATACTCTAACCAGGCAGCATTCATCCTACTTGCAACTTAATCAAAACAGATTTTATTTACACACACTCGACTCAGTTTAAAAAAGGACACTTATGGATCAAATAACCACCACACAGATCCATCAGCACAACTGGTCATTAAAAATAAATGTATGAAATAGAAAATGTTGGAGAACAAACATTTTCTTCAACATCTGCTACTCACATACAATTTCTGGAACAGAAGAACTTCCGCAGTCAAAGTAACTTACCGTTACAGACTTCAGTGTCATACCATGGTAGGTGCCCATAGTGTCAATTTTGAAACCTTCCGTTTCTATAAACAAAGAGGGTTCACTATTAGATTTTAAGTATTTCATGATCAATAACAAATCTAAAGTAATAATCTATATTACACCTGACAGTTCAACAGTATAACAAAACCCTGAATCTAATATATATATATATATATATATATATATATATATATATATATATGGTTAAATTACATACATGTGAAGATACAAACTTTAAAGGGCTACTAGTCTCAAAAATATATTTGATACACACCAACAAGCGCACTATGTAAATGCTAGTTAAGACTATCTCTATAACTGTGTTGAGAATATCAAAAATTAGATTGAATAAAATAGATTATAACCCCCAAATTATTTACTCCTAATACTCAATTATAGTATCACTTAAAGCATCTAATAGCATGAGAAGTCCTTAACTTATAAAAAGTTGTGTTCCAAAATTACAATCATAGGCATGTCATATAATTTGTAGAAAAGCAATGTTGTAAATAGGGATAAGCATTTCGGGACAGATATTAAATTCCAGCATATTAAATATGCTTTTCTGTAAAGGTTCATATAGTAAATATTTTACACATTGCAAGCCATATAGTCTCTCTCACAACTCCTGAATTTGCAGTTGTTGTGCAAAGGCAGGATAAACAATATATGTAAACAAATTGGCACAGCCTGATTTGGCCCACGGAGGGTCAGGTTCAGCCTGTGGGCTGTAATCTGCCAACCCCTACTTTATATAATTCATTCCACAAGGAAAACATTGTAGTGAATAAAGAACAGACCACTGTCTTTCTATCACATGTATTCAGTACATGCCTTTATCCAGTAAATGAAGTCAGCACAAGGTAAAATATCCTTTAATGAAATTTAAATGTATGTTTCACATTATGCAGAAAAAAACCATAAACGTTAAACTTCCAGTTGCTCCTATCTCATGCTTTCATGAATCAAGTCGAGACACAAGAGAATTTACACTGACACAAGTCCCACACATCACTAACCAACTCACTCAAGTGGAAATGGTTCACTACTGCATTAGCCAGTACACAATGAAGGCTATCGCAAAATAAGTCCTCAGGTGGTTACTCCAATCTATGCTTCCCACGTTCTCAACGTATACATTTATAATTTGGGAAACATAATCATAAATCCACTCTAAAATAAACTTTTGAGAAACAGAAATAATATTAATAGCAACAAATATTCATAGATAGCTAATTACATATCTGTCACCATTCTAGGGACTTTATATTTATTAAATAGTTTAATCCGACAATAACCCTAAGAGATAGGTACTACTACTGTGAGTATTGTAATGTTACACAGGAGGAAGCTGAGAGAGATGCAGTTAAAGTAACTTATCAAAATTCACACAAAATGTAACTGTGACACAGGCAATTAGGATCCAGAATCCACGCAGTTAACCAGGAGTTGGCAAATTCATTCTGTAAGAGACCAATATATTTTTAGGCTTTGCAGGCCACACACTCTCTGTCACAACTCAACTCCACTGTCACAACGCAACTCCACTGTCATAGCACCAAAGCAGCCATAGATAATATACAAATGAATGAGTGTGGCCATGTTCCAACAAAACTTTATTTACAGTAACATGTGGCAGGCCAGATTTGGCCTGCGGACATCACGTTGCCAACCCCTGCTCTTTAACACCAGGCTGTACTGCATCTTAAGTTCAGGACAACCACAGTAAGAGGAAGATAAAAAGTAAGTAACTTGCCTTCTTTTCCTTTGAATCTTTCCTGGTCATATCTGTTGTAGGCAGCCGGGATAGGCTGTTTGGTACGCAATGTGGGATCCTGTACAAAAATTGAGTTACATGTTAATATTTTAAATTGTTACTTAACCACAATAAGGGTTTATTTCCTAAGCTTTTTTCTTACTACAGCCAGTAAGACAAAGTGGGGAGGAGCCGGCCCCATGGCCAAGTGGTTAAAGTTCCGTGCGCTCCACTTCGGCAGCCTGGGTTCTCGGATCCAGGTCCTGGGCGCAGACTTACACCACTCATCAAGCCAGGCTATGGTGGCATCCCACTCACAAAATGGAGAAAGACTGGCACAGATGTTAGCTCAGGGCTAATCTTCCTCAAGCAAAAAAGGGAGGAAGATTGCCAACGAATGTTAGTTCAGGGCGAATCTTCCTCAGCAAAAGAAAAAAAAAAGTGGGGAGTCATTTGATGCTTATTTTCAAAATATGTTTACCACTAGAAAATTACCATCCCTATCAGGGACAAAGACAAAGGACCCCAAGTAAACTTGCACCAGGGCAAAAAGCAAAACTCTTAGAAACTGCAGAAATAAAATGAATGTACTTAGTAATTTCATTCTGATCACCTAAATTTCTTCATGAAATAATAAAAAAATTCATAATTGGAGGGAGTTTAACAAAAAAATAACCTTTTAATTCAGAGTTTATTGAACTGACATTTTAGAGCCTTTTAACTGAGTCATTCTCCAAATTGTTAATCCCTAAATTAAATATGACAACTATGACAATAAACCCATTATAAATGTACAGGGTAAGACTGAAGTTAACAAAGGTGTTATTTTTTTAAATACCTAGAAAAAGTTGCCAATCTAATGACATATAATCTAATGCACAACTACTTTATCTAAAACTCACAGTCTGTAATAACCTACAAAAAGCATATTTAAAGAATATTTCCAAAATTGCTTGGGAAATTCATGGTATTCAGGAAGACTAAAACACTCTTCATTTTGTTACAATAGGATACTACCCCAAGTATTATTTCAAATAAAAGTTTAGTTATTCAAGACTGTCACTAGGTATATACTTCTATAGTCAAATGCTAAACATTAAAATTTTCAAGTATTTTAATGATTATGGAAATACAGAGAATATTCACAGTCACAAAGACAATGGTTAAACTGTTTTAAGATTTGACATAAGTTTCCCACCAATTGCTATCTGAAACGTCAACCAGTTCATAATTACAAGCACCCTGTGTTTTACCATCATAACACTTGTCCCACTACCTTTTTTACTCATCTCTATGTCCCACTGGACTTTAAGTTCCAAGAGGGCAGGGACTGTGGACTTTTTTCATTCTTGTATCTCTCGTACCTTTGTCAGAACACTGCCTGACAAATAGTCAGCACTTAAATATTTGCTGGAAAGTCAATTGAAAGTATTTTCTAAAAACCAGCAAAAATTCACTACCTCTAAAAGGTTAAATACCAATGATTTCATGAACAAACAAAACTACTAGATCTTGCAAAGACTATTAGCAAAGACTACCAAATTTTGATATACTTTTTAAAATTCAATGTAAAATACAATCCATTTTAATTGTAGTTTTTTTCCTTGGCTGAATCACATGCAACTAAGTAGAAGGATTTACAACAAAATTAGAAGATATGTTTGAGTTTAAACATAGGCTATATGTCATACATGAAATTTACTTTGGGAGAGTCCTAAGCAGCACCTCAAAGAGTGAGGCAATCAACCCTCGACAGAGCTGAAACTAAGGCACAACGAAAGGACCAAACAACCTGTGACCAGGAGAAAGACAACACATTCACCAAGAAGTCACGGATACCCGTGATTTCAAAAAGAGCCCCAAAGTAGATGGTAATTCGGATTTACATTTCTAACGATGGTTAGTGATTCTCCTAAGCAACAATGAGTAGGCCAGCCACAGTTTACTCAACAATTATTCAGAGGGCTTTTCCTAATTAACCTCTTGCAGATTCTGACCTCGTTATGTCTCCAGTTAAGAATTACTGCTGAAGTAAGGAACTTTCAATGGTAAAGAGAGTTTTCACATCTTTTAAGTATACTGAAGCAGCAAAAGGTTTATAACCTACTAATTTTAAAACTTTAAGGTAAGATGTCTTCAAAATAAGAATACTGAAAAACAAGTGCCATTTTCATTAAAATTATTATATAAGCAGTAATAATTTTTACCACAGGTGCTGCATTTGGGGCTGGTCGCTGTTCAGGTGCACGCCCTTCTTCTCTGGCTTTTACAGATTGAAGAATTGCAAAAATATTCTTGGAAAAATTCTAAAACATAAATGGATTTTAATTAAGCTCACTTAAAGTTAAATATTCAAAGACAGTAAGTTTACTTAATAAACAATTTCATACTAAGTTTTCTTCCTATTAATTTTTCCCTACTATACATCAAGAGGTATTATTGTTACACACACATAAGTAAAAATCGACTATTACTGGGAAACTGAACCAAAGACCAATTATTATAAACCCAGGATTATTCATTTGTTTCCATTTTACATAAACTGAATAACTGGCTATAAATTTATTCATATTCTGCATCTATTCAAATATGTAACCTGGAAACAAGTTAACATTTAAATAAAATTAAAATATGTCAGATTTGTTATCAAAAGAGGCTTCTCGGGGCCGCCCGGTGGCGCAGCGGTTTAGTCCGCACTTGGCAGCCCGGGGTTCGCAGGTTCGGATCCCGGGCGCCCGCCGATGCACTGCCTGTCAGCCACGCCGTGGCGGCGTCCCATATAAAGTAGAGGAAGATGGGCACAACGTTAGCCCAGGGCCAGTCTTCCTCAGCAAAAAGAGGAGGATTGGACGGATGTTAGCTCAGGGCTGGTCTTCCTCACAAAAAAAAAAAAAAAGAGGCTTCTCAATTCTGAAGGAAATCAACTACTATATCCTCTTCTAGGTATAATAAACTCCAGTGCTAATTTCAGATTGCTACAATTTATATGAGATGTTGAAAGTTTTGAGATACTATTTAGGAGTCATCATGCACTTCTCAAAGATTCCTAAGTTGGAAAGTATTTTTAAAAACTTAATAAACTTTTGCATGAACCAAAAAAAAAAAAAAAAAATCTCAGCAACATTCAACAATGCTGACTAACCTGACTACTCCTTTCTTCATGAAGTATTCTTCCTTCGCCTCTCAAACTCTCCCTCAGTTTTTGCTCTAATGTCTAACAGTTCCTTTGGGGCTCTTCTAATTCAGCTTATCAATTACTTACCATTTTAAGCAATAGGTATTACTATAAGCTAAACACCCTGATTGGCACTCAGATAAAATGATGGCCAAGGGAGAATAGTCCCTGCCCTCGTGAACCTCAAATGCAAAATGATTTCTCTTCTCTAGACAATTAAGACACTGTTTCTTTGGTTTGGACTTTTTCCCACCTCACCTCTTCACCTACCTCACGCCTTTTTATTCTCTAGGTATCACTCTCTACCCTTTACTCTCGCCAAGTTGACTGCCTTGTTGGGTGCCTACCTTGCAGTGTCATACATCACAATTACTGCTTATTTAATGTTCTGTCTTCTGTTAAATACAACCTCTGTGAAAGCTAGAACCAGGGCACCTCCAGTCAGTGCCTAGCAAGTGCCCGGCTTGTAGAGGTTAAATAAATATGTATACAATATGAGAGGTAGTTTGAAACATAACTATTACCACCATCCCACTTACAGTACTTACTAGTCCTATAGTTCGTTAGGACAGCAAATAAAGGTCTTAGAACCACTTTGCACTCTTAAAAATTATTGCACACCCCAAAAACAAAAAGCTTTAGTTTACAGAGGTTACAATATTTACATTAGAAATTAAAATTGAGATATTTTTAAAATACAGGCATGCACTGCATAACAACATTTTGGTCAACGATGAACTGCATATACAATAGTGGTCCCATAAGATTAGTACCACACAGCCCAAGTGTGTAATAAGATATACCATCTAAGTTTGTGTAAATACACTCCACGATGTTTGCACGATGACAAAAACACCTAATGGCATATTTCTCAGGACGTATCGCCATCATTAAGTGACATGTGACTGTATTAACTCCTTCAAATACAAGAAAAAACTATCTCAAGTAAAAATATATAATATATTTTTATGAAAAACTAATTTCCAAAATGCACAAAAAGTAATGACAAGCAGCACTATTTTAAAAGTTTACAAATCTCCTTAACGTCTGGCTTAACAGAAGGTAAGTGTATTCTCATATCTGCTTCTACATTCAGTATTTGTTGTGATAGACTCCTTTGTCCTGGTTAAAGTATATAAAGAATATCTAGCCTCACACAGACAACTGGAAAAGGAGGAGTATTACAATAACTTTTCAGATACTACTGTGGATATTCTTCTTTGATATCATACCAAAACTCAGTCAGTGGTAGTTTCTCAAAGGTTACTGCAATGTGGAAACCACATCCATAAACTTTTTGTGTTATTACTTTAAAATCCATTGGTCTCTGTTGCACTTTAAATGGATCTTTTTTTTTTACCCACACAATTTTTTAACAGCATGCATTGGTCATCTGGCAAATATCCATCACTGAGTTATACAGATTTTCCAAATATTAACACACTGTATTACATAATACCGATAAATTACATTTGCTAATATTATCACAGAACTTATGAGAAAAGTCTTTAAGAATTAGGAAGCTGGTAAGGTCACAGTAGCAAAAAGAAATTTCCCAAAATGCTAATTTTCTCATAAAAGCTAACATTTTATTATTGGAAATAAATACTGTCAGTTGCTTTCCTTGAAGGAAGAGACTTACTTCCTCTATTTTTGGAAAAACGACTGCCAAATAAGCAAGTCTGAATAAAATAGTTAATATAAAAAATGGTTCTCTGGGAAAAAGCAGCTGGTTCAACACAACTAAAACAATGGCACAAATGCTATGCATGGAGACAGCCATCATATTTTGGTATGCAGAAGTGCTTTTATATTCTGATTTCATCACACAAAATACAGAAAGACATTACTCAAAGGTCAAGATTTAACAAATTTAGTAAATTTTTATTTTGATCAAGGACATCATTAGTTGTTGAAGAATACAATGCCTACTAGTAAAGTTTGGTGCCAATGCCTTGATTCATGCCAAGGTGCCAGTAGTTAAACCACCACTGCTTTTGCACCAGGAGTGCAAAGGTCAACACAGTGACAAATGCAAATAAAGTCTTAATCATATTATGAAAATATATGAAAATCAAATCTCACTACTTTAAAAATAATCAAGTATTGCGTGAGAGACACAGACTCTAGAAGAATCAATCAAAATATTATTACCTATTTTTGTGTGGTTGAATTAGAGGTGATTATTATCTTCCTTTTAACGATCTCTTTTTATTTTTTCAACAACAAACATATACTAATTTATGTAAGTTTAAAAGTGTGTTTTTAATGGCATTATAAAATCAGGTTGCTTTATGTGAGGTGCTTGCAATAGTAACATAACTATAAAAGGATATATTTATATTTCTCATGGAATCTTGAACCTGTCTTTTATTCTGGAAACTTAGAAAATAAGAAGGCCCTGATACCTGGTAATAATGAAGGTCTGTCTAAAATCTTATGGCATTTTAGGGCTATGAGTACCTAAAAGGCTTTTAGAGTTTAGCAGATGAAAACAGTATGCAGAGAGGCTATCAGTTAAAATCGTTGTTTTAATTTTTAAAAATGGTAATACTCACAGAAGCGAATCTAGCTACCAAACAATTCTTAAATTATTAACTTATTGAGGCCGGCCCGGTGGCGTAGTGGTTAAGTTCGTGCTTTGGCAGCCCGGGGTTCACGGGTTTGGATCCCGGGCGTGGGCCGATGCACTGCTTGTCGGCCATGCTGCAGTGGCGTCCCACATAAAGTAGAGGAAGATGGGCACGGATGTTAGCCCAGGGCCAGTCTTCCTCAGCCAAAAAAGAGGAGGATTGGCAATGGATGTTAGCTCAGGGCTGGTCTTCCTCACAAAAAAAAAAAAAAAAAAAAAAATTAACTTATTTTTAAAATTATATAGTGGTGCCAACAACACTAAATTAAGTTAGAACACTGTTTTGAAATGATGGTACAATCCTGCCACCTAGCGCTCAAAGAAAATTGTTCATCTCAGTTATCTTAAAATTTAATGTTCGGTCTAAATATAAGATGAGGTCTATCATCTATGTTTCTATTCCTTTAGTACGATATTCAGATTTTTCAACAATTACCATGAACACTGGTAGAACAATATTAAGTCACAATATTCAATTAGTAGCCATATTAGGCAGTGAAAATGAGTATCAACAGATCACTTTACTGTAAATACAAAAATGAAAGTTTACTCATGTTCTCAAATTTCTCTATAATTCTAAACTGAAGAATAACTCTTAAGCTTGACCTCAAGTATTTTGTAAAACAAGTCAAAGTACCAAAGAAAAAGAATTCTTTCCTTCATATACTCTTTCCTAGTAGCTTTTATTCCTACTAAAATGGCACAGTAAATTTAAGGCCAGAATCCAACATCTGGAAATAAAACCAGTCTGCCCAGACCAATGTTAAAGTTCACTTTCATCAGTTATCTCACACACTTCCACAAACTTTCTTACCAAATCATCACTGTTAAAACTGTACATCAGTGGAGAATTAACATTTAAAAGAAAATCAGGAGGCAGGGGAGGAAAAGTAGGTGAAAATATGTAAATGAAACAGAATCCACATAACTTTTCTGGTGATCCAGTTAAGATACTTGGACATCCAATATCTTTCAAATTATTGTCTTTCAAAATTTAAAGTACAAATCTCCTTTCACCAGCAATTCACTTCTAGGAATTAACCCTTTTGCCGTATACACACAAATGTACAAAGGTATATGAGCAAGGACGTTTTTTAATGCATTATTTGTGATCATGAATAGGAAAGTAGACAAGGAGACAGAAGGAGAAAGAAAAAGAGGGAAAAGGGAGGGAAGAAAATCCCACAATCCTATAGCAAAAAAAAGAACAACTCCATTAATAAGGAATAAATAAATATTGCTACATCCACACACTAGAATGTATAAAATACACGCAATAAATGTTTGATGAATTTCATAAGTTCTTTACTTTGTGGGGGGAAAAAAAATTAATAATGATATTAACGACCAGAGAGCTTGCCATCAATATTCCCTATTCATTAAGTTTAAGCAAAAATCTGGCCAATGAGAAAATTGGGCAACTCTTTGGATTTACAAATAAGGTGTAAATCAAGGAGCTTGTACTTTGATTCAGATTTTTTCATCAGCTTCTTTGGGGACCAACAACGAACGACAAGCTAGAATGGAATGGTAAATGTGGCCACTTAGAAATCTACATTATTACTAATCTTTCAGAGTTAAAACTTGAAACCTCCTCCTAATGGCAAATTTTAACCAACTCCATATTCAATCACAGATTGGTTAAATCTCTAAGGAATGGGTAAAATATTTTAATTACCTTTCCTGTGCTCTGTAAGATAGTTGTTCGTGTCCTCCACACTCTCTCTCTGCTGACAATATCTCGGGTCACATCGACCTCAGCGTCCACAAAACTCCTCTGTTTGAGGGCGGTTATATCATCATCTAAGTCAGTCTTGATAGTAGATCTTTTCTTAGCCATAATTTTGGCTTTGATTGCAGCAATTTTTTCCACTGACATAGCTTCAGACAAAGACCTGAAAACAACTTCTTTTCTTTAATTTTCACAGCAAGGATCTCTTGAGCACATCATAAATGTATTTTGTGACATTTATAAGTTTGTAAAAGCACTTTTAAGGTTTTCTTATCTATAAAAATAACATACTTGATATTTTATAATCACATAAGATTTTTATAGATAAAGAGTCCATGTAGAAACATTACTCTATGAGCAAATTAGTAATTTCCTGGAAGGATCAATGCATCAAAAATCCTCATGTTTTTTCATATCTTTTCCCCCAAAAAAGCAGAGCTCATTAATATGGACTCAGAACTCATTTTCTTTATATTTTCTGAGACTTTTATTTGGTAATGTCCCTCCATCTATGCAAATTATACAAACATACACACACATGTGTGCTCAAGCCACCTTGGAAGGGGGATGAAAAAATCATCCTGTGAAGAATTCAAAGTTTAGGTTTTCCTTGAAATTTACTTCAGTTTCAAACCTATATGTCATAACGTACAACATATCAATTTTCTAGGTGACAGAGGCTTTTCTATGCCACATAAATATATACTCCTTTTAATGTATGGAAGATGAAACCATATTTTGAAGTTTTCTTTTTACTTCCTTTACTTGATTTTAAAATAACAGGCAAAATAACTTTCAGAACTATAAAAATAAAGACTGAACACTGAAAGCACAGATTTCATTAAGATGATAATCTTAAGCTTACTGTCATTTTTCACAATGTAAAATAAGAGAAAGAGTTAAAAAGTGCTTGGGTACCTTAACAACAGCTGACAAAATTATTACTCTAATCACAAGATGACAATCTTGAAATGTGTTTGAACAACATCTGGGAAGAGGACAGGAATTCCCGCAGGTTTGAGTGTGGTAGTGTTATACAGTAGACCAGTTTGTTTTTATTAGGTATGAAAGTCCTTTACAACAGATGCTCAATACGCATCTAGTCTTTGACTCATTCTACATAATACTGTGCAACTTTCCCTGAAAATCTAAGGCACAGCAGCATACCTTGAGCCAAATTCAAATACTTTTCTAAACTATAATCAAATGTACATTGGACTTACACTCAGACTTTTACTTCCAGCCAAGATGAAGTTAAACAGGGACTGGATTACTCCTCTTGCCTTGAAACAACCAGTCAAAATACATGAAACAATAGTTTTCTAGATACTTGATGGCAAGCAATGAAAGAGACAGCAATCTCTGACAAATGAAAACCAAATAAGATGAGCCCCATGAATGCTGCAGCTTCCTGCCTCGCAAGTTTCCAACATGGCATGGGGAGGAGAACTCAGGCAAAGCTTAGCAGACTCCCTGATTTGAAAAAGTGGAGCTGAGAGTCCAGCAAGACCAAGGCAGCTGGGATTCAAGGTCAGAGTACCTGAGAAGAGCAAGCTGCACAGAAGGTCCCTCTCAAGTATAGCAGCAGGATGCTGATTAGCACACGAACATGAGGAAACCAGAGCTGGGTACAGACTCATCCCAGAGGACTGAAGAGAACAATGCCCAGTGCTCACACAGGGTGAAGAACAGTACCTGTTCCCACCAGCCAGAACGAAAGCCTCATATTCATGGGGCATTCAGCAGAGTACTCAGAATGGTCTTGCCTCAGCAGTGGGTGGGGAATAATTACCCTAACTAACACTGCTCAAATAACAAGTCTTAAAATCAAGACCCAAAAGGAACAAACTATTTCCAAGTGATTTAACTACATCCCAAAACAAAACTAGAGAAAATTTAGAGAAATACAAAAATATCTAGCACTCAACAAGGTAAAACGCCTAGGATCCAAAGATTACAAGGCATGCTAAGGGAGCAATCTAAAACAAAACCAACTGCAAACTGACACAGATATAGGATTAGCAAAGACATTAAAACAATTATTATAACTCATATATGTTGTTCAACAAGTTGACACATGGACTACATATTTAACCAACTTACAGAGATAATAAACACAACGTTGGAGACTACAAACATACTGCATATATAATTACAGAAGAAAATACTAGTGAACTATAGTAACTATCCAAAATGAATAGAAAAAAAATAGAAATAGATAGAAAAAAGAATCCAAAAAAAGAAAGAACATAAGTGAGCTGCTGGACAACTTCAAGCAGAGTTTGAGTAATTGGAGTCCATAAAGAGGGAAACTGAAAAAAACATATTTGAAGAAACAACGCCAAAAACTTTCCAAATTCAATGAAAATTATGAACCCAAAAATTCCCTCAAGAAGTTCAATGAACCTCAAGCACAAGAACCGTGACAAAAACTCCCCCAAATCATGTGATAATTAAATGACTCAAAACCAGCAATAGAGAAATATTTAAAATAGCCAGAGGAAAAAAGATACATTTCATAAAAAGAAACAAAAATAAGGATGACAGCAGACTTCTCCTCAGAAACAATGCAATGGAGAAGGCAATGGTACATCTTTAAAGTACTTAAAAAGATGTAACTCGGAATTCTACATCCAGTGAAAATTTCTTTCAAAAAAAGACACAAAATAAAGACTTTTCCAGAAATAATAAAGTTGAAAGAATTAATCACCAACTGAGCTGCAAAAAAAAAAAAAAAATGTTAAAAGAAGTCTTTGGGACAAAATCGTCTCATCTACAACAACATGGATGGACCTGGAAGGTATTATGTTAAGTGAAATAAGTCAGACAGCGGGGCCAGCCCGGTGGCACAGCAGTTAAGTTCATGCTTTGACAGCCCGAGGTTTGCAAGTTCAGATCCTGGGCGCTGGCCAACGCACTGCTTGTCAGCCATGCTTTGGCGGCATCCCATATAAAGTAGAGGAAGATGGGCACAGATGTTAGCCCAGGGCCGGTCTTCCTCAGCAAAAAAAATAAAAGAGGAGGATTGGCAACAGACGTTAGCTCAGGGCTGGTCTTCCTCACAAAAAAATAATAAATAAATAACAAAGAGAAAAAAGAAAAAGAAGTCAGACAGAGAAAGACACTGTATGATTTCACTCATATGTGGAAGACAAACTACCACATGGACAGACAGAACAGTTTGGTGGTTACCAGGGGGAAGGTGGTTGGGGGGTGGGCACAAGGGGTGAAGGGACACATTTATATGGTGACTGACAAACGATAACATACAACTAAAATTTCACAATGTTATAAACTATTACGACATCAAAAAAAAAAAGGCAGAAGGAAAAAAATGGGTATATGGATCTACAAAAAGGAATGAAGAGCAATAGAAATGTTATCCGTAAATATATATTTTCTTATTATTTAAATCTCTTTAAAAGATAACTATTTAAACAAGAACAATACAGATTGGTGTTTACAACATATGTATAAGTAAAATGTATGACAACAGTATCACAAAGCCAAAAGGAGAGAAGTGGAAGCATCATATTATAAGGTTCCTATACTATATATGAAGTTGTGTAACACTTGAAGGTAGACTGTGATGCTATAAACCATGCATACTAAAAACCCTCAAGCATACACAGAAATAACAATTATAACTAATAAGCCAACAAAAAGATCAAGGGAATTACAAGAAATATTCATTTAATCCAAAAGAAGTCCAAACAAAGGAACAAAGAACAGAAGAGACAAAAATAGCAAAATGATCAATTAAAATTAACCACATCAATAATCACATTAAGTGTAAATCTAACCACACAAGAAAAGCTTTTTATCTAGAAAGACATAGAGGTGCAAAGTAAAAGGATGCCAGTTTTCAAGATGAAAAGAGTTCCAGAGATGGTTGCACAACAATGTGAAAGTACTTAACACTGTTAAACTGTACACTTAAAAATGGTTAAGATGGTATAAATTTTATGTTACATGTACTTAATTTTTTTAAAAAAGTAAAAGGATGAAAAAGATATACTATGGTAACATAAGTCAAAAGCTGGAAAAATGACCAGGTTAAGAAGAGAAAAAGTAGATTTTTTTTTTAACAAAGAATATTGCCAAGATAAAGAAGGTCATTCCATAATGATAAAAAGATTCATTCATCAAGAGAACACCACAACCCTAAACATTTATACCTAATAACAGAGCTTCAAAGTAGACAGAACAAAATCTGATACAAGTGCAAGGAAAAATAGACAAATCCACAGTTGGAGATTTTAATAATCCTATCTCAGTAATTGATAAAACAAGTACGGCAGGAAACAAGTGAGGATATAGAAGACTTAACTAACATTACTGACCAACTTGACCTTACTGACCTTTGTAAAACACTCCAAAATAACAGCAGAATACAGGCACACCTCCAGGATATTGTGAGTTCAGTTCCAGGTCACCACAATAAAGCAAATATTGCAATCAAGTGAGTCACACAAATTTTTTGGTTTCCCAGTGCATATAGTTATGTTTACACTACGTTGTAGTCTATTAGGTGTGCAATAGCATTATGTCTAAAAAAACAAGGTACATACCTTAATTAAAAAATACTTTATTGCTAAAAATTGCTAGTTATCATCTGAGCCTTCAGTGAGTCGTAATCTTTTGGCTGGTGGAGGGTCTTGTAAAAAACACAGTATCTGTGAAGCACAATAAAATGAGGTATGCCTCATTTTTTTCAAGTGCACACAGAACATTTATCAAGACAGACCATATTTGGGGGCAAAAAACAAGCTCCAATATATTTCAAAGGATCCATGTCATACAAAATATAACCATACTTTGGAATAAATTGTAAATCAATAACAGAAAGATTTCCAGAAAATCCCCAAATCTTTGGAAATTAAATAACTTACTTGCAAACAATCCATGAGTCAAAGAAGAAATCACAAGGGAAATTAGAAAGTAATTTTGAAGTGAATGAAAATGAAAATGCAACATATCAAAATTATGAGAGGCCATTAAAGCAGTACTTAGAGGAAAATCAATGACCTCAGCTTCCCCCATAAAAAACTGTAAAGAATAGAGTGTATTAAACCCCGAGTAAGAAGAAGAAAGAAAATCATAATGATCAGAGCAGAAATGAAAGAATCGAAAGAGAGAAAAAAACAAGACTGAGAAAAATCCCAATCTGAGTCTTTAAGAAGATCAATAAAATTGATCAATTTTGGCCAGACTAATAGGGAAACTAATAGAGAAGACACAAATCACTAACATCAAGAATGAAAGAGGGGACATCACTACAGATTCTAGACATAATAAAAAGATACTATGAACAACCTTATGCCAATAAATTTGACAACTTACATGAAATGGACAAATTCTTTCAAAGAAACACTCAAAAAAAAGAGAGAAGCATAGCATTATGAGAGGGAATAGCCCTAAGAAATTGAATTTTAGTTTAAAACTTTACCTGAAAGAAATATATAAAAATAAATAAAACTATAGCACAGATGGCTTGATTAGTGAATTCTCCCAAATGATGGAAGAAATAATACCAATTCTAAACAAATTCTTCAAAAAAACTGAAAAGGAAGTACTTTCCAACTCATTCTGAGACCAGAATCATCTTGACATGAAACTAAACAAAGGCATTACAAGAAAACTACATACCTCATAAAACTCCATTTCTTTAAATCTAATTCAATAATACATAAAAAGAATAATATATCATGATTGTGATAGGCAGCTTCTGAAAAGACTATTAATGATATCTACCTCTTGGCCTTCACACCCGCATGTAATCCCCTCCCCGTGGTTGTGTGTGAGCTGACCCTTGCTTCTAACGAATAGAATACAGTCAGGCACCGCATAATGACATTTCAATCAACAACAGACCGCATACAACAGTGGTCCCATTACAGTTAGTACCATATGACCTAGGTGTATAGTGGGCTATACCATCTAGGTTTGTGTAAGTATGCTCTACAATGTTCACACAACAACAAAATCACCTACAACACATTTCTCAGAATGTTTTCCCATTGTTAAGTGACACATGACTGTACTGTACGAGTGATAGTGTCACTCTGAAAATCTGGCTACAAAAAACTATAACTTCTATCTTGCCTGACCTCTCTCTTGCCCTCTTGCTTGCTCACTCTGATGAAGCAAGCTGCAATACTGTGAAATATCATATGGAGAGACCAAATGCAGCAAAGAATGAAGAGAGTCCTCTAGATAACATCTGAGAAACTGACGTCTTAGTCTAACAACCTGGAACTAAATTCTGCTGACAACTATATGAGTGACCTTGGAAGCAGATCCTTCCCCAATCAAGCCTACACATGAGACCACAGTCCTGGCCAACACCTCAATTGCAGCCTTGTGAGACCCTGAAGCAGAGAAGCCACCACAGTCATCCCAAGACTTCTAACCCATAGAAACTGTGAGATAATAAATGTGTGTTGTTTAAGCCACTATGTTGTGGTTGTGGGTTAATTTGTTGTTATGCAGCAAAATAACTAACAAAACGACCAAGTAGAATTTATCTATGAAATGCAAATATTCAAAAAACTAATTTATTTCACCATATTAACAAAAAAGAAAAACTACATGCTCATTTCAATTGAATCAGAAAAAGCATTTTAACAATAGTCAACATTCCTTTCTAATAAAATCTCCACCAAAAAAAGGGGGTATTTCCTCAACCTGTTAAAGAGTTTCTACATAAAAACCTAAGCTAAAACACTCAATGGTGAAAGACTGCTTTCCTCTAAGATGAAGAACAAGACAAGAATGTCTAATCTCACTGCTTCCATTCAACACTGGATTAGCAGTGAGTCCAGCCAGAGTAATAAGGCAAGAAACAAAAAGCATCTAGTTTGGAAAGAAAGGAGTAAAGATGTATTTTATGTGTAGACAACATGACTGTCTGTGTAGAAAAGCCCATAAAATCTACAAAAAAAGTTACAAGAATCAATGAATTTAGCATGACTGCAGGATATAAGATCCATACCCAAAAATCAACTGTATTTCTATACTAACAGTCAAGAATTGAGATTCTTTTTTAAATACCACTTACAATAGCATCGAAAAGTATGAAATACTTATGAATAAATATGACAAAAAGACATATAAGACCTGTACACTGAAAATTATGAAACGTTGTTAAACTAAAGAAGACCTAAATACCTCTCCATTAGTAAATGGAGAAATATACCTTGTTCATAAGTCAGAAGACTCAATATTTTCAAGACGTCAATTCTCCCCAAATTGGTCTGCACATTCAATGCAATCTCAATCAAAATCACAGCGGGCTTTTTTCTAGAAATTGACAAGTTAATTCCAAAACTCATATTAAAATGCAAAGAACCTAAAACAGCAAAAACATCCTTTGAACAGAAGAACAGAGTTGGAAGGCTATCACCACCTAATTTCAAAACTTATTATAAAAAAAGAGTAATTAAAATAGTGTGGTACTGGCAAAAAGACAAATCAATGGTACAGAATGGGTCCAGAAACAGACGTACACATGAAGGAACAAATGATTTTTCACACAAGTGCAAGGACAACTCATTGGAGACCAATGGTGCTGAAACAACTGGTTATCCATGTACACAAAATTGAACTTAATCCCTATCTCATAAGTAAATCAATTTAGATCCACACCGCATACCCATATACAAAAAAGTAACTGAAAGATACATAGACAAATTTAAAACCTAAAACTATAAAACTGCTACAAGAAAATATAGGAGACAATCTTTGCTGACGTTTAGGCAAAGATTTCTTAGATACACCACCAAAACGCAATTCACAAAAGAACACAAGGATAAATTAAACTTCACAAAAATTTAAAAATTCCATTCTTCAAAACGCAGCAAGGAGAATTAAAAGACAAGTCACAGACGGGGGGAAATGTCTGAAAACATACATCTGAAAAAAGACCTGTATCCAGAACATATTACAAACTTTCAAAACTCAGCAATAAGAAAACAATCCAATAAAAAAATGGATAAAAATTTGAAGACATTCCCACTCTAGATGATCTAGAGTGGCAAGTAAGCACATGAAAAGATGCTTAAAACATCATCAATCATGAGGGAAGTGCAAGATAAAACCACAATGAGATACCACCTCATATCTACTGGAATGGCTGAAATTAAAAAGCCTGACCATACCAAGTGTTGTCAGGGATGTGAACAAACTAGGAGTTTTCTACACTGCTGGCAGAAATGTAAAATGGTACAATCACTTACAAAAACAGCTTGGCAATCTCTCAAAAAGTTAAATCTACAATACGGTCTGATCCAATCATTCCTCTCCTACGTATTTACCCAAGAGAAATAAAAACATATGTCCATGCAAAAACTTGTACACAAATGTTCATAGCTTTAGTTATAAGAGCCAAAAAACAAGTGAAATGTCCATCAACAGGTGACTGGGAAGACAAACTGTTACATTCATACAATGGACGAGTACTCAGCAATAAAAGGAATGAACTCCTCATACATCCAACAACGTGGATGAATCTCAAAATAATTATAAGTGAAAGAAACCAGACCCCAAAAAAGCACATACTACATAATTCCATTTATACTTAACTCTAGAAAACAAACTAATCTCTAGCAACAGCAGATCCCTGGTTGCCTGGGGAGGGAAGGACATGGGGAGGGAAGCGTGAAATTATAAAGGTACACAGGAAATTTATGGGGAGGATGTTATATTCATCATCTTGATTATGGTGATGGTTTCATAGACACACACATGTGGAAGTTTATCAATTTACACACTTGAAAAATGTGCAGTTTATTGTATGTCAATTATCCTCAACAAAGCTTTTAAAAATCTGCATTGAATTTTTAAGTTTGGGTAAAACTTCCAAAAGCAATATATTGTGCCAAGAAAAAATTATGAAGTAATTCAAAATCATAGTAAAAATCAGGGGTCATCAAAATATAGACCACAGGCCAAATCCAGCCATGCCCACTGATTTATGAACAAAAGCAGTCCATGGCTGCTTTCCCTAGCACAAAAGAGTTGAACAGTTGCAAAAAAGAAATATGATCTGCAAAGCCGAAAATATTTAATATGTGGCACTTTACAGAAAAAGTCTGGTGACTTCTGCTATAATTCATCAAAAGATTACATGATAAACAAGTGGCTTGGATTATGGAGTAATTTTAAAAAGGAAAGATCAATGTGGTAACAGAATCAAGAAGGCAGCTTTCCACAAAGTATAATGGGCACAATAGCTTCCAACCCCCAGGATGCAACATGCCCACACATCTCCTTTTGAGGTTAAGGAGTATCATGAATGCAAGAGGTGAGCGTAAGTGCAGACAGCGTATGAATATCGCCTTTTCCATACACATTCACATACACCTGAGCTGGCCACTCTCTACTGAAGAAATTCTTACCTGATCTGTTCGGTCTGTACAATCCCTTCTTTGTGACCCTCCAAGCGAGCAGCCAATCTCTCTTTATCAAGGCGCACACACTCTTCATCCTGAAAATAATCACTGGTTAGTGAATATTTTAAATTTTTATTTAACCTTAGAATGAAAGCAACACTGCATATAACTTTTCCTTACATAAATTCCCACCTATAAAGTTCCAGGCATCACTGGCCTCAGGTCAATTTTAAGATTGCTTTTAGTTACATGAAGACAACAATAATAAATATATGTTGGATCACATAAGAGGAGAACTAAAAGCTTACCAAAAAACCTGAGTTAACTTTATTCTACGACTGAGTGTTCTTCCCATAATATATCATGGCTATCTTTATTCAGAAAGACATCATACAACAAATAAATTCCTTCTCTTCGGGGAAGTTTATAAGTAAATTTTATGAAAAGCCTTCACCACAGTCCATAATTTCATTTTGGATCTAGATGTTTTTATCCGTTTCCCAGGTCCTGAACCCATCAACACAGATCAAAACACTGGAAGTGAAAACTTGAACAGTTTTGACAGCTGGTTCCTCAGAACATTAAGAGTTTCCTACAAAGTGCCCAATGGGCCACTTCTTGTCTGAATCCAATCCTGGTAGCTCAGCTTTGATCTAATTTGCAGATTAGAATTTCAGGTAAAATTTAGTCTGAAAACTGGCTACTTAAAAATCAAACTTAGGAACTCTGATCAAGTTCAACGCCCACATTCAACAAATGAGAAAACTAAGGATCAGAGTCAGTCTCTGGCTAACGGAACATGAAACTGTAGAAAAAAGCATCAGTATGTCTGAAATACCTAAAAAGATGTGCTCCATTTAGTGCTCCAATACTAATTTATCACATAAAACTCTTAAAATGGACATACTGCTGACATGAATGCAAAGATCTTTTAGCAAATGCATTAAATTTTTGCCATTTGTAATAAAAGTGTAACACGTACTTTCTCAGGTTCCTTAGGAGACTGCTGGTTTTAAAGACAACTGCAATCTAGATCTTACTCACATCAGAACCCCTGCCCTCCAGGTTTCTCTCCCAGCACAGTGCCTCGCAGGATCTCAATGCACATTTGCTGAACTGAAAACTGTTTATGTCATAAGCTGTTTATATAACTCAGTTTAACTCTATGAATGCTCTGGAATGTATTTTATTATGCTATTTTCTGCTGATTTTTCAAGTTACTGAAATCCTAGTAAATAAGCATTTCTGATGTTAAATTTTTTTCAAATAATTAAACTGTGAATTTCAGTTTTTTCTAAATACATAGTATTCTTAAATTCACTCGTTTTGTTCATACCGGGTCACAACTTCCTTTCATACAAAGAGCGTTGGGGAAAACTTCAGTTGATTGCCACAGAATTTTACCCAGTACAGTGGAAGGGCTAGGAGTCAGACTGCCTGGGCTCTACTCCTGGTTCTGCGACCCTCAGCAGGTCACCCATGCTGTCTGAGCTGGTTTGCTCAGAGATGACATGCAGAGTACTGCCAACTTCAGAAGGCAGTAAGGGTTACACGAGTTAATATACACAAAGCACACAGCATACCACCTAGCACAGAGGAATAACAATGAGCTAATTACCATTATTCTTATTAACTAAGAAAACCCAAGCCCACGCCTCAGAGTATGCTTAATTAAAATCACATTATTTTAGCATCAACAGTTGTCGATGATTCTACTGTATGTATTTACCCACTAACCCTGTCCCTTTAACAGTTACCTTTCTTGTCCTTAATTGTGGATGCTTTGCATTTACATAGCAAGCAAAATGGACCCCTATTTGATTTTCATACAAGTGTGAAATGAAAAGATTTATGGGAATGTTAACACTAGTGATGACTACAAGTGTTATTCCTATATTGTTAATTGACACCCGACCAGTTTCATCATTTCTCAAATTTTAAGTGTGCCTTTAGTGCATAATCCTCCATTTTCAGGGGGGTTTATATGTAACAGATCTGGGGTTGTTACAAATTTAAATAAACAGTACCATAATCATACAATTAAAATTCCTAAGGTTTAACTTTCTCATGCAGTACATCAACTGATCAACACATTTTCTTTTCCAAGGTAACTGGCATTTCTTACGTGGCTTCTATTTCACGTGAACTATCCTTATTTACCAATATTAGTACTCCACTTGCTGGCTATAAAATGCTATAAAAAATATGTAGATTGATATGTCAATATTTAAGAAGCAACTGTAATAAGCACTTCATGTTCACAGATCTTAAGAGTGAAGCAAATTCCCACACCATCTTATTCCAGGGGTAGGCAAACTACAACCCAAAGGCCAACCCTGGCCCGCCATCTGTTTTGTACAATTTTATTGGAATACAGCCTCGCCTGTTCATTTGTGTATTGTGCTTGCTTTCGCACCACAGTAGCAGAGTGGAGTAGCTGGACAGAAACCACAAGGCCCAAAAGGCCTGAACTATTTACTATCTGGTCCTTTATAAAAGGTTTTCAACCCCAATCTAATCCAACACTTTCATCAATAAGGACATAAAGGCAAAGAAAATACAGTGATTTGTCCATCACAAAGCATGTACATGAGAGATCTTAAACTACAGCTCAAGCTTCTTCTTTATCAATTGTTCATTCCACTACAACAATTTTTCCAGAAAAAAAGCTCCTAGGACTACTATAAGTGAAGAATTCTTACTGCTACACAATCCCAATTTCCATAAGAATATGAGTCACCTTTAAAATAAAGTTCCATTACCTCAATTCGTGGTTTCTTTGCTTCTGCTAAAACCTCATCTGCAGCTCGTTTGACTGAAATAAAAAATGAAGTAAATAAATGGATATTCTGGGGATAGGTTTTTGAAAGTTCAATATAAACATGTGACAAGGCATACCTTGAGTGGATCGCTGAAGACCTATTTCTAGAGGGGCACTTCTGTCTATACTTGCTGATGTTGCTGAAGATTTAAAAAGATTTATGTGAGAAGATCAATATTTGAACACATATATTGGATATTATTACAAGTGAAATGCTCAAGATTTGTTATATTTCTTATTTTACATATGATAATTTCCCTAGGAAAAACATAACTTTCAAAAGTAGCTTTGCGAAAGCATTTTATTATAAAAGATTAATCTGTATCAGAAAGTCTATAAGAGGACAAACTATTTTTAACAATTTAACTTACAAATTGTCAAGATAATCTGACTGAAATCAACCGATCACTTCAAACAACATACTCCAATATCACAACACATGCACATAAAAGTGGATCTAAACATAAATACATAAACGTATGAATATAAGGGAAAAGTTTTTTTTTAACTTAGTATTCACTTTAAAAACAGTTTTTAGGGGCCAGCCCGCTGGCACAGTGGTTAAGTTTGCTCAGTCCACTTTGGTAGCCTGGGGTTCGCAGGTTCAGATCCCGAGCGTGGACCTATACACTGCTTATCAAGCAATGCTGTGGCGGCGTCCCATATAAAGTAGAGGGGGATGGGCATGGATGTTAGCCCAGGGCCAATCTTCCTCAGCAAAAAGAGGAGAACTGGCAACAGATGTTAGTTCAGGACTAATCTTCCTCACCAAAAAAAAAAAAAAAAGCTTTTTAGTTATTCACAATTGGTTAAAAAATTTAAGTTATTTTTTAAATTAAAATCAATTTTTGAACAGCCCAAAATAATGAAATGATAACAAAGGAGTGTACTTGTCCCCATCCCCCTAGTTACCACCACCCAAGGTAACTACCGTTAGTCTTTTATATATCTTTCCTGAGTTTCTTTCTGTAGATACAAGAAATACAAAATTATACTTTTATTTTCCCCCTTTTTGTTACACAAATGATAGCATGCTATGCACCTGTTCTGAATCTTCCTATTTTTTTTTAATGTAACACTATTATCTCCAACATCCCTCCATATCAGCAGGTGGAGCACTTTTTAATGTTTTCACAGCTACATAGTATTCTATTGTATGGATTAATAACAATATTTAAGTAGTTCCCTAGGGATGGACAGTTCAATTCAAACAGACTTTTGCCACTACAAACAATGGCACAATGAATAACTTTATACATAAATTACTTCATACATTTCCAAATATACCTCTAGGACAAAGTTACACATAGAGGATTTCTATCTCAAATTTGTGATGATAGGTTACTGCCAAATTTCTTCAGTGGGGGTTATATCAATTGACACCACAACCAACAGTATATTAGAATATCTGTTTCCTCACAGCCTCACCAGAGTGTATTATCAAACTTCTAGTTTTTTATCTACCAGGTAAAAAAAAAAAATTGCTATCTCTGTTTAGTTTAAATTTGCAATTCTCTTCTTGTAAATGAAATTAAGCATTTTTCCTATGACTTATCACCTTTTCTGTGAATTGCATGACCATAATCCACTGGGTTGTTGGTCTTTCATGTATATATTTCTAGGACCACTTCACATTATTAGTGAGATTGGTCCTTTTACTATGATATGAGTTGAAATATCTTTTCCCAGCTTGTCACCTCTTTTTTTTATATATAGTGCAGAATTTTTTTAACTTTAACAACCTATTAGTTGAATAATCCCACCTTGATTTGACATGTCTCGTTAATCGTGTTCAAGTCATATAATTTAACATCTAACAGATAAAAAAGTTGTTCCAGCAGTTTATCCATTCACAGTTTTTATATTGTTAAGGCTTTATTATAAGTTCTAAACTCTAGAATGGCTTAGTATTTTCGCATTGCTCTTCTCCAAATTTTTATGACACTTACTTTTTACCAAATGAATTTGAGAATCATCTTGTCTAGTTCCACCCTTCCTTCACGAAAAACTGTAGGGATTTTTATTGGGATGTTAAATTATGTACAAATTATGTTAAGAACTGACATCTTTAAGCTGTTATCTCTTCCTGTCTAAAAACATGTAATGTCTTAAGGTTTGCTCAACTTTTTCATTAAATCACCAAGCTTTTAAAAATTAGCAAAGCAATATACTTGTTGACAATTTATTTGTCCTATAGAAACTACAGGAAATGACATGGATGGATGAAAGGCAACTCTTTTCTGGATTCAGAAAAGAAAAACCATTTGCTCTAAAGTACTCCTCCCAAACTAGCCTAATTATCAGGCTCACTTGAGATACTTATTAAAAATAGAGAATCCTACACTCTATACCTGATCTTCTGAAGCAAAAAAAAAAAATCAATTTTTAACAAGTGCACCATATGATTCACAAAAAAAAAAAAAAAGTCTGCCTATCCTCCTCACCTCTATCCTTTCACAGCAGAATTAGGACCCTCCTCACCCCTCCCCGGTTTCTAACCCCTTGTTTATCAGTCTACCCTGCATAACGGCAGACATGCTCAGGACAGGAATTCTGCATTTGGTACAGCACCGAGTGAAACATCTTTAAGAAAAAGCACTCAGTAAGCGCCTGCTGCATGCTCAATGAGGACAGCACAGGAAGACACACTCCTGAAGATGGTCCTTCCATTATGCACAAGACCCTGAGCAAATCAATCTCACTATGGAGCAAAATAGTGACAACACCTCTATTGATTACTTAAAGGTAGTAAATCCACTCCAGGGAAGGTAAGACCAAACAGTTCTATTACATCGACTTATTCGTACTCTGTCAGACAGCAAATTAATAACCACCCGTTTATTCAGGTGAGCACCTACTATCACCAACGCTCTAAATGCTGGGTTTTTAACAACTGTCTGCCCCCTTAGTTTACCCTCTAGTGGGGGAGACAGACAATATATAAGTAAACAAACAAACTACGTAATTTCATGTCAATGCAAGGGTTTTGATGAAAAATAAATGAGGATGGTACTACACACAGAAAGGAGTATGGGAAAAGCAATGCTATTTTATATTTTAGAGTGGCCAGAGAAGCCTTCTCTGACAGAACGATATTTGCGCACAGATCTCCAGTGATAAGAAGCGATCTTATGACAATGCAGAGAAACAGAATTGAACACAGAGGGAACAGCAAATGCAAAGACTCTAAGGGTTAGAACAGTTAAAGAACCAGGCAGACTGGACTGTGGTGAGCAAATGAAGACCGGCAGAAGACAAGGTCACAGAGATTCCGGCAGAAGCAAGATCAGGGAGGTGAGGATAAGGAGTATGGGCTCCATTCTAAGTGTGATGGGAAGCCACAGGATGGCTTGGAGCAGGTGATAACAGGATCAAGTTTACAGACTTCTTCAAAAACAGGTCACTCTAACTGGTAGGCGGAGACTACACTAGAGAAAACAAAGAGTGGGGACCTGCAAGAGGGTTATGCAACAGTTTAAAGAGGAAGGATGGAACACGGTGGGAGCAGAATGGTAAGAAGTTATACTTTTAAAGGTAAAGAAAAGGACTTGCTGATGGAATGGATGTGAGATGGAGAGAAGAGAAATCAAAGATTTCTGTAGGGTTTTTGGCTGAAGGAACTACATGAATGGGACACCATTTACCGAGATGGGAACACCGGGAGGACAGACGTGCTGTTTTAGTTTTGTGTGCAGGGAGAAGGGAAGGAGGAAATTGGGATTCTATTTTGGGTATGTTAAATTTCAGGTGCCTACTAAATATCCAAGGGAGTATGCTGACAGCGAATTTATAAATCTGGAGCTCAGGAAAAGGTCAGTGTTGGAGATGAGGAAGTAAGCAAAATAAAATGAGAAGTGGACAACGAGTAGAAAGAGAACCAAAAGAGCCTGGTGCCCCAAATGCCAGGTGAAGAAAGGCTTTTCAAAACGGAATAGCCAACAGCACCAAATGCTGTTGAGAGGTCAAGCAAGCTGTGGATAAGAGAGACCACAGGATCTGGCAATCCTTAAGTCAGTGTTGGCCTGCCTTACAAGTGTGATTTTAGTGGCAGGGTGAGGAAGAAAGCCAGATTGGAGTGGATTCAAGAGAGAATCAGAGGTAAAGAAGAGGAAGCAGTGATATCACAATTCTTGCAAAGAATTTTGCAATAAAATGACAACAAATGGAGCAGGAGATAGTAGGAGTGTGGAGTCAAAAAAATTGAGAGAGATCTTACTGTATGTATTCTAAAGAAAATGACATAGAAAAAGGAGACAACTGATGACACAAGAGAGAAGCAATAACTTACAAAGACACAGTCTTTGAGAGCATGAAAGGAGACGGGATGCGTACACAAGGACAGGGTGACTGGCCTCAGGAGCAAAGACAGTGCACTCACAACAACAGGAAAGGAGAGCACACAGACACTGCAGGTAGATTCATTTCTTAGGGGGACTACAAATTCTCTTCCCACTACTTCTTATTTCTCAGGGGGAAAAAGAAGAAACAATATCTATTTAAGAGTGAGAGCAATTTAAAAATTACTCACATGCTTCACCATTGAGATATCCAAGTAGATCTTTTCGGTCAGGTCTCCTAACCACAGGAATATTTTCAGTCTGAAATCAAAATTTTAAATTAAATATCAAATCAATAACAATTGTAAGAAACTTGGTAAAGATAAACGTCATGTAACGTCTCAATTATATTCCAACATATCTTGATAACATTTATTTAGAATCACATTTTTAGAAAATGACTAGGCTAAAAGAACCTAATAAAAATCTTGAAAAATTTTAAGCATATTAATTTTTGGTAACTTTATTCTTGAAATTCAACTAAGATATACAAAAGATAATCATTAGAAATGAAACAGTGGGGGCCGGCCCAGTGGCATAGTGGTTAAGTGCGCGCACTCCACTTTGGCAGCCCGGGGTTTGCAGGTTCGGATCCCAAGCGCGGACTGACGCACCACTTGTCAAGCCATGCAGTGGCAGTGTCCCATATAAAGTAGAGGAAGATGGGCACAGATGTTAGCTCAGGGCCAGTCCTCCCCAACAAAAAAGAAAGAAAGAAATGAAACAGTGACCCTATCCCTCTTCAAACTGTCAATTCCAGTCTTTTTGTTCCCCAGGCCTACTCCAAGTATTTATTTTTTAATTTTACTCATGATGGTTTGCATATTTGGGGCAAATATCTTTTTAGGCCCACAGCTTGCTCATTTAATGCAATGTTTCCAATGTGCTTTCTTTTCTCTCACACAAACCAGACCTTCTCAGAATATTCTACTTCAATTCTTCCAAATAAACTAACTTAGACACTAAAACTAAATTTTCATAATTAACAACAAGCATGTGTTGTTTAGGTATGGAAAAAATTTAGGAGATTATATAGGAAAATGTTAACGGTGTTTGTTTATTTTCTACATTACATAGTTCTTTTTTATCCTTGAGTGTGTATAAATTCTGTAAGCAAAGAAAAAAAGATTAAAAAATTAAATCTGGAAAAATGTATCTGTTTTGGTAAAATGGATAATTTTCCTTTAATCTTCTACATTAGCTATTTGTAAAGAGGTGTGCAAAACAAATAAAACTACATACTTTAGGCACCAAGTCATCATTGGGCCATGAATTCAATGAATCCTGCAATTAACCACAATTTTCCATATCATTTTTACAAAGTAAACAAACAACAGAGTACAGGAAAAACTGGTGGCTGCAGGATTATATAGTCAAAATTCCTTTGTCACTTTACAAGAACAACAATGAAGCAACAAGAACCTATAGTATCTTTGGCTGATTATCTTATATGGAGTACAGATTACATTTTACTGCACCAAACCTTCTGCACACACTCCCCAATGACAGAGATGAACTATATTTAATCACTTAAAATTATTCTTTTTTTTTTTAAGAGTAGGCTAAATCTTAGTTTCTGCTTATGAGTATAAACAATGTAACAGCCCACAGCTTTTTGGGCCTGTTTTTAAAAACTAGCCTACATGGAATATCATAAATACTTATAAGATTTGAATTAATTTTCTTTAAATTACTGTTTCTAAGTCTGATAACATACTTCATCATTTGGTCACTAATGAATTATGTACACATTACAGCCAAGTGAAAAAGATATGTCTTTTTTTTTTCCAGTAAGGAAGATCAGCCCTGAGCTAACATCTGTTGCCAATCTTCCTCTTTTTGCTTGAGGAAGGTTAGCCCTGAGCTTACATCTATGCCCATCTTCCTTTATTCTGTATGTGGGATACCGTCACAGCATGGCTTGATGAGCACTGTGTAGGTCTGTACCTGGGATTTGAACCTGCAAACCCCGGGCTGCCGAAGCAGAGCACTCAAACTTAACCACTACGTCACTGGGCCAGCCCCCTGAAAAACAGATGTCTACTCACACTAAAATAGGAGCTACGGGTCAGGAAAACTTATTTCAGAAATGGTCTGCTCATAAGATAGAGCAAATAACAAAAAGGAGTTAGGAGAAAAAATTTGTAGAACCCTAGAATTTTAGAATTCTGCCCTTTCAATCTGACAAGTATTTAAGAAAAACAAGAGTTCAATCTTACATGACCAAGGGTCCTAAGGCCCACAGTAACAATTACAGCTACCAGTCACGTGCTACAACCATTCCCTCAGAACAGAATCTCTAAATATAAACCAAGTATCTGGATCATCTTGACCACCCCAAAGTGAATGGATATATCCAACAAAACATTCAAATTACTGTCTAATTCAGTTTTTAAAGATCTAATATGAGTTACAGCTTTATAGAGAGAGATGCTGCTATGTTATCCCACTGTTTCCCAAGTCCCAAGTAGTTTCACCCTGGGTATTATTTTCTCAGTATGTACTTGACACTAAGTATGTATTTCCTGTTCAGAAGAGCAGTGTTCAAACCCTGAGATGCACAAAGCAGGCAAAATTGAAAACAAATGAATTTATCAATAAAGTAAGAAAAAGGTTTATTACTAAACCCATAAATTATGTTTATGATTAAAAATTAATTTTAAAAAGTTGTCTGCTAATCTTGGGGCCAGCCAGGTGGCACAGCAGTTCAGGTCGCGCTTTGGCAGCCCGAGGTTCATGGGTTTGGATCCCAGGCACCGCCGACGCAGCCATGCCGTGGCGGCATCCCATATAAAGTAGAGGAAAATGGGCACAGATGTTAGCCCAGGGCCAATCTTCGTCAACAAAAAAGAGGATTGGCAACAGATGTTAACTCAGGGCTAGTCTTCCTCACACACACAAAAAACAAAAAAAAAGTTGTCTGTTAATCTTGATTCTTTCTGATACCAAAAAAAAAAAGTTTTCTTGAGATTAAACTAGAGTTCTGAATATCAGGGTCCTTCCACTTGCTCCTAAGTTTTTTAAAACATCCCTATAAATGTCTTTAAAAGTTCTGTTGTTGTAAACATCACCCATATTTTACATGAAAAAAGTCACAGATTAAAAAATCTGCATAAGTCACAGTGATCTAATTTTGACCCTCCAGGAGACTTTCATACAGACAAACCTTTCATTCTTTCGATTTGAAACCCAGGAGGGAAGTTATCTATGCCAAATGACACCTACCATAAATTAAACCAAAAAAGTTTTAAAACGAATTTGACTTACGGCTGCACGTCGGACATAAACAGGATGAGAAAGGTGCACATTATTAAGTAGAAATAAGATAGAATCCAACGTGTAGTATTCTCTGGGTTGGCCTTCCTTTCCAGTCCTGAAATAATTAAGGCAAGATTTTTACTCACAACTCTAATTCAAGTTTTGGGGCTTAATTATACATATTAAATTTGTCTATACTCCTTTGCTATCCAGCAATGGATTTAACATGGCTAACAAAAACTCACAAAGTATGAAATCTAATAAACGGAACTGTCATCAGGGCAAAAGGAACACAAGAGTAGACAAAAGCAAGAAGGAAAGCACACCATATTCACACTCTAAGGTATGCTACACTTTTTAGAATTTGGCCCAAATTAGGTTCTGGACTTTTTCAACAGAGAGAAGACCTAATCAGTTACAGACTGGAGAGGATCCATAAGAGAAAACAATCAAACTGATTAGGAGAAGCACAACTACTACTCATGCTAAACTTAGAAGAACTTTGTAATTTTATCTCCTAAGTAAGACACCGGTGAACATCCTTAACATTCTTACAGTAAACACAACAACGAATTCAGAGGGGCAATTCTCATAACATGCTTCAAATTAAACCACTGTGGTAAAACCAGAATGAAGGCTACCTGTGATAAAACAATGTAGTCTAGGGGTGCAAGCTCTTTAATGCAAGCACACACTACTACTTGCTCAACAAATGTTAGTGTCCAATCCCACCCTGCCTACTACTTTCTCCCGATCCACAAACAATGTATTATTTGAATTCATCTGAATACGGCCCAGTACAATCAGGCCCAAATCTACTTTTCTAGCCTCTATTTCCACTTTTCCTCTAGATCAACATATTTCAAACCACACATCACTATTATTGTACTCTGAAATCTAACATATGGGTAACAACCCATATGTTTTTTTATGATATAAAAAAACAAAATAATAGAATGCACTGCATGCAATAAGGGTAAATACTGTTTAATGTTACGAACGTGTACATAGTTACACGTGCACAGAGATAAACAGTAAATGAAAATGTATTTATTAGTGTGATTCACTGTTGCAAAAGTTTGAAATCTACTATTCTAAGCCTTCCTTTTTCACTCCTGGCTTCACTGAATTGCTGTCAAACATTTCCTTTCCAGCTCTCATGCCTAATTTAAAGCACACAGTTCCTCTGTCCTGGAAGACCTAGCCCACCATTTCATCCTCAGAATTCCTACCATGCTTTAAAGCTTATTCGTTTGTTCATCCATTTATTCAAGAAAAATTTGCAGCATCTCTACATGCCAAACACACTTCTATGAAACCTTACCTAACACCCAAGCTAGAAGTGATTGCTCTCCTCTTAAGAGCTAGAATGCAATTCTTATCAGGTTGTTTTATCGCCTCTATTCTGATTAAGTTAACCTCCTTTGAGGCAGGGACCAGAGTGCTAACAATTTTTCTATTTTGCAGATTGAGCTGCCCTACACTGAGTACTCCTTAACCATTTTTTAAAGAGAGAAAAAAAAAAAACAGTTTAAACTCCAATCAAATATAATTCCGTCTGTGCAAATTCTTTTGGAAGGACAAAACACAGGAAACTCAGAATGATGGCATTGCATCAACATCTCATAAAGCTAATTAAATCATAACTCCTCCAGGCCAAAAAACAAAGACTAAAAACCAACTAACAAACTAAATTCCCCCTAGCTTTTCATCAACTCTTCATAAGGCCAAGTGCTCCCATTCAAACAAAATGGGTACGGAAGTCCTGGTCCAAGGTTCTCATAAACACCAACGAGAGAGACACATCACTAACAAGACCCCCAAACGGTTAGCAACCAGACCTCTGTCTAGACGTTTTCCTTAATGACAAATTCAGAAAAGCCACGTGGATCAACGTTCCAAAACATTTCTCTTCACAACCCATGTCCCCAGATCACACACACCCCCTCAGCTTCTCACTTAGATCTGTAGAGCTCCCTCCACTTCACAGCACTTTCTCCCTGCGCAAACTCCTGCGTTCGCATCTAACACGGGCTCGGTGACGCGCCCTCAGCGACCAGATCTCTTCCCCGTCCTGACTTCACAGAGCTGGTCCCCTTCTCTGCTCGGGAGGGAACCCCGAGAGGGCAGAAGGTACAGAGCAGGGGCTGCAAGGGCCAGCAGAGCGAGCTACAACGCACGGCAGCCTTGGAGACAGGAAAGCGCAAGAACAAAAACGGGGAGACGGGGTCGGGACGGTGCGCTCCTTCAGGCACCTTCACACTCGGGTGAAAACGACCTGAAAGTCACACGCTCCCGCGCTTCCCGCCCCGGCCTCCCCACGACTGAAGGGATCGGCCGCCCCAGACGCTGCTCCCTGTTTTTCCTCCTCCCCCCGAAGTGGAACTTCTGCTCCAGAGGAAAACTTCCACCCCGAGCACCCGTTTGTCCTCATCCCCGAGGGAAACGGGGGGAGGGGCTGCAAACAGGTCGCCCGGGCGCCCCCCCCCGCCCTCAGGCCACGGCGCGGCCGCGCTCACCCCCAGACCACATAGTTGGTCTTCACGTTCTTGGGCCACGAGAACTCGCCGAAGATGACTTCGTCCCCCTTCACCACGATCTCCTTCTTCTGGATGTTGTACTGTCGCAGGACGCTCAGCACGTCCGCCATCTTCCCCCCCCCGCGCCGCCGCCGGCCCCGGGCGCCGCCGCCGCCGCCGCGCCGGCCTCCCTCCGCCGCCGCCGCCGCGCCCTCGCGCTCCGCCGCCGCCGCCGCCGCGCTCCGCCAGCCGCCGCGCCAGCAGCCGTCCTCGCCTACGCCAGCAGCCGGGGCCGCAGCCGCCCAGGCCGCCGAGGACCCCGCGCTGCCCGGCGAGGCCCCGCCGCCGACTGCCCGCGGAGAACGCCTGACTGCGCGCCGCCGGCGCCGCCCGGCCGCCGCCAGGGGGAGCCGCGAGCGCCCCGGAAAACGCCCCGCCCAGCCGCCCCCTCGGCGCGGGGCTGACGCCCGGCGCGGAACTCAGAGCGCCGGGACCCCGCGCCCGCGGACGGCGCACGCGCGCCGAGCACGTACCGCGGCGCGCACGCGGCGGGCGACAGGTGCGCGCGCACCTGCACGCGGGTCGGTGCGCCTGTTCCTGGAGCGCGCGCTGGGGGCTGCAGGAGCCGCCTGCAGGGCGGCCAGGGGCTCTCGCGTCCCTCCTTGGGCCGGGAGGGAGCTTGGCACAATACTCGAGGAACTCGGGGATGACCTTCCCGTCTAGATCGGACCCAGGCCTAGCAAATGGCCTCCGGTCTTAGCGATCCGACTAAGCCCCTTTGGAAGGGGGAGGTTTCGGGGGAGGTATGGTTTGGAGGTTGTTTCCTGCTTTGGGTGGATTCACATAGTGGAAAAGATGGAGTCCCGCGGGGGTCAGTCTCGGGCACCGAGATTTGTTAGGTGCTGCGTGACCTCGCTCAACTTACATACCTTCTCGCAGCATCGGCTGCTAGTGGAGAAAATGGAGTTAGTGTGAGAGTAAGATGAAAGCGTCTAGCAAATCATCAAAATATCATAAATGTTGGCTCTTCCCCGTCAGTTCTTTAGATGACTTTTTCCATCCTGGAAAAAGTCCTGCTCCCCACCAGCAGCAAAAAGAGCTACATTTAAATGGCTCTGTTCCCAGATGCTAATGGGAAAGTTAGAGAACGCAGTCCAAGCTGTCCGAATTACAAGACGTTCGGATTACTTGATTTTTTTACTGACCAAGAAGGCTCAAGGGGGTCCTTGCTGTGCCGGAAACAATAAAATAAATTCAATATACTGTGGCCTGTATACCTTAAATCGCACATCTCCTACGGGGCCCATAATTTTTTTTTTATTCCGTTTACTATGGCAGAAAGGAAACAAAGGCAACTTTGTGATTGAAGTAACCAAATTCCTTGACGTGCTTTGGAAGCAATCAAATTGTTATGTGCACTTCAGAGGACTGTAGATATAGAAGTGTGTGGTTCGTTTCCTATACTATCTATAGCCGTTTTGCAACTGAATTTGAGAAATGTTGTCTATTTTGTGAATGTTCACATCCCTATGGTATTTTCCTGAACTTCACCCCAAAAGCACACACTGTGAAGAACTTACTACTTCCTTATCTACCTCCCACACTGTCTACTTTATTCATACTTACGTCAGAGCACCCAGTATTACTTGACTGCCCTTATTAGCTTACTTGCCTGCTTCCCCTTATGCAACTAAAGAGCAATAGAGCTGTGTCATCATATCCTGGGGTCTAGCACATTATTGGCTCTTGGAAAATGTTAAATTAATAGATGGATAGATGAGTTCAACAAAGTTAAGGTTTTATGATAGATTAGGAGAGTCAACTATACTTCCCTCAAATGATACTTATTTTGTATACAGACAATGACTGTCTTAGTCTGTTCAGGCTGCTATAGAATACCATAGACTGGGTGGCTTATAAACAACAGAAATTTATTTCTCATAGTTCTGGAGGCTCAGAAGTCCAAGATTAAGGTGCCAGCAGATTCACTGTGTGGTAAGAGCCTGCTTCCTGGTTCATAGACCTTGGTCGTCACATTGCATCCTCACATGGTGGAAATAAGAAAGGAGTTCTCTGACGTCTTTTTTACATGGTCCTGATCACCTACCAAAGGCCTCACTCCTAATACCCTCACCTTGGGGTTAGGATTTCAACATATGAATTTGGGGGGTGGGGGAGGTGAGAGGAGGACAAAAACATTCAGTCTCTAAGGAATCCTGAGAAAAAAGAACAAAGCTGGAGGTATCACACTCACTGATTTCAAAATATACTACAAAGCTATAGTAACCAAAACAGCAAGGTACTGGCACAAAAACAGAAACACAGATCCGTGGAATAGAACCGAGACCCCAAAAATAAACCCACACATCTATGGACAGCTAATTTTCAACAAGGGAGCCAAGGACATACAATGGAGACAGGAAAGTCTCTTCAACAGATGGTGTTGGGAAAACTGGACAGCGACATGCAAAAAAATGAAAGTAGACCATTGTCTTACGCCATACACAAAAATTAACTAAAATGGATTAAAGACTTGAAGGTCAGACCTGAAGCCATGAAACTTCTAGAAGAAAACATAGGCAGTATGCTCCTCGACACTGGTCTTAGCAACATATTTTCAAGCACCATGTGTGACCAGGCAAGGGAAACAATAGAAAACATAAACAAATGGGACTACATCAAACTAAAACGCTTCTGCACAGCAAAGGAAACCGTCAACAAATGAAAAGACAACCTAACAATTGGGAGAAGATATTTGCAAACCATATATCTGATAAGGGGTTAATATCCACAATATATAGAGAACTCATACATCTCAACAACAAAAAAAAAAAAACTAACAAGCCAATTTAAAAATGGGCAAAAGACCTGAACAGATATTTCTCCAAAGAAGATATACAGATGGCCAACAGGCACACGAAAAGATGTTCAGCATCATTAATTATCAGGGAAATGCAAATCAAAACTACAATGAGGTATCACTTCACTCCTGTCAGAATAGCTATAATTAATAGACAGGAAACAACAAGTGTTGGAGAGAATGTAGAGAGAAGGGAACTCTCATATACTGCTAGTGGGAGTGCAAACTGGTGCAGCCAGTATGGAAAACAGTATGGAGATTCCTCAAAAAATTAAGACTAGAACTACCATCGATCCAGCTATTCCCCTGCTGAGTATTTATCCAAAGAACAGGAAAACGCCAACACGTAAAGATACATGCACCCCTATGTTCATTGCAGCCTTGTTCACAATAGCCAAGACTTGGAAGCAACCTAGGTGCCCGTGATGGATCAAGAAGATGTGGTATATATACACAGTAGAATACTACTCAGCCATGAGAAATGATGAAGTCCAGCCATTTGTGACAAGATGGATGGACATTGAGGGTATTATGCTAAGTGAAATAAGTCAGAGGGAGAAGGTCAAAAACTGTATGATGTCGCTCATAAGTAGAAGATAAAAATAACAGCGAACACACCGAGACAGAGATTGGATTGGTGGTTACCAGATGGGAAGGAGGGGGAGGAGGGTGAAAGGGATGATTAGGCACACGTGTGTGTTGATGGATTG
Source organism: Tapirus indicus (assembly GCA_031878705.1). Lineage (NCBI taxonomy): Eukaryota > Metazoa > Chordata > Mammalia > Perissodactyla > Tapiridae > Tapirus > Tapirus indicus. The sequence continues at coordinate 24,036,298 of CM062939.1, read as the reverse complement.
TAATTAGTATTTGGGTGGTGAACATGATGTTATCTATGCAGAAATAGAAATGTAATGATGTACACCTGAAATTCATACAATGTTATAAACCAATGTTACTGCAAGAAAAAAAAGAAAGAAAATGGTTAATTTAAAAAAAAGAGTAAACTCAAGGCAAAGCTGGTTCAAAGACACTGGTCTGTGGAGACCTTCTGAACTCCTCAGCCCCCAGGGTCAGCTCAAGAATAGACTTATAGGGCCTCTGTCTGTCCTCTTCATATAGACTTCTCCAGACAACTAGACAAGCAGACAGACCACAAGAGAAAATGCTAGAAGACTAGAAAACAATTTGACTAAGGAACAATACAAATCTGATCAGATAACAGAAGGATCCCAGGAGACTTTATTCCTAGGAAAAGAAATGAAAACCCAATGTGAAGGACTTCAGTAAAATGTCAGAGCTCAGTTAAGCACAAACTTACCTCCCCACTCCAGGCATGATGGCCTTCACCAAGAGGAAATACAAGAGATTTCAGATGTCCAAACTAGAAGGTTGAGGGTCCCAGTTTGTGGCAGTAAGGGTTTCAGCTGACTCTTAGTGGAAGCTTCACTTCTTTTGATGACCTTCAAACAGAGACCACCAGGAGCACACTGTTGGGGGCGGCACAGTCCACCATGGGCCCTGAGCATCCCTGGGTGTTTTTACTCAAGGTGTCAGACTGCAAGGTTGATCCATCACTTGATCCTGAACAGTTGCTATAGAAAGTCACATAGGACTAAATACACCAAGGTAACCGCAACCTGGATGACTGCTCACTCCCCAGGAGAGGGGAACTGGTTTAATTGCATCTTGCTATAAAGTTTGCTACTTGCTCAAAAAGTGCTGGACCCTTAGCCCCAGGTTCTTCTCCTGTAAAGCAACCCACTGAATATACGAGTCTCGTCTGGCCCTCCACGTCTTTCTTTTGGAACTGGGGCTCAGGAAACCAGTGCAAATATGCTGACACTCTGGCTGCTGCTTTCAGTAGCAAAGAGCTTCATCTCTGATCCAGGAATCTTGTGTCTTTTGTCATCATCCATGAAAATGTTGCGAATTAACTGTCAGCTTGTAAGTACAATAAAATCTCAGCTCCTTCACAGTTCTTGACCAGGGGTGGGCCAATTTTCCTGTAAAGGGCTGAATAGTAAATATGTTAGGGTTTGTGGGTCACACTCAGTCTCTATCGCATGTTCTTCTTTGTTTGTTTGTTTGTTCTGAAACAACCTTCGAAGGTACAAAAACCATTCTTAGCTTTCAGGTCATACAAAAACGGGCCACAGATGGAATTAGGCCTGGGTTTGCTGACTCTTGTTTTTGACACATCTGAATTAGTCAGACAAAGCTGGGCATACTGACTGCTCTAAGGAAGACCACACATGTGTATCTGCTCAGTACCTCTGTAAGAGGGTGTTAGGTGGGACTTATCATAGGATTTGGAGTTTGTGTTAGGTAACACTGGGCGGCATTCAAGGCTGTGGAACTTTGCGTTGGATCCTGTCAGGAAGCAAAGGTAATTTTATGATTGGGGATCTTAATTTTCTCTAGAACAGGGATTGACAAACTTTTTCTGTAAATGGCCAGATGGAAAATATTTTAGGCTTTGAAGGCTACATATGGTCTCTTTCACATATTATTCTTTGGGTTTTTGTTTTTGCCTTACCTTTTAAAAATATTAAAAGTATTCTTAGCTCAAAGGCTGTACCAGAACAGTTAAGGCCCAGATTCAGCCAGTAGGGCTGTAGTTTACCTTATCTAGAAGATGAGATGAATGGAATGAGGCCAAAGCTGTAATTTGCAAAGGAGCAGCAGTCACTTATAGTGGTCATTTTGGGGTATGTGTTCAGATATGGTTACCAACTAGTCTTGTTTTGTCTTGATCCATCACAGTCAGAGTGATCTTATCTGATGTTGGCACTCTGTACAATTATTTATATTGAACAGGAGAATATTGTGGCCCAGCTGTTGATGCCAGTCTAGATCTTGGATGCCAAAGGCAGCTTTTCTCTTTGTCTGTGAGTAGGGGGAGGGCTGGACTGACTTCTCTCACTACTGTTGTCCTGACTATGCCCAACTCAGATGCTCTCTTAGAGTCACATTTCACAGCAAACCACTCAACAGGTCTTTGCTCTGTACTTGGCCCTCATATCCTAGTGGAAAGTTGGTGACATTGGAATTAGAGAGACTTGGAATCCAATCTCAATTCTGTCACTAGTCAGTGCAGCCTTGGTCAGGTATTTGCCCTTCCTTTGCTCATTAGTAATTAGAGATAGACATATTTCATTGTGAGAAGCAATATAACGTGGTTATTGAGAGCCTGGCCTTGGAATCAGACTACTTGGATTAAAAGCTCAGTCTGTCAACTGTATAACTTTAGACAAGTTACTTAACCTTTTGGTATTTTGGATTCCTTATACTATGTAAAATGGAGGTAATAATGGACCTGCTTCATAGGGTTGCTAAGGAAGTTCATGAAAAAATATGTAAAGTAGCTCCTAAGTAAGCTGTTGTTTGCTAAATAACTCCTATGTGAGTCATTCAAATGCAGTAGCTGACACATCAATAAATACGAGTTCTTTTCCCCTCTTCAAAGTGCTGTTTGATAATTGCCTTAGTACCTGGCAGAGTGTTAAGCGTGTTGACCTCATTGTTATCTAATGGGGAGATGAAGAGAAGACAAGGTGGCCTTCTACGGGCTCCAGTTGCCTTCATTCTCGCTCAGACCTGCAGCACTGCTGAGAACTTCTCTGGGAACCGTGGGAACTTCTCCTTGTCTTCTTTCTTCTTTCTTTCCTTTCACTTCAGTTGACCACACCAGTTGGACCTGCTCCATCCACAACTTCACAATCAATCCCTTCATAAGGCACTTCGAATCCGACTTCTACAACTACCATGACCGTTCATGAGAATTCGGTCCCTGGAAAGTTAACAATACCTTTCTCCTTGCAAATTGAAGAATCTGTGTAAGTTCTCATTCCCTTGCTTATGTCCTCTTTTGGTACTCTTGACTCTGCTCTCTCTTCAGAAAACTTTTCCCTCTATGATTCTCCCTACATTCTCCTGTGTGGATTCCCAGAAAGGATAAAAGATACAATTCAAGGAAAAAGAAAAAGATTTCAAAAATAGGGTTGAAAAGTTACATATGAAATTAGAATATGAGTGTTTTAATTTACATTCTGCCTCTGAATAGTGTGTGATCTTTAGTAAATCAGACACTTCTCTAAGCCACACTGTTCTCATCTTTTAAAATGAAAGGATTGAATGCTGTGCAAGTTCCCTGCAGAATGGATTCTGATTCTATTCATTGATTTCTGAAGTTAGTGGTTGCAATGTTTGGGAACTTTATAGGGAAAAGGAATTAGAGGCTCATTGAATTTAAACTTTTATTTCTTGGGAACCCTAAGGACATAAGTAATTTTGAACAAAGAGCTATAGAAAAGAGAAGTTGAACAATGTTCTTATCTTTGGTAAAACAGTTGGATATTGTATCAGTCAGGATTCTCCAGAGAAACAGAACCTACATATATATAAAGAGATTTATTATAAGGAATTATCTCATGGAATTATGGAGGCTGGCAAGTCCAAAATCTGTAGCACTGATGTCCCAGTTTGAGTCTAAAGGCCAGCAAGCTGCTGTGAAATTGGAAGAGCTGATGTCCTAGTTCAAAGGCTGTCAGGCAGGAGAATTCTCTTACTTGAGGGAAGGTCAGCCTTTTATTCTATTCAGGCCTTCAACTGATTGGATGAGGCCCACCCACATTAGGCAGGGCAATCTGCTTCACTCAGTCTCCTGATTTAAATGTTAATCTCATCCCAAAACACCCTCATGGAAACACCCAGAATACTGTTTCCCCAAATAGCCAGGCATCTCATGGCCCAGCCCAAGTTGATACATAAAATTAACCAGCCCCAATATTTTTTTTTCAGAACTGAGTTGAACTATGAAAATGTGCATAACATGCATCTCCTCACATAAATTGTACCTCTATTGATAATTGTTCTAAGGTGCTTCCAGAGATCTGTTGGGGATGATGGTGGGGTGGGGGGGATGATGGTCTGATCTCTGTCTGGTTGGTTACTGATTCAGCCCAAGAAGGAAGAGTTAGATTTCCAATGGGAAGAAGCAGCAAGGCCAGTTCAATCAAAACTTTCACAACAGAAAGAATACCTAATGAATAACCACGGAAAGAAAGGGGCAGGGGGGTGGGGGGGGGGAGAAAGGCACATGACAGAACTGGATTTGTTGGTTTATTTGCTCTTTCAACACAGATTTTTAGGTATAGAAACTTACAGACTAGTCATGCTTGCTTTTTTAACCAACACATTAAAATAAAGAACATGGCTAAATTCTAAATCAGATTATATCAAAAATACAGGTGATTCCCTACTAATGACGGTTCGATTTACAATTTTTCGACTTTACAATGGTTTGAAAGTGATACGTATTCAGTAGGAACTGTACTTTGAATTTTAACCTTTTCCTGGGCTGAAGATACGCTGCACCTTCCTCTCTCAGGATGCTGGGCAGCGGTGGCAGCGAGTTGCAGCCCCCAGTCAGCCTGTGATCACGAGGGTGAACAACCAACACAATTACAACCATTCTGCATCCATCCAACCACTCTGTTCTTCCCCTTTGCTACACTGTTCAATCAATTACATGAGCTATTCAACAGGTTATTATAAAATAGGCTTTGTGTCAGATGATGTTGCCCAACTGTAGGTTAATGTAAGTGTTCTGAGCACGTCTAAGTTAAGCTAGGCTAAGCTGTGATGTTCGGTGGGTCAGGTGTATTAAACGCATTTTCGACTTATGATATTTTCAACTGATGATGGGTTTATCAGGATGTAACCCCCTCGGAACCCCATCATAAGATCTGTATTCTACACAGGAAGCATGTAATACTTTTTGTCTCCTTCTCCACTGCCTAAAGCTCTCTTCCCTTTCCCTCTTCACCCTTCCTTCCACCCCCACGTCCTCTGGCTAACTCTTACTCTGGTTAAAACCTCAGGTTAGAAGTCACTTCTCTGGTATGCCTTCTCTAATCCTCACATTCAATCTAGGTTTCCCTCTTGTGTAGTCTCCTATGTTTCATGAACGCTAGTATTATTTCTGTATTGTTCATTACAGCGCCTGGCACATGATGGGCACATACAATTTATTGAATGCAGGAACAAGAGTTCAACTCCCATCATTTAGTGGTGAGAGACTGAATATACAAATGGACAATGGCCGGACTATATATGACAATAGAACTGTGACTCACAACCTCTGCAGCAACCAGTCTGAGAAGCCAAACGACAACTCTGCAGCAAACAGCCCAGAATAGTCAGGACTTGTCAATGACTGCTAGCTTCCATGTTTTTTGTACCAACTTGTGACTCAGGACGAACCAGAGAGAGCCAAATATGCTTCCCAAACCAATCACATAGCTGCCCTGCTTCCATTTAGCCCGCCTTCCGCTTCCCCATGGCAACAACCCCCAATCAGAGCTCACCTGAAACCTTCCCTTTTTCTCATGACAAAGCTTCCCCACTCCCCTGCCTGCCTCTGAGTCTCTGCCCAACACAAGTGGCGGGGGCTGACTCCCTTGCTAGAGCATGCTCCGAATAAGTTGTCTCTTTATTTTCATTTAGATTGTCTTCATTTATTTTTACAGTGGGAAATTATTTTCTTAGTACAGACTTTGTTTTTGAATTATAATTGTATTGTTCTTAAAAAATATTGTTTTCATTTTATTTTATTTTGGGGGGGGTTACTTTTCAAAAAAATAAGTTATTTGGGGAAACATAGAAAATACAGTGAAATAAATGAGGAGTCCATACCAAAATGAATTTACTTTTTTATATCAAAGCAAATAAGTACGAAGTCATAAAATATATGTGATGACAAAAATGATAAAAGGAAAAGAAAACATCACAATTAAATGTTTTGCTATTACCACTAAAGAAGAATTTGTATTTTGAAATTTTATTCATAATAGCAGATTTTTAGTTTGAGAATAATGCAGTTGCTTAATTGCGGGACCCATCTCACATATGCTTAATATCTTTCCACTTGAGTATAGACAGCCTCAGATTTATAACAAAATCATGATCTCTTCTTTGTGTTTTAAAACATCACATTTTTAAACATTTATTTTATTGAGGTCACATTGGTTTATAACTATATAAAGTTCAGATGTAGATCATTATATTTCAACTTCTGTATAGACTACATCGTGTTCACTACTAAAAGTCTAGTTTCCATCCATCACCGTACATATGTGCCTCTTTACCCCTAAAGCATCACCTTTTTTAATCCAATACTAAATGATAAGAATAATGAAGATTAATAAACAGTGTGTGTGTTTGAGATATAATTGACATACAACATTGTATTAGTTTTAAGTGTACAATCTAATAATTTGATATATGTGTATATTGTGACAGTGTGTGTTCTCAACATTATTTTTTACAATTTAAAAGGAGATTAGACAGCTACTAATGGCATTTAAAACACTCACTTTGCACATTCTGAGATAGGAATTGCTAGAGGATCTATTTTGGAGGAGCAAATGATAAAAGGACTTTCTTTTCTGAAATGCTAGAGTCAAATACTTCTCTTTTTTATGACTTGTGAATTAGAAATAGAACTGAAATATTAAATTAATTATAATTATACCACATGAGATATTGTAATAAAAATTCTATTATTTTTTCAAAAGACAACTGTGAATTTGTTTTGACTGCTAAATTAAAACACTATATTCTGTACTATAGTGTAATAAATACTTTACGAATTTATTGAATATCTACAGCATGCTAGATCCAGTTCTAGGACCTGGGCCCCTGGTGGTGGACCAAATACTTGAGGCCCCTGCCTTCATGGAGCTTACACTCTTTGAGGGAAGGCAAATATAAATACAAATATACATACACTGTTAAGAGGTGATAAGTGCTCTGGAGGAAAATAAAGCAGTAAGAAATATAAGGAGGACAGGATGTGTTACCTATTTCATATAATATTATCAGAGAAGACCTCTTTGAAAAGTTGCTTCATTAGGTAAAAACGAGCTAGAATGGATTAAAAAGAGTTTGATTAGATATCTTCCCCTTGTATTGCGCTCTTCTCTCCCATATTTGTATTGTAGAAACCATTAAACTTTAATTCAGTATGAATAATAAGATGGTCATAGTTCTTTTTCTCTGAGAATTATCAGCCTACTGCTCTAATCAAATGTTATTACATTTCCAAAATGAATTTATTTATACTTTATTTATATCATTTATTAAATTTTAAAATACACACGTTTGTTTGCTTTATTTCTGCAACTATAGTGAAAACTGTACAGTTTCTTAAGTCAATCTTTGTGGGATCCAGCAGTGTACAAAACAAATTCCCTGCCCTTTCTCACGGAGAGGGAGACAATGAATACACATACATCTGTGTACAAAGTCAGTTGGTGATAAATGCCCTGGAGAAAAATAAGGCAGAGTAAAGGTGTTGCTATTTTAGATAAATCAATCAGGAAAGCCTCTAAGGGGAATTAGATTAGGTTTAAAGGAATTTGATTAGATGCACACTTATTGCATTGTTGCTCACACGTTTGTGTCAATCATTACATCACAGAGTTAAAGATTTGGTGGGTTACTACTACCAACATAGCTTTTGTTGAAATGCCGCTGAAATTTCTGTCTTTAGTCTGAACCAAATAATGTTACTAAATTATGACTGTGAATTTACTTACTCACTTTGTGCCTCTGTTAAATTTTGCAAGACACGTTTTGCTCATCTGCATCAATAGTTAAAATTTTCTATACTATTAAGTGAATTTTTAATCTCAAGTATGATTAAATTCACCAGTAAAGTCAAAAACATAGATCCCTACTCATCCTCTTTGAATTCATAAAAAAAGAAAGTGAATAAAAAGACAAGTTTAGCCTCCCCTTGACACAAGAAAATGGGAGATGTCAAGCAACATTGACCTGTATAGAAATAGAGAGAAAAGACAAAACCACAGAAGGCAAAGGTTAGGAAACAACTATCAGAAAATGCTGTTTGTTCAACACCAGATGGCACTCTGAGTTATTAATCTGGCTGCTGCAAGGCTTAGAGACCACCCGAGAACTTAAAAAAAAATAATAATTTGTTCACACTTCAAAAGAAAACGTAACTTCTGGCCTTGTCATTCCAAGTCTATTGACCCTGAGGCATAAGAACACACATTTTATGGATATAGAAATGACATAGAAGGAAGGAAGTAGTGCTTGGCAAAAAATAAAAGCTTTTTAGGTAAATATTTTCATTAGAGCATACTGGATGCTAATTCTTCAGAGAATTGAAGTGGTAAAATTACCACATTCTTTAACAGCAGTTCCCTAATCTATGAAATGTCTCTCATCTCCTTTATAAATATATCCAGGGCATACTTGGTTCAGAAATATCCTGCTCCCAGGTCTTCCATATTTAAGTATAAAATACTCACTCTCTGGTTTTCTTTCCCCTGTTCTCTGGGCTCAGAGCACTTAAATATCTTTCATTCTGACACTTAAAAATTTCAAATAGGGGGCTGGCCCCATGGCATAGTGGTTAAGTTTGCATACTCCACTTAGGTGGCCCGGGGTTCACAGGTTCAGATCCCGGGCATGGACCTATGCACTGCTCATCAAGCCATGCTGTGGCAGGCATCCCACATATAAAATAGAGGAAGATGGGCGTAGATGTTTGCTCAGCAAAAAGAGGAAGATGAGCAACAGATGTTAGCTCAGGGCGAATCTTCCTCATGTTGCTCATCTTCCTCACACACACACACACACACACACACACACACACACACACACAGACACGCAAATTCCGAATAAATCTTTAAATAATCCTTTCCCTTCTTCCTGTGCTGGTGGATAGTCTAATTTACCCAACAAAGATATTTTCTTATTCATTTCATTCTTGAATTAGGAACTTGAACTATATGCCTTCGTGAGTATAAGAACTTCAAACAACATCTGATACCTCCATTTGTCATGGCTTTTTATCCCTAGGTTTCTATAAAAAGACCAGAGAGATCCTTGTGGTATAATAAAAATATATATTTAGTCTTTGTTCCTGGTGTGGTTCCTGGCACAGGGCTCTTAAAACCCTTGGAAATTCCCGAGTGATTGAAGGGACTTTTGTTTTTTATAACATGCTCCTTTCCGTGGTACCTGAGTCTATGTTAATGAGGTGACTCATGGTGAACCCTTATTTACTTTCAAAGGATAGGCTGGCCATGCTTAGAGGTTGGACTTTCAATGCCCCCCCCCCACCACCCCCCGCCGACAACCTGAGGGGAGGTGAGGGGATTGCAGATTAAGTTCAAGCACCATGGGCCAATGATTTAATCAATCATGCCTTGGTAATGAAACTTTGATGAAAACTCTTGAATAGCAAGGTTTGGGGGGAGCTTCTGTGTTGGTGAACACATTGATTTGCTGAGAGGGTGCTACACCTGGAGAGGGCACAGAAGGTCTGCACTCAACTTCCCCCTGCAACTTGCCCCATGCATCTCTTCCATTTGGCTGTACCTGAGTTGTACCCTTCATAAAAAAACTGAAATTGTAGGTATAGAGCTTCCCTGAGTTTTGTGAGTTTTTCTAGCAAATTATTGAATCCGAGGGGAGGTCATAGGAACACCCAAATTTGCGATCACCAGGCAGAAATGCAGGTAGGCTGGAGACCCCATTTGTGGCTGGTGTCTGAAGCAGAGGCAGTCTTGTAGGACTGAGCCCTTAACCTGTAGGTCTGTGCAAATGCCAGGGAGTTAGTCTAAGAACTGAATTGAAGAACACCCAGTTGATGTCAGAGCATTGGAGAATTGGTTGTTGTTGGGAAAAGTGAACAGTCCTTCTCAAGCTTTCCCGTGAAATAATAATGTGTTGTAATTTTTGTACTTGTAGAATTAGAAACTGTAACTGTGGGCCATTCAACTGACCCCATCTCTTATCAAGAGAGTGATTAAAATTGCCTTTCAGAAAATTTGCAAAACTACATAGCCAGAGCATGCTCAGAAGAAATCTTGACCTGAAATGACAGCAGAACCAAAGATTCGGGATGGAACCAAAGGACCGGGTCACGACCAGAACTTAGAAGTTGGACTCTTATCAGAAGTGATGGGTCCATCATTCAGGAAGATCCAGTGTTAAAATTCCTTCCCCATGTTACCATAAATGTTTAAAACCTTACCATAAAAGTTTATAACCTCATCATAAAAGTTTAGAACTTCATCATAAATGTTTACAACCTTACCATTGTAAGGGACAAAGACAGATCGTCTATCCACTGTAGGTCCTTCTGGCTGGGCTACAAATTAGATTGACATGAGACAGAATAACAGGAGAAAATCAAACAAAGCTTTATAACATGTATACATGGGAGAGTCTCAGGAAAACTGAACAACTCAACAAAATGGCCGAGTGCCAGCTTAAATATCATCTTCAGCTAAAGACAAGGGAGGATGCTGGGGGTAGTGGTTTGGGACTTCAAGAGGCAGGAAGGCAATTTACATGGAGATGGAAATGTAAATGGGCCAACTACAGACAATGTGACCTGAGAGACACTTTTACATTACATTAGAGTTATCTTACGGTATTAGCTCCTTCCTGGAACAGGCCCTTCTTTTAAATTCTTTTAGGCAGTTGAGGGGGAGGGCAAAGTTTCTTTCAGACTCTTTTGTTCTTAAAAATAACCAAGCCAAAGAGACACATTTTGGGGAGGCCAATTCTGATCCCCCACATCATAAATGCTTGAAGCCCACCAATCAAAACCTGTCCTGCCAGCATGTCTGTGTACCAGCCTATTCTCCCTGGCCCCTTACATTTTGCCCCAAACCCTGAATCAGGGAGACAGATCTGAGGGCACGTGCCCCTGTCTTGCTACAGATCCATCTCCCAGAATAAAGCCGACCTCTTTTCCCAAAGGCTGATGCTGTAATTAATTGGCTTATTTATGCACATTGGGCAAGAGAACCCCAATTTTGTCAGGCAATAAAATTATAATGCCAAAAAGCTTACAGTGAATTTCAGTAATGGCTTTAAAATAATGTGATGTTAATTACAGCCACAATATATTTGGGGGAAAAAACACATGGGGAGACATTGTTTAGTCTAAGACAATACATGCGCACACATAAATTTGTTTTTACCTTTCCCAATGGGGATATTTAACAGTGATGCTGGAGAAAAAATATGACACATCTTTATGAACGATAAATTTTGCACCATGTTCAAAAAATGGGAGAAAAGATAGAACGTTCTCTCTTATGGGCAGGAGCCCTGTCTGTTCCTGTGCCTAGAACACTGACTGACATAGCAAAGGATGAACGAAGTAATATAGTAAAACAAAAACAGAAAATGAGTATAATGCAAAATTCACAGGATTTTAACAAAATACACAAGGATTCAATGAAAATCAGGCTTTTTCAAGGCTGTTTTAGGTTATGTAGTTGTGTTAGGCTGAAAAAAATGACCCTTTCCCCAAAATGTCCAGGTCAAATCCGTAGAACCTGTGCATGTTACCTTATTTGCAAAACTTCGTCTTTGCAGATGTAATTTAGTTAAGGAACATTGTTACCGCCCCAAAGTGCATTCATCTGCCCACCATAAGACATGCCAATAGTCAAGAGGCAAGGTGGTAAGAGAGAAAGGACTTTTTACTACAGTTTGCCAGCAAGAGGGAAGATGGTCGATTCATGTTCAAAAGAACCATCTTACAAAACAAAGACTACAGGCCAGTTATTTTGGGGCTGGTCTCCAGGTGGGGGAGGAATCTGGTCTCTGGGTGGGGGTATCCATCTGACCTCCAGGTGGCACACATCTGGTCTCAGTTCCTGATGGTCTTTGGTTTTACTGGATATGTGTCAGAGACAGGAGCAACGCCCTACACCCTGATCTTTCAGTTGTCCTTGATGATGGCTGTCAGCATAGACTCTGCTGGGGGGGTTATCACATTCCTAAGAACTCAAAAGAACAAAGTTATCAACTTCTGGCAGCTGGGAGGGGCCATAAAACCCACAAAACATGTCTGGGCTAGTTAATCAGGGGTCATTCAAAGTTACAAGAGTTTCTTTTCTACAGTATGGCTTCCCTCATGTCAACCTTGTCTTGAGCCGGTATCAACATGAGAGCATCCTGGATTATCCAGGTGGGCCCCAAATCTAATCACAAGTGTCCTTATCAGAGACAAACAGAGGAGAAGGTGACGTGAAGTTGGAGGCAGAGACAGAAGTGATGTGGCCACAAGTAAAAACACCTAGAACCACCAGAAGGTGGAAGAGGAAGGAAGTAAATTCTCCTTTATAGTAGCATCTAGGAGGAACATGGCCCTGCCAGATTGGATTTCTGGCCTCCAGAACTTGGAGAGAATAAATTCCTGTCCTTTTAAGTTAGTAGTAATTGGTTACAGCAGCCATAGGAAATTAATACAACAGCTGACCCTGAGGATTCACAATCATGCTCTTTCTTGGAAGAATCTGTGAAGCTTCCCAGATGGCTAACTTCCACAGGTTGGACCCTCTATAAAGGTCCTCCCTTAATGGCCCTTTCAAATAGAAGATCTTAGAATTTACTGTTCTTAGTGGCTTTCAACCCTAGGCAGGGAATAAATCTGCTCTTGACATCAAACAAAATGTGTGAGCTTTAATTGACAATCTAAGAAATAAAAAACAAGTTTGAAAGAACGTCTAAAGTTATACCAGTTCTTTTAAGTGATACCATGTTGAGTTATGAAAAAAATTATAGAACTCATACGGCTGTATTTACCAATATATTCTTGATCTACCTATACTGGCCTCCCTCATGATGGTCACACCCTACATGTAAATGAACAGCCTTCATACTTCTTAATGTGCTATTGTAGACATCACAATTACAACCAAAAATCATCACTTCTGTAGCTATCCAACGAAGCACAAAGTTGAAACTTATGAATATATATGCTTAATTCAGGCGTAACACTTTTGTCTGAAGTACTTTCATTTGGGGATCCCTTTTTAAAAATCTATCCAGTGAATTCTGTGCTCAACATAGGCCATCTATACTATATTAAAATTAAATTGTGACATGATTGTTTCACCTCATAAGTCTTTATTTAGTAAAACAGTTTGAGACCATAAGGTAAAATTCCACTTCAAAACAAAAACAGCACAGTAAATTTCCTGAATAGCTATCTTTTGATTAAAACAAAACAAACCCCCACAACACTATAGATAACCTATCTTAGTTTTTAAAGGTAATTTTGGATTTATGAAGAATGACTTCACACGTTTTGGGGTATTTGTTTTTGCAACTACCTTTCCTCCTTTTATGAAGCAATGACACATGGCTCTCTTGAAAGAAGGAAAAGAATCGTCAGAAACGGAAGTTCTAGTTCTGTAACTTGGTAAACGCGAATCTTAAACTTGGCTGAGCATGAAGGATCAAAAAAGGTCTGGATTGTTCTAATAATTGTTTAGAATTTGAGACAAGCCACTTGACCTTTGACCTTAACAAATAGATCTTGATGTCCTCAGTAAATAAAAACAAAGGCCAACCCACACATCTTACACAGCGACAGACAAGGGACTATTACTCCGGTGACTGATTGGCAGCACTTGCCTATTTTCAGAGCCACCGCGAAACACCTCTGGCCTGTTTTAAGTTAAAGTTTAAGTTTAAGTTTTTAAGTTTAAGTTTTAAGTTCTGTTTTTCTAATTTCATGTTTTTTGACAACACGATCTTTGTTTTCTTTGGAACGAACCCTCTCCACGGGATTATTTCTTTCTTTGAGTCCTGCATGTCAAATCCAACATTCCCACGACTTATACGAGTCCCCGATGAATGGCCTCCTAAGATGACACGTCTCGGCGCTTCTTCCAGCGACACAGGGACCCTCCCTGCGCAAACATCCCGGGCGCCCGATTGTTGGGCAGTCATTATGTTTCTTCCTGTCGCGCCAGCACGTGGGTCGCTGTCCCCGCACACTGAGCCTCGAAGAGCGTCCGTCACCCCGCAAGCAGCAGGTGCGGCGCCGGGACGAGCCCCCGATACCGGCAGGTGGGGCGCGGGCGACCACGGGGACGGCAGTGGGCGGGACGCGCGGGGACCCACGCTCGGGGCGGGGCCTCGCGCTCGGGGCGGGGCCTCGCGCTCGGGGCGGGGAGGCGGCCGACCGGCGGCGGCGCGGGCAGCCCGGGGCGGAGCGAGCAGTGCCGGGCGGGCGGGCGGGGCCGGGCCGTCCCGAGCCGCGGGGTGGGCGCTGTGCTCGCTGCGGGTGCCGCTGCGACCATGTCTTGGCGCCGCGCGGCGCGGGCGGGGACGCGGCTCGTGCGGAGCGGGAGCGGCGCGGCGGCCTCGGGGTACGGGGCGCGGCGGGCGGGAGCCGGGGGGCCCCGAGCCCGAACGATCGGAGGCCCCTCGGGAGGCGGGGGCCTGGGAAGCCTGGGGACCGGATGGTGCTCTGCGCGCTTGTGGGGACCTAGGGATCCCGTGACTCTCAGGTTGGAAATACTTGCCTCACCCCCCGCTTGGACCACCCCACCCTCCATGGTTGCCAGATAAAATACAAGATGCTTTAAGAAACTGGAATTTCGGATAAACCGCAAATAATTGTTTAGTTTAAGTATCTCCCAGATATTGCACGGGACACGGACTAAGCAGTTGCTGTTTGTCTGAAATTCTAATGGAGTGGAGCGTTCTGCATTTCTATTGGCTACACCTGGCAACCCGGCTGCAGGAAGTGAAGGTGACGCTTCCTGCTACAGGGCCAAGCCTTTGAGGATAGGGACTGTGGCTTATTCATGTTGGTGTCGCCTCTGGTTACAGCGGGCACCGTGCTTTCCCTGCGCTTCCCCGCCTCGAGTACCCCGCGGCCACCATGCCCGCGGTGGGAGACCCGCAGCTGGCCCGCCGGCTCGCAGATCTGGGCCCGCCGCTGAGCATCCCTCATGGTCTCGGATAGTCTCTTCCTACCTGTTTGATCTGGTAACTCCTGCCAGCTTTGCACTGGGAACTCTTGATTAACCCTCTGTGCTAAGCTACAGAACCCCCCGGGAAGGTGCTACGTGGTGTAACTGTTTGACTGACAGGTCCTTGAGGACCCGTGGTGGTTCTCCAGTGGTTTGTGTCCCTGGAGCATGTAGCACTTTGCCTGCTTAGCACGTAGTAGGCGCTCCATAAAGGTGGCATGACTAGTGGGTGCGCCATCAGTGTTGAAGTGAACCGATTATTGTGCACTTACTTCCCCGATGATGCCCATTTCCTTACTAGGTGATGGAAGCTAGCTCCACTAGAATTGAAGGAGAAAGGTGCTTTCCAGAGTTTTCTCTTTTATTTGGCGGGGAAGGGGGTGATATTTCAGAATGCACCTCCCACCTCCTCTGCTACCCAAGAAAACATTCTTCTATGAAAGTTCTACGGAAACACCTGCTTCAGTAGTGAATGCATAGTAGATGCAAATGCATAGTACATGGTTTGGGGGTGATGATTAAATGCTGGACTTGAGATGAGAAAGACTTGTTTTCTTAGTTGATAAACCAAATAGATAGCTGGTTTATTCCACCAAAGCTCCTACTTAGGTCCAGGCTAATGCTGCGTAACCTCTTTTTCTGGTATGGGCTCCAGGAACTCAGCATGCTTTTTTCTTTTTCTTTTTTTTCTTTTTTTGGCTGAGGAAGATTCACCCTGAGCTAACATCTGCTGCCAATCTTCCTGTTTTTTGTGGCTTGAGGAAGATTCACCCCGAGCTAACATCTGAGCCAGCCTTCCTCTATTTTGTATGGGTTGTGTGGGTCGCTGCCACAGCATGGCTGACAGTGGTGTAGGTCCGCGCCCGGGATCCAAACCCGCAAACCCAGGCCACTGAAGTGGAGCATGCTGAACATAATCCTAGGCCACGGGGCAGCCCAACTTGCTTTTTTCTTAAAGCTTCTCTTTCCCCTCTCCTTGCAAGCTGGCTGCAGTCCCTCTGGCTCACTACTCCTAACCCTTTCCTGGGATAAGCACACAAGCCCTTTTTGTTCTAAAGGTTCCCTTGCTAATCTATTGGGAAGCAAGGAATAATAGATTGTAAACATTGGGGGGGGGGGGCGGGTTATAATGTTCCCTTGGAGTAGTTTCTGTCCCTAACTCTTTGTTATTACTGAAAGTGATGTTTGTTAGAGGGGCCTTATTCTAAGTGTGCGGGCACGGCCATATATAGAGCAGATGCTCATCCTCCAAGAATAACATGTAAAAAGCCATTTAAAGTGGATTCTTAAAACAGTACTAAAATTTCATGCTATACAGTAAAAATAAGGTTTGATTGGTACCTTTGAAAAAAGGAAACTAAACATAAAAGTAGCTTACTTTTGTATTTAACAACATGTAAATTTTAAGTGCATGCACAATGAATGAAGTATGTGGAGGGAGAAGCTTTTCTACCAGAACTTGAGTTTTGTGACACAATCATAAGGAGGATATTTTCTGAAATATAAGTTTCAAATTTTTATCTTACTCTCTTAATCCTTAGATATTCGACTAATTCTCTTTTGAAGCCTCTATTACCTTATCCTTTTGCAAGATTTGTAATGTCACTCTGCAATTGGTTTGCATCACGATGTTCAATAGTGTTCCAGCAATGCAGTAGGGCCTGGCTGATCATGAAAGATGAAGTGGATGGGGAAAGGTTCTGGGGATAGGCAGAGAGATTTGATGATATTAAACTGGTCAATTTTTTAGTGAACAATTTCCTGTTACAGTGAATGCCTCTTTTTACAAGCTCCTAACAGCTAGATTTTGGATAACAAATATGGAGATAATGAGGGTCCCTGTAATCAAGAAATAATAGTAATAATGTCAAACGTTATAGAACATTTACTGTGTTCAAGGCACATTTCTGTTTTCTGTATATCAGTTCATTTAATCTTCACAAAACCATTTGAGGTGGGAGTGCTTATTGTTCCCACTTTACAGATTGGCACACTTGGAGCTATGGATTGTTGTGGTTGACATACCTTAGTTTCCTCAAAATCTTTGAATCTTTGTAAGTTCTCTGTTTCACAGAGTGTTCACGGAGTTTTGGCATGTTTTAATAAGAAAATGGAAACTATATTTTAAAGCCAAAGCTCAGGTCATATGGCCAGTCATTAGGGCAGTCTTTGAAATTTGGTATTCAGAAATAAGAGTGTGCCAGGCTTTAAACACAGTAAATGTGGTTTTATCAACTAATTCAGGTCACTGGGAGGCTAGTTAGAGGAGGACACAGGCCCTTTTGGTTTTAGTAAACAAATACTTTGTAAACTGATATTTTGTACTGATAATAAGTAAAACTGTTGTTTCTATTTCATAAGTTTGGAGCTCATCTGATACATTACCTTTTTATTTAATAAACTTCACTGCCTTTTAAAATTCCTTCCAGGATGGGGAACAGCACATCATCATCTTTGGGGAAGTCAGCAACTGCGCCCATGAATCAGATTCAAGTGAGTGATGTGGGAGATGTAGGAGAAAACTTTCTTCTGTGGAAAAAGAATTGTGTCTTACACATTTAATATGCTCGTTCAATATCCAGACTTGACATAGTTCAGCAAATGAATTATTAAATTACTATATATTTAACAATCTGCTACAAAATAATCCATGTGACAAAAAAGTTCTAGATCATTTTGGTAGTCAAAATTTATGAGATTTATTGTTAATGGAATCTTTGCTCCCTCTCAGTTGGGTCTACAAAGTTGGCGGCTTCTTTCCATCATACCCACCTCAGGTCTATGTTGATACCAGTCAAGCTGCCCTTAGCCAGGAATACTATTTGATTTTGGCCTGGGAAGCTGTTTAACAACTCTCTTCCCTAACACGGAACCTAGTATGCAGTAGTTACTCCATAAACGGTCCTCTCAGGGATACTGTGCACTGCTGTGTTCTGTCGTTTTCTTTCACTGCAAAGCCCAGTTAATTCTGCCTCAGAAGTATGTTTTGCTTCCTATGCTGCCTACAAGATATACTCATGTTTCTCTTTCTCTGTTCTTCGCCACCAACCACCACTGCATTTCTGCCTTTAATTTATTTGGCTACAAAAGTATTCACTCATAGCTGTTGAATTTAACAGCATTGCTAGAAACCTATCATGAAGGAATTGCCTCTTTTAAAATAAGAATACAAAATCATGAAGTATTTAGCCAGGATGAGGCTGAGAAAAGGTGAAAGGACGGTTCAAGAAACTTGGATGTGGTCATCTTGAGTTTCACCTCACTTTGGAATCTCTGCATCAGTGTTTGGACTACGTGTTAGCTCCCGGCATGCTTGTGTCTCTCTAAATGGTGGTCTCAGTGTGCCTGCAACCTGAGGGAGCACAGCGGAGGGAAGAGCACTGGCTGTGGACCACTGGTGTGGTCCAGTTCCAGTATTGTGAACTGCTCAAGCTCAGTTTTCTCATCTAGAAGATGGATTTGTTAAGACACCTCTGGTATGGCTGACTCTCCCTGAGATAGACTTCTGTACTAAATATTATGAGTAAGCAGAAGAGAAATCATAAAAATAGACTGACTTGCAGACAGGTAGACTGTGACCCAGAACCCTTCTGACCCCCAAGGGCGGATATAACTTCTGAATCACTTTGCCTGGATTTTCTTTCTGATTTTTGTCCTTCGTCTTGAAGGTGCTGCTTATGACCCAGGTAAGAGCAGCCTACACAGATGCCTGGGCGCTAGACCTTTCCATTCAGGATCTCTTGAAGAACCTGGACATTCATATATTTAGAAACAAACAAAACAAAACAAACTTCCCAGGCGATGCAGATGCATAGCAAAGTCTCATGGTCTTTGTGATAAAGGCCCAGAGGGTAGTTTCCAAACCAGGCTGATATTAGTAGAATCATCTGGAAAGGTTTTTAAAAAATACAGTTTCTGACCTCTGCCTCAACCTCATCAAATCAGCATTTCTGGAAGTAGCTTTTCCAGGAGCAACAATATAGGAATACCTTATCAATACAGTAATGGTAATTTTTTCACTAAAAAGATACAGAAGAAGATGGGCTGGCCCTGTGGCGTAGTGGTTAAGTTCAGCACACTACGCTTCGGTGGCCCAGGTTTGTGGGTTTGGATCCTGGCTGCGGACCTACACCACTCATCAGCCGTGCTGTGGTGGAGACCCACTTGCAAAAGAGAGGAAGATTGGCACAGATGTTAGCTTGGGGTGAATCTTCCTCACCAAAAAAAAAAAAAATACAAGAAGGAGTGGAAGTTGAGGGGTAAGCTGTTGTTTATACCTGGATCAGTGAAATCCTTACATTTTAAAGAGAAACCATACATCAGTCCTTACCATTGAAAATTAAGGAAGGTAAGGACTTAACTCCTGAACACCTACTGAATATTTGAGAAGCTGTGTGAGAGATTAAGTGCTGGGACTGTAGAGTCAGACTTGCCTGGGTTCAAATCCCAGCTCCCCCACGCATTAGCTGGGACCATGTGTAAGTTATTCCCCATCTGCAGAGTGGAGATGATAATAGGACCTATCTCAGGGTTGTGGTGAGGGTTAAATGAGCTAGTATAGGTAAAGTGTTGAGAATTGTGTCTGGCACATAGAAGTGTTTGCTGTATATGAATTTTCTATGATTATTCTTATTACTCCATGCCAACGCTTTCCTTCTATTACATCCTTTTTTCCTAATACCACTCCTTTGAAATGAATAATATTATTCTCAATCTCCAGATGAGAAAGTAGATGATGGAGACTTAGTTTGAGCCCTGAATCGTGAGACTCCAGAATCCACACTCTTTCCACCGTATCATGATTTCTTTCCGAAAGGTAATGTCTAGAATTAAAATGATTTCTTTCTTTCTTTGTTTTACTTCAGGAAACAATTTCTGATAATTGTGTGGTGATTTTCTCCAAAACATCTTGTTCTTACTGCACAATGGCAAAAAAACTTTTCCGTGACATAAATGTTAATTACAAAGTGGTGGAATTGGACATGCTCGAATATGGAAGCCAGTTTCAAGATGCTCTTTACAAAATGACTGGCGAAAGAACCGTGAGTATATCCTCTATGGTGCTTCCCCCAGATGGGTGGTGACCTGGATCACCTAGGGCCTAGACCCTCGTGTTAGGAAAAGAGAGCTGGACACTCTCTGAGGATCTTATGTAAATAAAGAAGTGGCAGATCCATGAACCAGATTCATAGAATAGAAAACAGCAGAGTTGATTTACTTTATTTTTATTCTTGCTGTATGTGTATGTATGTGTGTCTGTGTGTGTTGACTGGGATGGGTGGGGTAATGGACTTGTCCATAGTGCTTGTCCATGAATCTTTCAGGTCCTCCTGGAGCTCTTCTCAGGATGAAAGTGTCCTTCCTCCCTTTACTTGGACAGTACAGACCGGGGGCCAGTGTTCAGTTACTAATAGGAGTGCTTTAGTGCTCCGTGTTTCAGATTCTTGAAATTTGTGGATGTTTCCATAATATGCATTATCAGAAAAATATACAGTGTCGCCATTTTCCTTCTTCTTTCTGTGTGCATGGAAGAAGTTTATAGTGTGCTCTTCCCTTTACGTAAACGACTGTAAGAAAGAACCACTTAAATACTGTTAACAATTAGAGACCACTTTATTTTATCTTTTATATACTGCAGCAATTAGGAGCAAGGGCTCGAGAGTCAGATTGTCCAGAGTTTAAATCCCAGCTTGGTCATTTGCTATCACTGTGATCTTGGGCAATTTCCTGTGCCTCTTTTTCCTCCAAAATGAAGCTAAAAGTAGTACCTACCTCAAGGGTTTAGCTAAAGACTTAAATAAGTGATTTGTGACAGAGCTTACTATGGTGTATGGCCCGTGAAAGTACCCAGAGTGTGAGCATCTGTTATCATCCTGTGAAATGGTCTTATGCTTCTGACACTAGGGTGACACCTAATCTTTTGTTTATCCAACAGGTGCCAAGAATATTTGTCAACGGAACTTTTATTGGAGGTGCAACTGACACTCATAGTCTTCACAAAGAAGGGAAATTGCTTCCACTCGTTCATCAGTGTTATTTAAAAAAAAGTAAGACGAAAGACTTTTAGTGATGTCAGTGCTCATAACTTTGCTAGTAAAATGTCAGTCATGTAAAGTGATGATGTCTTTTAAATGTTTGAAGATGTCTGAAATATGTGAATTATCCTCATGAAAAAGTTGTAAAAATAATGGACAATAAATCACCGTGGAAACCTCGTCTTCCTACTTGTTGATTCTTGAGCAAAAGGGATACTGTTTAAAACGGAACGAGTGGAGTTGTATCAAAAGATAAGGGAAGAATGTGTTATAGGAATTTGTATATGAGTTTTACAACCACAAGCTAGAAAGTAAGCATTTGGGATTCTTTGTTGTGTACAGTTTTCAGAAGGAGTTAACTCCTTACCTTTTATAGCTGTCAGTGGTGAGGACTCATTGAAGATGTAAGATGTAAGGCTCTTCACGGATACAGTTGTGAACTTAGTAGGGATGTCCTTATACCATACTGTGACAAGCCTTTACACTTTGTACTTCTAGAGTGAGAGAAGTATATTAAATTTGTGGGATGGAATGAAATTTATTTCAGAGAAACCAGAATACTCGTTTAATGACTCAGTAGTTCCAGAGAACAGAACCGTACCTATGGGCAGAAACGAAATGGAGGAAGATTTCTGTATGAGGATGAACTTTTGAAACAGTTTGGAAATGTCCTTGAGTTATATTGTGAGGTGGTGTGTTCTTTCCAGAATGTGTTGGAAATGTGTTCCAGAAAGGCTGTTGGAAGCATTCCATGAGGGATCCGGGTCGAATGGGAGGTTAGACTGACTTCCCGACAGTAATTTCTGATATAGATATTCTTCAGTTCTGTGACTGGGAATACTATTCATACTGATTTTATTTCAGATAAACTTAGCAAACAAGATTTATCCTATAGGAAGTCTTATTTTGGGATAATGGAAAATACTTTAGATACTTTATTAATCAAGTCAATATTTCTGGCTTCCTATCAACAAGAATTTTTTAAGTGCCTAAGGAGAATGCTACAGCAAGCTGATGCCACAGAGTCACATGGGGCAGATTACCTGATGCTGGGAAAACTCTCCCTTACTGGTGGGAGGAAAATGGATTTTTAAGAGAAGTGGAATGCTTGTTTTCTGGTCAAGATGGACCAGGGAATTGGGATAGTCCTGCAGAGGACAGCTGGTGGCTTCTTTGGCCATTTGCCATCAGTGATGCTTCCTACATGGACTTACCTAAACTGCCATTAGGAGACCTTGATAAAGCAAGAATTTGGACTGTTTCATTCTTGTGTGATAAGTTATAACTCTAGAATGGAATGTCCTTTAGTCCTTTATTTTGCATTATGTCATGAGAAATTTTACATGCTCGGTATGTTGTAAATTCTTTGTTAGAGAGTAGAGGAAGTCTATTACCTTGTGTGATATTGTGATTTATAATAAATATATGTTTGGTCTTCGTCCCATGCCTGGCACACAGCTTCTAAAACCCCTGGATTTCCTGTGATGAGAGCTGTAAAAAAGTCTTATTATCTTAATGAGGTGACTTTTGGAAAGCCCCTGAGGATGGGGGCAGTTGTCAGGCGAACTAACCTTGTGACTAAAGGGTTGGAACTTTCAGCCCCATCCCTAACCTTGGGGGATGGGTGGGGGTGGAGATTGCGTTCAATCACCAATGGCCAATGATTTAATCAATCATGCCTGTGTAATGAAGATTCTATGAAAACCCAACAGGATGAGGTTCTGAGAGCTTCCAGGTTGGTGAACACGTGGAGATTCAGGGAGAATGACATAATAGAGAGAGCGAGGAAGCCCCCTGCCTTTTCCCCATACCTTGCCTCATATATCTCTTCCATCTGATTTTTCCTGAGTTATGTCCTTCTATATTAAATTGGTAATCTGAGTTCTGTGAGCCGCTCTAGCAAATTAATAGAACTCAAGGAGGGGGTCGTTGGAACCCCCAATCTATAGCCAATCAGTCAGAAGCACAGGTAACCAGGACTTGCGATTGGCGTCTGAAGTGGGCTTGGGGGGCAGTCTCGTAGGACTGAGCAGCTGACATGCCAATCCTGGATGACCAAGAGCTTTAGTTTTAACTGGTTATGCAGAAGCTAGTTACAAAGCCCAGGGTTAACGTGGAGGGATTTGGATAGGGGACCACAACAAACCACTAGATCCTCAAGGGAAAAAATCATAACTGGTACTTACATTGAGTGTATCTATTAGATCAAGACAGAAAGTGTCCAAATCACTAATCACACTTACTAGGTGTGATCAGTAGGTAGGTGACTTAATCTCAGAACTATAAGTTTTTTTTTTAAATAAAATATGGATAATACCATATTCCTTTAGTACTTACTTTGAGAAATGGAGATAATGTAAATCACACAGCATGGTGCTTAGTATAGACAGCACACTCAATATGTAATGGCTATTACAATCACAGTGGCTCAGAAATATGGTTTTCTTGTGGACGCCTCAGGGTTTCCCAAGGTCCTAGCTAAGATTTTAGGGGGATTTCCATTTCTTCTCATTTTCCATATGTCTTAGTTTGGGCTGCTATACCAAATTACCATAGACCAGATGGTTTAGACAAATATTTATTTCTCACATTTCTGGAGACTGAGAAATCCAAGATCAAGGTGCTGGTGTGGTTCTTGGTGAGGGCTCTTCCTGGTTTGCAGATGGTCATCTTCTTGCTGTCTTCACATGGCAGAGGGGAGAGTGAGCTCTCACCTCTCATACAGGCACTAATCCATCATGAGGGCTCAACCATCAAGACCTAATTACCTCCCAAGGCCCCATCTTCAAATACCGTCACACTGGGGGTTAGGGTTTCAACGTAAAATTTTGGGGGGCACACAGTCCCTAACACCATACTTTATAGCTGGATAAAAGTATTAGATGAATCTAAGGCAAAAACTAGGTCTGAGTTGTTTTAGCAGCTTTTTTTCCCCCCAGAACCATAGGCTAAAAAGAGTGGTGGCTAGTTTAAGAAAAAGTAGTATCGTTTTTTTTTTCAGTCCTCTATTTCATTTTTAATGTCAAGTTCTGAAAGATAAACTGTTAACCAGAGCCCATTAATATTGAAAAAAATGGAGGCCGGCCCAGTGGTGTAGTGGTTAAGTTTGTGTGCTCTGCCTAGGTGGCCAGGGGCTCATGGGTTCAGATCCGAGATGTAGGACTACACACCTCTCATCAAGCCACGTGGTGGCATCCCACGTACAAAACAGAGGAAGATTAGTAGAGTTGAACAATCTTCCTCAAGCAAAAAGAGGAAGATTGGTAGCAGATGTTAGCTCAGGGCCAATCTTCCTCCCCGAAAAAATAAAGGGCCATTTGTTTTCTCATTTTATCACTAATCAATTTACACTTGAATTGCCAAAGTAAATGGGAAGCTGAAAAGTTGTTTGGAAAGAAAAGGTGGTCTTTTAAAAAAAAGTTATCTGGGTTTTACTGTTTACTATTATAAAAAATATTTGAGCAATATTTTTTAGTAAGTTTTCTTGGTAAGGCTTAACAGTAATTTTTTTTTTTGCTGAAGAAGATTTGCCCTGAGCTAACATCTGTGCCAGTCTCCCTCTATTTTGTATGTGGGTCACTGCCACAGCATGGCTGCCGATGAGTGGTGTAGGTTTGCTCCCAGGAACCTAACCTGGGCCGCCAAAGCAGAGTGCACTGAACTTAACCACTAGGCCACAGGGCTGGTCCAAATATTGTTAAAATTTTTTAAGTCTAGTTTTCTTCACCTATGAAGAAATGTATAGTTTGCAATCTTCCTTTCTCCATACAACTGCTGACTTGGTCATCTTTCGTAAGAGAACTATATAATCAACCAAATGTTCAAAGTTTTGGGAGGTATATTCTGATGTAACTTACTCTCACCCTTCTGCACAACTTACAGCTCAGATCTCATAACTTTTCAGAAAAGTTTTATGGTAATTTTGAGAGAAAAGAAATTTCTGCAAATTGGCACTGAAACAAAATATTATTTGCATAGTTGACTTTTGATGCTAATATTACTTTTCCCAAAGGCAACTTTGAGATTTTTTCACAAAAGAATCCTGTTTTAAAACTCTTTAAGAATGTGCATTTTGACTAAATCCAGTTGTTTTGATCCATTGGAAAAGAATCCCCAACCACAAATATTTTAAATATTTAAATATACAATGAGAAGCATTATAAGGCCAATGTTAATTATTATACCTTAATTTCATCTTATTCAAATATTATAACAGACTACTAAAACACTTAGATTTTATAAGGTGTATTATAACCTTAAAATTCTTATTTCTTTAAAGAAATAAAAAGACAGTTATTTGATGTGCATAGAGTTTATTTGGTACATCTATCAATTTCTACAATAATACAGTTGAGCAGAACCAGTTCACATAGTGCCCACCTGCACTCCATGTCTAAAACGATTTATATTCAGTATGGTACTTTGCAAGGCTAGAAAGGAGAGAAAGTCAAGATTTCACAGTTCGGTGAAAACTGTTTTATCATGAAATAAATTTAATACATTAGTATTTCTTCCATTTTCTATCAGAAAACAGCAAAATTACATTGTTAGGTATATTATTTACAGTGAAAACTTGGAAGACTCGACAAAGCATCAGTGAGTTATCAACAGACCTAGGAAACAGCCCGCCCCTCCTTGCAGAGTCCTTTCCTTTGAAATGACACTTGTTATAAATCAAACTTTATACACTTTTAAGCACCAGCTTGACAAGTTAGTTTTCTTTCAGTTTTATAAAATATTTCTGCTTTGAAAGGCAAAGTTAATGTAAAAATGTGAATATATTTAAACAAATCTCTGGCCTCGATACTTTTTATTACAACAGTCGCAATGTTTTACAACTATATTTACTTCTTTAAATGAATTTGTTTGTAGGCTTGAAACAAAATATTTGCATTTTGTCCTGAAAAATTCCCTTAAAAAATTAATCATTTTTGGAACTGTACAACTGTATTTTCATTCATGATGTTTAAATATGCAACTTGGTCCTTGGAGATCATGTTACATAAAGTCCAGCTTCTTGGATAATTTGTTATACAAAACAATAAAAAACCTTAAACTACCACAGAATATTACTGATGTTAACAGTCATGTATGTATACCACAGCAGAGTACCCAGATTATCCTGTTCCTGGGTGCTTAAACTGCTACTGTACAGTCAGGTTCTAAAACGTAATAGTTCAATCTCCACTCATTATGTAAAGTGAAAGCTCTTAGAAGACCCCTTGAGTTCTGTACTTCAGAAACACTAATGCTATTAAGGCATTACTTAGTGAACAGACCCAATGGAAAGTAACTAGTATGCCTGGTTGAAGAGCTAGTCATATTTTAAGGCAGTCAGAAGGTTCATTTTATTCACTTTAAGGCTCTTGCACACTTAAATTTTATTCTATGCAGGCATTATTTTGTGTAATTTAAATAGTCATCAAGTAGTCAATTATGGAAATCAAAGCCTTTACATAAAGCAAATGGACAGTTTAGAACTAGACTATAACAATTCTCCCTCAACCAATTTTTTAAAAAAGATGATTTCATATATCTCATCCCTTTGGAGAACTGCTTCATTATCAGAAGCTGGCAATAAAAGGAAGAAAATATAACTCAAATGCATTACAGAAGTTATTTCGTCACACCACACCAAATTATATATAGTCCATATTTAGAATAATAGTGCAA
Source organism: Tapirus indicus (assembly GCA_031878705.1). Lineage (NCBI taxonomy): Eukaryota > Metazoa > Chordata > Mammalia > Perissodactyla > Tapiridae > Tapirus > Tapirus indicus. The sequence continues at coordinate 24,009,620 of CM062939.1, read as the reverse complement.
CAAAGAAATTTTTTTTGTGGTTACTATTCATTAATTGTGTAATATTTTAAATTTAATTTGGCTGTGTATGGAATCTAAACAGTTTAACTGCAAATAAAGCCTAACAAGTAATTTGAACAGAAATTTCAATACAATGTTTGTATTGATATAATATTCTATCAGTTATATGTGGTAATGCTATGTAAAATAGCAAGGTGTTAATCTCATTTACTACCCTTAACAATCCAAGTGTTCATTAAGTGAAACCAGCAGAAACGTGGTTAACTTACTATTTCCTTTGTTCTAGCACAGATTTTGACAACTTCTAAAAGTACAGAAATTTAAATATATTTTAAAATTAAATATTATCACTTGCGTTCATAAAATTAATATTAAGCATGGCGGTGCTAAATTAAATAGAAGGGAAAAATCTCTTTAGGCTCAGAAACAGCTTTTGTCGTTTTTCATTGTATTTACAAAATTCTTTCTCATTGAAAATAATCACCTTAATTTGCAACATAACTCTAGTTTATGCTTCTTTCTAGTAATTTCCAATATAATTTAGTATTTTCAGGGTTTAGGAAAAACCTGTCATTTATTATAAATTTATTCAAACAGTATGCTTAACTACATTAGTTTTCTACATGAAAAATATTACCACAGGAATAATTTTTAAACTAACTTCATAATAACTTTTCAAAAGCAAATGAAAAATCCACCAATTAAAAAAAATGTTGAATGTGAACACAAATTATTTACAAGAACTTTTATGCTATAAGCTCATGCAAGTACTTAGTAGACTAAAGATTCTGACAGTGGTCTTTATAGTTATGGAAACAGAAGCATTGAGACATGCTATTTTCTGAAAGAGTCTTCAGTTAATTCTTTTTCGAAGTGCTTTTTCTAAGGGCTAGGTATATCTATAATTGCAAACAAAGGCTGAATAATTGATCTTACTCAAAGGCCACAAAATTTCTGCAAACATCTAATACAAAAGGTATACAATATAACTTGATCTGGGGAGAGAATTTATCCAATTATTGTTCCCAGAGACCTACACATTATTAATTTGAAAAATATGATCTTAAATCTATACGGAACAAAAAGCAATCTGCAAAAGATTCATCCCAAATCTAAATGTGGGTGACTTTCTTTTCATTCATTTTATTACCTAGGTAGAGCAGGACTAGAAAAAGAAATAGAAGATAAAAATGTCAAAAGAAAGGAATTTTAAAAGAAAAATAGAGGTATAAAAGTGATCTTTCAACAAATAAGAGACTGGGGGCAGATAATACAGAAATACTAAATAAAATCCATACAGTAAATACAACTAATTTCATTGATCTTTTTTCCTAACTCTTCCCCGTGCATGTTTACACCGAGGCTATATGGCATTTCTCCAGAGATTGCCGGTAACAAATCACCCAAACTTGTGGTGTAGGAGACCAGAATTTTTCATTTTTGCTTACTTACTGTAAGCACATCACTTAAGAAGAAATCTGTACTTGTGGGTATAATATCTTTAGATCGAATTAAAATAAATCCAGTAAGTGATCACAGTGATTTCCCTTTAATTATTGTTTACATGTAGTTTTATTGTGCTTTTAAAGATGTTTCTCACTTAAACTGTCAGAGCCTCAAATTTATTCAGGAATTCTGCCCTAAAGTTTCAAAATAATTTTATATTGGTTTTGCAAAATCTCAGAAAAACCTGCTAAAATGATATTCTATCATTTGTAGATTTACCGGTTACTTTAAAAGATTAAGCAAATGTTTGTTAATAGCATCTCCTCGTTTAGAGGATGAGTTTGTTTTTCTAGGTCTATCCAAGGGGATTTTAGACTTGGAACATAATCCTTCTTTCTCTTGATCAGAGAACAGTGACTTCTTAGTCAATACTCACCTTTGCTGTGAAAATTTTTCTTCCATATTTCCACTCAGAATGGGAGTGTTTTAAAAAATTATTGAGCCTATTGAACTATTTTTCTAAAAGATTTTATCTTTCAAAATACATATCCTATTAAGAATGTTTTTAATTTAAAAAAAGTTCTAATTTGTATTGCAAGCCTCCCTCCCAATTTAAACTTTAATACAAATATTAAATCATTGATTCTTCTATGATCCAAGCATCAGATATGTTACTTTTTACAGACAGCAAAATTGAATCACATAGGTTAAATTGGTTGTCTACAGTCACAGAGTAAATTAGATAAAGCAAAAGAGATCCAGAGGGGTGACACTAAATTCCATTTACTAGCATCTTTCTCACTAATGTTCCCATAAAAGTTACTAAACTAAATAATACATAACAGTGTTAATAAATGGAATTTTCAAGAAATTTCAACTAACAAGGAAGAGTAGGATTGTAAGATTAGTTTTTGTTTTACTAATTACAACTATATCCTGAAAATATTTACATATTTTCCAGGAAATCAAGTTCATTTATTTTTCTTAGGATTGTTTTTAAAAGCAATATTTCCCTAAATATTAATGTAGCAGTAATTCTAAAAGTAATCCAGAATATAAAACTTCTTTATCACTTGAGTACATTTTTTCATAATGAGGTAAAGTTTTTAATTTTTTCTATAGGAGTACATTATACAGCAACACAGATTATTAAGACATTAATTGTGCTTGGGGATTACTATGAACTGCAAAAGTATACATGTTCACAATTTCTCGGTTTTTCTACTCCTAAAGCAATCATGTATATACATTATTTCCTAATACCTAGAAAGAAAAAAGTCTTGAGTCACTATTTTATCCTCTACTCTTGGGAGTCAATGTTTTCCATTTTGTGGGGAAATGAATACTGGAATGGAAATGAAGAGACCAAGATTTCTAGATCTAGTGCTCCAAAGCCACACTCTCTTGGACCTTGGATCCTTAAATTAAAAAATTACCTTTTAAATTTCTAAGGTTCCTTCCAGCTCTAAAATTCCATGATTTGAAAATAAAGTTACCTTCTTGGGTGGCTCTTTTCAGTATTCTTTTTCTTCTTTCTTAAATCTTACCCTAATCTATCTAATGAGACTTACCTAAATACTTCAAAAAGGTCACATCTAATCTGACTTCTCCGATGGATTTGACACTAGTTTGTGAATATGTCTGTCTGAAAGCTCTACAGAGATAGTACGTAACTGAAGGAGCTCAACTTTTATACTATATTCCATTAAACATTTCTATTAGGAATAAAAAGTTAGATCATGTTGTAATTTTTAATTTGAGAAGATCTTGGGTTTACTTAAATAATTCAAAAACTTACATAATTCTATTAGGTTCTTTAAACTTTAAATTCAATCTGAACATAATATTTTAATGTATCAAAAGTAGCTAACACGTTAAATCCAAAGCTTGACAGAGGGTTAAAAACAGAATGACATCAGAAGCAATGTATTTGGGGGGGGAGGGGTGCTACTGGCTTTGCTGATGAAAAAATTCTCTGGTAAATCACATTTATAAATTGTGACCAGTTGAAGGAATGGCTACATAAGAGAGCCAGCATTAACATGTCAAATAACTTTGAAAGGGGCATTTTCTTGTCATTCCTAGAGCCCAAATTTCCCATGAAACAGAAGAAAATATCTACACATATTTTAATACTACTAAAGTCCCCTTTCCCCTCAAAACATAAAACCTCTAACCCCTCCAAGGACATAAACGGCTATAATTTACTAGTTTGACTTTTCACATAACAGTGAAAAAGGCTTTATAAATCTCCAGTAAATCCTTAATTAATATTCAAAGAATACATACAAATTGAAGTTTTGTGTGTAAGGTATCTTAGACAACCACGATGTAATTATGAGCAAAGATACTGGCATTTCAACAGTTAAACCTCCCCACAAAGAATGGATATTTGCTCAAGAAAATAATGCACTTTAGTGTAATGAAAAGAAAGTTTAATATATACAAATAAAATAGAAAAAAATAATTTCTTACAGACTGGTTAGTGGTAACTATGCTACTCAAAAGTTGCCTTTCAAACCTGAAAGACCTAGCTTGCTTTATTATTTTTTTACATTATCAAAAAAGAATGTTTTGCCACAAATGAATAATGGACAAAGACAGAGGAGGTCACTGACATGTTTACAGTTAGAAAATATCTAAAACCCATTTATAATTGGCTAAAAAAATAGTTAAAAGTACTTAGAACAATATTTATTTTAAAGTAAGGAAAAAGCTAATCTGGTTATAGTTGAGATTTTAATTGTCATACTTTCAGATTATGAGTGGGGGAGTTAAATGCTTGAAATATTTTATGTTGTTTTCATTTAAGAGTAGAAAAAAAAGAAAAGTGTGACTACTTGTGGCTATGCTGTTATAATTCAGAGGAAATTGTCAAGTCATGCCCCTCACTCATAGCAATAAAATACACCAAAACAAACAAACAAAAAGCAAACCAAATAGACTTCCTCAGCTGACAAACTTTAGTCTTCTCAGGGGTTTCCATTACATTTCTGGTTAATGGTAACAACGAAGTGTAAACAAGACATCAGGAACAAAATATCTTTTTCAGTGGATTAAGAAAGCTGCTATTAACGTGTTCTTAGAAAACTCTTAATGGAATTCGTAAAACTCATCCATAATTTAATCAAATATCTTCCTTTTTTTTTTTAACCTCCTTGGTATAAAAGTTTACAGATGAGTTTCATATTCCATCACAGTTAAATGGTCCAGTGCATTTCAGAGTATATGGACATTATCAAAGCTGTCCTTTCCCAATGAAAACATTTAAGAAAACTTAAAGCACTTCTCAAACAAGTGACATGATATGAAACTACTTATACTTTTGGCTCTCACTTCTTTTAAGTACAAATGTGATTATTATCCAAAGCAAAACTGTTTAACTATTTACAGTGTCTATCAACAAGAAGTTCTCTATTAGATAGAGGGATCTACAGTGTATTCTGAAGCTATTTCCCAAGAGCTAGTTTAGTAGATAGAAAGAACTTTGGGCTCATCTTATTTTTCCTTCCTTTTTTTTTTTTGGTAAGGTAAACTTTCTACTATGCACATACTATACCATCATTTTATCATCTTTCATTGGATTAAGATTAGCTGGGAAGTAGCTTCGTGTTTTTAGCGAGATCACTGACGGCAATGGACCTCTTAGATCATGCTGGTGCTTATGGTTAAATCACATCTAATGTGAAATTTCGAATTACATCCAGAGCTCCAGTATCAAAGCCACACATATCCAACATGCCTCTATCATCTGGGTCTGCAATGGTAAAACCATTTGATGTCATTCCACAAACAATCAATTTAGCTGGAATATCCATTTTCTGTAGGAAAAGATCAAAATACATATTAAAAAAATTACATGAAAGCAAAAGCAAATAACCTCCAAACTTAAAACACTTTAAATTCTATCACAGTTTTTCATTACAAAGTCAATTTTTTATCTCTCCATAAAATTTGTCAATCTTTCAGGGCCAGATTACATGATCTTCAGAAGAATAGAAAATAAATTGTGTAAACAACCTGCCTGAAATTCTTGTTTCTCTGTTCCATATTACTACTTGTTCTATGGGCTGTAAAATATATTCCTGAGCAGCCTAGGGACTTGGTACTTATGAAATCTGTCAGGATATTCAGGGGCATCAGACATTTTTAAAAACATATCAAACAGTGGGGCAGTGTGTGGGGGTATATATAAACATAAGAAAATATTCCCTGAGATTATTAATTTTTGATCAATGACTTTGCTATGTATAATATATACATGTCACATGTAAGAACTTGTTCTCTACAGCTATGATTTAAGGTTAAAATAATTAAGTTTTTGAGAAAAACCAACCATCACTCAGTGTGCACTAGGTCAGACAGCAGAATGAGTTCTTCAAGTAATTAATTTAATCCAATTGTTGTAACAACCCTAAAAGGTACGTAGCACTATTAACTACTATGACATGTATCAGTTAAATAATTTGCTCAGGTCCATAGTTAGTAAAAGAGAAAGACGCAGAACTCGGAACCCAGGCTGTCTTGACTCCAAATTCTATTCTCTCCTTGTCGTTCTCAAACTTAGGCATACATCAGAATCCTGAGGAGGGTTTGCTAACACACAGTTCCACCCCCAGAGTTTCTGATTCAGCAGGTCTCCCATGGGGTCAAGTTCTATTTCTACTTCCAGTCACACTAGCCACAATTCAAGTACTCAACAGCCCCATGTAACTAGTGGCTACCACACTGGAGAATGTGGATACAGAACACTTCCATCATTTCAAAAAGCTCAACTGGAGAGCACTGATTAGAACACAGAAATATCCTTAAAACTTAAAACATAGATTATATATCTTTGCCTTAATTTTATGTAGTCCCTTAACAACACTCACAAATGATCCTTTAATTTTTCAAAGAGCACACTGAATCATTAAAAAATTTATAGTTAAGGTAAAATAAATATTTTGATTATTACCAAAAATACTGGTTACAAGGATAGTCCTAGTATAGAATTGGAACTGGTTGAAATAAACTATGTATGTGTAGCCAATATTCTTATTGGCTGAAATTTCTTATTTCAACTACTGCAGAGTCCAGAACTGGCGCTGTATTCCTTACACAAAGGTACAGAACTACCTTCAGCATCTCTTTTTTGAAAAACATGTGACTGTTTGAGAATCGAGTCTTTTTTGGGGTAAGAAAGAATATTAGCATTTGTTTGACCTTTCGATACTCTCTCAGAGCAACAGCAGGATGGATGCTTCCAGCAAAGGTCTCATTATCAGTGAACACGATGAAGACGTCAGCAGCTATATTTGTCTTCTGAGCCCAGATCATTGGGAGAGAGCAATCAGTTCCACCTGCTGGGATCTAACTCAGAAACAAAGAATAAAAGAAAGTGCCCTAGTTTCCATACTGAAGATGTCTGAAATAATTAAGTACTTAAAAATACTTTTTACATTCTTTGTTTAGAGCCAATACATAGCCCTTTTCAAAACTTGTACATATTTTTTTGATTTTGTGCTCATGAGAAAATTGAAATGAAACAAATTGTTCTCACAAATTTATTAATATCAGGCAGATATTAGACATCAATAAAACATTATTACACAACACGTTAGGTAAACGTAAAACAATTTCTTACCTGATTCATAACCATTAAAACCTGTTGTAAGGTCATATCTGTGGTCAATGGACATGGTACCATTTCATCTGAAAAAGCAACTACATAAAAATCTTTTTCTGTTCGTGTGACAACCTGAAAAATTCAATGATAGCAATTTTCAGCAGATTTGGGGGAAATACAGTATCTTGAAGTTCATAAAACTTCATCTTTAAAAGAAACATTCTAAGATACTTATTTTAATTCTAAACTTATTATGTTTTGGAACTACACAGTAACAGTAGTATAGCTTTCAAAGTACTTTCACAAACTCTTACAAAGACACCGGTTTTCACAACAATCCTCTGAAGCAAATAGAGTACATATTCTTCTCATTTTATTAAATAAGGAATAAAGCCACGGAAGAGGAACTAAGCAGCTCGCCTATGAATCATTTCTTGCTACTCAGTGACAGAGTAAGGCCAGAACCGAAGCTCCCTGACTCATGTTATTAGGTCCCGATCTTTTAACTTGTATATTCATTAATAATTTCTCTAAGCATTATCTACTTCCTCAAAATACTATTAATATTTAATCTTTTGTTGTAAAATTAAAATTTCTATTCTGTATATGTATGTGTGTGTGTGTGTGTGTGTGTGTGTGTGTGTGTATATTTATTTTGCTGAGGAAGATTTACTCTGCACTAACATACGTTGCCAATCTCCCTCTTTTTCTGCTTGAGGAAGATTAGCCCTGAGCTAACATCTGTGCCAATCTTCCTCTATTTTGCACATGGGTCCCCGCCACAGCATGGCTGGTGAGTGGTGTAGGTCTGCGCCCCAGATCCCAACCTGCGAACCTGGGCCGCTGAAGCGGAGCGTGTGGAACTTTAGCCACTAGGCCATGGGGCTAGCCCCTAAAATTTCTATTCTGACTGCTCTTTAGACATGCTTTTTCAATATTCCTACAATATTGTACATACCTAAGTGTGTATAATTATATAACATACTTAAGTATATATACAATATACTTAAAACTTGGTTTATTTTTAATTATCTTTAGATAGGAAATGATATTTAAATGAAGTGAAAATGTGTTAAATAAACTGAAATGACAAAAACAAGTGAAAATATAACTCTTGATCATATCTAACTCTCTAATTTTGCCCCACAGTAAACATTTTGTAGGGTGGAAAACATTCTCAACCGTCTGAGGCGCCCTTACCATGCTCATGGCCGCAGCCACTGTACTAGCGTTGAGTACACTGCCCAAAACTCTTTGGTTCATAGAAGCACTGACATCAACAGCCAACAAGAAACGCTTTCCAGTCGGCTCAACTGTCTAAAGAGAAAACAAAACAATCATTAAAAGCAATCAGAGAAATTATAACTAGATTAAATTTCTAACAAATCATATTTACCTATCTCTCATTTGGAAGATAAAAAGCTAGATTTTTGATTTATCAATTAATTGAAATATTTAAAAATACTTAGCTTTTACTAGAGGTAAAACAAAAGAAATAAAACAGCCTATTTAATAATTTTATTTGAAGAAGTTACTATCTCCCAGTTTTTCAAATCTTTCCTAATGAAGTAAACATGGAATTTCTAGCAACAAATTTTTTTTTTGGTGGTACTAAAATACAAATAACATAAAATTTACTTTTTAATCATTTTTAAGTGTATGATTCTGTGGCATTAAGTACATTCACAGTGTTATATAATCACCACTACTATTTATTTCCAGACCTTTTTCATCATCCCAAATACAAACTCTGTACCCATTAATAGTAACTCCCCATTCCCACCTCCCTCTAGCCTCTGGAAACTTCCATTTTACTTTGTCTCTATGAACTTGCCTATTCCAGATATTTCATATAAGTGGAATTACATAATACTTGTCCTTTTGTGTTTGGCTTATTTCACTTAGCATAATGTTTTCAAGGTTCATCCATGTTGTAGCATGTTTCAAATTCCATTCCTTTGTAAGACTGAATACTCCACTGAATATATATAGCACTTTCTGTTTATCCGTTCACCTGTTGATGAACACTTGGGTTGTTTCTACCTTTTGGCTATTGTGAACAATGATCCTACACACATTCATGTGCAAGTATCTGTTTGAGTCCCTGTTTTCAATTCTTTTGGGTATATACATAGGTGGTGGAATCGCTGGATGGTATGGTAGTCCTGTGTTTAACTTTTTGAGGAACAACCAAACTGTTTTCCACAGGGGCTGCTCCATTTTATATTCCTGCTGGCAATACACTAGGGTTTCAATTTCTTCATATCCTTCCAAACGCTTGTTATTTCTGCTTTTTGATAAGAGCCATCCAACTACGTGTGAAATGTTATCTCACTGTGGTTTTCACTTGCATTTCCCTGATGACTAATGATGTCCAGCATCTTTTCACGTGCTTATTTGGCTATTTGTATATCTGCTTTGGAGAAATGTCTGTTCAAATACTTTGCCCATTTTTGAATTGGGTTGTTTGTATTTTTACTGTTGAGTTGTAGAAGTTGTTGATATATGTGTTCTGGACATTAAGTCCCTATCAGATATATGGTCTGCAAGTATTTTCTCCTATTCTTTATCCTTTCACTCTCTTGATGTACAAAAGATTTAAATTTTGATAAAGTCCAATCTACCTACTTTTTCTTTTGTTGCCTGTGCTTTTGGTGTCATATTTAAGAATATATTGCCAAATCCAATGTCGTGAAGCTTTTATTCTGTTTTCTTCCAAGAGTTTTATAGTTTTAGCCCTTAAATACAGGTCACTGATCCACTTTGAGTTAATTTTCATATATGGTATAAATTAATGGTCCAACTTCATTCTTCTGCATGTGGATATCCAGTTTTCCCAGCACCACCTGTTGAAGATTGTCTTTTCCCCATTGAACTGTTCTGACACTCTTCTCAAAAACAAACTGACCATACATGTGACAGTTTATTTCTAGGTTCTCTATTCTATTCCATTGGTCTATATGTCTGTCTTTATGCCAGTACCACACTGTTTTGATTACTGTAGTTTTGTAGTAAGTTTTGAAATCCGTAAGTTTGGAAGTGTGAGTCTTTCAACTTGGTTCTTTTTTAAGATTGGTTTTGCTATCTGGGGTCCCGTGAGAGTCCACATACATTTTAGAATAGGTTTTCTACTTCTGCAAAACATACCAGAGAGATTGCAATGAATCTGTAGATTGCTTTGGATAGTATTGTCATCATAACAATATTAAGTCTTCCAAATTATGAACACTGGATATCTTTCCATTTATTTATGTCTTCTTAAATTTCTATCAGCAATGTTTTGTAGTTACCAGTGTATAAGTTTGCACCTCCATAGTTAAATTTATTCCTAAGTCTTTTATTCTTTTTGACGCCATTATAGACGGAAATGTTTTCTTAAATTAGCTTTTGGATTGTTCATTGTTAGTGTACAGAAATACTACTGATTTTTGCCAACTGATTTAATATCCTGTAATTTTGCTGAATTCTTTTGTTAGCTCTAAGAGTTCTTTTGTGGATATCTTAGGGGTTTCTACATATAAGATCACGTCATCTGAGAACAGAGATAATTTTTCTTCCTTTCAAATTTGGATGCTTTTTATTTCTTTTTCTTGCCAGTTAGAACTTCCCCATACTATGTGGAATCAAAGTGGAAAAAGTGGGCATGCTTGTTCTGTTCCTTATCTTAGGCGAAAAAAGTTTCAATCGTTCACCATTGAGTATATTGATAGCTGTGGGGTTTTTATATATGGCCTTTACCACGTTGAAAAAGTTCACTTCTATTCCTAGTTTATTGAGTTTTTTTCTTTTTATCATGAAATGGGACTGAATTTTGCAAAATGCTCCTTCTGCATCAATTGAGATGATCATGTAGTTGTCCATTCTATTAATATCACACTGATTGATTTTTTGTATATTGAACCATCTTTGCATGTTGAGGATAAATCTCACTTGTATAATCCCTTTAATTTGAATTTGGTTGCTAGTAAGAAGAGCAAGAAATTTTTAAAACCAAATATTTTAACTTATGGCTCTGATGTAGGATTTCCATTCCTAAAAAAATCACTTCCTCTTAAGACAGAGAAGATCCACTACTGATTAATTGGAAAAACAGAGGACAGAAGACCAAGTCAAAAGGTGCCACAGGAATGCAAAATTTTCAATTTGGTAATTAAAAACTTGTCAAAATGATCTTAGGATAATTGGTGGTTGCCCAAAGGTAGGGAGAAATACTTTACTTATAAATTTATCATGTTAATTACATACCCACCTTCACATGAATTGAGGAAAAACAAATGAATATCTAACCAAAAATGGTTAAACTATTAATGTCATCTTTAAAATGTGTTTTTTACAACAGATATTAAGTCCTAATTGGGTCATCTGTTGTAAAACAAGAACCAAACCATTACCTTAAACGTTTTGTAAAAAGCGGCATCCAAAGCTTTCAGAATCTCTTCATCAGGGCGCCACTTCAGTTTTCCTCTGAGCCCATGACCTGTTTTATAAGTTTCTAATGCAATTAAGACATGAAATGGATGTATACGAGCCTAGAAACAAGACAAAGAAAGTAAATGCAAAATTCAAATGAAAAATCATAATTATGTGTCTTAGACTTTTGTTATTATAACTAATAGATACTACTTTATAAAGAAAAGAGAAAACTGAGGACATACTAATCTTAGATTTCAGATTCAACATGCAGTTTGGTATGATAAAAGTCTCAGAATAGCTAAAAAATGTGCTGACTGTATTTCTAAAATTTAGGAGCCAACTTTTTCAATTAGTAGTAGCTAATGAAGGTAATGCTTACCTTTTTTAAGAGTTTTTCATTACACAGTTTTTCACATACTAAAGATACTTCTGAATTTCCTGGTTCAAGCACTGAATTAGCAGTCATCTTTCCCAGATTCCTTAGTAATGCAGTAAGAGGCATTTCTTGCAACAAAGCCTTCCATATCTATTACAATAACGTAGGTAGAAATATAAGGAATTAAGAGGAAATGAATCAGTATAACATAGCTATATAAATAATAATATTAATGATACATTCTCTAAGGCTTTCTTTTGGGGTTCAGAGCACTTTCTAAGTGAAAATTTGTGTGAAATTGGTCAAAGACTTATCAAATAAACTACCTTGCTCTTTATTAGACTAAGAAAGTGAAGTATGTTTGATGAAGGAACTGCACAGAAGAATTTTATTTATTTACTTTTAATTAGCAAGTCAAATTAACCAGCATATTTTTGGGAGTGGAGCTAACACTTATGGAATGCCCACTACATCTGGGCAATGTGTTAGGTGCCTTAAATAAACATTAATTTCAAGATATATTTTAAGTTTTTCTTATAAAGTATTAATGAATATATAGTTACCCAAATATATGGTTAGCCTTTTAATACATATAAATTATCCATGTTTCATCACACGCTGTAACATATTACAATTTACTTACCTCTTTAGACTTTAAGTGATTTGTTAGAAGATGTTCCCTAACTAATCTATGCTCTTCTATTAGATGAATGACTTCCAGTTCATCTTTTGTGTGCTTCACTTTCTCTACAGCCTCCAGATACTTTAATAACTTTTCAGTCTCCACAGAAAGTGCTTTTTCTTTATACAATTCATGGACCTCTTTCCAGCCCTTTGTAATATATTTGGTCACAATAGCAAGTCCTTTAACAAAATAAAGAATTGAAAAGGCATATAGGATTACTAGGTAAAAGACAGAACATGTTTACATTATGTGATAGGCATAACTAGATACACAGGAGTCAACTTCTTTTACCACAATGCTACTTTTGGTGATATAACATATTTAAGGAAATGGAGTCAATCGATTTTGCTTATTCCATCCTAACTGTTTCCATATGAGACTTTGAGATAAAACTCAAAGTTTTGTTTTGGGGACACTAGCATTAGAAACTTTGGTAGACAGTGTCTAACTCAGGTCCACGATCTCAGAACAATTCACAGAAGTATGGATCTATCTCAACTAATCTCATATTCACTTGTTGCTTTCAGCTGCTAAATAAATATGCATTTATGAATAGCAGAGATAAGTGGAAGTGGACAGGTAGGTAGGTAATTTGTAATTTTTTTTTTTAATAGCTGAGAAAGCATTACAGGCCTAATTTAAAAAAAGAAACATAATGTGCTCATTTCTTCTACAATTTCTTTTTTTTTTTTTTTGTGGGGAAGACCAGCCCTGAGCTAACATCCATCGTCAATCCTCCCCTTTTTGCTGAGGAAGACTGGCCCTGGGCTACATCCATGCCCATCTTCCTCCACTTTATATGGGACGCCGCCACAGCATGGCTGACAGGCAGTGCGTCGGCGGGCTCCCGGGATCCGAACTCGCGAACCCCGGGCTGCCAAGCGCGAACTAAACCGCTGCGCCACTGGGCGGCCCCTACAATTTCTTTTAATAGTTGAAAGACCTTTGGATTAGGGGTCAAAGAAATTTGGGTTCTAGCCTACACTCTGCCAATAAATGGTTGTGTGATAATTCTAGGCCTTAGTTTCCACTTCTGTAAAAGTGAGGGGTGGACGGGGGCATTGAGTTATCACATTTAAAGGTCTATGGGGAAAGGTGGGTAAAATAAATAAATGAAACAGGCCACATGATGTAACAGAGTGTGGGACCGTAGTGAACTAAAGAGAGCATGCCCTGACAAATGTTTTAGTGAAGTATTGGCTTAGTGCTGCCAAAAAAATGCATTTTCAATAAAAGCCAGAATAAGGATTTTTACATGATCATATTCTAATTTTTTTAATGTGATGTTGGCAAAGAATTCATTTTTTTCTAAAATACTGTGCAGGCCAATACATCTCTAAGGCAGACTGAGCCTATGTGCTATTTCTGAACTCTAATGTAAATAATTTGATCAAAACTTAATACTATATGCAGGAACTTCTAAAGTATTGTGACTTGCTATCTTCCAGATTTTAGTACAAAATCTTACATTGTCTTAAATGATTAAATGTTTCTGTTTCACTTGAGCATGTCTTCTATTTTGTCCTTCCAACTAAAATAAAACTTCCTTAAAGGCAGTCTTATTATTATTTTTCTCCTACCCAAGTTCTAGAACTGTGCTGGCCACACAGTAGGTACACAATAAATACTTGATTAACTGAATCACATTTTGACTTGTTTTATCTGTTTTAAATACACTTTTCAGTTAAGGTATTAAAATATTACTTACTCACTAGCTTAGTCTGTTTCCAAATTCTTTTCACTCTAGGAAGCCTGGGGATCTTTTATGCCTAAACATACTGCTATTATTACAAGGTTTCAAGGATGAGTTCTGCCCTCAAACATTCAGAATTAAATGTGGGAGTAAGTTTAGGGAACTTGTATTAATTCCTCACTTGACAGACCAAGAACTAAAAACCCAGAATAACTATGTGCACAAATTCAGAAACTAATTTTTCCTATCAGAACTAGCATTTTGGTCCACACCACCAGGTAGTGTCTCAAAAGGCAAAGCTGGATCCCTACATTCTTCTCATACTGAACCAAAGACTTAAAAGTAAAAAAATCAAACCATGACTATGTTAGGAAAAAAACTACAGGTAAATATTTTTATGATTTTAGGTTGGAAAAGGACTTTCTAAACCAAACACAAAACAAAAACCTATCAAGACATGGACAGGTTTGATTACATTAAAATTCCACACTTCGATGTGCCAGAAACAACCCCCCCCATCAAAAAAACCTGAAAGACAAAGAAAAAGATGGGAGAAAAATGCACTCAATGTATATAAAATAATTAATTTCTGTACTATGTACCCCATGTTCTTAGAAGAGTGCCCATCCATAGTATGTGCTCAATAAGTATTTGATAAATGAATGAATGCTGACTATAATCAACATTAAAAAGAACAGCAACTCAAGGAAAAGCGCAGATACAATATAATCCACAAAAAATACAAATAATCAGTAAGCACATGAAAAGATGAACTTTCGCCCCAAAATACAAATTCAAATAACAAGATATAATTTTTCACTATGCTATTGGCAAAGACTAAAAAACACTGGTCAGTGTACAAATGTGGGGAAACTGGCCACTGTCATATATTCTTTCTGGATTTAACCATTATAGAAATATTTACACTACACAAGTTTTTCTGCAGTATTTTTGTAATAGTATAAAAAACCAGAAGCTACTTAACTGTCATCAGTAGGAGACTAGCTAATTATAGTATATTCATAAAGTGGTATATATACAACTATTTCTACTGACCCGAAAAAATATCAATCATATGCTTTTTTTTGTGAGGAAGACCAGCCCTGAGCTAACATCCGTCGCCAATCCTCCTCTTTTTGCTGAGGAAGACTGGCCCTGGGCTAACATCCGTGCCCATCTTCCTCTACTTTATATGGGACGCTGTCTCGGCATGGCTGACGAGCAGTGCGTCGGCGGGCACCTGGGATCCGAACCCGTGAACCCCGGGCTGCCAAGCGCGGACTAAACTGCTGCGCCACCGGGCAGCCCCCTCAATCATATGCTTTTAACTGAAACAAAGAAGGTATGTAAAATTTAAAAAAATAAAACATAGTGATATATGTTTAGGAAAAAATCTGGAATAATACATATCATATATAGTGATTTCTTTTGAAGGGCAGAACTCCTACCTTCTGTATTATATAGCTATTTTTAAAAAAGCATGTAGTTTCTAATAAAAAATCAAAATATAAATGTGTGTATATAAATATTTGCAATAATTTATTGCCTAAATTTCATTAAAAAATCCATTTATAGTAAAAAAAAAAAGATAAATTAGGAATTACTGAGGAGATTCTGTGTATAAAGGTATCATAATACAAAATATGTAGAATGGAAGGGGAGGGAACCAACACTGCCGTTCTACCACACGTCAGGAACTGTGTGTGGTAAGTACTGAATATACATTATCACATTTAGTCACAGTAATTGTGAGGGTATTCCCCTTCTTCCTTTTTTAATAGATGAAGATACAGAAACTCAGAAGTGTTAAGTTACTTGTTTTAAGGACTGAAATTTGAACCCATCTGCGTGGTGTCAAGTTTCAGTTCTAGTGTAAAAAAAAGAAAATCAAATTTTGGACATGTTGATTTTTGTGGAAGTCCATAATTTAAATTATTCCTGCCCCAAAGTTTTTCTCATTTCCCTTCTAAAAAGGACTAAGTGATTATTGTAGATCCAACTAACTTCTCAAAAATCTCTTCCCATAGACATAGAAAAACTGCCCCAAGTTACCGGGTCCCCTGGCTGACTGCGTGGAGACAATTATCCTGAATTGTTAAGTGCAGCACTATTTCAGGCAGCCTTTAGGTTCCACGGAACACATGTCCTAGGGAGACAGGGAGGGAAACAGACGGTGAGGCGCTAGAGCAGCGCAGCCTGGCTATCCGCCATCTACTGGCAAGGAGCTGTCTTGCTTACTACACCTTGAATCATGTCCATGCTGCTTTCATAGTCCAGAATCACTGGGTTGAGCATTCTAGTTAGCAGAGTGACATTTTAAGATTTAGAATATTAACCTGTAAATCTGTCATTTGATTCTTGACTATTAATGGCTGGATTGCCCGTGGTTGGTGTTTAACTCCAGGTTGGCATTAAACATATCTGAATTAGTCATTTGATGTGTTTTGGGAATGAAAGAATATTTCTAGAAAATATTATATAACTGTCTTATATCAAATAAAAATTTGCTTTTTATTGGACATCTGCACATCCTCCCCCACCCTGCCACCCTCCGCCCCACCAAAGATCTTCTGCTTACCTTCACTGGAAGGCTTAAGATGTGACAATCTCAATAGATCTTTGTGAGACCAACCATTTCTCTGTTTATATTTTGTAACTGCCAGAGCAAGGGCCATGCCCCCTTTTTCATTGTACCAGTCTGCTATAGCCTTCCGGAGGGCACGACCCCACATGCCACATTTCATGCTTTCCTTCAGATCCTTCTTAAACTGTATAAAAGTAAAGAGATGTGTAGGGATGCGACAAACTTCAGACACAGCTTTAAACGCTGCCTGTTTCGTGCTTACGTCCGAACACTGGGAACAAACGGCGAGTGCAAAGAGTGTTGGCTCTTGCTTCGCGGTTCTGCCTTCTTGACTAAATGACTTTATTTCCTGTATCACTTCACATCCTCTGCCGTCTTCAATCAATCTAATTAAAGCTTCAGCATTTTCAAGGCCCAACTTCTGCTCTTTTATATAGTAAGTCCCACCTTCAGAACCAAAACATAAGAACCGGTGCAGCCGATTTATATCAGTGACTTGCCATACATATCCGTCTTCAGAATTGGCTATCTGCTTCTCATTCAGTGGCTGCATTTGGTTTACTGATTCCTCCATTTTTCCGTCTTTTAGGAAACCTATCAAAAAGCAAAATGTTATTACAGCTAGACAGAAACAGTAAAATTAGAAAAAGGAAAACAATATTTATTAATCTATGCTTATTAAAATCTGCCATGAAATCTTTTAATTTAAAATATTTTTTAACCTCAGTAGGTGGTGCTATGATAATCAGAAACAACTAAGAAGTCGCAGTTTTGAGGTATAGTTTGTTGCTTCAGAGACTAAGCAGGCAACTCAGCACAGGGTGTGGAGGCCCAGATAGAGAATAAAACGGAGAGGGAGGGCAGCAACAGTAGCAGACACTAAGAAAGATCTTATTCCTTTTACTCCGAGTAACTGTAGATGTTTTTGATTGTGCACCCAACATCCATTCCTTCCCACCCCCTTCTCTCTTATCCTCTTCTTGGCTTTATATCCTTTAAGGGAGGCTAGGCCTTTCCTCAGCCCCAAGGGATGAAACGCGATTGCTCTCAGCCTCTGTGTGCCTCAAAATGACTTGAAGTGCTAGTTAAAACCGAGAATGGTGGGTCCCACCCCCTCCCCCAAGTTCCTTTCTTAGTTCAGTATATCTGGGGCAAGGTCTGAGCACCTGTACTTATCACAGGTCTCCAGGTGATGCTCTCGTTCCTCTTGCCACAAGACTGGAACAGACATTGGGTATGTATCACAGTTCTGGCCAGTGCAACACGGTACGTCTGCTGGAAATACTTCTGGGGTTTTCTTCACTCTTAAAAGAGGGCTTGGGCTCTTAAAAGGAATGTTCCCCTTTCTGCCTTAAGACATTCATTTGTAAGTGATGTCTGGAGAGAGGGCAGCTATCTTGAGGAAGCCAGTTTAAGAAGACAGACTAATTTATAAAGATGGCAGAATAGGAAAAAAAAAATAGAAGGCATCTGGGTCCTTGATATCACTGAGCTACCCGGAACTGCCTTACTCACAAATTTCCTAATCTATCATAAATGTATCCTTGTTGTTTAAGTCATTTACAAGTTTTCTGTTAGCTGTAGTTGAGAGCATCCTAACTGATTAACATCCTATCAACTCTGCTCATTTATAGTTTATGCCATCTGTAAGTACCCACACCTTCCTCATTCCATTCTTTCTAAAGCTACTAGAACTAGCTGTCTGGCAACAATATCCCTTTCTATCCTCCTAATGGAGCAACCACAATTGTCCACTACTTCATCAGTCCACCGCTACTCTTACTACAGTACAGCTGTTAATCCAGAGGCCACAAGTCTCCTGCCTATACCTTCTAGTGCACTGGGCTTCTCCCCAGGGCCAACAAAACAATACAACCAATACAATACCTCAACTAGTGTTTATTGTATACCATATGTAAGACAAGAAGGTTTCTGTTCCATTAAAAAGATAATTTTTTTTCCTGCCCTCAGGGAAATCATGTTCTATTTGGTAAGGTAGAAATATACACTATACAAAGCAAACAGTAATTAAGTGTTCTAACAGAAAAGTACTGAGTGAGCAGAGAAGGATGAAATACTGCTGTCTCAATAATCCAGGAAGACTTGTGCAGAGAGGGCAAACTGAAAAACTAGTATATCAAGTTTGGGGGAAGGCATTCCAGTAAGGGGTTTCTGAAATCCTGCTCTGTCTCTTCAGATTTTAGAAAAGGAACTTTCTAAATATACTGGCATAGCTGTCAAGAAATGTTGACAGATAAGGTAGTAGCTTCAAGAGGAACACGAGGTAAAAAAAACTTTGTTCGGAAAGATGATACAAGCTTGAACATGCTTATATATTGTGGGGAAGGCTAAGGATGAAATGCTGGTGAATATCAACAGTTAAGAGCTAGGGAGGGGCCTTCCTGGTGGCATAATGGTTAAGTTCACATGGTCCGCTTCGGTGGCCTGGGGTTTGCAGGTTGGGATCCCAGGAGCAGACCTACATGCTGTTCATCAAGCCATGCTGTGGTGGCATCCCACATATAAAATAGAGGAGGATTGGCAACAGATGTTAGCCAATCTTCCTCACCAAAAAAAAAAAAAAAAAAAAAAGAGCTAGGGAGAAAAGGACCCTTAAGAGGAGAAAGAGAAGGAGGGGCACACAGACTTAAAGAAAACCAGGAAAGAGTGGTATCATGGACCACAGGGAAGAGAATTTCAAAGAGTGAATGGCTGGTAAGGTCAAATGCTCAGAGATCAAGTAAAATAAGGCTGGAAAACAAGCACTGGATTCAGCAAACAAGCATCATGAGGAATGGCAACTGCGGCAGACTGCTGCAAGAAACAGCTCAATTACAGGGCCATCAGGAGGGAAGGCAGCGAGGAAGCCACTTCCCAGGTAGACCGCTCTAGAGAAGCACAGTTATAAAGAGAAAGTAAGTGAGAGGGTGGGAGCTGGAGGAAAAATCTTTCCACTTTTTCAGATGAGAGGACATTGAGGTTGAGGTTGAAAGACTACATTCAGAGAGCTGAGCAGAGTAGAGAAAGGGCTTACCTGAAGGAGTGAGACCCCTGAAAGCAGGGACAGGATGAGCAAGAGAGCATCCAGGTTCAGACCGGCCCAGAGAGAACTCCCCCTCACTAAGGGGGAAGCTAGGCCTGAGGGAGAGAGGAACAAGGAACCTGACGGAGTTCCCAAGGTGGAAAAGTCTGGTAGGTAAGGGAGCAATGAAAGGTTGGGTCTCAGAGAGGGGGACACACAATGGTGTGGGGAAAAGCGCATGGGAGAATGCAGAGCCTCACATTCTGAACATGACTGAGGGGACAGTGATTTGAATTGTGTTGGAAATATCAGCATTAATACTCCAAATAAAGCTCTGATATAAAGTAGCTTCTGTTGGTGCAGGCCTAGGCCCCAGGTGGTGCCAGAGATGTAATGATCAGATTACATTAGTCGTCAGGGACTGATTTACAGCTCCTGAGTGCAGCACAGGCTGAAACTTGTGGTGACTGGAAGCTGCTGCCTCTCCTATTTATTCTTACCCCTCTGTCAATAGGGCTTTTGTCTCTGCCTTCCAACACAAAAAACTTTTAGGAAGATGAACAGGCTTCTCAAAGATTGATACCTTAATTGCAAAATCCAGTAGAAAATTTTATAATATCTTGATCTTTACACTGCACGTGACATTGCTGGCCTCTCCTTTACCTTTCACAAAAACACCCTCTGATGGTACTTCAACTTGGCTATTCCCGCTTATTAGCTATACTTGTTAGAGGAACACTTGAGCTGACATTCACCATCAGATTATTCTACTACACTAGCTTCCCTGCACCAAGGCCCAAGTGGTGAGATTT
This sequence comes from Tapirus indicus, assembly GCA_031878705.1. Taxonomy (NCBI): domain Eukaryota; kingdom Metazoa; phylum Chordata; class Mammalia; order Perissodactyla; family Tapiridae; genus Tapirus; species Tapirus indicus. The sequence goes on along the minus strand of CM062939.1, from coordinate 23,988,981 downwards.
AAAGGTCCCAATCCAAACCTCAAAATCCACTCCCCTCCAAATTCTTTCCCTTGTTTTATTCTTTGTGAGCATGTCTAGCTAACATCATTAGTTCCCTTGAGGGCAGGGACCAGGTCTTATTTGTGTACCCCTCCTCCGCACCTAGAACACCACTTTTAAGTAATTAGTGATACATACTTAAGGAAAACTAAGCAGCACTGAAGTTGATTTTCTGAATCATTTGTCTAAGAACTATGCCTGATTGGTTTTTCTTTCCTGTAACATTTATTTTGAAAATAAGTCTCAATGTGCGCAATTAAAAACATAATTCAAGCCTTTAAGATAAACTCTGTAATCAGAATAAAATAATAAATGTACTATTTGCAGCTAATGGAAATACAATCAAGAAAAATAAAACATGAAAAAGTTACAAAGAGAAAGTAATGAGTACTGAACAAAAATGGTATCCGAGAATACTATTTCCCTGTAAGTTTAACATTAAGTATTCAAGTATCTTTTGTAGAGCAAGCAGCAAAATGCGTTTTTAAATCTAGAGAGGATGCCCAAAAGAGAAATCCCTAAATGTAATCCTTGTAATCCCTATCATAAGAAACAAAGTCAGTTACTTATTTCTTGTTGTAGCAATGGAATTTTCCCTTTGCATATTACATTAATGACAACCATAAAGACATACCCTTTCAATATTTCTGCAGGAGAAACTGCTCAGCTTTTCATATGCTTCTGTGACCATACTTCCCAGGGTGCAACATAAAACAGTGGAACAGATCACATCACTACCAGCTATGGCACCTCTCTACTTGCTGTGTAAATTTACCAGTCAAATTTTTAAAGTGAAATATGAAAAGCAGAACGGCAGCATGTTCCAAGCTAGTTTCCTTGTCATTGAGTGCTGCTATACAAATTAACTTTAAAATAGCTAGGTGGTAAGACACAGAGGTATTTTATAAAGTATATCTGGTTTTTGTCCAGGGTTCTTGGCAGAACTTCAAAAGCACTTGGAATTTCCTGATTGACGGGAGTGTCTTTGTTATGTTAATGAGGCAACTCACTCTGGGGCTTTAGAGAGCCTCAGGATGCAGGCTGGTCACCAGAGAGACCAATCATTTGATTAGAGGGTTGGAACTCAGGCCAGATCAACCTCCCAAGGGCCTGAGATAAAGCTCAACTAAGTGGTCAACGATTTAATCGTCATCCCAATAATGAAACCCCATACACAAACTCTGGACAACAAAGTTTAGTGGAGCTTCCCAGTTGGTGAACAAATTAATGTGCTGGGAGGGTGACATGTCGGGATTCCTGAGAGGAATCCCTCTCTTGCCTCCAGACTTTGGCCTATGTGTGTCTTCCATTTGGCTGTTCCTGAGTTGTATCCTTTACAATAAAACTGTGATCATAAGGATAGTGCTTTTAGTGAGTTATGTGAGTCATTCTAGAGAATTATTGACCCTGAGGGGGTTGTGGGAAGCCCTGAATTTGTAGTTGGCTGGGCAGAAGTGTGAGCAGACTGGGGACCCTACCTGCAGCTGGTGTCTTAAGTAAGAGCAGTCTTGCTGAGGGTCTTGCCCTTTAACTTGGGGGATCGGATGCTAACTCTGGAACTGAACTGAGTTGAATTGAATTGTAGGACGTTGACGTGGTGTCAAAGAATTGGTCTCAAGACACAGACACCAAAGGCACAAATGACAAAAAAAAAAAAATAGATAAACTGGACTTCTTCAAAATTTAAAACTTGTGTTTCAAAGGATACCACCAAGAAAGTGAAAAGACATCCCAAGGAATGAGAGAAAATATTTGCAAATCATACATATCATAAGCAACTTGTTGTTTCTAGAGTATTTAAAGAACTCATAAGTCAATAACAAAAAGATAAATAACCCATTTAAAAAACAGGCAAAGGATCTGAACAGGCATTTCTTCAATGAAGATGGCCAATAAACACAGAAAAACATGATGAATATCATTAGTTACCAGGGAAATGCAAATCAAAATTGCAATGAGATACCACTTCACACTCACTAGGATGGCTATAATCAAAATGATAATTAAGCGTTGGTGAGGATTTGGAGAAAGTTGAATCCTCATACTCTGCTAGTGGGAATGAACGCAAAATGATGGATCACACGATAACTTTACATTTAACCTTTTGAGGAACTGCCAGACTGTTGTCCGAACTGGGAAGGGGTGATGAAAATGTTCTGAAATTAGATAGTGGTAATGGTTATATAATTCTGTGAATATACTAAAAACCAATGAGTTAGATATTAAAATAGTGAATTCTGTCTCAAAAATCTGTTATTAAAAATGAAAATTAGGGGGCCGGCCCGGTGGCGCAGCGGTTTAGTCCGCGCTTGGCAGCCCGGGGTTCACTGGTTCGGATCCCGGGCGCCCGCCGACGCACTGCCTGTCAGCCACGCCGTGGTGGCGTCCCATGTAAAGTGGAGGAAGATGGGCACGGATGTTAGCTCAGGGCCAGTCTTCCTCAGCAAAAAGAGGAGGATTAGCAACGGATGTTAGCTCAGGGCTGGTCTTCCTCACCAAAAAAAAAAAAAAGAAAATTAAAAATTGCCTAGGTAAAATATATTTGGGAAGTTATTTAAATAAATCAGCATTTAAATGACACTTAACTCTACTTTTTTTAATATTTGTCTTTAGAAAGCAATTTGAGAAACACACAGACATAGACAGGACCTTAGTTTCTTTTTTCTGCGAATGGCATCATTTCCCTCCTCAAAGCTTAAGCTTCATTGCCAGCGGTTTAGAAGGCAGTGGGGCAGTGAGTGAGGTCAGAGTCTGGTCATCAGTTAATCCACTCCTGAATAATCACGTGTGGTAAATCCAGATTAACAAAAAAAAGGATAATTAATTCATCCTTGGGTTGTCCTGACCTATCCAGTGCTCTTAAAACACACCATTCCAAAGAATTTAATACTGCTAAAGTTGTATTAAACTTGTATAAATTAAAATTGGGGGAAGAAATTAAACAGATCACAATATTATCAAAAGCATGGCCACCATTTGAAACTGGTTGTGGATATTTTACACATAGCTCACTTCTCTCTTAATTTTGAATGCAAAATCAGTGAACACTAGTCATACACAATATGTAATAGCACTTCTGCTTCGCATTCAGTAGATCTAGTACATTTATAGCATCTTTTAACAGTACAAATAATATATTATTTCTAAAGATTCCCACGTTTCTCGAATGTACACATCTGAATATATTTCCAAAGTCTCTTGATCATTTGTTATGAGAAAATGCTACCTCTCATCCCAAGAGGTCAAATAAGTTTGCAGCTTATTCCTTTTTAAATGAAGTCAAAGCTGACATATCTATGAAAGAGTGCAAGACAGTTTAAGAGAGACAATACTGAAAAACTGGGGCCACAAATTCAAATAACTGTATCACTCAGACTGGTAATGGACATGATGGATCAAGTCAAGTGTGATGCAATAAAAAGTTGTGAGGAACTGTGGCAAACCTGACAGCATGCCACCCTGAAGGCATGCACTTCAGCCAATTGGTTGCCAAGTGGTATGGGCCTAGCATGGCCAGATCTTCTCATTTTTCTCAAAGACCTAGAAATCTGAATTTTTATGTGAACTTTTAGAATTTAATGTTAACAACACAAAGAAATTTTAACCTCCGTTTCTGATTACTTCTAGGATGTGTCAAGGGCTAAATTTTCAGTTTGGTCTTTCTACAATAGGCACCGTGTTAAGTTGGGTATCAAACAAATGTTAGTTTTGATGCATTATTTGGCACAGAAAACACTTTCAAGTTCACAGTGATATTACAGACTAAAAAATACCATAAATTACCTCAAACAGCTTTGGGCCCAGTCTAGGTATGGTTCATAAGGAAATAAGGCTAGACCCCTGTGCCTCATAAACTTCATTTAAGTATACTTAACAGGAGAGATACAGAACAGAAGCCCTCCAGCTTGAAGGCAGAGTCTCCCAGGGAGCAAACTTCAAGAAAGTTCCAAAAAATATTTTTTAATCAAACACTTGATAACAATTTTAGCTTCTACTCCATAATACAGCCATGCTTGTTTTTATATAAAAGCTGTTCTGTTGTTGCTTCCCTCAGTAAAATTTGCTTGTTCATTTTGTGGCTTCACACAGTCCACAGCACAACGCTCCCTAACTCCAGGGCACACGTCACCTGTTGGGAAGCACGGGACCGGAGTTTTACCCACTAAAGCATTTTTTTCTGGAAGCCAAAGGCCCTTCTTGAAACTTAGAGCTTTAAGGAGTGATGCATAAATACACTCTTCAAGGCTTTAATCTCCACACTAGCATTCTGCAAGAACCTGTTGAATGAGAGCGATTTCGTGAAAACAGCTATTTTTGGCTGTTGGCTCATCATTTAGTCTTAGAATCATTACAAATGCTTTTAAATGAATACATTGCTTCAACCTCCTGTTCCCTGGAGGCATCGCATCCCCTTCCACTTGTCCATCATCCCCAAGGATTACAGGACGGATCTTTCTCCTCTCCCTCGTCGTTCCCTCTGGAATCGCCTTCTGGCTTCCCACAAACATCCTGCTGCCCAAGCCTCAGATCCAGGGTGACGCCTCTCGGCGCCGAGGCCGCGGGAGGAGGAGGAGGAGGAGAAGGAGGAGGAGCAGGGGAAGCAGGAGGAGGGGAAGCAGCAGGGGGAGGAGAAGCAGGGGAAGCAGGGGGAGGAGGAGGGGAGGAGCACGGAGAGGGGAAGCAGGGGGAGGAGCAGGGGGAGGAGAAGCAGGGGAAGTAGGGGGAGGAGGAGGAGGAGGAGTGAAGCGGGCCTTCACACGCCGGCCTGGGCGAAGCTATGCAAGCACCAGCAGGAGCGGTTCGGGAAGGGCCCACCCACGGGAGCGTCCGGGCCCGGCCGAACGCGGATGTCCCCACAGCGACGGGCAGGGCGCGGGGGACGAGGGTTTGGCGCAGCGTCTGCTCCGGGCTGGACCCCTGGGATGCGGGGTAAGGGACACGGAGGGCCGCTCAGACCGCACAAAGGGCCCCGGGCCGGCCTCCCGCCGCTCCTCACCTGCGCTCGCCGGCCGACCCTCCGAACCCGCGGCGCCACCGGGAGAAGCCCTGCGCCGCGCGGGGGAACGACGAGGGGCGGCGGCCTGAGGGCGGCGACCACTCCAACTCCTCCGCTGCCGCCGCCCGGGACTCCAGCCTGGCCTCCCGGGAAGGCGCTCCGCCCCCTTCTGTCGCCCCGCCCCTGCTCCAGACTGGCGGGGATCCCGGATGTTCCCGCCCCCCCCGCCTGTGAATCCCCGCCCCTTCCCCTCAGGCCCGGCCCCCTCCGAATCCGCTGCGGGCCCTGCGCAGCCCGGGAGAGCTCTCGCTGGCTCCCGGGCGGCTAGAGCGTCCTCCCGCGCTCTGTGGCGCTGCGGGTGACGGCGCCCGGAGGCTGTCGGGAAGTAGGCGGGGTGACGTGGGGTGGACGAGCTCCGCGGCGGGTTCGCCGAGATCAGTGGCCGGCGGTGCCTGGTGCCGGGGGCGGTGGGACCGAGAGGTGGAGCGGGGCGGTGTGAGGCCGGGGCCATGACGGGCAATGCCGGGGAGTGGTGCCTGATGGAAAGCGACCCCGGGGTCTTCACCGAGCTCATTAAAGGATTCGGTGAGCGCCAAGGGGACCGTCCTGGGCCGGGGGTCACGGGAGGAGGCCCAAGCCGGGCATGGAGTGGTCCCCTGCGGCCACCGCCGCCCGCGTCCGGGAGGCGGCTCCAGAAGGCTGGAGTCGGGGAGGGGGCGCGGGGCTCCCGCCCGCTCTCGGTCCCGGGCCGTCGCGTTTCGGCAGCGATGCCGAGAGCCCCACCACGAGGGCAGCGGCCGCGTCTGTCGGGTGCGCTGCCGCATCCTCGGGGTTCGGCCGTCAATTCCTCGCTTAATGGACTCGAGCCCGCACGCCCCGACCCCCTACGCACGTATCCTTCCCTTCCCACCGCCCATTCTCCGCGGAGCGCCCCCCATCCCGGGCAGGTGTGCCCAGGTGCACGGCTCAGGCCGTCAGTCCTGCAGGAGAAGCCAGGGTGTGCCCTCTCGAGGGTGGGGTGTCCAAGGGCCACGCCGCCCGGGAACCCGAGAGGCTAGTTATTCACAGCAGGACACCCTGCGTGTGGAAGAGCCCTGCGGTCGGCCACACTCGCTGACTGCGTGCGACCCACGGGCCACTTCGCTGGTTCTGCTCCCTGCTCGTTGGGGGCTTCCGGTGAAAGGTGTTTTCTGGAGCTAGTGGTCCAGGCTAGAGGCCGCATGCGTTCCTCATCGTTTCTTTCTGGCTGTATTCCTTGTCTTCCATCCTAAGTAATCGACATCTTCGTTTTTATCCACTCCTGTCCCTCTTGTTCCCAGCCTCTTCTTGGGGCAGTAAGTTGATTTTTATCTGTTGTTTTCCCCTAAATATTATTCTAGCGATTATGTTAAAACTTGTACTCGGGATAAAAATTGAGCGTTGATATAGATAGTGTCTATTGTACATAGCAGAATATTTGGAATATCATTTATCCAGCAGATATTGTTTACCTGCTTTATCTCAGGCACACTGGTAGGGTTTGGGAATTTTTAATGTGAACAAACCATAACTGCTGTTCTAAAGAACTGACAAACTTTAATATGGTGTGTTAATTGTTAGAGTATGTGCCAAAAGTTATAGGAACACAGGTTGTGGAAGAGCATAGGCAGAAGGAAGAACTCAAACAGCAGTGATGTTAAAGTATGTGGCTTAGACAACAGCTAGCAAAGTGACTAAAACGTAATGTAAGAGACTGGAGGAGTATTTGAATCTGAAGCTGAAAAGATAAACTGACGCCAGATTGGATGCCATGGTGTGTAGTTTGGATTGCCCTATACTCACTGGGGACTTAACTGTCAGAGACATTTGAATGCTGAAATGACATTTTTATAATTAAAAAAGGTTTCCTATGTGTACTGTGCAGGGTGGATTGGAATGAAGTGAGCCAGCTTGGAGCCTCTTAAAGTAGTCGGAGTCTGAGATGACTGGCTTAACATAAAGCAGTGGGTTAGAGAGGAGGAGGTAGAGTCAATAATTTTCCTGTATTTAAGTCAACAGGACTGCTGACTGACTGGATGTAGGGGAAAAGATGTGAAAATGACTCCATTGTTTCTAGCTCAGGTGGCTGGTGAAGTACAAGAGAATAGGCTTAATGGACAAGAAAATGGGTTCAGTTTCAGACATATACTGGGTTTGAGATGTCTGCAGATTTAGCCATAAAATTCACCTTCAAAACCTTAGTGATTATGATATATTAAAGTTAACTTTAAGAAATATTGTACTAGGCAAGTTTGTTTATTTTAAAATTAATCCACTCCATTAACAGCCATTGTTTCAATCTCATATGTGCAGAAAACTTGGAATTGAAAGTGATTTAAATAAAGTCAGGCATAAGAGAGTGATATGTAAATGCACCTTCTGCACCTGCACGTATGAAACGTGAGGGAATAGCTGTTAGTGGGTTGGCTTCATTAGCAGAAGACCTTTGCAGGGGCCAGCCCCAGTTGTCTAGTGGTTAAGTTCGGTATGCTCCGCTTTGGCAGCCGAGGTTCGATTCCTGGGCATGGACCTACACCACTTGTCTGTCAGTGCCTATGCTATGGTGGCGACTCACATACGAAAAGAGGAAGAAAAAAAAAGTTAAGTGGTCGTAGTTGTTTATCATCATCAGGTGCTTCAAAGAGAAAATAAATGTATTCCAATTATTTCCATTTTTTTCCCTCATCCAATTTATGGATTTAAAAAAGCTTTTGGAAGTTCATTCATTCAAAAATGAAACATCTTACTGTATTATTAATGCTATTGTAAAAGCTTCTTCATTGGATGGGAAATTGTGGATTCAGTGAATATATAAATACAAATTTTGTTGGAATATAACATCGTGGTAAAACAAAGTTCTGTTAAATTAAGAAACTGATGGAGCAGAACTATACTTTTAATTGGTATGGTACATACGTAACTCATCAATGCAGCAAAACCAACTGTGATAGTCTGCCAATTAAAAATAGAAGCTGTAAACTTTTGCTTCCAGCCAAGATAGAGTGACAGGGACTGGGTTTATGTTTCCTATAACAAATCAATGATCACAGCTTTCACTTCAAGAAACTAGAAAAGGAAGAGCAAATTAAAGCTAAAGTAAGCAGATGAAAGGGAATAATAAAGATCAGAGTTGAAATTAGTGAAACAGAAAAGAGAAAAATAGTGAAGAAAATCAACGAAATCAAAACTAGTTTTTCAAAGGTCAATAAAATGGATAAACTTCTATCCAGGCTGATCAGAAAAAGGAGAGGAGACACAAATGACCAATATCAGGAATAAGAGAGATGGTATCACTGTAGATTCTACAGATATTAAAAGGATAATAAGGGAATATTTTAAACATCTTTGTGCCAATAAATTTGACTTAGATGAAATGTACAAATTCCTTTCAAGACACAAATTACCAATGTTCATTCAAGAAGAGATAGATAACAAGGATAGCCATATATTTATTAGAGAAATTTAAATTTAAATTTAAAACCTTCTCACAAAGAAAACTAGCCAAAGTGGCTTCATTGGTAAATTCTATCAAATATGTATGGAATAAGTAATACCGATTCTACATGAACTTTTCCAAAGAAATTGGAGAGGAAGGATTACTTCCCACTCATTCTATGAGGGCCGGTATTATCCTAACACCCAAACTAAACAAAGACATTGTGAGAAAAGGAAACCACAGACCTATTATCATCAACATAGATGCAAAAATTCTAAACAAAATTTTAGCAAATCAAATCAAATAATATATTAAATGGACAATATATCACGACTGAGTGGGATTTATCCCACTCAGCATTTGAAATTGAGTGTGATTCTTGTTTACCAAAGTAAACAAGAAAAAACATTATCTCAATAGATACAAAAAGCACTTTACAAAGTCCAGCATCTGTTAAGAATTATGAAGTGTTAGATTTTACCCTGCTTGCCAGCTAACTAGTTAGTCTGCCACTGTTTTATAGATGCTGGCGGACAACTTCTACTTTCGAGATAAAGGACTGCATTACTCATGGCACTGTTGGCAGGAGATCCACGTTTGCATTGGTTCCCTTGTCCTCTAAGTCCATGGGAGTGGAGATGGAGCCAGGTGGATGCTGCGCACACGAGTCTGTCAAAGCTGGGGAACTCTGAGCTTAGGGAATTCCCAATTTTACAAAGAGGCTGCTAGCAAACCTGTTCATCTTTGGCTCTAGAAAGTTGTTATTATGGACGGCAAATAAGTCTTCCCTCTACCCCAGAGGGAGACACTATCTCTATTTTTCAAGTCTGTTTACTGTACTAACATCCTTGAAAAGAGTCCAGAGCAAATCTGGTAATTCCTGTCAAGATAAGCAGACAGGAGAAACCCATTGAAAATTTTCTTCCAACAAAATCCATCCTTCCTTTTTACACAAATATGCCACTCCCTCAACTATTTTGATCACTCTAACCCAACCCACAGGGCTGGTACCAAATCTAATTTATCTCTTGTAGTGTTGACATTAGAAAGCCAGGTGGCTTTCTCCTCAAGTTTTTGTATTGACCTTTCTTCTTGGCTTAAGGCATTAACCCAGTACAGCAGGGTTATGTTGGTGATTGCGCAAACTCCACCTGGGCCTGCGAGGAGGAAGTCCAGCAGAATTCCATCATCCACAACAGCTCTGGCCCATGAGTTGAGGCAGATCTGAATGACTTTTGGAGCCAGTGTGGTGTTGCCTTAACATGAAGGTCTGTTATGAGTACTCCTAAGGTGCATGTCACCTTGTTTTGAGGAGAGAGGTAAGGTAATGCCTGGCTTTCATACAAGAAATGAAAGTATAGTTATGAGGATGCACATGGTACCCCCAGAAGCAAGTATTGCTTAAAATTGTTGGGGCCTCCAAAATGGAACCTTTTCATTAGGAGTGCAAGGCAACAGTGCCTCCAACTTGGGGCTCCCTGTTCATTTCAGATAATTGAGTTTAGTCCTTGTTTTTGGAGAGATTGCCTAAGGACTGACAACCCAATTTTTCCTATTTGGTCACATCACTAGCTAAGTGGCACTTGTCCATGCCATGAAATGACTGTGAATGGTGTTGGGGAAGGTATCTGGGGCCACTTGGTGGGAGATGCAGAGGCTGGGGCCATGCATGCTGCTACTTCTGGTAAATTTGTGGGTAAGATTAGGGAAATGACAATCAAATTGTTGTCAGAACTGTTGGAAGATAGCATACCTAGCAGACAATTAAATTTAAGGCACTGGCAACAGTTTGGGAGAGCCCCACCACGGTATTTTTCTTAAGGAGAAAGACTCCAGGTATATATTTTTTTAAATTATTTTGAAATTAGTTTTTGAATAGACTGTCTTATAGAGCCACCAGTAATCATAATACGAATGTGTTAGTCAATACATGAATATTTCAAAACACATTTTAATTTTAGTACTCCCTTTCATTTTGGAACAGTGTTTTGGTTTGGGTGACAAATTATATGGTCATCCTATTTAATTCCCAATTCAACCAGCCATGAAAGTTTTTCTGATCAGCAAAGATAGTATTGATCTCCCTTATCTCAACTTCCAGAAGGCTTTCCCATGTACCTTTCATGTGCAAATTATGCATGCTGCACTGTCTGAGTCGTGTGTGTGCTTGTTTTCTACTAGATTGTGAAGGTCTTAAGTATTGTGGCAATAGTTTATTATTTTCTGTCCTTGCCAGAGCCTAGTACTATGCTTGGTATTTGTTAAATACCAGCATTTCATAACTTTTTAACTGCCCCCCCCCAACTTTTTACTTAATGTATGTTAGGTGAGTCTGCATTAAGTGGTTCTTTGTGTTTAGTGTTTGATAACTTATACATCACAAGAATTGTGTGGATTGGATGAAGCCGGTTTTATACGTGAGGAAAGCGATTTTATACGTGAGGAAAGCGATTTTATATGTGAGGAAAGCAAGGCTCAAAGACATTATGTTCTTGCTCAAGGTTAAGAACTTTAAGGCAATGCTGGGATTAGAACCCAGGTCTCTTGAATCATTGCTTATTTCTCTTTCCATTATGCCATGCCTTATTTGAAATTGAATATACATAAGGGGATTATTAGATATTGAATGTATATAAGGAGATAGATGCTAACAGTTGAATACTATGTTTTCTTTACACAAAGAGATGTGTGTGTATTTAACTTAAGGTTATTTAAACAGCGTGACCACTTGAAATTTCACCTGTGCAAAAGATTTTGGGACACTTTTATTCAGTGGATTTTCATTGTTGTTTTGATATGATATGTACAATGTTTTAATGTTTGGCCTTTTTACAGTTGATTCCCAATAGCAGTAACCAATGTTAACAATTGCATTAGTGTCCTTTCGTGCCATTTTCAACACCCATATAACTGTAGGTTCACATTTGTGTGTTTTTTCCCCCAACTTACTATATGTGAATGTCTAGCAACCTGCTGAGTCATGGAGTGGTCTGAATGCCCAATGTCACAGTTGGTTGACCCAACTTTTTTGTTTTCTTAAACCATTGGTTTTTGCAGGTGGTCTGAAGGCTTCTCTAGGTCTCACTTGAAAATAATCTGAAATATTAGAAAGTGCCCAGAACTTGTGGGTTTTAATTATGTTTTTGATATATACTAGCTGTAGTGAATTTAGGCAAGTCACTTAATATCCCTAAACCTTTTCCATATAATACTTGTCTTGCAGGGATTAGAGAAAATGCATTTAAAGCACTTTACTCATAGAAGGCACTGGTAAATATGGCTGTTTTATGTATTGTGATAATAATACTAGCTAACATTTAATGAACCCTTAGAGTGTGCCAGGCATTGTGTGAAATGTATCTCATGTATAATAAATTATTTCATTTATTGCTGATAACAACTCTGTGAGTATGGGGAACAGAGAGTTTAAATGGTCATGTAGCTAGTAAATGGAGGAGCTGGAATTCAAACCTTGGGAGTTTGGAGGCCAAGCTCTTAACCGGTACACAATTACTGTGATACGTACTACTAGAGCAGGGTTTGTCAACCTTGGCACTGTTGTCATTTTGGGCCAGATAATTCTTTGTTGTCGGAGGCTGTCGTGTGCAATGTAGGATGTTTAGCATTTCTGGTCTCTACCCACTAGATGCCAAGCCCCTCCCCCGCAGGTGACGATAGTGACAGTAAAAATGTCTCCAGACATTGTGAAATATTCTTGCAGGGGGTGAGGGGCAAAAAATCACCCTGGTTGAGAACCACTGTCCTAGAGGAAGAGCATGTTTGGGGACCTCAGGTAGTTGAAAATTAAATTAAATTAAAAAAAATATAGAATTGGAATTTAGAAAAAGGGTCAGAACTAAATATGTGATATGAAAGTCACTGTTAAGTGGTGGTTATTATTACCACTTAAAAAAAAGTGTACAGTAAGAAAAAAAGAGGGCCCAGAGCAGAGCTGGGGAAACATAGCAGTTGAGTGAAATGAGTGGATGAAGAGCCAGAGATTGAGAGACTGAGAAGGAACAGTCATGGGGTAGTGCTTCTGTGAAATTAACTCTTGGAACTTTTTTAAATTATAAAAGTAATATACTCCCATTGTAAATAATTAGGAAACAGTAAAGGCATCAATAGGATTTGGCAGTGAGTTGATGAGTTTTTCCATTTTAATTTGTCATGTCTTATTGCCCCCAAATGTGCATTTCTGTTAGTTAATATTTTATTTAATGATAAAGAAAAAAATGAGTTATTTTGTTTTCTGAAGGAATAATTTCTTATTTTAGGTTGCCGAGGAGCTCAAGTAGAAGAAATATGGAGTTTAGAGCCTGAGAATTTTGAAAAATTAAAGTAAGTATAATTTTAGTTGTATTAAAAATAATATGTCTGTACTTAAGCAAACTTTCAACTGTTTGTTTTATTTGGATTACCCTGGGCTGAATACATTATCTTTTTAAAGTCTTTTTTCAATCCTATGAGATAGGTATTATTATTCTCATTTTACAACCAAGAACCTGAGGCTCATGGGTAAGTAACTTGTAGGGGATTGAAAACTAAGTCTCTCTGATTCCATATTAACAAAGTACTGATTGGTTAATTTTTTATGACATTCGCTTATGGTTCGTTAGGGTTAGAACTTGGAACACATTTTAACATAAAAAACATGAATAATAGGTCGGTCTACAAAAGCGTATTTAATAGATAATGTATATTAATAGTAATTCAGAACTTGTCTGTTTATGATATTGCTTCATGGGGCGGTTGCAGTTCAGATCCAAATGCAGATGCCAGGAAGTGCCTTCCTTCTGACCAGAATTGTCTCTCTGAGCCTCTCCTTACCCCCAACCTCTGTGCCCTCAAGCAGTGACCTATATTGCAAATGGAGAGCTAGAGGAGTTTTCATTGGTGGGAGAGTTTTTGGAATCTTGCAATGGGGACAAGGAGTAGGCTTTTAAAAGGGACAATGCGGGAGCCGGCCCAGTGGCGCAGCGGTTAAGTTCTCGCTCTCCATTTTGGCGGCCCCAGGTTCACAGGTTCGGATCCGGGGCATGTACCGACGTGGCGCTTGTCAACCCATGCCGTGGCGGCGTCCCATATAAAGTGGAGGAAGATGGGCACGATGTTAGCCCAGGGCCAGTCTTCCTCAGCAAAAAGAGGGAGGATTGGCAATGGATGTTAGCTCAGGGCTGGTCTTCCTCACACACACACAAAAAGTAATAGAAAAAATAAAAGGGAAAATGGGGATTGTAGGGATGTGGTTACTGTTTTTAATAGTGAGAAGGAGATAGTTTGCTTCACCCTACTTTCTCCTTCGCCACAAAAACAGCAGTCTCTTTAGATGGAATAAGAGATCAATTCTGGCTGAGTGATCAGGGAAGGTGAATTAAAGATGCACGATTTGAACTGTCTTTAAAGGATAGGATTTTTGTTGCGTGGAAGGCAGTTATGAAAGATGGACTGGAGGGAATCCTAAAGTGGCGATTAAATGATTCATGGGCAACAACAGTTCCTTTAGCAAAGCGGATGACTTCATTATGGATGCGATGATAGCATCCATTCATACTGTAGTCTGACGATTGTTCATGAATTCAATAATTATATGAAGGTGACTTCCTATATTTCACAGCGTGTGTGCTATCAACCATTTATCTGTAAGCATCCTATGTGAACTTTATCCATATATGTTGGAATTCAATCTAGGGTTAACAGCTTCTTCCAGTTTTGCTATGATCTTATTTTCCATTTTTAAGTGAGGTGATAGAAGGTAGAAATGAATAATCTACAGATTTGAAAATAAACTTTTCATTATAATTCTCTTTTCACTGATGTAGTTTTTAGTTTTATTAGCCTCATCTTAGGCAACATTCTAGTGACTATGAATAGCAATAGAAACTTTAAAAAATTTCTCATTTACTTCATTTGCATTATATTTGTTAAGTAGCTGACTAAAATTTAGTATATTGACAGTGTGTAATGAGAGCAGCAGGATTTGGTGTCACTGATTTGTATTTTATTTTGTAGGCCAGTTCACGGGTTAATTTTTCTTTTCAAGTGGCAGCCCGGAGAAGAACCAGCAGGCTCTGTGGTTCAGGACTCCAGACTTGACACCATATTTTTTGCCAAGCAGGTATGGTTTTTGGATACTCTGAAGTCTTGAGAGCAGTCTTTTTTATAAACGGGACTCTCTTCCACCTGTGTGTCTCTAGTGTCGCAGTCCTCAAACTTTTTTGTCTTAGGACCCCTTTACAGTCTTAAAAATTGTTGAGATTCCCCAAAGAGCTTCTGTTTATATGGATTATATTAATATTTATCATATTAGACATTAAATCTAAGATATTTTAAATATATTTATTAATTGATTTAAAAATAAGTGTAAGTTTATTAGAAGTTAATATAAGTAACATTTTTTAATGAAAAATAATTATATTTACCAAAACAAAACAAAGTAGTGAGAAGAGTGCATTGTTTTGCACTTTTGTAATCTAATGTCTGTCTTAATAGCACACAACTGGATTCTCCTATCCGCTTCTTTGTTCAATCTGTTGCAGTGTTTTTCTTTTGTTTTGTTTTTGGTTGAAGTATATGAAAAAAATTCAGTCTCACACATGCTTGCAGTTGGAAAGGGAGGAATATTTAAATATATTTTTCAGAGACTTATGGGTATTCTCTGATATTATATCAAAACTCCAAAAATGTTGCTTTCTTAAAGGTTAGTTGCAATGTGAAATTTGAAACCATATCAACGAAGTTTGTACTTTGTTATATTAAAATCCTTTGGTTTATCTTGCTCATTGGATCTCTGGTCGTTTTGAAAATTCACTGACTTCAGCAGATCTTCTAAATGTTGACACATTTGATTATATACATTATCAACAAGTCACATTTGTTAATATCACCATCTGTATCGTCAGAAGAGTCATTAAATATTGTGAATCTTTTAAACTCACAGTGGTAGATCTACAAAATTCTAATTTTCGCTTGAAAGTTCAAATTTTATCACGGACAGCAAATGGCACTTTTGCTGTCTTGAAGTGGCACTCATTTTCAAGAAAACATCTGCCAAATACCTTGTCTGAACACCCGTATTTGTCTGCCATTTGTTCTTTCAAGTACAAATGATATTCCTAGAAAAAGACAGCCACCTTGCTCACATCTCTGACAGTTGCACTGGTGCCTTTCCTTGAAATTACTAGGACGTGTTGGTGCAGCAGCAATGTCTTATCTGTACGACCTATTTCATTCAACAGAATCTTAAAGACTTGTATTCTGAGGTCAAAATTTAAAACAGTAACCTTTACTGCTTCATCAAAGACATTCTTTTGTAAAGCTGGCTTTTTTGTTTTTTTATTTAACTATGTCTGTGTGTCAGTGAAATAGTTTAATGCCAATGTCTAGATTCATGCTAAAGTACCAGCAGTTTTACCCACCATTGCTGTTGTACTGTCAGTGCAAATGTAAAAGCAGGGAAGAAGGTCAAAACTGTTTTGGAATTATTATGGAGACAATTTTGAGCTCATAAACCTTTTGAAAAGGGTCTTAGGAATTCCTGGGGGTCCATGGACCATACTTTGAGAACTGCTCTTCTAGTATATACAATGAAACGTTTAACTAACCTTATGCCTCCCTGTATCTGGTCTGTTGTTTGGAAAAGCTGAAAAATAAAATGATAAAAGAGGTTTAATGTTTAAAATCTAAGCTAAATATGATTGCATTTGTTAGAAAATTGAACTTATTTCTGAGACTCAAAAAATTGCTTAGAATAATCTGTTTAACCTTTGGAAAGGTGGAAAAATAAAACTTAATTCTCATTACTGCCCTAATTCTCAATATCTTTGCTATTCCATTTAGTAATTTGTTTACCCTTTTTCTCTTATTTTATTACTTCTTTCCATTTTCACCCAACTTTTTAAAATCGAGTGATTTTAGAGAAATTAGAACTTTCTTGCTTTTTTACTTTAAGGGTTAGGAAAACATTTTATTATTGTGTAAAGTATTAATTGTTTTTTCTGATTGAAGAACTTGAATTATGGAAATAGCTAGTGATGAAAATGACTGTCCTTGTAATCCCACACCCATCTCCGCTAACCACTTTGAACAGTTTGACTCATTCATTTAATCAACAAGTAGTTATTGAGCACCCACTTTGTGCTAGGCCTTGTTTTAGGTACTGGGGATATAAGGATGAATAAGACAAGCGTGTCTCTTCTTGTTAATAACAACTATAATAAGAGCAGTACCAACAGTAGCCAACATTTACCATCCTTGTTGTGTGCCAGATATTGCGCGTTAGATATTTATTTAATCCTTGCAACAACCCTATGTGGTTGTTACCCTCATTTCACAGGTGAAAAAACTGAGGCCTGGAAAAATTAACTTATTTGCCTGAGGTCACACAGCTAATACGTGGTAGATCCAGAATTTAAACCCAGGTCTAAAACCCAGGTTTGTGATTCCACATGTCATACTATCTCCCACACTTTCTGTTTGTTCGCTGCTGACACATTATAATTCTCTTTTATGAAAGTTGGATTGTTATGCAAAATATTTTGCATATTTTTTCACTGAATGATAAAAGTTTGACTTTATTCTGTTTCAGTACACATACTAGTATTAGCTAACATTTATTGAGGCTTATTAGGTACTTTTATATAATTATTTTTTTATTATTAATTTATTTGTAGTAGCTGATCCTCACAGCAACCCTATGTGGTTTCACAGGTCCCTGTCATTTCACAGATGTGGAAACTGAGTCCCAGAGAGCCTAAGAAACTTGCCCAAGTTATGCAGCTAGTCAGTGGCAGAGCTGGGGTGCAAACCAAGCCCTGTAGCTCCGAAGTGCATACTCTTAACCACATTAGAACGCTGCTTCTATTGAAAGTATTCTGGGTGTAAACGACCTATAATTTATTTATTCTGTTAATGATCAACATTTTGAGTTTCTAATTATTTCTCTAACATAAATAATCCATTTATATATTGTAATATTTGTGTACTTATGTGAGTATCATTGTACTACAATAATTACAATTTTAAAGCCACAGTTTGTGATTTTGAAGATCTAGGTAGTAGAGAAAAAGTAGGGAACAGATAGTTTTAAAAGTCTTCAGGTGTTTTTCTCCTTCTAAAGAAAGTTTTTGTTATTTTTTTAAGGTATATAAGAATATATACTCATTATAACAAAATTTAAGCATTACAAAGGTGTCATGTAGAAAATAAAAATCCTTTTAAATGCCCGCTCCAGAGATAACCAGTGAAAACAATTTATATTCTTCCAGATTTTTTCCACATCTGTGTGTGTGTGTATTTAATTATATTTCTTCCACACTGAATTGTAAACCCGAGAGTCAGGGATTTTGTTTTTTATGTACAGTCCCTGGCACATAGTAGGTACCAATAAGTGTAGATTGGGCTCTTCATCTCTAAGAATGTTACAGTTAAAGAACACTGGAATTCACTAACACTAAGGCATTAGTGATGTCTGATTTGTAGAGGCCTAGGTATTTTTAAGGTATAGGAAAGTACTCTATAAAGAAAAAGAATTGATATTAGCATATGAATTTATAATTTCTGGAGGCCCTTGATATTTTTCTGGTTGTATATTACATTTTTATCATACTGTAATTTAATGTTTTATTTGTATTATATTATTCCTGCCATGTTTATTCATATGCTGGATTAGTGATTTCCCAATAATGTCATGGTTTTTTTGTACTATATTCTGACAACAGTTCTTATTAAACTGACAGATCAATAATTCCGCAGTAATATCTATCAGTCTTTTTAGTGTATGCTTCCTAGAAACTTTGGTACTTTTATGTATATTATTGCTAGAAACTTTGTAGTGTATATTACTTGAGCATATAATCCCTGGTTCTAGGCTTCAAGAGTTTATAGTAATGATTTCCAATCCAGAGTCTCTGGACTCTTAGGAGCATTTTCAGAAATTTAAAAAATTTAAAATCATATTTATTTATGATAAGATCATACAGATTAAGTATATAGTTTTGGTATTTACGGATGGAACTGCATCACTTTAGAGAGGTAATACTGGCTGTCTTATGCTAATCATGTACTCCAGTTGGAGGTGTGCATGTGTGTGGATCACTGATTAATAAAATATGGAGAAAAGAAATTGTCTTTAGTAATTACAGTTAGTGTGTAAGGATCCAGGAATGACATTTTGGTAATACTTCTCTGCAAAACATCATTGGTTTGTTACCATTTCACTGATGAGAAAGCTAAGGTCTGACCTGCTTGAGATCACGGTGCAGTGGTACTGCATTTGTCGGCCTCCAGTTTGTTCAGTCTTCTAGGAAAGAATGATTGAGTGCCTGCAATGTGCCAGATACTGTGGTAGGTGCTTGGGAAATGATGGACAATCATGATCCCTGCCCTCAGGGGTGCTTAGAGTTTATTGGGGGAGGTTGGTATTAATCAGTGAAATGGAAAATAAGTACTGCATGGAGTGAAATGAGAACTGTATTACTAAGTTTGAAAACAATCTATAAGACTACCCTCACTTCAAACACCAAGTACAGAGTTCAGGGTCCCCCACACCATCTTCATTTCTGACAATCGCAAGTTTGGGGGGTCCTTCAGATCTCCTTTGGGGTCTGTAATTTGCTAGAAGAACTCATAGACCTCACCAAAAGCTGTTATAGTTATGGTTTACTACAGTGAAAGAATACAGATTAAATTCAGCCAAGGGAAGAGACACATGGAGCAGAGTCCAGGAAAGTTCCATGCACAGAGCTTCCAGTTGTCTTCTCCAGTAGAGTCACAGATGGTGCTAACTTTCCTGGCAGTGATGTGACACAGTATGTACAGAGTATTGCCATCCAGGGAATCTCAACTGATTCTTGCTATTCAAGGCTCTGTTGGGCCTCAGTCACATAGACGTAGTTGACCACCCACGTGGCTAAGGTCAACCTTGGAGGTTGAGCTGATACTGTTGACCCAAAACCCCACCCTAAGTCACAGTGTTAGACCATCTGTGTGGTCCAAAACCCCCAGGCAAACAGACACTCTTACGAGGCTTGGCTTTTCAAGAGCTTACAGATCATCTCCCAGGAGCTGAGGGCAAAGGCCAGGCCTCTCTTTGGGCAAGATTAAATTCTTTTTTTATTTTTAATTTTTAATTTTTTTTTATTTTTATGATTTTTTTTTTATTGATGTCTTAGTTTATAACACTGTGGGGTTTTAGTTGTACATTTTTGTTTGTCCGTCACCTTGTGGATGTAACCCTTCACCCCTTGTGCCCTCCCCACCCCCCTTCCCCTTGGTAACCACCAATCAGTTCTCTCTGTCCGTGTGTTCACTTATATTCCATATATGAGTGAGTTCATGCAATGTCTGTCCTTCTCTCTCTGGCTTATTTCACTTAACATAATACCCTCTAGGTCCCTCCATGTTGTTGCAAATGGGACAATTGTATCTTTTCTTATGGCTGAGTAGTATTCCATTGTATGTATATACCACATCTTCTTTAACCAATCTTCAGTTGAGGGACACTTGGGTTGCTTCCCCTTCTTGGCTATAGTGAATAATGCTGCAATGACCATAGGGGTGCATACGCCTCTTGTGATGGTTGATTTCACGTCCATTGGGTAGATGCCCAAGAGTGGTATTGCTGGATCATACGGTATTTCTATTTTTAATTTTTTGAGGACTCTCCAGACTGTTTTCCATAGAGGCTGCACCAGTTTGCATTCCCACCAGCAGTGAATGAGGGTCCCCATTTCTCCACAACCTCTCCAGCATTTGTTGTTTTTTGTCTTGGTGATTATAGCCATTCTAACCGGTGTAAGGTGATATCTCAGTGTAGTTTTGATTTGCATTTCCCTGATGATTAGTGATGTTGAACATCTTTTCATGTGTCTATTGGCCATCTGTATCTCTTCCTTGGAAAAATGTCTGTTCATATCCTCTGCCCATTTTTTGATCGGGTTGTTTGTTTTTTTGTTGCTCAGTTGTATGAGATCTTTGTATATTACTGAGATTAATCCCTTGTCAGACAAACGATTTGCAAATATTTTCTCCCAGCTGGTGGGTTGTTTATTCATTTTGATCCTGGTTTCATTTGCCTTGTAGAAGCTCTTTAGTCTGATGAGGTCCCACTTGTTTATTTTTTCTTTTGTTTCCCTTGTCTGGGTAGACATGGAATCTGACAGGATCCCTTTATGTCCAATCGCAATTAGTGTACTGCCTATATTTTCTTCCAGGAGTTTTATAGTTTCAGGTCTCACTTTCAGGTCTTTGATCCATTTTGAATTGATTTTTGTATATGGCGATAGGAGATGGTCTACTTTCATTCTTTTGCATGTTGCTGTCCAATTTTCCCAGCACCATTTATTGAAGAGACTTCCCTCTCTCCATTGTATGTTCTTTGCTCCTTTGTCGAAGATTAGCTGTCCATAGATGTGTGGTTTTATTTCTGGGCTTTCAATTCTGTTCCATTGATCTGTGTGTCTATTCTTGTACCAGTACCATGCTGTTTTGATTACTGTAGCTTTATAGTATATTTTGAAATCAGGGATTGTGATGCCTCCAGCTTTGTTCTTTTTTTTCAGAATTGCTTTAGCTATTCGGGCTCTTTTGTTGCCCCATACGAATTTCAGTAGTTTTTGTTCTATTACCGTGAAGAATGACATTGGGATTCTGATTGGGATTGCATTGAATCTGTAGATTGCTTTAGGTAGAATGGACATTTTAACTATATTTATTCTTCCAATCCATGTGCATGGAATATTTTTCCATTTCTTTATGTCCTCCTCGATTTCTTTCAATAGTGTCTTATAGTTTTCATTGTATAGGTCTTTGACCTCCTTGGTTAAATTTATTCCCAGATATTTTATTCTCTTTGTTGCAATTGTAAATGGGATTGTCTTTTTGAGTTCTCTTTCTGTTGTTTCATCGTTAGTGTATAGGAATGCAATTGATTTTTGTAAGTTGATTTTATACCCTGCCACTTCACTGTAGTTGTTGATTGTTTCTAGTAGCTTTCCGATGGAATTTTTGGGGTTTTCTATGTATAGGATCATGTCGTCTGCAAATAGTGAGAGTTTCACTTCTTCATTGCCTATTTGGAGTCCTTTTATTCCTTTTTCTTGCCTAATTGCTCTGGCCAGAACTTCCAGTACTATGTTGAATAAGAGCGGTGAGAGTGGGCACCCTTGTCTTGTTCCTGTCCTCAAAGGAATGGCTTTCAGTTTTTCCCCGTTGAGTAGGATGTTTGCTGTAGGTTTGTCATATATGGCCCTTATTATGTTGAGGTACTTTCCTTCTATACCCATTTTGTTGAGAGTTTTTATCATAAATGGATGCTGGATCTTGTCGAATGCCTTCTCTGCATCGATTGAGATGATCATGTGGTTTTTATTCTTCATTTTGTTAATGTGGTGTATCACGTTGATTGATTTGCGGATGTTGAACCATCCCTGTGTCCCTGGTATAAATCCCACTTGATCGTGGTGTATGATCTTTTTGATGTATTGCTGTATTCGGTTTGCCAATATTTTGTTGAGGATTTTTGCGTCTATGTTCATCAGCGATATTGGCCTGTAGTTTTCCTTCCTTGTATTGTCCTTGTCTGGCTTTGGTATCAGCATGATGTCGGCCTCATAGAATGTGTTGGGAAGTATTCCATCTTCCTCTATTTTTTGGAATAGTTTGAGAAGGATAGGTGCTAAATCTTCTTTGAACGTTTGATAAAATTCTCCAGGGAAGCCATCTGGTCCTGGGCTTTTATTTTTTGGGAGGTTTTTGATTACTGTTTCAATCTCTTTACTTGTGATTGGTCTGTTCAGATTCTCTATTTCTTCTTGATTCAGTTTTGGGAGGTTGTACGTGTCCAAGAATTTGTCCATTTCCTCTAGGTTGTCCAATTTGTTGGCGTAAAGTTTTTCATAGTATTCCCTAATAATCCCTTGTATTTCTGTGGTGTCTGTTGTAATTTCTCCTCTTTCATTTCTAATTTTATTTATTTGAGTCTTCTCCCTTTTTTTCTTAGTGAGTCTGGCTAAGGGTTTGTCAATTTTATTTATCTTCTCAAAGAACCAGCTCTTTGTTTCATTGATCCTTTCTACTGTTTTTTTGGTTTCAATTTCATTTATTTCTGCTCTGATTTTTATTATTTCCCTCCTTCTACTGATTCGGGGCTTTGTCTGTTCTTCTTTTTCCAACTCTGTTAGGTGCAATTTAAGGTTATTTATTTGGGATTTTTCTTGTTTGTTAAGGTGAGCTTGTATTGCTATGAATTTCCCTCTCAGGACTGCTTTTGCTGCATCCCATATGAGTTGGTATGGTGTATTTTCCTTTTCATTTGTCTCCAGATAGCTTTTGATTTCTCCTTTAATTTCATCAACGACCCATTGGTTGTTCAGTAGCATGTTGTTTAGTCTCCACATCTTTGTCTCTTTCCTAGTTTTTTCCTTGCAGTTGATTTCTAGTTTCACAGCATTATGATCAGAAAAGATGCTTGTAATGATTTCAATCTTCTTAAATTTATAGAGGTTTGCCTTGTTTCCTAATATATGGTCTATCCTTGAGAATGTTCCATGTGCACTTGAGAAGAATGTGTACTCTGCTTTTTTTGGGTAGAGTGCTCTGTATATATCTGTTAAGTCCATTGCATCTAGTTTTTCGTTTAAGTCCATTATTTCCTTATTGACTTTTTGTCTGGATGATCTATCCATTGATGTAAGGGGGGTGTTAAGATCCCCTACTATTATTGTGTTATTGTTAATATCTCCTTTAAGGTTTTTTAGCAGTTGTTTTATGTACTTTGGTGCTCCTGTGTTGGGTGCATAGATATTTATAAGTGTTATGTCTTCTTGGTGAAGTATCCCTTTTATCATTATATATTGCCCTTCTTTGTCTCTCATTACCTTTTTTATCTTGAAGTCTACTTTGTCTGATATAAGTATGGCTACTCCTGCTTTCTTTTGTTTGCCATTAGCTTGGAGTATTGTTTTCCATCCTTTTTTTTTTTTTTTTTTTTTTGTGGGGAAGACCAGCCCTGAGCTAACATCCATTGCTAATCCTCCCCTTTTTGCTGAGGAAGACTGGCCCTGGGCTAACATCCTGCCCATCTTCCTCCACTTTATATGGGACACCGCCACGGCATGGCTGACAGGCAGTGCGTCTGCGGGCGCCCGGGATCCGAACTCGCGAACCCTGGGCTGCCAAGCGCGGACTAAACCGCTGCGCCACCAGGCGGCCCCTGTTTTCCATCCTTTTATTTTGAGTCTGTGTTTGTCTTTAGAGCTGAGATGTGTTTCCTGGAGGCAGCAGATTGTTGGATCTTGGTTTTTAATCCATCCTGCCACTCTGTGTCTTTTGATTGGAGAATTCAATCCATTTACATTTAGAGTGATTATTGATATATGAGGGTTTAATGTTGCTATTTTATTGTTCATTTTCTGGTTCTTTTGCATTTCCTTCGTTTCTTGTCCCTTGTGTTTCGGACTGCAAATTCAATTTGGTATTTCTGCATGCTCATTCTCTTGGTTTTCTCTTTATTTGTCATGTGTGGTTCTCTTCTGGTTGTTTGTTTAGTGGTTACCGTGCGGTTTATATAAGCGATCTCCTGGATAAAAAAGTACATTTTCAGATGCCTCCTTTTTCCTGAGGCTGGGTCAGTTCAATCCCTTACCTCTTCCCCTCCTTATTTGTTATCTCTTTATTCCAGATTGTGTCATGAATGTGTGTTTCCAGTGATGAGCTTGAATTAATTTTTGATGTTTTCCAACTGTATTTTGTTCTGGTTTAGTCTCCTTGCTTTTCTCCTTGTTGAAATCTTTGTATCCCCTTTCTCATTTGTTTTTTTTTCAGGCCTAAGGGCCTTCTTGAGCATTTCTTGTAGTGGGGGTCTTGTGGTGATGAACTCTCTTAGCTTTTGTTTATCAGGGAGAGTTATTATTTCTCCATCGTATTTGAAGGATATTTTTGCTGGATAAAGTATTCTCGGCTGAAGGTTTTTGTCTTTCATGATTTTGAATATATCATTCCAGTCTCTCCTAGCCTGTAGAGTTTCTGTCGAGAAATCAGCTGAGAGCCTGATGGGGTTTCCTTTGTATGTTATTTTGGTTTTTTGTTTAGCTGCCTTCAATATTATTTCCTTGTCACGGGTATTCTTCAAGTTTGCTACTATGTGGCGAGATGATTTTTTATTCCTGTTTATATATTTAGGTGATCTGTTGATTTCATTCACTGTTATTTCCCTCTCGTTCCCTAGGTTGGGGAAGTTCTCAGCTATTATTTCTTTGAACAAACTCTCTGCTCCTTTTTCTCTTTCTTCTCCTTCTGGAATACCTATTATCCTTATGTTGCTTTTTCTCATTGAGTCTGATATTTCTCGAAGAATTTCTTCATTTCTTTTTAGTCTTAGCTCTCCTCCTCTACCAGGAGCATTTCTGCGTGGCTATCCTCAATAGTGCTAATTCGTTCCTCCATATTGTCAGTTCTGCTCTTTAAAGACTCCATTTTTTCCACTATCTCGTTGATTTTGTTTTTCATCTCCAATAATTCTGATTGGTTTTTCTTTAGGGTTTCAATCTCTTTTGTGACATAATCCCTGAATTCGTTGATTTGTTTCTGTGTGTTCTCTTGTATTTCGTTGAGCTTGTTTATGATAGCTATTTTGAATTCTCTCTCATTCAGGTTATCAAATTCTGTGCCTTCAGGGTTGGTTTCTGGGTGTTTGTCATTTTCCTTTTGGTCTGTAGCCCTGACATATTTTCGCAAGGATCCGACCGGGACGGCTTTATTTTTACCCCTCATGATTAAAGTTAGTCCTGCAGTTTCCCCCTGCTGCCACTAGATGGAGATCGCGAGCGGTTTGCTCTGAGGCGGCTGCAGCCCCCGGAGGGATTATGCTGAAACGCCGGGTGTGTGGGGGGAGGGGTCCTCTCTTTCTCCTGCTTGACCCGGGGATTTCCTTTCTGGCTCTCTTAGGGTGTTTGCTACACCCCTTAAACAGTCCGTTGTCGCTTCCCGGTGGGGATCTCGCGACAGTCTGTGAGAGCACCTGGATGGCGATAGTTTTCCCCGCTGTGGGCCGCCCCTCCCCCCTCTGTCCGTGAACCGCGCTGTCTTTGCCGATCGATTGGGGAGGGGGATTACAACCTCCTACCTCTCCTCCCGTCCTCCTGGGCTTCCCGCGCCTCCACCGTCCGATGTATGGCAGCAGGGGTTTCTCAGAAGTCCTTCGTAGTGTTTGATTGAGCTCTGTTGGAATGTGAATGATGTTTTCATTGTGTCGTAGGGGGCAGAGATTCAAAGAGGGAATCTCACTCCGCCATGATGCTGACGTCACTCTCTAAATTCTTTACTATACAGCTAAGAATGGGACTTGACCTCTTCAGGGAGATCTTAGAAAGCTTCTCTGAGTAAGTGACAATTCAGCTGAAATGTAAAGGGGGAAGAGACTGAGATCATCCCAGATTAATAACAGCTTCACAGCAGAAGGGAGTGAGACTAGTAAAATGTACTAAAAGAAGGTCAGTGCAACTGCAGTGTAGGGAGCAAGGGGGGGATGGCATGAGATCTGAAGCTGTACAGGCAGTGCATTAGTCAGGACTAGGTACAGCTAGGTGTAGAGCAACGGTGGTTTACAAGAAATAGAAGTGTTTCTCTTTCACATCCAAGAACTGGCAAGATTGCAGGCTCTGTTGTTCCTTTGTGTGTGGATTCTATTCCAAAGATCACCTTCTGATCCAAGACGGTCGGAGTTTCAGCCGTTCTGTCTCAATTCCACATTCCAGACAGCAGGAAGGGGACAGCACACTCCTCCCCCTTTATGGACGTTTTCTAGAATTTGCCCGTGCCACATGCTTATTTCTCTTTGGCCAGAACTGAGCCACATGGCTGTACTTAGCAGCAAAGAGAGTGGGAAAGTTGTCTTCATTCCAGATGGCCATGGACCCAAATAAAATTTGGGTACTCTATTCATCTGGAGGAAGGAGAAGATGGATATTAGAGAACAACTATCAGCCTTCTGCCATTGATGTAGACAGAGCTCAGATCATGCAGGGTATTTTAGGCCATGGTTGAGGCGTTTATCTGTATCCTAAGAGTAACAGAAGGTTATTGACGTGTTTTAAGAAGGGTGACATGATCAGATTTTAATTTAGAAGATTCCTTTGCCTACTGTGTGGGGAATGCATTTGAGGAGGTGAGAGTGGTATAGGATATACGACTAGGTATCATTTAGGGGGCTTTTGTAGAAGTCCATGCAACAGTAGATAAGACTGATAGTAGAGATAGATGTGAACAGATTTGAATAGTACTTAGGAGATAAAGTATTTAGCACCTTTAATGTGTAATGGATTGGATATGGGGATGAAGGAGGCCAGACATATCAATCAATGATGACATCTTTTTCTTTTTTCCTTTTAAAAAAATTGATCTTTGGGTACACCGAATGGATTTATGATAATCCTTGATTGATGACACACACTACTGGCCTCCTTTTGTTTATTTATTTATTTGGTTATTTTAAGTAATGTAGTAAGCCCCTAAGAACTCACCACTCAAATAAACTTCATGTAACTATTATTTCCTTCTATCCCACCCGTTGTCCAACATAACTCTCATCCTCCCTCCCTCCGTCCAGTATAACCATCATGTTGAATTCTGTATCATTTCCTTGCTTTCATGTATTTTTGTAATCCTAAAAAGGGGTGTGTGTATATAAAATTTTAACTTGATAAAAAGTATCATGTTCTATGTATAGGGGGCTTACTTTTCCACTTAATAATATTATTATTATTAATAATATATATTGCTATTACATAATTATATTATTAATAATATATAATATTATTTAATATTATACTTAGTAATAATATTATAATTAATAATATTATTAAGATTGATCCATAAGTTGTTTATCGTAGCAGTTCATTTATTTTGCGTGCTGTGTAATATCAATTGCATGAACACACTACAGTTTATTTACTTATTCTTCATGTATTGGCATTTGAGTTATTGTGAATTTTGCACCTCTAAACATTTTTATATGTCTCCTGTTTTACACGTGCAAATTTCTCTTGTTATATACATAGAAGTAGAATGACTGCTTCATCTGATACATAAATGTGCAGTTTTAGGAGGAAATATCAAAACGTTTTCTGAAGCAGATGTTCCACTTTACACTCCCATTAGCAATATCTGAGTCACTATCTAGCTACATACTGCATGCAATATGCGGTATTGCCAGCCCTTTTTAATTTTTCCCAGCCAGTGCGTTCTAAAATGGAACTTCATTCTGGTCTTGTTTTACATCTCCGTGGTCACTAATCACGTTGAAAGGGTCTTTCATATGTTTTTTTCTGTGAAATTCCTGTGTAAGTTATTTTTCTGTAGGGTTAATTGTGCTCTTCTTTTTGATTTGTAGGAGTTGTTTACATATTCTTGATGCTGCTTCTCCAAGTTGGCACCTTATTGTTTTACCTTTTCTGGGTGTCTTTTGATAAATAGAATTTTGTTATGTTAGAGCCACTGCTTTTTAGATCTTGTTTAAGAAGTTGTTATCTGTCTGAAGTTGTAAAAGATATTTACCTATGTATTTAAATTTTAACTTTTGACATCTATGTCCATAATTCATTGTATATCATATGAGGTAGGGGTTCAGTTTTATCTTTCGCCATATAGATCACCATTATTTTCTAGCCTCACTTATTGAACATTTGTTGTTTTCCCTATTTATCTGACGTGTCGCCTCTGTTGTGTACCAGAGTTCCATACGTGTGTGTGTGTTTTCAGGACTGTACTGTGTTCCACTGATCAGTTTGTCTCTGTGCCAATACCACACTGTCTTAATTCCTTTTACTTCTTCGTAAATTCTAATATCTAATAGGTCATGTCTCCCCTCCCTGCTCTTTTTCAGAAATATACTTGCTATTCTTGGCCCTATATTCTTCATGTAAATTTGAGTCATCTTATCAAATTGTGTGAAAAATTCTGTTGGAATTTTGACTGGAATAGCATTGAATATATATGTCAGTTTGGGGAGAATTTATATCTTCACGATATTAAGTCATGAACATAGTATGTATCTCTATTTAGATCTTCTTTATTTTCTTTAATATGTTGCATAATTTTCTCGGTGGTGGTCTTTTACATCTTTTGTTAGATTTATCCTAATTCCTTGATATCTCTGCTGTAATTGTAAATCGTCTTCTCTTCAATTACATTTTGTAGGTGTTTGCTGCTGGTAGAAAAAAATGGAATTCACTTTTATGTTTTAATATTATATTTAGTCATCTTGCTACACTCTTGTATTATCTCTAATATTTGTTTGTTGGTTTTTGTGGAGGGAGGGTTTTCTATCTATATTTCTGTATCAAATAATGACAGTTTTATTTCCTTAGAGGCATAAGGATTCAAAAGGAGGAAATCCACCTCCAGTAAAAACACTATGATTTTATAGGGAATGCTTTTACTATGTCCCCATTTTGGATGATGTTCACTCTGGGTTTTCTTTTTTTTAATGTTCTTTTTCAGGTAAGGACATTCTGTTATTGATTTAGTGTCTTTATTATGAAAGGATTAAAATTTTTCAAATGCTTTTTCTGCATCTATTGAGATGATCATGTTTATTTTCCCTCGTCTAATAAAAATTATGAATTTTTCTAATTTTAAATAATCTTTCCATATCTGGGGTAAGCCCCACTGGCCATGATATATTCTGTTTTTATGCACTGTTAGATTTAATTCAGTAGTATTTGTTTAGAGTGTTTGCACCTATATTTATGAATGAAATGGGCCTTAATTTCCCTTCCCTTGGCTTCATGAAATGGGTTGGAATTTCCTCTTTTTTTTTTAATTTTCCTGAAGAATTTATATAAAATTTAATGGTCTGTTTCTTCAAATTTTGATAGAATTGGCCTGTAAAACCATCTGGGCCTGGCATTTTCTTTGTGAGTATATTTTTAACCACTGCTTCAGTTTAGTAGTTAAAAAACTATGCAGGCTATTTATTTCTTCTTGACCTGGTTCTGGTAAGATTTTTTTTTTTTTAATTTCTCGTAGATTGACATTTGAGTTTTCCATTTGGACCAAATTTTCCATTTTCAATAGCTTAAGTTTACAGAATTGTTACATGTGGTTGTTATTAGAATTCCCTTATTCTTTTTAATCTTACTTTTAGTTATGTTCCTGACTCCTGGCATTCTGACTTGCATATTAGTGAGATAATGGTTTTATTTACTCCAGTAATTGATCACCCTTTATTATTTCACACTTGCGTTAGGGGCGCAAGCAGCTGATCTTGTTTCTGTTTTCAGCCACCTTTAGTCATTCCTGTAAATTGTCCTAAACTGAATTTTTCTGAAGCACTATTTTTTTTTTTTTTGGTTGAGGATGATTGGCCCTGAACTAACATCTTTGCCAGTCTTCCTCTGTTTTGTATGTGGGTCGCTGCCACAGCATGGCTTCATGAGTGGTGTAAGTCTGCACCCAGGATCTGAACCTGCAAACCCTGGGCTGCTGAAGCAGATCACGCAAACTTAATCTCTATGCCGCTGGGCTGGCCCCTGAAGCACTGTTTTTGTTATGTTATTTCCCTATTAAAAATCTTTTACTCCTGGGGTAAACTACTAATTGCTCAAGGTCAGCGATTTATGAGGTAACGAATGACCCCACGCTATGACTACAACCATGTTAATGCAAACCACTATGCTCATTGTCTCTTGAGCATAGCATCTTAATTTGTTCCTTGGTTCATACCCTTCTTGCTTCTTAGAATGAATTTCCTTCTCTGTTCTCTAGGTCTTACAAGCTTTCAAAGCTCTATGAAAATTTCACATTTGTAGAGAAACCTTCTCCAGTCCAAGATGATTTCTTCCTTCATGATTTTGCTTTTCTCTTCATCTTTTTCATGTGTGTGTTTCTTTCTAAATTCTTCATAGGCAGGGCATTCATCTTATACTTCCTATTTTTGTTTTTTAAAGTATCACCTTCCCTTTCAGAACCAACAGTTTCATTCTTAACCCTTCTTTCCTTGACTATTAATAAATATTAAAAATTTATTAATTTATCTTATGGGTGACTCAGTGAAGATTGAGTATGATTTATAATGCAGTACTTTAAGCTGTTTTAGTAGTATTCCTCTGGGCATCTACCGTGTTCTTTTGTATAAACTATGAAAAGGAGTTATTCTCTAGTCTGGGGGTTGCAAGGTCAAGTGGCTGCAGGATCGGGTTGGCAACATGAATGTGTGAATCGGGTTGTGTGTAAGAAATAGGAAGTGGAAGAGCCCGGATGAACTAGAGAATATGAATGCCCTTTCAAAGGAATTCAAACCAAATTCTTAAGGTTCTGGGCCAGCCCTGCTTGTGATCTCTTGCTCTGGCCTTGTTCCTCTTGTTGAGCTCTACTAGTGTATTTAAAAATGTGTTAAAAGCCAGAGTATGTAATAGAACACTCAGGATAAATTAAAGATGTAAAAAGTTGTGAACTACATAAATAATTTACACTGCAGTGAATTTTTTGTGACATGAGCTAAAGTTCAAGTTCTCCCAGATGGATGTATATAAGATGATTTTTTATGTGAGTTTTATGCAGTCAGAGGACCACACCTCTCTTCTTCACTGTATGTTCAACATTTCTCACAATGTCTGGCACACAGTAGGTGCTCAGTAAATATTTAAGTGAATGAATGGCCATGCACTTTTCACGGTCTTTTTTTGGTAATTCTGGACTATATATGGCATAACCACTTGGTGGCGCTGAACTCATTTTAAAACCTGAAGAGGTATTTTTACACCAGTGCACACCATAATTACGATTCTTCACACACACAGAAAATGAGCTGTAATAAGTCATGGACATTGTAAATCATTGTTAACATCAGAAAAGAAATATCAGTAACCACAGGATTCCTTTTTCTTAAAAAAACAGCTTTACTGAAATATAAATGATGCACAAAAAACTGCACATATTTAGTGTATACAATTTGAGTTTGGAAGTTTTTTTCTAATTCTTTAAAAAAAATTTCTAAAGTGATAGATTTTAAGTCCTTAGGTCATAGGAATGTTTGTTAGTATTCTCTGCCATAGCCTCAGCATCTAGCCTAGCACTGGGGACATTATTGTCTTCAGTGTGTCATAATTTTGAAGGAATGTGTGAATGAGTATAAATTTTAACTTCTTCTAACTTCAGTCCTACCAACCCATCCCCAGATAATTTTACCCCAGATAATTTTGGCTCAAGATAAGGGAACACAAATCTTACAGAGTTTTAGTTAACCACCTTTGTGAAGTCTCCTTTAATCATTAAAATTTTTTATCCAAATTTACTAAAGAACTGTGATTCAGATCAAAATATATATTAATTGGATTCTAGATCTCCTGTTACTTTTCCCTAATTTGACAATTATAAGATAGTTTTGAGTACAAAATATTATGAAAAGAATTACAGAGGGTGGTGGTATCATTATATTTGTTTGAGAATTGGGAGTAAGAGAGTGTTCCATAATGGAGAAAGCAGTCTTTTCAAGGAATTTTCAAACATACTGAATCAAAAGTGGTAGATATTCACAAGACCTCAGAAGCTTCTGGCAACATGGAAAGTAGAGGAGTGTAAGAATTAAAGAGGGGAGATAATTGACAGTTGTTCTTCTGAAACTAGGCAGGATATAAATATATAATTTACCAAATTGTAAAATCATAAGTGAATTAGCTTTTTTTTTTGGTGAGGAAGATTGACCCTGAGCTAACAACTGTTGCCAATCTTCCTCTTTTTGCTTGAGGAAGGTTGTTGCTGAGCTAACATCTGTGCCAATCCTCCTTCATTTTGTATGTGGGATGCCACCACAGCATGGTTTGATGAGTGGTGTGTAGGTCCGTGCCCAGGATCTGAAACTGTGAACCCCAGGCTGCCAAAGTGGAGTGCCCAAACTTAACCACGTGCCACCAAGCTGGCCCCAAGTGAATTAGCATTTTGGGAAAGACTCTAATTAGAAAATGCTATTTAGATGCCATGCAGTAACAAAATATAACAATAGGACTAAGCTGTATTGTTAAAATCATTTACCAAGTTTAGGTCAACGCTGCATTTAACCTTGGTGGCGCTCACACTAATCTTCTGAGGTTCTTTCCAGCTCTATGATCTCAGCACTAGGTAGGTGCCATATGGAGTGTGGAAGAAGCCCTTATCCCTAAGTAGATTATAATCTTGTTTGAGAGACAACATATATATGTACAGAGCCAGCCTAGCATGCTGGTTGTGTGTGCAAATTCTAGAACCAGACTGTCTATCTCTTGCTTAGCTCTGGGCCCTTTGGGCAAGTTACTTAACCTCTTTGTGCCTCAGCTTCCACATATGTAAAATGAAGATAATAATAGAAATCCTTTATGGGTTGTTGAGAGGATTAAAAGAATGAATACCTGTGAAGTGCCTAGAAAAGTACCTGGCACATAGTTAAGGGCTATCTAAATATTCTCTCCTCTGACTAGAATGTAAGGCCCACATCATTTGTTAAATAAACACTGTAAATGAAAGCACTGTAGAGACTGTATATGATTGAGTTGAAAAATATGTGGACAATATATACCCTTTTTAGGAATTCACATGAGGGTAGAAACTAATACGAATTGTTGGAAAATTTCTCTAAAAACACATAGGTGAGTTGGAGGTTGAGCTGGGTACTGAAATATAGGTTGAATTTGGATAGGTGGAGATGAGTTTAGGAGGAAGTGAATAGGGGGGAGGACAAGGTCTGTTGGCTTAGTCAGCTGTTTTAGATAAGGAGAGATTGGTCTTGTTACCCTAACTGGATTGGTTTCACTGATGTTATGAGTTCATTTAATTTATTTGGTTTCTTAGAATCTTCAACTCCAGAACTGCAGCAAATTCCTGCAAGTAGATTAGAATGGAAATTAAACATTTATTATTATGTTTATGCTAAGAGTTTATGAAATAAAAATTGGAAACTATTAACTTATTCATATTTTGGGGGTCATTGTCACCAGTTGAAAGCTGCTTTTTTTTTTAACAAATTGATAATATCTTTGTTTTTATATTTTATAGGTAATTAATAATGCTTGTGCTACTCAAGCCATAGTAAGTGTGTTATTGAACTGTACCCATCAAGATGTCCATTTAGGAGAAACATTATCAGAATTTAAGGAATTTTCACAAAGTTTTGATGCAGCTGTGAGTATAATCTTATTATTCTAAAATGCTTTATTTGTGGTAGTTCTTATTTTAATCCTTTACTTTAAAAAATTATTTTAGATGAAAGGTTTGGCACTGAGCAATTCGGATGTGATTCGACAAGTACACAACAGTTTTGCCAGGTAAAGAGACTTGATGTTAAATAAATACTGTTTCTTTTTTGCTTGTTAGTCTCTCACTATTTTTTTCTTCACTCTAGACAGCAAATGTTTGAATTTGATGCAAAGACATCGGCAAAAGAAGAAGATGCTTTTCACTTTGTCAGTTATGTTCCTGTTAATGGAAGACTGTATGAATTAGATGGATTACGAGAAGGACCGATTGATTTAGGTAATCTGGTTCCTGTTGTTGGTATTTCAGTTTTGACAAGGAAAAGAAGATTGGGTGTTCACCTTCGTTTTAGCCACAGTGCTGCTTACATTTTGAAGGGGAAGGTGATTACAAAGTAGTATAACATGATGAAGGCCTTCAGCTCTTCAGTACTTTGTGAAATTTAATAACAGATAGGAGGGACATGTTGACTATTGTAGTTCAGTTAGGACTACTGATTTTTTTTCTAAGGGAAATTTTTTTTTAACACATGGATTACATAGTTTGTTTTTTATTTTCCAGTTAACTTTTATTTATTTATTTAATTTATTTTTTTGTGTGTGAGAAAGACCAGCCCTGAGCTAACATCCGTTGCCAATCCCCCTCTTTTTTTTGCTGAGGAAAACTGGCCCTGGGCTAACATCCACGCCCATCTTCCTCTACTTTATATGAGATGCCACCACAGCATGGCTGACAAGCAGTGCGTCAGCGGCCACCCAGGGATCCAAACTCGTGAACCCCGGGCTGCCAAAGTGCGAACTAAACTGCTGCGCCACTGGGCCAGCCCCTCCAGTTAACTTTTCAAAACTACTTCTTTTAATGAACTTCAGTTATTTTTGTCATTTTTAACCTACTGATAAGGGATAGTAAGCATTTCTTATCATCATCTTGTATTAAAATATTTTTGTTTGGATTTGGATCATTCAAAATCACTTTAATTCAGTGTTTAACAGTTTATAAAATTATTCTCCTTCAAAGTTTCTACTTAAATAGTGCATTAATGTGCTGTTGTCCTTTGTGCCCAAGGATAGATTTGTCCTGATTCCACCCCATCTCTTTGAGCAGAAAAATGATAAATGGTTATCAAGATTGAGAGTACAATTGGTGGTTCTGATATAGTACTAAAATAATAGGCCCACAAAAGAATTTTAACCCCTTATTTTTTACCTCATTAAGGTTTCTTTGTTTTTTTAGGTGTATTCTTAAGTCCAACAAAGCCTGTTTTAATTGACTCTAATGTTATTTGCTGTTCATAAAACTTTTAGATTTAAAAAAAATTTAATGTAGTTTCATTTCGTTTGTACTTTTTGACCACGCCCCGTGTATAGAACCAATAGTTTATCTCATGCAGGTTTACGTTACCTCTATGTTTAAAAATATTTCTTTTTCTATGTCTGTTACAGAAAATTAATAGAATGTTCTTCCGATTCTGTAGAAGTTGATTTTCTCTAGTTTGGTGGTTGATCTGATCTCTGTTTTCTCTGTTGGCTTCTGTCTGGTCAGCCATTTGCTATTCATTAGAACCATCAAATATAAAAGAAGAAAACGATAAAGCAGAACAGCCAGTTTTACTATACAGCTGGTGGCTGTGCTAAAATTTATGGTGAAAAAGAGGATTAAAACTACTGGGTAAAATTGGTTTTACGTTATGTGTGAATTTCAGTTTTTTATTTTATGGTTACGATGGTGGGGAGTCAGACAGATAAGGGATTGTATCCTTATTTTACCACTAACGTAGGCTGGTATTTCTTAGCCTTCAGTGTCATATTCTGTAAAATGAGGGTAGTTATCCTGATTTCACAGAGTTGTGAGTTTTAATGAGATGACTCCCTAATTCATTACTTTCTCAAACATTTGTTCAGCACCTATGAAGTGACATGATAATGTGACAATGCAGATTATGCTAATGCTCTTTCCCCTTACTATTACTAAGAAAATAAGAATTGAAACTTAACAGTTATGCCAAAAGGATTCTTACCATTCTGAATTTGCTAAAAGTTATAAAAATGGATATTTTGGACCAAACTTTTGAAATGATGTTAATGTTGATTTTACTTGACTTAAATGCTTTTGAATTTCTTTCTAGGTGCATGCAATCAAGATGACTGGATCAGTGCAGTGAGGCCAGTCATAGAAAAAAGGATACAAAAGTAAATGCTCAGCTAATCTCATTGGCATAATGTTCTGGGTTTTAAACATTTTTTTTAAACTTTTATTTTATTGTTATTTTAGCAATGCTTTTTGAACATCTACTTTTGATTGGATTAATGTGTTCAGAAAATCTCTAAATTCTACAGAGTAGTATGTCATCTTTCCTTTATAGAAGTTAAACATGTAGATCTCCATTAAGTTAGACATTTTGTACAGTTATTTTGTAAAGTTTTTTTTTTAATTGATGTCTTAATAGTTTACAGCATTGTGACGTTTTAGTTGTACATTATTGTTTGTCAGTCACCATGTGAATACATCCCTTCACACCTTGTGCCCACCCCCACCCCCCTTGCCCCTGGTAACCACCAAACAGTTCTCTCTGTCCGTGTGTTAGTTTATATTCCACATATGAGTGAAATCATGTGGTGTTTGTCTTTCTCTCTCTGGCTTATTTCACTTAACATAATACCCTCAAGGTCTATCCATGTTGTTGTGAATGGGACAATTTTGTCTTTTTTTATGGCTGAGTAGTATTCCATTGTGTGTGTATATACACACATCTTCTTTATCCAGTCATCAGTTGAGGGACACTTGGGTTAATTCCACTTCTTGGCTATAGTGAATAATGCTGTAATGAACATAGGGGTGCATAAGCCTCTTTGTGTAGAGTGTTGTTTTTAAGCATCTATTTTTTTATTAAACTTTTTATTTTGAGACAATTTTTTATTCACATTCAGTTATAAAAATAATACAGAGAAATCTTGTGCATCCTTTACCCTACAAAGGTAACATCTTGCAAAACTATAGTACAGTGTCACAGCCAGGATATTGACATTGATACAGTCAAGATACAGAATAATTCCATCACCAAAAGGATTCCTCATGTTGCCGTTTTATAGCCGTAACCACTTACCTCCCCTGCTGCCACACCCCCATCCTTAATTCCTAGTTCTGTAATTTTTGTCATTTAAAGAATGTTATATAAATGCAGTCATACATTGTTTGTAACGTTTTTGGATTGACTTCTTTCACTCAGCATAATTCTCTGGCAGTTCATTCAGGTTGTTAAGTGTATCAGTAGTTCATTCTTTTCTGTCAAAGGGTAGTAGTGTGTGGTATGGATATACCATTTTTTTGTCCATTCACCCATTGAAGGACATCTGGATTGTTTCCAGTTTGGGGCTATTCTGAATAAAGCTGCATAAACATTTGTGTACAGATTTTTGTGTGAACCTAATTTTTCATTTCCCTGGGATAAATGCCTAGGAGTGCCATTGCTGAGTCATATGGTAAATGCATGTTTAATTTTTCTAAGAAACTGCCAAACTCTTTTCTAGAGTGGCTGTACCGTTTTACATTCCCAGCAATGTATGAATGATTCAGTTTCTCCATATCCTTGCTGGCGTTTGGTTTTGTCAAAATTGTTTATTTTAGCCATTCTGATAGGTGGGTAGTGATATTTCATTGTAGTTGTAGTCTCCGTTTCCCTAATGACTAATGGTGTTGAAAATCTTTTCATGCCTTTTGCCTGTTTTGTAATTAGATTGTTTGTTTTTTGACTGTTGAGCCTTGAAGTTCTCTACATACTCGAGATGTTACTGTTCCTTCATCAGACACGTTGCCTGCAAATACTCTCTCCCAGTCTATAAACCATCCCCTCATCCTCCCCACGTGATCTTAACCAGAGCAAAAGCTCGTCATCCCAGTGGAGTCCAATTTGTCAATCTTTCTCAAATACAACATGAAGTGTATTTTTGTTGTCAAATCTAAGAATTCTTTGCCTAGCCCTAGAGCCCAAAGCTTTTCTCCTGTCTTTTTTCTAAAAGGTTTGTAGTTTAATGTTTTACATTTAAGTCTGTGATCTATTTTGAGTTAAATATTTTTTAAAATGTCAGTTTTTATCATTAGCCAATTGATAGATTGGTGTTTACCCCAGAGAATCATTGGAATAATCACAGTAGATTATCTTGATTGTCATAGTGCTAGCATTCTTTATTACATTATAAATTCTAACTTTTTTTTTAGGTACAGTGAAGGTGAAATTCGATTTAACTTAATGGCCATTGTGTCTGACAGAAAAATGATATATGAACAGAAGATAGCAGAGTTGCAAAGACAACTTGCTGAGGTTTGTGGCCATGTTTTTAAGTACAAAGTTCTAACTTAGTTCTCTCAGAGAAAGTATTTCC
The DNA here is from genome assembly GCA_031878705.1 of Tapirus indicus. Classification (NCBI taxonomy): domain Eukaryota; kingdom Metazoa; phylum Chordata; class Mammalia; order Perissodactyla; family Tapiridae; genus Tapirus; species Tapirus indicus. The sequence goes on along the minus strand of CM062939.1, from coordinate 23,950,892 downwards.
TTTCCTTTCCTTTGTTCTTTCTTTCTTTCTTTTTAAAAAAAATTATAGATTTAACCAAATGTCCTGAGTGGTGCTGAAGAGAATGCACTCTGGAGTCAGGCTGCCTACATTCAGCTCCTGGCTTTGCCACTTAGTGGACGTGTGAATTTGAGTATGTTTCTTTGTGCCTTAGTTTCTTCATGTAAAATGAGGGTAATAGTATTTACCTTCTAAGGTTGTTGTGAGGATTAACTGAGATAATATATGTGAACCACTTAAAACAGTGACTGGCAAATAGTACGTGCTAAATAAGTGTTAGGAATGAACTGTTCACTGTAATTTCATTATATAATTAAGCAAGTTAGAATATATGTCTCACAGAATTAATTGGGTACATTTAGATTCACATGTAATCTTCACTAGTCTTCATGATTGATTATCTTTTCTGTGGTAAATATAATTGGAGAAGAGATTTGGTAATAGACAAAGACCTTTTTTATATTCCTTTGATCACATTTTCTTAAGAGTATATTTAAACACATTTATTCTATAGCTGAACAGAAGATCATAGCAATACAGTATATTACAGTATAGATTGTTTTTAGGTAAAAATTCATATGTATTATTGTAGAACATGGAAATATGGAAGGTGCTACTTAAGAGTTTTTATCATTTAACGTTGCAGTTATTAGGCTGGTATTCAGTCACCAATATTAAGAGTTAAAATTTGAAAATAACTGTACTGTGTTTTATCATTTTAAAATATTCTGGACTTAAGCCTCAATCAATAGGGTATGTTATTTCTTTTTCTTTCCCCTAAGGAGGAACCTATGGATACAGATCAGGGTAATAATATGTTAAGTGCTATTCAGTCGGAAGTTGCCAAAAATCAGATGCTTATTGAAGAAGAAGTACAGAAATTAAAAAGATATAAGGTATTTTTTTATTTGTTCCTTTAATGTTTTAATGTAGAGTGGTGTATTTTGCCATGAAGGTATATTGAATGGTTGTTTTTCCCCCATCATTTACTAGCTCTCAAAATACTAAGTTGATTCCCTGGCACCCTACAGAGGTAACTAGTGAGGGTTCTTTCTTTCTTACTTTTTTAAAGTATTATTACAAACAGATTTTAAACCTATTTGATGCTTCAGTTCAGTGCAGTTAGAATTGATGCTCAAATTATCCCATCTTTGGCCATTTGGAGCCACTTCAAGCTGTCTCCTGAGTCCTTTTGACATGACTCTTCATCTTGGATAGCTTCCTTGCTTTCTAGGATGACAAGGTGTTTCAGACTCGTCTTGTCCATTTCCTGCATCAGACTTGGAATCAGCCATTTTTTTCAAGAAGGTTCTTTTGGTGGGAAATGGTATTTAGAAACCACTATCTGGGTGCTTAGGGTGCTCAGTGATACTGATTGGTGGTATTTCTAGGCCTTTTGAGAGCTAAGAAATACTTTTTTGTTTCTTGTTTTATTTTTGGGGAGAAAATGCAGTGTGAATTCATACTAATACTCAAATTTAGAATTGACGGGCCTTGAACTTGAAGTTAAGTAAGCGTTTGCATCTTTTCTCTTAAGCTGAAAGTCTTGGCTCCCGGCAACATTAACATAATCACTTATCTGCTTTGTGCTCTCTATGTACAGCGTATGTGTGTATAAGTAAATAATTACTTTCTTCATGCTATATATGTGTGTGTAATGTATGTGTGTGTGTATATATAACTTTTATATAAAAGTTCAGAATAACAATACTAGTGGCGTTAATAACAACTGAAAGGTTTCTTCCTAAGTTTATTTTTTTCCTTAGGATATATCCCATTTTGAATGTACAATAAAATTACTATGTTTTTAAATTCATTTGAAAACATTTTCTCTTTGTGTGGTTCTATCACCAATTTGATACACAACTGGATTCATTTGTTTTATTTTGCTTTCTGATTTTTTAGGTTTTTTTAAAATTTTGATTTGATTATAGTTATGTTAAACATTTATATAATTCAGAGTAAAATATAAAGCAAGACTATTTTTAACAGTGTCATTCTCCTTAACTCGAAATCTGTCTGATAAGCTTTTCTCAGAGAGAGTGAAAAGAGTGAAAGGAACTTAGAATTCTGTATGACTTTGGAAATGGTACTTATGTCCTTTGTTGTGTAGGTCACAGTAGAAGAAGCATTGTTATTCATTTGAAGCTTGGTTCAAGGCAAGGATTGTCCTTTGTCTTTTTATTGCTCACCAGGTGTCAGCATAGTGCTCTGCATTATACTTAACAACCAACAGATGATTATTAAATAAGATAAATGGACCTTGGACTGGTAGGATTTCTTGAGGTGGGGGTGGTAGGGGCTGGCTCTGGAGTATTCCAGGCAGAAAAAAGGAGGGCCAGGTTCTTGGAGACAGGAAAGGAAGGGATGAAAGCTTCAGTATTTATCTTCCATTTTATGTGATATAAAAAAATAACTGCCTGTCATTCTTATGTATTCTTATGCAGGGTTATTACATAATTAACTAATATTTAATATTTGCCTAAAATAAAACACAAACTAAGTTTTCAGAATTTTTGTTTGAGAATGCTTTGTTCAAAAAAAGGTAAAATGATTCTATTAATGTAAAATGAACATGTAAGATTTTATTTAATTCATTAAGTAATTGAGTGAACCTGTAAGATGTGATAAGTAGTTCAAATGAAAAGTCAAGCTCAAATTTAAATGAAGTAAAGGAATGTTGAAATGAATTTACAAAAGATGGAAACTTTTTTTCTATGGGAGAAGGGAAGTAAATTGAACCTCTACCGGACAAAGTGTTTAATAGCTCAGTGGCAGTGAAAGGCTGGAATCATGTAACTTGGGAGGATGTGCTCTAGAAAATGCACAGTTTTCCACTGAAGCACAGATTTTCCCTACAGTTTACCCCCTTTTGATCAAAAATAATTCAAAGTAAGTTTATTCTTGATCACAAAAATAAAGCTGCTCTCATTAGGCTTGGCCTGATTATTTACATAGGTGTAGTAGCAAGAGTGTTAATTTATCACGTGAACCTTCTTAAGTTACCTCTCGTAAATGAAGTTTTCATAAGTAATCTTAGATTAGATTTTTAAAAGCCCCTGTTATTCTCTAAGCCAAGAGTAGGAAGCCACACCTGAGAAACTTTCTCCACGTGTTTTATTGTATTAATCTTTATTCTCTGTGGGAACAGAATCTCATTATTTCTAATATTTTTTTCTTATGAGAATGGAGGATTTTCTCCCATTTCTAACTTGAGTTAGATGCAGAAAATTAAAATTTCAGAAACTTAGTAGTGGAAATGTAAAATTAGTTTGGTTTGATATTTGTTTTATTTTCAGATTGAAAATATCAGAAGGAAGCATAATTATCTGCCTTTCATTATGGAATTGTTAAAGACTTTAGCAGAACACCAGCAGTTAATACCACTAGTAGAAAAGGTAAGTATTTTACTAGTGAATACTTAAATTAGATTTAGATTCCCCCCAAACAAAAATTTCTTTTGGCTTGAGTAGAGGTAAATTTGTTGAAGCTTTTTTATTTTTATTTTTTTGCTTTTACCTATTGTTTTATATTCTAGGTGAGCATTAGTTCAACCTGATATTGTAAAATCAAAGTAAGGGATTTCTCTACTGCTTTAGCCTTCCAGAATCCTTAGTGTAAGAACTAAGGTTGTGCTAAATTAGAATAGAATTTAAAACATTTTCCTTTCTTTAAGCTGAAAACAAATTCTTAATGTTAATAATTGAAATAATAGATTTTTTCTTCTTTAATTTAGCAAAAAATTTGAATTATCATAGAATTTAGAACTAGAATGGACGTTGAAGGGGGAAAAATGTAGCCTAGTCCAAGAAATAGGTTTTCTTATTCCTCAGCCAGTATTCTTTCCACAGAGGGAAAACTAGCGTAGATTAGTGAAAAATTCTTGTTTCTGAGATTTTTTCCTTCAGTATAAGGCACTTAAGTAAAATATTTGTTGAATAAGTGAAATGCAGTTAAATTATTTTTAAGTTTGTGCTGTAAATCAGTGTTTCTGAAAGTGACCATTGCTGGATACTCTTTAAAATACGTGTTACCTGGCCCCTCCCTAGATATTCTGATAGAGGGGAAGGAATCTTTAATAAGTGTCCCCAAGTGATTCTAATGCAGCTGGTCTGTGTACCACATTTTGAGAAACACTTTGAGAAGACACTACTAGGCAAATAAAATTTTGGACCATTAACTTAAAGACCAGAATACATGGTAGGTATATTTTTCTTATTAATTTTAAAGTTTATGAAGCAAGATACCTTTCATCCCAGCTGTTTTATATCATCATAAATTGTGAATGAGTTGTGAGTTTTTGTGTATGCCTTAGTGTCCAGATCCTGAAACAATGTGTGATTCAACTTTTAGCATTAAATGCAAAAATGATTGCAGAAGACTGCCAAGTCTTCTCTTGTCTATATGTTTTTCTATTCTTGTATCTCAGGGTATTAATGTTATTAAAGTCCAACATGGGAAACTAATTTTTAACATTTTAGATTAACAGTTAGGGTCCTGTGATTCTCAAAATTGGTTAATTAACAGAGAACCTAGATACTGTGTTCTTTATATGAAACACTATGACATATTTCTCAATTAAAAATATTAAACAAAATAATGATATAGACTGCTGTGCTAGATCATATGATATATCAGATTTTAAGTATAGATAAATATTATTAGGGACCAGACAAATGTTATTAGACAAATTTTAAATGTATATATTTTGCTTTAAAATTGGTCTCTGAATAAAGTTTTTGTTTGCTAATTAGGAAAAGGCCTATTTTTGTTTGGTTCTAATGACGGTATATCCCCAGATTTTTTTGAAAGCGTAGTTCGAGAACAACGACAGCTTTCAGCTTTTGCACGAGAGCTGTAACTCTTCAGCTCACATTATTTTGGACACAGGGCGGCAGTCTGAGTGCCTGCTGTTAGCGGAGCACCACCTCAGGCTCTTCTTGGGTTTGCGTTGGTTTTATTGACCTTCTTGCTTTTGCCTGTTTCTCCAAACTGTTCTTTGATTAATAACGTTGCACAAGCAGTGTTGAGATACATTTAATTCTTGCGTATATGGAATATCTATTATCCGCCTAGATTCTGAAAGGAATTCAGATTCATTATTTGATTAAAATTTCTGAAATGTTTTAATTATTCATCAGACTTTTATATAGCTGCAACTGTATTCCAGGCACTCTGTTAAAGTCTGTGGATGTGCACGTAATTAAGACGCATTCTTCTGTCTTAAGCAACTCATGGTATAGTTGGAGGAGGGAATAAACAATTATAGTACTGTGCTGAATAATATTACTCTGATAAGTGCCAGAATAAAGTCATGCTAAAGATCCTGGGGGAGTCCAGGGTAGCTCCTAAGTAGCTTTATGCCACTTAAAATGTCACATCCACAAAATTTTAAATCTGTGGTTAGAATTAAATGCTTACTGTCTACCAATAAATCAGCCTCCTTAGCACCAATATATTTTTGTTCATCTTATTTTGAAAAAAGAAATCATTATATCATATTGAATATCACTTTCTGCTGATAAATGGAAATGTTAAAAATTAAAAAACAGAATAGGTTAAGATTAGATTTTATAATTATATACAATATAAAGACTTTAATAGTAATAGTTACTTAATGGCAATACCTCTAAGAAAAATTATAGGTAGAATTCAGAAATGGATTATTAAGTTGAAATGCCCCCTGCCCACTCCCTCACCCCTGCCCAATGCCAAGGGAAAATAGATTAAGGGGGTCAAAGCATGAAAGGGGTAGAAGAAACCAGACAGGAAAGATGTGGCTGCTCTAGGCAGTGTTGCTAAATGCCAGACCTGTCCAGGTTCAGATTTCTGAGTAACTGGGGCAGTTGCTTACAGCCTGTGGTGGCCTGAATGTATTTGAGCCATGGAAATCTTTTCACTGTAGAGAATAATAAAGGGTGAAAACTGTGATTCTCCCAAGGGCGTATGGCTATAATGAATTAGGTTAAGATTTTGCCTTATAAGTGTTTTTGTTTTGTGAGGATTCTGCCCTTATCTGATGAGTTAAATTGCTCAGGAGGTAACCTAAAACTATATAGTTATAAAAAGTCTTGTGCTGTATACCAAATCTGTTCCTTAAAATATAAAATAAAATTAAGATTTCATTTGTGAAACTTTTACTTATTCAGGTATACTTATAATTCTTTTAAAAATTTTATCTCAACCTTTATATGTACTTCTGAATCATTGTCTATCTGAAGTTTTTAACCACCACCAATAATAACCTACCACAGTGTAAAATCATAGATTCAGTTGCTATGGGGGATTCAAAGCAACTTCACAACGTTGAATTTTGTCCACGTTTTATGAAGACATTTTACTTCTATTGGTAATAAATAACTAATCTCAGAACTTAGTTTTTCTGTCTCTTAATAGAAATAAGGTAGAGGAATAGTTAAGTTATTCACAATAATATCTACATTAATATCTATGATTATAGAATTATCTGACTTGAGTCAGCAATTTTTAATATCTCATTGGCATACTATGTAGAAGGAAAGTATTTCTTAACTGTACATTTTTTTCCATGGTTTTTAGAGATATGGTATTTTTTTATTTTTTAACAAAGGCAGAACAGAATGGTACAGGCTTTCAGTTTAAATCACAGGTATGTTACTTATTATTAAGCTGGTGCTTTTAGACAAGTTATTTACTTTGTGTAGTATCTGTTTCCTCATCTGGAAATTGGGAATCACACCTATTTCACATTCTTGAGGATTCAGTGAAATCATATCTGTAAGGCACATAGTAAGTGCTCAATAAATGGTGGTAATTATTTTTAACTTACTTGTTCTTAATTTTATCTGAATTATATGGTTTAATAAATGTATGGCCACTCTGCATTATATACCTTTGTTCATTTAATTATGTTGTAAAGTTTATGTCATAAAACAGTAAATTCATTCTTGTTACTCATACTAAACATTCTGTATAGTCATTTGGAGATCAATAAGGAAAGAAGTACATATTTTTATTTCAAATTATGTCTAAAATTGAATTGTATTTTCATTATTTGGAAACAGAAAACTTCTTTGTGTGAGAAATTGTATACAGTATCATATTACAAATTATGCTTGTTAACTAAAAATGTTAATGCAGGCAATTTTGTGATTTTTTTGTATGGTAAATATAACATATTTACTCTTAATATATTCTGAGGCATAGCACTCAATTTTATCATATAGTTGAATAATTATATTACCTAGTGCATTATAAAAAAGGATTGTAATTGTTCTAATTACCCTATATTTTAATCTAAGGAAGTTTTTTCTTAATAATAGCAAAAGTCTAATTTATTTGTTCCTTTCTGATTCAAGTGGCATAGTGGAAAGAACATCATATTCTAGTACTCTAAAATCTTGCTTCTCAAGGTGTCATCTGAGACCAGCAGAACTCGCATCACCTGAGAGTTTGTTAGAAATTTAGAACCTCAGACATTTTACTTAGTCTGTGTTTTAGAGGGTCCCGAGGTCGTTGGTATGTACATTGAGAAGCAATGCTACAGAACCCGTGTCTTTTGACCTCTGTTGAGGTTTTGTTACATACTAGCTGTGTGACTTTGGTCAAGTTTGATAATATCTGTATGTTCTGGCTTCTTTGCTAAAAAATAAAGTGGAATTACTGCAAGCTATATAATTGTTATGAGGATCAAATGAAGTAACGTGAAAACATTTTTTAGGTCGTATAAGATTTATCAACACTACAGATATGTAATCCTTTAGTGATATTATGGTAAACTCATTTAAACTCTTATGTTAAACTCATTTATTTAAATATGCAGAAACAAATATAGAATTTTTCTTATACTTAATTTGAATGAGAAATGGGCACATCTGTAAATATATTGTTTGAAATACTTATCAATGAGTATGACTTTTCGAATGAGTATGTATTTTTAAGTAATTACAATGATAATAATACATTTCAATTTCAGATAAGAAAGGGTTGGAAACCAAACGTGATCCTTTTTTATTGAGGGCAAAGTATAACTACATAATTGTCCAGGGGTAGTTTGTTCCAAGTCTCAAGTTATAAAAGACAATGCTGTAGAGATCTTATAAACAATGCATTTCAAGCTTTTTAGCTTAAGAGAATGCCCTCTTAGATACATTTTAATGTGATCTAAAACAAACTTTTAAGATTTTTACAGCATACTATCTTTAATTTCTAGGCAAAAGAAAAACAGAATGCAAAGAAAGTGCAGGAAACCAAATGAAGAAGATGCTTTGGGATGTGTATACATTTCTGCTTCTGCACTTGTTTTCGTGGAAATCATTAAGTATAAAGAACTTTGAGCAGCGTTCTAACTGACTCAGTGCACGTGTGGCAGTAGTACCCGTCTGTCTTGTCTTTAGTGCATGGACTCGTCCACTCTTCCCTGCCTGCATCGTGCGCATGTGGTGCACGTTAGATAAAAACGATGTTAAGAGTGCTTGCTCAAACTCCATTCTTTGACAGTGGTACTCTTGTTGGTTCTCTGGATATGTAACTCCCATAACCTAGAAAATGCACAAATGATCTTCTCTACCTGTAATTGTTATAATTAATCTTTTGATCTTTTAGCTCTTAAATGCTTAAAATTTATAAATGTCAGATCTTGAATTAAACTGAATCTTGTTTCTTCTCATCATTAATGGGAAACAAATCATTATTTCTATCTTTGATATCTAAGCATTTTGAGGATTTTAAAACTGAATTTTATCTCCTACATCAATTATTTGAAAAAATATGATTTTAATGCAGATCATTTGAAAAGGACAGAAGTACAGTTTCTAGTGATTTTCATTGCTGCCAGTAGAAGAAATAATAAACATTCCAATTTTATTTTAGCAAACTTTCTTTAAGTGTTTGGGGTTATATGTGTCTTGTAGAGTTATTTCAGGAAGGTGTGAGTAATGTGCCTCAAAGTTTCAGGTTAAGAACAAATGATAAATCTTAAAGATTTTTGGTGTTACTCTCAGTTTGGCAACATTTTTTCAAGCTGTTAAGCTGTATCTTTATAAAAAGTCGGAGGTTGACAATTCAGTCTATCTGCTTTTTAAAAAAAAGATAGTGGTCGTGGAGGAGGATTCTTATATGCAAAATTTGAACAAAATTTGTGCAGCCCAATGGTTTCTAAGAGCCGTGTACAGTTTGCCTGCAGTGGAGTTTTTTTAATTGCTTTTGGGAATTGCTTTGTTTTTTACTTTATAAAATATTATTGTATTCTTCCTCCTAATCTTCTTTTCCAAGTTAAACTTCAAAAGAAATTTTATAAAACTGCTTTTTATAAAGGAAATAATCTACCTTTTTTTTCCCCTAGGCACATTTCTGAAATTGATATATGACTTTTTAGTATTTTATTATGGAAAAGTTTAGACATATGTAGCGAGTCTATGTACCCATCTTCTAGCTTCAAACACATGAAATTTTTAGGGATTCTTTTAAGCTTACTACGTTATGGTACTATTAAATAACTAAGTTGAGAAAACATGGTGGGAAATTGAGTAGAAAAGTTAATGAAGTATTTTTCATACATAATTTCAGTTGAAGGTAATAAAGAAGAATTTGTACTTTTTCATTTGTTTGCAGGTAAATATATTTTGCTCTAGATACAATAGTAATTATGGAGTGTTTTCAAAGCCATGATACAATTTTTAAAAATAATTCCATAGGGATTATTTTAGGCTCATCTTGATCCCATTCATTTATTTCAACTTAATTTATATACCCTCTTTTATAGATCCTTAAATTTTGTAAACAATACAAAGAATATTATAGTAAGTAGTATCCAGTAATCAAGACAGTGTGATAGTGGCTTAAGGATCAACAAGTAAATCAATGGAGTAAAAGAGCTAAAAACAAATGCACATTTATATAGGCGTTTGATTTTTGACAAAGGGTAGCAAAGCAGTCCAACAGAGAAGGAAAGTCTTTTCAACAAATGGAACCAGAACAGGTAAATAACCACCTGGAAAAAATGAACTCTGACCCCACAAGAATGAATTTGAGATGGATCATAGACCTAAGTGTAGTAGTTCAAGTATAAAGCGTTGTTTTTTTTTTTTTGTGACTTGAGGGTAGTCAGAGGTTTCTTAGGTCAGAGAAATCAATAACATAAAAAGTCCAAAATTAGTGTTTATCAAAATTAAAAACATCATTGAAAGATGCTTTTACAAGAGTAGTATCAAATGACGTTTGAAAAAGAGCTTTGAGGCTGGCCTGGTGGCATAGTGGTTAAGTTCGCACTCTCCGCTTCGGCAGCCCAGGGTTCGCAGGTCTGGATCCCGAGTGCAGACCTCTGTGCCACTTATCAAGCCATGCTGTGGCAGGTGTCCCACATATAAGGTAGTGGAAGATGGCACTGATGTTAGCCCAGGGTCAGTCTTCCTCAGCAAAAACAGGAGGATTGGCAACAGATGTTAGCTCAGGGCTAATCTTCCTCACCAAAAAGAAACCCAAAAAACCCTAGCTTTATAAAACCACTGTGTTAATAGGTATAAGGATATTTTCTTATTAATCTAATTCTGATAAAATTCCTCAGTAGGAATTTCTATAGCTTAAGAATGGTTTATTTTTTCTGCTGCTTCTTTGATGATTGCAAATGCATCATGACCCTTCACGATAATTTCTGCTAGTGAATGAAGAAGTGTGACTTGCCCTCATCTGGATCCTAAGTCGTGAAGCTAATGGGTAGAGAAAATGGAGGAATAAAGAGCAATCTAGCAATATGTAAATGTTAAGCGGAAAGCTAAAAAGAAAAAAAGTATTTAAAAGAAAGCCTTCTTTGCTTATTTCACTTTTGCCCTTTCTTTTTCTAAAATCTCATTTAATGATTGGGTAGGTGAAGGCACTTCCATTCTGCTTTATGCCCTTAAAATAGCTAGCCAACTCCAAGGGATATGCTTCTGCTGTTATAAACAAAGAAAGCTTGCCAACAGCTGCAGCACTGGCTAGTCTCACTTTATATGTTTTGTTCCCGAGATAGCTGCCCTTTTTCTAGCAGAGAGCAGTCAGCTTGACTGTGCCACTAGAACAGACAAATATTTGTTCTGAGATCATGAACCATGGGAACTCGCTCCCCTGTTTAGACCATGGTGCGTATTATGGTGTTGCATGCAGATTAATGTCTTTATCTCCTAGTTGCCTAAAACATTTCTAGAGACGTTCAGAAATTACTTTTTTTTCCCTGTAGGAGAATGTTGTTTCCTTTTTGAAAAAAAAATGGCTTTTGAGGTTTTCCCCTCAAAAAAAAAAATTTAAAGAAATATAAGCAAAACTAAAATTTAAATTACCCATAGTTCTACCACTAGGGATGACTACATTAACATTTTAGTGTATTTAGGGATCCTTTATTTCCATATGTGTGCACACATTTTTGTGTGTTAGCCTTGCATGCTCTTCCCACATTCCAAAACAGATTTACGTCATATGAATTATTTTTACAGTTGATGATATACATTTTATCATTTTTGTATCATTGACCACTTACTTGCAGGAAACAAACCACTCTAGCTATTTTAGGAGGAATGGGGATTAATACTGGGAATTTAGTTCCTTACAAATTCACTGGAAGGTATGAAGGAGTGGGCTCAAGTTGGGTCTCCAGATATGACTCCCAGCAAAACATATATGACTGGCCCACCAGGGGAACTTCTACTTCTGCACCAGTCGAGGAGTTCACCTTTGGAATTACTAGTGTTAGAACATGCTGCAATAGTCATGTTCTAGAAATGAATAAGCTGCTGCACCTGGTGACTCTACACTGAAATGCAGATAAATTCAACCTCTCCATGGCCGGGCATGCCACCTAGAAGAGCTAAAGAAGCCACAGTCAGAAGGCGTCTGCTCTACTTTTGACTTTCAAATCTTCCATGAGGTTTTCTGCAAGGGACTCTGGGAAATTAGTTTTTAGCTCTCCAGCCTCCGCAGAGTAAGAAGGCGTTCTAGGAGGAGGAGGTTGGTATGGATGCTGAGTGCAAATCCAGTCAGTCACACATTATTACATTCTTCTGCACAAAACCAGTTTTTCCTTTTTACATAAGTAATACATGTTTATTTTGAGAAAATACAGAGAAGAAAAAAATATAAAAGTCAAATCTAATCCTATCACCCAGAGATAGTCACTGTTAGTGTTCTGATGTATATTCTCCAGAGAATGTGTTTACACTCACATGTGATAGATATTTTCTTTTTATGAAAATGGGGTCATACAATTACATATTTTCTTGCATGCTTTTTCCCACACAAACTTCTTTCTATATTAATAAGTATGCTTGCATCACATCTTTTTTTTAGTAGTTGCTTAGTATTCCATGATATAAATATGCTCTAATGTATTTAATAAGCTTCCAATAGTAAGGAATAAAGCATAGAAATAAAATGAGCAAACTGTGTAGTTTGATTTTTAGGGAGGAATTTCATTCTTCTAAAGTAATGTGAATTCCTAAATCAGTCAAACATGCATGTTCTTTAATTTGCTGTTTTCCTTAACACATGGTTCCCTGGCCCAAGTCCAATGACTGACAGGATAAAGACTCACCACTTGTAGCGTGCTAGTACTTTTTGTTTTTGACTTGGTTATATTAACATCTTGAGAACTTTCTTTGGTAATTTATTCAACATACATCTGAGTTGTTCTAGATGCTGGAGATACAGTGGTGAACAAGATGAGGCCTCTGCCCTCACGGTAACCCGGGCAGGAGACAAGCCTATGTAATGTAATTTTTCAAGTAGTGGTAAGAACTATAAAAAATAAAGCAGGGCAAGAGCGTGGGGGGAGTCGAAGTTTGATAGGCTGGCCATGGCCAGTCCCTTTAAGGAGATGATATCTAAGCAGAGACCTACATGAAGAGGCAGCACTGTGAAGGTGGGTTGCATACCGGCGAGACCAACATGCAGTAATTCAGAATATTAATTTGCAATAATGTTGGATCGTTCAGTGGTTTATAAAAGTTGATATGGGGTGTCAATATGAAAATAGGTTGAATAAGAGTTACATAGAGAAAAGGTTGGGACCACTGACCTATGTGCTTTTTAGGCTCTCCAGATATTTTACATAATAAACTTCTCTAAGCCTTGTAGCAATAATAGTATAGTGTTGACTAAACCATAAAACCAGTGGGAAAAGTCTCATGCAAGTGTATTTTTAAAAAGAATTTAATATACACCGTGATTAAAGATGCAAACATTAAAACTAAAATGATGAAATTACTAGAAAAAATATGAGAGAATATTTTGTTATTTGGGGATAGGGAAAAGCTTCCTAAGCAGGAAATAAAACATAAAACATGGAAAAAAGAATCCAGAAGAGAAATACTTGACTGTATAAAAATTTCTGTACAGCAAACATCATAAAATCTTAAAAGACAGCAAGCCAACAAATAAAATTTTATCATACATAACAAAGTGTAATATGTATATTAGAAATATAATTAATATACATAGAGCTCTTAAAAAAAATAACCTGGGAGAAAAATCGGCAAGTGATGTGAGTAGACAATTCACAGAAGAAATTAAAATGGCTGGTGACTTTAAAAGATGGTACATCCCACTAGTGATCAAGAAAATGCAAATTAAAATAATAAAAGGATGTCTTTTTCCTGTCAGATTATCAAGAAGTTAAAGTGATTGCAAATATCCGTCTTACACGGTGGGCATAAATGGGCGGGTTTGTGGACCAGTGGTAGAAGTCTTTGAAAAACAATTTGGCAGTTCTCAAAATTTAGTGGTACATATTCACAACAATTTCACTTCCAACAACCATATTACAGATGTATTCACACAACTGTACAAAGACAAGTATGTAAGAAAATTCATAGCATTATTAGTAATAGGAAATAATTGGAGACAAACTAAAAGCACAGCAATAGGGAATGGGTAAATAGGTTATAATATGTCGGGATACTATGCAATCACTGAAGAAAATGAGATGAATGTCTATTAACGTGGGAGGATGTCTATGACATTTTTGAAAATGAAAGTTGCATTATATTGGTGTGAATGTATGTATTCATTCATTCAAAGTAGTAAGAATTCAAAGTAGTATGAATCCATTTTCTGAAGAAAAATCTTATATTTGCATATATAAGAATAGAAAAATATTTGCGAGTATCACACCAAATTCTTAATAGTTATTAGCCCAGGGGCTTAGAAGTGGAAGATTAAAGGAGAGATTTTCCATTTTAAATTTATAGGTTTCTGAGATGATGAAATTTTTTCCTACAAGAATATATTAGTTTTGTCTTCTAAACAATAAGTAAATAAACCATATCAATAAATTAGGCAGTTATAACAAAAGTATTGGCAGGATCTCTTTCAATAAGATGCTCCCTAAATGCAGGTAAATATGAATAAAACATAAACAAATTCAGCTTATATATGTATAACATATTTGAGTAATATATATATATAAATATATTACATGTATACATATATACTTGAGTCATGTATTTATTGTGCAACCTAAGGCATACTTATAATGCCTTCCTATGGTACTCGTTATTGGTGGTCATTTTAAATATTTTAGTTTACTTTCTTCCTCCTAGTTATTTTTTTCCTTTGATTCAAACATCCATAGCCTTTGTAGCCTGCAGACCAGCAGCAGCAGCATCCCCCTGGGAACTTGCTAGAAATGCAGAATCTCCTTGCCCCAGGCCAACGGAATCAAAATCTGCATTTTGACAAGATGCCCAGTTGATTCCTGTGCACATTAAAATTTAACAAGCACAGCTTCATTTGTTATTTTTATATTTATGGAAATAAATACTGTTTTCATAATCATTGGGCATTGTACTTTATTTTCTGCACTTAAAAACATTGGTTTTAGGATTTTTACAGTTTCAGTAGCAAAAAGCAAAAGTGCACTCGATTAGAAAATTTGTTAGGAATAAGATGCAAAACCATTCACAATGTGCCAGGCACTGTGCTAGGTATTTTTGCATATTAACTCTAATCCTCACAAGAGGTGAAGTCGATCCTGTTATCCCCATTTTTCAGATGAGGATACTAAAGCACCAAAATAGTAAGTAACTGGCTCAAGTTCACGCAGCTGGTAAGTTGTAGTTCCAGGATTGAAACTCAAGCTAACAGGCTCCTGAATTCGTACTTATTTCTTTTTCTCTTCTCTCCCCATCCCCTGCCTCCTTTCCCCCGCTCCTCTCCTTCCCTCTCTTCCTTCCTCCACCTCCCCCACCCCCATTCTTAGAGGTGAAAGTTGCATTATGGACAGAATCATAGAGTGGAGGCGCTCACGTGAGAAAACCATCCCTGGATTTATTAGAAGCTTTTATAGGACACTTTTGCTGAGTTATTGAGGAATGCGTGAAGTAAGTGGTCACCATGAGCTCTGGGATCCAGTGGCTTACTGTGGGCTGGTAATTATAATGATTTTGATTAGAAACTGACGAGCTTTCCGGATTAGGCCCCCCAGGCTGTGTCTCCTAATGAGGTTACCAAGACCCAAGATCTGCCCTTTCAGTTTATGATCTGAGTCATTGAGAGTACACTCGTTGAAGGTGATAAGGACATTGGATAGTTGAGACAACTTAATAAATCTTTCAGGAGATTAACGTGTGCCTGAAAGACAATATATTAATTTACTTCACAATTATAACTGTCAAACAGACCAGACATTCCTATTGGCCTATCAGTACATTCTCTCCCTGGTGTATCAACTTACCAAGGAAACCAAATTAAGACCAGAAGGTTGGTTGGCTATAGAACTGGTCCAGAGGAAATTGTTTTTTAGAGATACTGGCTGTGATAGCCTGTGACGTGTTTTGCCAAACTAGACACCAACCAAATCTGCCTGGTGCACTACACGCCTCCTTGGTCAAAATATATTGCATTCTTGTACACATTGCTGGGGACGCGATGAAAAAATTTTAAATTCCATAATTATCACTTTTCTGGTTGATATTTTCCTATTTCCCTTTTCATATCAACCAATGTTTTCAAATATATTGTAATTTAAGTTCATATTTATTTGATTTCAATTTTATTCTAAAAGCTAGCTTCTTCATGACATCTGGAGAGGCTCCTTAATTTTTTAAACTGTCTCCAAATAAAGGGACTATTTCCTACAGCCTACGTAACACCTATGTATGAGGAATCAGTGTTTCTGTTCTAACATTGCCAATACCTTTCTTAATATTGCATGCCTGAAGTAGTCTCTGTCTAATTTACACATCTGGAATGGCCTGCACAGATATGACGTGGAGAGTTTTTCTGTTAGAGCACACAGCATTGTTATTGGAGTAGTCACGTTGCTAAGACCATGAACACCTTGGATGAGGCAGTTACTCTGTCAGATTTTACGCCAAAATTGACTTGAATTAACATTTGCAACCAAAAACAACGGTGTGTCAACTTAGGTAGCCTCATATCCTCCATGAGCAACTTGGTCGCTCTATCTCTACTACCATTCTAAGAACTGTACGTTCTTGCCAACTTGCTTGAAGTTGGTAAACACAGCTTCATAGTTAAGACAGTGAACTTGCTGCGTACTGTCTTATTCTCGAACTTGAACCCCATGGCACAGTATGTTGGAGGGCAGACTACCAGACTTGGATTTACGAGCCCTGGGATTCTAGTCCTGCTGTGCTCTTAACCATCATGTGATCTTGGCCTATATCCTATTATCTGCTGAAATGTACTTTGTCCTTTGTTATAAATTTCAAGTAGCACTTAGGGAGCAAACAGATGGCTTTCACATCTGTTTATATGACTAAACCTTACAACAAATATTGCTCTATTAAAGCTTCATTGTATAAGACACACACACTTCTGGCCCTCGCTTGCTCTCTCTCATGGTCGAGTCTAAACATAAGAAATCACGCTTATAAGATTTTTTTTTCTTTTAAACACACATGATGCTTAGAAAAAGTTTGGTTATATTTCCTAAGCTTTTACCCCTTGCTAATTTTAACCCCTAAGATGGTATAAAGAATATAAGCTAGTATAAACTATGTATTCTCACACAGCATCTCCAGTTTCACATTTAGTCATTTGTGTACACAATCTTTATAGCTTTTTCCAAATGTATTCACAGAAAGGAAAATCAACTCCTTTTTGGATATGTGTTTCGGTAAATGTCGACAATTCTGGGGCCTTGTGATAGAATTACCATTAAAAAAATTTTGAATTGCATATTTTAGCATCAATAAATATCAGGACAGAAGCCCTACTATAAAAACCAATTGATAGTATTAGAAGAGGCACATTGAAGATGGGCTTGAACATCTGCTTGTTCATTCATTAATTCATTCAGTCAAGAGGTATTTGCTAAGCATTTACTCCGGGTCAGGCTCAGTGCTGGGTTGGAGACGTGGATGGAAAGACCCAGTCTTGCTCTGTAGGCTTGGGCTGGGCTTGAACCTTGCGGGATATTCACTGGTGATAGTTTCCCCAAAGAACAGGGACCACATTGTGATAAGTCACTGTTACCAGTGCATTAGACAAAACAGTCTAAAATAAGTCTAGTTTGTCCCACATGCAGCAATAATGTTTACATAGTTTGAGCAAATGTTTATGGGAATCGACTTCCACTTGAGATACTAACTTACTATTATATTTTGTGGTCACAGTTTGAACATTCCTATCTACTTTTCTCTTTTCCCAGATTCAGTAACAGCTTATTTTGGGGGGGAAGGAAACAAGAGGAGAAAAGAGGCATTAGCTGGTTTTCAGTTTGGATTCAAGAGAGAGAATAAGTAGCAATTGCAACTTTTAAGTTCTGTTGGCTTTTGGGGACTAGTGAGGTGCTTCCCAGGAACTTGGGAATTAGGGAAATAAGACTGCATTCTGAAAGTTAAATTGTAAGGTCAACACATAACAGGTAGAGTATAAATGCAGAAAGTCCCTAGAATGAGTCAGACTGCTCCCAGGCCATTTGCATGTCATTATGACCCAGAGGTCACAAACTTAATGCCTACAGAGCCAGGCAGTTGATATAAAGGAGTAAAGCTGACCAGGTGCTCGCATACTAAACACGAAGTGATATTCTTAACTTCCACAAATAGATGTGCTTTCCTCCATTTTTTTCTGGACATATAGGCCCCTCTGACCAAATTTCTATTTTCCCTCATCTGAAATAGAACAACAAATATTTCATTTTTCTCTCACGTTAACTCTAAGAGGAGGGGGAAAAAACACACACAGATTAATGGCAAGTGACACTTGACCAGAGTGGCAGAAACTCTAGCACAGGAGAATACGCACCCTATCTAAAGGGAGCAGCCATTCCTCAGCTCTAGCTGACTGTTTCTAGGTAACAATAGGGGCCAGCATTGCCAGATATTCCTGTTTTTTTGAGAGAAGCTATAAATCTGGATTTATTGCAGCTTCTCAATTTGTAAATGTTGGCTTCAGTTTCTTTAAAACACTGGAGGCCAAACACAACAATCTGTGGGCTGGATGACCCAAAGTCTCTACTTTGCAACCTCTGCTATAACATAATCAAATATGTTAATATTTTATGAACATATCTAAAACAAGAAGGAGTCAGTCGAAAAAGCAATGGCCAGCTATATTAAGTGCAGATGTAACAGAGTCATAGTATCTATTGAAGTACACGCAGAGAAAGAGTCTTGCCCATTAAATGCCTGGGTATTTCTGATCTCAACGCTTAGATATTTCCAATGTTAAACCCACTTTCCATTCCTTGGATACACCTAATTTAGTCTTGCCATAGTATGTATTTTTATGTATTACTGGAGTCTGCTAATATTTTGTTTGGGATTTTTGCCTCTATGCCCATGAGTAATACTGGCCTTCATTTTACCTTTCTCGTACTACTGTGCTTGGATTTTGATAATAAGGTTATATTGCACATAATGAGTCTGAAAATTCCAGTATCTGAAGTCGTAATGGATCTGTTTTTGATTTTTGTGATTTCTGTTAGTTCTTGCTCAAGTTATCTTTGTGTGTGTGTGTGCATGCGTGTGCATGTTCCTTATCTAATTGTTTTTGAAAAGTTATTGCTAGGGATATTTTGAGGCCTAGGTTGAATGTTTCCTCCAGAGAAGGTTTTACATTGCTTATGCCAGGTACCCAAAGGCTCGGCAAATTTGGGATAATCTTAATCTGTGTTGAAGACCTGAGGTTTCCTGGGCTACCCAAGTGATGCAAACCTGGACTACAAGACTATGCAAGGGCTGATCTAAGGATGGTTCTCCCTTATCCTGGTGTATAATCTTTTGGAGTCCCAATGTTTTTTGTGGGGATAGTCTCCAATTGAACTCTTATTTTATGGGAGACAGGGCTTTGCTGTCTATTCCTGTTGCCATGGGAGGCCATAAAAATGCAAGTTAAGAATTTCAGAGTTTGGCAGATGTCTGCAGGGCAAAAGCATCTTTCATGTGCTCTTTTCTCGTTTCTTTTGGCCTGGTAATTCCTTACTCTCTAGTCGGTACTTTGTTCATTGCCAAAATCTATTGTTTTTTTTTCAAGTTGTAAGCAGGAGGTTCGGTCCACTACCGGGACAACATTACTAGACAGTGGAGTTCCTTCTCTGTTCATTTCTACATGTAAAACTGTCAAGGTTTACTAGTAGTTCTCAATTATTTTAAAAAATTGATAGTAATTTCAATAAAAATATGTGTAGTTCTTATCTCTGCAGTAGTGGCATTCTTTATTTCCATGTTCCTTGTGATTACTAGTAGAGTTAATCTTTTTTATGTTTAACGGCTAATTGTATTTCTTTGCTCGTGAAGTAACTGTCATGTATTTAGCCCATTTTTCTATGGATGTGTTAATATTTCTGTTATTCATTTGTAATGGCTTTTTATATATTAAGAAATGCTGGTTTCTAAGGAAAGCTGAAATCAATGCTTCTCCACCATCAGGTTACTCCACCAGGAAGAAGGAGCAACACTGGTGTGGATGGCTAAAGGCTAAGGATATTTGTCTGCTTTTAGTGCTGGAGACAGTGTCCTCTGGCTCAAGTAATCTAATAAGTATTTACTGAACATATACCAAGTGTCAGGTACTGGAAGAGGTTCTGAGCTTATAATGGCAAAAACAACAGACATGATCGTTCATTTCATGGAGTTTACCATCAGGTGAGGTTGAGAGACGTGAGTCAGTAATGACAAATAAATAATGATGCGCCATTATAAGTGCAGTGAAAGTTGAAGAGTTCTATGAGATCATAAAACGGGGGGACCTGACCTATCTGGGGACAGTTTGATCTGAAATCTCAAGGACAAGTGGGAGCCAAGTAGACAAAACCTGGGGGTAATGTGGGGAGGGAAGTCTTCTAGACAGAAGGAAGTACAAAGGCTGTGAGATAGGAAAAAGTGTAGAGTGTGTTAGAAATGCTACAAAGGTCGGTGTCACTCGGGCACACAAAGCAAATCTGCGTGTTGAGTCTGCAGAGCGAACAGTAGCCAGATCGTGTAGTTTCTTTTATAGTTTTGTTCTAAAACTCCTCATTGGGGCACTTAATTCTTTCAATTTTATTTTTATTTACTAATGTGTATGTTTAAGGTTTTGGATTTTTGACTAAGTGTAGCTTTGGCTTTATCTTACAGATTTTTATGTGTCGTGTACTTATTGCTTTTAATTTCAAAGTGTAAGTTTTGATTCTCTTTCTGACCAAAAGCTATCTAGACAGTTGTCTGTTAAATTTTAATTGGCTAGGTATTTGATAGCTATAGATCTCTATTAATTTATCATTTAAATTGTCATCAGGGAATGTGATCTGTATATAATTTAATTTTTTGAATTTTTTTAGACTTCCTTTGTGATCTCTCTGGAATGTTGTGGTGTGGGAGGTTGATCTTGTGGTGATGAGGTGACAGTTACATGCTAAGAACGACTGAGCAGAAAGATAGAAGGAGCTGGTTGCTCATATTAGCCCTAAATGGTCTACCTCTAGACTTCTTGTTGCATGAGAAAAATAGAATTCCTCATTTTTTAAAGATTTTTTTGTTTGTTTTACTACTAGTAGCTAAATGCCATCTAAAACTGCTGTTGCCATAAACTATTCCAATATACTGCTAATTAATAACCCTTTTATGATTAAAATAATTTAAGTAGAATTAAGAAGTAATTTACAACCAAGAAATCGTTGACTGAGATGGCCATTCTGTGTTTATTTCTTTTTCTTATTCTTAAAAAGAGGAGTGGATTGCCCATATTCCTGCTTTCTGTCCACTCTTATGGTAGTTTGATCCTCTCCAATCCAGAGTGATGGGCTAAAGAGCCACACTAGGCCAAGAAGCGGGTTCTAGCAGGATTTCTCCTGGTGTAAAATTTTTTTCAACTATTGCTTCATTATTCTGGCCCCATGGAACCCAGAGCCTACCCCAAGTGGTAGAGGACTTCAGCCTTTTCTATTGGTGCTGAACCTGTATGTTGGACGCACAAACAATGGAAGAATATGAATATTGCTCCTTTTCTCAGGTCATCTCTGTTTCAGGAAGTGACCAGGGTGTTTCAGGAGGTGACCAGGAGCTAAGACTGGAGTAGTTTTCACTCAGCCCAGCTTCATCAGACCAATGATTGGTGTCTAGCCTTCCAATATTCTGACATTACCTTGCTCTTATTCTTGTAGAACGTTTCACTTTTTCCACATTTTCTAGCTATTTACAGAGAAATTGGGAGAGGCTGCATTTTGGTCATCAGGCTAACAGCCCTAAGGCAGCCTCTCCAAACTTCCTTTTAAAGTATTTTCACAAAGTCACACAACAAAATTGTAAACCAGGTAGCATGGCTGTTACACACGCCCATACGATTTTCCTCATTTTCTCCCTCCCCTCTGTGTTCTTCCCCAAATGGAGGTGACTCTGGTCCATTATGTCTCCATCTGTGTCTTTTTGGTGACGCCTCTCTACCACAGTTGCGTTATGACATGTCTTCTGACTCCTGGCTCTCAGCTTACCTGTTCTTCCCACAGTGTCCTTAGGACCTCTCTGTGTTATCCTCTCACATTCTGTCCCCCACAAGCGTGAGCCATCTCCTGAAACAGGTTAACTTATTCCCCACAGAGTCGGGAAGGAAACTTCCTATCAGCAGCAGGCTGCCCATAATTGTATCCCGGAAGAATCCAGGTTCCTGCACAAGCCATTGGGCAAATGATAAATGAAATATTCTGCAACACTTGCTCTCTGCCTTCCCAAGCTTGCATTCACACATCCTCACTGAATTATTATCTACCTTCAGTTCTCTCCCACACACATAATAAGCAGGTAGCAAGGCTTTAATTCTGTAAGAAAGAGATGGGAAAAAAAGATTCTGTGACTTTTAAGGAAAATAACATTACTTTTCCTCTCATGACGTTCTATTTTCTTTGTTAGACTCCTGCATTCTCACAGGTTCAACGCAGACGTCTACATGTATGACTCCCAAGGTCTGGTTTTTCTCCCAAGTTCCTGTCCACCTACTGAACTTCTCCATCTAAATTGTCTTCTGTAACCGCAAAGCCATCAAGGCTCAAAATACACTCACATCTTTCCTCCTGACTTACCTGTTCCCTTACTGGTAACTAGACACCAAAAATAAAATGTCATAGTCATCTTTCAGTTCCCTTTACCGTCTCCTCCTACACTCTGTGGCTGTCTTGAGGAGTTAGTTCGCTTTTGTGATGACTCATCATCACTGCTTTGCATCTCTGTGCCCCCCCCCCCCCCAATGTTAGCAGGGTCATCTTTAAAGCTTTAAGTTTCCCTCCTCCCTCTACTTTACTCAAATTTAAAACTATACCAAACCCTAACACACAAAGCTGAACTTGCATGTTGAACTTTAAAAAGTAATTTTACTGGAGTTTATGAATGCAAAATTCTGTGTATGTTCACTGAAAGTGAGCCTTTGTTGTTTTCTTAATACCTCAGCCTTATTGTTGCTCCAAGTTCGTTGTTACTGAAGAGTTCAGCTGCTCCGGCCTTACCCAGACTAATCAAGAATTTAATCCTATTACTGTGTATGTTCCCTTTGCTTTGCTTTACTCTCTTCTTTAATCTTCCCCAGTCATAACTCTTTTCTTGCCAGGAAAATTGAAATGCTCTCTCTCAGCTACCAAATAAACTATGTCCACTGTTGATGTGGTTTATGGCATCTCAACAGTTTGCCCAGAGCCCACCTTTTAAACCATTTCTCCCTCTCCTTGTGTCTCACAGTTAGGCTGGACGTATTAGTTCCCAAATGTGCTCCTTATTGTTCTTCCTTTAAGCTTTGCTTATGCTGAATTCCCTCCCACTAGAATCCCTTCTCCACTTTTCTGCCATTTTTCTTATAGAAATTCTAGTTATTTTTCAGAGTCCATTTCAAATATTCTCTTCTTCATTGATCCCTCCCTTCGCCTCAGAAACAAGCAAACAGACAAGATTGGGGAAGCTGGTGTCCTCCTCAGATCTCATATAGTACTTTAGGTCTCCCTTTTGGCAGTTGATACATTTTACATTGTATTAGAGTTTATATATGACTTTTTTAAAAAAGCATAGGCCAGATTCTCAACTTGTTTTACTTTGCTGTACTATATAGATACACATAATATTTTCTTAGATGCAATGCTATTTATATAAAGACAGTCCCTAGCCTTCCTCTAAATAGGCAGTCTTCCTAAAGTTTATTTCTAGGTCAGTCATTTGGAACTCAGAATGCAGCTTCCTTTTGAAGCAATCTTCTAAATAGAAGTTATGGGCTCAAAAGCCTATTTGATCCTTATAATGATAAAGGAATACAAACCTAAAGTAAGGTGCATAACAGGGATTCTATAGGGAAATGAATTCCGATTTCCAATATGGGGCCCTTCTCATCCCCCAAACCTTGAAATAGGAGGAGTGGAGACACTCCCAGTTCCCATAAACTAGTGTTGATACCTATGCCCTGGGGCAAAACTCAGGAGGACCGAAGGGGCAGAGAGGGCCCTAGGATGAGAAGAACTCTGAGGTTACAGTGAGAATGATATATTGAAGGGAAGGAGGACGTGAAGCCATATGTAGTGTCCTCTCCCTTTCCTTCCCCTCTATCTCTTGCTCTCTCTCATTCCCTGACCCCATTCCATGACCCCCTTAGATTCAAGGCTATTTATAACTAACTGGAAGAGATCCCAATGACCATCTAGTTCCCCCACCCCCAGTTTGAAAAGTGAACCAGTTCAGTAGACTTGGGAGCAACTGGCACAGACATTGTAGCCCAGAGATATTAGACTCGTCTTTGATGTCTATTCAGACTTCCCACTTCTGCTGGGAGGACATAGTATTCTATTTCCTCAGGTTCAAAAGGCCTAACAGCCCTGATTCTGGGCAAATGACCAAGTCTTACCAATACTAGAGCATCCATTAGGCAATCTAAATTCTTCCCCAAATGCGTCATAAAATGAGAAAAACATTAAGAATAATGTTATGTGGAAAATCAGAACATCGTGGGATTTCTTTACGTATATTTTATGATATGGTACTGCTGGGGGTGGGGAAGGCACCGTCAACTTTCCATTGCTTCAGGATCCGAAGATCTGGTCTCTGTTAAGCCAGTGATCCACATGAGCTCCCACATACACCAGCACATCTGAGTCAACACCTGCTTTCTCATCCTTCAGTCCAATCAGAGAGGTTCATGTTCCTTATTTCCCCCCAAACTGGCCTTTCTTTTGTACGCCTGTTTGTAGTCTGTATTTGATTAGATGTCTGCCTCTCTATCTTTGAAAATTATAATCAGGACATATCTTCTTTCTACCCTTTATTTTTTATTGCAGTTATTAGCTGAGTGAGCACCCAGTTTACAGGCTGCTAACCCCAGTGTTGCAGAGTTGGGCTGGTCCCTGTCTGCAGACGTATGGCTAATGATAACTCGAACCACAAATGTGGATTTTGACATTTTCCTGTCTGGTGTCTGCTCTCCCACCCAAGGCTCTGCAGGGTTCAGGCACCTCACGCTACTTAAGAACTGAAGTGGATGGTCCTTGGATGTAACAAACAAAAGGAACTCTTAAAAATCTACGCCCTGCCAGCAACAACTGGTGAATTTGATGGGGGCAGAAAGGACATGGGAAATTTATAGGTTCATCAAGATTCAAAGCAAAAGGTGTCCGGGATATTTATTGGAATGTAAATGAAGCTGGCTGCTGACTTTCCCTGAATTTGACCATGCACCCCTGACTCGGGCTTTCAATTTCTTCCGTCTATTTTGAATTCTGCTAACCAGAGTCTTCTCTTCCCACATGCGGTCAAATTTCAGATTAATGGACCCCTGCTTCATTCACATTTATAAAAATATTGAGTTGCTCCTTTAGGAGAGGCTTGGCAGACCCAGCAGATTAGGGGATGTGAGTGAGATTCATTTGCATTTTACTAAGCAGGCCCAGAACCTATCCTTGAGTATTGCTTTGCCCTTTCTTTTTTAACCAGTTGTGGTCAGTGGAGAGTATTTCTTCATCTGTCCTGTAACACATTTTTCTCTTCTTTTTCTCTCACTTCCCATCTCACTGTCTCTTGAACACTCATATCCCTTTGCCGACAACTACAGAGCCTGCCCCACTGCCAAACCCAACACGCCCCTTCGGGGCTGGGTGAGAAATTGTGAGGCTGGGGCATGTTGGGGGTGGAGCACCTTCTGGAGCCACCTCTTCTAGGGGGATTGAGCATTCTCTTGCTGGAGAGAAGAAAGTGGATTTATTTGGAGAGTGGGAGTGCTTCTGCAGGAGCCCAGCTGCTCAATCTTAGCCAAAGTCTCCTGATGATTATCAACACTGTCGCATGTTCATTTACAGGTGTATTATGCCCATCTCTGAGGAATTCAGAGGGTTTTCCAAAATTCTCTCGTGTTAATTATTTTCAATATTTTTGAAATCTCTATTTGACTAGTGAGATGGAAGAATAACAGTTTTTAAAACACACTTTATGAATAGAGAAAACAGAGAAAGGCAAATTTACATTAATTTCCCCAGGTAATGCAGATAAGCGTGAAGCATAGTCCATTCTATATATTTCTTAAGTATTTTTGGATTTTAGATGATCTCAGTGGAGTCAAAAATTTCCATTGCTACTGCAGAAAATAAAACATTAAACAATTCTCCCAACTTATCAGCATTGAAGAGAACTTTAATACTTTTTGTGTAACACTGTTGTGGTAATTTTTAAAAATCAAATTGCATAAGCTAATTATAACAGCACAGCAAAAATAAAAGTATAGCTACTCCCATATTACAGATGTTAATACCTCAATTGTCTGACCCTGAGAACAACTGAAGGAACCTGGAAGAGAGTACTTTTGTCAGTGAGACAGCAAGCATTCATTGAACACAAACTACGTCACCACACAAAGCAGTGACCCAGCAGGGCAAATCTGTGGCAGGTGGCATGCACACCTGCTCTCCTGTGCACTCCAGGAAGATGGGGCAGTCTTGGCTGTGAGTTCCCTGTTCAGCTTCAGCATCCTTTCTGACAGCGTTCCAGCAACCTCTGCTACTAGACTGGAGAAATAGGGAGTAACTGGTTTTCCATCTCCATCTGAATTAATCACAGTGTGAAAATAAAATCTGAGTGGAGTAAAATCATAGGCTTTGGAAAGAGATAAAGCTGGGTTAAACTCATGACTTTTTAATTGTGTTTCCTTGAGCAAGTCTCTTAATCTCTCTGAGCCACAGTTTCCTCATTGGTAAAATAGATAAAAATAACCTCCCAGTACAGGCATTGTGAGGGTTAGAGGTAGCACGTAGATTAGCACGTGGAAAGTGCTCAGTGATTGTAACTAAACCTGCCTTCCAGAAACATTGGAATGACTGAATTAGTTTATTAGTTTTCATCTATGTTTGGCATCATATAAGTGCAGCCCAAGCTAGCTCTTCTAGTTGTTTCTCGTGGGAAGGTAAACATTTTCACAATAAAAATTGTGTAGGGGGAACTTACATTTATTGAGTGTTTCTCTCCCAGGCACTGTGTAGACATTTTATTTATTTATCATCTCATTTCATTCCTTACAACAGTATATGAGGTCAGTATTATAATTCTCATTTTCCATATGAAGACGTGAAGCTAAATTTGGTTAAGTGGATTATCCTAGATCATACAGCTAGAAAGTGGCAAAATTACAATTTTACCCAGGCCAACCTAACTCCAAAACTTCTACTATTTTTAGTACTTGTGTGAGATCGATGAATTGTCTGTATGTAACATGTGAGTTTCTGACACCCCACAACCATAGGCAGTATTAGGTCAGAGAGTGTGACCAGTAGGGTGTTAACTGTGTCCACTGAAGGCTTTTGTCCCAAAAAAGAGGCTTTCAAATTTGACAAAGGATCCTAATGATCAAATAAAACTCCATGATATAAACTAAAAAGTACACTATCCAGGCCAGCACCAAGTATTTGGTTTTCTGACAATTTTTTAAAAAGCATAAATAAATTTCAAATCTTTGATACTTTAGGAAAATAATGATGTTAAGATGCATCCTTGGAATGGGGGAAATTTTTCTGACTATAGAATCACTACTATGGATTGAAATAAAGGTAAATTTCCCCTTATTATGAAAGTAATATTTGCCCATTAGAAAAAGTTTAAAAATCTAGAAAATATAGAAAGTGTTTTTCCGTTGTCCCAGCTCCTAAAGACTGTGTTAATATTTTGGTTATTCTGTATATTTAAAAATTAAAGAGTTTTTTGAGACTAACTGGACTAATTTCTCAAATTAGAAAGTTGAGGATTGAGAAAGCTTATATACCTTATCTCGGGATACTAATGACTAGAAACAAGTGTTCATTTTGATCAAAATGAAGTGCTTTTGCTTCAATTACTCCCATCTAAACAATTCAAGTCATTTATTTCATCTGCAGTCTAAACATGCAAATTGTTAAATATCTCTGTGAATAACGGTTGGAATGGCTTGCTTTACACTACATGAATTCATATTGTTAAAATTCTTAGGTAAGTCTTAATTAGGGGCATGACTTACAAA
Organism: Tapirus indicus; assembly: GCA_031878705.1. Lineage (NCBI taxonomy): Eukaryota > Metazoa > Chordata > Mammalia > Perissodactyla > Tapiridae > Tapirus > Tapirus indicus. The sequence goes on along the minus strand of CM062939.1, from coordinate 23,922,983 downwards.
AATGGAGCCATGTTAAGCAAAGTCTAATGTGGTTCTTCTCTCCTTATGCAACAAAAAGTTCTTCAGTGATCAGAATAAACAGGTTTGGCCTAAGCAAGGTCAGGTTTGGGGGTGGAAGTAAGCTTATCATGGAATGGAAAGTGGATGTCTTGGTACCTTGGGCAACAAGGTTTTCTTAGTCTTGGGTGCCGTAGTAGGCACTTCCATTGATGCCCAAGAATCTTCTGGATAGGGTGATAGAGCAGAATCTGAGCAGATGGTGCCTGAGAGGCCATCTCCCTTGCTTTTCCTTCCCTGATCCACTTCTCCTTCTTCCTTCTTTCTCACTTCTCTTTAAAAAATTTTTTCTTATTGAGATATAATTGACATATAACATTATATTAGTTTCAGGTGTACAACATAATGATTTGATATTTGTGTATATTGCAAAATGATTATCACAATAAGTCTAGTTAACATCTGTCGCTATACATAGTTATAAACTATAAAACTATTTTTTCTTACGATGAGAACTTTTAAGATTTACTCTCTTGTCAACTTTCAAATATGCAGTAGTACAGAATTGTTCAATTCTTTTTTCTTGGAGTCTCCATCAGTTAGAACATAGCTGTTCCAGAGTGACTGCAGTGAGGAGAGAAATGGCTGCTTCAGTGTTGTCAGGTTGGAGCATATCCCCTGCTAACTGATGGCCTCTCCCACTGGACAGAGTTGTATAGCATCTTTTTGCCCATGGACCCAATGTCAGCTGCATCTTCCTAGTCTCACTTCTGAGTTTATTTTGGAAATGAAGTTTGGAAGCAGATATTGCTGTTTGTTTTCCATTCCATTTCATAGTTGGTTATCTTGACCCATAATTGTTGGAGTTCGTCTTCTCATGGATTAGGAAGTAATTTCTCCGGCTCTACCCACAGACTTGTACCATTGTAAGAATTTTACCACTAATTATTACAGAAAAGCAGAGATGGATGAATAAAAATAAGAATTCATTACAAACTTTGCAACCTTGGTAAGTTACTTAACCTTGAGTCAAGAGGAGTCAATTTCCTTGTCTGAAACATAGGAGGAATCATAGCACCTGACTCACTGGGTGGTTGTGGGGATGAAATGAAGTATATCATGTAAAGCAGTTAGCACAGGGCCTGGAAATGGTAAGTGCTCAATAGAAGGTAACTATTATTCTAATCGCTTCATATTAGATTCTGATGCAGTAGGTCTGGGGTGCAGGCTGAGAACTAGCACCTTGGGTGATTCTGAAGCAACCCATTTCTGCTCTAGACAGTGGTTCTCTACCTTTTCAGTATTAATAAAGTAAAAAAAAGTTCAGACTCAAATATAATAGTGATTATACATTTAATAGCCAGTGATGAAGGAAATGCATAATGACAAAGTCGCTCCAGATTTATTAATGCTTTGAAATAAATTTGTATTTTTTAGTTCAATACAATATATACGTTTGAAAATAGTAGTAAGTGTATGTGACAGAGGTTGTACATTCAGTCCAAAGACAAAGCCCATTTGATATTCCAACTCCATTTTAATGTGAGTTGAGAGGTTCCTTCTGGGCCTGGTGACTGCCAGGGCAGAAGTCAGGGTGCTAGAGTAGCTTAATCCCAAAGATTTCTGTGGAACTTTGGGATGGATGGATGGATGATGGATCCTCTACAAAGAGAAAAAAAAAAGCTTCCATGATGAAATAAGTCTGAGAAATATTGCACATTAATCTTCCTCTTGGAGTTCACAAAGCAAAATAAGTTATTAAAATTTCCAAGAAGTCCTGAAATAATGACAGCTATTTAATTTTGTCTACCCTAGACTCTGGGTCCTAGAAGTTTCCCAGTCTTATTTGACCACAAAACCCCTTTCTTCCCACCACACCTCCTAGTGTTCCTGAAACTCGTATTCTGAGAAATACAGTCTGAGAAATGCTGTCAGCTACACGAGAACAAGGACTCTGCCTGCTTGTTTCTGTATTCCCAGTGCAGAGGGCATGGCCTGGCACATAGTTTGAAAAAGAAGTAATTCATTATTTAAGAAAGAAATACATATATGGAAAAGTATAGAGAATGATATGACAAATTCTTATGGACCACGTTTAATGGGTATTAGTATTTTGCAGTATTAGTTTGAGATCCTTTCTTTTTATACAGTTTATTACAGATACTGTCAAAGCTTCCCCATCTCTGACTCCTTATCCATCTCCATGAACTTGGTCTACATCCAACTCAACCCATGAATATGTGTTTTAGACTTTTACTACATGTGTATGTATTAAAAATAATATATAATGTGTTTTGTATATTTAAAAAATGTACCCGAACTCTTGTAACTCAGTTATAAGAAGATGAATAACTCATTAAAAAATCAGGCAAAAGACTGGACTTTTAAACAAGATATAGGATGGCAAATAAGTACATAGAAAGATGACACAATCATTAGTCGGCAGGGAAACAAATAATAATGACAATGGATACCGCAACACACCTACTAGAATGGAAGAAATTGAAAAGGCTGACCATGCCATGTGCCGGCGAAAACGTGGAGCACCTGAAATTCTCATCAATTGCTGGTGAAAATTCAAAATTGTGTAGTCACCTTGGAAAATTATTTGGCATAAAGTTAATGGGTATTTACTCAAGAGAAATGGAAACATAAGTCCACACAAAAACCTGTCCTTGAATGTTTACAGCAGCTTTATTCATAATGGCCCCAAACTGGAAACATCCCAAATGTCCATTAACTGGTGAATAGATAAATTGTGCTACATACATTCAATGGACTATTACTCGGTGACGAAAAGAAATGAATTACTGAGACCTACAACAATACAAATGGATCTCAAAGACATTGCTAAGTGAAAGAAGTAGAGACAAAACCCTACATCCTATATGATTCCATTCGTATAACATTCTGGGGAAAAACCTGTAGGGAAATAATCAGAGCAGGGGTTGCCAGGGGCTGGGGGCAGGGACGGGGATTCACTACACAAAGGCATGAGGAAGACTTCTGGAGTGAAGGAAATATTCTATATTTTGATTTTGATGATAGTTACATGACTATATACGTTTGTCAAACCTCGTTGAACTGCAGAGGTAAAGAGGGTGAATTTTACTGTATGTAAATTATATCTCGGTAAACCTGACCAAAAAAAAAAAAAAATGAACTAAAAATCCTGACTAAAACAAATGAAAACAACAACAGTTTTCTGTAGTATTGTTAACAAGGAAAATTTGCAGATCTGTCTATAAGGAGGCAGGCCAATAAATTGTGTTGTACTGTATTAAATACCACACATTATATATATCATATTAATACACTCTAATAACAAATAGCAATTAAAAGTGAGTACATTTGGTCTACATATGTCAACACAGATTACATATTGAAGTCATAAAGTAGAGTGAATAATTTGTGCTGGCAAAGGGATATATATACACCTGATTGGTACCGTATATCATATATATATCTGATTATATCATTCATATATATATATTTATACACTTTTGCAGCTCGATTTTATTACAAAAGTAAATAATCATGTGCTAACATACATGCCTTCACTGCTAAAATTAGGATGCAGTTTATTACCATTAAGTTTATTGCCCTGTTATAATACTCAAGGTGTGGAATTTATAGAGAACAGGCCCAAGTCTTTCCCTTTTTCTTTTTTGATTTTTGAGGAAGGCTGTCTCTGAGCTAACATCCATTGCCAATCCTCCTCTTTTTGCTGAGGAAGATTAGCTCTGAACTAACATCTGTGCCCGTCTTCCTCTATTTTGTATATGGGACGCCTCCACAGCATGGTTTTATGAGCAGTGTGTTGGTCCACGCCCGGGATCCGAACCCGCAGACCCCAGGCCGCCAAAGCAGAGGGTGCAAACTTAACCACTATGCCACCGGGCCGGCCCCAAGTCTTTTCCTTTTTTAAGTAACAAAAGTAAATAACATTTAGGGCCTTCCAAGAATACTCAAAACTGAGAAATTCCAAGTGGAATCTGAAATAACAGAAACAACGACACTGGGCGCTATTTTAGCGGCCCATGTGGTTGTTCCCCACTCCTACTCTCCACATTGGAAAAGGCACTTTTGTTCCAGGATGAAAATAAGAAGCAGTATGTTATATATAATAGGATCTTTTAGCACCTTGATTCAGGGAAATAAACTGCTCCAGGAAACTCTTCTGGAAACTACTCAATTCTGTTCTATCTTATAAATTTACAAAATAATTTATTTCTTAGAATTGTGGTAACCTGAGGTTAAAAAAAAGGCCTCATGAATCCAGGGTGAGTCAGAAGATCTCTTATTTTGACTGAATCAGTTATTTGTATTTGTGCAAAAGCAATTTTTATTCTAGTTAATTTAATTTGTCTTCTGTTTCTCTTTTTTTGTGTGTGGAAATAAAATAAGCTATAGGATGGAGCATGGACTTTTTCCATGAGAACTGTGTTCAAATTCAAATTCTGTCATTTACACACTGGGTGATGTCAAGCCACTTATTCTCTCTAGGTCTTAATTTCTTTAAACTAGTGATGTTGCCTACCTCGTAGGATTATTGTGAAGATTATAGTCTCTGTTTAAATAAATGTAAGCTCTTAACAAATGGGTGTTCCCATGTCCCATTTCCTTTCCGAATGGATCTAGTAACATTTGTTGTGTTGTGTTGTATGTCTTGGCCAGGCGAAGCAATGCTAATAACATTGCCATTCTGTCCATCTTTCCATCCATTTCCATACCGAGGACTGTGCTATCACTATTTGTACCAGCAATGATTAGGTTAGGCAGAGGGTAACAAAACATGGAGAGCAGTGGCTTATGAAGGAAAACTACTTCAGAGGTAGGTAGGCCAGGCAGATATAGTGGTTCCATGGAATCAGAGGCTGGGGTTCTTTCTATCTTATCGTTCTGCCGAACATGGCTCCAATTCCCAAGGTCACCTCCTTGGGAATTCCACCTGGGCTGTTGGAGCTCCACCTACAACCACCACATTCCAAGAAGGAGGAAAGGGAATGAACATTAGAAGAAGGTGCTCCCTCCCTTTCAAGGCACTTCCCAGGAAATATCACACAACTTGTTTACTTAGATTAATCTGCTTAATAAAGAGAGCTTGAAATACAGTGGCAGGCAGGTAGGACTCTGCTTCATGGAGTAATCCAAGGGACCTAGGCTAGCAAGGTGGCCCTGCCACCCTCAGCATGAGGATTACAAGCTGATCCAGTTGTTGTCAGTCACCATTTTCAGCCAACAAGAAGGAAACAGAGGAGTTGAGACCAGGGCAGTCATCTTTAGGAGGCTGACCTATCAGTCCAACCTTAGTCTGATGGTCATAGAGAGAGATGCTATGGCTTTAACTTGGTGAGAGGTTTATATTACCCAAAGGAAAAAGAGGAGAATGGATACGGGGTACAGTCAGCAATCTCCACAGGTCAGTGGCTGGAACTTATCATTCAGCCCCTCCAGCTGCAGGGGAGGCTGGGAAATGTAGTCTTTTGGTTGAGTGGCAATGTATCTAAAGAACTGGGGTACTTTTATTAAGAAAGAAAAGGAGAATGAATATGGAGAGGAAATTGGCAGTCTCTATCACATTCTGTGATTAAACTGCTAGATTATTAATGTTCTTAATAATAGCAGTTCTCTAAACTGCTAGATTATTATTCTCTAAACTGCTAGATTATTAATGTTTACTCATATCTTAAGGAATTAAGGGCTGGATTTTCTGTGAATCAGTATTATCAGCTATTTATATTCAGGGTAAAATGACTTGTGATAAAGTAAAACCTGCAAGTCTTTAAGACGTGGAGAGTTTAGCAATAATACCTGAAAAATAAATTGATTTCTGGGTTATGGTTTTGATAGAAACTAAAACTATTCTTACTAAGTTAACCGACCTTTTAATTGCCATGTCCATAACTACTTGTCATGTCTTATCTTCCTTTACCTTGCTGGCCAATTTGTCAATGTTAACTATTTCCTCCTCTGGAAACATCCTACTCCTCTTGTTTCTGAAACATTAATTTTCTCTTTGCTCTTCTACAACCTCTGCGGTTGCTCCTTCTTAGCAATTGCTGCCACCTGTTCTTTAAATATTTGTGTTCCCTACACTTCTACCTGGAGAGTCACTTCCTCAATATGTTCTCTCTGTGCATTCTCCCTCTCATGGCTTCTGCTGTTACCTTCAGAGGACAACTCCCATATCTACTTTCTCCATCCCAAGCCTCCCTTCTGAAGCTCTTATCCACACATGCAAATACCTACTAGATAATTCCCTATCTTAAAAATTTTTTGAAGTTAAAAAAGTTGTGAAATATAATATAATATGCCAGAAAACTGCACAAAGCATAAATGTGCAGTGTAATAAACAATTAAAGAAGCAAAAACCTATGGAAACATACCTAGTCAAAAGATGGAGTGTTCCCAGCTGTGTGAAGACTCCCGGATAGTCCTTACTAACTAAACCACCCTTCCTCTCTCCTAGAAGTTACCATTTTTGTGGTGGTAGTGGTAGTGTCTTTCTTGTGTTTTTCAATATAGTTTTGCAAACTATGTATGCATCTCTAAAGAATCTAATACAAGAATATAATACAATATGTTATGAAGCTCATATAAATTTTGAATAGTTAATCTTCAGTGTATTGAATCGTTATATCATAATGAGGGAACTGTCTTTATCTTCAGTAGTGTTTTTATCTTGCTTTTAATATAATTATACAACACTATTTTGTTAGTATTTGAATGAGATGTTTTCCCCACGTTTTTATTTTCAGTCCTTCTATATGCTGATGTTTTGGGTGTCTCATATTAACATCACATAGCAAAAGTTGAACTGAGGCTGTCAATATTTGACTCCTACTGGAGCATTTAGTACATTTACATTTGGTGAAATTGCTGGTATGTTTGATCTTAAATCTACCGTTTTACTTTGCATTTTCTATTTGTCCCATCTGTTTGATATTTCTTTGTCTTTCTTTTCTTGCCTTCATTTGATTTAAGTTGGTTTTGGGTTTTTTTAATCATTCTACTTTTTTCTCCCTCTGTTGGTTTTGAAGTTAGAGACTCCCACCTTTAGTTGCTTGGTAAATGTCCTCTCATCATTCAAGGGGCAGCTCATGTATGTCTTCCTGGGAAACCTTCCTTGAATCCTGTCCTTTCCCTGCCATGAACCAAGCAGAGCTGATTGCTAGTTCCATTGTCCCACCATATATCTTGCATAAACCACTATCACCCTGTGAGCCAACCATTGTGTACTTGTCTTTCTCCCTTAATAGATTGTGACATAATTAATGTCTAAATGAGTGGTTCTCAGATTTTAGTGTGCACTAGAATTACTGGTGAGAGTTTGTTAAAAATGGATATTCCTGGGATCCACTCCAATTCCCTTTCCTCTCTTCTTCACCTACTGAAATTATTCTAATGCTCAGGGTCTAGTTCACAAGCCAGGTTCTCTGTAAATCCCATTTTACATGGAATCCTTTCTCCCTGCTCCTCCACCCCTCACTCTTAAAGTCCCACACTGAATTCTTGAGGTTGTGTGAATTCTGTCCCACACTCTCCTCCCTTTCGCACCGGATTCCTGGCCTTAGCTGTCAAGTGCTGCTCCTTCTGTGGCTTCCTGCAGGAGCTTTGCCAGATGGGATTTCCAGTTAACATTTTATTCTCTGGGCTTAATTTATATTTTTCCTTTTCTCCAGTGTCCAGAGCTGATCTCTCTCTCTCTTATTTTTCCTTAAAAGTAAATGTGGTGTCATAGAGTAACTGAACTTAGAAAAAGGAAAACTGGTTTCCAATCTCAGCCCTAATGCTACTACCTCTGTATCTCTGGGTAGCCATGATCATCTCTCTGGCTTCCATTTTCCTTCCTCTGTCAAACATGTCAAAGGAATATTATGAAGTTATGTTGTGGTGAATGAAAGCTACACAGAAGGTAATAAATAAATGTTATTTCATGGTAAATAACATTTGACACCCTGATTAAAACATGAGGGAGCCAGCCCTGATGGTCTAGTGGTTAAAGTTTGGTGCTCTCACCGCTTTGGCGGCCTGGGTTCGGTTCCTGGTTGCAGAACCACACCACCCGTCTGTCAGTTGCCATGCTGTGGCCATGACTCACATAGAACAAGAAGGACTTACAACTAGAATATACAACCATGCACTGGGGCTTTGGGGAGGAAAAAAAAAAAACCCCTGAGAACAGAGCACATATCATATTCATATTTGTGACCCCTCAGGTTTTGCAGTGTTTTGTGCACATGATGTACCAAGAACTTTTGTTAAAGTGAATTAAATGGAATGAATCTAATTGAATATAAGTAATTTGAAAGCATTTGGAACCTTGTTTACAAATCTAAGAAGAGATTTTAAACCACAAACTTAATTTACTGCTGCTTCTCCAATTACACGAGATAACTTGAAACATTTTGAAATGGAGGATTAATTATGGTACTTGCATTTAAAGAAGACTTGAAAGGAATGTGTTATCTCAAGTTGATGTTTTCTTTATAATGTTTAGAAAAAAGAGCTTTATTTCTCTATAAATTTGATAGCCTTATTTTTTTGGACTAAGGCCAAATAATCTATCTTGATTTTTTTCCCCCATTTATTTGATTAAAGTAATATAAACAAGCCTTAAGATATTTAAGTCACTGGGGTTGAGCAGAACAAACATAAATATCACAGGCTAGTTTCAGATTTCTCCTGACTCAGAATAATGTCTTCAACCTTTGGTTTAGCTTTGCTATCCTTCAGGAGATGCAGTTTCATGATAATATAATTTAGAAACAAATTGAAGATAATTTGTAGTGTAATCTGTAACAATAAGACTCACCATTATTTTAATCAGTTCTTCAATTAGATTCTGAAGAGTCAGTAACTGCTATCATCAGAATTTAATTATTCAAGTAACTACTCAAGTACCGATTATCTAGGGTGATCTATGCCTTTGATTTAATTATATGATATCCTTAGAATTGTTCTCTAATTATTTCAGGACTGTGCATTTTACCTGGTCTGCCTACAAGTCAAGCTCCTTCAAGACAGGGACTGTATTGTCCAGTGTAGTAATGATGGAAAGGGCGATAAAGTGAAACTTACATATCCGGGTGTCTACCCTTGACTCTGCCACCAACCAGCAGTGTTTGGACAGCTGCCTTAATTCTCTGGGACTTAGATTTCCCATCTGTAAAATAAAAGCGTTAACTGGATGGTCTCTAAATTAATTTATTTTTATGTTTTTCCTACTTAAAAAAATCAAGATATAATTGACATATGACATTGTAATAGTTTTGGGTGTGCGACGTAATGATTTGATATGTGTATATATTGTGATTACCACAGTAAGTTTAGTTAGCACCATCACCACACATAGTTACAAACTTTTTTTTTCTTGTAATGAGAACTTTTAAGATCAACTCTCTTAGCAACTTTCAAATATATAATACAGTATTGTTAACTATAGTCACCATGCTGTACATTGCATCCCCAGGACTTATTCATTTTATAATTGGAAGTTTGTACCTTTTGACCCCCTTCACCCATTTTGCCCACCCCCTACTCCCCATCTCTGGCCACCACCAGTCTGTTCTCTGTATCTGACTTCTAAGATATTTTACAAACTCAGGATTCCACTAACAGAAATAAAGCCTGGTTTGGAATACACAAGAATATTATTTGGGGAATACCATAGACTTGTATGTAGACTCCCCAGAAAACTCAAGAGGTCATCTTGCCTAATCCCTTTATATTACATTGGAAAACAGGTTCAAAGACATTAAGAAACTTCCTCAAAACAGCACAAAGAGATAGAGTTGGTGCTGGGCTTAGAATCTCACCTCCTGATTAAGATAGTCTAGGATACTGTATGTTAGCCCTTCTTCCTACTTCTAAAACCTTTCATGGATCCCCATTACAAACAGAAGTTCAAGATTTTTAAAAGCATGACATCATGAGGCTTTTCATGATCTGCTCAGTCTCCCTTGACAGCACTGTAGACCCATCAGTCCCCTCATGTTATTTATGTTCCAGTAATACTGAAGCATGTATATTTCCCCATATAATACCATGCTGATCGATGCTTATTTATTTTCCTTTTTTGATCACACTTTCCTGTTTTCTCTTTCCTTTCAATTTCTCTTTCTCAGTGTCTTTTATGGTGTTCTCTCTTTCTTATCCACATGTATGTCCATTTCTCCAGAGTTCTCTCCTGGGCTTTACTCTACTACTCTTCATGAGTGATCTATCTCATCCACTCCCCAGGGTTTGATTGCCACCTATATATTCATCTCTTCAAACTCTTCATCTCCAAATGGACATTGCACAGACTTTCCAATCTCAGTGTGTCAGATACTGCAGTTTGGTCCATTCAACACTCATTCCTGTTTCTTCCATTGTGACTCTAACAGATTTAAAACTCAGTTTTCAAGTCCCCTTATGGTTAAGGGTGGCCGTGTTAAAAGTTCTGCAAATGTGACATATTTGGGAGTCTCCTGATGCCACCTCTTCTCCTTACTTCTTTTTCCTGCCTACAATTCTAGAGGTATAGTACCTCTTTTGAGATCACAGGGAATGAAAACCATGCTGTATGGATGGAGAACAGGAAGATGAAAGGAACTGTGTCTGTGAAGGCATTGTTTAGGCACAGAATCCAGTCTATATTGTTTGCTCTCAGTTTTTTTGTTGTGTGAGTAAATGTAAATTAGCCCCTACATTATAATTTCGTGTACTCAGTTGAATGCAATCCTAATTGCTACACTCAACATATCTTGAACTTATATCATCTCATCTCTCTGATCCTTCCCCTTACTTCCCACCTTTTCTTATATCAGTGAGTGGTACTACCATTCACCCAGATCCCAAACCAGAGTTACGGAGTGAAACTCAAGCCTTCCAATTCCCTCATGACCGTGTCCTTCATGCGCTGCATTAGTCCATCTACTTTTCATCCCCACTGCCATGTTTTAGTTCAGGCCTTGCATGGATTAGTGTAGCAAACATTTAAAATTGGTCTCTCTGTGTTTAGTCTTGCTCCACTTCGGGACATTCTCCATACTGCAGCAAATGTTATTCTAAAATACAAATTTCATCCTGTCCTCTTTCTTAAAAAATAAAGGGCCCTTTCTCTTCCCAGAGCCCTAAGGATAATGCCCAAATTCCTCACAGAAGGCAGTAAGTGTTTTCTTGCCATTCCCCACCTTTCTTACCGACCTAAGCCCAACTGAATTACTTGCAATTCTCTCAAAGTGCCATGCTTACTTTTTCTCACTTCAGGTGCTTATTTCTGCAGGTCCATTCCCTAAATTCTTGGCTTGGCCATCTTCTGTTGTTTATTCTTCTAGAACAGTGGTTCTCAATGGGGGAAAATTTGCCCCACCCTCACCACGGGTTTTTTTTGTTTTTTTTTTTGATTGGAGATATTTTTGATTGTCATGACTGGGTGGGGTGGGGGGTGCTACTAGCATCTAGTGAGTAAAGGCCCCAGATGCTGCTCAACGTCCTACAGTGCACAGGACAGCCCCCACATCAAGAATTATCCAGCTCAAAATGTCAATAGTGCTGAGGTTGAGAAACCCTGGTTCAGAATATCACCTCCTTTGACAAGCGTCCTCTTAGGTTTGGGAGCTCTGCTCTTCCCCCAACACAGTGATTGCTGTTACTGGTCTGTTTGTCTCACTCTTGAGTGAGGTCAGAGTTCATATCTTATTCACTGTTGATTCCTTGCTACCTGGCACGGCACCTGGCACAATGATGATGATGATTAATATTTTTTGAATTACATTGCAGTTGAACATGTATGCCAACCCAGAGAAGAGTTTCCTCTTGGCCTACTCCAATCTGAAGAGAGAACTCACCTCTTCTCCCCATCACAGCACTTGAGAGGAAGAGGCTCACAGACAATGACTAGGATTCAAAGATTTGGGTGTGAGGAGAAAATAAATTAAAAACCCTTTCTTTTATTTGGACTGCTCTTTAAATTGCTTCTTTCTCTGAATTTCCATGCAGATGATATCACATGATGGCTTTGCGATGGGTGGAGCTTCTGATTTGGGAGGGATCCTCTAGCTCTCTATCAGGGTCAAAGTGGACTCCAGTGGGAAGGAGGGAGGGCATGGGATGGTCTGTTAGGGTGCCTGTATTCAAGATCTAAGAAGAAACTTTTTTCTTTGGCTTGGTCCTTCTTCTGTGAGAGTGGAAGACCTTGATGATTAAAGGTAGTTGTAGATAAGAGAAAGGCCAAGGGGGCCAACTTTTAGTCTAGGCCTTAGGAACATGGCAAAGTGAGTCCTTCCAGCATATATCTGGCTCAGTGCCCTACAAGAGTATTAGTTTCCTAGGGCTACTGTGACAAAGTACCACAAACTGGGTGGCTTAAAACAACAGGAATTAATTTTCTCACAGTTCTGGAGGCTGGAAGTCCAAAATCAAGGTGTTGATAGGGTTGGTTCCTTCTTGAAGCTGTGAGGGAGAATCTGTTCCATGCCTCTCTCCGAGCTACCAGTGGTTGGTAGTCCTTGGTGTTCTTTGGCATGTAGCTGTATCACTCCAATATCTGCCTCTGTTGTCACATGGCCTTCTTCCCTATATGTCTCTCTGTGTGTCTATCCTCTTATAAAAACACCAGTGATTGGATTTAGAGCCCCAGTACCCTACTTCAGTACGACCTCATCTTAACTAATTACATCTGCAAAGACCTTATTTTCAAATAGGGCGATGTTCTGAGGTTCTGGGTGAACATGAATTTTTAGGGGTACACTATGCAACCTAGTACAGAAGGATGGGAGTCTCATAAAGAGTTTCTAGTCAAAGCCCTATAGAATAAAGTCTATATTTTTTCAGAGTACCCATTCTGTAAATGTTTCTTACAAATTTGCTGTGGCAGGAAGTGGTGGGTCTAGAATTCAGAAATCTTTTTTTTTCTTGCTACCCTCTTTCATAATGAATATGTGTGACTTTGATTGTGACTCCTTAAATGTCTTAGATACAGCCTAAATTATTTAACATATCTAATGTCCCATTTAAATGTTTTCAACTGACCAATGTGAATGGTTACATAGCAGAATACCATCCTAACAAAAGATTGGAGCAAGCTCATCAAGATCTCATTCAATATCAGTGATGCTAAATATTGAGTCAAGAGAATCAGCCAGAAAATATAAGAGGAAGCCTAGTGCTTTATTCTTAAAACTCAAAAATGCACATTTCTCCTCTTTGGCACTTAGATATTTCATCAACCCAACTCAAACTCTTTCTTTCTACATCCTGGTCAAAGAAACATCAAGCACTTAAGGGGGTTATCTTCTTAAAGTAGTGATCCAAAAACCCTCAGAAAATCTGAATTGCTGGTTTTGTGAAAGTATTTCTCAAAGGGAGCTGGAGAAGGAGGGTGTTGCAACCAGAGTTTCTGTGGGAGGCATTACTGTAAGCTGCATCACGGTGTCATCTGCAGTGATTTGAAACCATAGAAACAAAGCAAAGCTGCTGCCCGTGTTTGCATTGAGCTGAGTTTGCATGCGCGTGACTGTTCACACTGCCAAAAATGGTGAGTTTTCACCAGCCAAAAATAGATCTAGGTACATTCGTCCTGTCTCAATGCATTTATGGATGCTGAATTATTTTGACATTTATGCAGTCATCTCTCTGGTCTCTTGACTTGGTTGAGAAAGTGACTTCGTTTTTCTTTTATAGTAATTCCAGTTGAGGTGAGAAGAAATAAGATTTCAGGATGACCATTAGCACTGTGGCTGTAAAACAAAACCCTTTACAAAATGGCATAGCAAATCAGTCACACCTCTTTGTTTGAATATGGTTGGTACATACTGTTTGGAGTGCTTAAAAGAGAGATGGAAAGCAGCCATCTTTGATACATTGGATAGAAAAAAAGCCCTATTAAATTCCTGTTAGGTCCATTCCCACTTGAGTAGAAATGAACAATATGATTGAATTTCTCGGATATTTAAGAATCTTACCAATCAGGAACATGAGCTGTTTAATTTACATTGAGTATCAGTCTTGAAAACATAAAACTTTGGGGGATCATAATTTAGAGAACCTTTTTGTTTTTGATATTGTATATGAAATGATCCATACAAATGAAATGGAACCAAGTAGAACTGGTTTTGAATATATGGAAAAAAATTTTTTTTTCAATGAAGGACAGAATGTTTTAGAAAAGATGATTAAGCTTTAGACTTCTGCAAATGTCTCTACATTTGGATATTAGAAATTAGATATCTTCAAATGATTCTATTCAATTCTTCTACTAATAGTAGAAGGGCCAAATCTGGCTCTCCGGTGTGTTTCTTTTGGCTTTTTATAGTTTCTTGAAACTTGTTTTGAACGTGAATGTCTTTCATTCTCCAAGTGGACTGTCCTACCAGCACTGCTCTTTGCTTTTTCACTTTTTACTTGACCTTCTTCGTGTGTTCAGTCACGTGTCCTATGTCATTCTTGGGTCCATCTGATGCCATTTTCTCTATCTCAGATAATTATTTTCCTCAATCTTCCAAACTGATTCTGCTCTTCTTTCTAGATTCCTGAAAGTCTGTTTTCTCCATTAAACTTATAATTATTTATAACTCGCTCTTCTGTTTTCCAGCATGAGTTCTCTAACACCACAACGGTAAGGTAATAGACAGCAAAGAAACAGAATGCTGACAAAATCCAAACTGATTTCATTTCTAGGCACTCCCCACTGTTCTAGAATTGACAGGCTGGAGACTGAACTGATATCAGTTAATCTGTAACAGTCTATAATCAATAATAGCCCCTCCACCTCTACCAGGACCATCACCTTTATTGACAGTTGCTGCCTGGGAGGCAAGACTAGTGACAAAGACTCAGAAAAGTGAAAAGGTAAGGTGTCAGAATTCTCTGCGTCTCTCTTTCCTAATTTTTCTCAGAGTATCCACCCCTCCACCATACAACTTAAGCATAAGGAAAGATTGGCTCCATCCCCAACTCAGGCAAATCTATTCTGATTATCTTAAGCCATTCGTAGTAGTTTCATGGTATCCATTTCAGGCCAAAGAGATATGAAGAGAGGTCTGGAAAAGGGAACTTCTGGAAAAGCTTCTTCAGTTTTAAGTAGACAACACAGAAGAAGCAGACCTTTTTAACCTCTGACCTTTATCCTGTTGGGATGTGATCCCTGGAAATGCTGCAGCTGTCTGAGGAAGAAGCAACATGTGGAGAGGGGCAGAGCCGAGAGAACTGCAGAGAAGCTGAGCTGGGACCCTGATAAACCATAGGTGGAGTTGCCCTACCTCTGTTGTTTCAGACAGTGTGAGTCAGGGCATCCTCGCACTCACAGCCCAAGGTATCCTAAACAACACCGTCTCCCAAATTCACCATATCTTTAATAGGCAAAATACCCTGACTGACGTAGCCTCCAGAAATCCATTTGTTCCTTTGTTGTCCTTTGGGATGTAAACCACTTGTAGACATGAATTCTCTCTCTGGGAAAATTCCCTGTAGAAAAATTAGCTCAATGCTCTGCTGAGAAAGGTATTGAACAGTTACTGATGACTGCTGCGATCTGCTTTCTTCTTTTAACTACTATTACAGTTTGGTTATAATTATTATACCTTGTATCTGCAAAATGATTTATAGTGCTTTATGTGTCACTTCATTTAATTCTAAAAACAGCCCTGTGAGATAGAAGAAAAGATGAAGATATGAAAAATGGAGCTTAGAAGGGTTATGTTATTTGACCAAGATCACAAATCTAGCAAGTGTCAAGGCCAAAACTTAAATCTAGATCCTCTAACTCCAGATTTAGTGGTCTTGCCACCAAACCACAGCTAGAGGTTGGAGGAAACCTGTGGGTTATGGAGAAGGGACAGTTTACAGAAGAGAAATAGTGAGGGTATTACCAAACCAGATCCACTTTTGCTCATTGCCCAAAAAGCCAATCACCAAGACAACAAGACTGCAGCCCAGAGAGGGTTTTAATCACAAGGAAGCCAAGTGAGGAAGCGGGAGAGCAAGTCTCAAATCCACCTCCCCGAATATGGGGTATTTATGGGGTAGGGGGCAAGGTGGCCTGAAGTGTGGAGATAGATGATTGTAGGTGAGGAGAGGTGATGTAATTGATCTGCGCGAGCATGGTCTGGCTTCATGGCTCTTCATAGGATGTGTATTCACAAAATAATGGTGTTAGTGTGATCTGAGGGTAGAGTTTGTAGCCCCTTGATGTCGAAAAGGTTGCTTATTGGGTGCGTACGCAGGCCCTGTTGATGGGTTGGTGGTCTCAGCCGCCTGAACTAAACAATTCCTGAAAAACAGCTCAAATGTCTGTTACCATGGTGACCCAGGCACCAGGGAGATGTAGCTATAGGAATCTAGTGGGAGTCGGATAGTATATTGCCTAAGCAGCACAGTTAACAATGGGTCGGCAAACAACTAAAAGCCATAACTACTAAGTGCAAAAAAACCACTTTGGTTACTAGCTGTCTAATCATCAATGGCTAACTGTTTATCGGTTTCAAGGGGGCTCCAGACTGATTGCAAGGAAAGTGGGATCTGCTCCCGGCTATGTCATTCACTAGTTGTGAGGTGAATCATTTTATCTCCCTGAGCCTCCATTTCAAGGAATTACACTAGGTGATCTATTATGTGTTTCCTGATTCTAACATCCTGTGATTCTACAGCCGAGACTTGCTTATGCAAATAGGGTACAAGTCACATTTTATATAAGCTACACAGCTTCCCTAGTGACTGCTAAAGAGACGCCGACCGTGTGCGTTCTGCTTGTGGTTCTATTTTAGCCTCCACATTCATGCCTCTTGAGCACCTGTGAAAATGTCAGCAGTTAACAGATGGCTGAACATCAACTTGAACTAACTTTATAAACCCAAGTCATGGGCTTTTCGTTCATAGAATAATTCTACTCTAGAGCTGCAAAAATCATTTGCTGATGAGCTGATTATGTCACCGTGATTCTTGGAACGTATTTAAGACGGCATAAAAAGCCAGCCCTGCAGAGTCTTTGGGATGCATATGTATTAGGCAGTTCAATGGCAGGTTTCTGCAATTAATTGTCCTATGGCTGACTTTGCTTCGCTATTTTAATGAAGCATGTGATATTTGCTGCCTCAACAGATTTAGGTTTGCAAATTTAGCATGACAGAGGCTATCTTCTAAGCAGTCTGTCAGCAATTTGAGAAAATTGCCGTCAGAGAAACCACGGTGTTTTGGTTGCAGTTTCGCAGTCCAAAAGCTCATCTTCACAGAGATGAGTGGTTAAGTCAATGAAAATGTAGCCCACCAGGACTTAAGTCTCTTGAATAGAAACTGATCTGTGTCAGAAAGTGGGAAATATTTCTCACAAAACTGTAAAGTAGTGCTTTATGCATAAATGTAACCACTGCTTGGCTGACTAGAGCATCAGGTGTTATGGCGACATAAGGAAAATAGCTAGAGGAGAGTGGGAAAAAGATTGGAGAAAGTCTAGTTTAGTGTGGAATATAGTGGCCCTTGCCTTAGTGCTTAGAAAAAGATGCTGGAAGTTGAATCCTCAGAGGGATGTTTGCAAGTGTAAAGGTGGTGATGTAGAACTTCGTGTTAGGTGTCTTTTTAAGTGACAGAAACCCAGCTCACAGTGGTCAAGTAAAGTAGAATTTATTGGCTTATATAACTGGGAAGTCCAAAAGGCAGGTTGGACCCCCTGACTGTAACGGGGGACTCAAATGAATTACTCTTTTGGTTTTGCTTCTCTTTGAGTGTTGGCTTCATTCTGTTGACAGGATCTTGGTGTGCAGAGGAAAAGATGGCTACAGGAAGCACCAAGGCTATATCCTTTACCTCCCCCACTGTGCATGTATAAATCCCAGGGAAGAATCTGGTTTGCCCTATTTATGTCATAAACTCACCTCTGGCCCAGTCACTGCCAACGAGTTGGTGGGCTCTTACTGCCCAGCCTGGCTAACTGCTCACACCTGGGGGAGGGCAGCATCAGGACTGACAGCCCATCAGGACTGCAAGTTGTAGGATGAGGAATTTCCCCAAAGGAAGGGATGCTGACCAGACAAAATCATAGGTGTTCTTGAAGCTTCTGTTGAGATTTTTTAAGAAGTCTTCATAGTCAACACTGACCCTAAGGCTTTGAAACTAAAAACTAAGTCAAGTTATGGACAAGCATTTTCAAATTATCTAGAAATGCTTTCTCCTAAAATTAGAACAAATGGAATAATCAGAACTGAATAAAACTTGAATCAGGTGTTGTGATTTTTCACCTAATTCATTTTTTCCCTATAAACTCGTTATTAAAAGTTATGCATCAATAAACACAAACTATGAAATGTAAAATGACCAATAATTTGGAGGAAGATTTAAAGGATTATGAATTAGACAATTATCTCATAATGGCAGAATCCATCCTCAATTATTAATTTCTATTTCCGTCCTTGAATAGATCTAATGTAACCCATACGATATTGGAAATGAAGTGATCATTCAACCTTAATGGCATTAGTCATTAGATTGGATTCCCTGAAACAGACTCTGAGATGGATGGTTGTGTACAGAAGGTTTATAAGAAAGGGAGGAAGGAAGGCAGGATTCGGTAGACGGAGATGATCTGCCATGTGATTGCTACTTAAATCTCAGCCCATCCTAGAGGAGTTCTGGGGCTGGGGTGGCCTTCAAAGTTTTCCCATATTAAGGCAAGGGGGCCAGACCTTTGAATGCCTATGGTGACCAGTCATTGGATGCAGGCTGGTTGGATGGGTAGGGGGACATAAACTTGGTCAAGGCGACTCCCTTAGCTAAGGGCGGTTCCCAGGAGGGTTCTCAGCTGTGAGCCACAAGCAGCCAACGCTTCCTGGAGCCGGGGGATTGAGTACCTAAGTGGTGTGTCACAGCATCCGCTACTGAAGGACATTTAATGGCATGACACAAGTGTCAGATATATTTTCATTTTGGACTACAGGCAGAAACAATCTTTTTTTGGCCAGAGAACCTTTAAAACATTCCCCATTGTTACAATGAACAAGAGAACAAAGAATGCTAATTCTGCTTCAAGAAGTCAGTTACTCAAGAGAGCACAGATAACGAAAAAGATCATTCCAGTGAGAGGAACACAGGGCATTACACAGTCACTCCCAGGGTTAATAAGCAGACTCACGGCGTAGGGACTTGAAGCAAGATTAAAATATCTTAGACAAAATCTTGACAGAACAGCTCAAGGCAAACAAAAGAAGATTCTCTGAGCCCAGAGTCAGTTCCCTTATCCAAACTGCTTCATTGTGATCACCAGTACCTTGGGGAGTCAGCACTGGGATGATGTCATGTTGTAGGTCACTCAGTGTAACTGCTGTAAGTTGTCTCAGTTCTTGCTTCTCCTTAAAAGTCCTCTTATTCGGGTATATAAGGGTCAAAAAGGAGGGTGTTTTATATCTGTTTTGTGGATTCCATCTGGCAACTGTTCTCCAAATCATGTTCTCCTTCCATCTCCCACTCCACTAAGAGCCAAATTTCTCTTCCTTCTAGTCACTTCCTAAACCGGTTCTCTTGAGAGGTAGCAACTCTGTTCCCCTGAGAACCAAAAAGGGGAAAATACGGGCCAATCATACTTCCCTTTACTGTCCTGTCCTTTATTCTCCATATTAACCACACAGAAGACTGCTCAGGTATGTTAGATTTTACTGGTAGGTGGGGATGACTGATGGAAATTATAGTGTCGGATGAGAAAAACCTATTTCTAAATGTGACTTTTCCACATGGTTCAAAGGAAAAGCAGGTAAGAAATTGAATCTGCCGTGGAGTAGGTACCTTATAATTGTCAATTCTTTTTCCCTCTGTCTTCAGGTTTGGGCCTCTTTGCAAGAGCATCAACTTCTAAATCTGCCCATGGCGTTCCATGTCCTTTTTGTGTATGTGATTTGTGACACATTTGAATTTATTTCTATTATGTGTTTTTTTTAAGCTGCACATATTTAATGTATAGAAGTCGAGGAGTTTGGGGATAAGTATACACCTGTGAAACCACAACCGCTCTCCATGTACTTGTTTGGTTAACTTTATCTTTCCTCACGAGGGTTGACCTTCTCTGCAGGATTCATCCTCCTCTTCTCAGCAGTATCTTTAGCAAAATCTGAATTAATCCATTCACAATGACACTGAGTAGGACTCGAGCAGGACAGTCTATGGTGGATATTGGACTCTAAGTCCTCAGGTCACTTTGGGAGTGAGAGGGACTGTGCTAGAGACCCCACAACCCTGCAGAAGAGATCAGACACTTGCGATTGATCCCATTTAAGGTTCCCCACAGTGTGAGTCATAAAGTTCTCTTTATTCTTTCACTGGTCTGACAAATATGTGTTGAATCAAACACCTCCCTCCCCCACCTCCCTCCCCAAAAAACAAAACACCCACATGCGCTCCTTTTAAGGACAGACTAAACCTTTAAGAAAGAAGAAAAATATTTTCTTACCATCCCATAACTTGCAAAGTCAAATTCTTCTCCAAAGGTATAATTGATATTCTACACAGAGTATTTCATTTAATACAGCCCTGTCTCCCAATTTTGAATTGTGCAGACTTGGGTCTGTTAGAAATAGGAAGCTGACCATTTACAGAGTATTTCCTTTTAATCATCATTCCTTTAGCTACATATTGGCAAGACAGAAGTTTCAAAAGGAACTTTTTGCAAGGACTGGATAAAATTATTTGTTAAGAGTCTCTCTTGGGTAATTATAGGTCAGGAGTGAGGAAGTGGGGGACACAGAGACCTACCTTCCTGGATACGTGGTACAAATTTTATGTGATTTTGTATAAATTTTAGAGTTGGTTCATTTATTCTCAATAAATTCTTCTATAACCTCATGAAATCCTCTACCTATTGATATATAAAGATGCCTAAATCAAATGGACCCGACTTTCTTTAAGATTCTGACGTCCAAACTGATTAACAGCCGGTAGGTAACTCTTATTGTGGAATTTTGTCTGGGTGTGCTACCCTTAATACTAACTCACCTGGAATATTCCTTGGTTTTTAGTAAAGAAGCATCCAGGTGATTGAGGTAATTTAGGGTGCTTATTTGAAATAAGGCTGTTGCTTTACTTAATAATTTTATTTATTTATTTTTTAATGTGAGTGTGGCAAAGTATTAAAAGGGTGTTATTACTGCTTTATCATTTCTGAAGTATTTAATTTAGCTGTAGTAAGGTTGAGGGAGAGCAGTGATATTGAGCAGTCATCATAAGAAACAAAGCGGGAGAGGTAAGCAGGCCAGCTCATAGAGAATCTTGTATTCTACGCTAAAAATTTGAGGCCTAAAGTCGATTGCCAAAGGCAGTGGGAGCCCATTGAAGAATTTTATATGGTGGAGTGACGTGACTGTGTGTTTTAGAGATAAGGCTGGTGGCAGTGTGGAAAATGAATTTAAGAAGGACTTATCCATTCTTTCATCCCACAAATATTATGAATGTTCTATTCCCTCAAGGAGCTTATGTTTTCTGAGGGACACAAATGACAAACAACATATTGGACCATTTATTTACAATTATGATGAGTGCTGTGAATGAGGAGCACAGAGTTGATTAAGAATGTGAAAGGAGGGAACTAGTTTGAGGGGGGAAGTTAAAGGAAGGCTTTCTAGAGAATAAGATTCAAGACACAGAGACAGCTATGTCTGTTTCCTAACAAGAATAGTGGGGTTGGATAGAGTCAGATCTGTTGGGGAGATTACATAGAACAGAATCAAAAAAAGAGTTGACAATGGTGTAAAAGAGGGGAGCTAGGACTCTAGGGAAGAAAGACAAATATCTGGCTTAGGCAACTGAGGGGATGATGGTGGCATCCATCTAAGATATGGAATACAGGAAAAGCAGATTTGTGAGATTGGGAGATGAGGGAAGTGGCTGATTTTGGAGTGTTCAAAGGCCATGTTGGTTAAGATGCCCAGTAAGTAATTGGATATAGGAATTTGGAATAAAAGAGAAAACTTTGTGCTGGATTATAGTTTTTTAAATTATTAATATGTAGCTGATAACTGTAGTTATAAGAGTAGAAGAAATAGTTTGTAAATAATTTTTAGAGTGAGAATAGAAGAAACTGAGTGCATTAAATATTAACGTTTAAGGGATAAACAGAGTAAGAGGAACTCCTGTGGGATATTGAGAAGGAACTAATAGGGAGTCGGGAAGGAATCCCGGATATCATGGTCCGTGGAAGACAGGGAAGCATTGGTGCCAAATGCTACAGAGAGGTCAAATAGAATAATGAAAAGTACCAGCTACATTCAGTCACAAAGATGTCACTTAATGAGGTCAGTTTCCATGGAATGCATCGTGAAGGCCAGATTACAGCAGCTGAGGAATTGCTGGGAAATAAGGAGGCAGAGAAACAAATGAAGACAACCGATTCAAGATTCTTGGTTATTGAGAGAGGAAAGATGTTGTCATGAAAAGGTGTAATAGGGTATACGTACTGTTTTGGTTCTTAAATTTCTTTTTCTTTTTTAGCTAATCTGAGCATGTGCTGTGTTTGGGAAAAAGTCAATCAGAGAGAGAATGATCAGAGATGTAGTAGAGTTGGGGTGTCATGGCAAGAGTGACGTCCCAGGGAGACAGACAAGGTGGGATCCCAGGAACTGGTGTGGATAGATCTGAGACTTCTGTCTCTGAAGCAAGCCTGTATCACTTCTCCCCATGACCTTGTGATAAAATGATTACAAAAGAATACATTCATACAAATGTACAGGAGAAAATGAGAGCGGTACCATCAGAAGTTGAGAGAATTCAATGAAATTCTAGGAGATGGAAAGTGAATAGAGTTTTCACTGATGTAGCAGGGAAGCTGCAGCCCAGAAGCTCTCAGGAAAGAAAGGGCTAAGAAGAAAGCTGGTTTGCTTGGCAGGATTCAGAGAGGGTCAGGCCTCAGAGACACAAGGTTCAGCAAAGCATTCATAACAGGGGATGGAATTCTCTATATGAAATAATCAACTGCGACGGTGTGTGTAATGCTTGCACAACTTCCTCTAATCCTCAGTTAGATGATCAGAAGTTTCTTCTCTGAATAAATTAGACAGCATCTCCCCCACAAATGACCTCCAAATGGTGTTATTTAGGGACCCCCATATAATGGCTTGTTCACTTAGTTATGACCGTAAAGCAAATTGAGTCAGCCGAAAAACATCATCCATGTTAACAAAACCTCCAACTGGCTTATTTGTGCCTTATACTCAAATAGGAACAAAGAGTAAGGGATCACCATGCATTTGAGGTAACACTCCAACACCAATGGAAAATAAACCAGATGTCCCTGAGGAAATATACTGCGAGAAACAAAAGAGAAACACAAATAAATTCTAATAAGTTTCGTCAGAGGAGGGATTAAGGATGCCGTGAGAAAGGAAATTCAGAGCACAAAAGAGACCTCTTGGAAATTAAAAATGTTTACTGAAAAATTTAAAAATGCTGTAAAAGAAATGGAAGATAAAGTTGAGGAATCTCCTGGGAAATAGAACAAAATGGCTAAGGGAGGGTAGAGATTTCATGTAGAGCAATAAGCATTTAAAATTGCTGATGTACAGAAGGGGAGAAAGAGCTGACTGGACATACCCAAGATTGGTAGGCAGTACTGAGGTTCTGGAAAAGGTAGAGCTTCAGGCAGTAGTAGAGAAAGCTGTGTGAATTGGCACAAATAATCTAACCTCTTTGTAATTTCTCATCAGCAAGATGAAGACAATAAGATCATTAAAAAGGCTAAATTATTTCAAACAAGAGGAAGAAGTACCTGCCTTATAGTAAATGCTCTCTAAATGTTAGCAATTAGTATGACCTGAGTCCTTTTCTCAAGGGAAAACCAAGCTCTTGGAATAAAAAAATATTAAAAAACATACACAGAATTTTATGTCAAAGAGCTCACTCTTGTAGATGAACCCACACTTAGCTTTCAGACTATTGCTTATGCTATGAGTTAACAAATCTGTTTAGAAGCTCATTTAACATACTCTCTCTGTACTGTTTTATCCTCTTCTCCTAAGGCACTGTGGAACACTGTGGAACAACAAAGATAAAAATCTTGGTGTATATCTCCCAAGTTAATTCCCTCACACAAACAGATGTGAAATATCAACTGTTACAAGAACTACCAGAGTCAGATGATGGTAGGATTATCTGTTCTTGAAGTTTAAAATAGTGAAAACCCAGATCGCGGTTGAAACAGACAGCAGCCCCCGTGGTCACATTTCTTTCAAGGAAGCCAGGCCTGATATGGTGGGATTCTCACGAGGGCATGTAGGCAACATTGTTGGTGTTTTCCTAGGACCCTCAGCTATAATAGCAGCAGCCCTCAGGGGAAAAGGGAAACAGAAGTCAATTCCTCAGGGATATTCCCCTTTCCCTGCCTTTGTATGGCCTGGTATGAGTTTATGATTAGGACAGAATTTTCTGTTTTTATACACTGTGTGTAAGCTCATCATCAGCCTGACCCAAACCAATAACCTTTAAGTAACCTTTAAGTAAATCTTGAAACAGTTCTCTTTAAGGCATTGTGCTTTCAAGTATTAGAAATGTTAGTTGGTTGGGAAGATCAGGACACACGGCTGCAAGTAACAGAAAGCCCCTCTCAAATCAACTTTATCAAAAAGAAACATTTTCATTGTCCATTCACCTATCAATGGACATTTAGGTTGCTCCCATATCTTGGCTATTGTAAATGGTTCTAGGTGTTTTGCTGTAAGAATCTTTGCCACAAGCTCTTTCGCCACAAACATTTTCACTGCACAACTAATTATCTGTAAAGGCAATTTTGCTGTAAAAGCTAAAATAACTGGTTGATTGACAGTTTTGGTTTTATTTGGTTACAAATGGCTTTCATTTGATTACAAATATGCATCCTAGTATTTGGATGAAACTGATACCTCTTTTAATGAAGGATGGCATTTTAGAGGAAAAAAGATGCAATACCAAATGAGGAGACAAATCAACAGGCAAAAAAAAAAAGTATAAAACTATGAACAAAAGACTTGGAAGACAAAGTGCTTGGATAACAATCCACAAAGTAAAATCTGTTCTTTGCATAGTATTGCCATGAATCTGTACTCATTTAAATATTCAAATATTTGTATTCAAATATTTTCACTTTTTGCAGTCAAGTCTTTTTAATTTTATTATTCATTTTTCATGTTTCATTATGAAAACCATTTGTAACCAAATGAAACCCAAACTGTCAACCAGTTATTTTATCTTTTAGGGCAAAATTACCTTACAGCCAATTAGTTGTGCAGCAAAAATGTTTGCAGTGAAACTGTTTGAGGTGAAGATGCTTATAGCAAAAATACCAGACATGATTGTAGATAATGCTTCAAGGAACATAGGGGTGCGCATATCTTTTCAAATTAGTGTTTTTGTTTTCTTTGGATGAATACCCAGAAGTGGGATTGCTGGATCATATGGTAGTTCTATGATTAATTTTTTGAGGAACCTCCATACTGTTTTCCGTAGTGGCTGCACCAATTTACATTTCCACCAACAGTGCACGAGGATTCCCATTTCTCCACATCCTCACCAACATTTATTTGTCTTTTTGATAATAGCCATTCTGACAGGTGTGAGGTGATAGCTCACTGTGGTTTTGATTTGCATTTCCCTGATGATTAGTGATGTTGACCATCTTTTCATGTGTCTGTTGGCCATCTGTAATGTCTTCTTTGGAAAAATGTGTTTTCAAGTCCTCTGCCCATTTTTTAATCAATTGTTTGTTTTTTTGCTATTGAGTTGTATGAGTTCTTTACATATTTTGGTTATTAACCCCTTATTGGATATATTGTTTGCAAATATCTTCTCCCATTCAGCAGGTTGCCTTTTCATTTTGCTGATAGTTTCCTTTGCTGTGCAAAAGCTTATTAATTTGATTTAGATCCATTTGTTTATTTTTGCTTTTGTTGCCTTTGTCTAAGAGAGAGATCCAAAAAAATAAATGCTAAGACTGATGTCAAAGAGCTTACTGCCTTTATTTTCTTCTAGTAGTTTTATGGTTTCAGGTCTTACATTTAAGTCTTTACTCTATTTCGAGTTTGTTTTTGTATATGGTGTAAGAGAGTGGCTCAGTTTCATTCTTTTGCAGGTAGCTGTCCAGTTTTCCCAACACAATTTATTGAAGAGATTGTCTTTTCCCCATTGTATATTCTTGCCTTCTTTGTCTTAGATTAATTAACCACATAAGCATGGGTTTATTTCTGGGCTCTCTTTTCTATTCCATTGGTCTATATGTCTGTTTTTGTGCCAGTACCATACTGTTTTGATTACTATAGCTTTGTAGTGTAGTTTGAAATCAGGGAGTGTGAAACCTCCAGCTTTGTTCTTCTTTCTCAAGATTGCTTTGAATACACAGACGCATGCACACACACAAATGCAGGAATATTACTCAGCCATAAAAAGGATGAAATCTTGCCATTTACGACAACATGGATAGACCTAGAGGGTACTATGCTAAGTGAAATAAGTCAGAAAAAGAAAGACAAATACTGTGTGGTTTCACTTATATGTGGAATACAAAACAAAACAAACAAACAAAACAGAAACAAACTCATAGATACAAAGAACAAACTGGTAGTTGCCAGAGGGGAGAGGGGTGGGGGGATCGGCAAAATAGCTGAAGGGAATTAAGAGGTGCAAACTTCCATTTACAAAATAAATAAGTCATGAGGTTGTCATGTATAGATTGGGAATATAGTCAATAATGTAATAACTTTGTATCATGACAGATGATACTAGACTTGTCATGGTAATCATTTTGTGATGTGTATAAATGTCAAATCACTATGTTGTACACCTGAAACTAATATATTGTTTGTCAACCATACTTCAATTAAAAAAAATATTTGTTTGCTCACATACCTGAGAAGTCTGGGATAGAGCTGGCTTCAGGTATAGTTGGGTACAAGAGCTTAAATGATACTAGAGGTTTCTCTGTTTCTCATCTCTGTTTATTTCTGTTTAGGTTAGCATCTTGGCCTCTTTGTCTTGTAATATAGAGAGGCTTCCTCCATGTGACTTGGGAAGATGGTCATTAAACAGCCTTAAATTTAAATCTTCCTACAGCTGTGACTCCAAAGGCAAAGAGAAATACACCTTATTTGAACTAACATAGCAGTCACATGGAGGACTCCAATTGGCCCACCAGTTGGGGGCCTTGTGCTCATCTCTGAATGAACCACCATTGCTGGAGGTCTGGGAGGCCCTGATTGGCCTGACATGGTCCCTCGCTCACACCTGTGGCAGAACTCTGTGATGTAGGGGAGATCTTTCTCAAAGAGGAGGGGGTGTGCTGTTACCACAAGTTTAGCAGATAAAGCTATCGTTACCATATTTGACATCGTGAGAAAGAAAAGAGAAGGTAGATCTGCCTTTGTTTTCATTATGTCCTTGAGTTGATAACCATATTCAATCTTAGTTCCTCAAAAACGTGGTGGATTTCAATGTGTATCAGTTTTTAAGTTGGTGCTTGGAAGATATATTTGACAACTGGCAATCATACACATGCACGTACAATATTATGGGAATTCATTGCAAATAATGCTTTTGATTGAGCTGTTCATGCATTCATTCACTGATTCACTTTTATTTCAACAACCTTTATCAAGTGTCTAGTGCAGGCCATATATAGAAAAAAACTCAGTCTCTGTCCACATCAAATTTACAGGATAATAAAAGAGAAAGACAATCAGATCTACACATACAATTTGAAATTGTTTTAAATGCTATCGAATTATATAGCAAGAATGGACATCTGGGTACTATTGGTATATCAGAGAAGCTTTCTCACAAGAAGTTATACTTAGGTGGAGTTTTGAATGATGCGTAGGAATTAACCAGTTAAGAGTGTGGGAATGAGCATCCAGTGAGAAGAAACAGCATGTGCAAAGGGCTGGAACTGGAAAGGAAGTACTGAATCCAATCTGTTGTATCAGACTGAAGAGAGCGAGGGGCATAAAACGTGGGGCAAAAGATCTGGGATAGGAAGTTATCATTTTTATCCTACATACAATGGGGAGGTCCCTGAAGGGTTTAAATCAAGGCAAAGATAGAATTTGATTTATGTTGACAAAATCATTCTGGTTCATTCATTCATCTATTTATTCAGGCTATAGACTGTGGAACTATGGAACAGGACTGCCTGACTTGAGGCCTAATTTTGCCACTTACTACTCGTGGGACACAGGACAAGTGTCCTCCCTTCTTTGTGCCTTAGTTTTCTCATCTGTAAGATGGGGATAGCAACAGTACCACCATATAGGTTTGTTGTGAGAATTAAAGCGGTTAAAATATATAGAGGTTAGAAAAGTACTTGGAGTATGGTGTTATCTAAGTTCTTGCTATTGTTATTATTATTAAACATACATTTATTGAGCGGTATCTATGTGCCAGGCATTGAGGAAGTATGAAATGGTCTTTGCAAAGATTGGGAGTGTTTTCTCACTAGAGAGTTTATAGTAAGGTTGTCAGACCGTGCTGGGTGTCATTTTGAGCTAAGAGATCGTGATTTATAGGGCTACCTGTAAAAAACCTACGTGTTTTACAGTCATCCAGGCTATTGTCTAAGGATTTCATTTCTGACTTTGCCTCTTCCTAACCAAATGTCTCCTTTCAAGAAGTCTGTTTCCTTACCTGTAATATGGGGACATTAAAAGCACCTACCCCATAGTGTCATTATAAAGAATAAACAAAATTATGTACGTCTGTATTTATGGACATATGTATGTCTACGTGAAGTTTGTAGCACAGCGCCTGCTGCATGCTAATATTCGCTAAATGGTAGATATTATTAATCTTAACTTAAGAAGTGGTGATAGTAGTATATTTTTTTTCAATGCAAGCCTCTTTGCTTAATTTATATATTTTTCTGATACATGCTCTGAGTTATTGAGAAGTTGCGTTCATTGTTAGTGGCTTAAAATATACCCCAAAGAGGAAGAATACATACAACTATTATAGTAGTTATTTTTAGGTAGGGGAATAGAAAAAGCAGAATAGAAATAAGGAGAGATTTACATATTTTACTAAAATATGGAATTTTAAAACCATTGATGGTGAAAATATGTTTATAGGTTATTTGTATATTAAAAACAATTGTTGAGAAGAAGAAAATAAAATAGTGACATACACTAAAATATTTTTTTGCTTGTCTGTTTGTTTGTTTTTTGTGAGGAAGACCAGCCCTGAGCTAACATCCGTTGCCAATCCTCCTCTTTTTGCTGAGGAAGACTGGCCCTGGGCTAACGCCTGTGCCCATCTTCCTCTACTTTGTATGGGACGCCGCCACAGCATGGCTTGACAAGTGGTGCGTCTGTCTGCACCCGGAATCCGAACCTATGAACCCTGGGCCACTGAAGCGGAGTGCGTGAACTTAACCGCTATGCCTCTGGGCTGGCCCCCACTAAAATATTTTCTTGCCTGGCAAAAAATGAACATTTCTAAAACTTGCATGTGCAGCTTTAAATTTTATCCTCTTCTTTTATTATTTATGGGGAAATAAATAAATTGAGTGGATTTTATAAAGCACAAATGTTAGCTCTTTCAGAGGAAAAGTCTGAGTTGAACATCTATGTCATTTTCAAACCTGTCTTCAAATCTACCCTTCTAATTTCTATTCTTCTCTTCTCTAACTAAACATACCACGCATATGCTAGAAGCAGATGGATTTAATTTTTATTATGATCTAACCCAAATGGAAAGTGAAATATGAAAAGGATATTTCCGTTTATATAGCAATAAGTTAACATTAAATCTAGCTTTATGATGTTTGACTTTGAGATATCCTGCCAAAACACAATTGATTGATAGGACTGAAATTAAAACCACTAATGGGGTGCCTCAGTCTATAGATCAAGGGTGAAGATTACAGAGCTAGGGTCATTTTCTTTATTGCCCTTTGTGGAAGGAAAAGTACATAAACTTAAATGAGTCTGTGGGCCTGGGTGCCCTACAGGGATACAAACAGAGGACCAGGTGACCAACCTCAAGGAGTTTACAAGCCTGTGGCAGAGAGACTACAACCACTCAAGAAACAAATGAGGAACAAGTGGCTGGAAGTAAACTGAATATAGGACGGAGACAAGACCAACAGTGAAGAAAAGAAGACCGTGCAGTGGAAAAGAGCATTATTAGGTGAACTTCTTAGCAAATATCTTCACAAGCCAGACATGATTCTAATTCCTTCCTAGCTAGAATTGTCAATACAATCTACTGAGGGAGGTTTTTCAGCATTAAAAAAATGGGAGAATAGGGACCAGCCCGGTGGCATAGTGGTTAATTTCACGAACTCTGCTTCAGTGGCCTGGGGTTTGTGGGTTTGGATCCCAGGAACGGACCTACACACTGCCTGTCAAGCCATGCTGTGGCAGGCGTCCCACATATAAAGTAGAGGAAGATGGGCATGGCCAGTCTCCCTCAGCAAAAAGAGGAGCATTGGCAACAGATGTTAGCTCAGGGCTAATCTTCCCCACACACAAAAAAATGGGAGAATAAAGATTCACTTGGTAAAAATTTTCCTTATAGCCAGCTATGCAGAAGACATATCTCATGAAGAAAAGAAATTTATACATGCATCTTGTATTTCAGGCCCCAAATGATTCTTCTAAAATATAAATGTGTAAACTAGATATTTGGCATGAAAAATTTAAAAGAAGGATATGCTGTGTTTCTCTTAAAGTAAAAGATTTATTCCAACCTTGCAGAGAACAAATGCTTTATTTGTTACTAAATTTAGTTCCTTTTCACCTCCACACTTTCTCCTAGACCATTGGAATTTCCTCTAATTCTCTGATTTTCCTCTTGTTTTTCCTGTGTTTTTGCTCCACTTATTTTCCTTTTTCTGGCTATTTTCAGTGTCTAGTGAAACTAGACAACTGTAGTCCAGTGGTTCCCTGAACTTAAGCTTTCTTTCATGGATGTGAAACTAAAGACAAATTAGAGGACATCAACATAGGATTATCAACTTTTTGTTTTGCTAATGACAGACATAAAACACTAGATTTACTTTTATACAAAATTTACCACATCGTATTTATTTCTCTATTGCTTCTTAAACTGGTGAAAAATTTCTTATTGGCTGACCTCAATCTGGGGACCCACTTTGGGTATACTGCTCCAATCTGAAGGAATTAGTCTAAAGGATCTAATACTTCAGGTTGTGAATAGAGTTAGTTCTATGATCACAAAAAGTTTCCATTAAAAAAACCTTTAAAATTGTGTTTGCTTTTCTGTTAAAGGAAAATGTAATCTTTAATGACTCTTCATCATGGTTAGGGTGAAGTCTGCTCTTCTGAGAATGGCTTGTGTTTTCATTATGGTCCGCATCTGCTGGTAGAGCTTCCTCCTCTTACTATTTATACTCCCCTCCCCCTGTAGGCCTCCACAGACACCCCCTGAGGGCCAGTCCTACTGGTTTGTCAGGCTCCTTTGTGCTTTAACAAATGATAATCTTTCTGAGGGACTTTGGTTTAAATCCCAATTCAAAGGCCAAATCCTAGGGCAAGCCTTTCTAGCTACCTCCAGGTAAAGCTAGTGGATTCTTCCTCTGTGCTTTCATGAATATATGTATGTCTCCCCTCTAATATCTCCTATCATATTGTATGGCAATGTTTGATTTATATGTTCTCTTCTAGAGAAGAGAAACTTGAGGATAGAAACTGTATCCTTTTAGATTTTTATTATGCAAATAATATACATTGCAGGAAAGTTGAAATATGTGAGGCAAAAGTAATCTACGCTAACTTTGAAATTATAATCTTTCAACATGATTAAAATCTTAGGCAAGACCGGTTTGTACTGGTTTATGTAGGCAAAAGGAAGGAGTAGAGAGATTTATTCTCCCACTGGCATGAATTCTGCTGTTCTGATCACCATCTACACCAGTCCCTACCACCCCCACCAGCCCTTAGAAGACAGAATGACTACAGTCAAGTGTTTTTGTTTGTTTAAAATAACACTCCCCACCCCCACATAGATCTATGTCTATATGTAAATAATGAATTAAAAAATATCTGGATGGATATATACACACACCAAAGTAAACAATGCATAGATATATATTTTCAATTATTGTGAACATCTTTCCATGTCAATAAATGTACTTTTATCACTTTTAATAGCTGCCTAGTTAGGCTACTTGGCTGTATCTTATTTGGATCTTTTTTATTCTCTGGCACAGTGTCTGGAATAAATATTTGTTGAGTGAAGGACAAAACGTCTCCTCAGTACTTTTATCTAAACCTGATTCGAGAATCTAATTAGCCTAGCAGTGACTTTACACACAGCCTCCAGTGGGAAAACAGGAAGGAAAACGAAAGGGAACTCATGCCGTTGGAGTGACTCAGTCTGTTTTTGTGTTTCATTTCCTCTTATCATAAAGTAAAAAACTGAAAAAAAAAAAAAAAAAAGATGTGGCTTCACAAAACATCATCAGCATTTCCTCGCTTAAAATGACAACGTAGCAACATATGATTAGGAAAATTGATTTGGGTACCCAGATTGTATGCTGTTGACGCAGGAGGCAACGGTTACTCTCACCAAAACATTACCTTTCCTGAGCTATTAAGAATTCTGACATCATGTTATGAAATAAAGTAATTGAGAAAATAATAAATTGATCTGAGAAATTCCTTAAATATGTGTATTGTGCATTATGTGACTGGCAAGAAGCATGCAGTTGGGCAGGACTTACCCTCCATGTGCCCAAGATTGGTGAATGAGGTCATGCAGCACTCCTGCCCAACACCAGGAAGGCAGAGGAAAACCCACTTTATCTCCAAATGTCTTCTCTAAAGTCTTTTAACCTTTACTCGGCACCTTGAACTACCCCCTCCCTCTGCTCCTCCTCTCCTCATGCACTTGACTGACTAGTGATTTGAGTAGGATGTGAAGGTACCATGGCCCCAGCCCCAAACCATTGTTTATTGAGCCGGACCTGCTGCTGCCTAGAGGAATCCCCAGCCTTCATCTTCTCCAGCCTTTGTGGATGAGCCGTTGTTCTGAAGAGGGAGAGAGGGTCTGTACCATCTCCCAGAACAGGGTTTAGAGAATAGCTGTGGTCACTTAACAGTAGAAGTTGCCTGCTCAACAGCCAGTCTCTTTTTCTCCTTGCTAGCAAAGCCCTGACTTTGGATGTTCACTTCTCCCCCTGTGACTCAAGGGTAAAATCCTGGTTAGTTTTGGGAATCGTATTCCCGTGTTAGAGATTGGTGTAGGGGTGAGTATATGATCTAGTTCTAGCCAAGGAGCACTTCTGGGAAGGACCTCATCATTCTTTAAAGGAGACCCAGGGAAGAAACAGTCTCTCTTCTTATATTGGATGGCTGTGGTAGGTGGAGTGATGCCAAGAACTGCAGAGTCTACCTTGTGACATGAAGGGAGATTCAGCCCAACATGGCGAGGATGGAGAAATAGAGAAAAATGGAAAAAACAAGGTTCCCTGATGAATTTGATAAGCCATTGAAGTACCATATCCTGGAAGTACCTACCTCTGGACTTTGTTTTCACATGAGATAAGAAATTGACTTACTAGTTGAAGTGGAGGTTGTCTCCTTACAGTCAGAAGCATCCTTACTGCTAAACTCTCAACATTAGGAGACCCTAATCCTGATTTCGGACCCCAGGAAACTCAGTCATAAGTCAATTTTAAACTCAAATGCGTTCAGATATATAATATCTATTCTTTTTGCTTTCTCCAATCAAAAATTCCACTTAATACAAAATTCTGTAAAAAAAATAGTGAAAAAATAATTAGACATCCCCACCTGGGCAGATTCTACCTTTCCAATCTCAGACACTTCTTCCATTGCTTCTACCAAATC
The DNA here is from genome assembly GCA_031878705.1 of Tapirus indicus. Classification (NCBI taxonomy): domain Eukaryota; kingdom Metazoa; phylum Chordata; class Mammalia; order Perissodactyla; family Tapiridae; genus Tapirus; species Tapirus indicus. The sequence goes on along the minus strand of CM062939.1, from coordinate 23,889,201 downwards.
AGATTTTAGAGCTCCTGGGATAAGTATATTCTTTACTATATATGAATCTTTACCAACACCGTTCCATCTATGGAAAATAACTTTGTATTGCACTTGTATCTAGTGAAAATATAGCCATTCTTCAAATCTAGTCCAAATGCTATTATCTTCCAACATTCCACCAGTCAAAATAACTTCCTTAGTCTGTGTATTATTCTTGATGTGGATGAGTCTTTTTGCAGTTCTCCTTCTTGCTTTACTCTACATGTATACATTATCAGTCTCCTCAAATAAAAATTAAATTTCTTTAAGGCAGAAGTGACATTATTTTTGTTAAATGGTTCAAGGAATTATGTCTTTTTCGTGTTAGTATCTCTCCTATAGCCCTGGTACATTGTCTCTTAGGTGGCAGGTGCTCCATACAATTTGCCAAATTGGCCACATGTGAAATGAAAGGGTTGGATTAAATGATGCTTAAGATTCTTTCTGATTCTAAGGGACAGTGATGATTAAAGTGAAGTGTAACCATGGTTCTTTGAGATATACAGAAGTCTGAGAGTTGAAAAGGAAAGAAAGGAAAACCATAAATGTGAGTGGTGGTGAAATAGAAATATCTAGAACTTTTTTAAATTAGATTAGTGTTTTTAAAACTGTGCTTCTATTTTTGGATATCTTTACTCATGATATTTACTTTTTGATGACTTTATCTGGATAGCTCTTTGCAAATGCAGAAAGTCCCCTTGTTTGGGAGGAATGTGCTGAAAATAGAATCTCATGTGGGGCCCATCATAAATCTTTTACAGGCCTGCCAATATTTTGGGCTTTATTGTAAAGTCATCTGCCCTTGTTTTGAACTTTGCACGTCCCTGCCATGTTGAACTTGGAGGGGGATTTGCTTTGCTTGAGGGAAAGACTCCAGTGGGCTATTTTTGAACTTGCTTTGACATTTAGGCTTGGAAATACTGTATTTTCCAATATACTCATCCCTGCATAAGCTTGCAGCACAGATGTCAAAGTATATCAAGTCAAAATTTTAATCATCCTCTAACAGATCTTTCATAGGGATTTCCCTATTGTGGACTTCTCTTTGTGTAGATTAAGTGATGGGTACAAAATAAATACAAGATGGGGGAAAGCACGCAAGGTTCAAGGAGTCAAACTTATCCCTTAATTATTTACCTCACATTCTCATCTCTAAGGTTTATGAACGTAGGAAAGACACACACACAAAACTCCCAGAGACTCTGTGTTTAGTTTTAGCTTAATGAGGGATCAAATCTCTGCTTGTTTTTCCACCACCACCTCAATTCGTTCAATTGGCTCACGTGAGAGATGGCAGCTAGGTACACATTAGCTACTTGGAAGGTTCCACTGAAGCGGTGAAGTGGAGGTGGGGTGTGGAGGGGACAGCAGGAGGAATAAAATGAAGGCTGCTGCAGGAGGGTAAAAGAGCGAGCGTGGGGAAGTTTCACCTACCCCTTGACTGGGCATGGAAAATGGAGATTTCACCCAGAGGCAGCAGTGAGCTGCTGAAGAAGAAATCCTGCCATGTGCTCATCTAGAAGCAGGCATGGCCTGGGAATTTGGCAGAGTGACCTGCAGCCAAGGTCAATCAAGTGCGAACTGCAGAAGTGGAAGGCGTCAATAAATGCTTGTTGTGTTAAATTGAATTATGCTTTTGACTGATGGCCATTTCTTCACAGTGAAAAGTAGCCACTAAACCAACCTGTCAATATCTTTGCACCTTTGCTTGTGTTATTCCTTCTATTCGGAAACATCCCTCTTTCTCTACCTAACTCCTATCCTTTCCCCAAAATTTGGGAACCCCTAAGCAGTCCTTAAAAGCTTCTTTTTCTGAAGCCTTTCCTGGTCCCACTTCTACCTCTCACTAGGTAGAATTTATCTGTTTTTGAGCTTCTCATGCATATGGCAAATGTGTATAGCCCCTTTAAAACTTTAGTGCATTTATTTTATTTATTTTTCTCCTGTTTTTGGCCCCTTTAGGGTAGGGACTGATTCCTAATCATTTTTATATCCCTAGAACTCAGCACAGAGCCTGTCTTGTGGCGAGGATTCAATGCGTGTTAGCTCAATGCATAAATGAAGGAAGTAAATAAATGAAGGGTGGTGGGGGGAGCGGTTTAGAGAATAAATTGGAAAGGGTTAAAGGATTTCAAAGCTTTACCTAGTGGGTCTGTGGATTGGTGGTTACCACCCTACAACTAATTCTTTAAACTGTCATTCCTTTCAGGGACTGGAACACTGCAATATGAGCTAGCTCTGTTTTGGAATCCTGCTATTTTGTACTGTTTAGGGTTATCTTCTCCTCCCCCAACTAAATCCCATGTGATCTCAGAGAAGAAATGGACATCTCGTCCTCCGAAAAAGGTTGCAAATTTGCATCTGAATTTATTCTGTGACCTTCACTAAGTACTTACTGGGTGTTTATAATGATCTGGGCACTATGCTAACACACACAAAGGGTAAAGGATTCTGTAATTTGCAAAATCTGCACAAGCCACTGTCTTGTCTTGGAAGTTCCCAAGAAAAGATTCCAGAAAGCAATTCACTAGTGCCCTATATTTCAGTTTTTCCCCTCTCATTGTTGGTAGCGAATGAAGAGGTCAGCAGGAAATCTCTCCTTCACCCTGGGAGGTATTTGGGTTTATAGGAATTGGAGGCAGGCAGATCAGTCTTTGAATCTGCTTTCTTCACCAAGAGCTGTATGGTAATTCCCTCAATACCTGTAAACATCAATTTCTTTCTCAACAAAGATGGTAATACCTATCAGCTGTGGTTGTAGTATGAATTAAATGAGATAATGAACATGTGAATGTATCTAGGAAATAACAGTGCTCAGAAAATGGTAGGTACTGTCAGTATTATTATTCTTTCATATGGTTCAGAGTCCTTAGAAGAATACTCTTCAGCCAACCTCGTGACATCTTTATCAGTGTGCATCACTTGTACATTTAGAGCAGACAATACATTAAACTCTTTTCTCGAGTGAGAGGAATCCCTTGTAACATACTGTAAAAATACGTTGATGGAGAAGAGACCCTGACGAGAGAACTCCAAGGCTGCCACCACTGCTACAATACTGGGATTTCTTCCTTGAAGTCTTGGAACCACTCTAAGCGCAGAATTCTCCTACTGGGCTTGGCTAGGACTGGTTGTGTGGTGGTGCCTCTTGGCTTAAAGGACAGCACAAACCATAGAATTTTCACTATGGAATCAAAAAAGCTCAAGTTTAAAACCCATCTTTGCCGCTAACCACCTAATTGATCTTGAGAAAGTTAATCAAACATCCTGTGGTTGACAGAGTGAGGTCCCCTAATGATGTCCATATCCTAATCCCTGGAATGTGTGAATATGTCACCTAACACAGCAAAAGGGATTTTGCATTACAGATGTGGTTCAGTTAAGGACCTTGAGATGGAGAGAATATTGTGGGCTTCCCAGGTGGGTTCAGTGTCATCACAAAAGTCCTTATCAGAGGGACATAGGAGGAATCAGAGGCAGAAAAAGGAGACGTGACAATGGAACCAGACTTTGGAATGATGTGATTTAAACATGGAGGAAGGGGCCACCAGCCAAAGAGAGCAGGCGGCTCTTGAAGTCAGAAAAGGCAAGGCAATGGATTCTCCCCTGAAGTCTCTCTCCAGAAGGATCACAGCCCTGCCAACAAACATTGTAGTTTTGTTTTGTGTGTGTGTGTGAGGAAGATTAGCCCTGAACTAATGTCTGTTGCCAATCCTCCTCCTTTTGCTGAGGAAGACTGGCCCTGGGCTAACATCCGTGCCCATCTTCCTCTACCTTATATTGGATGCTGCCACAGCATGGCTTGACAAGCAGTGCATCAGTCCGTGCCCGGAATCTGAACCCATGAATCCTGGGCCGCTGAAGTGAAGCACAGGAACTTAACTGCTACGCCACTGGGCCAGCCCCCAAACATGGTAGTTTGTGATAATTTGTTACAGCAGCAATAGAAAACTAATACACATCTCAAGCTTTAGTTTCCTGTATCTCTAACAATGCTGTACTACAAATGTTTATTGTGTCAGGTAATATTTTAGGCCTGGATGAATAATACAATATCCTTGCCATCAGGGAGCTTATGCTATAGTAGAGAGACAGATCACAATTGAAAAATGATTTTTAAGGGGCTGGCCCTGTGGCATAGTGGTTACGTTCAATGTGCTCTGCTTCGGTGGCCCAGGTTCGCAGGTTTGGATCCCAGGCACAGACCTACACCACTCGTCAGCCATGCTGTGGCAGCAACCCACAAATAAAGTGGAGGAAGATTGGCCATAGATGTTAGCTCAGGGCTAATCTTCCTCACCAAAAAAAAAAAAAAAAAGAAAAGAAAAGATTTTTAAGTAGTGCAAATTTCCGTGGAGGAATACAATAGATCAAAAGGATAGAGAGTGTGAGTGGGTGTGAATGGGAGGACCCATTCTAGATGGGGTGTTTGGGGACTTTTAGCAGAATGGTGTTTGAACAGAGGCTGGAATGATGAGAAGGAGCCAGCTGAGTGAAGATCTGCAGGAAGCACTTTCCAGGAGGAGAGAACAATACATCCCATGGTGCTTCCATAGGCTGGGACAGGAATTGGCCAGGAGGACCAGTGCAGCTGGAGTGGAGCAAGTGAGGGAGCCAGGGGCGTGAGATGACGTGGGAGCATGTTGGAGCCCACTCAAGGAGTTTGGATTTTATCCTAAATGCAATAGGAAGTCTTTGAAAGATGTAAACAGAGGCATGACTTCATTTGACTTCAATTAAAAAAATCATTCTGGCACTTTGGTGTGGAGCTCAGAGGAGAGGTCAGAGCTCGAGGTGTTTTTCGGTATAAAGTTAGTATTCCAGCTGCAGGACTGGACAGGCTCATCCCGCCATGGAGTGTAGCTAGACAGTTGGGGCCCTTGAACAGTGGGGGTCTGGGAAAGAAAGAGGAGCTGGCAAAGGAGACTGAGAAGGAGCGGCCAGAGAGGCAAAAGAAAACCTCAGAGTGTGGGTGTCCTGGAAGTCACGGGAAGAACGTGCTTCAAGAACGAGGCTGGGCTCACCTTTGTCAAAAATCTCCCTCCAAGTCTAGTTTCAATTTTTATTTATTTATTTTTTGTGAGGAAGACTAGTCCTGAGCTAACATCTGTTGCCAATCCTCCTCTTTTTGCTGAGGAAGACTGGCCCTGGGCTAACATCCGTGCCCATCTTCCTCTACTTTGTATGGGACGCCGCCACAGCATGGCTTGACAAGCAGTGCATCAGTCCGCGCCTGGGATCCGAACCTGCAAACCCCGGGCTGCCAAAGTGGAGCACATGAACTTAACCACTTTTCCACCGGGCTGGCCCCTAGTTTCAATATTTAGAGATAGCATATGGACACAGAGGTTAGAGCTCACAGAAAACTCCCCAAAATGACAGCCATACTTAATATTAGTGTTGATAAATTAATTCATCATTCTCTTCATTGCTCAGAAACAATACCTTAGAGCAGACCGATCTTACAGCTGCCCGATTACTTTTTTTTTTAATCTGCATTTTCATCACGATTCCTTTCTTTTTCTTTTTGAGAAAGATTGGCCCTGTGCTAACATCTGTTGCCAATCTTCCTCTTTTTCTTTTTCCTTCTGAAAGCCCCAGTACATAGTTGCGTATCATGGTTGTAGAGTTGTAGCTCTTCTATGTGGACTCCACCTCAGCATGGCCTGATGAGCAAAGAGTAGGTCTGCACCCAGGATCCGAACCAGCGGAATGAGTGAAGCGGAATGAGCGACCTTAACCGTTACCCACCCAATTACTTTTTTTCTTCCAGTATCTTTCCTGTTTTGTTCTTGCTGGTTCCCTTGTTATGGTGGGTTCTATAGATAGTGAAGACTGGCCAAGGGAAGACACTTCACTGAGTGAAGACACTCAATGGACTCTTTTCTATACTTGTGTAAGGACTAGCTTTTGAAAGACAACAGGAAGAGTTTAACAAAAGATAATACTTTGGTACAGCTAAGGAAGATACTGTTGACTAACTGTCTGCTTTGCATCATTTCCATTATAATGAAATGACAATAAAATCCCACATTACAGGACACGAACAATTGCACAGTGGTAAGATCGGATACTTTATCATGCATGTACTAACAGAAGGTTTGAGCAAACGATTTCTAATTTGTTTCAGTCTCATGACAGCCTCTTGTTTATTATTTTTTTGGTGCCATCTGTCACTCTCTGCTCTTTCTCATAAGGGCTATAATGAAATAGTTTTACTATTTGAATTAAATATAGTTTTGTTTTGAAAATTCTGATGCCCCTTAAGATTGTTGGCAATAGTTGTAAAGCTGCCCATGGGAGGAGCAGGCTAAAAGAAAAAACAAGTGCTCAGTGGAGCTAGTGAGTCATTTCAATCTGAGAGCATTTCTTAGGATTTGGTGTCATTTAAAATCACTTTGAAGCCTCCTCTCTTAATTAAGGGTTTCAGAATGCTATTCCTGCCCTGTCCTAGCCGATGATGCAGAGAAGTGTGCTTTGCCCTCTCCAAATGCATACATTCTCTTTCTAGCTCTGCCTGATGCCTCTCTGTTCCCGGGTCTCTGCATTCCAGCTTTATTTGGAAGGGGCCTTCAATCTCCTGCCTCAGGGCCTTTGCAAGGGGTGCCTCCTCTGCTGGAGCTTACACAATCTGGTCCTCAGGGTAGAAGCATCAACTCAAATAGTTGTGCTCTCCTGTGGCTCTGGGATCTGAGCTGAGGGGCCTTCAGGGAGGCCCAGCAAACCTGGTAACATTCTGGCCGGTGGCGTGGCATGGGACCTGCGTCTCCAGGGAAACCATTCCCCCAACCCCCATCTTTCGTGGCTCCAAACCACACCGGGTTGCAGGATGTCTCCACAGCCACATGGAGCTTGCTGTTCAAGCCGGTAAGAATTGCCGCAATATCGTGTTTAGCCAGCTCTTCCTCTACCAAGTAGAGATCACTCATTCCCCTGGGGCTCCCTCCTGGCCTGGTACAGAGCTCATTTTAGACACTCAACTAGCATTCAAGGAGTAAACGTAGCGATGCTTCCACTCTTTCGCTGTACCTTACCTTCTGTGTGCTCCCATTTCTCTCCTTACGAAGCTTAATTCTGTAATCCTTCCTTATAATCAGTCTTCATCTACATCCTTCACTCCATTGCCTCTTCTCCCTCTGTCTTAGTTTTTTATGCCGCAATAACAAATTATCACAGACTCAGTGGCTTGAAACACCACCTCTCTGGTCTCGCACAGTTTCCAAGAGTCAGGAGCCCAATCAAGCGTGAGGCAAGTCCCTTCCTTGAGCCAAGATGTCGGCCGGGGCTGCATTCTCATCTGAGGCATGGAGTCCTCTGCCAAATGCACACAGAATTCATGTCTTGCAGCTGCAGAACTCACAGTGGTTTGCTTCTTGAAAGCCAGCAGGAGAGCATCTCTGAGCTCAGAGAAGGCCTCACCCTTCTTTGAAGGTTTGCTTGATTAGTCTAGCCCACCCGGTAATCCCCTTTTGATGAACTCTAAGTCAACTGATTAGGGATCTGCAAAATCTCTTCACCTTTGCCACATACTGTGACATAATCATTGGAGTGGTATCCCATCATATCCACAGGCCCTGCCCGAACTCAAGGGGAAGGTGTGTCTACCGGGGGACGGGGAACTTGGGGGCCATCCTAGTCTGTCTACTGCGTTCTCTGTTGCATGCCCCCACCAAAACACCAACCCCCAGTTATATTTAACAATTCCCCTGAATATATGTGTTCCCACGGTTGAGAAAAACAAACATACTGACTGATCTCACTTTAAATTGTTAACCACAAACTTAACCATAATTTCAATTGGGCCTTCAGGGTTTCGAGCTATCCACTCTATTTCTTCTCTTCCTCCTCCAGATGAACACTTCCCTCTAACGCTCTCCTACCCCTCCTCACTGCTTTTTACAGTGAGAACTTAGAAGCATGTGCCGGATGACTTTCACATGCTTCCATTACCTCATCGACCGTCTTCCCTGCATCTGTGCCCACGTGCACTGCTTTCCCTCTTGTCGTGTTGGGTGAGCCATCCACCTGCCTATCACAGGCCATCTCTCCCTCAGGTTGCCCCGAATCCCCTCCTCTCACCTGCTTAAGGCCAATGCTCCCGTAATGGTCTCCTTTATATCCTCCATCATTCAGTTTTCCTGCTGTAAACGATCACTCCTCATCTCATATAAATAGGCTATAATTTCTCCCATCTTAAAAACATCCCCCTCATGACCCCAGCTAGAGACCATGATTCTATTCCTCTTCACAGCAAAGTTCCTTGGAAATTGTCTATGGCGAATCTGTCTCACAGAGATGTCTACACTGCCTTTCCTCCATTCTCTCTTGAGTCCACTTGAATGAGGTATCGTCCCCACCTTTCCCTAGTAACAGTTCCTGCCAAAGTCATGAATGGCCTCCTTTTGGCCAAACGCAGTGGTCAATTCTCACTACTCATCTTACTTAAGCATTTCACACGGCTGAGCACACCCTCCTCCTTGGAGTACTTTCTGTATATGGTTTCCAGGACACCACCTCTACTGCTTCCTGATACAGACATCTAGTGGTTCAATGTCTAAAAGGAAGGTACGAGAGAGTGTGTACACAATGCTACGATTTGTGTAAACAATATGTATTTGCTTGTAGATGCATAAAATACATCTGCGAGGAAACACAGAACATTGGCTGCATCTAAGACAGGGAATCTGTGTGGCTGGAAACAAGATTTAGGTTCTTTTGTATCTTTTGATTTTTGCCATGTTCAAATTAATTTCAATTCAATCACACAAAACTATATCATGGGAATTGGTTGGTTGAATTATGTCAGGAGTGGTGGCAAACAGTGTCTGGTGCCACTAACCCCTTTGCTGGAGTCACTAGGTGGCTTCGGCCACAGGGCACTATGACATCCTCATTGCTCTCTGCTCCTTGAACAATGGCAGTGAGATTTCTGGTGTGGAACACACTTTTGGCAACAGGGCCAAGCAAACGATTTAATTCGTTAGTAAAACAATGTTGAAGGGAAACAGTGCTCACAAACCCCTTTTTGCCTGTGGGGAAAAAGCACATAACAAGCCAGAATGACATGGAGTAAGAGGTGATCGTGAACTTGACATATTCCTCAAATTGTTGTGAGACCAGAGAACCGGAAAGAGAAGGAAAACAAAGTCACCTAAGAAGGGAAAAGAAGAAAGAACAGTCTGATTAAGAGACAATTGAAAGGAACATTGAGGGTATATTAATTTTTAATTAAAATTGTTTTTCTAGGAGACAGTATTATTGCTAAAGTTTTATAAAGGCATAATATTTGTTGCTCATAAACTGTGTCAATCTTTTTTTCCTTGTTTTGTTTCCCAGCTAAAACATTCTGTTTTAAAGCACAAAATTGGATATACTTAAGCTCTCAGTATTGTGTTCTGTTATGGAAGTGAGGGTGGTGGGGTTAAGGTGAATGTATGAAGTGTGTGTATGTGGGGGAGTGGGGGGCAGAGAAAAGGTAGAGATTCCTTTTTAAAAATTACTGAATGGGGGCCAGCCCGGTGGCATAGTGGTTAAGTTAACTGTTCTCCTGCTTCAGTGGCCTGGGGTTGGGGTTTGCAGATTTGGATCCCGGGCACAGACCTACACACCACTCATCAAGGCTTGCTGTGGTGGCGTCCCACACACAAAACAGAGGAAGATTGGCGCAGATGTTAGCTCAGGGACAATCTTCCTCACCAAAAAAAAAAAAATTACTAAATACCTAAGTGAGTCATAGAAAGTTTTTTTCTTATTTGGGCCTATGAGAATTCTCACTTTCCCTTTTCCAACCTGAATCTGACTCTCTAAATTACCCCTTTGTCTACTGCATTTTTTAACTTGAGGGATATGAGAATGAAATGGCCATTTCCTTATTTATCTAGAGCCCTCTTTGCTGACCCTAAATCCTCAAGCTCTTTTAATTTGTGTTCATTCATTTATTTATTTATTTGGTATCTAGGTGGTGAGGAGTCTGGGGAAATGTCAGATTTTAACGCCTACAATGCTAGAATGCCAGGTTCATATCCACAGAGTTGTCAAAGCAAATTAAATGTTAAGCTGTATTAATACATGCTTGGGGCCAATAAGGAGGACGATGACAGTCCTCTGCTGTCATGTAGACTTGCTAGTAGGTCCTCAGGAGAACCTCTTTTGTGAAAGTCAGAGGAATTAGGAAGAGGAGAGTGCATGATACTTGCCTTCAATATTTTAAGGGTGAGAATGAGGACAAGAGTTAAGCTTTGTAGTAAATGCCAAGCAGTAAAATTTGGACCAAGGGTTGCATGAAGTTGCAGGAAAATGATTTCTTTCCAAAGGTCTGAATCCCCCAGAGGGAGAATGGGAGGCTTCAGAAGAGCGTGCGCACTCTTTCTGGTGTTCCCTCACAGGCTGGGCAGGCTTAATTTTCAGTTGGGTCATGGGAGAAGATGCTATTTCACATCTCTTCCATTCCTATTTATGCTCTGGGATAGTGGTTCTTGACCTTTTCTGAGTCTGAATTCTTTTGAGAATCTAATGAAAGCTCTCACTTCTCTCCCCAGAAACAGATGCACATATAATACCATTTCCTCCCGTAATCAATATAAAAAATCAACATAAAGAGAACAGCTCCAGGGAAGAACCCCTAGGTCCCCAAGATCAAATTTTGAAAACTACTGCTCTGCATTATTTCTTGCTTCCAGAGAGTTTGAATAATTAAAGTCTTCATCAGAAACTAAAGATGCTTTTTAATCATGCTTTAAGAAAGAGCATTTTCCTCCAAATTCATTGAAACCTAGCACATAAATCTCTGAAATTAATTTCTTTTTATGGGCTTTGTAGCAGATTGGTCAGAAGGAATAACAGATTAAATGTTTATTAATTTGGAAGCCTTTTGAAGAGTAGAATTCTAAATTTAGCTGAATTTAAGTGCTAACTATTTATAGATTAGTTTATAATGCATAACTTCATTCATTTTCTTACTTGGTCCTATGAGAATCCTGTGATGCAGACAGAGTATTTGTAATCACTTCACTTTACAAATGATCAAACTGAGCTTTGGAGAACTTAAGTGGATGGCGTGAGATCAAAATTAGAGGAAGCATGTAGCTGATGAAGAGTTGGATATACCTGGATTCAGTTCCTGCTTCTGATGTGTGACCTTAGAGAACTCAACATCTCTATACCTTAGTTTTCTCATTTGTCAAATGGGGGTAATGGTAGCATTAGCCTTCCAGAAGTGTTGTCAACCCTTAAAGGAGATTTATGGCCTTCTTACATATCAGTGAAGTACCTAAAGCATGTGTCCTAAGATAATATATATGAAGTGCTTAGCACAAAGGCTAGCTCAGAGTAAGCAATCAGTTATTAAAAAGATAGATAAATGATAAAATTAAAACAGAATGTAATTCTTTTTTTTGGTGAGGAAGATTTGCCCTGAGCTAACATCTGTGCCAATCTTCCTCTATTTTGTATGTTGGTCGCTGCCACAGCGTGGCTGCTGACGAGTGGTGTGGGTCCATGCCCAGGAGCCAAACCCAGGCTGCCAAAGCAGAGCACACCAAACTTAACCACTAGGCCACGAGGCTGGCCCCCTGGAACTTAATTCTTTAGGTCTTTTATTCCTCAGTGCCTTCCAAGACTTACTAATAGTTTTAATAAAAGTAATAGATTTGTTTTAATAAAAAAATTTGATTTTGTTCATTACCCAGAAATATGGTATGATGCAATGGTAAGAACTGAAAACCTACGTTTGATTATTAATATTGTTATTGATTCGCAGTATCATGTAACTGTCCATTTTGCTTCTCTAATGCTGTGTAACAAAATATCCCCAAAAGTTAGTAGCATAGAACAATGCTGTATTATGCTCCTCATTTCTGTGGGTCAGGAATTCAGTGTCTCAAAGACTGAGGGCTGGAATCATCATCTCACTCATTGGTGGGTGGTCCTGGGAAGACTCCCTGGGGTGGGGGATGGCTCCTTGGGCATCTCTTGTTATCTCTGTGTGGCCTCTGCATGTGGTCTTTTCAGTATGGTGGCTTCAGGTAGCCAAACGTCTTACATATCATCAAAGACTTCCTACGACATGTGATCTGAGAGACAGGGAGAGAGAGCCAGGCAGAAACTGTATGCCCTTTTCCCACTTAGCCTCAGAAGGCACACAGCATCGCTTCAGCTGCGTTATATTCATTAGAAGCGGATACAAGCGAATCACTCTGGCCACCTGTATTCAAGGAAAGAATTAGCCTCCATCTTTTTATGGAAAGCTTTAAAACCATCCCTCTGTCCAAGCATCATAATAATCTCTTTATTAATTAATAGCATGGGCAAGTTATTATAAATATATTGGAGGGCGGAGCAGCTGTACAAAAAGAGAAAAGTCTTTAGCTCTGTGCTCAAGGAGATTACAATCTAGTTGGGGAAGATAATACTTTCCTAAGCAAAGATAACCAAGAGTGTCTTTGGAGTGAAAAATTCCAAATGATAAATCGTGCTTGAAGTGAGGAAGGCCCAAGTCCTAGCTCTAGTCCTACCTCTAACATGCTGTGTGGCAACGGCCATCCCATTCAGGGTGCTTGGATTTCTGTTTCTTTATCAGAGCGTGTGGAGGTGGGGTGGGGCCTGTGTGGAGATGGGTGAGCCCTCTGCTTCTTCTTTGGTGTTCCTTTAAGCCATAAATCTGTGAAAGAGGATTAACTTAAATTTACCGATTTCTTAAATTTATCAAGTATATCATATGTGCAAGGTGCTCTGCTACGTGCTGTAGGGAGCGCAGAAGTAAATTAATTCATATGTACTGCATGAATGGATACATCTATATTATTATATATATTATATATGTAGTATAAGTGTATATTCTTATGATACAGAGATAGAAAATTTTTATTTCTGTGCAGTGAATACATATGATGTAAAACAAATAGAAAAGGATGCATGTGAAGGCTATGTATATATAATATTTAAAACACTCACAACTCTAAGAGATATATATGAAATTTATGTATTAATTCAACAATTATATGTCAAATAATTGTCTGCATCAACTTCACCCTTTGGAGTAATGGACATGTACGGTCTCCAGAGGCAGCAGACTTAGTCCTAGTTGCTTCTTTCTTACCTAGTTTGGGCGAGTTACTTATCCTTACAAACCCTCAATAGCCACATCCATAGAATAATGGGCTTGAAGTGCTTTACAAGTTTCCTTCAAATTCTTAAAAAAGCATCGATTTACTGACTTTTGGTTTTTTGTTTATAACTATCTGTGACTCCAAACACATGTGTGAAGACATTCTGTATTCTAACACTCTTATTGAGTATCTATAGTGTAAATGCTTGAATATATTAAGAATGCCCCTTAAATAAAATTTTCTATTGAATACTCTATAAAGCAAAAAGAGAAAGCCATCTTATAAGAACAACCCTGTCCTGCACTCAGATTTTTTTGTATTACAGAGTGCATCATACATATATCTACAAAATTATCGTGACTTGCCTTATGTGTCCTGGGACATTATTAAAGTGTCTCATTGGTTACAATTCTGATTTTATCTATCTCCTGAGCTTTGCCATTCTTGTCCTTTTAAGGGCCTTCTCTGGTCAGTAACAGCACTTCTGGGCCCTAACCCAGAGCCTCCTTGATGGGTAAACATTATATTCCCATATAAGAGGGATGAAACCGACTCTTAGCAGGCAGCACTGCTGGAGAAACCATCAGGTCCAGGCAATCTGCGCTTAAGGAAAATTACTGAATTATACAAAATTATAGAGTGACTCATTCCTATATCCTGGAGAGCGGGGTCTGGCCTGCTGAGATTTGTGAGGAGGAGGGTAAAGTCCAGTTTATTTGTATTACCTTGTTTAATCCTCAAACAAGCTTATATGATGAGTAACCTGAGGTACGAAAGGGCTAAGTAACTTGCTTGAGGTAAAATATCTAGTAAGGGGCAGAGGCAGGAGCCAAGGTTAACTGCTGGAGTGCAGATTTGTGGGGCAGTGGAATGTAGGCTGGTTTAGGGTATCTGGTGGCCTGTTTCCAAGCCTGGTCTAATCTAGCATGGACCAATGAGGCGATGGTGGTCCAAGTGGAGGTGGAAAGAACGACAGAGACAGTTCAAAAGAAAAAATATCAGAGCTTGGCAACAAGTTGGAAAGGAGATGAAGGGAAGGAAGAGTCAAATGACTGCATTAAAAACTACTGTGGGGAAATGTAAATATTACTGCTTTGGCTGAGGAGTCCCACCTCCTTGAAGTATAAATAGGAAATTTTGTTTTCCCCCAAATTACTACCAACCGTGCCCTCTTTTTTTTTTGCTGAGGAAGATTTGCCCTGAGCTAACATCTGCCACAATTCCTCCTCTTTTTTGGTTTGAGGAGGATTAGCCCTGAGCTAATATCTGTGCCAACTTTCCTCTATTTTGTATGTGGGTCACTGCCACAGCATGGCTGATGAGTGGTGTAGGTCCACACCTGGGATCCGAACCCACGTACTTGGGCTGCTGAAGCAGAGGGAGCCAGACTTTAACCACTCTGCCATGGGGCTGGCCCCAACTGTGCCGCCTTCAAACAGCATTTCCTGCTGGATGACAGGTTCCTTTAACAACATCTCAGGCCTGGTCCATGACTTTTTTGTCAGTTTGGGTATTAAAGTCTTATTTCAGTTATTATTCATGGGCTGTGTGTGGAGGCCAGTGCAGCCACACGGGGCCCCGCTCTCAGAAGGACCACGGGCTTGGAGTTTAATATTCTGCAATTGTCATCCTGAAATTCTTAAGGATGTTACCTTTGGATTTGTGCTTTGTGAGTGAAGTCTGATGGGACAATGGAGCAGGCGCCAGGGGCTTGGAGATTCAGTCCCACGTGGAATGACTTCTGCCACCTCCCTGGGACAGGTTCTCAGCTGCCCACTCTCCTGCCCCCTGGAGTCTTGGTCCCCATGCAAATACTGCCTCCCTAACTCTGCCTGGTGACCACTGCTGCTGGCTGTCCCTGGCAGGGGCTGGTGGAGTGGGCACTCACCCACTGTCTCTGGAGGGCAACATGGCTGGGGTGAGCCTCTCGCCCACCCCGAGTCAGGTACTTAGTGCATCCAGGTGCTATGGTTGCTATGGTACAGCAGCTCATGGGAAGGGGAACCCAGGGGCTGTCTGGCTCCAAGTTGCAGCATGCAGCCTGAATTGCAGTTCGGGCTCCTGAAGCCTGCAAGGGTCCCCATTTGGTCTGCAAGTATGTTTGTGCCCGAGGGAGGATGACATTAAATAGGAATTAAAACACTCCATGACAGGTTGAGAAAGAGACCATGGATGAAAGGAAAAAGCTTTATATTTTAGTACCTTTAAGGGTGACGTTTTTCTTGCTTTTTGAACAACAAGCCTTGCATTTTCATTTTGCAGTGGGCCCTGAAAATTATGCATCTAGTCCTGGTTATTCTGTTTTAATCATCTTCTCCACTTATGAACTCCAATCTCATATTCAACACAGACTGCTCCCTCCATCTCCCCCTGCCCCCTCCCATGCTTGCTCCTCCAGTGTTGGATGGAGAAGGGCCAGATGGCTCTGGTGGACGTGGTGGGACAGCCCCACATCAGTGATGGTGAGGATGTTGTTTGCTTTCTCTTGCTCATCACAATTGCCCTAGCAACTTGTCTACAGAGTTGGGGTGGGCAGGCAGAGGCCCCTCCCAATCCTGCTGATAAGGGTCTCCATCTCAAGGAGCTTTTCTAGGTGAAGGTAGTCTCTCCTAGGACCTGGCCACTGCCTTTGCTGACCTCTAGTTGGTTGTTCTATGCATGAGTCACCTGAAGCAGGTGGGACTCTGTTGATTAACCAAGGCCCCATCCATCCTCTGTGGTCCTAACTCTGGAGCATAAGGACACAGCAAGTACCATCTCGTGCCTCTAGTGGGAGTACTTGGCCCCTCTGCCATGCTAGTTCCCCCTTATGCTCTAGTAGCACTGGGGCAGACTGGCTATGTTGGTGGTTCAGAGGATATCCAACTGGGTGGGGAACAAAGTGCCATTGTCACCATCTCTCAGTTACGCAAAAACTTCAAAACCAAGTCTCTTCTCTTGAACTTAGACCACAGTTTTTGAGACAGAAACCAGCCAAAAAAGGCTGTTAATGGAAGAGGGTGGCCTCTCCTTACAAACACTGCTGCTCCCCCACCTCCTCAAAGGGCCCTGGTTTTTGGCACAGAATTTCCTCTTATTCTTCTGTGGGTAAAGGCTGTCAAACCAGATCGTCCTCTCTTGCAGGTGGTGGCAGAGCAGGGGGCTACCTGTAAGAACTGAGCCCTCTTTGAACTTGAATTTAATATCTCTGCTTTCAACAAAACACTAACTCCTCTTCCATCCCTGCAATCATTTGGTAATCTCCTGGGATGGGGGAAGATCTAAATTAGCAGACGTCACAAAACCCTGTTATCCCATTAAGGCATAGCATTTTGCAAGCTCAGCAATGAATACACATGTCAACGTCATTAATCAATATTTACTTAGTGTCTATAATGTGCATAATATTTAGGGGGACTCTGGATAAGGCACAGTCCTTTTCCTCGAGGGCTTTTCAAATAAGTTGGAGAGAAGACACATAAATGTAAAGATATCAGGAACAGCTCATGATAATATATGTGAGGTGCTAAAAGAAGGGTATAAACAACAAGGGTTGCATAAAGTGGGACAGAGGAGAGATTTCTGTGGCAAGGAGTGTTTGGGGTGACATAGAGGATGAAGGACGCAGAGCACAGTAGGGCCTTGAAGGATGAGTAGGATTTAGAGAAGCTGTAAGAAGGAGGAACTGCTTCTCAGAGAGAGAGAATAAATAAACAAGAGTGGAGTTCTGGAGGTCCATGGTGTTCGAGGAATATTCCACAGTTCACAGACTCTTTGTCCACCTTTTCCTTTAAGAACTCTCAGCCCCTTCCCCTGGGGTTAGTCTTGTCCTGGAAGCCATTCCTGTTGTAGGTGGTCACCGGGGACACAGTAATTGCAGTTATTCATGTTAGACTGCTTCCATGAGGGCAGGTCCTGCCCCACTCTCCAGCCTGGCCTTTGGCATTCCAAGGCCAGGCCCCTTCCCGTGTGCAAGACAGAAGGACGATTTGTCTTCACTGTCAGTGGTTAACTAGTGAGCCACCCACGGCCCTCCACAGACACAAGCACTCTCAGACACACGGACCCAAAGAGAAACATTAGTTCTAGATGCAGAGACAGTGCAGGCCGGCCCGGGGAGTCCAGCAGAACCCCCCATCATGGTAACCGTCTAAAATGAGTAACTCTGATCACTGTGTCTCTGCTGATCATCTGCAACAGGAATATAGATACTTGTTCAGGAAATAAAATCAATTTCTCAAGCCCAAATATCAGTCTTAGGTCAGGCTCCCTAGAGGCAGTGCTTGTGCCAGGGACTGGGGCTCCCGTGTTCTGTTGTGGGTCTGCTCTTCAGGAGAGACCTCTCAGAGACTGAGGGGAGCAGGGTAGAGGAGGGTTGGAGCCGGGCATGGCTGTGATCTAAGGTGAAGTCCGGCCGTGGCCCCATCCAGGGGGTGCAGTGGCACTGTGTTCTGGAACATAAAATCGCACTGGAGAGTGGTCCTTCCATGAGGTAAGGGGGCCATACTTTTGTAGGCTGTGTCAGACAGGGGCTGCAGGAGAGAAGAGACTAAGGTCCTAGGCTTGGCTCTGGTCAGCAGAGGACTTAGAGAAGGGTAACAGGTGGAGCTGCTAGCAGCTGACACTCCTAGCAGCCGGGGAATGGATGTATAAGCCCAGTTAAGTAGATCTGAGCAGAACTGGGAAAGCATTCCACAGTGTCTACTATAATATCAGTGCAAGGACTTATTATTATTATGTAGTTCATTGTTTCTCTTCATCCTATCCCACCTCCTCGGGCCTAGATTGGGCCCCAAGGCCCACCTACACAAGAAACCAGGGCCCATCACAAAGCCTTCTATTGGTAGTGACATCAAAAGAGGCCATGGGCCGATGGCTTTCCTGGGCAAGGCAGGATGTCCCAGCACCATTCTCTAAACTGAGAAAGTCAATTATGGTCCTTCAGTACAAAACAGCCACAGGGGTCAGGAATTGGGACAGGGTGTGTGTAGGTTTCCTCTTTTCCAGTTACACAAGGAAGTAACATTGGCTTTGAAGTTGTAATATCTATGATTTATGATATTTTGAAAATTGATTCATACTGAATCATTTTTATGGTATTGGAGCAGCATACTTCCTCATTAAGTGGAAAAACAAACCAGAGACAAATCTATTTCAGAGTCCCAGATTTTCTTACTGTAATTGAACCATGAAGCTTTCAACTTTAAGTGTAAAAATAAATAGAATGATACAATTTTAAATGCATATCAATTCTGTTGAGGACAAAGGAAATGGTGGCTTCTGCAGAGTGGGTGGAAGTGAAATGGGGAGGAAGAATAATAGGAATGAATTTTTCCAGATAAAGAAAAAAAACAGTATCATGTTAAAAAAACTTGTCAGCAGAATACTTTGCTCAAAATTGACTTGATATCTCTGATGTAATCTACGTTTAGAATTTTATACACACAGACTTACAAAATGGGGATCATAGGGTGCAAATAGTTTATAACCTGTGGGTTTTTTTTTTTTTTGGTGAGGAAGATTGGCCCTAAGCTAACATCCATTGCCAATCTTCCTGTTTTTGCTGTGGGAGATTAGCCCTGAGCTAACATCTGTGCCCATCTTCCTCTATTTTGTATGTGGGACGCCGCCACAGCATGGCTTGATGAGTGACGCATAGGTCCACGCCTGGGATCCGAACCTGCGAACCCCAGGGCCACCAAAGGGGAGTGCACGAACTTAACCACTACGCCACCAGGCTGGCCCCTGTAACCTGTTTTTTAAATTAAAAATGAATATTTTCATTTACACAAATTTTTTTTTTCTGAAACACATCTCTAAATGGATAGTCTTCCATTTTGTGAATGTGCCATAATGTGCTTAATTAATCCTCTATTGAACATTCAATTTATTTCCAGGGCAGTGACATTTTGATCTTAATTATGCATGGTGCCAAACAAACTATGAATAAACAGGCTGGACTCATGTTGTTTGGTTACAGGATTTCCTTTGTCATTGAGTGAAATTCGTAAGTACATTTGCGTTTCAGAACAACAAATTTACTAAGAGGTTATGTTCTTGATGAAATGCCTCATGTGATGGAATTGAGTGCTATTTAAAAGTACAATTTTATTTTAAAATAATCCAGCAAATATGTACTTACACAAGCAGAATTTTCCATTCCATGACTTCTGAAGTAAAGGAAGTTGGTATAATTCTTATTTCCACAGTAAAATTAAAATAATGCCACAGTAAAGTCATTATAGTAAGTGGTTAGTGACTCTTAGAAAATGATTTTTGTTTAGAGAAAACCCAACAAATGACATTTAATCATGAGCTTTTTCCCTAAGACATTAATTACTAAGAAAAATTGAGAAATACCACTTGGTCTGAAAGTCAATACAAACCACATCATTGTTTAGGCCTTTGGATGTTCTAGGGCATGATATGTGCCCCCCACTTTGGTGTTCCAGTTGGGGTGTCTTCTAAATTCTTGCCTAGAAATTGAGTAGGGTGACATGCACAATCTCTATGGTTCTTTCTGTTCTAAGAACAGAAAGGTGCAGAAATTCACACGGAGTTAGGCCCAGGGTCAGGGGTGTTGCATTTTTATGATTTTGAGCTCTTCAGAACACCTACACACACACACACACACACACACACACACACAGAGAATTAATTGAAAACAAAATATCAATGGCTCTGATTCCAAACTCAGCTATACCACTAACTAGCTGTCTTGGAGTTCACCTTTGTGTGTGTCAGTTTCTGCATTTATAAAGGAAGGGGTTAAACTTGACCAGATGGAGATTCATAGACTTTCAGTGCTGGAAGGTACTTTGTGGAAGCAATCCAATCCCTTCATTTTCCAAGCAGAAAACTGCATGCTCGGGGGGTTAAGTGACTTATCCAGAAACAGAAAGTAAAGACCACAGCTCAGATTCATGCCCAGATCATTTAATACCGAAATTTCACCTGACTACCAATCACTACAGCTATTTTGCTTTAAAATTTATGAATTTATGATCGTCTGAGTGAGAGTTTAGACTGTGAACATGATGGCTAGAATCCTGTCACTCTATCATAATATCTGGGCTGCTTAAACTTGGCTATTAGCTTCGAGTGCTCCTTGAACAGGAGAAGGTTGTTTTGGTCTTCATCCTGTGAGAATAAGTTTCAACCGTCATCCCTCTTTCTTGAGTCCATGTCTGCCTGCTCTCAGACTCAATCCTGTGGCAAAAAGCATGGCTAAAAATAGTAACACAGAAAAATAGATACGAACAAGTGGTACGCAAATCATGGTGGAGGAGTCTGTACTGTTTATTAGATTCAAATCTTAAAATAGGAACGGGGATAATCCTGTGGACAGTCTTCAGGGGCCTTGGGGCTACTGTTAATTCAGCTTTGCAACAAGTTACTTTGTAGATGGCATAGTGTATCAACAGATTTGCCTGCGAGCAACAGTGACCTATGTTAGGACAACATTTGCTCCTTCTCTGGAAGCTGCAGGCTTCAAGCTAGTCTGAACTTGTAGACGGTGGTAGAGCCTTCTTCAGAGGCTGCAAGGTGGGAGGCGAGGGAGGATTTTCTGATCCCAATCATTTTCTCTGAAGTAGATGTTGTTGGGTGGATTAAGTGTTATTGGCAGCTAGAATCAACAGTACAACACAGAAAGCAGGGGTGGGGATGGGAGAAATATGCAGCAAGCTGAGAACTTGAAGTTGCTCGGTCATGCAGAAATTCACTCAGAGTTCGACCTAAGGCCAGGGGGTGGAGCTTTCTTTCCTGCTTGTTTCTTCATCACTGACATGGTCATTTCCAACAGAGTTTCTGGGGGAGTTTATTCAAGGAGTGAGAAAGTAGGATTACCCCACTCGCTGTGGACTGATTAAACTTGAGTGTGAATTGTTCTCCAACCCATTCAAAGATGGGAAGGGTTCGTTAAGCAGACCATCAATCTAGCTACCAGAAAATTCCTAGAGTAAATGGATTACCCCTCAGTTCCTTATATCATGATGCTGTGGCAACATGCCAGAGAGCAGGGGTCAGTAAACTTTTTCTGTAAAGAGCCAGATAGTAAGTATTTTCAGCTTTGAAGTCTCTCTTGAAGCTATACAACTTTGCTGTTGTAGGCTGAAAGCAACCACAAACAGTAAGTAAATAAATGAGTGTGGCTGTGTTTTAACAACATTTAAATTACAAAAAGAGGGGCAAAAATTTGTAGCTTGCCAACCAGAGAGCACAGACCTATTTCATATCTGCTATAGAAATAGGTGGTGTTATTTTCTCCTAGTTACTCAGACAGAAATCTTGGGGTTATCTTTGATTCCTTTTTCTCCTTTATTTTCCACATTTAATCATTAATCAGTATTGTTGATTTCATCTTCTTAGTTTCTTTTCTGTCATCTCCTCCCAGGCCTTTTTGACCAACCTATCTAAAGTATGTTCAACCCATTTATTTTCCATCTCATTATGCTGTATATTTCCTTAGGAGTTCAGATTACAGCCTGAAATTACCTCATTTCTTTGTTTACTTGTTTATTATTTGTCTCCTATGCTGGAATGTGAATTCCTTGAGGGCTGGAACTTTCTTCTTTCTGCTGTAGAATGGTGCCTGGCACAGGGCAGGTGCTCAGCAAATACTTGCTAAAAGAGAACCTCGTTCAGGGGACACCGAAGCAGTCCCCCAGCGTCTGATTTCCCACGTTCTCCATCTCATCTTTTGCATGGAATCTAGAGTTATGAAATCAGTCAAGGCCTAATAGGAAAAAGACAGAATGCTTAAAATAGAATAAATAAAGAAGGGCTTAATAAAGAGGCTGTTTATAAAAGTGTGTGCGTGTGAGGGGAGTGAAGAGGAAGAGTGGGGCTGTTGACCGTCCATAGATCTGAAGTGCTCAGTCAGGGAGTTGTTACAAAAGCCCAAAAAGAGAAGGTCCCATGGAGAGACCCATTGTCTTAGTCAGCTCGGGCTGCCGAAACAAAGTAGCATAGACTGGGTGGCTTAAACAAGAGAAATCAGTTTTCTCTCAGTTCTGGAGGCTGGGAAGTCTAAGATCAAGGTGTCAGCCAATTTGGTTTCTGGTGAGGGCCCTCTTCCTGGTTTGCAGAGGGCTGCCTTCTCACTGTGTCCTCACATGGTGGAGAGAGAGTGAGCAAGCTCTCTGATGTCTCTTATAAGATCATTAACCCTATTGGATCAGGGCCCTTATGACCTCATTTAACCTTAATAACTTCCTTACTCCAAATACAGTCACACTGGGGGTTAGGGCTTCAACATACGAATTTGGGGAGAGCACACAATTCAGTCCATAACACCCGCCATGACAGGAACTGTGTCCTGTGGTCATGGAATGCAGCCAGTTGGAGGCAACCCCCAGGATGGGAGCAGAGGAGTAAATGCCCTCACCTCATTCTGATCCCTTCATCAGATCTCCTGCTGGGACCGTGCAGGAGCCCACCTGCAGCCCAGAAGATGAAGGAGAAAATTGATATAATCCATAGCAAATAGCCTGCTGGGTCTGGAGTGGTAAACAAGACATCTGGTACCATCATTCCTTTGGCCCCTTAGCATCCACTTGTGTTCGTGGGAAAAGTTTGTGTGTCCATCACAGGGGACACATGAAGTCCCATCAGCTTCTGAGTCATCATGGGGTGATGTCAATACAGTCAAACATGTGTCCGAAACTAAAACATTAGTGATCACTGGGGTTCTTCCCCAGTAGGGCAGCAGGGGAAAAAAGGAAAAAGAAATAATCAAGTGACACAAGCAGTAGCTGATGCTGTTTGCACATCTGTAACTGGACGCAACACGGTTTGGTAATCAGAGCTTCCTTCTTCTACCGCACATTCTATTTCTGTCTTCCCCTTTCCCTCTGCCAGTCCTGTGGCTGGGCAGGAGTTCTCTCCTGGTGGGATTATCCAAGCTTCATGCTTCGGAGATCCTCAAATAGATAAGCAAATCAATCCCAAAATCTTATTTTGAGGATCTGTTTCCCGGAGTAATTTTTGGTACTATTAATATATGCAGCAGGAAACATATGACAACTCAAATAAGAGAAGAGAAGAGCTTCATAAAGGGACGATGCATGATGGTATGGGTGGGGAGTGGGGAAGACCCAAGCTGTGATTTTGGAGTTCCTGGGGCTACTAAGAGGAGGGATGCTTTCCTGTAATCTACAATAAGAGGGTCCTGTGGAGAACACGCCTTCTGAGGAACTGGTTTCCGGGGGGAGAGGCAAAGGCATCCTGCAGTGACACTGCAGGGTGGGCGATGGGGGAAGTTCCCTCATTCTCCTCTCTCTGATACTGCCTCATTGGTCAAAACCACGTAGAAGCCATGTTGATGTGGTCCATACAGAGTGGCCTCTTGGGGCAGAGAATGAGGTGAGAGAGGATCTTGAAGGGCAAAGAAAAGATGTCTGGCATCATTATATTCTTGAAACACAAGTCAAATGATTCTTAAAACAAAACAAGTTCTCACCTTTGATGGCTTCTTCTTGGCTACAAAATAAATCCAAAGTTCTTAAAGTGACATCTAAACCCTCCCATAATCTTTCCTCATCACAGCTTTCCTGCTTTGACTTTTATATCTTTCCCAATCCGCCCTACTATTTATACTACGTACTTTATATTTTTGTTCTCCTTTGTAACTCACACCAGAAGACAATTCTCCCTCATCTATTCTTAAAACTCAGTTTAAATCTGTCCTTCTGTGAGCTGTCAAGGGTACATTCAGTTTAGTTCCTTCTTCTCTTCCCGCACTGTACTTATTCCAGATGTATCACAGTTTTCATTAATGTAGCCCCTACTATATTTATGAATTATGTTAGGTGCTTTGACCATATCATTTAATTCTCATAAGAATCCAGTAATGTGGCTATGTGTATTCCTTATTACAAATAAAAAATCTGCATGTCAGAGAGATCTAGCTGTAACCACATTACCCACTAATGAACTTAAAACTAATGGTGGAACAACCAGATGTGGTGGGTCTCCTGATGTGATGCAATGTGAGATCCAGATCGCCTCCTGTGAAGGATTCTTGCCAAAATGTTTAGCTTAAATCTAATCAAGTCGTAAGATCTGACAGCCAGGGAATGTGGGAATAGAGGACCCTGGTAAAATGTTACATGAAGAAACAGTCAGACAAGAGCATGAAATGGGACTTTCTGTAAGACAACTGTTTTGATTCCAGCCAGAGGTCAATTTTATGGAAAAAAGGGAGATGGAGAGCCATTCTAGATGGAGACGAAGTAGATAGAACAACAACCAAATACAAAGTGTAATCTTTGATGGGATCCTTGTTTGCCCAAAGTCATAAAGCATGTAGCAGCAGAGTCATAATTCAAGCCTACCTTCGTCTGTTGGAGGTTGTGGAGATGCTGTTCGTGCCATGCAGATATGTTCTTGGCTCTCACTGTTCCCAGCATTCTAGCCCTTCTGTATCAGGCTTCTGACTTCAGCTGCCTGAGACTCTCTGCCTGGGGACTTTTTTTGGCTCACACCTGGGGCAGTCCAGAGGGGTTGGAGAGATAATGGCCTTGGGAGTAGCCCTCAGCCAATAAAGGAGAGAGTTTGGAGAATAAATGTCTCAGCTTCCTCTTTGGGGTGAAATACTCTGAGGAGTGGTCTCGATCATTTCCCAGAGGTCCCCACTGGAATTTGCTCCCACTTATGGAATTAATCTTCTTCTTAGCGCATCCCGTATGGACCTCCTTTCCTCCCGTCTCACTCTCCCACTGCACTGGCCGTGCTTGCTGGGATCACTTTCCACATAAACTACCAACACTCAACATCCTTTGCTTAGGGTCTGCTTCTGGGGGAACCTAGCTTAAAACAGGTGTCAAAACTCCTGCTCTTTCCACTGGACAATGGTGCCACCGTCATCCATTCGGTCTTGTGATACAGTTGGTAAGAGGCTGCATGGCATATTTCATAGAATGGGACTCGGTTCTGCAGATACACACACCCAGAGATTCACCCTGGCCTCTCCAGCTGCTGAGTGCCTGACCTTAGGCAACTGAAACTCTTTGAGTCTCAACACTCTCATTGACAAAACAGGAAAACAATGAAGTTCCTCTATTCACACGCTTTTGACTTATAACTTTCATAGTCTTGTTCCACTTGGTGCTGCTTCTGGCACTAGATTTATTTAAGAGCGCCTGTAAAAGTTCATAAAACTAGGTAATAAGAGAAGTAATTCACCGCAAGACATGAGTGATGGCTTGAATAGTCATTTTGCAGTTTTGCATAAATGGACTTAGAGCAGCTTCTAGGAATGTGAGGCCCTGGTGAGCTGAGGAGTTTCTGACCCTCTTGGGTAGAGATAGTGTGAGGATGACCTATGGTGTGAAAAACATAGCCTCATGCCTGACAAAAGAGGTGGCCCTAAATAAGAGCCCTTGTGGTTATGTGTCTTTCTCTAGATTTTACAGTCCAAAGTGGCAGAAGCGGTATTCTCTTCATCTCAGCTATTTCCTTATAGTTGCTGTGCAAAAATGAATAAGACAAATTTTACACTCTGCAACTTTCTTTTCATAATATATTTGCGATATTCGTAATATATCACACGAACCAAGTTACCAGCAGCACACTGTACTGGGAGCCCACCTACCAAATGTAATCTCGTTCATTTTCACAGATTCCTTGTAGCAAAATTTCTTCTTTCATTTCTCTTTCTCATTATCACATCATTGGGGTTGTTTTAATCCATCTAGTGCTTTCATACTATCACTCATGGGAGTTTTTCTCTCCTGATTCTTGGCCTTTGGATCTTATCTTTTAACAATCAACTTGATCGTTTTTGCCTCTTTGACCCACTGGGATAATTTCTGGAGTCTGAAATGCTTTTGTTTTTTTCTTTTCATTGTAATGATTTCATCTAATTTTTAACTCCAGTATGCATAATAGATATAATGACTCATCGTATATTTACAACTACAAATTAGTTTTCTCTTGATAGCAATTTAATAATATTACTTAGTGACCATCATCTACTTAGAATTTCTTGTTCTTTTCTTCAACAAATAGAGATTAAGTCTCTCTTCTTATTCTTAAACTGCCTCCTTTGATTATTTCTCTTCTTTTGTCAGGTTAATTACCTGTATAAACACAATGATCTCTTACTCTGTGGGTTTACATCTAGACCAGCACTATCTAATAGCACAAGAAATGTTGGAAAGTTGGAATGAATGAAATGAATGATGATGGAATGAAATGATGGAAATGTTCTATATTTGGGCTGTCCAGTAAGGTAGCCACCAGTCACATATGGCTGATGAGCACTTGAAATGTGGTGAATGTGCCTGAGGAACTGAAATTTTAATGTGATTTACTTCTAATTACTTTAAATTTAAATAATCACATGTGACTACCACATTGGACAGACTAGATCTAGACTTTGTTTTAGTTTCTACAACAGAAATATTTTCCACATTTGTCTCTAGTTTATTTTTTTCTTCAGATATGTGTATAATCTGGCCTACACGGTTATGAACAAAAAAATTACTGATGTCTGCAAAAAGCATTCCAAAATTATTGATTATTACTTCACTCCAAAATACTTGAAAAGAAACGTTAAGGAAAGAAATGTGGCTGATGAAATTGTCTTTGCTATCCTGACTCACATACTAATAACTGGCTTGACCACTCAGCAATCCATTCCTATGCGTAAAGTGGGGATAAAATATTATGCTACCCACAGAAGGATTTTCAGATGAAGGGAATTTTACATAGACGCCGACAACTTATTCAGCTTGCCCCTAGACAAAATTGTGAAATAGATTAAATATTTTTGAGTTATCATTTATCTCTTTTTCCTTCCACCTCTTCGAGTCTCCATTCCACTAAGGTGCCCAGTGGCACCATGTTTCTCCCACTGACCATATTACCATGTCCCCTCCAGCCCCACCCCCCCACGGTGAGCATCACTGTGTACCCCTCTAATCAACTCGTTTACATTAAGATGTTAATAATCAGTGAGGCTTTACTCTCTCCCCCACTGAAAGCTTACACTATGGAACAATCTAGCACTGTGGTTGGGAGGGTAGGCTTTGGACTGAGGTGACTGGGTTTTTATCCTAACTCAGTGACCTCGGGTTTTATAGCTCAGTGACCTTGGCTTGAGTAAGTCACTTCACCTCTTTAGGTCCCTGTTTCCTCTGCAATATGGGAATAAGAACTTCCCTACCCCATGGAGTTAATGTGAATATTAGATATTAATGTGAATATTAAGCCTAGAGCTGGGTACACAAATACACGTTGTTATGAATTAATTAATTTTGTAAGGGAGAAATTACTTCTATGCTCCCATATGAAGTTCTAAGGATAAAACTGCAGCAAGAGTAGAAAGTTTGGGGAGAGATTCTTGATACTCTCCCCCTGGTCCTCAATATATGTATTTGTTGAATGAATGAATAAATGATGAATTACTTGCTTTGTCCGATGGACAAGTGGCCTGTTCTGGACATGTTCAAGGTTACCAAGGTTACCTGAGTCAGGAGAGACAGCAGTAAGAATGCCAGCTTTAACTAAATTTGGCTCTGTGCTCTCAAAAAGGTTTGCTATTCAAATAAGCATAAAATTGTCAACGACAGGTGTAATTTGGCAGGGTGGGACTTGAATTTTCTACTTTTTGTTATGCCTCATTTGAATTTTTTATAATCATGGATTATTTTTATGATAAGGAAAAGCAATTATATATAATTATATTAATAAAATAGCCACAAAATAGCACCAAGGACCTTGAATTATGTGGAGCCTCATGATACAATTCCTGACTGAAGAAAATTTGTAACATTTGGCAGTTTTCCCTAAAAATTCTGATAGTTGTTTTAGTATTAGTATTTTCTTTATGATCAACAATGTAAACAAAGTACAACTTGTATGAAACTGACATAACAGGCCCTCAATACACACAAACACACACACACTTTTATAAAAATTTGATACAGGAAATTCTGTCAGAACAGGGTCACATACTTAGCAAACTTCATGATGATCAAAGATTTGATGTCATTGTGTACTCTTAGTAGAGCTTTATTTTTCTCAGAGAGAGAGAAAGGAGAATGAAAAAAAAAAAGAGACTGTCTTTCCTCAAATTCAGTAGCTATTGCATATTTTTTTTTCCCAATCCCTGTGGAGCATAGTGGTAAAGCATTTCATAATTTCCTTTAAGAATTAATATTCGTATTTAGAAATGCTTTGCAATTAGTGAAAGATGATATATAAATAGGTGGATCAGTTTAATAAAAATGCTAAGGTTCACATTTTTCCAGTTATAGCTCCTAGACTAAATATAACAGCACGAAGTAAGGAAGTTGATGATTTTTTTATTATATGCTTAAATTAAGGGAACCATTCATTATTGGTTTGGATATGTTTGCAAAACCTACGTGATGTGCTTCTGATGAAGTCCTGTGAAACATGACCTCTGCATGTTGCTAAATTGTACAAAATTTCTAAATAAAGCATTACTATCTCTAATATGTTTGCCAAAATAATGAATCATAGTAGGCTGCTTTCGGTAAACTAGCAGTCAATGACGTACATTCCTTCTGCTTTCTTTAACTTTAGAGCAAATGGTTGGAGTCTTTTCATCAAAACCAAACTACTGGGCACATTTTGATCCCTAGAACAGTTCATGCTAGTCTTCTCAAAAAGTCTGCGATGGGGACTTATCACTGACTCAGTTACAACTTGTCAAAATCATGAATAAAATAAATATACTCCCCCATTTCTCTTCTTCCCTCAACCTTTTGTATAACCCCTCTTTCTTTCTCTGGCATGTCAGTGTGCAGCTGGCAGGAGAATTCACTGGAAAGTTGGCAAATACGATAAATAAAGAATATTCAAACTTTGGGACAAATTACTACCTTTACGACCTGAGCAATTTTTCATTTGTACATGGAGGATATTAATACAGAATATGTGAGCACTTGCTGAACCATGTTAAGGTATTTTAAAATAGTTTCTTAAATTGTAAAATAGTACATATCACTGTAGACATTTTTTTAATTACAAAAAGTATAAAGAACCAAATAAAAGCAATGCATTGTTCTTCTACTTAGAGATGACCACTAATATTTTTATAACAAAAAATACAGATGCAGGGGCCGCCCAGTGGCGCAGCGGTTTAGTTCGCGCTTGGCAGCCCGGGGTTCGCGGGTTCGGATCCCAGTCGCCCGCCGACACACTGCTTGTCAGCCACGCCGTGGCGGCATCCCATATAAAGTAGAGGAAGATGGGCACGGATGTTAGCCCAGGGCCAGTCTTCCTCAGCAAAAAAGAGGAAGATTAGCAACGGATGTTAGCTCAGGGCTGGTCTTCCTCACAAAAAAAAAAAAAAAATACAGATGCAATTTTGTATCCTGTTTTTTTGTCTTCATCTTACTGTGAGTCACTTATCCTAAGTCACTAAATAACAAAGCTTCATTTTTAAACTGGAAAATATTACACAAATGCAAAGTGCACACACCGTTGCTATTCTTCACTGTCCAGTTCTGAGACTGAAAAAGCCTAATGCGTTACTGAGGGAACTGGAAGAAACTATTTCTTTGGTAATTTTTGGGACAGTGTGATTCCTTCGTGCCTGAACTGACTGTCTTGTTTGTTGAACTGAGATGGACTTTCTATTTTTGAGTTAATATCAGATTGAAAAGTGCAGGGAGTACTGACCCTCAGATAACGGTAGATATGAGCTAACACTGAGGAAAATACATTCGCGATTTCAGTAGAGAAGTATCGTCCAATTGTACTTTCCTAAGCATTTCACGAAGCAGCGTGGGCCGTGTGGGTTTTGTCAACAGCAGCTCCATTAGAGAAGCTGGGGCTGTTTTGTGGAAGCTTTGCAAACAGATAAAAGCTTTTGTCAGCTATTAGCAAGATTAGGAAATTAGAAAATTAGTAAAAAGGCCATATATAAGTTATGGGGATTTGGGGTTGAAATAAAACATTTGGGGTACTCTAAAGTCAGTAGGGGCAGAAGAATAGAGTAGTTCTATACAATTTACATGGAATGCTGAGAAATTTCTTTGCCTTCTACTATTTTAAAAGAAGCAGAAGTGATGATATGAGAAAAAGCAATGCTTTTGGTTTTGCTGTGGTGATATAAACATAGATGTCACTAAAGAGACACTTGGCCCACGGGGTCCCCATGCTGCACAGTTGTCTGGGATTCCACTTCACACTAGCAATAGATCATTCCCTTGTATCCTGTATTTAAACTTGGCACCCCCTGGGGAATACCCCTGGCATGGCGTTGGAATCAATGGTGTAGCTGTTAATTTCCACAACTTGCTTTAGTGCCCAGGAGGCTGCTGCCAGACTGGGGAGGCAGAGTGCCATATGGATAAAAGAAGTATCAGAACAGTGAGAATTGCTAGAACATTCCAGAGACATCTGGAATGACAGGCCAGTTGGACCAGGTTGTGGCACAATTTACTTCTTCAGTTTGGGCCTATAAGCAAGACCAAAGGGAAACAGCCTGAAATGAAGCATCCATCATTTCTTCAAAGTCTGTCAATTGAGTTCCCACTATATGACAGAGACTTTCCATTTTCAGGAGATAGAGTGGTGAACAAGATAGATGATGTCCTTGCTCTCTTCCTTTAAGTATACAATAAACAATATAAACAAGAATCCCTTGTTTTTTTGTTGCTCTATAACATCTAGAAGCCATAAGTGGAAAATATGAACGTTGAATGTTTATATTGCATATTCTAGCAGAGGAGAAAGACAGTAAATACACTAGTAAATAAATAAGAAAAACATTGGAACATGATAAGTGCAATACAGAAAAATTAAAATAGGACTAGAAATAATAAGAAGTCACTGGCTGGCTATTTTACTCTGGGTGGCCAGGGAAGCCTTTCTAAGGAGGTAGCATTTAAACTGAGATCCAAATGCCTGGAAGGACAGAGCCATGCAAAGATGAGGGAGGGAATGGGGGATGATGTAGGCAGAAGCAGCAGTCAGTGTCAAGGCCCTAAGCTTGCTTTGGTTGAGGAGCTGAAATCAGACGATGGGTGATGGGGGGCCATGTGAAATGGGCCCTGGGAGGAGGCTGGTGCCAGATCACCAAAGCTTTATAGGCCAAGGTAAGGAGCTTGGGTTTTATTCTAAATGGTATTGGGTGTCTTTGCATGGGGAAGAAATAGGACAGGCCTAATGGAATTCCAGCTGCACAATTTACTCACTCTGTGACTTGGGGCATTGAGTTTAATTCATTTTCTTAACACTCAGTGAGTGCTAGCCAGCCTGGTGTGTGATTCTGGGGCTACCCAGATGCATTGGACATAGTCTTTGCTCTAAACAAGTAAAGGCTTGTGGGTGGATTCATCTTTTATTTATTTATTTATTTATTGGTGAGGAAGACTGGCCCTGGGCTAACACTTGTTGCCAATCTTCCTCTTTTTTTTGCTAGAAAGATTGGCCCTGAGCTAACATCTGTGCCCATCTTCCTCCACCTTGCACGAGATGCCGCCACAGCATGGCTTGATGAGTGGTGCATCAGTCTGCGCCCAGGATTCGAACCTGCAAATCCCAGGCCACTGAAGCTGAGCACGCGAACTTAACCACTATGCCACCCGGCTGGCCCTGGATTCATCTTTTAAAACCTCTTTTCTACTCCGGAAAATGGGAAGAAAAATCTCCAAGTTGTTTAGAGGATGCGACATGATGTATAATAAAGATCTTAGCAAGGAGTTTGAAACATTATAGCTTCTTAATAAATGGTGGTTATTCTTCTTGTTATTGTTCCTCATTTCCATTAGATTATATAAAAGCTTTTTAAAGGAAATATAATACAAAAATGTAATTATTTAGTATTTCACATGAATTTCCTACTAAAGAATGTAATAAAGTGACATGTAAGTTCTTTGGAAAAGGCTTGAGACAAGATATATGTAACTGGCCACATGAGGGAAGGTAAGGACACTATTAGCATGAGTTTTGTAGATTATTAGTAAATATATCACTGTGTTATACATATTAGGTTCCTAGGGCTGCTGAAACAAATTACCACAAACCGGGTGGGTTAAAACAACAGAAGTGGATTGTCTTCCAGTTCAGGAGGCCAGAAGTCCAAAATCGAGGTGTTGGTAGGGCCATGCTCTCTCTGAAGGCTGTTGAGGAGGATTCTTCTCGCCTCTTCCAGCTTCTGGCGGTTGCTGGCAATCCTTGGTTTGCAGCATCACTCCAGTCTCTGCCTCCCTAGCCCATGGTGTTTTTCCTTTGGGCCTGTCTCTGGGGCTCTTCTCCTCTTCTTATAAAGACACTGGTCCTTTGGATTAAGGGCCCACTTACTCTGGTATGACCTCATCTTAACTTACATCTTAATTACATCTGTAAAGACTCTATCTCCAAATAAATTTACATTCGCAGGTACCAAGTATTAGAACTTCAACATATCTTTTTGAGGGACACGTTTAAACCCTCAGATACACACATACCTATATATATATATAGTCACGCGTCGCTTAACAATGGGGGTACGTTATGATAAACGCGTCGTTAGGCGATTTCATCATTGTGCAAACATCATAGAGTGTACTTACACAAACCTAGATGGTACAGCCTACTATACACTAGGCTCTGTGGTACTGATCTTATGGGACCACTGTCGTATGTGCGTTCCATTGTTGACTGAAACGTCGTTATGCAACACGTTACTATATATACACACACGCTATATGGCACTCTGAAAATGGAAAGAAAGAGGAAATGGGCTTGCAGTGCAGCAACTTGATGGAGGAAGGATGCTGTGAGAGTTGGAAATACTGGATTTAGATTTTCAATTGCTTACTCTGGAGCTTTTAAGAGAAGGTAAATAAATTTGTTCTGGACTGGTTTAATGCAGTTTTATCCAGAATCACTTAAGATATCTTTGCATTCTGTGATTCTAGGATTACACAATTCTGATATCTTAGAAACCGTCTTAGAATTTTTTTTTCAATGTTTTTCTTTATTGAGGTGTAATTTACATGAGTAAAATTTACCCTTTTTGGTGTACAATTCTATGAGTTTTGACAAATTTGTACAGTTGTGTAACCACCACCACAATCAAGATACAGAACAGTCCCATAACCTCCCCAAATTTCCTACTGCCCCCTTATAATCAACCCCTCCCTCCACCACTAACCCCCGGCAATCACTGATCAGTTTTCTGTTCCTTTAATTTTGCCTTTCACAGAGTGTTATATGAATGAATCATACATATGATTCATAGAGTATATAGCCATTCGAGTCTGATTGCGTTCACTTAGCATATTGCATTTTGATTGATCCGTACTGTGGGCATCAGCACTTTGTTTCTCTGTGTGTACCACAGTTTGTTTATCCATGCACCAGTTAAAGAACACTTGTGCTCTTTCCAGTTTTGATGGTTATGAATAAAACCACTATAAACATTCAGGTACAGGTTTTTTATTTTGTTGAGGTCATATTGGTTTATAACATTGTGTAATTTCAGGTGTACATTATTATAAGTCAGATTCTGTATAGACTATGTCGTGCTCACCACCAATAGTCTAGCTTTTATCCATCACCGTAAATATGTGCCCCTTTACTCCTTTTGCCCCATCCCACCCCCTTCCCCTCTGGTAACCACTAATCTGTCCTCTTTATCCATGTGTTTACTTATCTTCCATATATGAGTGAAATCTTATGGTGTTTGTCTTTCTCTGTCTGGCTTATTTCACTTAACATAATACCCTCAAGGTCCATCCATGTTGTTGCAAATGGGATGATTTTGTCTTTTTTTATGGCTGAGTAGTATTCCATTGTATATATATACCACATCTTCTTTATCCATTCATTGGTTGATGGGCACTTGGGTTGCTGCCACGTCTTGGCTATTCATGTACAGGTTTTTGTGTGGACATAAGTTTTAATTTCACTTGGATAATCAATACTTAACAGTGGAAATCCTTGGTCATATGGTAAGTGTATGTTTAACTTCATAAGAAAATGCCAACCCATTTTCCAAAGTGACTACCATTTTGCATTTCCCCCAGTAATGTGTGTGTATTCCAGTTTCTCCACATCCTTGCCAGTATTTAGTACTGTTATTTTAACTATTCTTATTGGTGTGTGGTGGTATCTCATTGTGGTTTTAATTTGCATTTCCCTGATGACTAATAGTACAAAGTTTCATTGCTTATTTGCTGTCTGTATATCTTCCTTTGTAAAGTGTCTGTTCAAATCTTTTGCCCATTTAAAAAAATCAGATTATTTTGTTTTGAGGCTTCTTTATATATTTTAGATAACAAGTCCTTTATCAGATCCTTGTTTTGCAAATATTTTCTCCCAATTTGTGGCTTGTGTTTGCATTCTCTTAATAATGTCTTTCACAGAGCAGAAGTTTCTGATTTTTGATGAAGTTCAATTTATCAATTTACTTTTATGAATTGTGCTCTTAGTGTCAAATCTAAGGAATGTTTGCCTAACATGAGGTCACAAATATTTTCTGCTAGAATATTTACTTCTAGAAGTTTTAGTTTTTGCTTTTGCATTAAGGTCTATGATTCATTACGAGCCAATTTTTGCATAAAACACAGGTATGGATTGAAATTTATTATTATTTTTTAGTTTTTGTGTATGGATGCCCTATTTGTTATAATAATACAATTTGTTGAAAGGACTGTATCTTTTCCATTAACTTGCCTTTGCACCTTTGTTGAAAATCTGTTGATCACATATGTGTGGGTCCACTTCTGTTCCAATAATCTATGTCCCTATCTTTTCACCAGTACCACACTGTCTTGATTATTGTAGTTTTTATAAGAAGTCTTGAAATCAGGTAGTGTAGGTTCTTCGACTTCGTCCTCTTTTTGAAAAGTATTTTGGCTATTCCAAATCTTTTGCCTCTCCACACAAATTTTAGAATCAGCTTGTTGCTTTCTATAAAAAAAATCCTGCTGGGATTTTGATCGGAATTGCATTGGATATATAGGCCAGTTTGGAGAGATCTGATTTTTAATCTTAAAAGGATAGAATTTTCCAAGTCATGAACATGGTATATCTCTCTATTTATTTAGGTCTTGACTCTAAGAGAGGAGAGGGGAAGGAAGAACGTTTGCCCTGAACTGTTCTTTGCCTAACTTGGATACTGTTGTAATATATTAAAAAGCAGAAACTCTTGGCCATTTTTTTGGTTAAGCATTTTACGTGATATCCAGTGCTCCTAAACATAGTTTTTTGCATTCTTTTAAAAATTTTTAGATGGAAAAATAGAATTATAAATTTTTAGTGAAATAAATTAACATTAAAGCATTTTAGACCATATTTAACAATTTAAAAAAATGACCACCTCCACTCATTATCCCAGGTAATCTAGAGTTGACTATATTACTAGTAGTAGTCCTGGGCTTATGAATGATTTACTTTTAGAATAAAGTCGAGTGTGCCCAACTTCATTTATAACAAGAGAAGTGCCAGTTAAAACTATTCTGAGGTTAGGTTTTCACATATCAGATTGGCAAAGATGAAAACATTGGGTAACAATATATTAACCTTCCTTCAGTTGTTCTCCCCTCTATGGGGTGAGGAGTCACTGGGCCAAGGGGTTGTGTCCATCCAGATGCTCCCTCCTGTTCTAGAGAGTGTTCCAAGGACCAAGGATCCTGAAATTCCCTCCTCCAAGGGCCCTTAGCCCACTTCCAGTGTGCATGGGCCTCTTGCCAGGGTCCATCCACGTGGATGGCATGGCGGTTTGTGTATAAAGTGTGGGTTGTCAACAGACCTTGGACATAAGGCTGGTTGCTTACACGTGTGTACAAGAGGTCCTTTGCGGTGTGGGCTGGATCCAGGGGTAGGAAGAGAAAGGAGCTAGGCTGTGGCCATTGTCCCTCCATTTATATTCTTGCTGTAGGTCTTGCAAATGTTAGAGAGGCAATATAAGCCCATCTCATGCTTACGATACCCAGAATGAGTTGCCATTTCTGGTGAAGCATTAATGCTTTACTTTCCCTCAAACATTTTCATCCTTTAAATGTCTTTGAATCTTTTATATTATATCTTTCACAGCGTGAAAAAAGATTGCCAACTAAGGCTCTAAAACATATATTGCAAATTCAGATGTCATGGGGACCAGGCAGGTAACAGAAATGAGAGAAACCAGCTGGAATAAGAGACAGTGAGAAGGCTTGGGGACCCCAGTAAAGCAGAGCCCTCATGTCTAAAGGCTGAGCATCTACTTAGTTTCATGATTGCTGCCAAGGGGGAGTACGGTACCAGTGTTGGCACACTATGATTTTTTTTAAATGGGAAAAATGTCTGATTATTGGTTAAAATTTCTCAAATTCAAAATATTAATTAAAAAAATTAAATTATTCTTTGCTGAACAAGTACATCTAGGGCTGCATCCAGCCCCTGGTTGTCAGTTTTCAGCCTCTGCTCTAAAACCTTCAGTGATAGCAGCAGAAAAGGATTCTGTTGGCTTATTCCTGATATTTAATGCATGATATTGTTGCAGAGGAATGCGATGTCTATTACCAGAAACCTCTACAAACAAATGCATGCTGATAATAATGTGCCCTAGGTGGGTAAGGAACTCCGAGGTATCCAGCTGATGGCTAGTTTGGATCTCACCTGAGCAACTGCGATGGTATCTGGGGATGTTCTCTGAGCCCAGTATTGGGAGACTTGTCAGGAAGTTGCAGGTTTGCCTTTCTCTGACTGTCCTTGTGATCACAGACAGCCCACTTCATCGCGCTCTGAGTCATAGTTTTAGATGAGAAGATAAGACTCTAAGTTGTTTTTTTCAAGATTCCACTGACATTTTTTTAAAGTTTTTAAAAATTTTGCCATCATATCGTGAAAACAATTTTGATCCTGTAACATTTGGTTAAATTTCAATGTAGATTTGATATGTAGCTTTATTTGTGGACAAACCATGCTTTTTATCTGCAATTAATTTAAAATCAGCATGCATCACTTCTTCAATGCGGAAGAGGGTTTTAAAAATCATCAATATAATAAAATATGTCAAAATTACCTTCAATTAACACTATACTGGTACCAAATTATTATTTTTACTTAAAATAACTTCTTTGAGACAGTTCTAAGGCAGACTGACATCTTGGGGACAGGTCAGTTTAGGGGTGGTGAGACGGGAGAGGCTAGAGGCCTGCAGTTTGTATTGGTTTGATCAGGTGGATAAGATGCTCTTAAACAAAGGCAACGCAAGGGAAGAGTAGGACAGAGGAGGGGGAGACTATCGTTTTTTTGGACATCTTGAGTGTGAGGTGCCTGTAGGGCATCAAGGAAAAATGTTAAAGCATTGGAAACTCTCTTTTGATCTGAGCAGAGATCAGAACTGGAGAAATTATTTTATGAGTTGGTACTTCTATCAGAGCACTTAACACACTTTATTATAATATTCTTTGTCAAATTGTCTGGCTCCATGGCTAGACAGTAAACTCCTT
Organism: Tapirus indicus; assembly: GCA_031878705.1. NCBI lineage: Eukaryota > Metazoa > Chordata > Mammalia > Perissodactyla > Tapiridae > Tapirus > Tapirus indicus. The sequence goes on along the minus strand of CM062939.1, from coordinate 23,851,691 downwards.
GTGGCAGGGACCATGTGCGTGGCCCAGGAGTGACTAGTGGCCTAGTGGGTAAGTTTGGTGCACTGCGCTTTGGTGGCTGGGGTTCAGTTCCTGGGCACGGACCTACACCGCTCGTTGGTGGCCATGCTGTGGCAGTGACCCACATTCAAAACACAGGAAGATTGGCACAGATGTTAGTCCAGGGCAAAACTTCCTCACCAAACAAACAAGAAAAGTTACTCCTTTCTCGAATCAGCCATGCAAAAGTGATGAAAGTTTTAAATCACTAAGAGAGTTCTCAACAGTGCTGGGAAGCATTTGCCTGAGTAATCTCTAGGATCTCTGTAGGCTCTATGACTCTAAATCAAGAATTTATGGACCATTTGTTCTGTGGGAAGGTCCTGATGACTTTTGAAAGTAATTCGTTCTATGAATTTCTAAGAAAATGTTCATTTAAAAATGAATGTCACTCTTTCCTAATTCAAGCACAGCTATCTAAGGAAGAGATAGAAATGTTAGGCCTGTCTTGGTCCGAATCCATCTGTTGTGGGACACTTTGGAGCTTAAAGAAGTTCCATTGGCATTGTCACCAGTCCGTGAAATGTACCTGATGTGCTGTTGTAGAGGAGGCTGGTGAGGAACACGGTTGATAGGGGAGTATAGAAATATCAGCTTCTCGCATGCTTTTAAGATAATGGACCCTTGGCAAATCATTTTAGAATAATGCCTGGAAATCAGTAGACACTTTTAATAGTATTTGATGGACTGTTGATTGAATTGAGTAATAACTGGGAAATTTAAGATGCATACTGTAATGCACTGCAGATATATGAAAACTGCCTGGATGCTATTTTAAATGACTGCATCCTTAATTTGTCAACCACTAATGGTATTTTAATATCTATTGATGGCTCCCTTGAGCCATCAAGGGAGTCATCATGTGATGCGTGTTCCATTCACATGTGTGTATCTTCAAGTGTTGCATGCATGAGAATCTCTGGGGCAAGATAACCACATTTACAAAATATTTATTTTTGTAAGGTGACCTATGGAGAACATTTAAGGGACTACAACTAGATTTTTCTTTTCCTTTTTGACTCTCATTACTGGGGTGACTTAACTGAAATGATTTGTTCTATATCAACACTTTAGATAAGCTATGTCTTTAGAAAAACCTAATTCTCCTCATTGAGAAAACAGAAAAACTAAGAGTAATATCAATGTTTGTCCTTTTTCATTCTATAAACAATTATCTGATGGATGGATCCATACAGAGACCCCACTCTGTCTATTATTTTGTTCAGGACAATGGAGAAGAATGCAGTAACTTCCTGATTTTTGCATCATTTTTTCATAAAGCTTACAGAACAAATTGAAAATACATCTAGAGAAAAGAGTCATGGTTTATGATAATAGTTACTTAAGTAAATAGTGAAAAGGCCCATTCACTTTCAAAAACAATTAAAGAAGAAACCCCCCAAAATAGACAATCTCTACTTAAAAGATGGGCCATATTGTCCTTAATTAAAACAACCTGTGAAGAGATTAGGAGTGGACTGCCTGTTGAATGGCCTTACCCCCCAACTTTTGTGCCTACTGTCCTACGACACTGTCACAGACCAAGGTTTTGTCCCTCATGGAACTGCTTAAAAAATCTATTACCCTTATATACTACTGAATGCTGACAATTGCACCTGATCTGGAAGGTATCGTATTGAGTAAATTACACCAAAGTTCCCAGACTAAGGGCTATTCCCAACATTTTCGGAGAACCTATGCATTTTCTCAACTTCCTTGGGGACCAAGAGATTCCACATCTCCTGGTTCTCCTCTGCCGTCCTGGATAATAGCATCTTCTAACCCAACTGATAATGATGAGTGCTAGAGGTTAAGGATAACAGCTGACTTGAAGAGGCAGTGGATAATCTTGAGGAAGCACCTACACATATTAAACTAGAAAGTCCAAACAAACTTACATGTCAAATCATAAATAACGGAAGAGAACAATTCCATGTTTCAAAGACTAAGGTGTGGCCTGTGTGAATTTCTATGCATTTTGACATATGATTATTGCCTAAATCTTGGATGAGTAGTGCTGATATCGCAGAGATTTGTCTGGTCTGGAATTTTAGCGGTAGTCTGGGTCTGAGTGATAGAGTATCTGTGGCTTTTTATTTCCCACAATATTCGTTTCTTCTTCCTTCCTCCCCCCTTCACTCTTCTTATTCCCTTTACTTCTATTTCTCCTTCATTTTTTCTTTTTCTTTCTTACTCCTTTCTCCAATGACAAAACCTTAAATCTCTCAGTTATATTCAAGATTAAAATTATTTTAAACCTTATTATATAACTTTCTCTTACAGCCAGGTACAAGCCAGAGCCTTTTGGTATTCACCACAAGAACTTTCTTCCACATTCTGGGTTTGTGACACCAAGAGCTCGTTGGTACTGGTAGTAGTTAGTGTGAGTTCTGAGCCACGTGAATCAGTAACCCTGAAAACAGAAAATCCAGCTTCAGAATTGTGTCTATCAACCCTGTGGTTACCTCTGGCTGAATATTCTTTTTTCTTATTAAGAGATATCAATGATTATTATTTTTAGCTTTGTGAAGATTTTACTTCCTATTGTCCCATTTACTCGTCGTTCATCTGATGCCTCCATTTTTCAAATTCCAAATCACTGAAGCTTATCAAAACAGAACTATCTTTGGCAATTAATCAAGACATAATTACTGAAAATTTACTACACACTGTGAATTATTTAAAGAAATAAAAGACAGTTTCTGCCTTCAATGAACTTACAATCCAGTTTGTGAGATAAAGCATTTGTTCCCACTTCTTGGAATGCTAGTCTTTCCCTTTTCTATCTAAAGTCATCCTTCAGTAGTCGCCTCCTCCAGAACACCAAACTGGGAGAGATAATCCCGCTCTTGGCCAATACTTTTATCATTGAAATGGATCCTCAATTTTGTAATTAGTTACATGTCAGTTTCCACTACTGGAGTGTGATTTCCTTGAGAACAGTTCTTTTGTTTTAATTCATCTAATTCCAGATATATAGTAGGTACTCAAAAAATGTTTGGCTTTAGATTGTAGAATTAAACCCTGAATTATTCTCTACTATAATATATAAAACCAAATTTTAAAAATATTAAAATGTATCAGAATTTCTTGACTAGTTATATATCCCCATACAAATCAGAAATCATAAGCATTCTTTTAATTCTTACCACTGAATTTCATAGTTCTTACTCAAGATTCCATTTATCAGTATTTCCGTTAGCCCCAACAAGTCTTTCATTTATGTAGGTTTTTCTATGGTTGTTGACATATCAGCCCTTTTTGAAGCTATTCATCCTCCTGTTGTTACAGGTATTGAGTATTTTTTGTTTACAAGATGTTGAACAGGATGCCATAATGAGGTTTTGCTAAATTAAACTTCATACAATTAATGGACCCTTCATTTCTGCTCAAGATTATAGATAACTTTGTGTTCTTTTTTAAATTGATACCTTATTTTAAGAAATCTATTTTTTAGATTGGATGTGTTTGAAAATGTTTCAGAAAATAATGCAAGTGGCCGAATAGTTTTGTTTTGTTTTATCATGGATTCTTTTGGACCTAGCAGATGGATGGCAGATTTCAATTTATTAGAATAACACTTCCAACTTTTTAACCCCTGGAAAGGAGGATGAACAGAAAGCCTGATTAATGGCTGGTATGGTGAACCTCTGGCCATGCTTGCTGAATGATTTACCCTGGTGTTTTATTAGACACAGCTGAGCTAATCCTCCTTCACTGTGGGTGTTCAATAAAGGTAGTCACAGGGTTGGGAACTTGCATTCTCAAAGAAAATATAGTACAGTCTGAACAAATGACATTTCTAATTTGATGTCTTCTAGATTTTTCTGCTCAAATCATCCTTCCTCCTAACCCCTTTGATCATATTATTCTCTTTCAGAAACAGAGTTTATCTACGTTTTTGTGCCAAACTCGAATTATCTATTTTGTATTCAGCATTCTTTGCGTGTTTATCCATGTTCACACAATTCTCTACTTCTCACTTTCCAGTGTTTTCATTTCAAATAAACATTCTTCCCTGTTCTTCCAGGGGAATCAACTTAGTGAGGCGATTCATGAGATGATGCTCTATTCTACTATGCTCTCCTGGGACTGGTCCACAGGGCTGTTTTTAGAACAGATCATGTTTCTTAGGAGGAGTTACGTTTAGAATTTTTTGTACATGCCATCTTTGGCCAGTCTAGGCATGGCCCTTTTAAGTAGAACTTTCAATAACAAGAACAGCACAAGGAAATAGGAGTAGAATATTGGAGGGTGTTGTTTTGCATATTAATCACCCATGAATGTTTTGAGTATTGGGAAGTCAGTTAATTAACTAACTGGACACACTTTTGGGAGTTTTTAGAGGCAGTCATATGCTACATGCTATTATTAGGTGTTGGAGGTAGAAAGCAGAATGAAACAGAATCCCTGCTTTTAAGAACTAACAGTCTAATGGAAAAGGCAGACAAATGAATCAATGAGACTTCATGGAATACTGTATCCTATGATGGCATCTCAATTTAGCCTGTGACATAAGTCCCAACAAAGTTTTACAAGGAGGTGATGCCTGAACTGAACTGTGAAAGATGAGTAGCATTAAGAGAATAAACAGTTGGATATGAAAACAGCATTCTCGACAGAGAAACATGAGTGAGAATAGGGAACCTTAAAATACTGTGACACGTCCATGAAGTAAATGTATCTCAATATCGTTGAGTGACGTGTGAAATGGAGTGATATTTAATAAATGATGCTGAAGAAAGAGGCAGGAGCCAGATCAGAGGTGCCTTGGGAATCATGGTTGAGGATACTTGGGGTGATTTCAATGCCTGGTTTTAGATTATGGGTATACGGTGCTATTTGTTACTGAACTGAGAGAGGGCTTGCTTCCTCTCTCTCTGCCATGTGGGGACACAGCAACTTCCTGTATTTGCAAGCCAGAAAGAGGGCCCTCATATGAACCAAATCAGCCAGTGCCTTAGTCTTAGACTTCCCAGCCTCCAGGACTGTGAGGAATAAATGTCTGTTTAAGTCACCCAGTTTGTGGTATTTTATTATAGCAGCCTGAGCAGACCAAGACAGTTCCTCATTTCTTTCGATGACACCATATTCCCAGTCAGGCAGGCTAGACATTCGGAAATCATCTTCAACTCCTCCTGTTTCTGTCCCCCAATCCATTACTTAACTCTGTTGGTTCTCTTTTCTAGTATTCCTGCCCTGTTCAATATGATGGTTCCTTGTCATTTATTGTCTAGACTATTTCAATAATCTCTTAATTGGTTCAGTTTTTGTGTGTAAGCTCCTGAAGGACTTACAGAGGAGGCATCTGAGGTACAGTGAAGCATCCTTCTTCAAAAATCTTCAGGCCAGCTCCAGTGGCCTAGTGATTAATTTCAGTGCACTCTGCTTCAGTGGCCTGGGTTTAGTTCCTGAATGTGGACCTACTCCACTCATCTGTCAGTGGCCATGCTGTGGTGGCAGCTCACATGTAAAAAGAGGAAGATTGGAGACAGATGTTAGCTCAGGCGAATCTTCCTCAGCGGAAAAAAAAAAAATCTTCAATGGCTCTTCATTGCCTGAAGAATAACATTCAAACTCCTCAGCTCAGAATTGAAAGCCCCCCATGATATGGCCTCCACTACATTTCTAGCATCATTTCCCAATACACCGAGCCATGTGCTTTTTATTGCAGCTACATGGGTTTACCAAACATGTTTTCATGCTTCTGGGTCTTTCTGTCTCTGAAGAGACACTCAGCTGGGAAAGTTCTTGCTTTTCCATCTTGTACCTATTCATTCTTCAAGACACTTTTGAAGTGCTGCCTTCTCCTAGCCACCCTCATAATTTCTCTCAGGGTTAAATGCTTATACCTCAAACACTCCCAAAGTCCTTTGTTTCTACGTTTATCATGCCACTTAATTTTTAACATGCTTGTCACCTCCTTTAGACTGAGAGGTTTATGAGGACAGGGACCTAGTTGTGACAGTGGTGTGTCCATTGGTGGTGCTCAATAAATATTTATTGAATTACCACTATGGGTGAAATAGTCAACAGACAACTACAAGCAAGACTGAAGCTTAGGGAAATGGGAGGGCATTGATATAGAAAGTGAGTATATGGAAGAGAAAACAATTTTGTCTTTGTCTTTTGTCCAAGCCAACTCCCTTTGGGATGGGATCAATGTTTTCTTACTCTGGAGGTATGTATTCAAGTCACAAAGTCTTTGTGCGATCTATGCCAGACTTGTCCTTCTCATACTTTAGTTGTGTACTATAAACAAGAAACACAGAGTTTCCTATTTGTTTTGCAAATATCTGTTGTTTTCATGTCATTTTGCAGTTCTTAGTTTAATTTGTCTGTTGCATAATAAAGAATTTATCTGGTCTTTGTCTCCAGTTCCTGGCACAGAGCTTCTAAAACTTAGGAATTTCCTAAGTGGTAGAAGTGTTTATGTTATTCCTGAGCCCCCTGGATCACACCTGAGTTTACGCTAATGAGGTAACTCATGGTCATTCCTTAGATAGCTTCAAGATGGGGGCCGGTCACCAGAAAGACCAACCACATGATTAGAGAATTGGGGCTTTGAGCCAACCTGACCTCCAGGGAGGGTAGGGTGGCTGGAGGTTGAGTTCAGTCATGTAGCCAATGATTTAATCAAGCATGTGTACATAATGAAACTTCAGTAAAAACTGTGGACAACAAAGCTTAGTGGAGCTTCCAGGTTGGTGAACACACTGATGTGCTGAGAGGGTCATGTGCCTTGATTCCCTGAGGAGAAGGCACAGAAGCTCTGTCTTTGGGACCCTCCCAGATCTCACCCTACAAGTCTCTTCATTTGCTGGTCCTCTATATCATTTTTTTTTTTTCGTGAGGAGGACCAGCCCTGGGCTAACATCTGTTGCCAATCCTCCTCTTTTTGCTGAGGAAGACTGGCCCTGGGCTAGCATCTGTGCCCATCTTCCTCTGTTTTATGTGGGACGCTGCCACTGCATGGCTGACAAGCAATGCGTCAGCTGGTGCCTGGGATCCGAACCCACGAACCCCGGGCTGCCAAGCGCGGACTAAACCACCGCGCCACCTGGCCGGCCCCCTCTATATCTTTTATAATAAAACTGTAATGGTAAGTATTGCATTTTCCTGAGTTCTGTGAGTCAGTCTAGTGAATTATCAAGCCAGAGGGGGTCATGGGAACCCTCAAATTTGTAGCCAGTCATCAGAAATACAGGTGGCCTAAGGACCGTGAAAGCGTGGCTGGACTCTGAAATGGGGGCAGTCTGGTGGAGGACTGGACCCTTAACTTGTGGGGTGGTTAGTACCAGAAATGAATTGCAGTGTACCATTTGGGGTGCAAACAAAATAATGTCACAGAATGAAAACCATTTTGGTGACAGCAACAGTGCCATCCTTTTCAGTGGAAATTCCTTGGTCTGACCCAAAACAAAATGAGGTCAGCTCTGCTTCAAAAAAGGCCTCAACAAATAAGAGGATTTGCTAAAAATCCAGTGTTTACGGTATCAAGTTCTATGCATTTTTTTCTTTATCATAGTGTTCAGGAAATTATTCTGTTAGCGGTTAAGATGACTTGATCTTTAGAATTACATTTCTGTTATTCAAATTAATAACCTGTTTTTACTTAGTTTTTCCCCCCCTCCTGCATGTAAACAACCTGCCATATTGTTGCAGAAAGGGAAATCAGGTCAAAATCAGAGACAAGACTTCCATGATTTTTTCAAGCAGAGAGGGAAGAACTTGGTGATCACATAGTCCCGCTGAAACTAAGCAGATCTGGGAACCATCCAGAAAGTCACATGAAGACATACGACTTCTCTCTTCCCCATTTCTCTTTGGATATTACAGTTTGTCGTTTGTCACCCAAATTGGCCTTTTCTTTTATGTCCTAGTGGTAAAGTTTGATGGCATCTGACTTTACCTTGCCACTTTGACAGCTGTGCTGCTTCTTTCTGGCAATTGCTAATTCTCCTTTCACTTCATCATCCTGATGTTTGTTTCACCTCTGTTTTTATAGTCCGTATGAGCTATCCTGACCTTCAGATGCTCTTATTTTCAACTCTGCAAGGACATCACGCCATTGCCGTATATATAACAATGTGCTTTCATAGCTCACTTCCCCAGCATGGGGTTTTCTGAGAGGTCAAAAGCAAACTTCTGAGAAATGTCAGACCAACCCAACCAACTTAATTTTTTTCCCCCTCAGGATTCTTAATCTAATGTTCTTTCCTTTATTCTTATTACCCAAGGAAAGAAAATTTACTTAGCTCCTTTTCTTTAACCCCAAATTTTGCCCATCAATTAATATTTATTGAGTTTCTTCCCCCTGGAAGAATAGTTTTATTCTTTAGAAATAATAAGTTGTCAAATCTTTGTTCCCAAAGACAAAAAATGCATGAGTAAAATACATCTTACCACTTAGGCTTGGAAGATCACATTTCTTTTCAGAGCGCAATTTATTTTTTCAGTTAATGTGCTTTTCTCTGGTAAATATAATTAGCTAACAGCAAGAGGTCAAATTTCACTGAACAGAATTGCTCATCCAATTGAGATGAATGAGCTTTGGTTTGAGGGCATCATGGTACCCTTTATTTACAGTTACTAGATTTCCCCAGTTGCTGAAGAGCATCATATACTATTTATGTGGCAAGACAAAGCACAGACCCTGTTCATCATGTTTTTTTACATTATAATTTTGTTTTATGCTGTGTAATAGTGCATAATGGATTTGTGTACGTCAAAATAATTTACAAGTTCAAACTCAAGGCATTCATTGGTTTATTAAAATACATTTTCTAAGTTAATATTCTTGAGTGCTGTCCTTGGTTCTGTTCTGGCCCCCCGACTGTATTGCCTCATCCACAGTTCATATTTTTTCCCCTTCTTCGTATTCCTGTGAAGATAAATGTCAACAATGTTAGAAGCCACTCTAAAGACTTGCCAAGACTAAAGACCCATAAACAACTCTGTTTGTCAAGTTGAAGGAATGCTGTATAAAAAAAACTTCCGAATAAATATCTCTTTTCCTGATTATAAAAGTAATACACGCCATCACAGGAAATTTAGAAATATGGCAAATCACGTGCAACTGTACCATTCTGTGATATTATATGGTAACTTCCTAGCATATTTCCTTCCAGTCTTTTTGTATGGCTTTCCTTAGTATCCATATAGATATGTAATTGTTTTCTCAACAGAAGATCATATTTACAACGACTTTATAATTAATTTTTTAAATTTTATGTATTTTATCAAGGTCACATTGGTTTATAACATTGTGTAAATTTCAGGAGTGTGTCATTATATTTCGGCTTCCATAGACTGCATCGCGTTCACCACCAAAAGTCTAGTTTCCATCCGTCACCATGCATATGTGCCCCTTTACCAGTTTCACCCTCCTCCCGCCCCCTTCCCCTCTGGTAACCACTAATCTGTTCTTAGTATCTGTATGTTTGTTTGTTTATCTTCCACATATGAGTGAAATCATAAGGAATTTGTCTTTTGCCATCTGACTTATTTTGCTTAGCATAATACCCTCAAAGTCCATCCATGTTGTCTCAAATGGCACGATTTTATCTTTTTTTATGGCTGAGTAGTATTCCATTGTGTATATATACCACACCTTCTTTATCCATTCATCTGTTGATGGACACTTAGGTTGCTTCTAAATCTTGGCTATTGTAAATAATTGATTTTTGCTTTAATTTCACTTTGTTCTCAGTAGACATCAAGAAGATCAAGACAAATTTGCCTAAGCAATCTTTATCTCTCTTTACATAAAATAACTGCATTGAAAGAGAAGGCAATATAGTTTATTGTTTACTTTGCTGTTTCTCAGTGCTTTTCTTATGTTTGGTTCCTACTTTTGATATTTTCTTCAATTATCAGATATTCCCCAAAGTATTATCTAATCAGAATAAAATCTTTAAAAGTAAAGTTCAGGGGCTGGCCCGGTGGCCTAGCAGTTAAGTTTGTGCACAGCCCTTTGGTGGCCCAAGGTTTGAACCCCGGGCGCTGACTGATGCACCACTCATCAAGCCATGCTGTGGTGGGGACCCACATACAAAAAATGGAGGAAGATGGGCACAGATGTTAGCTCAGAGCCAATCTTCCTCATTAAAAAAAAAAGGTTCATTTCTGCTTTCACTATGACTATGAGTCAAAACTGATCAAATTGTTAGAAGGGCTAAATAAAGTAGAATTAAAAACTCCTGATATAATTATCTTCTCTAGTTACATCAGCTTGAATAATCCATTTGGGATATTTTTTGTGTCTGAAAACATTTGCTACAAATACTGCTTTCTTTATGTCTAAGTAATGTTTAGACATTGATTAAAATTGCTAGTGGATCAGCCACAACAAGTATCAAATGCTTGGTGTGTGCAGTGTGTAGGATGCCCTTCGCATACAAGTTACTATATAAATGTGAAAGGAAGACCAGAGGTTTTGGTTTCTGGCCTAAGGATGCTTACTCCTAATCAGGGACAGGAAGAAAGAATATAATAAAATAATATTTGTTGCCTGCCTCTATTTTGGACAGTGTTAGGATTCTACATACTAAATCCTTACAACAGCTCTACAAAATAACTATCCATCTTAAGTCTACTAAAATCTGTTAATTCTGTCTCCTGATAGATGCATTGTATCGAAAGCATATTGATAAGAAATAGATTTGTTTTTCTGACCTAACAAACAATATGCAGGAAGACGGTCCAGGACTGGGACAGCTGTTCTAGGAAATTGACAAGGTTCTGTAAAGGAATCAGGGGAGGTGTCTTCCTGGGCTTAATACCACCCTTGACAAATGAAGATAATGTTAATAATGATGAAGGAGAGAATGGATGAATCTCTCCATTTCCGTTACCATCCCTTACTCATCTAGGCCAATATCCTGTCTTGCCTGGATTCCTGCGATTACCTTATAATTGGTCACTTAACCTCTGGTCTTACACAACTCTAGTCCACTCTTCATACTTCAACCAGAGTGATCTTCCTTGAACACAAACATGAGGGTGTCGCTCACTTGCTTAAAACATTTCAATGGCTGTTTGTTGCTCTTAGGATAAAGTTCAAACTCCTTAAAATGGCATTCAAAGGCCCTCAAGATCTGAACATTATTACATCTTCACTCTCCACGCTGCACATTATGTTTTAGCTACAGCACATTTTCAATGCCTTAAATACGCCCCAGTCTCTTTCAGCGATTAGCCTTTACATAGGCTTCTTTAGAGTTTTTTAAGAGAAACTATAATTACAGATATTTAATGTAAATTCTAATCTTTAATCTTGAGCCAACTCTGTGGCCAAATAAAACATCTGTGTTGTTGAAATCCAGCTTGTTCACTGCCAGTTTGCAATCTTTGAACCATTCCTTTGGCCTGAAATAGTCTTTTCTCTTTTTACTGAATTCATTTCATATCAACCCATGTTTTTTGCTTTTTGTTTCTCTAACTTCTCATTTTTCAGGTCACACTTTATATACCATTTCCTCCCAGGAAGCTTCTCTGCCTTCCCAGCTCTGGGTTGATTTCCTCTCTCGTGTACTCGAGCCATGGCCTGCTCTCCTGGCATTAGTGTGTCACTTAGGCTTGGAAGCTCAGAGGTTAGGGTCATTTCTGTCCCCATCATTTATTCGTTGATTCAACAAATATTTAATGAACACCTACTATGTGACAGTGCAATCTTAGGTACTAGGGATTTAGAAATTAACCAAGTAGAAAAAATTCTTTACCTTCACAGGCCAGGGAGAAAGACAATAAGCAGGAGAAATAAATAAACTATATAGTAGATTATATAGTGACCCTCTCTAAGTCTCTTTTAAGCAAAAGGAAGTAACCTACTCTATGCCAGGTCTTCTCTCCACGTATTACCCTCTCAGCCAGGACAGGCTTCAGTGCTTCTCAAGGCTTTTCCCTTTATTGTACCCTTAGGGTGCCTTTTAAGAAATTTTGTTCCTAACCCCTGCCAACCCCCTCCCCCTCGTGAAATTAAAAAAAAATATTTTATTGAAGTCACACTGGTTTATAACATTTGTGTAAATTTCAGGTGCACATTATTATATTTCAGCTTTTCTATAGACTGCATGGTGTTCACCACCAATAGTCTAGTTTCCATCCGTTTCCATACATATGTGCCCCTTTACCCCTTTCGTCCTCCCCCCATCCCCTTCCCCTGTGGTAGCTACTAATCTGTTCTCCTTATCTGTGTGTTTGTTTATGTACCCTTATGAAATGTTAATACCACAAATATACTGTAGGTCTGTTTATGTAATGTGGCCCTTTAGAGAGCCATAGATCATTGTAGATTTTTTTCACAACCTGACAACCAAATACTGCCTCTGTTAAGAATGCATGGGTTAGATTACACTGCTATTGCAATCATCCCCAAATGTCAGTGGCCAAAAGCAATATAGTCATGCTGCTTGACCATTGCAGATCAGCTGGGGGCTTGGGGACCCAAGTTGACAGTCACTATTTGAAACCCATTCAAGTATCTTTGAACATTGCTAATCTCCAAGCAGGGAGAAATAGATCATGGAAAGTCACAAAGAATTGTCTCCAGCTTCTAAAACTTCTGCTTAGAGGTGACACATGCTGCTTTTGCTCACATTTCTTTAGCAAACCAAGTCACATGGCCACACCTGATATTTTGTGAGGGAGAAGTGAGGATGGAAAATATAATCTTACCATGTGGCTGGAAGGAAAAAAAACACCAGAATATTTGTGAGGAGCTCTAATGACCACCACAGTTGCCCTCCCAACAATCCTGTGACGAAGGGAGGGAGAGGAAACCAAAGCTTAGAGAGTGTCAAAGGAATCTGTCCAAAAGCCTGTAGAGGCCAAACTAGGATTTGAACCCAGGTAACTGTCTGGCTCTTACCTGTTTATTTTACTATTTGCCTTGAACCTGGGTATCTGAGGGTTACTGTAAATGTTCAACAAGATTAACTTTCGACCTTGTTCCCAATAAGAGGACATAGGTGAAAAGAAATTAATCTTGTCAATTTGCTGTTTTCTTGTTTAACTCAAGGGGTGACTCAAGGGTCACAAGGATTTATGAGCCTGTTTTACAGAAGAAAGAGAATACCTTCAAGGATTGCCAGATAACCAGCCCCCAGCTGCTGTTGACTCCCAGAAGTCTGATTGCCCAAGGGCTTATCTGGAGTGAAAGAAACACGGACTTCCCCTTTGTGTCTCCAAAACTCCTCCTGCCAAGCCCACTAGTTCTATAAAGAACCCCTGCTTTCTTCTCTTGTGAAGGCAGATTTGAGAGAATCTATCCTCCCACCTTCTCATTTTGGCCAATTCGAATAAACCTTTCTCCATCTCCAGGCACTGGTGTCTCAGTGATTGGCTTACTGCACATCAGGCACACGAACTTGAGATTAAGAGGTTTGGAATCAGCCTCTGGGGTTCAATCCTGCCTGCTGTGATATGTGCTCTGTCACTGGGCTCTCAGGTATGCCTGGGGCAACTCCTCCTTCACCCTGAGTCCTTGGCCTCTGTAGTTAAAAAGGCCTATGGTCATGTAACACTCATGAAGGCAGTGAAAGTCTTGCCAGAACCCCAGTCACTGCACCCAGAAAATCTGTATTGTCTGCATTGGGGGTAATTGAACATGTTTAATATGACTTTCTATCAGCAGATTCCTGAACGAGCTCAACAGAACTGCCCTGAACCTGCTGGGCACTGGGTTCACAGACTCTTCAGGAGGTCTTTAGGTTCATTCCCCTAGAGCCAAGCAAGCTACAAGGTCCCTGTGATAGGCCTGGTGGGAGGAAATGGGGCTAACTCCAAAGGAAGGCATTTTTTTTTTTGGTGAGGAAGACCAGCCCTGAGCTAACATCCATTGCTAATCCTCCTCTTTTTACTGAGGAAGACTGGCCCTGGGCTAACATCGTGCCCATCTTCCTCTACTTTATATGGGACGCCGCCACAGCGTGGCTGACATGCAGTGCGTCGGCGGGCGCCCGGGATCCGAACTGGCGAACCCCAGGCTGCCAAGTGTGGATGAAACCGCTACGCCACCAGGCGGCCCCTAAAGGAAGGCATTTTTAAGAAGACATAGCAGGAGAAAACCCTGGGTTTTCTTGTTCCAGAGTGTAGCAGGCTTCATTTCTGGCGGGATTGGTGATAATTTTGCTGTTGATAATCTCTCCAGCAGACCTACAACATGGGCCTCTCAGTATTTCATTTGGAAGGAACATGTGTTAGAACCATCATTTGCTGCGAGCTGATGGAAGCTGGGCAAAGGCCTCATATGGGGCGTATCAAGGTTTCCAGGAACATGTGCAATAATCTGGCCTAACCCTATGTTTGGACAAATAAGAAGACAGTGATTCAGTGTTCCACAGTGGGCCAGTGGCAGAGAAGATCCCAGGGCCCTTGCCTGCCAGTAGAATACACTCTCCTCCTCACTTCTCTCTCTCTCGCTGGGGAGATTTGCTGTGCTTCCTTCCTCAGTCTCCAAAAGGGAAGATCACGCTATGGATCCCTTGTTTACTTGCCAACTTCCCTCTCTCTCAGGTCCCCTTTATCCTTTCTTCTACTCAAAAGAGAAATGTGTTGTGGTTTCTAGAGGAGGAATCGAGTCTGTGTTTCTAAACTTAGCATGAACTCCTGGCAAGATTCCTCCTGGGCCATCTGGTTTGTTCCATGAGCTGCTCAGGGACATCTGTGCTGGATAACAACCGGTGTCTCCCGAGGGCTGGGAAAATGCCACAGGAGTCCTCCCTGTCTCCGAATCCACCATGGGTGTTCAGCAGCAAAACTATCCTGGGCCCTGGAGAGTCGTGCTACCCAGAGACTTGCCTTAGAGCCCTCTGCATGTGCTACGGGAATTCTGCAGCCTCCTCTCACAGCTCTGTGGTTCTCCCCAACTTGCCAAGGCTGCTCTCTGTTGATTTTATCCCTTGTATTCCCCCATGCCTAGCACAGTCTGTGGTGTTTCGTAAATATTTATTGAATCGAATTGCACTGAATTGAACTGTGGATGAGATGATGGAAGCTCTGAGAGTTCGGGGACCTTGCTCAGAGTCACACAGCTAGTAAGATGTTGAATTCAGAATTTGAATCAGTCTGTCTGACTTCACTGCATTATATTAATCTCAAATTCCAAGTTGAATTTAAAAAGTGAAGTTAATATGAGGAACGTTTCACATAGCTCTACTATAGATTGTTGAACAAGGGAGAGTACCTGTGGTAGACTGGGCTGTCAGAAAAGCTCCTGCCTCATCCACATGTTGGAACTATTGAGAACATTAGAGAAGGTGGTGAGATTTGCCTGACTGCTCCTGCGGTAGCCTAACTTCTTTACAGTACTCTTGTCAAAGGTAGTGAGAAGGGCCAGATACAGGAGAAAGAAGGGGTCAGTCACCTCTGAAGATTGCCTAGCAACCTTGCATTATGGTCATTTACCCAACGTGCTTTGTGGTCAACCACTAGTGCCCTTTTCTCACACTTGCACAGTTTTTACATGAACAGAATGTGTCTAATCTGAGGAACTAAACATGTTAGGAAAGAGGGCCCAGTTCAGCACATTTCGCTCCAAAGCTTGACCGATAGCTGAACTCATAAAAGGTTCCCCAAACACCAGTTTAAACAAGAAATTAGAATAACAAAAATCTTCCAAACTCAAAAAACAAATAAACAAAGAATGTGCACTTGTCCAGTTCTTGTTTTCATCAGAGATTAGGGTGAAGATAAAGTGGAAATGTTGTCATTACCTCTTTGTATATGATTTACAGCCCAAATATATTCATTTATTTGGTGCACCTTGCAGAACTACCCTGGACATTTGTAGGCTGCACTGTCATTCTACATCCTGTTTCTGAAAACCTGTTTCTGGGCATGAACTCCCTAAAAAGATCCCTATAACTGTGTATGACTTTGGTTACAGCTTGGAAGCCTGACAGGCTTTATTCCAGGCACACATTTTTTCCTCCCCAAAGAGGCCTACAGCAACCTTACTTTTCCTTTGTGGTGCATTGGGAAAATGAAGGCATTAACCAGAGGGCACTTTTTAACAACGGGATTAATATTGTCACACTCTTTCCATTTGCATTATGGAAGGATTAACTTTGAATATTTCTATGAAGCCAAATCTTGCTTATTTCTCCCCTTCAGGTACAAGTTTCCTTAGAAAAGAAGACAGGTATATTAATATTCTGCCTGTCAGTGACTGAAAAAGGAGGAATTCACACAAAATAAGACAGACTTGTGGCCCTTACTTCTATATTAAACTATTTTCTCATGTCGCAGATGGTGTACAACAGACATTAACTTCCCCTATATTTAAAGGGACTTATATACATTGACTGTTATTCACCAAGACTCTGACCAGGGTGTTTTGTTCTTTTTATTGTGACCATTTAATCATAATGAAATGAGGCAATGTGTAGCAGTGAAATGACCAATTGTAGTGTCCAAAGAAGGTTTAGGTAGAAAAAGGATGAGAAATGGCAATTCCCAAATTTATAGTATCTGGGATCTGTAGAAACCAATGGCAGATGAGGAAGTCTGGTATGTCCAAGTCTATTTATCAGTAGAAACACAACCAGAGGGGAAGTTCTTGCAGGGATTCTAATAGCCAAAGATGCAACACATCTTTTTTTATTTTTACTTTTGCTGGGAAAGATTTGCCTTGAGCTAACATCTATTGCCTCTCTTTTTTCCCTTCCCCAACGCCCCAGTACCTAGTTGTATATTCTAGTTGTAAGTCCTTCTAGTTCTTCTATGTGAGCTGCCACTACAGCATGGCTACTGACAGACGGGTGGTGTAGGTTCGTGCCCGGGAACTGAACCCAGGGCTGCAGAAGTAGAGCATGTCAAACTTTAACCACTAGACCATCAGGGTTGGCTCTCTTTCAATTTCTAGTTGGAATCTAGTTTCTTAGAGTTGCAAGAGATAGTTGTCTCTGACACTCTCACACCAGCTATATCTGACAGCTAAACCCATGGAATCACATCCAGGAATTGTTCAATAAAGTATTCACAGAGATTATTTTTTTCTTTTCACATCCTTTTTTTTTTTTAACCTAAAGGAATTTCAATAGGAATTCTAAAACAGTTCCATGGCAGTCAGGTTCTACAGAGGTAAGATTTGGAAATAGAGAGGCCATGAGATAAATCTCTCACCCCACTTTTTGGTCGATGGATAGCAGTCACTTTTCTATCTTAGCCTTTTCCTTAATCTTTTATTTAGCAGGTTTTCTTCCTGCTGCTGCTTTTCTCTCTTCTTTGTCCCTAAGATTAAGATCAAAGGCACAGTTCAGGTCACTTTAGAGCTACTATTCTAATGAAAGTGTGAATATTCATTAGTTTCTACCAATATGCAATGGCTCACTAATTGTATTACCTTGAGGACTCAAATCACCTTGTATACTTCATATTAATTCAGACTTATAAATTTTGTTCATCTCATCTCTTCAGATAAACAGAGTCTCTTTTAACTAACCCTTCACCTCTGTCAAAAAATGCAGTTGACATTCAGCATTAAATTGAAGAAGAAGAAGCAGAGAACCTTCTCTTGCATACTGGAATTCCCTGCAGTGCTTTGCATAATTTGTGTGCAGTAGACACTCTGTAAGTGTTTGTGAAAGGAATGAATGAGAGAATGCGTGCAAGCCAGGGGACCTAGCTTTGAGTCTTCTTAGCCACTCACTAGCTGTGTGGCCTTGGACAAGCCACTTGACCTCTCCAACCTCCATTTCCTCACCTGTAAAAAAGTGAGGGACCAGATGTTCCCTCGCTTATTTTTAATCGTTAGATTAGATCTCATCCACTTACTTTCGACATATATCCAATATAGCAGTAACTTCGTTAACATAGCGCTTGCAAATCTTTCCTAAATTGGCAGCAAAATCCGTAAGGATGGTTAGTGTGTGTTTTCTTTCTAATTACTTCACATATTATCTTTAAACTAAGACAAATAAACTTTAATGAGAAAAAGTAAAAAGACTTTCCAGTTTCAGTAAGAGGGAAACTTGTCTTTTCTGAGGGATGTTTACCAAAACTTAACATATTCAGGAAAAAGAATAAATCCTGAAAGACAATTAGCTTTCCATTCCCTCTCTGCAGAATATATCTCTACATATCACATTGTATTGAAATTATCTTTTTTTACTTTTATGTTTCATCCACTATTGGCAAACTACTAGCAAGTACTGACCAGGTCTTTCTCAGTTATTTTTGTATCCCCGGTGCCTAGAATAGTGGCTTATAATAGGAGCTCAGTAATGTTGACCTATGCTGTTAAAATGGGGGTGCAGATAACTCAGCAAGTGGCAGAGCAAGATTATGAGAGTATCTTCTGATTCCAAATGCAGTGTTCTTTCTAATATGGCAATTAATTACATTAAACCATTAATAACCTTTACCATCTTAGTAATAACTACTTTTCAAATGGTGGCACTAGTTATGAGGACCTGCAACCGTGTCATTTTGATGACTTTCAGACGTACATGATACAGGCTGCTGCCAGGGTGGGCCTGGGTAGCCAAGAGTAAGTAAGAAGATTCCCTGTCTCAAGGAGTTGATTTAAATAAAATAAGGGAGAGAGAGAGAGATTTAAAAGTTAACACTTCCAACCTTCTCTTAAAAATAACTTTGCTTGAGTGGGGACCAGATGGCCCAAAAGATAATTTGAATTTCATTCCTAGATAGAAGCTAAACTAGGTAAACCGATGTGGAGAGGTTTTCTACGTTACACTTTTCTTACTCTACTTTGAAAAGAAATAATGGTTTTTTAGAAAAGTCAAAGGAGTGAGAGACATTACATGATTTCATTTAGGAAATGGTCTGAAGCAATTTCATCTGAAGCAATGCTGACTTCGAGTATGCACTTACGAAGAAAAGTTGAAAATAGGCAAATAAACAAAACCACTGGGTGTAAAGGCCAGAAATTGTGTGAATTAGGATTATTTTCCTAATTTTGTTTCTTTATATCTGTGATATGACTAATAAACTAAATCAAGTACTGAGTCTTGAATTCTGTAAAGGGAATAAGTATATAGGAAAATGTAGTATGTTTTTTCCATATTTGACTGTGTTATAACTTTATCATTTTGGTGAATATTACTTCAAATTCTTATGCTTCACTCCATATTGACAAAAATTTTATATCTGACATATAATTTAAAAAAAATAATTTGCGGGGCCGCCCGGTGGCGCAGCGGTTTAGTCCGCGCTTGGCAGCCCGGGGTTCGCGGGTTCGGATCCCGTGCGCCGCTGATGCACCGCCTGTCAGCCATGCCGTGGCGGCTCCCATATAAAGTGGAGGAAGATGGGCACGGATGTTAGCCCAGGGCCAGTCTTCCTCAGCAAAAAAGGGGAGGATTAGCAACGGATGTTAGCTCAGGGCTGGTCTTCCTCACAAAAAAAAAAAAAAAAAAAAAAAATTTGCTCCAAACTGCTTTCTAGTATTTATGTGAAAACTATAATTAAGAGTTTAGGAGACTTTTTTCTTTTTCTTGCCAAGCAACTTTCTTTTAATTTGAAGATTTGATAAGTAGAAGGAAAACCATGTAACATTTCCTACAAATATTGGTTAAAATGGTTTGGAAATAGAAAATATGAAAAATGGAAATGGTCTTGAACGTTATTAAAAATTTTTTTTAAAGGCAATAACTTGCTTTCTAGTTGCTAGCTCAATTCAGTTAATATAGGGATTTTTCTCCTTTGAAAAAGAAGCAGTTTAAAACGGAGTTCTATTATGATACAAGATGATTTATACTTTCAGTTCGCGTGTTCCGCGCTGTTTACCACCTTTAGCCCAAATAGAGTCACTAAGCATGTGGCCCTGTGGCTGAACCGCACTGCAGAAGCTTGCAAGGAAAAGACAAAGAGCTGAAACAGAAGAGAAAGAAAGGAAGAGAACTCTCTGCAGGCTCTGTCTTGTGTTGGAGTTACTCCCTTTAGGCAACTGGATCATTTTGCTTGAAACGCCATCCCCCACGCTGCAGAGTTAAGACATAGCTCCTGCCAAGAGAGCCTTTCCTTTGACCAGGTAATTCCAGTTTCAGAAGTTCATATTTAAAAAAATAATCTAAAGGAAACAAATGGCTGGAAGCATATGCGGTATTATCTGAAATGACAAAGAGAAGGAAATAAAAATATCCAACAGGAGACGGGTGAAATGAATTATTTGTGCTCTTTGTTTGCACATACTCTTAGAACAGTGGACACTCACACCTCAGTCCTTTACAGAGGTTCTTCCTCCTGCTTGACAGGCCCTCACTGCTTCCTATTCGTCCATTTGTCCTGCAAAATTTAAATAAGACATCCCCCAATTGGGGCCATTCTCTGATGGACTTCAGTTAACCACCATCTTCTGGGTTATCTCTTTCAGTTGAACTCATTTCTGGCATTGACTTAGTACACATTTGTATATATGTCGGTCCATTCTTCAAAATGTTCAAATTCATTTCCATATCCATCCTCAGCCCCTAAGCACAGTGCCTGGTTCTCAGTGGGTTCTCGATCAGTACCAGGAGAAATGAATAGCAAATATATCTGTAGGAAAGAGTATTATGTAATCTTTAAAGTGAAATTTTTGAACATGTAAGCATATGAAAATTGATTAAAAATTATTATGTGACAATAGAATATAAAATAATGTATACATTTTGACTTCAATTCTGTAAAATATACCTGAAGAAGGGTCTATACAAAGATTTCTTTATGTAAGTGGGGTCAGGAGGAGGATGATGAATGATTAAAATTGTTATTTCTTTCAAAATGTTTTCAAATTATGCTCCCTCTCTGTAGCAAATGCTGCAAACCCTGCCATCTATCCCCCTGTCCTTCAACTTCAGGGCACACTACCCCAACTTCCAGCTGCCAGCTCCTCTGTCTCTGTCTGAGGCTGTCTCTGGCCACCTGAGTCAACTTTGTCAACTGTGACAGGCTGAAAGTGCCAGAGAACTAACAACCCTTTGGGAGCAGCCCTCAGGAGGTAGTTAGTGTATAAATACCCCAGCTCCTGCCTCACTTTGAAGTGTATGTTCCATTGTTACCCAGAGTTCACCAGAGACATTATGCACTATTTACCCACAGTGGTAAATCACCTGATAACTCACCTTTATTGGCCTCCATATCTCTTCTCCCCTCCTCTGCTATTTCCTGGTATCACCTCCAAAATTACTGTTTGCACTTGAATCCTTATCTCAGGATCAGTTTCTGAGAGAACCCAAATTAAGACAGTCTCCAATAACAAAAATTAATAATGGCATGGAAAAGCGCTACTAAAATATAAACAGCATTGGGAAGGTGCAACCCCTTAATTTACTAAGGGTATTATCAAATTAATCAAAATTAATGACTAAAACTGCCAATTCTCCAAGAACTGGAACTTGAAGCAAATAATTGTTGTCATAGTATACGAATGTAAGGAAAGTTCTGAATTTGGTGAACTCTCAAAGTGGGGTGACATCATGGGGACCCAGAGGGGCAAAGGTGGTTCATGTTTGTACTAGGATAGCCTTGATGGTCATTGAGATTGTTCTAGAGTCATTAACTTCTACTCTCCTCTCCCTCTTCTGTCTATGTTTTTCCATGAGTCATTTCTTGTTTCTTCTTGCATGTTTTCATAGTTTATAATAGTTACCTATATTATCTTTGATCTCTACTGAGAACTTGAACTACCTAAGAACAGGAATTTTGTCTATCTCCTCCCCTCCCTAAGGCCATATATATCACTGAGAAAGTTCTCAATAGTTCTTTACAAAAAAAAAAAAAAGATTGCATAATTTAATCAAAGAAAAGAATGACCATCTGAGTCCTCATTTTTTGCAGACTCTTAAATGTGTGATTGTCATTTTATTTCAAAGGGTATCATGAATCGCTCTAAGCTTAATGTCATTAAATGAAAAGAAAAATTACACCATTCCAAAGTTTCTATCCAAAAAAAATTTGAGTATGTTGTATCAAAAAAGATCTCTACTCTAGATCTGTTCTAAGGCAGAATTATTCTGGGGAGAACATCAACATAAATACAATTCAATTATCTTTTAGGTAATGATTTCTCAAAATGTTTAATAATATTTTAGTTTTATTTCTAATAGCAGATATGGGCAAAAGACTATTTAATTGTATTATCTGTGCAGCTCAGTTCAACAATATAGTGTAGAAGATTTTTCTAGAACTAATTTTTGATGTAAGGGGGTTTAAAAATATGAGTAAGAAAAGTGGACATTCTTAGTAAAAATCCAGACATTTTGACTATTTTTGTAATGTTAAGCATCCAGATATCTAGAAACTTATGAATACATTTATATTGTTACAAACACTATTTGGTGGTCTTTTGATAGAAATTGGATAAGCTACCAGCATTTCTCTTACAGTAAGCTTATTCATCACAGGAATTTTGGATTCAACATGATAAATAATTTGCAATAAGTTCCCATTACGTCCATCATGACTGGTTGTTATAGGAGTATTAGGAATAATATCTCCCAAGGATGAAAAAAAGCTGATACACACAAACTGTGGGAACTAGATCCATTTTATCTAGAAGCTGGTGCCTTTTTAGTCTTATATTTTTCTGTTTACTGATGATAATTGTGAACTGTATTACAGCAGTATGGCCAGGTCAAGTCCAAAGACCCACCATGAGCACTTGAACCAAAGGACAAAAGAGGAATTATTTTAGTTTGTTTTTGTCAGCACTGAGCATCCAATTTATTAAACACACACACACACAACATGTAGAGTTATTTTTTACCACCTATTACAGAAATTCCTATAGGAATCTCTGCTTGTGCTTGGAAGATCTTTAGCCCAGTGCGTTAGAATCATCCAGAGCAGTGGATAAAAATCAGGATTTCCAGGGCTCATCCTGGGGATTTGGATTCAGCATGTCTGGAATCGGGTTCAGAAATCTGCCTTTTCACTGAGTTCCTCAAATAATTCTTATGCAAGTGGACCTCAAACCACACATTGAGAAACATTGTTCCAGCCTCTAATCACCATTATTTCCTCATTAAAAAAAGTGACTATTTTTTGTGTGTGTGAGGAAGACCAGCCCTGAGCTAACATCCGTTGCCAATCCTCCTCTTTTTGCTGAGGAAGACCGGCCCTGGGCTAACATCCGTGCCCGTCTTCCTCTACTTTATATGGGACAACGCCACAGCACGGCTGACAAGCAATGCTTCGGTGGGCGCCTGGGATCTGAACCCGAGGACCCCAAGCTGCCAAAGTGCGACCTAGACCACTGCACCACCGGGCCAGTCCCTTAAAGTGGCTATTTTTTAACAAGGGATTCTTACGAATACAGATATCATATATTATCAGAACAGATTGTGTTGTGCTGCAGATCCATCATAGCAGTATTAAAAAGATTTTGTTTTATTTTTTGTTAATATGATTTTAACTGAATCTTTTCACCTTACCAGAGCAGACAGTCTGTATAACTAAATTGCTTTTGAGAAGCATGAGCAAAACAGAGAAGGTTAAACAAAAGACTTAAAAACAAGCAGACAAAAATCTCAGTGGCCAGACTTATCTTGCAGTTACTTTAATTGCTTCTCATAATAAATGTTTTAATTCATTGCTCACTGGTTATCTGGTTACTTAAAGGCCTGAAAGAATAATATGAAAAGTTCTTGCTGTCTTAAAAACCCAATGTCTGACCTTAACCATGTGTCTTGGAGATTAATGGCGCCATACTTGCTCCTTGAAAGTGTTTCATGATATAGCGGATGGAAAATCTTAACCAAAAAATGGGAGTGGGCTTAGAGAGAAAAACGGATCATATCAACCAAGAATGTTGCAAGACATTCCTCTGGTGTGAGGGGATTCTGCAGCCACGCCCAAGCCCACTTTTTTCCTTTTGGCCCTGAAAGCAACATTTCTTTCACTCAGTCCTCCGCCCCCCCATGAAGTATTATCATAATAAATTTCTTGATGCAGTCATGAATGTTTCATCTATATGTACAGATAAACCATAACATTTTAAAGCTAAAATAAATTTTAGTGATCACTTAATTCAACCTCCTCATTTTACTTCTGTTAATTGACTTGCCCAAGTTCACAAACCTCACACAGCTAGTCATTCTTTTATGCTAAGAAACAAAAACGAAATGAAAAGAGAAAAAGAAAGATTTTTTTTTTCCCAAGAAATTATTTACTCTTTCTGGCTACTCTGATTCCCATCTCCACATCAGTAAGTGATCAACATTGTCGTAGCCAATGCTTTTAATTTGACGTCATCATGTTGGTATTTCCAATTAGAAAAGTATTGTGTTCTATGTTTTTGTGGTTATGTAAGATAGGAATAAAACTATGAAGAGTTGGAAAAAACAAAAAAACCCTCAGATCAGGGGTAAAAAGGAAAGCATGCAATGCAAAATTATGTCTTCCTTCCTCCCTCCCTCCTTCCCTCCTTCCTTCTTTCCTTCTCTCCCTCCCTCTCTCCTTCTTTCTTTCATCAAACAAGCTGGGAGTACAAAAACAATTATGACAGTCTCCCCTGTTAAAAAGCTCACTATTTAGGGGCTGGCCCGGTGGTGTAGCGGTTCGTGTGCTCTGCTTCCGCAGCCCAGGGTTCACAGGTTCGGGTCCTGGGCACGGACAGATGCACTGCTTGTCAGCCATGCTGTGGCAGCCTCCCATATAAAGTAGAGGAAGACGGGCACGGATGTTAGCCCAGGGCCAGTCTTCCTTAGCAAAAAAGAGGAGGATTGCAACGGATGTTTGCTCAGGGCTAGTCTTCCTCACACACACACAAAAAAAAGCTCACTATTTAGCCAGAGTCAGAAAGTAGCAAGCACTTGCAAAAATTGCAGGTGCCATGATGAGATGTAATAAAAAGAGTGTCTTTGTTGCCAGATGAGTTGAAATTCTTCAGACTGAGAAAGCAGAAGGCTAAATCTGTTGGAGGCGTGTGGTCTTTGTAAAAGCGTAAGGTGTGAACGAGTTGGGCATATTAGGGACTGGCCAAAGTTTAGGATGTAAGGCAGGGCTTGGAAACACAGGCTAGATTAAGAACAGCCTGTTATGTCATTCTAGAGGAATTTGAACTTTGTTTTACATAGTCCTGCATAGTCCAATACTGAAGACACTAGCTACGTGTGGCTATTGGCCACTTGAAATGTGACTCCTCCAAATTGAGATGTGCTGCATGTACAAAGCACACATTGGATTTTGAAGATTTGGTATAAAAAAAGAATGTTAATCATCTCACTAATAATTTTTTATATTGTCAATATGTTAAAATGAATTTTTTTGGATATATTAAGTTAAATAAGATGTATTATTAAAATTCATTTCACCTCTTTCTTGTTACTTTTTTAAATGAAGCTACTAGAAAATTTTGACATATATGTGGCTTGCATTATATTTCTATTTTGGTAGCACTGTTTTATAGACAATGGTAATGTACTCAAGATTGTGGGTTTTTAAAACGTTATTGGTTTTAATACTGTAGTGCTTTAATCTGCCAACATGATTCCACCCCTAAATGATTTAGTCTGCATCTCTAAAAACTAACATTTTCCTATGTAAACAAATAACATTATAAAATATTAAAAAATTAATAATAATTCCTTAGCATTGTCTATTATTCAGGTGGTATTAAAAATTTCCAATTGCCCCCAAAATGTCTTTGTAGCTGGTTTGTCAAAACCAGGATCCAACCAGGACCACCATTATATCTGTATGTCCTCGACCTTTTCAAATTTAGAATAGTCCCTTCTCTCTCCCTTATTTTTTTGTGTCGCTAACTTGATAAATATACCAGTCCAATTATTCATGTTCTACATTCTGGGTTTGTCTGATTTGTCGGTGTCATTTAGCTTGTTACTCTATTCTCTGTATTACCTATAAAGTGTAAATTAGACCTACAGGCTTGAGGAGATTCCAGTGAAATATTTTTTGCTCTGATATAATGCATGTAACATTGGGTACTTCATATTTTATCTCATCAAGAGATAATACATGTGAGATTTCATCACTGTGAGTGGCACCAAGGTTGACCATTGGATTACCATGATGGCAGCTTCATTCATCTGGTACAAAGTTATGGTTTTCCTTTGGCAACCAGGAAACTTTTAATTGAAAGAATACTGTAATTAGAGCTTCACTGTAGAATAGTGTAGATTGTGGAGGAGGAACTACAAGAAGAAGGGAAAAAGGAAAGAGACTACTGTGTGCTCTACTGTTATAGTGTAGGGAAGAGAGATGGTGATGATCTTACTCTGAGCCATGTTACATTTGCAAATCCTCACCCAGCCCTATAGGAGAGGTTTTCTTATCCCCATTGTCTGGTTAAAACCGAGACTTAGAGAGACTAAATAATTTGCCCGCTATCACACCAGCAGTGGCAGAGTGGTGATTAAGACTCAGCTCTGTCCTGTGTCAAAATCCACCTACTGGACCGCTCTCCTATGCTGACTGCAATAACAGTTTGGTTTGAGAGGCTTTGGTTGAAAAATTTTGAATGCTCTTTTTAATTTGATGGCTAGCGAACTACTTGGAGTATGGAAGGAAATAAATCTAAAGTGTCTCTCTAGGATGATTAGGGGAGGGTAGTACGATTTTGTTGAATTTAAAATGTCAGTTGGATATGTCAACTGAAAACATGGGTCTGGAGTTAGGTGGTAGAAAATATAGGTCTGGAGTTCAGAAGATAGGTCAAAGAAAAAGTGTAGATTATTAGAATTATAGACTCGAGTCATCTGTGTAGAGATGGTGGCTTAGACCAGGGGAGTGTAGAAAGTCACCTGGTATATTTATGCAGCATGAAGATACCGTCACTTCGTATTTGTAAGCCACTTGAGACTAATATACCAACATCAAAAGGGAGGCAACTACATGAATTAAAAATACCACTTCTGATTTTCATATTCCTGAAAAAGTTAAAAATATCATAAAGAATTATTGGTATATTATTTTGGTATAATTTTTTATGTTATTGTGCAAAGAGGGTGGAGTATTTTTAAGGGAAGATATATTCCCTGTGTTCAGTGGATATTATGACCATTATATCCAAATCATGGCAGAAGTTTACTTATTTACAGAGTGGGACAGAGTCTTTTAAATTAGGCTGGTCACAGAAAACCTAGATCATATATCTACTATATTATGGAATAACCCATACTTTGAACAATTTTGAAGGAAAGACACCACAGTTGCCTCTGGAACTCATCTTAGAATAGTAGTCTAGAATTCTGAAAATTTGTTCTGCTCTTTTTGAGGTTATATACAAAATGGCATGTGGTGGTAAAATAATGAATTGTTTGAATTGTTAACAGAAGATAAAAGGTTATCTTCCAGCCATCTGAAATCATCTTTCCTTCTCCAGGGCAGCATTAAGGATCTATTATTATTGATTTAATCGTCTTTCTCAAGGAACTTCTGAGGAATACAATAATTCATTTCTCTCAAGATGAGTGAAGTGTTAAGAAGACATTCATCAAAATTCAAGATAAACAGATATATTTGCTCCATATTTATAAAGCTATAGTAGTTTGAAATTTTTTTTCCTAAGGAAATTTTGATTACATTATATGGCAATTATAATAGGAAAAAAAGACAATTTCTCGAACAAGGGTCAGATTAAATCAGGTTTAAATAAATTTTGGGAAAGTCTTTAAAAGGGAAAATCTACTTGGTCGTCAAGTTTGCGTGCTCCACTTCAGCAGCCCAGGGTTTGCAGGTTCGGATCCTGGGTGCAGACCTACACACCTTTCATCAAGCCATGCTGTGGTGGCATCCCACATACAAAATAGAGGAAGATGGGCACAGACGTTAGCTCAGGGCCAATCTTCCTCACCAAAAAAATTAAAAAACAGAATAAAAGGGAAAATCATATGAAAATGATATAAATCTTTTTTTAATCAATCATATGACTAATCATTTTTATGAATAATCATAAAAAATCCATCTTGAGGACTGTGCATGGAAAGAGAGGAAAGGTAGACCCCCATCTACCTAGAAATGCTCTCCCTGAAGTGGGTGGTCAGATTGGCTGGCTTTTCCTGTACCACTAAGATCTCTTCAAGGCATGGGATGATCACAGCAAGGCCACTCCTCCCCATTGCCCAGGACCCACAGTTCATGGATGGACCCATAGAACGTGGGGTGGACCCACAGGATGAACTGAGCACGAAAGGGAAAATCTGTTATCCTTAAAATTAGAAAATTACAATGACACGGACATTTCAGTCAGCTCTATGAATAGATGTCATAATCTTTAATTCTGACTTTGACAAGGCTCTGAGACACTTGGTGCAACCATATATTTTATTGCAGCTTATTCTTAAGAACAGTTTACGTATTTTATTGCATAGGACACTACTGTGAACTTTGTTAGTCTTAGCTCTCTCATTTTTATGCTTATCAGTGTTTATGCTGGTAAATCATTGCTAAAGAGATGAATACCTCCATGGAGTCAACTGCTAATTTGCAAATATGATAATTTCAGCATTCTGCCAGCTATATTTAGTCCAACTCCCTTATTTTGTAGATGATAAAACTGGAACCCTAGAGAGAGAAGGAATTTGTCCAAAGTCACACAGATAACTAGAGCCAGGGTTAGCCTGGAACCCAGACTTCTGACCTGAAGCTCTTCCTGTTGCCTCCACACTTGGATGGGGTCAGTTTTCTGACAGATTATTTCTTATCTTTATCAATCATGGAAGTTTCCCTTATGAGATGTCAAGTTATTTCCATCTTATGTATTACCAACAGCAAGATTGGATCTACTCCCTAGAATAATTTGTATTATATCCATCTGAATGTATTGTTTGCATTCATTTTTTTTAAAAATGATGGATTGTTTAGAGGCATTTTATTTCCTGGAGCATTGGAGATACATAGAAATAGAAAAATGCAGTGGAAGGAAGCTAGACCCAGAAACTTGAATTATAGTTCTGTCTTAATCACTGATCCTGCAGAACTCACGTAACCTTGTGGCATCTCAGTTTTTCAAGCTATAAAATAGATGTTACAATACCTAGTAAATCTCTCATAGGGGCAGTATGAGGATCAAATAAGCCAATAATATGATGAAGCCATGTTGACAAGTGTAATATATTTCATATATATATATATATCGAAGCTAGAGAACTTTCGAAAAGATCATCTAAACTCGTGGTAACATGTTTAGACTGACCAAATGATAAGACTGCAAAGAGATATGCATATTATTTGCTTTGGGAGTTTCTTAGTGGCAGGTTGACTTCTATCTATACCATTGATGACTCTAAAGGTGCGGTGATAAAAATAAACATCCTATTTATTTTGTAATGCAATTCTGATGACACACATCAGTGTGAGTCTTAAAGAGCAGTGACTACTGCTAATTAACATTACACCAAATTTGATAACATCCTAAAGAAGGTTGGACAGAACTGACTCATTTTTCCATTGCACACGGTGTTCTCATTTAGCAGACAAGAACACAACGGACTCCTGAAAGTTGAGACGTGAACATTTTCTATTAATTTCAAGGAACTTGTACATTGTTTGCACAGCTGTTCTGTCATGTCCTTTTAGAGGAGGCAGAAATTACTTTAAAGTCCCTCACTAATAATAATAATAATAATAATAGGTATCATTTATTGGTCTCCTATTTCATGTCAGTCACTTTGCAAGGGTTTTACGTGCATTAATTTCTAGTTCTCAAAGTAACCTATGGCAGGTGAGTATTATTATACCTATGTTACTTAACAATATCCTTATAGAAAGAAAATAAAATATATTATAATTCAAATGTCTTAGTTTCCATTTGTATATGGCAGTTTGTTTCTCATTTTTTGTTTGTTTCTCTCTTTTTGTTTTCTCATTTTTCCTCATGACTGTCCTCTTGGCTAAGCAGATGCAAGCATTATATTCCAACTAGCAGATAAACAAAGACAAGATGGAGTTAAATAATTTGGTCAGATAACAGTCATATCTAAGACTGGGGCCTTAATTTCACCTTAAGCTATTTTTTTATTAGACCAATGGGTTTCAAATTAACAAATTCAACAGTTATATGCCTGACATGTGCTAGGATATAGGCAGAGAACACATACATGGCCCCTGGCCCATTTGAGAGGGTATGAATCAAAATGAGAACTCTTAGATGAGTGGTGTAGGTCCGTACCCTGGAACTGGGGCTGGGCCACTGAAGCAGATTGCGCCCAATTTAACCATTAGGCCACTGGGGCTGGCCCCAAATCATAACTCTTTGAATAGGCTTAGCTTTGGGTTTTGAATGGTCTCATCCTTCCCTTTCCTCTCCCCCATTATATGTTTATACCACTTAACACAGGTTTAAATCATTAAAATAACTCATCATCACTACCATTTATTGACCACTATTTAAAGAGCTCTACCTATATTATCTTACTTAATCCCTTCAGCACCCTGGGAGGAAGGATGATACTGGTTGTTTGTTTATTTGTCAGAGAAGAAGAGAAACAAGGAGAGGATGCAGAGCAAACGAGAGGCAGAGGTTAAGAGTTGAAGGCTGATCTGCATGTTCTAAAGCCAGCCATTCTGTCTCCTGCCCCATATGGCTCCTTGGTTAATATGACTCAGTTGTTTTTAAGTAGCAACTGGTGAATCCACCTTTTCTCTTGCTCTACACTTCCATGAACTGCAAGGGTGAGGAGAAGTGAGGGGCGCAGGGGGTTTGGAGAAGGGGAAACCCAGGCCCTCTGCCTACTCTGGGATTACTGCAGGAAAGTTGTAAAAAGGCTTGGGAGTAACGGGCTGGAATTGTGGGCTCTAGGAATGGGGAACCCTCTTTTGAACCCTCTCTATGAAGTAGCTTAGTTATAATACTGAGAATTCAGACACCAAACTTGAACTAAATGGCAAACTGGGAAATGGGATGTTAAGGACACTCTTGGAGGAAGCATTGGAGGGAAAGTTTCAAAGTGTTTAGCTAGGATCATGATGAGTTTTCCAGTGTATTTTATAGTGAACTAAACTCTATTTTTGACAGATTTTAGCCTAGTCTATGTGGTTTGATTTCTTTCACATGATTTCCCTCCAATCTGTCATATTTAATCCTAAATGCCCAGGTCTGCACCAAGTCCTGTTTCTGAGCTGAATGGACATGGCACCGCTTGCTAAGGTACAGCTCCTTATCTAGTATAGCCCCTTATGTATATAAGAGCTTCAAAAATATGTGATTAATGAGTAAAAGCAAAGATTAAAAAAGTTTTTGTGTGTTGGCACAATTATTACTTTCAGCAGTTGATGGGGCATATTAGTAAATTATTTTGCCTTGCTGATTGTAGAACTCAAAGTAAATTCTAAAGAAGGTGAGTGCTCCATCAATCCCATTTTATTCCACAAATAACTCTACTTCTCTGTTTCGTGTCTAGAACAACAGATGTCAGTTCTTTATTTCTAGCAAGCAGTTCATTTTCTTGACACATCGACCTTACTCGCCCAATGGATTACTAATAATCAGTTTCTGATCTCTGCTTCTCCACCTCAGTAATGACTCAACAGATAGACAGAACTTGGTTTCAAAGTCTATTAGAATCCCAGAAGGATGTTTCATTTTTAATTACTGAAATCATGTGATAAAATAGAATTTAATTGTATAATTAACTATTGGTAGAAAAGTAAAGGAATAATTTGGTGATATTCTTACTCTAATCATATCTCTATTCTAGGTATTTTAAATAGGTAAACTGTTTCTCATTTCTAGGGTAATCTATTTGATGTTATACTAGCCACTTGAAACACGTTTAATGGACTTTTATCCATTAAATGTAATTTTTTCCAGAAATTCATTTGAAATTTTGAATTTTGTAAGTATTTTTTGTTTTTTTCATTCATTTATGTATTAAAAACATATTACGTGAATACTATTTGTCCATCTTGGGTTACATTGTTTAGAGGCTTAGTATCCATATAGTATCAGGCTCCAGGGAATTATGATTTAAATTGCATAGTTCGATGTTTATGGATACCTTGGTTATTTTATTACTCAATATACAAGGCTATATTGAACATGTTTGTGTGCCTTATAAATGTTTAAAGGTCACCTGGGCTGTTGACAAATGATTGTGTCTGGTTCACTGTCTTTACCGACAAGCTATTCAGAAAAAAAATGACTATGTTAGCAAATAATTACCGATGGTACATTTTCTAAGGCCTGGATCAGGAAAATGGAAAAGCGTTCAGATAGAAAGCTAAAGTTGAAATCAGAGATTTCTTAGTGCTTAGACTTTTTTGTTTTGCTGTTTAATACAGTTGAGTTCCTTTAATAATCTTGTCTAGCAA
Source organism: Tapirus indicus (assembly GCA_031878705.1). NCBI lineage: Eukaryota > Metazoa > Chordata > Mammalia > Perissodactyla > Tapiridae > Tapirus > Tapirus indicus. The sequence goes on along the minus strand of CM062939.1, from coordinate 23,819,417 downwards.
CTTCATTTTATAAATTAACCAAATCCGGTGACTAGTTGTTTAATCTGAAATTTTCTCACACCCTTAAACTCTTTTTTTTTTTCCTAGCATCATCTATTCTTTTTTTTTATTGATGTCTTAATAGTTTATAACACTGTGGGGTTTTAGTTGTACATTATTGTTTGTCCGTCACCATATGAATGTAACCCTTCACCCCTTGTGCCCACCCCCCACTCCCCTTCCCCTTGGTAACCACCAATCAGTTCTCTCTGTCCGTCACAGCCTTAAACTCTTATACGTAAGAGTGTAAGTGACTTTCAAAGAGATTTTAAAAGGCCTGAAGTCCAACCATACCACAGAGTCATTGGATTAGCTTCCCTGAAGAGGTGGAATCCAGGCCATGGGATGTTTTTTTAACTTTGCAGGTAATTCCAATGTGCAGGCAAGCATGAGAATTGGTGATAGAAAGACTATTCCCCAATTCTCAAGGGAGTGCATTCTCCCAGCATCTTCTGGGCTTCTCCTCCTGTCTACTTTTTCACAACTGATTCCCTTGAAGAGTCATTATTGTCTAAAGTCAATAATCCATTCACTTTAGGATATTAGTGAATGCACATGCTTGTCATTTCTTAACAAAAAAATCTTGTTCTACTCTGTTACTTTAACTTGGGCTTTTCTGTTTTCTCTTTTCTGCTGTCTCTACCCATAAATAACAACTTTGACTTCTTAGAACAACTATAATTCTAAAATGTGCACAGAAACCTATGAGTTAATAATATTTCATGCAAGCTACAAATTCCACATTAACAATATTATCTTAGGGTCAAACTATAAGAAATCAATTTTAACATCCTGGTTTATAGCTCCATAAATTTATAATCTCTTTAGCAATCAGAGACTATTTTGTTATAAAGTTCAAAATTCTCGAACGTTTTCCATGATTTTGGAAAATCATGTTTATTTGACATGTATGTATTAAATTGTAGGTTTTAACTGTAATTGTATTCATTTACAATTCTTAAAAAGACAATTTGAATGGATTAACCACTAAATGACACCAGACTTGTAATCAACTTTTATGCTATAATACTTCCAACTGGAGATCCCCGTTAAGCTCAGTTTGGGGCCGCTTTACCCTAAACTGAATTGTTAAAAAAAACCGATATTGAGCCATAAACCATTTAGATACAACTTATATCACAAGAAGAAACCAGGGAAGTTTTGACTTCTTTGGTTCGCTTGGCATTTATCTTCATCTCTCCTTTGGTTTTTTCCCTCCACTTTTCAATCAGAAGTTTCTGATCATTTCACTGCTTCTAGCCCATCTTACATAATTTTCTCCTCTAATCTTTAGTTGCTTGCCTGGGTGACAAGTCATCACCTTCCATTTATGGCATCACTTCTACCTGTGTTAACCCGCCCTAAACATCCTCTTTTTATTCATTCTTTATAAATGATCTTTGCTTATTCGGGTGTGGAAGTGATGGCAGTATGATCTGATGAAAGCCTGACTGGGCAGAGAATGCCAGAATGCCTTGACTGGCTGCTATGGAACTTGTCCTCTACTTTGAAGGCCAAAGACACACTCCTGTTGGTGTCCAAGTCTCAATAGATCCTGAGAGACTGAGTAGCAATAGCTAAAATCCAAACAAGAATTAAGTAGACACCAGAAGGCCAAGTTAGTAATTTACTATAAGAAATAACTGTTATGAGAATGGAGGAACTGAAAACCTGTATGGTCAGCTCATGCTCTTCTGTAGTCAATCCACATGGGAATCATAATCAGAGAGTTTCTTTGGAGAGGTTAAAATCAATATAAAAAGAATTTGCCTCAGTTTATGAAAAGTCCTTCTATAATAGAGTCAGAAACCTAAATGCTAGGTTAGATAAGGTAAATGAGTCAAGTCACCCAGCAGGGAAATCTGGAAACTGGAGAAAGCAGGCCTGCTTAGATTTTGCTCAGCTACTCCAATCCATGGAATTATTGCCCCAGTTTCGCCAGAGCACTGATTTTTCAATAAAAGCCAGAAAACTAAATTTTTTAAAAAAAATCTCTGGTTTGTGATTTGTAAATCTGTTTCAGTTTGAGCATGAAAATAAGTTGTGATAGCAAAAATTTATAATCCTTTGGATATATACATGTTATGATCTATTGTATGAGTTGATACTGATATATAAATAAACAAAATCCCAGGGAATGAGGGAAAGATCTTCCTTATAGTCAAAAGTCAACTAATAAATGACGATGGAATGATGGAATTTGGAAATGACCATTTGGCAACCATGATAATAATTAATTCAGGCAGGAGTCACCATTACATGCTAACACTGGTGTATGGAAGTTTGAGTAGTAACAGAATATTTACATACTACCAAAATGGCTCGCCTCCAAATACTTATTAATTATAAAGGGAAAAATAATAACTTTACAGTGGAGAAACCTGGTGGAAAATACTTTACCACAGTGATTAAAGTTAACATCACCAATAATAGGTCAAATTGGTGGGCCAGACCAGGGGCATAGTGGTTAAGTTCATGCACTCTGCTTCAGTGGCCTGGGGTTCACAGGTTCAGATCCCAGGCACGGACCTACACATCCCTTGTCAAGCCATGCTGTGGCAGTGTCCCATATACAAAGTAGAGGAAGATGGGCATGGATGTTAGCTCAGGGCCAGTCTTCCTCACCAAAAAAAAAAAAAAGGGCAAATTGACTTTCTGTCTCCTGATACATTCACTAAGAATATTACATCATTCTGATGTTCCCGCCCAAAATGCATAAAGTTAATCTAATCAAAAGGAAACATCAGACAAACCCAAATTGAAGGCCATTCTATCAAAGATGTGATGTATACTATTCAAATGCCACTATCATGAAAGACAGAGGAACAGTTCAGATGAGGACGCTAAAGAGCCATGACAATGGAATCAATGCTTGATCTTCGATTGTTGTTATAAAGGACATTACTGGGATAATCGGTGAAATCCGAATAAGATCTGTAGAAGAGGCGAGAGTATTGAACTGATGTTAATTTCCTGACTTTGATAAGTGCACCATGGCTAGATAAGAAATACACACTGAAGTATTTAGGGGTAAAGTGGTGTTATGTCTGAAACTTACAATCAAATAATTCAGAAAAAAAATCACAGAGAGAGAGGGAGAGAAAGAAAGAAAGGATAAAGCAAATACAAAACACGAATATAACATTTTGGTGAAAAGTATACAGGAATTCTTTGTACTCTTCTTACAGCTTTTTGGTCAGTGTGAAATTATATCAAAATTTAAATTTAAAGGCAATATCACCAGTTTGAATCAATGCTTTGTGCAGGGAGCTTGCTCCTGGAAGCAGGACACCCAAAGTCCTTTGGATGAGTCTCTGGAGTGACAGTGGCAGGGCTCACCAGGACTTGGTATCTATATCTTTCCTTTTCTTCTTGTTCTCTTCTTTAGATAGACAGATCCAGTTATCAATGCCACAGTTTTCAATACTGAGCGAGTCCCAACTAGATCTACACCTTGTTCACGTAATTAGAGGAGAATCTTCAGCCTCCTACTTACAAGTTATTGTTTGGGGATAGGGCTGCTACCTTCAGGAAAAAAATCCCACCTCTAAGTGTTCTTCACAGTTTAAATTTTTTCAGAGGGCAATCCCAATTATATTTGGGATATAATTTCCAAATATTGACAATATCTTTACCCTCCTTTCCCCCAGGTGGACTAACGACATGGCAGCCCCAGCCCTAATTAAGTTTGATTTGATATCTAAGACCCAGTGTTCTCTACAGGTCTCAAATCTTTTTTTTATTTCCGAGTCCTTTTGTCCCCGGTCTAGTTCTGGGCATATGCAAGGCTTCTCCTTTAATAGCATTTATTATAATTTCATTACCCTAAAAGCAAATGCTTTCAGAGAACAGACTGATGTACAATTCAGCAAGTGCTCTTGAATCGTAATGAACATTTCCATTTTAATGAGGTTTGATTAAAGTGCAGCAGGATCTGTAAATTATCTAAAATGACACAATACCTGTATTAGAAATTCAGTCACGCCTCTGTTAGGGATCAGAGGAGGAGAGCTTATTTCACCCTCATTTCTATTCCATAAAAGGGAAGAATCGCTGGATCAGCCGTTTTAATAGTGGAGGAAGTAGCAAATTGATTTTTTGACAGGATTACTGAGGAGAATGATGAGGAGTGGGTGGAGGTGACTGAGCAAAATGAGAAATGAAAGATAATAGCCCAGGATAAGCCAGGAGGGCTGATAGGAAGGGTTGGGAGTAAATTAGAATAATAAAAATATAAAAATGCCGTTCCTGAAATTGTTTGGAGGAAGGGAAACCATATTTATGTGGATTTTCAAACAGAATTAGGTTGAGTCGTTTAAATGTTTAAATTTAAGGCTTTTCGGTGACGGTGCAAGAGACCACTCTGGAAAACAGAACGTGAGATGTGTCAAACACCATCGTGCAGGACACAAGACTGGAACGTGAGCCTTGTGACGAGAAGAACACTACTTCTTGATTAGAAAGTGATTAGAAAATGTAAGGAGCAAAGAGAAGGAAAGAGAATGAGTAGAAGAGAAAAGCTTTGGTGTTGTCTTGGCACAAACGGTGACGACCAGTCAAGAATAATGGTCCAGAAAGAGAGGTGAGATGGCAGGGGATAGAGATGGAAAAAAGCAGTTTAATAACTGGTATTTTGGGAAAACTATTGTCTGAAACAGTTTCCAAGTTTGAGATGAGCAACGGTCGCTGATGGGAAGTCTAGAGCCCAGAATTGTTAAATATTTAGATTTTGAATTAATCGCTTGAAATGGCTAAGAAAAAGAACCAAGTGGAACAGATTCTACTCCCACTCCTAGTAGGGGAGGAACCTGCCTGCGTGACCTTTTTCTCAGAATGGGGAAAGCTATCTTCTGGTTCGGCCCTTTGCTAAAATAGCTGAGCTGTGACCCTGTTAGGAGAAGGGACAGGCAGGAAGTCCCTAGCAAGGCGGGGGCAAAGTTATGGCCATGTCTGCTCTGGGGAAATAGTCATAGCCAGCCCTGGCACTCTAGTGGTGAAGATCCAGCGCTTTCACTGCCGAGGCCTGGGTTCGTTTCTAGGCCAGGGGACCACACCACCCGTCTGTCAGTTGTCACGCTGAGGTGGCTGCGTGTTGCTGTGATGCTGAGAGCTCTGCCCCCGGGATTTCAAATACCAGCAGGGTCACCCACGGTGTAGAGATTTTAGCAGAGCTTCCAGACTAAGACAGACTGGGAAGAAGGAACTGGCACCCACTTCTGAAAAATTGGCCATGAAAACCCTGTGAATAGCTGCAGAGTGTTATCTGATAGAGCGTCAGAAGGGGACAGGATGGTGCAGAAGCACTGGGGCAGGGTGCTGCTCTGCTGGGCACGGGGGCGCCAGGAGTCAGACACTAGCAGCAACAGAGTAGTCGTGATTCTCCAGATTTGGCAGAGACCCTGCTCGGGAGCTGAAAGCAGTTTTAAAAAGGCTGTTTTGTCAATGGCCGTGCAGCTTTGATGTGAACAGACCTGGGTTCAAACTTTGGCTTTGTTCATATCGATGAATGGATTCACCATCTACCCATCAGCAAATCTCTTTATCTCCTTTCCCAGTATCAAATTTACAAAGCAACCTACATTGGCACCTGTTTTCTACCTCTTCCCCTCATAACGAAGAGGGAGTGCCCCTCTTACATTAATTGGGTTATGGACCCCATTTTCCTTCTCTTTGTCTAGGAATTCACACAGTATTCTCCTTTCAATATTATCTACAATACATGATACTCTTTTCTACTGGATCATTTCTTTCTTTCTTTTTTTTTGCTGAGGAAGATTTGCCCTGAGCTAACAGGAGCTCAAACTCGGAAACTGAACCGGGCAGCTGAAGCGGAGTGTGCCAAACTTAACCACAAGGCCATAGGGCCAGCCTCTACTGGATCATTTCTATCAGCACACTGACAGGCTTTCACATCTCCTGTTAAATTCATTAAACAAGGAGGCCATTAGACTGAGGTGGTTCCAATGCCTTAGCAGCCTATGTAGAACCAAAACCGAAGCCTGTAAATGCCTCAAGGTTAAGAAATCAAAACTCAAAGACAACCAGTCACCAACAGGCAACTAGGCTTTTCCAAAAAAGGCAAAAGCTACAGCCAATTGAATGATTTCCCTACTTTGCTTCCGTCTCTTCTCTAGAAAAGTCTCTCCCCAGCTCCTGTCAGTGGAGCGCTCCTAACCACTTCTGGTTTGTCGATGCTCCATGCGAATAGATTTTTTCCTCAGATAAACTCTTAAAATTCTTTAATATGCCTCAGTTTATCTTTTAATGCTCTTGTGTTGAAAAAGCCCTCATTGCATCCCCGTCTCTGCCCATTTCTCAGCTCCTTTTCATAATCACCTACTTCATCCCCTCACCACGCATGTCCTCCTCATCCCCCTCCAATCCGCATTCTGCTGTCCCTCCCTAAACATCTTTTGTCACGTTTGTAACTTCCATGTAGCTGAATTCAATAGATGCTCCTCTGTCCTTATTTTTCTCATTCTCATCAGCATTTGGTATAATTTACTAGTCCCTGTCTCTTGACAAACTCCTCTACTGGCTTCTTTGGCTCCACATTTTCCTGACCACACTGGACTATTTTTGTAGCCTTTTTTTTGTTTTTTTGGCCAGCTTCTCATTCCTTATGCAAATGTAAAAGGTTGAGGTTCTTTATGGCTTTTCCTGGATCCTTTTCTCTTCCCTTCCCCTCCCTCCTCACCTCACTGTACTCCTCCTAGGTAATCTCATCCATACCTGTAACTTTATTTATTTTTTTGCTGGGAAAGATTCACTCTGAGCTAACATCTGTTGTCAATCTTTCTCTCTCTCTCTCTTTTTTCCTCCCTAATGCCCCAGTACATAGTTATATGTTCTAGTTGTAAGTCCTTCTAGTTCTTCTATGTGAGCTGCCACCACAGCATGGCTACTGACAGACGAGTGGTGTGGTTCTGTGCCCAGGAACCGAACCTGGACCACTGAAGCGGAGTGTGCCAAACTTTAACCACTAGGCCGTCAGGGCCGGCTCCCCGTAACTTTAAATATAGTCTTTACACCGTTGATTCTCCAGTTTATGTCTGTAGCCCAGAGTTCTCCACTAGACTCCAACAATCAGTTCTCTAATATTTTAAATAAAATTTATCCCAAAGAGAATTCTTGATTCTTCCCAAACCTGTGTCCTGCCCTAGCCCTTAAGTTTCCCCATCTCAATAAATGAATTCACCATCTATCCAGATGCTCAAGACCAAAACCCAGGGGTCATCCTTCTTTCCTCTCATTCTTTGCGGCCATTTCATCACCAAATCCTATAAATGCTGTCTCCAAAATATTTCTCAGATTCTGCTAATTTCTGTCCATGTCCATTCATCACCATTCTCTCTCTTCTAGGCTACCACTACACAGCCTGCCAACTGGTCTCCCTGCTTCCACTATTGCATAGCTCCCCTCCCCACCAATATTTCTAATTCGTCTGCTACACTGCCTAATGGTTTCCTTTAAATATAAATCTGCTATGTCCTCTCCTGCTCAAAAAGTTTCAGTGACTTCTTGTTAAACTTAGAATGCAATTTAAACTCCTCTTCTGGGCCTTCAAGCCCCTGCATAATCTGAGCCCTCCCTAGTTCCTCAGTTCATCTCAAGTCGCATTTACATTCTTCTTTTATGCTCTAGCCAAATTGATTCTATTTTGGTTCCTTGAGCATGCAAAGCTCTTTCCTGCCTCAGGGCCTTTGCACTTGCTACTCTTTCCTCCACCTGGAAGTTTCTCCCCACCCTTATCCAAGTGAAGATAATGGATTATCTCTTAGGTCTCAGCTGAAATGTTACTTCTTTAGTAAGTAGCTTTCCCTGACAACTCTTTTTTACAGGTTTCCCCAATCCTATCATTCCACCATTCTCTTGTTTAGCACTCAGTTGTTTTTGTGTCCTTGGCACATTGCAATTCTTTTCTTATTTGTTTATTTTTTGTTCACATGATTTTTGTCTATCTCGATAATGCAGATGTAAAGTACAATCTGGTATAGTCTAGAGGGCAGGGAACACAGTGGAACCACATAGTCTGAGTCTGAACCATTGATGTGTTCTCCTAGATGTTATTTAACCTCTCAAATCCTCAGATTTCTGATCTATAAAATGTGGACAACAATATCAACCTCCCAGGGTTGGTGTGAGAAGCAAAGGAGATTATACTTATGGAGTTATTAGCAAAAAGCTTGGTGCATCATGAACATTCTACAACTCTTACCTGATAATTTTATTGTTCACTTTTTATTTCCCAACAGCCAGTATAGGGCTTAGAACACAGTAGGCTCTCATTAAATATTTGTTCAATGATTAAATAAATGAATGCATTGTGGGCTCAGCTTAATTCATAGAGTTGTTTTGAGGATGAGACAAAGCATATGTCAAGTGATTAAAACAGTACCTGGTACGCCCTAAGTGCTCAATGAAACTTTATCATCATTACCCAAGGGGCCTGCTAATTTGATCAACAAATACAATTAAGAACTACCTCCAGGGCTCTTATCTAAAGTAATCATCATCTTTCTTTGTGCCCTGGGTCCCACCCCTCTCATGTTGTAAAGGGCTTGGCTCCTACAATTGTCTTTCTTTTTTTGTGTGAGGAAGACTAGCCCTGAGCTAACACCCGTTGCTAATCCTCCTCTTTTTGCTGAGGAAGACTGGCCCTGGGCTAACATCCGTGCCCATCTTCCTCCACTTTATATGGGATACCATCACAGCATGGCTGACAAGTGGTGTGTCAGTCCGTGGCTGGGATCCGAACCTGTGGACCCTGGGCCACGAGAAGCAGAGCATGAAAACTTAATGGCTATGCCACCGGGCCGACCCCTACAATTGTCTTTATTTCTTCCCCTCTCTGCTTCTCTTTACGGGATCCCTACCAAGAAACAAACATGCTGAAACAATTTTCATTTTCTAACCCCTTCCTTGAATCCCCACATCTCCCTCCAATTACCGTCCCATTTCTCTTCTGCTTTTCATGATTAAACTCTTCAAGGAGTTGTTTCCACTCTGTGTCTCTGATTCTTCCTTCCAATTCTCCTTCACTCATTCCGGTCGTACTTTCTTCTCCACCTCTCTGCAGAAACTTCCTTGTCAAGGTCGTCAGTGACTTACACATTGTCAAATCAAGTGTTACGTTCTTGATTCTCAATTTGCTTGACCAATCAGCAGCATTGACTTTGCTTCTTCCTTCTTTGAAACACTTTTTTCACTTGGCTTCCAGGACACCGTTCATTCTTGTTTATTCCTCTGCTTGATTAGCCGACTTTTTCTTAGCCTTCCTTTGGTTCGTCCTCATGTTCCCAAACTCTAGATGTTGTCTCAGTGTTAGAACCTCCAATCTCATAGCTCTAAATGTCATCTAAAAACAGATGTTTCCCAAGTTTATATTTTCACCTTCAACCTCTCTCTGGAATGCCATACGTATAATTGGCGCTTCGATTTTTCCATTCAGGTGTCTAATAGGCATCTCAAATGTAGTGTGTTCAAAACTGTACTCTTAATTCCTTCCTCCTCTCACTCCCACAATAGTACCTCCTCCCATGTTTTCCCGTGGGTGTGGCAACTCCATCCTTTCAGTTGCTCAAACCAGAAACATTGTGTTCATCTTTGATTCATCTATACTCCCTAGTCAGGCCATAAACAAATCTTATGGGTCTATTTGGAAAATATATCATGAATACAGCTACTTCTTATCACCCCAACTGCTCTCTCCTTACTCCAAGCCAAGATCACCTCTCACTTTGATTACTGTAATGGCTGTCTCTTCAGTATCCTTGCATCCACTCACTCCATCTATTTGTCACCCAGTCTTTTTAAACTGGTTTATCATTCCTCCACTCAAAACCATCGAATGGCTTTCCATTGAACGTAAATGCTAAAATACTTACTGTGGCCTGAAAAGTTCTATATAGTCTTTCTGACCTCCCTCTGGACCCTCTAGAACCTTTATGATCTACCTTTTCCCCTGGATCCCCCATCCCTATTCCAACCACACCAGGCAACTTGCTGTATATAGAACATGCCGGGCATTCTCCCACCTCAGGGGCTTGGCATGTACTGTTCCTCCGTCTGGATCACTCTTTCCCCAGCTATATTTGCATGGCTCCTTCCCTGATCTCCTTTGGGTTTCCGTTGTCCCCTTTTCTAAGAGGCCTTCCTTAACCCCCCAATATAAAATTGTTCTCCCCCTCATCACCATCATGATCACCCTTACTCTGTTTATTTTTCTTCATGTATACCCATCACCCACTGACAGTTGATATATTTGATTATTAACTCTCACCTCACTAGTGTGCCAATTCCACGAGAGTAGGGACCTTATTCTCCTCTTTACTCCCTGAAACTAGAATGGTAGGCGTTAAAATATTTGACAAATCAATAAATGGATTAATAAATGGTTAGAGGTCTAGTGACTTTAAAATTTTTCTATTTAAGTGAAACTTTGGCTTATTGATGGTAACCTGGTGAAATTACGAAGGCTCAATTTGCTGGAGTGATTTCTGAGGTAGAGGGAGGTTTGTTGAATTTTTTGATGTCTCTCAAGTCCAATAAGTAGGTGGCCATTTTCTTCTTCTATGCATACAGCTACCTCTATCTATTGCCAAAATCAAACTTTATTTTCGAAAAACTTTTGTTCAATGTGAAATCATTCTGCACATCGCAATGGATACAAATTACCATGGGATGACTCATTACATGGCTCCTACCACTCCCAGGCCCTCCTTTCTTCGCTCCTCCCAATCACCTACTAATTGACTATTTAAAATGGTTACGAAGAGGAAAATCTTGTTTCAAAGCAGGCCTCACTGTGATTCAGGGGTGATAAATGTGCCTTTTGGCTTCTCGTCCTCCCAGTGGCACAGTGTAGCTTGTTCAATCTCCTACTTGGTTTGGGACCAAATGCAGTCTGGTTTTCATTTGAAGCTCTTTTGTGCTTATGATGTGATGATGAGAATATCTGTTGAAGGACCATGGTATCCTTCCTAGGAACAGAACAGAACTATAAAATATAAAGCCTCTCAAGTGACTTTATTCCAAAGCCAAGTCTAGATATGAAACTTATTTGTACAATTGGTGGTTTAAAAAAAATAACAGTAGGGGCCAGCCCGGTGGCATAATGGTTAAGTGCGTGCTCTCTGCTTCAGTGGCCCGGGGTTTGCAGGTTTGGATCCCGGGCATGGACCAACGCACCTCTTATCAAGCCATGCTGAGGCAGGTGTCCCACATATAAAGTAGAGGAAGGCAGGCATGGATGTTAGCCCAGGGCCAGTCTTTCTCAGCAAAAAGAGGAAGGTTGGCAATGGATTTAGCTCAGGGCTAAACTTCCTCAAAAAAAAAAAAAAAAAAGAACAACAATAAAATCCACTTTAGTCTCAAATATTTCTTCCTTTTTCTCTACTTTCTCCTTTGTATGAACCAGATGTCTGAAACCAAATCACCTCAGTTTTCCATGCACCTTGCACATTAGATTAAACCTAAATTCCTATCAAAACCCTTTTTAAAACAGTTTCATCATTTTATGATGTATCAATTGTAATCATTAAAATTTTAAAAGATACCTTCCATAGAAAACTTGAAAGTATTTTTGCTTCTCTTCTTCTAGGAAAATCTCATCATCGAGAGCTGGTGGACATGTGCCCTAACACTTTCTAACTTTGGTAGAAATGTTTGGCAGCAACTTAGATGCTGCTGATGATAATAATTATAAACATCATAATTATGACATTTACTTAGTACAACTTGTGTGCACATAGTCATGTGGTGAGTTAATTAATATGTGAGTATCTTTGCGAGTGCCGACTTGAACTACCATCTTGCCTTTAAAAATAAACCTCTAAGAGGTGCTTAAGTTTGCTAAAACAAATATAAGGTAGGTTTAACTTTCTTAATTCATCAGTGGTCTCCCTACCATCAACCTTTCCCCTATCTAAAACATCTAGCTTAGCTAGGTAAATCTTTTCAGAAATTGTTTTTTCATGTCATATCACTGTTAAAATACTTTAATGGTTTTACATTTCCAACAGAGGCCAACTCAATTACACACACACACACACACACACACACACACACACACACACACACACACACACAGAGTACCTACTCTATAAGAGGCAGTGAGGTAGGTGGCAGAAAACTACAAAAATAAATAAGATACAGCTCTTATCCTCAAGTATAGTTTTAGAAGTTTGGATAAGGGCTAAATTTGAAACCTTTATATTCGACAGCTTTTAAAATCTGATCCTAACCTACTTTTCTAAACTTATCTCCCACTGAATCTTCAACTCTCTGCTACAGTCTAAAAGGTCAGCTTGTTCCCCCTGAGCATGCTTTGTGCATCCTTGATTCCATCCTTTTTCCTTACCTATTTTTCCACTCCTTTTCTTTAAGTCCTGCTCAGATCATACCTGTTTTGTAGAGTGTTCCCTGAGCCCCAGTTTACAGAGTTGCCTCTTCACCTTGGCATCATGCATGGCTGTGCTAGTCAATTTTTTATACAGGTATCTCATGTTTCCAAATTGACTAGATGATTGTCAATAATAGATCATCATGACCATTCTGAGGACAGGAACTATGTCTTGTTTATTTTTATATACCTCACATGTAGAAAGTGTTCAATACGAACCCTTCTAAGAGTTCATAATTTTACATATTTTCTCATAAGTGGAATTTTAAACTTTTAAGTTCTTTTAACTTTCTATGTAGCTGGGCCTTTAATGTAAAAAATAAGTCTTCAGATCCACTTATATAGGTATCATATCATGTTCTTAGAGATTCTACTTATGTGAGCACTATTTGTGATGTTTATAAGTGTTTATAAATGGTCCATATTTAGAATGAAAAGGAAAATAGTAAGGAAGAAGGAGAATGGCAGTCTGGCTTAAGTTGATATTTCTTTGTTCCCAGTCTGAATTTTAAGTCTCAGAAGCTCTTAATTGATTTGTGCTAAGCAAATTTATTAATTTATAAGAGCAGATTCTACCCAAGATATCCTCTTTCTGGACATTTTCACTCAGGAAAAAAATAGTGTTTAGAAATTTGGTGATAGGGAATAACAGAGAAAATTGAATATTTTAATGCCATCTTTTATCAAGCTATGATACCCTGAAATTTTCCTTCTCTGATTAGCCTGAAATCATTCTCTGGGGTCTTAACACAGGACTGACTAATCTTCGTTTTTCAACTCTAGTTTTCCTAAAACTCTTTTGGTATCATTACTTTGGATTTGCACTTATAATTTCACTCTCTCATTTTAATGTATTGTCTTAGTGTTTTACAATGTCTGTGTTTCAGACCATATCACTTTTGACTGATTGCTTTCCAAATGGTTTGCTCATCACTAACCACATCGTAGAGTGGATTCCTTCTGCACGGGTCTTCAGGAGACAGCTAATCCACTCTACAGGTTGAGGATTTTTATTACTCTTGTCCATCTCTAATTTCTGGTGTATATTCTACTTTTACATCAAGCTGTTGACTAGACAGAACATGTTCTAAAAATGATTTTTACAAATTAATTGTGAAGGAATATCACCTTTTACAAGACGTGAACTTAAGACTTTTAAAAGTGAATAACTTGGTTTGTATCCTTGCTTCTTAACAGCTGTTGAAGCATTTGAATTACAGATTGCTTTGTTAAAAAAATAAGCCAAGACTTATGATCTCTAATAGTGAGTGATAATAAGACAAGCTCAAACATGCAACTTAACAATAAATGAAAATAGTTGAGAAATTGAGGGATGAGAGTGACTCGCATGTGCGTTAAACTATGTTGATCATTTTATTGATGCTCAATAATTTATCAATTTCTTTCTCTAGCAGAAAGAACTTGAAAGAAATCCCTACTTTGCTCTTTGATGCAGGAGAAAAATTTTTTGCAAATCTCTCAGATGTCAAGCTTTGATGTATAAATATTAATTGCTTTCTTTCAATTGGACATTGTGTTACAAGAGAAGTCATCCCTGTTTTAGAATAGCTAAGCCTGACCCTCCTCTAAACTATGTGTCATTGGCAAATGAAACAAAAGAGATAAAATTAATCTTTGAGGAGCTGCAGTAAAGGAAAAATCCCCCTAAATATAAATAAGACTGGAACAGAATGTGCCCATTAAAAAAAAATTCCCAACTGACCACAACTGTTTAAAACCAGCTGAAGAATTCCTTTTCATGTCCCAGCAGGGTGCCTACTCTATTGTATAAAATGTTTAACAGTGTAAGTAATGGAATCATATAGCAACTGGTACTGGTAACAAATCAAGAGACACTTCGAGAAATGATGCACCGGTTGTTAACTGGTCAGACATATAGATCTACAGTATACCTACCATCTTTGAGTTCATTTGACCGAGAGGAGCAATCAGTGATATAAGGAGATGTGAAAAAATATAAGATGATTTTTTCAAAATAATTTTGATGTTAGTTGTCACTACTCATTTTGCTGTCATTGTAAAATATCTTATAATACTTTTAATTATATCTTCACAAGTATCTTATTTCATCAAACAGCTCGTAAGCTCATGGAAAACTTTCCACAAGTTTTACTTCTTTGTATTTCTCTTATGTATAGAGAAGAAATTTGTATGGATTCTGTGCTTAATAAAAGTGTTTTGGATTTTTGATTGAGGAAAGAGATGTGTGGTTAAAAATGTGATTTATATACTACTTGGATTAGCAATTTACAGAGAATAAGAACATAATTAGATACACTTTAAGTCTAATTTGAACATATTTCAATGGATACCTAGGGGCCTAATCTAGATGCTACGGGTTGATATCACTTTATTTTCTAAATGCAGAAGTATTAACTAGCAAAAGGCTCTAATAAACAGCATAGTAAATAATAGGATTGATTTTATCGTGTATATAAACTGATGACTAAAATGTAGGTATTTGTTTTATAGTTAAATTCTTCACAGTTCAAAATGTGATAAATCACATAAGCATTAAATTATACAAGCATGTAGAAAAGTTAGAAAAATTATTTAAAAAATGATCTATAAGGGTTTTTTTTGTAAAAATATCAAGTGATTAGAGTTAAAATTTAATGATTTTTATGAATTTTTCTATTTTATAATTTTTTGAAAAGACAATAGTGCTAAATAGAGATTAAGGAAAATGTTTTATTCCCAAAAAACTTTTAAAAAAGTCCAATTTCCTAGGTTTTTTTCCTTCAAACACATCTAAATTATGAGAAAAAAGAAACTTTGAATGATGAAGGTATGATATTGCTAACTGCACATTTAATCATCTAACACTGATAAATTCCTTAGAAAGCAACAGCTGTATTTACAAGACCCAGGGAAGGAATAAAATGTAACTGAAAATTCCCATCAGTGTAAATTATTTTATTAATTTACAAACAATGGAAATGGTGATTTATAATTATTAATAATGTAGACATCCATCATTCACCATATCTGTAGAATAGAAATGACCTCATATGGCTCTCTATCAACGAATTGAAAAGGAAGAAACATAATATAGTTTATCGGGACTGAAATGAGCTGTAATAAAATTTCTCTTTTCTTAAATGTCATAATTTATATCCTCCCTTTGTTCTGAATTTGCTGGAAGTTTATAATAACCATTGTGTGTGTGTGTGTATAAAATTATAAACTCAAAAATTTTTTAAAGAAGCTTAAAATCCTCTAAGCAAACCTCTTTCCTACCGTAGCAATTAGCCCCAACATGCTTAAAGCAGGCCCTCAGCTATCGCTCGGATCTCTGGAGCATAAAGAAGTTTAGTACTTTACAGATGGCTCTTAATTGGGGGAAAATATGGTACATTTGGCCCAACACTGTGTGCAGTCCCACAGTTGGTCCCCATTCTGCCCTGTAGCTTGCCCTTTGAAGTCTATCTCCCTCCCCACTCTCCTTTCTCCTATTAAATTTCAAGTTTTCTCAAAAAACTCACACGGCTTTTTCAGTCCTTAACCGTCATCCTTGCTATTTCATTTTATACCTCTTCACCTCATCAAGAGTCTCCTTTTTAAAGCTTAAGACCGGGAACTGGACACACTTTGGGTGGTGTAAGCAGCTTATAGTCTTGTATCTTTCTTATCCTGGACATTAATTTTCTGATAACACAGCCAAACAGGACATTTATTTTTAGCAGCTACCTAACACTAAGCCTACATTAGTCTTATAGCTAATTAACAGTCATAGATTTATTTCTTGTGAACTACTAATTCAGTTCTTATGCCACCTGAACTTATGAAGTGTATATTTTTAAACTTAAATGCACCACTTTACAGATATGTTTCATTGGACTTCATCTTGTTGGCTCTTTTCTTAGTGTTCTGGATCCAGCCTTAGCATCTCTCTCTCCAGTGTGTCCTTATGGACTGCTGCCGAACTTGAAATTTCCTTTCTGTTTATTTAAATGCCCAAAACCCAAATCGAGTCGAATATTTCAGCCTGGCATTCAAAGTCCTGTGCAACAAGGCACTTCAGTGGCTCCCAAGGGCCTGTGGAGAGAGCGTGGCAGCGTGGAGAGAGCGTCAGCCAGTCCACAGGCCTAGTTTCTAGTCTGACTCGGATGTTTACTTGTTCACAACTAAGCAAGTCACTCAGACTCACTTTCCTTATCTGTATTCAAGTGGGGATAAATTAGGCCATTGACCTACTTCAAAGGTTTGTGGGGACTTTAAAAAAGATGATGTATGTGGAAATGAAGGCCTATAAAAATGTAAGGTCTTGATAATGCAGAAAATGTCAGGCCCTCTCTCGTGCTGTTGGAAGCTTTTTATGATCTGACCCTGACCTTCCTTCCAATCTTGTTTTCTGCTACTGGCCCTGACTCCTTTCCTGAACATCTAAACACACTTTATTTCTTCCCAGTCCCTAAATACATTCAGATATTCATGCTCTGTGTCTTTGCTAAAACTGCCTGGAATATTCTCCCCCAAGCTGACTCATTCTCTCTCTTCCTCACTTCCTACCTCTAATTCAAGGCCCAACTCAAATGCCATCTCTTTCATAAGGCTTTGATTT
The DNA here is from genome assembly GCA_031878705.1 of Tapirus indicus. NCBI lineage: Eukaryota > Metazoa > Chordata > Mammalia > Perissodactyla > Tapiridae > Tapirus > Tapirus indicus. Next base: position 23,802,390 of record CM062939.1, on the reverse strand, counting down.
TCCTGATCAGAATTAATCTCTCTCTTCACAATATTCCTGGAGAAATAGAACTGCAACAAGATTTTCACATCCTGTCCTATGTTCTAGATGGTCTTATTCCCATGTTTGCCCAACATGAGGAGCAGGTGCTGTGTATTTTTGTAGTCCCAGAGTACTCAGAATTGTGCTTTATTATTATTCCCGCTTTTAGAGATGACTCAGTTAAGGCGGAGAGGTCAGCAGCCATTTGCTGAGCTCATGTTATCTTTTAAGTGGCAGGAAGGTCCCAGGCAACCTGATTTGCAATCCTGGGCTCTTTCTACAGTGCTCCATAGCATCCAGACTTCTCCACGTCGCTCTTGAGGATTCTGGGTAAACGTCTGTTAACACGAGTTAATCCTCTTGTCTTCCTCAGCTTCCTCTCCCCACTGTAGTGTCCTTAATATGGAATTGTATTTGTCATTGCTCTGAAATTTTGAAATATGCTTTCAAGTCCCTTGGAGTGGATATTTTACTGTGCTCATCTTGGCCATTTTTGCTATCAAGAATGTTAAGGTGTCATTTTTTTTTCTCCTCTACGTCTTTTCCTAATTCCTCCATCACTGGTTAGATGATTCTTGCTGATGAGAATAAATCTAGAGTATCCACTCCGTATTTCCTCTAACTTCTGAAATACGACCTTTAGTATCACATGTTCTGCTCTGACTGAAATCATGTTGAGTCTGCTGATATTGAATAACTGTGCTTCATTCGTGCTGGTATGAGTCCCTGGGCTCGCTCTTCCACTTTTCTTACTTTCTTATCTTAGACTAGTTCTCCTGAGTTGGACATATTCCAAATTATTCTTGCTTCTGGTCTTCTATCAAACTCCTACCATCAGGTAGCCAGATGCAGAATTCAGTCCTCAGGGTATCGGTCTTCGGGTATTTATCCCCCATCCTTTGACAGCTAACCTCCGGTTCTCGGACCTGTGCCTAATAGATCCATAATATATGCTTGGGCTCTTTGACTTAGTAATAATAAGGCCAAACACTGACGTTTATTGAGTGCTTACTTTGTGTCAAGTACTGAGCTAAAGGCCTTACACATATCATCTCTTTTCATCCTCACAGTGCAGAAAGTATTCCCATCTAACAGATGAGAAACATGAGGCTCATAAACGTTACTTGACTTGCTTAAGGAGAGATGGGACTTGACTGTAAGCCCTCCTGGTGGTCAGGCCCATAGTCTTGAACAGGACCCAGTCATTGTTGTTTTCCCACCTGGGAGCTAATCATGGCCTGGCACTTCCACTTACATTATTGAAAATCAGTTACTATTTACATTCAGTTCCTATATGCACGTGTATGTGAGTTGTCCATAGATGGCTTTTGTATTTTTCTCATGACAATAACAATTATACCAATAATATGCAAACTATTTAACAACCATTAAAAATCTTTGCAGTTATTTCTTATCCCTGGAATTAATATAAATAAAAGCATCAGTATTAACCATGAATTTTATAGTAATAATAGATGACATGTATAGAATTTTCTATGAGGTGGGTACTGTTCAAAGTGCTTTTCATGGATTATTTCACTTATCTTCTCAATGACCCACTGAAGTAGGGTTATTATTTTTATCCTTTTTTAAAAGATGAGGAAAATAGAGGCACAGAGATGTCCTTTGTCCTAGGTCTCTGCTATTCAAGCAGCTGCATCTGCTTCACCAGGAGCTTGTTAGAAATGCAAAATCTCAAGACCCCCTCACAACTACAGAGTCAGAATGTGCGTTTAACAAGATTCTTGGGTATTCGTACGTGCATTAGAGATGGACAACTCGAAGTCACACGGCTGGTGAGGATGGAGCTAGGATTCAATCCCATGTAGTCAGGCTCTGTGCCAGGATTCTCAAACACCACATTAGGTTGTCTCAAGAATTATATAAACGAATGAGAAACATTTAATTGTGATGAAATAAATATTTCCATGTACTTAATGTGCCTATGGTTTATGTGAAATGTGGATAGGATTTTACTTCTATAAATTATGCTTAATAGAAATATTGATTCCTCATAAATCACTTTTATATTTGGTGACTTACCATGATCCAACTTTACTTCGTTTTCCTCCTCCTTCTCTTCTTTTTTTTTCTTCTTTTAAAAATGCATTCATTTGGGGCTGGCCTGGTGGTGTAGTGGTTAAGTTCACGCGCTCTGCTGTAGAGGCCTGGGGTTCGCATATTCAGATCCCGGGCGCAGACCTATGCACCACTCATCAAGCCATGCTGTGGCGGCGTCCCACATAAAGTAGAGGAAGATGGGCACAGGTGTTAGCTCAGGGCCAGTCTTCCTCAGCAAAAAGAGGCGGATTGGCAGTGGGTATTAGCTAAGGTCTAATCTTCCTCACACACACACACACCCACATACACACACACACACACACACACACAAATTCACTCATTTATTCCATAAGCATTTGTAGGGTCCCTAATATTGTCAGGCATTTCTTTTTTTAGGTGTGAATACAAAGAAAAACTAGACCCAATTCCTGACCTCAAGACTTTTAGTGGCATTGGAAGACAGACAAGTACAAGTTCAGATGACTGATGTAATGGAATTGTATACAAAGGGCAATGGGAACACAGCAAAAAGGATGTCCTAGCAGAGGTGCCCCCAAAGCAGATCCTAAGATCTTTGTCAAATGCAAGTCGTGTTGTTGGTAAGTAAAAGCAATGCTGAGACGGGAGTGATGAAGGAAGACAGGAAAGGGAAAATGGACAAGAAAGGGTAATTTTCAGCCAGCAACCACTGCGGATGACGAGACTTTACAATTCTGGGGGCTAGTACACAACACATGCCTGAGTTAGTTTTCACCTAAGGGGCAGGGAGTTGTAATATTTATACCCCAACTTTGGTCATTCAGCAGTTGCCTGTGGGGACATTCATCCAGGTCAATTCCAGCTTGCTGCACAGACAGACGCCATGTGTTCTTAGGCAGGGAAATGTAGACAATGGCAATTGGAAAGCAGACCTAAGTGCCCTGAGGTAGTCATTGCTGGCAGAGAGGGACTGGGCATACAGCCCCTGCATAAGCCAGTCTAGAGGGCTCAGGAAAGTTCCACTAAGGAATTGATTCTTGAGTCTACTCTTGATGGCAAAAGATTTCCACCAGGCAGATATGGTGAAATCACAAACATCTTTTCCAGGAAGAGAGAATAGCCCGTGCAAAGTCAGGGAGGTATGAGAGAACATGGACTATCTGAGAAACTAAAGATTGTCTAATGCTCCTTGAGGCTGAGGGGTGGCACCAGGAGGGGCTCTGGGTGCCATGCCATGTCCACTTTTTCTCTCATGGGACATAGGGAACTGCTGAAGATTTTTGAGCTGAGGAATGACGTTTGTATTTCTGTATTTAAAAAGATCACTTTGGCTAGAGTAGTGGGAATTGACTAAAGGAGGTGGGAATGAAGGCAGGAGGATTTTGAAAAGGGCTCCAGCAAGACAAGATGAGGGTGGCGGTGAGGATGGAGGGAAAAGGGCAAATTTGAGACAGTTTACATGGTAAAATGATAGGACTTCGTGGCTGGTTTGCTAAGGGAGATGGAGGGAGTGGGTGGGAGAGATTCATGGTGACTGAAAGACTCTGGCATGGGTCTGACTGTAGGATGGTGGTGTCATCAACCACAAGAGGCCACATAAGAGGAGGCCGGATGAGGAGAAGAGAGGGACCTTTGAGTGTGGAGAGCAGCTATGTGTAAGAGGAGGGGCTGGGAACGAGCCTCGTCTGGGCTGTCCGTGAATCATTCTGGAGAACAAGTTTTCTAGGCAAAAGGATATATAGTTCTGGTATTTACAAGTGTCACTAAATGGTTTTGTATGGTCTCTCTGCCCACCAAGAAATTGAATTCAACATTCCCAGATTTTGCAGCTGACCTCACTCCTGAAAATAGGAGAAAAAGAGATGGAATGAAGAAAAGCACATATTATTTCATCTTCTAGAAATCCAGATCTCTAACAGCTGATGCTTTCGGAGCTGAAGGAACTTGGAAGCATCACTTCAAATCAGTTTTCCCCACAATTCTGCTTGGAATCACAATCATTCATACAAAGAAATATACCATGTGGGTGGTAGTGCTAAACATGACTTACCTGAAAGATGACTTTAAAAAGGAAAGTCCTCTACAAGTTTCACTCAGTCTAAAGGGATTGAGTTATCTAAGATGAAAAATTGGGACCATACATCATTCCTCGTATAAAGATGAGCTAAGATATTGATTCCTGCAGCTCTTGCCTCGGATGGTTAGAGTGACACATTTCTAATCACCTCAGACTTGGAGTGGCCTCAAGGGGCACTCCCAATGGTCCTGACCAAAACAACGTAATTTTTTAGGTGTGCCATGATGTGAAAAAGGTTGGGAAGCAATTTTTTTTTTTTTTTGGTGAGGAAGATTCACCTGAGCTAATATTTGTTCCAATCTTACTCTGTTTTATATGTGGGTCACTGCCTCAGCACGGCTGACAAGTGGTGTAGGTCTGCACCCCGGATCTGAACCCATGAACCCGGGCCACTGAAGTGAAGCGTGCCAAACTTAACCACTATGCCACGGGGCCAGCCCCTGGGAAGCAATTTTGTCAGGCATGCTTAAAGACAACATTCACTCATTAACAAACATTTATTGAAGTCCTACTATATTCCAAATATGTAGTGTTGGGCTTCTTTTTATAGAGTTTCATAACAAAAGAAAACCTTACATTAACAACACTCAACTAAATACTTTGAGAGAGAATAAGAAAATGCTTATTAAGGGATCATATGTTGTTTTTTCATTTAAGTACATTTTGAACAGTTTTTCATTTAAGTACAAGTCATGAAGGGAGTAACAAGGTATTCAATGTTTAACTTTTTCTATCATTTCTCAAATAGTTCTTCAAACAAAGCATTTATTCAAATGGTTAGTGAATGAAGAAATGAGATCATCTCAGACTTATTCATCATGAATCCTCCATTGAATAAATATGAATGAGTTTTAACTCTGAGATAGGTACCAGTATAATTGTTGGGTCCAGTGAATTAAAAAACACATTTCCAACTCTAACAGAAGGAGGCCTTCTCTGGGAACACACAGGAAATAACTGTGAGGTGTGCTAATAGACAGTGGTACAAAGTGTTTCTGGAGCACAGAGATGCTCAGAAAGATTTCAGCCAAGTGACGGAGATGAATAAGATCTTTCTCTTGCTTCTTTCTTTTAAGTCCCAGGTTTGATAGTTTGCTTCTTTTTTTATACATTTTCAAGTTTCGAACAAAGTTTATACTCTAAATGTTTCATGTGGCCAATATCATGCAAAACATATTGCAGTGGCCATTCACTGGACACTTACCAGATGGTCTTCGCAGCCATCCCTTCTTTGGGAACTGCCCCATGATCCCACCATCCATAGAGTCGCAAAAGTAGACTCTTGGGAGTCCTTACATAAAATGTAACTCTGCCTCCTGACCAGGGAGAGTCACCTGATCCAAACTCTATCAGAATCTCTTTCCTAGAATTCTAGAACTGAGACCCAGAGGATGAGATTCATTTTCTCTGGGAACTGGACCTTATGTCTACACAGGACCATTAGAAGTCTTACCCTCTGTGTGGATTTAAGAACAAAGGAAATCACTTCACACACAGAGAGAAGAAACCATATACACTTAGAGAAATAAAAGACAGAGAAAATTCCAATAACTTTTTACTCTTGGTTCCAGACCCTTCCAGAAGACTGGTAGTATTCATGCCTTTAAACCTGAGGGATTTTGGGGGATCTTTATAATAAAGTTCCATTTTCTGCTTAGGCTAGTTAGAATGGGTTTCTGCAATTAAAAAGAAATTCTAAATAATTGTAGTGGGCATCTATTGTTTGCTTCCTCCGAATTCTTTCTTGACCTCTGTCCACCTACCTTTTCCTTTTCTACTAGCATCTAGATATTTCTTTGGGGGATTTTTTTTTTTTTTTTAACATTCTTTAACCATTATGGCGGGTGAAGTGGGTGAGACTGACTTCACCCTCAGGCCCAGAGAAGGACCCTCGTTACCAATCAGCAAAGCCCTTACTCTTGCTTACAGCGGTTGATTTAAGAGTAGGCCTGTGGCCCCCCACATACGTGGATGGGTGAGGAGACGCTAAGTAAGAGATTCTGGGAAAAATACCCCACTCTTCTTTGGGGGAGCCACTGGAGATGTTTCCACTTCTTCCAGACAATGTGGCAGGACAGAAGTCTGGAGCTGCTGCAGGTCTTCCTATAGTGAAGGAAGACAGACAGAGGACAAAGTTGACACAAGGAGGAGAGCAGAGCTGAGCCAACACAGAGAAATAGATACATGGGGACCTTCTGGATCAAATCCTGACTGGAGTCAACATTTATTTTTTACTCTTTTCTTTAAGTCATTTGAGTCAGAGTTGCAACTTCTAAACAAAAGCATCATAGAGAACAGTCACACATTCAGGATATTTCCCCAGGTCCTTTATTTTTTTGTGTGTGCTAATTTCTGGGGCCTGAAAAACCTCCTGATTTATATATAGACCCTGGATTTATAAAGTTAGTCATCTCCGGGCTGGCCTTTTGAAATGTTGATCTGATGATATCGCTCTGTCGTACGTGTTCCAGTGAGACTCCATTTTGACAAGTCACAGTCACAAATGAGGAACAGAATGTTAGAGGTGAGACAGAGAATGAGATGTACTCTTGATCAGGACTCTCCTAATACAGTGCTGTGTATTTAGCGGGGCCGGCCCAGTGGCGTAGTGGTTAAGTTCACGTTCTCTGCTTCGCTGGCCTGGGGTTCGTGGGTTTGGATCCCAGGTGTGGACCTACACACAGCTCATCAAGCCATGCTGTGGTGGCATCCCACATACAAAATAGAGGAAGATGGGCAGCAGATGTTAGCTCAGGGCCAATCTTCCTCACCAAAAAAAAAAAATGTATTACGTATTTAGGAATTTGAATAACCTCAGAAGCTTCAGTTTCTAGATTATCTTTTAGAAATACTTTCAACTAAGAGTTTTAGGTTTTTAGACTTTGATTAAGGATTGGAAAACTTTCTGGCAAGTCAGATTGTAGATAAAGTTCACCTCCTGGAGCAGCCACCTACTCCACAAATTGTTAAATTATAGTCTTTGAGAGCCATTTGTTGCGGAAAGGTGTGATAAACATTTTTGATAACTTCAAATCAAATTGTCCCTCTAGAAAGTGATCAGATATTCTGTGATTGACCTAGTCTTCCTAGCCAGTGAGGCTCCCTCTGAGAAGACGTGATGGTGAATTACATGCTCTTTTGCCTGCACCAGGCAGTGGATTCCCATTCCTCTGCTGCGCTGCCCAGAACTCTCAAGTTTCCTGCATATGTGGACAAATTAAAATTCTCTCCCTTTTCTTTCCTCCTTCAACTTCTTCTCCTTCTCATCTCCCTCTTCTTTCCTTTCCCGTTCTAACAAACCCAGAGGATATTTTTACTGGAAATATCGATCTATCTTTAAACTTCTCATGATAAAACCAAGAAATTGACCACAAACCTATCCCACCAAATCTCTCTTTGTGCTTAACTTGAATTGCCAGATAACTGTGGATGAAATAACCAGCTTCAATGATCTGTTGACCAACTTCTCTATTTCACGTTCTGGAGATCCAGCCTTTTATGAAACAGCTATTTTTAGATTTCCAACCTACGTGATTACAAGTGTTAGCTGCTTTATGATTCCTTGGAAGATAAGTAAATTCAAACAAAGATGTTTTACGTATTTTCTAGACTGTTCGTTTCTTTGTCAAGGATCCTTCTGGTATATTAGAACCTCAAATATTTGACAAGACGTGTTGTTAGCATTACTGGTTAAAAGAGCAGGTTTAAGAAGCATTTTCTGCTTCAGAAACCATGAGGGAACTTAGAGAAAAGTAATCACTTTTCTTTCTCATATAGTGACATTTAGAAGTTACATTCTAGACAATAACTTCTTAAGAGTGTTGTGGTCTACAAGAGTTCAGACTGAAATGTCAAGTTTAGAAAAGGAGTCTTAAGAAGCAATATTCTTTCCTGTAATACATGAAAGGCTGAATGCAGCTGTTGAAGAACGAAAACAGGGCAGCTGCACAGAGAGGTTTAGTGGCTTGCCCAAGGTCACACAGACTGTAAGTGGTAGGGCAAGAATTCAAGCTCATGTTCTCCTGACCCCAATGCCTAGGCCCTTAGCCACAAGGATAATAATAACAAAGATTGACTGAGCACTTCCTCTGAGCCAAGCACAGCTGTACAGGTGGCAACTTGACAGTAACTCTTGAGATTCTGGAGAGTGGAATTGGATCTTTTATTTCTATATGTCTTGTGCCTACACAGTATGGTATCTCAATAACCATTAGTTTAAATAGACCCCCCAATGAGCCTAACAGGCAGGGTGGAATTTTGACGGAGTGAGGCTGGGGTGGGGGCTTGGGAGAGGGCCTGCTCTTGTGATGAAGAGAAGTGGAGTTTTTTTTTTTGATTGTTTTCAGAGCACTTAATATGAGATCAACCCTCTCAAATTTGTTTTTGGTTGAGGAAGATTAGCCCTGAGCTAACATCTGTGCCAATCTTTCTCTATTTTGTATGTGGGTCGCCGCCACAGTTGATGAGTGGTGTAGGTCCGTGCCCGGGATCCGAACCCATGAACTCGGGCTGCCGAAGTAGAGCTCACCGAACTTCACCACTAGGCCGTGGGGCTGGTCCCTACCGTCTTAAATTTTTAAGTATACAATACAGTACTGTTAACTATAGGCACATGTCGTACAGAAGATCTCTAGAACTTATTCATCTTGCATAACTAAAACTTTACACCCATGAACACAACTCCTAATTTCGCCCCTCCCCAGCTGCTGGCAAGCACCATTCTACTCTCTGCTTCTATGAGTTTGACTATTTCAGATATCTCAAATATATGGAATCATACAGCATTTGTCCTTCTGTAACTGGCTTATTTTACTTAGCATCATGTCCTCCAAGTTTATCCATGTTGTTTCACAAGACAGGATTTCAGGAAGTGGAGCTTTTTAATAAAAATAACTGCCGCACACTGATTCTGGAGCTCAGACTTCACATGTTGTGGCCAAGGATGGACGCTGTCTCCTCTTCTTCCATAACTAACCCTTTGATTTTTAGCCAGGCACACCTGCAGAAGTTGTGTCCAACTTCCAGCACATGTCCTGAAAGAGTGGAGCATATCTTTCTTCTCTGCTTTTGTCCTCCTGCGTGGAATGGGGACTGAATGGCTGGAGCTCCAGCAACTATCGTGTACCATGCAGGAACCTGGAGGATGAGGCAACAAGGTCGAAACAGTCTGAGTGTCTGATATTACAAGGGGCCAAGCCTGTTCTGGAATGAATATCTCTGGACCCTTAAATGTGAGAGTGAAGAAAACTTCTACCTTGTTTGAGCCACAGTTATTTTTTCAATGCTATTCCTAGCTGAAACAAATCTAAGCTAATATACTTGTATCATTTCAGTTGATCCTGACAATAACCCTCTGAGATAGGCACTACGGTTATGTCCATTTGTAGGTGAAGAAATCGAAGCCCAGAGAACCTAAGTAACTTTCTCAGGGCCATGCAGCTACTGGGTGGTAAAGTTGGGATTCTAACATCCCCTGTTAGGCACTATAGTATATTCATCACATGTAAGATGAATCGGGCAGAAGAATCCCTACAGGTCTTATGTCTCTAGTTAGGATACCTTTCTAATAAGACTAAATGATGGGTCTGATCCTTTTGTTTATCTATTAAAGTATAATCGATTTACAATATTTTTATTAGTTTCAGGTATATGACAGTCATTCAATATTTTATACATTACGAAATGATCACCACAATATGTCTAGTTACCATCTGTCACCATGCAATGTTATTACAGTGTTATTGACTATATTCCCAATGCTGTATATTACATCCCCGTGACTGATTTTATTTTATGGCTGGAAGTTTGTGCTTCTTAATCCCTTCCACCTATTTCACCCATCCCCCCCCCCTTGGGTCTGACCCTTTAGTGGCCCATTTAGTAAACAGTTTAGTGCAAAGCCCTTGCCACAATCAACTACCTAGTAGAGCATACAGGATGTTTTGGTTAGAATGTTTTCGATTTTGTAACTGAAAATCCAGTTCAAACTGATGTGAACAGTTAAGACACTTGGTAGCTTACATGAAAGGAGATTCAGACATAGAGTGGTCTTCAGGGCTGGCTGATTCAGCATCTAAGTGATGTTAATAAGAACATGGGTTCTTTTCACCTCTGCTCTGTGGCCCATAGCACCAGCTTCATCCAGAAGTTGGTTCTCCTTGTGGTAACAAGAAGACTGCTTGGAGCAATCAGGATTACCCACTTTCTTATTCCCATCTAGCAGAAAGAGAAGGCATTTCCTCGTCTTTCTTTTAAAATTAAGGTAGAACTTTCTCAGAAGTGTCCCACCAACATTCTCCTGTCCAATAACAATTGGTTGTAGCTATAGTGTGAAGGGAGATGTCAATATACAAGTGATAACTGGAGCCACGGGAGTGGATGAGTGCAGGGTTGCCTGCTGGCAAACACATCATTTATGATGTTTAGAAAAGGGCACTCCCTCTGGGCCAAATAATTAGAAATCTGCACTGCATCCCTCCCTCCCCCAAGGTCAACTCTACTCCTGCTTAGGACTTCAGCTGTAATTCAATTCATCCCTCCCTTGACCTGGTGACTTTGTACAAGACACTCCCTTCATAACCAGATGTGGCAACAGACAAAAGATGGTCTAGTGAAGTGTTAGACTGAGAAAAGAGGGCCTTGATCAGAGGTCAAGGAGCATATTTTCTTTTCATAGCCTAGAGTCCAGAACTGTAGTAGCTCCAGAGCAGAGTGGGTCTATCACCTCCTTCATTCTAAGTATTCCACCTCTATTAACACAGCCTAATACTGCACTGGATTTGGGGGGACCTCAATAAACTGTCAACTTGAACTCCAACATCTTTTTCATAAGGGCTACTCCTCAGATACATCTCTCTCAGGCAAAGAGGTTCAGAAGAGCCTGTAAGTGAGACAAAGAGACTACGAAGGTGCAGCCAGGGAGTCAGGAGCGTGGCCAAGAGAATCAGATGCTTCAGTCTTGGAGTTCACTGATGGTGGATGGCTTGTCCCTGCCCTGCCCATTTGTGAGTGAGAATCTCGTTTCTCCAGCTACACATCAAAGGTATACTGATGTGTTTAAACTCGTGGCCTGATTTCCAGCATCTTGAAGGTGTTCACCAAATAAGACTTTGCTTTATGGAGGGGGATTGTCTATCCCTGCTCCCTGGTCCTCCGTCTCTCCATACCAGGGAAAGGCACGGAGCATGCAACTCTCCCCATGCACCACTGCCGGGACTCTGCCAGCCTCCTCCACCGCCTCCTCCAAGGACTTTCCTCCCAGGACACAGTGCTCCTCCACCAGCCCCCTCAAATTCTTTCTTGCTTTCTTTTTTTTTGCAAAGGGAGGAGGGTGCGGGTTGGAGGAGGTTGTGTGTCTGAGGGGAGGGAACTGGTGGGAGAACTGGGCAAGCAGGACCCTAGTAGCCTCAACAAACAGTGCCCTGGTTTTTGTGCCTAAACGCAGGCACCAGGCAAAGGATCAGAATCTCTCTCCTCAGTGTCCGGCAGTTTTGTTCTTTTGCAGGTTGTCAACCAAGTGTCATCAAAGATTGTGATTCCCAAATCAGCTCCATGCGTGTGGGGGAGGAGCATTTCCTCTTGGAATCTGGCGATAGATTGCCTGTCAAGCACAGGTTCTAGTGTTTTGCATTTTCCTCTCGATGTCCCCACAGGCACTTTGGGGGACATTGTGAGATGCCGCCTCAGAGAGCGCTGGCCCGTGGTCATTTAAAACTGGAATCTTAGCCTCAGTATTTAGATAACTACATCTATAAAGCCATTTAAAATAATTTTTCTGTTTAGAAAGGAAAAGAAGTCATCACTACTGGTTTGACTAGATGCCTATTTAAATGACTGACTCTATCTAAACCTAATTACTGATCTGGGAGTTAATACATGATTTTTAAACCAACACTTTCTCTTCAACTCTCAAAAATTGCTGCCTGACTTCTATATAAATTAAAAGTATCTGCAGTGACCTGCCTGTATCCCTACTTCTTTATCAAGGCTTCTCTCATACCAGCACTTCTTGTGTCATGGAATTTCCTCTTAGCAGGCAAATATGGATATGTATCATCAACCGGTATTTTATTTTATTTATTTATTTTTTGCGAGGAAGGTTAGCCCTGAGCTAACATCAGTTGCCAATCCTCCTGTTTTTGCTGAGGAAGACTGGCCCTGGGCTAACATCCGTGCCCATCTTCCTCTACTTCATACGGGATGCCGCCACAGCATGGCTGACAAGCGGTGCATCGGTCCGCACCCGGGATCTGAACCTGCAAACCCTGGGCTGCCAAAGCACAGCGCGTGAACTTAACCGCTATGCCACCGGGCTGGCTCCAACCAACATTTTAAATGTGTAAGAATTTATTTTCCACTCAACTAAATTCCTCAAAGGCTAGAATTGTACTATATAATATATATTACAAATATATAATATATATTACAAATATATTATATATAATATATTACAAATGTATAATGTATAATATGTTATAAATATATTATATATAATTTTTGTTATAATATATAATATATGTTACAAAAATGTATTATATGTTACAAATATATGATATATAATATATGGTACAAATAGTGTATGTGTTACATTTATATTACATATGTATATTTGCTTTTACTTCTTCCAAAATATTGATTACATCTGCTTTCATGTTTCTGTCCCTACTGATATCACTCTAGTTTCAGTTCTCATTTCTCCTTATCTGCACAATTATATCTGTCTTTTTTGTAATATCTTCGCATCGGAATCTACCCTACATAAAGTGGTCAGACCAGACTTGTTGGGAAGAATTCTCATCTGGTTACTCTCTTGCACAAAAAAGGTTTAAAAAAATTCCCTATGTTTCTTTAACAATAAAGCAGAAAATTGTTAGCCGGATATTTTTGGATACCCCAGGTCCAATTGTCTCAACTCTTATTTCATGTTTCTCTAGCATTTTGAATTGTTTGACCTGACCTTATTTTTTCAAACTCTTTTTTCCCTTAGCTTCTAGACCAGCCTTCTGTCTTGGCTCTACTACTCTCTCTGTTAACTGCTTCTCAGTCTCTTTCACTGGATCTCAACATGTCTCTCCAATGTTGATGTCCTCTAACAGAAGCTCTGCCTCTCCTGTTATCTTTCCACAGTACAGGCTCTTCTTGGGGACCTAACTTATTGTCGTGGATTAACTTGCACATACACAGTGCGGACTCCAGAGTCTTGGTCTTCAGACCTGACCTACCTTCCTGGTTCCAAACGTGCATTTTCAAATGGCTGGTGAAAAAACAATAGGTCTATCTCCTCCATTAAAATGACTTCTTCAATGGCTGAAAGTTGTTTCATTGTTAAATTTAGAAAAAAATCTCTTCTTCTTATATGTAAACAATACATAAACAATCTACAATTGTAAATCAAACTTCCATAATGGATGAAGAAGAGAGAAGGACAGTGGCAAGTGGATTTTACTTTTGAGTTTGGCACTTATTTGCCATATAATCTTTAAAAAAAAAACTTAAACTCATGGGGCCTCAATTTGATGTCTTTAAAATATAGGCTAATCTGGTTGAGGAGGCTGGTGTGGAGGGAAATGGCCTGGGTCTGAAGTTTCATCTTGGTTCTGTCCCAAATGAGCAAAGTGACATTGGCAAGTCATTTCACCTCTCTAATTCTTTCTCGTTTGTGAAATAAGGAGATTGGATTAGTTGCTCTTTCTATTTAAAAGTTACTCTTTCTATTCTATACTCTTTATAAATAATCAAGTTGGTGCTGAAGATGAAAGGCAAATTATTAAGAACTGCTAGGCTTTTGAGTTCTATTAGGGTTTGTAAAGATAGGCTCATTTGAGTTCATGAGCAATTTTTAAGTTAAAGATAGAATCACTGAATCATTATTCAGCATCCAGATACTTACTAGTATTAATTGTTTATAATAATTTAGTATTGGCAGCATAATTACTAATAATATTCTCCTAATACTGTATATTGTAGTATACACACGCTTACTAAGAGCATTATTTATTGTTGCTCTTACTTCTAGCAGGTTAGCTCTTAACAGGTGTCAATAAGCTTTTTTGTTTTAAATGAATGATTAAATAGATTATACACTGTGAAGTGAGCACAACCAGAAGGAACACTTGAAATAGGAAAGTATAAAAATCTAGTAAAAGATAAAGGGAACTATATCTTGTGAAAATCTTGGCAATCGTAAAGAGATCAGTTACTATATGACTCAGAATTCTCAAAAGTTTCATAAGGGAGAAGAAATTTGAACACTTCTAGGTTTATGGGACTTCTCTGCACATATTTTCTGTTCCACTAAGGCACCACTTGAATGGTCAGCTGAAGTTTTTGTCTTTTCTTTCAGGCAATGATTGTAGAAGAGATTTCAGTAGCCACCCCTCCACTCCCAGCTTCCAGCCTGACCCAGGATGAATACACACATACACACACAGAGAAAATAAACTTGTTTGAAAACAAAATCAATCCATTTGGAAGTTTTACCAACCTAGGCAACTTATTTGACATTACATCTGTCATGATTTTATGCAATGTGGCACTTGTAACTCTATAATGCTAATTTTACATCAATAAAGCAAGACAGTTATAAAACATTATCGATTACAAAATAGATATCCCTGTGTTGTATGCATTATGCTTACAATATATCAAAAATCTGTTTTTCATTTCATCAAAACTTTGTATTTATTTCAGATGTTTGTTTTGTTTTTAATTCAAACAACAAATCTTTTCTATTTAAGCATAAGGATCAATTTATCTGCCTTAAAAAATACACTCTTGGGGAACGGCCCAGTGGCATAGTGGTTAAGTTTGCATGCTCTGCTTTGGCAGCCCAGGGTTCACGGGTTCGCATCCCGGGCGTGGACCCATGCACTGCTTATTAAGCCATGCTGTGGCAGTGACCCACATATAAAATAGAGGAAGATGGGCACGGATGTTAGCCCAGGGCCAATCTTCCTCAGCAAAAAGAGGAGGATTGGCAACAGATGTTAGCTCAGGGCTGGTCTTCCTCAGCAAAAGGAGAATTGGCGACAGATGTTAGCTCAGGGTTAATCTTCCTCATACACACACACACACACAGAAAATACACTCTTTTCTTTTAATTTCTCTATCTGGGCTATGCAAAAGGTGTTCCCTCTGACACCTGAATCTATTAATTCCTCATTGGTTCCTACCCAACTGATGAAGAGTTCCAGAGAGGTTATTCATTAATTATTGTTGTCAGTAGCCTCAGTCACAGTATTAGCTGTCAGATTCACTGCCAAGCTTCCTTTGTCATTGGCCTTTGTAAGACCAATCTGAGTTTATCTTTCATAACAGTTCCTTGGCTGTCCTGTGTGCCCTGCCCAGAGAGGAGGCGTGGAATGCCACCCTTCTTTACAGGTTGTCATTCTTGATGCTGTGAAACATTTCCCAACTCTTGCTTAGTCATTTCCTTTCAACTCCTGGGTAATGTTCATTTCAGTTCTTGGACTTGGTTGGGTAGATAATTAACACTGATATGTGCAAATGGTTTCTTTATATTGTCATTTGCTTGCAAGAAGAGTTTGCTCTGGAGGAGGGCTACATGGGTTCAAAAATTTATGAGACTGTACTCTGAACTTTTATCTTTTTGTGTTTCCAGACTCTAGTTAACTAAAGATATTACCATCAGTCATTGGCAGATCACTCTGGGGTTTATCTGAATCAATCTTGTTTCTGGGGTGATACTATTCAGACCGTTGCCCCAGGATGTGTTCACCTTGACTCTTGGTGTGGGGGTGGGGAAGTGGAGGAGGGAAATGACATTGTTATGATTGGACCTGGAAAGTTTGTGCCACTCATTAGCATATTTATGAGGTAGCAGCATGCATGACACCCCTGCCAGATGGTCTGTGAAAAAGTATGCATACTTTTTATTGTCCAGATTTGGGTGAGTGGTAGTGGATGGATAAGAAGAAATTAGGAATGAAAGCCCAAGAAATGACTAAAGTTTGTCTTAAATAATCTAAGAATGTTTTTCCGATTAAAATAAAAATAAACAAGTATGAGGTCTTTCGGTAAATTCTAATATATACCATTTCTCTATGGGATAGATTTGCCTATTTGTTCATTTAACCACACTTATTAGGCTTCTGCCATATGCCTCGACCTGTGCTAAACACTGGGAATTAAAAACAATAAAATATAGTTTATTTCCTTTGACTAATTCAAAAGTCTAATGGAAGGATAAATATACATTTAACTGTAACGTGATACTGGTTGAGCAGTCCCTCTCAAGTCCTGGTGTGTGACCTTCCCCTTCTACTTCACCACTTGCCATTAAGGTGACAAAGAGTTCCATCCCTTTCAAGGTGGGAGCCCTGCCTATAATTATTCTAGGCCATTGACAAGGGCATTTCCAATATAGCGCAATCAGGAAGGGGCTGTCCTGGGGGATGGCAAGCCCTCATTCAAAGTGATGGGAGGAATGGCTAGCTTTACCTCTCCCAGGACAACAGGTGGTGTTCTCTGGAGTTCTGGGGAATGTCCACGGGTTTGCGGCACCTTCGAGGCAACAGTCTTGCAAGGTAATGGACACCTCCCTACTCCTCTTCATGTGATTGTCCTACTTCTAGTTGTAGTTTCCCTTCTCACATAACCCTGGGTGGGGTTGGAGAGGATGCATGGAAGTTACAAGAGCGAATGTGTGCTCTCAAGAAGGGAGCTGGGCCAATTGTATCATCTTGGAATAGAATTTTATGCTGCTTACTTTGGGTCTCATTTTTAAATTTTTCTCTAAAGTTGTGGTTCTGCACTGTGAACCTCTATGGTTGCCTGGTGATTCTCAGAATAGTGTTTATAAATGCATAATTAAAACATATAGGATTGCAAAGGAAACCAATTATATTGAAATATAGTAATCAAAATATTAAAAAACAGTGGTAGAAAAGACTTCCACTTCCTGGAAGATGGAATAGATGTTTTTGCCCCTATTTCTCCCACTAAATACAACTAAAAGCCCTGCACATTATATATGAAACCAACATAAAAAGACTCTGAAAAGTGGAAAGAGGTAGGAAGACCAGCCAGAGACTTTAGGGCCCAAGGAATGATATAGTGGTGTGTTCCCTAGATTGTCATTTTACCTCATATGTCCCAGACCTGGAGCTGAAAAAGCTGGCTATCCAGAAATGTCAAGGCACATAGACGAAAATGTCCCAACAAAAGCCTTCTTTCTTTAGCCAAAGGACCAGGAAAGAGGCAGCCTGGCAAGACAGAAAACTTTTAAACAATAAGTACTCTACTCCAGCCAAACACTGTAGGAAAAAAATCTGTGGTCTTACCCACAGCAATGCCAGTGAAATTTGAATGGGGAGTATAGACTGCCACCTTTGTGAGGCGGAGAGCCAGGGGAGCATCACTGGAGGTCTAGTGGAGAGTTGGAACTCCCACACCCACCAAGCAGTAAAAATGAGCATCTCTTCCCCTCAAGTGTCAACAGAGGCCAAGTGAAAAATTTGGACTTCCAATCTGCCTGCAAATAATAATGCAGCATCTCCCTTTTCCCCCTGGAGCAGTGTCAGATGAAGCCAGCTAACATGGAAGGTTTCAGTAAGAGCCTGGGTCTCATAACAAAATACTCAAAGGGTCCAGATTTTCATACGGAATCCAATTCTTGTCGTGCCAAGAACCAGAAAAATCTCAACTTCATTGAAAAAAGACAATCTGTAGATGCCAAGGATGAGATGACAGAGATGTTAAGATGATCTGACAAAGATTTTAAAGCAGCCATTATAAAAACACTTCAAAAAGCAATTATGAACACACTTAAAACACATAAAAAATGGAAGGTTTCAGCAAAGAAATAGAAGGTATAAAGAAGAACCAAATGGAAGAACTAAAGCTGAAAAATATAATAACCTAAATAAAAACACTCAATGGATCGGTACAATAGGAGAAGGGATAAGACAGAGGAAACAATCCAGTGAACTTGAAGATAAAATAGAAATTACCCGATCTAAAATAAGAGAGAAAATAGACAGAAAAAAAAAATGAACAGAGCCTCAGATACCTGTGGGACTGTAACAAAAAATCTAACATTTGTTTTATTAGAGTCTTGAAAGGAGAGGAGAAAGGACAGGACTGAAAAAGTAATCCCTGAAACCTCCCAATTTGACAACAGAGCTAAACCTGCATATTCAAGAAGCTGAGTAGACCACAAAATGGATAAACCCATAGAACTCCACATCAAAACATATCATAGTCAAACTTCTAAAACTAAAAACAAAGAAAAAATCTCATAAGTAGTGAGAGAGAAATGAGCTTACCTATGGGGGGGCGGAAACGATTTGAATGACAGCAGATTTATCAGAAAACGTGGAGGCTAGAAGAATGTGGCATATCATTTTTCAAGTGCTGAAAGAAAAGAACAGTCAACCCCAAATTCCGTGTCCAGCACAAATGTCCTTGGAATGAAGGGAAAATCAAGACATTCTCAAAGGAAGGAAAACTAAGACCATTTGTTACCATTAGAACTACTTCTAGTTCTTATATTATGAAAGCCAGGGGAAATAAGACAGGCTTACTGATAACCAACCCAACACATAAGTGGCAAAAGAGAATTTAATGTTAAAAATCAGATGTTGGACATTTCACTTCAACTTTCATGGTAAAATAAATAATCCAGTTAGAAAATGGACAAAATGACATGAACAAAAGACTTGAGCAGACATTTCACCAAAGGGAATATACAGATGGCAAATAAGCTCATGAAAATGTTCAACATCATTAGCCGTTAGGGAAATGCAAGTTAAAACTGCAATGAGATATCATTACACACTTACCAGGATGACTAAAATAAAAAATTGCTTTAACACCAAATGCTTGTGGGGTTGGAAAAAACTGGATCACTCACACATATGTTGCGGGTGAAAGTGTAAAATGGTACAGCCACTCTGAAAAACAGTTTGGCAGTGTTCTTACAAAACTAAACACACAACTAGTGTATGTATCACCCAGCAATTACGTTCTTGGGCAGTTATCTCAGAGAAATGAAAACTTATGTTGACACAACAACCTGTACATGAATGTTTATAGCAGTTTTATTTATAATAGCCCAAACTGGAGGCAATCAGATGCATTTCAGTGGGGAAATGGTTAAACAGACCACAGTACACACACGCACTATGGAATACTACTCAGCAATAAAAGGAACACACCACTGATACACGCAGAGTCTTGGAGGAATCTCCATAGTATTATGCCGAGTGGCAAAGCCAATCCCAAAATGTTACATACTGTAGGATTCCATTTATGTGACATTCTAGAAATGACAAAATTATAGAAATGGAGAGAGATTAGTGGTTGCCAGGGTTTAAGGATGGGGTGGGGTGGAGTGGGAGGGAAGTATGTATGATTATAAAGAGCAAGACAAGAGATCCTTGTTGTGATGGAAATGTTCGGTGTCTTGACTGTATCAATGTCAATATCCTAGTCATGATAATTCACTATACCTTGCAAAATGTTACCATTGGGGGAAACTGGGTAAAGAGTACACAGGATCTCTCTGTATTACTTTTTTTTTTTTTTTTTGCTGAGGAAGATTTGCCCTGAGTTAAGATCTGTTGCCAATCTTCCTCTTTTTGCTTAAGGAAGATTCACCCTGAGCTAACATCTGTGCCAATCTTCCTCTGTTTTGTATGTGGGTTGCTGCCACAGCATGGCTGCCAATGAGTGGTATGGGTCTGCACCCGGGAACCAAATCCCGGCCACTGAAGTGGAGGGTGCTGAACTTAACCACCAGGCCATGGGGCCGGCCCCTCTGTGTTATTTCTGATAACTATATATGAATCTACAATATTTCAAACGAAAACATTTACTTAGAAAAAACTATGATAGAGTAATATATGTACTTCTTTATTAACATTTTATTTTATTATTTATTTATTTATTTATTTTTTTTTGTGGGGAAGACCAGCCCTGAGCTAACATCTGTTGCCAATCTTCCCCTTTTTGCTGAGGAAGACTGGCCCTGGGCTAACATCGTGCCCATCTTCCTCCACTTTATATGGGATGCTGCCACGGCATGGCTGACAGGCAGTGCGCGTCCGCGGGCGCCTGGGATCCGAACTCGCGAACCCCGGGCTGCCAAGCGCGGACTAAACCGCTGCGCCACCGGGCGGCCCCTTTATTAACATTTTAAACAAGATCTAGTGGCAGGTCTAATTACTTCTTGAAACTTGGAAGTAATGATGAATAGACAATATTTCAAAATATCTTCAACAATTATAATGTGACATCAAAATATGTATTTTCTATTTATGACAGTCACATGTCTTGCTACTACTATTGTGGTTTGTTGCTTAGATTCACAATGGAAGGAAATGTTAAATTTAATCAGGAGTCAGTGAAAATAAAGATTAATTCTTTCCTATCCAAGGGCACAGACTCCCCAAAGGCCTGTGGACAGGTTCAGAATCTCTGCTCTTGAGCCTATTTTAGGGGTCAAAAAATAATAAACAAACAAACAGATAGATACTGACCAAGATATAGAGTTCTCTTTCCTCCTGTGGAACAATGCTATATCTTCCCCAAGTAATGAGAGTGCTTCTGATTGACAGGGGAAATGTCTCTACAAGCAAGTGCAGAAAAGAAAACATTAATGTTTTGGGATAGATATTATCTCAATAAAAATGCTATAATGCAGGTGTGAACAAAATAATGTGGGAGATCAGAAGAAGGACGTATTCACTCTGCCTGGGGTTTGTCTGTGACATTCTAAAGAGATCACATTTTCCTCAAGAATTTGAAGAAGAAATAAGAAAATCTCAATCAGAGGAGAAGAGAAGGGCATTTCAGGCAAAAAAAAAAAAAAAAAGAAAAAGAAAAACAATACACGCTAAGACCTGGGATACAGAGCCTCCTGAGAAGTTTGTGCTGTCAAGAAATGTTGGGATGTCTGCTTCGGTGGCAGGCCAGGTGCCTTAGTGGAGGATGAAGAGAATAATTCAAGAAACTATGAAAGAAAGCTAGAAAAGTAATTGAGCCGGAATGAGAGGAGCCTGCTAATAAATCTGGAGCTGACTGTGTAAGTAATATGGGGTTGCTAAACAGGCTTTCCTAGGTGGAGAAAGAAAGTGATTGGATTGGATTTTTAGGAAGGGAAGGGAAATTAACAAATGTGCATGCCTGCTATGTGCCAGCACAGTGTAAGTACAGTGCATGCAATGTTTCTTAGATTTCTTAAAACCATTGATGAGGTTGATACAATTTACAAGTGAGAAAACAGTCTGAAACAGGTTCAGTACCATGTCAAAGGCTGAACAACTAATTAAAATGGTGGAATCAGATGACAGCTAGAGTCTGGTCAATCTCTCAGGTCCACATTCTTTGCACTCCCTTCTTCAGGTAGGATGAAGTGGAGTGAGTCCAGTCTGGAGGTGGGAGAACTTTCAGGAGAAAGCTTTAGTCAAGAATGCAGCTGAGAGACTGTAAGGACCAGGCCAAAGGTAGATGGTCCTCAAGTAAATTTTTTTTTTAGGAAAATGGGGCTACCCTGGAATTACTTAGAGAATGCTATTGTTGTTGGTTGTCTTCATGTAAATGTAATGGAGTGGAGCTCCGAGGAGAATCTCTGGGGTTTACTGACTCAGTAATGTGAATGGCTGAGGTCTCTAACTTTCACAAAAAGCAAATATAGTGGCAGGTTTTTAGCCCCAGGATGGAGTCAGCAATGTGACAGGGCATTAGGAAGAGAAGCAGATAAGATGCTACCTAAGGAAATAAACCATTAAAAAAATAATCAGAAGGACAAAAGCTATCTAGGAGCATTAGCCTGGAGTATCAAAATAACATTAGGAAAAGATTTGGATAAACCTGGTATCCCAAGTGATTTGAGAAACACCTCAAAGGATTTTTATTTTTTAGACCTTTAAAAATACTGAATGTAATATGTTGGTGAAAAGATTTTTTTTTTTATTTTGCTGAGGAAGATTGGCCCTGAGCTAACATGTGTGCTAATCTGTCTCTATTTCGCATGTGGGTAGTTGCCACAGCATGGCCACTGATGAGTGGTATAGGTCTGTGTCTGGAATCTGAACTCCGGCCACTGAAGCAGAGTGTGCCAAACATAACCTCTAGGCCATGGGGCCAGCCCCCCAAAAAGGTTATTTTTCAATGGATAAAAATTATTTTGGAATTAATAGAAACTTATGGCTTAGCTTAAATAAATTTATGTCTATTCTGTTCAAAGAGGGTTTGTTATTGAGGACCAGAACCAGGTTTTGGTTTAGTTAATCAGTCAGTTAACATAAGTTCACGAGCATCTAACAACACTGTGCACAGCTAAGATGTGCCTTCCCAGGCCACCCAGCCTCCTCCCTATCTTACCACTTAGCTTATGTCTTTCATGCGCACTTGTCATAATCTAGAATTATCTTATTTGCTCACTTGTTTATTATCTATTGACTCCAGTGGAATGTAAGTTCCACAAGGGCAGGAAACCTCTCTCTTTTATTCAACATGGTGTCTCCAGTGCTTTGCACACAGTAGGCATTTGGCAAGTATTGGATGCAGACATTAATAAACTCGTGTGCCATGGAAATATGAGTTGGCTCTTCAAGAATATATAGGCTATGGGTAGGATAAATGGCATAGGGAGCATGTCCAGACAGGAGGGCAATAGGAATGAAATGATGGTGGCTTTGCTTATTGGGGTAGGGAGGAGAGCAGATGATAAAACCAGTGATTTTACGTTAGATTGTTTGGGGAAAAAATTAAAGTTGTTAGGGTAAGGATGGATTGCAGGGAATATCCAATGCCAAGCAGGATTTTAGAGCTGGAAGAAATGTTAGAGATCCAATCAACCCCCCTATAGATGAAGGAGCAGAGGTCCTGAGAAGTGGCGGTCCCTGGGTTAACTGGATAGTTAATGCTGTTATGACCAGAATCTGCCTGTTGATTTCCAATCCAGCGCTCTCTCTATGTTGCTTTGGAAATAGGGAGGCAATGAGACTGTCTGAATGGAGGACAATCCATGGTAAAGTTGGTGTTGATGAAAAATAATCTGACTCCCTATGTAGGGTGAATTGGAAAGAGTAAACTCTAATTCCAAGAGACCAGAAAATAGAATACGAAGTAATATTGTAAGAAGTGAAGCTGCAAACCAAATTTCTAAATTTATTCCTTGCTTTATACTTGTTTGCTCATTTAATAATTTCCAGCCATGTTTGAACTGATAAAGACAACAGTCTATGCAGTCAGGATAAAAATCGTGTATGTCCTGGATTTCATTTGACAGTGACCCATTTTGTGATGTTATCCCCAAGTACTTACTGGGTCATGGACTGCCTCTTCAGTGACTTTAGAAGAATTACAGATATATAAGTTCTTTTTTTAGCATTGTATGGTAGACATTGTTGATTGCCCACACTGTTTCAGTTCCTCCTTACTAACAAAACCCTAATTTCCTTCAGCTAACCACCTCTTCCTAGACATGACCCCACCCCTGGGCTAAAGAGTACTCTTGGATCCTGATTAAAGAATAGCATTGGATCCTGGTTAAAAAGTGGTAGTGGATCCTAGTTAAAGAGTACTCTTGGATCCTGGTGGTTCCATATTCTTTGCCAATGATCACGCAAAAACCCAGCCTAACACCTATCAGTGCATGAGTTCTTCTCTGGACTGCTACAGGTTGATCTAATTACACTGAAGAAAGAAACATTTTTTCCCTACAGTTGGAGGAGCAATCTTTTTGCCTCCATTGCTCCTCTTGCTAGTGGTAACCATTTTGTGACCATGACGGAAGCCAGTCTGTTGACAAAACTGAAGTATAGAAGAGGGCTGAGTGAAAGGAAAAACTGAGTAACAGCAGGAGCTCAGATTGCACAATGACTGGTGTCGACCCTATCTTTGAATTTCTGTATTTTGCAAGCCAGCTTGATTGGGGGTTTCTAATACTCGCAGACAAAATCATCCTAATGATCGATGTAAGCAAGGAAAGTATGCAGAGGCAATCCACTGAAACAGAAGTGTCCCTGATGGTAGACACCATGTGTCCTGTTCACTTCTTAGCTGGGTACCTGGCTGAATATTGTTGAATGTATGAAAGCAACACTCTAATTCTAATAATTCTAATTCTAATTCTAATTCTAATTCTAATTCTAATTCTAATTCTAATTCTAATGAGCAAAGGAGTCAGTTCCCTTGAGAAACTGGTTCTTTCAAGTTAGAATTTTCATATTAACTGAGAGTTAGTGGTCTTCCAGTCAACAATATTGACTAAGCTCCATCATGTCTAGAAAATTGTACAAAGTAATGTTAATAGCTAACACGTAAATAATATTACTATTAAACATCATTTGCTAGCACTGTCATAAGCACTTTACATGCATCAATCCACTTATTTTGAAGAAAATGATAAGAGCAGAAAACCTGTAAGGAGATTTATTACTGCTTTGTTTTATAG
The DNA here is from genome assembly GCA_031878705.1 of Tapirus indicus. NCBI lineage: Eukaryota > Metazoa > Chordata > Mammalia > Perissodactyla > Tapiridae > Tapirus > Tapirus indicus. Next base: position 23,777,830 of record CM062939.1, on the reverse strand, counting down.
ATGAGAGACAGTGAGGTTAGATGGTTCCATAATATGTCCAAGTTTGGTCACACAGCCAGTAAGGCATGGAGGTGGGATTTGAACTCAAGCAGTATAGCTTGATGCCTTTATACAGCAAATAGAAGACACTTTTCCTAATTCAAGGCAACATGGTGGTAAAGAATTTTGAGAACCACTGGCTATATTTCGGGGATTGGAAAAAAATAAGACAGAAAGTGTAAATTCATTCTGGTTTATGATCTATCATCTCAGACTCAGCCTTTACTGCTATGTTCTCCGATAAGGGAGCCACTAGCCACATGTGGCGACTGAGCACTTGCAATGTGGCTAGTATGGGTTTGGACGTGCTGAAAATGCAAAGCATACACCAGATTTTTGAAGCCTTAATAAGAAAAAATATACGTAAAATGTCTCTTTCATAATTTATTATATGAATTGGAATGATAATATTCTGAATATACTGGGTTACATAAAATATATTGTTAAAATTAATTTCACTTGTTTCTTTTTACATATTTTAATATGGCTCTAAGATTTAAAATTACACATGTGGCATATTATATTATCTTACATTTTTTTATTGGACAGCACTACTTTACTGGTTTTGTGTTCGGTGCTGTTTCTGGGTTCTTTCTACATTTTCTAGGTAAAAAATGCTCAACGTTCAGAGATACTTCATTAATATTAACATTTTCAATAGTGAATGGATTATTGAGTTTTTTTTCTAAAAATAATGGTATGATGGCCAAAATTATTCCTGAAAGTGTTGTATTGGGCACCCTTGAAATGTTAATCATCTTACTGGCACTTTTGTAGAATGTTATGGGATCTGTGAAGTTCTAGAATCTGAAAACAGAAGTGGAAGGAATTAGAAAGAGGTAGAACTTAAGTCCTGACATTTAGGTTACCGTGGTCAGTGGCCACTTCTGTAAGAATTCGCTCTATATGACAGTGCACTGGTTTGTGCCAAATGGAGATTTCATATCGTAAACTTCCCTGCAAGCAGAGCAAAGGTCTAGGAACTCCCACCTGCTTTTCAAACCAGAGCTTTATATCTGGTCTTTCTCAGACTACACCATGGTTCACATAGACTGCACATTTTTCTTAGTTTATTCAATGTTGCAGTTTCAAAATGAACTCGTTGTAGATAAGCTGTGGTTTCATCCCAAAGTTCAAGACTGAGAGAGCAATTTGGGATGGAAGCGGGAAGGGGACTATGAGACTGGAAGTTGCAAATGCATTAAAAAAAAAATCAGTTCCCTTCTCATCTTAAAGCAGACAGCAGCAAATAGTTTCATCTTACTGTCTTTTTTGGCCCATTTCTCTTTTTCCCTATTTTGATTTTGGTATGACGTCTGTACATGTCTAAGATATACACCAGCTAAATAAACACGCAGCCTCACTCCTAAGGGAAGTTTCCATATAGGTCAGAGCAGTTTTTAAACCATATAAATTTCAGATTAACTTGGTATTCAAGAAAACCTAATGTTAGGACCTTATCCAAGATCCACACAGTTTTGTTTTTTTTTTAATTTGCAAGGCAAAAATGTAGAGCCAAGATGAAAAACTATGTAGACTCCTGAAAAAATATTATTTTTTTGCAAATGAGTTTAACAAATTTAAATAAAGTAATTTAGGGGCTGATCTGTTGACAGAGCAGTTAAGTTCGTGCGCTCCACTTCGTTGGCCCCGGGGTTCACACGTTCGGATCCCGGGCACGGACATATGCACCGCTTGTCAAGCCACACTGTGGTGGCATCCCATATAAAGTAGAGGAAGATGGGCACGGATGTTAGCCCAGGGCCAATCCTCCTCAGAAAAAGGGAAGAAGATTGGCGATGGATGTTAGCTCAGGGCTAGTCTTTCTCACAAAAAAATTAAAACAAAAGTGATTTATATCACTGCATGCATTTTTACATGAGTTTGTGAATCAATTAATGACCAATCCATTAATCAATGACCAATGGTGCTGAGTATCTGCCATGTCTGGAACTTTACTAGCTACTCTGAAAATTAAGTAGAATAAGCCAAAATGGTCCAGCTATTGTCCATTTATTTGGGACCCTTGACAATATTTCATAGAAGTAAAACTTGATCTGAGCCTTGAAAAATGAGGAAAATGTAAGGGAAGAGAGAGTAGTTCTAAGCAAGGAGAACAATTTGATCTAATGATATGAGAAAAATAACGTATCTCAGGGACAATAAGAAAATCCAGCATTGAATGTTTCTGGTCAGTGGTGGGAAATAAGATTGGATAGGCAAAAAAAAAAGAGAGAGAATTTTTAGCCTTAAGTATAGGAGTTTTCCTTGATTTGGGAGACATCAGAGAGTTCGTATATTTTTCTGGTCATAAGAGTGATGTGAGAAAATCAGAGTTCAAATAGTGGTCTAGGGAATAAATGAGAAGTAGGACACAAGATCTGAGACCAGTCAAGATCTAGCTGTGAGGAGGGTGACAATGGTGAGTAAGCTCTTGGCTGTATAAGAAAAGGGAAAGAATCTGAAGGAAGATTCAATAGAGCTTGATGACTAGGCTGGTTGATGATCTTACAGAAATTTGTTCTTAAGAAAAATAAAGTGTAGTTTTTACTTGTGTTTTTGAGCTTCCAGCGTTTCTGTTCCTTTCCTTCTCAATAGATCACCATTTGATCTACTCTTTCACATTCTCCTTGCCCAGAGGAATCCTTCATAAATATTTGCCAAAAAAATGAATCAATGAAATAGCTTTCAAATATATGTCCCCACTAAAAATATCTGCCTACAAAAATATCATAGCACAATGCAAGATATAATCCTGCCTTCCCCTTTCCCTGTATTGAAATTGTTTCTCTACCCTGAATACTCTCCCTTTCATCCTTATTAAATCCTACCCTTTCTTTAAATCTCATAGAAAATGCCACTTCTTCATTCCTTCCAGCTAAAAGTATTTGCACTTCTCTTTTGATAGTTAATCACCAATCATAGCCTGCTTTATGTTTTAACTTCTGTATATTATTTCATCAGATACTTAATTGGTGCCTCTTGGAGGACAGGCAATATGTCTCAGATGTCTTTCTATTTATTCCTTGTATGGTTTAGATCCATGTTCTGCTTAGAGCAGGTGATGAATAATTTGCTATTAAGTTACATTGAATTATTTGGTGACAATATCCTGGTTTAGGCACATGGCATTTCTCATCTGGGCTATCACTGAAGTCTCCTGACTCATCTCCCTGCCCCCAATTCATCTTTCACATTGCTGCCTAAGTTATTTTTGTGCATTTTAGTTGAGATTGGTATCCATGGCCTCAGAATGAAATCCCAACCTTTAGAATTCAAGGCCCTCTATGACCTGGTCCTGGGTTAAGCTTCTATGTCCATCCTGGGCTTTATCCTCCACACATAGTGTGGTCTGGTCATGCTGGATCATGGGCCCCAAATGGTTACTATCAAGCCTTTGTTTAATGCTATTGCCTTAGGCTAGAATGTACTTCTTACTCCTGCTGGTGATTCCTCTTTTTATCCTTTAGGTACAGGAGACGCTCTTTTGGGTTGTTATCGTCACCTCAAGCAATTCCAAGCTGCTCCTTAGCTAGGATGCCAAAAATTAGATAAACCTCATCTCCTTGCCATTGATAAAAAAACATACAAAATGGTTTTCTAAAGTTGTCAAAAGGCAGCTAAGCCAGACCCTGGGAATCTCTGTACGTGTCAAATTCACCGTTTAATAGTGGTGATGCTGTCCTATAACGTCAGATGAAGTCCTTCTTTAGCTGTGATTTGGGGCTGACATATGAAAATAAAGTTAGAACTAGTATATTGCTTGGCACAGGGTAGGCACCTCTTAATCTCCATACTGTCCAAATGCACAATGCACCCCCATCCATAACATCTCTCATGACACAAATTCCCTTCACTCTGCAACCCACGAGTTGATAGTCACTGTCATAAATGATCAACTATTGTGGTAAAACCAACCAACCAACCAATCAACCAACAAACCAACCAATCAACTAACCAACCAACCAATCAACCAACCCACCCTCTACCAACCCTATTTCCTACAAAATTCTGGGTGATCACTAAAGCGATCTCATTGAAACTCATGTATTGCCTCCCTGTACTCCCGTGACAGATCATACACAATTTCTTCTATTTTTTCAGTGCGATTGTATGAAATTACCATATTTTAAAATGCTCCTTGGTTTAAAATATATGAAAAATGAAATATCATCAAAACGAAAGGACTGCGGATCCTAAATGTATGAACTCTGAGAAACTGGAACATGAAGTAATATTTATTTGTGGAAGTATGTGGTTTCTAATCTTACATCTATTTCAGTTTGTTCCACACTAGAGAACATTGAGAAATACCACCTGAGTAAAGCCTGTGCTTTTAGCAGCCTCGAAAAAGTCAAAACTCTTATTTTTTGTTCCTATAATCTGGCTTCTCCTATTAAAGGTCAAAAGTTATAGAGAACATGCCTAGTAAGAGATATTTATCTTTTGCCAAAGGAAAAAGCTCTTCAGATATTTTCAGACATTTGAGCCAATGGGGCTTTTAAAACCTTGTCCTTATTTCTTTGTGCATTTGTAGATACTTCTTGTTTCACCAAAATTTGTTTCTAAGACCTTTCCCTAGTTATTCATTCATTCAACAATTATTTTTGCAGCTCCTGTTGTGAGCCAAGCACGGTGCTAGGTGTTGGGAGTCAGCAGGGAGAAGTAAAAGAGAGTCCTTAAATTGTGGCATCAACAATCTAGTGAGGGAAGACATAGAATTATCAAATATTCATACAAATTAATAAGAACTCTATTAAGCACTCCAAATGAGAGACTTTGATGCTATGAGAAGGTCTAAAAAGGGATCTGACCTAGGGAAGGAGGTCAGGGAAGGCTTCCCTGAGGAAGTGACAATTGCACTGATCTATGAATGGTAAGTCAGAGCTAAAATTGCATTCTGTGCAGAGGGACTATTATGTGCAAAGGCCCTATGGGACCAGAGGGCATGGTACCTGTGAGGAAATGGAAGTAAGCCAGTGTGGCTAGCAGAGAGAGCCGAAGGAAAAATGCGATGGAGACGAGGTTGGAGTGGAAGGAGGGGTCAAGGCGTGCAGGTGTTAGACCATATTAGGGGTATTGCCTTTAGCTTAATTGTTTAGGAAATCTGTCAAGGGTTTATAGGCAATGGGAGACAAGATCAGGGTTATGTCTTAAAGGACCTCCAGAGTTAAAAAGCAGGGAACACACAGGAGGGGGGAAGAGCGAGTGAAGGGAAATGAGTTGAGACTATTGCAGTCATCCAGCCATCAGATCGGGGCATCTTTGATCCAAGTGGTGACAGAAAGCAGGCTGCAGATTTGAGATAAAATAAATAGGACTTGGTGACAAGTTAGACATATGGCACGACTCCTGGGTTTCTCTGCTGGCCAAAACCTTTCCAAATTAAGGCTTGTGCAGACCTGACATTTTTATTCTCCAAAGAAATCTCTCTTTCAATGACCCTTCAGAATTCATTTATTCAACCACTATTTATGGAGCACCTATTATGTACTATTCTGGCTGCTGGCAACACAGGAGCTTTTGCCTGCTGGTGCCAGAAAGTCCGGTTTAGGTGAAAATTAGTACAAGCACAATGAAAGCAGTATTTAAACTACGGGAGGTCAATTTTTCTTTTGACAAATTAGAATAAATGCCGCCTTGTTTTTTTTTAAGTGCTTTACAATTTCTAAAGCTCCTTACTACCTCACAGGAATGAGTGGGATAGGTGAAAATTAAGGACCCAGGGATGATGAAGACTCCCAAGGTCACAAAGCTATGAGAAATCACTCAGGTTTTCCAAATCCGGGATGAGGGCTCCCCTTTTTTTAAATTAAAACCATAATCAGAGGTTGAAAAAGCAGCCTGCTGGCAGAGAGTATTCCTTTTCTAAATAGCCAGTTTGAAAAATAACAGATTCAAGGCGTCCCTCTCTTAACTGGGAGAAGAGCACACGTCTAGATTAAGCCTAAGAAACAAAAGTGTGCTTCTTTTGCCTTCGTCATTAGCTAAAGTCACATAACCAGGTCCTTTCTTGGCCAAATGAAGGCAGGAGATTCAGGAAAATTCTGGTTTTGTATTGATCCATCATGCACGTGCACAACTTCAGGGATGTAGTCTCGAAGTTCATGCCAGGACCCTGTGGGGGAACTTGGCCCCAAGGGAAATAAAAAAAAGGCAGGCCTACATTCACCTTATTTGGCTTTCTTTTTCATTTGAGCTGTTATGTGAACAATTTTGGTGCTCTCCAAAACATTATTACTCTTCTCATATTTAGCTGGTCTTTAACAGATATTCATGAAGGGCTTTAGGCCAATGTTCTTTTGTTTTCATTAATAACAAGCTTGATTTTTACAAGGTTATATTAGAAAGCTCGATCCCACGGTGGTTCTAAGGATGTGATCTGACTTTCTTTGACCTACAAAAGCATTCTAGCGAAAGGAGTATGTCTTCCCTACAACTCCCATTTCCCAGTTCCGAGGACTGTCAATTCCCACTAGACAGGCCCATCAATTATGATGCCTCTTCTTTACCAGCAAGGAGATGTTTTCCCTTGTATCCGCCATATTTCCAATCCCCCCCACCCCCCAAAAAATCCCACCCGCATCTGGACCAAATATTCAATGACATTATTTATCAAAATAAATTTATTAAAAGTATTTGAAGACCACTTCAAAGTGTAGCTGCCTTCGGGACAGTTTTTGGCACTCATAATGGACACTGTAGTTTCCTACATGACAGCACTCATTCTATTACACACACCATTTAACAATTCAAACACAGACCATTTCAGGTTTAGAGTTACATGAGACAAGAGTACTGATGATCTGAAGTCAAAAGAACTTCAATACCCTTGCACATCGTAAACATTTTAATGTTACTTATACTAAACTAAAACTAAAACCAGTAGGTGGTAACATGGGCTGAGTCAGGGAAAGATGTAGTCAGCTAGCTAAGGCCACATAATCCCAGACCTATTGATTTTAAATGCTTTTGGACCACTAGTATTATATCATATCTTTCGGTCTCACATTCCTGCTTTTCCAGTGTGAGATGCCACATTTAGACCACTCTCTCCCTGTGCTCTATACAGTTATGGAAGCCGTCCCAGTACAAGCTTCTTCTAGAAGGCTCCCAGCTTCCCGATTCACTACCCAACTTTGAATCAATAGTTCTGAGTGGTGTCTCCCGAACACCCAGGCTGAATTCCAGCTCAGTCTTTCTGGCAGGTCACAGCCTTTCCTCTTAAGAAAAAAAATGAAATGTCCTCCACTTTTGGGGTTCCTCTTCCATCTCATGTAGCATGGGGCTCTGTGGTGATCTGTGGCTTTTTACACAAGTCCTGGTAGAATTCTGACTCCAAGAAACGAGGATAAGAGTTGTTCTCCATCAAGCTGTATACCCTTTTCTGGGCAGTTGTAAAGCAGCCACTTGTCGCCTCTTGTATATTTTGGGCAATTAGAGTTTTGGTTTGAAAGTCTATGTTTATCTGAAATAAAACAAAAAAGTGATTTATTCCATATCCAGCTTTAGAGACTGAAGTCTAATATTTGAAAACAAAAACTATAATGTGCCATTAGTTTCACCAGCCATCACTGAAGAAATTTAACTGGAAGCTAGGATTAGGGGAAAAAAATATTTTTACCTCCACCCCTCCCCCGCTTTTAATGTGCCGTCTCTTCAATTCTTTTGTTTCACTTTGGTACTATGAATGTTCAAAATACGCTGAAATGACCAACTTTCTTTTTCCCCTTACCTCTTTTGGAGCTTCTTTTTCTATGAAGTCAGTATATATTTTCCTTGCTTTCGAGGACAGCTTTTGGGGTGACTTAGTTTTCTTGAAGTCTTCACAGGCCAGCCAGAATTCAATGTTTTCTTCACAGAATTCAGATTTCAAAAACGCCCTGAACGCAGCAAGACCATCTGAAAGGAGGGGCGGACGAGAAAGGATGCAGAATGTGAAGAACTGAGTGACCAAGCAATCGTTTCTGTTTTTTTCCAGAACTCCCACTCTGCTGCCCCCATATTTTATTATTTCTAGATGACAGCCATTTTCTAGATTTCACTCAAATGTGTAATCCTCGGAATTTAGCTCTTTAAAGACTACGATGCCAGTAGGCAAAATACTTAAGTTGGCACACTGCTACAAAAATATAAATACTTAACTTTGCCGTCAATGCAAATATTTATAGGGGAGTCACAAGTTCTCTGGGAACGAAGCCTCTTGACAACAGTGTGTGCGATGGAAAAGCTAACCCAACCTTAACAGAGAGCAAATGCCACTATAATTTTTCTAGGCTAATTTTTCTTTCCCATTGAAGTGAATAACTACACATTTCCATGATTAAACACTGGGAAATAAAAGATAAAAATAGGCCTTATGTTATAGTGATTGTAAATTCGAATTCCCCTAGGGCAAGCTGCTCTTCTGTGGTGTGGACACCACCTTTCCAGACTCTTGTGATACTTGAAATGGATCCAATTCAAGAAGATAACTTACATTTATTGGCTAGCAGCTCATCAAATGCTTCGGACCACAGCTGTGCTTCTTCAGGAGAAGGCCTGCAAGAAAGAGGTTCTGCACATTAGCTTATGCACATCAGAGTTCCTCTTTTCAGCTCAGCAGTCCAGCTATTCATATTTGCAACTACAAGACTTCCAACTTACTTGATGAAGGTTTGCTGCTTGCTTTTCTTGCCAGTTTTGGGCTTCCCAGGAGAGGAGGAATTTTGCAAGAAGTAGCTCAAACGGGTCTTCCAATCTTTTAATCTAAAAAAAAAAAAAAAAAAAAAAAAAATTCACTAAGTGGCAACACTTGACGTCTCTACTGCAGCTGATGGCATTTTTACCAAATAAAGTTGTCCAGAAGCTGCACACAAACCAAATAAGACAAAACAAGAACTCTTCCAGTCTTATTCCTCTAACATTTAAAACCCAACACATATGTACTGAACACAGTCAGTTTCACCCACTCATCTGAACATAATTACTAGTTTTGTAACTAAAGGTAGAAATACCTAAAATTACTAGGGTATTTTAATGAATTTAGATGACATAGTTCAAAAAGGCAGATGCTATTTCTGGCTCACAAAAGGCAGCAGTTTTTCTGCAACTTAATTACAATTCTGAGACATTTCACACTTAACGAAACCACAGTGGAACTGCCTTGAGCCAACCGATCACACTCAAATGGAGAAGGCTCTGGACCACACCAGAAGCTGTGTACAATAAGGTGTGTATGTGTGTGTGCGCGTGTGTGTGTGACTGCCCCCACCCTCCAACTACAACATTCATTTTAAGCAGATGATGCAGAATTATTTGTTCCACAGTCGTGAGTGTGCGAGATCTGCTTTTCAATTAAAAAACAAAAACGGATTTAAAACGAATATATTTAGAACTAGCAAAAATATCTTCATCCCAGCAGCTGTGTAAGCTGATCAGAACTTAACATGCAACGTACGAAGGCTGGGGACGCGCTTCAGCCGCAGGATTCTCTGATGTCATTTCAATGCAGGGGGACAAAAAGCCAGCCCGCAGTTTCTTAGCGCATCTACCACAGCCTCCCTATCAAGAATTTTCTTCAGTTCCTAAACTACCCGAGCGTCCTTCGCTCACGTAACAAAGTGCACACCACACAGACAACCTTTTTAGCAAATTAACCTTTACTACCCTATTTTTTTCCGGCAGGGGTGCAGGCTACATTGCTCCCAATGTCAAAGCCAAGCGCGAATGCACCGCGTTTGCAGCCCCGGGGAGGAGCTAGGTCGGCAGCGGCGGGCGGGAGAGAGAACAAAGCCGTACTCACAAGGTCCGCTTCATTTTCTCCCGCTTCTCCTCGCTCTTGGGGCCGCTGCCTGCACTCTTGTCCATGGGGCCGCAGTCGTGCTGGACAGCCAGGAACATTGCACTTTGCATCCTCCTCTCACCGCTCACGCCGCCGGAGTCTGCAGCCGGGCGCGCCCCGCCGCCTTTATATAGACTCGGAGGCTCGGGGGCGGGGCCTCACGACGCCGATCCCGCCTCCAGAGGGCGCCGATTAGTCGGCTGCAGTCGTGCCCGGGGGCGGGGGCAGCCCCGGCCTGCGCGGTCCCGGGCGCCGCCGAAGGGCCTGGAAGCGAGGGAGCTGCTGACGTCCGCGGCCCCGGCGTCGTGAGCACTCGGAGCGGGCAGAGGTTTCGCTGTGAGTCGCCGCTGGCGACCTCCCCTCCCCCCTCCCCTCCCCCGCGATCACGTGCTCCTGAGCCCAGAAAGTGATGATTCCCTGCAGCGCCAGGGTGCCTGCTGGGAACCAGCGTGCAATCACTTTCCTTTCAATTAAGACTTGCCCCCCCCCGGTTTTGGAGCTCGCGCCCTGTCCCCACGCTTCATCTCTGGGTCTGTGAACTGGGGGACCCGCCCTGTTCCCCTCTGCGACTCCGTTTAATTTCGGGAAGGAAATGGTGAACGGGGGGAACAGTGCTGGTCCAGGGGCACGTGGTGTGACCTACTCTGCAGCTTGCCTGGGCATCTGGGGACACTTTTGGGTAATGAACACGAGTCAGAGAAGAAACAGGGGAAAGTGGCTTAGACGACAGAGCTTTAACTGGGTGTGGGTTTTTGATCACCGATAGACACGTGGTCTGTCCGTGGGGCTGCAGGCTTAATCCTCAGGAGACCTTAGCTGCCTCTTCTTCCAGAACAGAAATCACAGATCGCCTTCTGAGACAGAGGGAATCACCGAGACCTCGCAGCTGTAACGCAACGGAATCGGTCCAGTGTTAAGAGTGCAAGGATGCAGGATTTCCTCATGAGTCATTCTTGGTTGGCTTAGAATTTACCAGAACTCTCAACTGGCAAAAGGGGGGCGGTGAGAAGTTAACAGTTTGCTTGAGTAAGTTTAATTTGTTAATTCTTCAGAAATCCTCTCCGTTTGATAGGTAAGCACAAACAGATAACCTCACCTACAAAATGGTTTGATTTGAGATAACGTTGTTAGAACTGTGCAGTGGAATATTCAAGTGGTTTTCCCATCAAGCATCTAAGTGGACAGTAAGATTAACAGCAAGTTATTGATTAGGCTGCAGGTCTTCTCCTACTTTGCATTTGAACTGTTAAAAGAAATTTGACTAGTTTAACGTATGTTTATGGTGAGCTGCCAGTAGTTGGAGCTCCAAGTTTGACTTGGAGGGTAAAATCTGCAATTATTACTAAAGAGAGCAGCCATGTACTTTATCATAGAAAGGAAAATCATTTCGATTTCAGTAATAAATACTTTAAAGAAGCGAAATGTAGGAATGTCACCTTTCTCAAGCGTATGCTCGTCTCTAAAAGAACTTTGCATATTTCCTATATCTATTTTCACTTTCTGATGATTCAGTACTTATTTATTAAATATGTGTAATATGCAGACACTTGCTTTTTCTTGCCAGTGTAAATCTCAGTCATATTTTTCACTTAGAACCTTGGATGGTAGAATTCACTCATTCTGGAAAGGCCAGGAGTTCTGACAAAGGCAGCAGGGGGAGAGAGCCTGCCTTGTGTAAGGAGACCTGATTAGAGTCTGAGCTCAACGGGTAATTACTAGGTAACTGTTGGAACTGCCCATCACACCTGCTTGAGCCCCAGTTTCTCATCTGTATTAAGAGTAATGTGTCTTTCTTGCCAACCTCATTAGATATCACATGAATCTTACCTGAAACGCCTTTGTAAGTTCTAAACTACAATACAAAAGCTTATTACTATTAATTTGCATATGTGTGAAAAAGAAAATATCTGGAAGCATAGCTATTACAGGTAGAAAAATCATTAAAGGATTAACCCTGAGTTAATTAGGTTATAAATCTGTAGGTACTATTAAAATATCAAGATAATGTCACAGAAATTTGTAAAGTATCAAGCTCATTATAGATACTTACAAAAATGCTCTCTGGATAATAAGCAAATAAGGAAAGTAAGCAAACTGTTTGACATTTAAACTTTTCAGAAATCTCCAAGCCAGAAAAATTCAATCATCTTGATATATTTGCAAAAGTGAACATATATGAGTCTATATAAGCAACTGGTTTAAATATAGACTATTCTAGATGTTTTTGTAAGTTTAATTATTTGCTTTTTTCATAAACCATTTGCAATTAACAACTGATAAGTGGCAGAAAATTAATTTTTTCCTGAAAATTATGAGGTTGATAAAGCTGAATGTAAATTTATCATTTCTGTAACTATGGGTAATTTTTAAGAGTTAAGCCCATATCTCCTATAGACTAAGAAAGCTTTTCATCAAAAAGTTGCCATGTTACTGTCTTTTATAAAGACGGGCAGACATATGTTTGATGACTTCCCTTTGTTTTTTTGTTGTAACTGGCTTTTGGGTAAATGGGATTGCTCAATATTAAGATGACACATATTTTCCATTCCGTGGTGGGGGAAGAAACAATGCAATGGGTTGTAAATTGCACAGCAAAAACCACAGCTGGACAATGGCTTGATAAAGGAACCATACATTTTCCATGTTGAATCTCCTATGCCCTCTACTGGAGAGGTTCTCTGAACATGGTGGTGGTGGACATTCTTAGCGTGGTTCTTGAACTTTCCATATTTAAAAAAATTTTAAATTGCTGAAGAAGGCAAACAAAAAAATACAAGTTTCTAGCAATATCAAAGGGGGAATATGAAAAGCGAACGTCTCCCCTGCCATAATTCTCCGTTTCCCTCCAACTGTATGTTAACTATTAACCAAAAATTATTAATTATTTTTAGCTAAAAATATTTATACGTAACTTTTATCTGTACTTTAGAAGTTTAGGGAACAAGATACGTGCTATAAAAAAAACACAAAACGATCATTCTGGGTATTACTCCACAGCTTTGCTTTTTATAGGCAGTAAGATGTCTTAGTTCCTAAATTTGTAAAAGCTGTAAACCTGTTGCTTACCTCATGAAATCTTACATGGGTTGTAAGTTGAAAAAAAGGGGAAAAAAAACTAGGAAATTAAACACCACGTGGCAAAGGGTGTGATGAGTAATTGGAAGAAATGAAAACTTTTAGTATCCTAATTGTTGACCATCTTTGAGGAAGTGACACCTTTTTCTTCCTTCCTTCCTTCCTTCTACCTTTTTCTCTCTCTCTCTCTCCTTTTCTCCTTCTCATTTAACTTGAGTTGGTGAAATTCTCTTTTAACAGAATGAACATATGACCCCACAAGATTCTGTACTCCACTCTTCACCCCTAATATGATTTGAGATTTAAAAATCATTATTACTGTCTTTCTTAGAATGTAATTTGCATACACAGAAGCTGATAAAAAAGAAAGTGTTTTTTGTCAGGAATGAATCAGAGTTTCAACCTAATACCTGACACATACGAAAGAGGAGTTCATAATTTTACCAGTCCTTGGATTGGTAATTCTGGTTAGCGTACTTCCATGGTTCTTCCTTCAATTCATCCATGGTGTGGAGTATGTCATACTTCAGATGCAGATAAATTTAATAACCCCCTTCCTAAAGTGTCTGGATTCTCTTTGGAACCAACAACAGGGGCATCACAAAGTTTTTTTTGTTTTTCTAAATAAAAAATGCTAACGTATATTGAAATACCTCTAATATATTTCTGTAGTTAAAGGACCAATAGCATGAGGTCTAAGTTAGGGGACTGTTCCCAGTGTGTGCCTGTGGCTGCTGTCTTCTGTGACAGTGGGCTACACAGAACCTCAGGGAGAGTAGGCGATTAGAAATACTTTCTTATAAGTTACGTACGTGGCATATTGTCTATAAAGCGCAGAGGTAAAGCTCGGAATGTTTTTCCTAGAAATTTCTTCTGTCTAGGATTTTAATTTTTGTGCACAGAATTGCATCAGGTCATTAGGGTGCCTAATGTGCAATTGACTACTTTTTGAAATTTTGGGATATTGGGTTCGTAATATACAAGATTTCAAAGGTCTATATATGATGTCAATCACAGAGAGTCTGTCCTTTTTTCTTTTTTTAAGTGTGAAGAAGGGCTGATTTTCATCTAGTAAATAAGGAATCTCTTTGCACTGGTATTTCCAGTTTACTGACTATTGCTATGTGGAGAGTATAATCCATTTTGGACATTGGTTTTCAAAGGTCTTTGATCCATGGACTACTTCATAAGAGCCTAAAACCTGGTGGATTTTCTCTCCCAAACACATTTTTTAAGCAAACAAAAATTCCCAAATCTTAACAAATTAATTGGAAAAAGAACAAGGCTTTCAAGGAGATACCAGTAGGCCTTGACCCAGTTGTCGTGTTATAAATATTCAAGTCTTAAATGCTGAGCTAATAGTACTAGAACCCATCACATTCTCAGCTTCGAAAGACAAAATAATTTTGCATTTCTTTTTGTAAATTATCCTTAGGAGAGCAAGATGGTTGGAGGGTTTGTCTGTAATTGGGATACTTGCCTTCAGTTCCCAGTTCCTGGCACGATTTTAGTTATGACACCAGACAAATTGCTTAGCCTTCTTGTGCCTAGGCTTCATATATTTAGGGTGGAAGTAATTATAGTGGGCTTCCTTTGCAAGGAAGTTCAAAGAAAACATTGCAGGGAATGCCCTGGGCCACTTGGTTGATGACGGTATGATGTGCACATGGCTGTCCTTCAGCAAAACTTTGTTGTCGTGGGACTAATTTCTTCTAGGTGACTCTTTTTCCATTTTGTTGCTGCCTTCCTAGCACCCACTGTTTGGTGCTGCTGCTAGGGTGCCATGTCTCCCATTCAGGTGGAAGGGTTGAATCCAAAGAAGGCCCTGAGTGTCTTCCAGATCAAGGAGCACCAGGACAGGCCCCATCTTGCTTCTGTGGAGGATGCACTGTGGTAAGGCCTAGTGCCTTTAGCAGGCCTAGGCCACCTAGCGTGGCCTAATGGAGGGTTCTTTTGTCTGTGGTCCTGATCCTGGGAGGATTACATCTGGTCTGCACTGGGCGCTGGACCCTGGATCCTGCAAGATCGCTGCCTGATACTCTTCCTTTCTTGGGGTCTGTTCATCCATTGGTTCCCTGGTGGCCCCCTTGGACTCTTCCAAATGCCTCATTGGGAATATTAGGAATGTAAGTTTACTTTTCGAGATGCTTTAAGTTCTTCCTCAAGAATGTTTTAGAAATGTTCAGCTCTTCACATGCTCATCTTTTCATCTACTTTGGAAGAATTCTCCACTATCTTTATGGGGTGAATTCTCTTTCCATTAGATATTGGGTGAAAATTCATTTCTTTTTCTTGATGCAGCTTGGGAAGGAGGTAAAGTTGCCTCTGGCACTTTGCCTATTCCTTTCTGAGTGCATTCCTCCCCCACTCCCCCATTTGGAGAGTTATAATCTTTCAGTGCATCCATTGTTTTATTTCCTTGGGTTAATTTGGTGTGCATTTGGTTTCAGATTCTTCAAGAGTTTTTAAATAAGTTTTTAAATAAACCTAGCTAAAGCCAGCATAGTCACTTGGCTTAGCCCAGCCTAGACCAGCCACATTTAACCCAGCAATACCAGTCAGTTTCTTCAAAACTCCTTTGGATTCACTTTCTTAGAAGTCTCCATTTTCTGACACATTTATAATATCTAATTTCAAGTTTCCACCATCCACGTTGTCTTCATGAACAATAGACTGACCTCTCGTCTTTAGCAATGATCTGACTTTCTTAATCATTCAGCACTTATTCAATATGCAGTAGAGTTTTGGGGTGTTTTTTAAACTTTTTTTTTCTGATCAATAAGTTTGCTCACTCTTTCTATCCATTCTTTAACTTCTAGTGAAAGCAATTTTATATTTCGCAAACATGAGAGTTTCCATCTGAAGCATCTTTTTAGTGCTGTCCGAAATTGTTCCTCACTTTTCTGCTGTACTTGGAAGGCTGTTTTGCTTGTAGCTACTTGAAGTTGGTTGTGTTTTGATGCATCTTCTAAAGACTGAATGTTTCTTGTAATGTCAACTTGTTGTAAATGTTTAGGTTTCTCTTTGTTAAGTCCTTTTCTAAAAGTCTGTGTTTTAAGCCCAAGCAAAGAGTTGGAGATTCCAGCTCTTTATTAATGACCTCCAGTTTGTCTATTTCTGATAGTTTGTTCTTGAGTCTGGTTCCATTAAAGTTGAGTCAAGGCTTTCAGACTCTTTTTGAGTTAGATTAGACTTGTCAACATTTTAGTATCTTTCCTCCAGAAGAGCAGAAATTTCAGTGTCTAATACTTTGTCTTTACTTGCATAAGGTAGGCTTTTAGTTTTTAAAGACTCTGACTATGACTATAAATAACACCATCTCCCACAGTAATCTTTGGGCATCTGGGTCTGGTCTAATGTTCTCTGGCAGGGCTGCCACTGACTGGCAGAGTGTCTCCGGAACCAGAGCATCACAGCCGTGAGCAGACCCTCCAAGATCCCCCAGGCTATTCTGAGCCACTTCAGGTTGCCAGGACCCTGACGGTCACACAGACCGTGAAGAACACCAGTGAGCATTCTGCCTGGAACCAGCCCAGTGTCTGGTGACTAGGGCAGACCAGAATGGGAGGCGTAGGAGGGGGGACAAATACAGCAAATTATTGGCTAATGTTCCTTCTTCTCTTGACTAAACTTTTTATTCTGTGGCCCTGGAGGACTTATTTTACCCATACAGGCCACTCCTACTCTTAGAGCCCCTCTGTATCTTGCTGGCCTTGAATGTACATGGGAAGGGGTGAGGGAGAGATTATGGAAGACCCTACAAAGCTTTCAACTTACTTCATCAATTTTACCTTTAAAAAATAAGGAAGAAATAAGTGCAATTTTTAAAAGTTTTCATATCAAGAATGTACAGTCCAACTATGAGAAAGGAAAACACGATTTTTTCAAACTCTTCTTGATGTGGTGAAATGTTTGATGATACAGAAGCCTTCAGGGTGCTTCTGTGCAGAATAATCGTCTCTGGAGGTGTTAGATTCTGGATGCAGCTTTCCGCACAGAAACTGATTCCTAGGCCGTGGGGGACCCAGACTTTGTCCAGCTCAATTAACAGCTCAATCTTGTTGACAACGAATCTGCAGGTTGGCTGGGGGTCCGCTGGTTTTGACTGGGCTGGGCATCTCTGCTAACTTGGCTGGGCTCACTCATGCATCCTGGAGTAGGCTGGAGATTGGCCAGTCTGGGCTGGGCCAGGCTGGGTGGTTCTGCAGGTCTTGGCTGGACTCCCTCATGTGTTTGAGGTCAGCTGGGGGTCAGCTGATATAGGCTGGTACAGCTTGATGCTTGGCTCTGCCCCTCATATCTCTGATCCTTGTCTTGTAACCTGTGGTAAAGCCTGGTCTTTTCTTTCCATGGTAATGGCAGAACACAAGAGAGCCGCTGGAGAGCACTTATCCAATTTGCATTTAAAAAAATTTACCCTGACTGTGAGATGTCAACATCTCATTTGATGGCCTTTTCTCTTTATGAAGTCGTGATCCCGAGGGAGACTTTAGGTTTTCTAGGATTGGGATATAGAGTGGGAATTGATATAGTCGTCCATTTCTCTGTTTTTATGGCTTGGCTCACTGGCCACTGTGAAGCTGGGACATGTGAGTTGACAGAGATGAAATCCTCTTGCAGTGAACATCAATCTAGAGATGGCTAAATGAATTACTCCAGATTACCGCACTCTGCTGACCAGGTGAGGAGCGGCTCTACACAGCACATACTGTTATGGCAACAGCTTGCGTGTCCGAGATGCTGAGTCAGCGGGACCAAATGCTGAGTAACTGCAGGATTCCAGGGTAGTCTCTTCACATTTGCAGGTTTCCATTTCCCTCTCTGAAGAACGGGAAATATGTGAATAACATCCATATCCTGAATCGGGTGGGGCTCAAGCCGATGTGAAAACTTCATCTTTGGCAGGACTGAGACAATTTTTTTCCAAGACAGCTATTTCTTTTTGACTTACTGTAGAATTTTCTTGAAAGAATAAATTATCATCAGTGTCAAGGGATGATGCACTGAGCCTCCTGTTACCTTGCCAAAAGGTGAGAAGCCTTTAATACTTGTTCTGAAATACCCCGCTGAAATGAAGAGCTCCAGAATTTCAGTTAACTTGACATTTTGTTCTTTATCTTCTCTTTTCCACCTCTGGGACACCCTGGCTGCCCTGTCCCTGGGGTACTCTATGATCCGGTGGGCTGGTGAATGAGGAACATCTCGGGGAGGCCGTCTCTGCTTTGGGAAGCTGCTCCCAGGATGGAATGTCTCCCTTTCCTTTACATATTAAATATTTAAGGTTTCTTTTTGACATATAATATATAAACAGACCCCCTTAACAGGCTGCTTTTTGATTTGAGAGAGAGAAGTGCTTAAAAACTTCATGAAAAGGAGAAAGTGTGTTTGTGAGTATGTGTGTGGGAGCATAGAGAAGAGGGTAGGCAATGATGGATTGTGAGCAGTTAGAAAGCTTAGCCAAGATGTGAGTTTAAGGTGGTCAGGAGAACTCTCTCCTTATGTTACCGAGCGTTGGGCTCGTTCTGCTTGCTGCAAGACTAGCCAAAAAGTCAGGAGGCAAGTCAGTGGAACTGAAAGGGTTTATTCATCTTTGCCAGCAAAGACGGAAGACAGTGGACTAGTGTCCCTAAAGCCCATCTTCCCGGAACAAAGATACAGGTCAGTTATATAGGGGCTGGTCTCTGGGTGGGGCAAACATCTGGTCTCCATTCCTGAAAATCTTTTTGTTTTCCCTCCCTTGTGACCAATGTTCCTGTTTTGGAGAGACTGGATATGCATCAGAGACTGGAGCAGTGCCCTATACCTTGATTTAGCGTAAAGGTAATAAGAACAAAAGCTTTAATATGTATAGTAAAGAATTGGTGCCAACACATAGGTTTCTTAGGTCTAAGCAGGAAATCTTTATAGGGATATCAAACTTACTGGGAAGAGGTACTTCTTTCAACTTCTTTTGCAGATCTGCTTATTTGTCCCTTAAATGTTGAAGTTCTTTAGACGTCTTCTCTTTCTGCTCTACTCATTCACTATGCATCCACCCCCATAAATTCAGTTGTGGTCTGTAAGCAGGTGAATCCCAGTGCTGATCTCCTCACCTCAGACCCTTACAGCTAATTGTCCATTAGCTTGATTCAGTTAGATGACTCAAATGAACTCGTTTAAAACAGCATTTCTCGTCTTTGCACCTAAACCTATTTCTTTGCCTTTGTTCTCTATCTCAGTGAATGGTTCCATCATCTGTTACCTGCGACAGAACATGGGAGTGGAGGGAGTGGCCACCTTCGAGTTCCATCCTTTCCCAGTCTCAAGTTGACTCTATCCTGCCTATTAACTTTACTTCTTCAGTGTGTCTTGAAACTATAACCTTTTTCTCTTCACTCCATTTCCAGTTTCCCAGTTTTCTCTTCATCGATCCAAGCAAGGCTTCTAATTGATCTTTCATCTTCTAATAGATCCTCTCTGATGAATTACATGTTTTTCAGCCAGCATGATTTTACTAAAACACATATCTGATTATCATTGCTTTCCTGATTAAAAACACTAATGGCTTTCTATTACCTTAAGATAAGTTCCAAATTCCTTAACGTGACCTACAAGACCCTTTTTATCTGGCACCTGAATGCCTTTCAGCCTTATCTTTGATTACCACTGCCTTGCTCTATGCCACAGTTATCCTACTGAAATTTTTTTAATTCCTTCTATGTGCCGTGCTTCCTCTTTCCTCTGACCCTTTGCATATTGCTGTCCCCTCTACTCGGACCTTTTTTCTATTTTCCACTCTTCATCTGACTATCTTTTCTGTATTATTCATACTTCTTCAGGTGTCACTTAAATGAGCTTTCTCTCCTGGACATCGCCTGCCCACTTTTCCTCCCTCCGCTAACACATCTGGATAAGGTACCATGCCTACATGCTCTCACAGTACCTATTACTTTACTTATCACAGTGAATTGTAATTGCCTGATTTCTTGTCAGTATCCCCCACCAGACTTATTTTGTTTATTTTTTTGTTATTGTATCCTGGAACATAGAGGATACTTAATAAATATTTGTTGAGGATTTGGGTGGATGGAAGTATGAATGAATGAATGATTACTTTTCCAGAGAGTCTGCCATCTGTTATCAGTGTGACTTGTGTCAGAGGTTTATATGTTCACGGTATCTATAATTAAATTCTGATTGTAACTTTGTAAAGTTTCCATATTAACCCTGAATCTTGCAATGTTTATAAATTACTTTTCTATTCTTTCTGTTGGTATTTTTTTCTATTTGCAATGTATGAGATAACCTATTTGTTGGTTTTTAAAAAATCTGGCTTTTACTTGTTGTAAATAGAACATTTTGTTTATAAAACTATTTAACAGAGATCCAAATTAGGATGAAAATTGATGAGACAGTGATATACAGGATATTTTTTGAAAACATGAATATGTGGATAAGCTCACATGTTTTTCTAATAAAATATTTTTTAAAACTCACAGGATTAAAAAAATTACATGGTATTATCATTTGTTCTCATTTCACTATCTATTGCAATATATATTTAAATGAAGCCATCTGTATATCTCTATATATCTGTTTTAATTAGACAATTTAATAATAAAGCAAATCTAATATAAAAGTAGCTTGTTTCTGAGACTTTTAGGAATTTCCATTTTGAACCATTTTGTAATAGGTTGCCTCTTTTTGATTCTGTCAGGCAAATGGACTGAGGCCTAACGCAGATTTTAGAGGACAGGACATTGCCTAATGGTTTTAAATATTTCATAATTACAGAAGATAATTTCCTTCATACTTTCATTGCTTTTAAGGTCTGAATTTCTGTTCACATAGAAGCACTGTTGCATTATTTGGGTAATGTTCAAATTTATTATGACATTATAATATATAATGTATAATATATACATTGATCAGTTCAGATAATTTCCTTAGGTTCAAGATGAGGAAAACAAAGAGGAAAGCCTATTAAGAGAATGGTCAGTTGGGGTAGCACTTGAGAGAGTTAAAAAAAAATTCTAGATTGTCGCTTTAAGGTCATGTCTTGAACCTATGCACTTACCTTCCCTGCTTCCCCACAGTACATTGAAAGAAACAAAAATGAAAACAAAAAAGAGAAGAAGAGAAAACAGGAAAAGCTCTGTAGAACCACTGGAAAAGAGGGAAAGGTACCATTGGCATGAGGCATGTGGAACTTTGAGAATATGTGAAACAGAGGGGACCAAACTGAAGCAAAACCGATCAGACTTGAGGAGCAGGTAAGTTGGAGCCTCTAGAGAAGTGAGTGGATGATGTCCTCAACATAACCTGAAAAAGTTTGCAGTCTGGAGCAACAGTGTCTTAAACAGGGGTGTGCTGTAGGGACAATGGGTGACGGTTCAATTACAGTATTTAAGAGGCTATGTCAGTGACCCACATAGTAAGTGTCCCTAGGTTATGCTTACTGAGTGAAGAACTTGTATGCCAAGGAGGAAATAAAAGTCCGAGGCTATTTAGAAATTATTAAAAATGGAATAATCATGTATAAAAATCTATGGGATGTGGTCAAAGCCATACATGGAAAATAATTCATCTTAATTTCTTAATATAGAAGAAAGATTGAAAATAAATTAACCAATCCATGTTTGTCACTTATGGTTATGTAGAGTGCTATGTTAAGAAGGAGTCTGACGGTGAGTCTGTGTTGAGCAGGGAGCACTGGTATTAGTGAGAAGTGACTTCAGAGTTCAATGGATTTTTCACATGAGCTGAATAAAATTGTTAAGCGTCAGGGGCTGGCCCAGTGGTGTAGTGGTTAAATTTGCGTGCTCCACTTTGGTGGCCTGAGGTTTGCAAGTTCAGATCCTGGGGGTGGACCAAGGCACCTCTTGTCAAGCCATGGTGTGGCGGCATCCCATATAAAGCAGAGGAAGATGGGCACAGATGTTAGCCCACGGCCAGTCTTCCTCAGCAAAAAGAGGAGGGTTGGCCTTAGGGCTAGTCTTCCTCACACACAAATAAAGAAAACTGTTAAGGGTCAGATAATTCCTATATTGCTCCAAAGCAGAGTGACAGGATTATTTCCTCAATAATTTTTTGAGGCGAGCATAATTCTGATTCCCAAATCTGACGAAGAGAACACTCAAAAGAAAACTAAAGAAAAAATTCAATTATAAAGATGTAGGCACCTTAATAAAATATTTCAAATAGGTCCCACCAGTTTAAAGTAAGCAGAGACACTGTGCCCAGTGAAATGTAGAATTCTTGGCACCTACAAGTGACAAAAGAAGCTCCTTTTAATTTGTGTTAGGCAGAAATTAAAGAAATTGTATTATAACTTACAGATAAGGTGGTGAGTAGTGTCCACCCAGCTCTGCTACATGGTGGGACTCACATCTGTGGCAGTGTTGTTGGCCTGGTGCCACGTGGAATGTGAGCAATCACTAGCATCCACGCTGAACATCTGAGAGCTAGGTGAAAGCTGAAGTGGAAGATCCAACACTTGACTTTGAATATTAGACTCTTTTTGCCACTTGTGTTTTGAGTTGGTTACCTGTTTGTCTTATTTCCCCTTGCTCTCATGAGAGAAGAACTATAGTTATTCACCTTTGCTGCCTTGTACAGACATTTCCATATAGTGAGTTCTAAGAAAATACTTGTTAGTTGAATCTAATCTAAGAAGCTGTGATACAGTGGGAAGTTCACTGGTCTTGGAGACAAGGATTTGGTTTTGTTGATGGCCAGGTTGTTAATGATGATCTGCTTTTGTCAGGTTACTTCCTGGAGCACTCAGCTAGTGATACTGAACTTCTTAATCTCAAGTTTGTGTGCCAGTCACTGAGATGGAGAAAGGTTTATTTGAATTGGCTAAAATAATAAGGCAGGAAGATAGGTTCTCTCAAATCCACCTTCACAAGAGAAGAAAGCAGGGGGTTTTATAGAACTGAGGGGCTTGGCAGGAAGAGTTTTGGAGAAACAAAGGGGAAGTCCGTGTTTCTTTCACTCCTGATAAGTCCCTGGGCAGTCTGACTTCCAGGCGTCAGTGGCGGCTGAGGGCTGGGGTCTGGTTATCTGGTGATTGTAACTTCCTTGAAGGCATTCTTTTTCTTCCTTGAGTGTGACCCTTGAGTCACTCCTCAGGTTAAATAAGAAAAGAGTAAATTGACAAGATTAACTTCTTTTCATCTATGTCTGTGTTGGGAACAAGGTCGAAAGGTAATCATATTCTTATTGCAATTCACAGTAACCCTCAGGTACCTGGCTTTGCTGGGATGTCCCCTCTGGGGAATCTGCTTGGTGCCATTCTACCCTGTGTACTGAATGAGCTCACTTGTGTGCTCCCACAACCCTGTGCTTCCTTCTTTTGGGGCACTTAGCATTGCCCTGTGTTTCCTCTGGGAGACAGTGGGTGCTTGAGTTCAGAGACTCTATCCTCTGCATTCTTGTACCCGAAGAGATGAACCCTGGTCTGGCACATAGTAAGTGCTAGACAAGTTTGTTACAGGAATGAATGATTTAACTTCTCTGAGCTTAATTTTTTTTCCATTTGAGTATCAATAATATCAATAATATGTGATTTTGGGGTTTCCAAGAATCTTCCTTAGAAAAAAGTCTGGCCCTGCTCCCTTTAATAATAATAGCAGTAGATTTGGTTTATTGGGCATTTGTTATATGTTCCAAACACTAACCAGGCACTTTACTTATT
This sequence comes from Tapirus indicus, assembly GCA_031878705.1. Classification (NCBI taxonomy): domain Eukaryota; kingdom Metazoa; phylum Chordata; class Mammalia; order Perissodactyla; family Tapiridae; genus Tapirus; species Tapirus indicus. The sequence continues at coordinate 23,754,215 of CM062939.1, read as the reverse complement.
TTATCATTTTATCTCTTATCCTTATGCCTCTGTGAGATAGGTGCTCTTATCTCCTTATAAATGCTTGGAGACATGAAGAAACTGCCCCAAATCAACAGCAAGCAAGTCTGGCAGAGCCAGGATTTGGATTCCAAGTCTGTAATCTTTCCACTGTAGAATTGATGTTTCTATGGGAAGTTCAGTTTGGTTTGTCATCAACAGGTCTTCTCATGGATTCCCTGGCTGTGTAATTCTGGTCTGTAAAAGGTTGACCTTGAAAGCTGAGCTAGTGAAATCCAGCCTCTAATACATTGCTTGGCACGTGGTAATTGCATGTTCAATATATAATGGTTGAATAAAATATGTGAAGGGGAGAAAGAGCATTCTCTACCCACTGTGGGTCCTTTCTGGCCAGGCTACAAATTAAATTGACATGAGGCCGAATAGCAGGAGAAAATCAGACAAACTTTATAACATGTATACATGGGAGAGACCCAGGGAAACTGAGTCTCTCTCTTGACAAGATGGTGGAGGTTCTCCTCTTAAGTAGACAAATGAGGATATTGGGAGTTGGGTCAGCTATGGGAGATTACCAGAAAAGCAGTGAGGTTATTATACAGATTTAAGGCCTTGCCTTCCACATTGACAAGTTTCTAGAGATGAGGTCATCCCCCCCCCCATCTTCCTGGTACAGAGAAGCAGATATCTTTACAAATGGAGATTTCCCTTACAAATGTAAATATCTAGTAAATGGAACTTTGATAAGAATGGGCCCAGCAAAGACCCTCCCAGTCTATCGACACCCAGAGTTATCCATGGTGACAGCCTGTCCTGGGGACAGGCCTTCCATCCCAAATCCCTTCAGATAGTTAGTGGGGGCGGGGAAGGTCAAAGCCACCAAAGTGCTTGAGGTGGCCAATTCTGGTCCCCACGTACGGAATTAGTTAATTAATGAAAAGCCCATGGATGGTATTAGTAATTAATCTAATAAGCTAAGAGGCTGTTCATATGTGTGTGAATGAAGAGTTTTTAAACACCCACAACTTCGGATGATGTGTATATATTCCTAGGAAGGTAAAACTAGAATTCGGATTCTCATTTAGTATGTGAAAAATATGAAATAAGGGAATTGGCTAGTGATCTAGGGATCTTATGAAAAATGAAGATTCCTTGATTCCATTCCCAGAGTTTGTTCGTTTTATACTCTCCTCTTGTGGATGTGAAATAAAAAGCTTCATGAGTCGTGGAGTGCTGTACCCACTTGATGTATAACTAAGGAATTGTTGTTTTTACATGAAGGTTGGAGAGAGTATCCTTTGGGATCTGTTGAAACTCAAGGAGGAGAACAGGATAGAGACTCAGTTAAATCAGGAAAGAAAAGGGCTCTTTCACTGTTAGAAAGGAATGTTCCTTTTGTTAGTATCTCATCAGAGGCAAGTCTGGTTGGCTAAAATTTAACAAACAGATTCCACTGGTGTGTTTGGTTATTTCAGGGCTGAGACCTCCTCCGGTTACGTCAGGTGATAGTGGTGTATTGTCACGGTGTACGCGGTCTGGAAGGAGAGCCGGGAAACGCTGAGCAAGGCTGCGGTGTTCGGGACCGTGGCAGCCCTAGGGAGCCCAGGGTGGGTCTGCTTGTCTGTCATGCTGTGACTCAGCACCTCTTTTTGTTGGCTTCCCTCTGGAGATTCCTTCCTATTCCGTCAGCAGTTACTTCTTTGTCTCTCCTTCGTTCTGCCTAATGGGTTCTGCTTCCTGCCTTCTATCTTTAAAAATACAAATAAGCTCCATTTATGGAGGTTTACTGTGTGCCGAGCAGAATTTCATTTTTATCCTCACAACAACCTTTTGAGGTCAGAATAGAGCGTCCTCCTTATCTGATCATTCATTATCCTGGTCTCTGGAGGCACTGAGAGCACAGGGATGCAGAAGCCATCAAAATAGGAAAATTCCACTAATGAGTTGAAAACCAATACATTTGCCAATCAAAACTCTCTCCCCACTTAATATTAGTCTTGGTAATTAACAACCACTAACATACAGTGCAAATGTAATGCAAAGCCTAATAGCAAAATTTGCACAAGATGCAGAATTTCATGAAGTTCATGTCAATTGGAAAGCCCCTGATAAAAGAGGGTCTGAGAGTGTGGCCAGTTAATAGTTAAAGAAGAGAAAATCGACAAGGTCTGTGTTAATTTGGCTACTTGAGAATTGGTTTTGCTGTTCTGCTATTCTGAAATACATTTTGGAATTCTGTGGTATGCGCACTATTATATAATTGAGTGTAGGCATTAACATAAGCCAGATTTTTATCCTTTTTGGGTCCCCCAGGCTTCCATGGAATAAGAATTAGGCTCCTGGAATATAATGCCAGGGATTTTTGACTGATATATGCTCATGGGGTTGGGAAATGTGAATGGCTACTTGGACTCCTTAAAAACTGAGGGTCGTCTAAGATTTAGAAATGATGGAGGCTGTGACAAATTATTAATAGACCCAAATAGATTCTTTAGCTTCCACTCTAAGGTCCCACTAATAACGTCTTACTTTTATATAGGATGTTACAATTTGAGAGTGTTTTTCATATGCATTATCTATTTCATGTTCACAACTATATGAAGTAGAAGAGGGAAATCACATTACTCTGTGCTTTATTTTTTATTATTTTTTTGCTGAGGAAGATTGGCCCTGGGCTAACATCCATGCCCATCTTCCTCTACTTTAAATGGGACACCTGCCACGATGGCTTGATAAGTGGTGTGTAGGTCTGTGCCCGGGTTCTGAACCTGCAGACCCCAGACCGCTGAAGCAGAGCATGCGAACTTAACCACTATGCCACCGGGCCGGTTCCTGCTCTGTGTTTTAAAGGTGAAGATACTGAGGTTAATCTGATGTTGAGTAAGTGACAGTCCAGGACTGAAATAATTTTCCTGACTCCTGGTTCAGTGCTTTTCCCAGTCCCCAAATTAAAAAGGGAGACTGAAAAAGAGACAAAGGAAAAAAGGAAGAAAGATATCACACAGTTACTAAATACCAACCATGTGCTTCATATGCTATTTAAGAAAGTTAATTTTCAATTATTTTGCATAATATATTTTCAGAATAGATGCTTTAAATTCATCTTTACACTCTCTGTATGAGGAAGATCTCTATCTCACAAAGGAAGAAATTACAAGAAATCAACGTAGAGACACTGGGAAAACCAGTTGGCAAATTAAATAGAATAGTTACGTGTACATAATCAGGTGAGTACTAAAATAATTAACAAAAGTGGAATTACCCAGACTAATTACCCCTTTTACTCAGGGCAGCTTTAAAAATCTTATCTGATTTTCTCATCTTTTTCAGCAATATGTTTTACCGTAATTTTTTTTCTTTTTAAAAATTGGTTTGTTAACTATGATATATCACAAAGGTCAGTACAGTTTTTATACTTTTCTCTTTAGGAAACATAATACTTGGTCCTAAGCATTTACTTAAAAAAACTAAGTTAAAAACAAAATAAGACAACACCAGCCAGAAGAGACCTAGTCTTGGGACGATTGATAGCTGATCATGCAGTAATTTCTTCTTAGGCTCAAAATCAATGATATATTTTGCTTGTAATCGTACTTGAGGCTCAAGGATTTTGTTTTTCCTGTGGGGTGCTAGGGAAAGAACAATTATCTAAATTCTGACTGTTGCTCTTTATTATTCTTTACGTTTAAGTACTTAGGAAAGAGTGGTTTCTCCAGAAAGGTTATTTCCCAGTAAAAACTGTAAGTAACTGTGGTCTTGTAGGCAATTATCTGAAGTGGAAAAGTCCTGAACTTTGGACTGATGTTATTCTATCACCCACTTCATAGTTAAGCCAAATTTATCGACTGAAAAGTTTAGCTTATCAATGTCTTTTCATAAGCTCCTGAAATAAATCAAAGCTTTTTTTAGACACACGTCCTTGCCCTGAATGCTTATCAGAGTGGCATTTTTGTGACTCTTGGCACATTAAACTTTTCTGATTTTCCTGTCTCGTCATTTGAGGACAAATTAAGAAAAGATTCAGGATGAAGAAAAAATGTCTTTGAGGCAGTTGTATCTAATTCTAAGGTATAATAAAAAACTGTCGTAATACCATGTCTGACACACCAAACCTCCTAATGTCAAGTTTGTGTGCCTGATGCACAGTAAGCCAAACACTGAGACATTGGTGTTTGGTGGTGGAGAAAGGTTTATTCAAATTGGCCAAATCAAGAAGGCAGGAGGATAGGTTCTCTCAAATCCATCTTCACAAGAGAAGAAAGCAGGGGGTTTTATAGAGCTAAGGGGTATGGCAGGAGGAGAGTCACAGAAACAAAGGGGAAGTCCGTGTTTCTTTCACTCCAGATGAACCCCCAGGTAATCAGACTTCTGGGCGTCAGTGGCAGCTGGGGGCTGGTTATCTGGTGATCCTTGAAGGCATTCTTTTTCTTCTGTAAAACAATCTCACAAATCCTTGTGACCCTTGAGTCACCCCTCAGGTTAAACAAGAAAACAGCAAATTGACAAGGTTAACTTCTTTTTGTAATGAGGTCAAAAGGTAATCTTATCGAATATTTACAGTAACCCTCAGGTACCTGGCTTCAATACCGTGTCTGACTTTAAAACAGAGAAATATCTGTGGCTTTCTGAGACCTAATCAGCAGGTGGGGAGAGTGGGCCATCAGTCCCTGAGAGTTTCCTTGGGAGTGAAGTTCCTATTTTGTCAAGAAAAACACATGCAGTAAAACATTCCATTCCACTGAATAGGACTAAACATGGCTCAAACACACCAACATCTCACACATAGTTATTTTGTCAAAATATTTATTAGGTTTTGGTCATATGTTTGATTTATTTAACTTTATGTAGCTGAATCACCCTAACATATGACTACATAGAATTTCTGGCTAAGTGTTCAAGTTTTTATCACTCTTGCACATTATTATCTTATATTTTTAAGACCATCAAAATCTTATGTTTAACAAAATTTAATTTAACCAGTTGAAAAACATTGAGAGTATTTATCTTTAAGGCTTGTATTATATTTTAAAATATTTCAGAAAAAAGGATATCTGCTGTAGCAACAATTTAGGCATATGCTATCGAATTTATGCTCGTTATTAAAGTTTTTATGAAATCAAAGAAAGAATAATGAAACATGTTCATGTGGAGGTACTGTAGGGTTGGGGAAAAAAACACAAGGTTTGCACCCTGATTCTATTATTTGCTAACTTTGATATCTCAGGTAATAATTTAATTAGTCTGGGTCCCTGTTCTCTCAACTATAAAATCTTTACATCTGATGGTATTTGGCATATATATTAATTTCTGCTTTCTTATGTATTTAATATATGCTATATTATTTTATACTTGTAAAATATGATTATATAAATTAATAGGATTTTTAAATTGTAAAAAGTCATAATATGTTGTTTATGTAATGTTTGTTTTTGTTACCCAACTAGGTTTGTTTCCCCCCGTTGCACAGAGAAAGGGTTTTAATCACAAGGCAGCCAAGTGAGGAGGTGGGAGAATCAATCTCAGATCCACTGCCCTGAAAATGGGGACTCAGGGATATTCATGGGGTAGAGGGTGAGGTGGTCTGAGGTGTGGGGATAGATGATTGGAGGTGAGGATAAGTGAGGTAATAGATGATTTGCACAAGCATGGTCCAGTTTCGTGGCTCTTCGTAGGCTGCATGTTCACAAAATAGTCGTATTCTCATGATCTGAGGGTGGAGTTTTTAGCTCCCTGACATCAGAGGGTCATTTATCGGTCATCTGTGCAGGCCTGCTTGATGAGTTGGTGGTCTCAACCTGCCTGAACTGGACAAGGAGTTGACTCTCAGTTCCTGAAAAACTTGAGTGTCCCACCCATTACCATGGTGACCCAAGCGTCAGAGGTGTTAGCTATGGGGTGGATTTTAGTAATGCATTATCCAACTACTTTTGCAAACAGACAACTGAGTATAGTGAAAGCAAGTTGGCCCCTGGTTTCATTTGTTTTTAGGATCAATGAGTCAAGAATCCTGACTTTTCAAAATTCTTGAGTGCTTTTCATTCTTCGCAGTAACTTTGTATTAGAACAGGTAAGCCAGAAGCAGATAGGTTTTAAAGAAAACCTGATATAATTGATATATAATTATATATTTCAATGTATATATAATTGATATAATCTTTGTTAGGAGGAATGGTCATTGCAGTCAAACTTCATCTTCTTTTTGGAACTTGATTCCTGCTTTAAAGCTGCTTATACACTGCAGGAAAGCTGACAAAGTTGGTGACGAGGCTCAGCTGACAAACTAGCACTGACATTCACTGGTATTATTTGGATAAGGGTGGAGTGGAAGTGAGGAGCTTAATTTCCTTCCAAATTATTTCCTTTTCCCTCTCCCTTGAAATCACTGTGGTAATAGTGTATCTATGTAATGGTCTGCATTGGCGATACCTGGGGCTTAGGGTGGAGTTTAGGAGAGACAACAGTGAAGACTCTAAGAACTCTAAGAACAAGTGACATTGTCCTTGGTAAATTCTGAAATTAGTGCTTAATAGATAAGAGCAGAGATATCACTTTAAAGAACTGGTTCTCAGCAGAGGTTGATTTTGTCCCCACAGGATAGTTGGCAATGCCTGGGGACATTTTTGATTGGTTTAACTGTTCCTAGCTGGTCTTCCCTCTCAAACCCCTCCTTTCCCCACCAGACCCCACCTCAAGCCAGTCCTCTTTTTATTTAGCCTCATGGCAGTGAACTATGTCAAAACCATGAGATAAAATATCACGCATTGCCAAGGTCAATATTAACTGGAAACATAGGAGGGTGTGTGTGCATGTCTTACTGGCGTTAGTGGGTAGAGGCCAGGGATGTTGCTAAACATGCTACAGTGCGCAGGACAGCCCCCCACAACAAAGAATTACCTGGTTCAAAATGTCAACAGCACTGAGGTTGAGAAACCCTGCTTTAATAGAACAACTGGCTTTCCAACTGCTGAATCTTGACTATAAAGGATTGAAGGTACTAATATATCATTTAAAATATGTGTTGATTAGAATAATGCAGTTTAGAACATTTCAGGAAAAACTGTAGAAAAATAGAAAGACAAGGTCTGGTAATAAGTGTCCAAGCATTGTGTAGAGAAACTATCATTCATTCATTCAACAAATATTTATTGAGTGCCTACTGTGAGCCAGACCATGTTTTAGGTGTTCAGCATGAGTTATGGGGCTATTTGGTGACTCTTTCCTTTTAAGGAGATGGACCCATCAGGCCATTAGACCTGATGTCATCAAATATTCAAATCATAAAATTATTTGCCCTGCCCCCTATTCTGAGCCTGTGCTCACAAAGGTCATCTGAAAATTTGTTTCCATGAAGCAAGTGTCCAAAAGAAAGTGTACTATTTAGACTAACTGGCAATTACATTTCTCTGTGTTAGTCTCTTAATGGTTCAGTTTGCATAAATTAGCATCCCTGAGTTTTGTCACTCTGGGACATTGGTGAGATAGTTCTGGTCCTACGTGGTTGAATGCCAGAGCACGTACGTGTAACGTTGTGGACCCTGAAGGGATGGCCATCATGTTTTTTCTAGGCTCATACTCTTCCTCAGTATGTACTTTAATTGAATTTCTAACAATGAGTGATTTATTTTCACACGAAAAGAAAGTAGATTCAGACATTAAACTTGTTCTTAGTGCTTACGATCTTCTTTTTTGGGATGTTGTTAACATTATATTTTGTTGACGGAGATTTGCATAGCCTGTTGCAATCATGAACTCAGCATTTTTTTTTTTTCCTAAGAAAGATTCACCCTGAGCTAGCATCTGTGCCAATCTTCCCCTATTTTGTATGTGGGTCACTGCCGCAGCACGGCGCCGATGAGTGGTGTAGATCCGTGCCCAGGAACCGAACTTGGACCACCAAAGAAGAGTGCGCCAAACATAACCACTAGGCCATAGGGCCAGCCCCACGAGAATTTTTATATAAAAAGATATTGCCCTTATCATTGAACTCCTGCAGCATTTCTTGTTGGAATACTTAGTTTTGGGCTTATTCTCATTCTGACATTTCTGTCATTCAAATTCATATGTATTCAAGTCACAATCCAAGTAGAATATAAACTCTAAGAGTGTGTAAACCAGGGTCTATAACTTCTTGTAAACTTCTAGGCACCTAACATAGTCTGGGTGCCTCTTAGGTCGTCAGGGATATTGACTACCGTTTACCAGCATGTACATCACAGCTTCAAGGGCTTTGTAGGAGTGAGCTGGTACGCAGTGAGTGTGTTCAGATTTATTATGTGTTTTTGAGACCATATAAATGAAATGACCCAGAGTATGGTTCAGAATATGCTCGCACTATTTAATATAAAATGATTATGACTCTAAACATTTGTATCACAATCTGTGGCAGCCCATTTTTTTTCTTTCTCATCTCCAGATATCGCCATGGATCCCCAGGGTTACTCACTCAGTCTAATGAGGTTGTTCCAAGTTTCTGTCTCCAAAAAATTGGGACAGTATGCTGAATGCATCCTTCTGAGCTGCTGTTGCAGATGTTGCTGCTCTGGGTGTCCCTTCTGAAGCCTAAGTGGTCTAGGCACACCAGAGCAAATGTCCTTTTGCTGCAGTTGCTGCCAGTCCACACAGTGGTTCCTCAGGGCTGAATCAGGGCTGAAAGCCATCAGCTGTAACCTGTGCTCAGCATCAGACCTCCCTTACTGGCCTCCCACAGAATGGGAGCACAGCCTCACCCCAGAAGCACTGCTACGTGAGACTCCCAACACTCAGACAAGGCAGGTCCAGCAGTCCACAGGATGTTACCAGGGTCTTGCTCCACTGGACAGTACACTGGAAATGGCCTTTTGTGGGGGAGATATGTTTGTCTCTTCCTGGTGTTCATCCACCAGAGGCGGAGATGTTGACTGCATCTCCCACACCAGCAGAGACCTGGAAGGGTTGGCTCTCCCTGGCCTCTTTGTCCCAGTGCACTTCGTTTTAGGAAGAACTCTGCTTGTGTATTACTTTTCCTTTGGAAGGGGTCTGGAAAATGGAGGATGCTCACTGAGGGTCACCTTTCAGATTTAACCAATTTGTTAGAGCGAGAGCTCAGTTCACTGCGCGTGCGTCTCACACGCTGTTAGACAAGACCAGGGCAGTAACTGGAAGCACAAAGTGAAGATCTACAAAATCCATCCTGGCTTATTTTAATGTGACTGTTAATAAGCTTTGGTTTTAAAACAAAAGACAAGTCTGGGACAAATACAAAACTGGATAGGGTGTCAGGACGACAGACGCAAACCTGGACCACCCCGGCAAACTGGGCTGTGAACTCATTCTAAGGAGAAGGATCTTGATCACACCAGGGAAGGAAAAGAAGGTTACTATTGCTGAAATGTATCAAGCAATGGGATAGCCGCATGAGATGAGATCACATAGGTAGAGATGAGCCAGACAGCACAGGGGCTTTGAGGCCACGGTGAAGGTTTTGGATTTTATTTTAGGGATAATGGAAAGTCATTGGAGAGTTTTCATCAGGGAAAAGTGTGATCTGATTTGCATTTTTAAAAGTCCACTCTTGCTTTTGTATGGAATATAGAATTTTTGGTGCAAGAATGATAGATAGGCCAGCAGGAGGAGATTTTAGTAGCCCAGGTGAAAGATGATGATGACTTGTTCTACCATGATAAAAATGGAGAGAAATGGTTAGAGTGAGGATATATTTTGTAGTTAAGATGGCTGATGGGTTTAATTTGGGGTATGAGGAACAAAAGAAGAAAAAGTAACTATTAGGTTTCTGACTTGAGCAACTGGGTGGGCTGTAGTGTCCTTTGCTAATGAGAGAACAAGGTGAAAGAACCTCTATGGGGGAAAAACGAGTTCAGTTTTGGACATGTTAACACTGAAATAAATGCTTTTTAGACAGAAAGTTGAGGGGAGAGATCAGAGTTAGAAATATAAATTTGTGAGAATGAAACAGTATCTAAAGATGTGAATGAGCTGGGAACAAGCAGCTGGTTAGTTAGGAAGAAGGCCAGACAATGTGGTCCCACAAGACGAGAAAATGTTTCAAGGAGAAGGGAATAGTTAAATAGCAGAGTGCTGCTGAGAGTTTAAGGTGAGGACAGAGAAGTGACCTCGGTTTGGACGTGATGGAGGTTTTTGGTGATCTTGCTTAGCACAGTTTCTGTGGAATGGTGGTGACAGAGTCCAGTTAGATCAGATTGACAAGAAGCTAGGAAGTGAGGAAATGGAGAGAATGGCTTTAGACATCAACTTAGAGAAGTATTACTGGGAAAGGAGACAATATAATGGGGTTATAACTGTATGGAGGTGTGATCATGGGAATATAATTCTCTTTCTGTCTTTGTCCTCATCCATCCACCCACCCACCCACCCACCCATACATCCACCCATCCACCCATCCACCCATCCATCCACTCATCCACCCATCCAACCATCCATCCACCCATCCATCCACCCACCCATCCATCCACCCATCCACCCATTCATCCACCCATCCATCCCTCCCTCCATCCCCATCCTCCCATTATTTATAATTACCAGTTGAGAGAAGAGGTTACTGGGTGCCTCAGCTCACTTGAAAAGGTGTTAGGGGATGTGATCCAAAGCACAGGTAGAGAAGCATATAGGAGCAGGAACACCTCAGCTATAGGAGAAGGAGACAGAAAGGTAGACTTTATGGGTAGAAATGGTATATTTGGTGGTAGAAAGGTGAGGGAATTCCCATCTGAGTCCTTCTACTTGCTCAATGAAGCATGAGTCAGGTCATCAGCCGATAATGAGAGGAATGGGTAGGGGTGTTGTAGATTTGAGAAGGAAGAAGAAGGTGTGAAATAGTAATTTTGGATAGTGGGAAAACAAATATTCCAGGAAAGTATAGTGAAATACTAGTGTTTAGTGCCCATTTGAGATTTGAGGTCATGGAATTGTTAGCTTGGTTGTGTGTTTTTCTTCAGCCCCGTTCAGCTGCTTCAGAGTTAGAGAGAGCAGGCAGACTGCTATGTTTAAACACGGTCAGAATTTTGCCGAATCCCGCGGAGGGGGGATGGTGTAAAAGCGCAGTGGCACACCAAGGGGTGGCAGCGGAGTGGTCTACCACAGCAGAGAAGGAGCATTTAGCAGTGACATATTTAGAACTGCCAGCACATGGTAACAATAAACAGCAGATGGGCTTGTAGTCAGCTTCATTATTCTCTTTAGGCGGTGCATCCTTTACTGCCTGCACCTGGGAAAGAGGCCTCCCACTGCAAACCTTCCCTGGGCCACTACAAGGGAGTTAAGGATATTTTCAAAGGAAGGAAAGGATGATTATATTGATTAACCATCAAATCCAAAGAGAAAAGCAAATCTCCCACCCCAAAAGGCCATTTCTGGCTTAAAAAAATTCGCATTCTCTCTTCACCAGGCACCCCCTATACCTCCAGCTCTCTCTAAGAAGTATTACTATTCTCATTTATGAATCACGAATGGAGGGGGGAGGTTTGCGGATGTGTAAATTGCCCAGGCCCAGTCAGGGAGTAACAGGCATGGCTGAAGGCCAAATCTAGACCCTTCTCATCCAAGACTTTTGTACGTTTTCTTCTGCTGAGCTACTTTTTATCTTTAAAGTCTTTTCATTTTTCTGACTCAAAAGAGCTATATGCAATAGCAGAAAAATTTATAATTACTCTAAGGATTGTTTACACGTAACAGTGTAAGACTAGTAAATGGAGTTTGTTTATATAAATACAGAATAGGAGACTTGAACTCTCTAATATGTGATCCAGGAAAGAGAATTGTGAAAAGCTGGTGATGAAGGTTTTGTATCTGCTCAAGGTCACGGGAAAGATAATGAATCAGTTCCCTGTGGTCCTTTTCTTTGCCCCTATGCTTGATAAATTCATTATTCTTTTAAACTGTGTTGGATTTTTATTTATTATGGAATAATTCAGGTATAGAAACATGTATCAACAACAATATGAACGCTCACGTAACTAGAAATAAAAAGGTCAGGAAAGAAAATGGTGCACACGTGATTGTTGCTCTGTGGGTCCCTCTCTGACCCCATTCCACCTCCTTAACCCAGGAGGCCACCATTCTCCCGACTGCCGCGTTTAGAATGCATACACACCGCGCAGCAGCTGGAAAACACTGTGCGCTTGTGAAAGAATGAATGTGGAGAAGCAAATCATGTCTTAGTAGTGTTATGAAAATAGCTTTGATCTTGCAGACTCCCTGAAAGAGGGGTTTCAGGGGGCTTCCATGGTTCCCCAGGCCACACATACATCCTAGAACCACTGCTCTAAGATATACACTTAGGAGTGGCATTTTGTGGTTGTACGGTAAACATGTCTTTCACACACTTCCAAACTGTTTTCCACAGTGTTTGTGTCAACGTATACTCCCCTCAGAGTCCCCTTTTCTCTGCATTTTCACAGACACTTGTTATTATTGGTCTTTTAAGTTTTTTCCCCAAGGTTATGCCTTTAAAATACCTCATTGTAATTTTCATTTTCATTTCTATGATTACTATCAAGGCTGAACATTTTTTCCTACATTTATTAACAATTTTGGTTTTTCCTATGAACTGGTCTTTCTCATTTTTCCTTTTAGTTGTTTGCCTTTTTCTTATTGGTTTTGTGGATGTTCTTTGTATATTCTGGATACTCAGTATTCGTCAGTTGTACCGACAAATTAATTCTACTCTGAGCCTTTTCATTTCACTATTTAAATACTGTATTTAAATATTTAGTAGTTGAATTTACAAAATATTTTTCTTTACAGTTCTGAATTTTTGGGTCTTATTTGAGAAAATCTTTTCAACTCAGGTTATAAAGATATTTTTCAATATTTTCTGTTAAAATTTATAAAGTTTGATTTTTTTATATTTAGTTTTTTAATCTACTTGGAATTTACTTTTATATGTGATATAAGGTAGGAATCTATTTGTCTGTGTGTGTGTGCCTGAACTATTTATTAAGGTTTTTGATCCTCTGATCTAAAATGCCAGCTTTGTTTACTTCTCAAATGTGTGTGTGTGTATATATGTATAATATATTTGTTTATATATGTATAATTATAGGTCTGTTTCTGGGTTTTGAAATTAAGTTCTATTGATTTATTTCTCTATCTTTACAGCAATGTCATATTCTCTTAATTACTATAACTTTATGATAAAATAATATATGTTAAGCAAATACTACACTTCGTTGTTCTTTCTTTTTTCAGAATTGTCTTGGCTGTGATCTTCCACATAACTTTTAAAACCCGTTTGTAAAGTTCCATGAGAATTCTTTTTGGGATACTGATTGGAATAGCATGGATTTATAGACTACTTTGGAGAAAAATGGCATCTTTATGAACATGGTACATTTACTCAAAATCTTCTTACGTGTCCTTTTGATAAGTGGTAATATTCACTATAGATGATCTTGGAAGTTTGCACCTGCTGTCCCTTTGGATTAGAATGTAGATTTTTCCATAGTTGTCTTCTGTATTCATTTCCTAGGGTTGCTGTAACAAACTAGTAGGAACTGTGTGATTTAAAACAGCAGAAGAGATGGCTGTCTGCAATCCAAGAGTAGAGCCCTCACTGGGGAAATGAATTGGCCAGCACCTTGATCTTGGATTTCCCAGGCTTTAGAACTCTGAGAACTAAATGTTTGCTGTTTAAATCACCCAGTCTGTAGTATTTTGTTGTGGTAGCCTGAGCTGACGAGGACAGGGAGGATCCATTCTTTGCCTCTTCCAGCTCTAGTGGCTCTCAGCATTCCTTGACTTGTGGCCACGTCACTCCAGTCTCTGCCTCTCTCTTTACATCACCTCCTCCTGTGTGTCTGTGCCTTTTCCTTTCTGTCTCAAATCTCCACCAGCCTTTCTCTTATAAGAACAAGTGTCATTGGATTTAGGGCCCACCTGGATAGTCCAGAATGGCCTCCTTATCTCAAGATCCTAACTTAATCACATCTATAAAGACCCTTTTTCCAAATATAGTCAAGATTCACAGGTCCTGGGAGTTAGGACATGCACATATCTTTTTGGGGGGGCATCCTTCAACTTGTTACATCTTATTTATTCAGATCTCAACTCAAACGTCACCTCTTCAGATGACATTTTCTCTTCTTCATATCTTGTACTTGAAATTTTCTTAATAATTTGTTGATGTTTTATTGATTGTTTCCCTTCCCATTAGAAAACACGTAAAACTCTTTGCAGGTAGGGCTTTGTTTTATTTATTGTTGTATTCAGGTTGATATCCTAATCATACACAATGGTGAAATTTTATCAGTTGTTTATAGCTGGTGTCTGCTGGTTGGGTATGTAATTGGTCTATGTAATGTTATACTAGTTGCAAGATATTTTAAATATCATCCCTGACTGTATACCTAGTTTCTAGAACAGCGGCTGGCACACAGTAGACTCTTGATAAATCATTTTATTAAACAACTAAGAGATGGCACAGATGAACACAGGTGAGGATGGAGATTAATGCAGAGGCCAGGTTATAGAGGGATTTCTGTCATGATAAGCACTTTGGACTTTATCCTGAAAAATGATAGAGATTCATCCAAGGGTTTTAAGTATGGAAATAATATAATTAGATCTGCATTTCAAACATGAAATTCAAAATGAATTGCCCTCAGATACATTAGGCCCTCTACTGAACCCCTGAAGTGATGTTCAGAGAGATGGAATGAGATGGAGAGAAATCTGCCTTTTTCTGTTGAGGTTGATGAATGCTAATAAACTATATAACCAAACCTTTCTTTATTTCTCAAGAAACACTTCTGTCGTTTGTATGTGTATAAGCACATGCATTTGACTAAGTGAAGATTTTGGAATAAATATCTTGACATATATTGGTTGAGATTATTTTTGTTGGACAGCAGAAACTGACTCTGGCTAATTTAAGGGAGAGAAAATGATCATCATCCGTTGGTTTGATAGTGGACTACATCTTACAATCTACAGAATAAGTGATCAACTAAATTATGGAAAGGTAAAGAACTGGGGCAACTCCACGGCTGAGTAACTAGAGGTCATGGACATTTTCTACAAAATATGGCCATTATTATGACTTGGTGCCAATGGTCTCAGGCTTTACATCTTTCAATTCTAAACTTAAGAAATGTTTTAGGCTGAGGTTTCTCTTAAATCTGTTTCTATCTTTGACTTTTAGTGAATATAGAGGCAGCTGATATTTCCAAATACATTTTCTTTCTCTTCTCTGATGGTAACAGAATCCCTGATTTTTAGCTGGGTATCTGAACATACAAAGTGAACACTAAATACCCAAACCTCTTTTGCTTAGATATGGCCTTATGACTAAGTTCTGGTCAATGAGATGTAAGCAGAAGTACATGTGGTGGTTTTTAGGAACTTTCTTCAATCAGTGGCTCCTTTTTGAATGCTTCTTGCAATGGAGATGTGGCGGCTAGAGATCTAGCTGACATCTTGGACCATAAGGATGACACACCGGGGATGGCCAAGTGGTTAGCTGAAGGGACCCTGGTTTATTGAAGACTTTGGTAGAGCTGCCATACCATCCCTGGACTCTACCTGTGGGCTTTTATGTGTGAGAGAAATATACATATATATGTAGATAATCTCACTTATGCTATCTCTGTTACTCATAAATAAATCTAATTCTAACTCATATACAGGGGTTTATCAGTGTGCCATACAGTGAGAGTTTCCTTTGTGTTTTCAAGGGCAGCTAAGAATTTAAAAATTCTTTGATAGTATTTTGGGATTTATTACAGTATGTGGAGATTGGAGCCTTCTTGAAATGGAGTGTCTTTGCTCACCTAGGCACTTTTTGTTATTCATTGTAAGAACTCTTTATATATTAAAAAATTAGTTTTTTTGTTTATCATATGTTACTAATATTTCCCTGTGTTTATCTTTTGTGTGTTTTCTTTTTGTTTAAATCTTTTTTCTTCTATATAGATGTTTTGCTATTTAAATACTTATATTTATCAGTTTCTTCCTCCTTATGCTTTGGGGTTTTATGTCATTCTCAGAAAGGCCTTTTGCACTCCAAGATGATAAAAGGATTTGTTCATATTTTTCTCTGGTACATTTATAGTTTTACTTAAAAATTTAAAATCTTTAACCTGCTTGGAATTCATTTTTATGTAAGGAACAAGATAGAGTTACAGCTTTCTCCTGCCAGATGACTAGCCAATTACCCCTATATCATTTATTGAATAATCTAATTTTAGGGGTCTTGGGGTTTAGACATATGGAAATAGCAAAATAGAAATTTATTGTTTGTATATTAAAGCCCAAAATATCTTTTAAAATTAATTCATTATGCAGTATGTTAAGTTTTGCAATACAGGTATGAACAAATACTGTGGGAATACAGAGGCAAGAGTAACTGACTTCCTGAGGAAATCCTGGAAGCCTTTTGTGATGATTTTACAATATGTTTATAAATTCTTCGACAATCCTCCCTGCAAAAGGTGGAGGATCTCCTTGAGTGTTATCAGGATTTAGTGATGGACTTCCAATAAATAGAATGTGGCAGAAGAGGGATCAACGGGGGGACTACTTGATGGGTCGGTGGTCTGAAAATGATGCTCTCGTGAGAAGTGATGAGTTGGGTCTGCTGCTGCAGTAGTACAGATAGAGGAGAAGTATAACGTAAGGTATTTTTGAAGTTGACTCAACAGGATTTGAGGCCCAACAGTCGAATTATACAACTGACTCGAATAGAATTGGTTAAATGATTCTGACAAACGTTGATAATACACTGCATACCATAGGCATGTATTAATTTATTTCAATGAAAGAGTAAAATTTTGTGAAGAAAAGAAAATTTGGGGGGGATACAGGGCATAGTATTTAGACAATAATGTTAAATTCTGCCTTTGCATTAATATTCAAGCCATCCACAAGAGATTTCCAGAATATTCCTTCTAGTACAGTTCAGTATTGTGAGACGTGCTGTTACCTAGAAAGTGAGAGTCAAGTGAGAAAGTCGGAACAGTAGTTCTGCTCTGAGATAACAAAGGCGTGAAGGAGAACGCCTAGGAAACCCGTTCTGTCTCTGTCAGGAACATCGAGACTGTTCCGCTGAATATTTTGTTTGTATTTGTTCTCTCAAGAGTCCACCCTTAAAAAATCTTACAGAAAAGATACGTGCTTTTTTTTTCATTCAGGAGTTCCAAATGGGGGAAGGTGTGGAGATGGAGCAGGATGCCTGGGCCCCTACAACCCGTACCTCCTCCCACCCCGCACTAGCTCCTAAGACTCAGAGTGCGTCAGAGTCGCCAGGTGAGTGGGGTGGGGATGTGAGCTGGTTTGAACATTCTCCCTTGGTGATTTTAATATGCCTCCTCTCATCTACTATCTCACTCTCCCCTCCATCCTGAAAGTCACTGTTCCAATACAAATAGTTAAGCACAACTCTTCCGTGCTGAAAAAGGCATGCAGTTAAAATCTTGAGGAATTTATGTTATGAAAAGGTGCTGAACTGGAAAATGTAGTCCTGCGTCTGACTATATGTGTCACAATTCACTGGGCCTTCGTGCTGTTTTAAATAGGGTTTGCATTTCTTTAGGAATGCATCGAGACCGTGGGCAAGTACATATGTTTTTGGTTGTCCTGGGAGACCTAAGTTAGCTTCCACTACAACCTCTCCAGTTTCACTGAGGCACTGCAGAGCTGAATGACTCGGATTCCGAACATACTGACTCGTTCAGCTAAGTGAGACATATTAGTAATTAACGTGCACGTTTGCATTTACTGGAGTTATGCTAACATTTTTCCTTGTTCTGTTGGCTGTAGCTGATAAGATTCTGCCTCATCCAGAGTCCTTCTTGGCACTGAGTGCTGTTACTTAGATAAATCTAAGATACTTTTAGATACATATATTTTTTTAACACAAAGAAACTGATTTCCCGTTCTTCTTGTATGTATTGCCCTCAAATGAGCAAATGACATTTAGGCCTCTTCAATGTAGCTGACAGAGAAGACGAAGATACAGTTAATCAGTTCTCTTGTTTCTGTTCTATTTCCTATAGGTGCGTATTGCCAATGTTTCTTTTATGTTCATGAATTTAAATACTAGTCTGTGATGTGCAGTTGTTTATTAAGACCCAAAACTTTTATGCCATGCTTTCCATAAGGCAGTGAATGAGAAGTCTCAAGAATACACTTGTCTAACTCACTTGTCTAAGACGTTGTTTAAATAACAATGCCTAAAGCTTAACATAGAGGTAAACACCTTTGTAGTAAATGAATTGAAATGCCATGGAATTCAAAGAAGAGAGAAAGTGTGAAGGTGCTGTATTAGTCAGGGAGGCTAAGCTATGCTTCAGTAACGAATTAACTGAGAAATCTCAACATGTTAATGTATGAAAGTCTTCAGTGTGCCTGGCAGGTTTCAGGGGCAGCTTACTTGAAGCAATACTTCAAGGACTCATCTTGACTCTGTCATCTCAACACTAGTTTTACACGTCCACTGAGGCAGGGGATGAAAATCTGGGCAGTGTCCCTCTGGGGCTTTTCTCTGCCTCAGCCTGGAAGTGACTCACATTACTTCTGCTTCCAATTTTTTGGTCAGAGCTGGTAATACAGCCCGCCTATCTCCAGCAGGACTGGAGTTGTGAAAAAGTGCACGGGTGATAGATGAGAACTGCAGGTCTGTACCACAGTCGTTATATCATTATGACTGAGATTTTTAAAGGCATCAAATAATGAAATATTTGTGGGGTAGAAGCTTAGTTTTATTTTGTTGGTTTTTGCTTTTGTGTGAATATACAATTTTTTAAAAAGTATGATGGGGACATAAAAACACAAGTAATGAGTGCCCCCTGGTTAAAGGAGCTGATTGTTTCTATGACCTTTAATTTTTCTGAGTTCTCACATCTGCTGGAATCTTTAGAAGACAACTTTTTGGCTTCTGGTGGTCATGCATCTGGTGTAATCAATATTTTTAAAATGATGCGTGCATCTGCACTGTGATGCTATATTTGTGATACTGTGTCTAAAACACAGCACAGCACTTACTAGCATTACTAGCACATCCTAGCACTTACTAGGATACTAGAATATATCCTAAAGAGGAAAAACATTTTTTATCTGGTGGAAAGAGGTAACTTTTTCCAAGTCGCAGGAAGTAAGAGGAAGCATATTGAGATTGAAAGATTAAATAATTCGTTCCTTTTTCCCTACATTGGAACTCTTGTCCTCATTTTTCTAATTGAAAATGGTGTGTGCTCATGTAAAAAAATTAGAAAGAGAAAAATGGAAAAGAAAACAAAAATATCTTATAATTCTTTTATCCATAGATAACCACTTGTATTACACAAGACGGTTGGCAGGTCTAGCAAACAACTCCCAAATCTCAATAGGCTGACTTAGCAAATGTTTATTTCTTGCTCATACAGACTCTACAGATAGTCTTTGCCGCTCTGAGCATCTTTCTTCCAAGCCTCAGGGATCTAGTTCCCTTCCTTTGTGATGGAACAGTCTCTACTTGTGGCCTCCATGGTCGTCATGGAAAGCAAAGGGAGTGTGGAGAAAACACTATGATTTCTTAAACCCTTTGGCCTGGAAATGATACACATTACTTCTATTCACATTATATGGACCCAAACTAGTTATGTGGCTTTGCTTAGAGGAAAGGGGGCTTGGAAGTTACTCACTTCTCAGCAACACCTTTACCCTGGAGAAGGAGAGCATGCGTCTTTGAAGGTCTGTTTGCTGTCTCTGTCATATCACTGCTGATATGTATCTTTTCAGACTACTGTCCTTACGCTCAGACTCACACCCTTTCAACAAAAATGGTGTCGTACTCTAATGCAAAACATACTAACCATTCAATTTGCAAGCCACATAAATAGTTCTTACAAGTGAAACGTGCCTTGTCAAATTTGATGCTCTACTAAAAATTTATATAAGGAAACTAAAAGGAAAACAGATTCGTTTTAAGTAAAAAGAGAAAATTTTCCAAATTAAAAAAGTAGCCCTTTGGTTTCTTTATATAAAACATGGTGAAAGATTAAGAAACCAGACAATCAATTGGGATTTTAAGAAATTTGGGAATTTTTTATTTTATTCTGTCTGGAATATGCTTAATTTTAGCCAAGTTATTAAAATTTAAAGATATGTTGCTGGCATACTGGTGATATCATTAAATTGCATCCAGCTATCTCTAAGGAAGGAGAGAAGAATCTTAGGTCTTAGGTACCAAATTTGCAACATCTTCTTGTGTGAATCTCAGGAGATTAACATACATTCTTGGTCTGTAGCATTTGGCAACATTGAATAATACATTAATAGTATTTTAAAATAACTTTTATTTTGGAATAATTTTAGATTTACCAAAAAGTTGCAAAGGTAGAACAGAGAGTTCCTATGTACTCCTCATCCAGTGTCATCTAATGTTAACATCTTACATAAACACAATGTATTTGTCAAAACTAAGAAATAATTAACATTGCTACAGTGTTGTTAACTAAACTACACGCTTTATTTGGATTTTACTAGTTTCTCCCACTATGTCTTTTTTTCTGTCAGTATCCAACCTAGCCTACGATATTGCATTTAATCTTCGTCTACTTAGTCTCTTCCAGTCTGTGCCAATTACTTAGTCTTTCCTTGCCATTCGTGACCTTGAGACTTTAAAAATTTTTAATTTATTTTTTTCTATTGAGGTCTTAATAGTTTATAACATTGTGAAATTTCACTTGGACATTATTGTTTGTCAGTCACCATATAAATACACCCCTTCACCCCTTGTGCCCACCCCCCAACCCCCTTCCCCCTGGTAACCACCAAACTGTTCTCTCTGTCCATGTGTTAGTTTATCTTCCACATATGAGAGAAATCATATAGTGTTTGTGTTTCTCTGTCTGGCTTATTTCGCTTAACATAATACCTTTCAGGTCCATCCATGTTGTTGTGGATGGGACAATTTTGTCTTTTTTATGGCTGAGTAGTATTCCATTGTATATATATACCATATCTTCTTTATCCAGTCATCAGTCAGTGGACACTTGGGTTGCTTCCACTTCTTGGCTATAGTGAATAATGCTGCAGTGAATATAGGCGTGCATAAGCCTCTTTGGATTATTGATTTCAAGTTCTTTGGATAGATATCCAGTAGTGGGATAGCTGGGTCATATGGTATTTCTATTTTTAATTTTTTGAGGAATCTCTATACTGTTTTCCATAGAGGCTGCACCAGTTTGTATTCCTACCAGCGGTGTTTTAGGGTTCTCTTTTCTCCACAACCTCTCCAATATTTGTTATTTTTTGTCTTGGTGATTATAGCCATTCTAATGAGTATAAGTTGATATCTTACCATAGTTTTGATTTGCATTTCCCTGATGATTAGTGATGTTGAACATCTTTTCATGTGCTTATTGGCCATCTGTATATCTTCCTTGGAGTGACCTTGAGACTTTTTTAAAGAGTTTTGGTTTGGCATTATGTAAAATGTCTCTCATTTTGGGTTTGTCTGATGTTTTCTTATGGTTATACTGGAAAATTAGATTTTTGCAAAGAACACCAAAAAGTGAAGGGTTCTTGTCATTGCATCATATCGGGGGCACATGATAGAATGTGGCTTATCTCTCGTGGTCTTAACCTTGATCACTTGGTTAAGATTGTGTCCGTTTGACTTCATGGGTCTGTTTTTTCCATATTAAATGATAATTGTAAAGTGTCCCTTTGCTGGGCTGGAGCCTCCTCAGTGTGTTCTGTTGATGATTTACAGTCAGCTCTCATGGGCAACATCTGTGGCCGTAATTCCTCTCCATGAGCTTGGCCATGCACCTGCCTCCTCCTAAAAGCTATATTTGTGTTACTTGAACACTCCTTTAAGGGGAAATAAAAGGTGACCCTTTTTGCACAGTTTGTGTGAATTGGTGTCAATATCAGGGACCTTAAGCTAGAGTGTGGGTGTAAAGGAGGTAGCGTGTGACCCAGCTGGAAGTACTGTGTGTTGGCAAGTTACATTGATGCTGCTGAACCCAAACACTGAGACCTGGGCCAACAGGCCAAGTACTGTCCCATGTAACTCCCACTGCCAACAGCTGGTGCATGTTAATAATTGGCCGTTTAGGTCATCACACAAATTAGGAAACTCTGTGACATTTCCTAGCGCTAGTACTTGTCCAGGTAGTGATGCCTGGTGTTATAAGGGATCTCATAGCCAAAGTGAAAAGTAGGAAGTGCTCCTGCCTCAAAGTAAGAGAGGGCCTCACAGTTGGGGGGAGCCTTCTAAAAAACTAAAGCATAAGATGCATAAGTTAATCAATTTCATGCCTAATGTATAAATTTTTAAATTAGCAATACCTTTGACTCTAGCCTGTCTATTCTTCCAAACAGTGAGAAAATCCAGGAAAAGAGTAGTTTCTTTTCTCTTAGTATTTTTTTTCCACATAAGGAAGTTGATTTATGATTTGATGTTTATACACTGTCTATAAATTAACATATGATCATGAGAACAGGTACAAAAAATTTGTAGATAAGATGACACTTATCTTTCCATTTCACTTTTAATTTAGGAAATTTTATCCTTTTGCTATGAGTGTAAATTGTAGTCCATTCTATAAAAGTAAATTATTTTAAACAACAGCTATTATTTTTTTATTACCATTTTTTATTGATGTCTTAATAGTTTATAACACTGTGGGGTTTTAGGTGTACATTTTTGTTTGTCCGTCACCTTGTGGATGTAACCCTTCACCCCTTGTGCCCACCCCCCACCCCCCTTCCCCTTGGTAACCACCAATCAGTTCTCTCTGTCCGTGTGTTCATTTATATTCCATATATGAATGAGTTCATGCAGTGTCTGTCCATCTCTCTCTGGCTTATTTCACTTAACATAATACCCTCTAGGTCCATCCATGTTGTTGCAAATGGGACAATTCTGTCTTTTCTTATGGCTGAGTAGTATTCCATTGTATGTATATACCACATCTTCTTTAACCAATCATCAGTCGAGGGACACTTGGGTTGCTTCCACTTCTTGGCTATCGTGAATAATGCTGCAATGAACATAGGGGTGCATATGCCTCTTGTGATAGTTGATTTCATGTCCATTGGGTAGATGCCCAAGAGTGGGATTGCTGGATCATACGGTATTTCTATTTTTAATTTTTTGAGGACTCTCCATACTGCTTTCCATAGAGGCTGCACCAGTTTGCCTTCCCACCAGCAGTGAATGAGGGTCCTTGTTTCTCCACAACCTCTCCAGCATTTGTTGTTATTTGTCTTTGTGATTATAGCCATTCTAACAGGTGTAAGGTGATATCTTAGTGTAGTTTTGATTTGCATTTCCCTGATGATTAGTGATGTTGAACATCTTTTCATGTGCCTATTGGCCATCTGTATCTCTTCCTTGGAAAAATGTCTGTTCATATCCTCTGCCCATTTTTTGATCGGGTTGTTTGTTTTTTTGTTGCTCAGTTGTATGAGATCTTTATATATTACTGAGATTAATCCCTTGTCAGACAAACGATTTGCAAATATTTTCTCCCAGCTGGTGGGTTGTTTATTCATTTTGATCCTGGTTTCATTTACCTTGTAGAAGCTCTTTAGTCTGATGCGGTCCCACTTGTTTATTTTTTCTTTTGTTTCTCTTTTCCGAGTAGACATGGAATCTGAAAGGATCCCTTTATGTCCAATCTCAATTAGTGTACTGCGTATATTTTCTTCCAGGAGTTTTATAGTTTCAGGTCTGACTTTTAGGTCCTTGATCCATTTTGAATTGATTTTTGTATATGGCGATAGGAGATGGTCTACTTTCATTCTTTTGCATGTTGCTGTCCAATTTTCCCAGCACCATTTATTGAAGAGACTTCCCTCTATTGTATGTTCTTTGCTCCTTTGTCAAAGATTAGCTGTCCATAGGTGTGTGGTTTTATTTCTGGGCTTTCAATTCTATTCCATTGGTCTGTGTGTCTATTCTTGTACCAGTACCATGCTGTTTTGATTACTGTAGCTTTATAGTATATTTTGAAATCAGGGATTGTGATGCCTCCAGCTCTGTTCTTTTTTTTTCAGAATTGCTTTAGCTATTCGGGGTCTTTTGTTGCCCCATACGAATTTGTCTTTTTTGTTCTACTTCCGTGAAGAATGACATTGGGATTCTGATTGGGATTGCATTGAATTTGTAGATTGCTTTAGGTAGAATGGACATTTTAACTATATTTATTCTTCCAATCCATGTGCATGGAATATTTTTCCATTTCTTTATGTCTTCATCGATTTCTTTCAATAGTGTCTTATAGTTTTCATTGTATAGGTCTTTGACCTCCTTGGTTAAATTTATTCCCAGATATTTTATTATTTTTTGTTGCAATTGTAAATGGGATTGTCTCTTTGAGTTCTCTTTCTCTTGGTTCATCGTTAGTGTATAGAAATGCAATTGATTTTTGTAAGTTGATTTTATACCCTGCCACTTTACTGTAGTTGTTGATTATTTCGAGTAGTTTTCCAATGGAATTTTTTGGGTTTTCTATGTATAAGATCATGTCGTCTGCAAATAGTGAGAGTTTCACTTCTTCATTGCCTATTTGGAGTCCTTTTATTCCTTTTTCTTGCCTAATTGCTCTGGCCAGAACTTCCAGTACTATGTTGAATAAGAGCGGTGAGAGTGGGCACCCTTGTCTTGTTCCTGTCCTCAAAGGAATGGCTTTCAGTTTTTCCCCATTGAGTAGGATGTTTGCCATAGGTTTGTCATATATGGCCCTTATTTGTTGAGGTACTTTCCTTCTATACCCATTTTGTTGAGAGTTTTTATCATAAATGGATGCTGGATCTTGTCGAATGCCTTCTCTGCATCGATTGAGATGATCATGTGGTTTTTATTCTTCATTTTGTTAATCTGGTGTATTACGTTGATTGATTTGCGGATGTTGAACCATCCCTGTGTCCCTGGTATAAATCCCACTTGATCGTGGTGTATGATCTTTTTGATGTATTGCTGTATTCGGTTTGCCAATATTTTGTTGCGGATTTTTGCATCCATGTTCATCAGTGATATTGGCCTGTAGTTTCCCTTCTTTGTATTGTCCTTGTCTGGCTTTGGTATCAGGATGATGTCGGCCTCATAGAATGTGTTGGGAAGTATTCCATCTTCCTCTATTTTTTGGAATAGTTTGAGAAGGATAGATGCTAAATCTTCTTTGAATGTTTGCTAAAATTCTCCAAGGAAGCCATCTGGTCCTGGGCTTTTATTTTTGGGGAGGTTTTTGATTCCTGTTTCAATCTCTTTACTTGTGATTGGTCTGTTCAGATTCTCTATTTCTTCTTGATTCAGTTTTGGGAGGTTGTACGCTTCCAAGAATTTGACCATTTCCTTTAGGTTGTCCAATTTGTTGGTGTAAAGTTTTTCATAGTATTCCCTAACAATCCCTTGTAGTTCTGTGGTATCTGTTGTAATTTCTTCTCTTTCATTTCTAATTTTATTTATTTGAGTCTTCTCCCTTTTTTTCTTAGTGAGTCTGGCTAAGGGTTTGTCAATTTTATTTATTTTCTCAAAGAATCAGCTCTTTGCTTCATTGATCCTTTCTACTGTTTTTTTGGTTTCAATTTCATTTATTTCTGCTCTGATTTTTATTATTTCCCTCCTTCTGCTGATTTGGGGCTTTGCCTGTTCTTCTTTTTCTAATTCTGTTAGTTGCAATTTAAGGTTATTTATTTGGGATTTTTCTTGTTTGTTAAGGTGAGCTTGTATTGCTATGAATTTCCCTCTCAGGACCGCTTTTGCTGCATCCCATATGAGTTGGTATGGTGTATTTTCCTTTTCATTTGTCTTCAGATAGCTTTTGATTTGTCCTTTAATTTCATCAGTGACCCATTGGTTGTTCAGTAGCATGTTGTTTAGTCTCCACATCTTTGTCCCTTTCCTAGTTTTTTCCGTGCAGTTGATTTCTAGTTTCACAGCATTATGATCAGAAAAGATGCTTGTAATGATTTCAATCTTCTTAAATTTATAGGGGTTTGCCTTGTTTCCTAATATATGGTCTATCCTTGAGAATGTTCCATGTGCACTTGAGAAGAATGTGTACTCTGCTTTTTTTGGATGGAGTGCTCTGTATATATCTATTAAGTCCATTGCATCTAGTTTTTCATTTAAGTCCATTATTTCCTTATTGACTTTTTGTCTGGATGATCTATCCATTGATGTAAGGGGGGGTGTTAAGATCCCCTACTATTATTGTGTTATTGTTAATATCTCCTTTAAGGTTTTTTAGCAGTTGTTTTATGTACTTTGGTGCTCCTGTGTTGGGTGCATAGATATTTATAAGTGTTATGTCTTCTTGGTGAAGTGTCCCTTTTATCATTATATATTGCCCTTCTTTGTCTCTCATTACCTTTTTTATCTTGAAGTCTACTTTGTCTGATGTAAGTATGGCTACTCCTGCTTTCTTTTGTTTGCCATTAGCTTGGAGTATTGTTTTCCATCCTTTTATTTTGAGTCTGTGTTTGTCTTTAGAGCTGAGATGTGTTTCCTGGAGGCAGCAGATTGTTGGATCTTGGTTTTTAATCCATCCCGCCACTCTGTGTCTTTTGATTGGAGAATTCAATCCATTTACATTTAGAGTGATTATTGATATATGAGGGTTTAATGTTGCTATTTTATTGTTCATTTTCTGGTTCTTTTGCATTTCCTTCGTTTCTTGTCACTTGTGTTTCAGACTGCAAATTCAATTTGGTGTTTCTGCGTGCTCATTCTCTTGGTTTTCTCTTTATTTGTCATGTGTGGTTCTCTTCTGGTGATTTGTTTAGTGGTTACCGTGAGGTTTATATAAGCGATCTCCTGGATAAGATAGTACATTTTCAGATGCCGTCTGTTTCCTTAGGCTGAGTTGATTTAATCCCTTTCCTCTTCCCCTCCTTAATTGTTGTTGTCATTACTTATTCCATCTTGTGTCGTCAATGTGTGTTTCCAGTGATGAGCTTGAATTAATTTTTGATGTTATCCAACTGTAGTTTGTTCTGGTTTAGTCTCCTTGCTTTTGTCCTTGCTGAAATCGTTGTATCCCCTTTCTCATTTGTTTTTTTTTCAGGCCTGAGGGCCTTCTTGAGCATTTCTTGTAGTGGGGGTCTTGTGGTGATGAACTCTCTTAGCTTTTGTTTATCAGGGAGAGTTATTATTTCTCCATCATATTTGAAGGATATTTTTGCTGGATAAAGTATTCTTGGCTGAAGGTTTTTGTCTTTCATGATTTTGAATATATCATTCCAGTCTCTCCTAGCCTGTAGAGTTTTTGTCGAGAAATCAGCTGAGAGCCTGATGGGGTTTCCTTTGTATGTTATTTTTTTGTTGTTGTTTAGCTGCCCTTAATATTATTTCCTTGTCACGGGTATTTTTCAAGTTTGCTACTATGTGGCGAGATGATTTTTTATTCCTGTTTATATATTTAGGTGATCTATTGATTTCATTCACTGTTATTTCCCTCTTGTTCCCTAGGTTGGGGAAGTTCTCAGCTATTATTTCTTTGAACAAACTCTCTGCTCCTTTTTCTCTTTCTTCTCCTTCTGGAATACCTATTATCCTTATGTTGCTTTTCCTCATTGAGTCTGATATTTCTCGAAGAATTTCTTCATTTCTTTTTAGTCTTAGCTCTCTCTCCTCCTCTATGTGGAGCATTTCTGCGTGGCTATCCTCAATAGTGCTAATTCGTTCCTCCATATTGTCAGTTCTGCTCTTTAAAGACTCCATTTTTTCCACTATCTCGTTGATTTTGTTTTTCATCTCCAATAATTCTGATTGGTTTTTCTTTATGGTTTCAACCTCTTTTGTGACAAAATCCCTGAATTTGTTGATTTGTTTCTGTGTGTTCTCTTGTATTTCATTGAGTTTGTTTATGATAGCTATTTTGAATTCTCTGTCATTCAGGTTATCAAATTCTGTGCCTTCAGGGTTGGTTTCTGGGTGTTTGTCATTTTCCTTTTGGTCTGTAGCGATAACAAATTGTCGCAAGGATCCGACTACCTTATTTTTTCCTCTCATGTTGAAGTTGGTCCTGCAGTTTCCACCTGCTGCCACTGGATGGAGGTCGTGAGCAGTGTGCTCTGAGCCCGCTGCAGCCCCCAGAGGGATTATGCTGAAATGTGGCCTGTGTGGGGGGAGGGGTTCTCTCTTTCTCCTGCTCGACCCAGGGGTTTCCTTTCTGGCTCTCTGAGGGTGTTTGCTACACCCCCTAAACTGTCCATCATCGCTTCCCAGTGGGGATCTCTCGACAATCTGTGAGAGCACCTGGAGGGTGGTAGTTTTCCCCGCTGTGGGCCACCCCTCCCCCCTCTGTCTGCGAGCCACGCTGTCTTTGCCGATCGATTGGGGAGGGGGAGTACAACTTCTTACCTCTCCTCGCGTCCTTTTGGGCTTACCGCACCTCCACCGTCCAATGTATGGCAGCAGGGGTTTCTTAGAAGTCCTTCGTAGTGTTTGATTGAGCTCTGTTGGAATGTGAATGATGTTTTCATTGTGTCTTAGGGGGTAGAGATTCAAAGAGGGAATCTCACTCCACCATGATGCTAATAGCTATTATTTTTTTTGGAGTTTTTAAAAAATGCTTATAAGGGGAATTATTACCTTTTCTTTCTGGAATTGAAATTTAAACTGCTGTTATGAAAGCATGGTTTGACAGGGTTTTCAGTGATTTATGGTTTAGGCCAGAAATGATATTCTTGTTGCAACTAGTTCAGAGTTTCTCTTCTTGGAGAATGTGTGGTCACTGCCATACGGCGTTGCTGTGAAAACAAGAGATTAGATGTTGGCCTCGTTTGCTGTGGCAGTGATGTCTCTTCTGATCGTTCAGTAGCTTCTCCAAGTGTAGGGAAAAGCAAAGTCCCTGTACCCGGGGTTAATCTCAGCTGTGTTTGCCACAAGGCCCCGTAGCTCTGGCCTCCCGGTGTTACAGCATTTGATTTTGTCATTACAGTCTCACTCATTCATCCCGAGGCACGTCTATGTGCTAGAGTAGCTGAGACAGATGCGTACAGTGTCTACACCCAGCCCCTGCCTGTGGGAGTCCAGGCCCTTCCACTGAGACTAAGTCACCAGTTCAAACACCTAAATTCTTCATCAAGAGTACTTCCGTGATGAGAGATGTTCTAATAATGTTGAACGTTGCAATAAAAAGTGGTTGGAGTCTTAAGCTCTGTGTGAATTTGAACTGGCCTTTGTCCGATAGACTTTGAGTCCTACATCCTAAGGGATGTGGTGTGGGGTTGACTTTCATCGAGTTCTAAACCTTATCTGTTACCCCATGATATTTAGACTCTCTATTCTATGCACTGTATTTTCTAAGTTATTTTTCTTTAGGAATTCTCTTTATTTTGCTATATTTTATAAAAATAGAATCTCCATGGTTGTTCGACTATAGATCAAATAAAACGTTCTTCCATTTTCGTCATTACCCTTAGACATTATACTTACCATGTCCAATATAAAACACGACAATCAAAGATATCTTAGTACTGCATATAATGGACTTAAGTACAAAGATATACTAAAGAGGAGTTCTCACGGATGGGCTCAGAAGTGTGATGTAAGGAGAAATAGAAGAGGAGATTGTGAGAGGGAGGATGCTTCCTCTCTAATAAGATCAAGTATTTAAAGACACAGAACAAGGAAGATGAGAGGCAGCAAATGCTTTTCTATGGACCGTAGCTTCCAACAGGGTCACACAGCAATGGCAGTCACGTTGCATGGTTCAGAGGAAGTGCTCTGCCTGCTCCAAGCTTCCTTGTGAGCAGCGTGTGAAAGCAAGCCTAGGGAGAGGAATGAATGACAGAGATGCTTCCCATAAGGACCTTGATGAGGATGGAAATGAGGATAATGGGGAAACTAAGAGTCAGTCCAACTGGATTGATTAGACAGGCAATCAGTAGTTCTGATTGCCTAAATGTTTGGTAAATGATTGGCCAGTTCACCTTCTTAATCCAAGTTTTTGGTAAGAGTCTATCCTGTATTTTAGATATCATCAATAACTGAGCAAGAGCGCCCATGACAAGTACTGTTCAATGCAACTAATGATGGGAGAATTTAGGAAGAGAAAGTGCACACAGAGGTTCTTGCAGTGACTTTCTTTTAGCAGTAGCTTTAAGGAATTGTTGGATTTGACTCCTCCCACACATCAGAAGTATGGAACAGCAGCCAGCCCGCTGTGGCTTTGACAGAGACGTATTGTTCTCAGGGGTAAATGAGCAAATTCAAAACACAGTCAGGAAGGAGTAGAGATGACAGTTTCTTTCAGTGTGGGAATGGAGAAATTGTTAGGTGATTTAAAAATCCTAACAAAAATATTGCCAGTCTTTGCAATACATCACAGAAGGAGAATTTTGAGTCGTGAAAATGACCATTCTTTAAACTTATTCTCCCAATATCCCACTGCTATTCTTAAAAGATATGTCACTGTCTCCTAAAAGCATAAAGGATCCTGAAGGTAAATATTGGGACTTAAAACTAAAATGCTACAAGAACTTTAGAGAGGCCACTAGTACTCTGGAAGTCATTTCCATGAGAGGAACTGACCAATTATAACGCTTATAAACAACGTTCACGAGCAGTGGACTAAGTGGCTCTTCAAGCCCTTTTCTGAAAATGATGGGTCCTGACATCATGTAGAGTATGTGTAACAAAAACATTGGGGGAAAAGAACCAAAACAATTTAGACAGATAACATCTTTGAGACAATCTGATGATGCTTGTGTTCGAGAATTACTGAGGGAAGGAAGAATGGAATGGGGTCATCAGCATCTTCCCGCAGCTTCATAAATCTGTTGACAGTTGCCAAACTGGGAAAGCCACATGAAAAGGAAGATCAGAGGATGTCTTTGACTGTCATTTCTGGTAAGGACATTGGAAAATCTGCTTGTCTGAATTCTAGACAATATAGTTTGGAAGGTTTTGTGCCTGGTGATTTTATCTAAAGACAGAGAGGAAAAGATGCCCCTGCTAATGTTTGATAAATCATTCTTATGTCAGTGTGCTCACAAAACTGCAGAACAGATTTGTTTTACCAGCTGTGAAAGTGCAATGTATTATAGACAATATATTAGTTTAGAATGACAACTCAGTCACCTCAGAGAACCTTTGAAATATTTGCATAAACCATATATATTCCTTTCCTATTCTAATGGTTGGCTGGATGACTCATTACTATTCAAGCTAGACTGAAGGTGAGTTGTTCACTCTTTGACACAGACTGTAATGCTGGAGAGAAGCGGATTTGAATCTCAGCAATCACCTGCTAGTTGAGGAATCCTGTGCAAGTCACTTAACTTCTCTAGGCCCCAGGTCTTCAGCTGTCAGAGGAAGATAACAATGGGTTGGGTGTGGAGTATAAGAGGAAAAGAGGCATCAAGAACGATGCCAGGTTTTTGGCTTGAGCAATTGGCAGGATGGATTTGCCATCAGTAGAGATAAGGGTTTGTATGGGAGGGGATAAGGTTTTGGAAATGATGCTCAGTGGTGGCCATGTTAGATATAAGATGCCTTTTTTTTTTGGTGAGGAAGATTGGCCCTGAGCTAACATCTGTTGCCAGTCTTCCTCTATTTTGTATGTGGGACACCACCACAGCATGGCTTGATGAGCAGTGTGTAGGTCCACGCCTGGGATTTGAACCTGCAAACCCCACGCTGCCGAAGCAGAGCACATGAACTTAACCACTATGCCACTGGGCTGGCCTGTAAAATGCCTTTTAGACGTCTAAGTGAAGATGTTGGGCGGGATGTTGGATATAAAAGTCTGGGAAGAGATTTGGGAGGGAGATAAATATTTGGGTGTTGACATCATGTGGCTAGTATTCAAAGCCATCGCTAAGGGAATAAGTGTAGATAAAGAGATATTCTGAGGCTAAGGGGTTGGAGAGAAGAGGAATATATAAAGGAACCTGAGACAGTGTGGTGATGAGGTAGGAAGAAATCAAGAGAGTTGGTGTCCTGGAAGCCAAGAGAAATAAAATAGGAGGAGAGAGTAATCACTTGTGTTATATATACTGCAATTAAGCAACATGAGGGCTGAGAAATGACAAGTAAATTCAGCTGCTGGATGATTGGTAAACTTGAGCAGTTTTAGGAGGAGTGGTGGGGATAAAATTCGTGGTGAATTTAAGACAGAATAAGAGGTGAAAGGAGAGAAATTGGAGATGGTGAATATAGACAACATTTTTAGGAGTTCGCTGCAAAGGGGAGCAAAGAAACAGTACTGTAGTTGGCAGAGAAAGTGGGGATCAAAATACTTTTTTTAGGCAGTGAAAAATGACAGTGTTGGTGTGCAGATGTGAAAGATCCAGAGGTCCAGTGTGAAAGGAAGGATTGGTGATAGAGGAGAAAGATAGTGGAGAAATATTGGGCGAAGTTCTTGGGCAGCCACGGGAGAGGGGGACCTAGTTTACCTCTGCTAGGGGTACAGACATTTCTAGATGGTGACTGGAGAGAAGGAAGGAGATGTGGGCACAGACACAGGTGGGTTGTCTGAAGCAGGAAGCAAGGTCGTCAGCTGAGTGAGCCTGGGAAGGAGCTGTTAGAAGTTTGGGGAGAGAGGAGCAGTTATGAAATAGTCATCTAGGAGAGTAGGAGAGTGAATAACTAAGGAAATATAGTGTCATGTGAGCGGCTCTAAAGGCCCACTCCAGGTAGTGACCAGAACATACAGGAGGTTAGTTCTTTTATTTTATATAAACATTTCGGTCTTCCAGATCATCTAAAGGGTTTCAAATAATGAAGACATTGCTTGAAGCAGTTATAGTCTACTGAGACTAAATTTCTATCCACCTTAACTATGCCTTGGGTTAAAGTAAGGTTTTATTTGTGCTATAACTGGAAATATATGTTGAGCTCATGCATTACAGCCAGCATGCCCTGTCCTGTCATCAGAATCAAAGGCTGAAGAAAGACTCAAAAATTTATGTAAGCAATCTCTATTTGGATATGAATTAAACGTTTCAAACTCAACACATCCAAAACAGAACTGAACCTGTTCTCGCCTTCTCCCCACCTCCGCACCACCACTCCCATTCTGTTCGCTTCTGGATCTCCTCAGTCTCAGCAAGTGTCACCACCATCCGTCTACTCTCTTTTAGCCAATAGACCTGTCAATACACATCCAAAATATTTCTCAAAAGCCGTTTACTCCTTTCCTTCTCTACTTATATTACTGTAACTCCAGCCACTCTTTTTACTGAGCAGTGGGCTTGCTCTGCTTTCTGCAATCTGAGCCAATTAATCACAATGAGTTAGGGATCGAGAAAGGAAGTTTAATTAGATTAGATTAGCTGACAAATCGGAAGACGGGCGACTAATGTCTCAAAAACCCATCTTCAAGGATTACACAACCTTGAGGCAGTTATATAGGAAAAATGGGCAGTGAGGAGCGGGCTTGGGAATGTACATGATGGACTCCAGGATCTCTCATTGTTCTGTTCTTCTGTTGATGATAATGAGTATTCTACAGGTGTTCTTTCTTTCTGGAGGCCTTCTTATTCCCTGGGAAAATTCATTAAAATTGTTAAGAACAAATCTATCCTCAGCAGGGGTAGGTGCACAGGATCAGGGCCAGAAAATCACGAAAGCATGCAGCAATTTGTAATGATCACATTCTAGAAAGGTTTCAGCTAAGAAAGGGATACTTAGTGTAACAAGATGGCCTTACTTATGTTCACTTACCCTCTCACTTCTCACTTAGATTGTTAACCATAACTTCTAACTGATCTCCCTGCCTCTCCTTGTGTCTCTGCGATGGTCCACAAGTAAGCCAGAGTGGCCCATGTCACCCTGTTTGAAACCCTCCAGCAGTTTTCATTGTGTTTAGAATAAAATCTGTGTCATCTAAATGGCCGCATCTGAGCTTGCTTTTCTGCCTGTCTGACTTCAGCCTGTTCCACTGATTCGTAGACTCACTAGATTTTAGTCATCAGGTCACCTTTTCTTTCCTTTCAACTTTGTACAAGTTAAGTGCTTTCCTGTCTCTGGGCCATTGTAATTTGTTATTTCCTCTGCCTGAATCCTAATCTCTCAACTTTTGTATAGCTGTTTTCTTCTAAAGACATTTTATTTTTTTTTAAGTTCAGATGCCGTGTCCTCAGAGAGCCCTTTCCGGATGATTCTACTTAAGTACCCTCAGCTTGTCTTGAAGGTACCTTCTATCGTGTTATTCAGTTTTCCTTCATGGCACGTAGTGGATTCTGAGTTTATCTTGTTTACAGTTTTATTCTGTCACTTCCTGCTCCTACTGGAAACAAGCCTCTTGAGGACAAGGATTGTCTGTCTTATTCTCTGTTTGTGCAGCTGCTGAAATAGTGCCAGCACGTGGGGGTCACCCAGAGAATGATACGACACGCTGATAAAAAAATGGAAGCCAAAACATGGATGTTTTTATGCCTTTTAAATGTGCTGTTTGATCTATCTGTAAATAAACTGTCTTGCTGAGTTGTGTACAAGTGGTAGATGATTTACTTGTACTGTATATTGTGGAGTTAAAAGCATGTGCTCTGGAGCCGTATGCCTGAATGAAAATGACAGCTGTGTAACTTTGGACAAGTAACCTACCCTCTCTGAGTCTTAATTTTCTCATCTGTAAAACAGGGTTAATAATAATAGTAATAGTATATATATATATATAAAATAGCACTTTTCTAAGGATTAAATGAGTTAATTTAGTATAGCGTCTGGCACAGTAAGGACTCAGTAAATATTACCTAATATTAATTTTTAATTCATGTATAACTCATACCATTCCCTAGCCATAGAAGCAATAGCTGAGGAAAGATAAAAATGATTTAAATAGCTTTGAGAGATGTTTTGAATATGCCATATGTTAGGAAATAAGCTGATCTAAGTGATCTTAAAATTAGTCTTTTTGATGAGACTAATGTATTGATGCAAAAAGATTCTTGGCCCTCTGGCTTCAGCTTCAGGAGTAGTTTAGTAGAATAGTAATTTGTTGAAAATTGTAATGATGTCTGGCAGAGTGATTTGGTTTAAAATGTTTGCTCTCCGTGAAGAAATCACTGCATGATACTTAAGTCTTCTTCTATTATATGTAAATTTTTGTTTACCTTTGCGGGTGGGAGTGGGACTTGTTTTCTTAAGAAAAAGTCATAAACATTAGTCATCAGAATGTGACTGCAAATCTCTATATTCAAGCCTAAGACATAATCTTTAGCATTCAGCCCCAAATTGCTTTCACAGTCGTTCCCATTTTCAAAATAAAGGGGAGAAGCTCTGTCACCACAGGAGCCTTCCGGCTTAGGTTTCATTCTCTTTCTCTTTTGGACAAAGGAATGAGAATACAAGAAAAAAGACCTGGAGAACCATTTAGGACACAAACCTTGGGGTAAACAGGGTTTCTATTACAGACCCTATTATAACTAAAAGTAGGCTCAGGAAGTCAATGCCTCCTTTCTGAAAAGGGAAACAAAAAGGTTCCTAGTGCCCTGCCCCATATTCATAGCGTGGCATCAGCACTGCAGCAGAGCAGCCTCAAATCTCAAGGGTATGACGGGTGCCAGGCCGAGCTCTCCTTGGCTGAATAGGGATTGGGGTGGGCTGGAGCAATACGTACTACTGCGGCCAGGAGAAAGGAGGCAGGGAGGAAATGATAACCATGCAGATTTCCAAGCAATTGAAATTAATCAAAATGCTCTTAAGCCTTTTTTCTTAAGTTTAATGGCACCTGGTGTTGGCATAATTTTTATTGTACAAAAAGTAGCCCTTCACCTCGTTCAATTTTCTTTGCATAATCCAAGGAATCCCAAATCTTGCCAAAGCCAGTTGTCTTTCTACCACCAAAATGGGTTCTGAATCCAAATACAAAGATGGCAACTGGTGTGGTCTTGTACATTTTGGCTAGTTTTTCCAGAATTTCTGTCTTAGTTACTGTTGCCTTCCCAGGGTGAAGGACGTCGATGACCATTTGTTTCCACTGAAGTAGTCAGTTGGTCATGAACTTCCTGCGAAACCGGTAAACAGCCATTAACAATTAGGTAGCTAGTAACTCAAGGTTTTTTTTTTTTTTTTTTTGCGATTACTAATTATAGCTTTTAGTTGTTGCTCACCCATTCTTAGCTGTGCTGCTTAGGCAATATATTATCTGGTTCCCACTAGGTTCCTATAGATAACATCTCCCTGGTGCCTGGGTCACCATAGTACCAGATGTTTGAGCTGCTTTTCAGGAATTAGGACCCTCTTGTCCAGTTCAGGTTGATTGAGACCACCAACCCATCAACTGGGCTTGTGCAGGTGCCTGATAAGTGACCTTTTTTATGTCAAGAGGCTAAAAACTCCATCCTCAGACCATGAGGCTGCCGCCATTTTGTGAACATGTGTCCCGTGAAGAGACTATGCTTGTGCAGATCATCAATTACCTCAATTCTGTTCACCTCCAGTCATCTATGCCCACTCCTCAGACCACCTTGCCCCCTACCCTGTAAATATCCCTGAGTCCTCACTTTTGGGGAGGCAGATCTGAGATTGATTTCCCCACCTCTTTGCTTGGCTGCTGTGTGATTAAATCCTTTCTCTTTGCAAACTCACCATCTCGGTGATTGGTACAATCGTGCAGCAGGCAAAATGAACCTGATTCGGTAACATCTGGTCCAGATAGTTACCGTGTGGTTTGTGATGGTAGTTGATCCTCAGGCAGCCTGGGAGGAAAAGAGACAAGTGTTAACTTTTAAACATTGTAACTACCACCAAGATCAAGAGATAGAAAATTTCCATCACCTTAAAAACAATAAAAACTGAGTTCATTTGTCACTGTGGGGGATCAGAATTGGCTACTCCAAAATGTCTCTCTTTGCTTTGATTATTTTTAAGAACAAAAGACTCTGAAAGAAACTTTGACCTTCCCCCTAACTGCCTAAAAGAATTTAAGATAAAAGGCCTGTCCCCAGGACAGGCCATCGCCATAGATAACTCTGGGTATCCGTAGACTGTGAGGGGCCTTGCTAAACCCATTCTTATCTACCAAACATTTGCTTTTCCATTTCCATGTGAATTGCCTTCCTCCCCTTTGAAGTCCCAAACCATTACCCCCAACATCCTCCTTTGTCCTTAGCTGAAGATGGTATTTAAGGAGACAGCTTCAGCCATTCTGGCAGGGTTGCTAAGTTTTCCTGGGTTTCTCTCATGTATACATGTTAAAAAGCTTTATTTGATTTTCTCCTGTTATTTTGTCTCATCAATTTAATTCATTGCCCAGACAGAAGGACCTAGAGGGTAGAGGAATTCTTTTCCTCCCCTACACCACAGATGGGACATCTGATGAAAAGAAAAAAATATTTTAGTCGTTTAAGTTTAAAGACAATTATTTTTGTGCATAGCTTCCATTGTACTATACATTATCAGAGTTTGTGCAATAAACTTTGCAAGCCAAGTTAATAGCACAGATGGAGAAATTGATCACGTTTGCAACTCTCTTTTGTTCTCATCCCATTAGCCCTAAAATAGTTTATGCATATTCAGATGTTGAAGTAGAATGTGGCATTAGATGGCTGTGGATGGAAAGTTTTTGAAGATAGTCATTGAGCTGCTTTGTTCAGATTAAGTTTTTTTTTGCCAGTCAAAAGATTTTGAGAGAGCCAGTTTGAGGGATGTGA
Source organism: Tapirus indicus (assembly GCA_031878705.1). Classification (NCBI taxonomy): domain Eukaryota; kingdom Metazoa; phylum Chordata; class Mammalia; order Perissodactyla; family Tapiridae; genus Tapirus; species Tapirus indicus. The sequence continues at coordinate 23,716,667 of CM062939.1, read as the reverse complement.
ATGGTTCTTAAATTGTACCTTTGATATGACCAGAAATACAAGCATATTGAAATTAAACAATAGAGAAAAATGAATAGTACTAATTTGTTGAAGGAAATGCAGGTATTCAGGCTGAAACTGGATGTGTGGATAGACCAGATGCTAACAGAAAACTGAATTTTCTTCCATTGCTTGAATGTTCTGACTCCAGTGGAACAATAGATTTTGGAGAATTTCAGAGCTTTGCAGTGAGAACAAAGCCACAGTTTTAGAGATGAGTCACAGAGTTTGAGTGTCAATTATCTTCAAGTTTTTGCAGATATATTTCTTGAGCTAACCTTATAAGTTGTCTGGGGGCCGGCCCAGTGGCGCAGCGGTTTAGTTCATGCTTGGCAGCCTGGGGTTTGCGGGTTCGGATCCTGGGCGCCTGCCGATGCACTGCTTGTCAGCCATGCCGTGGCGGCATCCCATATAAAGTGGAGGAAGATGGGCACGGATGTTGGCCCAGGGCCAGTCTTCCTCAGCAAAAAGAGGAGGATTGGCAATGGATGTTAGCTCAGGGCTGGTCTTCCTCACCAAAAAAAAAAAAAAAAAAAAAAGTTGTCTGAATTACCAAGTACCCATCCTTCAAGAGAGGAGGAAAAGTGAATCTTTGAATTCCTAGAATTTTTGATTTTTGAAATGAGTGTATCAATCTTAGAATATCGTTATGCTTTTGGAACACATGACCAGACTGTAGACACAAATCCACATGGCTTATGTACTCTCTCTCATGGAATTTCTAAAATCGAAGTGAAAGCTACTACGACTGATATAATCCTTGAGTCATAAGTGAAATCTTCTCTAACAGAACACACTTTTTTCTACTTCCCCAATCTGCCCCCAGGTCTCAAAAATATTTTAGTCTGTTAATATTTTCATTAGAATTGATCAATATAAACTATGAACAGTACTGGGCTTATAACTGTGTACTTTTGTATGCATAAATTTAAATTTTTGGAACCACTTTTGCATTGTTTCTAATAAATGAAAATATTCCAAAGTCTCCCCCCTCAAAAGATTTTTTGTTTTTTGCTGAGGAAGATTAGCCCTGAGCTAACATATGTGCCAATCTTCTTCTATTTTGTTTGTGGGTTGCCACCACAGCATGGCTGACAAGTGGTGTAGGTCTGCGCCTGGGATCTGAACGCATGAACCTAGGCCGCCAAAGCTGAGCATGCCGAACCCAACCTCTATGCCACGGGGCCAGCCCCCTCAAAAGATTTTTGATTGCATAGCTCACTCTTGCTGTAAAAAACATTTATTTGTCTCAGTAAAGAACTGAGTTTCCTTTGATAAATTTGCTTTATAAATTCGATACAATTTAAGACAGCAGACATCATTCAGGTCCTTGTCTTCAGCAACCAGTGTATGCTGTTCTAATTAAGAAATGTCATGGAGGAGCTTCTGGGAGGGCTCTGCATTTGAGCAACCTTCAAACAAGTCTACCAACATTTGTAAGTGAAATATGAGTCTAATGCTCTGGGTTGGGGAAAACATCCTGTAACCTGTAACTGGGAGATTAATTTTGAGTAGCTCTAAGGCAGTATCAAATTGGAACAAAGCTAGATCAGGAACCTGAGGAAAGAATCACTCCCTTTGGCAGCTGTAGCCAATGACCAGAGAAAGCTAATTCTCTAAAAGAATAATAAATAATGCACGGCTCAAACTCAAGATAACGATGAGTGTGAATGAGTTTGGAGGTGAATCCAAACTTTTACTCTATTCAAGCACAATGGAATAGCTGCTTCTGAAATGGAGTTTGTTTATTTATTTTCTGTACTTGAAGACCCACAACCCAATGAATGTTATATTTACTACAGTAAAATAAAATTTCTTCACATATATTTTGAGGATTTTTTGTTTAGACATTTTTAATTTTTAAAGGCAATTTTCTATGAATCCTAGGATGAGTAAGTTGGTCACTGTTGAGTCTTAAACATTTACCCTTTTTCCTTGAGCAGTTTATTGAAATGTGATGGTCCTACATTCGTTTCTTCTCTCAGTGTTTACTGAGCACTTTCTATGAGCCAGAACCTATGGCATGCCCTAGGATTGCAGTGATAAACCTGGTGAACTTTATTCTTGCAGTTATAGAATTTAAAGCTGGGTGTGGTGTGTTCAGCCTGTGCTCTGAGAAATCCTGAAGGTTCCAGGGATGCCTCAAGGCAACCGGAGAGGTGGGTGGGGTAGGAGGAGAGGAGCCCGAAGTTCCTGGCTCACCCCTTCTCCAGAGTCAATCAGTTGCCCTTCCTCTGTTTCACCCATTGAGCCACCTTTGAAGATTTCAGTCACATGAAAGATTCTGATGCTAAACCAGTTTAAAATTCGCAATCCAGTTAGTGCAACTGCTCTCAATAAGTCCTCCTTTCCAGTCTCTTCAATTTTTCACTTATTTGCTCAATAAACATTAGGCATCAGAGATTATACTGAATGTTACAATTGATACATAAATGACAAGCAGTAGGATATATTGGAGTATGTGAGGAAGCCATTTGGTTTAAAACTGATTCGGCCTGACCTTGTTTTTCCAAAAGGGCCTGATGTGGCCTGTTGAGCATGCATTGTACATCTGCTTTAAACATGTACAATGTCCCAAAGACAAGAATGATGCCCTTAAAGATAGGGATGTAACTTCCCCCCATATTGGCATTTCTTTAAGGATGAGGAAACTAAGGATTAATTACTGACTTGCTGTGCTCACCTTGTGACCACTGTCCTGCTGACTGCTGACCTGTTGTGCCAGCTAAGCATCTCCTGACAGTAGTAAAAGGGACATTCTTGTCATATGAGATGTATGCTCTTTGTTTCAAGATGTCATATAGCCACTCTTTAAACCCCACTTCTTTGGCGCCCTTCCTTCCTTGGGGAGGAGGCCCTAAAGGCACCGGGCTATCATCCTCAGACCTGGCTCATAATAAAATCACCCCAATTTTGATTTATAGATTTATTATGGATTATTTGCGTCGACACAATGGATTATAAAACATAGTCGCTGTACTCAATAAGTTTTTAATCTAGTGATATTTTGCACTGGTTTCAACTATTTTGAGATTAGGGCTACTGGGATGACCTCTGCCAGGTTACAACTAAGCTGTGACACCTCTTCCAAAATTCCTGTGCTGCCGACATTCAAGAGCACACTCTTGGGCTGCTGGAGAGAGAGTTGGGAGCAATCGTTGCTGTGCACTCAGGAGAGTATAGACTCCTTACTTTGCCAATCAGTGTACTTAAGCTTTGCTGCACAGCACCACACATTCACACGTAAGACATGCCAGGGACTGACTGAGATTTGGGCCATCGAGATGAAGAAGAACTGAAAGAAGTCTTCAGGGATGAGCATTTCCTTTTGTATTAATCACCACTCTACCCATTTTCCACGATTCATCGCAGCAGGTCCTGTGTCACCAGGCAGGCAGCCAGACTGAGCACGGATGCCCCACATTAGGCCACATAGTGCTTTGTTTACTGCTGGTGGCTGCTGAGTAAATGGTTGTGGACCTGAGCTGTGTAGGGACAGAGGTCCTTCCTCTACAGACCACTCAGCTGTGTAGAGAGGTGCCTGGAGTCAGGAATTGGTGACTGATGACCCTTACATAGTGCTTGATTGGGGGGCAGGGACAGGCTTCCTTTATCCTCAGGCAGGACTGACCTTATTCGTAGAGTGACTGGGTCACCAGAGTGATTTAGCTTGAAGGGACTTTGCTAGAAAGCATCTCTCCCCAAGTACCCTTCTGGTTTTTAAAGCCAGCAGTTAAATTCTTTTTCTAATGGTTAAAGTAGTTTCTCTGAAAACACACCTGTTAAGATATGGATCCCTTGGTCCCCATGCCTTCCCAAGGTGTAACTTACATTATCATCATACATTTGAATCTTATGAATATTATTTAATTCATCAGATTGACTTCAGTTAATTTACAGCGACTTGAGTAACTAGGGCTCATTGAAAGAAAGGCAGAAACATGTTTTCTGAGCACAAAGCTCTCTGCATTCAGGATCTAGGATACTGTAAAAGGCAGCCTTGTTCTTTTAGGAGGCTGACACATGGGATTAGAGGTGTTAAAAAAAGAAACAACCCCAAACTCGAAACTATTTCCTCCACAGTTTTGTCTCTGGCCTGTTCTAACTTTTAGTGTTATAATTCCCAGCTGCAAGAGATGGGGCACTGAAGTTGAAAGCTATTTTCATTGGGAAAAGATGATAAATGCTTTCATATATCTATATTTAGATATGCTTCATATCCATCTTTAGGTGTGGTCCTGAATTATATCTATACTGAAGAAAAAGAAAATAACGAATGCAGGTCAGAAAGGATCCAAGAGAATTCTCCACAATTACAACAAACTGTTACTCTAGGATAATAGAGGAATTTCTACCAAGACCAAAAATCACTTGTTTATTTAAGTATGATATCTGTAGAATATATATATGCCATGCTTTAACATTTTTTAGTTAATCACAGACAAAAAGAATGTATTTTTAAATCTGAAATACATGGAAGCCTGTATTAGGTTTTGGATTAGAAATTTTTAAGAGTTCTGGACTTTTAAATCTAAAAACTTCCATTAATATATTTTTAATATTTCAGAAGACATAAAATATGTAGGAATCTTTGGCATGCCCTAAAATCACTTCAAGTATTATGAAACTTAATTTTGTATGCTTATCTAGTTAATGAGATCTGATGAATAGCTGGCTTATAATTGGAGTGACATAATACTGAAGACATTTTTTTCAAGACTAGACACACAGTTGACTCATTAGGTAATTTCTGTTTACCCTTGTGTTATCCTCCAGTACTTAGAGACCTCAGTAGACCAAACATGTTTAGTATCTTAGGTAAAAATAGATTAACTACTACATTTTGCACTGAAAGTCAAAGAGCCCTGTACATCTATCTGAAAATGGAATGAGATAGGACAGAGACATAACTATGATGCTTGGTTTAGAAAATCTAAACACGCTTCTAAATGGGTCAGTTACTCTAATTACCATCTTGAATTTTATTCTTGAACATTTGTTGTCAAAAGCTAAATTCCATAAACTTGTATGAAGATTTTTGATCAATGTGCAAAATCAGCAATCTGTGATCACTCCCTGTTACCAATAAACTGCAGATTATTTTGCCTTTTATTCGTAATTGCTCATAAATTGGCCTCTACTTTCTTTTCCAATATTATGTCCTAGTAAACTTCAACCTACACCTTCTACTCTACTTAGGCTGGCCCAGCAAGCATGACATATCTATCTTTCCACTATTACTCCATTCCCACAGACTGTAGTTGTAGCCCAATCATCTCTGCCCATTCATATCCTAACCATCTTTCAAGTTCACATTGACGTCCTACCTCAGGCTTGAAGTTCTCTTCGACTGCTTTGCTCTGTTGTACTTCAACTCCATTTCCAGGTTCTTATGATCTTGTCTGTAGCGCTCGTTTGACACCTAATAACTTAGACAGCATTTCCTGAGCGCTTCCTGATTGCCAAGCGTTGTGCTGAGAGCATTTTCTCATTTGATCATCAGACCTCATGGGAAAGGTACTATTTTTATCGTCATTTTGCAGATGAGGAAACATTTTGGAGAACTGAAATGAAGGCCACCAGCTAAAACTGGTGAAACTTGTATTCAAATGTATATTCTTATCTACTAAATATTACTTTATATTAATAATTAACCTTTCCTCCATTTTAATCCCCTGTCCCCCACGTTGCAAATTCTTTTGGCATTTCAGAGTGTTGCAATATATATTTTCAACCTTTTTGATACTGCCCTTCTCCTCCATAAGGTTTCTAGCATAATGCTCTGCATTTGGTTGAATCTCAGTAAATATTTGTTCATTGAAGAAACAAAAACATGTATCAGTGTCCTTTTACCATGGATTTATATCTTATTTCCTTGCCTTTGTTTGAAACTTATACTTTTCTCTGTAGTAAGCAATGACTTAAGATATTTCAGTGATGAAGAGATACTCAGTCTGTGAGAGCCTTAGAATTGTTCCCAAATTTTTTACCGCAGAAACATTGAGATATTCTCAACTCTGGGTCACTCTATGATCTAGTCGTATGATTGACTTTGAATGTGTACAATAAACCTTAGGCAAAATCCTATTCAGTGCAAAGTATGTTTGCATTATCATAGGCCAACTAATGTTTGTTGAAAAAAAAAAAAAAGAAACTGTTTCCACAGAGAAGAACTAGGAATCAGCACAAAGGGAAGAAAGGAAGTCTTCAGTACCTTGAATGTTTTTCTCGTCTCTGTGGTTGTGATTTGATCCCTTTAGTGTTGGGACAGGGGAAAGGGTCTGTGCGTGGGCAAAGCTGAAGGTGATGAGAAAGAAGATGTGAACATTCAAGATGTCCGTATACTACAAGTTCACTGTGTTTCTTCATCAAAAGAAAATGAGTGTCTTAGTTTTTCTCTAGTAGAAAAAGAAAAAAAAATGAATAAATAAGACCTAAAACCATGGCAGTGCATCTCTACTAAGGATATTGAAAATGGGGATAATGTCTGTGTATATAACCACATTTAGTGTCTGTTGCTAAATCAAACCTTGATACCATGCTTACATCATCCCCTTAAAACCTCCTCCTAGTCATCATTACTGTAGGAGCAAAATGTTGTATTCATCTGAAAGTAAAGATGGATGTATCTGTGGTGCCACTGAAATATTCTATAATACCACATCGGCATTTCATCACTTGTGATTAATCTTATCTGATTTCTCCAGAGGCCAGTGTGGCTTCTTGAGTTCCAGGGCAACTGTCAACAGAAAGGTGCAAATGAGAGCACATAGCGTTGCCCTGGTGGATAAAATAATCCTTCCTCACTGGTCTGATTTCTAAACTGATTCACCCTGGGGCTTGGTTATAAGTCAGGTCGGTGGGGAGAACTTCTTGCCAAAATACATTTCCAAAGTGAATGAATGTATTAGCCTATTTAGGAGGGCCAAGGAGGTGGGGGGAGGGAGGAGAATCAGTGTCTAAAAGCTACCATGGCAAGATGATTCATGCATATACAAACATGGTTCATTTCTTAATTTCAGCTCCAAGGTTAAGACATTAAAGACTCTCATATAACAATTTGTGTTGAAAATGCCTTCTGGTTAGTAATACATTATTTATGGATGTGCCATTAGTTCACACATGGACTACTAACTCCACTCAAGTGCCAGAGATTCTTCTTGACTTACTTCTAGGTTGTATGCATCATTGTCAATAATTTTAGAAATAAAAACGAGCTTATCATCTGGCTGGATATAAGTTAAACAGATAAACCCGCAGTGGTGAAGGAAATCACATACTCGACGAGCCCAGATGGAGGCCTCATTTATACTCACTGGGAGTGGTTAAGCCAGAACTCCATCTCTGGTTCCTCTCCTTAACCCTCAACCCTCTCCATTTTTAACACCAGACAGGAAATCTTGGTTGTTAATCCTCCTGCTGGGATGACTAGAAACTTCCTCACTGAGGACACTAGAGGAGATCCTTACTTGATTATGAGGATGCCACCTGACTTCCCTTGCAAAGACATTACAATAAAGCAAAAATTCAGAATTCATAAAAAAAATGAAATCTGATATGTATTCTTGTTCAAATGCTTTCTTCTTTTAAATGTTATTTTATAACAGTATTTCCTTAGATAGCTATTCAAACTGGATTTTAAAAAGGAGGATCCACAGGTATTCAATGAATCTATTTTTATTTTCACTGAACATGCCCACTGGAAATAGACATTGTGTGCTCTTATGATTAGCTATTTCTTATGTAGAAGAAAAACTTTTTAGATTATCAATGCATTTTCGATTCTTTGAACTTGAGTGATGTACGTGAGAATTAAACTCATCATTTTCTGTAGTTACTCTTGTTTTAGACTACTATTCCAAGTGTTTTTGCTAAATACGTTTACCACAGTTGAAATTTGCACACCCCTTGTCTTTGAAATTCCATCCCAGGAAAAGTCAACCAAAGTGTGTGACTGTGAAAAGATGTGATGGATATTTTAAAATAAAAATGTTTTTATTTTAGTTTTGGTGTGAGTGGCTTTGTCATATTTGATAAGAAAGAAGTAAAAAGAACCTTGAGTTTGCCCCTCGTTTAATACAGAAAGCAGGTGAAAAGCTTTTTTTAAAAAAAAAAAAAATCCACTGCCTTTGACTGAGTAAGAGGCCCTCTTTCAGGGTTTCAAAGCAGTGCAGATATGATCATTCATCCTCAGATATCCTGTGTCTAAGCTTAGGTGGGATCTTACTCACTTAAATGCTGACGAAAGTCACATGACCCAGCAAGTAAGCTGGTGGGAAAGAGTTGCTTTTAGACCATCTGGTACTTTCATATGCTTCATTCTAGACTGTGCTCTTATTTCTTTACCTGTGAGTTATATAAACAAAATCTTAGATCAATGTCAAAGAGTCTGAATTTCTACATTCCTTTCAGTTGACGTAATCCTTGAGAAAAACGTTAAAGCTAGATAGAGTTTGTGAAAGAATGGTAATGAAAGTGTATATGGTATATGGTAGAAAGATATTGATTATTTTGTAGAATACGTTTATTACAGCAGAGTTATCTATAAAATACATTTATATGAAGCAAACTAGTAGGATTTCCCTATTGACTTCTATTTTTGAATCAGTGAAATAGTTTCACTAATAATATTCTTTGAAATATGATGAGATAAAAATGGAGCATTTGGTAACATGCTGGCGATGTGGTGGCTAATGTGACTTTTGTTTACTAGAGTACCAGTGGGAGTTTTATCTGTGGCATATTGTAATTCCAATTTAGAAGTTTACTTTGTTTTTGCAGTATGTTCCAGTTTCTCATTTCAACCATCAACTGCTTCTCTGTTCCATCTTTCCCTCTCCTTTTGTATATATATTATGTCTCAGAAATAGTCAAAGCTCTCAAGCTTTTTTCTGTTGATAAGAGTGAAGTGACAAATAGGTTCTAAGCAAAATCACACTTCCCCAGTAAGGTCTGTATCGGCTGGTTAGTGAGCTAATAAATTAGAGGGTCACCCACGTCGTGTGACTGGAGATGGTACTGAGAAATACCCTCTGCTCAGAGAAGATATCTCACTCATTGTTCTGTCATAGTGTCTGCATCACAGATATGACACTTATTTCTTTGATTCTAGAAGGATCTTCAACTTCAAGAGTCTATTATTGAAATGCAGTTACTCTTGGAAGGAGCAATTTGTTTGTTGTTTTACCAATATCAACAGCGATGGCCTGGTGGAGATGAGTTGAGAACTCATTGAGAGGAAGACATTCTAGGAAAGAGAAGGTAACTGGCTTGAAGGACTATTTTCATGATTCTTTTATGAAAATTGTAATTGAATGTTTTAAATTAGGTTTTTTTTCAATGGCTGGGAAAAACACCCTGAAGTGCTTATAGTTTTTTTAACATCTTGCTAGATATTATTATTATTTTTTTTTTGCTGAGGAAGATTTGCCCTGAGCTAACCTTTGTGCCAGTCCTCCTCTATTTTGTATGCAGGTCACCACTGCAGCATGGCTAACGAATGGTGTAGGTCTGTGCCCAGGATCAATACCCGTGATCCTGGGCTGCCAAAGTGGAGTGTGCCAAACTCAACCACTATACCACGGGGCTGGCTCCTAGTTTTTTTTTTAAGCAATTACTTTTACAAGAATGAAAGATATAATATGTGGCAGGAAATGAAATGGAAATAGTCAAAGTAATTTCAGCCAACTCACAATTTAAGGAAGTCTTATCCATTTTATTGCCTTTTCAATGTCATGCCACAAAATGAAAAGTTAGAGCTACTTTACTTGGAGTAAATGCCCTTATTAATTTGGTTTGGATTTACTTATTGTAAGGGATGATTAGAGTTGATTTTGTCAGAGGATGGCTAGCTTTGATTTTGCACTGCAAGCCCACTGGGCCAAGGAGGTTAACTAATACTTTCCCAGTGTGTTATAATTCTTCACATTTCTTTTACTAGTTTGCTTAGTCATTTCCTTATAGGAAATCAAAAGCATTTGGTAGTTATAAAAATAATTTATCCGATCACAGTTTGCCTCTTGGGCTTACATGGAACAAAGGAGAAGGTGACTATGTCATTTTGGGGTATCCACAGATGAAAACTGTTGCTATGTTTACATTAGGAAAATAGTTACCTGAAACAGATAACTCACCTCGGGAGTTTCTTCACTTACCCGAAGAATCTATCCCAGGATGTCTAAAATTTCACAGTTGCCTTAAAGTAGTTGTTACTTCTCTAGTTCTTGATTTACATAAATTGCTATCTCTCCCCAAAGTTGATTCCCTGTAGCTTTACTGCCTAAAATTAGCTTTCTCAAAAGTGAGTACAGTTAATTTTTTGAATAAAATTGTTAAATTTCATGACAATAATCATTTTTCAATTTGATTGACACTTGTAGACTGCATCATGATTAGTAGTAGAATTGAAGTATCCAGCTGAAAAGTCAATGTGTGAAATTCTGGATAAAAAGTTTTAAAAGGAATGCCGTAGTGGTAATGGTAATGATTGTGGTGGAGCTTGTGTTTAGAAAAACTGTATACAAAAGCAATATTTAAATAATTGATATTTTTGGTACACACTTAAGGAAAAGTTTTCAGTTTTTGTAAAAGCATATCACTTGGGTTAAAAATAAAAACTATTTTTAAAAAGTTCTACCTATTATAGATTTAGAAACACAAGTCTTTATTTAGCCAATGTTTTAAAGTATATGTATTTGAATGAATGAATTATAAAGTTTTTGAAAAGTCTCTCAATTGATACTAATATCAGTATATTCATAGCTCTAGACATTCTATTATTTTATAATGCTCTTGGTTTTAATACCAATTTCTGAGTGATACAGGACAGACGTCATTTTTATGACAATTCACAGGAAGTTCATTAGTAAGACAATTAGAATTCACAGACAACTCATTAGGAAATAATAGCCAATTATCTTTATACGTCTATATAATGTATCTTGTTTCAATTCTAGAAAGCATTTGAGGCTCCAGGTTTAATTTGTTCCTGAGTCTAGAGCAAGATTACCTACATTTGGATCTGAGCTGTAGCACTTAATATCAGTGTGACTTCAGACAAGCTAAACTGGGGCTAAGTTTTCTCATCTGTAGAATAGGTTGACAGTAGTCCCCACTTCATAGGTTGATTGTGAGGAATAAGTGAATTAATTAGAATTAATGAATTACCCTAAGCTCCCGATACTGTGCCAGGTACGTAGTAACAGGGCATTAAACAATTATCATCATTATTTGATTATAAAGAATGTATTACCAAATAAGGCTGGAGTCATGGAGAATTGGGTTGAATTCCTAATCCTATACTTATTAATTAAGTGACCTTGGGCAAGTTAGTTGACTTGTTTGATCTCAGTCTTAACATTAATAGGATTGCTACACTGGGAAAGCTTACCTCATGTAACTTGTTATTACACGTTCTGGCATGTGTTAGATGTGTGATAAATGGTAGCTCAAAGAAGAATGTAGTTCATGGCGGAGGGTAAAGTAGTTGCAGATAACAACTGTAAAATACTGGATTAAAAAAAACCTATATAAAGACACCGGAAGACATTAAAAAGTAAATAGAAACCTGTGCCTGGAAGGGTTTTTGGAAACCTGTCACTGGAATGGGTAAGAATTGTGAGTTTGCAGTTTGTGGTCCAAGGATGATATCTCACCATCACAGATATGGCTGTGGAAAATGGTGGTGGAAATACACTGTGGACAATGATACCGAGGTCAGAGCTTGGGACTGGGGAAGCAGCTAGAAATCTCAAGGAAAATCCTGGCAGCACAAGACTCTCAGAAGAAGTGAGACAGAAATTCAGAACATAAACTGTCCAAATCAATGGTTGACTGCTGAGCCACATATGTACACACAAGGTGCTTAATCAAAAATTAAGCAGACACTGAAGAGAAATCTACTTCTGAAAAATATAAGTATATAGATCCAGATCTGTGAATCGGATGCTTTTCTTAACTGAGTGTGGTTTTCAACTGTGTGCAGCACAAGTGTCAGAAAGCTACAGCCCAATGGATTTGGAAGATCATGACACAGTGCCCAAAGGCAGTGGAGCTGCTGGAAAATAGGGAGGAGTCCCTAGAAGCAAGAAATCACAGAGAGAATGAGCCCTGTCTCTGCCCAAATCTTTGGCTTATCAGAGAATTTTGTAGGAACAGGGAGACTTATGTGGGCCAGACTAAAAAAGAAGCTGTAAAAAAACCACAGGCTGTAATCCGTAGGGGGAAGCAATATTTTTAGCTTGAATCCAGGCCAGTTAACTGCCTACTAGAATAAAACTCCAATAATTCTCTGAAGAATGAAACAGAACTATGAGTAGCTATAGCCTATTATCTACAAAGTCAATTTTCAACCCAAATTTACAAGACATGCAAAAAGATGGGAAATTGTGACCCATATTTGGTAAAAAAGGCAGTCAATAGGAATTGACTTTGAGTTGGCCCAGGTGTTAGATTTATCAGATGAAGCCTTCCAAGTAGCTATTATAATATGTTTTAAAAAGTAAAAGAAAATATGTTCAAATATTTAAAGGAAAATATTTGTTAACAGAGTAATGGTAACTATATAAAAATGCAAATTCTAGAGCTGAAAAATAAAGTAACTGAAATTTAAAAAATGCTAGATGAGCATAACAGAAGATTGGAAATAGACTAACAAAGAATTAGTGAATTTGAAAAAAGATCATTAGAAATTGCATAATCCAAGAATGGGGGGAAAAAGATTAAAGAAAAATGAACTGAACTTAAAAAGCCTCTGAGGTAATCTAATGTATGGAATTGGAATTCCAAAAGGAGAGGAAAAAGAGAAAAGAATCAGAAAAATTACTTGAAGAAATAATGGCCAAAACCTCCCCAAATGTATTGAAAAACAGTAATTAGCTGTTCAAGAAACTCAACAAACCCAAAGCAAGATAAACACAGAGACTGTTACTCCTGAACACATCATAGTCATGTAATATAGGGGACAACAGTAGTACTAAGAATGGAGGGGGGCTGGCCCGGTGGCCTTGTGGTTAAGTTTGGCATTTGGATCCCGGGCGCAGACCTATACCACTTGTTGGTGGCCATGCTGTGGTGATGACCCATGTATAAAACAGAAGAAGATGGGCACAGATGTTAGCTCAGGGTGAATCTTCCTCACCAAAAAAAAAAAAAAGGAGGGTATATGAAAAAAATGGAAAGATGAGTATAGATACCTGTTTGCGTACATGCCCTCCTCTTGTTTCCTTGGTGTGCAAGCTGACTGATGTTTGTGAACTACCTAATAACATTTAGGGTGTGGAATACCAGGAGACTAATTACCTGGGACTCATTACCTCATTTATGTCATATTAATTAGCTAAAGTCAACTCTTCTCTTTCTCTGTACACATACTTATATATGTGTGTGTATTATGTCTGTGTATGTGTTTTTGTATATTATTGTAGACTTTAGGAATTGTGATGATTTTTTACATTGTGGAGGAAATTTATATGTATTTAATATATGAATATACATTTATAATACATATTTATTTACATTTCCTCCATAACTTAAGAAATCACCATAATTTCTAAAGTTTATCAGAAATATAACTCTTTTAAAGGAAACTTGTTGCTATGAGCAGAAAACTAAAATCTGTGAAAGGCTGATTAGCTGTTATTTAAATTGTAACAATATGACATTGTATTAAAAAAAAGGCACATAAGTACAAATCCTGACAATAATATAATAGTCTGTGTGTATATAAACCCAAAGTTATGTTATAAATGTACTGTGGTTTTTTTTTTTTTTTTTGAGAGGAATTACTACAGCAAATGTAAATATTTTTAAAAAATCAACTGGGACAATTTTTAAAGAAATATAAATATTTAGGAACAATTAGAATTTCTTACTAACTCTAAATCCTTTTCCTAACAAATATTTAATTTCGCTTTATATGTAGAGGATACCGTGCCAGACTCGGGGGGGGATACGAAAACAGTAAATTGTGATTTTTGTTTTTAAGGTTATTAAATCTATGGTGGAAAGAACATATATTCAAAACAATTAGGAAAGTTCAAAAGTATGAAACAAGCATTTGTTTCAACATGAAGTTCTTAGAGCACCTGCCTCCAAATTACCTGGTCACTTATGAAAAATACAGATTTCTTGGCTCCGGTCTCTATCTATTGAATCCCAATCTCTTGAAGTGTGGTTTGGGGGCTGTGCAGGGTTAAAAACACCCCAGATGATTCCAGTGCTCACCAAAGTGCTGACACCATGGTTCTAGGATGGTAAAGCAGTGAGAGGTTCCTTCCAGCTGGGACTGTTGAATAGTCAAGATGGAGTTTCACCTGGACCTTAAGTGCAAGGTCGGATTTTAAGAGGTTGAGATGAGAGTCAGCATATTTCAAGGGGATAGTGGGATGGGAACAACCTGACAGTTTATCTTTTTGTGGCAGGGTGAGTATTCTGATTTGTCTCAGGTATGGTGTATGAGAGGGATAAAAGTTTAAAAAGATACTGGAAAATTAGGTTGGTGTCATTTTGAAAGGGCCCTTGGTTTCTTTCCATAGATAAAAAGGAAAGCGTGTATTTCACACCTGCTAACAATAAATTTGCAAGATCGTAGTTTTAGAACTACTTAATCACCTCTTGTCGGTAGCTTCTTTCGTGTGTGTGTGTGTGTGTGTGTGTGTGTGTGTGTGTGTGTGCGTGTGCGCCATAACCTTTTTCTACCTTTGCTTCTTTTATTTTTGTTAAGATATTTTTGAATACTAAGCATCCTATATATCCTGAATACTTCACTGTATGTGTCAAAGAAGAAAATATTTTCTTACATAAAGACAGTACCATTATTACACTTAAAATTAATATAATTGTCTCATATGATTGAATGTCCAGCCCACATTCAAATATCCCCAGTTATACCTGTTGCTTTAAACACCTGCTTTTTCGCTTCCCCAAAATCCGATAAGATCCGATAAGCACCACTCATTGCATTTGGTTCTGAAGTTGCCTTTTATCTAGAACACTCTTCTCCCTACCCCTCTGCCCTCCTTTTCCCTCTTATTCCCTGCATGGTAACATCTGAATTGTAATGAACAGGATCAGAGAGATTTCACCTCTTTTTCCATTCATCCATTCATTTATTCATTCGCTTATTAATTTTTTAAAGAATTATTTGTTGAGCCACTTCTGTGTGCCAAGCCTTGTCCTTAAATCTGGACGTACAAGAGGATAACAGTGTCTTCCCTATGGTAAGTCAGGAATTATTTTGAAGGAAACATACTGGTTTTCTAATGGAAACAAAAGTACTGAGAATGTCATAAAAAAATACACGCACACGTGCACATGCCTACCCACATGCTAAACAGATTGCAGCAAACTTTCAAACAGAATATAAAGTAGTTTTTGTTTATTAAAACTCTGTTTCAGAGTTTATGATACATAGCCACAACGTTTCAACGACAGGAATCAAATGACATGATTTTCTAAGTTGCAACTTAAAAACAAAAACCTGTGGTTAGGACCAGGATGAGATTCCTCTAACTAACTTAGGCATCTAAACTTGGAATCTAGACCAAATAAATAATAGACAACAAATAAGACCCATTCAGAAATGAACATCATACAAACAGTTCTGTTTCGAGTGTGGGAAAGTATCAGGACATTGGGGGATTTTCTTTTGCTCCCGGAGTCTTACTGAGCTTGAGAAGAAAAGCCAATTGAGGAAATCTGGCAAGAGAAGATGGTGGGCGCTGATTCAGAGGAATAACTTGATTTTTGCTCTTATATCATCTGGTTTTCATGTAAAAACATTTTTAAATATGTTAAAGTGTGCTTAGGAGTGCCCTGCAGCCTCACTGTACTGGGAGTTGTCCTACCCCTCAGCCATCTGGACTTTTCTGGAGCTGCCTCAGGAATGGGCAATAGGAGGCCTTCCCTGGGAAGGTTCTTAAAACTGGAACCGAGAAAAGTAAACCAGTCTCCGAGTTCTAGAATGTAGGATGTAAGGCTTATGGTGTGAAGCCCCGTGTTTCCTGGCAGGGTTTCAGAGAGGGGGAAGGCACTGTGCAAAGAGAAAGAGAAGAGGGACGCAGCCGTGGAGAAGAGCGAGGGAGAGTCTGGCGGTATCGGAGTTGTCTGGGGTTCCACTCGCCACTGAGGATCACCCAGACTGCTTGCCGTCCTGGTCTTCCACGGGTCACACACCCAACCCAAGTTCTCTTGGCATAATTCCATTAAAAACATTCCAATCTGAGTGGGGTTTCTGTCCCCTACAACCTAGGACACAAATTATTTTATTTTCACCTATTTCTCTCCAATTATTTGGATGTTAAATACAAATTAATATGAAAGAAATATTGAAACAATAATAGCAATGCCTTAGAGTAATGCTTACAATATGCACTTTACTTATATTAACTTATTCTCAAAACGATCCTGTGAAGTAGCTTTTGGTATACGTGAAGGATGGTGAGATTAATTTGTCCAAGTTTTGTGTATGTATTGGTGCCAACATTCAAATCCAGATGGTCTGGCTTTGCCATGCAGTAACCGCTATGCTTCTCCGCCTCTGACTGCTGTTCCTCCTTCCTTCCCTACCAGCCTTCTATCCCACTCTGACTGCAGTGCCATTTCACAGTTATTAAATGAGCTAATGAAACTGAAGTGCCTGCTTTGAAAGCAACAGCCCTGTCTCATAAGTCTATGTGTTTGTGATCACCATTGGGCTTATTATCCTCTACTTTTATTAATTCTGTCACTCCTCACCCAACGAAGTTTCGATACAGGTTGTTCAGTTGGGGAGATACAAAGATAACTTAGGCAGAAGACCTCACTCTGAAGGCAGTGCCAAATAGCTGTGTGAATATCCTCAGATTTTAAGGTAAGCTCATCATCCAGGAATTAAACTTCAGTAGAGGATAATGTTCTCAGAATGTCTGGGGCTGGTCTGTTCCAGATTAAGAAATTTCCTGAATCATTTAAAGATCTTTTAGCCTCTCAAAAAGCTCATTGATCTCTCAGACACAAAGACACACACACATGTTTGTCCACCCCCTGCCCCCCCAGTCAACAACTGGGAATTGTCACGATTCCTGCGTCACCAGAGATTTGCTGTGATGTCACTGCCATCTTCCAGTAAAATCTGCATGATCTCGTCTACATCTTGCGGCCTCGCTTTTTGTTGCCTGGCGAACTGCCTCATCATCATGTGATGCTCCCTATGCAAACCATTCTTCAATTTTTATAAAGTCATGATTTAAAAAATATGCGATCATAAAAGGTTTGTTTCAAACAGTTCTGTTCCCTGAATATTAAAGTGTTTAGACTCCAGGTAGATATTCTGATATCTTTCATAATGGAAGACATAATGACCAAGACGGTTCCTTTAGAAGTGATCTTCAAGGAGGGGTGTGTGTGAGGCAGTGGTGCTGGTGGGGATTAATACTTGTTGAATGAATAATTTTATGGACCATTCAGTAAGGGGCCTGATTTCCTTAGGAACTTCTGTTTCTTTAAATAGTTGTCAAATTATTAGTGATTTCTTGTTCTAAAATGTCATGGTCACAGTAGACTGAATGCTTATGCATGGGTATTTTATAAAGAGTTGCTTTTTACTTTTGAAGACTGTGGAAAAATCTGCTGTGATCCTTCTGTCAGGTAAGCCATGCGAAGACTAAGGATTTTTACTCCCAGGCTATGTTAGAATCACTCCCTATAATGAGAAGAGGCACTGATAGGTTTGAGCTGCACAGAAAAAAAGGTTGCAAAGTAGTAGTTTAGGGAATAAGATGATTCCTAACCAAAACTGAAGATAAGGGCTTTGCTGAAATTTAATTCGGGCAACTAAGGTGAAATATCATTTATATACGAAAGAATGTGTAATGATATGGCAACCTAATTGAAGAAAGAATTTTTGAATAAAAGGATTTTTGCAAAGGGGGACAAGGAAGCTTTTGGAGGTGGTAGATATATACGTTTATTATCTTGATTGGGCCGATGGTTTCTCAGTTGCATAAATGTGTCAAAACATGCTTATAAACACACTTAACTGTAAATTTTACACCTTAAATGCGTGCAGTTTATTGCATGTCAATTATACCTCAATAAAGCTGTTAAAAAGAAAAAATAGTAAGGACTTGAATCATCGTGAGGCTTTCGAGCAAAATGCTCACCAGTGAGTCCTGACCAAGCAGTCAGCAGGCCTTCCCTCTGCCATCCAGCCTAGGAAAGGAGCCACGCCATCCATCATACAAGGGAGACCTTGATTAATCCCACAAAGAGGAATGTGCGAAATGCAATGGGAGTTCACCAAGAGGGAGATTATTTTAGAACCACTGCACATGAGGACTGGGGGAAAAATGAGAGGTTCTCTAATTTTCTGGGGAGATTAAGTTTTTAATGACTTGTCCAAGAGAACACAGCTATTGATTGGAAAAACAAAGAAAGCAAGGGAGAAGACCCAAGCTCCAAGACCCCTTGGAGAAGGGGTCTGTGAGCTACTCTTGAAGGCTAGTTGGGCTTGAACTCGTATCGCTGCGGGAGCCTTGCAGACAGAAGAGGCAGGTGGCCAGGCATAGAAGCAAAAAGAACGAGAAATGGATGGACAAGAAGACGTATAGTGAAAATGTAGAACATGAAGAGCAGCAGTGAGGAATACAGTTGGAACCTTTTTTTTGAAATCAAAGAATAATGAAATGAATGAACTTCTTTCTACGACCAGGATTCTACAGACTGGATAATTGTTTTCTGTGACACAGATCACTGTCTACCCAAGAGTTCTTGCTATTAAACAACATACGTACAGAGGTGTCTGTACATGTGAGGATTTTGTGGGTTTTTTTTACCTGAATAAACCAAGTTGCAATACATTATGTAATGTATTGCATAAATGTTTCATCTAAAAAAAGTTCAATGTATTTCTACGTGCATTTGTTATGACTATAAATGTATTTTTAAAAGGCCTAGAAGGATTCGCATCAAACTGGTTACTTCTGAGGAAGACGGTGGGATTGGGTGGGGCCACAAGATCTGTATCCAGAAATGTTTCAACAGAGAGAATATCTTCATGTCTTAACTATGTATTTAAAAATAACTTTAAAAAGGGTGCAAAAAAAAAGATACATTGAGAAACAAGACTATTTTAGTGCCTTGAAGACTAAAAAGGGAAAGTTGGAAGTGACTATATTAAAAAATCTATTATAGATGAAATTAGTTAATAAATGGAATTGTAAAATAAATATATTTTTTTTGGTGATCAAATCAGAAAAACATGCAAGAAATGTGAGAGAAGCCAAAGACATATTTATGTGTTAAAAAAACACTACGTCAGGGCTAGCCCTGGTGGCCTAGCGGTTAAGTTTGGCGAGCTCCGCTTCAGCGACCTGGTTCGGTTTCCCGGTGCAGACCTACACCACTTGTCTGTCAGTGGTCATGCTGTGACGGTGGCCCACGTGGAAAAAAAAGAGGAAGATGGGCAACAGATGTTAGCTCGGGGCAAATCTTCCTCAGCCAAAAAACAAAACAAACGAAAAAAACCACTACTTCACGTAGTGGAGAGTAAGCTTACAGAACTCATTTTTCACAGCGGTAGCATGGGTTAAAAATAAAAACAAGTTAACAAAGAATTTAGATAAATCCAGAGATGAAAGGCCTATATTGACTTATAAAGGAAAATTATGAGATTTGGGTTATAGTGCTAAATTTGGGGGGTTTTATCAAAGAAGGTAATATTTTCAGAGGTAGGATACCGAGTTACATGATGCCTGAGTATTCCCGGGGACAGGTTTATCCGTGTTCATCAAGTGTGACCTCCTCAGGCTTTTCCTTGAGCACCCAGTGGTCTACCTCCTCTGCCTGGAATAGTGGGAGATTCAGTGTCACCCTTGGGAACTTTCGAGCCTGGCCCTGTTGCCTTCCACTCTGAAGTCACTGATTATCAGGTCACTTGGGAGGAAATCCATTCCTCCTGTGATTGTAGCGTATCTAGTCCTCATTGTTCCCACAGCTCTTAACCCCCTCAAAGGTATGATTTTTGGCAATTTATCTGGCTTTTTCTAATTGTTGTGAGAGTTGTCTCGCCATGACCTCCTGCATCCTGCATGGCATGGAAGTCCTGCATCGATGCTCAGAACCTCATTTTGATGTTGCACATAATTACCGAGAGTGTATCTGATGTGAAGTACTTCCCAGAGGCTTTTCATTTGCCTGCAACTGGGAAGACAATCACGTGGCTTATGGGTTGAATTTCCTTGCAGAGCATGTGTTGTTGGTGCCATGCTTCTTCTAGATCTGGGTCCATACTCTCTGCGGGGGCCTGCCTTCTCTCTGTTTGGCACGGGCCCCACCACACCCCTGTTGTATTATTCCTGCCTGAATCCACAGCCCCTGTTAACTGCCTGGGTCCTGCAGGCATCTGAGTTGGTGATCTTCATCTACTCTAGCCCTGAGAAAATAGCATCCGTTCTTTGTTTCAGTGGCTTTATGTAGGTGATCCTGTCATCTTGGAGCTACTGGAATGTTTAAGTTGTCATCATGATCCATCTTCATACAGACTTTCTGGTTTATGTTTTGAAGATTATTCAAAGGAGTTATAAGAATATATATGTTTCCTTTTTATCCACCAATTCTCTTTTCTTAACCTATAAACTCTGAATTTAGTGCCAGGGAAAAGTCTTTAAAGAGTTGACATGTTTCTTCCTATGCAATAATGGAATAATGGCAGCCATAATTTACTATTCTATCTATCTATCTATCTGTCTATCTATCTATCTATCTATCTATCTATCTATCTATCTATCTATCTAATCTCATCTATCTATCTGTCTATCATCTCATCTATCTATCATCTCTATCTATCTATCTTCTATCTATGTCTTCTGTCTATCATCTATCTGTCTACCTGTCTATCTATCTATCTATCTATCTCTTCTGTCTGTCTATCTGTATCTATCTATCTATCATCTATATCATCTATCTCTCTCTCTCTCTCTCTCTATCTCTTCTGTCTATCTATCTCTGTGTATCTATCTATCATCTATATCTATCTATCTATCTATCATGTATTGGACCTTATTGTGAAGATAGGCAGAACCAAATTTGAATTTCAGTGACAGCAATGATGTTATCTTCTAGTAAAAATGTTTACATCCTCTTTTTAGTCCTCTGCCTGGAAATTTTCTACTTTTCTTAGTTATATCTTTTGTTGTAATCTATTTGAATTTATTTTGGAAAGAGGAGGGATATAAGTCATTTGACACATAAAGGTAATTTGTGTAAAAATTAAAAATTACACCTATTAATATAAATTTGAGTTTGCTTAATTAGCATGCAGAGCAGCAACAATTATGCATTACTTTAAATGCTAATCAGCTGAACATTTTCTTAAGGTATATTTGATTATAGTATTGAATTCTGCTCATATATGTGAATAATTTAGAATTCCTGAGATAAGCTTTATTCTTAACAACAAAACAAATAGAGTCAACATTTATCATCTGTTCATCTCCGAATGCATCATTTCCCTTATTCTTTAGAATAATCTTGGGAAGGAGAAAATGTCCATAAGAAAATTGAGGGAAAGTTGAATAGCATGTCTTAGAGTTCAGAGTGCCACAGTTTGTTGCGTTACACTTTAAATGGAGCCAAGACCACTCACTGTTTATACCTTTGCGGATGGAAAGAAATTGCTTCCTGTCATCATTTGTTCAGAAACAGAGGACATCTGGTGGTAGATTGTGTTGAAATCATTTGGCTGGGAAAAAAAGGAAAAAAATCATCCATTGAACAGCCTGCCAGATGGTTGACAAAGAATGCCTTTACTGATGTGTGGGACAATTTTTCTTAAGTACTGGGCTGTTCCTGAGAACAAAATGCTCAAATGAGCAGCAAGCTTCAGACAAAAAAATATAGCCAGCCTACAATGGCTCGCGGGGTGGGGAGCGGCCTTACTGAACTTTTTAGTCCTCAACTAATTCACTTTAGAGCACAGGTTTTTGAGAGTGAAGAGAATAGAGTATTTTGTGTTTCAAATCCAAAATCTTGAGATAATATATCGTTACTAAATTTAAAGCATCAAATCATTCCCAGTTTTCACACGTACCTGAAAGGATAGGCATCTAAGATTGAATAACACAAGCATACGGTTACCCTTGATCCAAGTCCCTTTCAGAATATTTTGAGATTGAAAGCAGTCTCCACACTTTGGCTGATGCCATCTTTTTATTCACCATGAATTAATTTAAAAGGGAGAATCATTTTACAAATAAGAAGCTGCTACTTTTCCTTGTCTTGGCAGGAAACTAAAAGAAGTACCTTATTGTTCTTTTTGAGAGCCTTGAATCTGGACATTGTTTGCTGGGTTTCTACCCACCCATTTTTCAGCTGCTTTGGAAACTTGGCCAGAAAAACCCAGACCTGTTCTGCCACCTTCCGGATGATGCAAGGCAGAGTCAGAGGACTTTGGGGTCAAAGCCAGGGTCCAGTCTTTGTCCTGCCATTTACTGCTATGCACACTGGGGAAATTACCTAGTCTTTCTAAATTTCAGTTTCACAGACAGTTGTTTTGAGGATTAAGTGAGAACGTGTTTATGTTAAATATTGAGTAAATGTCAGCAGTAGTAATAATGGTAATAATTATCTGCCTCAATGACAAACACCCAACCTTTCCTGTTTACCTTCTCTATTAAAATGCATATTTCCACCAGTGAACCTCTAAGTATGGTTTCTTGCTCCTGTCTGAATCTCTTCCATGAACACAGATTTAAGTGTCTGTCCTGTCTTTGCATTAAACACTGTCTCTGTCTATCTTAGTCAGCTTGGGCTGCCATAACAAAATACCATGGACTGGTGGCTTAATAAACAGACATTTATTTTCTCATACTGTTAGAGACTAGAAGTCCAAATCAAGGTGCCAGCGTGGTTGGTTTCCAGTAAGGGCTGTCTCCTTGGGTTGGCAGACTGCCACCTTCTCACTATATCCTCATATGGCGGAGGGAGAGGGAGAGCAGGCGCTCTGGTATCTCTTCTTATAAGGGCACTAATCCCTTCATGGGGGCCCCACCCTCATGACCTCATCTAATCCTAATCACCTCCCAAAGGCCCCGTCTTCTAATACCATCACATTAGGGGTTAGGCTTCAACATATGAGCTTGGGAGGACACAGTTCAGTCCACAGCAGTGTCTGAACACAAGGGCCATTCTGGCTTTGCCTTTCTTAGTTCTCATTGCTCAGCTCAGTGCTTCCCAAGGAAGAGGAAGTCAAACTGTACTGTTGCCTAATTAAGTGACCGGTTCAATGGTTGAACTTCTCAAAGTGACGCAGGAGCTCTGCCAGGTGAGCTGCAGACACTGTACGTCTGAAAATTCCTAAGCTCCCAGGATCACCTGAAAAAATAGGAGACAACACTTCTTCTGGTGGCACCTTGGAGGAAATGATTGGAGGTGGGCCCCCCAACTGGCAACCTTCTTGGATAAATGTCCACTCTAGGCAGTAGAGCGTGGTGGTTAAAGCACAGACTCCAGAGTTCAGAAGGCCTGAGTTTAAATGCCAGCTCTGCCACTTTCGAGTTGTGTGAATGTGGGCCTCAATTTTCGCACCTGTAAAGTAAGGATAGTAGTAGTAACTTCCTCAGAGGGTTGTTGTGAAGATTATGTGATGCACTCATTCACACACACACATCCACAGTCTCTCTCACACACTCAGTGCTCAGAGCTGTCTCTGGCACACAGTAAGTGCTGTATAAATGTAAACTGTTGTTATGATTATTATACATTTGGGGAGACAGGACTGTGAATGTGTGTCCTTGTCATCTGCTTTCCAATACCTCTACGGGGTGGGCCAAAGTCTGGAGTGCTGATGCCAGGCTGACTCCAGCTGATCAAGCTCATTCCATTCTTGAGCACCTCCCCCCTTCTAGTTTCTTTGGACAAAAGAAAAGGAGTTAGAATTCACGCTTGTCTCTAGGATTAAAAGGAGTGTGTGGTTTCTTGTTTTCCTTGTCTGTGAGCTGGTGAGGGTTCATACACAGTTGAGGAATTTATCCAGGGGATGAGCTTTTGATTTCAGTTTATCCTACTTTTATGAGATTTGTCTTTTTTTTTTCTTTTCCAAGAATCTATCCAGGCAGGCCAATTCTAGTTATTGATGAAAATACACATTGTTATCATTTTATGTTGTTAGTCAACGTACTACGGTTGTTGACTTGCAAAGGGAAAATTTAGAGGTGGGGAAAAATAGAAAGAGTTTGATCTAGACTCTTAGAAAAGTCTGTGTTGTCCTGACCTCAGCTATGATTTTTCAGTGAATATGTAGATGGCTAAGGAATTGGAAATAAATGCTGGTTGCCATTGCACGTGGTTGTTCCTGTATCTAGTTAAGAAATGGTCCAGCAGAATCTGTACACTGTGTGATTATGTTTCTAATAACGATAGCTACCTTTCATTGATAAATCGTTATCATGTGCAAGGCATTTTATATACATTGTCTTTGAAAAGGACATTTCATCTGTGCCAGGATATCTGCTCAGGATGTAGGGGTAGATTTTACTCCACTTCTCTGACATTGGTTGGACTATAGAGTTTAGTTGCTACTGAGGGACACTGGGGGAAACCCTCCATTATGAATCTGTCTGTAACGATAAGTTTACATAGAAGTAGGGGAGTTTCCTCTGAGGAAAGGGGCCCACACTGATGGTTCCCATTTGAAATTCACAGTCAGCTGTTAAACTCGTTCAATTGACGTATGCAAACTTCACTATAGCTTGCTTGAAGAAAGGAGCATTAGGCTCTTGAGAGTGAATTCATCCCCAACAGAGTAGTTGTGACCGCTGGGTGAGGTTCTGTCTCAGGGGCTGGAGGTTGAAGGGAAGCACTGGTGGTGAGACTGTGAAGTAGGTGACACCGGAAGCCCATAATTCTAGTCAAAACTCTCACCCAGGAGCAGCGTCTGTGTTATTGAATCAAAGGCCTTACCACATTTGGCACCCAGGCCAGTTTTGTCATGGAGTGCTCCTGTCTGAGCCTATCTTTTAAAGAAGATGCATTTATCAAACCTTGAGGAATTATGACAGCCTAAGGAGCTGTACCCCAGCTGTGGTGGAGTCCTGGTTGATTCAGTGACTGTGGCACCAAAGACAACAGGAGCTGATGGTCTGGTTGAGCCCACACTTCTGAGGCTTGCCCAATTTTAACAAGTGGTGACACCCAGCTTCTGCTTTAGGGACAGTGAAGAGGGAGGAACCAAGAGAAGATCTTTGCCAAGCATCATCACTGCAGATACCACTATAGCAAGAGCTATGTCATTTCATGGCTCTAAGGTCACTTTGGGTCACAAGTGGATCACCTGGGCCACCAACCTCTCCTCTTTTTCCTCTTTACCTTCTTTTATCTAAGTATAACCCAGAGCAATCTCCTTCTACTTGGCTGGAGTAATAGTTGGAGCTCAGGAATGAGCACCAGTGGTGAACTAGAGACGTGCTAATTCTCAGGTGTTGGGAGAATGTGGGAATCCAGGGGGAACTAGCTTCCAGAGGAGTCAGTATTTGAGCCAGAAGCTGTAGAGTCCTCCTCCCTGGAGAGCACATCCCAGTTTCTGCTCCTCTTGCAACTGGCAAGGACAACCAGCGCCAACCCTAGAACACGAATAAGCAACTCTGGAGATGCTTAAGCTTAAAGGGCAGCAGGGGGTGGAGCCTGGAGAAAAGCGGATTCCACATAGTTGGAATATGTAAGTGCTTGGTGGTCGATTTTTGGAATATCGATATGAGGATGGCATTGTTTCCCAAGATGGTGAGAAATAGCCATGCTAGCTGCAATGCTAAACTGTGTAACTGTTGTGAAAGACAGATGATATTGTACCTATTTCACAGATGAGAAAACTGAGACTAGGCAAGGTGAGATGATTTAACCTTTGCTGGTAAGTCGCAAAGCCAGGCTTTGGAACCCGTAGAACCAGGACTCAGGCTTTTGTTACCATGCTGTCTATTGTTTGTATGGTGTTTCTTTTCATACATATGCCTGATATGTGAGAAAAGAATATGGAAAAAAACAAAAAAAATAATAATGTGAGAAAGAAAAAAAAAATTTTCAAGTACACCTGGATACTTAAAGTCTAAATCCCTTGGTCCAGAAGTTTCACATTAAGCTAATTTTGCATTGTCTTATGTCATTTTCTTGCTCACTAAACTGTATGTAGTTAGCATAATTCCTGAATCAAATACTCCTTAAGGTAATGCTCGAAGATAATGTTTATAGAAAGCTAGAAACGGCAAATATATATATATATATATATATATATATATGTTAAAATATATTTTCTTAGATATTTTATATATATAATTTTTTAGACAATTTATTACTTTAAAAATAGTCTTAGAATGGTAGTTTTTACAATGCTACATTACGACTTTGGTCACTGGTAAGAATAAAGAACGCGTGGGAGAACATTGTGTGAAGATGTGGTTTGTGAGAGAGAGATTATGGAAGGGATGGAAATATTCTCAGAAGAGCAACAGAAAATTTTACATTTGTACAATACTTACAGTTTTCAAATTGTTTATATATGAATCACTTTGCTCAATGAACAGGTGAAATAGTAGGACAAGCGTCATCATTTTCTTCTTTTCGGATAGGCAAGCCGAGGTTCAGAGAGGTCATCTGATTTACTCAAGGTCACTCACCAGTTAATGGCAAACTGGAATTAGAATTTCTAACTTTTGGTGTTTTACTCTAATGTTCTTTTCATAATCTGGAATTTGTGACATTGCTTTTTTTTTAATGAAAAATATGAAGGAGCCTCCATGAACACGTTCTCAGAGTTTTGCAAAAACATTTGAGCATACTGTTAATTTGAAAAAGCTTCATAGTAATCTTTAAGAAGAGGGTTTCTGTGATTCTTACTTGAGTTAGTGTTTTGTGCATGTGGCAGGTTTTGGAGAGGGCCGGGCATGTGATTGTGCAGTCCTTTTGAGGAGTTTGGCCTGGCCTCAATTCTCAGTCATGAAGCTGCAGTGACTCAGGCATCTGCTAGAGCAATGACATGGAATTTACTGATCAATGGGCCATTAAAAATTGGACAAATTACTGACATTTTAGCATATTAATTTAGGTTGCCAGTATATAATATTTTTCTTAATTTTATGATTGTTTCAATTCAGTAACATTTAAGTACAATAACCCATGTAAAAGAGAAAGAGCTTTAATTGAATTAGTGCTAGGATAATTATGATGTGGACATTAAACTAATGTTCCCTGGGAGAATGATTGTCTTGGTAAGATGCCTCCATATTGTCTATTTATGAAGACACACAGTGCTTTTTGAAACTGATTTATTAAAAATGCATTGCACCCAATAAACTAAAGTCCAGGAACAGATGGCTTCACTGGTGAATTTTACCAAACAGTTAACACCAATCTTTCTCAAACTCTTCCAAAAAATAGAAGAAGTGGAAACACTTCCAAAATCACTTTACAAGGCCTGCATTACCCTTTTACAAAAACCAGATGAGGACACTACAAAAAAAGAAAATTATAGGCCAATATCCCTCATGAATATAGATGTAAAAATTCTCAACAAAATATCAGAAAACTGAATTCAACAATACATTAAAAGGATCATACACTATGATCAAATGGGATTCATTCCAGGGGTGCAAGAATGGTTCAGCATCTGCAAGTCAATCAGTGTGAAATGCCACATTAAGAAAATGAAGGACAAAATACTGATGAAAGAACTTGAAGAAGACACACATAAGTGGAAAAATATTCTGTTCTCATGGATTGGAAGAAGTAATATTGTTAAAATATTCATACTACCCAAAGCAATCTATAGATTCAATGTAATTCCTATGGAATTTCCAGTGGAGTTCTTCATAGAAATAGAATGAATAATCCTAAAATTTGTACAGAACCACAAAAGACCCCAAATAGCCAAAGCAACCTTGAGAAAGAAGAACAAAGCTAGAGGCATCATGTTCCCTGATTTCAAACTATATTACAGAGCTATAGCAATCAAAACTATATTACAGAGCTATAGCAATCAAAACAGTATGGTATTGGCATAAAAACAGAGACATAGATCAATGGAACAGAATCAAGAACCCAAAAATAAACTCACGCATATATGGTCAATTAATTTACAACACAGGAGCCAAGTATATGCAAAGGGGAAAGGACAGTCTCTTGAATAAATGGTGTTGGGAAAACTGGACAGCCGCATGCAAAAGAATGAGACTGAGCCAGTTATCGTACAATGTACACAAAAATGAACTCAAAATAGATTAAAGACTTGAATGTAAGACCTGAAACCATAAAACTCCTGGAAGAAAACATAGTGGGTAAGCTCCTTGACATAGGTCTTGGCAATGATTTTTTGGATTTGACGCTAAAAGCAAAGGCAACAAAAGCAAAAATAACCAAGTGGGCCTACATCACACAAAAAAGCTTTTGCACAGCAAAGGAAACCATCAACAAGATGAAAAGGCAATCTATGGAATGCGAGAAAATTTTTGCAAATCATATACCTGATAAGGGGTTAATATCCAAAATATATAAAGAACTCATACAACTCTATAGCAAAAAACCTCAAACAATTTGATTTAAAAATGGGCAGAGGGTCTGTATAGAAATTTTTCAAAGGTGATATATAGGTGGCAAACAGTTATACGTGAACAGATGCTCAACATCACTCATCACCAGGGAAATGCAAATCAAAATCACAATGAGATATCACCTCACACCTCTCAGAATGGCTATTATCAAAAAGATAAGAAATAACAAGTGTTGGCGAGGATGTGGAGAAAGGGAACTCCTGTGCACTGTTGGGGGGAATGTACATTGGTGCAGCCACTATGGAAAACAGTATGTAGGGTCCTCAAAAAATTAAGAATAGAACTACCATACGATCCAGCAATTCCACTTCTGAGTAGTTATCCAACAGAAACAAAAACACTAACTCAAAATTATATATGCACCTCCGTGCATATATAATTATGCATATAAGCATTATTTATGATAGACAAAACATGGACAACCTAATGTCCACTGACAGATGAATGAATAAAGAAAATGTGGTATATGTATAGTCATGCATTGCTTAATGACAGGGATACATTCTGAGAAATGTGTCATTAGGCGATTTCCTCATTGTGGGAACTTCATAGACTGAAATTCACAAACCTAGATGGTGTAGCCTACTACATACCTAGGCTGTATGGTTCTAATCTTATGGGACCACAGTCACATATGTGGTCCATTGTTGACTGAAACATCGTTATGTGACACGAGTGTATACAATGGAAAATTAGCCATAAAGAAGAAAATCCTGCCATTTGCACCAATATGAATGGACCTTGAGGGTATTATCCTAAGTGAAATAAGTCAGACAGAGACAGACAAATACCACATGATCTCACTTATGTGTGGAATCTAAAAGCAAAAAACAAAACTGAACTCATAGATACAGAGAACAGATTGCTGGTTGCCAGAGGCAGGGGGTGGAGGGTGGGTGAAGTGGCTGAAAGTGGTCAAAAGGTACGAACTTCCAGTTATTAGAGAAATAAATCCTGGGGATGTAATGTACAGCATGTTGATTATAGTTAACAATACTGTATTGAATATTTGAAAGTTGCTAACTATGTCTGGTGATGGATGTTGACTAAACTTATTTAGGCAATCATTTTGCAATATATACACATTTCAAATCATTATGTTGTACACCTAAAATGAATACAATGTTATATGTCAATTATATATCAATTAAAAAAAAGTCTCCATGCTGCCTCCCCAACCTTTTGATCCCTTTCCAAGGCAGGTGACAAATAGCAATTGCTGCTGGCACAAAGCTAAAGGGAAATTGTTAAAATTATTACATGACCTTGGGATCAATCAGTAATTTGAAAAACATGCTGGAAAAGAAATCATTACCTTTTTAGAGCTTTAATAATAGGCTCTGACTCAGGCTCTACTGTCCTGACTTGCTGATTAGAACCCAAGTCTAGGATAAGTAACCACCACTTCCTCATTTGTAAAATGGGTTTTCTTGGCACTACCCTTTACTTCCCTTATAGAGATTTCCTAAGGAGTCACTAGACTGCTATTAAAACAAAAATAAAGGGACTGGCCCTGTGGCGTAGCTGTTAAGTTCGCGCATTCTGCTTCAGCGGCCCGGGGTTCGCCGGTTCGGATCCTGGGCGCGGACCTACTCACCACTCATCAAACCATGAGGTGGCGTCCCACATAGAAGACCTACAACTCTACACCTGTGATATACGACTATTACTGGGGCTTAGGGGAGGGAAAAGGAAAAGAGGAAGATTGGCAACAGATGTTAGCGCAGGGCCAATCTTCCTCAAAAAATAAAGTTGGAAAATTTCAGAAGAGGACTTCCATGTATTTATTACAAACATCGTTCTGAATCATATTGTACATGTTGCATGAGAAAATACAATGCAAACACTGATTTTGGATACCGGTTATAATACGACTGTTCTCTAATCTTTGAGAAAAGCATTATTGAGTGCACCAATTCTACCAAGACGACTGAGCATCTCAAAGCATCTTGTTAGCTCCAGGACACAGAAAATGACACTGTTGCATTTGCTCCTTAGAGTCCCCTACAGACAGTACACTCAGGTGTGTTTGTGTGTTTAAACATCAAGACCATCTAAATCAGTTAAAGAGTCGAGCAGAATTGACCTCCAGTTTGCAAGCTCAACCACACACAACATAACCTGAGCTGGATCTTAGACTCCATGGTTTTTATCGCAACACTTGTGGAACAGAAATGAAAAATGCGCACACCTAACTGAGTGAAGCAGACAACCTCATTGTCAGCCAGAAGGAACTGGTGTTTCAGACCTTGTCGTTGTGTTTTTTGTGTGTACTGAGCCGGTGATACAACAAATGATTGTAGTAGAATGTATTTTAACTTCGGTCTCTTTTTATGACCACATGTATTGAAACAATTAAAAATCTTGAAGCAAACATTTGTCGTTTTGCAAACAAATCAGAAGTACCCAATGTCAAGTAGTGGCGAGAAATTTCCATTTCACGTTTAGGTGTCTTAGCACGGAGGGAACTGGGATCTTTGCGTGGGGACTGTGAGCTCCATGAAGAGAGGAGCTGGGTCCGTCTTGCTCAGTACCGTGCCCCCCTACCTAGCACGCTGTCTGACACACAGGAAGCACCCCTACTTCTCTGTATAACTGATTGATTACGAATCATTCAACAACAGCATTCGTTTACTTAACACGTAGTTCAGAGTCCCTCTATGTGCCAGTCACTGTTACAGGTGTCAGGGAACAGTGGTGAATAGAAGTCCCTGCCTTCCTGTGTGGTGGGGCAGACACCAAGGAAATAGACATATAATGACATATCAATGGCCCTAAGTGCTATGAAGAAAAGTAAAGCTGCTTAAAAGGACAGAGAACCATACAAGGTGCCATTTTGGCTACAATGGTCAGGAACATTCTATTTGCGATGGTCACCTTTGATCGGAACGCTGAAGGAAGTGAAGGAGCACCATGGCCATCTGGGGACACAGCATTCCAGGCAGAAGGAACAGGAAGTGCAAAGAAATGTGCTTGATGAGTTCAAAGAAATGAAAGGAGGTGTGTGTGGTGGAGGCAGAATGATGTTGGTTCTAATCGTAGTATTAGGGGCCATGGGGCTGGCCCCTCAATTTTATTTTTTATGAAGACAAACAGGTTGACAGTTGCATTCATGAGTCAAATCATTACAATAAGTTTTCTATACATTTTCTGTGTTAAAAATGGGTAAATAATAACTTCTTATAAAGGTCTCATTGGTATTATTACCTCTCACATGCCTGGCAAACTCAATCACCAATATAAACAGACATGTAAAAATAAAGAAGAAAGACTTTTGGATAGCCAAATAACGGTAACAAAATCCACATGCCGAAACTAATGTACTCTTACTCATAGGTGAGCACTCTGTTAGTTACAGGCGTTTTCCTTCCATTTTACACTCAGAACTATGCTTCTCTTTTTCATCCATCCCTCAGAAGACTGGGAATGGGAAATAAAAGCAGAGGGGAAAGAGAGGTGACAAAGGCAGGTAAAATGCCTTCAGTAAAAAAGCAATACTTGAGATCTAAGCAGGAAGGTAAAGGCGAAATGATGATGATAATAAACATTTATTTCTATCCATCTATGATGATATATATAGATCTATCTATTTATAGATCTGTGATAATTTTAGTTGTCAAGTTGGTTAGGCCATGGTACCCAGATATTTGGTCAAACACTAGTCTAGATGTTTCTGTGCAGGTATTTAGATGAAATTAGCATTTAAATCAGAAGATTTTGAGTAAAGCAGATTACCCTCCATAATGTGGGTGGACCTCATCCAGTTGGTTGAAGACCTTAAGAGGAAAAAGACTGACATCCATTGAGGAAGAGGGAATTCTGCCAGTCTAAGTGATCTTTAGAAGAAAGGAAAAGGCCCTCTTCTTAGAAAGACCTATTCTTAAAATTATTAATAAGACTTTAAAATGAAATACGTTCTTTGAAAATTCTTTTATGTGGAAAATTCTCTTAAAAATTCCTGAAAAATAAGATATGTAATTTTCTTGGAATCTGATATTATCAAATGAAAGTTATAATTTTTTTTTTTGTCTTTAAGACATTAGAATAAAGTTCTATTTAGAAGTAATGGAGTAAAGGAAGTTTTAACTTTAGTTTTCTCTCTCAAGTGAGTGAAGTCAATAAAAAGAATTAAAATTAGAGAAAAGAGAACTAAAAAAATGGCCACAATCTCAAATCAGAAACTGTGAACTATTCCTGTTGGTTGTACGTTGTGGAATTAGGACTATGATGTTGAAGCAACATATACTTACTTGGTTATATATTTTGCCTAAAACAAAAGTCACAATCCTGCAAAGAACATTCAGCTTTTTTTTTTCTGTAAGGATCGTCTCTGGAGTAAGCCAGTTCAACACTAGAGATTAGTAGGGGAGATAGGTCCCATGCCAATGACACTTTGTATTACCTGAGAACTAGGCTTCCCTCTGGGGGTGACGGGGGGTGTGGGAGAGTGATTGCTCATTATGCTAAAGAGTGATTTGATTACTCTAAGCCACACTGATCACTTGAGGGCTGGAAACTGAAAGATATGTCCCTAATGCAAAGGAAATAAAGTTTTAATGAGATGGTGGGTATTGTTGGAGGCAATCCAGGAGAGTGGAGACTATGTGCTCTCCTAACGCACTCACAACCCATACCCTTTTAACCCACAGCTCCTCATGCTTAGAGCAAGTAGCTGACCCCATTAAAAAATAATCGTCATAAAGGAATGTACACATAAAGTATCTATGCATAAAAACTGCAAAAAGATGAAATAAACATAATCGAAACTAGATGAAGAATACACATTACAAGGGGAATGACCCCAAAAAACAGACAAGTAATTTTCAAATAATGTTTAAACAAATAATTTTCCAGTGTTTAAAAAATAACAGAGAACATAGTATCTCCAAAGTCAGAGCATAAAGAAAACAGAATGAGAGGAAAGTGTGCTAGAGGAGCTCATAGACAAAATGGAAGGAAAATAAAACATTATAGATATGAAAACTATTAGAAGCAATAAAAAGAGCATAAACATATATGAAAACAGGATCAGGGGTTGGTAAATAGATTTGAGGAAATGATCCAAAATGAAATGGCAAGAATAAGGATATAAACATGATTGTAGGGAATCCAACTCATGCACAAATTTCTACAAGAGGTAGTAGAGTTTTAGTTCAGTAGCAGATTCTGTATTTCAATTTCTAACTTTAGGGATGATGTATTAGTTATCTGTTGCTATGTAACAAATTTCCCCAAAACTTAGTGGCTTAAAACAACATTTATTATCTCACAGTGTCTGTGGGTTAGGAATCCAGGTGTGGCTGTGTTGGGTCCTTTGACTCAGGGTGTTTCAGAGCCACAGTCAAGGTGTTAGCTGGGGCTGCAGTCATCTCCAGGCTCAGCTGGGGAAGGATCTGCTTCCAGGCTCACTCAAACAATTATTAGTAGGATTCAGTTCCTCATAAGCTATTGGGCTGAAGGTCTCAGTTTTCAGTTGGCTGTTGACTGGAGATACCCTCACTTCCTTGCCATGTTGTCTGTCTATAGTGTAGTTCACAACATGGCAACTTGCTTCATCGGTGAGAAAGAGAGAAAGAGAGGAAGAGAGCAGAAGTCACAGTCTTTTGTAACCCAATCTTGGAAGTGATGTTCTATTACTGTTGTTGTACTACATTAATTATAAGCAAGTAGCTAGGTCTAGTGCACTCTTAAGAAGGAGGGGATTACATAAGGGCCTGAATATCAGGAGGTGAGGATAATTGGGAGCCATTTTAGAAGCTGCCTACCACAGGTGGTGCACCTTTTTATCCACTTTTTGTGGATAGAGAAGTGACCCAAAGTTAAATATATATGAACTGTGGACATTGGTGAATGGCCTAGCTGGCTGGTTTGGAGCTGGGAAGGGAGGGAATTGGAAAATTGAAAACACAAAGGTCTGTGATAGAGTCCTGTGGATGGACATGGGAGTGGATAGGAAGTATGAAAATTTTTCTTTCACATATTAATGGCCAGTGATGGAAGAGAGACTAACAAGCAACTAAAACATGATTTGTCCAGGTGATGTCAGCCAGCCTCTGTCACTGGCCAACCCAGTGAACAAAGTGGCTGTGGTTGCAGAGATGGAGGCTGTACACGGGTCTAACAGTATGGGCTGCCATTTACCAAGACTAACCTACTGTCACCACTGAATATCCAATCTGCCAGCAATAGAGACCAACTGAACTTCCACCATGTTACCATTTCTTGAGGAGACCAACCAGCCATTTGATGGCAAGTCAACTGCACTGTGTCTGTTCCACGCTGGGAGACCCAGAGACTTGTCCTAACAGGGATAGACCCATATGCTGAGTCTGGGTTTGAATTTATTGCCTTCAGAGAGTCAGCCAGCACCACTATGGGAGGGCTTACAGAGTGTTTGATTCTCCAGTAGAGGATCCCATATAACATCACATCAGACTAAAGGCCCATTGTACATCAAAAAATGTGGGAGAATGAACTCATGACCGTGGGATCCATCAGTCTTATTATACACTGTAGCATCCAGAAGCAGCAGTGTGCCCTGATAGAGTGTAGGAAAGGTCTTCCAAAGGCATAGCTGAAGGCCTTGTCAGAGGCAATACCCTATGAGGTTGGAAAACCATCCTCCAGGTGACAATATACTCCTTGAATCAAAGACCTTTGTACGCCGTGTTCCCAAAAGGAAAAATACATGGGTTCAGGAACTGAGATGTAGAAATAGAAGCACCTCTTACTATTGCTCCCATTGACCCATTTGGGGAATTTGTGCCTAATATCCCTGCAACTCTGGGCTCTGAAGGGTTAGAAGTCTTGGTTCACAAAGCAGGAACACTTTCTCTAGGGAATACTACAAGAGTCCTATTGAACTATACACTACATCTGCTTTCTGGGCACTGCTTTTTGAGCTCATTATGCTAAGACGTCAGGAGGGAAAGAAGGGGAATTATCATTTTGGCAGGGTAACTGACTTTGATAATGAAGAGTTGTTATTATACAAAGGAGGCAGGGAAGAATGTCTGGTACCCGGGTGAGCCATTTGGGTGCCTCTTGGTGCTCTCTTGCCCAATTGTGATGGCAAATGGACAAGTGTAGCAGCCCTAGCCTGAGAAGAGCATGGTGACCAAGGGCTCAGTCCCTTGAGGGATGAGGGTATGGGTTATACCACCAGATAAGTCACTGAAACCAGCAGAAGTGCTAGCTGAGGGTGAGGGGAATCTAGAATGGTTAGTGGAGAAGAGAGAAGTTGAGTATCAGTTGGGGTCTGATACCAGCTGCAGCGGTGGGGGCTGTAGTTCATCACACTAACCTTCCTTTTCTAAGTTTCTCTGAGAAAGAGAGGCTACCAGAATCCTGAAGAATCCGCTTCCCAAACCTGCATGAAGTAGTGGATCTGAGTAGCAGAAGGGGTAGACTGTGGTGGACCCCAAGGTGTGCTTCTCAGAATCCTCTTCAAGGAAGACCCTTTGCCCCTGTTCCTGCTAGTTCTGAGGGTGCATAATCTTCAGTTGTCTTACTCTTCTGGGATTGGTTCAGCTGTAGGCATCTCTTTTACCTAAGGTCACATGCTTTCCAGAGTGGCCCACAACCAACGACTAATTGAGGTGGGATAGGAAATCTTTTGGCTCCAGAGCTCCCTGTGAGGTTGGCTGAGCCTGCATTGGAGCTCTACTTCCTCCTGGGCCCAATCCTGCTTACGTCTCTCTCTTACAAAAGTGATGATTCCAAGACTCCTCATTAAACACCCTGTACACTAAACTTCCTCTTGGAGTCTGCTTTCTGGAGAACCCCAAAGAGAACCTGTCTCCTAACAAGAGAAGTGTGACCCATTTCTATTCTCAGATTGCCCATCAACCTTTGATTTTTCTCTACTATCTTAGGTTTTGTTCACACGGAGGCAGACCTGGGAGAAAGATGTGAGTGCAGGTATTTGGGAGATGATTTGAGACGTGATTCCAGAAAGCAATAGGGGAGTGGAGAAGTGGGTTGGGGAAGGGAAGGAAACAAATAAAGGATGCATCATTATGCAGGTTACTACCGTAGGTAAATGGGGCTCAATCCCTCTGAGGAACTGTGGGAGATAGTGTAGAACACACCTCAGAATTAACCCACCAAGGGGCAAAGGAGCAGAGGTATTTATCCCATCAGATATTGGTTGAAAGTGGCTCTTGAGGTGCTTTAACTCCCCGGAACTAGAGAGAGAGGGCCAACCAGGATCTGGTAGCCAGAGGAAGCCCTTAGTCAGGCAACAGATGATTACATTTTGAAACTGTTAGGGCAGCATTCAGGGGAATGGTGAATGTTAAAAGGATGTGGGATAGGCATCTACAGCATCTGCTACAATTGTCCATCCCAAACTCTGGAACTTGTTCAAGAGACAGGGGTGGAGTGAACCCTATCTCAGCTACGAAATGTTCGAGCTCAAGTCATGGTCCCTCTGATTCTCTCTTTTGTCAGTTGATCAGATTTTTTCTATATTTGTGCTGCTACTTTTGTCCTGTTTATGGTGTAAACTTTATGCCCTACTCCTCCTTCATGGCTTTGCCTCTTGAATCTCAAATCCCAGATTTTTGGAAAAACAAAAAACTCTTCTGTCTCTTAAGTGCCTGGCTCTTGAAACAAAAATGTTTATCTTTCAAGACAACTTTCCACGCTGTAAGTTTAAAATAAACTTATTTAGCAACTTGATTGACTTATATTTTTGCCCACTCACTCATTGATACCATAAATCCACGTGGCAAGCTGGATGGATGCCTCAAGACAATATGAAAATAATTCAGCAAATAGAATTTATATTAATTATCTCTTAATATACTTAACAAATGTGAGTGGGAAGAAAAGGTAAGAAGAACAAGTGGATAATGTTCCCATCTTCTAGAGCACAAAGTTCATAGACACTGTTTAAATTTTTAAAATGTAGGTTGAAAGAATGATTTCTTATAACCTTTTTCAGCTTTAGAGAAATCTTCTGTGAACTTATGTTAGGTATTTAGAAAATATTTATTTTAATGCCTAACAATTCTTATATCACTTCAGTTTCTATTTGTCTCATTAAGCACAATTAAATAATTTTAATTTAAAATGTCATGTATGTAAAATCCCATTTTCAAAAAGTCTGTGTGTTTATCATCTTTATGTTTTTCTAGCTTTTCTTCTGTGTCTATACATAGAAAAATATCCACAGAGCTAGTCAACAAATATTCAGAAAATGATTTCTACATGTTAGGATTTTAGGGGATTTAAACATATTTTGCTTTGTATTACACTGTTTTATTTGATTACTTATAATGAGTGTGTACCGTTTTTATGAAAATAATAATGTTATTTAAACTTAGCAAAGAAAATCAGAATAGAACCAAAGGGAAATCCATACCAGAATACATTTGTAGTGTTCTCAGTAGATGATAAACTCAAATATCAATTGCATCATTACAATTTAAGGAATACCATCATATGAATATGAGCTTGAATTCATTAGAACTTTTGCTTTTATTAAGCAGGAATTTAATTTTTTTTTTTTTTTGGTGAGGAAGATTGGTCCTGAGCTAACATCTGTGCCCATCTTCCTCTATTTTGTATGTGGGATGCTGCCACAGCATGGCTTGATGAGCGATGCGTAGGTCTACGCTGGGGATCTGAAGCTGTGAACCCCAGGCCACCAAAGTGGAGCACGTGAACTTAACTACTACACCACCAGGCTGGCCCCTAATTTTTTTTCTTTGCTAAAAGTATATGAATGCAAGCATCTTTATCACAAATGATTCAGATCACTCAATCAGTATAATGTGATAGACTGGGTTCTCAATTAAAGCTTTGATGTGATGTAGTCCTCAATCTGTACTTTACTCCTGGCTCTATTTGGTGGAGCTTCAAAAACTAAAATATTTACACATATACCCACAGTGACCACATCTCCTTTGCCTAAGAATACAAAAGTATTTAAAGCTACTTGAACTGTTAGTGATGAAGAATGCTAGCAAAATGAATGTTTTGTTACAAGGAAGCCCAAGACTAAATAGAAGAATAAAAGGGTAATAAGCAACACTTACATCCTGAAAAGATATTCTCTGAGCAAAAATTATCCAAAACCCAACTTGTCAGCAAAATTCACTGGGGCTAATGAATAAAAAGAAACAAAATGTTATTCTATTGCTCTTGTAAAAATTTTGATATATGACAAGAATTTCAGTTTCCCGTAGAATAAGAATGTTTCTGAAGGGCTAAGGTCTCCCATACTCAGTCTTTACTTGCTCCAAAGCATACAGAAAATGCTTGAAAAATACATGCCCCTTGGATAAATGGAAGGCAGCAATTTAGATATCCCTTTTCAAACCCCCCACCTCATAGATATCCTCACTATCCAAGAAGTGGTTGCAAACTTTTTATTTTATTTTTTTGGTGAGGAAGATTGGCTCTGAGCTAACATCTGTGCCAGTCTTCCTCTATTTTGTATGTGGGACGCTGCCACAGCATGTCTTGATGAACAGTGCCTATGTCCGTGCCTGGGATCTGAACCCAAGAACCCTGGGCTGCCGAAGCAGGGCGCATGAACTTAATCACTATGCCACTGGGCCGGCCCCGGTTGCAAACTTTTTTAGGTTGCTAACCTATTTGAAATTTTTAAAAAATAATTCAGAAATAAGGAATGACTATAAAGGAAATATCTCTATTTGCTTCTTTCATGAAGTCTCACTTCCAAATTGTCTTGATCTTCAATTGGCACATGGTTTAGTCCTGTGATCCTAAATTTTTCCTCATGGTTAGCTTCTTCTCATAGAGGGCATAGATAGTATCATTGAATCCTACTCCATTGCTTTACTTGCCTCAAATGTTGAGAAGGTTAGCCTGTTGCAAAATGTTAGAAAATGTAGGGCAGAGGTTACTTCTTAGAATGTAATATTTATCTTTTGCAACAGGATAGTCTTTCAAAATTTTAAAACTATTTACAATTGTTTACGTTCAAATCATGTGCAAAAGACTTCTATGGTTTAGTTGGTTCATGAGTCCCGTTCTATTTAGATATTTGTTAGAATGGATTCTAAGAGTGTGTGAAATTTTTAGCATCATTTAGTTGAAGAAACTGACAGGCTCGGGCTGCAGGCACACAAAGGGGCCCTTTTTGTAGTTAGTCAAAGGCACCTTCTCCGTGCTCCTGAAGGTCTGTTGGTGTGTGGCTTGGGGATTTAGCTCATGCTGGCTTTTAGCCCCCACCCACCCCCTTGGCTTTGTGCAAAGAACAACCTGTAGAACTATTGGAGTGGCCCTGACCAGCTTAATTTAGAAAGGGAGAAATTTGGGTCCCATAAATGTTCTCACCTTAGTTGACTGCTTAACCAGGAGAAGCATCATCATTTGCACAAACTGCTTTAACCATTAACATGATTTTATTTGCACTATTTTAATGTCTAAGAGAGATTAATGACGTGACAATGGAATCAGTTGCTTTATGTACAACTATTATAAGCAAGAAAGTGAATTAACAGAAAATGTCAATTTAGCGGTCTAGATTTTGTTTTGTTTTTCCATTAATAATTTATTCCATCAACTAATGAATTGCACAAAGTCAGTTACGAGTTTTGACCATGGTTGAGTTGTTACTCACAAACCCGCATCCCGTGTGACTAGAGCATGGTGCTGCTGAAGTTTCGGCCTCTGATTTGAAGATCATGTAAGTGGGTCTACTTCATTATTTTCGACAACATAGACAGTAAGTGCTGAAGCCTAGTTAGTGATAAATCCTGCATGGTAATTTGCTATCACTAACTTGGTCAGTTATGTTTAGTTTCACATACAACTGTTTCGTTGCACCAGACTTTGTATTTTGTTCACTGTAGATAAATAAAAGTTGCTCAACATTCTTCCAACGGCCTACACTATAACATCAGCTGTGCCTTGAAGCAATGGATTTGTATTTATTTATTCACTTTTGCCAAGAAACCAGAAAGTCAAGCATATATGTTTTAAAAGGTCATAGCGGTAAAAATTTTAAAATTACCATTTTATCATAAAGTCACTTAGGAAGATTTCTTGGGCATGTACTCTCAAAGAAAGCTCAAATTCAGATCTGCGTTAGTAAAAAACTATGCCAAACTCTGAAGATTTGAGTGATCTGTTTAGATCAAATTGGATAGAGAGAAGCAAACTATTAATGACTCAAGAAAGTTGCAAAGGGGGATGTTATTCAAGCTGCTTCCAGTGTTTTAAAAAGCCTGCTAGAATCAAGTGCTTACCTGCAATGTGAATGCATAGATTAATTGAAACGTCAAGCTAGTCTCCCCTTGATGAAAAATACGGTCAGGTACACACACACACACACACACAC
Organism: Tapirus indicus; assembly: GCA_031878705.1. Classification (NCBI taxonomy): domain Eukaryota; kingdom Metazoa; phylum Chordata; class Mammalia; order Perissodactyla; family Tapiridae; genus Tapirus; species Tapirus indicus. The sequence continues at coordinate 23,675,741 of CM062939.1, read as the reverse complement.
ACACACACACACACACACATTTTCTTTAATGTATAGGAAAACGATATATGTTTTATTTGACAGATCAAGCAAACAAGCAAACCCAATTAGCAACAAATACTTGGGGCCCGAGGTAGGGGGTACATAATAAGGGAGCATATTGTGGCAAAATGACTGGGAATTCCTAATCAAGCCCACATTTCAACACACGTGGTTTTACAACTCTCCTCTTTGGTTAGTAAACCTCACCCAATCAGACTATTATTTTTGCTTTTACAATGTGTAGACCTATGCAAATTATGTAGCATGTTATTCAGTTATATGCTTATTTTCTAGTTAGTTTCCTGTGTGTCAGCTTCCCCTTTCTCCCTGCTGTTCTTTGGATATGCAGTGTATTAATTTGTTAGGGCTTCCATAACAAAGTACCACAGACCGGGGGGCTTAAACAACAGAAATTTAATCCTCACAGTTCTGGAGGCCAGAAGTCCAAGATTAAGGTGTCAGCAGGTTTGGTTTCTTCGGGGGCCTCTCTCCTTGGCCTGCAGATGGCCACCATGTCCTTATATGGTCTGTCCTCTGTGAGCGCACGTCCCTGGTATCTCTTTGTATATTCAAATGTCCTCTTCTCAGAGGGACACCAGTTAGGTTGGATTTGGACCCACCCTAACAATCTGATTTTAATCACCTCTTTAAAGGCCCTACCTCCAAATACAGTCACGTTCTGAGGTTCTGGGAGTTAGGACTTTAATATATGAATTTTTGAGGAGACACATTCAGCCTATAACATGCAGTGAATCTATTCTGATCAACTTACTGAGTTACTTAAAAGAATTCCATTCAATAAATATTTACTATGTGACACACACAATGGTACGTGTGTATGTTGTGTGTATGTTACTCTGTGTGTGTGTGTGTGTGTGTGTGTGAGAGAGAGAGAGAGAGAGAGGAAGGGAGAAAGACGGTTTCTGCTCTTTTCTGAGAAAGGAAGACGTATCTTTACTTCATTTAAGCCTTCACAGCATCGTGTTTGTATCTTTCTTGTGACACAAAATCTGTCTGCTATAGTTTCTTGTTTAGATTGCAACTTTTTGAGGAGAGACACTGGCTGACTCATTTTGTTTTCCCTCGTGCTGGCCTGGTACAGAGGAGACCCTCCATAAGTGTTTATTGGATTGCATTAAACCTAGTGTAATTTAAGGTGGTATAGAATAGGCACCATGGCAGGGTGCAAACAAAGTGTAATGAAGACGGCAGGAGGAAGACAATCATTCTGACTCAGGAAATTGGAAAGAGTCTAGAGTTAGAGGACATTACAGTAGCTAGGATTTCCAGATGTAACTAAGGACAGGAGCAAACCAAGGTGATACCTTGGTAGATAATGGAAATAATAGAAAGTAATAGAAGTAATAGAAAGTGTGTAATTGGAATAATGAGTAGTTCACAGTTGAGACCGAGGGAAAAGCAGTAGACTGGGAGGGACAAGTAAAAAGTTGCCTTTGGTCCACATAGAGAAAGCTCTTGAGTATAAACACGAGATATTTGGATCTTATTCTTTGGATGCTGGGAGCCATTGCAAATTTTGGGAGGAATGTAATGGCCAGATCTTAGTTTTTGGGAGGTAACTGTAACTTCATGAAGGATAAAAAAGATGGGCAAGAGACCCATCCTGGCTGAATAGTAGGAAACTTGAAGTGATGAGGGCTAAACTAGGGAAGTGATAGTGGAAATGGTGAGAAAAGAATGCAAGGGACACTGTGGAAACAGAAGCAGTGATTAGATGACACTAATTAGATGAGGAGAGTGAAAGAGGGGGAGGGGTAGATAGATGATTTGAAATTCTAAGATTTCAGACATGGGCAACTGGGAGTATGATGAGGCCATAAAATGAAATGTGGAATACAGGAGGAAGCCTGCATTTGAGTAGAAGATGAGGAGTCGGAAGATATGAGACATTTGATCTGCTTCTGGGAACATTCACGTGATAGTGGTCCAGCTGAAAACTAGACACGTGGATCTGGAGTGAAGGAGAGAGGTTGATTTAGAAGTTGACTGTGAAGATGGATAATTGGAGATGAAATTGTTCAGAAAGTTAAAGAGAAAAGCATTGACCTTTAAAAATATTTAAAATAGTTAAGTTAGGCAATTAATCAAACTCTGTGTGTTCGTGTGTGTGTGTGCATGCATATAAGTGTGTAGGAATATACATGAGGTAATTAATGCAGAAAGGGTTAAAAAGGAGCAAACAATGTATAATTTCAAAGTACTAATTTGTGGTTTAGTCAAACCCATAGTTTAAGGTTTTCAAGACAATAGATCCATCATTTTCAGAATAAATCATGCCGAGTGAGTAGTATCAAGCTGCATTCTTCTGCAACTGTATCCAGTTAATACTAATTAATAATTTTTTAGGTCCAAGGGGCTCCAGAAATCTCTGTATATGGTGTAAATTCCATTAAGTCAGATGAGTAAAATAAAAATGTAGGTAGAATCCTGTTTTAATTTTATTGATGGATTCAGACATTATTATTACTAAAATACACCTGGAGATGGGAGAAGTAGACTATATGAAAAAATATCATGCGTGTTTGCTAAGAAGCTGAAGTCATAACCTATCTTTTTACTTCTTCCGTGGGCAATGACTATTACTTTGCAACTAGAAACCTCCAAATATGAGGGTAACATCTTTACTATGAGGGGTGATTATGTATTTAATAGAGTTCATTGTAATCAGACAAGCTAAGCTTTTAGTTACTATTCTACTTGCATGTGAAGGATTGTGGAAATCATCTTGTTTTGTAGAACCACAGAATAGTCCCCCTATACAGTAGAGGAGGTGGGCTTCCTGAAGGGCAATTTGACCTGTATCCTCACTGGTTATCTTCATTCTTGGGTAATGATTCACCCTCATTTTTTTTTTCTGCTTATGTGCATTAAGTTTATTTATTTATTTTTCAAATCACTCTCTCCTTTTTAATGTTAACTTGACCTCTTCTTTTTTTTGGATTTTTACTGAAATTTATGTATTTTAAAGATTTTTTTCTCTTTCTCTTTCTTTTTTTATTTCAGTAACACTGGTTTATAACATTGTATAAATTTCAGGTGTACATCATTATATTTCGATTTCTGTGTAGATTACATCATGTTCACCACCCAAAGACTAATTACAATCCATCACCATACACATGTGCCTAATCAGCCCTTTCACTCTTCTGCCTACCTCCTTCCCCTCTGGTAACCACCAATCCTATCTCTGTCTCCGTGTGATTGTTTGTTGTTGTTTTTATCTTCTACTTATGAGTGAGATCATACGGTATTTGACTTTCTCTCACCCTCATTTTTGACGAAGCTTGCTTGTCTTAGAAAATCTGAAGGATCTTGTCTGAAACCTGAGTTTGATTCCCAGGAGATACTTCAACTTTCTGAGTTATTGTTTACTCACTTATAAAATGGAGATTATAATAATAACAGTCTCCTCAAGGAATGGCCATACAGATCCAATCCGTTTGTGCATGAGAAAGATGATGTAACGTCATAGGGGAACATTGAGTGTTAGAATTTATGCTAGATGATACTTGAATTTAGTTAATGTTTTGAAACTTTAAGTGAGAATATTTACTTTTTCATTAGAATACCCTGAGTTTCTGGGTTTTTTTTAATCCTGGTTTGTGTGTTACTCTGTGATTACTCCTTTTAGCTAGTGAATCAGTTTTTCTGAGCGTTATCAATTTACGTAAAGAACAATATTTGGGGGATTTGGGGAGTGGTTGGAAAGGGACACAGTGATTACAGAAGCACACTCTAAAATGACACACAGGAGTATATAATTTTGAAAATATAACAATTGACTGGTTTGCGGTGGAAAGTTTCTATGACTTTAGGTATTTACACAGGTATGATTTAATCTCCCAAATAAGATAGTTTCTCAATCTATGTTTAGCATTTCTCTTCCTCCTGGCAAAGATTTTAGAAGATTGTCATTCACCTACTCTATTCTTAAAATAAGATATTAGTACTTCCTCTTCTAAAATGCCTTCCAGGGTAGGAATCTCTCCAGGTAAAAGAAGTATTTAACTGTAAATAGTAGATGTATTCATCCCCAGCCAAGTGTGTGGATTTTGGCTAAAATGTGCCCACTTGTCTATTAAAAGTTGTATTATGATAGATTTTCCTTCTTCTCTTTCTTGGGAAACTCAACATAGCATGTTGAAAAAAAGTCACAGATTTCATCTTGGTACATGATAGAGTATTTTTCAGTATGTGAATTATAACATTTACCATTAGAAATTCAAGTTCCCACTTGAAAGCATTTTTAAGGCTCTTGAATATCCTTAAATCTGGGACAAGTTGGACTTAAGGTGAAATGAAGTTCTATGTAATTTAATTTATTTTATGTAGCTAAAATTGTTTTACATTATTCATTTAAAGTGATCTTAACTACATAAGTTGTAGAAATTAATTAAACATGTAAATTGTATAAAATGTATTAATGGATAAAACTGATTAAAATGTAACCTCCATTTAGGTAGAATTAACTCAGAATAGCCCCTGAGCACTGTAACTGGAGAACATTTAATCATGCACTGTAGGAAATGTTTGCCCAATGGATGATTCATTTTCAAGTTGATCATTAATCTGGAAGTTATACTTTTCTCCATAAAAAAAGAACGTTAGCCCTCTTTCCTTCATAGGAAACTGAATAAAGTGTTCTTTCCTTTGGCACAGAGAGTAGTCGCCTCACCCAGAGCTTAGAATGCCACGTAAACAGAGCAAGAGAATAAGACTTGGTTAGCATGTGAAGCATGCAGCTGACATTTTGCAAAGCTAGTTATTACAGAAACATTCCCTTCTTAGCAGTACCGCAAGGTGGTGGAGCATGCAGCTTGGAATTAGTTCTGCATCTGAATTCAAGTTCATCATTTTCCAACTGTGTGACGTTAGAATCCAAGTGGAAGTAAAAATATTTACCTTACGAGGTTCTATAAATATGATATGAGATCATAAATAATATGCTTAACATAGTGATTGGCAAACACTGAGTAGTCATGAGTAATTATTACCAGAATGTAATGAATAGATCTCATTGTTGAACTTTGAGCGCGTGAAAAATTAGAGACTGAAAATAACGATGCTGATGCTCAATAAACCAACGTTCCGTAATAGACTAGGATGGCGCAAATGTAGTCAGGTATTCGTTAAAGAAAAAGATGTTGAAAAAAGAGAAATCCAGACCAGAATGGAGACTTTTCTCTTAGCCACACTAATTAAAGAGTTTTACCAGTTCCACTGTAAGAAGGGCAAGGAAGTTTATTCGGATCCTCATTTTTATCCATTGAATACTTGTCAAAAATATTATGCATATGATGGATACTATTCATTTGTTTAATGCCGTCTAAAATATAGCGATATCTCTGTACATATCCATACATATCTTATACTAGGGGTTATCGTTCTTTGCATTCTCAATTAAAGTTTTGATTATCTCATAAAATGCCAACGATTTTTTAAAAAGACAGCCCTTTAGGACATATAAATAACTGAACTAAGTGGACCCCACTGACCACCAGTCAGGATTCCTTTGCTAAGAGTGAGAAAACTGATGGGTGGTGTGAGTAGCTTAAAGACCACAGACTTCGAATCAGATATGCTTGAATTTGATTCTGCATTTTCCACTTAAGAAGTTAGATGATATTCTTAAATTCTCTGAGATTTCATTTTTCAACCTGTAAGCTGAGTATAACCACCTCCAATGGTGGTTGTGAGGATTAGCAAATACCATATTATCTACAAAGAGATTTTCTTGGGGTAGGGCTGTCTGGCTGTGCTGTAACATTGTAAAGTGTTTAAGAAGAGAAAAGAGGAGATGTGGAATTATTTCACACGGAAAAGGAAAGGAGTGGGATAATAAATGCACATAATTTATGTTGTTACAAAAAGTAGATCATTCACAAAGATCTTAACACGTATATGTGTTTTCCTAATATATTTATTTCAGTTTGGGAAATAATTTTTGCACTGTTAAAGACTTTTGAGATGAAACAAATATGAAGGTAAGATATTTTAATAAAATGTCATGAAATGTTTATCTCATTTGTATTTTAGGGAAACTGTAAAATCTTCCTTCCATATTACAAACTGGATTCAGGTGTCACTACTTTTAAATGATTTAACCTACGTTTATAATATATGCACAGATATATTACTGCATTTTCACAGTGCTTTTATTAATCATCAATTTGTTGTAACTCCTATTATGTTTAATAAGCCTTGCTGAGAACAGACATTGTTCACCTAACTTTGTGTTTTGCCAACACCTGCTTTTATGATGTTCTTGATGTAATATGATAGGGTTTATTTTTAGAAACTTAAGAGAGTTAAAAGAATTTTTTTAGCTACAAAAATTACTACCAGTACCCTTTGCCTAATACAAACAGCTTCATAGATTGCTATGTAAATGGATCCTCCCACATGAATTTTTATTAAGAACACTGTCTTCTTTGGGCCTTGGTCCTTCATGAATTGCAGGACAGCCCATATTCTATATTAACCCAGATAAACAATTTTTTAGCCAACCTAACAACTTGTGGTTTGTGCAACTATTTTAAAGAATAAATGACTTTTGTGTATCATGGTTTAAAAGTTTACTTCTGCTACCAGGAGCCAATTAAGTTGCGTAAAATTTTGGTTAATTTTTTTCTACTTTCTTTTGCTTCAGAGTGTAAAACTCCAGAGAAGGAAGAGTCAGTATGGACACAATGAGTGGGAAATTTCATGCAAGGATGATTTGTGCTTAATATTAAGGTATAGGTTTCAAAGCAAATTCTTCCAGAACCAGGAAGCTTATGTAAATGAGATAAGCAGGCAGAGTGGGAAACTGTAAGATAACCAGAGCCCTGGGGACCATGGTAATCTGGAAACTGCGTTCACGTGGACTAAACGAATCACTTCCGAGAACTTCCTATGGGTTTTTAGGTGCTTGTAACTCCATTGTCTTAAAGCCTGGGTTACATATGAGTAGGATCGTGGAGAAGGTAACTTCTAAGACTGGGGACCACTATAAGCAAAAGTAAAGAAAGAAAATAGCCTGGCGGATGGCCATGGCCTCAAGGAGGAAGCCTGGCTCAGAGCGTTGGTGCTCAGCCAGGGGGGTTTCCTTCCCTGGGACATTTGGCAATGTCTGTAGATGTTTTTGCTTATCATACCTGGAGGACGGTGCTCCTGGCATCTCGTGGGTAGACGCCAGGGGTGTGCTAAACATCCTATAATGCACAGGTCACCACCCCCCCCCAACAGAGAATTATCTAGTCCAAAATGTTGTAGTGCCAAGGTTGAAAAACCCTGCTCTAGATGAGTGTGTGTTGGGGCATAGGGGGAGGTAAATTAGACGTTACTTTCTGCAATTTACTATTCAATACTTCAGCATAGAAAGTCTTAGTTAGTTTAATCTACACTCTGAGGTCAATTAGTTAACATTTATGTTCCTTAATCAGGAGTGTGTACTCCAGAGGTGGTTAGTCGGTGTATGTAAGAGTCTAAGCAGAGGCCCCAAGTCCGCAGCCCCAGGCAGGCAGAGAGTTTCACTATCTTTATTTCAATTAATACTCGTTGTCTCATTCATATAATGGATGTTAGATATTATTTTTCAATCCACGAAATGAGGGCTGATCAGGCTAGAAATCTTGTATGGGCATGGCAGCTGGGGCATAAACACAGCACAGAGATCCAACAGGCCACATGCGTAGCGACCCCAGGCTGAGGCTTCTGGACCTGTCTTGTGTTCAGCTGTTCAACAGAGGAAATTGTTGCCTGGCTGTGACCAGAAGGTTAACTTAATCCTGCCCTTAGCAGAGCATGGAGGGTGGGGAACATGGGGAGATGGTGGTCAAAGGGTACAAACTTCCAGTTATAGGATGAATAAGTTCTGGGGATCCAATGTACAGCATGGTGATGACATAACTGTCATATAATACTGTATTATATACTTGCAAGTTGCTAAGAGATTGGATTGTAAATGTTCTCACCGCAAAAAAGAAATGATAATTATGTGACGAGATGGAGGTGTTAGCTAAGGCTACGGTGGTAACTATTTTGCAATATATGAGAGTATGAAATCAATACATTGTATACCTTAAACTTATACCATATATCAATTATACCTCAATAAAGCTGGGAAAAAAAGAATAGTGTAGAATCTGCTTCAGGTGAATTTTCAGTACAGAACACTGCTGGAACACTGAAAAGGATAGAGGGATGGGCCTTCATCGAGCTTATGGAACAGGTGATATGGCTGTTTCGGGGTCAAATGACTATTTGCATAGGTGACCAGTCCACTCGAAGTCTTACTTTCATGCTGGTGTACTCTGACTGACAAGGCTGTGGGAGAGAAGACCTATAGGCTTTGTCTTCCTCCAACCATTGGTTGCCACTGAAAACTACCAAAAAGAACCCACTAACTGTGAATTAACAATGGGTTTAGGTTGCTTCAGTGGAGTGAGGTGACAGAAAACCTTGAGAGTGAGGCACGAGAATGTGTGCAAGCCAGGAACTTGATATGATGGCAAGTTGAGCGCAAGGGATAACTAATTACTAACGTCTCAGATGAAGAAGAGGGAAAAATTGGTGCCAAGAAAACCAGCAGGAAAGCTGTCAAAGAATAAGGTGTGAGACGAAGGAAATCAGGGTTATGTTGGATTCACCAGCAACCGAGAAGAGACAAAATCAGAGAGACGTGTTGAAGGAATGAATAATAACAATAGCCAAAATGCATAGTTCTCTGTTTTTTAGTTACTGTGCTAACCTCTGTTCGTGCATTATCTTGCTTAAACCTTGGAACAACTCTACAAGCTATATACTATTATTACTCCTATTTTATAGGTGAGAAAAGTTGAGCATCCAGAAATTTCAGTGACTTACTTAGGGTTACAATATTAGTAAGTGATGGACTGGGGTATTTGGAGACAGATTAGCTCAGGTTTTCCTGGTGAGCCTGGTGTGATGGCATTTTCCAAGATAGGTATGTTGGAGATGGAGCCAGTTTTAGTAGAGAAGGGAGAAGGGCACATGTGGGCCTGCCAGACTTGAGAGGGCAGAATGTAGTAGGAATTGATTGTTGGCTCATGGAGGATCTGTCCAGAGAATCTGTCAAAGCTGCAGCAGAATACACAGAGCCAAAGCAATAATTCCATGCAGTTAAATTGTCCTATTTTCCTGGATCTGTTTGGGTTTCTTGAGTAGATTTATTTACCTTTCAGTACTTCAGTAATTCTAGATTGCAACTGCTATGGAGTTTTGCTTTCCTGAATGGACAGTATAGGAGTTAGGTCCTTTGGACTTCAAGACTTGTATCAAGAGACCATTTAGTCATGATTCTTAAATATGCATGACTGATATTCAGACCTACTAAGATGCAACCTTTATTAAAACCAGGGCATGGATTTCTGCTGATTGTAACCCCAGACAATTTGGGTGAACTGGAACTAATAGTTTTTAGATTATAGTCTTGTAGCTTCTATTCCTTGATTTTATGCTTGTCCTCCCAAACTCAGAGGGTCTTCCTTAGAATTGTGTGGAAGGTTGCTGCAATTCCTAGCTGGAGCTTTAAGCATCAGAGGCACAATTAGATTATATATTTTTATGTATTATATATTTTATATACAATTATAGATTAAATCATTTAATGCATAGATCCCTCCAAAGTCACAATGGAAAAATAGGGTAAACTGTGCCATCCTGTCATTCACCCTCAGGCCCAGACACTGAAAAGCCAGTGGATATTCTCAGGGATCCTTCCTGTTGTGTCACAGAGACCCTGCTAGACATTTTACAAAAAGACATTTTCTTATATTGTCCTCACTAATGAACCCCCTCTGCTATTCATTTCCCTAGTAACCTACACTTCTTTAAAAGATTTGATCCATGTAATATCTTATTCAAAGCTTATTTTTCACACTGGAGTAGAAGCTTCTTGAAGGCAGAGAACTTGTCTTGTTTACAGCTGTATCTTTCGTGCCTAAATTAATGTCTGACGTATTGCAGGAACTGAGAATTGAAATAAACTCCAGTTCCTGTGTTAAATGGTACTGGGAGCACACAAGAATTATTTTTCGTTTTGTTCCAGGAAGCTGAGACCACAAACAACTAAAAGAGCTTATGTATAAAAATGAATAATTTGCTCCTCAGACTGGTTTCCAAAACAGCTTGCCTATCAACACTCATTTCAAGACCTCACTTCCCTGGGACCACGAACCCAAAGCTGTTATGTCATTAACTCTGCCCAATCCCGACTGGTTCTCTGCTTTTCAAGAACTACCGTAAAATCATTCAGCATGGGTCCTATAACCCTATAAATACCCTCCCTAACCGTCTCCCTTTGGGGATTCGGAGACTCTGGAAAGGTGATGTTCTAGCTTGCTGCAGTAAGTTTAGGAAACTCCTCTTTTTTTTTTGATCAATAGGTGTTTTTGGTTGTCTTCATTGAGGCTTTCCACCGATCTAACAAATATTTGTTAAATGAATGAATGGGTAAGAGGTAGCTGTTGATATTTCCATTTAATAGATGTGGACACTAAAGCTCAGAAGGGTAAAGTACTTCCTTAAAGTAGACTGTGGGTTCAAACTCATTCAGTCCTTCTGCAAATTCAATTTGCACATGGCTCTTGAGATTTCTTTCCCCTTCAAGATTGCCTTGAGGTTGTTTGAGCCTGATTCAGCTTGTGTTATTTGGGGGGTGGACAAAGGGAATAAAGTGTGTTTGTACCATGTGTTTTGTCCCAACCTCCTCCGTTAGGGGGAGAACCTAGACTTGGGGGTGTGCCTAGTCACCAGTTTGTATGGGAAACATGAGATATAGAGGAGGTCACGTGTCCAAATGAGCGTATGTAATTTTGGCAATGATGAAGAGGAAGTAGAATGAAGACTCTAGTGATGTATTCTCAACAGGGGTGATATTGCCTCGAGGGGTGAATATTGGTTCTTGGGGGATCAAAAAGAAAATCTCGGATATTAAAATGGTTTGTGACCCTATAAAGGGCCATAGTACATAACCAGGTATACAGTGTATCTGAGGTATTAAAATTTCATAGGGAAGGGCCGATTAGGAAAAAAAAATGTCTAAAAAGTCTCCATAGGGGGATGATAATGAAAAAGAGGTTGAGAAACATTGCTCTAGTGATGATTTCTTCTAGACAGCCAGGAGTCAAAACCCCTCACATTCAGTTCAAAGATTTCAAGTCTAGTACTGGATCAGGTACAACCACTCATGGACTCACAAAGGGCATTTGGCTATTTTAAAAAAACAAATGTTTTAAAAAGATATTCTTAAGTAGAAAGAAAACAATGTACATATGGTAGCTGGGATTTCTTAGTACCTCCACAGGTTTGATTCTGTATGTTATTAAGTCAGAAATTGAAGAGTGTGTGTGTGTGTGTGTGTGTGTGTGTGTGTGTGAGAGAGAGAGAGAGAGAGAGAGAGAGAAAGTGTCAACTTTTCCAAGACAGAGGGCTCTGAAAACTTAGCAGACTCACCAGTCTTGATGATGGGTCTCCTAACACAAAATTCACATGGAAATTCACTTGGTAGAGAGATTACTTGAGTCCAGCATCACTTTGGCAGATTGTAGAGAAAGCTGCAAATGAAGCAAGTCATTAGAGATCATGGTTTCCTTGCCCTGGAAAAAATAACAATCCCCAATATTTACTGTACTCTATCACATTAGCAAGATGTACTGGTCAAAACTAATCAATCACAGCTGCTGGACAGCAAATAATTAACACATCTCATTATATTATTCATCCTCTCGGCCAGCAGCAAGTCGTGATAATGGACTCTCTGTGTGCTACTGGACTGTTTGCATTTAATTTGAATTGTAATCAGAAAATGCTCGAGGATTCTTAAAACATTAGATGGCAAAAGAGGCTGGCCTGAGCTTATTGACACACGATCTACTCATTTTTTTCCCCAAATAGTCAGTTTCCAGGAAATATTAGATACGAAAATAGATACTATCTACATAAACATGTTTACTGAAATAAAAGTATCCTGAAAAGTGGTCCTTCAAACACCTTGACATTTTGTATGTGTTTTATGGGAGAAAAGACTTAGCCCGTAATGTAACGAAGACCATAATAATCTGAGTTTTCATGAGGTTATTTTGCCTTTTCCACACCACCCCAGATGTAGATTATTTTAAACAATGCAGACCAATAGGCCTACACTGGTCTCTCTTTCAATTTGCAGACTAAAAATTGCCGTGTTGCATACCTCTCAGGTTGGTGTTGAGTGACCACACTCCCTACGCAGCTGATTTTCCCATTTACAGACAATAGAATGGGAGCAATAGAAAAAAATGTGTCTGTGAACATTTGCTGAAGGCTTGTAATAGGCTGGTCAGTTTATTAGGCATTTTACATATGTTATTGAGAATAATATAATCTTCACAGCAACTCTGTGAAGTAACTTTTATCCACTAATACTACTTTTGTTTTTAAAGACTTTATTTTTTTAGGGCAGTTTTGGGTTCACAGCAAAATTAAGAGGAAGATACAAAGATTTCCCACTTACCCACTGCCCCGACACATGCATAGCCTCCCCACTGTCCACACCCCCAGTGGAGTTGGGATATTTGTTATAGTAGATGAACTTACATTGACACATCATTATCACTGGAAGTCCACAGTTTGCAATGTGGTTCCCTCTTGGTGGTGTACATTCTATGTGTTTGGGCAAGTGTATAAGGATATGTATCCATCATTATAGTATCATACAGAGTATTTTCACTGCCCTAAAAATTCTCTAAACTCCCCCTATTCATCCGTTTTTCCCTTCAACCCCTGGTAATGACTGATCTTTTTACTGTCTCCATAGTTTTGTCTTCTCCAGAATGCTATATAGTTGGAATCATCCAGTATGCAGCCTTTTCAGATTGGCTTCTTTCACTTAGTAATATGAATTTAAGGTTCCTCCATATCTTTTCGTGACTTGATCGTTCATTTCTTTTTAGCACTGAATAATATTCCATTCTCAGGATGTGCCACAGTTTATTTGTCCATTCACCTACTGAAGGACATCTTGGTTGCTTCCAAGTTCTGGCAATTATGAATAAAGTGACTACAAACATTAGTATTCAGGTTTTTGTGTGGACATAAGTTTTCACTAATACTACTTGTAATCTCTAGCCTTTCTCATCAGTCCTCCTTCATTGCATCCTTCATACTCCATTTCTTTTCCAGTGATAAGAAAACAGAGACTCACAGACATGAAATAACTTCCCTAAATTCAGTACAGTTAAAAAAGTGCAAAGATATAGACAAAAATTCAAATCTGCCTAACCAAAATCTATGTTCTTTTCACAGGGTTGTTTTGGGACTTTGGAAACTAAGGATATTTTTTTAATATATACATAGTTGGTCATCTTGTAGACTTCTCAACAAAATCCTTGCTCCTGGGGAGCTTTTATCTAATAGGGATTTACAGAAAATAAACAAATAAAAATAATATGTGAGGGATTGACAAGTGTTATGAAGAATAATAAGGTCAGGGACTAGAAAGAGTGGTGATGATAATGTTACTTTATACGGGGTGATCAGAAAATATCTCCCTAAGGCTTTGAGCAGAGAGCTACTGAGAGCATTCCATGCATGGAGATTAGCAAGTACAAATGCTTTGGAGTAGAGGGAGGAGGGAATGGTGAGTCCATAGAAGAGCAAGAAGGCCCAATGTATCGAGTAGAGAGAAGGGTGATGGGTTTTTGTTGGTGGTGTTAGAGCAGTAGAGAGTGGTAGGAGGAATATTAGATAGGTGTGGTGGGGGGGACTGTGGGCCTAGTAGTCAATGGTGAGGATTTTGGATTTTTACTTTGAGTACAATTGAAATCACTGGAGAATTTTGAAAAGTGATATAATCTGACACATTTTGAAATGAACACTTGGGGGTGTGTTGGGGAAAACGGTGGGAGTGGAGAGGTAGAAGCTGGAATGCCAATTAGGAACCGATGCAGTAGTCCAGGCACAATGTGACAGTGATTGGTCAAAGTAGTAAAGATAATGAGTCGTGATAGGATTCAGAATGTATTTCTAAGGAAGAGATGACTGGATTGAGTGATGCATTGCACATGGGATGTGACAGAAAGAGCAGAGTTCAGGAAGATTCCAGGGTCAGGGCCTAAATTTTTATGGCCCATGAACTGCATTGATAATGGTTGTTGTTGGCATTCAGAGGTGAGAGAGAGAGGGTGTTCTAACCTGGGGCGATCATCAAAGACTTTGGGATTTGAACTGGATATTGAGAGAGGAACAGGATTTGTTTAAAGCCAAAAGGAAGGAGGCAGAAATTTCAGGCAGGTGAAATCTAATAGGGAAAAAGTGCAGAACAGAGAAGAGGCAATGGTGTTTCCTTAGATGAGGAAAATTGGAAGGGAATAGGTTTTGGAGGAAGATCAAGCATTTTTGGACATAATAGTTTTGAAATGTCTTATTGGACACCCTCACTATTTACTTCGTTAAACATTTCATACTCCCTTCATTTGTAAGAGTCCTTTGTCAGAAGTAGTAAACCAAGAACAGATGGTCCTGCACTCAAGGTACTTTATCATCTCTCGGTCCTCATTTTCTTTAGTTATGATTCACATGTAGATGATTTCACCAATTCCACGTCCTATTAGGGGGTTTTCTAAAACACACTTTTCTCTCTCACCATGATTTAGTTGACAATAATTCTTTCATTCCTTGTGGTACTTTCTAACTGCCTATTTATTTTTCAGGATTATCACTAACTCTATTTAGAAATCCTTGTCTAATATTTATGAAATATTTAGAAATCCTTATCTTATTATTATTTATTGTGGAGTTCTGGTTCATTATGTTTTCTATTAATGTGATTTAGTTTTTCCCTGAAAACTTGTATTCCTTCATTAAAACCATGAAGCAACTTTAATATCATCCACTTCTTACTTATGGAGCGCATTTCAGAGTGCTTTCTCCTTGCTCTTGGGTGATACAGATACTTCAGTGGAGAGTTGTTATTGTTAAAGAATCCTTTTCCTAAAACAATGACATCAAGACACGGATAATAAAATTTTGTCTACCTGGGACTAGATGTGGATTCCTACAAGTAGAAATTTAGCATAGAGGATAAAACGAAGTTCTACTGTTTCCACTTCTAGCTGTGTGGCCTAGAAGAAATTACATAACACCTCTAAGGTCTCAGTTTTATCTGCTATACAATAGAGGTAATAATGGAACCCAATTCCTAAGTGTGTTGTAAGAGTTGAAGGAGATAATCCATATGAAGTGATTGGCACAGCACCTGGCATATAGTAAATGCTTAATAAATTATATTATGACTATTATTATTACTATCACCAAAGGATACAATTCCATATCAAATGTGCTTTTAGCATTTACTCCTCACAGACCATTGATGTAGTCTCTGGTGGAGATAAAGATGGAAAACATAGTTCCCTCCCCAAATTTATAATCTAGTTGCATAAGAGTACCGTTCTTGAAAAGAATATGATAAAAATATTAAAAAGTGGTTCAAGTAGTTGGAGAAGGAGAACAATTATGACAAAATAGCATGGGAGTTGTGGCCCATGGATTGTGTTGATAGTGGTTGCTGTGGGCATTCAGAGGTGAGAGAGAGATGGTTTTCTAGACTCAGGTGACCATGGAGGACTTTGGGAAAACATGTGGAATTTGAACTGGATGTTGAAGAAGGAACAGGATTTGTTTAAAACCAAGAGGAAGGGGGCAGAAATTTCAGGCAGGTGAAATCTAACAGGGAAAAGGGCAAAACTGGGAAGAGGCAATGGTGTTTATAGAAACAGTGTTTATCAGAGGCTATGATTTCTATCAAAGTAGAGCAGGTTTTGCTGATGAGTTGTTTTCTAAAGTCTTATTGGCAAAATAAAGTAGAAAGTAGAAAGATAAATAAATGGATGTAATTCATAGGAAATAAACTTGACTTAAAATTTTCCATGCCAAAGACAAGAAGTTTAGAAAATTTCAGTTGAGTGATTCTAATTAGTCCTTATTAGAGATCTTTTTATTTACTTTTCTAATTGCATAAACATTATGCCTGGGTTTTCAAGACAACAAAGAGAAAACTCTGTGCTTGCAAATAAAAAGACCTTTTAGATTTTTTGTCATTACTATGAGTTTCAGGTCTTTATTTTGAAACTCAAAAGCCAAGACTTTGACCATTTGCTTTCTATGCTCTTTCTAAGTGTTCCATTGTGCTGGCAAAAGAGGAGGGCCATAGAAATGCAAGTAAAAAATCTTTTTTTTTAAAAAAATTGATGTATAATCAACATACAACATTATATTAGTTCAGGTGTACAATGTAATGATTCAATATTTGTATGTATTGTAAAAGGATCACCACAGTAAGTCTAGTTAACATCCATCACATCACATAGTCACAAAATTTTTTTTTCTTATGATGAGAACTTTTAAGATCTACTCTCAGCAACTTTCCAATATGCAATACAGTATTATTAACTATAGTCATTTGGCTGTACATTATATCCCTATGACTTATTTATTTTATAATTGGAAGTTTGTACTTTTTAACCTTCTTCACCCATTTCGCCCACCCCCTACCCCCCACCCCCCACAAGTAAAAAATCTTGGTTGATGTCTCGTATTTTTTTTCTGCTACAAATGTTACCTAGTAATGAGGGTCAGATCAACTGAAATATAAATATAATAACAGATGAGATAAAAATACTTGGCGATAGTTAATGCAGGCAATAAATTTCCATATTTTCAACATATAAAACTAGATATACATATTTTAATGCTTAGAAATTCTGTGTGAGGGAACACACGTTTGAAGACTATCACTTTAAACAGATGACAAATTATTAACCTTTGACTGGCCTTGTAATTAGGAATTTACAAAGTAAATAAATGGAAAAAGGGCATTTCATATGTGGGAAACCACACAGTGGAGAGAAACCACATGGATTTAAGGGGCTTGTAAGCAGTTTCTTTCTTTTTTTTTCCAATAATTTTATTGAGATCAAAATGGTTTATAACAGGGCCGGCCCGGTGGCGCAGCGGTTTATTTCGCGCTTGGCAGCCCCAGGTTCGCGAGTTCGGATCCCGGGCGCCTGCGAACACACTGCCTGTCAGCCTTGCTGTGGCGGCGTCCCATATAAAGTAGAGGAAGATGGGCACGGATGTTAGCCCAGGGTCAGTCTTCCTCAGCAAAAAGAGGAGGATTGGCAATGGATGTTAGCTCAGGGCTGGTCTTCCTCACACACACAAAAAGTGGTTTATAACATTGTGTAATTTTGGGCACACATTATTATTTATCAATTTCTGAATAGGCTTCATCATGCTCACTACCATTAGTCTAATTTTTGTCCATCACCATTCATATGTGCCCCTTTACCCCTTTTGTCCACCCCCAGCCCCCTTCCCCTCTGATAACCACTGATCTGTTCTCTTTATCCATGTGTGAAATCATGCAGTATTTGTCTTTCTCTGCCTGGCTTATTTTGCTTAACATCATACCCTCAATGACCATCCATGTTGTTGCAAATGGGATGATTTTGTCTTTTTTATGGCTGAGTAGTATTCCATTGTGTATACATATCATATCTTCTTTATCCATTCATCAACAGAAGGGCACTTGGGGTTACTTCCACATCTTTGCTATTGTGCATAATGCAGTGAACTTAGGGGTGCATAAATGTCTTTGGAGCATTGATTTCAAGTTCTTTGGGTAAATACCCAGTAGTGGGATAGCTGGATCATATGGTATTTCTATTTATAATATTTTGAAAAATCTCTGTACTGTTTTCCAGAGTGGCTGCACCAGTTTGCATTCCCACTAGCAGTGTATGCAGGTCCCCTTTTCTCCACATTCTCTCCAACCTTTGTTGTTTTTTTTTCATCCTGGTAATTATAGCCATTCTGACTGATGTAAGGTGACATCTCATTGTAGTTTTGATTTGCATTTCACTAATAATTTGTGATGTTGAACATCTTTTCATGTGTCTGTTGGCCATCTGTATACATTCTTTGGATAAATGTTTGTTCATATCCTCCACCCATTTTTTGATCAGGTTGTTTGTTTTTTTGTTGTTGAGTTGTATGAGTTCTTTATACTTTTTGGAAATTAACCCCTTGTTGGGGTTGCAAATATATTATTTGCAAATATTTTCTCCCAGTTTGTGGGTTGTCTTTTCATTTTGTTCATGGTTTCCTTTGCCTTGCAGAAATTTTTAGTCTGATGTAAAATGGGTATAGAAGGAAAGTACCTCAACGTAATAAAGGCCATAAATGACAAACCCACAGTCAACATTATACTCAATAGGGAAAAGCTGAAAGCCATCCTTCTGAGAACAGGAACAAGACATGGGTGCCCACTCTTGCCACTACTATTCAACATAGTACTGGAGGTTTTGGCCAGAGCAATTCAGCAAGAAAAAGAAATAAAAGGAATCCAAATAGGCAACAAAGAAGTGAAACTCTCGCTGTTTGCAGATGACATGATTCTATATATAGAAAACCCTAAAGAACCCCTCAGAAAACTATTAGAAATAATCAGCAACTACAGCAAAGTTGCAGGGTACAAAATCCACGTACAAAAATCAGTTGCATTTCTATACACTAACAATAATCTAGCAGAAAGAGAAATCAAGAATACAATCCCATTTACAATTGTAACAAAAAGAATAAAATATCTAGGAATAAACTTCACCAAAGAGATGAAAGACCTCTACACTGAAGACTATAAGACATTATTGAAAGACATTGAAGAAGACATAAAGAAATGGAAAGACATTCTGTGCTCATCAATTGGAAGAACAAACATAGTTAAAATGTCCATAGTACCTAAGGCAATCTGTAGATTCAGTGCCATCCCAATCAGAATCCCAATGACATTCTTCAAGGAAATAGAACAAAGAATCCTAAAATTTATATGGAACAACAAAAGACCTTGAATAGCCAAAGCAATCCTGAGAAGAAAAAACAAAGCTGGAGGCATCACAATCCCTGACTTCAAAATATACTACAAAGCTATACTAATCAAAACAGCATGGTACTGGCACAAAAACAGACACACAGATCAATGGAACAGAATTGAAAGCCCAGAAATAAAACCACACATCTATGGACAGTTAATCTTTGACAAAGGAGCCAAGCACATACAGTGGAGAAAGGAAAGTCTCTTTAATAAATGGTGTTGGGAAAACTGGGCAGCCACGT
Organism: Tapirus indicus; assembly: GCA_031878705.1. Classification (NCBI taxonomy): domain Eukaryota; kingdom Metazoa; phylum Chordata; class Mammalia; order Perissodactyla; family Tapiridae; genus Tapirus; species Tapirus indicus. Next base: position 23,656,550 of record CM062939.1, on the reverse strand, counting down.
GCAAAAGAATGAACATAGACCATTATCTTGCACCACACACAAAAATTAACTCAAAATGGATTGAAGACTTGAACATAAGACCTGAAACCATAAAACTCCTAGAAGAAAATAGAGGCAGTACACTATTTGACAGTGGACTTAGCAGCGTGTTTTCAAAAGCTATGTCTATTCAGGCAAGGGAAACAAAAGAAAAAATGAACAAATGAGACTAAATCAGACTAGAAAGCTTGTAAGCAGTCTCTGATAGCTAGAGGATACTCTGTGTTTGTGTGTGTGTGTGTGTGTGTGTGTGTGTGTGTGTGAGAGAGAGAGAGAGAGAGAGAGAGAGAGAGAGAGAGAGAGAGAGAGAGCAAGCAAGAAAGCACAAGAGAGCCCAGCAAATGGTGAGATTAGAGTGATAAGTAAGAGTAAGAGCTTTGAAGAGACGTAGCTCATGGTAGAGGCAATGAGGAGTTCCTGAAGAGCTGGATCATATTTGGTAGGCAGTGTTATCGACGGGAGCCACCTTAGAGAGAAGGATGTTCCATCTTCCAGAAGAAAACTGTAGTAATCCAAGCAAGAATGGTGGCAACAAAAACTAAGGCAGGAGCCTCTAAGATGGAAAAAAGAAGACAGCTTCATTAGACATTCAAAGTGGAATGCACAAGACTTGATTACCAACTGGTCTTGGGGGTAGAGGGAGAGGAAGGAGTCTTAGATGACTCCCGGGTTCTGGCTAAGGTGACTGGGTAGCATCATTTATTTCACAAATATTTATATGTTTATTGTGTCTTTAACTATTTGTCAGGCTCTCTGACAGGTTCTGGACACACAAAGGTAACTGCGAGTTTAATGGAAGAGATAGACAAGTGAACATAGAAATATATTAAAATTGATAAGTGATGTCCTTCATTCTGATACAGAATACAGAAGGGAAAGAAAGCAAGATGAATTAGAAGGAGAAATGCTGCATTCACTTTTAGACACAAACAGATTAAGAGAGCTATGGAACCACAAGTGGGCATTGGGGGTGATACTGAGAGGCAGGGAGGGCTGGAGGAACAAGAATCAACCTTGGAATCAAAAGACCCGGACTTGGATTGCTGCCTGACTCCATCAATTGTTAGGTGTGACTTCAGGCAAGTAAGTTTATTCATCTGAAAAATGGGATTCAGATCACCGCTTTTCAGAGTTATTGAGGATGTGTGATGATAATGTATTACATATTTTAGTATCTGGCAAAAAGGGTGGTTCTGAAATGTGGTGGCGTCGCACCACAGGTAAGGGATGTGGTGGTAAGATGTAAGTTCAGGTAAGAGATGTCGGCTGGGCAAACATAGATTTTTGGTGATGCTGTGGTGAGTGAAGACTTCTCTAGACAAGTCTAGCAAGCAAGAGGAGCCTTGACGAATTCTGAACATCTTCCTGTTATCTGAACGCGCATTCTGTTCTGAACAAACCCAGTTCAGTTTATCTGAACCATTTCCCTGCCTTTGGGAAGACAGGGAATTACTGAAGACAGTAATCTCTTTTAAAATTAGGTCTTTATGATTTTTTTCTTAACACGTGCATTAGAATGCCCATATCAATAACTGTTGCATATTGCATAGAAAGAATTTTATAACTTGTATATCTTTAGGATGATGACTGCTACATCTTTAGGATGTCATCCAAATGATGACAATAGCTCCTTTGAGATTTATCAAGAAAATCAATCATTACTCAGTCACACAAGAATCTCCTCAATGTCAAAGGCTGATTTGCAAGCAGGCAACTGCAAAAAGTTTCAATTTTGGTCTTTAATAAGCAAAATCTCATCTGACTTATGGAAAGAGCATAGATGTCAGAGTTAGAAAGTTCTTAGTTCTAGTCCTGGCTTGATTTCTGGGTTCCTTGAGTGAGCTTGGATAAGGTTTCAATCTCTCCAAACCTCAGTTTTCTCAAGGTTACAATGTAGTTAATAATAACTTCTTTGCACATTTATTGTGAGATTTCCAAGAGATAAGAAATGCAAAATGACTATCGGAGTGCCTGGCAAGTAGCTGCCAAGTTTTTTCCCTGACAACAGAATCTCAGAATCTTTTTTTCCCCGTCTTCTCAAAGACTAAGCAATGATGACACCTTTCACCAAACTTTTAAGCGAATAATAACATTCATTTGTGGCAACTCTATAGAAACAAACTGCCAAACTGAGACATAAAAACTGAGCCAGCACAGACACCTCAGTTTTAGATTTAGTTGCTTGGGTTGTAACTTGTGTTTGAATCACCAAGGGCTGGGGGTGCCACCAGACAGCGTTACAGCGTAAGAACAGACTATATTTACCGTAACTGTCTTTTATTCTTCTCGCCAGCAAAGGCGTGTGAGAAAGAGCTCAGTTACAAGTGCGGCCAGAGAAATACATCTAAGTGTCTAATAATATAGCAAATGCATTATTAATTAGAAGCAGCAAGATGAGCTGTAATCCCGTCAAGAAGTCAGATTATCCAGTAGATTTTCCCACTTCTTTCCGTATGCCATTCCTTTTAAAGTATAAGTTTCAAAGTAAGCATGTTTATAGATCTGGCATGTTCCTTTCTTGTTTTGAAAAGTTTCCTTTCCTTATTAAGAATGGTAGCTCTCTAATGAAGGGGGTTTATCATGATTTGCTATCAGGACACTCTCTGCATGGTGCTTTTTTCTTCAGTTCTCTTTCCTCCCTTCTAGCCTGTGACATCAAGTTACAGTATTACTTCTTCTGTTTCCCCTCACCCGTTAACTACTGCTTTCATCCATTTTGATTCTCATGAGCCATTATTTTCTAAAATCACACACTCTTACTCTCTTAATAAGTACCTTTTTAGGATCACAGTGATCTGCCAGGTACAGTGGTCTGGACATCTGTATCCATCAACTCACTTAATTCATGCAGCATTGGGGAAGTTTCTATCACTGGAGCCACTCAATCCCTGGCCCACGTGGCATCAAATGTCCTACTCTGTGGGTCTCATACTCTCCTCCCCTATATATCGGGGATAAAAATGCATCCTGGTAAAATTGTTTTGAGGCTCGAGTAAGATAATGTGTATCAATATTCTTCATGAACTATGAAGACTTGATTGATTTTTGAAAATGAATTCTTTCTTTCTAAGGCATTCTGCCCATAAACTGTTATCATTTGAAAATGCCACTGGTCAAATCCTTTTTATAAACATACTTGTTTATGTTTAGATAAAGGATCTAAGCCCTAAGTTTTTGGTTCCTCATTTTAAGCAAAATTGTAGGGCAAGGTGACAGCGGTAGGTGCCAGATGCTGGGTGGTGTCTTCCGAAAGTGGCAAATGCTGCCGCCTGGATGCTGGCAGGTAAAAACCACCTCAGATGAGAAAGATGCTCCTTGTTAAAATTAAATAAAATGCTCTCATGATTTCCTACTTTATTTTCTTGGAATTCTTTGGCCATACATTCTAGATTCTTTCAGCCCTTTCTTCAGCTTTTGCTTCTTCTAATGACGTTTCTTACTATTTGCCCACACCTGTTGCTCCAGAATCTCAACCTGAAGATGCAGCCAGTTAGTGCTGACTGACCATGGCCATGGCCCTGAGCTTGTACCTCGTCTGCTCATTTTTCATCCAGGACGATGGTGACAGCCCTGCGATGCTGCATGGCGAGGACCATGACTTCCAACCTCTTGACAGGCTGGTAGCTGGGCTCCTCTCCCCTCACCTCCTCTCACATCCGTAAATATATACTGAGTACCCAATATGTGTGTCTAAATTCCTGGCATAAGCAACATATTTGCCAATTAAAGAGGTGTTTCATCTTATTACTAGAACTTGGACATCATTACATCAGTTGCTTGGTAATTCTTTCCAGCAGAGAACTAAGCATCAATGATGTTTTAAATCAATTTGTACGAGTTTATTAGCAGCAGTAACTAGAGATAGCTATAATAGCAACCTTCCATAGTAAAATGGTCTGTATAGTGCTGGCATTTTAAATTTAAATATATACATTTGTGTATTAGATCATTGTACATTTACTTTCCATTTATCTTGTTTGTAGGAGGCGGTACTTATAATGGTTAAGATATTAGAGTTAGAAAAATCTTAGTTCTAGCCGAGAGGCACTGAAAAAGTGTTTTGACTTCTCAAAGCCTAGACTCCTTTTTGATTAGGGTTGTCAGGAGGGAGGAGCATATGAACTCCTCAGAGGGGATCCCCTAACTACTTTCTCCAGTGCACCCCCACTCCACCCCTGCTGTGCTCTATCATGTGATCTTGTTTTTCTTTCTTTATAGCATTCCTCATAATCTGATGTGATTTTCTTTATTTGATTCCTATTTTATTATAAAGGCACGTAAGCTCCATAAGCACAGACACGTTTTCTGCTTGGTTTGTTGGTGAATCCCTCTCTCTGACAACCATGTTCTCATAGAGTAGATGCTCAATAACTGTTTCTTGAATGAATGAATCATGTATCCAGACACTTAGCACAGCATCCACTACATAGTAAAACTCAGTAAATGGTCGTTATCATTACGTATCGGGATGAGCTTCCAATGAGAACTGAAGAGTCGTTAATATGTTATTTTGTTCCCTAAGTTTTGATTGGGTCCTTTGGGTTTCTACTCTCTGTTCTGCACAGTTGACTATAAGATCTCCTCTGGTCAGTGACTCAGCCATGCTAACAGTTCCCAGATCTGCATTTCTGCTTTCTACCTCTCTCTGGGGTCTCATTTATGGCACGTAGGCACCTCACGCCCAATGTGTCTCCCAGTCCTGCTTGTGCCCCTGAGCTGACTTTCTCGGTTAGTGGCATCTCTACTTACCCTGATGCGCAAATTAGAAACTTGAGACTGGCCCTGATCTCTCCCTTATTTCCCATATCTGATCAGTTCACAATTTCTCCTTCAGAAATGCCTCTTTTCCTCATTTGCCTAGCTCGGATTATCGTCTCTCATTTGGACTTTTTATGGTAACTAATAAAATGCTTAAATTTTATTGAACGCAGTATCAGGACTTCATATGCACTTACATATACAAAAGCCTATGAGGTAGACGTTATTAAAGGTATTGTTATTATCATTGTGCAGATGAAGAAAAAGAACGTTCCAGAGAGATTATGCAGTTCCTCAAATTGTCACAGCTGCTAAGTGTCGAAGCCGGGATTTGAACTTAGATCTGATTCCAGAGCCTTCACCACTTTTAAAATCTTCCTATTTGTCACAAGATTTCCCTTCTTCAGTCCTTGTTTCGGTCCACACTGCCTTCCCCTCTCCTCTGTGTGATCTCTTCATTATTCTTCAAGACTCGACTTGAACATAACCACTTCTACTCTTTCCAAATTCCCCTGAGTAGAGGCAGATGCTTCTGCTGGGATCCTACAACCCTCTCTACACATGTCAACCTTGGCCGTTATTATTTTGTATTTTAACTATCAGCTCACACATGCCTGAGAGCAGAAACCTCATCTAATTAATGTGTGTATGTACAATATCTGTACTCAGTAGGAGCTGGGTAGATTTTTATTAAAGAATGCTTCTATAAATACTATTTGTTGAGGGATTCAATACTTGTTTTTTTATTTTTATAGGAATGCTATTCATTTTTTCTATTAAAATGTATAATTAGCAATTTAGAATACCTGCTTTTTAAACTAAGCTCCCCCCCCAACCCCCTGCTTTGGTTTTCTATAAACAACCTAGGGAGATTTTAATGACAAATCCTTTTTTCGTTTGTTCCCCAAGTTCCCACATCCTATTTGGTATCTGGTGACCTCTAGTTCCCCTAATATCTTGTTCTCTTAGCCCATTTTCCCATATCACTCTATATGCCTGCATTCTATCTTCCCATGTTTTGCTATCTGCTAAGCAACAGGTAAAATGTTTTACTCCACACTTTCAACTTGAATCCAAATGCCATTTTTCATCTTCTATGAGCAGTGATGGGAATTTCAGGCCCTGGATATGAGGAAAATATTTTTGGGCAAGGGAAATCTTAAGAATTTTCTTCAAATCACACCCTATTATGTCTTTGAAGAAAGCTTCATGTATGTCTTTTTTGTAATCATTCTTCCAAAATTGGTAAAAAGCCCTTTGCAGTTGACGAAGCTGTGGTGTGACTGATGAATTATAAATAGCAAAGTGTTCATCTCTGCCAAGATGCCTGAATCTGAATTGTACAAATCTCTGTCACTATCTTCTTTTGGAGAAGATAAGATTTTATTTTTATGCAGAGACACGAAGGCTTATCTTATACATCTCCAGAGTTTGAAAATGTATAGCTCAAAATAGAAAAAAAAATCCATAAATATATCCAGGTTCTGGTATCAGGAATCTAATAATATGTTTTTAACTTGTTAATCGCAAAGTATTAAGGGATAAAACAAAAATCATGTAAAAATATGTTAATATGGACATATCCTTATAGTCATCTGATAAACATGATTAATTTTTGAATTGTTTTAATAAAATAAAATATTTATTAATTTTAAAAAGTCCTAAGAAAAATGAACAGGATTTAGAATATTATTAAGTTAAAATGGTCTGAAAACTATTTTAACCATCAGTTACATGAAACACATACTTCCATGTAGAATTCTTGAACAGACAACACTTTAAGTTTAAATTCTCTGTCCCTGAGTAAAAAATTTCAGAATTCCCTTAACCAGCGTCAAAGGCAAAATAAATAGTTTGTTATCCAGTTCCTCATGAAAACATCAATTTTTGGAGGAATTACTCTTCAAAACGAGTCCAAGCTTGAAGAAAAATTATGAATCCGTTAGTAATGGGATGTAATAAAACACACACCGCATGTGGCTCATTCAATCAGCTGGTCCCACCTCTTTATTTATTTTTTTATTTTAGTTATGTATTTATTTTTGCTGAGGAAGATTCACCCTGAGCTAACATCTGTGCCCATCTTCCTCTATTTTGTACATGGGTCTCCACCTCAGCACGGCTGCTGATGAATGGTGTAGGTCCGCACCTGGGATCTGAAGCCTCGAGCCCGGGCTGCTGAAGCAGAGTGAGCCAAACTTAACCAGTAGGTCACGGGGCCGGCCCCACCTCTTTATTTTATAGATGAGGAGACTGAGGTCTACTGGCATTCAAGGTGCAGCCACATCAGGTGAGTGATCAGGCATGACTCCAACTGCTTTGTACCTCAGTTCAAAGCTTTTTGTTTCATGTCACCATATGGCACCTTGTTTACTCCACATGAGATGAAGGTGCTGTGAGAGCTGAGCAGAGGGACTGGATTTGGGAGGTAAAATCAGTATATAAGCAAGATGGAAATTTCTAGACTTATCCTGCATTGGAGTACGGAGAGAAATAAAGAAGAATGCTGATTATTCTGATTCCATTTATGAGTTACATCAGTGTTTGGCCGATTTAGTACAATTTAAATGGAAAGGGCCCAAGGTGTCCTGAGACTGTTCCAACTCTATAACCTTTTCTGTTTGCCCATAAATGTACTCATTCGCTGATGAAGTGAGATAAGGAGACTATTTGAAACGTGTGTGCAAACTTTTTTTTTTCTGGCTTACTGTGGCTAAGGATTGCCCTCAAGTTCAGATATCTAAGACTTCAACCTGTGTTCTTTTTGTGTGTGTGTGAGGAAGACCAGCCCTGAGCTAACATCCGTGCCCATCTTCCTCTACTTTATATGGGACGTCGCCACGGCATGGCTGACAGGCAGTGCGTTGCAGGCGCTTGGGATCTGAACCCCTGAACCCCGGGCTGCCAAGCGTGAACTAAACCACTGTGCCAGCAGGCCAGCTCCCTCAACCTGTATTCTTATATTGGTGTTTTTAAGAGAAAATAAATAAAATTCAGTGAATTAGATAAAATTGGACTACTGTGGTAACACTGTCTACAACTAACTAGAGTCTGCATTAATGGACCACATACTTTTCAACAAAAATATTCTCTTGTGCAGCTAATTCTCTGTGTCAGGAATGAACCCCCAAATATTTATTCTGTGTTATAATAATCCTTTGCTTAATGAGAAGAATTCCAGTTAATATTCATGTTCATGTGATACAGCATAGGTTTATAGGCATTTTAAAATAGTAATGTGATTTCAGTCAAATTTGAGACCAGAGAAACTCTTCCCATAGTAAAATTAAAAGTCTTGAACAAAATTTTTCTGCAGTTAATTCTTTGGAAAAATGACATTAAATATTTTAGGCATTTTATTTTTCATCCAAAGTGTAGAATATTTACCCATTTGTATGGAATGTTTATCCTATGCTATGTGCTGAACAAAGCAAATGAAACAGACATGAATTCTTCTCTCTGGAATTTTCTGACAAATTCTAAGAAGTTGCTATGACAGGACAGATAAAAACAGTCCTTTACAGGAAAAATAACTTTACTGTGTCATTGAAAAAAGCTATATATTTGTAAGTTTTTAGTTTATATTTGGATTTATTGATTATCAGGACCATGATGAATTCACATTGTGAGGAAAAATAATCTCAGAATATGGGAACCACATTTCCTACCCTTATAGCAATATAATTATAGAAATAAATGAAGAAATTCACACATTTTTAATAGCTTAGAATCATCAAGAATTTTTCAATGTAGATGATATCTGCAATATAGAAGTTCAGTTATGAACATAATAGGAAAATTTTACATATGAAATCTCAAGAACACATCTTTTTGGTATTGCTTGTGATATAATACAATTAATTGTACTATGGGTATCAAGTTCACTAATGAACATTATTAAGAGCACTCAATCTATCTATAGAAAACATTCATGCTAGAGAGAAACTCACACAGCTACAATTTTTAAAGAACTGATCTGTGCATTATGAGAGCGAAATTTCATTAATAAGAAAACATCCATTAGTTGACTACTACAGTAAAAACTTTATAATATTGGTCATGAGAAACATCTTCCTTTTCCTCATATATCACCTGGACTACATAGGTATGCCATAAATTGTGTTATTCGTGGTACAAGAGTTTTAGAGCCCATCCCGTTTGGGATCTGCTTCTCTTTGGGAACTAGAGATCAATTTATAGTTTGATTTCTTCTATTTCATTTCTACTCTATTTCTGATTTTGTGTTTTCTTAGATTAAAAGAACAATGCAGTTACTTTCACTATACCATCTTCAATTTAAACTTTTGAGTGGGAGTCAGGAATCGTTGTTGGACTGAATAGTCTTCAAAAGTTTCTGGTACATCTCTGACTTCAGAAATCTGGGATAGGAATCCCTTTCCATGTGCATATACACTATTTTTTGAGCCTCTTCAAAACATGTTTGAGTGGGTTCTTGAATATTCCTGATGATAGCTTCTCTTGTCAAACTGTCAATGTTAATCTGAAAAGTGAAATTACATGTAGAGCGTAAGTAGGCATAACTGAAGATGAAAATATAATGAAAAGGTTTAATTTATTCCCCCCTCTCCTTTTCAGTAGAATAGGGTAATTTTGTTTGCAGTTTCATAGGTATCTCAAAAGACTTATAAGAGAAAAACTCTTTGCTTTTTTAAAAGTAAATATCTACCACCACGTCTCAGATTTAAAAAAACACGAGGCCCAAGACCAGGGAAATCTCAGAAACCACTGCTTACTTAGGAGGGTACAAGTGGTTTGTTAGTGGAATCCACAAACAAGGAAGTTTATCAGATGGAGATCTCTTTTAGGGAAAAGGGAAGTTGGTGCTATTTTAAAGTTTATCTTCCTTAATAGTTGTGAATGTTGATTTCATTGAATATGTCCTAAAATGGAAAGAAAGTGAAGAGAAGTGGAGAAATAGGGGAGAGAAGTGGTTATTTCAATAAACCAACTATTTTCCAGACAGGACTTTTGACGAACAAGTGACTAATGTAGAACTGTCTTGAGGGTTAGGAGTCCCGTACACCATCCTCTATCCTAATCCCCTGGACAAGATTTTCATTCCTCATTCTCCTTCCACGAGGAGGAGGCTCAGTGTGTCTGTTTCATTCTCGACTCTTTATTTTCTTTAGGCAGTTGTAGATGATGGGCAGTGATACCAATGTGACTGCTGGGTTTGCTGGTTTTAAACTAAGCTGAGGAGTGAGCCCTGGTGTGGTGGTACCACACCCAACACCACTGGGGGCATCAACGTGCCTCTTTATGGGTCTCTAGTTTCCTCTGGCAAAGTCAATTCTTTTTACAAGGACTTCTTCCTTTTTTAAAACTTTCCTGGGAATTAAAATAATTTAATAAGGAGAGGCCTTGGGGCCAGATAGGCCTAACTTTCAGTCCTAACTTTCCCACTTAACTGCTGTGTGACATTGAGGAAGTGAGTTAACTTCCCAGATTCTCAGGTTTCTTATCTGTGAAATAAGGTTAATGATACTGACTTTACAGCATTGCAGGGGATACTGGATGGAAAAAGCCTGGCACATATGTGTACTTGACAGACATCAGGGCCCTTCCAGGGATGTCCTGATTTCCTCTGCTGTCATTGGCAGCTAGTTACCTCTCTTGGGGACTCTGGCTGGATGTAAATCTTATAAAGCTTCCTTGCCCTAGAAATTCTGCTCCACCGGGAGGCGATTTTCTTATAGGTTTCACATTCCATCCAGAATTTGATGTTCTCGTCACTGTGTTCCATTTTTAAGTATGCTGCATAGACTACTGGACCATCTAAAAGTAATGGAGAAATAAATTTATTTTCATGAGTGAAAACCATTTAAAAATCTGAACAATATTTCATGCAGTTAAAACTAAATTCTGAATCAAAGTTCCTAAATTATTTAATTAGGAACTTTGATTATTTAATTATTTAATTATTTTATTTAATTTAATTATTTATAATTAAATATTTATACATCACATTTAGATCTATATATCTGAAGTATGTTTTGACAATGCCAGTCAATGGTGTGGTCAGCCCTTTATTCCTTTACTGAGTCACTCAGAACAAAATGCCCACTAGGGTGGTGGGTCTAGGATGGGAGAGGTCACAAGGACCCAGAAACAGGACTTAAGCTGGGTCCCTGGATAGAGCTCAGATCATGAAACTGACATGAAAAAAAAAATCTAAGGGCTCAAGTCAAACTAGAGGGTTAGAGCAAGGTTTAGAAGCTAAACAAGCAGGTTAAGACTGAAAGGAAACTATCCAAGCCATAGAAGTTATAAGTTGATCAGGTTGCACAGCCTGGGGTGTTTCTCAGTATTCAATCAGAGCAGGAGAATGTGGATGGTTGAAAAATTCAACTTCATATTTACGGTTTATGGTTCCAACCAGAAATGAAGGACCAGGCAGAGAGTAGAACTCAGATGGGGTGTGGAAGACTGTCTCAAAATCCAGAACAGGACAGTGGGTCTGCCCAGCACAGCCATCAAATGACACTTGAGGCCAGAGATGATTACCCTCAGCTCTGGTGTTGAACTGCCTTTCTGGAGTGGGTGGATAAGGGCAAACATGTGGGAGGAGCTTTTCCCACTGAGGCACTATTTTCTAGGTGCTAGTGTTTGAAGAAGTGTTAGACGAGCTCTCATAAATCTAACACAATAAGAATCTTTGGGAGGACCAAGTATTCTCAAGATTCAAGATGAACACTCTGAGATGAGCACTAAACTTCTTTTGGTGACTGGGAAGTCTCTTGGCCTCTCTGAGAAATTGAACTGCTAAATGATGACACAACAGTGTAACTTGCAATTGATACTGATAGAAATGGGTGTGTAGGCGCACCGAACACGTGACCACGCATGGGATTTTGATTAACAATATCTTGGTCAGTATCATTAACTGTTACAAGAAATAATGGTGATCAGATGAAATGGCAATGGTGAGTAAAATCATATTTTCCTAGATCTTCACATGAGAGATTAGATCGAGTTTCCCAGCACTAGAAAGCCCGGCTCCTTGCCTCCTTGGTTTCTACTGGATCTGTCAGCATTTGATACAAAAATAAAGATAACAAGGAAGGTATTTTGTATTCAAGAGAAAAACTCAAATAGAGGCAGATCCCTTTAAAGGAGGCATTAGGGTTGGGGAACGCTGGCAGTCTGTGAGAAATGTGCCATCCTAGAAATACACAAAATTAGAGCATGGCTCATAATTATCACGTGAGCAAGAGCAGCCTTCATGACATTGAGTGGGAGATTCAAAAGGAACGTCACTTGAGTTGAGAGGACAGACGAGATGGGGGTAGAGCAAGTATAAAAACATAACAGAGGAAATGATATGGATTAGATATTCCTATCCAGTGGGGCAATATATTTTAACTTATATTTCAAATGAGAAGTTTATTTTCACACCAAAGTAACTTGAAGATGTGCCTCATCTCATCACAGGCACAGAAAGCTGGAGTCAGAGAATACACAGGTAGCCTTTGGCACTCCTATTAGAGAAATAGCTGAAGGGATAGGCAAACCAACAAAACAAAACAAATCAAAACAAAAAGCCATTTCTGGCTTAACAAGTAAAGCTGGAAGCCAATAATTTGCAGTTCATATTGAAAGAAATAGAGTTCTGTTTAAGAAAATAAAAAGCAATTTGATATACTTTGTACTTAGAGGAATTTTGACTGAGTGCTTCATTAGGATCAGAAAATACAAGGACCCTAAAATAAAGAAATGAGCTATGGAACAGGAAAAAAATGAGATGCCAGATACAATCTACAGATGCTGGAATGAGAGTTAGCCACTTGGCTGCTTGGATGGGTTGAGTGGATGTGGGTGGGGGTAAGGAGATGATCTGGAAACCAATATTAGATTCCATGTTATAGAATTCTGAATTTGTGTTTGTATTTATGTTTAGCTTAATTGTATAGTAAAATGTTTGGAGATTCTCATTCCAGAACCTGCTTGCATCTGTATCTGCCTTTTCTAACTTCTCTCCTGACAGAGTGGAGGAAGGATATTTTTGGGCTGGCTGAATGGTTCAGCAATTCTCAACATACCCAAGTCCTTTGCTAATGAAGCCATCCATGCATTGTGATATATATTTTTATATAGCTGCAATACTACAACGTGGTAGATTGTGGAGTTGTTCTCAGTTATTTCCTACCCTTCTTGTAGGAGGATTATGCTTTCATGTGCCATTTATATCAGCCCTTTGGACTTGTGTTAGCCAATGAAATAGATACAAAGTGCCATGTGCGGGGCAAGCAGAAGGTTTAAAGACAGTCGGGTGGTTCTGCCATTGCTGTTCCCCCAGCCATGAGAAGGAAACATTCTGGAAAAGAGCTGCTCGTTTAGCCTGAAGGCCAGAATGAAGACGTGGAACAGAGCTGGAGCTGACCCCAGTCGTTGTGTAACGTGAACAAGAAATGAATTTCTTGTTGTGAAATAGTGAGATTTTAATGGTGTTACTGTATCATAACCTAGTGAAAGCTGACCTGGACCACTTGAACTTACGTGATGTTTCAGATATGATTCTGGTGTGCAGAATAAGCAGACTCATATGACTGGTATGTTTTACAGAATTTTGTCTTCATCAGGCCGATTTTTATGTTAGCCAAGTAAGCAGCTGAAAACGCATTTTTATAAAAATGTTCCAGGAATCTGAGGACTTATTAAAGACAGAACTGAATTGCTCAGTTTAGAATTTCTTTACTCATACAACAAGGGAATTACAAGATGGAAAAGCCTTTTCCAAACCAGGCAATGTAGCCCATTCTGAAGTTTTAAATGATACTCCTTCCTACATACTATGCACAAGAGACTGTGACTCTCCTTGAGCAGAGTGAATAGGGGTCAATAATGGAATTGCTCATTAATTGAGAAGATGGAAAAAATAGGTGTATGTCCCATGTAGTGTACGCCTTTTTCTTGAAGAATGAGAGTGGTGCATTGGAACTCTCTAGCGTTTAGTTCTTTTAAAACTAGTCACTGATGTTAGTATTTCTGTGACACACAAGGTGACATATGCCATATCTTGATGCAGAAGGGAAACGTGACATTCCTCTTGGCTGACTCAGAACAGTGGCCCATCTGTTTCAGGACTGTTTTCTGCAAGGCTCACACCATGCATTAAATCATAAGGTGAGCGCTGTCCCAGTCTTCCATCAGAAATGTGCCTGAAACAATTTTAAATCCATTTTATTTTCAGTGTGTATCACTGGAGATAATGAATTCCACAATTCTACCAGCGTCCGTGTAAAGTTTTAAAGTAAATATTCTGTTTTATTGCAATTCTCTGGTTTGGCTTCTATGATATTGATCATTTCTGGTTTTTCTCCTAACTTCTCTTTGCTGTATTCTTATAAAAGTAGCTTGAAGTACCATGAGTTGTTTTTAAATACAGAAAACTTCTAATAAAGATAGTAACCATTGTTAACAATTTGATAGATTTCCTTTTATTCTTTCAGTCCTTTGTTTATTTTGAACTTTCTAACTAGTATCCATTCATCCACACAAACACACACAAAGTACCTAATTGGCAGTATACCGTGAAAGCAATTTTGTATCACTCTTTCCTGCTTAACATCATGTAGCAAACACTTCCTCCTTTTTACTTTTTAAGGGTCACGTAACAGTCCATTGTAGGACCACGCTGTATTATGTTTAGTTTCTCTACTATTACTGAATATTTAGATTTTCCCCTTTTTATGTTATAAATTATTCTATATTGAACATTTTGGTTATAAAGCTTTGCATCTGTGATTATTTTCTTAAAATTAATTTAAAGGAGTGAAATTCCTAGATTGATGATGTAATATTTTTGGAGACTCTTGATACCTATTGTAAAATTGCTTTCAGGAATATTTCATTATTTTTTCATTACCAAAAGCAGTGTCAAAGGGTCTAGCTACTCACTCCATCCATCCTAATCTGATGGGGTAAACCCAGTGACCTGTAATTGTTTAAATTTTTATTTTTAAGATATTAATGCTTAAACATTTTTCTTTCTTACTGACCATTTCTTTTCTTTCTGTGAATTTCAGATCTTTTGTCTATTTTTCTTTTGCATTGTTAGTGTTTTCTTGAATTTTCAGATCTCTTTATGTGTTAAAGACACTATCATATTTATTGCATTAAATTCTCTTCTCTTTTTACATATTATTTTTGTTTATGATTTTTGAGGAATGTTTGTAAATGATCTAAGCTGAAAAAGCCTCAGTTCATCTATCTGACGCTGCTTTCAAACTTTTCTGCACTTTTATTAATTTATTTACACTTATTTTAATTATAGCTCTATCTCACTCCGTATCACAGTCTATTATATTTATTGGTTTACTTCTATTCCTCTCCCACTCACCTGCAAACGCTTTGAGAATTAGGACTGCAGTTTACTCATCTTCAAATGCCCAGTGCCTACGCACCACCTGTTACATAGCAGGGACTGAATAAACAAATGTTGGTCCATCTAGGCTTTTGGATCCCCCCTGATTCTCCATTTTAAAGTGACTCTCCGTAGGTTTTGAAAAGTGAGGAAGCAGGCCCTAATTATTCAGCACCCAGGAAGCACCAAGGAGCTGAGTATTATACCTGCCACGTTGTTACTTATGGTTCTTTTGAGAGCAAGACAAAAAATGTACTAACTGAACAGTGATGTCTATAAAAGGCTAGGTTTTGTTGTTTTGTTTTTTTCCCTGCAAGGTGAAGTGCATGAGATGTCAAAGAAGACAAAATGTGCTACGTGGAAAGGGCTGAGGCATGGCAGGGTGGTAATAAGAGGGTTGGTGAAGGGAACCATGGCAACAGCAGTTAGCGGAGGTTAGAATAAATGACAGTGTAGGAAGCTGCCAATCCACAGTGGGCAGCACAGAATCTCACAGAAGAAGAGAGCTGGGGGAATGGCTCTGCCTCTGGGATCAGGATGCCCCTGCGGGAATAATAACATCCATCAGGAACTCCTAACGCCCGCTTTGTGCCGTGATGAAGATGCACTGGGCAGCATAGTTGGTTCTTCAGGGTGGAGCAGCCTTCAGCAGTGGAATAATGCTACACTAGTCAACCTGGCATTTCCAAGGCTGTCTGCAGGTGACTGTGATCATTGAGGAAGGGAGGAAAGTATACAGTACATTCGAGGATGATTTTGACCAAAATTATAATTGATGCAAACTCCGAGGTTCAGAACACTGGCCTATCTGGAATGGCTTAACTGGATGTCTGCTCTGCGTCTGTGCTGGGGCAGACTGAACAGGCCGTAGAAAAATCCATAACTGTGCTTTCTCACTTGGAGTCATCACTGCTAGTTTTAGATGGGCACTCAACATTACCCAGTCATCCCACTATCCTTCCCTAATATCATGGTTCTCCAAATTTCTGGAAACTATTTCATATCTCCTACCTTTTTTAAAAAAATTCTTTTCTTTTCTTCTTTTTCTTTTTGTTTTTGGTGAGGAAGATTAGCCCTAAGCTAACATCTGTTGCCAATCCCCCTCTTTTTTGCTGAGGAAGACTGGCCCCGGGCTAACATCTGTGCCCATCTTCCTCTATTTTGGATGTGGGATGCCTGCCACAGCACAGCTTGATAAGTGGTGCATAGGTCCATGCCCAGGATCCAAATCCGCAAACCCCAGGCCACCAAAGTGGAGCATGCCAACTTAGCCACTACACTGCCAGGCTGGCCCCTCTCCTACATTTTTAAAATGCCAACACATCCTCTCACCAGCTCTCTGCTGATGACCTTGCCTCAAACTTAGCTGAGAACACAGATTTAATCAGGTGGAGATTCCCTTGTCTTCCCTCCACCAAATCAACCAACCTCCCTCCACTGGTACCTGCCCTTTCTAACTTTCCTCCTGAGAGGGAAGGATCTCTGTTCCTCTTTGGGCTGGCCAAACAATTCTCTTTCGGCTCCTACCTAATTTTGCATTTCTCCGTTGCTCTTCAAACTGTCCCCACTCTCTTCTATATCATCAGTTTCTTTCTCTCTAACGGTTGCCCTCATCTACAAATATGCCGCCATATTTCTCAAATAAAACCAACAACTGTTGACTCCAACTCCCAGTATTGACCTCATGCCTCTCCCAGTCTCTACTCTTTTCGCTGCTGATCTTCACAGCAAAATTTATGTAAATAATCCCCTATATTATCTTGCTTCCTCTTGTCCTATCCATCTTCATCACACCCCTGAAACTGCTCTTATCTAGGCACCACTGACTTCCAGATTGCCATATCCAATGGCCGCTGCTCTTTCCTCATCTTACCTGACTTCTCAGCAGCCTCCGACACAGTTCACAGCTCCCTTCCTGAAACACTCTCTTCTTTGCCGTCCATGCTGATTTACTGTTTTGGTCATACTTAACTTACCCGATGCTCCTTTCCCATCTCCTTTGCTGACTCCTCCTCTTCTCCGGATTTGGAAATATTAGCGTGCACCTAAGTAACACCTCTGCTCTCTTCTGTATGAACTCTCCCTCTAAGTGATCTCATAGCCATGTGGCTTTGATTAGCATCTATATGCTAATTACACCTGGCTCTGACTTCCCCCCTGCATTCTAGTCTTACCTGGTTGCTGGCAACAGCCTTCTCACTGGTCTCTCTGCTTCTATCCTTCAGAAGAGAACCAGAGGGTACTTTTAAAACCACATTGACTCTTGTTACTCTGCAGTTGAAGGTCATCCACGTGGCCTATACGGCCCTATGCTCTTGTCATATTGAACTTCTTTCGGTATTGGAAGACACTAGCCTCGTCGTAACTCAGGGCCTTTGCAACATGGCTTTCCTCTGCTGGAGCCGCTCTGATCCCAGACCCCAGCATGGCTGGCTGCTCCTCCTCATTCAGCTTTTAGCTCAAATTGTACCCCTTCTCACAGTTCTTCTCTAGTCATCCAATTGAATTGCCCTCTTACACCTGCATTTCTTGGTCATGTAGCCCGGCTTCATTTTCTTCAAAGCACTTGCCACTTTCTGGAATTAACTTTCATTCATTTGTTTGCTTGTTTGTCTATCTCCTCCCTCTAGAGGGAGCCCAAGAGCTGTGTGCAATGACCTTGTAAGACCTCTTTCACCCCACTGCCCCAGCTCTGGGAAGGTCTGCCAGACACACGGAAGGACCGAATGCAGCCTCCAAGGGGGCATTGGCTGCTGTTTTACTAAACTTCTCTTTATTTATATTAAACATACTTAAATATCAGAAGGCATCCCCTACCCTCATCTTTTGAGATATGGCCAATAAATATGAGCCTTCTGCATTTTTTCTAGCACTGTTTTCTGACATTTTAATCAAAATCAAAAATAAAACTTTGATTAGTCAAAATTTTGATTTTATTATTTTTGTCTTGACCTTCCCAGTTTGAAGAGCCTTCGGGTTTTAGGTGATTATTGGTTCCCTTGTCATTTCAAACACACATTTCTGTATCTTTTCTAGTTCTACTAGATATAGCCATCAGAAATATGGATTTTTACTGGGTTTATCTATCAGAAATACCATGAGATTTTCTTTCCATTTTTCACCTTGGTGATGCCTAACACTTTGGTGATATTTTTAGGTGCAGTGCCATATTTTGGGCTACATCATTCAAGGAAAAATCTTTAGTAATTCTCAGGTATTTTTACAGAGAGATGACTAACAGTTCAGACACATTTTTCCTGATCCATTTAAAAACTTATCACTACTTTTCTGTCCATTTGAAAGTTATTTAATTCTTTCCTAAAAACTTGGATGTTTGAAAACTCAGAGGACCTTCTGTCATTTGTAGACTTGGAAATTTTGCAGGGTATTTTCTGCTTAATTCATTGTGGAGATTTTTTAATGAGACCAATTTTTACACCAAATCCTGAGGAATCTTACACACTACATTTCTTCGTTGAAAGAAGTACACATTTATCTTTACTGAGATTGCTGTCTAAAAGAGTTTTCTATTTTTAAAATGATGCCATTCAGACCTCTTTGCCATTTTACAAGAATCTGAATCATTTAAGTCCCAGCTCAAAATTCGCCTCTTGTGAGAATCTTTCCCCAGGAGGCCTGTCATGCCTCTCCATCTATCTTCACCCCTCAGCACGTACATACTAGGTCCGTGCTTGGTGCCCCGTTATTTCTAGTCTCCTTTCTTTATTATTGTTCTCAGACTGCTTATGGTGCACATATACTTTATCTCTCTTTCATGATGAATGCCTTCAGGAAACCCTGGTGCCATCTTTTGGACATGCTCCTTCTCACTCCCCCATCAGATCGATTTCCCTACATTGTATACAGTAAGAACTCAATGAATGTTTCACTGTTCAGAGATCACGCTTCACAGTGTATCAGCTAAAACTCAAGATGTGTTTTGCTCTTAGCAGTTCTTTGGGCAACTTAGACAGCCCTCTGATTCTCAGTTTACATCAGGCAGTTCATAAACGCATTTTGCTGCGGTCACAGGCCACACTTGGGTGATATATTCTAATGCCAATCTTCTATAAGGCTGTCCTAACAGGACCTCGTAAGTAATTTTATGTCAAAGAAATGTGTGCATGTTTTTCTTTCTATGTCTAGAGCTTCCTTCTGCTTGGCCAATGTAACAATAGACTTTTCCTGGGAAAGGTGTAGCTTCATAAAACCATCCTTACGCTGGAAGCAAAAAAAAAAAAAAAAAAAAAAAAAACTGCCAGTCAGCCCCTTATACAGCTTATGGTGAAAATTTTTGTCAAGGCTATTGTTTTTCTTTTTTTAAACATTATTACTATTTTTTTTTTTACTGGGAAAGAGTCACCCTGAGCTAACATCTGTTGCCAAACTTCCTCTCTCTTTTTTTCCCCTCTCCAGGCCCCAGTACATAGCTGTCTATTCTAGTTGTCAGTCCTTCAGTTCTTCTATGTGAGCCGCCACCACAGCATGGCTACTGACAGACAGTGGTGTGGTTTCAGTCTGGGAACTGAACCCGGGCCGCCAAACTTTAACCACTAGGCCATCCAGGTTGGCTCAAGGCTATTGTTTTTTAAGAGTATGTGTTTGCCTTGCCCTTGGAATTGCATTCAGAATATTACTAGAAGTTGCTTCGATCACCATTTTCTACTTCACCTCAGTGGGCCATAAACGGCAGGCTTCCCTGTTCTTTTCCAGGGGATTTTCAGTTTTTGAAAAATCTTCCTTTTTTCCTGTGTTATTTTATGTGTTGCATGGGCATGTAGGATTTTTTTTTTCCAAGTCTATTGCCTGGTACCTGGGAAGTGCTAGATATTGATCAAATATATGTTGAGCAAAGCACACACTGTTTTTAAAAATTAACTTGCCTGTCAATAATGTATCGTTAAATAGCATCTAGAATGTGTCTAGGTTACTAGCATTCTCACCTTCTAACCAATGTCTTAATTTTGCCATGGTTTTGTTCTTAAACTGATGATTTTCTGGGATCCCTGTTGGTCTCGAGGAAGTTGAATTTAGCCGTATTGTGATGACTCTTACTTGATGGCTCCTCAGCAAACATCTCTTAAACTAATTCCTATTCATCTATTGAGACCAAGCCTAATGCATCTCCTTCCCATGTGGGTTTCTGAACTCCATGTTCTTAGAAATAGTCTTTTAATCTGTGTAGAAAGAGGCATCCGTGTATCTTAGCTAGACGATGCATTTTACTAGTGTCCTTGGTTCATGTAAACACACTTTCTTCTCTGGTACATTTAATGTTGGTGTTCTTAGTTTTATCGTTCTTATTGGATAGTCCATCGAATTATTTGTTTTATCATGTGATTATTGAATTTTTACATGATTTTCCCAGTAATTCAATTTCTGGTCAGATTCTTACTCTATTTTTGCTGGTTTTAATAAAGAGCAGTATGCTCCCTTCCCGTCTTCATCTTTTCTGTGGACGTTGCTTGTTCTCATGACGCTAGATCTCTAAATTGCTAACTCTAGCTGGCTCCCACCTGAGATCACCACCAAGGAATTAACTTTATTCACTTTGTTTATGAGGCCCCCAGGGCTGGTATGGAAACTCTTACATAATATGAGCTGGTGTTTTGATCTATTCTTACTAATATTTGTCTTGTATATGTTCATTGAACATTTATTGCATGCCCATTAGGAACAAAGCACATTTTTAGTCTTGGGGTGGGGGGTGGGGGTGATAAAAGGTGAACGAGAGGTGATCTGTGCTCTTAGGGAATTTACAAGCTAGTAAGAAAGCAGCTGTGGAAAAAACCCCGTACACAAAATAGCTGTAATTAGAAGCAGAATAAATAACGATACCAACAAAATAGACGAGAGAGGAAAAATACTTCCAAGAGGTTTCAGGGAAAAAGTGGAAGCTGAATTTTACTTTCAAGGATGGGCAGAATGGACAGAGGAGACAGAGAGGACTTTGTACAAAAGCCTGGAGCAGGAGAGTCATAGATGTAGAAAATGGAGCAATGGTGACATTGGTGGAAGGGCATGTGATGTGAAGGGACGAGGCTGGAGATAAATTTTGGGAAGTGTATTGCGTTAGGGTATAGAGAGTCCTGAATATGAAGAGATTTTGGACTTTGTGGTAGGCAGCAGAGAAAAAGGAATGATATCCAGAGACATGCCCTTTATTACTAATACAAATAACTACCAATTACTGTGTGCCTCATCTGTATCAGGCATTGAGCTAGGTGTTTTATATCTAACCTGCAAAATAATGCTGAAAAGATAGGTGATATTATTCCCATTTTACAGACAAAGAATGTGAAACTCCAAGAGGGAGATTAATCTGGTAATATTGCAAAACCTGGATTACAGTGGGGTGGGACTGAAATCCAAACTATTAGCAGAGGATTAATCAATCGTCAGATGGCTGATTAAAGTGTTTCAGTAGCAGCAGCCAGGGGTCCGCAGCTGTCTCCATAACAGGAGGGGCTCTTGAGTCAGCGAGAGCATGTAGTGCCCCAGGAGCATGGCAACCCCTAGGAGGAACAGGAAGACCCCTATCCAGAAAAACCACCGGCACACCCCACTAACTAAATCATCAAGTAGCACAGCTGACTCCTCTTCTACAGTCAACAGGTCTAAACAGATGAAACATTCACAGCGAGGCTAACAGGAATCTTAAATAAAAAGAGGTCTATAGCCAAAACTTAGCAAACATTTGAGGGGAACAAACTCCATTAAGAAAAAAAAGTACCAGGGGAGCTGGCCAGGTGGTGAAGCAGTTAAGTTTGGGCGCTCTGCTTCGGCAGCCCAGGGTCCACAGGTTCGGATCCCGGGCGTGGACCGGCGAACCACTTGTCAAGCCATGCTGTGGCGGCATCCCATATAAAGTAGGGGAAGTTGGGCACGGATGTTAGCCCAGGGCCAGTCTTCCTCAGGAGAAAAAGAGGAGGATTGGCAGCAGATGTTAGCTCAGGGCTAATCTTCCTTACACACACACACACACACACGCACAAAGTACCAAATTCAGCCAACAGGAGAATTTTCTTTGAGTGTCCACGATATTTTTGTCTGTATCTGTCTTCTGGTATTTATCATTTTCTGTAACCTTCCAATTTCCTACCCCAAACACAATTGACTGCTGTCATGAATGCATGTAGTCCTTTATATCTCTTGCATTGAACCTATGACTCGATCTCCCTCATACCCATTGCTACTAACTTTCATTTATACCACCTGAACTTTGATACATATATCCAACTATATGCAGACTTCCATAAAGTCCCACTTAAATCACACACAGATAAAGTTAGAAACAAACTTTGAGCAGTTTTAGAAGAAGACTCAGATTTATTCTTTCTTTTGATGGCACTAAGAACAGCAAATTGTTAACTTTTTAAAAATTCTAACTTTAGAAGGCTATGGTAAGGCAGTATATTTCAGTACGTGTTACTATTTAAGCATATTTTCCAAGGGATTTTACACAGATACTTGTGAAGAATAAATATTCACAGTGACTAATCCTGTTTTAATTAACACCAAAGAAAATCA
This sequence comes from Tapirus indicus, assembly GCA_031878705.1. Taxonomy (NCBI): domain Eukaryota; kingdom Metazoa; phylum Chordata; class Mammalia; order Perissodactyla; family Tapiridae; genus Tapirus; species Tapirus indicus. The sequence continues at coordinate 23,633,839 of CM062939.1, read as the reverse complement.
TAGTGGCTGACACGACAAACTATTTTCTGGTTTTCTTTTTATAACTGTGGCAGTTGCTATTTAGAAGGCCGTGAGAAGAGGGGCATACATTTATCATCCAGTGACCCCTTTTCCCCTAAAAATGAAACTGACCAGTTCTTCAAAGATGATGTATACATGATACTCACATTTCGTAGCCATCAACTTTTCAAAAGACTGGGCCCACTGTAACACTTCCTCCAAAGTAAGGCTTTGAAAAGAAACACAGGTGCTCAGTGCACTAAAACATTCTCACGGTTTTGCTGAATTCAAGAGAAATATCATCCTATCTTGAAAACTACACCAAAATATAGTTATGCTCTATTTGTGTGTGGTTTTGGATGGAAGTTTATCTTCCTGTGATCTTTTACATTTTATTTTTTACTTCTAAATTGTTAAAATGAAAAAAATTATAAAAGGTGTATCGACTTGAAAATATGATAAAGTAAATTTTAAAAAGATAAAGATGGGGCCGCCCACAGGCACGGATGTTAGCCCAGGGCCAGTCTTCCTCAGCAAAAAGAGGAGGATTGGCAACGGATGTTAGCTCAGGGCTGGTCTTCCTCACAAAAAAAAAAAAAAAAAAAGATAAAGATCCATCATCCTATAAGCTCTGTATTCCCAAATTACCACTATTAATATTTTGATTTATTTCTTTTTAGTGTTTTTGTCATGTGCGTGTTTGTTTTTAGCCAAGAAATAGTCATACACTGCATGCGTGTTTGTGCATATGCGTATTTTATGTGTGTGACTTATATATGTACACTTTTAATAAGCTTTTTATATGTCATCACAATTGTCTTAACCATTTATGGTGTTATAATTTATAGTTATACATTTATAATCATTGATAGTCACTGTGGAGTATTCTATAAGGGGCATTCCATAGTTTACATGATTATTCTCAATGAGCATTTTGATTATTTCTTATTGTTTAGCATAAAAGCTTGCTGTGATTAAGGCTTGCCATGCTCACAGGGTAATTTCTTAGGCGATTAGCCAACGTAGAATCAAACTGGGTCAAAAGATGCACATTTTTATGGTTCTTGGTACAAACTGCCAACTTGTTTTTAAAAGGGTTGTGCACTGTGAGCTGCTGTCACCAGTAACGTGTGTCCATTTATCTATTAGAATCTTAGCGTGCATCCACAAAAGCTACTTGCATGCATTCATATAATAAAGTTAGTAACACTATTTCTATTCTGTATGGTCATTTTCTCAGTCTGTTATTTGCTATATATTGCTTTTTTACATGTTGAGGGTTTTAATTTTTATTACTGTGAATAATACGTCAAGTTACACTTGAACTAAATAGTACAAAAAAAGCCATTTACCATTTCAAAAACATCTGTCAAAGATACTGGCTTTGAGGTTTCATTTCTGTTCATTTTGTGAGCCATTTGGATGGTGAAGTGAATCGGCAAGTGACTATGGATTCTTACATATGAATCATTTTATTTCCCCTCCTTTAAAATACTCAGTGTGTTCATTGCCATTCAGTTGATGATACATTATTAATTTCCCTATTTTCAATGATGGTGTATAATCAAAGACAGCTATAGACACCAGCAAGCACTGTCCACCGGCTATACCTGGCATAGTTAGCTCAATAATTAGTGTTGAAGGGACAGCCATCAGCATTAGCAGGTACTTAACACAATGAAGGAAGATTAGTTAAAGAGGTTAAAAAATAACCTACAACGTGGAAAAATATTGGGAGTCCTGAAGGGTCAAATATCTTTTGTTAGAAAACAAATTCAGATGGCTCTTGCCAGTTTTAGATGGACTGTTTGCATCAGTGCTGAATCTTAACAGTTTATTGCTGTGAAGATTGCTTTCAAAAAACATTTCCATGAAATGGTGTCTGACTCATTGTTATTTTCTCTTATTAGAACTTTAAAAACAGTAACCTAAAACAGCCTTTTCAATTCAGGGAAATGGAAAGTGCTAGGTAAGGTACATTGTATGCCTACCTGTTCTACCCATTCCTATTATATAGGAAAGAATAAAATCTACAACATAAGTGAAGATGCCGTCATTGTCCTGGGTTAGCTTAAAATAAGGTGTTAGGGCTTGAGAATTCCTTTGCCTCTATGATTCATGAGATTTATGGAGGTAGATTGGAGTAATTATGGGTGGGGGAAAGCTGTGAAATGAAATTTCTTTTTGGTTTAACCCCATTTTTGCTTGTAATTTTTTTTTTTTTTTAGTATCTCACCAATTTCATGCTGTCCCGTGGCTATCCAGGTGCCCTTATCAAGTTATTCTAAACACCTTTGCCCCCTCACCCACCCGGATTTCCTAATAAAATTCTCTACTTGTGTCCCCTCCTTTCTTCTACACGTAGGCAATGAATGGCTCCCAAACAGATACGGGAGCATTCTGAGATGTCGTGATGTTGCAGAAAGAGGAATGAAGAGTATTTGGAGTCTGACAGTCCCAGGTTCTAATTCCAGTGCTGTAATTCATAGCTTTTGGTCTTGCTTAAAATCTCCAAGCTTCAGTTTTATTATCTATACAATGGGGATAATAATATCCTTCTCACAAAGTTATGAAAATTAAATTAGGTGGTGAAGGTAAAGCATATATCAAACGACAGTTATCCAGCAGTTTACCATGAATGTGAATTCTCTTTCCTTGGCCTTCCCCTTCCCTGCTGGTGGGTCTACAGGCAGGTAGAAAGAAATGCGAGCCTTGCTGGTGATACCCTATGGGAGTCGTCAGCAGAGGAGAAAGAAGCTGTTCCCAAATTAGCCAGTTTCATCTTCCTTCTTACATGCACCTGTGCAGTGCAGCGGCCTTAGCTGGTCGTTTAAAATGCTTTGGGTCTTACCGTCTCCTTCCACCCGCCACTGCAGCCTCCTCCTCCCACACACGATGGCTTGTAAGCGTGTGTGGAGATTTCGGTATTTCAGGCAGGAGCATGCATGCCGAGAGCTCCAACCGTAGCAGGGAGATGTGGCCAGAACTGAGGTCTCCACGGGGACTAGGTTAAGTACTCTGCTAACCCAACAGGGATCCTCGACCTGGGAATTCTTTCAGGTGAGCAAATCTAATCAAGTGGTTTGTCACCCTTCTCAGGCATTACACTTTGCATTTTCGTACAGCCACTGTTTCCATCCAAATGGCTACATGTTTAGTTATTGCGAAATGCAGAAGATACCCAGGAGCTTGGTAAGCATTTGGTTACCCCTCCAGTCTCACCTCTTCCGACTGGCGATGTGGGTTTCTGGCACTTTGTAGATGCACCATGAAAATATTTTAGATCAAAGAATCTCACTTTAACATAAACAATATAAAACTTAAAAAAATATCTAAGACTGTTTATTCATAACAGACTCTCCAAAAACATTAAACTTGCTGAATTCTCAAGTGTAAAGCATGAATAATGAAAACGGAACCTTAGTGTAATACATGGCTGCTCTTCTGGTGGAATTACTCGTGTGTAAATGCAAATTTTACTTTCTGAGCAAAATATATTAAGATAGCAGTTGAATACATATGCACCTATTTATCATGTGATAAATATGCATTATAATGGCCATAGAATTTAAATGCAACTTACTTTGACGGGGGCCTCTTAGATTCATCTCTGCATATTTTACAAATCCAGCAATTCCGCCTGCTCATTTTCCTAAAGAAATACAGCATATACTTAGTGTAATCTAGTCATTTAAAATAATTATATGTTAGAGTCAATTTCGAAAGAACACACAAAGTTGTAAATCACGAAAAAATAAGGATAGGTTCTTGAAATTAATGGAATACAATCACTGGTGGAGGTGGGGAGGAGAGAGGAGCATAAAATGACTCATCTTGTAACTATTTTATAGGAACACAGGTGCTTAGAGTTGACTTTAGAATCCATCTGGCCCACCTATCATCAAAAAATGGCGTTTAAAAAAATATAGCTCTCTGAAAAAGATCTTTCCTTTTAGGGCCCACCAACGATGAATTTGCCAACCCACAAATCTTCTCTTTTTGGATAATTCTTATCTTTAGAAAGATCTCTCAATATATTAAACAAGAATTTGCCTCTTTGTAATTAGCCAAATTTGCTGTTCTTAGTGCTACCCAGTCGATTCCAACTCCTAGTGACCCTGTGGACAGCAAAGGAACTCTGCCCGTTCTTTTTGCGCCACCCTCTCACCTTCCAGTGCTGTATCAGATAATGCTCTGCTGCTATTCGTTGGGTTTTTGTGGCCAATTGTTTTGGAAGTGGGTGGCCAGGTCCTTCATTTCCATTCTGTCTTAAACTGGAAGCTCCGCTGAAAGCTGTCTACCGTAGGTGACCATGCTGTGTTTGAAATCCCGATGACATAGCTTTCAGCAACCGCCATAGTATGACAACTGACAGACAGATGGGAGGATATGGTTCCCTGACCTACACGGCAGTGAGAGCGCCGGATCTTAACCATTAGACCACCAGTGCTGGCAATTAGCCAAATAAAATAGTGTAAATAGCCAAATGAAAAATAAGCCTCCTTAATAGTAAATTCTGAAAGGGGTGTTGCTTACCTGGTTTTCCCCAGTCTGGGCAGTACAGCTTTGACTTTAAAATTTAGGTAGAGTTTACTCAGCCCAGGCTTTATATAACAATGTATGTCATAGAGGGTTTTTAACTCAGGACTTTGAGAAAACAACTCAAAAATTTGTTAAGGATAATTAAATCTAGACTTTATAATGAGAATTGGAAATATTTTGCTGAACATATATTCACACTTATGTACAATGAATTATTGAGGATAAACAGTAAGTTTTTATATCAGTCTTTTTTGATTCATTCGAAACATCTGTTGATCACTGAGTTCTGGTTGCCAGTAAGTGAGTGACGTAGATCCTGGCTTTCCTCTTCCCATCCTCACTAACACGCAGTTAAAATTCATGTGATAGGGACTTTGATACAGGAAGTGCAGGGACCTGTGAGTACACACAGGACCTAAACAGACTTGTGGGTGGTTAGAGAAGTCATCCCAGGAAAGTAACGGTTAGCTGGAACCTACAGGATGTGCCGGAATGTGCTGAGTGAAGAGGAAGAGGCAACTTGGGCAAAGGTCAGGAGGCAGTGGGTCATGTCCTGATTGAGGGAATAAAGGAATGCAGTCACACTATGAATCTAGAGCACGGCAGGAAGAGAGCTCAGAGAAGAGGCTAGTGGGACCAATAATCATGTACAAAAATGTTCATTGCAGCAAGAAAGTGGTAGGAGGTGAAGTTGTAAGGACAGGCAGAAGCCAAGCATGCGAGACCTTACACACCATCAATTTCATAGTAAGGAATTTGCAAATCGTTGAAGGTTTTAAAATATGGAATAGACATGTTAACATTTGAAACTGGTTTGGTGAGTATAATGGATTGTAGTGTGGCAAGGGGGGAATTAGGGAGACTAGTTAGGAGGCAACTGCAGGAGTCTAGGCGAGGGATGTTACAGGCTTAGAGTAGGAAGGGGCAGTAGAAATGGAGGGAAGGGATAGATTTTAGATATTTTGGAGGAGGAACTCTCAGAACTTGTTTGTGTTGGATATGGAAGGTGGGAGAAGAAAGGAAACAAGTTTGGGTGAGAGATTCAACCTCAAGGTAAAGGTAGGAAGTTTTCATAAAACATATAAGAGAAGCCAAGAGAAAAGATGAGATGGCTTAGGAAGAGTATGAACTGAGAAAAGCACATGGCCCAAGACAGTTGACTGAAGAACACAAACATTTAAGAGAGAGACTGAGAAAGAGGAGCCTGCAGGAAGAAAATCAGAATAACAGGGTATCACAGAAACCAAGGAATGAGTTATCAAAAAGGAAAGAGTGGCCAACTGAATGTTAAGAGCTGGGAAGAGATTAAGAGAGCAAAGGATTGAGCAATATTGGTCAGATTTGTTAACAAGAAGGTTGTCAATAACCTTGGTAAAAGCGGTTTTGGTGGATCAAGGAGGGCAGAGATGAGAGGGAAGAAAACAAGAGGAAATGGAGACCTGGACAAGTGTACAGGCTACTTGTATTTTCTCGGTTCTTTCTCTCTCTTCCTTCCTTCCCTCCTTCCCTCCTTCCTTTCCTTCCCTACTCCCCTCGTTCCCTCCTGCCTTCCTGCCTTCCTTCCTTCCTTCCTTCCTTCTTTCCTTCCCTCCCTCCTTCCTTCCTTCTTGTCTTTCTTTCAATGATGAAAGCTGTGGACAGATTGATATAATAGAGATGATGTTTGACCCTTCTGGCCTGCACATCTCCAGGGACATTGTTCATAAAGTGATACACCCTGAGGTTGACAAATGGTGGCCATGGACAGAGATTGAAGACATTGGAGAAAGAGGGAAGATCAACAGGATTTCAGGTTCCTGAGAAATAAGGAAGAGCTAGAATTCAGAATTTGGGGGCTAGGGCATTGGAGAAGTGGAAGTACAGGAAGAAGTGACTGTTTCCTTGTGATTGAAAGGCGTGGGGAAAGGACAGGTGCAGATCTAAGTATATTTGCAGGTTTGGGGATAAGAACTTTTGGATGTGGTGGTCTGATGGACTTCATTTTCTGTATGGGTCCCTACTGTAGGAGCATCAAGGGACCCGGTAGTTAAATATATCTACAAGAAGGAACAAAATTTGGACTCTTTTGATTGCAAATGTAGATTCAAACTAGTTTAAGCAAAAGGGAGAGTTTATTGTAAGGATTTGTTTGTGTGTGCAGTTAGATTCTGGATGGCCTTAAACGTTGGGTTCCATTCTGTTGATAGTTAATTCATTGAGGTCTTTAAATAGTGGTGTGATGAAAATGAGTCTTTTTTCTAGAAAGATACATCTGACTGAAGATGATTAATACTGAAATAATTGAGGCTAAGAAAACTGTTACATTGTATACTGGTCCTGTGTATAATAGGACCCTGAACTATAGTAATGTAGTTCAGATTTCAAGACTCCTCATTTCTGTGATCACCCCTAAGATGCAGATTACCCAATGGTTTTCTGCTTATCTTCTAAGTAGGATAATGGTAAAGAACTCCTTCCTTCTTATGTCTTCTCTGTCAGTATATCTAGTTGTCTCTGCCTTCTGCTGGGCCTTGACTTCTCTCCTACCCTCTACCTTTCACAATAGTTTTTATATCTCATTGTCTCCTCTTGATCTACTGGAGCAATGCACATACATTGGTGATTTCTAACTAAAATTCTGTCTATTTACAAGTTATATTTTCTTTAACTTTAAACTTTCTAACAACTGTAATGGAATGGTTTGGCAAAGGCAGAACAGTCTTAATATGCAACACTCACAGAGGTCAGAAGCATAGCAAAGATAAAGTAATTTCCAGATACACCAGAGTTTAGGGGATTCCCACAGCTCCTGAGAGGTGACAGAATGTATTAAAATGATTCTGGGCTCTGAAGCCAAATAGACACAGGCTTGAGTTCAGTTCTTATTAGCTGTGTGACCTTGGGCATATTAATTAAACTCTCGGATTCTCAGTTTCCTCTTCTCTAAAATGGAACTGTAAATTTTAGAAAAATGCACGTATGCAAAAACTTTCTGTTCCAGTTAATCTGATCTTCCTTCAGCTTCTCGCACTTTGTCACTCAGGAAATATTTCTTAAGCTTTTGTATGTACAGGAAAACACATTCTGTCGGAGTATATTCCGTGCTTTTTTTAAATTTCCACTCAGATCTCATAAGTTTTCCCAATTAACCTTATTGGTTCTTCAACGTGTCAGCATACTTCTTGCAAATCCTCCTTCTCTTCATTTTTGTTTGTTTTGGTATTCCTATTTTTCTACTGTCCACATATTATATTAGTAGCTACGATTTTGGATTTAGAATTAGCTGGATTTAATATAAATATTCAGCTGGATATATTCAGCTGGATATAATATAAATATTCTAGTATAATATTCAGACACATTTGGGCATGTGTATCATATTGATGGGATGGGGCCGCCAGGAAGGAATTGTTTGGCCAGAAAAGCTCAGGCATATATTTATAATATACAAAAAATATAAATATATGAAAATAATATTATTCCTATTCCTGACATCTACCCCTACTAGTCTATAAATTCTCTCAAGTGTTGTGTTCAAATGCTATTTGATAATCATGGGTAAGTAGTTGTTTATATGTTGTTTAGTATTCAAAGTCAAACATTCACAGACATTAAATTATGGAATACCAATAGACAATAATGACATAAAAGCATCAACAATTAAAATAAAGAAAATGTTTAGTGACAGAATTATGTACAAGATGTATTATGCATAGACTGAAGAGATCACAAGGCAGTCTTGTTTTACAAAGTTCTCTGGTTTTCTAGTCATTAAGAAATGGAAGTTGTTGGGTGCTGTCCCAGTGACTGGAGCTCTGCTGCTCATCTTAGATTTCTAGGGCCGAATGTCCACTCAGTTGCCTACACTTCCCTCTTTTGATTACCACTGGATTCACCCTCACCGTGAGCCACCATTTTGCTGGAATATCACAGAACACTCCCCACGTCCTCATCATGCCTTCCACATTGAAACCAAGAGATAAATTCACAAATATTTAACCCAGCTTCTGGTAACAGAAGATTGAGGCCCTGGGTTCATTACCTCTTCCAACCAAACACTGCTAAAATTATAGTAAAGGGATACGTAAGGCTTACAAATGAAGGAAAAAGGAGATTAAACAAAGAGACACAAAATATTTCAAACTAATTTTGGAAGATGGAAAACAGATGAAGGAATAGAAATAAAAATTCTCATACCTCTAAATTGAGAAGAGAAAAGGTAGCCTTTGGAATTTCATCTGACAAAATATAATTCACAATCTGAGGACAAAGAATTTCCAAAATAACTAGTGGTTTAAAAAGAAATATCTGGAATCCTGCATTCAACAATATTTATCACTAAGTAACACATTTGTATCTACTGTTTAATAATAGCAAAATACAGAGTGGCAGAGTGAAACACTTTCACATTCGCAATTGAGAACTTTTAAGAAATATTTTTGATAATTCCAAAAAGAGTAAATTCTAAATTTATTTTTTTAACTATAATTCTCCAGGACTAGAATTTGATTAAAACATCCTATTGATAAACTCAAATTTATTTTGTTTATAGTTAAATCCAATTAAGAACATCTTCAGTTAAATTGTACCCTTATAATTATAGCACATGTGGTCATTTATTGGTAAAAATAAACGTCAGCCTGAAATATTCCATAGAACTACAATTCTATTTTGGCAAAAAGAGAGTACCTTTGAAAGAATGACCTAAACTGATATGATATAGAATTGATTTAAATTGGAGAAACTCACCAAAATTCAAATCAACAGTAATTATTTTTTTCTCGTGTTGGTGGCATAATATGTGGAAAAATTCCATTGACCTAAAAATAAAATAATAACAAAAACAAAAAGATTATTGTGTGCTTCCTGGAGAATGCATATTTGGCAAAGATTTCTATAAATACCCTGTCCTACATTTTAAGTAAATAGTTTTTCCACTTTTTAAGTGCTGGATTATGGTGATTCCTATTTTTGATTTATTAACTCCTTATCTAGAATTTTATTCATTTCATGGATTGGTATTGTAAAAATTCCTGTACTTTTAATTTGTATTTTTCGTTGCTTTTTCTTCAAATATTTTATGTTTTTCTTACATTAACATTATTCATTAATTTGCCTATCTTTTCAATTTTTCAATATCCTCTTGGTAAAACTAGTGTGCACTTTTACAATCTAAGCATAGAGTATTTAGAACAAGTTTAGGTCTCCATAATGATTTTGCCTCCAATGTTTTTCCTGATTATTTCAAAGAAAGCATACATTTCATCTATAGAATCTAATTCTTAGAGTGGTTGTAAATGCGTTAGTGAGGAATTGAATGGATGTGTATTATGCCAGAAATAGATACGTTTCCTCCAACATTTAACTGCAATCTTTCTCAAAACAATATGAAAGTAAGTGAGCCTTTTCATCTATTTAAATGTTTTTATTATTCTGATGGGCAATTGATAAATTCTTTCTGTTTGTATTTAATATCTGCATTTGAACACGTTTCTTTATTTGATGATGTAGCGTGTCACATAAAATTTAGAAAAACCTACAGCAATTGACATTTTAGTGAGGTTTTGTTTGCCATAGCCCATAAAATTCTTGTCTTTTAAAAAGCAAGTGAATTTGTGTAGTTGTGCTTAAGCATAATATTAAGGAATGAAGAAATTCCATAAAATCAAGATTAAGTGTTTCATATAAACCTTACAAGAGTCCACACCTGGAATCAGTACAGCTAATTAAATGATGGAACTAATCATTTGGTAATGCATGATTTTTGAAACAAACAATTCTGAAATATATGGTTTTATAATATATCTTTATCTAAACACACACACACGTACACACAAAAACTCATAAATTGAAAGACCATACTCTACTCTAAAACTGTAATATTTCCTTTACTTCCCAATTTAGAAGCTTCATTTATACATGCTTGACTGTGTTTTTTTTTAAGTATAGAGAGCCTAGGCCTGGCAAACGTATGTGTTTACTAATTTGTTTTCCTTAGAAGAAACATGCTAGCACTTCTAGCAGTCCTGCTGTTGAAATAAATATCCACCAGTCATTTCCACCAAGCCAACAATATCGTATTCATCAATAATTTTACAGAATCTCATACTTACAAATATATCCTGTAGAACGGTCCACCATACTAAATTTTGTTTCCTCTTTGTATGATCCTTTTGAAATCAGGTTCTGAAATTCTGTGAGACACCCAGCATCTTATTTTTCCTGGCATAAAGGAACTTTACTGTCTCTCTCATTACCTTCGATGGCACTCTGGCCCCTGTACGAATGTTCTGTTTTTACACACGTATCTATGCAAAGAAAGGTTTTGTTGAATATGGAAAGTAGCTCTGCGGGACTCCAATGCACTGCTGATAAAGAGGTTTTATCTAACATTATCAGCCCATCTGAAGTGATCATTTGATTGGAAACAGTAGCTCCATAAAATCTTCAATATAATATTCAAACCTTTTTTTCCAAAAGAATTCATTTTCCTAGTTTTAGTAAATGTATAGTTTAAAGTAAAATCCCCCTTTTTAACAAGACAGAGAATTGAATACCAATAAGTAGACTACCCCTGCAAATACTTGCTATCAAATTATTGAGAACTATTAAAATCAACCTCTTTGGAATAGTCAAATTACTAAGGACTTGTAACAATTGAAGGATCTAAAGAGGTCTCTTTTCTAGTTAAACCTTTCTAGTTCCTTCAACTGGTCCTCAGAGGGCAGTTTCTAGACTTTCCATCATTCTCCAGTTTGTTAATACACCTGTTAAAATCTGAACTAAATACAGTGCTCCCGATGAGAACTAATGAATGCAGAGAAGGGTGAGATTGTTAATGCCCTTGTTTTATGTATAATATAACTGTGCATGCATGTGTGTGTGTGTGTGAAACAGAGTGGTGGGGGTTGAGGAATGTTAGAATAAGACAGCAGGAAAGATTAAAATGTGGTTGATGGAGTGTTTCTTAAAGTATTTAGGAGCTCAGTGAGGTAGAAGATTATTTGTATGATTTTGAGGTTCACACCCAGAGAAATTGGATCTCTCAAGCCTAAGGGATAAGTTTGGGACTAGAAAAGGCAGAGAAACTTCAGAAAAGTCAGAAGCTGAGTAGATGCAGCAAAGATGAAGGAAGTAAAGGACGAGATTTGGATTAGCTGGGATGGATGCAGGCTGTTTGCTGAATGCACTCATTTTCAGTGGTTTCCAATTGTTCAATTCCTCCCTCCCTCAGGACATTTGAGAGTTTCTCCAGGCATTGTGTCTGGGATTCAGGAATGAACCCTCTTTGTCATGGTTTGGGTGCAAGGAACGGGCAGGAAGATTCTGAAAGTAATACCCTGTAATAGTGCCAGTTTCAAAGCCTGATTAACAGAATAAAACAGGAGCACTTCCTATGGAGTGAAAATTGGGTATCAATGGGCTGAGAAACAAAAAAACCATGGAGTGAAGATTAACAGAATGGATAGGTAGAAGGTGGTCTTGGAAGAATCCAGAACAAGGTGTAGGTGGTTATGGCAGATATCTAAGCATTTTTAGTTTCCCTGGAAAAGGGTAGGCCAAGTACAATGAGTGGCTCAGAGCAATGTAGTCCCTGGGACATAGATGGAGTCAGCTGATTCAGAGATGCCAAGTCAGGGCAGGTAATGGCATCATGGCCTTTTCTGTTGGTGCAGCTTGGGAATGCCCTTTCCTTTGCAAGGCTGTGTCTTTGATTAATTGTGGTCTGCTTACTCCTGGGCACTTCACTCTATTTCTACTTCGGCCAAACTAAGTCCAAAGTAACACAAGTTCAAATGTGCACAATTAATGAATATTGAATATCTTGGTGTGGTTAAAATCCAAAATGAACTTCTTCACACAAACAGAAAAATGAAATGTTAGAAATCGATTCTTGTTAGTGGTGGTGGTTTCAGAAACAAGCCTACTATTTACAGTGCATCCTATTTATAGCATATAGTTGTTGGCATTTGTTCATAGGGTAGCACTTTTTAATATATTCTAGAAGCAAAATAGACCACTGGTGAATTCACTCGTAGGCACTGAAGAGTTCTTCAGAGAAATGGAGGCAGGGTTCATGCCAATGTTTTCATTTCCACAGAGGGTAGAGTTTCTGACATGTCCCCAAATATAATATAATCACCCGCTTCGAGACCCTGTGGAATGGTTACTACGTGTACTGCAATGGAAAGTTTTCTATTTAGATGGAAGCACAAACTTTATAGTTTTATTTCCCACCTGCCTGAGAAGTATATTTCCTTTCAAACCAGATTTTATAGTCATGTTCAGGAGCTATTTCTAGCTATGTAATCTGATATTTAAGTAAATTTATTTAGAATATGCTTCTGTTTCTTTTAACTAGACTGAAAATTAAGTGGTCAGATAAATTATGGAAACGTTGACTACGGTGCTTAACATTTAAGTACCGTATAAAAATGTTATTCTTCTTAGTAATCTAAGAAGACAAAAATAAAAAGAAAGATTTATTGGAACAATCTCTCAAAGACAATATTTGATGTGACTATGTCAGATATTGCCCCCAAGTCTTTAACAGAAGCTTTAAAAATTTTATTTTAGCTCTACGTTCCTTCATTAAGGAATTAAAAAAATTTTTATTCAAGTCTTTATTTAGAAAGATATAGATATTTTGCTAAAAAGTTAAAAAACATTTGAGTTCTATGTCATTTGTAAATAGTACCTTGCTCTCAGAAACCACTCAAACTGCTAGTTTCTTCACTGGAATCTTCATTATATTACCAAGCAAGTGATACGGCCCTTCTGAAGTGAGTAGATGGCACGATCTGCGTTTTTGGAGGGCCCAGTTCCCGTTTCTGGATCCTGAGATGTTCACCTAGGTTCCTGTGTGGATTTCCCACTTCCACCTGCCTGCTCTGTGTCAGGGCAGTTAGAGTCTGCTCCTGCTTTCCTTGAACTCTGGATCTGACCCGCTCAGCCTTTCCACTCGATCCTTTCTGCCCGTATTTCCCTCCTGTGTTTCATCTTTGCAGAGCAAACGCCATCTGTCTTAAAAGACTCAACGTCCGTATCTTAGAGTGTGGCCCAACATTCTATAACCCAGAGACTTGACTCAGATTGTGATCTTGTCTTCTCTGGCTTGTGGCCCACTAGAAACAGTCAACTTTGCCTTCTGCCTTGTGTGAACCAGAAACAGTGACAACATAAATTAGAAAGAGATTCTTGAGCACCTGACACTGTTGCCAGCACAGAGTGCACTGAAATAGCAATTAAAACTAGCTACCAATTTTGTCTGCATTTATTCAAATGACTTACTCTAAAGATGCCTTTATTATAACCATGGTTCTGCCGTCTGTAAACTTTAGTCCCTAACTCCCAATCATTATAGTTTTTCCACTTGGTGGCTGCTCTACATCCATTCTCTTGGCCTTCCCAGGGCATCAGTAATGTTCTCAGGTTTCTGATCTTCGGTTTGTAATCGAAAAGGAACAGCAGTTCTGCTTGGTTTCCATTTTCTCCTGAGCACTTAGTGGCCTCATTCTGTCCTTACCGACTAGATTTCAGGGGATCAGTTAGAATCTTCTTGATTCCCTCAATGTATTTAAGGCAACATTAACATAGCTAGGAAAGCAATATTCTTTTCTTGGAAAAAAGACAGCCCACAGTTGTTTAATTTGGCCTGGGATGTGTCTATTAGCTTTTGCCTACATTCACGATGTTTATCCGTGGAACCCTCTGAGGATGGGGGGTGAGGGTACATTCCTTTGAAGAAGATTTGCATTGACTTTGTCAGGCCACCCAGGCACTTCCAACCCAGGACTACTTTGTTATTTTCTTGGCTTGGGGTGGGGGTTCCTGGACCACACAGACAGGGTAAATTTAAATGATAAACCCAAGAGAGCACACACCTGGTATTATGCTGAATCCAACCTGTTTCAGTGTCTTCAGACTTGGCAGGTAACTTGTTTTTTCCTGTCTACTCTTTCACTGAAGATGTAGTACCTGGAGGGTGCTTGGCTCGTCTTCATACCTGGTACAGCCTCAGCTCTCTTTTTCTGGCTTGCAAAGGATTCCTAAAAGCCAGCCCTCTAGGTGACTGAGATTAGCAAACACTGAGCTCAGCTATATGTTAAATGCTAGTTTACCTCTGGTTTAGGATTCCCTCTGTTTTGCCTTGGGGATTTTTCTTACTTTTTGCAAGCCCAACTATGCATTTATTCTTATTTATTTATTTTTTTGAGGACAATTGGCCCTGTGCTAACATCTGTTGCCAATCTTCCTCTTTTTTTCCCCCTCCCCAAAGCCCCAGTACCTAGGTTTTGTATCATAGTTGTAGAGTTGTAGCTCTTCCATATGGGACGCCGCCACAGCATGGCTTGATAAGCCGTGTGTGGGTCTGCGCCCAGGATCTGAACCAGTGAACCCCGGGCCACTGAAGCAGAACATGCTAACTTAACCACTATGCCACCAGGCCGGTCCCCCCAACTATGCATTTAAATGGGGATATTTATTATATTTTTTCCTAGCATTTCTAGGGTCTGGTAGTATGAAGATCTTTCAAGATATGTCTTGTTTACCATAATCCATATTTTCTTTTATATGAAATAATATGATAATTCATTTTTTAATAAAACCAAATTCAATGAAATGTCAAGGAAACTGAAACTTCAGTATTTCCTTGTTATCACAGATGGAAAGCACTATTATTTGCTTCTTTAAGTGAAGAATGCCTTAAACATACCGGTGTGTGGTCATAAAGCTGAGGCCTGTCTGGTTTCTCATCACCTAAACAATTCCCTGCCCTAATTCTTTACATGAGCCTGTCACTTTCTGCAAGGTACACGAATTTTCTGTGATAGGAAGGTAAAATAAATGCACTTGTGCCATGTTTCCTGTTTTTTTTTTAATCACAAAGATTAAAATGGCTCTTCTGCAGTTCATTATTTAAAAACGTTTTGACAATCTTGAAACAAATCTGTCACCAGGGTAATGGTGAATGGTGATGAATAGCCCCATCCCACCCGTTCATGGAGGTCTGTGCCGTGTCCAGGGACTAAGGAAGCAGAGGGCTATGTAGTGACTCAGGGGCCATATAGATCCTTCTATCAGCTGGCAGGTGTTACATAAAAGGGTAGAGAACTCAGGATTAACCTGCATGCCTACTCTCTCCTTTACCAAAGGGATCTCCTGCTTTTCTCATACATGCTTCAACTGTACATGTGGACATAGCCCTGAGAATGGTGTAGTAGATGCTCAATAAATATTTCAGCAATTAATGAATATATTCCCTTTCTAACAAGACACATCCAAAATAAAAACTACCCTTAACAATTTTTCTTTTCTTTTAGCCAATTTTCGCTTACATAAAAACTGTGGGGTAGAGTTTGGGAAAGGATTATATTGTATAAGTTTTCTCACATCACAAACCTTCCTTAGAGATTGTTCTGTCTCTGCTGTAACCTTTTTTATAACCTACAATAATGTAGTAGTTAGTGAGATATATCTGGAAATGCTAAGCTTTGTAAGTATAATTTACTCAAATATGTATTTTTATGAAGCATGCAAATTTGAACAACGGAGTCCTTGTGATTCTATCGAACAAGGAACTAGAAAGAACAAAGCAAATATTTGTCTTTAGGATGTGAAAATAACATAAAGAAACAGTCTAAAACCTTTGGAAGGACATGATGTGCAAATAAGATTGGTTCAAACATGTTTAAATTTTAGGAAAGGCAAGGAATTGAAAAAATTGCAACCCCATGTGCTTTCCTCCATAAAAAAAAATCATATTTTTTCCCCCTCAAGTTTGAATCTTTGGGGGTTGCTTTAACAACTCTAAAATTAGCCCATCAACTAAATGTTTTTTTTTTTTTCAGATACAGAAAATGTATCCCTGCCTGAAACATTTGTACAGAAAGGAAAAATAATTTGGCCCAAAGAAAATTACATCCAAAGGAAAATGAAAAGTAATTGCTATTATAAAAAGTATAATCCTGGGGACCTAGAATCATGTAAGGCATTCTGAATGCAAGACATGAGCCCAATAAGGATTACTGTGTGACTCTTATAGATGAAGCCGAGGGCAGGGGCAGAATGGGAAGCAGACAAGGGGGACTGAGACACAAGGAATATGACTTTAGTTTGAAAAAGAAAAATTTCTGGACAGTGATCACAAACATCCATTTTCCCTAAACACATTTCCAAACACTGCAGAAAATAATACTTAATAAAATATGAAACTTGTTTAACTTTATTGAAAAAAATCCAAATATAGAAATTTAGGAAGAATGGCATTTTGGTTTTTTTTTTTTTTTCCAGGTTAGTGAACAGTTAGCCCATCTTATTGCTTTTCTAAGTGAGTAGGCAGAGGGTAAATGGAAATGTGAAATTTATATTAATGGGTTGTTTTCTCAATACCGTTGCTGAACAGCTTTGTGAAAGACACTTGTATAAGAAGGGAGGTATTTCGATATTTACATCTTGGTTGTCTCCGTAGGAAGCTGAAGACCTAGTATCAGAGACTGCTTCTCCAAACCCATTTTAAAGTAGAAGTTCCATCACAGAAATTTCGAGTTCAAGGAACTTTGGAGATATTCTAGTTCAAAGCATTCATTTTACTGACAAAGACGCCAATCTCTCATGCATTGCCCCAAATCACACAGCTGCTTGTGTGGAGGCTAAAACCCAGGCCTCCTAACCCACGACTTCTGTGCTCCTTTTACTGTAAGATCTCTTAGTCCCTTTTTGATTTACTTTGGTTGAAAACCAAAGAATTGTATCTTATATTCTCATCTCTATTTATGTAATAGCTAAAGTTTTCAGGCACGTGTGGATATATGGACATGTGACACAGATGCTGTAGTGACACAAATTCTGACCCATTCTTGCTGCATTATATTCATTGTAATTAATTAATTTCGTATTGAGAACATCGTCTCTCCACTTGAGTGCTATTAAGTTTGTATTGAGTTAAATAAATGGAATGGAATGCTTCTAAATCTAATTTATCTGTCTCAAACAACGCAGTTTGGATGTCATTCTTTAAAGAAACACAATATATGCTGCCTGCTACCAGAATAGAATAAAATAACTGACAGAAAAATATAGATGAAGGGATGACTATTCATATTGAAAATCATGATTTATTTTACAAAAAAATTCCATAGGATTCCTTTAGTGAATTCCTCTAGTTTAAATTTCTGAAATTCAGTTGATGCCCAATATTTCAAGAACATAACATAAAGCAAAAGGTATTTGAATCTGATAACAAATGAAAGGCAGCCAAACTTTTCTAAATAATTCTTGCAGTTAAAAACACTAATTATAACTGAAAATGTAAACAATGTTCTTAATAATATATTTATTTTATTTTTGTTTATTTAATAACACATTTTATTTTTACTTTCTGCCAAGGCCCAGGGCTGTTTGGTGGGATGAACAATACTATCTGTAGATTTGAAACAGATTTAAATTGCTAAATTGCAATGCCTAGAAATACCCTGGAGAATCAAATATGCCTGAGAAAAGAGGGTCAAAAAAAGTCTTATGAAACAGTGGTCATTAAGGAATATTCCACTTAGGTCTGTTTTAAGTCAAGCGGTGTTCCAGAGGGACCATTGGCTTTATTTTTAGGCTACAGTTGATTGATTCAGGCTGTGGGCTCTGCTAACTGGCAGAGCTCCTCTTAGTCTACAGATGTTTTATTGGTTCTAGATAATGAGAAATTAAATGTTTTGTCTGTCATCCTGGAGAAAAGAAACCAATTACTCTGCCGAGGAGACTTTCTCCAGGGTCAACCCATATTCCTAGGTGGACCACAGGCAAGGTGACCTGACGGATACTGAGATTTGCACTGTCCACACACACGGGATTCTCCCAGGGTCAATTAGTGATGGAATAGTCAATGAAAACGCAGCCAGGATTTCGGAGGCCATACTTGAAATGGGAACGTGAGGATGACTCTCCAGGTAACACATAGCACAATTAATCTAGTGAATTAACTAGCTGACAGCTTGGTCTCTGAGGGGTTGAGACAGGAGAACAGCAAGTGTCAATGGTGCGCAAGATAAACCTGTGGAGAGAAGGGATTGGTGAAACATCACTGGAGGTTGCTGTGGGGAGAGAGGAAATATCTCAGGGTTGACGAAGATGCCAGAGTACACTCTTCAGAGGTGTTTAGAGCTCAAGAAGACAAGACACTGGAAGACAGGACTAGCTTCATGCGCACGTGACATGTGCCGCAGTTACCCAGGGCCCAGAGCGTGGTTTAATGCTCTATAGTCCCTGTTTTAAAATTTGTAATAATTTTTTTAATAAAAGGCCCTTCATTTTCATTTTGCTCTGGGCCCCATAATTATTTAGCTGGTCTTGCAGGAAGGGAACATAAACGGTCAGGAGATAGGTATCAGAAGGCAAATTTTGTGTAAATTTCACTTTGGGCTGTGGAAAATTCTATTCTCTATAATGAGGTTTAGTGGGAAGGCATTTCAATAATCCTCCTAACATTATGATTGCATGCAACGTCAGGAGGCCATTTGGCCCAGGGATGTGCTGAGAGTGGAGAGGAGATGAGAGTGGAGCTCATAGTGATGCTTCTGGTGGAGTGAAAGGCAGTAATGAACTTCGTGTGGTGGGAGAGGTGAGGTGGTGGGTGCAGGGGGGCCGAGCCAGGGCTGGGCTCCTAGAGGGAGAAGCACAGCAGTGAACTCCAGGTGAGAGATCCATAATAGGGGACATCAAAGTTGCCCGGACAGTTGCAGTTGACCTAATTAGGGAGCCTGATGAGTAAATAGAATTTGGAGGGTTGCATTGCCTTTGACTCACTTGGTGAACGAGAGAAACTCACTTGACTTTCAGAGTTTCAGATTCCGTATCAGTGGAATGATTGTTCACACTAGCTGCCCTCTCACAACTAACAGTTTTAATGTGATAGTATCTGTCAAGAGCTCTGAGCCCCTGAGAGATAGGCTCTTTATCAGTTGGTACAGCGGCTTGTTCCTGTCAACAGAAATAAATGAATTTGGGGTCTAGTGGAGTTGCCTAGGAGGATGCGATTTGAAGAAGTTTAGGGGTTCAAGTGTTCTAGTTGGCAGTTCTCTAGTGAGATGTCTTATATGCAATAGTTCTCCTCCTCCTCCCAAAGCTCCAGTATATTATCTGGTTGTACTTCCTCCTAAAGTTAAGGATGAGGTCAGACCCAAGACATTAGGTCTCTCAGAATCTTGCTTAATCAGAGGATTCATTAAAATGGTAGTGTGAGCTCTATGGGGTATTACAAACAACTCAGGTCGACTCCTTACATTTTCAAATGACCAAATTGAAAGAGAGAGGGGTAATGAATGGCCCAGGTGTCACAGCCATGTGTGTAGAGACGTGTCTAATGACCAGATCCATTAGCTTCTGGTTCAGGGATTTTCCCTTACATCACACATGATTTCTAGGCAATGAGGTCCATTTGGGAGTTCTATTGCATTCTGTGTTTACAAATGTCCCACAGTTATTACGGAGTGTTTATTACTCAGAGCCATAATCAAGAAGAAGCACCATTTGTATAGGGCCCACAATGGACGGTGAGCTCGGAACTTCACCCAATCATTTCAATGACCTTAAGAGGTAAATCTTATTATCTTCATTTTTCCGAAGAGGAAATTGGGACTCAGTATCACACGGCTCTTAATTAGATCTATTTTAGGACTTCCCCAGCCTTCCAGCTATTTTTAGCAGCTGTTTATCTCCAAGCAGACTCTTGTGCATTTAGTGGGAGCTCTTCCGTTCCATCCTTCACTGCTGAGCAAGAACTAGAGCACTAGTTACAAGGATATCTCCCCTACAGCATTCAGTCTTTCGTTATATGCATTCATTCGTGATATTTAACTTCATTATTGTTTCCGGTTGATGGCATAGAAGACTTAAATTACTCATCTTGGTCAAATCATGGTTGGAGAGCATGCTCACTTTTACAAAGAATCCAGGTGAGAGAAATGGGAGTGAATGAGAGCTCTGAGGGTGCCACTTTATGGAAATATAATGACGACTTGTGTATATTTGTCAACTATTTGGAAGACATAGTCAAGCAAAGTATTTTGAGTACAAGGATGGAAAATATTTGAAATCAATTTAAGCAGAGCTGACTAGAAATCAAAGGAGACTAAGGGAAGTAAAAGGCTTTTCCAGGTTGTGCTTGCCAAGACAGTTAGAATTAGGCTACGAGTCAGAACATGGGTACTTACCCCTCTGCTGGGTTCAGAGACGAGCAGAGCAGAATTAGGAGGGGTGTAGTAGATGCCAGTCTGGGGAAGGGGATATAGACGTGCTGTGCCTCCCTCCTACAGCTCTTTGCCAACGCTGTTCAGAGACAGAGGACATGGCCTCTGGAAATGAACTCATGGCCCTTCTGTCATTCATGTTAAACAGCAAAGCCACTAGATTTCATTTACCTAAACTCATCTTGTTCTGCCCCCTTCACATTTTTCGTTGGCTAGGGTTGCTGTAAGTACAGAGAAGTGTGAAATAGCCACCCGGGTTCCTGTTTGACAAGTGGAGTGCCAGTTTCTCATCACTCCCCAGGGGCCACTTACATGAGAAATTGGCCTGTGAGCTTTGAAACGTTTCCATCCACCGCCCTCGATGTCTCTTATTATTTCGTCTTTTAAAATTAGTATGCTATTTTAGACAATAAAGAAAGCAGGCTTTAGGAGTGTAACAAGGGCATCTGCTCTGCAGAAACTATTAATTAGCTTTTGTTTCTTCACTTCAAGTTTTCAGTTATTACCAAAAAGAGGAAACTATGCAAATACAGGACATGTGTATTGATTATGCTCTTCCTTTGAGGCCCTTCTGCGTATCTAAAGGATGGATATTTGCATGTAGATTTGATTCCTGTTTCCTCAGGAGAGTGTGCTTGTGGATTCTAGAATGTGCCACGCCCTGGAAGGCTGGATGGTCTCCAATGTGGTTATATGGTACCTGGTGCATTGTGCCCCCAGCACCAGATCAACTAGATTTTCTTGTTAATAATGATTAATTATGCTTTGTAGGTACTGAATTTTTCACTGTAATTTAAAGATGTCAGAAAAGTGAAAGAACCTGTTCTAATTCCATAGGTGCCCTCATTTATGCACTAAAAGCACTCTGTACTTATTTCTGCATTACTGGGCTTGTCACAAGGCATGACATTTGCATGTTCAAGGGTCAGTCTCCTTCATGAGACTAAGCTCTTGAGAATAGGACCTATGCCAGTCTTGTTCATTTTTAGGTCCTCAGAACAAATTAGTGCATGGCCTTCAGCAGGCATTCAATAAACATTTGTTTAATTGAGTTGGTACCTTTAATTCAATATTTTTTAGTACCTTTAATATGCCAGGCCTTCCTTGTAAAGAGCATCTTAAACCATTTTCCCATGTAATCCTGACAATAACCATATGAGGTTGTTATTTTGATCTCGGTCATCCAGCTGAGCTACATAATTTGGAAGTGAGTCTGTGTGACTGCAAAGTATACACCTTATCTACTGCACCACCCCACTTTGCGTATCAGAAGGTAGAGTGATGTAAAAATCATTCCAGATGCTGATGGAAACTTGCAAAGCATGAGAGACAGGGAATATAGACAGATATACTGGCAAAGAGATGTATCCCCTTCAAAATGTTCACAGAGAAGTTCTTTTCATTGAGTACAAATATTTCTTGCTCCTTAGACAAATAAACCAGATAAGGCATGTTTGTTCATTGTTTTTGCTGTTTGAATTGATATACATGGATATTGTAATTAAAGCTAAGGATGACATGACCGTTACTATTTGATTTAATTGACCTTATTGGGCACTTTCTAATTCTGAGAATGATACTGGGTGAGATTGGGGGTTGGGGGCAGAATGGAGATCACGTGGTAGTACAATACACGTCTTATTTTCACAAACTTACAGTGTTACAGGGAATAAGAAGAATAATCAAATTTCTGTATAACAAATGAGAACACGGTAAATGTAGTCAATGTGGTACAATATATAGAGGATATAAAAAGAGGAAGAAATTATGTCTCTTTGGCGATAGAAATATGCTCTTGAAAAATGGGTGGAATCTAACAATTTCATGTGTTGGACATTTGAAGATGAATAAAGTCATGGTCTCTGCCATTAAGAATAGCGAAGACGCCTTGGCAGAAATGAGTGCTGAGTGAGTATCGATAGGTCAGACAACAGTGGACTAGAGAAAGCAGTTAAGAAATAATTATGCAAGAGAATATTGAAAAGGTAACACAGGACTTCGTGTCTTTCTAGGGGAGTGTAGTCAAGACTTCAGGTATGAGTGGTCTGCAGCCCAGAAACCTGGGATTTTAGATTGTATTGATAAACCTTAAAAGTTTATTCCAAAAAAGAATCCAAAGGGGCTTTTAGACACTTAGGAAACGGAATTAACGTTAAGCTCCAGTTCAGTGACTCAGTTTTCACAAGAAGTCAGAATGCTTCGAATGTGAAATTTACAAGGTCTGGGAAGGGAAAGGATTCTTCCTTAAACAGTGGAGTGTATTGTTACACTACTCATCAGAATTGGCAAAGGAGAATCAGACAGCATTTGGGTTGAATTATGTTGAAATCACGTCAGAGACTAAATAATTAAAACCACTTTAAAGGGAAGTTTGTTTTCCCTCTTGCAATGTGCATATGACTCTGGCACAGAAACATTTTTCTAGTTAAATTTTGTGTCATTTCCCATTTAAGATTTGTTACGGTAAATAATCCTTTCTTAAATGGCGGTATCTTGAACGTAAAATATAGTGGGTGCTGTCTAAATATTAGGCAATCAGTCCTTTGTGGGATCAACCTACTTTCCTTAGATGAAGATTGTAAACCATCATAAGTAACACATGTAATCAAACACTAGGAATGTTTCCATGGCGAGGATGGCCAGAGATCCTTTTGGTAATAGAAGGAAAATAGGATGGATATTAAAAATGTTAATCAGCTGCCCTGTGGCAACAGCTTTTCTTTATAACCTTAAGCTTCTCCATTCGTTTCCCAGTTTCTACAGCTGGCTATGAAAATGCAAATAGTCTAGAGATATATTTTTATTAAAAATGATCAAGTTATTTTTAGTTTTAACAGCTTTGTTGAAGAATAATTTACATACCGTAAAGTTCACTCATTTTGATTGTAAAATTCAGTAATTTTAGTAAATATGTACAGTTACACAACCATCACCACCATCTAATTTTAGACCATTTCCAGTGACTCCCAAAAGATCCCTTGAGCCCATTTGCAGGCTCTCCCCAGCCCCTGGCAACCACTAGTGTACTTTCTGTAACTATAGATTTGTCTTTTCC
The DNA here is from genome assembly GCA_031878705.1 of Tapirus indicus. Lineage (NCBI taxonomy): Eukaryota > Metazoa > Chordata > Mammalia > Perissodactyla > Tapiridae > Tapirus > Tapirus indicus. The sequence goes on along the minus strand of CM062939.1, from coordinate 23,610,022 downwards.
ATCCATTTCACAAGAAGTTATTCTTGAGTGAATTCTGAGTTAGTGACTATGGGGAATATATATATTTTTAAAAGAGTAAAGCATGTTTTAAAAATCTGACAAACTACCAGGGATAGTGAGATTAACCTTTTTCTTTTAGAAGTGAATCATAAAATTAAGGGCTAGATTCTGTCTAGAGACCACAGATACAGAACTAAAATGGGTGAGAGCTATACATGGAGAGAGATGGAGGAATGAAATAAATAAATTAGACACCAAGACATTTCACCAGAAATGTCCAATTCATTTAGATGAAAATGTGTGATTGAATAATGTGGTAATCCCTCCACTTCATTTTTCAATAAGGAAAGAAATCTTTATTAGGATAATTTTAAGTCAATCTTGAGTTTTAGTTGATCATAATCCTGGACATGTTGGCATAGGTATTTTTCTTTGTTTTTCCTCCCCAAAGCCCCAGTACGTGGTTGTATATCCTAGTTGTAATTCCTTCTAGTTCTTCTACATGAGCCGCCCCCACAGCATGGCAACTGACAGACGGGGGGTGTGGTTCCACCAACAGGAAATGAACCCGGGCCGCCTAAGTGGTGAGAATGCTGAACTTTAACCACCAGACCATCAGGGCTGGCTCCATAGGTGTTTTTCTGAGTTGGAAGGACACGTAACACCCATCATACTGAAGCCTATCCTGGCCATATGTGTGAGTGGGGAAAGATTAGCAAGTATGGAGAATTCGCGGGCTGCAAGGGTCACATCACACTCTGCAGGGGTGTTGTCCATGCAGAACAAGGCCAGTGTTCTCTCCAGCTGTGCTCAATACTTGGGGGGGCTACTCTCTGTCAAGCTATACTCTGTCTCAAGGAAAGTGGGTGTCTTTTAAAAGAGAAAGTAGATATATTTTTAGACTCCTTGGTCATATATCTAATGTATTAATTTGCCAGGGCTGCTGTAGCAAAATACCAGAAACTGAGTGGCTTAAACAACAGAAATGTATTGTCTCACAGCCCTGGAGGGTAGAAATCCAAGATCTAGATGTTACCAGAGTTGGTTCCTTCTGAGGGTTGTGAGAAAGAATCTGTCCCACAACTCTTGCCTACCTTCTGGTAGTTGGCTGGCAATCTTTGCCACCCCTTGGCTTGTAGAAGCATCATTCCAGTCTCTGCCTTTATCCTCATGGGGTGTCCCCCAAGAGCCTGTCTGTCTCTGTATCCAAATTTCCCCTTTGTTCCCCACCCTTCTCCACTATGGTATTGCATCTGCAACAACCCCATTTCCAAATAAGATCACATTCTGAGGTGCTAGAGGTTAGGACTTCAACATATGAATCTCTGAGGAACATAATTCAACCTATAACATATAATAATAACAATAAAACAGTCACAGAGCACAGACTGTGCCAAGCACTGTTTTGTCAAGCCCGCCAAACATTAACTCATTTAATCCTCATAAAAACCCTATGAGATGTGTACTATTATTGTCTCTTCTTTATAGATTAAAAAAATTTGAGGCACAAAAAGGTCAAACAGCTAACAAATAGTGGATCTTGGGTTAGAACTCAGGCCATCTGGCTCCAGTGTACGTACTCTTACACTCCAAAGTACCCTGTGAATACCTCCTATGTATTCACAATCTGTCCAAATGGCTTTTACATTATGAAAATTCGCTGATGATGGAGAGCCCATGACCTGAATCTCTTAGGATGGTGTTAAGAAGGGAATTATATTCCTCCTCTACATAGAAATATGGATTATATAGATTCAGAAGGGTCTTTTATTTCCCTATTAAAGAGAGAATATGTTAAGCTGATGAACTGACTCATTTTAACTTGTATACACTTACATTAGGTTGAACCATATGAAATTATCTTTTTATAAGGTAAAAATGGTAGCATATTAATAATTTCAAGCTAATATCTTTACTCATGTTTATTTATTTAGAGTTCAATTAATGATCTTTATGTTTATTTATTTTTTAATTTTTATTGATGTCTTAATTGTTTATAACCTTGTGAAATTTCAGTTGTACGTTATTATTTATCCATCACCGTGTGGATGCATCACTTCACCCTTGTGCCCAACCCCCACCCCCTTCCCCCTGGTAACCACCAAACAGTTCTCTCTGTCCATGCGTTAGTTTATATTCCACATATGAGTGAAATCATGTGGTGTTTGTCCTTCTCTCTCTGACATGTTTCACTTAACATAATACCCTCTAGGTCCATCCATGTTGTTGCAAATGGGACACTTCTGTCTTTTTTAATGGCTGAGTAGTATTCCATTGTATATATATATACCACATCTTCTTTAAGCCAACCTTTGTTAGTTTCCAAGACTTCTCTCTTCTTTGTGGATAAAGCAGACCCAAATCACCCCTTTTCTTTGGAAATTTCTTTGCCCTTCCATCCTCTGCTGCCCTAACTTGTCCCAAACACTTGGGCAATCAGGCTTGCGGCATTCTTTGCTTCGGGGAAGGATGATAGACAACACACACAGAGAAAAACCAGCCACAAGAAAATACTATTACTGGCCTTTGAAGTTCAAATGCTTAAATCAGAGTATAAAATATAGATTTTGAGCACAAGTAGAAATTCTGCTACCTCTGTCCCCAGATTAAATATTCTCAGTACCACAGAAGGAGACGACAGTCTGAATAGCAGCAAGAACCTTCTGTTCTGAGGAGACAAGTGTCGGTTACTGAGCAGGGCTGTGCCTTCCTGTCCCAGGCCGACCTTGGAAGGATGGAGAGTTAAGGATGATAGCAATGAGCCCTATTTTTTGGATAGTGCCATCGAAAAGAGCAAGATGCCACTGTCCTCCTGAAACCACATGGCCTAAGTTACACTGTGGTAAAAGCGTCATTGGTTTATTTCATAGTAAGTCTAAACTTACTGATGTAGACAGTAAGTTTACTTTAGAAAAATGATGTTTTTGGCACACTTGAATTTGTTGACTGACATAATTGCTACATGAGAGAATTATGATTTTCAATGTTGAGATCTTAAATTCAGCTTTTCTCTTTATTTTTATGCCAAATAAAAGTTTTTTATAGACATAGTTGCTAAGGGCTGAGGTTTCAATAATTTCTAAGGATTATTATTTATAATATATTTTATTTATGAACTGCAAGGTACCTTATAAAGTGCTTAAAGGGATAAAATCTTTCCAGATCACTCTGACTTTCTTTAGCAAAATCAGGTACTATGAGAGGATGTGGGATTACATAGATAAATAAGACAGTCTCTACCTTGATTGCATTTTGCATGTTTTTTATGACTTTAATCTCTTTCTGTAACAATTTAAGCATAACACTGTAGAATACCAAGTAAAAGAGAAAAACTTACTAGTAACTAGATGTAAATGACAGATTATCTATAAAAAATAGTAGCAAAAATAGAAACAATATAATGGAAAATTTTCTTCAAGCACTAAGAGAAAATAACTATACATTCTACATGCAGTTAAAGTGATAGATTTTAAACAGAGACTGAAAAATCTGTGTCTATTAAATTCTTAATGAAATAGTTCAAGTAGATACACTCAAGAAAGAAGAAATTCGATGCAGAAGACGATTGAGATGCAAAAAGAAATGATAAAGAAACATGGAGATTCATCTACTCGAGTGTTGACTGTATAATAATTTGACTGATAATAATTTGAGCAGTAAAAAACAAAGTGGAACTGAAATGCTGCCAGCAATAACAAGTGGGCTGGGAGTGGCTTAATCAGAGTTAAAATATCCTGACATCCTTGTAATGGGAAGAAAGTAGTTATTTTAAAAATAAACCTTATACTTTGCTCAGTTGTGTGTTCATGCCAAGGTTTTATGGATAATAACTGAAAAAGGAGATATAGAGTACATATCTTTCTAACCAGTAGATAAAAAATGAATAAAAAACCTACCTTTCCAATATAAGAAATAGTAAACAAAAATAGAAGGACAAATATAAAGCTCAGAATGAAAAGAATGAATTAAATCCAAATACAGCAGCAGTCACAATAAAATTAAACATCAATTAAATATTTCAGTTTTAAGAATGAGGTGGTCTGATTGAATTAAAACAACTTAACACAACAACAACAATAACGATATCCAGATATATGCTATTTACAAGAGATCCATCTAAAACATAAGGACAGATTGAAATATATTTCTTTATTCATTTAACAAATATTTATTGATTGCTTAGTACCTAACAAGCAGTGAAAAAAATCCAATTTACTAACCTCAAGGAACTTCAACCTAGTAAATTTTGAAAGTAAAAAGCTGAAAAAAGATGTCAGACAAATATTAACTAAATATAAAAGCAATTAACACTAGGTTGCTATTAGATATAACAGACTTGAGATCAAAGAACATTATTAGATATGTAAATGTCATCGTATAATGGTAAGAAGAAAAATTCACCAGGAAGATATCACAATTCAAAACTGTCAGGTACTTAAGAACAACAATTAAAAATATAAACCAAAACTTTAGAGAATCTTAAGGAGAAATGCACAAAGTAGTAATGGGAAATTTTAATATACACTTTTTTGGAATTGATAAATCAAGCAATTAAAAGTTAAGTAAGGGTTTATAAAATTGAATAATACAATTAACAACTTGATCTACAAGACATATATAAAATTGAGTTTGAATGAATAAAAAATAGAAATGTACCATCCTAAGATTTCCAAAACAAATATCAAAGAATTGCTATCATTTGTCCTGTGGCTGAAATTCAATTAAACATGGATATGACACCAAAAGCACATGCAACAAAAGCAAAAGTAGACAAGTGGGACTACATCAAACTAAAAAGCTTCTGCACAGCAAAGGAAACAATCAACAGAAAAGGCAACCTATGGAACAGGAGAAAACATTTGCAAACCATATATCTGATAAAGGGTAAATTTCCAAAATATATAAGGAACTCCTACACCTCAATAGCAAAAAAATTAATAACCCAATTGTAAAGTGAGCTAAAGGCTTGAATAGACGTTTCTCCAAAGAAGACATACGAATGGCCAACAGGCATATGAAAAGATGCTCAACGTCATTAATATCAGGAAATGCCAATCAAAACCACAATGAAATACCACCTCACACCTGTTAGGATGACTTTTGTCAAAAAAACAAAAGACGAGTGTTGGCGAGGATGTGGAGAAACTGGAGCCCTTGTACTCTGTTGATGGAAGTGCAAATGGAAAACAGTATGGAGGTTCCTCAAAACATTAAAAAGAGAACTACCATATGATCCAACAATCTCGCTTCTAGATATTATTCCAAAAGAATTGAAATCAGGGTCTCGAAGAGATATCTGCACTCCCATGTTCATTGCAGCATTATTCACAATAGTCAAAATGTGGAAATAACCTAAGTGTCCATCGACAAGGAACGAATGAAGAAAATATGATGTATACATAGAATGGAATATTACTCAACCTTGAAAAAGAAGGAAGTCCTGCAATATGACACAACATGGATGAACCTTGTGGCCATTACGCTGAGTGAAATAAGCCAGTCACATAAGGGCAAATACTGCATGATTCCACTTATATGGGGCCACCTAAAATAGTCAAACTCATAGAAGCAGAGTAGAATGGTGGTTGCCAGGGGCTGAAGGAAGGGGAAAATGAGAGCTGCTAATTAACAGGTATAAAGTTTTAGTTACTCAAGGTGAATAAGTTGCAGAGATCTGTTCTACGACATTGTGCTTATAGTTGACATACTATTTTTTTACACTCAAAAATCTGTTAAGAGGGTAGCTCTCATGTCAAGTGTTTTTACCATAATAAAATAAAAATAAATTGGAATTCAATCTTTAAAAGATATCTACAAAGTCCTCATGTGTTTGGAAACTAAAACAAAATAAATCAAATGAAAACCACACAAGGAATCAAAATGGAAACTGGAAAATGGAAGTAAAAGATAAAAATGTGATGTGTCAAAACCTGTGGGATAAAGCTAAGGTGATTCTTAAGAGAAATTTTGTGGCATTAAATGCTCATTTTTTTAAAAAGGAGAAAAACTGTAAAATAATGAGCTAAGTGATCAATACAAGAAGTTAGGGAAATAACAGTAAGGAGAACCCATAGAAACCAAAGGTAAGGAATAGAGCAACTGAAAGCAAAAATTAATGAATAAAAAATAAATGTAATTCTAATTTAATAGAAAGGAAACATAAGGATTAAGAAACAAATTTGTCCATTTCTGTGTAAGGTTAGAAAGGAAGTGTTTCTGACAAAAATGATGGAAGGGAAAAAGAGAGATGTCCTAAAACAGTATGAGGGAGGAGAAAAGGTCGTGGTTACTGATCTACAGATCCAATAGATATCAAACACAATCGTAGGCGAGTACTATGAATGTAGGAAATAACTGGTGAAATTTCTACAGAAATGTAAATTACCTGAGCTGACTGAGAAGTGAGTAAAAAATTTGAGCAAATCTGTGTTAAGGGAATTGAATGAAAGGTTGAAAATCTTCATCTCCCTATGTATCAGCACACATTGCCCCCACCTGCCACGTTCACTTACACCCGGGAACATGCAAATCCAGCCCCAGATAATTTTACAAGTAAATTTGACCAAATACGCCAGCAACAGATAATCCCAATATGACATAAATTTTCCGAAGAGCAGAGAATCAGCACTCTTGTAAACACATTTTATGAGACTAGTCAATAAAACCTCTACACCAAAGCCAAAGAAAGAACACTGGAAAGGACAATTGCAAGCTCATCTTCCTTATGAATTTATAAGCAAAATTCCCAAGATATTAGCAAATCCAATCTAATATTGTGTAAAAGAATACATTAGGACTGGATTGGGTTTGTTTCAGAATGCCAGAAAGTTTTACTATTATGAAATTTTTTAGCATATTTCACCCCAGTAATAGATAAAAGTCGTATGATCATCTCAATAAGTTTAGAAAAAACATTTGATAAAAAATATGCAATGCTCATGTATAATAAAACTCTGAAAAACTAAGAATAGAGAATTTCCTTAATCCTATGAAGAGTTTCTCCCAAAAACTTACAGCAAATGTTGTACTAAGTGTAAAACATTTGAAGCATTATCCTAGGATGTTACTATCACTGTTTCTACTCAACATTTTGCTGGAATGCAGAAATTAAAAATAAGTATAACTATTAGCAATGAAGAGTCAAAATTATTATGATTATCATATGGTAAAATTATCTACTTATAAAATCCAAGGAATGATACAGGCAAATTATTTGACATTAAAGAAAATTTTAGTAAGGTTGTTGAAATGCAAGATGAACATGTAAAAATAAACTGCTTTTCTTTCATAGTGTAAACAATAAAAAAACTATAACTTAAAGCATAGCATTTATAATAGTGACAAAAATTGTATAGAATCTAGGAATAAATTTAACGAGAGATATGAAAGAATTTCTAGAGAAAATTTAATTGTTTTTCACAAAACAAAGAAGATATAAATAAATGGTGAACTATATTATGTTCATGGAGGAGAATACTGTAAACATATTAACTCTGCCCTTATTAACCTATGCATTCCATATAATTCCAAAAAAATTTACACCACAGCCTTTTCCTTTGAATTTGACAAGTTCTTGCTGTAATTCATATGTAAAAGGAAAGATCAAAAATAGCAAAGGCACTTTTTATAAAGGCGGAGAAAACAGATATCTAGATTTACTTACAGTTACAGAAATTAAAATAGTGTGATATCTGAGCAAAGAAAGACAAATAGAAAAATGTACCAGCACAGAATAGTCCTACTCATATGGAAAAATAAAATGACAGAGGTGAAAATCAGCAGACAATATAGATTACTGAATAAATAGTGCTGAGATAATTGATGATCCACATGAAAAAAAAATCCATAAATTTAGACCCCAACCTCACATTACACACAAAAGTATGCGTTAAAGACATAAATGCTAAAACTTTAACAAAAATTAATGGAGAATATTTTTATGACCCTGAGCTAGAGAAAGATCCTTCAAGAAAAAAATAAAGGTATAAACCTTAAAGGAAAAGACTGGTAAATTTTACTAAGTTAAAATTAGCAACTTCTGTACCGATTACGAAAGGATATATACTTGTATATAAAATTTATACAACGTTTAAAAAAAGGCAAACCTATACACATATTATTTATAGTAATATGTAATAAAAATATAAAGATATGCAGTTAGATTATAAACCCCAAGTCTAGAGTGATTTTCTATAGAGTTAGCAATAGGGATAGGTACACAGGTTCTCAATTGTTTGTGCAGTGGTCTACTTTTATCAAATCAAATATGGTGAAATGTAAAGATGTACAAAAAAAAAAAAAGTGGTAGAGGGCCAGCCCCAGTGGCCTAGTGGTTAAGTTCAGCATGCTCTGCTTCAGAAGCCAGGATTCACTTCCCGGGCATGGACCTATACCACTGGTCAGAGGCCATGATGTGGCAGTGGCTCACATGCAAAATAGAAGAAGTTTGGCAACAGACGTTAGCTCAGGGAGAATCTTCCTCAGCAAAAAAAAAAAAAAAAAAAGTGGTGGATCCATGAGTCTTTGATGTATTATTACTTATCATTTTCTCCATTCTCAAAATATGCAGTAATAAATTTTTTTAAAAGATGCAAATTTTACATTTTTAAACTAAAATAACAGGAGAGGAAGTGAAGATAAGAAAAACAGTGTAGGGGCCAGCCTGGTGGTATAGGGTTAAGTTCACGCACTCAGCTTCAGTGGCCCGGGGTTCGCGAGTTTGGATCCCAGGCGTGGACCTACGCACCGCTCTTCAGGCCGTGCTGTGGTGGAGTCCCACATACAAAATAGAGGAAGATTGGCACAAATGTTAGCTCAGGGACAATCTTCCTCAAGCAAAAAGAGGAAGATTGGCAACAGATGTTAGCTCAGGGTGGATCTTCCTCACCAAAAATAAAGAAAGAAAAGAAAAGAAAAATGGTGGAGGAGGTCTAGTGGGGCAAGGGAGGAATAACTATAAAATGAGTTCACACTAACAGGACGAGGGCTTTTCAGATGTAGAGATTGGAAGACTATGAGAAGACTGGTTGGAGTTACACAGTTATGAATTTCAAGGATCAAGTGAAAAAAATCTATTTATTAAATATTAAGTGAAGGATGCTAGTGGGTCCTTCTTCATTTTAGTGAAGCAAGTTGAGGAAACATTCAAAGGTAATACCACTGTGTCCAACAGCTAATGTAATTTATGAAACAGATTGTGATTATAAATGAATTAAATATTAGGGACATTTGACCTTAGGACCTAAAAGAAAATTAATGTGCCGGAAGTGCTGATATATATTAAATCTTTAATTCTGAGTCAGAACGGAGCACCTAGATGTTCTGTGGTGTCAGGAACAGAGGTCTCGGTGAGGAAGACCATGGGACTGACAGCAATTTGTATAGTCTCACACTGGAAGGGTCTCAAAAGTCATCTCAAGTCTAACCATCTCATGTTACCAGCTGTGGAATCGAGGCACAGAGAAGTTACAGTTTGCTCAAGGTCACAATAGCTAAATAGTGGCATAGTCAGGACTGTGAATCTGTGACTTCCATGACAGTAATTTTGTGTTAAACAATTCTGCCTCCTATTCCAGTACTTTTGGTGGGTTAACTGATTACAACGCATGCATTCATTCTGAACTTGCATGATTTTGTTTTCTGTCTTTTTGTCTATGATTGGTAGCTGATATATAAAGATTTGTTGAAGTAGAATTCTTAAAAGGTGGCCTTTCTTAATTACAGATCACTCTTCTGAGCATTTCTAGCTTTGTGATAGGAAAGGGAAATTTTATATATTTCCTTTCTTCTTTAAATTGGCCAGAATCCATAAATGAAAACACTATGATTGTATTTATGGAAAAAAATGGAAAATTGATTAAACTGATCAAATCGGGGATTTCAATATATGCCCATTAGCCACTAGGTGTCACCATAAGCCACTATAATTAAAAGTCAATGTGTTTAATTTTGTAGGAAAAGTCAATAGCAACAATTTTGCTGAAGCATTGATACTTTTATAGATCTCTTTTTTTTTTTCGCCTCTGGAATTCTATATCTAAGCCCTAGGTGGAAAGATGAATTGGGAATAGATTTCACATAGTTATTTTCATAGTCCGTGAACTAGGAATAATCATAGTACTGAGGATTTTAGTGACCAGAACAGTGTGTTTTATCATCGTTAAATAATGACAACATTTGTTGTATCTTGAGGTTTCACTTGTCATGCACATGTTATTCACAAGAGAGGGAAGTTTGGGGAAGACCCAAGATCTGCCCTGACTGTTCTGTTTCAAGGTGGGGGTTAGCTGGGCTGTAGAGGAGAAGGAGTGTCCACCTCGGATGCTTTTGCAAGAACCGCCCCTTTGGTACCCAAAGGGCACATCAGTGGGCCTGGCTGACTGGAAGGCAACCAAACATCTATTTTCTCCTACACCAGTTTGCAATCCTACACTTTAACCTATATGCAAATTTGTTTCCTTCAGGTAAAATATTCATTTCCTCTTGGCTGAAAATGAAGGTCTTAAGGAATTTTTGGAATGGGTCTGTCACATCCATCATTGACTTCTTTGCTTTTTTTAGTCCCTGGTTTCAAAAAAGAGAACTAGGATAGAAAAAACCCTTTCGGGTTCTCTTTTTCTCTACCATGGTACTCTTTCGTTGATGCATCCTTCTATCTTGTTCCTCAGCATTGAGCCCCTTGAAGAATCCCCTACCTCGTAAGATAGAGCCCATCTCCCACTTTGTAAATGAAAATTTAAAATGCTCCAACCTCCCTTGTAGTTAGGACAAGGGTCTATGTCATAGCACCTGCCAATCAGATGCATCTGCACCATGATATGAATCAGAAGCTTGTCACATGAAAAAGGGGAACAGTAGAATCCTTCAGTGAGTGATGAGAGGGCGGCAGCTACAGCTTGTTCCCAGGGCAGCAGGGCTGGGCGACCTAGTACAGCATATATGCCTGGTGTTGGAGGTATCAGCACAGCAGGCAGCAGTGTCTGTGCTCGGGGGCGGGGGTGATGGCTGATCTGTGGGGCAGTTTTGCAGCAGGATTTGGGATGGAGTTTCCAACCTCAGGGCCTCCTAGAGATAAGAGTGACCCAATAATTGGCCTTCTAATACATAATTTCCTTTTGTGCTGAATTAGGTTTTTGTTTTGTCTTATTTTTGCTTACAGCTAAGAATTCTGCCTTTTATGCTTCCAGTTTCCAAGGCAGAAAAACACAGATGCCTACACTGTGATGAAATAAGGCCTGCCACTCTTTCTTACCAGATTATCATAGATTTCCTCTTTGCTGCCAATAATGAGCTGGATAAAATGGTGGTGGTAGTGGTGTGTGTGTGTGTGTGTGTGTGTGTGTGTGTGTGTGTGATGTGTGTGTGTTTGACAACAGGGAGAGATTTCTGCCATTACAGGCCAATGATCCAGGTCCTGTCCTTGGTATTTAAGTTCTGTATCTCTTCTTCACCTTCCAGAACAGCACACACAAGTTACGGTACCCGTAGCCAGAGGAATGACACAGTTTTTATTTAGAGAAATGGATGAATGTAAGTAAGTATGAGGAAAGACATTGGGTACTTGCCCTGGAGCAGGATTTGCATCCCAAATGCCAGTAGATCTGTGGGAGCCCTATCTACCCATCAGGAGCATCTGAGTCTCAGAACCCCCAATTAAAATATCCCATCCCATATTCTTTTTACTGTGATTTACATGCCTATTGTCTTATTATTGGAAGGTTAGAAGTTTTCCAGAGCATGTTGGTTATTAGCATTGGTGTCTGACAGACCTGAGTTGAAATCCCAGTGTTGGCAATTATTTAGGTGATCTCAGATATGAGGTACTTAAACGTATGTAAAAATGGATTTTTAATTACACAAGGAATGCACAAAACTATTCTTATGAAAAGTAAACAATTATAGATAAGGCTAAATAAAGCCCCTTGAACCCCTTCAGTGCCCCAGTACCTGACCTTACCCCAGGCAAATGTGAGCACCCTTTTCCTCACCTGTAGAATGGGTGTGATAAAACCTACTACACAGTCTCCCTCACTCAGGAACTTGAGTTAAAATACCAGTTGCATTGGGAAGCTTTCCCTGATCCTCCAGACCAGTCAGATTTCCCTGCTCTGCTCCCAAGAGCACACTTCATAGCAGTTTCATAGCCGTGATTTATTGCCTTAATTACAGTAGAAGGTTATTTACCTCGCACGTCCAGGGTTTGGTCTGTACAAGATTGATGATATATCCAGAGTTTAGACGACCTTAATCCCAAAGAAAATAGAGCAAGAAAAAAGGATGTCTTGGCACGCAAAGTATATATTCCATGCCAAATGTGTATTTTATATTTGTATAGAAACAGTCATGTGTTGCTTAACAACGGGGGTATGTTATAAGAAATGTGTGTCAGGTGATTTTGTCATTGTGCAAACATCACAGAGTGTACTTACACAAACCTAGGTGGTATAGCCTCCTAAACACGTAGGCTATATGGTACTAATTTTATGGGACCACCATCGTATATACATTCCGTTGTTGACCGAAATGTTGTGATGCAGTGCATGCCTGTGTATATATTTGCATTCTCACTGTCCTTGACAGTTGAGTGAATATGAATTTCAATCCATTAACTTAGATATTCAAGAAATGGAAATTTTTCATCTCCTCTAACTTAATTGCAAAATCTCTGGTTGTTTTCAGGGTTTCCATGGAACTGTGGTGTCAGGATAGGGAGTGTTAAAAGATAAACTGAGGCATATAAAAATTTTAAGAGTTTATTTGAACAAAAATCTATTCGAAGTGGGCAGCACCTAATTTAGCAGATGGAAAGGAGCTCCGAGGAGCTGTACAAAATGAAAGACTTCTATAGACAGAAGGGAGCAGGAACAAGGGAGTTGGCGGATTGGTTATTGTAGGGTTACTTCCCTTTAGGGGAAGGCAGTCGTCTATCAGGCAGACCTAACTAGTCTGGATCAGGCGATTCTTGATTAACTGGTTTGAGATTCCATTTCTGGGAGAGCTGCAACTGTAATTAAGCTTCAGTTTGGTGAAGTAAGGCCTGGCATAAGCGACTCCATTTTGGGCCTGTTCTCTTGTTTCTCACAGGAGAGCCCACCTGGTCCTAGGTTGTCATTCTCTGTCCATCCTGGTGTCCCTCCACACTGCCCCCTGGTGCTTGGTGGTCGAGCCACACTGATGGCCTAGTCATTCTGAGTCCTGTCTAGTCCTCACTTGTTGGCCCAGACAGGTCGCTACTAAATTCTCCTCATCTCTGGTTACAAGGCCTTTCGAGTCCAACTCTGCAGCTATTTCCTTGCTCCTCCATGACTTAAAGAGAGGGGCATTCGGAGACTTCTGAGTTCTCTGCAGTTCTTCTTCCTCTACTGCTCCTGCATCATACTGGGGGTCAGGATTCTCTGCCAGACATGCTCTTTTTCAGACCTTATCCAGCACATTCCCCCAGCACCTGGATTTCCAAGAATCACCTGGAGATTTTGTAATATTCCTCCCCCTCCACCAACCCCACTTGGTACTTGCTCTTCATTCTTCCTAAAATACTCTTCCCATAAACACACAAACATCCCCTCTTCACTTCCTTCAGGTTCCAGTGTTGTCTCATCACAGGGACTTTCCCTGAACACACGATGTAAACCTCTCTCTCCCCATATTCTCTACGCCTTTAATCCCATTATTTGTTAGTTTAGCAGTTACTGCTAATCGATTTCCCTTCTTTCTTTTCTCTTATATTCTTTCCTCCCTCCCCCTCTCTCTCTTATTGTTATTATTATTATATTTATCTCTTCCTATTAGAATGTCAGTTCTAGGAGGTTAGGACTTTTCCTGTGTCATTCTTTATTACATCCCAGCACTTAGAATATAATGCTTCACGCTGCAGAGACTTTTTGAATGAACAAATGAATGAATGGAGAATGAATCATCTCCTTGTTATTATAGTTCCTTTAAAATATAATTACTTTTTTCTGTTTTATTAGAATTAACAGAGGTTTTTTTAATTTAACTATTTTCTTTTCTTCCAGTTAACCTTTCCTGGATTCATCCATTTGCATTTTATTCTTTTCAGCTTTGAATCTAATATTTTCTTCATTGAACAACTTCATTGTTCATTGAGTAACTGCTTTCTCTTGGGGCTATTTTTAAATTCTTTTTGTGATATAAATACATAATACGTTTATTTTCCCTTTTTAAAAACAAGCAATGAAGTCGTGATTTAATATATAATATTCTCATTTTTGTTGTCTAAATAGTCTTACATTTTATTTTACAAATAGTCCTCTATTTTATTCTTTTGACTTGAGGGTTTTTTTTAGAATATTATACTCACAAACTATTTTTTGTTTAAATGTGTATTTTTAATATCAAACTTTTATTGAATTGTGGTCTGTGTCATTTCTTCTTTGGGGAATTTCTTGAGGATTTTCTTTGTGATCAGCTTTCCTGATGTTCTATTTGTTCTTCAAAAAAGGTGCATTTATTCTCTTTAGAAGGAACATATTTGTGGTAAGAAAGATACATTTTTATGCATCAAAATTCTTTTGAACTGCACTGTATTTATTTGGAAGAAATTTACTGAAAGGCCATAGTGCTTAGGGGTGTAGTCGAAGAAATGGGGTCAATGGCAGACATATTTGTTCTGACAATCCGCCAGCCTCTAATCCCATTCTGTTCCATCTTTGAGGATGAAATGGTCTTGGAAGCTGATCCCATACTGTGGGATGGGCAGCCAGTCCCCAGGGTTCCTTGTCTTATCCTTCCTCTCAATGTTTATCTGTGGAGTGCACTGACTGTAGGATGCGTCTCTTCTCACAGCCTTACTGTGTTCCGGGAGTCATAGTTTCTGAACGCATACATAAAAAGAGAAGCAGATGGTATCGTACACGTAGGGGATTTGATTCTGACTGTAGGAATTTTATTTGGGTCATAGATTCTTTCTGACTTCTCAGACAGTTTTGTCAAAACGATCTTCTCTGTGATAGTCTATGGACTTAAAAAAATCCATATGATTCAGTGTGTGTGAAATTTATTCTTTTGGCGCATCTTCACAGGTATTTCAGCAGGAAGTTTAATAGGGCTCTTAGTAGTGAAGTTTCAGTAATAGATATTTTCACACCTTGTAAAAATTCTAACAGAAAAGGTTTTTTGAACCTTAACAACTTTGGGTCTCTGATGTGTTTATTTCTAACGGGTGTCATTTTCTTACATGGTCAGACAACAGCATTAAAATAGAGACACAATTTTTGTATCAATTCTTAGAAATAGAATACATTAGAAATAGAGGTATAATTGTATTACATTACCAAAATTCAGAACACAACCATTTACATTATATCTATACCTACACATGAAAATATTGGGTATTGTCTCACTCATGATTTTGATTCATTGTTCATATGTAGATTTTACAGTGAGTTACACATCTTATACACAACTGGTAGTTTTTTGGGGGCAGGAGTTAAATGATGTCAAATGATAAAACCAGTTCAAGAAATATAGATTAGCACTCTGATATTGTAAAGAACACTAGATTTGGTCTGGGAAATTTAAGATCTTGTCCCATTTCTATTTACAATCAGTATGACATTGAGTGAGTCATTAAACATTGAGTCTTATCCTAAATGAGAATAGTAAGAATGTCTGCCTTTTTACACACATAATTTCTACAGATAATAGGAAGAAAGGGAAGGTAGCATTTTACTAATATATCAAGTACTACTTAAGTATTTTAAGTCAGCTTTTCATTGGCTCTTCAAAATAATCTTTCATGGTAAATATTATTATTTCCTTTTTTTACAGATAATGCAAATAGTTAAGTTGCCCGAGTTCACAGGTCTAGAAGGTGGAATGATTGAGATTTGAACCTCCAAGTTGGTGCTCAGTCAAGGCCAATGCACTGTCTGTGGAAGCTCTTTGTAAACTCTAAAACACTATGCAGAACTCATTATCTCATAATATTAATGATGTTTTAGCCAATCCAACTGACCACATATTCATGAGTCATTGTCACAGTTTCTCCATCAAGACTTGTAAGAAGTTGAAATGGCAAAGAGCATGCATCCATTATTAGCATTGAAGACACAGCCTGAGTTGGGATTCCAAATGCTATTAAAATACTATTGTTCAGCCTTTAGTGCTTTTTTAAAAAATTCAGTTAGAGTTGAAAATAATGGCAATTCATTGTCATTTTGTAACTTTTCTTTGGAAACATTTTTATTAGTTAAGTTAGGTCAAGAACAGCTGGCTAGCCCATTTTCATATCAGAACTTTATAGATTGAGGAACTAATGGTTGATCCCTATCTCAGTAAGGTGAGGTGATCTGAATGTTTCAAAATTACCAAAGTAGAAACAGATGTTAAAATGATAAAGAAAACAAAACAAAACAGAACAAGAAGTACATTGTAATCAAACACGTCATACATGTCGATAAGGATGATGACTCTTAGGTATGGCGTTAGTTGCCACTAAAAAGCATAGGCCATGATTAAAAATAGTTGTGTGGTCAGACATGTGAGACCACAAAGGGGAAGAAGTCTAATATTGAGCCACATGTATTTTTTAGACACATCCTAGTGCCCATTTATTTACAGCAACAAGCTCGGCCATTCACTGGTAACCAGGGCAGGAAGATGTCATAGGATGTTAATGCAAAATTTTAGCTATTTCAAGTTGAATGAATATGATCTTGAAAGGTTTAGTCTTTAGATGGTTATGTTTATTCATAAAATAATAATTAAATTTTATATAAAACTTCATTATTTGCATAGCACTTTATGTTATCTCATGTTTTTCATAATATTATCTTGCAGAAGAAAG
This sequence comes from Tapirus indicus, assembly GCA_031878705.1. Lineage (NCBI taxonomy): Eukaryota > Metazoa > Chordata > Mammalia > Perissodactyla > Tapiridae > Tapirus > Tapirus indicus. The sequence continues at coordinate 23,593,215 of CM062939.1, read as the reverse complement.
GGTAATTATTTTTATTATCCCTATGTTATAAATGAGAGAATAAGGTCAGAGATGTTGACTTGTCCTAGGTCACATAGCTATTTATTAGTGGAGCCTAGATTTAATCTAGTTTTCTAATCATAAAGACTATAGACTTGGAATAAATTTAAAAACCATCAGAAAACATTGTCCAGATCCATTTCTTTGTATACAGTCTATATACTATTGAAAGTTATCTCCAGAATCTGTTGGCAGCAGATGGTTTAGTATTTTGTAGAATCTTACAATTATAAAGCTAAATAGACTCTAGAGATGCAATTGGGCTATTTCACTTTATTTTGTGTTGTAATGATAGCTCTTTTCTGTTAATCCATCAAAACCAGCTTTTAATTGTTCGTATTTGTCAAAAAAATGCTAAACAAACATAATTTGTAGGAAGTTTGGTCATACGATGCTAAATACTTTTTTAATGTACAAGAAAGTCACAACACCATATATTGAAACAATCATTATAATCTCTTAAGAGAGAATATAACCTAAAGAAGTTCATCCAATATCTGCTTGCATTATAGGGTTTATATTTTGCTCTTCTCAGTTTGTCTTTAGTCTATTTAATATACATTCTCTAGATAAACACCAACAGCAGAATAGAATTTATGTTGGAAGATGACTGAAAGCTCGAGACTAAAATTTTTCTACAACTTTGTCATCACGTACATGGTCTGTCTATCTTTCTATCTATCTAGCTAGCTAGCTAGCTAGCTATCTTTCCATCTTTCCTTAAATTTATAGTCCAGCACTTTGTAATTTGTTTCATGAAAATTCCACACAACTCTCTCATTTCAAAATATTCTGAATTTTGAAATGCAATTTCACGCAGAAATAAAATATTTTTTATGTAACTACAATGTTGTTAGCAATAATTTTGTTATATACTTGGGGGAATTGAGAAGGATAAGATATTTTCCTTCAGATTATAACTTCTATAAAATTTAAAGATGATATATTAGTGAAAAACTATAATATTATTGAAGTAGGAATTGAAGTGGGCTTCAAAGGATAGATTTGGCTTTGAGAAGAGAGAAATAGCATTCTAAAAGTGGGGAACAGCCAAAAAAAAATCACATGGGAATCATAGAAGAAGAGACTAGAATGGTGGTTACCAGGGGCTGGGAGGTGGGAAAAATGGGGAGATGTTGGTCAAAGGGTTCAAAGTTTCAGTTATGCAGTATCAATAGGGTCTGTAGAGCTAATGCCCAGTATAGTTAACTGTAGTTAATACAGTCATGTGTCGCTTAACGACGGGGATGTATTCTGAGAAATGGGCTGTCAGGAGATTTCTTCACTGTGTGAACATCATAGAGTGTACTTACACAAACTTAAATGGTATAGCCTATTACATACCTGCACTGTGTGGTACTAATCTTATAGGACCACCATCATATATGCTGTCCATCACAGACTAAAATGTCATTATGTGGCACATGACTGTAACACTGTATTGTATATTTGAAATTTGCTAAGAGAGTAGATCATAATTGTCCTCACCAAAAAAAATAATAATAATAATTATGTGATATAATGCATGTGTTAATTAGCTAGATTGTGGTAATTATTTCACAGTGTATATGAATATCAAAACATCACATTGTACACCTTAAATGTATGCAATTTTTATTTTTCAATTATACCTCAATAAAAGCTGGGGAATAAAAGGAAGAAACAAAAAACACATGGGAGTGGGATAAATACTGTTGTGGACTCTATAATGAAGAGGCTGCATCTGTCTGTTTACAGGATGGGGCTGGAAGAACTCCAGGAGCTGGAATTGATGGACTCAAGTTAGGCTAGCTCTAGCACATGGGATCAAGGTCACCTGAGAAGTGGGCATGTTGGTCAGTGTGTGAAACCAGGACATTTGACTGTCAGGAGAAAGGAAAGTGGGTAATTCTAATCAAGGGTCCAAAACAATTAGACATCAAGTGGGAGAGAGGCTAACGGTCAATAGAAGTTGAAGCAGTGGTCAACAAACAGAAATCCCGCAAGATAAGAAGTTAGCGGAGATCCATTATTGGATGTCTAGCATTAGTCCCTGGGTGCATGGGGTTAGTAAAAAGTAAATTGAGTCAGTATGAGGTACGAGTGATCAGAAGGAAAGATGAAAGCTACTCATGTCAGAGTGGAAGTAAGCTGCAAGACCAGTTCAACCTACCAGCAGTAAATTATTAATAGAGGGATTCTCATTTCCCCATGTTTTAAGTGTAGGATTGCTCAGAGCCTAGAGCCAGGGTTAAACATGTGGGTAGGGATGGGAGGGTTGTAGGGATTGGGAGCCAAACATACCATTCTTCAGGATTGGACTTGTGAGCGTGTGTTGGAGTATGGAAAATAAAATTGGATATGAACACCTTAGAAACCAGAAGAAGAGTTCAGGTTTGATGTGTTTGGTTTTCAAGAGGTTCTTTAGCAAGGGAACAGCCACAGCAAGGTAGTTCTTTAGGCAAACTATTCTAGCAGTAACATGCAAGGTAAGGGAGAGAGAGAGCAGATGAGAATATTTTGTAGCAAGAAGTGTGAAGGCATGGGGCACATAAACCTCGCTTGTCAGGCAGTTTCAAAGAAGTTGTGAGAAGAGAAGTTTCAAGTGCAGTGGGCTGAAAAGTGAAGAGGAAGTGAGTCAAGAGAATGCCTGGGTGAAAGGAAAACTGAATAGGAAAGTAACTAGAGAGAAACTCAGGGTATCATTTTTCTTCTCAAAGAGGGAGACACTTGACCATTTCTATTTCCATATGGACCCTTGAGGAAAAACACTTTTCTGCTCCCAGGACTAAGAAGAATGGTGTTTCTGGGCAATTCTGTTTTTATGTTAGGAACAATTTTTATTGTGAAATTGGTTTTTCCATTTCACCTTGACTGTCAAAAAATTCAAAGTTAACTCTGATATAACCATAGGAAATTTATAGATCTTCATGGGATGGATTCTAAACCTCATTCCTCATTCCATTTTATAGTCTTGATCTTATTTTTCTCCCGTTTGCTCCTATTTACATGTCATGTTTCTTTTCCTTCTTTTGGTAACTTTATAACTCATTTATATTACTTCTAGAATGAGATATGACCCTAACACCAAATATATTGCCTGGCACAGGGTAAGATCTTAATTAGTTGTCATTAAGTGAATTAAATAAATTGAGCCTAGAATATGAAGGAAAAGAATAATCTTAGTGACACTTGGGAGGATGCCATGACAGGCTTTAGTAACAGATTGGATAAAGGCAGTGAGGACAGGAAAGAGTGAAAGATAATTATTGGTTCCAATCTGGAATTCTGGTGAGGATACCCGGAACAGAAGTGGGTATTAAAAAGTAGTACAGATTTATAGAAGAATGATTAGCTTAGATCTGAAAAATCTCTCATGGGCTATTATGTGTGAAAACTTCAACTATTTTTATTTTTTGAGGAAGATCAGCCCTTAGCTAACATCCACTGCCAATCCCCCTCTTTTTTTTTGCTGAGGAAGATTGGTCCTGAGCTAACATCTGTGCCCATCTTCCTCTACTTTATGTGGGATGCCTGCCACAGCATGGCTTGCTAAGTGATGCGTAGGTCCGCGCCCAGGATCCAAACCTGTGAACCCCAGGCCATCACAGCGGAGTGTGCAAACTTAACCACCATGCCACTGGGCCAGCCCCAAAGCTTCAACTTTTTGACTATCAGATGATGCCTCTTGTATTCCTCATTTTTGAGATTGTTTAGAAGGGTGAGGGGAGTTCTGAGTGAAAGGATGGGCTGTTGCAGTGGAAGAAATGGTGATGATTCATATCTGTTGACATTACCTAGGGCCTCCTACATGGGACTGTCTTGTATCCATGCTGGACATATTTAGGGACCATTTTCTCTAAAGTTACAGGTAAATTTAAAAAATTCTGGTTCTGTCTTGTCAGCATGATCTCTCTTTCAATTCTAGTCCTTTCTAGGGTGCATATGACACTAACTTTGTGGACAGTTGGAGAGAGGACAGGGGCATGATGCTCCTTTCCAGGGGCATTTCAAGGATGAAATAAGAGAATCAAGAATAAACCATGTCCTTAATAACATGGGATATGAACTGAAAAGTTAGCGGGAATGAATCCAAATCTCGTATTTAGGTTCAAACAATGGGGTGTGCTTCCTTCAAGTAAATTCACATGAAATAAATAGGATTGTAATGCAATACAGTCCCCAAATAGTATGTGATTAAATAAGAAAAGGATGCAAACACAGACTGCATTGGCAGAGGTGGGGTGGGCTCAAGAGAGATAACAGGGGCCGCCCGGTGGCGCAGCGGTTTAGTCCGCGCTTGGCAGCCCGGGGTTTGCGAGTTCGGATCCCGGGCGCCCGCCGACGCACTGCCTGTCAGCCATGCCGTGGTGGCGTCCCATATAAAGTGGAGGAAGATGGGCACGATGTTAGCCCAGGGCCAGTCTTCCTCAGCAAAAAGAGGAGGATTAGCAACGGATGTTAGCTCAGGGCTGGTCTTCCTCACAAAAAAAAAAAAAAGAGAGAGATAACAGTTTCATTGTTGTATTCTGCTGGCGTCCTCTGCTCTTAGTGTTTCTAACGCTTTTTAGGGGATTTTGAGTAATGGAGGCACATTCTGGGAACAGTGACTCCAATGGAGCAGGTTCTGGGACTAGTCAGGCCAGGAGTTGCCACAGGATATGGGGTTGTTAATTCTGGAGAAGAGAAGATCTGTGAAATATCTTAAAATGTGTAAAGGATGTCATGTGGAAAAATAACTCAATTTATTCTGCAAATCTCGAGGGAGTATACCAAAATCACTAAGCGTGAACTCATGAAATATTTATTAGGTATCTCTTGCTGGGTGGAGTGGCAGATGCTGGGGAAGGAGGAGGAATAAGACAGACACAGGCCCTGCAGTGAAAGAGGGAGAGGTTGTGATGCCTAAAATAGAATGAGATGAATGAAGAGAGGGGAGATATGTGATACCATGGTGCATATAGCAATGGGACCAATTGGTAGAAGATACGGGGAATCAGCTATTTAAATAATTGTTATTACACATAAGTGAAGTGGACTTCCCAACCCCTAGACTCAATCCTCCAGTAAGGAATGCCTTGTTACTAGAATAGTTCTAGGGGCTGCCCCATGGCTTTCTGTGCAGGATCTCACAGAGAGAATATTTTCTTCAGGCACAAGATTGAATAAGTGAACGCTTTTAACATATCTTCCAACTCCAAGATTTTATGTACAGTATTCATATTTTCAACTGCGAATTTGTATATCTGTTAAAGTCATTTAAAGCTTTTTAACACATGAAATAGTTAAGCAACCACCAGTCTTGGTTACTTCCTTTTGTTCTGTGACTAAGTGGTCTTATTTATAAAAGTGTTGAGTGGGTGGAAGTAAAATAGGGTGTTTGAGAAGGAAAGAGGGTGGTTAATACCCTTCAGAAGCCAATCACCATCCTTGGGTTTTAAATAAACTTGAGGGAAACAATGCCTCACCTAGTCTCATTTTTTCCAGAAGTTTCCGAAGGGCTGGTGCTTTCTCATTTCTTGAATAACCACAGAAAGAAGGAAAAGAGTCATATAGTTTGTGGTTATGTCATCTAGTGACAAGATTAATGGTTGTCATCCTTGGGTGATGATTTGTGAGCCTATGTCCCACTTTCTTTTTATGTGGAGTATCCCGTGATGGTTTCAGGAAATGCTGTCTGCATGAAAAGATGTTCAACATCACTAATTATTAGGGAAATGCAAATCAAAACTACAATGAGATATCACGTTACACCCATCAGAATGGCTATAATTAACAAGACAAAAAATAACAAATGTTGGAGAGGATGTGGAGAAAAGGGAACTCTCATACACTGCTGGTGGGAATGCACACTGTGCAGCCACCATGGAAAAGAGTATGGAGATTTCTCGAAAAATTAAAAACAGAAATACCATATCATCCTGCTATCCCACTACAGGATATTTATCCAAAGAACATAAAATCAACAGTACAAAGAGATTTATGTACCCCTATATTCATTGCAGCATTTTTTACAATAGCCAAGACATGGAAGCAAGTGCCCATCAACTGATGAATGGATGAAGAAGATGTGGTGTATATATATACAATGGAATACTACTCAGCCATAAAAAAGACAAAATCGTCCCATTTGCAACAACATGGATGGAACTTGAGGGTACTATATTAAGTGAAATAAACCAGACAGAGAAAGACAAACACTTTATGATTTCACTTATATGTGGAAGATGAACACATGGATAAGGAGAACAGATTACTGATTACCAGAGGGGAAGGGGGTGGGGGTGGGGTGAAAGGGGTTAAGGGGCACATATGTATGGTGATGGATAAAAGTTAGACTATCGGTGGTGAGCATGATGTAGTCTATACAGAAACTGATATATAATAATGTATCTGAAATTACACAATGTTATAAACCGACATGACCTCAATGAAATAATTTTAAAAAAAGAACAAGAAAAAAAAGGAAATACTATCTGACCATTAAAGGCCACCAGATTAATCATGCAAATTTCTACTTTTAGGTTATTTTCCAAGAAAAATTAGATTTTAAAAATCAAAATGCGGGAGAGTCAAACAACATTAAAAGAGCACTGGACTGGAATCTCAGAGAGCCGTGTTCTAGTCCCCTTTTGTTTTTGGTAAACTGGGTGCGTTTGGGCAGGCCCCCGTGTCTCTCAAAGCCTTTGGTTCCCTAGGTATATGAATAATTTAAGGGTTTGGATGGGTCATCTCTAAAGTCCCTCCCAGCTCTGCCATTTGGAGTCTGTGACCTGGTCTGGACAGGAGGGCTTCCCCCAACACTGGTGACAACAGTGTCCTTGGTGGTTTATATCATGCCAGTTAGTGCAGGGCTGGTACCCGTCCACCTCAGTAAACTACCTGTGATGAACATGTCATAAAAATCCTTCCAAATTTTCTTTTCCAATACTACTAGTTACTAGTAACAGTATCAGGTGTTTGTATAGTATTTTATATTTTTCACATCCATGTCCAAAACATTCTCATTTGATGGGCACAACAAACACATTAAATAAATAAAAGTAAATGGAGCCGGTTCCCTTATATAAAAGGTACTGAAGTCCATCCAGGGTCCCTGACAAGCCCTGGGTTATATGGCTAATGTGAAATAGGCCTGAGTTTCTGATTTCAGTTTCTGTACTCTTTGTCAAATGAACGGCTGGGACATCAACGTACTCTGCTGTAACTCTGAAGGAGAAAAGACTACTTCATCACGCTCTGTACCCATTTTCTGTTTGAATTTAGCATCTCAGATTCGTGAGGAGGATTGCTAAAGCCAGTGGCCTTTTAAAGATATTTAAGTAAAGCTATTTCCTCAGTGATTTCAAAAGCTGTCTGGGGAAACTTTGATTCTGCTCAGGTCCACAGGACACTGGGCCCTTGTGTTGGGCTGTCCTGCTCACGCCCCAAGGAGCTCAGTCTTGTGTCGTCTGCAGGTGCAGAAGGCCCAGGCTGATCCACACCACTCCTTAGCTACACCAGCACAAAAGCCGGGGCTGGTTTCTTCTGATCTGTGTGACTCGAATCTCCAGTCATCCTGCTAAAGAGTGAAGTCAAGCGCTCAGCACGGTTTATCATGGGTTGGGCAGGGAAGCCTGAACGTTGGAAAATAAGATAAAAGGGAAGGATTTAGTAATTTGTAATGCCAAGAAACTCTCATATCTCTGTGGTTTCTGGAGTCAGGCTGAAACGCTTCATATCTTGCCTTCCCACTTGGGAGCAGTGTGAACTTGTACAAATTACCCAACTTCGCTGAGCCCGAGTTAACCCAGCTGGAAAATGTTGAAAATGGAAGTATGTATCCTAAAGGGTTGTGGGTGAGGAGTAAGGGAGAAAGCGCAGACAAAGCCCTTAGCCTGGTGCCTGGCCCATGAGAAGGACAGACAACCTGGCCCCCAGTCACAATTCTCTAGTGCCTCTCATGTAGTGAACAGAGACTTTTATTAATAAGTATGTGTTATGTTAGTGGAAAAAGCATTGTCTTTTTTATTTTTACAGGCATAGCCTAAGTATGAGGATATGTTTTGGGAATAGCATTTATCCCGTTGAAAAACAGTAATCATAAAGTATGGAGATAAAGGATAGGTAAATGATAAATAATATGATATAATTAATATAATAATATGATAGATAAATGATCATATCTCTGAACTACTGGGTTGTTTTCACTCTGCCACTAATTGGTACCCTTGGAGAAGTTATTTTGCTTTTCTAAACTTTTCTAAAATGAGACCTAGATGATTTCCAGTACTTCTTCCAGATCTAATAGCCTATGATTCTTGTGAGCCTATATGTACTTATTATTTATATTTATAAAATATATATAGACAATTATATTTAAATCTATAAATCTATATTTATATCTATATTTATTTTTTTCCTGGAAATTTCTCTTTATAGTGTTACCATCACATGTTGGGGATTTTCCCTTGGGTAAACTAATGCTTTGAGCACGTCCCCAGTGTCATCCTGAAAGAGGGGAAGCTCCTCGGAGGCTGAGGGAGGGAAGCTTTATGTGGATGAGGAAGTATTACTTAGCGTAGTGGTTATTCTGTTTAAGAAACTTGTCACCCCAGAGACTGTGTGGCTTTAAAACGTAAAGTGTATCAAACCCTGCTACCTTTTAGTGTTCACTTTAATAAATTAAACACATGCTAGGCCCTGAGCTACAAACTTTACTAGCAGTACTTTATTCACACACACACACACACACACACACACACACACACACACACACACACACCTGTCAGTTCCCCTGTCAGTTGGGTATTGTTCTTATTTTGTAGCTAGGTACCCTGAGGCTCAGAGATGTTAAACAACTCGCCCAAGGTCATACTGATGGTGGTGGTGGTGCCAGGATCCCGGCTTCGGCCTGTCTGACAACTCCGACCATGCCCGTAACCGCCATATTGTCTCCACAAAATGGTTTAAGTGTATATGGTTAAGAAGCCAAACTAAACAGTTTGGGAAAAAAACTGCTCACTGTCTGAGTTTGACATAAACCAGGATAATCTTTTTTTCTATGGTGTATCCCTCGGCACCTTTGTCAGACACTGGTGGATAAACCATTGCAGGCTTCCATGAGGGAAGAGCTGTATGTACTTACCACTGTGCTCCTACACTCAACCCAGTGCAATGACTAACGTTCAGGATGCTAACTTGTTTATTCTTTTATTCAGAAAATATTTATTTTGTACCTACTATGAGCAAAGCTTTCTTAAACATGTTCTCTGCCTTTCAGGAGATTATAATTTGGTGGGGGGGAAAGATATGTATCTTAGTACTCTATGGCATGGCATATTTTTCTCCAAACGTAGACTGAAGTTTTCTCTGTAAAGAGAATTTTTTCTTAAAATGTGGACTGGGCAATAATCAAATTGTCTTTAGCAGCCATTGATGTTGCTTAACTTCTTTTTTTCTTAATTGGCTTGTGTCTAATTTCTCAGCTCAAGAAGATATTCTTAGGTATCTACTATTTTAAAAAACTCAGCAATTAAATTCTTTTGTTAGGTTTGCCATCTCTCTCATATCTATTCTTGTCAGTATAGGCAAGCCTCTATTTGTCTACTGTATCAGTCAGAGTTCTCCATAGATACAGAACCAGTAGGAGATATATACATATATGTATATATACGTGTGTGTATTTGGAATTGGCTCCTGTGATTGTGGGGGCTGGCAAGTCCAAATGTGTAGGGCAGGCTAGAAACTCTTGGGCAGGAGCTGATGCTTTAGTCTTGAGGAAGAATTTCATCTTCCTCAGGGAAACTTTGATTTTGCTCTTAAGGCCTTCAGTTGATGGGATGAGGCCCACACATATTATCAAGGATAATGTCCTTTACTGAAAGTCAGTTGATTGTAGATGTTAGCCACATCTACCAAATACCTTTCACAGTAACACCTAGATTAGTATTTCATTGAGTAACTAGCCAAGTCATCACATAAAACTAATGATCACAGAAGAAAAGCACCAAAATAATAGAATAAATACTTTTTCACTTTTTGCAAAGTGTAAAGACCTCCTTTCATGGATTGTAACATTAAAGCTCTAGAGTAAATTTGGGGGCTATGAATTCCCTAGAGTAACCATAGAGTCCTTGAGGTCAAAAGTAATACTTTGGTTCCAACAAAGAAGTAAAAAATTGTGTCCTTCCAAGGAATGTTATGGTAAACACTTCTAGGAAACCTATACTTCATAACATGCAATTGAGAAATACACCATTTTTGTCAAGATTTTATTTCCACTTCTTCCAACCTCTTCACAATCACTCATTGAAGCAAACACATCTTCTAGCAAACAGAGGTGAGATCTATTCTCTGTAGCTCATCACTTGAAACAGTTTCCTGTAAACCAACCAAAAACTTCTTCAACTTTTCTTAGACACATTTTCTAATTGCCTTTCAACGTGAGGATAAATACAGGTTCAATATCTAAAGTCAAGACGTGTTCTAAGTCTAGTTCAGTAAAATTTCTATGCATCAATCTATTTCTCTGAAACCATCTTTTAATAATTTTATATCAGTTTACAGTAGAGAATTCATTCTAAGAAACCACATACAAATCACACTTCTCTGGGGCTTTCTTTCTCCCTTGAGTTCTAGGTAAAAATGTCTCTGAAACTTGAATTTCATAGTCTGTGTAATCCAAAAATTGTACTAATTTTTCTGTGAATTTGGGGGGTTAAGGGGAGCTGGAGATCTTAAATTTTGTGATTCCCACTCTTCCTGTGTTTTTCCTCTATTTCATTATAGGCTTTGCTGATTCTTTAGCATCTCCGCATAGACGAGGTCAGACCCCTCTTCACTTTATTAGTAATAATAACAACAAATTTCTCCATTCACACAAAGCATTTATTAGGTAGGTAAGTAGATGTTACTGAGGAGAAAAAGAAAACCACTCTGTGTATGTGTGTCTGGCAAATTGGATGAAATGAAAAGGTTTACATCATAACAAGTCAACAACAGATGAACAATAGATACTCAATATGTCCTGTTACCTCACCACCTCCTCTCTGCCCCCTTTATTTTTCTGGCCTTTCTCTCTCCTTTTCCTGTTTCTCTCTTCTGCATTTAGAGTGATCACTTCCTTTGAAGAGCTGTCATAGCAACTTTCTCCCCTTTCTTACATAAAACATCTTTCTCCTCTCAATTCCTTCCTCCCAATTCCCTGAGATTCTAATCCACTCTAAGGAAAATGCTGACTTTTTATCACATATACTATAATTATCATAAGAGAACGATGAGATAGTAAACACAAAGACTGCCTAATGAAAAGGGCACATATTTATTGCAAATGATGAAAATAATGCAACCTAAATTTAGACTTTCATCCAGAAAAACATAATATCCAGGTAAAGAATGCAATATTTCCTGTTCTATGGAAAGCTGTTCCTGAACCAAAGGAGAAAGTTCTTTCCCTTTCTCCTCTCTTTCAGTTACCCATAGAGACTGTTGAGTGTTTTTCTTTCCAACCCCTGCATTCCCACATGGAATATAATAGGGAGCACTGTTGTTCAAGCTTATTGATAGATTGAATGATGTTTTCATTCATTCAGCATACAGGCATATTTATCAGGAGTATACAGAATGGAGATGCAAAAATAAATCAGACATCTTTCCCTCAAAGGCATTACAGTCCAATGACTATCACTGAAGTAAAATATACAAATACATGTTGTCAGTGTTATGATGAACCCGTGTTTTGGGTAGAGAGGGGCACAAAAGAGGGTCTGGACAATTTTTTGCTGACAATGTTTGGGTGTGGGTGACACGAGTTATTCTGAAAAACAGGTAACTATTAAATGCTCTGAAGGTGGACAATTCAATGCTGGGAAAATGGAAAATGCTTTTTTCATGAATCAAGATAGGTATTGGTTCAGGGTAAGGGCAGGAGTGGAGAAATGTGAGAAATGGTAGAATAAGGATGAGGGAAAAGTGAAAGAGAAGAGAAATTTTTCTCAATTTATGCAACCTACTGCAACACATTTAAATCACTGGCAGCAATTTTCTCAGAAGGATCTAGTGGAATTGTGCTCTTTTCCAGCTATGAGGATAATTGCTCACCAAATTTGCACTGACAGAGCATGAGATAATGGGGAGATGTAAATGATGGATCAGCAAGCTGGCTATTAGTGGCTGTTATGTGGAGTCAGGACAAGGTCATTTACCTGATGCTGGTGTGCAGAGAGTCATTGGCTGGATACAGTGGAGGCTCCATAAGTTATCAGTCAACAAAATATTCATATAGTGTTATTGGTACTTTCTGTTCCACCTTGAGAAGCTTTGTAAGCCATAGATTTGCTACTGATGTATAATTGTGTACATGGTAAACTGCCCTGTTCTAATGCATTTAATGAAAACAGAGAACAGCCTCCAGTACTGTATTACTGAAGCATTGCTGGGGTATTGTATTACTGAAGTATTACTGAAATATTACCAAGTTCCAGTTGTATGTACCAGCTTTAGTCAGGGAGGCAGCATGGGCAGTTTGTAAAACTCTCAGATGTGATGCAGGCTGCAGTGCAGTATCTACTTGTGAAGTTTTAAATTTGTGACTTTATTATTACTTGGGTCTCTGTGGATAAAGCGCTTAATCTTTTTGCACTGGGGCCTTGTAATCTACAAATAGGAAGGGTAAATTAGACAACACTGAATCTGACATTCTATGATTCCAGACAGTGGAATACAATAGCGTGGGATTTGTTCCCTCCCACAGAGGGGATGAGAGGACACTTAGCCAGAGAGGAAGCTCAGTGGTATTGCTTTCCCATCTATGATTTCCTTCCAGAGACTTTTGGAATGGAATAGACATTTAATAGGTCCTTGTTGACTGAGGAATGTTCCTTCTAGATGGTCAGGAGCCCTCAGAGATTTTTGCAAATACTCTCCAGATTTGTACTCCAGGGTATTAAAGGAGGATCCCATTTTGTCAATGACGTTGCTTTCACTATATCACTAAAAGCATCGATTTAGCTTTCGGGGCATGTGAGTAGAGTTGTTTTAATCAGGCCTTTTCCTGGAATAAATTTGAGCTGCTGTAATTGGAAATTTTTCATTGTTGTAATTATGTTATAGAGGGCGGAACATGGATTCATTTTGATAAATGGAAAAGTAAAGTAATCCAGGCCAAGAGATTCATGTGTGAAAGAGAACCTAGTGGAAATATAGCACCGTGCCACCTCAGAAACTTGATGAACAAATACCGAGGGAAAGAAACGGAAACCACAGGTGATAGAAAAAGGCTCTGAACCATAAGAAGCAGGAGGAATGTGAAAGGAAAGACCTGAATTCTGACCACAGGAGGAGTCACGAAAATCTCCCTTGGTGTCATTTCCAAGGAGCTTGGCTGAAAGGGAAATGAGTGGTGGAGGGTCTTTTACTTTCCAATTTTGGTCAAAAGGAAAATCTGTCCTGTTGTAGATGGCTCATGTGGGAAAGAGGAAAAATCAAAGAGAGGATAAGGAAGCCATTTAAAGAAGGGAAATAGCTTTCAGCCAGTATTTTTGTTTGTCTGTTTTAATATACAGTGTCTGGCATGAGGCCACATGTATGTCACTGATGATGGTGGATGATGGAGGGATACAAAGTGTAAAAATGGAAATAGCCATTAAGAATTTGGGGGATGTGTTTAGAAAACTCTAAGTTAATGCCTTCCTACCCTTTCCACATTATGGTACACACTGAAAAAAAAAGACAAAATGTGTCTGTATTACTGTGGTAAATGCTTGAAGGTGTCCATTAGTCAAGGGTGAGAGGCCAGCTCTGGGACTTTGGCCACCCCATGCCCAACCTGACCAGACATGATGGCCAAGGAATTAACTATGGTTGTTCACCTGAAATTTAAATACAATAATAATAAATATATTAGTGTGTTAGCTAGGCTAAAGGTTATAACAAAGGGACTCCAAAGACAATGGTGAAACTTCTCCCTCAAATAAAATGGCGGGTGGACATCCCCTACCTCCCAAAGTCATCCAGGGACCCAGGCTGGAAGGGCAGCTCTGCCCTCCTCTGGGGCATTGTCATCATCTGCGTGCTTGAAGCTGGGAGGGTGCCTGTCTAGGTTCCAGCCAACAGAAAGTGGAACAAAGCGTGGAAGAGGCCCATCCACTGCCTCATCGTCTGGGCATCAGTGGAACATATCACTTCCATGTACAGTCCACTTTAGAGAATTAAGCCACACCTGCCTGGGAGGACAGAACAGATTCTGCTGAATATCCAATGTTCTCCACCATGTTTATAATTTTTTCCTTTCCTTTAAGAAAAAACTTACAGTTTACAGAGCACTTTTATGCATGTTTCTTTATTTTTACCCTACAAGGTTGGGTGTATCAATTAAACAACTAGAATTTCTCACAAATATTTTCAAAGTAAAATATATTTATAGGTAGTTATTATTGAAAACTATGCTACATGCTTAGGAGATTAAAAAAAATTAACACATGGACTCTTCCTTCTGGAAACTTCCATAGGAGATAGAAATTCAGAAAAAATATCAGGTTAAGTTAACAGTAGAAAACACACAAAGTAAATAATTGCTTAGGGAAGCAAGAGATAGAAAGCAACATAGGAATTCAGAAGAAGATAAATTAACTGCGATTTTGATTGTTCCAAGAGAGCTTTATTGGAAAGAATGATATGAGTTGGATATGGAAGGAATGATAAGATTTGGATGGCAAATAGAGAGAGTGAAGTTATTCTATATAAGAGAAAAAGGCAACCCTCAAATCCCCTAACACAATGTTCTGGGACTAACATGGAATTTGGCACATTGGTAAAGTTTATTAAAGAAATAAAAGCTTATGGTTAAGAAATTATGAGGTTTATTGGTAAGATATTTAGTTACCTTTTTGGACTGGAATGAAATATTCAAGTAGTTAGATGACCAGCAGATGGCCATTTGGGGTAGGTTACAAATACAAATGGCTTTTTTTAAAGGAAAATATTGGGTAAACTGAGTCAAACAGACAGTTGCTGCTATTACCAACAGTTACTGCAAATAGTGGCATAGACATAAGTCAATTTTTTTTTTCTTACCCAGAAAGGCCTCCTGGACACTTTGCCCACAGGAAAGATCCTGTACTGAAATGATCACTCTTGTCGCCTACACTTTGAACGTTTTGAGGCAGAAACAGCTGGCTGTCTGCTATGTATTCGTGTTTCACTTTTATAGAGTAAATTTATTGCTGGGAAGTAGTCCAAGCAGGGACTACATTTCCCTTAAGGGCTTCTGAGGCCACGTGCCTAGTTCTGTCCATAGAAGGTGGACTGAAATGATCACACTGCTTCTAGGCCCCGCCCATGAAAATATCCTGTGTGGTCTTCCATATGTTTCCCTACTTCACCTGCCAGCTAGATATTAATGGCTGGGATGACCACGTCAGCATATGCTGAGGATGCCAGACAGCTTCTGGAAGGCCTGGGTAAGAGCAGAACCTCTCCAACCCTCCTGCCCAACAAAACAAACAAACAAAAACACGGACTTTACATGCCTGAGAAATTCACTTTTACTGTGTTAAACCACCGAGATTTTGTCTTTTTTTCCCCTGTTAATGTGGGTAAAATTTACCTTACCTAAGATACTTCTTGATTCTGGAAACATTTGTTATATGCTTTACCTTTTAATATGTTTAGCAATTGCCCTACGTATGATACACATTTAATAAATTTGCATATAAAGGTAAGACTAGATGCATTGAGTTCTTCAAAAGAAAATGTCAAGAATCCAATTTGAGCTTTTCTTGTTCGTTTAGTTGAAACAAGATGTTGTGTGAGAAATACAAATATATTGAGTTGATTAATAAATGGAAATAAAAATAAAAATAAAATAAATTCAAGCATACACACACACACACACACACACACCACAAAGTGATTAATAAAGTCTGGACGGCCTAGGCACTCAGAGAGACAGGAGAAAGTAGAGAAAAGGCAAATGATCATCTGTACGTGCTGTTTTTTCCAGAAGGTTGATCTTGTCAATATGTGTCAGACCATTCATAATGGGGACGGTATCGGAGTTCACTCTTTTCTTCCCTTTTTGGTCTCCCTTTTCCTTCCTTCCTCGATTCCCTTGCTTCGGTTCCCATCTTTTCTGCCTTCCCTTGTGGCTAGTTTGGGAACCAGAAGCTTCCCATTGGCTTCGAGATATCGCAGTTTTAGAATTTGACGGACTTGACCACAAAACCCTGACCAGCAAGTTAAAAGGACGCTCCACTGCTCTGTCTACAACTGTACATCTCAGAATGGCTCCTCGGTGGGAGATTGCACTTCACAAAACTCATCCCATGTCCCCTTTCTGGTGTTTTCCATGACCCAGTTCCCTGTCCTGCTCAGCAGTAGTTTTAACATCCTTTTCCTATTTTTCTGCCTCTGCATTGACTCCCCCAGTCCTGATCCAAGTGAGCGCCCTGATTATTCAAGGGAAGTGGCCTCATTTCCCTGTCAACAATGAGCCTCTGGTCAGTTACTCTTTCCGGTAACTCTCCTTGCCTCAAATCAGCATTTGTTATATTTCTCCTTAGCCCGACTCCAGAATAAGCAATCCTCCTGCTGTTCCATTTTTTTCTCCTCTTGGGAAGTCTGATAAGACTTCTCCATTTCATGATTCACCTGCCACCGCAGGGTTCTTTACCAAAAGAACCTTAGAATCTAACCTTTTGAAAATAGAATTCTGCTTCTTTATTTTTACAGTCGGTTATCATTAAGCAAACATCCTTCCGTGAAGTAGCAATTTCATAATAGTGGAATTACTTAGGGAGTGAGTCAGTACATATCTAAGTTGTCACTCAAATCTATGAAGCTTGAAAGATTCCTTTAACAGATAATATCCATTATAACCTAGAGACATTGAATATTTTTTGTGTGTGTGTGAGGAAGACCCGCCCTGAGCTAACATCCATTGCCAATCCTCCTCTTTTTGCTGAGGAAGACTGGCCCTGGGCTAACATCCGTGCCCATCTTCCTCTACCTTATATGGGACACCACCACAGCATGGCATGACAAACAGTCTGTTGGCTGCGCTGGGGATCCGAACCTGTGAACGCCGGGCCGCCGAATCGGAGGGCGCAAACTTAACCACTACGCCACCAGGCCTGCCCCAACCCTACTTTCTCTTAATGATCAAGGTCAATTACCTCTGCCAGGATGATGACTCCTTTCTTTGCTTACTAATCTCTTAATACAAGGAGCCCAAAGTAAGCAAGAGGTGCCTGTAGTTTAAAGTTTAATGTGACTCTGGTTTTGTCCCTTGGTGGAAGCATTCACCTTCCAGGAACAAGGTTACTGGGAGTAATAGCAAATGAGGCCACTCCTACTCTGACCCATTGGTTCCCAGACCCAAGTATTCTACGTAGTGGGGATACAGCACCATATAATGGTCATTGATTAAGGGTGTATTCTTTGTTCTGGAGGATGGCATATCACCCTTGAAAAGTATCATCTCAAGATAGTGCCTCAGCTGTGCCATCATTGCTCCATCATTTCATTGCTCCATCAAGCTGGCAGCACCTGGGCATTATGGCATGTGACATACCCATGGATCCCATAGCCATGTGCCCATTGCTATACCACCTTTGCTGTGAAGTACGTCCCTTGGTCTGATGTGATGTCATGTGGGTTCCAGTATTGGTGGATTAAAAACTGTAAGCTCTCTTATAGTATGGTTGACTTAGGCCTTATTGGCAGGAAATGCAAACCTATACTCCAGATATATGTTGATTCAAGTCAAGATGAATCACTGCCTCTTTCAGGGTGGAAAAAGTCCAATGTAATCAGCTTGCCAAGAATGGTTGGTTGGCCTCTTTGAGATAGAGTACCATATCATTTGCTCAGCATTGGTCTTTTTTTCTTAGTGGTTGGATTTGGTGAGGGCAGTAGCTAGATCAGGCTTCATGGGTGGAAGTCCATTCTCTTGGGCCAATGCATATCCACGTCTGCCACCATGGCTATTCTATTCATGAACCCATCATGGGCTGGCTGATGAGAGTGGCTCGCTGAGGTCAAGTGGCACAGTCATTTTGTTTACTTGGTTGTTTATGTCTTTTGTGTGGTAGATGATCTCTGCTGGGTGTTACCATGTGATCCAAAGACCTTCATACTTTTGAATACTCTGATAGGTCCACCCATATGCATCTTCCCTAGACATTCTTATTCCCAATTTTCTGATCATTCTCCTTCCAGGCCCCAATCCATCAGCTAAGCCATTCTCCACTGTCCGCGAGTCACTATCTATTCTGACTTCAGGTCACTTTTCTTTCAATATGAAGTTGATGACCAGGTGCATTGTCTCAAACTCTGCCCATTGGGAGGACTTCCCCTCACTTATCTCTTTTAAGTCCACCCCTTAGCAGGACTGTATTGCAGCTATCAGTCCATTTTTAGCTTGTACTTACATGCTGTGCCAACACAAACTTCGTCTTTTTCCTTCCATCATGAGTCATAAGGGAGCCCTAAGCTGTCATAGGGCACATGTAAGCCCTGCTCATATTTGATCCTGGATTTACCATTTCCATCTCTCAGTGGATTGCTGCTGGGCCCACCTGGTCTTATGGCTTGGTGGTCTGATAGAACCCAGCTCATGATAAGCAGACACTATCTGTATTAGGCCCAGTCACATGCCAGGAACTGTGAGCTGGGCTGACTCTTCACATTCGTCCTAATTAAGACAAGACACCAGGGCATTTTTTTCCCACATTGGCTGTCCATTGTAGAGATTGTGCCTCTGTCCGACACTACCTGCAGTTGGGTAGCAGGTTGGTCTAATTCTGGGGTTAAATTAGCAGGCCATTTGAGTCTTTCTCAATGCTCTGTTCTCTGACTTGGCTATATCAGCAATATCTTGACCTTCACCTTAATCTTTTTATTTTAGTTCTCAAATAATCAGACTTTGGGTGAGACAGAAGGAAATTATTCTGCTCCAAAAACCCCTTTAAGACCACCACACCTACATAAGGTAATAGGCTTTAATAAATGTTTGCTAACAGTGGTGGTGACATCCTCTGAAGCCCCACACCCGCTTCTAGTTCTTCTCCTTTCTAGATGTAGAGTGGACTGATTTTCAATTCTGTGTGCTCTGTCCTGTCTGTGCTTGAATCCTAACTCCAAGTGGGGAGTATGCTTCACCATCACTTGAGGGATACAGTCTTCCCATGTGTTCTCAGAGATTTACAGAACATTCAGGCGATTTGTCCTTTTAGTGTTTATCAGTCTTTTATTGCTCTCTCTCCTCCCTCTGATTTTGGACCTGCATCAAAGGGCAACGTGAGTTCTGGCACCTGCTGTATTTGATGTAGCCCATTTCCTCCAGTTCTGTCCCACTGTTTTTAGGCCAGATTTGTGCATCACAAAACTCTCTTCTTTTAGGATGAATTATTTCATAGATGGTTCTTTGCTCTCTCAGGAAGATTGGCCCTGGTGAGTCATTCCTACAGTTTTCCTGGTATGCACCGAATTCACTCTTCCTGTCTGAATCTCAGCTTAACCACAGGTATGCTTTCCAGAGCTCCCCACTACATTTCCTTGGAATCCTGACTTTTCCTTGGTGATGGGCCAGTTTAAACCTCAAAGTATTTATATCAATAGAGTGTGTGACCCTAAATTGAGTCAAAGCGATTGAGTGGAAAGAACATGCTGCATGGCCAACTTGTTTTCATTTAATATTTTTATCAGTTGCAAAATTTTCCATCACTTAGTCTTTTCCTGCTTCTTAGTCTTCACCTCCTCTTTTTGTGTTGTTTTTGGCACTTTCTATTCTAAGTTGCATCTGAAATAAGCTTTTCACATATTGTTCTCATCCATGGCTTACGTCCTCTTTTCCAGGCAGCTCTATCTAGAAGAACATCACAAGGTTAGAGAGATAACCTCTGCCTAATGTGGGAACTAAATAACACTGCGTTATGATGGAGAAATTGCCCTGTTTTTTTCTAGGATGGCTCCTCCATACATCTTTGGGGATGAAATAAGAAATTGTTTCTTTTTGGAGGAAACTTAAATATATATCAGTGTCTTTGCATTCATAGGATAAAACTCTATAGTTACTCTAACAAATAATCCTCAAAACTTAAAGGCTCTTATTTTTTACATACATAAATGCCATTGTGGGTTGTGTGGCTATTCTGGGAATGGTAATTCCTTCACATGGCTTTGCAACATCAGAGTTCTTGCTTCTAGCAGTGTACTTGGAGAAGAGAGAGACAATCTGGGTGTTGTATTGCCAGCCGTGGAACCGGTGCTTATCCCTCTGCTTACCAGACAGAACTCAGTTTTGTGACCCTAATAATTCAAAGTAAAATGTCAAATTGCAATTCAAGATAAAATACCAAATTCAAGTAAAAGAACTACTGAGAAGTAAATACCCAGTCAAATAGTGACTATATAGAAACATTCATAGAAAGTTTTATATTTGCCACTCACTTTAAGAAGTGTTGAGAAATGTAGTCTTCCTGGTGCCCCAGGAGAGGGCCTAAGATTGGTGACCATCTAGGCAATCTCTGTCACAACCTCCTAAAATGGAAGAGAAAAGGAAATCATTATTTTTGGACAATAACAATAGCTAAAGTAAAAAGATCTCAATGTGAACAAAGTAATACAGTATTAGTAATTAGTAGGCCAGATTTATTCTAATCCTTTTGAATAATGCCAGAATTTACATTTATTTGTGAGTTACAGAGCTTGCAATTAATCCAATGATGTAATAGTTCAGAAAAGTAACTATTAGGTTACTTTGAATTTAATCCACATTTTGTTGTGCAACTGTCACTTCTCTGAAGCCATATCCTTCTTCCAGGACAAAATGACTACTGCTTCCTCTGAGCTCTCATAGTACATCGTTCCCACCTGTTGAGAGAAGGCTGGGATAGACCCCAAGAATTCTGTAGGATCAAAGGGCAAGCAGTGGGATGTCCGTGATTCCTTAGCCTTGCAGCATCCCATGGAGAGGCAGGTGGCAGTTGCCTTCTCTGCTCCCCTGTTAATAGGAACTTGGGAGGGAAGCAGATAGCACCAAACTGAGTTTGTGACAATAGAGAGAGAGTACTTGCTAAAGGAGACAAACTTGATGTGACTTGATGCCCAAGGAAGTTGCCTATAATGTTGGTTGCACCCTAGAGACCTTTTGGAAAGTGGGCGGTGTGCAGCCTTTCCCATTAGGGGGAGGAAGGGCCACTGGTCCCATTTGGCTTTTCACCAGGGACCTGGAGAAAGCCACCCTGGAGGTGATCTATCAGACAATCTTATTTGTTCCTCCTCTACACCTGTCTTATAATACTTAGTCTATTTCACTGCAATTCTTTTTGCTCCTTTCTTTGCAAGAGCACTGTGAGCCTGTCAGTAATTGAGGGCTGTATCTTATTCATCTCTGTTTCCCCAGCACCTAGCAGAGCCTATGGCACAGAGCAGATGTCATTAATTGGTGAATATATTAAGGAAATAATTGTCTAGATTCTTTTCTAGGAGTATAGGTGGAGCCTAGAATTCTGAAGATGAATTTAGAAACTTCTGAGCAAGGAATATTTTGAGCTTTTCCCCCTCAACTTTGGCGCTTTTAACTACCCCCATAAATAGTATGAATTATAATCATGCTAGTCAAAACTATGCCAAATAAACGTTCTAGAAAGCATCTTATTCAATTCTTAATAAGAGAACATGTTCTATCTATTACTTGTTCCCAGTGGGTCATTTGTAAACACTGAATTAATTGACAGATTTAAGAAAAAAGCACTAGACCAGGAATACAATCTGTTTTTATAGGTCATTCAAGCTGAGGGTTTCAAGGTGGAGTGCAGAAAATAAGACCAGTGGAAAGCGTGTTGATTTTACTGATTTAAACCAAGCCCACGGAATTTTTCACCATCTAGGTTTGACTAGAGTAGGAGCAGATCGTTTGGGGATAGGAGACTATCTGAAACCCTCAATATTCCTGTCTTTTTTTTTTTTCTATCCAGAAATAAAGGGGAAAAACATAACTTTGCCTATTTGGAGGAGTTAAAGTAAGGATGATTGAATGAAAAAATGTGCCAAGAGAATGACTGGCTACCTTCAGGTCTCCAGTCCTCTTTTTTGTCTCTGTTAATACGAAACGAACACTAGAAAATGCCACCAGTCACGTAGACCCACTGTGAAGGTAATGCCAGGCCTCCCATATAAGGAGGCAGGATTCCTGCCCCCCTGTTGATTTCATCACAATCCTCCATGCTTGGTTGATCCCCAGGGCAGCTTCTGTTTGTGTTTGACAGCTGCATTGCCTGTCTCTTGGCCCTAATCCTAGACTTCGGTTTTGTTTTCTGTCTTTAAAGGTACTCTGAACCTTAGAACAATTTCTTGCTGCAAATCTGTTGAGTCTGTTGGTCCTTGGTTTTTATTCTTAGCCTGGATGATGGCTTGCAAGCCTCTGCTTTTGTCCAAGAAGAAAGTGAGTTTTGAGGTAAAACATGCGGAGTGCTTCCTTATGGAGGTTAATTATCACCAAGCTGTTATCCATTGAAAGTACTACATCATTTATTTTGCACCTCTTAAAAGCATATGTTGTTATCTTCCTCCAGAGCTCCCATCTTCTTTTTCCAAGTTGTCTGATGCATGTTTGTAACTGAGGGACCTCAAAGTCGATGTATTTAAAATTCTACCAGAAAAGACTTTGCTGTAATTTTAAGGCCCAGGTTAGACACCCCAGGGGCATCCTATATTCCTCTTTCTTAATTATTCCTCCCAGCAAAAAGCTCACCAAGTTATTGCCTGTTCACCTTTTCCTTCCCATTCCCTTGATTTCTGTCCTAGTTCAGGCTCTGATTCTCTCCTGCTGGGCTACAAAACTAGCTTCCTATCTGGCTTTCCTTCTTCTATTATGTCTTCTTTTGAAAGTGTCTTCCACACTAAATCCAGAATTTGCTTTTTAAGACACAAAGTAATCATGTCACTTTCAGGAAGAAGCATGAGCTAATGGAAAGTCCTTGGAAACATACACACCTAGATTCAAATCCTGGGTCTGCTACTCACTAGTTATGTGTCCTTACATACATGTTTTTCATCTTTTTGTTTCTACATTTGTTGATTAATAAAATGAGGTTAAGAGTGCTTATCTCAAAGAGTTTTGGTGTGGACTAAACAAGTGACATGTGTATCTATTATAATAGACACTCAAAAGATGTTAAGTCTTCGGCTCTTTTGCTTAAAACTTTAGTAGTTACCTATCGTATAAAAAATAAAATTCACACTCTTTGGAATGGACTATATTTATTCTCAGAATCTGCCCTAAATTACCTTTTTAGCTTTTCCTCTTATACTCTCTCTTTCCCCATATATTCCAACCACACTAAATAAATCACCATTGCTGAACAGAGTATTTTTTTCCCTGATTTCCTGACTTTTTCAGAATCTTCCCTGTACTTGAAATATTCTCACCTCCTTTCTGTTCTAGTTGGGTTGTATTTATCCTTCAAGATCAACCCTAATTATCCCTTCCCTGTGAAAAAAATGGAGAACATCAGCCAGCTAATATTATAACAAGTAAAAATGTATATTAAATATAGAACAAAAGCAAATATTTTCCCTGGATGAACAAATCTAATGTCTATTATAATGTATTATTATTTGAATAACTATATTTTGCTAAGAAACGTTGGAGAGTTAAAGAGCTTTTTAGAAGTCTTACATTTTTCACTTGAGAAGTGAGAGGTTTGTTTTTCTCTTGGGTGACATAACAGGGTATCTATTTGGAATGTCCCCAAACTCTTTGAAGTTGTGAATACTCAGCTGGATGGGTCCTAAACATCTGACTTCGCTTATGAGTTTGACAGGAGAGGGAGGGAGGGAGGAGGAAGTGAACATTTAATTTTGAAGTGTAATTGACATGACCAACACAGTTTTCTAAATTAATAAATGTGCTTACAATGCACCATTTCTTCTTTTTTAAACAAGTCAGCTCCCTAATCCCGCGAGTTTGACTTCTTTTTCAATCATCAAGCCCACCACCATAGATCTTCCCCAAATGGCAACGTTCCAAACTAAGGCAAGGTCTCCATGGGTTTGTAAATTTGGTTCTTTTGGGGTTAGATTCAAATTCCTAGCCTAATCTACCATCCATTAGGGGAGTTTTAAAGTAAGTTATGTAGACAACTTTAAATTATAATACTTATTGACTTAAAATTTCAATTTGAGAAGGTAAAATATTATAAGTGTGGTAGTTCGGGACTTTCAAGTTGTCATATGAGATGTAAGATAATATAAAATTTAAGATGCTCACCCAATTCTTTTTTCTTCTCTCTCTCTTTCTTGTTTTTGTCTTATTTTTAAATTCAAGTTAAAAGAGCCACTGAGAAGTAAATAACCAGTCAAATATTGACTATATAGAAACATTCATTCTATATTTTGCCACCGACCTAGAAAAGTTTCATTTAGGTTAGGCATGGAGTAAGATACAAAATTTTGCCATTAGGGTGATATATTTTTAGCTTTTGAGATACTGGTCTCAACAAACAGGATGGAAGCATTTCTGCAGTTGATCAGTATTTTTTGTTCTACAGATGTGATTTCATGCTGGTCTTGAGGAAATGCTACAACTCTGTGTGTAATAGCAATTATTTATAACTGGTAGTTTAAATCTCCATTTACTCTATTTTTTTCCTTCACATATTTCAGAATTTCTTATTTTCAACAATAAGTCATCAAAGATTCCTACTAATATAATATAGCCTGTGTTTGCACACAGAAAGAAGGAAAAGTTGAACTTTAGTTTATCCCATGTGAGCTACGTGGATAAATGTGTACTTTTTATTAGACATGGTGAGGTGTATCGTTACCCTCATTTCTACCTTCATAGATTCCTAGCTTTCTAAGATACACATGTTAGAAATAATGTAATATAAGTCTGAAAAAAATAAATGTTTTTACTTTTTTGATGAATGAAGCATACATATTGTTGACTGCCACTACTTTAGTATCACAACAGAACAGAGGCCGTGCACTGAGACTCTCAGATCAAGCAGTTAGATCAGATTTCTTTAAATAGTAGATGTCAGTAGAGCTCATCACATTTCTGTGAAGGGTCTTATAAATCAGTCATACCATAATAAACAATGCCGATGAAAAGAAAATGATCATTTCATGTATTTTACAATACCTTGAGTGTAGGCAACCATGATCACACTATTTTTTCTTGGTTTTTTTTTGAAAATGAAGAAGTATCTTAGATGTTTGTTTGGACCATCTGTCCAAAAATTGGATGGCTCTTTAACATGGCATCTTATCAAGACAAAGACCAGAAGCATTCAATTTATGACCAGTGTGTGTTGGACAGTTGTACTTCTTATGCCTCACAGTCTGAAGAGCCTGGAATATTTAATGTGACAGTAGGATTAGAAATAGGAGCAGAGTGTCTTGTGTTTATATGCACTCAGTTCACCTCCATTAGACATCGAAAATAACTACATAGTGATGTAAGGTGTTAGAAAGCCTTTATGGAGGAGTTATTCTACTTGAGCCTTGAAGACTTGGTTGGACTTTGAAAACTGGAGGGAGGTATGAAAAGGTATTTTACATAGCTAGTAGAGATTAACCAAAGGCCTGGGGTTGGTGAAGGCCATGGCTTGTCAAGAAAAGCAGTTAATCCAGGGTGACATCAAGGTAGGAGGTACCCAACGGGCAGCAGGGGAAATTATACCTTGAAGATCTCACTGGGGGTGTTTTGAATTCCAGAAGGAGAAATTTGAACCTTATTTTGTATGTCATAGGAAATAACATGGCCAAATCTGTGTTTCGGTTGGTGATGTCTGTGGCTATTCAGAGGATGGATTGAAGAGAAAGGCTGGAAAGAGGGAAAACAAGTCACATGAATTAGCAAGCAATGAGAGCCTACGCTAGGGCAGTGGTACTAGAAAAAGAGCAAGTGATATGCCAACTATGCACATTGATTGTGGAAGGAGGACTGACAGAATTTGGTGATGAAATGGGTAAGACAGAGAAATACCCGATTATTATTATTGTTATGAAACTGAACTCCCTTCCTAAGCTTCTCGTATAATATGACCTGCCAAACCATGGAATAAAGCTTAAGGTAGAGCCAATTTGGACTCTGTCCTATGGAAACCCAAGAATAATAATTTTTAAATCTGATCTACATATTACCTCATACCTTTGCTGGGTGACTGGGCACACCTGTACTGAGAATATCCATGGTATTTCAGTATGGTGCGTGGATGGCAGATTACTCAGTAAGATATAGAGCAAGGGTGTCTAGGAAGACAGCTATACAAGCTATGCTGGAATAGGCATCATCTTGATTATTTTTCTGCTCTCTGTAGGTGATCCCTAGGAAATGTCTTCTGGTCAATAGGGGGCAGTGTTGCATAGTAGAAAGAGCACAGCTGTGTAGTCAGAGGTTTATGTACAATCCCTGGCAGTGTGACTGTCCCTTAGTCCCAGGGTTCCCAACCTTGGATTATCAGAGCATCTTCAGAATCATCTGAGATTCCTTTTTAAAATATAGATTCTCATTCTCCATCCCTCGGAGATTCTGATTCAGTCAATTTGAGGAGGGCCCTGAAATAGATGTTTTGTTTTGTTTTTTAACATTCTAGATAATTTTGACAGTTAGCTAAATTTGAGAGCTAGTGATTTAAGATTTCCGAGTCTCAGCTTTCATAGGATTGCTATGAACATTAAATGAGAGAATACATCTGGGTTTTATACATTTTAAATCACAATAAGATATCAATTGTTAATTAGATTTTTCTCAAAGTAACTTTTCCACACCCTTTTTAAAGACTTCAATATCTCATCAGTTGGAAGCTTGACTATATGAAAGCATATTATATTTGTTTGATTTTTATACATTGTGACAGCAGAGAGAAAACTAATGAATTTTGTCCAATACATACACATAGTACATAGAATATAGAATTAATTGGATGATACTTTTATATGTTGAAGAGATGATAGAAAATAGAAGACCCTTGTTTGAATTTTTATTAAATTTGAGGAATAAATGGCAATTTTTAAACATGGCAAAGAACTGTAAACAGAAATTGCTTGTATATATTTTTAATACAAAACTTCCATTTGTTATTGACACCGTGATAATTTAATTTACAAATATATTCTAACTTCCCAGTTTTCAGAGCAATAGCTTAAGTTAAATACATTGTTCTCTTCTTCATCTTTTTCAAGCCAAAAACAATTAAACAAACAAACATACCAACACCAAAAACTGTCAATAATAGCAAGGGGGATTTCGAAACACATACTTTTGAAATGTTCGTCCAAGTGAAAGAGATTTCAGCAGTTGAATACAGTCTCTAATATGCAGCATAAATGTCAGTTGGCCTTTAAGCTTATAGCGTGTTTTAATCAGTTTCAAAATCTTTATTCAAGTTTCTCTGTAACTAGAGTTAGCCGGCCTTCTCAGTTCTGAGGGATTTTCTTAGGCCCAGTGGGTTCTCTGACAGAACCACAATCTCCTTCCTTCTACTGTCTCTCAATTTTCATCTTGTGCTTCTTCAACCCTGTGCCTGGATAACTTCCATGTCAATCCATTCTGAGTCATTTTTTTCTTCTCCTGGGACTGTTGAGTCACCCAAAACGGTCAAGTTGTTCACCTGGGGAGCCATACTGGCACATTCCTTCTCTTCTTGATACCATCTCTAATTCCCTCCAGGCAGGAACCGGTCACTTTAGACTGTTAGCCTGAAGGTCATTCAGAAGATTTAAGTATATATTTGATTTGAGGAACCTGGGATAGGAGTCCTTTTCCATAAGAGTATATATCACTTTTTGGGCTTCATCAAAACATGTGGGCGTTGGAGCTTTAATCTTCTTGGCTGTAGATTCTCGAGTGTGAAAGTCAATATTGATCTAAAAAGAAATCATCATTTGTTAATATATACTTTCAATTTACTGCATATTTTATGATGTTACTGTGTTTTTTTAAGACAGTTTTTTAAGCCATTTAAATCAGTTCAAATATCTCTTGAATGCCTATTCTAAACCAGCCCTATACTAGGTATGGAGGAGTTAAAAACAAATATCACAAACAAGTCCTTACTCCAGGTTAGCTCATAGCATCATCGAGAGATGCAAAAGATACGTGAAAAATTAAATATCCATGCAAGGTGATACATGCATCAAAAAAAGGGATGTGGACATTTAAAATTAACAGGAGGAGAGGACTCACTGTGCAGCTATTTTCTGCTTGAATCTAGAACGTTTAACTGGAAGGTGGGCACTACTGCTAACTGGAAATATTTTTGCTGCTGCAATCATATGTATTACACGATGGTAATAGTGTATTTTATCCTAATCCAAGATGAACTAGCTCGTTAAGGACTCCCTGACATGCAGTTTTGCCCAGTAACACCATTACACCTTACTCTATGCCCATCATATTAGCTAGTTTTGCAAAATCAATCGTGCATCCCATCTTTGCACAAACACAGAAAATTAGATTATCATTGCACTGAACTATATGAATGTACCTAAATTTATAGCAATGATACTCAAAAAGGATGTCATCTTGCTATGTTTGTTGAATGTTATTTCTGTATCTAAGTTCCTTACATATATACCGATAATAGTGAACTTAATACTCACTTGTTTAGCAGCATCTGAATGCACAAACGCTTTATATATTTTCTCTGCTTTGCAATGCAAAAGATCAGACTCTGTTTTTTTATAGTCTTCACAAGCCAGCCAGAACTCAATATTCTCTTCACTGAACTCAGACTTTAGGAAATTTCCAAAGACATCTTGACCCGCTAAAAAGACAGGGTGAGGGGTGAGATAATTAAATCAATTGAGCCAATCAATGAATAACTTGAAGACGAAATTTGCAGGAAAAATACTATTACATTCTCTATGTACAAAGGTAAGAGGTGGCTGCTCTGAAATAGCTGTCTCATGGTTTGCAGAGATGGAAAGGCCTCAGAGATTCCTTCATTTAGAGTTTATCGGGGGCCAGACAAGCTTGTCCACATCTGCTTAGTGGTGGCTATGAATCTGTGCTTTGCTTCCATCTGCAAATTAAATTAAAATTCTGCTCTGCTGATTACAAAACAATCTCTCTTCTTATAAATACCAGCTCTTAGCCAGAGTAGAGAGTATTTTAGGGAAGCAAACATTGACAGAGGGCATGAATATCATGTTAATCATTAACAAATATAATTTCCCCATCCAATTCATGATAGTCAGAAAATGTGAGGCCTATATGTGACCTATGTGTGATGTGCTGATTATATTTGCTAGCATTACTGAGACTTTTAAGTGGGCCATTTCTATTCCATTTCTTTGTTTGGCTGAATTATAAACTAAGTCAGATAATAAGATGGGTGAACCAGGTTGAACTTCCTGATCTCCAAGCAAGGCTCCTTCGGGTGTTTCTGGGGAGAAGAGGATAAGCTAACCCCCAGATAGAGAAAAGCTGCTCATCTACATTTCTTAACAAGGTCCTGATCCCAAAAGAATTGCAGTGCCCGTGACTGGGGTAAGGCAAGCTGTTTCATTCTTTACCTTCTCTCATCAGGACCTCTGCACAAGACTCTGTGTTTAAAAATGCCTTTTATCATATCTGTTTTATAACATGTAATGTTATATATGATGCAATTACATACTGTGGGTCTCAACTGCCTGCAAGGCAATAAGACAGCAAGGTACTGTGTCTTGGTTTTTGAATCCTTGGTGCTCCTAGAATGCCTGCTACCTAAAAGTGGGCTGAATGAGTGAGTTCATGACTGTTTGGAGGATAAAATCATTAATGGACGGAATGACTCCTACTCTATACATCCAAGGGTACAAAAATACCTTCTTTAGGTAGCTTTCAGAATAGCAGTTCATACGTTAAGATACTTGGTTTATTTTTAAAAACGTTAAACCTCAGAACCCCAGCATAATTTTTAATTTTGCTCCTATAAGGATCCATGGAAAGACTGAATTGTCTTGGCAAATTTGTGTAAAGGACAGTGACAGAACTGAGTAAGTCAACATTATGAGTAAGTCAACTGAGTAAGTCAACACCACAATGAGGCACAATATGCTGAAGCTACCAGTGACAACAGAAAAACCAGAATACAACTTTTCACACACTCTCCTACCCAGAATCCTATGTTTTAATGAAGCTATTCAATCTGTAGCATATCGAGCTAAACCCAAAACATTCAATAGCCAATCTGTACTTACTTTGGTTGGCAAGAAGTTTTTCCAGCGATTGAGACCATTGCATTACTTCATCAGCAGAGAGTCTGCAGGAGACAAATTTTACGTCAATTAGTAAATATGTTTTGTGTACACACAAATGAAATTAGAATGGCTGCTGTATTTTGATAACTTCACAAACTAAGACTCTATCTAATAAACTTTATTAAAATTTGTCTATAAGAAAACAAAATTTCCCTTAGAATTACTGTGGTTACGAAAATATCTGCCAATAAAATATGAAAAGATCCAAACACATATACTCCAACAGTATAATAAATAGCAAATATATGCACACACATGTTTATATTTAATTTACATTGGTACTAATACAGTCTAATCTTATTAGGCTTGTTACTTAAAAGAAATGAAGTCTGTTATGTGCAATATGAATTTCTTGGTAGAATATAGAGCTAAAGCATAGGCCACTTTTATAACAATCATTCAGAGTATTAGCGTACGTACATGTCCTTAGACTTGGAAGGTTTCATTCCAGGTTCCAGATGTGGGATCATAGATCTCAAATATGCTTTCACATCCATTCCACTATCAAAGACACAAAAGTAAATATTCATATTTCCTCAGTAGAATACATTTTATTTGTAAAAAGAAAAGAGCATGAAAAAACTTCTCCAAGGAATAAGGCAATAATAAAAATAGTTGATGACAACATTTTGCTCTGTTAAGATTGAGCCCATTTTTATGGGTCAAAGTCTGGAAAAATTCCCACCTTATTTATTGCCCTATCATGATTCTTTTTTTAATATAATTGAATATACTTATAACTCAGAACAGATAATTGCTCTGGTCTGGCCACACTAAATGCTCATATTTTCTTCCATTCATTCTCAATCCTTCTGCCATTACAGATAATCTAAGTCAAAATTCACAAAATGAGACACTGAAGGAACTTACAAAGTCTTTGGCCTCCTTTTTTGCGTTTTGTCGTCTAGAAGTGAATGATCAGTTCCTTTCAAGTCCTTTGGATTCGCAGAGAAGAACATTCCTGGCATTTTGTCTAACCTTGGCATGGGGATGGCTGTGGCTCGCATCGTCCTCCCAAGGCAAGTGTCTGCCAGCCGCCGCCCTGCTGCTTTATATAGTAAATGCTCTTGCTGTTCAAACGAGTCTGTTTATCAAGTGATGTTACCACAGACGCTGGAAGTTCCCCCTTTCTTGGTGTGTTGTGACGTGTATCTTGAAAAAAAAGCCTACAGTGATGTTTTGTGGTTGAAACCTAACCGAACGAGACTGGGTCACTTGATTTGAGAGAAAGAAAGAGAATCAAATGTACAGAGACACACACATACACATCACATGTCTACACCGTTAGCAGCATCGGTCCTTCCTTCTAGAGGATGCTTCTTTCTTCATAAAAATTGCGTATTTCAATAAAATGTTTCATTTGGTGGATATATTGTTTCACAAAGAAACTCAAGATTAGAGATATGTTCAGTGTAAAGTAAACAAATACATTTTTGTTGGATTATTTGTCCATGTATCTGGGAGGAAGGAGAGTTATGAGAGGTTATCTTAACTTTTCCCCACTGCAACTCTCATCCCTTATTTCCATGGCAAGAAGTTTTCCTGTTAGTGTTTCCCAAGGTGTGTGCTAGACATTCAACTGGTGATATATAAGCTGATTTTAAGGGGTGCATGGATTTTAATATTTATTAGGAATGTAACTAATATATCAAACTGTGATTTTTTTTGTGTCTTACTGCTTGGAATAAGAATAAAGTAAAATTAAAACAAAACTATAAACAAATAAAAGTATAGTTAACACAAAAATATGATCTATACGTAAATATACTGATACTAAAGAGTTGCACAGTATCAGAGGAAAACCTGCTCACAGTAAAATAACAGTATATTTGGTCAGGCCAATACTGTGTACTTCTTAGGTGATGCTCTTCCAAATTTTGGCAGTATCTCTGGAGAGATGCAGTCTAGCTCTAATAAAGATTAGGGATCAAAAAAACCCCCAAGGAATTAGATGCCTAATCACTGATCTGGATGGAGGAATTAGTGCAATATAAGCTCTTATGGAGTTTAATATAGAGTATGGTTTGTTTACAGAGTGTCCAATTTAACTTAAACCTCCTTTGGTTTTTGCCCCTGAAAAGACATAACAAATTTCACTTAGAGAGTCTTCTGGTGGTATTAGGTAAAGCTGACAAAGGGAAGAGAGTATTACTTTTCCTATCTTGGTTCTATCATTAAGATAAAAATATTTGGAGGAATTACATTTATAATTCACTTACTACACAGTCAGGAACATATATTGTATGTAGCAAGTGTCATTTGATGTTCAAAAAATAACATGATGCATTCAAAAAGAGAACTAGTGAGATGAACTGACCACTTTGGAAGTGACCCAAATGAAAATAATGGGGCTCCAAGACTGATGACATAAAGGCATTTGTTTGTGTAATTCTTGTGGTTCAGTCCATACTTACTGTTCTAAGATCTTCCTGCTTATGTTTGTTTATCTAGTCATCTCTCATTCCTCTAGATAATTGTGAGTAAGTTATGTCAGAGAAAAATGATTTAAAGTTTATTTTTAGTGGCCCACTCTTACTAATATCCAAATATACTGACAATTTCCAAAGTATGTTTCTGCAGCAGTAGTTCCTTTGGATGTTAATAAGCATAATGAGGACTACAGCAGCAGCTGCAAAAGTTACAGGGCCGCACTACTTTGGGAAACATTGGGTTAAAGTTCAATAAGGTTCTTAAATCGATCAATGCAGATCTTCTGAGAGATTTAATAAGTTAATGCACATTTGTCAGTCTCTAAAAGGAGGGTAGCATATGCACCAGTTTCCTAACATTTTTAAGAACTAAACCCTCCTTAGGTAGGAAAAACAGTTTGCAGAAGTAATGTTCTTTTGACACCACTTTTAGGAAACTGGTCTGAGATAGAAATCAATATTTGCCTCTTATACATTAATAATTCCTTTAAGTCTCCAACTTTTTGCTACCTCAATATAGACTTTCAAGCTTAAGCATTTGCAAGCAATTATAATTGCATGCTTCCACGCCCAAATAGAGAATTAAATTCCTGATAGAGGGGGCCCATCTGAACTTCCTATATCACAATTGGCTGTTGAAGCTACCTCAATGGCACAGTAATGGAGCTGCTCTCTCAAAGGCTGCTTGCTAGCACATTCAAAGCTGGTGTGTGCCAGAGGTAGGCAAAGCTGGTGAAGCTGAGTCAGCAAGGGCTGATGAGTCTGTGGTAGGGCATTCAAACTTCCCTATCAGTTGCAGACAGAGTGTCACTGTCTGGCCCCTCTTTGTAAAACTCATTAAGAAAATACAAATGATGAAATAGGAACTTTACTGAATCAATGACTTTGGCTGAAATTGTAGAGGATTTGATAAAAGCCAATAGAAGAAACAGTGGCTCTCACAAACATAATCTTATTTGTATGTTTCCTCTGTGACTTGTGCTTAAGTAACTAGGTTGGAGTCCTAAGAAAAGGAGTACTTCATGCAGTCTTAATGTCATCTTTTTTTTTTTTTTAATTAATAGACTTTCTTTTTAGAGCAGTTTTAGGTTTACAGCAAAATTGAGTGGAAAGTACAGAGTTCCCACATACTCCCTCTCCCCCCCCCCACAGTCTTCACCACCATCAACATCCCGCATTAGTGTGGTATATTCGTGGTATATATTGACGATGAACCTGCATTGACACATCATTATCACCCAAAGTCCTAGTTCACATTATGGTTCACTTGTGTTGTACATTCTATGGGTTTTGACAAGTGTGTGATGACATGTATCCACCCTTATAGTATCATATGGAATAGTTCCCCTGCCCTAAAAATCCCAGTGTTATATTTTAAAATTTGTAGGAGACTGACTCAATAAAACATTTCAGAATCTGCCCATCAAATTTTTTTTTTGCTGAGGAAGATTAGCCCTGAACTAACATCTGTGCCCATCTTCCTCTACGTTATGTGTGGGACACTGCCACAGTGTGGCTGACAAGCTGTGCAGGTCCATGCTCGGGATCCGAACCCACAAACCCGAGCCATCTAAGCAGAACATGCCGAACTTAACCACTACGCCATGGGGCTGGCCCATGCCTATCAATTTTGATAGGGAAAATTTTAATATTTGCTAAGTTGGTTTTACGTTTTGGTTCCAATCATTCCAACTGCCTGAATCCTGGTAGGGAGTGAATGACGTTTTCAAGCTTGATATTGATTAAAGTATGTCAAGCCTTTATAAGATTGCCGAAATTTTGTTGTGGACACTGGGGATTATGGAAAAAAGGACAATAATGAGTACAGGATTGTATGTTAAAAGTAAAAATATATCTATACTGTTAAGATTCAGTGACGTGAACAGAAGTTTTGATCCATTGAAGCAAAATGTCTTGATTGAACAAACTTTAATTGCAGTTCTACAGTGTATCAGACATAGGTACTGCAAATAGAAAGATGAATGATTTTCTGTACTAAAGGGGTTCACAGTAGAGTAGGGCAGACGGATATGTAAGCAAGTAATCAAAGTGAAAAGTGCCATCGGAGAGGAATGATTAACTCTGGAAGTTGGGACAGAAAAAAGTGCTGTTGCCATTTACTACACAATCACTGTGTATCTATTCTCTGCCTGTTTCTGCATTCGAGATCAATATCCATTGGAAAGTACAAAACACTGCAATGGAGAAACTGGTCTTCAGCAAGTAGACACCTCTGACATGTATAAAGATCATGGAAGAATGGATCCTATATGTAAACACAGAGCTTTGCAGAGTTTAAAAGGGGCTCTGAAAGACTTTGTTGAATTAGCATAAGCACTAAGTGGTTAGGGAATTAAGACAAAGGCTCACTCTGACAGTGTCCAGGCTTATAGGTAGGGCTACCAATTGTGTTTCAGCCACATTTCATAGAGTTTATCTGAAAAGCTTCAATAAAGATGAATTTGGAAGGATTTTTCTCTATGTCCAGGTAGAGTGTTGCTGGGACAATGATACCACTTTATATCATTCATGAATAAAAGGATTAAACATTTTAGACTTGCTTATGATCTTATTTTCTAAATGAAGAAATCAGCTGATAGGTTTTAAAGAGAAGATATTTGCAACTTGATGAAATTCAGTGATCTCAGTAAATGCAAACTGAGCAAGATAAGAATCTAGTTTCTTTTTCTCAGCTCGTTCTAATCAACTTATAGTCAATACTGAACACCTCCTTTCTATAATTTAACAGATTATAAGAAAATTGGATGTGGGACCTGCAGTGAACTGGTCTCATGGACTTCTATAAACCTCACTCACCCTTGATCTCATCTTACCGGTAAAGTTCTCATTAATAGGCCCATCTTCCAAGTCATTCTTGAAAGTACTAAAGAAATCTTTGATTAATATTATCTCTGATATACTTCCTCCACAATGGATTAATTTTCATTTATTATCACTCAAAGATTTATAAGCATTTCAACAAGGGACACTCTGTAGTCATGTCAGACCCTATTTGACTATACGTTGCAAATAAAATTTAGCAAGTACTGAAGCAAGTGTCTTATTCCCAAGTTCAAATAAATGGAAAACTATGCTGTAAGAACATTGACACATTATTTGCAGTTGGACTGGAACGTTCTCTTACATAACACAGGTCATAAATGCAAAAAACACAGATACTCAAAGGTCAGCATGGAGACACAATTTGTAAAGGGAAGCATATTTTGATTATTAGAGAGCAATATCAATAAATGACTGTATTAATTTTTCAAATTTTTAATAACATTAACTTTGCTTTTACTATACATTAAGGTGGTTAACAACAGTGATTATTTGCTTTCTTTTTTCCCATTAATTATGTGATTTTCCTAGAAAATCTATCAAGGTTGCCTGGCATGCTTTGTTCTTTCCAAAGCCATGCAATTTATTTCTCATGACTATGTTATCTGCACTTTCTCCATGGCGTTTCTAATGTTTTGTTTTTGTGTTTATTTATGTATTTATTTTTTTTTTACCGAATATTGATGTCAGACCTGCATATTTATTTCATAATAAATGTCAGACTCTCAAAATAAGTCATATTCTCCCTGCTTGCGTAAGTACCTTTAAGTCAGTAAAGAGTGGTCACGCTGAGGACGATTCTACTATTATTGTGGGCACAAGTGGTCTGTGGTGTTCTACTCTCTCCTGTGCCTGCTCTGTCCTTTTCCAGTAGACTTGGTTTATTATCCTATTTTTCATCTATTTTTTAATTAAATGAAAGCCTTCAATCCCATTGGATCCTAGTGACGTGTTAATCTTGCTGCATTTCAAGGGATGTGGGTTCAGTGCCAAGCTATAACGTTGGCCTGTTTTGTGAGTTTGATTAAATCAGCTGACTTCTTGCTAGTTTCCTCTGTGTAGAGGTCAAAGGTGATCATTAAGCAACTCGCAGCTATGGCAGTGGAGTAGGGAGATTTTTGCTCCTTTTGAGATTCTACAGTGATCAAAACTAGACCCAGAAAAATGAGTATTTAGGTAGAATTTGTTATAGGTAGTATGTTTTCCATTTTTATTTCTGTTAGAGCCCTTTGCCTAGACTTCTCCTTCTCAAACTCAGTGAATTTGGCAACCCAGCTGCTCCAAATGCAGGGCTCCTCCTAGCATTGCAGGAGCCAATCTTCCAGACTGTTCCTTTCTCTAGCAATATTTATTTGTCCCGATATCCTTTGCTCTTAGCTAGTGTATTTCTGTAAACTAATATGTTCAACAAGTGTACAAATGTATGTTCAGACGTGAATGATGCAGAATCATCACAGACTATTTCTGCCAACCCCAATCTAATTTTCTTGCCATCTGCTTTTCACAGATACTCATAGCTGGAAATATTGATCACTCCCAACCACAGACTTTCTCCAGTCCAGTGTCTGAGCCAATCCATAGTGAGGCTGGAAAGCGCTAAATTATTTCAGTCTGAATTAGGAGTGGTGGAAAATTTCTGTTGTGGAGTCTGTTGTTAAGATAGGATTTTCATGGTCGCAAGTGTCAACAACCCCACTTTGAGTATTAAGTAGCTTAGACAAACAGGAAGATAACCGGAAATATCCTGGGGGGTACTTTAAGGAATGAAAGGCAATGTTGAACAAACTAACCCTTCTAAAGTCAGCTAAATCTCAGTCAGGCCTCAGAATGTTTGTAAATTATGAATCTGCCTTGGACCAGGGATAGCTACAAATCGGGGAAACGTGGCTGCCACCAACTGTGAACTTATATTTCTCGCTTCCAAAGATAGCAGACTCCTAAAGTGTAAACGGTCCCTCTTGCAGTCTCTCCTTATCTCTGATTTTTTTCTCCTATATATTGTCTTGTTTTCAATTGGATTTCTAGAAGCAGAAAACCAGGGCGATATATTTGGTGAGAACTCAAGGTTAGAACAAACTCATAATCTTGGTTTTTTTTGTCTCAGATGACATGAAAGATCAGGAGATATAAACATATAAACTGCTGTTATTTTCAGTGTGAAAATCAGGTAACTCTTACTCTGAGAAATATTTGTCCTTTTTTTTTTTTTTGTCATTGTGAGGTTTTAAGTTCTACTTCATCTTGATTTGGTGTCTTGTTTATGACTCTTTGACTTTTTCCCCTTGTGATTCTGTTTTGACCAGGCTCTCAGTTGAGACAGTAAGATCTTAACACACCAAAGACAGTGCATAGAAATATTAAAAGCAGTCTGGTGTGTGTGGGAGTTTGTTCCATTCTAGCCTGGGGTTGCTTTTCTCACATTTTGTTTAAGCAAGGTTGAGGTATCTTTGCCTCCCCCATGTGAAAAAGGGAGTGGGCAGTGCAAACAGAAGGAGATGGTTGGTAATGCTTGCACCAAATTACAGCAGGAGGTTGGGTGTGTGCAAGAACGTGGGGAGGCTAGGTCAGAATGGGACAAGGATTGGAACTGTCAGTGGGGCTGGCAATGTCCATGATGATGTCTGAAACTGATCTGGCCCTGCCCTGACTCCACTGTTCCCTAAGGAACAGCAACTGATTCCTGAGAAAACAGAAACCTCTTTAGAGTAGGGTAGTTGAGTCATGAATGGCACGATCCTATTCAATCCAGGAAATCATATCCTTTAAAACAAGTATCTTATAGATGGTTACGTTTCATAATTCATCCTGTACATCTTGAAATGAATCATGATTCACCCTGCGTAGAAAATTAAAAGCTTCTGAGAAGACCTACAAATGATCAGTACATTAGGATTTTCCCCCCTTTGCACAGAATTCCCCCTGATTTGGGACAGTTTCAAAGACAAAGGAGTGTAATACCAGGGAGAAGTTCACCATTTCACTTCTCTTTTAATGAGAAAAGTTGTTTTAGACAGTCTATCACTTCAGAACTATGACAGAGGTTTGAAATGGTGAGGGTTTTTTTTTTCTTTTCTGGCAGAAACCATACCCAACTATCAAATCAAACATCATTTAGTCCAAAGGAAGAAGATCTGGGCGGCTGTGGCGGTCCCTAAAACCAGAGCCCCACCTGGGTGCAGAGCTGCTGGAAGATGAAGGTGCGGATACAGGTGTCTGTGATGTCAGAAAGCTTCAAGCACCCATGAGTACATCAAATTAAAGTCTATTTTAACCACAGCCTAACTCGGTGGCAATCATTGATATTAATCAATGGTTAAAACTGTACCCAACATTATGTAATAAACAGGCCTTTATCCAAATTTGTTTATTCTTTTTCAGAAACACTGTTCAGCCTCCTCTTCCTCTTTCTTTAATTTGCCTTTCCTGCTAAAATCCTTGTATTTTGTACCCAAACACTCTTCTTTTCCTTTCTTCACTCTTGTCTTCCTTCTTCCCTAACTTCTTTGGCTTCTGAGTGTGCAGATGGCCTATGGCTACCTGATTTCACTGTGAAAGCTTTTCCTTTATGAACTGTCTTCTTTGTGGAAGTAGAAGGAAGCACAGAGGAAGTGAATGGGTAGTGGAATGCTTAGGGCTTCCGCGGGCTCTGTCTCTGGAGCTCCAAAAGAATCTAATCTTTCAGTCATACTCTGCAAGCAGAGCAAATTTTTTCTAAATAAAACTTTTTAAATTTGCTTTGAATGGATAAGAATGAGTCTGTTTTGCTCAAACGTCCAGAACGATGCCTGGCTCATATGAGGTACAAAAAAAAACTTGTTGAATAGGGGTTTAGGGTTTACACGAATTTGTTCAACTATTCAACAAATACTTGTTGAGTGATTATTGTATGCAAGTCGCTCTGCTAGGTGTTAGGGAATCTAGAGGCGAATCTTATTCTGGAGAGAGACAAATAAATGGGACATTTCAAAACATGTGTTAAGGGTACAATGTAGGATTAAGTGTCCCTGGGTAGTCTGGGAGGATATAAGGGGGCACCTATCCCAGTATCAGCAGGGTCATGAAAAATGATTCACTCAACAAATAACACTCATGATGTACCAGTTATTCTTCCAGGGAAGAAGGGAGACTCAGCAAATGCCTTTTGCTCTTTGACCCTCCCCTTTATGCCCTCTGCCTGAGCAGCCATCTTGTTACCTGAGGTTTCAAAGAACAAAAGCCAGAGGCTAAAGATGGCTGAGCAGAAATAAAGAAGGATCTGAGACCCCGACGCAATCCCAGAGCGACCTCCAGATATTTTCACATGAGAAAAACAAAATAACCAAACTTTGCCATCTCATCACGTCGTTATGGTTCCCATTTTTATTATTTTAAAATATATAGTTGTCTGTGTGATTTTTTTGCCGTAGTTTTAGTTTGTGGTTGTCTTCCTCCCAAGTAACTTCAAGGTTTGTATTTTTGTCCTAGTGGCTATCTTTCTAACTATGACTTTGTATTATACATTTTATCCTTTATTGCTTTAAAGGGTGTCCCTTACTGACTATGGGTTATAATGCACACGGTATATTCTACTTCCCCTACTCTCCTTTCCCTCTACAATTCAGTTTTGGTATATATATTTCTCAGCTTTTCTCCTAATACTTTCAAATACTTTTACTAGTAAACTACACATCATCTTTAAGAGATATCATTCGACACCCAGCAATAAAAGAGAAGGAAATCAGCATGTCTTCAGTTACCCCCACCCTTCTTTCCCTTTCCGGTTTTTGTTGGAGCATCAATCCCTGGGTGATTGGGACAGGAGGGAGTGGTGAAAGAATATGGGCTCCAGCCTTTCTGGAAGAAGTTCATGCTCCAGACAGAGATGAGGCAATGGAAAGCCTCCCCCATTTTTTCTGATTGCTTTCTTCAGCAATTGTGTCTTATAGACTTTTTTCATAAAGCCATCAAGGGGCAGCTTAGTACAGCAGACTGTGGGAGATTTCATTCAGCTCTTCAAGATGAGGTGCCCAACCCCTGTGGAGCAAAAGCACAAAGCAGATGTCCTATGTAGGAAACTGGCTGTGTGTTTGGGACTCCTCTAGGTTCTAATGCATCGTGTCAGCCCATCAAAAGCTCTGCTAGTATCTTTCCACTGTGGCGTTTTCTCTGTCTAGTCTAAAACCCTACCCTCCACCTGTGCCTGAGTGTGTCAAAGAAAATGGCTGGTGATCTCAGCCCACCTATGAAGGGCTCTTCCCTCTCTGAATTTTAATTCATTTAGTCTTCTTTGCTTCTACAACAATCTGATATCTTTAAAAATATGGCGTTTTTCTAAATCATTATCTTGAAAAGATATCTGCACCCCCATGTATGCTGCAGCATTATTCACAAAGCCAAGACATGGAAACAGCCTAAGTGTTCACTGATGGATGAATGGATAAAGGAAATGTGGTACGTATACACAGTGGAACACTATCAGCCATAAAAAAAGGGAAATCCTGCCATTTGTGACAACATGGATGAATCTTGAAGGCCTTACGCTAAGTGAAGTAAGTCAGACAGAGAAAGACAAATATCGTATGATCTCACTTATATGTGGAATTAAAAAAAAATGAACTCATAGATACAGAGAACAGATTGGTGGTTGCCAGAGGCGGGGGTGTGGTGAGGGGGAACTGGGCGAAGGAGGTCAAAAGTACAAACTTCTAGTTATAAATCATGAGGACGTAATACACAGCAGGTGATTACAGTTAACAATATTGTATTGTATATTTGAAAGTTGCTAAGATAGTAAATCTTAAAAAGTTCTCCTCACAAGAAAAAACTTTGCAACTATGTGAGATGATGGATGTTGACTAAGCTTATAGTGGTTATCATTTTGCAATATATACATATGTCAAATCACTATGTTGCACACCTAAAACTAATACAATGTTACATGTCAATTATATCTCAGTGAAACCGGGAAAAAATAATAAAATAGTAAACCTTTTAAATGTGAAACAATTTAAACTTTTAAATTTTTTACAGACAAAAATGATGTTTTTGTTATTTTTTTTGTTTTTATTTTGCTAGTTGTTGCATCAGGAACAAAATTTTTTATATTCTACTCAGAAACAGGATTCTGAGCTCTTATAGATTTAGTGAAATTATGGGTATGTGCTGGGATTCCAAACTGAATTGACTTTTCTCTCGAGCCTCAGGAAGAAGGACATGCAGACACTGCTATTTTACAGCATTAATAGGCGGTGGTGCCTTTCCTATCATAACGTTATCAGGAAAGAAGCACTGCTCACTGCTATCACACCGTTTGCAGTGTCCTAAAAAATGCAAAAAGAATGTATCGTCAAACTTAAATAGAACAAATGTGAAAAAAAAGGAGGCAAGAAAAGATTATAGAAGAGTCAGCCTGAGTATCTACTGAGCTGACTATTCCATCCATATGTTAAGGACACAGGTCGGATGTGTCTGGTTATTACAACTCACTTTTTCTAATACGCCTCCCACCCCCTACTCCCAGATCGTGAGAAAATAGATCCAGTCTAATTAGGAAAATTAAGTCATTTAATCTTTAAAGCAATTTATGAGGTATTTATAATGACTCCCATTTTCGATAAGGAAATAAAGGCTCAAGGGGATGGAATAGCCTACCCAGGATCACACAGCTGGTACATGGTAGTCAATAGAGAAGGAGATCTTTCCCACCCCATGCTCAGGACCTGTCTATTTCTGTTCTCTAAACCCAGGAGCAGCTCACTGTTGAGAAACTGTCTTTCCTTACTTTGCTGGTGGTCTATCCAGTGGTGTCTGCTCATAGCTCTTACTTCACCCCCCAGATCCCTGGAGGCCTGGCAGTGCCCTGCCTCCAGAGGCCTTGTTTTATTGGGGAAAACCTCTTGATTTCCCTTAGCTCCACTTTCATTTTCATTCCTTCCTCTTTTGAAGGAAAAGAAACACACACACACACACACACACACACACACACACCATGAATGCTTCTAAAAGAAGAAATCAAAATCTCCCATCGAAAGCCATCTTTTTCCTCCTTTTTCTTTCTTTTTTGGTCTCACTGATAGGACATTTTACATCCCAGTTATGGTTTCTCTGTTAATCTATGAGATTTTAGGTTCTCACATCTCAAGTCTCTGCCTAAAATCTTTTCAGAAATCATGGTGAATGACACACACACCCCACTCTATTTTCTCCTTTGAGGTTTAGCCTTCATTGTCTAATATGACATTATCCCATACAGTCAGTTTTTCATTTGGAATCTTGCAGTTTCCATCTCTAAAAGTTTAACTCTTGTCTTTTTGTATCTTCTGTGTCTTTACTTAATATGTTCAATCTTCTAACTTCTTGAACGATGGGATGCAGTTATAATAACTGTTTTGATGTCCTCATCTGCTAGTTTTATTCCTTGTAGCATTTCTGGACAAGTTTCAGTTGATTGATTTTCATCTTCATTACAGCTTGCATTTTCCAGGCTTCTCTGCATGTCTGGTGATTTTTTGAATGGATGCCAGAGGTTATGATTTTACCTTTTTGGGTGCTAAATAGTTTTTCATTCCTATAATTATTCTTGGACATATTTAAGTTACTCGAAAACATTTTGATTTTTCCAAGTCAGGCTTTGTTAGGTGGGATCAAAGGAATGTTTTGTCCCAGGTTAATTTTCCCCCACTTCTGGGGCATGGCTGTTTTTGGTACTCTACCCAATACCCTTTGAATTTTCAGTCTTCCATTCTGACCTTTGGGACTAATCCTGTCCCTGTGTGATCACTGAGTATTGTTCCTCTAATCCTTTCCAGTGGTTCTTTCCTTGGCCTCTGGTAGTTTCATCACAGGCAAGAGCTAATCAGTATTCAACTAATACTGAAGGAGATCGCTCTGCAAAGAACCCGGAGTCCTTTCTCTGTGTAGCTCATTCTTTTCCAGTATTTTTTCCTGCTGACTCTATCTGCTCTGGTCTCCCTGAATTCCCAGCATTGCCTCCTCAACTCAAGGAGAATGCTGGGCCCTGCCTGCGTTCCTCCACCACAGTCATGACACTTGCTCCAGCAGGAAGCTGTGCAATCATAAAATGCCCCCTTTGTTTCCCATTTCTCAGGATTAGTGTTCTGTCTATCTGGTGTCTTCAGAGACCTAGAATAGTAACTCTTTGAATAAAGAATCCCAGCTTGATGACACCCTTAAATTCAGTGGCCATAGTTTTTGTGTCATTTTTTTGTTGATACAACTATTACCTAGTCCTACCTCCTTCTTGCCATGACATTACATGTTGAGAATCCACTCATATCAAAATTTCGTTCTTCATTCCTGCATTCATGTAATTACTATTTTGATGTTCAGAGCACTATTATGCTGACCTTATTATATTATTGATGAATATAATATAATGATTGTACTGATTATCAAATGATCGGGATTTGTACAGTTTTTAAAGTTGAGGTGTTGGGCTTTGTCTTCAGAGTGATGGCATCTAAAGTTTAGAAGAAATAATAGAAATGAACAGATTGGCTCCTGCTGGTCAAATGACTAGTCTGAAGTCACCCATGCATCACTGTCAGAGCCCGCGACAGGTCTTGGGAGCATGACTTCCAACCACTTGTCCTAACCTCCAGACCACACTTTCCATCATTCGAAACCCTGAGCATCGTTAAGGAAGTGCAGCTTGCTTTGTTAGAGTACTTATGTCAAATGATAACTCTCAAGTTTGGGTGTGTCACAGGTAGATCTAGAAATTCATTCATATAGTTAACATACACCACTTTCCCCTTCTTACTTGCAGGAAATAACACATTATATTTGCAATAGTTTGACCAAAAAAGGAAAATTTGCCACAGTACAGGCATCTGGAAATGAAAATCACATTCAAGAGACTGATTTCATGTCGTGATCCCTTAGTGTTGTGATCTGGAAAGGGGTCAACTTGGGGAAGTCAAGTGATCTAGAACAGGCTGATTATCAGGAGACTTCATGCCGTGCTCACATGAACACAACTTTCTGTGTCAGTTTTCTTTTGTTACAACACCAGTGAGTGATTCAAAAGAAATACCACCCCAGGCCACACTCATACTATTTTTTCCCTCCAGCTTCAGTATAGTAGTAACTTTACACTACTCATAAAAGTAATAGTGATAGCTAATAATAAAGTGAGATGACAGATGTAAAACCATCTTAGACATTTTAGATGACTTGATCTAATCTTTACCATTATCCTTTGAGACAAATGTCATTATCCCC
This sequence comes from Tapirus indicus, assembly GCA_031878705.1. Lineage (NCBI taxonomy): Eukaryota > Metazoa > Chordata > Mammalia > Perissodactyla > Tapiridae > Tapirus > Tapirus indicus. The sequence continues at coordinate 23,548,471 of CM062939.1, read as the reverse complement.
ATTTAACAAGTTAGACAACTGTGTTTCAAAAAGATTAACTTTTCTAACTAAATGTATCAAAACTTGGAATAGAACTTAAGTCTGTCTTCAAAGTTGATGCTTGTTCCATTGTTTGAAGCTGCTTCTCAACATTGCTGCGCTGTGTGACTAAAAATGTCAATACCTCCAGGTGCCACTTCCCCTAAGTGTGTGAGCACAGTGCACCCTGAAGACTTTCTCAGTGCCGCAAAGAGAGAACCTTTCCCATCAAGATCAAGTCTTCCCCTTACCTGGGTAGTTCTGAGGGCTACCCCCATGGCTTCTGTTTTGCATTGGTATCTTTCCCAAGTTCGAATCTGGTTTGGGGTTTATCTCACACGTGTGAAGTCCACAGCTCATAATCACAGCTGTTTCCTGGCAACTTATCTTCCATGGCTAAAAGGCGTCCCCCCTCCCCCCCCCATCAAGTTCATCCATTGCTTTCTTTTCCTAGACTGTTCTCCTCAAAGAAATTTTCATCAGCGTACAAAGACTGTAGTTTTTAACAGTGTGTTAAGACCTTTACCTAATTTTCAAGTATGATTCAGAAAGTTTAGCTCTTTCAGCTCAAAATTAGAATGACAATGCACCATCTTACGAGATTTTTAGAACTTGGCTTGTGAGTTGCGTGCCTCCTTGAACATCCCTGATGAAAAGTCACTCTATTTTGGTGGTTCAAATTCATTTATTTCATAATTACTTTGAGCGTATTTTGTAAATTTTAGCTTGGAGGGTTCTTTACAGAGTGTGTTTTTTAGTGTTCATGTTTCAAGATCACTTCGTAGGACAACATGTGCCCGAATGAAAATATGAAAAGACATTTTGATGGCAATAAGCTAGGAAAGAAGTACGAGGCCAACTTTAATAATGTGATTCCAAAGCAATTAATGAGAACCCTACAAACCACGGGGGTTTCCACTAGAAAAATACTAAAATTTAGTTCTGTGAAATCTAGGGGCTTTCTGATGTTCAGCTGTAACATATCTGGACTGAAAAATTAAATCTCGTTTCATAAGCATCCTGTGTCAGTTTCTTTGCAGTGCAGGAAATAGGTTCAAAAAAAGATGAGAAAGATACACAGTAGCTCTACAGGATGCCCTGCATACTGGTTCATACTAATGTGGCCATTTCCAGGAATCAGTGGTTGATTATTTTTCACGTGATATACTTAAAACACAGTGATGGGAGAATATCCACTCAAATTCTCAAGGATCTTTGCAATCGTATGTCCTTGGTGCAGTCATTGCAATGTGATGGAATACGATGGTGCAATCATATGTCCTTATATTTATCATTAATGCTGGCATGTAGACACTTGCATTCGAACGTTATCTATGCCTTCTCATGTTTCTCTTTTTATATATCATTCCAGAAACATTTTAAGATAATTCACTTCACCTACATTTCAATTCTGATATATTATGCTTCTCCTTAAAGGGTCTCAAAAGATCTTTACTAGAGGGGCACACTGGTTTAAAAATGTAACAATTGAATTTTAGATCTTTAGAGCATAAACACCATTTTTTCCCACATATATCAGTGAATACAATACCATTAGATAGATATTAGTATTCTTGTATTTTACAATGGAAAATCTAGGCTTAGAGATTTTTTTAAAAACCTGCTTAGGGTCACAAATCTAATAAGAAATACAAATATTGAGCACTTTCTGTGTGTGATGTTGCCTATGTATCCATCCATCCTCACAAGGACCCTCCAAAGAAGGGACGACGTGATCTCCATTTGATGGATGAGGCAACTGTACCTTTGGGAGGTTAAGTAATGATGCTGAGTTTACACAATTAACAAGTTTTAGGGCTGGAATTCTTAGTCCTGGGAGTCTGATTTTATACCCAATGGCTGTCCAGCCTGCCATATTTTCTTTCCCTGCCCATTAACTCCATCAGGACAGAGCAAGGACACACTTCCAGGGCCTCTGACTCCATTGTCCATGGAGTATCCACTCTAAGACGTGTTGGTTTTATAAGTACAAGAATTTAATTGGTATAGAAATTTCAACAAATTGATGGTTAAATCTAGCAATAATCCCCACAACCAGAATTATTTTTTTACATGATTTATTACTCATAAGATTAAAACTGCAGAAACATCTGCCCCGAGACATATCCTTGACTAAGAGTGATAGAATATGTTTTAGTAGCCCGACAGCAAATGTCCAGAATAGCCTGTTATCTAAAAGGGTGTCCTTGAGAGTGACTGATTGCTACTGTGATCGTAAATCAGTATTAACCATAATTAAGATAAAATCTCTCCAAGGCACTTCCCTTAACTACTTAAAGCACATACCCTACGTCCTTGGCAAAGCCCTGGCTTTGAGCCAGCCAAGAAAACCCTGCGAGAAGTGGTGGTGGGTTATTCCAGAGTACTAACTACCCTTGATCTTCCTGTCCTGTAAACTGAGATCAAATTTCCCTGAAATCAACTTTGAAGCTGCACGTATGGGAACATGAGCGTAGTCAATCCACAGCTCTGTCTTCAAAGGTCAATTCTCCTTCTCAGTCTCACTCTTGAACTTCCCCCGTGACACCTGACAGGAGGGAAGTGTTCCAGCTGACAGTTCGTCAAGTTCTCTTCCAGGATGCTGGTAACTTAGGGCATCCTATCTCTGACTACATTAGTGGCTCCAAAACTTTGGAAAATGCGTGTGAAAGCTAATGACCACAGTTAGTCATCGGCTGCGTCCATCAAGGGAGATCTTTGCTCTGAGACCTCCCTTTGAACATTCTTTACTCAAGGTTGGGGCTTCAGAGTAGAAACCTTAGCTGAATGCTCAAGCAGCAAACCCCAAGCCAGGGCACACACAGCTCTTGAAAGTAAAGCTGTGGCGGCTGCAGACAGCTATCCTAGTGTGTGAATTAATGCTTGGGAGTTATGTCTTTTTAGCTAGAGAGGAAATGACGCTGAAAACCTTAACCTTGAAAATTCAGACTGAGAAATCCAACATAGGTCATAGATACCATTATGAATTAAATAGAAATTGACTTGTAAACCCCTGCTGTCTCTTTCTGGATTACCCTTATTAACATCCTTCACTGTGTTGTCTTCAGTGTATTTCCTGGGTAGTTTCACAATGAAAACATTTATTCCCTGTGTATTTTAATCAATTACTGTGATGGTTAAAGGAGAGACACTTTGGGGCAGGGTTATGACTTCCAAGCTGTATTAGCCCCATATAATGCTTACTCTGAACAGTCCCCAGATTTTGGACTTTCGAAGCTCATCTAAAGAGGGAATTTGCAAGCCAGCCCTGATGGCCTAGCAGTTAAAGTTCCACGCACTCCACTCCGGTGGCCCAGGTTCACTTCCCGATGTGCAACCACACCACTTGCCTGTCAGTAGCCATGCTGTGGTGGCCGCTCACATAGAAGAAACAGAAGGACTTACAACTATACACAACTATGTCCTGGGGCTTTGCGGGGCAAAAAGGAGGAAGATTAGCAACAGCTGTTAGCTTAGGACGAATCTTCCCCTGCAAAAAAATAAATAAATTGAGAAAATTAAAAAAATAAAAAGTGAGCTTGCTCAGTGAGTCATTATTAAAGTGAGTTGAAATAGAGTATTTGTTAAGTGGAGGCTAAATTATCTTATGAATTATAAGTACTGTTTCAAGGCTGGCTGGAGGAGGAGGAAAGCTTCAGGGGAAAGCAGCTTTCTGTGCACTGTAGGTGCATCTCAGGCTGAAAGTGGCGGTTGACATGGGTGTCCATGCCCAGAATGCTCGAGAGAAAACCACGACTTCCTTACAGAATGCCCCTTCCTGTCCTCAACAGCTGCTTTCAACTGGCTCAAAAGAGGCTCACGATTTCTCAGTAACTATAAGTAGGGCAGCAACAGGAGCAGGCTACAAGATTTTTGCCTGTTTTTTTTTTCCTTTTGGTTAAAACCTCTAGTTACTGGGAAGCAATTTTGAAGACTTCTGAGGAATACTGTGGGGGAAAGGCAAAATTTTATGGTAAAAGGTAAATTCTAGTGAAAGGAAGAGTGTTATTTTAATTTCTCTAATTTTAAGGGTTGGAATATTACTGTCATCCTCTAATCAGTTTAAGACAATTAATACATAGTGCACACAATTGAAAGGAATACAGAGGTTTTGTTTTTGTCTTTTTTACCCAGTAAAAAAATGTTGACTGCTAATTGCACAACTATGTTTAGTATAGAGTGGAATAAAATCAATGTTATGGAGAAGTACAGAAAAGCAATATGGCATTGAAAAGATGATGAACTCACAATAGATTTATCAAGTTCAGTTCCCAGAGGTGGTTTCTTTCCTCTTATGTTGCCTCCAGTGTCCACTGACACAAGATGGTCTGGCCAATCCTGAATTACAATGGAGTTAACTGAGACTGGGACCAGTCAATTCTTTCATCTACTACTGTAGTTACATAAAAATGCCTGCAATTAGCATATCAAAAGTTTGGAAGGCTTGATTAAATGGTGTACCTGTTGATCTGTAGGAGAAAATGAAATTCAAGTTCAATTAATGGGTGATTTTTAAAAACTTTCTATTTAGATATAATTCTAGATTTATAGAAGACTTGCAAAGATAGTACGGAGCTCATATATAATTTTCACCTGCTTCCCTTAATTTTAACATTTTATGTGACTGTTTTACAATTAGTAAAACCAGAAAATTCACATTGGCATGATACTATAAACTACAGACTTCAATCAAATTTCCCTAGTTTTCCACTAATATCCTTTTGTGCTTAACCAGATTGGCAAAAAATTGAAAATAGCTGATAATACCAACTGTTGATAGGGGTGTGTAATTATTGGGACGCTCATATATTGGTACCAACACTTGGGCAAGTAATTTAGTAATATGTAGAAATGCACTGTCATAGACTAGCCAGCCACTAGCCATATGTGGCTGCTGAGCACTTGAAATGTCGTAGCTGAGGTGAGCTGAGCTGAGCTCTAAGTGTAAAATATATATTGGAGTCAAAGAATTAGTATTAAAAAAAAGAACGTTAGATACGTTGTTGATAATTTTTTGTTATATTTTGAAATGATAATATTTTGCATATAACGTACATGTATAGTGAAATATATATTTATGCTTGTAACAAACAAAATACATTATTAATATTTTTTCTTTTTACTTTTTTTAACATTTGAACTAGAAAATTTAAAATTACACATGGGGAGCACATTCTATTTGTATTGGATACACTGATTTTGAATGTAAAAGGAGTGCTTACCTTAAGACTCAGATATTTTTTTAGATACATTCTAGAGAAGTCCTCATCTTTTGCATGAAGGGACCTATGCAAGATTTTTATTGTATTAATTTTTGCAATAGCATGAAATTAGAAACAACTTATGTATTTATCAATAGGAGAATACATAAATAAATTATAATATATTTTAATAATGGAAAAAATTCAGTAGTAAAAAATAATAGTCTACATTTATTGATCAACGTAGATAATCATCGCAAACAAAAAGATTAAAAAAGATAATTTGTACAAGGCTAAGTAAGATGTTCTATCATTTTAATGTACATTTTAAAAGTTAAAAATACTCAAATCACTAATTTATTGTTTATGGGTATAGGCATAAATGATAAAGTGTAAAAACACGGATGGGAGTTGAGATTCACTGCATTTTTGGCCCTAGTTCTTCACACCTCACTGTGTACAGCTCCCCCAACTTGGAACCTGCAGTCACGTTATGTGTGGGCTACACTTTCCCCCTCTTGACCTTGGATTTGGCCGTGTGTCTTACTTTGGCCAAAAGTAGGTGATGGAAGTGGTGATATGACAGTTCTGAGCCTAGGCTTCAAGAGGCTGTGATATTTCTCCTTGCTTTCTTGTGCCTCTGCATTGCTAGGAAAAGACCATGCTTCAGCTGGCTGCTACTCCTAAGAGGAGACACATGGAACTGTGCCACAAGGCTCCCTCCAAGTCCAGACTTCCTGTCTCCCAACCATCTCCCATATATATGAATGGGCTCACTTGAGATCTGCAGAGCCACCCACTGGAGCCCAGTCTAGATTAGCTCCTCAGCTTTCCTTCAGACCCATGAGAATAAAAGAATATAGTTTTAAGCCACTGAGTTTGGGGTAGTTTGTTACACAGCATTTTTCATGGCAATAGCTAACTGATAGAGATACATATGAACTATAGTGTAATATGTTTATCTGAGATGGAGGAAAGTAAATGTTTTGTACTCCAATTTTTTCTTTTAAAATTATATAAATATGAAAAAAAATCAACATTTGTTAAATTGAGATGGTAAATATATAGCTGTTCATTGTAATTCAAAATTTTTCATATATTTGAAATATCTTCATATTTCTCAAAAGATAAAATATTTTAAAGAGTAAAACTAAACTGTGGTACATCCAGACATGGAATATTATTCAGCACTAAAAAGAAATGAGCTATCAAGCCATGAAAAGATGTGGAGGAAACTTCAGTGCATATTATTAGGTGAAAAAAGTCAATCGGAAAAGGCTACATACTGTATGATTTCAATATGACATTCTGGAAAAGGCAAAACTATGGAGACAGTAAGATCAGTGGTTGCTAGGGGTTAGTGGGGAAGGAGGGATGAATAGGCAGAGCACAGAGGATTTTAGGGCTGTGAAACTACTCTGTATGATACAATAATGGTAGATGCATGTCATAATAAATTTGTCCAACCCATAGGATGTATAACACCAAGAGTGAATCCTAATATGAGCTATGGTCTTTGGGTGGTTGTGATGTGTCAATGTAGATTCATCAGTGTAACAAAGGTACCACTCTGGTGGGAGATGGTGATAGTGGGGAGGCTATGCGTGTGTGGGGGCAGGGGGAATGTGGGAAATCTTTGTACATTTCCCTCAATTTTGAACCTAATACTGCTCTAAAAAGTAAAGGCTATTATTTTTTTAAAAAAGTAAAATTAGAGTAGTAACTGCCTACTTTTATATTACTTCATTTGTTATTTCATGCCATTATTAATTCTCTGATATTTTTCCACATTTATTACTGGTTTGCTTACCAGTTCTGGCTTATGCTTCATATTTATGCTTATGTCCACTCATCCTTTTTGGTTTAGCATTTGTCCCAGGCTTTTTAGTTTTTAATAAAATACTTTTATTAATTTTTGCATTAAAATAAAATAGAATGAACTTGATATAAATATAAATGAACAATTTATATTTCCCTTCTGTCATGGTCTTATCTGATAGTGTGTGAATCATACAGCAGTGAGGAGAGTTCATACTTTAACACTTGGTTAAATCTGAAAAGCAGTAGGTGATACCATCTCTCATTTTCCTACATCTTTTCAGAAGTAATGAGACATACACAGAGGCTAGAGATAGCTAAATTCCTCTGATTTTGGATAGCAGTAGAAGTATTTGAAGTTTGTTCCCAGCTGGTGTGTTTTTGCACCAGCCATTCATGCCCTGTTCCAACCTCTATTATGATATGTGAGATATAAAGAGCTGTGAAAACTCACATTGGTGGAGCCGTTGGGAAACTTGGAAGATGGAAAGTTAGTTGTATGTGAAGCATGACCAAGAAATAGAAGCTGAGCACTCCTGCCAAAGAAGGTCATCTGAATGCTTTTGCAAAAATGTTTTATTCTTTAATTATCATATGGCATAAACATACAACTATTCATTTGTTTTGCTTTCTGGATTTTGCAACAAAACCCTTTCAGCAGCAATAAGCTAAAATAATTTATGTTTAATTAAAAATTGGGTTATTTCTGTTACTCAAGAAAATTGATGATGGAAGTACATTTGCACAAAACATTTGTCAACATTTTCCATCCATGATGAGGGCTGTAGTGTTAACCACTGACCACATGAAAATTGGAAGACACAAATGTACTGAGGAAGCATCAGCATGTACTTCATAAGTGAGCAATTGTTTTATGAGGACTGTGCACAGAGATTGTGGATATCACCATTTCAGACATTCATGAAAGTCCCTGTGATCTTAGTTAAATGGAGCCTGGCAACCATAACTGCTGGATCTATCAGAAGCCACCTTAAAATATTAAAATAATTTTATACGCTTGCTGGAGGGTGGTCCAAAGTTCCTCTAATGTACTTACTCAATAACCTGGTCACTTTGAGTCCTTTAGGGCATCCTCAGACACAGGTCATTCCTCAGTCTGCCATCTGCCTCTCTATGTTCACATTTCTGCTTTGACTACCATCTCAGATGATGATTTTGATGCAAACCTAAAATATGGTTTTCAATAGGGATTGCATCCGGAAAGGATCAGCTTCCACTCACCCCATCGACCGTGCCCTCTGATTTTTTGACTATCATATATTTTTTGCACATGCATGTTTTCTTCAATTGCCATTACTTTAAAAAAAGGACATGATATGGGTGAAATAGCGTTAGTATTTTCAGTGAAATATTCTTAAAAAGTCCATCTCATCAGTCATTTTAGCTCCATTTCTTGGTACAGAAAATTTCCTCAGTACTGGAGTTTCTAATGATGAAGATTCTTTGCTTGACCAAACTTTAGTCAGGGTCCTGCAGCTCTCCTAGTCCTGTGTATGCACTTCCTTGAAAAATCTAGTTTTAGCAAGACCCCTGCTAAGTGAGTTTAGCGAGAATCTCCCATCCTCCATATCTGATCACTCTCGATATCTAATGTGGTTCCTCCTCCACCATCTCCCAGGTGATGTCTGATCATCCTGGCCTGTCTTCAGCAAGAATCCTGTTCGGTCAATTTACGCAGAATCCCCTTCCCCCTGATGTTTCCTCTTAGTTGTTTCCCTCCTCTAATCCCCACTCTGCTCCGTGGCCGTAAATTCCCAAATGCCTACACTGCATTCAGAATTGAGCCCAGTTCTATACTGAGATCTCTTTTCCACTCATGCAATACTCCTGAGTAAAATCTATTTTTACTGTCTTAACTACTGTCTAGCTCTGTTTTTCCTTTGACACTAATTTCAGTTCTCATAGAAATGAAATATTTATGTCAAGAAAGAGTTTACACCATTGGAAATAATATTTATAGTTCCAAAACGCTACCTTCCATGCCCTATTATAAAAATTGTAAATTATTAGCTTTTTACAATATTATCATTCCTAATAATTTCCATTATAATCTCAATATTGTAGCTACCAACATTACTCTCTCCAAAGACTTCTCATAGTTTGGTACAGATTCTCTTTTTTTCAATCTTTGTGCTATTCTTATCAGGTTAGAAGAGGGAAAAGTTATTTTCTTTTAGAAATGGGGAAAATTTTCAGGCTTCACCAGGAGTTAATGAGGTGGGGAGTAAATGAGAGCTGCTGATTCTCGGGCCATAGCTCCTAGGTTGTTGACATTTTTCCTAGGTTCCTCATTAGAAATGACTAGGAATGATGAGAAAAATGGTAATAAGGTTACCATTACTGGAAATTTTCAAGTTGTCCATGGAGGTGCTTTCTTTTTAGGAAAGAATATTCGATGAATCATGCCTCCTTGCACGATCCCCTTTGAAGGTAAAAAACTTCAAAGGGGATGTCCAGAGGATAACTCTCTGGGACTCTGGTGAATTGATTCTTAGTCAACAGGGGAATTTCTCAAACATTCTTAAAGCTTAACCCAGAACTGCACCTGTCAGCAGGGTCTGTCTTCCAGGTCAGAAGCATTTACAAGTACAGCCTGAAATACGAAGTATCTACAACTCCCTCTTAAACAACTGTTTTCGTCTCCTCAAGAGAACTGAACCTAAATAATGGGAGTCTGCATATTTAAGTAATTACTCATTTCCTGCAAATGCAAAACCTAACAGTTACTTGAACTGAGGAGGGTAACAAGTAGTGTATTATAAGCATGTTTCAAAGAATTCAAGCTCCTCCAAAATATTTCTGTTTAATCAAAGGCCAAAGAAAGAGTGGATCTCTTAGAGTCTGTCTCTACTCCAGGAAATTTTCCTTTGAAAGCACCATTGGGAATTTCTTTTTGCCACCAATTGGCAAAAATGACTCTATTAGTGTTAATTTATTTTGCAGTTTGTGGTTCCTCCACTAAATCATAGTTGCACAGATGAAATTTGAAGATGCACTGTTCATTAGTGTTTAGCCTGAAATTATAAATGGGCTAGAAATTTCTAACACTTCTGGTATTGGTTCATAATACTGAGTGTGCTTGAGGTATTTACCTAGCCTGTCAGACTTTAGGTAAAATCACAGGAAAAAATATTCTGGAGCGAATCTCAGGAATTCTGGAAAACATCTCCTCTGTTAAAAGATATATATAGAAAATGTGCTTTCATAACTACCCATAGCAAGTCATTGTGGCATTTCATAATCTTTATAATTTAAAATAGATCAATATGAAGTTTTTACAGAAAAAATTTGATTGGGTATCAAGTGGATTTAACAAGAGTGGAAGAAAAAGGAAAAAAAGGGTGAGTCTCTCTCTTATGAAAGATAAATAAAACCAGAGATTAGTTAAAGCGGTGAAAGCAGATTTTATTCAGTAACTACTGACAGTAAAGGAAAGAGCTGAACTCCATCCAGATTTGCACAGAGGTGCCTGGGCATTTTAAAGGGAGAATGAAGGAGCAGGGAGTGGGAGTGACAGATTATAAAGGGTTGGTCAGTGTCAATGATTAGGCCAGCTGTGTCTGCTAGCTGGCACTGATGGAAGTCAGCTTCCGTCCTCATACAGAGACTGGGAGACAGCCCTGTCCTTCCTGATGATTACATTTCAAAGGAATGGCTTTCAGGTCCTTGAGAAAGACACTCCTGAGATTTGGAGATACAAATACGTCTCAAAGGGACAGAGGAAGGATTCTCAACTGTAAGTCCTTTTTAGTAAGTGCTCTAAGAAAAGGAGGTCAGAGGCCTTTCATCAATGTTGGCTAGAACAAATAGTAAATTCTTTGACAGCCCTGAGCTTTTCCAGACAGGAATACCTCTCTCTGTCTCTCTCCCCTCTCTCTACTCCCCTGCCCCCTTATTCTATCTTGCTGTATCTGACAGGATGAACCATAGGAAACAGAAACTACCACCATAGGTATTTTAAGCAAGAAGTGTTTTAATCAGGAAGTTATGTGTTTACACAAATAATTAGAAGTGATAAAAGAGAGGATTGTAGGCTGGACCTCCAGGACTGACCTCAGATTGACCCCACCGAGAAGCTACTACCTCTGAAGTCTTTACTAGAGCTGTAAATTCTAGAACAATTCCTGGAACTATAACGCAGGTGTTAGGATGCTGGAATTAACAAGCTCTCATTGCAGCCACTGTGACTGCCTTCCAACACTAAGGACACTAGAAAGTGGATTCCCATAGCCACAAGCTAGGCATTGACCTCTGACACCCTAGAAGTTGTAGAATAGATGCTGGAAGTTTGTTACAAGAACACCTCATGTCTCCACAACCTTGCTTGCAAACTGAGACAAGAAGATAGCCTTGACTTTGCTGTACTTCCAAATCTTCTAATCAACAGAAACTAATTTGCATCTAGAACACTGGCTACAAATGTGTCTTTGAGTCTTTCCATTTTTGCCCCTCTTTTTCTCTCGTCCCTCATCTTCTAAATGTATGAGTACATACTTTCTCCATGAAGAGTGCTAAACGTTGCGAGCTTTGAAAATTATACATGAAATAGGTGAAACCCATGGTTTTATGTAGTTCACAGTCTAGCAGGGAGATAGACAAAGTGTCCCCAGCCCACAGGTTATGGACTGGAAGAGGGTTGTACATGCAGGGCCTTGGAAACATAACAGAAGTCAACTCTAGATGGAATCAGAGAAATTGTCACAAAAATGACCCTAATGCTGTCTATGGAAAGCTGACTACAAGGGTGTCCATTGGAGAGCAGGTGGAGGGTCTTCTGAGAGGGACCAATAAATTAAAACGTGTAGGTTTAAGGAAGTTTGGTGAGTTAAAGGGAAAGCAAGTTGTTCAATACAGTCCTGAGGTAAGGGTAGTGGCTCTCACTCTAGAAAAGTATAGCTGGAGACAAGACCTTGCCTCTAAGTATGCAGTTCTAATTCCTGAAAAAATAATAATGTCTAAACAAAATGTCACTTGGTCTTTCTCCAACCTTGCTGGTTGCTGTAGGAATTAGGTCCAGGCCTATGACACCCAAGACCTGCTTCCCTGATGAATATTTCCCCTGTTAGCTTCTAACTCTGTATTTCTTTCTTTTTTTTGCTGAGGAAGATGGGCCCTGAGCTAACATCCGGGCCCATCTTCCTCTATTTTATATGTGGGACGTCACCACAGCATGGCTTGATAAACAGTGCATGGGTCCACACCCAGGATCCGAACCTGTGAACTCCGGGACGTCAAAGTGGAGCATGTGAACTTAACCACTACACCACTGGGCTGGCCCCCTGTATTTATTGCTTAAGCTTTAAGGAACACAAAATGTCTTCATTATTATAGACATACACATTTAATTTTTGGATTCATTTAAGAAATACTAAGTTCCAATTTTTTGCTGGGCACTGTATTCAATGCAGATGACAAGCGGATGGTGGTATCTTTGATGAGGAATCTTTAGTAAGGACACAGACCTGCAGACACTAGCAGTGTAACTAGACAACTGACCCAAAGGGGTGATGCACAGAATGCTCTAGGAACCCAGAAGAGAGCTCTCCTAAGTCACTTGGAGACATAGGCAGGGACTCCATGGAGGAAGTAGTATGTTAACTGAGAAGTAAAGGCTGAGTAGGAATTTTCTAGATGGTTTAAGATGTGGGGTTGGAGGGATGTTCTAGGGAGAAGAAATAGTTTTTCATGTATCAACTGTCCTTGGTGAGGAGAAAATTGTGAATATTGGGGGAGGGGTAATACGGGATGGGATGGCACCATGAAGATACGCAGAAAAGTAAGACAAGTCAGATGCTGACCTCAAGGAGATTTGGGGTATGAAATTGTGTAGTGGAAGCTGCAAGTACAATGAGAACTTAGAGAGGAGATATTTCCTGAGGCCCAGGGAAGGCAGTCAAGCCTTTGTGGAAGGAGTAGAACTTGATTCAGGCTTGGATTTGGGAAGACTGCAGAGACACTGCTCCAGGTTTGGTGAGCAACGTGAGCTACTGTCCAGAGGTAGTATTAGTGTGGTCCAACTCCTGGAGAGCGGGAAATCGAACCTGTCTCTAGCAGAGACATGTCTTTGAGACTGGCAGAAATGAATGTTGGACATGTTACTGGCACATATTTTGGAGAGCTAAATGTGCCAGGGGCATTTAAAGGAGTGAGCTAGAAAAGTGGAGCAGAAAACGCTGTATCTGGAGGTTAGTAGATTCAAATGCTGGTCGAGTCTATAATTAGTTCTGTCATGTTGGACACTTCACACAGTCCCTGAATCTCTGGACCTGCAATATATAGAGTAAGGGCTGTTAAATTTCTTAATCTGTAAGACCATTTCCAGTTGCAAATTGCAACATGTTTTAAGACATGTTGAAATTTTTAGTGGGTTTTATTGTGGTGCTATTGTCATTTGGCCTTAAGAAGGCAGAATTAAGTTTGGGGAAGTGGGATTTAGACCCAGTGTTTCAGGATTGTAACTCACTAGCTCTATGACCTTGAGAAAGTAATTTACTCTGCCTGAGCTTATTTCCTTATTTGTGAAGCTGGAATAATGTTTGGCTTGCCTACCACATAGGTTGTTTTGAAGATCAAATGTGATGACTATAGAAAACATTGTGGATTCTACAAAGTGCTACAAGAAACATTTTAGAAGAAGTAAAGTACAGAGTGTTATGGTAATCCTGTGTGAGGAGACATAATCTGGACATAAATAGTGCCTGTGAGGGACCAGCCCAGTGGTGTAGCGATCAGTTCATGCACTCCGCTTTGGTGGCCCCGGGGTTTGCAGGTTTGGATCCTGGCTGTGGACCCACACACTGCTTGTCAAGCCATGCTGTGGCGGTGTCCCATATAAAGTCGAGAAAGATGGGCACGGATGTTAGCCCAGGGCCAATCTTCCTCAGCAAAAAGAGGAGGATTGCCAACGATGTTAGCTCAGGGCTGGTCTTCCTGACACACACACAAAAATAGATAAATAAATAGTGCCCATGGGACTAGAGAGTAATAAACATATAAGAAGGTATTTTGAATGACTCACAGATGGAAAATAGAGAGTGACTTAAAAGGTTGATAGAGAAGAGGAATTGGTAGAGATGGGGAGCTGCTCACAGTGACAAGGGGGTTGTCAGCAACATTTCTTTAAAATTTCTCTGCTTGATGCAGGATCTCAGGCTCATCTCAGACCTAGGGAACTAGAATCTGCATCTTAACAAGATGCCCAGGTGATTTATTTGCACCTTAAATGCTGAGACCCACTGTCCTAGAGGATACCCAAAGTGAACGTTGTGTTTCATCATAACTGCGTCTAACTTGCTGATGGGGATGAAGGACCAGGGACTCTGAGTGGTCCCTGTGCCCCAGTCTGACCCCTGGACCTGATTCAAGACTCTTTCCTGGTCAGTGAAATATGGGGGTTATTTCAACCAACGGCTCCGCTTTCTAAGGAAAGCGGGCGAAGACTGTTAACCTCAGCCACGGGGTTGTTGAGGATACCTTAATGATAAATGGCACAGAAAATTTAAACTCAAAAAGAAAAAGACAAAGAGAGAATCTGTCGAATATTACATGACAAACCAAGAACATGAAAAATGATGATGGTAGCCCCAGCGAACAGCCTGACCGCCATCCTCATGAGATACCCTGAGCCAGAGGCTCCCCAGCTAAGCTACTTCTAGAGAAACTCTGAGAAAATAGATGTTTGTTGTTTGAAGCTGCTAAAAAAAAAAAAAATAGAATAAAACAAAATCTCTGTGCTGGACTCTGTTGAAAATCTATTTTAATACAAATGGATATTATAATAAAATGAATTTTTGTTGTCTAGTTCAAAAGCAAGCCAAAACTAGAAACTTACTTCTGAATTTCAAGAAGCGTATGGAAAGATATCTAAAAATATCTTTTAGGAAGATTTTTGCCTCTCCATAATCTCCTCTAACATTTTTGTACTGAACATTTTAGATGCTAAAAAGATAATCTATTTTTCTACTCTGGAAATAAAAAGAAAGATAAACTATAAAATAGAATCAAATATATTCAGAATCGAATAAGAGGATTTCTTGATGTCTTGTAAATAAACCCAGAAAACTGTAAGTGCAAAGGGGATGTTTCTAGAAATTGTAGTGAGCTCTGCATACAAAATCCTAGCACGCGTTACTGCTCCAGGTTTTTGCAATTGCTACCATAAAGGGAGCATTTCAGATTCAGCGCTCTGTGATGTGATTCCCTTTCTCAGCCATTCCTCCAATCCTTGATACGTAGCTGGAGGAATGCAGACCTCTGGAGGTTGTATTTTATGTGTTGCTATGGCACTGTCTAAATATTATGAGCAGAGCAGGAGTATATGGCATACAATGATCCAATTCCATTAAATTATGGCAGCTAGAAATCATGTTCATGTCTTTGAAATGTAAGCTTCTAGTGTAAAAGAATGGCATGAGTGTCTTTAATAAATGAATTATCCTTTATTGCACTAAACTAGATCCTAGGTGGAAATATGAAATCTATGAAGACTTCAGAAGACCTTTAGTCTGGGGAGAGTCTTATAGACCCTAACAAGGAAATGCACAAGCAGAAAGGGCCTAGTGAGGGGCAGGCTGCATGAAGAACTTGGTAGTGTCAGTGGTCCCAACTATAATATCGCTGTTACAAATAGAGCTGCTGTAAATCTCGCCCCGGAGATGTGCTTGTCTCCCTCTTCCAACTCCCCTGTTTTGAGCAGTGACACCCTCGCCCCCCAAATTCTCAGCTACTCAGGCTTTGGAGCTTAATTCTTTCTCAGATTCCAATAATTGTTTATGAAGCTTTGTTCGAATTTTAAATCAGAAATTACCCAACATAAAATACACCTATTTTTTTCCCCTGTTCGAGCTAAGGCAAGTTTCATTTAAATAAGAAAGACAGCTCTCTCTGCATCTTTTTGAATAACAGTTCTGTGAATGCTATTTTCTTCTGCAGATTGTACCAAAGCCAGTTTCCTCTCTGAATGAACGTTTCTAATATGTGAATTCAAAATACAACCAGCCTACGTCACAAGCCGCCCTGGTGAACAGGAACTTAAGTGCAGCTGGGGCTTTGTGGCTTTTCTTGTTTTCTTTTCTTTTTCTCCCCTTTTTCAGACAGTTGTTAGTGAATACTTTTTTTTCTTAATTAAAGAGGGAAAAATGTTTCTCACGAATCCTTTTGCCTGCACCAAGAAATTCAAATTAAAAAGCTGAGAACTTTGAAAAGAATGAAGATGTTTTACTTTGCAGAATGCAGGAAAATCCATCTGTCTCAGTATCTGGGTAAATTTCACCAACAGTAGAAACCATCCACTTCGTGCTGTTTCTCTATTTTCTCATCTGCTCTGCCCAGGAGGAGAGAAAGAATGCTTTCCCCCTTTTCTTTTTGGTTCCTCATTAACACAACATGAAATAAATTAAAAAGGGGGTTTTCGTGTTTACACCAGTTTTTTTTTCAGACATACCACCAGCTGGATATTGTCTGGAATTCTCCTTAAAGAGTGTAGGAGGTCTAGAAAAAAGTATAATAAGTAGAGGAAGTTTAAAAATATCTGTTGAATGAAACATTGTCTCAGAATTATTTCCATACATCGAACTGTCCAATTTTCCGCTCTTCTTTTTGAGGCCATTGATAGTCAATGGAAGAAAGGCAGCGAAACGGGATCCAAGTTCAACCACAATGAAGAGTAAACATAAGGAATTGTGGAACTAATCAAATTCTGTGACAATATTGGCATCATCTTGTACCAAATATTGTTTGAAATAAGTGGCTTCTTCATCCAGTCTTGAAAATAGGGTTTGCTACAGAGATTCTGTTACATTCCTCATAAGATATGCTTTCTGTATGTGAATTCTGTGCTACTTCATCTTTTCTTCAAGCATAGAACAAGAGATGGGACTATGATGGACAAATATGAAAAAAATAGCTTGTATTTATTTATGATTCAGTCAGAAGTTTCGAACCATTGCTTTTCCCCTATGAAATGGAAAGCTAAGCAATTAACACGAAGCTCTTTAACTGTCTGACATGAAAAGTAATTGTATTAAAAGATGTCAGTGGTAAAGAGTGCTCAAAGTTAGGCTGTTATCAGTAAACAAATTAAAAACCAAGAGTTCTGTTCTGTAGTCTTCCTTCCTGTTGCCCAGCTTAGTGACACATAGGTCCCCCTGAGTGGACAGAAATCGCCTGATACTTGCTGTTTCTAGGCTGTTGAATTTCTGAAGAAGGAAGTCGATTAGTCAACCGTTGTCATCTCTGAGTAGCAGGACTATGACACAGAGGTTACTGATATTTTGTATGCTTCTTCAAGTGACAGCATGCATGGTGTCATTTAACAATGAGGGAAGATAGGATGTTTTACAGTACCCTTTTGGCAAAGCTGTGTTTGTTGTCTTCCCTTGGTTGGTGACATCAAAATGGTTGCTCAAAATGAAAGGATAACAAAATATGTTATGAAAATGAATTTAATTCTCTATCGTAGTCTGTAAAGTAATAGATTCTGTATCAGTGGTTCTCAGCCAGAGGTGATTTGCCACCCAGGGGACATTTAACAATTTCAGGAGACATTTTTGATTGTCATGACTGGGGGGAGGGGCTAAAGGCATCTAGGGATGATGGTCAGGGATGATGGTCAACGCGCTACAATGCATAAGATGGGCTCCCATGACGAAAAATCATCCAGCCTTGTGGTCCATAGTGCCGAGGCTGAGAAATCCCATTTTATAGGAATTATCAGAGTGAACAAATTACCTAACATATACACGATATAATCCTAAAGTATTTTTGTTCTTTTCAGATTACAAAGTGAAATGTTTTTTCCATATGTTTTTAAAGTTTTGTTATCCAACAAATAAAACAATTAGTCTTGCTATACCCAGTTTGAAACTGCAGGACGTCATTGTATTTTTAAAGACAGGAAAAGGAGACATATTTCCTTTTCTGTGTGTGTGTTAGGATCAATTTACCTTTTTCTACCCACTCATAATCCCTAAAATAGAGGGCATCTTCAAACCTAAGAATAAGTTGAATGCAAATTGCAAGGGGGAAAAAAAAGTTCTATTTCACACTGAAGTTATAAGCACTTCCAACATTATTGTAACCCATGTTATACTGCCTTATTAAATAGTTAACACCTATAGGTTTTCCTCATCTTGTTCAAATATGAGAGTAGGATGCAATATATAATATCATTGCACAATAAGCATCATTGCATTTCCAATTGGAACAAGCAGTGGAAATCTGTATTCACTTTGGATTCCAGTCATGAAAATTCTCTTCCCATCCGTCTCTCCCACTGTAACGGAGGGCAGGAGAAAGGAGATCTGGCAGAAGACTGGAAAGAACGTGGGTGCAATTCACTCAGCGTAGAGAAACGGAGTGGCCCTGATTACTGAACCACAGCTAGCAGATCACGTTGGAGGAAAAATAATTTCAAAGAAATTAGTTGATGGATCCACAGTACTTCAGTCCCTAATTGGAATGAGAATATATATGTACGTGAATCTTTCACCAAGCTGGGGGTAAAAATGGCGGCATGCACCAACAAATAGTGAGCTAAATTACAGTGACCCTGACTCTTTTTCAGTAGAATTACCAAATATTAATCCTCTCCTGTGAAACATTCCCGAATTATGTGTGGGCTCCTCAAAGGGGTGCTTCACATAGAATCACCATGTGGCCCCTCATCTCCTCTTCGGTCCTTACCGCTCCCCTGGCTGGTGTTTCCTGTCTTCACACCCACCAAGGAGGCCCCTCTCTTAAGGGCTTCTCTCAGGAGTTGACAGGGACCCTGCTAAGGGAGCTCTCTCCAGATCCTTTCAAAGCTGCCACCCCCAGGTATGCTGTGAATTCGGTTCTGAACAGAGTTAGGGAAAATGCCTCTCTCTCCAATTTCTTGCTTCCTTTGACACCAGGCCTTCACACAGCATTGCTTGCAATGTAGAGATTCATAATGTCTTTGTAAAGGCAGCCCCTTCTGTTCCATATTTCCCATAAGCAGCTCCTAAAGCTAACAAAAACACCAACTCTTTCACCAGGTCCAAGCAAAAGTCCAGACACCATCCATTGCTAGTCCTTTCCATCCCTGGACAATTCTTTTTTCCCATTGACAAGCAAAAATAATATGCAGGCTCTTCTTAACATACTAGCTAACATTCCCAACCAGAATATTTATTATCTGCATTTAGATTAATGATGACACCATAGATGTGATAGCTGTATATTTTCATTACATTTATGTAACAGAAGGGCCATTCTGGAGATTAAAAAAAAAATAGTCTGTTCCAAAATCAAACAGAAAAGTCTACTGCTGGTCTAGAAACTAATTGTGATATTTAGAAACAGTTTTCCCCAACTTCTTCTGAGTCACATTTCAAATTCCTTGCTATTCAGTTTCAGCCAAGGTATGCTGTTAAATGATGGGGAAAAAAAAGACTTTTTAATAAAAGGGAAATGGAGAAAAAGTAAATGTTACAGTACAGATGTCATCAGCCAAGATCAATGTGGCATGCAAAGGAGAATTTTGATTGGTCTAGAACTTTTGGAGAACCTAGATCAGTCGAGACATTTACTTTTAGTTGCACCGAAGAATTAAGTTTTTAAGAATTAAGTAATTTCTGATTACTTTCACATTTGTATCTGCAGCCGGACCACTCTCCTGAATGCCACACCCATGTATCCAACTGCCATCTCACTCTCTCTGCTACTTGAGGGTCTAAGAGGAATCTCAAACTTCCGTGTCAAGAACTGAACTCCTACTTGTCCCCCTCCACCACCACCCTGTCTGTCTCTCTCCCCAACTTCCTTGTCTAGGTTTGTGGCAACTCCCATTTTTCTGTTCCTCAGGCCAAAACCCATGGAGTCTTTCTTTATTTCTTTCGAAATTTCTCTTTCTCCCGACATAAAACCCATCATTAATCTTGTGGGTTTCATCTTCAAGATGTGTCCAGAGTCTGGAACTTCTCACTACCTCCACAAACACTATCCGTGGACCTAGCCACCATCATCTGTCACCTGGATTATTGCAATAGTCTCCTTCTTCCACTGCGGGCCCCTAAACTAATTCCAATGCAGATGCTGTAAGTTAGATTGCTTAAAACCCTCCCAATGATGTGCCATTTCTCTCAGAGAAAAAGGCAAAGTTTTTATGAGGGCCTAGAAGGCCCTTCAAAATATGCTCCCTCACTCCCGTACCTGTTTGATCTGACCTCATCTCCCATCAAAGGCAGCTTCGCGGCTGTGTGACCTGTGCAGTCACACAGGGCCCTGTGCTCAGAAGGTCCCCGTGCATGGTTTAAGGCTCTGCTGTAGCTGTCTTGAAATCCTTAATAATGTGAAAAGGAGCCCTACAGTTTTATGTTGCACCGAGTGCCACAAATTATGTAACCAGTGCTGTCTTCTTCTATCTCCTCCTCACCCACTGACTGACCCCTCACACTGCTCTAAACACTCCAGGCACTTTCTCTCCTCTGAGCCTTTGCATTTGCTGTTCCCTCTGTTTGGCTCTCTCACCCCCAAAGAGCTTACAGGGCTCCAACCTTCATCCCCTCAAAGTCTTTGTCTTAATGTTAATTTTCCAACCTGAGTTACTCTGACTACACCGTTTATATTGCAAACCATCCCTCCATTCTCCTTACTCTGATGTATTTTTTCTCATTGTGCTTATGACCTTCTTACATATTAAAATTTTCTTATTATGTTAATTTCATTTATTTGGTTATCTACATTTCTCTGTCTTGAATATAGTAAACTTCCTGAAGACAAAGATCTTAACCTGTTTCTTCACTGCTATATACCAAGTGCCTGATACATAGCAGGTAGTTAATAAATATTTGTTGAATGAATGAATCAGCACTAGAGATTGATATCAGAGACCAAGATATAACCTCTAGAGTTAATTATATATAATATGGAATAATAAGCTACTTATGGGTTTCACTACAGAAAGTAACTCACTTCGTTCACAGCAAATCCTTTTCTTGTGTCCACATACTACTTGTTTCGCTCTAATTCACAAAGTAACATGTCAAGATCCTCTAAACTGCACTAAAATATGAGAAAATTCCAGCTCATACAGAAGTAGTCAATTTTAGGCCGTTTTGAAACAGGAAATATTTTGTGCAGAGGGGCCTTGATGACTTTGCAACAGAAATATAAAAATCTAATAAGTTGGGAATTTCTCATTAAAAACAAACAAAATACAGACCCCTCCGTTCCTCACATTCCCCCCCAAAATAACCAAGTTTAAGTACACCAAGAACTTTGTGGTTTGTAAAACTGAAACCTCTTGGTGGTAATGGCCGAGTCTGGACAGAACTGGAGGCAGAAGGGAACGGGCAGATCTGACTGAGCTTTACTGAGTTTCATTTCCTTTAAATGAGGCTCTAAATACGTGGCTGTCCTCATCTCTTCACGGGTTACGCTGCAGATGGAGACTTCTTGTACATCAGCACGTCTTGTCCTGTCCTGAGCCCTGTACAGATGTTTGTCTGCAAAGAGATGGCAGATTATCAGTAGGTTTCAGCCCTTTCTCTCTGGACATTATTTTTGTGATTTGGACATCATTTTTTCCCCTTGAATTATGAATTTCGTCATTTGAAGCTTTACTATCAGGTGGTGATCTTGTTTCCCATTTTACTGAGAAGATAGAGGCAATTAGAGGAGAATTTCTGCAAACTCTCACTACCTCATCTACCCAACCTCTGGCCTCTGCACCCACTTATTTGACTTTCTCTCCTGTTACCATGGAGAAATTGTCCATGTTGAATGCCAGGGCCAACTGCTCCCCTTCCTGAAGGGTATTGCTTCAGCAATTCTCCCCTCTCTGGAATTTTCCCCTTGCTAGCATGATCTTTCCCACCAGCATGTGAATATGCTGTTTCTTTTCCCATTTTTTTAAAAATGAGATCGCTTGATCTCATTACCCCTTTTCAACTCCTGCCCCATTTTTTCTTTCTTTTTCATGGAAATCTCCATAGAAGAGTCAACTGTGCATACTATCACCAATTTCTCTATTCCAATTTTCTCCTCAATCAAGCTCTCACTTCCAGTATTACACAGAGACTGCCCATGTGTGTGTACTAAGATCTAGAGTCATTAAAACCAAGATCTATGCTTAATCCCCATCTTACCTGAACTATGAGTAAAATCAGATACAGTTGATTATTACTTCCTCCTTGAAATATTTTTTCAGTTGTCTTTCAGGACAAGCCTGGTTTTCCTTTTACTTCACTAGCTGTTTCTTTTCATTTTCCATTGTTGGTTCCTCTTCATCTCCTGACTTCTTTATTTTGGAGTGGCCCAAGTCTCAGTCCTCAAACCTCTCTTCTGTTCTCACTTAATTCCTGAATGATCTCATTCATTCTTATGATTTTAATACCACCCCTATGCTGAAAACCCCCTAAATTTCTCTCTCTCTCTCTGAGTCTCTCCCTTTCACTCAAGATTTATGTATCTCTACTTGAATGCTTAATTGGCCTCTCAAAATGAGGCTGTCCGTATTTTCTATCAATCTTAACTTGCTCTTGCAAAATTCTTTCTGATCTCCATGGACATACATAAACTCTATTTTTCTAGGTGCTTAGGCCACAATCTTTAGAGTCAATCTTGCTGCCTCTCACAGCTAGTCTGTGGTACATCCTGTTAGCTTTATCTTCAACATATTCAGAATCTGATTCCTTCTTATCACTTCCACTTCTACTAACTCAGTCTAAGACATTATCCTTTGCTTGGATTATAGCAGTAACCTCTTATCTACTCTTCCTTTTCTTATCCTCCATTGCATCCCTCATCTTTAGTCTGTTCTCAATATGGCAACCAGAATCATGCTTTAAGGGAGTCAATTATTCACTCTTCTGCTCAAAATCCTCCACTGACTTTCCATTTTACTCAGAGCAAAGCCAAGATCACTCCAATGTCCTATAAGGCTCTAAGCAGTCTGACCTTCTATAATCTCTCTAATTTTATCTCCTTCTTGAGTACTTTACTCCACCCACATTTCTCCCTTGACCATGCCAGGTACATTCCCATTGCACAAATTGTTACCCCACTTAGAATATTCCTTAAATATTTGGATGACTCGCTCCCTTATTTCGTTTAGATTTCTCTGAAATCTTCGCTTCTCAACGAAGTCTTCCCTGACTATCATATTCACATTGTAACCCTTCAAAACAATTTATCTTCCTCCCTGCAGTATTCTCATTCACAGCAATTATAATCATCTAACATTCTGTATATTTACATATTACTTTTTTTATCCTCTGTCTCCTCACACCAGAATGTAACTCCCACAAAAGCAGGTGTTTTTGTCTTTTTGTCCACTGATGTTTCTCTGGTACCTGAACAGTGCTTGCCACATTGGAGGTGCTCAATAAATATTTGTTTAATAAATAAATATATTTTGTACATATTTGATTATATATAAGTATAATTTTTTATAGGTAAAGGGAAAAACTTATAAATCTCATTTTAAGGCACTGAGAGAAGCTGGATCAGAACAAAGAGAGATAAAATTATTTTTAGGTGATTTTGTTTTCAATAAGAGACTATTTTGGGATATATGTCAACTACTTAATCAGTCCTGCATAGCATTTTCCTACTACTTTCCTATCTAACTTCATTCTTGTCTTTTCTTAGTTTCTCCCTGGGATTAGAAGGCACGTTCCATAACCACATCATGTGGCATCTTTACTTTTATAGTTATTTTCAGCTCAAGAGTTTGCATGGGCCAGTGACAGCTCTTTGATACTGGCCATCCACAAGGCCCAGGCTGGAGAAGAGGACATTCTGACTCTGCTATCACTCAGCCTGTGGAATATAAATGGAAGATTATGAAAAGGGTAGAAAATACTTGATGTTACTTAACAACCGACTTTTCCATGATTGAATCTTCCCAGAATGTGCAAATACTCTAATTTTCAGATATGTTAGTCTAGTTATTCTTTCCAAAACATGAAAACAATAAATCCAAAAAAAGAAATTTGAGGAATACATGAATGATCCATACGTCTCTTGTAATCTCTTGTGATATATCTGAGTTAGCATGTGTCTCTATATTTCTCTGTGTGTGTGTATCTCTGTGTATGCGCCTAGTTTTTAAATGCCTCTGAAGCTGCTCAAGAGAAGGGGACTGTCCTTGAGAAATCCCCAGTATTTTGTCATGGAAGCTGAGCATCTGGCTTCCCTCATGATTCTCCTCGTCCTTGGCTAGAAGTAAATGGAATAGAGCTCTTGGGAAAGTGACTAATGGCGAGAGTCTTTTAGTTCCTGGAATCTACAAGGAGGCTTAACTTGATATTCATGGATAACTTCCTTTAGGATACCTCTATTCCATTTAAGATGTGTAAGGAAGCCTGGATTCGTTATGTTGCCAGTCAGTGAGTGCCCCAAAATGTTTCTTCTTGGACCTGTTCATTGAAAGGTGTAGTGAGCAGACCTGATGCTATCTTCTGAAAACTCTAGAGGAAAAATAATAGATGATCCTAGTAGGTTCTCTGTTTTCTGTGGAAACTATGTAGGTTGGTCATGTAGAGGTGAATCAAATAATTTGGCCTTGATCTTTTCCTACTGTGGTTTTGTGATCTCATGTGTGAGGACCAATCATTGGCTTTTTCTTTGTGCTGTTTCTTTGTTTGGAGTCTTAAACTCTTTGACTTTGTAGCCTTCAGATTTATTGATAATATTTTATTAATTTATAGTTCAATATGAACTGGTTAGTGTCCAGGTTCGAGGACTATTGATGTTAAGTTATACTTGCATTTGTGTGTAAGAGATATGTTGCTCATACAAACAGAAATGGACACAAGAAGCTTGTCTGTTATCACCAGCTAGGTCCATGGGAATTCAACTGGGGACTTTATAAAGTCAAGCGAATTCACCGAGATTGACTACACCCATATTATAAGTCACTTGTAATTTACTAAATAAATTACTTACGTATATTCAATTAGTAATTAATTTTATTCAAAAACTATTAGTTGCTACTATGTTTTGGAAATTGTTCTAAAGACTGGAAGTATAGCAGAGAACAAAACAGACTTGTCCCTGCCCTCATGGAACTTACATTCTAGTTGTGGTGGTGGGGAAGACAATAAGCAAGTAGATAAATAAATGATATGATGCTTGACAGCGATATGTGAGCCATGAGAAAAAAAAAATTAGAGGATAACGTTAGAGAGTAAGAAAGAGGTGTCAGGGAAAGTCTATTGGAGGATGTGGCACTTGAGCAGAGACCTGAAAGAAGTCAGGATGCAAATCATGGGACTATCCCAGGGAAGTGAATCTGGGCAGAAAGAAAAACAGGCTCAAGGCTCTGTGGCAGAAGGTGATGAAGTCATGGACAGTAATGAAAAGATGGTAGGGTTAAAGTATTGGTTGTTACTAGGCTCAGATAATGGAGGACCTTGTAGACCCACCTGAAGAGTTTGGGTTTTATTCTGAGTGAGATGGAAAGCCACTGGATGTTTCCAAGGAAGAAAATGATAGGGTTGTATTTATATTTTTAAAAGAATCCCTGTTTGCTCTGGAGAATAGACTTATGGGAGAAAGGGGTAGAAAAATGGAAGAAGAGAGATCAGACAGGAGATTGTGTAGGAATTTAGGGGAAAGCTGATAGTACTTGGTCTAGGACTAGGACGCTAGACAAAGTGGGGATCATAAGAAGCAGGTAGCTTGACATTAAGTCTGGCATAGAGTGGCCAGGATTCGCTGAAGGACAACACGTAGGATGTGAGAGAAAGAGAGGAGTCAAAGATAACTTTAAGTCTTGTGGGCTGAGTAACAGGTGAATAATGGTGGCACTGAGTGACAGGGGGAAGGTTTTGGGAGGAGGAATAGGTTTGGATAGGTGGGTGGGAATCAAGAGTTCAGTTTGGTAAATGTTAAATTTGCAAAGCTCGTTAGATATCCAAGAGGATTTACTGAATGGAGTTGGATACAGGAGTTTATATAATCCAGTAGAGTTGGATTTTAAGAGAGAGATTAGGGCTGGAGATATAAACTTGGAGCACATCAGCACAAACCTGGGACTTGGTGAGAGCATCTATGAAGTGGGTGCAGGTAAAGAAGAGAAGAACCTCAATACTGAGAGATTAGGAAGAAAGGGATGATCCAGCAAAGAAGCAGGGCACAGGAGTGGGGAGGGGGGCTGGAGAGTGAGAGCTCTTGAAACCAAGTGAAGAAATTAGATATTTTCATAAGCAGGAGATCTATGTGTTAAATGCACCCGATAGATCAAGTAAGAGAAGGAATGATAATTAACCACTGGAATCTGAAATATGAAGGTCCTTACAAGTTCATTAGCAAGGTGTGGTAACGTGTTTAAGTTTCCAAGAAATCCTTTTCTTTTTCTTCTTGATTCTCCATTGTCTGCTAACAATTTCTTGTCTTTCTCCATAGTTAAAGGCCTATAGTCATCTAAGTTGCAATGATTAATTCTTTGTAGAAAGCTTTTTTTTTTTCTTCTAAACTAATTGTGAGGGCTTCTCACCTTCATGTCATTGCTCACAATTCAGATTTTAAACTGTTTATCCATGGTCACACTTTCAGACATATTTTACTGCTCACTCTTTTTGGTTTCCATGTTAGAAAATGTAAGTTAATTTTTGAAGACCAGATTCAATTTATCTTTCCCTAGCAATGTCCTAATGGTATCTATGTCAAATTTCTTATTATGACCACTTTCCAGTGTTGCTTCAACTATGTGCTTATTACTTGTGGTCTTAATGTTTCAGAAGTACCGATTTCTCTAGTCAGGAGAGACTAGACTCTAGGTGCATCTAAAGTGTTCCAAGTAAATTAGTGATGTAAATAGTATTTCCTAGGGAAAGTTCATTTGCCCTCCTCTTCTTTCCAGTATTTCATTTAGCAGTTTGTTTAGGTAGTTAGTGGTTATCCAGTGGGAAAAATGAAACATTACAGTTCTTCAAATGTTGAAGAAGGAAATACCTTTAGAAAGGGCAGAAGGTCAATGGGTTCGTGTAAGGGGAAACCACTATTTTTACCAGCACCTTCTCACTCGCTGCCTGGAACACAGAAAGAGGAGGAATTGGGACAAATTCTGTATTTTAGTTGGTAGTTGGTGGAACTTTGAATGTAGATTTGAGGGTTATAGGTCACGTGTGTTTCTATCTGGGAACTTTCAGGCAGGGCACTGAAGGCAGAACAAAACTATTCATTTTTTTTCTTGGCTGGAATTTTTGAGAAATGAGAACTCTTCAGTATACAGTCATGTGCCACTTGACGATGGGAGTATGTTCTGAGAAATGCGTCATTAGGCAATTTTGTTTTTGTGTGAACATCATAGAGTGTACTTACACAGACCTAGATGGTGTAGCCTACTGCATACCTAGGCTCCATGGTACTAATCTTATGGGACCATTGTCATATATGCAGCCATCGTTGACTGAAATCTCCTTATGTGGCGTTTGACTGACAGCCACTGCTGTGGACATGAGTTCCGCCAGTCACACCAATGCCAGCAACATACTGGCCATTCTAATTTAATCAACTCAGCTGACATTTTGAGCACTTAATCTGTCCTTGGCACTGTATGAGACCCTCTTTACTAATTTTTCTCAGTTAATTTTCCCAACAAGCCCATTAAATAGATATTAGTAATAGCATTACGTAGAAGAGAAATCTACCGAGCATGGTTAAGTTCACTAAAGGCACACAGGAAGTAAATGTTGGAGCCCAAACTTTTTGAATTCAAAGCCCATGTCTCATGTGCTGACAACCTAAGTGATAGATAGACACATATACAGCCAGCCAGTCTGATAAACTTGGTTCTGAACACATTATTATGAACCAATAGCAGGAACAGGTAATGATCTTTTGAAAAGGCCACAGGGGTATATTTTCTGCTGGGTCTTGACAGCTTAGGGTGAGAGATCATGACATTCTTGACTTTTGGAGAAGCATAAGCAAAGGCATAAAATCATAAAAATGGTGACGTTTGTGATTGTATACAGTATATCTCAATGAACTAATCAACTAGTTATTGAAAACGTTTCCAAAGTGGAATGTCCAGTCTCTTTGTATTCAATCATTCATTTATACTCTTTGGAAGTGGATATGTGTTGGTGGTAATGGGAGTTACTAGTAGTATACATCTCCAGACGTTTCTTTGAACAATCATCAGCACAGAGACAGCTGGAGACATGCCTTAGGAAAGCTCCTTAACATCCTGGGCTATCAAGTTACTTAGACAATCAAGAACAGAAATATGGAGAAAAAGAAGGAAGGCAGTAGGGCAGGTTGTCCCCACTTCAATTCCACGCTTGCTTGTAAACATCTCTTTTGCCTGTATTATTTGCCCTTCTAACATCAGAAAGGTAATATTATTTGAAGGCCTGAAGTCAAGTCCAGCAAGATTAATTAATGTAGGAAAGAGTAAAGGGCGTTGCAGGTTTAGAAGATCATAAAATCTAGTCCAAACCAAGTCCAAACTAACCTTGGGGATTAAGACAAGAAAGAAGGCACCAGGAAAAAAATCATTTTAGCAAAGTATCTCAATCTAGCCATCAATTTGGGAAACAGGGATGGATAACGGGAGTTAAGTGTGTATGTGGTTTAATCCTGGACCAAAGCCATTCTGGTGCAGGATGTAGCATATCTCCTTTCCAAGGGTAGGCAATTCTGATTTTATATATGAAGGCTTCTTTATGTTTGGATGGAGGGGGAGAATAAAGGCTGAAGAGACAGGTAGAATTCTTAGATTTATGAATTTGTAGTGACTCCGATCACCTGTTCCAGATCAATTTTTCCAGTAGGGTCTGAGGTGCAGCCCTGACACTCCTGCGCTCTGTCCATTTATGTTTTGCCCTTTTCCCCTCTATATTTGCCAGGCTGTCTGTTGTTGAAGATGTTGGGCAAGACTCTGCTGTACAACCATTCTGCTAATACTCATTGGAACCTGTAACACATCACTCCATCTCTGAGCTAAGTGTCCTGACTGATGGTCCTTCATGAGTCTCATAATAATGCACAGAGTTTTCACCTGACTTCCACTTTACAGGGTGTCCATACAAAGACATCTAGTTACTGCAGCTGAGGGCTGGTATTTCCCTTGATCTCCAGCACCCAAACTCCTCAGCCATTTATGGGTTACATCTGTTGTGGCATGAATCCCAACAAGATATTGTGTTAATTTTATTTTTGAGTATGTATGTCTTATTACCTAGACTAAATTGGGAGGTCCTTGGGTCGGGGAACACAAGTGTCTGTTTTGATACTGTATACAATACCTAGCTTAGTGCCTAGTCCAGCAGTTTTCACATTCTGCTGCCACCAGTCACCTGAGATTGTTACAAATGCACCTTTCAGGGGCCCTCCCCAATTTACATCAATTTAGTAATTCCAAGGTGGAGCCCCAGAACATACTTTCTTGTTAACCTGTTGTCTCTGGGGATCATGATTATACATTGGAAGACACTGGAGTCAGTAGTAAGAGCTCAAAAAGCACATACTGAGGGACTACTGATGCCCAGGGAGTAAGAAGAGGAAAGAGCACAGAAGATTAAGAGGTGTGATTTGGTTTTGTTTTCTGTAACAACTACTGGCTCTCTTGGTTGGTGTGCTATTGAATATGGCTTCTTCAGGGGTAAAGTTCAAAATGTTCCTCAGTGGAAAGTTACCCATTCATAGAGTTAACACATCTCTCTACTCCTGCTCCCATTTGCTTAATTCACTCTTGCTATCTTTCAAATTTTGGCTTAAATGTCACTTCCTCAGAGACTCTCCCAAACTTCATTAAGCACTTTAAGTAGACCCTTCCCCCACTCAGCCCTTATTCTGTCGTAGACCCCTTTCTGCTGTAATTTTTGTACACACAACACATATACACAAATATATGTGTGTGTGCATATATATATATTCACTTATTTATTGTCTCTCTATTTAATTACCAACACACATTCAATGTCTGATACTATTTCTAGCATCTTGTAAGGTTTGGCATCATTTAATAAATAAATAAAGGAAGGGATGATCCACTTGGAAATCCATTGATCATATGGATAGAATTTTTTTAAACATTGATTATGAAAAAACTACAAAGACTTTGAAAATGCACCTTGTTTTATAGTTTATTTTGGTGATTGTTATTTTATTTGGTTGCTCTATTGGTAGGGTCAACATCATTATCCTTAATGTGCAGATGAAAATGCTGAGATCTAGAATACTATTTCAGGGGTCTGGCCCGGAGACATAGTAGTTAAGTTCACGTGGTCTGGTTTGGCAGCCCGGTGCTCACAGGTTCAGATCCTGGGTGCGGACATACATACCGCTCGTCAAGCCATGCTGTGGCAGCATCCCACATAAAGTAGAGGAAGATGGCACAGATGCTAGCTCAGGGCTAATCTTCCTCAGCAAAAACAAACAAACTAGAATACTATTTCAAGATGTTATGGGTAGTAAGTGGCGGTGTCTCCATATCTTCTCACCCCAAGTTTAGCATGTGTTCTTCTGTAGTATATTACACACACAAGGTAATCAACTCTGCCATATCAGGATTGTCTGTGTTTCTTTAGAATTAAGGAAAGGATATTCTTATCTCACAAACTCCACATTCCTGGAACTATGTCTTGGGAAAATTTATTATGTATATCTTTTTCTTGTTCATTTAAGAGTATATTTTAGTGCTGCTGACAGTAGGCTTTCTGTTTACCCTCGGAGAGTGGCAGTTGAGAAAGGCTCTTCTTAGGGAGAAATAGCTTCCCTTCTATATACTCAGGCTTATGTGGACCGAGTTTAATCTTTGGATTGAAAAGTATAGCAGAGTGAGAGGCCATGCTCAGAAAGAATTAATAATTCTATGAGCTTGCAGGCTCTAAGTACTTCTCAGTGACTCTCCCCTTAGACTTTCAGTAGGTCTATACTTTCAGTGGTCGTGTGGTTTTCTCATATTTATCTCTGGGGTGTGTGGAACAAAACCACCAATTCATTCTCCACAACCGACAGAACATAATTCAGACAGGATTGTTAATATGTCAACCTGTTTATGATAATATTCTATGCATACAATATGATCAAACTTAGAGTGCTTTTATAGGTCATTTATGAAGGTCTCTTAGAGAACTAAAGTTTCTAATTATAATAATTATAATTATATAATAATTATAATAATTTGTGTATACTTTTATGACCTCAAATAAGATTTTTTTCTTTTTGGTGAAGAAGATTAGCCCTGAGCTAACATCTGTTGCTAATCCTCCTCTTTTTGCTGAGGAAAATTGGCCCTGGGCTAACATCTGTGCCCATCTTCCTCTACTTTATATGTGATGCCGCCGCAGCATGGCTTGACAAGCGATGCATCGGTCTGTGCCCCAGATCTGAACCTGTGAATCCTGAGCCACTGAAGTGGAGTGCACGAAATTAACCACTATGCCACTAGGCTGGCACCTCAAATAAGAATTCTTGATTAAAATGTCTAATAAAACATAATGTTCCCAAAGCCTGTATTAATCTTTCTGTTTAGAATTTTGTAAATTTTATTTTTTTGGAAAGTGTTTTATTTGGCCTGGGCATGAGGAAATGGGTAGGAGTCTTTCAGGGTCTTTGATCCACTAAAGTAGTCTACGTTAAAAAAAAGATTGCAGGGGCC
The DNA here is from genome assembly GCA_031878705.1 of Tapirus indicus. Taxonomy (NCBI): domain Eukaryota; kingdom Metazoa; phylum Chordata; class Mammalia; order Perissodactyla; family Tapiridae; genus Tapirus; species Tapirus indicus. Next base: position 23,516,836 of record CM062939.1, on the reverse strand, counting down.
ATCCGATGGCATAGCGGTGAAGTTTGCATGCTCTGCTTAGGCAGCCCGGGGTTCACAGGTTCGGATCCCAGGCATGGACAGACACACTGCTTGTCAGCCATGCTGTGGTGGCGTCCCATGTAAAGTAGAGGAAGATGGGCACGATGATAGCCCAGGGCCATTCTTCCTCAGCAGAAAGAGGAGGATTGGCAGCGGATGTTAACTCAGGGCTAGTATTCCTCGCAAAAAAAAAGATTGCAAATCAATACTACAAATTATGGTGCCATATTATTTATGGATTTCATTTCTATTCAGATGGTTCAATGTTAAAGAATTTTACAGTCTAATAAGGTCATATGATAGATAGAGTCAAGTGATTCCATACTGAATCCAAGAAAGACAATTCTGCTGCCTCCTTGTTTTTTAGCAGATAAGAGTAAAAACTGAAGACTTATCTCCAGAGCCAACTGTTAATTTCAGGACCAGATCAGAGAAGGCAACATATACTCAAATTGAACCTTCCCCTTAGGTGACCTAGGGTCTGTGGTCATGCAAATATGAACTCACATGCGTGGCCCCACCTGGTTTCTGACTAGCTGTGTGGCAACCATTTCAGAGCTGTAAAATTTACTTTATTAAACTAAATAGTTAAGAGGGAGGGGCCAGCTCCGTGGCTAAAGTTCCACGTGCTCTACTTTGGCAGCCCAGGTTTGCGAGTTTGGATCCTGTGCGCGGGCCTACACCACTTGTCAGCCATGCTGTGGTGGCATGCCACACACAAAATAGAGGAAGACTGGCACAGATGTTGGCCCAGGGACAATCTTCCTCAAGCAAAAAAAAAGGAGGATTGGCAACGGGTATTAACTCAGGGCGAGTCTTCCTCACCAAAAAATGAAAAGAAGAAATCTTGGTTGGTTCTGATCATATCCAGGTGAAGGGGTGGGCTAGCCAGCCAGCTACCTATCTATGTTATGTTATATTTATATGTTAAGTCAAAATGAAGTGTCAGGTCACTCAGTTCTCTAATTACGCCTTTTTCATAATTGGCAAGCTGAATCTTGGTCTTACTTCTGCCAAAAGAGGCAATGCCTAAGAATGAAAATTGAACAAACCCATCTTCGCCGACACTGACCCATCTTGATTTAGTATATTAATGACATGTACATGGGAAGTTGTGCAGTACAAAAAAGACCACACCACCAACCTTGAAACCAGTCAGCTGACAGTCACTCTGGGTAGGAAGTTCAGTGTACTGAAATTCCAAAAATGAATAATGCACCTTATAGCACTGTTTACTAGGGTAAATGGCGGGCTTTTTCATCTCCATTTTTAAACCCATGCCAAGAATTTGAATGTTACAAGGAATCACAGAGGGAAACAGATGGAAAACATAAATTCTGAAAAGTGGGTAACAATTTTTAACTTGAAAACCAGAAAATTCCAGAAGAGTGAAGATGTTATAGCCAGCGAACATAGTCTATTTTTAATATAAAGCGGCATATAATCTCTACTAACAGAAAGTTTCTTCACACCTTACTAGATAAATATTGAACAAGCTACTTAAAGAATATATTCATTTGAAGAAATGCCAAATTATTAGCCTAACGGGGCTCTCACATCTCTCCCCATGCACCTGGTCCTAACTCTGAGTCCCGCTCTTTCTCCTGCATGTCATCTCCAGGTTTATCACATCACTCTGCTGATGAAAAATATTCAATGGCTCAACATTATCCATGGAAGGGAGTCTGAACTTGGCTTTGCTAATCTGATTTCAACCTGCAGTCTCAACCCTAGTTCTTCCTCTTCTCCCAGGGTGCCCCTGCACAGCCCATTGAGTCCAATCCTTGTTTCCTAACTTCTCTAAAGATTTCCAACTCGTATGCCTTTGCTCCAATCTCCTTTCTCCCTTACACACCTCTTACTCTTCTCTTCTATCCAAATGCTGCTCTTTTCTAAAGCTTGCATCAAATACAACTTCTTTCTAGATTGCTCTACTCGTTGTTATCTAACTGGACGCATATCTCTGATTATCACCGCCAGTCATTTGGCAAGGTATTGCGTGCTGCTTTGTTTTGCTAGTTCTTGTTCTCAGATGTGTAAAGGTTCCTACTCCAATTGGATTGCAAATTCCTTGAGGATCAAAAGCATATTGTATATATCTGTTTATCTCTACAGCATCTATGAGTCCTATGCAAACAGTAGGTATTCAGAATATAATTTAATCTAGAGTCATTTGGGGAGTTTAATTTAAATAAAAATTGCTGAAGTATTTCTCCCCAAACTGTCATATGATTGTAAGTTTGATCTGAGATTCTGAGAGATTCTGTTTGTTTAAGCCTAGCATCTTTTGACTTTGTTATAAATTTTAACAGATAAGCGTCTCCACGATTAGTCGACAGAAACATGTCCTAAATTAATGTGGGTGACCTGACTAAGTTCCTTTGCTGTATCTTGTACCAGTTTTATATGTTGCATCAAGAAAAGCAAACGTTCGTGAAATGAGTAATACAGAACTTGGCTGGTTAGTCAATCTTCCATTCCGGAAGCAAAGACTTCCACGCAAGGCTCGTTTACATCTGCGCCCTGCAAAAGGAAGTTTTGGGCAAAGTGTCTGCAGTCTCTGTTCAACATGCGTGTCCCACACAACCACATGGTCCTTCTAAAACCACCTATATCCGTTCTCATACACCATGTCTCGCCGTTGTGTTAATCATTACTGACAGCTGCATTTTTTTTAAGCTTCTGAGCTCTTTTGTGGCAAATGAGACGTGGTGGGTAGTAAGTACGGACAATGCCACTTTAAAGGGACTCATCCCCAATTGCAACTTTTATGTACCATCAAAAAGAGTTATTTGGTTACATGTCCGTGTCCTACTTTGGATTTGGAGTTCTTCGAAGGCAGGAACTGTTTTTTATTTGTTTCTTCAGCATCTCCAGCACAGGGCCTGAGAGATTGCAGGTGTTAGTGAATGTTTATTGGATGAATGTTTGAAGAAAGAATAAAGGGGTCAGGAAGCATACATGGGTGGTGGAGGAAATTAACAGGAGTCCCCCAACCAAGGAATCAACTGACAGATGTCTGCTACGCTCCTATTTGTGAGCCGTGAACTTCAAAGAGTACAAAGGGAAAAAGGATAAAAGAGCCTCATCAAATCTCACTTTTTACCCAGTTTAAAATGGAAGCAAGTGGAAAGAGAAACTAAGAGGAAAAGAATTGTCTATGCTCCCCTGATTCTTTACTGAGTGCAGAACTGGACTGAATGGTGTTAGATTGTTGAACGCTTGTTCCTTCACTTTATCCATTATTTTATTATATTTTTTTTGCTGAGGAAGATTAGCCCTGAGCTAACATCTGTGCCAATCTTCCTCTACTTTATATGTGGGTCACTGCCATGGCGTGGCTGATGAGGGGTGTAAGTCTGCACCCGGGATCTTTTTTTTTTTTTTTACCATTTTTTAAATTGATGTCTTAATAGTTTATAACACTGTGGGGTTTTAGTTGTACATTTTTGTTTGTCCGTCACCTTGTGGATGTAACCCTTCACCCCTTTTGCCCATCCCCCACCCCCCTTCCCCTTGGTAACCACCAATCAGTTCTCTCTGTCCGTGTGTTCACTTATATTCCATATATGAGTGAGTTCATGCAGTGTCTGTCCTTCTCTCTCTGGCTTATTTCACTTAACATAATACCCTCTAGGTCCATCCATGTTGTTGCAAATGGGACAATTGTGTCTTTTCTTATGGCTGAGTAGTATTCCATTGTATGTATATACCACATCTTCTTTAACCAATCATCAGTCGAGGGACTCTTGGGTTGCTTCCACTTCTTGGCTATAGTGAATAATGCTGCAATGAACATAGGGGTGCATACGCCTCTTGTGATGGTTGATTTCATGTCCATTGGCGCACCTGAGATCTGAATCTGCAAACCCAGGCTGCTAAAGTGGAGTGAGCTGAACTTAACCTCTATGCCGTGGGGCCAGCCCCATATCTGTTAGTATAGAAGGCCCACACTGGTGGTTTGTTTAGCTTTCTTAATGTATAAAAAAATAGAAAAGTTTTACCCCAATGTTCAGATGTGTGTCTATTTTTGAAACATATCTAGCAACAGTAGGTCAGCATTTCTATGTAGCAATAATTTTCTGAAACTGAACAGTGGCTGCAACTATTAAGCAGGGCACACAGGTAATATTTGCAGACTGCCACTATATCCATTTTTGAGGCACACGGAATATACAATCACAGTTTGCACCATATACATGGGTGTTTAAGAATTTCTGGTTAAGCTTAGAGTGGGAGGAGGGCATAGAGGCTGAATAACCCGTTAACTAATTTTTAATTCTGCTATGTACCTTAGGTAGGTATAATAGAAAAGACATTGAATTTGGGATTTAAAAACAATTTTTCTTTTTACGATATTTGTCACTGCTTAGCTGTGTTATATAAAAACGCTTTGGACCTCAGTCTTTTCATTTGTTAAATGAGGTCACTTGATGGTCACCAAGGCTGCTTTCAGTTTTACCATTTTCTGATTTTTTAGTGAACTATCCGACAGAAGTCAGACAGGAGAGGAATCTGTAGAGAATCAACTGGGCCTGTTGATTTGGGTGCCTTTCCTTCCACAGAAAATTGGATTGGCAGTATAATAGCTTTACATCAGCTCTGAATTACAGGGTTAGGCTCAGAATGCTGTGAAACTTTAAATGATAACAAATATAAAGCACCTGGCATGAATCCAAGTATGTAATAGGTGCTTAATAAATATATATCCCATTCCTTTTTGACAGCCTTAAAAAAATCATTGCAGGGGCCAGCCCCGGTGGTGTAGTGGTTAAGTTCATGTGCTCCACTTTGGTGGCCTGGGGTTCGCGGGTTCAGATCCTGGGCACAGACCTACACACATCTCATCAAGCCATGCTGTGGTGGCATCCCACATATAAAATAAAGGAAGTTTGACAGAAATGTTAGCTCAGGGACCATCTTCCTCAAGCAAAAGGAGGAAGATTGGTAACAGATGTTAGCTCAGGGCCAATCTTCCTCACACACACACACAAATCATTGTGTTTGCTTATTTGACTGGGTGAATTCACCACCTTAGACACTTAATGATTGAAAGAGTTAATAACAATATAATACGAATTCTTTCATTTACAGAGGCGTATCTATATATTTATATCTCTATGTATGTATCTATAAGTATCTCTCTGTGTATTGATCTATCTATAGACATATACTCCTCTGAGTTGTAAGAATTGAGCCGGGAGCATAGCTTATTTAAGTCAAGTAATATAGTTGCTATTTCACAGTCATTGATGGGAATCACGTAGCTCCTATGTGTATCAGCAGGGATCACCATAATAAAGAGAATCTAATGTAAATCTTGGTATAGTGGTTGCTAAATGTATTTATAAAGGGCAATACAACAAATCTCTTTGGTCTCCAAGGTGCTAACACAGACTGAAATAATATACTCTTCTTTTTTTGGAAACCAGGAATGTCTTTGGGAATCCTGGAGAAGGAAAAAAAAAAATCTCTGGACACTGATCAAGCCCAAACTATCGCCAAATAGAATTAACTCAAATAACACTGGCCCCAACCCTAACATTTAGCCCATTTGGGGGATGGTGAAACATATATTTTGCTTTGTACTGGTAAGCACGTAGCCAAAGTGAATTAATTATTAGTGAGTAAGAAAAACACTCAAACAGAAAAAAAAGTTTCCTATTTCATGAAATGAATAAAGTTGAATTGATGGCAGGCTCTGAGATGAAATGAGAGGAAAAGCACCAAGTAGAGAAGAAAATTACTTTAATTGGTTTGATGTTGAGTGTGTGATCCTACTGCAATACCGAGAAGGGCCTGAATCAGCTGGAGAGCCAAGCTACCTGCCTTCCTGTGGGTGTCAGGGAAGCCGAGGTATGATGAGCAACAACAGCTTACCTGACACTACAAGCAGCCAGGGCAGAGTAAACTCAAAACTAAAGTCCTCTCGTTTTCATCATCTGCTTCTATTTTTTTCGGTCGTATAATGCAAGAAGGATTCTTAAGATTTAGAAGAGATAAACATCAAGAAAATAAATGTTTTTCTATAACTTTAAATAATTTAAAATTAGAAGCATCTAATTTGATAACACTTACCAATGTGACAGTATACTAATGCCTAGGGAGAAATGCATACAGTTTTATTTATTTATTGGTGAGGAAGATTGGCCCTGAGCTAACATCTGTGCCCATCTTCCTCTATTTTGTATGTGGGACGCCACCACAGCACGGCTTGATGAGCAGTGCGTAGGTCCTCAGCCGGGATCTGAACCTGCTAACCCCAGGCCACTGATGCGGAGAGTGTGAACTTAACTGCTATGCCACTGGGCCGGCCGCCATATGGTTTTATTTTTGTATTTCACTTAGCTTGAAACTAAAATGAGCTATTTTATTTTTAATCCATTGAAGCCCCATGATCAATGCAAAACCAGCCCTCCTGCCCTCCACCCTCACCCTCCCACACATACACACACACACACAAACACAGACCTCTTTCCCTCTTTGGAGAAATGTGTGTTAACTGAACTAGAGATCTAAAGTGTTTTACTATTCAAACAAGAGTATTTCTCACATGGTAAGGGTATCACAAGCCTTTTGAACTAATATTTTTACTCATATAATTTCTATAATTTTTCACTTTACAAGCTTGATGTAGGCACAAAGTGGAGAACTTTAGAATTAGAAGTTTAACATAAACAGGGCCAAGGAGATAAAAGGTGATAGAATGTCAACAGTTAATTGTTAGGTTCATCCTCCTACACACCAACTTGTGTGGCCATGTTTGACTGTTGTCAGCTCTGCCATTCACAAGTGTTCTCACTGAGATGGAGAGCCAAGAGGACAGATTTCTCAAGTTTGGGTAAGAAGGTTGATCTGGACCCAACACAGCACATCGATGAGTTCTGTTTAGAGTGAATGCTATTGCAAATGGTTCTGTGTTGATGCACCCCTAAGAAGTAGAGTTATGTCCTCTGTCTCCTCCGTTCTTACCATTCAAACAAAATAAGTTGAGAAAGTAGGAATCTGGAATGTAGAAGATTAATGTTCTTTGTAAAAGATAAGATTTTACTTAAAGTAGGAGGTTACAGACAAGTAATATGGAGTAAGTCCTCTCATGAGGAAGGGGCTATGAAATAGTCTCTTGGACTGCAAGGCTGGCAGTGCTTCCTCTGGGAACTGACCACTCTTCAGTAGCTATGGAAATGAGGAAGCTCCTGCTGTGGGAAGTCGTTTCCCTTGCTTTTCCCCCGTGGGTGGTTCTCGGGGAAGAGCATCTGAAAATCCAGTATCAAAGACACTTGAGCTTCCCCAAATCAGTATTTCCTCAATGCATCACATTGTGGAGGGGGTGAAAGGAGGTTATTTTCTATGCAATTCAAGTGTTTAGCAAAGGGGTCTGGAAATAAAAATTATCGACAAATTAGAGATCGAAGAAGGGAATGCAAATCTGTTGAGTACCTCGTTTGTGGCAAATACCATGCTGTTATCATAATGTCTTATTCAATTTTTCAGATGAGGACTGGGGCTCAGAGAAATTGGGGAACTTGTCTGAGGTTGCACAGCTAGAACAAGCAGAACCAGGATTTCAACCAACATCTGTCAGCTCCTATAGCCTATGCTGTCTCCACTTCATTACTATCAACAGCGGGATGCAGAAAGAGCTGAAAAGCAGAGGCATTATAAATGATCATCCTTCCTGGTTAAAAAAGCAAGCAAACAAATCTTGTTTATTGTCCTTCTTTGTATAATGGCTTTCTTAGAAAGAGATAAGAGCAAGGCCTTCCCAATGAGGCTGCTTCTGTCTTTTGCTTCTTGGAGACATCGTTAGAGTAAAGGGTATTGGAAAGGTTTGGAAGGTTCTGGAATAATAAATATCACAGGTATAGCTTTGCTACCCAGGGCTGTGAGGTGACTTCTAGTTTGGAAGAATTCCTGGAATGATTATACACACACACACACACGTACATCTATGTGTATATAAATCACGATTATATTATATAAAAATTATTTAATAACCTTTGGATTTAAAATATCTTAATCAAAAACTCTGTTTCTAAGTCTAGGATCCCATTCTGGGTAGTCACTAAATTGATTTGAGGATAGTTGAGAGCAGTTCTCAAGCATCAGTATTCCTGAGAATCCCCTGTAGGATTGTTGAAACACAGACTCTTGGTCCACCTCCCGAGATTCTCCGTCCGGAGGGCTGCAGCGGCGTCTGAGATGTGAGTAACCAACAAGCCCCCAGCTAGGCTGATGCTGTGGTCCAGGGACCACACTTGGAATAGGCCTGGCTGAGAAACTGAACAGGACAGTGAAAGAATAGGGGCAAATTCTGAACGGTTTTTTTTTTTTTTTTGGTATTCAGGCTTTGTCAGCTACAGGCATGAGACTAGAATTCATTCTTTTTCTTTGATGCTTTTTTGATTCAGTTCAATTCAGGAAATATTTTTGAGCATCTTCTCTATTCCAAACATGGTACCATGCTCCATGGATGAAATGTCACCTTAATACCTTTGAAGAAATAGATGCTAAAGGCTCTCACATTCTTCTAAGCTGGAGTTTAAAAACAGATAAACAAATCTTAATCATAGTATTGTAGAGAAGGAAGAAAAATCAGAGATAATCTAAGACAACTTTATTTATGGATGAAGAAATTTCCCAGAAAAATAACTTACTCAAGTTCACACAACTAATTGTGGACATGGCCTGGGTTCTAAATTTTATATTTTTTTGTAAACAACTCAGAACCAAATTCTGTGCTGGATTTTGAAGTTTTTTTCCTTCTAAGAAACGTTACTGAGATTTATCTTTTCCTTTCAGTTCCTGCTATTACTGGCTCTTATTACCTCCTGTATGAATTGTCACATTTGCTTCTGATGTCCTAATTACCAGACTCTACTACCTCTAACTCCTCCTGCGCCCAGTGAATTGTTTTTTCCTCCCATGTTCACGTTTAATCCTCCTTCTCTCCTGAATATAATTGCAGCTTTTCTGCCCCAGCTCTCAAGGACTTAAATCTAGCTCCACTTTCCAATCTCCGCCATTTCTCTTACTGTTCCCGGATATGAACCTTTAGCCCCAGACATGTCATTCTCACCCGCACACCAAACCAGGTGAATTCCTAACCTTCACTCATATGGATTCACCAATTTAGAATGTCTATACCCCTCCGTTATACGGGGAATCAGAATAGAGCATTGGTTTAGAGCTGGGTTCTAATAAAAGACAGATCATAATGAAATCCCAACTATGGCCCTTGGACAACTTACTTAACCCTTCTGGACTTTCTTTCGTTCTTCAGGTAGGAAATGGAGCAACAGCAACAACTTCCTCATAAGTTTGTGGTGGAGATTAAATGAGATAACGCACGCAAAGGACTTTGTCTGGAACCTGGCATATAACGAACACGAGTGTCGGCAATTATTATTTTTATTCAAACACTAGTCATCATTCACACTTATCACACCTTGTTTAATTTGCGTTTTTCCAAATCCCTCTTAAATTCATAACTTCATTAATACCATTTAGCTCCTAATTATTTATTTTCCTCTTTTTTGTGTGTGGGGAAGACTAGCCCTGAGCTAACATCCGTTGCCAATCTTCCTCTTTTTTGCTGAGGAAGACCGGCCCTGGGCTAACATCTGTGCGCATCTTCCTTGACTTTGTATGGGATGCCACCACAGCATGGCTTGATAAGCTGTGTGTAGGTCCGCTCCCAGGATCCGAACCTGTGAACCCCAGGCCGCCAAAGTGGAGCATGTGCACTTAACCTCTATGCCACCAGGCCGGTCCCTATTTTCCTCTTTTTTAGAAAATATTTTTAAGGTTTTCCAGACTTTTGCTCCTAAGTGGACAGTAAGCAATTCAACAATAGGATCAAGAATCCAAACACGGGGCCGCCCGGTGGCGCAGCGGTTTAGTCCGCGCTTGGCAGCCCGGGGTTCGCAGGTTTGGATCCTGGGCGCCCGCCGACGCACTGCCTGTCAGCCATGCTGTGGCGGCGTCCCATATAAAGTAGAGGAAGATGGGCACGGATGTTAGCCCAGGGCCAGTCTTCCTCAGCAAAAAGAGGAGGATTGGCAATGGATGTTAGCTCAGGGCTGGTCTTCCTCACAAAAAAAAAAAAAAAAAAAAAAGAATCTAAACACTTCTCACTACATTCACTGCTACCACCCTGGTCCAAGCCACCATTAGCTCTCACCAACTGCAATTATAGCTTCCTAATTGGTCTTCCACTTCACCATTGACCCTGGGACACACCAGCCAGAATCATCCTCCATCATAAATGGATAAGGTCACTCCTCTGGTCACAATCCTCCAACGGCTTCTCAGCTCACTATGAGTAAAAACAAAGTCATTATGAGGGTTTGCAAGCCCCTGTACACCTGTGCCCCCCTTACCTCTATGAGTTTATCTCCTGTTACTCTCCTCTCACTCTCTCTGCCAGGCACACTGCTCGCCTTGCTAGTTCTCAAACCCCCTAGGCATCTTCCCCTCTCAGAGCTGCTGCTGATGTTGTTCCTTCTACCTGAAATGCTGTTCCTCCAAACAGTTACATGGCTTCCTTCCTTGTCTCTCAGGTCTTTGCCCAAATACTACCTTTTTAGTGAGTCTCTCCCTGGCCACCTAACTTAAAATAATAACCCCCAGCCCATAATTTCCATTGACTTTCCCTGCCATATGCTTCTCCTTAGTATTTATCAATATGTAGCATATTATATATTTTTTATTTTTAAATTTTTAATTTCTTTTGCTGAGGAAGATTAGCCCTGAGCTAACATCTGCTGCCAATCTTCCTCTTTTTGTATGTGAGCCACCGCCACAGCACGGCCACTGACAGACAAGTGGTGTAGGTCCACACCCGGGGAACCAAACCCAGGCCACCTAAGCAGAGCACACCGTACTTCACCACTAGGCCACTGGGACTGGCCCTATGTGTTTTTTATATATTTTATTTATTGCTTGTCTCCATATAATATATATTTATATACATATATTTTTCACTGCTAGAGCAGATGAAGCAATCAATAAATATTTAATAAATGTTTATGTAATACTTAAAAAATTTTGCATTATTAAGCACAGGACTAGAAATACTGCAGACGCTTATCATGGTTGTAGTGTCTCTTTGTGTATAAACCCAGACTGAGTTTTCTTGCTTCTATAAGCCTGTCCTTACCTGGCCCATTTTCATTTCCCATATATACATTGAGTGCTTAACTCTTCTTATGTGTATTGATATTATTTCATTTGCTCTAAATGTATGCAAAATGTTATATATATTCATGGTATTGGAATTTACTCAATATATGGAATAGCCTGTACTAGATTGAGGATGAAATAGTACTCCCTTAAAAAAATTTGTAATTTTTATCTCTCTTTAGAAATTCAGAGCAGAAATCTTAAGTAGGGGTAATTATTGATGTATAGAGTCAAGCTTTGTCCTGATTTTTTAAAGTCATTTAGAGAGATAAATGTTTATGCCTAGGAATTTAGAAGATGAAATTGAAATCTTTTTTTTTAATTCCTAATTTTGTGTCCTTGCCATTTCTACATTTCTTCTTCTCCATTCCCATCTTCTCTTTCTTCTCCTTCTACTCCTCCTCTGACTTCTTCTCTTCATTTTCCTCCTCTTCTTCCTCCTCCGCCATCTCCCTATTTTCCTCCTGCTCCATATATCCTTAATTTTATTTAATTTTTAAATAAATAATCATCCCCTCACTCTAGGAAAAAAAATTCACAATGAATTAAATGCTTCTAAGAGAGCTGAAATCAAACTAATGGATCTATTCAATGGTGTCAGATGGGATAACCCTGGGGAAGATGGAGGGAATTAACTTTTTTCCTGGACAAAACCTAAACAAAATAGCTGATTATTCATCAATCAAATTAGCAAACATGTATATCCAGGCTTAAATCTTTTGCAAGACACAGAAAAATATTAAAACATGATCTTAGCCTGTAAGGAATTTATAACCCAACTGGGAAATGGGTGTTGAAGTGAACTAAATAGTTAGCCATACATGACAGCATATGGGTATAACTAATGTGTTAAACTTTAACTGTAATTGATGCTAAAATAATAAAGGGATTAATTATAACATTCACTCAGGTGAAAGTTCCCTGTTTGATCTCAGTATTGACTTTAATGAACCTGATCAGGCTGAACTGATCACCAAACTGAAGCTGGATGTTTAAGAGTAGTCTCAGACTGCCTGAGTGACATGAGGGGTCCCCCCTAATGGTTAAACAATTCCCCAAAACTCAAGCAGGGTTTTAGAAGTAGGAACTCCTCTGTTACTGTGCCTGATCCTACTGGTCCCACTACTCTATGAGCCTAGAACAATGACTTCTACAAATTCTATAACTAGCAAATCCTGTGTCCTTCATCCTCCTTTGGGCCTCTGTCTACAGATATATTGAATGTTGACTCAGGAACTGATGTGGACAACTGTTATTCTAAATTGAGCAGGCGCATCTCAAAATACTACAAGGGAATTAGGTCCCTATATCCATATGGACAAGCAGCTATGAGCTTTCAGTAGGGAGGATAAGCAAATATCTACACGATGGGATTTCAGGGTTGCTGAGGAAAATATGCTGCCATCTGCCTCTGCTCCATTCTGCCCGAAGTTGCATTGTTTAGATTAGTTTCCTTGCCTTAAGTCTTTGCCTTGTTAAATTGCAAACTTTTGATTGGAATCCTAGCATCTGAAGTCTTACCTATCATATTAGAGAGGTTATTGTAACAAAAAAGAAATTTCTGCCTTGGCCAAAATATCTCATGGATATATAATCAAATGAATAAGTTTTGGAGAGCCTAAAGAAGGGAAGTGGATTATCCTTTTTACTTTTCATCTCAAATCATTCATCCCTTTTTGCTTTTGTCTTTCAGACAATGTGGCATCCTTATTTGTAGGTATTCTTGTTTTCCTTCCAAAGGGATCTCTAAATTTGCCTTCTTACATCATATCCAAAGAGTCAATAAGCTGTTAAGGAAATGGACCTGAGGAAAACTGATAACCCATTGGCATAGAAAAAAGGGTTCATTTCGATGGTGAAACTCAGTGTCCAGTGGGAACTGCAATAGGCTTCAGTTGGTAGTTAGGGAAAGAATGGTCCAAGACTATGTGTGTGTGTGAGTGTGTGTGTGTGCGCGCGCGTGTGCGCGCACATGTGCGCACGCAAGTGTTAAGTTGGGGGGAAGGAATGTGTGAGTCTAAAAGGACAGGAGTTAGGAAATGGTAGAGCTTGATCTGTGGAACTTCAGGAAGGCTGCCAATGGCATTTACATTGTTAGGAGAGAAATTCTGTGACAGAATTAGTTCTGGAATTTGGGGCTACAGATATTTCAGCTCTGGTTAGAAAAAGAAATGCAAACACTGGTTTGGATGTTAGAGCTGATATTAAGTCAATCATGAACATAGTTAGCTACAAAGATTCAAAGGCTTAACTGTATTTTTTTTGTTGTTGAGGAAGATCGTCCCTGAGGTAACATCTGTGCCAATCTTCCTCTATTCTTCGTATGTAGGATGCTGCCACAGCACAGCTTGATGAGCGATGTGTAGGTCTGCACCTGGGATCCGAATGCACGAACCCTGAGCCACCAAAGCAGAGCGTGCAAACTTAACCACTACACCACAGGGCCATCCCCTCAAAGACTTACATTTTTAAAAAAATTGTATTAAAATATATTTGAAATAGATTTATGTAAATATATATAATTGAAATTTGAAGTAATATGTAATTTTTCACATGATGTTTTTTAAAGGTATAATTTACATAGAATTAATTGCATAATTTGAACATTCAGTTCTCTGAGTTTTGACAAAGGTACGCATCCATGTAACTACCACCCAAAACAAGATATGGCACAGTGCCATCCCTCCAGAAAGTTCCCTCTTGTCTATTTCCAGTCAATACACATCCCCACCCACCTACCCCAGACAACCATTTTCTTATTTCTATCATCATAGATTAGTTTTGCCTGTTCCTGATCTTCATATAAATGGGATGATAGAATAGTCATTCTTTTGCATCTTGCTTTTTTCACTCAGTATAGTGTTTCTGAGATTTATCCATGTTGTACGTATGAGTGGTTTGTTCCTTTTTATGACTGAGTAGTTTTTCATTGTGTAACTAGATCAGCTTTGAGAATATATTTATTATACATATATATTTCTTGGCGTTCTCCAGAGAATAGAATTTATATATATATATAAAGAGATTCATTTTAAAGAATTGGCTCATGTGATTGTGGGGGCTATGACCCAGGTTTTTCTTTAAATGTCTAGTAATTTTTATTGTATACAATATATTATGGATGATACATTGTAGAGGTTGTACTTTACTATTTTCTGAAGATAGTAAATTATTGTTTTAGCAGGTGGTCCAACTATTGGCTGAGAACTTTGAACTTGTGGAAGCTTGATTTGAGGCTTTAATAGGGCAATTATGTTTTGATTTTTTCCTATTCGTAGGATAAATCCCAGTATCTTGGGATACTGTCTTTACTCTTAGACATGGCACTTTGTGATGCCAGTGGAAAGCCTGGGGTGTTCACAAACCCCTCTTTTGATGGAACTAAAAGTCCAGACTCCATCTCCTGGTCTGTGAGCAGCACTGACATCTCTTCGAGCCCTCCTATTTAAGATTTCCACTGTGCTTCTTGAAGTCTCCCCCATGTTGGCACAGATCAGGGTTCAGCCAGGGGTTCGAGGGAAGTTTTACTCAGTTTGGGGGCTTCTTTCTGTTTGGCTCCCTCCTTTCCGGTATTTCTGTCCTTAATTTCCAGCTACTTTGGCAGCTGTGAATTAAAGTCTCTGACATCTCAATCCAAGGAAACTATACTTCCTGCTGGAGTTCTAACCCATCCGTAGTAAGCATACCAGGAAATACCCTAAGGCAAAAAGCCTACAAACATGAATATTACCCAGTGTATTTCCTTTTCCTCAAAGACAGAATCCTCTCCAATTTTCTGCCTGCTTTTCTGTTGTTCTCCAATGCCTTCAAATTGTTGTTTATAAAAGTGCCTGTTCTGAGTTTATGATTGTTATCTGTGGGGGATTAGTCCAATGCAGGTTACTCTACCATTAAGTTTCCAGAACTGGAACTTTTCTTTATGTGCTTTTAAGGTATACGCTTTATCTTGGGTTTTCAACAGTTTGACTAAGATGTGACTGGGTATGAGTTTTGGGAATTATCCTGGTTAGAGTTAGCTAAGATTTTTGTCTGTGAGTCAACGTCTTTCATCAATTTTTGAAAAGTTTTGTCCATTGTTTCCTGATGAGCCATTTCTCTATTTCTTTCGTTCAATTCTCTCTCCTTGTGAAACTCCAATTATATGAATGTCAAAAAGTTTGATATTGCCACAGAGATCTTAGATATTCTGTTATTTTTTTCACTTTTTGTGCTTCAGTTTGGATAATTTTTATTGAACTGTGTTCAACCCTAATGACTTTTTTTTATCTACTGTGTCCAGTTTTTGCATTAGCCCATTAAATAAACTTTTTGTTTCTGATCATGTTTTTTATTTCTAGCATTTTCACTTGGCTGTTTTTTTGATAGTTTTCATCTCTTTGCTGTAATTCATCATTGTTTTCACATGTTGAATACCATTTCAACTAGATTCTTTATAATATTTGTTGTAGCATTTTAAAGTCCCTATGATAATTCCAACATCTCTGATATCTGGGGGCTTGTTTCTGTTGACTATTTATCCTCTTAAACATAGATCACTTTTTCTCATTTGGATGTCTTGTAATTCTTGATTTTATGATGGAGATTGTGAAAAAAGAACAGTACAGACTGATGTAAGTATTATTTACTACCAAACAATCAAGCCTCTTTTTTTCTGTCAAGCTTCTAGCATGGGTGGCTGAGTCATTCTAATCTGTTTGATTAATTTCAGCTGTCTCTGCTTTGCTATAGCTTTAGTAAGATTTAGATCATCACTGGCTTCACATATTTTGAAGGTAGGATCAGGACTTTCCCTTGGGTAGAACTTGGATCTGAGCTCAGGCAAGATCTCAAAGTTCTGTTCATGTTTTATAGCCAAGTTACTTTCTGCACCCTGGGTGTCATCTTCCTGTTCCAAAGCTGGCTGCTAGCTTTTTAAGTTGCTCAAGAATTTTTTGTTATCTATTCATACTCTTGGCTTTCTGACCCTTGGGAGACCTTCCTGCCCCACCATCAGCCTTCAGCAGCAATTGCTTGTATCCACTGAGAGCGTGAAGTGCCTCAGATGGATTTTTTCATGCCCTGTCCCCAGTCTTCAGTGGGCTGCTCTCTCAGGGAAGGCCCTGTGTGCCTCAAGGAGGGTCTCTCAACTCTCTGTCCCCAGTTTTAAGTCTATATACAGTGAAGGTCTATGGGCAAATAGTGGGTGGGAACAGACTTGCTCTGAGGCCAGGGCTCCTACAGATTCCAGTTCATCATGTCAGCCCTCACACAGTCCTTAAAAGGTAATTAAGAGCTTGGGTAGTTTCTTCTTACCGTAATCTATGGTAGATTCCTCCTCTTTCTATACCATTCCCTTAAGGAGGAAAGCAGATTTGGGACACTTCTGCTCTAGAAAGGGCACACCCCTTTTTAGAATTTGTTCCTTTAGGTTTCTTTCCATCCTCAACTCTCTGGTTATTTTTAACTATGGTTTTGTAGCTTATGCAATGTATTCTCATTAAGTGGGAGGGTCAGTCTCCTGTGACTTTCTCCATGCTTCCTTAGAGCACAAGTCCCAATTCGATGTCATGACCAATACAAAATAATTTAATAAACACTCTTACATGAGTGGAGTTTAGGTAAAGGATGTTTTGTACAAATCCATAACAGAAGGTTAATTTTATGAAAGTTCTGTATGGTCAGGGAACGTATCTTTGAAAAACTCATGGCCTAGTATAGAATTAAAATTTTTTTTTGATAGAGTGAGAGAAAAACATAATAGGATATATCTCACTAGTGATGGAAAGTAAAAATATTGCATCTTAAAGTCACTTGAAAGAATTCTTCTCTGTGTGTTTATGTCAAAAATTTGTTATGCAACTCTTTAGTTTCAATTTTTTATTTTTAGGAACTGCTTAGCTTTTTAGTTCTGAAATAATCATATATTTGATTACATAAGGAATTTCCAGAGTTCCAAAGTAAATATCTATACAGACATCCAATTTCTATTCCTGTCTCTTTCTCCATAAGTAACTATTTTTAAATGATTTTTGGTTTATCTTTCTATTGTTTCAAAACATAAGTAAATTTATATTTGTATTCTCTATTTGAAAGCATTTCTTTAAATTTGAAAATTAGAAAGACTTTCAAACATAGTCATACACACCTGGTCCTGTATTAGACAACTATCTCAGATAGAAGATTGCTTCATTTTGCACCATTATAGTCTCAGAGGATAGGATTTCTAATGAGAGAAAGCAAGTATTATAAATCTTCAAGGGAACATATGTGGAATATTATAATAAAAATAGAATATCAACTCATTCATGTAGCACTTTTCAGTTTTTAAAGCAATTTCACTATGAATTTATAAATTTGATTTTCGTAATAACCTTATGACTTTATCTTCATCTTACAACTCAGAAACTGAGGCATGGGGACGAAAATGCTTTGCTCAAGGCCTTGCCAAGTTCACACAGCTAATTACTGACAGAAGAGAAGAATTCAGGTCATCTGCCTCCCGCTGTACATTATAATGACACCACCTCTCAGATTACTTGTAAAGACATGTGGAACTCTTGTGTTTTGAGCCATGTCTTCTGTGGTTGCCATAAGTTACTCCAAATAAGTTTTAGAATTAGAAAATCCTCTATTCCCTTTTTGAAGATTCATGATAGAAAATAACATTAGGTGATGGGGGTCGACCCGGTGGTGTGGTGGTAAAGTTCGCGTGGTCTGCTTCTGGCTGCCTGGGGTTCTCAGGTTTGGATCCCAGGCGCAGACTTATGCACTGCTTGTCACTGTGGTGGCATCCCATATAAAGTAGAGGAAGATGGGCACAGAAGTTAACTCGGGGCCAATCTTCCTCAGCAAAGAAAAAAAAGGAGGAGGATTGGCAATGGATGTTGGCTCAGGGCTAATCTTCCTCACACACACAAAAATCATAAATAAAATTAGGTGAAGTCTCTGATGATTTCCGTATTTTTGAAATGTTTAAAGTTATATTTCTTAATGTTTCCCAATTTTACAAGACCACAGAACATTCCCTGCCCTGCCCCCAGCCTGAAAAGATGTCAAAGCAGTAAAACTTGCTAATGTTAAAAGTGTGGATTAATCCACTTAATGGCAGCCTCACTTAGCAGTTATTTTCTTGATATAAACCATGCTTGAGAATTATATTCAGTTTATATGGACATCTATGGCATGGCAGAAGCCAAATTTTGAAGATCATTTGTGTTATAATTTGATTCGGTCAATCCTTTAGCAACTTAATTAGGCCCTAACTAAAAACAAAAACAAAAACATTTTCTGGGAATATTTCCCTCATGTAAAAATTCACCCATATTTAGTTAACAGACTAGCTAGAGAATCTGCAGCTGCTGTTGGCACTTCTGTGTGTTCCTAGCAACAAGAAACCATGACAGAGCAGGGCCTGAAATAGGAGCCTTCTGCATTTTCTCATCTGTGACGCAGTACATTGATGCTGGAGATTAATGAGTCTGAAGGTATAAAGAAGTGTTTACCACTGGAAAATATGTTCTACACTAAAACAGAGGTAAGTATAGTTGCAAACAAAGTATAATATGTGGACCTGTAAGGCTTTGAGTTTTCTGGAAATTTGTGTACAAAGTAACAAAAAATGAATACTACAGTTACTCGAGATAACATGATGTTTTTTATTGTTTCAATTTTTTGTTACTTTTATTATGATTATTTCAAGTCAACAGACCTATTTTTTAAGAAAATACAGAATGCTATTTTGAAGAAATGGGAGACACTTTTTTTTTTTTTTTTTTTTTTTTGCTGATATCACCCTGAGCTAACATCCACTGCTAATCTTCTCTTTTTTTGCATGTGAGCTGCCACCATAGTGTGGCCACTGACAGATGAGTGGTGTAGGTCCATGCCCAGAACTGAACCCAGGCTGCCCAAGCAGAGCATGGGGGAGGCAGTTTTTAAATTGAATTTTTTCTTTATTCTTAATTTCTGAAAAATTTCCTCAAGAATTTAAGCTTTTAGGGGCCGGCCCAGTGGCACAGCGGTTTAGTTCGTGCTTGGCAGCCTGGGATTCACGGGTTTGGATCCCGGGCACCTGCCGATGCACTGACTGTCAGCCATGCTGTGGCGGCGTCCCATAGAAAGTAGAGGAAGATGGGCACGATGTTAGCCCAGGGCCAGTCTTCCTCAGCAAAAAGAGGAGGATTGGCAATGGATGTTAGCTCAGGGCTGGTCTTCCTCACCAAAAAAAAAAAAAAAAAAAAAAGAATTTAAGCTTTTAAAAAAGTACAGTTACATACAGAGGTAGAGAAAATCTCTGAAGATTTGTATGGCTCTCTGGTGGGTAAATTGAAAACATTGTTTTCTTAGATGAGTTCTTAAAAACAGCGGGACAATTAATTGCATTTTTTGGACATTTAATTGGATTTTTTCCATGAGAATTTTAATTCACACATTCATCAAAGATCACAAAATTACTGTTTACTAAGTGCTCTGGATTCTGATAGGCTCTGTGGGAAATAAAATCCAAACATGGAGAATTCAAGGTCCATGGTCGCTGCTGTCAATGGGGTGATAATCTAGCAGGATGACAAGGTTTATGACTGTGATAAGATTACTATTGATATAAGGTGAGCTATAAAGTAATTCATTATGATGAAGCACTAAGTGGATTTTAGAATACTCTGACTTTTTTTTTTTTTTTTTTTTTTGGTGAGGAAGACCAGCTCTGAGCTAACATCCGTTGCCAATCCTCCTCTTTTTGCTGAGGAAGACTGGCCCTGGGCTAACATCCGTGCCCATCTTCCTCCACTTTATATGGGATGCCGCCACAGCATGGGTGACAAGCAGTGCGTCCGCAGGCCCCCGGGATCCGAACCTGCGAACCCCGGGCTGCCAAGCACGAACTAAACTGCTGCGCCACCGGGCGGGCCCCAGAATACTCTGACTTTTGAAGAAAGAGATATAAGACACCTGGAGGAGTATAGTATAGAAAATGTTTGTGGCAAGTGATGATATTTGAGTTGAGCAGTAAACAAGTGGAAACCTTAGGTAGTTGGAGAAGAACAGACAGAACTTTCTATAAAGGAAGGCTGTGTTAGCAGAGGCCAGGAGAAAACAACCCCCTTGACTGGTTCAGGAGATGAGTGAGAGCAGAGTTTGGCTGTAGGGCACGCTGACAGAAAGTACAATGGGAGAAACTGACATGACCACGATGCACCAAGAAGGACATAATTTCATCTGTGCGGGATTCATGTTCAGAATGTCTAAACTGAATCTAAGCATCTGAAAAATCCAAATTGTAGAACATTCTGGAAAACAACTGGTCCAGACCTTTAAAAATGTCAATGTCATGAATGACAAAAAAGGCTGGGAAACTTTAGGATTAAAGGAGATTAAAGAGACATGACAGCTAAGTGCAGTGTGTGATCTTTGATTGTAACCTAAAGAGGAAAAATAAATAAAAAGCAAGCTACAAAGGCATGGTTGGTATAACTGGGAAATTTGAAAATGGACTGTATATTAGATAAAGGCATTGTGTTCATGTTATATTTCCTGAGTAAGATAATTGTATTGTTATGTAAGAGAATGCCTTTGTTCTTAGGAGACATGCACTGATGTATTTAGGGATGAAATGTTATGATATCTGCAAATAATTCTCAAATGGCTCAGCGCACACACACATGCTCACACACACACACGTGCACACACACAGATATTACAAGAGAAACAAACACAGTGAAAGGTTAACATTGGGGAATCCAGAAAAAGGGCAGATGGATGTTTCTTTTACTATTTTTGCAACTTTTCTGTAGATTTCAAAATTTTCAAAATAAAAAGAAAAATGAATTTTCTGTTAACGTTTGGATGTTCACAATTTTTTGTTTTACAACTTCTGTTAGTTACTTGATATTCACTGAACATTGTTGATACATGACCTCATGGCTACATCACTCTGAGTTTGTGGTGACTATTTTTTGTGGAAATATTTGCTTTATGATCATCACTAACAAAGTTATTAATGTAGTGTGATCTCTATAACCCTGAAAATGACTGCTATGGATAACTCTGTGCCAATTAGTTTTCCTTGAGTGACAGCCTTATGGAACACGGTGGTCTTTTAAAATGGTCCTACCCTTACCAGTTTTATAAAATATATTTTAAAAAAATTTCACTTTCACTTATTTATTTGTGAGGAAGATTGGCCCTGAGCTAACATCCGTGCCCATCTTCCTCTACTTTATATGTGGGACGCCTGCCACAGCATGGCTTGATAAGGGATGCGTAGGTCCACACCCGGGATCTGAACCTGCAAACCCCAGGCTGCCGAAGTGGAGCACACGAACTTAATCACTATACCACTGGGCCAGCCCTCACTTTTATTTTTTAAGTGTTTCTGAAATAGCATATATTAATTTGTTATGAAATAAATAATTCAATATTTATGATATATGTATTATACACCTATAACTTGCCAGGTGCAGCTCTTGCCCTCAGGGAACTTATACAGTTACCCATATATGACCAGCCAGTTTACTCCAGGCAATAATGGGATGATGATTTTCCTCTGCCTCAGGAACCATGAGAAAAGTGGTGTGATTTTTCTGATAACAGTGAGATTTGGAGAAAGACACTTGGATAAATTGCACTGAGGCTAAAGATTTGGGTTGTTCCCAAGGAATTATGACTTCTGGAAACCACCAGCAATGGATAATTCTCCTTATTTAGAGTTGGACTAAGTGCCTTCAACTTTAATCATTCTATCAGAAGAGTTTTGGCCATACCAGTTCTTGGGTAACCTACTCTCCGCTGGCCCCTGGAAGGAATCACCTTTTATAGTTTTTCCATCTACTAAGATGATTAACACCAGCTCAAACAGCTAGTAGTTGTTTCTCCTAGAGGAGTTTGTGGGCGTGTGCTGACTCATTCACGGTCTCACATCCTGTCCGCACTGAGATCTTGAGATGCATTTTCAAGAGGACTGGTCAAGTCAGTGCCAGGCTATAACCATGGAACAAAATCAAGTTGAATGTTGTACAACCTAAAAGCTTGGCTGGGGAAATGCCACACTCCAACCAATCCACCATTTTGTATGAGAATTATCGGTTTATTTCATCTGGTTTTACCTTGTGCGGAGGGGAAGTTAGCCTTAATAGAAAATTCATCTCACTATTCAACAGGGTCCAGATAGTGCAGCCACAAAATTAAAGCAAAATTGGCATTATTGTAAATTGAAATCACAGTTTACTTTACAATATAAACCCAATAACCAAAGAGGATTGATTGGAAGGTGGATGTAGAGTTTATTTCTTTAAAACATTCAGAATCCTGATGTTCCCTAAAGTAGGACACAGAGAAATACAAAACAGAAACCCTAAAACAAAAACACATGATTGTGAGGAAAGATTTCATAGATAGGATGGGATTTCAGAAGCTGACCAACAGATGGATCTAGTGTTCTGTACACCACAGAGTGTGAGGTGGGCCAGACATGGCCACGCCATGGAGTGTCTCGAGGCTGGAACTGTAGTGAGTGCATCAGTATGTTCTGAGATGGAATATCACACATCAAAGAAGAGACTAGACATGGAAGATTAGGAAAGGCACAGTCTAAGGATTTAGAAGAATGGTTTTAATCTACACGGTAGTATAAAAATTAGTAAAGAATTTAATTTCGGAATGAAGATGCTGGGGACTTCAGGTGGAATAATTAAAATTGATTACTTCCAACTCACTTTCCATACTTATTGGAAATTTATGTTGAAAGTCTTGTATGCATATATTTAAAAGGAAATTCCAAAATCAACAGAACCTCCATTTTAATATTAGATATTGGAAAAAGATCAGCAAATTAAATCCAAAGGATAGAAAAGGAAGAAAATGATATGATAGCAGAACAAAATTAATGGAATAGAAGAAACACACAATAAAAGGGATTAATAAAGTCAAAGTTGCTAAATTAAAAAGATTTATAAAGGGGCTGGCCTCATGGCGTAGCAGTTAAGTTCTGTACATTCTCCTTCAGTGGCCTGGGTTCACTGGTTTGGTTCCCGGGGGCGGACCTACGCCACTCATCAGCCATGCTGTGGCAGCGTCCCACATATAAAGTAGAGGAAGATGGGCACAGATGTTAGCTCAGGGCTAATCTTCCTCAGCACACACACGCAAAAAAAATTTAATAAAATTGCTAAACCCTTAGCAAATTTTATAAGTGATGGTGAAAGATTGAAAATTTCTCCATTCACAGCAGAAGCAAGGCTAGGATGCTGCCATCACTACTTGATTTCCTAATATACTGGACACCCCAAGCAATGCAGTAAGAAAAAGAAAAAAATTTAACATTAGCAAAGTAGGAAATAAAATTGACATTATTTGCAGAAGATATAAATACAGAAAATTCGAGAGATTTTACACATAATTAGTATCAATTAATAATCGGATTTAGCCAGTTTGCTGACTATAGCCAGTGTACAGAAACTGTTGCATTTATATATACCAGTAACACAGTTAGAAATTAAAATTTAAGAACAAGAAACCATTTAAAGCAGTATAAAAAATCCAAATACTTAACTGTAAATAGGTGCAAGAATTCTACGTAGAAAATTGTAAAATATCACTTAGAGGAATTAAATAAAACCTAAATAATATTGAATTTGTGGATTGTAAGACGCAGTCTTATAAAGACGGCAATTTTAAGAAAATTGATTATTGCTGTTCAATCAAAATCTCAGCAGATTTTTGTTGTTTTGGGGGTTTTGTTTGTTAGCTTCTTTGTGTGTGTGTGTGTAAATTGAAAAACAGTTTTCATTTCAAAAATGGTAGTCAATTTTTTTCCAAGTCTCATTTTTTTCCTAGTATCTCAAAAAACCAAGCACTGTGCCTACAGCACCCAATGGGTAAAACGGCCCCTTTCATGGATTCCCAGGTCTCTGTATTCCCAGGATCATGGTATTCTCACTAGATATCACTGTGCATTTCTGCCTCTGTTCTAATGACTTGTGGACTGTTTAATTCTCTTCTAAATTAAAAAAAAATCCATGCATGTGTTGTTGAATGGCTTTGCTTTAAAATTTATACAGGTCTTATGGTGGAAAATTGTGCTTAGTAACTTTACGAAACTATGAAGTTAAAATAAATACATGATATTTTAACTGGAATTTGTGTCCTTAGATAAGCATCTTTATTATACTCTCTTCATTGGTTGCTGCAACAGGAGAAACATGTTTGAAAAAATATGGCTTCTACCCATATTCAGAAGGCAGACCAAGAATGTGTTCCTTTTCCTGGTAGTGATTTTCTACTGTACTTGTCTGCCCTCTAGTGGTTGTAGAGCAAAGTCCAAAGAAAAGTTCCACAGGTAAGAATCAGACGATTAATTTTTGAGAAACTTATTATTATTTTTAAGTTTAGCCTGGCTCTCTGTATAACATATTACTATATTGAGAAATCTACGACATGTCAACAGCATAGACTTTGGCATACACCTGTTCAATGCTGTTACAGAGCATGTTAAGTGTGTAAAATTTTTTTGGCTCAATTCTAAGCTAAAAGACTAATATCAAAATAATTCATAGATTGATAAAAATAATTAAAAAACAACAATGGCAACAAATAAAAAGAATAATTATAGATAAAATTGATGAGCACTTACTGTGCTAGGCACTTTCCACACATTATCTCATTTTATCTACACCGCAGTTCCTGAAGCAGGTCGTCCTTTTACGGATAAAGAAACTCAGGCTTAGCGTGGTTAAGCCACTTGATTAAGGTTAAATATAAATAATACCAATAAGTAACATTTTTAAAGCAATTTTTAAGTGCCAGAAACTCTGGTAAGCACTCTGCATGTCCTTATTAGTCAGGGTTCAGAGTGGGAATCAGAAACCACTCTAGACTTGAAGTGGAAGCGGGTTAAGGCGGGGGTGAGATCCCCACAGTCAGTGGAAGGACCGGAGATACAGGTTCTCGGGTGGACCTACTGCGATGACCACCAAAGCCACACAGAACTGACTCACTAAGAACTTCCACCTCTGAGGTTGTCACTGCCATAATGCCACAAGTCTCACAACACTGAACAATCTGGAAAATGGACCCAAACTCTGCTGCAGAAAAACCTCCTGTTTCTAACACCTTGCTTGCCAGGAGAAAAAGCCAGGTGCTAAAAGAACATGACCTTTGGCTCACGTCCAGCTGCTGCTTCTGATTGACAGAACATAATTCACATCCAGGGCCCTTGCTGCAAGGGAGTCTGGGAAATGTTTAGCTTCTCAGCAGCCGTGGACCAGGAAGGAACAAGGAAAGGGATAAGGATGGATGCTGGGGGCCATCAACCTCCTCGGGTATGTGTTATCCCATTTAGTTCCCATAGAGACACGTGTTTTTTTTCTCCATTTTGTTGATGAGGAAAGAGAGGAACCAGCAAGTGAAATAATATGCTGGAGAATCAGGATAGGAAGCCCTGTCTCTTTTGTTCCAAAGCATAGCACATCCCACTATCTTGCTATGATTGCACGACGTCGTCATTAATTCTATGTCAGAATAAGATGGAAACAACACACCCGTACACACAAACTTTTCTCTGTACTTTTGTCAGGATGAGACCCAGATTCAAAGAGAAGTGAAGTGAGGATGGTGGTCTCCAGTCGTCTCCTGAGTGAGTGGGTTTCCTAGGCTGGGGATAAAAAGATGCAAAGTCAAAATACAGCTCTCCTGCTCATATTCTTGCAGGAAAAATACGTATGTTCATTAATACTCATGAGTTTGCCGGGCAAAGGGAGCTAATGGCATTGCTGGCACTGGATGTGAGTGTAGTTGGTGAATTTGGAGGAATCGAGAAGGATTATCTGCTCAGAGCAGAGGAGCAGAGTGTGCTGGGGAGGGAAGACGGCAAAGTCGTAGATGCTGTTCTTGTCTGTCCAGCCGGACTCACCAGGCCACCCCTCCACCCCATGTGTTCACCAGACATGGTCCTCCAGCTTCAGAGGTGGACACGGGATCCACATCAGGCCCGTCTGACTTCTCACCTCGGGAATGAGAACCTTGACAGAAGATGTGCAGGACTGAAGACAGAACTGAAACATTTTGGTGGCAATCTTTGAGGCCGTCATTTGATGACTATGCTTTAAGGAAATGCCCACAGTTCCTGCAGAGATTTGTAGGGGTGTCCTGCTTCTTGTCTCTTCCAAGGCACAGTTGTTCAGCAATATATATATAATTTTCTTTGCAAGGCTGGTTGAAAACATTGGCCTTTGTGCTCATCCAAGAGTGTACTGGACGCACTTGGGGAGTGGTTTAAAAAACTCGTCAGTTAATGCTATATCCCTGGCAGATGTAATTTAATGTGTCTAAACAGATAGAGTGGGGTTCAGAAATGCATATTTTGAAAACTCTCTGGCATGATTCTAATGCTGACTCTAGTTGTGAATCGTTAGTCTAAAATGGGTAGGGCTGTGATCTCATGAGAGCTGTAACTGCAAGTGGGTAAAATTACGTCATGAGTTAGCAATGTCAATCTCCTGGATTAGAAATAGCCCGTGTGAATTTTAGGAGTTGGAGATTTAGAAGTGACAGAATCAAGGATGTAATATTCCTAGGGAAATTAATTCTTGCCTTTTTGAAGGGCCCCTAGCAATTTTTAAAAGGGAGCACCTATAGAGGTCCTAAAGTACCCTCAAGTGGCCAAACTCTAAATTACGCTTTAGTGAAAATAAGATTTATGTGAAAACCACGTGCAGGGAGGAAAGAATTCTTTGGAGTCCAGGATTTTTAATTCAGGACATTGGGAGCTGCAGTTTGAAAAGGAGATGTGGATGCAAGGAGTTCTTTTATCTGAAATTGCCTGTAAGAATTGGTGGTGAATTATTTCCATACCCAAACCTCAGATGTGCCAGGGATATATGTCACCTTAGAAGGCCTACATTTCACTCTTAATTAGGTTTTCTTGTTGGATACTGGACTGACCTCCCTAGACTCACTTCCCATTGAAATACACAAAGGTTGACACTGAAAAATAATTACACATTTTTATGAGTCTTTATTTGTTTATAACGAGGATTATTCATTAACTTATCCAACAAATATTAATTCAGCAGCTATTTTGTGCCAGCATTGCTCTGGGCATTGGGATCACAGCGGTCAACTAGACAGAAAAGATTCCTGCCTTCAAGGATGTCTGTGAAGAGAAGACAGACAATACCCAAATCATACCCAACCTAGCTCACCATCGCCCCTTAATAAAAAATACAATCAGTACAGATCATTTGAAGGATATAAACTCAGAGTTGTGATAGAATCTGGTGAGTGCGCTGGCAACTTTAGATAGGATTGGCAGGGATAGACTGTTTGAGGCACCATTTGAGTTGAGATATGAAAGAAGAAAAGTCAGCTGTATGGAAAATAGGGGAAGAGCGATCCAGATCCAGGAAAGAGCAAGAGGGGAAGAAGTGAGCAAGTTTACAGAAAGCAGACAAGCCAACGCACAGTGAGAAATGGGGCAAACGAATCGAGATGAGGCAGACACGAACCAGCTCTTGTCCACTCTACTTGATTCCAAGTTCATTGGGAAGCCAGAAGGTTTTTAAGCAGTGCAGTATGGAGTGATTTAATTGGATTTGCATTTCTGAAAGTCACTCGTGTTGTGGGGAGTGTTGACTGGAGAGGGGTAAGAGGAGAAACAAAGAGATCAGCGAGGAAGCTATTGCAATAGGCCAGGTGAGAGAAGACACTGGCTTGAACTAAGATGGTAGAAATGGAGATGTAGAGAACTGGACAGATTCCAAGATAATTATCTGAGGAAAAAATAGACAGGTCTTGTTAATGACTTAGATGTGAAGGATAAGGGAAGGAGGGAATGAAGATAGCTTCACAATATTTGTTTTGAGTAACTGGGTGGAGGGAGGGGCCATTTAATGAGAAAGGTAACACAGAAGCAGAAATTGGGCTGAGATAAGAAAGCAAGAATTTTCTGTTTTGGGCTTTCTACCTTTGAGAGGAATGTGGCATATACCTTAAAGCATCAATAGGCGACCAGCTCTAGGAGTTTAGAGCTCAGAATAGAATTAAGAACCGAGGCTATA
The DNA here is from genome assembly GCA_031878705.1 of Tapirus indicus. Lineage (NCBI taxonomy): Eukaryota > Metazoa > Chordata > Mammalia > Perissodactyla > Tapiridae > Tapirus > Tapirus indicus. Next base: position 23,488,583 of record CM062939.1, on the reverse strand, counting down.
AATTTGGCGATCTTAATCTAATCCTATGGTGTTATTTAAAGCCATGGGAATGAATGAGGTTATGTAGTAAGATGTTAGAAGAACTAAAGTAACCTGAACTAAACCTGGGGAATTCTAACTTTCTGAGGTCAGGTGGATGCAGTGAAGTCATTAAAGGAGGCTGGTGTGAGATATGGTAACAGCAGACGAGTATAATGTTGCAGAAACAAAGGATTTCAAGGAATGAGTGGTCAATTATGTGGAATGCTCTTGAGTGTAAAGTAAGATAAGAATTGAAAAATGTCTCCAGAATTTGGGAACATGGAAGTTTTTGAGACCTTGACAACAATTTCAGTGGCATGGTGTGAAGGAAAGGCAGATAGCAATAAGTTGAAGAATGACGACATTACATCATCAAGGAGAGATGTCAAGTACAAACTTTCAAGAATTTTGTTGTAACAGAGAGCAAAGAAATAGGGGACAACTTGACATTTTTCAAATAATGTTTTTTCCCAAATATGAGTTACAAAAGAATGCTTTCATAGTTAATGGATCAGCATCTCAGTAGAGAAAGACATCAATAGAAAACTGATGAGGTAGGAATGAAGTCCTTGGGAAGGTAGAAGGAATGGCAATGAGAGTGCTGGTGGAGGGGCCAGTCCTTAAACAGAAAAGGGACACCTTATACGTAAGAGTGGCAGGAAGACAGACTGTGGGTACAGACACGGATCAGATTCATCCTTAGCTAATTCTACTTGACCACCTTTAAAAATCTTGTACTTTTGAGTTACAAGATTACATTCTTTGCCAAAATTTCTTCATGCTTTTCAAAATGTGGGAAACATTGGACTAAAGCTTTCTTTACTGTGGGACTTTTTAGAGACTTTGATTTACTTCTGTGTATTGTAAATTTCCAGAAGGGAGTTGATAGAATGCACCATTCCCCAAACCAATCTGACCACATAAGCCTTTTCTTATGAACTCCTTTATATCTGTGGGAAGAAGTTTTCCAAGGAACATATTTTAGGAGATTCAAAAGGACTAGAGTTTCTTTTATTCAAATTGATTTTTAAAAAGACCTTTTTCTTTATATTCTTTCTCATAAATCCCATTTTTCTAGCACTCAAATAAAATGAAGAGAAAGGAGATTGCATGGTAAATATGTGGGCACATGTTATTTTTAGCCATTTCCTCACTTTTCCTTAATAAAGTGAACACCAATAATGTAAGCACTACTTTTTATCTGATTTTGATAGCATTGGATTAATATCTACCGTATTTGTTACTGTTTTCTATTTGTTGCCCTTGTTCTTTGCTCCTATTTTTGTCTTCCACTCTTTTTCCACCTTTTGTAGTTTTTTGAGATTCCGTTTTCTCTCCTTTCGTGGCATATCAGTTATACTTCTTTTTAAACTTTTTTTAGTGGTTGCCCTAGAATTCTCAATATACATTTATAATTCATCCAAATCCATTTTCAAATAACACTACACCACTTCACAGGTAGTGTGTATACCTTATAATAACAAAATAATTCTAATTTCTCCCTCCTGTCCTTCGTATCATTAATGTCATTCATTTCACTTATACATAAGCATCCATAGTGTATATGTGCATAAGATATACACATAAGCATATATAATCAAATACATTGTTGCTATTATTTTGAGCAAACTATTATCTGTTAGATCAATTAAGAATAAGAGAAATAAAAGTTTTTATTTTACCTTCACTTATTTCTTCTTTGATGCTTTTCCTTTCTTTATATAGATCCCAGTGTCTGCTCTATATTCTTTTCCTTCGCCCCAATGACTTTCTTTTGACATTTCTTGCAAGGCAGGTCTACTGGCAACAAATTCCCTCAATTTTTATCTGAGAAAGTCTTTATTTCTCCTTCACTTTTGAAGGATAACTTCAGAGGGTACAGAATTCTAGGTTGGTGGCTTTTTTCTCTCAACACTTTAAATATTTCACTCCACTCTTTTCTTGCTTGCATGCTTTCTGAGAAGTTGGAAGGTAGTTCTTCTCTTTGTTCTTCTATAGGTAAAGCGTTATTTTCCTCTGGATTCTTTCAAGATTTTTTCTTTATCTTTGATTTTCTGTAGTTTGAAAATGGTATGGCTAGGTGTAGGTTTTTTTTGTTTTTTTTTTTTGTGAGGAAGACCAGCCCTGAGCTAACATCTGTTGCTAATCTTCCTCTTTTTGCTGAGGAAGACTGGCCCTGGGCTAACATCCGTGCCCATCTTCCTCCACTTTATATGGGACGCCTCCACGGCATGGCTGACAGGCAGTGCGTCGGCGGGCGCCCGGGATCCGAACCTGTGAACCCCGGGCTGCCAAGCGCGGACTAAACCGCTGCGCCACCGGGCCGGCCCCTAGGTGTAGGTTTTTTTGGTATTTATCCTGTTTTCTGAGCTTTCTGAATCTCTGGTTTTGGTGTCTGACTTTAACTTGGGGAAATTTTCAGTTACTACTGTTTCAAATATTTCTCTGTTCTTTTCTCTCTTTCTTCTCCTTCTGGTATTCCCATTATGCGTATGTTACACCTTTTGTAGTTGTGCCACAGTTCTTGGATATTCTGTTCTGTTGTCTTCAGTCTTTGTTCTCTTCACTTTTTGGTTTTTGAGGATTCTATTGGTGTATTTTCAAGCTCAGAGATTCTGTCCTCAGCCATGTCCAGTCTACTAATAAACCCATCGGAGGCATTCTTCATTTTGGTCACAGTGTTTTTGATCTTTAGCATTTCTTTTCGGTTCTTTCTTAGGATTTCCATCTCTCTACTTACATTGCCCATCTGTTCTTGCACGCTGTCTACTTTATCCACTAGAGCCTTTAGCGTCTTAATCATAGTTTTAAATTCCTGGTCTGATAATTCCCAAATCCCTGCCATGACTGCTTCTGATGCCTGCTCTCTCTCTTCAAATTATGTTTTTTGCCTTGTGGTATGCTTTGTAATTTTTTCTTGATAACTGGACATGATGTATCAGGTAGAAGGAACTGCTGTAAAGAGGCCGTTAGTCATGTGATGGTGAGGTGAGGGGGAGGGGAAGTGTTCTATAGCCCTATGATTAGGTCTCAGTCTTTTAGTGAGCCTATGCCTATGGACTGTGGGCTTCACAAGTGTTTCTCAGTTTTTTCCTCCCCTCTTAGGTGGGACAGGATGGCTAGAGTGGGTTGGAGTTGGATATTTCCCTTCCCTGGGTCAGTTAGGCTCTGATAATACCCCAGCAGGTTAGGCTGATTAACTAGTTAGCTCTGATTAACTAGTTTCCCCTGAGGGCAGGCCTTGTTAAGAAGAACAGAGTGCTTTGGTATATTTCAAAATAGTTCCTTTTCTCCTTCTTCCTGCTGGAGCCCGAGGGGATTTCTCTCTGATATTTACTGTGGGAACCTAGTTGAGCTCCTGGAGGTAAATGTCACAAAATTGTGGGGCGCCTCTGTGACTGTCCGCCTGGAGGTTTTAACTCTCAGACTTGTCCCCACTGAACCTCCAGCAATTTCTTAATCCCAGTGCAGGGTTTCCTGCCCTGGCACTGGTTCCCACAGCTGTTCTGCTCATGGGTTTCTGCTCCGGTAAGCCACGGCTCCCTGTATTTGACTTCTGACTTTCAGTCTTGGGGGCAGCAGTTTGCCCTGCGCCCTCATCTCTCTCACGGATCCAAGAAGAGTTGTTGATTTTTCAGTCTGTTCAGCTTTTTACTTGTTGTTTGGATAAAGTAGCAACTTCCAGGCTCCTTATGCATGGAACCAGAAACCAAAGTCTTCTCCTTTTTGTCTGATATTACACTGTGAATAAAAATCCCTTTAGTTACAAACAGAAATAGCAATGTATCACAATCAAATGTCACCTATGCTTTGAATATAGTAAGATTTAGGGACTCCCAAACTGCCTAATATACTGTAGCAGTTTCCAAACAGAAAGCACTTTAAAAATACTTGTTCAATGAGTAAATAAATTTAAAACTCCTATTTACCATGACCATTTATTATTAAATATAAAGAAATCCCATTCACTTGCACTATTTATAACAGTTTGAATTATCTGCCTGTTCTGTCTACTGCTGTATTGGAATGGTAGCAATGGTTTTACTGTTAGACTAGATTCTGGAGTGGGGTCATGGGGAGGAAATAGCATTATCTCTTCCCTAGACCAATTAAGAACCTTACTTTTTTAAAATTAAGAACTTAATTAATTAAATAGTAAATATTCAACTACTTGAGGTCTCATTTTTAAACCCATGATAGAACTAGCAGAGTGATCTGCACATAGTAACGACTCAACAAATATTTGTTGAATTTAATTAGACTTTCAAAAGTGTAACCAAGAGCCCTCTAGGGCCAGTTCAATTGACCCCCATCTTAACCACAGAGTAACTAAGAGTTGTCTTTCAGGAACTGAGACCCTTTGTCAGGTTCAGGCTGATTGAGACCACCAACCCCTCAACCGGACCTGCACAAATGCTCGTTAGGTGACCTTTTGGATGTCAAGGAGCTAAAAAGTCCACCCTCAGAACACGGCAATGCCACCATTTTGTGAGCATGCGTCCTATGAAGAGCCATGAAGCTTTACGCTTGCGCAGATCATCAATTACCTCACTTCTCCTCACCTCCAGTCATCCATCCCCACACTTCAGACCTCCCTGCCCTTCACCCCATAAATTGCACCCCAAGTCCTGGAGCATGGAGACAGATCTGAGAACATATGCCCCCTGTCTTCCTACAGGTCAATCTCACAAAATAAAGCTGATTTCTTTTCCCAAAAGCTGATGCCGTAATTTTTTTTATGTGCATCGGGCAAGAGAACCCCAATTTTGTGCAGTAGCAAAAAGACCTGACTTAATTAAACTTAGCACAGGAAACTACCCATATTTGTTTCATTTCAGAAAATCCAGGAAGGCCCAGTCACTGCCAGTCATTTTCACAAGGAGACCAATCATATCTGAAATGCTGCTTTAGAAAATCACTTATTTACTCATTAAATCTAGATGAAATATGTATTATGTACAAGCCACTCTGGTAGGTGCTGGGAATGCAGGGAACCCTAGTCCACAGTCTCGAGTAGAGAGTCAGACGTGCAAATAACTATCACCTATTTGGTTGTCTTTATTTATTTTTTTGATAAATGATCTTCATTTGCCTTTTGTTTAGTGTATTCCTCTCCATATCCTCCTCCTTTTCTTAGTTTTCCTTTTATTATTCTTAATGTCATTCATCTTGGAAAGGTGAGCAGTTCCAAAGAAGAGTTGGGGGAGGCATCAGAGAGGAAGGTGGGCTTGTAGTTTATTGAAATTCAGACAGCCTTCTCCAAAGATTTTCTCACACTTTCCTGTGTTCTAGGGGAGCAGGAAGGTCCCTGAGATTCAGTGAAGTCCAATCTGTGTCTGTTTTGGTATGATGGGGGTGTGCACACACAGGCATGCTGAGAGGAGCAATTTTTCTTTTCCAGCTGGCCAAGATCAGCAGCTACAGGGCTGCTTGTTACCCAGGTTTTATTCTCTGTGCTGTCACTCCATGACAAAGACAGCTTTACTGTATATTTCTTCTTTCAGTTCCACCTTCCTGGCCACTTTGCAATACAAAGACATGGGGAGGCTCTGCCTGTCCTTTCTCCGTGGGAACCTTGCTGTTCTAAGAAGGGACCACTGTTGGCCCCTGGAGATGTGGTACAGCTGGGGCAACTCAGCGCACAAACACTGCCTGGGTTCTGCTGAGATCTCATCCAAACTTTCAATGCCCTGCTCTCATTTCTCCTGCACTTTGGAGCTCTTTATGTGTTTTCATCCAGGGTTACGGACTTTCATTCGTTTTTACTGAAGATGAGGTAGTCTGTTCTGTTTTCCTCCTTGTTATTTTTGGATAGTTTCTAAGAAGGAGAGGGGCAGAGAATCTTTTTTTTTTTTTTTTTGCCTTCTCTTTCCAGAACTCTCTCAAAGGCTTAAAAAGTAGTGATAATGGGAGTGAAGGAGAGAAAGATGGAACACTAAAAATTGTTGGTGATAGAAAATTAGACTTTAAGTTTGAAGAGATGAAGTTTTAGATGATAACAAGTTCAAATAGACATATAGTATCGGAGGTGGAGTGGAGATGAAAAATAATGGAGATGAAGAGGTAAGGAAATTGTCAAGGTGGGGTCTTGATTCAATCATCCATGTGAAAACTGAAGGATAATTGCAGTAATTGGGGTTACAGACATGGCTGTGAATTATAAAACAAAGTTCTCAGAGAATGTGCATTTATTGGAAGCTATGGTGAAAGAGTAAAAATGCCAACGTTTTATGCTTTGTTTAACAGAGAAGCCACTTCCCATGACAGTCTAAGAGAAAAATTATATAATAGATGTAGTAAGCAAGAGCAGGCTTTGGAGGGTAATGTCTGCGTGCATCAGCAAGAGCTGGCTAGATGTTGGGAGGATGACAGATTGCAGAAGGTGTGTCTCTATTAAAGGGATGGCTCTGCTTTCACATTAGTCACGTGAGGATCGGCAGTGTCTGGGCTTATGCCTTTCTAGGTATTTTTCATGATATACAGAAACTCAGCTAAAATCTGTGGGGAAATTTCTGATTTCATTAAATTGTCACAGTTGTATTTTTGCTGCTTTTTAAATAAGTAATGATAGAGTAGAAAGAAAAATATTATTGAAAAACTGATTGTGGTTGCTTCTTCCTTCTAATGGAATTGCTTAATTTATATCTGGGGTAGATTGTCCTTTGTTGGTGGAAACACTGGGGTAAGTTCTGATAACATTTTTGCTTGAGAAATGCGATGCAATGGATCTAGCTGGATGGAGCGGGTGGGAGGAAGACAGACATGAAGTGTTTGACAATATAAAGTGAGAGGACTTTTGAGTGAACAAGAAAAGATCATTTAAGAGACAAGTCAAACTAGAAGGGAGGAGAGCCTTAAGAAAATGACAGAAGGCAGGGGACTTACAGTTGAATATGGACAATGACGATATTTCTGTAACACAGAAGTAATAATAAATATCTAGAAACGGTGATGTCCTCCACTGAATCTGCAGTATTCCATTTCTGTTCCATATTTCCCCATCCGTTACCGCCAAGTTTCCATTGACTTTTCGTTCAAAATAGTCTTGTGTTATTTGTAATTTGTGGAAAGAAAGGGAGTGTTTCAGTTAACACTGGTCATGGCTCTGTGTGGTAGAAAACTTAAAATAACATGGCTGAGATATGATGGGAAGGTGGTCCACGTAACACCTCCATTTACACGGAACTTTCTATACATCTTACTCATAAGTACTTAGAGACAAGGAAGGCTCGGAAACCAAGACTTTTAGCTGACTGCAATTTTTCTATGTGAAAACTAGGATTCCTTTATTTTGAGAGATGAGATGAGAATGTGTAGTTGGAAAGCAACAGGTGTTTCTGCTATAGAAAGAAGCAATCCATTGGGGAGGGACAAGTGGGTCAGCTGACTACCACAGTTGGATGAGCGGGGCCACAGCAGAGAACCAACCTGTGAAATGGACTGACTCAGAAAAGAAATACTTCTCCATCCTTATCCTCTCAACCCCCACTCTCAAGAATGTTCAGGAATTTACTGGAGGAGACTGGTAGAATTGCTACAGGATGCACAACCAGGGCTCAAGACATTCTTCTTGAATGTTCTTTTTGATCTCAATAGGAAAGAGCTATTCCCAGGGGGCAGACACATGAATTATCATGGTGTAGAAAGCCCCTTAGTCCACTCAGGTTGTGATGGCTCAGATTTTACTTCACTCTCCAGCGTTCCTCTTCACTCCCCCCCACACACATTTATACCTCTATATTCCCTCTTCTGAAACCTCTGTATTGGTAAAAATATCTAGTTAGGTACCTTTTAAAGGTATTTTTAACAAACATCATCTTTCTCTATCTTTATCAAACAAATATATGTTGTATGAATTCAGAATCATTGTCAAGACCTTGGCTAGTTATATAAACATTTGCCAAAGAACCAAAAGTCTGGTTTTCATTGTAGATGTCCTATTTGCAGGCTTCCCTTGCGCTGTCAGGGAAGTGTCGGGGTCTGTGGTCAGGTCTCTACAGGATTAAGATTCCCCAAACAAGGAGGAATGTAAAAGACTATTGTCCAAGCCACCTGGCTTGTGCTCTAGGAAGCCAAAAGCTCTCTCTGAGAAGAGGAGTTTTCCACTTTGAGGCAATAAAATGGGAATAAAAATTGTTGTGTATAGGCTCCCAGTGTAATATTGGTGTCACTGCAAAAGTCCCTTAGTCTCGCTTCCAGAAGACTTGATTTACAGAGTCTTGACAAAAGCAGAGGGAAAGTAGAGAGGTGAGTGGGTGTATAATTTTATTACAATCAGATGTTTCAGATCTTTTAAAATGAAACCTGAGCCCTGGATATATATTTTTTTTGACTAATATATCTTGTGAAATAAGGACAGCACAACACTTAAAATTCAATATCTTAATTTGTGGATATGATAAAAATCACAATTAAAGGTGAATTTTGCTTCATGAAAGCAAGACGTCTCAAAACTTTTGGTTTAGGGCCCCTCTACACTCTAAAACACTATGAAGACATCAAAGAAATTTTGCTTATATATTGATATTTATAATAGTAGAAATTAAGACAGAATTTTAAAAATTTATATTAATTCATTAAAAAACTAATAATAATCTCATTGCATATTAACATAAATAACATATTTTTAATGAAATAACTATGTTTTCCAAATAAAAATTTAGTGAGAAGACTAGCAGTGTTTTACATTTTTGCAAATCTCTTTAAGATCTGGCCCAATAGAGGGTAGCTGGATTATCATATCTGCTTCTGCGGTCAGTCTTTTGTGATATGTTGCTCTGGTTGAAGTAAATGAAGAAAATCCAGCCTTGCACACATTTCTGTAGTTGAAAAAGGGAAAAATATTTTAGGAGCCTTTATAGATAATTGTGAATAGTCTTCTTTGATACAACACTCAACTCGGCAAGTGGTAGTTTCTTAAAGGTTAATTGTAATGTGGAATCTGAAACTATATCAATAAATTTTTCATTATCTTAAAATTCACTGCACTACCATGTAAGTTGAATGTATTTTTACCCATGCCTGATTTTGTAATATGATGCAGAACATTTGGAAAATATTGCTACATCGAGTTATGTAGATCTTCCAAATGTTGATGAATTTCATTATACAATATCAAGAAATTTTATTAATATCACTACCAAATTCATCAGAAAAGTCTGTAAGTATTGGAAAGCTGTCAAGCTAATGGAAGCTTTCACTTGAAGCTTAAATTGTGTTACTGGCAATAAATACTGTCTGTTGTTTTCCTTAAGTGACAGGTTCACTTTGTTCATTTTCGAGAAAATGTCTGCCAAATAGTCAAATCTGAATAGTGATATTTGTCTACCAGTTGTTCTTTTCAGTAAAAGTGATGTTTCATGAAAATAGTAGAAGGTTCAGCTCACAACTTAGACATTTGCACAGAAGTTTTTCCTTATAACCATCATCAAACTTTGGTATGCATGTGTATGTCCCATTTTGTCACACAGAATGTTAAAAAGCATGTACTCAAGGGTCCAGATTTAATAATATTGATATTTTTGCTGCTGCATCAAGGACATTCTTGAGTGGGAGTGGATGTGTTGGCAGTAAAGAAAATAATGACCAGTATCCACTTTGGTGCCCCTGCCTTGATTCATTCTACAGAGTCTGCTGTTTAATCCACCATTGTTTTGCACATTCCATGTAAATGTCAACACAGTGAAAATGACAAATAAGGTCTTAGTCTTATTGTTAAAATGGCTCTGACCTTGCTGACCCCCTGAAAGAATTTTGGGGAACCTTAGTTCACATTTTGAGAACTGCTAAACTAAATTATTCAATGATATGTTTCACCCACTAGATTTTAGTGTTCAGCTCTATTTTCAAACTCCTTGAAAGTTAATAATTTTTATATTCTTAATCTCAATCAAATAAATAGCTTATTGGACAAAATTATATTTTGGCAATTAAAAAGTGTCAACTAGTGACTGAAGTGATTGAATATTATCCCTTTCCTGCGAATCCACTTCCTTGGAGAACATAATTTATGAAGAGGCAGACAGAAGATGACACTGTCTCTTAGTTCCATCTTGGTGAAAGATGATGGGATCAGAAAAAAGCTGTTAATTTAATATGCTATTTAAAATGACAGCTCAAGAGCTAACATATTTTCTTCAATGATTTCTGACCTCCTATTCTTTTTAAAAAATATCTCTCAATCATTCATTGAAATTGTTAAACCTCATTATCCAGTGAGTTAGATGATTTCCATGCAGTGATACACCTCACATATAGTAGGAATTTTATTTTTCTCTGAAGAGTCACCTGTGTTTCTCTTTTCCCAGCCACAGGGCATAATTTTACTAGGGTGTCCAAGGTGACCTCTTTCGGGTCCTCTTGTTCACCTTCTCTTCTCTCCTGGAAACGTCATTTGCCGTTCATGCTTCTTTGAAGCTGCCAGCTTCTTTCTGACTCGTTTGTTTCTCTCTTTTTAACTGTGTTTGCAGAGAATCCTCCAATCTCTTTTGTTCTTTTCTGCCTGTAGAAAATAAGCATACAGACCCTTATTTATTTTTAGATATTAACTGAAAGTCAATATGGTAGATATTAAAAATTAAAAAGTCAATTCAGTCATCCCATCTTCCATCTCTCTTATTCGAGTTGAGTTGCTCCTATTATACATATTCTGCTACCTCATCAGGGCTCCACCACTTTCTCCCTTGCACTAAGCCAACTGGCCTTTACTTCCTTTCCCATTCATTATAGATTTTCATGGTCCAGCTCTTGAATATTTTTTTAATCGTATATTTACTTATCTTCCCTTTTTTCCATTCACTATGTACTGAATTGTGTTCCTGCCAATTCATATGCTGACACCATAACCCCCAATGTGATAATATTTGGAGATGGGGCATTTGGGAGGTATTAAGGTTTAGGTGGTCATAAGAGTGAGGCCCCACGATGGGATTAGCACCTTTATAAAAAGAGACACCAGAAAGATTGCTCTCCTTCTCTCTTTGCCGTGTGAGGACGCAGAGAGAAGGTAGCCATCTGCAATCCAGGAAGAGAGTCCTCACCAGAACCCAACCATGCTGACACCTTAATCTCAGACTTCCAGCCTCCAGAACTGTGAGAAAATAAATTTCTGTTGGGTAAGCCCCCAGTCTACGGTATTTCTTATGGCAACCTGAGCTGACTAAGACACCATCTATCTGGAAAAATTTCTATCCTAGATCAATTTAACTGCCTACTTTTTCCATGTCCACACTTGAGTGAGCTGTTGAGCAAATCTTGAGATTTCCAAATGACTGGTGACACAATCTATTTCTACTCATTCTACTCATTTTAGCCCTGGCAGCCCTTGTAGTTAGAATGGGAGAAATTAGTGGCAATTTTGATCCTTTTCTACTCTCTTCAAATTTCTGTCTCCATTTCTCTCTCACTCTCACAGCAGAGAACTGCTGCTTCTACTTTATTGGAGGAACTGCCAGGAAACATGTTGTATAGAGACTTGGGATTCCTGTCTTTGACTCTGACATATTTGGATTGTGTGACGTTGGACAAACTATCTTCTCTGAGGCATTGATTTTTTTTTCATCTGCAAACTGGGAAGATATTATCAATGTCCCAGGAAGTTCTGACTATTAGATGAACTCTGATCACTCTGATTGGGACATAAAACATAATCAATGAGTATCAATTACTATATTTGTTCATACTAAGAATTAAAACCACTATATGGGAATTCTCTCAGCTTCTTGCCACTGCACCTTTAAATTTGTGTATATTCTTGTTTATTCTTTCCTCCATCACAGCGTAGTGAGTCCTTCCTCAAACTCATTCTTCAGCTGGGTGATGACTTCTTGAGGTCCTTTTATCATTTATGTCCACGATCTCCTCTAGCTTCGTATTCTTCCTCTATACTGAGTCCTTCCCATTAACCTTTAGACCTAGGCAGGGTTCTCTCATATTTTAAAGTAAAGCTAGTCACTTCCCTCTCTCATTATTGCTCTATCTTGCTCCTTTTTTTTTTCAAAGCACCCATCCTTCTGCATCTGGCTATCAGCTCACCACTCAAGATTCAGCTTAAATGTTACTTCATCTAGAAATCCTTCCATGATTCCTGCAATCTGGTCTAGATGCCTTTTTTTTAATGTCATTCCTTGGCAAACTGCTCCTGCCTGTCAAAACACATATCACCCTGGATTTGCCTCATTGCTTGTCCGTGTCTCCAAAAATATCGCAAGCTCTCTCAGGGCAAGAAACCTGTATTTATCTTATTTACTATCATATCTCCAATACCATGCACAAGGCTTGGGGTAGAGCCTGTGCATAATTATTCAATAATTATTTATTTACTGAATAAAGAGAAACAGGTAGAGCTTAAGGAAAAATAATATGACAAGTTGAAAATGTTAGAGAGATTTAAGAATCATTGTCTTGACTACTTACTGACTTCCATGTTATCCTGAAGCTCTGTTACAAATTGTAAGATATATTTAAAAAGTTAACGAAGTAGAGACTTGATGCCACAGAGGCCTAATGTTAATCCTTATGTAAGATATAATTTAAGAGTAATTAAATGGTCAGTGCACTTTTGAACTTGCTGAATTGCTTTCCCATTTTCTGTCTGCGGTCAGACTTAATTTCTCCCAGGAGTAGTAATGCTGAAAGGCCAGAAATTTGTGTAAAGGCTTTCTTTTCCTTTTTTTTTATTCACAAATAATGTTCTTGAAATTCCCCAAATTCTGAATGGAACCAACTTTACTTACAGGGGACTTGGGATGTTCTGAGCATGACGCAGAATATATTGATGGCCTTATAAATCTTAGACCATTGAATGAGACCATAGGTTTCCTAGATGAGATGCCAACCTCTCTCACTCCTTTTGTTTTGTCATGGAAATGGGAAGAGCGAGCAACTGGGAGCATCCTGGAGAACACAGTGTACTAGTTTGGCTCATAAGATTTTATGAAACCTGTGCTCTCTGAGTTAAATTATATTGCCTGACTCGTAGGGCACAGAGGATGCCCTGAAGCCAATAAAATGTTTTAACATTCTTTCAGTCATGGTCTCTGCTGCCTTTTTGAAATTATTCCAGTCACAAAGAGCCATGATGACTACAATAAAAAAGTGGTGGGGTTGATAGGTATATGCAGCCACAAACAAATAGCTCTCTGCTTTTATTCCTGGGGCTGGACCTTAATTATTAAGACTTTTCCGTCACATAAATCTTCAGCAACCTCAAAGTCAAGGAAAACCCCTCTTCCTGGGAAATACTATTGAAGTATACATTGGACGGAAAAAACAGAAATGCTACATAGCTTGATTGGTACCCATAAAATGCCTTTTTATGAAAGTGGATAATGTACAATTCAGTGATCCACATTCTGCTTTCATCCTGATCTCCACCCCCACCAGATACTCTGATAATACCACCCTCCATTCTCCAGGCCACATGTCCTTTCTCCTCCTCCTCTTGAGAATAATTGAAGGAAAAGAGAGATGCAATTTCCTTTATTTTATTGTTGTGTGCGCGAAAGTCGCAGGGGCAAAACAAATTAAAAAAAGAATGAAAAGGCTGGGCTGATGACCATTGTCTTAGGGCACTTCCTCACACTTCCCTGGCCTGAGTTGAAAATAAAATCAGAGGAAGATTAATATTTCTCATTCTATTTATTACAATTTTTGAAATAATAACATGTTATAATATTTCTCTAATACTTTTTCTCAACTGAATATTTTTTTCTGATCAATATAAGGGTTAGCCAAGCTTCTTAATTGGTGACCCATGGACTGGGGCGCGAGTACATGGCTTGCTGGTAACACTGGTTTTTGTTTGTGCGCACAGGTGCATTTCCTTTAGGAGATTTTATCAGATTGCTCAAGGAATTCAAGATCTGGGAAGGATTAAGTGTTGTATATCTCTCTGTGTAGAAATGTATAGATACAGTTATTGCTAAAGATATAGATATAGACCCTATCAACTATGTATTATACAGGAACATCATATATAACTATATACATGCATGTATATGTGTGTAAATACATATAAATACATACATATACACGTTTATAATATTTACACACATGCATATAATAGTTACCAACATAAAAAGTTGTTGACATTTAGAAACTATCAAAGGTTTTACAAAAAAAAGAAAAGGTGCTGAATATATCGAACATTTTTCTTGTAAGGAAACAGATCATAATAAGTTTATACGAGGTCACTAGGATGATAAATTGCTTGGGGAAAGAAAAAGAGATACAGAGATGGTTTGCAGTAAAGTCAAAGCACATGAAAGAAAGAATAAGATTAAGATCCTCTGTATAATTTCATCTTTCTTATTCTTTTCATGTTCTTGATTTTCCTTCTTGGTTTGCTTTTACCAAAATGACCATCTATGAATGGCTATGTCGTTATTAACAATGAATGAACTAAGCATAAATAATTAATTTCATTATTGTCTTCCCGTCACTCACCACGGGCACATATATTACTTTAGAATCAAGTCAGGGCTAAAACAATGTAATGTGATTTCTAAATTGAATGCTTTCCATCCCTCGTGGGTACGTAGAGAAAACACTGAGATTATATCCTCTGTTAGAAGGGGCAGAGAAAAACCCAACATTTTTATCATAAGAACTTGACTGATGAATTCCACAAACACAGTTTGAGAGCCTAAAAATGTGAGGTTGGAGTTCTCCAACTCTTTTACAGATGGTTCAGATTCCTTTGGACTATGCTTTGGATTCATCATCTCTGTGGCCAGACAAGAGAGAAACGTCCTAGGCATTCACCAGTTTGCTCTGTATTTAGTTGGGCAAAGATTGTGTTGAACAAAGCAGAGAAGATATACCTTAAAAGGATCTCTAAGCACAGTTTTGTTCCATCACTGATGCACTTTAGCCAGCAAGTGTTTAATTTCTAACTTAATAAAATTACCCAAGTGTGGATCTTAAAATAGAGAGGTATTTAAGAAATGTCTCTTTGGGGAGTGATTGCTATCAACTGCATGTGAGGCACAATTGGAGACTGTAATTGTACTTGCTGGAAAAGAGCACCTGCTCCCGGGCCTATTAACTCTCTTGCTTATAGAAACTCTCCAGCCCAAAGTGCATACAAGAGGGGGAGGGAGGCAGTGTGCACTGCTGGCGGTCTCAGGTGGGGAGGGGCCAGGGCCAGTGAGAGCGTCCCTGAACGCCACTTCAAGGCACTAATGTCCAGCAAGTCTGTACTAATACCGTTTTATCACTCTGCTAGGCCATGTCCAGTTTATTCAATCTCATGTAGATAATGAACATGAGATCGTCAGGGTAGCTAAGGACATTTCCTAATGAATATAAGACCCTCAGAAAGGGAAAGGATGATAATGGATGCAGCAGTGTTCTTTGAATCACTAGACCAAATAAATTGGACATGACATAATAGCTTCTTGTTTTTTGCCAGAGTTTCAGTCTGGCTCCTTAGAGAGGAAGTCAATCATTTCTGTTTCAGTCAACTCTTTATCAGCTGAATTATTTGATGAATAGCTCCAGTGAATATCCTGGGGCCTGGAATTTTTATGAATAGCTCAGGGTGATTGTCTATGTAATAGAAGAATTTAGAATATTTTGGCTAAGCACATTTCCTTGCCAAAACTTGTATCCTAAGTTAGGTGTAATGAAGTGATGTGTCTAATTGGTATCTTTTGAGAGTTGCTTTAATTTTCATCTTTATGTTTTGAAAGAATAATACCAATGAAAACACAGTGAGGGTGAAACATACCGCCAGTTTCCACTAAGATCAATCACCCTTTTTAAAGCAGATGATGCTGTTTTAAAATTGAAATACAATCTTCTAGTCTTTAAATTATTTTATCACTTAAATAATGATAGTAATAATAATGACTACATACAGCGCTTATTATCAGCTGATGTTCTGAATGCTTTATCTATGATAATTCATTTAATTTTCATGAAAACTCTATGAGGTCGATACAATTAATATCTCTGTTTTACAGAGGAGGAAACTGAGATCCAGAGAAGTTTAGAAACATACCCAAGATCACAGAGCCCTTGGATAGTCTAACTGAGATTTGAACCAATGCCCCAGAGTCTACGCTCTTCACCAGTGTTCTCTACTACCTCTCAAACATTTATAGTACAAGTTGGGATTATTTAGTGTTACTGATCGACTATGTGGGAATATAGAGGAAAATTTGAAAAATAATCATGTCGTGCTAAAAAGAGCAATTAGCACTGAAATCCAGTAATGTTTAATCCTATGCATCATGCTCAATTAAGGATGTTTAATGCATGTGACCTTATGGTTTTCTGATGCTGCAAGGAAGAGATGTGAGTGGTTATGGTATATAATGGGGCCTTTGTTTAAGAAAGAAGAGGACATAGCCTGAAAAACTATGTATTCAGCCCCCATATTCAGAATAAAACTGTGATTCTGTAGTCATGCCTGAGGGAGAAGTGGAATTTTGTTCAGCCTTCAGCATTGCTCTGGGAGCAACCTGGCTCTCCTGTGCTGTCTCCAGACAGATGGGTCCATCATTCTCCCCTCTGGATCTTTGCTAGTTTATGTGCCACTCCATCTCTGTTTCAGCTGCTTTTACTTCCGCTGCTGCTAACTGACTCTGTCTTTGCATGTTTCACATTCAACTCCCAAGAGAGAGTATTTGTTTTGGTTGAACTGTCACCATCCAGTATAAGGGCATTTCTTGTGGACAGAATCCTGTGACAGTCACCTATGGATGGCTGCCTTAAAATACAACATTCACCCCTGCTCCAAGCGGCTGTGTGCAAGATTGACAACCCGTGCATATGAAATTCCTGGGCCAATTCATCAGAAAAAAAGATAAGGACAGTTAGATATTCAATACATTATGTCTAAATCATACCTCCATATATTTTCCCCTATTATATAAATACAAATCAGCCTTTCTCAATTAAGCTAGATATCAATTACAGTCAATAAAGTTCTTTTTAAAAAATTTAATGAATGTAGTGTTTTCAAACCACATAATTAAGGTAAAATTACTAATCAAGTATTAGATTTGAAGACATATTATACAATATGTATAAATTTATATACTATAAATGGCCAGCTTCCTAATCCTTATGCTTCTTTTCTTACAGAGATTTAAGAGTTGAAAGCAGAAATGTCTTTTATTGAAGAACTAGAAGTTTAATATTGAAGTAAATTCTTTCAAATAAGACTTCAATTATTCAGTTCCATTGCTATTGGTTTCTTTTTATTTGGTTGTTAATAAAAAAAAGCAATTACTCTGTAATTTCTAGGGCATGATGTGCCTTTAAACTTTAAAGATTGTTGGCACGGGTAATAAGATATATTCAAGTGAAAGGATTCAGTCCCTGTGGATGAATATGTGTCCTCCTGCGTGTGTTATTACCTTGACTTACTGATGGCACTTCCTTGACGGATTATACCCTAAGCTTTCCTCACTGTTGGGAATCTTTTATTCCCTGTGTTCTCAGGACAGTTTAATGTGTCAGACCTCTGCTCCAAGCCTCATAGAGTAAGGAAAATGATCTGTTAGGAAAAGAGAAGAAACTGAAATGGGAATAAAAATGAGTTGCAGTGAGCTGAGCTTTCTCAGAAAACTGAGACACCCATGTCAGAATATTTTTCAAATTTTCTTCCTTTTATTACAATTTGATCTGTTTTGAAGTAGCAGGCTTTCTTCATTGATCTATTTCTTCTTTAATCTTTACCTGAGAGTTGGAATTCAAGCTCAGTATGCCACTTGTTTTTGGTACAAAGAACTTTATTTTATATTTGTCATTAAAAAAGAGTCTTGGCACATTTTGCCGTATGTGAATATAAAACTCTGTTATGTGTTTTTTTCCCCCTTGATTTCTGGAAATGTGCTGTGAATTGTCTGTTATCCTAAATTCTGGCTTAACTTTGGTTCCAAGTAGCTTAGAGGCTGCTCTGTGCTACTCATTAGCGGAAATGTTTTTAAGCCCATGGTGGCAGGTAAGGGGAGGCTCATATATTTGTCAAAAATAGAATAAACTGGATTAGGAGAGGGAAGTGTGGCACTAAACGGCACCACAACTCAAGGTGGGTCACTTAATCCCTCAACCTTCAATTTCTTCACTTGCAGAAGTGTTATACTAGTGTTTGTCCTCAGAGGTGGTTGTGAGTTTGAAATGTTAATACTGGCTCTTTGCTATATGGTGCCATTTCTAGGTCATTTGAAAATATTTTTTGCGAGGAAGATTAGCCCTGAGCTAATGTCTGTTGCCAATCCTCCTCTTTTTGCTGAGGAAGATTGGCCCTGGGCTAACATCTGTGCCCATCTTCCTCTACTTTGCATGGGATGCTGCCACAGCATGGCTTGATAAGCGGTGTGTAGGTCTGCACCCAGGATCCGAACCTGCAAACCCTGGGCCCCTGAAGCGGAGCACACGAACTTAACCACTATGCAACTGGGCTGGCCCCCCAAAATACTATTATTTCTTATTAGATAAAGATGATTCCCGAAGAAATGGAAACTCTATTAGCCGAATAATTCATTGTTGGGAGAGAAATAGTCCAGTAATACAGCTAACATATAAGATAATTCATCTTTAACTTTCCCATGATATCATAGAGTATCAGACTATTACAGACAGAAGAGACTGATATGATTCAGTATATTTAGGGTTTGATCTTAGCTGTCCTAGACATTTAATGTAGTTCCTCTGGGACTCCAGGGATGTACTGGGGGAAGGAGGCAAGTTAGTGGGATTTGACGTTACCCTCTTCTGTTTCCATAAAACAAGTTCAACCTTCTTTTTTACATATTGTTGGCATGTCTCCAAATAATTTCAAAGTATTTTGCCAAAAAATGTTTGAAGATCACTAATCATATTCAATATCTTCATTTGCAGATAAAATAGCTGATCTCCAAATCCATCCCTAAATCATACTGGTCCGTGACTCTAATTACCAAAAGAGCTGTAAAGTCAAAAAAATTAAGATCTTGGAGCAGTGTTTTCAACCTTGGCTGCACATTGGAATCACCTTGAGAGATTTAAAAAATTTTGATGCCCAGGTGGCTCCCCAAACCAATTATATCAAGTCTCCACAGGTAATTCTGATGTGCAGCCAAAGTTGGAAACCCCTGGCTTGGTGGGAGGGAGAGGTGACTTTGACTTAAGTTGATAGGGACATGTTTGTGGAGAAAGTAGGCTTTGAATAGGGTTTGACAGATGGGCTGAATTTTGATGGAAAAAATGGAGGCATTTTTGATGATATAATAATATTCATTTCAGAGAATAGAAATGGGTGAATGGAGAGAGAGAAGAGAGAGAGAGAGAGGAGAAAATCAAAAGTATAGCATGGCATTAAGAATTAGAAAGAAATTCATATATCAAATTCTGCCTCCTATCATTTTCTGCCTGTGAAAATGTGGCCACGTTACTTAATCTCTAAATCTCCACTTTTTTTCATCTGCAAAATGGAATATAAAAGGGCCCACTGATGAAGTTTAGTAAAGGCTAAATGAGAAAATTCACATAAACCCCTTCTCTCAAGGTCAAGTTATAGCTAGCTCTCCATATTTGTTGACTGTTGCCATAGTCATTATTACCAGTGGATGTCATTGAAAGTTAAGGACTGTCACTAGATGGAATTAAGGAGTTAGGTTGGGCCCCGATTGTGGGAGGCCTTGAATGCCAGGGTAAGCAGACTCTTCTTTTTTTCCGTCATTGGAGCTTAAGTTTTTGAGCGCAAGACCAAAGCAACTAAAGTCACATGTTAGAGTGTGTAATGGCAGCAATGTGAAGGGATGATGGAAGAGGGTGGGAAGCTGGGGCTGGGAGGCCAGTGAGGGGAGATGCACAGCAGCTCAGGAATGAGGTTCCTGAATGATAGCAGTTGGAACTTCTGAGAAAAATTTATAAGAGAGATATTGTTCAGGAAAATCAGAGTATAGAATAGAAAATGATTCAATTTCGAGGGGAGCAGGGAAATCTGAAACAAAGAAAAAAGTCAAAGTGACTTTGAGATTGAAACAGTGACGGAGGAGACAGTACCTAGTTTGGGAGAGAAGATGAGTAGTTCATCACAGACCTTTTAAGCCTGAGATTAGGGCAGACCTGTTGGAAAGAAGGGAGTGGAGAGTTGAACATGTAATACGGATGTCAGCAAAGCGGGCAGGCGTGATGATGAAGTTTGATGGTCACTTGTGTAGAAGTCTTGGTTGATGGTATGAGAGCAACTGAGATCCCAAAAGGAGGATTATAGAGTCAGAGGAGCAGAAAATTGTTCAGATTCCATAGGCGATTCAGAATTTGCCTTTAAAATCCCCTCCCACTCTTCCTTTCCTTCTTATTTCTTATTTTCCTGTCTCAGTCTTACTTTCTCAAAAACTTATTGTTTCAGTCCCAGGGAAAGGCACTCATTCTTCCTCATTCTCTTTCATATGCTGAGATTTTGCATATTCTGTTTCCACCGCCTGGAGTGTTCTTCCACTCTTCTCCTAGGTTACTGTGGGGTATCAGAATTGGCCACCTCAAATGTGTCTCTTTGGCTTGATTTTTTTTTTTTTTTGCTGAGGAAGATTGGCCCTGAGCTAACATCTGTGCCAATCTTCCTCTATTTTGTCTGTGGGTTGCCACCACAGCATGGCCTGATGAGCGGTGTGTAGGTCCGTGCCCGGGATCTGAACCTGCGAACCCCGGGCTGCTGAAGTGGATCACACAAACCCAACCACTACACCACCAGGTGTCCCCTGGCTTGAATATTTTTAAGAACAAAAGACTCTGAAAGAAACTTTGACCTTCCCCCTAACTGCCTAAAAGAATTTAAGACAGAAGGCCTGTTCCAGGAAGGAGCTAATACTATAAGATAACTGCAGTGTAATGTAAAATGGGTCCCATTGTCTACAGACGCCCGGCAAACACTTGATTAACAAACGTTTGCATTTCCATCTCCGTGTAAATTGTCTTCCTCCCCTTTGAGGCACCAAACCACTACCCCGAACATCCTCCTTTGTCTTTAGCTGAAAACGGTATTTAAGGTGGCAGCTTTGGCCATTCTGCAAGTTACTCAGCTTTCCTGGGTTTCTCCCACGTATACCTGTTATTAAACTTTGTTTGATTTTCTGCTATTCTCTCTCCTGTTAATTTAATTCTTAGACCAGCCAGAGGAATCTAGAGGGTAGAGGAACTGTCTTCCTTCCCTACACTACTCGTATGCTTCCTTCAAAACCAAGATAATTCTTTTCCTCCTCTTTTAGCCTTCTCCAATTCTCCCAGGCATTTCCTCCTTTTGTTTTCTGTTAACACCTTGTGTATATTTTTGCAATAACATAAGTTGAATTGTATTTTTTTTATTTTGTCTCTTTGATTAGATAGAGATCCCCTTATATGTTATTTGACTCATTACAGATGCTTAATAAACTTTGGTTGAATAAATGAATGCGTGTTTCTCTTGTGTTTACTTCAATACTCATCTATATGCTCTAAATCTCTAGGGAGGGTCTGAAGATTTATAGAAGTGTTCTGTTTTCTAGTAACCATTGGTGAGTGCTGATTGTATTTGGTGCCTAAATCCCAGGAATGCTAAATAGACAGCAATGTGTGGGACTCTGTTTACAGGGAACAATTGTTTCTCCCCAAATGTCAAAAGGGGCACCATTGAAAACACAGATGTACACAGTGCTAAGGTTATTGAAGGGGCACAGAATTCTTCAGCTGAGGAATGCATGATAGATCCCTACTTAAGGGGTGGAATCAGGTTTGAGGCAGGTACCATGGCGCAAGATGGCGCAAGAGGATGGAGGGTAGGGAGAAAGGCAGTTCCAAGTGAATTGAGTTCTATTTTTGATACTATTACTTATCAAATGAAACCAGGATGCTCTTTCTCCCCCTAAGATGTAAGTTACACAATTTGATCAACACTGAAAAACCTTATTCTACAGATTTCAAAATAATCACCTACTTATTTTGATTCTTCACCTCTTGAAAGTTGCAAAGGAAGTGGTCCCCATAATTTTTTGACGTCCTCAAGATAGGCGTTGGTCCTAAGTGTTTTCCAACTAAAAGTGTTTTGATTCCTTCTGAAATATAATTATTTAGTGTATTTTTGCTATAACAAAATTGAATTGAATCGATGTCAGATGATTCCAAAGAGTGAAAGCAAAGTAAAAAAAATTGTTTTTCATTTCGTGAATTGCCTTAATGTGAGTAAGGCCATAGATTACTCAATAGAGAGTCATTGTCTGTTTCATGGAGTGGCTTACCACGAACCTTTGTCAGACCTGCATACTTACTATGAGGGTCCTACAGGGCCATTTCCTATCCATTCATTACAAATCTTCTCAAACTCAAGGCAACTGTTTTCCTCTGCAGCGAAGTCATTTTGTAAAAACACACTATGAACCAAAGCAGACTGTTCATAAGGAATTTATTATTTGACCTCTCTCTGAAAGAGGGAGCTGTTCTTATGAGCTTTATGAAAAGTGAGATATGGAGTCCAATGGTCTACTCTTAGGTGCCATAAAATTTCTGGGGTCTGGAGTGTGTATAAATTATCAGCCTCACAACAGTGTAGCACCGTTGTTGGTGTGGAACTCGAGAACATTTACACATAAGTTAAGCAAGAAAAATAATTTATTAGAATTGTAAATCCTTTCTCTAGGATATACCTCTATAGCTTTCCCACGTGAGATCATTCAGCTGGTCACCAACAGAAGAATTTTTTTCAATCTGACACAAATGATGATAAAGATACAGACCCAGTTTCCACGTCTATTAAAGATACTGTAACAGTGTATTATAACATGTATCTTTGTATCTCAGTTCCAGTCACTCCCTCAAAACACATACCAGAAATTATGCCCCGTTCAAAAATGTCCATTTATGATTTGTTTTCGTGAAGCTAATGACTACAGTATTTCTGATCCCAATATAATGCTCAATAGTTGTTAAACAGATGCTTGAGTTAGTATTTTCCAAGTTTTCTACAACAAAATAGAAGGGATCCGTTTATCAGTAGACTGTCGTATGGAAAAGAACCACAAGGTGGCAGCAGAGTATTTGAAGTACTGTAAGTGCATTTAGCTATCCCTATCACAACGACGACGGCAGAGGGTTCTTTTAAAAAACATTTCTAGATTTATATGTAAATGACTTAATAAAAACATGATTAAAATTTTAAATTTCAAATACTTTCTGGGTACTATTTGCTCTCAAATGTGAGAGCACACTGGGTAAGCATTTTGAAAGACAAAACTGTGGATTGAGTCAGAAATGGAGAGCCAAAGAAGGGGTGTGTGATAAAGAGCATTCCATAAGCTGATGAAAATGATTACCTTGCTCTAAAGCATGCAAAACATGTACATGTATCTATAGATATGTATACGCACATATTCATTCATTATATATATCTATTTTACATATATTTTATATAACGTATGCATCATATATACATTATATATTATATATGATATATATTTTATATATATTATTCTATGTATTATATCTATCATGTATCTATCTATCTAATCTATCATCTGTCTATCACCTATTTAAGCAGAACATTTTCATCAAAGGAAGCAGGCTGGAGTGTTTGTGTCTCCATGCCTTTTCTGGAACTGTTCCCTGTTTCACATTCCTTTTCAGGCTCCACTCAGAAACCCTTTCTTTGTGAAGCTCTTCCTGATATCTCACCCAGGTAAAAACATTTATTACTTGCTTTATTTTTTTGTGCCCCATTCTTTCCTTATACAGTTTTATAACAGTATCTATGCCTTTGAAGTGCACTTATTTACTTTTCTACCTGCCACATTTTATTTAATTGTGAGTCCTTTGTGAAAGGAACTGTATCTTATTTGGTTTTGACTCCCAGGGCCTGGCACATAATAGGAACCTCAGAAATGCTTCGTGAATGAATATCAGGCATTCCATGCTGAGAGAACATTATGAAAAAAAATGCACAGAATAGAGAATATAGTTTAAATTGTGGTCCAAAATATCAACATTTTCTGGCTAATGTTGATAATCACATTTAATCAATCAGTGATCATGAATTTATGAATTCATCATTATTTTACTAATATTATTAATCTGAAAATTACCATTAAATGGTTACTATTCTTCCTATTTCTTGGAGCGAGGGGTGAAAGAAACTGAGAGGGGCAGAATTTGTCATCCCCAAATATGCCTCTTTGGCATAAAGATTATTTTAGGCTGATTATTTTTAAGAAATAACAGACACAGGAGAAGCTCTGAAAACTGAGTAGAAGTTGCCCTTTTGTAAGAGACTTTTACATTTAGAAGGGAAATCTCTTTTGCAAGGTGTCTCCCTCACCTTACTAGGAAGAGGGGATGACTAACTCTCTGGGAACTCTTATCAATGAAGGCAGAGACACATCTGCAGCAACCTTACTGTCAGTCACTCTGTTTGCCTGAAAACCTCCCATTACCTGGCTCCCTGCCCCCATCATCTTTTATTTTTAGCTGGAGATGGTATTTAAGGTGATGGCTTGGGCCATTTTGGGGAGTTACTCAGTTTTTCTGGGTCTCTCCTGTGTTATACAGGAGGTACACATGTTATTAAATCTTTGTTTGTTTTTCTCCTGTTAATCCGTCTTTTATTACAGGGGGGTCTTGATAATGGCTCCACACAAGGTTGACATAAGGGAAGCCATAGTGTAGAAAAGAAACCCTATTGTAACTTTGAATGACCTCTGACTGATTAACCCAGCTGGACATGCACCCTCCAGGAGATCTAACTGCTCTGTAGATTTTACGGCCCCTGCTTGTGCAGGTACCTCCCAGCTGTGATAAGATGGTAACTTTGTTCTTTTGAGTTGCTTAGGAATGTGATGACCCCTGAACAGAGAGTCTACCTGGTGTGGCCACTCTCAGTCTGTAACACCAGAGGGTCAACATTCCTAACACCCTCCCCTATAACCCACTGGGCTATGTAACTGCTTCAAGATTCTGTGCCCTGCTTAAGATGGTTCTTTTGGACATTAGTTGGCCATCTTCCCCCTTGCTAGCAAGCTGTAACAAAATGCCCTTTCTCTGCCACCATCTTGCCTCTTGACAACTGGCTTTTGTCTTGTGGCAAGCAGATCATGCCCTTTGTGTGGTAACAGTCTCAGCCAAGAACCTAGAAGGGTAGAGGGAAAATTACTTTTCCTCCCCACAAAGCTAATCTTAATAGATATGAAGATAGATAACAATTGTCTTAGCCATTTTGCACATTAACTTGTACTGTAAAAGTTTCCCACCTCCCCATTCACTGCATCTATAAACCAGATCAATTAAAACTAGACTCAGCTTTGATCCTTCCATATGCTGGTTGGCACTCCTTCATCGGCTAGGAGTTTAGGTTTCTAATTTTTTTAAACCCCCTGTTTACAAACCTTCTGCTTATTTTCAAATAATGCAGCAATGCTAAAATCCTGAGCCAACAAGACTTAATTTTCGAGAACCAAATGCTGAGCTAAATAAGGATACAGTATCTTGGACATATGTGGACTAATGAATACCTTTGTGAGTAGTTTGGTTTCTTTGAAGAAAAGTGTTTAAAATAACTAAGTTTGCGTTATTTTCAATGGCTGTATTGTAATAAACACAATATTTTAATTTCCATTTTAAAGGTGGAAAATGGACTTGATCAAGATCTTCTTTCTGCTACATACCAACCACTAATACACACACGCACATGCATACACACACGTATATTCTCTGTCTCCACTAATTTCCATCTTTAGTCAGTTGAGATTAAAGACAGCTGATAATAATGTGATCCAGCCAAGCACAAAAGGCTCCCATGATGTTCACTGGGCGAACTGAGGTAGAATCTGGTGTTAGTGCTCTGACTCTGACATTTTCTTAGATTTTTCTTGTGTTTTCTCAGATTTAAAAAGAGTAAATAAGAGGTATTTGATACAGAAAATCTAGAAGAGATATAAACATTTTCCATCTCTTGAAAAGCCATCCTTGTTTTCCCCAGCACTATGGATAAAATCCATTTTTATTCCTCAGAACCTCTTATGTAGAAATTGTAGATAAAATTCTTAAAAATACAAAAGCAGAATCTTAAATCTATGTATGTAAACCATTCCCCTAAACAAAAATAACTTCAAATGTCACCTATTGTGCATCAATTTCAATTTATTCTTCCCAGTAACAATTCTATCCACATCTCTCCTTCCTGTCTCTCTCCCCTCTCACCTCTCCCACCTAGGAACACACACTCCTATTTTAGTCATTTCTTTCAGGCTTTATGTAATCTTTTATAATCTGTTTTTCTGTGCATAAGTCATGTGTCACTTTCACGAACCATTTTCACAAACCTTCAAGCCTACTCTGTTTTGTCTTATATTAGTGAGGTGTTTTAGATATCTTACTCCTAGAATAGAATACAGATGGGTGATTTATAAAATGTCCTCTCTTTCATTTCACTACTTATGGTTCTCTCTGCGTATACTGTTGGCTGGTTTTCTGATTAATACAAGGTTAGGCACACAGTGGCCACTTATTGAATGCTTGATTAATGAATGAATGCACCATTTGCCAGGTTGTTGAATTAAAGATTTTGAGAAGAGAGCGATTGCCACATATACGTGTCTTGACTTCTTATTTTGCTTACAGAAGTCTCAAAGTCAGGGTTTATTTTATATATTTATTTTATATTTACTCAGTGCCTAATACAGCTTCCTACCCACAGTATGTATCATAATGCTGTCTTTACAATTTCTGGTTCTGTAACTGTGTTTGAATTGTGGCTCTACCATTTATTAGCTGCATTAACCGTTCTTAAGGTTCAATTCCCATTGTAAAATGCAGAAAACAATAATACCCAGCTTATAGATTTCTTTTGAAGATTAAATAAGATAATGTGACAAAAACATGACATAATTGTTCATGTCATCTATTGCTGCTTAATAAACCACCTCTAAAGTGGCACAAAATAAAAACTATTTTATTGTGCTCACAAATTCAGATGGGGAACATTGGATTCTGGAATCTCAGCTCAGAAGACTCAAATAGCTGGGGATGCATTAAATGCTGGAGGTGGAATCATATGGAGGCTGTTTACTTACACGCTGATCGTAAGGACTCGAAGAACAGGCTCCCCTATGGTTGCCCACTAGTGCTCCTACATGTAGCCAGTCTATGTGGCTTGTGCTTCTTAAAGTGTGGTGACCGGGTTCCAAGAGGGAATATCCTTAGAGGGGTGTCTGGAAAGCAAGTGTTCCAAGAGAACCAGGTGGAAGATGCATAGCTTTTCTGACAGCCTCAGACATCACGCAAAGTCATTTCATTAAGTCCAACCTAGATACCAAGGACAGGAGAAGATATTGCTGTCATCTTTGTTTAACACAATCTGTCTAATTAGTGCTTGACATATACTAAGTGATCAAAAAACATTTTTGCATTATTGTAAAGGGTGCTGTATCATTATAATGTGTTCTTAGGAGTATTGTTGGATTTGTCGGATTAGCAATGGGCTCTGAATTTAGTGAGCACTCCGAGTTCAGCACTTGGGACAGTGACTCACAGGATTGGCTCTCAATCATTATTAGTTGAATGAATGTGAATGATTTGGTGACTGAGCTAGTTCTATCTGCTGATCACACTTTTGGGATCTTGATTTCCTCTGATACATTTCCCTGGAATGAGCCATAAGGGTTTGGCCACTGAGATGACTAGAGCCTGTAGATTCATGATTCTCATAGAGTGGACAATGAATAGTACCCAGTTCTAGGCTGTGTGTCCTCCTATCTCCTCATGGCAACATTGTTGAGTATGCTTCAGCCCCTTGGGGCTGGGAAGGACAAAATGTCCTTGTTTAGACAATATTTAATATACATGAAGGCAACTCCATCTCGCTCTTCTTTGCTGGTTCCTCATCTTTTCAATTTCCAACTGGAGTGCCCCAGGACTCGGTCCTTGCACCTGTTTTGTTCTCTACCTAAACTCCCTGGCTTAGTGATCTCATCCAGTGTCATGGCCTTAAAAACAATCTATCATCTATCTATCTACCTATCTATATCTATCGATCTATCATCTATCTATCATCTATCTATGTATGTATCATCTGTCTATCTACTATCTTTCTATATATCTATCTGTCATCTATCTATGTATGTATCATCTGTCTATCTACTATCTATCTATCTATCTATCTATCTATCTGTCTGTCTGTCTGTCTGTCTATCTATCTATCTATCTATCTATCTATCTATCTATCTAAAACTTTTACATACACATAATTTCTGGTCCAGGCTGCCTACTCTGCACCTCCACTTGGCTGTCTAATAACAATCTCAAACTTAACACATCCAAAACTGAACTCCTAACATCCCAATACCCTTCTGATCTGCCAACCTGCACCTAGAAACATTCTTCCTCTTTCAGTCTTCCTCATCCTTTCAGTAGCTCAGGTTAAAATCATCTAATCGTTTCTGTCTCCTTTCTTTCTCTTACCATCAAGTGCAGTGTGGAAGATAATTCTCTTGACTTTAAATATATTGTCCCTGTTTCTCACAACTGTGGCTATGGCCCCAATCCATTCCAGGATCACCTGTTTTCTGCATTATATTCTCATAGTCTCCTCCCTGGTCTCAGTGCTTCTGCGTTTGCTTTCCTCAGTCTAATTTCAACGAAGCAGTCAGATTGGTCGGGTTTTTTTTGGTGAGGAGGATTAGCCCTGAGCTAACATCCGTTGCCAATCCTCCTCTTTTTGCAGAGGGAGATTGGCCCTGGGCTAACATCTGTGCCCATCTCCCTCTACTTTATATGTGGGACGCCTGGCACAACATAGCTTGATAAGCAGTGCATAAGTCTGCACCCAGGATCCGAACCTGTGAATTAACCACTATGCAACCTGGCCAGCCCCTATTTATTCACTTACTTTGTTTATCATTTATTCCTTCCCCAGAAAGGAAGTTCTATAAAGGCAGGGATTTTTGTCTGTTTGGTTTCCTTATTTTCTCCCAGCTCCCAGCACAGTGCCTCTCCCAGGCACTCAGGAAATATTTTTTGAAACAATGAAGAAATTAATAACATAAAATATTGCAATATGTTTATATTCCAATGAAATAAACTTAAAATAACTTACTATCTATAAGACATTTATCAAAAATCATACCCATCGAAAACACTCAATATGTTTTTTTCTCATAAGCTAGATTTTTTTCAAGCATTCTAAGTTATTTTGCTTCCCACAGAGGCTCAGCAGCTGCAGGCCCTTTATTAACTGCTTTATGCGCATCGATGCAGCTTTCCTGGTAAAAAAAAATCTTGTATATTAGAAGTCATTTTAGATTCTAGGAGAATCTGGCTCAATTTGTATTTTCAATTTAAATATATTATTATTAGAAATAAAAGTTCCCTGTATTCTTTGGGAGATATTACCATGTGCTTTTAAAATACTATTTTGTAAGTTATTTTTAACAAATACAGGAAAGTTTAGTGATTTCAACTGTAAGACAAATGCAGACCAAGTCCGGTCAAAGTTTTAGTCACTATTATCAAAGTATAAATGTTCTGGTCTTACAAATATGTTGAGTGCAAAAGTACGTGGCCAAGTGTAAATTGATCCTTCACGTGTGAAAATAAGATCAAGAATATAACTTAACCTTCTACACCTAGGCTAGTAATGACTATGAGTTACATACATCATGAAATTTAGGTGGTAATTTGGCTATGTGCTCTGTTTTTTCAAAGCTTATATGGAGAAATGTGTAAATACTTCTGTTGTTTACTGAGCTTTCCAACAAATGAGTTACTTTAGCTCTGTAGATTTCTCTTAACAGCCAGAGAAAAGATGAAAAAAAAACCCATTTTATTTCAAAGGTGAACTGCTTTGTTATATTTAAAAGACATATATTTGGTTCTACCACTTTTGCTTGATTTTTAACTCAGTTGTCAATTTTGTGATATATTGTTTGAAAAAGCCAAATTTAAATCTGAGTTGTTACACATGATTGGCTAAAAAATTAAGAGTATTGAGAATTGAGTAAACATTTATGGACTGGTTGATTTATAATGACAAAGGTTGCATTATAGAATTACGAATCCATGTATATTTATAAAATATAACTAATTTTCTGTGATGTTAGAAAAGTTCCTTAGAGTCATACATTGAATAGGATGAATGTAAGAAAAAACATCCTAATTCAGAAGGAATTATCCCCTTTGAAGAACTGTCCTTGAGGCAGATGATGGGCTTACAGCAGAATACCTAAAGTAGAAGGGCCCCACCACAATCTAAACTGGGATTCAGGTTGTATATATCTGCTTGGAGAAGTGATGGGCTGAATGGATCTCCAGGAGCCTCATTGAGCTGGGGACTGTGGAAGCTCCTGGGAGATGGCTCATAATAAGCAAAGACAAAGCCAGACATGGTGGGCTGCACTCAGCAACAAGCCTTGGTTATCTTAGGGAAGCAGAGTGGTGGCTGGCCGTGAATCCATTCAAGGCCAATGGCTTGTGTCTGGAATTAGAAGAAGAATCAAAAACACTGAACCAGTTTTTTTACTAAAAGCATTTTAAAATAATGATGGACAAGCAACATTGTCTTCCTTACACAAAGGGGATGAAAGGCACTGAGCCATTCACCAGAGACCACTGCACATCTTTGACATCGGAGAGCCTAGATGGAGACATTGCTGCCTCATGAGAAAGAGCAAAGCAGCATCTCAGAGCTTCTCCTTGAGCATAATCCTTGAGATTCTCAGAATATTTTGCAAGTGTCACCTATGAGGTGAGTGTTAGTAAGTTCCATGAGAATTTGGGTTGATGTTGTTCATATGATCCTGTTTGTCCCTAAAGGTTGGTCAGGCCTAGAGAGACTCACATCACACTAAAACCACAATGTCAATTTCTGCCTCATGGGATTATACATGAGGATTGACTGGCTAGCCATGTCTGGTGTATAATAGTTGTTCAACAAAAATTTATTCAATCAATGACTATTTGGAAATAACAGAGCAGTACCAGAGTGCTCCAGAACAAATCTAACTTTTTTGGAATGCAAGGTTTATAAAGTCCTAGGGGCTGAGTGTGAAGTCTACTTCTGAGACTTGTTCTATGATCTTGATCAAATCACCTCCCCTCTCCGTGCTCCCTTTTCCTCATGGAATATGAAATGGATAGTCATTTCGCCATGGTGCAGTGTAACTGGAAAAGTGATACAGAACACTCGATGTCATTATTGTTTCTCCTTTGTGCTCCTTCTGTAGGTCCCAAGTGCTCGTTCCCTTAAATTCAGGCACTCAGTGACCTTGTAGTCTCCTTTTCGCCAAATCCGATGTTAACTTATTCATATTAATATGTTTATATTGTTCACATAATATACATTCCCCCTATTCTTTCTGACTCTTTCTTGAACAGTATTGGGGTATAATTTATATACCATGAAACTCACACTTTAAGTGTGCAATTCGATGATTTTAGTAAGTTTATAGAGTGGCACAACCTTCGTCAAGATCCAATTTTAAAACATTTCCATTTCTCCCAACAGTTCCCTTGTGTCTGTTTACAGTTAATCCCTGTTTCCACTCAGCAACACACATTCAAGCACATATACTACATTTTTCCCAGATAATTACATTTATCATGTTTTTAAAAAGTTTCAGATATTGAAGAGAAGATGTTGAGGGAATAAATTATCGTTAACTAAACAGGCTGATCAGATAGCATAGTGACTAATGACTCTAAATGTTGCCACAGAACTACAGCTATCAGTGTCCAA
This sequence comes from Tapirus indicus, assembly GCA_031878705.1. NCBI lineage: Eukaryota > Metazoa > Chordata > Mammalia > Perissodactyla > Tapiridae > Tapirus > Tapirus indicus. The sequence continues at coordinate 23,456,878 of CM062939.1, read as the reverse complement.
TGTCTGACTTTTTCTGATGATATCTAACAGGTACCTTTTGCTCTCTGCCTGAGATAGAACTCTAAGGTGCCAGTGATGCTGTGGAGGAAGTGATCTACACATTAATAATACCTGGGTGGATTGCTAAGAAGGCTTCATGGCTAAGTAAAATGGAAAGAAGTGGGCTTTATCCCTGCCTTTGCCATTAACTGACTGTGTAATATTGTATAAGCTATTTGATGTCACTGAACTTATTTTCTCATTTATAAAGTGGGAGTAATATTTATTTTTCTTTTATTGCTTCATAGGGTTGTTATAACATGGAGGGAAATGTCTATGAAAGCACCTTGTGAATAAACAATCCCACACAGAGGTTAGTTATTCCCCCTCATCATTAATAAAGTTAAGACCAACCGTGTCTACAGTTAGCTCATTTTACCAAAGCTCTAAACCCGAGCTGATGAGTAAATAAGGTAAAGAATTTTTCATCTGTGTGTTTATAGACTCTGTGGTTCATTAGCAACATGGATTGAAAGTAATTAGTATCCATTTGAATTACATTTTTGCATCACTTGAGTGGCTAAAATCTTAATATTAGTAGTGCATGTACAGAACTTATTGAAATGTTAACATAATTGTATCTTTAAGTCCCAGAAATCTAGTGTTTGACTCTTCCTGATGAAATTTGCCAAGAACTTTCATCTTTCCACTTGAGAAAGAATTTTAAGTTGCTCGTGGCACTCAGCGGGAGGCCCCGTACACAATGAGGCTCCAGGTTCACTCTCTGTCAAGGTTAAAAGCTCAATACAATCTTGTCTTATAGAGTAGAAGCAAGCTATTTGAATTGTCTTTAAGTGGAAAGAAATGGAAAGGGGAATTTATGAAATTCTTCAAATCCCACTTCTCAAACATCTGCTCTGTCAGTTTCCTCTGCTTTTGAATGGAATCCATTGTTGAATAAAGCCATCTGAGCCTTCTATTGCAGAGCTTTCTTCGTCTTGCACACGGCAGAGAAAAGACTTATTCTTGCAGGCATACATTGCACAGCTTGAGAAGATTTAACAGTACAGATTTTAAGTCCTATTTAGGTATTTCCTGTTAGGGTGCCATATTTAGTGGATCCGCAGTCTTGGTATTGTTTGCAAAGAATATGCCCATTCAGAAGAGCTGAATTTAAAAGTATATGAGGACATCAATAAGGATTTTTCAAATACAGGTTCATCATAATCATTGCCTCAATTATTCTTTCACTAAAACTAAATCAAGAGGAATAATTGATAATAAATAACTTAATTCTCCCTCTTGTTTCTTCATTGCATTGGTAAGAGAAACTTCCATACTTTCCTTTTCTGGGGTTTCTTATTCTCTATTTGATCTGTTATCAAATTTATCTATTACCTATACTCTTATGGTTTGCATACTTTCATCTTGAGTTTGGATGGGTTTTGATTGATTTTTAAAATTTTAATTATAAGTACAATCTAAATGGTTTCCCATCATGCTCAAAGATCAAACCTCTGTACCCTGACTCCCATAATCCTACATGGTTGAACACTGGCCTCTCCCTCCGGCCTAATTTTCTCACCTCAGGTTGAGCCATTCTTTTGAACAGTTAAACTTTAACCTCAATCACTCTTTGTCTGTCCTTCTTACTTGAAAAGCCTTAGCATCAGCAGTCTCCTCTTTCTGGAATGTTCGTCACTCTGATCATGCCATAGCTAGTGTTGTAGGTTCAGTTTCCCAGGAAACAGACTCTGAGGTGGAAATTAGGACATAGGGAGTTTATTAGGGAATGCTCTTAGGATCAACATTGTGCAAGGGAGGAGAGCAGGATTAGCCACAGAGAGAAGTTGGGCTGTGACACAGCCTCAGTGAAGGCCTCAGGTGACCCCACATGGAACTCGGAGGGTGGGTTGGCCCCTTAGAATTGTCTGGAATTGGGTTGAGGGGGCCAGGCCTTTATTCTCCATCATTAACAGTTACTGACTGAAAGCTGCTGTTGGAAGAGGTGTGATCTTGGGCAAGACTGCTCCAGTAAGAGAAATTTCCAGAGAGGGCTAACCACTACCAAAAGATAAACTGTGGCATATTAAAAATTTTGAGTTTATTTGATCAAAAATAAACTTGAATGGGGCAGCACCAAACCAGAAGTAGTTAGGCTCTGGCAGAGACTGTTATAGAGAAGAGGCGGAAGCAAAGAAAAGAAATTATTGATTGGCTATAATTTAAAGCCTAGTTGCCTCCTTGTGATTGGTTGTTGTTAGGTTTTGATTTTGTAACCTTGAGGCATTTACAGGCTTAGATTTTGGTTTGCTTCCATTGGCCCCGTGGCATTACAGCCATCTCAGTCTAATGGTCTCCTTGTTTAATTATTTTAACACAACTAAGAGCTCTCAGCCAGCAGCACTTCCAGCGTCAGTCCTCAGGGAACTCCAGGTGGTCCACCACGGAGTCCAGTCCTGCTGTCTATTTCTGGTTATTCAGATCTCAGCCTAAATGTCACCTATGCAGAAGAGCTTTTCTTGATCACTGTGGCAGACACACCCTAAGATGACCCCTAGTCAGTCAGACGCTTGTATAATCCCCTCCCCTTGAGTGTGGTGGAAACTGTGACTTGCTTCTCTTCAATAGAATATGGCTAAGGTGATGGGATGCCACCCCTGTGATTACGTTATATTATGCAAGACTTCATCTTAGCAGACTGGAGAGAGAGAGAGAGAGAGGGAGAGAGAGACTGTCACTGGCCTGGAAGAAACAAACAGCCTCACTGTGAACTGCCTATTGAGATGGCCACATGGCATATAACTACAGTCATCTCTAAAACCTGAGGCTGCTTTCAGCCGAAGGCCAGTGGGTCTCCCCATCATGTAGCCTCGAGGAAATGAGTTCTGCCAACGACCTAGTAAGCTTGGAGCAGGGCTCTGAACTCCAGAGAGAAGGCACCTTGGCCAACACCTTGACTGCAGCCTCGTCAGACTTGGGCAGAAGACCCAGGTAATCCGACCCACGGAAACTGCGATAATAAATGGGTGTTGTTTTAAGTCACTAAGTTTGTAGCAAGAGAAAACTAGAATAACCATGCAATCTAAAGTAGACACTAAATTATTCCATATCGTATCTTTCTGTTTTAATTTTCTGCATAATACTTAGATCCATACAGTATTTTGTTTATCATATTATGTTTTCCATCATCAGAATGAAAGCAACGTGAAGACAGTTACCTTGTTTATCTTATTTTTAGTTTTGTTCCCAGTATATAGAGCAGTTCAGTGACATGAATAAATGTACAAAAATATATGAAAATTCTCCTTCATACTCCTTTCCCCAGAGTTCACCTCTATTGATATTCTGGCAATTCCTTCCAGTTCTACTTTTATTCATTCATGCGTGTCCATGTGAACATATGTATATTAAAATCCTTTAAGGTGATTTTACTTTATGTCTCATTATTTGACTTGCTGTTTCCTTTTAACATATTTTAGAACTATTTCCAAGTCACTTCACATCAGTTTCATTCTGTCTTTTAATTACTGCCTAACATTACATAGTATGGATACATTGTAATTTATTTACTATTTCCTTGATAACATGTAGGTAGTTTACATTTTTTAATAATATCACTGTTATTAAACAGTCATACAATTTCTTTAGATACATTTTCATGTAAATATATCACTATTAGTATATAATAGATCCTACAAATGGAATTGCTAGAGTAAAAGTTGTGTGCATGTCATTTTCATCAATTTTTCTTACCTGAGCTGTTTCAATAATTTGTTAAGAGGTCATGTCATCTCCAGGTCTTCCTCATTCCTCTATCCCACAGACTTTTAGTGTTTTGCTAACATATCTCTGATCGTGTCATAAATAACCTTAAAACGTTCAATGTTTCCTTAGAGTCTGCCAAATAAAGTCCCATCTCCCCAGTCTGGCATTCTCGGCTGCTACATTGTTTTCCTAACCTTCCAGCGGCATATGTAACTATGTACCTCACACGTTTTATTAGTGCATTAGTGGAAAGATCTTCTATTCTCCAAACATCTCTGGCAATTTGTCTTCTACATCTCTCCCTTTTTCTTCCCTGCCCCGGAATGCTACCCTTTCCCCACCGTCTGTTGCCCCTGCCCTTCCATGTAGCTCCAATGCTGTCTTTTCTAGTTAAATAATTCTTGAGTTTCCTAGTCTTTGAATAATGCTTTTATATCTGTAGGGATTTTTTTAACAGTTCACAAATACTTTATGTATTTATTATGTCCTTTAATTCCTAAAACAATCATTTTACGTAGGTAATAGTATATATGTTTTGCAGATGAGCCAATTGAGATTAGAAAGTTTAAATGATTTACCTAAAGTAGACTTCTTTTAAAAGACAAAGTCTTCTAACTCCAAGTCTAGTGCATGAACCGGTATGCCATGGCTGCCTTTCTTTCTTCTGAATCCCTGCAATGCTGTGCCTATGCTAGTGTGGTCTCTGGTCCTTGCTCAATTCTGATGTGCATTTTAAATATTATTTTTGTTATAGTATAGTCCCTTCTAGGGTATAACCTCCTTGAAGTCAGGACCTTCTCTTAATTTAATCTTTTAAAAAATTTCCCATGACTCCTTATTTGCTCAGTGATGTTTAATTAGTGAAGGAAGATGAAGGACTCGGTTACATATCCATTGTATTTAACGGGGAAAGCCATATTTGTGTAGAGAAAAGCCTGTTTGAGTCTGGCCAAGCAAAGCTCCTTTTTGGGTTATGTGCTCACGTGTGCGTATCACTGGCCTTGGTGATGCACTGCTTTCCTTGCTGAAGGTCTGCGTCCACTTGGTCCCCGGGCACTGAAGCATGTGCCTCAACCAGAACTTATACAAATCAGTTTATAAGTGCATTATGTAGCAATTTTTATAAATACCTGATTATCAGTAATCAATCTGAGGAACTCAGTGGGGATTTTAACCATGCTGAGTCACCTCCAGCAGATTGAAGGTCAAATCCTCTCTCCACCCCAGTGCCAGAGGCTTTGCTGAGGACAGGACAGGCCAAGGTCATTCCTGGATGCGTGGATTTTCACATGAGAACTGACTCTCTAGTTTACAATGAAATCTGTAAAACCGCTCATGCATGCTCAGGGACAAACCCACTGACCAAAATGAAAAGTGAAGATAACATTGTATATTTGCTTGCATGAATATTTTCAATATTGATTTACTTCACTCTCTTAAGAATTCTTGACATGCAAAATATCATTAATTCTCCCTTAGAGCCATGCTATCAAGATGAATAATCTATGAGAAAACTGACTCTAAGTGAAATTAAGATGAAGTCATGAGTTAATCACTGCTTGTTTCTACACCAATATCTTTTCCATCTTTCCAGCCCCCATGTTCTGCCTGACAATTAGAAAAATTGTTGGAGGTTATGACCAGGTCTTACAGGTCAGGGCATATTAAAATCTGGTGGGCAGGCCCTCTTTGTTTCCTCTCAATGGCAATATACAATTCTAAGCCTTTCTCACAGTAATTTTAGTTAGTTTGTTTTTAAATTACAGAAGCAGTGTTTGTAAATATATATATATATATTTCCAACATCACTGAAGAACATAAACAGTGAAAGTCTCCATTGTTCCCTCACTTTTATTTCTATGAATAGTAACTGTTAACATTTTGGGTTACATGATGTGAGAGAATAAGTGTGTGTGTTTAAGATGTATTCATGGTATTCCACTAGTCTGCAAATTGTTATTTTCTCTTCAGAATACATCACGGATCCCTTCCATGTCAATCCATAGCTTCCATCCTCCGCATCCTTCTGGTTCAGGCTCACCTTTTCACACAGCTTCCTCTGCAATACCGGCCATGTTTATGTGTTTACTTGTCCAGCCATTGGGAAAGAGCGGGTCAAAGGTGAGCGTGCATGTGGCGATAGTTACATTACCCTGCAGCTCCTTGGAGGGGCCTCGCTTCTTGTCCATTAACTCCATGTTGTGTGAGTGCAAAATGATCTCTCCTAGGAATAGACTGATCACCCCTAATGTCTGAAAGTAAGCTGTAACACAAAGTAGAACATTTTTCTTTTTAAGTATTGATCACTGAGTCATACCAACCTCTGGACACTTCTCTGTGATTTGAAAGAAAAGGTCTTGAGCCTGTCAATGCATTTTCATTTCATAACAATAACTAGTGGTTTCTAATGGCCTACATATTTTTTAATAGATTTTAGTTTTTAGAATAGTTTTAGGTTCACAGAAATGTCGAGAGGAAGGTACAGAGATTTCACGTATGCCTTCTGTGTCCACACATGCATAGCTTTCTCCATTGTCAATGTCCCCCACCAGACTGGTACATTTGTTACAACTGATTAACCTACATCGAAACATCATAATCACCCAAAGTCCATAGTTTATATTAGAGTTCACTCTTGGTATTGTATATTCTATGGGTTTGGACAAATGTATAATGACAGGTATCCATCATTATATTGTCATACAGATAATAGTTTCACTGCCCTAAAATATTCGCTGTAGTTGGCCTATTTATCCAGTTCTTCCCCCAACCCCTGGCAACCATTGATCTTTTTAAGGTCTCCATAGTTTTGCCTTTTCCAGAATATCATATAACTGGAATCATTCTTCCATTCACTTCATTTAAGTTTCCTTTATGTCTTTTCATGGCTTGACAGCTCATTTCTTTTTAGTGCTTAATAATATTCCATTGTCTGGATGTACCACAGTTTATCCATTCACTTACTGATGGACATGTTAGTTGCTTCCAAGTTTTAGCAGGTATGAGTATAGCTGTTATAAACATCTGTGAGCAGGTTTTGTGTGGACATAAGTTTTCAGCTCCTTTAGGTAAATACCAAGGAGTGCTATTGCTGGATTCCATGACAAGAATATGTTTAGTTTTGTAAGAAACTGCCAACTACCTCCGAAAGTGGCTGCAACATTTTGTATTCCCACTAGCAATGAATGAGAATTCCCATTGTTCCACATCCTTGCCAATGTTTGGTGGTGATCAGTGTTCTGGATTTTGGCCATTTAATAGGTGTGTAGTGGTATCTCATTGTTGTTTTAATTTTCATTTCCCTGATGACATATGATGTGGAGCATCTTTTCATAAGCTTATTTACCACCTATTTATCTTCTTTGGTGAGGTGTCTGTCAAGGACTTTGGCCCATTTTGTAATCAGGTTGTTTGTTTTCTTATTGTTGAGTTTTAAGAGTTATTTGTATATTTTGGAGAATAATTCTTTACCAATTATGTCTTTTGCAAATATATTCTTCCAGTCTGTGGCTTGTCTTTTCATTCTTTTGGTAGTGTCTCTTGCAGAACAGAAATTTCTAATTTTAATGAAGTCCAGTTTATTAGTTATTTCCTTCATGAATTGTGCTTTTGGTGTTGTATCTAAAAGTCATCGCCAAACCCAAGAGCATCTAGATTTTCTCCTATGTTGTCTTCTAGGAGTTTTATAGTTTTGCATTTTACACTTAAGTCTTTGATCCACTTTGAGTTTATTTTTGTGACAGGTGTAAGGTCTGTCTCTAGACTCCTTTCTTTTTTTTTGGCATGTGTATGTCTAGTTGTTCCAGCACCATTTGTTGAAAAGACTATCTTAGCTCCATTGTGTTGCCTTTGCTCCTTTGTCAAAGATGAGTTGACTATATTTATGTGGGTCTATTTCTGGACTTACTATTCTGTCCTATTGACTTATTTGTCTATTCTTTTGCCAATGCCACACTTTCTTTATGACTATGGCTTTATAGTAAGTCTTAAAGTTGGGTCGTGTCAGTCCTCCAACTTTGTTCTTCTCCTTCAATATTGTGTTGACTATTCTGGGTCTTTTCCCTCTCCATATAAACTTTAGAATCAGTTTGTCACTATCCACAAAACAAGTTTCTAGGATTTTGATTGGGATTGCATTGAATCTATAGATCAAGGTGAAAAGAACTGACATCTTGACAATCTTGAGTCTTCCTATCCATGAACACGGAATATCTTTTCATGTGTTTAGTTCTTTGATTTCTTTCATTAGAGTTTTGTAGTTTTCCTCATATAGATCTTGTTCATATTTTGTTAGATGTATAGCTAAGGATTTAAATTTTTTTTTTCTTTTTTTTTTTTTTTTTGTGGGGAAGACCAGCCCTGAGCTAACATCCGTTGCCACTCCTCCCCTTTTTGCTGAGGAAGACTGGCCCTGGGCTAACATCCGTGCCCATCTTCCTCCACTTTATATGGGACGCCGCCACGGCATGGCTGACAGGCAGTGTGTCGGCGGGCGCCCGGGATCCGAACTCGCGAACCCCGGGCTGCCAAGCGTGGACTAAACCGTTGCGCCACCGGGCGGCCCCATGATTTAAACTTTTTTTGATGCTAATGTAGATTGTATTGTGTTTTTAACTTCAAATTCCACTTGTTCATTGCTATTATATAGGAAAGCAATTGAACTTCAGTATATTATCCTTGTATCCTGCAACCTTGCTGTAATTGTGTTGGCCTACATATTTTAAAAGTCATATCTATAAATATAATCAAATTATTCAGATCGTTTAAACATTTAGCAGATGCTATGTGTGAATTGGTGCTCGTTTAACATATTCAACTATTCTGCATGTGATAAATCATATCAAAATTTCATTTCCATTTATGTTGACTAATCAAGATTTGAAGCTAGTTTTTTCTTCCTATCTTCCGACGTACATATATATGCGCATATAGATATTTATGTACATAAATAATTATTTATTCAAATTAAATACCACTTTTAATAAACTTCTCTCATGGAATCCACTTCCTTTTAGGTAAAGAATAAGGAGAAAGAACCACATACTCTAATATGGCTTGAGAGAAGTAAAAATGTCTCATAATTTAAGTAATCATTGCAAATTAATGGGAAAAAGGTATTTTTGGTTGAATGTTCATTTTCACTTATGCCTTTGTATGTTTACCTTTTCTCAAAATACAGTTTTGTGTATCTGGGGCATAATCTTACTTTTTAACTTTTTTAAAGATCCCTCCAGGTTCATGTTGGAAGATGTTCTGCCATTCTAAAAAGGAGGAAAAATATCTTCCAGGTGTAGAATTCATTCATCACTCTCAGAATAGGGAATAGAAATTCTCCCTTGTCTATAACATTCCAGATTGACTACTGTTCATATTAAAATCTGAACAATCATCCTGATTTCCCTAGGAATATTTAATTACTCTTGATATCCAAGTCAGAGAGTCTGGTTAGAATATGTAGTTTTCTCAAATTATAATTTGGCTTACATTGTTGGGATTTATGAAGGCCAAGCCATTTCCCACACAATGGCACACAATAAGTAATATGTGCGCATAAGTAATGGCACACAATAAGTAATAAGTAACATGCACATTTAAAGATATTTTATTATTCATGTCTCTACTTTGATTATTGATTTTGATTTTCAACTTCCCTTTTCAAAAGCTTTTAAGATAGTATTTATCCTCCAGCTTAGTGGTCAGCAAACATTTTCATTAAAGGACCAGATGTTAAATATTCAGGTTTTGTGGACTGGAAGGTCTTTGCTGCAAGTCCTCAACTCTGTCTTTGTAGTGGGAAAGCAGCCATAGACAATAAGAAAAAACGTGGGCATGACTGTGTTCAAACAAAACTTTATTTACCAAAAAAACATAGTGGGTCCGATTTGGCTCACAGGCCTTAATTTGTTGACCCCTGCTCTAGCTTGATGTTATTCATAGTTATTACCAGTCTTGAGTGAGATAAGGTACTTGTACCAGAATGCAAAACTACATAGTGCTTTCTTTACTGAGGAAGTCGTGTTACGAAAAATATTTCATTTGAAGTAAATATTGTTTAGTGACCATACAGTTGACTTACATTCTGTTGCAAACTCCTTATCTCACCACGGACCAGCACTGGTCCATGGCGGACACTTTGAGTAGCACTGTTCAAGCTTATTCTCCTATATATCAGTCTCTGAAAACTTTGCAATTTATGACAAATTTAAAGCTATTTTTTCCAACATAGAGAGTACTTTTACTGCAACTTATTTTGTTGCTATTGTTGGAACTACAGCTCAAATGAAAGGCAAACAACAGGAGTTGGGTTAAGGATCACTTACTTCTCTCGCTGCTGTGGAGGAACTATCTCTTCAGCATTCATAGACCTTCTCACCTGGTTCTCTTCATTTCCTAGATTCAAGAAATACTCATGTTGTGTTTGTCTTTAAGGACAGCAAATGTTGAATCTTTAACTTTTATAGTAAATTGTTTATTAAAGGACATGTTAATTGGGTGATAATTTTAACTTTTTATGTCAAATAGTAATAACAGAAAGGACATTTGGAGAAAACTTACGCACATTTACCAAATGATTTGTTTATTCATCTCAGAAACATAGAGTTAAAAATGTTATGGTAGGTTGCCATGATAAGTACATGTGAAAAGCATTTCCCTTCATTGTCTAGGTAATTTAGGGGAGTGTAGAGCAATGGATTTATATATTTGCATGAATTTGCAAGACAATACCTACAATTTAAAACTGTTACTGTGGATGTATTTCCAGCATGTTCAGTCTTCTTCAAACAATAGCAAACATGAAATTTTAAGTATGTGAAATTAGGAGGTTATGTTCTTTCTTTCTTCTGTCCTTATCATCTATATGTGACAGAATTTCCAACTTTGCAAAATCTGAACTATTGGATGTTTTTCCGTACCGTATAACTTTTATCAAATTAAGCACTTAAGCTTAAAATGATTATACACATTGGTCATTCAGTTTGAATTTATGTCTTCATTTTTTTCTATCCTATCAAATGACAGTTTAAAATTTACTAAATGGTTGCATGTCAAATCTATCATCATTTGAAATTTTTCATTTTACCAGTTGTGATTGGTGGATAATTTGTGGGATGTTGTAACAATTCGTTACTGCAAACAATCTTATGACACATATTGCATTTCTATTCACATTTTTTAAAGAACGTATCAATATTCAAAATGCATAAGATTTCTTTTATGAGTAACACAGCACCTTTCCCTTCTCCCTCCAATCACTCAGAATAGGTTGCAAGTCTTGGCTTCATGTGGATTTTAGAGATGGGAAAGAAAGTATCTCAAAAGATAAAGTGTGGATTGGTAGAACCATATGTTGATCCTTTCATTAAGCATTTATTGGTCCATTATTCTGCGTTCAGAATCTCTGTTTAAAACACCTAAAGATAACAATTCAGTTTGATAGGACTTCATAAATGTGCTTTATAATTTAGATTTAGGTTTTCATGGTTTTTATCAATTTTGTCACATACAAGCAGGGCTGTTTGATCATATTCTATTTCCTGGCTTCAGTGTTTCAAGGCTCTCCAGAGCAGAAATGAAAGATTATGAGTGTGCTACATTTCTATAGCTCTTTCATTTCTACCCCAACCCTAGCTTACTTTCATGTCTGCAATAAAAATTTTGATCCAGGTCGGATTTATGTGAACATTATTTTTTTCAGATTGACCTACCCTGTGACTGAATTTTGCAATGAAACCTTATCAGCTTGTTATACACCACTGCAACTGGGCACCTTAAAATTAGATGGAAGAAACAGAATATGTTACCAAAGGATGTGCTGACTGGATAAAAAGTAGGTTTTACCTTGTTTCATATTTTTTGAGCATAGAAACCACTTTAAAAGTTTGCAAGTTTTTAAAGCATTAACTCCAGATATTTTAAATGTGCTAAGGTTAGAAAGTGCAGTGAAAAATATAAAACATTGTGTGAAGGAAATTCTGATGTACTATCTTATTAAAGAAAGTAGAATAGAAGCTCAGGAACATGTTGGAAAGAAACCAAAAAAGCTAGGTTTTCTTGTTTTAACTTTCCTACCGACTGGTTCTGAGACAGTGGGTAAGTCGTGATCTTCCTTGTGTCCCAAGATATCTACAGACTTCTGATTCTCATTATAGTCGATTAGTGTTACCACTCTGAATTGACATAATTTTGACCAAAGTCTAAGAAAAAGTGTTTTATTCAGTTCATCCAAAATAGATAAATGTGTAATGTCTCCAAGACAGTTTGGAATTGAAAATGGCTCATGGGACTTCCCATGACTATCTTGAAAAGTGGTATTCCTAGTCGTTAAAATAGCTACTCTGCTTGGGTTTGAATCTTAACTCAGCCAATTACTAACTGAATTGGGAAAACCTTCCTCATCTCTCTGTGCATTAATCTCCTCATCTGTAGAATGAGGAAGAATACTAATCTCATAGCTTTGTTGTAAGGCTTAAATATTTAATACATGTAAAGCATATGGAACAATTCCTGGGATACAGTGGGCACATAATAAATGTTCTTTCTTGTTATTTTGTTAATATTATCATTAGCACCATTACTGTTATTTTGGAGTCCATTTTGGTGTGAACCTGGAGTCCAGGGTTCTAGATTGAAAACCATTGATCTAAACTCATAAATTCATTAGATTGAATTGTAATTTAGAAAAATAGTTAAAACTAAACAAGCATTTATAAAATAATATTCTCATTGTTTATTAGAAAAGTTATAAACTATTAGGCATTATGTATATACAGTCTAAATGGTTAAATCAAAATAGTTTGCCCCATTCTGTTTTGACTTTCTGTATTGACTTGTCAAAGATTAGCCAGAATATGAACCTTATTTACTGACAAACACATCAAAGACTTTTCCATCCAAGGATGTCCACAGGCTGAAAAATAAATTGTTCTTTTGGAGTTGGCATTATTTTATCCAGAAATCACTTCTAGTTTTAATTTCCAGCAGTGTTTTATTTTTTGTGTTGATAACTATAAGGTAGATTTTCTGTACTACAGTCTGAGGTTGCTACATTTGGACTATGTGTCCAAGTGCTTGAAGAGCAGAAACTTTTCTGAGTTATTTATAGTCATACAAACTATGTGAAAGACTCTGGGTAAATAAGATATCATATAAGAGAGTCTAGTCTAACATACACCATATTATGATAGATAATAATATACTAAGGTTATTCTAAATTGTAGACGGCGCTGTGTGATATATTTCCACAAAAGACCATTCCAGTAACACAAACATTTGGTTTATTATTTCACTTGAGAAGGTTGGTTTTGCCTGGGCAGCTCTGCCTTAAAAGTAGAACAGGTTCCATCTGGTGAAGCATCTTATCTAAATGTTGCTTGGAATACTTTGTGTTCTATATCAACGTGACACAAAGTAATGTAAATTTAAACAGTTGCCAGTTTGGTTTTATTTCATTTAGTTCTGAGCTCTGCAGACATTTATTATCTAAGGTCCACTTGGCACCATATAATAACATATCATTAGCACAAAAACGTACACAAACAGCATCACTGCACTTTTTATTTAAATGTGTAGATTTGCCCAAGAGCCGCATTGTCGCTTCTATTTATTAAAATATATTGCCTTAAGAAACACTATCACAATACTTCTCCACAAGATCCTGTAGAAAGCTCTGGATTTTAAAATTTTATATTCTGATATTTTCTTCTAGTAATAAAAAATCTCAGTTTCTCATAAGCAATACACATTTGCAGAACCTCATAGGAATTCTGATTTTTAAATTGAAAACATTTGTGATAATGGGAAATTATATTACAATTTTTAATATAAACTATTATAACTATTTTTACTCATTCTTGCTTGAAAAGAAATGGCCTAAAAGAGGTTTTAAACTTTCTCCTTTAAGGTCTTTGTACTTTTTCTCCCTTTCCACATTCATAATATTTTGTTAGCTCTTATACATACAAGGAAAAATACCAAATATAAACATGAAAAATAGACTATCTAATAGTTATAAGTTGAAATATACTTAATTTTAATAGGAAATGATTAAATTCTCAATATTTGTCATATAACTTGGTCCATAATGATAGATTCATTTGGAAAACTCAGAATCTTCCTTTTTTTCTTCTGTAATAATAATGTTTTTTATTCTCTCACAGCTAGTTTCAATTAAAGTTGAAAATATTCATATCATAAGGAAAACAGCTAATTTGTGTAGACTACTTAGGGCATTTCTATATTAAATTTTGTTCTATGTAAACTTTAGAATCTTATTTGTTGGATTTTGATCATCGAATATGACACTTTGTTTATAAAATGGTCCATCATTTTATGTCACATTTAGCAATATTTCTGCATATGTGACTTTTCTGGAAGTCAAATCATGTCTGATGAATTTGTCTAGACACTTCTTTATAGGAATTAAACAAATCTAATTCTCACAATTTGTTGTTATAATTAAATATTTCACTCAATCTTTCTGTACATGTCCTAGGGAAGATTGCACAGAGATTGCTAATGCTCCATGTTTGTTTTTAAGCAATACTTGAAAATATATGATGACATAGGAATTTATCAATCTATTCACAATATTATTAATAAAAGTTATATTAATAATCATTTGACATCTAGCTAAAATAGATAAATATTCATTTAGTTTAAGATCTCAGGGAGATAAAGGTAATAAAGACTGACTCTACTGTATTTTAAAGATGATGTAGTGATACTGTCACAGTAAACATCTGAAAAGAAAGCACTATTTTATATTTTAATATTGGATTATCTGTTTTTAATATTCTCATTATCTTTACTGTTCTCCTCACCATTCAAGCATCATTAAGGGTCTTTATGTCCAATGCTGCAAGCATACAATAGTCAGAAATATCCCTACTTTTAACTGTCAGGTGCTTTAAAGAAAAAAGCATTTAGAGAATTTTATAATCTTATTTTAAAATATCAACAGCTCCAGTCTGGATGACTCGGGACATACAGTTTATACCAGTGAGAGAGAATTGGTGATGAGCTGAGATAACACGAAGGGCTGGATCGTCAAATCAGACTCACTTGCGTGAGAACTCTTACCCAATAACAAGCTTTAGCGATAATTTCAAGACAACACAAGATCAGGAGGCAGAGGTGAAACAAGGAAAGATCCAGGACCTTCGATGTAGTTATCAAGTTACTTCCTGCCAATCAGGACGTGCTCTGGCTTAGGTCACTATCTGGGCCTCTACGTGATATTTGTGGCGACATAAATGACAGAAAAGAGGGTCATTTTGCTATGCCCCATTGTCATTTTATTTCCAGATGGTTGTATAGTTTATGTAATATTTTCCAGGGAGCCATGCGCTGTAAATTACTAGATCCCAGATTTGTTTAGTACAAAAAATCCTAGACAAATCAAGTATATTCTGCTAAAATATTTTCAGAGATAAGGACTCTTGAGAGACACTACCATTTGTTTGTGGACCAGGAGAACTGTCGTTAGCATGTTCACAAGGAGATTTGGCTAGATTAGCTTCTTTGCTTCTCAGTGTCTTTCCTATCTCCCTCTTCTTGCCACAAGGGGGATTATGGATTGCAGACATTCTGCTTAATGATTTTCTTCCCAGGAGCCATTCTTGAAGAAGACGGGGTTAACCACAGAGCAAGAAAGAGATTGGGGGAAAGTGCATTTAGTTTAATGTTTGCTAGGTCTTCAGAAAGAGATTCAGTCTTTGCTGTAGCCTCTCATCAGCTGAGTCCAGGGAGAATGCATGACTCTGGAGACACCAGATAAATCTGGAGGTATCTCAGAGCTGAATATATCATAACTTTGGAGTCTCAGGGCACAGCTAAGCAAGATGGCAAGTATCTTGGAATACCAGAGTTGTAGGTTATCAATGGTTGAGTGAGGTGCCTTGTGGATCAGCCTGAGTCAAAGTGCTGTCATAGAGTTTTGCACACGCAGGCCAGGCATGTTGAAGGAAGATTTACAAATTTACTGTATCTATAAGAAAGGTGTGGAAATAGATGTGAGAGCCTCACCATTGGAAGAAGGGATATATAAGTGCGGACCTGTCAACTGGAGGTCATGGTGGGTCAGAGACATCAACAGCAGTTGCAACAGAGTTAGAAGATAATACTTAGACCAGGAAGGATCAGCTGGCCTCAAGGGAGGCCAGTGATGGCACACGACATTACATGGGCAAGATGTCCTTGCCTCAGTTCCAGGAAAACATGGAAGGCCACTTGGAATTTATATTACCTCGGGGAAAGGAGAAGAAGGAGCAAGGAGAGAGAGTGGTGGAAAGAGAGAGAGAGAGAGAGAGGACTTGATTTGACTCAATTTTATATTGGAAAGGGCTATATTACCTTGAATTGGCAAGATAAATTCTTCTGGTAAAAAAAAAAAAAATCTGCAAGCCAAATCTCATTCAGTTATAGGACAATAAAAATTTTACTTTTTGAAAGATTGAATTCACGGCAGTGGAAATACAAATATCCTCTATTACCTTTGCTGAAGAATTAAAAATAATAGAGGAAAATTGTTTAAGAAAACGGTATGCTCTTACTAGTTGGGTTACCTTGATCACGTTACTTAATCTCATTGACTCTCAGTTTCTTTAACTCTGAAGTACCACTATGCCTATTCGTACAGTTGAGGTAGAGAGTAAATGAGATATAAATGAAAGCACATAGCATGTGGCCTGGGACAGGTAGATTCCCAATAAGTGCTTGGAAAAGCATAAGCTGGAGCAATGTAATTGACGTGATATTACTTATTTTGTAAATTATTTAGCTCCCACTTCCACACTAAGGCAACTCTTCTAGAACCCTCTGAGATTTGAAGTAACCATTTTTGCTCCTCTGCTTCTGGAATCCAAACATTGTGGCAACCAAGTTTTCAACTGTTACTAGAAGTGGCAGTCTCAGTTGCAAATGAATGAAAAAATGTGTCAGGTACCCCAAAGCCCCTTTGTATTACTGTAGTCATAAGTGTAATCAATCAATGAATACTTACAGATGCTGATCTGAAATAATCCTTGCATTTCTAGAAATAATCCTCTATAGCATTCCTTTTTTTTTTTTTTAACACTGATGTTTAATTATTTGAATTCATTATGGGACTTTTGCTGTCCCATCATAATTTATATGAGAAGACAAGGCAAAAGCATTTGTGATATTTCATTTATTTATTCACTTTATTTTACAATATCCGTGGAAATACTGGTATTATGGGCATGTGTGCATTTTCAAGAGGCTCTACTCTCTTCAAAAGTAATAAATAATACCTGCAAGCTATTGGGAGCACTTGTTCTCTTATGAGGTCAGGAATGTGAGAGTATAAAAGATGCAACATTTCCTCAGGATATTTTTTTAAGCACCAACCAAAAGTCAACCAGTGTCTTCATTTTCAAAAGAAGTCCACTGAGGTTTGCAAACTCATTTGTGTTTGAATGCCAGAATGATAGGCAGGAAACTAATTAGAGACCAAAGGCTACACTGCTCTTTTGTCTTCCTCTGGATGGAGCACTTTTGAGGAGCTCCTTGACAGGGAAGCTTGAGGGAAGCATATGGCTGGGTTTATCATTCTTTAACAAGGAGTTAATCCAAAACAAAGTACATTTCTGCTTGCAGTTTTCTGAATTTTAAAAGAAACTCCAAAAGAATAAGAGAAAGTTAATATTCTAAACAGAACTTTACAAATTATCTTTGCAGCAAGTTTTAGTAAAGTAATAAATATGTTAGTAGGGTTAATTTTTCCAAATAACTAACTAGAACTCCAAAATCCACATTAATGTGCAAATTATTTGGAATTTCTAATTGCAAAGAAGGAAAATGTGGTTGATAAAATAATGATCTGGAGAAGCAACCCTAAATTTATGTACCTTGGGATTTATAATAGAAGGAATTGGAAATTATAGAAAATTAAATTATGTGTTTATTTCCCTTGAAGTTCACTGATATGGGATTGAAAACATCGAAATGAAAATGAGAAGACCTGGTTTTTACTCTCAGTTCTGTCACTACCTAGCTTTTTGACCCTGAGTTCTTATTTTCTTCACTGGACCTGTGTTCTCTCTTAGGTGAAATAAAGACATGATATTAAAAGATCTCTAATTTCCTTCGTTCTAACATTTTCTGAAATTGCTTCATCATTTTTTGCTGACTTTACTTCTGACTTTTGCAACGCTCATCATAAATGTATGATGGTTTTATCTTTCCTAACTATACTTTTGAGACTATACTCTGAGGCATTGCAGACTGAAACGAGATCCATTTGGACCAATATACCAAAATGGACATTATTTAAAAAGGAAGTAAAAAAAGATATCATCACTTGGAACCGGGAGCTCTCAGTTTTCAGTGAGAAGCATTTCTAATTCTCCTTATGCCTTTAGAAATGTGTTAGGAATCCAGTGACAAATTTTGCTTTCTTACATGCTCACAACTTTCCTTGAAGTCAGTAGGCACTGAATAAGTGTAACGGGGTAAGAATATGGCCTTTGTAACAGGTGTCATTGCTATCTGTAGCTCTTGTTCTTATCCTATATAACTGTCAAAGAGTGTTTGTCAAATCCAGTTTCAAGTCTGAGAAGTCAGTTGCAGTAGGCTTTTGCGTGCCTGGGCTGAAGCTACAGAGACAGAGGGACTGATGCGCAGGATGAATTTACTGGTCTGAAGCCACTAATTACAGAGGCTGTGTTGGAAGAACCTGAAATGCATAGATGAAAAATCCGAAGCTCTTAAAGAGATTGGAAGGAACATTTTCATCTAAAGAAACCATGGAATTTTAAATTAAATACAATTGGGAGATGATTGTGTACTAGTTTAAAGTCATCCCGGGCATTATATTATTACAGACTTTGAATCAGTCATTTTGAGCAAGAATAATACTTAAACCTGATTTTATTACCCTTTTCTTCAGAATTCTAGAGATAAGAGAAGGAATCTCCATTATGTTAATCACTGACATGAAACTGAAATTAGAAATGAGAATAAAGTTAACATCCCGGAAGAAAGAATAGACCTAAATCCACAATTACTTGGAAAATATCTTTATTTGCTGTGCATAGTAGATAAAGCCTCTCTCCAAAATTATTTCTTGAATTGTATTGGTGTGGCCAGTTCACAAGAAGTTTTAAAGCCGGTCTCACAAAATCAAAATAGACAAATAAATATATCTGGATGGTATCTGTCTGAGAGATTTGAAGGAACCCGAGGAGAAAACTAGGGTTTTATGAGACAAAATGTAAACTTTATGTTTAAAAAGCTTAATGACATTTCAAATTTGATCATCCATTTAATTCAACATAAGCAAGTATTTAGCCTCACCTCCACAGTGGATAACCTGTAGACATTTATAAACAGAAGAAAAAACCTGACTATTTAATAAAATGGCGAATTGGAAAAAATAGAATATGGGATTTTTTTACTCTTCCAGTGACAAATCGTGCTAATTTAGGTTATATATATAAAGAAGAACTCACTTTATAGAATCTAGTGCTTGAATTTCTAAAGAGTATCTTTGGAGGCTCTACATAAACTAGATATAATATATTGTATTATATCTACATAAAACTACAAAAAACTGATGTAATATACTATATCAGTGTAACATAAATAGTCACTTTTTTAAGAAAATGACTTAAAGCTAGAAAACAAAGGATTGAGACACAGTTCTGTGCTAAACAGACCTGTCAACATCTGCATCAGTAGAAAGGTGTCAGGTTAGTTTCCTGTTTGGTAAAACGGCAAAACTATAGATTTTTTTTTTTTTTTGCTGAGGAAGATTTGCCCTGAGCTAACATTTGTGCCAATCTTCCTCTATTTTATATGTGGGTTGCCACCACAGCATGACCACTGATGAGTGGTGTAGGTCCATGCCTGGGAACTGAACCCAGGCAGCTGAAACAGAGCATGCTGAACTTAACCACTAGGCCACTGGGCTGGCCCCTAAAACTACAGATTTTTTTTAAGCAGTTAAATATTTAATAGCTATTGATATTGGTAGCAAAAAGCATCTTAGATTCAGAGATGGTCTTCTAAGGTCTTAATTTACAGTGATGCAGGAAGAGATAGTGTAATTTTTGAAAACAAAAAAAGTAGTTTACCCAGAGAAATTTTTTTCAAAGCTAAAGTGATAAAATGGACAGAAGTGGATATAAACATTTAGGCTCAAATGTTTAAAAAAAAATAGAAATCAAATCTAGATATATAAAATCATGAATGACATGGATGAGGTAAACAATATTTTTCTACAAAAATCTTGAAATGCTAGAATAAATGCACATATTCAAAACCTCAGCAATGAAAAAAAAGAATTTTATTTGATACAATGAATAACAGAATTTAAAGAATCTGCAAGTTATCAGTTATAGAGAATACAGTTGAATAAAAAGGATTAAAGATTTTTTTCTTTTAATCAAAGAGCCACATATAACTTATTACAGAATCTGTGACTGGTTGTCAAGGGGAACACCATATCCCACAGTATTACTTTTAGGGCTCCAGAATGCAAATAAATATGAAATCCACCAGGGGGTTAAATATGACAATTCTTGTTTGGATCATTTGAAGAAATTGTTGAGCTAAATGGAATTAAGTTCAACAGAACAAGTTTTTACAATATACATAAAGAGAAATAATTTAAGTAATATTAAACAAAAAACGACTTGTGTTAGTTAAGCACTGCAGAAAAAATTCACTAAAATATTAATGTTCACAATAAGCTAAATAATCTCAAAAATAAAATACTGTTGTTAAAAATTATTCACCCTGTTTATTGACTTTAATATTATATATAGAATTGGACAAAACTGAATAATATTTATTTACTAAGAATGCATGTAAATGTACACTTTAGTTTTCAGAAAACTTCAAATATGGTTGCGGGATCCATTCATACATGAACACCAGCCTTTTGATTATTAATCATTCCTAGTTACTAGTGAAGTCATTCTGAGTTTTGATTATGGAATATATATGAAAGACTATCTCTTCTGACTCATTGTTTATAATATCTCTTTTACAACTAATCATATGCCATTTTGTGACATCTTTTTTTAAATTTTTATTTCTAGCAAGCTTATCTATCAATTTTAAAATTGTTTAATTTTTCTTGAGTTCAAACAGTTGTTTTAATAGTCCTTTACATAACACTTGCATAGTAGACAATCTATAATTGTTAAATTTCCTTATATATTTACAATTTTGAAATTATTTAGTTAAAATTACTTCTTATGAATTTTACTGTGCTATGGATTGAATCTAGTTTTAGATGAACCTCATATTATACCTGTTTCCTATGTAGAGAGAACCTGGCTGTAGTTATTGGCTTGGGTCATTTTTCATGAAACACTCCTACATGATATCTTGATCAAAATGTAAACAGAAATTGCATATTTTTTAATGGCCCCATCACAGCTGGATAGTACTTTTAGAACACTGCACTTCAGCTAGGGAGGCTGTTACCTATAGATCTTAAGTTGTCTTTTGTTGCACATGTTGAGGAATACAGAAAGCCAGAAGGAAACAGTTAAGTGCTTGTCTGAAAAATGAGAGTTCATTATCAGCATTAGAAGAAGTGGTTATTTTGTTTACATATAATATGGCTGCAAGTGATTTTAAATTGCCCATATTGTTTCTCTGCTCTGGTGCAAGGCATACACAGCAGGAACTGTCATATGCTTATTGTGGAATTCAAGAACAACCCATACAAGTTAGCAGGAAATAGGATCAAGGAAGAGGGTATGTTTGACTCCCGATTTTACTGGCACTGGGCTCTTCTTAGCCAAACAGGCAACATCTTCCCCATTTGATGTGGAGACCAATTAGCAGTGACAGCTCTGTTAGCATTCAGTGACAGTCCATTTGGTCATTATATACTTCTATTTACAAATTAAATAGTCAAGATAGTCTCTTAAGATTTTTATAAGAAAAGTGAGCCAAAAAACTGACTCTGATAAGATATTGTATATGTAGATAAATTGTGTGTATTTGGTATATATAGAAAAACCAGGAAATACTCTGGATCTGTAAAAATGTAATTAACTAAGTAATAATTATAAAAATTAAGTTATACTGATTGCATAATTACATATTTTAATAAAATTTAAGGAAACAAATTTAAATCAATAAAAATTTCTTTGTAGGTGTTGTGGAGTGTATATACAAAAATTACTTCCTGTCTCTAGAAGTAGTAAACAAACAAAAAGTTAAAAAATAACAGAAAATTTTTTTAGAAATAAAAATTTTTTAAAAAAGATACCCCAGTGGTGCATGATTGATCGTGAAATGAGTGGTATAAACAACGAGCCAGAGGAAATATTATTTCATGTGTATTTCATAACTAAAACTCACATCATTCACTTTAATAAATGAGCTAAGAATGATTATTAATCTCCAGGTCTGGTATTCATATGTGAATTGGTATTGCTACTTATGTCATATGAAATGTATTGAATGTGAAATGTAAATGCTTAAAAGTTTTTGAAAACAAAAATTTGAATCCATCACTTGGCTAAACTTTCCTTTATATATAATTTATTCAGCATTCTATTCTTCCGAGATTGAGTAAAGATGAATTTCATTTTATTCTCTATTTAGGATACCATAAATTTTGAATTATTAGAGCCTATGTTATAAGAGATTTCACAAGTCTTTAAGAGTCTGAGTCAATATGTACAGTTTTTTTCTTTCTCCATACATCTAAAATTACAATTTGTAACTTTCCAAGAAACTTGCATATTTATAAAGAAAGAATAGCCAGGCTAGTAAAATTAAAATTCACATCTCTCTGAGGGAAGCATAGGCTCATACAGAAGGGCCAGGCCGGTTAGTCTGAGCAGTACTTAAGATCCAAGCAGTGATTTAGTGTCATGCAGTTGCTCTGTCTTTTCCTCTGTTTTTACGCAATGAATTATTGAGGAGCAACCTTGTTTATGTCATTAAGATTAAATCTCTGTCAAAATTGACCTGGAGGAATTCTAAAAGGTCTGGGAAAATGAGTTTGGTATTAACAATGATGCCAATTTTTCACCTTAAAAACTGTTGCTTTTTCTAACGTCCTAATTTGTGTATTTATGTTGTGTGTGTGTGTGTGTGTGTGTGTGTGTGTGTGTGTGTGGTGTTAGGAGGGCAGAATGAAAAATAACCAACTGAAGAGTGGGTAGATAGATATTCCATTAGAGATGTCACATTTTATTTTGTACATGAAAGTATGAAAAGTTTTGGAGTGTCTTAGGTTGAATGGGTACTATTTGTTAGAGTTGATATATTTATAGATGATATATTTTTCTCTTACATGAAATTCAAATAGATGCTAAACTATGAAATACTAAGAAGACAGTACTATTATATCTGTTTAAAGAGCAATAGGTATTAGAATGAGAGATATGATGACTTGGGATGTTATCATTCTACTTTAGTTTTCAAAATTAGTTTTAAATAATTGTTTAATATATGTTAGATGCTGAACATGGAATGTGATCATCCCTGAAAGACAACGACTTTTGATTATGGATGCCCTGTGCCTACATACTGTGACAAGGTCTTGTATTAATAAACTACTAGTGAAAAATTCATTTACATCCAAATCCAGATTTGTGTTGTAATGATACTTTAGCTTAAGAAAAGAGAGAGGGGCCAGCCCTGTGGCATAGTGGTTAAGTTCAGCATGCTCCACTTCAGTGGCCTGGGTTCTCAAGTTTGGATCCCAGGCGTGGACCTATACAACTTGTCAGCTATGCCGAGGTGGCGACCCACATACTAAAATAGAAGATTGGCACAGATGTTGGGGCAGGGTGAATCTTCCTCAAGCAAAAAGAGGAAGATTGGCAACAGATGTTAGCTCGGGGGTGAATCTTTCTCAACAACAACAACAAAATTTGCAAAAAAAAAAGAAAATATAGAGAATAAAAAAATACCATTCTGAATTTGTACTTGAGAGATTTCTGGCATTATAGGAAAAACCTCTTGATCTTAATATTTTTACAGTTCATGGCCACACATGTCTCAAAATGTGAAATTATTTAACAAGCGTCACAGTTTTATTTAATGATCTCACTTTATTCTTAGAACGCATTATAAGAAAATGTGAGGTAAAGGAAATTTATGGGAATTCAGCACATTAAATGATAATAGGGATCAGGATCTAGTCCTTGAACCCTTCCTGGCATAAACTCACATTGACTGAGTTTTCCAAACTTCATTAATTGATTACTGTTCTCATCACATAGATCCTGTTTTGAAAGAGATATTAACCCATATAGTGTTGTTCTATGGTGCTACATCTTCCTTTTGTGTATCTCATTTCTCATAGTCTTTTATGAAGTTGTCATAATTCCGTGTGTAGAAGAATAGTTTGAGATGATTATTGAAAACCAAATGGAAACCCTCATAGGCATATTTGTGTTGTGTGGATACTGTGGGAACTTTCTATCTGGAAAGACTTGTTCGGAGTGATATTCGATAGTCTTATACAAACCAAAGCTCATATGATGGGTAAATTATTAGACAATAGAGTTTATAATCGTAGTAATGGTGCAAGTCATAGTAATACTTACCAAGATATCTTATATTTATATTTCTATTCATAGTTTATAGAACCATTTATATGCATTATTTCACAGGTATGATTAATTCCATGATCATTTATTCAGTGTTTATTGATGACTCAGGTGCTCAGAAGGAGCAGAGACCAAAAGAGTGGTGAGCCACACTGAAAATTACCACGAAGTTAATTTCCACTCTTAGTTCTGAAAACATTTGCCTAATTTAGTTTTTTCATTCATATTTTTATTTCTCCAACATTAAAGGGAGGAATTTCCCCCCTGAATTTCTTGAGAGATTATATGGTCTAGGAGTCAGACTAGACAATATTGAGAATAATATTTATTTGAAACGAAGAAAGCAAAATGATTTAGATTATTCCTTGAGGTCAAAATGAGTGACATGTTAAAATTTCAATACAAAATTCTACTTATTTCCTTGAAAGGCACAATAACATTCAATGAATGGGGCATTGGGAAAAATAAGAGCCTACATCAGGATTTTCAGAGTTAAAAAATGTATAGCAAAATAATAGCATCTGAACGACTTCACTATGGAAAAGGGGATAATTCCCCATAATGTCAACATTCCAATTTAGATTTTAATTGTCTTGTACTTCCGTCTATGTGAACAAGTCCAATAAAGGAGAGAGGGAAGTTTCATGCAATTTTTTCCTTGCTGTGATTTCATATTTTGAACTAATTGTTTTTACTGTTTATTTTTTCTTGTTTGGACAACAACAAAAAAAACCGAACAAAATGAATGGAGTTTGAAGTAGTATAGGGGCATAGCATCTTTGTTCAAATAAGAAATTCCAAGTTTAGAATCTGATAATTTTTCTTATTTTCAAGTGACACAATAAAACCAAAATCCAAATCTGCTCTGTCCCTAGGTTCTTGAAGACTATTTTGGGACTGATAGAATTTGGGGGTTACTTTTTGCTCACAAGTATGGGAAAAAAAGCAAATAAATTCACTCTTATCTTGTGAAGCCAAGCAAGGAAGCATGGTTTTAATACTAAATTCCTGTTTTTACAATTATCATAGAAATAATTATGATTTGGAACATAATTGTTCTCAATATTCAAACCTCTTTAGAACACTGTAATACTTAGAGCTTGCTTTGAAGGTAAGAAAGCTCTGCAAACAGGTAAGATGCCCGAGAAAATACTGTGAAAGAGTTAAGTCAGAATAAAACCGGCAGAAAAAGGTGAAGTTATAATAGGGAATATTCAATTTGTTTTGAAAGATGTCAAGACAGTCATGTCAGGAGCTAATACGCAGTTGGTTTTGTATGCATGCTATTCAGTTACAAGAGGGATCGTGAAAAATTCCCAGTGGCTCTGCCACATTTCTCTCTTATTATTGTTCTTATTTTAGAACTTTGATTTTTGTTTAAAAAAATACATGAAATGCCTACCTCAGGGCAAACTCTCTCACCCCATGTGTTTTCTATTGAAATGGCTGCGATCTACAGCTTCTAGAGATAAAGTGGTCCATTTGTTTTATGTAATGTGATACTATTCAGGAAATACCCTTGATTTTTAGATTCAAGAGTTGAGGTTTCAAATATTTACCATTTACCTACAAGTGCCCCATGATTCAACTGCCACCTGTTCCTGGGGTCACGACTGCTTCTGGGTCCCCTGCTCACTCTCTCTCCCACCCCCTTATCCCATCTTCTTCCTGAAACATTGGTCCTGCCCCTCCTGCATGCCACTCTTGACTTTGAAGCGGATTGGGCAACATGCCACCTTTGTTTACATAGAGATTCACGCACTTTATAGAGCAATGCCAAAGACAGATTAGCACTGACGTTAGACTTCCTTCTTTATAGAATCAGAAGAATTAAAAATTCAAAAGAGAAAACTTTGGAGAGAAAAACACGTCAGGAACACTGGGCACTTCTCTGAAATGTTTCACACCTGGAATAAATATTGGCCATTTTGCTCTCTTCTCAGACACCTCCTGTCACTGCGGTAAGTGTTCTACATAAATGTTGTATTTGAATAAGCCAATATAATTATTTATTTACTCTGTCTCATTTCATGAAAACTTCAAGTTGCTTACACGAAATGAGTACAACAAATAAGAAGACACGCAGATAGAGTTTACGATATACTAACTGTTCTCAGCTGAGATTCTAGAACTTTCTGTGTCTATCTTTTTTGTTTAATGTCAATGTTTTGGTAACTACTAAAAAGCCTAACCGGTAACTACTATACAGTTAATGACTGGATCAGTTTGTGTACAGTGATCAAATCTCTTCTCTAAACGTTTTAAATTCCTATAGCTAATTGAAAAATCTAAGCAGCTGTTTCATTGTTGCCCCAAGGAGGGTGAGATCATCCTTCCCACTCAAAATTTGGTCTGGGTGTCAAGACCGAAGACACCACACGTAAACTATGAAGGTATGAAAAGATGTATTACTCACATAAATAGGATTGCTGAGGAAAGCAGGACAGGCTCCCCAGGTGGGCTGAAAAATCGCCCAAGAGAAGGGAGATGCAAATGGCTTTGGTTTTTCTTGTGGTTAGAGGTTGGGTGAGGTGAGGGTTCCCAGGTAGGGGAGGGACTTACCTGGTTTGAGCTGTCCGCTGGGGCTAAGGGAAGGATCAAGCTGGGCTTTTTCATCGGCTGCCCCGATGTGGGGCAGGAGGGAAAGTGGAAGAGATGGGGCCTAAAAGTTATCAGTCGTCAAAGATCAAAAATGGAGGCAAACTCTTTATTACAACAGCAGTGAAAATTACCCTTTTAAATTAGACCCTTGACAATGTCCCTCATCTCCACCTGCACTGTCACCTCTCTATCTCTATCACTTTTCTTTCTTTTCCTTCTTTCCTTCGTTCCTCTTCCTTCTCCTACCTTTCTTCCTTCCTTCTTTCCTCTTTTCTTCCCTTGTCTCTCTCTCTCTCTCTTCTTCCTTCCTCCTCCTCCTTCTCCTTCCTTCCTTCTTTCCTCCTTCCTTTCTTCATCCTCTCTCTCTCTTTCCTTCTTCTTTTCTTATTTTCATGGAATTGGTCACAATCTGACAGATGAGTGACTTTGTTTATTGTTGGCCTCTTCCAGCTACAATTGTCAGCCCCCAAGAGCTAAGATTATGTCAGTTTGTTTTGTTTACTCCTGTATCTTCAGCACCTAGACAGTGCAGGAAACATCGTAGACACAAAAATGTCCATCTTGGGCTGGCCCAATGGCCCAGTGGTTAAAGTTCTGCATGCTCCACTTTGGCGGCCCGGGTTCATGGGTTCGGATCCCAGGCGCAGACCTATTCCACTCATCAGCCATGCTGTGGAGGCACCCCACATACAAAAGAGAGGAAGATGGGCACAGATGTTAGCTCAGGGACAATCTTCCTCGAGCAAAAAAAAAAAGACAAAAAAAATGTCCATCAGCTTTACTAGACTGTACGCTCCATGAAGGCAAAGCTGTGCCTGTTTCTATAATGGTTGATTCTAATGATTCAGAGAAATGCTTCACACCTCAGTAAATATTGGTGGAATGAATTTACTCTTTAAGTTACTTTAATACAACACTTTTGCAATTTTCTCTCATATCTTTTATTTTCAAGAAAGAGACTAAATCTATCTTTTATGAAATCTTGACTCATTTAGGTCATGAAATACAGCAAGGACAAGTTTATTGAGTCTTGTTCATTTGTTTAAAAGTTTAGGCAGAGCAGCAAGTTTACCGAGGGAGTAGCAGTTGGGAATTCACTACTGATGACAAAAAGATGCTAAACTTTAAAACAATTTGGGGATTAGGTAAACAAAGCTACTCTTTTGTTCACAGAAAGCAACAAGAAATGTCTTAATTCCTGGAACACTAGTACATTTTCCATTTAAAATCAATTATATAGACTGCAGGACAGCACAATTGAAGTCAGGGAAAATCTAATGAATAACCTTCAGAAATTTTGTTCTGTGTGTTTGTTAACAAACCAAATATCCCTTCCCCAACACAAGTGAATAAATATAGACACATAGATAGGTAAATAAGTCAATAAATGAAATGTATAAATTAGCTGTTGCTATGCTTTCCAGTCTACCCCTCATCAGAACACAAAAGTTATTGTCTTGGAGCTAAACAATACTTTTTTGATTATTAAATGTTCTGAGAGTTAAGCTGGTTATTTTTATTTTTCCTTAAATATGTAGTTCACTCTAATTCAGTAACTGTTATTACAAAGGCATTTGATATTCTGCAGCTGTGCAATTACATGGCTGCCAAACTCGACGATTGATTGCCAGGCTGTCACAGCCTGGGAAAGGTGGCCTAGCCAAACCCTTTCCTGGTGTCCAAGCCTTGGTTAGGTGAGCTTTCTGCTGCCAGCCTTTAACTAACTGAGGGAGGTGGAGAGCTGTGTGCTCTTCAGAGGAGTCTGTTGCTCAGCAACCAGGCATTCCCTCTTAGGAAACAGGTCAGGAAAGAGGAAAAGAGATGAGGGGTGATTAAATGTTTGTCTGCCATCTCTGATAAAGCAGAAATCCTTTGAAAAGCAATCATTCTGGATAGATATCTCCAACCCACAGGGAAACAAATTAATCTCATTAAGCAAGAGGTTAATATCCGTTTGCTAGAAATGCTGCTTCCCCTATGACCTGAGGGAAAGTTTTAGAGGTTTTAAAAAGATCTAAGGCCCAGAGCATTACATTTGAGAAAGTTAGAAAATTTTAGTTTGGTATGGCCATCATCTCAAGGTCAAAGAAAAAAATTCATTCTTGGAAGACTAGAAAGGATGTTTTATTTCATACAGTTGACTCATATTTAATTATTCAGGGGAACTTAAATGTCATAAATTCTAGCTTTTTTTTAATGACATAAAAATGCACTGAAATGTCCTTCTTCTTCTATCATTACTTAGGAATACTGATTGGTGGTGTTTGTCAGGAAAAATTCCAAATGAAAACTGCACTGCAGATCTTAAATATCTCTAATTGAAAAATTTGAAGCAGAAGATGCTCTTCTGAAACAAAAATTCCCTTTCATGTATTAAATGATGTGAACTTGTGATAACTGTATACCATTTGGTGGATTTACAGTCAAAAATAATTAAAAATTAGTTCTACAAACATATGGTAAAACAGCAACATTTGGGTTAGGAATAGTTAGCAGAAAAAAGAATCCATAATTCTTTATAAGTCTACTTTTACTATTCTTTTTAAATCAAACTGTCTTTTTGTTTTATATTTTATCTCAGCTGGTCTAATTATACATGCTCAACGATCATACATGTGTTTTCTATCTTATGTGACTGATATGCTATTTAAAAGGGATAATATGCCACTTCAGTGACTTTTCAGTTAAGACCTTTTGAATGTTGTCAGGAAGTAGAGATCCTTGCTTTTAAGGTGGTGGTCAGTCAAGAAAGGGTGGCATTACCTCACAGGAAATAGCAAAGTGTCTACCTAGGACACTTCTAAATGTGGAGCTTCTCAATATGTGTTGATGGCTCTGCCAGAATCTGAAACTTGGTCCACGTAACTACCTATGCATCTATTTGTTTACAATTCATTCATTCATTTATGATTCAGCTTAAATAAGGCCAAAAAGAAATGTGAATAAATTAATTTGGCAATGATTTACTGCTTTTCATCTTGTTTTCTCAGTCAAGAATGTATTGGCTTTGAGAATTAAAGACAACTGAACATACTTAAAACCCATAGAAAAATATGAGGTGAGAGTCAGCCATCTTTTATTCACCAGGAGGTCGCTACCTTATAAATCTGAAAATCAACCTCTATTTTTGTCTTCTGTAAAATGGGGTTTAAGCTTCCTCTTACATCTTTGACGAATTATGTATTGGAGTGCTGTATGAGATTTCATTTTCAAAAATATTTTAGATCTTAGTAACAGTTATGTTATAGTTAAGAATAATATTGCTACATAACCAATAGTAAATATTTCTAATCTATCTATATAAAACACATACATACTTATACTTACATTTATGTATTTTTATATATATTTTTGAGTTTAGTTCATGTAGTTGTAAGTATTATGATCTTGTTTAATATTGCTGCATGATGAATAATGGAAATTTTTTTATCACATACACACATATTTATATTTTACCATGACCCTGTAGAATTAGTTCAATGGATTCCAATTGTAATTTTGATTTAACATCTCTATCTTTATATCTATATTTGGAAGTGGAACATTTTCATCCACGTCTTTCTCACTCCGACTTTTCAGTTCTCATCCTGGCAGTTACACTCATGAGAATCAGAGGGCAGAGGCTTTCTGCTCACTTCCAAAACAATATCCTGAACTTGTATTATTGCTAAGCTCCCTTCGCTAAAATATAAAGAGGTCACATTCTATGTGAGGGACAGCATTCCTCAAAACTCACAGAATTTAAAACTAATTTCCCATAGATATTTATATTTTAACATGGTCTGGTTGGGTTTAACTGGAAGAAAAGGTGGCAAAAATATGCTTATATTATTTAGGCACAGTGTACTTTTTCTTTAAATAAGAAATCAACACAAGCTCATATAACTTTTGCAGCTATACCTAACCTGTGGAAGTTCTTACTTTGTGGGATTTCTTCACAACTGTGACAGACTAGCAGTGTGTCAAACAATTTGCATCTAAACGTGATAACCAGGGAAAAGAGATTCTTTAAAATGTAAAGCTCAGATTAAGAATAAATTGCATATGCAAATGTGCTGATTTAGATGCAAAGGATGAATTCTAACAGTGGGGTAACTATAGAATTAAGACTAATTCTTTTCCTGAGTTCCCAGTAATGCTGACTTACAATTGAACCCCTATAGAAATAAATGTGACATCCAAATGGTTACCAAATGGTATGTTATGCTCTGTGACGTTTCGCTGAATTCTAAAGTTCAGAATGATCACATACCAAGAGGTGCTGAATTACTCTAGACCCACTCAGTCAAATGCGTGCCGTTAAATAAAACTCTGTGGAACGTTCTTTACATAAAATGACTTTTTCTTATTCAGAAGGAAAGTAGAGCAATTTATTTTTTTTGTACAGTCTATCACAAATAGGAATTTACTTTAATAAACTTGCTTTAATTTTTAAAGAAACTCTTGCAGTTTGAAAGTTAGTTTGCAGTGTTTTCAACCTCTAATGTGCTAAACGTGCAATCTTGCCTTTTTTCTGTCTTGTATCATTTATTAAGCTACATTTTCTGTGTTTAATATGAAAAGCAGTGGTGACCTGGGTAAGTGGACTAATGGGCAGAATAGATGATGCTATGGAAAGGCTTTCCAGCAAACTGGGGAGTTGGGATGTTCTGATTAGTTAGATATTCCGGTTAATTTTTTTTTTTTACCATATTTATATAAGAAATATTAAATGTGATAGATTTAGAATCCAATAAAAATGCACTTATATTCAAAGTTCCTACTCATTTTGATAGGTGTGAATTAATGATTATGGAGCAAATTTCAAAGAGTAGACTCATGGAGTGGCCCCTCCGAGGAGGATTTTCCTGGGGTGGACTCTGCACTCTAAAGATAGTTGGAGGAGCAGAAACCTACCAGTGAGGTACCACTCAAACTGTGCAATTACTAAAGCATAAGACAGGGCTGAGCAGGGAAGAGAGTAGAGAGGAGCCTGGAATGGGGGTTCGTTCCTGGGGCCAGTGGAGAGAAAGAGAAAGAAGTACGGAAGCAGTAAATATCTCCCAACTCTTCCAATGCCTCCCCGTATTTTCACCAAGGAATCCAATCCAGTAAATTCATAAAATATTGCAATTTCTGATTCTGCCAATTCCTTGCTACGAGGCCTTGGTAAGTTCACGTAACCCCTCTAAGCTTTAGTTTTCGACATGTAAAATGGGGTTAAGTGTAGATTGTTGGGTAACTGCAGGTTTAGCAAAAACATTGATAAAGTAGCTGGCACTAAGATTACTTGAGCAATTAATGGTTATTGTTATTGTTGGGTCTCCCAAGGATCCAGTACCCCAGGAGCTGTCTGTCCAGACCTACTCCGCAGCATGGATGCCTTGAATCACGGTTCCTACCATCCTTGAAACCCTCCCATGCTCTTCCACTACCCTATGTTACACTATTCCCTACTTTATCCCCAATATATTAGCCTACTGGTGTTCTTTCCATTCTTCCTACCATCAAATCTTTCACCTCAGAGTTTTTCTGCTAGCTGCTGTCAATCTTCAGATGGGTGACCTCTTATGTTCTTAGCTTAAATATCTCCCCCTCTCTTGGCCGTCCCTGAGCATCCAATCTAATCATAAAACTGTAAAAACATTTTCTATCAAATCCCCCTATTTTAATTTTCCTCTAGCAATGAGGACTATCTCATATTTTCTTCTTTGTCATGTTGGTTGATTGACTCCCCCCACCCCACTAGAAGGTAACCTCCAGGGGAACAGAACTAGGTTACCCTTCTTCACTTCTGTCTCTCCTCTACCTGCTCTGGTGCTTAGACAGACTAGGTGCTCAGTAGATATTGTTGGACAAATAAATCTGTAGTGTGAGCTGGCTGTGGGGTTATGTTTACATTGTCTAAGTGTGGAGAATGCTCCCTCCTCTGTGCAAGCATTAATCTCTCACCATTTAGATTGAGGGTTTCAGATTTCTTTAAGATATTCTGGGGATATTTTTCTCCCAACTAAGAGTTGATTGCTAACTACTGCTATTCTTCTCCTTCTTCCCCTTCCCCTTTCCTTCCTCCTCCTTCTCCTTCTTCTTCCTCTTCCCCTCCTCCCTCTTCTCCTAGCCAGGTTTACCTTAGTTTCTCAAGAGACCCAATTTAAGTTTCCCCCCCTCAGATTCAGTATAGAATGCAGTCAGCCTGAGATTCTATTCAATAAGGAATCCATTAAACATATGATGCTTGTAAATTCAGGTTTCTGTCTATGGCTCTTAACAAAAGTCTTGAACTATAAATTACCTTGTGTCCACTGAGAAAACAGCTCCATTGAATAAAAGAGAAAAATAATCTTCGTCGGGCCTCTGTTGACCTCTCTCTTTTTCAAAGGACACATGGAAGCTGCCTAGAGAAACTGCTGGGCCTCTCACCAGGTCCGAGACATGGTGACTAATAGTGCTCTGAATGTGGCAGCGAAAATCTGTTGAAACTCTAAAACTGAACAGGGCTTATGGAGAGCTGTTTACCTGGAACAAGCATTTTATTTTATCCTCTAAATTTTCAACCCTTTGACTTTTAAGAACATCTGATTCAGAAAATCATATATTATTAATTCCTCACATTGAACATAAATTCAGAAGTATCCAATATTTATTAATGAAAAAGAAAATGTCTTCCCCACTCTGTTCCCTTTAATAAAATTGAAGAGGTGCTAGGTTAGTGGTCTGCCCCGAGGACCGTCTTACCCTCTCCATCCTGCTGTCAGCCTCCAGAAAGCCTTCAAGACTTTGCCCCGCAACGGATGAGACTCCCCTCTTGATATTTAAATCCTATTACCTTTGAATGCCCTTCTTCCCCTGTGGAGTGTGGAGACATGATGGCTTCTAGAATGATGGAACTGGAATATTTCCGCCACAACCTTCCCTCAGTACCTTTTTTTTCAGTTCTGGTGCTGACAGTTAAACATTTAAGAATCAGAGAGCAGACATTCTACTCTCTTCCAGAACCATTTTCTGACCCCTTATATAATCTGCTCAGCTCCCATCTCCCCTCACTATAGTATGGAAAGGGCACATTCTATGAGTGAGGTCACTCCTCAGAACTCACCAGCTAAAGGAAAGGATTAAAGGAAAGGATTGCACCGACCAAGATGAGCAGACAGAAGTTGATTTCTTCTGATACTATTTCCATCAACAGGGAGAGAACACAGACCGAGTCTGAATACCAGCTCCACAGAAACAAAAGGCAGGAGCTTTTAAGAGCTGGGATGGAGGGATGGAGGGCCTCTGTGTTTGCTAGTTGACCAAAACCAGAAGAAAAGTAAACTTTCTCCTGTCATCATGACAGGAGGTAGTTGCACAACTTGGAGTAATGTGTCCACTGAAGTTAGGCTCCTATCTTCCCACAGAGACTGGGAGACAGGGGTGCTATCTTCCACGATGATTACGTTTCAAAGCAATGGCTCCCAGGTCCTTGAGAAAGACATTCCTGGTTGTAAAACTGACAAGAGGCTTTTAAAAAACATCGACTTCTCACAGGGACAGAGAATGGATTTACAAGGATGAGTTTTGTTAAGTAAATGCTCTAAGAGAAGGGAGATCACAGGCCTGGAGTGTAAAGTTAAGTCAAGATGAGGGGTATGGTAAGGCCTACTTGGTCCCCAAATTTGTTTTAATTTCCCTTGGGACTAACCTTAGGGGCACCTTCTAACGAGAGGTTCATCTTGCAACCATCTTGCCAACAATTTGCTTGCATTTTCCCTATTTTTCTTGCCTGGATTGTGATGATTTTGGCTAGCTTAAAGGTGTCCCTGGCTTAATGGTATATTTATTTTCTCAGCTTTATCTCTAAAATACCACAGAGTGCACTTTCCCAAATTAACAGCACAGTGAATTGCGCCGGCTCTTTGGCTGTCTTCATAGTGTTTTTTCACATTAACTTGCGTTCCAAAGTTATTGATTTTAAGCTTGATGAGCGCTTACGTGATATTATTAGAATTTAAAAAAAAAAATTATGTTATTTTATGTGAAAATAATAGCACAGCAGTAACCAAAATCATCTGTAGAAGTTCCTATGTGTATAAACAACAGCTTGGATCACAAGAGACTGTAAAAGTTGAGAAGTAGATATTTCTGTTTACCAGCAAAAGTACTGTCTCCATGGGAGGCAGAGGCTTAAGCAGAGTTTGTGATTCATTTGGCCTGCCAACTTTGCAACTTTGCCATTATTAACTGAACTTTAAAATTATTTGGGCTTTCCATTATTTCAAACTTTCTCATGAAATGGGTTAACGATATTAATCTACAGCAATGTGTGGGCCTGCATTTAAATTTTCAAATAGCACACATATTTTAGTTACAGGTAGCCACAATCTTAGCCAGTCACATTTTCAAAAAGCAGAAAATCATTTTAATTGCTTGGAGTCAAGTGCACGAATACTTGACAATATGTCCTCTCGATGGTTTATGACAATGATCTGAGCCATCTTTGCAAGCATCAGTGTGCTGATAATGCTAATACTCGGGCATTGGCTGGGGATGTTCTTGTCTTCATTTACCTGCCAAATGTGCAATAAAGATGTTCATCCTTTGGATGGCTGTTAAATCTTTTCTTTGAGGTTCAGTTACTTCCAAGTTTGTAACCACTATTTTAATTCATATGGTGCTTTAATTAAGTTATTGAATTAGAGTTACGAGGTATCATGCTGCATATCTAATATTCAATGAATGTCTGACATGACTTGAATGATTTGTTGAACAATCTGTTGTTGAGTTGATCAATCAGATCTTCTCAACACAAGAGGTTACACTTGATGTTGCGCTTTTCTATAATAGCAGTTACAGTAAAGAATGGAGCCATGGACTGGATAAAACATATACAGAGGAAGTGAGCAATGTCTGCTCTGCCCCAAGTGTGGTGATGAAATGGCAGTTTTCTGAACTTATGACAACTGTATGAGACGAAGTTTTTCTTCTTTTTTTCCAATAGAAAATATATTGCTTCACATGTTTAATTTCAATTAAAATTTATGGAAATTATGATGTGTGTTGGCATTTAGTATATTTCAAACAAAAAATGAGTGGCAACCAAGAAAATGAAGCACGGAAAATGTTATCAGATTGTTTAATGCTTAGAAATTTTTAGATAATAGTAGAGATTTAATCTAAGAGCAGCCGAATTTCTTGTTATTAGAAATGGCTTAATTCATCATAGCTCCCATTTACAACAAAGTCATCATTTTAAAATAAAGTTTATTACTATCTATCGAAAACGTATAAGATTTTGCTGAAGCTAAAGTTTAGGGTTAACTATGGAAGCTGGCACCCTATGTTTTGCTTCTTCCTGGTGATTTGGCATTTGAAAGGACAATTAAGCAGTGTCTAAAGCTTTACTCTTTCATCCATGAGATATGAATTAATCACATACACTGGGTTTCTCAAATTGGGGTATGAAGGTGCCCCCTCCAACTCCCCAACTCTCCCCTGCCCCAACTTCCCACATTCTGAAAATATTCCAGAAAGGACTCTGGCTCTTCATGAGAAAATTTAAAGTTTAAAAAACTTTAGTACACAAATACCTAAAAAATACTGTAAGCATGTTCTGAATCACCTGAATGAAAATGTTGTAACTGAGTCCCGTTAGGCCATTCTAGCACACGTATCTGTTTAGTTTTATTATTATATTTTTTTATTGTGGTCAAAAACACATAAAATTTACCATCTTAGCCATTTTCAGGTGTGCAGTACAGTAGTGTTAACTCCATGCACATTGTTGTGCAACAGATCTAAAACTTTTTCGTCTTGCAGAATTGGAACTCTCTATCCCTTGAGCAGCTTCCCCTGTCCCCCTCTCCCCAGGTCCTGGCAATTACTATTCTTTTTTCTGTTTCTGAGAATTCGACTATTTTAGATGCCTCATATCAGTGGAATCATGCAATATCCGGCTTTTTGTGACTGGATAATTTTACTTAGCATATGTTCTCGAGGTTCATCCATGTCATAGTGTGTTGATTTGTCTTCAAGTTCTTGGATTCTTCTGCTTGGTCAAGTCAGCTGTTGATTCCTTTTCGTGAATTTTTCAACTCAGCTGCTGTATTCTTCAGCTCCAGAATTTCTGTTTAGCTCTTTTTTATGGTTTCTGTCTCTCTGTTCGTATTCTTGTTTTACACATGCATTGTTTTTCTGATTTCATTCAGTTGTCTATCTGTATTGTCTTGTAGTACTTGAGCTTCTTGAAGATGGTTATTTTGAATTCTTTGTCGGGTAGTTCATAGAGCTTTGTTTCTTTAGTATCAGTTTCTGGAGATTTAGTTTGTTTCCCCATTTGGGCCAAGTTTCCCTGTTTCTTCATGTGGCTTATTTTTTTGTTGTTGTGATTTTTACAGTTGAAAAAACAGACACTCCCTGGTCTTTATAGACTGGCCTCATACAGGAGAAGACCTTCACCAATCAGTCTGGCTAGAGATTCTGGGGACTCTCAAAGCTTTTACTGGTATGGATCTTCTCTGGGGTTGTAGATGTGATTTCCCAGTTAGAGAGATTTGTGGGTTTCTTTTTTAGGAGTTTGTGGTATCTTGCTCCCTCTGGTGTCTCTCTATGGTACTGCAGGTTCACCGATGCTCCAAACAGCTGCTGATCTCTTGCCTCTCCATGGTCCCCAGACATCGAAGGTGTGCTGGTTTTGTCAGTTCTCTGCATCAGGCAAGACCAAAACCAGTCCTTAGGGCAGCCCCTCAAAAAGCTGCAAGGCCAGAGTCCACTCTTCTTTTTCCTTCTCAAGGGAGAGGCTGAGAGCTGGACTTTTCCTCCTGATATTGAGCTGTACCAGCTTAGGGGAGGTGCTGATGTAATTGAAGTGAAATGACTTTTCTTACCCATTTCAATGTGACTGGACTTGGCTTTAAGCTTGCATAGAGTACTGCAGCTTCCTAACTGGATAAAAGACACTGTAAGGTCTGTTTATCCTGAGAAGGGGGACTGTCCATCTCCCCTATAAATGTCAAGTGAAGCACCCCAGATGAAACAGCTGAGATGTTTCATATGCAAGCCATGTAGGATTGGCTTTATGATAATTGGGATATTCACCCACTGAATATGCCCGTTTCCCAGGTCACGGTAAATGCTGTGATTAAGGGGGCCTTTTACATAGGCACCCATATAAACCTTACTGCTACAAAACTGAGGGACAGTTCTGGAAGCCTTATGGAATTTGCTGCCTCAGCTTCCCCTCCTGGCTCTTATAGATGCTAATAAAAACATTAGGTTACTTTAGAAGAGACTAAGGAGAGACAGAGGGGTGAGTTGAAGGATTCTTTCCAGAAAAGTGGAAAATTTTAAACTTTTATTAAGAAATAAGGTGATTAAAGGAAACATTGATAGGGGCCAAACAGAGGAAAAGGAAAATGGAGGGCCACTGAAATCATCCATTAGATAGTTATAAAGAAATGAGATCCATACAACAGACATGGATGGGGTTAAAACAAAGTTTTAATATATCACCACCAAATGTTGGGCAGGCCAAAGGGACCTCCCCGCTTGTCCCCCAACATTAAAGAGACCCAAATAAGTCCCCTATATTTACCCCAGCTTGGAGAAATTTAAAAAGCCGAGAGGAAGGCAAAGATTACAATGTGAAATCTGACCTGCGATCTCTTGGGGCAATGGTTAGGTGGATTAATCAAGTTAAAGATTGACAAAAGGACCAGGTCCCTTGGCTCTACCCCCTGCTGGGAACCCAAGGAGTTTTGCACAAGAATGGGTACAAAAGTCAGGGGATGGAGAAGTGATGTTTCTGGGACTCCTTGGTACGGGATCCCCATGCACTGTGGTACCAAAACTCACTGGTGAAGCCTTAAGTTGGGCTACAATTAGATTGGAAGAATGTAGAATGTAGGGGTTGATAGGATTAAAGTGAAAGTCTGGATGAAAGTTGAAATGTTTAAACATGCTTTATGTAACGAAGTTGTGTTTCTTTTATCTGAATGTTTTATGGGAATGGACATTATGTCTGGCACTGGAACACTTTTCCTACCTAGTACATTCATGTGCCACATAACAATGTTTTGGTCAATGACAGATGGCATGTATGATGGGGGTCCTATAAGATTAGTACCATATAGTCTAGGTGCATAGTAGGCTATACCTTCTATGTTTGTGTAAGTACACCCTATGCTGTTCACGTGACTATGAAATCTCCTAATGATGCATTTCTCAGAACGAATTCCCATTGTTGAGTAATGCATGACTGTATTGTAAAAGAGAAGACGTGTAAATTTGCCCTTCAAACAATATTAATTGGACATGCTAAATGGGAACCAGTAAGCTTCCCAGAGTCCACACATTGGAGAATAGAAGCTGGAGTGAAGATAGGGACGAGTTCTCTGTGTGATAGCTCTATGTGGAGCATGGACTGGGGCTGTGGCAAAGGCCTCTCAGCAAAGGCTATTGGGATTTGGGACTAGAGCATTTCCATTTGAGGGGCAATTGCCAGTTTGCTATTAGATATTAATTGAAACTGTCACTGTGACTGAAGGTCATAAAATAATCTTGAAACCTGAAATACCCATGATATCTTGGGTGATGTCAGAGAAACACTCTAATGGGGATGGCAGAAGAATTCCATAAAAAAAAATGGAAATGGTTTATACAGGATCCTATCTGGAAGACCAACACTCTGAAGAAGGTGAAAATAGATCAGCTCTGTGGGCTGAATTCTATTCTGTTTTCCTAACAGTGATGGAAGTATTGAACAGTGGTAAAAGCCCCAATTTGGAGTTTTTACTGACTCATCAGTAGTGGCCAATGGCCTGGTCATATGGTCAAGCAAAAGGACACAGAAACCTGACCTGTTAATGGGATGCCCACATGGGGCACAGCCCTGTGGAAATCACTGTAGGAATTTGAAAGATCCTTGCCTCATGGCCCTCAGAAGGAAACAACCCTACCCACATCTTTGTCTCAGACTTCCAGTCTCCAGGACTGTGAAACAATAAATTTCTGTTATTTAATCCCCCCCAATCTGTGGCACTTTGTTGCAGCAGCCCTAGCAAATGAATATAACATCTGACAGAAGTTATGAAAAATATTTAGCTTTCTTCCCCTCTGTAAATTTACTCAGTATTCTTGATGCTTTCTAACATGATCAATTGCTTGGTAGAAAATGGCTTTATATGTATCTGTTTTTAAGCCTCTTTCCTAATTGTTCCATGAATTTACTTCTAATGTTATTTATTTAAACTAGAGCTTAAAAAGAACTGATTTAAAATGATTTCTGTGATGTCATTTCCATTTCCGCTTCCATCTTCCATTTTTCTCATTTTATGCATTCACACAATTTTAGAGAATCAAAAAACTTAGAATCATTGACCACCATGGAGAAAACTATTAAGGCACAGTATGCATGAATATGACATGTAAACAGATTGTAATGACACTTGTGTCAGAAGAATGTGAAGGAGAGAAGGTGCATTCTCTACCTACTCTGGGTCCTTTCTGGCTGGGCTACAAATTAAGTTGGCATGAGGCCGAATAGCAGGAGAAAATCAAACATAGCCTTATAACATGTATACATGGGAGAGACCAGGGAAACTGAGTTTCTCAACAAAATGGCAGGGGTTCTCCTCTTAAATAGAAAGACAGTGGAGGATGTTGGGGGCGGGTCAGTTATGAGAGATTACCAGAAAAGCACAGTAAGGTTATTATGCAGATTTAAGGTCTTGCTTTCCTCATTGGCGAGTTTCTAGAGATGAGGTCATCCACCCCTCTTCCCAGTACAGACAAGGAGATACCTTTATAAATTGAGATTTCCGCTACAAATGTAAATGTCTGGCAAACAGAACTTTGACAAGAATGGGCCCAGCAAAGGCCCTTCCAGTCTATCGATACCCAGAGTTATCTAAGGTGATGGCCCATCCCAGGGACAGGACTTCCATCCCAAATCCCTTTAGACAGTTGGGGAGTTGGGAGGGTGAAGGTCAACCTCCTTCAGAGAAAAGTAAAGAGACACATCTTGAGGTGGCCAATTCTGATCCTCACAAATGCAAAGTAAAATCCATGACATCCCATAAAATCATAACCAGTATAGTACTTACATAATGTAGCTTTCCCTTTTCGGGCCTCTTCCTTTTTTTATCCTTCCTACCTGTCTAGACATTGTTACTTCTCTTTTTTCTGTATTTCTCTCACTTACTTATACTCTTCCTGTCTCAATTCATTTAAATTTTTTCTTGGAAGATGGTAATTATTTAATTATGTTTAAATTTCTTGCCTATCATCTGTGTTCTTAGAACGAAAGAAAAATGGAAGGAAGTCAAGAAATCAATGATACCGCCAGAGAGAAAAAGATTAGCCTTGAGATTCAATCATTTCCTATAAATCGTCTTTGCTTGTTTCTATGACTAATGAATGCAGGATGGAAATTATTCACACTGCAGCAGCAACCTGGATGCCAACGCATTTGCAGAAGGCCTTGGATAAGAATATAATTCAGCATTCGTTCATTTTAAATGCAAATAGTGGAATCTGAGTAACAGGAGAGTGTCAGAGCGAAAGGGCGTGTTTTCAGGCATTGCAGAAAGCTGTCATGGTGACTAGGAAGCATAGCAACTTATTTATAAAAATAAATCTGAAAAGAGGATGAGTCAGGCTCAGGTTTACGATTTTGCTCCTGTCAATGTCAGAGGGAGAACATACCCTGAAAAAGCCTAGTTATCAGATCCTGAAAAAAAGCATTAGAGAAAAAATAATAACAGAAAACCATCCCCTTACAAAGGC
Source organism: Tapirus indicus (assembly GCA_031878705.1). Taxonomy (NCBI): domain Eukaryota; kingdom Metazoa; phylum Chordata; class Mammalia; order Perissodactyla; family Tapiridae; genus Tapirus; species Tapirus indicus. Next base: position 23,415,242 of record CM062939.1, on the reverse strand, counting down.
AGAGATATAAAATATATTCATCTTCAGGTTATTTGAGATTCTATAACTGACAATTTTTGGAATATTTTCTAAATTGGAGGCAGGGAGTATTTTTTGTGTGTGAAATTGAAGAAATATGTACCTAGTGAGTTCTGATGTTTATTAAATTGTGTCAAGAGTTATAATGAGAATTTTGCACTCATCTTTCTTCACAGATGTGTTTTTCTCCAGCACTTCTCTTGATTATCATAAACTAAATAAGTAGCAAGTCGAGGGAATATGCTGAAATTCAGAGAAGAGAATTAATTGGAAATCAATCCTAAATAATATGGCAACACTCTCAAGGGAGGTGATGCCCTCTCTTGACTTGAATGCATTGGGGTAAAGTGTTACTGAGATTAGGTGGAGAAGCATGGAGTTGGACCCCTGCTCTGGGTGAAGAAGCCTTTCACCTACAGCTGTGAGTTCTGCAGGGGCCAGACCCCGAGGCCCTGGCACTGGGCAATTAAGCTTAATTGGCTAGCCAGCCTTCCTTGGGGGATTGTGCAGGCACCTAATTAGCAGCAAGCAGTTGATCTTTCATCATGGTGATTTTCACTTCCTCCCACAGAGGAAGTGACTTTGAACTAGATGAAAGTTTAGAGGTGAATTTTTCCCCCTAATGGTATGAACTTTGATGTGGAATGATTAGGTAGGAAGGTGCTCTCATTCTATAATACATATGTGGGTCCCACCGGGAGTGTCATCTGGAGATGAGCTGGAGAGATTCATGGAAGAGTTTAGACTGTGAAAAGTGTTAGTGGTTTCCTCACCCATGAACCCACCCTTTGAGCATGCAGACCAAGGAGATAGGCAAGAGAGAGGCTAGTTAATATTTTTAAGGAACTCGTTACAGAACATAGACACAAATAAGCTGTAATCAATCTATAAATCAAAATTGGGGTGAGTTAGTTATATGAGCCAGGTCTGAGGACTATACCCCAGGGGCTTCCTTCCCCAAGGGAGGAAGCGCACCAAAGAAGTGGGGTGTACAGAGTGTTTATATATCATCTTGGAACAAAGAGCTTACATCATATATGACAGGAATGTCCCCTTTACAACAGTCATGAGGTTGCATCGCTGGCACAGCAGGTCAGTGGTTGCAAGGTGAATACAGCAGGTCAATAATTAATCCTTAGTTCCCAGGAAGAAATACTTATCCTTAAAGAAATGCCGATATGGGGGGAAGCCACATCCCCATCTTGAAGGGCATCATTCTTGTCTTTGAGACATTTTAAATGTTTAAAGCAGATGTACAATGCATGCTCAACAGGCCATATCAGGCCTTTTTGGAAAAACAAAGTGAGGCTGAAGTAATTTTAAACAAAATGGCTTCCTCATATACTCCAATATGTTCTATTGCTTGCCATTTATTCATCAAGAATTTTAGTCAAACTTGGACATAATTTTTCAATTTAATGGTGTATGGAGCATGAAAGGCTTACAAATCCAAGTGCTTATAATCATGTCAACCACAGTTGTAACCACAGTTAGGGCTTGAAATCAACTTCGTTATAGTTTACAGAAAGCAAACAGACACTGCCAGCTTCACTTGGTTGTTTTCTGGTTTGGAGTTAGACATTTCAAGAGAATTTAAAATGTGTTTACTGCATGTGAAGCACTGTCCCACTGCTTTGTGCAAGGAAGGTTTCTTACCCTGGAATTACTTATAACTTGTATGTGGAAAGGAAGCCAAAGAAAGAGACTATTTTGGAGAACATTCCTACATTTACAAGATTATACATAAACATTTAACATCTAGAACCAGAAGTTTTGTTTATTTCCAAGGCATTTCAACACTCCAGACATTTATCTTTCCAAAAGAAAATTTTGATTTTGTTACTTTGTTCCTTAAACCTCTTCAATAGCTTGCTTCTCACTCTGGTGCACAGAATCTTAGATGCCTTTTGGAAAGCTTTCTCTGAGCTCTCCATCGCTGTTAAAGACTTTGATATATCCTTCCATGAACCCTGGCCTTTCTCTTTAATTGAAAATACTGTTGGGCTTGTTTGGTTTTCTCTTTGCTGCTAAACTTTCCAAAGTGGCAGATATCCTATCTGCTCTAGTCATTTTTGTATCCCTAGAAACTAGCGCATTGCATACCCCACAGCAAGTACTCGATAAAGACTTCTGGAATGGGTGGATATTAATACCTCTAACTTGTGGCACCTCAGCAGGCAACAAAGCAAAGCCAAAAGGAGAAGTTCTATTCCTCTTTTGTGCAGATACCTGCAGTCTTGGCTTATTAGGTGTTGATTGAGGAGAGGAGTGGTAGAATTTCTAGGATTGCCATATGTCTCCACTTTCAGATTTAGCTACAGAAATGAGGAGACCAATGGACGCTAACAGAGATAGGACAAGACTGTAAACCATTCACTCAAGCGTGGAGCTGGCGGGGCGTTGAGATTTCCTAAATTTATAGTGCTCTCTCTTTTTTTTCCTTTCAAATACCTTTTCATATCCCATCACCCTGTCTGGTAGGTTTTTAGGATTAGTTTAAGCCTAACTTATTCCTCAAATTTCTTCTGAGGCTCTTCCTATTCCAAACAGACAGACGGACATACACTCTCACACATATACTCTTTCTCTATTTCTTAACCTCTCTGCTCCATCCTATCTGACTCACATACAGGGTCTTCTATCATTGCATTCCTGTAATCAACTCCCTATAATGTGATCAGTGAAAGTAACAAATGATTTAACCCTTGAGAGAAGTCCCTACTTATTCACTTTCCTATCAACCACAGTTATGAAGCAGCTCAATGGTTAATTATTTGCTAAATTAATAAATGGTTGAAAAGATTAGATAGATGACTGAATAAATGGATGGATGGAAGGATGGATTGGAGCAGTAACTGCTTTTTTCCATTTTCTTGTCAACTTGGATTATTTTTATATTTCAAGAATAGATTGGGTAGGTGAGAGTAAAAACTCTTGCAGGAAGGAATTAATAGCAAAATAATAAGCAAAATAAAACACTCACATAAAAAAACTTATTGTAAGCAATCTGGTGCACAGTCTTAGACATTTATATTATACAACAATGTGTATTAAGTTACTCAAGGCATTTCCCTCTTTTGTGGAGATTATTTTTAAGGTTGGAGTAGAGATAGCATACTTTTAAAAATGAGACCAAAAAAAGAAAAGTCAGTGATTTTAATGTGTTGTTTTGATTATGGCTTTCCTTAAAATGTCTCACTCTAGTTTATTTAGTGCTTGCACAAATTATATCTGTCTACTTGATTAATTAGTGGATTGATAAGGAGCTGTCCTCTGCCACTCATAGCGGAAAATGTGTTTAATTATTTTTAAAATTTGTATAACACTAGAATTTAGTACTACTCCTAATACACACAAATTGATTTAAACAGAAATGGAATGATGGCTTTGACGTCTACCTCATAGGGCTTTCAAGACTACAGCAACAGAGTAGATAAGGCTGACTTTCAAGTGGGCAGCTTTATTCAGCTGCAATATTGCATAACAACAATATGGAGCCACAAGTGGTGTGACACAACTAAAACGATATATGGTAAATTTAGGATTTGAAACGATGACTTCTTTTTAGAAGACAGCAAACAGCAGATCTGGGAGCAGTGAAGTTTCAGTTGAGTCATCTCACTTGCAACACTTATTTTAAATGCAATCTGTTTAACTCCAAGTAGTACCATCTTTAGAAAATATAGGCTTCCTTTCCAGGGCATCTCTCTTACTCATTTGTAGGCAGCTTGTCGAAGAGCTTCCAAAGGGAAAAATCCCATCTCATACAAAGTAATATACTTTGATATATTTTTATGGAGAGTATCTTCTCTAACAAAGGGTGATTGTTACCTTTTCTCTGTTGATTATTACCTCCTGTTTCCAGGAAATGGCTTCCTGCAAGTTCACATGCAGCTCCGTATTCCCAATCCACAGAGCAAAGATGTCTGAGCATTTTCCCCATGTTTCCTGTAATAAGACTAGTTATTTTCTAGTCTTTGGGTCATTGTTGGGAGACAATTCTCCAGGGGCCTCTCACCTTTCTGCCCACTTTGCAAGCAGACTGGTTTCTTTTGTTCTTTTGTTCTGCTACACAAACAGCCTTGAAAAATGGAGTGTCTTTCTCCAGAGCAAAGGATAGGCATGTTTGCTGCCCATTATAAAAGATTCATGCTCCCTATGCTCAGGCTTTCTCCCTTGTAACACAAACCATTGAGTATGCAGGTGTCACCTGGCCCTCTGCACTTTACCCTTTGGGAGGTGGGACTGAAGGGTCCTGATACGCTGGCTACTGTAATTGCTGTGAGTAACAACATCTTTTGTCTCAGATTCAGGAGTCTTGTGTCTTCTGCCAGCATCTATGGAACTGTAGTAGGCTAACTTGTTAGCTTCAAGTAGGATAACATCTCATATCCTTCACAATAAGTGAGAATAGGAAGGTAAGATACATTGTTTAAGCATTGTGATATAGAATTAATTAATCAAAGTTTTGGTTTTAACAAATACTTGTAAACATATATTAACTAACCCTTTACTTATGGCTGAGTTGTTGTATGGTAAGTTTAGAATAGTACTAAGAAGAAATGTTTCATTATGATACAGTATGTGCATTTATTCAGTGTTACATTTGTATAATGTATTTGCATAGCTCTTGACAGCCAGCACACTGCATGTTTTATCAAAAAGTTGCTACTTTTCTAAGCTTAACATTTTAATCTTAAAAGTAATCTTAAATTAAAAGAGTTTTACAGCTAAAAATTTTCAAATACTTTCTACCATAAAGTTCCACAATTATTTTCTTATATTTCTTGTCCTCAGGAAACTATATTTTTCCCAAGGCATGTTTCTGAAATACTCTTGATTACTAAAAACCTCTGTTCACATTCAAATACGATTATATTTTAAAACTTGTATAGTTTAATTACTACTAAATATTATATTAAATTCATGGAACATAATAATTGTTTGTTTATAAGTTTGGTAACATTCTCTTAAATTTTTAAGGCTGATTTAAACAACATTTTTAAATAACATATATAGTTTCATAATATATGCGTTTCACAAAATAAAAATTTTCATTAAGCACTTACCCCAGGATTTAATACTGTAGATTTAATAAAAGTAATTCAGCATAATAATTTTGTTATTATATTTAGGATTTAGAATTACCTGAAAAATTCGAATGCTGTGAGATATAATGGTGTTCTTTTTCATTATGTAAAGTTAGTAGAATTTTTAAGTAGTTAGTGACTAATAATTATAATGTTAATAGTGATAAACATGTTTGAGATTAGTGAGTTATGTATATTTCATAGTTTTTTTCTTTTTTTAACACCCTATCTTTCATGGGTTAACTTGGATGGTTTATTAAGGACTGGCACCTTTTTTGTGCAAAAATGAAAGCTTACTCCCAAGAATCAACATGCCTTATTGTGCACTGTGCTTTCTTCTCTCTTAATTCCTCTTTGGTTCTTGTTTCCTCCCTACTTCTATTTCCATATTTACCTTACAGTCTTCACTTTTTTTTCACACAATTAGATGGTTGGCCCATGGGAGCCATAGACAGGATTGGTGGGTGGAGGGGGAAAGGGAGAAGCCAGAGTGTTTCCCCCTCTCTCTGTCTTGGGTGGTGTCTCTAACAGGGACTGTGTCTTCTCCATGCCTCCAAACACAGCCCTCCTTCCGTAGTTCCAATTTCTGCACGCAACCCTCACCATGGTGTTCTGGCCCCAACAGACACTTCCTGCTTTTGAAGTCTGTTAACACCCACTCCTCTTGGTTGCCTCTAGCCCTAAAAGCAAGAGTGGCTTTCTGTTGATGTTCATCTCTGTGTTTCTTCACCATCCTTTGCTTAGCTTTTCAGCTCACCCACCACTTTTATAAGTAACTTTGTGTATTCAATTTCCTCTTTTTAACATACCGAGAATGGTTTCTGTTTTCCTTACTGGACCCTGACAACTTTCTTGAAGTGATAAAACATCTTTATTGCACTTACTAGCCAGAGTTTCTTCATTTTCTCTTACTCCTTCCTTCTAGTTTCTTCTCTCTTCTCTTTTAGGTTTTTACTTTTCAACAGGCATTGACTTTTTTGCAGATAGAACAGCCTATGATTACAACTACCCAACATAGCAATATGGAAAACAACATCAACTGAATTACTTATTAAACATCTTATGTATCACAATATCAAAGGAATACAGCAAATAATGTCTTTAAAAATAGTTTATCAAAACTGTGTAATTTTGTGTATGTTTGTATGTATGGTATGCATTTACGTGATTAAGAGGGAAGAGAGAGCATGGAATCGAAGTCAAACTCAAGTCCCAGCTATGCATCTTGCTTTAGAATTTTGAGCTAATTAACTCTTTTTGCCTCTGCTACTTCATTTCTACGGTTAGTAATACCCAAAACTTGGAAAAAAGGCAAGGAAAGGCTGTAAGTTTTTTCACTGTCATGCTAGAACATTGTGCAACAGGTTCATTCAAGGATTATTTTATTGTCTAGGGCAGGGGTTTGGCAAATATGGCCCACAGGTGAAATCCGGCCCAGGGTCTGTGTTTGATCAGCACTTGAGCTAAGTATGGATTTTACATTTTTAAAGAGTTGTTAAAAAAAAAGAAACAAAGACTAATATGTGACAGAGACTTTCTGTGGCCCACAAATAGTAAAATACTTACAGCATCTGGCACTTTACAGAAAATGTTTGCCAACTCCTGCTCTCAGAGAATGAGTCATTGATTTACTATTGACCATCGATCAGGATGCAGACCAGTGAGGGTAGATGGTAACTCATAGATCGATAAGTTGCAAATGATTTTTGTCCGTTGGAGAAGCCATAGATTTGTGTCTGGCAGAAAAGATAATCCTAAAGAACATGGCAGTATTACCTTCTAGGACATTAACCAGTTTCATACACAACTTTGTAACTATATTTTAGCATCTTCAATTGCCTGTAAGTAATTCAGTCTCTCATTCTCTTTTGAAACAGTTTTACTATCCTGCTGGTTCCTTATCAATAAGTAAAATGATTTTTTTGACATGTGTTTATGTTATATTTGTGTTTGACTCTTATTTTTAACTCTTAAAACTTTAAGCTTTGAATGCGCCACCCCCCCCTTTCCTATTTAGCTATCATTTATTTTAAGGTTTTTTCTTTGTTTATTTGTTTCCATGAGGAAGATTGGCCCTGAGCTAATACCTGCTGACAATCTTCCTCTTTTGATGGGCAGTGTGTAGGTCCAAGCCCGGGATCTGAACCCACAAACCCCAGGCTTCCAAAGCAGAGCGTGTGAACTTAACCACTATGCCACCAGGCTGGCCCCACTTTCAGGGTTTTAATACAACATAGTGTTAGACAAGTCAATGTGGATTTTCCTCTATTGCTCATCTTAAAAGTCAGTCTAGATATTCTCTTAAAAGAACTCCAATTAAAGGCCTCTATGTGTTATTCTACTTTCTCCCTTTTTTCTAACATACTGTTTGATGTCTGCAATATTGAATTCTTGCAGCTAGTGCTCATCTCCTCATACAGATAGAGTTGTATGTTTTTCAAGAGACAGTAATTTTTTTCCCCTTTTTCTTTTTTTTTTTTGTGAGGAAGACCAGCCCTGAGCTAACATCCATTGCTGATCCTCCTCTTTTTGCTGAGGAAGACTGGCCCTGGGCTAACATCCGTGCTCATCTTCCTCTACTTTATATGGGATGCCGCCACAGCAAGGCTGACGGGCAGTGCATCGGCAGGCGCCCGGGATCCGAACCGCGGGCTGCCAAGCGCGAACTTAACCACTGTGCCACCGGGCGGCCCCATTTCCTCTACTTTATATGGGACACCGCCACCGTATGGCTGACAAGCAGTGTGTCAGCGGGCGCCCGGGATCCGAACCGGCGAACCTCAGGCTGCCAAGCGAGGACTAAACTGCTGTGCCACTGGGCCAGCCCTTTTTCTTTATGTAAGTTTTATTTATTATTGTTAATGCATGATTTAATTTAATAATACACAAATAATTAAAATCAGTGCAGGAAGAGATAGTTGATTCAATGAAGACCATATTGAATGCTTTGAAAAGACTCAACAAAGGTGAATTGCTAAATAATTGCCATGCAATTAAGTATGGGCGTATCAGAAGCAAAAGATTGGTGTGGTTGGCTATGACCAGCCCTCTGATTGGAAGTGCCAATTTTGAAAACACTTGTGCTGCATGTATAGTCCCTCTGTTAAGTGTGAACATCTCTATGCTTTATGGCTCATAATAACTAGAAAGCTTATTACCTTTTGTGTGATATGGCAATAACAGAGTAGTTACATTTTGTTCTTAGGTGGAGATGGGGACTAACTGGGGTTAAAAGCCAAGTCACAGGAAACTCTTCTCTCTTAACTTCCCAGCCCACAGATCCAGAGGGCACCTGGGCAGGCAACTGGAAGGCATGGGGAGCAGTTGTACCTTTTGCTCTAAATAGCTGAACCCTTCCCTGAGTTCAGAAAGTGTAGGGAACTACTCTGCTGACTCCACAACTAGACTGGGCTCCCACATTTGGAAAATAAAAATCTAGAAGAATTCCCGCTCTTGGTTTATTTCTTTAACGTCTTATTCACTTTAAAGAAACTGGAACTGTAAATTGAAGAATTTTTATTATAGATATGAAGTCAAAAGACAAAACTGAAGCCAAAATAATAGATTCATACTTAGAGGAAAATATGTTAGGTAGCACATACTTATTTACTTTTTTTCTTTTTTTTTGCTAAGGAAGGTTTGCTCTGAGCTAACATCTATTGCCAATCTTACTCTTTTTTTTATGTGAGCCACTGCCATAGCATGACAACTGGTAGATGAGTGGTGTAGGTCCATGCCCGGGAACCAAACCTGGGCAGCTGAAGTGGAAAGCACCGAACTTAACCACTAGGCCACTGGGGCTGGCCCCATATTTACTTATTTTCGTGATTCCCCACTTTAACTCGTCCTGATCATGTTGAACCAAGATGACTTTCAGCCAAATAAGGAGCGTACTACTTAAGCATCAAGATATTTGAGCAGGTATTTTGATAATCTCTGAGATTAAAAAGTCTGAGTCTATGAAAGTTACATCACTTTTGCCTCAGTGGGAAATTTAAATTATTATCAACTGTTATGGAACATTTAATGAGATGTCACTGTATTGTCATACACAAATATGGCAAACCTAAAACCAACACTGTTTCCTCCAAGTGTCTGAGTCTTGTCCACCAGATTAATGTTTTTTTTAAAATATCAACATGGGTATCAGTTATAATGTATGATTCATACCCTAAAAAAGATACAGAAGGGATTCATCTGGTGAGCCTTAATTCAGTTAGAGAGATAAAGGATAGTGTCAGTGATCAATGAAATCATCCTGGAACAGAGTTCCAGAAGGCCAGAGGAATCTAACCACATTCTTCGGATGGTCATATTTCAGGCAGAAGGAGTAATGGATATAGATATTTGAAAATGGTGTAGCTAGCTATACTATTTTAATAGCATTGGAATGTAGGATAATATAGAGATGAGAGGTAGAGACTATATGAGAGATGAGGCTTAGAAGAAAGCAGGAACTATGTTATGAAGGGTTTTGTGCCAGACTAAGAAGTTTGGAAATTATCTTGAGCATAACGAATGTCCAGTAAGGATTTAGGCGAGAGGATGACTTGATACGATTTTCAGTTCAGAAAGCTTTGTCAGGCAAAATACAAAGTGAATCCAGTGTGATAAGACTGGCAAAGAGGGTGCCAATTCAATGATTTTTGGAAAGGCAGAAGAAATGATGAGACTCTGAACTATAGTAGTGGCAGCGTTGATGGAAATAACTTGAATCAGTAGCACTTAGCAATTAATTGGATGTGAGATTGAAGGAGACATGTTAAAATGACTGTCTGATTTTTAGATTTAGACATCTAGGTGATGGTCAGCCCTGGTCCAGTGGTTAAGACCCAGCACTGCCACAGCCTGAGTTCATTTCCTGGTCAGGGAACCACACTATCCTTCCGGCCAGTGTCATACTGTGGCGGCTGCATGTTGCTGTGATGCTGAATGCTATGCCACTGGGATTTCAAATACCAGCAGGGTCACTCATGGTGGACAGGTTTCAGTGGACCTTCCAGATCAAGACAGACCAGGAAGAAGGACCTGGTTACCCACTTCTGAAAAAACTGGCCATGAAAACCCTATGAATAGCAGCAGAGCATTCTCTGATATAGCCCCGGAAGGGGAACGGATGGTGCAAAAAGACCAGGCAGGGTTCTTCTCTGCTGTCTACAGGGTCACTAGGAATTGGAATACACTCAGAGCACTAACAACAAATCTAGGTGATAGGTGACTGATAGCTGAAGGGATACTAGAGGATGTCAAGGGTGTTATTGCCTGGAGGTAAGATTGCCCCATCATTGCTGAGTGTGTACAATTTGAGATGTTTGTGTAACAGCCGAGTGGAGATGCCCATCTGGATTAGATAAATTTAGGCTACCTCACTCGCATGGCTCTGGGAGGGACCCTAACAATGTGTTCAGAGGGTCACATGCTTTTGTAAAATTTGTAGCAGTGGAGATTTTAACCACAATTGTCTAACATTGATGCCCCTTTCCACTCTGACTTCCCTCCACCACACTTTCCTCAACAGTGGCTGGGTGAGTTTTGGGGATCCAACTGAAAGATGATGATAAGACACTAGTTTAGGTTTAGGACAAAGTCCTTAGGAGGTTTATGATCACTTCGCTGCATAGTTGAGTTATTGCTAGCCATACTGGTTCAAGAAAGACTTTCAGGGACACGTCTGTGGTCCACTGTGCCAACTCACTTGACATTATGACGTGAAGGGACAGAGCCAAGTGTCCCATGGTATAGAAATATTAGATCATGGAGAAGAAATAAACCCTAAAGGCATGGAACCACAAGTTGTTCTGTGGAAAATTCTTCCAATCATGCAGATGTGTAAAACCTGAAGTAGAGGATTTGGCTCTTATTAATGCTTGATCAAAACAGAAATTCTTTTCTTTCATGAATATATTTGATAATAAAATATATAATTCCAAATGCACCCTATTTTTTTATATTTGAAAGGAATTTCAAGAAATGAACTTTAGCTGAATTCCTCTGTTTGTAGGACATAAACCTATAACAGTATTACACGCAGCGAGTTCTCTGTGAGAAGTCTCATGTTTGCATTCCAAATATCAATAATAAAAAAAAAATGTGAGATGAAAGACCAATTTATCCTTCTGTTCTCTCTATAATATTACAAAATAATTAATGAAAATGGAGCAAATTATAGAGTTGTGTTGCGCAGTTAATTAGCGAAAATGTGTTACTTTTTTGGTTTCTGTGATACTGTGGTATTTATCGGGTTTTTTGCAAATTGTGAATTTTTTTGTTCTAAGTATATATTCACTTTTTTAAACCTAATTTTATATTCAGAATTCTGTATTCAGAATTTCTTAGAGAGGGCCCTCCATACTGTGCATGCTTCGGACCTCAGAGGACCTGAATCACTGCGGGAGTCAAAACATTCACAGTGATGGAGACTGGGGGATGTGGGTGCCCTCGGGAGAGTGTGTGGAGGGACAGGAGAAGGACAACGAGAATGGAAACCTAAATTTGGGGACCTTAGGAGCAGGCAGAGAAAGAGGAGTCTATGAAGCAGATGGAAAAGGAGCAGCTTGGGAATGGAAACACTAGGGGAAAACAGTGTCACAGTGACCACGTGAGCCAGTTTTAAGAGGAATGTGGTTAACAGCATTCAATACCACGGAATGGCCATGACGAGAGTACTGAAAACTGGTCACTAGATTTAATCTCAAAGAGCAATGGTAGTTTCAGTGAACAGTGAGGGCCAAAGACAAAAACCTCACTTGTACTAAGTTAAATAATGAATTTAAGATGAGCGATTGCAGACGAAATGCTCACGATGGTTGGTTGTGAAGAGTATAAATTATGGTAGAAATAGGGCAGAAATATGGTAGAAATAGCTGAGCATGAGAGACAGCTTTTTCATTCGAAAGTGGAAGACTGGAGCACTCTTAACTGCTCATGGAAGCTGAAAGAGGGGAGGAGGTGAGAGTCACTTGAGGAGGAGCATGCAATTCTTTTACATCCCTCAAAACCACAGGACATGGGCAGCCCTAGAACTTGTTAAATTGAATACCCTTAATGTAAACCTAACTCACGACTTTGCTTCCATTATTCTGCTTTTCTAACAAAATATTTCTATGAGTTTTAGCATCATTCCTCCATTCTTCCAAGGCCCAGATCTTGAAATCTACTTTCATTTTGTTTATTTAGCCAACTACAAGGCCGTCTTCTCTTGCACTGTTTTTTCCTAGATCTCTTTTTGCTAGGCCCTGTACCTAGGTTTTCACATGCTGGTGCATGCTTTGCTCGTGCTTTCTCCTGGTCACTGCATTTTTCACACATTGATTCACAATTTCTCTTAAGTCTCAGCTGACCCCATTTTAACTAGCCATGTTTTTATATCATATATTTTATACAGAGAGATATTAATTACCAACATTTATATGCATTCATATTATCATGCAATTATCATTTATGCAATAATTCTTTTAATTGTATATTCTACACAAAGAAAAAATTACTTTTCTCTGTGAAAATATTTTAAACTATGAGCTGCTGCACAAATTTTGCTCCTTCCAGTTTGTGGTATACTTTTTGAAGATTTAAAAAAATCTTTTGTTTTCCACACTAATTACTTCAGAATTGTTAATTCAATGAGAAATTCTTAAAACTCAATTGATCAGACAGTAGTTATTAAACACTTATGAATGTATAGTTATAGTCTATCAACATTGACTTAAGAAATGTCCATTCATGTTTTGGGGTTAATGATTGCATGTTAATTAACCATAGAATGAGAAAGTAAATGTATTTTGCCTGTTTTTTTCAAAGTTATTGATTTAGAGAATAGATCTTCTAATTTGATTAACACTCACTTTCATTTTATTTTTTCTCTGAGGCTTTACTCCTGTTGAAATGGAGGTATTATAAAACAATTTATATGAACTTAAAAATAACCAATTGAAATAAGTAATTAGTGCTTTCAAAAGAAACTTCAATAGAAAGAGTTTCTTAAGTGAATATATGTATAAGCTCATATATACACATAACCTTAAATTTCTCAATAAAGTTCTAAATTTACCTAAAGCCATTATGTAGTGATACTTTTTCCTCTCCATTGGCTTCTACCACTTAATATAAAAGCGACATTTGGGAAAATGGCTTTTATCTGGCTTAAAACACAGTTAGGTCTCATGGTTTGAAGTTTCCAATCAATCTTTAACATTCTAGTGTTAGGGGTTTATTTACTCATTTTAAAAGACTGCTTCTAGCAAAAAGAAAATCCCATAAAAGAATCTAGAGAATTGTTGGACAATAAACAATACTTTAAAAGCAAATTTTTAGTAGATCAATCATAAATTCAACATTTAAATTTCCCTTGAAGTGCTCTTGATTTTTAATAATGGATTTTGGTATGATCCCATAAAAGATTCATGTTCAGATATTAAACAAACACTGCTTTGAATCGTTAATTTTAAAATCCATTTTCCTACCAAGTAATAGGAATTTCCCATTTTTTCTGTTTATAATAAGTAAGGAAAACTAGCCTTATGATTTCAAATTCATGATTATGTCTTTGTGGTACACATGATATATTTGGAAAGTAGAACAAAAACAATAATTCAAAGGCATCATGCACAAAAATATTTACTTTTAAAAGGCCTAAATGGATACTTTAAAAATAAGACCTTTTACTTAAATCTATTTGAAATAAAAGCAAGAATATTTAATATACCTACATTATGAAACCTTTAACTTTTTCTTCTTATCAGTTTTTAAAAAGAGTCAGATATTCATTACACTTTATGTCCAAGACATCCTCATTCACAAAATTAGTGATCCAAATATTACAACTTATTTTCCTACATGCACAAAAGGAATAAAAGTATCAGAAAAAGGAAACTACACCATATTTGTGAGAAATTAACTGATTAAAAATTCTCATTTGTAAAAATATGTCAGTGAAATGATGTTTTATGTGAGATTTCCAAGAATAGTTAAACAATCGTCATCCAAGAAAAAAATGTGAATTTAACAAGATTGTTGTTTCTTTTCTCAGAAATATTCATAGCTGACTTTAATCTAGATATAACACAAGGCATAAATATTCTATGGCTAAACAACAACCTGATTAAATTTCATTGTTTTATTTTTTTCTCTACTAGACATCCAATCCTGTTTTTGCATCTTAAACAACATAAGGAGAAAAGATAATATGGTTTCCTAAAGAAACGGGTTCATTTAAAAAATGTTATTTTCCCACCTTCTGGTATACTTGGAAACACACCAATGTCTGTTCAATTATTATTAGAATTAATTATGCATATGTATTTTATATTCAAATATGATAAACTGTAATTGTATAAAATATACAAAATTCCTCTGAGATGGCATAGATAAAGTAAATAGTTTTCACTTACTATTCATTCCTGATGCTTCCCAATTAAAATGCAATAGCAAATCTGACAAAACGATAAATGGAACACAGAGCAGGTGACTCTTTATTCATATAATCTCTTTTCTTCACTGCTGTGACAACATCCCACCCTTTTCACACAGTTGTAAAGAGAGTTCACTTTAAATTAATTGGCATCACCATGAAATAAATTACAGGACTGTGTGGTTGGGGTGCAAATCAGGCCCACATTAGATATAATTGGGGTGAAACTGTCATATGGGGATTGTGTGGGTAAAGACTAGAGATAGAATTATACATAGGAAATAAATGTGTGTAAACTCGTGATTCTGAGACCAAATTGTTTTTGTTTTTAAAGAGAATTTTCTTTTTTTTAGAATGGATCTCTTTAGTTTTCCAACATGATTCATATTGATCACTTATGTTCAGACATTGCCTATATGATTGGGAAGATTAGCTGATCAGCTTCCATTTAAACAAAAGGAAGGTGAATTCAATCCAAATTTCAAGTCCAGAATACTAGATTTGAAATTTTCTTGAAATTCCGGGAAAGGAATCTAGATTATTTTCCAAAGTTATGGGCCAGAATGCTACTATTGTTTAAAAGCCAAGATGATAGTAACTCTTATTAGAAAGGACATTGGAAAGAAAACAGAATGCATTTTTCTCTGCTTTTATTGTATCAACATGTACTCTCATCAGGAATACTATGGATACACATAGTTACCACACCACACAAAATTAGAAAAATTCAAGAGAAAAGTAAAAAAAATGAAGGTGAGTAGAATGAATTCTATATATAGACAGACCAAAAAAAAAAATCTAGGAAAATAAAGTTTGACACTAGCTCATATTTGTAATGCCCTAAAGGTTTTAGATTTTTAACAATATACTATTAGTAAAAAAAATCCGTTGATTATATTTTGAGGCTGAAATAGATTCTTTCTAGGGGAATATAAGAAACTGTATTTGCATAAACTTATAGGAATCAGTACTCATTATTGATGAATTATTGCTATTTGATATTCAAAAAAATTCAAAAGGTTTTTAGATAAATTCATAGATTGTAGCTCCACATTGGATTGTTAAAGAATATATCATTTAATTTCTTTAGGTCTGTTTTAATGGAGGACAAACATAAATTGCTTTAAAATATATTCTGTAGGAACTCTCAGAAAACAGAAAACATTGTGCTTGGGAAAACTCTTCATATAATTTGAAGGTCATATCTAGGTCAATATCTTGTAACTTTATTGCATAGCTTACTTTTTAATGTAAGCACTTCATTTCTTAAAGCTGATGTAAATGTTTTTAGAAAATGGCATTACACACTTATTGAATATGTAAATACATTAGGAATGTTAATGTTGTTATTCATTTTTTCCAAGTTAATCTTTTTTATTTAAAATTCCCATCCATAAAATCACTCAATCATGATGACTGATGAAACAAACTACCATATGGAGTGAAAGAGATATAAATAGAACCACATGTGAAAGATACACATCTAATATTTTACTGAAAATCTTCACTTCCAAGTATTCCAAAAACCTGAAATTGTTTTTTATTCCCCAAACCTGCAATTATTTTCTTTTCTGTCCTATTAAGTCAGAAAACCTGTAATTATAGCTTGGGACGGAGAATGAGTTGAAGTGGTGGGAGGAAAGTATTACTATTGAGGGTCTTTGGTTGGGATCTATTAGAGGTCATTCAATATCCAATTTTTCAATGAATCACTTTGACACCTACTGTACTTTTACCCATTACCAATCATCTCTTGCTTCTAAGTGGATAAAGTTTGATTTGTGGCTTCCTGTGCATCATTGGAGAAAAGCAGAGAGGGCATCATTAAACATGAAGGCTTATTCTATGATACCAAGAAGGAAGTTGCAAACTGACTGTAACAGGACAATTGGAACATTCAGTGAAAGGAACAGTGCCTGAGTATTTGAGGATTAGTAGGAATTTAGATTCCCAGGCCTCAGTACAGTTCTAACTGGGGAGGAGACTACCCTGCTGCTCACGAGGAGGTGGTGTGGCCATTATGGGAAAAGAGCTGTTCTTACCAGCCCTCCACTTGCCAGCTGTGTGAACTTAGGAAATAACTGAGACCTTGTTTTTTCATGGCTAAAAGGAGGAATGTAATTTTAATTTCTAAATTTCCTTCTATGTTTTAAAGGCTTTTTCATCTCGGGGAATAATTTTAAAATTTCCTATTTAGAGACTAAATTAAGATTGGAACCTCAGAATAAATGTTGAAAAGTATGTGGCTAGTTTCCACTAACACTTCACAACCGGTTTGTATGATCCCTTCCTTTAAAGAATTTGCAAGTGTGTAGGGAATATTCCATTTGAGTGTGTTTAAATGTTTATTTTTCATGACAAAGGGAAGACAAAATTTTGTCTATCAAATGAATAGTTTGTGGAAGCATAGAATGTCATGATATTTTTCCTCCATTTTTTAATGTTCAAATAATCTGCAATGTAGTGATACCAACAAAGATAAATAAATCTGTACAAATAAAATGCAAATGTGGAAGATCTGTTGAATCTTCATAGCTTCTCATATTGACATGAAATTATTCATACCTATCACAGGACATTTATATACAGAAAGAAACAATTTGGGGACCATCTTAAAATAAATCCATTTAAAAAATTTCTTTGAGTTTTATAAACAAGTTTCAGTGCTGGATGAGTGAATAGATACTTAACTCCACACTTATTTGAATAGATAATGTTGCAATCATTTTTTATTTTATGGGACAATCACTGCCATGCAGTTCATCATGTAAGGACTTATCCATGCTCCTTATTCCTCCTCTTTCCTTTGTGTTCTTATTAATTTAAGAAAATCAATCGTCCCTACCCTCAAGGCCCTTTCCATACATGCTTATGTGAGGCCATTGAATTCAACCAGGTGATATATTTTGACAAAGTTTGATCAATGGTGTTTTATATACACACACACACACACACACACACACATAAATGTGCATACATTCCTGCAATTTTCTTTTTAATTAATCTGAGGGCCATAGCAGTTTAGATAAACACCACATTATTATATAGCAGATCCTGGTTGAAAAGAAATAGTTGAATACACTAGATGGAGGGTTACGTTTTGGTTCAGAATTTCTCGTTTTACAGAAGTGAGGTTTTGAATAATGCAAACGGTATTTAAAATCATGCATATGATGCTAAACAGGCTCCCACTCAGTAACATGAAGATCTATCATTCCTTGAATTCATAATGTCTTAAGAATATCCACTTATGGTTTAACAGTGTATTATATCTCCATAAACTCCCCTTGTACTCTCCCAGTAGAAGATTTTTAAGTACCTGATAAAAGGAATAAATGCTAAACAAATGATTTAGAAATTTAGACTTCATATATAAAAAAGTATTTTTCTGTTAGAGTAAAAAAATGTTTTCTAAACTCTATAAAACCATATTGTTTGCATGTTTAAAACATTTTGGCCTTGAAGTATAGTGATTAAGAGTTGATCTCTCCTATCACTTGTTTTTTCCCAAATTATAACCTGATTATTAGTTTATCATTGACCTTCTTCACAAGAAAGGGAGCCACTTTTTATGATTTCCAACCTGTTTGCCATTTACCAGTTTCTTATAAATCTCTGACTTTAGAAATCGAGGAAAAGAATCCTTGGCCATGAGACTGTAGATCAACTTCTGGGCCTCATCAAAACATTTGAGTGTTGGTTCTGCAATATTCTTGGAGATGAGGTCCCTGGTGCTGAAGTCAATGTTAATCTGTGGAAACAAATTTGCATATCATTAGATTAGTTTAATCAAATTATAAACCATTTATACAGATGGTAGATACACATATTATTTGAATTTTTTTCTAAACACAGTTAATCTGATGCAAAACAGCAGAAAGGTCATGTGTTCATTTTCGGGAATGCAGAACACATGCTTGACTTAATTATTTTTCCTAGGTTAATAGGGTTGGCATTGGCAGAGAATCGAGGTAAAGCCTTATTTTGAGATTATTAAAAGATGGCAAAGTGAAGAGGCAAACAAGATAGTTTATGATTTTAAATTTCTTTTCCCACCCATCCTTTATTTTTCTTTCTAGTACTTTGGTCTTAATACCTAAAATGTACTTTCCATACATAGAACAATAACTAGAATTTTCTAGGTTGGCTTCCAACAACCCGTTCCCATTCTCTGTACCTCCTTGTGTTGTTTCCCACAATGTTGCTTTTCATTCTGATTTGTATTTCTTTTTGTTTGCGCAAATGGACCAAATAACACCTCCCTCTTCACCCACCCGCATGCTGCCCACAGAATATACATATACAATTGTCCCTTGGTATCCATGGGGGATTGGTTCCAGGACCCCAACAGAAGCCAAAATCCGAGGATGCTCCAGTCCCTTATATAAAATGGCACAGTATTTGCATATAACCTACACACATCCTCTCGTATACTTTAAATCCTCTCTAGATGACTTATAACATCTAATACAATGTAAATCCTATGTGAATAGTTGTTATACTGTATTATTCAGGGAATAATGACAAGAAAAAAGTCTGTACATGTTCAGTTCAGAGGTAATCATCGTAGGTTGAACCCAAGGATGGGGAACCCTTGGATAGGGAGCGTGGACTGCATATGTGTGCATGTGTGTGTATGTATGTCCTTGCCCCTACCACATGTAAGTATGTGTGACCCAATAGAGATCTATTATTTTGGAACACACACCATTCACCTGCAAATATGTAAAATGCCCCAAACCTTCTTGTGGAGATACTTGTCTAACTTTACACGTATTCCACGATATAGTCTGAGAAGCAGAAAATTTCGTATCAAGTTGTTCAACTTAAACTGAAAATATTCATGAAATGCCAAAGAGATTTGACTCTTAAAATTAAAAGGTCACCAAAAGTAGGCACTATAGTAGGTCTTATTCATCATTCTATTTTCTGACACTTAGCAGAATATCTGCCACAAAATAGGTAATCAATAAATATTTGTTGAATAGAAGCAAAATGTCTCTTGGCAAAATGGGGGAGATTGTAAAAATGCCAGAATTTTTGGATCTACTAAAAGAAAGACTATAAACGACAATTTATGCTTATTGAATTGAAGTAAAAAGACAGGCAGACAGACCTCCAATCAAATCTCTCCTCATCTACTTACTTGTCTTCATATGAGCGAGGCAAGTTCTATCATTTCCTTTAATCTTCGATTTCCATGGTGTAAAAGAGAATAGTAATAGCATCTATCTTAAAGTGTCTTAAGGACTAAATGAGATAAGCAATATAAAATGATTTTAATGCTATTATTCTAGGAAGAAGAAAAGAAGAAAAAAATTTGTTTCGAAAAGAATCCAAAGGCCAGTATTTGTTCATAGATGTTTGTTTTCTCTCTTTAAGGATTTCAGCTACATCTTCCCTTTTATTTCTTTGATCATCCCCTTAGGTCCTCCATCAAAGTTCCAGATCAAATGCTGCAACTCCCTTGAAGGCTTCAAAATCTGGAATCAGTTTCTTCTTCTTTATACAGGAAGATGGGGCAGGGTAGTGGAAAGACTTGGAGATAATTTTCAAATCTGTGCTCTAACACTTACAACCTTGGTGACTGGGGGGAGTTACTTTAATAGTTCTGAGCCCTGCTTCCTCATCTTTAAGCTAGGTAGTTCTTGACTTGAGTTCTTCTAAGAATTAAAGTGAGATGATCCTTACATTCATTGATTCCACAAATATTTACGAGTTTCTGTTATGTGCCGAATGCTTTCTATATTTGGGGAAAGATAACCAACAACTGAATAAATAGTATAATTTTAGATTTAAACTTGAAGGGTGGGAAGAAGATTCTGCCTCTAAGAATCGGTGGAAAAGCATTTCTGGCAGAAAAAAAGCAATAAAGGCAGAATCGCAGATATAAGAAAGAATTTGTTATGTTCTGAAGAGTCACTGTGCCTGGATGGCTGGAGTGTAGGGTATGAGAAGAAAGTTCCTGTGATGAGGTTGGAGGAGGAGATACAGGCCAAGTCTTGTAGGGTTTATGTGCTGTGGTAGGGAGTTCTTATTTTTTTACTGGAAGCAATAGGTAGACACTGAAGGGTTTTGAGCAGGAAGTGGCATGGTGACACGTTATGAACCCAGTATGGTGCCTGCCTCACAGCGGAACTCAGTGAATAGTGGCTATCAAGATCTTAAAGTGGTTTTTAAACATCTAGTATAGTCTGTTTCATAAATCCCATCTTGTGTTGTGGGGAAATGAGAATATTTGTTTTCTGTTTCCTCCTTTAACTGTGCTGTTAATTATTCAATGGCATCATCTGTAATTTGTTTAACTCTACAGCCACCATAATGGTAAATATAGTAAGCTAACTCTTTTAGGCATTCACTCATTGGGTAAGTGTTCACCGGTGGCAGGGCTGATGTGTGCCCAGTGCAGTGTATTGGCTTATTATTATTTTAATCAGAACTGAACAGCTGTAATAACTCCTCATTCCCTATTTAAAAAGCCCAAAGCCCTGATCTTGGCCTTTGCGATGTGGTCCCAACTTAGACAAACTTTTCTTTTCTGTGTATGCCCTGTATTCCCACCAAGCTAGACACTTCCCCTCAAACTCCTTATATTTTGCCACCTATGAACATTTTCCCCTACTATCCCAGGCTAGCTGAAAATCACTCGTTTCACCTAAGTCTTTCACAGTCTTTCATGTCCTTATGGCTACATTCAAATACCATCTACCTTATGAAGTTCACTTGTGAATTTTTTCCACTTCTGACCTCTCAAAAGACTGTGTTACTTAGACAATATTTACATTTTGCACATCCCTCACTATGCCTTGCATGATGTAAGGACCCAATAAATCTATGCCTTATAAAGTGAAAAATGTTTCTATATTTGTTAAAAATCATGTTTAAATTTTGAAGAGAACTATTTCATTTAAACATAATACTGATGACTAATATTCTTTCTTGAAATATATTAATTATATATATATATATATTAATTATATATCTGACTGATCCCTCTTATTTTTTTGATTTGCCTGTTTTCCTACCAAGGAACTGCCAACATCAGCTATTGATAGCTGAGTGATAAGCAGATATACTGTTCCCAGGAGATAATCAGCAGTCTTATGAAGCTGTGCCTTGGCAATTCAGCTTAATGTCACCGACAAAACATCACACCCATCTGTTTGCATAAATGTCATTATTTTTCTCCAAATTGCTCAAGCTTGAAACACGGGAATCATCTCTGACACCTCTTTTTCCTCTGATCTCTTATCAGAGAATATATGAAAAATATATTTTTTTCCTCATTCTCCTTTTATTGTGTAATTTCACAATGGTCTTATTCATTTTCACTTCTATCTCTCCAGTTTAGGCTTCTTAACCTAATCTCTTCCCTAAACTGTGGAATTTACCTCTAAGCTGATACCTCTTCTTACAAGGTCTTGCCCTTCTGAACATGTGAGCAGCATTACTATATCAGTTTCACCAGAATATTACTTTCATTGTATGAATATTCAGCTGAAAACCCATTAATTTCTATAACATAAAATTTAAATATCTTACTCTGGTGTTTGAGCTTCTTCACATCTGGACTTCAAAATCATCCCCTACTTGTCCTTAATGGTACATTTAAAGCTGGTCTACTCTGTTCTCAAAGCGAATCTTGCACCTAACACCCTTGTTTATGCTGTTTCATCATCCAAAATTCCTCTTGTCTCCTCTCTTTTATTCTGTATGGATTGTCCTCATCCCTATGATTCAGCTGAAGTTGAATATCCTCCAAGAAGCCTTCCTTGACCACAGAAGGAAAGTCACTATAATTTCCTTATCATTAGCCATTATTTTGATTTAAAAATCTTAAGAAATTTGATTTCTTGCTTAAGCAGATTTGGATACAAAGGCTTCTCTTAATGTAAGTATTCAATCTGATCATCAGAGAAAGATTTGTCACTACAAAGGGAATTCAATAGTTCATGAGATAGAATTAACCTGTCTTTTATCTGCTTTTACCTATTTCTTTCACTAATTCCTTTTATCCTACATGTCCCTCAAAATCTGAGCAGAGCAGATATGCATTTTCCAAGTTCTGTCCCTACATTTTTTTCTTGGTGATTATCTTCTCTCATGGCAAAATATTTGAGCAATGGCATTACCTCTAAAAATAATCATATGGATATTTAAAGATGATTATTTAATCTGTAAATGATAATAGTTAATATTTATTGACTTAGTGCTGATGTGCTAAGCCTTTGCATGGCCACTTTATGTCATATACACACAACTATAAGATGAATAGTATTATTATCTCATTTTTTCTGGGAATAAAACTAACATATATCTGAAAAAAATAGTTATTTTATTTGTACTCATTCCTAAAATTTATTCACTTAAAGTATTTTATTGAGTGAGTGCTTAGGAATTGTGCTAGGATCTGAAGATATAAAGATGAAAAGTCAATCAAGAAGACAGAGTTTGAAAAAGCGATCCAAAGGAAAAAATATGCTTTCTGAAGGAAATTTTAAGCTGATCTTCAAAGTATGGTTAGGAATATACAAGATTAAGGAAGGGACTTGCACATGGGAGGGTAAACCAAAAGGAGCCCAGTGGGTTTTGAGGGGAAGAAAGGGAAGAGCCTGAAGAGGCATAGAGGTATCAGATCATGTAGGACCTTGCAGGTCTCGTTAAGGAATTTTTTCTTGACCTGAGAGCAATGAGGAGAATTTTAAGGAAAGGACTGATGTGAACACATGTTTGAGAAAACATATCACTGGCTGCTATGTGGTGTAATAGCTGGGTGTGGATAAAGGGAAGAAAAATTAGGAAACAAAACCAGGAATTCAGGTGGGCAATGATGGTGGAGTAGGCAGCGTAGTGTCACAAGGAATGAATGGAAATGCATGGACTTCAAATACATTTAGAAAGTAAAATAGCTGGAACTTGTGATTGAATAGGTATGAGCTGGGATGAGGAACACAATCTTTAAGAATGACTGGATTTTAGAAATATTCCGAAGAATGAGAAGACAGAAAGTGCTGATGGATAAGACATAGGGTATAAGCAGAAGAATTAAGGATGACTACCAATTATTTAGCTGGAGCAAATAGAAGAATGCAGTTGCCATTACCTGAGATGGAAAGACTCATATAGAAGGAAGTTTTGAGCAGAAAATCAGGACTCAGATCGGAATTTGTTAAGTCTGAGGTGCCCTTTTAAATCTGTAGAACTGGAAGAGATCACTGGGAGAGTCAGTGCAAGCAAAAAATAAATGAGGACCACCTCCCCTCGTTATAGCGTGTGTTGGGTTATGAGCAGGAGCAGCAAAAGAAACTGTTAAACAGAAGCCCGTGAAAGAGGAGGAAATCGAGTACTAGAAGCCAACTGAAGATAGTATTTCAATTAACAGAGAGTGATCAATTTTGTTAAACTCCTGAGAAGTCAATTCCGGTGAAGTTTGAGAATAGGCTATCAAAAGTACTTTCTCTTCTCTTCTTGACTCCCCTGAGATTTCAATATCAGGAAAAAAGTGAAAATATTAGGCCTAATATACATTCTGATGCACAAATTCTTTGACTATAATCACTTCTGGGGCCATGTCTGCGGACTGCACCTCCCACTTTGCACTCATTTCCAATTTGGTTTTTGGTTGGGTTCTACCAGAAGATGCATGGATAAATTTCTATCTCAAATAGATGAGAAGATTGTTGATGAGATGTTGAGCTTGGAGTAGACAGAAGGCGGGATTCTATCAGGAGGTGATTCTCTACAGATGCAGACTTTCCAACTGCATGACCTCAAGACATAGGGAAGTCACAGGGAAGCTACTTGGGAGTCACAGGGAAGCTTAGACTTGTCTGAACATCTCAAACTAGTGGGTCCAGAGCATGGGCTGAAGAGTGTATCAACTGATGAAATAAACAGATAATAAGTATATCTATGTTATTTCCTGATATGAATCGTCACTTGCACTTTCTTTTGTATCAATACTATTTAGCTTCAAGGACTCTGAGAAATACCATATTTTATTGGCTTATTTTTCAAAAGGTCACAGATCATCTTCACTATCTGGGACCATTGCACTGCCAATCTCAGAAAATAAGATGCAGGACTGTGATTCTTATGGAATGACAGCTGAGATGTCATCACAACTGTTTAAAGGCTTTTAAATCCTGTCAACTTTGAAAAGCCCTGACACAGCTGACACTGACAACAATCCATGGCATTAAAGTGACTGTCTTCTGAATGATGTTTGCGGTAGTCGGTTAAAACCAATTTTATTATAAAGATCCAGGATATTTTAATACTCATGTGATGTTGTTAACCACCGGTCTGGCAAGCCAAATTCCTCTTTCCAACATCAGCAGTTGTCAATTCTTTTGGCTTTCCACAAATTATTTTAGCAGGAAGAATACATTTTAAAGTGTACCTTTTGGCTTTCCCGTGACCCTAAGTGTGCTTTCTATATTTTTACATAATTTGAATGAAAAGTTTCCAGTTGTGCTCTCACATTCAAATTAGACAGGCTTTCCTCATTTAGAATGGATAGTGAAGCAGGAGACTGTCACTATGCAAAGGGTGTGTGCGTGCATATGTAAACGCCTTACTAAAATGGAGCAGGCAGCGTCTCAGCCCTCATTCACAAGAGAGCTTCGAAATTACTATTCAAATGAAAGCCGCCTATAATCATGTGTTTGGTTCCATAATTCGATTTAATCACCACTAACACCTCTACTATTACTTCATTTTTGGCATCATTAAAGGCGAATGAACATCCTGATATATATTCTCAAGGGTGGCCATTAAAGAGGAGAATAACAAAGTTTGTAACATCTAGAAGGAATCCGTCCCTGCACAGCACCGTATCCTTTGGTTATTATTGGTTTTGGAGACAGAAATAAGTGACACAGATTGGAAGGCTCTACTAACACCGTATATTGGGCAAGAGAAATGAAAGAAATCAAAATGTATAAAACCATAATGTATACCGATTGCTAAAAATAGTTGTATATAAGCAAAAAAAAAAAAAATCTGGTGCAGCCAAAAGAGAGTCAGATTGACTGATTTTCTTCACCAACCCCATCATGCTAGTCCAAGATGAATTTGAGTGGTACAGGGACATGTGGAAACTCAAAAAACACCTGAGCGTTTTGTTTTTGGGTTGAAATGCAGTAATTTTTCAGAGGCCAAAAAGATACTGCAAATTATTAGAAGAAATGCTCCTGTCGCTTTTTTTCATCCTAGTGCCATATTTGAATCTGGGCTTCAGAGTTTAAGAAGTTATACAAATTAGAATATGAGAAGAAAAATAAAGCTTTTATTTGTGAAGAAGACTAGCCCTGAGCTAACATCCATTGCCAATCCTCCTCTTTTTTGCTGAGGAAGATTGGCCCTGGGCTAACATCTGTGCCCATCTTCCTCTTCTTTATATGGGATGCCACCACGGCATGGCTTGACAAGCAGTACGTTGGTCTGTACCTGGGATCTGAACCTGCAAACCCCGGGCCACTGAAGCAGAGCGCACGAACTTAACCGCTGTGCCACCTGGCTGGCCCCAGAAATAAAGCTTTTGATAGAAAGGAAGATAGACTCTATGTGAGAGGATAATTCTATGCTTTTGCCTTTAGCATAAACATCAAGCTTCCCGGGTTGTGTCATGAACGTTTAAATAAGAAGTAGATCCAGAGAAAGGAATTTGAAATTTAGAATCATGGCTGTAGACCTCCTTGCTCATGATTTGCGTGTCTTGATGACTGCAGGGCTCATCATTTTCTCTAAGGCCGGTTCATTTTTCACCTGCACCACGTGGATGGTTGTAATACCTCCCTAAAATGGCGAATGTGATGATCAAATGACATAATCTGCGTAAAAGCACTGTGCAGACTTTGCTTACAGTTTCTCTAGGTCTGCTTTTCTTTCTTTCCTTTCTTTCCTCCCTCTCCCTCTCCCTCCTCCTCCCCCTCTTCCTCCTTCATCTTCTCTCTCTTTCTTTTTAAGAGATCTCCTTACTTTAAGGTGAAATGAATAAGGATGCAGAAATCACTGGGATCCAGGAAGTGCAGCTACCTCAATTTACCTTCTGAGACACCAAGTATTAGGCTTCTTTCTCTACTGGACTAGCCCTCTAGGCACTGGCTGGTCCTTTGCTTCACTCTTCCTCTCCTCTCCTTCCCTCCTCTCATCTTGTCTTGTTTCCGTCTGTACTCAAAATTCTGGTCAAAGCTTACTAATTACTTCTTTCGAGATACATTTCCTGATCCCCTAGATGTGAATTTTCCTGTTGCATGCTACCACATCACCTGTATTTTTCCTATCACGACACTCATGAAAGTTTATTGTAGTTATTTCTTCATGGGAGTCTTCCACTAAGATCGATGAGCTTTATCTATTCAGGTACTCTGTCTTTTTTCTTTGCTGTACCAGCATGGTGCTTGCCATATAATAAACACTTAACTATTGATTGGGGAACAAAATTTAGGATATTAATGAATAAGTAAACATTATATCAGGAGATGGTTCTATAGTTGGGGGGCACTGTTGGCAAGCAGCAACTTGTGGGGCCGACTAAGACTCAAAATAACATCAACACGTTGGGAAAGTGGTCTTTAAAAATGCAAAGAAAAAGTCATGAATATAAGGTGGAGAATACCAAATTGGCCTTATGGTAATAACAGGAAACACCTCTTGATACCCATTTTCATGGGCT
Source organism: Tapirus indicus (assembly GCA_031878705.1). Classification (NCBI taxonomy): domain Eukaryota; kingdom Metazoa; phylum Chordata; class Mammalia; order Perissodactyla; family Tapiridae; genus Tapirus; species Tapirus indicus. The sequence goes on along the minus strand of CM062939.1, from coordinate 23,388,049 downwards.
TCTCTCTACCAATAATTTACATATCTATTTCTTCCCTCAAGACTCAGTTTAAAACTAACTTTATTTAAAATAAAGGCTTTGTCTCCACATCCTGTCTCACTACTATTCAATCGTTATATCCTCTTAGGTATAATGCCAACAATTTCATCTGTTACATTTTTTTTGGCACTTAATCATTTGTTGCTTTGTTATTTTTTCCTAACTCTATAAATTTCATTTTTAACCCAACTAGATTGTAAGTTTCTTTTGAACCAAACCATAGTTTCAACCTATTTTATTTTCTTGCATTTCACACAACACACTGCATTATATCCATGTGTTTATTATCTGTTTTCCTGCCAAGACTGAGCTTCCTTCCATGGAGGAACTTGATCTTATGAGGAGGTGAATAAGAATTTATAGATGCGAAGTAAAATATGAGTCAATAAGTAATGTTGTACTGCATTAAAAATAAAAGGGAAAAACCAGACATAGATATTAAAAAAGTGTCCTGCACAGACTCATTAAGATATCTTCTCCTTTGTGATTATAGTTTTTCTTTGTTTTATGAATTATGGTGTTCTCAAATTGAATAAATACATTTAAGAATTAAATATTTTGTACTAATATTTTTTGACTTTAAAAACTGCCAATGTATTTGTTCCTGGGTTGGTGACAACATGAAGTTGAATTTATATAATTTTTTAACATTATACTGTGGTATGATGTGGAACATTTTCTAGTTTCACAGAAGATAATCAACATCAACAATTTTCTCTTTAATCACATATTTTCTATCCTGACCCATTTTCTTTACAATATAGGGGAATAATAATATAAATGTAAGATATGTACATGTTATAAATATAATATAAATATTTAAACCATGTCAGTGTCTTAGCTGAATATGAAAATATTATTTTAAATTTTTTGAAGATTTATATTCTCTTGAAACCAAATAATATTATTTTCTTGAAAATTTCCAAATATTATGAATTTAGTGGTCCAAACTGAAGGAAGAATAACACAAGTTTAAGAATTTTTTTCTTTTCCACTCACAGGTTCTTACTGTGTGCAAAGCAGAGACACTTTAAAAAAATACATTGCTTGTCTAATAATTTTCTCATTTTCAAATCACTTAGTCAAAATACCTGGCTCACACCTATTTTTTTCTGCGGTATTTTCTTCTGAAACTATCTAGGTACAATCCATTCAATAAGTAGCTCTTTTGATCTGAAATTAGTGATTTGCTAATATTTTTATAACCTGTGTTCTTGTATGTACATATATCAAGTCTTTTAAAGTTGCTTGTCTTCAAATGTTAGTTTGAAGTTAGTTAATGATTGTTTTCAAGTTGATTCAGTAGCACTTATAGCGACTTGTTTAAAGAAAGAAAGGGATTAAAATTTCTTAAAAACAGTTCTGCATGGTGTAAACCCTAGACGTATAACCTCATTCATCATTCTCATCTGTCCTGTGTGGTCGCTGTATGCTTTTTTTATAGATGTATTTTTAGATGAGGAAACTGAGGCTTGGAGAGATGAAATAGTTTATCACAAGATTATAGGATTTGAATTTGGGTCTAGATATCTCTAAACTGTAGGTTTTCCACTACGTCACACTAACTCTGTGTTAGTGTAGAAAGCAGAAAGAAGGCAGCACCATAAGGCAGAGGACATAAAGTCTAGTTGTAATTATTATCACCTCTCAGAGATACCTGAGAGTTCAATTTTTGTGTGCAGTCTTTGCCTCTTAGAACAGGAAATTGAGAACCATTAGTAACGTCAATTTATAGACAGGGATCATTTATACATTTAGCAGAGGTCTAATTGTAAATCGTTTAATTGCATCAATTAAAAATTATTGTTATGCTAGCAATTTTATAGATGAGGAAATAAAGATACAAGAAGTTGAAAAGAAAGTAAATGGGATTTAATAGATATCTGGGTAACATGGCCTTGTCATTGTTCTTTATTGTAGGATTTTTCTACCAAGCAAATTGTTTATAATTTTCATTCTTCATAGGAGGCAGTTATATAGCTATAATTGAATATAGAAAAAATGGAGAATATTCTCCTATGAATCTTATTCTTGAATTAATTTTCTACTTATTAAAATCTTATTTTTCAACCTCCAATTCAAATGTATCACCTTGCTTGTTAAGTCTGCCTACTAGATAAATCTAGAATACTTCCCTTTCTTTATCTCTACTGCTGCTTATCCAACCTCATCCCTACTCCTCTTCAGCAATATTAAAATGCTTGTAATTTCCAGAAAACTCTAGGGAGCTTTCTACTTCCATGCTATACTGTGCCTTCAGTTTGAACTATTCTTTCTTCATTTGCTCTCTTGATAAATATGACTTATTTTTCATGGCATACTTTTTTCATGTGTGCACCACCCTGCAAATCCATCTTTTAACTCTCCAAATAGATTTAATCAGTCTTTCCCACTGTGCTAATAATGAACTTTAAATGTAGTTTTACTATTACATTGCCTATTGTGTATTTGACTTGTTTTATTACATGTCAATCTCTCCTTCTACTCTGTGACTTCATTGTGGGGACAGGCACTTGAAAGCTCAGTTTCATGAGTCAACATAGTAACAACTTATTATATGTAACATATAACTGGTGGACTACAGAGAAATACCTTGAAGACTACAATTGGTAAATAGTATTAAGAGGCAAATGTCCTTTAGTAATTTGAATTGGAAACAATTAATTGCAAATAATAGGAAAGATAATGACTATTTCAAAAGTGTATATATATATATATATACTTTGTTTTCAATGAATTTTGTCATATCCGATAATAATATTTTTAGACTCTTCAAGGAGACAATATAATCTATTACTTGAAAAGCAGCCATAGATTTAATTATATTTGATTTAGTCAAAATTAATTAGATGGACAAATTTAAAAAGCTATAAAAGTTTTATATCCTAAAATAATAACTGTACTATTTACTTAAATTATTACTATCTAAATTTATTTTGGAAAGAAAGATTAGGAAAATAAACAAATCTATTCTGTCAAAATTGATAATTTGTTATATATTATAAATTTGAATTCAGCTATAATTAAAAGATTGCATTTCTTATTAGAAGATTTTCCATACATAATGTTTGAGAATGTTATCCTAAAACAATCATTGTTAATTAGGTGAACTCATAAAGAAGAAAAAAACCTGGCTTTCAGACCAATATCACAATAAATAGGATATCTTTAGAGTTCATTTCAAGGCCTTTTAGGGAATGACCTATTAATCAACATGACAAATCTTATATACTACATTTTCAATTTTCCAGAATTATTTATTGATTCTTAGATGGTTACTGGGAAATGAATGTTGAAATAGCTCCATAGGAGTTAAAGTTCTTTTCTTTCCCTTCTATGAATTCCAGGCCATGCTTCAGTGGTTCATATGTCTGTAATGTTATACCAGGCCAACATATGCTGCAGTAATTAACGTCCATCTAAAACTTGAGCTATTGATATGGCAAACATATGCCCTAGATTTTCTGAAAGTGTTTGTATTTCATCTATTCTGTCCTTTGTCCCCATAAGTACAATAACCCTTCTCACATATAAGTCCTAATTTTGGATCGGAAAATATGATAACTGTCACCTATGAGGATACAAATATTTCACCTCTGTAGGAAAGATGACTTGTACTAGTAGTTTATTTGTTACTAGTAGGTTAATGTAGGTAGTTTCCTGTTTGCTATTTATATGTTAAAACTCTTTGCTTATATGATATATTCAGTGAGGAATTAACGTGGCTTTAAAATACAAATTGCTTAAACTTTAAAATTAAATATTAAAGGGATGTATGGCGATGATTGTGGTTTTGGTTCTGGAAATTACATCAAATATAAATGAGATGTTGCACACATAAAACACTTTTGGGGGGCTATTATCAGAGCCATTCCAGGTTTCTCTCTAGGGCCTTATTTCTTTACCTGATCTTAAAGCAGCACAGGTGGGTCCTGACCCCTGAGACAATACCTCACACCATTGGCTCATTTTCACCATCAAAAAAATAAAGGTAAGCAAATCCTTTTGGAAAATAAGACATTATTACATGCCATAATGTGGACCTCCAAAATGTTAAAAATGAAGAATTTATGTTGTTGATTAGTAGTTATTTTTCCCCCACATATTATTTTTTAAAAATTAAAAAATTTAATTCAAGGATTAATTCCACATTGAGCTCCATGGTTTACAAAAGGGGAAACAAAAATGAACTTGAAATCCAACAGATTATATATAAGTCGGATTTCTGAAGGGTTAATTTTAGAGCTATTTAATTTGAGATAGTGACACTATTTTTCAAGAGCCTGCATGTTGGGCTAAGAAAAAGAAATATTGGTCCAGCACCCAGTACGTGTTGAAAAATATTTGCTGAATCATTGTAAGACTGAGGATAATCTTAAAGAACTTCTATTGGAGTTTACGGACATTTTCTATTTGAATACATACTGATAATTTGATTTCTCTTTAGATAGAGCAAGTGTCTTTTAATTGGAAGCAGATTTGGTAGGAGATGAATATTCACTATCCTGGGATACTTCACTTACCTCTTTAGGGGCATCAGCTTCAATGAATTCAGAATAAATCATCTTGGCTTTAGAAGCAATTTTTTCTGCACTTTCTGTTTTCTTGAAGTCTTCACAGGCAAGCCAGAACTCAACATTTTCTTCGCTAAACTCTGATTTTAGAAATGTTCGAAAAGCATCTAGACCAGCTATAAAATATAGAAGACAAATTATGTATATCATACAGCACAGTAATATGATCAAAATGAGTACAGTGGATTGTGTGAACATTTATTGAGTATTCAGTGGCAAATATTTATTATCCCTCTGAATATAACATTTATGCTTTTGTTTTTAATTTTAGAAGCCATAGTTTGGATCAATAATCATTAACATTTAATATTGTATCTATGTTTCTACACTTAGCTCCATTAACAAAGAAAATCTGTACTTTTTGTTTCTAGCTCTGAAAAGTCTAGGAGTTATGTTTAGGAAAAAGTCTTAATGGCAATTACTTCACAGGAAACTCTATGGACTTTGCCTTTTAGACCCGTTGCTCTACACCTAGGTCAAGTTAATGATGTTATACTAACTTCAGAGGAAGAATATCTTTGTTGCTATGAGTTGATGAAAAACACAATTTGATGCTAAGGAGTTAGTTTGTGTTGGTTTGGGCTTAAAGCAAAGCAGGAAGGGCTGGCATGATTGGTTTTGGGCAAATATATTGGCCAACTCTAATCTCTAAACCAAGAAAGTAGCTGGCAACACATTTGGTGTGAATGCTTCTCATCTATATGTGGAGATAGGCAATTGAAATTCAATTAGGCAAATAAATGGGCTTTTGCCCAATGTTACCTTAAGTAAAACACTGGTGCCTCCCGTTCTCCCTGTTGGTACCTGCTGTAACTCACACTGTGCCTGGTGTATTCCTCCTGCTCCTAGGTCTTCTGCTGAGCATGCATTTCTCCAGAAACTTTAGACCAGGGACTGCAGATGAGCCCACTTACTTGCAGGCATGTTTACTTTGCCTCAACTATGATATGCATTTTTTAAATTGAATAACAACTGGTAGTGCTTGCAGCCTGGGATTCCCGTAAGTCTCATCTCTCCCCAATGTCTTTCAGCCAGATTTACACGTTTATTATTCCTTACTCTCATAGATTGTTGGGTTTGTGACCACCTGTTCAGATTCTTCCTTTCTCTACTTTCCTCATCAAAATCTTCCCTGATATATTCCTCTTTGGTATACCTGGAGCTCATTTGAAAAGATAATGAATTCTTGCTAAATATTTTAGGGCTGAGTGTGGTTAAGAGCGTGCCTCTAGTTAGATACCGGGTTAGGAAGGTCCTTATCAGATTTCCGCAGTTGAACCAACCAAGCCTGCAGCTTAAGTTCACGTTACTCAGTTTCCCAGTTTGCACCCTTCTGACGGCAGTGTCTGTTTATAAATGAGATTGTGCTTCTCTCTGAGGAGGAAAACGTACATCCGGGCTTTTGCCACTGCGAGAGATTTGTCTTCCAAAATGTGGGTGGTTTTCTCCTCCACCTGCCAGGAGGGCTCCTTTGCATGAGCTCATAGCAGCTCTTTTCTGACAGCATGCTCGGGGAGCTGATCCCTCCAGCCCCAAAGGAGGGAGAAATAAATTCATGGAGGGTCAGAGGAAAGAAAAGCTTGACTAGAGAAAAAGAAAATATAAGAGAAAGCTTGTGGAGAAGAGGCCCAAGTCGGTTTGTAGGTTGCTGCAGGTGGGAAGCAAAGTGAAGTTTAGTGAGAGAAAATGGAAAAGGGATGCATGGAACAAGATTAAATTGTCTACAAACGCTGGATTAAAAATAGATTTAGCAATTTTTTTCCTATCAGTTGAAATAACAAGTCATTGCAAAAGGTTATCAGGTACCAATTAAAATTCTCGGTAGAAATATTGGAGAGGGTGAATGTTGTTAATACGTGAGCACCATAAAAAATTCAATTAACTGCACATTTCTTGTGCTTAAAAATACATCCAAGAAGCTTCCGTGACACAAATTTAGGTTATAAAAAACGTGTTAGTAACACTCAATTAAAATTTTCCATGAGTTTGGTCCAAACAATGATGAATTTGAGGGGTCTAAACAGAATTTATTCTAAAATCTAAAATAGAGGATAAAGTATACTTTAATAACACTAAAAGAATGTTGTAGATGCATATCTGGCAATATTTCGTATGTGTGCCATTAAGGCATTTGAAGCTTTCTCCCAATGAGGATTATCTAAATGCATCCCAGACCGATGGGAAGTTAGAGTTCAAGAAACTGTTATTATTTTCTCCCATCCTGCTATTTTAATGAAGGGCTATTCTGAGCTAACAATTATCGTCGTCTTTACTCTTCCCATTACTAGGTTTAGGACACAGTGGAACAGAATAAACAAGTAAAATGAGCTAGTTATCTCTGTCTTGAACACACTATTTTATTGAACTACTCCTCTGTTCTGTATATATGGTTTGAATGTTCAAAAGATGTCGAGTGACTTTGGAATCACATGCTACATACAATTAAAATCATATTACTGAGGGCACTCTCGTCAGGATGGAGTGGCTACTGGATAGACTCAACAGGGGCTGACAATGGAATAAGTCAGAATAGGTGGTGAAACATACGCTAATGCCCATGCCCAGTACATGCAAGGCATAGCCTCAAGTAGACAAAACAATAGAGAGTTTGGTGAATTATTTAACTGTTAAAAACATTAAAAGGCATGTAAGCTATTTCTTTGGTATTATAAAAAACAAAGCTCAAATAGCTATTCAGATGAATCTATGACTTTTCTACTTTTTGTGGGCATGACATATAAAATCCCAGGAGGGATGCAGATGGAAGCATTTGCCTCCATAGCAACAGCTCCCCTTCCTCTGTCCTCTGGTGCTGTCCCCTAGAACTCCCCTGCTTTTGAGCCACCAAGTCACCACCTGCAGAGACAATTTCTCGAGGTTCTTAGCAAACCTGGCCTGTCCTACTGGTTATTTTTTAAGGAAAAAAGAAATACACCATTCAAAACTTACAATAATGTAATTCCATACCCTTGATGTCTTAGTCGGATTCTAGGAGTAATATGGATTATTTTATATCTATGCTTCAGGAATTAGTTATTTAAGAATCATAAAATCAGAGTATAATTTCCTCTAATTCAATTTAACTTGATACATGAATAAACAGCTATGAAAAATTTATTCAGCTTTATCGTGTTTTAAACTTTTCTAATATTCTGATATTTACTTTATAAATTTAAAGTGGAAATGCCTTAGGTTAGTACAAACAATACTACATTTTAAACATTTTCTATACATGTCTCTATAGTGTCATTTTTTCCCCCAAATGAGATAGAACTACTGCAAAGAAGGATTATTTATAACAAAAACAGAAGTTCTAGATACCTTTGTAAATGGCTATTTTGTATCAAATTCTGGGATAATTTATTTATAATTGGCCAAAACGAACTTATTGAACCCTCATATCAAATATAAATATATATCCACACATGTACATATTAATATATACATATATTTAAATATGTCTTTGTATTCACTAAAAATAAGAATAACCCAGTTGAAATAAATCTTTTAAAAACTTTATTTTAGCCTACAGGACATGAAAAACAAATGATTTATTTAAAATTTCAACTTTTCAATAGTTTGTATGTTTCTTTCAATTTATAACAAAGGTAGTCATTATATACACCAAATGATAATGATTCTAAGGAAATGACAAATTTTGCACCTATTTGGATTTTCTTTTTGTTTTAATGTTTGCAGTTTCTATAGTCTTATCTTATTGTAGGCCCAACCTAATTCCATTTAGGCTTTGGACCTGCATAAATTTGTGTGACTGTTGGGAATCTTATACTTCATGTATTGATCAAACTCATACTTTATGTCTACAACTTTCAGAACTTAACGATTTACTTTTAATTATTGTATTTATAAGCCTATTATTAGTTGGATCTTACCTTGGTTCGTTAAAAGTGTGTCCATATTTTCAGACCACGCCACTGCTTCTGTCGTTGATGACCTGTAGAAACAACAACTACCCTTGACAATAGCATTGTGATCTTTTTCTTCTATAACCTATAGTAACATTTGAGTTATGTGTATTTGTTGAATTACATCATTTAAATGTGCTTTGCACCATTAATCAAACTGAAAAAGGTCAACAAGAATTACATAATGTTTTTCCACAGTGGACAGCAATAGTGACACAAAGTGTGATGTAATTTGACGGTGTTAATAATATTTGCAAATTCTTCAATTCTAATAGAGGTACAAGAGAAATATTGCTTTTGGTTCTATGGAGCGTAGTGAATTTCTTCTCAACTATAAATATATTGTCACTTTATGTGGCATTACTCTAGTCTATTCCCGAGAAAGGTATCATGATAGTAATAGTGATGAATGAACTATTTTCTAAGTTTTCACAGTATACAAAATGATCCATTTCGTAATTATGCATCTCAAAAAAGTTGAAAAAAAGTTTGGATTAAGGATTTCTAACATGTGATGATCTTGAAAATGTTTATTTCTAGCATTTTGAGAAGTCTTTACCCCACTCTGAGAGAGACTTTATTTCTCCTTAGACTGGTATGCTTCCAATTCTGGGTTGATTTATTTAAATCTAGGAATCTGTCAGGATAGAGTAATATCTTTTCCAAAGCAGTCAAAAAATTTATAGACTTAAGTCTCCTGAAGAAGGTATACTTTTAAGGATGTGATGTAGAAATAATAAATCAGGGTTAAGAAGTAAACTTTCTGAGATGCAAATATATCATGCATTATTTCCCTTAATAAACAAAGATCCTGATAAATAAGCCCCCATCCATAGAAAGCATCTGCTCCCTAGAAAAAAACCCTTGGATTATGTAGTTGTGATGTGCAAATGACTTAGTTATGGAAAGAGATGGTCTAATTTAAGGTTTCTATTAAAATGATGAATAATAAAATAGAGCCTCATCTCTAGTCATTCTTATAAAATTTTACATTTGCATATCAAGGTGACTAATCTTAAATATTCTAGTGTGAAGTGATCTCTATGCTTTTATATTCTATTACTTCGTGTAATTTGCTGAAGTCTTTACAATTTGTGTCAGGATTGATTGTGCTCCCTTCTGCTGTCCCTGCTGTAGTTGTATTTTCAGATAATAATGGCTGTGCTCATGGAGGATACATACAGGGAGCTGTGTGAGTGGGAATTTGTTTTGCCGTCTTGCGTTATTTACATTTTCCATCTCAAAGTTTCTTCCCCAACGCTGGGCAGCTGATTTTCCTTTTTCCCTTGTTTTCCTAAATCTTGGGAATATAAGATTACATGTGAAACCATTCTGGAATGGTGCTTTTTCATTCAAATGGGCATTTTAAAAGATCTGGGTTGTTCAGTTCTCATTTTTCATTAAGTGGAGACTAGGACCGAATCCTAGATTTAATTTTGCTTTGAAGAGCTCCTGTACTCTGTAAAACCTGTTACTCTAATAAGTTTATGTTATATTTTATAGGACTCAAATAGGAGGTCTTGTAGGAATTCTATCAAGTAGGTTGTGTTAAAATTATCATATGATCACTTAAAATGCACATGTTTAAAAACGTCTCTATTTGTACATTGAAATTTGGTGGTTAGCAGGGTATTCAAATTAAAGCTTCTTAGTACTTATGGAATATACGTCAATGAATAGGGCAGAGAGGAGTTTTGAGCCCAAGCCTGACCCCACGGTATACCTATTTTGAATGAGGAACAGCCATCGCAGAAGAACACCGAGAAATAAAATCTAGGCAAAATCATTCAAGGATAAACATACATTCTGTCATTAGTATGTAATTCTTTGATGATGGAATAAATGTTAATTTCCAGTACCAAGAGCAGTGTGTTTGGTCAAGGAAATATATGTTGAACATGTAAACAAATAATGAATGAATGACCAAACCCCAATAGTGGCAGATAGTAAAGCCTTCAACGGAAGTGGGGTGGTGGCTTTCAAGATGCTGGTAGATGACAGTGATAAGAAGGTTATATCGAAAGGGAGAGCTGACTTGTGTTAGCTTCAAAGGGTGTTCTGGGTGAGGAAAGAGGGGAAATGATGTGAAAGCATCACTGGGGAGCAACAGACCACAGACCTCACTCTCAACCTTGAGGTCTGTGAAATTGGAGATGATGGAGAACATTCATTCTGGAAGCCCTCAAGGCAGGTCATGTCCTTTAGGGAGAGCCAGGTTTTGCTTAAGCCCAAAGCAAAAGGAATATTCAGTGAAGAGCTTATTGAATGTAAAGGAGTCTTTTTGGAATGGAAGTGTTCAAATAAATGGTAGCTATTCTTACTATCTTCGTTAATGCAGGAGAACAGTAAAAACAGGAAGCAAAAGGCAAAGTCTGGGAGATGGTGTAGAATCAAGGGCAAAAAATTTATAGTGTTTTGAATTAGAGAGATAGAATAGAATATCATAGCTATTCTATAGATATAGAATGTTATAGATAATAGAATTAGAGATACTAGGGTATTCTAGCATTATTTAAAGACATTGTTATAAAGGGAGACTTTGCCCTGCAACCCCCTGGAGGAATATCCCTGCTGGTGTACCATAATTCCTGGAATGCTCTCAGATCACTATTTTCTAACCAATTTCAAGTTTGACTTGAAAGGTTCAACTTTAACTACTTGATATGATGGAAGGGTTGGTGGTAATGCAGTACTTACTTTTCAGAAGTTAGGCGAAGTGCAACTATTTTAAAGATTAATGTTGGTAATTTGCTGTTTAAATTTTTAAATTTGGGGTTGATTGTATATTTATAATTCTGTGGAAGAGTGAATTATTGCTATATATGAATAAAATGAAAGACAATATTTATAATAGCATTAAAATGCACAAAAGGTTTTGAATGCTTATAATCCATACCACACGGTGCCAAAGCATGTCATATACTTTACCTCATTTATTGTTGCAAATTACACAGTCTGTTTTAATCCTATGTTACCAATGACTAAAGAGACTCAGATGTTAATAACTGGTGCAATATCTCACATATATTAATGGGCAGAGTTAGAATTCAAACAGAGATGTGTCTGCTTGTGACCCAAACTCTTTTTACACTTATTCCTAGAGTGGATGAGTCGATACACACATGCCTGTGTTTTGTTCGTGTTTTGAAACATTTATAATAAATACTTTGAAAGTGCTTTTTCTCCCTTATTATACTTCACACAAATAGTTCCTCTAAATAACAGCTAAATTGTGGTAATTGGCTACTTGATAGAAAGTTTTCAGAAGACAGAGATTCTTAAATCTTGCACATTATCAAACGAAAATAGGACATTTCTTATGTTAGACGTGAGTGAGAAATAGGTTTTATATTTTTAAAAACGCAACTGTAGAAATATTGAGAAAGAAATCTATTGAATTACAATTGAGGGAAAAAAGAGGGTGGCTGATTTAAAAATGTACCGACTTGGTTGACTTGTGCTTGACACGTGTTACCTTAAATAAACAATATGCCACTCTGTCACTTCTTTTCGTCCCCTGTTATTTGGATTTTGGTTGTAACTTGAACAGAGCTTTTGTCTGGCTCTTCTCGTTTGTGTGTGCGTGCGTATTTCTTGTATAATTGTGATGCATAATCAGAATAACTTTTGTGCGTGTATGATTTGACGTGAAAATTCACCGTGTATCTGGAGCCAAAATCGCACTTAGCATTTCCTGGGGTTTTGGCTGAATTCCTTTCTGTTTCCTTCATTAAGCGAGTGACATCAAGGCCAGCAGTCCCCATATTATGTGTCCGGAGGAGAGCCAGGCCAGATGGGAACTGCGTGAAAGCTACCAGTTATCTTGCTAATTGTGTCAGCTAGAACCAGTTGTATTGCATTAAAAACTGTGGAATCCAACAACATAGCTTTTCACAGTCGATTAGCAGTGTGCTGGAGAATGGGAAATTCAAGCAAGGAGTCCATGTGTTCGAGGAAGTGACAGCTGCTTCCTTACCCAACATTTAATATCTATTTTCAAATTTCCCAATAAATATTGCAATAAGGAATAATTTTTGCAAGGATCATACAGTATATATCTCTAACATTTAATCATTTTGAAAAGCTTCCCATAAAGAGAGCTCAGTGGTTTTTCTCCACCGTGTAACCTTTCTTTATTTTAGTAAGTATAGAGAATTAGCTGCCAAAGCAGACCACGAATTGTTGACATAGTTTAGAAATGAAGAAGGAATCAGTAGAGAAAGGAGAAAAAAATAAGTCAGGAAGAAAGACAACAATTAGCATATTTATCATAAATGATGGAAACAAAGCATCGAGACTAATGAAGACTCAAATGTTTCATTCGTACATCTTTGGAGATAAAAATAGCTTTGAAGGGCAACTCACTTCACTGGCATTTTTCGTTCCACTGTCTGACTGTCACAGATGATGCCGAATTTCTCTTTCTGACTGATCTTCAAGCTGAAGGTAATGTGACAGCAGGAACATTACAATTAGTATGCGAATACCTTTCTCACGGGTTACAGATTGGCAATCTGTAAATCATGCTATTCTCAGCTTTTTTCATTTTGTCGTTAACTTTTCACTGGTCAAAACACTTAAACTTCCAAGTAACAAATAACTCTTTGAATACATGCGACACTTCTCCCAGTTTGTGGCATAACTGAAATAAATTCTGTTTGAAAGTTTGGTTTCTAAAGTTCATATACATCCATTTACAAGACAACTATTGTTCACATGGGGGTAAATCAACTCAGAAAAAAATATAGTGTATATAAGGTTTCCTATTCACCTTTAAGTCTTTAATCTGTCTAAAAGATCATTTTGTTTGTCTTTGTTCTTTGCTTGTCAGAAAGTCTGAGGAAGACTCTACTTTTAATACACTTACCTTAAACAACTATATATGTTTAATATTTTTACAATTTTATTCATGGACTAAAACATTCTAGCACAAGACACTATACTTTTTTTGAAATGTATGCACTTTTTATAGCTTAATAACATGTATTTCTGTATTCCTTTTAACCGTGAATCTCATGACATTTTTATGCCAATATTTCTTTAAGCAATGCTGATGTTTAAGGTAATAATGATGAATATATTTATCAAAATAAAGGCCCTATATTGGTATTTTTATTTGTAGTCAAAGTTTTGTACATGTAACCCCAGCTGCATCAAGCTTTTATCTCATTATAATAGAGTTCTTTGGTGGTAAAATTCTACAGTGCATATTTATGACAGTGTAAATTAAACATTCCTGAAAGATTGATGATTTTCAGGGTGGAAGAAAGAAAGCAGTCAGAAGACAGCAAAAAACCTACTTGTCCTTGACTTAGAAATGAAGCATCCCCATTTAGATGCTCTACAGAAATGCCAGAGGGCACTTAGTAGGCAAGTGGCCCTGGGCTAATGAGACTGGTAGAAGAGATGACCTAGAAAGTCAGTGTATCATTAAGAACTGATATCATCAATTAACTCAATTCATTTTGTTAATTCAAGCACCATTAAGTAATGTTCTTATGATATGCAAAAACTGAATCATTAAACATGTTTAGACTTTTTGTTTTGCTGAGAAGGGATAATGAAGTACTAACTTTATAATATATGCTTGAACATAGTACATCTTGGAAAAATAAAGTATCCAAATTTAAAGGCCCTCTTGGTTAAATCCATGCTAAATTGGTAAGAAATACGAGCCAGGAGTAGACTTATTTTACATTAAAACTTTAAAACAAAAATTGAAATTTCTATTTTGAGCTCAATGCAGTTGCAAGTTTGCTCTTTCTCATGCACCCTTCCACAACACACAATTATTATTTGTTTAATGTGTGCTTCCCATTCCTTACACTTCTTTCAGTTGTTCAGGAAAAACTAAGAATTGGATTTTATTTGTCAAAATGTTATTTATTCATAATAAATGAGCAGGTGAGTAAATAAACTGTCTTCTTAGGTGGAATGATTCTTTTCTGTGTTCAATACATCTTGACAAAATGTTGCTACATATACGTATTGTTTGGACATCTAAATATCACCAGCTCTTAGTCCCTGGAGATCCAGGCTCCATTATCAGAGCCCATGCCCAGTGTGATAGGCTGAATAATGGCCCCCAAAGATGTCTGTGTCCTAATGCCTGGAACTTATGAATAGGTTACCCTACATGGCAAAGGGATGTTGATTATTCTAGATTATCCAGACGGGCCCAATGTAATTACAAGCGTCCTTACAAAACAGGGGCAGGAAGGTTAAAGTCAGTAGGAGGATATGTGAGGACAGAGGGAAGAGGTTGGAGTAATGTAAGGAAGGGGCCAAAGCTAAGGGATGCAGGTGACCTCTGGAAGCTGAAAAAGGCAGAGAAATAGATTCTTTCCTCAGAGACTCTAGAAGCAACCAGCCCTGCCAACACCTTGATTTTCACTCAGTGAGAATGATTTTGGACGTCTGACCTCCTGGACTCTAAAGTAAATTTTTATTGTTGTAAGTTTGGGATAGTTTGTTACAATAGCGATTGGAAACTAATGCGTCCAAGGAACTCCAGTCTTTAAAGCCCTGCTTAAAAGAAGGTAGGAATAGAATAAAATAGGCACAAATTTTGAGACCAGAAAAGTGAGTTCATATGTAAGTGTAGGCCCTTCCTGCTGGACAGTAACCTTGATCTCTGACCTTCTATTGCTACTGAACTGGAGATAGTGCCTTTCTCACAGGTTATTGTGTGGGACTAAATGGAAATATACTAAGCCAAAGCATCTTACATAGTGCTAGCTATATATGTTTGTTTTACTTCCTTTCTGCTTATTTGACATTCACAGAACCACAGTTAAGATGTAGTATGGGACTCTTATGGACAATACTACCATCATGCAATCAACTGGGGTTTGGGTAAGGATACAAGGTTTATTCCACAAATTTTTTGAGTGATTACATTGTGTAAGAAATCATGATCGATGGTATAGAAATACAAAACTGTAATCAGACAGTACAAAATTGGTAATTTTGGAAAATTAACATGATGAGGTTGTGTGTGTAATGAATTGGAAGAATGTGAGAATAAAGGCAGGTGGGAGAGTTAGAAGTATAGTGTAGTGGTCCACCCATGAAATGACAAGGGTTTGGACAGGGCGATGGTAGAGGGATGGAAAAGTAGTGTGGTGCCTGTCTAGAAGGGATGGGAGACAGGGCATCAAAGGAGCAGATTTCAAACCTGGTAGCCTGAAGGAATGGTATTTCCAATAGTGATCATGGTAAAAATGAAAGAAAAGCAAGTTTGGGGAAGTCAGTAGGTAAAAGAAAGTTCAGAGATACACAGAATGTTTACTAGATGCAGTTTGATTAACTTTGCTGTCAGACAGGTCATAGCATTTTGACAGCCTACTCAAAGATAATACAGAGCTTTTAAATCTATATGAAGCCTCCCTATTAGCCTAAGAAAACCATTACTGTCTACACTTCACTACTAAAGGTAGGAGAAAAATAATTAAATAATTTAGTTCTGGTACTTGAATAATTTAATGACATTTTATCTTGGTGCAAGTTCTAGACAATGTTCATTTTTTTTTTAATATGCTGAATTGATTGTATGACAACCAAGTGAGGATATTATGAAGGATTTGGGGAAAGAAAATGAATAATAGTTAAAATAATTGAACACTTAAAATGTATCAGAAACTTCCTAAGCATTATCTCCCTGGTCATTATTCTGTGAGACAGACAATATTTTATCTGTTTTACAAATGGGGAAACTAAGACTCTGAGAGGTTAAATAACTTGCTTAAGTTTGCATAGCTAGAAAGTGGTAGGGATGGAATAAGGTTGGGTGGTGGGTCTTGGTATTTGAGTAGTGGTGTTAGTCAAACCTGTGAGATTTAGGTTAACAAGGGAAATAGTACAGAAAAATAGAGCAGAGAACCAAGGGCTTAACTATTTATTTATTCAATAAATATTTAAATACTTTAGTACTTTCTGTATGTAGAACAACACTTACATGAACTGAGGAAGAAGACATAGTCCATTGAGTCAGAGAAAGACTAAGGATAAAGAATGGTGTGGAATTTCCTTTAAGAACATTCTTCATGGCATTTTGGGGAAAAAGGAGGGATGATTAAGAGTGTCAGATGCCTAAGAGAGGTTAAGGAGAATGAGGCGAGATAAAATACTGTGGAATTTGCCAAAGTGGTCCTTGAAAAAATGAACACGACCAACAAGAATGAGATTAGATGAGAGAGACAGTTGATTATTAGTCCAAATTATGTTCCTATTCAAATTATAAGGAGAAAGGAAGGATGATTGTTATTATTGTTTTTCCAATTATCTTTATAGATTTATATAATAGGTTGATAAAGCAGTTTATTTGGGGACTAAATAATTTAAAATTTGTTTCTTTTGATACACAAAAGAGAAGAGAAAATGATATTTTCCAATTCTGCTCTCAAGTTCCTCCTATATGAGGTGCCATTTATAAAGCAATGAGCCTGAGTTTTGAACGGTTCATCAGTTTTTTCTGAGAGCATGCTAAAGGAGGAGTTTGAAATGTTTTGAGCAATGACAACACCACTGAAATGTGTGTGATCTCCCAAAGTGGCTGCTTAGAAACATAATGCTCATTTGGATGTTTGGTTCTTAGTATGCTTGCTGATAAATCGGTCACATTACTTGCTAGTCACATCTCATGATTGTGTGTCCTAAATGTTCTTTCCTTGTGTTATCTTAGAATGCCAAGTCACTGAGAGTTAAAGAAACATTCGTCTCAGTAAAGTGAAATATTTAGAAGTGTAACAAGCTTTCTGACACAAAGAAAGATGTCTTTTCTAATGTCTTAAAGGTGAAATACCATTCTACATTTTAATGGATTCATATACCTAAATTAATTAATTAGAGTTAAACTTGAATCATATGATAAAAATGAGTAAAGCTAAAAGTATTATCCAAAATGAAAGATCAGCTCTTTTTTTGGTAAAGAATATTTAACTCCACGTTAGAATCTCATGGTTGTCATAATATCTGTTGCTGATTCCTTGTAGTTTTTCTTTATTGTAGCTGAGTATTTTAACAACGTAGAGATAACTGACCATTTAATTGACTTTTGCCCCCCCGACGGTTTAAATTTCTGTGCTGCATTTTGTACACAGAGCATCTGTTTGACTTTTTCTCCTGAGCTAACCTTCCCTTTCTTTACGATCTGGTCAAGAATTCAGTATTCAATGCAAAAATATGTAAGGAAGAGTAGCAGTCGTGGGAGATATTAATAAAACTAAGTATTATAATTTTTAAAAGAATATTTCAACTGGAATCTGTGTACCTCTTTGGCTAAAAACATTTTGTTCACTTTTTGTGGCCTAACAGAATATTCAAGAACTTTTAGTAGAGAATAAAAGTCTGGGTAGTGGAATTTTGATGTATTTAGAAGAATGATTCTCTGTAAATCGTAGTTATTTAAAATATAAATAGAGAGAAGGTGCTAAGGTGTCCTTGTATTGGAGAGCACTAATCCCTAAAAGGAAAGGATGAAACAAAAATTCAGGCTATATATGTCCAAACTGAAAATCTTTGTTACATCCAAATATATTTCAAGCATGGCATACAATATTTGTTACTACTTTATAAAGCAATGACTCTATTTATTTTATTATGTATTATTAGAATCCATTATCTAAGCCATGATATAAATTAAAGTTTATTTCATTCTTTTATTTCAACCAGATCAAAAGTCCAGCTGGGGATAACTTGGCCCTGCCTACTTGTTAGTATCCAGATGGAAAAGGAAACACACAAATAAAATTCTCACCAAGCCAATCAGCTTTCTTCCTCAACAAATGACAGGATTATTTTTATTTCTTTTCTTCATGACAAGGTATTTACGCTTGCATAATAATTTTGCTTTCATAAAATATATATGATAAATGTATATAGTTAACTTTTAAACTTGTGCAATTCATTTTTCTAGAATGGAGGGAAAAAGGCAATGAAAAACTCCCTGCTCTTTGTAGCAAGGATGAGTAAAATATCTGGCTAGATACTTAGGGATGTTCAACCATTTAATTTTCTGACGGGCTGAATGAATCTCTCTTAATTTGTAGATTATTGCTGGAAGAACTCTCTTTTCAACATTATAAAGAAGGCAGGAAGTCATCAAATATGTGCGCTGCCGGGAATCAGGCTGTAGCAACGTCTTCCACTGAATTTATCATTCCCTGTCTGAGCCTTTTAATCTTCGGATCAGTGGTACTTAGGCTTGACTTATAGACTGGCTACAGGAAATTCAGAAATGTCATACATACATTAATTTTCAATCAATTGATTTTTAGACAATACGCTTTACGCCGAAGGATATTATAGAGTGGTTACCCTAGATGCTATTACGATGAGTGTACCTTCCTGAGCAACAACAAAAATTTTCACTGGATTTGCTTACCTAGTAAGTACAAAATCTTTAACATGGCAGCATATAAACTGTTGCTCTGAAACACAAACTTTTTTTTTTTTTTGACTGAGGAAGATTTGCCCTGAGCTAACATCTGTGACAAGCTTCCTCTATTTTGTACTGGGTTGCCACCACAGCATGGCTGATGCATGGTGTAGGCCCGCACCCAGGATCCAAACCCATGAACCTGGGCTGCCAAAGCGGAGCGTGCTGAACTTAACCACTATGCCACAGGGCTGGCCACCAAAACACAGACGTTTTTTCCCCCTTGAACAAAGGGACTGCCTGGTATTCCCTGAAGGTGCTTCTCCTCTCCAACCACTCTATTTTTGTTCATGGAACTTTTTTCTACTTAGAATTCTCTAACCATTTTTTGTCTTCTTAAAGACCTCCCAAGCATAGCTGAAAAGTTGCCTCTTCTTAGAAGCCTTTGGTGTTGTCCAAGGAACCATCCTCTCAGTAACCTTCAGTTGGTAGCACTGTAATGCTACTAACCACTTGTTTCCTCCTGCAGCTCTCTGTGTCTCAGTCTTATGTTCTTGTCTGAGGCAGAAATATAGCCTCACAGCACATGGGACAGTACCTTGCACTATGAGAATGCCCAGGGAATATTTGTAAAAACAATAAAATGAGATAAATATGCAGGAAACCGTAGGTAAAACTAAGAGACATACTGGAAGTATTAAAAAAAACGACAAATAACAATAAGGAGGAGTTTAATAAATAAAATAATTAATAATAGTGCTTGCCACTTGTAAACCTCTATTGGATGCCAGGTACTGTATATAGCTTTACTTAAAGTGTTTAATTTCACTCATACAAATTCTAAGATTCTCATTATATTTGCAAGGAAATGAGCTAAAAAAGTCAGTTTCTTCTTCCCCAAAGTCACTTTGTTTAACAGAGCAAGGATTCAAACAGGTTTAACTGATTCCAAAACCTATGTTCTTTACTTGCATATAATTTAAAATTTCAAATTATGTACTTCCTTTGTTGTGAATGTATTTGTTATAAGTTTGAAAGAACAAAAGTATCAAGCATTATTCTGGTAACCTTTGAGATTAATTTTTTTCATAGAAGACATGTCTGAAATAATATAATGAACAGGTTTGTTCAGGATCGTATCTTAATACTGTTGTTTGTAGGCCCAGATATGGTAATAAATATTTAATTGAAGAGTATGCCAAATGCAACTTAAAAAAAGGATTTGGGCAAACTCATTAAGCAGGACTTCAAGCTTTGTAATGATGGAACTTAAATATGGATCATGATTTACTTATTTTATTTTATTGTTTTTACAGAGGAAGATTCACCCTAAGCTAACATCCACTGCCAGTCTTCCTCTTTTTGTATGTGAGCCCCTGCCACAGCATGGCCACTGACACAGATGAGTGGTGTAGGTCCACACCTGTGAACCGAACCTAGGCTACTGAAGCAGAGTGTGCTGAACTTAACCACTAGGCCACTAGAGCTAGCCCTGTGATTTATTTTAAAAGAAGTGCTACCCTAGCATCAACCCGATCATGATGGGAGAAGGAAAAGGAAGTGAAGAGGGGTGGATATAAAGCACATGTTCTTTTGCACATTTAACAGTATGATTTCACATATTCGTGCCCTTCATTACATGGGATCTCTTAGTAAGCTGGAAACACACACATGTAAGTACCACATATTATTTCCTAGTGTCTATTCAGAATTTTGCAACTCATTCTTTATTCCAGCATCTCCTTCCACTTCAGCATTTGTCTTTCCCTGATTTTTGGGGGGGAGGGTCCTAAGTTTTCTACATGTATTACAGCATAATTTAGACGTTACTTGTTCTCTTTATCTGATAAAGTTTCCAAATTAGAAATAAATAAATGTTAGGTGGCCTCTCATGATACAGTCATAAAAGTAGGTTATACTAATTGTTCTGTGAAGGGATGTAGGGTCTTCCCAACATAAACAAATTCAATTCTAAAACTAAAATGGAAGAATGTTGGTAGAAATCACTTCATAAATTTTCACAAATTTTATCTTGACCACAAAACTATATGATCACTATTTATCGTCTTCATGTTAAAGATGATAAACTGAAACTCAGAAAATGCACTAAGATTTTTACCTATGATTAAACAACTAGTAAACTTAATAATTGCTGGATCTTGGATTAAAGCTCAGATGTCTCTAAATCTGAATACGCTTTCTACTACACTTCTGATGAGAAGAGTTCTGCCTTAAACTACAGCAGCCCAGATTAGCAAAAGACATGCAGACCCAAAGACAATGTGATATACACAGGATGTTCATCTTTTTATAACCACAACGTGTTTAGAGAGCCATATGCTAAAGTAGTTCACTTATCACAGGATTAATGCCATAACTGTGAGTTATATTTTAAACCACACAATATGTTTTATTTTACTTTATTTAAACTTTTTATTTTGACATTATAGATTCACAGGAAATTATAAAGATAGGACAGAGTGGTCCCATATACTCTTCACTCAGTCTTTCCAAGTGGTTGCATCTTACTTAATTATAGCACAATATCAAAACCAGCCAATTGACATTGGTACATGTGTGTTTAGTTCTGTCATTTTATCAAATGTGTAGATTCACATAGCCACCATTCAAGCAAGATACAGAACCATTCCATCA
Source organism: Tapirus indicus (assembly GCA_031878705.1). Taxonomy (NCBI): domain Eukaryota; kingdom Metazoa; phylum Chordata; class Mammalia; order Perissodactyla; family Tapiridae; genus Tapirus; species Tapirus indicus. The sequence continues at coordinate 23,366,477 of CM062939.1, read as the reverse complement.
CCTCCGTGATCTCTCCCATGCTTCTCCTTTATAACTCCACCCCCACTGCATCATCTCTAACCCCTAGAAGACACTAATCTGTTTTTGTATCTACTTTTTGTGAAATCAGACAGTATGTGACCTTTGATATGACTTTCAACATCTTCCACAATCTGATTCCAACCCTATTTTCTAGATTTTCTTCCAAAGTTTATGGTCTCCAAGTAGATTGTACTTTAGGAAACCTTTTATTTTTTTCACATTTAATTTTAATATATCCATTCTGTACCTTAGTCCATACTTTAAACCTGCTCTGGAATTGTCTTCACCTCACCATGTTGAATTTTCTAATTTCTGCCCATGAATCAAAGTTTGGCTTGCATGCTTTCCTGTCTCCAGTCCAGAGAGCTGGAAGTGATCTCTTATCCTTCTGAACTCTTATAGCATCTACAAGATGCTTTATGACTTTCTAACTTGTGTACTTCTAGTGTATGACCGTGTCTTTTCTCCCCTTTTAGATTTCTGATCCCTGAGGATAAGTTAGGTTCTTATTCAGCTTTGAATTCCTTCTCAGTACCTAGCACATTACTTCACACATAACCACAAAATTGGTTGATATAATATTAATAACAGTAGATGTAAAAATATAATTCAATAGAACAGAATAAAAAATAACCGTAGCGTTTTTCTTCTTCTCTCAATAGCTAAGGAGCTTTTCATGGCAACATGGCTTTAACTTGCCATAGATATGTCTGCAAGATAGAATTTATCACTGAGTTGGAATACCTCTGTTTAAATGAATAAGCTTTTATATCTAACCCTGTTTATAACGTGGAAAAGACAAAGAATGTCTATTCTATATATATATGTAAACTTTTTGGATTTGGGGCATGATTCAGTTTTTAAAATCTCTCCTGCCTAGGCTGACCTCCTTTCCTCATTTGTATTACTGCCTCAGGCAACAAGATTCTAACACAGTTTGGCTACAGTTTTACATTAATTGCATGACACACCTCATTTGAGAAACATCCCTCTCCTTTATTGAGTCTATGAAATTACCTTAATCCTTTAATTCCTGTTACAAACATTTTTTTAAATCAGAGTAACAGGTGGTTACATGGTTTTATTTTTCTTAAGTAAGCCACAGTTTGCATAGACACCTTTTTTCCTTTAATAATGACAAGCAGATAAATTAAAAGACCCTTCCACATTTCACTCTTTTCAGAAATAGGCATCAGAGAATCAGAAACAGTCAAAACTTTACTTTGGTAAGCAGGAGGCCTGGTTAATCTCATGGTGACGGCCTTGAGAAGCAAAATTAACAATGGGATGATATACAGTTTATGCCCATCGTGAAGCTAACATAGCCAAAGGAAAAAAGAGAATAGATAACTGGATTTTGCGCTCACACTAGTGGAATCAGTCCTGTGTATTTTAGTATATGTCTACTGAATTTCGTGAGGTGCTGTCAATTTATTTCCAGTTAAACCTGACAGTATTAAGCTACTAAATGTCCATGCAAAATTCATTAATATTGAATTTGTGATTTATTGGATCAAATAATTTATTACCTATGTCACTCTGATGAGATTAACCTCCCTGAATCTCTTTTTGTCATTTAAATGGGAAAAAAATTGACCTATGGGGGCCAGCCCTGTGGTGTAGTGGTTGGGCTTGGCGCATTCCGCTTTGGTGGCCCTGATTCGTGGGTTCTGATCATGGGCACAGATCTACACCACTTATCGGCCTTGCTGTGGTGGTGACCTACATAGAAAGAAGAGGAAGATTGGCATAGATGTTAGCTCAGGGCTAATCTTCCTCAATAAAAAAGAGAAAAAAAATTGACCTATGGAATTGTTGTAAGAGTTGATCTATTTGAAATCATTTTAAATTGTATGATTCTTTACGATTTAATTAATTTAACCATATTTATAATGTGAAAGTGTGAGATCCTGTTAATATCAACCTTTAATCTTTTTACATCGATAAATACATTTCTTGAGCATAATAACTAGTGTCTGCAAAATATTTCATGATTTATTTAATCAATCCTCTATTAAAGTTTCAGTTTTTCCACTTTTCCACTATTGTAAATAATACTGTGATGGACAGTCCTGTGTGCACGTTTTACACATATGTAGTTATAGCCATGTAAATTCCTAGAAGTGAGGTTACTGGGTCAAATTTCATGCACAATTTATGTTTCAATACTTATTGTCAAACTGCTCATTAGAAACTTTTTATCAATTTGCATTTACACAAAGAGCATTTCCCCAAACTTTTTCAATGAGTCTTTAGTGTTTTAGAAAAACCTTTGCCATTCTGATTGAAGCAAGTGATAAAATGCCATGGCATAGGTAATGGCCTGTTTTGTTGAAACTCTTATTAGGAACTTGAAGATATACTTGATTTAAAAAAAAAAAAAAATAGAGACAAATTACTAATTTATAATTTACCAATAATAAAACCAACTAATTTCAGGTAAATGATAACCATCTATGTTTAACTTTTATCTCCAATTCTTGTACCTCCAATCTCATAAATTGAATTAATATATAATATAATATTATATATATATAATACATAATATGAAATTAGTATTAATTTCAATAGGTCTGCATCTTTGTGTATGCCTTCATATTTTAAAATTGAGAATATTACATTTTATTTTGAATATGGAATATAGTCACATTGCCAATTGGATTTTACTTAACTAAGACAACCTGATTGGTTTTCACTTGATTAGACAATATGATTTAAAAATAATAAGCATCTCATAAGAAATTATAGATACTCTATTGCTGCAGATGCTGAAGTCAGAGTCTCAATTTTTTAGCCATGATGATTTTTCCTCATGTCATCATTTTGAGGATTTAACTGATTTTCTATATTCAGTTAACAATTTAATAGGACTTTGCTTTCCAGATAGCAAATCCTTTTAAGATGCTTTCATTTCCCCTCTAAAAATACAATATTCCTTATTTCACACATTTTGGGGATTCAGCATTATTATTTATTTTTTAATTTCCTGCTTTCTAGCATTTACATGATCTGTGCATTGTATAATCTGCCTGCTGCTAGAGTATTGTGTTGTCACTGCTTCTCCTAAACTTTTCTGCAAGGCTGCTGTCATTTTCCTGGGTTCTGCTCATTTTATATTGCATTTATTATCTTTTTACACATTGCTCTTTACCATTTGGTAATGCCCATTCACTGCCTTATTAAGGCTGCATGCTATTTGGCTGACACTTAACAGCCTCTTAGGCCAGCTAATTTACAAAGTTTAACAATATCCCTATTATCTGATGCACGTTGAAGGCATTTATGTGTTTCGAGAGATTCTCTTATTATTTTTGAAGGAACCGGTTGACTTTTCTGGCAAGAGTCATTGTGAAAACCATTTCACTAGAAGACAAAGCAAATTTTGGTTCTTCTAACCAGACTTGACAAACTCTAAAGCAGAAGCAAAGGGGACTGGAGTCTTGCGTTTGCCAGAACTTTCTGGAAATTTCTTTTGACTTCATTATCATCTTGGAATTATGCAAATAAGTACATCAATTTATTGGCATCATTCACCTGCTATGAGCAAGTGGCTGGTACAATTGATGTCTTTCTTGACTTAAATGATGGATAGGCACATCCAGATGCTTTTTTCCAAGCTTAGGAGAACTACTGTATTTGAAAAAAGCAGTTGTTATGCATATTATAAATATAAACTGAGTTAGTACACCCGACATATGAAATTAGTGTTAATTTCAACAAGACTGTATCATTGTGTATGCCTTCATTTTCTAAAATTGTGAAAACTGTATTTCATTTTGCTTATGAGATATAGTTCACATTGCCAATTACTTGGATTTTACTTATCAAAGACAACCTTCTTGGTTGATTTTGTTTGATTAGGCAATATGACTTAAATTAATAAACACATATATTTACTACCTATAAAATTCTCTCTCATATCATTTCAAAGTTATTAACAATAACTTTGAGGTAATATTGTTGGCTGTATTTTTTTAGGTGGGGAAATTTATTCACTTAAGTTGTAAAATCGGCAAGCTAGATAGTTAAAATTGGAACCCAGGTTTGTTTAAATATTTTGGGGGGAGTCTAATTTGGCCTCTTCCTTTTCCTCTCCAGTTCAATAATCCTGGGTATAACCCCACTGTTTATCTTATAATGGTGTTAATGTATTTTAAAATAACTTTTCTTCCATCAAGTGGTATAACATAAAAGGGAATACCATTATTTTAAAGTCACACCTAGCATTTTTCTAAATGCAGTCCCATGAAGCCTACCCAGATTTGTCAGCCCACGTAGACAACAGTCATTCTATATTCTTTGTACTAGAGTTGTAATGGTTACAGGATACATAACATTTGGTATTAATTATTAGGCATAGAATAGCCATACTTTATATCTACAATATAATAAATAATTATGTTACAATCTTCAATATAGAACATTACTTCTTTTTCACAAAAAAACCTAAAAACATCCATATTCTTCCTGCAAGATCTGTCTTCAGTTAATCTTGGTATCACAGGGCAATTTAAAACTAAGATAGTAAGATATTTAAGCCACAACACCTTCATTCTCAGGGATAGTGCAAGTTAAAGACAGAGAGAAGAGGCAAAATTTGTCCCTGTCATCATAAATGGTTTTTTTCAAAAGATTTTATTTTTTTAGAGCAGTTTTAGATTCACAGCAAAATTGAGACAAAGATACAGAGATTTCCCCTATACTCTCTGCCCTACACATGCATGGCCTCCCTCATTACCAACATCCTCAACCAGAGTGGCACATTTGTTAAAAATGATACTTGATGTATCTACACTGACATGTCATAATCAGCCAAAGTCCATAATTTGCCTTCGGATTCCTTCTTGGTATTGTACATTCTGTGGGTTTGGAAAATGTGTAATGACATGTATCCATCACTATAGTACATACAGAATATTTTCACTGCCCTAAATATCTTCTGTTGCCTGCCTCCTCAACCCCTTCCACCCTCCCCACCAACCTCTGGCAACCACTGATCTTTTTACTGTTTCCATAGCTTATTCTTTTGCAGAATGTCATATATTTGGAATCATGCGGTAGATAGCCTTTTCAGATTGACTTCTTTCATTTAGAAATATGCATTTAATTTTCCTCCATGTTTTTTCACGTCTTGATAGCTCATTTCTTTTTAGTGCTGAATAATATTCCATTGCTTAAATGTACTACAGTTTATTTATCCGCTCACGTACTGATGGACATTATGGTTGCTTCCAAGTTTTGGCAATTATGAGGAATGCTGGTATAAACATCTGTATGCAGGTTTTTGCGTGGATGTAAGTTTTTAACTCCTTTGGGTAAATACGGAGGAGGTCAATTGCTAGATGGTATGGTAAGAGTATGTTCAGTTTTGTAAGAAACTGCCAAACTGCCTCCCAAAGTGGCTGCACCATGTTGTATTCCCACCAGCAATGAATGAGAGCTCCCGTTGCTCCCCATCCTTGCCAGCATTTGGTGTTGTCAGTGTTCCAGATTTTGGCAGTTCTAAGAGGTGTGTAGTGGTATCTTGTTGTTTTAATTTGCATTTGCTTGATGACATGTGCTGCAGAGCATCTTTTCATATGCTTATTTGCCATCTGTACATCTTCCTTGGTGAGGTGTCTGTTAAGACCTTTGGTCTATTTATTAGTCATGTTGTTTTTTTTATTATTGATTTTTAAGAGATCTTTGTATATTTTGGATAACTGTCCTTTTATCAGATGTATCTTTTGCAAATATTTTCTCCCAGTTTGTGACTTGTCTTCTCATTCTCTTGGGAAATGGTTTTTCATAGCTTAAGGAGTTTCATTTTCCAAGTCTACTCCTGAAACATCAGTTTCCTATTATTTCAGTTCAGCTTCTGAATGATTACTTTGTGACTAAGACATTTGTTGGTATGGCATAGACTTTGTAGGATTACCTTTGGTGAGATTCAATATAACTTATTTTTCAACATTAAAGTTAGAAGATATGAGTAGTGTTTAATGAATATAGATGGAGCCACTATAATTTTTTCTGTGGGTGGAGATTTTTAGATGTTAAAATATATATATATGTTTATATATAGAGAGAGATTTGTATATACAGAGGAATATATATGTATTTATCCCTCTGTGAATACTTTTGGTTTTTTATGGGCAGATTTCTAAGTGCAACGTAATCATTATTTCCATTTTTCCAATGCGAAATTCACATTGAGGTGAAATACTATTCCAAAGGGAACAGCAAATCATGTTTTTGACTTTTAGTTCAATTTCACAACCAGTGCAACATGAAATCTCTGTTAAGTGCAGCTGCAAATGCCTTGTTCTTCTGTGAAATAGATCTCTTTTACAGAGAAACCTAAACAAGGTGGAAACTATGCCAAACGTAGACCAATAATCACACTGTAGTGAAAACTCTCCTAGTGGGATTATTTAAGTAGAATAACTGCAGAATTATTCTTGTAGAATTTGTCATCATCCTAGGGCTTTACCAACTTCATTTTAACCAAACTGTAAATATATATATTATTGATCACAAAACTCCTTGATCTTTTAATAATAAAGAAAACATTCATGCTGATTTTTTGACATTATGATTGTAGAGAACTACACATGTGTGTGTGGAAACAGTTAATCACTATTACATGTGTATCATTTCTATCTGTATTCAGCTATATATTTGCTTTTCTTTATCAATTGTGGTATTTCTTACGGATGAATAATGGAATATGATATAAACATTTACATGTGGCAAAATTAGTTTTTAACAGTATTTTCCCTATAAACTATTTTTTTTTTTTTGGTATAAATTCCTTAGCATAGGGCTATGAATCCCGCTCATAAATAACTTGGTGAATAACCGCTGGGCTGTGCATTTTTATGGTTTGGCACTTGACATTTTTCTACTCTAACTATGCACTCTATTTGCATCATCTCAGTAACTATTTGGATAATCTCTAATAAATTCATCCATACCATCTAGAGGCTGATGATTTTCAAATCTTCATCTGAAGCCCTCCTGAGCTTCTTATCTTTCTTCTCTACTTAAATTTTCTACAAACTTGTAGACATATGCATGCGTATCATCTTGACCTTCTATCTAAATGGCTCCTTCTTCTGTAATTTCTTTTTCAGTCAATTTTTCTATCATCTGCTTAGTGATCTGAGCAAAAATATCTGGGAGTCCTTTTTGACTCTTTCTTCTCTCTCACGACATTTAAGACAATTTCTTAATATCGCTTGATTCATTTCACTTTCTCTTTGCTTTCACTAGTCTGGTTCAGTTTTTACCTGACATTTCTACAAAAACTCCTTCACTGTTCACCTGGTGTCCTCTCCTGCCTTCCTAAATGCCACCCTCCATAATGCAACCAGATTCACCTTTCTGGAAAGTAAATCTGAGGTTATGTCATTGCCCGACCAGATGTCATGCAAATGAATGCAATTTCCTTCACAGCCAACCTTTATGCAAAGGCACAAAAAGACAGCTGCCTCTGTGAGGTAAAGCAAGGAATGATCAAAGTTTCTTCACCTAGAACTCTCTTTGTGGCACCATCAATGTATCTGAAATTTATGTCTTCCTCATTCTTTGTGTTAGTAAATAGAAGTTTCGTTTTAAACTGCAATACTTGGTTTTAAATAAACTATTTATTTTGGACTAGTTTTAGTCTTCCAGAGAAGTCAAAGATAATGTAGAGTTTATATAGAACCCTCATCCATTCCACCCTCCTCGCACCGTTAACACATTACATTACCATTGGTATGTTTATCAAAACTAAGAAACCAACATTGGCATATTACTGTTAACTACTCCAAAATTTATTCAGATTTCATCTGATTTCCCACTGATTTTCTTTTTCTGTTTCAGGAGCCATTTCAGAATGACACAATGCACTTAGACAACACTTATTTTGGTAGAGGAAATTAATTGCAGTTGTTGAAAACTTAGTTTAAGACAATTTATTAGATCCACTAGCCAATCATTTTGTACTCTGAAGAAATGGAAGGCAAGGAGGACTAGAGAGTGAACAAGTAAGATGGTGGGCAGTGGGATTTGGAGAGAGCATTTTGAGGGTGTTTGAATAATGTGCTCTCGTGTGGGATCCCAGGCTGACAGGGGTCTGGCATTGGTGGGAGACCCCGGGAAACGAGAGGAGACTTGATTTAGGAGATGCAAAATGGAGGGGAGAATGAATTAAGGAGCAAAATGAATCATTACAAATAAGTATTTCCATTATGAGTTTGTTTGAGAATAGTATTTATTGATTACATAAATAATGATAGAGTCACTATGAGTCCAAACGCAGAATGGGAAAATATTCGAGGAAAAAATTCGAAGCATATGTATTCAAAGCATTGACTAGAACTGCAAATTTATGAATTTCTTCTTAAGAGGCCCTTCGTGTGGCATCTGGAGGGGATATTGGTTTGGGGATGGAAAAGATATTCTGAGGTTTGGAGTAACTAGTTTGATTAATGTCTTGCCACGATAGGGTTTTTTCAGCTGATACAAGGTTTATGATTGACTTTAGGTATTTGAATATCCTGTTTCTATATTTAAGTGAATCTTCTCAGGTTCTAAAGGCGGCAAATGTAACTTTCTGGCTAAGTCACGTGCATAGGAACCTGAGGGGAATGTCTGTGTCAACGTCCCTGGAGCATCAGCTGTAGTTCTCTGTAAGGGGCAGGATATTGGATTAGCTGCTCTACTTCTAATTTCCTGGGAACATATTGTGTGGTTACAAGGACATTATAAGAAAACTCTGCATGAAATTCCTTCTTAAAAATGAGGCATTATAAAAGATTTATTTGCTATAATCTGGATGTGACGGGGAAGAGTTTGTGGGTATGGATTTGTGTTTTGGTCTTTTTTGGAGTCAAATTTTCCATTCTAAGATAGTACAACGTACTACTCAAAATGAAAGATTTGTTCAAGTATTAAAAGTGAAAAATTTATATCCAAAAAGCATATTATTATCCTCAGATCAGGGCTCTTCTTGTTATTATATTAATGTGTAGAGGTAGGGTTAATGAGAAAATAGTGTGATTTATAATTGTACAGCCATATCGTACATCTTTTAATTTATCGTCATGTTTATGTTATATGTGAATATGCAAATAACTCATAAAAAAGCGATAATAAGACATAAAAGTAAAATCAATAAGGATTTGCTCCTTTTTATAAAGTATCAATAACTTTTGTATTTAATTATATTTTGTGTTTAGTACCTAAAGTTATAATTAGAAAACAGCATGGATCAGGATGATTTTTTATTAGAGCTGGATTTCATCAATATGCCTGGGGATTAGAAAAACCCAAAGTCATAAAACTTTCCACCAGTTCCAATGAAAATTCAGCCCTAATGTCAAATCATTATAAGTTTATTAGGCACTTGTCATAACAACCCTAATTATAAATTAGATCATTTTATATCCTTGAGAATGGGAAAAGTAATTAAACTGGTGGTTTCATTAGTTAATAGACAGTTTTAAAGAGTTTATTTCTTTTGAAAAATCAAGGTGTATTGTTATTTCTTCTTCCAAATAAGTGCTTAGTAGAAAAATGGGTTTGATGGAAATCTAAATCTAACAGAATAAAATAATTTTGCTGTGAATATTGACTTGATTTTATTAATAAACTTTAACATACTTATTTTAAAAATGTGAAGCCTTAGCTTGGAATTTAAATATTACAGTTTTTCTTTATTGTATGAGACTTTGGTGTTAAAATGGATATTCAATAAGGTGAATTAAAAATAGAGTCATGATATTACCTGTTGTAAAGTCTATTCTTTGAAAAAATGCTAATTGCAGGCTTTATAAATGACATAGAGATTAAAATCTTTGTAAATCCTTAAACACTGTAATTAGCCTTTATGATTTCTTTTTGCTAGCCAGATTTAAAAGCATACAAAAGATTAGTTTAAAATCAGCCAAGCTGAAAAAGAATTTTCAATATTTTTAGTTAATTACCTAATTCTAAATTTGCTTTGTTTCCTCTCATGCTATTTCCTATTCTCATTTTTTTTCCTGAAATGGCTAATGTAGCAGTAGGAAATTAAATTAACAACAAAGTAAATCATAAATATCATGTTCTGATGTAGTTTTTAGTCCATTGTTCAGAGCCCTGTTTTAGATCACAAATGTTTTTCTTACCAAAAAAGCTTGAAAAGCTTATTACAACACTCTCACACACACACTTTCCTTTACATTTTTTTAGAATGAGCTAGAGAATTAGCATTTACTAAATTTCTACTATATTCTGTCCTCCGATTCTCCACCTCCCATCAGCCATCGTAATGTGAAACATACGATGCATATATTCTTGCAAAAGGGATATTGCTATTTTATAAGCATATATTTTAATTTAAATAAATAAATGAGGTTGTGTTATATATTTCATTCCGCTTCTTAACATCTTTCATCCAGCATTGTGTTTTTTTAAACGATGCATCCCTGTTACTATGGGTTCTTTGCTTCTAATTCCCATAATATACTTCTTTGTGGTTGTCTACACTGTCTTTCCTGTACTCAAATGCTTCCACCTCCCAGCAACCACGGGTGTCTCAGTTGAGCATCCTCCTTTGGCTCCCCTTTATCACCATTTTGTAGATGAGGAAACTGAGGCTTGGAGAGTTGAATAATCTTACCAGGATTGCACAGCTGGGATTAGAACTCTGGCACTCCGCTACCAGATTCCACCAACCCTCCTAGTTGCTACAGTGCACTGCTCTGTTGAGTAGTTGTCAGAGAAGTGTACTGCTCTTGTAAAGCATATTCCAAATGGCTGTCTCCAGAAGGACCGCACTAGCCTCAACTTTGATCTTAGTACATGGCTTAAGCAGAAAAATTCAGTGACTGATACGTGAATCTAAACTCTATTATAATAAGGCACATAGCTGTGTAATGAAGAGCTGAAAATACTATTTTGTATAGCTCTAGTCAAAACTGAAGTGGAAAGGGAAGCGCCAATTATTAAATGTCTACTACGTACCAGGCATCGTAGCAGACATTTTATATGCAGTAATTAACTTTATCCACTTGGGTGCCCGGTGAAGGAGCTAAAATGACTCTCTTCTAACAAATCAGAAAAGTAGCCTGAATTCTCATGACTGATGTTTGGCAGAGTCAGAAGTTTACTCTGGTCAACCTGCAAAGCTCACGCTTTGCTTACTAAGCCACAATGTCTCATTTTAAAGAATCTATTTTTAAAATAAATAAATAAAAAGATTGAGGCAAGTTTGCTTGAATACCCAAGTGTTTCTCTCATTTTGGCAAATTGCATGCATCGGCAGCCTTAGCAAATCTTTGTGTGAAATTCTTTCCAAATACCAAATTCTAAATGCTTGTCTGTTTTCTTATTTTTAAATAAACTACAGAAGGCAGCAAAAGTAGAAAATACATGCTTTATATATTAATTGGAGATTCATTTTCCTAGAAAACAAACATTTCGAACCAAACTGATAAAAACATTCTCATGTTAAAAAGTTTGTTGCACTTTTAAGGCGGTTTGAACCCTGCCCTCCTCTGTTTATTAGGATACAGATGCACGCCATGACTGTGTTAAAATGTTTCTGTCTTCCATTTACCTCTAAGTGAAAATGACCTGCAGTTCTTTATGGTGATTATGACAGGGAATTATTAAGGATCTGTATTAGTTCTTGGAAGGAACTTTTCAAAATTCCTTTTTCAGAAAAGTCAAAAAAATTTTTCTTACTCTTTCAATAGATAATTTCTCTCCTAAGTGATGAGTGTGATGTTGAATCAATATCAGTTTAGGTACTAGAATGTCTCCTGAATGATCAAACCCATCAATAAAGACAGAACTAACTCAGCCAAAATTGGGAAGTAAATTATGTTTGGCCCAGGAGTGTCTTTTTCTTTAGAAATACCTTTCTCCCCTTATTTCTGTTAGAATACCAATCTTGGGAGAGGCCAATGTTGCAGAAGGGCCAGAATAGAGTGTTGAGCTCAGCACAGAAGTTCTGACGGATTTAGCTATTCTGGGAAAGTCAGAATCCAGCCACAAGGAGGAGGAAAGTTAGAGCCAGGCTATTGGGGTGAGATCCTCTGATGTCCCTCAGATCAAACCACATGGGAGACTGCTCTGCTCCTTCCCCGAAAAGTGTTCGCTCGGCTCAGAGGTAATTAGTAGAAGTGTTACTCTGAGGATGCTGTGGCTGCTTGATTTATTTTCAAACAAATGGAAAATTATAGCGTCCCCTTAACAAACCCAGAGGCATACTTGACATTTCTAAGTTTAATGACTGTATTTTTTATATAATACACTAGTTTGACAGTGTCTAAAAATAGCAAGGCATTGATTTCTTTAAAATGCAGATATATGGTGGAGATATTAATATTTTATAATATCATAAATATTAGAAACAAAGGGAAAGAACTGTCAGCATTTGATGTCATACATTTTAGAGCATGTTACAAACCAGTAATATGCAATTATAGGTACATATATACTACTATAATACATTTAATAGTAAATGCACAAATATGGTGACTCTACTTCTGAAATTTGAAATGTATACACTGACTACCAAAATCTTACTAAATTGCAAGTTAAAAGTGTATTTTTAAGACTGTAATATTTTAAAGGACTTCTAATTTTATTTAGGATGGCGTGAGGACGCATTTTTCGAAGTGATTTTAAAAATAAAATGAAGAATAGTGAAAAGACTAATTTAAATATATCTTTAAAACTTTAAACACTGTGAAAGTAGTACTTTTATCCCTTTAAGTTCTGTCTGTTATTTGAATTATATATAAGTACAGATATAGAAAGAGTAATTTTATATTTAATGTGCTTTTGTGTGCTATATATGACCTCTTGCTCACATTTTCTGCATTTATATAATACAGAAATTTAGAGTGTGGTAACCAGCCACTTACTAATTGTGTGCCCTTGAGTAAGGTCTTACTATTACTTGTTCTAGTTGCTTTTCCAAAAAGATACAGGAAAAAGATGAGATAGATTTTTGCATTTCTTCTAGCTCTAAAATTCTATGGGTGCTATGATCCTATGTCTTGTGTCTTTTTTTTTTTTTTCCTCCCTGTGGATTCTGATATCCACGGTTTGTCTTAGCTCTTTTACAAATTTGAATCAGAGGCTGCTTGGCAGAGTGTCAGTTTTCTGACAATCTGTGACAATATATTATTTAGTGCAAATGTTACCAAATGAATAGCTAGTAAAAGTTTCTTTTTATGATTCTAAACTTGCTGAGTTGGATGAATAAGATCTAATATTTGGCATTTTTATCTTGAAGTGTCATCATTTTAATCTTTCTAGCAAGTTCATTTATATAACAAACTTTAAATCTCTTTATACTCACACAAATGCGATGCAGGGAAATTCGTTTTCCTTCTTGCTCTTGATTCCTTCTTGTTGACAGGATGGATGGGAGAATCTGTGCTTCTTTTATGTGAATTTTTTCCAAGTGGAAACTGTTCTATATTGACATATTCCCTATCATGTATTATTTTTCCTACACAATCTTCATCTAACTGCATTATTTTTGAGGTCAAGTTTGATAGCTAAACACCACTGAATCCATTCCATACTCAAGATATTTAGATTTTAGTTAGTTTTAATTTGAAGAATTTGGGTGGTGTTTCTACTAAATGTGTAATAAATCAAATTCAACAAAACCTCGACTATCTGTATCTCTTGCTCTTAATGACCCAGTGCCCATACATGCCAGTGTCCTGAAATCTTCACATTGTGAAGTCACTTACCTTGTGATATGGAAATTATTTTTTCAGTCAAAATTATGTAAATCTTTACTTTGCAATTGTGCTCTGAGGAAAGGGCTTAATTTGAGGGGAAAAAAAAAACAAGACTTTTTTTTCTTCTGAAAGCAACATTTGCATGGCTTTCATATGGTATAAATGTTTGCATAGGAAATTTATCTTTTATTTTACATCTGCAAGGCTTATAGCCTTTAGTTTCAATGATTCAAAGCTTACCTGGAGGACATTTAAAATGCTTAAAAGCTGCATAGTGTTTTTATGATTTTAGCTATCAGGAAATAATTTTTAATGCATAACCACGATCTTTATCAGGTCAAGTAGACTGGAAAGGAAATTGTCACATTGTAGTATTTTTTTAAAGGAATGAACCTAAAATTGGAGAGAGATACTTGAAGTGGTAAAAGAGGAAGAGATAACCACTTCATCTGCCCAGATCATTTGATGTTTCTTGTATCAATAAAATATCGACTGTTTCGGTGAGAGTTCCCCTCTAATGCCTATTCTATTCAAGGATTAGAGGCACTAATAATTAATTTATGGAATGCAGTGTATCTTCTTTGCTGTAACACTGACATCATATAAAAAATCTAAATAGATTAGTTTGTCATGTTTTTACTGTTGACCTTTTGGGATTTTAGTTCAGATAATTAACTCTTTCTTTCTTCTCTCACATACCCCCAAATTAAGTAATATGTTGTAAGAATTACATCACATGGGAAAATATGTTCATATTCCTTTATTTGATAGTTCACTTGGCATTTTACTTTACTCTGTTAAATACATCTTATGTGTGTAATGTATGAAATGTGATACATGTATAAAGGAAAATATTTAGCACGATCGTTAGCTTTACCCAAACAATCCTTAAAGTAGATTATTAATTTTTGCTTTTGTCTCAGTGTCTGTACACTTAACATGGTTCTTTGTCCTTAGCGGGCTACATAAAGTGACTGAAGAGAAATGAGCTTCATGAGAAGAAACTGGTTCACATAGAAATGCTGATTAAGTCCTCAGAATTAAGAAGTCAAAGTGAAAAGCCAATGCCGTTGAATGAAGTAGGCCATCTCTAACAGATTACCTTTAACTAGTATAAGCAGGCAATTTTGTTAGAGAAACAAAACAAAACAGGGAACTGGACAGCTCAGGACACAAAAATAGGAAACATATCCTGTATAGAATATCTCTTTCTTCTTAAATTCTCTCTAATGGTTTTATCACTTGAAAACACATATTGAAGGTAATTATTTTAAGTCTGATTAAAGATGATGGCTTAAGTCTGGAAAAAGTTTACATTGAGCACTGTAATTCTGTCTAAGCAAATAGATTTCAGATTGATATTCTGAACCAGTATGAGCCCAGAACTTAGCCCCAAAATACAGTATTTTGTAGGTAATTGACGAATTCTGGAAAAAAGTAATATTGCCATTTTTTTAAAACTTTCAATCTAAGATAATTATGTAGAGACTATGTAGAGTGATAAATAGTGATGTATTTTGGCTACTGAGTCCAAATCCATGTTCACTTACTTACTATGTACATCCTTGGGCAAATTATTTAACCTTTGAAAACCTTAGATTTTCAATCTCTAATGCATAGAAAAATAGAATTGAGCTCTTACACTTATAGTAAGGATTAAATGGGGCAATTCGCCTGAGCATTTATCAAAGCGATTGCTTCACGGTAAACATTAACAAACGTTAGCTATGACTACCAAGGGATCAGCATTTTAAAACATCATTTGGTATGTACATAAGATTTAGAATATGATTTTTAATCATTGGTGGAAAAAAAAGTAATGCAAAAGGAACACAACTACAACTGAGAGCAAGGAAAAGTGTCATGGTTGAGAAAAAAACAGGTACAACATTTTATCAAGTCAGGTTATTTTGTTTTCGTGAGGGAGAAGAGACCTTCCAGGGAAATGTATCAAGACCTTAGTAACTTAACACCTACCAGCTAGACTGTGGTACAGTTTTGAAATAAAGATGGTGAATCCTGAGAACAAGATTTGAAAGAAAAATCATTTGAGTGATCGAATTATGCTTATTTTCTGCAGATGCAGGATTCTGAAATGTGATTTACAGAGTTTATAGGAAAGGCAGTCAAGGAAAGAAGAACGAACGATATGGACTGAGGTTTCAACGGAGGCGTAGTTTAGCCAGGGCTATGGGTGTTGTGAGAGAAATTTTAAGGATGAATGTGGTAATATATATGAAACACTCTCTGTTCCCTGGAAGAAAGGTTCTATAAAAACATAACATATTGCTGATTCTTAGAATGAATGGTGAAGGTTGAAAGATTTTCAGATACAGGGAAAGGGCACATTCACAATCCAGTGAGAAGCAAAGGATATTGAAAAAGGAAGGTCAGAATCAAGAAAAGAAGAAAAGTTTAAAGCTCCTCAGAAGGATACACACACAGACACACACACCAAATGCAGTTTTCAACAGAACTATCTTCATTTTGAGTTACTCTGTAAAATAATAGATTGTTTTTCAAAGGACTTTTATTTCCAAGATAAGTGCACTTAGAATTGAATAATTTAAGTGCATGAAGTTAAAATGAATACAGTGGTCAAGAAGAGCACAGAGTGAAGTTGAGATAAATGTCTACAGAAACAGTGTTGTAAAAGAAAAAGTACAATAGAAACAGTAAAGAAGTAGTATTCAAATAAAAATGATTTTGCCAGAGAAATGTGTTAAAGGATGGATTTTTTTTTTAGAACTTCCCTAAAAAGGTCTGCATGAAGTGGATAGAGTAATAGCTTGCAAGAGAATTTACGACCATTTTTAGACATGAGTTGGAGGAAACACAAGAAAATTAGAGTGTGCCACCCAGAGTGCCTCATGTGGAGCTGATGATTACACATCCGGATCTCCTAATTGAGGCAGAGGTGGCTATCAGGGAACTTGGCCAACAGAACGCCTTTGAAACAAATCAAGTGTCCAAATTACAAACTCGCTTGAATTGAAATGTGTTGCCATTGAATGTCTATACTCCCTTCAGGATGTAAATCTGGATACAATATTGATGCTCTTAATAATTAGGCAACCATATGATGTTTTTTTACTGAAAAATATTATCAGTTGGAATTTTATAGGTAAATGGAACTGGAGTTCTAATAATGAACATCTTATGACTCGAGGAAGAAGCTTTTGGAAAACAGATTTAGTAAATCCTCGGAGGGAACAATTCAATCCTATTGTTTATCAAAATTGAAATCATGTGTCAGGTGGCTGAAATAGACTTGGAAAGATAATAATAGATTTTTCATTTCCAACTCCCATGGCCATGGAAATCTTATGAAAGAAGTAATTCAATGTCCTTGATTTCAGAAAGTTATCAGATTCTCTTATTATACCAATCTGTCACATATTTAAGAGCCAATAAGGTAAGAATAACCTCTGAGTATCTCATTAGGGTTTTTCCTGGTAGTTGCAGAGAGGGAGTAATTTTCATTTTGTTTGTAGACTTTTCCTTTGACTCTTTTCTTCTTTCACTTATTCGGTTACCAAATCCTTTTTGATGCCACTTTCAAACTTCATCCACCCGCCTATTTTTAGTCACCTCCATTGTCGCCACACTGATTGAAGCTAGAGCTACCTCTCCCTTGGATTCCCACAGTTGTGTCACCTCTACAGTCAGTTCTCACTCTGGCAACCCGGCTGACCCTTTTAAAATGTGAGTCAGATCACATTTCTCCTCCGCTCAAACCTTCCCTTGGCTTTCCATCTCACTCAGACTTAAAGCCATGTCCTAGAGTGGGTTGAAAGTCCCGACCCTAGCCACATTGGTCTACTTGCTGCTTCTTCACCTTTCCAGGAACTCTTTTTCATCACCATCTGTGCGCTTGCTTTTCCTTCTTTCTGGACATTCCTTCCCTAGCCATCTCCACGACTTGTTAATTCACCTGATTTGCTCAAATGTCAGGTGTGCCTTCCCTGACCACTACATTTGCCATGGCTACCACTCTGCAGCCTGCTCCTCTCTAGTTCCCTTTATTCACCTTCCCTGAATTATTTCTTCCATACACGTAATAGCGTTTATCATCCACTGGCATACTATACCCTTTATTTCATTTTTCTGTTTATTTTCTCTCTCTCACTACTTCTTTGGAAAACTCCAGGTAATTTGGGATTTTTTTGTGTATTTTTTATTTTTGAATTTGGAAACTAAAACATTTTATAGTATGTAGAGACATTTAAAAATATTTGTTGAATGTCTAAATGAATGATATTACACCCAGAAGCTTGCTAGTGTAAAGGCACCTTGATAATGCCTCTGTCTTGAAGTTATAAAATACTGGGAGAGGTCTCTGAATAAGTCAAGGAAGTGTCCAGTGAGAGAACAGGATGGAATGAAGACAATGAAAAGTCATGAAAGTGCACAAAAGAAATGAGACTATGATTTGATTTGCTTGGAAATTTAGAAGACACCTTTTCTTAGAGTTAAAAATACCACGTAATTGCTGAGTTAACTAACCTTTTGGCAAATAAGAAAACAAAGTTCCCCAAACTTGAAACTTGTTCTAAAACCAGATGTTTAATCTTTTTATAACAACAAAATTGGCTTTCTCTCTAATTTGTAGTCTTATGAGGGAATACCGTTATTTAGGCCATTTCTAACATTTAACTCCAGCATTTGGAGCTATATATCTTAAATAGTCACAACGTTACATAACTTAACCAAAACTATGGCTAAACGTTGGTTTCTAAATAAACTTTTAATATTCAAACTAGAGCCATTAAAAAAAGTCCTATCTGCATTTATAAGTTAACCAAACCTCATCTACCAATAGATGTCAGTGGTAGACCACATTAGTGAAATTATTGCAGAAGTACTTCTTTTAGGCCACTGTTAAAAGGCTAGTTTTTAAAGGAATGTATCATTCCTCAAATAGTCCTTTTTATTATTTCACCTTGAGAAGTAATATATATTTATGACATGATAGAGTTTACAATAGGAAATGTTAATAGATTCCCTAATTGATTGTAACCGTTGAAATATTTAAGAGCTATAAAAGTATTCACAAAATTAAAGTGACATTTTAAAATGCTTGCTTTGTTTATATAGATTTATGTATATTCCTCCAACTGAGCAATTTTCAAAGTATGGGAGACAGTTCATATATATAGTACTTTATTCAGACTTGTGTCTGCTGTGGAGATTTTTATTGAGATTTCAAACAACTTATTTAAAAACAAATCCAGAAACACTGTTCAAGACAGTTTGCAAATAAAGCTCTATGTTTTTGTAATTATAAATGGTTGTGTGGTAATTGAGTGGTTGTCCTGTTATATCTGTTAAACATGATTGTGAACATTTCATTCCACATGAAATAGTCTTGTTCTACCATCTTAAACACTTCCAATGAGATACAATTGTTTTTCCATTTTCTCTTCTACCAGTTAACATTTTTATCCTCTCAATGTTTCTTTCCCTAAATATACCTTCTTGAGTTAGAAATCACGTTAAAAGTACAATAGTGTGTGGTATATTTACCTGGATTAATAATTTCAAAAAACCTGCTAACAGTTCTTCATAATTTTTAGGAATGGTGAACCATGCTTCTCTTCCTTGGTCAGTGGGGAATGCATAAACCCCTGAGATATTTCAAAAATTTTCTTAATCATGATTTTTCCCCTAGAAAATTGCCATTACTATGTTGGATAAAATATTGAGGCAGTATTTTGATAAGGATTTCATTGAACAGAAGTGACATGTATGCCATCATTTTTTGATCAATTCAAGACATATTTTTTTAGCTCCCAATCTATACCAGGAACTTAAGATGTTTCTTTCTTACCTATGGTTACCTGTTGTCATGTAGAGAATCTCTTTGCTCTTTCTCCTATGTAGAAAATAATTGTGTGTGCATGTGTTTTAATAAACTCACTGAGTGAAAGAAAATGCAAGCCACAGAGTGGGAGAAAATATTTGCAATATATAGTCTGACAAAAGATGTGCATGCAGAACACACAAGGATCTCGTACAAATCAAGAAAAAGACATTCAACCCAATTAAAAAAGAGAATGGTCGAAGGAGTTAAGCAAGAACACTTCATAATAGAGGATATCTAAATGGCTAATAAGCGTGTGAAAAGATGACATCAATATTAGTCATCAGAGAAGTAACAATTAAAACCACTATACATCCACTACAATGTCTGGAATTTTTTTAAAAACAACAATAACAAGTGTAGGCAAGTCTGTAGAGCAGGAGGATCCCTCACACAGCTCCAACGGGAGTGGAAGTTGTTACAAACACTTTGGAAGACCGCTTGGAAGTATCTTTTAAAGCTGAACACGTGCAAAACCTATGATCTGGTAATTCCAAGAGAATTGCATACACGTGTACCAAAAGATATGCATCAGAATGTCATTAGCAGCACTGTTTGTAAGAAGTTACACTGGAAACAACCCAAATGTCCATTTACAATAGAAAGGATAAATAAATTGTCAAATATTCATGCGAAGAATACAGTAACGAAAAAGAATGAACTATTGCTACATGCAACAACGTGGATTATCTTGCAAACATCTTGAGCAAAAGAAACTAGTCACAAAAGAGCATGTACAATTTAATTCCATTTATATAAATTACTTCGAAATCAGTCAAAACTAATCTATGGAGGCAGAGACAATAATACCTTTAAGAGGGGTAATGATTAAAAGGCATCATGATAGAAACTTCTAGAAAGATGGTAATCTCTTTCTTGATCCAGATGGTTTTACACAGCAATGTCTACTTTGTAAAATAATTGTGATTTCTATACTTTTCTGTTCATATGCTATGCCTCAATAAAATACTTGAAAATTGAACTGATTACTCTTTTCATAATTGTTAACAGAGTAATACTGAGACATTTTCTATCACTTCATAAAAACACTTTACTATTCCAGAGAAAGGATGTTTTTTGAGACTCTTCACAAGGTATGCAGATGGCTTTCCTCATTTACTCATTGACATTTTACCATAATATGTGGGTGAAAGGATGGGACTCTGCTGATGAAGAGGGAGAAGTGAAATAATTATAATAGAGATCCCGCACTAAGTAAAGTCATTTATAGCACAAAACCTAGTTCTCAAATTCCTTGAAGTACCATCAAAAGAGGAACATGATGAAATACAGAGATTTTTGTTTTGTTTTGCTTCGTTTTTACCTGATATAATAAAGAATATCAGAAGAAACAACAAAGTTTTTGCTAGCTCTTAATGTTGAGGGAATCTTAATATATGTGTTTTTCTTCTTTTTTAAATACAGGTTCATTAAACAACATAGTGCCATTTTGATTAATAGCCATTTTGTACAATATACTTAAACAAACAACCAGAAAAATTCAAATCAGGAATCATGTTATCTATTTACTTAAATGCTCGCTGGCAATAATAGTTTACTTTCCATTTCCTGTGATCCCTGAATCCTATCGGGGAACACAGCAGAAATAGCCAAACCCCCTGGAAAAGAATGTTTCTGTAAGGATTCGGCAAAAGATGTCGTTGTTTCTTTCTTTTCAACAATATTTTGGAAAGAATTCTTACTTGATTTCACAAATGCTTAGAGATGGCATATATTTTGTGTAATAGGTGCATAAAATAGTAATGAATAGTAGAGTCTTTCCTCTGAGAAAAACTTTTAAAAATGAGGTTCTGATAGTCTTTTTTTCCATACTCATTTGTTCTAGCATGGCCTTCACTCGGTAACACACGCACCGCGTAGGCTCCTTTGTGTTCATCTGTCAAGTTTCGTTTTTTTTTCTAAATATACCATTTGCTTAAGTTCTGCATCTAAAATAACGGGAGAAAAATAATGACATAGTTTAGGCTTAGCCAAAAATCACATCTGTTTTTTGTTTGTTTTTCAAAATTGAATGAACTTACATCATTGCTTTCACCTGTAGTTCATAAGTCTTCAGGAAGTGAGCTTTGGGCCATTCCTCCTCAACTCCGGTCGCCTGTGAGGAGCTTAATATTGCTGCCAGTCCTCCATTGCTACCTGGAATTGCATGCCACCACTCACAAGGGATACTATGCTTAAGAAGTTATCAGAGGAAGCCTCTCCTATACCTCATTATCATAGGGAACACCAGAGCTAAATATATGTATAATTAGGGTATTGTAGGGACTGAATAGCTTAGCAGGTGCCCCCTCAAGTTTTTCAGTGTTATAGTCTGAAAACATTATTTAGAGAAATGTTCTGAGTTGATGAATGCATAGAGGGAAAAAAGGGAATATTAAAAACATTTTCAGACTTGTTATTGCGATTGGGGGCAGGAAGATCGAGCTCATGTTTATTTTCTTAGTTTTCTCCACTCAACGTCTGAACACGCAATTACAAAGTATTAAGTTTTGTTCATGATAACACATATTGACATTAATGCAAAAAAAGAGGTGATATATGTATATAGTATATACAATTTATATGTATAATATTTTATATATATACATTAATTTACATTTATATATAAACTTTATGTATACTACACACACACATATATACGCATATATATGAAAAATAGAAGTAAGGAGGGCTATTAGCAAACTCATACTTTATTTTAAAATTTCATTTTCTTGTTCTCTAGGTTTATGTAATGTTTCTCTTGAGGTTTCTTACACAATAAAGGAAAAATAACTGTTTATAAGCATAAATCTTTCTCTTATATTTAGCCATAGTCCTTGGGCAACATCTTGAAATTTAATAAACTTGAATTTTGTCAGAAGAAAAGTGAAGGTAATTTAATGGTCAAGACCCTGTCATAGAAAATGCGCTTCTTGGAGCTCTCTGAAATTTGAGTTGGTGAGCTTGTCTCTGGCAAAACACAGTCGAGAGACCAAATAGCAGAGACATTCTTAAAGCCAGTGAAGGCAGAAACTATAAAACAATACACAGTTTAAACATACTGCTTTTATGTAGGTCACTTTCTATAGGAAAACTTAATGTAGTGGGAATTTCATTGGACTTAGAAGACATGAGTTCAAATCGTCATTCTGTCACTTCCAGCTTAATGATGTTGAAGAACACTGTCATTTCCCTACCTCGATTTATCCATTGGAAAAGTTGGGAATTAGGGCAGAAGATTCGGCAGGTTCCTTATTGTTCCAAAGGAATGCTATACATTTCAACAAATTCAAATATTAGCCATTTAAAATAAGCTAAGTGCCTTCTATATCCTATTGAGTGTTCTAATTGTTGCTGCTAAAAAACAAAACAACAACAAAAATCTCACACAAAAACAATCTGGTTTGCTCACAAACAGCTCACAGTCTGGAGAGGCAGAATGTAAGAAATCTAGCGAGAAAGTAAATTTTAAAACAAAGCTTGAATTTACATAGCTACCTTTCTTGCTTTTCTTTAGCTTGCATGGATTTATATCAGAATTGGTGCTCCACCACTTAATTTCTGTGTAAACTCGGGAAAGCTGAGCTCTGGTTCTCTCAACTGTTAAAGAAGAAGACTAATATATCTACTTTGGCAAGATTTAGTGAAATTAAAAAGATCTGTAACACATGCAAAGCTAACGCTGTATCTGCAACGTTGTGTTCTGTATATAAGTGTTCAAAATGGCTAGTTCCCTGCTTTACCTTCTTATTTTGAACAAATTATGGTTAGTTTATCAGAATAGGATAATTATGAAGTCAAAAATGATAATACCCGATCATTGGGGAGATAAGGACAATAATACAGAATCCTTAACTTTGTCAAAAGAAAACTGGATTTCTGTCCCAATCTGTCATCGCTACCTGGAAATGCATACCACGGTTCACAAGGGATGGTATGTTCAAGAACTTCTCGGTGGAAACTTCTAACTCCTGGGGAAACAGGTCTAAGCATCACCCTGATGGACAGTGAGCCAGATGAATTATCATTATTTCAAAACTATGGTGACCCTATGTTTTCTTTTAAGGACATTGAACTCCTATTAACAACAACAAAAATACAACTTCAAGATACAAAACTTTTGTCCTTGAATTTCACTGGAGAACTTTATTACTTCAATTGACATGTGGAATTACTAATATTATGCATACTTTTCCTTTCCACTTGAGGATTGGTTCTTAGAAATTTCCAGATTAATTTGGTCCTAGATTAATTAATTGCTTAACACTTAGAGAGGTGGTATCTAACAGAACATTAGGAGGTTAGTAAATTAGATTAAGAAAAAAATGAAAAAATAGGCTTTGAATGTCTAATTACATTCTTTAGGTTACACCCATTTTTGTCTGCAAAACACTGACCGTAGCAGTATTAATTATACAGGTGATTACCCAAGGGGACTGTGATTTACACACATATGATCTTTAGCACTATCTTTAAAAAATAAAGTCAGATTTTTGGTTCATTAAACCCAATGTTTGTCTCTGACACTGGAACTAAGGGAATAATTTTGAAAGTTAGCATTCTTTCTGTGAGAGTCACCCATGACTGTCTCAAAATGCTAACTAAAGTTCTCCCAAATATTTTAATTTCCCTTTAATATAGTCTCTTACAAGCATATCACCCATTGCTGTGTAGAGATTATTATAGAATCCATTTATTTTTTTAGTTTTGGAATAACATGTACTATCAATTTTCTCTCTTTCAGGTAAAGTAGTTTTTTATCTTTTCTATTTATCTCCCTTTCAAGATTTTAAGGTGTATCACTATTTCCGGTGTTTCAGTTGTCTAGTTTAAGATGTTTTCTTTTAGGGGCAAAATTAAATTCTATTTCTCATTGCTCATGGTATTATAAATCCTTTTAGCCGGAGGATCATACCACATTGATATATTCAGAAAGCATGCTACAGTGATGTCTACTTCTTTCTTCCCAATAAAAATCAATAACTATTATTCAGATTGGTTTTCTCTCAAATTCCCAATGTATTTATGTTTACCATCTAAGGAACTTTGCTGTATTTCCCTATACCTCAGTTTTTTTTGAAATGTCAATTTGTGTGGCAGGGTCTGAAAACTACCTCACAGCAACCATTATTCCTTTCTTTCCTTTATTGATGGAATCCCTGAGTTTTAGCTAAGAACATTTCCCAGCTATCTTTGCAGCTAGGTGCAGCCAGGTGACTAGGAATTGCTCAAGAGTGGACAAAGGGAAGTAATGGGTATGATTGCTAGATCATAATTTTAGGAGAACATTGCTTGTCCCCCAATTTCTCTCTTTCCTTCTTACTGGCTGGATTGTGGATGTGACAAGGCTGAGGAAGATGAACAAAGCTATCAGGATCTCTGGATGATGTAAAACAGGAATCTGGACTGGCTGCCCATTTCTGGACTGGTATGTGCGAGGTAAGTGGATTTCTCAGTTGGTGGAGCCATTGAATTTGGGATATCTTTGTTAGAGTAGCTTAGTCTATCAACTGATTAATGCATTGTATGAAACTGAAATTTTATTGCAAATTTTTCTAGATGATTTATGAAGTGCCATGCGTACCCACATTCTTGATAATTTTCTATCTTCAGACCCAGGGTTAGTTTTTTGTTTGGGGTTTTTTTTTTTTTTTGGTGAGGAAGATGCACCCTGAGCTAATATCTGTTGCCAATCTTCCTTTTTTTCAGCTTGAGAAAGATTCACCCTGAGTTAACATCTGTGCCAATCTTCCTCTATTTTGTATGTGGATTGCCACCACAGCATGGCTGATGAATGGTGTAGGTCTGCTCCTGGGATCTGAACCCATGAACCCAGGCCACTGAGGTGGAGCACACTGGATTTAACTACCACGCCATGGGGCTGGCCACTCATCTTTAGTTTTTTACCCTCCCTCTAAACTTGGTGAGTACCACTCACTGAAAGACAACTAAGGGGATGCCACTGAAATGTATCTTGTGGGACCTCTTAAATTCCTTTTCTGGAAGAAAAAAAGGGACTTAAATAAAACAGACTGAGCCACTTTGGCATTTGAAGAAAATCTACATACCAAAACTTCGTGATGTTGCTGCTGTTCTTAAGGGGTTATTGAATCTCGTTAACATAAGAACGATGAAAATGTGATCAATTAACAAAATACAAACCAATGAAAAATGACATACTACTTTTGCATATGGACATTTTGAAAAGTTGTAGTAATGGGCTACTATGATTAGCAGGAAAGGAACTTGAAATGATTTTAATTTTTGTCTGGAAAGAAAGATGATTAACATTTTCATCATATTTTATTGGACAGAAGATATGAGAGAGTGTGGAAAAGTAAACTGCATGTATGTTTGTGGAAACAAAGACATTAACACCCACCCCTCTACCCCCCATGTAATTAACTTTTCTTTCCTCCTACATCCAAACACCAAGTTCTGTCAGTTCTGTGCTCTAGTGTCACATCTTGTGGGTCTCTTCTTTGCCCTTGAAGTCATGGTCATATGAAAGTACTTTTAGTTCCACTACTTTTCTTTCTCTCTTCAGATTTTTCAGATGCTATTCTTTCATGTTGTAACAATTTTTTCTACTATCGTTTTAACTACCTACCTTAACTTTTCCTTATTATTCACCTAAATAGCCTTTCCTGACCATTTTGATCTTCTTGTTCTGTGCTCCCAAATCCTGGGATTATGCTAATCTCACATAGGGTAACAAAGACGAAGAAGAACAATATCTCTGTTTATGTTTTGTTTTAGAATATTATGATGATTAATTCTATTTCAAAAAGGAGCTTATGCTTTGATTTAAAATGTATCATAGATTAGATACTATTGTGTATTTGTGAGCAAATACACAATAGTATATTGTGTATAAATACTTAGCTTTCTAGCTGAATTTAATTTAATTTTTTTCACAATCATAATATAAATGACAATTTATTGGAGTTATTTTCCTTCGTTTTTTCCTTCTGGACCACGGCCTCTTGATGCCAGCATCTGTATTGTTCAGTGCTCTATGGCCAAAGCATGTAGAATTAACAAATGGATGAATGACAGAAAACATCCATAGGTTATTTTTTGTCATGAGAACTTAGAAGGAAATCACTTTGATTATATTAACTCATTTATGATGTAAAAGGTGATTATTTTAGAAGTTTATCTAAGCTCTATTTGATTTCTATGATTTTATTTTGGGCACCCTGGAGGATTTAAAAGTGAATTAGCAAAATTACTCTAAGATTTTTATAATTCTATGGTGAATAAAAAATGTATAAATGACTACAATAATAAGGCTGAAAGTGATATATTCTATAAACAAGGAACTATGGGAGTTCAGAGGAAGGATCTCATGGTTTCAGGGAAGGCATCACTGTCAGATGATATTTGTGATGGATCTTAAAACATGGGGAGTAGTTAACTAGGAGAAGAAGTTCACAAGAAACATTCCAAGAGTATTGAATCCTATGAGTAAATGTATGAGATTTAAAAAATTTACAGAAATCATTCTGTTTAGCCTGAGCATAGGAATGGGAAAACAGTGGGAAAGATGATAAGAAAGCGAGGTTGCCCAACTGTAAAGCTCTTCAAATGCAAGCCTGTGATTGTACATTTTTCTTTGGGCAATGGAAAATTGCTCAAGGCTTTTGAGTGGGGATATGACATGAGTTAAATCATGTTTCATAAAGAAAGCTTGGGGGCCAGCCCCGTGGCCTAGTGGTTAAGTTTGGTGCACTCTACTTTGGCGGCCTGGGTTCGGATCCCAGGTGTGGACCTACACCACTCATCAGCAGCCATGTTGTGGTGGTGACCCACATACAAAACAGAAGATTGGTGCAGATGTAAGCTCAGGGCAAATCTTCCTCAGAAAAATAAAAAAGAAAATGTGGCAGCTGTTTGTAAAATGGATCAGGGATGAGACAGACATGGTGAAAAGCAAGTGAAGATGTCCAATATATAGACTATGGGGGAATTGAATTAGAGTAGTGGGTTTGAGAATAAGATAATTACTAGATACAAAATATAATGCAGAGGGCTTAGCATAATATTTGTGGGCAAGAAAAAGTGAGAGGGATAGATGGGTCTGATGTTTCAAACTTTTATGGCTGGGAAAAATTTGTAATTTATATAAGAACATGATCCTTACCCAAGATAAGATCAAATCTAGTACAGATGATGAAGAATTAAATTTTAAGAAGAGAAGTAGCAATGTGTCTTTCTTGGGACACTAAAGAAGTACAAGTGCATTTGTAGACATAGAGACTTTAAAAGGTAATAAAATAATATTTTAAGTTAGTATAGAAACTATCTTAATGGGTTTAATTGTTCAAAATACGAGAACGCATTAGTCCTTGACAAAATTGCAAAATTGGCAGATGATCCCTTTATTTTTTCTTTGTTTTGTAACCTCATCACTGCTCTCTCTCAGACAGGTGGTTAGTATGGGTTTCATCCTGGACAAGCCTAGAGAAGTTGCCTCTGTCCTCTGTCCTCTGTTCTCTCTCCCACATGCTGTTGAAAGTCTCTCGCCTCTCTATATCAGCTCCTCACGGTCTCTGTCTCAATATTTCAGGGTGAAATTAGGCAATTACATGAGCCAATTTGTATTAATATTGTTACCTCACAAAGGGCACAATCTGCTCACCTCAAGACAAAAGCCAGTTGTCAAGAGGCAAGATGGTAGCAGAGAAAGGGCATTTATTAAGTGATAAGCCAGCAAATCAGAAGATGGGGGGACTAGTGTCTAAAGAACCATCTTAAGTGGGGCACGGATACTTGAGCAGTTATGTAGGCCAGTGTGTTATAGGGGAGGGGGTTAGGAATGTTGACCCTCTGATGTTACAGACTAGGAGTGGCCACACCAGATAGACTCTCTGTCGGGTGTCTTCACATTCCTAAGAAACTCAAAAGAACAAAATTATTGTCTTATCACAGCTAGGAGGTACCTGCACAAGCAAGGGTCATAAAATCTACAGAGCAGTTAGATCTCCTGGAGGGTGTAAATCCAGCTGGGTTAGTTAGTCAGAGGTCATTCAAAGTTACAATATGGTTTCTTTTCTACAATATGGCTTCGCTTATGTCAACCTTGTGTGGAGCCATTATCAATATTAATAGTAGAAGACTGAGTAAGGGCTTGCTTTCCTCCTTCCATTGAAGATTTTTATTTAGTCAGAGACATTTGTATGCTGTAATTCTGCCTTTATGTCAACTCATCATTGTACTACAATGGTGGCAGTTTTAGAACTGATGAAATACAGAGACAAGGAAGGGGTATTTGGTGGTGCTTTTTGGAACATCTCAACCCTCACATTTTGACTATGTATGTCCCCAGTTTACCAAATGGTAGGCTGTTCTGCTTGGATTAGGAAATTGAACCGACTGAGCTCACTAATTCTGTAAATTTGGGGTTACCTGCACCTAGTAAAAATGTTGAATCACATTTTACAGAGAACATGATAACAAGGTGTCTCTCACACGACATTCGGGAGACTTCATGCCAGCTTCCTTCGAAGAAAAATCGTGATGATAGACCCACACAACTTGCCTTCTAAAGTTGTTATGTACTTCAGACAGAAAAGATGAGTGCAATTTGTGAATCACAGAGTGCTATAAAATGTATAATATTATTGTTTGTGAATCAATGCACTCAAACATAGTTTTACATGAACATGCGCATGATTTTTCTGGTAGACTTTCAGTGCATTCTGTATATTTCACAGTCTCTCTTTTTGTTTCCTGGTGACGACTGAGGATATAACTGAATGGGATGAATTCCCAAAGCCCAACCTACAGATTGCTATTTGATGAAGCGTTTGTATTATCATAAAACAAAAATATAGAAAAGAAAAAAAGAAGACCAAAAATTCCATGTGGTATACTTTACAGCTGCCACCTAAGTAAGAAGTCCCAAATACAGATGCTAATTGGGCTTTTAATGAATTATTAAAATAAAAGTAATGAATATTCAGATATGTTGCAATCAATAGTTCAGTAAACTATTGTTGAGAGAATCTCTAAATCCTAAATGGCTAATAATGGAAAAGCTCAAAAATATGTCAAAACATTTCAAGATTCTTTTTATCTTAGTACTAATTCTAAAAATAAGTTAATAAGTTTTGCATATTTCTTTGTACATGAGGGAAGGAGACTGGGGGATGAGTCTTTAGTTAAAAAAAAAAGCCATAAGTTATATGTAGCTTATTACACTAGCTCAAGTTTTGCATACTTTTATCATTTTATAGATTTTCATGGTCAAAGAGATATTTATCTCCTCATATGGTTTCTCTAGGCATTGTGATTAATATTCTGGAATCCAAGCAGTGTAGGTTTGGTGAGGGCCGAGACTAGGATGAGGCAAGTGAGGTGTTCTCAGCTGTAAAATTTAAGGCCACACCAAAAAAATCACAGTAATCAAGATAAATAATGTTTCAATGCAATATTTTACAAATAAAAATTAATGCAAAAATCAGTGATGATGAACAAAATGTCAATTTTTAATTAAAGACAGGATCAATATTACTGATTTTTATTTTTGCCTCAGGCTCCACCCTGGTTTGGACAGATATTTTCCAGTCCGTAAAGCCATAAATTTCTAAATTGGGTCCAGAGTCAATAATTAGAGCACATAATTTGTCATCAGAACTGATCAAATATTTTAAGATATTTTTCAATTATCTATTTTGTTTATTTATTTATTTTTTTGGTGAGGAAGATTGGTCCTGAGTGAACATCTGTTGCCAGTCTCCCTCTTTTTGCTTGGGGAAGATTGGCCCTGAGCTAACATCTGTGCCAATCTTCCTCTATTTTGTATGTGGGTCACTGCCACAGCTTGGCTGACGAGTGGTGTAGGTCTGCTCCCAGGATCCAAACCTGTGAACCCAGGCCTCTGAAGTGGAGCACGCCAAACTTAACCACTAGACAACCAGGCCAGCCCCTATCTATTTTATTTTATTTTTTAATTCTATAAAGATTTATAATGTTACCTTTGATATCTTGATGGGTTTTGTATGTGGAATTTGATCAATAAGAGAAGCTTTCCAATCAACTAAGCTGCATATTATTTACCACTAGAAGTAACAATAAAATATATGTGCACCATGTGATGGAACCCAATTTATTTTTTTGTGACTCAAAAAAAAACTCACAGATCTTTCTTTTATGAACATATTTTTAGAAATATGTTGATAACACAAGCACCACAATGAATCAAGAGATTATTCCATAGTTCTAAAGTATAGGTATAAAATAATAAGGGAAATTTGGACCACACAAAAAACATGGACCCAATGGTGAAAACTATGTATGTGCTTGTAATAATACTTTTTAAAAGTCAGTTGATTCTACAGTAGATCTTTAACCAGCTCAGGCTGGTAAAAAACTATATCAAAAATTTACCTCTTGTATCATTCCAATGAGTATCTTCATCAGAATATAAGAACCTGCTCCCCAAATCATTTCTTAGCAATTTTATTTCCATAATTCAATTTTTTGCAGAGCTTCAGGTATAAGTTTGTTTTCAGCCTTGTGACAATAATTTAAAGAAGAAATATAGTTTGATTATAAGCAGTGGAGCAAGACAATAAGGAATCTGGATTTGGACTCAGAAAGATGTGGGTGTGAAGAGCACTTATTAGTTGTGTGAATAAGAAAGGCTCTTAAATTCTCCAACATCTACATCAGGTTCTACGTCTGAAATTAGAAAACAATAGTACCCACTCAGTGAAACAAATCCTAATAAACCAATTTAGTCACATCACAGCCATCATATTACTTTATTTTCTTTAATTTATATTTAATAATGAGCACCTCAATCCACTGGGCTATTGAACAATTTAATCCCATTCATATCTAAGTTCTCTCAACTTGCACCCCACACACCTAGCATGGAGAAAGTCAAAGGATCTTAACACAGTTGGGCAAGCCTCTCTAATCTTAGGCACACACTGGTTGCCATTGAAATGCCCACCATCAAGGTCTACCAGTGCTCTGTAGTTTGACCACACCATGTTTCCATGCCACAGGATCTGATGCTGGGAGTCTTACTTCCCCAGATTCCATTTTTCTAGCTGTATTAAGTAGCTATCTCCCTTTGAGGATCTCTGCCTCTCCAGGATGTTGTCAGAGTTTGGAACAGAATCTCTCCTTTCCTCTCGCCTGCACATCTTTGCTATTTCTTCCTATTCTTGGAAAATCTCCATTTTTTTTTTGGCAGCCCTCAAATTCACTCTTTTTACTCTCTCATCTTGGAACTCCCAGGTTAATCTTTCAAGAAATAAAAGATATTCTACAAGGGCGAGGAAGTCTATTGACTTCAAGAAGTTTCAGTTGTCCTCTCTGCAAATATTCCTAAATAATTATAAAGTGCTTTTCTTTGGGGAGGAAAAAAATGTAAGTAGAATAAACATAAATTATCCTGCTACACCTGTCCAATAATTTTGGAAGGTACACTAGATTATACTGATCCTAGCATGTCCTTGATGCTTAACAGATATCTTTGTACTTTGTGTTTCTCCCTTCATATATACAGAAATAAACATGCTTCTTTACATCAGTTGAAATATTTTTTTTCTACACATGCACAGAACTTTTAAGATGGAAATTTCACTGATTAAAGATGTAATTTACAAGTTTTTAAAAAGATTATTATCAGGTTCATTATCTGTTGAGTGTGAAATAACATGGGCAAGGTTAACCCTTTTTGCTGAAGAATTCACCAAGCCCACCACACAATCTGGCCCAGGAAGAATTGACCATTATACTACACACATACAATACCAATATAATAATTTGCTATACAGCATATATATATATATAAACTCTGTTATCTATTTATGCTCCCTCTACTAGATTTACCTCCTGAGTGGTTGCTAAGAAAATGTAAATTTTTCTTTATATCCTCAATTTCCTGCAGAATCCTAACTTAGATATGTTTTCAATAAATATTTGTCAAATGAATTTGTCAGTTTCAATAGATTCTATATGATGTCATTTACAAAATGTGTATGTTCATATATGAGTAATGTAAAATATATAATTTCTAGAAATTGTATAAAACATTCAATGTTTATATATTCATATAGTATGTAGTTTACAGTATATTTTGTTTATTTTTGTATATTTTATAAAGTAATATAGTATATATTTTATAAAGCTACATGAATTATATAAAATATGTCACTTTCTATTCTTAAAGTGTGGTTAGATATTGAACTATAAAATTTAATTTCCCTTTACATTATTTAGCTATATATTTTCCAAGAAATAGAGACACAAAAAAGGTAAGACCTCAATATCATGTGATAAATAAAAAATGAACTTTTATTATAATCACACTATTAGTTAGAGTTCTCCAGAGAAAGAGAACCAACAGGATATCTATATCTGTATCTATATCTATATATCTATATACAGAGAAAGAGATGTACTTTAAGGAACTGGCTCATGTGATTCTAGCGGCCAACCAGCAGGCTGGAGACTCAGGAAAGAGTTGCAGTTGAGTCCAAAGGCAGTTTGCTGGTAGCATTTCCTCTTTGAGGAAGTTCATTTTGTATTAAGGCCTTCAACTGATTGGACAAGACTCACCCACACTATGTAGGGTAATCTGTTTTACTCAAAGTCCACTATTTAAATGTTAATTTCATCCAGAAAACACCTTCACAGAAAAATCCAAAATAATGTTTAGCCAAATATCTGGACACCTTGACCCATCTAAGTTGACACATAAAATTAATCATCACAATAATCTATGATCCTCTGTTTTAATTTAAATGGTAATGATTTCAGTAATAAAGACTATCATTGTGAAGAAATCATTATATTTGGTTTAAATGTATTTTTAAAGGTTAAATCCTGCTAATAATTTGAATATTAATTAACCCAATATCCTTCAGAAGAAAACAATAAGCCAGTAGTCAGACATTTTGCAGGTCTCGGGGAAAATGATAGAATATTGATTTTAAAGAATGTATTGGTGGTGACAGAAGGTGAGAGTAAGAGCAGAAGTGGAGAAGGATGATTCAAGGGGTGCTGGTGGTGGTGGTGGTAGGCACAGGGAAAAGCTGAGGACTGACTGTTCTTCAAACAAAAAAAGGTAAATTAAAATTCGAAGTTTAAATAAAGGAGAAAACCACTATTTGAAAAATACCACCATAGGGTTTTTGCAAAGGCCAAAATTGGCAGCATGCAATATTATTTGATTTTCTTTTTCTGCTTGGCCATGAACAGAGAAAGGAACAGGAGCAAATAAATGTACTATGACACATTACAGGGAAGAAGTTTAAGATCTCTTGTGGAAAGAGATCAAAGGCTAATTCAGAGGGTTTGCGTATGTTATGTGTGTGTGTTTTCTTTTGCTTTGCTCTACAAAAAGGGCCATATTAAAGTAGATTGGTGTCTTCCTGTCCAATTAGCGGGTTCAGATAAAACTGGTTGGAGAATTAGATTATTCAGTGAGTGATTAGCAGAAGATACAGGTAATTAATTGAACAGTGTTTTCTGTCTGAAAATTCTATTCAAAAGTATGTAACATTGTCTACAGAAATTGAGACCAGAAAATACTTGTATTAGATATATTTACTTTAATCATTTTTAAAGCATTATCTTATGATCAAATATGCTATATTGTTTTAATCTACAACATGGGATTTTGAAGGCATCACCCCACATCTTGGGGTAGTTTATTTGAGTTTCAGTCAGCATGGCTGACAGGAAAAGTCAGAATCACCTATTATATTCAAAACAAGTTTTTTGAAACAAAAGCTGATTATACTGTTTTTCAATTTACTACCTTTCATTGGTTCTTCCTCTTGCAGAAAATCAAGCTAATACTTTTACCTGGTTGTCTGTGATCAATCCGGTTCCATCCCTTTCTACCTTACTCCCTCACTATTCTCCTTCTCTCACCTCATGCGCCGATGTTATGACCTACCTATTCGTGACAACCTTTTCTCTGTGAGTTTGGGTATGGCTCTGTGTGGGAATCCTGAGAAGTCTGCTTTGAATTTGCACCCATTGAGAGAGGATTATCATTTGCATCTGCTAGAGATCCTAAGATCTCCTGGACCAACTTGGTAGTGTACGTTTGAATCACTTACCTTTGTTAGGGCAGACCTGTGGGTAGAATCTTCAGGATGCCTGTTGTTCACTCAGACCACCGAATCATTCCTTTTTCTGAGTGGGTGTTTTTTCTAGCCCACCTGTTTGCTGAATGAGTAGACTTCAGTTGTCCCTAATTTATGTAGAGATCTCAATTTCCATTTCCCACTAAAATCTTTGTCTCCTGTTGTTGAATTGCCCTTAAAAACCTAGTCTTCAGGTTTCTGAAAGTGGGAAATCTGCAGGTACTGTGGAGATTCCCACCTTTAACTCTTTCTTGCAAGCTCAGTTGTTCATTGCAAAGCATATTTCTTTGGCCAGGATTTGTGTGTTTTAAAAAAAGGGGTTTTGTCATTTTTAGTCTTTCCAAATATCTTGTCTGCCATATTTCCAAAATTGAAAGCCACCATCTTTATACAAGAGAGTTAGGGTGAATCACTCTTCTTCCTGCAATTGAATATATTCTGGAAGGATCCCACTTGTCTATATAAGCAATAGGTTTTCATGCATGTTCCTTTAAGGGTGCACTTATAAACATGAATCTGTGATGCCCTAGTGCACTTATGTCCAATAGAATTTTCTACAATTATAGATATGGTTTATAAATCTGTGTTGTCTAGCATGGTAACCATTTGGCACATGTGACAATTGAGCATTTGAAATGTGGCTAATATGCCTGAATTTTTAATAGTAGTTAATTTCAACTTCAACAGTGCTATGTGGTTGGTGGCTGCCATATTGGACAGTGTAGCTCTAGACATTTGCATACAGAAACTGATCCACTGGATGAGAGAAATGGTTTTGATGTTTGCAGCAGGTAAAGAGTGAGAAACAAAAGAAAAGAATAGCATGAGCAAAAATATTGAAATGAAGATACTGTACTTGGGGCTATACATGGGGCTATAGTGGGGGAGAGAAGCTGGAAATAAATTGGCACAATTAGGACAATGAAAAATTGACATTAGAAAGAGTTGTTTTCAGTGGTTCTCAAATGTTAATCACCTGCAGGGCTTTTAAAAACACAGATTACTGGGGCCAGCCTGGTGGCATAGTGCTTAAGTTCATGCGCTCCACTTCAGTGGCCCAGGGTGCACCCAGGTTCAGATCCTGGGCGCAGACCTACACATCACTTATCAAGCCATGCTGTGGCAGCATCCCACATACAAAATAGAGGAAGATGGGAACAGATGTTAACTCAGTGCTAATCTTCCTCAAGCAAAAAGAGGAAGATTGGCAACAGATGTTAGCTCAGGGACAATCTTCCTTACCAAAAAAAAAAAAAAACCACACCCCAAACCAAAAACCCCCACAGATTACCAGACCTCAAACCCAGAGTTTCTGATTCATTAGGTTTGGGTTGGGATCCAAGAATTTTTGGTTTAAAAAATTCACAGATGGCACTGATCTTGCTGGTCTGAAGACAGCACTTTGAAAACTATTGGTCTAATTGTGAGAGTGGCTAGCTCAGATGTGAATGTTACTTACTGGAAGAGCAACAGCTGTTAATTACCTGAACCCCACAGCCTGTTTCCACTGAAAACACTCTTGCTTCTCAGCACCTGGAAGATGATAGTATGTCTTCGCCAGGAAGAGGCAGAGATACATAATTTAGTTAAGAGGTCAGATCTTTCTGTTATTTTGGAGGAAGCCAAACTATGTACCTTTTAACCTATATATTTATATACTTAGAATCTAATTAATGAATGTATTTATTATAATAATATTATTGCCAAATTAATCTAATTGATCAATCAATTTATTTACTTATATAATTAGTAGATTATTATTTATTAAATTATTTAAAATTTCCCATGATAACCAACAGGTTCAATGTAGTGGCTACTATTAGTTACCTACCCAACCCTTCTTTCTTCCTAGCAAACCCCAATTTTTTCTCTAATTTTCCACTTCTTTCATCACAAATAAAGGTGACCTCATTCTTAGCTTCAGGATTAGATCTTAAATTGCTTTAGACTTTAATTAGTTATGGTAATCTTATTCTCCTTGCCAGTGACTGGTTTAAGAGTGGACAGCCTAACCCAAACAGTGAGGAGAAGTTTCTTTCATTCTAAGAAAGAGGTACAACAATAGATGCTGTTTTTTCTTCTGGACTTGCTATGTTTGGTTATGTCTGGAATTACTGCATCTCATCAATCTTGCTACCGGCTGTTCCTCAGCTGGCCCTCGGGGGAGAGCTGACCTAGAGAACAGCAGAGTAAGAGAAACCAGAGGTCTGACCCCAGAGCCCATCCCACCCCTGGACCTCTTATTGCATGAAATAACATTCCAACATTTCTTATAGTTTAAGTCAGGTTTGTGTTGATGTGTTCTGCTACTTAAGGCAGAAAACTGCCTAACTGATCCTCTCAGAGTGTGATGATCAGGATTTTTTTTTAACAGACACATCCTTTGTTCCTCCTGAAGCTGTCAATTGAACAATGCCAGGGATTAATTCAGGAAACCCTGTCTTTGGTGTTACTTCTGCTGTGAGTAACAAGAAATGATATTTACTAAGATACTAAGTGATATTTACTAATGATGTTTAGTAAGATACTATTCGCTAAGACGGAAGATAAAAGGCTAGAGGACTATTCAGAGATTTCTTGTCACCTATTATACCAACTGAATTGTGAACTCTTTGAAGACCAATACTTTTACACTGTGTCTGGTAAAAGTCTTGACACATAGTAATTTCACAATAAACTCTTGTGCAAATGATATATGGACAAATAAATAAATCAACATTAGTTCTTTAGCATCCTAGATAGACCTTTTTAAGGAACATTACTAGTTTGTATGAATTCAACTTTGCTTTGTTTGCTGAATTATACCAAGATTTTACAAGATCAAGAAAATGTAGAAATTGCAGGATTTCTTGTTCTAGGAGGCTATGCCGATATGCTACATCTAATTTTCTTCTACTATGACTTGTCTGTAGAGCAAAATGACAATAGACATGACCTACTTCCCTTTTTTTCTTTTCTAATCAGATCAAATAACAAAGTAGAATAAATGGCAAAAGAAACAATAGCATTGCCATAACCTCTGGTTATATATATATTTTTTAAAAAGTCTTTCAGTGTGTCCTTTGGCATGATGTAACACTAACCTTTAAAATGTCCTTTTCCTTTGCTTCGACATTCTATAGCCCATCAAAAGGAAATTTGAGTCGATGACATGTAATGGCTAGTGGATGATTGGGCATAACAACATTGCCATTGATTGACCTATCTTTAGTTTTATAAGCAGTAGCATTTAGGCAGACAAGTCACATAATCAGCACGAGATTTTTAAAGCATAACTATAAAGAGTTCATAACTGAAAATCACCTGTTTCGCAAATGTCTTGGCCAGGTTATAGATATTCATATCACTTATCATCTTGTATCAAATTTTACCATATATATTGGATGCTTCTCAAATTTAAGTCCTAATTTATGAGACTGGGTGGTAAACAAAGAATATGGAGGAAAATTGCATTTAAAAAATTTCATAGTATGTATAATTTGCTTTATTTAAAATTGCCACGTGATTAAAAAGTATTTAGCAACTACAATTGAATATGTGTGAGGCAAATCATGCTATTTTTTGGACTTCTTTAAATTTTTAGAAAGTTTTTCCTAATTATCCAATTCTGTAAATTCCATCAATTGGCCTTTTCTTTTCTTTTTAATGAAGATTTGCAGAGCAAATCAATTCTAATTTCCATTTATGCCCCTCTATCCAGCCATGAAGCTTGGGATTCTTTTTTTTCCAGCTTATTGAGATATAATTGACATATAACGTGTAAGTATAAGGTGTACAATGTGATGACTTGATATGCATATATATCGTGAAATGATGGCCACAAGATTAGTGAACACATTTGTCAACTCACATAGTTACTATTATTTTGTGTGCGGCGGTGAGAACTTTTAAGACTTACTCTTCTAGCAAATTTCAAGTTTATAACACAGTATTGTTAACTGTAGTTACCATGCTGTACATTAGATCTACAGAAGTTATTCATCTTATAACTGGAAGTTTGTACCCTTTGACCACCTTCACCTATTTCTCCCAACCCCCCACCCCTGGCTTCAAATAATCTACTCTGTTACCATAGTTTGGTTTTTTCAGATTCCACATATAAGTGACATCATATAGTATTTGTCTTTTTCTGTCTGACTTATTTCCCTTAGCGTAATGCCCTCAGGTGTCATTTGTGTTGTCACAAAAGGCAGGATTTTATTCTTTTTTATGGCTGAATAATGTTCCTTTGTATGTACATACCACATCTTCTTCACCCGTTCATTCATCGATGGACACTTAGGTCGTTCCACGTCTTGGCTATTACGAACAATGCTGCAATGAACATGAGGGTGCAGATTTTTGGGGGGATCATGATTTAGTTTTCTTTGGATGTCTACTCAGGTGTGGAACTGTTGGATCATACGATAGCTCTATTTTTAAGTTTCTGAGAAGCTTCCATACTGTTTTCCATAGTGGCTGCACCAATTTACATTCCCACCAACAGTGCACAAGTCTTTCCTTTCTCCACATCCTTGCCAACACTTGTTATTTCTTGTCTTCAAGTTCACCATATTCAAAACTTCATTCATGCTATCACTTTCCAAAGCAAGGACTCATTTCAGTGGTTGGTACTAAAATCCATCTGCTTTAACAACGAAAATATTTATTTATCATCATTGACCCCTCCCCCCTTCCTCCACACTTCCCATTGCATTCCATTTTCAATGCTTGAGATTTTTAAAAGTTTTCTTTGTACAATTCACGTACCATACAATTCACTCATTTAATGTGCACAATTCAGTGTTTCTTAGTATACCCACAGGGTTGTGCAGCCATCATCACAATGTAATTTTAGAACAATTTTGTCCCTTGGCAAAAGAAACTCTTTACCTATTAGCAGTCATCCACCGTCCCCCTCATCCTCTGCCCCAGTCCTAGGCAATGACTTGTCTACTTTCTATCTCTATGTTTTTGCCTATTCTGGACAAATGGAATCATATAGTATGTGGTCTTTCATGACTTTTATTTAGATAATGTTTTTAAAGTTCATCCATGTTGTAGCATGTGCCATTGTTCACCTTTTTTTGTTGCCAAAAATACTCCATTAAATGGATGTATCACATTTTATTTAACCATTTCTCAGTCGATGGTCACTTGAATTGTTTCCACCTCTGGGCTATGATGAATAAAGCAACTATGAGCATTCATGTACAAGTTTTGTGTGGGATGTATGTTTTTATTTCTCTTGGTTATACACCTAGGAGTGGAAATGCTAGGTCATAATGTAATTCTATGTTTCACATTTTGAAAAACTTCCAAACTGTTTTCTAAAGCACCTGGTCATTTTACATTCCCACTAGAAGTATATGAGAATTTCTGTGTCCATATCTTTGTTAACCCTTGATATTTTGTCTTTTTTATTCTAGTCATCTTAGTGAGTGTGAAGTAGTATCTCATTGTGGTTTTGACTTGCAATTCCCTGATGGCTGATTGTGTTGTATGTCTTTCCATGTACTTATTGGCCATTTGTATATCTTCTTTGAAAACATGTGTGTTCAGATCCTTTGCCCTTGCTTAAATTGGGTTATTTATCATTTTATCATTGACTTGTAAGAGTTTTTTTGATATATTCTCGATAAAAGTCCATTATGAGATATGTGATTTGCAAAGATTAATTCCCATTCTATGGGTTGGTCTTTTTACTTTGTTGATAATACCATTTACAGCGTAAAAGTTTTTAATTTTGTTAGAGTCCAATTTATTAATTTTTTTATCACATATTTTGGTGTCATATCTAAGAAACCACTGTTAACACAAGTCACAAATATTTACTCCTGTGTTTTCTTCTCAGAGTTTTATCGTTTTAGCTCTTACACTTAGATCTATGATCCATTTTGAGGGAATTTTTGTGTATGATGTAAGCTAGGGCCCCGTTTCATTCTTTTGCCTGTAGATATCCGGTTCTTAGCACCATTTGTTGAAGAGAGTATTTTTCTTCATTGAATTATCTTGACACACTTCTCAAAAATCAATTGACCACAAATGGAAAGATCTATTTCTGGACTCTCAATTCTATTCCTTTGATCTATATGTCTGTTCTTATGCAAATGTCACAATGTCTCAATTACTACAGTTTTGCAGTAAGTTTTGGGATCAAGAATTGTGAATCCTCCAAATTTGTCCTTCTTTTTCAAGAATGTTCTGGCTATTCTGAGTCCTTTGCATTTCCATATAAATTTTAGGATTAGCTTGTCAATTTCCTTAAAAGTTAGCTGTCATTTTGATAGGTATTGCGTTGAATCTGTAGATTAATTTTGGGAGTATTGTTATCTTAATAATATCTCTGCCCAACCATGAATTTGGGGTATCTTTCCATTTATGTTTTAATTTCTTTCAACTGTGTTTTATACTTTGAAGGGTACAATTCTTACACTACTTTTGTCAGCTTTTACTTTATGTTATTCTTTTTGATGCTATTTTAAATAGAATTATGTTCTTAATTTCATTTTTGGAATGTTCATTGCTAGTGTATATAAATACAATGGATTTTTGGATATTGCAACCTTGCTTAATCCTTGAGATTTTAAATGCTAACTACTTTTCTATATGTCTATAGTCTCTTTTTAGTTTACCTTTGGCTCTTAACCATTCCCCTCCCCAACTTACTTTCTCTGGAAACTATAGGTTATTTGTTTTGATAAATAAATGGCTAGCAATAGGATATATTGGAGTATATGAGGAAGCCATTTGGTGTAAAACTAATTCGGCCTGACCTTGTTTATCCAAAAGGCCCTGATTTGGCCTTTGAACATGCATTGTATATCTGCTTTGAGCGTTTACCATGTCCCAGAGAGAAGAACAAATGCCCTTAAGATAAGGATGCAACTTCCCCCACATTGGCCTTTCCTTAAGGATAAGCATTTCTCCCTAGGCTAGGATTTGATTGCTGTGCTCATCCTGTGACCACCCAACTTGAGACAACAGACCTGCTACCTGCTGTGCCAATCAATGGCTGTGCCGACAGGGCAATCTCATGACTATTGTAGAAGGGACATTCCAATCATATGTGATATATGCTCTTTGATGGTATATAACCACTCTGTACACCCCACTTCTTTGGTGCCCTTCCTTCCTTGGGGAAGGAAGGCCCTGGGCTATATGGTCCTCAAATTTGGCTCATAATAAGCTCACCCCAATTTTGACTTATAGATTGATTATGGATTATTTGCGTCAACAGTTTCCACTAGATAACCACATGGTTATTATTTTCCTTATAGTATATATTAAACTTCTTCTCCTCAACTGGACATTCTACCACAGTATTAGACTCTCATTTCTACTCTGTGATTTTTTAAATCATCACTCTCAATTCAACCTGGCCCCCTCCAGTTTTACACATTTCAGCCACCATGATATCTTCCAAATGCATTTCGATCATGTCATTCTCTAGTTAAAATCCTCGACAATGTCTCACTCTTCATATGATAAGGGACAATGTTATGTTAATGTTGTAAGAGTTCTACCTGATTTGACCCTGCACGCATCTCCAGGCTCACATTACACACAGAATATGACTCTTCTCTTCACTCTTTGATCTCTTGTCACACTTGCCTTCTGTCAATTCTGGGATCATGCTGTACCCACGCCATTGACAGGCCCTGAACAGATGGAGTCCTCTGCCTGGCATGTTCTCCCCCCAACTCTTACCTCGATATCTCCACATCAAAGCCTCCCATGACCTACGCCTTAGGATAGTTTTCCTTATTTTTAACCTACATAATCCCACACACCTTTTCTTCATAACAATTACTCTTGTTTGTAATTGAACACTTTTGGTTTTGGTACCTAATTAATGACTGTATCTTTTAAAAGGCAATAACAGAATATCAGTGATTATGTCTATTTTTGCTCCATTGTATCTGTAGTGTATCTAACACCTAGAAATGTTTTGAATAAAAATGTATTGAATAAATGAGTCCTTATTATAGTTTCTGGCAAGTTGTTTATACCTGGAGTACATTGTTCCCTCATGGTTGTTGGAGTCGTGAATGGGAATGGATGCTATTTGCTTTGTAAAAGTCCTAAAGGTGATAGCGTTGTCCTCTCTGATCAAAGGAATCTAATCAGGAGTTTTAAGATTCTGGAAATTTCAACTGTGACTATCCAAAGTGTTCTTTCTTGCCTCAAGGAGGATACTTCATTATTTATATCAGTTTTGCACTCAGAAATCTCTATCTCCTTTTAACAAAAAGTCAGTAATGAGGATGGCACCTCCAAGACAGCATTGTCCTAAGGTTCTTAATAACTATGTGGCTCTTTGAATGTTATTTAATTTCTTTGAGGCCCAGGTCTCTAATCAGTGAGATAGCTACCTCATTGATTGTGAGTGAAATAGCTAATCCATAATAATGTTAGTTTCTTTCTTCTCTCTGTTTCCACCCCACTCCCACCACCTCTTCCCTAAGGGTTTTCAACCTGCTAGTTCATGTTAAAATAATTTATGATTTTTTGAACCCATAGTTTTCAAAATGGAATGCAAGCATATGAGCAGTCCTAAAGATGATCCATTGGAGTCCAAGAAGAAAATATTAGGACTTCAATTTATAGTTATTTTGACTTAAAAATGAAGACATACACAAAGGTTTATTATATAAATAGTATAGATTGATGCTGGTGGCCTCAGTGTGTGTTTAGTTAAATTAAAAATTATATTATTTATTTTTTTACTATTGAATTTCAACAAAACTGACTTTCACAAAATGGACAAGTTGCTCAAAAAGATGCCTGCAAAGAAACCTCAGATTGAAGATAAAAGCCAGATTTATCATCTCAGAGACTTGTCAGGCATCTATTGGGTGGGGCAGAAAAAACAAAAGCATTCTAATCTAACCATACTATTGCATGCTACCTGAAATTTATTTTTAAAAATAATCACATTTATTAGGTCCATCTTGGTAAGTATGACTTCTTTTTCACAGTGAATGAGAAAGAAATTTATGCCAAGGAGAGAGCATTTTGAAGATAGATATTTGGAAATATTTTGTTGCAAGTGTGTCACCCACAAAAACTCTCATTGCTCTTCCCATAAAAAAGATCTAGAAACCATTTTCTAACAAGTTTACAAGAACAACTGGCCCAAGGAATACAGAAATTTAACATAAAGCTAAATTTCAACAAAATCTTAGTCTACTATATATGAATTGAAAAATGTGTGTCATGATTACAGCCAATGATATACTTCTGCTGTTTGTATTTAAACATTTTCAAGGTATTTCATTTAGCTAAAATGATAATGTCAACTCTTAAACTCAAGTACCAAAATAGGCTCCACTTAGAAAAGAACTGTAGGTACTATAACAAAGCTATTGAGGCCTTTACAATAAGAAAGTTTTGTATGTTTAACCAATAAATGATTTATCAAAGTATTTGCCTCATTTTTGAAGGATTATATTTTGTGTATATTTTTAAATGTATGCAATTTGTTAGCACAATAGTATGTGAATATAATTTTAAATAGATATGTATACTGAGGGTGCATGCTCAGTTTATTTTTTCTTTTTCCTGATAGGAACAAGCATTCAGAAAAGTTTGAAGACCACCAGAAACAACCTCCATAAAGAGATTCTTCAGTATATAGGTTTGGGAATGCAGATTTCATTTCTTCTTCCTTTTCTGCAACATATTCTGTAACTCATCAACCTTTAGCCTGTGGTTTTATTCTCTATTCTTTAAAAATCATACTCTTTCCTTTCAACTTCCTTACTAGATTACTCTTTCCATCCTTTTTAGGAAAGCCTCATTATCACTTAAGTTTGAAAGTGTTTTTATACTTTTTCACCTTCTTCTCTAGTTGGAGACCAGCTCAAGGTCAAGGGGCACATAGTTGGCCAGTCCCTCA
This sequence comes from Tapirus indicus, assembly GCA_031878705.1. Classification (NCBI taxonomy): domain Eukaryota; kingdom Metazoa; phylum Chordata; class Mammalia; order Perissodactyla; family Tapiridae; genus Tapirus; species Tapirus indicus. The sequence goes on along the minus strand of CM062939.1, from coordinate 23,321,876 downwards.
GACAATGGGACAAACAGCATGTCCCTGCAGGTCACTGGAGCAGGTCCCCTTAGTATCCATTCCCCAGGAGGATCTATTTTTTTCTTCTTCACCTTCTGTGAAGGCTACTTTTAAACTCCTCCAACTGATTTTCTCCCCCTCATCAGGTAATCTCTGCATGAGTAAATTTTGCTAATTCACACCAACATATCAAGCTCAGTCCCTTTAGGTAATTGCAGCAAAATACACAAATACTAGGGATATGTCAAAATCTCTCACTCTCTGCTCTCTCTTATTTTGAAAGGTTTCTTTGCAGCTTGACTCTTAAAAACTTTGTATTTTTAAAAATATGTGTCTTTATACTTTGCCATTTTATTTGTGGTTTAAAAGGTTTATATAGAAGAAGTATGAATTGAGACAAAGCTAATACATTAAAAGTAACTGGGTTAAATAAATATCTTCACACACACATACACATACCCACACACCCACACATACTGATCTAACTGAAATAATTTTAAAAAGAAGAAAGGACATAGTAGGGAAGGAAGGAACACTTCCTTTGTCTTTTTTTCCTCCCAGAGTGACAGTACTATTCAGTAGAAATGAAAAACAGAGGTCCAAGAAATCGGAGGAGAGCTTCTGCCTGTAAATCCCAGACATAAGATGAGGTTACCAGTCTCACCAGTGGAGGATTACTGGCAAGTCTGGGACTCCATCAGTGAAATGCTCCAGCTCCAGTCCACAAGGGGGTCCAACATCAGGAACAGAAAACATGATGCAAGTCCTGGGAGAAAAGAATTGGATGCAAGTTGAAAAGACTGATTTGATTAATCATGCTGAATGACTTTCTTCACTGGTGCTGCCTTTTAGAGGTTTTGCCACACACACTAGCCTTTTAAAGGGGTGGCTAGGTCCCTGGCATATCATATCTGTGGAAAAACTGGATGAAAATAAAAATTCAGGCAATCATTTAGCTTCTTTATTCTTATGGTGTCAAAATCCATTTTTTTAAAAAAAAATCCATGTTCTAATGGAATGTTTTGTATTTATATGATTGATTGCTACCAGGCTCGCATAGTTTTCTATTAGTGTATTTCCATAAACATTTATTGCAAAATTTGTTTCCATGTAGAAAGTCATCAAAATTCAGAAAGAGAATGTTCCATTCACCTGGTAAGTCATTAGATACTGGCATTGCCAGAGGTAAGATTTTTTTTCCAGAGGTTAGATTTTGACACAGAAAGACCAAAGGTCTGATCTCATAAAGCAATCTCTCTCTTCCCATCTTTTCCATTCAGCCACTAACTTAAAAAATATGTTTAGGTTGTTGGCAGTTTATTACAACCAGAGGAAACTTGACTTACTTTTTAGAGGTGAAAAAAATCTGAAAGTGCAGAAAACTCAAAATAGCACTTACCTTTAAGATAAGTGAAATATATTCAAATTTAAAGCATGGTTACCCTTTTGATTAGTAACTTACAGTCTATAAAACATGTGGCACTGCTTAGAGAAAAGGTGCCACATAAAAAACAACTATAGCTAGGAGGATGTGCAGCGTGAAAATTATAACTTAGTTTTAAATGTCTTTTAATGCCAATTTAACCATTTGAGGAAAAAGATCATGATATTTTCCCTATAAAGTTTTCCAAATCAACTAGAAGGTTTTTTTCTCCTTACTTGCACTGCACAGAATATAAATAAAATTATTTTAAATCAGTGCACTGGTCCACATAAAGATGGGAGAATAAACTAGAACTTTAAATGTTATATTCTCACTATACCCCTTATGTCATCAAATTAAATAAATGCAAATATGAAATTATTTTCTAATCAGTTATGTTCTAAGTGCTTAAAACAAAGGGCTATGATTAGTGCTTCTCCATTACTAGTGGAGAAAAAAAACAGATTAGAGACGGAGCAGAGCTGCATTTAGATACGTGTCTATTTCTTTCCTTTTATGTTCTAGCCTAAGAAATTGTCCCAAAAAGTCATTTTCCTTTGAAGCACTGTCTCAGATTAAATGAGAGGAGGGACTCAGCTGAGGTAAGGGGGATTTTGGAGGAGAATAACTAGATCTCAAACAACAACTCAGTTGATATAGAAATAAATTTTAGGTAAAATCACACACAAACTCCAGGATTGTCTAGAGAAAGAAAGCATAGAACTATGCAGAGAAGTCATGGCAGCCACATACATGCCCAGGTCTGGAATCCTCTCCTGCTAAATTTATCAGTTGGCTAAGCATTTATTGTATAAATATGCATACATGCATCCATAATGTGATGTAGGTGGGTTAAGGAAGTCTTCATAAGGCAGAGAGGTATTTAAGAGCTACTGAGTCCCTTGAGTTGTAGCTTGTGTTAGCACAAAATCTTTCACTGGACATTTCAGCCAAGTGATGGATAAAGCTTGTCTGGTATTTCCAAAGAAGGTAAATTGTCTAGAGAGTAAAATTCTCTTGCTTAATAAATATAACTCGTCTCAGTTTGGATCATAAAATTTATTGCATTCTTTTCTTTTCTGTTTAAGAAAATATGTATGATTCCAACTTGAGCCAGTTAACCAGATTTTATTCTTTGGGAAAAATATCAGGTACTTTTACAATTCAAGCAAATAGTATTTGCGTTCAAGTTGGCTTAAGTTCTACAGAGAGTGTCTGATGAGTGACAACTATTGTTATTATTGAAAGAGGGGAAATGCTTACGAAAAACCTAAGAGGATTAGTGGTAATATATCAAAAAGATAATGTAGGGAAGGGCTTTAGATGTGAAGAGACGTAATGGAGCCTGCTGGAAGCCAGTTTTCCCAGTGGAAGCTCTTGGTAAGGGTGGGCATCTGTTTGTAATGTAATGTTTGCTCACTGCAGTATTAGATAAACTGTATCAAGCATGTGTGCCTCTTGAAATTGGTGGACAGTTAACCATTAATGATTATGTAGCTAGTAACTAATTTTTTTTTGCAAATATTAATTATAGCTTTTAGTTGCTCACCCACTCATTGTTAGCAGTGCTGATTAGGCAATATATTATCCGACTCCCACTAGGTTCCTATAGAAAACATCTCCCTGCCATCTGGGTCACTGTGATAATGGATGTTTGAGTTGTTTTTCAGTAATTAGGAGTTGACCCCCTGTCTGGTTCAGGCCAGTTGAGACCACCAACCAACCAGCTGGGCCTGTGTGAGTGCCCAATAGACAAACTCCTGATGTCAGGGAGCTAAAAACGCCACCCTCAGATCATGTTAATGCCACCATTTTTAGAACACGCACCCTGTGAAGAGCCATGAAGTTTGACTACACTTGTGCAGATCATCAAATACCTCACTCCTCCTTGTGTCCAGTCATCTGTCCCCACACTTCAGACCACCATGCCCCCTACTCCATAAATATCCTGGGTCCCCATTTTCAGGGAGACAGATTTGAGATTTGTTCTCTTGCCTCCTCACTTGGCTGCCTTGTGAATAAACCCTTTCTCTGCTGCAAAGTCATCTGAGTGGTTGGCTTTCTGTGCGACAGGTAAAACAAACTTGGTTCAGTAATACTCTTAGAAAGATAATATGGGATCTATATCCATCCTTCAGCTATGAGACTTGCCATTCTTTATGAGGAAGTAGTCTCTAATTAGTGACTATGGCTAAGGGCTCAAATCACGCACTTCTGCGGCTTCTTTTAGTCTTTCCCTTTACACCAAATTTATTATTTCATATATGAGTATTCTGCTTTATAGTTCAGATTCTGGGGTGCTATTTAGAATTTTTTTAAACTGATGTTTACCTTTCATTTTGATTTCCCTATGGAAAAATAAAATCAAGTGATCTATATTTAGTTAAAAAATCATAATATTTTTGGAATACAGGCAAATGTGGAGGAAGAAGAACTATTTCTCTACTCTCTAGGTTCTTCTGGTTGGTCCAAGAATGAAATTGACATGAAACAGAATAACAGGAGAAAATCTAAGTTTAATAACATGTATAAATGGGAGAAATTCAGGAACACTGAGTAACTAGCCAAAATGGCTGAAGCCACCACCTTAAATACCATCTTCAGTTCAAAAGAAAGGAGGATATTGCGGGTAGTGGTTTGGGACTTCAAAGGCAAAGAAGACAATTCACATGGAGATGGAAAAGCAAATGTTTGGTAAACAAGTGTTTGCTGGACCTTGCTACATGCTTTCCAATCTGTCCCACCTAGAGTTATCTGTGGTGATCGCTCCTTCCTGGGACAAGTCATCTATCTTAATTTTTTCTAGGCAGCTAAGGGGAAGGTCAAAGTTTCTTTTTGAATCTTCTGTTCTTAAAAATAATCAGGGAGACACATTTTAGGGTGGTAAATTCTGATGCCCCACACAAAGATTCATTTTGATATCAAGTCACAGCATCAGATTGGATGGTATACTTGATAAAATGCAAATAAAGCAACCAGATGCAATTCAAGGTGGGTGGGAAGGTAGGTGAAGAAGTTAATAATGAAGGTTAATAGGTATGCTTGGGCCATATTAGGGACCTATAAGGGCATCTAATATGTTAGGTGCTATTTTTTAGGTTTAGATATGGCTTAGGAGATTTTTTTAAAGGATGACAACTTTGCCCGCACTGCAGAAGCTGGCTTATTTATAGACGAGACTAGAAATAGGACACCTAGGTTAAACACAATAACAGAGGTGAAGGAAAAAATTATGAGGTCAAGAAGTAAGGTAGCAGGAATGGAAAGGAGAAAGTAGATTCTAAGATATTTAGGAGAGAGCGTGTAGAGTGTTTGATGATGTTTGGATATGAAGAATGAGAAGGTATGATAAATTAGGCTACATTATTTTAACAGACCATCAGGTACTTGTAATTGTAAATGCTAAATTAAAATGGGAACATTTTTGCCCCAAGCCAAGCCCAAAATTAAAATTTAAAAATTGTGGGTGAATTATTAAAAATGTGTGTGCATGGGGTCAAAGAAAGACCATAAATAAGAAAAGAGAAAAATGTATGGACATTATGGCTGATAATTTCAAGAGTTCCTTTTTTGCACCCTCAAGTTGTTTTCAAAAATAATAATAGCTGCCAGTTATCAAACAATTTCTGCTATACTTAAACCACTTCAACTCAAGTACTAGTTTATTTTCTCGAATTGTAAATATAACCAAGTAAATAAAAAGGCAATTGACAAATAAATGCAATACAACATGTTAATGAATTTTAAAATCTGAGCCAATAGACCTTGGTTTGTATCTTTGACAGTTCTAATAAAATATCATTTTATGTGAAGCAGTATTGAATTGTGTTGTTATTCAAGGATCTTCTTATCAACTTAGACAAGGAAATTAAACCTTCAGGACTATGATATTTCTATCTGTAAAATGGAGATAAAGAGTTAGATATCTCAATGTGTTGGAAGGGATTAAATGAGATACTAGGTACAGAGTAGCATGCAAAGTGCTGGAAAATATCACTTGCCCAACATAGGTTAGAAGCATTTTCCCTGCCCTTTCTTAGGATAAAGCTATATTGAGTAAAGAGATATTTACAGAGCATGGCTTTACAGATGATACATAGCTTTATATTTGCTCTGGGAATTTACAAAGAAAGCTTCTCTCTGGCTTAGGACAGAGAGGGCGAGGGTACAGCTATCAAGCAAGATTGTTTGGTTGATATTTATATGAATTCAGTGCAGGCATATATTCTCTAATTCCTCTGTTCTGGGAAAGGCTCCCTTATGATCTCCATTTCATGTGTGTGAATCTCTATCATAAAGCTTATCATGTATAGGAACTGAAATACAATTTGTGTAGTAGGTATGTTGCTCAGGCTCAAACTAAATGATGCAAGAAACATTACAGATGTTGCAAAGCTAATTTCTTCCTGTGATTTCCCCTAAATCCCTCAGAAAAAATATGAGGGGGATGCAGCCCCTCTGGTCATTTGTCCCCATAGGTTACTCCTGAGATCTCTATTTGCCAGGCAGCGTTTGCCCTTCAAGCCAGGAAGCATTCTGCTCCTTTGAGGGCCTGGAGTTTTGGCAAGGATGCCCATGGAGTCATCTACCCATGGCATACACCCAGCCATGTCATATTGGGCTCTTTCTGCTGCTCTGGCGTGCTATCTGGAGGTAAAATTTTGGTTTTTCTGCTTTCAAGACCCCCAGCCTTGTCTTTCTCTTTGCAGCCTGGGGGTACTGGAGGCAATGGGAGTGGAGGAGGAGGGGTGTGTGCATGTACGTGGTGTACGTGACTGGAAAGAGGGAGTGCCCCTTCCCCTGCTTCTGGCCAAGATTATCTCTTTTTGTAGCCTTGATATATTTCCTTTTTATAGTAGTGGGCATAAGAGAAGGAAAAAGGAGAAATATAAACCAAACTGGCTATCTTTCTCAGAAGATTTGCTAGAAGATATCTAGCCCAAGAAATTTGCCTACTGAGTCCACAAGTATGTTTGGGATCAGGGGTTTTTTTCTTCTTTTAATCATATCTCAATCTAGCCCCCAGTGCAATATCTAGAACAAAGCGTTGCTAAATAAATATCTTGTTTTTCAAAATATAAAGTAGGTCCACCATTAAAAAATCTTTAAAAAAGGGTGACCTAGGCGCCAGCCCCGTGGCACAGTGGTTTAGGTCGCACTTTGGCAGCCCAGGGTTTGCGAGTTCGGATCCCGAGTACCTGTCAACGCCCTGCTTGTCAGACATGCTGGGGCCACGTCACATATAAAGTGGAGAAAGATGGGCATGGATGTTAACCCAGGGCTGGTCTGCCTTACACACAAAAAAAATAAAATAAGTAAAAATAGAAAAGGATGATCTACAATTAAAAATCCCTCATACTGTTTTTTTTGAAATAAGATATTCTCTTTATGCAAAAATTATTAGCAGGAAACAATTGCAATCACTGCTAGTTTTGGATGCATAGAAAGATCATCTATCAGATCAACTAGAAAAGGAAGCACATAAATTTAACAGAGATTTTATATCCAGGCATATGATCTCAGGATTGCAAATGTAAAATGTCATTGCAATGTTTAAAGGCCACTGTAAAAAGGAAATTCCATTTGTTCGATTTTGGAGTTCCTAACCATAAGAAAAAAACAAAAGCAGGGCAAATTAAAAAAAAGAAAACCTAGCTTTACAAAAGTTGGTACTTGCGCTTGTGATAAAATTTTCAGTGAGCATTATACTTGGTATATTAGTGTTGTGATAGTGCTGAATAAAAATAAATACCTAATGGCAGATGTCACCAAGCATTTATTTTCTCATTCTCACGTCTGTGGATTGAGTAGGGTAGCTGTGCTTCAGACTTCAGGCTGAGCTCAGATCTGCTTGGCTTGTCTACTCATTCTTCTTGGACCAGCAGCCATCTGAGGAGAAACTGACAGCACAAGACAAATCCTGCAAACAGATTACAATCTCCTCACTTCAGGCCCACTAACATTCCACTGATTGACACAAGTCACATCAGGAGCCTAGAGCTAAGAGAGTGATGGAATATTATCCTTCCTTGGAGAAGGGGAGCCATGATAAGAGGTAAAGGGGCAGGGGAAGGAATAAATATAAGCAGATAACATGAATTCAAAAGGTTTTGTCTGCAATACTTTTGTTGAAAGTTAAGATGACCCTGATGTCGAAGAAATGTAAACTTTCAATAAAGTTGTGTCATGAAATGTGAGGACAATTTTATTTCAAAATCAACGTGTTATTTAACATACTATACACATCTTAAATGGATATATGTAACGTTTTAAAAGTTCAAAAATTAATATGCAAAGCATTTGACAAATTTCTCAACATATTTGGTTAACCTACTGTGATAATAAACCTCCAAAATTTAGTGGATTATATGAAACATTTAATTTCATGTAACATTCCAGAGTGGTTGGCCCAAGTGAGCAGAAGGTCTATTCCACAGAGTTATTCAGGAACCTGGGCTAATGGTGCCTCTGCCATCTTCAAGGTCATTATGGTTTCCCGATCAAAGTTAGTTAGAAAACCTTGGTGTGGCACCCATCACTTATACTTATGTTCCATGGAAACTTCTATCAGCCACGGAAGCTGGGCAATGCAGTCTAGCTGTGAATCCAGGAGATAGAGGAGAGCAGACTTTAGTAAACAGTTTAGCAACCTCTGCAAAACTTCACTCAAGACGATACATTCAAGTTAGTTAAAAAAAATTGGCTCTTCTAGTTGAGAATACGATAGAATAAATTTTTAGCATGCATTGCCTTATAATTGGGTAAACATAATGTTTGTTAAATATTGAATAAAATATAATTATATTAAAGAAAAAAATCCCTATCAATCAATGAATTTCTTTGACAACAGGCACCTAAAACATGAGAGAGGGCAATAGAAAAGTTGAAAGTGCAGTGTAAGAAAATCTGTAGTTTTTGCTTTTTAAAGCATATTGCCTTGAATATGATAAACGATAATAAATGTTTGTTGAATGGATTAGATTTCAGTAATAAGAACACAGCAAAATACATAACCCATCGTAGATGTTTAAATTTAAAAAAGAGAAAGTGTTTAACTCGATGAAGTTTCAAACCATAGATTGCTATGACCAAAAGGAAGTATTTTAGCATGAAAAGAACCTTAAATCATTATGCAATCTTTTTTATTTTTATTTATTTTTCTTTCCTTTTCTTTTTTAATTTTTTTTTTAATGAATACCAGTGGCAGTTTATCTAAGCAAATTGCAGAAATGCTCTTTAATTACTTACCTCTTAGTGATGACTGATCACATGGCCTTTTTTTCCCACACCATCTGGGAAGTTTATACTGTATGTTTTGTGTACTTTTGGAATTTGGTGCATTATGATATTTGGTAATGACAAGCTTTTGAACACCATCCTCATTTTAAACAAACTGAAGTAAATAAAGTTTTTATGTTTAAAATACACTTTGAAATTCGTGTCCAGATTTTAACTGATATAAACAAAATGGTATATTTTCTAAACATCTGTAACTTATAACAAACTCCTATTCACAGTGCAGAAGCAGTGCTCAAGTTTCCAGTATCAGAGGGCAAACACCTTTTTTCTAAGTTAGTGCTTTAATTTCATTGTGAAACATTGAGGTTTATAACTGTTTTATCCAAATGTAGCCATTCTCAAATATTCAGTGTCAACTATGCTTTTTCTCTTCTATTTAAAAATATTGCCTCATGTAAATTATTTCAGAAATGGAAAAGCCATCCAAAGATGCAAAAAAGAGCAAAATGAGTCATGTTTTATATAGAAAAATTACAAATTTATTTTAAGCTTTAAAACAGATATGAAGTTGATATATAAATTTAATTCTATGAGTATTTTTATTCATATACCCTCTTTGGAATTAACTTTCAATATGTTAAGTAGTAACTGAGCAAAAATATTTTTAAAGCAGCAAATATACTGGCATATTAAATATACTCAAACAGGATAATTTTCAAGATTATTATTTTCAGACAATCTTTGCTTTTTAGATATTTCATATTTCATGCATGTTTTACCTAGAGGGATGGGAAAAGGCATTATCTAAAAATATGAAATCATTATCCAAAAGTACAGCTTGACCCTAGAAAGATATTGACATTCCCAGAGAATTTGGGGCCTTGATGAAATCAAGGACATAATAATTTCCTGGTTGCCACCCTCCTTCCCCTCTTGCCCCGAATGAGTCATATTGAATTTCTCTTTGATTGAACTGTGTATTTCTTCTTCCTCGAACCATCATCAGGCCACTTTTATTGACTGAGTCATCACAACATGTCTTCCCATTTAACAATATTGTGTGATGCATTAATATATTCCAGTACATAATTGACTTTTAATGACCTCAATTGGTCATGCAGTTCAATAATTGCATATAGCAGGACCAAGCTGACTCTCTAAGACTGTACATTATTTAATTCAAGGGATGCCAATTGTAGCCATTTTCTAGTCCACATTGTACATACTTATCACATTCTCTAAAAAGCATTCATCTATTTTCTTTACATACTATGCCTGCCTCAGGTATAAACATACCCACACATGGACACATACAAACTTGTCTGGGTTTTCTTCATATCTCTATTACTAAAACTCTCTCCAAGCCTCATCTATTCATCTGTAAAATAAAACTAATACTGTGTGCATAACAAGATTAATGTGAGGATTAAATGAATTCATGTGTATGGAGTTCTGTTACACACACGTTTCCAGAGAATCTTACTGCTAGTACAAAATCTTCTTGTACTACAACCCAGACCACTCACCGTTCTATGAAGAAGTCCACTTGGATCAGAGACCACGTGGTCAGAGAGGCCCAGCTGCTCCTCCAGTTGAAAGTAGCTGTGTGAATCAGCCTAGAAGAGGTGGCCAACCTCAGGAGAAAGAATTAACCATTTTTTGCCTTAAACCACTAAAATTTAGGATGGATTTATGGTGACCCACTTGATTCAGTTTACTCTGGACTGTCTCCGTTTTAAAACTGAACATCTCATGTCCCAGAAATCCCCTCAGTCCTGGGCAATCTGGACGTGAGCCACTCTAGGGGTGATTTATTTTGCAACCTGAAATTTCCTCAGGGCAGCAACCATGTCTTATTCCACTTTGTCTATCTGACAATTCTTTATTTGTTGCCTTTCAGGTAAGAGTTGCTCAGTGACATTTTTGGAATAAAAATAACAAGTTTTGGGACAGACCACATGGATCGTTTATCTCAACCTTCACAAAGGTGTATGGCTACATTCTTCAGAAGTCTTTCCTAGAAAAAAAATACACTATAAACCAGTAGGCTCCCTAAATTCTCTATTATAAAGCCATAAGGAAGAGAAAGAAGGTGAGAGAAAAGGTAAACTGTAGCACAATTATAATAGATGGCACTAAGAAGAAACTTCGAGGATAAAACAAGGTTGAGAAGCTGAAAATCTATCATTCCAGTCCTTTTTCTAGTAGTTGGTAGTCTTAGTTTATTATATCCCAAAGAACTGGTTGTCCTGTTCTGATTACATCTACTGCTATAATTAATAGAAAGTTCTTCCTTATATAGAAATAAAATCTGCTTTTCTATAAAATTAACTCTGAGCCCAAAGGATGCAAAATGTGGGATGCATTGTTATTTTAATGACAGTATTAGAAACAAGGAAACAAATAAGCATGGTTATATGGGATTCTGAGATAATTTGGTTAAATTCATTGAATGCCTAAAAATGTGATAAATGTCAGTTGTTGTTAGTCTAGCTACAAAAGCTATATTGTATATTTTAGTCATATGTGTGATGGGCATGCTTCTTCAATTTAGGTCTCTGTGGTCACTGCATCTGCTAGTCTGGTCCTGAAGACCTCTAAGAAGAGACATTTGCAGGTTACTTATAATGGTATAATTTTTTGTCAGGGTACATACATGATGTAATATCTTTTATTTGCTGACCAGCATTCATTCCTCCTCCTCCTGAGCTAATGAGCCTCACATTTCTTTGAAAGAAATTTTTCCTCTGTTATCAACATTATACTTTTTGGATGGGATTAACTCCTACATGAGTTTCCAGAGCATAACTCCTGCAACCACGGAATTTTGGGGAGGAACTATCTCCTACTTCAGTTTCAAGAGTGAGACCCCACTGCCTAAAATAATCAGTACGTCACGTTCTGTGCTAACAGTGATTGACAGAGAAGTGGGCACGTGGAGTAAACATGTACCATACATGGGGAATCTTGGGAATTGTGTGTGGGGCAGCAGAGGATGTGCGTTCTGGAACAGCTGCGGTTGAAAATCTGGGTTTGCAGAAGGCTGTGCTGAAGAACAAAGAATGGATGTTGCAATCATAACTTTTAGTTCTAAAGCCATCCCTCATGCCTGTGAACCAGAATGTTCAATTAATAAGCCAAAAAGTTCCTTTTTCAAATTCGTCTTGAGTTGAGCTTTCTTGATGCTTGAAACGGAAAAGTTCCTAATAATACACAAATAAATAGAGAAACATCTTCATCAGCAATTATCATCCCAGATTTCAGTTTGTTCAAATGTGGAAAAAATTAGATTTCATAACTGGCTGAAAAGTTACTTCAGCTATCAGTTGTTAGTCAGAAAACAGAAAGGGTTGAAGGAAAATAAAAAGGGGCAAGTGAGGTTATGATGCTATTAAAATGTGCAGAAAGCTTCTGTTGTACCTAGACTGGAGAATAAAAGGGAAAAGAGCATTGCCCAGAGCCCACGGTCACTGGGCAATAGAGCTGCCGCTGTCTACAGGAAGCCTGGGGACTGCACTTCCTCTGACGTGGCACCAGCTTGCTCTCCCATGTTGTCACTAGACGCAGAGCCCGCAAGCCTGTTGCTGAAGCTTGTGAGGCCCACCACCACAGCCACCGTCTAACATGATTGGGACTGTGCTCCTATGAAAGAACCCAGGGGTTTTTTGCCCACCATTGCTGCTGCAATGCTGGAGGCACCACCAGAAGCAGAAAAGGACAATGCCTTCTCCTTGTATTCCACCTTCCCGTTTCCTGCCAGTGATCTTGCACTGGAGAAATCTGAAGGGAAATCATCTTCCAAGGAAGTCCGGAAAATGTAGCTTGCCAGCTCCCAGCCCCCTCTGATGTGCAGGAGACCATAGAAGGTCAGGAATGGAGCTAAGAACACACATATAAAGGACGACTACATTGTTTAGCATTTCTAGGGAGAAAGTGAAGAGAAAGCCCAACTTCTCCTTGCATACCTCATTTTATATCTCAAAAAGGGAGGACTTATTTAATTTTTGTATTGTTCTTTATTCCTAAGGAATTACACTGGAGTTTATCTAGCAACCAAACCACTATACTAGGAGGCATTCTTTTTTCTAATTTATAAATTTATCTGTCAATCTTAAAAATTTTTGAACTGTCGAAAATACGCTCTTAGACCACAACAGTCGACAAATTCCAGTATGCCAGGCATTGACGTATAGACTTCTGTTTTTCTTATGGTCAATAGATCCTAGTTCAATCTATTGCAACTATAATAAGATTTATTTAAACTCTTTCAAGGCTCAGCTCAAAAACCATAATCATTAAATTTGGGAAACAAAATTCAAAGAAATCCAGCAAAGTCGGGGCAATTTTCTCTACGAGGTACCTTTGTACAAGGTACCTCTACCAGCTCATTCAACACTTCTCCCTTTCACCTCTCATCCCATACAGTCAATTGCAGATGTATCAGTTTGTGTGCATCTCTGAAACTCACCATGCCTGATAGAGCCAGGAAGTGTGTCAGCTTAGAGTACCTTTCCTTGTGCAAACTGTTAATCTCCAAGATCAGGTATGACTTGTTTGGAGAAGGTTTTTAAAAGAAGATTAAAAAAATATTTCCTAACACTGCAGCCATGGCAACTGTTCAAGAACACAGCTTGGTTGCCCTTTGTGTTGTTTGGGTTATGGACCAGATATAGAAATATTGTCATAAAGGAGCTGTCATTGTTAAAAAAATGCACCTGAGAAAGAGCTGAGATATGCTTCATTTGGATATATTGCACAAAGATGCTATTTGGTGTAATTTTTCTGGGGTGCCTTTGAGAATGCTGTTTTGACAGAGAAATTAAGTCATCATTTACCACAGACTGATGCAAAGAAAAATGAACAATGTATCCTTCTGAAAATGCAAGTTGATGTGGGAAAGGTTGACGGAATCAATGAATCACTTCCCTAATATATTTGTGCCACCTCAGCGTAGATCATTAACCTAATGGATTATGTTCTGTAGTAGATGCATTTTTTTGTGTGTCTGTGTACTGAAATAACATATGGAACCTTCCCATTTTAATGGTTACTTAACTCTCACTGTGTGAAAGGCTTAAGTGAATTTAAACATTTGTATTAAAATCCATACCATCTATCTCAGACACTAAGTAGCTAGAAGCTTCAGTTGGCTCTCCAGCACAAGCAGGGCCATTGCTGGCTGGCATGATAATGCTGGAGACTCCTTTGCCTTAGATCTGGGGGCACTTTTATTTTTGTAAAAACTGGGAAGTAGAAAAAATTTGTCCTCAGTGTTTACCTATTTTTCTCAATCATTCCCCATCTTTCAGTCCTAGTTATTTCAATGTTAGAAGTTACAATAGAGGGATTTATTGCTATATATTAAAGACTTATTGTGCTACTTTTCAAAAAAAGTATTCATAGTTTTAAAAGATCATAGTAAAAGGATAACATTCATTTACAAATTAATGAGTCATTAATATTAGCATTTTATGTGATACACAAATTATTTTTTCCAAAATAGGAGAGAAGAATACTCCTATTCCAAAACACAGGGCTTGTTCAGAATGAATCTAGAAGGAAGCCTGTGCTGAATTGTAAATGAGGAGAGTCAGAAATGGTAAACAATAGATGGGACCGATTGGGAATGCAGAACTGTAGTGCTGGGCGTGACCTGGGAACAGAAATCACCGGAATCATATTTCATATGCAAACAGTGATATCGCTGGGCTGCTTCTTAGCCCTATTACAAAAATGTGGCTGCTCATGGAGAACTCCACCCGGAATTGCTGGCGAAAAAACAAAACAGAAGGAAGAACCTAAGTTGATGTTAAAAGAGAACCACCCAGGCCTCTGTCAGGACAGCAGCTTTCATGGAAGGTGCTGATGCCAAATCCAACTCAGCACCAAGATCGTTTGTAAAAATCTACCCCAGCCTAAAATCAGGAGAGGTGGGGTGGTTATGGGGGGAGGGAGTGCACCAGATCCCTAAGATCATGTCATGTAGATGACTGCATGCATAAGACCGACCCATCCCAGAGGGACTTAGCGGATCTAGATGGGAGGACTTTCAAGAGGAAGCTACACACGGCTTTCCTTAATTCACGAGCTTTCTGTTTTGGGTTCTTTATCTGCACTCTGACGAATGCATGCTCACTGACGCAGCTCTCAAAGAGCAGGGAAGCAGGTCACAGTCGGCCCAGAATACTGGAAATGGCAGTGTTGAAATCATTATCCAGGTTGATGAAGCCCAGTTCTGCCGAGAGAGGCTTCAGCCAGACTCCCTAATAGAGGCTGAAGCCCAGTTTAAGTCAGCACATCCACCAGAAACCTGACGTCTTCGGAACTCTTCACTAGAGAAAGGTCTCTGTGATTTGGCCAGAACTTTGATTGTCTGACTCAAACAGGTGGTTAATTTCTCATTAATGGTGGGGTTTTAATAGGAAAACTGGGCAAAGGAAAGTGAGGCAAAACGATTTTCAATCACTTCTTCATTTGCCTTAGTACCACCGTTTCAAAGAAAATGAATCAACTAATTAAGTAAAGATGTTTATTTTTAAATATACTTTCCAATCACAGAAGGCTATATAATTTTCTGAGTGTGTCATGAACTTTCATAACTCCATACCTTCTTATTCCAGTCTCTAAGCCCCTTGCCTTATATTTATCTTTTGGAAACTTACTCATTCTTCAGTGCTCAACGGAAGGGGCCCTTCATCCATTTGGCTTTCCCCAAGGCCATTTATCCAGGAAGAATTAGATGCATCACAACATATTCCAGTAAATTTGTCATGCCACTTATTTTTATTATCCCTGTTGCTATAATTAGATCTTTGCATGTCTCTTTCCTAATCTAGATTGAACAACTTTAATAGTAGCTTACATTTACTGACCTTTATCAGATGCATTATTTCATTAAATCCTTAAAAGACTCCTATAAAAGAGATGCTATTATTCACCCCTTTTTACAGATAAAGAAACTGAGACATAGAAGGGACTTTCTTAAGATCATTCTAGAAAGTTGCTGAGCAAGTTTCTGAATCCAAGAAGTCTGACTACAGAAACTCTCTTAACCACTAAGCTCTAAATGATAGATTTTATTTAAAAGAAAACTTTACTTAGGGACACAAAAACAAAAGGCTACATTTTTAGGTGTAAAACAGTAAAAGAGGAGAATCCATTTATGGTGAACAATCTCTTTATGGTGTTTCCTCCCATGTTGTCAAGATGCGGCAACACGGTTAACTCGCCGTCTATATAAATGGCACTTAGACACAGAACATGCTTTATGATAATTTTTCTTCTTTGCTTGCATTTTATCACTTTCCTTGGAATTAGGTCACTTACATACTTTAAAAACAGTCTTGAAGCAAGAGATATAACTTCCTAAAATTAATTTCTTGATCAAATTATTTTCTGGGAACTTACATTAAATTCTAGGCATCTTCTTCTAAGGAAAGATCCCAATAGCTATCCTCTAAGACCTCAAATCTGAGATTTTTGTTCTCGTTGTCTCCATGTTGAAGTAAATTAATCTTCAGTTATTTTTAATTGCACTACTTTATGGTTTTCTTAATGTATGCATTTTGCAATATAGGTTTTACTAGGTTTATGTGTGTTGTTTCTGAGGAGTGAGTTTATTCTGTTTTATTCATTTTTAATTTGTGCTCCTGGAAGATATAAGACTCAAAAATGCTAGATATTTTACAAGACATTTAAAGTGAATATGAATGTTAGTACCAAAAATTAGGTGAGATTAAAGACTCAAAAATCTGTTTAATTCTATAGCAGAAGCATCTGCTTTCATTTGAAAAAGGAAAATGTTTCTCTGTACATGCAAGCTATCTGCCAAATAATGATGTCACCCGTGGTTATTGCCGAATGGTCTACTTCCTGCTTTGGTTTTATCTTGACGTTGGGTTAATGTTCTTTCCATGGCATTAGATTATCACGGTTACAATTATGTTTAGCAATTATCTTTAAGAAATACACATGCAGAAATGGATTATGTTAATGCAAAAGACGTTTCTCTTTTAAAAGTTTGCCACTGTAATTAGTGCTGTCGAAATACAAATAATAGCAGTAAGCAAAGAACTTCGTGCCTCCACTTCTAATTAGGGCAATTGAAGAAATATCTAATATATATATTTAAATTATGTAAAGTACATAATTATATTATTTCCATATTTATATTATGTATATATATCTTGCATATTATAAATATATATGTACTTTACAGAATATAAATACTTTTCATAAATGAAATATGTATACTTTTTTATAAGTATTATATATATATGATTTATGTAAAGCATTACAGAATTCCTCTAATTTTTAATAATTCTATTATTAATCTTCCATGCAAGAAAAAATGGAAAACTGGTAATGGTGAGAGTATACTCAGAATGTTCCGAGTCAAGGTTTCTTTCTGATCCACTAGAAAACATTTTTATGCTCAAGCCTCTAATTTAGTTATTTTATTGTTTACTATTGTTGGTGTGGCAGATCAATTCCTTTTCAGAAGAGATAAATATAGAAAAAAGACATTTAATGATAACATACAAATAACTTGGGGTTATTATGTAGACATAGGAAGAGAAAAGTATTGATTGAAATGAAGATAAAAGAGGACCTGATACCAAAGAAAGATATATCAGGGATGTACAGTCTTGGTTCCAGAATTCTGACACTACATTATAGTCTGTATGTTTAAATTTAATGTTGAACAAGACACAAGTAAGAAAGTGCTTTTATAGGAAGAGATGAATGAGTATGATATTTTGTCAGTAGCGTGCTTATAGGTAAGAAATAAATGACAAGATAGAGAAAAGCAGTTACTAATGCATTATCGAATATTGCAATAAGCAATTCAAGCCATGAAATGATAATTGCAGAGTTTGTATTTCAAGTCAAATGTCTACATTATCTGTGTTATTTTAAGTACAGAACCTATTGTGTCTTCAGAACAATTAAAAATGTTCTGTGACACCAATAAGTGCTCTTCTGTTTTCCAGGTTTAAAACTTTCATTGTGTATTACTAATAGCTCTATTCTCTTATCCCCATGGTGAAAACCGTATTTTTGTTTTGATATAAAATGTATCCTGCTACATGTTAAGCTTTGGTTCCTCTCAAACGTGTGCTTCACTTTTTCTTCTATGGCACAAAATTGACTAGCGATGTCCTGTGAAATACAATCACTCCATGAACATTTATCCAAATGGTAATTCCAAGTCCCTACAGCTTACATTCATTTTTTCTAGACCTCCCGCACAATAAAAGGTCATCCTTTCTCTCTAGAACTGGCAATTCTTCCTCAAGCCCACTGGTCTCACAGGTGCTGATCACGTGGCACGTAAATCAATCCCACACGGATCCACTTTAGGTTTTTGTGATGTCCATTTAATTCACATTTTTCTGAATGCAGTTGGTACAACATGTCAGACAATCTAACAGTCTATTTCGTGGAGTAATGGATCATGAATAGACACACTCTCACATACATTAACACACATGAATCCCTTTTATCCAGGCAGCCTGCACAGCTGTATCCCTGAGGTTCATCAAAGTCATTTCTTCCTGTCTTTGTTTAGGGAATTGTTAGTAAACGATGTAGGTGTTAATATCTGTCTGTGCACTTTACAACCATATAGTAAGATTGCGAAGTCATAGCTCATGATATGTTTCACATTTTTATTGCAAATATTTGTCATCCTTAACACCAAGCATAGGGATCTATTTTCTATTAGAATGGGTGAACCAAAGTTTGAGAAATAAGAAGAACAGGCAGATAGTCGTGGAGGAATTAAATAAAATCTGACAGTGGGCGTAGCCAAGTATTAGCTTTAAACATGAAAAACACAACTTTTCAGTGCATAGATAAGTTTTGAGAGGTTTTGTGAAAATACTTACTGAATCCCGGAAGCACTTTGAAATCCATGCTTACAAATTACTTCAACAACACTTGAATCAAACTGGTTTGTCCATAACAGTTGCAACATAGTCACGTATTATTACAACATATTTTTGTTTTTCTATCTTAGATGATTTATATAGATCATTAAAACTAGTCTCAAAATGTCAACTCAGTTGAAGGGCATTTCTTATTGTTTCTTACAACATACATAATTCTAAATTTGCAGATAGTCAACATTTGAAATGTAGAGCTATTTCTTTTCTTCTCTTTTTCTCATCTTTTCTATTTGCTAGCTTATTCTTTTCTATCCTTACACCTGACTCCCATTCTCTGCTCCCACTCAACCTAGGCAACCATGTTAACATGCTCTTTGTGTTTATTATTTAATTGTGTTCTTCTTCAGATGATTATTTTGTCTTCGGGCATTGAATATGCATAAATAGGATTATATGGCATAATTTATTTTCCTTTAAAAAAATAATCAATGTATTTCTAAGATCATTCATGTTCCTGGATTTATCTCTAACATGTTGCTTCCAGCTTCCTCAAAATACTCCATGGTGCACATCCACCAAGGTTTACCCATCTGTTCTTCCCGTCTCTGTAAACAATTCTTCACTGAACATCTCTTTGCATGTCCTCTAAACTATCCCTGTGAAAATCTGCCCGGGATGTGTAATCAGGAGCAGATTGCATATATTTTATTTAACTAAGTAATTCAAGACTGCTCTCTAGCATGGTCTCACCAGTGGACACTTCCACAGCAGAGCATGAGGGCTTAGACCTGTCCAACACTTGGCATTAAACAGCTTTCTAATAGGAGTAAAGGGATATGTCATTATTGCTTTAATTTACATTTCTTTCATAACTATGATTTTGAGCACCTCGTCTTCTACTTGTCAATTTATTTGGTTTTCTTTGCTGGAAAGGGTCTGATATGTTCTTTGTTTACTTTTCTTTAGGGATTGCAAGTTTTTTGATGTTGGTTTTCAGATTTATTTGTATACTTTTTGCTTCTTGGGTTGTGTTTTAAAAGTTTTGTTTAAGAAGTTCTTTTCTTGTTTGGGTCATAGTAATTTTCCAACATTTCTTCTACTGAATATTGAGGGCTTAAATCCACTTAGATTTCCCATTTTTGTGTGGTCTTGGGTAAGGACCTGGTTTTATATTCATCCATATAGTTAGCCAGGTTTCCTACCCCCAAAAATCTTTCCATTCCTTGTTGATTCATGGGGTACCCTATTCATGGAGTGTCTATATATATATGTGTGTGTGTGTGTGTGTCTGTGAGCTCTCCATTTTGTTCTATTGGTCCATTTGTCTCTTTTGGCACCAATGGCTTTTGAATCAGTCAGGCCATAATATGTTGTGGTAACAAACAACTCTAAAACTTCAGTGACTTGGAACAAAAGAGGTTTATTTCTTACTCATTCTATAGATCCATTGCATGTCTGCAAGGAGCTCCAATCATCTTAGTCCTCAGGAACGCTGGCTTTTGGAAGCATCTTCAACTTGTGCATTGCCGTTCATGGGCCAGAGGGAAGGACAGACTAGAGGTTTTCATGCTGACAATTAAATAAATGCTCCCATCCAGAAGTGACATAGCTAACTTTGGCTTATAATGCATCATCCAAAACAAGGGTCCAGGAAGTGTGATCACAACATGGAAAGCTAGAAATGTTCAGTGAACAGCATTAATGACTGCTATAACTTAGTAATAATTTCTGAATATCAAATTCTCTCATTTCCACATCCTTAGTATACCTCCTCTTTATTCTCTTCTCTCCAAACACAGGTCACTTAATATTCCCAAATATTTTCAACTTGCTCTCCAGTTTGATTTCCCAGCTAACAGCGTTACCTTTAACACCCTCTGTCTCTAATTCCAATTCATCACTTTCACTACAACTAATGTAATTGTTTGAAATTCAATATGTCACCGCCAAAAGGTGTCCTCTTCTCACCACAAAGACAAGCCAACAGTCCAGAGGCAAGGTGGTAGGAGAGAAAGGGTATTTATTATTATTACAGCTTGCTGGCAAGGGAGAAGATGGTGAACTAGTGTCCCCCAAAAAACCATCTTAAAAGTACAAAATTTTGAAGCACTTATATAGGGCAAGTGGGCTGAAAGCAAAAGGCGGGGGGTGTCTCGGAATGTGGCCATCTGGTGTAACAGTCCTTGAGACACTGGATCATCCCTTTTCTTGTCACTGGTGATGGACGCCAGCATGGGCTTCTTCCTGTAGGTCGTTACATTCCTGGGAAAACTTAAAGATCAAAGTTACTGCCTTATTGCAGTAACTAAGCCAAGGCTGAGGAAGTAGCAGAGCATGCATATTTTTCACAAGCAGGTACAGACTTATTCAGGCAACGTGCAAACTAAAGCATTGCTGACAAGCAAAGAGGTTTCTTGTGGATCGGGGTTATTTATAGCTTCTACACGATTTCTCTCTACACAATGGCTTCCCTTATGCTAACTCTTGGCTGTATCTATCATAGCTATTTAGGCAGTGCTAACAAATACTGATATTTTCAACAATCAGCTCAAAGTTTATCACTTTCCCTCATTGTCATTTGGCATGGTATACAATGCCTTTCCTCTGCTTACTCAGCTGTCTCTTAAATTGTTCTCCGGCCACTCTGTAATCCTTGTGTTTACCCAAATGCACAAGATCATTTTGTACCTCTGTGTCTGTGTTCAGTAGTTTTTTCTCTCTCTCTGTCCTTCTCTCATTTGCCACCTCCTAAATTTTAGGATTCTCTTCATACTCTAATGCCTTAATCATATTTTTTATCAAAGCAATCACAATGCCTTTTGCCCTTATTAGTTTATAAATCCACACAAGCCTAACGTAAGTGTCTTGAAGAAACATGCTCTATGAGATTTGTCTTTATAGTACTACTGTCTACCACGTAGTTAACATTCAGCAAATCTTTAATTGAATTTATGAATGCATGAAAGAATAAGCAGGGTACATATGTTAGTGATCCTCATTTATGAATTCCTACAAGGTTCAGTTCTGGGGCCTCAGAACCTCTGGGACTTAACCAGAGTTATTTTGATTTTTGAGCCCCCCTGAAATTTTAGGACATGTTGAGAGCTTTGTCCACCTAGATTAGACTGCCATGATTGATAAGTTGCCCTGACTGTGTGGAAGAAAGGTGTTAGCAAAGAGTTGGTGGAAAAGTTCAATGACTGTCATGACAATAGTTAAATAGAACTCCTACATTAGGTAACAAGTATCAGCAGTTCTTCCTGTAGATCACTTGGAAGTTGACATACAGACAATTCAGACATTTCACATCTAGTATAAATGCACATGTAAAAATAGTATGATCTCTCTATATATGTACACACAAACACACTCACATTATATTTCACATAATGGAGCTAGAAAATAAACATTCCTAAGATATGTTTCCAATGAGTTTAATCAGATGACCCTAAAGCCAGGTGTTCTAGCAGTGCTGTAGATATTTTGCATTTAGGAAAATACATTATAAACAAACTGTTAAAAATAGCTTCTTCCAAAGGATACAAGATCCCGAGGAGCCATTGATTTGCACATTGCTTAGCAACATATCATAATATTTCTAAAATTTAGAAACTGAGGATGCAAAAGATATAACCCTATAGTTGTTTCCATGTCCTGTTGTGAGGTATTGAGACAATTTTTCTATTATATACAACGAGCAACTTAAAAAATACAGTCCAGGCAACCCATTTGCATGTAGTTTTGTTAAAGAGTATATTTTAAAATAGTTTTGAGAGGTTCCTGCACTCTGTGTCTCTTCTTAGACTTGCTATGACACCATGGTGAGAGGAATGGCTAAAATCTGGGAAGAAAGAATTAGAATTTAAAGTGACTTTGATGTATTTGAGAAATGGTTAGTAGTAATGCTTTGTGTTACCTTCATTCTCCAATGTAGTGCTTGATCTGACTGCTAAAAACGGAACAAAGAAAATTCATTTAAATTTGAGCAAGAGTAATTTGGATCAAGCATAAGAAAAGTCTTTCTGGTTCAAAGAGAAGTTAGACATGAAAGTGGATTATTGATGAAAGCTGTATTTTCCCATTCACTGAAAATCATTAAATATGGACAAACCATGATTTGGACCAAAAAGTTAAGATACAGATAATGGAGTAAAATTCATGGCCAAACTCTAAATGACTGTTTCCTCTTTCGCCTGCTTTATATATTGTTTTCTTTCCATCATGTACATAAAAGAATTAATTTTAAGCAAATAAATGAATACTTATTGTGTCTATATGCAATGATTATTTTAATAAAATCATACTGGTTGGTGTTTACTGTAAACTAGAAGTCTTTGGTGAAGTGGTTTAGGTGAAATCATCACTACACAATAGGGATAAACCAAATAGTCAGTCTCCTCTCTTGGGAAGTTTGAATGTAAAACACAGAAGCAGTTGTTTTAGGAGTAGAAGTTGACACACAGGCAATAAGCAATATCTTGCTGGTGACACTGTATAGTAAAGAATTTGGTCTTATCTAAAGAAAGTTCTGTGCTTTGCCTTTGGCTTCTAAGAGACAACCTATGTCATATATGAGAGAAGTACCTTTGTTCAGGGTGGGGATTGCCCACACCCGACAGTCATAGAGTGGGGGCTGGCTCTGCCAGACAGACCAACCACGTGATTTTGGGTGGGAGCTTTGGGTCATGCAGTATCAGTGGACTTGGAGACTGAGTTCAACCACATGAACAATCAATCAATTAATCAATCACACCTACATGACAAATCTTTGGTTGGCAATACTCTGTGCATGTTGTCATACATCAATCTGGGAGGATCATGCTTCCTCAGGACAAGAGAAGCTTCAGGTTTGGAACACTTTCAGATTCTACCCTATGTGTCTCTCCTGTGGCTGATTCTTATTTGTATCTTTTCCTTATAATAAACCATAGCCGTGAGTATAACAGCTTTGAATGAGATCTATAAGTCCTTCTAGTGAATTATTGAACCTGAGGATGGTTTTGGGAAACCCCTAACCTTGCGCTTGGTGTCAGAAGTGAGAGCAGTTTTGTGGCCTCAAACTTTGCATTTTGCCTAGCTCTGGGTAGACATGCAAAGAACTATTTGAATCTGAAGTTCAGAGCTTTATGGAGAAATGTGAAGTATAGATTTCAAAGAGAAAAAATTTTGCCCATTTACCTGTTCATAACTGTAAGAGACTCAAAGTTCTAGAAGCCTCCGTATCATTGTGAGATAATGTCATTTTCCTACCTGAAAACAAAACAAAACAAAATTCTTAATCACCACTAGTATTGTTCATGTAAGTTAGGGTGCAGGAGAAAGTTAATTAACATAAAACCAAGTTGCTACAGTTTCCTCTTCTATAGATGGTTATGAAATCAAAGTTAGATTACTCAGTAAAAGGGCTTGACCACCACCCACAAAAGTGGAATGCAGTACTTCCATAATTAAAGAGGCCCATCAAACATTGAATGTCATCTTAAACAGTGGACTGTACAACCTACTAAGCACTCTGCTAATTGGTTTACATAGGCTATGAATTTAGCATTAAAATAACCCTATGAGGTAGATGCTATTATTATTCTCCTTTAAGATGAGAACATTGAGAAAAACAAAAGTTAAGTTACTTGTTTATTGACCCGGCATGTCATGTTGAAAATTTATATGCAGCTTAAGATATTTTTTGGATGGTGTTAGATGGCAGTAAAACATCTTTAATCCTATAAATGCAACCATACAATAGAAAATGAACATTGAACACATTCTTAAATAGAGAAAAGAAATAAGAAACTGGTATAAGGACATAGTTAAGTCACACCAGAGTGTCTTGGTGCCTGGAGACCATGGGACACAACAGTGAGAATCAACACACAACCTAAAAAAGAGAAATTAGAAATGCTCAAAAACCAAAACTCTTCTCTTAGTCACTAATCTTTAAAATGCAATTTTCTTTTATAAGTTTACCTTTCAAGTGTATTTATCTTTAAAAATGCAGTTGCATATTTTATTATATATGTTTTAATATATTTTTAATTCTCCTTCATGTGTTCTGCATGGAACTTTATGTCATCATTTGAAGAAACCAGGACAAATGGGAAATAAAATGAAGAAAAATAGTATGAAGAAAGTAGTGAGGTTAACACAATAAATCGTGCTTTTGAGGTCTTACCCATAGAAGTGTTAAGCTTGCTAGATGTTGTCTATATGTCTCTGAGTGTGCTCCCCAAACAAGATGATGTAGTAAGTTTAGGATTCCACATACCAACTTCATTTGTAAACCTGACAGAGAGAATAAAAACAGATAAGACTAAAAAATATACAGTCACAATATTAAAAATATAATAACAGAGATATTTCCAGAATTTACGATAAGTGTGAACATCATATAGTACAAAGTTGTGGCTGGACCATGGCTGCATCCTCCATTGTGTCTAAGTACCAAGCTAGGAATAGTTCTTGCAGTGAAGTTTGTCAACTCTGCATCAAGGGTAGAGGTAAAGGCCCAGCCTCTCTACATGTTCCTTCCTCTTCCACTGGCTTGATGCAGACAAGCCTGACAATTTTGGAAGTCAAGTGTTGAGGACAGCAGAACCATAAGATGGAGGAATTCTAGATCTCCGAATCAACACTTGCATTTGAATTGATCAGGAACATTAGTGATTAATGTGAACAAAAAATAAACTTCAAACACTTATATATTCAAACATTTACATATTATAAGTTAGTATTATCCTAATTAATACACCTTTTTAAAGACAACATTTCTCAACATGCAGTCCATAGAACATTATTTCATTTATTCATTCAATCATTCATTTACTTATTCTTAAATTTGTATTATTAGATACCTTATTACTTTCCTGGGGGATGAGACAACATAAAATTAGCAAGTGAATAAGATTATTTCAGATAGATGTAAGTGTATTGAAGGAGAATATCAGGAATATATGAAGAATATTTTAAGTATAAATAGTATTATTTACAGTACTATTTAAGTACAAATTTAAGCATAAATAGTATATTTAAGTATACTATTTATGCATATTTAATTTAAGTATACTTAATTTGGACATTGGTATAATGTATAAATAGTATTTGGGGCTACATTACAATTATTGATCTCATAAAACCTCTGTGAGAATTGGAATAAGAACTGGAGGTTGAGAAAGAGTTAGTCAAGTAGATACCTAGTCAAGAGATTTTTCTGGAAAATGAATTAATATGAGATGCAGCTCTATGGGAGTTATAAATTTGAAGTCCTTGAGAACTAAAAGGAGGATCAGCATGCAAACAACACAGAACTCGGTAAGAAGCAAGAGTGAAAAGGTAGGTAAAGACTAAATAATAAGGGGCCTTATAAGTTAAGAAAGGGAATTTGAATTTTCTATAGATGCAATAGAATGCCACTGGAAGAGAATTGTAACACTCAATTTAATTTTTTTAAAGACCCCACTGTTGCTGCTGCATGGAAAGTGGATTGTATGTTCAAAAAAGTGCAATGAATGGACCGATTAGCAGGTCATTGCAGTGCAATAATATTGAGGGATATTTGACTAGGGAACTGCTGGTGAAGGAGAGGAGTGAATGGACTGGAGATGTATTTTGCAATTGGAAGCTGTATGTGGCTTGTTAAGAATTGAGATGTGAGGGGTAAGGGAAAGGGATAAATCAAAATGACCCCTCTTCCATGGCTTGAGAAGCTGGGAGGTCAGTGACTGTATTTATTCATACGAAGAAACTGGTGTGGAAACAGACTGGAGAAAGCAGTGTTCAATGGTTAGGTTTTGGGCGTGATAAACGTGAGCTGTCCACTAGACATCTAAGTAAGGATCTTGCTCAGTCCTTGGATATATTCACAGCAAAATCCTGCTCAGCAAAAGATGAATATATATTACTTCAACAATCAATCTTACTGCATTGTAAGCTACATGGAGATATCGCTCATCTTAATAGTTATTATTTCCAGCACCTGGGCTGGCACATAGATGGTACTAAATCATGACCCGCAGAGTAAATGAATGCTAAGAAAATGGAGCAATGTTACTCTTCATTTATTTAGATCTCACATGCACACACATTCTTTGTCATGGTAGTCAGCACAGTGTAGTGGTACAGTGTAGGATGCCCCGATATCCCAGTTTTGTTATTCACTAGGTAAGTGAACTTAGAAAGTTACAAAACACAAAGTTTCTACATCTTTAATATAGAAATGAAAATAGTGCATTGGATTCCACTTCCAAGATGGTGATGTGAGCTGCTCCATGGAAGGCTGGTGAAATGATATAAAAACCAAAAAAACCCACTATATTCTCTGGAAGCTTTCCTAAGAGCATAGAGCAAAGTAAGAAACATTTATTCAAGAAAATCTACTAAAACTCAATAAGATCAGCAAGATTCTGTGGATTTGGGTCAAAACTCATTCCCTCCTCTTCCATCCCTCAGCTCAGCTTAGTGGAAGTTCAAGTCTGGGAGCACGTGGCTAAAAAGATGGGGCTCCCTATTCCCTCAGCTCCCAATCAGGAGTTACCATACCTCACTAGGAGGGACAGGCCATATAGCATTTCTCATTCCCTCCAACATGAAGAAGCGAAATTTCTGGTGAGTGTGGTCAAGCGGTCAGGGACTCCCTTCCTTTACCTATACCCTACCCACAGGAAGGAGGCTCTACCCTAGATGTGCAGGCTGAGAATCCCGGGGCCCGGATTGTCTTCATTCCAGCTGACTCATAGGGCAGAGCCTCTACCCTAGGAGGGAGAAGCCAGAAAGATCAGAGGCCCCCGCCAATGTCCAGAGTAGTGGCTCAGAGATTTTGCTCAGGGCGTGAAACAATCCATAAGAACAGATTGCACTGGAGATTTTCCCAAAGGAACTGGTTTTATTTAAAAGAGAGTGTGTGGAAGAACAAGTCTAGGGGTGTTCTAGAAAACAATAGCTCCTCTTAATTATGATGAACTAGTGAAATCTCAGGCCAGATAGTTCAACAGAGAAATAGGACATGAGACAGCTAAGAAGATCTACTAGGATCGGAACAGACTTCAGACTGACCTCGAAAACTACCCCTGCCTGAATTTAATTGCAACAGACTGTTGAGAAATTTACGTACAGGGCATTGGTGAAAATAATAGAGCAAACGGCAAGCAATTAATGGAGTCTAACTTCTAGGTGTAATACCAGATGAGGCAGAGGGCCTAACAGAGAGATCAGGGAAATAGATAGTCAAAGACAGCTCTGCTAACACTACTGTCATCTCAGTTGACATGCCTGAGGATGCATCCTCTGAAAAGTGACGCTGAGGCTTCACATTGTGAGGGAAATAGACTTTACTGAAAGAGCTTAGCCAAGTAACAAAATAAATACAAGCAAACAACAAACAAGGCCCAGCAGGGGGCGGAGGGGAGGGAAGCAATCAGTATCCAGAACTGCTACTATCTGTCCAGTTTTCAACAAAAAATTGTGAGACGTGCAGGAAATTGTGACCCAAATACAGGAAAAGAAGTTGGCAACGGAAACTATGAGAGCTACCAGATGTCAGATTTGACAAAAGAAGACTTCCAAATAGCCATTACAAATTTGTTTGGAGATCTAATGGAAACCACGCTTAAAGAAATAAAAGAACGATGACAATGTTTTGAAGAGACTATCAGTAATGCACTAGAAATTATATATATATATACATATATATGCACACACACACACACAAATAAAAGAACCAAATGGAATTAGTGTCTCTACTAATGTGGGTAGGCTTCATACAATCAATTGAAAGCCTTAAGAGAAAAGACCGAGGTTCCCTGAAGGGGAAGGAGTTCTGCCTCCATATTGCCTCTGGACTCCAGACTACAGATCAGCTACTGCAGGAATGTCCAGCCTGCCAGCCTGCCCTGTGGATTTTGGACTTGCCAGCTCCCACAATCGCATGAACCAATTTCTTAAAATAAATCTCTCGCTATGTCTCTCTCTCACACACACACTCTCTCTCTCTCCCCCAATATACTATTGGTTCTGCTTCTCTGGAAAAACTTGACTAATACTAGTATACTTGGCTATGAACTATCTGTCTCATAATGAAATCTGACTTTTATTACATCAATCCAAAGGTCAAATACATCTCAGGGCAGAAAATTCTTTATTAATCCATTAAGAAATCTGAAACACAGAAAGCCAAAGCAAGTACGATGCTGGTTATAGGAATTTATGAATCACTGCATAGGAAATGTAAAAAAAAAACCACCAAAAAACAAACTCGGTTCAAAGAATGTGAGATTGAAAAGCACCACTGAAAAACACACAAGCATCAATGAACGCCTTCTTTTCTAACTAATGTTTATTAGGATAATTTACTCATTCAAATGAAGAATTTCTACATATTACAGTTCAAATGTTAATTATGATGATTTATTTTAAAGCTTATTTTTATTTGTATACATATTTTTTTCTCATTAAATAACTCACTAGATTGTGTTATGGATCCCGAGAAGAACAAATGATATTTCAACAATTTCATCATATGAACCTGAGAACTTTGGATTTTATTTTTTTTTCACAACTGCTCTGAATGGTCACCTGTGAGTTGAAGCTGTTGTGTTTATGAAATTATTGAAAGTTCTCTGAGGAATGTAAAGCAGAATCCTTTGTTTCAGTGGTGAAGGAATTGTGCTGACAGGGAAGTATTTAAAAAGTAATTTTAAGTAGGGTATACTTGAAGAATGCTTCGTGATGATAAAATTCACTTTATTATAGGGAAATATTTTAAAGAATCTGAAAATATCTTAGAGAGTTTGAAAAAGATGACAACACGTTGAAGGGATGTAAATTCTGGACTAGTTGATGAAACAGATGGGCCTCTATGTAGTGTGCTTGTGCTCATGACAGCACTGCGGGTGTGTTCCCAGAGTGAGCAACCCATGAAAGCAAGGTGAAAACACATGACAACAGGATGATCTAGCTCAGAAATCATACAGCATCATCACTACCACGTATATTGCTTGAGGTTGTCACAAATGTCCCCCCAGATTCAAGATATAAGAGTGAGGAATAGATCCCAGCATTTGATGGGAGGAATGACCATGTCAAAGTCACAGCGTAAGATCATGTAGAATAAGAAATATCATTGTGGTCATCTTTGGAAAATATAGCATGCCACGGGGATATATTAGAGAAATTAAAACTCACATAAGTTATGGAAAGAATTCAGATAACGAAGTTTTGAAAGTGGGGATTGGATGGGCAGAGTTGTCAATCTGAGAAGCCAAGGGTGTCTATTTGTCGATTTGGAACAGTCTATGGGAAGCTACTGTGACTGCTGTTATTCTTCAAGCATTTAGTGATGGGCCTTTGCTGCTCTTGGTCAGCAGGGCTAGCAGTCTAGAATAAGAGCAGTGGGTAGAGCTGAGGGGAGTGAAGACAAGCTGGAACATGCTGACCATCCTCAGTCTCTTTGTCACTGTGTCTGACCATGATGGCTTCAGACAGTAAGGCATCTGCTTTCCTTCCATCTCCAAAATCTTGTACAATTACTTTTGTAAGTTCTGAGAAATAGAGTCCTACCGTAACAAAGTTGTGACTGTACCAGCCACCACACTGGACCTGCTATAATTTGCTGGGAAGAATATGATACAGATGAAGCTGTCACATTCTAAGCAGATCTCTGCCAATCTTTTTTCTCAAACTGACTACTAGTTGAGCAGAGTTAGGTAGACCTGAGGATATCGAGACAGGAGAATTATTATTTGTTGATACAAATAACGTGAAATGAGTTTTCTCAAGAGATGATGCAGTTATCAAAAATAATATAACACATCTTTATAAGGTAACTTAAATAGATACAGTTAAACTCTATTAAGCATGTAACTTTTTGACAGAAAGCAAGGATAACACCTCTCCTTTCTTAATGTGAAATTTGCCAACATGAAATTATGCATTGTTTTTTTTTTTAAATATCTCTGAGCTGAACCTTGGAATTTATCAGAATATTAGTGAGCTCCATTGAAAAGAGATCACAAATTAATGCTTATGTGTAAAGATTCTCAGATCATTATTTACTTTCAAGATGTCAGACATTATGTAAATGAAAGAAAAATCTTTGACATATCAACAAGTATTTTTGGTCCCTTACTCTGTCCTCAATGTGCATCTTGGGATATAAAAACAGAAAGCATGACATTTGTCTTAAAATTACTTACATGTTGTTTTCAAGGAGACAAATTAGACACAAATGGGAGAATCAGATAATGATAAATAGCTAATATGTATGGTATAGACATTAATGTAATGAAAATTTCAAGAATGGATTTGTTGAGGAAAAGTTAGAATGCTTCCTGCAAGAGAGATAGAACCGGGTTTTGAAGATCAGATAAGATTTGGAGAGGTGATAAAGGATGGAGGAACACATTCCTTGAATGACATGAAAAAGCAATGATTTGGGCAACCAAACGGTGAATTTAGTCCTTTCCTCCTAATCTGTGAAGCAGTGTGTCAATAGAGATATGAAAGACAAGTCTATGTTTTTGAGAGGATAACTGAGATTGCACATGACTTATTACAAGTCCTGGGAAACTGAAATGGAAGTAAAATGGCCATGAATACTGCAGAAAATTCCTAAACAAACTTATGTGATTTATTTTCTTTTAAAATTCTTTTTATAAGCCTACATACACAAACTCAAATTATAATCTGTGGGCAGATAATTGAAGCTCTTGGTTCCTTTTATTGAAGATAAGTCCACTGGTTTTCTATACATCACAATAGTTTCAGCATTGCTTAATCACACTAAGCTTTAGCATTTAAAGCACTTTACATAATATAATTTTACTGCAGCACAAATTAATGTTTAAAAGTCTCTTCCAACAAGTATATAAAATATATGAGGATATACTACTATTTAGGAAGAGCAGGAATAATGTGACCATTAAGACTCATGCCTTTTAACGTTCTGATTCTCCCCAAATAACGACTACTCACTATTTGAATTACCCTGGTTGTTTTCCTGAGCTATTTGAACTAGTAAGCTATTAAACAAATTTTTTTCTATTCAAAAACAAATACTTCTTTCTAATTTCTGTGCTGAGGCTTCTTGTTGTTTTATAGTCCCCTTCTTTGGGGTAGTCATAAACAATATATTAAGCTAATGATATTAATGATTTGTTCTCTCTTCTGCTTCTCAGAGCTGTGGCAGGCTAGTTAATCTTCAGTGGAATATGCAAATAGAATTTCTGAATTAGGCATGCAAATGCATTTGAGAGGTAAGCATAAATGTTAGCTTCACGAACAAAATCAATGCCACAGAGGTTTCGTATATTGGGGTTAGTGCATTGAATCCATATCAGCTGCATTTAAGAAACATTTTGGATTCAGACTTTATTTATTTTTAGTGCTTAAATGTTTATGTTGAGTCTGGGTCTCTTAAAAGACACAAAGACCTTTCAAAATACTTCCAATAATGATATAAGTAAATCTATGAGTTGCATTTTTACAGCTGGACACTGAGAGAAGCAAAGGACTTCTTAAAAAAAAAATCTTGGATTAATATTTTTTCTTTATTTGCCTAATTTTCAATGAAAAGGGTCATTGTTAGAACCTTAGTTACAGTCATTCAAATGATTATTATGCAACCTGTTTGCAAATCAAAATAAATCTATCGATGAATTTGCTCCCATAGTGACTAAAAAGAAAGAAAAAAGCATTCTGTGTAGTACTAATTGTAATATTGTTTGAAGCTTAAAATTGTCAGACTATTTTCAAAGTTAATTTCACAGATAATAAGCACTTAAATAGTGGTTATTCTATCACTAGAATGCAATTATATACATACAAAAATAAATCTTTGACTTTCTGGAGAGAAAATTGGGTATGGCATAAATCGTTGATGACATAAGAGCAAATGCAGCTTGCAAAATCATATTTATTGATTGTGCTTGCTTATAGGTTGGATTCCGTGGGAAGCAGATTCTGAGATGGATATTGGTATGTAGGATGTTTATTAAGGAGTGCTTTTGGGATCAACGCTGTGGAAGGGAGAAATGGAAGCCGAAACTGACAGATGTTCAGCTGGGAAGTCATCCTAATAAAGGCCTCCACTGACCCCCACAGAGACCGA
This sequence comes from Tapirus indicus, assembly GCA_031878705.1. NCBI lineage: Eukaryota > Metazoa > Chordata > Mammalia > Perissodactyla > Tapiridae > Tapirus > Tapirus indicus. Next base: position 23,289,229 of record CM062939.1, on the reverse strand, counting down.
GGAACTGGGATTCAAAATTGTCTCAAGTTAGGACGAGGGACTCAGACCTTTGCTACTCTCTTGTTGATCAGTCATTGAATGTAGAATGTCCCTGGATAGAGGCGTGACCTTAGAGAGGCAAATTTCATCATCCAAGGCAATCCACGAAAGGGCCTGACAGTGGGAGCTGTCTTTTGGCAGAATGCCCAGCAAATAGGGGAATATTTACTTTGTCATTCTGAAGGATCTGGGAGGTACATCATATTCTCCGCCACAATTCCTCTTATAGATTCTGGGAACAGCTCTTCCAAGGTTCTGGTGGGTCTCTCTTCCTGGGAAAACTTAGCAGAGGAAGGTAAATAGGACAAATTGCATCCCCCATCAGCCCCCTCCTCTGCTATCCATTCTAGATACCCCCCTCACCCTCAGTGAAGACCCCAGCTGGTCACAGTGGTTTACTTGTTTGTCATGAAACACACTCTCATTCTTGAGGGGTCTGAGACCCTGGTCTCCATGCCCTTCTCAGTTGAGGATTTCTCCTCTTGTCCATTGACCATCACAGTTGTCCAAGAACATCACTTGGGTGCTAAAGTATTCCTCCCTGCTCCCCTTGCGTAGCCACAGCTCTCCTATCTCCTGATGACAAAGATAAATTATATCTACTAAGGTAATGACTCCTGCTTTCCTGCTGGACCCTTGGAATATGGAGCCCAAAGGGCCCAAGTGACAGCCATTGGATATAGTTCAGTGGAATTCTTATTGTGTCCCCTGGGGAAAGGGGTCATCCTTTTATGAACCATGACCGTTAATCTCACAGGGCGTGATGGAGGGGCAGGGAGAGGGTGGGCTAGGGTGCACTGAATGTCAGGGGAAGCTTGGAGAATGGCTGAACCAGGCCCGAGGCACTGCTGCCCAGACCGCTCTTCCCAGAGGAAGTCAGATCTTGCGAGATCTCGGGAGCTGTCCCGGCAGGCAGAGTCCTGGGATGAGGAACACCTGGGTGCCCTGGGTGCTCATCCAAACCCCAATCCTTCTCAATGCCTGCTAATCCCCCTACCCTGCCACTCAGAGTCACAGTGCAGAGATGCCTCTACCCAGGGTCCTGGTCCAAAGGCTGTGCAGTAGGGGGACCTCCCTAGGCCAGAAGGGAACAGTAAACCTCACCTGCGAGAGCCACAAATCTCTAGCCTTCTAGGAGGCTCAAGGTCCTGGGATAGCTATGTGGGCTTCTGGTGCAGAGCCCTGTGCCCCCAGTCAGATGTCTGCCAAGGTCCAAGGCCACAGCAACCCAAACGTGCCACTCCATGGCCCATCCTCAGGACCAGTTATTCCTTCCAGCAGCTGTGAGGTGTCTCCAATTCATCTCAGGAGACCATCTCTGCCTGTTTCTCAAGACTTTCCCTGGAAGAACAGCCTCAGGGCATCGCTCTCTCTGTCTGACCCAGCCCAACTGCCAGCCCTCTTTGATAGGTTCTGACAGGTGTAATGGCTTATATAAGCCACAGGGCTGCCTGCTCCACAGTCTGGATCTACTGCAGAGCTCTTCTTGCTCTGGGCTTCATAGATGTCTTAGGGCTTTGCATATTACCTACTTTGTGGGTGTATTGGTCTGCTTGGGCTGCCATAACATAATAGCACAGACTGGGTGGCTTACACAACAGAAATTTATTGCCTCACAGTTACAGAGGCTAGAAGTCCAAGACCAAGGTGCCAGCAAAGTAGGTTTCATTATGAGAATTCTTGGCTTATGGGTGGCCACAGTCTTGCCGTGTGTTCAAACAACCTCTTCTTTGTGCTCACACAAGGAGAGAGAGAGGTAGAATGAGTTCTCTGGTGTCTTTTCCTATAAGGACACTAATCCTATCAGATCAGGCCCCACTCTTCTGACCTCATTGAACTTTAGTTACCTATTTATAGGCTCAATCTCCTAATACGGTCATATTGGGGGCTAGGGCTTCAACACAAGAATTTTGGGGGACACAATTCAGTCCATAGCAGTGGGTTTTGGCAATATTCCCAAGTATGAAATATACTGCTTCCAAATCCAAAGACCAAAGAGGCCTATCCTTTGTAATATAAGGTGCAAGATTTTATATATGCATATAATTTTTATTTATTTATATTGTATAGATATATATATGTATGTATTTATATTTATATATAAATGTATATTTTATAAATTATATAACATGTATAATTTACCTGTAGAAGGAATATCCTAGCATGCTTTCAACCAATGGAATTCTAAAAATTATATTTACTGGACAGCTCTCTCCATTTTTATAGAGTTTTGCATCCAGCTCAGCTATCATGCTGCCATTAATACAGTGGATCACTGTCATGTTGTGCAGAATGTTTAGATGGCCAAGATGGATATTAAAACAGAGGATAGGAGAGTTAATGTAGTGATTGGGTACCAATTGATTAAGAATGATTTCTTATCCTCTTTCTAACAGAGATGGAAAGAAATGTGACTGCTGGACTGATGGTCACATTCCATTTGTCTAAGGACATGCTAGTTTATTCTAGCAAAGATACCGTATCTGGCACACAGGTTTAAATTGAGGTCACTATGTAGTTGAACTTGCAGTAGTCTACTGTCATTGTTCTGGATCTATCTGGTTTGGGAGAGGCCAGTCTAGTGAAATAAAGGAAGGTATAATGGGACCATCACCCCTGCATCTTTTGGGTCTTTAAAGGTAGCAGTATTTTTACCATTCCCCCCAGGATGCAATTTTATTTTTGATTTATCATCCTGGCTGGAAATGGGGCAGTTTCACAGGCTTCCACTTGGTTTTTCCCCTCTGATAGCTTGTCCCTCAGGACGATGACACAATGTGATGTGTGTCTACTACTGGGCATATATATTACTATATACTACTTATATATTCCCTAGTCCTTGGAGACTAGGGAGATGGCCCGAGGTGAGTTTGTGGATCCAGTGAACCTTTTATGAGCCCAAATTGAGTCAGGACTCCACATCCTGGTCCCCATAAGCTCACATTCAAACTGGGCCATGACAATGGCACTTTAGATCTCTGGGTGTTAATATCAACTCAGACTCCACATCGAATAGTCCTAATGTTTGTGTATTTCCCCTTTCTCAGTGTATAACCCAGGCAAATGACCATCAGTCCCTTCAGGGAAGATTGGAGTAATCACCATCATGTAGTGTATGCTTTCTGGGGTAGGGCAGGGATCTTTCTCTTGAGAACTTGGCCTTTCATTCAGTAAATGCATTCTGGGTCCAAAAACTGTCTCAGGCTGAGAAAATGGGTGGAAGATCTCGACTTCTTGTTGGGGAAATGACTCTCATCCTCCTAATCATTCATCAGTTTGTTTCGAGTGTTCACTTGGAGCAGTACCTTTGTTGGCTTCCACCTGTTTTGCTCCTAGGGATGCAGTTCTCTGAGGATAAGGTATGGTACCTGTCACCAGCACATTCCTAATGGCTTTGGTAAATGATATTCCTTATTGGCATCTCTGCAGAACATGCTCCTCTGATGGGTTTTAATTCTTATGCAGCATATCTCTTTTACATGCCCACTTCTCTGAGTCTTTAAATTTCTTCTTCCACAATCTGTCTTAGAATTTCTGACCTTTTACTTCACTTAAGCTGAGCCATCACTTATTCTGCTTCTAGTAGCCATCCTGGCAATTTGCTCACACTGTTTCCCAGGTTCCTTGCCAACGTGTTAACTCTTATACCCAGGAGAGTGCTCCCATACGATAAACTTCCTTTCGTCCAAATTTGTATTTTACCCATCACCCCTCAGAATGTACTCTCCCAGATCCTACCAATACATATTTTCTAGGCCCTGTACAGCTCTTTCATGGTCTACTCTTTCTACTCCCTTTGATCAGCATGTCCCTCTTTGGGCCTTCCCACCAGCTGTTGACCTAACTTAACAGCCATGAGTGGAAGAAGTTCATGAGGGAAGCTCTTGTTTTCTGCAAAATGTTCATGAGAAATGGGAATCCTAGCTCTTAACTTGGAGGAGTGTGCTCATTCTTTGTGTTCAAATTATTCAGGGGAATCTAGGAATTAAAAATTAGGGGGAGGAGGCTAAACCAGAGATTTCTATCTAAGTTTCGAGGTCCTATTCTTTCCCAGCCAGAGCTCTGATCTTAGTGTGGCAGATCTGCCTTGTTTGGGAGTTTCACCTTCTTCGGAGCTCAGCTTCTCTTACAATGAAGTCCTGGGCTGATCCTCAGTGCCAGATGGATAGGAAGCAATCCAGCTCCAACGTCCCTTCTCAGTGTTCGTTTTCATGGACCACTCCTGGTCCTGGTAACAACTGTTGCATGTTGGGTTTCCTAGGAATCAGGTTATGAGGTGAAGATTAGCATATAATATTTTTATTAGGGAGGGTACTTAGGATCAAAACCTGTGGAAAGAAGAGGAATTCAGCCAGATTGGGCTGAAAGGGAACTCGAGCTGCAATACAGATCAACAGAGGCTTGCATTGACCACATGTGGAGCTCTGTAGCTGAGATGGGTCTTCCGAGTCATCCCAAGTTGGATGACCCTCACTGAGACCAGTCATTGATAGCAGGCTCTTTGGAAAGAGGTGTGACCTTAGGCAAGGTGGTTTTCTTTAGCTGAGACAATACATGAAGAGACCTGACAGTTGAAGTTTATCTCTGGGCAGTGTTCCCATAGCTGGGGAATAATAATCCTCCATTTCTCAAGTGCTGTGTATGCAGCAAATCACAGCATCCATCACATGTCACCACTGGAAAAATGTGAGGAACGTGAAACTAGTTTGGCCACACTTCCATCTCTATTTCTGGTACCCACTTCCTCTTTCTTGCTTCCTCCTTCTTCCTTTAGTGTTCTAAGGACATCTATGTCGATTAAGACCATTATATAAGGGATTTCATAAATAAAGATAGAAGCAAAAGAAAGGGGCCTGAGCATTCACCTGAAAGAAATCTCACAATTCTAGCTTTCCTCTGAAGCATTCCCCATAGGACTATCAATCTCCACCTGCTCGGTTACATGGAAGTGTTAGACCACCCTTAGACACTTGGTTAAGACTTCCTCATCCATGAAGACTCCCCTCAAGTGTGAACTTCCGTAAGAATATTTGCTTATTTCTCCCTCAAATTAGGTTTTATTCATGTGTATGCATTACTTTTATAAATATAAGAAGTTGAATTAAAAATGAGCATTAGCATTTTGGAACTAACCCTCGACAGACTTGATGAGGAATACTCTTGAGGAACAGAGCTTTGGTTTACTCTGTCTCGGAGTAAATATTCAGAAATATTTGGGGAATGTTACCTGTTACTTTTTCCTATTGGTCAGGAAAGTAGGTAGCCATTTGCCAGAAAAGTTGGGAGGGCCAGCCAGGACAGTATAAATGTCCTGCAGGAATGACAAAAGATGCTTCAAGGAAGGTTTCCAGAGCGATGTGGTGCCATTGTCTCTCAACATCCAGCTCATTCTCTCCATATTGTAGTTTATTGGATCCACCACAGTTACAGGGAAGGGACATGATTTGTCTAACTCAATCAAGTGAAACCACTCCCTTTTTTGTTGATTTCTTCTGAAATGGGCAGTTCTTAGCTAATTAACATTTGGCATTTTCAAATCTACAGAGATTTATTCAAGAATAAGCATGCAGTTTGATTTTGGCCAGTGAGATGTAAAGACAGCTTTGGTGTTGCTTCTAGGAAAAAAGATTCTATGATCTCATGAGAGAGTTTCCAGAAGTGACCCTCGTCTATTTCTTTGGACATTGAAGTTTGCAGGTATGAAATGGAAATTTTTCAGTTCCCACACTCTTAGGAAAGACTGATTGCTCTGTAGCCGTTGTAACAAATATCCACCAGAATCAGTTTTAATCCATTAGATTAGCCCATGACCATACTCCTCACTGACCATACCTCTGAAGCCATCTAGTCAGAGGCAATTCCGTGCTCTGAACATCAGACAATCAGCAGCAGCCACACTCTGGGGACCATTCTCCCAAAGACAAAGATCCACTAACCCCTCAACAGTCCCACCTCAGAGAGCCCACCAATCTCTGAATTCTGTGCTTCCTAAAACCCTATATAGGATCAGCTTCCCCAGAAAGAGTCCGCCTAAAAAGACAGCTCTTCTTTGTTTCTTTAAATAATAGGCTTTCTGTTTCAAATATTGAATGCTGGTCTCTTCCTTCTACAGAATCCAGGAAACGCTGCGGCCATTTTGTATCCATGCAGACCGAAGATTAAAGCAGCAAGCAGAAATATTTACAGCTAAGAGAAATTGACTGAGCTGGAGCCATTGGGGTAGGCTTATTTAGAAATATCTCCTTCCTCTGGATTTCCAGCTATATGAGCTAATAAATTCTCCTCTTATTTAAACCACTTAAGTAGCGTTTTCTTTTACTTGAAAGCAATGCAAGCTAACTGATAAAAGAAGTGATGTTTAGGCTAATTCCTGAAAGATATATTGGAGATAACAATTGAAGACAGATGGAGGGGGCCTTAGAAGCATAAAGAACAGCAACTGGAAGGGTAAAGAAATGAGGGGAAAAAACTATGTTAAGGAACTTTAAGTACTGTCACTTAATATAATTCAAATTACAAGTGTATGTGGAAAACTGGGGAGAAGAAAAATGATAGAAGTTATGAAATTAAAATATGATCTAAGGGAGAAAATCCACATCTAAATCGCTTTGAGGCATTCTAGACTATATTTATCCACCTACTTGACCATCCAACTGAGTATCTCATGCTATTTGACTTGTCTAAACTGATTGTTTTCTTCCCCCGTTTCTATGGGTGTTGTGATATTCCCTTCTCAGCAGACAACAACTCTGTGTGTCTGTTGCTCATGCTAGGTAGTCTCTGTGTTAATCTCCCTTATTTCTCCCTTTCTCTCTCTCTCTCTGTTCTCTCTAACTTAGTCTTTCCGCCAGGGAATTATTTTAAAATCATAATTTGTCTTCTTTGTTGCTACACACTACAGTAATTCTAGACTTTTTGTATTCCTAGAACACACCATGTATATTTCTATTTTTTGGTGTTTTTACCTGTTGGAATGTTCTGCTCTTCAGATTGCCACATGAGGATTTATCCCTTTCTCTCTAGTCTCATCTCAAATGTCACCTCATGGAGGCCTTTGTGGACTTCACAGACTAAAAGAACACCCCATATCTAGTCACTATGGGTTATATCACTCTTTTTATTCTCTTCCTAAAAGTGATCACTATCTGAAATTAATTTCTATTTATTTATTTGTTTGTTTATTACCATACTCCTCTTTCTAGACTACAAGGTCAATGAAGGAAAGCAACTTTTCTGACTTGTTCATGACAGTATCTACAGGGCCTAGAAAACGGCCTGCCACATAGTAGATGCCCATTTAATTTTTGTTAATATAGCAAAAACAAAATCTGAGCTGAAATTTTTTCTGTCTCCCCAATTATTTGCATCTGACATAGAAATGAAAGAGAAGGAAAAACAAATAAAATGAATTTATAATAGTGCGAAGAATGGACAAATTGCATGAATAAATCAGCTATATCTCCATAACTAGTTAAAGTTATGAAGAGGATGATTACATTTTGACAGATAACCCAGAAATGGAACTGAAGTTGCATATTGTGTACGTGTCTTGGTCAGTAACCAGAAGCTTGTGGGTAATTTTCCTTTGGCAGCTTAGAGGAGCTTTGCATGGATGGGGGTGAGAAATCGTTAGAGTGATGGAAAAAGGCAGAAGAACAAAATGGCCCTCTGAGTCAGTTTCCTCTGGCGTCTTTGTCCTTGAACAGTGATTTTAATTGATCACGATTGCCTTGTACTACCCATTCAGCAGTTTTCCAGATCATTTCTCCCCAAAGTTTGTGGTAGTGACACACTAATACAGTGTCTTCAACACCCAAGCTATCTGATCAAGGCATCCTATTTGCATTTCGCAGAGGAACAAAGGATGGTAGCTGCTGCAAGGATTTTAGTTATTCTTTGGCTCCAATTAGGTCTCTCAATGATACATTTCTTAATTTGAGAGTTTTTTCCTTATTTGTAAGACTGAATTGTAGCTGTCATGATTATGCTCAATGCCCTTATGTTCCTGGATGCATCCGATGTTTTCAGTTGTACAGAAGACCTAAGCAAGACCAAGGAGAATTCTCTTCTGCTCAGCCTGGATTGATTATTTGACTTTCACTAATATCAGCCTGGGAGTTAAGGTTGTCACTTTGGGGAGGCTTTGTAAGACAATGTATATGATGAAGACTTAAAATCAGGTTTGCAGAAAGAAAGCAAAATAAAATTAAAATGGAGTATTGGGCAGAGAAACAGAGATGTCGGACCAATAAGAGAGGAAGAGAGAAAGAGACAAATGAGATTTCTAATGGTTTTACAGTTTGGGTTCCAGTCCTTTGGGAAGTCTTACTGTATTCTCTGCTGCTAGTTTCCATGAAATATTCAGGTATGTTACTTAGAAAAACAAATGATTCTTTTCTCTTTGGCCTCACAAGTATAGTGATATGATCAATGTAATGGGGGTAATATTGTGTATATTTTATAATAGTATGCTCTTTTTCTTCATAAACGTGTTCACAAATAAACAAACTTTCTATCAGTTCAGCCCTAAAGAAGAGAAATGATGCTGTCTATTAAAACGATCAGAGAAGAAGCAAAGTGAAATGACTTCACTTCCCAGACCTAGCTGATTATGGGAGAAAGAGTGTGAAAGTGGGGAAAACATCCTGATACACCTATGTCTTCCCTGCTCTCTCCAGACTTAGGTCCCAGAAGTAGGACTTATGTTAGATTATGTCGAAATAAAAGATAGAAACAAGAGGCCTTTTGCCCCTTTCATATTTGGGATTCTGGGAGGAGACTCCTTTGCGAAATGACCCCATTGTACATGGATGACCACATCGAGGGAAAGATAGTGGTATGGAGTGCTTACACAGAGGGATTGCCCAGAATCTCTCGTATACTCCAAACAATGAAGTGTATCAAAGTCAAGGATGCCAAGTGTCAAGTTTGGGAGAAGTTTGCCTCTTATTGAGACAAAATGATCCTTCACTTGGGGGTTGCAGGGAGACTCCCTGGGCAAGGACTAAATCGAAATCATACCCGGAGTTTAGGAAAATACACAGAGAGGGCCTTAGAGGGAAGGATTGAGCTCTTCAGAGTGTGGACCCCTGCCAGCAGGGGAGGCACTGAACAGGTAGACATGAAATATCATCTCAGGGGCCAGCAAGGACCAAGGAACAGCACTACCTGTTGAGAGTATATTTGGGGCCTAGGGCTCCTCATAACCATGATGCTAGAGAAAATTCCACAGTCTGTGAACCCACTCAAAAGAAACTGTTTAAAAAGAAAAAAAATGTGTAAGTGTGAAAAGATTAGATGTTATTAGTTGGCAGGTTTAATTTTTTTCTTTTGCTCTCTAGCACTATGGGGACTTGAAGGAAAGTCAAATCTATTATAGACACTAGAGGAACTCCATCTTTTTTGCACATCTGCATAGTAATAGTGAGTAGTCAGAACAGGTTATTTTTGCTGTGATAAACTTACACAATATGTCTTCCACGGGTCAGCAGAGGTGTTTCTTCCCCCCAGTCCTCAGGTACACTGAGGCAGCCAGCATACTGGTGACCTGCCAGAGGAAAGAGGGGGGGTCTCACACTGGCGATTAAATGCTCCTGCTCAGAAGTAGCATTCACTACTCACTGCTCACTACTCATCGTTCAGAACCAGTCACAGGGTTCCATCCCATCAAAGAGGGGCCGGAAGTACGACCCTACCATGTGCCCGGAAGGGAGGAGAATCAGAAATGTTTCAGGGACAGCACCCATGACTGTAATGAGTACCACCGATGTCAGAGAGAAGATAAATGATCACGTTGCTCCTTTCCATTTAGGAAACGGAGGTGGAAGAAAGCCATAGATGGATGTGCTTTAGCAGGGCGCATTTGTACAGAGGTAAACCCTAGAGCTGAGTGGAAAGGACTGAGCTCAATTATGCTGCCTAATGAAGTCAGGGAAATACAAAGGTGAGAAAGGCTTGAGGGAGAGAAGTGAGCTTCACGCATGTGTGACTAAATGACGTCTAGGAAGAGAGGCATCTAGTATTTATAACCATTAGTGCTGCTGCGAGTTAATCCCCAATGTAACTCAAAACTTCTATGAAGTCTGTCACTCCACAAAATGCCTTTTATGAATGTTCGTTTATGTTTCTTTTGAGAAAATTGAAGGGGCGGAGCTAAGCATGTGTGTGGGTACCGAGTAGGGAGAGAGGAAGGGAGGGAGAGAATTCAGAATTAAATAGGTACAAGGGCATGGGGCCAGTGTAAATCCTGGGAATCTTCACAAGTTGATGAGGGTGGTGAATTGCCCACAGAATATGGGATAGAATACTCAGAGCAATTTTATTTAACATCCGAAGGCCTGAGTGCCTTCATCTGGGATCTGAATAATATTCCAATATATTAGCTCTTTGTGCTAACCGGAAGTACATGTCTGTTACCTGAAGCCAAAGTAAATGTGAGTAAGACACTTAATAGAATTCCTCATAACCAAGAGAAACTGCATAAATTTTCTATATTCATAATAGAGGAAGCATGGCAATTATATGAGAGAAAAATTTTAAAGAGTATTTTACACCCTTCTGTTTTTCCAAACTAATTTTGCTCCATAATCAAGGTAACGATATTTGTTATTTATGATCTACCTGTATTTTGGATGAGAGGGAACTGGGTCATTTTAGCTTCAAATACCTTTTATTTTTTGACACAAGCCTTTAAATTCACAGTGTTCTGAACTGCTAAGAAAAAGCCACTATCAGCCTAGAAAATTATTCCCTATAAGAAGAGAATGATTTTCTCAAGCTAAATTCTTTCACACATGAAGGATTTTAATCCTTCTGTTAAAGGAGGTCTTATTTTTTTTAAGAACATCAAGACATATTATTTAATTTTCCAGATTACTCACATAAACAAACTAAAACTTTGTTTTAAAAAGATGTTTGTAAGAAGAAATAAATGTGGCCGTTTTGAAAATGTTCAACGAGGAATGTAATTCCTTTAGTCAGGCTTTTGACATGTGGAAGGGCCAGATGCTCACAGAAATGAAACAGTCAGACCGTCTGCCTTTAAGATGCTCCCACGGTCGACATCTCCTCCTCACTCCTTATGATAAAGGTCCAAATCCATGTGTGGCAGCTGCGCATCATAGGCAGCTGCCTACATGTGGCTTCTCTATTTCCTCAAGGTACATAGTCTCTCCTTTTTTCCGAAAATGCAACATCGAGGGAGATAGCCCCTGTACCTTATGTCAGCTCAGCACACTCGGGCTTTACACTTGAGGAAGTGAAGCTTGTAATGTCTAAATAAGTATTTTAAGTGGGCAATTTCAGTAAATTGAATGGCAGTCAATGGACCTTTCCACTACTCCCTTCCCTTCATCTATTACCATTACTTCTATGTGGGAGGTTTTAGTGCAGGGCAGATGTTACTGCAGAGCTCATGAATGACAGAAATTAAGAACCATCTTCCTCCTACAGCCCCAAACGATTCCAGGGACCACACTCTCCGTAAGAATTTAACAAGGAAACTGTGTTTTACTATGTGCAACTCTCATAAAGAGATTCAAACTTTTAAAGCATTTCAAAAGTAGCATGCCAATGTTGCTTCATATAAAGTGGTCAAGTCTTAGATGAAACATTATACTAAGTCTTTTAACAGCAAAATGTTTAAGTCCTGTGACGTTTTTGTGTGGATGTGTAGGTCTTATGGTCACGGTAAAATCTGTAGATGTGAATGAAAAATACGTAGACTTGCAAGCATTATAAAGCTGATTACCTGTTTTTATTCCTAGCTCAATGTGTCTCTGCTATATGTTTAATTTAAACCATGAATATTCTTAATTTTTCTGATGGTTTATCAAATCCTCCACATGACCAAGTTATTTCAGTGTGACAATTTGATGAAATATGTATTGTGGTTTTGAGAGAGATTCATAGGAAACAACACAAATTCCTAAAAATCAAAAGAGGCCAGTATATTTGATATTGTTAATAACTTTTTTAAAAATGGGCCATAAACAAGTTTCATAAGCCTTTAAGAACGATTATTTTATATTTGGCATTGCCATAATCATATGTATCTTTTTAAAATTTGCTCTGCAAAGCCTAAAACCACTGCTGTAGCTTTGCAATCTCAATTTCAAATAAGATGTTGAAATCTGAAATATTGATGTACCTAAGTCATTGGACCAACATTTTATATGCTTTGGTGTTTGCCTGAGAAGAGTTTGAGAGTTTTTATATTTATATTATACATGTAGACATAATTTGATTATATCCAATGTGGTTTGGCTTTAGTTACAATGATGAAATAGGAAAAATGTTATTATATATCTTTTTCTAAAGTTTCTTTAACTTAATATTTTGTATATACATATATACACACATGTATATAAACATACATATATACATACATGCATACACAAATACACATACATACATATATGTAGCCACTTTTTTGATTCCTTGCTCCTCATTGTTCAGTGGCCCCTTGGTTCTACTCTGACACTTGCTATGTTGTTTTCACTGAGGATATGAAAAAGAAAACAAAAGTAATGCCTTTCTAATTTGTTTCTGGTTGTGGTTTAAGAAAAAAAAACAACTGGTTTTCTTCCACTTGTTGGGGGCAAGTAAAAGTTCTTTCCATTTTTGCTTACTTACTCTTTCCAGTTAAGGAAATACCCGAATTGTTAGAAGCGTGGAGAATGGGAGTTTTCTCTAGCAACTGCACTAGACAGCTTGAAGAAAGCAACATTTGATGGGCTCTGAAGTAAAGGCTTGTGAATAAAGTAGGGACAGTCCACATCTGCCTTAGGAGAAGAGGCTGTTTAAATAACCCTGACTTTGGAGCAATCTTTACTGAAACCTAGAGAAAAGATAGATGGGAGTTTGGTAAACCAATTTGTCCCTTTAAAAAATTACCTAAGTTCCATTCAGAATGAGACTCAAAGAAAATTGCCTTTATTTCTTTAAAGAAATTTAGGGTTTGCAGATAACAGGAGTTTTGTGTCACCTATGACATCAAGTGCCCTATTTTTTCTAGGTCTTATTATATATAGAGCCAGGTTATATTTCTCAATAAATATCAGCTTTTGTGAGAAGCAAATAGTGAAACAAGTTAAGATAAAGTAGTTGGAAGTTTGAAGCCAAAAAGAATCCAATTAATATGGGCGATTAACAATATCTAATATGGATGTGGCTCTTTTCGATAATCTATTGATTCACACTTTTAGACCCCTACATTCTTAAGAAGCAAGATTATATAAAATTGGTAATGTTGCTTCATAACTCCATGATTAATTTTCATTATCTTTGATTATTTTTTCACAGATTGCTCTTAGGATCATTTAAAAATCACTTTTAGGAAAACTAGATAATACTTTATGATTGTTTATCAAATTTGATTGGGTCAGGAACTTTGAAGCACTTTTACTAAAAAATAGGAGGCTATCCCTTAAAAATGATATTTTCCTTTCCATCACTGTTGCTCCCTGTTTGGGATCAGAAATGATTGCTGATAAAAAAGGAATTCAGGAGATGTGTTGTCTAATACTCAGTTTTCTATCATTTAATCAGGATTGTCATTAAATGTTTCTAAACTCTGATTTCTTCATTTGCAAAACTAGGAGTGGGCCAGACCATCTCTAGGGCTCTCCTTTTATGACATCATAATTCTTATGAGTAAGAATTGTTTCATTTATAGGCACTTTGATATTTATTAATGGTAAAGAGTTTCAAATCTTTATAAAATTTAATATTCAGCAATAATTCTATACTTTTCTTCTGAGGTTGTCTAATCCCTCTCCAATATGAAACATAAAATAATATGAATTACATGATATATTTATGGAGAGGGATATCAGTTAAAAATTTAACTCTGGACTTTAAGCTTAAAATGAAACTCAGAAAATTTATTTTTTTAATTTTTTACTCTATAAATAACACGAATGCTAACTTGTTTCTATAAAATTTATTTACATAGTGCAAACTATTGAGTTTTAATAAAAATGTACATTGCATTTTAAATTATTGGGAGATTGCAAGTGTAACAACTGTTTGCAAGTTTACATTTTTACTATAACTAATTTAGTCTGATTTTCTAAATCCTTATAAAATATAAATTAAATCAAAGAGTAGGACAGAAAAGGTACAGTTCTCAATATTTCTTTCATTTTCCTCTCATTGTTTTTTGATTATGGTGTTTGCACCCAAATAAAGTTATTCATCTAAATGCCTTTCTACTCCCACCCTCAGCCACCCAACACCTGCCACCAAATGAAAGAACTTAGGGCCAAAGGAATTGAAAGAAAGAAATACTCTGGAATAATAAAAGTAAAGTGAAGTAAAACAAAACAGTTCCAAATTAAATTGGGCTAAAACAACTGGAAAATATTACATATTTAAATCATTTTACTTGACTTTTCTGTCATCATTTATTTCATATAGAGTGCATTGTTCAGCATTTGATTTATTGAGAATTATTTGTAATTAGTTTTAAATGTTGAGAGTTTGGTAACTGAAGAAGTTTCAGACTTTGACAGTGACCCTTGACATGTACACGGATGAAAATGGAAATTTAAAATGATAGTCTTGTGTTTCCACAAAGTGTGGAAACTCTTAGCCTTTCACACATTATTTCAGTTCATATGCATATTTAAAGGCATTTGGATTATTCCTGGTGCCTAATAAACCCCTCTATATATTGGTTTTTAAATTTATAAACAAATACTTTTCTTGCTTTAGCAGAAGGAACCAGTTTTCCACCATTTCATTCTGTAGGTTCAATTCTTCTCTCTTAAAAGCTCTTCCAAGATCATGTTGGGGAATGTGATATTGGTCAGACTGTGCAGGCTATTTGCCCTTTTATCTCATAACAATTCTTGCAATGCATATGCTGTCCGGATCAGTTTCTCAGCGTGAATAATGAGGACCATTGTAATTGTCTTCCATTTAGACCTAAAATTCTCTGCTTGATTTGCTGATCTAATTATACTATGTCTATATTCATTATGGGTTGGAAGGATTTTAGTATGTTTCCTATTGCTAGGATCAGAGGACAACTCACATATTGCTTTAACCCACATGGCTGGTGGGCAAGACCTGTCTCTGAGAAGAAACGATATACTCAGTATCCATATAAAGTGATGTAACTGGTTTTGCTTTATATATATATTCATATTACTACAAGTATTTAACTTGTGTATTACCTATTTTGAGGTGCTATATGACTTTTATTGAGTTTTCCCAAAAGCAGAACTTGAAACAAAGATATGAATGCAGATAATTTATTTAAGAGATGATCTTAGGAAGTCAGAAAGAAAAAGAAGGAAAAGAGAAATAGGGGCGTGAGAAAAGCCAAACAAATGTGCATTTATAATAGTTTATCACTGTGGTCAGCTGGGACTCAATCCCATTGGGGGAATTTCTGAGAAACTTGCCTTTGTATTATCTTACCGGGCAATGGGAGCCTAAGACATTTATGCACAGACTTCCACCCTTGGCAGAAGATTGCTCTGGGCACATCTTCTCCATCTCTGACACATCCCTGTTAGACACCACAATTTCAGATGAACTCAGGTATATCAAGGGGACATAAGATAAGGCATCAGCAGGACTACTACTGTCCATCTCTTAGATTTTCTCATGCCCCATAATGAAAATAGTTTATTGCTGGTACTCTATGATGGTGGCTATCTACAATCTCTTAAAAATCTTCAAATTGAACATTCGTGAAGCAATTATATTCCTATTGCTGCAATTAATCCAGATGACATAATTGGTATTCTTTATCTTCATCCTTTACTACCTATTCTAGATTACCTTCATCCTTAGGCATATCTCTTCAGATCAAGGTTGCTTGCCTGGTGGAGTGACCTACACTTTCATCTCTTGGGGTATGAATCTCTGGTTACTTTGCCTTTGTCAGGCTGTGGTGGCTATAATTGTGTCCTTACTATTATTACCAGGTGTGAGAAAGTCAAGAGATGCCTCGGGTATTGCTTAAGCTCAGAGACATATTTCTCCTTCTTCTTATTATGAAGCATCCACTCTAGCTACTTATGACAGTAATTCCTTTCTTTGTCTTCTGATCTACTGACATGAAGTGCCCAAAATGAGTTGGTATCAGTTTAGCTTTGGATTTAGTGGAACTCTTATTGTGTCTTCTGGTTGAAGAAGCATCCCTAGCTTCCCCAGGTAGGGCACTAGGAGTACTTACCTTTAGAACTCAAAGTTGTATGGGAAGGAAACAAAAATTCCTCAAATAGATCACTCAGAGTGGGGATAAGAGTCATTCCTACTTCTGTCCCATGCTTCTTGGTTCTATGTTTTCCAGCTACTGGGAACACGTCACCATGTAGTTGTCATTGACTCAATGTTTGTACCACATTCTGGAGGAGATTGCTCCAACCGAGTAGAGTGTCTCCTCTTAGTTGCCACCTTAGATGAACGTTGGGGTTTTCATTCTAAAATTCAGGGCATGAACTTCAGGGTGATGTACTATATGAGAGGACTAGTGAATCTTACGGGTCCATATTCGTTATTACATCTCCTTTGCTGTAAAATGATTTCATTGGTGTAAGGCAATATTATTTAGTATACCATATCAGTAAATCTGTCAGGACTTGGATAAAAACACTGGAGCAAGGAAGAAAAATATCATTCCAGAATAAGTTTCAATTGCAGCTAGGATGAACCCTTGCTCCCTTCATGATAGAAGAGGTTTGATGTATACAACATGCTACCAAGTGGTTCCCTGCTGTTGAAAGTTCAGATATGCAGCAATGTCTGTAACTGTAAAAGCCTTGTGGAAAGTGAGTGCCTTTGTGCTCATGCATAGCCTTCACCCCTGCCACCATGAATACTCTGCTCATTGGTTAATTGTGCAAGCGATGGGATGGCCAAGGACATAGGCTGACTGACATCTACTGGACAAGTCATCTTATCCACCTAGATGTTCAGTATGTTTTCTGCGGTAGATATTCTCTTGTGGACAGTGACATGATACATAAAAATCTTCATACTTCCAGTCCATTCATATGGTTCCATCCACATTCCTGCTCACCATAACTCCTTTATTAAATCTTCCAATCTTGTTCTTTCTAGTCCCCTAACCAACTAACCAAGCCATTTTCCATTATCTTACAACCCGTACGGATCTTTTTCTCAATGACTTCTTCGTCCTTAAAAGGAAATGATCAAGTGTATTGCTTAAAGTTCTTACCACTGGGAAGATTTCTCTTCATCGTGTCCTTGGGGCTACCCTGAGTGGAACTATGTGTGAGAGTGCCCATTTCTGTCTTCCTCTCAGATACCAAGATAACCCACCTACAAACTAGACAGGATTTTTTTTCTCTTTTCTTTCAGTTGAATAGAAACATCAACAAGACCATTGGTGTGAGCTGAGGAAAAGCCAACTGTGTAACAGAGATAGGTGACATGTCCATGTAGCCGCCTGTTCAGGTGACTTATTTCTGTCTTTTGGATCAACTTGGGTTTGACTCCAAGTATACCATTTCCATCAGACAGTGGAATTCTGCTGTGTACACCCAAATTATATCTTAGTGGATGTGACAGTATTTAGCTTATATTGACAGCTCTAGTGTCATTGTAACTTGGTGTCCTGTAATTAGGCACTCAGTCTTTACTAGGAATAAAGAGCATACCAGGAGCTCCTTTTCATGTGATGAGTAGTTTTCTCCTTGAGGTCTCCTTCAACTTCTATTGGGACATACAAGAAACTCCACATAACATTCTTATCTACCATGCAAGCCTCTAGTACCAATGGTTTTCTGAGTCATATGGTCCCAGAATCAGAGTGCTTGTACTTCATCTTAAACTTGATGAATAACCTTCTATTGCCTATGGTGTCACCTGACAAATGGCTTGAAGAAGTATTAGAAAGAATGTTATATGACGCCTCTCAAACTCAGAAAGGACCACCACATACCTTTTTTCATAGTGTTAAGGATGTAGTGACTTGTCTTTTATCACATAGTAGATATCTTCTCATCCCTAAGATCATGGAACCTCTAAAAATTTCACTGATGGTACAGGACTCTGATTATTGTAGAGTTTCTCTCCCAGTCTCTGGCATATGTGTGTCTTACCAGGGGATCCATTATGTTCTCGACCCTTCCTATGCATCAGGTCAAATTAGTATGAAGTCATCAATATGATGAACCACTGAAATGTTCTACAAATGGTCAAGATGATTAACTTCTTTGTAGAGAGTAAGGGAGTTAAAATAGCCCTGAGAAAGACAGTGAATATGGTTTGATTTCTTTCTCAAGTGAATATCAACATCTTTCCTGATGAGAAAACCATTTTCTCTAGATCAGGGCTTGACAAATCTGACTCATAATCTATTTTTACAAATAAAGTTTTATTGGAACACAGTCACATCCATTTATTTAGGTATTGTCCATGTGTGCTTTTGTGCTGCAATGACAGAGTTGAGTAATTGTGACATAGAACATATGGCCTGCAAGTCTAAAATATTTACTAAGTGACCCTTTATGAAAAAAGATTGCTGACTCCAGCTCTGCATCAAGAGCTGCATAACAAGTACCAGAAGCAGTGCTGATCTCTGGCAAAGATACCACCATTTATAGCAAACAGCTGCAACTTGTCTACTGTTTGCTTAAGTTAATGATAATTTATTATCTTCCCCATGATCCATCTATTTTTTTAAACCATATTGGTGTGATGAGTAGGGATATGATGGGAATCATCACTCTTACTGCTTTGAAGCCTAATATTTATCACTCCACCCATGATGCATTATTTCTCTGATTTACTATCATGGCCAGTGGGGATAGTTTTAGGGACTTTGACTTAACCTTTTGCACCATAATGACTCCTTTTCCACTAGCCAGAGAGGTTTTGCTAACTAATAAGTATATTCATCTTAACTGTATGTTCTGAGAACAGGGAAGTAAATCAGCATGGGTCCACAGACTCAGGGGACCCCTTGCCAGATGGACAGGAGCTAGAACTTCATTTTTCACTGGCATCCCTAAGTTCCTACACTAATGGGAGAACTCGGATGATGTTTTTCTCAGCTAAGAGTCTATGTCCGATGGCCCTCAAGACACTAGGTAATTCCCTTTCCCACTGTTCTATTGCTCTGATAAAGAGCCAGGTTTGGGGGTATATTTACTGTACATACTTGTGATGGAATTTCATGGACCTCCCTCAGTGGAACTCAGTTTCTGATTTAATTGTGAACTCCGGGTCTGAGATTTGACTCAATTCTGGAAACTGGTAGAGGGTTCGTATTTCTTTGTTGTGGGTTCTGACTTCCACCTTCTGCTCACCCATTCCTGATTTATTTTTGTTGTTGTTAAAAGCCAGACAATATCCTCACCGAATGGCTTCTCAACTGTGTTGCCCTTAGGAGCGTCATAGTCTGTAAGCCATTGCTATAGGATCCTAGTTGCCACTTGGACACTGTTGCTTATTATGGTAATAAAGCTCACCTTACTTCTGACACCACCTGGTCCCTGCTATTCTAGAATACTCTCATCCACAGAAATACAGTGTAGCCCAGTTCCATAACAGCATCTCATAGCATTAAGCCTTCCTACAGAGAACAGCCACCATTTTCTCAATTATATCACTCTCTACTACTTTAGCATATTCTTCATTGCTCTAGTGAAGGGAGTGTCCTCGGCTAGTGGGATCTCTGGTATCAGGTAATAAATCCATAATGCCTCCCGATCTCTACTTCAGCATCTCTCAAGGCTGTTCCAACATCTCCAACTAATTTACTGCAGGCAACCATCACGTCCAAGATTCTGAGAGCCACCGCAGCAAACTGTTAAAACTGGCTCCAGCTGTCTTTGCCGGGAAAGTATCCCGGATACTCAGGAGAGTATCCCCAGATCAATCATTTTCCCTTGTCCTGCCTTATATTCCACCACCCTGCTTGTCCAATACCCTCAAGACTCTCTCCTAAATAGGCTCTCCTTATTCTTACTAACACACATTAACCAGGTCCTGTAGCTCTCTTGGTGAATAAGCTGCTTCCTCCAATATATGGGAGACAATGAAGGAAAGAAAGGCCAAATTTTGATGAGGATAGATATTGTCATGAAGCATATACCTCAGATGAAGCCTTTGCTTAATCCTTAGGCAACGGCGGAATGGCAGCTTCTATGCAGCAAGATCAGGGGGTGATCTAGGCTCAGGGGAAACAAGATTCAAGCTTCTCAGGCACTCAGTGAAATGACCCCATCCTAGGTCTCCTGGTTCCACTCCTTCTCTATCAGGGCCCTGACTTTAGCATAGGCAATCTACTGAGGCTGTGTATTCAGTCTCCTTTGTAGCACCGAGGTCTTTATGATCAAACTTTAGGCAGAATTAATCAGTTCAATGTATCCTCAAGCTGCTTAAGAGAAAACTCTCTTCAAATGCTGCTAATTGAGAATTGGGTGCCCAGAGTCTATCATACTTCTGTACAAAGCCTTCTAGAGCAGGTACCGCCACCATCCTTACATCGTTAAGTGCTACAGCTCTTGCCTAAGCTAGTACTTCTTCCACCTCTACCTCACCCCGACCCAGCAGAAATGAGAGTTTTAATAACTACAGCATGCCAGACCTTAGCATGCCCCCAGTAATGTGGTCTCCATTGTTATCTAACAAGAGGACCGATTCCAGAACCTTATCTTCAGGGGCCACTTCTTGTACCAACTCTCCTTGTTTTGTTCCCTCAAAAGCAGACTTAAGAGAAAGACTTGATTGTAAGTATTTTATATAGGACATGATCCCAGGAAGCACAAGTGAAGAAGTGGGGGTGGTGAGTTAGAAAAGGTGAAAAGCCAATAATGGGGTGTGCTATAAAGTGGGTTACCATTGTGGGAAGCTGGGGGTCAATACCACGGGGAACATTCTGAGAAACATACGTCACACTCATCCCATCAGAGGCTGAGGAGGCTGGGGCATTTATCCATGGTCCCCCTTTCTCCATTCTTTGAAGATTGCCCTCAGGAGATGAATTTCTGTGTAAAGTGGAACAATCTTCTGGGGAGCCAGAGAAAGCCCTAAGGCGAGAAGGGGGAGGCAGGCAGTGCATCACTTCACACTGAGAGGAGTGAATCTCACTATACCAGAGTAAAGAATTAACAATGGTAATGGATTTTCCCCAAAGGCTCTTCTTAAGTTCACTTGTTTAAAGTGACCAAGTGACCAGTATTGCCAATTTTTGGTGTCAGGAATAGTTAACTCACTTTTCCTCTGCTGTGCGATTGTGTTTTTCACTCTGGAAACTTTTAAGTTGAACGTTTGCAAGTAGAGGAATTTATCTACGTATCTCTTTGGCATGCTTTTCAGGTGCAAAGTGGGTCTTCAGGATGCAATGTGAATCAAAAAAATGGGGACCCCAAAATCCCTGGAGTATTTCCTACCTTATAAAAAGGGTTGACTAAGAAAAGTAGGAAAAAGGACAGATCACAGACATTGATAAATATTATGTACAAAGAGTTAAAAGAGATAAGCCAATTAAAATAAATATAAAACCTACATATTTTCTGATTTTCTTTATTTCCTCCTACCATTTCCCACCATGAAAAAATGAAATTTTGTCTACCTTATTTTTTTTTAATTAATTTTATTTTTTGTGGGGAAGACCAGCCCTGAGCTAACGTCTGTTGCCAATCCTCCCCTTTTTGCTGAGGAAGACTGGCCCTGGGCTAACATCCATGCCCATCTTCCTCCACTTTATATGGGACGCCGTAGAGAAGACTACACTCTTGAAAATGTCTTCTGTCTCTTAAAATGATACTTCCTAGAAATAGATTCTGGAGTTACTTTGACTAGGCAATAGGTATGCAAGACCATCATTGACCCAAGTATTTATCACCATTTTGCTGTTTGCAGTTATCTCCCAGCTAGATGCTCTATTATGATTTCTCCTGGATTGAATACAACCTCTGCACAACAGTGAGAATTATATTCCTCAAATAACTCCTAGGTGGGAAGCTGCTTTAACTTCCAGTTGCTTCTTCCTTCAATATAAGTATATAACATGTGCATATCAATATCTTCTACTACAAGTGCATCGTTTCAAAACTAATTTCAGTGTGAGTTTTTAATTAATGGACCGTTAAAATCAATGCAAAGTAATAAGTCTTATCTTCCATGAGAGTTCATAATGATATCTCCATTCTAGGTGTTGGTTTTCCTAAGTTTTTGTTACGGTTCTTAGTCGGACAAACTTTCCTCCCACTATCAATGTCTTTTTCCCTTCTCTCTGTTTATTTAAATCCTTCATATCCTCTAAAATCCAAATAAAGTGCCATTTTTTCTTAGAAAATCTTCCCAAATGAAGCCATTTTGTGGTGATATGGCCTTTATCTGAACTCAATGCTTTTGGAAATGCCCCTCTGACATCAACTTTGTGGCTGCCTTGGGTTGCTCTTAAACTCTTGTGTTATTTAATTTTCCTGCCTTAATGCCAGTCAAAAAATTCACCAAACACACGTGATACTGCTAGACATAATTTTATATAATCCTCACAAAATACACGTGAGATATATAAGATTATTTTTATCTTACAAGGGAATAAACTTTCACTAAAAGAGTGAATAATTTCCCCAAGCCCCACAATTGGTTAATTTCAGAGTTTAAGAGAGTCACAGACCTCTAACTCTAACTCTAGTGTGTCCTTTTAAATGATCGTTACCATTTCTTTCCAATAGATTTTAAGTTACTAAAAAATGGCCCATGTCTGATGCATTTTTATAATCCACTGTACCTTGCCAAGTACCTTGCAAACAAGAGAAACAAAATACATACTTGTTGGTTGGAAAATGCATCGTGCAGCTTTCCCTCCTAGAATATCCACATTTCTGAACAACCCTTAACTAAAGCCCATGTATCAGCCAAAGGAAATATCATATTTCATCTAATTTATTAGACCATGGCTGTATACTACATTTCTCTGAGTCTCCGTTCTCCTACTGTACTTGTTTTCTGTTGAACACTTGATCATAAGAACCTTATTATCTACTTGGTATTTCATATGTCAAATATTTTATAAGTTTGTTATTCAGTCATTCTTTTCGGTGCCCTGTCCAAGACAAGTTAATATCTGAGAAGAATCAGAGGCACAACTCTTCTTCTTCAAGATTTTCTCTTAGTCTTTGATTTCCCTGCAGTTTGAATATGATATACCTATCTGTAGATTTTTTGGTGTTTGTTATGCTTGGTGTTCTCTGAGCTTCCTGGATCTGTGATTTAGTGGCTGTCATTAATTTGGAAAACTCTCAGTCATTATTTCTTCAAATATTTCTTCTGTTCCTTTCTTATTTTCTTCTCCTGGTATTCCCATTACAGTTTTTGGATATTCTATTCTATCTTTTTCATTCTTTTTTCTCTTTACATTTCATTTTGGGAAGTTTTCACTGACATATCTTCAAGCTCATTGATTCTTTCCTTGGCCATGTCCAGTCTGCTGATGAGCTCATCAATTACATTTTTCATTTCTGTTACAATACTTTTGACTTGTAACATTTCCTTTTGATTCTTTCTTGGAATTTACATCAGTCTGTTTCTATTACCTATTTGTTCTTGCATGTTGTCTAGTCTTTCTGTTAGAGCCCTTAGCTATTGATCATAGTTATTTTAAATTACTGGTCTGATAATTCTAAAATCTCTGTCATTTATGAATCTGGTTCTCATGCTTGATTTGTCTCATCACACTATGCTTTTTTTGCCTTTTACCATGCCTTGTAATTTTTTGTTAAAACCAGTAAAAGGAACTGATGTAGATAGATAGATCTTCAGTGTGAAGTTTTATGTTTATCTGATTTGGAATTAGGCTGTTTTTACTGTTTGCTGTAGCCTTGGTGTCAGAGGCTAAACTTTTCTCTCATGTCCTTGTTTGTGTCCCTCCTGTTGCTTTGGGGTGTCCCTAGAGACTTCTTAAGTCAGATCTGAGGCTTGCAGTTCTTTTAGCTGTTATCCCCTATTATTTAACAGAAACTCTGTTGATGTGGTGGTAAGATGAGTGGGGAGGAGAAGAATTCTATAGTCCTATGATTGGTCTCTGTCTTTTAATGAGCTTGGATTGGATATTCCCCTTCCTCTGCATGGAAGGCTAGATGCAGCTGGAGTTGGGGGCTTTCCTACCCTCAGGTCATTTAGGCTTTGGTATCATAGTTTGGTAAAATAGTTTCTATTCATGGCAGGACTTATTAAGGAGAAGAGAAAGCTCTGGGCAAAATGGTTACATTTCCCCACTCCCTGCTGGAAGCACTAGGGGATTATTCTGTGATCTTCACGGTAAGAACCTGGTAAGGCAAAATGTAGGAGCTCCTCTAACACTGGGCCCCTTCAGAGTTTTTAACTCTTAAGCTAGTCTACACTGAGCCTCCAGCAATCAATCAATTATAGTTTAAAATGCTCCTACTTATGTTGGCTCCAGTGTAGGCTTCTGCTTCTGGCTTCTGCTCCTGACAAGTGATGATTATCTCTATCCCCCTGCCTGTCTGATTTTCAGGACAGTAGTTTTCCCTGTGACCTCAATTCTGATAGATCCAAGAAGAGTTGTTGATTTTCAGTTTGTTCAGCTTTTTCCTTGTTTTGAGAATGGAAACAATGACTTCCAAGCTCTTTACATGTCAGACTGGAAACCAGAAGTCATACTTAATGAATACTTTGCAAAGTTATTAGATCATCATTGCTTTCTCATTCACTTGCGACATCTCTAGAGCAACCAAAACTGAAATGAGTCATGAGTCAAACAATCTTACAAAAAGGAGAATTGCTGAGAACTAGAAGAGCAGAGAAAAAGAGATGAAGTAAAAAAAAGTTATCTCCATTCTACTTCACTTGTTAAATCCTGTTTTCAGGATGATAAGCTTATGATATGATGTCTAAAATCTTCATCCAGCTTGCCAAGTACACCCCAAAACCTAGAGGCCTTGCTCTCAAGAACTTTGGTATAAGCTATTTCACAAAATAGAGCAATGGATACTCTTCTGCCCATTGAATGAAGGCAGTCTGCACTTTTTATATCATAATGTCAAATGTTTTACTTAATCACACAATTACTGTCATAAAAATAACCTTACAGTTTATTGTACTCTCTCATATTTCTGATACTTTTTTAGTAGCAACAAGTAGATAAAAAATGAAATTGTTTTCATGGAGCAAAATAAGAGAAAAATATGTAAGGTTTGACTTTCCATTTTCTTGATGCAAAATAAAATGTCAAAACAATTGGAATAAATGTTACCACATTTGCTCTGGTATTTCTTTCACCTACATCATCTTTAGGAATGACAGCCTGCTTCCGATGAACTCCTCTGTGCATCTGTAAATGTGATCACTGTTTTTGAAATTGAAAGAGGAGAGTAAAATCAACCAGAGAACTGACATATAACCTTCCGCTAGGGAGATGCTAATAGCTACATCTGGGAAATTTTTCTTCAGAAAAAAAATTATACCACAAGAGATGATTTATATAACTATAAATTAGATTTAAAGCAAATATACCATAATGAAAAGAAACATGTGTAAGGATATCTAATGAGAGAAAATAAATTTATTCAGCCCAGGTTGTTTGGAGAATTTTCTGAACCAATTGAATAGAGCCTATAAACAGTTTACCCTTTTTCATAACATGCATTTTATGCCACAGCACTGCTGTTCATGTTCTCCAAACACACCCTGACTCTATTCTGATGTGTTAAATGCTGCTCATAGTATTTGCAGTATTTGACACTGTGAACACTTTTCTCCTCTTTGCTTCAGTCCCTTGAGGACCAGGCACAGACTCCACGGTTTCTATATCTCATATTCCATTCACCTCCCCCTGACAGCTGAGTTTTGTTTCACACATATCCTACCAAAAGGGAAGGTCAATAAAGTTATGGAATTGCAACTTTATTTTAAAGTCGGTTTCTACAATGTAAAAACATCTACCTACTTATTTTTTCCAATTGAGTTTTTCATTTGTCACATTTTTTTCTTTTTTGTTTGGATGGAATTTAGATGTCTCTAAATGAAATTAGCAAACTGTTCTCAAAAGAATAATTACGTTAACCTGTGAAAAGGAACATATGCTGTTAGATATCACTCTATCAATTTCTTGAGCTAAAGAGAAATAATCTAGAATTAAATATAACTAACTAATTATATTTATCTAATAGACTGATTAGTGTGCATGGCCATTATTTTGATGGGGTCAGAGATTTTTAAAAAAAATCTAAGCAGTTTCTTAACAGTAGGAAAAAGATAGTACGTGTAATATTTGTGGCATTGGTATGCTTCACTATCAAAGGAAGTTAGAAACCAGAGATCTTATCTATTCACTTAATTTTTTCATGGATTTCAGGGGATTATAAAACATAATAAGATACAGTTTTTTTGAAATGTATTTAATTAACTTATGTTTTAAGCTGTTAACAAGTTAAGACAACCTGATGACTTTTTCTAAACAGTATATGATGCACAAAAGGGCATTTAAAATGAGAGAACAAGAAACTGAAAGAAGGAAAGATAAAGGAAAGAAGATTTTCAAATATGCTGAAAAGAGAGAATAAGAAATATCTATGAAATAGAAACCAGGAGCAACTCTTCTTATATCAAAGCCCTCTGGCATAGTAGTAAGGAACACAAATGGTGGCCATTATGTTCCCTGCCAATCTGAAATAAAACACTCTAATGGGCGGTCCACCATTGGAAGCCTACCCCCAGCCCCCCAAGATCTGGCCAGGCTGAAACGAATGCTACACCTCCTAACATTTGATAAGCCATATTGATTTCTCCATGGAAACTTCTTTCTGAAATAGTGCTTCTCTGTCCATTGACACCTCTCCCAGCATTTGTTAAAAGACTACACTTACAAATTTATACTTTTACCAACACTGTGTGAAAGTTTCCATTGCTCTTTACCTACATATTTTGTTGTCTTTCTTGTTAGCTGTATTTCTGGTGGATACACACATGAGCTGGCACACACACTCATGTGTGCATCTACATGCCATTGTGTTTTTATTTTGCATTTTACTGATGACAAATGATGTTGAGCACTTTATTATATATTTATTGGCTATCTGGGTACCATCTACCATGTTTGTATGTTCATGATGCTTGCCCTTTTTTTATTAGGTTTTCCATCTTACTGAGCTATAGAATTCTTTTTCTTTTCTCTTTTAAAAAATATATATTCTGAATGTTAGCTTTTGAGCCTTTATGTATCAAAAGTCTTTTTCTTGTACTTAGGCTTACTTTTTCACTTTCGTATGGATTCTTATGATGAACAGAATCTTAATTTTAATGTTCACCAATATATTAATATTTATTATAATTAATCCTTCTTGTGCCATGTTTAAAATATATTTCCCTATCACAAGGCCATGAGAATATTCTCCTATATATTGTTTATTTATTGTTTTATCTGTCACATATAGATCTACAATGAACCTGGAATTGAAGTTTTTTTATGGTTGAATATTGGACTTAATTTTTTAATGGAAATTCAATAAAAAGGACTTTTATGGTCTTTTTAGTCTGTAACATTGGACTATTTGTCTTTACTTGTGTTAATACCATGCTATTTTACTTATCATAGCTTTTTAAGTTAATATCTGGTAGAGATTGTCCACCCAATGTGTTCTTCAAGAGTGGTTTTGGCTGGCCCTTACATTTCTATATAAAGTTTAGAATCTGCTTGTCAATTTTCATAAAAATATCCTTCTGGGATTTTGTGAGTGGTTTTTTTTAACTTTGGATTAATTTTTGGAAAAGTTATATTTTCAGAAAAGAGAGTTTTATCATCCATAAACATAAAATCCAAAAACATTTTTAGGTTTTTAAAATTTCTCTCAGCAACGTTTTGTATTTTTCAGTGTATAGGTCTTGAACGTCTTTCAATTGATTTATATCTGGATATTTGATGTATATTGATGTTTTATTAAACTACACCTTTGAAATTTTTATGTTGCTAAAGATTGGTTATAGTATATAGAAAAACATATTTTTGTATATTAAAGTTATATACTTATATATTTTTTGTATATTAAAGTTATATAACTTTCTTAATTCACTTATAAATAGTAATTAAACCTTATTTATTTGGGAGGTGTACTACAATATCTTACTGTGATTCTTGTTTTGTCTGTAGCTGTTTTATTCAGTCACCACTGTTTTATATTTTTTGAGGCTGTGTTATTAGAAGCATAAAATGTTAGACTTTTTATATCGTACTGGTGAGTTAAAACTCTCACCAGTATAAAATCTCTCTCTGTACTCTAATATGTTTTTTATTTAAAGTCTATTTTATGAAATAGAAATATAACTACTTCATCTTTTATGGTTAGTTTTTGTCAGTTTTTTCTTATCCTTTTACATTTTACCTTTCTGTGCTTTATATTTAAGGTGTGTCTCTCAAAAGCAGCATATGTTTATTTTTTTTTAAAGTTCTGATCTAGCATTCTTAATTGCAATATTTAATTTGTTCACATTTATTTACATGTTATATAATTATTAATATATTTGCTTTTAAGTTGACCATGTTACTATTTGCTTTCTATTTGTACTGACGTTTTTTGATATTTTCTTTTCAGCTTTTTGTTTGAAACATGTATTTTTAACAATTTTGTTTTCCCATTCCATTACCATAGTTATTATGTATTCCTTTATCATTTTAACAGTGAGCAGACTACTTGAATCATATTTCATATCCAGCAGCATATATACTACTGTAGTCATGTTATTTTCATTCATTCTGTAATTTAAAGCTCAAAATAAATTATTATAGCTTGTGCAGTCAATATTGATCTATATTTACTGATTTATATGCCATTTGCTTTTCATTCCTAGAAACATCTCTGATGGTGCCAATTATCAATTTATTGCCTCTCAGCTCCAAACCACTCATCATTGCCTGGTCTGTGATCACAGAGATGGACTTTGTAAACATGTCTTTGTAGGCTGACACGGTGTTAAGCTTTGTCAGCAGAGGGC
This sequence comes from Tapirus indicus, assembly GCA_031878705.1. Classification (NCBI taxonomy): domain Eukaryota; kingdom Metazoa; phylum Chordata; class Mammalia; order Perissodactyla; family Tapiridae; genus Tapirus; species Tapirus indicus. Next base: position 23,260,246 of record CM062939.1, on the reverse strand, counting down.
GCGGAAGAGACAGTGGGGAAGGAGGGCGGTCTCTTCTTGGTTCCAGGATGCCCTTATTATCGGCGTTTGCATTGTACAGGGCTTCTCCACTGCTTGGCTGCTGAGACATGCAGAGCTTCTCCAGCACCCATCTGCAGCAGCACCCAGCAGCTTCCCCCCGCACCCCGTTGGGTGACTTCAGAATGGAGTGCTGCTGGTGACCCACCTCTCCGTTAATGACGTCCCCCTTTTCCGGTGGCTTTGCAGCAAGTCCTGACACCTGCCACTGAACAGCTTCCCCCACCATTCCTGATGGTACCTATCCAGCCAGTTCCAGCACCACTGTACCTCAACACCTTTACTGTCCAGTGAGCCAAAGCTGCCCCCTCTCTAGTGAGGCCTTGATCTCACTACGAGGAGGGCAGTCTCCTACTTGGGTGCTTTATATCTGCCCTTTGTATCTGCTATTCCTGTTTTTTGGAATTCTCTTTACTTCTTCTGATCTAATTCCCCATTATTACAATCCCCTCTTACAGTTAATTATTATTTATATTAAATGTTCTCTATTCAAATTATTGTGTAGTTTTTGTGTCTTAGAAATGATTAACACGCTGACTTTCTATCTGGGATCATTTTTTCAAAAATATAGAGTTCGCTTTTTAGAGTAGTTTTAGATTCACGGCAAAATTGAGCAGAAAGTACAGACAGCTACCATATACCGCCCCTCACACACACACACACACACACACACACAGAGCCTCTCCCATTATCAACATCCCTCACCAGTACATTTATGACAATGGATGAACCAATGATGACACATCGTTATCACCTGATGTCAATAGTTTACATTAGGACTCACTCTTGTACATTCTGTGGGTTTTGACAAATATATGAAGACATGTATTCATCTTTATAGTATCATACAGAATAGTTTAACTGCCCTAAAAATTCCCTGTGCTCCACCTTTCATCCTTCCCTTCCCTCAAATCCCTGACGACCACTGATCTTTTTACCATCTCCATGATTTTGCCTTTTCCAGAATGTCATATAGCTGATCATACAGTGGGTAGCCTTTTCATATTGGCTTCTTTCACTTAGCAATATGCATTTAAGGTTCCTCTATGTCTTTTTGTGGCTTGATAACTCATTTCTTTTAGTACTGAACAAAATTCCATTGTCTAGATCCCACAGTTTATCTATCCATTTAGCTACTATCTGATGAATATCTATGGGCAAGTATTTGTGTGGACATGTTTTCAGTTCCTTTTGGTAAATGGCAAGGAGTGTGATGGCTGGATAGTAGGTAACAGTATATTTTGTTTTGTAAGAAAATGCCAAACCCTGTCTTCCAAAGTGGACATACCATTTTTCACTCCGACTAGCAATGAATGAAAGTTTCTGTTGTTCCATCTCCTGACCAGCATTTGGTGTTAGTGTTTTAGATTTTAGCCATTCTAATAGGTGTGTAGTTGTATCTCATTGTTTTGTTTTGCAATTCCCTAATGACATATGATGTTGAGCATCTTTTCATATTTGCCATTTGTATATGTGTGGTGAGTTGTCTGTTGAGATCTTTTGCTCATTTTTTAATTGGGTTGTTCATTTTTTTATTACTGAGTTTTATGAGTTCTTTGTAGGCTTTGGGTAACAATTCTTTATCAGATGTTTCTTTTGCAAATATTTCCTCTCAGTCGGTGCCTTTTCTTCTCATTCTTTTGGCAATGTATCGCAGAGCAGAAGTTTTAAATTTTAATGAAGTCCAATTTAATTATTTCTTCCATTGATTATGCCTTTGGGGTTCTCTCTGAAAAGTCATAGCCAATCTAAGGTCATCTAGATTTTTTCCCATGTTATTTTTTTTCTATTTATTATAGTTTTGCATTTTACATTTAGTTCTGTGATCCATTTTCGGTTACTTTTTGTGACCAGTGTATTGGAGATCATTTTTCATCTCCGTGAAGATTTATTAGTTTCTGTATTACTATGGATTTGCTATTGTTGATGTATCTCAGTTTTTGTTTGCCCAAATATGTCTGTATCTCACCTTTGTTCTTGATGGATGTTTTTGGTGAATATAGCTTTCTATGTACGACTGTTTCTTTAAGACTTTGAGAATATTGTTCCTCCTTAACTTCTAGCTTCCTTTATTTCTGTTCAGAAGTAAGCTGTCAGTCTGTTGTTTTATTAAAGGAAATGTTTTCTTGCTTTGATTTTTTAAGATTTTTTATTCTTTGTCATTGATTTTCAGCAGTTCTACTATGGCATGATTAGGTTAATTTTTTGATGATCCTGGCTTGATGTATATAGGACTATTAACTTTTCATTAGCTTTGGAAAATTCCCAGTTGTTATCTTTTCAGATATTTTGTCTCTCCTATCTTCTCTGTCCTCTTCTTCTGGTACTTCAATTAAAATAAGCATTAGAACATTTTACTATATTCTTTACTCTCTTAACTCTGTTCCAAAATTTCCATTATTTTTCTGTCTTCAACTTTCAGCCTGGGTATTTTCTTCTGACTCATCTTTCAAGTTAATAATTTTGTCATCTGTGTTTAATCTGCTGTTAAATCTACGCCTGAATGTTCACTTTTTATTCCATTCATTTTTTTCAGTCCTAGAATTTCCGTTGTTTCCTTTTGTAATTTTCAATTTTCTGCCCATATGGTTTTTTACCTTTTGGAGTAAGTTCAAAATAATCATTAAAGTTAGTGTCCAGTATCTCAATTTTCTGTGAAATTTATTGCTCTATTTCTATTGTTTTTTTTTTTTTTCCTGCTGTATATTGATCTTGTAATTATCGTAACTTCTCAGGAGTCTGGTTATTTTCTTTTTTTTTTTTTTTTTTTTTGGTGAGGAAGACCAGCCCTGAGCTAACATCTGTCGCCAATCCTCCCCTTTTTGCTGAGGAAGACTGGCCCTGGGCTAACATCCGTGCCCATCTCCCTCTACTTTATATGGGACGCCGCCACGGCGTGGCTGACAGGCAGTGCGTCGGCGGGCGCCCGGGATCCGAACCTGCGAACTCCGGGCTGCCAAGCGCGGACGAAACCGCTGCGCCACCAGGCCAGCCCCAGGAGTCTGGTTATTTTTAATTGAGTTATGGAAGGTTTATATTAACATTTGTCAAGATAATTTGAGAGTCAAGATGATGTTTTCTGCCCCTAGAGAGGATTTATTTTTGCTTCTGAACTGAGGCTCAAGCACTGGTAATCTCAGATGTTCTTAATTCAGTTTCTGAGATTGAGGCGTCTAGAAGCTGGAGTTCACTTTATTTCTAGCACATTCTTACTCCTTGTTGTTGGATGCAAGCCTTCAGGGTGCAAACTCTGTGAGACTGGTTTTATCAAGCGTCTCCTCCTTTAGTGCCCTAAATTCCATTTCTGTCCCTATTGCTCCTTAGAGGTATGAAAATGCCACTTAGTGTTTGCGCATCACACCAGGCTTGAAGTTCATACAGGAAAAGACCCCAGATGTCAAATTTTTCTCTCTAGAATTTCTTTTTATGGATCTTGGTCACATTATTTTTTGTACTGCCTTGTTGGCCTTTTCCATGACTTCAGGCAGATGCTCTTTATACTTTTTCTATCTTTTCTAAATGTCCTCAGAGGTTTTTCTGAATTACCTAGTCCACCATTATTGTATAATGAACATATTTGCTTTCTAAGAATAAAAAAAAATTCATAGAAGTGAAAAAGCAAAATAAAAAATATTCTGGTAAGTCAAAATAAGATTGGCCTCAGATTTCTCTTTCACAAGATTAAAATCCAGCAAACAAGCCACGTCTCCACAGAATTAAATATAAGAATAAATAAATGCAAATATGCTTATAAAATTTTAAAAGAGAAAAAACCTTCGAAACCCCTAAAACAACTATTTTAAAAGAGAAGATCGGAAATTAAGTGATAACCACTTCTCAGCTTATTTTTGCATAGAAAATAGATTATCTTCCATATTCTAGAAGGCCTGTGTTACAGGTGAAGCCAAAAAATAGAATTGAAAATGTGACTAATCCAAATAGTGATCTAGGTAAAATAAAATTATCTCATTTGTACTTTACTATTATAAAACAAAGAGTCTTAAGATTATTTTGAATAGAAAACCATCTTTGCATGTGTGTTTATACATACATACCCAAAAGAAAATAGAAAGAAATTTTAACAATTAAAAGATGGCAAAATATGTGTTAGGTTTGACAAAAGATTGCAATTCAAACGTGAATACAAAGCATCACTGAAGATATTAAAATTATAATAATTTAAGACTCTAGAAGACTTTGAATGGAAGAAAGTGTGTGATTTAAAGTTTATAGTGAATATGTTCAACAGTCGCTTTGTAACAGTGCTCACTATGTTGCATGAAATGAAAAAAGAATCTGCTCTGTAGTTTGCTAGAAACATTTTCATCCGATGTAAGAGGATTTGCTCTTCTGGAATTCAGGAAGAGGCGGAGGAGCAAATATTGCTATTGTGACAAAATTCCTTTTCTTAGACTCCTGATTCTTCTGCTCTTCTCCCCCCACTCAGTTTTCTCAGCCGTAAAGTGTACATTTCTTTCAGGGTTCTTGTGAGGATCAGGAATATATACATAAATAATCTAGTTTAAGTCCTGGTACATAATAGCTTCTCAAATGATGGGGTAACTATGATCATTATTACTATAATCTGTAGTACTTATTTGGCACTTAATTTTACAATGCCTTAATTTTAGCAAATCACTATCATCTAATACTTACAATTAATCTTTAAAAAATCATTCTTTTTATAGTTTTATTTGAGTGGCAATCATCCAATAGAAGAGTTTCATTCTTAAAACTTTATTTTTATTCAAAGACCCTTTCTTTTCTAAGATACCATATTACATAGTGATTATCCATTCTTAGCAGGAGAGGGGAATCAGTTCTTTGATATCAAATGCCTTGGCTCAACTTACTGACTTAAATCTAGACTTTGAAAACATTTTCCACTACTATTTTGTTATTTATGAAATTGGCCAAGATCTTAATGTGACAGAATTTTATCATTACGCCTCAGTGAAATCCTATACTCAATATCTTGCTTGAATAAGTGGAAATAAACAAGGCTTTTCTATTGCTTCAGATTACTAAAAAGCTTGATAGATACATGTTAGATTTATAGAAAAACAAATGGTATTAAAAATGCATATGGATATCAAATACTTACTTTATTGCCTTGTTTGTACATGTTGATGTTAACTTGTGATATGATTTACAGAGTCTTGTTTACCCAACAAAAATAATAAAAAATTACATTTACAGTATACTTTCAAACTGGAAGAAAAAGTTTTACTGATTCTACGACTTATTTGTGAAGAATAGTACAAAATACTATTGAGAAATATAAAAGAAAACTTAAATACATGTGTTCTTATGAAGAGTAAATTGTGAAGACATGATTCCTTGTAAGTATTTTATAGGTTTAATTAGTTCTAATCAATATGGCCTGGAGCCCTACAGTTATTTTCCCACTTCACATATACGCTTGCTTATTTCATGGGTGTTTGAAAGTTAGTATGCATAATGTTGTAGCCTCCTTTTACCCCAGCCTCACAAAACCTTAACTCAATTTTTAATTTCCATGAATTATACTAATATCTACCCAAATAGCCAAGCCATCAACCAAGGCATAATCTGACCTGTTTTACATTCCTCACCATGTCTTCTAAGGAATCCCCAAGTCTCATTGTATTTGATTCTAAATTGTTCTCTAACCCATCCATTCTTTTTGTCTCCACTGCCAATACATTAGGCCAATGCACCATCATTTTTCCTGGATTACTGCTATGGCATTTTAATGATCTCTTTGCCCTTTGTCTTATTTTTCTTTAATCTATTTTCCTTAATGCCAGCCTTAAGGACCTCTCTAGGAAAAAAAAGAAAAAAACCCAACATGTCATTCTCCTAGTTCATAAAACTTACTTGTTTTCTTTGAGTGTTAGAATAAAATCCAGACTTCTTAACGTGGCTTATAAATCCAGACATACCTGACCCTTGCTTACATCTCCAGGATCACCACTTAGCATACACTGTAGTTTTAACTATACTGGATCTTTCTGTTTCTTGAAAGACTTTTTCCTTAAAGGATGCTTTTTCCCGCATCCTGAGCTTTGCACTTGTCTCAATAGCTTTATTGAGATATAATTCATGTATTATGCAATTCACTCATTTAAAGTGAAAAATTCAGTGGGTTTTGGTGTATTTCTAGGATTGTGCAATCATCAACACAATCAATTTAAGCACATTTTCATCAATCTCAAAAGAAATCTCATACCCATTAGCAATCATTCCCCATCTCCTGCTAGTTCCCTCCTTCTCAACTCTCTGCCCACCCCTGCAATCCTAGGCAACCACTACTCTACTTTCTGTCTACAGAGATTTGCCTGTCGTGGACATGTCATATAAGGAATCATACAGTCATGTGGGCTTTTGTGTCTGCATTCTTTCACTTAGCATAATGATTTCAAGGTTTATCCAGGTTGTAGCATGAATCAATACTTCATTCCTTTATGTTGCCAAATAACATTCCATTGAATGGATATTGTAGTATTTTACTTATCTACTTATCAGTTGATGGGCTTTGGGGTTATTTCCACTTTTTGGCTATTGTGAATAGCGCTCCTATGTACATTCGTGCATACGTTTTTGTGTGGACATATGTTTTCAGTTCTTTTGGGTGTATCATTTTCAGGGGAACTGCTGGGTTGTATGGTAACTCTCTATTTCACCTTTAAGAAACTACCAGGTAGGGGCCGCCCAGTGGCGCAGCGGTTTAGTCCGCGCTTGGCAGCCCGGGGTTCGCGAGTTCGGATCCCGGGCGCCCGCCGACGCACTGCTTGTCAGCCATGCCGTGGCGGCGTCCCATATAAAGTAGAGGAAGATGAGCACGGATATCAGCCTAGGGCCAGTCTTCCTCAGCAAAAAGAGGAGGATTGGCAACAGATGTTGGCTCAGGGCTGGTCTTCCCCACAAAAAAAACAAAAAAAGAAACTACCAGGTAGTTTTCCAAAGGTGCTGCACCATTTTACACTTCCACCAGCCATATATAAGGGTTCTAATTTCTCCACATCATCGCCAATACTTACCATTTTTTGTCTTTGCAATGGTGTCATTGTTTTTCATGGAATACAGTCTCCTCTTATGCTAACCTCTTTCTTCATTCTGGAGGGCTCTGATTCATCCTTTAATTCTTACTTTAAATGTTACTTCCTCAGAAATTTGTCCCCGACATCCTCAAATGTTAGGTGTCTTTACATTACCAGTTGGCACGGCACCATATTTTTATCAAAATTGATTATAATTAATAGTCTAATTGTCTGTCACCCCTGTCACACTCTAGCCTCTGTGAAGCACTGTGACTTTCTTTTTGTTTTTACTGCTGAATCTGAGCATCTGGAACAATACCTAATACCTAATGGGTGCCCCAAATATTTGCTAAATGATGGATAGAATGAAAATCAGACTCAAAATCCTTTTTCTTTCCACAACTCAGTAACCATTGAATCTCTTTACAATTTGCCCCTAAGTCTCTTTCCAGCTGCATCATCCACAAAGCTCCCTCACAAATTCCCATCCCCATCTCCTGCTCCATGTACCATTATGCTCCAAGGTACTTACCATTCTCAGAATATGACAAGCACTTTCAAACGTCCAGACTCTGGCTGTCTTTTCCTCACATGTCTGAAATCCCCCCTTTTCATCTCTCTCATCTCTATAATTCTGCTCATTATGCAAGATGTGTCTCAATGCCACCTTGCTTTTGAAATAGACTTGAAAGAAAGTTTCTTGTACTTCTAATATTCAAGCAATGATGATGTTGATGTCTGTATTGTAATGTCCAGAGGCTATTCAAGACAAATTGAAAAATATCACTTTGTATAAGCATCTTCTAGAGGATTTTCTTGTTACTGTGTCAAGGGATTGGTTGTGATTGCCACAGTAAAGAGAGACTCCAAGGGCAGATGCTGTGAACCTAGAATAAAAAAAGCAGGCGACTTACCAATGATCTATATGTATCCAATAATAACTTGCACCTTCACTTTTTGTTGTTATTACAAAGCCTTGTATCCATGATGACTATCTAAAAACTCAAGGTAGTAACCTGTTTTCATCAATTTTCCTTGACTCTCCTCTGTTATGCATCCTAGTATCCTCTTGCTAGGTTTAATTTATATTGGTTTTCCACTCTCACCTTGGTTTTGAAATATTGAAATTTTCATGGCAGAAATAGAATGTAATTGCTCTGAATGCACCGAGTAAGCAATAAGAACAGAATGATACAAAATAGTCCATAGATAAAAGAAGCAGAAACAAAACATAAATTGTCACCTCCTAAATTCTGAAGGCAGATGTGGTCCAAACTTTGTTATATATGTCACCCAATATGTTGAGCATGCTTAGTGAATTTCTGTAATAACAACAAACTCATAAATGCATAGTGCCTATGATTTATTCATTCTTCGTTTATTCATTCTTATCATATTTTATGGCTAAAACAACTTCCTCTTAGATTAAAAATAAATCTTTCTTCTTTGATTGAAAGAGTATTAAATCTTTATTTTTTTTCAGCAGTTTATGCCTATTAGCATATTTGAAATGAAAGAAAACTGTGTGTTCCTTCCTTTGATATTGTGAAAGGTAATTAGATTATTTGCTAAGAAATTACTTTTCAGAATTAACTCTCTTCGTGGTTATTATTTTTCCCTTTGGCGGTACTGATTTAATGTGCTTCCAGTCCCTTTGGCAACCACATAAAAATTCCATGGTGGGATGAGTCAATGTTTGCACAAGTAGAACTTTAGAAATTACAGGGACAGATATATAAATTTCTGAAAATTGAAATTCTAGGAAAAATCTTCCTCTTAAATTATCTTCCTTATTCATTCAGTGCTAAAACTCTCCTGTGACATGAAAGGAAGTGGAGTTCTACTAGTTTTCTAAACTGCAGTAAGATGCCAAGCATATGGGGTCAATGATAGAATAATAATATTGACGTATCTGTAGTAAAGCTGAGTCAGGGCAGCTACTGTGAGCTGGGCTGTCCTTCTCTTCCACTGCTGCGACTTGCCCTCCTGGGAAATAGTGAGTATAAAGTATCAAGTTTATCTTCATAAAAATCTTAAATTTATGTAGACTTTGTGTGTGTGTGTATGGCTGTTAAAATAAATTGCCACTGTGTCTTCCACACCAGCCCTTCTTGACCTGCCCACTTTTTGCCCCATTTTGTCTCCCAGACATATGAAGTCCCTTAAAGAGGCACCAGTGTCATAACTGTGAAAAAGAAAAGAATCCCTTCATGTTCCTAAAAACATGTCCTATTCTTTTGGGATAGAGTAGCCAGGCTGAGCCCAGAGTCTGCACCAGATGCATCTACCCAAGCTTTGAGATGTTGGTGGGAGCTTGCTGGGTTGTCCCTGAGGAGCTGATGTTGCAGAAGTGTCCAGCTGCTTATATGCGTTTATGTATAAATTTGGCTTCAGTAGTACAAGTGTTGTAAAGCTGACAGTACCAGGGTCTCCTCCTCAGAGCTGGCATCAGTCCTAAAATTATGATCTTCTTAATGTCTTCTGTGGATTAACAACTTGGCTTCCAGGTAGACATGGCTAGAAAAATAGAGGTAACTTGTACACGTTTTCCTCCTGTGCACGTTTCACTCTCTAACTCTCCAGCATAATTCAAAATATATTATGCCAGCGTGTGAAAGATTTTGTGGGTTTGGATGGGAGTAAGAAGTAAATCTTAGTGTTATTTACCTTCTCACTTTGATACTTCTTTTGACTGCCAAGCAAAGGTGCCGGTGACATTTGAAGTACAGTTAACTGATTTCAAAAAAGCTTTTTTTTACATAATTCTAGAGGCTTTTAAAAGTATGAGTGGGCTTTGCACAGCAGGTGGTGAATGGCAGTTGTTTGGGTAGAATAGGAATGAGAATATCAGACACCTCCACATTATAAAAGTTTCAAAAACAAAATATGTTGGGTCTGATATACGGCAATGCATATGAAATTACCTATTACTTTTTTATTCCTTTCTGGTTTTCTATTTTTTTTAAATTTCTGGTTATATTTCTTCCGTAGTTTTAATTTAATATAAGACTAAAAATATTTTAGATAAAATTAACAGTTTTAACTTAATATCTTAAATTAGCCTTTTCATCAATGATATAATTTTACCTTTAAATGTTTCAAAATTTGTACTTTTCATTTGTCAGTTTGATTAGGAAAGTAACGAAGGGGACATTGTAATTGGAAAAACTCTGAATTTGAGTTTGGATCTGACTTCTAATCCCATTTCAACCTTTATCATCTCAAAGTAGTAAAAACAGGGGTGGCTATTTACAACAGTTTTTAGTGTGAAATCTTGAGAAAGTCAATTTCTGCTTTTCAGCTCAGGAATTCATTGATTATTTTATTGAGACTTTTTTAAATTTCTACTATGTCCGAGACCATATGTTGGATACAAAGATGAATAAACCATAGTTAGACTCTTCAATGTGCCTTTTATTTAGAGAGGAGAGCAGGATATAATGTAAATAACCATAAATATGTATTGAGGATAATTTCATCAGATTCTGATCAATGTTTTTAGAATTTAGAGCATTTACAACAGTCAAGAGTTGAAGTACAAAAGGGAAGAGATCACTTTACTTATCTTGAGGAATGTCTAATATTTCTACAAAAGAAGAGAGATGGGAAGTCTCAAAGAATGATATGAGCACAAATTTGGAAAATAGAAAGTATTGAGTATGTGCAGAGGACTGCACCATTTTCAGTTTCCAGTAAGGGAGTATTTAGCAGAGTAGTGTTGAGATAAGGCTGGAAAAGAATATAAGCATTCCACCAGTACATAGCAAAGATAAAATCAAGAGATGTGGAGTAAGCCAGATAATAAAAAAATTTTCTTGATAACAAAATAAAAGAGCTTCCCTTAACTAAGTACCATGAGCCTTGAACACAGTGGATGTTAAACAAATATTAACTGGATAAATATCTTACCTCGTTTAGTTCCCCCAAGCAATTAAATGAACTAGGAATAATTATTTTCATTTTACAGATGAGAAAACTTATGAGTAAAAAGTAATTAGCAACTTGGGCAAATCCATACAACAATTACATTTTAGAACAGAGATTTGAAATCAGCCTCATTATATTCCAGTTTCTATGCTTATAACCTCTATACATTCCAGTGTACCCCAGGAAGGACATTCCAATACCATGATACTTACGGGCTCAAAGCTGCACTTGTCACTAAAGAAGTAGAGTGCAGAGCAGAGAAACCAGTTAAGGGAAATGATGTATTGAATCATCTTCAGATCTACCGCAAGATTGACTTAACACAGAGTTGATAATTCACTGATCTGAAGTTCCCATCCCCACTGATAGTTATAGCTAAACTCTGGGGTCGGGACAGCAAGCTAGATAGGTAAAATTAGAACGGCTATAATTGTTCCAAAAATTTTCACACTGTCTTCACTAAGTGAATTAATTCGTATAGAAATGAAAATTGGAGTCATTATTCTATAAAGAGTTTTCTTTATCTGGTCTGTTCAATCTACCCTTAATTGATCTGTTAGAATCCATTTGGTCTAAGTTTAAATCTGTTAATTCATCCTGACTCATGACTTTTGAAAGACAGTATAAGGATAAATTGAGATGAATAGAATCTACATTTTAAATTTAAAAACTAGATACTGCTATTTAAACAGTTAAATACATATAAACACATAAGTATACACCATATATAAAAATCTTATACAAGTGAGATTTCTCGTAAACAAATGTACAAGTATCTCAATATACACTTCCCAAGACACCCTCCCCCACCAATCTGGATGTGGCTCATTTTAATTCAGTTACCAATAACTCAGAGCAACAAGTACATAATCCTGCTGACATAGTTCAAGAATATTATAGGCTAAAAGAAGTATGCATATTTTGTGTTTGTCTTCATTCAAGCAATTGATATTCATTTTGTGTCAGTGTTGGTATGAGTCAGTCACTATGATAGTTTTTTCATATATGTCATATCATTTAATTGTCACCTATGTTAAAATTATGAAATTGAAATTGCAGTATCCCTAAGCTCCTTATGGCCATGGAACTCGGTTCTGGCCAGTGTGATTAGTCAGAAGTCCTTTGGGAGAGTGTCCTTCCAGAAAGGAAGGTGGTGCTTCACTAGGAGGAAGCTCTTTGCACTCTTCCTTCAACATTCTCTCCTTTCTGTTGGCTAAGCAGACCCCAGCCTCTAGCTGCTGCAGCACATTGCAATGGGGACAAAGGGCATACAAGAAGAGGAATAGAGCAAAAAGGTAAAAGGAACTTAGCCCGTAGATGTCAGATTGAGCCACCAGACCAGCCCTGGCCTTCATATTATGTGAGAAAAATAAAGCTGTTGTCTTTTCCAGCCACCGTTAGTTTTGACTAATAAAATTATTACACAGATAAAAAGTGAAAGGCTAGGACAAAACATGGGTATGAGTGACACCAATGCCAATATGTTTTTCTGTTTTGCCAAACTGTGTTCATATCCTTCAGGAACTCATAGATTTCATGGAAAGATAGGTAAGTAAACAGCTACAGTACAGTGGCTAGGATATTAGTGCTATAATTATTATAAGCAGAGTTTCATAAACACTTCTTTTCCCACATATGATTCTTTTTGATGGGCTTCTAGGTTTTGGAGAACTAATCTTGGAAGAATTCATTTGCCCTTTTGCCACCTTTAAATCTCTCTCTAGTCATCCTCCTATAATGTATCTCCTAGGGAGCAAGACAAATTTGGGTCACAAGATAAAGAAGGAAAATGTTCAAAAAGTTTAGAAAAAAAATAGGTCTTTACATGAAAGTTATTGGTTTCCTAAATTTATGTCTGGGTTTTTTTTTGTATATTTGTTTTCAGAGGTCATAGAATTATTTAAAATGTTAATAATTTTAATGTACATTAAAGGGTTGTTCAGAAGTTCAAATACATAGTATCATGCAAGCTGTTTATAAAATAGTATCAATCTCCAATCACAATTACAGTAGATGTTTCTAGAAATGTCAGCTGCTTTCTGGTTTGGATTCCCTCCATAACACCAATAGTAGCTTCTAATTGACATTTGACTATTCCACTTGCAGCTCAAGACAGATGGGTGTGTGTATGTGTGATATGAAAAGCAAGTTTTACCAATCTTCTTTTTCAAATCAAATCCTAGTCAGGTTTCACTGGACTTTTTGAAAAGATGTGTGTCTATTCTTCATGTGTAGAGTTTTTCTTCCATCTCTAATTGCAACCCGACTGAAAGGTTTTCCTTCATAGAGTCATTAAGTATGGCAGCGGGCAATTAGGAATTAGAATTTCAATATAACAGTTGTCCCTTTTGGAGGCCTATAGGAACTGGCGGTAAAACAATAATAAAATGATTTGGTTAGACAATACTCCAGTCTGACATCTGGAATTTTAAATGTGAATAATAAAACTAGGATTAAATATAAGGTTGTGTTTTAATTTACTATACTACTTGAAATTATGAAACCATAATCAACCACGAGTCTGAAGCTTATTGGAATTAAAATAATGCTTATAAAAAAGTCATTTAATATTCATTTCTAGCGCTGACCATTCCGAAGATTTTAAAAGATGGAGGAAGATATTTGATCTGATGAAGTAACTGAAAATTCTCTGTTCTTAAAGAGGACACTATGGCAATATATTTGGATAAAGGCGGTTCTATAAATAAGATCATTAAAATGCCTTTTGTTAATAGTAATCTTCTTTTGCATTTACAAAATGTGCTTCCTTCAAGAGGCTTAAAGTGCTTTTTAAATATCTGTGTAGTGCTTTACAGTAATTCTGTGAAAAATGAAACAGATTTCCTCTCTAAAAATGTCATTGCCAAAAGAATTTTCTCTGTGGGAATAAATGACCTAACGTTGAATAAATAGCCCCCAAAAATCTATTGCTACCTTCATCTGCCTCAAAGTGTACAGTCAGATCAATGGTCCCATTGAACTTTGCACTGGTCTGAAATCACCTGATGTATTTGACCAATTTTGGATGTGACGTTTTAAAAAGGAGTAGTCGATCATGTCTAATTTATCAGCTCATGTATCCCCCGCACTTCTTATATGTTCATGATTTATAATAGTTGTTTAATAAATATTTAATACCTGAAATAATATCAGATGATGACTATATAAATGCCGTAAAACGTGCACACATAAAGGGCTTGGAGATTTAAAAAATTTAATAGTGTTTTTATTGTTGAATAACAAACTTAGCAGTGGGTCGGGATTCTGGGTGGGCTTAACTGAATTCTCTGCTCAGGGTCTCCTGGGGTTGAAATCAAGGTATTGGTCAGGGTTGTGTAACCATGGGAATGATTATCCCATCATAGTTTGCTACATAATATAACCTAACCATGAGCATAACTACCCATCATATGAGCAGGTTACAACCACATTCAAGGGTAAATGGTTATATAAGGCCATCTTAGAATTCCGACTAGCACAATAAATAAGTGTGCATGCACACACATGCACACACACAGGGAGGCAAAAATCAAGGAAAGTCCTCATTTAAATATTGTTACTGTTTCTTTACCATTATCTCTTTTTAGGAATAAGAAAAGAGGATGGACAATTCTTTTCCACCTGTACTTCAGCTATTTGAAAATTGACCTATTTCATGGAACAAGCTAACGTATATTGAGTGCTTGTTACGTGCCAAACATTTATCTAAATTCTTTAAACACATTAGCTCATTTACTCTTCCAGAAACTGTATAAGAGAGTTAACATTATCTCCTTTTTTATAGTTGAAACATATGCACAAAAAGATTAAGTTGGGTGTCAGAGTGAACACACCGGTAAGTGACAATGATAAGATATTATAATAAACACATATTATGTACTCAATCAATGTAGCTATTAATTTGATTATTCTGTAGGATTATTAGAAAAGAAAATAGTATAGAAAAACCAAAAGAACACGAATATACACATTTACTTAACTAGCACTGTTGCTGTTTTATGTTAGAACTGGTCTAGGATATACCCATCCCAGAGGAGTAGAGAATCAAATAGGAAAAGGACTTCTAATTCAAAGTAAGTTCTGTTTAGCAGTGCTCGTAGAGCTGCCCAGCATCTCAGTCTATTGACTAAGAAAACCCAGGGAAAAAAGACCATATCTTAAAATGACCATAAAAACTAAAACAGAAGCAAACCACCACTGGGTAAGGATTCCATTATATTTAAGAAAGAAGATAGTGGATGAAAAGCATTCAAACCAGGTTTCATTTAGTGGCATGACCTGACTTTGACCTCATGAAAAGAAGCTAACTAAAATCATGTAAGACGATGCTTCGTTTCTCTCAAAGCTTGATTTTGGCTCTTCCAGTCAAAATCTGGGTCATGTCCTCTCCAGTTCCCAAGGGCTGATTGTGAGTTAGCCACAGTACTGTGTATTTTCCCCTTCTCTTATTACCGTGTGCCCTGCCCCAAGTATTAATTGTCCCCTCAACACACTGTTTTCATCTAGGCAGACACTGCGAAGCCCAACAAACAACTAGAAATCTGGACTCCATTCAGAATTGCTCTAGCAGGTGGAGGTGGCTGTGTAAGGAAAGAGGAAGCTACAGGAGGTAAACAGGCATTGTAAGAGGTTCAATACCCAAGATTCAAGTGGTCCAGGAGGAAACTCGGGAGGAGACCATGCCACACAATATGGTTTTTATAGGCATTGAAGTAACTCAGATCAGCGGAGACACAGGATCGTGTCTCTGAATTAATATTTTGTAGAATCCTTCATAAAATTTCAAGAAACTCTTTTACTCAGTGCTCAGGAGGGTTCAAGAAAATCAGATTTCTTTATGAAGAAATGTAGAGAATTATTGGTTATTCTGATTTGAAGGGGATAGGGCAGGAATCAGTTGAATGACTCAGACAGAGACTGTAATTGTGTGACACTTTTATTAAAATAATTTGATTTTTTTTTTTTTTTTGGTGAGGAATATTCTCCCTGAGCTAACATCCATGCCAATCTTCCTCTATTCTGCATGTGGGACACCGCCACAGCAGGGCTTGATGACTGGTGTGTAGGTCTGCACCTGGGATCCAAACCCACAAACCCTGGGTCACTGAAGCAGAGCGGGTGAACTTAACCACTATGCCACCAGGCCAGCCCAAAATAACTTGATTTTAAGATAAAGAGGCAATAGATCAACAGATGTTTGCCACTCTATTGTGAATAAAAATGTAATTTTCATTCTGTTCAAATAGATAAACATGGGACATAGCCAAAAAAGAAATGTGTGTGAGTTTCCATGGTTAAAAAAATACTATTATAAGTTTGCTGAGATGCAAAGAGATAATCAGCAAAAACATAAAACTGACTTAGAATTTCTTGATTAGTAGAACCTCACAGAGAATTGTGTTAATAGTTGACAAACAACATTGATAAACATTTTCGAAAGCCAATGAACATATGAAGGAGACAATACAAAGGATTGCTAATTCTTAGAATTTGTTACTATCCTACAGGATTATCTCTTCGTATCTCAGAATGAGAGTATGTTAGTTGACATACCAAACAAACCAAAAAAGTTTGTTGTAATTGTTGAATCATTTCCTATAATAATTGCTTTTTTAGCCCCGTGGTTGGTTTTAAAAGCTTGAATTATGAATACTTCATATTATAACATTTTCATATTCCATGTGCACATCTCATGCAAATTAACTTTCTTATAGCCTCACACTGACCTTTACCTCATTGAAGGAAATTAAATTGTAAAATGAATCTGCTTAGAAAAGTCTTTTTCAGAAAATGTCTCCTCTTCTACATTGTTGAAGTTTAAGAGAAACCTGTAGCATTCCAAGTCATCAATCCTCTTATATAATGAACTAAAAATCTAGATAATTAGTAAAAAATTAAAACATTTTGCTTTTCTCAGGATGAAAATGAAATAACAACATTTAGAATATTGGAATAGAGCAGAAAAGAAAAAAGTACTTGTAACAATTAGCGCCTAATGAATGTTTTCAGGATTTGAGAGTGCTTTTCACACCATAAACTGGTGTATTTGACATTTTTCTGACTGCTCAAAATTGGGGAAACAAATTTTGGGACAAAGACACTTCGATTCTGTAAATATCTAAAAATCCCCAATTTGTACTTCCAGTAATATGTTCACATATTAAGAAACCAAAAACACCTCAACCATCTAGAAACAGAAAAGATTTTCTTTTGGATGTAGTTACAAATAATAAACTATTTTCTGTTTTATCTGACAGTGTTTTTAGGCTCGCTTTTTTTTTTTAATTGCCATAACTGGTTTATAACATTATATAAGTTTCAGGTGTACATCATTATACTTCGATTTCTGCATAGATCACATCATGTTCACCTCCCAAAGACTAATTACAATCCGTCACCACACACATGTACCTAATCATCCCTTTCACCCTCCTCCCTCCCCCTCCCCCTCTGGTAACCACCAATCCGTCTCTGTCTCTATGTGTTTGTTTGTTGTTGTTTTTATCTTCTACTTATGAGTGAGATTATATGGCATTCGACTTTCTCCCTCTGGCTTATTTCACTTAGCATAATACCCCCAGTGTCCATCCATGTTGTCACAAATGGCTGGATTTCATCATTTCTTATGGCTGAGTAGTATTCCATTGTGTATAAATACCACAGCTTCTTTATCCATTCATCCCTTGATGGGTACTTAGGTTGCTTCCAAGTCTTGGCTATTGTGAACAAGGCTGCAATGAACACAGGGGTGCATGTATCTTTACGTGTTGGTGTTTTCATGTTCTGTGGATAAATACCCAGCAGTGGGATAGCTGGATCATATGGTAGTTCTATTCTTTTTTTGCGAGGAAGACCAGCCCTGAGCTAACATCCACTGCTGATCATCCTCTTTTTGCTGAGGAAGACTGGCCCTGGGCTAACATCTGTGCCCGTCTTCCTCTACTTTATATGGGACGCCGCCACGGCACGGCTGACAGGCAGTGTGTCGGCAGGAGCCCGGGATCCGAACCCGCGAACCCTGGGCTGCCAAGCGCGAACCTAACGGCTGCGCCACCAGGCGGCCCCGGTAGTTCTATTCTTAATTTTTTGAGGAACCTCCATACTGTTTTCCATAGTGGCTGCACCAATTTGTACTCCCACCAGCAGTGTATGAGAGTTCTCTTCTCTCCACATCCTCTCAATACTTGTTGTTTCCTGTCTTGTTACTTATAGCCATTCTGACAGGCATGAGGTGATATCATTGTAGTTTTGATGTGCATTTCCCTGATAGTTAATCATGTTGAATATCTTTTCATGTGCCTGTTGGCCATCTGTATATCTTCTTTGGAGAAATGTCTGTTCAGATCTTTTGCCCATTTTTTAATTGGGTTGTTAGTTTTTTGTTGTTGAGATGTATAAGTTATTTATGTATTTTGGATATTAACCCCTTATCAGATATATGGTTTGCAAATATCTTCTCCCAATTGTTAGGTTGTCTTTTCCTTTTGTTGATAGTTTCCTTTCCTGTCCAGAAGGTTTTTAGTTTGATGTAGTCCCATTTGTTTATCTTTTTTATTGTTTCCCTTGCCCGGTCAGACATGGTACTTGAAAATATGTTGCTAAGACCGATGTTGAAGAGCATACTGCCTATGTTTTCTTCTAGAAGTTTCATGTCTTGCATTCAAGTCTTTAATCCATTTTGAGTTAATTTTTGTGTATGGTGTAGGATAATGATCTACCTTCATTTTTTTGCATGTAGCTGTCCAGTTTTCCCAACAGCATTTATTGAAGAGACTTTCCTTTCTCCATTGTATGTTCTTGGCCCCCTTGTCAAAAATTAGCTGTCCATAGATGTGTGGGTTTATTTCTGGGCTATAAATTCTGTTCCATTGGTCTGTGTGTCTGTTTTTGTGGCAGCACCATGCTGTTTTGGTTACTATAGCTTTGTAGTATATTTTGAAATCAGAGAGTGTGATACCTGCAACTTTGTTCTTTTTTCTCAGGATTCCTTTGGTATGTGGGGTCTTTTGTTGTTCCATATAAACTTTAGGATTCTTTGTTCTATTTCCATGAAAAATGTTGTTGGAACTTTGGTAGGGATTGCATTGAATCTATAGATTACTTTAGGAAGTATGGACATTTTAACTATGTTAATTCTTCCAATCCAAGAGCACAGAATATCTTTCCATTTTTTTCTGTTTTCTTCAATTTCCTTCAACAATGTTTTATAGTTTTTAGTGTACAGACCTTTCACCTCATTGGTTAAGTTCGTAGGTATTTTATTCTTTTTGTTGCAATTGTAAATGGGATTGTATTCTTAACTTCTCTTTCTGCTACTTCATTAGTGTATAGAAACGCAACTGATTTTTGTATGATGATTTTGTATCCTGAAACTTTGCCATATTCATATATTATTTCTAAAAGGTTTTTGGTGGATTCTTTAGGGTTTTCTGTATATAAAATCATGTCATCTGCAAATAGTAACAGTTTCACTTCTTTCTTTCCAATCTGGATCCCTTTTATTTCTTTTTCTTGCCTGATTTCTCTGGCTAGGACTTCTAATACTATGTTAAATAGGAGTGATGAAAGTGGGCATCCTTGTCTGGTTCCTGTTCTTAGAGGGATAACTTTCAGTTTTTCTCCATTGAGAATGATATTAGCTGTGGGTTTGTCATATATGGCCTTTATTATGTTGAGGTACTTTCCTTCTATGCCCTTTTTTTTCAGAGTTTTTATTATAAATGGATGTTGTACCTTGTCAAATGCTTTCTCTGCATCTGTTGAGATGATCACGTGATTTTTATTCTTCTTTTTGTTGACTGATTTGTAGATGTTGAACCATCCCTGCATCCCTGGAATAAATCCCACTTGATCATGGTGTATGATCTTTTTAATGCATTGTATTCAATTTGATAGTATTTTGTTGAGGATTTTTGCATTGATATTCATCAGTGATATTGCTTTGTAATTTTCTTTTTTAACGTAGCTTTTTAATCTCTGATGATTTCTGAGGAAAATAAAATTGCAGGTTGTGTATTTTCTGTTAACAAAATCTCAGCTAGCTGCCTCCTAAAATTCACAAATGTGACCTTGTAATGCCTAGTGGCACTGATGCATTGTATATTAAAGAAGGGGGAGAATTTTGGACTTCCCATGCACAATTTATTTTAAATTCACATTGCATCTTATTTTCAAAACTCTGAAATCATATTATTACTGAGTGAGGGCTCACCACCCAATGCACAAAAGCCAATACCATGGTATGCTGGTCTTTGAAAGAAGAAGCAGTTTATTATGCAATTGATTGGTAAGGAAACAGAATGACAGGCTCTCAAATCTGTGTCCCTGATTCAGGGCTTGGGGCACAATTTATGAGATGAAGAGCAGGGTGCTCTGAAGTGTGGGGATGGATGATTGGAAGTAAGGAGAAGTGAGGTAATTGATGATCTGCACAAGCGTAGTCAAGCTCCACGGCTCTTCATAGGACGCATGCTCACAAAATGGTGGTGTTGGCGCAATCTGAGGATGGCGTTTTCAGCCCTTTGACGTCAAAAAGGTCACTTACTGGACATTTGCTCAACCCTGAGGGTTAGTGGTCTCAACTGGCCTGAACTGGACAAGGGGTCTCAGTTCCTGAAAAACCACTCTTAGTTACTCTGTTGATAAGATGGGGTCAGTTGAACTGTCCTAGAGGGCCTGTGGTTACAATATTACATGGACTTACTTCCTTTATCCAAACTTCCTGATTTAATTTTCACATTAAAGTGGTTTTGAATGTAACATTACGCAAGGAATCAAAAATAGAATACTGGTGTTTACTTTCACACCCAGGAATAGTTTTGTTTGTAAGTCAGTTTTAAAGGGAAAACACCTATAGAGAAAGAGTTCATAGATTTTAGAATAATC
Source organism: Tapirus indicus (assembly GCA_031878705.1). Classification (NCBI taxonomy): domain Eukaryota; kingdom Metazoa; phylum Chordata; class Mammalia; order Perissodactyla; family Tapiridae; genus Tapirus; species Tapirus indicus. Next base: position 23,239,355 of record CM062939.1, on the reverse strand, counting down.
TCAATAAACTATCACTTATTTTAGGAAGATGAAGTCTGAGAGATAATATAATCTGTAAAATCATATGGGACTCAATTGATTTTAGTTTTAAAAGAAGTAAAAGAAAGAATAACGTACAAATTAGTAAAATTATCAGACTTGATTTCAGGGGTTGTAAAACAAAAACTATAAGTGTATTCAATAACTGTTTAATAGTCTATAATTCAGCTACATATAACATATTAATATGTGTACAAAATTCTTTCCTATTTGAGGAAGTTTTCAGAGGTTAATTCTCTGGTTCTCCCAGAACCCTCTGCTCTACCCTACCCTTTGTCCCCATTTCTGTCAAAGTCTACATTTCCTTATGTGTGATTCATTGCTTTACTATGGTTTTAAATGCTCCTTTACTTTATGTAGCATAATTAGAAGTTTTTTAAAGGATAAAATCAAAAACTTTCAAATGTGAATATGATGTTACATTTGATATCTGAATCTTTTTCTTTCTTTTTGATGTAAAGTCTGGTCTGAATCATCACTTACCCTTTGAAGAGACTTGAGCAAATAACCCATTTTATGTCTTTGCTAAAGACTCAGACTTATAACATGGAAAAGAAAAATCAACCTCTGTGGTCTAAACTTACAATTTACATTTTCACTTCTTATACTGTTAATTTTAACCAGTATTAATCATTCTAGAATTTATTTTATAAATGTATCAGAATCTTGGAAGCAAGTATATGTAACCTATATAAAGTATTAAAGAGAGTTCCAATTAAGTCTTATAAAAATTATTCAACCAAATATCTAAAAATTAAGGTAGCTTCTATTAAAAAATGAATTTACAAAGTAACTCATTTAATATATGACACATATCCTCTGCATGAAAGCCAAAGACAGAACTACCTAAACTTAGTATTTTACAGTTGAGTAGTAATTAAATTAAAAATATAATTTTAATGTGAAACATATTATTAAGTATCTCAGCACTTCCAAAAATCTGGAAGTTGGGAAATGTGTAGATATACATATGTACGCATATAACTAAAAATTTAATACTATTATGAATTATGAATAACAAATTCAGATAGTATGCCAATAACCATAATTAATTTACTGCATTTTTCCATAAAATAAAAATTCTCCGAATTTTCATTGCTCCAAAGATTACTAATCAATTAAATTGTAGTGTCTTTAGCATTTTATAAATAAAATAAAATTAAGAAAAATTGACTTAATATAGTTTGCATTTCTTTCAACAATTGTGTATGTGTATATTACTAACATATTTATAATATCAGCAAAAATAAATTTGAAGGACCGAATCTAGTTTCATGTTGAGTTCTGATTAAGTTTTAATTTTCAGTAAGACAAACAAGATGACTTGTTTGACAGGATGGTGGATTTGGTATCCTCCTCTTATATTGTGTTTTATAAGAAACTCCTGATACTTGGTGGACACGAATAAGTTATTATTGATGACATGAATAAATAAATGATATTGGTTGATAGCTGAGTCATGTTTTCACTCAAATTAATTATTACTATTCTAGAGAGGACTTTATTATTCTGACATAAAATGTGAAAGGTTGGTGGCACATGATCTCTAAATCTCCTTCCAGCCCGAGTGATCAATGATGGAATAAAATTTAAGAAATCTGTAAATTGTCTAATGTAGGTTCCCAGTAATGAAGTGGATTCCCCTTTTCAGAACAATGTCATTGCTCTGAATAGAAAATTTCATATCTTGCTAATCTCTTCTTATTCAGAAACATCCCACAATGCTTTATTTGTAATAAAACACTGCCTTTTAGGAAGCATTGTTGTATTCGTGCCTGTCTTTCTGCTTTTGGACTTCCTTTACTCTTCCTCATCTGTTATCTTCAAATCTTTTGTAATTCAATAATTCTTTTTTTACATCCTCTATCTGGGATTTACCTCCAATAAATCATCATCTGTCTTTTTTGAGATTTGATTATAGTCTTTTCATGGCTCCATTGTTCTAGTTCCCATGGATATTGCAGGGGATCAGAATTTGCCATCCCAAAATGTGTCTCTTTGGCTTGATTATTTTTAAAAAACAAAAGACTCAAAAAGAAACTTTGACATATCCCCTCACTGCCTAAAAGAATTTAAGATAGAAGGCCTGTCCCAGGAAGGAGCTATCACCATAGATAACTCTGGGTATTGGTAGACCAAGAGGAAGCTTGCTAAGCTCATTTTATCAAAGTTCTCTCTCGGGTCACATTTTCTATAGACGGCCCAGCAAACATTTGTTTACCAACATTTGCTTTTCCATCTCTGTGTGAATTGCCTTCCTCCCCTCTGAAGTCCTAAGCCACCACTTTCAACATCCTCTTTTGTCTTTAACTGAAGATGGTGTTTAAGGTGATGGCTTCCACCATTTTGGCGAGTTACTCAGCTTTCCTGGGTTTCTCCCATGTACACGTTATTAAACTTTGTTTTGATCTTCTCCTTTTATTCTGTCTCATGTCAACCTAATTTTTAGACAAGCCAGAAGAACCTAGAGGGTAGAGGAATAGTTCTTCCTCCTCTATGATATCATAAGTATCATTTTTAAAGTTAAGAGAATTTATTTTTTCAAACATTAGTACTACTTTTTATTTTATGTAGCTTTTTTTGAGAAAGATTGGCCCTGCACTAACATCAGTTGCCAATCTTACTCTTTTTCTTTTTTGTTTTCTCCCCAAAGCCCCAGTATGTAATTGTGTATCATAGTTGTAGAATTGTAGCTCTTCTATATGGAATGCCATCTCAGCATGGTTTGATGAGCGGTGAGTAGGTCCACGCCCAGGATCCAAACCAGCAAATCCTGGGCTGCCAGAGTAGAACACATGAACTTAACCACTATACCACTGGGCCAGCCCCACTACTACTTTTAAATTTATTTTTTGTGATCACTAGACAGAATTATCTGATAATTAGTATTGATATTCAAAATCCATTATTTGAATAATGAACACTTTAAGTAAACTTTAAAAAGATAACAAAATAAACGTGCTAAAATGCTTACTTCTGGATTGGAAGATTAGAAGTCTTTTTTCAATTCATTTTCTTCATTTATTATATTTATTTGTCTTTAAGTTATACATAGAATTAAACATGATATCTCTTTGATATGTCTACTCTGTAGTACTCTTTGAAAGACATGATGTGATATTAAAGTAGAAATTGTTGTTTACATTACCACAATTTTCATTTTTTTATAAAGTATTCTTTTTGTCTGGAATCTATACATTGCTTTTTATTGCCAATGTATGTATCCATGAAATCAAGAGATTTTTTTTTCCATGTAACCTTTACCATTGACTTCAAGATCACTTGAAAATGCCTCAAACAAAATGAAATGTCCCTATCTAAGTTACTCCTAAATTTATAAAGACTTTGGAGATTCTGTATGAAAAATGAGAAAATGAAAATCAAATGATATCATTTCCATTCTTAGGCAGATACTCACATTGCTAGAATAAACACAATCAATAATATTTGCAATATGCAGGTATTAAAAAATGTTTTTTTTCAGAAACATGACTTTCCATTTATTTATTTACTTTTTTATACCATTCTTTTATTATTATTATTATTCTATTTTTTATTTTTGGGGTGAGGAAGATTAGCCCTGAGCTAACATCTGTGCCAGTCTTCCTCTATTTGTATGTGGGTCACTGCCTCAGCATGGCTGAGTGGTGTAGGTCCACACCTGAGATCCAAAGCTGCAAACCCAGGCTGCTGAAGTGGACTGCGCCTAAGTTAATGACTACACCACAGGGCCAGCCCCAGAAACATGATTTTTTAAAACATAACAATTACTATTTCATTGATTTCTTTCCAGTTACTTTTTATCTGTTATTTATAACCCTAATTCTCTAATCAAAATCCTCTATAAAGTATAATATTGTCTTATTATATCACCCCAAACATTTGCCTAAGGACTTTCTTCAATAAGGAAGAAATAGTGATATTGTGTGGCAGGGAAAATACACTTTACCTAGTAGACTGAAGAATAATTATAATCGTTATTTATCTTTTAAAAATCAAACTATTGATATATATATTTACATATATGTGTATATAACACCATGAAAATTTCTTTTACTTACAAATTCTTGGCAAAATAGCTACGTGTAGAAAAAAACTAAACAGACAAAAAACAGTATAAAAGAAAATATACCCTAAGTTGGCTAGCAAAAAATAAATTAATGCCCCAAATTGCAAGGTTATTGTTTCCTTCATAATTAAGTGATTTTTTTTTAGAGAATGTGTTTATTATTCACAGTAGATATGCTTATGTATACTATAGATAAATAAAATTTTATAAGTTGATTTATGATTTTTCAATGAATATACTTTGTGGTTTCAGGTATCATATATCTGATTTTTTGGTTGATATTCATTTATCACTGTCTCTCACTCTGCTTTTCACTTTTCTATCAAAAATTTACTTCTAAAGCTCATGTTAAGTAATTTTCTGTGAATAAAACCCAAATACATTTCTAGGAGCTCTACTTAAAAGGAGCCTGTAATGAATCACATTATAATGTGAATGAAGTTCATTTATCTATTCCATGAGCTTGGTTCAGATTTCCAGAGGCTGGCATTTTAAAGCAAGTTTCAATGGAGAGAGAGCAATTCAATACCTAACCCTATGCTATAAAACATACTCAGATGTATTAAGACAACATAAAGGTGTGACTCTGGTGTTTCACTACATTGTATGACACTATATTGCCATCTTTTAGAGATACGAATGTTTTGCATGTTTTATTGAAATGACTGGTTTATGTGTTTGCCTACATAGGAATAACACTGCGTGTAATATCCTCAATGATGAACTCTACACAACATTATTCACCTTTGCATTCCTACCTTCTGGTACAGTGACTGGAATGGAGGTGAAGCTACAGCAAATGTTTATTGAACTACAGGGGCTCTGCATGATTAAATAAGGATAAATTAGGTACAGGCTAAGCTATGGGTTATTAAATAAATGTGTTACTGGTATCATTGATACTGATTTGACCTCATTTGAGTTCATGTTTAAATATTCCAATTTGTACGCATGTGACAATAATAGTTCAGTGTTCAGCAAATAATTGTTGGGCTTCCCAAGTTGATGACAATCTTTCCAAAAGTTTTCCATTCTTTTCCTTGCTCTAGTAAATAGTCTATTAAGCACAATTTTGATATTTCTTTAGGAGCTCCCAATTTAACAATGTTTCAGTCTTCATTTTCTTCACAACTATTGTTTATTTTCTGTGTGTAGGTAAAGATATCAGAGATGAGACTGTAAACAGACTATCTGAAAGTTAATACTGTTGTTTTTACTAAATCTATGATATTTAAAGTATTTCCTTTGGTTGTTACTTCTAAAAGGTGCATTTCTACTACAGAAAATTCAATTAGAAGGCAAGGTTCCACAGAATCAGTAGATTTTCTGTAAAATGATTGTATCCTTTAAAATCACAGTTAATAATGGCTCTTTGTTTTTCAAATACAGTCTCTTACCACTAACGTGTTTATATATATGTGTATCCTTTTAGTGAGTTCTGTTTTTATTTTATGCAAAATTTGTGCAAGTTAGTGAGTCTACTGTGTTTCTCTTAAACAAATGAAGAAATTAGCTACTCATCTCCTAGCTTCAAAAGATAAGTGATATCTGCATCATCAGTCATAGATGGATTTGACAGTTGGGATAAATATGAAGGAATGTCTGGTTTAAAGCATGGCTTTCAGCTGCATATTGTAGAATGCAAAATTTATCAGAGAACATACCATGAAGACAGTTTCTTTCTCTCTCCCTTTCACTCCTTCTGTTTGATTCACTTGTGACTGTGCAGCAGCTAACAGTACCAATGAAATACACAGCATTCAATAAATATTTGTTCGTTCATTCAACACGTTACAGGGGGTGGGTATGGATATGTGATACTGCCTTTTATTTTCATGTTTGAAAAGAGTTCAGGCGATGTGGATGAACAAACGTGGTTAAATTGGCAAGGGTTTTTGTTTTGTTTTCTCTTTTAGACAGATGATAGTTAAAGAGCAATGAAATTATATATAAGGCCAGTTAATGTAACATGATGGAAGTAAATTTAATGTGTTTAAATTTAGTTCATGCTATCGTTAAATCTGTGAGCATTTCAGGGGTTATATATTTTCAATATGCTTTGTTCTCTTTTTCTCCTAAAGGAAGGCTACACTGCATGTAACTAAAAAGTTAAGTTTTTTTCAGCTTTGTCTTTAGAAGAATTTTTAAGCTTTTAATGTCCCAATATTTTGCATTTAGCTAAAATGTCATTATTTACTTTTCTGTGCAGTGCAAAATTATAAAAGATTTAGTTAGAGCAATAGCTGTCCTCAAATTTTGTTCAAGAAATCTCATTATTCTTAAAGGATATTTGTTTGATTTGTAACCTAGGCATTATTAGGAAATTTATATTGTAATTAAAATGTGATACTTAAATACAGGGAATAATTTCCATAATCCTGTCCATGGACTAAAGTCAATTAATCTATGGTTGGCACTTTACAAATATTTTTAAGTTTAGTCATCTTAGGAACACTGTAAATGTTTTATTCCAATATTACAATGAAAAATTGAAGTTCAGAATATTTAAATAACTTTCCCAACATATTGCATTTGATAAGGGGCAGAGGCAAGATTCCAATGAAAATATGTCACATTTGAAAGCCTTTACTCTGCTAAAATACTATACTGACTTCTTCATAATACTTCCTATGGCTTCCATCTGATTCCACAGTCATTTATTGAGCTTCTAGTATGTTCAAAATATGACAGTCTAGGTACTGACTTTTGTCTATGGGCTTCAAGATGCTTCAAATTATCTAATTCAACCCAACTCTATGTTTACAGACATTCTGTTTTTATACATGACTGGCCAAAAAAATGTAAGCTGTATTTCCTGTGATTTCTTTCCTCTCATGTGTTTCTAAGTTTTCTAAAAAATTATTTCCTATTATTAGACCAATATCCCATATTAATTTTTAGTCTGAAATTTTCCTTCATTAACCATAATCATTTGTCTCTGTTCCTTGTTTGGGCATCAATCAAGAGGTCCTTTGGAGAATATTAGGTGATCTACTTAGAATCGATATATGTTGGGACCATAAAGAAGATTAGAAATCCTGAGTGCTTATCTTGAAAAAATGTATAGGGTAAGGATGCTTAGAAGTCAAACAAATTTCTGAGGAGCAGACATCTGTTTAGAGAGTTGAGGTTCTCAGATTCTCAGGCTCTCATTGTATATTTCTGCAATTCCTTCAGCCAGCATCCAGTACTGTCTGCACATTTTTACTTGGCTTCTTTCACTTCTCCAATTGATTATTTTGTTTTCTTTTTTTAGCTACATCTCTCCTCTGCAGATACAAGCTCCTTAAAGTCGGGGACTAACTTCACAAAAAGTCCTGATAAGTTTTTGAAGGGTGTCATTGAATATTTCATAATTTAAACAAGACATTGGATGCTTCTGAAAAGTATGAAAAATGAAAAAGCTACGTAACACATATCTGTGGTCCTCAAACAATGCTGTTGAAATCAGCCCATGATTTTTTCTGATGAGATCAGAGAGCTTGTATTAAGTCTTAATTCTGTGTATAAAGCAATCAAACTCTTTGAAAACAGACAGCCACAGAAAAAGAAAATACAAATCAGCCAAAGAAAAATTAAACGTCACTTTCTTAGTTGATCTTTGAAATGCACGATACTTTGTTTTCAGATTTGCAACAGAATAAGGAATCGATTTAGCATTAAGATCAGTGACAAAATATTTCAATTAGTACTTTCTACCCCAATATCATTCTAAAATAAGATAATATATCTATGTCTCATTTGATGACAAGAAAGATAATCAAAAATCAGTGAGAGCATTTAGTGGTCAAATAAACAACTGTATGAATGGAGAAATTAAAATATTTATTACTACAGGTGATCTACAGTTTTTATATTTTACACGTCAACTAAAATAACATTTGCCAAAGTCAAATGAATGACATCTTTAAATACAGACATTTACAGACCATGCAACACACATCTAAAATTAAATACTTCCCTAAAGTAGAGACATATATACTTATTAGCATAACCTTATTTGAACAATATAGTATTAAGGGATTCAGTAAGATTTGGAATAAGAGTGTGATCCATGGAGGGACACTTTCTGAATCTGAGCCAGTGCAGCAGATGCCCAAGTCTCCAGGACCTTGGACTCCTTGCTTCTTTACCTATTCTCATTTCTAATTTTTGCCCTGATCCTAAAAAGCCCAGAAATGAAGGCTAAGTACTCCTAGGATAAACCTCCTCTGGTCATCATTCAAATGACCGACTGCCCACTATTTTAGTAGCAAGTTCTCTTTACAGATGAAAAGATGCTCCACTCAGTCCCAACATGGAGCCATGCATCACCCAGTCATGTTGCTACGACCAGCAGAAGTGGGCTCCATGTATCTGGGTAGGTCCTTGTTCACTTAGGAATGAGCCCAAATGTGGACCGCATTCTCAATTATCAACCTAGATTGTACTTAGCCTGGAAGTTCTGTAGAGATGAATGAGTCCTCCCAAAAATTCCTATGGCTGGCTTATAACTAGAAGTTTAAAAAATTGCTATTCTTGAGCCAGGGTTAGTAACCCAAGAACAAATGCTTGTCCTCTCCCATTGTAAGAACTGGATCACTTCTGTGCTCTCTAAAACTGAGATAGAGTCTTCATCCTTATGAAAAATGTTGTCTGAATGTAAGAATATCTGATCGTTATGTTGTTTATATCTAGAAAAAAATCCAACCTAGATATTTGGTCAAACTGTTGACAATTTTACAAAAGCTTAACCTTTACTTAACTTTACAATCTTAAAAATACATTGTTATTACTTCCTTACTACCTTTTAATTAAGTAATAAGTTTTCTGATTATGAGTGGAGTGAAGTCAAATGGAAGGTTTTACAGAATGTATTGGCAGATACAGTATGTATTGTTAGAATAAGAGTTTTGATTTACATTTTTAAAATCCTTTCACATGACGTATTTTATTTTAAAAGATGTACCCATTTGTTAACATAAACATGCTATATCTTACAAGCAGATATACAAGTTTGCCATCAAAATGAGCAAGATTAATTTTCTTTATAACCAAATGGCAACATCTGACTTTACATCCTGGAATTCATTGTAGGTGAATGAACGTGATCGTCTTCTAAGATTTGTTGGTCTCTGAGGTCTTCCTTCTATCAAGTCTAAATAGATGTCAGATTTCAGAAAACGTGTATAACTGTCTTGTTCCATCAGCTGATACACTCTGCTTTGTGCAGCATCAAAACTGTGGAGGGTAGGTTGAGTGATACTCTTAGCAATGGTTTCTTTGGTGTGAAAATCAAGGTTAACCTGGATAGTAATAAAAGAAAGTGTAATTGTAGCCAATCTACTTAAGTAAACATGCTTGACAAACAAACAGTACAGCACTGACCCAGTGTTGGAGTGGGCATAGTGCACTTGGGTACTTTTCCTGTTAGGGGTCTAGAGATCCCATGATTTACTCTAGGCTGGCATTTCATCCAGCTCTTCTCTCCCTATCCTCCTGGTCTTTCTCACTCTCTGCCAATTTAGAATAATGGAATATTAATGGTAAGTATCATAGAGATCACTAGGTTCAAGTCATTTTCAAGTGGAAACTAAACCTGATAGAAATTAAATTATTTTGCATGAGGGCACACAGTGAATTTGGGACATATTTGGGATTTCAGTGTAGGGCTCTTGTTTTATCCCAGTGCTCTTTTCTTTGTATTATGATGTTTTCCTACAAGCAAACATGTGTTGAAAATGAATATCTTTTAAAGATATAAAATGTGTGTGTGTGTATATATATATATATATATATATATATATATTTTTTTTTTTTTTTTTTTTGGTGAGGAAGATTGTCCCTGGGCTAACATCTGTGCCAGTCTTCCCCTATTTTGTATGTGGGACGCCACCACAGCATGGCTTGATGAGCAGTGTGTAGGTCCATGCCGGGATCCAAACCTGCAAACCCCAGGCTGTCAAAGTGGAGCGTGTGAACTTAAACACTACGTCACCAGGCCAGCCCCATAAAATATTTCAGTGCTTTTTATCACACCACTAATGACATATCTAGTTCTGATGTGGTGAGTTTTCTGGAAGAGGTTCTTCCTTTTCCCTGGTGGGTAGCACCATACAACCAGCTGCCTTTGTTTACCTGTGTATAAGATGTTGGCCACGGGGAAGACAGAATAATTCATTGCAACACAAAACATACTGATACAATGAAAATAGCTATCATTTCATGTGGAACAGTATCTACATGGACAATACTACCTCACGGACAATACTAATTTACAGTCAAACAGAACTCTTAACAGTGATAGACGACCAGCTCTACCACTTCTATGAAGAGACACTATTTATTGAACACATAATAAAAATATAGAAACTCTGTTTAATTCACATTTGCGGATACTCAAGTAATATTTTCTAGTTTTATAGCCATTTTAGCAATTGTTTCACACAATTACCTCATGCTGAGCTTGCAGTCAAAGAAAATCACTATTGTATTTTTACTTGAACCATCACCAAATTAGATTTACCTCATCTCTCTATTATGAAATTTTCTTTTAGTCTACCTTAAGGTGGATGGATAATCATTTTGGGGCAAACAAACCTTGTATAGGCAGATGAGCAGACATTAAAATGGTACATGATGCAAACTTCTTGATTTCTCCTGCCTTCATCACTTATAGAAACTTTCAGTTTCTACGAGAGGTTGCTTGCACTAAGGTGACTAATATGATAAATGAATGGATCTAAATGTTGCAATTAATTACATTCACTCTTAGTCTAGAATAAAAATAACCCCGAGGAGTGACTTCAATTATACCTTTCCTTCCTTGGTAATATATTACAATGCGTTCTGTTTGTATGTAGAAATCCATATAAATAACCACCATTTTTGCTTCAACAAAATCCTGGCCTTTCTGGTAAAATATATGGGCATACCAATTTGATGAAGGCAGATTCTCAAAAAAATTTCAAACAGGTATAAATTTTTACCATCGTCTTTACCTCCTGTGGAGCATCATTCTGTATAAATTTCTCATATATTGCTTTTGCTTTAAGGGTAATTTGTTGAGGGTCTTTGCTTTTCTTGAAATCTTCACAAGCTATCCAAAATTCAATGTTTTCCTCACTGAATTCAGTTTTAAGAAATCTGGTAAAAGTCTCCAGTCCATCTACCAAGAAAAGAAACAATATATTTTAACTATAAAATATTAATGCTGAGAAAATGCACTACTTGATATTAAAGTATAGCTGCAAATATTAGCAGAACAGCCATGCCTTCCATCTAATATAGCACAGTAGCATACATCTTGCAGAGTGTGGAAGAAGGATCTCATATTAATTAGCGGAAATCTTCACAACTATGAAAGGGAAGTATCATTCTTATTGAAATGACGCTAGTATCATACTTAAACCTAAGTAAGAGGGACTCCTACACTGGATCTCACTTTGGGTCTCTTTCAGCTGTGCGTCTCCCTGGGGTGTATGTGTGGGGCGTGTTATTCCACAGAGCCAAGAAACCATTTCACCTGGAGCCCATCCCTTGACTTCTAGTCCATGCTTTTTGTATTCAGGACCCTGGAATTCCTCATGTAAAGGCTCTGTGTTTACAGAATTTGCATAGTCCTCTCCAAGTTCATCCAGCAAAGGCACGCTGACCCAGTGGTATGCATACCCTTAGGCCTGAGTGTGGACAGGACTTGAATTTGCAGCCTGCAGGTGTCCACCCAAATGTGCAAAGAGTCCTCTCACAGTGTGGAACCAAACCATGGGTGGAAAGTTAAATAAGGGAGACCACACTTACAGGATAGAACTGTGAAGAGTCTGAGGATTTTAAATTCAAACCTAATTTTCCAAGTGGTTATACAGTATATTTGTCCAAATAGAAGAAAAAAAAATGTATATTTTTAACAGTTTGCCAGTTTGATCTATAACTTTTAAGCATTTCAACATATAGTATGGGGCCTCCATTTTTGCTGTTGTCCTATTTGAGCCCCATCAACATCGGGGGCAGGTATCAAGTCTGGTGGAAGATCACCAGGGTTCGAATACACATTCAGCTGGTTAGTACACTGCCCTGAGTGAACTACTTTTCCTTTCTGTGCCTCAGTTTCTCAATATTTAAAATTAAGATAATGATGATACTTACTTGATAGAGCTGTTTGAAGACTTAAATGTGTTGAGATATGCGAAGTGCTTAAAACAGTGACTGGCACATAGTAAGTACTCTTTATGGGTTTTGATGGTGTTGATAATGGTGATGATGATCTTGAAGACTATCATTTATTTAAGGCTCAGTCAGGTGAAGTTTACATAGCTAAAAACGTGGCAGACTCAGGATTCAACCCTAAGACAATTTGACTTTAAAACTAGTGATTTTTCAACTATTTATGATATTCTACTTTTTTGGGCTTATAGGCATTTTTAAAAATTAAACTTCTTTGTTTTGAGAAAATTATAGATTCACACACTGTTGTAGGAAATAATAGAGAGAGGTCCTAATGCACTCTTTATCCAGTTTCCACCAATGTACCATCTTGCAAAATTATAATAGAATATCACAACTAGGATAATGATATGGATATAGTCAAGATACAGAACATTCCTGTGATCACAAGGATGTCTCATGTTGCTTCTCTATAGCTATACTCACTTCTCTCCCACAACCAATCCCTCCTTAAACTCTGGGAAAAACTAATCTGTTCTCCATTGCTATAAGTTTGCCAATTCAACAATGTTATATGAATGGAATAGTACAGTATATATTGTTTGGGATGGCTTTTTTCACTCAGTATGGTTCTCTGGAGATTCATCCAGATTGACACAAAAAATCAATAATTTGTTCCTTTTCATTGCTGTGTTGTATTCCATGGTATGGCTATACCAACATTTGTTTAACTATTTACTCATTGAAGGACATGTGTGGGGGGGTTGGCTATTACTAATAAAGATGCTATAAACATGTATGTATAAAATTTTTTAATGTAAACATAAGTCTTTGTTTCTCTGGGATAAGTCCCCAGAAATGAAATTGCTTGGTCATAGGGTAGTCATAATATAAAAGAGCGCATTGTTGAAGCATTGAGAAAAGGGAAAATTTTTCCTTCTGGATTTTTCAGATAAGTTTTCTCAGAGAAATTCACATTTGAGTTGGACATAAATGATTTTTAGCCATCTTTCTTTAGATTTGGTCTCACTCTCTAGTTATGGCCTATTTCTGTTTCTGCTATCACAGGTAAGTTATTACATAGGGAAATTTCATGAGTCTTGTCTAGACTTCTCAGCTGGTAATATTTGATAATACTGACCCCCTCCTTTTTGAAATACTCTTCATCCTAGGGTTCAAGGACACAGTATCTCCTAATTCATACTATCTGATCACTTTATGCAGTCGCCTGTGGTGGCTCAACTTCTGTTCCCTGGTTAAACATGATGTTTGCTGGGATTCTGTTCTTTACGTTCTTCTCCTTTTCTCTCCCTTTCTATCTCCTTTTACTCTTCTCTGTCCTCCTATCTTCTCCTCTTCTGACATTTTTCCTGAAACTCGTTTTTCTCTTACTTCCCACTGGACTTTACACATATTGCTGGCTCCTGAAGGCAAAATGAGGCATTACAAACAATCTTGGAAAACAATAAAGTTTCTCTGAGTTAAATTTTGACATGATTAATGTTTAATAATAATTTTATATCATTAAAAGATTTTAATCTTGGGTGGGCCAGCTCTGTGGCCTAGTGGTTAAGTTTGGTGTGCTTTGCCTTGACAGCCTGGGTTTGGCTCCCGGGCACGGACCTACACCACTTGTCAGCAGCCATGCTGTGTTGGCAACCCACATACAAAATAGAGGAAGACTGGCACAGATGTTAGCTCAGGGTGAATCTTTCTCAGCAAAAATAATATTTCAATCTTATTGCAAGAAATCGTTAAAAATCTTTTTCTGTTGACTTCAAATATTCCTCCAACTGATCTATATCTTTCTCTTTACAAATATAAAGTCTTTTGAGTAAGTTCTCTACTCTTGATCTTTTAATACCCTCCACTTCATTTACGTCTCACACTAAAATGTGGTTTCTACTCAACACTTTACTCATATAATTTTTACCAAAATGACTTACTGTTATATTCAGTGAGGTTTTTTTTTTCCCCCAGTCCATATGTTTCTCTCTATGACAGCAGGCACAGTTGAGATATGTCTGTAATTTCCTCCTATGGCACCTGCACTCCTGAATTTCCTCGTATACCTCTGACTATTGCTTCTCTGAGTCTTTCTCAGTTTATCCTTCTTCATCTTTCTTTTTCATTCAATTTCCTGGGCAATCACTTCAACACTCCAACACTCAGATAAAATGAATATGCTGACAATTCTCAGAACTCATCTCCAGTCCAGATCTCTTTTCTGAGCTCCAAGCTTATATCAACCAACACTGGTAAACATCTCTACTGAATTTCCCACCAGAATAATCATGTGATAGCCGAATTCATCATCTTCACCCCAACCCTTCCCAGAATGTTTTCCATTCAATGACACCATCTACTCAACAACTTAAACCAAAACCCTGGCATCCTCAGGGATCCCCAATTTTCCTCTCACCCCACACCCAATTGATAATCAAATCTTGTCAATTTTACCTCTTTCATATATCATACATCTGTCTTTTTATTTTTATGCAATCTGGAATTACTTTTATTCAGACCAGAATTATCTTTCCCATAGATTTTTATAACTACCTTCTAATTGGCTACTCTGACTCCAGGTTCCCTCAGCTTTCCCATCACCCACACTCCTAGTTTATTATCCACATTCTAGTCAGTAATATTGTTCTATAGTGCAGATTTCACTAAGTTTCTTCACTGTTTAAAATTGTCCAGTAATGCCCTTCATCTCTCTCCACTGTCTTTTTCACACTCTAACGTCCAAGCCCAGAGAAATACTTAGAGTTCCACGTGTCTCCATGGTCCCACATCTCTCAGCTTGAGCTTCCGTTGGAAACACTTTTCTCTTCCTACTCCAATTTTATCAATCTAATTCCATCAATCTAATCTGTACCATCCATTCAGGTTTAAATTAGAGATCATCTTCTCTGGAAAGACTTCACCAATCTCTCAAGAGCGAGTTGGGTGTCCTTCATGTTATGACTTCCTAGTATACTGGGTAACACTTAAAATATTGTGCTGCAGTTGCTTGCTCACTTTTGTTTCTCATGCTGCACTGTGAGAGAGAGTCATGAGATGGAAATCCTTGTCTAATTTGCCACTACATACCCAGCATGAAGAAATCACTCAGTAATTACTTATTGAAAGAAATAATGGAATGTATGAGAAAAATGCAAAATTTCATTAAAAATACGAGAGTTCTAGAAAATGTTTTGTGTTTTTTAATGACATATCAGTTCTCTAATGTTTACAAGAGAAATTGTCAATCAGAGCCAGTAAGCATAAAAAAAGCAAACAGCCAACAAAGACAAAAACCCAAAAAATCTTGTCCTATTGTGAATATGGACACACAAATATATGAAATTAACAATATACTAGTCCATTTAAGAAGTCAATCCTTATCTTACCTTGATGTCATTAAACATTTAATTAATGTTCTCATTTCAAGCTTGTCAAGCAAAATTTTTATTATGATTTGGCCTCTTTTTGAGCACACAGAAATGACTACCACTGAGAGTTTTATTTCTGAATCTGTATTATTATGTTGGAATGTGGCCTCATGAGCTTTGCCAATGTGAGCCTTCTCCTGAGAGTTGGGTCCTTCCTGGCACGTTAACAAGACGACAACATCAATATGCAGAACTGGCAAGGTTGGAATTTGTGGTAAATGCCAGCCTATGTGGCTTCAGACAAGCAGATAAACTTTCCTGGGGGTACACTGTTCCCTTTTGGATATCACTGTGGGTTATCCAAACATATTCCTAATTCCAAAGTGTATTCCTAACTTTGGTCAACTATCTTATTAAAGTAGTTTGTTTTCATCCTGAATTCCCCACTGAGCAACACATTCATTTATCGAAAAATTGTTTATTGAGCACAAATTGTGATCCATTTTAGGTACTAGGGATCCAGGAGTAAAAGGTTGGCAAAGCCCTTGAACTGATGTTTAATCTAGAGTCCCTCCTTAAATAGAAAGAAATATTACTATTAAACTGTAAAGAAGTGGAGGGTCATGACAGAGTAACAGGAACCAAACTTGCCCTCTGACTATAAATAACTATAAAACTGGACAAAATATCACGGCAGTAGTTTTCAAGCACAATACAATTGGCAACAGGGCCTAGAAACAGTGTGAGAAGAGAAGCATACAAAGTGAGCCTACATTTGGTCTGGCTTTTTACCTGGGGGCACGTGTAGGACTGAAATGCATGGAGATGTAGCCCAAACAAAGTAAAAATTCTCCTTAAGTTGAGGAGACGGGGATAAGAGACTGGGATCACCGTATGTTTGGAATTTGTGGGTCAGAGCATGAAAAAAAAGAGAAGCACGCAGAGCGGGCCTGGAAGTCTGCATGCAGGTGCCCTGCAGATCCTTGAGGGAGGGTGAGCCTGTACATGGTGAACAAACTTTGTGAAGCCTAGAAGAGTATTAGCTGCTGTGGGGCTGAGAGTTAAATGGAGATGTGAGAGTTTGCATGGATCGGGGAGACTTTGGAGTTCTGGCTCAGCCAGAGCAGAGATATCCAACAAAGGCTATGCTTTTGGTATAAACACTATGACTAAGGGCAAGGGCTTTGTCCTAGTACTAAGACAAATCAGAAAGAGATTGGTTTTAAAGGCTCAAATTGGCCAGAAAGAGTCAAGAGGGTCCACCCATGATTTAACTGACTGACAGGAAAATAATCCAAGACTCTTTAAAGGAAGATAACATAATCTAGACTCCTGTAGCTTCCTCCATGGCCACAAACAATAAAAATTTATTAGGCATACAAAAATGTCTAATATGACCCATTATCGATAACAAAAGCAGTCAATAGAAACTGACAATGAGGTACCCAAAATGTTGCAAATAGCACACAAGGACTTTTAAAAAGCTATTGTTAATATGTTTAAGAATGTAAAGCTTAAAACATATATGAGTGTTAATATTTAAAACATATATGCTAACATTTAAAACATATGTTAACTTAAAACATATATGTCTTAAAACATATAGACATAACGAGTGAATAGATGCAGAAACTCAGCAGAGAAATTGAAACTATAAAAAACAATCAGATGGAAATTTTAGAACTGAAATGGAAAATATCTGAAGTAAAAAATTCATTGGATGGGCATGACAACAGATTAAAATCTGCAGAAGGAGGGGTAAATGTACTAGAAGACAGTTGGATAGAAATTATTTAATCTAAGGAAGGCAGGAAAGGAGGAAAAGAGTAATAACAGCAAAAAAAATTATGATACAAACAAAAAAAAATAGTAAGAAGTTAGGTACAATCCCATCTATATCAATGATGCCATTACATTTAAAAGGACTACACACTCCAATTAAAAGTCAGAGATTGTCAGACTGCATTAAAAATTAAAACTAGACTATATATTGGCTATGAGACACATGTTAAAAATAAAGTATCAAGAAGGTGAAATAAAAGGATGAAAATGATACATTACACAGAGGTTAAGCATAAGTAATCTGTATAAAAAAATCTGACGTGGCCTGACAAAGTGACTTCAAAATAAAAGGGATTTCCATTTCAAAATTATGAAATGATCAATCATTACTAGTAAATAACAACCGTAAATATATATGGACTTAATTGCAGAGGTTTAAAATACATGAAGCAAACTGACAGAATTAAGGAGTAGAAAAATTCACAATTACAGCTGTAGACTTTTTGTGTGTGTGTGAGGAAGATTAGCCCTGAGCTAACATCTGTTGCCAATACTCCTCTTTTTGCTGAGGAAGATTGGCCCTGGGCTAACATCTGTGCCCATCTTTCCTCTCCTTTGTATTTGAGACACCTGCCACAGCATGGCTTGATAAGCAGTGTGTAGGTCCACACCTGGGATCCGAATCTGTGAACCCTGGGCCACTGAAGCAGAGTGTGCAAACTTAACCACTATACCACCAGGCCGGCCCCAGTAGATTTTAATTCTGTTTGCTCATAAATTTGTAGAACAAGTAGACAGAATATCAGTGAGAATATATAAAACTTAACACTATTAACCAAATTGACCTAATTGGCAATTATAAAACACTCTATCCAACACGTCTTTTCAAGTGCATAAGGAAGATTATCCAAGAGAGACCACATGCTAGGATATAAAATGAATCTTTAGAAGATTTCTATCTTACAGAGTATGCCCTTTGCCCACAAGGGTTTTAATCAAAAATCAGTACTAGTAACATATCCATAAAAAACCCAAATATTTGGAAATAAAACAACACACATAAATAATTCATAAGTCAAAGAAATAATTACAAGATAAATTAGAAAATATTTACAATTGAATTATAATGGAAGTTCAGCACACCAAAATTTGTGGGATGTAGTTTAAACAGTAGTTAGAGTGAAATTTATGGCACGAAATTCTCTGCTAGTAAAAGAAAGGATATAAAAATTAAGATCTAAGTTTCCACACTAAGAAGCTTAGAAAACAAGAGTAAATTAAAGCCGCAGTAAGTAGAAGGAAAAAATAAAATAAAAACAGACCCAAAGTCTATATAAAAGAAAACAAACCATAGAGAAAATTAACTAAGCTAAAAGTTGGTTCTTTGAAAACATTAATAAAATCAAACCCCTAGCAAGACTGTTTCACAGTAGGAAGCAAATTAGAGATATTACAGCAGATCTTACAGATATTACATGGATAGTAAGTGAATATTATGAATGACTTTATGCCAATAAATATAATTTTATTAAAATGGGAAATTGTTTCTAAAAAATAAAATCTATCCAAACTGACCCTGAAGAAGTGGAAAATCTGATAACCCTAATTCAATTAATAAATAGATTTTATAATTAAAATACCCCCCCTCTAAAAAAGATCTTTGGGCCCAGATTTGGTGAATTCCATCAAACATTTAAGAAAAAAGTAACCTAATCTTACACAACTTCTTCCAGAAAACAGTGCAGGGATGAATACTTTCCATCTCATTTTTTTTTTTTTTGTGGGAGGAAGATTAGCCCTGAGCTAACATCTGTTGCCAATCCTCCTCTTTTTTCTGAGGAAGACTGGCCCTGGGCTAACATCCGTGCCCATCTTCCTCTACTTTATATGGGATGCCACCCCAGTATGGCTTGACAAGCGGTGCATTAGTCTGTGCCCAGAATCCAAACCTGTGAATCCCAGGCAGCCAAAGCCGAGTGGACAAACTTAACCGCTACGCCACTGTGCCAGCCCCTCCATCTCACTTTAATAGGCTCAGATAACTAATACCAAAATCTAACAAATATATAACACCTCCCACCTCTCCAAAATAAATAAAGACTAAGAAAAAAACAGAAAATTATAGACCAATATCCCTCATGATCACAGATGCAAAAATTTTGAACAAAATATTAAAGACTCAAATTCAGGGAGTTTATAAAAAGAAGAAGCAAACATTCTAGCATTATGGCTGAAAAAAGTTGTGAAATAAAGCTTTCCTTATCTGCTCAACTCACTTTCACTTATATTTATTTCTTGTATTCACTGCTCTCTAAAACTATTCCTTGTGGTCAGTGATTATTCCTAATATGGAAGGTTCCATATAGAAAGCAGCAAGAAGAATGAATTGCTATTGGTAGAATTATGGCGATAACTCAGAGGTTTTGCATTTATAACATGTTTAAAGGTTTAAACTAAGTGCTGTTTATCTGCATCACCACATTTAATGTTTACAACAGATGCCTGGAATATGTCCTATGTTCATTTTCATAGATGAGGAAACTAAATTTCAGATAAGTTCAGTCACCCCAGATCTCACTTTTCAAACACAAAAAAAATTGTAGAAGTGTATCTTTCTCAGGAACACAACACTTCCTGTGGTAGGCAGGGAAACAGCCCTCCAAAGATGTCAATTCCCTAATCCCCAGAACCTGTGAACATGTTACCTTACATGGAAAAGAGGATCTTTGCAGATGTGATTATGGTTAAGGGCCTTGGGGCAGGGAGATTATTTTGAATTAACCAGATGGACTCAATCTAATTACATGAATCCTCAAAAGTAGAAAAGGAAGGCAGAAGAGTGGGTCAGAGAGATGCAATATGATAAAGACTGTTGCTGACCTTGAAGATGGAAGAAGATGGTCATGAGCCAAAGAACGTGGTGACTTCGCGAACGTGGCCCTCAGTTTAAAGCTAGCAAGAGAATGGAGAACTTGGATGCAAATTGCAAAGAAATGAATTCTTCCACAAACCTGAATGAGCAGGAAAGGAATTCTCCCCTAAACCCTCAAGAAAGGACTGCTGATACCTGGATTTTTTTCCGATAAGACCCATACTGCACTTCTGACCTACAGAACAGTAAGAATATAAATTTGTGTTGTTTTAAGTCACTAAATTTGTGGTGGCTTGTTACAGCAGGAACACAAAACTAATACAATCCTCAAATGCTTTACATACCACCATTTATTTTTCCTATATATAGAACCTGTTCTCTTTGTCATGAAGCATCACTTTTTTTTTCATGTTGTAAGCAATCTTTTGAATATAGTAGAGTTCCAGGAACTTAATGTTTAAGAAATCAGTACTCAGGGGCCAGCCTGGTGCTGTGGTGGTTAAGTTCACACCTCCGCCTCTGGTGGCCCAGGGTTCACAGTTTCGAATCCCAGGCGCGGACCTACACACTGCTTGTCAAGCCATGCTGTGGTGGCGTCCCATATAGAGTAGAGGAAGATGGGCACGGATATTAGCCCAGGGCCAATCTCCTTCAGCAAAAAGAGGAGGATTGGCAACAGATGTTAGCTCAGGGCTAATCTTCCTCACAAAAAAATAAAAAAGAGAGAGAGAGAATCAGTAGTCAGAAAACAACATGATAACCTACAAATATTTTCTAAGTATTCAAGTATTGGATGACTCCAACAACTACCATAATGGAAGAATCATGTGGATTTCTTCCACCCCACTACTCCTTCCATTGGTGTTTTCATTGGCGTTGAGGGGAGATTTTGCCATTTCTTTTCCTCAGTAAATTGACCCCGAGCACCAGTTGTTACTGGTTAAATGTTAGTAAAGAAACTAGGAAGACAAGCAAAGGTCAGGCTCAACAGGAATTTGAGAAGGCCTGGTAAGACTGCAAAGTAACTCAGATCTCATCTACAGTCACTAGATGCTAGTGAGATAATTCCTAGTCAAAACAACAGTCTTATGGAGGCCTCAGTGCTAAGCGCTTCCTGAATGAGTCAAATTCTAATCGCTGAGAAGAAGCAAGAATGATCAATGTGGATGATATTAACTTTTCTTCTTATTTCTCTAACTCATTTAGTGGTTGATTTCCAAGATTTATTTCTCACGCTGAGCCGTGCACTTTTCTGAGAATGTAGACAGGAAATATAAATGGATAATGATTCTTTGAAGCATTTTGACAGATCGAAGATTTTCCCCCAAATACCTAAAAATGTGTATATTTCAGAGTAAAATTAATGACCTATCTCTGTTTTTAAGATTTTTAAACCAAGATAGCTGCTAAAGTGAATATCAGGGAGTCAGACGTGCTGGTTTTACCATGGCTATTAGCACACCAGCGCTCACAGGGTTATTGATACTTAATATGTTTCCAGTTGATTTTCCTTCCAACAATTCCTTTCACCCTCTGTATCCCAGTACCTGAACTTGTAAAAAAGCAGTTTTAGTTATTACTGTTGTTCAAAATTACATTCCTTTCATTTTTGGAAACTTTATTGCAGCCGCCTCTCAAGACTTCAGGCGAAACTGGAGCCTTAGGCTGGTGAATTCATGAAATGGGCTGAATAAGCATCATTTGACTACTGATTGGCAAGAGCTTGGAAACGTCTTCCTTGTCCATTTATGTGTAGAAAGATAGTTTTGTTGCATCATCCCTGGTTTTACTTTTTGTCTTTTTTTTTCTCCTTCTATTATGATCCGGAAAGGAAACTAGGAGACTAAGGCAAAACATGCCTTTGAACCCCCAAATAGAAACTGAAGTAGAATTTGAAATGTGTTAGATCTGTAAAAACAAAACCACAACAAAAACAACAATCTATAGACCAGTTGGCTTGAACCAAACTTTAGGCAGTTATATAGTCATGACCCAGCCTCTGGTCAGAACTTTAAAAAAAAAAAAATGAGAACTTTCCCCTTGATGAATTTTTAGTGTAATGGAAAACCACTGCTCAGCACCCCTACTTCCTTCCTCTTTCAAATTTCTCAAATGTTTGCCTTTTTCCCCCGCAAATTAACATCCTTTTTTTTTACTGGATTGAATTTTAAAAAACAAAAGATAGTCTCTCAATTTATCTCTAATAACTAGCTTCAGAATTGATAGGTTCTATGTGGTTTGTAACAGAATTCTGAAATTTGCTTGGCAGCTGCTATAAAGTACATTTCTGAAGAAAATTCCTAGATATTGGGAGACATTGAAAGCAAGACAACAGAATGATTGTGAGAACATTTTCAGGACACCCTAATTAAAAAAACAAACAGTGGTCATATGGATACATACACTCTGCTGATAGTAGAAAGCATATCATTGGGTCTTATTGCTCTGTTCAAGATGTAGGTCCTACTTCTTCCCCGACCACAATAAGAGGCACTTTAGTTTGTTTACTTGTTCCTCTGCTGCTATTTAAGAAGAAACTGAAGCCAAATTGGCAAAATAAAATGCCTGCTATCTTACATGGGAAAACAATCTGTTCCAGATCAGATTTAGTTTGGAAAGAGGAAACTAAGGATATGTTTTATTGGGTTTACGAATAAAGTTACTTTGACCCCAGTGGAGGGAAAATGTTTTTGATTTAAATTTATTCTATCCATATGTCATGTATAAACACGGACTAATCAGTTTCTAAATACCAAATTATTCCTAATGTGAGTCAACAAATAATTGCCACAATTTTAGGAGGTTATGGCCATGACTTTTCCTAATAATAAATCTCAATTATAACAAAATGTTTTGCACTGACAACTAAAAGGGATCTGCCACGTGCCAGGCAACTGAAATTGTTACTTACTTATTAAAAATAACTTCCTTCATCGATCTTTTAATTATTTATGAAACATCTAGTACGAACCTGAGGACTGTATTACATACTGAAAATGAGATCTTAATTACAATAGCTGGAAGTTTTGAGTGTCTGCTAAGGTCTTGGTACAATGCTATATGCCTTTTACTGGCCCAGTTCTATTTAATTTTCACGTCAGCCCTATGGAGTACGTCCTGTTATACCCATTTTTACACATGAAGAAATTGAGGTTCAGAGAATTAAGTTGCCGTAAATCTTACAGCCAGTAAAAGATGGCACAGGGCTTTGAGCAAGGTTTGTTTTGTTTAAAATTATAGGACCTTTACCAGTAAACTGCCATAAAGCAACAAAGTCCCTATTGTTGAGGAATATGGAGGTTGGGGGCAAGAGAGGCAGATATAAACCAAGGAGTAAGGAAGGACAATTGCACAGGTGACTCACGCTCTTTGGAGCAGCAGAGGAAAATCAGGTTGTGTAGAATTCAAATAGAAGCCTTCTAGAAAATAACATAAACGTTCCTTAAAATATAGTCCTTCACTAATTCACAAAGTGCGAGTGTCAACTATGTGCCAGCCATTGTGCCCTGGGATATCATGCAAAAGCCCTTTGCTACGATGGTTAGTCTTGAGCGTGATACCAGACATTCAAAATGAAGCCACAGCGACAATATTATGATGAGTGCTGTATGCTAAAGGGCTCATGATGAGTTAATGAAAGTGAACGGATTTTGTTGGCATAATATGAATATAATAGGGAAGAATAAATACTGATTCAAGAAATGAACTAATGATGAATGACAAAGTCGTTCATTTCTTTAAAAGTTTATGTAAATTAATTTTAAAAAGTAATATGCAATATTGTGCAAGATGATCCCAGCACATTGGTTATTTCCTGTTTCTCTTATTCTCTTTGGGCAGCTGCATCAAGTTAGGTCACAATGGAACCATTTCTCACATAGGCAGTAACTTACTCAACAGTCCTTCAGAAGGCAGCAGTGGCGAACGCAGCTGCCAAAGTGCTTGCTAGAACTTGGGATTAGTATTCACACTGGAAGAAGCTGGCTCAGTGTGTCATACAAATATGAAATGCTTGTAATTGCATGTTTCTAAATTGAAACTCTGGCATCTGTTGGAGTATCTTTCTGATGCCAAGAAACCAAATGAAACAAAAAGTCAAGAAACTCTGAAGTTGGAAACCCAAGTATAGTATAATGTCCTAAGTATTGGATTGTGTGGTTTCTTCTTTAATATTTGGCTTCATAGCTCTTGACTTGCTACGGTGTGGTTACTTTTGCAATAATGGTTTACTTATGTGATCCATTTATAATTTAGACTGGCTTTTACTTATTTTTATTCTTTAGCTACATTAAGAAATTGAGTGTTTGCTATGAGTCAGCTCGATTCAGAAATTTAACTTTGCAGCACACTGGAATCCCTCTTCTTGCAGAAAATTGGTAACTGAAAATTGGGAAGGGCAACTTGAAAAGCCACAAGGTGAAAATGGTAAGAAGAAGTACTCATTTCCTTCCCCAAAGAGAAGGATGCATTTCCTGGTAGCCTTTACTGAAACTCAGTAGTAAGTATTTTCCACAGTATAATCAGTTGGTATTTTTAAATCAAGGGAGTGCAATGACATATATATTCTACTTCTATCTTATTAAGAATTATTCTCAAAATTAAGCTTAGTAGAACCACAATTTAGGGTACAAAAAGTCCAAGAAAATAGTCATTAATAAAAAGGTTAAAAGTATGGAAATTATTTGCAATGACTGGAAAAAAGGGTACACAGGAAAATAAACAGTTATGTAGTAGTTGGAAGATTTTTTATTGGTAGAGACTCCTTTCACAGGAAATATTCTCTTTCAAGTCTTCAATTAGCAACTATGTGAGATGGTTAGAAAATCTCTATCTGTAGTCCATTGCTCTTCAATATTCTGGTGGGTGCCTTAAGACCCTGAAAAACTTGTGATGAAGTTTACTAGCAACTAAATAAGTTCAAACTCTAACATGTAATCTTCTCACAAATCTTGTTTCTCCACTTTTATTTCTCATTTACAAAAGGCACCGTTATCTTCTTATTAATACGGAATAAAATCTCGGGATCTTTGGCTCATCTTTTTCTTTCATTTCCTATTTCTTCATTTCACTTTATAACATACACACACATTCAGTCACCAAGTGCATCTATTTTCTTTCCAAAATATTCCTTACCATGCGGTAGTCCATACCGCATGCATAGAATTCTAACTTTCTATCCGTCCGAGTTAGCTTTCGAACAAAAACACACTTCCAAAGTTTGTCCTCAACTTGATTTTCTAATGTGTTTGTTCACTGCTTTTTGCCCCAGTGAAAGTGAACTGCTTGCTTTTCCAGGTTATACCAAAATCTCTTATTTCTCTAGCCCTTTTCATGCCTTTTTCTCTGCTGAGGGATTACCTTTTCTTCTGCCTTTTGAAATCTTGCACACATCTATATGATCTCTTTTAATGATTTTCTAAAGTCTACACGATACGTCGCAAGTTCTATAGCATTTTTAAACTATTTAGCCAATTGTTTTCAAAATTATGTATTACTCAGCAGCATCATTTTACTTTCAAAGATGTCTTACACAGAACCAAATATATATAAATATATATGTATGTAACACATACATGGGTGAGTATAATATATATATACAAAATTTTATTGGAATTAATTGATTTGCTAACTTCACTTTGATAACATTTACTTTTATAAAGTCAATCCCTGAGAAGACTGGTGACTAAATTTGAAACTGATGATTATGAATGACAGATGTAGTCTGATATTGTTTTTTGATTTATTTGTGCTTTTAGTTTTTATTAAACAGC
The DNA here is from genome assembly GCA_031878705.1 of Tapirus indicus. Classification (NCBI taxonomy): domain Eukaryota; kingdom Metazoa; phylum Chordata; class Mammalia; order Perissodactyla; family Tapiridae; genus Tapirus; species Tapirus indicus. Next base: position 23,213,306 of record CM062939.1, on the reverse strand, counting down.
ATTTAGAAATTATTGATTTATATATATGTAGTTAAATATAGATTTTTATGATTCATTTTGCAACTTCAGAGAAATTTGTCAATGAACAGGGATGGCAGAAAAAATTTATTTATCCTAATATCTACGTAGAAACAAATGAGGAAGAGAAGTTAAACTGTTGATGGACTTCATTGTGTTAAAATTTACTATGTCAGGTATTTGAGTTCATTTTTCTTAAATATTTTATTTTAGAATAGATTTAAATTTATAGAAAAGCTATGAGGATAATACAGAGTTTCCATACACCCCACATCCAGTTCCCTCCTATTATCATCTTCCATTGATAAGGTACATATGTTACAATTAATGAACAAATATTGATACATTATTATTAACTAAAGTCCATACTTTGTTTAGTGGATTTTTACCTTCAGTTTTTTTTTTTAATTTTAAAAGAGTTAAACTATGCTTTAAGAACGAAATTTGAATAAGATAGTGGAATTATCAAAACACTCCATGAGTATTTCTCCATTATTGATTTCATCCTTGCCTAAATTTAAGCCTTGATTTCTCTACCTATATTTTCCTCTTTCTGAGTCAATGTTGCAATTCAGAGGTAGAATCTATTTTCATTGGAAGAGGGAAAATATTCAGAGATAGTCTGCAGAAATAGAATTCTTATGTCAGCAAATTCAGGGGAGCATTAACAGGTCACCAAGACCTCATAGAGAGATGGACAATTAAAGAGAAAAATACAGAAAATAAGGACAGACAGGAGAAGCTGGTGTTTCATCAAATGGAACACAGTACTTGAAGCTAAAATACAAGTACTACACTCCCAGCTGTCCTAGCAACAGGAACTCCTTCTTCTAGTAGACACCTTAGAATGTGAAACCCACCTGCAATGCTGGAAACAGTAGTTAGAATAACAGTGGTTGGAGCAGTCTGACTAGCCCTGTCTTGGAATGGTCTGGGGAAGAGCTAGAAAGGGTTCGTGTTTCAGGCAAAGAATGAAGTAAGGAAAAGGAAAAATTTGAGATACAAATCAAAGATGTGGGCTTGAGGAAGTGTGTGCATATTTGGTAATGATAAAGTGTTGCTTCTTAAGCAGACTCTGCTTGGTTCGGTGTGGAAAATAATGAACTGGTGGTTGCCTTTTCTCATCATCTACTCAGTTAAACTCATCGGTGTTGCTACCTGAAAGAAATCATGGGCTGAATAAAGACAAAAAAGCTCACTCACCTGCTGCCTTATGTCAGATGACCCTAAACATTAGCAATCTGGGCAGCCTGCCCTCTAACCTACATTTATCATAGTGTTGCACAGTCAAATGGGGACTCGCTACTTGTCCTCATCTTCCATCTCATCTACAAATTTCCGCCTCAAATACCCACGTGATTCTTAACTCTTCTACAAAATTCTGCTTTAAAAATAGATGATTGATATGAAAAGTGAAGCATTTATAAAATTAAAAAAAAACAATTATTTTCATGAGGGTTTCCTGAATGTCCATTAAAAGTACTACTTTAAATTATAGATCACTTAATAAAAATAACATGGATAATCTGGGATTTAATAAAACCAAGGGTCTCATTCAAAAATCAAAAAATTTAAACATTTGAAATTATTAGCTACAGCACAAAGAAATATTTCAACCACAATTAGTAATTCTTAATGAAATGAGAATATTTTAAAAAATATTTTCCACTAGTTAACTATTCTATCATTTAGTTATTTCTGTTGATTAGAAGCTCAGATTGCTGCAAATTACCAAAGACAAATTTTTTTTTTATTAAGACATAGTAGTTGATAACATTGTGAAATTTCAGTTGTATATTAGTATTTGTCAGTTACCATATATATGTGCCCCTTTACCCCTTACGCCCACCCCAAACCCCTTTCCTTTCTCGTAACCACTAATCTGTTCTCTTTGTCCATGTGTTTGCTTATCTTCCACATATGAGTGAAATCATATGGTATTTGTGTTTCTCTGTCTGGCTTATTTTGCTTAACATCATACCCTGAAGGACCATCCATGTTGTTGCAAATAGGACAATTTTGTCAGATGATACTTTTATGACAGGCTGTTTTGTATAGTTATATCCATACTTTGTATAATTTTCCATTGAGACATAGAGTATTTGGGAAAAATACCACTAACCTTTATGGGAGAGCAGTTTGTCAAATGATTCACCCCATATCACTGCTTCTTCAGGGGAGACTCTGTTCAAGAAACAAAATGTTTCATGATGGAGTGTGCAGAAAGTCTGTTTATCAGTCTGCTATACTCCTGCTCTTTTCAGTCATATTACACAGAGTTTCTTCTATGCTTATTACATAATGAAAGTTGTATTTACATTGAAATTTCAAAAACATTGGTCAGCTTTCTTTTGGATTTTGCCTATCAAACAATGTGTTAAAATGGAATTAAATATTTTCTCATGAGTGCATGAATTATTTTATTTTTTAAGGAAAAATTAATCATGTTTTAGGTTGAAAACAAAGAAAAAGAAATCGGGTCAATTATCGTTCTTAATTCAGCAAATAGAAGAACCTAAACTGACAGTTTCTTTCAGTCAAACTTTTTTTAACTGCAATTTCCTTGAAGCTCCCACCACAAAATGTGGCAATTTTTTTGAACGGATACAGGAAGTTTGACTAATGAAGTTATAAGGGATAAGAAATACAAAACATTTTTAATACAAAAAATATTTTAGAGATGTTGGTAATTTAGAGAGTTGAATATATCTGTCTTGGATCTTTTATTGGTCATATTGATCATATTTCATATTTGGAATAATTTGTATTATACTAGTATATAAAGCTATTCCAATTTCTGTTTGAATTCAAGAAAAGGCTAAAAATTACAAAATATCTCTTTCTGTGCTCTACTTGCTGTTATACCTAGGGCATTTTTTCAAACTACTGAGGAAAAAGCTCTTCTCTCTGACAATATTACATTGTGGAAACTCTGAAATTAATGAGTATTTCATCAGTTTATAAAGAGTAAAATATATCGTTAAAATTGACAGGTATATAATTTGAAAAGAGCACCTTTAAATTTTTACAAGATTATTTAATTGAAGCTATTAAAGCGGTTTAATTTTATGGAATATTTCTAGTTTTTTGAGATGAGATCCCTAACCTTCCTATATTGCTTATAATTTCCAATAAAATGGAAATCCCTAATTTCCTCTTTCTTAAATCCTTAATGATAGAATCAGCAAAATCTCCCCCAAATAATTAACAGTTTTTCACCTTGTTTCTTTGGCTAAGTGCCCAGATCTACTGGAGGGGGTTTCTTCATGAAACTCAGGTTTCTGCACAAGAAGACTGAGCCTGTTTCTTTTTTCCTTAGCTCTGTAAAGAAGAGGCATTAGCTTCAGGACAATTTGAATGACAGTTAAAATCTCTCCTTCTGATATCAAACAAATTTGGAGTTGGTAATCCCCCCAAAACTCCTTCTCACCCACCCCCCACTCACAAGGATATTCCTAAAGAATTTCATTTAAATAGTACGTTTGTGGAGGAATTAGGCTAGCATATATAAAATATATTTGTTTTTTTCCCTCAATGACTGTACAGTATTTGAGATTATATTTCAACAAAGATTGTTACCAGTTCTTTTATGTAGTTAAAATTGTTGCACTTTCTTTTTAATGAAAACATTTTAGATTTAGCAGTTGTTTACTCTTAATAAATAAAGGCTCTTTTTCAATCCTAACAGCACAATCAATATATTTTCAACCAGATATTTTAAAAACAAGTGCCAACAAATATTCAACATCTATCCTATTTTTAAGAGTATAAGGCTGATTTAAAAAATTATGATTTTACCTGAGTTTGGCTTCTTTGCTTGTTTCTTCTTTTCCTGAACCATGTATTAACTTGAAAAAAGTTTTTTCTCTTGATTCGCACATATTTAGTTGAGTAAAGAAAACTAATGATGTTTCCATCTTCTTTCTCTAAAATGAAGAGACGTCAAATTTATTACATCCTTTGTGTGTTAATGCTATTCCATAGTTATACATGGTAGAAGAAAAAGTTAACTCTGTCAGAAATGCTTAAAAACAAAGGCAAGAGCTGTGTTTCTGCCTCTGCAAAAACATAGAACTGAGGAACTGAAGTACAGTTGGGTGCTGAGTTGTTTAGGGAAATGATACTACAAATTTGCAAAATGACTCTTGGTCTCTAAGATAAAGACTAGTATTACCACAGTGCAACTTCTCTTTCTAGTTTGTGCAATGAGAATGATGCTTTAATAGACCCAAATGACACTGTCATTTCCCACAGGAACTTTTTGAAAGTTCTTTAATGTGTGTAGTGTGTGTTAAAATGTATTGTGGCAAAGTACTACATCGAATGTTAGGAGATACTTTCCCTTGTTCTTAAAAAAGTATTTTTACTTATCTAAATTACATTGAGTTAAGTAAATTACATTTAATTGACATTATGTAATGTTAATTACATTTGCTTAACATTGGACTGAAATAAGACTATAGATCATTGAGTTTTATAGTTGAAAGCGAGTGTAGAAAGCGTTTAATTCAATAATTTTTAAGCACAGGTTAATGGAATGATTTTAGACATTTATAAAATTTTTACCAGTCCATGATGAAAATGAGGAAAAAAAGATAATATGTATTTTTTCTTAAACTATATATATATATATTTTTTAATATGAAAGACTTCCTTATTTTGAATTTGCCCTTCCGCCTTTTTTATAGTTAGAGTGTTCTTTTTAATGACATATTTTAACCAGATGGCAATTTTCATGTTTGTTTCTTTTATGTCCTTATTTAAAAAGAAATGGCAACTCCAAGTTGGTCCACCCTCCACTTCTTTTACTGTTTCATGAAACCCAAATATCTAAGAAATACTGATCTAGTCCATAACTCACATTTTATTGAAAAAGAAACCAAGGACAATAGATATTACATGACTTATTCTTGCAAAGTCCTAGAGGTCAGTGGAAGAGAAGATCTAGAATCATCAGAGCCTTTGATCACCAGCGGCATGTGCTTTAGTCTTTCCAAGAGCCTTTGATCTCCAGTAGTGAAAGCTTTAATTCTTCTAAAATTGGACACATAAAAATAAGTTAAATCTAAAAGAAAATTTATTATTTTCAGTATTTGAATTATTGAGTTCAACGAAATAGTTATAAGAGATACCAGTTAGGAGCTCAAAACATTTGCAGAATTGAAATTAAAGAATATTTAGTATATATTTATACATACACCCTCCCGATTCTACAACTTTTATTTTGAATATATATATATATATATATATATATATATATATTTTTTTTTTTGCTGAGGAAGATTAGCCCTGAGATAACATCTGTGCCAATCTTCCTCCACTTTATATGTGGGTCACTGCCACAGTGTGGCTGACAAGTGGTGTGAATCCATGCCTGAGATCTGAACCCACGAATCCAGGCCGCTGAAGTGGAGCACGCAGAACTCAACCAGCATGGCACAGGGCTTGGCCCCTGAACATATTTTTAAATTCATCTTGGCTGAAAATTGACTGTTAAAAATATTGTCCATGAGGGCATTTTATGGCAAGTTTAGTTGGAAACAGATGCTGATAATATTAACACTTCCACCATGATGTCCCCTAGTATTTATGATCATTCCCTATATTTATACGAGGTTTAATTTTGTAAAGGTGAATGGGGGCAAGGAAATATCATAGGATCGTGGGCATCATCCAGTCCCTAAGACTATATTTGAATTACTATATCCAGAAGAGTGAAAGACATGAACTTATTGAACTATTTTCATAAGATCTGTTAAAGTTGTGTGCAGGATGTGCTATCTACAAGCTGACAGAACTGTGGAGAGAGATATTGTGAAAATATGGACATAGGTGAACTACATTACAACCTGTACAAAGGTCAGAAAGAGAACTGGGGGATATGTGGATTTGCTCTTTGTGTATGCAGGCAGGTGGAAGCAGGAGAGGAAGAAAAACGTGGATACTGCATGGTGAGTTCAGCTAATAATCATTCTTTTGGGCACAATTATCTTTTAAATATATTTTTTAATGAGAAAGAATAGTCTTTTATATTTATCCACATGTTTACCATTTCCAGCTCTCTTCACTCCTTTCTACAGACGTGAGTTTCCATCTGGGATCATTTTCCTTCTGCTCAGCTTTTGATTTTCTAAAAATGTTTTTTTTCATCTTCAATTTGAAGGATATTTTCACAGGATAGAATTTTAAGTTGACAGTTTTTTGTTTTTTCCAGTACTTTTAAAGATGTTGGATTTTTTCTTCTGGCCACCATTATTCCTGACGAGAAGTCAGTGGTAATCTGTAGAACACTTCTGGTGCTTTAACATGTCTTTTTTTGTGTGGCTATTTTCAGATTTTTTTCTTTATGTCTGATTTTTTAAGATTTGATTAAGATATGAAAGGTGTCCATTCTACCTGAGGTTTGTTGAGCTTCTTGGACTTGTGGATTTATAGTTTTCATCAAAGTTGGAAACTTTTAGGCACTAGTTCCCTATTTTTTGTTTTTCTTTCTGTCATCTTCAGAGGCTCCAATTACAGGTACGTTTGACCCCTTGACATTATCCCACTGATCACTTAAGAACTATTCAATTTTTTCAGCCTCTTTTCTCTCTGTTCCTCAGACATTTCTCCACTGCTGTGTTTTCATAGCAATGTTCACTGATCTTTTCTTCCCCAGTGCCTAATCTTTTGTTAAGCTTTTCCATTAAATTTTTTATTTCAGCTCCAGAAATTCCATTTTTTTATAGTTTGCAATTTTCTCTTCATTATGTGCTTTTTTTAAGCACTTGAACGTATTTAAAATACCTGTATTGAAGTTCTTTTCTTAAAATTCATCTCTGTGATTCTGAGTCTGCTCGTGTACCAATTTTCCTTCTGATGATGGCACATTTTCCTGCTCCTTCTGATGTCCAGTAATTATCTATTGGATGCTGGACATTTTGAATTTTGTGATATTAAATATCAGGATTTTATTAGTCTTCACTTAACGATGATACAGTTGGTCTTGGCCAGAAGTTATGTGAGTATCAGCTTTGTCTTTAAGGACTTCTATTTAAACTGTGTTATAGTGAGTCTAGAGTAGCCTTACTTACTAAGATATGATGATTCTTAAATTTCTAATGAATTCCCAGGGTGATTAAATTAATTCAATAAAGTAATTCATTAAAGCTTTCCTGTTCTGAATGTTAAGAACTTGAATGTCCCTCAGCCCTGTGTGTGCTCGGGAGATAGTTAACTTATATCTTTTGGTAGGTATCCTTTGCCAATACTCACGGAGTTTTATTCCATGTGTGAGCTGTTTAATATTCAGCCAAACTCAAAGGCACCATTGTACAGGCGTCTTGAGCTACTACTTTGTCTTGCAAATTTCAGCTCTCTTACTCCCACTGAACTCACATCACTATTTCCTCAACTTAAAATAGTATTTTTTGTTCCATTTAAGGAGTACCCTATAAAAGTGTCAGTCTCTACATGAGGCTGACATTTTTTCCCTGAACTGAAGTCTTCAAAGAAAGTGGTTGAAGTTGTATAGATCACTTTTTGTCTCTCTTCAGTTAAGGATGCTGTCTATTTTCAGCATTTGAAAAAAAAAATGTAATATACATTTTTCCAGTTTTCAAGTTGTTTATGGCAGGAAATAATGTGTTGTGTCAGTTAATCCATTGTGATCATGGTCGTCTTTTACCGGAGAGATCTGTGTCCTGTTACCTTACTGAATTCTGTTATTGCTGTTGTTGCTCATGGAAGTACTCATAGTTTTCAATTAGTTTTCTTAACTTTCTCAATAAACTCAGATCCTTTATAAATGTTAGTTTCAACAACTCTTTTCTAACTGTTATACTCTAATTTAATTTTCTAGCCTACTATTATTGATTTATAACTTCAGTATAGTAAGTTGATAGTTGGAATCCTTGTATTCTTTTTCTTGGCATTAGGAGAAATTACAGCCTGCTAAAATGAAGTTAAGAGTTACCGACTTATCTTTTGTAAGTGTGTCCATTTATATGATTATGTTCCTTATTCTCATTTTATTGTAACTTTGCATGGAATGCAAACTTGATATATTTCTGTTATTTATTTTCATGTGAAATTAGTTTTCTTGTACTTTTAGAATAAGCCAGGATTCAAGAAAGCTTTTCTAGCTTTAGCTTACTTAATTTCAGTAATCACAGTGGTGGTAATATTAGTAATGTTATTCTGAGAATAAAAATAAAGAAATAATTAGTGGATGTTCTAATTCATCATTCACTGTGTCCCTGAGAAGCGTAATTCTTGGTGTGGAATAAGGGACATATAGATGCAATAGAGCCAAGTTTAATCAAAATCTCTTTAGTCTTGAAATGTGATTGCAAGTATCAGATAAACTTAGGAAGTTGCTACTGGGTTGGTCATTGTTTCTAGTCTTTTATGTCAGACAGGGCTAGTATATATATTTTTCCTACCTGTAAATGTTTTCTACCTCTTTCCACCATAAAGACCTGTATACAATGACAAATACATTAGCAATGAGACCCAGACAGTGGTCTTGAAATGTCACTTCTCACCAAAAGCAACCTAGGTTTAGTGAAGACATCACTGGTTCCAGGTCTGAGACAGGATGTATATAAACTGAGCCTGGCAAATTTTGTCATATCAGTTAACAAGTAAGCTATCAAAAACTAATGGAGTCAATTCAAAATGATTCAAGGGCCAACTTTGCTAGTCTTCCACTAACCAAAATTAGTGAATTTCAATAATTTTAAAATTAGAATGGATCAAACAGGTCAAACTTATTTATATCTATAAGTACGTAGTGATGGTTAAAAAGAATTGTCTATCCTCAGAGGATTATAAAAATTCATCCATTATCATGAAAATTAGTTAATAAAGAGAAGGATTAAGCAAGCATTCTGCCTTTCCTACTAATTCTGACATGGGTAATCACACAGTAGATGAGAGGAAGTATTTCTTTGTTAAAGTATTCTAAAAGCAAATAAAAATGAAGTAATAGCATTAAAGTCTCAGCTTTTTTAACCACCAACAAATGATTACATATAGGCGTTAAGCTTCAATGGGTGCTAAGATCACAGAAAGAGACAAGGAGAGATTACGTGCTTCCTAGAGCCTTACCATACTCTACATATAATTTTCCAAAGAGATCAAACCTGAGTTTGATCCAGTCTCTGGACCCAGCCGTGAATGAGCAGGAATGACAGAGGACGGAGGTACACGCTGAACGGCATTATGAATGTGCTATCGGTGAGATGCAGAGAGCGGGGAAAACCACGGCCCAGTTCTGCAACAGCTAAATTGTAAGAAAAAGAAAGAAACTGAATTAAGGGGGACATAGAACTGTCTCTGTGGATTGAACAAAAAATATAAACCTATAAGCCAAATAGGTCTTCTCAAATAAAGCACTAATTGCCTAATTCATTCTTCCTGAAAGTCTGAGTGTTTGATTTTATCTAGGAACACCCAGGTACTGCTACCAATCAAGCAGTCAAAATCAACATAATATTTCATTAGCCATTTTGAGAGAAAACTGTGTAAACTCATGAGATAAGGGAACTTGAAAAGAACTTACATAGTCTAAAACTAATCAAGTCTCCCTTCCCACAATTATCCCCAAACTACTCTCAATCATAGTAATTTGGTTATTTTTCAACACAGCAACGCAGTGCAAATACCTGATCACACTACTCTCCCCAAATTCTGATTATGCCAATTTGAAAATCAAAATATTACTTCTGATAATAAAAAATAAAATTAAACAAAAAACGAATTCATTGACTACCTCTAAAGCAAAGGGGAAGAAGATACAAACATTCCTAACATCCACAGTGAAAATGTTACATATGGCTTATTGAGGAAACTCACAGGCAGGGAAGTATCGAAGCACACCCCATCTTCCACACTTGCATTATTCCACGTAAAAGCATGCTTGTCATGGGCAAAGCTGTTGTCGCCACTTTGTGGAAGAGCTCCAAGAGAGACTTCACTCCAATCACTCAAAATATTTATAAGCAAAGGAGGGCAGGTGTCATCTGCATAACAGTTAGAGTGTCCTGGTTGAGGACATGCCCTTACTAGAAGGGGAGAAATTCCAGAGTTTATTTACACTCTTCTACGGAGTGACTTACAACAGCTATGCTAAATCATTCCTAAGCTACATAAAAACAAGAGGACATGACCACCAGGGCCATACAGATTTGTCTCTGCTCATTCCCTAATGCCGAACAAAATAAAAGTCTTCACTCATTTCATGATGTGGCCCCCCCCACATCATTTCAACCTCATTTCTCACCCCATCCCCTCTGTCCTTTTAACCTCAGCTATACAGCATTCTTGCCATTCTTACAATGGATCACGCTGTTTTGCAACACCTAGTCTTTATACTGTCAGGAAAAATATTCAGACTTTGAAATAAGGAAAAGAAAAAAAAAGGCCTGATCACCCTTTGGAGTTATTTTTCCTGTTTGTTGTCTCTGAGGTATTTTACAATTGTATAAATTGTTGAACACTGAGAGTAATGCACATGCTTCTTGTTCACATAAATGCAGTGGAGATGCATTTGATTATTTTCTGATGGATACTGATGAATTTTGTATCTATTTGTAAATTCGTTGTAGCATTCCTGATGACCATGTATGTGGATGTGTTTGGATTCTCGTTTGAACCACCTATAACATCTTACTGATTCCCTCATTAACTAGTGAGTTAAATAAAATCCTAGGTATGTATTTACTTCATATTTGTATGAGTCGTGATTTTACCTTTTTAGAAATATCCTGTTACAAAATAATGGGCCCCTTCTTTCTAGATTGCTCCATCCCCTTGTTCATTTGGAAACAGTGATTAATCTTTAAATATTAATCTTGGGGCCGGCTTGGAGGCATAGCAGTTAAATTTGCGTGCTCTGCTTTGGCAGCCCAGGGTTCGCAGGTTCGGATTCCGGGTGTGGACAGATGCACCGCTTGTCAAGCCATGCTGTGGCGGTGTCCCATATAAAGTAGGGGAAGATGGGCACGGATGTTAGCTCAGGGCCAGTCCTCCTCAGCAAAAAAGAGGAGGATTGGCAATGGATGTTAGCTCAGGGCTAATCTTCCGCACACAAAAAAATAAATTAATTAAATAAATATTAATCTTATGCATTGCATTATCTCTTCTTCAAAGCCACTCATAACTTAGCAAGGCAAAACTGAGCACCCCATGACTGGGCTCCACTGTATCCAATATATAATTTCATTAAAAAATTGCAAAATTCTGTTGCTCCTTTTGTCACCTGGATTTTTTTTTGGCTACTTGATTCTAGCCTCTGACTATAGGAAAAGTTTGTTACCCATTCTTGTAAATGTAGCACACAGCACTCTGCCAGCAACACAATGAAGGTTTATTACACATTGTAATACAAATAAAAGAAAGGTTGAAAATCACACAAAACAAGTGTATGCCATAAAGAATTATTAAAATGCTGACACCCTTGTAACCACTACTCAGGTCAAAATATAGTACTTTGACAGCCTCCCAGAGGCCCCACGCCTGTGTCCCACCAAAATTACAAACTCTCCATCTCCCCATGGGTAACTAGTATCCTGAAATTCACAAGGATCACTTTATTTTTACAGTTTTATAATCCAGATATGCATCCTTTGATATTGTGTTTATCTTTTCCCTTTTTAAATATGACTTTTAAGTCTTTTGTAATAAGTCCTTCATCAGTCCCCTTCTTTTCATTGCAGTTTATTTGTTGAAAAACTGGACTGTGGTTTTCCCCACTGTCTGGATCTTGCTATTGCCCATTCATGATGCAGTTCACCACATTTCTCTGCCTCTAAATGACACTTGCAGGTAACAGTATATCAAGTAGGATGAATACTTCAGGAATTAAAGGTATAACTATCAATGGTCAAACCTGCATACGTTGTAATTGTGCGATAAATTACCTCTTACTGCGTCCGAAGACTTGCCAAAATGAGAATTTAAAGCTTTATCTACTGACCCACGCTATTTTTATTCCCTTTTTATATTGCGATATATTATAAATTTTTATGTAATTGTCAAATATGAAACTTCATTCAACATATCCAAAGGGATTGAAAAACTTGCCTTCGTAAATTTATAGAATCAAAGTGACAGATGAATTGAAACCCACAGTTGAAAGAATCAAGAATGAGAAAAATGAAATGACTTACTCACTGTCAGCATACTACTGGCAGAGTTGAAACTGGAATATGATTTTTATAACTCCCAGGGTTTTCCTAAGCTCCTTTGAAAGTGGCTCAAATCTTTTGGCTGGGAAAATGCTCTACTTATGTCCCATGTCCAGCGACCCTCTCTTTGCTTGTGACTTTATTAGATTCTTACAGGTTCCATTTTCTCTCCCACCAGGGTTTAACCTGCAACTGGATAAAAGCTACCATCAGCCTACCTCTCTTCCAGTCTCTAGTCCCCTGACAGTTTTCCCACTCTCTCTGCTCTGCCATTACACAGTTCAGTGGTGGTCTTCCCCACCTGCAGTCCTGTAAAGGGCTTCTTTTGTCATCCTGAATTGCTAATTAAGTGAGTCAAATAATTTACTGTAAGTTTTAAAATTTGATCAGAAATTTATTTTATTTTTAATAAACTTTTTATTTTTAAGACTTATAGATTGATAGCCAGCCCTGATGATCTAGTGGTTAAGATGCCCACTGTTACTGCCATGATCTTGGTTCATTTCCCCTTCAGCGAGCCACGCATCTGTCAGTTGTAATCCTATGGTGGCTGCGTGTTGCTAGGATGCTAAAAGCTAAGCCACTGGGATTTCAAATAGGTTTCAGTGGAGCTTCCAAACTAGGACTGAGTAGGAAGAGGGCCCTGGCCACCCCCTTCTGAAAAAAATGACAATGAAATCCCTAAGAATAGCAGCAGAGCATTGTCTGGGGGTGGGACTTAAAGTTCTAACTCTCTAGTCACAGGGTTGGCTACTCTGGCAACCTGTCTCCATCCTTAAGGGAGGTTCCAAAGTCACCTCATTAACATGACAAGATACATTTGTTGCTCTCAAATTCCAAGCGTTTGGGGAGCTGTGAGCCAGGAACCATGAAGGAAGACCAAATATATGAGAAATATATATTTGGTCATTCAGATATATATTTCTTATAAATCACAATATTGCACAGGGGTTTGCTGACTTTAATGGTAAATACTGTGTTGAAAATTTCCCTCTCTTAAGGGAATACCATTTTGTATTTTCACCAACAGTGAGGGTGAGCGCCCAGTACCTCACAGCCTTTTGGATTTTTGGATTTTTACCAAGTGATAACTGTGAAGTGATCCCTCATTATTGTTCTTTTGTTTTAGTGTGTGTAGTGTGTATAGCTTAATTTTTTAAATTAACTTTTTATTTTGAAATAATTATAAACATATAGAAAAGTTGCAACATAATAGAGTGGGTTTGCAGATATCATTTACGTAGCTAAACTAAGGTTAATTTCTTACATAACCATGCTACAATTACCAGTATCGTAGTCTCCCGTTATTTGAGGTTTTGTTTTCTGAGATTTCAGCTACCCGTGGTCAACTGCAGTCCGAAAGCCAGTGATCCTCTTTCTGACATATCACCAGGTGTCATTAGTAGCCAAATGCTATGTCACAACGCCTACGTCATTCACCTCACCTCATCTCATTACGTAGGCATTGTATCAGCTCACGTCTTCACAAGAGGAAGGGTGAATACAGTACAATAAGGTATTTTAAGAGAGAGACCACGTTCACATAACTTTTATTACAGTATACTGTTATAATTGTTCTATTTTTTATTATTAGTTATTGTTATTAATCTCTTCCTGTGCCTAATTTATAAATTAAACTTTATTATAGGTATGAATGCATAGGAAAAAACATAGCATATACAAGGTTCAGTACTATCTGTGATTTCAGGCATCCACTGGGGGTCTTGGAATGTATCTCCCTTGGATAGGGGAGGAGTACTGTACAAGGAAATTAACATCTGTACAATATCATACTTTTTAACAACTTCATTGAGATATCTTTGACTTATAAAAATTGTTTATATATTTAAAGTGTACAGTTTAATGTTTTGATACATTGTGAAAAGATCACTGCATCAAGCTAAAAAAAGTATCCATCCCTCTACATGGTTACCATAGTATGTGTGTATATGTGTGTGTATGTGTGTAGATTTAAGATCTATCATCTTAGCAAATTTAAAGTAACAGTACAGTACTTTTAACTATTATCACCATGCTGTACATTAGATATCCAGAACTCATTCATCTTGCATACCTGAAATTTCATACCCTTTGAGGGTATAATACAATCAACTAAACTATAGACTTTGTGTAGATTTCACTGGTATTTTCATAAATGTCCTTACATGCGTGTTTAATTTTCCCTTGTCTTATGACTGAGGCAGAGCATAGTTTCATATATTTAAATCCCAATTACATTTATTTTTCTGTGAACTCTTTTTTATAGCTTCTGTCCATTTTTCCCTTAGTTGTTAGTCTTTCTCTTTTTCATTTTTAGGAGCTCTTTGAATGTTAGGGATGTTAGCCTTTTCTCTGTATTTTATATTTCATTTGTTCCACAGTTTGTCTTTTGCCTTTTGCTTATGCTTTTCCAGTTTATGCTTTGATAAAATTCTGTTTTTATTTTAATGTAGTCAAATTTATCACATATTTTAGTTTTTACTTTTGGATTTTAAGTCATATTTAAGAAGAATTCTATCCTCTCCCAGGTTTTAATGAAATTTACCCAGGGTTCCTGTTAACACTGTATAGTTTCATTTTTAATATTTAAATCTTTGGGGCATATGGAATTTACCCTCTTGTAAATAACAAGGTAAGGATCTACATTTATCTTTTTTTTAATGGTCATACTTTTGTCCCAACACGGTTTTAAAAATGCCATATTTTCTGTACTGATTTAAGATGCTACTTTTCTTAAATGTTAATTTTCTCTAATATTTAAGTCTATTTCTAAACTTTGTATTTTGTCCCATTGGTCTATCAAAAAATGCAGCAATCACATTTTTTAAACTGTAGGCACTTTATAATATGTTAAATATTTTGTAGACTTAGTCTTTTTTTTCCCTTTATTACATGGTTTTCTTGGCAATTCATATTTGTTCTTTTTTTCTGTGTCATTGTTTAAATTAATTTGTCTGGCACTGGGTTGGGGGGCAGGGGCACTGTTTGTATCTTTACTGAGATTTTATTACTATTGTGTCTAATTTTTAAATTAAAGTCTCTACTTGTATTTCAGGAGTATTTTAAAGGTTTGCCTCAGATGCATTTTACATATTTTTGTTATCTTATGTTACATTTTCAAAAAGGAGAAAATAAGAATCTAGGATATTTTTCTTGCAAATCATCTCTAAATGGGCATGTTAGAAATTGCATCACAGTGGTAATTCATGTATAAATATTATACATCACAAGTGAATTATGGCTTCTAATTTCAGCACAAACATGTAAAGAGCTTAGAAGTCATAATTCCTGTTTTTACCACAATAAAAAACTGGAAAATGACATATTGGACCTATCAGGAAACTAGGTCACAGGGAAAACCACCACCCCAAAATCTAAAGAGCTAAGTGCATCCAGAGAGATCCAGCAACCAAGATCTGCTCACCTGAAGTAGAAGCTGCTGGAACCATAAACTGGTAGGAACACTTAAATGGTCATTTTGGTGAATTCCTGGAGGTTGAGTGGAGACTAGTGTAAGGGGGAGAAACTCTTGGTAGCCACAGCTTCAGAGGGACCCCACATTTTTGTGGGCATTCCTTCTAGGAACCCCCACAGGTTTTTATGGTAAGAATCCAAGAAAGGTTCCCTCTTGGCTCTGTCAGAAGGAAGCGAAGAGTAACCCTTATAAACATGCTAAGAACCTTCTCTGCAACTAAGACCTACTTTCCAGGAGAAAGGACTTTGCCAGAGCCCAATTCTGAAACTTCATCCCAGTTGAGGGAAGGGAACTGCCTTCAGCTTTTCAATCCCACTTGAGTTGGGTAAAAACATAGGCATCAGGGATCAGGTCTTCAAGGAAATTGATTGGGAATGCTGCAGCCAGAGAAAGGAGTAGGGGGCAGAAGGCAAAAGCTGAGTCACTGGAGAAACACTTGTGAAGGTCACGACCCCCAGACGCAGATCCACCAAATGATTGAGATTGAATCAGAAGATCATAGAATGTTCTTCTTCCCCCCCACTTACCACCACACCAACAGGTCTCCAGTACAATAAAATAGATTATAGCTAAAAGAGCTGTAAGATGCAGACTCTATGAGCAGAAATATGTAAGAAGGCCCAAAGTCAAGTGAGGAGATCAAAATAAGGACACTAAAAGAGCTTGAATTTAGAATCTCACGCTGTCTCTCTGTATGAGAAGTTGGATACAACTTTCTCCTCTATAGAATAAAACTCTTTATGGACAGAGACCACGTTGTATCATGTTGGCATGTTCCACTGTAAGAATGAATACATTGTTAGCAAAGCTGTTTTGAGTGAAGACGTGGGTAAACAAAACAAACATAATTTCATAGCATGAAAATTTATAAAGGTATGATGGAAAATTCAGAGGCTAAAAGTCCTGATTCTAACATATTTATTATTTCATTAAAAATATCCTTTTATAAATGTTGCTGTTTCTTCCACAGCACATGGTTCACATTTGCTCTAGATGTGCAGCTAAATTAGAGGAGGCCAGTCATGACAAAGTATACATTGTAGTTGGAGGCATCTCTGTTGGAAATTTCTGCATCATTTTGTTGCTGTTTTTAATTTCATGAACATTTCACCCAGAGTCCTAGAATGTTTTTTTAATGAAATCCCCTCCCATGCACATACTCACTCACACCACTCTTTTTTTTGAAAGTAAACATAGCTGCTGTTTGGTGATGTTTTTATGTTTCCTTTGTGGTCTTGATTAAACAGGCTGATGTTTATCAGTGGTTATCCATGATTCCAAGCTTCCTTCTGAGATGAGTACCTGATTATTCTCAGGAAGTGTGTGAAAGAAATGGTGTTTGAGAGACAGTCTTAATGAAAACCTTCCTTGGTCATAATTGAACTCTGCTCTTTGATCCTGGCAACTTTCATACCCATATTCCCTTAGCACTAGTCAAAAAGGTTTTGTTTGCTTGTTTGCTTTATTTTTAATTCTAGAATATAGATGGCTAAAATGAGGTATGTCTAGGATATAGTGCTGACTTCAAAACTGAGAAGGAAACTAATAATAATCAAAATACCTATGTATCTAGGGAGAGAGAGAGAGACTATTGTTGGGGATCGGAGTTTGCCACCCTAAAATATGCCTCTTTGGCTTGATAATTTTTAAAAACAAAAGAGTCAGAAAAAACTTTGACGTTCTCCCTAACTTCCTAAAAGAATTTAAGATAAAAGCCCTGTTCCAGAAGGGTGTTAATATCATAAGATAACTGTAGTATAATATAAACTAGGTCCGGTAGACAGGAACACCAAACAAGGGCCTTTTAGTCAAAGTCCCTCCCATGTCCCATTGTTTTTGCAAGGCATGGTCAACATTTGTTTACTAAACATTTGCTTTTCCATCTCCATGTGAATTGCCTTCCTCCCCTTTGAAGTCCCAAACCACTACCCCCAACATCCTCTTTTGTCCTTAGCTGAAGATGGTGTTTAAGGTGGTGACTTCCACTATTTTGGTGAGTTACACGGTTTTCCTGGGTTTCTCCCATGTATACAGGTTATTAAAATTTGTTTGATTTTCTCCTGTTATTATGTCTCATGTCAATTTAATTCTTAGATGAACCAAAAGAAGCTAGAGAGCAGAGGAATAGTTCTTCCTCCCCTACACTGTTTTCAGAAAGACCTCAACTTAAAATATTACTTATAATTGGATCCCTATAAAGACAGGAGACCTTCAAATTCCAGGTGACCAGGTTTTATCCTTAGGACAAAAATAAAACTAAAAATAATATATATAAAAACTACATTGTATTTTAAACCATTTTTCATAACTTTGTATTTAAATATGGTTCACATGAAGTTCATAAAAATGATTTAAATACTAAAATTTGACATTTTCCTTCCAGCTTAGTCCAAGTCTAAGAAACTGAGAGAAAGAGTATTTCAAGTGACATTAGTGTTCAGCTCACTGAAAGTTAGATTTTTTGAGCAAGGCTGGTTCATCGAGATTTTTCATGACCTGGATAAAATATTCTTTTAGGCTCCTCAATGCTTTAGTTCTTATTCTCTGCCCATCAAGCAAACTCAGGCTTTCAAACACCTCAGTAGTCTTGACACTGGGAAGGATGTGCCCTTGATAGAAGACATAGAAGGAGTGCCCCTGGGTTTCAACACATAAATTAGATTCTTGGTTTATTATCAGTCTCTTTTAAGTGTGATTGTAGGAATCTGTCTTCTAGGGCTTAACCAACTCAAACTCTACTGTAAAAACTGGGCTCCTAACAAGACGGGTCTCAGACCTGGGACCGAAGTTGTCCTGCCACCTGGAGAGGCTCTGTCAGAGTTACTAGCTAAACTCCCTCTAAGCTGTTTCTTTTTTCAAAACAAGGGTTTCTTTTGTGGTTTCCCCCTTGGTCAATCCATTAAGAGAGACAAATTCAAATGTAAATTGAATGACTAGCTCTTTCTACCCTTGAGTAGTGAGTCCTTTTAATAACAAAATTATTGTTACTTAGAGCTCCTGCTGCCTTTCACAGAATAAATTCATAATTTTCTTTCTAACTTCACTCCTTTACCCCCCTAGGGATTTCTTCTCCCCTATGGGATCCTAAAATGTCCCATGAATTGCTCACACTTGCCCATGAATCCTATTAGCTCTTCTGCCCACCTCTGTGCGGAGTTAGTGCTGTAATGATCAGGTCAAAGGTGAGGTGATCCTGAAATGGCCTGAATTAACCCCTGCTGGTCCAGTGCATTGCTCACCACCATCAATCTGAGGCACCATTACAGATTTCTGCCCCACTCCTCCTGGCTCAAATGTTCTTTTCTGAGAAGAAGCGGGGCATTTCCTCTCATTACATCATGTTTAGCTCCACAACAAAAGTCATTATGCTCCAGTAATTATTTTGGGAGGTCAACCTAATTTATTGTTATTCCACTTGAATTCTTTCTATGTTCATGAGCATTTGCATATTTATCCAATGCATCCATTTTAGCATCCTCCATCAGTTTCCTATTGCTGCTATAACAAATTACCACAAATTTAGTAGCTTGAAACAACACAAATGTATTCTCTCACAGTTCTGGAGGTCAGAACTCCAAGATTTGTGTCATTGGGTTAAAATCAAAGTGCCAGTAGGGCTGCATTCCTTTCTGGAGGCTCTCCGGGCCATTTTCTTGCCTTTTTTCATCTCCTAGAGGCTGCTCATGGCCCCCTTCCAAAGCCTGCAATGTCCAGTCGAGTCTTTCTCCCATGGCAATCACTTCAACACTGACTTTTATGCCTTCCTCTTCCACATTTAAGGACCTTTGTAATTACATCTGTCCCTCTTGGATAATCCATGCTGATCTCCCTACTTTAAGGTCAGTTGACTAGTGATCTAAATTCCATCTGTTATCTTAATTCCCCTTTGCCGTGTAACATAACATATCCACAAGTTCTGGAGAATAAGGCCCGAGCGTCTTTGGAAGGCCATTATTCTGCCTACCACACATACATTCTTAGAAAAGTCCAGAAAACAGAGCGGGGGTAAAATTAAATCATCCTGACAGTTCAGAGTTTGGTTCAATGATAATACCTAAATTTGAAGATGAGTGATTTTGAGTCCACATATATTTCATTGTCCAAATACTTTTCTTCTGTGGTCTCTCTGACTGATGCCTAAATTTTAGAGTTCAGATCTCTAATAAAAATGTACATATGAAAAGAAGAGGATTTTTCTGTCTCCACAATCCATTCATGTCTGTCACTTCCTCACTCCTGGTAGGAAGCGACTGTTTTCATATAATGACATATTAAGATCATGCTCTAAGTCACAGCCAAAATGAATGGTAAAGGGGCTGGCCTAGCAGCATAATGGTTAAGTTTGTGCACTCCACTTTGGCAGCCCAGGGTTCATGGGTTTGGATCCTGGATGCGGACCTACACACTGCTCATCAAGTCATGCTGTGGTGGCATCCCACATACAAAATAGAGGAAGATTGGCACAGATGTTAGCTCAGGGACAATCTTCCTCACCCCTCAAAAAAGAAAAAAGAATGGTAAATACTCTGAAACTAAAATATAAGCAATTTTCCCATTAGTAGCAAGACTTCCAAATAGTATTTCTCAAGTATGTGGAACATAAAGATCTTTTTATGATGTTGATATAATTTCACACCAAATTAGTTGTGATACTTTCAACATCTGTTGACTGAGAAATATACCATAACAAAAATGACCTTGATTTTTCTAATGGGTGTAAATAAGAATGTGCATTATTCTTCATTACACATGCATATGTTTCAGAAAATGGAACATATAAGTGTATGGTATTATTCTATGTACTCATTTTATATACACAGCATTGTACACATATTCAGGTTCACAGTCCTCTTGTAGTAACTGCATTCCAGAAATCCATGGTAAACCCAGATTTTAAACTACTTCCTAAAAGTCAAAGAGCTCTCAAATCTATTCCCAATCTCCATCAAAGACACAAGTTTTGGTTCAAATATTTCAGAGCATTGTAAAATACAATGCCTCATTTTTGACACTTAAAAAGAAGCAAGAACCTAGAAATCTACAAGAAAAATGTGTTAAAAATTCTGAAACAGAAATGTGCAAATAAATTAATTTTTTATCCCCATCTCTAGTAGTTGTCTAGTATAAAATAAAGATATAATTTAAAATTTGTTTAACTTACAGAATTAAGATATGCTCATTAAATACTACTTGGTAATTTGACCCATAGTCTGTCAGAACAGTTCCTTTAAAACTATTGAGCTAAATGCTTATTCAAATTTTACTCCTGATTTAAGCTTTGAAGAAATAGGATGCTCTTCAGGGAAATGCAAATCAAAATGACAATGAGATATCACCTTATACCTGTTAGAATGGCTGTAATCACCAAGACAAAAAACAACAAATGTTGGAGAGGTTGTGGAGCAAAAGAACCCTCATACATTGTTGGTGGGAATGCAAACTGGTACAGCCACTATGGGAAACAGAATGGAGATTTCTCAAAAATTAAACATTGAAATACCATATGACCCAACTATTCTACTACTCAGTGTTTATCCAAAGAACTTGAAATCAATAATTCAAAGAGAATTATGCACCCCTATATTCATTGCAGCATTATTCACAATAGTCAAGACATGGAAGGAACCCAAGTGCTCATCGACTGATGAATGGATAAACAAGATGTGGTAAACATATATACAATGGAATACTACTCAGTCATAAAAAAGACAAAATCATCCCATTTGCAACAACATGGATGGAACTTGAGGGTATTATGTTAAGTGAGATAATCCAGACAGAGAAAGACAAACACCATATGATTTCACTCATATGTGGAATATAAATACATGTACAAAAAGAACAAATTAGTGGTTACCAGAGGGCAAGGCAGTTGGGAGGTGGGCATAGGGGGAAAGGGGCACATATCTATGGTGACTGACAAATAATAATGTACAACTGAAATTTCACAATTTCAGTTCACAATAATGTACAACTGAAATTCACAAACTATTATGACATCAATAAAAAAAAGGAAATAGGATGCTCATTTATAATAAACCCAAGTTCCACATAAGTGAAGAATATTTTGTAGGCATTTATAATAATGTTCAATTCTCTAACAGAAACCTGAAGTACATTGTTTCAGTGAGTAATTCTCTATGTTGGAGAGATTGCTGTGTTTTATGGAAACATAATAAAAAAAATAACTTCTAGAAAAATGAAAGAATTCACTTGATGAGATATGTAAAAATTCTGATGGTCAAATATTGTACTTTATGTGTTGTCACAGCCTTTCATTTAATTTTCCTTTGTCTTCTGCTTTGCATTTTTTGGCACAGCTACTATTTACTAGAATACCAGGAAAAACAAGAGAAATTAAAATTTTAAACAATCATCATGTTAAAAAAAATTGCGTTTGCCTGTTGAGATTTACTTAGAACAGTAGGATGTGGAGAATAAATCATGTACCTAAAATAATGGCTTAAATGAGATTGTGGAAAATTTAGGTTAGGAAAAAGTAAAGATCAGTGTTAAATTATATGGTTCGGCTAACAAAGTAAATCTCTTCACCTTGTCCTATTCATTTTATTTAGATAATGCTTTCAGAAGTTTTATCTCTCAGCTAAGATTTGGCCAAGAACTCCTAAATTTTTAAATAGTTCTTCAAGTTTACTTAGATGATGCATTTAAAGTTGTTTTTAATGGAATGTAGCTTGGGTATGTTCTGTAGGCTTTTCTGATCAGATGTCTATGGTGTGATTTTATTTTAAAATAACTCTTCATCTGGATTTAAGGTTATCAGGAAACTACCAATGCAGAAATGACATTAACAATTTATAATTCCATGATAGTTAAAATTTCCTGTAATCTGATGGAGAAGTGGGATTATATAAGAAAAAGATACTGGCATATTTCCATTGCTAAGGGCTAAGGACACAGAACATTTGCAGACTAAACAGTGCATAAATTTTAGTTTATGTGCCCATTATAGCCACTGTTGACAGGAAACAGGATACCCACAGTGTGAAACATGACTTGCAGCGTCACTTGAAGCTTGTTCTCTGAAATCTATGAAGTCCTGCCATTAACAGCATGTGTATTCAGAGCCTAACATCTTGGTTTTATTTACATAGCTAAACAGTGTATTGAGAATTGATCACTTATCATTCACTTTTCAGAAATAATCATTGAATCTTTTCCCAAAAGGGTATTAATCTCTAAAAACTAGGAACACCTAAGCAGAACATCTTATTTTTCATGGAGTGTTAAATAAATTTTAAGTAAATTTCTTGTATACGAAGAAGTCTACAATCGTGACTTATAGATCGTATGATATTTAGGAATGCTATGATGACAATATTTTCTTCCTGGTGCTCTTATAAATAGTATTGCTTGATTTGAGAGAGAATTTTAGCTTCTTTTGAAAACTAGGTAGAGATACAGAACAGCAGTTAGCGCAGATTAGATATCAAGATCTCTAACAAAATAAGAAATTGTGTTTTATATTGGTTAGATGTTACTGTTTGATATTTAATTCAAGAGAAGCAATGATGGGTAGCTGCGAAGAACATTGGACCCACCCTCAGTCTGTCCTGGGCTCATAAATTGCTAGCAATGTGACCTGCAGGCCAATGAGCCTCCTTCTAGTTCAGTTTCCTCATTTTTAAGACGGTGTTAATAATAGTACATACCTCGAGAGGTTGTCAGGAGGATTAAATGAGTTAATATAGGTAAAGCACTTAAAACATTGCCTGACATCTTCCATGTGCTTTTTGAAAAATACTATTAACTCATTATTATTATAAGTGCCTAGCCCATAGCAGGCACTGGGCTATCCTGGGATATCAAAGGTGAATAAGTTGTGGCCCCTGTTCTCAAAAAACTTACAACACAGTATGGGGGAATGGGGCTTACATAGATCATCTCAATATAGTGTGTTAAGTGTTATAATGTGAAATCCATGCCAGTTGCTATGGGAGAAGCTTGACTCTGGGTTTCTCAAACAGAGTATCTGAGCTGCTTCTTGAGGATAAGAAGTTATCCAAGTAACAAAGCTGGGAAAGGGCATTTCATTTAGAAAATAGCATGAAAGAAGACAGAAGCATGAAATACAATGATATATGCAAAGAACTTGTAGTAATTCAGGATCAGAAAGCTTAATCGCAGGGGCCTACACCTCTGGATGTCCCCTTCCTCCCACCTTGGTTTGCTTAAAAGAAACAAATGATTTTATGTTGGTCATAGATTCTCCAGATTGACATAGATCTTACCACTCCTTTTAAGTTAAGTTTAGCAAACCTGGGAACAAGGACTTGGGGATAAGTACTTTGCTTGGGAGATGAACCTAGAAAGCACAAATGAAAACATCCTGAAAAAGAAACAGTGAGAAAGAAAAGCAAAGAAGATTTGGGTTAAAAAGTAGGTTTCCATTTCGGGCAACTAGAGCTCTGTCCTACTGGGGACCCTCTGAGAAACCATGTAGAACATGCTTCTGAATCTGTCGAATATACTTCCATGGGAAGATGGAGAGACTGGGCCATTTATTCACCAAATTCCATCCCCCCACACACACCATTGGTTGAAGGTGGCACCTTGAAACAGTCACTCCCTTGAACTTCAGTTGCTCCTGCCCTTAGTCAGTAAACTCTCATGGGGCTGGAATTAGCTGTCATGGAGGGAAGGAGAAAGATGCAGTGTTTAGAGTGGAATGCTATCAACATGCCATAAATTGTTTTCTAGAGCTGCAGGTAAATTCAGAGGTAGGCTTAGGAGTCAGGGAGGAGGGACCAACTGTGCGCACACATTTAGATGAGCTGTCAGGCCACTGAAGACTTTTAATTCTGTGGCCCCTGGTATGAAGAATGAGGCAGGGGCTGACTCCATAAAGATGGAGAAGTAGAGAGATGAGAAATCATTGAGCATCTCCCAGACCATGTAAGTCTTGCCATTTATCTTGTATTATTCTAAAGAAGTCCTCTAAAGTGGTTTTAATAAAATAGAAAATGTCTTAATTTGCATTTTGGATCATTGTCTTAGATTTCAAAACATCATCCTTAACTGGAAAATAACACAAATTTAGCTATTTTGTTGAACGTGGTTTAAAAATGGGTCTTGGCCCACATGCAAAAGAAAAAAGAATTAGATTCTGTATTATAATTTAATTCAAACAAAACTTACTTTTGAACATATTTTAAATGGCTGAAAGACTAAGTAAATCACAGTAATTTTTATAGCATGGAGTAAAATTTACATATTTTTACATATTACAGAATTTTACCAGTCTCTATCATGATGTCACATACTGGATAGGAATGTCAAGATACACTGTGTATATTAATGAATGGGTGCTTTTAGGGCCACTTGTTATGCATAATAACAGATGAATGCAAGCACTCTACCTTTTGAGTTTTTATTATAACCATATGCTATTTTATTTTACTTATTTTTTCCAGCTTTATTGAGATATAATTGGCATGTAACATTGTGTAAGTGTAAGACCTACAACATGTTGATTTGATACACTTATACATTGTGAAATGATCACCACCATAGCATTAACTAACACCTCACAAAATCACCATTTCTTTTTTGTGGTGAGAACATTTAAGGTCTACTCTCTTAGCAACTTTCAACTCTATAATACAGTATTGTTAACTCTAATCACTATGCTGTACATTGGATCCCCTCAACTTATTCATCTTATAACTGAAAGTTTGTACCCTTTGACCAATATCTCATTTCCTCCATCCCTGATGGTTATCAGGGCTAACAGCCCCTGATAACTGCCATTCTACTCTCTATTTCTATGATTTTGACTTATTTAGATTCCACATACAAGTGATATCATATGGAATCTGTCTCTCTCTGTGTGTGACTAATCTCACTTAGCATAATGTCCTCAAGGTCCATCTATGTTGTAGCAAATGGCAGATTTCCTTCTTTCTTATGGAAATATTATGGAATAATATTTCATTGTACATACATACCACATCTTCTTTACCCATTCATCCATTGACAGACACTTAGGTTATTTCCATATCTTGGCTGTTGTGAATAATGCTGCAATGAACATGGGAGTGCAGATATCTCTTTGAGATACTGATTTCTATTTCTTTGGACATATACCCAGAAACGAAATTGCTGGATCATAAACATATGCTATTTTAGATACAAGCATAGGATCAGACAGTTCCAAAATATTCATTCTAGGTGTATTTCTATTTGTCCCCAGTCCGTGGAGACAATCCAGAGAAATGAGTGAGAGATAAAACATAAATTACTTATTTCTAGATAGTACAGCATCAGTTACAGGATTTAATATTGACTTATGCCACCAATTTTGGAGAATGAATAATTGTTTTGAAAATTATTTTTAAACAAAGGAATAATTTGTAAAGAGTGTGACCAAGTTACTTTAATTCGGTATTTTGAACTTCTATTGACAATGACTATTTTCTATTTCATAAAAGTTCTGCTTGTTGCTCTCTGATCTTAACTGCAAACCCTTTGTCAGAGGAAGAGATCACTGACTCTATATTTCCCATCAGCAGTTTTTAACATGCACATTAACCACACTGAAAAATTTCTTAGGGTGAAGATAATATACATGGGGAATTCATACATAAATTAATTAGAATAAGACTGAACATGTTTACTAAAATATATTTACTTATGCAGACCAATTATATAATTGATTATATTATATTTAATATCTAAAATAGTTGCCATTGACTTCGCAGAAAAAATGTTATTTCACTTCAATGTGCATGCGCAGTGTGTGTATGTGTGTGTCCTGGAGTATTTGTTAAGTGTATGTTATGTCTGTATCCATAGATACACACACACTGGTATTACTTTAGAAGATACTTCACATTTTGGCTCTTTCTGATAGTTTTTAAAATTCTAAGTATACATTATTTTCATGGATTAATTGTTGAGAGCCAACTAAATGCTAGACTTTGACCAAGAAAGACATACATTTCCTAAATTCCCGTAATCTGGAGGAAAAAGCTGCTGAGCATACTAACTTGAGGGCATTACGTGGTCCTAAGATATAGAATGAAGAGCTTCCAAAATGTTGGGACTTAGGTAGCTTAGCCTGGTCCCTGATGTAGCTTTCATGGACAGGAAAAGGAGCTTCCTTATAAAGATTGTTCCTTCGGGAATCTCAGGGCATTTAACCACAGTGGCAAAGTTCAAGTATAGTTTCTATATATAAAGTAATGTAAAGGCCTCTGTTATAAAAATAGCACACAAACACAAGAGCAGATTGCAATGGCAGTGCATTATATGACATTAAAAATTTTAATCTCACTAAGCTAAAGCATTTCCCAGGTGTGTAGTTTATGATCTGAACTGTGTTGTCCTAATGACAAACAAAAGCATATTGACCTAACTTAAATTCTTCAAGTAATTTTTTTTAAACTATACAACTGCTTGTCCTTTCTTTGTCATTGTTGAACAAATTAAGACTTCACATGGAGCAGAATTTCTCTATAATATATTCCTTGGTGTTTACATGCTCAGATTCAAAGAAGAAAACTACTTCACAACCAATGATTCTTTTCCACCGCCATTTTTTGACTCATTCAGGCTTTATTAATCATTTTCATAAGAGGCCTTACTGCTTTTAGTCCAATATTCTAATGTAAGTAATTTGTCCTTGTAGTCAGAAGTTGGGACCCTATGAAGATTTAACTAGTGTGGCATCTGTGTCTACTTTCACTCAGATCAACCTTATAGAGCTTGCTCTGCTTTGTTCATCTTTCTACAGTAAAACCATCCAAACACCTCAGAAAAGTCCATTAACCCATTAAATGTTCAAGGTGTATCTCACTTGCCAAATAATTGATTATATGAAATATACTCTATATTTATACATATACCTTTACCTATATACTTATTTTTCCAGAATTCCTGACCCCCAGGATTATCTCTCTCTCAGAGCAGGACACCATACACATCACCTTCTAGCCATAGCCCAATCAACCTGGGAGAACAGAAGGAAGCTTCTAGGATGGTTGGAAAAGGAAAACAGGGACTCTTTCTAGCATATTCACATACTAAGTGGTAGGCAATCTTAGTTGCGGTGACATAGGTTTGCTTCATAGGTGTTTCATTTCAAGGTTGAACTCGGAAGCGATCATCTTTTTTCCTTCCCCTCCCACCTAGAATTCCCAAATCCCTCCATACCCTGCAAGTACCTGATGGAACTAACTGGCTGGAGGCTGAGAAAAAGAACAAGTCAGATTCTGGGTGAAGGTCAGAGGTGTTAAAAGACTGAAGGTATCCTGACGGCAGTGGAGGAGAGAGAGAGACACGGGCCCCAGTTGTCTTTTATGCCAACTGAGTAGACAGATAATAAACTGATAGGCAATCGTTATACATGTGGCATATGTATATAGTATCTTATTAAATAAAAATAGAGATCAAGAAGGAGAGGTTGCATCTGTTGTGCATCAACAATATACCAATCATTTGCATATATTTTCACATTTATTTAACATTTCACATTTATTCAAACAACATTGAAAGAAAAACACTCCCTTCAGCCCCAGTTTGTAGATGAGAATCGTGCTTCTGGGAGAGGTTACGTAATGTGCCATAAGTCAGCTCCTAAATAAAGGAATGAGGATTCCCACACTAGTCTCTCCAGCTCAACTAGTTGCTTGAATTCACTGTTTAAAAAAAAATTGGGGGGTAGATAAACAAGTTATTAAAATTTTCTTATGTCATAAAAATGTTATTTTCCTAAAGGCAATAATTTTAATTTTCTTTCTTTTCCCCGAATCCCACTCCATTCAGATCTATTTCATTTGTACCAATGAAATTACCAATGTGATTTTGTCAGGCTAGCATATTTAAATGCAAGTTAAATGACTTGGAATTAAAAGATATGAACATTTCCTGAGGTATTTTAAAATTGCATAAACTTTCAGTTCTGTATGGATTCATGAGAAGGTGTCATATTCACCAAGCCGTGTTTTGTTTTTATTAGGAAAACAAAATCTCTTCTCTCTCACCTTCTTCTCACATTCAAAAAATATACTCTACTTAAAGGCTACTATTGTCAGCTGACATCCTGCCTTTCCAAAGCCTTTGTAAAAAATGCTGAAGAAGCAGGAACAACACTTGCACAAATCCTAAATGTAATGAATAAGTATAAAATTGTTCAATCGTTTCTTACCACTCTCCCAAGATCCAGGGACCGCCTGTAATTGCCTGCTCCTGATGGCCACAAGTCCTGACATAGACAGAGTCTGCTCAAATAACCCACTCAATTCGAGAAATTCTATTCCCTGCTTTTGTTAACTTAAATCCTTCACAGAAGAATTATTTTATAGCAGGAAATAATTGAAGCAATTTTCAAAACACCTTTGAAGTTAATCATAAATGTATGCACAGCTTTGATACCCTGCTGTCTACAAATAGTTAGCAATAATATTTACTTTACCAAACTAGCAAACTTATCATATTTTTAACACTCAACTTCCCAATACGTTTCAAACTCATATTCCATTTAGCCAACACCCAAATGGGCATTTGGCTCTATTTCTAATATCTGAATATTTGATTCCCAATGAATCAATCTTTTGTGTCTGATGGTGTGACTTTTCCCATCTCATCCCATAACAATGCAGATCACAAGTTATAACATAGTGTAAGCAGGATCAGCTACATAATTTGTGGAGCCCAGTGCAGAATAAAATTAAGTGCTCCTTGTTCAAAAATTAAGAATTTCAAGATGGCCACATCAGAGCATTAAACTAAAGGTGGGGACCTTTTAAGCACTGGGACCTGTGTGACTACACAAGTCACAAGCCCAGGGAACCAACCCTGACTATAAAATTTCAGCTGCTTGACATCATCATGCGCTCTCCTAGTAATAGTCTTTATTTCAGGTATCCTATATAGTCATATTGAAAAAAAAGGTGGCTATACTAATTCTGTCTACAAATAAAGATTAAGTTGATAAAAATATGATTCTAATAGAATTTTTTTAGATTTGAGAGCATCCTTGAGACATACCTCACAGTAAATACACTCTCTCAGAACTGGCAGTATGAAGAACTAAAACAAACACTGTGGTCTATCAAACTTATTTTGAGCTTTAATACTTGAAAAAAGGACTGGATGTTGAACGACTTTAGGAAAATGCCTTTTTTATTGTCAGTATACCAGCGAATCTCTCTAGGATTCTCTACAAAATCAGCATGTCATTTTCTTAAATTTCAGGCTGGCCACATGGGTATTATTTTCTCTCAGAGTGTACCTGAGGTATGTGATAAGGATTATGACCTTTGATCTTGCTTTGCCCTTCTCCTCTGCTGTGTCTTAATGTATATTTTTCATTTGCAAGGATACATATGATGCATATGGATCATTCAAATGATTTATTCCAAACTAGTGGTTCTTGGTATGTGATTACTTCTTATTACATAATTAATATACAGTATTTAGTCTAAAGCAAAATAGAAAATTCAGGCATGAAAAATGAATAAATTACCCATATCTTTTCCACTCCAAGTTATCAAATTTTAATATTGGGATATGCTCTCCTATTTTTTTCTCTAGCATTTACGAAAGGAAAGTATACTATACATATTTCTGTAAACTCTTTTCATCAACAATAATCAGGGACATCTTTCTAGGTCAATAAATATGGTTTTATATCATTTTTAATATTTGCCTTGCAGTCCATGATAAAGTTGTAATGGAATCCACACGGTTCATCTCTGCTGCTGGTGCGTAAGGACCTTACTCAACTACCTTTTCAAGGCCTTCTATTCTCAATCTTTCTGACCAAAGTGCTGTTATGTCTATTCTTTCAGCTCCAGTATTGGCTTTTCAGCCATCACTGATTTTGTAAGAAAGCTGTTGCATTGTTTTTTAACTTCATTTTCTTTTTAGATATAATGTCATTTCTCCCTCTTGGCTCTTGGGCATTCCTCACTCAACTGTGACTCGGTCCTGCTGACTCCTGTTTCTCTTCACTGGCCCTGCAGGCAGGTCCCAAGTGGTATATACTGACTTCGTGAAGGGGACCTTATCATCTAAGGGGTCACATTGCTGCACATAATGTTAGTATTTTTATAAAAATCTAAACACACAATAATTTTTTGAAATTTAGTGCTAGCTGCTCTGTGATGCTCTGGGCCATCACTACATACACCCTCTGAACTTCTCTATAGATTGCCAGTGTAGAAGAGTTCAATTAACATTGCTGCCCAGGATTGGGAGAATCCACCTCATGCTTTTGGATTTGGAGTCTGTACTTGAAACTACTGTTTCCTTTCTTTGTCCACAGCTTCTGACTATGTCCAGCCCATCTCTCCCAATCAGCAGTCACAAAGGTCTCTCTTTGTGGCTCTGAGTCAGCCGTTCCAGATGATCTCTGCCTCTTTCTCTGCAATGCCCTCAGTAACCCCTAAAGGGACATACACGTATGCTACATGGTCTATATTTCATGGTAGTCCATCCTCCTTATTCTCTGAAAATCCTTCCTCAGTGTTATTTTTATACACCTGATGATTGCCTATCAATTTTCTATCACCTGGAGGTATTTCTCCAGTCTGTGCAAAATGAGTTTTGTGTATGCAACATAAATTATACTATGCAAAACACACTCTCAAAATTTGATGAAAATACAAACAGAAAGTGATATAATAAGTAAGAAAAATGTTGATGAAGACGTTCTTCATTAAATAAATATATTCCACATAACTTAATTTTTTACTTTTTAACCTTATTAAGAGTTTTACCCTTAAATTTTTATGAGTTTTTGCTATAATATATCAAAAAAGAGTGTCTCCCTTTTTCTCACCTCTTCTGTCCAAATCATTTCAATATTAATTCATTTAACAACTTTCCAGCAGGCTCTTTTTTCCTATGGATACATTATAAAACCATACAATAATGCATTTGTTTGATAAATATTTTCTACTCTGTTCTTGGTATATATCAGTGGAATAAAATAAGACAGACCAAAAAAACCCTTCTTACTTTACAAGGGAGAAATGGGAAGTAAACATATAAATAATTTTAGATAATGAACACTGTTGTTAAGTAATTTAATAGGAGAAATGGGGCACTTTATCTCAGATAGATGGGGAATGCCTTTCTTTCTTTTTTTTTAATTGAGGTAACATTGATTTATAACGTTATATATATTTCAGACATACTTCATATTTCACCTTCTTTATAGACTACATCGTGTTCACCACCAAAAGTCTGGTTGCTGTCTGTCACCGTAAATATGTCCCCCTTTATCTCTTTCACCCCACCCCTTCCTCTCTGGTAAACACCAATCTATTCTCTGTATCTATGTGTTTGTTTATCTTCCACATATGAGTGAAATTATTCATTAACTGTCTTTCTCCATCTGACTTATTTTGCTTAGCATAATATCCTCAAGATCCATCCACATTGTCACAAATGGCAAGATTTCATCTTTTTTATGGCAGAGCAGCATTCCATTGCATATATATATGTATATATATATATGTATACATATATATATATACACCACATTTTTTTTTTTGCTTTTTTCTCCCCAAAGCCCCAGTAGACAGTTGTATGTCATAGTTGTTCATCCTTCTAGTCACTCTATGTGGGTCGCTGCCTCAGCATGGCTTGACGAGTGGTGCATCGGTCCGTACCCAGGATCTGAACTGGTGAAAGTGGAATGTGCGAACTTAACTGCTACACCACAGAGCCAGCCCCATACCACATCTTCTTTATCCATTCATCCATTGATGGGCACTTAGGTAGATTCCAAGTCTTGGCTATTGTGAACAATGCTACAATGAACATAGGAGTGCATATATCTTTTCAAATTACTTATTTCACAATCTTTGGATGAACATCCAGAAGTGGAATAGCTGGATCATATGGTAGTAGTTTTATTTTTAATTTTTTGAGGAATCTCCATACTGTTTTCCTTAGTGGCTACACCAGGAATCCCTTTCTTAAAAAGTGACATTTAAGCTGAGAAGAAACCAGCCATACACATATGTGAAGAAAAGCATTCACACAGAGGGAACAGCCCAGTAAGCATGTTGTGTCATCAGCTGAGAGTAAGGTACAGGTAGGAAGTAATGTGACATTTTAACAACAAGTGAAAAAAAGCTTAAGAAATAAACTCATACTATGAATCAAGATAGGGATGTGGATGTGGATGACTGAGTGAGGTCACATAGAACACAGATCTTTGGGGTTGATGAGGTTAAGAAATTGAGAAGCCAAGACTTTGGGAAAATCATCTTCCAGGGCACTGAAGTCTCTAAGAATGATGACAAGGGCATTGGTGGATACATGTATCACAAGTAGATTTGGCTGTTAAATCAGAGTTCCCAGGGCTTCCACTTACATCTCACAGGCAGAACATCATCATGTCACTCCACTACAGAAGAAAGGGATTCTCATACTAAGAAGGAAAGGGAGAGGAGATGTTAGGGATGTTTGATAAGTCCTTGTCTCATTGTATTTACTATTAAGTATGAAACTTCAGAAGAGTCTTCTACACATTTATCTTTAATGAAAAATTTTAAGCATTGGTTTGATTCTTAATATAGTTTTATCTCTACTTCAAAGCTAATACTTGAAATGTAGTGGGTGATCAAACCTGTTTCAAACATAAATGAATCAATGAAAAACTGACTAGAAGATTACTACTAATCAAGCATAACAAATCTCTACTTCAAATTTCCAGTATTCTGGCAAATCACATTACAGCATTCCTACACAGTCCACATACACAGAAAATATCTTGGTGTGGTGGACAAAGCATGGACAAACCAGGTTAAATGCTAGCTGTGTTACTAACACTCAGTATGACCAAAGGCAAGTTTTTTAACCTCAGAGAGGTTGACCTTCCTTCTTCTGCATATTCAAGACTTGTGCTGTATACCCAAATGAATATGGAAGATCCACAGAAAGACTAAAATGTTGCCTTCTCACATCACTGATTTTAAAGCTGTGTTATAGATATCTTGAAGATTTGGTTTCTTTAGGATAGTGGGTAATTAGTGATTTCTACACATTTTTCAGCTGTAAACTACATGAGAGTCATTGATTAAATGACAATATTCTCAGAAATATGATAGGATTGCAGCTCATGGCCTCCTGTGGTTCAGTGGAGCCATGAGACTAGTTATAGCCAATGGGTTGTGAGCAGAAGTCAACTGTGGAATGGGCATTGGATGGTAGGTCAAGGAAAATTCTATTTTCCTTCATTTTTTTTTTTCCTGAGGAAGATTTGCCCTGACCTAACATCTGTTGCCAATTTTCCTCTATTTTGGATGTGAGTCACCGCCAGAGCATGGCCGCCAATGAGTGGTATAGGTACATGCCCAGGAACTGAACCTGAGCTGCTGAAGCAGAATGTACTGAATTTAACCACTAGGCCATGGGGCCGGCCCCTTATGTTCCTTCTTTTAATATGTAGTAGGTCGAAATCTAAGATGGCCCTCAAGATTCCTGCCCCTAGTGTACTTTCCATATATAATCCCCTCTCCCTTGAGGTGGACAAGACCTGTGAATATGGTGCAATATCACTCCTGTGATTTGGCTATGCAGCAAAGTTGAAGGGATTTTGCAGATGTAATTAAAGTCTCTAATCAAGTGACTTTGTATTAATCAAAATCATTCTGGGTGGGCTTGATTTAATCAGGTGATCCCTTAAAGGGAAATTCTCCTGCTGACCTTGATGAAGTGAGCCACCATGTTGTCTGTGAGAGGGACATGTGACAAAGAATTATGAGTGACACTTAGGACCTGAGATCAGACCCTGGCTAACAGCCAACAATCAAAAGGGGACCTCAGTCCTACATCCACAGGGACTGGATTCTGCTAACAACCATGTGATTTTGGAAGAGAACCATGAGTTCCATGATGAATGTAGCCCAGCTAATACCTTGATTGCCATCTTATGATTCTCTGAGCAGAAGACTCAGCTAGATTGTGCCCAAGCCCTGACCCACAGAAACTATGAGGTAATAAATGTGCACTGTTTTGAGCCATTGAGTTTGTGGTAATTTTTATGAAGCAATAGAAAACTAATACATAAGGTGAGTGGCAATATTTAAGAGATTGCTCTGGAAGATTAGTTCCCTGACTGAAGATTATGTGTAACACTACTCTTGCCAAACCACAGAGCAAAAACTAAAGCTCTGTTCCCTTAAAGTATTGAGATTTAGATGTTTTTCTGTTTCTTTCTTTTTTTCATCCATAGCCTAAACTAGCCTATCCCAGCTGACACCAATTTGGCACCAGCAGCCAGATTCTATAATAATGAAACAACATATTTTATATTGCTTTAAGGAATTTGCTTAGATGGTGAGGAAACTGTTATTAGAAACTAGAAGAATATTCACCTATGTTATATAGAAGAGAAACTGACAAGAAAACTGTTAAATATGATCATTTGCAATGCAGATCTTTTGACCTTGTAACTTTAGGGAAAGCGTTTGGGAAATAGTATGTTAGTAATGTGTGTCGGTTACTGTTGGCTGCATTTGGGAAATGCAAAGAAGACAGGGATTCAGAAACAATTTGCCAGTTTGTAAGCAGGAATGAAAGACTCCAGAGAGAGTCCAAAAATGTGAGGAATTGTAGGATTGGAAAAACCAATTGTTTCTCAACACTGACCAGTAAAAGATAATATTGAGAAATTCCTTGAACAACAAAGGTTGATTAAATCTCAGCCATGCAGCAAGAAAGCAATCAAGGGTTTGACTGTCACATCCATTGTTAAAACCTCTTGATGGATTAAAGTGATAGGAGGTATATCCATTTGATTGGACAAAATGGCTCAGGGAAAAGAGTCCAAGGGTCTGACTCTCCTACCAAGCCTGAAAGGTTCAAGGAACTTGTAGTTAAGTCAGGAGAGACGCATATTTCAAAAGTAACTCTGGATATAGCTCATGGCACATGGGAATGGCTAGAATCAAATAGATTTGAAAGTAACTTTTTGAGAGAGTTACACCTCCAAAGGAACTGTGAGCCTGGGTTAAAAACATCTGTGATTATTTGAAATTTAACTCTTGGGCCATCAACTTTCTACAGACAAGAAGCAGGCTGAGAAAGCTGATCAGCCCCTAAGGCTATGAGAGTCCTTAGTGCCCACTTCAGATGTGCCAAGATAACAGAAGAGAGAAGATATCTCTGGAGGCAGAGCAGACCTAAGACCAGCGCTTCCTGAGAGTGGAATCAGGGCCTAATTGAATTACATCTACCACAACCAGAATAGGGTCTTCTCATAGCTTTTGCCAATGGGATTTCAGAATTGCTATGGACCAATAACATCTGTGTGTTTTCCCTTCTTCCTACTTGTGAATGGGGTGCTTATTTTGATGGTCTTGTTTTTGTTCAATCAATGTAGATTTTTTTTGAGGTGGGGCATTCAGTTTTCTGACATAACTATGGGTCAAGGGGGACTCACATCTAGACTTGCTGTAGTGACCACTGCTCACCACTTAGAGATTATGGACTTTGGGGTTTGGGTCTTGACTTTATAGGACTTTGCAGTTGTCTCCTTTTGGGAGGGGATCAGTGCCATTTGCCTCGGAAGGGAAAATGAAGCAAGTAGATGACCAGAGAGTAGACTGTTTAGTATTAATGCTGTTCACTAACTATTTCTGTCTCACTGTATTCCAGGCTTACAGCAGTATTGTATTTCCTAGGTCACTGTTGTATGCAGTCGTGTAACTAGTTATGGCCAATAAGCTGTGGGCAGAAGTGACATACATCATTCTAGGGCTCAGCATTTAATTGACAGTGCAACAAACTTCAGAACTCTCTGTATCCTCCCAAATTTAGACATAAATATGGAATACTTCTATTCTCAATAGCAATTGGAAACTTCTAAAATGAGAGATCATAAATAAACCAACAAATTCTAAATCTGAAGTTAAAGATAGGGAGAGAGATTGGGAACAGTGAAAGAGGAAAAGGAAAATAAAACAGAAAATTGCAAAAAATAAAAAGAAAGATTCACTTGGGGGCAGGGGAAGATAGACTGGCAGTGGTCAGGCAATATTTCCAGATACTAGGACCAGTTGTGATGGGGGTGGCTCTATTGGTATGGGACCAAGGGTGATTGTGATGAGGTGAGTCACATATTGTGCCCCTTGAAAGACATGTAGTGCAAACCAAAACTATTCCATCTTAGATTTTAATCACTGAGATTTGGGAGTTACTTGTTACCACAACATAACCTTACCTATCCTGACTGACGCTAAAAGGAAGTTTCAATCACTTCCCTAAACACATCTTGTAGGGAAAGGTAACAGAGAATCTAACCATTAGCTAGAATCCTTCAAAAGTTGATATTCAGAATAGAATTTTAATACTTAATTTTAAATTTGTTTGCACAAGAAATTATCGTCATCCCGTTAAAACTTCTACAGTAAAATAGCTCTTAAATATTATTACATTTAAATGAAGGGGAAGTTGGTGGTGCTGGAATTAACATAGAAACTGCTCGTTGATGTAAGTGATTCTATTTATAATGTTGAGAAAGATTAGCTTAAATATTCCATTTTAACTGCAATGTAAGTTGAAGTGCTGGAAGTTAAAATTACATGTTTTGAATGAATTTACCTATGAATTAAGTCTACTATTCATAGGAAATATTTCAGCAATTTATCAAAAATCACATGAATATTCATTATAAATTTACTTCTACTAAAAACCTTAATTGTGCCAACACTTTTATGATGATATGATTGTGATGAAGAACCAACATAGTATCATTTTATTTGTCACCAGAGAAAACCTATGTTTGTCTCATCAAGAAGTTTCAAGGCAGAAATAATTTTTAGAAACTTTACATAAAGTAAAGATCATGGTAGTTGAGTTGGAATATAGCATTTTTGCAAAAAATAGCATCTTCCTCAGTTAAATCCTTATAAATATCACCTTTTAGTAGTTTGATTTTTAATAAGCATAGTATACTTTAAAACTATGCCATTTATTATACTGCAACTTAGAAGCAATGTGGTTCTCTAAATTAGAGACCTTATTTGCTGGGCCTGTCTTTCATTTTTCAGGCTTAGTGACCTTGAAAAGGTAATTTAACTTCTTTTTCTTCTTTAAACCTTTGTAAATGAGATAATAACTTATGGAGTGTTATAAATTTTAAACAATTTTTACCTGGGTGTATGAGTAGCATGTTTAAAAAAAAAAAAGAAGAAGCAATTAAAGTAGATGCTACACTAGCTCAAAGAAGTGGATTCAGGGCAGAAGTTATAATGACTGGTTTTACAAGTCATGCAGAACCAGGTGAAGAAATAAATGTAGGGGGACAGCAACAGGGGCAGATCCACCAGAACTGGGAGATCCACATTCTGAACTCCAACCACACTTACAGCTGCAGATAAGAACACCATCACCTTCTTTTCTCAAACACATTTGGAAACCTCTAAGTGGGGATACTAGAGAGGATTAAAAGCATAAAATCCACAGTTTTACTCTGGATATAATGGAGATATTTGGGTGGGAGTAACAGAATGGAAATGGTAAGGGAAAAAAATAAAACAGGGAAGAGAATGCAATTGAACAGGAGGTAGGGAGGTGCCCAGTGAAATAATTTTGGAGCCCTTTTCAGGGGGAATTTATTGTGAGTACTTATGCTGCCAGATTGTTCTTTCCATTTTTTTATTTCATTTAGTGTAGGACCAGTGACAATGTATTGTGTTTGCAGTCAACGGAAATAAAGAGATCTGTGAAAACTTAAGATCTACTGAAAGGATGGATTTGTTTTGGAAACTATATCAACAAGAAGGAGAAGGAGCACATGGCTGTTAAAAGTATTTCATGGTGTTTTCTCTTTGAAGGTTGATGCCAAATAGCGATTCTCACTGAAAATGAACTGTGGGGAGGGGGAGAGGTGATAAAATTGCTTCAAAGAATCCTGTGATTATCAATATGATTTCAGTGAACATCTTTCAGTGAAATATATATTTGGATAGGGAAACACAGTGATATAAACTGAGACAAGGGAAAAATGGGAATAACCACCTAAAACTTGCTTGTCATATAGGAAGAAAAACCATTAGTGATGTAGGAAGTAGCCAAAGATACATTGTGGAGGTCTCAATAGACTGAGTATAATGTGCAGTGAGTAGAGTATGCTAAGCAAGGAGAATAAAAATTAAGGATACTTTAGGTCTTGCTCTTAAAAGAGGAGTAATGGTGTGTAACCTTGCATTTTTGTGGGAAGAAAGCTCTCCCAGCCATGCAAATTGTTGAATACAATGCCATAAAATATGGACAGGCCCTGCCAAGAAAGTCAAGTGCCCAGAATGAAATGAAATAAAAATCTTTAAGAGTAATTTTTACCTAAATGAATGAGAAGAATAAATTTAGGAGCATAAGAGAAGGGACTGAGAATGAGTATAATAGTAATGCTTATAAGATGGATACAATAC
Organism: Tapirus indicus; assembly: GCA_031878705.1. NCBI lineage: Eukaryota > Metazoa > Chordata > Mammalia > Perissodactyla > Tapiridae > Tapirus > Tapirus indicus. Next base: position 23,174,232 of record CM062939.1, on the reverse strand, counting down.
CTCCCATTTATTGAGACGTACAGCTTAGTAGTCAGGAGAAGGCTCTGTGGAGTCATGCTTCAAAGTGCCTTGGCTCTGCCACATTCTCTCTGAGTATGACTCTTGTCAAATTGCTTAACCTCTCTGAGCCTCGGTTTCCTCACCTATAAAACTAGGAAACAAATATTATTAATCTTATAAGATAATGAGCATTAAAATCACAGTATCTAGCAGATATCAAATTCTTAAAATATGCTAGCCAAGTATTATAGCAAACTCTTCACATAGATATAAAAAACATTTTGAGGGGCTGGCCCAGTGGCATAGTGGTTAAGTTTGTGTGCTCCGCTTTGGTGGCCCAGGGTTCGCTGGTTCAAATCCCAGGCGAGACTCACACACTGCTCATCAAGCCATGCTGTGGCAGCTTCCCGCGTATAAGGTAGAGGAAGATGTGCACAGGTGTTAGCCCAGGGCCAATCTTCCTCACAAATACAAAAATAAAATTAAATTTAAAAAAATATTTTGAAATATCACCCAATATTTTCATTTCTCATTAACTTGGGGGGGGGGTCGGGCTGGCTGGAGAAGTAGGGAGTATTTTAGTTATTTGGTCATTTAACCATTAAGGCTAAGTGAAGAGGAAAGATCAAGGAGATAGAAGAAACTGCCTAGAACAGAGAATCCTTTGTCCAAGAATCCAAGTGTAGTAAAGAATTTACCCTTGCTCAATGAGAGGTCTCGCCTTTGCCCTTGAATCTTAGAAGGTTATCTCTAAGCCCTTGGGATGTCTTATCTGATAAAAGCGTTTTGTTTACCTGGGGGTCTTGGGTGATGCCAAGTAGTCTATAAATGTAATATATGGTAGGGACTTTGCGTGATGTGATATCAGCTCAACCTCCAGAGAGGCTAGAGAGTAAGATCAGCTATGTGACTAGTCAAGCATGTTTATATGACCAAGCCCCAGTAAAGACTCTGGACACCAAGGCTTGGGTGAACTTCCCTGGTTGGTAGTGTGTATTGTCACATGTCATTGCTAGAAAAGTTAGCATTGTCTATGACTCCACTGGGAGAGAACAGCTGGAAGCTCCATACCTGGAACTTTCCTGGACTCTGTCCCATGTGTTTCTTCCTGTGGTTGATTTTAATCTGTATCCCTTCACTGTAATAAACCATAACTGTGGGTATAACAGCTTTCAGTGAGTTCTGTGAGTCTTTCTAGTGGGTTTTCAAATCTGAAAATGATCTTGAGGACCCTCAAACTTGCAACTAGTGTCAGAAGTAAGCATGGTCTTGGGAACCCCTGAACTTGCAACTGATGTCAGAAGTAAGAGTGGTTTGAGGACTGTTCCCTAATGTTACACTTTCTCATTAAGGTTTATTTTCAGGAGTGGTGGTTAGGAAGTTAGGGGGTGTTTTATTTACGTGGTTATTTCACCATAACAACTAAGCAAACAGGAAAGGTGAAGGGGATAGGAGAAAATGCCTAGAACAAAGAAGACTTCTCTCAGTTTCTGGTTTTAAACTAGACTCTAGACTTTTTAGATCTAGAAAGAAAAAGCCAAGTTTTTGAGAATATGGAAAGGGGTTCTTTGGAACTCCCATAGTTAAGCTTTTCAGATTTTCCAACCAAATCTGCCCCTGCCCATCTTCCTCATCTTGGTGTCACTGGAGGTTCTCCACTTCCTGAGGGTAAAATATTGGAGCTATCCTTGGTTTCTCTCTTCCCTTCATCTTCACAACACATCTAACAGCAAATTCTGTTGACTCTATTTCCAAAACATATCCTGAATTTGTTTACTTACTTGTAGTTTCATTACCTCTGTGTTGAATGAAAACCCCATACTTCTTTCTTCCAAGACTACAAAATGCTTCCCAGCTGCTTCCGGTTTCTCTCACCTCTCCAATTATTCTCCATACCAGTGGTTCAGGGGGTCCCCGAGACTTTCAGGCTTAGGGAGTCCTTCTGGTCAAAACTATCTTTATAATAATTCTAATACATTACTTGCCTTTTTCACTGTGTGAACATTTGCACAGATGATGTAAAAGCAATGGTGGGTAAACAGCTGGGGCCTTCACACAAATGAAGGCAGTGAAAGTGACACAGAACTACTACTAGTTATTTCATTTGTCACCACCACACACTTGCAGTTAAAAAGAACTCAGTTTAATTTATGAATGTCCCTGATAAACTGGAAAAAATTTAAATTTATTTAACTCCAACTTGTAAATGCATATCCTTTAAATATTCTGTGTGACCAAATGGAATGTATACACAAAGCATTTTTGCTGCATACAAAGGTATGACGATTGTGTAAGGCAAAACACTTGTCTGATTGTTTGTGCTGTGAGGTGAATTAGTAGCATCTTATTCATAGAACACCATTTTTACCTGAAAGAAGGACAGACAGAAAAACTGAAGTCATTCAGACATGGGTATTCTCTAAAGTGAATGAAGCAAGACTGTTACTTGAAGAACAACTGACAATACTTATTGCTGATGATAAAATTTGAGCTTTCATGAGAAAAATTAGAAGTTTCAAAAACTGGATTCACTCCCTTGAGACTGACAAGTTTCCAATACTTAAACAATTGTCTGGTGAGGTCAGTGGTGATGCTAACAAATGTTATTTTTAAAAATTATTTAATGAAGTGTGTCAACGTGTGGAAGACGTGCATAACTCGTGCAACTAATATTTCTCTAATAAGTAGTGTATGTTTTACCAAGTCATGCACAGGTAAAATGTCTATTCTAAATGTGAGAAAGACTAAGAGATTTTATAATAACAAAGTATGAAAAGTTCACTAATGGTTTCAAATTCCACATTGCGACTAATTTTTAAGAAACTTTCACCTTTCGTGTTTTGATGTGGTATCAGAGAAGAATATCCAAAGTTATTTGAAAGGGCTATTAAAATACTCCTCCCTTTTTCAACTATATAACTGATTTTTTCATATATTTCAACCCAAAAGCATATCACAAGATTTAATGCAGAAGCAGATACAAGGATATAGCTCTCTTGTATGAAGACAGACGTTAAAGTGATTGGTAATAATACAAAGCTATGCCGATATATTTATTCTTTTTATGTTTTGAAAAATATAGTTACTTTCAATAGAAATATGTTATTTTTCCTGACATATAATGAGTTTATTGTTTATAAGTGAACCAGTAAATAGCATCACATTTCTCAGTTTTAACTTCTAATACCATAAATATCAATAAATACACACTATGTAAACAAAGAGAGCCTCAAAAATTTTTAACAATTTAAAAGGATACTGAGACAAAAGTGTTTAAGAATCACTCCTTTAGGCACTAGCCAGACTGATATTTTAAGATGTCAATCTTTCCAGTGACTTCCCAATGCATGTAGAATAAGATCTAAACACTTTTGCCTAATTTGCAGTCTCATTTGCTCTGACTGCTGCAAAATTTCAATAAACTTTCCCCCTTCTTGATTGTACTTCAGACACCCTGGTCTTCTTTTCTGCCTGGATTGTTCTTCTCCATTATCTTTACATGGTCAGCTCCTTCTTATGATTAAAATCTCAGATTAATGTCACCATTATAGAAAACCTTCTTTGACTCCTCAATGTAATGTAATTACTCTACGTGTATTTACCATTCAGTTACACTATATGTATTTACCCAGGTTTAAATATATGCATAGCCCCCAATATCTGTGATATTTTCTTTATTTATGTTACTTTAAAATAGTATATTATCTGTCTCCACCCTCTAGAAAGTAAGCTACATTAGAGCAGGGATCTTGTCTATCTCATTCATCACTCAGTCCTTAGGGTCTAGAATAGTCCTGGCTGATGGTAGATGCTCAATATATTTTTGGTAAATGAGTGACTGATGACTTGCAGGATTGGCTACATCCAATCAGAAAACAGGGAAAATTTTAAAAACTCGTGGGAGAAGGAAAACTCAGTGTTGGACTGAGGTGTACTTAAGAGAGAGTGTGAAGGCAAGAGCAAGATGGACAACATTGAGAAGAAGGAGAACAAGAAAGGGAAGTTTTGAGATACAATTCTGTCATTCCCATCTTGGAATCTGAACTCGAGGTACAGGGTGCCTAGAAGGATCCAAATAGGTTGGGGGAATTTAAAAATAACAATCCGTTGAGCAATTTTCTCTCCTTTCCTTGTCTTCCTTTCTTCCTTCCTTCTTTCCTTCCTTCCTTCCCTCCCTATTTCCTTTTTTGCAAGCTTCTCATAAAGTTCTCATATTTGTCGTGGTCCTGAGATAAAAGACATGGGGTTAGCAGGGTAGCATTGGTGAGGAAGGCAATTGGGCCCAAGGACAACTTTACAGAATCCTGTACCCCATTAGATGGTATGGAGAGACCAGCTGAGAATTCCTCATATGATATTCAGTGGTACTAAGACAATTAATGGAATAAAAAAGTCTGGAGTTTGGACAAGGGAGCTGCAGATGTGAGGTTTCAGGATCAGGGACAATGAGAAGGCTTGTGATTATCATTGGTAAGTGTCAGGATTACAACAAAATATCCAACCCTGACAACAAGAAACTCAGCAAATACTAGTGGAGGTTACTCAGGGCTTATGTGGATCCCTGCATACTATAATTCCTTATGGTGAAAGCTGGCCTTAGCACTTTTCTTAACTCTCTGTGATCCTGTCTTCATATAGTTTTTGACCCTAGAAACCTTTTATTTTCTTCCAGATTATACATCTGACAAGAAGAATTTAAAATTTTTTAGTATTTTTTGTGGTTTTCATTGGGATGATTGGCCCAGTACACAGTTGCTACAGTGATGAAAATGGAAGAGAAGACAGCTCTTTCATGATGTTTGGCTGTGAAGGAAGGCTGTGTCATAGTAGCAGAAGGGGAAACTATGTAGGTGAATGTCAGGCAACAAGGAATGAAGAAACACATATATTAGTAGACAGAGAAGAACTGGACAACATACTCGTGTTCTTAAAGAGTAAAAAAGTTTCTTCATGGAGTGGCATTGTTTATGAACAAAGACATTTAGGGCTTTTTGAAAAAAATATTTCCTGCTGATTTTAATGATGTATGAGAGGAAGATGTAATGATCAACACAGTGACCCAAGGTGTGTTAACAGTGTCATTTATGATAGGAGAGGGAGCCCATCCAAACTGTGGGCTCTGACATTATTCAACATTGATTTAGAGAATTTTTACAAAAGTTCTGCTACACAAGATGACAAGAATGTCAGAGGTCAAGGTTCACTAAGCACAGCGGTGTATCGCAAAGGGCCAGGAAATGGCAGACTATTTGTTGAACTTTGGGGAAATAAAGAAAAATATGAAGGAAGTTTGGAATAATTTTTCTGAATTTTAGGGAAAGAATGTGCGCTGTTGGTCACGTAAGTTGACTGTTTTTTTATAATTATGCAAAAACAGGCATTTCCAAAAGTAAACTGCTGGCAAAAAAAGGACAACCATGCTCAAAATACTAGTCACAGGTTTAGAGAGGGGAATGAGGAAAGAACTTAAAATAATGAGAGATGAAGGTGTGCTGCCAACATAATTCCTTGTGGTATTTGGGGCCAAAAGACTACCCTCACACACAAGAACACAGCGCTGTGTATATGGTATTAGCTGAAGATGAAAATAGGTCAGCAGTGGATTTCAGACACATCTGAGTAGTTCAGATATATACATATGTGTCAGGGGATCTGGACAGAGAGTTAAAGAAAAAAATGCTTACATGGGAGAAAAATTAAAATTCAAGAACATTGAGGGAGTAGCATCGTGTTTTGAGTCACAGAAACTTTCACACACATTTTGACAAAGAAGAATGTATTTTTAAAAGTGAGAAACAAACACTAAAAGATGAATATGCAAAGGTTGGGTTGGGAAGTTTTCACCAAAAACCTGGATATCATACATGTACTGTTCCTAATTTTACTTTGCAACAGTTGAAGAGCAGTTTCCAGAAAAAACACTGATAATGTAGCCGACAAATCCCTTTTGATTAGCCTATGAATAAAAAAATAAGGATAAATGTAACTCATATTTCCTATAAAAAGGAAGGCTAACTATAGACTAGTGGCAAAGACTCTCCTTGACCAAACTTTAGCTAGGATCCTCGGAGCCCTCTTTTAGAGTAGGCCTCATCCTTGGACCTTATCTTCAGCCTGGTTACCCTAGTTTTAGCATGAATCATGCTAAGTTAGTTTAGTGAGAATCACCTCCACCTTTGATATCTGCTCACCCTTAATATCTGATTGAATTCTTCCTCCCCCACCCTCGATCACTCTGGCTTGCCCTCCACAAGAATCCTGTTAAATCAGTTTAGCAAGAGTCTCCCTACCCTTGGTGTCTCTTCTTAGTGATTTTCATTCACTGATCCCCTTCATTCTGCTTCTTGACTCCAAATCTCCACTTGTCCTTGTTGTACTTGGAGTTGAATGCCATCTTTCTTCCCTTTTGCAACAGTATTGACACCCATTGCTATAGTCCTGAACAAAGTCATCCTTGCCATTTTGACAAATATCAGAATGATTTTTTCTTTAATGTTATATACAACTCCTTTATCGTATAATACTTTTTCATTAAAATGAAGAAAAAAAAAATGATGAGGTAAGTTGATAAGTTGACAGATAGGAAACTTTCAAGTTTCAGTGCCCATATGCAGAAACTTTGGGGAAGAGAGTATTCTACTGAAGAAAGATTTTCTATAACACACAGGAATGACCTATGAAAAGGACATTTCAGATTGGAGGATAAAGGTCAAAAGGCTGGGAGGGATAACCTAGAAATAATATGAGACAAATGTCAGCATCCTATTGAAATAAATGAAGTGAGGATGAAGCCAATGGATGAGGATGCAAAAAAAGGAAGGACCATATTTCAGGCTTGTTGTGGAATGCTTTCTCTGAAAAACTCCTAGTTAAATCCAACAGTGAAGAACTAAACAAGCAGCATTTCACTCATAAGGAATAAAGAAGTGCCATAAATATTTTAAAGGCATAGATATAACCTCCACAGTTTGATTCAGTGTCTGAATTTGAGTTTATCATTTATCATGTGGCATGAAAATACCTTCCAAGTGGATTCAGAGACCATTTTCACTTAAAAGAAATTTAATAAAGCATTTAAGAATTTTCCTCAATTATGTCTTAACTTGAACTCTGAAACTGAGAATTACATATTTTAGGTATCATATCTGTTTTCAGTGTTCTCTTCTTGCTTATGAAAATTCAATCATTTAACTCAAATCCCTGTAGTGCACATGTGACATTGCTGATTAATTTTATGATATGCATTGTGATCCATCAAATATTTAGAGCACTTACATAATACATTTTCATGAACTTGGAGCTTTTAAAATATACTGATGACAGTGAGTACCTGTGACTTCTGTTGTCCCATATAACTCCCAAGAGGCAGATACTCTGAGTGATTGGACATTTATGAAGGAACAAAAATAAATTTGCCTTTAAAAAGAAAACAACAACAGAGAAAAGCCTTCAGAATAAACTTGAAACTCTTTAGCTTTATGTCCCAGGTCCTCCACCACTTACTTTCCCTTCTTTTCACCTTACCTTTTGCCACCGGATGTGCCTTCCCCAAGCTGCTCTCATACCAAATACTTCAGTTCACTGTGAGCTGTCTCCTCTCTGTGTGCTTGTGTAACTGCTGTCCTCTGCCTAGAATATACCTACCACTCTCTTCAACTGCATATGATTTATGCACACATGGGGATTTGGCCTCAACAGAGGTTAAATATGTAATTTTCTTTTCTTTAATGAATATAGTTGTCAACTATGTCACAGAAGTAGCCACAGAAAATCACCTCACAATCATGGAAGGTCACTTTTTTGGAGAACTGTGCCCTTTGGCATTAGAGAAGATAGAAACCCTAACTAAAGGGGGGGAGGGGTGCCAATGTTCTAGAAGAATGGATCAGTCTGACTCAAAATAGGGTTATTGGTTTTGTCAGGAGCGGGCACCCTAACTAAGCATGACTTAGCACTATAGAGGCCTCTTGTCTCCCACAGTGGCTGCGTGTGAGTAATGAACTGAGATAGATGGTTGTGCTCAAGACAAAGAGATGTCTTTATTGAGCTTGATGCTTGCAAATTCTCTTTTCCTTAAGAATGCTGCACAGTGTCTCATTAATCAAATGTGGTATCAGTGTAGTGGAGGATTCAGTCACTACCCCTCATTATGGACTGAATTGTGTCCCCCTAAATTTATATGCAGGAGTCCTAGTCCACAGCACCTGAGAATGTGTCTGTATTTGGAGACAGGGCCTTTAAAGTCATAATTAAGATTAAATGAGGTCATATGGGTAGGCCCTAATCCAACATGGGTGATCTCTTTATAGGAAGAGGTTAAGACCCAGACATGCATTGAGAAAAGACCAAGTAAAGACAGAAGAGAGAGGAGATTATCCACAAGCTCAGGAGAGAGGCCTCAGAAGAAACCAACCCTACTAACTCCTTGATCTTGGACTCCTGGCCTCCAGAACTGTGAGACAATAAATTTCTGTTGTTTAAGTCACTCAATTGGGGTACTTTGTTATTGCAGCCCTAGCAAACCAATGCACTCCTATATCACAGACCTAACACTGCGGCAAAGTTCCATTGGAATAGACAGCAATTGCCTGCCCTAGGAAGATGCTAAAACATACTCCCCCATTTCTGAGCACTTCACACTGATAAAATAGTTTTTTGGCACTCAGTGGCCCTGATGACACAAAATAACCAATAACCATTCTATAGATAAGAGAAATAAGGTGAGTTTACTTGAGCCAAAGTAAGTATTATAACCCGGGAAGGCCTTAGAAAGTGTTCTGGAGAAGCACGGTTTTCAATAAAGCCTTATAGCTTTTTAGAACAAAGAATGTACATTAAATACACCCAGGATATATTTTCATCAAAAATCTCAAAGAAGTATTCAGTTGCAAATTAGCAGGTCAACGTGACCGATGTCCGGAAAGGGACTAATTTGGGCCTTACCAATGGGGTGTGGGAGGGGAAGTATGCATTCTTCTCTTAAGAGAGTGTATTCTTTACTTTAATGATTAAGCAGATGTGCAATGTATGTATCATAGGCCATAAGTCAGGCTTTTTAGTTCAAGCTGAATCAGTTTCAAACTTGAGTAGTTACCCCACATACCTCAATATGCGAGAATCTCTTGTCAGCCCCGATAACCTACAACCCAAATCTCTTCCACCTTGTGCCCATGAAGCAACAGAAATCTGAAAGATTTTTGACTCAAAAAGCCTAATTAGATGTGAATCCTTCCATAAGGGTTACACCGGGGAGTGGATAACTTTCCCCTACACTGGGGAGTGGATTGAATCTGCTTTAGCACACATGGACTTTGTAGGAGCCAGGAACTTTGCCAGGTTCTCTCCTTGCAGAGTATCACTCAGCATTTACTTTCCTTTCTCCTGTAGTCATCTCGTCTAGGTAAAAGTTACTTGCAGCAGATTGACTTCCCTGCAGAGACTTGAAACCCTAGAAGACATCTAAAACACGTAATGGAGTTTTAGTATTCCTACAAAAACTAGAAGGTGCAGGCTTAACTAACACACTCCCAGAATGGATTGGTGCTGCACTGTTTCATCCACTCAAGCTGTTTGGAAAGACAGTCTACTTACATACCTGAGTCCCACATGACCCAGTAATACAAGCTCCCTGAGCTCAGGAGCTGTGTCTTTCATCCCAAGCCTTGTTCCCAAGATCTGGAATAAAGCAGCCTGACAGTACAGTTTAAATAAACATTTTCAAAGGTTATAATCTAAATATAGGATGCAATATTATAGACTATGTTTTAGCTAGAACATAATGCTTACACTTATAATTTTGCATAAAACCCAGTATGAATTGGTTGGAATGGTTAACATCTACAGAAATGCTTCAAACATATTGAGGAAGACAAAAGAAATCACAGTGCTTTGAACTGACAAGAAGTTGATTTATTTTGGTTGGAAAGGACCTGTACCTGTGAGACTGAAGTAAGAAGAAATGGGGAAAGGCTTTGGAAAGCATGCAGGAATTTACTCTTCAGTGGAGGGTCACTGGCTCCTATGGGTGCTGCAGACCTTACTGGGACTTTTAGGGCATTTCCACTGCTAAGCCTGAAGCTGCTTTCACAGATCCCACTGACCTCCTTCTGTTCTTCATTCTTGTCCTATATTAGAACACACAGTCCTGAGTCTCATGCTGTGTCTGTGTCCTATTAAAATGGTTTCCAGAGATGAGGTGCAATCTTCCCTCTTACCTATGGTTTTATAATGAAGCCAAAGATGGCCTCTGTGTATTAGCCCCTATCTTGTTTATTTCTGGCACACTCAGCCTGCCAGTGCCAAACTCAAATTTTTACTCATCCAATTATTTAAAAATAGCCCAAACAAGCAGATTTTTAGTCATTTAGGGTCTGCCTGCTTTGCATACCCTGTAGAACCTCACCTTCCATCTGCCAGCAATAGATAAGATAGTTGCAGGACATAAAGACCCCAAGCCACTGCTGCTACCCTTCTGGAGCTGTCTGACCCAGAGACTGCCCGCCATGCTGCTGAGTGACATCACCTAGACTTGTAAGCCTCCTCTCTGACACCCCACTTCCATGGGAGTTCTCTTGCCCTCCCATCCTTCGGGATGGTGGTCCCCTCACCGTAAGCCTCTGGACTATCTCATGCTGTGAGAGACTTTGCTTCTCATGCAACCCGGTCTAAGCGCCACAAATAAACCTTGTTGTGTGTTAACTGCCTCTCATGGTTGTATCCTTTTCCTTGATTTGCCCCCAAATCACTCAAAACTCCTACACCTATTCCATTTCACCTTTTTTTGTAATCTTAGTTAAGTTTTTAAAGGGAAAGTTGATGAGCTTTTCCACCTTTTCTATCAAGGCATTTGTTGAGGTTATACAGCAATATTAGATAGGTGCAGCTCATATGGTATTGGGAAACTGTGGGCTTTGGCATCAAGTTAGATGGTGTTGGACAACCTTTTACTAAATGACCCATCTGTGTTTTCAGGACTCTAGTCTTCCCCTCTCTAGATACATGGCAGTTTTAGATTTCTCAGATGCAGTCCAGGTCAATGGCCACTGGTGGTCTGTTCCACATGGGCTTGTCTGACTGTGATTTGCCTATTCTGCAAGGTGGTCTGAGTAACCAAATGAATGAGATTGTAGTCATCAGGGCTAAGACAAGGATAACATTTTCCATTGATCAAGTGAAATCAAAATTCTTCATTAATAGGACATTTTTTATGGGCATTAGTAGGAGCAAAAGGGAAGTATGGGAGATGAGAATTGGCCACCCCAAAATGTGTCTCTTTGCCTTGCTTATTTTTAAGAACAAAAGACTGAAAGAAACTTTGGTCTTCCCACCAATTTCCTAAAAGAATTTAAGATAGAAAGCCTGCCCCAGGACAGGCCATCACCATAGATAACTCTGGGTATGGATAGACTGGGAGGTCCTTGCTCAGTCCATTCTTATCAAAGCTCTGAAAAACCAAGTAAAAGTAGAAGTTACCCTTTGTAAGAGACATTCATGTTCAAAAGGGAAATCTCCATTTGTAAAGATATTTCCCTCTGTACCAGTAGGAAGTGGGGGTGACCTTATCTCTAGAAACTCTTATCAATACAGAAGGCAGGGACTTAAACCTGCATATTAACTTTACTCTTGTTTACTGTGCTTTTCTGGTAATCTCCCATAGCTGACTCTCCCCACCCCCAACATCCTCCTTTGTCTTTAGCTGAAGATAGTATTTAAGATGAGAACCTCTGCCATTTTGGCGAGTTACCCAGTTTTTCCTGGGCCTCTCCCATGTTATACATGTTATTAAACTTTGTTTGATTTTCTCCTGATAACCTGCCTTTTTAATTATTTGACATAAGAACCTTAAGGGGAAGGGGGGGACATTCTCCTTCTTCCCCTACAGAAGGATGATAGGACAGTGAGAGCTGAGCGTCACAGGAGCTTCTTGCTGACAAATACATCTTGCTTAACTAAAGAAGTTGCTTTTTTTATTTTAAAAGCTTTTATTTAAAAAAAAATACATGTGAAAGTTACAAAGTTTTCAGTTTTTGTAACTCTTCCAACCTTGACCTCTGACCCTATTTCTGTGGTATTAACCAGAGATTAGATTTCTGTACATACTATCCTTCTAAAGTGTCTCTCTCCTTCACAGTTCTCACTCTAACCTCATCTTCTGTGAAATATATTCTGACCCTGTTCTTCATGAGTTTCCTTTATTATGCAGTAGGTCTGCAGAACTCAGAGCTTCTTTTAGGAGGACCTTTAGATTGAGACGCATCCATTTATCTAGGCATAGCCCATATAAAATCAATTTATATATTTTCTCAAAATAAGACAACATTGATTAGAAATAGCATTTGTTGAGGAAAAATTTATGATGCAATATGGAAAATCATGTGTATATAAATGTGTTTATTAAAAAATAGAATGGTTGCGCTTAATAATGGAGCACTTGGCTATGAGATTTCTTTTCTGACTACTGTAGGAGAGGAAGAAATTTTCTTCTGCCCGTCTGGGTTCTTCTGACTGGTTTAAGAATTAAATTGGCATGAGACAGAATAACAGGAGAAAATAAAAGTTTAGTAACATATTTACATAGGGAGAAATCCAGGAGACTGAGTAACTCACCTAAATGGCTGAAGCCACCACCTTAAATATCATCTTCAGCTAAAGACAAAAGAGGTTGTTGGGGGTAGTGGTTTGGGACTTCAAAGGGGAAGAAGGTAATTCATATGGAGAAGGAAAAGCAAATTTTTGGTACACAAATGTTTGCCATGCCTTGTAGAGACAATGGGACATGGAGAGGGCTTTGATCAAATGGGCCTTGCTAGGTTCCTCCCTGTCTACCACACCTAGTTCATATTATGCTATAATTATCTATGGTGATAGCTCCTCCCTGGAACAGGCCTTCTATCTTAAATTATTTTAGGCAGTTAGAAGGAAGGTCAAAGTTTCTTCCTGAGTCTTTTGTTCTTAAAAATAATCAAGCCAAAGAGACACATTGAGGGGTAGTGAATTCTGCTCCCCTGTGCTACAGTCAGGGAAAAGCTTCACAAGGACTTATGTGATTAGAATTTCAACAGATCTCTCCAAGGGATAGAAGGAACTATTAGAAGAAAGGAATCAAAGACACAGATTAATAAAGCCAAAATGGTGTTTAGGAAAAGGATGAGTAGCTTAGGTCACCTGGAGCAAATAGTGCATGCATGAGAGTAGTTGGAGATAGATCTAGAAGTGTGGCTTAGGTTAAGAATGTTGAAGGTTATTGACCTCAAGCATACAATTGTAAAATACAAAGATATATAAAAGGCAGATACTGTTTTTAAAAACTGGATATCTTTTTTAAAGAGTTTTGTGCATTTCAGCCATACATATGCACTCAGAAGTTATATTTTTTCACACAATTTATTTTAACAACTTTTTACAGTGCCCAGTGTAGTACACAGCTTAATGAATATTTATTGCATGACTGAAATGTCTCCCACAGTACTTCCAAACTTAAAGCCCCTATGTATTAATTTCCTTCACTTCGCACCCTGTATTTTACTAAATATTCCCTAGGTGGAATATATGTTAATCTATCTATATATGGAGACATAACCTTCTGCTCCTTGTGACTCTAAAATGTGGAACTCTAACCAGTGGATGGATTTGCAAAGAAGCAGATTTTGCATAGAACCTCCTGATGGATAAAGCTGGCCACAATACAGTTAGGAGCAGTAATATAGTACTGAGCCGCTCACAGTTAGTGTTCACAGAAAGACTGAAAGCTCTCTCTCTCAGAAATTCCAGAAATCTGATATAGATGGGTTCCTGGGCTTTTCCAAATATGATTTCTTTTGAGTCTTTTGACTGTTCTAAACACAGACTGAGAAATAGGACCTAATTCTCTCAGTTTCTATTTTGCAGTCTCCTCCATTATACAATGTTAAACCCAGAATCCATTCCACAAGGCTGATGAGGAAATTGTTTCTTGAGATGATTGTTAATTTCCAAAGAAAAGAAGTAATCACCAAACTTCTCAACATAGGCATTATTCTTCATTGTAATTTTGGAGATGAGAGAGTTGCATCCTAAATAAATTTATTCACCATATTGTGTTCTTTCTTTTTCAAGAACTATCTTACTCCATGTGGACAAAACAACATCTTCATTGTGTAAATTTATCAATATTAAGAAAAATTAACAGGGGCCAGCTGGGTAGCATAGTGGTTGAATTTGGCATGCTCTACTTCAGTGGCCCAGGTTCATGGGTTTGGATCCCAGGCACAGACCTACACCACTCATCAAGCCATGCTGTGGCAGCAACCCACGTACAAAATAGAGGAAGATGGGCACAGATGTTAGCTCAGGGCCACTCTTCCTCATGCAAAAAGGGGAAGGTTGGCAACAGGTGTTAGCTCAGGGCCAATCTTCCTCACCAAAAAAAAGAAAGAAAAAATAACAAAAAGTTTTTTCATTAAGTTTGACTAACCACTACCATGTTCGCAGAGGTGTTGTTTGATGATCTAGAAAACAGGAAGCACTTTAAGGAGCAAGAAGAGTGTGCGGTGGATGAGATACAGTAGAGAGAAACAGGGACTGAAGCAGAGATCAAAAAGCCACCCACTGCTGCTTGAGTCTTGCCTTGCAGGTAACTCTGCTAATTGCTGTTCACTTGTCAGGCTTGCCAAGAAGCCCTGGCTCTAGCATAGACCTCATGGGTTACTTCTCTCCCACATTCACCCAGAAACACACGTGGAAGGGTGGAATCAGAAGGAATGACAGAACGTTCTGCTTGCCTGGGAGACCTGGAGGCTCTGAGCAGCTTGAGCAAAAGATACTAAAGTACTTGTGCAAGCAATAGCCAGCCTTCTAACATTTGCAACTTTCATAAAAGGAACCCAAGATAAGGACATGATTCTGCACTCCTTTTTATTGGGCTCATTTCCTGAACACCAGTTATTGAAGTTGTTTCATGTTTGATTAGTTTGGAATTTCACGCCTTTGATATGTGTTGGTCAATTTATCTTTAGGAAACTGATGTTTCCCGAAGGTCATAGCAAATATAGGCTGTTTTGTTTGCAAGTATGCATTGCTGAGAGCAAAATGTTATCATCAGTCAGAGATCAACCCATCAGGGTTTATTCCTGTAGGTCTGAATCTCCACGCTAGCTGCACTAATGGCAAATAGCAATATGTTATTTTCTTATATAACAACAATAAAATGCTACTTAGTGCAACATTAACCAAGCCTACTTAGTTTCTAGTTTCTTCTGTAATATCCCCCATAGCACTGTATATTTCCAAGCCTAAGTTCTGGTCTATTGCAGATATTAACGGAAAATAATGACACACAACTCTGCAAGATAGACCATTACTTTCAATTCCCTTTGAATCATTTAAACAAAATAGAATGGATCTTTCTTGATCGTTTAATTATTGAGCATAATTACTTAAAAGTTTGTAAGAGGACTGCATGTCCTTCTCGCGTTCATTTAAGAATAGACCTTAAATCAAAAAATGTATCTTTAACATTGAATGTTTTCTAAGATTAAAATAAAGACCAGAAAAAAACAGATCTTGTTATGAGCATATTATTTGCAAAACTCCTTGCAAACATTTACTAGACATAAAGGCAGGAACTTGGCTCTATTAACCTCTTCATCTGCAGCACCTAGAAGACTGTTTAACACTTAACAGGAATTCAATAAGTATCTGTGAATAAATGAAACTGAATTGAATCAAAAGCTTCAATCTGCATTTAACACAATTGGCCTTTGTAATATGAAACACAGAAGTGGAGCTGGAGAGGTATTTGTTTATTGTTTTTGCTTTTGAGTTAAGAGTAAAATGATAGACTAAGTCAGGTAGGCAGTAGGACATTTTATGAAACATCTTTGCTAGTTGTGCTGTGTTCAAAGGGCTTTGAAGAGCCAAGCTAAAGTGCTCTGCTCAGGACCCGTATTATATCATCCCAACAACAAGGAGGTCCTCTATATCTACTGTGAATTCATTTCTGAGACAGAAAACAAAGAAATGTAAGGTTATCTTTACCCCCAAGGAGGCAGCAGTTGGAGAAAAGTAACCCACACTTGAGGGACCACCAAGCATCACAAAACCATACAATGTGAAAAGCTAAGCTATTTAATGAATTAAAATCCCTATATAAACAATACAACACAAAATGTTTCTCTTATTATCAAAGAGAGTAGCAAGGACTTTTGTAAACCAGACATGAGAAACTGGCTGCATGCAGGCAGGACTCCAGATTTTTTTTTTTTTTAAAGAGCAATATGAAATCTGGGGAAAGGAGACTATTTTATTTGTTTACTTATTTATTTGCAGGGAAAGATTTGCCCTGAGCGAACATCTGTTGCCAGTCTTCCTCATTTTTTTCCTCCCGAAAGCCCCCATGCATGGTTGTATATCCTAGTTGTAAGTCCTTCTAGTTCTTCTATGTGAGCCACTGCTACAGCATGGCAACTGACAGACAGGTGGTATAGTTCTGTGACCATAACGAACCCGGGCCGCCAAAGCAGTGAGAGTGCCGAACTTGAACAACTAGGCCATCAGGGCTGGCTCCAGACTTGTTTTGTTTTGCCCACACAATGTTATAAAAGAATGAATCAAGATTTAAATATTGAAGATTTTAGATTAAAATATATATATATATATATATATTTTTGTGTGTGGGGAAGACCAGCCCTGAGCTAACATCTGTTGCCAATCCTCCCCTTTTAGCTGAGGAAGACTGGCCCTGGGCTAACATCCGTGCCCATCTTCCTCTATTTTATATGGGATGCCGCCAAGTCATGGCTGACAGGCAGTCTGTCGGCGGGCGCCCGGGATCCAAACTCGCAAACCCCGGGCTACCAAGCACTGACTAAACTGCTGCGCCACTGGGCGGCCCCTAAAATATATTTTTATTGCTTCTCTTGGAAAAAAATTTCAGAAAACCTGGCATCATTGGATCAGGCTTTTTTGGAGATGACCAATGGCTGCCACTTGGAGAGGCAGTGATGCTTTCACACCAAATTAGACTCCTTTATTCATTGTCGTTCCTTTCCTTGAAAGCATCTGAGTTTGCTACTCTGGTGCTTCCTCACAAAAAGTGTCCCTGGATTCTAATATTTTTTTTAATCTTTCCGATACAAAGGACAGGGTGGCCTAGGGTCTCTTACTTCAGGACAACTGGAACAAAGAGGTTTTTAGGAAGGTAGAGTCTTAAAAGTAGAGTGGGCATTGTACACCTGTGTTTTCTAAATATGCAGAAGAAGGAACCAGAGCCAGAACTAGAACGATCATTAATCTAGTGTTTTGTACTTCCTGACTGATGTTACTTCAGTTTTAGCAGTTTATCATTTCATTAATTTATAGAAAATTTACTCTCAAGGGGAGAAATTATATTCTTTATACTGGATTTTGAGGAATAATTCTTTATGCTGGTCATATCAACTTCCTCTCGAAAGTCACGTAGAGCTCACCAGCATTCTGGATTTCATCATCCATTTATTGCATCCATCACTTGCACTTGTCTATTCTGGTAATTTATGTTTGTTTATAGAAGCCGTTGTTGAAGTAGAATCATTTGTAAAAGCTAAACTTGTAAAATGAAAGTGGTGGGAAAGGAATGTGGTGGTTTTCTGTTTGCCTGTTGCCAACTCACAATCATTCTCTACCGTATGTAACACGTAGATTTCCTTTTGGGGTTTAACTTACCTTGTTTCTAGTCATGTACACAGATAGAGAAAGAGAAAGAGAAACCTAGACTATGGTTCTTTATAGGAGGGAGGTGTGCTGTAATTCAGGTTATTGCTGCTTCATATCTTAAAACAACCCCGAGTATAAAGTGGTACTGTTTTCACCTTATGTCAGTAATGTTTGACTGTTTGGGGAACTCTGACATTCAGAGGAATTTGTTCAAGTTCAGTCAATTGATGTACAAGTGCTTTCTCTCTCTCTTTCTATCCAGTTGTGATATCATTGAAAGTAACAAGTGCTTCCAAACATTCTAGTGGCTTTCAATTAGTCAACAGATGTAGTCAATCAATCTTACTATCACTGTCCTGGTTGTTGAGCTGTGGAATTAAGACTCTTCACTTTGGAGGAGCTCACAGCCCAGGGAATACATAGACACGTTAACAGGGAGTTTAAAATTCAGTACTGTCAGTAGTGGAATAGATATTTAGGGAACATACAGGAAGCACACATACTTGATCTGGAGGTAGACAGTTTCCTCAAATTGAGTCTATTGAGGAATATGTTCACTGTAGCTTGGAGCATTTAGGAGTGCATCAAATGTTGCTGTACATGCTGAAGAATACATCATGCATTTGATAACAAAAGAATTTCAAGTGTGTTATGAGATAAAATTTTATTTGCAAAGAAGAATCATCTATCAGTCTCGACAGCTTCCTAGATTTGAATGAGGTGGAAAGGGAAAAATCTCGGATGACTTCTTGGTTTTTAGGTGGGTTTTGGTAAAATTATCTGTGGAGGAGCAGGTGTTGACAGCTGCAAAGATAAATTCAGTCTTAAATGAGATACTTACGGATAATCAAGTGGAGATGTCCATCAAAACATTGGAAATCCGTGTCTTGAGCTCATGAGAGATGGCAGAGTTGAAGATGTAGATTCTAATGCAATCAGTATAGACTTGGTATCTGTAAGATCACTTACAGATAGGTTCACAGGAGGAGAAGAAAAGGAGAATGAGTGTGGGTCTTGGAATCCATAAGCGCTAAATGAAATAGCTGGAGAATATGTCCTAGTGGCCAACAAAGACAAAAAAAATCCATAAAGCTGGAGAGGAGAACAATTCAAACAGAGTTCTGAACTGACGTTCACGTAATGAATTTACAACTAGGAGTTAGTCATGACCTTCGAGGAGGCAATTTCAGTGAAGTGGTAAATAACGAGTTAGATTGCTCTAGTTTGAGGAGTTAGCATGAAACAAGAGTAGAGACAGCAAATGCATACTTCTTTGAAGGACGTTGGCCCTGAAGAGTGGGAGACATAGGGAAGTAGAAGGAAGGACATTTTAGACCAAAGAGAACCCTTCAAGAAGAAGTGGTTATAAATGGGCAGTGTCTTGGGTGAATAGGAAACAGAACTATCCTGACTTCTGCTAATCTCCCTAGAACTGTGTAGGAATTTGCTGGGTCTGCCACAACAAAGCACCACAGAATGAGTGGTTTAAACAGCAGAGATTTATTATCTTTTAGTTCTGTAAGCTACAAGTCTGAGATTGAGGTGTTGGCAGGGTTAGTTCCTTTTGAGGGCTGTGAGGAAGGATCTGTCCCATGTCTCTCCCCTAGCTTCAGGTTGTTTGCTGGCAATCTTTTCACTCCTTTGAGCGTAGAAGAATCACCCAGATTTCTACCTCCATCTCCGCATGACATTCTCCCTGTGTGTGCCTCTGTGTCCCAATTTCCCCTTCTATAATGACACTTGTCATATTAGACAAGGCCCACCCTACTCCAGTATGACCTCAACTAATTACATCTGCAATGACCCTGTTTCCAAATAATATCACATTCTGAGGTATTGGGGGTTAAGACTTCAACATACAAATTTTGGGGGGACACAATTCAACCCATCAGTGGAACAGTTATGCCACGGTTAATCCTTAGGATTAATAGTGAAGTCCAAAGCTCAAGAAATAAATTTTAAGAAAAATAAGTGATAATCCCATTTACAAATTTCTTTTGATTCCATGAGATGTCTCCTTAAATAACCCTAACTTCTTGCCCTATTCCTTACTCCTTTCTATAGAAGTAAAGTGAGTTGTTTGACCAATCATACCAATGTCCTCGATGTGGGGCATGTAGTTCTCTTTCTTCTTTCTCTTCCATCTGGACATGGATAGAGACTATAGAGGGTTATTAGATCCATTTGACTCCT
Organism: Tapirus indicus; assembly: GCA_031878705.1. NCBI lineage: Eukaryota > Metazoa > Chordata > Mammalia > Perissodactyla > Tapiridae > Tapirus > Tapirus indicus. The sequence continues at coordinate 23,154,369 of CM062939.1, read as the reverse complement.
GCTCCAAGTGGCATCACCTGACCTAGCTTTATTAGTAAACCAGCTATTGATTGCAGTTTTATTTCTCAACTTGGTCTAAATTTCTAAAGCATATGGAATAGAGCCCGGTGTAGATATCATAGAATTTTCTTTTTTGTGTGTGTGAGGAAGATTAGCCCTGAGGTAACATCCATTGCCAATCCTCCTCTTTTTGCTGAGGAAGACTGGCCCTGGGCTAACATCTGTGCCCATCCTCCTCCACTTTATACGTGGGGTGTGGGCCACAGCATGGGTTGACAAGTGGTGTGTAGGTCTGCACCCAGGATCTGAACCCATGAACCCTGGGCAGCCAAAGTGGAGTGACGAACTTAACCACTATGCTACCAGGCCAGCCCCACAATGGAGTTTTCTTAATGTGACAACCCTTTCTCTCTTTCCTTCTCATCAGCATTGTACTAACTGCTCTTGATTTCTTTTAAATTACATAGTAAGAAGCTTATGGTGGATATCTTATTAAACACAATAAACTTTGCTATTCATGATAGACTTTTTACCTCTCTACATTGAAGTATAAATCTTTGTCTATTTGAAATGCATTTTTTTGTGCAAGTCTAAAAAAGTCATTTTTTGTGCAATGATTATGTTTACTCATTTATTCATTCATTTATTCTTTTCAGCAGCTATTTATTGGGTTCTTTTATATTGACATTTATCATTCTTTTGGCTATCTGCTTCTCAGGAATTCTCTAACTTAAGTGTCTATGAGGAAAGACACACATTTGCCTTCTCTGTCCCCTGGGAGCAGAGGCATATGGATGTGACCTAAGGGTGGTTGATTAGATGTGTATCCTGAGATTGTGAATCTAAAGAAATGGATTCAAATGAACAAAGAATTGCTTCTAGAAGTGACTGGAGTGGCAGCAATGTTCATTTCCATGGGTGGCAGGGCCAGCAGTGACAGGGAAGCATCCTGGGGCTGGTGCCAACCATGCCAATGACAGCAGCTTCAGGTGCCAGTGTGCATGGTGATGGCAGCAAGCAGTGGTGCCAACCCTGGATTGATACTTTTTGGAATGATTTTGGCTCTGGTTCTGGTTGCATAGCTTCCTTTTCCTGACGCCCTAACTTTCCAGCTCTCCCAGAAATTCTATAAACTTCTTAAAACCCAATCGATACTTTTCATTCTTGCTTAAATCAGCCAGGGCTTGTGTTTGTTGCTTGCAATTCAGTACTATGATTAATACGTGATAATATGTGATGATATTGATAACATGTGCCAAACATTGTGTTAGCTACTAAAGAAATAAAAAAGAGTAAGGGTCGTGATCATGAAGAGTTGATGACCTCCAAAGAGTCCCTCAAGGAGAGTTCATCAGTCAGAGTTTCTTTGTTCTCAATCAGTGTAAAGAAACTCTATAATTTGTTGAGTATACATTTATAAGGTCTGGAGAGAGAAAATATTTCTGCTTAACTAGATGAAGAGGTTTCAACAGAATTTGGGGGATGAGGGTTTTCTGAAGAGCCAGAGAAGAGTCTCTGGGTATCACAGAACAGTTGCAGCATCATAATTCTTAGAGCAGAATCGACCCCTAAGAGGCCATCAATCCAAACTCCTGCTTGATGCGTGGAATTTAAGAAAACATTTTCATGCTCAAATTGTTGCAGGCTGGTAATTACCACGGTTGGGGCCTATCACTGTTTTGTTTTGTTTTTTATCAGCCCAGACTTTGCTCAATATATCACAATGAGAGACATTTCAGTCTGGCTTGTCAGTTGGCCAAGCCCAGCGGTAAGGACAGACATCTGAGTGTGGACAAGAGTGACTCCAATAGTCTAGCTGTGCTTTTATGCTTCACTGGTGCTTTTCACATATCTGTGGTTTTGATCACTAGAAGTGTAATGAGCATTTATTGAAATCACGATAAAAGAGTTCGGCTTAACCACTCCTCTTCATCTCACAGTTGACATAATAAACTGGATCAAGATTCTCTTGAATAGTCACAGCATCAATATTTGTTAAAGGTTGGAGGACGAAGACAGATTCAATTACATTGACAGGTGAGAATGAATCTGTTCTCTTAATCTTCAGACTGCCTGCTTTACCTTTGGGCTATTATAGCAAAAATACATCTGGTTTTAATCCATAAGCTGGTTTTCTAGCAGTTATGGGGAAATTCTAGCTATTTCAAGCATTACACATATGCTTTTGGAAGAAATAGTGAATTCATCATGATAATATTTTGTTTCACTTGCTGGAAGAAACTTGTTAAACAAGAAAGTCATCCTTGGGTGATAACTCCACACCTGGGTAACTCTTGTCTCCCCTGGAATGCTCAGTACCTTAGCTCTTCTAGACCATTAGTTTCAGAACAGTCTTTCACATTCTAGTGAACACTGTAGGAATAACCCCAGTAGCTGTGTTTTTAAACTAATAAAGCTACAACTGCTTGAGTGGGAACTTATTATTGTGATAGATTCTCTGCTAGGCAGTTTTTATATATTTTACCTCCTCTAAAGATTGTTAGTTAGGTTAGGCACTTGTTTTTCAAATTATTCAGGTTTAGTCTAGTTCAAACTCTATTCTTTCATCATTTCTACTAACTTTCCCAATTTTTATTCTATTCTTTATCATTGGAAATTTAAGTGTAAATTGTGAGCAAGAATGAAAGCTACTCTTGAAATTTCACAAAATAAAATCAACCTTGTCACTCACACATCTGGCATCTGAACATGTGCTTTTTAGTTTCTAGAAGAGTGTTATCCCACAGAGATAGAACAATGTGCAGGGCAGCACAGTATTAATATTTCTGGTTATAAACACAGTATATCCACCTTTGACTCTCAGCCTGCCTGAGAATATCAACTGAACAAGTCACTTTAACTCTGTTTGGAGAGGTTTCTCTGAAAAATAAGATTCAGGTAAATGACTTCCAATGTTCCTTCTAGCACTAACATCTATAATGTCATGACCCTCTAGGGATGTACATCCAGCCCTAACACATCTTCTGCATTCCAGTTGCATTTATCCAAGTGCCCATTTGGTGTCTCTACTTGAGAAACTCATAATCATTTCAAGTTTCGACACAATCTACACCAAACAGAGCTTCTTTCTTTCCAGATTCAATCTACCATTCCTGAATCGATCCTTGATAGAACCACTTTCCTTATAAAACAAACAAGAATTAGAAATATCCTAGAACTTCTTCTCCCTTACTTGGAGCACCAAGTCCTTTACCAAAACCTCTCAAATCAGTTCCAAAATCTCCCTCATATCTACTCCACTGACCTCTCTCCTTTCTCACCTTCTCTGCCTCAGTTCAGGGAATATTTTCCTCTCCCCCGACCAGGTTTACACCAGAGCCTCTTGTCCACTTAGTTTTCTCTATGCCATTGCTTCCCACCTGTTTCCACAATGTCACAAAGAGCAAGTCCCTCCGCTAGCATTTATAGAATCTTTATTAATCTCTCAATCAATATCCTGCATACTTCCTAGGGTACATAATACTGATTTACACGATTTCACTAAATTTTTGACCAGTCTCCCTATACCAGTCAACACGCTCTTTTTTTTGCTTATTTGTTCTATTCCTAGCACTTTCTCCCATATCCCTGACTTCTTCACCTGGGTGATTCCTACACATCCTTCAAGATTGATTTTAGAGATAGTCTCTTCTTGAAAGAGTCGACAGGCTATATTAAAGGCTCTTCCTCTGAATTATAGAATTCTATTCACGTCTCCACTGTTGTCCTTCTCACACTGCATTTGTTTATTTACTCAACTGTCCTCATTCTTGATTTTCAAAGTTCTTGAGATCAGAGATTGCGCCTTTCATCCTTGTCTTCCCAGGGCTTATTCGCACTTGGTAATTTCTCAATAAAAATATACTGTTTTAAAATGAAAATACAATGACTATCTCCAAGATCCTAAAGGAGGCAGGGATGAGAGCAGTGTACTACTGAGTTATTTAGTATCCAGAAATCTGAAAATAAAACCTGACACAGAGTCTACTATGGTGATGGGCTCCAGCCCATCCCTCCCTCTGATTACAGCTATCAACTCTGCAAAACACAAAAACAATCACCTGAGGGTTTGAAAACATGATCAAAAGCAGGTGGACTGTGGGGGAAAGTAAAAATATTTTTTTTCTTTTTCTCAAGGTCATGTTTCTAAAGTAGGTCCCAGTCAGGAAGCCGCACCCTATGAGAGGTAAAACACTGGAAGAAATCATGCCATCCTTTGGGCCAGAGGAACCAAGAAAGGGAGCCCCTATAGATTGGAAAATGAGAGGAGGATAGTAGAGGGAGAGAATCAGATAACAAGATGCCATAATTCTGTGTATGAACCTTCACAAGTTCCAGACTAACCTCTGATCAACAGGTGCAGGGGTCAGACTCAAACCAGTGTAGCAAAGGTTTGGAGAAGTGAACTGAGATGGGAGACAACCCACATAAAAGGCAACTCAGAACCCAGATCCAACCTACCATTCCTAAATCAATCCTTGATAGAACCACTTTCCTTATAAAACAAGCAAGAATTAGAAATATCCTGAAACTTCTTCTCCCTTACTTGGAGCATCAAGTCCTTTACCAAAACCTCTCAAATCAGTTCCAAAATCTCCCTCATATCTACTCCATTGACCTCTCTCCTTTCTCACTTTCTCTGCCTCAGTTCAGGGAATATTTTCCTCTCCCCTGACCAGGTTTACACCAGAGCCTCTTGTCCATTTAGTTTTCTGTATGCCATTGCTTCCCATCTGGAACTCAGAACTTCCAGTTTAAGACTAACAGGATGGACTGCCTTCTGAAACAAAAACCTCAGTATTTTGCAGGGATTTACAACAGAACCTAGAGTATACATAATATCATATTTGCTCAAGGTGAATATCAAAGTTACTCAACATTGAAAGAACCAGGAAAATATGATTTATTCTAAAAAAAAAAAAAGCAATAAAAAGATGTCAGCTGCAAGATATCCCAGATGTTGAAATTATCAGGTAAAAAAAGGACTTTAAAGCAGATCTTATAATTATGCACCATGAGGTAAGCAAAAAGTCATTTGATGTAAAAGAAAAGATAGAATATATAAGACTATAAAAGGCTATTTGTTTTCTCTTAAGTTCCATAAGTTTCCAAATTTATTAGTGTATGTTTGTTCACTATGTTCTTTTATTAAGCTATTAATCTTCTCTTGTGTTTGCACTTGATGGGGTTCAGGGCAGGCTACCCCCAAGATGTGCCACTTTGTCGTGAGGATTATTTTAAGCTGAAAACAATTAAGGCCAAAAAGATTGAGGAGAAAATTTTGACCTTCACTCTAACTGAATAAAAAAATTTAGATAGAGGACCTCTTCCAGGAAGGACCTATCACCATAGACAACTACAGTATAATATAAGCTAGGTAGACAGGGAGGAGCCTAACAAAGTCTGTTTATTAAAATTTCTCTCTGTGTCCAATTGTTTCTGTATGGCCTGCTAACATTTGTTTACCAAACATTTTTTCTTTTCATCTGTCTGCAAATTGCCTTCCTTCCCTTTGAAGTCTCAGACCCCTACCCCCTTCTCCTTAGTCCAGGATGACATATATACCTCATTTTGCCTGACTGTTGTTGGAATCTCCCATGCTTATGTGAATTCCCTGTACATATGAAATTAAATTTATTTTTTCCCGTTAATTTGTTTTATGTCATTTTAATTATTCCACCAGTCAAAAGAACTAAGAGGGTAAGGGGGAAATTTTCCCCTTCCCAACACAGTTATTTCTCTTTTATATCCAGAATTTCTTTGCATGTTCTCATTTATTTTATCCCTTTTTGCAGAGGTTTGGCTAAATTATTGTTCTTTCCTAAAACACAGTTTTTTTTTTTTTTATTTTGTTAATCTTCTCTATTGATTTTTCCTCTGGTTGTTATTATTTATATTACTGACCTCTACTCTTATAGTTATTATTTTATTCCTCTGTCTCCCTTGGTATTACTCTCTTGATGTTTTTCCAACTTTTGTAATTGGATATTTTGATAATTTTTTAGAATTTGTCTTGTTTTTGCCTAAATATATGTAAACAATTTATTTCCTTTTTAGTCCTACTTTATCAGCTGCTCCCTATACTTTCGAAATGTAGTGTTTTCATTTTCATTTGGTTCTAAGTATTTCTAATTAATCATCATGATTTTATTTATAAAACAAATGATACATATTTAATAGCAGTATATATACATATATGCATATAAATATGTATTTATATTTTACCTGTACATAATTTATATATAATTAAAATATATTCATATTTAATGATTTCAATTTTGATCTCATTGTCATCAGCAAACATAACTTCTAAGTTATTGATTTTGTCAAATTTGTTAAGACTTCCTTTTGGATATTACATGCTCTATTGAATATTATATGCACAATTTTGTTTGTTTTCCAAATATGCTCAAGATGAATATGTATTTTTTTGAGATGTAAAGCATATGTATACCCACACACACATTCCAATGTTAATAGTGGTATTTTTCAAATTTTCTGTACCTTCAGTTATTTTTTTCTTCTAGTTTGATTCATTTATCAAATGAATATAAGAATATCTCAAAGTACAATTATAACATATCCCTTTTTCCTATAGTTGTGTCAGCTGTTTTATATATTAATACTCTTTTGTTATGTTTATTATATCTATTTTATTTATTGTTACTTATTCCCATTTGATACCATCTCTCTTTTTCTTTGTTTTACATATTTAATTCTCTTCTATCTGAGGCTTTCTTTGCTTATAGTTCTATTTCTTATTTTTAACTCTATTCTTTTAATTTATCTCTTCCAAGACAAAACGTTGCTGGATTGCCCTTTATAATGTGATCTTAGAGTCTGTCTTTTTGACTTATGAGTTTAACTCATCTATACTGAAACTATTATTATGCTAGGACATATTTTTGCAATTCATTTTACATTCTCTATTTACCACATTTCTTCCTTTTTTTTTTTTTTACATTTTCTTTTTTTTTTTTGTGGGGAAGACCAGCCCTGAGCTAACATCCGTCGCCCATCCTCCCCTTTTTGCTGAGGAAGACTGGCCCTGAGCTAACATCGTGCCCATCTTCCTCCACTTTATATGGGACGCCGCCACGGCATGGCTGACAGGCAGTGTGTCGGCGGGCGCCCGGGATCCGAACTCGCGAACCCCGGGCTGCCAAGCGCGGACTAAAGCGCTGCGCCACCGGGCGGCCCCTTTTTTACATTTTCTTGGCTTCCATTAGATGGATCAAAATTTTATGCTATTTTAAAAATTACACATTCTGCATTTATATACATACACATTCCATTTTTTTCTTTTTCAGTTTGTGAAGCTCATAAATACCAGTATCTTTTTCCTGAATATAGTGCTTTCATCTCTTTATACCTCATTCTCTTTTTTCTTCACCCAGCTGTGCTGATATTATTTGCAATTTAGTTCTGATTGTAATAGGCAGACGTTTTGTTAGTTTTTTTTTTTTTACTTTTCTACATGACAATAAACTACATTAAACTATTCATTTACTTACACTTGTGATATATCTTGTAGAATCCTCCTGATCTATTTATTTTCTTGCTAGAATAGTTCCTCGGAGAATAATTTGAAGATGGTCTCTTTGTGGAATGGAAGTCTCTAGGACTGCTCTTTCCAATATGGTAGTCACTATTCACATACAATTATCAAACAAAAAGTTCTATAGACAGGGCAGCCCTAGAGAACATGCCACTTCACTCTCTCGTTTAAATGATAATTTGGCTAAGTATAAAATACTAGGTTGGAACTCTGCTTTTAACACTTTAAAAAGATTCTTCTTTCATCCACTGTTGGAATGTGCAGTGTCAGTTTAATTCTAGTTTCTTTGTAGAATATACAATCTTTCTTAGGAAGCTTTCAGAATTTCCTTTTTATACTTAATTGTTTAAAATTTTAATTTTAAGGTGGTCTTGAGATCATGTTGTTGTTGGGCTATTTTCTTAGTCATTATTTTTTCAATACAGTCACGAGGTGCATAATGACGTTTTGGTCAATGATGGACTGCCTATATGATAGTGGCCCCATAAGATTAGTACCATGTAGTCTAGGTATGTAGTAAGCTATACTATCTAGATTTGTGTCAGTGCACTCTGTGATGTTCACACAATGATGAAATCATGTAATGACACATTTCTCAGAAAGCATTCCCATTGTTAAGGGACACATACCTGCACATTTTTCCTGTGTTTATATTTTTGTGTCTAGAACTTCAGGTGTATGGCTATTGATAAGCCTCCTACTAGACTCCACATATCTTAATTTTTCTTTTGCATTGCCAATTACTTTTATCCATTTTATTTTCTTTTGAGGAGTTTAAGATGATTTTATACATTTATAAGAATACTGTATACATTCCGTTCTTCCTCCAAGCTGCTATTTTTTTAAATTCAAATATCTATTCCATAAATGTTCCTATTTGTTTCTGCTTATTATTACTGTTATTTGTCTTTAATGCTTTTAAGATATTTTAGAACTATTTATTATTATTTTTATCTCTCAGTTCCGTGATTCTGTTTTGTGTAGCATAAATTATTCAGTTTGTAGTCTGACCTTTATATGCTTTTTTCTTCCTTGGATTCCTTATTATTTCCCTCCATGAGCTCAATTTCAGCTACGTTAGATAGTTCTGGAGGGGAGAGAAGCTAAAAGTCTGGTTTTAGCTTCTGTTCTTGGAATTTAAGGGAGGAAGTTGGAAAACATACCCTAGGGCTGAGAGACCTCTACCACCAACTGAACACACCTTCCTCACCTTGCAAGTGAACTTGTACTTCGGGGCATTCTCCAGGCTTCATGCTTGAGTATTGTTCTTTTCCAGAAGTCTCTACTTCCCAAGTGATAATCTTCTAGCCCAACCTGTGAGGTGATGGGATGGGAAAAGTTTTTGTCTTGTCTTTCTAAGCGTATTTTATTAGTTCTCATTCTAAAAAGCTTGGTCTCTCTCCCAGCCAGATCCGGATTGACTCAGTCGCTATTCTTACTCCAGTAGCCACTTTGTGATCAATGACCTACCCAGGGCATTATGGAAGTGAGAAAAGAGCATTCAAGTTTACCCTTAGGCTAAACTCTGCACAGGGAGCCAGACTCTCCTCCACTCTTAACTGGAACCCTATTCCCTTCTACCCTAACATTCACCTCAGATCACAACTCTTCTGTTTCCTTAGAGGTCTCTCATTTTTATGTTAGTTTCATATATCCACAAGACTGTCCAATTTTCATAACCAAAAGAGGTCAGTCACTTATTCATTTAGTCTTTTCGAGAATCATCAGCAAGTCACAAAAATAGATCTTACACAGAATATGTTTATACAGTTTGAAAACTACATTTTCATGAAGGCCAAATGTCGCTTGCTAAGGAGTTTTAGCAGTAGATTGACTAAGCGTTGTAACTGAGAAGAATGAGATTGTTAAACACATACCATGAAATTTATGACCACATTAATAAAACACTTAAGGTCTGCATTTATATAATTATTTAATTAATTTCTCCTTGGTTTATGCTTGGTTCCAAGGCGAATAGTATAATTTAGGTAAAATTATGATTTTAGATACAAAGTAAACTCTGAGAGATTGCTCAGCAAACTTTTCAACTCAGTAGCTCAATGACCGCAGTGGCAGCTTTCGCGATCAGTTTACGCTCTTTGTTTCTTGAGGCTGTTGTAAAACCTGCAGCCATGTATTCACTTTCCAATGAAATTGGTACACATCACAAAAATTGTAGTTGAGTTAACTGGTGCACTGGCTGACAGATTCAGCAAAGAGGCCAAGCTCTGAGCCATCCACTCATTGCTTAAACTGCTCTGTTGTAACTACGTTGGCTAGGATCATTGAGAAGGCTGTGCTTCCCTAAGGCTTATATAAGGCACGAATTGAGGACTTCGGTATCTAGGAATGTCAATCTGACACTTTTCATAAGCATCAAACACTCACAAATTACAAAAAATCAAAAGACATGCTCTACACGAGGATATTTTATAAATACCAAGTGATGATGTCATGTTGCTCAGAAACATGCAGCAAGGAAACTTTCTGGTAACTAGCTTGATAAAAAGTCATGGGTGATGTAAAATCTATTTTTAAATTTAAAAATTCCTTTATAAAATTTATTATGGCCTAATATTTTAAAGTCCAAGAAATTTGGCTCTTTTTCCTCATTTGACCCTGAAGACTTTCTCATGCACTCAGTGGAAATAAACTTTGAACTCATTTTTAAGAGTTGCCTATTTTGAGTACTCTTGTAAAACAAGGATTCCTGGTGTGTCTATTTAGAAAGCACTTTTCAAAGGACAACAAATGCCTTAGGATAATTATTCTTAAACCTGGATGCTTCCTCTTTAGGAGAGAATGAATAGAACCAATGAACAGTGACTCCCTCACTCATTTTCAGTCATCTACAGCAAATGAAAGTGAATACTTAATAAAGTGTACTCAGGATATTAAACATGAAAAAAATTAAAAGTGCCTTAGAATTAAATAGATTGTTCTAAGTAAACCTGAACTCAAATTTTTCAAACAGATAATTCCAAGAAAAAATATATTTTTCAATTTCAGAGTATTGGCCACTGGACACATACAGGCATTTACAATATCATTCTATTAACTGTACATTGAATGACAGTAGTATGTCAGTGAGTATAGCCTTAAATGAATTCTAATGCTACATCCAAGCTCTTGTGGAATAACATTACTTTCTTCCTGATATATTAGATTGATTCAAACATATTTATAGCTTTGTAGGGACACTGGAATTCTCAGCTTTCCTGGGAGATTTTGATGTGTCACATTTAGTAACTGGAGGCAAATTTACAGTGAAACTAATGAAGCTTATGCTTCAGCACCCTTCACCCAGCAGTGGCTTTAGAAGGGACCCTAGCAATGTGTTCACATGGTCATATGTGTGTTATATTTTGCAAAAGTAAGTTATTTTTCCTGCATTCAGTCAGGACCACTTCAATTCCTCTGCCGTGCTTCCCCTCATGTTGAGTGACACTGGGGTGTCCCAAGCATTTGTGAAATCTGGCTAAGGGAATTTGATTTGGGAATATATTTAAGTTTACTGCTATCTCTTTTCTGATCTGCATAAATATCTGCATTTGTTCTGAACTTTATTTTTATACTGTTGTATTTTTTATTAAAGAGCATCCCCAAATTACCAGTGCTTTGGATCCCCAAATCCTCAGTCCACTCCCAAAAGAAACCCTGATGGTAATCCTGGGGACAATGTAAATCCTTTAAACTCCTTGCAGTTTTCATTGTGACCTGGTTTTATCTCCAGTCTGTATGAACAATTTATCTTCTGCCACTAGTCACTTGTATTTCACTTGGGCTATACAGGTCTACCTGCACTGAATATTGACCCAGTCAAATATTCAAATATTTTCTGCATTGGACATGTAAGGTGCACTTTCTAAAAAAAAGTCTCATCCTGTCATTTACAAATCTCTATTTTTCATACCCCTAGCATAAAGTCCCAAGTCCTTACTAAAGCTTGCAAGATAATGGATACTTTGTCTCTCCCCTACTCAATCCCACCCCCTCCTCCACCCAGCCATCATACTCTATGCTCCAGTCCCAGGGGGTGACCCTCTTTTAGTGATCACTTTTTGTAGAAACAAGCCCTCAGGTCTGCCTACAATGTCCGAACTATACCACTTTCCTATCCATTTAGAGTAGGGTTGGATTGAGGATAGGTATCTGATTCCATGGTAATTTTCACTTGTAATAACCTGGATTTGGGAAAAAGGACCTCTTGTCAATTTCTGCTGGGTCTCTAACATGAGTAGTGATGTATATGTGGGGCTGGGAAAGCAATATTTCCACTACATGTTAAAAAAAGAGCAAGATGGAAAATGTAGGGAAGATTGAAACAGAGATGCTTAATGAAGCAGAAATAAAACACCATGTGGCCCCAAAGAAACAGAGAGAGGATTAGCTCATGGTGGCTTGCCTATGACAAATTCAAGTCCCTCATGGGTCCTGGCTACTCTCCCCCTCCAGCATTCTGTTAGACCTCCCTGGATACTTATCATATGTCCTTCTTTCTTGGTTAGACCTAAGTGATCATGATAAATAATCCTCACAAAATTGAAATACACTGAGTTCTCACCGCACTCTCTGTTCTCTTGCCTCCACATCTCTGCACCTTCCTTTACTTATGACTTCTGTCTAGAATACCCTTCCTCTTCTTCAAGCACTCTCTCCAAATCTTACCAGAATAACCCCTTCCTAATCATATATCTGAACTCATCTTTTAGAATGTCTATCCTGGGAAGCCTTCCCCAAACACTCTAGATTGAATTAAACGTCTACCATATCCCCCTTTATTTTCTTGTTTATTATTCCAAATAGACAATGAAATTTTTGAGGATAAAAATTATATTGTGTACATTCATATTTGTAACACCCACATAGTGCTTGGTCCATAGTGGATAGATCATAATTAATATTTGTTAAGGAAGGAAAGAAGAGGGAGGGGGTGAAGGAAGGGAGAAAGAAGGAAAGAAAGAAAGAAGACAAAAAACTTGAAAAAGGTGAAAAGAAATGAAGTGGCTCATTAATTTGCAAAGGTCACATCACGAAATGGCCAGGTTGTTTTGAACTCAGCACTATCTGAATCTCCAGATAGGTTCTTTCTTAGACACTAACCTGCTTCACTCTATACCATAGGACACAGTACACAGAAGGTAATACATAAATGTTAGTTGACCTCAACTTAAGCTATTTGCCTGTTCTTGGTGAATATGGTAGCTCAGTGTAAAAATCATCTAACTTTCATTTATCAATTCATTCATTTATTGTAAATGTACTTTGTGCTAGGCACTGAGGCAGCAGAGGAGGATATAGAAATACATGGTCTATCATAGTGAAGACAACAGCAATTACACAATAAGGATAGCATGTGCGACTTTAACTCATAGTTTGTAGCCATTTTTCATTTGATTATTAAAACAAAAATGTGGAGGCATGGTCTAGCGCTCGCCACTTCAGCGGCCTGGGATTTGCTTCCTGGTCGTGGAACCACACCACTCATCTGTCAGTTGCCATGCTGTGGCAGCAGCTCATATAGAGGAACTAGAACAACTTACAACTAGGATATACAACCATGTACCAGGGCTTTGGGGAGGAAAAAAAATCTGCTGTTTAAGTTGTAGTCATTTGAAAAAAAAAAATGTGAATTACTTCCTGAGAGGCATTCTTGGCTCTCCAACACACAAATTATGTTACATATACTTTCTACATTACTAAAAAGAAAAGACTACCAAATAAGACATTACCATAGTGTCACCTACATAGCTTATCAATGCAGAAAAATAAGCTCTAAATATACTACATACTGTATATGTATTCTAAATATACTATACATTCCTTAATGTAGTAGTAACAAATATGCAAAAGAATATGTTCATTTTTGTTCATAATCTTTAATCACGCCATCAGGCAGTATGTGAGATCTGCAAGCATTCATAATAAGGAAATAAAGAAATGTCGACCACCTACTTTTCAACCTTCTGCTTGTTTAGTTATACTGCCTCTCTCTAGTCCTCAAAACACCTTTAAGGGATTTATTAGGGTCCTCGGGAAACAGATTCTGAGACCGAGATTTGAGTGCAAGAGGTTTATTAGGGAGAGCTCTAGGAATAACTCCCTGTAGGGCCATGAGGGACCAAGATTCAGGAGAGGGAGAAGGTGAACTGCAATTCATCTTAACAGAGGCATCAATTAATCCCACAAGGAGCTTTGAACCTGGGGTGGTCATGTAAATCAATATCAAGTACCCTAGGAGATATGTGGGATATTGATTGAGAGAATAATAAGGACCAGGCCATTGTATATCCTGCATCATTAGATGCAAGTTGCTCCAGTGAGTGGGCGTAAAACTAGGGTGAAGCAACAGCCTTCCACAGAGGGAAATTCCCAGAATGAACACAGTCAACACTTCTAGCAGCTCGGAAGATGAGTTCCTCTGTCCATAAGGGAAACCTGAGAAGCATCCATCCTAGGAAGTCATTTGGCAGTCTAGTTATACCATTAACAGCCAACTTCAGAGTCAACCTAAAGAGCAGTGTGGGTGTGCTTTCACCTTTAGGAAAGAACTGACTGTACAGCGACACGTTTTCTAACACAAAGGGAAATGAAGACTTGGCAATTACAGCAAAATCTTTCTTTTTTCTTTTTTCTGCTGGAGTTATCTAAATAACTTGAAGGGCAATTACCTGGATAATTGCATTAACTTTTTATTTCAGTTAGGAAATGTGACTCTCTCATTAAAGTACCAGCAAATGCTATTTTAAAATATGCAGATATCTGTATGTGTATTTTTAAAATACTGTCAAGTGTTTTCTGCATGTTAAAGTTCCAGGGAGATCCAACTCTTAGCTTATTATAGCCCCTTACTTTTTTTTCTTTTTTGCTATCAAGGCTTGCTTATCACCTCTTAACCAATGGACACCAATCCTAATGAACTAATCAGTACAATAATTTGTAGTCCTAATTTTAAAATACTGATTATTAACCCATCTAAATTAGATAAATTTGCCTAATTACTTGATTTTTAACTTGCTAGTCAGGATTGTGTAACAACAGTATCTGTCACTCCAAATGAGAGGATATTTTTTCTGCAGAAAGGTCTTCTAACTGTTATTCTCAATTAGTTGCCTCAATCTACAGAACTCAGGGGCATCGGTGTTATTCTAAGAGAGCAAATCTCAGTGTGAGAATAAATTGCTAGATCACTCTTTTCTCAAATTGCTATCAATAATTACATTTGTCTGCAAAATCCCAAAATGTATATTTTAAGTTAAAATATAAAAAGAGAAGATAAAGGTCATGAATTATAAGTATCTCATATATACATACTAATGAGTGAACACTACTTCTGGTAATTCAAAATTTTGATAACTGCATCATTTTTCCTAATTGCATGGTTTGTGTTTTGCCCATAAAAACATAAAAGTTACTAATTTTCCATTATACACAAATATGTAAAGTATACTTCACAGATGGATTTTAGCTTCTTATTTGCCAGAGGAGATTCATTAAGCATCAAACACAAAAGAAATTGCACAGACATGAATCCATTCTTCATTTTTGCTTCTTGGCAAAAATTAAGAACCAACATTTTATTTTTGGAGAAAGACTCCTTAATTAACATTTGTTTATCCTAAAATTTTTGTCAGGTTGTATAATATAATGCATCTTAAGGTCAAGCTCATGTTTAGAAATACATACTTGGGGAAAAATATGGCAACTATGTCCTCCTTATGTTTCCAGAACCTAATGGGGTATCTGGCTTTCAGTGGCTGTTTTCTGAAGGTGAAAGAAATCAGCTAAGTGATAACAGAGGCCAACTAATTAAGTGTCTGTGTACCAAGTTAATTATAGTGTTTATAGCTATGAACACTATAATGTTATCCTCACCCTTGGAAAACCATACATGGAAGTAACTTATTTTATTAACTGTGTATATAAAATAATACTTGTTTATATACTTTCTTATAAAGTGTGGATATTTAATTGCATAAATAGCAATAAATGTGGAGGGACGTGCATATTATTAAAATGTTCTACAGGAAATAAATTACCTTATAAACTTAAATTTCTAGCTATGTTTCTTGGCATATGTTTCTGGCATCTTGAAATGTACTGATAACTGGCATGGCTGCTTGAATCTTGGAACAAAGCTCTAAAAATAGTTGACATTTTGCTGTTTCTATAGTAACAAAGAAAATGGCTTCATACTCCAGCACTGCTCCCACAGAGCTTAATGTTCTCCCTAGATTGCCTATACACCATATTGCTCTGTTATTGTAGTAAAAACCACCATTACTCTTTTCTTCATGTCTTTGATGTATCTTATAAGAATCTGATTACTAGTGTAACAATCTGAGTGTTTACCTGATGTGCTTAAAACAAACATTCCAGTTATGTTTCAAGAAGCTGAGTTTTACCTCAAAAAGTGCTAACACCAGACCAGGCTTTTACATGACGTGATTTGAACTGTCCTGGAAGGCTCCAGATAACTTCTCCGTCTGCCTCAATATCTAATATTTTACCAGCCGGAAATGATTCTTTTAGCTGAAATAATTTTCTGCTTCTTTTAATGAACTGACCACCACTGACTATTTGGGGACCCCCTAATAAATCCCATAATTTGGAGAATATCTCTTTGCAACATTCACACCAATTCCAGTATACCAGTACCCCCAGTGAATGGTAAACTTCATCAAAGCGGGGGGTGGTTCTGTCTTGTTTCCTAAGGAATCCTCAATGTTGTAGTTAGAGTAGGTATCCAATAAATGTTTTGCTGCATGAGTGGTAGGATAAATAAAAATGTGTTCAATACGAGGGTGAAAAAATTAACTTTCAACCTGTTATTTACACTTTTTAAGATTAATTAAGTTCTAAAATATATCTCTCCTTCCCTGATAACTCAGCAGGAGTAGTACATCAGTTGGTGAATGTAGTAGATAGAATAATGGCTCCTTGAGGATGTCCAAGTTCCAACTCCAGGAGCCTGTGAATATCTTAGGTTACATGGCAAAGGGAATTAAGGTAGCAGAAGGAATTAAGGTTGCTACTCAGCTGACCTTAAGTTAGGGAGATTATCTTGAATTATCCTGTTGGGTCCTGCTATGGACTGAATGTTTTTGTCCACTCCCCACCAAAATTCCTATGTTGAATCCTAACACCCAATGTGATACTGTTGAAGGTGGGGTCTTGGGAGATGAACAGGGTATGAAGGCAAAGCCCACATGATTGGGATTGGTGCCCTTATAAAAGAGATCCAAGGGAGCTCCCTTGCCCCTTCTGCCGTGTAAGGGTACCATGAAAAGACTCTGAATCTGCCAATGCCTTGATCTTGAACTTCCCAGACTTCAGAATTGTGGGAAATGAATTACTGTTGTTTACAAGCCACCTAGTCTGTGGTATTTTGTTATAGCAGCCCGAACAGACTAAGACTGGCCCAATATAATCACAAGGATTCTTAACAGTGAAAGAGGGAGACAAAACAGAGAACCAGGGAGGTGGCAGTGTAAGGAGCACTTGGCCAGATGGTGCTGGCTTTGAAGATGAAGGAAGGAGGCCATTGAACCAAAGAAAGCAGGTGTCCTTGGACCTGGAAAAGGCAAGGAAACAGACTACCTCCTAAAGCTTCTAGAAGGAATGCAGCCCTGCGGACACCTTATTTTTAGCCCAGTAAGACCATTTCAAATTTCTGAGCTTTAGAATTGTAAGATAATAAATCCAAGTTGTTCTAAGCCATTAAGTTTGTGGTAAAACGTTATAGTAGCAAATTGAAACTAATACCGTGGGGAACAAAAAAGAATTTTCAGTAATAGGGAGTTGACCTAGAAATAGAGAACTAGATAACTTTGTTTACTGAGATACTTTGGTTAATCAAGGGATAACGTGTGATCATTTGGAAAGAGGAAACTACCTCTAGGGAAATCCATCTCTGGTATGAAACAAAATGAAAGTAAAATTCCATTGTTTTATATTTAAGAAATTCTTTTTGTTTATTGCATCTTTTCATTGGAAAAAACCCAAGTAGAATAAGTTTTATTACTAGATTTGAATGGGAAAAAGGTGAAACTAATAAGGAAACAATAATGAGAAACCAAATCACCAGTTTCATCTATTGTTAGCATATGACTCAAAGTATTTTCCTCCTTTTGATACAACCTTTATTTGATAGATTATTTCTGTGTGATGATGTACCACAATCCACCACGTTTACTCCACTGATTCCAAAAATACATGACTTTACTGCTGACATTGTAACAATATTTTACAAATATATACGAGAGATATATAAGGAATGTTTAATCTTTTTAAATTTAACTGTATTATAATTCTCATCTTCCTCTTATCAAAACTAGAATAATCACTCTATTTATATAATAGTATGTGTTCCACATTATTAAAAATAGACAGTGTCATGTATTTAATTTTTACACCCAACTTAATCTTCAGTACTGTTATGTTTTTTGAGATCTATGAATGGTTTTTTACTCTGGAAAGTGTGATGTTGATGCATTTATTCAACATCATCAGTTGAACATCTACTATGTGCAACCCAGATGGATCAACATTTCAGAGAGAATATGTGACTTCTATGGTTTGTACTTCATAAAATGAGCAGTTGTGTGATATCAAAATATCATGTGGTCCAAATCTGACCCAATCTAAACTGGCTGCACTTGAATTATATTCACTTACAATTTTCCCATCCAGATTTATTCATTTCAAAGATTTGTCAAATGTGTGGTGTTAAACAGAGGAATCGCATGTTTTGTTTTAATACAATAACTTTGGCTGATATGTGCCAGATAAAGAGATGAGACCATGTAAGATGCTATTGTAGTGGTCCGGGTGGTGGTTTGATATAGGAGATGTGTACATTAGATGGAGAAAATTGGATGTATTCAAGAAATATCAATATGTTGTAGAGTTATATTTGGGATGGAATACAAATGGATATGATGAATAGGACATCAGGAATATGATATAGATTTTTGATATGAGCTACTGAATGGATGTCTACTGAAATGAGACAGGTATAAAAGCAGGTTTTGGGGAATGTAGGTGGGATTTCAATAATTTTGTTTTGAACATCTTAAGTCTGAGATGACTCCTGGGTATTGAAATGGGAATTTTAAGCAGAAATTTGGATATAGAAATTTGGAATTTTAGGGAGAGGTCCAGGGTAGAAACCTAGTTTGGAGACACATAAACTAATAGATGGTAACTAAAGCTAGAGGCCCATGTGAGATTCTGAGGGGTGTGGCAGTTATAGACAGGAACTGAATATGCCAACATTTGGGATTTAAGCAGGAACAGAAGTACCAGCAAACTAGTCTAAGAAGAGAATCTGTGAAGCAGAGGAAAACAAGGAGGAAGTGATGTAACAGAAACCAAAAGGAGTGAACATGGGATTTGACATTGACAAAGACATACTTTGTTGAGTGCAAACAAAATAAATAAACCAAAATATTTTTTCACTAATTTGAAAATTGATTAGTTATTGTTTTTACCTTAAGCTTTTCAATACTAAAGTAAATAAGCCATTTAGTATACTGAAATATACAAATATGCTATTATTTTCACAACAGATTTTGCCATTTGGCTATCATGGCCAGCTTTCCAAAATGTCTAACTTTTATCTAACATATATTTACTCATTTGGCCAATTTTATGTACTTATTTTATAAATTTGAAACCTTAATTTATCATTATCCAAAGCCTAATTCCAGTGGAGTTAATTTATTAATAACTATTGGAAAATACTTCATTATCTCCTTATAAATAGAAATCAATTGCTTTTTCATCTACATTTTACTTCAGTTCAGTGAACAATTACAGAGCACATACTGTTCTAGTTACTGTTCTTGTTCCTGAAAATTAAGAAGATAATAACAGCTTATACTTTGTGAGACGAAGAACAATCAGTATTGAATTTGGCCGGGTGACCAAAATAATAGCTGCTTAAACGAGATAGACATTTATTTCTCCCCTATGGAAAAAATATATCAAAGTAACTAGTCCAAGGATGATAAAGACAATAATTATGCAGGGCACAGTTCCTTCTATCGGTCATGCCATCTTCCTATACATCATGGCCTCCAACTTGTGGTACCATTTGGTTCCTGTCTGCATATTCTCACTTTAGCTAGCAGGAAAGAAGGTAAAAGATGGGATCAAGTGTCCTTCTCTTTCAAGAGACTTGTTGGAAATCTTATATAACACTTCTTATATCCTTTAGATCAGAACTTAATCTCATGCTATGACCACCTACGAAGCTAACTGAAAAATGTAGTCTTTATTGTGGGAATGAAAAGTTTAGGTTTCTCTTACAAAGAAAGAAGAAAAGAACAGAAATCAGGAGCAAATTTGCAGTGTAGATATTCACATAAATCTATTTTTTCATAGGAAATCAATGATTTGCCAAAACTAATGTACAGAGTGCCAAAGAACACAAGAAAGTGGAACTTCACCCAATCTGGGTAAAACCAGAAAGATTTCATTTGATCTAACCTAAGTCTTGAATTGTAATAAGGTATGCAGACAATTAGGACTGGAGGGAGGGGAAAGTCTTCTAAAAAAGAAGATAGAATGAGCAATAGCACCCAAAAGAGAAATATCAGCCCTTTAGTAGAGATATACAATTAGTAAAGTTTTTTTCAAATGGAAAAATAAGTAATTTGGAGTGAGCATAAGACTAGAGAACTGGGCAGGTGGAGCTCTCCGAGAGTGTTGTACGTTATGCTAAGGAACCTGGACTTGCTCTGTAGAATTCAGTGAACTGTTAAAGGACTTTAGGCAGAGGACTGGCATTGTCCAAAATGCATGTTAGCTAGATTATTCTGGCAGGATTGCAGAGTGTGTATCTGAAGTAGAACCATGTTAGAAGTAGGAACATAATTTAGATGATAACATGAGACTTTGGAAAGACAATGAGAATCTGAAATAAGGAAAAGTAATAGGGAGTGTTGTATAATAAAGAATTTGAGGGCCAGCCTGGTGGTGTAGTGGTTAAGTTCAGCGTGCTCCACTTTGGCAGCCCAGGTTCACGGGTTCTGATCTCGGGCGCCAACCTACACAACTTGTCAGCCATTCTGTGGCAGCAACCCACATATAAAGTGGAGGAAGATTGGCACAGATATTAGTTCAGGGCTAATCTTCCTCAGCAAAAAAAAAAAAAAAAAAGACTTTGGCTGACCTTTGCCCCTAGTTCCTGGGAGGGAGCCTCTAAGCTCTTGGAATTTCACAAGTGACAGCATGGTAGTCCCTTCAGACCATACCTGAATTTATGCTAACAAGGTGACTCATGGGGCCCCGCCAAGGTAGTTTATGCTAATGAGATGACTCAGGATGAGGGATGGCCACATCAGAGAGACCAACCATGTCATTAGAGGGGTGGGGCTTTGAGCCACATGATACCTGTCTGATCTCTGGGGAGTAGAGGGAACCAGGAGATTGAGTTCAACTGCCAGCCCGATGATTCGATCAACCATGCCTGTGTAATGAAATCCCAATAAAAACTCTAGACGTGGAAGCTTGGGTGAGCTTCCCTGGTTAACAGCACTCCATGTGAAACATTACATGTCAGTGTGACAGGAGAGTGACATACACTGACTTGATGAGGACCTTCGCATTTGGATTCCTCCCAGACATCACCCCATGCATCTCCTCTTTGGCTGGTCCTGATTTGCATCCTTTTCGGCTATAATAAAACTGTTAATTGTTAAGTTTTAACTGTTAACTAAGTGTTAAGTATAGCACATGCCTGAATTCTGTGTTTTTCTAGTGAATTACCGAAACTGAGGGGGTAGCAGGAACCCGCAAGTTTGTTGCCAGTTGGTCAGAAGGGCAGGTGCCATGAGAATCCCTTGACTCAAGGCTGATGTCTCAGTTTATGGAGGACTACATCCTTCACTTGTGAAGTTGGACCCAACTCTAAGTAGTTGGCATCAGAATTGCATTGCAGGGAGAAAAAGAGGAGAGAAAAGGAGACTTGAGGCATTTCAGGTATTAAAAAAGCTAGACTTGGGGGCCGCCCGGTGGCGCAGCGGTTTAGTCCGCGCTTGGCAGCCCGGGGTTCGTGAGTTCGGATCCCGGGCGCCCGCCGACGCACTGCCTGTCAGTCATGCCGTGGCGGCTCCCATATAAAGTGGAGGAAGATGGGCACGGATGTTAGCCCAGGGCCAGTCTTCCTCAGCAGAAAGGGGAAGATTGGCAACAGATGTTAGCTCAGGGCTGGTCTTCCCCACAAAAAAAAAAAAAAAAAAAAAAAAGCTAGACTTGGTGATTGGCAAAGTTCCAAACAAAAGAAATTATAATCGAACCCTAGGCTAAACATCAGTTGGATTTTATATAAATAGGAGTTGGATACTTATCTCAGAATATTTAAGCACATTTACCACCATGAATGTCTGGTGAAACTTTTTACAGTTGTGCAGGCTGTGAGCCATTTCCTGTTGCAAAGGACCATCCCCTAGACAGCAGGACATCTGGCATAATTGGTCCCTGTTCCTAATCATGTGACAACCAATAATTTCTATATTTCCAAAAATGGACCACGTTTGTCGAGAACCACTGACTGACTGACAAAATCATGTGGCCAAGGGTAAAATGCTGAGGAAAAACAAACTGAGCAAGCAGAGACAAAACAGATAATGTACGTGGCTGAGAAAAAACAGCAAAAAGAAGTAGACGAGAAACAAAGAGTATGATATCATGGAAGTCCAGGGGTTTCATTTAATAAACAGCAAACAAATTAAAAATTCATAATGTTTTTTGAAAAAGAGAGAGAGAAAGCATGCTAGGTGGTTTTTACATAGTAAGGTGTTTTTCACTAACAAGGAAAAGGAAATTTTCTGACTTTATAGATTATCTTGCTGCCTCTTTTTCCGACCAACAGGTTTTGACTAATGTCTAAATATTTGGATGAAAGTAAGAAATTCCACCTAGAAATTTCCAAATCCAGGTATTTAAATCAAATGTTTGATGAAGCTAGTATAAGTCATCTAGAATGCTCTTATATCTACCTTGGCTTTTTTTTAAATATCTGAACTTCAGCATATATTATGATTTGTGTCAGTAACTGGAATAAGTGGATGATTGGCCATACTGAATTTTACTATTCATCAAGATGTTTTGTCTACATTATACAAACCGTAAAAGTGTATTTTCAAATAAAAGATGAGAATTCTATTTCTCCAGGTAAATATGCACGATTTAGGCAATATTAAGCCAATCTTTGAAATTTACTTTTGTTGGCTCTGAATTTAGAAATGTCTATGCATCTTTCACTGCTACTAATATAAGGTGACATCTCAGCAACTATTTGTGACTTTTATAAACTTTAATTTACCTGCTAATTTAATTTCAGTTTTAACTAGGTGAAGAACAAATAAGAGGCAACTTTAAGCTCCGCCTATTTTAATTGAAATTGAAGAAGGTGTGGCTTAAACATGAGTTGGGGAAGATTTTGGAAAGTGATTTGTAATACATCTGTTGGCTACTAAGCAGTGTTCATTTAGAAAACTAGATTAAAATGGCAAAGTTTTTGTAATGGTTTGTATTTTCAAAGGATGATACTAAATAATATTGCTACATGTGGCAGAAGAATAATCCCAGTAGTAATTATTGGCTACCCGCTCCTTGATTTTGTTTGTTTCTGGTGTATATTACTTGGAGGAAAAACTACTGTGTAGATTGCATTTTGCTATTGTGATTGCACAGGATTAACAGATCAATCTTTTCACAAAAAATAATTAATTAATTAATTCAATGAATTTTTGAAATTTTAATTAAATTGACTAAATTGAGCCATCATTTCATTTAAAATTAGTAAAAGAAAAAGTAAATTGTGGATAGGCAGATTTTTATTTTTTCTTGTGGACTTTATAATAAATTAGATGGTATTCATCTACCATATTCAGTCTTCTGCATAATTGTTTCCAATGTAATTTTAATAATATTTTTATCCGACTTACTAATAACTTTTCCATTTTAACTTGTCCTGTAGTAATAAGCTACTATCTTATGCCCATACTCATTCTTCAAAACAAAATGTATTTTATTATAGGAGGGATTTTATTTGCTTCTGTGGATAAATTGAGTTTAAATTTTACTAAACATATTTAGTATTATCTTTTGTATGCTAGATCAGAAAATATATAATCAGGTAGTTTTAGTGCATCTTGAAGATCTCTTCATTATTTATCTCTTACTTGTTTCTACCTGATATATCCTTCAAGGATTCTAGCAAAAACAAAAATAGTTTTTCATGAACTCCACTGTTAGTGTAATTTATTTGTAGATTCTCTTAAGAAAGCTAACCTCCAGACAATAATCCAAATTTGTTCTCCTGGACAAGCACATCATTTTTTGTTTGAGTTAATAGGCTTTGTTTTATCTTCTCACCCCATCCTCTGTACAACAAAAAAACAAACAAACACATCAATGCACAGACACAAGCTCAGAGAGAGGGAGAGAGAGATGGAAAACCAGTGGTGGTGGAAACAGTGCTTCCTGTGTTCTTCCTGTAAATCTATTGTGTAATTACTACTCAGGGCTTGTCTCATCTTTATTTAAAGAATTATGTGGCATAATTTTATTTTCTTTGAAAGGTGGACATTTTTTTCTGCCCTTGATAAATATATTTTTCTGTGATAAGGAAATACTGGGTTTCTGAGAAGGAAATATAGATTCTTCTCCACTGAAGCTAAAATTCTGCTGTCAGGAGAGAGGTTTTGAAGATCAAAGTGGATTTCCCACCAGATGAAAGCCCAGACCCAAATGCTCCATCTGTGCAACTTTCCCATCTTACCAATTCTTTTTTCTTAATTCATTTGCAAACATATTTGCAATTTATAATGCACTGGGGGTATAAAGACAAAGCAGGACTGGGCCCTGCTCTCAAGGAGTTGATTTTTGGCTAGTATTGTTTCTGATTATGTCCAGCTCATGTTTTCTCAACTTCTTAATTTCTACTCTCCGGGTGGCTGCCATGTCCAACTCTAGGTACTGTTTTGGTCTGATGAGTAAATGAAAAGCAATAGGATACACTGGAGTATATGAGGAAACCATTTAGTTGAAAACTAATTCAGTCTGACCTTGTTTTTCCAGAAAGGCCTGGAGTGGCCTGTTGAGCATGCATTGTACATCTGCTTTAAACATTTACAATGTTCCAAAGCCAAGAATGATGCCCTTAAAGATGGGTCTGTTGCCTCCCCCATACCAGCATTTCTTTAAGGATAAGCATTTCTTTCCAGAAACTAAGGATTAATTACTGACCTGCTTTAACTCATCTCATCAACACTGATCTGCTGACCACCAATGTGCTGTGTTCACCTTGTGACCACTAACCTGCTGTGCTAGCTAGGCATCTCATGACTGTAGTAAAAAAGATATTCCTGTCACATGTGGGCCAGCCTGGTGGTGTAGTGGTTAAGTTCACTGCTCCACTTTGGCAGCCTGAGGTTTGCAGGTTTGGATCCTGGGCACGGACCTACACACTGCTTGTCAGCCATGCTGTGGTGGCATCCCATATAGAGAAGAGGAGGACAGGCATGGATGTTAGCCCAGGGCCGGTCTTCCTCAGCAAAAAAGAGGAGGATTGGCAACAGATGTTAGCTCAGAGCTAGTCTCCCTCACAGAAAAAAAAAAAAAGATATTCCTGTCACATGTGATGTATGTTCTTTGTCCCAAGATGGAATATAACCACTCTGTACACCCTGCTTCTTCAGACAGCTTCCCTTCTTGGTGGAAAGGTTCTCCCGGGCTATAGTCCTCAAACTGGCTCATATAATTAACTCACCCCAATTTTGATTTATAGATTGACTATGGATTATTTGCAGTGACATTTCTGAAGGACTTGTCAGACATCCCCTTCTCTACCACCACCTGGGTGCCTGGTCATCTGACCAAATTCCAGTCTAGCTTTCTCCCCTGATCATTTAGCATTAGCACCTTCATCCCTGACCACATCTGCAGTCTGAATCCAGTCCTGATAAGATCTAACTGCCTCCTGTGACTGGCTGGATTAAACAACAGCAGATTTATTTTTTATTTCTTAGTTTTTAAAACCAGGTTTGGATGACTATGTATGCCAGTAGAGTAGAACAAAATCCTCATAGTCGGGTACTTCAAAAGTAGATACAGACTTTATTGATTCAAAATTTAAGTTAATTTAAGAGAGAAAGTTTATACCCATAATTCCACTTGACTTTCTTGTAACTGACAGTTTTCACCCATTTTCTACTTTTCAAAATAAGGGTTCAATCAGCTTCCCAAAGTAATTCTCAAAGGGTCTCAGAGAAGTAAGAGGAAGTATCCTTAGAAGGAAGCTCATCACTTCCCCACTGGTTGGGTGAGAAATTAGACATGACCTGTGAGCTGAATGCTGTGATCTCAAGTGGCCCATGTGGACATGTCCTCATAAGCACCAGTTTCAGTGACCACTAGACTGCATCCCTGCTGCCTTCAAAATCTGCCCACTACATTTCCAGACATTTCCTTCTCACACTAAACTTAAAACCACAGATCATCTGCATTCTATACCCCCAAAACTCATCTTCATGCAAGTAAATGATATGAAATAATTTGAAAGTTATTTCATCTTACACTTCTGATTTGAATGGAGAATTATAACACACTGAAAAGAAAGTATATATTTCATAATAATCGACTCAGGAGTTGTCATTTGTTTTCAAGCTTTCATTTTCCCTACAATAAAATATTATATTATTTTAGGCAGATTTCTCAATTAGGTGAAAAAGTGTATGTCATTAATAGTAAATCACTTGAAATAAATTCACATTTTTCTCATATAAAATATTTAGTGGAGTGTTCTAAACTGATAGATTGTTAAAACAGCAACAACAAAACAATTCTGTAGAGGACAGGATAGTTTAGAAATTATTCAAAATTTTAATGTGTACATAGGTTGGGGAAAATATAGGATAGCCCTTTAACGATGGAGATTAATGACAATTTGGTTTCTTTTGTAGGAATCAGATAAGGTAACCAGAAATATATTCATGAATGAGTATGACATATAGGAATCTGTGATGCATGTGGTGGCATTAAAAAGAATAAAGATTGCTGCAGTAGATATATCTCTGGAGAATTTAACTTCATTTTTAGTTTTAACAGCTAAGTTCAGGATTTATCAGTAGAATTTAATGGTTTTGTTTCTTAGAGGAATTAAGAATTATGCAAAAGATTTTAATTAAATAAATTCCAAGGTAGCTTTATCTCTGTTTCATATGACTGGAGACTATCTCGATTTTGAGATTTTTTTTTTTTCCAGCCATGATCATACCAAAAGCTAATAAATTTTACCCAAATATCGGATAGGCTGTACTCACTTTAACACCTTTCCAAAATGTATAAAGCAGAGCTATAAATGTTCTCTGATACCAGATTTTAATCTTCTAATGCCCCTGAATTTACCACTCCAGTGTAATAGAGAATAGAATATGTTATTACTTTAACAGGTTCTTTCCAGTGAATGTGCTTTGGAGGGTGGTTTAATGAGTGATCAGGGTAAGAACAAAGCCTCTGTGTTGCCCTGAAGTTACTCCTAGACAAGTGTTGGTTGAAAACATAATAAAAGGAGTAAAAAATAATAACAGAAATAATAATAAACCTACCCTATTAGCAGAGAAAGGTAACTGCTATACTAAATACATATAGCATTTTAATGGCAATCATAATAAGATTTTATTTATCATTCCTATAGGATTCCAGTTTCTGGTTAGGCAAGTCTCCTGGATTTGCAGAGCTTGTTTTCCTCCAGTTTCTATTTGTCAAGCAGTGCCTTAGGTTCCTTCCATCTTTTGACTCGTCAAAGAACCGTGGAACCCTTTGCTTCCAGCCCCTGACAGGGAAAGAGAGAATTGGAGGCTCTCATGGGGGTTTTTTGAGTCAGACTTAGAAGTGTTATATTACTTCCACCTTTATTCCAGTGATCAGAACTCAGTCTTATTGACCCAGCAAGCAAAACTGTGAAATACAATCAATCTAGGTACCCAGAGGAAAAAAAAGTAAAACTTTTAAAATCTAGCCAGTCTCTGCCACTGTATGCCAACTTGGTCATCAAATATCTGTTTCACTCCTCCTCCATATGTGGGACACATCACCTCCTTCCTAAGTGAGGCAACTCAAAAGTCCCATCCAATAACCTCATTCAACCACTAGTCCATGTTCTCTCGGTGATGAGCAGTTATTTCTGTCTGACCTAGATGTTGCATGAACTGAAAATACACGTTATTGAAAGTTATGTGCATCTCTGCACCCAATACAGTCATGCGTCACTTAACGACAGGGATACATGCTAAGAAATGCGTCGTTAGTGTGAACAATGCAATTTCGTCATTGTGCGAACATCATAGAGTGTACTTCCACAACCCTAGATGGTACAGCCTACTACACACCGAGGCTACATAGTACCAATCTTATGGGACCACCGTCCTATATGTGGTCCATCGTTGACTGAAACATCGTTTTATGGCACATGACTACATATCATGATAAAGTGACGAAATGATCGTTGCAATAAAATTTGCCCAGAAAGGGCAGAATGGAAGATCCAGAGCAGTCACTGCTTCATAGAAGTTATTGGAATCTGCCGGGCATGCGTTAGGAAAGCCTCCTAACCTGGGGTGAGAAGAAGTTCCTGTAGATTCTGATTTTGTTCTCTAATAATACTCCCTTAAACAATATTTTTCATGGTTCCTTCCTCTGCTCTTTAAAAAGTACTTTTTTTGTCTCTTATCCTCCATGGCCAAAGCTAACATGGATGATAGGGAATATGTCCTCTTTGGGGTAACATAGCTATGGCACCTGTTTCTTGTCAGAGACTCATCAAATACCCTTGGGTTATTTCAGTAGAGGGTTATTTAAAACTCAACAAACAGTCATAGACTATTTTTAAGCTAGGCTTGCAGTTTCTTTGGCAATACAATCTCCTCAAAAACTTCGGAAGCTTTTTATCTATTTGCTTCCAGACAGTTCCATGTAGCAATAAACACAAATTTGTACCTGAAATTATTTCCCAGGCTTGACTTTTTCCTTTATTATCTCCACCCACTTCCTCTCTGATTAATGACAGACACCTTGAGGCTACAGAGACTAAAGTCTTGGGTAATATTCTTAATCTGATTTTTTCCTGCAAGACTGAGTCACTTAGTTTAATTTAAAAGCTTTCTTGGACTTTAGTTGCTTAAGGCTCTTTTTTTTTCTTTTCTTTTGTTCTTTTTTTTTTTTTTTTCATCTTCTCTCTTAATGGTTCAGAGCAGTTAGCTTTTCCAAACCTATAATGCCCTTGATTGCTGGACTTTCTCTATTCCCTTTGATCTCTCCCTGAAAATCAGCCACTTCTTTCATGGGCAGCTCTCATTCTTGTAATGACTTATAAAAAGCAACTCATAATAACTGATGGATAACATCACTATGACTCCTTCCAGGCATTACCCTAAAATTACAAGCTCAGTAAGTATGTAGTCTTCATTTCAAGTTATTGCAGGTGAATTTTTACTAAGTGTTTTGCCACAAAAAAATATGGCTCACCAGCTTCAACATGCTTTTTTCAGTTCCTTTGCCTCCTGCTGCCTAACCATTAAACCAATAGCACATGATCAATTTAGGTTTTGTTGAAAAACAAAAAAGTTGCTTCTAAGTAGGAACTTCTATATTAGTAAGGACAGGTCACTATTGTAATTAACAACTCCAAAATCTCAAGAGTTTACCCAACAAATGTTCATTTCTCATTCACAGAAGAGCCTAATGTTTGTTTTACTGGCTGACCCACAAGGAAGGTTTTCCTCCCAGTTGGTGATTCACGGATCCAGGTGCCTTCAAATGTCTCTGCCACACTCTAAGGCCTCAGTACAGATTGCCTGCAGTTTGACCAATAGGGAAAGAAAGAAAGAGAGAGACTGGAAAATCCTGCTATTGTTTTTAGTGATCCAGCCCTATAGGTGATGTTCATGGTTTCTACCTACATTTCACTGGGTCATGAGAGAGGGTGAGCAGTCAAATGTAACTCCAAAATTCTTGGCCAGAACAGCTGGGCAAATTGTGGCACCATTTAATGAAATGGGAAACACTGGCTGAGATCAAGTGATTTTGGAGAGTAAGGATCCAAGTGTTCAATTTGCACCTATTAAGTGTGAGATCTTTAAAAGACATTCAAGTGGAGATGTTAATTAGATAGTTGTACGTACAAGTCTGGATTTTAGGGATAATGTCATTATTGGTGACATAAATTTAGGAGTCATCAAGAAATAGAAGATATTCAAAGTTACAGGACCAGATGAGTTCACTCAGGCATTGTATACAGTTACAGAAGAGAAAAGGGCCAAAGGCAGAACTCTGGGACATTCTGACATTTGGAAAGAAGTCTAGACAATCTGGCAAAGGCATCTAAGAAGGAGTTGCCAGTGAGGTAGGAGGAAAACTGGGAGATTGGTAAGTCTTAAATTCCAAGTAAAGAAAATGTTTCAAGAAAGAAGAAATCAGTGCTCTTCTAGGTCAGATGAGGGCCAAGAGTAAACCATTGAATTTGGTTAAATGAAGGTCATTGGTAATCTAAAGAGGAGCAGAAACTTTGGAATGGTGGGGAGAAAAGCTGGATCTAACTTGGTTTTAGAGAAAACGGAACTGGGAAACGGGGCATTAGCTGGAGGAAGAGGAAGACATGAGCTGTATTAAGGAGTGAGGTAAGATGGCATATTTGTAAAGGATCCAGTAGAGTGAGGAAAATTGAAGAGACAAGAGAAAAAGGAATAATTACAGAACAAATTGTGATTGAGGAGAGAGAGGATAGAATTTTTGTATATACAAGGAGAATTGGCCTTAGAAAGAGTCCGTCCTTTCTGAAGAGAAAAGCTTGGGTTAGTAGATTTGTGGTGGGAAGATGTCCTTTCCTGATTCCTTTGATTTTTTTTCTAAGAAAAAGAAAAAAGTAGGATAACCAATTTAGGGTGAGAAGTGGGCATTTGAGATGAGAGGAAAAGGAAAAATAATTTTTCTTAGAAAAGATTACACTGTTCTCAGTGCTGACCCCCGGATTTGCACGCTTCAGCAGAAGCATGAAGGTCAGTGGGGTGTCAGGAAAGGTGCAGACCTTGGTGGTGGTGGTGGTGGATGGGTCTTAGCTGGCTGCTCACCACAAGGGGTGGGAGGTGCTTAGGCTGGGGTGCTGGCAAGAGCAAAAGCATAGTTTTTTATCACGTTTGGACAGCTTCACAGTGCAAGCTGCTGCAGCTCGATTTGGAACTTTACAGGCACAGCTGAAGCAAAGAGCCACTTTCAAACTTCAAGGCAGCTGATTCTCACATAGCCTGTAGAACAGTGCTTCTCAAACTAGATTTGGTGCAAGAGCATCATTTGCTTTTGTTATTTTTTTAAACTCCAAATTCATCTTGGATGGACACCTTCGTAACATGTAATACAAATTAATTATGTAAAAATTGACTGAAAATTCATGCAAAATACAAGCCTTCATGTTTTTAATCATTGTATTCAACAGATAAAAAAATATAGTCCAATAAATCTAATCAGAACAAACATAAAACAGTGAAAAATAAAGAATTCCAAATTTAAAGGCATTATTCATTGAAAATACTTGTATACATGATCAATATAGAGAATCTCTTCTATGGCCATAACTTGATTGTTCCTCAATTGTGAATTAAGAAAACTTGCATGCGGAAAAGTGATTCCGCATATTAATCGCCTAAAGTCACTCGGAGCAAATCTATGTATATCAATATTTAAAAGTTTTATAGTGACCAGTGAACTTCTTTTTCTTTTCTGCTTGTTAACTTATGTAATGTAGGTTGAATGAATGCTACTTACAGGGAATAATTATATCTAAACTGGTTCTATGATTTCTGTTTTTCATTCTCCTTCTTGCTCTCAACTCTCACAGCGCAGAAACCAGTCTCACAGAAATATGTTAATAGGAAGGGAAGAAGAGATGTTAAAGCAATTTCAGCAAGCTTGGGTATTCATTTTAAATTTTATTCAAGGAGAAGCAAGTAATGCTATACTTTTAAAATTCATCTCCAATCCTTTACTAGTAGCCAGGCCCAACAATTTATTCTGTAAAGTTATAGTTATATTTAAATTATCTCTTGGTAGAAGAAATGGGTTCTGGATCCATTAATTTCCTATTCATGTGTCTTCATTTGCTAGAAAATAAAATTCAAAATATGCTATCAAATTTTTAAGGGGTTCAGTGATAGCTTTCCACAGATTTGGAAAGTCGAAATTATCACCTACTTCATGGATAATTGTTGTTTATGGAACATGGCTTTAAAAATCAGTAGAAACTCTGTTCTTTCAAGTTTCTAACTTGCATTCACCCTTTCTAGGGGATGCTTTTAGTGCCCCATCCAGATCTCTTTTATAAGATTCCTTTGTTGCTGAGACTCTGCTACTATAGCTCCCAGTTGTAACTTCCGTGCCATTATACTCTGGAGCGAAGTCTAAACTTCACCTAAACCCACAACTTTGCATCACTTTCTCTCCTGCTTCATTCTGCTTTCCCCCTTCCATTGCAGGTTTTACCAGAAAGCATACCCTCAATAAACCCCCAGAGCACGAATCCACATCTCAGCCTCTACTTACAGGGAAACTGATCGAAGGCCGGATGACAAGGACTTCCATTATTGTATATTTTTAAACTTTGCAAGAAGTCAGCAGTGTTCAATCACTTAGAGAAAAGATATTATGCAAAATTAGATTTTCCTCCCAGAAATGGTTATTGTGCATTGGCAAAATTAAAATTCTGCTAGGATATTTCTCCCAGTTGAATTTATGTTCAGAAGTATCATAGTCTGAAAACATCCTGGAGAGGATTGATCTGATATTTTCTTCTCCCAAACCTCTCCCTCAGAAACTACCGAGTTTCTGCCATGGTCTTTGGCAACACTAGGTACCAGATTATTGGAACGTAATTTTGCCTGAGGAACTGCTTCTGGGAAAAGGATTGGCTTGCTTTTAAATTTGATGAGCGTGGGACTAATTCTATATTAATTTTGCATATGCTATCATCTTTAAGTGTTCTTTAAAAGTGAGGCACATCAGAAACTTAACGTGAAATTAATTCAGTTTGTGAGGCCATAAAAATTTCATAATAAATCTTATTCTAGTGAGAGGTAGCCTAACAAGTCCGCAGAAGCATTGAGAGAGTCTTCTGGCTAAGACTGAACAAAATATAAAATTGAAGAGGATATTTTTGGCTTTAACTCATTTGGACATTTAACTTATGGGGGAAAGAGATTTTGATTTTGCTAATTATTTTAGACTCCAACTTATAAAGAGGTTTGATTTGTGGATCTCCACCTCCAGGACAGCGTAAGGTCAAGGGACAGGCTGTACGTATTAGAGATAATGGAATTTGATTATGAGAGTAGGCTTATGTGTAAATTTTGACCATCCCTATTAAGGTAATATTTTATTACTGGAGTATTTTAATCTTGCCATTTGATCTCACTGCAGAATTTATGCTAGATTATATTGGACTATAAGGAATATCAAATGTGGGATAAATAATAAAATAGAGTGGCTTGAAGTTTTGTCTTTTTTCTTAATTCTATTCTGACTTATTTCAGAGACATCTGGTAGTGAATCTGATCCATCCATCAGTAGTCCTAGGAGAATCACCAAAGAAAAAGTGATTGACGTTGGAGAAGCGAGTCGTAATATTGGTACAGGACATTGTGATAAAACTGTTTATCTCCTTCCCTGGGTGGTGAGAATGCAGACCATAGCTCTAGATGGATAGGTCCATTGGGTTAAAAGAACCAAAACCTGTCTTCCAATATCTGTGACCACACTAATTAATTGTTTACTTTACAAAGTTTTGGCATAATATTCTTTTATAACATTAGATAACTGGAAACCCCCGTGTCAGGGCCTGCCCTGGAGATGTGTCAGCCAGTCTATACAAATCTGGGATTCAGGAAAATCACTTGCTCAGAATTATAGGTCATATGCTCTAGCCTAGACTTTTTCATTTTGAAGTGTTATTTTGTGTCCCAATTTTAAAATATTTTCTTTTTTCTCATTTGGCTCAGAACTCAGGCAGGGAAAAGGAATGCTATTTATCAGGGGTCCCTTAAAGATTTCAACAATGTAATTTAATTAAAGAAAAAAGCATGAAACTATAAATTTAGCCAAGTAGGAAGTGCTGATAAAACCCTGTCCTTGTTTTTATGCCTCAAAATTATAGAGTCAATCCTATAGTAGCTAAACTATTAAATGTCATGCATGCACTTTATGAAAAGCCGCTTTTCAAAATTATACAATGCAAAACTACTGAGCCCCATAGTGATTTAACTGAATGCTTATGGTTCTAGAATATTAAAATGTCTTAGGTTTAAACTTTCATTGTAATGGTAAAAGGTAAAAGTGGTATATACGCATATGATTAAAAAGTCTGCAATTATTGATTATCAAAAATAAAAAATAAAGTGTGCTTTTCCCACCCCAAAAATATTATTAAATTTATGGTGAAGTAATTGAGGAATATGTTCCACAGAATTAGCAGGAGTTTGGGATAAACCACTATCTGCATTTTAATGCACAGTTTTGTATGGATCCGTGTGCACGGAGCAAGTCTTGTGTAATAACGCCAGAGTTCACAGGCCCTGTTTGCTATATGTGAAATACAGCAAAACTGATATATTTATTTTCTTGAAGTGCTGGACTGGGGGCCTTCAGATATATGGTTATTTGAAAAAAAGAGGGTAAATTAATGGGAATTCATGAGGCAAACAAGACAGGGAACCATATCAGGCTAGAGGAACACTGTGCTGAACCTAATTCAGGAAGCATGTAGGAAGTTAGTAAATTAACATAAAGAAATGGAAAATCTCAGGAAGCATAGTTGAAAAATGCGTGGAAATTTGATATCTCGTAGTAGAAAAAGAGTGGATTCGCAGATGGATGGTACGACATCAGGATCAGCTTCAGTTACGCAGGACCCTGTGCTCAGAAGGTCCCTGTGCTTCGTTTGATGCTCTGCTGTTGCTGTCTTGCAATTCTTCATTTTTGAACAAGAGGCCCCTCGTTTCGTTTAGCACTGAGCCCTGCAAATTCTGTAGCTGTTTGCATGGGTGAGCATGTTTGGTGGAGGTGGAGGGGGGCAGTTTCCAGTTGTGCTATCCACCACTATCTTCTAATAAGTGGTTTGCTATAGTAGAGACAGCATAGGACATTTGGGGATCAAATTCTGGCTTTACTACTCATTGTATGATAATTTTAGATAAATTATTTTACTCCTCTGATCCTTAGTTTCCTATCTGTTAAATCAGAATAAGCTGCTGGGGTATCACACTGAATACTTATATATACATAAATGTAATTACATATTGTATAGATACACATATATAATTTTAGTAGCTGATAAGATTTATTCTGAAGGTGGTTTCTAAGGGAGTTTAATAGTCTCATATGCTCCTTGGGGTTGGCATCTGTGATCCTCAAAGGCCTGGGTTGAATAGAACATGAAATGAAAAGATGGCTATATCATGATAGTAAAGAATAGTGAAAAATTAGAGAGTAGGGGAGAGAAAAGGAGAGAATTTGAGTGGGAGGTTTGTTGTAAAACATGAGAAGGGGAAACAAAGGCCAAGCAACAAAATGGGAGACTGGCTGTTGTGGAGAATTGTGGGCACTGAAAAATTTCCAGTTTTGACTTGAGTGAAAGACTTTCAAGAAGGAGAATGTCTATTAGCTAGGAAGGTTACGTGACATTGGTGGAAGATCAATTCATTACCACAAGGCTTCGCTAAACTTGTCGTACACATGAATCCCAACTGCAAGTGGTTTTCAGGAAAATGAGAGTTAAATGATTGAATTCCACAAGTGGATTGGCATGTACTTAAGGGGAGAGAGGATATATAGGTCACAAATGAAATCAAGAATAGGGTGGATAAAATAACGTGGGACGCCATTGAACAATAAGCACCTAAGACCTTGTGAATTTGTGCAAACCATGAAGATATCTGACTTTCTGCAAAACATGAACTAAATGGCTTTTGCCAACTTTTATTAAAATCTTAAAGTACAAGGGAAACTAACTCAATGCATGACTGATTTGTAGTGGCTCAAAGTAATGAGAAAGATGGTAATATGCCTACTGTTGTGCCATATTCTTATATACATGAGAAGCTTTGAAAGTTAATGTAGGTGCTAATTGAAAATCTTCTACATATTGTGTACCATAGTATGGTAAAAAGAATCAGAGTTTCAATTGGGGATAATACCTTTAAATTGGAGGAAATAGTATTTCCAGGGCTCTAGATGTCCTAGATACTATAATATTCCTCTTTAAAATTTCATCCTTAATTTAGTCCTTGAATTCAATGGAGTTATTTGAGCTTTATATTCAGGAAGTCAAACAGGTGCCTGCTTATATGGGCATTAGATTATTGAAGAAATTCAAATTGGTTGAGTTCTAGATTTATTTGTAGAAATAACAAAGAAGATTATCTATATAAAGACAATGTTTTTATTGTAAAAAATCATTCCTGTTAAATACAAATTAGAATATCTAGCTTTCACCTACATTTTATGCTATAGAGGTTAGGAGATCAAAAAAATCACCTGAGCAGGTGAATCATTCAATCATGGATCAGAATCACTTGGAGGTCTAATTAAAACACGGATCTATGAGCTTAAACTCCAGAGTTTCTGATTCATTAAACCTGGGGCAGGGTATAAATTTTGCATTTCTAACAAGTTTGCTAATGATGCTGATACTGCTGGTCCAGGAACCACATTTTTCAAAGCTCTTCTCTTCATCGCTGGTCATCAGGGAAACGCAAATTAAAACCACAGTGAAATACTATTTTTGCTGACTAGACCAGCCAAGATTAAAAAGACTGATGGCAGCACATGCTGGTGATGATATGGAGCAACAGGAATACTTCTCCACCATCCTCGGGGTATAAAGTGGTAAATCCCTTTGGAAAGCTACTTGGAAATTTCCTATTTCCTTACCTACCTATGCTCGGCTATTTCACTCCTTTTCATTTTACCCAAGAGAATTTTAAACTTATGTCCCCAAAACAACTTTTCAAAGAATGTTTATACCAGCTTTGTTCGTAATAGCCAAAAATTGTAAACTAGTCAAAGGTCCATCAAGAAAAGAATGGATAAATAAATTGTGGTATATTCATACAGTGGAATGCTACTTAGTTATGGAAAGACTGAACTACTAATACACACAGCAACAAGGATGATTTTTAAAACCATGAAGGTGAGTGGAAGACGTCATCACAGAATATATACTCTATGGTTCCTGATATGTAGATTTCAAGAACAAGCAAAACTGATCTATGGTGATGAAAATAAGTGAGTTGCCCAGGGAGCATGCTGATTGAATGGAAATTGGTATATGGTGATCAAATCTTAGATTATGGAAATTTGCTATATATTGATTGGGTTGGTGATTACTGATGTATACATTTATCAAATCTCTTTGAACTGTGAAATTAAGATTTGTGCCTCTCACATAGGTATATTTGATCTCATAAACATCCAATTTTCTTGGTGTAGCCTTAGAGTATGAGTATAGCTGAAACAATAGAAAAACTCAATGGTTCCATAAGAAACTCAAAAGCCACAATCACCGTCAACAGTTCCTTAAGAGGGTTCCAAGTTTGATGATGTGCATCCTCTCACACCTGGACCTAATTGGGAGAACCTGAAACAGGGTGTGGCAGCCAGAGAAGAGAAAGAAAGGATATAATTTTAGGGACCCTGTAAAGGAAAAATTCTTCTGTGTTTCTCCTCTACTCTCAATACTTGCCTCTCAATACTCTCGATACACCTCTGTGACCATATGTGGGTTGGTTTTTTCCCCAATTCCAAGCAATTCTCTGCCTCTCTAGACACCAGCTGGCTGTCCTACAATTCAATTCTGACACTATCTACCTGGAGGTAGTGTCAGATCCCACAGGTTAAAGACTCAGTCCCACAAGTGGGCCCCCTCCCACTAGAATTTCAGAAGCCAGTCAAAAATCCAGATTGTCACCTGTACTTCTGACCAACTGGCTGTAAACCAGAAGTTCTCATGACCCCCGTATTCATGTCCAATTAATTTGCTAGAGCAGCTCAGAGAACTCAGCAAAACAGTTTACGTATTAGATTACTGGCTTATTATAAAAGCATATAAGTCAGGAACAGTCAGACGGAAGGGCAAGGTCTGGGGAAGGGGCACGGAGCTTCCATGTCCTCTCCAGTGCACCACCCTCCCAGCACCTCCAAGTCTTCACCATTAAAAGAAAAATTTCCACAGACAATTTGCTGATCTAGTAGGCTTTTATTCAGCAATTCACGAATTGGGCAGCATCCAATCTAGCAGAGAGAAAGGAGCTCTGAAGAGCTTAACTAGGGCAGAGATTTATATAGACTCAAGTGAGCAGGAACAAGGAAGTTACACTGGGCATTTGCTGATTGGTTAAGGTTACTTTCTTTATACGAAGTGAAGGGAAGTCTTGGAGCTGGTCATGTAACTTGTGCTGAGCAAGCAAGTGCTGATTGGCTGACCTAGGCTTTCCTTTCTGGGAGAGCCAAACCTAGAAACTTAGCTCAGTTTGGGTGTGGTGGCATGTGACTTAGCAGGAGCAACTCCATCTTAGGTCTAATCTCGTCACTTTCACATCACCAACCCCAAAGCTCCCCAAACCCAGTCCTTTGGGGTTTTAATCAAGGTTTCATTACATAGGCATGATTGATTAAATCATTGGCCATTGACGACTGATTCAACCTTCAGCCCCTCCCCCCTTCCCAGAGATCCAGTGAGGGTGGAGTGGGGCTGAAAATTCCAGCTTTCTAATCAGAGGGTTGGTTCCTCTGGCAACTAGCCTCCATCTTTAGGGACTTCCCAAAAGTTAACAGTAAACTAAGGTGTAGTTCAACAGGGGATTGTTATGAATAACAAAAGACACCTTTATCTCTCTTTTCCCTTAGGAAATGCCAAGAGTTTTAGGAGCTCCATGCCAGGAATGGAGATGAAGACCAAATATATATTTCATATTATAAATGACAATATCACAGACTCCAGCAAGATGCATTGCCAAGGAAGATCTTAAATTAGGATTCATCAGTGTCTTTTTATGTAAAAAGCCCTAACCAATCTGCATATAATTTTGGCTATTTTTCTGATTCAGGTTTGCTAGTTATATTTCTTCTTTTAGACAAATGCTTCTTAGCTCTGGCTGCAATTTAAAATCCCCCAATGAGCTTAAGAAAAAAACCAAAATCCAAGACTGCCCTAGGACAAGTAATCAAAATCTACAATGATGAAGTCTGAGAATTGGTATCTTTCAAATCACCACCCTCTCCTGCCAAATGTACTAAACTGAAGACAGGTTTTAGCGTCATGACTTTGAATGTTGATCTAACATCAAATTCCTTTTTCTTCTATTCTCTGTGTATGAATTTGTTTTCTTTCTCTCTCTGACTTCTGCCATTCTGCCTGTTTGGTGACAATTATCTGCCTAGATTATAGCTGCTGCAGACCTGAGCATTTCTAGCCTATTTCTGTGACAAATTATTGAGTCTTCATGCCTGCTCATCTTATTCTGCCCAGATCCAGCTAACTAGAATCATTCAGGCTCCGTTGCTGGCGTTTCCCTGGTTTGACACCTGCTGATTCTATGAAAAACAAGCTCTTTGAATGCACAGCTGTCTGGAACACCATCATCAAATATTTTATCTGGACCTTTCTGATTATATTTATCCTATGCTCCTTGAACACCAAAAATAATGAGAAGAAAAAGTACCACAGTCATTATGCTGAAAATATGTTTGGGAAATTAAAGGGAGAAATAGTTTTCTGCTTCTAACTCATAACATGCATCCAAATCAGCTTTAAAATCACCTGCCAATGCTCATTACACCAAAACCATATTTGAAAGAGTCGGCTGAATGGAAATGTGGGTTGAAGTGCCAAGTCTATTCTTTTTTAATACTGTTTTGGATATTTACACAGTAACTGCTTTCAGGAGCTATATATTTTTTATAGCAGCATTGGTTCTAAGAGTTCGCCAAATCTTCCTCTTACCTCTTAATTTTTTAAATAGATACTTAGCATCTTAACCTTCCATTATGTACATAATTTGGATATGACCACTGAATTAAATGAGAATAACTTTCTTTGGTGGTCCTGTAACCCAGGAAGAGGAATTCCAGATTATGGTGGGAAGGGAGTCACTTATGTCACCTGAAAGTGGAAAGGAGCTGATGGTTCATAAAGAGGGGTTTGGTAGAATACAGCAGGTAACTGTGCCAAAGTTCAGACAGCTTTCCTTTCACTCAGGGCCATGCAGGCATAGACATCTTCAAGTAATTATGTGCATTGACAAGTATTCACTCCTAATCCAATGTAAACAGTTGATCAGATTGAGTTAATACTGAGATACAATCTGTCTGGATGATTTCCCACCTGCTTAGGAATCAAAAGGCCATAAGGAGTGGAATGAAACAAAAAGTTCCTTTCCCATCTCCATGTGCCCTTTTCCTCATTGTCATTGCCACCTAAAACAAATCTGATTTATTCAGGTTTAAATCTGCATTCCCAGCACTATTTACATTGGGAAAATATAATTTGCATGTCACCATCTGTGAAGAAAGATTATTAAACAATAAAGGATTAAGAAATAAACAGCAAAGCCTTGTAGCAATACTTTGAGTCCAAAATTTAAATGCTGAGAATCTAAAAGATTTGTTTAAGGGCTTTTGAATTGTTTTAGGTGCTGACTCAGTTCTTGGAATAGAAAGAAGCATAAAAATATGCAAAAATGGTTTGTTGTTAGATTACCAACTCTAGAAGTTTAGCTTATTTTTTGATTAATGTGGTTATATTTTAATTTATGCTATGCCAATTTGGTTTCCTCTCTCATTTTAATAATGTAAATATTACTAAATTCAACATATTTTATATGGGACAATTTTCAACCTCTATAATGCTTGAAAAGAAATTGTATCTCCATTTAACATTTATCCTCAAGGCCAGTGATTTCTTTCTGGCTAATGTTTAAAGTTGAAACAACAAACATCAAGGTCATTAGTATTGTTTCTTTTTAATTTCTGTTTCCAAAGTTAATAATTTGCTTGCCTCTGCATCAGTTTTCACTTCAGGAAAACCACTTGTAGAAGGAAAAAGAAATGTTTTAATATTTCAGACATGTATTGGGATTTCACAGTCTCATATCATTGGTATTCTGTCACTTACCTCCAAGATACCTACCTTACTCAAACTTTCTTGAGATGATATTTCCAGGCAAAGCAGAGTGAGGCATTTTAGAGATACAAAAAACTTAATTTACCACCATAGTCTGTGAATAGAGAGCTATTGGCTCTAAACAAGGTATCATTCCAGATTTTGTGAGTGAACTCAGTAAAAGTCATTCTTTGTAATGGAAGATGATGAAAAATCAACATAAAATGAGTAAGACAAAAATAAAAACAAGAAAAAGCAACTTGATAAATGCTATGCTTATGCACAGAAAGTCTCTGCCAGTTCTCAAAAATGAGTCAAAATGTAGCTGATGAGGTTAACTGGTGACTGCAAAATGTCAAAATTGTATTGATGTGAGGCTGGAGGTATGCTGGACTCTAGAAAATAGGAAAATAAAAGAATGAGAAACTATTTATATGTGTTCTTTACTCTAAACTGGGATGCGATTGTTTTTGCTAATCACTCCACAATGTAGAAATATCCTTGAAACAGGGAAGGATAGCTCACCAAGCTAATATTCCTTTATACTTACTTTGCATAACATCTTCAATTCCATTTATTCTGATTCTATGGCTGACAATACATTTTCTGATTTGATTTTATCTCCTAATTTTATAATTACTAAACAAGAGGGAGATACTCAGTATTTCTGACAGATTTACTCTTTCTTTCTTTCTCTTCTGTTAACAAAGTCTTTCATTGTATAGTTTCATTTGTAAATTATCCTATTGTGAGTTTGGTTAGTGGAAATTGATCACCTATGACTATAAGTGAGGCATTCTCTACTATTTTTCTGCTAGTAGATTACAAATGAAATAAAATGCAAGTTGTTTTCAATACCTGATGAATGTAAATAACTCCAATGTTACCTCCCAATCTTCCTTTCACAAATATTTATGTGGGTATTATTAGAGATATAAATGTGTGTTTGCAGAATGATGATAATATCAAGAAATTGGCTAATAGGTAGCAAAACATTTAGATGTCTCATAGTACTAATATACAACTAGAGAAAAGAGTTGCAAAGAGAATGAAGAAGATGAAAGAGAAACTATAGACGAATGTAAAGCAAGAGTTGCTGAGAGTGGTGATGGAAATAGGTTAAGTCAGTTAGCCTTTCTTAAGGTATCCTTGACAGATCTTCCAGGACTCCAGGTGGAGTTCTAACAACAAGGAGGAGAAAACATGAAGATTGTATCTAATTTCTACATAAGGGATGTTTGTCAAGATATTCAGGCTAAGAGACATCAGAGCTTGAAGGATATAGTCAGAGAAGGGAGTGATCAATAT
The DNA here is from genome assembly GCA_031878705.1 of Tapirus indicus. Lineage (NCBI taxonomy): Eukaryota > Metazoa > Chordata > Mammalia > Perissodactyla > Tapiridae > Tapirus > Tapirus indicus. The sequence continues at coordinate 23,112,292 of CM062939.1, read as the reverse complement.
GGACTTATCCAGAGGATTGTAGTTTTTACTAGAAGAAGAACTGAAAATTTTTCTAAGTAGATTATTATAGAACTTTTCTTTAAAACATGGAATACATTTTTCTAGCCAAAAAAAAAGAGAGTGAGAGTCTAATAGGTTAAACCATGAAAAAGTCAGCTTCCCTGGAGAAAAGAAAGACTCCAAAGTTGATCATTTATGTGACTATACTTCACAACCAGTCTTACAAATTTCGCTTTTTGTGTCATCTGTCTCAAAGAGGCAACCAAAAAGTACTAGTGAAACATCTTGTTCGGAATCCTAACAGTTTAAGGAGCTATGTGAAATACTATCTTAATGTTAAGACATTCTTAATACTTTTTATGGTATTTTCTTAAACATTATAGATAAATTCAATCCATTTAGTTGAAAATTTAAAGTTAGCTTTATTTTCCATATTGATAGTATTGTGATAACAACAAAATAATCCATTCTTCTATGTTTACATCATTGCAAAAAACACCAGGCTTAAGAAAATACTTTTATGTTTGTGGTGTTTAATATTACTTTCAGAGGTAATAATACACATAATATTAATATCTGTCCAGACACCTTCATGCACATGGACATCGAATAATGGGTCATATATAGGTTATTGTTTTCAGGATATTAGTAGGAATTATACCTAGGTGAATAATTAAATAAATGGAATGATAAGACAGCAACAAAAGCATATCACGTGGTGGATAAGTTGGGCTGGACTGCTAACTATGTTTTGAGGAAATAGGAACAGGATGATGTAAGTACAGAATGTAAAGATACACGTGTATGTGTTGAACTGTGCTTAAGAAATGTAGCATTTAGGGGTGTGGTTGGCTTAGGACAAAATATCTTGTTCATCAGCATATACTGGCTGATGTGAGAAGAACTTGGTTTTTCATTTGTTTTTGTTTTTTTTTTGAGGAAGATTAGCCCTGAGCTAACATCTGTTGCTAATCCTCCTCTTTTTGCTGAGGAAGACTGGCCCTGGGCTAACATCTGTGCTCATCTTCCTCTACTTTATATGGGACGCCGCCACAGCACGCCTTGACAAGCAGTGTGTAGGTCTGCGCCTGGGATCTGACCCTGCAAACCCTGGGCTGCCAAAGCAGAGCATGTGAACTTAACCACTATGCCACCAGGCCGACCCCAAGAACTTGGTTTTTTTAATTGAAAACACCAATGCTGAAGCTGAGTTTATTGACTAGCTGGAGAGAAGATATATGTCAATGTCACACCATTTCTCTCAAAGTAGAATGATTAACTACCATCTCAAGTTATCTTGGAAAGAGATTTAAAAAAAAATCTATGTCTATCAATGATTAACAATATTACAATATCACATAAATTTCTGTGATAGCCAAGATGTTACTACATTATATAATTAAACGTATAGATCTTTAAATATGTTTACTTTACTAGCTGAGTTAGATCATGTATTGGATATGTTAAATTCAAGCAGTCTTTTAAAATATTAACCAACAAGCCTCATCTTCAAATGAAATCTTTCATGGGAATACAATATCCAAAACAAGAAAATGTGGTAGTGATCTAATTGAAGTGTTACAAAGTCTACAAATGCCCATAACTCATTATCTTTCCCCACCACTGACCCTTGTTTTTTTAAGGGAACTCTTAGTCTGCTAAGTCATCTAGTGCTCATAGTTTTAAGATTATTAATTAGAATTCACCGACAATCTGACATACAAATCTGATAATAACAGTATCTAGTCAACTAATCACATTCTAGAAATTAATGAAACTGTCATCAATAGCCAAGCAAGTTTCTGATGGGTAGAATCAAGAAGTTAACATAATTTCAGGTAAAATTCAAACTAGATACTTATGTAGGTCTTATAACCAAATATGTGGTTTCCTTAGATTAAAAAAATGCTGCATACATAATGTGTGTGTGTCTCACATTTTCATTATCCATTCATCTGTTGATGGACAGTTAGCTTGTTTCCATGTCTTGGTTATAGTGAATAATGCTGCAATGTACATGGAGGTATAGATGTTTCCTCAAGATAGTGATTTTATTTTCTTCAGGTATATAACTGGAAGTGGGATTGCTGGATCATATGGTAGTTTATTTTTAATTTTTTGAGGACCCTCCATACTGTTTTCCATAATGTCTGTACCAATTTATATTCCCACCAACAAGGAACCAGGGTTTCCTTTTCTCCACATCCTAGAATTTTTTCTCTCTTGTCTTTTTGATAGTAGCCATTCTAACAGTTGTAAGATAAAGTCTCATTGTGGTTTTGATTTGCAATTCCCTGATCATCACTGAAGCTGAACACATTTTTGTGTACATCTTGGCCATTTGGATGTCTTCTTTGGAAAAATGTCTATTCAAGTTCTCTGTCTACTTTTTAATCTAACTGTTTGATTTTTGCTATTGAGGTATATGAGTTTCTTATATGTTTTGGATATTAACCCCTTATCAGATATATGGTTTGCAAATATTTTCTTCCATTCTGTAGGATGTCTTTCATTTTGTTGATTATTTCTTTTGCTGTGCAGAAGCTCTTTAGTTTGATGTAGTCTCATCATTGCTTTTGTTAATTGTGCTGTTAGCATCATATTCAAAAAATCATTGCCAAGACCTACATCAAGGAGTTTTTCTCTATGTTTTCTTCTAGGAGTTTTATGGTTTCAGGTCTTACATGTAAATCCTTAATCCATTTCAAGTTAACTTTTGTGAGTGATATAAGTTAGGGTTCTAATTTCATTCTTTTGTGTGTGAATATCCTGTTTTCCCAACATCAGTTATTGAAGAGACTATCCTTTCCCCACTGAGTATTCTTGGCTCCCTTGTCTAATAATAGTTGATCACATATGTGTGGGTTTATTTTTAGGCTTTCAGTTCTGTTCCATTGGTCTATGTGTCTATTTTTATGCAAGCACCATACTGTTTTGATTACTATAGTTTTGCAATATAGTTTGAAAACAGGAAGTGTGATGCCTCCAATTTTATTCTTTCTCAAGATTGCATTGGCTATTCAGGGTCTTTTGTGGTTCCATACAAATTTTAGGTTCCATAGAATTTTTGTATTTCTGTGAGAAATGCCACTGGAATTTTGATAGGGATTGCATTGACTCTACAGATGGCTTTGGATAGCATGGGTATTTTGAAAATATTAATTCTACCAATTCATGAGCATGGGATATCTTTCATTAACTATTTCTTTCATCAATGTCTTACAGTATTCAATGTATAGATCTTTCACTTCCTTGGTTAAATTTATTACTAAGTATTTTATTGTTTTTTATGCAATTCTAAATGGGATTATTTTCTTTATTTCTTTTACAGATAGTTCATTGTTAGTGTATAGAAACACAACTGATTTTTGTATGTTGATTGTGTATCCTGAAATTTTATTGAATTTGTTTATTAAGTCTAAAAGTTTTTTGGTGGAGTCTTTAGGATTTTGTATATACAGACTACATCACCAACAATCAGATAAATTTTTAATTCCTTTCCTGTTTGGATGCCTTTTATTTCTTTGTCTTGCTTAATTTTTGTAGCTGGAACTTCCAGTACTATGTTGAATAGGAGTGGTGAGAATGGACACCTTTGTCTTGTTTCCGATCTTAGAGGGAAAGCTTTCAAACTTTCGCCATTGAGTATGACGTTAGCTGTGGATTTGTCATATAAGGCCTTTATTATGTTTAGGTATGTTCCTTCTATACTCAATTTGTTGAGTTTTTATCATGGAAGGATGTTGTATTTTGTCAAATGCTTTTTCTGCATCTATTGAGATGATCATATAATTTTTGTTTTTCATTCTATTTGTGTAGTGTATCACATTTACTGGTTTGCACATGTTGAAGCATCCTTTCATCCTAAGGATAATCTCACTTGATCATGGCAAATGATCCTTTTAATGTGTTGTTGAATTTGGCTTGCTAATATTTTTTGAGAAAATTTGCATTTATATTTATTAGGGATATTGTAAACCAATAGTTTTCTTTTCTTGTAGTCTCCTTATCTGGCCTTGGTATCAGGATAATGCTGGCCTCATAAAATGACTTTGGGAGTCTTCTCTCCTCCAAATTTTTTGGAAAAGTTTGGGAAGAATTGGTGTTACTTTAAATGTTTGGTAGAATTTGCTGATGAAGTCATCTGGTCCTGGGCTTTCCTTTTTGGGAGGTTTTTGATTACTAATTCAATGTCCTTTCTTCTTATTGGTCTATTTATATTTTCAGTTTCTTCATGAGTCAGATTTGGTAGGCTGTATGTTTCTAGGAATTTATCTGTTTCTTATAGGTTGTCCAATTTGTTGGTGTATAATTATTCACAGTTGTCTCATCATCTTTTGTATTTTTGTGGTATCAGTTATAATGTCTCTTTTTAATTTATCAGAGTCCTCTGTCTTTTTTTCTTGGTAAGTTTAGAGAAAGGTTTGTCAATTTGTTTTCTTTTCAAAAAACCAGCTCTTAATTTTGTTTTCTTTTGTTTTGTTTACCTTTTCTATTGTTTTTCTGACCTCTATTTCATTTATTTTTGTTCTGATCTTTGTCATCTCCTTCCTCCTGCTAAGCTTATTCTTGCTTTTCTCATTCCTTGAGGTGTCAAGTTAGGTTGCTTATTTGAGATATTTCTTTTTTCTTTTATTTTTGCTGAGGAAGATTTACCCTGAGCTAACATCCGCTGCCAATCTTCCTCTTTTTGTATGTGAGCTTCCCTCACAGCATGGGCACTAACAGATGAGTGGTGTAGGTCCGTGCCCAGGAACCAAACCCAGGCAGCCAAAGTGAAGTGTACTAAGCTCAACTACTAGGCCACTGGGGTAGGCCACTCTTTTTTCTAACTATAGCTATTTGTCACTTTAAACTTCCCTCTTAGCACAGCTTTTGCTGAGTCTTATATGTTTTGGTTGTGCTTCCCTTTTCTTTTTTTCAATCTATTTTTTGATTTTCTTTTTGATTTTGTCTTTGACCTATTAGTTGTTCAGGATTGTGGTGTTTATTAGTGAAATTTCCAAGTTTCCTCCTGTTATTGGTTTCTGGTTTCATACCATCGTGGTTGAAAAAGATACGTGGTATAATTTCAATCTTATAAAATTTGTTGAAACTTGTTTTCTGACCTAACATACAATCTATCCTGAAGAATGTTCTATGTGTGTTTAAGAATGTGTATTCTGCTGCTGTTGGAGGAAACGTTTTTTATGTCTGTTAGTTCCATTTGGTCTAAAGTATAGTTCAAGCCTGATGTTTCCTTATAGATTTTGTGTTCGGATATCTGTGCACTGTTGAAAGTGGGTATTGAAGTCCCCTACTATTATTGTACTTTTGTCTGTTACTCCCTTCAGTTCTATTTTTAATGCTTAAGATATTTAGGTCCTCCAATGTTAAATGCATATGTATTTACAACTGTTATATCCTCCTGATGAATTGATCCCTTATAATTAAGTAATGACCTTCTTTGTCTTCTGTAACAGTTTTTGACCTAAAATCTATTTTGTCTGATGTTAAGTATAGCTACTCCTGCTCACTGTTGGTTTCCATTCGCATAAAATTTCTTTTTCCAACCCTTCACTTTGAGCCTATGTGTGTCCTTGAAGATGAAGTGAGTCTCTTGTAGGCAGCATATGGTTGGGTCTTGTTTTTTTAATTCATCTAGCCACTCTATGCCTTTTGATCAGAGCATTTAATCTATTTACATTTAAAGAAATTGTTGATAGGTAAAGACTTATTATTGCCATCTTGTTAATTGTTTTCTGACTGCTTTGCAATTCCTTTGTTCCTTTCTTCCTCTCTTGCTGCCTTCCTTTGTGAACTGATGATTTTCTGTAGTGGTGTACTTTGATTCCCTTCTCTTTATCTTGTGTGTATATACAGTAGGTTTTTGTTTTGTGGTTATCATGAGGCTTACTTGAAACATACATGTAACAGTCTATTTTAAGCTGATGATTTAATTTTGATTGCATAAAAAACTCTACACTTTTTTCTCCCCACACATTGTATGTTTTTAATGTCACCCTTTACATCTTTTTATATTGTGTATAGATTAGCAAGTTATTTTAGCTATAGTTGTTTTTAACACTCTTGTCCTTTAACCTTTATGCTAGAGCTAAGTGGTTAACACATGATCATATTACAGTATTAAAGTATTCTGAATCTATTTATTTGCCTTTACCAGTGTGTTGTTTATTGTCATATGTTTTCATGTTACTACTTAGCATCCTTTCATTTTAGCTTGAAGAACTCCTTTCAGTGTTTCTTTTTCTTTTTTATGTCTTAATAGTTTATAACATTGTGAAATTTTAGTTGTATATTATTGTTTGTCAATCACCATATAAATGCTTCCCTTCACACTTTGTGCCCACCCCCCACCCCCCTTGCCCCTGGTAACCACCAAACAGTTCTTTCCGTCTGTATGTTAGTTTATATTCCACATATGAGTGAAATCATGTGACATTTGTCTTTCTCTCTCTGGCTTTTTTCACTTAACATAATACTCTCCAGGTCCATTGATGTTGTTGTGAATGGGGCAATTTTGTCTTTTTATGGCTGAGTAGTATTCCATTGTACATATACATACCACATCTTCTTTATCCAGTCATCTGTTGAGGGACACTTGGATTGCTTCCACTTTTTGGCTATAGTGAATAATGTTGCAATAAACATAGGGGTGCATAAGCCTCTTTGGATTGTTGATTTCAGGGTCGTTGGATAGATACCCAATAGTGGGATAGCTGGGTCATAAGGTATTTTAATTTTTAATTTTTTGAGTAATCTCTATACAGTTTTTCATACAGGTTACACCAGTATGCATTCCCACCAGCAGTAGATTAGGGATCCCATCTCTCCATAACCTGTCCCACATTTGTTGTTTTTTGTCTTGGTGAGTATAGCCAATCTAATGGGTATAAGGTGATATCTTAGTGTAGTTTTGATTTGCATTTCCCTGATGATTAGTGATGTTGAACATCTTTTCATGTGCCTATTAGCCATCTGTGTATCTTCCTTGGAAAAATGTTTGTTTATATCCTCTGCCCATTTTTTGATTGGGCTGAGTGTTTTTTTGTTTTTCCATTGTGTGAGTTCTTTATACATTATGGAGATTAACCCCTTGTCAGATATATGATTTGCAAATATTTTCTCCCAGCTGGTGGGTTGTCTATTCATTTTGATCCCGGTTTCATTTGCCTTGTAGAAGCTCTTTAATCTGATGAAGTCCCACTTGTTTATTTTTTTCTTTTGTTTCCCTCATCTGAGTAGACATGGAATCTGAAAAGATCCCTTTATGACCGATTTCAAATAGTGTACTGCCGATATTTTCTTCTAGGAGTTATATAGTTTCAGATCTCACTTTCAGGTCTTTGATCCATTTTGAGTTAATTTTTGTGTACAGCAATAGAAAATGGTCTACTTTCATTCTTTTGCACGTGGTTGTCCAATTTTCCCAGCACCATTTATCGAAGAGACTTTCCTTTCTCCATTGTATGTACTTAGCTCCTTTGTTGAATGTTAGTTGTCCATAGATGTGTGCTTTTATTTCTGGGCTTTCAATTCTGTTCCATTGACCTGTGTGTCTATTTTTGTACCAGTACCATGCTGTTTTGATTACTATAGTTTTGTAGTATATTTTGAAGTCCGGGATTGTGATGTCTCTGGCTTTGTTCTTTTTTTTTCAAGATTGCTTTAGGTATTCAGGGTCTTTTGTTGTCCCATATGAATTTTAGTATTCTTTGTTCTATTTCCATGAAGAATGTCATTGGGATTCTGATTGGGATTGCATTGAATCTGTAAATTGCTTTAGGTTATGGACACTTTAACTATGTTTATTCTTCCAATCCATGTGCATGGGATATTTTTCCATTTCTTTATGTCTTCACCAATTTCCTTCAGTTGTGTCTTATAGTTTTCATTATATAGGTCTTTCACCTTCTTGGTTAAATTCTTTCCCAGATATTTAATTTTTGGGTGGGGGGTTGTAAATGGGATTGTCTTTTTTGAGTTCTCTTTCTGTTAGTTCATTCTTGGCAAATAGAAATGCAATTGATTTTTGTGAGTTGATTTTATTCCCTGTGACTCTGCTGTAGTTGTTAATTATTTCTAATAATTTTCCAATGGATTCTGTAGGGTTTTTTATATATAAGATCATGTCATCTGCAAATAGTGAGAGTTTCACTTCTTTGTTGCCTATTCGGAGTCCTTTTATTCCTTCTTCTTGCCTAATTGCTCTGGCCAAAATCTCCAGTACTATGTTGAATAAGAGTGACAAGAGTGGGCACCCTTGTCTTGTTCCTGTTCTCAGAGGAATGGCTTTCAGTTTTTCCCCATTGAGTATGATTTGGCTGTGGGTTTGTCATATGTGGCCTTTATTATGTTGAGGTACTTTCCTTCTATACCCATTTTGTTGAGAGTTTTTATCTTAAATGGGTGTTGGACCTTGTCAAATGCATTCTCCTCATCAATTGAGATGATCATGTGGTTTTTTTCTTCTTTTTGTTAATGTGGTATATCACATTGATTGATTTGCAGATGTTGAACCATCCCTGTGTCCCATGTATAAATCTCACTTGGTCGTGGTATACGATCTTTTGGATATATTGCTGTATTTGGTTTGCCAATATTTTGTTGAGGATTTTTGCATCTATGTTCATTAGCGATACTGGCCTGTAGTTTCCTTTTTTGCATTGTCCTTGTGTGGTTTTGGCATCAGGGTGATGTTGGCCTCATAGAACGTGGTAGGAAGTGTTCCATCTTCCTCTACTTTCTGGAAAAGTTTGAGAAGGATAGATATTAAGTCTTCTTTGAATGTTTGGTAAAATTCTCTGGAGAAGCCATCTGGTCCTGGACTTTTATTTTGGGGGAGTTTTTTGATTACTGTTTCAATCTCTTTGCTTGTGATTGGTCTATTCGGGTTCTCTTTTTCTTCTTGATTCAGTTTTGGTAGGTTGCATGAGTTTAGGAATTTATCCATTTCTTCTAGATTGTCCAATTTGTTGGCATAGTTTTCCATAGTATTCTCTTATAATCCTTTGTATTTTTGCAGTATCCATTGTAATCTCTCCTCTTTCATTTCTAATTTTATTTATTTGAGTCTTTCTTTTTTTCTTAGTCAATATAGCTAAGGGTTCATCAATTTTGTTTATCTTCTCAAAGAACCAACTCTTTGTTTCATTGATCCTTTCTACTGCTTTTTTGGTTTCAATTTCATTTATTTCTGCTCTAATTTTTATTATTTCCCTCCTTCTGCTGACTTTGGGCTTTGTTTATATTTCTTTTTCTAGTTCTGTTAGATGTAGTTTAAGGTTGCTTATTTGGGATTTTTCTTATTTGTTAAGGTGAGCCTCTATTGCTATGAGTTTCCCTCTTAGGACTGCTTTTGCTTCATCCCATATGAGTTGGCCTGGTGTACTTTCATTTTCATTTGTGTCTGGATATATTTTTATTTCTCCTTTCACCTCATCAATGATACATTTGTTGTTCAGTAGCTTGTTATTTAGTCTCCACATCTTTGTCACTTTCCCAGTTTTTTCCTTGTAGTTGATTTCTAGTTTCATAGCATTATGGTTAGAAAAGATGCTTATTATGATTACAACCTTCTTAAATTTTTAGAGGCTTACCTTGTTTCCCAACATATAGTCTATCCTTGAGAAAGTTCCATGTGCACTTGAGAAGAATGTGTAATCTGCTGTTTCTGGCTGGAGTGCTCTGTATATATCTAAGTCCATCTTGTCTAGTTTTTCATTTAGGTCCACTATTTCCTTGTTGACTTTTTGTCTGAACCTTCTATCCTTTGATGTGAGTGTGGTGTTGAGGTCTCCTACTATTGGTGTGCTATTGTGAATATCTCCTTTTATGTTTGCTAACAGTTGTTTTATGTACTTTGGTGCTCTTGTGTCGGGTGTATATATATATTTATAAGTGATACATCTTCTTGGTGGAGTGTCCCTTTTATCATTATATATTGTCCCTCTTTGTCTCTCATTACATTTTTCATCTTGAAGTCAGCTTTGTCTGATACGAGTATGGCCACACTTGCTTTTTTTTCTGTTTGCCCATAGCTTGGAATATTGTCTTCCATCCTTTTACTCTGAGTCTGTGTTTGTCTTTGGAGCTGAGATGTTTTTCTTGGAGACAACATATTGTTGGATCTTGTTTTTTAATCCATATCTCCACTCTGTGTCTTTTGATTGGAGAATTCAATCCATTTACAGAGTGATTATTGATATATGAGGGTTTGGTGCTGCTATTTTCTCACTCATTTTCCAGATCTTTTGCATTTGCTTTGTTTCTTGTCTCATGTGATTTGGACTACCAATTCCTTCTGGTAGTTCTGTATGATGGTTTTCTTAGTTTTCTCTTTATTTATCATATGTGTCTCTGCTTTGAATATTAGTTTAGTGGTTATCATGTGGTTCATATAAAAAATCTTGTAGGTAAGATAGTTCATTTTCTGGTGGCCTCTTATTTCCTTTGCCTAAGTAGATTCCATCCCTTTCCTCTTCCCTTTCTAAGCTTTTGTTGTGACAACTTATTCCATCCTGTGTTGTGATTTCATGTTTATAGAGATGAGGTTGTGTTTATTTTGGGTGTTTTCCTTCCCTTAATCTTTGATGTTATAATTGTTTGCTAACCTATTCTGTTAGAGAGCTGCAATTTATCTGATTTGGTTTACCATTTCTCCTTGCACAAAGTTTTGTATCCCCTTTCTCTCTCTCTCTCTCTTTTATTTTTCAGGCATGAAGTCCTTGGGGTTGGCCTTTTTTTGTTGATATATTTAGGAGATCTGTTGATTTCATTCACTTGTATTTCCAGCTCCTTCACCAGGTTTGGGAAATTCTCAGCTATTATTTCTTTGAGCAAGCTCTCTGCTCCTTTTACCCTCTCTTCTTCCTCTGCAATATCTATACTTGTTATGTTGCATTTCTTAATTGAGTCAGATATTTCTTGGAGAATTTCTTCATTTCTTTTTTAGCCTTAGTTCTGTCTCCTCCTCCATCTCAAACCTTTTTAGATTCCTATTTTCAATAATACTAATTTTTTCCTCCATATTACCAGCTCTGGTCTTTAGAGATTCCAGATTTTCCTTTATCTCCTCCATTGTGTTTTTCATCTCCAACAATTCTGATTGGTTTTTCTTTATGGTTTCAATCTCCTTTGTGAAGAAGCTCCTAATTTCCTTGAATTGTCTATCCATATTTTCTTGTAATTCATTGAGCTTTTTCTTGATAGCTATTTAGAATTTTCTGTCATTTAGGTGATAATTTCTGTGCCTTCCAGGTTGGTTTCTTGTCATTTTCCTTCTGGTCTGGAGATTTAATGTATTTTTGAATTGTGGCTAAAGGTGTGTTTTTATTTTTCCTCATCCTGAAGATGTCTGGTTGTAGGTTCTACTTCCCACCACTGGGGGGGGTCAATAACTGTGTGTTCTGAACCTGCTTATATGTGTATGCATTCTGGCCAGAGTGAAGTGTGGCTGGGTTGATGTGTATCTGGGCTAGAGTGACTTGTGTCATTACTGGGCCACAGCACTGCCAGGAGGGTCTCTGTGGAGGCAGAGCATTGCATGCCACCCACCTGGCAGGGTGTCTGCTGGGTTGGATTGCTGCATGCCTCCCCCAGGCTGTAGCACCCTTGGGGTTGGGTGCCGAACTGGAGCACTGAGTATGGCTAAGCTAAGGTGCTGAGCTTGGGTGCTGAGCGTGGCCAAGCCAGGACACTGAGGGAAGGAGAGGGGTGCTCAGTTTCAACTCCCCAGTCCCAGAGGCTTCCCATTCCTCCCTCATTCTCTGCTCTCCTGGAGTGTTAGTTTGGCAAGGACACCCCCACAACTTATCCATTCCTTCCATGTAGGGGTTCATCACATGCTGTGTGGGAACTTGGAGATCAAAGGCTCTCTTGCAGAGGGCCGCCCTTCCCCCTCCTCTCTGAGAGCCACATGGTCTCAGTCTCAGGTCCGCTCTCATTGGGGAAGGAGGGGAGCATTCCTTACCCACTTCCACTTCCCCTAGGGTTTCAATCACCTCTGCTGTCAGATGTAAAGCTGCATGGGTCTCTCAGATATCCTATGTGTAGTTTGAAACACCTCCATTCCTGTATGGATGACCCTATTGTTGTATCTTAGCAGGGGAGAGTTTAGGGGAAGAAGCTCACTCTGCCATGATGCTGATGTCACCGAACCTTCAGTATTTCTTATAGGGCCAGTCTAGTGGTAACAAACTCCCTCAGCTTTTGTTTGTTTGGGAAAGTCTTTATCTTGCCTTCATTTCTGTAGGACAACCTTGCTGGATAAAGTATTCTTGGTTGACAGTTTCTTTCAGCACTCTGAATACATCATTCCATTCTCTCCTGACCTGCAAGATCTCTGCTAAGAAATCTATTGATCGCTTCATGAGGAGTTCCTTTTTCTCTTCCTGCATTTAAAATTCCATTTTTGATTTTAGATAGTTTTATTATAATATGTCTTGGAGAAAATCATTTTGGATTGAAATTTTGGAGTGATGTATTAGTTTCACGAACTTGGATGTCCAAAACTCTCCCTAGATTTGGGAAGTTCTCAGCCATTATTTCTTTAAATAATCTTTCTACCCCTTTATCTCTAGGACCCCAATGACACATAGATTGTCTTTTTTAATGGTGTTCTATAGGACTTGGAGGATTTCTTCATTTCTTTTCACTCTTTTTTCTTTTTGCTCCTCTGACAGGATAATTTCAAATGACCTGTCTCTGAATTCCCTGATTCTTTCTTCTGCTTGATATAGTCTGTTGTTGAAGCTTTCTATTGAATTCTTCAGTTCAATCATTGTATTCTCCAGCTCCAAAATTTGTCTGGTTCTTTTCCATATTTTCTATCTCTTTATTGAACTTCTTATTTTGTTTTATCCTGTTTTCCTGATATTGGTCAATTGTTTATCTGTATACTTTCATATCTCTCTGAGCATCTTTAGAACAATTATTTTGAATTCTTTGTTGGACAATTCTTGGATCTCTCTTTCTTTGGAGCTAGTTACTGGAGGTTTGTTGTCTTTCTTCGGTGGGGTCATGTTTCTCTGCTTCTTTAGGAATCCTGTAGCTTTGTGTAATTATCTGTGCATTTGAAGAAGCAGTAAACTCTTCAAGACTTTATAGACTGACTTCAATAATGGAAGATTTTCACCTGTGGGTGGGGGCATGCCAGAGCATAGTGTGGCCCCTGGGTCTAATGATGCAAGACACCAAGTGTGGGAGCCTGTGGCAGCACCGTGTGGTTCTGGGGGGTGTGGAGGCTTGTTGGCTCAGACTATTGGGGTCCATAACACAAACTACAGCATGGTGCTTGCTCAGCACTGCAGGGAGTTTGCAGAGGCTGCAAGGGCTGTTTGGGTCCTCAGCAGTACTTCCAGGTCCAGCAGTTAGAGACCAGGGCAAGCCAACTGCAAGTGGCTATGTAGTGGCAGGGGCCCATTGCAAATACACATGTAGTGGCAGGGGCCCATTGCAAATACACATGTAGTGGTGGGGGCCTGGGCAAGCAGCAAAGGCTGGAGCTAACCACATTGCACTGGCAGCTGCAGGGCTGTCAGTGTACACTACTGTGCTGCTGGTTCTTACCATGGGTATATAGCAGTGGAGGCTGGTGATGAGCATAAGGCCAGTGGCATGTATGGGCACAGCTGGAGGGGCTGGTTCAGAGCACATGCATGGCAGTGGGGGTCCACCATGGGGGTCTAGGCTGGCATCTTGCACTCACACAGCTGCAGATGTCTGGGCTGGCTGCCAGTGTTGTTCCTGGGCTCTGGCAGGGGTGGGGGCATGGGAGGAGGGAGCAAGGAGGGAATCAGGCAACTGGCATTAGTGAATGCAAATACCTGTGGGAGGAAATCTGCAGGGGTTCACAGCAGCTGGGTAAAAGCTGCTGAGGTTATGAAGAAGGTCCCTGGAACCACAGTTGCTCCTGCTACTTGACTGCTATTGGTAGCCACTGCTTCTCTTCTTTGTTCCTAGTCATCTCTATACATCTCAGCTTTGCCAATCTCTGGGTGAGATGAAACTGAAGCGGGACCTCCCTGTAGTGCTCTGAAAGGCTGGTGAAGCTGGTCCCTCACCCTCTCTCCCCTTCCCAGTGAGGGGAACTCTTTCTCACTGGTTGTTTCCTCTTGGCACTGAGCTGGGCTGGTCTGTGGGATGGGAAGATGCAGTGGAAATGAAGCTGTTCTTCCTTCCTTTTCCATGAGCTTATTCTTAAGCTTTTTGCTCCACCGAATTGCTAAAGTTTCTTAAGTGGACTCCAGAGTTCTTCCAGGGCTGTTTTTGTTCATGGATATCTGTCTAGTTATTGATCTTTGTGGGGGGATGAGGCTGGGGTCTCCTACTCTGCCATCTTGGCAATGACACTCTCTGTGTTATTCTTATACAATAGTAAATACTGGGACATTTGTAGATAATTATGTAATTAAATGCCATTTAATGTTTTTTTTTCCCTTGAGTGTGTGGCCCTATGCAATCGAGACATGAATGAATAGAAAATTTGTTAGATACAATCTTTTTTCTATACATATGGAGTTGAAATTATTGGATTACTCTAGTGTTTTGAGATGTCCTAAGAGGCATTGCAAACTGTCATTCAATCAACTGTGCCATTTAAAAGAGCTTACTGATCCTTAATGTGACCAAAAAAAATAGTAATATCATTCATGGCTTGTAGAAAGAGTGTACATCCTTTTCACTGACCTATTAAGCTAGCTGTGTTTCTATTCAGTGCATAAACTATCTTTTAATAGAAAATTAGGTGTTTTATGGAGTATACTGCAATAACCTTTTCAAGCCACCAGGGTGTTGTTTTATATAATGAAGCAGTAATTTACAAAATGGTGAGCCAAATCATTAATTTACTAAATGATATCCAATGACTTAAAAGAGTAAATATACCTTCCCAAATATCCTAACTAATTCCCAGGGTATAGTTTATGTATTGATAGACTAGCTTTTTATACAACTTTAGAAAGGTTGTCATTGCATGCTCCAATTTATTTATCTCCATAAAAAACCCTATAATGCAGGGATATTGAAAAGAGAATTTATTGTATGTTTAAATTTGAAAACTGCTTTACTGTCATTTTTGTTATTATGCTTATGCAGGTTTGTATTAATCTCCTAATTTTACTGTTGAATAAACTGTGACACAAAGAGGCTAAGTTTCTTTTCCTTTATAAGTTTGTGTAGTGAATTGGTAGCAAAACTGGAATTACTTCTATGGAGTCCCCAGTCCATTACTTTGCTCACTGAATCACTTTGCATTTCTGCTTTGTGTGAGGATTGTTTTACATTAATTAAGGAGCCTGACAATAAACAGTCATTTACTCATTTTTGCCTTTTATAATAAAAAATGTTTTTGAATTGAATGCAAAAAAAGTCTTTACTTTGGCATTCGCATTAGTCCAAAACAGCTGAACTGGATGTTTGTCAAACTTGGCAAGGACTGAAGTCTGACAGAGAGTAAACTCATGCCAAGTTCCATTTGAAATGAAATGTTCTGCCAAAGTTACAAGCTACTGAAAATTGGGACTTCACATTAATCTGCCACTTCAATATACTCTACCAATGTCTCATAAAAATTCTTATTCTAATAAGTAATGTTGATGTTATTATAAAACGTATATGATATGGTAAGTGCTAGTCATTTGGAGACTCACTAGATAATTATTGTCTTTCCTCATATGCAGCTTTCTCTTCCCATTGTATGTTTTGACCCTATATCCATGTTTAAATTTAGTTTTACTAGTACTCTTGCTTTCATTTCATTTGTAGGTGAAATGCTTTATAAATATCTAGGTTTTCCTCTCTTTTGAGTAACCCCTTGTATGTGTGAATTTATGGTATATGACTTGCTGTCAACTAAAGGCAAACTTAACATGAGTCTCATACCCCTGACTACTTTCTTCTCCTTTTCTTCTCTTTAGTAAAGGAAGGGGCATATTTTTACCTGGAACAGCCCCTTAGAAAGGAAACAGGGCCGACTGAACATATGCAATGTATTTGCCAAGAACTTTAAAAAACCAGAATATACTACTTTTAGATTTTTGGAAATATTAAAAGTCTAACAGGTGAGGACATGTGGAAACAGTGTTTTCCTAGTACTAACTAAATGTTTCACATTCGGTTCTCTGGCTAATGCTGCCAATTATATGTAATGACATAAAGAAGCTGGAAGTCCTGCCCTTCTTCCCGCCCCCATATTCTGAACAGTGTCCTAAAGCAGATGCTTGGGATTTGTCACTGATTATCTCTTTCTCTCAACTCTCAATTCCAGTCCTTCTAATTCTGCTCCTAAATGTTTCTTGATTCCTTTCCTTCTTTTCTC
The DNA here is from genome assembly GCA_031878705.1 of Tapirus indicus. Taxonomy (NCBI): domain Eukaryota; kingdom Metazoa; phylum Chordata; class Mammalia; order Perissodactyla; family Tapiridae; genus Tapirus; species Tapirus indicus. The sequence goes on along the minus strand of CM062939.1, from coordinate 23,095,974 downwards.
TCTCTGCTGCCATCTCCATTTTCTTAATCAGAATCTTACCTTAATTACTGCAACAGATGTGGTCTTCTTGCCTCTGTACACACTTCCCTCCAGTGCAATCTTTTCATGTTTCCAGAGTGATGTTTTAAATAGGAAAATGTTTGATTATATCTCTCTCTTGATTAAAATGCTCCCATAGTCCCTTACTGCCTTCATGATAAAATCTAAATACCTAACTCAGCTGTATAAGACCTTCCACTGTCTGGCTGTGGCTTCTACTATAGATCACTATCCTGACACTTTCCCTCTTAGGTCCCTGTGGCTCTTGTAGACCCTGCACTGTGCTACAATGAAACTCCAAGCTGTAGCTATGTTGTAAAATTCCACCTTTAAATTAGCCTTCTTTCTTTATCTGAATAATTCATGTATACCTTTCAAGACTGAACAAAGACATTTATACTGGAGGATGTTTCCTTCTCTGCCCACCCCAGGTGTTGGTAAGTGCCTCTCCCCTTGTGAATATTTGCATCACTACTCTTGACACACTATACGAGTGTTGAGCACCTTGGCCATCTCCCTCTTTAGACTGTGTGACCTTTGAGGGCAGAGAATGCTTCATTCAGCCTTGTAACTTCAGACCAATCATAGTGCTTGGTATATCGTGGGTACTCAGCATAAATTTGGTAAATACATGATTGAATGAACACATCTTTTTCCTCCGTGTGCTCCCTTAAGTTCAATGTTCCTTCAACTCTCTTTACCAGACTCAAGACAAAATTTCACATGTGTTTATGTTACAATTTATGAAACAAAATTATTAGGGGAAAATGAACTGCATCATAGGTAATAATTATTTTAAAGCAAATTATTTGGTGGGCCCTATTCTAAGAACTTTACAAATGATCTCACCTGATCGTGATGCCGTCTCATAAAAGAGGTACCATGAATAATACCAATTTACAAGTGAAGAAACCAAACTAGGGCTTCAGAAGGTTAAGTGGCTTATCTTACCAAGATCCTATAGCTGGTAAGAAGGAAAATCCATATTTTATTCCAAGCTATCTGATTACAAATGCTATTCTCCTAAGAGCTACACTATACTTGTTTTATTCTAAAATCTCCTAGTATCATCTTGCTATAATTAAAACTATCGGTTTCAACACAAATTAGTTAGTTGGAAAAATCACTAAAAAACCATTGACCATAAACTTTTGCAATAATGCAGATAACTTTTGTTTTACATATTTTATGATTTTGTTTTACAGGGCATGGAGAGGGGATAGTGATTAAAATTAATTCATTTATTTGACCAATTTTTGTTTGTTTTGTTGCTTTTCATTCATCTGTTTTGTAGACATAGAGTTTGTTTGTCATCATTTGTCCACTCCTTTCCCCAATACTTCTTTAAATGTTATGCTCTTAAAACTCTGAAGGAGGAAAGAAGCTGTTGAAAGCATCAAAATGGGATCAGTTGCAGCTTTAACATTCTTTCTATTTTTGTCTTTTTGGGGTTTCAACAGGTCTTCCTTCCTCTCTTGATGGTTTGAAAAATTACTTTTAGGCTAGTTATATCACCACAGTGTACAATAAAAAAATGTTAGAAGCACTTTTGTGACAACAGAATCTTCTTTGTTCCTTCTGACATTAGCAGCTGAGATTGTTACCAAGAAGCATTGAGAGAAAAGGGAAAGATGACAACACTGATAAACACTTACTTGGCAGGTGGGGGAGAGACACAGCCCGTTTAGTTCACTTTTGTTGACTCAGGCAGGCCCCTCAGGCTAAGATGGCTAGAAGATAACATGGTCCCTGGGATGTAGTGGAGATGGGGATAACAAGCCAGGGGACTTCTTCCTCATCATGAAAATTTGCAAATGATATCCAAGAAGATTCTTCTCTAGCCTTCTGATAGCCTGTTCTGACATTCCCATGTGGAGCATTCATATAATCCAGGCAAGCATTTTTTATATTAATTTTCTACCAGATATTCAGGGTAGAGTTGCCATATATATCAAATAAAAATACAAGATACCTGGTTAAATTTGAATTTCAGATGACAGATATACTTTTTTTTTTTTTAAGTATAAATATGCCCTATGCAATAGTCTATGTCCTCTGCAATACTTATACTAAAAAAGTGTTGTTTATCTGAAATTTGAATTGAACTGTATGTCCTGTATTTTATCTGGCAACCTTAGTCCAGGAGCTCTTTCTGTTTATTTATGTAGAATCACCACCCATTTCTGTGAGGATATACAGTAAATAAGAGGAGGGGAAAAAATAGAAGGAATTTGAAATCTGTTTAAATTTTCACAAATCAATTTTGGGGCCTGAATGAAGTTGTAAGAGATGGCATTTTACCTTTATGTTTTATCTATTCATAAATTGAAAGATATTGATATATTTTGCTTTTTCTATAGTTTCCTGTGAAGGTTAGTCTTGATATGTATAAGGTTCCTGACTGATAACGTGAAGCAAATGTTGAGTTCTATTAGATATACCAAATTCTCCACACCTAGAGAATGCATCTTACTGTGACTTCATTTGACAAGGAGTGCTGCTGGCCTGGTATTCCCAGACTAGCTACCAGGAAGGTGCCTTCAAAGGTTGATTGGATTTAGTCTGTTAAGGTTGTACTGTTTAAATCCTAGAAGAGTTTTGTTTTATTCGGGGATTTTGTATAAGCAACACAGTCATCGTTTGATAATTGTAGAGCTCAAGACTAGATCCAACCCTTTGGAAATCTTAAGTACTGATAAGATTATGGTATGTCTTCACCTACTGCCCATCCAATAATACACAATTCAACATAAAACGACACCAATCTATAAAATAACCATAAATGTGTCCAAAATGTTTATTAGTTTCTCACATTTTTGGAAATATCAAATTGTTTTGAATTTGTTCAAAATAAGTAATTTTGGTCCCTTTACTTTGCTAGTGTTCTAAGCATATACTTTGCAATCATACAATCCACCATTGATGTTATTCACGCTGAAATAACCAATGAACTACTTACTGAGTAGTTCATACATATAAATCAAAATGATTGAGAACAAATTATAAATCATACTCATTCATAATTAAAGTACCATGTTTAGTATTAACTAGCTGTGCTAACTTTGTATTGTGTCTACTTACCTCAACCGAAATTACGTTTCCCAGAATTCCCTTCCCTCTATGTATTGGCCACAAGACACTTTGTGCAGGATCTGGAAGGCAGATCTTAAGCTCTGAAGATTGGTGCAGGTCACCAGGCACTGTAGAATTCATTTGCCTTGTTGCTGATCTACTAGCTCACTTTGACAGAAGGGGCCAACACGGGACTCTCTGTTTCTTCAGCTGCCATCACATCTCCTTCAGTTCTTCAAGTTTTGGACCAAGTGCAGTGCAGCAACATGGCAAAGGGTGCCTCTTCTCCTGCAGCCATCATGGTATCCTGGTTGTAGGTGATGACAGACAGACACAGATTCCACTTTGTCTTCGTGGGTTCCAGTAGCTACCTCCTCACCCCCTCTTGGGTTCTCATTTGTCCCTGCAAGTCCCAGCTTTTCCATTTTGTCTCCCACCTTGGTCTGGCTGACCTAGAGCCAGAGCAGCAGAAAATAACATGCATAGATTGATCTACCTACTCACAATGACCTAAGGTCTAACTCCTACACTATATCAGTATTCTAGATCACTCCTACCGTGTTTGCTTCTCTGATAGAACTCTGACTGATACACAGTCCTCATCTGATTATTAGGAGAAACTTAGACAAGGTTTCTTGTGACACTGTCCATCCCGAGCCATCTTCTCCACACCCCTTCCTGGTTCTGGGGATTTTTTCATCTAGATTCCTAAGCTCCCTGATGATCCATATTCCATGTTACAGCAGGACAATCAGTAATAAATCATCACTTTTTTGGTCAGAACTGGATAAAAATCAAAAGAATTTTACTCTAATTTCTCTGTTTGTAGTTGGTTTGTTAAAGGGTTTATTTAAACTCTGCTATTATCTTCTGCTTCCAAGTGTTTTCTGAGGTCCTAGAATTAATTTATCTTGGAGTTTTGTAAAGAAAACAAAAGTATGATTTGAAAATAATATAAGCCCCAGATAGAATAAACTACATAATATTTACTCATCAGCCAAAGTATCTTTACCAAGCTACCTATAATAGATGGACAATCCAGAAAGTAAAAATTATATGTCTTCCAGGCAATGTTTTTTCCAGGAAGAGCTTTTCTTCTTTCATTTTTTTTCCCCTTACCCATTCTGGCTACAGAAATAAAGAGAAAACCTGTCCCTCACCTTTTGACAGATGCTGCCTGGTCAATTTATGACCTGATTTTTGCCCTTGGTTAACAGACAGCAGTGGCATAGCAGAGTCCCACAAACTGATGAGTTCTTTACTGATTTGACTTTGATGCATCTAAATCCAATTTTAGTTCCTCTACCAGCAAGAGCTCTTCTGTCTCTAAAACTCCCCTTCAGCTAATAACAACAGATTATTCATTACTGTATGAATGTTCCTTGTTTTTTATATATGGAAATTCAATATATTTGAGCTATTAACTTTTTTCAGAATTTTTCACCACACATACACACTTCTACCCCAGCGAAGCTATTTGGTGGCCATTGCTCTTGGATAATTATGTTACAGCAACTGAAAGCAGTGAAAAGGGAATTCTTTTATTAGTTTGAGTCTCAAAAGATGAGACCAAAACGTAGATGTTTCAATGAGTACCAGCAAGGACAAATGAAACAAAGAATCAGATGTTCCAATTCCCCCATGATGCCTTGGAAATGCATAAATCTCTTGAGTTTGGACCCAACTTAAAGGAAGGAGGAGATGAAAAATAAATATGGACTGTATGGGACAATTTCTGGCATGGTGGCTGGGAAACTCCACCCATGTTTGAGTAGTCACACTGCCAGCAAGAAGCTAACATCAGGGAATTGATTTCTGGCAGAGAAAAATAGAGAGAGTATGAAAGGTATGAAGGACTAGCACATGGAGCTGAAAATTAACTTTACTTACTATGAAAATTTGCTTGTCATATATCAATCTACAGTGGTAAAAAATCCCACATTTGTAGAAAGTTAAAAAGTCAAAATAATAATCAATAAATATAACTCCTCCCAATTAAGGAATGTATACCATGTGCCAGACGTGTTGAATGCTTTACATACATTGCCATTAGTGCTTACACAACGCTACAGGTTGTGTATCCCCATTTTATCAATGAGAGAACTGAGTTCACAGAGGTGATGTAACTTGCCTAAGGTCACATGGGTGACAACCAAAAGACCTAAGATTCTATTAATGTTACCTCACCAGGTCCGATTTTGCCCACCGCCCAGAAAGTCAAACACCAAGATCACAAGATTGCAGCAGAGAGAGGGTTTAATAATCACAAGGCAGCCAAGTGAGGAAACGGAAGAATGAATCTCAAATCCACTTCTCCCAAAATAGGGACTCAGTGATATATATGGGGTAGGGTCAAGGTGGTCTGAAATGATTGGATGTGAGGAGAGACGAGGTAATTGATGATCTGCGCAAGCATAGTCAGGCTTCATGCCTCCAGGTAGGATGCATGTCCACAGAACAGTAGCGTTAGCATGCCCTGAGGGTGAGATTTTAACCTCTTGATGTCTGTGTGGGCCCAGTTGATAGGTTGGTGGCCTCAACTGGCCTGAAGTGGGCAAGGGGTTCCATTTCCTGAAAAAATAATTCAAACGCCCATTACCATGGTGACCCAGGCTCCAGGGAGATGTTGTCTATGGAAACCTAGTGGGGGTCAGATAGCGTATTGCCTGAACAGCACAATTAACAATGGGTAAGTTTACTATGCAGATTTAAGTCATTGCCTTCTGTTCTGACAAGTTTCTAGGTAAGGTCATCCCCCCCTTCTTCCTGGTACAGGGAAGGAGACACCTTTACAAATGGAGATTTCCTTTACAAATGTAAATGTCTCTTACAAAGGGTAACCAGAACTAAGAATGGGCTTAGCAAGAACCCTCCCAGATGCCTGGAGATGTCTATGGTGATGGCCTGTTTTGGGGGCAGGCGTCCCAGCCCAACCTCTTTTGGTCAGTTAGGGGGGTGGGGGTCAAAGTGTCCTTCAGGCAGATACATATTTTGAGGTGGCCAATTCCAATCCCCCCCTAGTTACTAGCTGCTTAATCATCAATGGCTAACTCTTTGACTGTTTCACTAAGGTTGGTCTGAGTTCAAAACACATCCTCTAATGTATTACTGTTCAAAAACCAGTTCTCCTGATGCAAACATTTATTTAATCAAAAAGATCTGTGATTATTATTATTGAATTTGTTCAATACACACTTTTTGAGCACCATCTTCATGTAAGACATTGGGCCATACTCCAGGTTTATAAAGTAATAAAACAGATATAAGTGTCCTAAAATTACTCAAAATTTTCAGAAGGTCAAGATGCTTTTTATTAAAAATATAATCTATAAATTCAAGTATAGCTGCACTTTATGGATTATCTTCTCCTGCTCTCAAAAAGAACTTAAACTGTTTATAGAAAAATATGTACTAAAAAGTATACTGTATATAATAATATCCCACATGACATTTAAAAACACATGTAAAATCACAGAAGGAATAAGAGATTTAGGCAGGAGACTGATCAAAATACTGCACTCAGGTAATTAAGCTGACTCTCGATATTTTAACGACTAGTAGATAAAAAGAAATAATCAACTTATCACACTATATATTTTGTGAAATCCCCTCACCATCACCTGAATGTTTTTTAGAAAAAAATAGAAAATAAATTTCTAGTGGATTATTTGGGTCCAATTTGCTTTAAACTATAGATGTGGGCTCAACTTAACAATGGACTCTTCGATAGTTTTTCCTAATAACAAGTCTAGACTCTAGAGGTCAACTAGTGCACTTATCTTTTTAGATATTTTTCATGCAATCGTATTTCTGCAGCACTAAATTGACTCATTTAACCCAGCTCCTTTCAGAATGAATCATCTCTATCCCATTGTCTTAGTCAATTAAAAGTAAATAATTTGATAATTTTTGCTGGAATTTAGTTAATTATAAATGTTTACAATTTGTTTTTCCTCTAAATGATTATTGCTGAAAATAAATATTAACTAGCAGTACTTCTAATAGAGTTTTCGTAATTTGGATATAAACCTAATATTTAAATTAGTTAAATCCATTTAAAGTAGCTAAGGATTGAAAATGCCATAAAATGAAAGAAATATCAAAATATTAGAAAAGAACTAAAAAATGAAATAAGCTAACCTCGTGGGGGATAATGTAAGGATTGAATTGTTTAACCTGTGTTTTTATTCAATATTGACTAATCTTTTGGAATTTTTTTTTTAAATGAAAGCACTGAAAGTATTAAGACAGCACAATGCAGAAAGTACGTTAAGATTCCGCTCTACAATTAGAACTCTGTGTTTTCATCAGAGCTGAAATAATCCCTCACATAATGGCTTAAACCCATGTCAAAATGTCAGCAGAAGCGAAGGGTTTTTCCAATAATCAGAATCCTATATAAATGTTAAACAGGGGCATTAAGCTTACTCAGACTATGCCTCTGGCTGATTCCTGGGCGTGTTCAGCCTAGAGAAAAACTGTAAATTATAAAAGTTATTTCAGCACCTCTTTGATTTTAGCCCAAACTATTAGTTGTATTAAAAGGAGACATCGTGTCTGCTGGACAGCTATTGACACCAAGGGGAACCAGAGCCAGAAAGAGAGGTACAGCAGTTCTGGTCTAAGAGTTGTCTCCTGGAGATGGAGATTACTCCACAGATTTGCTGGACCATGCTAGATAAACCACTTGATCTCTCTTTATCTTGGCTCCTTAGTCGTTAAAATTATGAGAACATTGACCTTATCGTGCACAGCAGTTGGGAAGAATAGCTAATAAATTCACAGTAAAATTATCTAAAAGCACTGAGTGCTTAAATCATACACAGGGACAGTTTTTTAATCTCTTTACATATAATGTTTTATTCACAATGTTTTGAAGCCATAATAAAAATATTGTCGGGAAAATGACTTCTTTAGGATGCTTTCCTCTTCAAGAAAATGAAAAGCCCAAGTAGCTTAAGGAATGAGATGTTATTATCTCACATCACTGCTGTCTGAAGAAAGAGTGTTTGGAGGGTTGGTTGATTTGGTGGCTCTATGATGTCATCAAAGATATGGCTCCATTCATCCTTTCTCTTTGCCATCCTCAGCATATTCTTCTAGTCACAAAACAGTGGCTGTGGCCTTAGGTATCACCAGCAGATGCAACACAACAGAGCAGAAATAGAAACATCCTGTTTCTCTTCTTTATCTCTTCTTAAGAGTTAAGAAATATTCCCAGAGCCTCTGCATCCCTTCAGTCCCCTCACATCTCTTTAACCAACTCTAAGGCAATCTCTGACAAAAGGAATGGGGCAATATGATTGGATTAATCTATTTAGGGTTTATATGGGTCAAGTAGAGATGAGGTATCACAATACTGAATTATGCCAATACTTCCTTTCCCCCCCTACACTGATATACTGCTTAATATAACCACACATATTGTTAGTGTCCCCACAACTTATGGTCTTGAATAATCATTAGATCTTCAATACTGCTCAGAAATTCTTCTATTTCCTTATTTGGAATATCAAATTCTTTCAAAAATACTGATGTCCCTACTCTACTGGTGTCCTAAGATTTTCTTAGTCTGCCTTTTCTGTAATCCAGCACAGTCTCCACTCTTATGCTAGATCTCATTCTCTTGAGTCTCCTTTTTGTGTGAGTGGTGGTGTTGCACCATTGCTATAGCCCATTGGAAAATTCCCAACTGATGTTGTAGAGTTTCACCTTGGCCAAGGGCATAGTTTTTCCTTAATTGTGCATTCCCACATAAAATGACCCCCTTTAGCCGGGGGGTTACAAGTGTCCAGGTATGTTGGGTTGACGGTGGTCCACAGGTGGTGGCTTAGCATGTTCCATGATTGAGCTCAGCTCAAGGGTACTGGGGTCCTCATACTCCTTTCCCAGGACTTTGAGAAGAAAAAATATATTTTCTTCCCTTCATGCTCACTTCAATGCCTCTAAGTCCCAATACAACATTCTCTCAAGTCCAGGTTACCTTTTCTTTCCCCCAGCCCCAATCCTATCTAATAGTTGTGAGCAAAACAAAAACATAAGCAAAACAAAACAAAAAGAGCCGTGTAAGCACACATCCAGAGCTTTCTGGCCTGTGGCTTTTTGAGTGTTTATTTTTGCTTCAGGCTGGAGGAAGGAAAAGTCACCACTGAGACACTTAGGAGGGAAGAGAGGAAGAGGGAATAACAGATTAGTAATTTATGTTATAATTCTGCCACATGTGTGCAATAAAAAATATCAAATTCTCTCAAAAATATGCTTAGTTCCTTCTCAGAAACCCACCCCGTTAATTACACTTCCTCTTCTGAACATGCAATATTTCTAGCATCACTGGCTCTTTCACATCAACATGTATCAAAAGAACCCAAGACTTACTTTTTATATTAGAAAACAACAATAACACAGCAATAAACTGCCTATGGCTCATATGTCTTCAACTATTATTTTCATTCTCAACTTACACACCCAAATATTTTGGCAGGGTTATACACACTCACTGCTTCTACTTTTCCTTAAAAAAAACAAAAACAAAAACAAAAATAAAAACTCTGAAGGCTTGTTTATGCCCTCCCTATTTCACTGCATATGCTCCAATCAAGATAATTGATCACGTTTAGATGCTACATCTAATCATACACTAATTATCAGCTTTTTTTGAATTAGGCAAACATTATTAAAACTCTTCCTTCTTTGCCTCTCACAATATCATGTCCTCCTTGTTTGCTTTCAGCATATCTGGATATCATGGGTTCATCCAGATATCCAGAGTGTATCTCCTTTAGAGTTTCATCTTGACCCTCTTTCTCCTCTGCATCTTCCTTTGGTGCCTGTCTTATCTCGTTGGAGCTGCTGTTAACAAAAATATTATAGACTGGATGGCTTATAAACAACAGACACTTATTTCTCACAGTTCTGGAGGCTGGGAAGTCCAAGATCACGGTGCCAGCAGATTTGAGGTCTGGTGAGAACCCGATCCAGACAGCCATCTTTTCACTGTGTCCTCATGTGGCAGAGGTGGCCAGGGATCTCTCTGAGGCTGCCTTTATAAGGGCACTTATCCCATTCCTGAAGGCTCTACCCGCAGGATCTAATCACTTCCTCAAATCCCCACCTCTTCATGTCATCACCCTGGGGGGTTAGAATTTCAACTATGAATTTAAGGGGAGCACAAACATTCAGTCTGCAGCAGCGCCCTCTTGTAAACCCAGAATTTCATATTTCATGAAATTATATTTATAGCTAAATATTAAGCCTTTCCTTTGAGCAATAGATCCACGGGAGTGTCCTGGAAGCCAGAGTCAGGACTGGAAGCCTGGGGTTTTGTGGAGACATCCTTGCCTCCCAGAGTCATCAGAATCACAACAGTAACAGGGCATCAACCACAGCCTTTGGGTGGGTGGGTGGATGTCTGGGTCACCTGGTGGCCCCCTTCTGCTTGCCCCAGCTGCTACTCAGGGTGTCCTGCAGTGACTGGCTGGGAGGAGGGGGGTGGCCTCTCTCGATGCCCCACTTGCCCACTGCTCTCAGCCTGGCTAAGACCAGACACTGGGACTTGGTCTTAAATTTTCCAAATCGATTGTTATATTTGCCTCAAAAATAGAATTTCCAACTTGAGACAAAAAAAAAAGAATAAGCAAAACCTGCCCATGGAACTTTCTTCATGGAAGACCTAGAAATAATTGGGACATAGCATAGTCTATATATACAGAAGGCTGTATATATTAATTTTTGCTGTTTTCCACTATTTCTCACTCTAGTTTCTAAATTATCTAAAGTCTTAGCAATGATAAAATTCACTGATGTCTCTATTCACCAGTAAGGGAAGAGACAATGGTGTTTGATGCCCCACTCACAGAATCACAGTAGCGGCCATCCTGAACATTAGTGTCAAATTAAGCATATGTACAGTTTACAGGAAAAACTGTATTGAGGTATCACATTTGAAGTACTGGTGTGAATGTGACCTAATAAATGGACTTTGATAACTTTTTTATGAATATTTTCCAAAAAAGAGACAAATCTTGGCCTGACCTGATTATGCTTAGAATTCTAATAGGGACCATCCAAAGAGAGGCAGAACTACACATCGAACTGGAAAAAACCCTGCCTTGATTTCCACCAGATATACTGAATTATTTATAATTTTCTTGGTTCCAATTAATTAATCTGCTTTTATCTAGTTAAAAAAGAGAAAAAAAGGACTGAGTTGATTGCTTTCCACACTGTTCATGAAAGGAGTATACAGTAAAAAAAATGGACACCTGAGCCAGAGTGTAATTTCTCAGTGTTTGTGGGTAAGGAGAGCAATCCTATGTTTCCTTGGTAATTTCTGTACCTAGACCCAGTTGGCCTTCTTTAAGAAGCTTTCTAAGAGGTTGATCGCCCTGAATTCCCATTTAATAAACAAAGGCTGAGAAACCAGGCCAGAAACTCTTTAATTGGTTTGCATGTGTATCTTGGTGCCACAGTTTCCAAACCAAGGTGGGCTTAGAAAATACCTGGTAAGCTTCCTGGTTTCCTGAAAACAAAAATCTGTAATTAGAAAAGGGCCCCTTGGGATTTCTGATGGCACTTGTCCTTCAACATTTCTTTGGCAACCATTATATTCAACATATTTTTACAAAGCTTCGCCTGGAACATATATTTTCTCTTGAAATGTTGCAAACATCACGCAGCTGGATGGGAGGGACAAATATATGCCACTTCACATAGCTCAGTGATCTCTACCTTAGCCCTATCCCACTCACTTTTTTGCATTTTCTATATAAGTGAATGGTAGTTGGCATTGTTTATTCAGTTGCCTGAGATAGAATATTCATATTGTCTACGACAGTTCACTTATCTTATACATCAAATCAACTACAAAATCTTATCCTAACTTTCATGTCACTAACATTTAATCCACTCTTTCCCCTCTACCACCTCTCAAGTTCAACTTCACCATTATCCCTCTTTCTGGATTACATAAATGTCTTATTAAATCATCTCCATTCTTGTGCGTTTGCACATTCTACTTCATCCTCCACACTGTGGTGTGATATTGTCAATCTCTTGATTAATGGGCCCATGCGTCCCCATTGTGTCAAGATACAATCCAAAATTTTTCAGATGGTCTTTCAAAGAAGACCTTTAAGGGTTTAACAATTTCATTAGTAGAAAGAAGTTGCTTTGTGAGGACTTGAGAGATTTTCAAGAGGTATGTGGGCATTAATAGTTTTAAAGGAATCAATTTCCTGACCCTCAAATTCCACACATATTCTCTCTTAACTTCATTTAATTTCCCCTTTTCACCTTCCATGTCAGAATTTCTCTTGCCTTAATTTATAGAGAAAAAAATGCATATAATTCACTTATCCAGAATTTTATTATGGTACATTTCTTAGTTGTGTATAATGCTTTAGGGACCCTAAAAATTCAAGACTTATCCCAGTAGAGGTTTTACTGTCTCTTCCTATTTTAAACATATTGCTATTGCACATGAAGCATGAGTTTAGAAGTAAGTTGCTTTGACAATTGTTTGAATCCCCCAAATCCATATATATTTGCTGGAGTGTGTGGGCAGGGAAAGTGATGGTAATTATCTTTTAAGGATCACACACCTTTCATCTACTGACTCTCAAAAAAGGCAGAGATCTTATGGGAGAGTTTGATAAGGCAAATCAGAAGGAATATTTGCTTAAAAAAATTAAATGAAAAAAAGAGGCCTTTTCTCCTACATATCATATGTGTGCAATTTATTTTGGATACATTCATGCCCCTAAGGTGTGCATTAGTTGGAAAGGAAAATACCTTTAAATACTTCAAGAAGTACACGCTATTGGCATTGATATATTTCAAAACAACTGGAATGTTTTCAAGGACTACCAGAATTTTCTAGTGACACAGGAGAAGATCCACAGATTAAAACAGTCTATGGTTTCTTGTCAACACAGTGTGCATTTTACAGTTGGTCAATGTGCTGGATTGTGTGATGCCTACTTGGGTAAGGCCAGGAGCTATGTTTCCAAGAAATCCCTTACTGGTATGTTTCAAGGTAAGAGTGGCCAAAAGAGGAGCCTGTGAATGATTTTGAAGGCTGAAGTGAAGCAGACACTATTACTCTTGGGAGGTTATCAGTCAGACAAGGTGACAGAAAGATGCCTGGAGCCCCAACTTGTCCTTGCTCTTGTCAGCTCTGTGTCTCCAGTGCTGGCTCTGCTGACCACCAGCAGCCTGACCCACCTCGAGGTGCTTGGACCTGGCAGCCCACGGGAAACTACTGCATGGAAGCAACAGCTTCCTGACGTGGCAGTTTCCATAGACCTCTCCACGGGTTGCCCCTTCACAGTCTCACTTGGGTGGTTGGACATCTCAGGTTCTTGGGTTTTCCAGAAAGCTTGGACTTGTCCCCCCAACTTCAGTGCTTCGGGAGGACTGGTGAGGGACAGTTTCTCTGATCTTGATCTTCTGACTCTCGTCCAGACCTTCACTTTCCAAACTCCTCCCACATTCATGTAGGGTTTAATTTCTAGAGTAATTTCCTCATTCTGAAATTACATCTAGAGCCTCTATTTTCCTTACTGACCCTCACTGATAAAGTCAGCTAAAAGCCTATTTTATCTAATATATCATGAAATCTTGTTCTAGTCAATCATCATTTTATTAACCTTAAAAAATGATTAACATTAGATAAACGATTAATATTTTTTTACTCCTATTATCAAAAAGAAAATTATATATTAGATGTTGGGTGGATTACTTTTTAAAGTATATGCATTTTTGCTTTATAAGGTCTATAGGGAAATTTTTGTCATGATACACAATAGTATTAATGAAATTAATTATGAATTTTATATATGATTCTTATTTAATTTTCATTAAAAAATCATATACAGGGGCCGCCCGGTGGTGCAGCGGTTTATTCCGCGCTTGGCAGCACGGGGTTCTCAGGTTCGGATCCCGGGCGCCCGCCGATGCACTGCCTGTCAGCCATGCCGTGGTGGCATCCCATATAAAGTAGAGGAAGATGGGCACAGATGTTAGCCCAGGGCCAGTCTTCCTCAGCGAAAAAGAGGAGGACTGGTGATGGATGTTAGCTCAGGGCTGGTCTTCCTCACACACACACACAAAAAAATCATATACAGAATTCAATATACTCACACTTTTGCTAAAAGAATACTATACCTTTTGTCAAATCCTCACTTCATAAATAACTTATGATTATAGCTATACATTACATTTCTTTATTGCAGATAAGCAATAAAAAATTATAACATAGAATAAACATTATTATGGCTTCTTATAGAAACAAATGAATTACTAATAGTATCTTTATATTGTTTTAATCTTGGCTTGATTCATTTTGGGACAGATCCTTAAAAAGGTATTCCATAATTTATTTCTCACTGGCTTTTATAATATTCCTAAAAACATGTAACATATTTGAATTGAAAAATGAAGTTAGACTTTTCCTGACAGAAATCTGATTTGGCTAATTCATTTACGAAAGGACTGCTTTTGCTATATATGTCAGACATTATGTATAAGTTGAAAGAGCTGAATATGCAGATCCAAAGTTGCTGACAAAAATATGTTTAAAGCACATGATAACCAAAGCAATTTATTGACAATTATTGTGTTGGTAAAAGATATTAAAATTTAACAAAAATCTTAATTCTTTTGTATTTTTTTGACTAAATTGAGATATGTAAAATGCCCCTGTGTGCAATTTTATTAACTGGTTAATAGAATTGATGCTAAGTTATATCTCATTCTAGCTTTCAATAAAACTCTTTCATAGAAAATGAGCTAATTGGAAAAATTTAATTTCACCACATAAAAATAATTTTTAGTAAAATTACTTGTTTTTAAAAATTCAATACAATGTTTAATTTTTGCACAAATTGTATAATAATTATAACACATAAATCCAAAAGTTATATAATAGTCTTTTAATCACAGAAACAATTTTAAAATAATTTTCTATTGACTTCATATTTTATTTCAGAAAAAAATGATAGATGATCAAATGGTCTTTGAAGCATAAAAATTGTTACATTAAACAGAAAATCTGTGAACAAAATAAAATTAAAAAGCAGCTTTAAGGAGAAAAATAGAATGATGTATAACTTCCCATAAGAAGAGCTTGTCCATTATTTGCTAAATAGATTGTGATGGATAATTCACCCTGGTATTTAGATTTCATTAGGTAGTAATGTGATGTCATGATTTTATTTCAAAATATCATTATTTATATACACTGGAAAATTTTTGCTTTGTGCCTTTTTCAGTTTGATGGAATGTTTTAGCTATCCATCTAAAAATGTGTGAAATGTGCATAGCTTTAAAAAATTATTTTAGGATGCACCTGAACATGAAGGTTTGATAACCACTTATTTATCCTTCATTTACTTTTTTTCAGACATATGCCTCATTACCCCTCCTTAAGTCCATCTCTACTCTAGCCGTACCTGAACTTATTTTCCATAATTTCCATGTATTTTTTTTGCCTACAATGTGCTAAGCTTCACAACTTCTTCCTGCCTCCACCCCCATCCCCCATACAAAGATGATCCTTCCACATCACACGCAGTTTTCATTTTTCATATCACTCCAGGCACTGTCCATAGTCGAGCAGGCATCTGTCCCAGCTGCTCCCAACAATTCTGTGCTTATTGTAGCGATTGTGCTTGCCTATTTACTCATTTGACACTTCCAATAGGTCATCAGTTAAATTCCTAACACAGTTTCTGGAAAATATAGAAGGTAAATATACTCAATAAATGTTACTTGAGAAAACAACTGATTGACTGACAATGAATGAATCAGTGAATGAATGAATAGATAAATTCTACAGGAACATTTAATAGAGAAATAATGGACTAAGAATTCAAAACCATAGAATCTAGCCCTCTCTCTTAACTAAATCACTTGGTATATATATTTAAATTATGTCTAAAATACTACTTGAATTCAAGTCTAGAAAAATATTTTATTCTTAGAAATTTTATCATCTAATTTTCATTTTCTTCTCTTTTGTTGTGAAATGATTACGATGAAGACTGGAAGGTAATGTCTAAATAAGTAAAGACTTTTGTTGGTTATAGGTAACGTGATTTTTAAATGACCTGTTATACACAATGGACATATAGCTATATATATTGCTGTGTATTATGAAATATATGGCTCAATTTTATAAACTCAAGTAGTTTTATAGTTCAGAAAAATATTAGAATTGGCTTCTTGTGGGAGTAGTATTATATATCTAATGGTATTTATGATTTGCAATAATAAAGATTGATGATGTTTAATAGGCTGCTTTCATCGGTCCTGCTGTGATTTGATGTATAACTAGAAAAGATTATCCATTTACATTTGATAACTAACAAAATAGAAAAATAAGAGAGCAATAGAAATGAGCTACATAGGGCAATTATATATAGATTTTGAAATCAATTACAATCAACACTCTGCCAATGATATTTGAAAAACTAGCAAGGTAAACTTATAGATTAACAATAAAATTTTTACAAATATGATGAAATAAGCAAAATCTTTTCTCTAAGTAGAAATAACACTTAATTCCATCCCAGCAAAATTATTTCTTAGAACTCCATGGTCATAACCTTGGACTCAGTACTCATAAGATTACAAATTTGTGATATTAGGTAAATCAATTTATAGAGTCATGTTGTTATCACTAGTCCCCTACAATTACTTAAAATTGAATCTACAAGATTATGTTTGGTGGATATGTTAGGTCTGAAAGGGATTTGCCCTCCCTTAGTCCCTACGTAAAGTGGCTTGTGTGGAAAGGTATTTGCTTCTCAAAGGCTCAGACCCTTCACAGGGATTCCTCCCCCTACTTCTTCCCTCATTCCCACTGGAGATAAGGTATTTTTTCCAAATTAGGTGATTTCTAGGTCTTTGTAAGTCACAGGCTTGGAATCAGTCAATATTAAGTTCCTTCATTTGCTTTGAAATACCTACTTTAAAGAAGTCCTGCTGTGACTTGCTCCACAAAGTGTCCAAGGAAAAAGCAGTGTGTACCCACATTCATAGTCCATTAAAGCAAGAGTCATAAGCTTCCACGAGCATCTAGTGTACATGGAGGCTGAGTTCTTACTGATCAGGGACCACACCTTCAAGGTCAACACTACCTCTATCTTTTACTAATCATCTTTCAATGTTTCTATAGAACATGGATGGAGGAATATGTATTCCACTTTGGCCCCAATATATGTTTGCTGTTAGTACATTGCTGTTTGGTATAAAGACACTGAGGATCACCTTCAGAAAGAGCCTCCTAATGGGCATTGAGAGGTCTAGTCTAAGAATGCTTGCCCGTTACACTCACAAATACTCTTTGTTGGAGTATTTTTTCAACAAGGTGCTTTCTAGTGTTGGAATTTGGAAATAATTGTCTTCCTTTAAAAACATGATTTGAGATGTATTGTAAAGCCACTGTGAACCATGCATCTGATCAAAATTTCCTTTTTAGGTGACAGTTGAAATCCGAGTCCAATTTGGAGATTTCCTCAAAAGTAAGTGTAAAGGACTTTGTGATATATTTATCTCTGTCCCTTATTTGACCATGTTTTATATTCCTACCTCTTTTCATTTTTCCTCTACTTCTAATTTTATGCTATTTGTTGCACATTATTTTGTGGTTTTAAGCTGTCTTATTTTGAGAACAAGATATGATTTAAATTAGTGGATTTATAATTTTATAAAGTTATTTTGATAACTTATATTTTTCATTTGCTAATATCCCTGGTGTGGGAATTTGCACCAAGCTTGAGTTATTTCTGCTATAAATCCTAAAACTTCTACCGTAATGCATGTACTATACACGAGTGCATATAGTGGAGACAACAATTAAGATCAGAGGCACATGTACTCCAACTACCTATCACAAAACCATGGGGAACTCACCACGGTCTTTCTACTCAAGTTGGAGCAAAACAAATATATTTGGAGAAGAATGACAGTGGACAGCGAAGGTAAGGTCTCACAAAGTATTAGGTATGTTTTATTGTGAACATTATGCAGGACCTGATTGTTAACCTTAGTGCACAAAAGCTTCTTATTGTATCCAGAAGCAATTGAGTCAAGAGGACAAATTCACCTTAAAATATACAAAAAGACAAATGCATAAACCAAAATGTAAATGTATTAAATGTGTATATGTCATACTGATTTAAAACTAATTGAGTGCCTAAAAAGACTTTTCCTTGTATTGGCAACATCACTCTGAATGTATGAATGTGATTTTCATCTTGAGTGTGCTGATTTTCCTTCACATGGGCCATAACACAACCTCCCTGGACGTTTGCCGTGTATCGTCTTTGAGTAGCCTGGTTATTACCATTGACCTTACTGGGAGTGATTAAGACTGGTTACAAGTAACAGAAAGCCACTGGGGATATCTGAACAAAAAAGGAGGAGAGGTGTAGATATGCTAACACTCAGAAGGAAAATGAAACCAGGAAATACAACGCTAGCTAGACCAGCTAGACTAAGATTGGGATCTCATTTCCAAATTTTGCTTAAAAAAGGAGCTCATTGTCAGAGCTCAGGTCCCCTTAAGTGTGGGTAGAGAAGAGTCACGTTGTCAAACTATAATCATATGGAGGATAAAAAAGGACAGTCGTTTCTAATTAGACTGTTTAATTAGAATAGTGGGACTAGAGTTAAAAAGACGTTATGTCTGATGTAAATATTTGGAAATCATAGTCATGTTGGGGAAAACTGAACTTGTAAGAACCTTTGAGATTGTCATTAGAAATACATAAATATAAATATAGGCAAATCAACATGTGATTAACAATGTAAAATTAAGATTGATTTATAGTGCTTAGGAGTTTCAAAATGAACTTTATTGAGGTATCATTTATAAATGATAAAACATACCCATTTAAAATGTAAAAATGAAGAGTTTTGGTGTGTGACACCTGTTTCTACTGTGAACACATGTCCATCACCCCAAAAAGTTCTCTCTTACATACAGTAAATCTCCTTCAAAACCTGGCTTGGGGCAAATTCTGACCTGTCTTCTTTCATTAAAAATTTGTTTTTTTCTAGGACTTTATACACAATCATATACATGTGATCTTTTGAGACTGGCATATTTACTCAACACAAAGTTTTTGAGATTCATCCACGTTGATGTATGGATTAGTAGTTTGTTCCCTTATTGCTGAGTCATATCTGTTGTACGGGTCACACCAGAATTATTTATCCATTCTCCTATTGACAGGCAGTATGGTTTTTTCTCAACCAACAGCTTTCAGTTACTATGAAAAAAGCTGCTATGCACAATTTTGTAGTCTTTGTGTGGGCATATGTTTTTTATTTCCCTTGTGTAACTACTTAAGGGTCCTTTGGTAAGAATTTGTTTATTTAAATATACAAAAAACTAATACGTTATTTCACAAAGTGGTTGCACTATTTTGCATCCCACCAGCAAAGTATGAGTATTCTAATCGCTGTACATCCTCACAAGTAATTCATATGGTCAGTCCTTTTTTATTTTAGATATTGTGATGAGTGTCAAGTGATTTTGCATTGTGACTTTAATTTACATTTCTTTAATGGCTAATATTATTGAGCATATTTTAATATGCTTATTGACCATATATTTTGTTTTTTGAAATATCTGTTAAAATATTTTATCCATTGATTTATAAAAGTTATTTATATATTAAGATACATGTCCTTGGACAAAAATATTAGAGTGAATGTTTCTGTCACTTTTGTTTGGCTTGTATTTTCATTTTCTTAACAGTGTCTTTTAAAGACCAGACATTTTTGATTTTGATGAAGTTCAATTCATCATTTTTTGTATGATGATTCATGTTCTGTGTGTCGTATCTAAGAATTTATTTCCTAATCCTAAAATGACAAATAGTTTTTCCTATGATTTTTCTTTCCAGGACAGGGTTTCCCAACCTCAGCATCATTGACATTTTGGACCACATATTCTAAGTTGGGATTTTCTGTACACATTGTCAAATATCCATGGGTGGGAGGAGAACCACTTTTCTAGAAGTTTTACAGTTTTAGCTTTTACATTTAGATCTATGATCCATTTTGCATAATATCTGTGTGTAGTTTGAGATAAAGATTGAGGTTCACTTTTTCCCATATGAATATGCAATCGTTCCAGCAACATTTAAAACATGGAAAAGACCATCCATTACCAGGGAATTGCCTTGGCAATTGTGTCAAAAGACAGGTGATCATGTATGTGTGAATCTACTTCAGATGATTTCTTTCGTTCCATTGATACATATGTCTGTCTTCACACCACTACCTACTGTCTTCTTCATCAAACTTTTACAATGACTTGAAATTGGGTGGTAAAAATTTTCCAGATTTGTTATTCTTTTAGGAATTGTCTTGGTTATTCTTGTTCTTTGTATTTCCATATACATTTTAGAGTCAAATTGTAGTTTATATTTCCCTCCCCTCAAAAAATCCCTGTTGGCATTATGCTTCATGTTGCATTGATTCTATAGGTCAGCCTCAGGAGACGACACCTTAACAATATTTAGTCTTCTAATTCATTAATTTCTCCATTTATTTTGGCTTTAAAATTTCTTTTTCCTAGCAATATTTTGGAGTTTCTATTTTATAGGTCTTGCGCATAGTTGGTAAAATCTATTTGTAATTATTCCATGTTTTTGGCATTTTAAATGTTAATTTTCAATATTTTATGACTAATATATAGAAATATGATTAATTTCTGTATACTTCATAATTCATGAGCTCTCTAAATTCACATATGAGTTTTAGTCACTTTTTATGCATTCTGTAGGAGGCTCTATCAGCACAGTGGAACATATGCAAAATTTTTCTAAAATTCCTTTGTCCTTTCCAGTTTGTATATCTTTTGTTTCTTTTTCTTGCCTTATTGAAATGGCTAGAAACTCTATGGAGTTCAATTGTTCTTTAACTCAAACCTGAGTTCTTGAATCCCAGTCTAACTGATTATTTTAGACTAAAGAAAATGGTCTGGTATGGATTTCCTAGTAATATTCCTTTATGGCTTGCAATAAATAACAGCAGTCTGATATTTGAAGAGGAAAGCACAAGTTTCCCTTACTCTGCTCTTCATTCCTACCCACTTGAATAGCCAAACAAAATGTCTTAGGAAATAAATGATCCATCTTTTAGGTAAGAGGACAGACTGTTGAGACTAATTACTTAACTTTGGTGAAATTGCATAGTAGTCTACTAGAATGTAAGATGATATGAAGCAACACACTCATTTACCCTGTGCACTGTTGTATGTCTGTTGCTTAGAAAAGTGCTTGGCACAAATGGAAGCCCAATAAATATTTGTTGACTAAAGTGAATTACTATTAGGGACACCTCTGGGTCTAACATGATTCAGAAAGAATAGGTAGGGATGTCTGACTGAAATATATGGTCATTATTTCAACATAATTATGGTAAACAAACACAAAGCACTGTAGTAGGTAAGTTAATTCTTGAAACATCTCCATGACCACACAGTTAGAAAAAGAATATAGTTTATATATACTTTTTGTGCATTATATTTTAAAGCTGAGAGAATTCTTTTAAAGATGAGTTGGCATGAGTGTAGAAAATTGATAGAGTCTTTAGACCAGTTACAAAAGGGTTTCAGTGAGGCACAAGCTTAGTTGATAAGATAAACTAAAAAAGCTGGGTACAAAAGGTCAAACTGTTTAGGCAGAAATAGTCCCAAAGACACAGGTTCCAGGAGGCCTTTGAACAGGATGCCACAGAGATATGAGAAATTTAAAGGATAAAGATAAAAGTAGTGCCCTGAAGGAAGTAGAATAAATAAATGTGCAAAATGAAGAGCAGCAAGTCAGGAGAAATATTTTGTACTGTGCGTTTAATCTGCTATTTTATTTGTTGTTGACATGAGAAGATGTAAGAATGCTTTAATATACTCACATATCGGAATTTCATAATGATTCTAGTTATTTTGTTTATATAGATTTGTTATATTAATACAATGTGGGCCTTTTTGCTACATGATATATATATTTTTTGTCTGTTCTACAGACCATTTGCTCACATTAAAAAAAGTTGGTAAAATGAATTGTCATTAAAATAATAGATGTGCTGTATTTAATCACTCTCTTCAAAATGTTGACAATTCTTCAAGCCTCGTCATTGGTAAATGGGGATTTGGTGTACTTTGAACTTTTGTGTATTTATAGAAGCTTCCAAAATATTTAAAACAGTTCCCTGCAACTGTTTCAATCACTCATTCTACAACTATTTAGGAAACACCTATTATATCACAGCACTTTTCTATGAAGTGGAGAAACAGCAGTGAACAAAACAAAGTCTCTTCTTTCACGAATCTTAACTACTTCCTAGGGAAACAGACAATAAATACACAAATTAATATGAAATAGAATATCATCCATAGGAGTATTAAAAAAAAACATGAAGCAGTTGAAAAGATAGAATGATACTCTACACTGTTTTAAATCAAGGAAATCTCTCTAAGGGGATGATTTTGGGTAGAGGCATGGATGAAATAAAGTCATGCAAATAAGAATGCAAGAGAATTCCAAGTAGAAGAAATAGCAGAGGCAAAGGCCCTGAAAAGGACTATGCTTGATTTGTTTAGGAAAGTCAAAAAAGACCAGAGTTGCTTAAGGGGCATTAAAGCAAGAAGAGGTAGAAAATTGATATCAGAGACAGCCAGGAGATGGGTCATGCAGATCCCTTTGAATTCTGGCAATTATCTTGAGAGTTATTTTAAATTGGAGAATATACTGGATGTATTTAATCAGATGAATATGTGACTTCAATAGCTTTTAAAAAAATAAATAGACTTTATTTTTCAGAGCACCTTAGATTTACAGAAAAATAGAGGGGGGAATGTACAGTTTCCATATGCCCTCTCACCTCACCCCCTACACAGTTTCCCTGTTCATATGTTACATCCATGTGGTACATTTGTAACAACTGATGAGTCAATATGGATACATTATTATTATGAAGTCCATGGTTTACTTTAGGGTTCATTCTTTGCGTTGTACATTCTATAGGCTTTGACAAATGTATAAAGGCATATATCCACCATTATAATTTCACACAAAATATTTTCACTGCCCTAAAAGTCTCCTGTGTTTCACTTATTCATCCCTCTCCTCAGCCCCCAGGAAACCACTGATCGCGAACTGTCTCCATATTTTTTCCTTTTCCAGAATGACTTACAGTTGGAATTATACAGTAGGTAACCCTTTCAGATTGGTTTCTGTCACGTAGCACTATGAATTTAAGGTTCCTCCATGTCTTTTTGTGGTTTGATAGCTTGTTTCTTTTTATCACTGAATAATCTTCCATGTTTGGGTGTACGACAGTTTTCATCCATTCACCTACCGAAAGACATCTTGGCTGCTTCCAAGCTTCGGCAACTATTAACAAAAGTGCTATAAATGTCTATGTGCAGGTTTTTTTGTGGACAGAAGTTTTCAAGTCATTTGAGTAAAGGGAGTGCAATTGCTAGATCATATGATGAGTTATGTTACTTTTATAAGAAACTGCCCAATTGTCTTCCAAAGTGGTTACACCATTTTGCATTCCCACCAGCAATGAATGAGAGTCCCTGTTGCTTTTTTTCCTCACCAGCATATGGTGTTGCAAGTGTTTTGGATTTTAGTTTTTCTAATAGTTGTATTGTGGTACCTCATTGTTTTTATTTGCAATTCCTTAATGACATATGATGTGATCATCCTTTCATATGCTTATTTGCATCTATGTATCTTCTTTGTTAAGGTGTCTGTTCAGATCTTTGGCTGTTTTTTAACTGGTTGTTTGTTTACTTATTGCTGAGTTTTAAGTTTTTTGTGTATTTTGGATACAGGTCTTTTATCAGATGTGTGTTTTGCAAATCTCCCAGACTCTCAATCTGTGTCTTGTCTTTTCATTTTCTTGAGTGTCTTTTGTAGAGTAGAATTTTTAAATTTTAATGAAGTTGAACTATCCATTTTCTTTCATGAATTGTACTTTTCATACTTTCTCTAAAACGTCATTGCCCAGCCTGAGGTCACCTAGATTTTCTCCTATGTTATTTTCTTAGAATTTTATAATGTTGCATTTTACATTTAGGTCTATGCTGGATTTTGATTAAATTTTTGTGAAAAATGGGAGGTCTATGTCTAGATTCATTTTTTTCAATAACTTTTAGCAGCTCTGTAGCTAACATGTGGAGAGAGTATATAGAATGAGAATAAAAGAAGTAGGTAAACCCTTCTGTAGGCTTTTCAAGTCATCAATGAGCAAGAAGATGAAGACTTGAGTAGAGGACAATGGTGGACTTTGTAAGAGGTTGTTGTATTTCAGATATTTTGCAGTTGGAGTCAGGGAGCTTTTATAGGGGAATATATATGGGATCTGAGTAATAAAAACAGTCAAGAAAGTCAAAGTTTTAGGCCTGATAAACCGTGTGAATAGTGGGGCTATTTGTCAAAATGGAGAACACTGGACAAATAATGGGGTCTTTTTGTGGAGAGATGTTCTGGAAATCAAGACCAATTTTGACATGTCATATTTGAATTGTCTATTCAAGTGTCCAGTTAGAAATATCAAGTGTAAAATTGGCTGTATGAATCTGGAGCTTAGGAAAGAGGTCAGGAGAAAATATAAATTTGGGAAATGTCAGCATATAGGTGGAGTTTAAGGCTTCGATGACAGGATGAAAGTACCAAGAGAGTGACTGCAGATATAAAGAAAAAGAGATCCTAGAAGCCTGGGGTATGTCAACATGTAGAGTTTAGACAGAAATGGTGAATTCAGAACTAGAAACTGAAAGGGAGCTGCCAGAGCACTAAGGAGAAATAGAAAGGAGAGTGGGAAGTATATTTTCAAGAAGAAGAGAATGAGCAACTGTGTCATATTTGGTTGAAGAATTGAGAAAAAGCAAAACTGAGAATTGACCCTCAGAATTGGCAGCATGGATGTTGTTGGTGACTTTCATGGGAGAAGCATTTAGAGAGATGGGGATGAACATCTGGTTGGAATAGGTTCATGGGGGTAATGGGATGGGTAGCAGTGCAAACGGCTGCTTTCCCACAGCTCTTTCAGGGAGTTCTGGAGAGGAATGGGGGGTCAGGCATGAGAGACGTTAGAATAATCCATAGCTTCGGAAACAAGTAGATTAGCTCTTACTATAGACAATACACTAAGCGACAAACTCACTTACTAGTATACCACAAAGTTATACGCACATATACACACACACTAATTCTACTGTCTTCCTATTGTTTTTTTCACCTTCACATTTTCCACAAGTCATATTTCACTTGGAAACAAATGAATTACCAACACAAGGATTTTGTTGGTTGTTGTCAACATTCAATGCTTCTGATGGATTGTACAGACTGTTAACTCTTTAATGCTGCTCTGAACTTTATAACCTCCCGTTAGCATATTGTCCGTTATCCTGAATGGCACTTTTTATTTATACACAGTTGTCTTTTGCTATGAAGTATGTGGAAAGATTGACTGAGATACTCTGGGGCATAAGATCCTAAATATTTGAATCTTCTTAAATGGTTGTCTGCTTGGGACCTGGGACATTCTCCAAAGGGGTATATGCACAGAGGGCAAGGGTATACAAAGGGAAGTGTTATTACTAGTGACTCTTTTGGTTCCACAGACCCCAAGGCAGTTTTCAGTTGAGTTTAGGATTAGACGTGAGCTTAAGGCTTAAAACTAAAATAGATCAAGCAATGTTTTTTACACTTTCTCTCTAACTTTTGACCCATACCTCAGCCTCTATATGTTTCAATTCTGATTTGGAGGAAAGGAGAGTCTGAGAAGATCATATCAAGGGACAGATAAATAGAAGAAAGCCAAAGACAAAAGAATTTTGCCTTGTGAAGACTTTTTAAAACTCCCAGGATCTTAAGAATAATGTTCAGTTAGAGTCCTTAAACTTTACCGAGCCCAAAGCAAGCTCCTTTCTTTCTTAGAGATGGTGGGAGGGGGCAGGAGCTGTGTGCTTTCTCTAGGCGAAACCATCATAAAACTGTAAAGTACTCAAAACCAGAGGCCAAATCCTCATTCTTTCCCCAGTGCCTGATGCAGAACTTTCTATTCTATTGCCTATAACTTTAGCACATTAACGATCATATACATACTTTTTAATTGATTAAAATTTCAAATGTATTTATTTACCAGTTAATTATAATTATTTCCTTTATTTGAAGATGTCTTACATTTTTTTTCTTTTTTGTAAATACCAGAGTATTATTTCAGAAATACATATTATCATCAAGATTTTATGTAAGTACTTTCAACTGGTTTTATATGCGAACATTTTATTGGTATTGGAAAATTCGTATTCCATTATTCTTATCAAAAGCTATTCTAGGGCTGGCCTGGTGGCATAGTGGTTAAGTTCACGTGCTCTGCTTTGGTGCCCCAGGGTTCATGGGTTTGGATCCCAGGCAAGGACCTACACACCACCCACCAGCCATGCTGTGGCAGTGACCCTCATACAAAGTAGAGGAAGATTGGCACACATGTTAGCTCAGTGACAATCTTCCTCAAGCAAAAAGTGGAAGATTGGCAACAGATGTTAGCTCAGGGCCAATCTTCCTCACCAAAAAAAGAAAAAGAAAGCTATTCTCAGTAGAAAATGGGACAAAGTCTAGAGATGGGACAAAGTACATCTTGGATTTCTTAAATCATTGATAGATTCCATTGTTGGAAATATCTACTTTTTTAAAGTAGTTAATAGATTATTATCTGACACTGTATTGCAACTTTAGGTCTTAATACATCCTTTAACTATTATGAAATTTACATTTTAAGCACATTTAGATGTATTTATAAACAATAAATTCAAAATTACTTATGCCATCAATAACATTAGCACAATTTAAATCTCAATGTTACTCTTTTCTTTCCTAATAATTCCAATCATTTTGCCAAATATCAAGAAACTTGTGTGTGTGGATGACTTGACCACAGATGTTTAGTCTGCATATTGCCAAATGTGGATATTTATAAATAGATATTTTCAGTTTGTGTTTTGATGTAAAGTACCGTTTCTCAGCTAGGATGTTGGAAATACATATATAAGCCAAATATTGCAAATACGTATGTAAACCAAACACACATACACGCCTACACACATTATTTAGCTTGCTAGTTTGCAAATTATTAAAAAATGTTCGTATCTATATTGATAAATGAAATGGATTTTAATTTTGATTCTTATTGTGTTTTTGACAAGTTTTCATTTTGAATTCAGCACAGAATGAATTAGGAAATATTCCCTTTTTTTTTCTTGTTGATTGGAAGAGTTTATATAATATTGGAACAATCTGTTCTGTGGAAGTTTTGCAGACGTAACCTGAAAGCCATCTGTGGCTCCTGTTTTCTTTGTGGGAACATTTTTTTTTTTTTTTTTTTGGTGAGGAAGACCAGCCCTGAGCTAACATCCGTTGCTAATCCTCCTCTTTTTGCCGAGGAAGACTGGCCCTGGGCTAACATCGTGCCCATCTTCCTCCACTTTATATGGGACGCCGCCACAACGTGGCTGACATGCAGTGCGTCGGCGGGCGCCCGGGATCCGAACCGGCGAACCCCGGGCTGCCAAGCGCGGACGAAACCGCTACGCCACCGGGCGGCCCCCAGGGAACATTTTTAACCAGTGATTTAGTTGCATTGGACTCTAATAACAGCTTTTACGTCTTTGTGTATCTGTGCTTATGACCCATCTTTCAGTCTTGGTATTAGTTACACTCACCTTCTTTCTTTCCCTTTGTAAATGGCAACAGAGAAGAGGTATTATTCAGCAAATGACAATGACATTCAGGTTGCATCAAAGATATGTTGCCTCAAAAGAGGGGCAAACTGGGCCAGGCTGGGGGTGTGCTAAAGCATTGCTTCCCTTGGGCCCAGACCCCACTTCCAGTAATTTAAATCTGATTTTTCACAAAATTTCCAGGTATGATTAGGGTGTGTTTCCAGGCACATGCCAGCACAGTTCTGCCATTTACACATAGAAATCATGGCATCCACGTCTGGTGTGTTGATATCATGCAATCCTTCAATGTTTTTAATGTGTTCTAATTGTTATTGTTATTTCTACACTGACCCTAGGATTATTTGGAAGTGTGTGGTTTATTTTCCAAACTTTTGGTGACTTCTAGCTTTCTTTCTATTGTTGATTTCTGCTGTATTTCCACTTTGACCTTAGAACATATTCTTTATGATTTCAGTTATTTGGAATTTATTGCATCTTGAATGTCACATGTAGTAGTTATACATTGCTTTGTAACAAATTACCCCAAAACTTTGTAGCTAAAATAACATTTATTATTTCACTGTTTCTGTGGAGCAGGATCTGGTCATGGCTTCACTGGGTCCAATGGCTTTGGGTCTCTTCCCAGGCTGTGGTTATTTTAAAGCCCAACTGTGAAATCTTGAGCAAATATTCTAAAATTTCTGAATCTTAACTTCACGATTTTTAACTTTGTTAATCAAATATTATCTAATACACAAAGTTGATTAATCAAATTGAACACTTGCTATGTAATTGTCACTGTGCTAAATTGGGACTATGCAGTTAAACAAAATACCACAGTTAGCCCCATTGAATTCAAATTACAACATGGCTAATAACATAAGCTTGCTGTGAAACGAAAATGAATAACATAATCTTCCTACTTATTTATAGATGTATCTGTAATGCTGAGGAATTTTGAAAGTTTCTTGGATTCAGAAAATCTAAATGCTTTCATTTTCAATATTGACTTCGTTTTTGTTCTGTTGAATTTCTACCCTTTCTGCCATCCACAACTCTCTACAAATCTCGATTATGATTACATGGAAAAACAATTACTCCCTACATGGCCAATTATGTTCATTAATATTTCACCAATGTTTTTTATATTAAATTTTAGTACATTATTAAGATGCATGACAATATATAAAGCACAAATTTGTTATATGAAAACTTGGGCTGGAGTTCTGTCTGTATAATGTATTAAATATATGAACTTGAAAAATGTATTCTACTTTTTGGAGCAACTATTTATTCAGTGGCAAAACATTGATGATGAGAGTGAAAAACCACCACACCAGCTTCAGAAGGTTATGGTGAGAATCACTTGAATTAATATACTTGAAAAGTGTTTTTCAGTCTGTCGAGAACAATACCTATATTATTGGTAGTGAATAAAGGGTAATTTATGGTATCAGTATATCTAAGCATTATAATGTGTTAGACACACTATGTAAACAGAAATACCATACTTTAGATGTCCCCTACATTTTGTTCAGGTCTTCCATTATAAGAGATTTATGAAATTATGAAGCGTGCATATATAGACATACAAGTCTGGTGACCATAAAACTTACTAAACCAGCCAAGGTGACCTCATATTTAGACGAAGACACCTTTATTTCTTTCTTTCATTCTGTAGCTTTCTATGTCATTTCCATTACCTATTATCTTCTGTGTCATATTTTATTATTTTCACTACTGTTTACTAGGGTGATTTCAGCTTTGATATCACTGCAAAGAAGCAAAGCAACATTGATATAAAGAATGTTTTAATTGTCTCCACAACACGCCCTATTTCTCAGAGCTGAGTACTTTTGCAGAGGTTTTTCCATCTTCTAGAAATTTCTTTTCTTTTTTCTTCTCTAATCAATTCCAGTGTAGCTTTTACAGATCAATTTATACCTTACCTTCTCTTAAACGTTTCATTCTAATTAACTTAATGATTTTAATCATTAGAATGTGATATTTCTCACATTGCTCTATTGTTATATAAACTTTGAATCAGTTTTTCATGCCTCATCTCAAAGTCAACTAAAACATTGAAAAGTATTCGCAGGTTTTTCTGTGTGTGTATGTGTGTGCGCACGTGCGTGCATGTGTGTGTATCCAATCATGTGTAAATATACAGTACTTTAATCGAACTTGTCGAAAGTTAGAAGACTGAAGGATTTTTCTTCTCTACTGAATCATTTGGACACAATCTGGAGCTTTAACCATATCAAGTTTTCATTCCCTTGTGTGGAAAAATAGCTTCAGAAAAGACAAAGTGGGAAAGAGGTGCATTAGTTGCACAATGGTGGCCTTTCAATTGAGATAATTCATTTATGTTCAGACAGCAAAAATAAGCAGAGAATACTGTCATTTGCCAGTGATGCACACTGCTTGGTTTTACATATGTCTCTGAAAGGATGAGAAAGTTGTGAATATTTGTCAGCAAGTAGCACTGTAGGTTTTAAATTGTGTAGATTAATTTCTCTTGCTGTCATTTGATGCTTTAGTCTACGAAGCTTTAAAAAATTGTGTAAAAGAGACTGATCTTGGAATACATTTCTCATGACAAAATACTGGATGTTTCACTGTTGACTAGGGGAAAATATAAAAGAAGCTGTGGATATTCCAGGAACAATAATTCACTAGAGGAGCCATTCGTTTTGGAACGTGGATTTAATACCATATGTTAATACTTAATATTTGAATATGAAAAGTTATTTATTAATTGATATGACAATCCGATAATCATATTTTACTACCTTTTCATCTGTAGCATCATTTCCTCTAGTACTGTCTGAGTTCAAGCTCTAAGCATCTTTCACATGAAACAGTCTTATAACTGGCCTCCCACTTCTAGTCAATCACTCCTACAGTCCGCCCCCTACACTGCTCCCGAATAATCTTTTAAAAACTGAAATTTGATCATTTTGCTCCCTTGATAAGTACTTTCAATAGTGTCCTTATCCTAGAGAATAAATTTGGAACTCATTTTAATGACACTCAAAATAGCCTTTACAAGATAACCCTTCCCTCCTGTCCAGGCATCTGACCCCGTTTTTCCCCCACCCTAAACTCAACCCACACCAAACTACAGGCATCTCCTAAATGTGTGCGACTGTTTTATATTTTGTGCCTTTGCTAGGCTTCTTTTTCAGTCTGCAGAGGCCCTTCCCCACTAGAAAAGTACGTATTTATAGTTCAATATTTAGTTCAAGAACCGCGTCTGTCAAGCCTTTTTTAATCCATCAGCGTTCCCAGGTAGAAGCGACTGCTTACCACTTTGTAGCCCCATTGTATTAGGTGTACAGTTTTATCCACCCAGTAGTGAAATATATTATATTTATCTATGGACTTTGTTAAACTACTTGCACCAGTGATCCCCTCAGAACAGAAACTATATATTATCTATATTGAGTGCTTAGCTTTTAACATTCAGTTGATATACCTCATGTTATAAACTAGAAAGAAAAACAAATTCAGCCTAAAATCATTTAAATCACGGAACTGCAGCTCTCAGTGGCAGGAATGAAATTCAGATCTAGGTATATTTTGATCCAAAACTCATACTCTTTGGAAATGTTGATGTTTAAAAGTTTAGAACCTAAGAATCCTAGTAATTTTGTAGGAGGAAAAAATTGTGTGCTGAGAAAATACAGCAAGAAGTTTTACTTACCTTTCTCCATTGGCCTCCCTCATTATCAGAGCGCTCCCTTACACTGTCCAGTCACACCAAACTGTGCTCCAAGGACTCAGTCCTGTTAAGAATATTAATGCAAAATGCCAGGGAAAATGAAATTCCTGTGGTCCGTCCACACCCTAAAAGTGGAAAGATTTTGAAAAGAACATGACTGAAGAGATAATACGTGCTCTCTACAAATTGACTTTCATCCATTTTTTTTTGCTGTCAAACTCCCATGACTCAGGCTGTAAAGCAATGCTCATCCGCTTGCTGACTCTGCATGATTCATGCTGGGGTCCCATGGAAAGCCAGTCCTGTCTCTTGTGTCCTACTTTGCTTTACTATTCTGTCAGTTGTTTCCAAGACCACTCACCAATTACTCCAATGTTTTTTTGCAATGTGACTTTGTCCCTTCCTCCAGCAAGAGTTAGAGTCTATTCCTTTCTCCTTAACCCTAGACTGGCCTTGTAACTGGGTTTCATCAATACAATGCAGCAGAAGTGACAGACTGCTGATTAGGGGGCTAGGTCTTAAGAGATTGTGTAGCTTCCGATTTGGGTCCACTGTGTCAGGAAGCTGATCCAGTCTATTGGAGGAGGAGAGGCCACATGAAAAAGAATTAAGATACCCTGACAGCCAGTAGCAACTGCTAGACATGCAATTGAGGCTACTGGGAGATTCCAGGCCAGCAGAATCTTTAGCTGAATGCCACATATCACTGAGTCCAGATGAAACAAACAGAAAAAAAAAAAAAAAATCCTAGCAAGTATAAAATCGTGATAAACAATAAATTGGTATTTTAAGCTACAGAGTTTGGGATAGCTTGTAACCCTGCAAAAGATAGCTGAAACAGTTACCTTTTGGGTCTATCAAAAGTTTTGAGGCCTAAGGTAAATCAACGATTCTACACATAATAGATCAACGGGAGAAGATTGTGAGAAATACTGCCCTCGATGATGCTTTTAAAACCTTAACTCGTTTCCTCTCCTTGCTTTCCCATTCTGCCTTGGGCAACCAAGCCGTTTCCCTTTCTTTTCTCTATTGTTATGAGTAAGAAAAACTACTTTATATTTCAGTGCAAAGATATTTTGTAGCCTTGGGATGAAAAGTATATTAGAAAGGACTGTGGATGGAGAGTACGGAGGGGTACAACTTCTCTGAGCCTGACTCCTAGGATATAAAACTTTTCTTGCCTGTGCATAGACTGTCCAACTTCCTTCTCCCTTAGTTTTTTCCTTGAGACACTGTGATACAAGATCTTTTTCCTTAAGATCTTTGAAATTCAAGATGTGACAACCAAATTATTTATAAGCCAGATGCCATCGCCCTTCAACCGATCCTCTTCGCTGTCTTCTCTATCCATCCCTTCCCTAGAAGTATGGAGGTCATATTTTGCTGGCGATCTACAGTCCAAGCCTCACAGTATAAGTCCTTTAGTATTCACATCAACAAATGCTCAGTGGGCAACAGGAATCAGACCTAGCAAGCAGGGAGGTGGGAGAGAAGAGAAGAGAATGACATTTGCTAACTTTTCACATACACTGTTACAACCATATTTATTAAAGCTTTACAATGGAAATCACTGAGGCGAAAAGTAACTTTCTTAGCTGTTATCAGCTAGTTATTCTTAAGTTTGAGAATCAAAATAAATGTTGTTCTAAAATGTTGTTGGAATTTGGGGCAGCATAGCAATAACTCAGCCTGAGTTAATGTGTGGCAAAGGAATTCTAACCATGGAACAGTTGTATCAGGACTTCCGTCTACATTCCATGAGTATCTATGTTAGACTGTGATTACAGTGGGTGCTATTGCGTGTGCCTGATTCCTCCTTCAGAACCAAAACACTCATTGTTACAGCTTTCAACAGTGTTGGCTGTAGACGGCTTACAGCTGAATCTCTCTGTGGTCTTGCCTTTGGCCACAAGAAGTTTCCTCACCCAAGATCACACCCTTTTCCCAAAAGCAGCCTATAAGTAAAGAATGATTGATGTTGAAAAACAAAGGCCAGGTGCTCTTTCTTCCTTCAGTACAACTCAAGGGTCATGCTGATCTTAGAGCTCCTCTCACAAAGGATTTCAACCTTTCCATCTGCCCAAAGAGATTAGTGCCTTTCATCCATTTTGGAAAATCCTCAACCATTGCCTCTTTGAATATTTTCCCCTCCTATTGTGTCAATTTTTTTTCCCCTCTGGAAATCCATTATGTTATATTAGACTGTACTCTCGTCTTCAAGCATATGAATATTTTTTTCCTTTATTTTCTTATACAGATGGTCCCTGACTGATGACGGTTCGACATAACGATTTTTCAACTTTAGGATGATGCAAAAGCAATACATATTCAGTAGAAACTGGACTTCAAATTTTGAATTTTGATCTTTTCCCGGGCTAGCAATATGCAGTACGTTCCTATCTCATGATGCTGGGCTGTGATAGGAGCCGTAGTGCCCGGTCAAGCCCGTGATCATGAGGGTGAACAACTGATACACTTACAACCATTCTATATCCATCCATTGCTCTGTTCTTCACTTTCAGGACAGTGTTCAATAAATTACTTGAGATGTTCAACACTTCATTATAAAATAGGCTTTATGTCAGATGATTTCACCCAACTGTAGGTTAATGTAAGTGTTCTGAGCACGTTTAAGGTAGGCTCGGTTAAGCAATGTTGTTTGCTAGGTTAGACGTATTAAACACATTTTTGACTGAATATATTTTCAACTTAGTTGGGTTTTTGGGATGTAATCCCATTGTAAGTCAAGGAAGATCTTTACTTCTTGTGCTGCCTTGTGTGTATTTTTCTTTCAAATCTTTCTTCCAGTTACATAGTTTCTCCTTGACTGTATTTAATGTGTTATTTATCCCATTGATTGATTTTTAATTAGAATAATTATATTTTCATTTCCAAAATTCTCATTTTTTCAAAATAGTTGGTAAATTTTCATAATAACCTGTTGTATCATACTTTCAATGACATCCTTTATTTTTAAACATATTTAACATACCTTCACATATGTTGTACCAGATGATCACGTCATTTTAAGAACAAAGTTTGTAGATATGTCTTCAATTTTTTTCCCTAATGTTTCCTTGTGCTTAGTGATTCCTTTATTGATTGTAATGTTTAATTGTGAACCTCTGTTCTTTGAAATATTATCAGTGAGAAGTGTTTGAGACATAGCTCCACAGAGGATTTTCTTTCATTATGCTAGATTCCCAACAGAAACTATAACTTGGAATCACTTTAAAACAAAGTTTTGGCTTTTGAGTGTTGATGGGCCACATGCACAGGCTGATTTCTGGCCCCCATTCAAAACTAGTTTGTAGTAAGGAGTTCTCAGAGGAGACATATTTTCTTTTTTTACCCCTCCTAGAGCCAGGGATGGACAGTGAATTTCCTTCATCGTATTTCTGTGGGGGTAGAGAGTGATTCTAATTCTCCCATTAAATGATCTGGGATCCTGATTGATGATTAGGGGTCATGGCTTTGTGTGCTGGTCACCAACCCCAGCTCAGCCCCAGGCTTCGTCTCCTGTCACTCAGAGAGAGCCTAAAATGCAAGTCTTACAGATACATTTTACATGTGTGTTTATCGTATCTTTCCCCTCCCCTGTTTATAAGATTATGAGCCTTTTGGGTAGAAGGGACAAGTCACATTCATGTTTTAAGGGTCCAGTATTGTCACATGCACTTAATATATGTTTATTTAATTCAGGTAATTTAAATTTTGATAACACTTCCATCCTCAGTGGAGACCTCTTTAGCTTTCACCAGAGTCGATTTTGCTATTCCATTTTTTGGTTCTAAAATATTGTGGGCATTCTTCTTCTATAGCATCTTAGATATTTCAATATAATAGTTTTTTTAAATGTATGCTTCTTCCAAGGGATTATGATATTTCTGAGCGAAGGAGATGTGCCAACTTTACAATTTTATCTCCCTTGGCACAGTGTTTGACACACCATAAGAAGTTTCAAAATTATCTATTAAATGCATGCATTTAAGAAAGAGGACAGAAAGAAAAGGGAGATAAGAAACAGTCATTAAGAGAAAGGCCAAGTAATAGTCTACCCACATGCATTTCACCATGAAATATTTGTATGATACTCTTACTTACATAAAGGCTAAACTTGAAGACATTTGGATCTTTGCAAACTCCAATTCCTGGTCAACAAAATAAATATTTGACTTACTATCACTTGTGATTCTACTTGCAAGAGCCAAAGGCCTCATTTGTAAGCCAGCCAAAGGGCCTATACTCCAATTATTTAATAGTTAGAATTTCCTAGATACAATTCCTCTATTTTGAAATGAACATCAGTGAATGTTGCATGTTTAAATGACAAAGTGATGAGATTGAAGGGGCCTGAGGCTCCAGCAACATTTGTTTGAGGAAAGAAGCTATCCATCAGGAACAAGCACATGATGACTGGAAAAGCGTACTTCTGTTGTGTGTGGGTAACTTTATAACTGGGGTTTGTTTGTTACAGCAGCTTGCTTGTTACAGTACCTTACCTAACATAACATGATTAATTTTTAAAAACTAAAATGGGATATCTCACCCAAAGATTCTCCTGTTTAGAAAAATTCTTCATGCATGCTCAAATGACAATAATAAAAATAAAATACATTTTAATGGATAAAACAAAATTATAAAAATAACAATAAATACATATTCAAGTAGATTTTATATCCCTAACAATTAAATTTTACTTTTTGAAATGTTAATTTTATTAAGGTAATTATGTCTGGGAGAATGATTTGTCTGAAAGTCTATAAAATATGGCAACATTAATATTTAATCAAAATAAATCCATGTCCCCTGGCTCTTAAATAGGACCTAAGAAAAATGGTAGTCTTGAAGGTAAGGCTCTCATCCGTGATTGATGCTCTTTTTGAGAAAAATAAAGTAAAATAACTCTTGCTAAGCTTGTATGATTTCCCGTTCATTTAAGATTAATTTATATACGATGCATGTCAGTTTGAAAGACTGATTCTTTGTAATGGTAATTAACAGAGGAAATTGTTAAACAAGAGCTATATTTTAATTGCTTTTGCGTTGTTGCTTATCTTTAATCTGGAGATGAAAAACTCAAATGTTAGATAATGAATGTGTGTTCCTAGCATCTAATTCTCAGGTGAGTTCAGCTAAGGAGATTGATGTTAATAACTTCCTCTGAAGATTAATTGTGTCAGGATAGATGGATGAGAATTTTAAAAATCTCTTCCTCACTCTCCCCTTGCCATTTATGAATGTACTAAGTTCACATTAAGTTTTGTTACATGCTTGAAGATGCCATTTATTAATCAAAGCTTCAACGAAAACAGGCTGAGATGAGTTTAGTGCTTAAAACTAATGTGGTTATTTATTTTTTTCCTGTGCTAGCCAGGTCCACATCTGTTTTTAAACTAGTATCCAACATTTTGGCAAGTGTTCTATTGCTGACACCTAATTATGTCCCTCTTAGTTTTGAAGTCGTGATCAAGTTGAATGCCATTGAAGGGAATCCCAGAAGCACAATGCTGACTTTATCTAGAGAAATTGCATTTTGCAAATTGTTTCTTAAACCAGCACATTCACTTTTATTTGGCTGTATTAAAATAATTAGTTATGTTTTTCTTTTAATGTTAAATAATTACAATAGTTATAGATAATGATACTTTGTAAATATTAGCTGATCTTGTGTTAGATAACAAAGCTGTATTTTTCATTAAGCAGAAATGCATGAGAAATTAGCATCATCACTGGCACTTGACCACATATTAAATCAGTCGAGATGAGAAATAAATTATTAACCATTTCTTGTACTAGAGTTATTCCTTTTATTTATTAATATATAATGATCAATAATGAATATTTACTGGGTTGGCTTGGTACAAAAGAGAATCATACATATTTAAATTTAGTATATATTTTAATTATATATACATATATAATATATTGGTAAGCAATCAAAATGGCCATAATGATTCAATTGTTATTAAAACTTTATCCATGGTTTGAATTTTAAAATAGACTCTGAAAAAATTGCTATTTAATGCGTTGTCTAATAGAAAATGCTAGAATATAAGGCAGCTAATTAAATAGATTATTTTTAACATGGTAACATGAAGCATTTCTTCTGGAAGTTAAATCTATAAATACTTTCTTAAAAACTCTTAACTTTAAGTGAAACTACATAATAACAATAGTGATCTTCATTGATATGATACGTAGTTAAGATTATGGACCTAAAACCATTTCTGAAATTATAACATTATTTTATGGAAGGTTCAGGGGTGACTGATAAGGATATGTGCCATCCCAAAGGATTCTTTTTGAATCCATTTAGGAAGGTAGAAAATTGGTTTTACCATCAATATTTTTGATATTGGCTCTCCAAAAATATTAGTACATTCATCAACTAATTCATAATTTATTCAAAAGCATGTTCTTAGTGGCAACTATGTTCCAGGCATCTAATTGCATATCACACAACTGTATCATGCTTTAGTAAACATTCTATATATCAGTTAATTACATCATATGGTCCATAAAAAAGGGATGAGTATCTATGATGTTAAATTTAAATTTGGAACACACATCTTACCCTCTGGTGATACTCATATGCCTTTCATTTGAACTAATTAAACACCCAGAATATAGCAGGACCTTGCTTGTTTGCTTATATTACCAATATAATGATTACAAAACAATGACAGTTACTAATGTAGTTTCTAACTGAAAGTAATGTTAGTCTCATTTTAATCGCAGAACAATCCAAGGAGGCATTTATTTTCATTATTCCCATTTCACATATAAGGAAACTGAGATTTAGAGAATTTAAGTACTTCTCCTGATGTCATCTAGATACAAATTGGCTGATAGGGATTCGACCCATGCGAGTCCAATGAGGGGGCATCTTAACTACTGAGCAAAAAGGGAATCCAGGATGTCACAGTCTAGTGGTGTGACCAGCTACATACACACAGATTATCATACTTCTGATCACATTTCAGAAACATTGGTGAAGGCCAGAAAACTGGGACAGTGGGGAAAGTTTCATAAAAGAGGGAGTATTTCCAAAAAGCCAAGAATAGCAGAACTTAAAAATCAAGTGATCCACAGTGCAAAGTGCCTTAGAGAAATATTTCTAGTAGATTAGGACAGAAAAGCAGTCTCTGCGAGTGTGGTAATGAGGGCACTATTAATAACAGTACAGAAGTCATTTTTCGTGGAGGATGGGGAAAGAAAACAGGTGTGTATGAAATTAATGAATGGTTAGAAGATGAGGAAGTAATGCTATTAAGCATGTGGGATCATTTCAAAAAGATTATGGAGGAAAGAGAAAAGTATGGCATGCACTTAGGAAGGATGTGAGTCGATATTCTAGGATGAGATGATTTTAATATGTTTGTAAGAAGCTTTTCAAGGTCCAAACCTGAAAGTAGCCCTTGGTTACTTCTAAAGAAGAATTTATAGATTCCATGAATTTTATAGATTCTGTCTTAAAACAATTTCAACTCTATCACCTTTTACTTAATACGACAATGACCTTCTCATCTCCCATTTCCTCTTTGTCCACCTTTATTTCTACACAGGATCTAGAGTGACTTTACGAAAAAAAATTTTTTAATGTAAGTCAGATCATTCTTCTCCATTGCGGAAAGCCAATATAAATCTTTTCACTGTACTTCAGATCGATGCCAGACTTCTGACCAGTCAGCCCTGCATGGCCAGGCCCTGATTACTTCTTCCATTGAATTTTATACCATACATCCTTTGGCTCAGTAATCTCAGCTTTTTTAAGATTCTAAAATATTCCAAGCTATTCGCTAACTTCAGGTCTTTGCACGTGATCTTTTCTTCAAGTCCGTATAAATATCACCTCCTTAGTGACACCTTCCCTGACCACTCAGACTAGGTCTCTCCTGTTATTTTCTATCTTCACAGGCATGTTTGTTTCTTTCATAGCCTCTCACATTTTATGATCTTTACCTGTTCATTGTCTTTCTGTGTGACTTAATGTCACATTCTATGATGGCAGACATCCAGCTTCATTTGACTACACTGTCAGCACCACGCAATCTTTCTGGCATATAGATGGTGCTCAATTTATACTCCTTTAACATTTGAATGAATGATCGAATACATAAACAGGCCAATAGCTTGAAAATATTAAATAAGGTAAAAGATGTATTGCTGCAAATTCAACTTCAGGAATCTCCAGGTTTGTCTATAGAAGGGGCTTTAAGTATTCTGTCTGGAAGTTACATTATTGGTGCATTTACAACTATAGTCTATTCAGGTTCCTTATACAGGAGTGGCATAAGGCTTTTCTTTGTCACCAACAACGTAGAGTTAGGACTGATAGCCCAGCTTTAGAGAATCATATGATATAGTAATATTAGAAGATTTTAAAAGCCACTGGATATTTGTTCATTTTGTAATCAATAAAAAACACAATAGTCCTTTTTAAAAGATTTTTCTTTGCCCATTTCTAGCCATATAAATAGCTGAATAAGGAACATTAGAAATGTATGCTCATCTAGTCCAAAGAATACAGCAATTGTGTGCTCTCCTATATAAAGGATACTTTTTTTTTCAAAATTTCCCTAAATCAGGTTAAAATTTTGATTTCTTAACACATTAGAATTTTCATAAATTGAGTTTTTCCTATAAATTATCTAAATAATTCCTTTTGCTCTAATTTAAACTACTGGTTTTTCTGATTGCAAAGAAAGCTGAGGAAAAAAACCCCATTTAAAAAAAAATAAATGTTAAGTTTTGAAAAAAACCCATATATATCTCTTAAAACATTCACAAAGTAGAGGATAAAAGGGAGAAATCCCTAGTTCCTCAGTCTCTATTCCAAAAGGCAACCATGTTATTTTTACCCTCTCAGAGATATAAGCATATTTCAGGATGCTCCCTTTGTTGATAATGTATTAATGACCAGTTGGCTGTAGGTTTCAGGAGTGTAGAAAATGTGGGGTCTGAAACATTGTCATGTAGTCCATTTATTTGATATATGCATAAAGGATATTTAAAGTTTATTTCCTGTTGACATGAAAATAGAAATAGAAAAACTTCTCTTCATACTGATCTGCACATTCACCAATATATATGCATCATCCAACTTTTGGACAAATTACTTCTCTCATACAAAGATGTTTTAGAGGAAAAGAAGGAAGCAAACAAATAACACATGGCAGTTTTAATAGCAAGAATTGCTATAAACCCATTATACACACAAACACACGTGTGTGTAATTTTTGTGGGAATATAAACAAGAATTCAAAGGGAAAAACAATACCTATTCACACATGCACAAGTTGAGTTTTATAATTAAGTGAATGATTATTTTTAGATGACAAATTAATGAGCATCTACCATTATGTTTTGTGGGATTGTCACCAGTGTTAAGAGGTCGCTCAGTGAAAGCTGGGATATTGAGAATTGCAAACGTCAAGGCTGTAGACATGCAATTAGTGCCTGCATGAAAAGTCAGAGGTTGAAATTAAGGAGTTTTAGGTAATGTATTTATTTTCCCTCACAAAGCCTACACGCACAGTTAAGTTTAAAGCCTTTAAAAAATGGCTGCATTTTGTCTAGTTAAGGAAAATTAATGAATCAATTTACAAAGGGATGTTTTACACTCTAGTTATCATTATATTTATTTTGATTATTACTATTTTGAAATTGTTTTATCGCACAAACATTTTATTGAAGTAGAATCAAAGGTGCATATGATGCTGATGAAATTATTCTAAAAGTCAAATATATACATTGACTATCTCTCTGGATTAATTATTTTCCTCTTTTTTAAAATACTAATAAGAAGAAGTATGATTAGAGAAATACTCAGAATACATTCAAGTAAAAAATGCTTTTTATGAAAGACATAAGTGATTAGAAAAACTTTATATTTCTGAAAAATATCAAAGATTTCTATTTGTGAGGCACTAATATGTTTCTATAGACCACATCAGGATTTTCCAAATTTTTTGAAATTTCAATATCTTCCATTACAATATGTAATTCACCAATCCTCTAAAGATATTAAAATAATTTAATTATTCATATATATTATAAACATATTATTTTCAATACAAAATATTTTTATTTTAGGTTACTATTTCATTATGTTACAAATAAGTTATAAAATTGTATGAAAGGCATAAATTATTCATTATATAAAAACAAACTTCAACTTTTCCATTTAATAACAATAATATGTGATAATTAAATATTTAAATGAGAAAATCATAATTTGTTGATGAATCAATTTTTTGTTGTTTTTTGGGGTTTTTTTGTTTGTTTGTTTTTCTGAGGAAGATTCACACTGAGCGAACATCTGTGCCAATCTTCCTCTATTTTATATGTGGGTTGCCACCCCAGCACAGCCACTGAGGAGTGGTGTAGGTCTACACCCAGGAACTGAACCTGGGCCACCAAAGTGGAGTGTGCTGAACTTAACCACCAGGCCACTAGGCCTGCCTTGTGGCCCTATGTTGATGAATCAGTTTTTAATTGACATTTTGTATCGTGCTTGACTTTGGGACCAAAGGTGTGTTGAAAGGTAGAGTAAATTTTTTTTTTCCTGAGGAAGATTTACCCTGAGCTAACATCTGTGCCAATCCTCCTCTATTTGGTATGTGGATCGCCACCACAGCACAGGTGACAAGTGGTGTAGGTCCATGCCTGGGGTCTGAACCCATGAACTCGGGCCACCAAAGCAGAGCATGCCAAACCACTACAGCACAGGGCCGGCCCTGTGAAATTTTATTATGTTTATTGGAGGCAGTCATCCAGGGGACATGATCTCCAGTTGACTAGGGAGCTGGACTCGGGCAATCAGAGGCTCCTAACTCCTCCTCTGTCCTTGGAATTTATGTTCTGCCCACCATTCACACATTAGGAGCTATTTTAAGGATGTAGGCTTTAGAGAGTAAAGGCTGTTGTTGAGACCATCTGGATGATATAGGTGACTGATCCCAGTTAAAGCTTCTGTATAAACTTGAAGATTCTGGTGGGCGGGTGCAGAGATTGCCTTCTCTTGTGGCCACCCAAGACAAGCCTTGTAAGTTCACCTTATTAAACCCGCCACCTGCCAATCAGGAGTGGTCTGCCTTTTCCATTGGTCTCTCTTTGCCCTCCGTGTTTGGGGACCACTTTCAGATTTCACCCAGGAAATTCCCGCAGTTGCAAACCAACAGCGTTTTATAACATCAAACAAAGATTGACTTCATTATCTAATATTTGCAATTGCATTTTCATTAAAAAAATCAAATCACTTATGTTAATATTTTGCATTCTAACTGAGAAGATGAGCAGTTCCAGTTTGTTATGATGTTTAAAAGGCCAAACTGGTTTTAATTATCATTATATTTACTCTTTTAAACATTTGCTTTTTGTAGTATTAGAAAAATGACTTTTTTAAAAAAAAATTTCCATAGATGAAAGTATCTCAGGGTTATCTGGAGAAGTTGCAGAATTATTATCATTGTATTTTCCTCAATGTATTATATTTCAATAATAGAGTTTCTCATGTTTCCTCTTTTTTATCAATCAACTATGATAATGAATACGATTTTTGAGAATAAATAAAATTTCTAAAGATTTTTTTCAAAACATTTATTTAAGTTATCTTACAAGCAGAAAAGAAAAACAATCTTAGCACATATCTTAATACATTTTAAAAAATCAAGCATATCCATGTAGCCACCATCTGGAGCAAAACCCAGAACATGTTAGGAATACACAAACTCCTCATGCTCCCTTTCGTGTGTACTTTTTCTAACATTAAACCAACTTTACTCTCCTAGGATAAATGCAATTTAGTTATATTTTTGTTTTTGCTTTTTGTATTTGCTACTAGATTCAGTTTCCTTAACTTCTGCTTAAAATTATTGCGTCTTGTGTTCATGAATGAGATTGGCTTTGATATTTCCTTTTCTCATATGTTTTTGGTCAATTCCAGGGCTAAGATTTTTCTAGTCTTATAAACTGCTAGGAAACAGATTCCCTTCTTCTATCCTCTGAAGTGTTTGCATAAGAATAGGATTATATGTCTTCAAATTTTATTCTAATTTGCTAGTGAAACATCTGGCCTAGGTGTTTTCTTTTTCCCCCCACTGTATTGTGGGTAATTTAAAATATATACAAAAGCAATGTGTATACAAACACCAAATACCAGTCTTCAGGGGAGAGCAGTTGACATGCAGTCCGTTTGGAAACATTAACATGGATTAGAATCACCTGAAGGGCTTTTTGAGTCACATATTAATGGACCACATTTTCGGTCTTTGATTCAAAATGTACGGGTTAGGGCTGAGAAGGTTTATTCTTCTAACACACATTCCCCAATGCTGCTGGCGCTACTGATGCTGCTGGTGCAACTGGTGTGAGAACCACACTGTGAGAACCGTGGACGGAGAGAGGTTAGTAGAAAGAACTACACAGGACCCAGTTTCACCTACTATCAACCCATGACCAATTTTGCTTTATATGTATCCCTACTCCATCCTCCTAACCAAATTATTTTAAAATGAATATCAGAAATTATATTATTTTATTTGTAAATATATCAGTATTTATCTCTAAAATATAATGACTATTTTCTTCATTGTTCAATATTAGTACTTGGAAATGCGGTTGATCTTTTGTGTGTTCATCTTGTATCCAATGACCTCGCTGAGCTCATTTATTAGTTCTAGGAGGATTTTTGTTTCTTTTGTCAGTTACTTGGGATGGTCCACCCAGATAATCATGGACACCTGCAAAGAGAGTTTTATTTCTTCCTTTGCAAGCTGTGTGCCTTTTATGTCTTTTTATTGCCTCTTGCAGGAGCTAGAACTTCTGGAACTATGGTGAATGAAAGGGATGAGAGCACATCCTTGTCCTGTTTCCAGTTTTAGAAGGAAAGCTGTCCATCTTTTACTATTGAGTACTAGGTTA
This sequence comes from Tapirus indicus, assembly GCA_031878705.1. Classification (NCBI taxonomy): domain Eukaryota; kingdom Metazoa; phylum Chordata; class Mammalia; order Perissodactyla; family Tapiridae; genus Tapirus; species Tapirus indicus. Next base: position 23,051,461 of record CM062939.1, on the reverse strand, counting down.
GCTTTAGAGATTTTTCTGTAGGTTATTCTTTATCAAGTTGAGATCATTCCTCTCTATTCCTAACTTTCTGAAAGTTTTTATCATGAGTGAGTGTTAGATTTTCTCAAATGCTTTCTTTCTTTAGCATGGTGGAATGTGGACTACTTTGACTGATTTTCAAAGGTTAACTCAATCTTGCATACTGTCTTTTTTTGTACTGTCTTTGGTTTTGGTAGATAAATAAAATGAGTTGGGAAAAACTCTGAAAAGTAACCTTCACATTTAGCAACAGCATGTTAATTAACAACCTGAGTGCAATGTAAACATTATTAGAACAAACCTTTCACTGAGTTTTGGAATTAGTGTGAGATTGAATATTGGAATGAGTGAGAGGATTTAGTAACTACAAGCGAATTTACGTTGAAGGGAAGGAGCCAATGAAGATGGAGACAGGGAAGTAGTAGGAATTAAAGACAAGCACTGGGGAGGGAAGTGGGAAGGAACTGCATCTACAGATAGAAAGATCTTGTGGTCTTCTGTTGGTGTGTTGGAGCTGGCTCACGCTCGATCAGTGGAGCCCGTTGTTAAAATTGCAGGAAGTTCACAAAATAGTTGACTTCAGAGTGATAGCTTAAAATTGGCCTGAGTAGGAGCATTTACACCATGGAAATGGGAAAATAATACAAATCAAGATGTGTGGTCTCCCCCACTGCCAGAGTGCCAGTCGAATGTGTCTTAGCACACCAACGAGTAGAAGACCCAGCTCAAGGAAACGTTATAAAATTAGACATGAATTTAACATGAATTTATAACTACTTTACTTTGCAATGGCAGTTGTCTCTATTTTATTGTAAACAAGCCTCTAAAACTTCACCTTTAAAAGCAGCATACTGGTTTGTATGTATCAAACATATACCAACATAAATACCTGGGGGTGGGGGGAACCTATCTTCATATTTCTCAAATTGATGCATGTGGTTTGGTTTGGGATTACATTTTTTATGAAAGCATCATAGGGAAACAGCTAAATATGTTTTTTAAATGAAGATGAAAGTAAAGAGAGTGTCTTCTGAAACACTATGTTAGGTGATGCAATAACTGGCTCTATGATGATTGATACCAATACTGTAAGTCAAGAGCCTAAATAATATGGTCTAACACAAGATAAGAAAGGAAAACAAATGGTATTTCTAAATAAAAATGTTTTTGTTATTTAATAGAGTTACATATAATTATACCAATAAATTATTGTCAGTAGATATTTTATTTCATCTATGTTCCTAAGCATTCATATATTCAAACTGACCAGAGGACTTTTTTTTAAATCCTTAGATTTGGAAAATAAATTATCACATTATTTTCAAGTTTCCTTTATAATTAGGAATGCATGCTACATTTTGCAAGCAGGGTCAAGAATAATTTGTATTTTTACACCTAATAATTTTTTTCAAAATGGAAATATAGATCTTTGCCAGTTAAAGCATGAAGTTAGATTCTCGAACTTCCTATAAATATTAATATGATGGTAGATATTGATAGTAAACATAAATGTCATTGAAAAAATTACTGGTTTTGTTTGTAAAAATTTGGAACCTTGGTTATTTGATAGAATATTTGGGAGAAGTGAAATGTGAAAGATGGAGAACTACTGGTCTAATTGACATTTCTGTTTGTACCTTCTAATCCGAGAAGAATAGAAATACATAAGTGTATTATTTCTACTAAACATGTCACTATATACTATATATGGTTGTAGAAATTGGTCTGCATGTAGCATTTACTGGATATTGGCTTAACAAGACACATATTTTCTGCAAATTGTTTCAATCACAAAGCATTTAAAATAAAATTCCATTTTGGGTTAGCTTGATTCAATGTATATTGATAATATTAAATCTATGAGGCAATATAATGAACTCATCTAGCCAGTAGTTATAGTGTTTTCTAAATGAATGCCGTCAATTTCTTTTCATCAATGCAATGACCTGAGTTGAGTTTGACATCCTTCTGTACGTTTTCTTCCAAATATTATAAACTGCCATTTAAAACAGACTGAGAGATAATCAATGAGGTCTAAAAAGCTGTTTCTTCAGCCTCCAGCTCTCTTGCCCTCCAGGCAAGGTGCAAGTGTTCAGCTGGCAAAGTGGGTGTTTTGTCACTCACAGTACTTTTCAGCATTTCAACCTCTCTAGAGATGAGGAGCAAATTTGGTAATGGAAAGTAGAAATAAGGGTAATTTATTAATGAATTTTCTTATATAGTTAGCAATTTATATGGATCAACAGAATTCCTCATCTATCTGCAATGAATTTTGTTGTGCTCCGTCTTTCTAGTAGGATGGCTCAAAAGCTGCTATAGCCCAAAAATTTTTTTTCCATACCTGTTAATTACTGATCAAAATCGGCAAAACTTTTGCCATTTCTCCTTAAACCTATGAATAAATCCTAAGTATCTTTCTCCTTTCTCATTTTCTTTGTCTCTCTACCTTGGTCAAACTAGTTCTTTAGAAGCAAATGTGTTTCTAAAGGACAAACCATCCTCAATCCAAATGAGGAAAAGTAGTCTTAGAAAAATTTCTCCCTAACCAAATTATTTAAGAACCCTAAATACTTAAGAATCTGTAATATTTAAGAAGCCAAAACCTACAGGCTAAACTGGTGCTCGTGGTACATACATATATATATACACATATATACGTATATATCTATACATGTACATATATATTCTTTCAATTTGTAGCTGTTCTTCTGTTCTTTTCACTCTGGTATCATTTGTTGAACAAAATATCTTACTTTTAATATAATCAGTTTTAAATCTGCATGTTTATTCCTGGAGTAAACTTTTTTATATGGTATGATAAAGGGATCCAATTTGATTTTCATTTCCATGTGAAAAATCATGAAGCTAATTGTTTCTGCATCATTTATTGAGTATTCACTTTTTACCCAGTTATCTATAAAAACACCTAAGCTTCCAGATATGCTCTGAACATTTTCTTGGCTCTCTGTCCTGCTTCATTGATCTCTGTGTGGATCTCTGCACCAGCTTCTTCACTGTCTTCAATAGTCGGGCTTTATAATAGCCTTGGTATCTGGTAGGACAGGTGCCCTACTTGTTATTCCAAATTATGTTGGCTCTTATTTTGGGCCCATTCACTTATAAGTAACATTAAAAGTAGGTTATCAATTTATACACACACATTCACACACTGGAACTACATTAATTATCTGGAATATTTGGGGGAAATCTGGAAGTTTTGACTTTGAGTTCTACCCATGATCCTGGCATATCTCTTGATTTTTGTTAAGTCTTCTTCAACTAAATAGAAAATTCATTGTTTTATGTTTTTGCCTTAGATTGATTTTAGTATGTGCTTTATTTCAGCTACAAAGGTATCTTTTGAAAAAAACTGTATTTCCTAAATTACTGCCATAGGTATACAGAACTACTGTCAACTTGTTTGTTAATTACATATCTAACAACCTTGATAAACTTATCACTAATTCTATTATGTTTTTGCTTATATCTTTTGATCTTTTAATAGTAACACCACATTTAATGTACTTACTTGAATAATAACAATTTTGTTTCTACCTTTACATTGGCAAATGCTCTATTCCATTTTGGGGGGAGAAGTTCTTATTTCTGTGGCAAGTTTTTCCATAATTAATTACAATATACATGGGCTTCATCTTGATTGTAAAGAGGATTCTTTCAATGCCCCCCCCCCCGCCAACTAGAATAATTTTTTTGAATAAATTTTTGTGGACATACTTTTCCATGTAAACAACGTCCTTGCTCCTCTCAGTTGCTACGGTATTTTTATAACATATAAATGGGGATGAATTTAATCAGTTTTTCCTACAACTGAGATGATCAGTTTTTTCCTTTAAGCTGTTATGCGGTGAATCTAGATTTTCTAAAGTTGGATTATTTTTGAATTCTTCAAAGAAACTAAATATTTTCAAATATGTATAGATGGTCACAGTTTACTAATATCTTGTTAAGAAATTTTGTATCTACTTTGATATGTGAGATCAGCCTCTAAATTTTTTTCTTAGATGATTATTGGCTGGGTTTAGAATTAAGGATATATTAGCTTCATAAAATGAGTTGCTATATATATTTCCTTTTCCCTCTTTCTTTAAAATAATTTTTGATATATTGGAATTATTTATTTGTCAAATATTTTAGATGGCTAAAATCATCTAGATTTTTTGTTTTCTTTGAGAAAAAAGTCCCAAATATTGAAACAAGTAATGAATAATCTCTTTTGGACAGTTTTTTCATTTTTTTATTGTGGTGAAATATACATTACATTAAATTTACTATCATAATCTTTTTAAAATTTTTATATTTTATATTTTTGTGAGGAAGATTAGCCCTGAGCTAGCATCTGCTGCCAATCCTCCTCTTTTTGCTGAGGAAGATTGGCCCTGGGATAACATACATACCCGTCTTCCTCTACTTTTTATGTGGGAGCCCTGCCACAGCATGGCTTGATAAACAGTGCGTAGGTCTGCACCCAGGATCTGAACCTGCGAACCCTGGACCGCCAAAGTGGAGCGCATGAACCTAACCCATATGCCACTGGGCTGGCCCCCTATCATAACCATTTTTGTGTGTAGTTCAGTGCTATCAAGTATATTCATATTGTTTTACAATCATCACCACCATCCATCAATAATGAGTAATTTTTAATTGTAGGGTGCGGTGTTCTCTAAATTCATCAGATCAAGTTTATTTTGATTTAAAGTTCTACTATTCTTGGGGTTTTTTTGTTTGCATGCTGCTTCTATCATTTAAAGAGGGATGTATTAATTTCTTCCATATGGCATATTTTCCGTAATCTTTTCTCCTGCTTCTGTATAGTATTTGCTTTACATATATGTAGAAGTATGTTATTAGGTGAATATTTAGAATTCTTATATTTTCCTGATAAATTATTATTATTATTTTGATGAGGAAGACCCAACTTGAGCTAACATCTGTTGCCAATCTTCCTCTTTTTACTGAGGAAGATTCACCCTGAGCTAACATCTGTTGCCAATCTTCCTCTTTTCATGTGTGAGCCACCACACAGCATGGCCACTGACAGACAAGTGGTATAGGTCTGCACCCAGGAATCAGACCCAGTCTGCCTAAGTGAAGTGTGCCAAACTTAACCACTAGGCCACCGAGGCTGGCTCCTGGTGAATTATTTTTTCAATATATAGTGACTCTCTTTATTGTTAGTAAAGCATTTTTTTTTTTTTTGCCGTAAAGCCTGTTTGGGGGTATGTGTTTGCATTTTTATTCTCATTTTAAATAACAAAACTCTGAATTCATTTCATCATTCCTTTTTATCTCCTTCCTTCTTCATTTTTTTTCCTTTCCAGTCTAGTATTATTTTCTGTATTTTAAGTGGAGAGTTTTACCATTTATATTTATTATGATTGATATTTTAGAAATATCACAATTCATGATTTTTATGCATCTTTTTTTACCTCTTTCATTTATTTCTCCCTTCTGTCTGTCTTTTGTTTTAATAGAACATTTTATACCTATTTTTCCATGTGTAAAATTTTGCAGTTTTCCCTGGGCAAAAATTTTAGCTTTTATATTTAGGTCTATCTTTACTCTCTTGTTGAACAATGTAAGCAGTTTACAACCCTTCAACACTGATCATCCATCACAAATAATGTAGAGTCTTTCCCATATTTTAGTCCAACGTGTTTCTTACTCTATAAATTATTATCGCTATTTACTTTTATAATCAATATTTTATTGCAACATACGTGTTTAATATTACTCTTTTCTCACCATTCTATCCTCCATTTCAGACATTTCTGGGGACATTTTTCTTTTTTCTGAAGTTTTTACTTTAGAATTGTGTTTTTTCCTCCCAGTTTTATTGAGATATAATTGACATATAACATTGTATTCACTAATGTGTACAACATAATGATTTGATACATGTGTATGTTGCAAAATGATCACCACAATGTTTAATTAATATCCATCACCTCACATAGTTACAATTTTTTTCTTATAACGAGAACATTTAAGATCTATTATCTTTGCATCTTTCAAACATACAATATAGTGTTATTAACTATAGTCACCATAATTGTCTTTTAATAAGGGTCAATAGCAGTGTTGTCCAATATCTTAACCCCCAGCTGCATGACTAGTTGGTGCTGAGAAATGGCTAATGTGACTAAGAAAATAAATTACCAGTTTCACTTAATTTTAAGTAATTTAAATTTACATAGCTCCATGTTATTGGTGGCTAACATATTGGACAGTGCCAGTCTGTAGATTCTAATCACTCTCTGTTTAATATTTTAGCCTTTTTATTTCCCTCTTTTTCTTTCTTCCACATTTTTATTAAAGTATTGTAATGTGGCACAGAGCTTCACAGCGAAAAACTATATATTCTCTCTTAGACTCTATTATTAACATTTCTCGATACTTGCATATCCAGCTATTCATGTACTAATCTCCTTAATATTAATGCATTTCAAAAGAGATTGCAGATATCAGTACATTTAGCCATACTCTATTTAAAATTGGCATTTACAAGGCTATTCTGTCATATTCCCTAATGTGCCAGATATTCTCACATATAACCTTTTAGAAATCAATTACACAAAGATTTTCCTGAACCTAATCAAGCACTGATATTATAGGTATAATTTGCTTGAGTTTGAAGATTTTCATCATTACTATATCTATTTCTAAACGTTTCCTAACTTACTAAGAAGAAGTATGATCATCTCAAGAGAGGTGGTGTTATTGTCTCAATAGAGATGATCTCATGTGCTCCTTGAGGAATGCATAAAAGCCAGATGAATCCTCTGGCACCACATTAGACTCATTAAACACTTTTGGAAGTCCACACCTTTCAAATGAGGTTGGTTTCTTGTATGCTGAAGTTAAGACTCCTAGGTAATAGCTCTTTTGTAAACTCTTGCCATTTTTGTTATTTGATTCAGATGATTCTAACTCCCACTCATGTGAAGGCTAACTTCCTTCAGTATTCTCTTTACCACCCAAATGAAACATTCTTATTATTATCATTTTTTTTCCTGCTGGTATTTAAATGAAATCAAATTGTACTTTGTATTTCTCTGATAGTTTTTGTTCTATATTTACAACATTAAAGTCATGCAAATCAACTATAATATCTAAGTTTTAAATTTTACTCATTAATTTTTTTCAGATTTTATTCTGGTCTATGAAAATATTTCTAAGTAATTAACCATTCTAATTCAACCCTTTATCCACTAATAAGAATATTTTTAAATGTTTTACTTATTTTTGTTTCTATGTTTGTAAGCTTAGAACCAGGGTCTAACTTGCTTTAACTATACTCAGTTGTCTCTTTGCAAAAGTAGTTGGATAATGCATTACTAAAATCCACCCCATAGATAACATCTCTGATGCTTGGGTCACCATGGTAAGGGGTGCTTGAATTTTTCAGGAACTGAGAGTTGACTCCTTGTCCAGTTCAAGCTGGTTAAGACCACTGACTCATCAGCTGGGCCTGCGCAGATTACCGATAGGTGACCCCGTAGCATCAAGGTTCCGAAAACTTCACCCTCAGATCGTGGTAATGCCACCATTTTGTTAATGTGCATCCTATGAAAAGCCATGAAGCTTGACTACACTTGCCCAGCTCATCAATTACCTCACTTTTCCTTATCTCCATTCATCTATTCCCACACTTCAGACCATCCTGCCCCTTTATTCAATAAATATCCCTAATCCCCATTTTTCAGGGAGGCAGATTTGAGATTTCTTCTCCCATCTCCTCACTTGGCTGCCTTGTGAATAAACTCTTTCTCTGATACAAACCTCTCTTCTTGGTGATTGACATAATCATGTGGTGGGCAAAATGAACCTGGTTTGGTAACAAGCTTCTCATATTTTCTCACTTCAGTGTTAATTCTGTTCCTATTTTATCCTTACTACAAGAAAATCTTGTAGTAAGATAGCATTTACAAAACTGTGTTTCTGAAAAACTATTTCCAATAGAAGCTATTAGGTGTTCCTAGAAGAACCTATTTCATTGAAAAACTGTTTTATGGACAGTTTTGTCTAATAAATTCATCTTGAGGAAGCCAACAAAATATTCATTTTGAAAATATACTACTAACATTATTTATCACAGGCCACGAACTTTAGAAACGTCATATTAAGAACTTTCATCTTTTTAATCTATTTATGTTTAACAATCTCTTTAAAAATGTTTAATACACACAAAAAATTACAGTGCTATTTATATGGAATTCTATTATTTCATATAAAACGCCTATTTCTGTATGTGTACCACAGTACTGTAATTATTGTGGCTTTAAAACATACATTTAAATTTTTGTTTATTAATAATTATATACTAAAGGTATTGACAAAAATAATACAAAATTTATGAAAGTATTTCAAAAGTAAATTTATCAAATTTTGTATTCTGTAAAAATACTTTTGTATTCTGTAAAAAGTAAATTTACAAAAATAAATTCCTGTGTACCTTTCATCTAGCTTGCCCCAATGGTGACATTTTACTTAATGATAGTACAATATCAAACTTTTCAGCCATTGTTCCTTCAAGTTTTTTTAAATTCTTGTACTCTTTCTCCTCTCCTTCTGAGACTCTGATAATGTATATGTTAGATTTTTTTCTTATTGTCCCACAGATCATGAATTCATGATTTTTGTTATTCAGTTTTCTCTTTTGTTCAGATTGGGAAATTCCTACTAATCTGTCTTTGACTTCATTAACTCCTCTGTCATCTCCAATCTGCTTTTGAGCCTATCCAGTGGTTGTTTTTTCTTTTTTTTCTAATTTCAGTTATTTTATTTTTCAGTTCTAAAAGTGCTCTTTGATTCTTTTTCATATCTTCTAGTTGCTTTAAAATCCTTACCAGATAATTCCATCTGAATTATCTCAGTATCGTATTGGCGTCTTTTGATTGTGTTTTCTCATTCAAGTTGTTGGCCCCATGAGTGGTTTTCGATTGTACCTTGGACATTTGGGATACTGAGTTGTAAGATTCAGGATACTAGTAATTCTTTTTTCAGCTGACAAACACTATGTTTAGGTGATATACAAAGATCTGGTTATTCTTTCAGATTCTGAGTGGAGATTGACGTTCAGCTTGCTGCTGGCCCCACTCGCACCACCCCATGACAATGGAGCGCTGACTGGCATGGCATCTTTCTCCCTGAGAAGGAATGGAAGTTTGGCTCCCCAGATATTTACTATATGGCCTAAATACACATCCAATTATTCATCTCAGTTAAAGCTCCTGGACCTCAGTTTTGCTTTATTTTGTTGATGACTTCCATGAATAAGTCTGGTCACAATAATATATCTCTGGGCAATGAAAATGATTATCTTTAAAGATATGAAAAGAGAATTAGCTTGTCAATTTGGTTATGTAGAAACTTTACATAGTTCCTTTTCTACCTTAACTCATTCTTTTCTGGACCACGATGCTACTCTCACTTATAATTTGGGCAGGTAAAAATCTCCAGTTGTAATAAAAAGACAGTTGGTTAGGTTAAAAAAATAAATGAGTAGAACCACATATGTACTTCTAAACTTCAATTTACTTGTAAAATTCATTTAATTGTTTTATATAGTATATTGAACTTAAGATAAACAAAAATAAAAATGATTGTGTGTGTCTACTATGTTTTATGCATTAGATGTTCATGATATCTAAACCTTAGCAGCAACAGTGAAAACAAAGTTAACAAGTAGGATGTACATTGCCTATTTTAACAGTAGAGAAATTGATGCTCAGAAAATGTATGCAATTTGTCTTAAACCATGTAATTAACAATTGATAGCTGTAAGTATGTTTTAATTCAAAATGATACAAAAATTCCTCAGCAGTACTTTTCTAATTTTTAAGGAAGTGTTTCATTAATTAAAAGAAGTGTTTCTAATTTTTAAGGAAGTGACTAACCATTGGAAAAACCATTTTGTAATAGAACATACTTGAATTTTCAAAAGAAAAAGGCCCAGATTAAATATTCCTAATAACTGTAGAACTTTGTATTTATGTTTAAAGATAAAAATGAGCAAAATATAATTCTACATAGAAAAGATAGATACACACCTAGACAAATGAACTTATATGTCTTCATACCTAGACCCCGTAAAAAATCAGATTCATCTGCCATTCAGCATTATATGCATTCAGCATTAAAAAATTAGAATCATTCCTGTTCTGGAAGTAGCATTATTATATTCTATTATTAAATTATTGTAAACAGATTCCTAGCTTATAATTGCTTAATCACCAATGCAGCAGATATTTGAAGAGCTACATTGCCAAATTTACTTTGTAATTTTAATTAACTTTTTTTGCCTTTCTAATTAAATTTGCTCTTGTTATTTTTGATGGTTTAGCACTGGTGGAGAACTAGCTTTGTTGGCAAGACACAATAATATTTTCATCGGAAATGATCAGGTTCAACACGAGAGAGAGGGAGGGAGGGAGACTGAGAAGAGAGAGAATGTTTCTAAATATCATTAATAGGCTAAAAACATTGAGCACATTTTTAAAAGTTATGTTCGTGTTCTAAAAATAAATCTTGAAAAGGATCTATAAATATTTGCCACCTAAGAATGTCAGTTTTATTGCATGATTTTTGTAAGAGTATGTGCCATGAAATATAAGTAGTTCAATGTGGTATTTGGTACAAAGTGGATTATATAAATAAACTATACACAGGCACTTGTTCATTGTCAAAAGGTAAATTTATAATAATAGAGCTCAGTTTTGAAAAATTAAGATTTTACTTACTAATTACTGAAAACATAAATTTATGTAGCTTTCCATTTCCTTTTCTTTAACCTAGTGTTCTTCTTCAGACATTTCTTTACTTGGTTCCTTTTTTTGATGTCAAAACTTTCATTATTTCTCAGGATTAAGTTCATTATTTACTTACAACATACAACATTTTCTCCCTACTATTAGCCTGATAACCACTGTTCAATAGGATGTAGGTCTTTTAATGTTTGTTTACCAGCTCAATTACTCTAAACACCTCCTTGATCCAGAGTTATTTGAATTTTTCTATTTGTGTTACTAACGGCATTTAATTGAGTAATTTTACTAAAGTCAGATTTACTGCCTTTTCAGCCCAATATGTTTCCTAACAATTTGGACCTTAAACTCAAATTCCCAAATGATTTTCTCATCTTGGAAATCATCATTTATATAAGCATAGTTTTCGTTTAATTCTATCAGTGAACCGACAAATCTTTTGTTACACCAAATAGCTGTGGTGGGAAGATTAATGTTTGATATAATATACTTTGGTTAAAATTACAATCTTTCTCTCTTCGTTTCCAATGGAAATGACCCCTCCCATGGACCGCATATGCCCAGTGATTGAGGAGGTGACTAGAGACCATTTTTCAGTAAATTCTAAGTTTCATCTGTTTTGTGGATACAATCACATCCCGGATATTATAGAATACGTTTTTAGAAACATCAGCTTCCAGATGCCATTATGTAACATTACCCATCTGTCCCCCTCCATCATTGTGTTGTTTCTTTTTCGATCCAATTCTAACCATTTGTACCACAGGAAAGATAACTCATTATTTTTGAACCTACGGTACTAGAGGACAGAAATAAAAGCCGTAACTGTCCAATAATGTCCTGCTGTTATATAAGATTACCATAGTTTTCCTACAAACTCATTTCATGGTGAATATCCAATAATCCTTCCTGGGCGAGGGTACCAGCCTGCTTGTACCATTGCTGGTGGGTACAGTTCCCCATTAGTGGCATTCTTCACTTCCTCCACTCGTTTAGAATTGCCTTGTCTCTCCAGGCTGACGTCCAGCTGCAGTTTGTCTTCTAGAGGATAGCTCCCTCTAGTGTCCCCTTTTGGGTTAATAAGTATTTTGCCTCAGGACAACAAGCCTCTAGGAATGTTTTATCCTGATACCCCCAGATAAACTCATATCATACCTGCAACAGACGTGTTTACCAAGGTGGAGTCAGTGCTTATCCCACCACCACATATATTGTTGCACATTGATGAAATATGTACAGGGTTGGAAAACGATTTGAATCCTGGAGTATTGAGTGTTCCAAGAAACTGCCAATTGGTACATTAAACCTCCAAACGTAGTTCCATCTGGGAGGACCATAATGCTTCCTGTAGACCAACTTTGTGTATCTCTAGAGGGGAACAATCTGTAATAGCAGGAATCAACCCTCAATGAGCCAGAGTGACTGCTTTGCCTCAGCTGGGAGAGAAGCATAATGCTTGGAACACACAGTGGCCCATATGGATAGGACACTACCGTTGTCCCGACAGGGAGTAGAGCAACCTGCTTATGTGTACAGTGGACTTCACCCCTTAGTGTATTATTAAATATACTGTTTACCCTTTATTAGTAAACTTTGCTGTACTTTCACCTCCCCAGTTGGACGTCTTTCTGGCATCACTCAAGGGATAATTGGTAACTTAGGCATCAGAATGATATGATGCCTCGTGGCGGAGGGGAACAGTTCAACCTAAATCCAGTAAGCTGCCACTGACTGATTTCCGATTGGGCTGTCACAAGTATAAGACAGTTTCCCACTTCAGATATAAACTGAAGATATCAGTGGTGGTATTAAAATTAAGATCTGCATAACCAAGTAAACCAATATTTTCCAAATGACCAATGTGTGAAATTACAAAATCATTCATGATTAAAGATCCCTTAAAAGTGCAAGATAGGCAAAACGGGTTTTAAGGAGAATAAGTTCATTGATGTGGTTTCAGAGTGTGCATTTCAACTAATTTTTAAGAAGCTGCTACTTGTTTGTGTGGAAAATCAAAGAATATCCACAAATATCTGAAAAGACTATTAAAATACTCTTCTCTTTTTCAATAACATATCTGTTTGAGACAGAATTTTATTCGTATATCTCAAATAATACACCACAATAGACTGAATGCATAATCAGATATGAGTTAACTTGCCTTCCATTAAGCCTAAAATTAAAGATATTTATGAATATGTAAAGTAAAGCCACCTTTCCCAACCATTTTATTGTTCTTGAAAAGAGTTAATTTTCATTAAATACGTTGTTTACTTATTTTTCTATATTTAGTCTGTTTCTGTGTTTTAACTTCAACTACACAAATTCAGAGCATGCCTTCATTGTTGTTTAAGTTATACGCAATGTCGTTAATAACTTCAAGGCTTTCTTGCTAATTCAGAATATCAATTCTCATTCTTTATTTTATTGTAGAAAGAACATTTAACATGAGTTTTACCCTCTTAAATTTTTCAGTGTACAATATATTGTTGTTGACTAGGGGTACGATGTGATGCAGCAGATCTCTAGAGTCTATTTAATCTTGCTATCTGAAACTTTATGCCTGTTGATTAGTAGCTCCTATTTTCTTCTTCACCCCAGCTCCTGGTAACCACCATTCCACTCTTTGATTCTATGAATTTGATTATTTGAGATTACTCATATAAGTAGAATTATGCAATGTTTGTCTTTCTGTAATTGGCTTATTTCACTTAGCATAATGTCTTCAAGATTCATCCATGTTGTCACATATTGCAGAATTTCCTTTTTCAGGACTGAATAGTATTCCATTGTTTGTATATACCACATTTCTTTATTAATTCATCTGTTGATGGTCATTTGGGTTGTCTCCACAACTTGGCTATTGCAGATAGTGCTGCAATGAACACAGGAGTGTTAATATCGTTTTGGGATTCTGGTTTCATTTCCTTTGGATTTATATCCATGGGGATTGCTGGATTTTATGGTAGTTCTACTTTTAATTCTTTAGTAACCTCCATTCTGTTTTCCATGGTGGCTCTACCAGGTTACCATTCCCACCAACAGTGTACAAGGGTTCCTTTATTTCCATGCTGTCACTAACACTTATCTCTTTTTTTTTTTTATATATATAGCCATCCTGATGTATGTGAGATGTATCTCATTGTGGTTTTGATTTACATTTCCCTAAAGATTAGTGGTGATGAGCATCTTTTCCTAAACCTGTGAACCATTCCAATGTTGTGTTTGGAGAAATGTCTATTCAAGTCATTAGCCCATTTTTTAACTGGGTTATTAGTATCTTTTACTACTGAGTTGTAGGAGTTCCTTATATATTTTGGAGGTTAACCCCTTATAATATATATGGTTTATAAGTATTTTATCCCATCCTCTTAGGATGTGTTTTTACTCAGTTGATTGTATCCTGTGCAGAAGCTTTTTAGTTTGATGTAGTCCCACTTGTTTTATTTTTGTTGCCTGTGCTTTTGGTGTCATATCTATAAAATCATTGCCAAGATCAATGTGAAGAAGTTTTCCCCTACATTTTCTTCTAGGAATTTTAGTTTCAGGTCTTACATTTAATTCTTTAATCCATTTTGAGTTGATTTTTGTGTGTGATGTCAGATAAGGATCCAATTTTATTCTTTTGAATGTGGAAATTCAGTTTTTCTAACACTATTTGTTGAAGAGACTATTATTTCCTCGCTAGGTATCTTGGCACCCTTGTTGAAGATCAGTTGACCATATAGGCATGGATTTGTCTTCAGACACTCTATTCTGTTCCACCAGTTGCTCTGTCTTTATGCCAGTACCATACTGTTTTGATGACTGTGGCTGTGTAAAATAGTTTGAAATCAGGAAGTGTAATGCTTCCAGCTTTGTTCTTCTTTATCAAGATTGATTTGGCTATTTGTGGTTCCATATGAATTGGTGAAATTTTCTATTTCTGTAAACAATGCCATTGGGATTTTGATAGCGATTACATTGGATCTGTAGATTGCTTTGGGTAATATGGATATTTTAACAACATTAAGTCTTCCAATTCATGAACATGGGAAGTCTTTCTATTTGCTTGTGTCTTATTTAATTCTTCATCAATGTTTTATAGTTTTCAGCATGCAAGTCTTTTACCTTCTTGGTTAGGTTTATTCCTAAGTGTTTTCTTCTTTTTGGTGCTACTGTAAATAGGACAATTTTCCTAATCTTTTTCTGATAGTTTATTGTTAGTATGTAGAAACACAACTGATTTAAAATATGCTGATTTTTGTATCCTGCAAGTTTACTGAATTCATTTATCAGTTTTAACAGTTTTGTAAAAATAGTCTTTAGTGCTTTGTATATAAAAACCTGCAAACAGGGACAATTTTACTTCTTCATTTCTGATTTAGATGCTTCTTGTTACCTAATTGAACTGGCTAGGACTTCCAGGACTATGTTGGATAAGAGTGGTGAGAGTGTGCATCCTTACTTTTTCCTTATCTCAGAGGAAAATCTATCATTTTTTCATTATTGAGTGTGATGTTAGCTGAGTACTTTTCATATATGACCTTCATTATGTTGAAGTAATTTCCTTCTATTCCAAGTGTGTTGAGAGTTTTTATCGTAAAAGCTTGTAGAATTTTGTCAAGTGCTTTTTCTGCATCTATTAAGACAATCATATGAATTTTTATTTTTTATTTTGTTAATGTAGTGTATCACATTTATTGATTTCTGTATGTTGAACCATCCTTGCATCCCAGGGATAAATCCCACGTGGTCATGGTGTATGATCTTTTTAATGTGCTGTTGGACTTGGTTTACTAGGATTTTGCTGAGGATTTTTGAATCTATATTTGTCAGTGATTGGCTTGTAATTTCCTTTTCTTGTAGTGGTTTTTTGCTGGCTCTGGTATCTGAGTAATGCTGGCCTCATAAATAAGTCTGGGAGTATTCCCTTCTCTTCAGCTATTGAAAAGAATTTGAGAAGGATTTGGGTAAATTCTTTAAATGTTTGGTAGAATTCACCAATAAAGCCATCTGGTCCTGGGCTTTTCTTTGTTGGGAGGTTTTTGATTACAGATTCATTCTCCATACTAGTTACAGGTCTGTTTAGACTTTCTGTTTCTTCATGATTATTCTTTGTAGATTGTATTTTTCTAGGAATTTATCCATTTCTTCTAGAATATCCAGTTTGTTAGCCTGCAATTTGTTTATATTAGTTTCTTTTGATCTTTTTATTTCTGTGGCATCAGTTGTAATGTCTCTTCTTTCATTTCCAATTTTATTTATTTAAGTCTTCTGTCTTTTTTTCTTAGTCTAGCTAAGAAGAGGTTGTCAATATTGAAATCAACTCAGTTTCATTGATTTTTTTTCCTATTTTTCTGTTTTGTTTATTTCTGCTCTAATCTTTTATTTCCTTCCTTCCTTGTGCTGGTTTTTTCTTCTTTTTCTAGGTCCATGGTGTATGCACTTAGGTTGTTTATTTTAGATATTTCTTATTGTTTTTTAATAGGTCACTTATTTTTATTAGTATCATCATCATCATCATCATCATTTATAATCTTGGAAAAAGCCTGGGGTTTTAACTTCAGACAAGCCTGTGTTTGATTTCTGGCTCTTGATATTTAGTTTTGTGTCTCATTAATCAAGGTAGGTGATTTGTCTGGGTTTCAATCATCTCCTCTGCAAAATAACAATAATAATAGTTTCTTGACACAATTGTGGGGATTAAATGAAACAATGTGCGGAAAGCACATGGAACACAGTAGGTAGCTCAATCTTTCTTCTTTTTTAATACAGGTGTTTATCACTATGAACTGTCCTCTTAGTACTGCTTTTGCTGCATCCTGTAAGTTTTGCTATGTTGTATTTTTGTTTTCAGTTGTCTGGAGATATTTTTTAAATTTCTTTTTGATTTCTTTTTTGACTGAGTGGTTGTTCAAGAATGCGTTGTTTTAATTTCCACATATTTGTAAATTTTCCAGTTTTCTTTATGCTACTGATTTCTAGTTTCATTCTATTGTGGTCAGGAAAGATATCTGGTATGATTTTAGTCTTCTTAAATTTATTAAGACTTGTTTTGTGACTTAACATGTCACAACTTATCATGTGATTTAACATGATCACAACCTGTCATGTGACTTAACATGATCTATGCTAGAGAAAGATTTGTGTGTGCTTGACAAAAAGGTGTGTTCTGCTGTTTGTGGAATGTTCTGTTTATGTCTGTTAGGTCCATTTGGTTCACGGTGTTAGTCAAGTCCTCTATCCTTATTGATCTTCTGTCTGGATGTTCTGCCAGTTATTGAAAGTGGGGTAGGAAGTCTCCTACTATTATCATATTGCTGTCTATTACTCCCTTCAGTTGTGCCAATGTTTGCTTTATATATTTAGGTGTTCTAATGTTGGGTGCATATATGTTTATAAACATATTATTTTCCTGGTAGATTGAGACTTTATCATAATATAGTGTCCTTATTTGTCTCTTTTGACAGTTTTTTACTTAGTCTATTTACTTTAGTCTATTTAGTTTGATATAAGTATAGTCATGCCTGCTCTCTTTGGGTTACCATTTGCGTGGAATATATTTTTCCATCCTTCACTTTCAGCCTGTGTGTATCCTTAAATCTAAAGCGAGTTTCTTGTAGGCAACATGTAGTTTGGTCTTGTTTTATAGCCATTCAGCCACTCTGTCCTTTGATTGGGGAGTTTAATCCATTTAAGTTTTAAGCGATTATTGATAGGGAAGCATTTACTACTGCCATTTTGTTAGTTTTCTTCAGTTAGTCTTAGAGTTCTTTTTCTGCCTTCTTTGTGTTTTAACTTTTTTTTGCTGATATGCTTTGCTTCCCTTCTCTTTGTGTAACTTCTATAGATTTTCTTTTTTTTTTTTTTTGGTACGGTTACCTTGGGGCTTGCATAAAGTATGTTATAGTTATAACACTCTATTTTAAGCTGATAATGTAAAGTGTAGAGTTTTGTGTACAATTGAACTTAACTTCTCTTCCCTCCTTATGTTATTGCTGTCACAAATATATCAATTCATATTATGTACATTAACATATTTTTAGTTATTTTTAATACTCCATCTTTTAACTTTTATACTAGAATTAAAAGTAATTTACCCACCATGATTACAGATTTGTCCATGATTTGTTGCTGAATCAGTGTGTTTGTGAAGGGAAGAAAGGTCCAGAGATTCCTACTCTACCATTTTGTTGATGTCCCTCCTGAAAAATGTTATTTATGTCATCCCATATTGGGATAGTTATATTTTTAAATAAATTAATAAATATTTTAAAATTTATGTTTTAATTTCTAATGTGGTACTTATCTATAGATAAGCAAAAGCTCTCTGGGGTCCTCAGTAACTTTAAGAGAGCAGAGAAAACTGAAGCTAAACTCTTTGAGAACCTGTTGGCCCTTAGAACATTTTTCTTTATTTAATGAGCTTATCAGACTATTGAAAAGGAAGCTAATGGGAACCAAAATTCACATCTCAACCAGTTACTTGATCAGTATAATGATCTCTGGTTACCTTCTGGACTTTAGTTTTGCTTAATACAAGGAGGGCTGGAACAATTCTAAAAATTTCCATTTATCATAGCCAATTAAAACAGGACGAACTCAATATGTTCATGAAAAGTGCAAAGGCTGCGTGTCCTAGTTGCACATAATATCTGTGATAATATCCATACCAATTATGAAATCAAGTAAAAGCTACTTGGCCATCAAATAATCTTTCCAGTTGCACTTCCAATTTTTAACATCACCCTTTCCTCCCCCCCCCCACCACAGCATTTCTATATCCCAACAGGTTCATCGTACAGCATTTTCAGAAACCCATCGTTATCTTTTTTCATAGAAATTAGTATACATTGAGCTTCTGTTTCTAATAGCCACTTAAATGAGACACAGATTAATTACTGCCTCCTGCCTATTTTTTGCCTTCCCAAGACCAAGGTTAGTTCAGGCATTCAGGACTTGGGACCACTCCCATCGTGGCATCTACTATTTCTGTGTCGATGACATTACAGTCAGTGTTTCCTTCTGATATTCATAAAGCCAGATGAAAGATTTTTGTACTCCAACCACATTCTCATTATGGAATTCAGTCTTCCATTTGTGGGTGGGAAAGGGATGGGGGAGTTACCCTCTCAGGATAGGTTTGACAAACCCTTGACTTTAGCCACTGTAGCAAATTCACTATTATCCTATCTGAAGCATCTGCTCACAGAAATTTAAAGCCAGATGGGGAATGTTTGTCCACACAATTAATCACTGCATTTTGTGACATCTAAAACACTGTCTTAGCCCCTGATCATTAAGTCTGAGAATCCATTTCAATAATAATTTACCAGACCTCTGTTGAAATTACTCTTTAAAATGTGTAAATTCTTTACTCTCATGTGACTATTGAATACTCAATAGTCACTTGATTTGGTCAACAACTATCTGTATAGTCTTTCAATAATCAGTAGCCTTAGTCATACCACTTTATGAGTGAATATGATATCTTTTCAGGTAGTATGGATAAGAAGGCCTTCAAGTAACAAGAAAAATATGTCTTTTCCATTTTTCTCCTGCCACCATTTTCTCCTCTTTTAAGGTCTCTCTTTCACCAGTGCTAGTAGCAACAGATAGGGGAGGGATTTTTCATTCTCTTCCCCCCTGACTTTGATGACCTATTAATACACTAAGCCCATCCTCCTAAATCCTAAATCTCTTTCCTCCATATTCCATTCATAAGACTTACCTGTCACAATTTGTTTTTGATAGTGCTGTGGAGTCAAGTCTGACTCCTAGCGACCCTGTGGACAGCAGAGCAGAACCCCACCTGGTCTTTTTGTGCCACTCTCCCCTGTTCCTGTCCTGTATCAGACAATGCTCTGATGCTCTTCATAGGGTTTTCACGGCCAATATTTTCAGAAGTGGGTCCTTCTTCCTAGTCTGTCTTAATCTGGAAGCTTGCTGAAACATGTCCACCATGGGTGACCCTGCTGGTATTTGAAATCCTGGTGACATAGCTTTCAGCATCACAGCAACATATGGCTACCACAGTATGACAGCCAACAGACGGGGAAGTGTGGTTCCCTGACTGGGACACGAACCTGGGCCGTGGGGGTGAAAGTGCCGAATCCTAACCACTAGACCACGATCCATTATAATTAGCCTCAAAGTTTTGCCACTTCATATGAAGCATAAATAGGCAGCCATCCTGGCATCAACTCAACTTATTTTTCCATCTTCTACTTTAACTTGCTAAAAAGTGCCTTAGTCATTAGTATTTGTGCACATGAAAGGTAAGACTTATTGCAGCACCAATGTAAGTTAACACAAAAGACTGGATTATTACATCAGACTCATTTAAAGCAAATTGGATCTTTCTAATTGCTCAAGCCAAAAACTTTAATGTCATTCTTGATTTTGCTCTTTGTCTCAAACGCTGCCAGCTCTATATTCAAAACGTCTCTGAACAGAGTCCAATACCTCTTACCATGTCTACTAGTAAGTCTCCAATGCAAGCCACCATAATTTTTACTGCAATCACATCCTAGTTTACCTCTCTGCTATTCCTTGCCCATGTCTCCTACATTTATTTTGAACACAGCAGCCAAGGATGTATAAGTCGGCTCATGTTAATTTTCTGCTCAACCTTTCCAACTCCCTTCGAATAAAAGCCAGAGTTCTTACTATGACCCTCCTTGCCCTCCACGATTTGGTCTCACATTATTTATTTCCTTCACCCCGTCTCCTCTGACACTTGTTTCCACTTTACTCCAGCCTCGCTGACGTCCTTCCAGTGATTAAGAAACTCCCTCCAACGTGCGTGCACATGCGCACACATGAGCTCAGAGCCTTTCTACTCATTCTTTCATCTTCTGGAATGATCTTCCCTCAGAGAAACATATGGCTCCTTTCCTTTCTACCTTCGTGTCTCTGTTCATTTGTCTATTAGAAAATCTTGTCTGAAAGAACAGCCCCTCCCTCACCTCCACGCCTACTGCTTTCTTGTTCTCTATTGTGCCTATCACCATCTGACCACTGTATAGTCACAGATTCATGTGTTTATTGCCTATCTCACCTCATCAAAATGCAAATTCTCTGAGGCTGGAGATTTTGCTTTGCCTCTAATACTCTTTTGCAGATATTAGGCACTAGAGTAAATATTAACAATCAAATATTTGTTAAACAAATGAATGAATGCTTGCATGAAGGCATGGATGAATGAATGAATAAGCAAATGATTTTAGAAGTAGATTCAGATAACATTCTCAAACATTTTCCCACATAATTAACTGAAAGACAAATAATGTAAGCTTGACTATTTTGCTTAAGCATGTTTTCTCAAACACACAGAAAATGAATAACTTCAAACTTCTTTCTATGTAATGTTTAATGCTCATGCTGGTATTTATTTCAGAAATTTGTTGGACCTGTCAATTTAGATGTGTGTGTATGCACACACACACACGAACACATTAAGCTTTTAGTGAATTAACATAGATTCTTCTCTATTTTTTAGATAAGCTTTTCTCAAAAAATCCATTGCACTTTTTTTACCTATAAAAAGTATCTATGATGCATAAACATAAAAATAATTTCTTTAAAAAAATGACAGGACAAACCATTAAAAATAGATCAATAAATGTACCAATATTAAAATTGAAACTTCATGTGTGTCAAACGTCAATTAATAAGGGGAAAAATGCAAGCCACACCCTGGGAGAAGATATTTTTAAACTTTATATAATGCTGTAACAATGTTTACAATAGTGTTAAAACTCAAAGCAACCTCTTTCTCAGTAGGGGAACAGATTAACGGGCTTATACAACACTACTGTTAAAGATGAAATTTAGCAAGATGTAAAAAAGTGTATAAATCTCAAAATAACATTAGCTAAAAAAGGAACAAATTACAAAAGCATATGCATGTACGATACCACTTATGTAGTTTAAAATACAGAACCACAGCATATATTATATAAGCTTATGTGGGAATGATACATAAAAGAGTGGTTATCTGTAGAGAGTGAAAAAATAAAGAATAAAGAATGGAGCTTTTAAAGTATCTGATTTTATTTTTAACAAAGAACCAACTAGCAGAAATTTGAACAAGTTTTCTCTCTTGATGAGTGTATGGAAGTTTCTTTCTGTCTCTCTCTCCTGTAGTCCTACCCACTTTGAAACAATCTCAAACTTAGAGAAAAGTACAGTTCAAACAACTTTTTTCTTTCCTAAACCATTTGCATCTACCATAAATACGTCAGTATTTCATCCAAACGTATCTTCAATATAACCATCAGATTAAGAAAATAAGCATCAATGCATTAATATTATCTAATACCTAGATTCCATTGAACTTTTAACAATTTCTAATATTTGTCTCCATTCAAAAGAATCCAGTCTAGAGTCTTGCATTGCACTTAACTGTTGTCTTTTTAGTTTTCTTCAGTTTAGATCATTTCTTCAGTTTTCCTTCATTTTTACGACCTTGACACTTTTGATGATTATGGGATTCAGCTATTTTACAGAGTGTGTTGTGGAAATAGAACTAAAAACAAAATCTCCTCCCAACCCAGAAAACCTCTCTACAAGACTGGAAGAGAAAGAAAACAGTTTGGGTTTTATTACTGGATTAGCATTAAACTGGAATGTGATTCTCATCACAGGGAATGAACTAAGAGAGTGCAAAGACAGAAAGAAGTCTCACCCTTTGACATAGTCAAGCAGACACAACCCATGACATATATGTTCTCAGGATAAACAATAACTAGTCCTCAAGTAAGAGGACTTGACAGCACCATTTGTCACATAGAGTTCATCCCAAATTCACTTGGGAGTTCGGATGACCATCTGTGTTTGTTAATAGGTTTTATGCAAAGTTTTATCCTCATTTTTAGGACAGGTGATGATTTTGCAACTTGAAGCAAGGCTGACCCAGAAGTTAGACTGCTACCCTCCCATAGAGACTGGGACATAGGGTGCCATCTTCCTTCATGATGACCTTTCAAAGAGATGCTCCCCAGGTTTTTGAGAAAGACTTTCCTGGGTCTGTAAAGCTGACAAGAGGCTTATTCAGCTTTTTAAAAAGATTTAGATTTCAAAAAGACAGAGAAAGAACTTAGAATTACAAGTTTCCTCAAGTAAATGTTTTAGGAAAAGGGAGTAGGGGAAATCTCTTCAGGTATTTTCAATGAGGAGAATTTTTTTTCCCTTTTTAGATTTGTATTTACACTGATCATCCTCCCTTTTGTTACTATAAAACAGTAACACTACAAATTTCCAATTAATTCCATTGCTGCTGTCACCTTTCTCTGGGCAAGAGGCAGCCCTCAAAACATCTAGCAAGTCCTTAGTAAAATACAAAGCAAAGCAAAACTGTCAGAATTACAAAATAACAGAATTACTAAAATTTTTAAAAGACTGTGTGCCATTTGCTTGGAGGAATAACCTTTGAATAAATCATAGCAATGTTGAATAGTTAAATCAGATTCTTGATTAGAAATGCACAAAAATTTTGCTTAGTGATCCATTAATTTTACAAATTGGTGTGATATCTTTATTGCTTGCATTTCCAAATGATCCACTGTCTAAGTGTTACTGTTAGTTTCTTATGAAGTTCCAATCTAAGCCTAAGGAATAGCTTAATTCTGGAGTCTGATACTCTAAATTTTTCATTAAGAGCTTTCCTTGCAAGGCCCAATAAATTTCTCCTGAATTTCAGTCAATGACATAAGTACCATCACATTTATATCACAATTTAGGCTCTTTAGGAATTGTTCTATCTTCACAAATTTTCTTTCCCAGATGTGAAATGCAAAGATACCTAAGGCTTTAACCTATATCAAAGTTTCAGTATGAGACACTCATTGAAAGGTACAGAGTGAAATTCCTGTGTCTAATGTACATGGATCCAATTGTTTCATGACTTGAGGACAGACCCACCAATGGACCTTATATTTTTTGCCTTGGGTCTAAATCAATAATTTTATTATTATAATAGTCAACTAAATCTCCATATGTTTATCTACCCATACTGAGGTTGGCCAAGAACTAGCATCCCAAAGTTAATCAAGTGCCGTTAGACCTGTCTTCTGCAGTCTCTACCTGAAAATACCAGATTTCTGTGTGTCTGCTATTTATATGCTTTTCTTATCTATATCATCCTTCTAATCACACTAGTTAACAAAACATTTTGTGTTAAATTTAGGGCTTGAGTACCTGAATGCATGTTAGTTACTTTTACTTTGTTATTATAAAAAATTACTAATGTCAATGGTCTCATTTTTACTCTGTTCATAATCAGATTGTTGGACTTATAACTCCAGAATCTGTTTATACTGGGAGTACAGTTTAGAGCTGATTGGAAATCAGGTTATGGGAACCATTACTTGGAGTACGGAGAGAAAGAGTAGTACAACTGGTAACATGTTTGTTTTCTAGTGAAATGTGATTCTTGGAGTTGTTAAAATAACCTTAATGTGAATAGGAAAGCAACACAGTCTGTGAAAATCATAACAAGCTTCCTAGAATACCTTCTTTTAGTTGACTTTAGCACCAATATCAGTTACTCTAGAAAACTGAAGTTTCAAGCCTTTTGTAGGAACCACAGTCCAGTCTTCTTGAGGAGCTGGCTCCCCATGGGAAGGACAAATCCAGCTGCTTGTTTGGCTATCACTTTGATCGCCATATGGGTCATCAGCGGCACTTGAAAGGCTTTCCCTCAGAATAGTGACAGCTCATCTTCTCTGCAGAACATTTTTATGTAGACAAAATCTGGCCAATAGGGGTGGAAGACTTCTTCCAATGGGTCTTTCCAGGTCCTTATGACTTTGTCTCTGGGTTTCCAGGGGAGAGAGAAACCTTTTAAATATTCAACATGATTATGAGAAGACTCAGCTAAATTAGTCACAGGATATTGTCTCAGACCCAAATTCATAGGCTGCCAAACGTAAATTCAAAGGGAGAGATTCAATGCTTGCTTGTTGGGGTAGTTCTAATTTTTTTTTTTAAACAAAGGTAGTGGTAAAGCTCTAAGTCATTTTAGCCTCGTAGATTGCTGAATCATAGTCAATGAGGTTTTATTTAGAGTTTGATTAATTTGCTCTACCTATCCAGAGGGCTGAGGATGATAAGGGTGGATGACAGCTTATAGGAATCTGCAAACACTTGCATGTTTCCTAAACAACAGAAATAAGAGGACTTCCTCTGTCCTAGTGAATGTTCTCTGGTATCCCCAAAGTAGAAATTATGTTTATTAAGGGAGTCTTTACCACTACCTGAACATTGTTTTGTTTTTCTTTTCTTGAAAAAGGAAAGACTTTTGGCAATCCAGACATCATACACACCATAACTAAACAAAATTGCTTACCTTTTACAGGCATTAGTTTTATAATATCCACCAGATTCCTGCTGAAGTTGGCCAGGGGGACTCCCTGTGCTCATCTTAGGAGTGGCCCATACATAATTCTGGTGACAAATAGCACATCTCTTTAATATGTTTTGAACAATTTTATCTTTTTGGTAGGTGTAGTAAGAGTCTAGTGTCTTCAAAATCTCTTTTTTACTAAGTGATTTTGTTGATGGCATGACAATGCTAACCAAGCAAATAGAAAGTGTGGTAAAGGAATTATTTTGTGAGGTAATTCCCATATTCTAATCAGATTTCTTTTAGCTTGTTTCATAATTCACATATTTTTGTGTGTGTGAAGTGTATTTTTGAAACTGAGCAAAACACTTGTTATTGTATTAAAAGTGGAGCTTCTAACTTTGGAGTCATGCTTTAAGAGAAGATTTTGCTACTCTGTCAGCAAAATGAATTACTCTTATCTGAACAGGCAGTTGTGAAGCCTCTGGTAAGGAGCTATCACTTTCCATGAGATATTTTGGTTACTATCAAAACAAAAAACAAAAACCCCCTTTAAAAAAAGTTGCCCTGTTGCATGACAAATACCAAACATTATATATATATCTATATCTATCTCTCTATATATGCTTATTTTAAGGTCATAACCAAGAATTGCTGCTCTGGTAACTGATAACTCGTCTCCTTGTACAGACTTAATTCCAGACGAAACACAAGCTTCCATGGTTTTATAATAAATTGCCACAGCTTAGGAAGCCTTAAGTTGGCTACTTTTATACCAAGTACATCACCCACTAGAAAACGTGATTGAATATGTGACATGAATAGGAATATTAGATAAATCAGTTCAAGTGTTTCAAAATTTGGAATCCCCAAAGCTGGTGAAGAGTTTAAAGCCAATTTCGGTTGTTCAAAACCTCTTCACATTCTAGGGACCAAACCAGAGGATCTGGAGAAGGAGGGGGGTATGGGGGAGAAGGAGAGAGGCAGAAGGAGAAGAGGGGAAAAGGGAGGAAGAAGAAGGGAGGGAGGGAGGAAAGGAGGAAGGACAGAAAAGGGATCAATTACAGAGAAAAAATTTTGCAGACAAAGGTACTGAAGTCAGAATAGTGGTGGAATTGGGCACTACAGGAATTAATGGACTAACAAATACTTATTTCTCTAAAATATTATACAAATCTATATTTTGGCTTACGATCTTTATCACATATAGCCTTCTTCTTTACTGGAAGTATTGGGGTATTACAGGGTGAGTGTTCTTTTTCAATTATCATCTCTTATTTTTCTGATTTGCTTGTAACCAGTTTTATTCCCTTTAATTGAGCTCTCTACAAAGGATACTGTTTACATATGGCCATAGCTTGGTTTGTGTAAGCTATTTTTATACACTCTATATCTCACATTAAATTGGCAGCATTATTCCCTAGGGCTCAGAGCAATGCATCGGTCTGTTTCAGCCAGGGCTGCTTTTCCAGGGTGGTTTGAGAATGCCACTTTCTGCCTTAATCCTTTCTTTCAAAAGGCAAATCGTAACCAAGTTATGTTCCCTTTTTTCGCAAGGAGCTCCGCACACATTCCCTCTGGAGTCCCAAATAAGGTAGCTTTTAGGTTGCACAGCAGGTCTCTCCCCGGTAGATTTACAAGAGAATCAGGAGAAAGTAAGAAACTATGTTCCTCAGTTGGAGGAACTGTGCGTACGGGAGCCTGGAGGAAAAGGAAGAAATAGGAAGGTGACCCTAAATACCAACAATCTGTATTGATCTATCACCAAACGGAAAGTGAGAACTTCCAGAGGAAACTGTAGAATCGGTAGCACCAGTACCATCAGTTCCAACCTCCAAGATTCCCTAAATCTGTCTATTTCAAGCCTTTTGACAATTACTCTTTAGCCTTCCCGGCTTTCCTGATTCCCTTGTTTCTGCGATTCCTGTATCCTCTGCAGTCTGTTTCTACAGCCCCTCCTAATGTCCTGGCTTCCTGCGATAATGACACACAGTTTTCTTCTCCCTCTGCTCCCTTCACAGCTTGTCCAGAGTAGGAGTTATTATCTTTAGTAAAGAGTTCTAACTGAGCACCTAGCACAGAAGTTTGAAGTTTCTTCTTTGTCTTTCTCTAGATTGTCTCCAAACTTAGTAGCTTTTGCTAAGATTTGAGGAATAGTCTATCCTTGATGCTTTATTATCCTTTCCTCAACTTGGGTTTGGATAATTGGCAAGAGAGCAGAGGTAAAGTTGATAAGACTAGAGTGTGACTTTGATCTCACCCTTTGGTAGGTCTACCACTGAACTTCTCCCAGATCGCCATTATAGGGGAGACTTCAAGTATGGTTGTTAGCAAACCTCTTGATGGGTCTCTATGCTCTCAGATCTTCTGAAGTTGT
The DNA here is from genome assembly GCA_031878705.1 of Tapirus indicus. NCBI lineage: Eukaryota > Metazoa > Chordata > Mammalia > Perissodactyla > Tapiridae > Tapirus > Tapirus indicus. The sequence goes on along the minus strand of CM062939.1, from coordinate 23,023,953 downwards.
GCTGGGAGGTGGAGGGTGAGAGGGAGTGGGTAGATGGCTCCCTTGGCAACTATGTCCCTTGCTGTGGTGATCTTCTAGATCTCCTGATGTGCTTGCTCCATCAGAATAGCAAAGTCTGCCAGTTGCAGAATTCCATGTGGTAGCCAGCGCACATCCACACACCGGGGCCGTAAACTGAAAACACGCTGCGGAGTACTTCAGCAAACTTCTGGGGAACACAGTACAGAAGATTTTAAATGAGCAATCAGCTGGTGAGGAAAGCATGTGAATTACTGGGAGTCTCAATGGCACCAGCTTTGCTCGTGATCCAAATAGGGAGGTTGGTTTTCTTTGCATTAAAACAAGAACCCTGCAATCAGCCATTTCTCCAAGGAGGACTGGTTCCTTTAGTAGAGAATTATTCATAGAAACCAATATCTGGGTGCTAAATGTGTTCAATGCCACTGGTCTGTCACTGTTCCCTGGCTATTCAGTAGACACACCTAGGAGAGGGATTTGTGTGTGTGTGTGTGTGTGTGTGTGTGTGTGTCTTAACTTTTTTAGTGAGATATAGTGATTGGCATATAACATTGTATTAGTTTTAGTTGTATCACATAATGATTTGATACATGTATATATTGCAAAAGGACTACCACAATAAGTTTAGTTAACATCTATCATCTTACATGGTTACAAATTTTTCTGTGTGATGAGAACTTTTAAGACCTATTCTCTTAGCAACCGAGACTTATTTTTTGAGAGGGAAAAATCTATATCCCTTTATCTTTCATATACCTAGTTATATGATGAGACCTCGTGTATTTAACAAACCTCCCATCACCACTCCCATGAACACCAACTCCTACCCCGCCTCCTCCACTGTGTAGAATCTTTCCTGAAGCTGGGAGGCCACTGCCAACCCCCAGTTTGGACATCCTGGTACCTCCCTCAAGTTCAAACCCACATGTTGGGCTACTACCTTGCATGGGCCCTCCTCGCCCAGCTCGGGCTGCTGGACCTGTTTCTGGAATGTCCTATGGAGCATCCTCTCACCCAGCTCAGGTTCTGACTTTCCGAGGGAAGGGAAGTGAAATTCACATAGGAAGAGAAAGAGAAATATTAAACTCTAACTGCACTTTTTAAAAACAACAAAAACTAGTTTCCTGTCATCCCCAGGCCAGGACTCTCCAACGCTCTCAGATTCAGTAATTCACTAGAAAGATTCTACATACTGTGGTCTTCCCGGCTATGATTGATTACAGAGAAATGTTGTCTACCAGGGAAGCTCATTACACAGTCAGTACCCAGAGTGTTTACTGGGGGCTGGTCACATAGGCAGCCTCTGTCTGGCACATACAAAAAATCCAGACTCCCAGAAGGAAAGCAGGTGTTCAGCATAAACCATATTGCTTGTAAAAACAGTTTAAACACAGTAAGTCACTCATCAATTCTGGGAATGCTGAGAGCACTCCAGAAACCCAAGTTCCAAGTCGCCAGCCAAGGGCCAACCTTGCACACATGCACTTGAAAGACAGCAGTTAGCCTGCCTGCTGTGTAAACTCTCCTGCACAATCATTGACCTTTATTTTTATTGAGGTATAACTTACAGTTAAGTGCATAAATATTAATTGACCTTCATAAATTTTACATCTGTCTCACTCATGTTACTACCACTAGATCAAGATATGGAACATTTCTAGAACTCCCAAATATAGCCACTCTTCAGACTTCTATCATTCTAGATGAGTTATCACTGTTTTTTTGTCTCCATGCAAATGAAATTATATAATATGTACTCTTTAGTGTCTTATTTTTTCCCTCTACATTATGTCTGAGATCCATCCATATTGTATATATCAGTAGATTGTTCTTTCCTATTGATAGGTAGTATTCCCATAGATAAATATACTACAATTTATGTATGCTTACTATAGTATTTGAATTGTTTAAAAATAAGAAAAGCTGCAAAACTTTTAAGAAGAAAGCTGAACATTTTTGTACAAGTCTGTGTTTGGACACAAGAGTCTTTTTTTGTTTCATTTTTTTGTTACATACCCAGCAGTGGAATTGTAGGGTTGTAAGGAATATATATCTAAACAGCATAGTGTGTGTCTAAACAGCATATTTTTGTTTCTGTTTTTTAATTATTCTGACAAGCTTTGTCTTTTACTTGAAGCATTTGATTGATTTATATTTAATGTAATACCTGAGAGAAGTGGACTACCATCTTGCTATTTGTTTTCTATTTGTCCCTTCTGCTTATTGTTTCTTTATTGCTCCTTTCTAATTTTCTTTTGGATTAACCAATGACTTCTATTATTTTGTTTTTTATTTCTCCTGTATTAGCTTTCCATGATACCTTCTCCTGGTGTTCTTTGAGAGTGTTGTTTTGTCTTGGCAGGCGGTTCAATTACCGCACATTGCCTTGTTTCCGTCAATATTAGCTACCAGCCTTTGCTAAGGGTGGTCGATTTCAGGTTTTTCTTTGCTCTTAGAGCATCATCTTCACTCCTGTGACAGGGTTCCTGTCCCTAGGACTTAGCCTTTCTGGAGTCTTGAACTGTGTTGTCATCACAGTGGCTTCACTCTGGCTGGGCTTGAACTTCAATGTCTATCACCACTGGGTGGCCTCTGAAATCCCTGCTTAGGTATTTGGATCTCCATTCCGTGGCTCCTTCTTGTAATCTCCATCAAGTCGCATCCCTTTTGTCTGTCCCTGCTTCTTTAACCACGCGAGACTGATGCTCTCTGGTGTTTACTAAATCCCTGGGAAGCACTTTGAAAATTGCCTTCAGAAATAAATCCTGAGAGAAATGGGACTCATCTCTTGTTCTTTCCTACTGCAAGGATCGCAGGCCTGTGTTGGTTTCTTTCTGATGCTGTGAACAGTTGTTTCATATACTCTGTCCCACTTTTAGAGTTATTGGTGGGGAAGCAGGTCCTATACTAACTTTGTATCATAGCCAGAACTGGAAAAAGGATTCTTGTTGCTGTAATAGACTTTTATAGTTTTTTAGTAATATTCAAGACTTGGGTATATGTTAACAGGTTTTGTTGTTGCTGTTTTTAATTTCCGACCCCATCTCATCTTACACAATTCCTCACCTGTGACACAGGATGAGAAATTAAATGGCAGAAATAGTGTCCAAGAAAGAGTAGGTTTGACTAAGTTTTAGTCAGAGTCAACAGACCAGCGTTCATCAGATATACTGAATTTGGTTATAAAAGTGCAAAGGGACTAAAATTTTTAAACAGCCTTTTCAGACCTTGCATTTCAAACACTCTTTCTATAGAAAAATTGATGCCTAAAATGTTAAATTAAATTTCTGATATCCATACATCTCCCCTGAACCTAAATGATAGCTTATCTCTCTGAAAAGTATTCTCCTAAACTTTGCAAGTATTAACACTGGAGATATACTTAACACTTTAAAAAATTCCATTAGCATTCTCTAATGTTAGAACAATAAGTATAAAGTCATATAAATATTGTAACTTCTGGTGTCATGTAAAGTGGATATGCCCTTCTTGTACTTAACAGTTCTTAAGGAATTTAGAATATACCTATCATAGTCACTCACCCCCCTTCCTGCCTGGTAAGCAGGACCCTGTCTTCATTTACTGGGTTTATTTTCTATTATCTTCCTGGCCTGTCTCCTTTGAAGGTACCCCCAGTTTTTAGTGTTCTTTCTTAACATTATACCCAGGTGTGGTCTGGGTAGCACAGAGAACTTCAGGACATTTTCTTAGCTATATTTGCAGACACTTCTACTAATGGAATACAATGTAATATACTATAGAGTAGTTACATGGCATCATTTCCTCATATGGTGCTTTTATTTAACCAGACAATTCAATAATTTTACATTTACTACTACATTATGAAGACCAAGTGCTTTTGACAAATTTCTACGTTTCATCTAGTTATTTTTGGTTCACTATTCCAGCTTATGATTGCACTTTAAATCCTAATTCTGTTATTAACATATTCATCATCCCCTCTTAACTTCTGCCAACGTCCTGTTGACTGCCAAGGTTTTTCTAGCAATGTTCTTTTAAAAATCATTGGTAAACTATTGCGTAATGTATGTTAAAAAAAGAACCAATGGCAACCCACCAGACTTTTATTAATTAATATTATTGCGATTAATTAAAATAATAGCATGATAAGAACCACTTTTCAGCTCCCACTCTCCATCAAACATTGTTTTCCCACATTTTATTCATTCATCTTCAAGAGAAAGTGTGATCAAGTGGCTTCTATATGTGCTATTATAGCAACTCTATAAAAAGTATTATTATTGAATTTTATACATGACTTATGTAAAAGGTGCAGCTTCTCAGCTAATAAATACATAGGATCCAGAATTTGAACCCAGTGTTCATTCTCTAAAGCTCTTGTATATGTATTATCTTGAACTGACTCCCATTAATTAAGGACTTTTGATTTTAATTACTATCGCCTAGTTCAGTAAGTTTCCAAACTTCTATTGGCAACCAGAATTCCATGAAACATTTCGGAAGTCACTGATGCACTGCTCTGTGCGGTATTTCTCCACAGATTAAATCATTCTTTCTTAATGTGTTTTCCATGGGACACTAGCCTTCAAGATGGTTCATTAAAAATAAATTCTATGTTTAAAAAAATATCAAATGATAAGTGAGTAGGCAGTCAACTAATTATATCCCTTCCCTTATGGGTTCTGAAGCAATTGAGAATTAGACATGGATGTGAAATACAGACCATAATATCCACCTTTTAATTGGTAAAACTGGATTGGAGAATACAACTTGGACAAAAAACCAAAATTATGCCTCTTGTGCTTTTAACTCTTAGCAGCTGCAGAATTGCAGGTTCTTCCCTTACTAGAACAGAACATGGCATGGAAGGCTTATAGCATATGAGACTGGAGTGGACATAACAATTCATTTTGTCCATCCCTTCTATGAGAAAGTGGATGCCAATAAAGGGCTTGCCTATGCTCTCTCAGTACTTATTCTATATCACCAAGTAAATCAATCACTCTTTTGTCAATAGACAGGGACAAGGAAGAGAGTAGGAGTGGCCTGCAAATATTACTCTTCTCTCTTGAAGACTAAAATAGGAGTCATGTTTATGCTTTCTATCGAAAATGTGGGAATTGGTGTAAAAGCCACCCTTTCCTAAAAAGTCATCAATGTTTCTTTCCTAAAAGAGTTTGAAAAAGAATTTAGTTTATCTGTCATTAAATTATAACATAAAGCCTCATTTAATGAAAAGATTGAAATAATATGCAGGTAGAGTGCTATTGGCAACCATAGATTATTTTATGTAGTCCATCTCTGGATGAGATGTGTAAGAGACACTGAAGGATGGAAAATTTTCCACTGTGGGTCTTGCATGTACTTGGTTAACATGTACACAGTTATTCCTCCCTAGCCTCTTGTATATGGCCTTAGGTCCTAACTCTGCCTCCCAACTCCTTCTATTAAAATGCCCAACCAGCAGTTGCTGATACTTGAGAATAATTTCTTCATTTTCTTAGAACTGTTTCTGACCAATTATCCCCAAAGCTAACTTAATTTCGTCTAAAATTCCTTAAAACCCTTGCCCCTTTCTCCCTAAAGTTAGAATGCTAATGCAATGGTGGTAATCATATTGCAATATATATGTATCAAAACATCACGTTGTACACCTTAAACTTACACAATGTTATATATCAATTACATCTCAATAAAAAAAAGTAAAATAAATAAATAACAAATGCCATTATAGGCTTTATTTATTTTAAAAATCTAAAAATAAAAATGCCATTGAGAATGACACTCACCAACCTCAGAGAATGGTATCGCTGAGAAGGGAGAAAGAAAAGTAACAGCAGGTGAGTTTTTAACCCTATTGGTAACACTCTATTTAAAAAACAAACTATGTAAATCAGTATGGAAACAATATTGCTTCTCATAAAACCCAGAAGGTGAATAGATGAGAAAATCCTGAATCATTCTCCAAATTCTTGAAGTATTTCAATAAAAACAAGTTAGGTATTTAAAAAATCTAAAATAAAATACAACGTTCCTAGCTTTTTTTTAAAAAAAACATTGTTATTTCAGGGAATGGATGTGATGACCATTCTGTATTACATTTTAAGATGCAGTTAAAACACTTGTAAAGAAGTTTGTAAGAGCCCTACATGCCCAGTGTGTTGAGAATTGGTTATTTCAGAAATGCACATAATGGCCACTCTGTAATGCACGTAGAAAAGTATTTTAAAAAATATGTAGAAAGAAGTTTCAAAAGAGGAGACATTTCAACTGACACCACAGAAATACATTGGCATAAAAACAGACACGTAGACCAATGGAACAGAATTGAGAGCCTGGAAATAAACCCACGCATATATAGTCAATTAATATTTGACAAGGGAGCCAAGAATACTCAGCAGAGAAAAGATAGTCTCGTCTAATGGTGTTGAGAAAACTGGATATTCACATGTAAAAGAATGAAATTGAACCCCTATCTTACAACACTCACAAAAATTAACGCAAAATGAATTAAAGAAGTAAATGTAAGACCTGAAACTGTAAAACTCCTAGAGGAAAATCTCCTTAACGTTAGTCTTGGCAACAGTTTTTTGGATATGACACCAAAAGCACAAGCAACAAAAGCAAAAATCAACAAGTGGCACTACATCAAACTAAGAAGCTTCTGCACAGGAAAGAAAGCAACTAGCAAAATGAAGAAGCAATCTATGGAATGGGAGAAAATATTTGCAAATCATATATCTGATAAGGGGTTCATATCCAAAATGTATAAGGAACTTATACAACTTGATAGCAAAAAATGACAATCTGATCAATAAACGGGCAGAGGAGCTGAATAGGCATTTTTCCAAAGAACACATCCAAATGGCCAACAGAAACATGAAAAGATGCTCAGCATCACTAATCACCAGGAAAATGCAAATGGAAACCACAATGAGATATTGCCTCATACTTGTTAGAATGGCTATTATCAAAAAGACAAGAGACAAGTGTTGGTGAGATGTAGAGAAAAGGGACTCCTCGTGCACTGTTGGTGGGAATGTAGATTGGTGCAGCCACTATGGAAAACAGTCTGGAGGCTCCTCAAAAATTAAAATAGTACTACCATGTGATCCAGCACCCCCACTTGTGGGGGTATATGGGAAATAAATGAAAACACTATATCAAAGAGACAACTCCATGTTCATTGACTCGTTATTCACAATTGCCGGGGCATGGAAACAACCTAAGTGTCCAGCAACTGTTGGATGGATAAAGAAAAAATATACAATGGAGCTTATTCAGCTATCAAAATGAAGGAAATCCTTTCATTGGCAACAACTTGGATAGATCTTGAGGGCATCATACTAAGTGAAATAAGTCAGATAGAGAAAGAGAAATGCTGTAAGATCTCACTTATACAGGGATTCTTAGAGAAGCTGAACTCACAGAGACAGAGAGTAGAATGGTGGTGTCCAGAGACTAGAGGGTGGGGAAATGGGCAGATGTTCAAAGGGTACCAAATTCCACTTATAAGATGAATAATGAGTTAGATGGGCATCTGATACACAACATGGTGACTATAGTTAACAATACTGGGTTACACACTTGAAAGTTGCTAAGACAGTACATCTTAAATGTTTTCACCATGCACACAAAAAAATTGTGATTATGTGAAGTGATGGAAGTGTTAATTAAACTTCTGGTGGAAATCATTTCAGAATAACAAATGTATCACATCATCTTGTTGAACCCCTTAAACTTACACAGTGGTATATGTTAATTATATCTCAATAAAGCTAGAAAAAAATTTGAAAAAATAAAAGTTAGAATGCTCCTTCAGTGGCTTTCAATTCTAGTTGACTTTCTTCCACAGATGCAGAAATCCATCCTACAAAATCCTGCCACACCGCACTGGGACTGTCACACTCTGTACGTGTCAGTGAAAACGAATATACACATATAGATGCACGTCAAGTGTTGCCCATGCTCTTCTCTCTGTAGTGCATGGCCTGGCCAACTTACTCTTTGTGTGTCAGTGTAAATATCAATTTTTTAGGAAAACTTGCTGACTACCCTCTCACACCTTTTGTAGAGAACTGGGTCTAATTTCATCGAAATATGAATTGTGTTTTCTCTCCCATGAATTAACCAACAATCAAAATGAAACTATGCCAGGCACAATATTAGGCTTTGGGGGCACAGTGTTGTTATATAGGTACCTACAATTGTTTTTATAGTATATAGCAAATTCCATATTTCTGGAGGCTAATATATGGATTCATTTAACAAATGCTATATAGCAATTACCATGTGCCAGGCACCATTTTTAATATTTTAAAATATTAACTCATAATAACCCTGTGGGGTGGGTACTATTGGATATACCTATGGTAGGTGTGTGCCCATTTTACAGATGAGGAATCTGAGGTGAAGTACATAGAGATCAAGTATCTCCTCCCCACCAGTAAGTGGTAGAGTCAAGATCTGAGCAGGGAGTATCTGGCTTCAGAGTCTGGGTTTTCTACCACCATGTTTGGCAGCTTGCTACCATCTAGAAACAGAAGATCCTTTATTCTTACTTATGTGGGATTTAGCATTATAAGAAAATTGCAAATAACAGGGCTCCTTCTACAAATAATATTTTAATAAATTTGGGATCTTAATTATCAGTTAGTGAAATAAGCTTGCAAATAAAACAATCTCATTGTAGTGTATCTTACGTCTGTTAAAACTATGACTGTGAGGGGCTGGCCCAGTGGCATAGTGGTTAAGTTCACCGGCTCTGCTTCTGTGGCCTGGGGTTCATGGGTTCGGATCCCAGGTGCAGACATACACACTGCTCATCAAGCCATGCTGTGGCGGTGTACCACATACAAAATAGAGGAAGATTGCCACAGGTGTTAGCTCAGGGACAATCTTCCTCACCAAAAAATAAAACAAAACAAAAAACTGCTCCCGTGAAACGCTGCTATTGAAACTATGGGAAGTTTATATTTAAAACGTGAAAGTGAGAGGTTGTTCCTGTTTGTGTTTAGTAGTGAACACTTAAAAATTCAATTTAACTAGAAAATATTTATGGGATAATAGGACAGCTTTAAATTCTAAAGGAAAAAAATATCCAAGGACTTACCAACGAACAAACCAAATTAAAATAATAAAACTATATCTGAAGGAAGAGTAAAAGCCAGTCTCCGTGTGAAAATGTTCCAATATGCTAATTATGTCTTGAAGTATGTACAGAATGCTAATATATCCTTACAAACCAGAATTCCGAAGATGAGTACCATATAAAACTGTGATTGACTTTGAGCGTAAGAGTCACAACATAGTGTAATTTTCCTCTATAAATGCAACTCAAAGTACATGATGGATGTAACATAAATGAATTTACATAACACCACTTGATGATGTACAATGCCAAGTACTCTAATGCAGTTTTGGAAAAGTGAAATATTTATCACTTAAAATTGTCAGTTATTATATGCTTTCAGACCAAACTAACAGTCAGTAGAGCGCATCCTGCGTTAATGGAAAAGCTGTATTACTGAACTGCAAAAAAAAAATCACTTTCATAAAATGTTTATTTCTTCTGTTTTTCTCTTCTTTATTTGAACATATCTGAGTCTGTTTGGTCAGTGGTTTTGGCAAAGAGACACTTTCTAAATTATTTGTTCCTGTTTCCATTGGAGCTTATTTAGATAAAAAATACAAATTAGGTAAAGCTTAAGGTCAATATTTTCTTTTTTTCCCCTTTATAACTGCTTTCTCAAATAATCTAGGCATTCATATCTTCAGGAGACTAGTTAGAAAGTTAGATAAATTATTTCATGCAGGTTTGAGACATAATTACGGCTTAATGTCTATTTCTTCTAAAAGAGTATTGGGGTTTTCTCATGGAAATTGAATATTTTAATGCAAAACAAAAAGTTAGTACTAATCAAACTTGAATGTACAAAAAAATCATCTGAGAAATAATTGTTAAAATGTAGAATCCAAAACACCCTTGCCAGATAATTTTGACTCAATAGGTCCATGATGTGGCTTCTGGAAATGCATGCCTCCAACTGATCCTACTGTACATGGGCCAATGGCTACACTCTGAGAAAGACTATAGTAAGAAAGGTGGACACTTCTGACACTATGAGAAGGGAATACAAATATTTTTGGCAGTTTTTGTTCAAACATCTTTATTATCAAACTGATGTACGGGAATACCTTTGAACGTTGCCACTAAGAGAAGAATTTAACCTTCATATCGTATTTTTTATGTACTAGTGGAAGAGCAGTATAGAGTAGGTCACATCTCTATGTGATATGGCATCAGATTTTAATTGTTGCATAAAAAATAGGTGGTAGAATGAAATACTCTATTGTTTTGCACTTGTATACTTCAAATTACAATAATTTATTTGTCTCTTATCTTGCTAAAACTCAAATTCTATAAATTATTTGTAGAATGGAACCATTGGAGTTTATTTTCCTACGACAATTTTCTGCAACAACTAAACGTAAAAGCAAATGTTATAACATACACACATGTAGCTTTTAGAATATTAAGTAACAGATTTGTCCACGTCAGTTCATTTTCTCAAATGATAGTTTCTCTACACGAGTTGAAGTGCACTTTCTCTTGGTGTTTCCATAATAGGATTCCTGCCCTTTTCAGTCACCCAATCTTCGGCGTGTTGTTGCACCACTTTTAAGGTGAATTTTCTATGCCCCTACTTTGCACATAAATGAAAATGCAAAGTTCAGTGCTCTCCTTGGAGGTGAGTAAAAATAATAGACTTCATCCACTCTACATTTCAAATACATCTCAAACTGTCTTTGACATATTGTGAAAAATTAACGTTTCATATTTTACTTTAAAAATCGACTTTGTATTTATATTTTTTAAAAACACACACCAGATATTTTACGTGTATCATTATAATACACTATAATACATACACACAAATGAATTTAAAAAGTACTCTAAACAATATAGATTTAGCCTAGTTTTTATAACCCATTTATTTCTCATTTGAGGATTTAGTTCTCATAAATATCACAGAAGGCAAGTTATAGCTCTGCCCATTTGGATACTTTGCTTAGTAAATGCTCCTCTTAAGTTACAGTTGTGAGATGATGCTTCGAGAGTATTCCAAAAGTAACTTTTGCATACATTAATCTGTTATATTATTGGAACAATTACGATTTCCCTAAGATTGACATCCTTTGAATACACTATCTGAGGTCAAAGGCTCTATTTCTCTAGAACCCAATGCATATCTTAATTGAAATTAATGCTTTTTTAAAATTTGAATTGAATTGAACTTATGAAATAAGATGATTAAATCTGTCATAAACTTGAGATCGGAGGAAAATTTCCTCTTCCTAGGAAGACTGCTACCACGTGTTTCAATAAGTTTTCATATTGTAATATCCTTCCATGAAATAATAATTAATATAAATTATGCTTTTTGTTATTTTAATAATTTTGAACATATGTCAGTTATTAGCATAGTGGATTGGGGGAAAGGGGAAATTGAAATATAATTTTCAGCAGCTTATATGAGGTCATATTTCCATTTTATGTTTAAATCTACCCCAAAATCCACTATTCATACTTTTCAGACATAGTTTAAATGTTATCTACCAATATTATAAGGCTTACAAATCAGTCTGGACTAAAGAAAACTCTTTTGTAATGCTCATTAATTTTAAATTTTTAAAAATATTTTAATATTTAGGAAATAATATTATTTTACTTTATACTTAAAGTAAAATGATAAATTGGTTGTGAGTGGAAAATCCACTCACTGGCTGTGATACTTGAAACTCAGTTGAGCGCTGTCAGTCATCCACTTCTACAATATTTCCCAGGACCTTCTCTAAAACCTTGAGTACAAAGAGCAGATTTTCCCAGACAGAGAAGAACTTTGGCAAAGTGTATATGACAAATATTTACCATTAAATATGAAAATGCTGACTTTAATTGCCTCTCAAATTTTGAGAGTAATACCTAACGTGGACTTTCGATATGTAGTATAGAATTCACCAAAGACAAATGTTTGCATTTGCTGTTTCCCAAACTAAACTTTCAAACAGATGAAATAGAATAAAAATTCAAATGCTATTTTCAATGTAAGTGACACTACATAGTAAATTGGGGGGCTGAATAAAATAGCCTTATGCACAGAGCAGATGCAATATCTGCCCTGGAGGGAGAGCGGAAGTACTTACGGAAACACACACGCAAATTTACTGGATACGTATTCATGCTGCCTGGTTGACCTAGAATATTATGTAAAGTTTCTTGTCAAATTATTCATGAAATATGGATATTCCTGCATTTTGGATGGAAATTCAATCTTAGAAGATATCAACAAAGTAGCTGATTTCATTAAAGAGACAGAAAGACTAGCACATGGAGAAATAAAACATTAGAACTACAACTATCAATATTTCATAACTACAAAACATCTTATCAGAGCACTGTGTTTTGATAGATTTCTTTTAGCTATCCTAGATTTTAATTTGAGAAGTAATTAAAGAGAAAAATTCAAATAATCACCCCTGACCATGCTCCTAATTTAATTACCTGCTGGCCCAGATTCACACTGAAGTCAAGAGAGGAAAATTAAAAATTTCCTGCCTTGAGGTTAAAGTTTTCAACATGAAAGGAAATGCCAAATTGAAAAATATATTTAAAAACTATCACTATAACTTCAAATCCATTCAATAAAGTATGTAGAAACTGGACAGCTTATTGTTAAGAAACAAATGAAAACAAATGACTCTCAAATGAACTGAATTTTTAAGACAAATTTATTATCTTATGAAAAATAAACATTTAAGAAGTTCAAAGCTTCATGATAAAACTACTTTGTAAAGAATATTAATAAATTCTGTTAAATAGGAAGAAAACAGAGGTAGCCCTGGAGATGGATCATAACTGCTCATTTATATGGTAGTTAACGTGTGTGCTAGTTACAGTTCTAAGAGTGTTACATTTTAAAGCTGAAACTAAAATACGAGAAGCCATAATTATTGTCATTCTCATTATATAGATGATACAATGGAGACACAGAAAGGCCAGGTTGCTTGCCCAGATCTCACAGCTGCTAAGTGGCTGAGCCGTGACATAAACCTAGGGCGTCTGGCTCCAGAGTCCATGCTTTTTCCACGATGATATACTGCTTCTAATGACCAGAAAGAAACTGACCAATGCCATTAGTGGTAGCAACACGTATAATTGGGAATTGGAGGATAAGTAAACTAAGATACATTAGTCTAGTTCTATACGGCAAGTACCTCATAGACTCAGCTTCAGCCTGCTGCCCACTGTTTCTCTCGAACTAGGTCAAACAAAAATTGAGTTTCTAGCTTAAGATAAAGTTTCATCTGTGGGTGTTGCATAACTTCTATTTTTAATGATAATTTTGATTCGGTCTGCTTCAGGCACAAGTCAAAGAGAAGCTGTGGGAGGAAGAGGAGAAGGAAGAAGAAAAAATGCCATTCTAATTGCACAAGTCATGCCAAATCAATTTTTGAAGACGCAGACTTTTAGTGTGTTTGATAAAATCTGACTAGGATTGTGAGGCTTCTGCTAAAAAATTAACTAGAGGCCAGTCTTCTTTATGGGTGAGAGTACAACAGTGAATAGAAATGGAAAGTGGAGGTGGGAGGGAGCAAGAAAAAAAAATTGGTGACCACCATCATGTGAATTCATTCAGTAGACATTTATTGAGGACCCCTAGATGCCAGGTCCCTGACTTCATGGCACTCGTAGTATAATGGTGAAGTTCTAATATACATTATCAAAAACTTGAAATTAAAAATAGAAAGACCTATGGATGGTAAAGCCAGCCCTGGTGGTCTAGTGGTTAAGATTCCGTGCTCTTACTGCTGTGACCTGGGTTCATTTCCCAGTAAGGGAACCATACCAACTGTCTGTCAGTTGTCCTCCTATGGTGGCTGTCATGATGAAAGCTATGCCACTGGGATTTCAAATAACAGCAGTGTCACCCATGGTAGACAGATTTCAGCAGGGCTTCCAGACGAGACAGACTGAAAAGAAGGACTTGGCCACCCAATTCCAAAAAAATTGACTATGAAAATCCCATGGATAGCAGTAGAGCATTGTCTGATATAGCCCTAGAAGGGACGAGGAAAGCACAAAGACCGGGCAGGGTTCCCCTCTGCTCTACACAGGGGCACTAGGAGTCAGAATCCACTCGAGGGCCCTAACAGTTGAGCAAGCATCTGCAGAATTAAGCATGAAGTAGGAGAATTGTGAAGGAAGTGTGTCCATGGAGAGGTGAGAGTATGTCGAATGCCCTGGAATTAGGTGGAAGCAGTGAGGGCTTGAAGACTGTCCCTCTGACCAGATCACAGAAAGCAAGCCACATTATAGATGAGGTATGAGAGGAGGTGGGTAAGGTCCAGACTCTGCAGAGCTTATAGATTTCCCTGCAAGTTTTATGTATTTTCTGGAAGCAATAGGAAGTCATTCAACTCATTCAAAGAAAGTATAGATGGAAGAGCATGTTTTGATTTTGAATTTTAAATAGATGGCTCTGGCTTTACTGTAGTAGAAGAGGGAATGGATGAAGGAATGTATGCAGATAGGGATTAGAGGATTAATTCAGTAGTTTATGTGGAGAAAATGGGGAGAGCGAGAGGAGAGATTGATATGACATTAAAATGTGAAGTTAGCTGTCCTGGAGTCAGGCTTGTGTGACAGGACGGTACAGCTGCCATGCAGATAGGGAGCAGTGGAATAAGACAGGGTTGCTTCTTGTTTTTTAAATTAATTTTTACAGAAGAGTGTGGGTTTATTTTGCATATGTTGAATCTTGAGCGAATATGCTGAATCATTTCTGAGGAGATAAGTCAGCATTGCATATACAAATCTGAAAATATAAATGTGCACGTCATCTACTTATGGTGAAGAAACTGAAGCCGTATGCACAGATGCAATTACTGTGAAGTGGTCGTGAAGGCAGAGAGAAACTATGATCTCTGCCTTGAGGAAACCTAATATTTAATATTTGGTTAAGATAGGCCAGGAAATGAGACTGAAACGTTATGAGCAAGGATGTAGGAAAACCATGTGAAAACTGTTTCACAGAAGATAAGAAGAGAGTGTTTGAAACAGGAAGTAATACTAAACATTATATCATCCATATAACACTATATAATCGTGCAGGTGAAGAAAGGCAAGAACTACAGCATGACTATTGAATTGACATCAAGGAAAACTGATAAGCATCCTAATAATTGTTTGGGATCGCTGATGTGAATTAGGTCTCATCTGAGAATGCCAAAGGCTTGGAGGTGAAGATATGGAGATTCTTTTTATGAGTTTTCTTATGATAAAGAGGAAAATAATAGGGCAAAAGCTGACAGGTGATGCAAGGTTGAGAGGGTTTCCTTGAAAGTTTGAGAAAACTGTATCATGTTAAAAATCCAATGGGGGCCAGCCCAATGGCGTAGTGGTTAAACTTGTGTGCTCCACTTCGGTGGCCCGGGGTTTGGAGGTTCAGATCACAAGCACGGACCTACGCACCGCTTATGAAGCCATGCTGTGGCGGCATCCCACATATAAAGTAGAGGAAGATGGGCACAGATGTTACCCCAGGGCCAATCTTCCTCAGCAATAAAGAGGAGGATTGGCAACAGATGTTAGCTCAGGGCTAATCGTCCTCACCAAAAAAAAAAAAATCCAATGGATCCACTTTTGACATTCCAGCAGACCAGATAAACTACAAAACATCCCCACTTAAAAAATAAAAATGCCTAAATGCTTTATTTGCATTTGCTATATAAAATGGATTATATATATATATATATATATATATATATATATATATAAATATAAATACACTGTTAGCTTGTGGGGAAGGAGGAAACCCTCTTCAGAGAGAAGAGCCAGATTTCCCAGACCAGCACCAACAGAAATAATGTTAAGGCATTACAGTGAAATTCAATGGGAAAAACAAACAAAAAATCCTGAAATTAATTTGTAAAGGTAAATTATGGTTTATACTTACATATATTTTTATATATGCACCTATAATAAGACATATGCAATGTAGCATTGATGGTACACAGAAATGAAATGAACTACAGTTTAAATTAACAATGTTGAGTCTAATAAACATAAAGCAAAGCAAAAAGAACCAAATTACAGAGAAATATAGTACAGTATGATAGATTTTTAAAGAAATGATAAAAACCTGTAAAACTAAACAATTTATATAACATTGATTAATATATACAAATACATTTCAATGTACAAATATCAATATATATATAACTATAAAGAAATGCAGAGCCAGCCCTGATGGCCTAGTAGCTGAAGTTTGGTGTGCTCTGCTTCGGCAGCCCGGGTTCAGTTCCTGGGCATGGAACCACACCACTTGTCTGTCAGTAGCCATGCTGTGGTGGCAGCTCACATAAAAGAACTAGAAGGGCTTACAACTAGAATCTGCAACTATGTATTGGGGCTTTGGGGAGGAAAAAAAAGACAGAGGAAGACTGGCAGCAGATGTTAGCTCAGGGCGAATCTTTCCCAGCAAAAAAAACGATTGTCCATTAGAAACCATTCAAATGAATTCACCTTTTGGCCTTGTATATTTCACCTACCAAAAATGAAAACCATATATTTTTGACCAGAGATTATATACAAACACACCACTCACATACAAATATACACCCAACTCCCAGAAGACGTTAGACTTAAATATGTTTTACTTTAAACAAAACATTTTCCATTTCTTTCCTTCTATTTGAAACATGGCAATGTCTTGAGAATCAAAGATCTTTGTACTTTTTCCTTTGGATGAAAACCAAGCTTATCGTTTTGTTTACAAGCAGAAAGCAGTAAATAATTTTTAAAAAATGAAATACTTTAAAAGAAATGAAATCATTATCAACCTGCTGAATAAGGAAGCAATTTATGTTGTCCTGAACCACAAAGGTCTTTAGAAACAATGAATAACCAGCCTAATTGCCACTGAAGTCATTAGAAAACACATTAAAATGTTTACTCAGGCTTACTTAACAACAAAACACAATAACGGGTAGATTTATATATAATGAGGGATTCTAGTTTATACACAATCTGACTCTCAGTCCCAAATCCTTTATGGCCTCTACATGCTTTAAAGGTGAGCCCTATAGCTGCAGTTTCTAAATTCTATACTCTTAAGCCAGTTTTTCACCACCGTTGAATATTTGCAAAAGAAATACACAGAGAGGACACTGTACACAATGCCTACTTTCAATTAATGGATGAGAAAACCCACAAATGTTTTCCTGCCTTGACGAGCTGGGTGAAATAATAGGAACGTAATTACTATTATTATTGACAATATTCATTGAATATTTTCTTATGATAGAAATTATGCTAAATGATTTACATGGACTAACTCAATCCCTTCTCAGTAAATAAGCATTTTTATCATCATCTCTATTTTACAGTTGAGGAAACTGAGACTAAGAAGGTTTAAACAACTTGGAAAGTCCGCATAGTTACCAAGTTACAAGGCTGAGACAGGAACCCCATTCTCTAACTTGAGCACCCGCACTCTTAATCCCCATGCTGTCCCTTATCATTCAGATTTGTCCTCCAATGTCTCCTTCACAGAGACGCCTCCCATGACCACTCAGTCTGAACATAGCTACTCTGAGTCCCTCTCAACAGCATGACCTTGTATATTCTTCATAGCGCTAACCATTACTTGTAATTACCTTGCCCACTTGTTTGTTTATTATCCATCTCCACTTTTCTGTGGCAGACAACACCCTACCTATCACGTTCATCACTTTTCTAGTACATATTAAGTGCTCTGCAAGTACTTGTTACTTGTTGAACAAATAAAGGAGCCATTTGGTGCGTATTCACACCAGATAACATTTATTAGCTTCAGCTCCTATGTGACCAGCTACCAGTATATTTTTATACCTAATAATTTCACAGATATCTTCAATGTAACGTGTCTAAGAGGGAACTCATTCCTATCGTCCCAGTAGATAAAACTATTAAACTTTTATTTCTGAAGTTTTAAACCTGAGAATCATTTTTGTCTCTCTCTTTTTTTCTATCCCAACACATTTGCAAAGTAATAATTAGTGTAGATTCAGCCTTTCAAATATCTCATGGCTCCTTCCCTGTCTCTCAACTCATCACAATGTCTATAGCTAAGGCTACCATTGTTTTTTGCTCAGATTTCACCCACAGCTTTTTATGTCCCTGGCTTCGGGTGTAACCTGCCCATAATCTATCCTCCACACAGCAAATTCTCCACGCTGCAAATTTATTTAGCCCAATAAACATGGAATTCCTGTGTTTACAACAATTTGTAGGATCTACATTGTTCTCCGAATGAAATCCAAATTATTTTAACATAGCTCATGAAATTTTCAAATCTAAAATTTCTAAATTCTAAATCTAAAGTCTATTTCTTCATTCTCTCTAGCCATCTTTTAGCGTTCCCCATCTTACACTAAACAAGCTGTACAGAGTAGTGGCTGAGACCAGATTTCTGATTCCACTTTCCTAGGTTCTAAATGAAGACTCATCCACTTCTTAGCTGTGCAATATGGACAAACGACTCAATCTCTTTGTGTCCCAGATCCTTGCCAGTAAAATGTGGGGAGGTGATGGATGGTGATAATGATTACACCTACCCATTAGGGAGTTGTATTAAATGTGTAAATAATGAAAAGCACAGAAATATTTACAATGATTTGTAAATATCAGCTCTTTCTATGTAGTTCTAGAGCCCTATTTTTAGTTCTATGAACTATCTTATTGTCTTATACCCATGTGTTTTGCAATGTTAACCTTGCAGAATTCTGTCTACAAACTGCACTTGGTCAGATTATCTCCTACTATCATTCAGATGTTAGTATAGATATGACCACTTCTACTGAGCCTTTGTTTACCTCTCATTAGAAGATTGGATGTTTCTACCATGGGGTCTCTTATAATGCCCCTAAACTACTCCATATCTGTAAGTACCTGTCATAATGTTTTGTCATTGCTTATTTCTTGTTTTTATGCCTCCCACAATGTAAGTTTCTTGAACTTGGAGACTATGCATTGCCCAGGAATATATATAGTTCTAGCATAATTCCTTATACTAAGAATATACTCAGTCAAATGTCTGTTAAAACCAATCCAAAAGAATTCACATAACAGGCCAATTGCTAAAAGAAAAAATTCCATATAGAAGCAAGATCTTTTCATATTACCTCTCATTCTCATGGAATTTTACAAGGATTTACTAGGGGTGGAAGCAGAGCAGCACAGATGATATTGATCCTTATTCCCCCCATCTTCACTCCGGGACTCAATTCTAACAAAATAATGGGTATCAATTCTCTCCAGGCAGATAAAATATTGGCAATGCATGATTTGGCTTTTTCCCTAGCAGGAGATGTGCTATTCTGACACTGATTTTGGTTCAGGGGCTAAGAGGTCCCAAAGATTGTAATATTGCCTTAAGTGGAAATGTTGTTTGTAAACAAAGTTATTCTTGAATTGTGATAAGACCAAAAGAAGCTGTGAGGAGATACAATGCATCTACTTCTGCAATCTATGACCAACTTACTTCTGCTCATTTTTTGTAAAAAGTAAGTTGAGACATTAACACAATCTTTCTCTGTAATATTACATCTGTTTTTGTGTGAGTGAGATGGAGAGAACCATCTCTGTACAATTTGTATTGTATCTAAAATAATGCGAGAAATTAACTATTACTGTGTGTCATGAAACTCCTCAATAAGACAATATGCTATGCCATGTGAAATGATTTATCAACTAGAATGGTAATTCTTTGCTTAACAAGGTAATATTGCTAGTTTTGTTGAATTAGTTTGAGACCAGTGACCTCATTGTATTATACGATCAACAAATATCTGATTATTTTCAAGGTAAAAACCTTTATTTTTGCTCATACTGCACACATTTATTAATGATTGAATTGAAACTTTAAAATCCCATTGATATAGATGTTATTAAATCTATTTTATAGATTAATAGACTAATGCTATCCTTTTTTAAGGTTATCTTCCTCTGCCTCCTCCCTCTACTCCCTCCTTCCTCTCCCTCCCTCTCTTATCTTTAAGGAGAAATAATACCAGTCATTGACAACAAAGTCCTCCATTCCAATAAATTTAATATTAATCTTGACCCTTTTCCCCTCTAATTTTTATTACAATTTCCCATCAATTGAAACATCACATCCACACAGCCAACCAAAAAATTCATTGATTAGAGTTAAACACAGCACTAAAGACAGTATTGGAGCTGTGGAAAAATATCATGTTTTCCAGAGCCTTGTGTAGTATATAGCCTGGATGGGAAGATGAACATTACCTAAATTTTTAAATATAAGAACACATAATGACACATTAAGTATAATATGTAAGGAAAATGAAGCTAGTTACTAGAGATAATGGGGGCAAGATTGATATTGATTAAGTTCATGAAAAGCTAAGTTGCATTTGAGGTAATGCCTCCTGCTTGAATCCTCTCCTTCATCTCATACCCCTTAGATTTTAATGTCATGATGTATTCTTATTTTTTTCAAGCCCCTTCTAACTATTAAAGATTAAGATGGACATTTTTAACACTGTTTGTATCCAAGTCTCCTCATTTAACAGTTTGTGTATTTAAACTCCTTCAATGATTTTATCTTTCACAGATAAAATACAATATTTTTAAATTCCTCTCTCCAGCCAAAGCTAAGTGCAATTTATTGCAATTAAAGAGCTGTAGGACAAATGTAGGGACAAGAATAAGAAAAGGAGGGCTTCTTACTACTTTTTCTCATTTTATTTCTCCTTTAATTTTTATAATAATACGACTGCTCATTTCAATTGTAAAAAAATAACACCAATAATGTTTAGATAGAATTCCACTACAAGGCAGCAAACAAATATAAAACTATAGCTTTGCAAGATACTGTCTTCATTGAATGCCTCTGTTAATTCAATAGTTTGCTTCCCAGAGTGTTTTGAATATTGTGCAAATCTAGTCTAGCTTTTAGTAAGAGAATTAATTTAAATATAGAATGCCTCTTGAACCGGTAAACCATTTTCATTAATGACTTCTAAATAACAGATTAACAGGCAAACACTTAATTACTGTCTTCTTTTTTAATCAGGCAAGCAATTCTAATACAAACTGACAAGGCATTTATTTAGGAAGCTACTTACTTTAAATAGTCACTGACAGTTTCAAAGATTTTCTTTTAAGCCTATGAAACTTACAGTAGAGACGAAAAGCAAACAATAAATTTGAATGATAATTGAAAAAAAACCTGGTTTCATTACTTTCCATTTTCAAATTTTCAAATTTCCACTGTAGATTGTAGAAGTCTGAGGAAATGAGATGCCATGAACTAATGAAAAATGGCATGAGTTATGGCAGAAGGATCTAGCCTAAGGAAAACCAACTTCTCAAAAGGTCTCAAAAGCGAGAGTTATTTTAGCAACTGACCACAAACTTGAGATCTAGCTGTCAGCCTTTTCTTCTGTGAAAGCTGGACTGGTGGTATGTCGATTTGTGGGCTCAATCTCTCAAAGCAGGATTCACAATATCCAATCCCACAGAGATTGTTGCACAATCTCAGAATGCCAATAGTAGATTTTAATACTATTAAACTTCATTTGAAAATGATAGTAGTGTCCTTTGGCCAGTGACTTTTATCCCTATTGGTAAGCCTCATGGGATGTGCAATTATAGTTGAAATAAGATACACAGTTATATAATTTGAATTTTTATTAGCATCAGGCTACGTATCTGGCTACAATCATTTTATTGACAGAGGTAGCAGGACTCAACTGACTATATAAATGATCAAAGCTTCTACAAATATGAAAGTTTTACAGACCAATGGTAATGTCCATGTTGTGGACAATGTGGGTAATGTGCACATTTCCAGATGTTACCTTAGTTTATACTACAGCATTACCAAGGGAAACCAATGTACCTATAAGGAGCTAACTAAACAAATGTGGTAGACGTTGGCCATTTTTATGGCTCCTATCATCTCTTGAACATTCTGCCAGGTTTTGAATAAATCCTCACTTTATGAGATTTTCCTCCCAAAGTAGAAGTCAGAGTTCGTTAGCCCATCTTCTCTGCCACTAGGGATGGACTATGCCTTATGCTTTTCTAAACAGATACACCACTGTGGGATTTCCTTTAGAGGGGGCTACATGGGGAAGATGATGAACACGACATTTATGTTTGGGAACACACGTGTTGGGGGTTCTTAAAGAACAGTGCTTGTGGAGCTCCTGGAGTCTGGTCTCATGCCTCATTAATGCCAGTGATGTTTCCTCCTGGTGACACAGATCTCAGACTGTCGTTTCTTATTGTTTCTAGGTACATATCTTCTAGCTAGTTTTTCTCATTTCCTTGAAGATTTTGTGAACTGCCTAATATTCTCTAATAAATTATTTTTTGCCTGTACTGTTCAGAGTGGATTCTGTTGTTTGCAACTAAGAATCCTGACTGACATATCCAAGTTGCACAGATTTCAGCTAGTCTTCATTTTTTCCCCAAGATTTCAGGCTAACATTGTTTGACTGTAAAATCAGTGTGTATGTCTGTGAGTGTGTATTGCCTTAACAACCATCCCATAGAAACAAACCAGTTGTCCACTGTCTTCAACAATCTGATATGTTTAACTTG
The DNA here is from genome assembly GCA_031878705.1 of Tapirus indicus. Taxonomy (NCBI): domain Eukaryota; kingdom Metazoa; phylum Chordata; class Mammalia; order Perissodactyla; family Tapiridae; genus Tapirus; species Tapirus indicus. The sequence continues at coordinate 23,001,275 of CM062939.1, read as the reverse complement.
GCTTCTTTGGGAAATTACTAAGATATCTTGAGAGTTTCTGTGTAGTTAGCACAGCTTATTGGATTCAATGGTTTTTTTTCACAAACTACTTTTATTGCTCTCTGAATTCTCAGGCTGATCTCCCACATGCAGTGCTTGTAATAAGTTTATATATACGTATATGAGAATACACACACACACACATGCATATATTTTAGAAAACTCTCTTTCCTTCTTTTCACTTCCTATGTGAAATAAATATGGTTCCTATTGTGTAAGGGTATTTCTAGTCATGCAAATATATTTTTAAAAGCCATATGTGTCGAAATTCCATTTAGATACGATGAAATAGTTCTGTAAGGATTTCAGTTGCTAGAAACTTTAAATTCTCAAAAAACTCCTTCAGAATTTCTACAGGGACTTTTATCTATCATTTGCTTTCCTCTTAAAGCTTTAAAAAATTTCTTAGAGTGGCTGCATTTATAATAATAATTTTTTAAAAGTCCAACAATCATGAAATAAATATTGAACAGTATTGTTGCGAGTTTTTGTTACACATATGTAATATTTCAACCATATTATGGATTTAATCATTTCTCTCAACTCAGTTTTAATTTGAACACTAAGTGTTTATGTGAAAAAAAATTGTTTATTTCAACTAACTCATAAATGATCTTGTATAACAGACTGTTTCTCAGCATCTTTATTTCTAGATACCATCTAATTTAATTATTTTACTTTGCTCATTAAATAAAGTTATAGTTCTTCTCCTAAATACATGAGTATCTTTCAATGCATAGCTTAATAAAGCACATACACTGACTAGGTAGATTTTTGTATTTAAAAATAATTTCAGAAAATATTTTTCAATTGAAAAAAAGAGATTTGTCCTAAACAGTAAATTGCTTAAGAACATACTGTATTATTTTTAAAATAAGCTTTTTATTTTAGAGCAGTTTTAGATTTACAGAAAAATTGCAGATAGTACAGAATTCACATATGCCCCACACATAGTTTTCCCTATTATTAATATCTTACATTATTATGATGCATTTGTCAAAATTAAAGTTAATATTAATAATATAATAATTAATATTGCTATATTATGATTAACCAAATGTATACTTTATTCTGATTTCTTTAAGTTTTATGTAATGTTCTTGTTTCTGTTCCAGGACCCCATGAATATTACCATATTACATTTAAAAGCATTAAGTTTCTCATCATTAAGTCTGATGTTAGCTGTAGGTTTTTCATAAATCTTCTTTATTGCATTATAGTAGTTCCCTCTTTCTGGTTTGCTCAGAGTTTTTAATCATGAATTGGTGTTGGATTTTGCCAAATGCTTTCTCTGCATCTGTTGATAAGACTATATGACTTTTCTCCTTTGTTTGTTGGTACAATGGATTACATTGATTTAAAAATGTTGAACCAGCCTTGCATACCTGGAATAAATATTATTTAGTCTTATTGTATAACTCTTTTTATACATTGTTGGATTTGATTTGTTAATATTTTGTTGAGGAATTTTGCATCTATTTCATGAGAAATATTGGTCTATAGTTTTCCATTCTGATGATGTCTTTATCTTTTTTTGGTGTTAGGGTAATGCGGGTGTTGGGGAATGAGTTAGGAAGTTTTCCCTCTGCTTCAATTTCTGGAAGAGATTGTGAAGAATTAGTATCTTTTCTTTCTAAAATACTTGCTAGAATTCACTAGTAAAAATATTTGAACCTAGTGCTTTCTTTTTTGGAACATTATTAATTTAATTTCTTTAATAATTATGGGGTTATTCAGGTTATCTATGTGTCCTTGTGTGAAATTTGGTAGTTTGTGTCTTTCAAGGAACTGTTTCATTTCATCTAAATTATCAAATTTCTGAACACAAGGTTCTCATAGTATTCCATTGTCCTTTTAATGTCCACGGGATCAGTAGTGATGATTTCTCTTTCATTTCCGATATTGATAATATGTGTCTTCTCTCTTTTTTTCTTGCTTTGTCTGGGAGAGGTTTATACTTTTATTGATCTTTTCAAAGAACCATTTTTTGATGCCACTAATTTTCTCTATTTTCATTTTGATTGATTTCTGTTAATTTTTTGTTTCTTTTCTTCTACTTCCATTAGTCTTAAACTACTCTTCCTTCTCTAGTTGCCTAAAGTGCAAGCTTAGAATATGGCTTCTAGATCTTTCTTTTGTTCTAACATAGGCATTTAACTCTATAAGTTTCCTTCTAAGCATTTTTAACTTAGTTCAAAATATTTTTAATGTTATGTCTTAGAGAATTTACTCCTCTATTATTATGTACTGCCCCTCTTTATTCCTAATAAATTTCCTTGTTGTGAAGTCTGTTTTGTATGACATTAATATAGATACTCCAGCTTTTTTTTTCCATTAGTGTTAGGGTGGCATATCTTTTCCATCTCTTTACTTTATATAACAAGTGGGTTTCTTGTTGATAATATATAGCTGGCTCCTTTTTTTATTCCACTCTGGCAATCTCTGTCTTTAATTGGTAACTTTTAATAATTCACATTTAATGTGGTTATTAATATAATTGGATTAATATCTACCATATTTGTAACTATGTTCTATTAGTTACATTTGTCCTTATTCCCCCTTTTTTCTGCCATCTATGCTTTATAATTGAACATATTATAAAATTCCATCTTATCTCCTCTCTTAGCCTATCAATTATATTTCTTTTTAAAAAGTCCTTTAGTAGTTGCCTTAGCATTTCCAATACACATTTTTTAACTAATCTGAGTCCAATTTGAATTAACATCAAATCGCTTCATATGTAGTGTAGGTATCTTAGAGTAATCCCAATTCCTCCCTTCCATCTTTTATCATTTTGATGTCATTTACTTTACTGATCCATAAGCTATAATCTTCTCATGCATTGCTACTATTATGACTTTAAACTGTTGTCTTTTAAATCAGTTAAGAATAAGGAAAACAAAATTTCATTTTTCCTTCATTTATTCCTTCTCCAATGTTCTTCTTTTCTTTATGTAGAGCAAGTTTCTGACCTATACAATTTCCTTTCCTCTGAAGAACATTTTTTAACTTATATTGGGGGGCAGGTCTGCTGAAGATGAATTGTATTCATTTTTTCTTTCTACTTTTGATTGATCGTTTCACTGCATATATAATTCCAGGTTGGGTTTCTTTATTCCAAATATTTTTTTCTAAATACTGTACTGCACTCTCTTTTTGTTTTCGTGGTTTTTGACATAAGTCCGGTGTCATTTTTATCCTGGTTCCTCTAGAGCTAAGGTGTTTCCCCACCACCCCTGGATTTTTCCAAGATTTTCTCTTTGCTTTTGCCTCTGGCTTTCTGTAGTTTGACTATGATATACCTAAGTGTAGATTTTTTTTTTTATGAGGAGGGATAGTATTTATTCTATTTGTCATTATTTGTCATTAATTTTGAAAAGGGCTCAGCCATTTCAAAGGACTTCAAATACTTTTGCTTCATTCTCTCTTTATTTTCTTTCTGGTGTTCCAATTACACCTCTGTTACATTTTTTTTGAAATTTTCACTCAATTCTTAGATGTTCTCTTTTGTGTTTTGGTTCATTTGTTTGTATTTCTCTTGCATTTCAGTTTAGGAAGTTTCAATAAACTATCTTCAAGCTCAGTGGTCTTTCTTCAGACACTTCCAGTCTATTGATGATCCCATCAAAGGTATTCATTTCTGTTACCCTGTTTTTGATTTCTAGCATTTCTTATTAATTCTTTCTTAGAGCTTCCATCTCTGTTCATGTTGCCCTTCTGTTCTTGCATGTCATCTACTTTTTCTGTTAGAGTCCTTAAAATATTAATCATAGCTATTTAACATTTCATATCTCATAGTTCCAAAATCTGTATCATTTGAGTCTGCTTCTGATGCTTGCTTTGTCTACTTAGAACATGTTTTCCCTGCTTTGCAATTTTTTGGTGAAAGTCAAGCATATGCCTTTAGTGTGCGGTTTTATGTTAATTTGACTGGGTGTTGGTCTATGTGAAATGTTTGCTGTAACTGTAGGTGTTAGAACCTTCAAATGCCTCTAGTTTCCTTGTTTTTCTCTCTCTCTGGACTTATCGTTTACTTTTACCTAAATTCTCATCCTCAGAGACAGTGTGCATATTGCAACTATTTCTGTTGTAAACTACTGTTATTGTTTTAGAGTCCTGTTTATGTGGCACTAAGGTGTGGGGGATGGAGGGGAAGCATTCAGTAATCACAGGATTCCATCTCGGCCTTTTAGTGGGCCTGTGACTCTGAAAAGTGACCTTCACAAGTGTTTCTTCAGTAGTAGAGAGTTTTTCCATCTTAGATGAGACAAGAATGCTAGAGGGGCCTGGAGCAAGAAAAATGCCCTCTCCCTGACTGGGTTAATGCACTAGTAAAGTCTTTTTCCAGGAAATTAGGTCTTTGTTATGGAGAATGCTGGATGTATTTCACAATGATGACTCTTCCCCTTCTCCTGCCAGAAACAGGAGGGGATCTTTCTCTGATCCTGGAAGTGAGAAATGTGTGGGGTTCCTGGAAGTAAAACCCATAAAAGGGTGGGGTCTTTCTGTGACTATGGCCCCATGAGTTTTGTACTCTCATTCTAGTCACACTCAACCTTCAGCAATTTGCCAAAACTACCGTTTAGGGGCCAGCATCATGGCTTGGTGGTTAAGTTTGGCACACTCCACTTCAGCAGCCCAGATTCGCAGGTTTGGATCCCGGGTGCAGACCTACACCACTCATCAGCCATGCTGTGGCAGCGACCCACATACAAAATAGAAGAAGATGGGCACAGATGTTAGCTCAGGGCTAATCTTTATCAGGCCAAAAAAAAAAAAAAAAAGAGAGAAATGTTAGCTCAGGGCAAATCTTTCTTAGAAAAAACAAAAACAAAAAAACTACCATTTATGTGTTCCTATTAGTTTATGGCTTCAGTGGCTGTGCCCCCCACAAGCTTATCTCAACTGAGACTGTCTGGATTCACCTATATCCAAATCTCAGGGTGGCAGTTGGTCCTGGAACTTGGTTCTCTGACAGATCCAAGAGAAGTCATTAATTTTCAGTTTGTTCAGCAGTTTCTTATTGTATGGATGGGAATGATGACATCTAAGTTCATCACATGTTAAAGCTAAAAGAAGAAGTCTGCACACATTAAATTTTAAAATACCAAAATGGTAAAAGAGGTTTATTATTTCTTTGTCCATCCTGGTTCCATATAACTGACAGCAGATTAAAAAATAATTACTGTGAACTTTTATCTATTTAGACATTTTGTCAGTCAGAATAAATATTAATTGTTACTAGTTTAAATTTGGAAAGAAACTTTTCCCAGGATGAACAACTAAGGCACTGCTCTAATATCTACCTAATACAGAAAGTGTTACAGTTGCTAATAGAGCCTTACAACTATTCTTATGACATTTACAATCTATGTTTTGTTTAAACAAAATTTTGTTCACTCATTCATTCACTGATTTATTCACTCAAATTGATCATATCTCTTTATTGTATCCATATGACAAGATGGATTTTAGCTGACCCTACTGAGGTAATTATTTCACAATATACGTAAATTGAACCATCATGCTATATGCCTTAAACTTATACAGTGACATATGTCAATTATTTCTCAATAAAACTGGAAAAAGAATTTATCATGTACCTCTCTTGCCTGAAACTGTTATAGGCACTTGCAATACAGAAGTGAACAAATATTTCTGTAACAGAGTATCTGTAGCTTCTCTATGTAATACACAGAGATAAAGACACATCTTTCAGTTCTCACTTCTCATCTCACAAAGACCTTTCAACAACATTTGACATAGTTTTAGGGCTGGCTACATAGTTTATAGGTGCTTGTGAAAAATGTGGGACTCCTTGTTCAAAAGGCAGGAATAAAATGCCTTTAAAGGTGCTAAAATAGAAAGTTTTATCCTTTCCTCTACAGTCTCTCTTGATTTGTCATAGCGTTTTTTGTTTTCTATTTAATGCCTTTTCCAATACAGAAAAGTTAAAAATTTAAATTACTTGGATGAATTTTACCACGTATATTCACATTGTTCAATGATAGTTTCAAATGCAAATATAAGAGCTTTTAATTCTTATGTAGAATCATCAAATTTATATGCACTAGTAAATAGTGCATATAATTAGTATTTTGTTGCTTATAGATGCATACGTATTTTGTTATTTCTAGAACAGTGGAAACATTGTAAAATCAAACTAAACTGTTTTTATTTCAATTCTTGTTCCACACTCTACCAATGCTCTCTATCTTTGATTTAATCATAAGGAAGGACTGAAAAAAAAGGAATTATGGATTGTGCTATCTTTCCACTTCCTCATATGTCATCATTTTCTTTTTTCCAACTTTATTAAGGCGTGGTTGACACATAAAATTTTTATATATTTAGGTTGTACATTGTGACTTTTTAAAATGTACTGCGTGATGACTTACTGCCCTATACATTGTGAAACGATTACCACAATCAAGTTAATTAATACACCCATCACCTCACATAGTTAGTTTTTGTGTGTGTGGTGAGAAGAGTTAAGATCTGCTCTCTTAGAAGATTTCAAGTATATAATACAGTATTATTAACTATAGTTAATAATAGTCACCATAATGTACATTAGACCCCCAGAACTTATTCATCTTGTAAATGAAACTTTGTACCCTTTGACCCACATCGCTGTCATCATTTTCAGCATTAGTAGTTGACTAATGCAGGGAAGTAACACAAGCAAGAAAGAATATGATAGATTTCCTTTGCCATTCATGCTTTTTTTAGAATTCTATTGTCTTCTTCCTGCTTTGAGTCAAGTTCTTATTTCGACAGAAAGCATGGCCCTCTGGACTGTCAGCATGTCTGTTTATTCAGCCATAGATGTAACATGCCTACCTTGTATTCACTTTGAGTTTTGTTGCAGTTCCACACAATGTGGGGGCCACTGGACTTCTGTGCTCAGGGGACATTTCAAAAGCTGTAAGGAAATGGTGAATGGTGGGCATTCATGTTCTACATATCTTCTGTGTTCATATGCATGCTCCATTCTTCCATTGTACTTCATTTATGAAACACAAATTCAAAAATAAAATTATTAACAATTTCATGATGGTGACAGCAGAGTGTTAAACAAAGCATAGGGCCCTTCTATGCCCCCATGAGGCCAACCATGGATCACTGGTCACAAGTTCTTGAAACATTTTTGTCTCTTGGCTTCTGGACCCCTGCCTTCCTTGTATTTCTCCCACTTCCTGATTTCTACTTATATGTCTCAGCATCAGCCTTCATATCTTTTCTCTTCTCCATCTATACCCAGTCTTTAGGGAACATCATCAACTTCCAAAGCTTTGACAAAGCTGATGACATCTAAATCTATCTATCTAGTCTTGAATTCTGCATCAATCTCCAACCTCGTGGATCCAATTAGGTACTCAAACTCTCTTCCACATATATGTTCCACAGGCATCCCAAAATGTGCACGGCCAAAGCAAAGTCTTGATTCCTTCCACAACCTGCCCTTCCTCAGTCTTAGCAATCAGGGAAATGGCATGTCTGTTCTCTCAGACCACAGAGGGTGGTGTCCTTCTTGACTTGTTTCTTTCTTTGGCACCACTCGTCAAATCCATCAATAAGTTCTTTCAACTCTACATTCAAAATACTGCCCCAATCTAAGAACTTTTTATCTCTACAGCTGTGACTTGTAATACCTTAGTTTAAGCCACCATCATCTGACACTTGAACTACTAAACCAGTTTCTTAACTGCGCTTCAAGAGTCCTCCCTTACCCCAAAAGGTTACTCTCCAGTCGGCTGCCAAAACAGTTCTGTTAATAAATAAATCAGATAAGGTTACTTCCCTTCTCTGGACCCTCCAATGTCTACCTTAGTATCAAATTCAAAATCCTTAGCAGGTTCTACAAGATCCTGCCTCTTCTGGCTCTCGCTCCAAATCTATCTCCATGTCCCCACTCTGTTCCAATTTCACTAGCCTGTAGTGTGGGATTCACTGCACAGCTAATGAAATTAAAGTTTGAGAGCCCCTTCGTTTGCACATACCCTTTCTAAGGCCCTGAGAGGGGCCCTGATAATATACCCACATGATTAGAAGAGAGATACTTGAACCACAGTTGGTTGGGGCTATTGCCTTTTACACACCAACTTACCATTTTACATATCCACTCCTGCCAGGTGACAGTGGTGAGGTTCCAGGATATAGTCATATGAAACCCATTTTCTTTACCATCAATAAAGACGCAGGCTATGTGAATGCAGTCTCAGATAAGAAGGTTCCTGGAAATCCATTTCTGCTGCAGAACAGCAGATAATAACTTGACTACACATAGAAGTAATTGTGAAAAAAATGTGTATACCACCAAACACCTACTCAGTCTCCTTATAGCCAGATTCCAAAAATGTGGCAATCCTGCCAATCAAACTTTGCAACACAGGGACAGTGATGTTTTGCAAACTCAAATGGAAATAAATTGAAAAAAGGATTTTAAAGTTGATACTGCGTTTAATGTAAATGAAAGACGTTTTAAAACATTTCACCAAAACAAGTGAGAAATTATAGATTCTTGACTTGACGTATACATACATATATATATATATATATATATAGTACCATTTTGTATTTAAAAATTTATTATAAAAGAACCGAGAGAAAAGTTAAGAAAAAAATTTACAGTCTCTAAAAGGAAAGTGATAGGAGTGAGTAATGAAATCAATTAAATTTTTTTTGATATCAAGAAGCAAAATGAAAAAGAAAAAAAAATCATATGCCCCCAAAGCAGTGATTCACAGAAAGACAAACATTTTGAAAAGAAGTAATGAATTGAGTCTTAAAAAATTGTTTTATAATCCAACTAGTGAAGAGGAGAGAATAGTTTAAATAGAAGGTGGAAAAAATTTAATTTCCTGCTGATTTAACATGAAATATTGCTATTAACAAAGATAATATAAAACTGACAATGTAGCACTATAGTGAGTCCACATCCATGACAAACTAATTATTGTCAGTTCAAAGAGTGTTAACAATAACTCTACAAAAAAGATTAAAATGCCCTGAGATTTTACAGCTTACATATGAAAAGAACTTTATAGAAGTTCCCAAAACTTTGACATTTATCTTAAAAATTCACATGACATTTACAATACCTCTTTTAAAAGTGAAAGACATTTTTCTAATCCTTCAGTAAAGAAAAACAAATTTTGATCAACTATGCTGGAAAAAAGAATGAATTATCTTTCCATTCTCTCCTTAGAAAATTATTGCCATATGGGAGGTGTTCAACAGTATGCAACCAAAAAATGTAGAAAAATCATACAAAAGGGTTTCAGGCAGTTAATTAATGAAAAATATTATGATTTTCTTGGATTTTGTAGTTGTGCCATTTAATAACAATTTTAAAATTTCTAATTTGTAGTGATTTGTTTCCTCACTTCAAAGAAATTTTCATTTTTGTAACTAATTTTATTTTGACATTATTCACTTCTTTTAAAAAAGGTCAAAGTTTCAGGCCCTATCAAATCTTGACTTGTCCCAGGTGGCTCTCTACTTTGTTGTACATAAACTGCAATTGTGGGTCCATCACACTGGGGGCCCCTGCCCATCATCCAAGGAGACTTCCATGAGGACCAAGTCAAAATGGCAGCTCTCCCTCCTCCCTTCCAATCACCTTCTTTTTCCTTATTTATGCTTTATCATTTTCCAAAGATGATGGACATCTCTGGCACTTATCATTTTCCATAGAATGTAAGGTCAATGATGGAGGTCTATTGTCTAACTCTCCATCCTAGAACAGTACCTGGCTTATAAGCTATTAGAAAAAGTGAATCTGGAACATAAGAGATAACATATGATACCCTTTTAAGTACATTCTATATGTATTTGTGCATATATTAATATATATCCCTTTTTACTCTTATACTACTACACATAAAATGAAGTTCACAGTAGAATTATAACACAGCAAATTAGTATTTGGCAAAAGTTTTAGAATATCATTAAGCAACCATATATTAACACAATTATTCATGAAGTACTGTACTAGGTCTTTATTTAAACATGAATAAAATGTAGGCTTTTAAATGGTCTGTACTCTACAAGATTATAGTGCATAATGGGATACAAAGGTATACACACCCACCACATACAGAAATCAATTAATTGTGTATTGTAGTAAAATTAATAGAGTAAGTAATTAATAAAGTACAATAAGTTCTTTTAATAACTTGGGGAAGGAAAAAAAAGAACTGAATTTTAGCCTCTTAATCATTTTATTGCACTAATGTGATTTGGAATATTTTTTATTCTGCACAGACTTTATTTATTTTTTAATAAAGTTGAATTTTATCTAAATGTAGCTCATTTGTTACTGTCCATTCCTGGCTGAAAAAGAGTAGGGAGGAGGGATGGATTCATCAGGGCCAGTATACTTCCTAAGACCAAAGTCTTTGGGGAGAACAATATAAAAGAGTTGCAGCATTTTAAATATGGAATGGGAAAATGGGTATTTTTTTCTCTTCAATATGCGAAGTGATGTATCATGGAGTTATAGACTATTTATTAAGAAAAAATTTCTTTAATATTTTGATAATATGTGAACTCTACATAAGAACCTTGATTATGTCTATATTGATCTTTTTGTTATTGTTAGTGTTGGCTTATTATTATTATTATTTTTTCCTGGGAAAGATTCACTCTGAGGTAACATCTGTTGCCAATCTTACTCTCTTTTTTTTTTCCCTCCCCAAAGCCCCAGTACATAGTTATATATTCTAGTTGTAACTCCTAGTTCTTCTGTGTGAGCCATGGCCACAGCATGGCAACTGACAGATGAGTTCTGGTTCTGTACCCAGGAACCTAACCTGGACTGCCGAAGTGGAGCGTGCTGAACTTTAACCGCTAGGCCATCAGGGCTGGCTTAGTGTTGGATTATTAAAGTAGCATTTTGGAGTAACTCTGCTCTCCACCCACTTTCTCTGAGGGCTTTCTTTTGTGGAATGAAGCAATTAGCAGATACTTAAAATGTTACTGCTGTAGAATTCAATATCTAATGTTGAGTAGTAATGAAAGCTAGAGTGTAATTTTGCTTATTAAGGAAAAATAACACAAGTTTGAATACCAGCTCTGTCACTCAGTCAGCCCTGTGAACTTGGGAAGTTTACTTGACACATCCAAGGTTTATTTTCCTTGTCAGCAAATTGAGCTTAATAATTATACTTTCTTCAAAGGACCGTTGTAAGGAAGAAAGCAGATCATCAATTTGAAGCACTTAGCATAGAAACTTGAATATGGAAAACTGTCAAAATATCGAGACATCATCCACTAAAATTTAATTTTGATATGCCAAGGGAAAAGTCTTATTTGTCAGCTGTCCTTGTATATCTATAGGTAAATCCGACAGTAAGGAAGTGTAAAACTTTGCCTGCCCTGGGAAGTGATTTGAGCAAGAAAGCCAGCAGAGAAAGCAATGCTTGCTTGGGATTTTGGATGTTATGTTTTGCGTCAAAGAGAGGCACTGGTATGGTGTGATTCTTGAGGAAAAAAACACAAGATTTGAGCTGTATTTTGTTTCTTGAATAAAATGGGGATAAGCAGGTGTTACTTGATGGAGAATAGAAAGTAACCAGTACATTACGGCTCCTATTTAATCTTAGCAATCAACCCCTCCCCCCCACACACAAACATACACACTCACATCTTATTTGGGATGGGGCTGTTTAAAAATTGCATGTGGGATAAGATGTAGGTGACAACGTTAAGTCAGAGACTCACCTGCTATTTTATACTATGTTATGCCTTCTCTGTAAAACCTAGATAAATGGATACAGGTGAGCACCATCCTGTACATCTGGAAGGCCAGATGCTGACTCTATCGTGATGCTGCTGCTCTCTCTGCAGCCCTCTCAAGGGTAATGACTTTTTCTCCTATATCATTCACAAGACCATAATCCACTGGGCTCAGAATGGAGCAGGGGTCTATCTCACTTTTTATTGCCATGTTAAGATGTGGCAACTCTTTCTCCCTTAAAATATACAGCATAGAAACTCATGCTGTGGTATCAAACCACTCACTTGGTCTCATCGCAAGTATCTCTGTGGACACCTGGGTAGCTCCGTTTCTATCCTGGATTCTCAACCCTGTTCAGTGTTATTTCCTGCAACAGTAATCCTCTTTCTGAATGACATCAGTATTCAGGATAATATTCCTAATTTCCTGGTCACATTAAGAGGTGAGAACATTCTACCTCAGGTGTAGGTAATAAGGGGTGAATTGCCTGTGGAAGATTTTAAAACAATAATAAAACTGATAAATTTGGTCTGCTTGTTATTATTACCACGTGGCAGAATTTGTGAACAGCAGCATTTCTGAAAATGTCGGTGGTAATACACCACTCCCTCAAAAAATCTTTTAATGGCCTACACCCTAACCAATTGTAGTTACTATTAGCTTTAAAATATAATCTATATTTGGCTTCAGATTAGCCTAGTTTTATTAATTTCCCTTAATAAGCATTTTAATCCAAATGGGAGTTAATTAAGAGGACTCCCATTTCAATACGGTTGACCCCACATATTTAGACTTGGCTACGTGTATTTATTGTAAGAGAGATTTCATAATGGTTTGTAATAATCGGGAATTGTTTGTGCTCTCCTCGCTCTTACATATACCAGTGTTAAAACAGTCAGTGATTGTACACGAAAACTCAATGAAAGAAAAATTTAAGTGACTGTGTGGTTTTTGGGTTTTTTTTTCATGTTTATTATTTTTGTGGTTTTTATGGTTATTACTTAAATTAATTTTGTTACGTAGAGATAAGGGTGTTAGAAATCCTCTCACCGGGTCTTAAATACACTAGATGAACCAGCACTTGAGCTTCTCTTCTCAACTTCCTCTTCTCAAAATATTTTTTCATCCATTCTAACTCAGCAGTCTATACAAGGCACAGCCTGGACATTTTTATTTCCAATAATAACTGTCCTTCACAATTTTACTTTCGAGTATCTACTTCCTAACAACACCTTGTATCTTTCAGGACAATTCCTGCTAGTACAATGACTCCATCGTTTTCCATCCACTTCAACGTGTACAATCCATTAAACATATCACTTTTATGTGCCTCTTTCCCCCTCTTTTAAAATATCCTTCTTGATCCATGTTTGGTTCAAAGTTTCATCATATAGCCACTCCCTTTTACACACACTTAACTCTTTATCTCTCTCTTTCTCTTTCTTATTTCCTTGTTAAAATTAAATGCTGGTTAAATCCAACCCTCCACCTACTTTGTGCATTGCCTTGGGCACCCGAACTTGCTGGAGGGGTGCGTTAGGACGCAGGATGCCCACAATCCTCACTTTAATTAATGACTGCTACTCTCAGCTCTGCTACACACCCCTGGCTCATTCACCCTCTACTCTGCAAGGTGACTCCTACCTTCTCCCTCCATCAATCTTCAACACCCCCTCCTCAGTCCTCTGAGCTAACCGGTTTCCTTCTTAACTCACTGAGAAAATTGTTGCAATCCTATTTCATAAATTGCCATCTTAACATCTCTCTCCCCACCTTCATCTGCCATTGTACACTTTGCCTCCCCTTCTGTTACCGTGGATGAGCTCTCTATATCCTAGCCAGGTCAGTTCCTCTTATTGTGCATGAGATCCTATACCCTCCCACCTGTCTCAGGAAATTGATCCAACAATTCTCCCGTCTTTCCCCTGCATCATAAGTTGCCCTCTCTGCTGAATCATGCCCATTATCATCAACTTTGCTAAGACACTGTTAGCTTCTATACAGGAGAAAACAATTCTCCCTTGAACCTATGTATCCCTCCAACTATCATCCCATTTACTCTGCCCATCTAACAACAAATCACCTTGAAATTTGGTCTATATTTGTATTCTTCAATTTATATATTCTCATATTTTCTTGAACTCATTCAATTAGGCTTTGCATTTACCACTGTGGGGGATCAGAATTGGCCACCTCAAGATGTGTCTCTCTACCTTGCTCTGAAGGACATTTGACCTCCCCCCTCCCAATTGTCTAAAGGAATTTGGGATGGGCCCAAGGACAGGCCTCACCTTGGAAGACTCTGGGTATCCATAAACCGGGAGGGTCTTTGCTGCAACCATTCTTATCAAAGTTTTGTGTACCAAACATTTAAATTTGTAAGGAAAATCTCCAGTTGTAAAGATATATCTTTCTCTGTAGGGGGAACAGAGGTGGATGACCTTATCTTTAGAAACTGGTCAGTGTGGAAGGAGAGGCCTTAAATCTGCATAATAACTTTATTGTGCTTTTCTTGTAATCCCTTGTGGCTGACACTCCCAACTCCCCCCCAGAATCCTCGTTTGTCTATATAAGAGGAGAATCTCCACCATTTTGTCGAGAGACACTCCCTGGTCTCTCCCATGTACATGTTTTATAAAGCTTTGTTTGATTTTCTCCTGCTATTCGGCCTCATGTCAATTTAATTTATAGCCCAGCCAGAAAGGACCCAGAGTGGGTAGAGAATACTCTTTCTCCCCATCACCACTTACCAATGAAATAAGTTTTATGATGGTCACTAGTGACTTTCATGTTGCTTTATCCAATGGTCACTTTTCAGTCATCATCTTGATTTCTCACACAACTGTATTCATTTCCTCCTCTTTGAAATGCTTTCTTCACTTGGTCCTGGAACACTCCTCTATCTTGCTTTCCACCTTACACTTTCTCAGTCCCCTTTGCTGAATCCTGGTATTCTCACAGATAGCCAAAGGTTAGACCTAGACCAAGTGTTCAGATCTAGAATCTTCTCTGGTCCGTCTATAATGTCATCAGCTGTTCTCTCTATAGCATCATTCAATCTTGTGATTTTATATGCAGTCACCTGGCTGAAGATACCCAAATGTATATCCCGAGGCTAGAACTCTATCTTGACTCTGGACTCAGCATTGTATTTGATATCTTCATTTTTATATCTAGTAGACATAGAACAAAACACAGCCAAAACCAAAATTCTGACTTTCTTTACATTAAAATTAACTGCTCTTGCAATATTCCTCATCTCAGTAAATGGCAATCTTAACATTTAAGTTGCTCAAGCTAAAAATCTTTAGTGAAGCTCTTATCTTTTTTTTTCACAGTCCACATCCAACGTATTAGCAAATCCTATAAATTGTACCTTACTTTTTTTTCCCCCAAAGCGCCATGGCCACTAACCTAGTCCAGGCAACCATAATTTCTCACGTGACTTTTTAAAAAAGCCTTCTAAATGATCTTCCTGCTCCCGTTCTCATTGCCATCCACATGACAGTCTGTTCTCAGTATGGGAGCCAAAGTTATTCTTTTAAGATGTAAATCAAAGCATATCAGGGGCTGGCCCAGTGGCATGGTGGTTAAGTTGTGTGCATTCCACTTCAGTGGTCTGAGTTTATGGGTTTGGATCCCAGTGCAGACCTACACCACTTCTCAGCCACGCTGTGGCGGCGACCCACATATAAAGTAAAGGAAGATTGGCACAGGTGTTAGCTCAGGGCTAATCTTCCTCAGCAAAAAAAAAAAAAAAAAAAAGCATATCACTTCCATGCTTAAACTCTCAATGATTCTCCATCACACTCTGAGTCACAGCTGCAGTTAATTCAGTGGCCCACATGGCCATACAGTTCAGGCCCCCTGCCACCTCCATGACGACCTCTCCTCTCACTCTCCTACCTGATTACACTGACAAGACCCACCTTCCCTCATTGTTTGTCCTTGAACACCAAAATGTTCCTAACTCAATGTCTTTGCTGACACTGAACTTGTGTTCCTCTTACCTTCATAGCTCCTCCCACAAATATGTACATGACTCCTACACACAGTTGCACTGCAGAAATATGAATGTGCCTGACTGCAAGGTGCTGGGAGAGACCCATGTAAGGTATTACTTAAAAAGATATATGCACTCATTAGCTTTCTAAAATACAAACTATTCTGAATTCTGAAACAGAGTTTGGTCTAAAAGGTTATAGATGGGCAATGTGTTCCTATATAAGTGTTGTAGACCCAACACCATATATATTCTCCTTTATGGGAAATTTAAGGATTTTTTCTCCAAAGGTAGGTTTTACTAAAGACTCTTTTTTTTTTTCTTCTTAAGGACTGAAAGTAGGACCTAGCCCTATGTAATATGCAGTTCTTCTGGATTTTACCTGGATCCTTATCTCAATTCTTCAGATAGCTTTGCGGCCCTCATTTTCAGAAGACAAAGTTGACATCTAAAATTGTATAACGAATTCAGTATGACAGAGCTTAAGAAAAAAAGCTAGAATTAAATACAAGGTAAAACTTGCTCCAAAGTTGATGATCTTTTCATTGTTCAAAACCATTTTTGAAGCAATTATGGAAAATATGCAATATGTATAAATTTCTTTCTTCTCAGTAGTAGAATTTAGTCTAAAATCTGTAAATAAAGCATTTTCTGTGAAATTAAGGCCATCATCATTAACACGAAATATTTTTTAATATTATTGTGAATCTCTTATATGAACAATATGAGGCCTTTTTTGGCAAGTGTTAGTTCCTTTTTGTGTCTACTCATCCAGCACAGAGGAATTCAATAAGAGGTTTGCCTGGATGAATGAAAGGCATTGGCAATGCAGAAATATATAAGATATTGGGCTTATTCTCAAGGAACATAAAAGCTATTGATAGAAACAAAGAAAAATCAATCTTTTGTTTCAGTTGAAGCTATGAGTTTCTGGCCTTGTCTTAGTTTGCATGTCATGTTATCATGAACAACTTATACTACCAAAATGCTTTATTTTGCTTATTTTCTTGACCAAGTTTCATCACGCATTAACTTATAAGCACATTCCACATATTAAAATAAATTCTACCCTAAAATTGTTAGTGATTAATTTAGTCATTTAAAACAGATATTTTAAAATTTTAGTTTATCTTTACATGGACATTGCATATTACTTTAATTTCCTAGATGTGCTTATAAAAGATATTTAGCATAATACTATTCATATCAATTTGATGGTGATAAATTGAACCAAGATTAAGTTCTGAATTATATTCTTTTCCTACTTTTCAGATGAAAATAAATATGTGAAATTAATTTCCTCTGCTTGAGTTTTACCTTGGTATCTATCTTATAAATTCATTTTCCCATTTTGTCTCCCTATTTCCATTTCTCCTTATGAAACTCTCTGTGGCATTGAGAACACTTTATTATAGATGTACAACGAGGCAATGCACACCAACCACTCCTGAAATTTCTAGTTTTACCTTTAGAGAGAGTAATATTGTAACAAGCAAATTAAAGAGCCACGAAAAAGTAAGGAAAACAAGTTTATGTCAAAGGAATAAATGGTAGCAATTGAAAATGAGCCACCTGTTTCTCATTAAGCAAACAAGTGGTGTGGCATATAATTCAGTGGCTGAAAAATGTATTTTGCATCCCAGGATCTCTTTTAATACTAGAATTTTAGGCTGTTGAAAATGATAGCAAGGGAACGATGTACCATAACAGCCTCTTACAGGATCTTCACTGTAGTGCAGAGGGATCCTCAAAAACAGGAGTCATTCATCAGGTGATTGTAGACAATGCTTCTTCTATTTTAATCCTAGAGTAATCAGAGAAGGAAATCAGTAGGAGCTGCAATGATAGAGGTCATGTCTGTTACACCTCTGCTGGAGCAGTGGTTCTCAAACTTTAGCATACATCAGAATTACAAAAAAGCCTTGCTAATGCAAAGATTACTGGCCCCATCCCCAGATTTCTGGCTCAATAGATTTGGGGTAGGGCCCCAGAATTTTCATTTGTAGCAAATGCAATGTCCTCAGGAGGTGTCAATGCTGATGCTGTTGGTCCAGGGATCACAGTCTGGGAACCAGTGTGCTAGAGAATCGCTAATGAATAGAGAACACATAAAGGCAGTTAAAGAGTTTTTGAAAGCTATTATTAAAATTAAATAGATGCATGGACACATATAACCATGCACCTTAAATAATTTCACATAATTAGAAAATTTGATTTGCATCAAATTTTAAGTGAGAGGTATAGTACCTACGTAAATGGATACCAACCTGCACATCAAACAATTCGATTCATAGCTCTAGATCACAGTGATTTTCATAGTGAATACACACACAGCTATTCCTGGTGCTTATTTAAACAATGCTTTGCCAACAATTACTCTCCTTTCTAATAAAGTCTATCTGAAATCCAAAGGATATTGTGACAGCAAATAAGATAATAAAACAACGCACATGAATATGGAACAGACATGTCCATATAAATCACACAGAAATTAAAAACAACAAAAATCTATGGTGGGAAGATTGGGAGATACAGCAAGAGGAAAAAGCAGGTGGGTCTCCCTCATTAGACTTTGATCTCCCTAAAATCAAGGCAGTGCTTTCTTATTCATGTAGCGCAATGTCTTCTATTCATTATGTAATGAAGGAATAATGTTTACTTTCTTGGCAGAAAAAAAGTGCTATGGTATCCATATTTCTGTGCAATAGTGAAGTTATATATAATTCACCCAGTCTAGAATCTACTCTTCCAAAAAATAATTAATTGTCAAATGGTCATCCAATTGCTGGTGGGTTAATGGAAGGTAATGTCAGGACATACACATCCAGTGTAGAAAAGTAGACAGCACTGCCTTGAACAGGAAAGCTACTGTTGCAAAATTAATTCAAATTAAAAATTATTCTATTGGCAACACACTATTTTATGGATATTAGTATAAATAGTTATTAAAACTAAGAAACTGATAAAATGATCTGTGAACAGATACTTAAACAAAGAAGAACTATTTTCTGCAAATAATGTCTCATTTCAAAGATATGACCAGATCGTTACACATAGTTGTAGGATAATAACAGTAATGAATCTTCCAATAAGATTAGCAGAATTAAATAAATAAAATCTGAAACAGATGAGGAAATTTTCCCACATTAGACAATCTTTCTCTAGATATTCATACTCTAGTTGGATATCTGAAGCAAGAGATGCCTGCCAATGTATTGAAGTCAATACTTCAATTTGGTGGGACAAGTACGTAGCTTCTCCAAGCAATGTTGCCTGTTCTAAGTGTATCTTTTCATTATTTACCAGTTATATCAATCAGTGTTAGCTACACAATAATTTCTTTAAGGCTTAGAACACACCATTCGCTATGCTAACTGCTGTCAATGTTACACATAAAAAAAAAAGATAATCCCGTCAAGCTCAAGGTAGTCTTTGTCTAGAGCAGGGTTGCAAAATAGTACAAACCAAGTCCAAATGCGGCTCCCAGCCTGTTTTCACATGGTCCAAGAGCTAACAATTTTTTTAATACTTTTAGTGGGTGTTGAAAAAAAAAGAATTATGTAATATAATAGAGGCACTAATTATTGCTACGACAGCAATCATAATATATATATATATACATGTAACAAATTAACATGTACCTTAAGTTTATGCAGTTATATGTCAAATATATTTCAATAAAAAATGTTCAACAGAGATAGTACGTGGATTACATAGTTTAAAACATTGACTACTTGGCCCTTTGCTTAAAAGTTTGCCAACATCTGGCCTGGAGATATGATTTTTTAAATGATCCATTTTAAAGATGATCCATCAGTGTGAGAAGAAAATATTAGAACTTCATGTATCTATGTATGTGCATATAATCTTATCTTTTTAATATTTCTGTGTATGCTTTATTGTGTGTATACTACATCCATACCAACAGACACTGTGTAATTTTAAATAAATAAAAATATATTGAATGTGCTAGTTCAACTAATCTTTTACTAGAAGTGGTATGCGATCTAAAATATTAATGACCCATTGGTCTAGATGTGTTGAACAAAATATGATTGCATATGAAATTATTTGAAACTAGCAAAGAGATCAATTGACTGCTGGTGATGATGCAGTTTAATAGGAATGCAGAGAATGTTACCACACCAGGCCCGTTTTTGCACATCACCCTGAAAACCAAACACCGAGATGACAAGATTGCAGCAGAGAAAGCGTTTAATAATCACAAGGCAACCGAGTGAAGAGATGGGAGAATAAATCTCAAATCCTCTTCCCTGAAAATAGGGACTCAGGGATATTTATGGGGTAGGGGGCAAGGTGATCTGATTGGAGGTGAAGAGAGGTGAGGTGATTGATGATCTGTGCAAGCATAGTCAGGCTTCATGCCTCCTTGTAGGAGGCATGTCCACAGAATGGAGGAATCAGCTTGCCCTGAGGGTGGAGTTTTAACCTCTTGACATCAAAAGGTCGCTTATTGGACATACAACTGTGTGGACCCAGTTAATGAGTTGGTGGTCTCAACCAGCCTGAAGTGGGCAAGGGGCTCCAATTCCAGAAAAAGCTCCAACACCCATTACCATGGGGTGACCCTGGCCCCAGGGAGATGCCATCTACAGGAGCCTAGTGGGAGTCAGAAAGCATATTGCCTGAACAGTGCAATTAACAATGGGTAAGTTTATCATGCAGATTTAAGTCCTTGCCTTCAGTTCTGATGAGTTCCTGGGTAAGGCCATTCCCCACCTTCTTCCTGGTACTGGGAAGAAGACACATTTACAAATGGAGATTTCCTTTACAATTGTAAATGCCTCTTACAAAGGGTAACCAGAATTAAGAATGGGCTTAGAAAGGACCCTCCCACATACCCAGAGATGTGTTTGGTGATGGCCTGTTCTGGGGGCAGGTCTCCCATCCCAAACTCTTTTGGTCAGTCAGTGGAGGGGGGTCAAAGTGTCTTTCAGGCAGAGATGTATTTTGAGGCGGCTAATTCTGATCCCTCCTAGTTACTAGCTGCTTAATCATCAATGGCTAACTCTTTGCTGGTTTCAAGAAGACAGTTATTGAGGCCTGGAGTTGTCATTTGGTGAAGATATCCATACAAGTTGCAGAGGAAGTGATGGTTTGTGATATAAAATAAAATTTATTTCATTAATATTGCAGTTTGAAACTATGTTTTTACCCTTTTCTTTCACTTAGGAAATTCCATTAACAGGTCCAAAAAGAAAAATAGCAAAAAAAATATACATCTCACAATGCCATTAGCAATATTAATCATCAACTGATTAATATTATAAATAATAATAATTTATAATTATAAATAATTAATATTAATACCTATCATCTAACTTTGTTTTTTGAGATTACATCTTGATAGACCTAACATATTTTCTCAGGGATAATTTTTAACTCAGAGGCAGTTTCTTAAACAGTATTTGCTAGTAAAAATTGATATGAAACTTTTGGAGGACAATTTAAATCTAAAAATTGTGCACATTTTCAAAACTAAATAGATTTAATTCTAGAAATCTGTGCCCTAAAAACAAACTTACATATGTACAAAATTACCCTAACATAGTCAAAGAATTGCAAAATGAAATCTTGTACACCATTGGAGCTCACATTTTATAGTTCACTCACTTCCTCACTGGCTTTATTATAAGTAAATCTGAATGCCTTAAGGCTTGTAAACTCCATTTTCAATAACTGCTATTTCCTAACACCTTAAAATATGGACGTTTTTGACGCTCCATTTGTTACTAACTTGGTTGAATATAACCACTTTATTTTGTACAAAATGCAACCAAAATTTAAAGGTCTTTCCAACAGTATAAAGCTAAATTGATGAGAAAAACAAAGAAAGATATACTTCCACTGAATTCTTTTTCTTGTATATTCATTATTAGTTTCTGACAAAAAAAAAACTGTATTTTGCTCACTCTCCCTACATATATATCAATGTTTTTAATTAAAAATATAGCCTTGAAAAAAATTGCAGGTTTTTGTTGTTGAAATGTTTAAAAAGTTAACACTGAATTGAAAACTAATGCATTCTTCGGAAAAACTGATTAAAGTACGTGACTATGTATGAAAATAGTTTTTCTATTTGTGTCAATTTTCAATATTTAGACAATGGAGAAGTCATTGTTTTAATGGACAAGGGCATACGTCATTTTACATTTTTATAAAATTACTTTTTGAAAATGAGTTTTCAAATAGAAATATTTGATGTGTAAAATTTGTTTATCACCTAAATATTTCAAAGCATTTAAAGATTTAACTGCATACTTGTTTGTGGGAGAGGAAAATTAAGAAAAAATTAAATAACTAACAAAAGCTTATCAAATACAGGATGGAGACTAGTCGTCAGAAGCACAGTTTGACCCTAATTTTATTAAATTCAAGAGAGATATCCATACGTGCACACGCGTGCACCTAAACCCACACACAAGGTTGGTGGGATATCAAAATGAAAATAGAATTTACCCGTGAATGCTAGGAGTATACTTGCCTTTATTTTCTCCTTCACATTTTCATATATTTGCTATCTTTTTATCGCCAATATCTCTTATCTTACCAATCTGACCAAAAAAATTAACAAACAAATGTATGTTTCTTGATAAATTGAGAGACATTGTATTGGTCTGAAGATTCTGGATTCAAACTGCTGGGTTAAAATCCAGTTGTCCCTGTTACCACCTGAGTAACCTAGGCTACTTACCCAACCTCTCTCGACCCCAGTATTCTGACCTGTAAAATGGAAATAATAGCAGTAGTTACCTCAAAGGATTGTTTTGTAAGGATAAAAGTTAGTGTTTATTGGATGTTTAGAATTATGTGTCATATAAAGGAAACAAAACATATTAGTTATATTATTATTATTATTGTCAGCCAGAAATTAATTCTTGCTTTACAACTCTTAATCTTATTAAAATTTAAATTTTTTATTAAGATTTTTATTTTATTCTATGTCATTTATACACTTTATACCGGTGAATGTTATATTTATATTATATCAAATTTTTAAAAAAAATAATTCATATTTACTAACACAGAATTTGGGGGATTATGTGCAGCTTTGATTTGTCCTAAACTTGCATCATCAATACCAGTATTTTCCTTTCATCCAGTTCTTTCTGTATTTAAGATTTAGTGCTTAAATTTACAGATCTGTTGGCATATTTTCTCCCAGACTTCTTTTCTAACCCATTGTCTTAGACTCTTTCTTTATGTGTGTCTAATGGTCCCACTATATATTTTGTGGGAGTAGCAATTAGGATTAAACTATGTATTTAGAGGTGGATGAATGTTTATTCTCTTTGCTTATTAATAAAAATATTATTAAAATCAGTCTCCATGAATCAACCTCAGTATCATCTTGTTTGTTCTGTCACTGTATGATAACAAGCCTAAATTCAAATATCAATCTATCTTGATATCTACATCTATGTTTAGATATAGGTGCTTTAGATAGTATTATCTAAAGTATTAACTATAAATAACGTAGCATGTATGTTATTTATAGTTAACCAATATCTTTTGAATGGTCCTGTAACATTTGGATAATTTCTCAAGTTATGTCTCTTGCCTTCCCAAGGTAGAATTGAATTAAAAGAGTGTTAAGTCAAACCAACCAACAATCAAAATGAATTCTAATTTCCTGGAAGCCTTCAGCTATATGAAAGGACACGGGTTGCCAAACTCTGGTCTGCGGTCTGTTTTTGTATGGCCAATGTATTAGTTTGCCAGGGCTGCTGTAACATATCACAAACTGAGTGGCTTAAAATAACAGAAATTCATTGTCTTCTAGAGCCTAGAAGCCCCCTGGTTAGGTGTTGGCAGTGCCATGCTCCTGTGAAACTCGTAGGGCAACCCTTCCTTGCCTCTTCCTGGCTTCTAGTGGTGGGGCAGCAACCTTTGGCTTTTCTTGGTTTGCAGCTGGGTAGTTCCAATCTCTGCCTTTGTCTTCACGTGGGCTTCTTCCTCAGTGTCTCTGTCTTCACATGACTATCTTTTTATCAGGACACCAGCCATATTGGATTGGGGTCAACCCTACTCCAGTATGACCTCATTTTAACTTAACTAATTACATCTACCATGACACCATTTACAAATAAGGTCACAGCCTGAGGTACTCAGGGTTAGGATTTTAACATAACTTTTTTGGGGGAGGGGACACAATTCCAGCCATAACAGCCAGCAAAGTAAGCATGGTTTTTACATTGTTAAGAGTTGTAAAATATTACTTTCTCTGCAACATACCAAATCCATTTCTGCACGGAGTTCAATTTGCTTACTAAGTGTACTCTATATACAAGAATTAATCATGATAGCCTATATTTTTGTTTCTAACTGTGTCATTGGTGCTACTGTACAGAAACAGATCGAACAGTGCCCTCTGATCGTGTTCTCTCCAGTGTGCTTTGTTGCTTCAGTCCACCTCAAATGTCATCTCCTCGTCACCGCTTTTCAGAATTATATTCACTGTTAATATCTAGTTTATTCAGTGTGTACTTTCCCAGTTGCCTCTAGTGTGAGATAATCATCCCTTAAAAATTATAAGCATTTGTTATTTGCATTGCTAATTTTATATATTTAATATCTTATATTCTTATTATTACCAGACACATACTCAAGCTCTTTACCCACCACACAAGAGGGTCCAACATAAAACTGGAACGCCAGGCTTATGGCAAGGAAAGAGTTTTTATTTTGGGTGATGTCAGCTGGGAGACGAGAGTGAGCCCTCAAATTTGTCCCGTCTCCTGGAAAGATGGGAGGCAGGGGGTTTTAAAGGTTAGAAGGAATGACGCTGCTTGTAGGGAGGGGAGCCTGTGGCCTTGCTGGTCTGGGCTTTGCCACCAGCCTGCATTTGGCCTTGTAAGGCTGCTGGCAGGGAGGAGGGTGGTGAGATAAGAGAATCGCAGGTGGGTGTCCTTGATGGATGGTGGATTCCATCGCCAGGAAGCGAAGGAGTTGAGGTCTGGGAAGCTTTAGTTTCTTGACATTCTCTGGATATCAGTTTCCTTGTAACAAACCTCAAGACCGGGTAATTAGCTAAAACTTCAGTGTGAGCCCAGTTTGAGGCCACCTGGGCTTTTAACAATTTGTAACTCCTATCTGCCTTGTGAAGTTCAGGAATAAAAAAAACCCGATATTTACTTATGAATGTAACTTAGAGAAGCAGGGAAAGAGGATGAGTGGTTTTGGTTTTAACCACATATGTGCTGGGTTTAACGTAGGGGAACTGATATCAGGGCCGGCATCATTATTACTCAAATAGGCGTTATTATACATACAATTTTGCATCCTAAAAGTGACAGGCACAATACCTTTTGAATAATAATTTTTCAATACATACTTTATTGATGACTCATTGAATGATGGAGGCAAAATACTGCATTGAAATATCCAGATAACTGTTTCATTTCACTAGATCGCTTGGCACAGGTACATATTGGATGGGTAAATATAAAACTAATAATTAGAGCAAAGACTCAGAAATTATGATACATTGTGTATTTATAAACCAAGAAAAAATCTGTTGGCAAAACTGGTGATAATATTCTTTTTTAACCTTCTTGTGTCTTTGTCATGCACATATTTATTTATGTTAATAATATTGTGATTTGCCAGTGTAGGACTTCCTCTGTGATGCTGGAATTTTTTTAATTTAAGGGGCTAAATGCACATTGCTTTGAAAAAATCATTTTACTTGAGCAATATAAAATTCTACGTAAATATAAAACTGATGGTAAAAGGGATAATAGGTATTTATAAAATTATACCCAAATTCTCATAAGGCAAAATCACAGATTTAGATAATGATTAATTCCACAACTGGAAAGATCTTTTATAATCTCCTTTTAAAATAAAAACAATTAGTAGTTGATTCTTTATCTGTGGCAGTTATGACACTGTGTAGCTAGAGAGAATTGAAGATAAAATTCTTCATAGTGCTATTGAAACCTAACAATTTTCCGGGAACATTGTTTGTGTTCTCTTCCTTACTATCTATACTTGCAACTTTACCCAATCTCAACCATTTCCCATTAATTCTAAGATAGCTAATTCCATAGCATGCCTCTAAAGAAGCCATTTACATTTCACAAGCAGAGAAATCAGTTCTCAGGATGTTTCTATATCATGACAGCAAGATTAGTTCAAAAATGAAAAATTCAGACAATCAACCAGCTGTTTGCTATACAAAATGCCAAACATCTGGTTCTTCTGACTTTTTTCTCTCACTGCCTTGATTGAAACAGCAGGGTTGATTGTGTTGTGCAAATATAGCCTCAGAGTAGGAAAATTAGGGAGTAAAAAATCTTGACTTTATTGTAGGCTTTTTAAAAATCCCAGATTCAGAGATTCCGAGGCTATAGTGTCAGCTATTTGAACAGACTGCCTTCTATTGTTTTCATGGTTGACTCAGTAAGATGTTTATAAAAAAATTCTGGAAACTGCAAGATAATTTTAATTACCACAGTTATTAGCATTTCTGTTCCCAAGTTACCTTCAAAACATACTCTTCCCTGGTCTAGACAAATGAACTAAGGGCTGCTTAGTTCTTCATTACAATTCCAGTTCCATAGATAAACCAGTGTTATGCCTCAAGAGATGGCCATTTACTACATAATATTTGCACAGTAGAGTGGATGGTATAAGACCCTGTCTCATTCCCCCATATGAATGTGAAATGTAATCTGAGACCATCAAGTCAACTGAGTTGGGAGTATTCACATTGCGATAATACGCAGTTGCCACCACCTGCTATGCATTGCTTACACAGCTCACCATACCACTGGAGAGAAGTTGGAAACCATTAAAACAATAATTGGTATATTCATAACAAAAGTCAACAGACTGGCAGCTATCAACAGGAAGGCTGTAGCGGGATGATAAAGCGAAACAGTAGCAGACAGAGAGGAGAATAGGAAAATATCAGAGGGAAATGAGAAGTAACAGAAGCGTCTCATACCAAAATCAAGGCCATGCTTCAGTGGAAATTGCAGAAAGATGTCCCATGTAAAAATCAGAGTCCATTCAAGCATTTTGTCTACATAGCGAAGATTCTGAACAACTAGGCTTTTTTCACAAGTCTTGTATGTGTGTGTGTGTATAATGTTTATCTACTGAACTTGCACAAAAAGAGAAAGACAAGATTAAAGTCATATAGCACTTAAAAACATGACTTTCAGCAAGACAGTATTTGTGATTACCAGATTATAGAATTAAACTTTGCTAATCAGGATGGAGATGAAAAGTAAAAAAAAAAGAAATTAAACTATAAATACAAATGAAAGAAAGAGAGGAAGGAAGGGAGAGAAAGAAAGAGAAAAAGAAATTTAATTACAGATGCCTTTTCAATGCTTCCCATACTTTAGAATAAATTTCTTCTAGCTTTACAGCTGTGAAGGCAGCCATTGTTCTCAGGGGAGCTAATTATACTAAGAAGCTCACTTTCCTGGTGGGCTCTAATAAGCACAGTTCATTGCAGAACTTTACCAGTGTGTGTCAAAGACCCACAACTGTGTGGGGCTGGTGCTGGGGGCATGCAATACCAGGCTCTGTAATGTAGCTGCGGCAAACAAGCACACAATTATTAGGGAACTGTTGGAACAGGCCAGAGACCTCAGGAATGGAAAGTTATGGTTTCATTAATGCCAAACTGTAGGGGTCAAAGAGCTAATGAAGGGGCTAAAGGGCTAATGATCCCACCTATGATAAACACTATTTACCATGTAGTCTTGAGCAGACTTCTATGTTAGCAGGAGCCTCATGGAGAGGACTGTGTTAGCCATCTGCTCACTGTGCTAGCTGCCATTTTTTTCTACTTGCCTAGTTACTATAAACAGTGACCTAAAAGACAATGGAAAGGCAAACAGTGATGTGCTGGGAGGGATTTACAAAAAAGCAATACAGTAGATGCAAAATACAAACAACTTTGCCTGTAATTTTGTAGTTAGAGCTTTACAAAAGGAGTGCTAACTAAATTATAGCCATTAATTTCTTAAATGTTCACCTGTTCAGTTTATTTCTCAAAAATATGACCCTTGGATCATGGATTAGGTTTTCATGGTGTCTAATTTTGAATATAGCTAAAACAATAAGTAATAAAAGACATTTAAATGAATGTTGTGGTTTGAGACTGTCAAGTCTCTCCAATGACACACAATGGGTATGAATTGACACATCCACACTGGCGGCCTATAATTTTATTATAATTCCTAAACTCTTTGTTTATATTGTGAGCTTAGATTTTGATTACCTTAGTCTTTGAGACAAAATGAATATCAGTGAGTATGGAGAAAATATTTATTTTTCTGGCACCACAATAATGAATGCTTTGAAGAAGAATCTCTGAATACCCAATTCTTTTTTTGTAGTGACTCATGTTTCCTTCTTTCTTTCCCTACCACTTCCCAAAGATTGTCAAAAAAGAAACCTATTTGCAGACAAATTTGCTTCTTTATAATGTAATGTTTTAAAAAATAAAGTTCTCTCTAGATTGCTCTGACAATAAGCAATAGAATTAAAGAGAACTATCCAGAATTTATGACCAGCATTAAATGATGTCAAAGTCCTGAAAATTCCTTTTAGATATCAAATTTTGCTGTGCTTAGCTGTGGGTATGTAGATTTGCTACCTTAGTTCTACTGAAACCTCCATGCTCCATGGGAAGATTCTTTGAAATTTTCCACTGGCAATTCCATGAGCGAGCTTCATAATGACCTGATGGAAACAGCCTGGTTTTCAACACATCCCTGTTGCTTCAATTGAACAAAGTTGGCCAGCTGTAACAAATAGCACAGCAGTTTTCTTTTTTGGTGTCCAATTCAAATCCATTTCATCTCACTTGGGAGGAAACTGCGATTTAGTCTTAGGATTTATGGCACAAAAGCAGATGCACTCCTCAAAGGCCATGGAATTGACAACAACAAAAATATCCCCACTATGTTTACAGAATAAAACTAACTCTTTATAAAATGAAAGTAATTCTTTTATGGAATCTGGTAAAAAGAAACAGCCTGGTATAAAAGCAATAACAAAAAGGACAAGAACAAACAAATACATAAAAGTTATTCTTTTAAGGAAATAAAAACAAATCCTTAATGGAATATGAGAAAAAAGAAACACAGTTGTGTAAAACCAACCAACCAATAGGCAAATTTTGGTCCCCTGATACTGAAATTCTATCAAAATCATGATTCTGTATGTCCGCTTACACTATAGAGAGCAAAATATAATACACAAATATCATGAGGAATTATACTACAAAACTTCATGAGTATTTTCAAACTGTCCAACTAAATGTACAGGCTTGAAATTAATTGACATCTATTAGAATACTAATCATAGTCACATAGTTTTGTCATAACTGATATTCATCTTTTAAAAGTTTTGTAAAACATACAAGCATACATCTAACTTTAGATAATAATCAGCTATTTAGGTTGTTTTGATTGTTAACCAACTGAAAGGATTCAATGGCTATATTGGAAGGTGAACTGGGCATCAGATAAACTTAAGTTCTGAACAGTGACCTTCACTTTCCCAACACTGCTATTGTGACTTTGACAGTTTCCTTATTTATACAAATTGGATTAACAATATTTGGTAATGTACAAACAATGTATAAAAACCTAACAAGACAGGGCCAGCTCGGTGGCGCAGCGGTTTCGTCCGCGCTTGGCAGCCCGGGGTTCGCGGGTTCGGATCCCGGGCGCCCGCGGACGCAATGCCTGTCAGCCATGCCGTGGCGGCGTCCCATATAAAGTAGAGGAAGATAGGCACGATGTTAGCCCAGGGCCAGTCTTCCTCAGCAAAAAGAGGAGGATTAGCAACAGATGTTAGCTCAGGGCTGGTCTTCCTCACCAAAAAAAAAAAAAAAAAACCCTAACAAGATAAATTAATATTTTGTTTGAAATATACATATATCCTGTATATATATATAAAGTTAGAATTATTAACAACAACAAAAAAAGCCTAAAGAAAATATTTGAAGACCAGAAAGTCAGATTAAGAGAATACAGGGCAGAATCCTCCTGTTTTTATAATGTTTTTGCAGATCTCATTTACCTTTGCTGGAAAATCCCACCTGATTTAAAGCTAACTTACAGAGAAATAACTACTCAAATCTTTTTCTAGGGGATTGCTAAGGGCCTTTCTGTTATGGCTGATGCCAATGAATATTCTGTTTTGCTAAAATCTGTGTGCCGGAATGGCTGAAATTTTGTGGATCCCATTCCTGGAATCTTTGCTCCCTGTTCTCTGAGTATCTCTGTGCCCTAAAACCCTAGAAAACCATTTCCCTGCTTAATGCTGTCTCAGGCTGTCTTCTCTGCTGCACATCAGCTAATAATGAGAAATTTTTTGTTTCTGCTAATCTTCTTAGTTCAACAGACTTGTTAGGAGGAGGAAGAAGGGGGGTAGTGGGACAGGAGAGAAAGAGAAAGAAGTAGTATATGACCAGATTTTTTAAAAAATGTAAAACATCTCATTGAAATCTTGAAATATTGTATTTCTTGAACCTTAGGATTTTGGAAGCTCTAAATACAAATTTGTATATATTTATCACTTTTTTAGGCAGATTTGGAATGACACCAACCTTAAGTTAGTTAGTTGGTACCATTTTGCCACCTAAGATTCACTTTAAATATCTTATACTATGTAAGGTTATAAATACCATTTGTAATATATTATTTGACTTTGGTTTTCTAATATGTAAAATGGAGACACATATGAACTACTCTATAGCATGAGAATTAAAGACGAAAATGTAAAGTATCTAGCATTGAGACTGTTCCATGACCAGATATGTTCCTTTCCCCCATTTTTGTCTTATTTTAATAAATATGTGAATTTTCGAATTTTCATGGTCCGTACTATGAGAGGTTGTATTGTTTACAAAAATTCACTCCTTCTGTGCAAAGGATATGAAGACAATATGGAGCAGAGCTGCACGGGTTGGCATGTAATATGCGTAGGACATAATACTTTGTGAGCGTTAGCCACTGAGATTCCTGGGTTATTTGTCACGCAGTCTAACCTTGTGCACGCTGACTGATACAATCACTGTGCCATGGTAGGTTCCCCAGGGACTTTGAGAACTTTGACAAAGTAAAATTTCTCCTCTTAATATGGTACTTAATCTGATCTAATAGTGATTGAATATCTGTCATATGCCAGACACGGTTCTAGGCCCTTTAAGCATAATATATGATTTCCATCCAGTGAAAAAAGATGTCACTTCTGGCCGACATCTAATTGGGAACCATTTCGCTATGAGTGAATTAAATAAGAACTTACAGGAGCAATAATTTCTTCAGATTTTTAAACATTAACTCCATTGGGGGATACAATAATGGGAAAGGGTTTATGTTTAAATTTGGGTCATCCTTTCTGTTTTAGTTTGAGCTCCTTATATATGTTTTGATGAGAGTTATTAGATAATCTGGCAGAGAATAGAAGCTATTTTCTTTTTTGGCCTAGGTTGCAGAATGGCCTTAAAATTTATTAATATCCTACTCTATTTTGGGGACTTATGAAAAATAAAGCAGAATAGCCCTTCCCATTGTTCCTAGAAGAAAAAATAAAGGAACAATAGTATTGATTATAATGTTCATTTTATGAGTGGGCAGAGTGTGACTACTTGGATAACCTGCAAGCCTCTTCCTTTGAAGGGGATCTATGTACTGGTTGTCCTTAAGTTTGACTATTAAGACCAAAGGATTAGAAGAGAATTAAAACCTGGGGAATACTCTTTTTATTTGTGTGGGGTTAGGCACTTTCTCTCTTCACACTTCCATATTGACCCATTTTGTAAAAGGATCACGAAGAGCATCTTTCAGCCACATATCACCAGAGGATGGCATTGCTTCATGGAGAGACAATGCCCATCCATGGTGTACTCTTTGTTTGGCATGCAGCTGACAGAAAGATAGACTGGCCATCTTTGACAGCCACACTCAGGAAAATGGACACAAATTTAAAGAGAAAAAAAGTGAAAATCAAGAGGCTCATCTTGCATTTCCTTCTATACGCCACACTCCATCACATTTTCCACCAGGATTCTTAATTTTAAGGTTGCATATTTTCCTGGTATCTAATATCAAATATTTATGTACACTTTGTTTTCCACTTGACTAGAGATATTTAAGTGTATATTTCACCAACAAGTAATTCTAGATGGGATGTGGGCTGATCAGAAACAACTAACATGGGCATTCTCCAAGGTTTCCATCTGGTTGCCATGGAGAATAATGTTGCCGTTAAAGAGAAATAGGGATGGGGAGAGGAGAGGTTCGTTTGGCAGTGAGGAGGAGAGTAAATGTGGATAAGTTAAATTTTGGACCTGCATGTGTTTGAGATCCTCTTGGCACACTGATGGATGCATTCTACAAGTATTGGGTGTTAGATATTGGACAAGTGTGCAACATCATATTTCAAAATTCTGATGGAAAGTGACACAGAGAGTCTGGAACAAAAGAGAATTAAGGAAGGTCTTTAACTTTCTACTCCTTTTCTTTAATATTAAGCATAGGCTTTCACAAATATGGATAGCAAAGTTGAGAATATAAGATCCGCCCTGAAATGAATTCTTATCTACATGAAGCTTATACTATAGAGAGGAGAGAGAGATAGTAACCAAATAAACAAAAATAACTAGTGGTGGTGATTATTATGAAGAAAATATAGCCAGTTAAATGGGATGGAGAGAGGTAAAGTTTTTTATGTAGAGATTCAAAGAAGGCCTCTGTGCTAACAAGAATTTTGAGCACAGTTTGGAAGGAATTGAGGGAGTTTTGTGGATATCTGGGGAAAAACATTCTATGCAGCAGGTGATGGGAAGAACACAGGCCTGGACGTGAAAATTATAGATAAATATTCCTTTAAGGAAATTGAAAAGATGAATTTGGAACTTGAAAGGGTAAATGAAGAGCAATATGTAGATTTAGCATCAGGACACCTTTAAAAAAGTATATTGTTAATTCACATTAATTGTTAATTCAACAAACACTGTTCACTGGTTCTATGAGAGTCATCAATTTGTATATGAGAGTACAAATATAAGTAAGATTCATTCCATAGTCAATGACAGAAGAGAAACTCCCAAATAGGTAAATGTTATTATCTATAATACCAAGTATGAATCATGATGATAGATCTATGCACAGAAGTCTTGAGACAATTGAGGGACAACTGAATGGGACAGGCATGGTCAGGGGAGACTTGTGGTCAAGGCCTTAAGAGGGTGAATAGATATGGAGTTGATGGAGTCTAGGAGATAAGAGGGGAATGCAGGGTGTTTGCAAAGTCTAATCTCAATGTAGTGTTCCCGGAGGGTTAACTCTAAAACAAAGAGTGACATGAAGTGAAGCTTCATGGAATAGATACTATCCAGATGACGGGCACCCTTGTAGTAAGAAAACATCTATTTCACCAGCAGATAAATAGAGAGCTTCTAAGAAGTTTTAAACAAGTTTAACATCATCTGATCTGCAGTTTTAAAAGAACACCGGCAGCTAAGTGGAATATGGTTCTCAAAGAACTAGACTGGAATCAAAGGGGTCACTGACAAAATGTGGGAATGTGGGCTAAAAATTATGAGAATGTTCATTTGTGCAAAGTAGAACTAGAAAGAGGGAAACCGTTATCTGAAATAGAGAGTATAAGCCTTATTGATTCATTTAAATCCATCAGTACTAAACCCAACGTCTCACTCACAATGGTCCAGGCCTCTGTGCTAAAGAGAATTTTGAAAAGAGTTTGGAAGGAAGTGAGGGAGTTTGTGGATATCTGGGGAAAAATATAAGCCCCTGAGTCAATATTGGGACATAAAAGCCAAGTGGCCTGCTTATATGGAAATTACAAACTAATAGGAGAGATAAGACAACATATGCTGTTCTGTAGGAAATGTGTTCCTTTACTGCTTTTAGATCATGTGTGATTGGTATACAGTTGAATGATATCAATATAATGCAAAGTCTTGTTGGTTCATACATGTTCCCCACACAAAACATGTTAATGTTTTGAAGAGATCAAAGGCAAGCTTTCTCACAATTTAAGGAGAAGCCTGAAAAAAACAGCTTAACATCCTATAGAAATTCCTTACCTTAATGCAAATAGTGGCTTGTATAGTTGTTGATTTACAGTCCAGATGAAGAAGTTATAAGACTATTTTCTTCCAGATTGAAAAAAACCTGATGATGATTTCTACAACCTGGATTGGACTTTTAATTTTGTATATTGAAAACAAGAGCCATCAAATACCTATTTCAAAGGAGAAAAACTCAAGCCACAAGAGTTAAGGCTGCAAAGAATCAACTATGATGCTGGGTCCACATGCCAGTAGGGACTGAGATATGCTACTGCTTTTATTGTTTTTGTTTACTTATTTGTTTTGTTTTTAGTGCTCTGGTTACAAATTTGCACTTTTTCCTCACAAGATGATTTGCCATGTGTGATTTTGTTTCACATAAAAGGTTTTTCATGAACACATATGGTGTTGGAACAGAACTGTTAAGTGGATCTTAATAAATTGTGATAAAGGCTTTGAAGTAAATGTGAAATTCAGTAACTAAGATGGGGACATAAGGAAAAGTTTCTTTGAGGAGATAAAATTTAAGCTGAGGATGGAAATATGAGAAAGATTTAGGATTATGCAATTGAATAAACAAATATAAAGATGAGAAGAGAGATTTGGATTAAATGCAAATATGGGCATCATTTGAATAAATGATTCAACATTAATGAAATTGTGAAGATGCACAAAGCCATCCAAGAATATAAAGTATATAATACGCAAAGTGAGAAAGACAGAGGCAAAGGCAGGGCACTGAGGAACCAATACCGAACAAGTATGTGGAGAGAAATGGATTTTCAAAGAAATGTCCATAAAGTAGGAAAAGAAAAAGGAACCAGTGAAAAACACTTGAGTCAGAAGAAGCATGTTTCAAGGAGATGGTTTTCAGTCAATTCTAACAAATAGTGCTGAAGGGTTAAATGTGTGAAGACTGAGAAGTGTTCATTATATTTACAAATTCTATGATCACTGGCAATACTAAGAGAAACAACTAGAAGGTTAGTAGTGTAGAACCATGTGGTCCTACATTGAGGAATGAGGAACGTGTGAAATCTGAAAGCAGATTCAGTGATAAAAGACTATTTAGCTTAGCATAATACCTTCAAGGTCCATCCATGTTGTCACAAATGGTAAGATTTCACCTTTTTTGTGGCTGAGTAGTATTCCATGGTGTATATATATATCTTTATCCATTCAGTCATTTATGGGCACTTAGGTCATTTCCAAGTCTTGGCTATTGTGACTAATGCTGCAAATGAACATAATGTTACAAACCAATGTTTGACTGAACTCCTCCATTGCCTGTGATATTAGGGAGACTGAGTTTGGTGCCCCAGCCATAAATATAGTAGCCTAATAGGAGAGATTGTTTTCCTCAGTGCCTCAGGGTATTCAAGGCACAGGCACATGGTCCAGGTTCTGGTAGTTGATGCAAAGACACCAAAGAAAAGGGTGTTTAAAAATGCATTTTCATGCATACAACTGTGGCCAAGAGAGGGGTCTAGTCATGGCAGGAGCAGGGCTGATGTCCTGGACAAATTATTCCTGCCACTTAATTTCCAGAACCTCTGCCTTTTCTCAATTCTGAAATTTCCCTCTTTCTTTCTAGGAGTTCTCAATTTTGCATAAAATAGTCAGAATTTATCTCTATTGCTTGCAATCAAGAACTCTGACTTTCAGAAGCAAATCTTACAGGAAGTCTGAGGAAATGAAAGAGGGGTGATGATAAGACACTGAGAAAGCAGAGTGGTGGGACATTTTATTTTTGTTGTTTTTAATTATTAAAGGAAATTGTGTTTATGTGGAGCAGAGGATACTGAAGAATTATCCTCCCCATGGCGATGCAGTGGAGACTGCAGAAAGAATGGTGGAAGAATGAAGCCTTTAGTGGGGAAGGATTTGTCACATTGGCATTTTAGGCTGGAGAACAAAAGACAACTATAAGCTACGATGGCAAATTCTTAGGTTTTTTGGGTTGGGAAATGAAAAGAGATCCCAGTGGATATTCTCATTTTCTGTGTGATGAGGTCAGAGATGGGGTTTGGCTTGAGGAATGATGGAAAGTTTTGAAGAGACTATGTGGAGAATCACAAGGAAGATACTAAAGACAAGTACCCAGATTGTCAAAGAACTTTGAGAGTCTGCAAAAGTTACACATAAAGACCTGGTGCACATAATTATGCATCTTTCTTTAACTTTATAGGCATTGAACAGTACATGGACAAAAATAAACTTGAAGTACCAGCATCTGATTTTCTTTTATGTAACTTGACTGGTTTTCAATTCACTTTAAAGTATTATTTGCTTAAATAAAAAGTGGATTAAATTTTTTTCACAATGTTTATGGCAAAGTTATAGGTATATTAATTACATCTCTCCCTATAATTCTAAATATTAAATTGCTTCTACCGCAAAATTCAAATAGTAATTCTTAAAGTAGATTATGTTAACTGCATATCAAAGATTCTCTCGGGATTTCAGTCTGGACATCACTGTTTTCTATCTTTTAATTTGGAGCAGCGCAGCTTCCCTTCCTTTTTAAAAAATAAGGGAGAAACTCTAAAGTTTCTCAAAGTCTGTAACAATCTATCTCTTGATAAACTATTTCAATACAGTGATTTATTTATTCATATTTAAACAGAAATTAGTGTTTATTCTGACAATGAATATTTCCTTAAACTAATATATACCTAGCAGGATACATTATCTAAATTTATTCCATCCAAAATGTAAGCAAATTGAGGTTTTGTTGCATAACGCAATAAGCAATGCCTGAGGGCTTGAGTTTAGAAGGTTATTCTGCCATCGAATCAATATTCAACTTTAGGCAAGGCATTTTCCTGCCTTTGGTAAATTTCCTAATCCATAAAATGAAGTAATAAGTCTGACTTGCCTTGGGGTTTTTCTGAATAACTGCTAACAAAACTGTTTATAAAACAATTTTAAATTATAATGTTAACTATCAAATGGAAGGTGTTTCGAAGCTAAATTAATGAAAACCTTCAATAATCCGTTGCATAAACATTTGATATTTAGCAGAAAAATATAATTGATACTTTTTTCTCTTTAGTGTTTTTATGTCATCATTTTATTGAGCTATTTGGAATTAATCACTTAAGAGACTAAATATTTAATATTTTGAAGTAAGAAATAATAAATTCCCCCTATTCCCCTTGCAAGAACCATTTCAGTTTAATCAATATGCTTAAAAATAAGAATATTGGTCTTTTAAGGCCTGACTCAAGCTAAACCTAAAGAATCAGAAAAAAGATCATAAAACTTGTGAAGTGTTAAGACATAGAGCGTTACAATTTAATGACTTTAAGGAGAAAAATGTGGTATGACATATTACTATTTGATTGTAAGTATTTCTAAGCAAGCTTAAAATAGGTTTAAAAAACAATTTTACAAATAAGTTAAAACATGTTTAACATCTATCTGGTTTTTAAGTGTTAAAATATCCAGGTTTCTGAAAAAAAATTTTAACTCCCTATTATTTGATTGTTGGGTAGTATAAGTGTTATCGATGAACAAGTTTTTTAACCATAAATATGGATACATTTGGACACCAGCTATGACCTTTTAATTTTTATTTTGGAGTTACTTGTTCTGCTACCTAATATTTAGATATTAGTTATTTCAAAATATTACAAAACCCACAAGGTTAGTATCAGAGTCAAAAAACTCTATTAAAATTAGATTGATTGAGAAAATATTTACAGAGATGCAATATTCAACCTTTTTAAGTACACATTATACACATTCTGATGAATGCATACAGTCAATGAACCACCACAGCAATCAACCCACAGAATATGTCCATCTCCCCAAAAAGTTCCCTGGGGCCCCATTGTAGTCAATCCCCTCCTTACCTCCTTGGCACTCTGCTACTGGAAACACTGACTTCTTCTCTATCACTAAAATTTTGCCTTTTCCAGAATTTCCCATAAATGAACTATCTGAGTTTCTGGACTGTATCATTTTCCTTCTCTCTGTAGAACTTCCGTTAATTTCCTGCAAGGCAGGACTACTGGTGACAAATTTCTAGAGATTTTGTTTGGGAAATTCTTCATTTCTTTTTTGTTTTTGAAGGTTAATTTTGCTGGATACAGAATTCTAGGTGGATGAAATTTTTTCATTCAACACGTTAAATATTTCACTCCACTCTATTCCTGCTCACATGGTTTCTGATGAGCAGTCCAATGTAATTCTTATCTTATAATTAAGGTGTTTTCCCTCTGACACACACCCTCATCCCCATGGCTTCTTTCAAGATTTTCTCGTTGTCTTCAGTTTTCTGAAGTTTAAATATAATATACCTGCATGTAGTATTTTTGGTATTTATCCTACTAGGTATTCCCTGAGCTTTCTAGCTCTGTGGTTTGCTGTCATTATTATTATTTATATTTCTTGGCCATTATTACTTCAAATATTTCTTCTGCTCCTTTCTCTTTTTCTTTTCCTTCAGGTATTTGCACTGAGCATAAGTTATACATTTTGTACTTGTCTCACAGTTCCTGATATTGTTCCATTTTCTTCATTTTTTTTCCCCTTTGCTTTTCAATTTGGAAGTTGCTATTGACCTATCTCCAAGCTCTGATTCTCTTCTTGGCCATGTCCAATCTACTGATGAAACCGATCAGAGGCATTCTTCATTTATGTTACAGTGTTTTTTTGTGGGGTTTTTGTTTTTTTTGGTGAGGAAGATTGCCCCTGAGCTAACATCTGTTGCCAATCCTCCTTTTTTTGCTTAAGGAAGATTGACTCTGAGCTAACATCTGTGCCAATCCTCCTCTATTTTGTGTGTGGGACGTCGCTACAGCATAGTTTGATGATCAGTGTGTAGATCCATGCCCAGGATATGAACCTGCGAATCCCAGCTGCTGAAGCAGAAAGCACAAGCTTAACCACTAAGCCACTGGGCTGGCCCCTATGTTACAGTGTTTTTGATGTCTAATATGTCCTTTTGATTCTTAGAGTTTCCATCTCTTTGCTTACATTAACTATCTGTTCTTGCATGTAATCTTGTTTTCTCATTAGAGCCTTTAACATTTTAACAATAGTTATGCAAAATTCCCTATCTGATAATTCCAAAATCTGTGTTATTTGTGAATCTGGTTCTGATGCTTGCTTAGTCTCATAAGACTGTGGTGCTTGGTTTTTTTTCTTCTTTCTTACATACTTCATAAATTTTTGTTGAGAAAAGAACATGATGTATTGGATAATATGAACTGAGGAACCATAAATATATCTCTGATCTATCTACTTCTCTTCAACCCTCTTGCTACAACTCTAGACCAAATCTTAATGTTCTCTGTTAAATCTAGTGTCTCCTTATTCATTTTCTTATACTGCAGACAGTATTAACTAAAAATG
Source organism: Tapirus indicus (assembly GCA_031878705.1). Taxonomy (NCBI): domain Eukaryota; kingdom Metazoa; phylum Chordata; class Mammalia; order Perissodactyla; family Tapiridae; genus Tapirus; species Tapirus indicus. The sequence continues at coordinate 22,962,035 of CM062939.1, read as the reverse complement.
AAAGTCCGATTCTTATACTCCTCTGATTAAAACCATTAAATGTGGACTTCTGCTTATTGTGAAGGTGTAGAAATTCCCAAAAGATCATTGCTCCCACCCTATTGAAGAGAAGAAGCTGAATAAACTAAAAACAAACAAGCAAACAAAACAAAAAAAGAAAGAAAAAGAAAAATCATATCTTTAAAAAAAACTGTCATATTTTTTGTTAGAAACTTAAAATAACAAAATTCTAGTAAGTAACAAGCCTTCTCAGAAAAGATCCATTACTACTTTCATCCTGGCAGAACGGAAGAATAGTAGTGAACACCCTAGCTGGAGTTAAGTAGAAACTAACAGTAATTTTAAGAAGCTTTTTATGGATGCATGTGGCATTATATGCTCCATTAGAATACCAAAGACCTCCAGCCTCAAAGTCAGGCTGCAGTGCTCATCAACTCTTCCCATAGGCCTTCGCTTGGTGGAGATGTAGAATAAACCAGAAGCTGAAGTTGGTTCAGGAGAAACGAAAGAACCCCCTTGAAGGTACTGGGCCTTCAGCAAGTGCACTGCAATGGCCCTCCATAATCTGGGAGTAAGACTGTGGTGTAGGGAGATGGAGAAAACAAGGAGAACTCCCCAACAACCCAAACTGCAGGCAAACTATAAAGAAGAGAAATACCCCATAGATTAGAAAGCTGTAGGTCTGCTAAAAAATGTAAGGAATTTCTGAAGTCTTACTGTTACTAAAATTCCAGATTCCACAAGGAAAAATCCTGATCCCATCTTCAAAATATTTGAAACCTTTAGTATAATTGTAAGCTTATATAAGTTGTGACAAAGCCAAGATCCAGTTCAAATATATATTGGACTGATTCAGTTCCCACACGAGCAGCCTGAGGGAAGACAGAGCATGCCTTCTTGTATGGGCAAATATTAATTCCATTAATCTACACCCAGGATCAACAAACTATGGCTGTGGGCAAAGTTTTAGTATCGCCTGTTGGCTAAGAATTGTTTTTACATAATTATATACTTAAAAAAAATGAACAGAGGTTTTGTGAGACATAAAATTATGTAAAATTTAAATTTTAGTGAATATAAATAAAGTTTTATTGGAATGCAGCCACTCATTCATTTGCATATTATCTGTGGCTGCTTTAATGCTATAATAGCAGAATTAAGTAGTAGTGATAGAGACTATATGGCCTGTAAGGACTAAAGTATTTACTATTTGATCCTTTAAGGAGAAAGGTTTTCAACCACTGGTCTACACTGTTTTTTAATATATCATGTCATATCATATTTTAATATATCATGGTATAAATTTATTTTTAATTTCAGGATATGCTAAGAAGAAAGAAAATGTGTTTTCTGGTAAAGATGGAAAATGATAAAAAAAGTATATCAAGAGATCAACGGGCCAGGCCCAGTGGCATACTGGTTAAGCTCACATGCTCCACTTCAGTGGCCCGGGGTTCTCAGGTTTGGATCCCAGGCACGGACCACCGAGCCTCTTGTCAAGCCATGCTGTGGTGGCGTCCGATATAAAGTAGAGGAAGATGGGCACGGATGTTAGCACAGGGCCCATCTTCCTCAGCAAAAAGAGGAGGATTGGCAACGGATGTTAGCTCAGGGCAAGTCTTCCTCAAAAAAAATAGAGGTGAAGAAAATGTCTAGAAAGTCTAGATGCTGTTTCTCCTCCACCTTCTAGACAGGGACCTGAACATAACTCTGATCTAGTTGAAAAGGTGGAAAGCCATTAGTACATAGGAGGTTTCATTAGAAAGAGATGGAAATTATAAAAAAAGAAACAAAGGAAATGCTAAAAGTGAAAAATACAAATCAGAAAGGAGGAATTCATTCGCTACACTAATAAAAGTCTGAAAAGAATCAATGAATTTGATAAAATGTCAACAGAAATGATCCAACCTGAATCACAAATAGGAAAAAACAAAGAAATGAAAGAACATTGGGCACCTGTAGGACAATATCGATTGGTCTGATAGGCATGTACTTGGTGTCCCAGGAGGAGAGGAGACAGTGAGTGGGACAGAAATAAATATCTGAAGTGATAGCTGCTGAGAATTTTCGAAAATTGATGAAAACATCAACCTACTTATCCAAGAATCTCAGTGAACCTGAAGCAAAATAAATACCAAGAAAATTACAGCGGGACATGTGGTTAAATGCTGAGAACAAAGATAAAGAGAAATATTAACAGCAGCCAGAGAAAGTAGGCACATCACTTACAGTGTAAGTCGAGCAGTGATGAGAACAATGGATGGCTTCTCAGCAGAAATGAAGGAGGCCAGAAGACAAGGGGAAATAACCTTAATACGTTAAATGGGGAGGAAAAAAACACTGCCGGTCTAAAAGTCTACATTCAGTTGGATGAGCAGCCAACAGGACCAGCAAGAGCCACGTCTCTCTGCTCTCACTTCCCACCAGTGGCTCCCATTCACAAACAATCAGAAGGCAGCTGGCAAGAGAACTCTGGAAATATGGTTTTGGTATACCAGCCTCCCTAAAACAAAACAGATCACAGAGGAGGAGAAATGAATCCTGAGAGATATAGCCAAATAGCTGGAGTTGTTACCAGTCTGGGCCAGCTGAATGAGGAATGATCCATTGACTTACTCCCTTAATGGGTTTTGCTCAATGTCTAGTGGATGGCAGCCAAATGACACTTTGTTTTATTGTGCTGTCACCCTTGCTGTTTCTGTTTAAAATTTTCCATTTTTGGAGGAAGTGCCTTGCTGCAGTTTCTAACAGTTATATGGGTATCTGTCGAGTATGTCTCACCTCGCCTCCAGACTGGGACAGCCAGGTTTGCAGGCAATAGTAGAGGTCACAGACATCAATCTCTACTTAATTCCAAGTTAATTGTTTGCCAACTGAGTGAGATCATCATAGAATATCTCATGGATGCAAGAAAAGTTGGTTTATTTTAGCTAATACTGTGCTAAATACAAATTCGTAAACAGTGTAGGTAATTACCATATTTTAATCATAGATAGGACATTAGGACATAAATTTTGTTCAAGGCCAATGAAATAAATTGCTCTATTTTTTTAAAAAAAGAGCAGACCACAAGCTTTTGATATTAACCATATTTGTTGGAGGCTCTAAACATAGTCATTCCTTTTATTTTGCTAATTAAAATAAACTATTTTCTACTTCAAAAGTTGACATCGAAGCTTTAAAAGTGGAAATCACTGGTCTGTACTATTAATAGGAATGCCAGAAGGCTAAAATGAAAAAGTTGACAAGTGAAATCATATCAAAGAAAGTTGGATGAACTAGCCCTCTCTCATTCACAGGCCTCCCCACATTCAATAAACCTATGTAATTTTTTCCTGAAGAAAAGTGGCCATCAAAGTTGAGGATTTAGAGGTTGAAGAACTGACCTGGCAATTTCAAATCCTGAATCTAAAGTGGTATCTATGTAATAGCAATTCAAGCAGGTGTTTCCTCTGACAAATGTTGCAAGTACAGGCCAGACACAAGAATGTTTTAACCCTGTGATCGACGGATCCTTGGAATTACATAATTATTGTCTTGAAAGCCATTCTTACTGGAACCAACTTTTTTCAGTTATAGATTAATTTGTACTAGGTCCTACTCTAAAAACTTTCATAGGTTTAATCAGGTAAACCTAAACAATTTGGTAACCATTTAGTGACATTTGAGATAATATCCTCTATTTTATAAATCAGTGAAATGAGACTTACAAAAATTATTTAGCTTTACTTGAACCCATAATCTACATGTAGCTGATTTGAATTCAATTATACATTATGTAAAATACCAAGAAAATATCATTATTAAATATTAAGAAGTGAACTTCATTTAAAAATTGAGCTGATTTTGGGGCTGGCCCGGTGGCGCAGCGGTTTAGTCCGTGCTTGGCAGCCCGGGGTTCGCGGGTTCGGATCCCGGCGCCCGCCGACGCACTGCCTGTCAGCCATGCTGTGGCGGCGTCCCATATAAAGTGGAGGAAGATGGGCACGGATGTTAGCCCAGGGCCAGTCTTCCTCAGCAAAAAGAGGAGGATTGGCGACGGATGTTAGCTCAGGGCTGGTCTTCCCCACACACAAAAAAAATTGAGCTGATTTTATTTTTTACTGTTTAGATAAGGCATTTTAAAATATTTTATTTTGTTTTAAAATAAAAGGAGAATAGAACACAAGAAAAGAAGATAGAATACACTGATTCAGTTCTTCATCGGCCATTTTCCATGTTTGACCTTAGGAGACGCTTTTGATTCGAAAACTGGTGATAATAAAATTGCCCTACTTTCCCCGGAAGGTTGTTTTGAAGATCAAATTTTATATTAGATGGGAAAATACAAAGAGAATTGTAATTATTTTAAAGGTGACTTATTGCTTTTTTTAAAAATTATTATTTAGGTGTTAGCATAGATGTCATTTTTTTTATTTCCCTAGGTAATTTTGACAAAATTTTGACTTTGAGAAATGTGAATTTTTTTTGTCTCCCTTCCCCCCAGTAATTAGAAATAATCTAATTGAAAAAAAACATTTCTCTAGTTTGGGTCTGTTGGTGAGGCAAAGACTATATGTTCCTGCTTACAAAATTGACACTTATTAGAAGCATTTAATGACCATTAATTTAATGAAGTTATACTCTTCCTTATCTAAACATATCAGTCACACCAAATAGTAAGTCAAAGTTGTATAGTTTTTACTGGTTGATTCACATAATGTTTGAAATAAACTACCTTATTGGGCTTTATGCATCTGAATATCATTTTGCTGCTGAGACTTTGTTTTTTAAATTATTTTTATTTACTTTTTTTTTTTTTTTGTGAGGAAGATTGGCCTTGAGCTAACATCTGTTGCCAATGTTCCTCATTTTGCTTGAGGAAGATTGTCCCGAAGGTAACATCCATTGCCAATCTTCCTCTATTTTACATGTGGGATGCCACCACAGCATGGCTTGATGAGTGGTGTGTAGGTCTGAACCTGTGAACCCTGGGCCGCTGAAGTGGAATGGGTGAACTCAACCACTACGCCAGGGGGCCGGCCACAGCATTTGTTTTTTTTTTAAATTAAATCATTTGTTCTCTTACCTTCCCAAGTTCACTGGTTTGCTCACTAGGGATTATAGTCAATTTTTTTTAAATAAAAGAAGTTACTAATATTTACACGTGGAAAAATTAAAGGGATTTCAAAAACTCCCTTCCCTGTCATAAATGATAGGTTAACACTTTCAACTGATTACTTAACATCCTTAAAAATAAACTAGACGAATCTAACTAGTCATTATTTGTAACAACAAAATAGGAATCCTTGAGTGAAATAAAAATCACATATTTGATATGAAAAGCAGGAGTGTCACCAGCCATGAACTCTAACCTTTTTTTTTCTTGTGTTGTCTGACCAAATTCTCTCATCTTGTTGAGGAGTGGGGGTGTTCTGTTCTCTCACATTCTTTGGTTTTAGCTAAGTTCCAGGAAGAAGACCTGAACACGAACTGCCCTAAGACGCCCTGAACCGGTCCGCACCACAACCACAGGAGTGACATCTGAGCAGATGGGTGGAGAATTGTACCAAATAACATCCACCTAATTTTAATGCTAAGATCACGGCTCCAGGAGTTGCTAAAACCTTATTAGCATAACGTGCAATGCATGTGAAGGCAGGCTGCCAAACCACACATGTTCAAGCTCTACCCACCTCTGTGCGATGAAGAAACTTCTCCTTTTGAATATTCATTCCCTACCCCAAATAAAGGTAGTCACTGCCCCTTGCTCGGGGGTGGGAGTGGGGTGGGGGTGTGTGGGGGTGTGGGGGAGTGAGGGTGTGTGGGGGTGTGTGGGGGTGGGGCAAAGCTTTGTGAAATTATTCCCTGTGGTCTCCTTTTGTTTGCTGCATGTTGCAAATAAAATAATATTCTGCTTTGTGTGACAACTACTTCTGGTGTAGGTTTTGATAACTCACCAAGGAGTGGACTCACTTTGGTCTGGTAGTGGCAGAGCTAAATTCTGAATTTAAACAAAATATAGTACTTTTGCTTTATATCTCTATGAAGTTGAGAAGGAACAAATATGTGATTCAGCTGGTGTGTTTCAGTATATCTGACATCTTAGGTCTTGGTGAGACACTGTCATCCTTTCATTGAAACAGGTTCGTACTGACCCGCCCGAGTGTTTCCCTCTCCCCCACCTTGTACCACCCTAGCTATGCAGTTTTTCCTGACCTCCTGAGGACTGTCTACCATCAAACAAAGAATTGAGACCTTTTCTAATATAATGTCATGTATCAATTTGTAGCTCAATAAAAATTTTTTCTTCTTAATTAAACATTTAAGAATTGAGACCTTTTCCAGCAGTGGTCCTCCAGGACTCTTCCTCTAGGCCAGCCAGCATCATTTTGACTGGTTACTGCTTATTAAATACGGTGAATATCATCCTGTATATAGGGACTATTAAGACCGATGATTTTGTAAAAGTATATTTACAGGCATCCTCTTGTCTTCCTCACAACCCAAATAAACTACAATAATTTGAAACAGAGAATACAACTTTAATTATTAAAGCAAAGTAAAGGCTTCTATTTTCTAAGGAACATTATCCATAGTCCTCCCACTTCTAGGTTTACCATACATCTCTACTTTATTTCCATCAAAATAAATCTTAGTTCATTTTAATATGGAATGCAAAAATGAAAAAATTTATTAGACAAAATGTTGACAAAGTAATCTTTCTGAGTATATGTAAATTCAAAGTTATATAACAATATATGTGATAAAACTTAGTTTTGACTAAACACAAATATTAAAATTGTACACATAAAAATTGATAAAAATTTATGGCACACTAAAGACTAGCAAAATATTTGCATCACATATGACAAAAAGAGCATGCTCTCAACTTAGAAGAATGCATAAAAATAAAGAATATTAAACATGGAAAATGCATAAAGATTTTAAGCATTTACATTAAAAAATAAATATATATGGTAAATTCATGGAAAATTATTCAACTTCACTAGTAATCAAAAGCATGCCTGACAAAATTAATGTACAGTTTGTATATTTTAAATTGGCAAGTAATACAAGTACTTGCAAGGTTAAAGAAGCCAACTTTTGAAAACAGAGTGCAGAAGTATCTACTCACTGTCGCTGGGAGTGAGAGTTGATCCAAGTATTCTAGTGGTCGTTGTAAGTGAATGTGTACCATAAGCATGAGTAGTTATTTTGACCAAGCCAAATAATTGCTAGGAACTTATCATAATGATATATGCAATATACCATATACATGGAATTTAATCATCACTATTATAGAAAAATCGTATTATAGAAAATTTTGAGAAAATCTAAATATTCATACATAGATGGTTGGTGAAATCAGTCATTATAAATATTTATAGGGAATTATTAAGCAGCTGTTAAAGTGATTATGGCACTTTATATTTAATGATTTGGAAAGATGCCCATAAAAAGGTTGAATGGAAATACTTTATGCACAGGCTGTTCTCATTTTGTAAATACACACACACACACACACACACAGTGAGAATCGTGTTACTACATTGTAATGTGATTTGGAATGATGTTTATTTTCTTTGTTATATTTCTCTGTATTGCTTGAATTTCTTTCTATATTATGATAGCTTACTTGTACAATCAAGGAAAAAGATTACTTCAATAACAAAAAATATTGAGAAAATTCCTGGATTTACAAGACAGATGATATGATAGTTTCTATCATATTTCAGCCACTACTTCCAAATAAAGTGCCATGAGATATTACGAATTGTATGGTCTTTCCTAGGAAAAAGTAATAAAAATAGAGCTTGTTAGAAAGATTCAATATTTGAAGCGGTAGAACTCAATTAGAAGTGTAAAGAGAAACTTTAATCAAAAGGAAATAAGTTGAAAGAATATTGTCAATATCTGGGAATGACCTGTATGTAATGTCAGGAGAATAATGAAAGTTCATACAGGCACTTGAAAAGCAGGCAAAGAGCTTGGTAGATTGCTTACAGTGAAGGGAATCAGATACTTTATTAGTTTTCTCAATGGAAACAAGTATAGGATGGGTTTGCATAGAAAGACAAATCTCATTTGAATAGAAAGTCATATGTATGTATGTATATATGCATATGTATATCTTGAGAAATGTCTTCTCCTCTGACTTTATCTCATATAATAACAATGGCAACACACAGGCTCATGTCTATTGTCATTCTTCCCTGGCTTCATCTCGTTGTGGTCAGGCTAGCCTTCTTTCTGGTACTTGAGCATGTAGATTATTCTCCAGCCCCAATATTTCAGCTATGGCTGCCCCCCACCCAGAAGCACTGCTGACGAAGCCCTGCACGGCTAGAACCTTCACATCTTCTGCATATCAACTAAAATTTGACCTGCTCAGAAAAGTTTTCCTTGACTCTTCTAACTGTTATGATCCCCAACCAGTTCCCTCAGTCACCTGCCCTTGATTTTTGCAAATCCTATCTGATAAGGGACTTGTGTCTAGGATATATAAAGAACTATTACGACTCAATAATAAAAAAATTCAAATGGTCAAAGGATCTGAATCGGCATTTACACAAAGATATATAAATGAAAATGAGTACATGAAAAGTTCAGTAACGTTGGTAAAGAATTTTAGGAGTTTCTCAAATGGTTGAACATGGAGTTAACCATATGACATAGCAATTTCACTCCTAGGTGTATAAAAAAGAGAAAAGAAAGCATATATCCACACAAAAATTTTCAGACAATTGTTCACCATCTTAAATTATGCTACTATTTTATTTATTTAATTTTTGTTTTCTCCTGGAAGCAGGATTTAAACTTCATAAGACATTGAAACATATAGGTTTTTTTTATTGTTATATTTCCAACACCTAAAAGAGGGCTTCGTTACATGAAAGGCATCTATGTTATTCTTTTTCTTTTCTTTTTCTTTTTTTTTGGTGAGGAAGATTAGTCCTGAGCTAACATCTGTTGCCACTCCTCCTCTTTTTGCTGAGGAAGATTGGCCCTGGGCTAACATCTGTGCCCATCACCCTCTACTTTATATGTGGGATGCCTGCCACAGCATGGTTTGATATACGGTGCATAGGTTCTCACCCAGGATCTGAACCCACAAACCCCGGGCCACCGAAGTGGAGTGCACAAACTTAACCACTATGCCACTGGGTCGGCCCCTATATATATTATTTTAATGAATGGAAATCTAGACGTTACAAGATTCACTTGAAATTCAGTAGGCCAAGATTGAGCTATTTAGGCAAAGGTCAAGGTCTGGGTAAGTAAGTGACCTTACTTATCCCCTTATCTGTGGAGAGTGTTGCAGCTGCATGGGGGAGACTTCAAATAAAACTCTACAGTTGCTCTGGAGTTATCTGATACCTGGACATCTAAGATAGACTTAAGAAATTGTTCTTTACAAAGAAAATATTGTTTCTGTTAGGTGTGTTGTATGTAAGTTAAGGAAACTTAGTTAAGGGGCCAGCATGGTGGCCTAGTACTTAAGTTTGACATGCTCTGCTTCAGTGGCCCAGGCTTGATCTCCTGGTGTCAACCTACACCACTCAGTGGCAGCCGTGCTATTGCAGTGACCCACATACAAAACAGGGGAAGATTGGCACAGATGTTAGCTCAGGGCAAATCTTCCTCAGCCAAAAAAAAAATAAAAAGAAACTTCTTTAAGGAAGTAAAATGAAGAAAGAGAGAGGCGAGGAGTTAGGATATACACAAAAGAGCAATTGATCACAGGGAAATAAAAACAAAAGGAGGGTGGGGCACAGTTTAGGTAAATTAGTTGGAGGTTATGTCAAGGTAGAAGGGTTGATGGGGATGGAGCACCAGAGGGAGTGAGCATGAAGGATGGGAGATGGTACTCAGCATAAGATGCTTGCAGTTGGGTTAAAGGAGGGTTTGCATTTATGATAATGATAAGACTCAAGGATTGAGGCAGAGAGAAAAACAAGTTTATTGGAGGAATGGATTTCAAAAGCTTGAGAGTCCAGAGTATTGAAAGGATCATATACAGAATATTTCAGTGACCAAAAATTAAGTTATGAGTGATGTAGAGAGAGTGACAGTGACCCAGGAGATAAAACTTTCAAGCTACAGTGGGGGGATCATCTGTGGATCTATAAATAACTAATGTAGTGGGACAATACCTCCCCATCTCCAGGTGCACTACTATGAGAAAGGTGGAAAGATTCAAGGGAGATCCTCATTAGAGATAGAACAGGACCATGAAGGGAATGCTTAGAGTAGAGTGGAGATTGTAAGGACAATTTGCTGATAGATAGCCATGAGTGATTTTCTCAGCTTGGAAACTAATGGGAAAAAGAGACACAATTAGGGATATGCAGAACTCCATGGGCATGAACTACTGGAAATGAAGGATGGTCATAGAGTTAGCACCCTTTTGGAGTGATCACCATTAACAGAGTTATAGGCAACTCTAAGATTTTTTCAAGAATCTTGAGGCATGTAATGGCAAGGTAGTAAGTTCTTAGGGGATAGGAAGGGGGTATATGAAGGGGCTCCTTTTCACAATAGTCTGTAGAGAAGTGGAAATCTTGCTCTGAGCAATTAGAATTTTCTCGAATACTTAGATTTTTTCTTGAATACATCAAAACTGTGAGACAAAGGATACAAACTAAGAAATATATTTCTATTGTAAAACCTATCTCTTCTTCCAATACTAAAGTATTCACTAAGCATATTATTCAAATATAAATTTAAATCATGGTACAATTTGGATATAATCAATGTGTAAAGTGCACATGCATTTTATACTCATAGTTGAAAATGAAGCACCATTTAAAATAGCAACACAAATATAAAGTATATGCAAATACATATATTTTTAAATAGTTTTATTGAGATATAATTCAAAGATCATACAATTCACCCATTTAAAGAGTACAATTTAATGGCTTCTTCCACTTAGCACGATGGTTTCAACATTCATTCATGTTGTAATGTGGATCAGTGCTGCATTCCTTATTTTACTGCTTTTCCACCACATATTATTTATCCATTCATAAGTTGATAGACATTTGAGTTATTTCTACAATTTGGCTATTATGAATAATGTCGCTGTGAACAATTGTCTGAAAATTTTTGTGCGGATATATGCTTTCATTTCTCTTTTTTATACACCTAGGAATGAAATTGCTGTGTCATATGGTTAACTCCATGTTTAACCATTTGAGAAACTCCTAAATCCTTTACCAAAGATACTGAACTTTTCATGTGCTTATTTTCATTTATATATCTTTGTATAAATGCCTGTTCAGATCCTTTGACCATTTTAATTTTTTTTATTATTGAGTTGTAGTAGTTATTATATATATCCTAGATACAAGTACCTTATCAGATAGGATTTGCAAAAATTTTCTCTCATTCTATGAATTGTCTTTTCACTATCTTCCTGGTATCTTTTGACACACAGTAGTTTTAATTTTGATGATATATTGTTTATCTGTTTTTTTCTTTTGTTGCTTGTGCTTTCGGAATAATGTCTAAGGAACTATTGCCTAATCCAAGGACACGATGATTTACACCTATGTTTTCTTCTTAGGGTTTTATACTTTTATCATTTACATTTAGATCTTTGATGTATTTGGAATTAATTTTTATATATGGTGTGAGGTAGAAGTTCACCCTATTCTTTTGCTTGTGTCTAATGTTCCCAGCCCCATTTACTGAAAAAGATATTCTTTCCACATTTAATTGTTTTGGCATAAAAAACAGCCAGAAAAATGTTTTAAAACATTTATAACTTAAAACATGTTTAAGATCTTTCTAGAGATATTATGAAACTTTACTTAAAACATTAGAGACTTCATTATATGGCAATATACCACATAAAAGGAAAAGTCAATGTCATGAAGATATCATCTCTACCTAAATTATTCTATGTGTTCAATATTATTCTAATCAAAATCTAAGGAAACATTTTTTTCAACAAAATTGTCTAGCTGTCTGGAAAATCTTTTAAAATAAATTTGTCTAAATTTAAAGAGGAAGAACAAGGAACAAGAAGACACAAGTCACTTGTAAGAAACTAGAAGAGGGAACAGTTATACTACTAGATATAATTCTTATTATAAAATATAGAAATTGGTGGTATTGGTATATGATTAGATAGATCGGTATATGGAACAGAATAGAAATCCTATAAACAGATCTGCATCTCCAAAGACTCCAACTGTAACACAATAGTGGCATTGAAGATCACTGGGGAACTAAATAAATATTTTTTAAAAGTTTATTTAAATAGATATAAAAAATGGCACATGTTATACATATAAAATATAGTAAGATGACATTCTTATACTCTATTCAAAAATCAATTTTCTATTAAACACTTAAATAGAAAAGACATTTCTTTAAAATTATTAGATGATGATACAGGAGAATATCTAAATGGATTAGACTTGGGTGGGATTTCTTAAATAAGATGGAAAAAAGTACCAACCATAAGAAGAGAAAGTTAAATTCAATCATATTAAAATTTTGAACATCTTTTCATCAAAAGACACTGAAATAAAATGAAAATGGAAACCAAAATTTCAGGGAATATTTTTGTCATCTACATAGCCAATAAACGATTAGTACTAAAACTGTAACAAAAAAATTCATATCAATAAGGAAAAGAGAATAAAATATCAAATGGGAGAGGTGACAAAATTCCTAATAACCATAAATGTATTAAATAAGACACATGTGCAAATAAGACCCAAATAAGACACAACATGAAAATATTTTTGCAACCACAATTTCACAAACATTAGGAATTCTTATATTACCAATTGTTGGAAGGATATGGGTCAATGGACACTCTTATTGATTGCTTGTTGGAGTGTAGATTTGTGTAACCAATTTTGAAGATAATTTGGGACAATCTTATAGAACTGTTCGTATACTCTACTACCGAGCAATATAATTTCAATACAGTGGAGAAATCTTTGACTATTGCAAGTGTTGCAGTCATATTATCAACAGCATTTTTTTTTAATAGTACATAAACTGGAAACAGATATTCACCAACAGGAGACTATGTCTTTGTATATTCACAGGAGGGAATATCGTACAGCAGTGAAAATTAATTAATTACAGTTGCATGTTGCATGAATGAATCTCAGAAGCAGAATACTGACTGTAAAAGGCAATTTTCTCAAAATTACATATATTATGAAACTATTTTAATAATATAAAATTTCAAACAAAACAAAAGACACATAAATAATAAAACTATTTTCCAAAGGTGAGAGAATGATAAATATGAAAGTCAGGATAGTGGTGACCTCAGAGGAAGGAAATCAGAAGGAGGTAGATTGCATGTTGGCAGATGTAAACATATTATGAATGTTCTATTTGTTATGTGTTAGATGTATGAATGTTCGTGATATTATGATAATGTATTATTTAAAAATACATATGTATATATTCTTTACCAAAATATAATCAGTATTCTTTTTCTTTATCCTTTGGATGTGTGACTTAAGAATTAATAGCACATGTGCCCCAGATGAGTCATACCTGAGAAGCCTAAGCAGCTAATGAAAACTAAACAGCACAATAGGCTTGGTATTGAAAATTACCTATATAGTCCTGCATACTCTCCTTATGATCTTGTGTAAAACAAGGACAAGCAAAATCACACAGGACTCACATTAAAATCCGATGACCAAATTTAAGATACATGCATTTCTAAAATTATTTATTTTTTATAATATTCAATTTATACTAACTAATGTTTTAAAAGGTATCAAGTTTTATTTTGACCAAGGCTAGTATAAACTTTAAAAAAATTTTTTGGATCTTTTAAATTTATTGTTACATTTCAGAAAATTAGCAAATCTCAATCGAGGTGACCAAAGGACCTAATTTGTTATTTGTTTTATGAACCACACTATGACTGAATATTTTACCCTTAACATGCTGAAGAGGAATGCCATTGGGAAATAAGGCAACAATGATAAGACATCTATTCAGAGCTTGTTCATCATCAATTTGGGGAACAATGAAGCAATACTCCAGGCTAGTCACTTGGTATTCTCCCAAATGCCCACAGAGTAAATTCTACTTCCGGTATTATGGCAATATTCTTGCAATTGCTAGGCTGAAAGTAATTACAGAGGTATGAATTTTTAATAATGATTATCAGACAACAGGAGATATATTTTAGGTGTGACATTAGATGATTCACAAATTAATCTTCCTTTATGAGATAAGATTTAAGTCATTTTCCCCTCCCAAAGTTTGGGTGTTGAACTGAATTTGAACTCAATTGTAATCCAGTTTCAAATAAATGTATTTGATTATAAAATTATTTTCCTCTTAATTTGTAAGTATAGGAATTCTTTTTCCTTAATGATATTTCTATTTTGGAATCGAATCAGGAAGTAGATTTATCTAAAATCACATTATGGGAAGGAATAAATAAAATTACTGACTCCCCCATCTCAGTTCTGATCTCTGATCTAAACTATATTATACATTTACAAAATATTAGTTTATTTACACATTTTAAAAAATGGCCAGTAATGACTTGTTTAGATACGGCAAATGAGGAACGTAGCATAATAAATTCTAATGTAATTTTTTCTTCTCTAAATTAGAAAGATGAAAATAATATTTTATAAATCTACAAGGATAAATATATTTATTAGGATTAGCCATAAAATACATTGGAACTGTTTTGAATGGCATGGAGCAAATCATTTGTTCTCTATCCCTTTTAGCTTATTGAATGAACATAAAATACTGTAATTTATCCAGCTCTTTCCAACATTTACTTTCTGATGTATTTGGTTCAGTAAGGTATTATGCAAACAGTAATTAGTGTGTATTTTTCCAAGATTTTTTTACCATATAAAAACACAAGATATTGTGGTGATAGTTATTTCTACTTACAAGGCTTTTGTAAACTTTTATGCACATTATGTTATTATAATTGTATATTTATTAACTCTAAACTCAAAGTTCCTAAATGCTAAAAGATTACATGTAATTACAAGGTTGTCAATAAACTTAAATAATTTTGCACTTTTGAATAAATATGTTTCTTTTATTATATAAAGATTTTTTAAACCCAAATTATTTGTATATAATAATACCAGGGGAAATGGCAATAAAATTAAATATTGTGGGTATATATGTACATATGCAAATATGTCATTTTCATAATGCAAAACATGAATTTTTCAAGAACAAAAAGAAAAATAACTGAATCAAAGTTTAATGAATAAACAAGTTTGTAGAAATTGCTCTTGAAAACATAGTGATATGCATAACTAGGAAAGAAAAACACATTATCTGTTTTAATAGGTGCTGGTTGTTTTTCAACTGACTAAACAGTCTTTAACTTTTCTCATAAATCAAATAATCAAACATACCCAAGTTACATGGTGGTAAGACAAGGGGATAAGCAATTATAGGGTGATAAGTAATTTCCTTATTGTGGAATTAAGTTCTTTCATTCAAAATCACAGATGTTTTCAAAGAACGTCTTTCTCAATTCATGGATGTCTCACATTTGAAATAGTATATATTATATTCTGAAAGTTGTCATAGAATGCCATCTTCACATTTTGTTTTATATGTAAATGGTCTTGGGCTATGGCTTAGAGTGTGTGCATGCGTGTGCATGTGCGTGTGTGTGTGTGTAGGGGGATTGTTTGCTTTTGTGTTTATTCAGAGCCAAAAGTCCAGGAGACTCAGAAATATGTTAGCCTGGAAATAAAAGTGAAATTAAATATTTATTAACTAATGAAAATGAAATGAGGGAGGAATAAATTAGGCTCACATACAGGAAAGATGAGTGGTAAAGAAGTTAGTAAAATACGAAAGAATTCATATCTAATCACAAGTTTTCAAAAGTCATTTTTATAACCAGTTACTGATGTACATTGAAGATACTATCCACAGTATTTCACTGTGTTCCTTTATCTATTGTCATATGTTAATGCAATTTTAATTTTGGAAACCAGAAATCCAGGAATCCAGGGGTCTTAGAGCCAAACAAATTGAGCATTGTTTTTGTTAATACATAAATGTGGAAACTGTGAAAAAAGCCAATAACTGTGTAAATCATCTTATTGTAGACATTAAGTATTTGCCATTAATTTTTAATATCTCCAGAAATACATGATCAAATAAATCACTTGGTTTAAGGCTCACTACTTATGGTAACAGCTCGAAGGTCATTATGACTTTCTTTATATAGACATTTTCAAACAAATTAATAATATACTGATTTTAATAGCAAAGAATATTAAGAAGAGAAAATATGTACTCATTTTAATATGCTCTTTTTTAAATTCTGTCAAAGCATTATTTTTGACGTTTTGGTTTCTGACTGATGTACAACACCTTCCTGATTAGATTAACCAGAAACAACAGACAATTATTTAATAGAAATAATAGAAAGCAGAAAACTGTTTTAATAGAAAACAGTTAAAATGTACCAATATTTAAAATATTAGCTTGTAGCTTTTTTAACAATAAAGATGAGGATGATAAATTTATAAAAATATTAACTATCCACTTACGGAGAGAGGATACTACAAAGAGGACTAGAATGCCATTATTTAGCCCATAAGGTGACATTAGCTAAGTCATGTAGAATCACTAGCTATCAGGACTGTCAACAGTTTCACATTTTCTTGTCAAATTTCTTTATGTGACAGGTACAAAGTTTCATGAATAAAATGCTATAAACATTTGTATCTGGCATGCTATGAAAACAACATAAATTTACCTTCCACTATTTCTAGTAGACAACATCGCAAGTAACAGTGACTTAAATACCAGTATTAATTCTATACATCACTAAAGCAGTGAAGCTTTCAATAAATTTAAGATGCAAAATATCAGCTGACACCCATTCTGTCTTTTATCAGCATTCTTGTCTTTTCTAGAGCACTTTCAGGTATTACAATAATAAATCTAGAATCTCACAATATTGTTAGGCAGAGCAGAGTTTATTTACCAAAATAATTCAGAGGGAGCATTCTGCTGTGAAATTATATTCAGAAAATCTGTGTTCTTGTAAATTGTTATGCTGTTAGCTTTTAAGCTCATTTATCAGTTTCCATAAGATATGTCTATCCAGTCAAATCATTTATTTCTTTATAATTAACCTATTATAGTTACTTAGGATTAATTGGATTTCTTCTATAAATCACTCTTCACTATTCACCACGTACATGCTGAGAACAAGGCATTATGTTTGACTCTTGGAAAGATGGCCCCTGACTTCAAGTGGCGTATGTTTCCACATAGAAACAAAACATGAAGTTCATAAATATCTACACTAAAAGGAACGGTGGTGTAACCGTCATAAGTAAATGGGATGTGTAACGCTAAGTGTAATAGTATTTATGAAGGAAAGGAGGAAGTTAATGCCCACATGATCTAATCACCAACTGGGAGGTGACTGCCCTGTTTCTTCAGGAAATCGCTCGGAATGAGCATGTAACCAACTGTGATTAGATTCCTAGAGCAGATCAATATCTTCCTATCTTTTGGTGGAGGTGGGGAGAGCACAAAAGAGAAAGGGAGAGTCCATAGGGAAGCTACATTTAGTCCACATCCTGAAAAGAATTTTTCCCTCCAATGAAGACATCTCATTGTTACATAATAAATGTAGAGGATATACAATATTTAAAAACTGTTGGAACAATGTTGTGAATTTAACATTAAAGGGCACAATTTGAAAAGGGCATGGAATTAAATGATGAGTTAATGCAGCCTCATGATGACAGATGGGCTGTGCAGTCAGCACAGGCTTGAATGGTATCTACTAGCAGACAACCACGACTGCAGTTTAAGCTGTCAGAACCTCACAGGAAAACCAGACATTTTGTTGGTTTCGTAATCCCACCCTATTATACATTTGGAACAGCAATAGCTAATGGCTTTTTATTCATGTTCTCTCTCTGACATCCAAATAGGGCATTTTTTGCTTATACAGCAAAGCACATAGATGGAATGAAGAAAAATAGCATGAGTTGATCTGCTTGCTCTTGTAACCAAAACATGTTTTGCTCTTAGATTTATTACAGCTGCAAATTCTAAAGTAGTAAATATTGGCAATATTCCCAATTAAATATTGGTTGTCTGTGTAAAGGTTGAAATAAAAGATTTACATATTTTATACCATATATAATTTGTTCAAATAAATCACTATTTGAAGTAATTTTTCACATTTTATTATAGAAATATTTAGTAATTTCTATGTGTCTCAACTCTGCTACATGCTACAGGATATATGCAACAATAAATGTTTTTCCAATATTATAATTTAGTTGGAGTATCATTGTAATCATGTGTATAGATATTAGAAAATTTCCTAAGTACTGTATAAACATAAGTTTTACCATTGTCTATATGAATCAATAGAGCCCAAATATAATACAGGTGGCATTAAAATGCCACTATTGTGTGCAAAGGCAGTAAGTGTGGGAGATCAGAAAGGGAGGAAGTCATAATGGGTGGGAAGACTATGCTCCAGAATGAAGACTTCAAGAGAGAGGGAGGAGTTGGACGGGTTGAGAGAAAAGGAAAAGATATTTATTGGAGTGGAGAATGTTTTTCATTTGACAGGTATCATTAATTGGAAGCAAAACGCATAAAGAACACAAGAGCTACCTCTGGAATCACATCGCCTGAGTTCAAATACCGGCTCAACGACATACATATTTACAGTACAATACTGAGAAAATGACTTAGTCCCTCCAAATCGCCATATATTCATCTGAAAAATAATTATTGATGTTGTTATCAAGCCATTACGTGAACTAGCTCATAATATATGTATATTGAGATAAATAACACATGGTTCTTGCCTTCAGGGGCTTATAATCAGAACAGCATTGGAGTGTTGGTAGGAGGGCAGAGTCAAGCTTGTATAAATGAAAGTAACCGGAAAGTTTCCCTCTTCTCCTCTAGAGGTGTAAGGTAATCTTTTAAAAGAACTGCAACACAAGAAAATATTTTAAAGTTTCCCCAGAGTCCTATCTTTTAGTCCAAGAATAAGGGCCTGAGCAATTCAGTTCAGCATTGAGAGGGGGAGGGGAGAGACAAGGGGGGAGGGGCTGTGCACTTCCTACTAAAAAGGAGAAGAAAGCAAGGTAAGGACAAGTGGGAGGAGGAAGGGTGGGAGATGGAGTTGGGAAAACCACACTGCAAGTGGCTAAACTGCAAGTTATAGAAATGGCCTAAGAATTTTCTAACAACTGGTAAGTCTAATAGTGAATTGTTAAGTTGTTTGTGTTACTGATATGTAAATAATTTTATTTTCCCGAACTCACAAATTGTCTCTTTTAATCCAGACATCCTCTGGCGCTGGCTTTATAACCATTCCAGGAAAAGGAACAAACTCTCTTCTTTTCCATGAGTTTGTGCGTTCTACCTTCTGCTTTTCTGAATCCACATTCTTGAGTATACGTGGTGGTTACATTTTTGTCTGTGTGAATTTGAACTTGCTTTACCGCCCTTTTACTAGTTTCCTCATAATTCCAGTGACTTCAAGCATTTAATGGATTTAACTTTATTGAAGTTTTAGCGAGTGGTGAGGAGACACCAGCAATGCAAGGTGAACTATTGTCTGCTATTTCTAGGCTCTATACTCTTTCCTTCCACAATCAGCCACCTGACTTCTGGATTATATACATTAATTAATTTAATAAAATTGTGTCGATACCTTAAAATATTCTTGTCTTGCTGTGGTGCCAGAAATGAGGAAGTCATATATTCGAATTGGTTTTTGGAGGCCTTAAAGAAAGGCTTCATGAGAAAAGTTGAGGGGGAAAAATGAGTATCTTATAGAAATTTTAAAAAGACACAGAGATTGTTTTATTCCTTAAGTGGAAAGTACACGTTGGTGTGTAAATTTTACGGAAAGTTTAGTAAAATAAATTCTTCAAATTTAGACAGAAAAAAAGTAAAACATTAAAATGTGCATTTTCTATATCTGTGAGTGTGATCAAAGTATAATTTTCAAAAAGTTAAAAACACGACCTTCATGTGAATATAGAATTGGCAAAAGTCAGTTTAGTCAACTTATTAATGAGGGTAAAGCGCATTCAAAGATTTATTGGTAAAGCTTTCTAAAGATCTTTTTGTGTAACAGGATATTTATAGTTCGCCAAGAAAGACATTTTAAATAAATTTGCTGAATTAGAGGCAAAAACTGATTAATATCCTAAAGGACCTTATCATCTTAACTTTGGAGATATAGTTTCCACCAGAGAGAAATCTACATGTTAATATGTAACTTTGCAGATTTCAAACTCTTAATTAATAGTAAATAGCACAAACATAGGTATAGTCTATTATGCAACTTCATAGTCCTTGTGTGAGCTTGCTAAACAATGACTCGGTGCGACAACGACAGAACATACTGCCAAACTTTGCCTCATTTCTAATTAAGTAATTTTTTACAGTGTCAATGGTAAATGCAAGAGAAGAGTCTAACTTATGACTCTTCTACTTTATATTAATTGTTCATGGGGTTCTCATTTGCATTTACCAATATTACTCTTTTTTTTGCCCACTGCCATAGTCTCTTAAATACAAAATTATAACCTCAGCAGAAAAGAAGAATTAGTAATATTAAAGTTATAACACTTGTGCCCAAGGCACAGGACTTAATTCAAACTAAAAAATCCTATGAGTCAGATTTAAAAATTTTACACATTTGATTATTTTGGAATACATAGGGGAAAATACATTCAGATTTTGGTTTTCAAGTAATTCTAATTATAAGAAATAGACAGAATAAGAGTTTTGGGCATAGCAACCACCCAATTATTATGTCTATTTATTATTGAGTGCCTAACATTTCCAAACACTGTGATGGATACCAAGATGTAACTCAAGAAGATGGCAGCACACTTGGACTGCTCTTTGAATCCAAGCCAGAACAGAGTGTGTGTGTGAGATGTGTGCATATAATGTATTTATGTATATACTTATTTAGCAACATTTTTTCAGAAAATATACTTTTTTACATTTTCTTAAAGGCTGTAAAATAACTGGAGTAGAATTATGTCATGTGGGAAACATTCTTTATTCAAAATTACTACTACTCATAGGTAACATGGATGAATTCAATGTAATCAATCTTGACAAAAATTATTTTTTAAATTAAGGTAAAATTTCATTTAGTGAAAAATCAGATCTTGAGGTACAATTCAGAGTGTTAACAAATGCATACATTCGTGTCATCAACATAG
This sequence comes from Tapirus indicus, assembly GCA_031878705.1. NCBI lineage: Eukaryota > Metazoa > Chordata > Mammalia > Perissodactyla > Tapiridae > Tapirus > Tapirus indicus. The sequence goes on along the minus strand of CM062939.1, from coordinate 22,940,817 downwards.
CATATTTTTGTTACCTCAAATAGTGTCCAAAACCACCTTCCAGACTTGTCCATCCGTCATAGGCCACCACTCCCTGATTTCTGTAACTATAGATTAGTTTTTCCTATTCTTGAACTTCATCAAATGGAATCATACAGTATGTACTTGTCATCTCTGGCTTCTTTCACTCAAAATAATGTTTCTGAGATTCATTCATATTGTTGCATATGCCATAGTTCATTATTTGGGTTTTTTTTGGATGAGTTGTATTCTACTGTATGGATATACCACAATTTGTTTATGCATTCTCCTTTCATAGACATTTGAGTTGTTTCCAGTTTGGGACTATTAAGAATAATGTTTCTGTAAATATACTTGTACAATTACTTTAGTGAATAAATGTTTCATTTTCCTTGAGTAAATACCTAGGAGTGAAATTGATGAGTCCTAGCGATGTTGCATATTTACCGTGTAAGAAACTGCTAAAAGTCTCCAAAGTAGTAACATCATTTTACACCCCTACATGCTTGCCAGTATTTGATGTTGACAGTCATTTTATCTTTAACTATTACTGCAGTGTGAAGTGCGATCCAGCTTTGATTTTGATTTGCATTTCTCCGATTCCTAATGATGTTAGCATCTTTTCATGAGCTTATTGGCAATTTGTCTATCTTTATTGTTGGTGTTATTAAGAATATTTCAAGTCTGTTGTCCAACTCTTTATTAGGTTGTTACTGATATGTAGAAATTATATATTTTGTATACAAGTCATTGTCAGATAGTATAGAATAGATGATAGATAGAAAAAATATTTTCTCCAGTTCTTTGAAATTTTTTTCATTTTCTTTGTTGTTTTGACAAGCAGAAGTGTTTAATTTGGTGAATTGAAAATTATATACATTTTCCATTTATGATTATTATTTTTCTATCCTATCTAAGAAAATTTTGCATACCACAAAGTAAACAATGTAATCTTTATACATTTCATATTTTTCTGTTTAGGTCCATGATTTATCCTAAATTAATATTTGTGTACGATATGAGGTCAAGTATTTTTTCCCATGTATTTGTCCTGTTTAATTACCACCATTCACTGAAAAACATAAAAGCAACTTTTACACCCACCAATAAATAGTCTTGGTGCCTTCGTCAAAAATCAATTGAATCTATTTCTGCACCCTATAATCTGTTCCATAGACTTTTGGTAGTCATTTTCTTCAATATCACTCTCATGATTACTGCAAGCTTTATACTAAGCTTTGTAATCCAAACAAGTACTCCAAATTTGTTCATTTGAGAGATTGTTTTGGCTATTCTATGTGCTTAAAATGTCTGTATAAATTTCAGAGTCAGCTTGTCAATTAAAAAAAATCTCGGGACTTTTAAAAAATAATTAAATGGAATCTGCAGATCAATCTCTGGGAGAATTTACAATATTAACAATATCGAGTCTTCTCATCCATGAGCTAAAAATATCTCTCCATTTATTTATGTCTTTTTGTTTTTCTCAGCAAACCATCGTAGTTGTTAGTTTAGAAGTCTTAAACATCTGTGGTTAAATTTATCCTTACATGTTTTATTATTGTTGACTTTATTGTAAATAGTATTTTTTCATTTTCCACAGTTTTAGTGCTAGAATATGCAATTGATAATTGTGCATTGAACTTGTGTCCTGTAACCCTTTCTAAATTCAGTTATTAAGGCTTATTAGGATTTTCTTTATAGACAGTCATGTCTGCTATGAATAATGACAGCTTTGAATCTTCCTTTGTAATATTTTGCTTTTGATTTTGCTTTCTTGCCTTATTATGTTTTCTGAGACTTCAAGCAAGATGGATATTAATGCTGAGAGAAAACTTCTTTGCCTTCTCATCTTAGGGCATGAACATTTAATATATTGTCTTGAAGTATGATATTAACTAAATTTTTAAAGGTGCCATTTATCATATTAACAAAGTTCCCTTTTATATCTAATTTGCTCAGAATTTTATTTTTATTTTTTATCACAAATAGTTATTGAATTTTGTCACTTTTTTCTGAATCTATTAAAATATTCATATAGTTTTTCTCTTTTATTCAGTGACATTAATTGCTAAACTACCTTGATTGATGCTTGTTACCCTAACTGTATTCCTGGGGATTATCCCCACTTGGGTATACCTATTATACTTTTAATATGTTGCTGGATTTGTTTTGCCAGTATTATGGGAGGATGTTTATTTCTAATTTTAAGAGCCATGTAGATTTATAATTTAATTTTCTTAGTAGTGTTTTTATCAGCTTTTGGTATCTATGTTATATGATTCTTGTAAAATGAGTTGGAAAGTGTTTCCTGTTACAGGAATTCCTCTGTAGGAATTTTTGTAATATTGGTACTATTTCTTACCTAAATATTTGATAGTATTCACCAGTGAAGCTGTCTGCACTTAGAGTTTTCTTTTTGGAAATGATTTTAATTAGGAGTTTAATAGATATAATGCTATTTATGTTTCCGATTTCTTCTGAGTTATATTTGGTAAATTATGTTGTTTACAAGGTTTGCCTCTTTCCTCTAAATTGTCAACATTATTCACACAAAGATTTTCTTAATAGTCCTTCATTATCCTTTCAATGTCTATAAAATTTGTAGAAATATCCATTCCTGATGATTGTAATTTGTATTCTCTCTCTCTCTCTCATGCTCGCTAAGCATTTACAAATTTCAGTCAATTTTTGGCTTTGTTACATTTCTCCGTGGATTTATCTTTATTATTTCATTGATTCTTCCTCTTATCTTTATTATTCTCTTGCTTCCACTTTGGGTTTAATTTCCTCTTTTCTTCCTTAGCTTCTTAAATTAGATAATTTGATCATTCTTTTAAAATCTTATCATATAAGCATCTAATCAATATACTGTGTTTTCATTATTATTCTGTTCAAAATATTTTCTAATTCCTTTTGCTATCTCTTCTTTGACCTATAGGTTATTTAAATGTGCATTGTTTCATTCCAAATACTTGAGATTTTCCTAGAATCTCATTGTTATTAATTTCTAATTAATTGCATTTAGGTCACAGATATACTCTGGAATATTCAAATCTTTTGAATTTAACAAGACATTGTATTTCATAGCTCAGCATTGGCCTATCATGTTTTGGGTAATAGTGTTCCATAAATGTTAATTAGCACATATAGGTTGATAGTGTTCTTTAGATTTTCTATATATCTACCAATTGTTTTGTCTACTTGTCTGGTAACGTTTTTATTTAGATTGGAGGGTTCAGTCAATTTTCATCTAATATATTTAATCAATATATTTGAGTAAAATCTACCATGTTATTATCAATTTTTCCTTTTTTCCAGCAGGTCTATGTTTCTTATTTTCTCATACCTTACCACCTTTTGGTGTTTGAGTATTTCCTATTCCATTATTTCCTCTATTTGATTAAAATTGTCCTAGGTTGGGTCTCTCAGAATCATTCCCTGAGAGTAGGATGTGTTAGTAGGTTATGTGGGAGGTGATCTGGGAAAACCAGCAGAGAGTGGAGAAGTGACACAGGCAGAGAAGAAAGTTCACATCGATGTTACTACTGAACATGATCCTCCTGAGGGCAACGGGGCTCAGTTCTGGTGGGGACCTGGGGAGATGCCATGGAAAATGCCCCTGAGTTTTGTCTCCCCAAAGCAAGAAAACTGGTTTATTTATTGACTGTCCCATTTGTCATTGATGAGTGAGCAGAATTCTTGAGCCAGAGAAAGCCTCAGGCAGAGATTTGAAGAAACCAGTAGTGTGAACAGAAATGTTGATTTCTGGGGGGACATAACACCAACTAATAAGTTACATGTTTTACTTCAGTTCCTTTAGAAGTTACCATAAAAATTACAGGTAGATAAATAATTTATCAGAGTGCAAGTTAATCCATATTTACACCCTCTCAAGATTATGCAATGGCCTTTTAAACTTTAACTCCACACACTGTGTTCCAAATTATATTATTGTTGTCATGTATTTTAATTACATCTCATTTTAACACCAATAGACATTATTACTTTTTGTAGTCAATGTTAATGTATAATTGTCTCATATTGAGCATCTTCTAAATTTTTTAAACTTTCTTTTAGCTTACCGTACAGGATTGGTTCCTTTCAATTTAAAGTATATTCTTTACAATTTTCTTTTAGTATAATCTGCTGGTGATGAAATTGCTCACTTTGGGCTTATTTCTTTTACATAGGTATCTTAAAAGATATTTTCACTAGTAACAGACTTCTAGGTTCACAGTTGTTTTCTTTTAACATATTGAAGATATCCTACTTTCTTCTGGTTTCCATTGTTGAGATAAAGAATCCATTGTTTGACTATTGACCCTCCTTTGAAGATAATCTGTGTTTTTACTCCAGTTGATTTTAAGAATTTTTATTTTCTTTTGGTGTAGGACAGTTTCGCTGTGACTTATCTAGAAGTTTTTATCATAGTTTTTGTTGTTTCTCTGCCTTGCTGGGGATCATTTGAGCTTCATGGATCTGTGAATTATTTCAGCAGTTCTCAAAACATTTTTCAGCCATTATCTTTTCAAATATTGCACCTGTCCAGTTTTCTTACTCTAACAGGGCATTCAAGTTGTAAGGTTTCTAAATAGTTCCAAAGTTGTAAGTCCTGTTATTTATTGATCTCTGCAACACAGATAACCAGACTAATCATGTTGATTTAAATTGCCTTCTTGTGACTGCACATTGACAGTGCCTGTTGGTTTCTTACATAGTCTGTTCTCTCTACCTGCAATAATTGAAATATTATCCTTTCTTCATGAGAAGTAAAAGACCTCTGTGGGTATAAAGTTTGCTCATTCCTTCTCTCTGTGCACCTCTTTCATCCTGTCTATCCATCTATTATAGCATTTATAATCTTTATTCTTATGATAAAGAATAACATCTATGTCAAAATTCTTCTCTAGATAGATTCAAAGTGATATTAGAGGAAATGCCTGTCTTTGCCTTTTCCTCAGTTACTTCAAAATGCACTTATAATAAGAGACCCGCAATCAATACTCATTGAGGTAAACTTAATTGATGTGCTTTTGCAGCAAGAAGGCAGTGTAATTAAATATTCTTATAGCTCCACCTTAAATTTGTACAGAAAATGGGCATTTTCAATGCCTTTTTATCTGTGTTTTTTTCCTTCACCGCTCCACATTCAATTGATTTGCAAATCAAGTACAGAAATACCAAAACAAGGGATGATAGGTGGAGTCACTTCCTGTGTCAATTTCTCAGCCACCATTTGAGTGGAGACTGGCATCTCTTTAAGAGCAGCCTCCCTTCCTCTGCAGCTTCACATCAAAAACTTGAAAGTATAGGGACCGGCCTGGTGACATAGTGGTTAAGTTCGTGTACTCTACTTTGGCGGTCTGGGGTTTGAGGGTTCAGATCCCAGGCATGGACCTACACACTGCTCATCAAGCCATGCTGTGGTGGCATCCAATATAGAAGATTGTAACTATATACAAAGTCAACATCCCTCTATACCTTCAAGTATTTTGGGGGTGTTTTTTGGTGAGGAAGATTGACCCTTAGAAAATCTTTAAATTGTGTTAAGTGAATGAGGTGCCTCATGAATCATAGTTCACATCATTATTATCCATGCCATTTATCATATTAACAAAGTTCCCTTTTATATCTAATTTCCTCAGAATTTTATTTTTATTTTTTATCACAAATGATTATAAATAGTTCTTGAATTTTGTCACTTTTTTCTGAATCTATTAAAATAATCATATGGTTTTTCTCTCTTATTCAGTTACATTAAATGCTAAACTACATTGATTGATGCTTGTTCACCAACTGTATTCCTGAGCCTATCCCCACTTGGTTATACCTATTATACTTTTAATATATTGCTAGATTTGTTTTGCCAGTGTTATGGAAGGATGTTTATTTCTAATTTTAAGAGCTATGTAGATTACAATCTATGGAGAATGTCAGTTCTTAATGGGCCAAAAATGTGTGCTAAAAACATATATGGTAATATCTACTTTAAATATAATAATGCACCTTGCTTCCTGCCTCTCTAGACCTCTTCTTCTGAAGGCTGAGGTCACATGCTTCATCTGTACCCTCTGACCAAGCTCAGTCTGATTACTGGATTTGAGAACAATCTTGCCTTTACTAGGGATTGTTTTTTAAGGGAGTTTTCCTAGTCCACTGCTCATGACAGTTCTGCTGTTAATTTGCTCTGCCCTTCAGTCCTACTTCTAGATATAGACTTTTCCTTTATTCCGAGGACCATATTTCCCTTCCAGTCTTATTCCCTGATGCCTGAGTGCCTCTTTTGATTTTCACCTTAGTACACAAGTTCTTATAGGTCTGAAGGCTTTGTTGCTTCTCTTATTTCCAATGATCCAGTGTTTCTTAGAGCACAACTGACTAGTGTAAAACAGACACGTTAGCAATGTGGATTTAGTTTTTCAGGACTGATATGTGTATTACTTACCACTAGGTAAATGACCCCAGACAGTAAATGTATTTTTCAAATTTTTCTATGCTCAGTCCTTCACTTTTCAGGATATACATTTCTGATGCCTAATGTGGGTCTGTTTCTTTATATTTTGCTACACCTACACTTCCCATTTCTTGGCTCTCATATGTTGCCTGTTGTGAATCCTGCGTAATTATTTTGAGACCTTCCTAACAACAATGACTATCACTGATCACTGTAATCTCTAGATTCAGAACCCGGGAGTAGTTTCCCCATCTGTTGGACTCAGATTTGCAGTTGAATTTGCTTGTTCCCCTTTGAGACCCTGCCACACAGTGCTCACAGCACCAAATAGGCTTCTGTATAGTCAACCTCTCGCATTTCCTGGTCAGCCTCATCATTTTGCAGGTAATACTTTAATGAATGTCTCTGTCCTGGGATAGGATATAAATTTGGTAGGAAATCTTATTCCAATAAAGAATCCTGCTTTCTTGTTTTGTGCCTAAGAATATCTCCTTCTTTTCCGCTAATGACAACTATGAGACTTTGGTAAAATCTACTCCTAGCTTTAATTAATTGTAGCTGAAACACTCAAACTGGGAAACTATTTTAAAGCACCTGTTTAATTCCTTTTATCCCACTGGCCCAGCCAAAAAGGTAAATACTCGCCAGTTGTAGAAACTTACATAGACCTTTCAGTCCCGAAAAACTTGACAGTTATTTATGTGAAAATGTTTGTAATTCTTAAAACTATTTAGCTATTACTTTGTAGAACATTATTTTATCTTTTTATTAATACAAAGATAACTTTTTTGCTTTATGATAGAGATAAATTTTACATGTAATTCTGAATACGTAATTGAATATTTAAAAGCCTATATCTAGGTTTGAAAAATATTTTATGCGTTTATACACAGACACACAATTTAAATTGCTACCAATATCTTACTGATCTTCACTGAAAAAAAAAAGGAAGAAAAGTTTAGCACAAACTATAAGATCTTTAGAACTGATATTAGTAATTGACCTTAACTGACTTCTTCATAACTGTTTTCTGTACTCTGTTCCTTGTCTAAGATTTGTCACATTTCGACTCACCGTCCATTATATAACCCCACAAGTTCAGATTGGTGTCAATTAAGTCATGGTGAATTGGAAGCAGAGATTTCAAAACCTTCTAATTTGTTGATTGATGGTATCTTCTTACCTTCTTAAACTTTGTAGGATTAGGAATTAGATGTCAGTGATCTATTTAGAATATGTCACTAACACACCACTAAATTATTCTTAGTTAATAGCCAATAGTTTGAGTAATAAATCTTTTCAAAGGAAAGTTTCGTAGTCAAAGACAATGATTCGTAGTTCCTCAGTCCACACGTCACTCCCGAGGATAAATACGATGGAAAGTGAGATTTACTTCCCCTCCAGTTCCCAAGTTCTGACTTATAAATGAAAGCTTTGCAAACCAGCATTGATTTGAGGGAGTTAATTTCTCCCCAAAGCTGCTTATTTACTGCTAAGCATCTCTTACACCTGAAAAAAAAAATTGTCTTGCACTTCACACTTTTCTAAGATGGAAAAAATTCTAAGAAAATTATATTTAGCAACTAATTGTCTTAAGAAAATAACTGCAAAGAACCTGCTCCAGTTTGATAAATTACACGTGTAAGTTTAATGTCTCTTCAGAAACAGAAGACATCATTTCTCTTGTAAGGTGATAAAGAGTGAAAAATAATTACGATGCCCAGATCAACTCTTATAAATGGACTTAGTGGGGAACCAGATCTTTGATATTAATGTATCATGACTGAAAGCATCATGGAGAAATAAAATAAGGATACTATAACCCTCAAACTCTCACCATAAATCTTTTTTGTCTTAGCAACAATATTTGAAAAGAGAGCTTGCTTTTTAAGTGTATAATTAAATGCACGTTTGAATAAAGTGAATGGAAAGAAAAACGTAGGATTGGTTTTGTTCCCAGGTTTATTCTTGCAATTTCCCATGGGTCTCTCTTGAATTTTACTTTCATGATAAATTTTGGGAGTGCAGCCATAAAAAAATTATTGCATCTAAGGTAAATCTAGGAGATTTTCCCCATTCACACATCCTTGGACATTTCAGGTGGGTTTGGAGATCTTGGGGCATTGGTATTCTATGTGGTGAATAGCCCTGGCAATACTTTTCATCAAGCTAGGGTGGAATAGTCCCCCCCATCATCTCAATCCCTGATCTGGATTATTCAGTGATGAGATCTCAAGGTCAAGATGCTTGTTCCTCAGGGACCAGAAAGCCATATATGTGTGAATTTCTTTTCTTCTTGATACATTTAGTCCTATTATTCTATGAATGCCTCAATCCCAAAAGAAATTTAGGGATTGGCTCTGGTCCCAGAAAGAGGAAGAAGTTTATTCATTCATTCAGTGGACATTTCTTATGATGCTATAGCACTTTCTGAATGTGGTTATTATACTGGTAAATCAGGGAATTATGTAGATATAACTGATCTGCATTTTGGCAAGGTATTTCATAGTCCTTCCTGATCTCTTTGGGATAAAGACAGGCTGATAATGGAGTTAGGTGCTTGTGTAATTGAATTGCTATTCCCAAGATGTGTGATTTAGTACATGTGTATCATTTTGGTAAGAGATCTCTACCAGTAAGTTGCTGACTTGCTTAGTAATTATTCATTTTTTAAAACAATGGCTTGAAAAAAAATCGAAATGCTGGTCAAATTATTTGGAGGGGTGACAGACACTTCAGAAGACCAAACTAATATCTGAGGTGATCTCAATGGCTGAAAAATACAGTACTTCTCCATCTGTATTAAAAGAGAAACTGATGGGGCCAGCCCAGTGGCCTAGTGGTTAGGTTCACATGCTCTTCTTTGGCGGCCCTGGGGTTTGCAGGTTCAGATCCTGGGTGCGGACCTGCACACCACTCATCAAGCCATGCTGTGGCAGGCATCCCACATACAAAATAGAGGAAGATGGACACAGATATTAGTTAGCTCTGGGCTAATCTTTCTCAGCAAAAAGAGGAAGATTGGCAATGGATGTTAGCTCAGGGCCAGTCTTCCTCACCAAAAAAAAAAAAAAAAACCAGCAAAGAAAGAAACTCATAAATGAAACCACAGCACTTAGGCTTTAGAAAAGAATAAGATAAAAAATATCAACTGGGGAAATATGAGTTAGGGAATTAAGAACTTTAAAGATTATGTGCAGTTTTTTTTTAATAGAGCACAAGAGAGAAGTTTTTGAAGTTGAAGAAAGATCTAGTGTTGATGACTATTGGATTGGTTTGCGTGACCCCGCATTTTGTAGAAATTTTACATTTCTCAGCTTTCTCTGAGATCCCCTTTCAAAGGTTATTAACCTAGACCTTCACCTGAGGCCCACTTTTGTAAGTTCTTCTTGAATGAGACTTGAGTTTCTATTTGTTTAATTTTCCATATTTTTAAGCTCTTAAGGCCCTGGTGATATTTCTCTGTGGCTGTGATTTTGTGTTCTTTATTGAAGATTTTTATTGGAAATGTTTTATATATTCCTTTTACCGAGTACACACGAGATTACTTTGTTTTATTTATTTCTCTACATTTTAGCTCTTATTTTTAAATGAAGTTTAGGGTATGGTAGATGAAAAAGGGAAGTTATGAGAAAGTTCAAAGTCCAAACAGGTTGGACACCTTCTTTTTATAGGCTACATCCCTAAAGATTCATTTACTCCCAAGATTTAAAAACAAAATCCTTCTTTGATCAACTCCTTCATGCTAGGGTCATTCATTCGTAAAAATATGGAGTTTCTGCTGTATATCAGGCACTGTGTAAAGGGGAAATGTTAGCTGTATGTTAACACAACTCAAATTGAGAGATGCAGGGCTAAGCATCACAAAACATTAGAAAGATGTTGAGATTTTAGCTGACTAAAAGTTCAGTGCAATTTAATGGCAGTGTGATGGGTCTACCAAAACGTCTAGTATAATCGTTTTCCACGTAAGTAAATATATAGTGTTGATCAAAAAGCATGTGATATATGTATGTTCCTGACATGGTGGAAACCTTGTAACCTATCTTAATTGGTTTTTATGGCCCATTTTACGATTTCCAGTTCTTTTTGTGAGACTCCACTCAGTCTCACATGCCCCTACTTACTCAATCGCTTCTGGCTAGGAACGGAGGAATTTACTTCAGAAGGTGATCAGTCACTTTAATCTCCTGCCTGCATGCTCTTTGAGGCAGACCATACCTTGGAATGCAAGGTTACATCTCATTCACCAGCCCCCATGCCCTAATCTTTGAAACAAACCAGAACCCATTAACTTGCTTGATAAGATAACCTTATACTTTCTCCTTTGACATTTCTTTAAAGTAGTAAGAATAGTTCACACGTTAACCTTTAGAATTGTATATAGTAGCCCCGCACAAACACTTACTTGCACTGCAGCTCTTTACTGCCCGTGGGTGCTGTCCCCATGCTGAACACCGAATAAAAGCGCAAGAATGAGCAAGCGGCTCATGCCTGAAAATTCTTTTTCGACTCATGACTCAGCGATCCCACATCATTCTCATGTGTGCTGGTCGGACATCATCTGGAGCATTGGGTAGAATATTGGAAACTGCGCTTCGAAACATAGGTCAACAAATTATTTATTTATCTCATTTTGCACAGGCACTATTCAACTTAAATCTACAGTGTTCCTTTCATCTGGGAATTTCTGGGAATTTATAGACTACTGTCACATACTGAAGAGTGAATTTAGCATTTAGCATCTAAGATGTAGAGTTTCACTCAATATAAGGAAAAGAGAAAACCTTTAAATTGTGTTAAATGAATGAGATGCCTCATGAATCATGTGAATCATAGTTCACATCATTATTATCCATGTAGAATGTTTATTAGTGATGTTATAGAGGACAATGAGTATATGCAGCAGTTGAAGTATGAGTTAAATAATCTTTGTCTCTTCTTATTCCAGGATACATTTTTGTAAAAATATATAAAGAAAATAATGTGCTGTAGGATTGAAGAAGGGAAAGTCAATAAGAAATAGAAGGGCATTACAGAGTCAAGTGAACTTCTGCTTGCCCTAAGGATAGGAAGGATTGAAATAGGAAGGGAAGGGGGGAAGGTGTCTTTGAGGGCAAGGCCCTGTGCACCCAGAGTGTAGGGGTGAATGGGTTAGAGGAGGAGGTTAGAGAGAGAAGCAATAAACACTAAAGATGACCTTGAAACTCATTTCAGTGTTTACTGCACACACAAACTCATAATTGTTTGGATATAACAAAACAAAAACACAATGATTGAATAATTTCTTGTGCAATCTGATACGTTTTTCATTTGATTTAGCTTTCTAATATATCCATCCACATGATTTTTTTTTTCTAGTTATATAGTGTTGCTTGTTTTAACATTCCAGGAACATATTATCTTCCTTGTTTGTCGCTGTAAATTAGAATGGGAGTTTGTGTGTATAATATGATAAGCAATATCAGATCTGCCTATTTGGTCAAAATCAAGTAAAAGGGGATAATTTAATATAATGAGGCTGCCTCTGCCACTTAAGTAGCCTATTAAAATTTCTAAAAATGTCAGTGTCTAGAACAATTTTAAAATATTTCAATACAACAGTATATTTCAAACTACAGCATAGCAGAGAAAACACACTCATAACAGTTGTGTGCATATATTCATAGTATCAGTTTTATTTCTTCAATTTCTTTTGATTTTTTTGTCCCACTTCTTTGATGTTATAATCATGTGACTATATGATAATGCTGTGGTAGTTAGACCAGCCCTTCTTAAAGCGTGCACATCTAAAAGTGCGTGGCCCACTACAGCAAAAGCTATTCAATAGTACCTTGACGGGGAAATTATTTGTTTATTCGGCAATTTTTCGTAAGTGCCTCATCTGAAGAGGAGGCAGGAAGTCATTTTATACATTTAGGAATATTCAATGAAGTCCATTAAGGTTTAATAACATGTGAAGCAAAAGAAAGATGCACATATTGACTTTATTTAAAATCTCTCAAGTACACAGTGCTCTGAATACTAAGATAGATGAGGTTGGAAGATGTATGTTATTCTTGTCTCCAGGGAAATTGCTTCACTTTACTTATAAGATGTATTGGTGTTTCCCACTTTTTTTTTTTTACTTTATTCCAACTCTCACAATAAAATATAATTGGATTTTAGACCCTGAAGCAGAATAGAAGTTTTGTGTTGTGTTGTTGTCATTTATGCTAAGCTTTTATCATATTTAAAAGAGTAAAACCTCTAGCAAAAACACAAAAAACACCTCTAAGAGAAAAATACAAATATTTGTCCCAAAAGAAAAGTCTCAAAAGAGGTATTTGATTTTTAAAGATTTAGAATATGCATTAATTAACATAGTTTTAGAGCTTGCAAAAAAGAGTAGTTTGGGCATGCATTAGCATAATTTTGTGATGTGTGTAGAAAAATACAGTTTTCAGTTATTTCAGAAAAAAATTTGATGAGAACTAATGATTTAGATTTTAGTCACTTTATTACCAATGGCAAAGAAAAAAATCAGAAACACGAGAAATCTATAAATATATTGAATGTTAGGAATTATAAACAAAGATAAGATTTTCCACACACAAATTTGGAGGATTGAGGAACGGTCTTTGATTCAACACATATTTATTGACCTTCAGCTCTGTGCAAGGCGCTCATCTAGTCAGTGGGGATAAGTAGCAAAGATTCCAGCATGTACGGTTGCACATTCATCTTAGTGTCAGATGCCTGTAATTACTCACTTATATCTCCACTAGGATTTTTAATAGGTATTTCAAATAGAATGTATGCTAAACATAATTCTTGATTTTCCCCAAAGAGTGTACTAAAATTCAGAGCTGCTGCAGCCTAAAACCTGAACATTTATTATTTATTTGCCTCCTTTCTTCATTCCCATACAATACATCAGCAAGTATTGTGGACCCTACTTCCAAAATGTATCTCGAATTTGTACATTTTTCTTAGTTTCCACACTGCCACCTTAATCCTCAAAACTAGTATCTATAGGCTTGAATAAGAGAGTGCCTCTTCGTCACCATCCGCCTTCCACTTTTGTTCCCCATGGAACACACTCAATGAACTTTATAAAATATTAATCCAGTGTTGTCACTTCCCTGCCTAAACCCATTTATTGCTTTCCCTTGCTCATCACGGCCCTGCCACACTGAGTGGCTTTGGTTCCTAGACCTGCTGTGCTGCCCTGTCCTCCCCTGTTCTTGCTGTCTCCTCCCCGGTGCAAAATGGCCTTCTCTCACGTCTTTACTTGGCTGCCCCATTTACATCCTTAAAGTCTCAGCTTAAATATCATTTCTTCACATAACAAAGAGGCTGTCCCTTACCATGCTATCTAACACGGCTTCCTGCACTCAGTCACACTCTGACACAGCATTCCATTTAATGTTCTTTTCACAGCACTTACTACCATTTACAAAATTAATTTGCTTGTTAGTTTTTTTGCCCTTTTCCCTGACTGAATTTTAACCCCATGGAGAATGTAGACTTTGTCAGGTCCTATACTACTTCATCTTCTGCACAACAGACTATATTTAATCATGGTTTAGGTGTTCAATAAATACTTGTTGAATCAATAAATATATATGAAAATCCTAAAGATGGAAAAGAAGTTCTTTACTTCTTTGTTTCCATTGTTATCTTTTGGTTTCTTCTCACAAATATACATTGGTTAAGTATTACACTCTAATTAATATTTCAGTTGCTGTGATTGAACAATAAAGAAGGAGACAGGCATGCTTGTGCCAATGGAGATAACTTTCTGGTAGGGGGAGACAGAATAAACAAGATAAATAAACAAAAAATAGACTACATTAGATTTTGATATGTGTTATGGAGAAAAGTCAAAGGGAGATAAAAGTTAGACAGTATTAGTGTGGATAGCAATTTTTTTAAAGTGGCCTGGGAAGACTTTGTAAGGAAGGGATGTTTGAGCACAGACATGAAAGAAGTAGAGGAGCAAGATGAAAGAAGAGAGTTTCAGGCAAAGGGAAGAACAGGTGACAAGGACCTGTGGCAGGAGTGTGCCTGGTATGTTCGAGGAAGAGTGTGGAGGCCAGTGTGTCTACAACCCAGAGAGAAAGGGGTTCAGTCAAAGGAGATGAGGTCAGAGATGCTACAGCTGGAAAAATGACATAGAGCAAAGAATTGTTAAGATGATTGTGCTATTTTTAAGAATTTTTCTTTTACTTATTCATGAAATGAGAAGCCAGGGAAAAGTTTGCAGTAATGACACAATCTAACTATATCTCGACAACTCTAGCAACTGAGTGGAAAAGAGAATAAAGGGTTTTAAGAGCAAATGCAGGAAGACCATGAGGTAACTATTGTAACAACCCATGTGACATATGATGGTGACTAGGACCCCAGTGGTAGAAGGGAGAAATGAGAACTGTTCTGATTTTGAGTGTATTTTGAAGATGCAGCCAATAGGATTACCCAATAGATTGGATGTGAGGTATGAGAGAAAGAGGAAACACAAAAATGACCCCAAGGCTTTTCCCCTGAGCTACTGGTAGAATTTCCATTAATGGAGGTAGGGGTAATTGTGAGAGGAAGAGGCTTTTGTTTTTATTTACCCCCGTCTACCCTGGTGACAGTATTAAATTTGAGATGCCAACTTTACATTGAAGTGGTAATATAAGCATTGGAATATAAGAGTCTGGGTTTCAGAGGAGTCCAGATTAGATATACAAATTTAATTCATCAGCGTATTCGGGGCGTTTAATGTAATGAGACAATGAATTGACTTAGAAAGTGAATATAAATAGGACAGAGAAGAGGCACAAGGGCTGAGCCTTGGAGCAGTCAACATTTTATGGAGGGGAACTAGCAAATGAGATGTTGAAGGAGTAGACAAAGAGGCAGGAGGGAACCCAATAGAGTCCTAACTCTGGGCAGAATGTAGTATCCTCAGTGACAAGGGGAGAAAATAATCCCAGGAGCAGAGAGTGATCAACTATGTCAGTGCAGCTCATAAATCAAGTTTAATGAGGACAGATGATTGAGCATTATATTTAGGATAAGCTAGATTCCCATTTGTTATTTAAAGACCTGCCTACTTACTGCTTCAAAGACCTGCCTGTTTACTTCTTACTTATCCTTACTAGAGGATAACTAGAAGGAACCCTGTAAGATTTAAAGAAAATCTGTGGTGAAAACAATATAAAGCATTAAAAAATTTCCCCCAAATGTGATTAAACATAAAAATAAGTTTTGGATGATAAATTAAACTTGCATATAAACTGCCTCTACAACAGGTTAATTTGGAATTTTAGATTTTTGGGGATTCTAACATATACAGTACCAAAAATATTTTTTTAAAAATTGGTAAAAATATTGCATGATGGTTTATGGTTCAAGCTTTAGACTTTCAGAGAAATAGGTTGAAATCTCACAGTTATCACTTGCTCCCTCTAGAATTTAAGTACCTGGCTTCCTATTGTTATTTCCAAATGTAAAGAATACCTACCTCCGAGGATGGTTTTGAGGTAGAAATGAAATATCATATGTAAAGCACCACAGTGCCACTTACTCTTAAAGTGCTAAACAAGTGTTAGCTAAAATATTTTACAATAAATCTATATCCTCTTTCAATTTATTTCTTGCTGCTCTTAGGAACAGGATTCTAAGATGTCTGGATGTCTTGAAGCATTAATATTTTGTTATGTTGAAATTTCATGTATCTTTCCTAGCAGGAACTAAGCTTCTGTCAAATTATTTATGTGGTTGTTAAAATCTAGATACGAAACATCTTTAAATCAGTTACTCTTCATAGCATAAACAAAGTCTATATAAACTATTTTGCTATTTATCATACTTTGATGATTACTATACATTTTGTCCTTAAAAATACATGTTTGGTGAAATCTAAATAAGAAAACAAATAGTGAAAGAAAATTTAGCTTATACGCAAGCTCAAAGACTGCCAAACCACTGCAAACTATGTGAGAATTTCACCGTGTTATGATTTTAGCAGGGTCAAAAATATGATACTGTGCATGTCACAGGGCCTCATAACATTATGTCTTTTCTGCTTATGCTGTTAGAATCATCTTACATTGCAGCTCTTAAGGGCAATATTAAACTAGATTGTAAATTAATGCTAAGTTTGTGGAAGATGGTTACCTTCCTTAATTTCCATCAATGGAGCGTGTTTCCTATGCTTACAAAACTATGTATAGTTGCTACTCTAAGGAAATAGGAAATGGATATAGGCCATCACCCCTGGATGTAAAAGTCATACAGCCTTGAAAATCCTCTGAAATGGTTCAAGGAATTAGTTCTGCAAGTCAATATATGAACTGATATTTGAATATAAACATCTCGCAGAATACAAACACCAAAAAGAATAATAATTTGTTATGTCAATGTTATAAATAGAGTATGTATTTACACTGTAATTTATTTATATAATTTTATATTTATATATAAACATCTATTAAAAATCAAGAATTTTTAATGAATCGATAACATTTTCTGTTGAAATTTATCATGTATTGTCTATTATATATATATGCTATAACTGATTATATAATATTATGTATTAATATGTTTATTATTTATTCTTAAACAGTCTAAATTTATACTGATAATGAGCTAAATTAACTTAGAAGTTTTCCTTACATCCCTCCTCAATAGTCTTCATTGTTTGGAAGGCCATCCTAGGTTTATTTTGAAAACCCATCTGTGCATGTGTGTGTGTCAGAGAGAGACAGAGAGGGAAAGGAGAGCAGGGAGCATTTTTTTTAATACTCAGGGTAGTATTAGAAGGTTTATGTGAGAGTTCAGACCAATTCTCCTGCTCATATATTCTTTTTTTTTTTTTTTTTGGTGAGGAAGATTGGCCCTGGGCTAACATCTGTGCCTATCTTCCTCTACTTTGTATGTGGGATGCCCACCACAGCATGGCTTGATAAGTGGTGCATAGGTCCACGCCCAGGATCCGAACCTGCTGACCCCAGGCTGCCGAAGTGGAGCACGTGAACTTAACCACTACACCACAGGGCTGGCCCCTTCTTGGTTTAATTAAGAACCTTGTGTTCAGGCTCAGTCTGGATTACTTCTCAGAGTTGAAGTTGTATGTGACAGCACAAAAGGACATTTTCAATATCCACTACATTTGTGAAAGGAAAGATTTAGTATGGTAGGCAGAATTTTAAATGGCCTCTAAGGTTTCTGCTCCATAGAGTACAGGCCCTGCATGATGCCCTTTCCTTTAGTGTAGGTGGGACTTACATGAATATGATGAATTTCACTCGCACAGTCAGGTTACATTATATGGCCAAGGGCAAGGAGTTTCTCAGATGTGATTAAGGTCACTAATCCACTGACTTGGAGTTAATCAAAAGAGAGATCACCCTGGGTGTCCCCATCTCATCAGGTAGACTCTTCAAAGGGAGTCTGGAGGTAGGAGACAATAGGCAGCAGGTGATCCTCTATAGACTTTTAAAGACACAGACTGCCATGTTGTGGAGAGGCCCATATGGCAGGGAAGGGAGGGTAGCTACGAGGCACTGAAGTCCTCACACCTACAGCTGCAAGAAACGGAGTTCTGCCAACAACTAGCTGATTTGGAACAATACCTCAAGCTCCAGAAAGGGAGGCGGTATGGCCACCATGTTGATTTTTACCCTTCTGAGATTCTGAGCAGAAGTACCAGTTATTTCTGCCTGGACTCCTGGCCCATGGAAACCGGGAGATAATAAATGTATGGTGTTTTAAGCAACTAAGTCTTTGATAATTTGTTATTGGGTAGTCGACCAATAAGTTTAGAACTGCAACATTTTAGTCAGTTGACAAATCAAGCTAATTTTGCCTGCTAAAAATTCCTTCAGATTCATGAAAAAGAGGAAAATAAAGATCGAGTTCATGGACTGGAAACCATTTTAAGAACCCATGGTTCTTATGTGTATGGCTCTTATAGTTTCTGTTTGGGTTGTTGAAAGATAATGTTACATATTCTTACAATATTTAATCTAAAGGTTTACATCTTTTATAACTTTATTATAATTTTTTTACATAAAATTACTAATGTAAGATAATGTTACGATTGAAATCTAATCCCATGAAACATTTATCTCAGTCATGAGATACGTTTTGATGTTTCATATTTTAGAAAATTGGAGAGATTTTTTTTTTGGAAATATGAGCATATCTTTTTTTCCTTCTTGTGAAAAAATAGCATAGCATGTACTAGCTTAGAGGTATAAGATTTTGTTGAACATTCAATATGTTGACCTCTTTGTTTCATCAGGTGAAAAAGGTATTTTTTCCACACTTATTTAATAAAAGGTAGAAAGTTTCTTAAGGACAGAGCATAGTTCCCACTAAGATATTTTTGGGTCCTCTAGTGTTCAACATACCAGGTATTGCATTTACTGGTGCTACTGCAGAAGAAAAGATTATATGCCAAGTCACATGCCAAGCACAATAAATTAGAAGTTGCTTTCCAAAGAACTGTGTTAAGAAAGATTTGGAGGCTGCATGTAAGCCCAGAAAGATGGAGGAATGTGATACTTGAGCGCATCTGCCTGGATATATGAGTAAAGTATTTGCCACCTGTAACCTAATTACTCTTCCCGTGTATACTCTGAGTCACAGTTTTCTATTGCTGCATAACAAAGAACCACAAATTATCACAAACTTAATGACTGAAGAGGAGAGCTTATTGCAATGACAAATCTATATGCCCCAAGAATCCAGAGCTACGTAACCATTATCCAAGATAAAAATAATTGTTTCCTTCCCTGTTTCCAATTTGCCTTTGTTTTACTTTTTTTCTTAGGTTTGCATATCTGTGTAACTTTAAAGCCATGGTTCTTAAGCAGTGATGTATATTTATAATGTGTAATAATAATGTGTATATTATTATATGCACACTTGTATACACACTTTGTTGTATTGTATACACACATCATGTGGATGCTAGAATGCAACTGCCTGAGCAACAACTCTAGAGGTTATGAGTTTAGAAGTTGTGTAGTGGAACCCAGGAAAATTTTAAGTTTCATGTAATTCAGGAGGTTGGGATTCATAACAGACTACATGTTAATAAGCAAAGGAAAATTTTGGAATATGTTCACAGAGTTTAAATATTTTTACTTTGGTCATTATTTATTTTGCATTTTATTGCCTTATTATTTTATTAGTGTGTTTATTTGTTACACATCTCTTCCTCTAATCTCTGTGCTTTGTGCTTTTCATCATCTTTAATTTATTTTATAAAATGTTTACACATGTTTCACTCATTCATTCTTATTCTCAATCTACAATTCCATTTTTTTAGTGGAAATATTCATGAATTTTAGTACCATTTCTGTATATGTAGTTGTATCCAACCCTTTTCTTTTCTTACTTTAACATGTTTTCTCATTGAAAAAAACATTATCTCATTATTTTATCATTTTATTCTTCAGTAGAATTTCCTTCATATCTTTAGTAAATTGTTTTTAAATATTAAGCTGTATATATATATATTTGGTTTTTGACTTTTTCAGGTTTCATTTTCATTGTAAAATTGTAATTTATTCCATATCTTTATTTTTTAATTTTTAATATCTAAGTTTCCATTTCTTTCTTATTTTATATCTTCTTTGTATTCCTTTTTTTTTTCTTTTGTGTCTTTTAATCTTTTCCCCCCTTTTATAATAGGTATCAGTAAGTTTAGCTGTAAAGCTATGAGTACATGTAGGAGAAATTTGGAGTCCTGCTGCTGCAAATGTTTCTACAACTGCTACTCCCTTTTCCCCCAGTGGATTAATCATATAAATACTAGTTTTATTGTCTTGAAAATTCCAGATAACTCAGGGGATCGGATCACCAAGTTAACTTATACTCAGCTAAAACGTGTATTATAAATTCCCAGTGGATTACTGAAATGGTGTTGCTTCCTGACATTTCACACCGTTATTACTTAGATGAGGGCCTTCCTTTCTTGGAATGGATGGTATTTATCCCATGAGCATTGGATTTTCAGAAAATCGTGCCTAAAGGTCAAGAAAAGTGTTGGTAGGCACTCCCAGGAGGGGCCTTTCAGGCATCACCCCTCGTGTGAACTTGGAGAAACCAAATGGTGTGAAATCTAGTAGCCAGCCATTTATGGAAGGAGATACAGTGGAATCCATGGTCAGGTTCTGGAACTGCTTGCAAACCAAGCTGCTTCTCCTATAATGTATTTATTTCTGATTTATCTTGTTTCCTTTCTTTGCAGAGTCAGGGGAGAGTCAGTTGATTTGGGGGATATTGCTGTCATATTTGTCATGATGGTAGTGACAGAAAAGCCTCTCATGTTTGGATAGTTCCTCTTGGTGTACAAATGTACTTTATTTCTCCTATCTGAAAAGGAAAAAAAGTCCCTGTGTAACCTCCCTTATCCCTGGAGCAACTGCCCCATCTTTCTCCCCTCCCTTAATAACAAAATCTCTTGAAATTTTGTATAATCTTCCTGGCTACTATATTTCTATTTTCCTCCAGCTGTTCTTTATTGACCCCCCTCAGATCAGGTGTTTGATCCCACCACTCCACTGGAACTATTTTGTCGATGTCGACAATGACCTCTAGGTTGGGAAACCCAGTGAGCATTTCTCAATTCTCTTCTTACTCCATCTCTCAGTAGTATTTGATGAAATGATCGCTCCCTCCTTTTGGAAACCCCTTCCCCCTCCTTTTTAAATTGACTTCCTAGACACTGCACTCTCTTCATTTTCTTCCTCTTTCTCTTCTTCAGTCTCTTTTGCTGGCACCTGCTCATCTCACTGACTTCCTAGAATTATGGTGAGATAACATTAGTCCTTGGGTCAAGCCTTTTTTCTACCCAAATTTCTTTGCTGAACTTGTCAAGTGTCATGCTGATGACAAGTCTATATGCTGAGAATAGCCAGATTTCTCCCTGAACTCTGTTTGTGTATGTACACTACTCATTCAGCATCACCATTTGGATGTCCAATGGGCATCTCAAACTTAATATATCCAAAGGTGAAAGTGTGATTCTTATTTCAAACTTGTTCCTCTACAGTATTTTCCTGAGTAATAAATGACTACTCGTTTTCCTGTTGCTTAGTCCAAAATTTTGAGGGCCATCCTTGATTTCTCTTGCTTTGTCACAACCTACATATCATCCACCATAACATCTCTACATTTGTCGATTTTGACAATTACTCACTTTCTCCACTGCCTTCACTTTGGTCCAAGCCACTGTAATCCTGGATGATTGCAATAGCTTTCTATCTTCTCTTCCTTCTTTCCTACTTTCCCCGCTTCAGTATATTCTCAATATAGTCATCAGAGTGATCTTATTAAATGTAGTCACATCTTGTTACTTATTTGCTACCTGGCTTCCCATCCCACTCATAATAAAAATCAACATCTTTACAATGGTCTAACAGCTGAATATACTCTGACCTTCCTGTTACCTCTCCTCTCATTTTCTGCTACTCTTTCCCTCATCCATTACAGCTTCCCGGCATGCTCCTGCCTCTAGATCTTTGCTCTTATACTTCCTTCTCCCTTGAATTATTCTTTCCCACATAATCCCCTGGATCATTCTGCTACTTAAATGCTATCTTTTCAGTGATGAGTTTCCTAACTCCCTGCTGTGGACCGACTGTGTCCCCTCAAAACTCATTTGTTGTAGCCCTAACTCCTCTTGTGACTGTAGTAGAGATAAGGCCTTTAAGGTGAAATGGGGTCATAAGGGTAGAGCCCCGACCTGATAGAACTGGTGTCCTTATAAGAAGAGGTAGAGACACCAGAGCTCTCTCTCCACCACAGGAGGACACAGCAAGAAGGTGGCCACCTGCAAGCTGGGAAGAGAGCCCTCCCCCAAACCTGACCGTGCCGGTACCCTGATCTCAGACTTCCAGCTCTGGACCTGTGAGAAAGTCGATTTCTTTTGTTTAAGTCACCCAGTCTATGGTACTTTGTTTGGGCAGCCTGAGCTTACTAATATACTCTCCTACCCTATTTAAAATGATCATTTCTTCCATCACTTCCTAACTTCTCTATTTTATTCTGTACCATTCATCATAGTCTAATAGACTACATATTTTACTTATTTTATTGTTTGTCTCCAAGTACAATATAATATAAATGAGAATGTAATTTTTTCTGTGTGGGGTTCTGTTCTATCTCAAGCATGTAAATCAGTATCTGAAAAAGTAGGTGCTCAGTGAGTATTTGTCAAATAATGAAAGAATAAATTAATATACAAAACATTAATTTTGTTGAGCATATGATCTAAGAGAAGTAATTTTATTAAACATTTTGCATGTATTAAGTCATTTAATTTCATAATGCTCCTGTGAGATGAGCACTACTGTTGTTCCTTACTTTGAGAGAGAATGTTGATACAAAGAGATGTTAAATAACTTGGTCAAAATTACTCACTTAGGAAGTGTCAGAGCTTATAAAGCCGGCTGCCTTATAAAGGCAGTGTTCACCAGAGTCCATACTCATACTCACTGTGTAACTAATTCAGTAGTTGTAAAAATTTGCTCCCAGTTTGAAGTAGTTCTTGGCCATTATGTTTCTGCTTTTCAGGGCTCAACCAAATGGGCGAGAACTACCTCTAAATGGACCTGTGTAAGATGAACTGTATACTTGAACTACTATAATAGCTCCCAATCAGGCTCACTAATAATTTATATTTTTGCCGCACTTAATTTTGTTATTGAATCCTCAGATGCTGCTCACCACTTGAGCGAACCTATTTCCCAGTTATTTTCTGTAAGACTGTTTATTTACTGAATGATTCACTTGGAAATGACGCTTCAGTGCTGCAGACCTGACTCATATAGCCAGAGAGTTGCTCATTTTAAGGACAGTTAGGTGAACTCTTCTAGGGTTAGATGAGCTTATCCTTGTTTTCCCAAGACCCAGAGAGAATTCTTTATCAGGGCTGGATTCTCTAACAGCCAGCTATATTATATATTAATTCTATTATTATTCGATTCTGTCTGTTCATTATCATTCTTAAGATGGGTATTATTGTTATAAATTGATAATACTGCTTTATTCTAACTCTTGGAGTAAAGTTGAGACACTCTGTCCTCATGATTGGACTAGAAAACTGTGTTTGGTGAAGAGTAAGGCATTTTAAAACAAATTTTCTATGGAGGATTTTTTTTAATCTATGTTAAGTGTGTCAAGGGAGAGTTTCTCCTCTCTTGGACTGTTCATATTGAAAAGCCTCTTTTATCCATGTTTTGCCTCTGAAAATGTGATGTAAGGAAAGATCTTGTGGTCAGAAAATATTCGGCAGTAAAACAAACAAATAAACCTGAAAATGTTAATTTAGAAACAAGAGAAACAAAAATCAGTATGCAATTATTTAATCTTACTCCAAAATGGTTTTTTTGTTTCAAATCTTGAACAAAATAAAACAAAACCCCCCTTTTTTGTGAGGACCTGGGTTTGGCTAATAGAGCCATAGTAAGGGAAGATTCGGGGACCAACATTTTAGAGCATGAATTTAGTGAAGGCCATCACAGTGATTCAGATTTTCAGTGATACTTATCTTTCTTAGCTTTACAACACAAGGTTAACTGTACTTCAAATGCTTTTTGAGCAGTTCCAGGAAATTCCTTCTCCTGTAATGCAATTTACTTGAAAGATAAAAAATTAAATTTTTTTTTTGCCCTCACCGCGTCTCAAGGACTTTGAATGGTAGGTTTCAAATATCACAATATTTTGTAAATTTTATAAACTTTTCCTGGTATAATTCTGTCTGATTTAACACTAAAATTGTCAGGATGAATAATGCTAAGTGCTGTACCAAAGAAAAATTTCTGGCCTAACAAAATAAAAGTTTATTTTTCACTCATTTCATGGTCCAATGCAGATTGCTTAGAGAGCTCTTCTGCATGCAATCAATCTGGGACATTTAATCTTCAACTTTGTGACTCTTTCTTCTTCAATCACTGACTCCCCAGGTCATCCTGGGGTTGACATTAAGTTAACAGATAGGGGTCAAGAGAATTCATAGAAGATTGCGTGAGTTGTTTTTGAAGTCAGGCCTGGAATTTGCAAGTATCATCTCTGCCAACGTTCCATTGGCCAGAATCTAGTATGACGGCCCCACTTAATAAAAACAGACTGAGATATATATTTTAGCTCTGTGTCAATGAAAGAAAAAGGAGATAAGCAGAGGATGGTGAGCAGTATTCTTTGCCATAGATAACCCTTCTTTCACCGATTATTCATTTGTTTTCTCTTCTTCCCAAATATAGTACATTCTCTCCCTGATCCAGTTCTTGCATTCTGCTCAAAGGCCAAAAGCTCTGGCTGTTGTGTTATCATTTGCGTTAGGGACAAACCTAGCATTTATGAACTGATAACAAGTTATCTCTACCAGGCCCCAACCGTTTACACACACACACACAGTAAACAGGAGTGTAACATTCCAAAAATGGAAGAATGGAATATACAAAAGAGTTATTTATCCAAAACTGTTGCAAAATCTTACTGGGCAGACAGTGTGAAGGCCCCTATGGTCGTGGAACAGAAATTCCTTGAATAGTCCCTGATTCTGGTCTCTAGAATTACTGTCTTTTTCTTCTAGGTCTCTGTATTCTCTGGGAGATTCTCTTTTTCCACCATCCCCCTTGGCCTCATTTGAAGAGGTTCTTAAAAGTCTTCCTCGCTTCAGGAACACTAAATAATTGCAGCATGCTTCCAGCTTGAGTAAATTCGAGGACCTGAAGATGGTTTAATATCCAGAATCAGCAAATGCTTTTTTCAAAATGTAAGGAATTAATTTTATAAGATGCAATAAAATGTACCTATTTTAAGATAGTTTCATGAATTTTATCACATGTTGTACCTATGTGGCCAACGCCGTACTCAAGATATAGAACAGTCTCTCCACTTCCCCAAATTTCCTTGTAATTGTTTTTGCAGCCAAAGTGTCCCACTACATTCATAGTCCCTGACAAACTTTTGTTACCATATATTCATATTACTTCTTCTAGAATTTACTATAAATGGAATCATACATCATGTACTCTTTTATGTCTGGCGTCATTCTTACAGAATGTTTTTCACATTCATCCATGTAGTTGCTGGTATTTGTAGTTTGTTTCTTTTTATTGCTGGGTAGTATGGATATACCAAAATGGGTTTATGGAGAAATGGATTGTTTCCAATATTTGGCTATAATGAATAAAATTCCTATGAATATTTGTGTACAAGTCTTTGTGTGAATACATATTTTCATAGGGAGTGATACTTAAGAATTGAAGTAGTTGGTAATAGAAGTACATATTTCACTTTATTAAAAAGCTATCACTTTATTAAAAAGCTAATTGTTTTCTAACATGGTTATACCATTCTACATTCCCACCAGCATTGTATGATAAGCTCCAAGTTGCTCCTCATGGTCAGCAATAATTGATTTTGTCAGTCTTTTTAATTTGAGTCATTCTAATAAAATGAGCCTTATTGTGGTTTAAGGTTGCATTGGAAACTAATTAAATCAAGCATCTCTACTATATTTATTATCCATTTGACTATCATTTTATGTGAAGTCTTTGTTCAAGTCTCGTGTCCATCAGGGTGCTAGATAGTTTGTTTTTTATGAGTTGTGAGAGATCTTTTTATATTCTGGCTACCATTCCTTCATCAGATTTATGAATCACAAATATTTTCTCCCAGTTGTGGCTTGCCTTTTCATTTCTCAACAGTGGTTTGAAGTTTTAAATTTTGATGAAGTCCTAATTATCAGCACATTGTTTTATATCCAGGTTTGTGATTTCTTTGGAAATACAACTCTCTTGAAATATTAGTAGGCTTCTTATCTCTTGGATTTTGGTTAGTTCTGTGGGCTGTATTAACAAACTCAAAGTTTTTTCCTACAAATTTCTGTTTTATTTATTTACCTTTACACATCATGCCTTTTTCTATTTCTGTTGCTTTTCTTCTTTCCCTTCCCTTCCTTCTCTTCTCTTTCAATAATATTTATCTTGAGACATTTAAAAGCATTAGGTGAAAAAAAACCCCATAATTTAAACTTTGTCAGAGATGTTTGTTCAATTAAAACTCTTGCTGGATTTTTGTCACTCGGTATCTTTTTCAAGACCCTCAATTGCTCTTTGGAATCTAGAAGCAGCTGGTTTTTCCAACTGCTAGGTTCCCAGATTTCTAGAATCTTTCTATCATCTTCCATTTCTGCTCCCTATTGACGCTTTTGTTTTTATAAATGTCTTGCCAACACAGGCAATAACAAAGAACATACACCAATAACATTCTGTTTCTCATCTCTTCACCTAGATTTAAATTCCCAGGAGGGGTTTGGTTTGCCTTCCAAGACATGTCAGGCAACAGTTTTAACAACAGCACGCCACCTCAGCCATACTACTGATTATGTCTCTTTCTTGCTTCCTTCCTGCCAAAAGACCAAAATTACAACACAACTATCTTATGTTTTAGTTTAGTCCAAATGTGAAATCCAAATGTGATATTCTCTGAGTCCTAGCATTCTCTTCAACAAACAAAAAGTATTTTTGGTCTTGTTTTCAAAAGAGAATAACTTTTTTCTCCAGTCTTAGACATATTTACACACTAGCTTTTATGTAAAAAACTTTATACCATTTAATTACTTGACAGATGACAAAGGTTATCAAGCAAAATTCTAAAATCTGTGAGGCTTTAGAGGCAGCAATTCTGTAGATAACTCTATTATGAGAAACATAATCATTTTGAGCTTTCATTGAACTTTGACTTCTTGTCAGAAATCAGTTATGAACTGAGTTGCCTGAGCTCATTATAGATCGTGCTTCTCCATTAAGATGGTATTTCATTCGGAGTTGATGTCATTAGGATGAATCTCTTAGCATATGATATAGTATCTAATGGCATGAAATAGGAATGGATTCTTGTCCTATTCTGTTGAATTTATTCCCTAATAATCAGATATCATCTGGGTTAGCTGAAATATACAAATAACATGGTTTAACTGTCTTCAACTACAAGTTGCCAATATTCAGGTAAACAGCTGCAAACAAATATCAATTTTTGCCTGAGATACTCTTTAATGAGCGTGTACATTTTTTGTTGTTGTTGTTCCACAAGTCTCCCTTAAAACGCAGCTATTTAGTTTGAGGAATTTTTCATCGTATGACTTTAGGGATCCATGTATCCCTAAAGTAGAAGCCAGAAACTCTCCCAGCCTCAGTGTGTCTAAGTCCAGGCAGGTAACCTAGGTTCCACCAATCAAGTAAACTCACCCAAAGCTACAGTGTAGAAGCCGGAGATATGGGATAAAGAAGGCACAGCACAGAATCCCTCCTTGAGCCATCCAGCTTTCAGAGACAAATAGTTTTCAGAGGTGAAGTATCAGAGTGACAGACAGTGCCTTGTGGGGGTGTCAGTGATGTCTCATTAAGAACCAGTCCTGAAATGTACTTGATTATGATGGAGTAGCCTGGATCTCCAGCCCCACCAGTGCTTCTGGATGCTTCCTAAAAACACGTAATGCATTTTTTCCCATTAAGAGAGAAGATTTCTGTTGTTTGCAATCAGATGCTGGTTCATTTATAACCCTAAATATTTTTGGGTCTGCATTTTTGGTGTATACCATTTACTATTTTCCAACAATTCCGTTCATTTAGTTATATGAACATGCATTTTGGAAACAATTTTCCTTTGAAGGTATTCTTTGCCTTTTTGGTTTGGCATGATGCATGCTACTTATAAAAATAGGCGTAACTGTAACACTAGAGATATACTGGAACCGGTATTGCTATAACCATTTAAAGGTAAAGAAAAGCATGCATATGAGATAAATATATTAAATATTCATTTAAATATGACTGAATATTTGCTATTGTTGTTGACCTCAGGTGCACAGAATTGTTAATAATTGTTCATTGTTTGCTATCATTATTAATCCATGTGTAACCCCTTTTATTCATTAAATATGAATAATACATGTGTGTTTATTAAATGATATACACCCAAAACCTACAACTCAATTCAAGTACAAGACAGTTGAAAATCACTTACATTCAAGTATTTCCCTTCTTCATGCATTGTCAACTTCCATCCTTCCATCTGAGATGAACATCCAAAATTTTGGGAATATCATTTTTCTAATATAGCCCCTCCACCATGTGCACAATTTCCCTTATTATTAAATTTTGCATTAGTAGAGTACACTGGTTACTATTAATATGACCAATATTGATACATTATTATTAACTGAAGTCAGTACTTTATTTGGAATCCCTTAGTTTTTACCTAATATTCTTTTTCTGTTCCAAGATCCCATCCAAGACGCCATGTTACATTTAGTTGCCTTATGGCCTAGGCGCCTCTTGGCTGTGACAGTTCTAAGGCTTTCCTCTTGCATTTGATGACCTTGACAGTTTCGAGGAATACTCATCAGGCATTTTGTAGAATGTCTCTCAATTGGGATTTGTCTGATTTTTTTTTCATAATTAGACAAGGTGTATGAGTTTTGGGCCATTTTCATCACTTCACATCAAGGGTACATAGTATCAACGTGACTTATTGCCACTGATGTTAATCTTGATAAACTGAATGAGATATCTCAGGTTTTTCCACTGTGAAAAACTCTTTACCTCCCCTTTCCATACTGTCCTTTTCTGAAAGAAGTCACTATGTGCTGGCCACTCTTAAAGAGTGAGAATTTGTGCTCTACCTCCTTGAAGGCAGAGTATCTACATAAATTATTTGGAAATCTCTGCCCAGGATATTTGTTTCTTCTCCTACATTGTCTATTTCTTCAATCGTTTATTTACATCTGTATGGACTCATAAATATTTATTTTATACTCTGGGTTATAATCCAATACTATTTGATTTATTTGTTGCTTGAATTGTTTCAGCTTTGGCCATTCCAAGTTGCTTCAGTTGGCTTCTGTGTCCCTTTGACATACCCCCATCATTTTGTGTGTCTTTTTTCCTTTAATTTCTTTTTTTTTTAAGTACTTCTATACTTTCTGATACTACTATAATGACTCAGTTTAGTTTATTATTACTACTTTAAACAATTATATTAGATCAATTAAGAAAAAGATAAAGAAAATATTTTATTTTACTTTCAATTATTTCTTCTCCAGTGCTTCTGCTTTTTTAATGTAGATCTGAGTTCCTGACCTATATAATTTTCCTTCTTCTTGAAGAACTTCTTTTAACATTTCTTTTAGGGAAAATCAGTTGGTTATGAATTTGCTCAGTTTTTTAGGTCAGAGAAGGTTTATTTTTCTTTAACTTTAAAGATAATTTCACTAGATATAGAATTCTACATTGCTGTTTATTTTTTTAACGTTTTAATATTAAACTGCTGCTGCTTTACATCATTTCTGACAAGAAGGTCACCGTAATTCTAATCCAAGTTCCACTACAATTATTTTCTCCCTAACCTGTCCCCGTTTCTTTCAAGATTTTCTCTGTCTTTACTTTTCTGTAGTTTTGTGGGGCCATCCTATACTGATGGGTTGGATTCACGCCTAAAATTTGGTTCAGCTATGAGGACTAGTGATGCCACACACACACACCAAGAAAGTGTGAAAAGAGTTGTCATAACATAATGAGGTTTCTAAGGAAAACAGAATGGGCTTCCCAGCTAGTCCAGCAATGGCTTGAGAGATCAGAGAAAGATGATTGGCTTGGAGCTTTTATAGTAGTTTCAGGGTGGGGCTGGGTTGAGCATTCTGGCTCATGGGATGGGGCTTGCAATGGTTTTAGTCCCCCATTGACCCAGGCTTTCTCAACCTGCCCAGACATGGGGCAGAAGGTGAGAGAGAGGGCAAAGCTTAAAAGTTGTCAGCAGTCAAACATCAAAAAAACATGGAATCGGAAGCTTTCTGACAAGTTTGAATATAATATGTGTAATTATAGTTTTATTTTTATTTGAAAATTTCTTATGCTTAGTGTTCTCTGAGCTTCATGGAGCTGTGGTTTGGTATCCGTCATTAATTTTGGAAAGTTCTCAGCCATTATTATTTCAAATATTCCTTCTCTCAGTTTCTTCTCCTTCTGTTATTCCAGTTATGTGTATGTTGCAGCTTTTGAAATTGCCCATAGTTCTTACATGCTTTTTAATGTTTTGTTTTCGTTTTTTCATTCTTTTCTCTCTTTGCATTTCAGTTTGGAACTTTTCTATTAAGCTGTCTTCAAAACGGTAAGTTTAGATTTTTGCTGTAAAGATAATTTTTTTCTAATTTCATGAGTTGACTAATCCTGTCCTCATTGATCTTCCGTGACTCCTCTGTCATGAGTCAAATGTGCATATTAGACTGTTTCTGGGTCCTCTATGCTATACCATTGGGCACGTCGTCTCTATCTGTACCGGTTCTGTAACTTCATGATAAGTCCCCAGAGCTGGTATGAATTCTCTCCCTGTTATTCCACTTCTCAGAAATCTCTTGTCTAGTCTTGGCTCTTTACTCTTCTATACATATTTTGGAATCTGTTTGGCATGTTAAATGTTGAGACGCCTGGTAGACATTGACGTGGACATATTTAGTACGCAATTAGACATGTGAATTTTAGTTTTGCGGGGAGGTCCCAGAGGGGTCCAAGAATTGTTAAAGGACACTGTAAGTCAGCTGACCGCTGAGAGTTCACAGCCAGAAAATGACATTCTAGAGCTCCGTGTTTTGCAACACATTCAGCTAATTGAAATATAAATGAAGTATGATCATGGGAGAAAGTGACTGAGGTTGAGGGAGAACATCATTAGTGCGAGATGGTCAAGAACACAGACGTTAGAACTTTTATTTCAGGAAACATCATTTTGATCTCATCTCAAATATCACATCTTTGAATAATCTTTCCTTGACCACCTGCCACCCACGTCCACTCCTCCGCATTTTCCGACAGAAGTTAAGTCTGCCTATTGTAATTTCTCATTGCACTTTTTAAAGCACTTACCACAAATTTTTTTGCAATTATTTAACATCTGTATAATTCACTACACTAAAAATCCCAATAGGACTTGGACATATTTTCCTTCTCCATATATACCTTTATTGCCTGACTTGGGTATGATACTAAGTAGAGTGCCAACAAGTATCTTTTAAAGAAGTAATTATCATAGCATGTTAATTTATTCATGTGAGAAAAAAGAAAGTGACTTTTTCTGGGTTCAGTTCCTGCCTCTGCTGTAAACTGGCTCCATGATCTTACAGGGGTTATTTGACCACTCAAGGACTCGGTGATGTTATTTACACATTAGAAGATTGCACTCAATGATTCTTAAGATCACATATCTTTAAAACATTTTATAATTCTTACAGTTTGCCTTTCTTGTACCCTCTCTGGTAGGAGACGATTTTCTAAATGCACATCTGCATTATTAAGCACATTCATCAGGGGAGAAGGGTATGAGGCAGGTAAAGTTCACCTGTCATACAAATGTATCCAGCAAGTGCGAGGAGAAGTTAAAATAAACTGGTGATAAACTACCTCCGTGTATGGAAAATTTATCATTTTCTAACAGTCTCCTTGCCCAAGCTGATAAATGGCATTGTTTTTGCATTGCAGACCCTTTTCAACATGATAAACTTTTTGAAAGGAACCCAATTCCATGATAAAGAGATTTGGGCAGAAATGAGGAGCAGTTGCCTAGTTAGAGTGCTGTGCTCCCATGTTTGATGAATGAAAAGCAGCTCAGCTGTGGCAGGGCGCCAGAAAATAGAGGCACAAATGCACTTAGCTAGAGTGAAGTGTAGCTGATCTGACATCCTGAGAACACTGGCCGTTCTAATGTGGCAAGCGGACCTTATGAAACCTTAACAATGCCATAGATTTGTTCTTTTATACTCGTAAGGTCATTTACCGTAAGGTCACTATACTGATGTCATTCGGAAAAGCTTCCTTAGAAAAGCAATCAGGAGATGCTGAGGTAAAATAAGAAGAGAGTAAAATTAACACCTTCCCTTCTTTCCTGCCTTCAAGCTGCAGATTTTCCTAGAGGTCTCGGAATCAAGCTGATGAGGTTGAGAGTGATCTGGAAGGGATTGCACTACTGAAGCAAATGGGAAGAGAGTCGCAGGGGAGAGGTAAGCACTCAGAATCGAGCTCAGTTTTACACACACACACACACACTCACACACCTCTGGAAAAAGTTCAAAATATCTTAGATTTAATTACCTTCATACAATCCTGTAACCAACTCCCTGATCCCCATCCCCCATTTTTTAATGCGTTATCTGTAGTCTCATAATCATGACTTACTTTTCTCAGCTAAGACAGCTCTGGGAATTTATGTCTATTTGATTTCTGATGTGAGCAATGTGCCACTCCAGTTGTCCCTAAGGATGGCCACGAGTCCCATAACTCATCGGGCATGACCTTGCTCAAATTTAGGAGTAAAAAAAAGTGTTGTTTCTATAGTTGTTTCCTTTCCATTTATTTGCCCTCATTTTATTTCTATCTTGTGGTCCCATCTAAGCTTACATGACATGGATCTGGGAAATGTAAGTTTATTTTTTTAATTTTTTTTATTTGAACAGAAAGCTAGTGCTTAACTGTGGCTTTGCCACACATTGTGCCCTGAGATTATTGTCAATGCATTTAAGGCAGGAGCCCATCTAAAAGGTAATGACTTTTGAAAGCAACATACTATGGCTCAATTTTTCAAATAGGAAACTCAGCCAATTTTGTTAGCATATAATTTGCCTGGAATATTGAAATTGTGTGCTGCAGTGTAAAGTATATGCTAATGAAAGCTATTACTTCTAGGCAAGAAATGATATTTTTAAAATAAACAATTTAGCAACAAATCAGTATTTTACCCATAACTATTATTTTCCCAAACTGGATGAATGGAAATGTGTTTCTTATTAAAAAAAACAAAGCGAAGACACTTTCCTATTTCATTTTAAAATAATAGTTACTAATGACCTGGAATAAATGAGATGATAAATCATCATTGGTAATAGAAAATAAAAAATAATGATAGTAATAATAAGGTACACAAGGAATAGGTGTAGCATAGAAAGAAAGTGGGTATCTAATAATTACTGTATAATGAATGTTCAAACCCTTGTTCCTTCAGTAATATTGACATCCACACCACAACTTTTTCATTTCTCAGAATCATCTTTTAAAGCACATATGTTCTCTAAAGGTAAATTTCATGGACAGCAAAACAATGCAAATTATAGTAACACTTTGAATGTCTTCTATATTACTGCTTATCTAATTTATTAAATACATGAGTCAGATCGTATCTGGATTATTTTTCCACTTTATATTTACTCATTTATGTGAATTTAATTATGTGGCAATTTTCATAGTGCAGTTAAATCACTTAAAAAAAAACCAACAACCTTGAAGCAAAGTAACATTCTAACATTGCTGTTATGCCACCATGTCAGAAGCATTTCTGCCTTTGCCCATGCTGTTTCCTTATCTATCAGTATCCTTCCCAGTATTTTGAAAGGTCAATGCCTGTCAAGTTTTGTTCAAACTTTATTTTAAAATACCCTTCTTTATGAAACTTTTTAAAATTCATTAACTAAATATGATCTCTCTCTTTCTCTTAATATACAACCATATAATTTTGTCACTTAAGTCTACTGTATTCTTCAGCCATCAACAAATTAGGATGTATTGCAGATATATCAATTGATACACATGTATATACATATCTATCTTTCGATCAATGATGTATGCTTTATATTACTC
The DNA here is from genome assembly GCA_031878705.1 of Tapirus indicus. Taxonomy (NCBI): domain Eukaryota; kingdom Metazoa; phylum Chordata; class Mammalia; order Perissodactyla; family Tapiridae; genus Tapirus; species Tapirus indicus. Next base: position 22,906,686 of record CM062939.1, on the reverse strand, counting down.
ATTCATCTTTACATAGTCCTATTAATTAGCTATTATTATCCTCATTTTACAGGCGAAAATTAAAAAATAGAGAAAAGATAACTACCTTCTCCCCCCAAAATATATAATACATATATGTTTGTATATATGATGCATATATAGCTTTAGAAAATAGAGCGTTTAATCAATACAACTGCCTTTAAAACTAAGTTAAGTCTCTTTGCCTTTTGGATGAAAAAGTACTACACTTGTAATTACAGTGGATTACCCTGTGTCCATTTATGGTTTTTATTCTTACTTAAATAATCTATTTCATTGCTCTGGACCACTCACTCATACCCCTTAAATTTTTGAATTAATGAAACCCTAGCTTGTGATCGTTGTTTATAGTCACCTGATAAGATCTTATAATATTTTTGTGATTAAATTGTTGCTATTAAAGAACACTACATTGGAGCTGGCTTGAATAGTTAAAATATTAAGCAACAGCAGAATACTGTAGAATAGCCTATATGATGCTACTATGTCCACTCTACTCAAACAGGCCATTCATTTGACGGTCTCCAGCTCTCCCTAGGAATTACACTCACCTAGTTTTCTGTGTCTGTGAGGATGTTGATTGCAAAGAACTTTGTCAGAAATAAGCCCTTACACATATTAGCAACATATTTTCAAGTACCATGTCTGACTGGGTAAGGGAAACAATAGAAAAGATAAACAAATGGAACTACATCAAACTAAAAAGCTTCTGCACAGCAAAGGAAACCATCAACAAAACAAAAAGACAACCTAACAATTGGGAGAAGGTATTTGCAAAACATGTATCTGATAAGGGATTGATCTCCAAAATATATAAAGAACTCATACATCTCAACAACAAAAAAGCTAACAACTCAATTAAAAAATGGCCAAAAGATCTGAACAGACATTTCTCCAAAGATGATATACAGGTGGCCAACAGGCACATGAAAAGATGTTCAGTGTCATTAACTATCAGGGAAATGCAAATCAAAACTCCAATGAGATATCATCTCACTCCAGTCAGAATGGCTATAATTTATAAAACAGTAAACAACAAGTGTTGGAGAGGATGGGGAGAGAAGGGAACTCTCATGCACTGCTAGTGGGAGTGCAGACTGGTGCAGCCACTATGGAGAACAGTATGGAGATTCCTCAAACTAAGAATAGAACTACCATACGATCCAGCTATTCCACTGCTGGGTATTTATCCAAAGAACATGAAAACACCAATACGTAAAGATACATGTACCCCTATGTTCATTGCAGCATTATTCACAATAGCCAAGACTTGGAAGAAACTTAGGTGCCCATCAAGGGATGAATGGATAAAGAAGATGTGGTATATATACACAATGGAATACTACTCAGCCATTTGTGACATAAGAAATGATGAAATCCAGCCATTTGTGATGACATGGATGGACCTTGAGGGTATTATGCTAAGCCAAATAAGTCAGAGGGAGAAAGTCAAATACTGTATGATCTCACTCATAAGTAGAAGATAAAAACAATAACAAACAATCACATAGAGACAGACACTGGATTGGTGGTTACCAGAGGGGAAGGGAGAAGGGAAGAGAGCAAAGGGATGATTAGGCACATGTGTGTGGTGATGGATTGTAATTAGTCTTTGGGTGGTGAACATGATGTAATCTACACAGAAATCGAAATATAATGATGTACACCTGAAATTTATATAATGTTATAAACCAACGCTACTACAATAAAAAAATAAATAAAATAAAGTTATTAGCATTGATATTAATTAGTTGGGGTTTTCTAATGACCATTGAGTTAACTTTGCCAGCAATTTCATAGTTCTGAAACAAGATGGCATTTCCCACTGGCTATTCTTCTGTTCCAGAATATTTAAATATTAATATGGTCTTGAACTCTATTCTTACCTTCATTTTTACCATATGTATCCAGAATGAATAGGTTTTAATTGGCACACCCACCTTAAACTATTGGTATTGACAGCCTAAGGAAATGTTGGAGAGGGTTTTGAGTCCTTATCCAAAACTCACTTGAATGAGTACATTGATGAATTGTAAATATATGCTATGTACCAGAAGCTGAGCTGACCTGGAGAGAGCGGAGCTGCCAGGCATTGGGGTTGTTCTTTGAGACAACAACCCAAAACAAAAGTAACACTGAACCCTTTTATCACTGTTATAGTAAAAGCAAAAGGAAAAAGCACCAGCTCCCTCGATGATCCGTATTTTCCCTACAGAACGCACCTAGTGAGGTTCAGATGAATCAGCACACACAGGGAGATTGTCTCACTGCCGAGGGAACACCGGACAAAAGGCTTCTGTTATTTTATAGACCTGGGGCCCTGGAGGAGGAAAGGGGGGGGCGAGGCTAGGAGTGGAAAAGTACTGAGTACTGAGTCAGAGTGGAGAAAAGTGTCTTTGAGGCCCCCTTCCTCCTACCTCTGATGAGGGGGGTCTCTGCAGAGGTATTTAGGGAAGGCCCAGGCCAAGGCCCCTTGATAAGGAGGCTTCTGAATGGAGGTGCTTGGACTGGGAGTGCAGATACGCATCAGAGCGTGGATAGCCAAGGAGGCCTGAGTCCTTGACTGCAGGCTCCTTCAGAGACTGTGCACCACGTCTAGTGTGGGGAGGGCATCCTTCTCCCATGAGGCTTGCCAGATAAAGCCTTTTTAATCATCTATAGTTGGGTCTAAAAAATTATACATAAGATTTTCACTGGGAGTTGGACTCCTCGCTATGGGCAGGTGGATTTGGGGGATGGCTGTACATTTCACCTCTGCCTAATACACTTTGGGGAGGGACGTGCCATTCATTTCCTTATCTTCAACTGCAGTGCCCATTCTGAACTGTAATTTCAGCGCTGAACTCTCTTGCTAACCCAACTTCATGTGCAACTGCTTATTTTACTGACCATATATAATTGGCACTTCAGAGCTAACACACTTATATTTTTCTGTCTGTCTCCCATGCTAAAGTATGAAGTCTATGAATTCAGGGATCATTTCCTCCACATTTAGCCACACTCTTGGCTATTCAGGAGTTTAATAGATCTTGACTGAAAGAGAACAGAAGGGGAACCCTCAGATTGTCAAGTGGACAACTCAAATTCAGTCGTGTAAGGGAGTCGAACTGAGCAAATTCAGCTTCAAATTAAATTCACCTAAAATGTGTGGTCTTTAAAAAAAGTTATAAAATTTTATTTTATTAATCTTCACTTAAATTTAATATTTTAAAGTAGTAAAGTTTGAAAAATATTATCAGTGATGACTATTTGATGATGCCATTTGCCAGGTTGAGACAAAATTTGCTTTACCCCTTTCTTTCTCTAGCTACTGCCTGTCTGTCTTTTAGTTTTCAATTGAAGCACCACTCCATCAAAGAGGTCTTTCCTTTTCCCCAGTCTAAATCAGGGCTTAATATTATATTTCATCATAGCAGCCTGTATTTCTTGCACACAACACTTTTCCAGTTATACAAGTGTAAGTGTGTTTGTGTGATCAGTACACTCTTGTCTCACCAAGTAAACCTCAAAAGGGAGAAACTGGGCCATTTTGCTCACACCCTAGACTGTGTACATATAAAGAAACACTTGTTGAAGGCGTAAGTTCGTGTTTATTTTAAAATTATCATAGTCACAAATATTCCTTGATTTTCCCTGGCCTGAATGTATTCCCTTCAATATCCTCATCTGTATTTGTGTTTACGTATGAATTTGAGTATTTCAACTTATCCTGTTACTCTAATCTCATATGAAGGTCTCCAGTCCAAGAAAAAATTGAGTTGAGGAATGTTTGGCCTTTAAGCTGTTACACAGAAAAAGCAGTCATAAACACTGAATTCTGCCTATGGTACACAGAACTCCCCATGGTTAGGTTCCTGCCCACAATTTAATTCTCAGCTCTCCCTTCCGTGTCCGGTAGTTAATGCTGTAGTACTGCTGAAGTACTTAAGGATCCCTGCTCTGGGGACTCTTCTCTGCCCTGTGTTCCTGTCTAAAGCCAGCTGTACCCTCCTCCTCCAGTTACTTAGTGACAACTTTTTTCATAATACCCTACTATATATGCATGTATATATAATATTACAATTTAAATATATATATGATAACGTTCATTACATGTTTTTACACTTATTTATGACCAGAGAGTGAAGGATAGGCCATTTTCTTATCACCAATGTCTAATGCAATCCTGGGTCTATGTAATAGGCTCCCAATAAATGTTTTGTTGAATGAATGAGTGAATGAATACATGAATGGAATATTTTTAAATTTAAATACTGTGATTTTTTTTTACCATTTTTTTATTGATGTCTTAATAGTTTATAACACTGTGGGGTTTTAGTTGTACATTTTTGTTTGTCCGTCACCTTGTGGATGTAACCCTTCACCCCTTGTGCCCACCCCCACCTCCCTTCCCCTTGGTAACCACCAATCAGTTCTCTCTGTCCGTGTGTTCACTTATATTCCATATATGACTGAGTTCATCCAGTGTCTGTCCTTCTCTCTCTGGCTTATTTCACTTAACATAATACCCTCTAGGTCCTTCCATGTTGTTGCAAATGGGACAATTGTGTCTTTTCTTATGGCTGAGTAGTATTCCATTGTATGTATATACCACATCTTTAACCAATCATCAGTCCAGGGACACTTGGGTTGCTTCCACTTCTTGGCTATAGTGAATAATGCTGTAATGAACATAGGGGTGCATATGCCTCTTGTGATGGTTGATTTCATGTCCATTGGGTAGATGCCCAAGAGTGGGATTGGCTGGATCATACAGTATTTCTATTTTTAATTTTTTGAGGACTCTCCATACTGTTTTCCATAGAGGCTGCACCAGTTTGCATTCCCACCAGCAGTGAATGAGGGTCCCCGTTTCTCCACAACCTCTCCAGCATTTGTTATTTGTCTTTGTGATTATAGCCATTCTAACCAGTGTAAGGTGATATCTTAGTGTAGTTTTGATTTGCATTTCCCTGATGATTCGTGATGTTGAACATCTTTTCATGTGTCTATTGGCCATCTGTATCTCTTCCTTGGAAAAATGTCTGTTCATATCCTCTGCCCATTTTTTGATCGGGTTGTTTGTTTTTTTGTTGCTCAGTTGTGTGAGATCTTTATATATTACTGAGATTAATCCCTTGTTGGACAAACGATTTGCAAATATTTTCTCCCAGCTGGTGGGTTGTTTATTCATTTTGATCCTGGTTTCATTTGCCTTGTAGAAGCTCTTTAGTCTGATGAGGTCCCACTTGTTTATTTTTTCTTTTGTTTACCTTATCCGAGTAGACATGGAATCTGAAAGGATCCCTTTATGTCCAATCTCAATTAGTGTACTGCCTATATTTTCTTCCAGGAGTTTTATAGTTTCAGGTCTCACTTTCAGGTCCTTGATCCATTTTGAATTGATCTTTGTATATGGCGATAGGAGCTGGTCTACTTTCATTCTTTTGCATGTTGCTGTCCAATTTTCCCAGCACCATTTATTGAAGAGACTTCCCTCTCTCCATTGTATGTTCTTTGCTCCTTTGTTGAAGATTAGCTGTCCATAGGTGTGTGGTTTTATTTCTGGGCTTTCAATTCTATTCCATTGATCTTTGTGTCTGTTCTTGTACCAGTACCATGCTGTTTTGATTACTATAGCTTTATAGTATATTTTGAAATCAGGGATTGTGATGCCTCCAGCTCTGTTCTTTTTTTTCAGAATTGCTTTAGCTATTTGGGTTCTTTTGTTGCCCCATACGGATTTCAGTAGTTTTTGTTCTATTACCATGAAGAATGACATTGGGATTCTGATTGGGATTGTATTAAATTGGTAGATTGCTTTAGGTAGAATGGACATTTTAACTATATTTATTCTTCCAATCCATGTGCATGGAATATTATTCCATTTCTTTATGTCTTCCTCGATTTCTTTCAATAGTGTCTTATAGTTTTCATTGTATAGGTCTTTTACCTCCTTGGTTAAATTTATTCCCAGATATTTTATTCTTTTTGTTGCAATTGTAAGTGGGATTGTCTTTTTGACTTCTCTTTCTGTTGGTTCATCGTTAGTGTATAGAAATGCAATTGATTTTTGTAAGTTGATTTTATACCCTGCCACTTTACTGTAGTTGTTGATTATTTCTAGTAGTTTTCCGATGGAATTTTTTGGGTTTTCTATGTATAAGATCATGTCATCTGCAAATAGTGAGAGTTTCACTTCTTCATTGCCTATTTGGAGTCCTTTTATTCCTTCTTCTTGCCTAATTGCTCTGGCCAGAACTTCCAGTACTATGTTGAATAAGAGCGGTGAGAGTGGGCACCGTTGTCTTCTTCCTGTCCTCAAACGAATGGCTTTCAGTTTTTCCCCATTGAATAGGACATTAGCTGTAGGTTTGTCATATATGGCCCTTATTATGTTGAGGTACTTTCCTTCTATACCCATTTTGTTGAGAGTTTTTATCATAAATGATGCTGGATCTTGTCGAATGCCTTCTCTGCATTGATTGAGATGATCATGTGGTTTTTATTCTTCATTTTGTTAATGTGATGTATCACGTTGATTGATTTGCAGATGTTGAACCATCCCTGTGTCCCTGGTATAAATCCCACTTGATCGTGGTGTATGATCTTTTTGATGTATTGCTGTATTCGGTTTGCCAGTATTTTGTTGAGGATTTTTGCGTCTATGTTCATCAGTGATATTGGCCTGTAGTTTTCCTTCTTTGTATTGTCCTTGTCTGGCTTTGGTATCAGGATGATGTCGGCCTCCTAGAATGTGTTGGGAAGTATTCCATCTTCCTCTATTTTTTGGAATAGTTTGAGAAGGATAGGTGCTAAATCTTCTTTGAACGTTTGATAAAATTCTCCAGGGAAGCCATCTGGTCCTGGGCTTTAATTTTTTGGGAGGTTTTTGATTACTGTTTGAATCTTTTTACTTGTGATTGGTCTGTTCAGATTCTCTATTTCTTCTTGATTCAGTTTTGGGAGGTTGTATGCTTCCAATAATTTGTCCATTTCCTTTAGGTTGTCCAATTTGTTGGCATAAAGTTTTTCATAGTCTTCCCTAATAATCCCTTGTATTTCTGTGGTGTCTGTTGCAATTTCTCCTCTTTCATTTCTAATTTTATTTATTTGAGTCTTCTCCCTTTTTTTCTTAGTGAGTCTGGCTAAGGGTTTGTCAATTTTATTTATCTTCTCAAGGAACCAGCTCTTTGTTTCATTGATCCTTTCTACTGTTTTTTTGGTTTCAATTTCATTTATTTCTGCTCTGATTTTTATTATTTCCCCCCTTCTGCTGATTCTGGGCTTTGTCTGTTCTTCTTTTTCTAATTCTGTTAGGTGCAATTTAAGGTTATTTATTTGGGATTTTTCTTGTTTGTTAAGGTGAGCTTGCATTGCTATGAATTTCCCTCTCAGGACCGCTTTTGCTGCATCCCATATGAGTTGGTATGGTGTATTTTCCTTTTCATTTGTCTCCAGATAGCTTTTGATTTCTCCTTTAATTTCATCAATGACCCATTGCTTGTTCAGTAGCATGTTGTTTAGTCTCCACATCTGTGTCCCTTTCCTAGTTTTTTCCTTGCAGTTGATTTCTAGTTTCACAGCATTATGGTCAGAAAAGATGCTTGTAATGATTTCAATCTTCTTAAATTTATAGAGGTTTGCCTTTTTCTAATATATGGCCTATCCTTGAGAATGTTCCATGTGCACTTGAGAAGAATGTGTACTCTGCTTTTTTTGGGTGGAGTGCTCTGTATGTATCTATTAAGTCCATTGTGTCTAGTTTTTCATTTAAGTCCATTATTTCCTTATTGACTTTTTGTCTGGATGATCTATCCATTGATGTAAGGGGGGGTGTTAAGATCCCCTACTATTATTGTGTTATTGTCAATATCTCCTTTAAGGTTTTTTAGCAGTTGTTTTATGTACTTTGGTGCTCCTGTGTTGGGTGCATAGATATTTATAAGTGTTATGTCTTCTTGGTGAAGTGTCCCTTTTATCATTATATATTGCCCTTCTTTGTCTCTCATTACCTTTTTTATCTTGAAGTCTACTTTGTCTGATATAAGTATGGCTACTCCTGCTTTCTTTCGTTTGCCATTAGCTTGGAGTATTGTTTTCCATCCTTTTATTTTGAGTCTGTGTTTGTCTTTAGAACTGAGATGTGTTTCCTGGAGGCAGCAGATTGTTGGATCTTGGTTTTTAATCCATCCCGCCACTCTGTGTCTTTTGATTGGAGAATTCAATCCATTTACATTTAGAGTGATTATTGATATATGAGGGTTTAATGTTGCTGTTTTATTGTTCATTTTCTGGTTCCTTTGCATTTCCTTCATTTCTTGTCCCTTGTGTTTCAGACTGCAAATTCAATTTGGTATTTCTGCATGCTCATTCTCTTGGTTTTCTCTTTATTTGTGATGTGTGGCTCTCTTCTGGTTATTTGTTTAGTGGTTACGGTGAGGTTTATATAAGCGATCTCCTGGATAAGAAAGTACATTTTCAGATGCCTCCTTTTTCCTGAGGGTGGGTCGATTCAATCCTTTACCTCTTCCCCTCTTTATTTGTTATCTCTTTATTCCATTTTGTGTCATGAATGTGTGTTTCCAGTGATGAACTTGAATTAATTTTTGATGTTATCCAACTGTAGTTTGTTCTGGTTTAGTCTCCTTGCTTTTCTCCTTGCTGAAATCTTTGTATCCCCTTTCTCATTTGTTTTTTTTTCAGGCCTAAGGGCCTTCTTGAGCATTTCTTCTAGTGGGGGTCTTGTGGTGATGAACTCTCTTAGCTTTTGTTTATCAGGGAGAGTTATTGTTTCTCCATCGTATTTGAAGGATATCTTTGCTGGATAAAGTATTCTTGGCTGAAGGTTTTTGTCTTTCATGATTTTGAATATATCATTCCAGTCTCTCCTAGCCTGTAGAGTTTCTGTCAAGAAATCAGCTGAGATCCTGATGGGGTTTCCTTTGTATGTTATTTTTTGTTGTTGTTTAGCTGCCCTTAATATTATTTCCTTGTCACAGGTATTTTTCAAGTTTGCTACTATGTGGCGAGATGATTTTTTATTCCTGTTTATATATTTAGGTGATCTATTGATTTCATTCACTGTTATTTCCCTCTCGTTCTCTAGGTTGGGGAAGTTCTCAGCTATTATTTCTTTGAACAAACTCTCTGCTCCTTTTTCTCTTTCTTCTCCTTCTGGAATACCTATTATCCTTATGTTGCTTTTCCTCGTTGCGTCTGATATTTCTCAAAGAATTTCTTCATTTCTTTTTAGTCTTAGCTCTCTCTCCTCCTCTATCTGGAGCATTTCTGCGTGGCTATCCTCGATAATGCTTATTCGTTCCTCCATATTGTCAGTTCTGCTCTTTAAAGACTCTATTTTTTCCACTATCTCGTTGATTTTGTTTTTCATCTCCAATAATTCTGATTGGTTTTTCTTTATGGTTTCAATCTCTTTTGTGACAAAATCCCTGAATTTGTTGATTTGTTTCTGTGTGTACTCTTGTATTTTGTTGAGTTTGTTTATGATAGCTATTTTGAATTCTCTGTCATTCAGGTTATCATATTCTGTGCCTTCAGGGTTGGTTTCTGGGTGTTTGTCATTTTCCTTTTGGTCTGTAGCCATAACAAATTGTCACAAGGATCCAACGGGGACGGCCTTATTTTGTCCCTTCATGATAAAGTTGGTCCTGCAGTTTCCACCTGCTGCCACTGGATGGAGATCAAGAGCGGTATGCTCTGAGCCCGTTGCAGCCCCCGAAGGGATTATGCTGAAACGTGGGGTGTGTCGGGGGAGGGGTCCTTTCTTTCTCCTGCTCAACCCGGAGGGTTTCCTTTCTGGCTCTCTTAGGGTGTATGCTACACCTCCTAAACTGTCCGTTGTCGCTTCCCAGTGGGGATCTCTCAGCAGTCTGTGAAAGCATCTGGATGGCGATAGTTTTCCCAGCTGTGGGCCGCCCCTCCCACCTCTATCTGTGAGCCGTGCTGTCTTTGCCGATCGATTGGGGAAGGGGAGTACAACTTCTTACCTCTCCTCGTGTCCTTTTGGGCTTCCTGCACCTCTACCGTCCGATGTATGGCAGCAGGGCTTTCTTAGAAGTCCTTTGTAGTGTTTGATTGAGCTCTGTTGGAATGCGAATTATGTTTTCATTGTGTCATTGGGGGCAGAGATTCAAAGAGGGAATCTCACTCCACCATGATGCTTCTGTGTCTGATTTTTTATCCAAACTTTAATACATGTGTGAATAACTATGTGAGTCCAATTCAGGAAAATATAAAACTATTTTCAGTGTGATGTTTTTTAAAAGCAATATAAACTTTATATGGAAATATACTGTCTGCAGCTTATTTGATTTTGTGTTATTTTGAAAAATAATTTATGAACTGAAGACATTCTATACTAATATTATGGGAACCTAATAAAAACCATGCCCTGAAAGAGTTTAACAGATTTAAATTTAGTGTCTTTACTACATGTTACTGCTAGAGCTGTAGATCCATAGAAGGATGCTATCCAAAGTACAGACATCTGGGGCTGGCCTGATGGCACAGCAGTTAAGTTCACCTGCTCTGCTTTGGCAGCCCAGGTTTGCAGGTTCGGATCCTGGGCATAGACTGCTTGTCAGCCATGCCATGGCGGCGTCCCATATAAAGATGGGACGTCCCAAGAGGAAGATGGGCACGGATGTTAGCCCAAGGCCAGTCTTCCTCAGCAAAAAGAGGAGGATTGGCAACGGATGTTAGCTCAGGGTTAATCTTACACACACACACACAGACACACACACAGACACACACACACATACAAGCACAGACATCTGATTTCACGACATCTGAGCTGTCAAGACATCAGGCAATTATACAAGTACTGAATCACTTCCAGACTCACATGGAGTGGCTGGGGGCAGAGGGATGCACAATTCAAATAATAATCAGAATAGTTTTATCTTGATAATGATTTTATTACATAACCCAGCATTCCACTCAGCTGTTTTAGAGCTACATGTTGACGCACAAACCACATTCGGAATTTTAATAGACCTTTCATTCATCTTCCTAGTATACTTATAGCTATAAGACTTCAGCAGAAACCAATATGAGTGAGACACCTCCCTTGATTTAACCTCTGTGATTTAACACTGCTAGGAATGGTTTGGTGTTCTTTCTCTCCAGGGCCTGATGACTGCTCTGTGATTCAGGTTAATCAAGAGTTGCTCCCTGGCACCATTTGATTATACACCCAGCACCATGCAACTGACAAAGTGAAAATGCTCTAGACAGATAATTAAAATCCATTGATATGGTTTTGCAACAGGCATCTGAAAGTGGAAGGTCACTTCTTGTTCTTGAAGACCACATCTATAATTCTTTCTTAAAGTCCTCATGTTGTTTTACATTATCTACTCAAGAAAGTTATTTAGCAGGCCTCGTCAGTTAATGGTACTTTTGTTTTGTGTTGTTGCTTTCTGTAGCAGTCCTGGCAGAGAACCAGAGCTCTGTACTGACATAGTGCTCTCGGGTGAAAATCAGCACTGATGGGCAGTGATAGTTTGCTATCCAACTGGTCAAGAAAGAGCAGTGAAGAAAAGGATTGCACTAGTCACTTGTACAGTTTTGAGTGTATTTACCTGATCTAGTCTTTATGACGTTCTTTTGAAAAAGCAGTATATTTTTCAACAAAGGTTTACTTTTTCATATTTTTATCAAAATTTAATTGGATTAAATATTATACATCATAACTACATAACTGATAAGACTACCAAGATAAAATAAATATTTTGTTTTTAAAAATTCTCACTCTGTGTAATTTGCGATCATTTTGCAAGCATCATTTCATAGTCTAGTAATTTCATTTATATTTGAAATGTCATATTGTAGTGAGAGACATTACTCCACTTAGGATAAGATCGAGTCACCGATATTTTAGCCAAGAGTTTAGAAACTGAATGGAATCAAGGTGGCCGCACTGAGCAAGAAGAGACGTGGCATGGCGTGGGGTCCCCACATTCCCAGAGTTCCAAATGCGGGCACACTGCTGCTGTGACCCTGAGCGAGGAAGTGACTTGCCGGATATGAGAAGCTCAGTGTTCCCTGTGCCGTCATCATCATCGTTCAGAAATTTACAGAAAAATCTACACGCTTCCATTAAAGAATGCTTACAGTCACCTGGCTCTCCTGTTTCCTAAAACAACCTCCACATTAGCAAAGATATCTTCACTTTCAATTAGAAACTCAAATCAGTCGCCAAGAATTCTTCAAAAATATCTTTGACCCTTAGCTTTCTAGTGTTCCAAAAAGCCCATTTTCTGACAAAATTTTTTCATAAACATGTTTTCATGTTACTTCCTAAACTTCATAATTTGTCTTTTTAATATTAGTAATGGAGTGAGACTTGGACTAAATAATTAAGAACTTACTATGTTTTAAGAAAACTGAGAGCTTTGTTTTACCACCATTTTATCATTGCAGTTAGTCCAAAGATAGCTTTTTGTCACACCAACCAAAAAAAGAAATGAAAACTTAGAAAAATTAAGACAATTTCATGTTTTAGACCTCCAAAATTTACGTTCTGTACTTGCAATGTGGCATCAAAGTGTATTGCATCATCCCTATACCATTGGATATTCATATTTGGTCTTTTTTTAATATCTCACAATCAAGCTTTAAAATTTTCGACATAGAAGAATTGCACAACTTTTGTAAGATTTATTCCTAGTACTTGCCTTTTTATGCTACTGCGAATTGTATTTTCTTCCTAATTACATTTTCTAATGCTTTGTTGTTTTATTAAAATGCAATTGATGTTTGTAGATTAATACTGCAGGTTTTCTTTTTCTGCATTCCAATTAGAAATTCTTTACTTCTTTTTACTCTTGCTTTATTAGGCTGGCTCCAACAATGGTAAATGCAGTATCCCTCTCTTGTTTCTGATTAACGAGTGCTTTCTACACAGCTAGGATGGTGTGGAGAGTTTTTTAATAGGTATAATTTGCCAGGATAAGATAGCTATCTTTCATTCCCCGTTTACTTAATTTTTATCATAAATTCATAATGAGTTCTATAAATTTTTTCTATATCTATTGAGAGCCTCAAATTAATTTTGTATTTTAACATTTTATTATCATAAATTGGCATTGTTTTCTTTTATTGTTGTATTCTACGTAAATAGTCTAATTTATCTTATTTTTCATAAACTTGCATTTTATTTGCTAATATTTTGTTTAGGATTTTTAAGTATTTATTAGTAAATGAAATGGACTTCTAAAGTTTTTCTATTGCATTGCCCTTGTCAAACCTATGCTGACATCATAGAATGTACCAGGAAGTGGGCTTTTTTTCTGTTGTCTAGAAGAGTTTAATAAGATCGAGATGATTTGTTGCTTGAAGCTTGCAATACTTTCTTTGTGGAAATATTGTTAATTCTTCGTATGTATTTTTGTTTCTTTTTTGGTAAATAATAGGGTTATTTAGGCATTTCTAGTTTCCCCAAGCCAGAAAGGTTTTTCCACTGGCTCCACTGCCGCCATCCAGCAGGTGCCCGCCAACTGCACGTAGCCGCAGGCTAAAAGCTTCAAAGAAAGTAGAAACAAAACCAAAAAACCAGAACTAGTTATCTTCTCCTCTGGGCGTACCTTCCCCCCAAGTCTCCCTGCTTCTGTTCCCTCTCCAGTGCCTTCATCTGCTTACTGTTTTTGGTGTTATGTCTGGATTTTATACCTGTTTTCTATGGAGGATTTATCCAGAAGGGCCTTTGTTGTTAGAATCTATCATTCCCTGAAACACTAGCTCCTAACTCTGTTTTCTGTTTCATTGATTTGATTCTTAGATTTATTGTATCCTTGTTTCTCCCTTCGTTTGCTGTTATTCTTTTTCTCATGCTCACTAATTCTTTTTTTTTTCCTTTGGTGAGGAAGACTGGCCCTGGGCTAACATCCATGCCCACCTTCTCTACTTTATATGGGACGCCTCCACAGCATGCCTGACAAGCAGTGTGTTGGCCGGCACCTGGGATCCAAACCCACGAACCCCGGCTGCCAAAGTGCAAACTAAACCACTGTGCCACGGGGCTGGCCCCCACTCACTAATTCATTTTTTGTTTTGTTTTGTTTTGTTTTGTTTTTGTGGGGAAGACCAGCCCTGAGCTAACATCCGTTGCTAATCTTCCCCTTTTTGCCGAGGAAGACTGGCCCTGGGCTAACATCCGTGCCCATCTTCCTCCACTTTATATGGGACGCCGCCACGGCATGGCTGACAGGCAGTGCGTCGGCGGGCGCCCGGGATCCGAACTCGCGAACCCTGGGCTGCCAAGCGCGGACTAAACCGCTGCGCCACCAGGCGGCTCCCCACTAATTCATTTTTAACCTTTCATATTTTCAGGTGTGCATATGTGGATATAAAAGTTTATGGGAGGCATTGAAGTAGCTTCACTATACAAGGTTGTCATAGTTTTCATTAGTTTTTTAAAATGTCATTCAGCACTAAATACTTAAAAGTCCATCTATAATTTTTCTTTGACCAATATAATATTTAGAAACATATTTTTAAATTTACAATACTATGATTTTTTTTATGTTTATAATTTTCTTATTAACTTCTATCTCGGTACACTCATGATATTTAGTCTTTAAAATTCTGTTCTTTAAAATTAAATGTTTTATTTCTTAGTAACTTCTAACTCTGTATCCTCTGGATGATATCTGTTCCATAAAATTTGAACTGATTTACTTTATAGCCATTATGTGACAATTTTTGTAAATCTTCCATTTTTAAGCTCATTTTTTAAAGTTTGAGGTATACAACGTGTTGTACACTTATATATTGCAAAATGATTACCACTGTAATATTTCATTTTTGATTGAAAAGAATTGGTATTCTCCAAGTGTTAGTTACATACAGAATTTTCTGTATGTCCATTCATTAGGTTAAACTGGTTTTGTTGGTTTATTTTTTTTGGTGAGGAAGATTAGCCCTGAGCTAACATCTGCTGCCAATCCTCCTCTTTTTCTGAGGAAGATCAGCCCTGGGCCAACATCTGTGCTCATCCTCCTCTACTTTATTTGTGGGACGCTGCCACAGCATGGCTTGATAAGCGGTGCATAGGTCCACGCCCAGGATCCGAAACTGTGAACACCGGGCCAGCCCAAGGTTAAACTTTGTGGTTATTTTTCATATTAAAATCTTGTCTACTTTTCTTGCATTTCTGTCTGATACTGTTCTTGATGCTTGAAAGATCTGTGTTTAAATATGGGATTTGTCATTTTTCTCATAGTAGGCCACTCAATTTTTCTTCACATCGTCTTGATGCAACATGTTCACAATTGCTAAATTCCTTTTAGTGAAATAAATCTATCACTTTGTTATGATTCTCTTTATTCATAAAGATATTTACTGTAATAAAATCCATTTATCTGCTATTAATTTAGCCATACTAGCTTTCTTTTGCTGAGAATTGGTAAGATATAGTTTTTTTTTCTGTCATTTTACTTTTAGACTTGTTTTTGTTTTATATGTATATCTTAAAACAGAATATTACTGGGTTATTTTAAGCCAATGTGACAATCTCTGTCTTTTAATTGGAATATGCAGTTTTTTCGTGTTAGATTATTTAAATATTTAGAGCAAAATAGTTTGTATTTTAATCTCAAGTACTTTTTTAATACTTTCTTTTTTACTTTTAATAAGATTTTTCTTTTAGAATAGTTTTATATTTACAAAAAATTTACAAAAACAGTAGAGTTGTCCCATATATCCACATCCAGCTTCCCCTAATATTAATAACTTACATGAGTATGGTACATTAATGAACTAATATTATTATTATCTAAAGTTTTCACACTATTGAGATCTCTTAGTTTTTACCTAATTTCCTTTTTTCTGTTCTGGGATTCCATACAGGGTACCACATTACCTTTTGTCTCCTTAGGCTCCTTCTCACTGTGACAGTTTCTTAGACTTTTTTTGTAACTAATGAATTTGACAGTTTTGAGACACATTTGGTCAGACACTTTGGAGAATGTCCTTCCACTGGGATTTGTCTGATGTTTTTCTTGTAGTTAGGCTAGCGTTACAGGTTTTGGGGAAGAAGATACAGAGGTAAAGTGCCATTTCATCATCACCTCGTATACAGGGCACATACTGTCAACATGACCTATAACTGTTGATACTGACCTTGACCTCCTGGGTGAGGTAGTGTCTGTCAGGTTTGTGCACTGCAAAGTTACACTTTTCTACCTCTTTCCATACTGTACTCTTTGGAATGAAGTCACCATGTGTAGCCCACACTTAAGGAGTGGGGAGTTATATCCCACCTATATTTCTTTTTAATATGATTTTACCTTAACAACCAAAGCAACAAAGTAGGATGTCAGTATTGTCCTTCTGTTATCACAAGAAATTTAGGATATGCTGATGTCCCCTGGTCTCACTCATGCTACTACATATAATGGAGATATTTTCTAGAATTTCCTTTCGTCCTAGCTGTTTGTTAGCTTTTCTGTTTAAATATATTCAATATTTTTCTAAGACAAAAACAGTAGGTGGGATATTTATTTAAAATTGTTAAAGTAAATGACATTATCTAACCTTGAAATATTAGTCAACATGTTATCCTTTTTCAGGATAAATTAAATAGGTTGAAACATTGGCCTTGTAGGATGGCCAGAACTAAAAGAATTAATATCTGCCACTTCTAAGCTATATTTTAGAGCCAACAGGTCAGCAATCTCAATAATTATTCTGCCATAATCTGTTAGGTAATTTTATGTTTTTCCATTCTAGAGATATAACAGTGGTCTGCTTCCAGAAATAATGGATATATTATTACTCTTTTAGCACATGTGTGATGCATGCATTATACAGATAAAAAATATATCTAGTTCCCATTTGTTCTCATTTATTTTCTTTTGCTTTTGTTGTTGTTAAAATACAAATAGTGGCTAGAATAGTTTTTGTTTTTTGTTGTTATAGTTTTTCTTTGTGTTTCAAATATTAATTGCCATCGGATAGCTTCTTATTTTGCTTATTTGTCTAAGACATAAATGTCTTAGAAATCAAGATTTATGAAAACGTATAGATTATTTTTGAAGAAAATAGATTTTTCTGCTCTATTCTAAATCTACCCTTTAACTTGATTCAAATAGTTTTTTTAAGCCTTGTTTGTAAACAGAGAAAATTGTCAGACTTCCACATTAGGGCAATGCTATAGCTATTAAACTACCAGTTCAACATGTCTGTAGACATGTGAGCTTTCTGCCCTAAAGATATATTACTTTAAAATACATTAAAAATGGAAATCTACAATGAAAATACTTTAAAGTATTTAGTGCCTTTGCCATAGGGAAACCTACCATGGAAAATATTTAAATAAATTTAGATACTATAGTCAGAGAAAAACATTTTCAATAATTATATAAAATCAGATCCTCTTTTACTTCACATATTGAGTGCTGGATACTAGAATTATCACTAGTATAAGTCAGTTTTCTAGAGAGTTGGTAAACAGAGTTATCTGAATACTTAAAAAATTTATAATTTTCTAGGAAGTGATCCTACAAGATAGCATCATTTCCTTCCCTTATTTTGAGTCTGTAGCTCACAGACTGTTCGCCCCTTTGATGAAGAGCAGCATTAGTAGATACAGGTAAAGAATAAAACAAGCACACAACAGAACTCAAGACCCAGTGGGAGAATGCTAACACCATGTTAAGATGAACTGAACATTTCTGAGAAGTTCTCTAGCAGAAACTGGAACCACAAAAACCAAAGATAAATAAATAAAACAGAATGGTCACATATGAATTTATAAGGGGTGTGGTCTATGGCACAGTTTTCCCTTTAATTTTGCTCTAGTTCCCTCTCTGCTAACCATTGAAATAAATATTTTATGTTCATTTATCATTTAATACTTACAACAATTGTCTAACTAAAGCAGGTAGTAGTTTGTAGTATTTTGTCCGCATTATACAGGTTATAATTTGAGACATCAGAAGTATGGGTAGCTTGCCCAAGTTCACACAGCTGGTAACGACTGGAGCTGGAATTAAGCCCAGGCACCCTATATCCTGGGTCTGTGTTCAGAACCGCCAGTACACATATTGCCTCCATAACGCATGCAGACATTTGGGCAATCCACTCAACAAATGTTGTTTATTGAGTGTCAACTGTGTGACAAGTACTGTGCTTAAATTGAATGGGGATGAATAAAAGAATAAATCAAACTGATACATGATTTGAAAATATAGTAGAGTAAGATTGGCACAGATGTTAGCTCAGGGCCAATCTTCTTCACCAAAAAAAAATTATTTATGTCTTAATATGTCATTTCAATATGAGTGCTTTGTTTCTAAGTATAGGATAAATGGCTACAGTGTAGTAATTTCACTTTCTTTACACTCAGCTTTTAGAAAATAGTTATGTGAAATCATCAATTGCTTTACTTCAACTGATTAGTTCCATCTAACAAATAGATGAGCTGATTTCTAAAATCTGAAATATTTTGCAGTCAGTCAGGAGTTTGATTATATGTGTGGTACATGACATAGTTCTCTATATATCTTTTGGAAAATTCATGCTGTGTTAGAATTTTTAAGTGTAATCAAGCTATTACAGGCCAATTCTGAATATCATGAAAACTCTTCAGAAGCAGTAAATAATTTTGTCCTCATTTAATAAATAATTAAAATGTCACTCTCAGAGGTTAAATCCCTTTCTGATGCCTATTTACCTGATATTTCAGGAGCCGTGTAATCTTATTAAGTAAAATCCAATTATCTGTGTGGAGGAAAAACAAATATTTCTTACCTCTCTGCCAAAAATGTTATTGATCAGAAGATTACCTATGGTAAATAACATGCCCAAGGTCAAAGAGATAGTTACTGATACAGTTACTGATACACAGAAAGATAACCCAAGATTCTCTGTATCGTAGACATCTAATTTCATATCTGGCTGATGCTACTTCCTGTGTTTTAAGTCTGATATTAAATTTAAGTAATTCAATACCTAAATTACTTCCTCCTACTTTAGAGACTATCATCACTTTTCTATAAACAAAAGATAATTAGGCAAAAAATTCTGCCTTTATGTAATTGCTTATGTTACAGATTTTCAGTTCCAATACTAAATGATTTATTTTTTCCACTGCTAAGCATTAAACAAAAAACTTTATCTTTCTCAAAAATATGCATTCTTTTCTCTTCCATGGTAACAATGGTATAAACCATTTTGGTTCAAATATGTTGAATGAAAATGTTGCCTGTAATTAATCTATGGCATCTTTTTATTAAGTGTCTTCTGAAGGTCAAGCCCACTGTATCAAAAGAGTTGGACACATGAAAGGAAAAGATTACCCTGCTTTAGCCCATAATTTTTTGTCACAGCAAGTCCTGCTATGTCGGTAGATTTATTCATTTGTAAGGCCAAAGTACAAACCTGCAGACTGGATATGAACGCAGCCTTCACGTGTGCAGTAGATCTTACCTATGAGCCACAGCAACTTGATGACATAGCAGGATTTGCTGTTTTACTTCCATTCATCTAGTATTAACACCAATTAATGAATGAAAAAATATATTTTACATGAATGCTTGAAGATAAACACAAATGAAAATTTTGAATAAATTTTCTGAATCTCATAGGTTATCCTAGAAGAGCTATGTTGATTTTTGCACTGGTGGTGCAAAAGTAATAGCGGGTGAAACTACTGGAAGTTTGGCATGAATCAAGGCTGTGGCACCAAACTATACTAGAAGTCAATACGTTCCTTATCATGGAACACACAGGGAAAAAAAAGGAAAATATAAAAAGCCCTAGTTTTTACAAAGGATGTGTTTGATGAATCATAAGTATTACTGAATCTTGACTCATGAATAATGATCTTCTATATTCTGGGTGATGGAATGGGATATAAATATAATGAACTTCTGCTACATACTGAAGTAGGATGGTTATTTTAAGGAAGAAATTGTGTGATTGTTTCTGTTAGGAGATAGAACTAGCCACTCGTTCCATGGAACATCACTCCTTTTTCAAAGAACAAGTGACAAAAATTTATGGGTTTTTCTTTGGTGAGGAATGTCAGCCCTGAGCTAACATCTGTTGCCAATCTCACTCATTCTACCTGAGGAAGATTGTTCGTGAGCTAATATCTGTGCCAGTCTTCCTCTACTTTTTGTGTGGGATGCTGCCGTAGCATGGCTTGATGAGCAGTGTGTAGGTTCACACCCAGGATCCAAAGCTGTGAACCCCGGGTCGCTGAAATGGAGCACATGAACTTAACCACTATGCCACCAGGCTGGCCCCCCCAAAATTATGATTTTTAAAGCTTGAGTATTTGGAAGAAATCTTCTCAAAAATGAACAATATGACCCTGTTACTTCAAGAGAAAACAACTTATGGTGTTTGTTGTCAATAATGAAATTGGCAATTTTAAGACAACATTGAAATTTTGGAAAACTTTTATCTGCCCAAGTGAGTGTGATAGCTTCTGAATACTAAAAAAGACTTTTCTGATAAAATTGAAGGTGGTATTAGCAAATGTATTTTTGTACAAATTGCATAATGATAAACTATGTCAACATTTGGAAGCCTTTCATAGTTCAGTGAATAAATAATTTATAAAAGACCAAGTGCATGGTGTTACAAAATCATGCATGGATAAAAGTTTGGGATACACCAATAAATTTAAATGTAACACAGTAAGAAAACATTCAAAATGATTTCAGCTCCCACATTGCAACTTAATTTTTAAGAACTACTACTTGTTAACTTTTGCTGTACATTTAAAGAATATTGACAGTTATCTGTGAAGGGTATTAGCATAGAATTGCCTTGTTATCTTTTTAATGTTTATGGGACCAGATGTGATGACTCCTTTTTCATTTCTCACATCAATAATCTGTATCTCCTTTTTTTTTGTTTGTTTATCTGGCTACAGTTCTATCAATTTTATTAATCCTTTTTATAGAACTAGCTTTTGGTTTTCTTGATTTTTTTCCTGTCGTTTTACTGTTTCAATTCATTGATTTCTGCTGTAATGTTTATTATTTTTCTTCATTTGCTTTGGGCTTAAATTGCTCTTTTTTTTCCAGTTTCCTGAAGTGTTAGTTTAGATTAGTAATTTTCGAAAGTTCTTTTCTATTATATGCCTTCAGTGCTATAAGCTCTAAGCACTGCTTTCACTGCATCCCACAAATTTTCATAAGGTGAATTTTCATTTTCATTAGTTCAATATATTTTTAAAGTATTTTGAGAATTCTTTTTTAACCTATATGTTATTTAGGAGCATGTTATAAACTCCAAATATTTGGGAATTTTTTTTCTGCCTTCTTTCTATTATTCATTCTTAGTTTAATTCTATTGTTGATCAAGTACATATTTTTTGTAATGTCTATATTTTTAATTTTTTAAAGTATATTTGATGACCCAGTGTGGTCTATCTTGGTAAAATGTTCCATCTCACCTTGAGAAGGATGTGTTGGAATGTGCTGTTGTTGGATGAAGTATTCTATAAATGTCAGTTAGATGGGTTGATTAATAGTGCTGTTTAGGTTAACTGTATCCTTACAGATTTTCTGACTGCTTGATCTATCAACTAATGTAAGAGGAGTATGGAAATATCCAACTATAACAGTGGATTTTTTACTCCAGAAAGGGCAGGATTTGCTCCCCGTGAGACAAAAGCTAATCGTCAAGAGGCAAGATGGTGGAAAAGAAAGGGCAGTTTATTACAGCTTGCTAGCAAGGGGGAAGATGGTCGACTGATTGCTCAAAGAACCATCTTACAGAACAAAGGCTACAGTACAGTTATATAGGAGGCTGGTCTGCAGATAGGAGGCATCTGTCTCAGGGTGAGGGCATCCATCTCTTCTTAGTTCCTGATAGTCTTTGGTTTTACTGGATATACATCAGAGACCAGAGCAATGCCCTACACCCTGATCTTTTAGTTGTGATTGATGTTGGCTATCAGCATAGACTCTCTGCCCAATGGTCATCACAGTCCTAAGGAACTAAAAAGAACAAAGTTATCAACTTATAGCAGCTGGGAGGGGCCATAAAATCCAGAGTTAGTCAGAGGTCATTCAAAGTTACAATATGGCTTCTTTTCTACAATATGGCTTCCCTTATGTCAGCCTTATTTTGAGCTGGTATCAAATTCATCTATTTCTCCTCGTAGTTCTGTCAGTTTTTGCCTTGTGTATTTTTCTTGATCTGAAGTATGCTGTGTCTAAAATTAAGATAGCTACTTCAGTTTCTTTTGATTAGTGTCAGCATGGTATATCGTTGTCCATTTCTTTACTTTTAACCCATCTGAATCTTTATAATTAAAGTAGATTTCTTGTAGACAACATATAGCTGGGTTTTGTTTGTTTTTAATCCACTCTGACAATCTGTGTCTTTTAAGTGTTATTATTTAGATCATTCTAATGTAAAGTGATTATTGATATCATTGGATTAATGTCCACCATGTTTTAAAAAATTTTTAATTGTGGTAAAATACATGTTACATAAAATTTAATATTTTACACCTTTTTAAGTGTACAGTTCAGTACTGTTATGTATATTCACAGTCGTGCAAGGAATCTCCAGAACGTTTTCATGTTGCAAAACTGAAACTCTATATCCATTAAACAACGACTCTCCATTTCCCCCTCTCCCCAGGTCCGGGCAAGTACCATGCTGCTTTCTGTTTCTATGAGTTTGACTACCCTAGATATCTCATATATGTAGAATCAGAAGTTTTTGTCTTTTTATGGCTGACTTATTTCACTTAGCATAATGCCCTCAAGGTTCATCCATGTTGCAGGATGTGTCAGAATTTCCTTCCTCTTGCAGTCTAATTAATATTCTCTTGTGTGTATATACCACATTTTTTGTTTATCCATTCATCCATGGAAGGATACTTGGGTTCCTTCCACCTCTTGACTATTGTGAATAATGCTTCTATGAATATGCGTGTACCAATATCTTTTTGAGACTCTGCTTTCAATTCTTTTGGATATATTCTTGTAGTTTTAGTTATAGTGTTGACTTATATTTCCCTAATGATTAGTGATGTTGAGCATCCATTTATATGTTTGTTGGCCACTTGTATATCTTCTTTGGAGAATGTCTATTCAAGTCCTTTGCCCATTTTTGAACTGGGTTGTTTGTGTTATGTTGTTGAGTTTTAGGAGTTCCCCATATATGGTGGATATTAATTCCTTAGCAGATGTTTGATTTGAAAATATTTTCTCCCATTCTGTGAGTTCCCCTTTTACTTTGTTTATAGTGCCCTTTGATGTGTAAAAGTTTTTAATTTTGATAAAAGTCCAATTTGTTGGTTTTTTCTTTTGTTGTCTTCACCTTTGCTGTCACATCCAAGAAATTATTGCCAAATCTAATGTGATGAAGTGTTTCCCTTTAAGAGTTTTATAGTTTAGGTCTTACATTTAGGTCTTTGATCCCTTTTGAGTTAATTTTTGTGCATAATGTAAGGTCCAGCTTCATTCTTTTGCATGTAGATATCCAGTTTTCTCAACACCATTTGTTGAAGAGTTCCTACTATGTTTTTAACTGTTTTCCTTTCACTTGTTATTTGTTCCTCCCTCTTCTCTTTTTTTCTGGCTTGTCTCAGTTAATTGAATATTTCATAAAAGAACCATTTTATATCCTCCCTTAGCATATCATTTATAATTCTCTCTAAAAACTCATTAGAGGTTGCCCTAGAGTTTGAAATATATATATTTATCTAATAATACTTCACCTTCAAATAACCTGTTTTTCTTCGAGTGTCGTGCAGGAATCTTCTAACAGTTTTCCCAATACCTGCCTCCTGCCTCTTTTGACATTGTGGTCATTCATTTTACTTATCTATATGCTATAATCACCCAATGCATTGTCACTACAAATCGTTATCTTTTTGATTAATAATAACAATTCTGAAAAACTTTTTTAAAAAGATATTTCTTACAGGGCAGGTCTGCTGATCATGAATTCCCACAATGTCTTACCTTTTCATTAAGATTAAAGATAGGGAATTGAAATGAAGGCTTCCCTCTGATAGCTATCCTCTTACCAATTCCCACTCTTCTTTCATCAAATATCATTTGTATGATTTAATTTATTGTATAATTGCTTAAGGTAGTAATGATGGATTTTGGATTACAAAAAAGTTAATTCATTATAGAAAAAAATTCCCAGAATTTCAAGCTGAAAAGTCCCTGGAGAATACCTGTGGAGAAATATTGTCCTATTAATTTACTATATTATGTCAAAGACTTTGTTGCCATGGGAACAAAGCACTGAAAGTCCTGTATAGAGTCAAATCAAAGGAGGGAAAAAAAAATCTTCCTTCCTAGCCTAGGGAATGAGCCGTTACTATCCCTATTCTTAAATGCCTATATTTTGTTCTGTTTATTTTAGGATAAGCAAAAAATAAAATAATATTTAAAATAATACTTTTAGCAGTGAATAAATGTGTAATTAAAACTACAAGAAAAAGAAATGAAATTGGTTCAGAAGAAAGGTTGAATCAATTAATATGGTTATAGTAATAAAAAACAGAGTTAAGATAATATAAGCCACGGCCTTAAAAAGGGAAAGGAATGCTAAATACACTCAAAGAAAAAAGAGAAAAGTGAATTTTATTCAAAAGAACATAGAAAGATATAAAAATAATTAAATAAGGCACCAGATATTTTCTTCCTATCTAATCTCAACCAGGACACAAAATAAATAAGAAATACAAAAATGAAGATAAAATGATGGAGAAAGAATTAAAATTTTAAAGTTTCAATGATGATAAGACAAAAACACAAAATTAAAGATACTTTTAAGAAACAAAGCAGGTGAAAGTGTGTGTTTTAAGAAAAAATAATCCTGTAGAATAATTAAAATGTTTATTATCAGTTCAGATTTTTATTGGAAAGATGAGGGGTGGGAATGTTAACCACAGACAGCAGTTCAAAATCTAAAATTTGCTCAACTGAGATAGAGACAAAAACCAGAAATTGATCATCCACAGGCCCTCATGCTCTTTGTACTCGAAGGGTTGGAATTCACTCCAAGGTTCTTAGGACTGAATTCTTCAGTGGAGAGCCAAGAAAAGTAAAAAGCATTGGCACTGGAAACTGCTATAACTGCTTAACCAGAGTCCTCCTATATATTAAGACTTCCAGTAATAGTGTGGGATTGTATAAATTTATGGAGTATTTGATCATCACATATTCCAGATAGTTTGTCATGAATCAACGAAAAGTCCATTTATTTAATGGTTTTAGATTTTCATTAAAGTGTTCAAATTTAATGTAATTTTTATTTTAATAAAGCAAATAGAAAATAAAAAGAACAAAATTGTAAAACTATTGTGCTCAAGATAATTTATAAGAACCAAGAAAATATGTCATACAATGGTGACAATACGCTACTTCTAATTAAATTTCTTTTCTTCAGAGAAACATTTTTATTTCACAGATTGACAAATGTACTTTTGACAAATGAAGGAAGTTATTTATAACTAGCTATTTTCTTCCAGTGCATTCCACTTTGGTTGTTTTGGAACACCAGGGTCCTATTTAGTGAACTTTTTAGTGAATGCATTAAATGGCCTTGATGGCCAAAGAGTTAATGCCCCTCCAGAAGTGCTGACTTACTTCCAGCGATCAATGATTGTTCTGAAGGAATTCAGCTTAATGTGGTTGCAATTATAAACTAAGTGGTTCTTAAAGGAATAACTCTTCCATGACAAATGTCTGACAAATAACTATTCCCACACCTCTTCCCAGCACATTATAAACCTCCAGACTTCAGCTTGGTTTCTCTACTAGTTCATCTATGGGAGAATAAAGAGCCAGACTGCACCATTTAATAGCCTTTCCTTACTGGCCTTATTGCTAATGAGGGGATGTGGGATGACACCTTCCAGAAACGATTGAAGGCTTTTGATCCTCTCATTGCTGTTTTATGGCCTCTTACTTGAATGATTCGCGAGGTTCTTCCCTCTGTTGAAATGTATAGTGGTTGTTCAAGAGATTACAGTTTGCATACTTAGTGGCTAGGTGAGTCCACTAAGGGCCCAGGACAGGGCTTTTGGAGTTAAAGCATCTCTGTCTCCAAAAGCTTTTCACCTGCCATTAGATTCTTCTTTCACTGGGCACTTTTCTTTTCCTTCCTTATTCAATTTAACGATCAGTCTATGCTGTATTGAAGCACTCAGTTCCATTGTAAAAGATAGAAGATGCTTTTAGTTTTCTCAATAAAAGTTGTCCTCCAACTGCTAGGATTTGTGAAAAGTATCTGAAGGAAATCGTGGCAAAGAGTATATGAAGTTCAGTTTCTGGCCACCTCGTATTCATCCCCTTATACCTACACCAACTTGATCAATAGCAGGTTAGGCACTATTTCATCAACATTAACAAGTACAATATTATATTAAAATTTATCTATCTCAACAAGAAAATGTTTTAATTGTTAATATTGTTTAGCAATATTCATCTAAATTATTTAAACCTTTTTCTCTCACACCAAAAATATATTCCTAGATTATACCAACTCTGTCTTTTTTCAATAAATGTAATTATGATTTAAAATGATATTTTTATTGGGTGATTTTTTGTTTTTTAAACTATTCAATAATTTTTAAAATAAGATACTTCTACAGTCATAAATCCCCATGTGGTATTATTGTATAGGTATAAAAGGTCAACTGTAAGTAAAATTCTTTCTCTTTTTCTTTTCACTCTAAATCAATAGGTCCTCATTCCCAACAAAAATAATTGCTATAGTTGCCATCTCTGATCTCATCCCAAATTCTTCTCTTCTGTAACCACTTCTGATGGTCTTCTTCTTTATTTACTGTATA
Source organism: Tapirus indicus (assembly GCA_031878705.1). Taxonomy (NCBI): domain Eukaryota; kingdom Metazoa; phylum Chordata; class Mammalia; order Perissodactyla; family Tapiridae; genus Tapirus; species Tapirus indicus. The sequence continues at coordinate 22,879,874 of CM062939.1, read as the reverse complement.
TAATTTATTAAGTTTCTTCTCACAGAATATCATTTTCATCAGAGTACTCTTTTTCATTACCTTTGTATTGTCTGTCTCTTGCCTGGATAGCTTAGTCTTTTTTCTGTAACAGTGGAGATAATAAATAATCAGAATCATGATGAAATTTATTGTACTCTTTAAAACATTTTTTTTCACTCAAGTACGTGTGTCATATGCAGAAAAAGTGAGCAAAATATAAATTTACAGCTCAGTGGATAGTCAAATAGCTAACACATCTGTGTAACTACGAGTCAGGCCAATGCACCAGAATACTTTTATGCTCTCTCTCACTTACTGTCTTCTCTTTCCCCAAGCTAAATTTCTCATATCACAGTGTTTTACTTTTAAAAACTTGTAATGAAGAGGATCATATAAAATGTGTTATTTTGTGTCTTGCTTCTTTGACTCAATATTTTGTTTGAGATTAATCTGCAAACATAACCTTGTGTATCATAGTAGGGTCATTCATTTTTATTACTATACAATATCCCATTGTGTGAACATACCATAATTTATTTATGCATCCCACTATTGATAAACATCTGGGTTGTTTCCAGTTTTGAGCTGTTTTGAATAATGCTGCCATAAACCTCCAGTGCCTATCTTTTATTTTTTGGTGAGGAAGACCAGCCCTGAGCTAACATCTGTTGCCAATCCTCCTCTTTTTGCTGAGGAAGACTGGCCCAGGGCTAACATCTGTGCCCATCTCCCTCTACTTTTTATGTGGGCCGCCACCACAGCATACCTTGGTGAGCAGTGTGTAGGTCCATGCCTGGGATATGAACCGGTAACCCCAGCTGCCAAAGCGGAGTGCACTAACTTAACTACTATGCCACTGGGACGGCCCCCTCCAGTGCCTATCTTTTGATGCACAAGTGCGTGCAGTCCTGTAGTACATACACCTAGGAGCAAAGTTGCTTTGTCATAGGGTATGCATTTGTTCAACCTTAGTACATACTGTCAAAAAGTTTTCCAAAGTGGTGAACATTTGTATTCCCACCAGTAGTGTGTGAGTGCTTGTTGTTGTCTATTCTCACCAACGCTTAGTATTGTCACTCTTTTTTTGTTTGTTTTTATTGAAATGTGTCACACATTAGTAAAACTGAAAATCTCTAGTGTCAGCATGGATAAGGTTAAGAGGCTGTTAACAACAGTATGAGGAATTTGGCTCCTGGTTAAAACCCTACGTGTGATTTTTCAGACCTAACCATCAGCAATTACAAAGGCTTTACCTGTTAGGAAAGCTGCCCTCTGCACCCGAGACTTGGCGCACTGCCAGGGCATGGCGGTCTCTGAAGGGAACTGCAGTCCAAGGTCTCAGTGCCACCTCTAGGCCAGTCATGCATTCGCATACTTGCATTCCTAGCCCAGGTGCCTTCATTTCTAGGTCTTTTTATCTGGGGCCTTGAGCAGAGGTCTTCTTCAGAAGCCTCCTGATTGGTGAGAAAGAAGGGGAAATCTGAAGACACTTTCCCTACTCATGACTCAGTACCCAGTACTTTTCCACTCCTAGCCCTTCCCCACCACACTCCCCCTAACCTCATAGTTCATAAAATGACAGATTTATTTGGTGACCTATCAACAGTGGGACAAACCCATCCACCTGACCTTTGATTGGTGTGCCATTCTATGGGGGAAATGAAAAAGAGGGAATCGATGCTTTCTCCAGTTTACGCTCTTGCTTATACCATCTCAAGAGTTCTTAAAGGAGTTCTTCCATTTTTACCTTCTTGCTTTAATCAGCCACTATACCTGACAGCTCAGCCCTCTCTCCCAGCTCAGCTAAGCTCCCCACACAGTATTTTATCAAGAGAATAAAGGGGTGTCTACATTTAAAAAGTTGCATATGATTTAAATTAGTCAAATAAACCAATTACATATTGAGCTCAATGAAAGGGTCTAAGGAAATAAATATAGGTAAGAATCTATCTGTGCTCTTAAGGAGAAATGTAATAAAGCAGCCATCCCACAGGAAGCTTAGGCCTAGGCCAGTGGAATTAACAGAATAGAACACACATAGACAGGAGTAATGAAGAATTTTATAATGAAGATTAGAACTCGATATACTGAAGACAGGGTGTCTGAGCCAGGCTTTGTGAAGGCTCGTTAAGATTTTACAGATTGTGTAGAAGATAGGCAGTGTGTTTCAATCACATAAAGGTGCAAAGGGGCACAGGAGTAGATAAACATGGTATGTTGGAGATCAGCAATTAATCTCAAGAAGAGACTTTTATTTCATAGGTAAAGGGTGTGGAAAATGAGGCTGAACATGGAACGTTAGGGATGGGGTGATGGCAGGGCCTTAAGCATTCTTATACAAGAAATTAATTTATTTTCCTATAGGCAACATCAAGGAGAGAAATTGACACCATTCATATGTATTTGATTAATTTGTAGGTAAGTAAATATCTAATATTTGTGACTAAACTCACATTTTTAAAATTTAGCTTTCATAATAAATGATGAAAAGTGCATTCTTTTGCTATTTGTTTGTTCAAATAGTATTAAAACAGACTTCCTTCATATTTTTTCCATTATTAATTAAAAAAAAATCTTAACTACTTAATTTGTAAGTTAAATCGAGAAATTAAATACTATTAACAGGATTCCTTTGTAAGAAAACATTTCTTTTTGTATAAACATGTATTCCGAAGGTACTTTGGGAACACACTATCTCAAAGCTTAAAACAGGAATTTTATTTGATCAGGGATATTGTTGAGGTGAATATATTTCAGTATAGATCTATATTTCTTTTGGACACTGAATTCTCTCTGCAGGCACATTTTTTCTTCTGCCTTGTGTTACACTTGTGTACATATTTTATGTCTTACATTAGACTGTTAAGCCGATGAATGTGAGACCACATAACTTCCTTCTTTGTGTTTCTTTACTGAAGCTTCTAGTACAGAGTCACAGGCTTCGGGGATGCTCAGTACAGGTTAGATGATAGGATAATGTAGAAGTGTACAGAAGGACTGAAATATCCAGTTAAGTCACTGCGATACTGTGATTTATAAGAAATATATTTGGTCTCCATTCGCAGGTCCTGGCTCACAGCTTCCAAAACCCTTGGAATTTCCTAGCCATAAAAGCAGTGGAGCATCTTTTGTTATAATATTTGGTCTGTGGTCCTCAGTACCTGAAAATGCTTCAGAGCTGTAGAGGTGAAATGAGTGTCTTGTTCATGTTAATGAAGGTGACTTTTGGACCTCCCTCAGGGGTGGGGGCTGGTTGCCAGGAGAACCAGCCATGTGATCAGAGGATTGAAACTCTTAGTCCAGCCCTCTGATTTCTGGGGATGGGTGGGGGCTTGCGGTTGAATTAGTTGCCAGTGGCCAATGACTTAGTTAATCTTGACTGTGTAAATGAAGCCTCTTAGTGAATCATGACTATGTAAATGAAAACACAAAAGGGCAGGTCGTCAGCCTTCTTCATTTTTGGAGAGCTTTCATCTAGGGGAACCAGAGGCTTCCATGTGCCACTGTGCCAGACCCCAAGCTCCAGGAGGACAGAAACTACTTTCTTCGGGACCTTGCCCCATGTATCTCTTTATCTGGCTGTTGATTCCTATTCTTTAATATCCTTTGTAACAAATTGGTGATTTAGTGAATAAATGGGTTTTCTTGAGTTCTGTGAGCCATTCTAGCAAATTAATCAAACCCAAGCAGGCGGGTCATGGGAACCTCCAATTTATAGCCAGCCAGTCAGAAGTACAGGTAGCAATTGTGATTGGTGTCTGAAGTGGAGGGAGCCCTTTACTTGTGGAATCTGAGTCTGTCTTCTGGTAGATAGTGTCAGAATTGAGTTGAATTCTAACACCCTGCTGGCGTCCGAGAACTGCTGCTTATCAGTGTGGGGAAGCCTCCACACACATGCTTGGAATTGGGTCCAGAAACCCTTTGTAGTCACTAGATCTCTCCTACTACCAGCTTGCCACCACATGAGTTTTATGCAACACTAGATGGTTTCATCTACAAAATAACTCTACCATTCTTAAACATTCAATGGGATAGTTTTAATCCTTACTTGTGTTCAAGCTCCTTTCTACAAGTATCTATTTGAACCAAATCATAACCAAAGGCTAGTTTCTGAATATTAAGCAATATCAAATGTCATCATCTCCTCTTATTTCATGCTGATACTACTTGATTCTCTGCAGCTTCCCGGAATGGAGATTATGATTTCAATTTTGAAAAATCCATTCCTCATTAATCATTCAAGAAATATTTATCAAACCCAACTATGTTTAAGGCAATGCTCTAGGTGCCGAGGAAGAGAAGGAAAAGAGGAAAAAAGAGAAACTTCCTCATGGAGTTTAAAACCTTGTGGGAGTTTCACATTCTCTTTCCTTGGCTTCTTTCAAAGAAATCCTACCAAGATCAATCACTTAGCTTTGAAATGAATTATTTCACTTCATTAAGAGTCATATACTTTATGTCATCATTTATAAAAGATGTATGAATTATCCTTAATTCATACATATAAACATATGGTACCAAGTTAAGTCTTACTGCTGATACTATTGATAATCATATAGGGTTAATTTAATTGGAGGAATAATTCCAAAGCAGCAAAAAACATTAATTAACCTCTATCCTAAGCCAATAATTACCCTCTAAAAAGTGCTAAATAGGAAGGTTTTCTGTATTTCTTTCCCAAAAAAAATAAAAGCATCTTCAAAATCGCTTATATGGATCACTTTTTAGATGTAAAATCCTAATACATCTTATAAAGTACCAAGTAAGGGTGCTGACAGATATGAAATTCAAAAGTTATTTGGAATTTGATGCTCTGAAGGTAATTGCATGCTGTGTGAGGCAAACTCTAATTTGGGTTGGGCACATCTGTATGGATTCACAGAAAAGAATTCAAGTCTTGAAGGTAAACTCATCATCCTCTATCAATAACCAGAAATATACCTTTTCTGAATCTGAGATTCCCTGACATTCTCTTGCTTGAATGTGCTGAAGTCAGGTAAATCTTTAGGTTATTTATTTTGAACTATTGGATTCTAAGGGTCTGCTTTAGATTTCGTTTTTTTAACCTTAATTTCTTTTTCATCAGAATGTTATTTTCCCAGAAAAATAGATGCATACATTGGCCCAAAGAATTTTTCTTGGAAGTTGAATGTTGAGTGCATATTTTTGAACTAATAAAGCTGCTACTAAGAAAAGTGTGGGACAGGATGTTTTTCCATTAGAAAAGAATGAAATTGATGAGAAGAAAAGTCAAGGTTTAAGGAAAGTCTGATATTGTTGGTATGATTGGTTTTAATTTGAAAAAAGTGAAAAACAAAAATAAAGTACTTTATACCTGTAAATGTGGTAGAGGGGGGCATGCCCAAAAGACCTGCTGGTTTCAGTATAGCAAGATTGATAAAGAGTTTTATCTGGAAGAGAGGAATATTCAAGGGTGTGATTCTATTTTTGATGTTTGACTCCTGATAACTTTTAAGCCCCAATAGTCCCCCTTTCCCTCCTGCCCCACATCTGGGAGAGCTGAGAAGGAGACTTAGGTACCCCCACCTTTGACGCTGGTAAGATCAAACCATGTGATTACTTGACACTAAAGTTTCTCAGTGTATTTATTGTTTTATTTCATCATGGAATGTTTACTTTATTTTATTTTTTTTTTTGGTGAGGAAGATTTGCCCTGAGCTAACATCTGTTGCCAGTCTTCCTCTTTTTGCTTGAGGAAGATTGTCCCTGAGCTAACATCTGTGCCAGTCTTCCTCTATTTTGTATATGGGACACCGCCACAGCATGGCTTGATGAGCAGTGTGTAGGTCCATGCCTGGGTTCCAAACCTGCAAACCCTGGGCCACTGAAGCAGAACATGTGAACTTAACCACTGTGCCACCAGCTGGCCCCCCCTTTACTTTTTGATTGCAAAATTTTTTGATGAATTGTAGGTAAGCGAATTTCTCAGGTGAACTTTAAGATATTTTAATTCTGTAAAAATAGTGTGAATTCAAGACATTGAGAGAGAAACAAAAACATTTTAAAAATGACGTGTTGTGGATGTGATGTGATGTGTTTAAAAAAAGGCAACATTCTGTCTAAAATATACTGTGTGTGGTGGATCATGTGTTAAAAAGCATGACCACCTTGAGACCTACAATATATCATATTTCAATTAAATGCTACTATTTTCAAGAGTCTTTCATAAGCAGCCTAACCGTAGGGAGCATGTAACAGATAAACAGCAACCCCCGTGAACAGATCATCACTAAGGCCTTTACTCAGGAGGTAACAGAGTTAATACTAACTCATCACTAGGAGATCTTTCTTCAGGTAGCAAGCAATCTGGAAGTTAATCTTTTTTCCCCAAATGCTGGGCTACCTGTCCATTTAAAGTATCTCATTGAATATAATCTTGTCATCCTCAAGTTTGTAGCACTTGGTGTTTGTAATAACTAGTGTAAAAACTTTTAAGGAGTTTCTATGGTGTTTTCTTTTTAAATTCAGAGAATATCTGGGAGAAAGCATCATCATGTAGCAATTTTTAGTTCTTCAGTTGCTATCTTGGATATTTATGTTAATCAGTTTTAGCATTCTGTGACAAAGTATAATTTACAAAAGCTTGACAACTCTCCTAAATCGCTTTCCTGTGAAGTGGACTCTGAGATGGGGATTAGCACGCAGGAATTGTATTGTGGACACACACTTGTATCCTGAGGATTGAAAGAATCAAGATTAGACTGGAGGACATGTTAGGTTGCAGTGCGGTCACAACAAAGGCCTCAGTCAATCCAATGGCAAAATTTGGAACTGGATGGAGCAACAGTGTTGTCCCAAATTTGACAACATGGGCTGATCTTAACACTCCTTGTCAATAGTCACTGGATATGAGCTGCTCCTGAGAATGGGACATGACATCGTGTGAGGTGGTTTTCTTCAGTGGAGGGCACTGTCCAGAGGGGCACTCAGCCATAAGATGTCAATCACCAACATTCTCAGCAGCTGGGAGAATGAATCCTTTAGTCTTGAAGGAGGAGGATGGGATGAGTTTCACTAAGCACCGTAGCATCTACTACAATCCACCCCCTTGGGCTACTTGGTTCCACTTGACTCACAATTTCTAGGAATAGTTCTTTTTCATGATTCTGGGGGACTTCTTCTCCTGGGGGAAGGTCTTGCAAGAATATAGTTAATGGGACAAAATATAGTCAAGTCCTAACATTGTAGCTGATCTCTTGATCCCAACTGATTTTCACCCTCCATAGTATATTCTAGATTCTCCTCAGTTTTGGATAGTGCATCTGTTTAATCTTGTGGCATACCCCGTGGGATGACTCAGACCCTCATCCCTAAAGAGTCCAAAACCCGGTGTGTCAATTATCAGTTTATTGTCTCTCAGCTCCAATACACTCTTCAATATATGCCTGGTGATACACAAAGGAATTTTTTACATGTTTCTCCTTTAAAGGGAGCAAGATGTTAAGCTTTCTTAGGGGTGTACATTGAGGGAATTGCAAGAGGAAGGGGCTCTCCTGCTGTATCTGGTGCTGGCTGGAGGTGGATGGTGTGGGTCTAAATACATCCACTTTTGCCTGTCCCTGTGCAACCTTGCATCCTCGGCTTGGTGATAAACTTTCTTCACCCTCCGTGACACAAAACAAAGTCCCTGCATGATCCACAGGCTTTGAAGACTCCTGTCCAGACCAAGCACCTGGACTCCCTCTGCAAGCCCCCACATGGCCTGCATGCTTTGAAGGCTTCCTTCCCCCCACCAGTGCTTGGACTCCCTTTGCATATTCACACCACCAGTTGTTAATTGTCTGCTTCTCTGCCTGCATTGTGGAGAGTGGCCTATTGCTTATTCGGTAACTCCAGACCGGCTCTAACCTAGCTAACCCAGAGCAAAATTCTGCTATCTGATGGACTGAAACATACCTTCTCCAATGAGCTCAGAACTCCTTTCAAATTTTCTCTTCCTTCGGTGCTCTCTCTCAGTCTTAGGATACCATATAAAGTTTCCTTATATCTTATAATTACTTTTTCATCATAGTTAATAATTTTATATATTAAACAACATATTTAACCTACTGTGTCGCATCTATCTCTTGATTGGACCCACACAGCTATACCCTGGTCATCATACCTTCCTCAGGTCTTCCCTGCCTTCATCGTAAAATGGCATCTCTACATCCTATTGATGGTAAGAGTCAAGCATTTTACCCTCTGCAAGCCAAGATCTCTACATTTACAGAGCTCAAAGTTGTAGGGATGGAAAGTAGAAATCCTTTAAGTTGGTCACTGGGATTGATAGTTAGGCCACTGTTGCTTCTACTGCTAGGTTCTAAGGTCCACATAGTCTATCTTTTGCAGACATAGCACCATATCACGGTCACTGATGTAGAATGTATACTACATCCTGGATGATGGTGACCCATTCATGAAAGGTATCTCTAAGCTGGCACTTCAGCTCTTTTCGCTATAGGCTATCTCATTGTTCTAGGAAGCCAGCAGCTTTTAAGTGACATTGTGTGAGATAAGACTGAGAAGTCCATGGTTATGCATCTACTACTTTACCTCCTTTGCTGTAAAGTGGTTTCCTTAAGCCAGCGCAATATTATGCAGAATTCCATGTCAGTGCATTGTGCACTTTAGCCCTACGATAGCGATGCTGACTGTGCATAAGAAATTCAAGGGCAACTTATGGCCATAATGTGGATGTCCAGAATCTCTAAGAAATGTGAGAGCAGGTTGCTATGCCTCTAAAATGAAGGAGTCTTGGAAAGGCTCTAGTGGGATAGTCTGTTATATTGCAATTTGGATAAATTCTAGAGCCTTTTGTTGGAGGGCAGCCCATTCAAGGTGGGCCAATTTGCAAGTAACAGTGTAAATGAGAAATATCTTGCTTCCAGAACCCAAAAAGGCCTAAAATTTGGGGGCTTCTTTTAGCATCGCAGGTGTTGAATGGATCAATAGCTATTTCTTGACGCTGTTGGCATGGAGCAGCCCTCAGTTTACCAAATAAGTTTCAGAAATTTAACCAAGGTGAAAAGCCCTGTACTATGTGTGGGGCATGGCCCATCTCCCCATTTTTTTAATTGAAGTAATGTGGGTTTATAACATTATATAAATTTCAGTTGTACATCGTTACATTTCAACTTCTGTATTGGCTATATTGTGTTCACCACCAAAGTCTAGTTGCCATCCATCACCATACAAATGTGCCCCTTTACCCTTTTGCCCTCCCCCAACCCCACTTCCCCTCTGGTAACCACCAGTCTATTCTCTGTCTCTTTGTGTTTGTTTGTTGTTGTTTTATCTTCCACATATGAGTGAGATCATAGGGTATTTGGTTTTCTCTGTCTGACTTATTTCGCTTAGCGTAATGCCCCCAAGATCCACTCATGCTGTTTTACATGGCAAGATTTCATCTTTTTTTTAAGGCTGAGTAGAATTCCATTGTGTATTTATACTGCATCTTCTTTATCCGTCCCCTTTTTAGAGCTCCTTTGTGAGTATGAATATATCCTGAGTAAGTGTGCCAAATGAATGTTCTTGGAGGGAGATATCTTCAGTGTAATGTCATACCTGTGCTCCTAGAGAAAATTGAACGTAGTTAAGATCTTGCTTGCAAAGGCTGTGCGCAGTGGCAAAGCTGTTGAGACTCCCCGTGGGTAAAGGTATATTGTGCCCCTTTGGAGGTGAACACAATCTACGGCTGAGAGGCTATTGAAATAGATGCTTAAAAGAACATATTACTCAAATTTATAATAGAAAAATATTTACCAGGTGCTGATTGGACAATTCAGTAATTTCAGTAATATTGTATATGGAGACTTAGTAGATGGAAGCACAGCATTAAGATTTCAGCAATCCACTACGAGGTGCCACTGATTATTTCCAAGTTTAAGAGGAGGCCAAACTGTATTGTTAACAGTGGAGAGAGAATCACTCCTCTCTCTAGGTCTTGTGTGATAAGATTCAATCATTGAAAGCCCTGTTTTAATTTACATTGGGCCATATGAACATTTTTAATTTGAGGAATGGTCCTTGGGTTCCATTTGTTATGCCAATTCGGAAGAGACAAAAACTTAATTTGATTTCACTTTATTACTTATTGGGTCAGAGTGTTCATATCGACTATGGGATATATAAGGGCAATGAGGGGTATGACCATGGGGAATTTAGACAAGGCGATAGTGCAGGTGAGGCATACCTATTTTTCTTCTATTTTATGTGCTCTAAATCCCCTAAGATTATAGGCATACCTTGTTAAAATTTAGTGGGGTCCCCACATGTAACTATAATTCCATCCATATTGATGATTAAGTCCATAAAGGTTTGCCAGTTGTTGCACTTCAGCAGATGTTGATGTTAAATCAGAACCTATGTTGTAGAGACACAAAGCCAATCAATCAGCACTTTTCAATCTTTTTGTTGTGTAAATTCTTGTTATAATCTAAATTTCCAATTGGCTCATATTGTGGACCTTTGTTTTTTTTCTTGCGTTTCCTCCTTCTGTATCTAAAGTTCATTCATTCTTTTTTCTTTGATTTTCCTTCCTTCCTTCCTCCTTTCCTTTCCCTTCTCTTCCTTTTTAATTTTAATTCATTTATTTTAGGTGGCTGGATATATTTAAGGGTGGAGGTAACTGTATCATACTCATATTTATAACTTCCTTCCTCCAGAAAGCATCCAATCAGTATCGTCCCGGTTAGTAAACTTCTCCATGGAAATGGTTACTTTATAGAGTTTAATGACCCTAAGCTGTAGTTGAGTTTAGATCAACCCATCCAACCCCTTTGCTGGGCCACAGGGATGCTATGAATGGTTTTCCCTATGACTGAGAGGGTCAGGATCTTTCTTGCAATAGATGCATGGCTGAAGTAGCAGCAGCAGAGACATTTACGAATCCAGGTGAACCATCTGGAGTGTGAATCTCAGCACATTAGACAATGGCTGCTGTATTTTCCTCTACTCTCTCTCTCTCAACTCTCTAATGACTTCGCTTCCATAAGCAATCATTAGATGGATCCATATCTTCCACAGGGAGTCTTTCCTCAAGGCGACATAGATCGCGGTCAATGCTTGTTTGAGACACATAACCCATTGATCACAGGGTGTAGTCTTTTCTCTGACCCTAGTGTCAGTCACAGATTCATTTTAAGACATACAGATTGGTCTGGGCTGAGACACATGACCCAGGGCCACTTTAAGGAGGGCTTTGATCCCATACCCGTGTCTCTAAATGTCAAATAGGAAACGACTAAGGCATGCTTAGGCATGCAAATTTTAGCCTTTTGTGTGAAGTCATTGCCACCTCTAAGTCTGAATATTTACTGGAGTAAATGACAAGGGACGACCCCAAAAAAGCTGGAGTCACGGAGAGACAGCCATTGCTGAGGCAATAAGTCTCCAGAGGAAAAAATACTGTGGCCTTTGTCTACTACCTTTTGCCTTCCCTTGGTTAAACCTAACCAGAAGCTGGAAGGGAAGGAAGCCTATGTAATAAGAGTCCATAACGTCAGCTTCTCCAGGAAGCCAAAAGGGGAGAGAACTGTTCTGAGCATGTAAATGGAAAAATAACCAAAAGAATCAATATTATTTTTAATGTAGAAACCGGAGGTCATACCGTCCTTAACTCTTTCCACAGCAACCTGTAATAGTTCTCATTTATCTAGTGTTGATATATTCATGGCTGCTTGGCGGCTCTCCATTCAGTTTCCTTGTTCAGTTCATCTTCTGGCAATATCACAGTATGTTAACTTCTCTAACTTTGACCATGTCTTTTTATATGATATGGCAATTCTCCCCGCTTGGGTCTTCAAGTGTGTCAACTCTTTTCTTGAACTTTTGTACTTTTATGTACAATTTACAATAAGCTTGTCAAGTTTCCAAGCACAAAAGCAAACAAATAAACAAAAGGAAATAAATAGCTGGTGGGAATTTGAATGTAGTTACATAGAATTTTTGATCAATTTTGGGAATTTATGTATTTATAATTTTTAGTCTTCCAAACCATGAACATTGAACATCTCTTTTTTTATGTTTTCTTCATTAATATCCTTAAAAACAATTTAATTTTATTTCTTCAAGATTTAAGCATTTTTGTTGGATTTATTCATAGGTGCTTTATATTTTTTGATGTGCTGTAAATGTTATCTTTTTAAAATTCCAATTTTAAAATCTTGGTGGCTGTCGTATAGAAATACAATTGATTTCTATATATTGATTTTACAATTAGCAGCTTTGCAAAACTTATTTATTTATAGATTTTATATAGACTGTGGAAAATTGCCATGTGTGAATAACTGTATTTTTTTTCCTTCTCAATACTTATTTTTTATAACTTGCCTTACTATGCTGGCTAAGAGCTCCAGTAAAATGTTCAAGAGAAGCAGACACTCATATTTCATTCCTGTTCTTATATAGAATACTTCTCATTAAGAGTCTTGTTTGTTATATTTTATCAGGTGGTAAATATACATTATTAAGTAAAATAAGCCTTACTGTAGAGTTCATTTTAAAATAAATTTTCTATATGTGCTTGAAAAATATCTGTATCTTGATGCTTTTGATGCAGTCTTCTAAATATGATCCATATACAAAGTGTGTTTAAATCTACATGCTTAAATCTATATGTTTATATATTTTGGTTTTATTTTTTTGATCGGTCATTTATTCAAAGAAATATGTTAAAATTTCTCACCATGATTGTGGTTTTGCCTTTTTCACCTTATTTTCTGTCAGTTGTTGTGTTACACATATTTTGAGGTTGTATTTGTAAGGGCACACACATTTCTAGTGTTTCTCTCTTCATGATCATTTGACTTTTATCGTTATGGAATAACTATCTTTTGTTAAGCTTTTTCTTTGTTCTGATCTTGAGAGTCTTCATTCTTTGCTTGGAAATTCTATTACCTAGCTAAATTAATTCAACTTTCATCATTAGTTTACTCATGTAGTCAGGTTAACTCTTTGACTGCATAATATTTGTTTATGATAATGTATTGGTGGCTTTGGAGAATGCATCCACTGTTGGGTTTATTATTTAAACTCATATATAAATTTCTGCATGTCATTAAGAATGTCACAATTTTAATTGTGTGTGTGTGTGTGTGTGTGTGTATTTCCCTTTAGGGATTTTATAGCTATATATTGATTTATATTGCTGTTATAAAAATTTTGTAAGATACAGTTATGAATACAGAGAGACTCGACTATATTTTCCTGAAATATTTCTGAAAATACAAATTTGCTTAATGAATGAAATGATAGATTTATTTAATTGCTAAATAGAAAAATCACATTCTCTCAGGAGTACAATTGCGATATGTTCAATCAACATTTTTTATGGTGAAACAGTCTTATACAATATTTGTGCACCATCCACACTTGGTTCAATATTTTCAGTCTTAGGCTGTTTTCAAGAATTGGGGCATTAAATACAAGAGACATGATGAACAGATTTTTCAAATCAAGTGAAAAATGTAAGGAACATATCTGTCAGTATAAGATAAGATTTTTACAAGAACAGAACAAACACAATATAGAGAAAGGGTTGTTGATTTTTCAACAATGAACAATTCTAGTAAACATAACAATAAAATTATATCCCGACGACCTCTGTTATTTCTGTATCACTGTCAGCACAGGTGATTTGACAAGTATAATATTATAACACAATACTGCAGAAAACCATCACCATGTCTAAAGGTTATTCGGGATCTGAACGAATATATCTACATTTACCAAAATAAAGACAGTTTTTTCTAAAATAACCTCTAATAGGCTTAAAAATTCCTTCTCATTATTTTTAACCAGCTTAATATTAGTATGTATGGTTGGAGGCAATGGTCAAATTCTATTTACTTTCTCAGAAAAAAATGATTTGTAGTTTGGCCATAACTCAGAAAAGAAGGTATAGCCCTGTATTTAATATTCCATTACATTCAGAAAATCTCTATCCTTAGGAAAAAACTTGTTGCCTCATCTATAGACATCTCTGTACCCTTTTCTATATTTTTGTATCTCATATAACAATGTTTCAGGTTGTTGTGAATCCATCTGGTTTGACCAGAATAGCTCAAATTTTAAGGTAGCAAGTGTGGGTAGTAACTAACAATTTTTTGTATTTTTAAATGAGCTCTCAATCATCACAAAGTAGGTATTCAAAAATAAGATGAAACTGAGTACAATTCTTTGCATATGCACACTATTTCTTTGACCATCTAAGTATTTCAAAATACGTAAATGTATTTATAGATAATTGTTATGCTCATTTTGTCTTTTTGTGGAAATTGAGTCAATTTCATAACAAATCCATTATAAGTTTGAGTATTTTTACATAGCATCTTTAGCATGACAAAATATATACAATTACTTTATTTATTTATTTTTAAAATTTTTTTGGTGAGGAAGATTAGCTCTGAGCTAACGTCTGTTGCCAATCCGCCTCTGTTTGCCGAGGAAGTTTGGCCCTGGGCTAACATCTGTGCCCATCTTCCTCGACTTTACGTGTGGGATGCCTGCCACAGTGTGGCATGTCCACATCCGGGATCCTAACTGGTGAATCCTGGGCTGCCGAAGCCGAGAACGTGAGCTTAACCACTAAGCCACTGGACCAGGCTCTATATACAATTACTTTAGATTATGACTTCATTAAGGGGAAACATGAACAAAATAATATTTTACTAATCAGTTATGTAAGAGGCAATTCAGTGAGGGATACACATTGACCAAGCTATCCAGTGTATAAGATGGTAAATGTCTAATCTCTGTCTCCTGAATGAGGTGCTGTATACTAGAAAATGGCATTGTTATAACTTTCAGTTTGTATTGTGAAGCAAAGTCAGGCATGTTAATGGAATAAGTTGTTAAATGGAACTTTTTTTCCCTAAACCATTAGCTGAGGCCCCAAAGCTGAGGATAACAGTTGCCAACCACTGCATCCTACAAAATTGAGATTCCAAATGATCTATTCAGGACTTGTAAATTGGGTTCCCCACAACTATTTCTGTGAATATCAGCCCGTCATTCAAACCATCCTATATGTGAGATAAGCAGAGGAGCAAAACAATAAATCTTTGAATGAGAATTCCTTTGGAGGAGTCATTAGAATTCTCTGTGTATCCCCAGGGATGGGGCTCTTCTGCCTAACTGGGCTGCGTGATGATCAGTGGACTTCTGAAGAATCACTTGGAGAACAGGGCATGTGTCCCTGGAGCTGGGGGTATTGTTTTGTGGCATATCACACACAGACACAAAAGAGGTCAGACTCGTTGCAGCTACTTTTGTTAACAGAGGAAAGAGAGAAGTTTAACATGTGGACAACTTTATTTCCAAATTCCTGAAGGAAAAACTAATTTTTCCTGTAGTCCACAGCAAGTATCGGATAGCTGGGCTTGAATCAACTTGAAAGGACACCGCTTATGAGGCAGCATGCCCCGGGAATGTGGACCCCATAGAGATGGTCTGTGTGGGGTATATTGTCTGAAAACAAGCAGCTGGGGACGAATCTCTAGAATCCAGGAAATTCAAGTCTTGGATTCTCAGTTCGGGAATGTTCTGAAGGATCTCCAAGAGTTCCACCCATGCTGAGGAAACCCAGCATCTGCCACACAAAATATACAAAACCAGATTACAAGAATATGTGACCTGTGAGAACATGTGCTAAAATCTCTATTACTCTCTTTCCAATTGCTCCCACGCAGGAGCCGTGGCCACTAAATGGGAGAGGAAGTGAAGCTGGAAAGTGATTAGAAATTAGCCATGACACCCTGCCCACTGCAGGTTTCTGCACCTGAGTTAGGCCTGAGCTGTAAGACACAAATCTTTACATTGGATAAAGGCTTGATTTTTTTTAATGTGTATAGCAGCTTTATTCTTCATAACCCTAAACTGGAAACATCCCAGATGTCCTTCAACAGATGAATAACTAAACAAACAATGGAATACTACTTAGCAATAAGAAACAGATGATTGACACACAAATTGGATAGATCTCAAGGGCTGAGTGAAAAAACAAATCATCTCAAAAGACTACATACTTATGATTCCATCTATATAACATTTTTGAAATGAAAAAAATATAGACATGAAGAACAGATTAGTAGTTGCCAGGGGCTAAAGAAGTGATGGGAGTGGGAGTAATGCTAAAGGGGCAGGCAGCATCCAGGGTAGATCTGGGAAGAATCTCCGTCTAGTCTAACCTGATAACAAAATTCCTCACGTTTAACTATCTGTGCAGGGTCCTTGTGGTGATGGAAATGTTCTGTGTTATTTATTGTAGTAATATCAATGTCCTGGTTTTGACCTTGAACTGTAGTTTTGCAAGATGTTACCCTTGGGGGAAACTGGGTAGAGGATACACGGGATCTTTCTGTATTATTTCTTACAACTGCATGTGAATTTACAGTTATCTCAAAAGTTTAATCAAAAATGTTTTTCGAGCCAGCCCTGATGGCCTAGTGGTTAAAGTTTGGTGCACTCCGCTTTGGCGGCCCGTGTTTGGTTCCCAGGCATGGAACCACACCACTCGTCTGTCAGTAGCCATGCTGTGGTGGCGGCTCACATAGAAGAGCTAGAAGGACTTACAACTAGAATATACAACTATGTACTGGGGCTTCGGGGATGGAAAAATACCAAAACACAACAACAACAAAATGTTTTTAATATAACCAGGATATAGTACCTTTAAATTATGAGCTTTTCTTGTGTATATATTTCAATAGACTTTTTTAGAGCAGTTTTAGGTTCATAGCAAAATTGAGTGGAAAGTACAAAGAGTTCTTCTATACCATTGTCCCCAAGCATGTAGCTTCCCCCTCTGTCCACATCCCCCACAGATTGGTACATTTGTTATAATTGAAGGACCTACATTGACACATTATAATCATCCCAGGTCCCTAGTTTACATTAGGATTCACTCTTAGCATTACACATTCTATGAGTTTTGACAAATGTATCATGATGTATTTGCCATATAGTATCATAAAGAATAGTTTCACTGCCCTAATAATCTTCCATGCCCTGTCAGTTCATCCCATCCTCTTCCCTCCCCACTGGTAAGCACTGATCTTTTTACTGTCTCCGTAGTTTTGCCTTTCTCAGAATGTCATCCCGTTGGAATCATGCAGTATTCCAGTACATTTCAGACTGGCTTCTTTCACTTAGTAATATGAATTTAAGTTTCCTCCATGTCTCTTTGTGGCTTGAGAGCTCATTTCCTTTTAATGCTGAATAATATTTCGTTGTCTGGATGCACCACACTTTATTCATCTATTCACTTATCGAAGGACATCCTGGCTGCCTCAAAGCCTTGGCAACTATGAGTAAAACTACTATAAACATCCAAGTTCAGGTTTTTGTGTGGACATAAGATTTCAGTTTTTATGGGTAAATACCAAGGAGCATGAGTGCTGTATCACATGGTGAGAGTATGTTTTGTTTTGTAAGAAACTGCCAAAGTGTCTTCCAAAGTGACTGTACTATTTTGTACTCTTGCCAGCAAGGAATGAGAGTTTCTGTTCCTTCCATGTCTTTTCCAGCATTTGGTGTTGTCAGTGAGGCTTGAGTTTTTATTGGACTGGGCTTGAATATTTAATACTTGAAAAATAAGAATGCTTATTCATATTTGAAGGTGACTGGAAAAGTCATAGTATCTTCGCAAAATGTCCACAACAACAAAAATGATAGGACAGCAAGACGCAAAGATAAAAAAAATCTGTTCATCTATTGTGCTGCTGCTTTATTTTTCTTTTTCCTGCTTGTTCACTTTAAGATTAGCTCCTTTGAATGAGCTAAGGAAGGATCTCTTAGCCACCATAGAGATGTCAGGATTCATGTTTGTGGAGGAGGATGAGGCAGAAAGAAATTTGGTTGTGAAAGATAAACACTGGGACACAAAAGAGACTCGTGAGTGAAAGATGGGGCAAGTGTCTGAAGCGGTGTTCAAGTATCTAGGCACATTTTCTATCCAATTTCTGGATTGCAGGGGGAGCATATTCCAAATGTTTGTAAAAAGAAGTGTTGGACTACATTGCAAGCATTGTGATCCTATTTTATTTTATTATTTTTTTAATTTTTTTTGTGAGGAAGACCAGCCCTGAGCTAACATCCATTGCCAATCCTCCTCTTTTTGCTGAGGAAGACTGGCCCTGGGCTAACATCCGTGCCCATCTCCCTCCACTTTATATGGGACGCCGCCACGGCGTGGCTGACAAGCAGTGCGTCAGCAGGCGTCCTGGATCCGAACCCGTGAACCCCAGACTGCCAAGTGCGGACTAAACCGCTGCGCCACCAGGCGGCCCCGGTGATCCTATTTTAACTGAGAAACTCTACACACTCAGAGAGAAATGTTTAATGAGGTAACAAATGTACTCTGGACTCTAGAAACCAGGAAATATAGGAACAATAAACAAATGACCAAAAAGACAAAATAAATAAATAAAAGATTGTGACTACCAGTTCATTTATCTTTCCTTGAAAATTCCCAAAGAAATTCTTTTAATGTGATTCACTTTAAACAGGCAGCAAAAGAATAAATACTGATGCCCTTTCTTAACACATACTCGGGATTAATTACATATACTTTACTAAGTAGCATATAAATAATGCAAATTACAGTGCAAAGAGTATAATTTATTACAAATTCTCCCCAAGGTTTTGATGAAACTGTTAGCTAGAGTGCCATCTATCTTGACCATGTTAGATAATCATTTTCTTTCCACACGCTAGTTATAGGTCATTGTGCTGCTACTGAATTCTCAGAATTTGCTTCTGAGCCCAAAGTGTCTAAGTCCATGCTATTTCAATTAAAGTCGTCATCGTCGTTGTTTTTGGCAAGGAAGATTGTCCCTGAGCTAACGTCTGTGCCAATCTCCCTCTATTTTGTATGTAGGACACTGCCACAGCAAGGCTTGATGAGCATTGTGTATGTCCACACCCGGGATCCAAACCAGCAAACCCCAGGCCCCCAAAGTGGAGCCAGTGAATTTAACCACTGTACCACTGGGCTGGCCCCAAATCATTGTTTTTAATCAAACATAGTTCTAATGATTATATTAGTGGACTATCTAATATTAGAGTTGTCTTTTTAAAATATCACCTACCTTTACATGGCTCTGAATATGTTCAAATGAATAAGTTTTGCTTCCGTGTTTATTAATTCTCCCATTCTCTTTTATGTCATAACTTGTCCCCTTTGGACTTGGAACATTCTTGTTCACATAGAAACCTATGCTAGTATCTCATTTCTTAAATAATCCCCAATTTACTTTTATTATCCTTCAGCTATTGTTGTTTTTCTTTACTGTCCTTCCAAGGAAATTATTCAAGTGGGTTTTGTAGGCCCACAGTCTGCATTCTCTCTTCATACCATTCCAGTTTTGCTTCAGTACCTGTAACTCTGCAGTCTCTTCCTGTCAAGTCACCACCACATTGTATTGCCAAATCCAGTGTTCTGTTGTCTTGTCCCTATCATCAAGTCTAAATGTCATTTAACCCTTTCTTCTTTCTTAAAACCTTTTGATGTTTTGTTTTGTGACACTACTCTTTCCTAGTTTGTTCTGTTTCCTTTGCTGACATTTTTTCGCCCCTTTGGTGAGGAAGATTGGCCTTGAGCTAACACTTGTTGCCAATCTTCCTCTTTTTGCTTGAGGAAGAGTGTCTCTGAGCTAACATTTGTGCCAGTCTTCCACTATTTTGTATGTGGGTTGCCACCACACCGTGGCTTGATGAGTGGTGTAGGTCTGTGTCTGGGATCCAAACCCACAAGCCCGGACCACTGAAGCAGAGCATGCCGAACTATACCACTGGGCCGGTCCCTCCTTTGCTAACTCTTACTCCGATTCCCAACAAATGATGGAATAGCCCTGAGCTGATTCCTTGGCTGCCATCTTCTCATTTCTATCCATTCTTTTAATATACATCCTAGGAGAGCTTGTCCAGTCTCAAAGCTTTCAACTCCAGCTACCTATTGATAAGTCCTGCACATATATCTTCAATCCTGATCACTCCCCAGAGCTCTATACTTTATGCGTTGGCCTATCAGACATCTTCAATTTCATGTTTAAAGGGCAATCAAATGTACCATGGCTAAAACAAAATATTCATTCTCCTCAAGCCTGCTCCCAATTTTGTTTCTCCTTTAGGTGTTCTGTTCTCAGCAAACAGTACTATGTATTCGCTTAAGTCAAAATATAGACATGTTAGTGCTTAAAAGATTTTTCCAAATTAACTCAGAAATATCTCTCAATCTCTCTCTCTCTCTGTCTCTGTCTCTCCATCTATCTAGTCTGCAATGTCTGATATTCTGTAAAAGTCCAATAGTTATAGTTGCAGAGTAAATATGTTTTTGCTTACTACATTGATGGACTTTGCTGTTTAGCAAGTTATGCTCATTTACTTATGAATTACAAAATCATTTTTTTAGATAATTTACCCTTTATGTGGACCAATTGTTTTGTGTGTGTGTGTGAAGATTAGCCCTGAGCTAACATCTGTTGCCAATCCTCCTCTTTTTGCTGAGGAAGATTGGCCCTGACCTAACATCTGTGCCCATCTTCCTCTATTTTATGTGAGATGCCTGCCACAGCATGGCTTGATAAGTGGCGTGTAGGTCTGTGCCCAGGATCCAAACCTGTGAACCCTGGGCCAGCCCCTATGGGGACCAATTTTAGGAGTAATTATAAAAGATTCTCAAAAAATTAAAATAGAAGTGCTTTGCATTACAATTTTTGAGACTTTTAAAACTTGGTTTTTATTTTTTGTCTCTTCCATGCATTTAAACTATATATATAGTGATACATTTCTTTTTTCCTATTGTGTTAACTAGTATATAAATTTTCAGTCCTTTTATTGAGTAATGCTATTACCAGCCAGGCATTAATTTATTGTATTTTTTTCAGTTGTCCTAAAAGCATCTTGATCTGCTTTTTAAAGGCAAAGATAATAGCATTTTTCTGAAATTGTTTAATTGCTATTTTATTATTTTGTCCTTTAATTGCCACATTTTTATGTATTTTCAGGGAATTCTATTATAAAGGCCTTTCCTGTTATCTCCCCTATTCAACACAGAATCAAATGCTGGTGCATTTTCCCAGTATCTCAGAGTCAAGTTCATGACTCACTGCTACCTCACACAATTCTAATTAAGACAAAGGATGGACTTAATGCCAGCTTCCTTCTTTCTTGGTTAGACAACTAATTCCTGTAGCTGGACTATTTTTTTTCTCTTAATCAGATATAATTTTGCAGAATTGAATAATACTCTAATACATATTTTAGTTTATAAAAACAGAAACTTATTAGAACCAGACAAAGTGATGGATTGGAGTGCGTTTCCACTGTCGTATTAAACAGGTTCCAATTAGTATTCAGGCAGAAGAAAGCAATTGAAATTCTAAGAGTGCTTTGCTTTTAATAATGAACAGTAAAGCCACAGGCAGTGCTTAAAAACACACATAAATGATAGGAAAATTTAACAGCTTGGTGTGACAAACACAATCCCTTGGATTCATGTTCTGAGGTTGCTGCTGTGAATGGAATCGTTCCTCATTAAAGCTGCAGGTAGAGCACATGTGTTTACACAGTGTTATGAGGATATTGGAACAAATGATAACTCAAGTAAAATCAATTGCTTCCAAATGGAAAAAAATAAAATGCAGTAAAATAAGCATGCTTACTGTGTTGATACTGGTACTATTAAAAATGTCATTTCAAAATGAATGGTAATTAATCACAATAATTCTTCAGAATGAATATGTATATACACAAAGTATGTTCTAGGCCATTTTACTTTAGTACATTGAAAAAGTTTGATTACCCCAATGTTCTAACACTTCAGCCAATTGTACACACAATATAGAATGACACATGATTGTGTAAATCATTGATTGATATCAGAGCTAATTAATTAGATGAAAATCCAATGTCAGACAAAACAACCAACACAAAAGAATAAACCAAAACCAACAAAAGCATGTTATGTGGAGAAGGCTGTACAAAAAGGAAAGAAAGGAATAAAAAGTCACACTTAAAAATGAGTAACAAATACTGGAGCATTTCTGTTACGTACAAAACCATATGTGAGAAGCTGAACTTTGTACAATTTATATGTAGTGACTGAATCCAACCACGTTTCTCAAAATTCTCATCTGTTGCAGTGAAGTTGCATAACCATTTTGAAAATTCATATAACTTTCTAGAAAGTAGTAACCATCTTAGTAGTATAATTATGTTAGAAAAGGTTTTCTTTGGACAAGAATATTCCAGGGATGCAAATCTGTTTTTCTCTTTTGATGGTACTTTCTATTTCTCCTCACTTTCAGGTTTCACCCACTCTCCTTCACCTCCTACTCAACATTGTCAAATTTGTCCTCCCTCCCTCTGGACTTCTGCTTTGTGCTTGCTTCCAACCAATACCTAAACCTATCCAGGTTCTTCTAAAATACTAGTTTACATTTCCAGAGGATGAATCTATATAACTATCTCTAAATTCTTTTTTTGGTGTATAAATTTTACTGGTAATAATTTTTTCTTAGTTCTAATCTGGATTTATTGAACCATTGTTCAAGTCCAGTTGATTCACATTCCGTATATATTGTGTGCATGAAAATATCTTGAATATTATTACTAGCTAATGACTGTCTACTCTTACTGAAAACTCAAAAAGCAAAGTAGAAGTTAATAGTGGTGACTGGACTTAAAACTCATAAAGTATATATTTGTTTGTGTCATTTATAACTGAGTTTTTGAAATTTTGAGATATCTCAGCATGAATTGAAAAAGGGTTCCCCCAAATTATGCTTTTATTGCTTAGTAGCATGGAAAAAGATTGATCCAATATAACTTTTTTTTTCTTCTTTAGCATGGGAGCCCAGAAGAACATTGTAATGTATATTATTCATTCACAGATTCATTTATTCATTCAGCAATTATATATTTGATCTCCTCCTAGGAGACTGACATGGTGCTAGAAATTCTATACAAAGAAGTCTAGGCAAAAGAAAAAAATCATGTTTTTTTTCCTCTTTCTCTTTAAAAAATATTTAACCCTACAGAAAAGTCGAAAGAATAATGTAACGAACATCCATATAGTGTTTGGTGTTGGGTTAATTTCGTCATGGTGCTGCTGCTGCGTGTTTTTCTGTCTTTCTCTCTCATGTCTGTCTGTCTCTCTCATCTTTCCATCAGGATCTAATCATCAAGGCTCATTGATTGCCTTCAGGTGTTTAATCTGTTCATCTAGACTGGTTCCCCAACCATTTTTCCTTTGTTTCTTTGAATTATTTTGACATTCGGGAAGTGTCCAAAATTTGTTTTCTCGTAGAATACTTCAGGTTCTAGATTTGTCTGATAGTTTCCTCAATATTAAATCAGGTTGGTAAGGGTTCTACATAAATAATTGTGTTTCTGAGTGTGTGTATTTTACTTCTTTGTTTATTTCCATTTCAGTTTCATTACTTTTCTGTGGCCTATCTTCAAGCTCACTGATTCTTTTCCTTCTGCAAGGCCTTTGATGTGGGGAGTTTGCGTTCATCTAGTCAGAAGTTATTCTGGGTTGGAAGTTTGTTACAGCTATGGCTATCGTCAGTGCCTAAGAAGCTTTAAGTCCCCCTGGTTATACCTGGGGTTTACACTATGGGCTAATTTTTCAGGAGTTTGTCTCAGAGTCTAATCCTTGTTGGCTGAGTCTCCCCACTTGGCTGTTGATCTTCCCTTTACACTGCTTCCTAGGAGAAGGTCTTTCGCAGCCCTCCTGTGGTATTCCACTGTCATCTTCCTTGATTCTCCTTAGTACGGTGGGGTGGTGGAGGGGTGGGGTGGGGCTTTCTCTGATGATCTGATGAAGCCTTAGTGTTTGGCTGGCACCGTGAACCTGGATCTCTGGGGCATGGCCTGCACGGTGTTCTGCCTCTCCTCCAGATCCAATGCTGACCCTGGTTCTTCCCTCAGAGATGGAGATTCTGTTCTTCTCCCAGAGAACAGCTATTTATTTATCTATTATTTATTATTTTATTTTGAAGTTCTTTTCTCTAGCAGATACAGTGTGTTTCTACCAGAGCTCTTGAGCTTTTTTTTGTCCTTTAGATTAAGGCTTTTGTTCTATAGGGGAAATCATAGAGATAGGTCTGGGAGGATTTGGGTAGTGGCCGCTGTTCTTCTCCTCCAGCCAGCACCCTGAAGATGCATTCTCAGATATCTTTCTCAGTTTTCACGTGACCACCTGGTGGAGTTCCTGTAGGAAAATCCTGCCAGCGATTATGGAACTCCCCACCCCAATCTTCAGTCCTGATGCTTTACTCTCGTAGGCTAACCCATAGTGGACCTTTGGCAATCCTTACTGGCTTTTATGGCATTCCATGATGTCTTTTCTGTGTAAGCAAATGTCCTGGTCCTGTTTCTACCTGCAGGTGAATGCCTTGCTCTATATTTTCGGTTAGTTGTTTGCTCTGCAACTTCAGTTCTCTGGTGAGTTTAAGAAAAGTTGTTTTCAGTTTTTCCAGGTTATTGCTTGTGAATATAGGAGCAGCACCCTTTCCTGCTTGCTCCATCTCCAAGCTCTTAGCTATGATAGCATAAAACATGCTCTTCACAGCATCCAGAACATAACAGGGCTCTATAATTATAAGTGGCTTTTCCATTTACTGAATTTGGAAGGATTCTGCCCATTTAAAGCTCTTATTTATAGGAATGATAATGCTTTAAACTAGATTTTCCCACAATAATATTCTGACAAATATTCTTTAGCAAGATGTTAATTGTGGCAGGGAGGAGGGGACAAGGGTGTAGTGTTCCATGATTAAATAATTTGAGGAAAAATTGGTTAAACAAATTAAATGGGTTTCTTAAAAAAATTAATTCTCAGAGCTGTTATGTATCATATATCTCATAGATGGAGGTGTAATATACACATACATCAGGTTGTTTATCATGGAACATCCACTAATACTTCTTAAAAATACCATTTGCCTGTAATCTATTACCAGTTACTTATACATATCAGAAAGATTGAAGGAATGAAATCTCTGAGACAAAGTTTTGCTGAATGGCAGCAAGAAAAGTATATGAAAGTACCAGGCATTAAAAATATAATAAAACAATTTGGAAATGCTAATGATTTTTAGAAGCATCCTCTCCAATGGGAACATTCATATAGAAGATGGTTCTTCCTAAAATTTCTAATGCTCCAGCTTTTTTTTAAGAAATAAAAAAGTTTTGTACGTTGTATAATAACCATATGAGATTTTTATGCAGAAGAATCTAATGATTAGAATTGGAGAATAGTTCATAATATATACGCTTTGATTTCTCTTTGAGTATTTTTCTTGTTCAATGATTTAATATTTGTATTTGCTATGTGATATTCTATGCTTTACCTTTGGCCCAAAATATTTCCACCGAAAATCAATTTCACTCTATTTCCACATTAGCACAAGGCTTGCAAATTCTATAACCATTTTTCCCTACACAGTTGTATTCGATGAGTGGATGACACATCACATTGCCTAACATACTGCCTCTTTTTAGTAAACCAGAGACTCATTATTAAGATAAACAACCAGTGCCCTTGCACACTGGAGGTGCAGGATGGGTCCTCTTTCTTACTCTATGAATCAGGTTCTTGACATAGCTTATGTCTCTGGAGGACGTGTTGAACAAACTAATTCTAGCAATTCAATCAATCTGAACCCTTTCCTGAATCAGAGTTGTCTTTTCTCTCTCCTGAGGTTCTCTGAGTCAAATGCAAATCGAGGGAGCACATCAGTATCATCTCTTTTCTAATCAGAAGTGTCACCTGATGTCTAATCAGGGGGATAGTCTCGTGCAGTATTGTAGTGCTGTCAGCTTAAGACAATGAGTGCTGAAATATCTAATGAAGAAAGGGAAAATAAGGCATTTCTAATACGTATCGTTTTAAAAAGTTAATGTTAATTAATAGACTGATGTTTCGTTAGTTGAAACACTAGTCAATCAAAGAAATAGAGTTTCAGATTGAGCTGGAATTTAATGTTAATAACCATATTGCCATCGAACATGAATATCATTACTATTAAGAAAACATGTAAACTTCAATCTGCTTTTCATTAATGTTATTCAGTCCTGCTCCTTGTTACAAGTATGGGGATACAGTTGAAAATGTTTTTTATAATACAGAAAGAATGTTTGGAGAAGGAACATTGGTTAGGGAACTTAATTTTGGAGCTGCTCAGTTTTATTTTATTTTTTTGTGGGGAAGACCAGCCCTGAGCTAACATCTGTTGCCAATCCTCCCCTTTTTGCTGAGGAAGACTGGCCCTGGGCTAACATCTGTGCCCATCTTCCTCCACTTTATATGGGATGCCGCCATGGCATGGGTGACAGGTAGTGCACTGGGGGGAGCCCGGGATCCGAACTCGCGAACCCCTGGCTGCCAAGCGCGGACTAAACCGTTGTGCCACCGGGTAGCCCCCTGGAGCTGCTCAGTTTTAGTAAATGTTTTATAAGGTTAAGAATCAGTGTTCTGCCTCTTGGATAGAAATGGATGTAGAGTTCCAAAGTTGCCAATGAATTTTGAGTGAAATGACTTTATGAGATGTAATCCTAATCTTTGCTTAGTTGTCTAAACTTTGGAAAGGAAAATGACATAATTGATTCTCAATTTCTTTATCTAGTAAAGAGAATTTTGAGGGTACCTGATTCAGAATATTTTCACAAGTATTTGTTAACTGATATGCCCTGGGACTTATTTATTCTGTTCTGGACCATTATTTTGTTTTTCAATTATTGTTCACTATATTAATACTCCAAGTCCTCTACTTCCTTCCTTCCTTTAAGCTAAGTTCTCCCTTTTGGGTCAATTGTCCTTGAATAACTTCTCTTTTCATTTTGCATTCACAGGTTACATTTTCATTGTCCAGCCATTTAAAACCATACTTGTTGCATCCATCCCAGCTTTTGCCACTCATCAGTAGGGGCAATTCTAGAGTCACTGCAAATAGCTTGGAGAGCACCCAGTATTGCTGGGAAATCCTCCCCAAATCTCCACTGATTGAAGTTTGTTCTCTAAAGGATGTTCCTGGAGCCCTGGTTCTGTCTTGTCTGCATTTCTCCAACCTCCATTTTCTTCCCCAACTATTACAGTCTGACTTCTGTTTATACCATCATAATAAAACAATTATACATAACACAAAAATGATAAGCATTGCAATTTAAATGGCCAGTTTTCTTTCTCATCTTACTCAAGCTCAATGAAACACATGATTGTATTATTTACCAAGTCACTGAGCAACAATTATTGATTACTTGTCCCAAGTTCCCATGTCAACTGGGTCGTCCATCTTATCTACAGTCAACTCAAACATACGTATACATGCATGTGTGGTCAGCTGCGGTTCCAGCCCAGGATCTCAAATTTTGGGGGTTTTATTGGCTTGATTTGTTCACATTGTGAAGGCAGAAGAGTGGAGATGGAGGAAGTAAGGCTTCTTGAGGGCTGGACACAGAATTGCACGGTATCGTTTTTCGCTTCATTCTGTTAGTCAAAGCAAGTCTCAGATCTAGCCCCCTGGAATCAAGGAGTAGGATAAAAGAATCCACCCTAGATGGCAGGAGCTGCAAAAATTATATTGAAAAAGGTTGTGGATATAGCAAGGGGAATAATTGCAAGCATTTTTGTAAGCAATCTACCTCAAAGGCAGAGTTGACTATGCTTCTTTTTGGAACTCGCCTTCCTTGGATTTAAAGCCCCCATTAACTCATTTCCTCTTTTAAACTCTAGAGATTTTCTCCTTCATGGGGTTCCTCTTAATCTGCTCACTTCTTCAGCTGTGGTGTTTTTTGGGGGTAGTTCCATGTTTCTCCTTTGTTCTCACACTACATTCTCCTTACGGGTTTTCTCATCCACAGCCATGCTTTTGAAAACCACTTATAAGGAGTTATAACTAGAACTATCTTGCAGGTTCTGGAACTATCACACTTCATACTTGACATTTTCACTTGGCTATTACTCAGACGGGTAAGAATTGAAATTTACAAAAGCCAACTCTTCTTTGGTAGCATGAGTATATTCTCATTGTATGTTAATGATTAATTAAGGCTTCCAGGATGAAAATCTTGAAGTTTTATTCTATTTTTTCTTTTTTCCTAATATTCAATTTACCCTAAATATTTCTATTTTAAAATCATGAGCAAATCTTGCAATTGTAACTACACAAAAAAGGCAAAAACTTTTATCAATTCTTGGATAAAATGTTTATGGTCAGGCTAATCTTTCATGCTTATTGGTTAGCAAGAATCTGTAACACCTTTGTTGTGAATAAAAGTAAGCAGAAAATGAGATTTCATCATTTCATGATTTTCCTGCACCTTATTCGTTACCCCCAGTTACTCTTGTCAGAAGTCTGTAAGTCATCTTTAAAACCTCCCTCTGTCACATCCTCTATATCCAATCAATACAAATCATTAATTCTGTCAGTTTTACCACCTGTGTTTTTGACACTCCACTACTACCACACCCTTTCAAGATATCATTATCAATTCTCTATATTACTATATATGACATTTTATTATTAATAGACTATATTAATATTCTATATTACATTATATTACATTCTAGCTGGTCTTTGACCATCTACTTTCACCCCAATTCGTGAGCCAGAGATTAAACATAAGTCGTGTCATCATGCTTTGCTAAAATGCTCTTCATTGACTTGTCATTACCTTTAGAATAAAAAAACCAACCGAGCAACCAACAACAAAAAAAAACCCCACCAAACTTTAACAAGCTCTACGTGATCTGACCACTGTATAATGCTGAAACTTCTTTTGGTACAACTTTTCCCTTTCTTATATATTTCAGTCATATTTACTATATTTCAGTTCCTGGAAAGAACCTTTTTTTTTGTTTTTTCCTCAAAAGGATCTTTGCATTTATTCACTGTTCCTTCACGCTTCACTTGCAAACCAGTTTAAGTCCCTCCGTTATATATATATTCTTTGAAAGATTTCCTTTCATTGCATTTATAATTAGTTTAAATCTCTCTTTCCTATATTTTTTTAAATTCTTTAAGTGTCTTGTTCATCTCTGTCTCCCCATTGTTTGGCACAATCCCTGGCATGTATTAGATACTAAATTAACTTGATTGTCACTGAATAGAGGTATTAGGCAATGATCTCTTAAAAATAATTTTACGTATAATTTGAAAGTTGCCTTGGGAGGGAAAGTAATGTTTTTTGGTCAATGTCTAGTTTCTCTGTAGTTCTTGGGCATAATTGCTGCAGCCTTCTAACGGTGGCAGTCATGTTTAAATTTTAGCCTTGAGGCCCTAGAGAAATAGAATGCCCTACTTTCCAGTATGATGTTCAAAGGAATTGTCTTTTTTTAATGTAGTCTTTATGTCCACTTTTATTTCAGAAGGCCTTTGGGCAAGACATATTTTGTTTCTTTTTAGTTTTAGAGTGATCTTAATATTGTAAAATTTAATTTAATTTTACCTTCCATAAAATTCCAAGTTGATGTTATACAATAGAAATCTCTTTTGAGCGATTAGGAATATTTTACCTGTAGCTTGTGATATTACTGTAGAAAAAGTAAGAAATAAAGGCTCTATATCCAAATTTCACCTTCTACAAGAAAATTTAGGAAGCTTATTTCAACTACTCCACCAGCAAGTGTTTTAAATTGGATTCTGTATAACTTTAATTGAGGATGTCAATATCTGAAATGTTATGCATATTTCACACTTTCTTCAGTTTTTCTCAGCTCTCTGTCTCTGTCTCTCTCTTTTTTTTTAACACTGATGATCAAGCAACCCTCCTTAAGATGCCACTGCATTAACTGAAATCATCTGTTGTTTACTGTGTATACAGTAAAATAACAAACTCAAAATCAGAGCATGTTAGTACAAAGGGACAAAGTTAGCTGTGCCACAGCAGTGTCTTAAAAATATTTTAATTCTGATGTTAGGCTACATGTTCCATAGCAAATTAAGCTCAACTAGTCATGACTGAGGTTGAGGAACAAAGATGGAAAGGTCAGTTTACTTAAGATAATAATTAAAATGAGTTTATAGAGTTTAACCAAAGTGGATACTATTTTTTTTAAATGTCCAGGGAAATCAAATTAGTATTAGGAACAAGTAAATATATGAGGTGTCCTAAAATAAATAGGTTGTTTTTTATTTGGTAGATTAAAAAATCATATATATGTAAATATATATGTATGTATGTATATGTGTTTGTATCTACCAAATAAAAACCAACCTATTTATTTACATATATGCATACATATACACATATATATATTATCACCATTAAAAAAGTAATTACCATGAGAAACATAGTCATATGGTGCTACATTTCCTTAACTTTTTTGGTACTATTTATTTTGGTATTGCTTGTTGTTTAGAGTTTGATAGCTGCTCAAATCAGAATTAATTATTTATAATCATGACTTTTTTATTGTTGCTGGTGGTGTGTGTGTGTTTGTGGTTTACTGTCCATGTATATGTGATTGAGACAGAATTGAGAAAAAGGTTTTAAAATTGTATTACTATGTTATTCATCACTATCTTAAGTTCACATGATTTTTTAAAAAAAAATTGAATCATGGGGCTGGTAGGGTGCTGTAGTGGTCAAGTTCGTGCACTCCACTTCAACTTCCATAGCCGGGGGTTCGCAGGTTCAGATCCCCGGTGCGGACTGATGCACCGCTTGTCAAGCCATGCTCTACTGCCGTCCCATATAAAGTACAGGAAGGTGGGTACGGATGTTAGCCCAGGGCCAGTCTTCCTCAGCAAAAAGAGGAGGATTGGCAACGGATGTTAACTCAGGGCTGGTCTTTCTCACACACACACATACAAAATGGAATCATTTCCATAGCTAGATATTTGCCATCATTTAAAATGTCACAAAAAAAAAATGTGTCAAATGATCTAAAATATTTCAAAAGGTAATTTCTAAAATCTATCTTATATATGTCAATATATAAAAAATATATGCACTGCATCTCAGTTGAGTTGGGGAGAACTAACACTCAATTGTTTCTCTAGGTTTCAATAAGCTCTTTTAAAGTAATTCATAGGCATTTTAGTCCCTCTTTGTAAAAATTGTTATATAATATGAAGGAAATAAGAAAAATAATGTGCAAACTAAAAAGAGAAAACCAACAGAGACAAAGAGAAATGAAAATTAGTAGTAAATTAAATGATTAAAATTAAAATTAAACTGATTACCAACAGGGAGAGGAGTGAACAGCAGCAAGAATCAGTAGATTCCTACAATTTAATAATTCATCAAACAAACCAAAGATTACCGTGAAATTGTATATAGAGCAATGGTCAGTATACTCAAATTAAGAGCTAAAATTGCATCAACTCTTCAAACACTCAGGGTCAGTTTTTCAATGTTAGCTCTACTTTTATATAATTTAAAATAACTAATTTTTCACAGAATATATATATATATATATATATATATATATATATATATATACAGACATATATGTGCACAGGCATATCTATATATTTTTAAGTAGATTTGCAGTCCTTTTAGCCTGTCTTTTAAAAATTGAATCACTTTTTGTAAAACATCTGACCTTTTGGTGGCCCCCTGAGGAAATGGCACACATAGATTCTCGTTATCTTAAGTGAGTATAGTGGCACTTATTACTCTTTAATAAGTGAATTTTTCTTACCTTATAAAATGTGAGTAATCTAGAGTCTCTTTGTGTGCAGAAGTTAATGAACCTTTTAAAAGTACCCAGATTATACTCATTTTTTTTTTTAATTTACTTTTATAAGCCTTATAAGAAATCTTAGCCCTTAAATTAGTTAACAGCGTTAGACAGACCTTGGTCTCACTCACTATTGTGCTTCTGTTATTTCGGTCTCAGACCTTCTAGTCTATTCACCTTGATCATTCATGTGTTCATTCATCTCACATGAAATTAGGTGGCATTGATACACCATGAATGTAATACTCAAGACTCCAGCCTTTCTAGGATTCACGGTCTAGTGTCCAGGACACGGTGGTAGGACGTGCATCAGAAAGTCGGCTCTCACAGTGTGAAGCAGTAACTGTTATGCTCAGGGACTGCAAAGCACTCTGCCAGCACAGAGGAGATTTGAGGGAATGAACAAGGCTTTCTGGAAGCAATGATGACCAACCTGAAAGCTTAAGGAGAAATTGGAGTTTTCTAAGTGAAAACTGACATATTTTGGGAGTTTTAGAATGGTGAGAGATAAGGAAAATGTGCTCAGCAGAGGAAATAGCATGATTAAAGAGTATGAGGAAAGAAGTCATTTCATCTTGGAGGAGGTGAGCGAAGCTTGGGAAGCCTGGAGTCCCTGACATGGGCGTGTTCCATCATTACTGCCTTAGTCAACTGTCTCTCTGTGTGTGGCAAGGGAGAGGGTGCAGCCTCCTTGAATTTTATGTAGATGTGTGTCTCTCAGGAATGAGGATCATGTTTTTTATTGCATTATCAATTCTCTGTGGATGTAACTTAACACCTAATAAATCAATTAATTTGGTGCTTCCTGTGATTGTATGGAGCTTCCTGCAAATTAAACTGTTACATTTACATTTCAACAGAAATATGAACCAATGGACTTTTCCATTTTCCAATGGAACCAACTTACTGAATTATCTGTGATGTTGAACATTTAGCCATGGATCCTCACTAATCCAATTTACTGCAGTAGGCATGGCTGGAGCATATTTTACAAGTAGAAGCACATTTGATGCTTCAAAACATATCCAGCCCAGCTAGACCAAGAAGAGAGAGGAAAGCTATCCACAGTGCCTGCTTTGCTGTGGAATGGAGTTTTGAGAACACCTTGAAAGGAATGAGAATGGATTTCAAAAGTTCCACGGTCAGCAGAAATCAGTAGCTATTTTCGGTATTTATCTTTAGATGTGCCAATATCGTTATTTTCTTAATTCAGAAATTTGAGATTTATTTGAATGATTTGCTGTTCTTCCTCCAGAATAAGATAGCATCTGCTCTAATCAAATCAGTTAGAAGTCAGTCACCTGCAGCCTCGTTCCTATGTCCTTCGTCCTGCGTTATATTGACTACAGCACTCATAAGATTCTAGTTTTTGGAACAGTCATTAAGAACTTCAAATGCATTTAACTAATACTTAAACACAACTATCGTTGTATATTCAAAAATGATTTTGAGAATTCATTGGCATTTATTTAACATTACCAAAATCCCGTTGAAGCTAAATTAAATGCATCATTAGAAACTTTAATTTAAATCTTATTATCTTATATTTAAATTCAAAAAGTGCTACTATAAGTATCACTGCTTCTATATCCACCAGGGTGTTTAATATTTTGATTTGAATCACTCAATCAAAAATTAATTTCAGGAGAGAGATTCTTGTTGGGAAAAAAAAATCACTATTGACTTCTAAAGACTGAAAAAAAAGTTTCAGTTCATTGGTTTCATTCTAGTGAAATTTGTTTTGTCAAGTAGAAATATTTTAAAAGGTATTTTTCAGAAAAATGTGACTCTGTAATTGTGTGTGATTGTGTGCAAGCTTACTATCCGGGAAACAAAACAAAGAGTTACTAGAATCCAAGAGTTTAACCTATGGAATCCCAATAATTTCTCACTACTGGTAGCTTTCATTGAAAAATGTGTAACTTACAAAGTATTTCCTTTATCCAAGTAAGTTTATATAACAAGATATAGAAGCAATGGTTAGATACAAGGGAGCAAATGGGATTTTAATGTAGTTTAGTATTTTAGCTATAGGTGGCTTTTCTTCTAAACGTGTGTAATAGACATATAGAATCATTAAGTTTTTTGTTAACTACGTCAATGAGCTTTCACATTATAGACTAACAATAAATTATGTTGGATGAATGAATTTTGTAAAGCTGGATAAACAAAGATTTACCCAGTCTTTTATGCAAAGGCAATAAAACCTCATATTTTTTCTAAATATAATATTTTTATTGAAAG
Source organism: Tapirus indicus (assembly GCA_031878705.1). Taxonomy (NCBI): domain Eukaryota; kingdom Metazoa; phylum Chordata; class Mammalia; order Perissodactyla; family Tapiridae; genus Tapirus; species Tapirus indicus. The sequence goes on along the minus strand of CM062939.1, from coordinate 22,845,934 downwards.
GAATTCACACAGAATTTAATGTGTGGATTATGTTGTGTTTATGCAGGAGGATTATGTTATGTGCTTTTTCCCTGATACTAAGTGACCATGGAGCACTTTATTTGCAGACCATTTTATGATGATAATGTGGAACTCCCTTTAAGAAATATTGACTGGTTATTAAGTGAAAGTAAAATAAAAGTGATTCTAAAATTAGTCATGAGATGAATAAGTATCAATTTTCTTTCTGATTCAAGCTCATCACCTGCTGCTTTTCTTGCTTTGAGGATAATATAAAATTTCTTAAAAGAGTATATTTGTTTAAGGTCTATTTTGAGTGGCATCTGTCCAAATCTTCCATCCAGAATTAGTACCCAAATACTTATCCAGACACCTACTGAAACCATTCTTTTTTCCTCAAAAGATTTATGCTTAGCTCGGTTTTGTTCATTTTAGTTTCAAAACAAGCATCTTGTTTGTTACATGAAGAATAGAGCTTAAAAAAAAAGTAGAAAGAAGAAAAGCCTCTGTTAACTTTTTCTTATCTCACCTAAAGCAAAAATGCCATAAATGAACTATTCTCAGCCCCATTCACCACCAGAGCACTAACCCTACCCGGTCCCCGTCTGACCTTGCTTGGCCTATGAAGGTCAGAAACATCTCCCAGGAAGGATATTCCTTCAGACAGTTCTACTACATGATTACGTGAGACAAAAGTGTTTTCTCTTATGCCTCAAGATCCAGGCTTAAGCAAAACCCTCCATCACGCTCCTTTCCTTTTCCCCCCAGCTTTATTGCTGTATAGTTGACATTCAAAAATTGTATATATTTAAGGTTTATAACCAGATGACCCGACATCCATGTACATTGTGAAATATTCACCACAACCAAGCCAGTCAGCAATTCCATCCCTTCACACCTTTACCATTTTCCTTTCTCCTCCCCTTTCTCCTCCTCCTTCTTCTTTGTGATAAGAATACCCAAGATCTACCCTCTTAGTAAGTATGTAATACAATATTGTCTACTACAGTCACCAGCTGTACACCAGTCCTCCAGAACTTATTCATCTGGCCTCTTGTACCCCTTGACCAACATCTCCCCATTTCCGCCTCCCCCCTGCCCCTGATAACCCTCTTTTTACTCTTTCTCTGAGTTTAACTATTTTGATTCCTTACATCAGTGAGATCGTGTAGAATTTATCTTTCTGCATCTGATTTATTTCACTCATAATAGCCTCCAGATTCATCTATGTGGTCGCATATGACAGAATTTCCTCCCTTTTTAAAGCTGAATATATGTATATACCACATTTTCTTTACCCACTCATCCATTGATGGACATTTAGATTATTTCCATATACTGACTATCATGAATGATGCTGAAATGAACCTTGTAGTACAGGTGTCTCTTTGAGATACTGATTTCATTTCCTTTGGATATATACCCAAGATTGCTGGATCCTATGGTAATTCTATTTTTAATTTTTTGAGGAGCATGCATGCTGTTTTCCATAGTTGCTGTACCAATTTACATTCCCACCAACAGTACACAAGGGTCACCTTTTCTCCCATCTTTGCCAACTCCTGTTTTCTCCTGTCTTTTTGATGATAGCCATGCTAACAGGCGTGAGTTGCTAGCCCACTGTGGTTTTAATTTGCATTTCCCCAGTGATTAGTGAAGTTGAGCACTTTTTTGTATACCTATGGCCATTTGTATGTATTCTTTTAAGAAATGTCTAATCAGGTCCTTTGCCCATTTTTAAATCAAGGGTTTTTTGCTACTGAGTTATGACCACTTGTATATTTTGGATATTAACCACTTATCAGATATATAGTTTGCGAATATTTTCTCCCGTTCCATAGGTTGCGTTTTTTTTTTTTCTGGAGAGGAAGATTAGTCCTGAGCTAACATCCACTGTCAATCCTTCTCTTTTTGCTGATGAAGATTGGCCCTAGGCTAACACCCATGCCCATCTTCCTCTACTTTATATGGGTCGTGGCCACAGCGTGGCTTGATAAGCAGTGCATTGGTCCACACCCAGAATTGAACCTGCGAACCCAGCGCCGCTGAAGCAGAGCATGTGAACTTAACCACTACGCCACCAGGCTGGCCCACCATAAGTTGCCTTTTCACTCTGTTGATTGTTTTCTTTGTTGTGGAGGAGCTTTTAGTTTGATACAACTGGATTTGTCTATTTTTGCTTTTGTTGCCTGTGCTTTTGATGTCATATCTAAAAAAAAAATGTCAAGAAGCTTTTTCTCTCTGTTTTATACTAGACGTTTTATAGTTTCAGGTCTTGCATTTAAGCCTTAATTTTTTTCTTTCTTTCTTTCCTTTTTTTTTTTTTTTTTGCTGAGGAAGATTCATCCTGAGCTAATATCTGCTGCCAGCCTTCCTTTTTTGGCTTGAGGAATATTTGCCCTGATATAACATCCCTGTCAATCTTCCTCTATTTTGTATGTTGGTTGCTGCCACAGCATGGCCACCAAAAAGTGGTGTAGGTCCACACCCAGGAACTGAACCTGGGCTGCTGAAGCAGAGTGCACTGAACTTTAAACACTAGGCCACAGGGTTGGCCCCTTTAATCCATTTTTGAGTTGATTTTTGTATGTAGTGTGAAATAAGAGTCCATTTTCTTTCTTCTGCATGTGTTTATTCATTTTTCCCAACACCATTTTATTGAAGAGACTATCTTTTCTACATTGTGCATTCTTGGCATCCTTGTTGAAGGTCAACTAACTGTAGACATGTGGGTTTACTTCAGTCTCCTCATTCTGTTTCACTGGTCTATATGTCTATTTTTATGCCAGTGTCACACTGTTTTGATACTGTAGCTGTGTAGTAAGCTTTGAAATCAGGGAGTGTGATGCCTCCTGCTTTGTTCTTCTTGCTCATGATTTGCTTTGGCTATTTGGAGTCTTTTGTAGTTCTATATTAATTTTAGTTTAGTTTTTTATTCTATTTCTGTAAAGAATGCCATTAAGATTTTGATAGGAATTGCATTGGATCTGTAGATCATTTTGGGTAGTATGGACGTTTTAACAATATTAATTCTTCTAGTCCATGAACATGGGATGTCTTTCCATTTATCTGTGTCTTTAACTTTCTTCATCAATGCCCCCTTTCCCATGGACCTCATAATGTTACTACTCAGACCTAATGCAGAAAAAAAAAAAAAAAGAAGTCTCATGACATGAGAAGAACCAAATGCCAATTTTCGCCAACCCATTTTTGTCCGGGGATACAGTTTTGTTCTTAGTCCTGTTAGTTCTTCTCCTTCCTGGGGGTAAAAGGAAACGCTGAGGTTTGAAGTCTCCTGTCATTTTAGAGTATAAGAAGTCAGAATGTGGCCAAAATTTCAGCTCTCTCATTTGAGGCAAATCTTTAATAGCAGCTTGTACAACATGAGGGATGTTGTCTATAATTTTAACTGTCTATATTAAATAAGTTTACTCATTCCACTGAATCCACAAGGTATGCCGTTGTCTCTATTAAATGACCCTGGGAAGAATTTTATATTAAAATTTGGCATTTTGGAATCATTATGGCAAATTTCTATTGATTTTAATAGGCTATGAGATATCCTTCATGTTTAAATATGCTGATAGTAGCCCCAGAATATTCCGTTTCTGTGCTATATAGATATTATCAAAATTTATGTTGATGATGTCATTACTTTGTTTCTTATTCTGTACTCTGAATCCAGATGTAGCAACATCTGTTGGTGTTTTACATACATGCTAAATACAATTTTATTTTGAAGATGATTCATTCATTCAACTAACAGATACTGCATTGTATGTTTTATTTCTTGCCAAGTATTAAGAATTATATCTTTATTTGTTTGTTTATATTTTGCTTACAATTTTTCTTACCATTCATTCACTGGTTACAAAAAAAGAAAGAAAGAAAAGGAATATGATGTTCCACAGCATATAAACTATCCTCAATATCAATCCATATGTTTGAGTGGAGATGTACACACACAGCTCGCAGTTGTCCTACGTCTCTTAACACTCTCTCAACATCTTGATATTTCTTCACAGTGTTCATTCTGCTTTCCTAACTTAGACCCAAATAGCTCTTTTTATCATTACTCCTGCATGCTGTTGGACAGACATGGACTAAGTTGCCCTCAGTCAAACGTACCTTCTTGAGATTGATCCTCAGAAAGTGGCTGAGTAAGGAGATGGCAGAGTGCATGAGACCCGTGGTACTTGTGCAGGTAGCAGCAGAGGATGGGCAGCTCTGGAATGGGGAGGTAGCACTCTTGACTGGGCAGAGGGAGCTTAGTTTCAGTATTGCCAACAGTGTTAGCACTCCTGCAAGGGTAATTTTGAATTGTAGTACTTAAAGCCATTTTTGGAAGCTCAGCCTAGAGCTAGCTCAAAATTTTTTAAGCTTCTTACTAATACAAACAACAACAACGACGACAACAACAAAACCCTTCCTGCTTAATCCAACAAGAGTGTGTTATTTTACCTACAGGTGAGAGTCCTAATAGATCTGAAGTGACTGAACTAGATGTTCCAAGAGAGGGTGTTGGACCTCTGCTAAGACTAATCAATGTATTAAAGCCCTTGGCCACAGCGAGTGTTCGTTATAAGCATTTGATCTCATTAGAGGCAATGAGTTCGCGGTTCTCAGAATTTTGTTTGAATAACTGAGACACAAGGTTTTCATTGCTTCTAGGTTAGACTACGCAAGTCAGAGTTAAACCAGGAATATTGTCAGCCTGAGGGTCATGTCTGCTTGAGAATGAAACAAGGTTGGGGGGCAGGAGTTAAGTAAGATAATACCTTCATAAAATCATTTGACCCACTTGATCCAATTTTATCTCAAATCAGACATACCCCTAGTATTTTCACTTATGAAAATCAGTACATTTTCTCTTTTGTTTAAATAATTTTGCTCTGATGTTCTGCCATTTTCAAAAACATTTCTTAATATCACATATAAGAACCAGTGCTGTAAAGATGAATATAAAGACTTCTTGCTTTTGAGCAGTAGGAAGGGCGGATTTTTAAACAAAGAAAAGAACAATGTAATGCCTCCTAGAATAAAGTTATTTGCAAAAGTCTGTGGGGGAAAATACATCTTTTGTGGGAAACCTACAGCAACTGGAAAGATTAATTATCAGGGAAGATAATCAATTGCTCTGGAATGAATTGTCAAAAATTAATAGAATGACTAAGTTGACAAGACTGGAAAAATGTTCTGAAAAGCCTCAAAGTGGACTACAAAATTTGTAGAAATAGAAATTATGTAACAGAAGAATAAAGTTCAATAATATAACCCAAATCTTCCTAAGAAGCCCTCCTTGCTCCCTGTACTTATTACTTTAATGTAACAGTGTACTTTGCAGCACCCACTCATAATTTTCCTGAAGTCCATTCAGCATTCCTTTTGGTTGTTCATGTTTCATAATTAGGCACAAAAGCTCAAAATTATAATGCACAGAAGTAACTGCTTTGTCATTTTATTGAGTAAATCTTGCACATACATCTTTCCTTGAAATCTAAATAATCATAGCTTTTTTATTAAGGTGAAACAAAATGTCAAATGTACTTTCAAGACCCAGCTTTCTTCGTAAAAGGTGCAATCATGTAATTAATCACTTTGATCATCACAAAAGATTTAACTGTAGTGTTACCATGAGCTGAAACATCTTGACATCGCAGATGAAGTTTTACCTTTATTAAAAGATTGAAGTGGCTTCTTGAAAAATTTTTATCAGAATAGAAAATCCATTAAGAAGTATGTGGCTTCTCAAACTGTCTTGGTAATAAGCAATATTCAAGGTATTCTTTCAAGAAAGAATCCTCTTGGAATGAATAGAGAATTATTTTTTAAAAAATGGTGACAATGATAGTAGCTATCAGAATACATTTCACCTCAGATTGAAAGATAATGAAAGGAGACAGTAGTGGGTAGACTGATATTCATTTGTGCCCTTAAAAGAGGACGTGTGAATTTTTTTATTAAAGAACAAAGTATGTAGTAGAAAACTATTAAATTCCACTTTTATAATATGAAATGAAGTTCAATATAAGAGTTTAAGTGAAAATGCTGAAATATGAATAAGCCATATTCTTGATAACATTGAAGCAACAGAGAACAGAAGCCAGAAAGCTAGAGGGAGAATAGGTAGATGAATAAAAGAACTTATTTCCTAAGAACTTTACCCAAGACATAAATCAACTGAAATACTGAAATGTCTGATGTGGATAAATAGGACACTAACATTAGGGGTGATGGGATGATTCAGAGAGCTAACATTTAGTAATATTTTTCATTAAGATATCAATTTTACTGAAGAAATGTAAGTTCAGAGAGGAGCAGATTACTTTTCAAAAAGCTTCAAATCAACCAGTAACTTAGTAAAAGAAGTAAGGGAAAAAAACAATAAAAACTTGGATTTATAAGGGCTCTTTCTTCTGAGGGACTCAAAATGCTTTATATATTGCTGCCCTTCTCTTTTCATAGAATAAATGATAAAGTGCGTCCTTTTATAGGTATATTAGTATTTCCCAAGTATTTGAGATCGTGTCACTCATTAATGCATCATACATCAAGCAGCCTTGAGAGTGTCCAAAGTGAGTAATTTACACAATATTCAAGGAGATAAATTAAGTTGCACGTATAAACATTAGAATTACTGAGATCATATCTGTATAATAAAATAGACAATTCTTGTTGCTCACTTACTACATTCTAAGATATTTACATAACCCCTTGAATCCTCGTAGTAATATTATTAGATAGTTATTATTGTCACTTTTATTTTACAGATGAGGAAAATGAAGCACAGATAGGTTAAGCAACTTTCCCAAGTCACAGCATGTGACAAAGCTAGGATCTGGACCAGATCTCCAGATTTTATGTCCTTAACTAGGATGCCACTCTGCCTCTTCATACATTCTAGATTTGGTTAAATGTAGGCATTCAAGACAAAACCAAAAAGTGTGGATTCTCCTTTCTCGTGTCTCTTTTTAAATTGGAGAGGAAAATACTTTCCAGGACACTGTTAACAGAATCCAGCAAAAAAAGGCTTGCCCTCCCCTAAACCAATCACTAGCAAATGTGAAGGGAGCTATTATGAGTGACTTGTACCAACTGCAATTTATCCATGAATCGTTTACTGGGGCTTGGCACAATGTCACAGTATTATACAAAAACCTTGTGCACCTTCTCAGATTCCCTCATCTACCTCCTTTCTTTTAGTCGGTGTTCTGTTCCCTTCTTGTCACTCCTCCACTTCCAGATTATAATGAAATCTGGAGTCTGGCTTCCAGAGCTAAGGGGCCCCATGACAAAAGACAGAAAAGTGAAGGATTGAACTCTCCAAAAGGTAAACTCTAATCAGTGGGAAATGAGAGAGGGGAGTTAGAAGAGAATCAGACAGACAGATCCTCCTTCTTCTGCCTTCATTGAACTGCTCTCAGATGATTTCCTCCTGCCCAGGTCCTCAAGTGGAATCAGTGCACTTGCTGAATAAAATGTTACATCCCTTCACAATTTCCTGTGAAGCTGCCATCACCATAGGCACAATATTGAATAGCTTTTGATCTTTTGATCTTTCACTTGCCTTGCTTCCTCTTGTCCTCATACTTATCTCCCTAATCAGCATCTCGCCAATAATCACATTCTAATCTTTGTCACAGGCTCTGCCTCTAGAGGACTGAGGCTAATACAGTACCCAGTTATGTCAATAGAATTCAGATTCCCTTACTATGGAAGAAGAGGAGATGTTTGTTCCATAAGCAAACAGAAGACCCACTCCATCACTTATAGTTACTAAGTGGCACAGCCACTTCAAGCTCTGGCTTATCAGACTCCAAATTCTGTTTTCCTAAATACGAAGCTGAATTGTATTAACGTTAAGTGCACATGTAATCATTGAACTTTCTGTTACAGGAATTCCAGATAAAGCAGCAGGGCCAGGTATTAGGTTTCCTCTGGCGCCTCTCTGTGTTCAAAGGAAAGAAGAGAAAGGATAGATTCCAGGAACCTTTTCCCATGAGACTTAACCTACCAATCCTGGTAATTATTCCCAGTCTGGGAGTTTGATGGACACGTGCTGTTCCCTCCTTAGTAGCTGTAATTAATGTTCTGTGCTGCACAACAATCCCCTGAGATGACAGTCATCTTGATGGCGATGCTTTATTGCTCAGTTCACCAGGTCTGCCCTCACGGAGGGTAGGAAGTTGAATTATATGAAAATCACGCACCTTAATTTATAGTCTGAAACAATATTATCAATCAGCCTGCTCATATGCAATACCAATTAGACAGCGATACTAGCAGCGACAGAATTTTACCTCTAACTTCGGTTTGATTTTGGACCTGTGATTGTCTGTCATTATCTATTTCTATCCATCCCCAGTTTATATTCTCAGATCTATGTAACATAGTAAATTTCACTAATTATTACCATCCGTTGACTGCCAAGTTATCAAGGCATGGGAGAGTTGAGGGAGAATGGGTGAGATTCTCAGTTTCGGAGGTGATATTAGTGTAGCTCAAATTGCCATTTTATCTGAACTAGTAGCTTTCTGTACCTAAAGCTGAGGAGAATAGGTGGGTTGGTTTGTAGCCTATCAGAGGCATAGGTCTGTGTGGAACAGAAGAGGTGAATGGGGATCCACACAGGCCAGTGGGGAGTGACAGGCTGGCCTGATTTGCAACTGATTTGCATTTGTAACTGGAGTGGGTTTCACCACTGTCCAATATAACCCAAGTGCCCGGACTGCTGGGGATCTTTCTATTCCATACAACCACAACTTGTTTGAGTATCCTAGAACCTGTACACTTTTTCGAGACTGTGAGACCATTGGGAAGGAAATTTCCACTTGGAGCAATTCACTTTATCTCACCTAATTCTCTACCCATGACCAGATTTCACTTCTGCAGGACAATCCACTGGTGACACTAAGGAAGCAATATAGAAAAGTCTCATCAACTAGTAATGAGAATGGTTAATGTCAGCACAGATGATTGGTGGTGATCACTTGTATGGTGACAGTGACTCTGCCAGTATTAGCTTGTCCCCCATGTGGGTGCCTGGTCCTGGGACCAGATGGTTGTGGGCTGTGCCTAATGCTACTTTTGAGATGTGGGTGCTGCATTTAGTTGCACAGGCTTTGCTGTCCACAGTGTCCCACATTAGTTTCCCCCAATCTTGTCCACTAGGATCTATCTCCCTGTTGCAGTTTCCTTGTGTTAGGCCCCTCCTACTTTCTGCATGTTCACTTCTCGCTCTGTTCTCTCCTCCTGCTCACGTGAAATGTATTTGGTGTCCAAAGTGGGTGGTTCAGCTTTGATTTTCTGCTAGTCTCTTTGCAATATTTTGTTAAACCTTTATGTACTACCCTTCTTTAAAGAAACGTATTCTCTCCACCATAGCTTGCTTTTGCAAGCAAAACAAAAACAAAAATGGCTTTTGCACTTTTTCTTTCTGATGTAGGATCCAAGAGCCTGTCTTGGAAGTCCAAATTAGAATACTTCACTTTCTTTCTCATTAAATTCCTACTCTAGCAAATCTAACTCTCTTCATAATAAGTGAATACCAGGGAAACAAACATTAATATTGGAAGACTTGTCTTCAAAATGTGTAGGAGTGGAGACTTTCCAATATACATTTGTGTGGAAAGAAAATTGCAAGTGGTGCTCCCGTAAAGTTTTACAAGTGGTAACTCCCAGAGCTACCGTAATTAGATCATGAAGGTTAATTTCTGTAGGCATTTTATTCCTCTTCTCTCCTTTATTTCCTGTATAATGTACTAGTAACATCCTTCTACTTCTTCCAAGAATACCCCCTCACTCTAGCCTGGTCATCCAACTAACACTTGATAATTTTTTTATTACATGCATTATAAAATTACTCTTTATTAGGTATACTGGTTATTATGGTCAAAGTATCGTGCTAATAGAAATAATGAAATGATCATTATGCGGCTCCACAGATGCTAATAGGATGGTGAGTATCTTATTTGATGTTGAGTACTAGCTGAAGCACACGTACTACATCTACATTTTTCACTTAAATATGTTCAAACAATTTATGTTAAATTACAAGTTGAAGAATTTATGATAAATGAAGTTTCTCTTATTTCTATGGTGGTTATTATTAACATCTACAATAACTGATTACCCAGTGAACATTTTTTCTTCTTCTCAATGCTCAGAATTTCACATGTGGCAAATACTGAGTGTCTTTTAGAGTCATGATCTGAAGGAGATTTTAAAAGAGCATTCCATTGTTATAAATGTTATTGATCTGAATCTAATCAAGTCTTTAGACCTGTGAGTCATAGCAGTTTTGGGGAAATGTCATAGACAGAAGAACCTGTTCAACAAACACTATGAGGATGCAACCAGCCAAATCCAGAATGTAGGAAATTCCATAGAGCAGTTTCTTCAGAAAATGAACATCTTTAGGGGCTGGCCTCATGGCCTAGTGGTTAAGTTGAGCTCACTCTGCTTCAGCGGCCCAAGTTCAGTTCTTGGGTGTGGACCTACACCACTCATCGGCAGCCATGCTGTGATGGCGACCCACATACAAAATAGAGGAAGATTGTCCACGGACGTTAGTTCAGGGCAAACTTTCCTTAAGCAAAAAGGAAACAAAAAGAGGAAGATTGGCAGCAGATGTTGGCCTAGGGTGAATCTTCCTCAACAAAAACAACAATAACAAAAAAATGAACATCTTTAAAAGGGGAAGCTGTTAGAGATTAAGAGTTTTGGAGAAATATCAATAAATGCCGTACGTGGACCTTATTTAAAAAAAAATGAAAAGGATATTTAATTAAAAATTAGGAAAAATGTTTTATCAGATTATGTTAAGGAATTATTGTTAATTTTTCCTAGATATGAAAATGGTACTGTGATTTTAATTTTTAAATAGTATTTGTTAGAAATGCACACTGAAGTGTTTATAGGTGAAATCAGATGACATGTAGGATATGTTTTTAAATACTCCAGAAAAATGATTTCTGTAGGTAAAAAGATCAGATAAATAGATAGATACACACATATAGATATACATAGATGCATAGATAGATGCATAGATAAATGCATAGATAGAAAAGAATGAGTTAAATTAAGGTCATGTTGCTGGATATTTCCAAATGTCATATAAAAAAATTGTGTTTTCTAACAGCAAGTGATCCCAAGATGACATTCTTGTAGAAATGGAAGGATCATCATGTTCCTTGAGACTGTTAGTATTTATAACTACTCTTTCTAATGTGGGGCCATAAGTAAAATATATTTGCCATGGAGAATTTTCCTAGGAAGATAAATAGAACATAACTTACAGCTTTGAATACTACCAAAACAGTGCAACTCATTTAGTCAGTACAATAGATGTAGAATGCTTAAAAAATGGACACTGTGAGAACACCACTCTTAAAAATCTTTTATTTCTCCTTTATATTTTAGAGTAGTTGTAATCCAGGGAATAATCAAGTGTATTGAGCCTGCAGCCAGAACATAACATCTGTTACGTTTGTTCTTTTAATCAACTTTTGTTGGGTATAAAATTTTAAAATTCAAGGTATTTTTAAATAGGATATATTAATATATACACAAATAGATATTCTATTGGTATAAGATTTATTCATCCTGCTTTATAAGAAGTTCCTAATTGTTAATTTTAATAATAAATTCAGATAGCTTATAGTCTAGCAAAGGCACTTGGATAATTAAATAGAGCCTTTCATGTTCAGTTCAGCTTTACCATGGAAATTCATTTATTTTTAGAAAACCAATATTAAATCTATCTGCAGTTTACAAATGTTGATGTAAAAGAAACTTTGTGTATCTTAACTTGAGGGCATCTTATTTACCGAGAATTTCCCCTTTTATCATTTTTAAATCTCTTTATCATTTATTAACTTACTCATTTTAATGCTGTTATTAGCTTTGATTTCATTTTGCCTAATATTAATATCCTAATTTTCTTTTTATCTTGAGTGAGTTGATTTGGTGTGTTCTGTGCCCATGTTTTTGCTTTCAAGCTGTGTGCCTTTGATTTACATACTTTTGTTGTGTAACGTAAAGCTAGATTATTGCTGGTTTTGTTTGTGTGAGATTTTCAAATGTTTGTTTGACTTGATTCTGTCATCTTAGTTTAATTTTTCCTTCCACTGGTGTGCTATTTCCTTCTTCCTCTGTTACTTTGAAAGTATATAGTTTGCTTTTAGTTCTTCTGGTGATTATGTTCATTACTTTAAATGATATATTTAACACCTTTTCAAACAAGTATTGATGTTAGAACAGGAAGAGTATTCTATTGCTTTCCTGATATGAAATATGAGCAAAATTAATGAGCCTGGAGATTGATCCACCACCTTTGTCCTGTTATGCTCCTCCTATAACCACTTCACAAGTTTTCTCGTTAATCCATTCCATTATAGTCCATTAAAATTATATATAGTTTGCATTATAATTACTGTATTATTTAGATGTCTATCTATATTTTCTCTCTCTGTGATGTATGTTCATATGGAATATGGGAGATATCTATCTGTTAGAGAGAAAAACTGCAGGCCCAAAGTGGCATCACTTGTGCTAAAGCCCATGATGCTAAATGTAGATTTAACACCTGATCTAACTGCACTTTCGACCTTCCCCAGAAATGTAATCTTAATCGACTAGTCTGGAATTTTCTGGTCAGTACCAATGAGGTAATCTGTCACATGGGCCCTCTTCATTCCCCGGAGGAAGAGGAGGCAATCTGTCTGATAAAACCCTTGTAGTTCCCTTCCCCCCAAAGAGAAGATGTCTTGGCCCAAAGTAATCCTTTTCTTTTGCTAATAACTTCCTTGCTCCACCCTCCTTCCTATAAAATCCTTCCATTTTGTATCTCTCTGTTTGCTAGATGAGATGCTGCGGATTCATGAATCATTTAATGAAGCCAATTAGATCTTCAAATTTACTCAGTTGAATTTTGTTTTTTCACACTATCTGTCTATCTATCTAAAAGAGAGAAAGAAATACAGTCATGCATCACGTAACAACGTTTTGCTCAAGAATGGACCTCATATACGACTGTGGTGCCATGAGATTAGTACCATATAGCATAGGTGTGTAGTAGGCTTACCATCTAGATTTGTGTAAGTATACTCTGTGATGTTCACACAATGACACAGTCACCTAACGACGCATTTCTTAGAACATATCCCCGTCATTAAGTGACGCATGACTGTAGATGTATACTGAAGGGCAAATAAAAGGCTCGAAACCCCAACCTGGGAATAAAGGAAATAGGGAACTTTGGGAAATATTCAAAAGAAGAAAATGAAAGATGTTTGTATATTGTTAATCGCCTAATTTAATTTAATTACACAAAATAAAGTAGCCAAATCTTTGTTATTTATGATACTATAGGAACTTGAATTTGCATAGTTTTTTCATTGTTTACTTTAGATCTTTTTCTCTTTGTTTTTGTGTGAGTAGAGCATACACACACACACACACACCATACCACAACTTAACAGAACTGAAAATTTCTGATTGCTTTCGTCTAGAATTTAAGAAAGTAGGAATCAAGCTGTGAGGCATCATTCAATTCTTCAGTTAACCAATTTAGAAAAAGAAAACAACTGTGTAATAAATAAAATTAGAAGACTGAGAAGGCAGGTCATTCTCTGACACTGCTTGTGGGAGTGGGGGAATAGTTTCATAAGGGTTCAAGCCTCAGAAAAATCATCCCTTTTCAGACACAGCATTTGAGGAGTTCCTTCTTCATGGATTTCTGAGATCCTGACGGTGCCCCTAACAATACCTAGTTTCAACACATTATCTTCCCAATACAGCTCTTGGTGACTATACCAATGTTTTGGATGAGATCAAGACCTTTTTCTAATAATCTAGGGTGTGATTAGTTGTGTGGAGAAAAGAAAGATACGCATGGAGAGGAACTGAAGCCTGCAAATAGCCACAGATGTGAGGCTGGAAGCAGATCCTCCAGGCCCAGACAAGCCTCAGATGACCTCAGTCCTGGTCAACAGTTTCATTGTAACCTCAGGAGAGATCCTAAGTCTAACCACCCAGCTAAGCCACCCCAAGTTTCCTGACCCTCAGAAACAGAGATAATAAATACTTTTCTTCAGGTACTAAATTTTAGAGTAATCTCTTACACACAAATTGAAGTCATACATTGGGAAATCAGTCAATGATAAGATGAGGAACAGGTATTGGAAAACGAAAATCTCCTTTGATGATCTCAAGGATAAATGTGAATTTCTTTTAGCTCCTGAGGCTATCTGTTCTATTCAGGTCAACAATCATTTCTTTAGTGACTATCGGTTCTTGGCAAAGTGCTTGTGAGTTAAAGACTAAAATATAAAAACTGCACAATTAACTTTGTGTGTGTGTGTGTGAGGAAGATTAGCCCTGAACTGACATCCATTGCCAATCCTCCTCTTTTTTGCTGAGGAAGACTGGCCCTGGGCTAACATCTGTGCCCATCTTCCCCTACTTTATATGGGACGCCGCCACAGCATGGCTTGACAAGCAGTGCACCGGTCCATGCCCGGGATCCCAACCCACCCTGGACCACTGAAGCAGAGCACATGAACCTATCTGCTGTGCCACTGGGCCAGCCCCCAACACCTTTCAAGTTTTAATCTGGAAATGTGTGCCTGTTAATTCCCTTTCTTTCTCCCCACACCCTGTTTCCTTCCTTCCTTCTGTCCTTCTTTCCATACCCTTTCTCTCCCATGTCTTGTCACTGTCTGGATCAAGTATTAAATAGAATGCAGTCTCTGAGTTGCAACCCTACCCCTAAGTTCTGGAAGGAAGTCAGCCCTTTGTTGAACATGACTATGAGGCACGCTTACTATCAGACAATGAGGCATTAATTCAAAAACCAAACCAAACCAAATATCTTTAAGAGCAATTGACTTGAGCTAAGAAAAAAAAAATGCTATGATAATTTTTTTTTATGAATATAACTGATTTCATACTCACTTTCATTAAAATTGAAGCAGTGAAATTAAAACAAATATTTAAAAGGGATATGCATGTCCTTTTAATTGAGCAGCCATTTAGACATATTTCATTTTGGCTTAGTTATTTCAAATATGTTTGGTGATGTGACATGAAGTCTGTTATATGTTTATAAACATAAACTGATTAACTGATTAGGAACTCCAGAATGCTGGAGGCTATCGCAATTGACTATGCACAGTTGCTTAGAATCCATGAGGAAAAGAGCAAATGAATTGAGAATGTGATGTTGAATCACGATATAGCACTTCAAGGAGGTGCTGGAAGATTGTCTGCCCAAGAAATTAGCAATCTGATACTGCGTAGAATAAGTAGACTTCTTAAGAAGCAGAATTAGAATAAATATTCACAAAATTCCTTCCACTTTTAAGACTTCTTTCAAAATAAATCATAAAGCATTGGTTATTAAGAATAAATAACACGACCCAAGCATATCTCTAAATATCTGCTGATTACACACACACATGCATTCAATTATATTTGTGTATATATGCTCACGTGCATGCAAATGTATATATGTTATATATATAGATAGATATAAATATATAAAAGTAATTAGATATCAGCAATATAAAATACATTTAATTAAGGTTTATCCTTTTTCTATTGAAATTATGTTTCTGAATTGTTTGAAGAGGGAAAAAAGTTTGTGAATCTTCTCTTCAGTTTAAGTATGAAATCAGTTATTTTTTTCTTGAAAATTTTAAGCATCATCTGTTCTTCATTTTTTTAGATATTCTGTAGTTCAAAAGTATCATTGTATGCTTTTAACATAGCATGTAGATTCAGGAACTATTCCTGTACAAACGGAAGTGGCAAAATTCTATTGCTGGTTGAGAAGATAGTCATATGTTTGAAGTATTATAAATACAGAAGAGTGTGATAATATTATAATATTACCAGTTAACTTAAAAAAAAAAATAAAGTGACATTTTTAATTCAGCTTTCCCCTCCTTTCCAGTCTTCATAATTCTCAACTTTTTCTATTCAGCTTCAGGATATAATCATCTAACAGATCTGTAGGGACCAGGGAACAGAAAAAATATATATAAATGTATTTATAATCGATAGCTATATAAATATGTATAAAATATGTATTATATAATTCACATGTAATATTTAATTTTTATTTTATAAAATGTAAATTACAGTCATGTGTCACTTAACGGCAGGAATACATTCTGAGAAATGCATCATTAGGCGATTTTGTCATTGTGTGAACATCATAGAGTGCACTTACACAACCCTAGATGGCATAGCCTACTACACACCTAGGCCTTATGGTGCTAACCCTATGGGGCCACCATGCTGTATGAGGTCCCTCATTGACCGAAACGTTATGCAGCACATGACTGTATGTATAATATGTAAATGTGGTATAATTTGCATATATGTTATTTGAAAATCTGTTCCTCTCCTTATGTAATTTGTAGCCTAATGGTGAAATAACCATTGATTATATAATTTTATAGAAATGTGCTTGTTCAAACCTTTATGTGTGTGTTAAGTAAATGATCAATGGTCTGAATTTATGTGCAAGATCAGAGTTGGCTTCTGTGAGGCAGTCGGGGTACAGCTGAGATCTGAGAACTGAGTAAGAACTGACTAGGCAAAGAGAGAAATGAATTTTGTTTCTAATGAAAGGGACAACATCATTAAGGCCTTAAGGGACTTTAGAATATTTGGGGAAATAAAGGAATTTCTAAGTGGCTGGAATGCTGAGATAACAAGAGGAAGAGAGAGATAATGTGCCGTTCATTGGAAGGGATCAAACTACATAGAGCATTCAAGTCACATGTGTATGTTTTTGTCTTTCTCCTAATTGCAATGAGGAATAATTTGAGATATTTTATGGTGGGCATAGGAGGAGGGCTGGCTGAAGTTATTAATTATTTATGTTTTGTCTGCAGTTAAAAATGGAGTAGAGAGAAATCATATTAAGTTGCTACTGAAATAATTCAAGCAAGGCTTAATGCTAGGTTGGACTAAGACTATGGTGATAGAAGGCAGATAGAAGAGGATGAGTTTGAGTTTTATTTGGGATATAGTGATGGGACTTCCCTGTGGATTAGATGTGAGGCTTGATCAACAGATGGATACTGGCACAATTAATCTGCAAGAATTGATCAACTTATTTTTCCTCCGTAATGCTATTTCAAAAGCCAACTTTGGTTGAATTCAATGATCAAATGTATCAGTGCCTGCACAGAGGCTCCTTCAAGTATTAGAGGAGAAAAATCATATAGCTATGCTGACTCTTGACTTTAAAGAAATGATCACGTACTCAAATGAGTGTTACTGAACCTGGTTCTTTTTCGCCTGTTGCCCAGAAAGCCAATCACCGAAACGACGAGGTTGTAGCAGGGAAAGGGTTTTAATCACAGGGCAGTCAAGTGAGGAGGTGGGAGAACAAGTCTCAAATTTGTCTCTCCAAAAATGGGGACTCAGGGGTATTTATGGGATAGGGGGTATGGTGGCCTGAAGTGTGGGGATAGATGAATGGAGGTAAGGAGAAGTGAGGTAATTGATGATCAGTGTAGTCAAGCTTCATGGCTCTTGATAGGATCTATGTTCACAAAATGGTGGTGTTAGCATGATCTGAAGATGGAGTTTTCAGCCTCTTGAAGTCAAAAAGGCCACTTACCAGGCACTTGCACAGGCCCAGTTGATGAGTTGGTGGTCTCACCCAGCCTGAATTGGAAAAGGGGGTCCTAATTCCTAAAAAACAGCTCAGCCATTACCATGGTGACCCAGGCGCCAGGGAGATGTTATCTATAGGAAAGTAGTGGAATCAGAGAGTATATTGCCTAAGCAGCACAGTTAATAATGGGTGGGTGAACAACTAAAAGCTATAATTAGTAATTGCAAAAAAAACTTTAGTTCCTAGCTACCTAATCATTAATGGCTGACTGTTTACCGGTTTCATGAGCACTCAGTATAGGTCAGTGATGGTACTTAATTTCCCATTCAATATCTGGGAATGCTGTTATATTATAGTATATATAATCATAAAAGTCCTTATACGAGCTATGCAGGAGAGTCACAGAAGATGTGACAACAGAAACAGTGGTCACAGTGATGTGGGGACATGAGTCAATGAATGTGGAAAGCATCTAGAAGCTAGAAAAGACAAGGAAACAGATTCTCCTGTAGAATGCAGCCCTGCTAACCCATTTTAGACTTCTGACCTCCCAAAATGTAAAAGAATAAATTTGTGTGACTTTAAGCCACTAAGTTTGTAGTAGTTTGTTACAGTACTAGTAGGAAACTAATGCAGTTATTATGATGCTGAATGTTCTGATTTTTGTTTTCCTATCACTTGGTCAATCTTTTTAGGTCTCTTTGCCAGTTCTGCCTCTTCCTCCTGAAATAAATTTTGGGGCACTCCAGGGCTAGATCTTCAGGCTTCATGTATTCCCCATCTGTGTGCTCTCCTTAGGTGACCGCATAGCCTTTCAGTGGCTTTAAATACCTTTTATCTGTGGATGACTCTTTGTCCCCAACCCCTCGCTTGATCTTTAGACTGAACTCATACTGCCCGCTTGAAAGTTCTGTGTTATGTCTGACAAGCACATTAAACTCCACATGGCCAATACAGAAATAGCTTAATCTTCCCATTCTCTGTAAATGGCACTACCATCCTTCCAGATACTCAAGACGATTTCTCTAGTTATTATCCTCATTCAATCTAAAATCAAGTATTCTACCAAAATATGTCCCAAAATCTGTCCACATCTCCATCTCTTCTACTACTGTCTTAGTGTAAACCACAAAAACTATCAATTCAGTTATTAAATTGCTTCTACCTTCTCCCTTTTTAAATTTTTCTCTATAACCTAATTTTCACATGACAAACAAAGGAGTTTGAAAAATTTAATGGAGAATGATTTCACTCCTAGCAATAAAGCCCTCCAGTTGCTTCCCATCTATGTTATAGTTAAACCAAATCTTTTCCCTATGGCCTATGAGGTCCTACAAAATTTCACCTCAAACACTAAGGTTAGAAAATTATGTAATTGTATATGTATATGTATAATTTTATGTGTGTATAATTATATGGCTTATTAGAGTATATAAGACTTTTTACATCTTATAGAAGATTTTTCAATATCCTGAGATGATAGCAACGTAGTTACTATTTTCCCCATTATCAGAAGAGGTAAGTAAAGTCAAATGTCTTGCCTAAGTGTCATCAAGCAAATAGCAGAAGTAAAACTAGAATTTAGGTTTTCAGATTATTCTTCTTCCTTGTTTTCTCCTATATTGCCTGACAAGTTCAGGGTGTGCATTGTGCCACCAGACCCTGAATATTGAATGTGATTTCTTCTCAGTCAATCTCCTTATCAGCCTGAGAAAGAGCCCCAAACATCTCAAGAGAGACCCCCTAAGAATAGGATAGAAAGAACTGGGCTCATTAACTTACGTTTTACTGATGTGGAAGCACATTTTGCATTACAATTAAACTCAAATGTCACTACTTCATTTAACATTTTTTCTTCAAGTAGGAAATTTAAATGTCTATTAATGATATAATAAAAAAGAACAATTGCTTTTATGTTTAATAAAGTACTATCTATAATATTTTATTTATATAGTATTATGCTTTCCATTTTAAGCTGTACGATATAAAATAATTCTCATTTATATTAGTATTCCTCAGACAGTCTTTTAGAGAGGAATCCTAGGGAGATTGGAATCAGTCCTCAAATCATGAATACAAGTAGACTCAGTGCAGCAATCCTCAGATCAGCTTCTTAAAACTGGGTTGGCAGTAAAATACCTGATTAGCATTGTGGGTTCTTAGGGAAGCTTGTTTCTACCTTCTAAGGAAAAAAGGCTCATTGTTGATTTATTCGGGAGCCGTTAATCACAGTGAGATGGAGCGTAGATTCTCTGGAAACCTACATCTGCAACTTCCTAGGTGTGTAACCCTGGACAAGTTAATTAACCTCTCTCTGACTCAGTCTTTTCATCTGTAATCCTCCTCACGGGGTAGTTGTATTAAATGAACAGATTTTATGACACATTTAGCACATTAAGCAAATATGACTTTGTAAAGCACTCAGAAAATATGTTAATTCTATTATCTTTTGTAAAAGGATTAAAACAGACATGATAGAGGAGGAGGCCTCCCCCTTCCTTTTCCTGCAACCCAAGCCCTCTTTTTATTTTTGCTGCCTTTCCCTCCCCTGAACCTTGACAAAAGGACAAACTGCAAGAATTACAAAACAGCTCTCAAAGGGCCTGTTTTGGGATTGCACCAGTAATCCCAAGTGAGGGGCACAAAGCTGGAGCAATCTGAACATTTCCGGCACTTACAGACAAGCGAGTCTGCAACCTGATCCAAGTAACGATGAAACACTCTCTCTTCCTTACCCTATAAAACTTCAAACATGCATTGGCTCAGGAAATTACCTGGTCTTCAGCTGCTCCGTGATGCATATCAGGTCAGTTAAGCCTTTAAAGTTGATTTGAGTAACATAAACTACATTTTTTCTGACACTGTCCACGAGAATGTAAGTTCACTAAAAGTAGGGATATTGATTATTTTCTTTACTCTTCTATCCCCAGTCCTAGAACACTGGCCAGCACATAGAAGGTACTCAATTTATATTTGCTGAATGAAAGAATGAGTAGCTACATTGTGCCAGGAACTGCGGTAGTCAGTGGTGGGATAATGATGGATAGGGCTAGTAAAACTTTTCCCCTCAAGGGTCTTACCATCTGGTGAGACAGACAGACAAGTAAACAAACAATTGCAGGTCATGGTGGTGAGGGCTACAGTTGGGACCATATGCCATCATGGCTGTGTGTGTGTGATTGTGAAGGGTATTCACTGTCTAAGGATGCTGTCCACTCCCCAAGTCATGTGCCCACAGAGTGTGAATACATAGGGGACATCTTTTTTCTAAATCTCTTGTAAGTGTCATATGAGCTTGCAAGGAGCTCTAGAGGCCATCAAACCCTAGAAGGGATACAAATAAAAAAATACACAGGAAAGGTGCACAAGAAGACACATTTTCTGAATATGAAACACGATTAGTAATCAAAGAAGGAAGAGATGATCAACAAAGGGAAAGAATGTTCCAGGCAGATGCAATAATAACATGGCAAATAAAGCTTATCAGCTGTTTCCTACCACTTACCAGGATTGTCTTGAAAAAGCAGAGAGGTTGGAAAAGCACGTTTGGTCAACTGAAAGCATTTCAATGTGACCAGACCATATGTAATGAGGAAGAGAGATGAAGTTGGAGAGGTAGGAAGTTTCTAGAACTTAAAGGTCATTATATGTCATGTTAAGTAGTCAGACTTAATCTTAAAGCCAGTGCAAAAACCAACTGAGTAGGCTTAAACAAAGGTGCAATATTGTCGGAGTTTTTGCTTTTGAAAACTAATCAGGGCTGCAGGGCAGAAAATGGATTGTGAGTGTAAAGACCTGAGGCAGACAGAACAATTAGGAAGTTTGTGAAAAATTCAGGAGATGCTGAAATAGGAGAGTAGAAATCTAAATGGAAGGAACAGAATGGGTGTGTTCAAGAGTTATTTAGGAGATATAATTGATGAAGGACCTTTAAAATATTTTTGACCACAAGCCAAAGTAGAAAATACATTTAATGTCACTATACACACACACACACACACACACACACACTCACACACTTATGCGTATATATCTAAAAAAATGATTTAAATTTTAATTAATTAAAAATTACTAAATTCAGACTATACTATGTTTTATTTATTCTGATATGTTCTGTTCTATTTTCTTATTTTTTAATTAAATTATTTTAGTCGCAACGTGTCTTTATTTTAAAATGTTAAATAGCATTAAATAAGGGCATGTTTTGTGTTGGCCAAGAGAAAATCGGCTTTAAAAGACTGCAAACAGTGGCTTAGAAGGCTTTAGTAATACCTACTTTGGTTATGTGAACTAAAGTAGTAACTCTAAAGAGGGAATTTCAAATGATAAAACAGCAGAGTCTCCTCAGATCACTTACTTCCTCCTCCACGTACGCAAGAGCTGGTGCCATTCGAACACAGGACTTGCGGCCCTATCTGTCCAGTTGCAAGTTCCTGACTCAGTGGTTACATCTTCTGTTCTGACTAGTACTGCCTTAAGTCCTTTAAGGCCGGGATGTTAGATGTTCCCAAAAAGTTCTATTCAGCCTCTTTTTTTTTCTTACAAACTAATGCAGGGCAATCTAAACACCTGGTCCTTCATATTTACCCTTCAGAGCATGTAGCACCGAGCAGATCACTCAACAGAGGCCTCAAAATTATTGATTGATTCATTTCCTCATCCTTCTTGTCAACTGCCTGTAGGCCTATACATATGATATATCATATAATATTCACATGTAATATATCAATTATATATGTATATACAAATGTGTACATATACATACATTATAAGTGTATGTGTATTTCTACAGCAATATCTTATATTCAGTTACTGCTCATTTATTGGTCAGCATAAGATTTTTGAAATTAAGATGTTAGCTTTTTAGAGTAGTTTTAGGTTCACAGCAAAACTGAGGGGAAGGTGTAGAGATTTCTCGTATACTCTGTGCCACCACACGTGCATAGCCTCCCCCATTATTGACATCCCCCACCAGAGTGGCACATTTGTTATAGTAGGTGAATCTGCATTGACACATCATAATCACCCAAAGTCCATAGTTTACATTAGGGTGTGTAGTGGTGTCTCATTGTTTTAATTTGCATTTTCCTGATGACATATGATGTAGAGCATCTTTTCGTATGTTTGTTTGCCATCTGTGTATCTTTTCAGGTGTCTGTTAAGGTCTTTGGTCCATTTTTTAATCAGGTTGCTTGTTTTCTTATTGTTGAGTTTTAAGAGTCTGTGTATATTTTGGATAACAGTTCTTTGTCAAATGTGTCTTTTGCAAATATTTCTCCCAATCTGTGGCTTGTATTCTCATTCTCTTGACATTGTCTTTTCCAGAGCAGAAGTTTTTAATTTTAATGAAATTCATCTATTTTATCAATTAATTCTTTCATGGATAATGACTCTTATGTTATACCTAAAAGTCATTGCCATAACCATGGTCATCTAGGTCTTTTCCTCTGTTATCTTCTAGGATATGTTTTACATTTAGGTCTGTGATTCATTTTGAGTTAAATTTGTGAAGCCTGTAAGGTTTCTGTCTAGATTCCTTTTTTGGGGAGGGGGGATGTCTAGCTGTTCCAGCACCATTTGTTGAAAAGACTATTTTTGCTCCATTGTCTTGCCTTTCCAGCTTTGTTTTCTTCTTCAATATCTTGTTGGCTATTCTGAATCTTTTTGCCTCTCCATACAAACTTTAGAATCAGTTTGTTGATATCCATGTAACTTGCTGGGATTTTGATTGAGATTGCATTGAATATCTGGATCAAGTTGGAAAGAACTGTTACCACGCCAGGTCCATTTTTGCCCACCACCCAGAAAGCCAAACACTGAGAGGACGAGATTGCAGCAGAGAGAGAGTTTAATCACAAGGCGGCCAAGTGAGGAAACAGGAGAATGAATCTTAAATCCACTTCCCCGAAAACAGGGACTCAGGGATATTTATGGGGTAGGGGGTAAGGTGGTCTGAAATGATTGGAGGTGAGGAGAGATGAGGTAATTGATGATCTGCACAAGTGTAGTCAGACTTGAGGCCTCTTCTTAGGAGGCATGTCCACAGAATGGCGGCTCCTGAAAAAATAGCTCAAAAATTCCATTACCATGGTGACCCAGGCCCCAGGGAGATGTTGTCTACAGGAACTTAGTGGGAGTCAGATAGCATATTGCCCAAACAGCACAATTAACAATGGGTAAGTTTATCATGCAAATTTAAGTCCTTGCCTTCCATTCTGACAAGTTTCTAGGTTAGGCCTTCCCCCACCCTTCTTCCTGGTACAGGGAAAAAGATACCTTTACAAATGGAGATTTCTTTTACAAATGTAATGTCTCTTACAAAGGGTAACCAGAACTAAGAATGGGCTTAGCAAGGACCCTCCCAGATATCCAGAGATGTGTATGGTGATGGCCTGTTCTGGGGGCAGGCCTCCCATCCCAAACTCTTTTGGTCAGTTAGTCAGGGTTGGGGGTTAAAGTATCTTTCCAGCAGGCAAGGACATATTTTGGGGTGGCCAATTCCAATCCCCCCTGTTACTAGCTGCTTAATCATCAATGGCTAACTGTTTGCCAGTTTCAGAGCTGACATTTTGAAAATATTGAGTCTTCCTATCCATGAGCATGTAATATCTCTCCATTCATTTCATTCTTCTTTGATTTTATTCATCAGGGTTTTGTAGTTTTCCTCATATAGCTCTTGTACATATTTTGTCAGATTTATACCTAAGTAATTCATTTTGGAGGGTGTTCATGTAAATGGTATTGTGTTTTTAATTTCAAATTCCACTTGTTCATTGGTGGTATGTAGGTGAGCAATTAACTTTTGTATATTAACCTTGTATTTGCAACCTTGCTATAATTACATTTTAGTTACAGGGTTTTTTTTTTTTTTGTAGATTATTTCATATTTTCTACTTAGACAATCATGTCATCTGTGATTCTTATATCTTCCTTCTTCTGTCCTTTTTTTGCCTTGTTGCATTAGCTAAAACTCCCAGTACAATGTTGAAAAAAGAATGATGAGAGAAGACATCCTTGCTTTATACCTGATCCTAGTGGGAAAAGCTTCAAGTTTCTCACCATTAAGTATGATGTTAGCTACAGGATTTTTGTAGATGTCCTTTATCAAATTGAGGAAATTCCCCTCTCTTCCTAGGTTACTGACAGTTTTTATCATAAATAAGTATTGGATTCTGTCAAATGCTTTTTCTGTATTTATTGATATGATCATATGATTTTAATTTTTTAGCCTGTTGCTATGATGTTCTACTTTATCTTAAAAATATTGATTATGACCAACTCAACTGATTTTATGACCCATTGTAGAATCATATTTTTCAAAAATATCATCTATCTATGTGACTTCATGATTCACTGGATGTGATGAGTTCATAAGCAGAAATATAGAGTGAAAGAAAAATTTCTTGTTTAGATGTGTATAGATGATAGAACCCTTTTTTGAGATAAGAGGAGGCTTAGATTTGGGGTTATGTGTATTTCTTTTGTCATTTATGAGATTTTCAGTGGACATGTCTGGTATGTGGCTGTATATTGTTCTGGTGTTTACAGAAGAAGTTTGGACTATATAAGGATACAGAATTTCTTGGTTTTTTTTTTTTTTTTTTTGTGGGGAAGACCAGCCCTGAGCTAACATCTGTTGCCAATCCTCCCCTTTTTGCTGAGGAAGACTGGCCCTGGGCTAACATCCGTGCCCATCTTCCTCCACTTTATGTGGAAAGGCCACCACAGCATGGCTGACAAGCAATGCGTCGGCAGGCGCCCTGGATCCGAACCCGTGAACCCCGGGCTGCCAAGCGTGAACTAAACCGCTGCACCACCGGGTGGCCCCCAGGATACAAAATTTCTTAGTAGCCTGTGAATCGAGACTGAATTCAAAGTCTGACCATAGCACTTAACAGCTGTCAAACAATAGGCAGCTTAATTCTGTTCTTTATGAGCTTTTGTGTCTTTATATGTACAGTGGAGAAAGTAACAAAATTGGTGATTGTCAGGATTAGATTGAAATAATGTCTGTGGAGTGTTTAGCACATAAGTGCCATGTAAGTGCTCAATAAATATTGGCCATTATTATTATTATTATTACTTCTACTATTTCTACAAGTCCCTGGATGCAGTGTAGCTTAGCAGTTAAGAGACTTCTTCATTTCCTACTAAGGATAGTCTAGCGCCGTGCGTGTTTTCGACACGTTCCTGCTTGTATAACCTGATCACGACTGATTGCTAGTTTCCTGACTGCAGCACTGTTTAGGAATGAATGTCAATCAATAAGGGATTTCTCCACTTTACCCTAACCTACTTGACAAGGAAACTTTGGATAGGAACCAAATAAAAATACTTCAAGGCTATAAATAATGTAACTCAAATTAATGGTGGCTTGGAGAAAGGAGTTGCTGTTTTTTACACAACAAATTCATAGATAGAGAGTTTGTTCAGTTGTTTAACAATGCAGTCGTGGATTGGGGCTTCACCCATCTTTCTGCTCTGCCATCCTTAATATGTTGGCTTCAGTCATTATACTTGTTGCCTGGTTGTGAGATGACTGCCCTAGTTTCAAACATCCTATCTGCATTCAGAAGAGTCAGAGGGATGAAAGGGAAGGATTGCACAACAGCTTGCTTTCCATTTTTATCAAGAAAGCAATAGTTTTCCTAGAACACCTCCCAGACAGCTTATGTCTCATTGTCCAAATTGGTCACACCTCCCTATACAGAAGTCTAGGAAACCGGGAAACAGTATTGCAATGCTTAGCTTTGACAGTGGTTCCCAACATTGTCAAGGCATTAGAATCATCTAGAGAGCTTTAAAAATGCTGATTCTTGGTTCAGTTGTTTAGGTCTTGAACTAGGTTTATTGCTGCCTTAAACAAAGGAAGGATCTTGTTCCAGGATCCCCGTTTTGCACATAATGCCCCTTGGAATTGTATGGTACAGAAAGTGCATAATAACTTAGAAATCCCTACTGTTAGAAAGGAGAAAAGGGAAAGGAATATTGTGTAAGCAATTAAATGTGTCTGCCTTCAGTGGATAATACAACGCCTGGCACGTAAAACCTGATTTCAGATGGCTGGATGAGATCCCAGAAATGGACGGGGACCAATTGCTATGGCAGTTACTTAATGGGTTTGGCTGGAGAATGTATGATCTTAAGACAGAATTTTTTTTTACACCACATGTTTTTTTAATAGATTTTTAATAAATATTTCTATCACTCGAGAAATTTTAGATTAATTACATTATTTTTCAATCAATCCAGAGATTATGTTCACCCACATGTGAGTGGGAAGGCAACACCTTGTCCACGGCCAGCAAAGAATGGCCAGTCAGTTATTTGAGACAGAAAGTGGGGTTAGGCAAAGCAGGTGCCAAACCTGCTTTAGAGGATGGACCAAAGAAAAGTAGTCTGAGAAGTGACCAGAGAGATCACAAAACAGAACATTCTCAAAGGAATGCAGAATCAACAGTTCACCTGGCCGATTAAAATGGTAAGGGTGTTGGGTTATCGAGCGACTGGAATATCAGTGAATGATTTATGTTAAAGCAATTATAGTGAAGTGTTTGAGGATGGAATTAGAGAGCAGTTAGATGAATGAGAATTAAGTGAGGAAATGAAAGATGTAGGGTTGAGAATTCTTTCAAGATTGTTGCCTAAAAAGATGAAGATAGTGATAAATAGTGGTAGTGTGGCAGCTCGAGGAAAACATGAGTTGGAATTTTAGCTTTTTTTAAGATATCAGAGACCTGAGATTGTTTGAAGGCTGATAAGAATGTGCAAAAAGAGAGGAACAGGTGTACAAACAGGAAAGGAGAGGAAAGAAAGGGAATAATATATAAAGTGTAAGGCTCCTGAGGAAAGGAGGGCAGAAGCCTGCATGTGCAGAAAAGAGAAGGTGTGAGATTGTAATCCTTACAAAGTTCTGCCTTCAAGGCTGACCCTTGGTTGGCATCCGGGACTGTGGATTTCAGGAGATTTTTCCAGCATTCCCAGAACTGATAAATGGCTCCCTGTGCCTAAAATCTTTGTGCTAACAATGTGGTTTATGCTGAACACCTGCTTTCCTTCTGGGAGTCTGGAATTTTAGTCCATGCTAGGCAGACACTGCCTGCTCTGTGGCCAGCCGCCAGTAAAATCCCTTGGCACTGAGAGCCTTATGAGCTTACCCGGGTAGACATTTCACACATGTTGTTGCAACTCCTTGTTAGAGGAATTAGGGCATCGTGTGTGACTCCACTGAGAGGGGATTCTTGGAAGCTCGTGCCTGGTTTCCTCTGGACTTTGCTCCATTCACCTTTTTCCTTTGCTGATTTTTCTTTGTATCCTTTTCTCAGTCATAAATCATAACCATGAGTGCAACTCTATGCTGAATCTGGTGAGAACTTCTAGTGAATCACTAAAGCCTGGAGTGGTCTTGGGGGACCCCTGATACACCACGGGATGGAAAGTACAGGTTGTGGTTAAAGGTGAAGGAGGTTTATTCCACTGATTCCACTGTGACCAGAGAACAGAGAGTGGGTCAGGATAACAGATTTTATTACAGAAAGCCCAGAGCATTTGTTTTGGATAGCCATCTGATGAAAGAGAATCAGGAAACTTTAGAATAAGATATTTGAAAAAAGCAAAGGTTAAAAATAGTCTTTATAGATTAAGAGATCTAACTAGAAAAATATAAAAAGATTGCCGAGTACTCAGAGGCTGGTTGGATTGGAGATCATGAATTTATAAGAATGTCATTCTGTGTGCGTGTACATGTGTGTGTGCATGCTAATCCAGCAGTTCTAAGAATCCTGTGTGTGGATTGGAGGAGTAGTGGTTGAACTGTTTCAAGGGTGGGGCTTTATTAAGTATTTGCAATGTCATGATAATAGGGGCATATAAGAAAATAGTTTACCTGTCAATGTAACTTTATTTGGAAAAAGAGTCTTTGCAGATATAATTAAGGATTTCAAGATGCAATCATCCTGGTTTATCCAGGTGGGCTCTAAATTCAATGACAAGTATCCTTATAGGAGATGCGCAGGAGAGGAGATAAGGTCCTGTGAAGACAGAGGCAGAGATTGGAGTGATGCAGCCACAAGCCTAGTAATGCTGAGCTACCAGAAGCGGGAAGAGACAAGGAAGGATTCTCCCCTAGAGACGGCAGAGGGAGTGCAGTCCTTCCAATATCTTGATTCTGGACTTCTGGGCTCCAGAACTGTGAGAGAAATATTTCTGTTGTTGTAACCACCAGCTTTGTGGTAATTTATTAGCAGCAGCCCCAAGAAACTAGTACAGTGACTATAGAAAGTATGTGGTGGTCTAGTGGTTAAGATTTGGCACTGTCACCACTGCAGCCCGGGTTGGTGTGCTGGTCAGGGAACCACACCACCCATCTGTCGGTTGTCATCGTGTGGTAGCTGCATGTTGCTGTGATGCTGAAAGCTCTGCCACCAGGATTTCAAATACCAGCAGGGTCCCCCATGGTGGGCAGGTTTCAGTGGAGCTTCCAGACTAGGACAGACTAGGAAGAAGGACCCAGCCACCCACTTCCAAAAGAATTGGCCATGAAAACCCTGTGAATAGCAGTGGAGCGTTGTCTGATGCAGCACCGGAAGGGGAGAGGATGGTGCGAAAAGTCTGGGTAGGGTTCTCTGTGCTACACAGAGAGTTGCTGGGAGTTGAATTGACTTGCTGGCACTAAAAACAATGGAAAGTATGACTGAACTGGAGTGATGTGAAAATCATTAAAAATGAGGAAATCGAAGACATGAGACAGAAGGATATTGAATCTATCATCCATGTGGAGTTAGATGTCTCCCAGAGTGAAGACGGGATCTAGAGAAGAAATAAAGGCAAGTAGGGATACTATGAAATATATCAAAAGCTGTATAGAACACAATATATGCAATCGATTTATAAATTATAAAATAATATGCAAGTAAAAATATCGTATTGAATATTATTTAAAAATGTAAGGAGAGCATAATTATGTTAATAATTACTACTCTTTTATTTCAAATATCTTCTTCCTCTTCATTACTTAATGACAAATATCTGAAGGCATTTAGTTTTACTTTTAGATGCCTAAAAACGAACATCTAAAAATTCCAAAATTGGCATAATTGTTTTTGGGAAAAAAACCAAAAACAAACACTTCCACGTGTAGTATACCGTACTGCCACTTAATTGCACCTGCTAGATTATTCCAATTCCTGTATTGCAGTCCTGGGGGATTGAAGATAATGTTTATAATGTACCTGGCATCATATCTCAAATCTTCATAGCAAGCCTATTGGGGTTGATATATCGATCCTACTCTTGTCCAAAGACATCATTAATTTCCAAAGTTTCATGGCTAGTCAGCTCTGGACAGTCAGGAATTGAAAATGAGGTTTGTTGGACTTCCAAGACTGTACTTCTTCCCCTTCACCAGATTTTCTGAAAGCAAGAAAGGAAGGTGCAAGTCAGTTATGCTTCTTCTTCCCATAAAAATGAAGGTTGTCCCTGGGTTTTGTGTAAAATGTCAAATGAGTAATTTAAATTATGAGGGGCTGCATTTTTAAATGTAACAAATGCTTGGTGGGGTCATTTTGCTTAATTTTTGTGGCATCTTTGAAATATCATTTCATTTTAGCACTTTCCTAATCTATAAAATGATGTGATACATTTTAACAACTCTTTTATATTTGGCCTTTCAAAAGCATCATACTTTATGGTCCATCAGCTACATGGTGGCAATAACCACAGATATTTTGTGCATGGCATAAGCTGTACTCAGAGCCTTTCATTTCACTTATATAGGTTCTCTGTAGAAAAAATAGTTAAATAAAATCTAATGAATGCTAAGTCTGGGAAAATATAATATTAGTGATGCAATGGAAATAAATGCAACAGGACATGTATCCTTTTTAATTGATTGACTTTTTTTCACTGTAGTCCAGTAGCCAAATTATTCTAATAAGTTATAGCCAACTAATTCTGATTTCCATGCAAATGTCCAACTATTTGAAATATAAATGTCTACATTAAAAACTACATAAAATGTTGCCCTAAAATAATGATAGTTTTATATTATTCCAATTGATGTCTATTATCTATACCTTGAAAGGTAGTCATCACGTATGTAGCATCCATTTTCAAAAACTAAGCTGAAACAATGTTGATCATAATGCAATCAATTGAAAATTATTTGGAAGACATAGTAGTATCTAGGATGATATCATGACACTAATAAAGAGTATCAATAATAATAACTCTAAAATGCCTAAGAATATAGGTTACAAACCTATATACAAACCTGTATAATAGATAACGGTGATAGAGAGATGACAGAACTTCAGTTTGACTATATTTTTAATCACTTATTGTAGCTTTCATTATTTCAATATATTTAATCTACTATACACAAGTGGAAGAATAACCTAGTTTTACTTTTTTCATATTTCAGTTGTCACAGGTAAATCAACTATATAATAATCCAAGTTATTTTCTTCCCTCCTCCATTCCTTCTATCCTAATTTTGTACTAAACAATTAATTCATGATATCTGATATTTTTGGATATCTGATGCTAGCTAGCTAGATAGACAGAAAGATGGAAAGAAAGAAAGGAAGAAGAAAGAAAGGAAGGAAGAAAGAATTTTTTCTTCCATTTGTAGCTTGCCTTTTCATTTTTTTAATGGTAAGTTTTTGAGAAATTTTAATTTTGATAAATCCATTTTATCAATTTTTTGCTTCGAAGTTTTCTGTTTGTTGTGTACTGTCTAAGGAATCTTTGCCTACTCGTATTTTGCAAAAATTTTCTCCTGTATTTTATTTTTTGGCCTCTGTATTTTCATCCTTTTAATGCTTATGGTTAGATCCATGATCGATCTCAGATTAGTTTTTGTATGTATGGTGTAACGTAAAAGTTGAAGTTTTTTTCTTTCCATAAGGGTATCTAATTCTTTGAACCACATCTGTTAAGTTGCACGGGCTTCACTGTGATTCTTTTAAATTTAGTTCGTCAGCTTTGTTTGTGTCGGTCTAGAGTAGTTTTTACCCTGGCAATTGTGTAACCTCACTACTAAAGGTCTTTCCTTTTGACTGTCCCACTAAATGCCGTAAGTAATCAAGGAAGAGTAAGATTACAGCTGGTAGGATCTTAAAAGCTTCCCAGTCCTGTGTGAGCTCTGTGAACCACAAAACTTAATCTCCCTTTTTCCTCTGTGATATTGTGGAATTTCGCCCCACATATTTATGTTTTAGTATTCATCAGAGATACCAACAGTCCACTAGGCTGATTTTTGGGCCCCTTTTGTGGTTTACATCCTACCTTTTTGCAGGCCTGGAAATTTCCAGCCACCTCAGACTTCCTGATCTTTGATTCTGTCTCAACTCAGAAAGACTGCGATGACCTGCTTGGGTTTGTTTACCTGCCCCTTTATCTTGAATGTGCCTGGAAGCAGAAAGTATCAGTTACTGTTTCCCTTTCAAGCAGGATCACAACAGACAGTTGCCTACTGACCAACACCTTATTACATAGGTGTTGTCCATATATGTTACATTAGGTATATTTTTTAAGGTGTAGGGCTAAATCCTCTCCCTCTTGCTCTATTGTAGCTTCAACCCTAGGCTAACATTTTGAACGCAGTTTTTCAACCAATACCATGAGCAAGACATTATTTGTTGACATTTTACTGATTAGAAAATTGATATTCAGAAATATTAAGAAAATTTCCCAAGTACGAACTGCTAAGAGGTCCTTAACCCAACACTCCAAACTGCATATGTTTTATTTTATATCCCTGTGAATTTCTGTTATCCCATCCTGCTCATACTTAGATGAAGAAAATAGGGGCAACTTAGGCATTGATAAGGGTAGCTATAGATGCATGCCTCACAGCTTCAGATATGGAAAGTGTCTCTTTACAGTTGATTCATAAGTGGTGATGGGAGACAAATGGGACATGATACTGCCAGATATGTTGTTTATGGAAAGACAAGTTGCAACTGTCTTAGGATACAAAGTTATTTGTAAGTTATTTCAAAGTTATGCTAATAATATTAAGTGACCAGCCAACTTTAAACAAGAAAGTGGAAGGAATAGATCCGTATTTAGGGATAACTATTTCTCCAATTGACTGTAGACACTCATGAGAAAATGCCTTCAATCCTCTAAATTATAAGTAATGAGGGCAGGGCAATTGCTTAGACAAGAGATGCTTTAGATAGTTGATGTATCCAAAGGTAAATAAATAGAACATGATATCTAACTGCTAGAACTACATAGGATGAACTAAAGCAGAGAAAGAGATGATTCTAAATATGGACTAATAAAGGAATGATTGTATCTCTTAAGTAGGTTCAGCTCATTGTAACATAAAAATTCAAAATAAAACTTGTTAGATGAGAGAAAGGTATATATTTTTTTATCTCACATAAGAGAAATTAGAAAGTAGGCAGTCCAAAACAGGTATCCTGATTCTACAATGTCATCAATAAACCAGACTTTCCATATTTTATTTTCACCATCAGAGTAGAACTCTCCCAACTTCAAGCTTCTATCACATAATTTAAGACTATGCTTTAAGGACTTTATTTATGATATCCCCATTGCAGGAAGATGAAGTAACAGCAGGAATGCAGACCGAATTGGTTCACCTTAGACAGTAGGACCCAAACAACTCTGCTGCTCACAACTAATTCACCAAAGTTTAGTCACATTGCCAAGCTAACTAAAAAAGAGGGTAGGAGAATGTAGACTTTTATTAGCAGCAAGCATGTGCCATGCTAAAATCTAGGTCTGGTATTAAAGAGGATAGGAGAATGGATGTTGGACTATATAAACAGGATTCTCTATGTCAGTGTCCATTTCACTGACTAAGAGAAATAGGTTTGGAAGGAAGATTACGAACCTCATGTGGGTTGTGTTGGGCGTTTATGTGCTGTCAGGACATGTGTGTGGTAATTTCAAGTGGGTAGCTATAAACGTGGATAGGAAGCAGGGTGCACGTTGGGAATTATATGTTATTTGGACTATATATTTGGAAATCTAGTTAGTTATTTTGTAGAAAGATATATAATAAGCAGGAGAGACCAAGACACTTTCAGAGGCACAATAACTAATGCTGATGAGTGATTTTGAAGTGATCCTAAATAAGCAAATATATTATTCTTCATCCTGTTTGTGACTGTACACCAAATCTACTTACCACTTTTATCTGTTTGAGCTGTACCTGCATATATTTCAAAAGATATCACCCTCTATCACCTTTTGAGCCTCTGATACTACTTCCATTAATTTCACTCCAGTCATACTGGAGTGAATCCAGTCTTTTTATTTCTTAGACTCTCCAGCTCACCCTGACCTGAGAGCCGTTGCTCTTGCTGTTCACTAGGCTTAAGCCTCCCCTGCCCCTGTGTCTTCATGGCTCCATTCCTTACCTGCACTTAGTCTTAGCTCAAGTATCAGCCTCGCACTGAAGTCTTACATGACCACCCAATTTAGAATTATAACCCTTTTCCACAGTATTCCCTACTCTCCTTGCCTCTTTTTTTTTTTAAACTCTATGGCATTCATTACCACCTGTCATACTATATTTTACTTTTTTAATTTTATTTTTGTTTAATGTTAACTGTATTGTTTTACTTGTTGTTTTGTTTATTCACTGTAATTCCCCATGGTAACCTCAGGTCAACTCTTTGATGAGTGGATTAATGTGTTCAGTTTACTACTTTACTTAAGTGTACCATGTAAAAATTTCTTGGAGTCCTATCCTGCCGATAACAGTATTCCTGAAGAAAGTTCTAGAGACTTTCTTGATTCTGATCTGTCCATCTAACAGAGCTAATTTGCCTCATAAATGTTGGAACTGTTTGAGGAGCTAATGCACTGAAGTTTGTCTATGCCCATGGTCCTGTAGGTTTCTCTGTAATTCAGTAAACATCTAACAGCTTTTCTTTCCTTTGTAGTAGCCTAATTTGTTAAAAAGGGAAGGCACTAATGAGATATATTACATATGTATGGAAATAAAACCTGATTATACTCATAGAGGAATATATTTCTTAAGGTATATCCCTTTAGAGTCAGAACATGTGTGTGATAAAGAAGCAAATTTAATGCATTTGCAATATGTCTCTAATTCACTATATTAGAAAAATTGGATTTAATTCAGAATTCTCTAATTGTGACAAGGTTAGACCCTGGTGACTTTTTATTCATATTAACTATCAACATTCTAGTTTAATTCACAGAAAAGAGTTTGTAAGTACAGAGCTTTGCCATCAGTCCAGTAGTATAATTTTTAAAAATTATTTCTAGGAAATATTCACATCACAGCACAAAGGCAAACACATTTGTGTTCTCCTCTTATTTTTAATGTACTGATCCTTTAAAATAAATTGTTATATTCACTTCAATCTAGTGATTACTTTCAAATTTCGTAGCTTTTTTGAAATTAATTTTGTTAGATGTTAGAAAAGTTTTAACTTGATTGTATATTTTGTATATATGAATTTATTTGGAGACTGACAACTTCTTTTTCTGATTTATTTGCACTCTCAAATTTTCTTCAAATTAATGTAATAGAATTCATTATGATAAAATCATAATCATATAAATAGTATCTTTTTGGAACACTGTTACTTCCTGGCGCTTTACAAATATTATATTTAATTCTCACAGCAAGCTGCAAATTAGATATTATTAGCTCTATTTTAGAGGTGAGGAAACTAAAACTTACAGAAGCTAAACGACTTAACCACTACATAAATGATAAGACAAATGTCTGGCTCCAAAACCTGCATTGTTACTTCCCTCCACTTTCTTCAGAAAACATTTGCTTTCTTTGTGGCTATATTTGAGAGTGAAGTTACATTAGAGTTTTATTTGTACAGCTTCTGTGTTCCACCATGAAAGTGACACTCTGAGGCAATGTTATGTGTTCATTTAATTATTATATCATTTAGAATTCTATCTCAAAAATGAAAGATTATTGCACAATTTAAAAATTGTTTTCTGCCCCTTATCTCTAGGTCATTAAACTGAATAAATTTGTTAAAGTTAGTTTACCATATCAGATGATAGTAACTACATTAATATTGTGTATGTCACGTTCATATTATATGTGTTTGGGAATGCATACAATCATCCCCACTTTTAGGGTGTAATTTTATTGATGGTAGAGTTGGTAATGGAGGGGAAGGTTTACATTAGGGTGGCAGAGATGATAGTTGAAATCATTGTCTCTGCTCAAATTTAGTTTTGCTTAAACGCTGATTAGCTCATGCAGGTTGCAATGAGCTAATCTGGAGCTTCTGTCACCCGATTTGATGATAGAATCCAAGCTAACATTTGTGTTCATTTTTATTTTCTCTAGAGAACTGTGAGCATCACGAAACAGTACATGTGTCCTATGCTTTCATGGTATTTAAACCTTCACTGCATGACAAAAGTTGGCATCATTAATGCTATTACACATTTGTGAATTTTTCTATCACTTGTGGATAGAAGCAGTAATTATAACATTGAAGTACAGTTGGTGACCTAGGAGTTTTTTTTCAAATTTATATTCTCTCAACAGCTGCCTAGAAAGGCTTCTGAATTTAAAGGCAACACCGTAAATGATGATGCAGCCTTCATTTCTAGGTTTCACGTTAGGGAAAGTGCGTCCTGGGGTGATAATCAGATGTGATGTCTCTTGTAGAAAGGGAAGGAATGACACTTACAGGCAGAGATATATTTAAACATTTAATACAAAGAAATGGAGATGATTTTTTACACAATCAAAAATGCATCACACTTGGAACAGTTTAATTAGAAACTTATAATAGACAATCCAAATATCCCCAAACCAGGTGAGTTAAGATTACATTCAAAACAAAGACGTGACAAGTTGGCATTTTCATTCTCCTGCTTTAAGCAAGAAAAATTTCCACCAGGATTTCTGACCTTAACATAAGCCTCAATATAGAATACAATTCAAATACTGTCATTTCTTGAAGATTTTCAATTATTTTCAGGTGAGGAGAGGTTAAAGGTTTTCTTCTTGGTACCCTGTTCCCAAATAACTCATACTCTTCCTCCCCTGAAAAATAGAAAAGAGAGTGTAACTTTTTAAAAGTAGTTGAGAGGAGAAAAAAGGTCAAAGTGATGGAGGGAGAGGATGGGAGTGACAGAGGAAGGGAAGGAGGTGGAAGAAGAGAAGGTACATGTCTTCGTAGATAGACAAGAAATGGATGGTTGTAGGAAGAAAGGAAGGAGAAGGAAAATGAGAAGAAAGAAACAAGGGAAAAATCTTTAAGGGAGAAGAAAAGGGAAAAACAGATGAAAAGTTTTTAAAAACAAGTTGTTAGTATTTGGGATTAAAAATAATTTTATAATATTTAAATGAGTTAAATCGACAACATTTCTATAATTGGGTTGAATAAACAATAGTTGGTGCTAAATCGATTAAGATTATGTATGTTCTTATTGTTAAAAACCTGCAGGCAACAAGATACAGTAGAATATAAACTCATTTTATAAAGGACATTCTCCTTTTTAAAATTATTTTTCAATGTTTCATTGTCAGTGCTGTGTCTTCACTCCCTTTGACCTTATTCCTTAATGTACTTGTTTAATTAGCTTGCACACATTGAAAGGTACATAGTATCCGGGTTATAGCTGAGAGGAATGGTAAAGTATGCTAATAATGGTAACCTAATAAGTAATTAGGATAGCAAAAAAAAGAACCAAAACCCAACTAGTTTTGACCTCTTACCTTGAAATGGATCTAATCTAGCTCAGATAGAAAGTAAGGTTAACACTGCATTCTTTTAATTTTTTTTTTTGCTTGATTGTTTCATTGTTTTCCAGGGCTATTTAAAATTTTGTCTACTGAGGTCATGTTTATTATCTTCTTATATTACAACAAGGTTAGTAAATGTTTTATGTAAAAAAAAGTATGTTTTTACATTGAAATGTAGGTGTCACAATAAACCGTATTTGTTGTGTGTCACTGAAATATGTGTGTCTGAGATAGTGAGGACTGAGTATCCCTAAATCCATACAGACGGCCTGTAGTCACTAAGATTCCTAAGAAATGAATGTGCTTTATTTTCACTCAGGGTCTTTGAACTCTGCTTGGTCCTTTTCCCTGGTAGGATAGTTTGAGTCATAAGCAAGCACAATGTTCCTGTTTGCTTAAACTAGAAACAGACCTAAAATACCTATACTAGGTACCTCTCTCTAACCAGATGGGTCCACCTGATACGTAATGGTCTTCAAAGATAATGGGAGAGATGCCTTCTCCCAAAAGGAAGGAGTCCGGGGCCCTTTCTTATCTGTTGGGCTCTGTGAGAGATCCCAGGGAAATAAAGAGGATCCCATATAGAAATAGGGAACCAAGAGATGTTCTCACTCAAAGACCTACAAGACCAATTGAGAGAGTTCCGGTACAAGAGGCATTCATTGCTATTCTTTCTCCTAACGCGTAGTCTAGGGTTACCTTTGATCTGATTATTGCTGCTTCTCATCCTGATGAAATAGGAGAAGGGATAGACTTTGGGCTTCCTCTGGAGCTTAGGCATTTTGTAATCAATCCTCTTTAATAGTTTTTCTCTGCTGTAGTTGCTATTGACTTGAATTTAATAGGCAAGTAAGGTCTATCTACATAAATTAATACAAGGGAGATCTCTATCTCTGGGTTTTATAGCCACAACAACGATATCCACTGAGCAGAAATGAACTAACATTCTGAAATGATAGCTATACATATCTCACTGGTAATGTAGATTGAGAGGCAATATATATATTCATTTTTCCATTGAAGTCATTTATTTATCCAGCAAATTTTTCTTGAATGCTTTCTCTTTAGAAAACATTGTGATATGTTGGGGATACTATGGTGAAAAAAAAAAGACAGTCTTCATCCTCATAAAACTTATAGTCTGGTGGACTACACAGCTGTTAATAAAAATAAAAACATGTGAGATCGCAACAGTGAGAAGTATGAGAAAGGAGAGGTAAGTGATGTTGAGTCTGAATCAGGAGATAAAACTTTGTCAGGGAGACAAAGGATATACAACACTTGGCTCAAGTTTTGAAAAATTACTTGACATTAACTAATTGAAGTGAGAAAATAATAGCATTATAAAAAAAGGAAGGAACAGCAAGTGCAAAAACTGAAATTAGAACATAGTGAAATAAGGAAATAGAGGCTGAGATAGAGTGAGGAAATGTCAGGTGAGATTGGGCTAGAAAAAAAATGCCATTTCGATGACGATACTGGATTTGAGAAACAGAAACTGACCTAGCCAAGAAGCTGAAAATTAGTATATAGCAAGGAAATTGAGTAGTTCTTGTCAAAATAAGACAGAAGGAAAAAGCTTAGAAAACCAGAAAACTAGCCTTCAGGTAAAACATAACCAAAGTCAGGGGCTCGGGAACAGCTGATTAGGATGTACCCGAGGCACCACCCCTCCTGTCACCCTGACCCCACTGCCACTGAACTTTCAGTGTCACTACCACCATGAGACTCTCTGTGCCACCACTGTGAACAATGTCTTATTCGCCCTTGTATCTTTGGGACATGGATTAAACGTCTAATTAGCTGAGCCTAGGCCATTTGCATGTTCTTGAAGCCAAGAGGAAGGAAAAAGAAATTTCTTGCCCTTTCGTATCCTGTGATGGGAGATAAGGCTTCTTCCTAACAATCTCATACACTGTGAAGACATAATAGCAGTGATTAGAAGATTGGCAGCAAAACAAACAAGAAAAATAATTACTGCCCTCCACATTGTATCTTATTGGTCCCCAACAGCCAAGTACAGCACTCTTTCCCCCCACATATAAATATTTATATTCTCACCTAATATACTGTATCCATACCTCATACAACCACAACATGCAACCCCAATTCTTGACATATATTGGATTCAACTCCAAGTTCAGGAGCTTTGGATGCAGGTTAGTATTTTGCTGGTTCTGTCACAATTGTCTCGTAATATTCTGCAGCTGAAGGATTAAATTGGAATATTCACCTTTGAAGACATACCAAAATCTTTCTAATGATGCTGGTATTGTTGGTAGAAGTCATGATGATAGAAGACATTCAATAAATACAGAAATAAAAATTCTGGCAGAAATACGACAGGCAGAGAAGTCAAATATAAATAAAGAATAATATTTTTCTATTAAAAAATAACTTTCTCCTCTATCCATGAAGAAAAGGATCCCATGTAATCAAACTGCCATTGAGAGGCTGAATGCTAGTATAGAGTGTGATAAAATATTGGGGGCCCCAAATTGGTCATTGCTACTGGAAAGTTAGGTCAAAAAATTGTGGTAGCTGGGTCATCACTGGTGAAGTAAAGTCCTTGTTTGAACGCAAACATAGCTTACATGCTTGCTGTTATTGTTCTTTTTTTATGAGCTCATTTGACACATGGGCTAATAGGGGAAGGTAGCTGTATGACATCCAGGAAACAGATAATTTTGTCTAATTTTGCTTCTGAAAAGTGGGTTCAGATTTCACGTTACACAAACATCTGCACATCCTTCTGGGTACATGCCGTAGTCTATCCGGTTATATTACATCTTACCAAACTTTCTTATCACGAATTTTCCAAATTTATCTCATCCAATTCTCTGAATATCTGGCCAAAACATTGATTCAAGGCAATTGGTGATAATTCTTGCCTGTGCTATCTTTATTTCCTGGAAAAGTGGACAATAACTTACGTTGCTCAGATTCTAACCAAAGGCAGGACTTCCCTATTTCTCTTCTGCACAGTCCCTCAGAATCACCCTCAATCTAATAGTTGAGCAGGCCATTACCGGATGGGTCAACATATCATGATGAGCCGGATCCATTATGGAAACACACTGCAAGTGATGCTCTGCCTAATTAAAAGAGGTGCTGTTTCTTAGAACTAAAATAAGAACAGCACGTTCAGAATTTATAGGGGCACACGTATGCAACCTTATTTGGTATACCTGTACATATCATTTGTAAACCAGGTACAACTTTTCCCCTCTTCTGTCAGCTCAACACAGGAGACTTACCTTAAGGTCACAGATAGAGATTGAGGGAGGGGCGTCAGTAAGATACAAGTATGCAAATGGAGAATGAGAGTCACCTGCTCCTGCAAATTATTTGTGCCTGCAGGGCCTCCCCCAGCCAAAAAACTGATTATAACACTCAACCTAATAGCTGCTAGTGGCTAGGCGTGCTCAATGTGTTTGATTAGATCAATTAGACTATACTATGTTCATGAAGGGGACCCCAGCTTTCCTGGTTTCCTGATATCTCATTATCAGGTTTATGCCTCCATAGGGGTCAAGAGCTACTTCTCAGAGGGAGAGCAGTAACTTGCTTAAGAAGACATAGTTCTGCTACAAAACTCTAGGGATTATAGTGGCTATCTATAGAATTTATAACACCAGCACACTTATTTTCTCCAAAGTCTAGAGATCCATCAATTATAATTTGTTTTATTGATAGAGGTGTAAGAGACAATAACTTGCTCTTTTTCTTGGAGGAAATATCCCAGTTCTTCAGGTCACTGCAACTGATAAATTAACTGAATAACCCTTTTATTTTCTGATAATTTAATTTACATTCTCCAGACATGTGTATATTATCAAGCAATCTAGGATGCCTGTGCTTCTTAAACTTTAGGATATACCAGCATGAAATCATCGGTGTAAGAGATCAAAAAAAGTTCCATAGACACTTCAGTCTGGATATGACCCAACGCTGTGGAACTGATGTGTTCAAGAGTTATAACCTGGAAGGGAGACCGCTCTTCTTGTCAGGTAAAAGCAAACATCAATTTACAGGAATAAGAAAATAATTCTCCAGCTCACTATGCTGCATAGGATGTAAAAATCCCTGTATTAAATTGCTCCAGTAAGAAGACCATATCTGGAACAACGTATGTAATTGGAGACACTAACCCATGGAACTTACAACACGCTCCTCTCCCTTCCCTCAAGAACTTTCTGTCTTCCATGAATCCAGTCAAGAAAGTTAAGCTAAGTAAAGATGACCACTCCTGCGTCTCTGAATTGTGTGATAGTGGCACCAATCAATGCAATCTTCCAGGAACATGCTCATTTGCTATTTGATTTCCTATTTAGGTAGGGAGAAGGTCATAAGTGTCATTCGGTCCTCCCTTCAGTTCTAAAACTGACCTCACAAATTAGGAAGTCATTAAGAAGATCGTAAAAGAAGCTAAACAAATTTGTTTCTACTACATAATCAAGAACTCAGAGAGTAACTAGATAAATTCAGATTCCTCCTGAGTTTAACATGAAGTAAATTTTCATCAAAATGCTATGTAATGGGACATCTGTTAGTAATGGGACATCTGACCAGTAAGCTCCAGTGATCTTGTAGAGATCTAGCAGTTAATGTTAGTCACAACCGGTGCTCGTCTACAAATTATTTAGTGTTTCACTCTGATAGTGTGTCTTAAATAAGTTGAGATCTCTTTAAAAAGGCTAGGAGGAAGATTCACAGAGGCTACTTGTGAAATAACTGTGCGGTTCTTCTTAGGGAGTGTCTGGCCTCTATTTCATTAAAGGGGCTGAAGGTATGTGAACTGACCTGGGAACTGGATTTGGATGAGGAATTCTGGCTGCTACACTTGCTCAAGTCATGACCATTGTAACTGGATGTGTTCCCCCTCATACAAATCTAGTGGACTCTTGCTGGGCTGCTTGTTGATTTTTGTCCTAGGAATACTATGGTCGATTATTCACAACTGGGAGAAGCAAAATGCCTGCTTTTACTTACTTTTTTTTACTCAGAATGTTTCTATCTGTAATTTCATATTTAAACCTCTCTTCACTGCTCTGATACGTTTATATTCTGCCATCATCATATTTCCACTTACTGCCAGTAAAGATGATATTTACCTTTTACTCCTTCTGGAAGGAAGGGTCACTTTCTCGTTAAGAAGATCCAGATAACAAGGAATTCCTTATGGGGCAGAAACAGTGAACATTCTACTCTGGTCATAGGTTCTGAGGGTGTTGTTCCCTTTTAACCATTTCATGCCTGAAATCACAGTAGTTTCGCGTTGTCTTGGTAAAGTCTCACAAAATCCCTATCCTTCATAAAACTCACAGCTAGTGGAAAGAAAGCTAAGTTACAGAGAAGCTGTATAGACGTGGAATCACTGTTTTGTTCTCTGCTGAACTAGCACAGGCTCCCTAGTGGCAAAATTTATGATTAAGCAGGTGGAAATTATTGGCTTAATTGCTCTGCACCCCCTAGATTCATCTGTAATTATCTTCATTCTGTTTTCTTCATACCTTTGATATTTTGTGTATACTTTTTTCTCTAGGACTTCCCTGCATTACCATGAAAGAAGTCAGCATCATATTTGCATTAGTGTTGCCCAAAATTTGTTTAGTAATGTTATATGTGATAGAATAATAAATCCCCTTCAAACCTCTAAATTGGAAGCATAAAGGGATGTGATGGTAGAGGAAGGAGCCCTAGATGGAGAATTAACAGTCTAAATTCAAGTTCCAACTCTGCTTTCCGTTATTGTTATCTCACATACATGATTTAATCCCTTCTGATTCTCAGTTTTCTCATCCATAGATATGAATACTAATACCTCTTTTACTGGTCTCTTATAGGAAATAAATGAGACACTATTTGTGAAAGTGCTTTGTAAATTATAAATCACTATAAAATATGATGATATTTTGTGTAGCACAGATTGATTTTTTTGGTGCTTTGGAGTTTATTGGGAAAGTTTATTTCTGCAAAATAGCTATTTTATAATAACCTACCTTTGATACTAACATAACAGGCAAGCTTACCTGGCAGAGACAAATTACAAAATATCTCAAATGAAAACAGTTCCAATTTAATGTATTTTGTTGATCTCATCCTTATCTTATACCTCTTGACTTTTGAATCCATAATAATATTTCATCTTCAGATTAAATATAAGGAATCTTATCCTTGTTTGAGAGAGGAAAGAATTCAGAAACAAAAGAAAAATATTTAACCTATGTTTTACTTGTGTTCCTTTTTATGCAATAAATAATCAAAGTTTTGCAAGAATTAGAGTCATTCCAAAGTAAACACATGTCTTTGCTTTGTAGCTACTTTCTTCTCAAAATTGGTTCGTTACTGTGTTAATCGTTTATACCAAACTGGAGAATATATTTGTTCAAATTAGATGTTTTATATTTTAAAAAGCATGTTTTATATGATACTAAAATGAATTTAAAATAATCTATGTGATAAAAAACATGTACAATTCAATTCTGTTTCTATGTTTAATAAACATTTTTATTTGAGAGTAACCTCAAAAAGAAATAACAAGCATCAATTGTGTTTAAAAACAGCATTGTTTTTAACAACCCAGACACATATTAGTCTTTGATGAATTTTAAGTATGTGGTAAAAAACCCAAATACACATACACATATGTATTTAAGTGTTCAGTTATAATCAAAGAGTCATGTGTAGTCGACATTGTGTTACCTCTTCAATAACACCCAACCTCTCTTGTTGGCTGAGAATAAGGGCATTGAATTAGAACCACCAGTGATCATGGCCCAGGTCCAAACTTGGCCCCTCACGATTCTAAGCCAATCTTCTTCCTAAGCACTTAGTTCGGAAACCATGCCTAAGCCAAAGTTGCCTTGTATACTCCTGGCAACAGGAATTGGCATGTGACCCAGTTAATATCAATAAGACCCCACAAAAAGATAGGGTAATTTTTGCCATCTTAAATAACTAGATCCAGCAACACTAGGGCATGATATAATTTACAAGAAGTCAACTAAAATGTTATAAGAGAGAAGAAATACCTTTAAGGATGGAAGTATGTATAGACTCAAAAATAAATAAGACAGAACAACAATTTCAACTGAGATACCAGTTTGATGAGTAAATATGATGAATGAATAAATGTTGAACATTTTTAAAAATCAAAAATCTAGAAAAATGTTTAAAAAATAACAAATTCTCCAAGTGATTTTTAGTTATTCATTTAACATTTATTGAGCAAGTACTCTAAGTTGTGCCCAAAAGAACAGGGCCCACCTTGAAGGACATAGTAGTCTGCTTGGATAATTTAACATTGCAAGGTGTGATAAGTGTTACTATAAGAAAGGGCCTCAAGC
The DNA here is from genome assembly GCA_031878705.1 of Tapirus indicus. NCBI lineage: Eukaryota > Metazoa > Chordata > Mammalia > Perissodactyla > Tapiridae > Tapirus > Tapirus indicus. Next base: position 22,801,209 of record CM062939.1, on the reverse strand, counting down.
CATTATAGAAGAATAAAGAAGGATTTTCTGCCTGCAAGGGGAAAGAAGCAGCAGAAAATATTTTAAAAGGAAGAAATTTGATTTTAATTATGAATTTTGAAGAGGTGAGATTGATTGTCATATGGAATTGTTGAAGAAAAACATTACAAGAAGATCTTACAATGTGGGTAGCAACCAGAGCAGTGACACATAATGATTTCTGATATTGGCAAATGGTTTGCTCTGACTGGATAGGATGCTGTGGTGCAATTAAGGGAATTGAACCTGGCAGGGTAGGGCAAGAGCCACTTCATGAGCAAGTTATTATTTTAACCCGAATTTCATAGTGTTCCAGTGGATGTTTTAAGCAGAAGTGGGACCTTGCCAGATTTAGTTTTGAAAAGTGCATAACGATGAGCATCTAGTAGAGGAAGTAAAATACAAGAGATTAGTTAGGAGGTGATCATTTACCATGCTGTAGATAATAGATGTATGAACTAGGTTAAAAACTCAGAACTCTGGAAAATATTCAGACTTCACCCAAGCTCTTCCTGGGTGTGAAACAGAAAAAGGGAATTAGGGGAGATAAGGAAGTGCTCTATAAGCATGCAGAGAAATGGCAAGTTTGTTTCAATACAACATTAAAAGGCAAACCTTTAGTTACTAAAATGGTACCTTTCCTCTTTCCTCCACCTTGTGGCCCCTTACCACACTAGCTCATGGACTCTCCTCTCCACTGTTCAGCTCCATTTTGTCTTTTTGTCACCTACTAGGTGCCTCAGAAACTCAAAGGTGGGTTTGAAAGCAGTTAACAATTTTTTCAAGTTGTTTCTTTTCCTTTTGTATGTTAGGGAGATCAAACCACCAGCCATCCTGAAACTGACCAAGCCTCACCACAGAGCTACGCCCGTGACCTTTGCCTTATTTTTAATGCAAACGTCTCTCCAGAAGGAGCTTAGGCCTCATTATGTGGAAGCACATTCTCCAACTGAGGCTATGCAGGCAAATACCCGCCTCCCTCTTTTGAATATTCATTTCCCATCCAAAATAAAACGTCCTGCTTCCCTCTGTTTGGGAATGCCATGACTTTGGAAATGATTCCTCATGGCCTCCTGTTTGCTGCAAATACACTTTACTTTGTGAGACAATTTCCACTGGTGTAGAGCCTTATTTAACTCACCAGGAGGCGGGCCCACTTGGTTCGTTAACATTTTCTGATATTTTTTTTCTTGATGCAATAGCAATATGTGATTTTAAAACGTAGCAATTTTCTAGCGTTCCTAGATATTTGTAATGCGAGGTTTTCAGGTTATAATAGTCTGGACTGACATATTGCTACAACCCACTCCCCAATTATTCTCCAAATCACTACAGTCTCTGGAAATTCCACAGCTCCAGTGAAACTGCTTTTGTCAAGGTCATTGATTATTTCTACTTTAACCAAATCCAATGTATATTTTTCAAATTTTTCTTATATTTGACTAGTTGGTAGTATTTGACAGGGTTGACCATACCCTCACTCTTAGAAATCTACTCCTGGCTTTTGTGGTAGTTTCCTCTTCAGGTATCCTTCTTGCCTCACTGACCATCATTCTTAGACTTTCCTGGCATCTCTTTTCTATAAATGATGCAGTTTCTCAGATCCTAGGTATTCTCATCTCTATTTTGCTTCTCTGTCATCACTTGAGAGTGATCTCGTTCACTTAAATACCATCTATACATTTTCACATGTATAGCTACAGCCAAGATATTTTCACTGTGCTTTTGATATTTCCACTTGGATAGCTGATAGACTTCTAAACTTAGCCCATCCAAAATTGAAATCTTTATTTTTTTTTGTCCTTTAAAGTCTCATCTTTCTCTAAGTCTCAAGAACTGGAATAACCATTTCCCCAGTTATTAAAGCCAGAAACTTTAGAGATATCTTAAATGTTGACTTTTTTCTTATCTCCAATATCCAATCAATAGTTCTTGGCCAAAAAATATATCTCAAAAGTAGCCATTCTTAACAACCACCTTTTTACTCACTTAGACAACCCCATTAACCTAACAGCTCTTCTTACGTACGTATTTTCTCTCCTCCCATCTATTTTGTACATAGAACCTACTGGGAAAATAAAATGCTTTATTATCTATTCACTTCTTTCCTTCAATGATTTCCAAAGCATCTGTAATGAAATACAAACCCTTTCGGTGATAAGAAGCACTGCATAATCTGCTTTGCACTTAACGCATCCAGCTTCATTCTCTGTCTTTGCTGTCTGTAGTCAAGGCACACAGTCATCTGTCATTCCTACCACACCCAATCCTCTTTCTTAACCCTTGTGTTTTTCAATTTATGTCTCTATGCCTAGAATAATATTCTTCCATCTCTTTATATGGTTTTTCTCTTTCTTAATGTTCCAGCTCATTCATGCATCACCTCTTCAGTCAACCCAACACAAGAAAGTACTGCTTCTACTCTCCATCATAGCACCTTGTTATTTTCCTGATTAACATTGCTTCTCACTTGTCATCATTGCATTATGTGTCTGTTTACTTGGTTAATGTCTGTTTCCCCACTGAAATGTATCAAAGATAAATGGAACCAGACATTTATTTAAGATGACAAGACAGATTTTATTCTGACTACTGCAGTAGGAGGGAGAGATTCCAGTATAAGCTAAGACTGAGCTCATCTCCACTGAAACAAATAGTGAGAGGCTTTTTAAATGCTGGGGTGTGTTAAAGGAAAAGGACTGAAGGCCTTTAGGAGAAAGGGAAGAGTGGAGGGGGGAAAGAAGAGGTTAGTCAATGTGATTAGGCCATCTGTGTTTGCTAATTGACTCTTACTGAAGTTAGGCTTCTATTCTGCCACAGAGATAGCAGCATAGGGGATCTATCTTTCTTGATGATTACATTTCAAAGGGATGGCTCCCAGGTCCATGAGAATGGCATTTCTGGATTGCAGAAGATTTACATCTCTATGGAGCAGAAAAAGGAATGCAAGTTTTCTAAAGTAAATGCTCTATGAAAAGGGAAGTCAGAGGTTTACAGTCAGGTTTTGGCTGGAAAAAATAGGAAATTCTTTTGGAAGTGTTACACTTTCTCAGGGAGGCATTTTAAGGGAGCTAGGGTTATCCTCAGGACAAGGCGTTGAGCTGAAAGTAGTCATGCTAAAGTTTGGCCAAGTCTCAGGTGTGTGTGGGGGAGGGGGTGTTGGGTGGAGTCATTTGTGTCAAGAGTTTGCAGTTCTTTTTTGTTCAAGAGAAAGAGTGGATCTCGTGTTCATAGAACAATTATTAATTGTCATGTCAAGGTCCTTTGAGAAGGGTCCAGTCATTGCTTCCAACCAATCTGCAGTTCAGGATGGGTCAAAGTGTTAGATGAAGCAACTGAGGAAGCCTACTAATATCATCGGTGCCACAACTCTTCTATAGGGGCAGTGATGCACTCAAGAGAAAAAAGCTTCATCATTAGGACTAATATAAAGAAGCCAAGCCCCTTAAGGAATCCAGTAAGTCAAAGAAACCATTTTAAAAGACGATCAAACTGGTCATTTTCTGGAGGAGTAAGTTATGTTGGCTGCTTCTCGGGCTTGCACCTCTGCTGCAACTATTTCTTGACAAATTTCTTTATGACTGTCATTTACAAATATGTAGCATTGGGAACTTACAAGTGCATAGGCACCTCTCTGAGATGCCGGTAAGTAAACCAAGGCAAGCTTGTTTTATAGTCATTTTGTAAAGCTCAAATATTTCATGGGTTAATGAAAAAACAGTTTGTCCTCAGTTAGAGATAGACTCTTCCAGTTCTAGGGCTAACTTTTTAACACCCTTTGTAATCTTATAGTGTATCTCGCAGCACAGGAGAGGGCTGAAACAATGGCAGAGGGTAAGATATTGAGAATAGAGCATCCTGTGAGTTTGACCTGAGTTAGGGCTTTCTCCAGGACTGTTTAAGGCTACTCTAATCTAGCAATGGAGGGTGTTTCCAAGACCAGAGGTTCTGCAGCCTCTCATCTTTCTAGTTTTCCCTTAGGAAGTTCGTCTTAGCCATTTGAGGGACAGCGTAAGCCATGTAATGGGGGCCAGTCTGGTGGACTGAAAGTACTTTGTGTGCTTTATGACTGCATACACAATAATATCCCTTAAGAGCGTAATAGGGTTGGTTGCTACCTCTAGTGGTTGTAACAGAATCTTGAAGGGCTAATTGGGGGCAGGCTCCGAAGGGAGGGTCATACCATCATCTCCTGACTGATTGGGTATTTTGGTCCCATTTAACTAGCAATTTGTTTTGCCTGTATCCTGTATCAAATAAATGATATTGACATCACAGGAGCATTGAAGGAGAATGGTAGCCCTAAAGGGAGTTTGGCCATTACAACAAGTTCCAGTTTCATGCAAATAGCGACATGGAGAATTTACTGTGTCCCACAGGTGACTATATTCATTAGACTGATTTCTAGTAAAACACCACATTCTTTGGATTAAAGAGGCCACATTATTGTCCCAGTTTTGAGAGCCTTTAAGATATGGTTTTGTATTATTCCAAAAGGGAGACTTACCTAGTTGGATGTATTTAGTGTTTCCTGCCAGAGCCACATCTAAAAGCATGCGAGGATAAATTATTAAGGGAATACCAGTTCTAGGGCTGAGGGGGAGGTGAGAGCAAACGGCTAAGAGAACGAGGTCTCAATAGGAAACCACATTATGGTCTCAATAGGAAAGCACAGGCAGAGTGAGATGAGGAGGAAATAGATGGGGATCATGGCAGAGGACTGGGATATATTTAGGGCAAGGAGGAAGAGTCATTAGAAATGGAGACAAGGTGTTGTGCTGGATGCAGGAGTAGTAGGAGAATGCTTAGTTAGATGGCAAGGATGAAAAGGTAGGAGACAAAGATGGGGACTCCAGGGGGTCTTGTTCTGTAACCTTGGGCAGAAGCTGGCTGCTTTGTGATGTCATCTATTTATTCTGTAGTTTTTAGGATGGCTTTCTGCCTCTGGCTGTAGTTGACTTCTGGAAGCTCTTGACAGAGCTCACTTTGAGGACTCCAATTGGAGTGCTCTTCCAGTCTAAGGAGTTCTTGTATTTCTTGAGCTGTGAAAAGTGGATCCAAAGTTGAACACTCTGCATTTTAATAGCAGTGCTAGCAATGAGTAAAACAGTGTAAGGTCCTTTCCATCTGGGTTCAAGGTTAGTTTTCCAATGGTGGCATTTCCAAAATACCAGATCTCCTGCTTGTAAATCATGTAAGGGCTCATCGGGGAATTTGAGGGGAAAGACAGCCTTGACTTCTTGTTGATTATAGTTAATTAATCCCTGACCCCATCTTTCAGAGTTAGTTAAATTGGAATCTTCTATTAGCCAGAATGAGTAGAGCATTCTCGTGGATCTTCCTACAATGATTTCAAAGGGAGGATAGCCTATGAGAAGGTCGGAGTGAGGATCTTAGAGTCATAAGGATGACGAATAGCACTTGTGATCATGGTAAATTCAATTCTTCAAACAGTTCAGCCAGTTTGGTCTTGAGGATGTCATTGGTTCTTTTGTATGGTGCTTGATGATGGTAAGTTTTTGACTAAGTCATTTTGCCTTTTCAATTTCCTACATAATGTTGCCAGTGAAATGTCACCTTCTGTCAGTAGAGATGGTAGAGGGGATCCCCAGAGTGGGGAAAATTTGTTCTAGGAAAACTTTGGTGACTGATGTTGAGGAGATGTTTCAATAGGACAAAGTCTCTAACCATTTAGAAAACATGCAGGTTAGAGTGGAACCATATTAGAGACATGTACGTATTGGAGATTTTTTTGGCCACAAAGAGGAAAGAATTTTGTCTGTTGATTTAAGTCCTTAGTTAAACCAGTGCTAGGTTGAATGGAGCAGAGGAATTTGGTGGAAGTAAGACAAAGCCATTAAGGGACATAGGCATGAAAGGGAGGAGTTGGGGACCTGTAGAAGGAGTCCTTTGTGGGGGGGTATAATAAATTTTGATACCCCAATTCATGAGACGATCCCTTCTTAACAGATTTACTGTAATAGTACCACTGAGAAGGAAGTTGTGCTGAGCTTTAACAGATTCCATAGGAGGCTGAAAAAGAGGCAGATCATGAGGTAAACTATCAAAATCTGTCACTGGTAAAGTTTTGCGACTCCAATGAAGGGAGACAGGAAATGAGGTGGTGGTAAAGGTAGAACATAATGCTCCAGTATTGATGAGAAATATGATGGAGTGCCCTTCAACTTTTAGAGTTATTTCCCCTTGTGAGTTTAGTGACAGTTGAAAGCATTGGACATTTCTATCCTTGGAGGAGGATCAATAATTTTCTTGTGAAGTGGTGGGGACTTCAGGTTTTTTTCTCTCCTTTTGAGGGTCCTTTTTCCTTATTATTTTGTGAATGTTGCAATCGATGGGAGCCCACAGTTCTGGAGCTTGCTGTAGAATAAATTTTTCAGGTTTTTCTAACCCTTGGTCTTGCTTGGGAGCAACTAGCAGCTGCACCCTGGGCCATCTGCAGGAGATGGGGGTCATGGTGAACGTTATGCTCATAGGGAGCTGAGGGGCTGGAGGTGAAATTAGTGGAGGGCATTCTGAGAGAGAAGGATGCAGGGGAAAACTAGGAGGGGAATATGGGGGTACTGTGGGGGCTATAGGGCACTTACTGGGTCAGCCATTTTCCTGAAGACACTGTTTAAGAGCCTTGACAGTTTGAATTATTTAGTCATTTTTTGGCTTTCTCATAGGAGGTGAAGTAAGCAGACCACTGTACATCCAAGACTTTTGTTCTCTTTTTCTCTAGGGTTCCTCTTAAGTCACTAATATGGAGATATTTCAGGAACCCCAGAAAGGCTATTGTACCTCAAGAGGGTCTTTACTAAAGTTTTGCCAGCAAGAAAGAAAGTGGCTAGAATTAGGGCTGTAGTGGTAAAGTTTTCATGTTCTTAACTAATGATATTTTGCAAACAAAGAAGCCTGGGCCTCTAACCCCGCTCCTAGAGTATGCTCAGAAACTTAAGAATCAAAATCTGTCCTCATGTTGCTTCAACAGACGTCTGTCTAGGACACTAGATCAGGAGTAGAACTCACCACCAGATACACAAATGAGCAAGCAGACAAAGGTCTCAATGAGTGCTGGGAGGTCCAGTTGTTGTGTCCCAGATAGGAACCCAGGTGGTTCCTATCCAGATCTGAGTCACAGCACCAAGAAACTGACAAAGAGAAACAGCAAGGCATTTGTCAAAGGTGGCTAGACAGATTTTATTTGGACTCCTGCAGTAAGGGAGAGAGATTCCAGTATAAACTGAGCTCAACTCTGCTAAAACAAAAGGTGGGAAGCTTTTAAAGTGCTGGGGTGGGCTAAAGGAAAAGTACTGAGGGACATTGTTGATGACTACATTTCAAAGGGATGGCTCCCAGGTCCTTGAGAAAGACATTTCTGAGTTGTAAAAGCTTTACATTTCAAAGGAGCAGAAAAAGGATTTACAATTGCAAGTTTTCTAAAGTAAATGCTCTAAGAAAAGGGAGGTCAGAGACCTACAGGTTTTGGCAGGAACAAACAGTAAATACTGTTGGCAGCATTGAACTTTCTCATAAAGGATGCTGGGGTCATCCCAGGGATACAACCTTGAGCTGAAAAAGCCATGCTAGAATTTGGTCTCTTAGACTCTATATGTGGGATGTGTGTGTGTGGGGGGGGTGTTGGATGGAGTCATTTGCACCAAGAGTTTGTAGTTCTCAGATGTAAGCTGCAGGATAAGGGACTCATTGACTATCTTTTCCTTTATAGTCACTAGAACTAATTCTTATTTTATTGAGTCAATGAAGGACTAAAACACATTAATCCAGAAGGCCCCAAATTCTTAAAACGTGCTAGAGTAAATTGCCAAGAATAGGTATGATATACAATTGTTTAATTTGAAATTAGTGGTACTGAAATACTTAACAAATTACATAATACATCCCTATTTTAAATTTTCTTTAAAGTTAATTGTATCAATTGAAAATATTTTATTTTTGCTCATAAAATTTATTATCCTTTTACTCTGCTTGATCTCTTCCTGATAAGAGAGAAACATTAACAAATAGAGTAGCTGAATTCAAGAATAAAACAGTAGCTGTTTGTAATCAGCTGGAACTATGCAAAACATTTAAGGACAAAATTTATAGCCTTGCAGTTTTATTTTTTGACATTATTTTCAGATTTTAACAAAATGTCTGAAGGTATATTTAGTAGATTTATATTGTTTTTGCATTTTTCTCTATGTACACTTTAATTCATTTAATGGATGTTATTTAAAAAGTACTTAGCAGTACCTCTTAAATGTGTAGTATAATATTCCACACTTTGAAGAAACTTCAAGAAATGTTCAAAATGCCAAGAAGAGACAATTTTACTCATTGCTAAATATACTACTGTTTGAATGACTTCATAAGTAACAGTTCTATTCTATTTTATTCTAAATTCTCTTATTCTCTTTGACAGATATTTACTGAACACCTCTTAGGAGATAATAGTTTCTGCACCAATGTTTTTCTTCCTTTGGGAAGAAGATCTAGATTCAAAGTCAATGTATTTACTGTCTTTTTTACTTTGGGCCCCCAAATCCAAGAGATTTGTATAGTACCAGGAGCCTTGAAAGAACATACAAAGGTTCTTTTCTTGTAAAATCTCTTATGAATTACAAATACTGACAAGAATTTATCAGCACAGCGTTAAGTTGCCCATTGAAGTCTGCCAGCTTAAATCAGTACTCTTGTTCTCTATCAGTCTTCTCTGTTTCAGTTCCTAATACGTCATAGATCTCCAAAGGAAGGAGGTTGTAGAAGATACCTTGAGAGGTCTTTTGTCCTTTCATCCACACAGAGTTACAAATCTTTCAAACCATTTAAACACTTAAGAGAAAGAAATTCTAACATCTCAGTTCAATATTTAACATATTTACTGAGGATAATTCTTCCAGGCTGCAACTGAGCCTATTTTTTTAAATTGTTCTAGCATGTGGGAAAGGGAAGACATGATTGTTCTCCTTTTACTCACATGCGGAGGTACCCAATAAGCATTAGTCAATAATGTCAAATTGAGGATGACAATAAATAATTTTTTCATTATGCTAATGTATTTGTCTGGATTCACTTAAAACAGACAAACAAAAAAAACAAATGTAGAATATATTTTCAGTTTCTATCTGGGCCCCAAATATTTAGCTTTTATGAACTTATTTATTCCAAGGAAATACTAGTTTATATAATCTCTCAAATTCCAGGCCAAATGTTTCCAGTCCATCAATCATTATACATTATTTTTACTTTTCCAACTCTCCTTTTTCTATTGACTTCTTTGTTGCAGAAGGCACTGAATACATTTTCTAATTAAGAATTGAACCTACTCAGAGTAGAGCAACAGATTACCCCTTGAAATGTGACTTTCTATACCACAAAGACTAATGTATGTGGATTAGAGACAGAGAGAGAGAGAGAGAAAGGGAGGGGAGAGAAGTTAGAAAAAGAAGAGAAGAAAAAAATCAGGTGAAGAAATGGCTCCTATCCTTCAGAACCACCTGATTAAAAGTTATGGAGTAATAATATGATTAAAAAATACTAAAAAAGTGATGGTTATGCACAGCTTCTTAAATCCAAATTTTATTCTTTTCCTCTCAAATAGGTATATTTATTTATAGAAAGCTGGTACCTAAATCACTAAATGGCTGTCAAAAGAGTTAATTCTAGAAGTGTTTCTTGTAGGTAAAGATACTAAAAAGGGAAGTGTTGATTATTTACCACTGGCGAAATAGCCTTAGGCTGAAAGCTCTTAGACCAGTGTTTCTTGATTAATGATCAACTGATGACAGAGTCTGAATTATGTGAGATTTTCTTTTTTTTAAAGGGTCTTTTTTCTCTATTAAGAAAGAATATATGGGGGCAGGCACGGTGGTGTAGTGGTTGTGTGCATGCTCTGCTTCAGCAGCCTGGAGTTCACAGGTTCTGATCCCAGGTGTGGACCTACACACCACTCATCAAGCCATGCTGTGGTGGTGTCCCACATACAAAATAGAGGAGGATGGACACAGATGTTAGCTCAGGGACAATCTTCCTCACCAAAAAAAAAGAGAAAAGAAAAAAAGAATGTATGTTAATTATAAACATTAGAATATTGCAGAAGTTAATCTCTCCCGTAACCCGTGTCCCAGAGAATTTATTTATTTATTTTTGTATGTGAGATGTTGTATAGTAAATAACTTAACCTTGACCAAAGAGAGGTCTAGCCTTTGCTTTATACTTCTGGGAGGTAATCTCTAAACCCTTGGAATGTCGTACTTGAGGGGAGTATTTTAGTTAGATCTCCTGAGGACATGAAACTGAGATCTGTTAGATGGATAGTCAGTTATGCCTGGTGACGGAGCCTTAATAAGGACTCTGGGTGCCCAGGCTCAGGTGAGCTTCCCTGGTTGGCAAGACTGCAGGGGACTGTCACCCCCTGATGCCCTGAAAGTAATGCTGTCCGTGACTTCATGGGTGAGGACAATGGAAGTTCCACATTTAGTACTTTTCCTAGACTCTGCCTTGTGCCCTTCTTCCCTTGGCCAATTTTAATATAACAGCTTTCCATCAGTTCTGTAAGTCCTGCTAGTAAAATATCAAAACTGAGCGTGGTTTTGGAAACCCCTGGACTTGAAGTTCATGTCAGAAGTTAGAGTGGTATTGTACATTCTTAACTGTACAGTTGGCAAACTCTTGCAGATGCCTATTTACAAAAAGGGAAAAACAAATAGCTTACTATGAAAAATTTGTAAATCTGAAAAAGACATTATGTATAAAATGGTAAAAACTGATATACCGTCAAATAATGTTGATGCCTCCAACTACTTCTCTCCAACCTCATTTCACACCTTCTATCCTCATTTGTTTTATAATTCCCGTTCACTAGAATTTTTTGCATAAACAATATATGGTCTCTTACATGAATTTAAGCATCATTTAAAAGATATCATCCTGTATTTATTCTTTTGCAACCTGCTTTTTGTCTTCAAAATTCTACTTTTGAGAATTATCTAGTTTATTGTAATCTGACAGTAAACTACTGCTTAACTAAAGAGCTGAGAGTTATCTAATTTACTCTTTATTGCCCAAAACCAAGATGGCATCTTCCTCTTCCCTTGTTCTTAACCAGGTCATAACCAAGAAACAAGTACCAGATGTCTTGTATGAATTGTTTGAATTTAACCATATAAAAACCATTCTGAATTCACCAAAAGTCGCTGCTTTCTCTTGTAAGCATAATTCTAATATTTAAATAAACTCAGATATTATTAGAGATATCATGAATAAAAAAAGGCATCTTAAGGGTAAAAACATAAAATCATCCTTACTCATGAAGAAAACTCTATGGAAATCCTTATTGTCCACAGAGTAAGTCTTTGTATCAGTTATGATAGATGGAATTCAGTGTAGATTTGGTTTCCACTATTAAAGAAACTGATTTTATGGTAGAATATTAGATTACACTGGACTAAATCATATGTTTAAAGCAACATCCTCATGAGCTAAAGTGTACAATAAAGAAAACTTCTTAGTTTCAGAATCATACCAATAAATTTTAATTAATAGAAGTAAAATCCAGTGCCACTAAGAAACACTGACCATGTCTTGTAAAATTCAAGAACATTAACAGCTGTGATTGTTGCTTTTGTACTAGTTAGCTTTAATTATGACTGGAGCTTGAAGTCAAAAAACGAAGCAATGAAGTTTGACTATTTTGTCAATTTATAAAAGGGTGGAATAATTCATTTTAATGGTTTAAGGTTTTCTTCTCCGACACCCAAACCATTGCCCCATGGGTCATCCTGAAGCAATTCATTCTCAAATTTTCAAATAGCAAGTTAGTAATTTAATCTCTACTTATAAGACTTTTGCTTCATCATTTTGCCCTGTCCCATCCCCTACATTAGTTAAAGCTCCAGGGAGGTGAATCCAAATCTTCCGTTCACTTTACCAGTGGTCAATTTCAGCACAGTCTCAAATGCAGGGTGATTTCACATTCAATTAAAGTAGGTTTTAATCCCTCTGGGGAAGAAATGAAACAGAATCTCTGCTTGTCCTTTCTACTATAAACTTTGACTGTTTCCTGCAATCATAATTTTTAAAAATTAGGATATGTTTTCTGATAGCAAGTTTAGTCTTGAAGATAAAACACATTAAGAGATAGATAATATTGTTTGTTATTAGTGAAGCTACTGCAAGAAAAAGAATCAAATAGCCGTGTTATTACTAGGAGAGCAGAATATGAGTTGGTCTATTTGCTCAAGCCTCAAGCTAACCATTCTATTGATATACTCAGTTGTAATTATTGCAGTAAAAAAGCATGGTTTGGGCTGAATATTCTTAAGAATGTGTCTGCTTAATGCTTTCCAACAATCTGTTGAATAAGATTAAATTGGATTCTATTAGAAATTAGAAGGAAAGGGAGAAGAGTTTTTTTTAATTGCTTAGTCTTGAGAAGAGTTTATTTCCCATATAAAACACTAATAGTGTTCCATATGTGATATCTACTTTAAGATTCATTATAATAAAAGAATAATATTGGGGATAAAAAAACAAATCTGACTTGAAAAATAAGGCATAATTGTTAGCTCAATTTGTCTGATTTAAATTAAAATTTAATATACCCATTATTACAATTTTATACATGCAATAAAATGTTTAGTTGATATTCTTAAAGAACTTTGTAAAACTGCTGCCTATGCATGAAATTGATGATAATAGAATAATTTTAATAATAACTTTAAAAAATCTGAAATGTAAAGGATTCAGATAATGCCCTGAAAATATTAGACATTCTTTGAGTTTTCCCACTTTCATCTCACTCTGTAAAAAAACAAAACAAGCAAACAAACATGAGGTAATCCTGGTGACACATGGAATTAATTATTTTTAACTGCCCTCTCCACATTGTATGAGTCTAATGTCACTTTCAATTTTTGGGAAAGCGAATTTACTTTTTTCTAAGACTGTAAGGAATGTCTTATCACTACTTTTTGTTTTAAGACTATTTGTTTTAGAGAAGTTTTAGATTTACAACAAAATTGAGAGGAAGGTACAGAGATTTCCCAAATAGTCCCTTCCCTTACACATGCATAGCCTCCCCCGTTGTCAACATTACCCACTGGCATGTTACATTTTTTTTTTTTTTTTACCAAGGATGAACCTACATTCACACATCATAATTACCCAAAGTCCACAGTTTATCTTAGGATTCCCTCTTGGTGTTGTACATTCTATGGGTTTGGACAAACACATAACGACATATATCTATCATTTTATCCCTACTTTTTAACTTAAGTTTGTTATCACTTAACTTTTTACTAGTGTGGTTGTCTTGTAATGTGTCAACTTGACGTGGTTGAACTATATTTCACTGAATTCCCTTCCCTGTATGTTTCTCAGAAGGCTGAGTTATGAAAAAGATTTTTGTGTGAGATTCTAGGGGGAGAAGTGAAGCAGTCGCCATTTTGTGGCTCTCACAACTTATTACTTATCCCCTGGGTCACCTCATTTTGGCGTGGGGCAGAGGCCAAGCATGCAACTGCTCCATATTCTCCTGAATTTCCTTCAGTGTCTTTGATTCCTGCACCCAGTGTGTCTTTTGCCTCCTGAGGAAAGGTGCTAGTTTTTTTGTTTTGTTTTGCAGACACAAATATATCAAGGTCAGAGACAGCTAGAACTGACAGATTTCAATCTATCCTAATTTTACGTTCTAGCTCATACTTACAGGTTCCATATTGTCCCTGTTCTCCCATACATTACATCCATACATACTCTTACCAGTGTCCTGCTCATTAGACTTCCAGCTCCAGCATCAGACTCAAAGACAGCAGCATTATATAGACTGCTTTCTGGTTCCCTCAATTGCAAAAAGGGAAGTCTCTGTAAGAAATGTGTGTGAGTGTGTTTACATACACACTAGTGGTTTGATTTCTGTGATTAAACTCTGATAAAAGTATCTATATTTTGTCACATATTTTCTTTGAAGCTTTTTAAAAATTTCACATAAGAATAAAAGATATGTACTAAAAATATTTGACAAGACAGGCATAGTTGGGATTTATAAGAACCACCACCACCAATAATAATACTCAAAGCAAAAACCAATATTAATTATACTCTTACAATGTGCTAAACAGTGTAATGGGACCATCTCTTTGAATCATTGTAACTAAGGATTTGTAATATTATTATTTCCGTTTTGCAGTAATGACTGCACATTTATTGACCTTCGGAGCTCAGAATGCAATTTTAGAGTCTGAAATTTTGTCTTCTACAATATGATGTCTCTCACTCTAACATTAAACTTAGTGGGTGGTGTCAGGGGAGCATTACAGATATTAACCATTTCTCACTTTGAAATAATGAAACAATTGTGTAAAACTTAGGAATTGGTTTTACAGTTCAATGACTAAGTAATAATTAAGCATATATTATATATATTATCACATATAGTATCAACAAGTTTATTTCAAAATATTGCAGTAACATATCACAATTGTATACAGTAGTTGCCCCTTATCTGCTGTTTGGTTTTCCACAGTTTCAGTTACCCGTGGTCAGCTGAGGTCCAAAAATACTAAATGGAAAATTCCAAAAATGAATAATTCATAAGTCTTAAATTGCAAGCCATTCTGGGTAGCGTGATGAAATCTCATACCATCCTGCTCAGACCCGCCCAGGATGTGACTCATCCCTTCCTCCACTGGATGCAGGCTGTATACAGCTATCCACCCATTAGTCACTTAGATGATAACCCCATCTGGGTTATCAAATTGACTACTGTGATGTCCCAGTGCTTGGGTACAAACAACTCTTATTTTACTTAATAATGGCCCCAAAGCACGAGAGTAGTGATAGTGGTAGATCAGATATGCCAAAGAGAAGTTGTAAAGTGCTTCCTTTAAGTGAAGAGGTGCAAGTTCTCGACTTACTAAGGAAAGAAAAAAAAAATTGTATGTTGAGATTGCTAAGAGCTATAGTAAGAACAAATCTTCTATCCATGAAATTGTGAAGAAGAAAAAAACATTTATGCTAGTTTTGCTGTCACACCTCAAACTGTGCAAGTTACAGCCACATGCATGATAAATGCTTAGTATAGGAAAAAACATGGTATATATAGGGTTCAGTACTATCTGCGGTTGCAGGCATCCACTGGGGTCTTGGAATGTGTCCCCTGTGGATAAGGGGGGACTATTGTATACCACATAAAATATGGGCACATGGCAGTTAAATAATAAAATCACATCTATTATCTCCTTTGTCAATGCAACAGATTGTAGGATGGGAGACTTAGTAAATTATTCATGATAAGTAGCCAAAAATATTAAAGGCACCACCACAAAGCTGTTTTGTTTGGCTTTGTAACAGTACTCATGTAGAGGAAGTCAATGTTTGATATTTCAATTGTTGGAGGATTAGCAGGTGGGGGAGTATGGCTAGACCTTGCCAAAACTTGCCAAAACTTGGTGGCTTTTAAACTGTGAGATACTTCAGAGTATAGATTGTATTTTGTCCTATAATCTCATGTCTCCAGTATGCTAATGCTTGACTCATAAAAACCATTTATATAATTTTTTGAGTGTTTTCAGTTTCAGTATTCTTCTGCAAAATGGAGGTACTGACAACCTATTTCATAAGATTATTTCAATAATAAATGAAATGGTATGTGTGAAATATGTTTTGCTAATTCAATTATACCCCTTCTAATTCCAAAATGGATTTGGGATGAAGTTCTTTAGAGCTTGTAAGATGGAATACAAATATAAACAAGTATTCCTGTTGTTTTTCTTAGAGTGCTAGTTTTCTGACATTATCCACCACTTGATTAGAAATAGTGAGAGGTCAGTTTAGTGTCAGACTAATGGGAATAAAATAAGAAGTTATTCCGTGATGATGCTAACTGGATACAAGTAATAAAAGGCCTATGTCATGCTTCTGTTGATTGTAGTCTGGAAAGAAATAATCTTAAAGTAGGAAAGATTAAATTTAATAAATAATATCTAGGTCTAAAAGTGTTTTCTAGATACTATAATATAGCATGCTTACTTATAGCATATTTATATTTAAAATAATATATCTCTAGATATTATAATATAGCATATTTATTTATTTAATACCAATAGGACATCCTAGACCTCTGGAGAAGCCTTCTATTTATATGATTCAAATTTGGAGCTGAATTATTTGGAAAATTCCATGTTTGTGTGTATATAGATATGTGTGTACACCCCAATTTTTCAATGGCTGTCAGCTAGGAATCAGCTGCTAATGGCTGATCTCTCATCCTTGCATGTGGCCCCCTCCAAATTCAAGCAAACAAGGGCCTGCCAACTTCTTCCAATGCTTCAAATTACTTTAACTTCTCTTTCTGCCAACAGCCAGAGAAAATTTCTACTTTATAATGTGCTCATGTGATTAAATTGAACCCACCCTGATTATCTCCTTTTGCTGTATAGTGTAGCATAATCATGGGAATAATATTTCATCATTCACAGATTCCACCCACACTCAATGGAGAAGGCAAGGGTCATTGACAGCCATTCTTAGAGTTCTGTCTACCACAGAAGTAATTTAGTATAACCAGATAGTCTCATGAAAAGAAGTCTTTGTGAGAGCTTTGTGAAACTCTGCCTTGAAAGGAAGTGAAGAGCTTACTAGGCTTAAGATTTATTCTGAAGTTCATCAATTTAATTTTTCTTTCAAACACAGGCTTTTTATTTTTCTTCAAACAAGATATCGTATTTCCAGAAACTTCCCCAGTATTTTATTTCTGCAAGTCTTATCACTCTCCTCTAGGAAAAATATGACCTATAATTCTCATAAATTATCTGTATAAAATTCTCTGAGCTCTTGAAAATGCTTTGTTGCAGACTATCACTATTGTAATAAATGGGAAGACTTAATGGGTTTTAAGTATAAATAATAATAATAAAAAATAATCCTGGCACAGTGTAACTTGAAAGACTCTTCTCCATCATTAAAATATGCTAGATCTATGTTTCGTATTTCCAACTCAACTTTCTTATCTTTTCCTCTTTGACATAAGTGGAGTAAAAAGCTCCCTGCTTATCACAAAATGCTGCCTCTCAAGGACTGTTTAAACTTACTGCTGGGCCTTGCTGTTTCGCTGTAGCATTCCCACTGCGCATAGGTTAAACATGTGGTAATTCTAAAACTATATTAATGATATCAGATTACTCTGACATGGAGTGATAAAACTGTCAAAATCCTTCTCCTTAACCTCATCAACATTTATAGGCATTATCCTAATAGGATGCCAGAGTTTTGTATGACCATTTTGCTCAAATCTTTTTCTGCTTTCCCCGCCAACTGGCATACAATCCTCCCTCTTATGTTTTTCCTTTTCTTACACTCTAATTTATTCTTTCACTCAGTTGTAGGAATTGAAATGCCTACAATTCACCATGTACTCTTTGAAGCCCTAGAAGTAACCACAGGGGACAAGAAATGTATAGAACCTGTTTTCATGAAACTTAAGTGTCTGTGGCCTAGGAAAGTTGTTTTTCTTTTACATGAATTCCTAAATATATCAAGGTATGTCTAGAAATTAGTATTGATTCTCTTTTCTAAGCAGAATCATAATATATTAGCAACACATAGTTCTTTTAGAAAATAGAGATTACAATTGTGGTGGGAGGCGTAGGAAGAGACTGATAGAAGTGGCTGAATGATTTTCCATTGATCCCGTGATGGGTCAATGTTCCACACTTGGTGGGAGGATGGGAGATGGTGTCAGAGATTCTAGGTGTTACATAGTATATGAGAGACTAAAGTTGTGTACTCAAGTTTCAGCTCTGGATCAACACTTTCTTGAATATATTTCCTTGGAAAAATAAGGAAATAAGGCTGAGCTTTATTTTCTCTTTTATTATATCCTTCCTTCTTTTTTGCAGTATTTTGCAAACTTAAAATTATTTAAGTAGATATAATTCTTTATTGCACATCCTTCCAACTAGACCGTAAACTCCATGATGTTGGAGACTGAGTCTATTTTGTTTATCAATGAATGTCCCAGACCTGGCACATTACCTCGTGAAGAATAAGTGTTCAATAAATATATGTCAGCTGACAAACTGACTGAATTATGAAAAAATTTACTCGAGAACAATGTGGTAAGAATCAAACAATATAATGCTTGTGAAAGCATTTGATAAAACACACATGATTAATTTTGTGTCTCATATAGGACAAGGCATTATAAGTAATAAGCTGTTTAGAGTAACATTCAGTCTCATAAGAAGTAGAATTTGTGACGATGGGGACACTGAACAAATTATTTTTTTGTTTACTCAAACTGTATTTTTAATATCTAAGAAGATGCAAAATTTAGTTGATATTCTATCTGTGAAGAGCCTGTAACTAAAGGATTTGGAGAGGCTTGTACCTGGAGAAGGCCTCTCTCATTTTTTTTCTCTGCGCATTCCCCTCTGAGTTAGTCCGTTCCAAAGTGGAAGAGGTCGTCATCTTGATTTTTACCATGGAATGCTGATTTCCCAAGGACTTTGGTAGAATATGTATAGAAGGCTAGTATTAGCTCAAATTTTAGCATCTTGACAATTTTACTTTGCCTATATTATTTCAAAAATTGTTCAGCAGATTTTGATGAGAGGTCAAAGTTGTTAACCTCAGCTACTTACTTCAGACTGGGACACCTCATCCTTTTACTTGCGTTTTATAGAATTTTCTGCAATCTTAGATTCAAATTTCTATTGTATCATCTATAGGACCTCTTGATGAAAATTATTATTCAGCTTCAAATTAAAGCATATTTTTGATCAAAGTATTGTGATTTGGAGCAAATCCCCATGATAAAACTTTTGAACTCAAAAGATAATTTCTTACTAAGTTTGTGGCAGAGGTGTACAAAGTTGATTAAGAAATTGTCACAAGCTGTTTTCCAACCACGAATAAAACTATTGCAACTATAATTATTGGTATTATATGCCTTAATAAAAGTAACTGATATACCTTATAAATTGTATATCAAAACACTGAAATATGAAATAAATAAATTAGAATTTTTATGTTAAGAGAATATGAGTTTTGCAAAGGCACAGATACATATGTACCATAATGTTTATGTTAGAAGTTTTACAGCTATAAAATAATCCTATCTTTTCTCTGAGATTCTATATCAAGTTGGTTTGTCTCCTGAATATACTTTTATCATATTTCAGTGCCTCTAAAGCACTTGTAAAGGTGAGCTCTTCCATTATTGAAAGTACTCACACTGACCATAAATCATTTGTATTCCTGCTGTCCAACGTCTTTGTTTGCTAATCCAGTGCTCTACTCTTTCACAGACCAAAATAATTGTCCAGTCAGCTTTATGTTCTGCGGAACAGGGAGGTGCTTATTTGTCTTTCAGGCGCCAATTCTGTTGGCTCGATATTTAAATACAATGCAGTGAGTAGAAAACTTGTTGGTTTGGGGTCATGCCTTTGATTGTGGTTCACCATTGTGTCGTAAATCCATAATGCTATTTCTGTTCTGCTCAAAGGAGTCAGTTAACAAATAAATTTCAAAAGAGTACTGACTAGTCAGAAAAAATGGAGAATTAGTTTAATAACATGAAGTGATGAACGACTATGTGTCCCTATCTAATTAAGTTGATTATTCCTTAGCATGTGTTCTTCACATGTTTATATTTGCTAACATGTTCTTCCTTCTTTGCGGTATTGAACATCATTCTCATAACCCTAATCTATAAGAAAATTCAATTTTTTTTGAATCAGAATCTTTAATGCTCTCCCACCACTGTATGTTTAAGAAGAACAGTATTAGCACAGAGTATTAATGTAAAGTCAAGCATTCATTTAGAGTAGTTCCTAATGATACTACTACTACTACTACTATTAGTAACATTACTTTTTATCATAAACATTATGAATTAGAACTTTGTGCATTTTCCTCCTAGATAATGACCATATGTAATGGAAGGAAATTATGTAATGGATACATACAATGGCTGCTCAACAGGGAAAAGCATCCTATAAAGAAACCTATTAAACTGCAGGAAATTCTCTCTCTAGGGAAGTTGCACCAGCCTTACTGCTTAAGTCATGTAAAACTGGACCAGAAACAAAGAGCACTAGAAACTACACCGGGGGGAGCAATCTGGCTTTAGCAAGAAAAGAAAGTATGTGATGTAATGATTGCCCTTCCTCCCTTCTGCTATAAACTTTAACTTCATTTCAGAGAGTCCCTTCCTATACATTAGTGGTTTCAGTACAACCAACATGTGGATCTCTTATCTCTTTGGAAATCTTGACAACTTAGACTTAGGAAATTTATGTAGCAATGATAATTGGAAAATATATGAATACCTGGTTTATTCTTTTCTATAGTATATTATCTTTCAATGACATAAAAAGGAATTTAAATTTGTTATTAAAAATAGCACATATAGGAATATAGATGGCACATATATTATTTTGTTCATTTAACTTAGTGTTAAAAAGAAAAGTAATTTAATATCGCATTTACTACAAAAAGAAGACTTCTGATGTCCTAATAGGGAAGAAATATTTGGACTCTTGTATCTAGAGTTGGAGAGAGAATTATTAGGGAATATGAAAACAAAACAAAAAAAACTGTACATTTTTGAAATATATAGAAATTGTGTAAATTAAGGCATAGCTACTAGCACAAACTTCAGATCTTAATTTATTGAGAATTTTGGAAAAGAAATGAGTCATCTGTTTGGTGAATTTACCTGTGTAGAACAAGTCAAAAAAGCAGCAGTGAGTTGTGGACAGAACTTTAAAGTGTAGAAAGAACCAGCTAACTTCATCCTAATTTTGTATACTTGGATTATTTCCTCCTTCATTAAATATTTTTGAACATCTGCTCTGTACTAGGCACCAACCTTGTCCTTAAGCACGTGAGGCACTATGGAAACCAACAATTAACATAGTTCTGTTTTTCATGGCACTTGGACTCTAGTGAGAAAGGACATACACTAAAACAATTCACTATTAACTGGTGTCAGCATAGCCTCATATACCTGCTCTGAGAGAGAGAGTAACACAGTCTAATAATAATAGCATGAAGCCAAGTTGTCTGAGGTAAACTTAGAGGAAGCAAGGTGGATGGTCAGGATATGAACTAGCAGATGAACATGTGTCAACTAGGTGAAAGAACAAAGGAAGTTAGGAGCAGATCATGTTCTAAAAAGAGACAACAGCATTTGCAAATATCCTGTGAAGGGTGAGAGGATATAAACTGTAGACACTGAAAGGAGGCATAGTGGCTCATGTATAGAGAACAAGGATAACAGACTGGCAAAGTGGGCTTTACAGGATACCATGTTGGGGAGGGGAGTTGGGTGTTTAAAAGATCAGATTAACATTTTGGAAATATCTCTCTCAATTCCATGGGGAGAAAATTTGTGGTCAGGTCAGTTAGTAGCCTAGTAGACTAGTGCCCTAAATCTGGGAAAAATTAATTTTGCCTGATTTAGGACATTGGTAATAGATATTTTGAGGAGAGGAAGTGTTTATGACATTTACAAGAGGTGAAATAGATGGGAGTTTTGATGAGTTGGACCTGCATGTTGAGATAGAGATCATGGGAGAATACTTTGTTTCTAGTTCACACAACTGGATGGATAAGGGTGCTGTTCATCCAGAAAGGAAACACTGAAAGATAAACAGATTTGAGAAGAAAAATTATGGATTTGGTCATGAGCATGAGTTTTAGATATTTTGAAATATCCAAAGTAACAAACACACAATGATTAGATTTACCATATAATATTGCTATTTTATAGGTCAAAAATATTAAAATATCAATGATTTTATATGGGTCAGTCTTATAGCTGTAAAAATCCAGAGCTACAAGAAGAGATTTAGACTGGGGATTAGAGGGTGAAAATTACTAACATATGGACAGAATCAAAGCTGGAGTATGTCTAACATTGGCTATGGAATAAATATGTAGCAAGAAGAGTCCAAGGCAAAGAAATAGAGCATTGAACAGTTGAGGAGAAAATAGAATGATTAGTGACTGAAGAAAACTAAGAAAGAATGACCATACATAGATCAGTTGTTAACAGACATCCGAGGTGGTTATTTTTCACATTTTACCACTGGCAGCCAAGATCATTTGCTGAACTAATTTCTGATGGTAGTAACTGCTTTGCTGAGAACTCCGACCGAAGCCAGAGTCACCCGTTTGCTGGTGGTAGGAACACGCAGACTAAAAATGCAGTGGAGAGGAGGCAATGATGAGTTGCTGTTTGTCCGTTCACTCAGCTATGACAGAAATACCATAAACTGAGTGGCTTATAACAACAGACACTTATTTCTCACAGTTCTGGAGGCTGAGAAGTCCAAGATCAAGGTGCCAGCAGATTTGGTGTCTGGTGAGGGCCCACCTCCTGGTTCACTGATGGCTGTCTTCTTGCTGTGTCCTCACATGGCAGAAGGAGTTGTCGACACAAATAATCCATAGCCAATCTATAAATCAAAATTGGGCTGAGTTTATTATGAGCCAAATTTTGAGGACCATATAGTCTGGGGCCTTCCTTCCTCAGAGAAGGAAGGGCACCAAAGAAGTGGGGTGTACAGAGTGGTTATATACCATCAAAGAGCATATATCACATATGGATGCAATGTCCTTTTCACAATAGTCACAAGATTGCCCTGTCGGCACAGCCTTTGATGGACACTGCAGGTAGCAAGTCTGCGGTCTGGAGCTGGGTGGTCACAGGATGAGCACAACAATCAAATCCTCCCCTTGGGAGAAATGCTTATCCTTAAGGAAATGCTAATGTGGGGAAAGTTGCATCCTTATCTTAAGGGCATTTGTTCTTGTCTCTGGGACATGGTAAATGCTCAAAGCAGATATACAACGCATGTTCAAAGGCCAGTTAGGCTGAATTACTTTTACACCAAATGGCTTCCTCATAGACTCCAATATATCTGATTGCCTGCCATTTATTTATGAGTGAAGGTGCTCTCTGAGGTCTCTTTAATAAGGGCACTAATCCTATTCACCTACTCACCTCCCAGTGGCCCCATCTCCTAAGGTGATCACAGTGCAGGTTAGGATTTCACATATGAGCTTTGGGAGGGCACAACACTGTTCAACGGTTATACAATTTCAGTTATGCAAGATGTATACATTCTGGAGCTCTCCCGTATAACACTGTGCCTATAGTTAACAATACTGTGTTATACACTTAAAAATTTGCTGAGAGTAGATCTCATCGTAAGTATTCTTGCCACAATAAAGAAAAAAAAGAAAAGGAAAGGAAAAAACGTAAAAGAAGAAAACTAAAGGCAGTGGGTGCACAGGTCCAGAGCAGAACAGAGTTCTGTGTTCCCATAGAGGGATGCTAACTGATCTCCCTTCCCCCGTGTCCTCCCTTTATTGGGGGCAGGAGGAGAAGAGTCATGTACGCACAGATTGCTTGGGTGTTGAGTCTGAGGTTAAGTAGCCACTGTTTACAGCCTTTGTGGGGAAATCCAGCTGTGACACCTGGAGACCTTAGGGCTGACTGGTAGTTCCAACTACTTCTAGGTGAAGGAAGCCACCTGTTCCCTGGTGTTTGTGCATAGCCCTTCCCTTTTGGATGTAAAAAGTTAGGCACGGTGTCTGGCAATATGTTACCTGGGTTTAAATCCCAGCTCCACCACGAATAGCCTGTGTAATTTGGGGCGTGTTACTTAATCTAGCTGCACCTTTATTTTGCCACCTGTAAACTAGGAACTAATAATAATACCTATGTAGAGTTGGTGAGAATTAAATGAGTTAAGATAGGGAAACATTAAAACAGTGCATAGCACGTAGAATTATTATTTATGCACTAGCTATTTTGTCGTCTTTGTCATATCACCTTTTTATGTAGCACTTTACAAATGAGAGAGGATAAGCTTGTTGGTGATGGCAGGGCAGTGAGGAGATTTGTTATCCTTACAAAATTGTTCTTTCATCAGTGGCCGGAGCTTATATGCTAGTGTTGTTGCCAGTGTGTCTGATGCTTAATAAAATTTTTATTTGATCATCGTCACACCTTTTACTAGTCACAGAATCTAAGATAAGAAAAAATAAACCCTTAATTTCTTCTTGAAAGTGGTAAATATTTGCTTCAATTGAAAGATGTCAAACACTAGAACAAATCTTAATGTAAAAATAACAACATTTAACAGTATAAACGAGGCATTTCAAATTTTAGCTTAAGGACTAGCTATCATCCTATATTAATTTCAGCTCATGATTTACTGTTCCAAGAAAAAGTAACCAATTATATGATAAATATGACATTTTGAATTGATAATATGCAAAGTGTGATTCTATTTTTATCATCAAAGACTGAAATCATTAATATTAACCAATTTCTATTCCATTTGTTATTATGACATCTATCATTATAAGAATATTTAAGAATTTAAGAATATTAAGAAAGCATATAATATTGCTTTGTGACTACCCATAATTTTGAAAAATACATTATAAATGGTAATGTTCATATGATAATATACAAACGATGAACAAAAGAATGTTTCAATAGGTGAATTCCGAACGCAGATTGGTTTTGCATTATATTTAGAATCTCAAGTGGTGCTCCCTATTTGGATGGCTAGAAGACCTGGCTAGAATTTAGGTTTAAGAGAGGCACCTACTTTGTTCTCTGTTTTGGGAGCAGTTTAGAGGTTAAAATTATTTCAAGCTCAAAATATATCAAGAACTTTTCAAATGCTTACTTAAAGCTTTAGTTTAAGCCTGGCAAGTTCTAAAATCTGCTCTGAGGTAAGAAGTTCAAGATAACAGAATGCACACTAGATCCAGGCTGAACAAAACACGTTGCTAGCTTCCAGAACATCTAGATGACAGAACTCACCAGAGGCTGAGAGATGCTATATTATAAGAGATTTATTACCTACCATTTCCCACTAAATACAAAATTGAACTTCATGGTTTTAGACTCAAATGCCGGAGGGCAGGAGAAAAGCCAGGACCATAATACTTCTATCGTTAGTCCACATTAGAAGAAGAATATAGGAAGTATCTCATTACTAAATCTTTGAATATTATCACTTCATTTTTGTGGTATCGTATTGCATTCCTATAACTCAATCAGAACCTAAACTCAGTTTCTGAAATTCCCAAGGTGCCGTGGGTTCCCTGTAGTGCTGGATAATAACCTGAAGGAGATCTCTAAACTACAGTGGTGTTACCCATATTGCACTGGGGTCTGGCTTTCTGGTATTGTGCCTCGGTTAGTGGTAAGTGAGTGACAATTACAGTAGGTAGTAGAATGAACTCTGGAATAGTTGTAAAAGACAAGAAACAATGGTTTTTGTTCTGTGGTACTATGAATAATTAATGGTCTCTATAGTTAAATGCTTAAAGCATTCGGATGTAAGAGCTCATAGAAGATATTGGACACATCTTGGATCGAGGCCATTAGAAGTTAATATAGTAAGATTTACAGAGTAAAAGAAACATTTGTCTATGCTGCATCTGGCTTTCAACAATATTTAGTAAACATCTACTTGGGAGAAGATTCTATGTGCTTTGAGGCACATAGAGATAAATCAAATAAAAATTCTGTCCTTTAGGAGCTCACATAGGATATAGACAAGTGAAGTGTAATACACAATCAAATACAAAATTAAACTGTGAGATAAAAAGGTGATATAGATCATGTATGTAGAGTAGATGAAAAGGCTAAGGCAGTTGAGAGGAAGGAGGCATTATTTTCAGAAGAAGAACAGGAAATGGCTTATGGAGCACATGGAATTTTTTTTCCCTTTTTTCTTTTTGCTGAGGAAGATTGGCCCTGAGCTATCATCTGTGCCCATGTTCTTCTATTTTGTGTGTGGGATGCCACCACAGCATGGCTTGGTTAGCGGTGTGTAGGTCTGTGCCTGCGATCTGAACCTGTGAACCCCGGGGTGCCGAAGCAGAGAGCACAAACTTAACCAGTACGCCACTGAGCCAGCCCCAGGGAGCTCATGGAATTTGTGATGGATTCTCAAGAATATGTGGAGTTTGGATATGAGGAACAGGAAAATGGGAATTCCGGGGCAAAGATGGACAAAGTCCTAAAGATGGAGAAAGGCAGGATGAGGATGTAAACATGGAGTAGTTCAATTTGGCATCTTTGGAAGCACTACGGTGTTGTACTGTGGGAAATAAATTTGGGAAGGTATAGTGAAGGCAAATATTCCCTATTTATTTTTTAATATGTAACATAATGGTTAATCACAAGGTCTTGAAAGTAAGACAGACCTTGTTTAATTCCTGGCTCTTGTATTTACTGTTGCCTCAAAGTTTGTCAGCAAGCTGCTTCTAAGACTCAATTTCCAAATCTGTAAAATAAGAGTAATGAAAACATCTATTAGGATTTTGAGATTATGAATAAATTTAAAAAAGAATGACAAGTGCCAAGCATATGGTAAACATTTAATACATATTATAGGTAAGTATTTTACTAGTGCAATAAGGAGTTGCTGAACAAGTAATGGTAAGATCAAAGCTAAGATTCTGAATGAATAAGGCAACTTTTGAATAAATCATTTAGGTGATGAAAAGTGAGAGAAGAAACTGGAAGTAGAGAGATCAGTAATAAAGTTCTTGCTTGTTTCCAGGCAAGGACCTGAACTAGAATAGTAGTATGAGAAATAAATTATCAGGGGAGGGTGCAAAATATCTAACAGTGACATCATGGATACGATCTAGCAGTTGATGTTGGACTCCTGACCAGTGGGAGCCAGGGATGGCAACATTTTATGTGCAGTAATCCTGAATCATTTTTCATGAAAGAAAATTCCTAAAAGGGTAGCTTCTCTGTTTAGGAATACTATATTTAGTCATGTTACTTTTAATGCTGTTTAGATATAGCCATTAAATATTTCCCTTTCCTTGGAAGTACTTAAAAGGCAAATTGAAATATCATCAATACATAAAGAAATATCATATTGAATCATCAAAGTCAAGTGAGAACAGGGACTTAGAAATTTTTCTCTAATTTATCCCACAGGAAACTGAGTCAGAGTTCCCTCTAGGCTGAATGACTCAGACTCATTAGTTAGTTTATCCAAATCACTGAGTTTTTTTGAAAGATAGTCTTTGGAAGGCAACATGGTATAGTCAGAAATGGAATAATCATAAAGCTAATGAAATGTAGGTTTAAGGGCCTCTCACACTGGCTTCTTCCAAAGACTTGTTACTAATTGTGTGTTTGTAATTTTGAATTATTTTTCTGAAGATTAGCTCCTAATATTGCATAATGTTCAGGAACCCACGAGACCTGTCTTCATCCCTGGGAGTAATCAAGTTCTTAACTTTTATTCATTGTATAGGTTTCAAATGGCTCAAAAGTCCTTTGAAGTTGTAGGCAACCCTTTGTGTCCATGAGCATTTGTCTATTGAGGAGGTTTGTAGATTTTGTCAGGTTTCCCAAGAGGTCTGAAAACAACAACAAAATTAAGAACTTCAAGAAAAAAGTCTGGAAGTGGGCATCAGGAGAGAGGCGGGCATGAGGAAGAACAGGACAATGACATCAGAGCAAGGTGCCTTTGAAAGGTCCCAAGATAGTTCTAACGTGTATCCAGGTTCAAACACCGCTGATCTAGCTTCTACCTGTCATTCTTGAACTGTGTTGGAATGGTTAAAAGGAAAGAGTCAACATTTTGGAGTCAGCAAATCTCATTTTGAAACCTTTGACTACTTGGGCAAGATATTTAACCCCTCTGAGCTTTAATTTCTCCTTTAGGAAAATCAATATACTAACAGATCTGAGCCATGTTATCTAGGGTAGGTAAAAATGATAAGTGAAGAGGGATAATTGAGAGTGAAAAATGGTAGAGTCAATAGGTAGGAGATCATGGTGGTGTGCATTATTGTTGGAGTCAAGGTATTAGGTGAAGTCAATGAGGAAGTGAATTTGAGGAAGAGAAAGGAATGATTAGAGATGATAATTAGGAGGATGTCTGAAGCAAAATTGATGTCTGCAGTCATTGATGATGACAAGATCTAGGGCATGACCATAGGAGTAGATGACTGAATACACACGGGAGAAGATTTTTGGAAATGAGGAGGAATGTAACTAAGTGGTCAGGGAATTGGAGAGATTTTCCAAGTCATTATTGAAATTGTCAAATAATGAGAGGGGTGGTCCCAGATTCTGTACCAGGAGAGGGAGTCCCATTTATTATTTCCAAGCCAAGAATATTCTT
Source organism: Tapirus indicus (assembly GCA_031878705.1). Classification (NCBI taxonomy): domain Eukaryota; kingdom Metazoa; phylum Chordata; class Mammalia; order Perissodactyla; family Tapiridae; genus Tapirus; species Tapirus indicus. Next base: position 22,772,998 of record CM062939.1, on the reverse strand, counting down.
TAGCATTCTCATTTTATAAGTTTAACAGTAACCCATGAATAAAGTGTTACCTTAAAGTGTTACATAAGAAACATCAAAAATTTAACATGCATCATCATGCAAATAAAAATAAATCAATGACCTATAATTGGTTCATTATTTCACATTCTCCTTCTCCCCAAACATGAGGTAAATGATTAAGATATCATCTTAACCTTATCATTAATCAGTCATGCTAACTTTTTAGTGATATTATTGAATAAAGGGGAAATGATTTGAGGATTTATTGTCAGTGGTTCAGATGTCAGATTCCATGTAATACTTTCTGAAACACTGTTAAGACAAAAATTCAGCATAATACTGGAATTGCCTCTGCTTAGCTGGTTAAATAAATAAATAGTCAATCAATCAATCAATCAATCAATCAATCTTGTTCTGTCCGGATTTTGCAGATTATAGGAAGAAGATCTTTATTTGTCTCTCCATTTCTTAGACCTCTTCATAAAATTTTGCTGACTGGAATTTCATGAAGGAAACTGAAACAATTAAAGAGGAATTCTCCCAGGTTTCCAAAGCTTCTTGCTGACACAGCTGCTTTTTGAGGTCTTTCTGATAGAGCCTATTATAGGGCTGTTTGTGCCTTTCCTGACTGCTGACGCTCCCTCCCTCCTTCAACCAATTTACCACTTAAGCAGCTAATACAAGGCACACAGCTTCCGGAGCTTTCCATTTCTGAAGCTTTCTTTGACTTCCAGGGAGAATTTGGAATTGTTTTCTTCCTCTAACAGCATTCTTCCCACCCCCGCTATCACTCCCACTCTGAGCCAAGTAAATCTTTTAAAAGATAATAATACCTGTTGGGTTTTATAGTGTTTAAATTCTCTAGGAGCCACATATCAATTTTTTTCTGCTGTGCTATTTAGGACATTTTAATTCTTTAACTGTCCAACTCTGCCTGACATACTTATTCACCTCAGCCAAGAAACTGCTCCAGAGGGAAAACAATTGTGTACTGAAGTCTGTCCCATTTGACAAGTTATAAATGAGATCTTTAAAGAGGAATGGCCAATGTTTTCTTGCTGAACATTGTGCAAAGTTTTAAATGCTCTAAGTCAAGTTTCCAATTTTTTAGGTGACTGTGAAAATGCAGCATTTTTCTTTCATAAAAATTGCACATTTTCTGAAAACATAGTTAAGTACTTAGATCGTTTTTGGTCAACAATGCAGTGCCAATTATATTTTTGCTTACATTTTTGATAAGTGTGACAAAATGTCATTTTCATAAAGGGATTTACTGAATTTGGTGTAAAATGAATTTTCACGTATACATGGTACATTAGTATTTTCCACGTACACCACATATATTCCCTTCACTTATTTGATCTCAAAAATACTAAGTAGACCAAGTATTATTATTCGAACTTTGTACAGATATGTGAGATTCGGGGAGATTAAATGATTTGAGATTAAAGAGATTAAATTCACACAGCACCCCTAGGGTTGAAATCAAGTTATTCTTGATATTCAGTCATTTGCTCTTTGCACTTCATATTACATCATTCTGAAAACTCTATAGTTATCCGCACAGAGATTTTTCTTATATATAATGCTAATACAGCCCTGAAATTTGTGTACTAATTGATTAAGGAAATCAAACTTTAAATGTGTAGATCTTGCTCTTTATTTAAATAAATTCTGACATGAAGTTTGGCAAATTTAAAAATCTTTTTGAAGTGTGACTCACTTATTCTGAATAACTGTAATTCAAATTAGAAAGAGCATCATACATACCTCATGAAAGTTAATTTTACACAGTGTGGTGAATATGTTTTTCTTTATCCTTCTCTTTTTTGTAAACAAAATTGAAGTCATTGTATAATATTACATTGCAATTTGCATTTTCTGTGGCATGAAAGAACTACATTTACTTTATCTACTCCTTGTATCTAAGAGAAGGAATTATTTCTAAACCACTCTTTTAACATCTCTCCATTCCTTTATTCACTCTTCCTCTAGACATTTAAATAACCTCCCAAACTGGTCCTTGAGTATTCTGTCATGTTTCAAACATTTAATTCTTTCAAAGCTACTTATTGTTGAAATATCAGATTTGGTTCTAGAAATTGAGAATGGAGAATTAAAAGAAAAACAAAATAGGGAAGAGCTACTTTTTAGAGTGTCAAGGAAGCCCTCTCTGTAACTAATATTTAATAGACATTTAAATGAAGAAAGAGAGTGTCATGTAATAATCTGAGGGAAGAGTGTTTTATGCAGAAGGAAGAGTAAGTAGAAAGACCCTAGGTGGGAGAATGTGTGTGTATTGAAGGAATATCCAGGAGGTCATTATGGCTTTAGCAGCTTGGTCAAGGGTGAATACGGTTAGAAAAGGAAAGTTCTGAAGGATATTCAGGAATCAGAATATGTAACACATATTCAAGTTTAATAAGGACTTTGAATTTTATTCTAAGCTTGATTAGAAGCCATTGGGAGGGATGGGGGAGTAAAATAAACTAAAATACAGCTTTAAATTATGTGAATGCTACGTGGAGAGCACCCTGAATGGAGGGATCAGGAGTGAAAACAGGGGTCCATTTCAGAGGTCGTGGCAATGTTCTGGGAGAGAGATGAGGTGGCTTTGATTTGGATGGTAGCACTGGGGGTAGCGAGAAGTGATGAGATATATATTTAAGTATAAGTGGTAACAACAGAACTGGCTAATGGACTGGATATGGGATGAGAAAAATGAGAGAAATCAAAAATGCCCTTTAGGTTTTAGACCTGAGCAATTTAATTAATAGTATTGCCCTTCACTGAGATGGATAGATTGAGTAAGGGGCTAGTTTGTGTGGGGCATGGTGGTGGAAATCAAGAGTTGAGTTTGGGGCGTACATATTAGACATCCAAATTGATGTGCCAATGTGATAGTTACACTTATGAATCTGAGACTTCTGTGGCTGATCTGAACATTGGCTAACAGGTGGTGTTTAAAGTTTTGAGAAAGGGAGAGGAGAAGACATCCATGGATTGAGCTCTGGAGCACTATAGCATGTAGAGGTCAAAAGAGGGTAAAGAGAGAACATAATGGTAGAAAAGGCGAGGCAGGCAGAAAAACATTGGTTTCCTAGAAGTAAAGTGAGGAAAATTGTTCAAGAAATAAAAAGAAATCAATTATTTTGAATGCAGCTGAGATTTCAGGAAATGATAATAGAGAATTAATCTTTGGATCTGGTGATATCAGGGGAATGGTGCTTTAAAGAGTATTTTATTTTGAGTAATGGTGAAAAAAAGTTGAAGTGAGATGGGTTTCAGAGAGACTGGGGCATCAGGAATTTCAGACAATAAATATAAGCAATTTTTGGAGGAGTCTTGCTGTAAAGGGAAGAAGAGAAATGAGGTAGTATTGGAGGAAAATGGAATCACAAACTCGCTGCTTTGTCATCATCATTATTGTTGATGCTGTTATTGTTTCAGATGGGAGAAATGTTAATATATTAGTGACCTGATGGGAATTTTCAACTAGAAAGTAAAAAAAAGAAAAAGAATTGATGATGCAAGAGATCAAGAGGTTAATTGTAGTAGCAGATTCCTAGAAGAAACAGGTTAAAAAAAAGATTCTCTTTCAAGTGCCCTAGTTTCCTTAGACAGTAGCAGAGACTTTTCATTAATTTTCAGATGCGGGAAGGTGGAGTACAGATGTAGAGAGGTTTTAGAGTTAGAATGGGATCATTAAGAAATTCCCTTCTGATTGCTTCTTATTTTTCAGTCAAATAAGCAAGTTCATCAGCCAAGAAAGAGGAGAGAGGATAATGTAGCAGAGAAGAGAGAAGGTATAAAATGATATGCACTTAAAATAGAATATAAATTTCTTCTGAATAGATTTTAAATTACAAAAATCAAGTTACTATTTGATCTAGTCTCAGCCTCTCTCTCAAACTTCATCTGCAACCACTGTCTACTGCTTTCTCTCACTCTCTATTACCAAATCATTCCTCTCAGCACTTAAAAGAAGGACACAGCACACACAGATACCACCCATGCAAAGTTGTTTCCAACTTCAGATGTGTATTGATGTGGTTCACCATGTTAGTAGGTCATAGATTAAAAATATGATACTCCTTAGATATAAACATAGTCTTTGACCAAATGTAACTTTTATATCAGGTTGAAACCTTATTAAATATAAATAGTTGGATAGTCATGTAACATAATATCATATAAACATAATATTGACATTATGTAATAATTACACCATGATGAAACAATAAAACATTTATCATGAAAGTTAAGAACAATACAGGGATACACTGCTATTACTGTTATTATTCATGAGTGTTATAATTGGTCTGGAAGTAATATTCTATGTAATTAGATTACACTAGCAACAAACAAGCAGCAGTATTAACAGATATATAGTCAAAGAATCAACACAATCATTACAGTGTCGATGAATAAACTGGTAGAATAACTACTCTCTCACTTAAACCTAATAACCATGTGAGGTAGGTAGTATTTTTTTCAGTCTAATAGTTGAGATAACTGAAACTTAGGACAGTTAACTTGCTTAACATGACACAAATATCGATTAGCCGAATGTGATTTGATTTGAACATAGATAGTCTGAATCCAATTTGGGGGTACTCAAGAAGTGAACCTGTGAGGGAGATGAACCTCAATGGCACTAACACTGAGAGTCTGTTATCTTGTTTAGAAGTATATGTGAGTGTAAGTCAAGTTTTCCAAAGCCACACCTGCTTAAGAGTACAACTCAAATCAAACTTGAAATAATGGTGCAGATTTTCTCAGCCATTTGCCCCACTGTTTTATACAGTCACAGTCCGTGAAAGGGCGAACCTATTCCAAGTTTTTTTGAAGTCTTCTTGGTATCACCTATAAATCATCCTCTCATGCTTTTCATCTGAATCGTAGATAGAGCTTTTGTTCCACACAGAGAAAAAAAGGAGGAAAAAAAAGTAAGTTTTTGAGACAGATAAAAATTGATTGTCACATTGAAATAGAAGTTTAAAAAAATGAATGTAAAAGAATATGACGTGTGTAGAAACTTGTGATAAATAGGAAAATCCCCACTCAAACAGCAATGCATTTCATCAAAGCTAAATATAAGCTAGAAGTAAAAATCAAGAAACAGATGTCAAAGTTTTATATTTTCCTTTCTGAAATAATAGTCTATGAATATCAGAGAGGTTGCTGAGTTTTAAACAAATCATAAAATATCTCTTGACTTTAATTCTATACTTATTTAATTCAATTTGTTTAATTTTTTCTTTGACCTGACTTTTAGAAATGCTGTTTTGGGGATTAAATTTATAATGATTCCTCTTCTCCTTAACTGATAAATACCTGTGTAAATGTATAAGATATGCTTAAGAAGCATTATGGAATGTGGTTAAGAGCCTGGATTTGGAGATGGAATACTGGGTTTAATTTCTGGCTCTGCAGGTTAATAGCTGTGGGACCAACCTTGTGAAAGTCACTTGACTGATCTGTGCCTCATTTTCCTCGTCTTAAATTGGGATAATAATATTTTCTATCTCATAGGATGACCTGAAGGTTAAATATGTTAATACTTACAAGGCAATTAAATCAATCCCTAGTCTATAGTAAGGTAAAGATGCAATAATATTTGTGTGTGTGTGTCTTATGCCATCCCACGTGGCACAGACTTCTTTCTTCAATATTCTTGGGGAAAACAAACTCATCAGTTTTGATTATTATGACAGAAAGAGTGAGTTAATGCATATTGAAGCATAATTCATTCTTGATTCTTCTCATTTTCTCACATCTTCTCCTTAGTCCATTAGCCAGTCCTGTTGGTACCACTTATACTTAACATACACCTAAAACTAACCATTGCTCATTACTCTTGCTCCCTCCCCAAATAAGGCATTCTCCACATGATACTCACGTAAAATAAAGGTATGGAGAACACCCTGGCTATCTCTGTTGTTCTTTTTTAAAAGAAATTTACTGCATAAAAAGCACAATATTATTTGAGAAGAAAATAATATCACTTGCCATGTCACCACTCTATTAAAATTAACTGATAAATTCTAAATTCATATTCCAGAGATTCAAAAATTAAGACTGTCACATACAAAAGAGCATTAAATGCGTTAGAAGTCTGACAGTCTTCCATCACATCACCTTTGTATTAAGCTGTGTGGCGGTCTAATTGGTGAAGCTAAGCAGGACACGTGATTGATCCAAGGACACCCCTCCTGATTAAAAGTTAGAGCTTTTCTTCTAAGTATTTTTCTATAAGAGGTTCACAAATTGATGCAAAGGAAATGCCTTGTGTTGATTCCAGGGTCAGAAGAAAATATTATTCCTGGATCTTGAAAGAAGATTCAATTATGATTTGTTCTTTAAAGAGCTCATTTAAATTAAAAATTTTAATCAATACAAATGATTATTTATTCTAAAAATAATTTAGATCCTTTTATAAAAGGTGATTTTATGTATTCTATATTTAAATGAAAATGTATTCTTTTTAGTTGTCTTATTAAATACGAACTTTGGCATCATTTTGATTCAGTTTTTCTAAATACCCATAAAATAGATAATTTATTTTACGTTATTTTAGATTATTGTATAAATGTATGTACAGGATGTTAAGAAACCAAACAAAGCAAAACCTGGAAAAATAACAGGCTTTATTTTTTCTAACACCACTCCTATCTAACCCTGTCTTAAATCATTTCAATGTGCCTTTCAAATGAACTAAAATGCAGAAGATGGCTAACAAGAACCATTTCAACCCCTTCTCTAATGTTTTTAACCCATCATATTGTACCTAGTTTAAACAACATTTTTTTTTTAAATCAGAAAAGTCATATTTATGAGATTGTGTCAATCATAACACTGTGTGTAGAAAAACTCAGTGGCTCTACAATTCTGTAGACATGCAGCCCAGAAAATTACAACTCTCTCCTTTCTTTGGGATTCATTGGCATCCTCTACAGAGAGAGCTGAACCATCAATGCTGTATGGCTTTTAAAAAGTTATCCTATCATTTTCAAGTCATTTGGGTCATAATACCTTTAAATAGCAATGCCAGTTTCCAATTTCTGCTGATAAACCTGTGAATTCCACTAACCTAAGGACCTCAATTACCATGGCAGGAAATCAACTCTTCTGGTCCGATAGGTGCCCCTTATCATGTGCAATATAGTGGAAACAAGTGTATGCATATTAAATCCATATGCTTGTAATCTCAGCTATGTGACTTTATGTCTCAGGGAAAGTTCACATCTCTGATTTTCAGTTTCCTCTTTTACAATATTGGAGATTATCAGATGTGACAGGAACATTATTTTGTGGACCAGGGATAATATCATGAAGACCATTTACATCTTTCCCGAAAATTGTGAATTCTCAACAACAAAAAATTAAGTTTTATTATTATGGCTCTTCTAATATGGCATAATACATATAACCACTTGTACCCTTTTTTTTTAATTAGACACAAAAATGACTCATTTTGTTTCTTAAGCAAAATATAATTCTAGTTTCCAATTATATGGATATAATGTCTAAAATACCATATCCTTAGGGCAAAGATCCATATTTTATTACCTTTTTATTGCTATCATTGATTACTGTTGAAATAAAATTAAATGAAGTGAGGTCACATGGAGTAGCAATTGCTCACCCTCATAGGAGACCACTGTAGAGAATGCCTTGAGAGGTTAGTTGATGAATTTCTTCAATGATACCATAGAATAAGTGGAAAAGCTTGGATTTTGAGAACAGGCAATAATTCCTAATAAGTTAGGTATACTTGATTTAAATTCTCATTTCTTTACTTAATATCTCTGTGCCTTAGAAAATTTACTTATCCTAAGTGTCTATTTTATTAAAAAGGATGCTAGTAATATTTATCTCATAAGGTGATTCTCAAGGCTAAGATAAAATAGTGTGTGGAAAGTTGCACCCAATAAAGCCGGATACATTATAAACAACGTATGTGCTTGTTCAGTTAACTACCTTACCAAAAAAGGGGCTAGCAATTAGTAAGCATGTAATTGGTGCTAGTTTTCTCCATTCTGTCCCTGTGCTTGGCATGTTCTGAAAGACCATCTATGACAGTAATTCATATTGCTTCAAACATGTTCTTTACCTGTCCTTTTTATTTTTAATAGTGTTATCAGGTGTTAATGAAAGAAAATTTTTCAGTAAGTGTCACACTGTGCATTCTGCCATCAGAGTTTTTAGAACTACAACCTGTGTTTTAGTTGAAATCTTGAAAACTGAATTTTAGCCTCAGTGAACATGGTAAAGTTAATTGTGAGAAAATATTGAGGTTATTGATCTTCCAGAAGAAAGTCTACTTCTTCCTTTTACTCATGACCATGATGAAGATTAGAGGAATCTTCACCATCTTAAGCAAATACTTTTTAACATTTACTATGTTACAGGCACTGGGCAGAGCTCAGTAGATATGTGTGTTAACAAGACCAGCATGCCTTCTACCTTCTTGAGTTATAAAATTTCTGGATGTGTGCTCAAAGGGTTGGAGGATGACTTAGTCATGTCAGGTTTTGCTTATGGCTGCATTACTTATATGTTAGGTTATCGTGGCTAAACTACAAAGCCAATTGGTAATTTATTTCAATCATGAAAGCTCAATATGCAAATTCTTGTTTTTTGGGTGGTCTGGCCTATAAAGCCAATAAAATTTGTTAATTAAAAAATGTGTTTTTTTTTTTATCACAAAGAGTAAGTTCTGCCTAACCCTGTTTATAATAATAAACCAGCCACTCTCCAAATGGTCAATGGATAATTATTTTTACTTAAAGGTTATATATCTATCATGCAGAATTGATTATGTTACAGTAATAAGCAATATCAAAATCTCACCCTTTACACATCCTTGCTCAAGTAGCATGTCCGCTGAGTGTTGGTGGGGAAGAATTTCTGCCCTCTGATGTCCTTGAAACAAGGTCTGAGATGATGGAGATCTCACCATTCATTACAAAAGCACTGTTTTTGCAGGAGGTGGAAGAAGGAGATAGAAACTAAATCACAAACAGACTTTGAAATTCATTTTTCAAGAAATGATGTGCATTCCTTCGGTTCCCATTTTACTGGCAAATCAAGTCACGTGACCTCACCTAATTGCAAGGGGAACAGAGAATGCAGTGTGACTGTGTATTCAAAAGGAGAAGAATCAGAAATATTGGTTGGTAGTCTTCATGAATGTTGCTGATTATTTAATATATAGGATCCACAGACTAAAAATCCTTTTCTGGAAAGAGGCAAATAGGAAAGGCAAAATATAAATTGCAAATGTTTACAATATAACTTTAATAATAGTCTTTAACATTCTTGCTTCATAAGAAATGTGACTTTTGAGTGCATCATTTTCCAATGTTCAAAGCTTTGAAACATTTCTAATCTATATTTTTGGAAAAATAATTTTGATATGCCCCATAATAGTCTTGGTCTTTGCTAAGAGGGTAGATCTTAAGTGCCCTTACCACCCCCCCAAAAAATGGTAACCATGTGAAATGATGGATGTATCAATACCTTAATTGTGGTAATCATTTCACAATGTGTACATATATTAAACCATCACGTTGAACACCTTAAACATATACAATTATCATTTGTTGATTATACCTCCATAAAGCTGGGGGGAAAAAGCACAACCATGAAAAAAAATATCAGTGGGCATCAAGTTTAGAGTTTCTTGATTCAGGCCTTCTCACTCTGGTTCATTTTTAAGTGAAAACCACCTCTGCATCTTTCAGGGGGAGTTATTATGAATTATGTTGGCAAAAGGTAAAAATCCATATATATATATATATGTATGTGTGTGTGTGTATATATATATTTTTTTTTGCTGAGGAAGATTAGCCCTGACCTAACATCTGTGTCAGTCTTCCTCTATTTTGTATGTGGATCACTGCCACAGCATGGCTGATGAGTGGTATAGGTCCACGCCCGGGATCTGAACCCGCCAACCCAGGCTGCCAAAGCGGAGTGCAGCAAACTTAACCACTAGGACACAGGGCTGGCCCCTAAAATCCATGTTTTTATACCAAGATTTAGACCACCCACTCATAAATTATGCTGAACAACATTAGGTGTCCAGCTAGGAGTTATACAAGTACTATAACAATTGAAAAAGAATTTTGGTCTCAGACTTAAGCACAGTTACTTTCTCTGTGATGATGAGCTGGACCCTCTGGATTAGAATAACTTGGTTTCCTCCAAATTAAAAAAGAAAATAAGTCACTCTGTAACCTACACTCTGATGTCTAAAGATTTAGTTGCCTGATTCATCAGCTGCCTGTCAACCATACAAGTGCTTTAAAAGGAGCTCAACCATAAATATTTGTTCCCTAACCTCTCCAAAACTTACTAATTATTTGGAAGTGATGGGGCCATGATAATTATTTATTTCTCTACATATAAAGATGTATGATGCTTAGTAATGATCCTTGGTAATTAACCTAGAAAACATTCCAAGAAATTGTCAAAATTATATATACAAGAATATGAAGTGTAGCATTATATTTAATGGTGCATATTGGAAATAACACAAAGGTCCATTAAAGGGGAAATACATATCCACTCAATGGAGTATTGTGCAGTTCTTAAAAAAAGAATGTCATAACCTTTTATATACAGAAATGGGTTACCAAATATATAGTCAAGTTAAAAAATGTCATTTGCCAATATAATCTGAATTTGGAACAAAAATCCTGTGAACAGGCAAAAACTATTATCACTATTATACTCTAGGTTACTTTGTATATACACAAAGAAAAAAATGGGAAAACATGAAACCGAAGCCTTTACTCTTGTCTTTGGGGCTAAAATTGCAAGCATGCTTTCATTTGGCCTACTTCTAATTTATTCGATTTATTTTAACAAAAATATCCTTTATTGTAATCAGAATATAAAATCAATAAAAATGTGAAATAGAAATAAGTGAAAGTAATGTACACAGAGTATATATTTTTTATTTTTTACAAAAGTACCTGCGTAACTTATGGTTTAAAGATTCTCTTATTTAAATTATATAAAAAACTTCAATTTGAAGTGTTTGGAAAAGTTTTGGTAGATTTACAAAATTGTGCTTGGTGGTACAACTCTTGTTCTTTGGATAAGGTTACAAGTTTTGTTAGGTTTCCTTTGAATTCAAAGTCAGATAGAATTTTTCATTTGCTTTTAATAAACTTGCATTTCTTTATTACTGAACAGCAAGGATAATGTAATTGGCACAAAGTGTAAAACTAAAATTAATGCTTAGGTGAGTATAGACCTTATTCTTGATGGCAGTAGTAATACATTTCTTTGGACAGATTTTATAATTATCAATTGTTTAACTTAAGCATTCATTCATCCAAATCTTACAACAGCCTTGATTAAAGCAGGGAAAAATTAAATAAATGCCCAAGGACTAAGATGCTGGTAAATCATTCAAAAGGACCAGAACACTTTTTTACAGATTTATTCTCTAGTGACTTTTTTTGTATCAAAGAATATACTGTATCTGAAACCATTTCTCTAATTGATTTCAGGTGTGTGCTTTTATGCTTTTTACATTTTAATTATCCACATCCATGTGCTTTGAAAGTATAAAATGCTTTGAAAATAACTTATTCGAAATTCTTATTCAGTATTTACTTTTAAAACACCTCAATCTTCCTGTTATGTGGCCAACATAGTTCAAATAATACCAAATGAATGTGAGAGAGCTATGGTTAGGTATTAAACGGCGTTCATTCAGATACGGTGTTAGAAATGTTTCTAAAACACCAGACTTTGACCTAAATGCAAGTTATATGAAACTATAAAAGGATATCCTCCATAACCACAAAATGTTTCATTTTTTGTAAACTTGATCCTGCCTCTTGAGGAGTCTATACTTATCTTCTTTAAATTTAGAAGCATACTGTGATCTGAGAAAGTTGTGAATAAACTGAATTGTTGATAATCTAGATTAAGGAATTTCTTTATTCTACTGAAATGAAAGCATTCTTACTGAACATTATGGGCAATATTCTATTTGAGGACACCTTTTTATTTCTGGAATGTTCTGATTCAGTCTTGCAGGCTATGTCCTTTCTTCCTTCTTAATAATCATCACGAAGAGTGTCATCAAGACTCGGAGTACATTCTACATATAAAGCAAATCTGTAAAGCGATATGTGATAAAACTCTCAAATTTAAGTCAGATTGAAAATATGTTTTATTAACATGATATTGGTTTCTTTTGTGCCATTCTGATATTATAGTTGTGATATGTGCCTTCAGTAATTTACAATGTCCATCAAATGCCGTAAGATAGACTAAAGCAATATTGCTAATGTTATAATGTCAACGTCTGGGTATTGTATACGGTCAGAAGATGGTCTCTTGATGTAGGAAACTGCCAAAGCATTGACCTAGTCAATGTATTGTCAAGACCTCACATGAGATATGAAGTAGATTCACATACAAAGTGTAGGTTACATTAGTTCACTGCTGATCTGTAGTATGTGAAATGGATTTATATTGTCTTCTGTGTTCTGTCCTGCCTTCCTCCCTTACTCCATCTCTCCCTCCCTCCCTCCTTTCTTCTTGTCCTTCCTTCCTTCCTCCCTCTCTCCCTTCCTTTCCTCCCTCCCTCCTTCTTTCCTTCTTTGCTTATTTCCTTCCTTCCTCCCTCCCTCCCTCTCTCTCTCCTTCTTTCCCTCCTTCTCCCCTCTCTCTCTTTCTTTCTTTGTCTATTCAAAGAAAAATTATCAATCTTTAACAAAGCTTTACTGTAGAAAAATATTCTATGGGAAAACATAGTGATACATAAATATAGTAAAGAACAACTTTTAGGACACAACACTAAACAACATTGATTGATAGAATTCATATTGAAGGAAAAAACATCTTGGATAAAGAGAATTATGAACTTTCATAAGCTACAAAGAAAACTCTTACTGCATTTTTTTCCTTGTTATTTTTTGAGAACTGGTTTGACATGTAAGTTCAAGGATGTACAAGAATGAAAGGAAAGGTAATGAAAGGAAAATTAATTGAACATTTATAGAGCTCAATAAGGGATTTATTTTCAGAAAGGTCAATTGGCTGAGTTAATTTGCTCAGCCCTACTAACAATGTGTTAGCGATTTAAGATTCAGTGTCTTTTACTTATTGGAAAATACGTGTCAAGCCTAAATAAAATGTATTCCATTTAAATATTCTACTTTCTTTCATTCCTACCAAATAACACTTCTTATGATCCATGAAGGTACTTTTTGGAAGTTTAAAAAAGCATTGTAGAAAGTATAATTCTTAAATGTGTATCTTAAGATTTTATAAAATACAATGTTAATGTAAATCATATTAGGATCTTAAATAGGTGAAAATGGTTCTCTTTAGTGTTTAAATATTCTGCTAGCACTTCAGTTACTTTTGCTGAGAACTGAAAAGTGAAATTGACTAGAAGAAATCAAGTGAAGCTGCCTACTCTGTATTCATTGTCTAAATTCTACTGTGCATATTTTGTAACTTTCCAATCAGTTCTCTTCTAAAGACAAGAATAGTTTTGGTCTCAGAACAATTGAGAGTTCCTTCTAGAAAGGTAACTTCTTACAAACTGATTAAATTAGTATATCATTAAGAATCACTGTAATAAAATTTCTTTTAATATCTTCGACTTCAGGTGCCTATTTTGTGATATGAAAGTTCTTCTGCAAAGTCAAGTGAAAGGCAGTGTCAAGTAATAATCGTTCATTTGTTAATCATTAATGTTGGAAATAAAATTTGAAAACGAATTTAGTTTTAGTGAATAATACGTTACTTGGAATACACATTAGCTTACTCAAAGTAAATGTGCTAAGTTAGTATCACATGGAGTTCCATAGAAACGTTACACTGTGTCTCTTATAGAGTATTATGGTACTTGGGGGATTTTTTCTTTTGTACTTTAAATCATTTATGAATATATTTAAATATATTATCAATATTTGTCATACTGGGGCATACAGGAACAGAGAAATTATGTTTTGCCCTAGACTATTAAGCAACTTTTTCCTGGTCAAGGCTGTTGAATCCTAACATTGGCTATCTGATTAATCTATATTTTTTCTACTTGATGAATTGCTGCTGATACAATTTTGCTGTTCATTATCTTTCGTGGCAAACCATTTACCATTTGAGGATCCAAAACAAATTCTCATTCGATTGTTTTTAAACTGATAAGGAAAATCTCTGGGTAGGTATATCGGTTAGGAAACTTTTGGCTTCAAGGTCAAAAGGACACAAGTTAAAGTAGCTTTAACAATATGGAACTTTTCTATCCACCCTAAAAGTTATCCCCAGATAGAGTGGCCCTAGGGTAGGTTTGTTCAGTGAATCAGTGGATCAGAGAGGACCAGGTTTTTCCATCTCTCTACTTTTTCTTTCTTGATATCAGGTCGTCTTCAGACTTGAATTACTAATGGCCATGAAAATATGTCCCAGTTCAAACAAATGTGACAATAATTAATTTAAAAAAAACAAGATGAAACCATATATCCGTTAAGAACAAAAGAACATTTTCCTAGGAAACTGTCAATGAACAGCCTCTTATCCTATCTGCCAGAATTATATAACCCGCCCATGCAAAAGCCAGTCACTGGAAAGGAAAAAAGAACATTGTGAGTGACTTAAAACAATGTCCCCTATTCACTCAGATGGCACCACACTGAGCCTTCCAAAGGAAAAGCATTGCAAAGAAGGCAAAATTAAGGTTCCTTTAGAAGAAGAGAAGAAAAAAATATTGGAGAAAGAACTAAAAGGGTACACTACTAGTTCTAATGCAAAGAAAATTCAGATGATACCCATTTTTTTAATGAAGCAAAATCTATATATTGAAAGTCATGGATCCTAATTATACAATTTCATGAGTTTGGATGGAAATTTCCCTCATGTAACTGTGGGGATCAGAATTGGCCACCTCAAGCACTGAAAGAGGCTTTGACCTTCCTCCCTGCCTCCCACAACTGCCTAAAGGGATTTTGCATGGAAGGCCTGTCCCTGGGAGGGGCCATCACCTTGGATAACTCTGGGTATCAATTGACTGGGAGGGTCTTTGCTTCGCCCATTTTTATCAAAGTTCTGTTTACCAAACAATTACATTTGCAAGGGAAATCTCTGCTTGTAAATGTATCTCCTTCTCTGTACTGGGAAGAGGGGCCGATGACCTCATCTCTAGAAACTTGTCATTGTGGAAGGCAAGGCCTTAAATCTGCATAATAATCTTATTGTGCTTTTCTGATAATCTCCCATAACTGACCCAACCCCCAATATCCTCGTTTGTCTACTTAAGAGCAGAACTTCTGCCATTTTGTCAAGAGATACTCAGTTTCCCCGGGTCTCTACCACGTATATATGTTATAAAGCTTTATTTGATTTTCTCCTGCTATTCAGCCTCATGTTAATTTAATTTGTAGCCTAGCCACAAAGAACCCAGAGTGGGTAGAGAATGCTCTTTCCCGCCTTCATAACCAATACTTTAAGCAAGGCATGCAATATTTCCATACTCCAAAAAGTTCCTTCATGTCTTTTTCCAATTCATTCCCACACCACATAGGAAATGACTGTTCTGATTTCTACCAGATTATTCTGCATGTTCTTGAACTTCTTCAACTTGGATCATACATTTTGTCTTCTTTTGAGCCTGACTTCTTTTTCTCCATATCATATTTTTGTAGATTGCAAAAATAGTTCAAAATTTTTTTCACTTATTTATTTTCCATTTTTATGAGTATATCATAATTTGTTTATACATTGTCCTATTGACGAACTTTTAGGTTCTTTCAAGTTTTGGTTATTGTGACTAAAACTGCTAGGAACATAATTGTAAAAGTATTGTTATGGACATATGTTATTATTGCTCTTGGGTGAATATCTAGAAGTAGAATTCTAGATAGATAGGGTCACAGAATAGATATATGTTTATCTTGACAAGAAAATATTAAATAGTCTTCCAAATTGGTTTCATCACTTTACACATTAACCAGCAATATATGAGAGTTTCAGTTGTTCTACATCTTCAACATTTGCTGTAGTTAGTCTTTTTTTTTTAATAAAGTTGTATTTTTTTGAGTTTTTTTATTGAGGTATAATTGACACATAGCATTATATTAGTTTCAGATGTACAACATAGTGATTTGATATTTGTATGTATTGTGAATAATTACCACAATAAATATAGTCAATATCCATCACCATATATAGTCACAAATTTCTTTTTTTTCTTGTGATGAGAACTTTTTTAAGATCTACTTTCTTGTCAACTTTCAAACATACAATACAGTATTATTAACTATAGTCACCATGCTGTACATTACATCCCCAGGACTTATTTATAACTAGAAGTTTCTACCTTTTGGCCAGCTTTAGTTACCCATTTTGCCCACCCGCCTTGTCCCTGCCTCTCACAACCAACAATCTCTCCTCTTTATCTATGATTTTTTGGGTTTTTGTAGATTCCACAAGTGAGATCATATGGTACAGTATTCCCCCCTATCTGTGAGGCCTGCATTCCAAGAGCCCAGTGGTTCCCTGAAACCACGGATAGTACCGAACCTTATATATACTGTTTTTTCCTATACATACATACCTATGATAAAGTTTAATTTATAAATTAGGCACAGTAAGAGATTAACAACAATTACTACTAATAAAATAGAACAATTATAACAATACATTGTAATAAAAGTCACCATAGATCTTAGCAATCTCAGCATACAATGTTTTCTTTCCTTATTGAGTCGAAAACTTTCACCTTTTCACTTCAAGGAAGCATGTTACAGCTTCTCTTTGGCACATCCGAATTACCAGCATCACTACTCTTGCACTTTGGGGTCATTGTTAAGTAAAATAAGGATTACTTGAAGACAGGCACTGCGATACCATGGCAGTAGATCTGATAACTGAGATGTCTACTGAGTGACTAATGGAGGGATAGTGTATACAGTGTGGATCTGCTGGACAAAGAGATGATTAATGTCCCAGGTGGGACAGTGCAAGGTTTCATCATGCTACTCAGAAAGGCACTCAATTTAAAACTTATGAATTTTTTATTTCTGAAATTTTCCTTTTAATATATTTAGACTGCAGTTGACCACAGGTAACTAAAATCAGAAAAAGTGAAACCACTAATGGGGGGGGGCTACTATATTTTCTCTGTCTGCTTTATTTCACATAGGATAATGCCTTCAAGATCCATCCATGTTGTCACAAATGACAGGATTCCCTTCTTTTTTATAGCTGAATAATATTCCAATATATGTATAAAAATGTAAATATATTTATAAATATATGTAAATATTTATATATATAAATAAAATTTTATATAATTGGATATATATATAAAAGGATATTTATATATGAACATAGGGGTGAGATTTTGAGTTAGTGTTTTCATTTCCTTTGAATAAATAACTAGAAGCGGAATTGCTGGGTCATATGGTAGTTCTATTTTTAATTTTTTGAGGAACCTCCTTACTGTTTTCCTTAGCGGTTGCACCAATTTTTATTCCCACCAACAGTGCACAAGGGTTCCCTTTTCTCTATGTCCTCGTCCATACTTACCTCTTGTCTTTTTGATAATAGCCATCCTAACAGGCGTGATATCTTATTGTGGTTTCGGTTTGCATTTCCCTGATGATTGGTGATGTTGGGCACCTTTTCATGTTCCTGTTGGCCGTTTGTATGTCATCTTTGGGAAAATGTCTATTCAGATCCTCTGCCCATTTTTTTATTTGGATATTTTTTTTTTTGCTATTGAGTTATATGTTAGTTTTATATTTTTGATATTAACCCCTCATCAGATATATTCCTTGCAAATAGTTTCTGCCATTTGGTAAGTTGCCTTTTCATTTTGTTGATGATTTCCTTTGCTGTGCAGAACTTTTTAGTTTGATGTAGTCTCACTTGTCTTTTTGGTTTTGTTGCCTTTGCTTTTAGTGTCATAGTTTTTAGTTTTTTAAACATATTTAGTGATTAAAATAATCTTAGAGTATATTAAGATACTTCCATTTTTGTTATTGTGGGGGGGGGGAGGCTAAGACCACCCTCAGACTATGTAATTTGCTAGAAAGAAACACAGAACTCAGAAAAGCTGTTGTATTCATGGTTACAGTTTATTTTACTGAAAGGATACAGATTAAAATTGGCAAAGGGAAAAGATGAATAGGGCAAAGTCCTGGAGAAACCATGGATAACCTTTGGGGTGTCCCCTCCTGGTGGAATCACACAGAGGTAAGCTTACTTCTCCCAGCAATGTTCAGTGTCAACAGGTGCAAATGACTGCCAGCCAGGAAAGCTCACCCAAGCCTTGGTGTCAAGAGGTTTTATTGGGGGTCCATCCTGTTGGCATGAAGTGCATGACCACCTTACCTACTCAATCTCTAGTTCCCCAGAGGTCAAACTAATACAGCATGGCCCAGGACCTCAGGCATATAAAAATTGTTTACCATGGTCACACTATTAACATAAACTCTCTGGTCAAACTGCTAGAATGTGGCCCAAGGCTTCAGGCATATAAAAACATACTTACCAGCTGTTACATTCCAGTGGCTCAGAGGTTTTTCTTTCATGAGCTAGTCAAGAGCCAGTCCTTTCTTTGCAATGTGCAAAATTGGAGCAACCCAATCCTAGCTGAGTTAATGCTTTATGTATAGTCACAAAGTGTCCATACGAAAAAGATAATTATTATTGATAATACTTCACAATTAACTGCTATTATGAATTGCCAAGCTTTCGATTCACTAATCTTGACCAATATGTTGGCCTATTTTTTAATGGTAATGATGAAAAAAATAACTGATCTGCCAATAAACTTAGGCAGGGAATACTAATTAAGTTAAGAACTAAATGCTATGGAGTAAAACAGAACTCTAACAAAATAATTCTAAAGGTAATTCAGGTGAATTAAATAAAAATTTGTCTTCCTATTAGTACAAAGAAAGATTGGTTCATTTACTGTCCACTCAACTGCCTTGCTGTCTGGATAAATTCGGTTTACTGTTGAAAATGGGTTATGTTTTGAGTGGTAGCGTGTACATGATAGAAAATATATTCCACTTCAATTCAGTAAAATCCTTTTCAAGACAATTTTTCCTCTTGATATAGTCAGCTTGAGTAAGTTAAGCTGCAGTGACAATCAATCCTGAAACTATAGTAGTATTAAAAAAACATAAGTTTTTACTTATGCTACATACCCATTGCAGATTATCAAGGGATACCTATTCATCAGATTCGCTGAAGTACTCTGGGTGATGGAGTCTCCACCTTGGTATAAGTTGTCATGATCGAAGAATTAAATAAGGAAGAATATGTAGTGAACCATATGCCATGTCTGAAAACTTCTTCCTGGGATCAACAGTCACTTTCCTCAAATTTCCTTGTCTAAATCAAATCATATAAGCCTACCTAGAGGATGAGAATATAAAATCTTCCCACATTCAAAAAAGTTTTTTCAACTTTATTGAGATATAATTGACATAAAACATTGTGTAAGTCTAATGTGTACAATGTGATGATTTGATACACGTACCTATTGAAAAATATTACCACGGTAGGGTTAGTTAACACCTCCAGTACAACACCTCACATAATTACCATTTCTTTTTTGTGGTGAGAACATTTAAGATCTACTCTCATAGAAACTTTCAAGTATGTAATACAGTATTGTTAACTATAGTCACCATATTGTATATTATCTCTCCAAAACTTATTCATTTTATACCTGGAAGTTTGTACCCTTTGACCAACATCTCCCCATTTCCTCCACTCCCCAGCCCCTGGCAATAACCATTCTACTTTCTGTTTCTATGAGTTCAGGTTTTTTTGACTCCACATATAAGTGACACCATGCAGTATTTGTTTTTCTCTGTCTGACATTTCACTTAGCATAATGCCCTCAAGTTCCATCCATGGTTTTGCAAGGACACTTAGATTGCTTCCGTATCTTGGTAATTGTGAATAATGCTGGAATAAATGTGGGAGGGCCGATATTTCTCCAAGATCCTGATATCATTCCCTTTGGATATATACCCAGAAGTGCAATTGCTGGATCATACGGCAATTCTATTTTTAATTTTTTGAGGAACCTCCATATTGTTTTCCATAGTGGCTGCAGCAATTTACATTCCTACCAACAGTGCACCAGGGTTCCCTTTTTTTCCACATTCTTGCCAACACTTGTAAACTCTTGACCTCTTGTCTTTTTGATAATAAGCATTCTAACCAGATGTGAGGTGATATCTCATTGTGATTTTGATTTGCATTTCCCTGATGATTAGTGATGTCACTTTTTCATGTACCTGTTGGCAATGTGTATGTCTTCTTTGGAAAAACATCAATTCAGATACTTTGCCCATTTTTTAATCAGGTTGTGTTTTGTTTT
The DNA here is from genome assembly GCA_031878705.1 of Tapirus indicus. Classification (NCBI taxonomy): domain Eukaryota; kingdom Metazoa; phylum Chordata; class Mammalia; order Perissodactyla; family Tapiridae; genus Tapirus; species Tapirus indicus. Next base: position 22,752,615 of record CM062939.1, on the reverse strand, counting down.
GCTATTTAGTTGTATGAGTTTTTTATATATTTTTGATATTAACGTGTTATAAGATAGATAGTTTGCAAATATTTTCTCCTATTCATTAGGTTTTCATCTTGCTGATTGTTTACTTTGCTGTGGAGAAGATTTTAGTTTGTTGTAGTCCTACTTATTAATTTTTACTTTCATTGCTTGTGCTTTCAGTGTCATATCCAAAAAATTGTTTCCAAGATCAATGTCAAGGAGATTTTTTTCCTGTGTTTTCTCATAGGAGATTTGCAGTTTCAGGTCTTATGTTTAAGTCTTTAATCCACTTTAGGCTGATTTTGTGAGCAGTATAAGATAGGAGTTCAAATTCGTTCTTCAGCATGAGATTATCCACTTTTCCCAACATCATTTAATGAAAAGACTATATTTTCCCCATTGAGTATTCTTGGATCCCTTGTCAAATGTTAGTTGGTTGTATATGCAAGGGTTTATTTCTAAGCTCTTGATTCTGTTCCATTGGTCTATTTGTCTGTTTTTCTGTCGACGCTATTCTGTTTTGATGACCATATCTTTGTTATATATTTTGAAATTGGGAAGTGTACTGCTTTCAGCTTTGTTCTTCTTTCTAAGCATTGCTTTGGCTATTCACAGTTTTTTGTGGTTCCATAAGAATTTTAGGATTTTTTTTTCTATTTCTGTAAAAAGTGCCATTGGAAATTTGATAGGGATTGCACTGAATTGATAAATGGCCAAGGGTAGTGTGGACATTTTTTGAATATGTTCCAAGAGATCTGGTTGTCCATACCATGTGAGTCTGTATCAATTAGAAGATAATGAAATTTTTTAAGATTCATTCTGAATTAAGGATATTGGGCTTTAACTAGACTAATAAAACAAGGGGCAACTCAGTGTTCATCAGCTCATATAATAGTCTTCTATTACAGGTTGATGATTAATACCTATGATAAATTTTAACTGTGGTGTTACTTGACTTTTCAATTTGCTACTTACTTTAGTCAATGTAATTTATTTAAGTATTTATTGATTCCAAGTATATCTTAATACTGTAATTCTGAGCTGTGGTACACAAATGCATCTAGTTTCTTGAAGAGTCTCAATTTAATAAGAAATAAACATAAAACTTTTTTTTACAGTGTATTTCCCCAAACCTACTATGATGAATCACCAATTCCTAAAATGTGACAGTTTCCTTAACAATATCTAGGGTAGTATACTTAAATTTTTTGTCACTATCATTTACTCAAAATCTGTCTAATTCATACCATCAAGCTCACATTTGGTTCAATATTTTTCCCTCCCTCTTCACCAGGTGGGCTAGTGGCACAAGGAACTTTACTTTTTCTCCTCTTCCCTCACCTTGGAAAGAAGAGGGAAGACGTGTATGCCTTCTTTTGTGTTACTACCTCTTTCTCCCTCTTTTCTAACTATAGCTTTTCTGAGGTGTTATGGCAGAGAGGAAGAACTAAGAAAGGGAATGTGTCTTTTCATTAACTTGCCATTTTTCTAGTTCACTCTTTGTGGGTTGTCACGGCCTCTGTGGCTATTGGCCCAAAATGGCTATGCTGCATTCCTGCCTCAGGAAGGAGGGGGTGAAATAAAGTTATCTCCTTACCTTTTAAGGGGACTTCTTAAAGTCCACTCAGGATTTCTCTTAATATCTTATATGCATTTACTTAGTCATAGTTACACCTAGCTACAGGATATATCGAAAAATATAAAGTTTTAGTTCCACGGCAATGTGCTCAGTTAGAAATTAGATTCAATAACTCAAGAGAATGGGGAGATTTCAATGTTGGGAAGCAACTAGCAATCTCTCACAAACAATAGGCAAAAATAGTGGCAAAAAGCAATAAAATTTATGGGGAAGTCATTACTAAATAATAGTAATGAAAAAAGATTTGAGGGTTTTTTTTTTATTTTGTATAAAAGGCTATCAAATAAATTGTTTTCATAATCCTAATAGAAATGCAGTATGTCTAGTACAGGGAACTGATGGTCCCAAGCTACTCTACATTTATAAGGCAGTGCCTGGAAAACTGTACTCAAATTTTGACAACACATTCAAAAGGAAAAGGTAAAGGTAGACTCCATTTATAGAAGAAATGGAACTTCGAATCATGTCTAAGAAATGCATAACTGAGGTGAAGTAGTTTTAGTCCAGAAAAGAAATGTATGTCGGACATGACTGATATGATCAAACAACCGATAAACTATTTATATATTTAAGTTGACTGTGTGACTCTGGAATAAAAAAAGGAATATCCATGATAAAAATTTTGATGGAGGCATATTTTGGTCACGAATAAGAATATTTATAGCGTATCATATTATCTGAACCCAAGGAAGATGTCGGGAGGGTAATGAGATGTTCAGTCAATGGAGTTTTCAAGCAGAGGATGGATAGTGATCTCGTGTCTAGAATGTGGGCACACAGCAGTTGGTTAGAGAATTGTACAGAATATTCGATGCTAAAATTACATGATTCATATTTTAACAAGACACTTACGCACTGGGTCAGAGTTTCTGAAATAGCAGTATCTAGTGATTACTACCTTGGATTGCCTTTGAAGGAGGCTAACAGCTGTTCCTCTGATATAGTCAAATTACTTTAGAAGACCCTGGGAGTAACTGAGAGTTCTTGAACCTTGAAGAGGCTAATGAGCATTGTGACTCTCAAAAGAGGTTAGAGTATGTAGACTTGCCTAGCATGGTGACGACAGAAAAAAATTCACACGCATCTTTAACATCTCCCAGAACTGGTGCTTCACAGAAGGCGGTGTTAAAAATACTCCTCAAAAAAATGCATTTTAATCTCTAATTCCAGTAGCCGCAACTGTCTTCATTCCCAACCAACTCTTATGTATTCTCAGTTGTGTTTTTGAAGGATGATAAAGATTGGAAACACAGAAATGAATACATTTTAATACTCTCCTTTATATAAACATTTCCAGAAGTGTCTTTTTGGGAGCCAGCCCTGATGGCCTAGTGGTTAAAGTTAGGCACACTCCACTTCGGTGGCCCGGGTTTGGTTCCCCGGCGTGGAACCACACCACTTGTCTGTCAGTGGCCATGCTGTGGTGGTGAGTCACATAGAAGAACTAGAAGGACTTACAACTAGAATATACAACTATGTGCTGGGGCTGTGGGGAAGTAAAAAAAAGAGGAAAATTGGCAACAGATGTTAGCTCAGGGTGAATCTTACCAGAAAAAAAAACAAACTGTCTTTTTGAGATTCATATGAAATTTATTTCAAAAATATTACTTTTTAGAGGGGGTGTTGTAATAGACCTAAAAAAATCACTTTAAGTTAATTGAGATTATATATATATGTCTTGTGTGTTATCAACGTATATAACATTATATATATAGAATATTGTATTGTTTAATATTAGAGCTAATTTCCTGATACTTTCCCATTTTGATAGATTGTGAATTTATCATTTGTCAGGTATCAAGTATTGACTCACCAAAGAACTACCGATATGACCTACTGAACAAGAAAAGTCAAATTTATGACCAACTGCAGTAAGGAAGGCCACTGTACTAAGTGGTGCCTGTGAAGGGAGAGGTCACGAGCAGAGTATTTATATGTTTTTTGACGTCCAGTTTAAGGGGGTTCTTTCAATGAGGAGGTGCTGATTAGATCTGTGCAAAATTGGTTAGGTTTGGCGGACACAGCCAGGCAGGGTGTGGAAAGCAGTTGATTGAAAAGTAGACAGCTGTTTGATGGGTCTGGTTGAGGAGCTATTGCTCTGAGAAGGCACTTTTACTCCAATGAGAGCAAACCTAATAGTCTATTTATTTATTTTCGGTGAGAAAAATTGTCCCTGAGCTAACATCTGTGCCAGTCTTCCTCTATTTTGTATGTGGGATGCTGCCACAGCATGGCTTGATGAGCAGTGCATAGGTCCGCACCCAGATCCAAACCTGTGAACCCTGGGCCGCAGAAGCAGAGCCTACGAACTTAACCACTACGTCACTGGGCTGGCCCAGATAGTCTATTTTTGATTAAATGATTTTCAGAAAGTTCCTAAAATAAACAAAGTTATCTGCAACCTTACTTCCTAAGCAACAGTTCCTGAGTTAGTAAAGTCATGTTAATTTAGAGAGTAAATCTCTGGCAGTAGATGGTTCCTGTTCTCATAGGTCAAACTTAGAATTCTACTAATTCCCAGTCTTAGAAAATTATATGTGGAGTGGAAGGCATAAGCTAGTTTAGCACCCTTCTGACTTTTTAAAATTATACAACCAACTTTTTATTTAACATTGCAATTTATTTAATATTACAAGGACTACTACATTATTTTTCATACTTTATTGAATTAAAGATGGATGATATGAAATACATGATGTTCCATAAATAGTACTTGAGCAGTAGAGTTTAAGAAAGTGCTAGAATTTAGTTTGCTTATCTGAATTTTGCAAATAATGTGTTGAATAAGAAGCTCTGAAAAAGCATTTTAAGAACCTGATTTTTAATAATAGTGTTAAATGATAAAAACATTGTGCTTTTTAGCCTTGTCATTTATCATGTTCTATAAGACAGAATAGTTCTGGTTTGTTAAACATTAATTAAAATCACAAATTTAGTTCTTGCTAGTATTGATGATGCTTTAGTTGGTGAATTATTCATGATAACTAATAATAGTTTAGTTGCTTGGTTTCTCTCTATTTATTACGTGTGTAATACATCATTTAGAATTTGATCTTTCCTGCATTAAAATGCACATTTACCTTTCGGCTCTTTATAGTACTGTATAAGCCTTCTTGTTTGAGAGGTCTCCTGGATAATGACTTTATATATAATCACAGTAGTTCATTCAGCACCTTGTGCTATACAATTCTGAGTTTAAGGTGTGCTAATGCCAATTTGTCCCTTCTCGTTATGAGTGCTGACATAACAGATTTGATTGCAAGGAACCAGAACTAGCAACGTAGCCAAGAAGAAAAAGTTGAAAGTCATGGAGTTTAAGAAACGTGTTGTATTTACCAAACCATCACTGGACAACCTATTAAAAAATACAAAGATAAACTAATTCCAACTCACTACAGAATGAGTCTTAGGAGGGATTCAAAAGGGGGGATGGGTTCAGAAGAGGCTTTTAGAGTCTAGGCTGACCCCAAGTCTTTTAAGGTAGATCTTTCAAGGTGGGCAGTGATTGGGATGGAGCAAAATGCATGATGTAGTAGTTTAGGTTTGGTGGACACAATGAAGGGCTGGTGTTGAAGTCAGCAAACTATTGTTTGAGAAGTGATGGTTGTTCAGGGGAGAAGATTCTTGTCTGCAATAAATTGATCTAAGGAATTTCCTGAAGCAAACAGTGAAGTAATTTGTTGTTTTACGGTCTTATCTTTCTCAGGCAAAACTTTAAGTCACATTGACACAGATGGTCTCAGTTAACAAAGCCAACCAAAACAAGAAGTAGGTATTTACTATCTGTTTGGGCCTTATGTTTTGCTTAGTCTGTGAAAAATGACTGCTGTCTTCCTTGCTTGGCGCGAGAGCTAGAGTAGAATCAACGTCATCACCTGGTGGAATCTGGAATAATGTCAACTGTCCTAGCTTCAAAGATCAGGACCATTATTTATTCTTTGTTTCATTCCTTCATTTCGACATTCAAAAAATTCTCATAATGGCTTATGTTTTAGGCATTCTACTTATTTCCGGAAACACAAATTATACTAATATAGATATGATTCTCTTGTTTTCATATTTCAGCCTGGATATTATTTCTATCCTTTTAGGTTGCAGAAGTCATGCAATTGTGAGACTCTTTAATTTCAAACAAGCCTCATATTTGTGCATCAAAGGCAAATTTAGCAAATCTTTAAGATGCTTCATTTGCAGCCCTTGCTAATTCCATCCTATATTTCTCTTCTCTTGGTTTTTATCTCAGACTCCCAATCTCAGCCTTTGAGGCTGGAGTTTGATGCTTTGACCTGCTCTTGGTAGTTCCTTTATTCAGTTCTATTCACTGGGTGTCCAGTCACTGGCTGGAGTTCTGCCATTGATCAGGCTCTACCAGAACCATGGCACAGAGTCACCTGTTACCCAGATTCCACTTTTTGGTACCAAGTCTAAGTTCTCCATTTTCTGTGCACCTTGGACCATTCTTAACAAAGCCAGCCTCTGCAGCTGAATAAACTGGTCCTAGCCTATACCTTTGACTTCCTGACAAGCCTATATGCTTGGCTTAGTGGCCTTTCTTAGTTTCTACTGTTTCCCTCCCACAGAATTTGTGGTAGCTCAGACCCATCATACCTTCTACCCGAGCCTACTCTGACTATGGTCAACTCTGTTCAGGAAAAAAAGGGTGGGAAACAGGGCAAGAAAGTGGCCACAGAGCTTAGGGAGTTAAAATTAAATAATAGGAACAATGCATTTTTTTCCTAATCAGACCACCTGAAACAATTTACTCGTCCAGGAAGATATTAATTAAGTAATACCTATGTCTTGATTAGCAAAGTGCTTTTAACAATTCTGTCATATCTTTTCCCAAATTATTTGTCTCTGAATCTCCATAGCTATTTGTGGACAGGACAATTAAGGAAAACTAAATGAACTTTTGAGGGGAATAATATACTAGAAACTGTCAATATAAAAATCTTCTTCTCCTAAAAGTCATTCTGGTTTGAAATGTTATTATTAAACAATATCTGCAAGTGGAACCCTATTCTTCTGAATTTATTTACCACAGACTTTCCATTCTGTTCTATGCAATATCATTACCATATTTGCCCTGAATAAGCTGTGCTCATTTATAATTTGGTTCCTCTGATGACTCCTTTGCCTGCTTATATCACTAGTCACTTCCTTCTCTCTGGCTAACCAAGTCACTCAAAGTCATACAATTATTTTCTTCTGAGCACCAGAACTTAAACACTATTAGGTCAAGTTGGGGAGTGCAGAAATGAAATATTCATCATCTTTCTTCTAAAATGGATTTTCCATGCCCAAGAAGAAGAAAATCTGAAAGCTCAAGTACATTCTTTCCTTAATATCTTCCTTAAATATCCTAAATCACTCTGATCTTTCCCTTTGCTGGAATCCTATAGCTTGTAAGCATAGGACAGAGAATTTAGAACTTCAGTATACACTGCTTTGTTCTCTCTTTATTTTTGCAGGCCGTAGCCATGTTTCTGCAATTAGGTGTCTTGAGAATGGGGAATAAAATAATCTCAATGTAAACGGCATATACTTCATAAAAAGTTCTTCACTGAATCAGTGATTGATCAAAGACTTATTGATTAAGGCACCAGTTTAAGCTGCTTGCTTTATTCTACAAGAGCACCAGACATGGAGTGTTATACTGAAAACAAAGGGTCCAGATCACTCTTGTGATTGCTTTTCAGTGAATAAAGCAGTTAGCTCTAAGTCAGCAATCCTTATCTCTGCTTGGGTATTCCTTTTCCACATCGTATCCACAGGTCATTCAATATTATATCTTGAGTGGAAAAGTCAATAGTTCAGGAATAAAAATTCACCATGTAATTCAAAAATGTGTTCTCATAGTCTTCAGGGACATGACCTGCATTTTTTACATGCATAAAACACATTGAAATCATTTGGAAGTTACACATAAAAGTGACAAATTGCGTCACTGGGCTGAGTAACTTTAGGCTTAAAGCCAAATATAATTATAAAGCACTGGAAACATTGGGATATCATAAAGAGAACAGAAGAATATGGCACATTTTTCTTTTAGCAAGGAATACTGGCATGCAATTAATAAAATAATAAAATAGTGATTTATTTAATTAAAAATAATACATTCTTGGGCCTGGATCCATGGCCGAGTGGTTCAAGTTCCGCACATTGCACTTCAGTGGCCCAGGTTCGTGGGTTCAGATCCCGGGTGGAGACCTACTCCACTCACTGGCCACATTGTGGAGGTGTCCCACATACAAAAAAATAGAGGAGGATTGGCATAGATGTTGGCTCGGGGCTGATCTTCCTCAAGCAAAAAAATAAATAGGGAAGATTAGTGACAGATGTTAGCTCAGGGTAGATCTTCCTCAGGAAAAAAAATATATAATACATTCTTGGGAGATTAAAGTCCCATTTACACACACTTACACTACAATGCAAACTGCAGCCGTGGATTATAATGAATTGTTGATGCAAAGTCAGAACAATGATTATTGCTTTTTCTTTTCCCCAAAAGGACTGTGGGGCTAGGAAAGGAGAAAACTGTGAAGTGCAAAGAATCAAAAGACTCATGAATTGCTAAAATTGGTCATATCTTACGATTTGGATACAAAGGCATTATTATTTGTTAAGTAGGAAATATTGATCCAAAGGTCAGCGATCGGTCCTCATCCTTCTTGACAGACTTGCTCCTATCCTCCTGGAGACATTTTCTTCACTTGGTTTGCAGGACATACAGTCTGGATTTCCTTCTACTTCACTGGCTGTTCCATCTTCTTTTCTTTATGTTGGGTCTCTTCGTGTACGGATATGTCAGTGTTAGAATGCCAAAGCTCAGTCTTTGAATCTATTCTGTATAATCTTCTCTCTTAGTGAACCTATTCATTTTCATGGCTTATCTTATGAGTTATCATAAGAACTTTATATTTTTATCTCTTTTCATTCTTATAATATCCATAGAAAGTTAATACCATGATTATCCCCATTTTAAAGAAGAAAAAATTAAAGAATGCTGTTACTTGTCTAGCATCTCATAATCAGTAAGTGGCAGAGCTGAGATTTGACCTTGGGCAATGTTAAAGAAAAGTTGAATTTTGGTGTTAAAGATCAGTTGTTGAATAGATAAAACACACACTGTATTTATAGTATAATTATTAGTAAGTATTTCCACAAAAATGAGATAATGTAACAGCAGAGTTTAATGTATGTTAATTTTCCAAATTCTGGTATTTAACATGGGTGTGTTTTATTTCCTAAGTTTTAAAAATAATTAAATTGCATTTTATAATGTTTGTAATTTGATAATGAATTTTAACTACAAAATCAGAATAAAATATTTGTAAAATACTGGTAACTCTCATGCTTGAATTATTCTGATCAAAATTCTTGTTACAACTTCGAATCTGCATGAAATATGTCACAAAGATTAAATATGTTATTCCAGTTGATATATTTTGGTGTGTTGTCAGAAAAAAACAAATTCAAATCTAGTCTGCATGAACCATGGATTTGGCTCTAGGTATAGTATGATTCCTGCCTGAATTGTATTTAATATTAATTGAAACAAATATATGTGATTATATGTGAAAGCTTAATTGGAAAAAAACTGAGGCTATTAAAATGATTGAATGAATATAGATTTAAGGAGTTCTAGTGTTTTTGGTGAGTAAGATTGGCCGTGAGCCAACATCTGCGGCAATCTTCCTCCATTTTGTATATAGGACACTGCTCCAGCATGGCTCAATGAGCAGTGTGTAGGTCTGCACCCGGGATCCAAACCCACAAACCCCAGGCTGCTGAAGCAGAGCACGTGAACTTAACCACTACACCACCGGGCTGGCCCCAGGAGTTCTATTTTTCCCTCACTCTTTGCATAGTTGGAGATCCCTATTGGATATCCCAGAACAGATGTCAAGTGAGCAATTGGCTTCATGAGTTTGAACTTGACTGAAAAGGTCAGAGCTGGAACTGGAACTGACTTGAATATAATGTTATTTAAAGCCAATAGGTTGGGGGATGATGATATACAGGATAACAGAGACCCTTGAACTGTGCCTTGGAACTCTCAGCTTTAGCAACCAGAAAGAGGAAAAGTGTGGAGGAGGATGTAGGTTTATCTGAGAAAGTTTTTTCCTTAATTAATAGATGAGAAATTTTGAAGTATTTTGAGTGACAAAGTACAATATACAAGGGTGGTTACAAAATCATATAAGATACATCTCTCTTCTGGAGGAGCTTACAATTTAATAAGGGAGAGAGAACACATACACATAATACTAAGTAATAATTACCAGGGAGGGATAAGGACTTTGAAGAAACAAGCTGACAAACACTATTTTCTTGCAATTATATTTAATAGTGCATGTGGTTATGTTCTGGCATTTAGTCTTGTGTTTATATTGTATTCATTTCTGATGGTTGGCATGTTTTTAAAACAACCAGTGTCAATGCTCAGATTGCTTTTTCAGAAACCATTGCTGTTCGTAGTGTCACAACAAGATTTTTTTACCTTTCGTCTTCTAATATTGACAATATGACAAGATTTTGATAAAGGTTTCACCTTAACAAGAAGGGATAATAGCTCACTGCTCTCAAGTAGTTGAACAGCAACATATGGTTATTATTCCTTTAGGCATGAAGCATTCAGGTCTTGGGATGGTGGATACACTAGTACTGCACACAGAAAACACGCTAGTGGGTTGACAAAGTAGATAAAGAAGCATAAACTTCTTTGGAAGCAGCCAAGCATAAAAAGCAGCAAATATTTTCCCGCTTTGGATAGTTCAAACCACATATAACAGCATGAATTTTAAAGAGAAAGTGCAACACTGTTTTTAGATGGATGTGCTATTTTATATATGTATATCCCATATATTGAAGTCAGTTAAGATTTCTCTGTTAATTGTTAATTAAATTAACACTTTTAATTTTAACTCTGAAATAAGTACCAATTAACTTTTAGAGGCTGTGTTTATATTAGTAAGCATCAATATTACTAACTATAGCAGTGTGAAAATATCTGAACATAATAAAGTTAGCCCAGCGCTAAAAGCACTTAATATACTTTCAAGAATGGCAATTCTACAGTTGATAATATGCATCAACTGACAGTCTGGAAGTTAGAGAAACCAGACCATTGCAGTTTTTATTAAATAAGTCCAAGTTGTTCACAGGATTGTAGAATTTTCCAGTATTCCTTTTCACTAGACTTGTGTGTAAACTGGTCCAATTGATCATGACTTGAATATTCTTTTTCCTCCATCTGCTTATAGTGTAATCTTTCACCAACAAAATGACTTATGGGGTACATACTTGGCTCATCCTTATACAGATCACATGTGCAAAGAGCCTTTTGCCCTCACTTCATCTTCAGATGTCGTGGTGTGACATCATGGATGAGAGAGGGGTATTACAGTTTTGACTTGCATTCCTTTTGCATTGTTTCCCATCTAATCCTATATTAGGCAATGACACCCTTTTTGCTTTTCATAAGAGCAAAACATTTTTCTCTATTTCAAGTTTCAAGTTTTTTGACCTGGCCATGATTCTTACATCTAAATCTGACACTCTGTAGCCTCTGCTTAGTAAGTAAGCATTGGCAAGCATCTGTATCTCTGTAGAGCTAAAAGAGAGACTTGGGAGCTGAGGTATGTCTGGCTGTGATGCTATTGTGTTGCCTTTAAGAGAGGGAGCATAACCAGAAGCTCGTTATTGAGACAGACATTATTTTGATGCTAACTGGTGTATTGCAATACGATTTTGACACTGACCACCAAGAGTTAGTGCAGAGCCCACAGTTAAAAGGCACAGTCCCCAACAAGACTGATCTCACTTCAGATGTAAAAGCTGCAATTTGTGGGTCCCTGGGCCGCCTGCACTTCTGATCAACTGGCTATACATTCTAGCATTTCCATAGCTTCCTCTGGTTTGATAATTCACTAGAAAGACTGACAGAACTCAGGAGGGCACTACACTTCTGATTACAGTTTTATGATAAAGTATACAAAGCAGAACCAGCCAAATGAAGAGACGCATAAGGTGAGGTCTGAGAGGGTTTGAAATGCAGAGCTTCTGTACCTTTCGCTATGGAATCGGGCACTTCACTCTCACGGTTCATCAATGTGTTCATCAGCCGGGGGGCTCCAGTGAGCTTTAGTGTCCAGAGTTTTTATTGGAGTTTCATTATGCTGGCATGTTTGACTGAATCATTGGCCACATGGATAAACTCAATCTCTAGCCCCCCTCTGTCCCTCCTGGGTTTAAAGCCCCAACCCTCTAATCACATGGTTGGTCTTTCTGGTGACCAGCCCCCATCCTGAGGCATCTGATTAGCATAAACTCACTGTGGTCCAAGGGTCTAATGAATTACAAGGACATTCGTATTACTTGGGAAATTCTGAGGATTTAGAATTTCCCTCCCAAGAAGCAGGGACAAAGGCCAATCAAATTCTTTATTGTACAACACAAATTATACCTAAATAGATAGGATAAGGAAAGTTTGAAGGGAGGCATGAGGCGACACAGAGCTGAATGGGAAAACATGGTTTCCATATACTCTAAGAAGACTCAGTTTAAAAGGCTAATATGTTCTCTCTGTTCTGTGTGCACATTTTATACCCCACTCTATTTAATCAAGATGCATTATTTTCAGTTAAAATATAATCCAAGCATTCTTTTTGATGGGTGGGGATAAGAAAGTTGGCAAGTAACTGAGGTGAAATGCCTTAACCAGAAACGTAACAAGAACTTATTAAAAAAAAAATTGATCATAAAATAATTGACTCCTGTTTTAGGCTATGAAACAGTTTTATGTTTTCATTTATATTGTGAATCTGTAAAACTTTTTTCTATTGCTAAAATAATAACCTTTATATGCTATTATCCACATTAAATAATTACAATGAAAATGACTATGTATGTTTGCATTTGCCTTTCTTTCTCTCTCTTTTTATATATATATATATATATATACGTGTGTGTATGTATATATATATATATGCACATAGATATATGTGTGTAGATATCTATATCTTTATCACCCTTATAAATGCAGCATACATTGGTTATAGGAAAATAATGACACAATCAACAGATTATATCTGGCTTATATTATTGAAGATGCATTTTTTTAAAATTATTGCCAATTATTTAACAAAGCCGTCTGTAGTGTGCATATTTAATGCTGGATAAAAAGCAAAGGGAAGGTTTCAGAAACATTACTGAGAAACTAAACTAAACACAACTGTTGTTATGTGTTGTTAGATTTGTTTTTGGATTTTTTTTGCATTAACGTAAATTTATACTCAATGATTTTCTGCAACATATAAATAAATCATAGGTATTAATAAAGAGGAAATGCCTTCCTGTTTTCTATATTTAAAAATGCTACCTCTCTTAAGGAGATTTTAGTCCTTCCTCAGCAGAAGGAGATATTTTAGAAATTATTTTTAAAGGCAGGCTGGCCCAGTAATTTTCAAGAGAGAAGCCAGAGTGACAAATGACCATTGTAGCTGCTTAAAGTTATATCTGTGTTCCAGGTGGAAGATATACATTTTTGAGGAGATATATATTTTTCAAAAAATAAAAGGTGATGAGATTAAAAATTAACCAGAACTTGAGTTTCATAGAGTGTGTGTCTGCAACACTAGAATGTGTTTTTAAAAACATTGAACCTACGTGCTTGGAATTTTAGAATGTAGAAAGATTACTTGATGTGCTTGTTCAAACTGCAAGCTGTGATGCCCCAATTCCAGATACATGGATTAAACAGATGTGGGGTGAGCCCTAAAATCTGCATTTAATGCCAACATCCAGAATGACTTTGATAGAGTTAGTCTAAGTCGTGCTTTAATAAATTATAAGAGGTTTCTACATTTCCTAAAAAAGAAATATGGTACATGTCTTTTATTGATCTGAAAAGTAAAGACTCTACTGGAATAGACTGTTTAATGTTAAAAATAGACACTAAAAATAAGTAAAAAAGAAAAAAATCTTTATGTTCATGAGTATACTCCCTGTTGCTATAGCTTACTGTTGCCAGGAAACACGTACATAGACTTGCTTATTTACAAGAAAAAAGTATGGCTTTGCTGGAATAAAAGGTAAAGTAAGAATATTAGCCAATGACCTAATAAGTATGTTTGACTATCTAATCATGCTAAACATTAGATATAGTTAGTTATCAGTTATAAGGATGTGCTTCGATGGGTCATCACAATCTATTCTTTCCAAGGTTTCAACAATTTTGCATGATAATAATTTATGGTTTGTTGTTGTCATCATCTTGTTTGTTTATACCATCAATACCTGCAGAGAGAGCTTCATAGCATGTGTACTCTTGGTAGGACACGCTTGAAAGCTAGTCTCCTATTTACAAAAAAGGAATCAGAAGTTACCTTCCTGAAAGATAAATGACAGCACTTCTCAAAATCACCCTGTGGTAGATGGAAATAAGAAGTTCTGTAGAGTGGACATATTTAAGAGTCAAACCTAGGAGAAAGATCCATTATAAAGTACTACCTTTGGGGAACAGTGAGATAAAATAACAGATGAATGTATAGCAATAGATAAAATCCTAACAACAGTGGAATTCTCTAGTGAGATTAAGAAATAAAACAGTTCCAGTTTATCAAATGATATTAGATTCACAGAGACATGTTGTTTGAGTGACAAGAGGTTTACATACCAGTCTTTGAACCAGAAATTATGCTAAGTGAAAGCAAAATGATTTAGAATAACTTTTGTGATATTTTGTAGTGATTTCTATTTTTTACATCCTTTTTGTCTTCTAGGTTACATCATTCACCCATCTATTTTTTTGTAATGGAACTAGAGATAAATCATGATATACACATAGATTCAGTGATAAATGAAATGACTCAAAACCAGTATCCTCAGTAAAATAAGTAACTGCTGCTATTTTTAAGGCCAAAAGATGTAGCAGGAAAGAAAAATTTGCTGCTATTTCTTGCTTAAAATCCTCCAAATCAAGTAATTAGTAGTAAACTTGGCCTTTTCTACTTTATCTCTGGACATGTCTTCACATTAAAGTTTGATGAATGTTATTGGCTCTTGGGGGGAAAAATGGAAATGAATTTATTATTGTTTTAGCATCGGTAGTTTTTAAAATTTAGGTCCTCAGGGGCCGGCCCGGTGGCGCAGTGGTTTAGTCCGCGCTTGGCAGCCCGGGGTTCGCCGGTTCGGATCCCGGGCGCCCGCCGACGCACTGCCTGTCAGCCACGCCGTGGTGGCGGCGTCCCATATAAAGTGGAGGAAGATGGGCACGATGTTAGCCCAGGGCCAGTCTTCCTCAGCAAAAAGGGGAAGATTGGCGACGGATGTTAGCTCAGGGCTGGTCTTCCCCACAAAAAAAAAAAAAAAAAAAAAATTTAGGTCCTCAGTTGAGGGTTTCACATTTTTTATCAGAGAAAATTAAATGACTTTTCCTCCCAATGCAGAAAGATTGTCCACTACATTTCTGATGTTCAGCAATATCCTTCTGAATCATTCCAAGGGTAAGGAGTTCACTAGGTGAGGAAACTCATTTCATTGTTGGATAGGTACACAATGTCTCCACAACCTGGGAAAAAATATATTTCATATCTTCAACAAATTTACTCTCCTTGTTATTTTCATGTATTCATTTTTGTTGTGATTTCTGAAGTAAAAAAGGTATGATCTTTTCTCCACTTCTTCTAAGTAACCTTTCAAGGATGTATAAGTGGCTTTTCTCAGTTGAGTCTTTCTGTCACCAGAACAGCCTCGGGTTTGTGCCACAGCTTCTGGCGTCAGACCTCTTGGGTTTTAGACCAGGCTCCTTCATTTGGTAGCTCATTGACCTTTAGCAGGTTACTTTCCAGCTCTAAACCTCAGTTTTCTATCTTTAAAATGAGAATAAATGGCAACACTTTATATCTTATGGATGTTGTTTTGATTAAATGATATTAAAATAACTAAAACAATCTCTGGCACAGAACATAAGCTTGATGAATGTTAGCTTCTACAATTATAATTGTAATCGAGTTCACATTTCCTTCAATAATATTTATAAGAAATATTTTTTGATAACTTGCTAAATAAAAATGCAATATTTCTAACATTTAATTCTTTATTCTACCATCTATCTTTATTCAACTATTGAATTCATCTTTTTATTCTAGCTCCATATCAAAAAATAAAATGAATTAAGTTTCATTATTTGTCATTAGCTAATAGTTCTTAATGATACCTTTTGACTGTGACTTTTCCCCCAAGTGCCTCCAAATAATCGGTCTAAAAATGAGTTCTTAAATGATGTTGGAATTTAGCATCAGGCATATAGTTTCCAGAACTTGTCTCATTTACTGCTCTATAAAATTGGAACAAATATACATCATCTCAAGCTTCTGCCAGTCTTATGTCTCAGAAGTACATAATAATTAATGTTACTCCGAAATTCAGGTGAATCAGAAAATAATTGACAGTATCAAAGAATAAATAGATTGAAATACTATCACATTGGCCTATTATTATTATATTATGTAAGACATATCTTATAACTAAATAAAATTTCATGAGACTAGTTCACTGAAATTCTACTTTTAAAAAGTGAAAATTTCAAAATCAAATGTTAGTTAAAACCTATAATTTTTGAATAATCTCAAAATTTATCAACATTCATTTATTCTTCTGACTAATTACCTCAAAATTTGGTTTCTCTATTCTTTTCTTGATTGTATCATTTTCTTTAGAATTGTCCAGAGATGAAGATTACCCCCCTCCACTACATTAACATTTTCTACTCGAGGGCTGATTGCAATATTATGCAAAACAGAACTCACCAAAAATAGTTGAAAGGCAGAGAGGGCATTAAATAATTTATCCCAAATCACTCCAGATGTGGGAAGCTTCCTTTGAAATGCCAAATGCATGTTTTGAATGCCCTATTAATATATATTTAGTGGGTTGATGAGCTATATTATAATATAAATTGTGAATTGTTTGATGCGTTCTTCAACTTCAGTTATAATTACAATGTAGTCAACTCTTGATTATCTATTGTAATGGGGACATGAATAGTAGAGATAAACAAAATCCACAGTTTTTTTCCACATTTTTAAAAACCTATACTTTTGAGTTTTTTTCACATGCAATCTTTATCTACGCTCCACATTCTCTTACCTTCTATCCATCCTTAACAAATAAGTAACGAAATAAACCAAAGTCTATGACAGGCTTAAGTTAGCCTACATCTTATGTTTGATACACAGTACCTGAATTTTTAAGATCTTATCTGAGATTTCTATGTCCCTGCAAAAACATGGAGATTTAAAGTATTAAATGAATATTTTCCAATTATGATTCCACTGTACATTTGTGATATGTAATAATTTGGACTTATTAAGTATTCAGAGAAATCATCATGATTATTCAAGATATATGCATTATGTATACATAGATTTGCCCTTTTAACAGGGAGTAATAGATTTGGATGTTTCTAGGTCTGTGCCCTCAAATATTTCTTCTTTCTTTCGTTTGGATCAGTTGACCACTCAGAATGCAAGCTCCCACTCCATTTCTAGGATAAACTCTGAAGTAAGGCCAGCAGGTTAAAAGGAAATAAGATAAATGTAAGATGTCCACATCCTTCTTTCCTCCATAACTAGACAGCTGCAAAGAGTAAGAAATACCCGCAAATTAGAATTTTAACACGAATATTTTTCAAGAGTTAATTCCAAAGATTTGGCAAGTTCTTTTAATAACTGAGAGATCAGGCAGGCATTAAAAGGTCAGCATTCAGTAACGTGCTGGAACCTGCTTGTATAGGTTTCTGAGAACTGACTCCTATTATTTCAGGACTTTTGCCAGAAGCATCAGTAGCTTAAAATAAATCATGGTAGGAGGATTTATGACAAAATTTGCAAAGACTGCAAATCTGGTTTCTTTGTGTGTGCTTGTTTTGCTTTTTGAGAGACTGTTACTAGTACACATCTGTCAGCATTAGGCCAATTTCTTCTTCCTATATAGGGGCGAGGAGAAGGAAAATAATATTATTTTCCATAATAACATGAAGAATCAAGTCCTTTGTAAAAGTAGCCGCCACGTAAATTTCAAATGATGCTTAGTGATTTTGTAAAAGCTATACCTCCTGACACTGCATCACACTTTAAATAGCTAGATCTATTCTTTGTTTCTTAGATCCTGCACTTTTGGCTGAAAAATAGGATACTTGTCTTATTGTCCTTTTCTCAAGATGCTATCTCATAAGTTCTATTCAGTCAGCATCTGTGTCTATTATATACATAAAGTCATCATAAAGTCCTCAGCAATTAACCCAGTTCCCGGCCCATAGTAGCCATTCAAAAATATTTGGTGAATAAATGAGTGAATTAATGAGTGAATAATTTGCTCAACACTAGATACTCTGGGTTCTAGTCTAAGTCTTGCAAGCCTTCTGGCCACTATCTCCTAGTAAATGGATTCCTAACTCAAAATACTAAGAATCTAAAATTTGTGGGTAAATTTAATCTGATTAAAATCGTCTATATAACACTTGAAATTGTTCCTCTGTGATACCGTGTGAACCGGATCCTGGCTGTACTCTGTGTTCATGATATCATTATGAGATACCCACGTACTGGTCCTCTCTACCTCTTCAAAGCCTTTTATGTTTTTCTAGGAGCCTGTTCTGTTGCTATTGTCAGACACGTCTTAGACTGATTGTTGACCATTCATCCCAAAAGAAGAAAAATTAAAAAGAAAATGAAAACTTCCTTTCTAGTTTGTTCCACTATGGACACAAGAAAATCACAATGTTACAATGAACCCATTAAAAGGAGAATGCAGAGTTTCTTCCAAAGATTTGATATGTCTTTATTTTTCATTGAAAAAGTACTAGTTTAGCAGCCAAAACACACTTTTACTACCCCGCTGAGCCTTCACCAGTTTCTCGACTTGTCTGCAGAACAGTAGAGCAGGCTCTACAAGGAGGCCCAGCCAGCGCCTTTGTTATTGCTCCAGGGTTGCTTAGCTTGTCCTCACCCCCAGCCACTTCCAGTTACCTGATCAAATAATTCCTGACACTGCTTGTCTGACTGATGCCGGAGAACTAACGAGTTTCTCATGGACTATGTCAAATTGATGTAAGCGTGTGGGAGGCAGTGTGAAAGGATTTCAGTTTTGACATAAAGGATGTAGTAAAGAAGTGATTATAAGCTTTTAGTTTGATATAGTCCTACTTGTGTATTTTTACTTTTGTTACTTGTACTTTTGTTGTGATATCCAAGAAATCATCGCCAAGACCAACGTCAAAAAGCTTTTCTCTTATCTTTGCTTCTGGGAGTTTTACAGTTTCAGGTCTTACATTTAAGTCTTTAATCCAGTTTGAGTTTATTTTGTGTATGGTGTAAGATAGGGTCCAGTTTCATTCTTTTGCCTGTGGATATCCAGTTTTCCCAACACGGTTTGTTGAAGAGACTGTCCTCTCCCCATTGTGTGTTTTTGGCACACTTGTTGAAGATCAGCTGACTGTATATGTGTGGGTTTAATTCTGGGCTTTCTATTCTGTTCCATTGTTCTATATGTCTATCTTTATGCTGGTACCTTACTCTTTTAATTATTGTAGCTTTGTGATGTATTTTGAAGGAAAAGGTAACCTATGGAATAGGAGAAAATATTTTCAAACCATATATCTGATAAGGGGCTAATCCAAGGTATATAAGGAACTTCTATAACTCAATAGCAAACAAACAAACAAAATACCCAATTAAAAAGTGGGCAAAAGAATAGATAATTCTCCAAAAGAAGACATACAAAGACCAATAGGTATCTGAAAAGATGCTCAACATCACTAATCATCAGGGAAATGCAAATCAAAACCACAATGAGATATCACTTCACACTAGTTAGGATTACTATTATCAAAAAACAAAACAAAACCAAAAAACAAGTGTTGGCGAGAATGTCGATAAATTGGAACCCCTTATATACTGTTGATGGGAATGTGAAATGGTGCAGCTGCTGTGGAAAACAGTATGGAATTTCTCAAAAAGTTAAAAATAGAACTACCTTATGATCCAGCAATACCGCTTCTGGGTGTACACCCCAAAGTATTGAAATTTGGATCTCAAAGACATATCTGTACTCCCTTGTTCATTGCAGCATTGCTCACAATAGCCAACTTATAGAAACAATCCATAACAACAGATGAATGGGTAAAGAAAATGTGATATATACATACAATGGAATATTATTCAGTCTTCAAAAAAGAAGGAAGTCCTGACATTTGCAACAACCTAGATGAACCTGTAGAACATTATGCCAAGTGCAATAAACCAGTCACAGGACAAATACTGCATGATTCCACTTAAATGAGGTAGCTAAACTCATAGAAGCAGAGGATAGAATAGTGGTTATGAGGGGCCATAGGAAGGGAAAATGAGAAATCGTTCAATTGGTATAAAGTTTCACTTATACAAGATTAATTAATTTTAGAGATCTACACGGCGTACTGCCTATAGTTAACAGTATTGTAGTATGAACTTAAAAATTTGGTAAGAATATAGATCTCATGTTAGGTGTTCTTAACCACACATATAAAAAAGGGGACACAGGAAACTTTTGGAGGTGATAGATATGTCTCTTACCTTCATTGTGATGATGGTTTCATGGTTGTATACATTTTTTGAACACATCAAGTTGCATACATGAAATATATACAGATTTTTTGTATATCAAAACTAAAATAAAAATAAAGTCTCAGCTGAAATAAAATAAAGAAGTGATTGTAAGTAGGTAAGAAGTCAGCAAGGAGTAAAGGACATGTGTCTACAAGAGAAAAAATAGGATGCTGTTAAATTTGATCCCAAAATGTAAAAAAAATTATTTGCCATGCCTGTTTTTAGGAGGCCATTTAAATCTGCCACAGCCTTAAGAAAAAGAACAACTATTTGAAAGAACCTCATAAGTAAATAAATAAATACGTGTTGCTTGTCTTGCCAAGACGTATTGGAGAGCATATGCTGACTCTATACCCTGTCTTAACATGGAGCACAAAGGCACTGTGCTCCCACATTGAAAACTATCTCTGAGAAGAGAAAGAAAAATCTGTGGAGATTTGGACAAACCCATCACAGCTGTGCCAACATATGGCAAGCTGATTAATATATGTGTTACTAGTAAAATGAACCATTCAAAAATGTTATCTGTATAAACTATTTGTCTTAAAAATGCAAGTTTGTCTTTCCAGTTTTATTTTTCAATTGCTTGATCATCAAGGAAGTAAATAAATTTTAAAAACTTGAAGTTTCAAAGATTTCCAAGGAAGCTTGTAATTTAAAAGATTGGGATGTGTGCAAATAAGCATATTCCAACTCAAGACATCAATAGGTCCTCTTCCTTTTATGAGTCTTTGCATCCTTCAGGAATGACTTCATATGGAGGCCTTAGGTATTTTCATATGTAAACTTTGCTCCAGGAATTTAAACTATGATATTGCTCTTTTTTATGATAATAGGGTGAGACATGAGATGATTCCCTTTTTGCTGCAGTAGAAATCTGAAATATTTGATAATGAGACAGATCCGCTCAGAAGCACCAGCTAGGACTGCCTTTAGGAATTAATGCATACAGTCTCGCCGGGGGAAGTATTGCTTCAGGGGAGCCATAACTGGTTTTGGAGCGACAAAAATATCTTCAATATTACAATGGTTTATAGTCTTCTAAAGGGCCACAGTAAACAGATATACAGTACAACTGCAATGTTAAAAGTTCATGCAAGCTGGTGGAGTAAAAAAGAATGTTTAAACAGTCTCTGTAATAGGTGGTAATAAAAAAATAAGGTTGATTAACTCCAAATTAATGAGTCCCTAGTTCCAAGTGAGGGTTGTCAATCCATGGGCCTAGAATCAACCGTCAGAACTAGAACGGGGAACAAGAATGCAGTTGCACAGCAAGGAGATCAGGTAAACACGTAGCAGGTATTTACTTGGAGTTAATGGTGTGGTAGACAAGCATTTAGAAAGTGAAATGCACAGATCAAGAATCTCATGAGCCAGCCCTGATGGCCTAGAGGTTAAAGTTCGGCACGCTCTGCTTTGGCAGTCCAAGTTTGGTTCGCCAGGGCAGTACCACACCACTCCTCTGTCAGTAGCCATGCTGTAGCATGGCTCACACAGAAGAACTAGAAGGACTTACGACTAGAGTATACAACTATGTACTGGGGCTTTGGGGATGAAATGAAAAAAGAGGAAAATTGGCAATAGATGTTAGCTCAGGGCGAATCTTCCCCAGCAAAAAATAAATGAAGTGATTGCTGATGGGGACCACCCAGGCACAGGGGCAGACCAGTAAGGGAGATACAGGGGACAGAGAGAGAGTCCCTTGATGCTCCTCTAATTCCACAGAGGATTCAGGCTGCCCTGCTGTGGCAAATCTGTGCAGGGGGCGGGTTGGGGGGTAATGGGGGGAGCGAAGAATCTCATGAAACAAGAGCCTACAGTTGCCAGTTAAAATATAGGGCACTCAGTAAAATTTGAATTTCAGATCAACAATGAATAATTTGGGGCATACATATACTAAACATTCGTTATCTTAAATTCAAATTCAGCTTTCCACCCTGTATTTTTATTTGATAATTCTGGCAACCCTTTTCTGCCAAAGTGCTAGTTATCTATTGGAAAAAGATGAAAATAAGTCAATGATCTCCAAACCTTCAGTTATCTGTTTAAAAATTCATGGCCCCTAAAAGGCTCTCTTTGTTTCCAAAGGTTAATTTTTAAGTTTAGGAACTTGTCTAAACTCAGAAAGGCTGAGGTATTAAATCTATTTCATTTTCTTCCACAGTCAATCTTTGTACTATCACCATCACTCTCGCCCTAGATCAATCTATCTCTGCCACCATGGAAACCACTGAAATATAAAATTACACATGCACACATACAAATATATACATACACACATATTTAAATATTTGTAATCATGTCACAAGGACCTCTTAATGATTCTCTGTACTAAGCAGTAGAGTGGAGAGACATTCCATTTACTTCTCAAATACTTGGGCATGGTTATTATTTGCATTTGGCAGATAGGTAGGTAGACAGAAAGATAAGAGATAGAAAAAAATAGCTCTGTCTTGTCTCTGGTCCATGGGTAAATACATAATATGCTGTCAATCAGCTGACAGTTCTCCTTGGTTTCAATACCTCCATGAGTTATGAATTTCTTATCAAAGGAAGATCGTTCGTTTTCATAGGCTTTTGTTGGCCTCAGACTTTGAGAACTGATATTTTGCCATTTCCCCTTCTTTCTTGATATATTCCTACATATCATTATCATTTATTACTCCTAATATTCAGTTATAATCAGCCCTTACCACCCGCAAACTAAGAACCTAAATTACTGTTAGATATATCTCACTTCTTTTGGAAAAACACCAAGAGCATATCTGAAAATAGATAATCTGTTGGACAGTTGATCCTGTCACAAGTCCTATTTTCACCTTATAAATAGTCTTCTGTTGAATTAACAGGAAGCAGATAAATTAACATTAATTGTGCAAATTAAGTATCCAGATCTAGTCTGAAAAATAACACTGTCTTGAGGGTCCTTAACATGTCTCCTTGTTTCGTTCATAGTGACTAGGTGAGAATATTATTTTCCAGGATTAAATGCAGCCATGGTGTCTATTATAGACATACAACCATAGTTTGGTAAGGGCGTAATTTATGTCTTTTTTCCTTATGCAAGTAGCCAGTGTGTAGGAGTCTGTTGCTATAGGTAACACTCATCACTAAGCTGGTATCTGATGCTTCTTTATACTTAACTCATGACCCAGTCTGAAATTCTTTAACTTGATTCCTGACTTTGTCAATACTATCATCACTGAATAAAGAAAACTCATGTTCATACAAACAGACTCTTCAAGAGTGAGTATAGACTGAGTTGTAAAATTCCCGAAAAGCCAGAGAAGCATCAATTAAAGCCTCACTTCTTACTGAGAAATCTTTTTTTTTTCTGTGACACATTATGGTAGTGGCACATTTTTAAAAACCAGAGTTAAAGATTTTTTTAAAAATTCCATTGTATTTCCATTAGACTTCTATGATTCTTTTAGCCACTGCAAATAATATCATAATTTGACAGATTTCACTAAAATGTTTTCCCGAAACATGCAATTTAATGTGAAAATGAGATCTCCGAGTGGGAGTCCAGTCTGAATCAGACCTATATTTCTAAATAGATGTACTATGAATCAGGAGAAAATTAGTGCTGTCAATATTGTCAGCAATGTGGAGAGTCTAGTCAGAAAATTTAATTAAACAAATTTCTACATTTTACAAATTATATACACAAGTTGAGTGTAAGTAGGTCCCATTAAGACTCTGCATATGTATT
Source organism: Tapirus indicus (assembly GCA_031878705.1). Taxonomy (NCBI): domain Eukaryota; kingdom Metazoa; phylum Chordata; class Mammalia; order Perissodactyla; family Tapiridae; genus Tapirus; species Tapirus indicus. The sequence continues at coordinate 22,728,605 of CM062939.1, read as the reverse complement.
AAATAAATGGAAAGGAACTGTCCTATGTTATGATGTCTTTTAAAAATCTTGTATAAAGTATAAGGGGGCTAGGATCAGCAAATGAAGACAAATAATTTATCAATTTACATCTGAAGCTTCTCTCATAGCTCTGGGTAATTATGCCATATCAATATTCAGTTGCCAGTGAGGGTGTATTTCAGAGCTGTAGTAAACTTCCAAGGACATAACTGCATTTCACCGTTCTCAGAGACTGGAAAATAAATCAACTGGAAAACTGCAAGAAAAAATAATAATAACACTAATTATATGCACTATCAAGAGCGTGTGGTTAGAATTGTGGTCACATTCATGGCATACTTTAAATATTCCGATAAATAGATAAATGTATAGGTTAGCTAAGCTTTCACTGAAAATTGAGATACACAAACTTGTAAAATATCTTAATTACAAATTTGGAGATAAATAATTAAGTATAAATCAGTTCCTATCTGAAAGGGTCTCTAAATCAACTTACGTAGAGTCTAGGAAAGCGCTAATACAAAATTTTCCGACCTAATCTGAGGACATTACATAATGTATTGAAAAAGCTAATTTTTCTTTTTTTGTCCAATGTGAGTGGGCTATATAAGAGGCATTTGTATTTCAATAATATTAACTAACCTGAAGCAAATTTTGGTATCGTATCACAAGGCCTGTTAAAAAGTCAGACATTATTTCTCTCACCTAGTGATCAATTTGATTTCCTGATATCTTATATTCTCTTAACTCCACCTCCCCTTATCCTTAGTTGAGCACATATATTTAATACTCATAATATATGTTAAATCTTCTTAGACTATATATTAACCATTCTCCTGAAAACTCATGAGCTCATTCATTTTAATAATATAAGTAATTCCTTTAAGAAGATGACTCCACTGTATTTATTTTCTGCACCAGAATTTTCTAAACTTCTGGTAATGTATATTAAACAGCAGAGGGACATTACCATTTTAATGCCTGCTTAACACATGAAAAATGACATTTCCAAATGTAGGAATTCAGTCAAATAGGAAGAGAATTTCCGGTATTTGTAGTCACACACCTTAGTCAATTCAAGACTTCAGGCATAAGGCATCATAAAGCTAACTGAGAGACTGAAAAATAAAGGATTAGAAGCCCAACAAAGGATTTTCATATTTCAGTGTCAGGATCAAGGGAAGAAATGTAAGAAGCAAGAATATGGGAACTTAATTAACATTGATAATGGGGCCAACTACCATTCTGAATAGTGCCTAAAATAATCTGAAAGTGTGAACTGCCCTGAATCTATAGATGTAATTTTTAGAAATCTATTTGAAGGGAGAGAGTTATAAAGTGAAAAGAAAGGCTGACATTCTTCTCCCCATGGTCTGTGGAGCATAAAACATATCTTAGTTTCACCCACTCTCCCAAACCATGCTATTTCATATTTCAGTGTCATATTTATGGTCTTCCCTCTGGCTGGGTTATCTTAACACTCCACTTTCCCTTGCTAACTCTGTTTCTTCAGAACTGAGCTCAATTATCATCTCTTCCAGGAAGCCTTCATGAATTACTCCAGACTCTGCCACATTCTTCCCAGTTATATTTTCTTCTACCTCAACTGTTTTAATTTGATTACCCTTTCTTCATTATGGTTGGCCTAAGCAAGTAAACCCCAAGTCCACGAAAGGCAGGAGCCATGCTTATTCTTTTTTGCATCAGCAACAACAAAAATCCTGATTCATAGCAAAAGGGTAAGGAATGTTGCTTTAACTCCGTTGTGCATTTGTTCATCCATTCGTCCTATTTCAAATGTTTACTGAAAGGATACAATGGGCTAGGTGCTATGTATAAGAAGAGATAAAGGTTATTTTAGACTAAGACCCAGAGCACTCCAACTTCTAGTAGTAAGAGTGCTTATTGAATGGCCTTCATTGTTCTAAGGCCTAAGAGGATACAGGAGTAAACAAACCAAATTTCCTCCCATTGAAGGATGGGGGTAACAATGATAATGTTGGGTGGTAGAAGATAAGAGCATAGGTGGTTGACATTTTACATAAGATTGCCGTGGAAGTCTCCTTTGTTATAATGACATCAAGCAGGACTAGAACTATCTTGGGAAATGGTGTTATAGGCAGAGAAATCAGCCTATAAGTACAAAAAGTACAAAATCCCTGACCTGAGAGCACTCTTGCAGTATTTTGGGCCAAAAAAAAAAAAAAAAAAAAGCCAGTGTAACTGGAGCAGAGTCATTGATGGGTGAAGGGAGATACAAGATCAAATGGTGACTGTGGTTGAAACCGGACCATTTGATTTAGGACCTTCTGGGCTTTTGTAGTTACTGTGGTTTTCATGCTGAATAAGATGAAAAAATGAATTTTGAGCGGAATGGTGTCACTGTTGACTTTTGTTTTGAAAGATAATCTAGCTGCACTGCAGATGTGAAAGTAAAGGGTTCTCTGCGGATCGGTTGCAATCCTATGTTAATCTCCATGGACACCTAGAGCCAAACCTGCATGAAATGTACTAACTACTGATTACTATAGTCCTGTGCTGGGGTCTGAGACAGACCAAAGACAAGTGTATTAGCTTGTCCTCATTGTTTATAGAATAATGTTTGTACCTGGTTTCTGTTGTGTTTTTAGTATTAAGCTTTTCCTCTTCAAACTACTATGTGATTTCTCTCTCCTGATTGCCCTCAGACTAACACACTAGTCTTTGGGTTGCTCTGCATTTTAGGCTATACATAGGGCTGCCTTGAGATCTCAGTGTCTTAAAGAGATTTTGGTAAAACTGCTTTATTTTTCACTATTTTCTTTTCCTCCTCTTCCCAGGAGGCAGGAAGGAAGCCTAGAGAACAATCAGAAGATTCACATCATGCATTCCTTCCCTGACTATGAATAATTTTTCCTCGCCAATATTTTTGAGCTTTCTCTACCATAAACTCTTTCCTAAAAGGCTCATTTTTTTTCTTTCTGAATGATTCCTGGTGGCCCAGACACGACTTATTCCTAGGGTACACTCAGCTGAGTTTCTTACAGGCCGAATCTATGCAATTTTGTAAAATTGTCAAGAAATATACACACACAAACAAGTGTTTTGAATTGATTCAGTATTGGATGTCCATCCCAGATATCCATTGTTTGGTTTCTTTTGTTTGTCAACAGAGTCTGAAAACATCTCAGAAGTCATGTTAAGGGCAAATCTTGTTACCACAGAGGACCAAGTATAATTAGCCTAGCTACCTGAAGAAAACTTCATAAACTATACAAAAGGTTAAAAACAGCCTTACTGCATTTTCTTAATTGTCCCTGGGGGCCTTTTTCAAAATGCTTCTGCTTAATCCTGATTTGTAAAAAGCTGGGGGGAATTTGGACCCTACAGTCTCTTCAATATATTTGAACTGTTTGCACAGAGGGCCAAGCTAGCGCAGTCTCAGTCATCAGTTAGAATTTCTTTTCTCACAAAAATTGCTTAATAGATGAATAAACATCAGCATCAAGGGCATTTACCGTAGAATACAATGCAATTAGTATAATTTTTCAAATTTCATCCAGTATTAATGGATTATATAAATAAACAGGGAGAGCATTTTCTTTCCGTTTGATTAACCTTGGCCTTTATAATGGAAGCAGCACAGGCAAGATCATTACCCAATAATTTTAGCAAGTAAAGTTCTAGAGGAATAAAAACAATTAAATATGTATATACACATATGTACACATATGTATGTATACATGTGCCTGTGTGTAGCTATCGGAAATGTAAGGTTTAATTTGAAGGGCTTTTTTTGAAATTTGCCACTTTTGAGTTATATTCATGTGAAATATCTGCAGTACAGTAAAATCTTCAATTTGTTAATCTCTTGAGCCCATATTTGGACTCTTTTAAATGCTATATATATAAATTCGGAAATTAAAATCTCAGGGAAATTCTACATTTACTTTTGTTTTTGTTAATCTTGTAGGAACCTAGTTGACAGTGACTTCCTAAAGCCACGGAGAAATTTACTAAATAGTAATTGATGCTGCCGTATTTTTTTCAAAGTCCTTATCCGTAGACAAGATCTGAATGCCTAGATCTGTAGAGAAGAGAATAAATGGCAAATTACCATTTTAGGTTTAATAGTCTATTCCTTAATGCTCCTTATCCACTAATGCAGCTTTGCAGTGATGAACAAACAAGAGTTTGGAGGCACCTCATAGTGACCATTCTAGAAGCCTCTATGTATTCCCTTAAAACTTTCAGATTCTCTGAAGCTGTGACTTTGACCAGCTCATCTAATGCCCTTGAGAAGACATGTGTAGGTTACATATTCATTGTAGAATCCTCACTCCACACAACACAATTTAGAAAAAAAAAAAAAAAAGAGGAGGAATATAAACTTCATCTGATAAGAATTCCTTTCAAAGACAGTCAAAGGGAAGAAACTTGTCAAATAAGTGGTAGCTATGACTGCACAAAGCATTGTTCATTTAACCCATCCTGGCAGATTCAAAAAGCATTCTAAAAAACCTCTGAAAGACATAAAAATGATTTCTGAGACATATGAGTCAATGCTCTTGTACTTTTCTTCTAAATAGGAAAAAGGAAGAGAAGAGAATACAGGAAAAAGGAAAGAGATAAAAGAAAGAAAAAGACACTTCTGTTTTTAATAGTTTCTTTTGTTATTCTTTTAATCACCTCTGTAGCATTCCTATTATTTTCTATTCTTTTCATAAGTGAACGTGAATTTATAAGTCTGTACAACATGTAAAAGGATGGACACCTTCATATTACTAGGATATTAGTGGCACATGTTGTGTTGAGTCAAGGACGAGGGTAACTATAGTACCAGTACTGAATAGTACTTGGAACCTCAACTGTCATGTCCATGTATGGATGGCTAGATTGTAAGTGGGCTGGGACATTTGTATGAATGACCTTCAGGAAAATATACTAAAGTAGTAAATCCGAGTCCTGGAAGGAAATAGATGGCTTATTAAAATGTGGACAAGTTGAGAGGCATTTGCTAAGAAGAGTATTTACAAAATGTGGGCAAACTCTAGTGAAACCCAAGGGGTTGTGCCATATCCTGGGACTACTAATAATAAGGCATCATTAGCACCTTTGGGTTAAAGGAGCAAAGAGTTAGAAGAGTTAGCAAAACATGGAGAGGGCGCTACCTGGGAAGAACTATGACTTTTGTTCAAGTGATGCATATAGGAATCTTGAAGGAGGAAAATGTGCGTGTGGGTATAAACTACTAGACACATTCTATGCCTTTACTCCAGTTTTCTGCTATACTTTTCTTCCTGAAAGAGAGCAGGAGGGTTGTTGACGCAGTCTGTATTGACCAGCTTCCCAGGGCACAGAACAGAGTAAATAATGTGGAAATGTGGGTCTAGACTCCAGGGCAAGTGGAAGATATGCAGCACAGTTAGAAATAGTGACAAGGAAGAGAGAAGAGGAGATCTATTAAGAAATAGAGAGCAGAAAGAATGTCAGCAACAATTGTTTTGCTGGGGAAAATGCAGGAATATACAGTGAATCCCAGAATTCCTTGCTTCCTTGGTTTTACTGTTGCTCTTGTTGCTGGTGACATCATTTATTTGATTTGAATCTTTCTTTTAAGTGGAAGACACTTTCTAGGAGATCTTTGGATTAGTATAGCTGGAATCATCTCAAAATGCATGTTCTACTCAGTGTGGTGGGAAAGTCCCCAAGTTGTGGAAATACGTATTCTAACTAAATTTCGAAGGCGAAGACAGAGCCAAAAATATATATAAGAAATTATGCATTCATTACACAGGATTTTAGAGGATTGTTTCAGTGTTTCTTGCTATGTAGCAAATTAGCCCAAAATGTAGTGGCTTAAAGTAACAATCATTTCTTATTTGTCATGATTCTGTGGGTTGACTGGTCAGCTGGGCAGTTCTTCTCCAGGTGGTGTAGCTGAGGTTACTCATGTGGTTTTATCAACTGGGAGCTCAGCTGGAGCTGGAATGTACACAGTGGCCTCTCATCCTCTATGGTCTGTCACCACACGGTCTCTCATCCTTCAATACTCTAGCTTGAGTTTTATTAGGTAATATAGACTGGTTTCTATAAAGGAACATTCCAAGAAGACAAGCCTCAATGTGCAAGTGTCTACCAAGCCTCTGTTAACATCATTTTTGATAATGTCCTTGATCAGAGGAATTTTCATAACTAAGCCCAGAATCAATGCAGGAACCACTCTGCAGGGGGGCATCATTCATTACGGGCCATCGATGCAAGAGTCTACCAAAAGTATGTATTTAAATGGCATTTCTTTATACTGCAATGTTTTATGAATGCCAATCACACTGATTTACACTGGATGTGCAAAGGTAAAAAGATTAAGTTCATGGATTCAAGTACTTGGCAGTGCTACAAATGAGGCAGGTACTTTCCATGAAGAGCTACAATAGAACTACGTATGAAATGTTTGGAGAAATCTGAAGAGGGGGCCACAAGCTCAGTGTGGGGATTAGGATGAAGGAAACAATTTTCTTTTTTTCTGTCTTGAGGAAAAAGTAGGCCTTTGTGAGTACAGAAGGAATAAAATTGGGATATTGTAGGAAAGGGATGAGAATAAGCTTGGCAACGTGATTGTTTATGATGTTTTTGAGGAATTGTGAGAAGCTCTGTCTAACTAGAGAATATATTATATGGAGTAAGCTGGAGCTAAAAAGAAAGATACAGTCCAGTTTTGAAACTGTTGGCAATGCCTAGCTTCCGTGTCATGTAAAAGACATATCAGATGTCAGATAACTGAGGACAGTGTGGGATATATGGTATTGCTATTAGTGGAGAGAGAATATGCAGATTCATCATACAAGACAGGGCCTATCCAGGTGGGAGCCAGGCCTGTAGGTATTGTGTTTATGAAGAAGAGAGATCAAATCGTGGTGAGGAAGAGCCAGTGTCATGACAGGAAGACAAATATCGGTGCCAGATCAAAGGCATGAAGGAAAGGAGGAATGCTAATCATGAAAGCAGATAATGGAGCACTGTTATTACAAATTGGATATAAATCACAGAAACAGAATTTACTAGGGACTTGTCAGCTTCATCTAAATGTCTCTTAAATTTAGATTTCTCATCATTATTTTGGGGTCAATGATATCTATTTCAGACTATTGCTTTGATAATTAAAGAATGTATAGTATATATATAAAGTAGTAACCAGAGTACTTGCAAATAGTAGATGGTTAGTAAATAGTTGTTAGTGCCGTGGAGTGGATTCCCACTCCTGGTGACCCTGTGGACAGCAGAGCAGAACCCTTCCTGGGCTTTTGGCGCCATCCCCTCCCCTTCTGGCACTGTATCAGACAATGCTCTGCTGCTATTCGTAGGGTTTTCATGGCCAATTTTTTTGGAAGTGGGTGGTTAGGTCCTTCTTCCTGCTTTGTCTTAGTCTGGAAGCTTCGCTAAAACTTGTTCAACATGGGTGACCCTGCTGGTATTTGAAATCCTGGTGCATAGCTTTCAGCATCACAGCAACACGCAGCCACCACAGTATGACAACTGACAGATGAGTGATGTGGTTCTCTGACTGGGACATGAACCCTGGGCTGTGGCGGTGAGAGCACCCAATCTTAACCACTAGATCACTAGGGCTGGCTTGTAAATGGTAGTGGTAGTTACTTGATTGAATAAGTAAATAGGAACCTCATTAGACTTTTTATAATCATTAATTCTAATCCCCAGTAATACCCTACAAAGTAAATATTGTTAATTCCTATCATATGTATAAACAAAGTGAGTCTTAGAGACATTAATTCCTTGTCCAAATTCATAAGGCAAGTTAGTAGAAAACCCATGTTCAAACTCAGGTCCTCCTAATTTAAAAGACTAGTCATTATTAGATTCTGCTGTAATATTGAGAGAATGACACTTTATTAGGTGTGAATTATTGGGCAAATATGAATGATTTTGTCCTTAGCTCACCAGTTCTCACTAAGTGCTGGGCCTGTGTTTACCAAAGGAGACATCTTAATAAAACTAGTACACACAGTATACAGGGGATAGAGAAGAGGCAGAGCATCCTGGGATAGAGAAACTATTGCTTTTGAGTATATTAAGTTTAGGGCATCCAGTCATTCATAAGGAGATTCATAATGCGCCTTCATAAATATAAATCTGAGTCATGGGGGAGTGCTTTAAAGGAGAACATGCAGAGTAAATAGAAAAGATCATCACACTGGCAGAAATACTCTAAAGGACAGAGGGCTTACTTAATATTGGGCTGTGCAGTGTGAGGACCGAAGGTCAATATTGTCCTCTAGCTACTCTGTGAGAAATGTAGAGATTGTGGAGGGGCGCAGTGTAGAGAAAGAAACAACATTAAATGATCTCCTTTGGAGAGTCCATCCGTGCCTCTATTCACCCTCGCTTTACCTCTACACCCAAGACAGCATCCCTTGCCTTAGTTTAAAAGAGCCAAAGAGAGATGTGATTGTATTATCCTTTCCCAAAGCTCAGACAGGGAGATATCAGGACATTAAATGTTTTTCCCTTCCTAATGTTGCTTCATATTGCATGTTATAATTTATCTTCATTTAATACTTCAACAACCTAGTGAGGAAATGCCTGTTGTATCTTGCCTACTCTCTTCAAATACCACATCCGTCTTTTCACTTTTCTCTGAAAAAAACCCAGATTTGTTTCTACATTTGGACCTTTGATAGTGTTGCTCTCTCTACCGGGAAGCCTTTTCCCCACTGTTTGCATGGATAACACTCTTCGTTCAGGTCAGAGCTCAGACATCACCTCTTCTGCAGTTCTCTTTGGTGGGTTCAGTCTAATGGCACCCCTCTGTTCTTACCCACATTCTAGCATTTGATCTTTTGAAAATGTCTTCACTCTACAAATCACTGCCTGAAATTAATCTTGTGCAAATTACGTCTACTTGTTTATTATTGTTTGCTTCCCCAGATTAGAAGGTAGAGTCCCTGGGATCAGAACCTTGTTTGTGTTCCTCTTCTCTGTATCTCTGATGCTTAGAAGGGTGAGCACGTGGCGTAACGGCAATAGCAAATAAATGCTTGTTGCATAAATGGATGAATTTACAATTTAGCTTCTAAAAAAAGAAATAGAGCCATAGTAAAGTCCGATGTGTTGTGCAATAAAAAACAATTTAAAAAAATAAAAGAGCTGATATGCTGTAGAGCAGAGTTTGGGAAACTTTTTCTGTGAAGGACCAGATAGTAAATGTTTGGGCTTTGAGGGTGTCATCGTTTCTGTTACAACTATTCAACTCTGTTGTAGCATGACTGTGTTGCGATAAAACTTTACTTACAAAAACTTTACTTATAAGAAACGGACAGTGCCAAATTCTGTTGTGAGTGTGGAAATAATGCCCTGATATTTGTGTGTAAGCCATAAATATTGAATCATCTTCAGATACGCCAGTAGCTGTAATAAATTTGTCCCTGATGAATCAGTTTTTGACCTCAGTCTCTTCTGCCCTATTCCAAGTAACTACATGCATAACTGTATACATATAACTATACATATATATTTTTTAAGTTTAGATGACTGGTTCTGTGAACTAGATTTTGTATCTCATAAAAGAATATGATACTTGTTTTCATAAATATAACACTCTTAATAAGTGAGTTAATCAGCTACAAACAACATTTAAACAACCTACCTTTGTCTCCCTTTCTCTTTCTGTGGCATGTGATCCTACCTAAGCTACTAGGATAGTTTTTCCATACATTTTGTGCCAGATATTACAGTTTAGAAGAATTATTTAAAGTAATACATAGATTATGGCTTTAAAATCACAGCTTCAATAGGAGCATTCATAGAACATCAATGGTATGCCATACCTTCAGCCTACACAGTTTTTCCTTCACATAAATAATTATTGTGTATTTATTTCTTTGCCTCCTTCTACTTAGCTTTATGTTTAAAAAAATCAAGCTTAATAATGTCTCAGAACACTATGAAATAATTGAGAAAATCATTTCACCTCATTAAAGACCAATGCCATACCAATGGCTCAAGAAACAAAAATCTTCTGTAACTTAATTGCCATCTTCTGCTTGACTATGTGAAAATAATGCAGCAAATGTAATCATTGAAAATCCCAGAAAACAACAGTTTTGGATTTGTTTCTGATTAACTGTGAATTCTAATGTATTCCAGTGTTGACATCTGACTGAAATGTTAATGAAATATTATGTTATCATTAAGTGAGATCATTGATTTAATACAATTTAACAGCTTATTCTATATACATTGAAAATCCATGCTTCAAAAGGTTACTACTATCTCCAAAATCTGATGCAGGTATAATTTTACTTTTCTTCAGAGAGACTTTATTCATCTTGGTGATTGATGATTATGGATTTGAATGCCACTCTGTCAACTGCTAAATGTTATCTTTGACTCCGGCATGTATATCTTTTATTTACACATTATAAATATGACTTTTATATTCTGAAATTCAAAGAATATGTCATTTGGTCCTGTATATTATTCATATTTGGGTGAGGAAATATTCTCTAGGTTTGGTCCTCAGGAAGATTGATTCTTTTTACTGAAAATCTGTTGTTTTGCCAAATAATTTTTTCACAGGTCCATTAAATAGTCCATTAAATGGCAATAATTCATATGCATTTCAGTTAGGACTTAAATTTGCCAGATGGTTTATAGCACAGTTGACTTCAGCCATTTAGATTGTTATTCATAAACATTTGTCATCTTAAATCTTGTCATGAATCTCTTTCACACAAGTATTTTTCTTTGCAGGGAATCAGTTAGTTACATGGTCCTAATTCTTTATGAGTTACTTTTTCCTTGTAGAAGCTCATTAGTTTTCCCTAAATAGATTTGCAGAGTAAAGCCAAAGTTTCCTGTAAAAACACTGCCATGTAACCTTTAAGCTAGTTTTATCCCACTTGTAATATAATAATTAACTATTAACTCTATTAACAAGAAGGCAGAGATATAAGTGATAGAAATTTGACTTTTGAAAAAGAGTAAAATCCCATTTTGAATAAAAAGACTTTGTATAAACTAATGTTAAGTCCTTTGTAAAAATGTGTCATTTAGTGAAACATACATCTTCACATACGGAACAGCCAATGATGATATACCTAACATCAGATGATTATACTATTAAAATCTGAGGTTACTCTTAGGTGAGGTAAATGTTCAGAATTTTATTACCTGAAAATTCAGTGTCTGTTAGCATATGTATTTAGTATGTAAGTCAGCACTGTCATTGCAATGGAATGAACTTTAATGAAAAATGCAGATTTTCTCATTATAAATGAATAACAAGTAAGTTTACTATGTTGAAGTATGGTTTTCTTAGAGCTCTGAGAAACTGAGTCCCAAACATTAATGTACATAATGCTATAGCATGTTGAATGTGGCAGTACATGTAGAATGTATAATTGGTTGGTTTGTAGTCTAAAGAGTATTTCCCAAATCAGTATATTTTAAGGCAGATATTCTACATGTCTATTTAGAACATTTTTGATGAGTGAGTAGAATGTACCTGTAAAAGGTTTAGAGACATATGCTGGAAGAGATAAAGGATAGAAGCCTTCACCTGTCCTCTGTGTACAAGGAAGCTTTTGTGGAAGAAAACTGCAGCTCTAATCCTCCAAGTTCCCTAGACGTGCTAGAGAACACGCACATCAACTGATAAAACAATCATACATTTTAATATGTTATGGATGCACACAAATAAATACCACGTAATGGAATATTTTCATCAACTTCTGCAAACATTTTTATCTTCAATATTTAGCAGAGATTTTCGAATTAAAAGTTTAAAAAGGCTCAATATAGATTTTTTTAAACTTCCAGAACTATTAAAGTTTTTCTCCAAACTGTGGACTCTCACACTTGCCTGTTTATTTACTATTATGTGTTCTCCAACTTGGATATCATCTGGTTGGAGCCCATTATTTAAGCATCACTCACAGATTAGAGTTCTCCTAACAAACATTCCAATATTCTTCTTGGATGAGCAGCCTGGACATTTTCATCACTATTGAAATAGCAGGAAAGGTTTTAGTCATTACTTTTTCACTATGTTCCAAAATTATGCTCCTGCTCTATGTATATGTAAAAGAGAATCCCCAGGAGGTAAGCCTGAGTCGTTCTTAATACTACAGTGTGTGTGCAAGTGTAGCAGTTCCTGTGTCTCATGGACTCAATGCAGAAGGCTGAGTTTTTCCTTTGTTCAGGGAAATAGAGGAGCACCTGGACCTATGTAAGATTGGCCGGACAGAGGCCAGGATCTGTAAAGGCTTAAACCCTGGTGAAATAGGAATTCATAAGTCCAGCCCCTTGACCAAAGAAAATGTCAATAACGCTAATTTTTTTGATGGCTTTTGCAAGAGGAAATGTATATTTGAAATGTGAAAGTAGTAGGCTTTTGAAGTCCAATTTGCACTACTCTTATGGTGTAGAAAGCCAAAAGTGAAATTTAAATTGGTTCCATCTTCATTTTTATCAAAATGAAAATTTGAATCTCCTTTTACTGGTGCTTTATTAGATCACCATAAATAAGTCGAGGTTAATGTATTATTATATGAAAATTTCAGTTTTTATTAAAAATAACTTTTATTGTTTCTTATACATTTTTCTTCCTGAAGATGTTTTCCAGCCTTGATTTTTTTTTTCTTTATGGCAATTCTCTAATAAGTAATAGGCAAGAAAAGTTTGATAGGGCAAGACATGGAATTTTTATCAGATAAGTAACATTGTTTGGGTTGGATTCTAAGTAAATATTTATAATGATTTTAAAGTTGGAGTAGATCAGCTGTATTTCACATGTGTGAAAGTGTATATTTAGTGGTAAGATAAGACGTATTAAGTATTTTCTTAAAAGAGCATTTGAAGTTCAGTAGCATTGCTATAAATTGTTAAAATTTTATTGTGCATAAACATGGCCCAACACCAAAATTTAATTTTTTTTTGATTTTTAAATTTTTGGCTAGCTTTATTGAGATATTATGGCATAAAACATATGTAAATTTAAGGTATCCAATGTGATGATTTAATATATGTATAAATTGCAAAATGATTATCACAACAAGGTTAGTTAACACCTCCATCTCAGATGGGATTACTTTTAAAATAAGTTAATTGCAAGTATATTTCAATATATTCCTTTTAGGTCAGTGTTGAACTCTTATGATGAAATGAATCACTGAGCCATAAATAGCAAAGGTTCACTAAATGATAAAGCAAATAAAAAATAATTAATACTTTTTCCACATGATAGATATGAAAATGTGTTCATTACATCTAAAATATGTGTGTGTTTGTATGTACAGAACAGTTTCAAAAACCAAAAAATAAACTGATCACATGATATGTTGTTCACTCTTATGTCTAGACCCCTTATCATGTTTCATGTTCAAAATACATTCATCTAGATAGATTCCAGAAGTGTGTTAACAGTTCAAGTATGGTATGATGTTTTCTGTAATATTGGGTTTAGGAAGTTGTATAAGCTTTAAAAATGAAGGTGTATTATATTCAATTCAGATTTTTTTATGTGGAATAAATTTTTAGACCTCATAAAACAGATAATAAAGTAAAGGGCTATCATATACTGCAGCTTATTCTCTAATCTTAAATCAGATACAAGGAACTATTGTAAAAAGTCTATAGTATTAAATATTTATGTGAGCATCTATGTCATTGAAAGTAGCATTATTAAATTCTTTGAATAATTCACATCTTCAGATATAAGAATATGAAAATAATGTTGGGATATAAAAAAAAGACACATTTTACACAACCTGCAAATAACAGATGTCTTTTTACTTACTCTTTATCCTATCCCGATGGAAGAATAAGATACTTCTTGATTTTTCCATTTCTCTAATGAGTTTAATTTCACTCCTTTTCTCCTATTATTGTGGCATGTCGCTTGGGAGTTACTTTATTTTGTACAAAAACAGAGTTCACTTGAAATTATAATCTCCTGTCCCCAAGAATTACTGTTTTCATAGGAGGAATCTACAACACATAGACACCTACCCTCTCACTGCTCTTTATTTTACAGACAGAAAGAGGCACAGATGCCTGGATTTGCAGCCTCTTCTGTACAGAGCTCCATCATGTTCCCACCAATGGTATAATACACAATTAATTGAAAGGAGAATATGATTAGCAAAGTCATTCTCATTCTCTTAATTTCCAATTTCCTTCGTGGGCAAATTGTATTATGCTTTATCCCTTTCGAGATTCATTTTTATGTTCAGGAGAAAAAAGGTGGATTAAAACACTTTGAAAAAGAAAAAGAAAAAGAAATGTATTATTCACTGGAAAAAGGTGTAGGAAAGATTTTTCTTATGAAGCTTGTCTTTTACCTGGAAGGAGAAGATTTTCTAAAAGCAACCCTTCCCCCAAACACACCAAGTCCAACTTCATCTAATAGCTCTTTGGCCAGAATGGAATCTCATGGGCACCAAGTGGGGCTGGAAAATAGCTTATATGTTCATCAGGTGCCCACTGGGTAACAGAGGAAGTCTGCTGAGTTTGCCAAGCAACACAATACTTCACATCTTAACTGCAGCTCATCCATCAAGTCAGTATCTAAATACCCTTTCCTTCTGGATGTTTCTCCTGACCCTTAGGTCTGGTTTGGTCCTCTGTTCTGTGCTTCTATATCATATTGAACTTATCCTGTCATAACATTTCTAATGGTAAATTATAAGAACTCTTTTGTCACCATTTCATTAGACACTAAACATTATGAAAAGGCGGTTATTAAATACTAAAGAACTAGAGTTAACCACAAATTGGACATAAAATAGTCATTGAATACGTTTCCCAGAACAAATGGGGGCATGAAAAACAAATGAACAACTGTTTAAAATATTTGGAACACGTTAGGTACTTACTAATTTTAGCTTCTTTCCGTTTTGCTTTATTTCTCTTCCAAATTAATGAAACTTTGAAACTTAACAAAAGAAGAGATTTGAAGAACCTAAAATTTTTTCAGTGGTATCTGAAGAAGCACACTTTGACGTAACTTGGGTTCAAAATTCAGACATTCTGGGTTTGAGTTCTGGTTTCAAATCTTGCTTAAGGGAATAATAGTAGTACCTGGCTCATAGGGTTATTATAGAGAATAAATGAGATCATCCATGTTAAAATTTTTTTTTTTTTTTTGGCTTGAGGAAAATCAGCCCTGAGCCAATCTTCCACCATTTTGTATGTGGGTCTCTGCCACAGCACTACTGGCGAGCGGCACAGGTCCATGCCTGGGAACCGAACTGAACCTGGGCTGCTACAGCAGAGCACTGAACCCCAACCACTTGGCCACAGGGCCAGCCCCCCATCCAAGTTAAATATTGATCACTATCCCTAATACTAGATAAGCATTGAATATATCTGAAGTCTTTTTTTTCTGGTAACTTTTAAGACAACTCTCTATCAAAGTAAACTCAACAGTGTAAATGGAAAGCTCACCATTTAGTCATAATTACACTAACATTATTATGTAGGAACCTTACTTTTCCCTTTTTTAACTTTTGATGGTGAACAGCTGAGCTGGGGATGCACTCAGGAGAGTCATTAATGATTCATCCCTAGAGGGTCAAGTTGCAGAAGAGTAAATCCCGAGGATTAATCTATTTTTGGAGTTCTATGCTTATTAATAACGTGAACAAAGCAATTGAAAATCTGCTCATCAGTTTCAGAGATGCTACTAAATTAGACAAGCTTGTTAATGACTCTGAAAGTGAGAAGTGCAATTTTAAATAAATTTGACAAATTGTAAATGAGGATCTTTTTCTAAAGCTTGAATAAATAATACATTTATGATGGCATATTTTTTAGGAGCACAAAGCAGAACAAACAGAGAGTATGGAAATACTGGCCAGACAAAATCACAGAAGAAAGGAATTAAAGATAAAGTTAGGTAGAAGCAGGAAAATTTTGAGTTAGCAATGTATTCTTTTATGGAAAAACACAACATGTTTAAAATGGAGTTTAAATTTGTGTTGAATACACATTTTCCCAGGAATGTTTACATCATTATTTTAAATTTGGTTCATTCCATTAGCATTGTCTCACCCAATAGATCTGAAAATGTTAAATAACTTCTTCGTCCTTAGCATCTAAGCAGTATGCATGAGTTGTATGCACTGTTACCGGCTTAAATTACTTAGCCTTTTAAAAAATGACTTCACCTGCTGAAATCTTGCTTTTCCTTCCTCCATTCTGTTGAATATACTCTTTCTAATATCATTGATGTCCTCAAAAAAGAAACCTTTTCATCATTTACTGTATTTGTTTATCTCTTGGGTGAATCTCAGGCTCATTTTGCTGTCACATGACACAGCTGTTATATAGAGGCTGTGAATTAAGGCCAGTTTCCAGTGATAATAGACTTATCGTGTTTTCTGGCAGGTTGAAGCTCTGAGACATAGGTTTTCCATAGTATTGTACAACTCTCTAAAGAGTATTTTGGGAATTTAAAAGATATTATTGTCATTACAATGACTGAAGAGTACTAGTGGCAGTCAGTGGAAGGGTGCCACGGTATTATGGGGCACAGGATAATCCTTCACATGAGTCAGTTGTTAACAAACTAGGTTTAAATACCCTACTGAACATTCATGTATGTGAAATTATGAACCTAGAACCTAACTCTGTTTTACATATGAGCACAAGTAATTTTTCATGTTTTAGGGATACACTGAATTTCTAAAGAATATAATAAATATTTATGTTGAGGGAGATTATATTTGATTTTGTTCAGAACTTCCAGGAACCGTTCATTATCTCGTAAAATTGTCACCCACTTATGCAACACCACTTACAATTCTTATCTAAGCTACACATAGAACACATCTATCCAGTCTGCACTCGTAGTTGTCACATTCATGGTGACTCTGTTGACGTACAAGCAACTGGCTACTTCATTATATTTTCTAATTATTCTGGACATTTATTTAGTGAAATATATATTACTTTATTATGAAATACTTCTTATTTCATATATAATAGTTATATAATTATATTAATTTTTAAAGATATTTGTGTAATTAAGTCATATTTTTAATTTGATTTTATAAATGCACAGTTTTATAGAAAACTTGTTATTATAAGAGATTCTATTGAGACTGAGTACTGTGACTATAGGTTAAGACAGTGCTGTTTTTAGTATACTTATTCTTGGAGTTACCCTGAGGTAACACTCGCCACTGTCAATCATTAAGTGGATCCTCATATAGGAAATATGGTCTTGGAAGATGGGCCTTAGGCAGGAGTAGAAGACCTCAGAGGCTTTGATAATAAGGATATATTTGAGATTGTTTCTATTATTGGGGATAAAAATGTTTTCTGCTACACAGAAGCAGATAGAGCTTTAGGCTGGGACATCACCATGTTGTGGATCACAACCTAAAAGTCAAATTAAGTCATTTGCTTATTGTTGGCTGTACCATTTTACCTTTTCCTAAGCTGTAAACTTTAGTAAAACTTAGTAAAATCTCAACTGTGTGGAATACATTTAAAAAGGTATCTTATTTGCAGGCTTGGGCAGATTGGTTAGGGAAGGAAGTGCTCTCTTAAATCCAATTTAAGTAGTGACAGAAAAGGTGAATCTTAGAAAAAAGGAAGAAACAATAAGTTTCACTTCTACCACTGCTTGTTGATATTTACTCTCTCCATTTACAACTTTAAGGAGCCTAGTTTGAAAATCGTAAGGGAGCTAGCAAAATACCTTACACTTTCCAAATTAATAAATTCAATATAAACAGCCAGTTGCCCCTTCTTCTAAATCTCTCCTGCTCTGGCTATTAGGACACTCTCTTCTGTTTTGCTTTATCTTTTCTCAGTCTCCATCAAGGGATTATTTTTTTCTTGTCATACTTTTAAATAGTAGTACTTCTCAGTCTCCTAGTGTCACTCTTATTTTCTCCCCATGATATATCCTCATCAAGAGAAATTTCATTCGCTTCCATGAATTTATCTACAACCCAAACACTGATGACTCCTAAATGGAAATGCTTAATTATTGAGTTCTAAATCCTTTTTCCCCCCAATTTTCCATTAGACATTTTTCATCTAGATTTGTCAAAGCTACTCCAAACTAAACGTATTCATTACTGACTCATTATCTAGCTTTCTCATTCCCCCAAACAGTGTCTCATCATGCATGGTATATCTGGATTAATAAAAGACACCACATTCATCCCAGTTTACTGAGATTTTGATCTCTCAATTACTCCCCATCTATTTTATAATAAATCACCAAATATTGTGGATTCACCCTCATAAATATCCTTGTGATTGCTACTCACTCTCCACCCACATTGTCACTATCACTGCATGAACTATAATAATAAATTCATAATCAGTTTACTTCTTTTTAACTGAATCTCCTTCTATCTATCCTCTTTTTATAATTTCTAAAACAGGATGTGGAAGATGATCCAATACAAACCAAAAATAGCATTATTTCTGTGGCAATATTAATATGCCCACATATTCTTTGTCAGCCTCGCCATTGAGAGGTGTCATCTATGTCTATCCCCCTGAAGCAGGCATCTGTGACTGCTTGACCATTAGAATATGTGGAAATAATACTCTGTCAGTTTCTGGGTCCAAGGGGGCACAAGGATTTGCATTTAAACCAGGTGGTCCCTCTGGAAAAATTCATGGCTTTACAATTTCTAAAACCCTAATCACTTACTTTTTTCAAAAAAAAAAATTTAGAGCCATTTTAGGTTCATAGAAAAATTAAGAAGAAGGTGCAGAGATTTCCCAAATACCCCCCACCTCCTCATATGCACAGTCTCCCTCATTATCAACATCCCCCACCAGAGTACATTTGGTACAGATGATGAACCTATGCTGACCATCATAATCACCCAAAGGCCATAGTTTGCATTAGGGGTCACTGTTGGTGTTGTACATCCTATGAGTTTGGACAAATGTATGATGACATGTATCCACCACTGTAGTATCGTGTAGAGTGTTTTCACTACCCTAAAAATCCTCTGTTATTCGCTTTTGAGGTATTTCCCAGTCTTCATCCAGTGTCATCTGCTTATCTTAGATTTCCCAAAGCCTCAAACCTCTTAATGACCTCATGCTTTTTAACCTTGCATCTTGAGCATTCCCACATTTTCTCTAGGTTGCTCTAATCTTTGTGTTTGTCCTTTTTCAAAATCTTGAGGTTTACAGTTAGCCTCTATTTATGGATTCCAGCGCTCATTTGTATTTCCGACATATTACTCTAAATTTAGCCTAGTAGGGTAATCTACAATGAGATATTGTGGATGCCAGGAACATACATCACTCAAAGAGATCCTCTCATGAGTAATCTGATTCTACTCAGGAATTCAAGCAACATCTAACCCAGGTCTGGAATCTACCTATTGCAGATCTACCTGTCTCCCTTCTGGTTCACATCATCCCATCTGATCCATCCTTAGTGTTGTAATTCCTTAAATGTACCCTTTAAGCAACCTGTCTGTCCTCCAACGTATGGGCAACAATCGAGACCCATAGAAGTCCTTACCTGAAATTACAGCATCAGTTAGCATGACTTAACATATTCTTCCTGAGATGAAACTTTGGAAATATAATGATTCAGAAGACACAAGAGATACACAAAAATGTGCAATTTATACAGATTAACCTAAATGTAATTGTGGAAGCAGACACTAGTTGGGTTTAGGGAGGCACCTTTAATCTCATCTCTCTTGTCTTTTCTCTTCTGTTCTTTTTCTCATTTTCTGTGTGTGTGTGTGTGTGTGTGTGTGTGTGTGTTTCCCCATTCATCCCTTTTAAACGATTGGGCCACATGCATAAAATTCCAGCTTGTGGCCCTCACTGAGAGATAACACATCTTGGGATCAATTGAGAAAGCTGCTGTTATTGAGTGGCTAGACTCCTGGTTTTTCTATCCCCTAGTACTCATAGATAGCCAGCCCTGGTGGTCTAGTGATTGAGATCTGATGCTTTTCCCACCAAGGCCAGGATTCATGTTCCACTAGGAAACCACACCACCCCTCTGTCCATTGTCAGACTGTGGCGGCTGCATGTTGCTGTGATGCTGAAAGCTATGCTACCGGGATTTCAAATACCAGTAGGGTCACCCCTGGTGGACAGGTTCAGTGGAGCTTCCAGAGTAAGAAGAAGGACCTGATCACCCACGTCTGAAACAATTGGCCATGAAAACCCTTTGAATAGCAGTGGAACATTGTCTGATACAGCACCGGAAGGTGAGAGGATGGTGCAGAAAGACTGGGCAGGATACTGCTCTGCTGTACTCCGTGCTAGGAGTTGAGTACATGGCACTAACAACAGCAAATTACCCATAGATAGAGTGGCAATGATACGTTGAGAAATATCTCTTATGAAAGTAGCTGTTAGTTGAATTTTTGAAGTGCTAATATAATGGAGGATTTTTAGGATAAAACTTGCACACAAGCTGATAGGAACTTTTCTGTGGAGTTTCTGTATATTTCATTTTGGTGGAATAATAGTGAGAGACTGAATGGCAAAACTGAAAAACTCTGCCTCTTTTAGCATAATGGGTAATCTGGTAGGAGGCTTGGTTTGTAAGAACAATGGGGGTTGTTCATCAAAGATACAGTATAAGGATATGTCTAACAGAATCTGGATTTTCTTGCTCAGGATTCTATACTAGGTGCTGCATCCCACTACTATAGAAAAGCTAAAGGAACTCCACCAGTGGGACATTCTAAATATTGTTATAAACACCACCCAAAAATTCTGTAGTAGTATAGCCTATTGCTGGGCATCTAGAAGTAATCGGCAAAAGGCTGACACTGCCTTCATACTAGAACTGCCACCCTACTAGGAGGCATTTATGAAATATTATAAACTCAGGCTTAGATCTGTCAGTGATTTCTAAGTTAAGGGATCTTAACAGTACATTCTTGTTAGAAGAGCTGGACAGAGCTCATTGTAAACTTGGCTACTCAGGTGAAGAGTTCCTCATGTCCTTTGCCATATGGTATGCTGTTGGGAGATAGTTCTCCGTGGGTCTCTTGAATTTCTGTATGTCTTCTAAGCAAAGGTCCTTGTGACCTTTGTCACATACTGTATTTTCAAAGATTTTTCTATAGCAAAGGGCAGATTTGTTTACCGTCCAGTACAATAGAGATAATGTCTCCATCTGGGACAAAATTAGGACAGATTAGCTTGCAGCCCGTTATAAAAGATGGAGGTTTCCTAAGCCTGTGTATGCTCAACTGTGACACATATGTGTAGCATCTACCCTGGCTTTTCAGTGTTGCACCCCCATGAGATGGAGGGCACAAGGAGGATCAGTGTGGACATGAAGCTGCTTGTTACACTGTGAGTAATAAACCCCTTTGTCTCTGACCCAGAGTCTGTGTCCTCCGCCAACATCAAGGAAACTTTTGCTGCAACATCCCATGTCCATATGGGATATGGCTTGGGATGTAAAATAAGCGAAAGTGCAGGAGCTCCAGGCAGAGGAACTTTTGAGTACAATATAAATTGTAAAAAAATATTAAGGCCATACTCACATTATTTCCTGGCACTGGAACACTTAGGGACTAAGAAGTGGCAAGATAGAGATTCTTGAAAAATAAAGATGCAGACTTCACTGTTGATCACTGCCTGGTTACCACTCAAATGATACGAACAGGGGGACAAATCAAACCAATTTTCATAGGCACAGAGGGTTTAGTAGTGCCCTGGGGCTTTGGGAAAGAGCGTAAGGACACTAGAGGGTATTCCAAATGATGTGATGTGAGAATCTGACCCAAAGTCGTATGGATTCTTAATTGTAAGTACAGTCTTGCTGGGTAGTTATCTTGGATTAAAAGTTAGACTCTGTAATATACAGAATAAGATTGAGGAATTTAAGAGAATGCAGATATCCACCGATATCTGAGTTAGGTATGTTTGAGGATTCTGTGAAAATGCATGCGATATAATTATTTTCCAAGGAAACTATAGCCAATTCTTCAAAGTAATAATTGGCACCTGATATAGAAGTTATACCAGTGGTGCAATGAAAGGGTGGAGGGTACATGGACATACTTTGCAGCTTCAGGAGGAAATGATCACAACCTCTGCCCTGGGAAAGACACATTCGTTCACATGCTATAATCACTCAGTGCTACACTAAAACAATGAAGTTATACTTTAGTACACTTTATATATATTAATTGTACTCTGTGTGTGTGTGTATACACATATATATACAGACAGATAAATATATACATACATTTACATATATGTATATTTGTACATACATATACATTTTTATATATATATATAACTTTAGAATAACACTACTACATTAGTTTAAACCAGCAGTTATATTTTAGGTCATTAGTAACAATAACATTTTTTATTTTACATTTGTATTTATTTGTTATCCAATGCATACTCTTTCTTTTTGTGGATTCAGGTTTTTAACCTATATCATTTTCATTCTGTGCAGAAACTTTTGTTTTGTAGGGAAGGTCTGCTGGCAATGAATTCCATCACTTTTTATTTGTCCGATAAAGTCTTCATTTCTTCCTTACTTTTGAATGATCATTTTGCTGCATATAGAATGCTAGCTTGTTTTCCCCCTCCCCAGCACTTCAAATGTTTCACTCCATTCTTTTCTTGCTTGTATGGTTTCTGATGAGAAGTCCACTGTAATTCTTATCCTTGTACCTCTATAGGTAAGGGCACTTTTTTTTTCTTTCAAGATTTTCTCTTTGCCTTTGGTTTTCTGAAGTTTTAATAGAAGTGTGCCTAAGTGGGTTAGTTAGTTTTTTATTTGTTTGTTTTTCAATCCTGCTTCTTGTTGTCTGCGTTTCCTGGATATGCAGTTTAGTATCATGAATTTTGAAAAATTCTCTGTCATTCCTAATTCAAGTATTTCTTTGGTTTTGTTCTCACTTTCTTTTCCTTCTATATTCTAATTATGCTTGTGTGACACCTCTTGAAATTGTCCCACAATTCTTTGATGTTCTATTCTATGAATATGTGTGTGTTTTCATTCATTTTCCTCTTAGAGTATCAACTGTGGATGTTCCTATTGACCTGTATTCAAACTTATGATTCCTTGGCCTTGTCAAGTCTATTGATGATCTCACTGAAATTATTCTTCATTTTTGTTTTGTTGTTTGGTTTATAGCATTTCCTTTTTTATTTCTGGTTTGTTTTGGTGAGGAAAATTGGCCCTGAGCTAACACCTGTTGCCAATCTTCCTCTTTTTACTTAAGGAAGATTGCCCCTGAGCTAACATCTATGCCAGTGTTCCTCTATTTTGTATGTGGGACGCCGCCACAGCATGGCCTGACAACTGGTGCATAGGTCTGCACCTGGGGTCTGTAGCAGCGAACCCTCAGCTACTGAAGCAGAGTGCAAACTTAACCACTATGCCACCAGGGCAACCCCTGTAGCATTTCCTTTTGATTATTAAGTTTTTATCTCTCTGCTACATTACCCTTCTATTCTTGCATGTTTACTTTCTCCATTAGAGCACCTCACATATTAATTATGATTATCTAAATTCTCTTTGTTATAATTCCAACATCGGTCTCATATGTGAGTCTGGTTCTGATGGTTGCTTTGTTTCTTCAGAGGATTTTCTTTTCTTGTCTTTGCATGCCTTGTAACATTTTGCTGAAAGCTAGATGTGTTGCATTGGGTAATGGGAAATGAATAAAACGGCCTTTAGGGTGAGAATATAGGTTAATCTGGCTAGGAGCTGGGCTGTGTTTAATGTTTGCTGTAGCTGTAGGTGCCAGAGGCTTCAAATCCCTCTAGTGCCCTTGTTTTTGTTTCTCGTATGTATTTTGTGCTCTCCTAAGTCCTCCTCCTTCAAAAGAGTCTGGTCTTACAGCTTTTCATCTGTAATCCATTGCTATAATACTAGAGCCCTGATTGTGTGGTGATAGGGTGTGGAAGACGAGGGGGGGCGTTCTAAAATCTCAAAATTAAATTCTGTGTTTTAGTCAACCAGTGTCTCTGGGCTGGGACCTTCGCAAGTGTTTCTCCAGTGATATATTCACCCTCATTTCCCACTTCCTACTCCCTTCCCTGGCTGCATCATTCCCAGTGTGTTTCCTTAATGCCCTGATGCCTGTTGATTTTCTTTTCCTTTGATGGAGACAGGAGGGCTACATGGAGCTGGAATGGGAGGAGTGCCCCTCCACCAGTTGAGATAAGGCTTGGCTCCAGACACGGAAAAGTCTTTTCCCCTGGAGAGTAGTCCTTGGTTATGGAAATATCTCTGGGATAATTTCACAATGACTACTTTTACCCTCCCCCTTGCCATAGGCAAGAGAATTTTTTCCCTCCATTATGCTGAGAACCTGATTGGGTTCCTGAAAGTAAAGCACACAAAGGTGTGAGTCCCCCTGGTACTATAGCCTTTAGGAATTTCTCATTATGCACTAGTCCACACTCAACCTCCAGCAGTTCATCAAAGTGACCATTTATGTGTTTCCACCAGTTTATGATTCCAGCAGCTTCTCTTCTGTATAAGCAGCTCTTGGCTGTGACTCTTTGGATGCACTTTACTCCCTCATTTGGGGTGTAGTTTTGGGTGACAGTTTGCCCTGTGACCTTAGTTCTTTGATGATTTAAGAAAAATTTTGATATTCAGTTTGCTTAGCTCTTTCTTATCTTAAGGTTGGGCCTGATGCCTTCCAAGCAGCTTCCATGTTGAACCTGAAACCAGAAATCCAAAAATCATGTTTTAATTTTTTAAGTAATTTTTCTGTATTGCCAACAAATTCAATAGTTAATACCTATTCTTCAGGTAAACAAAAATTAAGGAAAAGTTAAGTCCTTCCACCCCCACAAAAAAGCAGAATTTGCCATTTTCTTTGAAGATATCCTATTTCTCCTTTCTGCCAGCCCTCCTTCCATATTTTAGAATAACTTGTCTTTCCTTTCACTCCTCTGAATCAGCCATCCTGTTCCTATCTTTTTCCGCTGTTAGAAACTACAATAAAGCACAAAATCTGACAAGTTTTACCATTAAAGGCAATGTGACCAATCCTCTGCAAACTTGGGTATGGAAAAGCGCAGGTTCGAGAACTTCTCTAGAGGCACTTCAGGCTGAAATTCAGTATACTGGGTGCTGCTTTGCGTCCATGTGTAAAAAATGAGGTGGAAAAAAATTTTAGATTTTGAAGAGAATTGACTGAAATGATTAAATAGGTGGGCAGTATGGCCTGTGGGGAAAGATGAAAGGACTTCAATTCTTTCATTCGGAGATGAACATCTGTAACTTGGGCCTGAGGTTACAAAGCCATGAAATAGGATACTAAATGAAAAGGTGGTGCTTTGATTTCCACAGATTTTCAAGGAGAATAGAGATTGTGATCTTTTAGAGTATTTATGTACGTTATACAGTTTCTCTAAAGTGGAAAATGGGACCTAATCTATTAATGCCCTTTGAAGAATTATGGTTTTATAAAATCTGCTTAACTCTCTGCCATAACGTTCCTTTATGACGTCATGTTCTTCAAAACAATTCCATGGCCTAACTTGGCTTTCTAAATAGGTTTCTTCTAACGGGAAAGGAATACATTGATGGGAAACAAGAGGAAGTTTATCTAGATAGTTATAATTCACATGGTAAATGAATATATTGACCTTCTTTTTAAGAAATTAGTGTTCTGTGAATTTCGTTAGCCTATGTCAGGCTGTTAGAGCCTAATAAACCTCTCAAACATGAGGAAAAAAAAACTTGAAACTGAGGTAATTGACTCTAAAACCCTTAAAGACAATAATATATGCCTCCAAAGGAAATCTGAGTATGTAGATAATCTAGGATTTTCAAATATGCACTGTATTATTCACTATTACCTTACATTGGTTATTGGATACTGATGAGGAAACATACTGACCTTGGCATATTAGCAGTGCCCAAAATGCAACACAACTATCTTAGCAAAATGCAATTAGCTAAATGGATTATTAATATAATCATTGCTGTGGGCACTAATTAAGATGAAAATTAATTTCATGACCTGGTATAAGAAAACATCTTATCACATAAATTATCTCTGCTATAGAAAACTGTTTGCCTTAGAAAGCCACAGCTTTAAAAGGATGGGGATAAACCACCTTATAAAAATTCTTTTTCATAGCCATCTAGTTATTGTCCATAAATGCAAATTAAATGCTTTATAGGACTTTGTATGACAAATGTCAGGGTTAACAATGATATAAAGTTAATATTTAGAATTTTTTGCAAATTCTTTGTTTAAAATAAGTGGGAAGCTAGCTAAATTATGTGCTACATTAAAACACTAAACTTTTATCATTTGCAATTAAGTTTTTAAAAAATATTTGAGTAAGAATTCTACAGTCATTCATCCAAGTCCTCAGTTTCTGAGTAGATACAAAGCAACCCAAGATAGAAGAAAAGCTTTAAAAGATCTGACTTAGAAAAAAAGCTTCATATATAAAACATTGAGTCACTGCTTAAATGTTAGTTGAATTTTCCTTCTGAGCTGTATAACAGAGGGGAAAAGCAGTGTACATCAAAACATGTGCCTCTTCCGTGCTGATAGTATAGAGATGGATGCTACGAGGTCCCTGCCCTCCAGATTATAATCCAGAGACATAGACCAATTCTTTCCATATAAAGTGATAACACAGAGTCATAAACATGATAATAGATAATACAAAGCAAAGACTACCTAAGAGTTGTATTGATCATTTGCTAGATGTTAGGAAAGCTTTGTGAATTATCAAATGTAATCTTCAGACTTCGTAGGACAGATATTATTAGTCCTCCTATTTTAAAGATATGAAAACTGAGGCTTAAAGAAGTACTCTGCCCAATTTATTGATATTAGTTGCTAGAGTCAGGATTTGAACCCAGACAATCTGTTGCCAAGAGTACCAGGGCCTCACATGTATCTGTGATAATAAAGGGAGAGCTCACCGAGGGACATATGTGGCGTCACTTTTAGTTGTTTCACAGTAGCAACTAAAAGTGGGGGAAATGCAAGAGATAATCAAAATAGTTGAAAAAATACTTTAGATAGTAAATATTAAAAATATAGAAGTGTAACTGGCTTCCTTCTCTGCAAAATACATTAATACTGCTAAGTCTCTATTATAGATGGCATTAATTAGAAATTTTAGAGAAGAGAGGAAACAAAGCTGGTTTAACTTCTGTTATAGCTCTGTAAAAGAAGTTGCTCAGTTATTTTAGAGACTATAAAACCAAAGTTATTTTAGGGAATATGTACTTGGGATGATATTAAGCGTGGCATTAAAATGTTACTGGCAGATGAGTAAAATTAAATAGGATTACTATTATTTTAGAAATTTTTAGAAATAAATTGTAGTTGAAAACAATATGCTCCGTCAAAACTAAGAACTAAAAGTCAAAGGACTGGGAATAAAAAAAAGAGAGATCAGCTTCACAGCAATAGGCATTACGCTGTAAAAATAAAGAACATGTAGGTCATTTGATTATATGAAACCAGTATGATGTCATTCCTTTAGAAGACAGAAAGACTGGACAGTATTCAGATGAAGTTATCCTGAACTCTGTCCGTATTATAGAAACATGACAATAGAAAGAACAGTAAATAAACATAGCTCTTTTTTGGTCCAGCAAAGCAACATCACTCTTCAGAGCCTTGTCAGAAAGTTGGTGAGAGGGGACCTTGGATGGATTAAATTGAACAGAGGCAGGATTTCTGATTTTGTAACATATGTCACACCTAGCCTGAAAGCATGAAGAATTCTTGATCCTGCGTATACTTGTCTCTCCATGACTGCCCTAGTCACAAGTCAGTGTGAATAATTCAGACAATGAGAAACACTGCCTCATTCAGCATCTCTGCAGGAATAACTTCCTGGATAGAGACAGCGGAGCTCATCCTTTTGGTGGTAGTTTAGAAGGAGAACTGGGACCGGAGCAGTTATGTTAATTTGCTGACTTGACTGTTCTTTCATTTAATTACTGCCAAGGAGGATGGCTTCCTCCACCCCAAACAGGGAGACGAGAGGTATTTTTCAGCATGCGTCTTGTCCTTGAGGAAGATGTAGATGACAGCAGTTACTTCCAGGAGAAGCAGGCTTCAGTTCAGTTATTTCTTGAACTATGTTTGAAGAGATGGGGGAGCAACAGTGGGAAGACAATTTCTTCCCTGAAGGTCATTAGGATAAATTTGATCAAATACCATCTGAAACACTCATAACAAATCTTCAAAAGCTTTACTAAGTTGCCTACATTTTGTAAACTTGACATTTTCATTTTTACATTTCCTGTTATCTCCTCAAGCCACTCCTTCATCAAGCTGAAACCAATCCTACTTCTAGGTGTTTGTTTGTTTGTTCTTTTAATCAGTGTCTACAGTGGTCTAAATTTTGCCAGCACCAACAGTCAAATTTTAGCTTTCCAGTTACTGAGCTCTCAGCAGCATTTGACATGGTTTCTCCCACTCCCTCTTTCTTGGAACACTTTCCCTTACTAGGGTTTTGTGAAAGTGTATTCACTGGTGAAAACCTTTGTAACTGATTTCTTTCTTTCTTTCTTTCTTTTTTTTTTTTGCTAAGGAAGATTCACCCTGAGCTAACATCTGTTACCAATCTTCCTCTTTTTGTTTTTTTTTGGTTGTGAGTCACCACCACAGCATGGCGACTGACAGACAGGTGGTGTAGGTCTGTGCCCAGTAACCGAACCCGGACAACCAAAGTAGAGAATGTCAAACTTAACCACTAGGCCATAGGAGCTGGCCCTGATTTTGGTTTATTTTGTTTTGTTTTGATCTTAAAACATCTGGTTAAGATATCCTCCCCACAAATGGAAAGTTATGTTTTTGGCATCCCCATATTAAACGATTCCCATACTGTATTGGGGGAGAAGAGTGGTTAGTACTAAAACATGAAGCACCTGGAGAAGATCTGAGCTCAGTGTTTCAACTCTGAAGGTAAGTGAGAGAGATATGTAGGTAACCCTCCTGCACTTGGTTATTTCTACTTCCTTTCTCTACTTTTATTATGGATTCTCAAGAATTTGTGTATTTAGGAAATTCTAGGAATATCCTCAAGAGTTCTGAAGGATTTTTAATAGGTATCAAAACACAGAGAAATCAGAAAAGTGACTCACTGTTTCTAGTGAGTTATGTAATAGAATAGGATTTGATATATATTTTTTGACATCACACAATATGATATGGCAAATAAATGAGATTATTTTTTGAAATTGTGTTATTTCATACAGTGATATAGTTTTGTTTTTTTTTAAGGAGCATATTATGAAAAAGTGTTTGCAATTTGCCAGTTATCCATTGCTCAAACAATTTTAACACATTGGCTTTTCTTAAATTTACTGACTGGTTGGAATGTAGAAAGATGGAGATGGCAGAATCTAATAAAATATTCAATTTTTTCTATTGTTAAAGGGCTCTTTGACTTGTATTCTCCAAAACAGATAAAGCTATGAATATAAAATGCAACTTAAATGCAGAAATTTAAGGTCAGCCTAATGTATCTCGTCATTGAAATTTCTAACTCTTGTGAGGAAACAATGGCATAAAATGTACTTACTAGAATTTTTTCAATGGCTTGATGGAAATGTTGGAAAACAAACACTATTTGAAACTGATTTGGTTAACAAGGCATACAATTAAAGCCCTCATTCAGGGAAGTGGATCACATGGCAAGTAGTTGTCTAGTGTTCTAAGAATCAGGATTTTTTATTTAAGCTATTTACATTAAATATAGCATCTTGGTTTATTTTTCAAAAATGATGTTGGACTCAAATCCTGATTGCTGATATTCTGCAAAAGACACGAAAATAGAAAAATTCTCTGGCTGAGCAAATCCGGGGCTGGCCATGGGTGGGCATCAAGGATTGAGCATACCCAACAGGTAGCCCACTGCAAGACTCTAATCAAGAGAAACTACAATCAACTGTCGTGAAAAAAAGTTCTACCTGCAGCTGCTTACTAAATCTCTCTTTGTCATCATCGAATTCAGAGAATAGACTCTGCATTTTCATTCGTGTTCACTTCTGAACAAGTTGAATTTTCTTCCCTAGTATGTTACAAAAGAAAATGCCAAAAAAAAAAAAAAAGAAGCTTCAAGCTTCTGTTTCATCTTCATTTTAATTACGCTCTTTGAAGAAGTTGATATTTTTTCTCTAATTCTATCTTGGTATTCACTCCCTTATCTTCTCATTCTCAGGCTCCTCTTTTTATGTCTTTTCTCCCACCAACTCTTTATTTGTTAGTCTTCCTCAAAGTTCTGATTTCAGTTTTCTCTGATAACGAGCTCTTACTGGAAGAAGTCATCCACGACTTGATCTATTGCCAAAATTCTCCTAGCTTGTCAAATCCAAAATTTTAAATCTAATTCCTCTCTGAGTTTTTTTTTTTTTTTTTTTTTTTGTGGGGAAGACCAGCCCTGAGCTAACATCTGTTGCTAATCCTCCTCTTTTTGCTGAGGAAGACTGGCCCTGAGCTAACATCCGTGCCCATCTTCCTCCACTTTATATGGGACGCCGCCACGGCATGGCTGACAGGCAGTGCA
Source organism: Tapirus indicus (assembly GCA_031878705.1). NCBI lineage: Eukaryota > Metazoa > Chordata > Mammalia > Perissodactyla > Tapiridae > Tapirus > Tapirus indicus. The sequence goes on along the minus strand of CM062939.1, from coordinate 22,698,104 downwards.
TCGGCGGGCGCCCGGGATCCGAACTCGCGAACCCCGGGCTGCCAAGCGCGGACTAAACCGCTGCGCCACCGGGCGGCCCCCCTCTCTGAGTTTTAAACCCAAATTTCACACTGTATGTTAAATTTACCAGAGATGGCTCAAATACAAATGACCAAAGCCAGGCTGATTATCTCCCTCCACGTCTTCAATGTGTTGCTAAGCCCAACCATGCCATAGAAATGATCTTTCCAGTATGCAATTTTCATTACATTCAGCTACTTCTCCCTGAGCACGTTTTATCTGTCATCAATTTGTCATTTTTATGAATCAAAATTTCTCCTACATCTCTCTTCTTGCCTTGATTCAAGCCTTTGTTTTCTCCTGCATAAATGATCTGAAATTCTCTTTATTGGTCTCCCTTCTCCCACTTTCTCTCCGCTCCAGAGAGGGTGAAAATTAGTCTTTTTGTCATTCTCCATTATTAAAAAGTCTTCCACCTACTCTCCTCCATTGCATTCTTGCATCCAAAGGGAATATATATGTGTGTATATTCTGATATTATACTGGGGAGAAGATTTTATATACATATAATATATAAATATGTAAAAATTTACATAAATATATATAATCATATTTATGTTTTGGATGCAAATAGGGAATGAGTGAGTAAGTCCCACACAAGAATGAATTCAGAAAGACAAGTAGAAAGTTGTTACACTGGTTGAGATGAAAGGTGATAATGGCTGGGGCACGGTAATGGCAGTAGTAAATAGGAGGAAACAGAATTGTGAAATATTCACTAGGTGAAATCAACAAAACTGAAGTGTTTGTTGGTTGCAGAATGTAAAGGAGTTAATTTCCAGACAATAAATTTGAAAGACTTATAAGACATGAAGGCAAAGGGATACATGGGCCATGAACTTTTGAGGGGAGAATGAGAAATGACTTTTAGAGTCAGCAATACCTAAAGGGAAATTGGGAGTCATCATAGTGGATTAAATCATCAGGGAGACTCCAGAGAGTGATACAAAAAGATCTGGAATACAGCCATCTGCATTGCCAGCATTTAAAGGGAGAATTGGGATGAGCAAAAAGACTGAGAATGAATTGCATAGAAATCAAAGAAAATCAGTGTAGTGTTACGTTTTGGTTGGCAAGAGTATGAGAATGAGAATCCTCTCATTCATTCAAGTATTGACCTACACAGGAATTTCATTTCTTTTCTGATGATGACATGTTTGTTCTCTCCTTTTTTTTTTCTACAAAGACTTACATTATTTGACCAGAAAATGACTTCTTACTCAAGTTGGGTATATTTTTCATCTAGCTAATTTTTGAAAGGCCTTTTAGTCAAGCCAGTCTTCCAAGCCTCTGTCCTCATTGTTAGATATTCCTGCTGCATTCCAGTCTTGTCACAAGTAAAAGCAATTATATTATATTAGAGTCATAATATTTTTACAAGTAACCAAGAAATTAGAAATGTTTGCACCAAAACAACCAACAGCAGAAACGCACACAATTCCATCATGTCCATCTTTGGTTTAATGGAAATCACAACTGAGAAGAAAATGAAGGAGCTCATTACACATCCCTATGGAAGAGATCTTTTGCTATTCATGAAATATTTCCCCTTGGTGAAAGAAGCAGGCTACTGAAGGATACCAATAACACAAAGAAACCATAAACCTTTTGTAATTCTTCAAGTTGAATTCTCCCAGTAGAGGAAGCATATTTTATTATGCATCAGTAATAGCCATGCAGAGAAATCACTCACAAAACATGGCCCTGCATTAGGGGAGGATGATCAGTTCTTGCACATGCTAAGTGGATCAGAAGTGCTTCTATCTGTTTCTTCCTGCATCCGCTGCAACATTTCTGCATGAAATTCACTTTCAGACTCCTTATACAGTAAGTAATTAAATTTCAAATGACTTCATATGTTTAATATCCAAATTGAGTTCAACATATTATTATTATTTAAACTGTATTTTATTTATTTTCCATCTAATTAGTATATGCACACAGTTAAAAATCTAACAATGCAGACTTATAATGAAAGGCTCACTTTGCAACCCAGTCTCCTTTTGCAAAAGGCAAATATGTTTAAACCCTAGCTAACTTTTAAATCTAAATCAACAATATTTATATTACTAGAATTGTTTAACTATTGTAGACATGTAATTTACTTAAACAACTCATGTCTTACTTTTTCCACATTCTTCCGCTATAGCTATTACTAATTTTAGCTTTTATCTGTTAATTTTGCAACTTTAAGTAATGTTTTTTACCTGTTCTATCAAACATAAAGAGAATATATTAATTCCTTATTTTGTTAGGGGAGGATATTAATACCCAAAGATTAGTTTTAGAAATATTTAACAACTTGTATAGCACAGGCACCATCCAGAATGGACTCTGAACTATTGACCAGTCAGGAATGACCCAGGCAGTGAAGAGCCTTATGGTGGGTACAGCCTTCTACCCTTTACAATTTTGGCACACCTCCTCACTTTTGAACTCCCAGCCTCTGTCATCTCCATTTTTTTGGTCTAAAATTTTATAAATTAATTTTACATTCTTTCTGAAATCCTAACTGATATCTGTATTTTGTCTATATGTTGTGTTATGTTTTGAATGTTTCTCAAACTTAACTGTGTAATAAAACCAGCTGGAGCACTTTTACCAACAGGCTCACGCCTAGGCCCTGATACCATACTTTCTGATTTAATTGCTTTGAAGTCAGGGTTAAGAACTACTGACTGATCTATAGCTCAAATATAAATTGTGGAATTGAATAAACTGTTTCTAATCCTTTTATGTAAATGGTGCTCACAGCCAAAGATTACATTTCCTCATGTGGACAATAATGTATGTGTGGGCGTATGTGTGTGTTTATTTTCCTTTATTTTGCACCTTGTTAACGTGTCCTCAAATTTACCATATAATCAGCTATTCTGTGGAAGCATTCTATTTTGCTTTGCTTTCTCCTGGAGTTTCCTCTAAGTTATTGTTCCGGTCCTCTAAGTCCTCCCATATGAAAACATCCTTAATATTTTGGTTGATTTGGTATAGAATGTTAGCTAAAAGTCACTCTCCTTTAGAAATACGAAGGCCTGTTCACTTGTCTCGTGTTGCTGATGAGAAGTCTAATGCAGCCTTGCTCTTCTGGGGGTAACAGATTTATTCTCTGAAATTTTTAGAGGCATCTGCAATTTTTAAGATGTTCAACATCATTGGTGTAAAATTTCACAATATTTGCCAATACGTAAATTTGTTTTTAAAGTTTTTGCCCCATGTGTTTGGTGATCACTTTTTCAATCTAATGACTACTGCAGCTTGAAAAGCACCAAGAATTATCCTCCCCTGAGTCCTCACTTCAATTTCTCTTTTCTGTCTTTTTAATACTTTTGTTGGTAATAGGTGGCAGATGTGGATGGTTTGAGCTGTTGAATCATAGATCCATTTCTGTCCTTTCAGTGAAACCTCCTTTTACAAACCTGCATCTCCCTCTTCTGGCCACTCCCTGGTGCTTGTGAGTCCTCAGTTTGGGAGTTTCCCTCTGTCCCTTTCTCCCTCCTCTCCTTTTCTCTTTCTCCCTTCCTTCCTTCCTTCCCTCCCTCCCTCTCTTTCTCTCTCTCTCTCCCTCCCTTCCATTCTTTCTTCTCTCTCTTTTCTCTCCTCCTCTGCCCTTCTACCCCTTCCCTGTCCCCTCTCCTTCCTCTTCCTTCTCCTTTTTTTTGTTTGTTCTCCATTAATGACACATTGGCAGATTCTTGGCAGTAAAAACAAATAAATCCAGAACACTAACTTTTTTTTAATTTTGTGAGGAAAACTAACCCTGAGCTAACATCTGTTGCCAATCCTCCCCTTTGTGCTGAGGAAGACTGACCCTGGGCTAACATCCATACCCATCTTCCTCCACTTTATATGGGACGTCGCCACAGCATGGCTTGACAAGCGATGGGTCAGTCCATGCCCGGGATCAAACCTGCGAACCCCATGGAGTGCACGAAATTAAGCGCTACGCCACCAGGCCGGCCCCCAGAGGACTAACTTTTTATCTTTGAAGGTAAACCAACTTATTCTAAAAAGCTTCACCATAGACTTTACTATATCTGTCCTTTTAGTATTGTTATACAAAGATATTAATTATGGACTTGTATATTTAGCGAGATTGTATCAAGCAGAAAGTGTTGGACTTCTTAGATATTGGACAAATTAATAAAGTATACTTTATTATATAAATTTATATTTATAAATTTATTATTTATTACAAATAAATTATTATATATAATAAATTATATATAATAATTTATTTATTATATATAAAGTGTATATTTATAAATTTATATATAAATTTATATACATAAATTTATATATAATATATAATATATGAATTTATATGTAATAAATATATTATTATATATTATCTATATAAAATTACATATATTTATATATAACATAAAGTATACTTTATTATATAAATATAATAAATGACTATCATCTACTGGATTCCCATAATTTCTTTCTTGTATTCTCTTTTTCTTTTTCTTCATTTCCTGAAGTTTCCATATTACTGTTTCTTCCTTGCTATTGTTTTTACTCAGCCACACTTCTAGACGTTGCTCTCCTAAATACTTTACACATTCTACACATATGATTTGAATCCCTTTTTGGGGGAAGCATCAGTATATCATTTTCATGTTCAAGTGCATTTTCCATGTGCAGGATTACCAGCCTACATTCTGTTTTATGTGACAGAGGTATAATGTGACAGAAGTATTTAATGTGGTATAGCAAAAGGATCATTGAATATGGAATGAGAAACCCTGGATATCAGTGTTTAGTCTGGCATATATATGGCCCTATGTAAACTGTCTGAAACCTATATTAATGATTTGTAAAATGGGGCTTTGAATACATCCTTACTGGCCATTATATGGAAGAGCTCTAGAAGCCTTATAAGTGCATCATGTGTACAACATTAATTAAAATCTGAAATAATTTTCTGTGAACATTGCTTTTACTAAAAACATGAACTTTATACCTTGTGCTATAGTTCATAAGAAATAGTTATTAAAGGTTTAAAAAATGCATTTGACAAACCTTTCTTTTGATAGGAATCTATTATTTAAATTTTAAAGTGTCTATAAGAGTGCTCAAGTAATTTAAACGAATTTCCTTTCAGAGCCTGTGACAGGTCTGTAAATTGTTGTATTGATCTGCAGGAGTTCTCTGTATTCCATAAGCTATTAGATTAGACAATGCATAGATATAAATCTTGAGAGTATTTTATAGAGAAACACAAATAAAACCTCTTTCATATGTTTACTACTATAGCTAGGATTGTTTAGTTGATTAATTAGGTTTTCAATATATAGACTTATTTAGATGCTCCACTTTTGAGATAGTATCTATGGTGGATTTTTTTTCTCTTATGCAGATCAAATCACCTGTATAAGACAGTGGTGCAGAGAGGAAGAGCAATAATATTTCAGCTCAATGGTTTTCAATTAATCAGCCCAGGAGGGGGTGACATGAATTGGAAATTCTTAAATTCAAAGAAGATCTGATGAGTTTTGACAGAAGGCCTATTACCTATTAAATATTTTTAGCACCTAACTCAGATACCATGAAAGCAATTACTTATTATCTAAATCAAATATCATGGACTTTATTAACAACAAGAAGAGTAAATTTTTATAATACTTTAACATTTCATAATATTTTTGTTATATAATGTATTATACAGGTGACAGCACAACTTCAAGATGGTTAGATATTATTGAAGTTAAACTCTGAAGTCCAGTAGCATCGTTGGTCCAGCAATAATTTTACTCGACCCAAATTTTACTAATGTAATGTCATCTCCTACCACACCCACTTAGACTTTAATTGCACTCGTATCAGCTGGCCAAGAGAGCTCAGACTAGAACCCAATACACCAAACCAAACTACAGAATAACTCTTTAAAGGTCACTCACGGTAAGATGTCTCCCAAGCATCTTATAATAAAATTTTCAAAAGTAGAGTGGCCTTAAAGTCAAAATAGGGGCTTTAAATATTTTTTACTCTCCGAATGAATAACAAGTCTTAACGAATACCTAAAAGTGGCAAGAACTTGGCAGAAATGTATTCGTGTTCCCTAAGAACTGTTTCTCCAGTAATGGACCTGTAAGCGATCTGTTTATGATTATTTTATTTTTTCATTTTTAAAGGAATACATATCTGCATACACTTTCAGGTGATTTTATTGCTCCTAAAAGGATTGGTATACAATGTCAGTCCAGGATGAGGTAGGGTGGCGTGGAAAGTTCCTAGGTGGAGAAAGCCTCAGCTTAACTGTCTCATGGAGAGGAGAGTAGAAGCTTGACATAGCATCTGTGTGTTCCAGAAAATACCATGTCACCCCCTTCCTTCTGAAGGTCTCAGATATACAGAAAACACAGTAGTACTATTTTGACTTTTTTTTTTGGTGAGGAATATTGGTCCTGAGCTAACATCTGTGCCAGTCTTCCTCTATTTGGTATGTGTGTTGCTGCCACAGCATGGCTTGACACATGGTGCAGGTCCACGCTCAGGATCCGAACCCCCGAACCCGGGTTGCCAAAGTGGAGCATGCCAAACTTAACCACTATGCCACCAGGCCGGTCTGTATTTTGACTTTTTATGAGATAACTGTATGTAGCTATGATTCTATCACTCATCACCAGCTGTGCCCAGTGGTTTCACTTGTAATTCCATCAATCAATCAGATTTATTCCAAGTCCAACCCAACACATATGTCATAATAACCAAATGCTATGAATTTAGAGTTTAACTAATTTTACCAATAGTCTGGTAACTATCTTAAGGAGTCTCACTCTACTGCATATTGAACAAGGGAAAAAATGGTCTTAGATTATCTGGGTATTTTGATCTGCTAAGCTAAGAATTTCAATATATAGCATGAAAAAAACGCTGTAAAACTATAACTGGAAATGTCCATAATCAGAATTTATACTGATTCCTTAAGAATGGATGACAGAAAGAACTTTTGGAGTCAAGATTTGAAAATTTGATTCCAGCTTGGTTGTTTCTTAATAATGTGTCCCTGGATAAGTGACAATTTTAAGCTTCATTTTCCTCATCTGAAAAGAGGGGGGCATAATAATACAGTTACAAAGGATTGTTATGATAATCTGTGTAACACACTTCGCATAGTGTCCAGCACACAGCAAATGTCCAATAAACATTTGTTTCCATTTCATAATTGTCTCTCTTAAACCCCTACAAAAACCTCTACTATATCTAATAGAAAATGTTGTATATGAAAATGATCACCCAATACTGTGATATAGTCCTACAATCTCAGTAATCAGGGAAAAGGAACTTTAAAGGAAATAATTGCATCATATATGCAAGGTTTCCATGTAAAGATGAAATATTCATCAGAGTTTGAAACAAGGAACACACTCCTCAGAAAAGGTGAACTCTGACTGTATACTTAGTAGTCCACACTTCTAGCATGCCAAGAACTTATGTTATACGGATACCTTCAATCTACCTAACTGCCATTTGACATTTGAACCTTGGGAGATTGTAAAAGAAATGGAAAAGAGAAAATGGAAATTACCTTTTTGGAGATTAGGAGGAGACATACATACTTAGTTATCATTGACTTTCTTTGGAAACACTAGGCATTGGAGGCATTCAGCTTAAACAAAACAGCTTCTAAACTGGTAAAAAAAATTATAACACAGAATTACACGTTACTACATACCTTCCATGACCACATAGGTACATTAATTTGGAATATCATGAAGTCATGATTGCAGTCCCAAGAAGTGGCACCAGTTTTAGTGTGTCCTTTAAAATTATGTAATTAGGACTTACTCTTTATCAGATATGAGATACGCAATGCTGTATGTAACTTCTCTAACCATAACGCACTGGCGATACATATCACAAGGCAATTTTAGCCTCGTTAGAGTACTGAGAAGTGAATCTTCCAAAGACGTCCCATACCGTATGACTGTGAGGGTGACAGCACGTTGTGGTAGACAGTTTGCTGTGTTCACGATCTCACAAGTTTGATTGAGAGCAATGTCACTTTTCTCTCTGCTACCCAAAAGTATTTAGTTTTCTGTTATGCTCTGGTGTCTAAAGCTCATCATACTCTGGGTTATTTTTGATGAGATCTCTGAAGGGATAAATTTTAAATATAAACTTACCTACCATAGCTGGCAGCAGGAATGTTCCACTTTATGACAATTAAATCTGTTCAGAGAAGATTCTCTGACTCTCCAAGGAGATATTAGGCACTCAGCTTATTTTTAGACCCATTTTGACTTCACTTAAAGACCCTGGAAATATTTGATTATTCCTCATTGTTTGCAAAGAGATGACCTAGGGTCCAGTTTAGATAACTAGGCTAATTTGCTCTTTAAAAAATTTCACTGGAGATATAAATGTCTTATTTTGTTCCAAAATCTAGGAATTATGCATTTGTACAGGTAATACAGGTACAGATTTAACTACAGTATGAATCAGTTTCTGATTTTATGCCAAGAGGATATTTTTAAGGCGTACAAGAAGAAAATCACAGATGGCTTTGTTTGTTTGGTACGTAAAAAGTAATATAAACCTTGTAGAAGTGCAAAGAGGGTCTTTCAAACAAAGTGAGTAAAGTAAAATGAAACTAAAGTTTTTTTTAAAGTCCAAAGTCATGAGAATCCCCAAGTTCTTATATCTATGTTCATTTTTCCAGGTTTATATTTCCCCTCTCCAGATCAAAGTCTGCTATTATTAAATTACCTTTTATTTTAATTTTTCTTTATTTTTATCTTGCATTTTAATTTTTATTATATATATGCATGTATAAAATCTCCATGGAAATGCAAACATATGGGGCTATCACATATGAGATAATGGTACTAATTTTAATACAAGCCCTGGGAGCTAGCCTTGTTCTTTATTGGATGAGAATGATGTTCCTTTTACCATTTTATTTCCTAAAAAGAAAACAGAGAAGATGATAAAGTTGTTAAGTCTGAAACCGTACAGGTCATGAGATATAACCTGCTTGCAATCTAAGTTAGCCTGACACACACGCACGCGCGTGCATGCACACACACACACCCCTCTAGATGAGGGAAAAGACCATTTACTCATAGAGAAGCTTGAGTCAGCTCCCCCAACCCCAAATCCCAATCCCCACAGCGTGGCTCGGTGAGAGCCAGGTGACCCTGCACACACAGAAGGTTTGCACCAGAGGAAAGGGGACCTGGAGTTAGGAAACTCAGAGTTTATATAGACACTGTTGGCACACACATCCATCTTCCACTCTGAAGATAAATAGAGAGAGAGAAATCTTGTTTTCTACTCTGGAATGTAAATAAATCCTCCCTTGGGGAAGGAGAAGAATTTCTGTACCCTGGAATGTAAGCAGTTGGCACTGAGAGAGATAAGAAAGTTGTCTCTAAACTTTATGACATTTTAATCGGAGCAAATGGCTCTGGGGAAATTCACTGTCTCTAACTTCCAAGGTGTGTTACAATTTAATCATCTTTTATGCACCATGCTTTTTGCTCAGAAAGTTCTGAACATGCAGAAACGAAATTACTCATGGATTATCATCTCCTGACCAAAGTTTTTATCCAGAGGACATATTAATGGAGTGAATTAATAATTCTATTGGTGTTGCATTTGCAATGATTATTTTCAACTTGATAAATTTGAATTATTAATATTTCAGAAATATGAGATCAATAATTAAAATGAAGTAAAGTAAATGTCAACAATACACTTGAAGTATTTGCGTTCCATATGACCAGAAATGGATATATATTCCCAATTTACAACTTTTGCATGCACAAAATTGAGAAGATATACAAATATAAAAATTGGAAAATGAAGCAAAGGGTATGAAGATGAATTTCAGAATAAGAAATGCAAATGTCCTTTAAAAATGAGAGATACATAAATTTACTACTGGACTGAAAATGCAAATTAAAACAAGAGTATCACAACTTTCACCCATATAATATTCTGGACAAAAATTTAAATTATTGACAATATCCAGTGCCAATGAAAATATAAGGAAAAAAGACATTTTTATATATTGCTGGAGGAAATGGGATATATTTCAAGCTTTTTGGAATATATCAACTACTATCAATTAAACTTTGAATAAAACGATCTACAAAAATTTTTGTTATTGTTCCACAGTTTAGAGTTGTTCAAAGTCACTGACAAAGGCTACCTGTTCCTGTCCCCTTGCTAGAAGGTGTTTATATGACTGAGGTCTCGTGTAGAAGGATGTGCGCTTCTTCAGGCCTAAATTGCTAATATCTCCTACAGGTGATCATTCATGTCCTTTTGCCTTCTGGTTAGTTTGTAATGGATGACATTCTTAGGGAAATTTTGGAAGACATATGTAGAAGATGGCAGAAACCTAGCCATCCTGGGTCCCTGAATGATTGCCTGGAGAAGGCTGCCCTCTGTTTTGTTGACCCACCCAGTGTCATAAGATGAGTAAGAAATTAACAACGATTGGGTGAAGCGACGAATGTATTGTAGCTCACTTATTATAGCAACTAGCTTTACCCTAATACAATCCTAAAAAACAAAGAAGGAAACAAACAAAACAAAGTATATGAGCATATATCAAAAAGCAAATGATAATCAGCGTTGTGAGCAGTAATAAAACTCTGAACACAAGATAATATCCTACAATAAATTATATAACGGCAATGTCATGTAATAGGCTATTAAATGTAGTGAGATAAATGATCTGGAAAATAGACATGCTATATTTTTAATTAAAAAGAGAACATGTGTGTATAAATATTAGTGTATATTTATATGAGCAAGGTGAATTATCAATAATGACTACCTCAGAGTATAGGAAGGGGAGATAATTGACTCGATACACTGAACATTATATGAAAAATCTATATCAAAAAAGCATCTTTCCAATGGTCCATCAGTATTTGTGTTCTTTCATTCTCCTATGAATTTTCATAGGACTTTAATTTTCTGCAACAGATGCTCCTATATGTGTATATTCTTGGAAGAGATAGGTTGAACAAAACAAGTAATGGAAACATGTTTTGTTTCCATTCATGTGTATACTGACTTTCGGTGATTTTGCTAAGATTTCTTTTTGACAGAATTACAAATGTTCTGATTAAATATTGTCTAAACCCTAACAAAATTTTAATAGGACATCACTGTAAGATCAGAGCCCAGAGTATATAATTTAAGTTTCTGTAGGTGAAAAAGATAATACAGCTGGACATGGGTGGCTTTTCTTTGATTAAAGAAAGATAATTAAATGGTAACAATAATATCTTCTGTTCATTTCATGAATGGCATGTGCCAGTAAAATTGCAATTTTAAAGTTAGCTTAACGTAATATAATATATTATAAGCCATGTTACGAATTGATACTTTCATTTATGCCTTGTAGCACTGAGAAGTAAATTTATTTCCATAGAATAAGTCAGCCATTAAAATATAGGGCTATATTTAACTAATTTTACAATATATATTTGTGCATTTTAACAGACAGCAATATGATATTTTGAATTAAAGTACACAAATGGTATCTTCCTTCTTCAAATGCAAATCTTGCCTTTTCCTCTTATTTACCTGCATATAGTTTCATTTCCCAATTAGCATATCTACATAAAATAGCAATTTGGGATGGGGTCACTGTTGTCGTTGCTGGTCTTTTGACGGTCTTTAGGTTGAATCTGGAATTGTATAACAAAATTTTCGAAGAAAGTACTTCAGAAATAACATCGCGATTGTAATTTGAATATTTTACATTCATAGTCTCCTTTCCTGTTTTGCTTTTGTCTGTCATTACCAGTCCTTAGAAATATCTGTTTTCTACAGAGACTAGATTTGCCTTATATGATGGATTAGGTTATACCCCTCATAATCTGAGATATACAAAAGGCTAATTTGCTTGAAAATACCTATCACATTAGTTTGCCTAAATTCCTGATATCTCTTGTGATAAAACCACCCTCTACGCATAAGTCATCACTTACAGCAAATAAGTATTAAAAGGCATGTTTTGACTTGGAAGGTGTGAAAATGAATGAAAAAAACCTAAATCAAAACAGAGCCGGGAAACCACAGAGGGGGGCTGCTGCCCACATATCACTTCCAGCTTACAGACCCAGGAGGAAGGAAGAAAACTTCCTTCTGACCCGGCAACAGCAAGCTGCCCACTGCTTGCAGCCAATGAAAAACCACCACAGTGCTCCCCAATTTCCTCCTAAAACCAGTTTGCCTCCTCGGATTTGCCTATGGTTTGCCATAGTTTGCTCATCACAAGTTGCAATTCCTCTGCTATTCCTGAATAAACTCTTTTTGTCTAGCTAAAGACCTTGTTATTTTATTTTTAGAGTAGACAAAGGTTACTTTTCAAACAGGAATAAACTATACAAACATTCTGATCATAAAATGAGACACTAAGTTAATACACTTTGAAGAGTGTAAGAAAGTTGTGTTTCCCTCCCCAAGAGATGGGCCATCACAATGTAAAAAATTCAATAACCGAGGCACTGAAATTAAACAAGTGGGAGTTTGTAGAAATGTTAAAGACAAACTTTGCCCTTTTCACAATTTTTTTTTCCCAACAGATAATTTTGATATTTTAAAAATGTGTATTTAAAAGTTTTAGTATTATTAGCAGGTATTTTGAATATTTATCATGTGCTGGGCACTTGAAATAGATTTTTCAATTTAATATTTAGTAATGTAATCTCAGTAAGTTCCCTTTTTTACTGAAGGGACAAAATCACAATTAAATAACTTGCTAGAATATACATAATAGAAAGTCTTAAGTCTGGATTTCAACCAGGATTTGCTGGATTTCAGAGTTGGAGTCTTCAAACTTTATACTGTCGCTGGCAGTGGAATGGATAAACTGTTTAGTAGGAGGAGTGGCATCTTTAGGGTTAAGCTTCTTTGAAAAATAATTTCTGAAACAAAGATTATTGATGTAGTATCTCAAAATATCAATAAGATATTTGGTTGGCGTTTCTAAATATTTTTCTTTGGAGAATCAATAAAGTAGATATAGGCAAATCATGTGAAAAAAACTGTATGATTTCAAAGTATGTCCCTTCATTATTCTGCTTTCAGATAAATGAAATAAAAAATTATACTTTACTTATGGTAAGATCTTTACTTAATAAAGTTTATGTTGATTTCATTGTGTGTATTTTCAATGAATTATTTGCCAAATTAGAGTGTAATTAGAAATTTGTTATTCCTTACTGTAATGTAACTATAGTAAAAACTCCTATAAACTGTATTTTAATTGATTCAAGTTTTTGTTTTCATCAAATATGTGTTATCGGGGGCAAAATTTAAAGAAACCAAGATTCATAATATGTTTAAGAATAAATAGAACCAATAATTTTTAAGGAAAACCACTTAGTATTGGATAGTTTTTTATTTGAAATTCATTAATAAAATCTGAAAATATCAAAGGAAGATGAAGATATGAATACTAATCCTGGACTTGAATATCTATTTTTACAGCTTTATTGAGGTCAATTTGACATTAAATAAACTGCACATAATTAAAGTGTACGATTTGATGAGTTCTCACGTATATATTTGTACATACACTCCCGACACCATAACCTCAATCAAGAAAATGAGCAAGTTCATCACCTCTACGAATTTTCTCCTGACCTTTTGTAATTTCTCCCTCCCAACTCTCCATCCTAGGCCAGACACAAGTCCTTAGAGGGAGACCATAAATATAAACATAAATATAAATATATGCATTTAATATATATAAATGTTTATAAAATTGTATACATGTACATATAAAGTATATATATTGATATATAATCTGTGGCTCACCTTTATATTTGCTTAACAATGCCTTTTTTTTTTTTTTTGGCTTGAGGAAGATTGTTGCTGAGCTAACGTCTGTGCCCATCTTCCTCTGTTTTGTATATGAGATACCGCCACAGCGTGGCTTGATGAGCAGTGTATAGGTCCACACCAAAGATCCAAACCTGCGAACCCCAGGCCACCGAAGTGGAGCGCATAAACTTAACCACTACGCCACCAGGCTGGCCCCTTAACACTGCCTTTTGAAGAACATAGGTTTTTAATTTTGAGGAAGTCCAATTTATTGATTTTTTTTAATTTTTAAAATTTTGTTTTATATTAAGAAATCTTTGCCAAACCAAAAGCCACTAAGATTTTCTCCATCTTCCCACCGAGATATTTTATAGATTTAGCTATTCAGATCTGTGACCATTTTGTGTGACTTTTTCTAAATGGTGTGTGCTAAGGGATGAGGTTTATTTTTTTGTATATCATTATCCACTTTTTTCAGCACTATTTGTTGAAAAGATTATCATTTATATGAGAGTCAATTGAGCATATTTGTGGGGATCTACATATGCACTTTCTATTCTGTTCCACTGATCTACTTACCTGCCTTGACAATAATACCACCCTGTCTTGATTACCTTGAAATCACGTACTATAAGTCCTCCAACATTGTTCTTTTTTCGAGATTAATATTGTGATGAATCTACACTGTGATTGATTTGTGAAGAACTGACAAGTTAAAGATATTTAGTCTTCCAATCCATAAGCAAGATATACCTACCTGTTTGTTTAGGTATTCTTTTATTCCTGTCAGCCATGTTTGTAGTTTAATATGTAAATTTTATGCATTTGTCAAATGTTCCCTAATATTTCGTATTTTTAGTACTATTGTAAATGGTATTTTAAAAATAGCCATGAACCTCTATGCACTTATGTATTCTAGAAGTGCAAAGAAACATTTATAAATAAACAATGATAGCAAGAGACTACTCCATTTCCTTAGAAGAGGACAGATATATAAAATAATGGATATATAAGGACAAAAAGAAGTTGAACATGAAGCAACACATTTGATTTAATAGCTATATGAACCACTTTACATTCTATCAGTAGAAAAATATACATTTAAATATCTCCTCATAAGTGTACACATTTTTTCAAAAATTTATCCAGAAAGAAAAATTTGTATATCAAAATTTGAAGTTTACCAGTCACTGTTATTATCTAGTATTACAGATGACTTTACTGTACTAAATATTAAAATTCAGTTTAGCAAAAATAAGGAAATTGGATTCTATTTTGAGCAGTTGCCCTTTCCTACATGTGCCCACTTTACATTATATAATCTTGCTACCCTTTTGGCCCTATAGGGATTCTACTTTCTGATTCTTGGTCTACACCGTGACCACTTAGAGAAAGGAAGCTCCCGTTTGGACATTTTGAGTGAGTTAGAAATGTGTGTCTAGACAGTAAGAGAGCCAGTGAGAAAACCACGATACCAAAAGCAGTAGGAAAGCAAAGGGCAATAGTTGCTTCTGGATAGTTATTCAATTTGCTGAATGCCCAAACTGGAGGATAATAAAGAGAAAGAACACACCTTGTCTATGAAGACTTTTCGAATTCTACGGAGAGATCTGCTGAAAGTCACGTCTTGGCTCTATAATGTCTTTTCAAGCAAACTCCATTTTAGTTCTCAAGGGAACATAAAAGTAAACTGGAGAAAAGTTTACGAATTTTAAACTCTATAAGCAAGTCACTACTGCCTAGAAATTTTAGTTCTGAATATAGTGTTCTAAAATTGGGTTTGTTGATAAGTTTCAGGTCACTGAAGAAGTATATGTAATCTATGTATCAGGTCACTGAAGAAGTATATATATGTTGTCGTTGTTTACCAAGATAACATCGAAAAGTAGCATAAAAGCTTTGTAGAGAAAACAAAATAATAAATGACAACAACGAAGCCATGTTTAGGGTTGTCTCATTAGTTCAGGCAATTGGCAATATCTGTACAGGATATTATTTCAACAACCAATAGGTCAGAAAGTGATCAGTAGTTTAAATATATTTTAAAATGGCCTGCAGAGTCTCAAATGAGAAAAAGTTATTTCTTGGTTGTTTAAAATGACAGTTCAGGAACTCAATGTGATTCCAACCATGGACTTGTCTATGAAAATGGTGACTAACAAATACTAAATGAAATTAAATAAATGCTAAATAAAACAAATATTTCCTAGTTTTAGTAGAAAATATAAAACAATTTATAAAATTAGGATGGATTAGAAAAGTAAAATGAGTACTATCCCATGAGACAATGGCAAATTTATATAAAGCATCTAGTCTACAATTACAGGACAAGTAGTCTAAGACTTTAATTTAATTCTCAGTCCCTTACCCTATCACATTATTTTCTCCTCAAGTTAGCAAAATATTCTAACTACTTAACAGGGAGAAATGAGGGTTCACATTTTAATTTGTACTTCTGAAATTTATTAAGATGATCACAATGTATACAATTAGAATGGCCATCTGAAAACAAATGCATAAGGATGTGTTTGTGTGTGCACACGTGTGTGTGTAACCTTGACCAAAGACTTATTCTTTAAATGGAAAAAATCTCCATATTGAAACAAAAATGAAGCTTTTAAAATAACTGTGTAGTGAGGTAAGGGAGGAAAAGGATACCTACTTAGCCAAAAAAATCATTAAATAAATCCTATTGGTCAATGTTGTAACAAGTTTACAGCCAGATCACATTTAACATCTAATTTTGTGGATGCCTAATGCATTAACCCCAAAATAAAGTCCAAATTCAATCTCCCTAACTGCATTATTTCATCTCTCATTAGCCCATATGATTAATATAATGTTGACCAAGCAAGTACAAACCAATTTGCATTTGCTAGGTAAAGGTTCCAAAACTAGTGTAGTAATATCGCCCAGAGAATAAGAAGAAGATGAATTTTTATCTCATATCACCAGCACGACACTCAAACTTAATAATTACAATATCTATTAGGTAGAAAACATCCTTGTGGAGCACGTGTCTGTGTGTGTGTGTGTTTGCATGTGTGTGTATTTAAGTAATCATAGGGGCATTGCACAGATGCAAGGCAGGTACTTCTATCCCTGTTCTTTTTTTTTTTTTTTCCCTACAGACTAATTTGAGAAATTAGAATAGCAATGTAGAGCAAACACAAAGTGGTGTTTCAATGTTATTTAAAACGTATGTACATCTTATCTCTTAAATATCATCGAGGCCGGTAATCTCACAAGAGAGAGAAAAAGAAATACAAACTTTGCACACCTTTTGTCTGCCAAACTTAAAATGATTTCAGAGACATCTAAAATTCAGGAGAAACTAAACGGCACTATTGGAAAGAAAAAATTCACTACAGAGAAAGTCGTTTGGACCTACAAGGAAGACTCACCAACTGAGTTTATACACTGGAAAGAAGCAATGACTCATGAAATAACATTAACCTGTACTTGAACCCAGCCTTCTGCAAGCATCTATATAACCTAAGAGAGTTTCCCTTATAAAATCCAAAGAACAACCAGGGTAGGAATTAGTTTTGGAATTGCATTGGCACCCACCACAAAAAAACAGAAATATAGGAAGAAATATAGGTTTTCTTAAGAACAAGAAGGAGCTAAGCCCTGATGATCTGAAGGCAGGTAAGTTAGGTCCACATGATTCATGAGTAGAGCAGTGATCCAAGAGCCTGTGGTAAAGTATCAACCTCCTATGAGAATTAAGACCCCAGTGGTCTGTGATCCTGAGTGGACAACCAAGAGAGAATGTTCACTAGGTGCAGTGGAGATCATGTGCAATTGGATGGTGAAGGACAACACTGAGAATGGAAACTGGAGGAAAGACATACAGCTTAAGGCAAGGGTAAGATAATTTTTTGTGAGACTTCTCTTACCAATTCTCATTGATCCTCCAGGACTTTCAGAAAAAGAAGGTAGAAAGAAGGCTGAGATCATGCATAGACCTAGGCTGACCATAACATTTACTCTCTGGTCTGGCACACGTTCCATAGTAAAAGAGGGCACTAATAATAATTCGCGTGGAAACTGGATCTCTCTGGTAAATACAGTATTCTTGACATAATGAGGCTATGGGATATTTGAACATAAATATAACTAGGGAATTGAAATTGTCACACTACTGATGACAAGGAACATAATAAATGATTGCAATAAATATTTTAAAATCTGTGAACACACAAAGTGAAACTTTCTAGAAATTATGTGTTCTATGATTTGTACAATTTTCTAAGTTTTACTTTATTATTCTTTAAAGCAGTGAGTCTTGCCTGGTGGAAGTTAGTAGGATCGGTGTCATGCCCACGTTGTGGGAAGTGGGTATTCACTCGGCGTTTGATACACGTGGCCTCAAGCATTTTGATTTGTTTCTTCTAAGTGGGCTGTTATAGCCAAACTACTTTTTTACCACCTGAGAGTGTGCGGTGATATAATCCTTCAGCTGTGTTATATGGGGAAAAAAATGGAAACTACTGCTTTAAGATGAAACAAATTGAGATGCTAGAGTGTTGAAAGACTGGAATAATGCCAAGGAGTTTAACTATTAAGTGTTTTTGTTGGGGCTGGCCCGGTGGCGTAGTGGTTAAGTTCTCGCACTCCTTTGCAGGTTCAGATCCCGGGTGCAGACCGACGCACCGCTTGTCAAGCCATGTTGTGGCAGCATCCTATATAAAGTAGAGGAAGATAGGCATGGATGTTAGCCCAGGGCCAGTTTTCCTCAGCAAAAAAAAAGAGGAGGATTGGCAATGGATGTTGCTCAGGGCTGGTCTTCCTCACACACACACACACAAAATGTTTTTATTAATTAAAATTATCTTTTATTAAGTTTAGCTAGAAATATAAAAACAAAGCAGCAAATTAGATAATGGCAGTGAAAATTTATATCAATATTAAGAATCTTATCAATTGTGATCATAACATGCGAAACAGACATGGCTTTATGATAAAAGAGTAGGTTTCCTCAGCCATAAACTAACACATTGCCAATGAAACCAGAAAATTAACTGTAATGAAAAATAAAAATCATCCAAACCACTAGTTCTGATAATCTAGAGAATGCATCAGCTAATGAATGGCTGTTTTGACTGAAGATAAATTATGGTTTCTAGTGCATCATATTAGCTTCAGAAAGTATGCAATGTATTTCATTTTTAAGAGAAACATCTAAATGTCAAATCAAGTATTGTGAATGTATTTTCTTTTCTAAACTTCTGAATGCCTCTTGTTTCAAAACCAGATTTTCTCTTAAGTTGAACAGTAATTTATGGCTTACCTCTACTTAACTAGCTTAGAACTTGATTGTCTCCATTGAAATGAAAGGAAACAAGCTATTAATTATAGGCTTAGACCCAAACTGATGGGAACATCAATACTTTTACTGCAATTTTCTCAATAAATCCTAGATCATAAAGCCTTACCCATGCATTTTAGAGGTGGGACAAGTTTTATATCCGTTAAGATGGAGACAACACATTGATTGCCTGCTCCGACATTATTAAAAGGAAGTGATGTGACAGTTCCAGGGAAAAAATGCTCAAGCAAAGTTGGTGTTCCACTGCATCAATTCATCCTTTCTTAAATTAGGAAATATAATTTTTAACCATTGTTATTCATATTAAAGTAATATATTTTGACTTCAAAACCTCAATATTGCAGGTTTCTATACAGACATTGAATTATTTCAGTACAGACATTGAAACTTAGCAATAAATGTTAATATCCCTCTGATCCATTTTATTAACTCTAGATTATTGCTGATAAAATTACATTCATTTATTTTAAAATATATTTATTGTGGGGAACTAATCAGTACCAGAAACGCTTCTTTAATGGAGGAGAGAAAGGGAAAATTGTGGAGCCTATAACTGGTTGAGTGAGAGAAGATAGAATCTAGTGCACAAGTGGCAGGTTTATGTTATCAGTTAAGAAATGCACTATTCAGAGCCAGCCCTTTTGGCTTACTGGTGAAAGTTTGGCACTCCCATCGCTTCAGCAGCCGAGGTTTGCTTCCCACTCATGGAACCACACCACCTGTCTGTCAGTTGCCATGCTGTGGTGTGGTGGCTTAGATAGAAGAACTTACAACTAGGATATACAACCATGTACCTGGGCTTTGGGTAGAAGAAAAAAAAAAAAAAACCCAGGAAGATTGGCAACAGATGTTAGCGTAGGGTGAATCTTTTTCTGAGTGGGAAAAACAAGGGCACTATACATACCCACTATTGGGAGAGAAGGCAGAATCCATAGGTACGTATAAAAGTAAGCAGGTAAATTTGATGATGGTAGTTTTGGAATATTCTCATCTGGGACCTTCTGTTTTCTTGACTAATTGGGAAAAATGATCTTCATTTGGTAGTGTACTAGTAAAGTAATGCTTGAAATTAGTGGTTTTGAATTTAACATGGATCCAGTCAATACAGTTATGTGCTTTCGCTCCACCAAATACATCTGCATGGGTGCAGGTACAGAGTAGGGAGTTTTATCTAGCAAGATTTGGGCTTCTTCCAGATAAATAAGAAAGAGAGGGAAGGGCAAGGGAGTTGATTGTACATGCACAGGTATGATTAGAATGATAGACCACAGGATCAAATTTGGGTGGGCATAAAGGGATATGAAGATATGAAAGTGGTAAGCAATAGTGTATAGGTGATAGAATCCATGGGATATTTTTGAGAAATTGGACAGTTTGAGAATTGGACAATTATTGGAGTAGTGGATATAATGGGAGTGAGCTGAAGAGAGATAAGGGTGAGTTGTTGTAGAGTGGAATATTTGCAACTCAGGTTATAGAAGAATTGCAAATAAGCGTCACAACGTATTATTGTGTTTTAAGATTAGTTTCATGAGTCATGGCTAGCAGTTTAGAATAGGATAGAATAGAACGGGATAGAAAATTTGATACATTGGAAGTAGTAAGAGAGTTTTTAATGAAACGTTTTCCACATACCTGTGCCTGTGTGAATGTTTGTGTATGCATGTATAGCCTGGTCATGGCGTTGTCTTTCATGGGACATAGTAACAAAATTGAAAGCTACTTCTGGGTATAACAATGAAGTAGCAGAGGTAGGTTGAATGAGACAAAATCAAGGAAGAGAGCAACCAGATTACTAGAAAATAATCACCCTGTTATTTGTATTTGAGACTTTCTTTAATTCGTGGTCAATGAGACTAAGTCAATATTTATTTTACTATTCATTTTAAAGAACAAGCATTTGACCTTATGTTTTTTCCTATTCTATCATTACTATAGTTTGACATCTGTCCTTATTATCTGTTTTTTCTATTTTTTTGAGGGGTGATATGTGATTTATTTGTTTTCTAATATCCTAATCTAGATGCTTACTTATTAAATACCTTCTTGTCTTCCCTTTCCGGTGTAAACATTTAAGACCACAATACTCTGAAATACTCCTTTATCAAATATGAATCAATCAAAGCATGTTATGAATTATTTTTTAATTCCCACAATGATTCCTTCTTTGATACATAAATTGTTTAGAACTCTATGGTAATTAACTAATTTTTATTATTTGTCATTGCATACTGGTCTAAGAATGTATTCTTTGAGATACAAGTATCTGATATTTGGAGAGAAGCTTTATGACTTTTTACATTCTTTTTACATTCTTATGCACATATGTATGGATTCTCCAATTTTTGAATTCAAGAATCTATATATGTCTATCCATATTTTTCCAAATGACTCATTGATAAATTACATTGAAATCTCCTGCTATCTAGTTATATTACTCATTTTTTCCTTTAGTTCTATCAAATTTTGCTTAATATATTTTGAAGCAATATAATTCAGTAATCTTATTTCAAACACTATTCTTCTATTTTATAGTTTATATATTCTGATTACTGTAGCTCCTCTAGTTTTATTTGGACACAATATGCCTAATGCATCTTTTTCAAACCTTTATATTTTTCTTTTTTTTTCTATGATTTATGCACTGACTTATAAGTATTGTATTTCTGAAAGCATAATTAAAAAGAAACATTCTGATGATCTTCGTTTGGTATTGGCCTTTGTCTTCAAGGAAACCCTGAAGTATGTGTTTATTTCACATTGCTACTGGCTCCATTTTCTCCTCAATTCATTAGATTGTTGGAGGTGAAGGTGGTCTTTGTTGGGCTTTTAAATGGTTATGTAAATTATTTTAAATTAATTATTTCTTATTGTATTGGGATCCAAAATATATTGCTATGATATCAACATAAGTGCATAAAATCTTTAAAATATACTTTATCGAGTATCTACTTGTTTTTGAGTATGAGGGCACTTTGAATATTTACCCCATCATAGTGCCAAATGTAGAGGTTGTGTGGCCCAACCTTTTCTACTGCTCGTTGTGTGGCCCAAGAAAAGGTACTTATGCCTCGATTTTCTCAGCTCTAAAATGGATACAATTATAAAAATAATACCTACCTCTTGGGTATAATTATTCAATGAGTTTGCTACATGGAAATTGCTTACTTTAATCGTATAACTATGCCCCACCTGTGCCTACTGAATCTGAACTCCGAGAAAAGGAGGAGGTGGTCTTGTCCATGGTATTTAAAAAAGTTTTCTGTTGCTATAGTTCTGTGTCTGCTACCACTGCACAAATTCATATAAATGTTGACATTTAAGAAGGTATAGCTATAGCTCTTCTCCAAGCCATGCCTTGTAAAATACACAGTGCTGCTCTTTAAGGATATGCATGCCTTTCCTCTGCCTCCTCTTCTATTCCTTAAGGCATTGCTCTGGTTGTGGGAATCATCTCTGTAGACTACTTTGGCTTTGGCTGGTCAAGAACAACTTTCAGCTGAGTGACTAAAACAGGCTACCCCGCTGTTCTAAAGAACTTTTCTGTGTTGCTAACAGGTTTTTACTGTTAAATACTTCTTAACATTCCAAGTACCTGAGGGGTTTTCATTTAAGTTCTTCATGTTTATTTATGCACTCGCTCTAGTAAGGTAAGCTTTTTGTCTTTATCTTTTTAATGATTTAGTTGATATTTAACCTCAGGGATGGAAGCTCTGTGATTTTATGAGAATGAGAGAATTAAACTGCCTCCCACAAAGTCTCCACAGGTATAAGAGATAAAAGATACGCTTGGAGAATATTTCTTAGGAGGTTTCACTGTTAAGTCCTATGGAAAATAACAGATAGAACCAGCCTAATTGGGTTAAAATGCCCACTGCCATTGTGATAGATAAGTACCAAAAGCACATTCCCAGAAAAAAATACAGAGAAGATGAAAGAAGCATATTGAAATAATAAAAAGAAAGTTGTTGAAGTTCTAAGCACACTGGCAAAATTAAATAAAATATCACTTTTTATCATAAGCTTCTGTCTCTCTACAATTAAAATTTTAAAACTCTACTATGGTTAAAGACTGACATTATTTCTTTTTCACTTTTATTATCTGTTTGCATTAGGAATTTAGATGTGATTAATCAAATACTTGTTTATGTCATATATTAAATATAAACACTCAATGAAAATACCCCTTCAACACTAACAATATATTGTATATTAATTGACCATTTATAATGATTTAGAAGACATTTCTGTATTTTTAAGATTGTTAAATATTATTTTATTATACTTGTAAATATACATTACGTAGATGGCTTGAAACTATGCAAGTAAAATATTCAAATAAAGTGCTAAATGAAAAAACAAAAAGTTAAAACATTATGCTATTAAATATAAAGAATCTTAAATTCTTAAGCTTAACAAAATGCATTTTGTCAAAAATCTTCTCTAGTCTTAAAGACAAAGAAACCTGTGTTACATTTTATGCTTTCACTGATTTACGTTGGCATAAAATGCTAATTTTAAACAGATTATCAATCAAGAATATCATCCGTACATGGAAAATCTCTTCCCAGCAGTGTTTTTTTTTCAATATGAAAAGTGCTAACACATACTGGCACAGTTAAACAATAATTACAGTGAATTTCACTGCATTCATATTAGCTATTAAGCTCTGGAGAGGTAGAAGATCTTTCTGGAATGTAATAATCTTGATTGACGTATGTTTAAAGTGTCAACTCAATGCATACTTTTGGTATTGGTAATTATGGAAATGCAGAATGTTACATTTACTTTATTTATGTAGTTTTTCCTTGTAAATATCTAACTTAGACCATTCAAAATCTTGTGATCTTATGCATCTCTGGGCCTCAGTTTCTCATATGAACAATGAGACTTAATCCAGTGGTCTTTTCTTTCTACATCGTAAAGTGTTTGACCTTACTATGAATTAATTACTCAATAATGCCCAAGAAATCTAGCTTCATTAATATAATTAAGCATTTCTAATATTTTATAATATACTTTTTGGGAGAAGACATTTCTGCACAATTAGGGCTTACTACGCAAAGTAAATGGTTAGATGATTAAGGAGCAAGTATGCTTTGAAATTAAGAGATGTTGAATTGCTCCAGAGAGATTTAGAGTATTATCTCCCCTACCCTAACCTACCTTAAGGGTAATGAACGTAGAGACCTTTCTTCTCCAGAGGATTTGTTTATATTTCAGAGCTAAGTTCCTTTTCTCTCTGGAAAGAAGGAGCAGATGTGCCAGCTTCTCTAAATAAGCTTTGAATACCATAATTGTGGGATTCCTCCTTGTGATGCAACTTCAGTGCACATGCAGGGTAACATCATGCTTTTATCACATCCCCCTGTGGTGACTGGGGCTCAGGGAACTGGCGATAAGATCCTCTATGAGTAATAAACAATCTGTTCTCTGATCCAGAGACCTCGTGTACTGTCGGGGTAAATAAGTAAATATAAATACAAAAAATTAGCAATACTAAATAAAGATTACTTTATAATTTCTTCAGTGTCCTTTCTTGGCTTAAAAATCATGAATTTAGTGTTCAGTTTCTGCAGAAATTTCTTGAGCACCTGTATGTGCCAGGCACTGTGCTCAGTTCTTCCACATACATTAACTTAATTAACTTGATGTCATAATTTTTACTGAACCTGCTCTAAGATTCATGTTCATAATTTAAATAATGTAGTAAAATGTATACCGATTTATACCATTAATAATAAATTTTGGAAATCATAAACATGTTTATCACAAAAAACTTATGTTTAAAATGTATTATTCATTAATCTGTCTTTTAGTTTTAATTCCTCTGCCTTCAACTAAGTAACACACTGGAGGTTTCTTTCTCAATCAGAACGCCATAAACATGCCAGAACCACTTGAACTAAGAAATGTAATGGGCTCATAGACTGAACAACCAGCATAGGGAAGAGTCAGCAGGTATGTGAAACAAACTTGTAAATTTTCAAACTAGTGGAAAATTTCAAGACTTCACTGAAAATTTAATTTGAATGCATTATTAGTTGGATCCCTAATGATATTCACACAGTGAAACATACCTTTTGATGAACTCAATCTTATTTATGTTATTTGAAACAGTCAACGGTGCTTGTTTTCCATAAGTTAAGAACGCTTTCATTGCCAGAAATAAATCAAACACTTTCAGGAAAAAATAATTTAAGACATACTCTCCCCAGTTCTCTATGTTCAAATAGTCTGGCTGTGCTAAGCTAATGATAACTTGATGTTTAGAGTGCCTACATTTGCTAGTTTGACACTCCGCATTTTAAGAGGAAATGTGAGGGTCACAAGCAGTGAAACATCTTTCAGTGGTACCATGGCAGTCAGTAGAATGAACAGGATTTAGAATAAAATTCTTAGGTGTTTTTTTTTTTCTTGACAGTTTATCATACTGAAAATAAAAACTGAGAAATTTAAGAATGCACACAAATAAACAAGCACACATACCACTAGCCATCAAAGCAATGATATAATCACGTCAGGTAGCTTTTAAAAAATTCTACTATATACTCATTAGAAGACAAGAGGAGAAAAAGGCTAATAAGGTTCCTGCTATTAATAAGAATGTAGTTCTCTGATTTCTTGTGGACACCCTGAAAAGGTCTCAAGAATCTCCAGAGATTTCCAGGCCACAAATTGAGAAGTGTCACTTTAGAGTACAACTATTTTTTGTCTATTTTTATTTCTCTATAGTATTTCATCATATTTTTAAATCACAAATTATTTGTTCATTCCACCATGGACGCACATTTGGATTGTCTTCATTTTTTAAAAAATATGAATGTCTGCTTTAATGGCATTGTAATTCCAGTATTCAAGAGGTGTTTCAAGAGGTTTTCTCCAATATATAGCTAGATGTGAAATTGCTCGGTCATACAATTATGGTAATAAAATTAGCCTTCAACCTTTAAAGGAAAAGAAATATTGTTCTCTGAAATGGTCATATCGGTTTATACTCCCACCAGCAGGCTAAGAGGTTTACCATTTCTTCACATCCTCACGGACATTTTAAGAGTTTATAATTTTGCTACTAGATTGGTGTGAAATTGGTTCTGTGGTTGCAATTTACCTCTTCCTGACTACCAATGAGCTTGAATGTGTGTGTTTCTTTCATATGTTTGTTATCCATTTGAAACTCCTATTTTGTGAAGTAATGCTTTTCATAGCTAGTGTTTTTGTTTTGTTTTTTTGTACAAAAATTGATTTTGTTTACTGTTAATAGAGCTATGCCAGTTTTCTTTTGGTTCGTATTTTTGTATTATACCATATTTCACTTTTACTCCCAACTTTTAGGGGTGCTTTTTGCATAGAGAACTCAGTTGGATTAATTTTTATAAATTTCACTGTCTGTTTTTTGGCTGGAGTTTTAGTCCACCTGTATTTAATGTAAGTTGATATTTGGGGGTCATACCTACCAACCTATTTTTTGCTTGCTATTTGTCTCTCATGTTCTATTTTTCTATACCTGCTTTCTTGCCTCTTTTTGAGATCAAATGAGCTTTTTCTATTTCTACTTCCCCTCATTTACCAGTTTGGCATTTGTATACTCAGTTTCTCTCCTAGAGGTTACAACATACTTACTTAACATATCATGGTCTAAATTAATCAATATCTTTTCATGTCCTCTCTCAAATACTGGTCTCTTAGGAAACTTTATTTTTTCATTTCTAATCTTATATAATTTTATTGAGTAATATGTTTATCTTTTTAAAGCTAAAAATACATCGTTATTACTTTTTATATAATTAGTAGCCATGGATTTACTCACAGGCTTATCATACTTTATTTCTCATTTCACCTTTTATCTCAGACTTTTTCACTAAAATCTCGTTTACTTCAGTATGTACTATCCTATACAACATGGCTGACTCTCAACACATAATTGCAAGCCATGCCACAAGGCAAGGAAAAAACTCCACAGTCTGAAAAGACAAAGCAATTATAACAAGACTCAGGTATAATACAGATGTTGGAATTATAAAACTGGGAATTTAAAATATGGTCATGTATCACTTCAGGACAGGGATACATTCTGAGAAATGTGTTGTTAGGCGATTTCATCATTGTGTGAACGTCATAGAGTGTACTTACACAAACCTAGATGGTATAGCCTACTACACACCTAGGCTATATGGTATTAATCTTATAGGACCAACGTTGTATATGTGGTTCATCACTGACCAAAACATCATTATGCAGTGCATGACTGTAACTATCTTTAATATGTTAAAAACTTTAATTTTAAAGGTAGGCAACATGCAAGATCAAATAGATAATTTTAGCAAAGAGATGAAAACTATAAGAAAGAATAAATGGAAGTGCTAGATAAAAAAACATAGTATAAAAAATGAATACTTTTAATAGGCTTATCAGTAAATTTGCAAAAGCTAAAGAAAGAATCAATAAACCTGAAGAGAGGTCAATAGAAATTACCCAAAGTGAAATGCAAAGAGATAAAACGAATAAAACTAAGAAAAGAACAAATAATCCAAGACTGTGGGACAAAATAAAATTGTGTAACTTATGTACGATTGGAAGCCCAGAAAGAAAAAAGAAGAGAATGAAGCACAAGAAATATTAACAAAGAAATAATGACTGAAAATTGGCCAAAATTAGTTACAGATATCAAAGCACAGGTTCAGCAATATCAGAGAGCACCAAGCAGAATTTATAGCACAAAACGACAACAACAAATCCCACTTAGTCATATTATATTAAAACTGCAGAAACTAGGGGGCCGGCCCCATAGCCTAGTGGTTAAGTTCAGCGCACTCTGCTTTTGCAGCCTGGGTTGGGTTCCCAGGTGTAGATGTACACCACTCATCAGCGGCCATGCTGTGGTGGCAAGCCACATATAAAGTAGAAGAAGACTGGCACGGATGTTAGCTCAGGGACAATCTTCCTCAACAACAACAAAAACTGCAGAAACTAAAGACAGAGAAATGTTTCAAGGTAGCTGGGATGGAGGTGAGGACACTTTATCTGCAAATGAACACCAATGAGAATTATGGCAGATTTCTTGTCAGAAACCATGCAAGCAAGGAAACAATGGATGGCTGAGGGAAAAAGTACTCTTAACCTAAAAATTTATATCCAGAGAAAATATACCTCAAAAGTGGAGACGTAAAGACTTTCTCAGACAACAAAACTTGAGAGAATTCATTGCCACCAGACCCACCCTACAAGATATGTTAAAGTTCTTCAGGCAAAAGGATTTTTGTACCATCAGAAACTTGGATCTATACTGAGTAATGAATGACATTTGGAATGGAATAAGTGAAGTTTTGAAGGTTATATGTATGTGTGTATACATACATGTATATCTGCATATATATCTCTCTCTACATATATATATATGTCTAGAATGTAAATATATACATTTAAAGTGCTCTTAAAGATAACTGACTGTCTAAGGCAATAACAGTAATGATGCATTGGCTGTTTATATTTATAAATATGATATATATATATATGATGTAATGTAAAACTTTTTCATCAGTAAACATTCATGTTAAATAGAGAAGAGGTCATCCCTCTTTCCATATACCATTTCTTCATAACCTCCAGTTGATCAGTAGGATTGGTGAGGAAGAATAAAGCAGAGGAGTCCACTAACATGCCCACATAGTGTTTCATTTTATTTAATGTGGATTGTAAAATCTGTCCTATACTATAAACCTGGAGAGTATTCTTGCACCAAGAGATTTTAACCTCCTTCCTGGACAGTCTCTTGATTCTCTGCTTGATCATATAATTATTCACAAAAAGTCGATTCTCAGATGTTACATTAAGGAAAATTCGATTTTCCATGTCTGGCCTTGGGATCAATGTCAGAAAGAAGAGAATTATACAAAAATGCTATAAAAGGTAATGTTAAATAAAGGAAAAAAGCAATCCTTTAGGTAAGACTATTCCACAAATCTGTCTTTAATCAAAGCAACTATAAAAGCTTTTTTATGAATCATGACAAAGATATCTTAAATGTAATGTGTCCTGTGTGTACACACAAGTATATAACCAAGGTGCAGCCTGCTATCCACTTGTAAAAGCAACCATAAATCATAAACTATACTTTCATATAAAATTAGAAAGAAAATTTACAGTCAATAATGGAACAAAATTCCATTTCTCTGGGTAATTATATTCACCATCTTTATAAAATAAAACTTCAGAAAAATTATCCTTGTCAAAGTTTCTTTTTTTTCCTCCACTCTGGTGACTTGCTAACAACTAACGTTGTTATTTTCCTTCATCTAATTTAATAAGGAACATTAATCATCCATTAGTTGGTTCTTTAGCTTAATGTTATTTGCTCTAGTCCACAAATAAGACAGCTATGGCTTGAAGTTGTTAGCATTGGAATTCTATTAGGATATAACATTTATCTTGTCCCTTCATATTAGTTCAGTTAATTGCATTTGATTTTTTATTATTCTATTTAATGAAAAATATACACTGTTATATGTAGGGCCAGCCTTAAGCAAAATAGTTAAGCAAATTAATGCATGTCTTCAGTTTTTCCCTGTTCATTGCTCTTCTCTTGTATTTAGGAAGAATACTACATGAAAGTCATTAAATGAAATGATTTATTAGAATGTTAGCTTTTCAAGCATCACTGCAAGTCAACCCCTAAGAGTTTGGGACAGCCATACCTTCCATAAGACTGTTCTCTGATGGGTTTGTATACTGATTGACCACAAATATATAATAAGCTAAATGAACTAAATCTGCTAATAATCTGATTCAAAACAAAACTTAATGCACACATCAGTATATAAGAAGGCAAAGGTAATGGAAGAAGTCAGTGGTTTCTATTATATATTAGCTAGCCAAGCAGATTATATGAGGGAATGAGTTACCCATTAGTGGCAATATGTTAGAAAATAAACCATGAGCAACCCTTCTGTAAGAACATTAAAATTCAGTTGTGTGTTGTCACAAAAAAGGAATTACCAGATGCCAAAAATAATGCAAAAGTAGGAACTCTGGGAGGTAATTAAGCATCAAGGCAGTTTTTACCAGAGATTCTCTACTGACCTGGTGTCTTAAGCAGTTCAGATTGCTATAACTAAAATACCATAGACTGGGCGGCTTAAATCACAAACATTTATTTCTCACAGTTTTGGAGTCTGGAAAGTCCAAGATTAAGGTGCAGTCAGATCCAGTATCTGGTGAGGTCCTGCTTCCTGGCTCGTAGACAACCACCTTCTTACTGTACCCTCACACGGCTGAGAGAGAGGTCATCTCTCTAGTATCTCTGCTTATATGGGCACTAATCCCATTATGAGGGCTCCATCCTCATGACCTAATTACATCACGTCGGATATTAGGCTTGAACATGTGAATTTTCAGGGGACACCACATTCAGTCCATAGCACTCAGGAAATGATCAAATTCCGTTTTGATGACTGCATGAGTTATAGAGGATAGAAAATAAAGCCCAGGACCTGTACAAGGTGAGAAGTCTTAAGAGTAGGTGCCCACATAAATATGATTCCCCGAATACAACATTTTCGGTGTAGTTGGGAATGAGAAATGAATGTAACTTGCAATAGCAAAGTGACTGTCTTAACTTTAACACTGGACGAGGAAGCCAAAACCAAAGCAAAACAAACAAACATGTCTTCCTAGATGAGTCATAAGGATATGCCGGCCATCCTCTGATTCTTAAAATTTTCAAATTTCATTTAAATTATCTTTTCCAGAAGTACTTCCAGTTAGCTGGCAGAAGCAAACAGAAATCCTCTTTGGAGGGATGACTTCAATCCAGGCTTCAACGCATTCACAAATAAAGTCTAAGGAACATGGGCTCACAATTAAGAAGAAAACACAGAACTACACAAAAGAGAGACAAACAATGAAATAAAAATGGATCATAGTACCATAAGTGAGAACCAGCAGGGAAGAGGGCAATGGATTCCAATGAATAAGAATTGAGAGGAAACTTTGAACCTCTCACAAACAGAATCTAAAGTATTTACAGGATTATGTTTACAGAAGTAGAGGAAAAGCATGTTATATGGCAAATGGGCAAGCAACTGAAGGTTAGACTTTGCTGCCAAACAAACTGCTCTAAAATTTAGTAGCTTAAGTAAGTAATCGTGTATTTAACTCATAGGTCAGCAATGTTGTTTGCGCTCAGTTGGGCAGTCTTCTACTTCTCTTGGATGGATTTCCTTATGTAGCTGCAAACAGATTCCACTTCATCTGAAGACTGACTTAATCTGCAGGGATCCCAGCTTGGAAGGAGCTCTCTGACCAGTGTGTTCTCTTAACTTCCAGAAGGATAGCTCGGAGCTCTTCACAAGATGGCTGAAGTTTAAAAAGACCTGAAAGAGGGACTTTTGAAGTCTCTTCTCGTATCATGTTTGCTATTCTCTCACTTGCCAAACCAAATCAGAAGGCCAGCCCAGTTTCAAAACTAGAAAAATAGATTATAACCTTTAGTAAGAGGTTCTTCAAAGTCCTATCAAAAAGAGTATGAATACCTGGATGGGGTGAACTAACTCTTTCCAGGTGACACTTTCAATTAGAAGGCCAATTAAAACACAGGAAATTTTTATTTTAATGATTTTTAAATAATGCTTTCTCTAACAAATATCTTTTATTCTTTTTATTTTCCAGAATTCCTACTATTCAGAAATACATTTATTTTTGTTATTATACTCTCATTTGCTTTGTGTTTTGACCTGTGTTTTGAGCAGTCTCCCATTTCATCTTTCAGAACACTAAGCTTATTCTCAGTACTAAATTTTATGTTCCTTCATCTATTTTTGTTCAAGAAAATCTTATGTTTTATTTTCTTGGAAGTTCTCATTATTTTAATTTCATTTATCTCTTCCATTTGTTTTATTTCAATATGAGGAACCTGTCCTATAATTCAGCTGTGTATCCTACTTACATCATTCTATCCATTTAATGTGATTAATTCTTCTTAGGGCACTCATGTAATATACCCCCTTGTTTGTCACTTTCCTCTGTCCTCACATAGGTCATTCTATTAGGATGTCTCTGGAATTATTAACTGGCAAGAGTAGATGATATAGTAAAATCCTGTGTTTCCATGGCTAGATAGTTAACAAACTACAAATTCAGATCTCTTTGATGAGCATTCCTTGCCAAGTACTTTTGTTGTCCTTAATTTTTAATAATTGATGGACAGGGATGGAGCAAGTTTTCTCCTACCAGTCAGAATGGCCTCAACCCATTTTGTCAGGAATTTATTGTGATTGCCACTTTATCTGGAGGTATTTGTGGCCACAGAAAGATGCCATCCAATTAGTGAGCAGGGAAACCTTTCTCCTTAGGCTGAGGGGTATACTAGAGAGAGCAACTTAGAGCTAGCCCTGATGGCCTAGTGGTTAAAGTTCGGTGCTCTCCACTTCAGCGGCCCGGGTTCAGTTCCCGAGCATGGAACCACACCACTTGTCTGTCAATAGCCATGTTGTGGCAGCCGCTCACATACAAAAGACCTAGAGGGACTTACAAATAGAATATACAACTAGGTACTGGGGCTTTGGGTAGGAAAAAAAGAAAAGAGAGAGGAAGATTGGCAACAGATGTTAGCTCAGGGCAAATCGTTCCTAGAAAAAAAAGAAAGAAGAGCAACTGGTGCATTTCAGACAGCAGTGGAGTGAGTGTTCTTTTTCTAGCTTCCTCCAGTCCTCCTCTCTCCAAGTGGATTCTCCCTCACATTAAAACAAATAACTTTCTCTGTGAGATCTCTCCTCTATAAAACTCATGGCTTCAAATGTCCCTAGATGCTTCCAGGTTTCCATTGTAGCCCTCCTTATTTTAATTGGTGGTGCAACCGTGAAAGTGTTGAGTAGAAAAAAAAAAAACTCAGGAAATTATTTCCAGGCTACCATCGTACTAAAGTGTTCTATTTGAAATAAATAAATCCACTTGAATGTCAATCCCATATATGAAATTATATTTTATGAATACTGCCTGCATTGTAGTACCTAATATTTATTGACAACTACATTGGTTTAAGGAGCATTAACAATCAATTATTGCAAAGACATAACCACAGACTGTATGCTTAATCTGATTCTTAAAAATTATTCCAAAGAATATTAAAGGACAAGGAAATTATTATGTTTGTGAGAGTAGAGCAAAGAAAAATAGAGAACATGTTGACATTATTCACTTCCTAATATTTATCACTTGAGTATCGCTTGCTTTTTTTTCTAAATCACATTACTTTTTATAACGTGTTGGATTAATGACCTGTCACAAATATCTTATGCTCAGGTATACGTGCTGTGATGTTTTCAACAATTTTGAGTTGTTTTTCTTGTTTTACTTCTTAAAATTTTGCTTTATTATCACATTTCCATAAATGATACCATAGATTGGATTTTCCTGTTTTACGCTAACGGAGCGTAACTGGTATTATGTCTGCAGGACTCAAGGTGATCGCTGGCCTTTAGTCACTAGGTGTATGTAATCATATTCGTGGCTGCAGTCTTCTTCTAGAGAATGTTTTCGATATACCAGATGCTAAGTCCACCTAAAAGAATCTCCTAGTCTCATAGGGAAATCACAAAATTGTCAAACCTATGTTTGTTTCCTTTTTGACAGCGTTAGCTTCAAACTCACAGGTAAGTAGACCACTTTATTTTTCCCTCTGGAAACTTAGTTCTGGGTGATGTGCTGAGGTAATAGGTCCCTTTGCTTGGATTAAAAAGCCAGTGGGAATTCTTTTCTCTCACTCTGTGTTTGTTTCTTTATACTGACTTCTGTTTTATTTGTTGTTTTACACTGGGTAAAGTTTATGATTTCCAAAATGTTGGGGATGGAAATAAATTCCAGTGCCATCTTGATTTGTCATAAGAACAATTTTCACTCTTCATACTACAATAAAATTTAGTCACTTAGTGTTAAGTAATTTTATGCAGTAGATTTTGCAGATTCATTTAGTTGACCATTGGTTTGCTCATTTTACATGCATACATATACCTATATGTGTGTGTAAATTATTAAATATTACTATTATATGTATTACACAATTCATCTTAAACTTGTAATTGCTTTTTTGAGTTTTTAAATTTAGGATAATATTTTGTTATTTTTAAAATTTATTTAATTTTCGTGCTGTAAATTGTGGTGCTCAAAGTAGAATAAGTAAATATTTTTAAGGTAGTAAGAGAGTAAATTTTAATTTGATTTTTATTTAACTTTTTTCAGAGACACCTACCATTTTCCAGTGCAGTTTTTCTCAACCTTTTCTTTTTCATTGTTGCTCCAAGAAGCAGACTTTTTTGTCAGTTTTTCTTAATCATACCACCAACCCTGCCCATGAATGCTGTTTATGCTGCCTGTGTACTATGACCCTTCTGCAGACCACAAACCACTGTAATATCTAAGATTTTCCCACCATCCCCAAACCAGTTTTTACTTGCTTGTGATTGATATCACCCCCATTGCAAAAACATGCCTAAGACAAAGGAGCCTAATATTTATCCTAGAATTGTCCCTACAAGGACTCTTTTGGGATTGTCACAGAAGATGACTTCAAGTTGACTTCTGCTAACCTTCTTCCTCACAACAATTCCTCACAATTGTCTTGTTCTAACCATTCTCGTAAGATTTTTCACCGTAGTTAGCCAAACATTTACAGTCACAATGAATGACTCTATTTTACTATATTCCAAAGACATCAAAGATTTTCAAATAGTCAACTGAAGATACAATAAAACTCAAAGTCTCAATTAACCAATGTGCTTAGTATAGGCACCTGGGAGAAAAGAAGTCCAGATAGAAACATGCACACAGATATATTGTTTTTTAGTTTTAGAAAATTTTGACTATATTATTCATACAATTTTTCATCCTATTCGTATATGTCCCTTACCAAACCTTCCGTTAATGGCAAGTTTTTCATGTATTAATTTGTAATAGTAACTCATAAGGATAGTAATCTTTATTCGGTAATACATACTCCTAGTCATATTTCCCAAATTCATTTATAAAATTTGACAGTGTGGAGAAATGTGGGGTTCCTTTCACTTAAATATAATTAAGGTAATCAATCGATTTCTGTGGAACTACTTCTTATTCATTGTTATGCTTCTTGCTCCTCCAGTTCTAAATCAGATAATTATTTATCTATATTGTATTCTGCATGGTCTAATTTTGCACCTTTTAATATTTAATCTGGCTGAAACTTACTTTGGTTTATAACGTAACGGTGAGAGTGTCTGATTCTGTGGTCTGTGGTTTGTAGGATGATGATGGCAGAATAAGCAGGACAAAATTTCCTGTGATATCATGCAAGATTCTACTATTTTCAAAATTGTGTAGGACCAGTTAACTTGACCAAAGTCTTTTTGTCAAGAATCATTCTACTGTACATGTATTTGTGCTTATTCATTCATAAAGCCATACATTTATTTGATATTTATTCACCAAATATATATCAATTATCTACTGTAGATATAAAGTGTTGTAGGTCCTAGAGATACAGACTGAATTAAATGCAGCACTGACTGTGCACACAGCTTAGTCAGGGGTTAGGTGTGTGTACAGATAATAGCAATACAACCTGATACTAATCTCGTAATTATTAAACGCAGTACACAGGTCAAAGAGGATCAAACTACAAAATTTATAGCATACATTTCACACACAAATTTTGGTGTGCTTTCCTGTGATAATAAAACATTACTTAAATATTTATGAGAGTAATATTACCATATATTCGGAAATCTTAACCTCTTAATTGCAATTTTCAAAATATCATAATAGGCTCTCTTATTGCATGTCCCTCTCATACCACCATTATTTTAAATTATGTTATTTGACCTTAAAAAAACACAGTAGGCATATTGAAGATTATTGTAGATTTTTTCCCTAATTGTAGAAATACCCTTCAAGTATAATCTGATCTCAATATTATATGCCCATGTCCTTAAATCTGCCTTTATAAAGACTGGCATGAATTCAATTAATTTTTCAGAAATGTAGTCTATTTTAATTTTAGGCATATTTCTTCCAATCTTCAGGTACTCTTAATTTTATTTTATTTTGCCAAGAATTTATAATAATAAATATTTGTAGTTGTAAGAATTATTTAATCTTGAAAAGCAAAATAATTTTTAACAGGAACTGACCACCATATACATTTTTTGACACAAAATGAAAGAAAAAGTGTGAGGAAAACCTCATGACCAAAGGTTTATAATGTCAATATTATCAAACCAAGGGAAATATCAGGGATAATTTTGATTGGTGAGATTCAAAGATGCATCTTCTAATAGCTTGTATATAATAGGTGGTTTTGATCTTATTCCAAATGTAGTAGATAAGTTATTCCACTTTTGAATGTCTATATTTAGAAAGGATTTACTTCTCAAATATAAGTTGATATTCGATTGAAATTAAAGTGGTGGTGAGAGTCACTAATACCTACAATGGGTGAACACACTTCATAATTCAGCAGATTTTACAAATTCATAGACTGATATTCGGAAACATTGGGCTATTTTTTTGGTTATTCATGTTTTGGGGATGTAATCTCAGTTGTCCCGTTATTAAGTAGCACTTTCTATTTACCCCCTGTTGTGAAAATTAATAGGACTAAATCATCTCCTAAAATTTTATTAAAAAGAGACATTTCATAACCCACTGCTTTGCTACTTTGAAAAATAATAGTATTGACATATAATAGTAAAGAAGACAGAACATTAGCTTTAGACAAGGTCGTAGTCAAAGCCAGAAAAAGCATCCCAGTCAGGAAACCAGCATCCAAACCAAGAAACCAAACATGATTAACATTCCAACACTCACCACTCTGCTCTCCTTCAGCTGTCACCACCCTCAAGATTATAGTATCCTCTCATTTAATGACATAGACTAGTATGACCTGCTTTTGTACTTATATAAATGGAATCTTCCATTATGTTCTCCCTTGGTCATAGGGTTGTTGATCATTCATTCTCATCACTGCATAATATTCCATGATGTGAATAGCTACAATTTATTTATCTATTATACTATTGGTGGTCATTTGTTTATTTTCCTTCGAGAAAATGTATGTATTGCATGCAGTGCTGCTACGCACATTTTACTATGTAACTTTTGGAAATATATGAATATATTTCTGTTGGGAATACATCTAGGAATGGAATTACTGGGTCATAGGATTTGCATATGCTCAACTTTAGTGGAGAATGTCAAGCAGTTTCCCCCCTGGCTTTACCAATTTACAGTCCCACTAGCAGTGAATGAAGATCCTGGTTGCTCTTCATCCTTGGCAACAACTTGATATTTTCCCAGCATCAATTTTTCTCATCTTACCACCTTACTTTCCTTCTTAGAACTTAGGTTCACCTGAAATATTATATATTTGATTGTTTAGTTCCTCCTTCTAGAATGTAAGCTCCATGAGGACAGGTGCTTTTTCTGTTGAGTTAAATCCTATATATGGTCCTTTGACAGTGACTCACATATGGTACATACTCAAAGAACAGCTGTTCAATGAATGAATAAATGTATATCATTTTACTTACCTTTTTATGTGCAGAAAGATTGAAGAGACCAAAAAGAATGTCTACCTTAATTGACCTTCTCCATTGACCTTCCTTTGAATAGTCTATAAAATATGATAAAAAATTGAACATATATACCATCATGTGAACCATTAACATCTTTCTTATAATTAGTGTATCACACTCATTAGATTGTCTCATAACAAGTTCTTAAGAAAACTAGAAGGAAGACTAATAGATTTGGCTGATTAGATTGACATAAATATGTACAGATTAAAAATTTTAACTATACTTTAAGAAGTGTAGGAAAATTTTCAAAATACAATGAAAAAAAGTCTTATTTTAAAAGTATATTCTTCATATTCTATAAATTCCTCCATGAAATTTATTATGCCCCCATTGTTTTGAAAAAAGGACTAGTCTTTAACTGGCCTCTTCCATCTCTGCTTGAGGTATAGCGTAACGTTATAGAGTCACAGACACAGAATTATATCAGTCAGGTCCTTGAGTTTTACAGTGATTACCCTATTTCTTTCCTTTAGAAGATATAATTCTACAGTGTGACAGCCAGAGTGACCCAGAATCTTGCTCACCTCTTTTAGTCTAGCTCTTATTGTCAATTCTAAGAATTATGCATGCTGGGAGATAAAGCAGTTAGTTCTATGTAAGACTCAAATGCTGGCATCAAGAAGGACTGAGTCACTATAACTTTCATTCTAGAATATATTATTGGCATAATTTATCACCTGAAGTTCAGGAATTCAGAGATCTAAGAACTTTCACTGGAATCTATTTCCCTGTGCACGTGTGAAATTGCCTTGTTGGATCTCAGGTGAAAAGCAAAAATGCTAACGTTGTAAAATAGGTCCCAGCTAGATTCTCTACTTGCAAAAACTTACATTTTGTGAATTATACTATAAATAAACAGAAAGTAAAGTCGAACCCTAGGTTAACTCAAGGATAAATACAACTTGTTTACTTTCCATTTCCAGGGTTACTTTTCTCTACCCTGTTGGAGGAGAGCTGAAATGCAATATTAAGACCAAAGTTGGAACACATGGCATCTAGGGAAGATTTTGTTAAATATAATAGTGGAAAATCCTTCAGGTTTAATAAAGCATTATGTATGACAAAATAGGAATTACCTTTATTTTTCTTATTACTTCAACTCTCATTTCTAGGAAAGAAAAAGAAGAATATGTCCAGATACTCAGCCACAGGGAGGGGCCTCATCATAACTAAAGAGAAATCGTATTTGTTCTTGCTTTTGCTATGTAAAAGTCACCCTAATCTCCTGACTCATCGGCTCTCTGTGCCTTTATGCTTCTGATTACAAAAGTCCCCCATGAATTTACGCGGAAGGTTAGGTGGCAGGAGGAAGAAAAAGAAATACTTTCCTTTATTCCATGGAAATGAAATATCTCTCAGACAATCATACTGGGCACTGTAGGTTATACCCATTGCTGCATATACTCAGGCAATCTGTGGAAAGGTGCAGAAGCCGATAACAGGAGGAAAAGGGGGAGATTGAAAGCTTATGGGAGAGAGAGGCTCTTAACATTTTATTCTACTTAACAATGGAAGTTGCAGGGCATATGGGGGTAATGAGAGAAAAATAGAGTAGGAGAGGGCAAAAAAGACAGGGAACAAAAGGAAAAGAGGGGAGAGAAGTAGAAGAGAAGAGAAGGGAAGGGAATATAGAGAGGGGATGCAAATTTAGAGTGCTTCTGGAAATACTTCCAAGCCTGTAACCGATAGCAATTATTTTTCCCAGCCAAGCTTCTACACACACCCCCACTCCCTAATAAGAGCAAGGAAGAATGTTAAGCAAACCACCAGACGAAGGCTTTTAGGACCAGGTCTCGGTTGTATTTCTGTAGATATTTTAATAACATTAATAACTTTTATGAGACACAGTATAAAAACACTGCAGCTAGAATTGCGCCATTAATTGCTTAGCACGTTTGAAGGCCAGCCCCAATATTCCTATCCATTAACACAACGGCAACAAAGGAAAACCACATCCACCAAGCTGAAACATTTATTTTAATTAATATCATTAAAATAATAATTAAATAATATATCAAGAACATCAAAGATTTTAATGTTGTCAGATCAAATGGTTACTTTTGTATTTTATCTTATTTGGCCTGTCAGCCACATTCAGTGAAATTGATCACTGTCTTTATCTTAAAACACTCTTCTTTTGGCTTTTATGACAGCTCACTCTCCTACTTTTCCCTCCACTTTATTGATGCCCTTTCTGGTTTCCTCTCCTGTATCTTCTTCCTCTTCATGCCATTGGATGTAAGAGTCCCCAGAACACTTTCTCAGTCCCTGGCTCTTTCTCTTTCTAAACAGGACTATGAAGTGATTTCATCTAAGCCCTTAGATTTAAATATAGCATATGCTGACAACACCCAAACCTTTATCTCTAAAAGTAAAGCCAAAGCTTTGGCCAAAACTTGAGACTTGTCTGTGTAACTATGATTCTCTAGTGTTATGTTATATAATCTGGATGGGGTGTTGGTCAGTTGACTAGTTTTGATAACTCAAAGTATTTACTATGGGGAATATTTAGCTCTAGAAATGGGGGGGTGATTTTCATATATTATCCTCATTGTTAAAGCTTTAGCCAAAAAAGCTAAGAAAACAGAGCCTTCCTCTGCATATTTTATAGATTTTTCCCCCCTAATAGGATGACATGAGGAAATGAATGGGAGGGCTTAGCACGAAAGATATGCAGTCTTCTTTTGGAAAAACATGGCTCTGTATTTTCTGAGATGTTGATGGATTGTCTCACCGTGGGATTCACTCTGTCATCTATTTTCTTACGTTAGGCCACTTTCCATATTCTTTAAACATAAAAGGAAAATTAGTAGATTGTTGAGTTAGTTCTGTAAAGTAATGAGAAAATATTCACAACAAACTAGAAAAAATCAGTAAAAAGAAGAGTCAAGTAAATTAATACAAAAGAATTCCAATCAGTCATTAATAATCACCTTTGAAGAATATTTTATGGCATTAAAAACTTCTTGATGTATTGTTACATTATAAAAATGTACAAAAACTGCCCCAATATTTTCTTTTAGTAGCACATATCCTAAAATTGATATAGTAGAGAAGGAATTATCATGGCCCTTACGTTTATATGATAAAATACTTGTGAATTATTCCACATAATTTATTTAATGTGTGTGAAATATGTTTGAAGTTTTACACATAAGAAGGTGAAAAAATAATGTACATAGAGCACTGACTACAGAGTATGTGCCAACATAATAAATGCATGATATGCATCTTTTCATCCTCTATAGGCAAATTCATCGCATCTTTTCTTTCTTTCCGTGACTATGCACTATCATAAATACAGTATCTGATGATGAAGAACGTTCTTATTCATGTCTTACTCAAGAAGAAAATTGACTTTGTAAAGGCAGTAAGCAGATTATTCAAAAGAAAAAAAAAGTCATCAAAAGTAATCATGTGTGATTTCACTGTTTACTGTCATTTATGTTACTCTGAATATAATTCTAATCCTCTCTCTAACTTTATTACAAATTACACAAAAAAACCAAGACAACCAGCATATTCTTTTACATACCTTACACCCCATAATTAACCTGTTTTTGTTTAAATATTAATATTAAAAATTTTAAATTTAGATTAATCTCCTCAATATACTCTCTTACAAACACAAAAAAACAAAACAGAGCTTTCTCGTAGCCTTTAAAACCTCTGGAATGTAAAACATTTAGTTTTGATAGTTTTTACATCCTAATAACCTGGGTAGGGAAAGCCAGGTGAACTGACAAGGTTCAAAACTGGTATTCGAATGACAACAATGGGATGCAGACTTTTATGCAAGTACATTCTATTGTGTTTAAGTTACACTCAACTGCCAACATTTTAGGATTTATTCGTGGCTCTGATTTGTGGAGGATATATTGCAGCTGGCACTATTCTAAGTGCTTTTCGTATTCATCTTGTTATTTCCCACAACAAACTATGAGTCCAGTCTAATCACTGTATTTATTTTGTAAATAAATACTGAAGCACCAAGTTAATCAAGTTACTCATAGTCATATTGTTAGTAAGTTGTGGAACTCAGATTCAAATACAGACAGTCTTACTCCAAACCCAATACACTCAATAACAGTATGAATAATGATCATAAAAACCAAAGGTACAATTAAAACACATGGTACTATAGCCTGTTCTCTCTCTCTCTCTCTCTCTACACGTGTGTATATCTGTACTGCATATCACTAGAATATGTATTTTAAGCAATATGTTATTAAAAAAATAAAATTCAACTCTTTTGTAGCCTATCAGGTAGTTCATAAAACAAAGACTATATATACTTTTCATTTTAAAGTATCCTTACTTCCATTTAATACTCACATATGGCACTGCTACTTCTTTTCATAGACAGCGGAGTAAGGCAATGTATCTTTTAAACATTCCCACCTCCCCAAAAAGAATTAAAAACAAAACAAGCATTTAGTTGGAGTCCCAGAAATAATTAACATATTTCCTAGGTAACGTCTTTTTTTCACACTTCCCACTGTTGTTACAAATTTTTTTCTCAAACACTTTGTGAAACACCTCGTGACCTGGTATTTCGTTGCACAGAAGACTAATTTCAGTCATACCAAAGGAGCTCTGAGATTATGTCCCCTATTACCAACGTTGTCTTCTTTTACATCATATATTCTTTCTGTAGCTTTTTATAAAGCATTATAGCAGAATATTGTAATATGGAGAATTGCTGATACGGATTTCACTTGTCAATACAAATTTTTGGAAAAAATGCGACACTGAAAATATCAGTTTTGAATATTGAAGTTTGTTATTTTAAAGTGTATTTGTTGTAATGGATAAAAACAGTTACACATGAAATAAGAGCCATGTAATCATTTGAAAACATGCTCCTTAGTAATTTTTATCCCAGACTATTTGGACTGAAGTTTTTAGTAAAACTACAAAGAAAATAAAATATTACCAATATTTTAATGTCATATCCGGTTTTACTTTAAACATTTTAAGTTATCCAGAACACAAGCCTTTTTGTTAGTGTTTTCAAAATACCTTGTAATCTAATACTAGCACCTCTTCGAGCCTATAGGCCCAAACACACACACATACACATTTGTTCAAGTGGCAAAAACTTCCCCAAGGGGTAATTTACCAACTTTTTAATATTAAGGCAAATAATGGTGTGTGTGATGATGGGATGGAAGGAAGGTGACCTTCTATGTATAAAAAGTGATTTATATGCACTTTATGTCTACAATTTTTGCTCTTATAATAGTACGTGCTTCACACTGCAATCAGATTATTTTTGTTCAGAATAGCAAAATAAATAATTATTCCACAATCTGATTAAACATAACTTAGTGGCTCATCCAAAATAAAGTTTGAAATATTAAGTACAGCACATAAGCCAACACTCATGACTGTAGAAGAAAATAGGGAAACAAATGATGAATT
Source organism: Tapirus indicus (assembly GCA_031878705.1). Taxonomy (NCBI): domain Eukaryota; kingdom Metazoa; phylum Chordata; class Mammalia; order Perissodactyla; family Tapiridae; genus Tapirus; species Tapirus indicus. The sequence continues at coordinate 22,654,880 of CM062939.1, read as the reverse complement.
ATATAGCAGCCAGAGGAAACTGAAGTCTGAACTCACAGAAGGAACGTCACCAATAAGAAGCAAGCCTGCTAAACTGTACCGGAAAGGCTGAACAATTTAAGGTACAATGTATCTTTGAATTCAGATGTATGATAGGAAGATCTTGAAAACAAAGTAATTTGTTGAATAAGAAAGCATGATACTCCAAAAGATACATTCTTTCACACCACACTCTCACAGTCCTTTATTAATTGAAAAGGTAGAAAGATAATGCCGTTGGACTTAGGGCTACTAAGCACCACTGACAACAAGAATGAGGGATTTTGGTGAAAATAGAAGTATTAACCAATAAACAACATAATAAATAGTGAAAGTTAGCTGAACCTTATGTTGCTGGTTCAATTGCCAGAATCCTAGCAAATAGCTTTAAGCCTCTAGGTGGGAGGAAAAAAAGATTCTCTGGGGGATGTTAACCAGCCAAAGGGAAAGGACATAAAGCCAGCTTACCAGCTCCATCTCCTTACAGGAGAGTCTTCTTGTCATAAGTCTTGGCAGTGTTCACAGAAATTCCAGTTGATATAGATATGAATTTACAGCCAAGGTAAAGGTTTCCAGACCTTAAGGTAAGGTCTTAAGGTAAGGTCTTAAGGTAAGGTTTCCAACTTCTAACATGAGATTCCAAAATAAATAAAATTTAAAAAATTAACTCAGAGTAAACAGAGACAATATAACATCTATTACAAGAGCAGGCAACCATTTAAAGGACAGATAGGGAAGATTCAGAATTCAAGAAAACACTAATAACATAGGTAAAATTTAAAACATAAATAGAAAACTTGGAAGAAAAATTGAGGATTTCTTCACAGTGAAGACACGGGTATGAAAAATTAAAGAAAAATTATTTTTTTAAATACTAGATAAATCTAAAGGTTGTTATATCTAAATGCCAAAATACATCCAATCTAAGACTCCATTGGTTGGAAGATGCACTCTTATATTAAGAATCCATTAAAAATGAGTATTGGTAAGTGAAGCATCACAGAACATTGATTATAAGACACATCCTCATATCACATGTTAAAATGTGTAAAAAATTATAGATCCAATAAAATATTTTAAAATCAAGTACAGAAAGAAAAAGGAAAGGAAAATTGGAGGAAAGAATTTAACAAAGAAATATAAAAGGAAGTGCCTAGGACTAAAGGAAATGACATTTCAAATTCAAAGGAGCCAGCGAGGTCCTGATGCTACAAATTTTAAAAGATATATTGTAATTCAAATATGTGATATTCTAAAATATTGGACCTGTTGGTATGCCAGGGCTGCTGTAGCATATTACCACAAACTGGGTTGTTTAAAACAAAAGAAATTCTCACAGTTCTAGAGGCCAGAAGTCTGAAATCGGCGTGTTGGCAGGGCCCGTTCCCTCCGAAGGCCCTAGGGAAGAATCCTTCCTTGCCTCTTCCAGCTTCTGGTGGCTGCTGGCATTTCTCGGCTTGTGTCAACGTGGTTCGAATATCTGCTTCCACCTTTTCTTGTCCTTTTCCCCTGAGTGTGTCTGTTTCTTTATCCTCTTCTGCCTCTTGTACGGACACTGGTCATTTGATTTAGGGCTCGCCTTACTCCAGCGTGGTTTAATCTTGAGATCCTTATTTTAATTACATCTGCAAAGACCTTTATTCCAAATGAGGTCCATGGGTTGGGACTTGGACATATCTTTTGGATGACATGATTCAACCCATCAAAATATTAATAACCATTATTAAACATTGGTAATAAAATGAGTTAATTTTCCCTGTATGCTTATGTTTTGAAGTTTGCTATGATGAGAACATGTTGCTTATGTAAAAAAAAAAAGGATATTGGGTTTTTCTTTTTGCAGGGAAAGATTTGCCCCGAGCTAACATCTATTGCCAATCTTCCTTTTTTTAAAAATTTCTCCCCAAAGCCCCAGTGCATGGTTGTATATCCTAGTTGTAAGTCCTTCTAGTTCTTCTTTGTGAGCTGCGGCCACAGCATGGCAACTGACAGACAGGTGGTGTAGTTCTGCAACTGGGAAATGAACCCGGGCCACTGAAGTGGAGAGAGTGCTGAACTTTAACCACTAGGCCACCAGGGCTGGGTCTGTGGTTTCTAAATAAATGTTTTATAGTGATAATAAGCATAAATATGCAGTTAAGTTTAAACATCTAAATAGCTTCATAATTATTAAATATATATCAAAAACATAATAAGAATAGCTAAAATTTAGTCCCAACTACCTTTATGATATGTCAAAAACATTATGACCTCTTTGTACATTTGCACTGTAAAATTTTCTTGGTTACTGAAATATTTCTTGTGGAAAATTCTAAAAATAGTTACCAAAATGATTGCAAAATATTCATATGATAAAATATAAAACCACTATTTCTGAAAAATGGCCATAAATGACGGTGCCTTAACAAAATTATAACACAGTGCTGCAAAAAAATCACTTCTTGATTTGGAAACATCCTGGAAAAATAGTAACATGGTGATATTAACATAAAGATTTTTGACTTTTACTTTAGTTATTGCTATAGCTATATATCTATAACAATATATTTGAAATATATACCACCCTTTAATAGCCCATTTAACAGTTGTTGTCACTTGCTAAATTCTTCATGAGAATCAAGTAAATATTCATAAAATGTATAAAGCGTCAGTATATCTACTACATTAATATCACTCAACTGAAATATTCTGTTTTCATTATATCACATTCTTTGAGTTCCTAGTTTAAAAATTACAGTTTATAATGTTAAAATGTATTTGTCCTGATAATCAATAAATACTTAAATGGATGTTGGTCCCGCTAATCAATAAATATGTAAATCCATATCTTCCAAACTAAATTAATTTGAAAATATCTTAAATTCTTATCTGTTTGAGCAACTGAGTCTCAGAAATATATACTTGTATTTTGGTAATGGTAATGACAATATAAAATGAGAAAAATCAGTATCATATAAGAATAATTGAAAATTATGTTATTTTAAAAGTGGTGTTAGAGTTTTTCAATAATGGAGTACCTTATTTCTCTAACCATTTGATGTCAGTGAAATAAATAAATAAACCTTTGTCTGTTTGATGTCACCTGGGAAGTTATCCAGATAAAAATCAAAGGAAGGCATTTTATTTATATGCCATAAACCAAAAAATAACAAAATAAAATACGATGAGATAAATAAAATAAATAAGTATACACATAGTGACATGTCAGTTTTGTCATATTGGATGCATCTTTCTCTTTTGCACTACTTTTAAAGTCGGTTACTTTTAACAGTCAACAGACTTATTATATATGCTGCCTCAGTGTTTCACATACTTAATTGAATGTTTTGTTTCTTGCCCTCATTTGTTCATAACTTAAAGACAAACAATCATCAAAAATAATAGCATTTGGGGCCGGCCCGGTGGCGCAGCGGTTTAGTCCGCGCTTGGCAACCCGGGGTTCGCGAGTTCGGATCCCGGGCGCCCGCCGACGCACTGCCTGTCAGCCAGCCCGTGGCGGCGTCCCATATAAAAGTGGAGGAAGATGGGCACGGATGTTAGCCCAGGGCCAGTCTTCCTCAGCAAAAAGAGGAGGATTAGCAACAGATGTTAGCTCAGGGCTGGTCTTCCTCACCAAAAAAAAAAAAAAAAAGTTATAAAAATAAAAAAAATAATAGCATTTATGTGTTAAATATCACAGAGGATAATACGGGTTTTATATGAATTATGCAGGTCAAAAACTGATCGAGGATTCTACTCATTGACCTGGAGAAAGGCTCACATACCAAGCTACCTTTAATGGAGGCCTCGAGGGAGAGGTGGACTCTCCAAGTGGAAGGGCCACATTGGTCATTTCAGGAAGTGTTGGAAGGAAGTTGGTGCAGTATAACCCACACACAATGGACAGGAAGTGTAAGTGAAAAGAAAGCTCCCACTGCTCTTCTAATTTTATTGTAATACCTCCAGAGAACATGTTTCCAGTGATATATAAGTATACTAGGCACAATATTATTTTTAATTTAGGAAGTCAGAAATTACAATTGACTAAAGGATTTGTTTTATGCTTGGCTCCACATTCCATTTGTTTGCTGAGAAAATCATCATTCTCCTCAAAGGCTTCTAATGGATTCTAAGGTACACTTTCCAAGTATTAGGAAGAGGATTCCAGTGCCAAACCAAAATCAGGGTGCACCTTTCAGTGCAGATCCTAAAAATAGCATGAAGGGAACTAGTGCAAACCTAGAAAGTGAGGGCACAGCGGGAGTTCAGTGAAGGAGCAGAAGTAGTCCTAGGGGGTTAGACTGTAGCACAGGAAGAAAACATGGTATAAAGGGAATTTGATGAGAGGCCTTGGAGGAAAGAAGACAGCAGGAGAAATCAAGCTGCAGAGCAGAAAAGGGATTGGGCCCCAGCACATAAAACAGAATGGCGCCCGTAAGAGGGATGCAGGAAAAGGATTCAAAGAATCTAAGAGACTTTTAAAAAGAGGTTATTAAAGGTCAAAAGATATTGTGATTGCTGAAGACTGAGAGACTGCAGATGATAATAGAAGAGGTAGAAGGACACAGAACAAAGTAGACACGAGATCAAGAAAACTGACCTGAGTTGAATTTTGTGCTATCTCTGATCATGGAATATGTTCTAGGAAGACAATGCACCAGAATTTCATGGAAATCAAATATATACAATGTCTGCCCATATTAAATTATTTCCATCACTTTATATATTTAGAAAGTGATGCAGGTATACTTAAATAAATCTTTTCTTGAAAATAAAATTTAGTTAAAAAGCAAATCTTGACAAACATAGATCAGTATTATTTAGCTATTTTGGCTTCTTGAACATTTTTGAGAACACATTGAAAGGCACAAACCCTCTCTCCAAAAAAAAATATTTTTAACATGTACAAATATTTTGATTCATTTTATTGTCTTGGAATTTATGTATTTCACAAAGACTATAAAAATCAGAAATACAAGCTGTGCCTCTTTCATTATATTTTTATGCAAAAATCAATGGCTACATTTCTGAAAAAGATGATGAAATAAATCTAAATATTGAAAATACAGTTTTTCAGAAAAATGCTTTAATTTTACTCAACAGTAAATTTTAACATCAAAACTGTGATTGGTTTTAATAATAACTCTATCTCTGGCTGAGCAACTTGCCTGTAATCTGGGCCTTTAGTCAATTTCTACAATTTATTTTGATGATAGAAAATGCTCAAGTCTCAAAGCGGATATATAATAGTACCCAGAATTAGATATTGCATGATACACTTTAACAAGCAAAGGGAGATTTGTGTCTACCAAGACTGGAATTCATCAAGATCCTTTACAATTTCCTTAACCCGATGAAACCACTTGTGTCAAGTTGAGCATCATTGAGCCTGTGTTTTGTTAGCATCAGAATGACTATGAATGAACATTAAATTTGAAGATTATCTGAGCATGTCATTTGCCTACATTTCATCTTTTTTCTATTGTTTAATATTAACCTCTCATTGTTCTTCTCAAAATACTTTGAAAGTACACTGCACCATTTCCAGGGGTCTATAGATGTTTGCTTAGTATGAAAATGGCCAAGCTTTCTAATACCTTCCTGAAATCTATGCAAGATCTACATCTGACAACAAGAAGTTCCCTTAATATTCTTCAGCGTTAGAAATCGCTCACCACAATCTAATTTCTCTTCTTCCTAGGTCGAACTAGCATTTCCCAGTTTTTGATGTAATTAAATATAGCTGTGAGTCTGAGTTGCAACCAATGAGGTATGAACACTGAAATAATGTGAGTTCTTCCCAGTCCTGGCTCATAATGACTCCTACACATGCTCCATTATGTTATTTCTCCCTCTGGCTGACCGGAATTCAGATTATTCTAGGGACAACTTGGAAACCATGTGGTGAAGATAGTGGGAGACACATTCAGCCTGTATCCCTGAATGATGCAGCATAGGAATGCTGCTCAACCAGCCTCTTTACATGTCCAGTATTGTTTTAAGAGAAAGAGATACATTCTCATCATGTTTGAGCCTGTAAACATCTTGATGCTTTCTTGTTTAGCAATTAGACAAACTAAATGATGTAAAAATGTGCCTTGAAATGGACTGTTGACTTAAGAGAATTTACATCACAGTAGTTCCCTCTTATTCGTGATTTTGCTTTCCACGTTGCAGTAAACACGGTCAACCGTGGCCCAGAAATATTAAGTGGAAAATTCCAGAAATAAACAATTCATAAGTTTTAAGTTGCATGCTGTTCTGAGTAGCGTGATGAAATCTCATGCGTCTGCTCTGTCCCATTGGGGAAGTGAATCACCCCTTTGTCCAGCATATCCATGCTGTCTCTGCTACCCACCCATTAGTAGCCATCTCAGTTATCGGATGGACTGTTGTGATATCACTGTGCTTGTGTACAAGTCACCCTTATTTTACTTAATTATAGTCCCAAAGTGCAAGTCCCAAAGTGATGCCAGCAATTCCGATATGGCAAAGAGAAGTTGCAACGTGCTTCCTTTAAGTGAAAAGGGGAAAGTTCTCCACTTAATAAGAAAAAAAACAAACTGTATGCTGAGGTTGCTAAAATCTACAGTAACTTTTGTTACAGTATATTGTTATAAGTATTCTATTTTATTATTGGTTATTGTTGATAATCTCTTACTGTGCCTAATTTATAAATTAAACTTTGTCATAGTTGTGCACATATAGGAAAAAACAGTATATATAAGGTTTGGTACAATCTGCAGTTCTAGGCATCCACTGGGGGTCTCAGAACATATCCCCTGAGGATAAAATGGGGCTACACTATGTGTCAGTGGTCTTGTAGACTGGTGGTGAGAAAATAGGAAATAGACATTGGAAAGATAGAAATCAGTGTTATCCATTGGCAAACATTTGGCAATATTATCATGTTAACATGTGGCAAGTGAGATGTGGCCATGTTCCTACTGAACTTGTAGCTTCAGGGAATTGTTTGGGAAGAGGGAACATATTAATATGTAGTACAAGAAAGAGATGCACTGGGGTGGGAGGGGGTCCAGTTTATAAGCAGAAATAAAAGAGAATAACAGAAAGAAGCCCAGAAACTGGGGCTTTGCAGAGTTAGAACTGGTTTTACATACCAATAAGAAATCAGACTGTAAAGAGCTTTATGCAACAAAGTCATTAAGACTTAGCTTCAATTGGCTTCTATGTGGCTGCTGTTAATTTGAGAGACACAATATTGTATGAGTGCAGGAAACAAAGAAATAAAGGATTTATGACATTTACATCTAGTGGATAACTTGGAGTATAGTTGGTGGCACATGAAACTAAATGGCAGAAAATAGGTCAAATGCCTTCTAATATTTCGAGGGGTTTGCATTTGTGAAGGAAATCAGACCCTGGATTAAGAAACATTGTATTGGAATAAATCCTTGTTTTCTGGGCTTATGGCAGTGGAAAGTATACTGTGAAATTTATATAATACCTTAGGGGGTATACTCCCCAAAACCACTTCAGAAGTGGCTGTGGAGAAAATGGAAAATAACATTATCCCAGGAAACAGACTGTGTTGCCAGCAAAAATAGTAGATGGGATAGTGCCTCTTAGAAAAGAGACTCTAATTCACATCAAGGAATTTCCTCCACTGAGCCATTCTAGATGGACTTCTTAATGTCTATCCCACAGTAGTGTCCCATCACCATGGACTGTTGACCTCGGTGTTTCCCATTTTTTGATCTTATTGGGAATTTTTTCAGATTATACTGCCCCAACTCCACAATTGTGTATTTGTGTGTGTGTGTATGTGTGAGGTAGGAGGGCAAATAATTTGTGTATTTAATTCATAAGTTTTATGACCACAAAGAATCATATCCCCACTGATGGAGAAGGTTGTATATCCTTTGGCTTTTATGACTTCACAGTCCTATTTTAGCACAAGTATATGATCCATTACATTAAAAAAAATACAGGTAAGTTTTCACAATGTAAAAGGAAAATAAATAATAATAATTTTATTTGCTCTGGCATATGTAACATTAAGTCCCTAATAATAATTAATAGTTACATTTTATTTAATTGCTATCAATATTAATGACCCTTGATATTACAAGAGAAGAATTTTGACAAAGGTACATTTATCATTGTGTGTGATAATATTACCTAATAATTTTCAGACATGTTTACATGCAAAAATTGAAAGACAATTATTGAGATATAACTAAGGAAACAGAAATATATATATGATAAAGTAGTATATGACTTGATGTAAAATTTACAGTGTCTCAAAACAGCTAGAAGGAAATAAAAATGTATTTGTGCAGGTAACATACTATATATATTAATGTAATATATATATTTAGTACATTTAACAGATGTCAAAATCTAATTTGAATATTAAATATATCATATATTCTATAAATATATATTATTAGTCTTTATACACATCTGTATATCTATATAACAATATACATATGCTGTTATATTTGTGTCCTCTTCTTCCAAAAAATTTTATTTTAAAATTTTTATAAATCATGCTAATGCATTGCCTTATTTTACATGAATTTTTGTTCTGATTTACAAAAATTTTAATGTTATATATGGACTTCTTAATGCAACTGTATGCAATCAAAATTTTAATTTAAGAATAACTTAGAAAATGTGGTCATTGATTCTAAAGTGAAGAAGACAAGAATGCCCACACTTTTCGTTTCCTACACTGGAATAGAATTCTATTTGCTCCGCGTAATCAATAATTGAAAGCGTTTACTGTTGTCAGTTGTGTTGTACTTTCCACTCTAATAGTAAAAGATGTGTACTGGTATCTCATTGTGGCTTAACTAGCCTTTCCCTAATGACCAATAATCTTGAACATCTTTTGACAGGTTTGTTTGCTATCCATATATATATTTATGGAGATATATTTTATGTATATATATAGAGAGAGACATATATAATGTAAATATGTGTGTGTAATATATATATTTTTGGTTAACTATCTATTTCTATTTTTGAAAAACAAAAAAGTGAGCTTTCTGCTCATTGTATCAAAGTACAAAAAGAAAAAACAACGTAGAGCTATTTCACTGTTTGAAACGTGATATAGACATACTCATCAAATGAGATAATATTTTTATGAAGGAACTACTTCATATTACTTCTAATGCTTACCTAACTGAAAATTGCATGTAGTTTTCTTTAATCACTAAATACGAGATGGGGGAAAACATGAGAGAGCTTATTGTCTATTAAATCTGTCTTTTTCTGCAAGGGATTAAAAACAAAACACAACTTTTCAGTCAAAGCAAAATGTCAGTTTATATTTCTTAAAGTGACCTTATTAACAAGTCTATACAGTATTTTTTTTAAAATCTATGTTTAGTTCAAAAATAGACTAATTCATTGTCTAATTGTGAATCACAAACTAGGTTGTTATGCACTGATTCATTTCATTTAATTCTTCTTGAAGTACATATTTGCATCTCGCAATTAAGAAGGTACTAACAAAGATATTTATAAATATATTTACTTTATGCAATACTTAAAAACTGCATTAATTTTCTATTGCTATGTAATAACTCACTGCAAATGTAATAGCTTAAAACCAAACAAATTTATTATCTTGTAGTTTCCATAGGTCAGGGGTCTGAGTAGTATTAGCTGGATCCATACTCAGGGACTCACCAGGCTGAAATAAGGTGTTCACTGGGGCTACAATATCATCTGAAGCTGCAAGTCTCACCCAAGTTCGATTGTTGGGAGGATTCAGTTTCTCACAGTCGCAGGACTGAAGTCCCTACTTTCTGGCTTGCTGTTAGCCAGGGACCATTCTTAGCTCCGAGAAGCCATCCACCGTTACCTGCCACGTGGCCTTCTCTACAACATGGCCCTTTGCTTCTTCGAGGCCAGCAGGAGATCCCTCCTCCAGGTTCCAATCTCTCTAACTTCTTCTGTCTCTGGCCTCTAGACACACTCTTAAATGGCTTGGCCTGATTAGGCTAGATGCACCCATGAAATATCTCTAATTTAAAGTCAACTCATTCAGGACTTTTACACATTTCAAAAATCCATTCACAGCAACACTTTGATTAGTGTTTGATTGAATAACTGGGAGAAAGTGTGTACACCAGGGGCAAGAATCTTAGGGGCCATCTTAAAATTCTGTCTTCCCCACATACATCGAGAAACAGTTTTATTGAGCAATCCCCTAAATTAATTGGATTCAGATTCAGGGTCGTTTATTGGCTCTCAGTAAGTACCACAATATCTGATAAATAACTATAGTGAGTTTATAAAAAACATACACATCTTGAAAACAAGTTGAGGTATGCAGTAAGATACAAAAATATATCTTACACTCTAGAATTATGTTCACATAATTTAATTCTATATTTTGAGAAGAAATGAAGCTTGATTTGGGCCTTTTTATTATTTATAATATTAAAACATATTTAACAATATATTTAGCTATATAAAATAGTTTTATCCCTTAGGCAGCACATCTCAGGGATTCAGCCGTATATTTTGATAACACAGATGTTCTAAATGTGCATTTTTTTTCGGTAATTAGTGAATTTTATTAAGTGTATTTTGGGATTAATATGTATTCCTGAATTATCTTTTCAAAAGTAATAAATGGCTTATACTATAGATCCATCTAGGTATATTGATGATCCAGTGGATAATAGAGGCTTATTTTAGACATCTGCAAATTTGGATGTGTACTTGACTGATGAGGCTGTGGTATGCACAAATCGAGCTGCAGACATTAGAAGCTTAAGAGTTCTGCACTCTATCGATCAGTATACACTCTGGGCATTTTCAGAAATCTCTGTTAAAGCTTCCTCATTACCACTCTAATTCAAGTCAAATTCAATATCAAATTTCATAATTTATAAGATTACAGCATTGGAAATATATTGATATGTAATATGTAAACTGCATAAAATTATCCATTTATTTTTACTCACTTTTATTAATGCAGAGAAAATATTTTTGGAAATGGGTAAGGTCAAAGATAGATTCCATATGGTCAAGTTATTTACACTTAGAAGTTTATGAATACCCTGGTACATATGCCACTTAACAAACAAAATGTCTGTTCATTAGCTGTGTGACATTGGGCAAAAAGCTTCATTTCTTCTGCTTTTCAGTTTCATCATTTGCAAAATAAGGTGTCTCTTTCCAGTCTACATGTGCTATGAAATCTATGAAATGGAGGAATGACTAGAGATTTTCTCCAGAATCACTGCTCTCAACTGTTACTCTATAAGTGTTTACAGCATAGAGAACAGCACAAGATTATCCATCTGTCTGCCTGTCTGTCTATCTCAATCATCTACCTATCCATCCTATCATCTATCTCTCTATGTATCTATTGATCATTTATCTATCTAATGATCTACCTACCTATTTATCTATATTATTCCATATATGCTTTATTATTGTTATTATTCCCAGGTAATGAATTATTAGAGTGGTTATAGAAAATGTTATTTTGTATGTATATCCAAGAAAATTTTAAAAAAGAAAATAATTTTTAAGGAAAGCAACAACAAAAATAGCTTTCTTTAGTCTTTTATATCCAAAGAGAATAGTTTCCTACAAATAACACAAAATAAAACAAAAAACACTACTATGAGGTAGCATTTTTCAGTATTTTGTTGGACAAATTTTATTTATAGATAAGATTGGTAAAAGAGTCTAAGAAAATCATCAAACAAAGGAATCTTCAGATTAAATACTCAGAACTTGAAATTTTTAATAGTTTCATTGTTTAGATTCAGTATTTTACCAAAAAGTACTCACCTAAGTTTCTTCAAGTACAGGGGATTTATTTAGTTATTTTTATTATCAATAGACTTGACTTTTTAGAGAAGTTTAAGATTTACAGAAAAATTGAGCAGAGATTATAGCGAGTTCTCATATATTCCATCCCAGTTTCTTCCATTATTAACGTCTTATATTAGTAGGCACTATGTTTTAAAATTAATGAACCAATATTGATACATTGTTATTAACTACAGTTATTAACTATTTATTCAGATTTCCTTAGTTTTTACCTAATGTCCTTTTCCTATTCCAAGATCCCATCCAAGATCCCACATTGCATTTAGTTGTCCTGTATATTTGAACTTCTCTTGACTGTGACAATTTCTTTGACTCTCCTTGTTTTTGATGATCTTAACAGTTTGAGGAGTACTGGCAAGATATTTTGTAAAGTGCCCCTCCATTGGAATTCATTTGATTTTTTTTTCTTTTCATGAATGGACTGGGATTTGGGGTTTGGGGCAAGGAGATCACAAAGATATGTCAAGGGCTCAGCTGAACTGGACCTACCTGAGTTGCTAGATGTCAGAGTAGCTGATGAAAACAACTAGCCAAAATGAAAGTAAGAGCCAAGGCTCCAATCACTTCTTGCAACAGTATAGACAAGAGGCTAAATTGGAGAAAGTGCCAACTCGCCTTTTCCATTTTTCCCCAGGGGACGGGGTGTGATGGACAGTCTGGTGGGTCAGTGCAGATATGAGAGTCATCTCACTACAGAGGGGGCCCTAAACAAATGGCTTCTGTAATTTTATGGATCTAGGGGCTGAAAGAGGAAGAAGGGCTGGGCGTGGAAAAGTACTGGGTACTGAATCAGAATAGAGAAAATTATCTTCAAATTTCCCCTTTCCTCTCATCCCCCTGATAAAAGTCTCAGCAGAGTACCTGGGGGGCCTTGGCAGAAAGCCAGATAAAGAAGCCACAGCTTGAAGCTTTGGGGCTAGGAATGCAGACATGACCCAACCAGAGGGGCCTGAGACCTGGACTGCATCCCCTTCGGAGATGGCAATACACTGGTTGTGCACAAAGACTGGGGTGGGGAGAGCAACCTCCCCGGTGAGGTCTGCTAAGTAAAGCCTGGTAATTAATTGCCTATGGTCAGGCCTGAAAAAATCACACCTAGGGTTTGGGCCACGGTCCAGACTCTTCAAGGTAGTGTGTCATTTCCATTGCATCATATCAAGTGTACATGCTATCAACGTGACTTATGACTTCTAACTGTTGACGTTGATGGTGGCCATCTGCCTGAGGTAGTGTTTGTCAAGTTTCTGCGTTATTAAGTTAATCTTTTTCCCCCTTTCCAGGCTGTCCTCTTTGGAAGGAAATCCGTACGCATTGCCCACACTTAAGGGGTGGGGAGTTATGCTCTACTTCTTTGAGGGCAGAGCATCTACTTAACTTATCTGGCATTCTTCCTCACAGGAGATTTGCCCTTTCTCCCCCATGTATTAATTGATTCAATCATGTAGTTATATCAATTTGGGCTCATGAGTATTTATGTTATATTCCATGTTATATCCTAATACTACTTTATTTAACTTGTTGCCCAAATTCTTCCAGCTGTAGCCATTGATCAGGAGATTTGTTTTAACTACAGTTTTAAAAAAGGAAAAGGTATATATTAGGCCCACTGAGCCAATCCTGGGAACTGCTGGATAGCCAGTCACCACATATTTGAGTAGTGGTACAGTGCACGATCTGGGGAACATTATTGACCTTGTAGTGTGTCTGAATGGGACCCTATGGTGTTCACAGAACAAAGCTTGCGAAGCCAAACCCGGCATCTCAATATACAGTTGTGCATCCTGGAGACCCGGCAATAATCCAGATGTTTCAGAACTCAATGCAGCTTTTTAACTTGGATTGCTCACCATCCCTGCCAGTACGTGTCTTCCTTCAAACTGGTTGTAGTGTTCCATGTTAGGTTTATTCTGTTTCCTTTTATATCTTTCACTGCTCCTGCTGTTTTGAACTAACTGCTTCGTAGTCCACCGTTCTCAAGGCCAAGTGTTAACATCACTGCCAGTCTGAGCTAAATGTGAGGCTAAAAGCGCAATATAATGTATTGAATGGACTTCTTAGCATATAAAAAGCCAACCTTGGTTTTTAAATTTTGGAATTAATTTTAGGACATTTTTATTGTTACACAAGTTTAATTCTCAGATTTCAAGAATTTTCATTGTAATTCAAGGGTAATAATTTTTAACTTTCTCTCTTGTTCCAGGGCTCTTATAATTCCTACAAATCACAATCAAAACCAAGTAGACATGCTTTCAACTGATGTAACTAAAGGAGAAAGATGTTTTAGCTAGCTTTTCCAGTACAGGATCGTGCTCAGGAAAATGTTGATACTAAGTTATTATCTTCCTCTTCTCTATAATCATAACTTAAGACTCATCTCATCTCCTGAGCTGAAGGTTTGGTCAACAAAGGTGATGTAGTATATATAAGCTCTCAAGAAAAGGGTGTGTGCGCTGTTTTGTAAAGTAAACTTAATATTTTTATCCTTATCATATTGCTGTTTCTACTTTTTTAAAACATTTTACTTGTTTCTTAAAAAAATGGCTTGGCAAATATTTATTCTTAAAACTGAATTCTATTCTAGAAATCTGGCAGTCGGCAATGTAGTTGGCTTTCAAGTGAGGAAAATCTTTTCGGAATTTCCATTCGCTTCATGCCTTTCACTGCATGTAAACCCATTCTAGCATCTTCCTTGCAATAGACTGATTGTAAAACTTTTGCGCTTGGTATCATGTAAGAAATCCTTGCACTCTCGAGATACATCAGTTTGGTTACTTATTCAGCAGGTTCCAGCAAAGGAACTATTTTCTCCACAAGCAACCATTAAGTGCTCCTATGTTAGTACTGTTATCTGAAAAATACAGTAAAAGGGTATGCTTTTGAAACCTTTAAAGTATGTCCCTGTGGGCTGTTCCATCACATAACTATGTTACATCTTGAAAGCTTACCAGTATTTGAAAGTGAATATTCATATATTTAAAATAAATCCAAATAAACTATCTTGTTTGTATTACTGTCATATGGTGATTATATATGATAGTAAATGATTTGATTACACAAATTTTTGATGTCACCAAAAATGACATCAAAGTAGAGACTTTTGAGGTATTTATTCTTCCAACGTCCAAGGCTGAAATTGAAGAAGAAGCTGAAGACTAAATTTTGGTTGACAACTGAGGCCAAAGTTGATTGTCACTCCTGCTTCCTTATATCTCAATTTCTTTGTACTTTTAATCTCACCTTCTTCTGCTTTCCCTTAAAACTTTTTTTAATTAACTTTTCCTTACTCTTTTTCCTTACTACCTTTTCAATAAATGTCTTTTGGGTTTTGCATATTTTAGCATGTAATTGGTCAGTTATAAATCATATTTTTTGGATAGGCCACTCCATATACCGCCAATTAGCATGATACACGGCATATGTACATGGAAGGATTTTTGTCGTAAAGCTGGTGGGCAGGGCCAGTATCTTTGTACTTTCCAATAAAAAACCATTATAAACAAAACCATAAATATAAATCAATTCACAATAAAGCCATTTATTAGAAAGTTTAAAATTTCTTGTAAGCTTTGTGTGGTTTTTTTTCAATTTGCTTATGCTCTTAATTATCTCGTTTACAACTGTGTGGTATAGATAAAGCAGTGAGTTGTTGAGTGAGATCCCCATTTGTCTCTGTTGTGAGTGCACTGCAAAATATTAATAGTTGTTGGTCATAGTGACGTGCTTATAAAAATCCACCTCAGTGAAAAAGAGTGTGAATAAATTGTACTAAATAGAAAATATATAATCATAAAGGAAATTAAGAATAGAATTGTGCATGAAGTTAGAAACTGCAACAGACTACTTATCGTGTGGGATCTAAACAGTAAAATCAGTGGAAAGTGGGAGTTGTGAGGGGGCTAGAGGAGGATGACAATGACCTTTTACTGTGAACTCTCTCAGTGTCTGGCATTAGGTTTTTCACATATGTTATTTCACCAGCTGCTAAGTTTTTTTATCTAACCTCCAAAGTTATTTGCATACATTTGCCCATTAATAGCTAATTAGAGATGGCTGTTCACTCTGAAAGAGATATTAAAGGAATAAGAATTTTCTTCATGCAACTTTTTTACAACTGAATATAACTTGCATAAAAATTAAGGAAATACTATATTGTCAAAAAATGTACATTCATTTGCCCAGGTTAAAAAAAAAATGTATATCGACAATATGAGTTAACTTCTCTTCCTTGTGTGCCCTTTCCAAATTTCCTGGTTCTCTACTCCCTTTTATTCATCCATATGATAACTTTGAGTTCAGCAGTCCATTTATTCTCTTACCAGCCTATTTCTTAAGTAATATTTCTTAGGATGTTAAGTTACTTTTCTTTGAATATTTTGACATTGCTCTTTATTTATTATCCATGCTTCACACATGGATGAACCTAAGCATGACAGACTTTCGATAAAAATATATTGAATAAATCAGTATAATGCCATTACGTATTTACAACTAAACACAATACAGCAGTATTACTAAAATAGTACCCAAAAGCAGGGTTGTCTATAGATCAGGAAACCTACTTTCCTTATTGTTTTAAAATATTTTTAAAATCATTCATGAGTTAGCTAAAATAATTTTATTATTTGAATGGAAATTTGTTGTGTAGCACCAAAGAATTCATACCGAGGTGCTACTTTACCCTAAACATACTAAGCTTCTACCCTACAATATTAAAAAAAAATGAAAACTAGAATCATATTTAAAACAGTAGAAACCTAACCAAATAGAAGTAGTGCATGAAATGAATCAATACCGTAGAGGGAGAAGAGAAAGAGAAAGCATTATTTTTCATCCCAAACTGTGTACATTCCACTTTCCCATTAAAAGCAATCCCTCAGGGATAGGAATATTTTGCAAGAAAATATTAAACAGAAAGAAAATATATATACAGTTCCTTAATGACTCAAGCTAGAAAACTCTACAGGACATAAAGGAGGATGGTCAAGCAATGAGGGTATTTATATCTACGCAGCTGGGAAGACCCAGGAGAAAGTTCTAATCTTTATATCCAGCCTTTGGCTAAACTGCAGTGTGAAACAGATTTATTTGGAATGTCTTCAACTATAAAGTTGGGCAACCTTTGTTAAACTCTGGCGAGGACAATATTTTATTCTGAGCCTAACAAATTAAAGATCAACCTGGGCCATCTGGGTCTGTAATAAGAACAAATAGCAAAAGCATGGCTTGCAAATATCATAGCATGGGAAAAGGAGCGTTGCAAACATAGCTGTCTACGGATGCTGTAATTTGCAGACATTTTGTACTTCCTCTGATCATGAATTTAGTTTATCGCTTTGGGCTTTTATTTTGGATAAATTTTCTTTCATTTTATCAGTACATTCCCTAGGAGTACAGAATAGTTAAAATGTAAAATTCAGGGATCTGACGCATTGTAACACAATCAAATTCCCATATATTTGCTACATACAAATTTCCCTCCTAGATTTATTATTTAACAAATGAAAGTTATTCAAGTGAATTATAAATTTGATATTTCTAGTTTGTTCATTGTCTATTAGATTAGGTGAGACGAATTTTTTAAAAATGATCACAGATATTTTCCAAAAGATAACACTAACCTTATGAAATGTTTCCAGAAAGACTACAATTTTGAATTGCACCAGGAGTCATATTTATTTTTACAGTCTTTTTTTTACACTAGCAATGCTCTATTTTTCTCTTTTAGGTTAAATATTTCATTCTTATTGGCAATTCAAAGTAATGTGTAAAGGTAAAGATGAAAATGAGATGCAAAGAAAATGCATTTTGACAACAGCAAATTGATCAGGAGTAACTTTTGCTTCGTGGGAAACGATTTCTGCATTCTCGGTTTTGCATTTGGTTCCCGCTTACTTCCGTCATTCCGTTTTGCTCTTGAAAATAAAATTATTTGATATTATTTATTTATTTATTTATTTTATTTGTTTTTTCTTTGTGAGGAAGATTGCCACTGAGCTAACGTCTGTTGCCAATCCTCCTCTTTTTGCTGAGGAAGATTGGCCCTGAGCTAAGATCCGTGCCCTTCTTCCTCTATTTTGTATGTGGGACGCTGCCACAGCATGGCTTGATGAGCAGTGCGTGGGTCTGCAGCTGGAAGCGGAACCTGTGAACCCTGGGCGGCCAAAGCGGAGCATGTGAACTTAACCACTATGCCACTGGGCCACCCCTTATTTTTATCTAAGAATCACTGCTACTAATTTACCATGTTGAGATGAAAATAAAGTGGTAATAAACTGATTTTAAAATCGTTATCCTAATGATCGGTTGCAATAGATGAACTCTGAAATGAAAAATTTATGATTTAATCATAAGGGGAGGAGTTTTTAAAAGTTGGACATGCATGTCTTTCCCAAGAATTTATTAACATTATTTCCAGAAATCAAGTAAGTTCTTAATCACTTAAATTACCTCATATTTTAGATCTCTCATTGTAGAAATAGATCATGGGCCACAAACTTCACTCCATCTACATTTTTTATTTACTTACTCCGATTAAACCTACCCTTCTTCTTTTTCAGTAGCTAAGAGATTTTATTTTTCACCTAAAAATACTCCTATATTAAAAACTTCCTCTTTTTCCTTTACAGCTCCAATTCCTTCCTTCATTTGAACCTTATTCTTAATAAATCAGTTCAACGTGTCCTCTATAGAGATATCACCATAAGCTTTAATGAATTATTTCGTTTTCCTCTTATTCACCCTACCGGTGATTGTCCTTATTTCTGCTTCTCTGTTTTTAAGTGGAAATGATTTGGTCTCTGCCTTCTACTAGCTTCACCACCTATGTCATTGATCACAAATTCCCCCACCAACTTGTGACATAATTTCACGTAGACCTTTAAAAAAATCTCTCTCTCTCTATAGGTTACCTAACAATGTATCTGATAGGATCATACTGCTGTGATTGGAAGAAAACTCTACCAAAATGACTTTAAAGTGTATGATGCTTATACAGCAAAAATGGAAGGAGTAATCAACAAGGGCTCTTCCCGATGTTTGATGTTATCATCGGGGGACCAGATTTCTTCTGTCTTTATCTTCCTTCATGTTCTGCAGATTGCTGTCATGATTATGATCAGATGGCTGGTGCATCTTGTCCTTTGTATCATCGTGCCAGGAAGCCAAAAGCATCCTTCTCCTTGTGAGGTTTTATCTTTTATTTTGTTGAAGGGAAGAAAGCCCCAGGGACATCTAATTATATATATATATATCTTATTGGCAGAATTAGGTCACACAGTCATCCTTAACTGAAAGGAAAGTTCAATATGTTTGGCTTCCCATTCTTTATAATCAAGGAAATAGAGGATACAGAAGGCTAGTAATAGGCCCCTAGTATACATTCTACAATGTCAGCCACAGCATTTAGCTACATACAACCTCATAATCCATCTTTTAACCTATGTTGTCATCTTCTGTCTCAGTAATCTTCACCTAGGGCTGGTACTATTGCCTTTAAGAGTATTTGGAAATTGGTGGGGGCGTTTCTGATTGTTGTAGACTGAGTGTTGCTACCAGCATGTAGAGTACGAATGGCAGGGATGCTAAAATCCGGCATTGTGTGGGGCAGTGTTGAATGTCAAACAATGACTTTCCCATCAATATTGTTCATGATTTCTACTTTGGTTAAAAAAAAAAAGCTTTGTCTAACCCTTCCAGACAAGTCAACATAGTATTCCTTTTGTTGTCAAATCCTAATTATCGTATATTTTATTTCATTCAATTTATTTGAATGAAACAACTTGTTTTTGAGTGTCAGCTCTTTGCCAGTGTCTGGATAGGGCACAGGATATAGGTACACTGCTGGACCATAGAGATGTATCACTTGCCTTCATGGAACCCTAGATCTGAGGCTAAGACATATTACACAACCGTATTCAAGTACAGTGGATGTTAGAAAAAGAGTAATTGATATCATGGAACTAATGACAAAGGTATTGCATATGACAGCCTGCACCATTGCCTTTATTTCTTATTATCTCATTTTCTTCTTAAATTTCTATTTTGCTTAATCACCTACTAATCACATTTTCTTGAGGAAATTAATATCCAATGAACTTCCTTTTCTAATTTGTGCAATTGAAATGATACTAGGTTCTAAATGTTCTAAAGTTTTGGGGGGGAGGAGTGTGTAAATTGTGATAATACATTTGAGAAGCATACCTTCAGTGCCTGGCGTGTAAGAAACCATTATTAAATGTATCTTCCTTGCTTTATACCTCAAAAGATTTCCTTGATATTGTATAATGTTTTGATGAAAAGAGTGAAGCAGAATCCCAGGAATCATATTTCTGTTACTTCCATGACATGAGAACTTGAATAGTATTCTCTCTGCACCTAAGTTTCCTCGTTTTAAAAATAGTGACATCCTCATATGTTTGTTACAAGGAAAAATGATGTAATATATGTAAAATACTTAGAACAGTTCCTAGCATAGAGTAGCATTCAATGAATGTTAACTGTAGCTTTCAATGTGTTATTACATACCACACATGTTACTGGCTTAGGTTTAAGCATATGAAAGAACTTAGATATCCCTTAGAAATATTTTATAGGGTAATAATTAATTTAAATATATTAAGTTTTAATAAGGACAAAGACCCCTCAATATGCTTTCTGTGTTCAAAAAATGTTAATGACTAACCCATTTGGATATTATGTTAGTTTCCTAGGCTTGCAATAATAAAGTAACACAAACAAGATGGCTTAAAAACAACAGAAATCCATGGTCTCACAGTTCCAGAGACCAGAAGTCTGCATTAAAGAGTTGGATAGTGCCATGCTCTCTCTAAAGGTTTGGGGTGAAGGGGGTCCTTCTTTGCCTCTTCCTAGCTCTTACGGGTCACCAACAGTACTTGGTGTTCCTTGGTTTGTAGATGCCTCCTTCTGCCTCCACTGTCACATGGCCATCTCCTCTGTGTCTTCACATAGCATTCTGTTCTCTGTATGTCTCTGCTTCCCTGTGTCCCAATTTCCTCTCCTAATAAGGACACTAGTCCTTGGATTAGAACGTAACCGAACCCTGTTTGACATCATCTGAACTTGATTACATCTGCAAAGACCCTATTTCCAAATAAGGTCACTGTCCCAGGTGTCAGGGGTTAGGACTTCAACATATCTTTTGGGGGACACAATTCAACCAAAACAGTTGGTTACTCTTTGAAGGTACTGTTTTGAGCCCTTCACATGTACTTTCTTAGTTAATTTTCTCAGTTCTATCACTAGGTATTAGGAACTTTTTTATAATTATACCTTTACATGTAGGTAAAATGAGGTGCAGGCTAATTAAGTGAATTACCAAAAGTCACCCAGAAAGTAGCCATTGGAGCCATTTTATACATAGGTAATCTGACTCCAGATATGTGTAGGAGTAGATCTTAAGGGTCTTATTCTGGGAACATATGAAGTACGAAGTTGTAGAAAAATAGTTTATTGACATGGGTGAACTCACTCATAACTGGAGATTTCCAGATCTGGCAAGGGCACAGGAACAGTCCTAAAACTTTGTTGAGATGATTGATTAAAGTTTGGACAGGATAATAGCCTTCAGTACATGAGGTGGTAATGATGGGACATTTTATTATAATATTGAGAAAAGGTTAATAATCTCAAGGAAGTAAGGATGTTAGAGTTAATTTAATTTGTAAGATGTAAATATCCACCACTTGACTGTTCCCCAGCAAGTCCTGTGGGACATTTCCTTCACTTAGTCAATTCCTGATGCCCTGATGAAGGCCACACTAGTATCTTAGTGGCTCAGTGGTGGCTGTCCTCTATAAACTATATTAAATGGTGGAAAATGCTTCCATGGAACCAGGCCCTTTAATATGAATGAGGATAATGGAATTCTAGGATAGCAGAAGTGAGGCAGCAGCACTGAAATATCAGAGACAAAATCACCATAATGGACAGCAATGGGAGACTGAAATTCAGGATGCCCAGATCTATAGGGATCTATGGCAATGTCTAACATATCATAAATATTTTAGGAGTTACATATTGGGACAGACACTTGAATGTTGCTAAATTTGATACAATCACAAAAATAACCATAAAAGCTGGTGAGCAAAAAGATGATGGTAGTTACCACCACCTTTCTGGACATAAGGCACTTCAGAATCCCATAGCCCAATGGTTGAATAGGAAGCTGCTTTCTCTAGAGGAAAGACCCTGAAATGCTGCTGTAAAAACATACAATAAGTAACATTTTGATTCTTTTCCAAAGGGTCCTGTGACCATTTTATAAGGTTATAGTATACTGGAGAAAGAGGAATATACTAACATTTTGAAAAATTTTAGCCATAGTTGCTAGGTTGACTCTAATACCAAGAAACTCATTAAGTCCTCCAGTTATAGTGGTGCTTATTGAAGCCAGATTGTGATTGAAGCTTTGGTCTAAGTACAATTCACAGTGGGTCTTGTGGTTACTTTTTCAGTCTTCAAATGTGTGATAAGAAACACAAATAGCATCTGGCACAACTCTTGATTCTCTGACCTGTGAAATAGGACCTCTAAAACTACCTATCTGTATCCCTTATCCTCAAGGAGTCACTTAAAGCAACAGCGATTGCATTATATCTCATACTTTTGTGGTTCAGGAATTTGGGCAGGGCTTTGCTGGGAGATTCTTGGTGGTCATTTGGTGACATTCACCTGGCATCAGGGTTAGGCTGGCCTGGTTTGAAGAGGAAAAGAAGGCTTCATTCACCTGCAAGACGCTGTTGTTGAGGGGGCTGGGAGGTTTCACTCACCTAGTCCCCTTTCCTTCTCTATGTAATCCCAGAGTATTTCTGTATAGTCCCTCAAGTAAGGTAGTTGAACCTGAATCTTTTGCAATGTGGCTCAGCCTTCCAAGAGACTAAGTTGGAATCTGCTAGTCTGTTTTAAAGGCTAGGCCTGGAACAGACTAGACACTTCTGCTGTACTTTATTGGTTAAAACAGTCACAGACTAGCCAGGATTCAAGGAGAGTGAACATAGACCCCATCTATGGATTGAAAGATGCCAAAAATGTGCAGCCAAAAACTGTGATCTCTTAGTTTATCAGTATCATGAAAAAAAAACCTGCTGTATGTAGGCCACTGGTCAGAGGAGGATGGATGGCACATAGACCCAATCTGTAGTTTGAACTCAAAATTAAACCCTACATAGATCATCTGACCTTTAACTACTCACAAATGCTTGAGTAAAAATAAATGATTGCTCTTTTAAATCACTAAATTTAGTGTAGTTTGTTATTAAGCAATAACTGATTAATACAATTATGACAGAAGTAGGTCCAGGATCAGGTTTAAGCACATCCAGAAGATCCAAGGAAATTACGTGACCTGATGACCCAGGCTCCCATTTCATCTGCTTCCTTTCTAGAGCAACGCCTCTGCTTCAGATCATTCTGATGGCCTCATAGAGACTTTTCTATGAACAACTAAAAGAAAAGAAAAGATTTGGGTCAATTTCCCAGATAGCTGGAAATTGACTCCTGATACATTATACCTGATATATCTCCACTTTTAGATGGCCCCGTAGGACCACTGTGAAGAGAAGTCTTCCTAGTAACAGAGCTGAAAGAAATATACTTAAATAACCAACTTATATATATGGGAAAATAGTAGGAGGTGTAGATATATGGTGACTCTTGAGCAGTGGAGAATGTCTTGGGTGGTTGTCAAGAACTTGGAATGAACAAACCTGAAGGAAATGGAACACAGAATTTTGAGAGAGATGTGTGGATAGACCTATGGGACTGGGAGTATATGAATCCCTGTGTCTCATATTAATGTCCGGAAGAGAGTATCTGTCATCAATGGCTCTAAATAATCAGGTAGATAGAATGACTTATTTTATAGCTGTAAGACAGACTCTCTGTTT
Organism: Tapirus indicus; assembly: GCA_031878705.1. Taxonomy (NCBI): domain Eukaryota; kingdom Metazoa; phylum Chordata; class Mammalia; order Perissodactyla; family Tapiridae; genus Tapirus; species Tapirus indicus. The sequence continues at coordinate 22,631,151 of CM062939.1, read as the reverse complement.
AGCTAGACAATGCTTTTTGCACAAGTACCCATGAAAACAATGGTCATCATGACAAGAAAAGACTCTATTGATGGGAATACCAATGTATCGTAATTTGTATAAATCTTCATGAAATTGGAAAACATGCTCTCCCTTGATAAGGTTAAGTTTCAGGACTCAAATATGATGGGCAAACCCAGAATTCATCACAGTAACACCACTCTCTAGAACTTCTTGACAACTAGCTGGTTTCTTATATAAGGAGCATGATTTTATAATTCTAAAATTTCAGAAACAACTATTCGATATATTTTTCTGATTAACTAATGTTTAGCCTTCCTTAAATGTAAATTCGGGAAAGTATATCATCTATGGTTTTTAAAACATAATTTGCAAAAATGACCTTGCCATCTTTCTTATTTCTATCCTTTAATATTTTTGTTGAGCAAAATGTTTGGCTGAAGAAGTATAATATTAATGATGAAAATAAAATTTGAAGAATTTTCACTGCCAAGGTAAAAATTTTACCTGCATCTCCTTATTCTACTGGATCAGTGAATAATTTACTTCTCATTTTATTGTGAAAATTGTTTTTGTCATGAGTACCTACATTAAAAGCATGTGCAGAAACATGGGACTAGAATAGACTATTGTGCCAGAGTGACCTAGAGTTACAGAAAGATCATTTTGTTTGGACTTTTTCTATCTAGTTCTGTCAAATACCAGATGGTCTGGAAAGGTAAGATAATGCTAATGAATCTCAAGATATTGCATGGCAATTAGTGTAACAACCAAGGTCAAACTGTTGTTTGGCTCAACAGAACAGTTTAATTTATAAATAAGTTTATTTCCTTAGGAGACAGAAGGGAAATATCACTAAGAAAATATTTTGTTATTTTTTTAACTATTAGACTCTATTAAACTCCCTGAATACTAGTTCACACTATTTAGGATTCTCTGTTGTGCAGCAAAGAATTAACTCAATAGGTCTGGGTTGTCCCAACTCTGCAGATTCCAGGAAAGGTTTGGTGTTTGCCCAGCTCCCTCAAAGGAAAAACTTTAAGCCCTTGATTCCTGCCTATTAATGGTATCTTTGTTTAGCGGAGGCCGTGGAGCACACCAGATACTTTATGCCAACCGTGTGACTTAGGGAGCAGTTCATGGGCCATAGCAGACAGCTTATGCTGGCAGTGTGGTCTGTGGTTGGGGCCTTGGGTCATGTGGTATCAGTTTGACCTTGGAAGAGGTTATAGACTGAATGTCAATCACATCGGTGGACAACCATGCCTGTGTGACCAACTCCCAATATATCCCTGGACACCAAGGCTCTGGTGAGCCTCCCTTGGTTGGTTGGTAATCTTCCCTCATATTGTCACACATCACACCTAGACGAGTTAAGCACCATCTGTATAATCCCACTGGGATTCCACTGGGAGAGGACAACTGGACACTTGTGCATGGTCTCTCTTGGATTCCAACCTATGTACATTTTTCCATTCCGGATTTTGGTCCTTTCATTGTAATAGACTATAACCACAAGGATCACAGCTTTTCTGAATTCTCTCAGTCCTTCTAGGAAATTATTGAATCTGAGTGGTCTTGGGGACTCCCAGCCACATTTGTCTTTTCATTTCTTTTCTCTTCCTTGCTACTGGTAAAGATAGGCATTTTTTTATCATAAGAACACATTAAAATTATATTTTTAAGATGCAACCAAGGTTTTCAATAATAATAATTTTTAATGTAAATGCTATACAGTAGAGAATATGAAAATGAATGACAAAAAGGAAGTGCGAAAGAAATCCCAGTGGCATTCTATCTTTCACCATTGAAAGCAAGATACCAGCTTTAGGTTTTTTATGTAAATGCCCTCCATCTTCTTGAGGAAGATCCCTTGTATTCCTAGATTGAAGACTATTTAAGCATTTTATTATAGGTATTCTACAGGGAGTGACTTTGGACCATTAATCTTTCCTGTTTAAACTGCCCTACATGACCTTTTTGAAGCTTAATCATTCAGTGTGTTCCTTGAGTCTTGAGTGAGTGAAATTGTCCAACAAATCTTCCAGTACTTCCCTACCCCATATAAGCCAGGTATGTTCTGTTACTTACAAGCTAAAGACTCTTAACTAATTCTCATGGCTATTATTATCCTCTTGCTAGAATATAACACTGAATCTCAAGTAATCCTACATGAATTATCAAGGGTCACATACCTGATAAGTGATGAAGTTGAGGTTCAGGAAGAGGACTTCTTATTTGAGTGCATATATACTGTTTGAGCTACTAGGCCAAGTTCTACAGGGGATGTCAGGATGCGTATGTTACAAATTTTTTTATTGATGTCATCGTACTTTATAACTTTGTGAAATTTTAGTTGTACATTATTGTTTGTCAGTCACCATATAAATGTGTGTCTTCACCCCTTGTGCCTGCCCTCCAACCCCCATCTCCCTGGTAACCACTAAACTGTTCTCTCTGTCCATGTGTTAATCTTCCACATATGAGTGAAATCATGTGGTGTTTGTCTTTGGCTTATTGCACTTAACATAATACCCTCTATGTCTACCCACGTTGTTGCAAATGGGGTGATTTTGTCTTCTTTTATGGCTGAGTAGTATTCCATCGTATATATATACCACATCTTCTTTATCCAATCATCAGTGGAGGGACACTTGGGTTGCTTCCACTTCTTGGCTATAGTGAATAATGCTGCAGTGAACATAGGGGTGCATAAGCCTCTTTGGATTGTTGATTTCAGGATCTTTGGATAAATACTCAGTAGTGGGATAGGTGGATCATAAGGTATTTCTATTTTTAATTTTTTGAGGAATCTCCATACTGTTTTCCATAGAGGCTGCCCCAGTTTGCGTTCCCACCAGCAGTGAATTAGGGTTCTCATTTCTCCACAACCTCTCCAACATTTGTTATTTTTTGTCTCACTGATTATAGTCATTCTAACGGGTGTAAGGTCATATCTTAGTGTAGTTTTGATTTGCATTTCCATCATAATTAGTGATATTGAACATTATTTCATGTGCCCGTTGGCCATCTGTATATCTTCCTAGGAGAAATGTATGTTCATATCCTCTGCCCATTTTTTGATCAGGTTCTTTGTTTTTGTTGTTGTTTAGTTGTGTGAGTTCTTTATATATTATGGAGATTAACCCATTGTTGTACATGTGATTTGCAAATATTTTCTCCAGGTGGTGGGTTGTGTTTTCATTTTGATCCTGGTTGCATTTGCCTTGCAGAAGCTCTTCAGTCTGATGAAGTCCCACTTGTTTATTTTTTCTTCTGTTTCCCTTGTCCGGGTAGACATGGAATTTGAAAAGATCCCTCTATGACAGATGTCAAAGAGTGTACTGCCTATGTGTTCTTCCAGGAGTTTTATAGCTTCAGGTCTCACCTTCAAGTCTTTGATCCATTCTGAGTTAATTTTTGTATGGTGAAAGAAAATAGTCTACTTTCATTTTTTTGGATGTGGCTGTCGAGTTTTCCCAGCACCATTTATTGAAGAGACCTTCCTTTCTCCATTATATGTTCTTAGCTGCTTTGTTGAAGATTAGCTGTCCATAGATGTGTGGTTTTATTTCTAGGCTTTCATTTCTATTCTGTTGATCTGTGTCTGTTTTTGTACTAGTACCATCCTGTTTTAATTATTATAGCTTTGTGGTATATTTTGCAGTCAGGGATTGTGATGCCTCCAGCATTGTTCTTTTTTCTCAGAATTGCTTTAGCTATTTGGGGTTTTTTGTGCCCCATATGAATTTTAGTATTCTCTGTTCTGTGTCCATGAAGAATGTCATTGGGATTCTGATTGGAATTGCATTGAATCTGCAGATTGCTTTAGGTAGTATGGACATTTTAACTATGTTTATCCTTCCAATCCATGTGCATGGGATATCTTTCCATTTCTTTATGTCACATCAATTTCTTTCAATAGTATCTTATAGTTTTCATGGTATAGATCTTTCACCTGCTTGGTTAAATTTATTCCTAGATATTTTATTCTTTTTGTTGTGAATTGAAATGGAATTGTCTTCTTGAGTTCTCTTTCTGTTAGTTCATTATTAGAGTATAGAAATGATTTTTTTAAGTTCATTTTGTACCCTGCAGTTTTGCTATAGTTGTTGCTATTTCGAATAGTTTTCTGATGGATTTTTAAGGTTTTTCTATATATAGAATCATGTCATCTGCAAACAGCGAGAGTTTCACTTCTTCATTGCTATATGGATTCCATTTATTGCTTTTTCTCGTCTAATTGCTCTGACCAAAACCTCCAGTGCTATGTTGAATAAGAGCGGTGAGAGTGGGCACCCTTGTCTTATTCCTGTTCTCAGAGGAATGCCTTTCAGTTTTTCCCTGTTGGGTATGGCGTTGGCTGTGGATTTGCTATATGTGACCTTGAGTATGTTGAGGTAATTTCCTTCTATACCCATTTTGTTGAGAGTTTTTATCATAAAAGAATGGTGGATCTTGTCAAATGCTTCTCTGCATCTATTGAGATGATCACGTAGTTTTTATTCCTTGTTCTGTTAATGTGGTGTATCACATTGATTGATTTGAGGATGTTGAACCATCCCTGTCCCTGGTATAAATCCCCCTTGGTCATGGTGTATGATCTTTTTAATGTATCTCTGTATTTGGTTTGCCAATATTTTGTTGAGGATTTTTGCATCTATGTTCATCAGTGATATTGGCCTGTAGTTTTCCTTCCTTGTATTGTCCCTGTCTGGCTTTGGTATCAGGGTGATGTTGACCTTGTAGAATGTGTTAGAAAGTGTTCCTCTCTTTTTTGGAATAGTTTGTGAAGGAGAGGTATTAAATCTTCTTTGAAAGTTTGGTAAAATTCTCCAGAGAAGCCATCTGATCTTGGACTTTTATTTTGGGAGAGGTTTTTGATTACTGTTTCAATCTCTTTGCTTGTGATTTGTCTATTCAGATTCTCTATTTCTTCTTGATTCAGTTTAAGGAGGTTGTATGAGTCTAAGAATTTATCCATTTCTTCTAGATTGTCCAATTTTTGGCATATAGTTTTTCATGGGATTTTCTTATAATCCTTTGTTTTTCTGTGGTAGCTGTGTAATTTCTCCTCTTTCATTTCTAATTCTATTTATTTGATCCTTCTTTCTTTTTTTCTTAGTGAGTCTGGCTAAGGGTTTGTCAATTTTCTTTATCTTCTCGAAAAAACAGCTCTCTGTTTCATTGATTCTTTCTATTATTTTTTTTTTGGTTTCAATTTCATTTATTTCTGCTCTAATTTTTATTACTTCCCTCCTTCTGCTGGCATTGGGCTTTGTTTGTTCTTCTTTTTCTAGTTCTATTAGGTGTAGTTTAAGGTTGCTTATTTGAGATTTTTCTTGTTTGTTCTGTAGGCCTGTATTGCCATGAGTTTCCCTCTCAAGACCACTTTTGCTGCATCCAATGAGTTGGTATAGTGTATTTTCATTTGTCTTCATAAATATATATACTATGTGTGTGAGAAAGACTAGGCCTGAGCTAACATTCATTGCCAATACTCCTCTTTTTGCTGAGGAAGACTGGCCCTGGCATAACATCCATGCCCATTTTCCTCTACTTTATATGGGACACCACCACGGCATGGCTGACAAGCATGTGTCAGTCCGTGGCTGAGATCTGAAGCTGCGAACCCCCAGGCTGCCAAGCCGGAGCATGCAAATTAACCACTATGCCACCAGGCCAGCCCCCATCTCCAGATAATTTTTGATTTCTCCTTTAATTTCTTTAATGAACCATTGGTTGTACAGTAGCATGTTGTTTAATCTCCACATCTTTGTCACTTTCCAAGTTTTTTTTTCTTGTAGTTGATTTCTAGTTTCATAGCATTATGGTTGGAAAAGATGCTTGTTATGATTTCAATCACCTTAAATTTATAGAGGCTTGTCTTGTTTCCCAACATATGATCTATTCTTGAGACTATTCCATGCATGCTTAAGAATAATGTGTAATCTGCTGTGTTTGGATGGAGTGCTCTCTCTATATCTGTTAAGTCCATCTTGTCTAGTTTTTCTTTTTTTTTTTTTTGTGGGGAAGACCAGCTCTGAGCTAACATCCGTTGCTAATCCTCCTCTTTTTGCTGAGGAAGACTGGCCCTGGGCTAACATCCGTGCCCATCTTCCTCCACTTTATATGGGACGCCGCCACGGCATGGCTGACAGGCAGTGCGTCGGCGGGCGCCCGGGATCCGAACTCGCGAACCCCGGGCTGCCAAGCGCGGACTAAACCGCTGCGCCACCGGGCGGCCCCTTGTCTAGTTTTTCATTTAAGTCCACTATTTCGTTATTGACATTCTGTCTGGATGATCTATCCATTGATGTAAGTGGGGTGTTAAAATTCCCTACTATTATTGTGTTGTTGTTAATAACCCCTTTAGGTTTGTTAATAGTTGCTTTATGTACTTTGGTGCTCCTGTGTTGGGTGCATATATATTTATAAGTGATATGTCTTCTTGGTGGAGTGTCCCTCTTATCATTATATATTGCTCCTCTTTGTCTCTTGTTACCTGTTTTATCTTGAAGTCTACTTTGTGTGATATAAGTATGGCTACTCCTGCTTTCTTTTCTTTGCTATTAGCTTGGAGTATTGTCTTCCATCCTTTCATTTGGAGCCTGTATTTGTCTTTAGAGCTGAGATACATTTCCTGGAGGCAGCATATTGTTGGATCTTGTTTTTTAATCCATCCCACCAGTCTGTGTCTTTTGATTGGAGAATTCAATCCATTTACACTGAGTGATTATTGATATATGAGGACTTAATGTTGCTATTTAATCTCTCATTTTCTGGTTCTTTTGCATTCCTTTGTTTCTAGTCCCATGTGTTTTGGACTACCAATTCAGTTTGGCTGTTCTGTATGGTGGTTTTCTTAGTTTTCTCTTTATTTATCAAATGTGTCCTTGTTCTGATTATTTGTTTGGTGGTTACCATGAGGTTTGTATAAAAAATCTCATAGATGAGATTGTCCATTTTCTGATGGCCTGTTATTTCCTTAGACTAAGTCAATTCCATCCCTTTCCTCTTCACCTTCTAAGTTATTATTGTCACAACTTATTCCATCTTGTGTTGTGAATTTGTGTTTAAATTGATGAAGTTATATTTACTTTTGGTGTTTTCCTTCCCTTAATCTTTGATGTTATAATTAAGTGTTTGCTAACCTATTCTGATAGAGAGCTGCAATTTTTCTGATTTTGTCTATCTATTTTTCTCCTTGCTCAAAGCTTTGTGTCCCCTTTTTCTTTTTTTTCAGGCATGAGGATTTTCTTGAGCATGTCTTGTAGTGGGGGCCTTGTGGCAATGAACTCCCTTAGCTTTTGTTTATCTGGGATAGTTATTATTTCTCCATCATATCTGAAGAATATTTTCACTGGACAGAGTATTCTTGGCTGAAAGTTTTTGTCTTTCAGAATTTTGAATACATCATTCCACTCTCTCCTAGCCTGTAAAGTTGCTGCTGAGAAATAAGCTGAGAACCCGATAGGAATTCCTTTGTACATTATTTATTTATTTATTTGTTTTGTCTTGCTGCCCTTCATATATATATATTTTTTTGTCATTCACTTTTGCCGGCTTTACTACTATATGCCTTGGAGAGGATCTTTTCATGTTGGTATATTTAGGAGAGCTATTGATTTCATTCACCTTTCCAGCTCCTTCCCCAGGTTTGGGAAGTTCTCAGTTATTATTTCTTTGGACAAGCTCTCTTCTCCTCTTTCCCTCTCTTCTCCCAGTGAAACACCTATAATCCTCGTGTTGCATTTCCAAATTGAGTCGGGTATTTCTCAGAGAATTTCTTCATTTCTTTTTAGTCTTAGTTCTCTCTCCTCCTCCTTCTGGAGCATTTCTGCATTCCTATCCTCAATATTGCTAATTCTTTCTTCTATATTGTCCGCTCTGTTCTTTAAAGATTCCAGATTTTTCCTTATCTCCTCCATTGTGTTTTTCATCTCCAACATTTCTGATTGGTTTTTCTTTATAGTTTCAAACTGTTCTGGAAAGAAGTTCCTGATTTCATTGAATTGTCTGTCTGTATTTACCTGTGGTTCATTGGGGATTTTTATGATAGCTATTTTGAATTCTCTGTCATTTAGGTTATAGATTTCTGTGCCTTCAGGATTGATTTCTTGGTGGTTGTTATTTTCATTCTGGTCTGGAGATTTAACATACTTTTGCATACTGCTTGAGGGCCCAGGCTTATTTTTCCTCATTCTGAAAATATCTGGTTGCAACTTCCACCTGCCACCACTGCATGGGGGTCAAGAGCTGTGTATTTAGAGCCCACCATGATCCCCAGGTGCTCTGGCAGACCAGCTGTGCTGGTGCTCTGAGCGGGGGAAGGGGCACTTTCTTTCACCTGCCTGATCCCAGTGGCTTCTTGCACTTCCCTCGCTATCTGCTCTTCTGCGGGGCTAGCTTGATGAAGGCACCCTTGCAACAGTTCAGTCCCATCTGTATGGGAATTTCCCACAAGCTGTGAAAGAACTTGGAGAGCAATGGTTTTCCTGTGGAGGGTCAACTCTCCACCCCTCTCTCAGAGAGTCACATGGTCCTGGTCCCAGGGTTGCTCTCATTGGGGAAGGAGAGGAGTTCTCATTACCTCCTTACACTTCCTCCAGCAGTACCAGCACCTCCACCTTCAGATGTAAGGCTGTGTGGGTGTCTCAGACATCTTTTGTGTTGTTTGAATGTCCTTTGTTGGTATTTGAGTGTCCTTTTTGTTGTATCTTAGGCGGGGAGAGTCTAAAGAGGAAAGCTTACTCTGCCATGATGCTGGCATCACCTCCATATTTTACAGTCTTTCCTATTAAGGGAGACACATCTGAGAAGGTATGTTAAAGATGTAGGACAATAATTATATATGGAACATTTCAAGTTCCACTCATGTGGTGTGAAGGAAATGTAAGTAGCTGAGTCTTTGGCTGGGCCATCATTCCCAAATATTGGGTCAAACATTATTCTGGATGTTTCTGTGATGGTGTTTTTGGATTAGATTTATGTTTAAATAGGTAGACTTTGAGTAAAGCAGGTTGCTCTGCATAATGTAAATGGGCCTCATCTAATCAGTTGAAGGCCTGTGTGTCTATATACACACACACACACACACACACACACACATCCTATTGGTCCTGTTTCTCTGAAGAACCTTGACTAATACACACACTTTAATGCTTCATTTATCTATTTCAGTCTTCCTGGAGTTAGATTCCATTTGTCTGAATCTGATTATCTTGCCTATCTTCTAGAGCCTAACTCAAAAGTTAATTTTTTCTGAATCAAGACATCACCTGTATTAGTTTCCTGTTACTCCTGTAAAAAATTACCACAAACATTGTGGCTTAGAACAGCAGAAATTTTTTCTCTTATAGTTCTAGAGGCCAGAAGTCTTAAATAAATCTTATGGGGCTATAGTCAGTGTGTCAGAGGGCTGTTCTTTTGGAGTCTCCAGGGAAGAATTCATTTCATGCCTCTCCCAGCTTCTAGGTGACCCATCACTCCTATCTCTGCCTTTGACCTCACATTGCTTTTCCCTCTTCTCTCTGTCTCCCTTTTATAAAGACACTTGTGGTTACTTTTAGGATCCATTTGGATATCTAGGACAATCTCCTCATCTTAAGATTCACAACTTAATTATGTCTATAAAGTCCCTTTGCCATATAAGGTAACATGCACATGTTCCAGGGATTAGAACCTGGATATCCATGGGGGCCATTACTTAGCCTATCACCCCCCTAACCCCCAAACTATGATCTCTTTGGATAGCCATAAATCTGAAGAAAATTATATATATAATAAATAGAGCTAGAATACTCACAAAGATAAAAACAAAATCAGTACTAAATCTATAAATCTATAGTTTTATACTATGAACAAATATTTTGAACATTACTTGTTTTAAAAATGCAAATTGGTTTCCATTATTGTTATTACTTCTACTCGTGTTTTTAATCCTTACTGTAATTAATATTTTATTATGCATAATCTTAATGAGTCATTTTAGCAACAAACTATGAAAAGATAGTGAAAATATCAACTTTATTTCTTTTTAAAGCACAAAATGGTTAAGATGACTTTCATAAATTACACAGCGTCTATTGAATGGACCTGACACTAAAATGCAGCAATTTGAAATGCATCTTGCCCAAATATTGTGCTGCCTATCTAAAATGAAAAACAATATTTTATATTATAAAGTAATAAGAACTTGAAGTAGTAGGAATGCTCTTCATGTGATTATATATCATTTATATCCTAAGCTGATCCTAGATTCCCTAAAAATGTCTTATTGATTTACAGGAATTATTTGACCAAAATCCATTTTATTGCAACAACAAATGTGAAAAACTGGATCCTAAGCAAAGCTTTCTTTCAAAATATGTAATTATCATCTATGTCAATAAAAATATGATTAGAAATTATCTATCTAGTATATTGTCCTTAGAAAAGTAGTCAGAGTGTAGACAAGGAATAAGTACAATTTTTCTGTATTAAAAATCCTGTAAGGTTTCTTCTCAGTTTTTCCTTGTGTAGTTCAAATCTCCAGTTTTGTGTCAAATTTCTATGTATTTTCCCCTCTGTCATGATATTTACTATGAAATCAGAGAAGCTATACTTTGGCAATGATAGATTAGTATTTTGGAACAATTCTCTTCTAGAGGATGACTAAAAAATCTGGACAAATGAAGCTGACAATTGCCAATTGCAGTGAAAAAATGTGCAAATAGAATCAGGAAGAGAGAGAAACTAACAGAAATGAGCCCAACTTTTTCAGCCTTCTTTTCCTCTAGAGGGGTTTGATGATTCTTAGGGACACAGCTGAGATGCAGAGCAAAACTTTCAACTGATTCATGGGATAGGGGAGTTAAAATTCAAGGTCATTCAGGAAGATAGGTACATGGTAGATAGCCCTTCAAGGCTTTGAGATGGGACACCAAAATGATAGGCTCTTGGTTAACAGAATGAAGCTCAGCTGTCATAAGGGCTGAAGCCTAAATCAAATCACCTTGATCCCTGATTAGATAATTCTAATCTGAGTGTTTGTATATTCAGCTGCCTCTCAGAAGCAAATGAAAATTCTTCTGGAGAAAGAAAATATACATGGCCTCAGAGAGTTTGTAGACTTTCTGTACAGTGTCCATCATCAAATATAAAATAACTAGAAATATAAATGGCTAATGTAACACATTGGTGCAACAAATTATTTTGAAACAATGAAATTTAGATTATAGACTCACCTGTTTTAAATCTACATTTTACTACATTACTTTATCCAAAAGCAAAAACAAGTGACGTTAACAATAACTCTAGTACTTTTTTATCACTGCACCAATAAGAATTGATTTGACTGGATATAATAGAATACCTATCCAATAGTTACTTGAACAATTAACAGTTTATTTTTCCTGTGTAAACAGGTATTTGGGTATGTGGTTCTAGGGCATGTTCAAGCAGTCAATACATGAAGGCATTAGTTGACCTCGATAAAGTATTCTTGGCTCTCTTTCATGGTTTAAATATAGCTTTTGAAGCTCCAATATGTTTCAAACAAGAGCACCAACAGCAGGAAAGGGTAATGGAGCTTTCTCTATCAGCAAAGAAAGATTTTGCAGAAGCACCCTAGGTGACTCTTGTCAAGTCCCATTGACCACAATTGTTTGTTGGAGAGGAGGCCGGAATTGAGTGAAGAGGATGGATAATTAGGTCAAGCAGGATTCATTCCCCCAGGGAAGGGCTCATTGAGTCCTGAACAGAATTGTGAAGCTTTTGGTAAAAAAGTGGGACAACAGGGGCCTTCTTTGGCTAAGACAAACCCTAGAATGTACACTAGAATAGTTTTTGTTTTGTTTCCAATTTTATTCATCACTCTACCTGGCACCTAGAAATGTACCCGGTACATATTTAGTGTTAATAAATATTGTCTGAATGAATGAATGAATAACAGGATCTGCAACAATCTTTTTAGTAAGCATTGATACCTATTTGTTTTATTCTTTCTCTGTTAGGAAAACATTAACAAAAGATAAGATATTTATTATTAAAATAAACTTACAGATGAATATTTAGTCATTATAAGAGCAATCTAAAGAATATACTTTTCTTAAACCATAGCAACAGATGAACAGAAATATATTTATATAAAATAAAAAAAACACATTGTAAATTTTACATTTTTAAAATTTAGTGAAGCTATCTCTGTATATTAGCTTGCTTTTATTTAAAATTTTTTAAAAATTGAAAGTATTTCAGGTATAATTTCCCAAATTTTATTTTGACAAATACTTTCATGTTGAAAATAATTTGAGGCAACTTCCATTTCGTTTTTGCTTTAGCGAGAAAATTCCCCTTTTTGTATGAACTCATTTAATATAAAATTCATGTAAAAATAAATGTAGGTAGTACTTTGCTTCAATAGAGTCATGCATCACTTAATGATGGGGATCCGTTCTGAGAATTGCTTCTTTAAGTGGTTTCATCATGTGAACAGCATAGAGTGTACTTACACAAACCTAGATGATATAGCCTACTACGCCCCTAGGCTACAGTGGTACTGATCTTATGGGATCACCACTGTATATGTGGTCCATCATGTTATGCAGTCCATCATTCACTACAAGGTCATATGCAGCACACAACTGTATTTGTTTTTATAGTTGAGGTTTTATGGAAATAGTATATAGATGTACATGATAAAATTTGACATTAATTTTAATTAAAATATTTTCTGAAGATGGAAATGCCTGGTTATTTTCAGCCATATTGCTTTATCTATATTTATTTCTACCTAGAAAAAAAAAACCCAGCATCATGCTTAAGTTGAAAATCTATGAGAAATTTCATTAAAGACAGAAACAAGAAAATGCTATTTTCTAACAATATTGTTGTGTAAATTATGATTTTAGGAGAGAAAAATAAATGACAGTTATACTATTACTATACACAAAATCACTATCACTATACACAAAAATGTGTAGAAGTAGAAAAATTATTTTCAGGTAAAGATGATTGTATATATTACATGCTAAAATACACATTAAAATTTTATGTAAGTATTACTATGTAGTATATATTTTTAGGTAATTTGAATTTCTGATAATTGTGTATACCTAAGTAAAGATAGCCAACTGAAAAAAAAGATCGTAATGTAAGGTACCAATTTCTTGAAAGATGCAATCTACAAATACTCAAACAAGAAAAAATAGGTAATTTGAATAGATCTATAAGTGTTAAAGAAATGGAATAAAAATTAATAACCTTCCTAAAAAGAAAGCAAGAAAACTTTGGCAATGCATAATGCTAAGGGTATGTGTTAACTAATATGAAATAAATAAAGATATTTAATAACTTGTATGTACAACTAGTATGTAGTAACTAGTATATACTAAAAATGTAATATAAATTCTTTTAAGGGACACTATATCAAATTCAAAACACACATATACTTTTATCTAAAACTTCAACTTTTATGAATTCTTCTATATTTATGTCTCAATATGTACATAAAGTTTTAAGCAGTGACATAATCTTTTGTTTTGTTTCCAATTTTATGGTACTGTGTATTTATAAACTTACATATAAACTTTTAAATATGTCTATCTATCTTAGTATCTATAGACCTAACATAGAATAATATGCAGTCATTAAAATTTATGTGGCAGATCTCTGTATGAAAATATGGGGATATCTCCAAGACATATTTTGAGGATAAAAATAACAAAAACATAAAGTTATGAAGAAATATTGTTTGTGCTGTATTTATATGTATTTCATCTAAAGTTCTCACCTTTTGTGAATTCCCCACAGATATAATAAGGTTCTAGTGAAATAGGCTATTTCTGATATCTTTATATTGCCTTGTCAAATGCCCTGCATATAATTTTCAGTAATTGTTTGTTGGTTTTGTTGCTTATTTTGTTTACTTATTTTTATCATTTAAAGTATAAAATAAAAATGAGGACATATAATGCAGCTTCAAAAACTATGGGCACTTTTGGGGCCAGCCCAATGGCATAGTGGTTAAGTTTGCATGCTTTGGCAGACCGGGGTTCACAGGTTCGGATCCTGGGTATGGACCTACACACCGCTTATCAAGCCATGCTGTGGCAGTGTCCCATATATAAAGTAGAGGAAGATTGGCACAGATGTTAGCTGAGGGGCAATCTTCCTCATAAAAAAAAAAAATTTATGGGCACTTTTAAACTTAATATACACCAAATCAATCTCAATTTGATTTTATAAGTTGCACAATATTATTGCTCTCAGTATTCATTTATTAAAATACATATTTTAACATTAAAATCATAAGCCACCATTGTATGACCAATTTTTAAATCATTCAGATATTACCTAATGAGGGTAAAAAGCAAAGAGACTTTAGCAGTCTCTAAACCAATTTCCAACCATAACTTATTTGAGTATTTTGAGTAAAAGTTAACCAAAACTTTTCTTTCAGTTTCCTTCGATGACATCAGTGTTCCATTTTTATATTTATGTTGTCTCTTTGATTTGCTAGCAAAAAGCCACTATGCAATTTTTTTCAAATCCCAATCTATAGAGATGAAAATTAACATCCTTTGGTAATTCATTCATTTAAGAGTAATAATCCTAAAGGGTTTGATTGAACAGTGTTTTAATTTTACATAAAAAATGTATCTTGGCCTCCAATGGCTTAGGTGAAATTTGCATTTTTCATCACAATTTGATTTAATAAATTATTTGTGGTCACATGAGATTTAAATTCATGTAGTTTCATTTATTTTTGACATGCTAATATTGTCTCCACATTGCTCAACTGCATTCTTGATACATAATACCTTTCTGACACTCAATGAATGGGAATATTATATGTAATATTTGATAATGTCCAGAGTACAATTTCATTAAATATTTGTCTTGTAATGTAAACATTTCCACTTTTGTAAAAAAAAATTTACAATGAATACATAGAGATTTCCAACAATATTTTCAGTTGGCTTTTTACTGTCAATTAGAACTCACTAAACGCTTTCATAAATATTTTTAGAAATGAAGTTGTTTGTCTAGATTTATGAGAAAAGACCCAAAATATAGAGATTAAGTTGAATATGCAAATATTATCATCAATTTGTGTTTAATCAGTAAATAAGATTACCCTCTTTTATCTCCTTGTTCGTGCATATGTAACTTTGTTTCCTCTTCTTTTTCACTTTAATATTACTCCAAAAGAAGTGGATGAGAAAAAGCAGAACTAACATTTGTTGAACTGTGTACAGGGCTTCTGCCAGTCACAAAGTAAGTTAATTTACCCAAGTTCACAGAGCTAGTAATAAATAAAATTAACCAGATTCATGAGTGTATGAACTAAGCTCTGTTTCACTGTAATAATTATGTTCTTTTTTGTGACGTCAAGTCATTAGCAACTTTATTAAATCCAAACTCTGGTATTTGAAGACCCTTTTAAAAATAATCACAGCCTAATCCAAATCATTTTTTATAACTTATGTATAGCTCAGTAATTTTGTAGGACCTTTCTAGTCACTGTCTCATAAAGATTCAAAAATGCTAATTTGTCATTTATTCTTTCACCACTGTTTTTCACAACTTAAACTGTTTCTTACCACTATCCATCCAAATATCATCCCTTCTTCAAGTTCCAGTTCAGCATCAACTATTTATATTAATTTTTCCTTAAATATTCTATTCATTGCTGATTTCATATCTATGAACTTTGGTATTTTAAATTGCATTTTGTTTTAATATTTACTATTTAATTTTGACATTATTAAGTTGATAGGTTTTATGAATTTTCTCTGATAGTTCATTTTCTAATATCTATTAGTTACCAATAATATTACATAAAAAGGACAAATATATGATGGTGTATGCATAAATAATAATAGTTAAGGTAGCTTGTGCTTAGGTGAAGCATTCATAGCTTAGTTTATATCTTAGTGCATTTCAAATAATTGTAAAAATTAAAAATTTCAGATATTTGAAGCACAATACAGTCTTATTCTAAATTTGCTAGTATATAACTGAGCTATTACAAAGAGAAATAAAAATAGTAAGTCCTCTCTTCTGGTTAGAAATATTGTATAAGAAAATATATCATGAATAAGATATTATATTCATCTAAGTATTATACTATTGGCATATAAGGATTAAATATCAGTTAGACAAATTACATGCTTTATTTTACTGAAGAGAAATGATTCTCCTATACAAAAAAAGATAGTAGTGCAATAATGATTACAAAAGTCATGACTGGTAAACAGCATAGAGAAATTAAAATAAGAAAAGTGCATGAGAGATAAATGAGTATACATTTGCAATATACCCCTATCAACATTTCAAACAGAAAATACAGCCTCATTTTTCAGGGCACAGACAGGGCATGGAACTTTTGCAAATAATGCAAGATAGATCAAGTCAGTCTTCCTCATAATTCATTTTTTGATGAACCCTTCATAAATAGGTTATGTTTTGCAGGTGCAGATAAAATTTTAGTGAGGTCATAATTTGAGTTATGAGTAGTAGATTTTTTTTTCTGAGAACATCAATTTTTTCTGCAGATTTCACTGAAATAAAGCAAGTTGGTAATTATAGAAAGACTTAGGTGTCTCATTTTATTATCTGTGTATATAAACATATATGTAGATACATAGGTAAACATCAATTAATTATATGAATCTTTGTCATGTCCTTCAAATGCTCAAGTTTAGAAGACCAACCTTGTTTTATACTTTAGTAATTCCTGTGGTTTTTCTAACACATAAAATCATCTGCATTCATGTCCTTTGTTTACATGTTTCTTCTAAACAGAACAGTCAATATTAAATGACTCTGTTTACTGCTTTTTTTGGAATATATTTGCTGGAGTATAAGATGAAGCCTAGAGGAATAATAGTGTTCACTGAATTTAGGAAATGTGAACAATACTAGAATGATTTCACTGGGCTTAGAATTAGTCAAGTTCAGCCACTTACATTTATATTTATAAAGAAAATTATTGCTTTCTATTAATTTATTCAATTCTACTTTCAAATAAGTTCTTTCAGACTGAGAGCCTGAAATGATCTTAAATTACCCAGAATCTAATACAGAATCTGGCACAGAGAAAACACTTAATAAATTTTTGATTGATTGAACTAATTAATGATAGACTTTTTCCAATATCGGATTATTACAGAGGGCTCACCTAAAGTTCTAGGCATAAGGCTGGCTGTCATTTGATTTAGACCCTGGCACTGAGGAGGGCAAGTGATCAAGTTATGGCCTATTGAACTATTTTCAATGCAGGTGACAGTGAGTGGCTCAGAGTGGGGCAGTATAGAGACACGAGGAATAACCTTGAAAAATATATATATACCCTGAAATCATAACAATAATAATTCAGTCTTTCATGTTATTCAATTATATTTTTAAATGAAAATCATCCTGTAATTGGCAGTAAGTCATTTGTCACAATTATTATCATTCTGAATGCAGGTTTTTCTTCAAAATGAGTAAGTAATGAGAAGTTACATGTTAGTAGTGGAATAAGACCAAGAGAGTTATGTATGGAAGTTTCAAATGTAACGGCGTTTAACTATGATAGTCTGATATATCTGCATAAAATGTAGAAATGAAGCAATCAAAAAAATAAGATAGACCTAAACCTTGTTCAGTAACCCAGAAGTATTCACAAGTAAGTTTGGGGAATCTTCTTATTTTGTAAACATATTGTGTGCACGTGGTAAATTGTACCAGTCAGCGTTCAACCGGAGAAACTGAACCAGTGAGATAATGCACTGAAGGATGTATCACAGGGAGTCAGCTTACACAGTGGTGGAGACTAGCTAAGTGAACCCAAATCCTGAAAAGTAGAGCACAAGGGAGGAAGAACCACAGAACTGGAACCTCACAGTTTCATAAGACATCCAACCCTCACAAGAGGGCTGAAGCTACTGTCCGTGGCAGTCAAGAAAGGAAGGATTGGGAGCAGGCTGGGATTCCAGCGACAGGGGCCAAAGCTGCTACCCACAGCTGGAGTTCTTCAGCTCTGGCTTTAAAACCTTCCAGCTGTTAAGTTAGGCACACCCACAATAACATGGACTTAAAGTCCGCTAATAAAGGAATTAAATTGCATCTATAAAATTTTTTCACAGGACCACCTAGGTTAGTATTATTAAATAACTGGGGACAGTAATCTAGCTAAAGCGACATATCAAAAAGCCATCACATCTATCCATTCCTTTCTTTATGTTATTGCAATTCTAAAATATAAAATCCTGTTTTTATTTTGCTTATTAATGCAAGTATTTTTGATGCACATTTATAACAGCGCAATAATGCATATGGATATACCATTATTTTGCTAACAATTTTCTTAATACTGGGCAGAGGTAGTTTTCAATTTCTTACTACTATAAATCATGCCATTCTGAATATATTTGCATTTAAAACCTTATCAACATTCTTGTTCTTCAGTATTTAAGGATGTATACTTAAGTGACTAAACTCTAAAATAAAAATGCAAAATGCAGTCAATGTAAATTAAAATACTGGTTAACTTCAGTAAGGAGGGAATTTTGCTGAGAATAAGCATATGAAGGATCATTGAGTACTGCCAATGTTTTATGCCTTATTAGGGAGAGGGTTTTATGGGTGTTCACATTATAAAAATTAAAAGTGTACAATTATTTTTACACACTTTTCTATATGTGTGTTATATTTCACAAGAGAAATAGTTGTATAAGGGTTAAAATTCCATATATATTTTAAAATTAATCTGTATTAAGTATATTATCCAATTCACTTAAATCTCATTTACTTTCCACATAATTATTTGCTGCAGAGTGTTGCCTTATGATAGAAAACTCATTCAACTTCCCTTCTTTTAATAAATACTTTTGAGCGTTTACTATACCTATATCTGCCAAGTAGTGTTGTAGGTAATCAAGATCCACAGATGAAGGAGGTAGAATGTCTGTCTTCAGAGAGTCTATAAATATTCTTTGTAAATGTTGTGGTCTTTAAAATATATACTGATGAAATAATATTTTGCTCAGGAGGTCATTGCTAGTTTAACGTTATTGAAATTGTGTTGATAAATGTAATACAACGATTCTTTTTCATTGTGATTTACCTAGATTCAACACTGTGTGAGCCAAAAAGGTATTACTATTGTCTATGTGTTAATTCATCAATCTCACATCTGGTGATTTGAAGAAGCTCCCTCCTTCACCCAAGGATTTGAAGGATTCTATATCTATTTTCCTTATGAAATGTTTATTTCATCTGTAATCAAAGAGGTCTGTATATAGAAAAATTATCATCTTTTCTATATGCTACATTTTTCTGAAGTATGATCACTTACAAAGTGTCTCTGAATGTTATGTAAATTAGGACACTGTGGAGGACACTAGGAAATAAAGTTGCCTATAAAATATATTTTCAGTGACTTAATATTAATACCATTTTGACCTTCTTTCCTCATCCTTGCAAAGCAATGTGAATCTGTGAGAATGAGCATTTTCTGTTAGTTGTGAATGGTGTATATTTTCTGACAAGAGAGAGAGCTTGCTATTTTCTTTAAAAAAAATATATTCCAAAAGTTTGAATTTTCTTGGAGCTCCAATACAGAGAATGAAATCTTGATCACTAAGTTGTAATAATATTGTGATTTTGAAGTAAAAATATTTTGTTCATATAAATCTACTGAAAAGGACCATTTGTTTGAACAAGTTTAATAAGCTTCTGATAATCTTATACTTTTCTGTTGGAAAGTAGACATCAGAGGAATATCAGCTTGATTCCTAAGTGAATTCACAATATATTTGTTATTAAAATCATCTGCTGCTCATTTTTGATTAACAATAAAACTCATAACAATAAACCAAACATCTAAGGATTGCTAAGTCAAATGTCTTGAAAATTAATTTTTAATATTTTCTTCCAATATTGTTTGTGAAATATGTCCTGGTATGGTGGGAGGGATTCTATTGTTGCCAAAAATTATAGAAGGAGATGTCTACAAGCCTAAAATCTCAAGATATTTCCATTTAATGTATTGCATTTTCAGGATTAAATGTGCAGCCAACTTCATTCTCACCACCCGTCAACTCACCCTGAAGAGACGCACGCCACCATGGAGTCACGCACCAACATTCACCTCCTCAGTGGAGTGAGGTCTGCAGGAGACAAACCTGAAGGCATGTCTACACATTAGCACAGGCCTGTGCTTTGGAAGCCTTCTTGCTCTGTGAGCATGTGATGCAATCATACCCAGATAGACTGGGAAAGGTCTTCTGGGAACATCTTATCCCTCAGAAAGAAACATAAGACATCCAACCGTCCTTTCTCTGTCTCTGGATTTTGTTGTGTGTGGGTTATGATCCATGCAACTATCCTGAAACCATAAGAGGGAATTGTGTTTGAATGAAAACCTGTCGGTGACAAGAAAGCATCATAAAGAGCGGTTTCATCTTCACCAAGTTTGTTCAGTTATCTTCCTCTTCAGACCCATATATTCCACATTATAAGTACTACTTATATTCTCTTCATTGTGCCTTTTACTGTGCCAATTTGTTAATCTGAAATACTAATTTATTTTTAAGCTCTATTGCAGGAGGAACAGAGGAACATTCATTTATTTTTTAATTTACTCTTTTTTTAAACATATATTTATTGAGTGCTGGCTATGTACCAGGAACTCTTCTAAAAAGAAAGAAACAGAAGACAACAAAATGTCCATGAATGCCAGTTAGTGACTCAATCTAGGTGACAAAATGCAATACATTTGTATGCAAATTATGAAATATCAAATTATTAAATGACATAATCCTATCATTTAAAATTTTTCATATTAGAGTACCATGGCAATAGGGGACCGTTTATATTACTTTCAGTATATATTAATTTCCCTCTCTTTGAGGTCAAGTCAAAATTATTGAGCAAAATACATTATATGAGGAATCGAGCTGAAATTCAGTCTAGGAAGTAACATAAGAAACGAGCAGATTTGGAAATTTAAGTTCAAATAGTCAGTAGGAGAAGAGCAATCTGAAATATTTTAATGAGGAAAAAAGTGCTGTATTTTAAAGTTCACTGAACCAAAAATCAGAACATCTGAATTTTCTTCCTGACTTACTAGATATGAGAGTCTATTTCAGCAAGTTGCTTAATATCACAATGATTCAGTTTCATAGTATCAACCATTTATTGCAGTGTGTTAGGAAAGGCAAGTAGGAATCCAGAATTAGGAATTTTTTTGATAAATATGTAGAATTGTGTACATATCAGATATCATCAAGAAAAGTATCAGGACAAGAGCTGTCTGATTTAAAGTCAGCTATACGTGAATAAATAAGAAAAATTGTCAATACATTCATCTATGAAGGTGACAATCTTCAAGCCTCATTAAAATCACTTATCCTGTGAGGGAGAAAGTCCCATCTGTGCTGCTGTTCTCTGTTGTCTAAGATTTGTGTGCTCCAGCAATCGTGTCACAGAGAAGCTTCTGCTGTGACTGCAGAGAGTTGGCTGTGTTACTCCACCTATCGAGGTGTACGCGTGAAAATAGAGTCACAATTATATAATTTCTCTCACTATAATAAGTTCATTTACACATTTCCCACCTACCTCTCATTTCATTTGTTTCTGGTATTATTTTTCTCACATAGTGGTGCAAAGTGTAATAAAAAATAATCAAACAAAAAATCTTCCAAATGAGATCAGAAATGGAATCAGAGGGAGGAACGTGATATATGGTGATATATGGTAGCAGTGACAAAGGACAGAATAGAGGGATAAAACCAAGGTCAGTTATAAGGAATCCGAATGGAATTACCAAGAGATGAGGAAGAATCAAAGCTCAAAGCATAGGCAGAGGAAGCAACAGAAGAGAGGGGTAGGGGGATAGGAAAATGTCGGCCTGGCCTCATTAATTTCAGGAAAGTAAATCTGTTCAGCTGTGAAATTAACTTTAATAGTTCTGGAGTGTGTTTGCATCCTTGATGGTTCATATTTATGTTCTTCTAAATGTATGCCTCCCATGCAGACCCACATCTGTATATATACAGACTCTTGACACTAGAGTTCTCCTAGTACACTTATATAGTCATAAGATTGCATTTTCCTTATTAATTCATTCAATGTTAAGTGTTTATAAAACAAAACCAATGCTAAGCTTTGTAAGGATATAGTAGAATAAGATTTTGAGTCATGTGAAATCAATTATGTGGCTCATAATCCAGTTTGCATATCCTTAAATCAGTCAAACATATTTTCAGCACTCTTAATATGTCAAAATGTACTTGGAGCTTATGCAAAATAAAATCTAACCGGAATGTTTAGAGCTAGGGGAAAGGAAAAAAATAGACAGGAAGATGATACGTTGATTGTATATTCTGAAGAAAGAATTGAAAAAATGTGTAAATAATTGACTATAAGAATGGAAGAAAATGAGATACCAACAACTGATTTAAAATTAAGGCTATTTCACTGAAGATTTTTGTCATTAGCACAATCAAAAAATGTATGATGATATATGGTGACATGGAGATAATGAGTCTGAGTTTAGGAACGGTGACTGTTGGATGAATGCATAAAATGCCCAGAAGTACTGACAAAAATCTAAGGCTTCCAGCAAAATATATATTTGGAGATTATTTTGTCCATAAATGTTGATTTCATAATTCTTTCTCACTTTGCGTTTGTATATTAGTCTTAGATGATAGAAGAGAGAGAACAGGGGCAATAGGTGTAATAAAATTGAAGATGTTAAAATCTAAAATGATATGTCAGGACTTTCTGTGACTTTATTTTACAATATTCTCTCTAGTTTTAATTTCCACAGATTAAAAACGTTGACTGGACTATCTATATACAGGTTTTCATTTCCTCTTGTTTGCTCTAATGAGTCACAAGGGCATCCTGGGTTATTAGTTTTCCTAGCTATTAGAGTCTTGATTGCTTCCTTTTCCATTTATTTTATTTTCCTTCTTAGTCCTACTGGAATACGGCTTTCTAAATAATCTCCATTCACACCATGCCTCTCCCTCTGGATTTGATTATTTTTAGACTGGTCAGAACCACATTTGGCAAACAATGTTACCTGATTTGTTTTAGCTTATATTTTGATTTTTGTGTTTTGCCATAAGTGTGTGTCAACTACAGAATCTTAAATTGAATTACCCCTGGGTGTGTAGTTAATGCTGCTCTTTAGACAGTTTTAAAATAAATACAACACTATCTTTATTGTCTCCATCACTTACACTATTCAAATCTGCCCATTTCTATCTCCCATATCTATAGACTGAATTTAAGGAGTCTTGTTAGCTATAAACTATTCTTTAGTTGATAAAGATATCTGTGTATGTGTGCATATGTCATATCCATATCAGTTTCAAATATTAACAACAAAGACATGGGTTTTAATATTCAGTATAAAAAGTCAATAAAGACAGAACACTAGAACTAGAAACAAAAGATCTGGGAGCTCTTTCTGATTGTTCTGAGTTGACTTCTTTGGGTTGTTTTGAGGATAGTTGAGTTATAGTATTTTAAAATCCTTTGCAGTCACGTGCTGTATGTATGTTACATACTATTTAAAAGGAAATTTAATGCATCACTTCCAATGAAATCTGTGTTTCCTTGCACTAAAATTAACACAGTCTTTATTTCAGGCTCTAACTAAATCTTGGATATATGTATGAGATCTTTAGGCAAGCATTTATGAATTATATCCATAAGCATTCTGGTAGACGCAAACATACAAAAATGAGAAATAGAACAAAACTACTGGGAAAAAATATCTCCTTTTTCCCTCGTAAATGGAAGTGTCCACATAGAACTTAAACACATTCAAATAATAGTCTACAGTTTTCTCTGGGTATTTTGAGATTTTTGTTTGGTTTATTTCTTACAAAACAGGGTACTTCTTTCATTCTAAAATGATATATAAACCAAACGTTTTTGGCTTTCTAGAATTATTTTTATCAAACCTAAATGGTGTAGTAATAATTACCAGACATCATAACCTCGAGAAGTACTCTTTACAAAATAACATCACAAACAAAAACGTATATGGGGACTCACCTACAAAATACTCAGGCATTATTTGCTATTTATTTTACACACATAAATTTCTTTGAGAAATAGTTTGATCTTTGGCATAATTTCAGATATTCTATGAAATAACATATGTATACTGTCAAATAAATAATGGTCATACCATAACTCTAAATGGTGATGCTTAACTGAACAGTCTATAAATGATTCTGTAAATAAGAATATGTATGGTGTAGTATTTGTAAAGAGTTGGTAACCAAGATCATTCCCCTGAACTCTAGAACACTGCTCATATTTCCTAAAATATAACCAAGACTTTATTGAAGACAGGATATGTTGTAATTATTGTTATTTATTGTCTATATAGATCCCATCTATGTTCCCATTACAAGATTCTTCACAGACTAGGTGCACCTCAAGGACAGAACCATGATCTATTTATCTTTGTGCTGGCAGCAAGCAGAGTGTCTTGCACACCACAAACATTTATTCTGTATATATTCACTGAATGGAAACTCCCAGTTATTTATTTTTAAAAAATGATAAGACAGAAGATGGCTATTTACATTTGTTGTTACAGAATCCAGAGGAAGCTTTAGTATAAGGAAGTCAACCATCAACTGCGTTAGCAACTAGCCACTTAATAATCAATTACTTTGTCTCAGTTGGGTTTTCATAGTTTAATCAGAGCAGTGCTGTGAAATACTTTGGACCTGACTTCATATGTAATCTGTGAACTTCCAAAAGAAGGTGAAGAGGGGACAATGATATAACCAATGGGAAAATGTGTGAGACAACAGATTGGAAGATGTACCAGCAATAATGAAATTAATGACTTGTGATGCCAGCTGCAGGCTCCTCCTCGTGGCTTTAATCAGCAGTCATTGACCACAGGAAAATTAACAAGGCAGGATGAATTCTGTTAACTCTTTCTTTGGAGGAACTGTAAACATTCAACTCACCTGCTTCTTAACATTAGAATTAGGAAACTAAAATATAGTTTATTTACAAATTCACAAAAATGAAAAGTGATTTGTTTTTAAGAAAAGGAGGAAAGGGGTCAGCCCGGTGGTGTAGTGGTTAAGTACATGAGCTCTGCTTTGGCAGCCCAGGGTTTGCAGGTTTGGATTCTGGGCATGGACCTACACACCACTCATCAAGCCATGCTGTGGTGCTGTCCCACATACAAAATAGAAGAAGATGGGCACAGATATTAGCTCAGGGACAATCTTCCTCACCAAAAAAAAAAAAAAAAAGAGAGAGAGAGAGAGAGAGAAAAGAAGAAATATAGTCAGCTGTGGAAAAAATCCAAATATGTGTGGGAAAAAAAGAGGGGAGAAAGAAGAGGCACACAACAGATAGGAAAAGAATCAGAGGGCCGGATGTGGGAACTTAAGCAAAATCAACAGACAGAAGGATTGCTTAACATGGATTTCAAAATGAAAAAGAAAGAGTAAAAGAGAGAGAAAAGGAGGTACAGAAAGAAGGAAAAGAAAGGAATGACAAAAGTGAAATGAGGGGCGGCGGAATTTGCAATGGGGGATGAGAGAGGAGAGAGGCAGAGGGAGGGGAAGGGAAAGAGAAATAGAGAGAAAAAGAGACTTGCCCTCTCCAAGATCTTCAGAGAAATCACAGGAATGGCATGGGTACTGCCAAGCGGAGCAGACGCCAGAGGAACAGCAGGTAAGGTTGCACTAGTGCCTGTCAGCTGCCAACCAAGCTGCATGAGTCACAGACATATGTTAACACAGATCTCATGTCTGAGCTCCAAGCCTAGATCTTTAACCACCTAGTTGACATTGCCTCTTGGGTTCTTTATAGATATCTTAAAAGCACAATGTTCAAACCTGCCTGCCACCCAGTGTCCTCAACTGAGGAGCTGACATCACTATTATCCATGCTGGCTAAACATATAACTTTCCCATATTTGTATATTTTCATAATTCCTATGGTATGGAGATAAAATAACTAGGGATAGATATTAAAAATATATATTTCTTAAATATAAATAGAAAACAGAAGTAAATATAAAATAAAAATTGTATTTACTTGTTTTAACACAAATAATATAAATATAATTACATTTATAGTAAATATATATTTACACATGCACACACACGTACATATACAAGAGGATTCAGTGTTAATGCAAGCAGAGGCAAGAGAGGATTTGCTCTTGAATATTGGAGCTAGATAAGGTGAGCTATGTTTCTCTGCTTTTTTTGTTGTTGTTGTCATTTTTGTTATTTTCAGCTGAGTGCATTCCTTAGCCATGAGCAGTTCAAGTGGCAGATGTTAAAGCTTTCTAGGCCTGATGCATCAAAGGAAAGAATATATTTGAGGCCAATAAAGCAGCTGTAAATTGGGGAAGAATCTGTAGATTCAAGAAAAATCACAGAGAGGGAGCCACATCTCTGAAAAAATCCTTGGCTGAAAGCCAAATTAAGCATAGACAGTGGAGAGTCTCAGGGGGCCTGGTTAAAAGACAGCAGTAGGAAACCATAGTGATAGAAAGGAGATATCAGCTGCTGCATACAAGGAGGGAAACATTTGCAAGTTGAGTCTTGGCAAGTTAACTGTCTACAACAACACTGGCAGCAAAATATCCTGAAAATAACACAACAGAATATAGACCAGTTGCAATCTTATCTTAGCATTGCCCAGTTTTCAAGCAAAAATAACTAGATATGCAAAAAATAAAGAAAAAGGCACACAAACCTAGGAAATTGTGACCTAGCCAATAAAAAATAAATCCAAGTGGACATAGATGGTGAATTAAGCAAAAGCTTTAAAGCAACTATTATATATTCATATAAAACTTTAAACAAAAATATGGTATCAATGAATGAACAGCTGGACTCCTGTCTTACAAAATACACAAAAATCTACTCAAAATGGATTGGCAACTTGAATGTAAGCCATGAAGCCATAAAACTCCCAGAAGAAAATATAAGGGGTAAGATCTTTCACATCGGCCTTGGCAATGATATTTTTGGATTTGACACCAAAAGCAAAGGCAACAAAACCAAAAATAAACAAGTGGAGCTATATCAAAGTAAAAAGCTTCTGCTCAGCAAAAACCATCAACAAAATGAAAAGGTAACCTATGGAATGGGAGAAATATTTGCAAATCATATATCTGATACTGGGTTAATGACCAAAATATATAAAGAACTTATACAACCCAGTTAAAAAGAACAATCTGATATAAAAATGGGCAGAAGAACTGGATAGACATTTTTCCAAAGACACACAAATGACCAACAGGTACGTGAAAAGATGCTCAACATCACTTAATCATCAGGGAAATGCAAATCAAAACCACAATGAGATATCACCTCACACCTTTTAGAATGGCTGTCATTCAACAGAAAAGAGATAAGTGTCGGAGAGGATGTGGAGAAAAGGGAATCCTTGTTTGCTGTTGGTGGGAATGTAAATGGGTGCAGCCACTATGGAAAACAGTATGAATGTTCCTCAAAAAATTGAAAATAGAATATCACATGGCCCAGCAATCCCACTTCTGGGTATAAATCCAATGGAAATGAAAACAGGATATCAAAGGGTTATATGCACTCCCGTGTTCATTGTTGCATTATTCATAATAGCCAAGACATGGAAACCAACTATAATCCTTCAATGGATGAATGGATAAAGAAAATGTGGCATATATATACAGTGGAACATTACTCGGCTTTGAGAAAGAAGGAAGTCCTGCCATTTGTGACAACACAGGTGGACCTTGACAACTTTATGTTAAGTGAAATGAGCCAGACAGAGAAAGACAAATACCACATGGTATCACTTATATGTGAAATATTAAAAAAAAGAAAAAGTCAAACTTATAGAAACAGAGACTAGAAAAGTGGTTGCCAGGGGCTGGGGAGTGGGGAAAATAGGGAGAGGTTGGTAAAAGGGTACAAACTTTCAGCTATAAGATGAAATACCCCTGAGGATCTAATGTGAATCATGTTGAGTATAGTTGATAACACTATATTATATAATTGAAAATTTGCTAAGAGAGTAGAACATAAATGTTCTCACCAAAGAAAAAAAAAGAGGGAGATATGCGGAGTCATAGATGTGTTAATTAACTAGATGGTGGGAATCCTTTCACAGTCTATACATGTATCAAATCATCACAACTTACACTTTATATGTTTTATAATCTTTAAAAAATTTATTGAGATCATAATAGTTTATAACAATGTGAAATTTCAGTTGTACATTATTACTTGTCAATCACCATATAGATGTGCCCCTTCAACCCATTGCGCCCACCCCCAAACTGCCTTCCCCCTGGTAACCACTAAACTGTTCTCTCTTTCCATGTGTTCCTTTATCTTCCACATATGAATGAAATCATATGATGTTTGTCCTTCTCTGTCTGGCTTATTTCACTTAACATAATACCCTCAAGGTCCATCCATGTCATTGCAAATGGGACGATTTTGTCTTTTTTTTTTATGGCTGAGCAGTATTCCATATATATATACAACATCTTCTTTATCCAATCATCAGTTGATGGGCACTTGGGTTGCTTCCACTTCTTGGCTATAGTGAATAATGCTGCAATGAACATAGGGGTGCATAAGTCTTTTGAATTATGATTTCAAGTTCCTTGGATAGATACCCGGTAGTAGAATAGCTGGGTCATATGGTATTTCTATTTTTAATTTTTTTGAGAAATCTCCATATTGTTTTCCATAGTGGCTGTACCAGTTTGCACACCCACCAGCAGTGAATGAGGGTTCCCTTTTCTCCACAACCTCTCCAGCACTTGCTATTTTTTGTCTTGGTGATTATAGCCATTCTAATAGGTGTAAGGTGATATCTTAGTGTAGTTTTGATTTGCATTTCCTTTAGGATTAGTGATGTTGAATATCTTTTCATGTGCCTATTGGCCATCTGTATATCTTCTTTGGAAAAATGTCTGTTCATATCTTCTGCTCATTTTTCAGTCGGGTTTTTTCATTTTTATTTTTTGTTGTTCATTTGTGTAAGTTCTGTATATATTACAAAGATTAACCCCTTGTCGGATATATGATTTGCAAATATTTTCTTCCACTTGGTGGATTTTCTTTTCATCCTGATCCTGGTTGCCTTTGCCTGGCAGAAGCTTAGTCTGATGAAGTCCCACTTGTATATTTTTTTCTTTTGTTTCCCTTGTGCAAATACACATGGTATTTGAAAAGATCCTTCTAATACTGATGTCAAAGAGTGTACTGCCTATATTTTCTTATAGAAGTTTTGTAGTTTCAGGTCTTGCCTTCAAGTCTTTGATCCATTATGAGTTAATTTTTGTGTATGGTCAACAATAATGGTCTACTTTCATTCTTTTGCACGTGGCTGTCCAGTTTTCCCAGCACCATTTATTGAAGAGGGTTTCCTTTCTCCATTGTATGTTCTTAGATCCTTTGTCAAGATTTGGTGTCAGTAGATGTGTGGGTTTATTTCTGGCCTTTCAATTATGTTCTATTGATCTGTGTGTCTGTTTTTGTACCAGTACCATGCTGTTTTAATTATTATAGCTTTGTAGTATATTTTGAAGTCAGGGATTGTGATGCCTCCAGCTTTGTTCTTTTTCCTCAGGATTGCTTTAGCTATTCAGGATCTTTTGTTGCCCCATGTGAATTTTAGGATTATTTATTCTATTTCCATGAAGAATGTCATTGGGATTCTTATAGAGATTATATTGAATCTGTAGATTGCTTTAGTTAGTATGGACATTTTAACTATGTTTATCCTTCCAATCCATGTGCATGGGATATCTTTCCATTTCTTTATGTCATCATCGATTTCTTTCTAAATATAAAATCATGTCATCTGCAAACAGTGAGAGTTTCACTTCTTAATTGCCTATTTTGATCCTTTTCTTTCTTTTTCTTGCCTAATTTCTCTGGCCAAAACCTCCAGTACTATGTTGAATAAGAGTGGTGAGAGTGGGCACCCTTGTCTTATTCCTGTTCTCAGAGGAATGGCTTTCAGTTTTTCCCCATTGAGTATGGCATTGGCTGTGGGTGTGCCATATATTGCCTTCATTATGTTGAGGTACTTTTCTTCTACACCCATGATGTTGAGAGTTTTTTATCATAAATGGATGTTGGATCTTGTCAAATGCTTTCTCTGCATCTATTGAGATGATCATGTGATTTTTATTCCTTGTTCTGTTAATGTGGTGTATCACACTGATTGATTTGCAGATGTTGAACTATCCCTGTGTCCCTGGTATAAATCCCACTTGATCGTGGTGTATGATCTTTTTGATGTATTGCTGTATTCAGTTTGCCAAAATTTTGTTGAGGATTTTTGCATCTATGTTCATCAGTGATGTTGGCTTGTAATTTTCCTTCTTTGTATTGTGCTTGTCTGGATTTGGTATCAGAGTGATGTTGGCCTCATAGAAGGTGTTAGCAATGTTCCATCTTCCTCAATTTTTTGGAATAGTTTAAGAAGGATAAATGTTAAATCTTCTTTGAATGTTTGGTAAAATTCTCCAGAGAAGCCATCTGATCCTGGACTTTTATTTTGGGGGAGGTTTTTGATTACTGTTTCAATCTCTTTGCTTGTGATTGACTATTCAGATTCTCCATTTCTTCTTGATTCAGTTTTGAGAGGTTGTATGAGTCAAAGAATTTATCCATTTTTTTCTAGATTGTCCGATTTTGAGCATGTAGTTTTTCACAGGATTCTCATATAATTCTTTGTTTTTCTATGGTATCTGTTGTAATTTGTCCTTTTTCATTTCTAATTTTACTTATTTGGGCCTTCTCTTTTTTTTTCTTAGTGAGTCTGGCTAAGGATTTATCAATTTTCTTTATATGCTCAAAGAACCAGCTCTTTGTTTCAGTGATCCTTTCTATTGTTTTTGTTTTGTTTCAATTTTATTAATTTCTGCTCTAATTTTTATTATTTCCCCCTCTCTGCTGATTTTGGACTTGTTCTTCTTTTTCTAATTATGTTAGGTGTTGTTGAAGATTGCTTTTTTGAGATTTTTCTTGTTTGTTAAGGTGGGCCTGTATTGGTATGAATTTGCCTCTTAGGACCATTTTTGCATCATCGCATATGAGTTGGCATAGTGTATTTTCATTTTTGTCTCCAGTTAATTTTTGATTTCTCTTTTAATATCTTCAATGATGCTTTGGTTTTTCAGTAGCATGTTGTTTAGTCTTCACATCTTTGTCACTTTCCCAGCTTTTATCTTATAGTTTATGTCTAGTTTCATAGCATTATAATCAGAAAAGATGCTTGATATGATTTCAATCTTCTTAAATTTATAGAGGCTTGCCTTGTTTCCCAACATATGGTCTATCCTTAAGAATAATCCATGTGCACTTGAGAAGAGTGTGTATTTTGCTGTTTTTGGATGGAGTGTTCTATATATATCTATTAAGTCCACTGGTGTAGGTTTTCATTTAAATCCACTATTCTGCCGTTGACTTTCTGTCTGGATGATCTATGCATTGATGTAAGTGGGGTGTGAAGGTGTCCTACTCTTCTTGTGTTGTTCTTAATATCTCCTTTTATGTTTGTTAATAGTTGCTTTATGTACTTTGGTGACCTGTTTTGGGTGCATATATATTTATAAGTTTTATGTCTTCCTCATGGAGTGTCCCTTTTATCATTATATACTGCCCCCTTTGTCTCTCATTACTTGTTTTATCTTGTAGACTACTTTGTCTTGATATAAGTATGGCAACACTTTCTTTCTTTTGTTTGTCATCTCTGTTCTGATTATTTATTTAGTGGTTACCATGAGGCTTGTATAAAAAAATCTCATAGATGAAATAGTCCAATTTCTGATAGCCTCTTCTTTCCTTAGACTAAGACAATTCCATCCCTTTCCTTTCTCCCTTCTAAGTTATTATTGTCATAACTTATTCTATCTTGTGAGTTTGTGGTTAGAATGACAAGATTATATTTATTTTTGATATTTCCATTACCTTTTTCTTTAATGTTATAATTGTTTGCTACCCTGTTCTGATAGAGAGCAGCAATTTTCTGATTTTTGTCTACCTATTTCTCTCCTTGCTTCAGGCTTTGTAACCCCCCTTTTTGTCTCAGGTATGAGACATTTCCTGTAGTGGGTGTCTTGTGGTGATGAACTCCCTTAGCTTTTGTGTATCTGGGAAAGTTTTTATTTCTCCATCATATCTGAAGGATATTTTCACTGGATAGAATATTCTTGGATGAAAGATTTTGTCTTTCAGAATTTTCAATATACATTTCCACTCTCTCCTAGCCTGTAAGGTTTCTACTGAAAAATCCACTTAAAGCCTCATAGGGGTTCTTTTGTAAGTTATTTTCTTCTGCCTTGCTGCCCTTAATATTTTTTTCTTTGTCATTGTCTTTTGCCAGCTTTACTACTATCTGCCTTGAAGGAGGTCTTTTTGTATTGATTTATTTAGGAGTTCTGCTGGCTTCTTCCATTTATATTTCCAGCTCCTTCCCCAGGTTTTGCTAGTTTTCAGCTATTATTTCTTTGAACAAGCTTTCTGCTCCATTCTCCTTCTCTTCTCCCTCTGGAATACCTATCATCCTTATATTGCATTTCCTAATGAAGTTGGATATTTCTGAGAGAAGTTTTTCATTTCTTTTTAGTCTTAGTTCTCGCTCCTCCTCCATCTGAAGCATTTCTATATTTCTGTCCTCCAAGCTGCTAATTCTGTCCTCTGTAATATCAGCTCTGTTGTTCAGGGATTGCAGATTTTTCCTTATCTTATCCATTGTGTTTTTCATCTCCAACATTTCTGATTGGTTC
The DNA here is from genome assembly GCA_031878705.1 of Tapirus indicus. NCBI lineage: Eukaryota > Metazoa > Chordata > Mammalia > Perissodactyla > Tapiridae > Tapirus > Tapirus indicus. The sequence continues at coordinate 22,598,369 of CM062939.1, read as the reverse complement.
TTTATAGTTTCAATCACTTTGTGAAGAAGTTCCTGATTTCATTGAACTGTCTACCTGTATTTTCTTGTAACTCATTGAGGTTTTTTATGATAGCTATTTTGAATTCCCTGTCATTTAGATTATAAATTTCTGTGTCTTCAGGATTGATTTCTAGGTGCTTTTCATTTTCCTTCTGGTCTGGAGAATTAATATGTTTTTTCATATGGTTGGTGGCATAGATTTGTGCCTCAGCATAGTGATAGTGTCTGGTTGCAGCTTCCACCTGCTGCCACTGGGTGGGGGTCAAGAGCTGTGTATTCTGAGCCTTCTATGATCCCTGGCTCACTCAGCCCCAGTTGCTGGTTTTCTATCCTTTGCGTGGGTGCTTTGGTTGAGTGGCTGAGCTGGAGTGCCTGGTGGAGGGAGGGCCACTTTCTTTCACCTGCATGACCCCAGGGGTGTTCTTGCTCTGCCCTCTCTATCTGCTCTCCTGGGGGCTGGCTTGATGAAGACACCCCTCAGTAGCTTAGTCACCTCTGTGTGGGGCTTTCCCATAGGCTGTGAGGGAACTTGGAGAGTGACAGTGTTTCTGTGGAGGGCTGCCCCTCCCCTCTCTCCTCTCAGAGTTGCATGGTCTGGAGCCCAGGGTTGCTGTTACTGGGGAGGGAGAGGAGTTCTCCTTACCTCTTTCCACTTCCTCCAGGGGGTCCAGCACCTCCACCTTCAGACATATGGCTATGTGGGTCTCTCAGATGTCTTTTGTGTTGTGTGAATGTCCTCTCTTCGTATATGAATGTCCTTTTCATTGTATCTTAGAGGGGAGAGAGTAAGGGAAGAGCTCACTCTGCAATGATGCTGATGCCACTTTCTAAATATTTTATAATTTTTCAGTTACACCTCAATAAAGCTGAAAAAATAAAGCAATTAATGAAATTCAATTCTCTCAAAACATCTACAACTTGTTATACAAACTCAAATTTTGTTCTCCACTATGCTTTTTTGTATTCTGGAACAAGCTGACACTTCTCTTTAGGACAAAACTGCTCTCATTTTCCTGGAAAAAGAAAATCACATCCCATTACCTTGCACACACAGTTGTATATCTCTGATGCTCATGCTTCTGGTATAATCTCAATTACTCATACTAAATATAACTTTTACCAAATAAACAAACTTCTATTTTGCTGAGAGATAGGTAATTAATAATTACCTACCATACAAGCACTTTACAAACAAACCAGCAAAGTTTAGTCCCTAAAGCCACACATATTAGTTTTGTACATTCTTAAAGAGGCAAGAATGAGCCCATTTAATAACATGATCCAAAACTATAGCTACTCTATAATATAGTAAAGAAGCCATGGTACATATATTAAATCTGTGCTTGGGTTTCAATATTCTATTTTACTTAGATATTATCCATGTAACTGAAGATTATCCATTAATTAACTCTGTTTAAAATTAGTCCAAGATTTTTTAGTTAACTAAGGAGCTTGGAAATTATGTTTAAGCTGAAACTCTACAGAACATAATTACTGTTTATATCAAAAAGCTTATAAGAATTATAATTTATTTTAGTTGAACATAATTTTACATTTTTCATAATCTTAAACATACTGTAGGAGTAGTATTAGCTTTAAAAAAAAAAAGGAAAGAAAAGAAATCCAAGTGAGCATAGATGGTGAATTAAGCAAAAATTTTGACATGTATTATCTCTAAATTTATGTCTAGATGAAATGTCATCCAAATGGAAATCCCAGCAAAGTTTGTTGTAGGAATTAACAAATTGATTTTATAATTCATGTAGAAAAACAAGTGACCTAAAAGAGCCAAAGATATTTAAAATAAGACAGGAAAAAAAGGAGGATTACACTATGGATGCTAAGACCTAGTTTAGGCCAACATTCTTCAAGAGAGTTTGGTATTCATCAAAGGACAGACACCAAGATCAATGGAACAAAATTGGAAGTACACAAATAGGCCCAAATATGTATAGTCAATTGATCTTTAAAAAAGTTGTGATGGCAATTCAATGAGGGAAATGAAAGTATTTTCAACAAATAGTAACAGAACAACTGTATATGGATAAGGAAAAGAGTAAACTTGACCCTTCCTCATTATATACAAAAGTTAACTTGAAATGAGTCATAGACCTAAATATAAACACTGAAACGATAAAATAACTAGACAAATGATAGAAGAAATATTTTACAACCTTGGGGCAGGCCAAATTTCCTTAGATAAGATACCAAAGGTGTGAATTTTAATGAAAAATTGTAAATTGCACTTTCAATTGGAAACTTTTTCTTTGGGAAACAACATTAATAAGTGAAAAGGCAATCTTTAGAATGAGAGAAAATATTTTCAATACGAGCATCTGACAAATGACTTCTATTGGAATACAGTCATGTGTTGCTTAACAATCAGGACACATTCTGAGAAACTCGTCCTTAGAACATTTCTTTGTTGTGTAAACATCATAGAGTGTGCCTAGATGTTATAGCCTACTATACAGCTAGGCTATATAGTACTAATCTTATTGGGTCACCGTACTGTATGAGGTCTGTCATTGACCGAAACATAGTTATGCAGCACATGACTGTATATAAAGAATTCTTAAGGTCCAGTAACAAGAAGAAAAATCAACCCAAAAAAGTTAGTAAAACGTTTGAATGGACACTTTACAAAGAGGGTATTAAAATGGCTGATAATCAAATGAGAAGTTGCTCGACATCTGTAATCACTAGGGAGATGCAAATAAAACCACACTGTGATACAACTGCATCTCCACTAAGATTTCTATAATCAAAGACTGATAATACTGAGTGTAGGTGGGGATACTGAGAGACTAGAACTCCCAAACACTGCTGGTGAGAATGTAAAATCCTATAACCACTTCAGCAGTTTTTTATAAAGTTCTACATGGGTTTGAGAGATTTAACGATTCTTTTGATGGTGGGACACAACATGTGGGTGCTCAGGTAGATGAAAGGCAGAATTCTTTGTTACCTACAGTTCCAAAGGAGAGAAGACAGTCAGCAGGGCCACATAGGGGTTGCACTTGGGCCAGAGTAACAACAAGTTGGAGCTGTTGGGAGGCAGCTTATATATGACAAGCAGTCTGTTAGCTAGATTTTGCTTCTCGTGGATTGGCTAATTTGAATAATTTCACTGGCTCAGGGACACAGGGGCTGTCCCTAGGTGTCTGGTTCCTGGCCCTGCGTTATTAAGGTGGGTGCCTAGTGGCCCAGAATGTGGGAGCCCAACATGGGAAATGATTGGCACATGCCTGGACTTAATCAGTTGCTCAAAAATGGAAAGTGACTGACAGGTCTCTAGCCAGGGCCTAAAAAACTGGTCCAAGGCAGCATTTTGTAAAAATTGTATTCCAAATAATTATACATCAAGGAAGAAAAATCTAAATTTTGAGGGTCATGTATAACAAGTAGGAAATTTTAAGTAATAATCTGAAGCAATATAAACACAAATAAGTTAAAGTTATATTTATCAAAGAAGAATTTGCCTACAAACAGGCTACTATCCAATGTGCAATTCATAGGGCTGGAGCATCGTTTAATATTCGTGAGTTTATATGCACCTCTAAAAGAATTCTTTGTAGCATTGTTTTCAGAGAGTACAGCAAATAGTACATAAAATATTTTGCAGATCATTTCCTTGACCACTTAGTATATTTGGAAATATAAACCCAGCAGTTTGCCTACATCACCTCTAGCTAAACTGTTCAGTTCAAATTGGCCCAACACAGATCATGTCAGAGATCATGCATTATCTCTGCTCTAAAGAGATGTTTGCTGTTTAGAAAGGAGGCTTGACTATTTCGTTAGATCTTTTATCTTGGGATTCGTGTTTTGAAAAAATATGTCAATCACGATTTCAATCAAGTCTGAAAAAGAGAAAATCAGCATCTTCCACTTTGCAAAAAAAAAACAACCCGCATATAATTCCAAAATACGCATTTCCAATTTTTCAATGCAATCTAATGTACCTAACTCTGATTTCCTGACATTATAATTCTTCAACAGATAAAATGTGTACTCTGGTCCCAGCCAACACAAAATTCCTGTCTACATTAATACATTATCCTTTACTCTTCATTTCAATAGTTCCTAACATATGGGCACCTTTTTTAAAATTTCAGTTCCTGAAATCTTCTTGCAATGTATTATCCTAGGAAGACAGGAAAAAGTATACTAATTTGTTATAAATTAAATCTCTAAAATCACAAACTTTAGTCGTTATTAAAGCCTCCCCCACAGTGATCTTCAAAAATGTTTGCTTATTCCCCTAAAGTAACTTTGAAAAATTATGTACCATACCGTAAAATTTAAGATGGCATATACAGGTTTTGTTTTTTTTTTTTTTTGTGAGGAAGACCAGCCCTGAGCTAACATCCGTTGCTAATCCTCCTCTTTTTGCTGAGGAAGACTGGCCCTGAGCTAACATCCATGCCCATCTTCCTCTACTTTATATGGGACGCCCTACGGCGTGGATGACAAGCAGTGCGTCGGCGGGCGCCCGGGATCCGAACTCGCGAACCCCGGGCTGCCAAGCGCGGACTAAAACGCTATGCCACTGGGTGGCCACCAGCATATACAGTTTTTATAGTAAATTTAAATGGTACAAAGGATGTAATTTCATACATATTGTATATGATGGCATTTTAAAATGAATCTGGTATTATCAATCTTTAAATGAATCCAATGGAATATAAACAACATATGGATTTCAAACCCAACAATATTTATTTCAAAGGCGCATATAAAACTTTTTTTTTCACATTTGGAAATTTACGTGGTTTCTTTTTCTTCTTGATCTCAAACTTCCATTCCACTTCTTGCAAAGAATTGTATGCAGATGCACATATATAAAACATAGGAAAAATATGTTTAACTTGAGCTTTTGATCTTTATAGCATGTATTTCTGTAATAAGACATATTAGAAATTTTAGTGTAGTTCTTTTAATTTCCTGAGACCATCAGGTTCTGACTGTTAAATTATTTATAAACTGTTTGTAAACTATTGACATATCATATACTATATTAGTATACTGGTATTAGTTGTACCAGTATACACTTAAAAAAAATGCATACTAACAATTTTGATGAGAAGTTATTACACATAAAAATAAAAATTTATTGAAAAGACATGTCTTAATTAAATATATGAGATTGATTATTCTGAATTATTTCATATATCTGTGGATGACCATTGCTTATTGGCAAAATGAGAGATTATTATCAATTCTTCTATTTTTAAAATTAATTTAATTGCTGTAAATTTTTCATTTAAATAAATAATAGAAATAGTTTTTTATGTTATAGAAATACCAACCAATTATTTGCAATCTTTCTGAGTTATATGCCAAAGTTCACATAATTTTTGTTCATCATATTTAGCTATAAGCTGTTAGCTTAAGTGGATCCCCCTCTAGTTTTGTTGATATTATAAAATTCAAAGTACCTTAGTTTTTTTTTTTTACCAAATTCTTAGAGAAATTCATATCCTAAATCACTGTAAATTACAAGATAAAGCTTTTATCAGGAATTGGCACTTACTGATTTTATCTTATCTGAGATTCTTTAACTTAGAGATATTTTAAGTTAAAATTAGCTGAAACAAGTGTAAAATTGTCTTCTACAAATTGGCAGCTGCACAACTGACATTTTTTTCTCAACTATGATCAAAGACCTATACGTTATGCCAAATTTCAATTTTAATTTTATTTATGATGCTTCTCTTTACCACCCCATCATCTAGAATCTTCCTTAAATCCTCCATTTTTCTCACTCCCTATGCCTGCAGCATCAGCAAATCCTGAGCATTCTGTCTTCAATTTATATTCAGAAACCAACAGCTTCTCTTCCACTCTACTGATAAAACTCAGATCCAGTGACCATCACTTCCTGCCTGGATTACAGCAAAGTTTGTCTAACCAGTCCTTCTGCTTTTGTCTTTGTACCTCTTTGTTTTATGAAGATCACAGGAGTCAGAATGAGACTGTTTAATTCAGAATAAGTCACTCTGCTCAAAATCCTACATTGTCCACCTATCTTACTTAGAGTAAAACTTCAATGGTGTTGTCACCTGTCTTCTCTTCCCCATAGTCTCTCTTTTCAGTGATCCTGACCACCTCAATCTGCGTCAAACACAACAGATGCACCCCATTATTGTTACGTGAGATGTTGTGGAATTTCTGTTTGGTAAAATATTTATTTCAGGTGTTGGTATCAGACCTAGTCAGTGTTATTATTACTCCTGTAATGATGTTGTTCTCTTTCTCTCCCACTCTCCGTCTCGCTCTCTTTCTTTTCATTTTCATTAGTTTAGTGCTGCTACACCTAGATCAGATATCTTTGTATTTATCCTTTTTGGAGTTTGTAGACATTCATAAATATGTATTTTGGTGTCTTTCATCAGTTTGGGGAAATTCTTAGTTATTTTATCTTAAAATATTTCTAGTTTCCTGTTTCCTTTGTATTATCCCTTTGGGACTCCAATTATATGCATGTTAGAGCTTTTCACAATGTCTCAACTGTCTCTCATACTCTTTTCTCTGTATTCCATTCTTTTCTCTCTTTGGGTTTCAATCCGAATACTTTTTCTTACCTCACTCCCAACTTGCTATTCTCTATTCTTCTGCACTTAACCTTCTATTTAATTTATATGTTGAATTCTTAATTATAGTTTAAAAATATTTTTAGCTTAAACTTATTTGATTCTTTTGTATCTACTTGTTTCTTGGAAATTCTCCACCTTTTCCAATTTTTTTTTATAATATCAATACTAGTTATCTTATAGTCCCTGCCTATGGATCTCTTTCTAATGTCCATTTTATTCTTGTCTTTGGAAATTTGATTCTAATTTTTAGCATTTTAACATTTTTGATTGGATGCAAGATGTTTTTCTTTGAAATTTGTAGAACTTTTACAGCCTCAGGAGAAAATTGTTCACAGAATGTAGGCTCATTCATCGAGGTTTCCTCTTCTCTGGGATTTTGGTCCTCAAGTCCCACCTTCTTTGGCATCCCTAAGATACAAACCCTGCCTCCTCAGCCCACGTGAATGTCACTTCTCTTTGGACTCTATTCAAAGAGTTTGTCAAGATCCTCTAGGAAAAACCAGTGGTGAATAAAGTGCTTACAGTCTCTCAGTCTCTCATGGATGGCAGCTGCTCAAGTATTGCCTGTTGTAGCTGCACTTCAATGCCATCAGAGTTTTTTGGGTTTTGTTTGTGTTTTTAAACATGTCTAGATTTATAGGGTTTTTTTGTTGTTTATGTTTTGTTTTGTTTTTTGGTGAGAGGGTAAGTCTGGTAGAATATCTTGGTCAGAACTTGAAGTCTCTCTCTATTTTTATTTGTAAGAAAATGAAGAAAGAACTTTGAGGAATGTACAAGAGTAGACCTTTTTCTGGGGGTGAGGAAGATTGACCCTGAGCTAAATATCTGTGCCAATCTTCCTCCACTTTGTATAGTGAATGCCACCACAGCATGGCTTGATGAGCTTTGTGCAGGTCTCTGCCTGGCATCCAAACCCACAACCTCCAGGCTGCCGAAGCAGTGCCTGTGAACTTAACCACTATGCCTCCAGGCTGGCCCCCAAGAGTAGATATTTTTAACTTGGAATTTCCTTGGAACAGATCTTCATGAAAAGGGACAGCTGGAAACCAATGAGGCCTCTCACATTGGTTAAAAAAAGTGCGTATGCAATTAAAAATTTTTATTTTTAGAGGATCCATAGCCTATATCATTTAGTATGGTATACTCTAGTCTTGATTTCTGCATTTCAATGAAATTAGACTTTAGATACTGAATATTTATTTAATAATTTGCATGTATAGCATATAGGAATACTTTAACAATAGTTTTTTATTTAGTAATAAAAGGATTAGACAAGATACTTCAATACAAATGGAACAAATATATTATAGGTAGGGGAAAAGAATGCTGACATATCAGATAGACAAAGTCAGACTTTAAAAAAGTATTTAATACTCTATTTTAAGCTTGAAGAAGAGTGGTAAATACATTTTCACATCAGAATCATTCTTTGAAAGTATATATAATTATGTGAACAAATCATTTAAAAATAAAGATGTAATAAATCAGTTATAGGGAGTGTTATTTTAGTTATTTAAACCATAGATCTTGTGATTATTTTATGATCTAGAGCATTACATGCTATCATTTAACATTATACAGCATCTATGTAACACATGAGGACTATGTTGCTTGGAAAATTAATGATAGTGTTCTTTATTTCTAGGCCAATTCAGTTACACTTACAATTTTTTAAACTTTTATTAAAGTGCAGAAAGCAAAAAAAAAATTCTATGAAAACTGATAAAAGGACTTTCAAATGACAAGAAAATCATTTTCATCACACTCACTAATTTTTTCCAAGAAGTCTGACAAGTTGCATAAGCGTAATTTTATTTTACAAAGGCATATGCCTCATCCTAGCTAGCTTGTGTTTGCCCAGAAGCTATAATAATAAAACCTCAATTAAATATCTTTCTTCAATTTCTCTGATTAAATATCTTAGTGCTCTAATGTTTTATTAATATTTTATGTTTTCTGAAAGTACTCTATTTATAAATTTGTTTGGTTTAGAGTATATTGTGCTAAACAACATTTTGACTTTTAACGCAGTCAGATAAGCCAAAAGTTGCAGTGAATATTTACAATAAACTGAAGTTTTACTGTATTGATTAATAATACAATTATAATTGAAACAAATATTCACTAAAGAAAATAGATCCAGTATTTGTGGTAAAATAAAATTTTGAAGCAGAACGGATAAAATATATGGCACATATGACTTCTACCCTATGGAAGTTAAAAAAGGCATTTTCATAATTATAACTATAGAATGTACCTAAGGAAAATAATATTGAATTCTTTACAGAAAAAACAAAAAATAGTATTTTCTCTAGAATGAACACCAACAATATCAACAAGAAAAAATCTATCTGGAAGAACCAGAAGTGGAAAAGCTCTGTATTCATAAAGATTAAAAGGAAGAAAAAGAACACAAATATTATACATTTATGTATGTCAAAACATCTCATAACCTAACTTCAGATACGGGTTCAAGATTCAGAAGCTGTCTATAGTCTTGGGTCTCTCTTCTACCCCAAATCTAAGAATATAGAACAAATTCATGAACAGTTCTGAGATATCAGAAGAATGTCTAGAAGTTAAGAGAAATCACAGAAAGGCTAAGGACAGATTTAATTGGCTTTAATGAGGAATTCAAAGCCTGAGGTAGGGTAAGAAAGGATTGCTATAATTGTTCATGGAACAGGAGGACTCCCGGGGCCATTTTCAGGTGAGTGTTTGTGAGTACCCAAGAAGGAAGAACAGATGGATTTGTTATTTTCTGTTCTACTTATGAGAAAATCTAGTCAGCAGAGATGTTTGTTCCCAGCTGAGACATGAGAATTGGTCTGCTTGGGTTAGGGAGACAAAGTGAGGTGGATGACTGTCTACAGCCCAGAGGAATGGAGATAACCCACAAATGTAGCCACTGGCAAAATCTTCTCAGCGACTCATTCCCAACGCGGCCCCCCAATCACTAGGAGCAAGTGTAAGTAGATGGTATAAGATAGGATACTTATTTATAGAATGGCGAATGGGGGAATCTCGAATTCTTAAAAAGAGTCTCTATTCTTCTTCACAGGTAAATTTATACAGCATCTTTTGGAATTGCATTATGTTGTAGCTGGAAAAATAGTGAAGGCAAACTAGCTCTACTATACTCATACACTTTGCTTGTAGTCAGAAAACACTTGCCCTTAGTGATCCCATGAGTTACCACAATGGACGCAGACAATAACTGAATTATTCGGACAGTGCATATGATGAGCTGGCAGTCTCTAGGCCCTTAACTGCACCCACTACCACTAGCCTTTCAGGACAGACATACAATTCAAAATTCTACCATTATCCTGAGGGTCAGGTGCCTACCATCATTTCTATTAACAATGTCTGTATCATTCGTGAGTCCTAATTTCAAGAAACAAAAATCATATCTGCCTAATCTGCACACTACAAATTTGATTTAAATAGACTAAATCTGTAGGAATCCCTGCCGGGGCCAGAAAACCAGTCTTGGAGACTGGACAGGCAGGAAAAAAATGTTCACACCCTGCCTCAGGACCATCAGAGGGTCTTGCTGCTGCCACCCCGGAACAAGGACAATCCACCTTGCTCCAACAAAATTCTCAATGCTGAAAAATTGAGTGACTATGAAAATTGTGTGTTGCTGTCTCAATTGCTTGCTTTCCTCCACTGAAAAATATTCATATCGTCCCTCTGCTTTGGAGGTCTTTACTTTTACCTTTTCTTCCTCCCCCTCCTCCCTCCTCATTTATTTTTTCAGCAATAACTTCTGATTCAGAGTCTAAGCAACCACTCTTGATTGCCCAAGTCACAGATTCAAAGATGGCACAAAACGTATGTATTTGACCTTTACCATTTCTATATTGACAGGTGGGATCTGTCTTAAAAGAGGATTCCCCAAACACAGGCTTAGGATAGATATATTGTGTAGCTAACTGTAAGGATGGATATCTACTCTGTCTGTAGTTACACTTCTTGGTATGACCCCTAAAGAAATGCCATAATATGAACCAAGCTCTATTGGATATTCATTGCAGCATTACTTGTAATAAAACACACACAAAAAAATTTTAAAGTAAGAAAAATGAGAGAGGAAAGGAAACAAATTAAGTGATCACCAATAGAGGATCATGAAATAAATTTTGATACAGCTGTACTATGGACTAGTGTGTGGCAACTCAGATTGGTCCCGTGATGGATTGACCAAACTTTGCTAGAATAACAACTAGGTTTCTGAATATAATATATACATTATACATGTAGTTTTCAAGTAAAAAAGTACAGGTCTCTACTACACAGTTCACTTCCTTGTTAACACATAAGGAAAAGAAAAGCAATTAGAAAGAGGAAAATAACTGTAATATTTTTGTACAGTATGGAGTAGAGCTAAGTCAATAAAATTTTTCTGTAAAGAGCTGGATAATAAATATTTTATGTTCTGTTAGACAAATGGTCTCTGGTCACAACTACTGAAGTTTTGTAGTGAGAAAGCAACCACAGACAATACATAAATGAATAAACGTGACTTTGTTCCAGTAATACTTTACGTAAGTAGGTGGCTGGCAGGATTTGGTCCACGGACCATGGTTTTCTGACCTCTGAAGTAGAGCATCAAGCAAAATACTGCAGGCTATACCACCAGGCAATTTTACTCAATTGAAGGGAAAACTATGTCTCTATTTTAATTAAAAATACCTTTATGAGGAAATTGATACATAGAGATCAATAGTACATATAGCGGTTATATGCCTGAAATGATGTTCACCAAATGTGAAGAGAAATAATTTCAGTTTGTGGGGTTACAGCTTTTATTTTTTCTTTGTATTTTTCTATAATTCAACAGTTTTTACTTTTTGAGGGTTGTTTTTGGTTTTTCCCCCATGAACTTATATTAGTTTTATAAATCAGCATGTTTATCTCTTTAAAAATATGATCTAATGTTTATTATTTTTACCTAAATTGAATGGCAAATACTGGAATCAATAGCTTATGTAGGTTCTGGTTGCTATGGATTAAATATTTTTTCTTCTTTATATCTGCTAGAATTATAAAATAAACACCTTGAAAAGGCTCCTTGGTATGAAGCCACGCTACTCTAAGTATTTTTCTGTTTTAGTCAAATAAATTGTCATGCTTCTTTGTATATAATAAAGAAATAATAAACATGAGGAGTTGGTATTGGAGGGAAAAAAAGAAAGACAATAGTAATTTCCAATTAGCGTGGACATTTTGTTAAAATATATAATTTTAAATTGAAATATGTAGAATGTATTGTTAAGATGAACGTGTGCGTGACAAACAAGCCAAGTGATACAAGAATGGGTTTATCCTTATTTTTTTCCTTACAAAGTTATTTTCCCAAGATCTGGAGGCTAAAGTTCTTTTTCAAGGCTATGTAAATTACTGACATTTTCTGATTCAAAATATATATTTAAATGCAAAAGCATTTACTGAATCCATGCAATGAGTTGATTGTGCAGTTCGTGGATCAGTCTAGCCAGAATCATGGCAGTGAAAAAAATCTTAATTGTGTTTTGAGATTAAATTTTTAGTTCATCAAATCTTGACTTTGATATGAAAATTAAATAAGTATTTTCCACAAAAATATCTCTAAAGGCAATATAATAGTAGAGTATACTGTTTTATAAATAATAAAAAATAGTAAAGTAAATATAAATAGTAAAGTAAAATATGTTCTCACTGGAATGCTTTATGATTATTATTTGTTGTAATATAATATGGTATTTTCCTATCATCAGCAAGGCTGTGTTTTTATTTCTTTTTTGGAGTCATCATCCTGGATGGCACTGATCTCTGCCTCTGGTGACAAGAGGTATTTATTTAGCAGCCAGTATTTTGAGACTTGTTGAGGCTTTGAAAGAGCGAGAATATCATCATCAATCTTTGGAGGAAATGTGAAGTTTGTGCACTGTGCTATGCAGCTCTCTATTCTGCGCCACACCACCTGGTTTTTGATATCTTTCTTTAGAAAGCAGAAAAGGACATTTACTATAATCATTGTTTTTACTACAAAACAAGGATAGCGTGTGTAACAATACAAAGTAACTTAGTTTACAAAGTTAACAGACATGAAATATTTTAAATAGAGCACTTCCTGTGACAATTAAGTTATTTTGATACCTATACCCACAAAGTCCAAAGTAGTCCCCTCATTCTTTCCCTTTCACAACAGAAATGTTGTAGAATTAGAAATCAACATAATTTGCAGCTCTTAGATGTGGAAAGAGAAGGAATATTCAAAGCAATTGTTAAAATAAGTAGTTGAACAAATTTATTTTCATTTGTTTTATTTATCACATTTCTCTAAGAAATTAGTAAAGAAAAGTCACATACAGTCTAATGATAACTAATGTACCAATTAAGGAATCATGTTAAATTTAACATTCAAGGAAAATAAAATATACATTGTGTAATGGCACAACACTAAGTTTAATTCTGACTCACATAAAGTAAGAATATGGGTGTTTCTAATTGGCAGGAAAAGTAATAATTCACAGACCCTGGGTCTTTTCATCTTATGGATCTGTTGTCTTTAGTATATGGTTTTAATGGTTCCTTGTGGTGGTTATTTTTATGTGTCAACTTGAAAGGGACACAGGGTGCCCAGATTAAACATTGTTTCTGGGTATGTCTAGGAAGGTGTTTCTGGATGAGATTAGCATTTGAATTGGTGGGCTCAGTAAAGTAGACTGCCCTCGCTAATGTGGTTGGGCATCATCCAGTCTGTTGAGAGCCTGAATAAAACAAAAGGTGGTGGAGGGAGGAGTTCATCTCATTTTTCCTGCCTCACTGGTTGAGCTGGACATCTCATCTCATCTTTTCCTGCTTGCAGACCGGGATTCACATCATCACCTCCCCTGGTTTTCCCAGGTCTTCAGACTTGGACTGAATTACACCACTGGCTTTCCTGGGCCTCCAGCTTGCAGAGGAAGATTGTGGCTCTTCCCAGCCTCCAAAATTGTGTGAGCCAATTCCTCATAATAAATGTCTCTCTTTCTCTCTTTCCATATAGAATATATGCATATAAACAGAACTAATAGCATGTATATGCATGCTATTGGTTCATTTTCTCTGGAGAGTCCTTACAAATACCCTGTTCTACTCATATTTATTAGTCAATCGGAGGGGGAAAGGGCATGGCAGAGACTGTGTTGTGTGGGGAATGTTATTTCTCAGAGGGAACTGGTTTCAGTTCCCATTGCTTCTGCTTCCTCCCCCTTCTCAAGGACTATCACTTGGCCACAACTTACTGTATGAGGTTGGAAAATGAAGTCCAGCTGTCTGTGAAGAAGAGAAAATGCGCTTGGTGAACAGCTGGCCAGTCTCTGCCACATAGAATTTAGCATTTAAATAGTGACTATAATTTGAGCACCTTTAAAGAGCAGTCTTTATACAATTAAAATTATTGGAATGACAACTTTAAAATCTATAATTTTATATTTTGATATTGTAATTCAAAAAAGAGTGTGGATTATTAGTTAGAACATAGACCTAGATATCATTCCCCTTTCTTATTAGTACATGAATTACGACATTAAACACAATTTCAGAGTAAATTGAACTCAGTGAATGCTTTTATCAAAAAATTTTTTTTTGGTTTTCCCTTAATCTAGCTTTCTCAATATTCCATGTTCTGATTTGGTTTTGTGAATGCTGCAATAATGGCTTAAATTATAACAGCATAATTTCAGTTTTGTGAGGTGAAAGTGAACATTTATGTAATGACACCAGTCCTTGAACATATTTCTATTTTTTAATTAACCAGCATCGCTGCTTTTGTTCAAAGAACTGTGACCAATTCAGTTGATTATGGAGAAGTGTCATGAAGGCAGTTGAAGTCTAGAGTCTTTATCATAATATGAAACTTTAACCTCAGGCTGTTCAAGCCAACATGAAAAAAGAAACAAACAAATAAAAGACAAGCATCTGATACTATGCACTAAGCAATATTAGCTCAGATATTGATGAGATGTCAAGGAGAATGGACATAGTCCCAGAGACTTGGATAATACCACTTTATTGTTTGATTCTATACTGGAGGTATTCTGAGACTCACAGAGGGATTGTTCTGTCAATCTTCTAGCAATTTCTATTATTGCAATGATAGAAAAGCCTTGCTCTAGTGGCAGAGGAGATAAACCAGTGAGCTAGTGTGTCTCAGTGCAATCTAATAATCATACACAATCCTGTGTACATCCCACTCAAACTTAGTAACAAGTTCTACTGACGCTGCCTCCGTCTGTGCTGAACAAAATGTTTCTTCAAACTCCAAGGGAAAATAAGTTTTCTACCCCATTGTATCTCATGTTCTTTTCTCATATTATACATGGATAAATTAGAGGAAAAGGGAAAGAGAAGGCAAAGAAAAATGTGTGTGTTTAAATAAATATATGCAAATATATAACATATGTATATAATATCTGTGTGTGTGTATATATATATATATGTATTTTTCACAAAGCTTGTAATCAGCTGATCAGTAAATATTTAATGAATGCCTTCTCTGAGCTAGCAAACAATATGAACCCTAGCAAAGTCCGTGGTCTCGAGGAGCTTATATTCTACTGAAGGGAATTATCAGTCAACAGCCCAAGTCCAGACATGACTAAGTGTCTTGAAGAGAATAACATAGGATATAGGAGAACTGTGAGCAGGTGGGGTTTGAGCAGATAACCTGGACGCTGACGCTCTGTCCTTGAGTCAATGCTTTCCACAATCAAGAAGCTGATTTTCGGGGCCGCCCGGTGGCGCAGCGGTTTAGTCCGCGCTTGGCAGCCCAGGGTTCGCGAGTTCGGATCCCAGGCGCCCGCCGACGCACTGCCTGTCAGCCATGCCGTGGCGGCGTCCCATATAAAGTGGAGGAAGATGGGCACGATGTTAGCCCAGGGCCAGTCTTCCTCAGCAAAAAGGGGAGGATTGGCGACAGATGTTAGCTCAGGGCTGGTCTTCCCACAAAAAAAAAAAAAAAAAAAAAATAGAAGAAGAAGCTGATTTTCTTTTTGGCTATTCTCTAGAAGAGATCGAATGACTTAGAAATTGATACAGTTTAATCAAGGTAGCTAACTGGTGCCTGTGGGAGATATAGAAAATAAGACTGTGCTCCTATAACAATCTACATAGTTAGGAAAATATAAGTGAGTGCTCTCAAAATAGTTGTTGGGACCTCTTTCTGGTTCTTAGAAACGGACAACTGGCATAACCACCTCCCCATCCTACCTGGTCGGTCAGAGTAGCTCACTCTGTCAACTCCCTTCCACCACCAATTTCCCTCTGTGTCTTACTTCCTGACACTCCCTCCATCGTTGTTCTTCACCATTATTTCTTTATCCCTTTCTGGGCCCTCCTGGCTCTTTCCACATACATTTCCATTCTCAGCATCCTCTCTCTTCTGCACCTAATGCTAAACTTTCATGGAAAAATCAGTTCTCAGAGAAAACCCACAGGAGGTAACATTAGGTTTTTCCTTTTTCTTTCTCAAAATATGGAAATCTACCTACCTTGACTCTCAATCTCCTGGCCCTGAAGCAGGTTGGATTTTTGAAAAAAATAAAACACAAAAACAAAAAGGAAAGAGAGAAGATTTTGGTGCATAAAATGATGGGGATGGGTACGTTAGAGATGCAGGGGAGTTTGGGGGCCCTCCCTGTGATCCCAGCACAAAGATCCCAGGGCTAAGAGATCACGTCTACACAACTCACCAGGTGCAGACTGTCTGATAATGATGTACCTATGTGTCAGTGATGGGAATTCTAGGTCAGGGTGATGATGAACATCTGTCACCTTTCCCACTTCCACAAACCTTGAAATCCATCCAGAAATCACATATCATGTTCCTAATCAGAGCCTCATGACACAGTGCCTCCCAGGAGGGGAATCCTTGGGCAGACACAAGGATGCAATTTGTAGTGCAGATATTGCAAAACCAGCTCAGCTAGTGGGAAATACTGACTCTCACTCGTGAGGTAGTTATGATAATGTCCATGTTGCAGACAAGGAAAATGAGGTTTTATGGGATAAAATATCTTTTTCAGCCATTTAAGTCCAAGATCTAGAATACTGAACTCAAATCCCGTGAGTAAAAATCCCACGTGTTCTTTACAGCAATATAATCTAATCTTTGAGTCAAACTGTCCTAGCTTTAAATCCTGGCTTTATCACTTACTAGTTATTGATTACGGGCAAGAAACTGAACCCTTCAATGTCTCAGTTTCCTCACTTATGTATAAGGAACAATAAAATTCACCTTAAAAATGTCTTGTGGGAGGCTGGCCTGGTGGGGGAGGTTAATTTCACGTGTTCTGTTTTGGCGTCCCGGGGTTCACGGGCTCGGATCCTAGGCATGGACCTACTCACTGCTCATCAAGCCATGCTGAGGTGGCATCCCACATAGAAGAACTAGAAGGACCCACAACTAGGATATACAACTATGTACTGGGGGCTTTGGGGAGGAAAAAAAAAAGAGGAAGATTAGCGATAGATGTTAGCTCAGGGCCAATCTTAAAAAAAAAATTTTTTTGTGGGAATTTGAGAAGTAAGGTGATTGATAACACATGTAAACTCCTTGGCATATATAATAGCAGTAAAAGTCACATTATAATAACATTATTAATTAACAATTAATAACAATAACATTAATTATATTAATGTTACTAAAATTATAATGTTAATGTTAGTAATATTATTATTCTCTCCATTGTTATATGAATTGAGTGTCTGGATAGCATTTTAATGGGAAAAACTACCAATCAATAGTTGTCAATAGCTTGCTAACAGAATCTAGACACATGCAGGAATGGCCCTTCCAAGTTCCATAAAAAACAAGTTAATTGGCTATCTTTTGCTGTATAACTGAGTAGATTAAATTAACAATTATTTATAGTAGCTCATGAATCTGCGGTCAGCTGGGTGGACTGGGGGCTTCTTCAGGATGGGCCTGTCTCTTTTTAGCGAGGCTCACTCTGTCACTTATACAGGACTTGGGGCTCTGCTTGGCTGGGGCACCTTCTCTAGGGAAGCTGTGCTTTACATGTGTCTCCTCCTCTTCCGGGACCAGCCAGCCAGCATGAGCATGTCCTTTTTGTGACAGTGGCAGGAGTGCAAAAGAGTACATCAAATGGCGCAGGTGCATTTTCAAATCTCTGCTTGCATCACAGCTGCTGATGTCTTATTGCTCGCAGCATGTCACATGGGCAAACTGACTTGACAGCCGTGGACAGATTCTTTGTCTCTTGAAGGGAGGAGCTATAAAAACAGCGTGAAAGAGCGTGGACACAAGGAAAGTTGAATAATCTACCACAAAGAGTAAGCATTCTCTTAGGAAAAAGGTACAAGAAAACCCCATTTTTATGGTTTAAGGATGGATTTTCTCCTTGATAGAAAAGTTCAGTGTATTGTGGAGTATGTGCTGTGTGACCTTGGGAAAATTATTTCACCTTTCTAGTTCAGTAAAATGGAATAATAAGACCTATCACATAGAGTTTCTTTGAGGATTGAACAAGATAATCCTTAAAACATGCTTAAAACAAGGGCTGGCATATAGTAAGTGATTAATAAATGTTTGCTGCTATTTGTACCTGGTCATTGAGAGAGAAAATAATTTTATATAAAGATCTAAGAGGAATTTAAGACTCTAAACTCTTTGTTGTAAGTCTTGAAATAGGGTAGTGTACATTTTATAACCTTTTTTTCTGATTATTTTGCTGTTCTGGTCTGTGCATTTCCAAATAAATTTTGGAGTCAGCTTATCAAAATCTGCCAAAAACCTGATGGAATTTTGAATGATATTGTGTTGAATTTGCCAATCATTTCAAAAAAATAAACATGTTACAACACTGCATCTTTCAATACATGACTATGGTATATCTCGGTAATTATTTAGGTCTTTAATTTCTCTCTGTGATGCTCTGAAGTTTTCCATGTAGAAATCTTGCACATATTTTGTTCCATCCTTGAATATTTTATATACTTTGATGCCATTATAAGTGGAATTATTTTTGTTTTATTTCTCAATTGTTAATTTTAACTATATAGAAATTAAATGACTATATTTTAAAACCTGCTATACTCATTTAAAACCTGTTATACTGTGTATTTTAAAACATGCTATACTCATTTCAAAGAGATCTTTTGTAGATTCCTTAAAATTGTCTATGAACAGAATCAGGCTGGGCAAATGACAGTTTTAACTTTATTCCAAATTGGTGTGAATTTTATTTCTTTGAATTGTTGAAAGGACTAGGATCTCTATCACAATGTAGTATAGAGTGGGGAAACTGACCATTTTTGCTTTGGGCCAAATCTTTGGGTAGGAAATTCAGTCTTTCACTGTTTAGTGACGATACCTGTAGTTTTTCATAGATGCCTTTATCGATTGAGAAGTTTCCTCTTACCAGTAGTTTACTGTGAGTTTTTATCATAAACAGGTTATGAATTTTCAAATGCCATTTATGCGTCTATTAAAAGTATCACTTGATATTTCTCCTTTTCTCTTTAATACAGTAAATTACCATAGATTTATTTTGAATAAAAAGAAAACTTTGCATTCCATGAATCCACTCCTTTTCTCATGATGCATTATTCTCTTTATAATTAATGGACCCTATTTACTATCATATTGTTAAGGCTTTTGGGCATCTATGTTCATGAGTGATATTGGTTTACAGATTTATTTTTCTTTTTAAGGCACTGTTTGGTATTGGTATCAGGGACACATTGGTCTCATACAGTAAATTGGGAAAGTTCCCTCTTTCTGCATTTCTGATTAATTTTATACAGAATTTGTATTGCTTCTTCCATATATGTGTGATAGAATAAATCAATAACTTTACATGACTATAGAGTTGTGTTTGTGGGAAAGTTTTAAATTACCACAAGAATGTATTCAGTAGACATAGGACTGATCAGATTTTTAAATTTCTTTTTATGTCAGTTTTGGTAATTTTTGTCTTTTCAGATATTTGTCAATTTTAGCCAAGTTTGCAAATAGATTGGCATAGAGTTGTGCACAATGTTGCTTTATTATCCTTTGATGTCTTTGGAATCTCTGTTAATGACCTACATTCAATCCTGATATTGAGAATTCCATTCTATTTTCTTCAGACTTCCAGTTTTTTCCATTGGGAAGTCAGTTATTGATTGAATGTTTCTACTTTGAATGTCATCCACCTCAATCACTGTCTAATTTTAAGATTTATATTTGTCTTTTTTTATAGTTGTTATTATGAACTTACGAGGCATAGTTTTACCTTTATTTGCTTGGGATTTATAGTGCTTTTTGAATCCGTAGTTTAAAAAATTTCATAACTTTTGCATATGTCTTAGCTATTATATATTAAAATGTTGCTTCTGTCCCATTGTCTAAGTCTTATTTCTTTGATTCCAACTAAATGTCTTCCATGAATCTTACCTCTTTCTGCTTTGTCTACCTCCTTGTTCTTCTTTACTCATTCTAGAATTTTTCCTAACCTATGTTCCATTTCCCCAATTGTATCTTAATTTGTCTTATATGTTGTTAAAACCACCATTGAAATTTTAATTTTATGTTTTTATTAAGAGAATTTCTTTTTTATTAAATTGCATATTTTTTTCATTGCTATGTTCTTATCATAAATTTTGGTCCAAATTGCCTAGATCACCATTGCCAGATCTAGAAGGCCAAAATTATTTTATATTGACAACAATTCATATTTTCATTGCTTGAATTATCTCATCATATACTAGCTAGAAAATTATGAAATAAATCATTCTGCTACTGTTCTCGCTCTTATTCAAATCTCGTCAACATTTCAATGACTATAATTTAAATTTACAAATAGACTCTTAATGGAAGAAGTAATGAGCAAAAGACTTGTTAAACCAGTTTATTTTTTATATAGATTTAATAAGTTAGTGCGATCTAGCTTATATGTCAATTTCTTATATGCTGGATGACTGTGGGAGAGTTTTCTTGGTTTCAGTCAACTGAGACCTATAAAAAGAGATGTTTCCTTCTTTGCTGCCCTAATAACAGATTTTGTTCTATAGTGACTATTTTAAGAAAATATCTATTCTCTGGAGGCTTTTTCAAGATCAGGCAACTAGCCTTCCTAAGAAATACTTCATCACTGTATAACCTGTCAGCCATCAATAGGTGTATTAGAGGTTAATTTCACATTCATTTGAGAGAAGTTACTTTGTGAAGTGATTCTTAAGTATATTTAAAATGCTCTGATGTATTTTTCTTTCACATATCACATGATCAAAATTACTGTTGATGAAATCATCATTGCGTGGTATAGATGACCCTCCCTACAGAGTCAGGAATAATGTTGACCAGTTATTTGAATGAGGAATTTACCTACCACTATAATCAAGATAAATGGAATCACTGTCACAAAAGAAGGAAGGTGTTAATCCAATTTCCAGCTTAACTGACAAATTAATAACATATAAACATATTTTAAGATAGAAGACACACTTCCACATTTTGACAAATTAAATAAGGAGAGAGAGCAGCCAACCCTTTGCATTACAAAATTGGTAGGATAAAAAGTGACAATGAGACGGAGGGTCATTAGAATCTAACAAGATAAAAATTGAGAGATAAATGTGTTGCTTTTAAGCACAGAAAACAATAAGAGAAAATAATTTAGAAGCAACCATATAAAATAATAAACACCAATGATGTTTTGCATTAAAGGAGTAACTTGATGGTCAACAACACTAATGTAATCTAAACTGAAATAATATTAAGATTGTAGGTAGTGAAGCCAATCTAATTCTTAATGTATTGATTAGAAGCACCAAAAGAATTGTGCTTCATTTTGGAATTCTTATTTTAAGAAATCCATAGATGAGTCATCTTATTTTCATAGGAGTTTCATTTGGATGAAGAGAAAGCTAGAAAATGAATCATATCATATAAGGAATTTTAGAAGGAAGTGTGAATTTTCGCTTAAATAAGAGATAAGAATTTGAAGGTCTGCCATGCAGAACAGGGGTTTGGGCTTATTATAACGAAGAAGATACTGACAAGGTTGTCTAAAAATGGAATTATTTTCTGCCACTAAAGTTGTTCAAGAAGAAGCTGAAATAACTTTAGAGAGAATTTTAAAGAGAAGATTTAAGTATCTGATGAGATATTCCAATACCTTTAAGGTTCCTTCCAATCAGGAGATATTCTGACTTTGTGAAAACAAACTACCAAATTAACTGTTGTCATCATAAACTCTCCATCTGTTCTCTTTTCTCCTGTGCTCAGTGGTATTTCTATTTATCATACCCCTTATATTTCTCATATTCCTTACATAATTTTTCATGTCTTATAAATGTCCAATTCATGACTCAGATTAGTCTAAATTGACCTTATCTTCATGGCTTCATGTTAGAATCAAGTTTTTTCAAAACCGGTCCTCTGAAACTTCTTCAAGCTGAAAACACCCCTTGTTAGCTCGGAGAGGGTGGAGATGCCGTCTTCAGTTACTACTGGTATTAGTTTCCTAGGGATGCCATAACAAATTATCACAAGCAACAGAAATCTATTCTCTCACAGTTCTGGAGTCTAAAAGACTGAAATCAAGGTGTCAGGAGGGCCATGCTCCCTCAGGAAACTTGGAGAGAATCACTCCTTGCTTCTTCCAGCTTCTGGTGGCCCCAGGCATGCCTCTGCTTATGGCTGCATAGCTCCAATCTCTGCCTCTGTCTTCTCATTGCTTTCTTACCCCCGTGTGTCCTTTTCTTATAAGGACACTCTTGCCCCTGTGTGTCCTTTTCTTATAAGGACACTCTCAATGCATTTAAGGCTCATCGTAATCCATTATGATTTTATCTCAATTCTTACCTTAATTACATCTGCGAAAGTCCTATTTCCAAATAAGGTCACATTCTGAGGTTCTATGTGAATGACTTTCTGGGGACACTATTCAATCCATAGACCCCATTCCATTATTATTACTCTACTGACACAAGGAACACCTATGCTTTACACATCAGTGGGGGGCATCAGTTTTTTTTGGTCCTCTCCTATGACGGATATCAAGCATCTTTACTGAAGAAACAGTATATGACTTGTAACTCATTTTCATGAAACAGAAGCAGAGTCTGTGGGCTATGAGTTCCTTTCAGAGACTTGCCTGCAGTAATATGATAAAATTAGTTTCAGAAAATATTTTGTAAAAACTTAGCAAAGCCACTCTCATGTATGCGCATTTAAAAGTAAACCATTTAAAGCATTAAAAAGAATCTCTATAACTCACTTAATAGTACCTTTGGAAGCAATGTTTTCATAGTTTCTTACCAGAATACAGATTTTCTTTCCAACCTAGATGATCTAATTTTAGCTTATTGATCTCAGAAGTTCAATCTAAGATCATTGAATTTCACACAGAGCCTATAGATATATGATATCAGAACAGTTACAGAAAGAAGCTGCTTGAAACAAATGACAAACAAATCAAATTATTTTAAGATTTGTCTTTAGCACTGCTAATGACATGTATCATAAGCACCTTAAATTATTTTTGTTTTACCTTAAGAGGAGAAATGTTGATCTAATTATAGTTAATTCTCAGAAGCCACACGTGGCATGTTTAAATAGTTACGGGGGACTAATACTTTATTTTTAATCTGTAATCATCTTAACAACACTTTATAGAACACTAAGTAATTGCATTTTAGAGCTCTGTTCCTTTAGACATTTTCCAACTGGTAGAATCTTTTTGTATTACTTATGCATCCAAAATGTCTTTGGGGATTTTAAACTGTAGACTTCTATTCTGCTCTTTGAATAGAAAATATTTTAGTACTTGTAATAACAATAATATCTTAGAAAGTTAATTCAGGAAATGTAATTAAAGAACCTGTATCTAAACCGTGAATCAAACAGTAAACCGGAAACTGAAATAAAGCAACGCTAATTGTGCCCTCAAAATAAATGGGACAACAGGGGACCAATTTTGTGTTGATGGTGCTTTTGAAGAATGCCTGGGCTCAGAGGTGGTGGGTTTGGTCTGTGGCGAGGAGGTGGGGGTGAGGGCGTTCACTGGGGACATTACCTGGAGATTAGCTAGCGATCCCTTCTAAATAAGGTCTGGCTCATCTACTCTTCCAAATGAAAGTATTCCTCCCAAACGAGTCTTTTAGTCCCTGTTGGGATATATTTCTTTCCATATGCAACCTTCTTTTCCTTTTTCAACAAATAGAAGGGAAAGACTGAGGGAGAGTTCCCCCACACAGGGCTTTGCACTATATGTTAAGATAGTGGTTGACATAATAATTCTTTTGCTTCACTCTTACAAACAAGTTTTGGTCAAAAATGAGGACGAAATAAATTTCAACCCTTTAGGAAATCAATGATATGTAGCTATTTTAGAGACAGAATTTCAAGTGCTAGTGAGGAAGCTTAGGGATTGCAAATTTAGTCTTTGATTTATGTAGTTTAAATTTAAATAAGACTAAAAATTCTTTTATCTCTGTTTTTTAATATCTCTTTATATCTCTTGAGAAATGAAAAATGACAGCACATTAACTGCGTTTTAATTACTTTTTGAAACCCTGATGAAGCATGGTACTTTTAAAACTCTTGCCTAACGTTAGCTTGTAGACTAAGATGATTAAATATTGTGTCACGAGATATGAGTACTATTATTTCCTGCCCCCGGTCTCTCACACTAAAGCTTTTCTTAATGAGCACCTAATAACCTTCAGGCTGCCCTGTTCTTCTTCTGGAACTAACGAGAGGAGAGCAAGTTAGAATATTAATGGGCCTAGTGCCAACATATAACATGATTTTGAAATGTTTATTTCTGCTTGATGCCTGAGATTAGGAGTACCAGCTGACAGTCACTTCTCGGAACAGAGCTACAGAGTAGACAGGCCCCCTGCAAAGCTCACCCTTATCCAGGGCTTTTGAGCCCTGAAGTGTCCCTCCCTCTCCCATTAATGAGTGTGGAGCATGGGCAACTGCCCTGTAGCCCCACCTTTTGACAATGTCTTGCTTGTCTGTCTTACTTAAATAATTAAAACAAAATAAACATTTAGCTTCTGTAAAGAAGATTCCATAGATGGAAACCACTGATGGATAAAATAGCTTGTGGTTGCTATTTGTTGGAAAGAATGAAAATTTCATGCAGATGCATTGAGAAAGAAGCCAAACATTACAGATACTTAACTCATCTTGAGGTTTGTTATATCCATGAAATTGATTTGGAGTATAACAAAAACACATTATTTTGTTAATGACAGGTATTTTCAAAAGCAGATAGAGCATTAACTAATGTCAAAAACAAAATAAAAGAATCTACAAAAGAAATCTGAAGGTTGCATTTTGCAAGTAGACTAATGCTGTAATCAAGTGCAGTGGAACTTTTATTTCATAGAAATATAATGGATGGGAAATTAACACATTACCTGGAAGGAAGATGCTTTGCTAAGATAATTCTTACTTTGTTACTACAGTGAGGAATTAGGATTTCTTTATAAATTTTTTCCAAAAGGATTTCAAATTTATTTCATTAAATAAAAATTCGGAAACTGAATTTAGCGATATCACATTTTCTTCTCAGATAAAATCTATATGAAAAATTCAGTGGCACTGAATTATATTAATTGCTTAGTTATATTAATTAAAGTTAGACATGATTATACAAATGATGGTGGGTTTCCAAACTCATCCTTTATAAAAAGCAAATAATTAGCGTGTACTATTATGTAAAATAATGTTATATGAGACATTTGGAGGAAAACAACTGTGCTACAAAGCGTTAAATAAAGTTTCTCAATATTATGTAAAGACTATAATATGTGTCAGAATAATGTGGCAAAGAGTCTCTGACAAAAACAGACAAATAGACTTATCCCAAGAGGAATAGCAGTGTGTTGCGTATCTTCCGTTCCTTTCCCCCACTTTCCCTATAATCATTATCCTTATCCTGGCCCAGTCCTCATCTCAGTATCTAAATGTATATCATTATGTTAATTGTGCATTTGTTTCTAAGGGCAAATAACCTCTCAGAGCTCATTTCCAATGTAGAGGTGGTTTCTTACACACAGCACACTAGAATTCTACTGAGTACAGGTTAAAAAAAAAAAAACAAACATACTAAGTGGGGCTGGCCCAGGGAGTGGCAAAGTGGTTAAGTTCACAGGCTCCCCTTTGGTGGCCCAGGGTTCGGGGGCCAGATCCCAGGCTTGGATCTACACACCGCTCATCAAGCCATGCTGTGGCAGCATCCCACATACAAAATAGAGGAAGGTTGGCGAAAGGGCCAATCTTCCTCACCAGAAAAAGTAATAATAACCAAAACACATAGTAAGAAAACAAACAGATATGCAATTAAATGTTGTTAAGTCATTGAATGGTTGTCTGCTTTTCTAATATTTCTGTTCTTTCCTTTTGTTGAATCATTTCTATTTTCTAATTCAAAGCTTCAAATGACTCTTTTAAATGCGGATTATAATCAAAGTTATTGGATGCACTGCTCCACATTCATTAGGAACAATTAAAGTATTATATAAAATTAAAATAGGAAAGAAGTAAAAGCAAGTAAAACAAAACAACAACAAAAAAAATAAAAAGACGTTTGGGTCCATAGATAATTATCTGACACAGTCATCAATATAGTGCTGTTGTTTTGTAATGGAAATAAGATAGATACTAGGTTTTAGATACTAGGTTTTAGTAAATACACTGAAGAAGAAATAATTGATAATCTTCCCAATAACCTAAAAGCAAAGTTGTGTACAGGTTTAATTTTTTAAGAATATCTGTGCAGTTTCAATACTGTGGAGTCATTAACATTATTTTTTATGACAGGGGAAGCATATGAACAGGTCAAGTGCATTAAGGGTACTTATACTGAAGTGTCATTATATGTTGCTTAAAACAAAATGATAAAGTTACACTGTACTAAGCCCTTTCTCCTTCTTTGGATGTTTTTTGTTGTTATTATTGTTGTTTACCTTTAATGCTTATGACAAAATTTCAGAAAATTTTTCCCCTACTGGTTAAGTGATATTTGAGTCTATTTTATTTTTCTCACACACTATATCTGACATCTGACATAATCAGATGTTTAGAGTTGTTAAATTTGTAAAGTTAGGACATACTCTTTTTCTTTCAAGCTATAACACATAGTGCAATTTTTTGTCTCATTTGGATATTATTTTTCAATTTAATCTCAACTTACAAAGTTTACTCAAACTCTAGATTTATTCTATGTTGGCTCATATTAAAGGGTCTCATACAGCAATAATTAATTGTGACACTTAAAAATAAAAATAAAAAAGCCATATCACATCTGAAACATGCCAACCAGCCAGAACTAGCCAAGAAAGGCTTGCCAGTTTCCTGACCCTGGGAATAAATTTCTTTGCTTTCGAACTCGCAACAATGGTGTCCATTATGCTTTTTATTGGTCACCATCTCATGAATCCACAAATGCAGCTGCTTTTCCATAGCTTTATCAAACTCTATAGGTGTGAGGTTAGCATCTTTCAGAGCGGCGTCACACACAGATCAGCAAATTTCCTCCTCCTCTTTCTGAATGTACAGTATTGTTGACTTACTAACATTGAACTCACAGCCAAAGGCACTATACCTCATGCCTGAAGGAAACTTATCTAGTCTGTATTATTTTCTCCTTATAGACAACCACAGCCTTCCTGCTCTTCAGAATACTAGAGCGCTTCAGCACTACATTTGGGGGCCATTTTAAACAGAAATCATCAAAGAAAAGCACAAGAGTGTGAAAAACGTGACACTACCTAGCCCGCAAATAGGACACGTCTTTACAACAAGAAGCTGAAACATTAAGAGAGCATCGTCTTGTTTGACTTCAACTGGGAAGGTGTGCATCTCCTGACAAATATTTTGCTGCTCTGTGCATGTCCACAAATGACCACAAAAACCCACAAATATTTGTGTTGAGGTAACAAATTTTAGCGAGCAGGTAAATTCATGAATAATGAGGGTCTACTGGGTTTTGATTAGACTGGAAGTCTAGGCCAAAGGATAATGGTTAAAAAATGAGTCCAGTTGATTTGTTCTCCATAATCAGTGTCATGAATTCATGCCTTATTTTATATTGCTTCATGTAAGACAGTTTTTGTTTTCATAGTCTTTTTAAAATTAATGCAAATATTATGTAAATGAAAATAGTCGAGGATTTAAGATATTTTTTAGACGAAATTATAGCCATATATGCACACTCAAACAACAGCAAGAAAAAATACTGGTATCTTATTTTCATTTTCATACATTAAGGTAATTTACATTTAGCAAAATTTGCATTTTTCAATTTCCATTTCTGAGGGGTTTCGCAAAGTTATATAATCATGTGAACACTTTCACAATCAAGATATAGAAGAGTTCCATCACCAGAAAAACTTTCCTCATGCCCAGTTTTAGTCAACTATCTCCTCCACAGCCCCATCATAGATATGTTTTCTATCTCTTTAGATTTCCCTTTTCTAGAATGTCAAATAAATGGAATCATAAGGTACATAGTCTTTTCGGTCTGACTACCTTCACTTAGTATTATTTATTTGAGATCCATGTGTGTTCTGGCATTTATCAATA
The DNA here is from genome assembly GCA_031878705.1 of Tapirus indicus. Classification (NCBI taxonomy): domain Eukaryota; kingdom Metazoa; phylum Chordata; class Mammalia; order Perissodactyla; family Tapiridae; genus Tapirus; species Tapirus indicus. The sequence continues at coordinate 22,570,173 of CM062939.1, read as the reverse complement.
ATTCAGTCTTTGAAGTTGCTGGGTAGTATTCTATTATGTGGACATACCTCAATTTGCTTATCCATTATGCAGGCAAAGGACATTTGAATTGTTTCCAGTTTGGGGGAATTACAAATAAAGTTTCTATGACCATTCCTACATAAGCTTTTGCACAAACATAAGTTTTTATTTCACTTGGGTAAACACCTACAAGTGAGATTGCTGGATATTCTAGTAAATATATGTTTAACATACCGGGATAAATCCCTCTTGGTCATGGTGTATAATTCTTTTCATACGTTGTTGGATTCAGTTGCTAAGATTTTGTTGAAGATTTTTGCATCTGTGTTCATGATAGACATTCATCTCTAGTTTTCTTTTCTTGTAATGTCATTGTCTGGTTTTGGTATTAGGGTAATGTTGGCCTCATAGAATGAGTTAGGAAGTATTCCTTCTAGTTCTATCCTCTGAAATAGATTGTACAGTATTGGTATAGTTTCCTCCATAAATATGAATGAACCAGTGAACCCATCAGGGCCTGGTGTTTTCTGTTTTGGAAAGTTATTAATTATTGATTCAATTTCTTTAACAGATATAGGCATATTCAGATGGACTATTTCTTCTTGTGTGAGTTTTGGCAGATTGTATCTTTCAAATAATTTGTCCATTTCTTCTAGGTTATCAAATTTACAGGCATAGACTTGTTCATAGTATTCCTTTCTTATTATTTCAATGTCCATGGGATTCTGTAGTTTTCTTCTCTCTAAAAAACTTCTTTTAACTTTTCTTGCAAGGCAGGTCTACTAGGAATATATTTGCTCAATATTTATTTGTCTCAGAAAGTCTTTATTTCTCCTTCACTTTTGAAGGATAATTTCACAGGGTATAGAATTTTAGGTTAGTGGGTATTTTTTATTTCACTCTCTTCTTGCTTGTGTGATTTCTAAGGAGAAGTTAGCATAATTATTTTCTTTGTTCCTCTGTAGGTAACATGTTTCTTGACTCTGGCTTCTTTCAGGACTTTATCTTTTATTTTCTGTAATTTGAAAATGTTAGGCCCAGGTATAGGTTTGTTTTTATTTTTGGCTTTCATCCTGCTTGGCTTTCCATGAGCTCACTAGAACTGTGATTTGTTGTCTGACATTAATTTGGGCAAACTCTCAGTTATTCTTGTTTCAAATATTTCTTCTGGACCTTTCCTTTTCTTCTCCTTCTGGTATTCCCATTATGTGTATGCTACAATTTTTGAGTTGTCCCACACTCCCTAGTTATTCTATTCTGTTTTTTTCTTTCTTCTTCAGTTTTAGAGGTTTCTTTTGATATATCCTCAAGCTCATAGATTCTTTCCTCAGCTGTGTCCAGTCTACTTATAAGCCCATCAAAGATATTCATTTCTGTTACAGTATTTTTGATTTCTAATGTTTCTTTTTGGTTCTTAGGATTTCCATCTTTCTGCTTACATTGCCCATATGTTCTTATGTGCTGTCTACTTTATCCATGAGAGCCCTTAGAGTATTAATTATTGTTGTTCTAAATTTCTGGTCTGATAATCCAACACCCCTGCCATGTCTGGTTCTGTTGCTGGCTCTGTGTTTTCAAATTGTGCTTTTTGTCTTTTGGTATACTAATTTTTCTTGATGGCCGGACGTGATGTGCCAGGTACAAGGAACTGCTGTAAATAGGCCTTTACCAATGTGGTGGTGAGGTGGGGCTGGACCTGAAGCACTCTGTAGTCCTCTGATTAGGTCTCAGTCTTTTTGTGATCCTGTACCTCTCAACAGTGAACTTTACAAATGCTTCTCAGTTTCCTTCCACCCCCCCCCCACCCTCCGTTAGATGGGACTGCATGGCTAGAGTGGTTTGAAGTTGTGTATTTCCCTTCTACCACTTGGAAGGCTAAAACCGGCTGGAGTTGGGAATTTTCCTTCCCCCAAGTCAGTAAAACTGATAAAACCCTAGCGGGTTAGGCCCTGGTTAAAAAGTTTTTCTTGAGGGCAGGCCTTGTTAAAAAGATCAGAGTGCTCTGGAGTATTCCAGAATGGTTCCTTTCCCCTCCCACTGTGGGAAGCATGAAGGAATTGTTCTCCACTATTTACTGTGAGAACCTAGCCGAGCTCCTGGAGGTAAAACACAAACATGTGGGGACAACTAATGGCTGTTTCCCTCTGTAGTTTTTAACACTTAGACTTATCCACACCGAACCTCCAGCAATTCCTCGGTTACAGTTCAGTTTTTCCTACTCCAGCACTGGTTCCCACGGCAGCTTCTGTTCACAGGCCTCTACTCAGGTAAGCTATTACTCCCTGCGTTCACCTGTCTGTCTCTCCAGTCTGGGGCTCTGCAACTTACCCTGGATCCTCACCTCTTTTAAGATCCAAGAAGAGTTTTTGATTTATTAAATTTTTCAGCTTTTTACTCATTGTTAGGAAGAAGTGGTGTCTTCCAAGCTCCTTACATGTGAAACCTGAAAAGGCCCTGGAGATATTTTTAAACTTTATTTTAAGTTGTGTATGTGTGTGTGTGTGTGTCTGTCTGTTTAAGTGTAGTAAGCATAAATTTTGTTTTCTTTCTGTGTCTGATTATTCCAGTTTATGGATATTCATAGGTCTCTTTATATACCCCATGGATGATTGCATGTACTACGTTGTTGACTTGTAACTTTTTTTCTTTTTAATTTTGAGCTGCGCACTCTCTTGGGAAATTATTTTGGAGAATCTTTAAGTTCTAGTTTTAGGATAATTTCCACCATAAATGATTACTCTTTGCTATACCAGGCACCAGGAAGTATTACCTGTCAGGTATTCTATACTTAATTCAAAATTTGTACTTTTAACATCTTGGTTAATAAATTTGGTCTACAAATGCAGGTAAAAATGAGCTTTTTGCTCTAACTTCTCAGATATTCATTCTACCCTCCAGCTTTGCTTAACTGACATGGTAATTTTTACATCAGTTTTCTCGGGGTAGGGACTAGAGGAGATATATTTCAGTTTCATCATGCAGTGAGGGTGTTTCCTTCTGATGTTTCTGCTTTATTTAGAAGGGTCATCCACTTTGTTGTGGGACGGAACTTTGTCTATGTCTCCCATTTTAGACAAAGCCAAAAAAATAAAATTCAACTGTTATAAGACTTGGCAAATGCCATCCAAACAAAACCTGCTTCTCTGAGTTCCTGTTTCACTGAAATTTTAACTTGATATTTTCCTACTTTGATATTTTTTGATATTTTTGATATTTTTGAGGATACTTTTGGCAGTTCATTCTGTCTCTTTTGATTTTTGGTTAGAGGTTCAGAGTGGATAGCTGAAAAATCATGCTACTAGAAATGGACTCCTTTCCAAAGATTTCAGTTGCCTTCTTTCTTTAGCTTACATTGGAAAGCCTGTGCTTTGACTGTCTCTTTAATGTTTCCCAGATTCTTAAATACTATTTCTTAAAGTGTTTTGCTTTAAGACATTTTTCTTTGATTTCTCAGAATTCCTATGCTATAATATCCTGATATTTCTTATTATGACATTCTGTAGATCCCCAGTTTCTTGGATCCCATTTTCTATCCTTCTTGTAGTCTTTTATGTGAAGCCAAAGTATATTCTTTTACTCAATGTTTTTAGTGTTATTTTCCTTAGCAAGGGCATAGTGACATAGTGGATTGAGAATATTACTGCATATAAATTCTAGATTCAGAATATTTTTTCATTTGATGGGATTACTGCATCATAATTTTGTGAATATATTTTCCAGTGTTGCTGATATGAGTCTGACAGTCAGTTGCTTATATATTTGTCAGAAGCTTTTGTTTTCTTGGGGGGAGGATAGTTCTGTTCTTTTTAGAATTAGGACTCTTGTTATGCATCATGCAGCTATATGTGTAAAGTTTTCATTTATTCTTCATATTAATCTGTAAAATTAGTTTTAAAACTTTTATATGAATCAGATGATGCACATACTATATTAAATGTCACTACCTTTCTTTTACCCCAGATTTTTTATTTTTGTCTTCTTTTCCTACTCTCCAGAAATTTACCTCACCATTGGGAGGGGTCTGATTTGCCATTACTTCTCTAGATTCTGGAGTTAGAAGGCTGGATTAGTGATTTTTAACCTATCTTCTTTTCTAATATATACAGTGAGAGCTATAATTTCATTTCAAGCTCTAATTTTGATGCATCACAAAATTTGATATACTGCATTTTCATTTTAGTGAAAATGTTTTCTAATTTATTTTTCCCACCTATTGGATTATCTAGAAGTATTTTATTAATTTCCCTTTTTTGGGTTATTTTCTGGTAACTCTTCTGTCCTATTTACTATATTCCATATCATTCCAATTTCTTGAACTATGTTGGCACTTGCTTTATGGCTCAGCTTATGATCTGTTTTGGAAAAAATTCCATGTGCATTTACTTGAGAATAGTATATTTGGTATTTCTTGGAAAAATATCATGTAGGTAAGTCATATTGTTCAGATCATGTTTCATTCTGGAAGATGTATATAATAATGGAATCAACTTAATTTTCTGAAAGGTTGTGTTTTGACTTTGTTAGGTCTTAATTTATTTCAGTTTTGCCCTTACTCCTAGGGCATAGTTCTTACTCCTAGTGTGTCCCCTGATGCCCTGAGTATGCACCTTAATCACATCCTTTCTAGACTCTGAAATGAAAGGAATTGATCAAATTCCTTCCACCTTAGCTGGATTTTAGACTCAAAGCTTATTCTCCCCAGTCCCCAATTACTTAAAATATCCACTGTGGTCATACAGCAGGTGTTTTCTTTTGGGCTTCTGGAATTTTCTACCATGTGCCTGTGCAATTTAGGATTAGACCCATGATCTGAAGAGGATTTTTATGATGACTTTTGTGTTTACTTCTTTGTGGTTCCCTCATCTCCAGCCCTGGACTCTGACCTCTATCATCACAGTCCTGTAAGCCTGTAGCTTTCTGCTGATACTCTGTTTTCTGATTATGGGTATTAAAAATTACCCTTTGAGGAAAAATTAAAACAGGCTGAATGTAATATGTAATAACCACCTCATGTTTTCTCCTGTTCTACAGGATCATGGAGCCTCACAGGCTGGCTGAACTGATAGCATTCCAAGCCTTTCTAGTGAGAGGCTTAATCTGCTAGAAGCTATCTCTATCATAGGTAGCAGCAGAAGTCCCTGGCAGCCTTTTAATATTTTTTCTTTTAATATTGTATTTTGAGTATGTCTCACATACTAAATAATAATAACATATACTTATGGAGTTCTTACTATATGTCAAATCCTCTTATAAGCCCTTTAAGGATGAACTCATTTTTACCTGTATAAAGACCTTATAAATTTTATACTATTGTGATACTTATTGTAAGAATAAGGAAACTGACGCACAAACAGAGTAAGTAATCTGCCCAAAATCCAAGAGCTAAAACTCAGGGGAACTTGGATTGCAACCTATGAGTCTGCCTCCAGAGCACGCATTCTTAACCATTGCATTTATATGTCTACTACATGCCCTTAATAAATATTAAGTAAATGAGTGACATCAGTATGCATGGATAAATAAAGTGACAAAAATAATCTCTCCTGGACTTAAAACAAACAAAGAAGAGACTCTGATGGTATTGCTGGTTTTATATGATCACTACATGTTATGAGTTGAATTTTGTCCCACAAAAGAGATATGTTGAAGTCCTAACTCCCAATACCTCAGAATGGGACCTGATTTGGAAATAGAGTCATTGTATATATAATTAGTTAAAATGAGGCCATACTGGACTAGGGTGGGGCTCTACTCGAATATGACTGATGTCCTTGCAGGAAGATGGTCACGTGAAGACAAACACACAAGGAGATCACCATGTGACGATGAATGCAGAGACTGGAGTTATGTAGCTGCCAGCCAAGAAATACCAAAGACTGCCATCAAACCCCCAGAATCTAATAAGAGGCAAGAAGGATTTCTCTGCAGCTTTCAGTGGGAGCATGGTCTGGCCAATAGCTCGATTTTGGAATTCTAGCCTCCAAAACTCTAAGAAAATGGATTTCTGCCCTTTTAACTTACCCAGTTCATGGCACTTTGTTAAGACAGTCCCAAGAAACTTATATACTAATATTGCATTTATCAAATCTTACCACAAAGAATACATGACTCAACACCCTCAACTACTGCTTTGAATCCACTACTTCATGAATCATAATATTCAGAAGGAATCTTGTAAATTTTAACCAAGGAGCTTACTGAAAGCAAATTTCTCAAACGAACACCATCAACAACAAAAAACCTGATAATTTTTCTTGAAATGTGTTACTAGGAGAAAAACGCTCCCGTAAAATTAGAAGTAACTGATTTCTCTATAAATGTTGAATGTTGAAAAAAATAAGGAATTTTATAGCTTGGATGCTAATAATGTAATTACTAAAAGTAACTCTCCGAATAATATATTAGAAATAAGAAGAAATCCTAAATATTTAATTAAGGGAGTTTGTAAAATTGAAACTATGTATTTATGCTTAAACCATAGCTACTACACAGAGATGCTTCTATCCCCAAATATCTGGGTATTTTGTGTGTGTGAGGAAGACCAGTCCTGAGCTAACATCTGTTGCCAATCCTCCTCTTTTTGCTGAGGAAGAGTGGCTCTGGGCTAACATCTGTGCCCATCTTCCTCTACTTTATATGGGATGCCACCACAGCATGGCTTGACAAGTGGTGCACTGGTCCACGCCCAGGATCCGAACCTGTGAACCCCCGGCCGCCAAAGCAGAGCGCATGAACTTAAATCCTATGCCACCAGGCTGGCCCCAAAATACCTGTGTCTTAAAGGATACTTTAATTTATTTTTTAAAATATATATGTAGGAAACATATGCAATATTTTGTATAGAAAAAACTGAATTTTCGTATTTGTAATAGCTAATATTATTTTCCCTCAGAATTTCATGATGTAGATAAATCATGATTACAAAATGAGATATTAATTTTTTCTTACAAAATAATGTTTTCATGATAGAGTTTAACATCTTCTAAGAATTTGTAAGACAAATGAATACAAAATGAGAGACTTATAGCTACCATATGGAGATCAGATAACAGTACTTGAATTTTATCTGGTTTGTGCAATTACTTCTTTGACTAGTAATTCTCTAAATTTCACACATACACACTCACACTGATAATATCACCATCATCATTCATGGAAAAAATAAAGCAGATGTTGGTAGTGTTGAACTTATTTGAACTTGTAGCAACTCCAAGACTATTAAAGATGTTCTTTTTGTTAAAAAAAATCTTGTTTTGACTTCCATGCTATTCTTAAATTGCCATCTTGCCTACTTGGTCATTTCCGCCCCCCCTTGCTGATTTATTCTCTGCACAGGCATTTCCTGTTGGAATCACTCATGACTAGATGATAAGCTATCTCTTCTTACCCTATAGTCTATCCCTAAATAATTGTATCCATTCACAAAAATGCAATCGTTACCTGTACTCAAATGTGTCATTACTTTGTATCTTTAACTCCTGTTTTTCTAGAATGCTACCCATTTGCCTAATGTCCTAATTGGAATTTTACATATGATAAGAGAACTTCAATCTTTCCCTTCCTTAATACCTGAAGTGGTAGTTTTCCTATTTTCTTTATTTCAGGAAGTGACCGGAGTGCATCCATATTTTCACAAGCCATAGAACTAGCAATAAACCATGGCGGTCCAGCTCCCTCACTCACAATAGTTAATTTATGACTAAGTCCTCTGCACATTTTCTTCCTTAACATTTCTAGGATCTAATCTACTTTGCTCCCTCTGTGTCACCAGTTCAAACTAACAACATGTCCCATGGGGACTTTTACAATATCCTTCCTAGCGTTTCACCTGCATTCACCCTGCCATCTGCTCTTGACACTGAGACACAGTGACCCTTTTTATTCCCTCCAAAATCTATATCTGATTGTATAAGCGCTCCCAAAACTTTAACTATCTCAAAGGAGTCTCATCGTTCTTAGAATAAACACAAATCTCCTTTCTTACAAACTCCCCATCCAAATCTTAGCTTCATATTGGAATATACTTTTAGTCTTTCTATTCTAAGCATTCTGAACTTTTCAGTCCTCTACTATTGGAGGAGCGCATGTGATTTTCCCTCATCTGAAAACACAGTGACCTCTTTTTCTTTATTTGGGTTGCTCAGACACATTTCAGCACAGACCTCTTTCCCTCAGAAAAGTCTTTCCTAACGTCTCTGATGAGATCAAACCACCTGTTTTACCCTCTCTCATGAGACATTTTAAGTCTCTTGTGTGGCGTTTATCTGAATTACAATTTTGGTTACTTATTTTGAAATTATCTCACCAGAGTGTACCTTCCCCTCAGACTATAAGCTCCTCTAAGTCATGATCATGTTTGTTTCTTTGCCATAACATTGCATCTGCGTAGTGCCTGGTATTCACTGAATGCTCTCAATCATTCATGCACTAATTATAAAATAATTTTCTAAAACTTTTGAGGTTACAGATGCATACAGGCTAAGGATATCATGTTGAAGGAAAACATGATCATTTTTCTAGGAGCTGGTGATAAAACTGAACAAACAAAAATCCTTGTCCTCCAAAAGTTTCATTCTAGGGGAATGAGATAAACAAAAAGTGAACACACAACCATTAAATATCAGTCTTGGAAAGAAAAAAATAAAGCGTGGTAGCACTTTGCGTGACTGGGATTCTATTTTAAGGATGGTGATCAAAAGAGGCTGCTTGGAGGTGGCAGTTGAGAAGAGATCTGAAAGAAATAAGGAAGCAGGTCCTGTGAGGATCTGAGAAAGCCAACTTAGGGTTGGAGAGAAGAAGAGGTGCAGAAGCCCTGACCCTAGAGTCGCCAAATCAAAGACAAGACACTCAGTCCTATGTGTGTCCCAAATACTGCGTGAGAAATAATTATACAGGAGAAGTGGTTATTGTTTACCTGAAACCCAAATGTAGTGTGGGGTTCTCTGCTTTTCCTTGCTCACTCTGGCAACTCTATAGTGAAGCAGGGTGAAATCTGTGTGTTTGAGGTCAGCACAGTGAGGAGGAGACTGAGAGACAAGGATGAGAAAAGAGAAGAAACAAAACTGGAGAAAGTTACAGTGATGAGAACAATCAGGGTCCTGGGGGCAATTTGAAGGCATTTCATTTCAGTCTGAATGTGAGGGAATCCATTGAAAATATTTTGAGCTGGAGAGGCATGATTCCGTTAATGTTTTTAAGAGAATTATTATTATAGCGGCTGCATGAGTTAATGATTATGATTAGTTACTTGAAATGGTAAAGTTCGAGAAGTTTGTTAAGAAAAAAAATATCCTGAAGGAGTAGATAATTGAAGAGGATTTTTGAGAAAGAAGTTACATGCTAGTAAATAATATACTAAGTTTTAAGTCTATCCTAATAATCAAGTTATAAAAAAAATAACTTTGTAGTAGAGGTCATAGAGGGTTATTTACACTTAAGTGTTTATAGAGATAAGGTAAAAATGTTAAGAAAATAATCACAATACAAAAATAAATTAAATTCATAGAGGGTGGATTAGGAAAATTTAGCAAGGTATGGAGATTTCAGATAAGGCTAGTCCAACTCTACAGAAGACCGTGCATTGTCTGTAGACCCTGTATTAGCTTGCTAGGGCTGACGTAATGAAGTACCACAAACCGGGTACAGAAATGTATTATCTCTCAGTTCTAGAGGCTAGAAGTCCAAGATCAAGGTCGCAACGAGGTGAATTCATTTTGAGAACTGTGAGGGAGAATCTCTTCGATGCCCCTCTCCTTGGTTCTGGTGGTTGACTGCCAATCTTTGGCATTCCTTGGCTTGTAGAAGCATCAGCCAGCCTCTGCCTTCACCTTCACATAGGGTTCTCCCTGTGTGTGTGTCTGTGTCCAAATTTCCCCTTTTTGTAAGGACACTGGTAATATCGGATTAGGAACCTACCTACTCCAGTATGATGAAAGCTTAACTAAATACAGGTACAGTAACCTTATTTCCAAATAAGGTCATATTTGGAGGTACTGGGGGCTAAGACTTGACATATCAATCATGGGGAGGACACATTTTAACCCACAGGAGGCACGCACACAAAATAACAGGTAAGACTTTTTAGAGAAGGCTAAAATGGTTTTATCTTACAAGAAAACTGTGTACTACTACTATTTATATCACATCACGTTTAACTCCATCCACAATTTTAATATTTTAAGTATTTTCACTTAAAATAACATGTGATCTGCCTATCATTTCTATGTGGTAGGCACTGTTTTCTAATTTTACACATAAAACAGAGTTAGAACGGGCAAATAAGTTGGTTAGGTGTTTTTAACTAGTGAGTGACAGTCTTTTTCAACCCTAAATTGCCAGTGTCCAAAAGCCATTTGGATCACTAAGAGAACATTTTATGGAGAGAAAAGAGTAATTTAGGAAGCATAAAGCACATGATATTTTTCATTGTGAGAAGATGAAAAATGCAACAGTTTGTCACGTCAAAAGATAGTCTTTTAAAAATAATACTTTTATAATCTCAGTAATTTACTTTAACAATATTTTATTTATTTGAAATTTTACAATGCCTGGTTCTTTTCCTTGTCTAGTTATCAAACTTTTTATTCATAATATTTAAGTAGTAGTTTCCCTTCAGTTTTTACTTGCAACAAATAATAGTTATCAATGAACTCATTTCCACTTTTCCCATTTTAAGAAAAATCACCTATTTCTTTTTCTGCTGCCTTCAAATTTTATACTTTATTTTCTATGCTAGCAGGTGTAGAATTTAAGGGAACTGAAGGAATCTGTCAAATATTCACAGCTAGTGACAGGTAAAGAACTAGTTATCACCAATTCTCCCTGGTTTCTCAAGATGACATGAAAAGGGGAGAAAAAAAGGTTTATTTTCTATCTATCACCCTTTTCTGAGGAGAGTGAATCCTCTCAGTGTTAATTCTAAGTTCAATTGGATGTCAGTGGAAAACACCATCAGCTTAATTGACTATAGAACATTTCCATAAAGCTGGCAAGTAAGAGGGACTCAGATGTGATAGACAGACAGACCTTCCTTTCCAGAGCTGCTCCTAATACAGTAAGTAAACCTAAATAAGGCATTAGGTTCTTTTTACTTTTTTTGTAGCAACATAGCTCAGGAAAATAGGACAAATTATATTATTTACTGAGAGAAATGTGGTGGATATTTTGGACACAACTAAAGAGATGAAATGGATTTTAGGAAAAATGATTGATCTAGACTGGACTATTGTGTATCCTTTGGGGTAATGATTTAATGTAATTTTTCTCTATGAATCTGAAAATTATCTCAACACTATTTGTTTATTTTATATGTAGATATGGGTATTCTTCATAAAACCCTGTTTGATGATCATTATTTTAAAACTTTAAAAATTATGATTCTAGAATATTCTTAAATGAAGAGAATTTATGTCTATGGAAAGAAACTTCTGTGCACAATTTTCTGGAAACAAATCTAAGAAAAATTAGGTGATTTAGTATTTAAGCTGCATACTTATAAATAAAGACATACTTGCAAAAAAAGGCATTCTACTAATACAACATAGATGAAATATAATAATATTATATTAAAATATAATAAAATTCTGGAAAAAAGAATTCAGGACTAAAAGTAGAAATAATAATAAAAGAAGGCATATAAGTAGGATGGTGATACATTTTGGTTTTCCTAGAATTGTAATGATTTATACCTGTTCTCCTGCAATGCCTTCTCTTCTAGTATTTGTCTTGCATATTCTGTTCTTGGTGGAGTATTATTTATAGTGTAATTAATTATTGTACTAAAATAACCTATGATCTTTTGGGGATCTTTTTGGCCATTTTTTACCTTTTCCTTCTGTTGTCTCCCTAATTATGTGTGAAGTGCATTTGCAGTGCACGATATATAGTCAGAATGTTTGACTAAATCTGATAGAGAACTGTTTGTCTTCTCTTGATCCCTTCCAGAATCAATGAGATTACACTTCCCTTTCAAGGACAATATGCAAGGCATTTGCTAAAATATTGAAGTGTTCTTGGGGTGTGAGTGGGCAGGGAGAGATGATTAATTCTGGTTTCAGAGGGTGGTGGGAAGTGTATTTGTTACTGCATTTGATACATATTTGATACTGATACTGCTGTATCTGCCTGTCTTTTGGTGAAACAACCAGTTGTGCCAAGTTGGCTGGATCTCTGGGAAAAGACAGTTTACATTGTAAATAAAACATATGCTTGAAATAGATGAGCAGCCCTGCTGTTGAGGGTATTGGGCACGATGTGAATTCTCTTATGGCAATAGTTCCACCACTTTTTATACACTGCATATTCAAAGCTATTTATTTATGTTATTATTTGGGAATCTGTTTTTTCATTTTGCAATGAATCACGTAGGCAGCACAATTGTAAAAACAACACCGCCAAGACAGAACTATATATTTAATGAACAAATCAAGTACTGCATTTTCAATTTTAAAGAATGTCAATGATGAATGGGGAGTAGCAGCAATTGTAGATTTTTTTGCACCATTAAGGTGGGGGGACAGTTGTAGTGACCTCACTGATTAAAGTCAGATGACTCAAATCTACTAACAAAGCACTTAAATCTAATTTTAGTAATTTTAAGTAGGCTTTCTAGAAGAGGATGACTTAACATGGACAGCTTTGAGGGAAGAACATGGACACGAATTATCTGGAATTCCACACAGATTTCTCTCTTCTCCTTTACGTGTTTAATAATTTATTTGCATCAGTGTGGATGGATACATGGATATGTATCTTACACTTTTTGTTATAATCCAATACTACTTTATTTATTTATTTATTATTTTTTTTGTGGGGAAGACCAGCCCTGAGCTAACATCCATCGCCAATCCTCCTCTTTTTGCTGAGGAAGACTGGCCCTGGGCTAACATCCGTGCCCATCTTCCTCTACTTTATGCGGGACGCCGCCACGGCATGGCTGACAGGCAGTGCGTCGGTGGGCGCCCGGGATCCGAACCCGCGAACCCCGGGCTGCCAAGCACGGACCAAACCACTGCGCCACCGGGCGGCCCCTACTCTATTTATTTTTTCACTCAAATTCTTCCAGCTTTGGCCATTGGGAACTCTCACTTGGCTCCTGTGTGTCCCTTTGATACACCCCATCATTATGGTTTCTTTTGTTACTTGTTTCTTTCGTTTGTTTATATTTTTAGATTTCCTCAATTTCTGTCACTGCAAGATGCTCCAGGTTCTTTGTACATGCTTCCTGCCCCAGTCCTAGAATCAGTGGCTTCTCCAAGGTGCTCTTTTTTGTTTTATTAGAGAATGCTTTAAAAAACAAAGATCTGGGTCCAAACGAAGACCTGCTACTGGTGTATTGTTTCTTCTGGGGCTCTAAACTGACAGGGCAAGGAAATATGTGAATGCGTACTAACCTGTGTACATACACACATATATAAATATTTCTATATGTAACCATCTGTGTCAATATTGAGCTAAAAATAAGTTCATACTGACCTCTCCAACTCCGATCCATTACCATACAATCATTCTAGCCTTATCCCTTGCTTATCTGTAATTTTTCACCCCAAAAGTAAGAAAACTGGCTCCCAAATGTAGGTAACCTGGTATCAATTTACTTAATATTTCAGTTTCAGTATACATGCATAGCAGGATCAGCATTGTTAACTCATACCCTGGTGGATTACAACTTTCACTAGTAAAGTGCAGTACTTCTATGCATTTGATCTTGCCTTTGTCTTACAGGCTTCTCTCATTTCTAAAGTTACCCAGGTCAGCACCCCCTTCAGGGAAGTAGTTGCATTTGTAATACAGTTACATTCCTTTCTCATAGTCTCCATTCTTTCTTGGGATCCCCTGACCTCCTAAATGAATTTTTTTCCTAAATTTTATATATTAAGTTTTTCTCATTGTGCTATAAAGTTCTCTGGGTTTCAAGATATGCATAGTACTGTGTATCTACCATTACAGTATCATACAGAGTAGTTTCACCACCATAGAAAAATCCCCCGCACTTCACCTATTCAGTCCTTACACCTCCCCCCTGAACCCATGGAACACAGTCTCTTGGTAGCCCACTGCCTCCTGGCCTCCAAAATTTCTGATGAAAAATCTGATGGTAATCTTATGGAGAATCCCTTATATGTGATAAATTGCTTCTCTTTCTCTGCTTTCAAGATTCTCCATTTGTCTTTTGACAGTTTTATTAAAATGTATCTCAGTATGAGTCTTTTTGAGTAGTACATCCTACTTGGAGTTTCTTGGATATTTATATTCATGTCTTTCATCCAATTTGGGAAGTTTTCAACCTTTATTTCCTCAAATAATCTCCTTGCTCCTTTCTCTCTCTCTTCTCTTCTCTCTTCTCCTTCTCCTTGGGACTCCTACAACAATATGTTGGTCTATTTGATGGTGTCCAACAAGTCCCCTAGGCTCTTCATTTTTCTTTGATCTTTTTTCTTTCTGTTTCTCAGACTCTAATTTACATTGTGCTATCTTCATGTTCACTGATTCTTTCCTCTACTTGATCAAAGCTGCCTTTGAATCCCTCTCATGAATTTTTCATATCAGTTATTGTACTTTTCAGCTCTAGAATTTCTTTTTGATTTTTTTTTTTAGGTTTTCCTTCTCTTTATCCATATTTCCATTTATTCACACATCATTTTCTTGGCTTTCCCTACATCTTCCTTTAGTTCTTTGGAGCATCTTTGAGACAGTTGTTGTAAAGTCTTTGTCTAGTAGTTCTGTCATCTGGTCTTTTGCTGAGACAATTTTTGTTGGTTTATTTTGTTTCCTTAGAATAGGCCATCCTTTCTGGGATTTTTGTATGCCTTGTAATTTTTTTGCTGTTGAAAAAATGATATTTGAATCTAATGATGATGATGTGATAACTCTGAAAATATGATTCTCCTCCTTCCCCAGGATTTGCTGTATTTTTGTTTTTGTTTTATTTTGCTTTTGTTCCTTTTAACTGTTGTAAGCATTCTCCATGCTGAGAATCAGCCTGAAGTGTAAACTTCAGGTCTTCTCAGGTCTTTTCTGGGCCTATCTGGGCATTTGTGGTGACTTTCTAATTTTTCCTAACATGCAGTTGCTTTTGAATGTCCTAGTCTTTAATGTCTGGCTCACAAAAGGAGAAAAAGAGAAAAAGGAATTGGGAAATAAAAAGGCACTGGACCTTTAAATCCACAGAAATTGCTTAAGGAAGAGGGGGGAAGGCTTGCAACAATGCCAGGGCAGGGGGTGGGGGTGCAACAATGGCTAATCACCTCTGTGTCTGCACCGCCATGATCAGAAGCAGTAGTCAGTGATCAGAACACAGATCCCTGATAATTTGGAGACTAGCGTCCTTATTGCCTACTCTAGTTCCTACAATCTGCATGCAAGCTGCACCAGGAACACTGCAGGGCTGCCTGCCACAGGGCTGGAAGTGGGAAATGGGTAGCCACTGCTAAGCTATGAGCCAAAATTGACAGAAATTAACTACAAGTTACTATCCAAGCCTTTCCCTGGAAGTTGCAAATCTTTACTAGAACTCAGAGTTCCAAAATAGTTACATTGGACAGATTCTGCCAGAGCAGTTGTCTACATGGAGAGACAGAATACTGGTGCTTCCTACTCCACCATTTTACCATAATCTCTCCAACTTTCTTTTGATTAGTGTTAGCATGCTATGTTTTTCTCTATTCCTTTACATTTAACAAATCTGAGTGTTTATGTTTAAAGTGGGTGTCCTGTAGACAACATATACTTGAGTGTTGTTTGTCCATTTTGACAATATCTGTCTATTGATTGGTGTATTTGCACCATTCCTATTTAAAGTAATTATTAATATAGTTGTATGAATAGCTACCATGTTTGTAACTATTTTTCATTTTTGTACTCATTCTTTATTTTTTCTTTGCCTGTTTCTCTGCTTTCTCTAGTATTCATTGACCATTTCATATGATTCCATATTATAACTTGCTTTAGTATATTAATCATACATTTTTTTAAAATTAGTACTTACCCTGGAATTTGCAATGTACATTTACAACTAATCTAAGTGCACCCTTAAATAATACTATATCACTTCACTAATAGTGGAGATACCTTAGAGTATTCATAATTTCTCTCTCCTTCACCTCTTATAAAATTTCTCACATTTATTTCATTAATCCATATTCGATAATCACCCAATGCATTGTTACTATTAATGTTTTAAACAGTTATCTATTAGATTGATTAATAGTGAGAAAAATAAAATATTTTATTATACTTCTTTTATTCTTTTCTGAGTTTGTTTTTAATGTAATTCTGCATTTCTGACATATATCATTTTTCTTCACTCTTAAGAATTTTTTTTAACATTTCTTGCAAGGTAGGCTTGAAGGCAATGTATTCCCTATTTGTATTTGTCTGATAAATTTTTTATCTTGGCTTTGCTTTTGAAGGATCATTTCACTGGATATATAATTCAATGATCATCGTTTTGCTATTTCAACACTTTAAATAGTTAACTTCCTTTTGTATTGTATGGTTTCTGGTAAGAAATCAGCTGTAATTTTGATGACTTCAATTCAAGCTCTTTACATATTGGAGCTAAAACTGAAAGCCTCTTTAGAATCTTATTTTTAATTAAAATATAAATTTAAGCAAACTAACTCTAAATAAATGATATAAAATGTTGAATTAAGGAGCAGAGCATTCATATATTAAAATTTAGAGAAGTGAAAGCAGTCAATAATAATAGGTGATTAGCAAAGGACAGGATAAGAGGAGAAATAAGAACATGATTCAAATCAAATTAAGCAAGAGAATAACATTTTCTGCCAACTTTCAACTAACACTCTACAGTGGACGAATTATATATTAATGACCAAGTCAAATTGGAACCTACAGTTAGAAGCACAAATGACCAATTAACATCCTTTCACATGATTGTTCTAGCTTTATGAAATCTACAGTGTTTTAGTATATATGTCAGTGTTTAGCTCTGACAGAGGACTTGGGACCTTCAAATAATGAGGGATAAAGCCTTCAAATAATCATTTTGTTCATGTAGAGCAACTCTTTGAGAATATCTATGCTCAGGTATGTTTCGCTCCAGATGGATACCGCCTTCTGAAGTTTAGAGAAATGAGATAGAGATAAATTCACAGAGAAAAATAGTTGCTCAATGTTTTCTGAATAAAAAATATATAATGTAACACAATATTTTAATAAAATTTTAGCAGCTTAGTAAATACATATTCATGATCTCTATTCAAACAATATTATATTTTATGTAAAATCATACATTAACTTTATCTGTAGAAAAACACATTGTCTATCCAGGAATAAAAAAGTTACTTTACACTTAATTAACATATTTGTAAGATATCTATTTAGAGGGATTTTGGCTAATTGTGTTTAACATAAATTTAATATTATTCACATTTAATTTTTCTGCAAATATAAGAGCAATCTGGCTGTACAGATCTGTTACTCTGCTTCTACGTAAATTATAATTCGTTTCATAAAATTGATTGATTTTGATATTTCATAGCAGAAAATTAACCTTAAGACAGGAGAATTTAAAAAATATATATGTACTACTTATATATATATTACACAATAATTTCTCATTTTTTTGCATCATTCTCTGTTTTTCTCAAATGAATCAGGTCATTTCTTTATCCTACTGTGATTCAGCTGAGATGTAAACTTTTCAGGAAACTCTCTGACTCTTCAGGGCTGATTAGCTCATTCTTTTAAGTGTTTTCTTAGTCCTTTAAATATTCTCACAATTGTTCTAGCACGAATTACATTATATCATAATATATTTTTTATCATAATTTCTCTCCACCAGATTGCAAGTTTCTTAGGAAGAATGACTCTTTATTATTTGTTTTTCTATTCTTACATTCTGGCATGTGTTAAGCTCAAGTAAAAACTGTTGGTAGTATGAATGATTCAATGAATGAATGAAAATAAAACAGAATATATTCTATTTCTTTCTAGTACTTTTTCTTATGTAGAGTTCTGACATGTATAACTTTAACATTGATACTTCTTGCTAAAGAATCACATAAGACCACAAAAATCAAAGGTTCCATTAAGTGAAATTATCCTCTCACTCTCTTTCTCTCCCTATATATATCTAGAATAATTTAGAGCATATATATAAGATATACATATTTAGAATAATTCAGAATATATATGTTATATATATAAACATATATATATATGTTAAGATATAAGTGGAGATAACTTGGTAGTGAGTGTGGTTCTAAATTTGAAAGTACTATTCAATGTGGGATATTTTTCCATCCCAAATGTTGGAAAATAGGTAAAATTGTCCTTATCTAAATTTTAGCCTATCTTTATTAGGCATATGGTCATAATGATTCCATTCTTCACTGTTAAAATACCTTTAGTGCAATATTACCAGTAGTTTTAGCATTAAAAGTATAGGGACAAGGCTATTTATGTTTGTTTGGACTGAAGAGGTGGACTATGGCACGAAGATCGTGTTTATGACTATCTCACCTTCCGTCATGGTCTTGCTTGAAAGCAAGACTTTGGAAAGACATCTGTCTAGCTTCTCTCCATCTCCCAGAAAACTTAAGAAGCCTTGAGCACCTCTACAAATATTGGAAGACCCTCCTCTTCAGAGAGGGCACGTTGTCGAGTAGCCTATTGCCTGTGTTGATTGGAGCAAGAATACGTTTTAAAGTGAGACAAATGTGGGAAACAGCCTTCATCATGTACTAGTGGGTATTTGTTACAATGCCTAACCCAGAAGTTTATTGTGAGGATTAAATGAGGTGATGTATAAAAGGACCCAGCACACTGCCTAAAATCTAGTAGTGGCTCACTCTACTCATCATTTGACAATTAAGTATTAAATGATCATCATGCATAAAGTGACTTAAAGTTGGGTTGGCTGTGTTGAATATGCAAAGAGTGTTTGCTTCTTTGTTTTTCTCAAAAATCACTTGAATCAGACTACCTTATAGAGTGCTTATACAAATTCCTGAAAGCACCACTGTAAAATCACTGGGGACCTGGGAGTCTACATTTGAACAAACTCCTTGGGTGATTTCTATGAACTTTAAATAAATAATATCGAATTTTTGGTTTTAAATTAATTTTATCTATTTTGTAAGAGAAATATATTCCTGACTTACTATATAATAAACATTCAAACAATAACTCATATTTATTGATTGCCTCCTATATACTCGGCATGATTCTAATTTCTTCTACATTTTTTCTCATTTAATCCTTACAGTTGCATTCAATGCCTACCATTATATTAAACTTTACATTGATTTTCCAATCTAGTATAGAATTTAGACTCCCTTTTTGCTGAGAGGGCAAGAGAATCTGACTGAGTCTCATTTTCTCCAAATATGCATCAAGGTTGAGGTAAAATTGAACAATCATGCATGTTAAATTGCTTTAACACCACCAAAACCCTCTATAATTGTTGATATTCTAACATTCCTATTAAGAAAAATAAGAGAAACATGGCTTTTCAAGAATTTCTCAACAAGTGGTGCATATGAGTGCTAACTTTAATTAGTTTACAGATTTATGTTTTCAATTTTTAGGATAATGTTACTCGATATTGTCTTTTCTTTGGGAAACAATTTCTTTAGTCTCTAAAACAGGCTTTATAACAGTTACTATATTTTGCAGAATGTAGTATCTCAGAAAGAATCATTTTCTCCTACTACAAAGAACAAGCTTGAAACAAGTTTCTGTCATTCTACCACTTTCCAACAACATCTTCTTGTAGCATAAGTAATGTGGTTTCTTAACCTCTATAATGAAAAATGCCTAGATTAAAACAGTTTATTCAAGCAAAATATGCCATCTGCACTTCTCTTTGCCGATTGCTAGAAGCCTATCTAAAAAACCCTCCAGTCTTAGTTGGTTCTCCCTGGTCTCTACACTTCTCATTCCTACTTCAGAACACTCTACACAAAGAAGCCTGGGTGATATTTAAAGATATGTATGTCAGAATATTACACCCCTCTGCTTAACAGAATTCAAATTTCACTAGAATGAAATCCAGTTTTTTGATAACGAGTCCTGTACGTTTTGATCTTTGGTTACTATTTTAATCTCTCATGTATCAACCACACTGTTTTTTAGTTTTTTTGTGTGTAATTCTCTCTGCTTTGAATATCTCCCTCCAAATGGCTGGATCCTTCTCATCCTTTTGGTCTCAATGGTAGTATCACTGGTTCAGATATATTTTCCTTCATTAACCAAACTCTAAAGAAGATTTTTCCCAGTTGCTCTATCTCAATTCTTTTTCGTTATAGCACTTGTCATGATTTATCATATATTTGTATTTTGTTTACTTCATTCCATAAAGGCATAAATCATATATGATTTGCTCCTTGGTGAACATAGACAGTGAAGTGGTTGACAAAATCTTCTCAATAAATATTTGTCCATAAATGAATAAATTAATTAATGAATAAAACTCAGTATGTTAAATAGGAAAATACAATGTACTTTTATGAAAATACTTATATGTAATAGTTAACTCATGAGAAATTGTATATTTTATTCTTCTCTGTTCTTTCTAAATGACTTGAAAGATTCACTCATCTATTCCAAAGATGAAAAGTAAAATTAGATCATTTGGATTGTTAAGTTGTCTTATATTTACAACAAGACAAGTTTCCTACAATGTTTGATTGAAAATACTACATAGTTGATAATCATCCTCCTCTACACTTTCCTTTCGAAGAGTCTATTTAAATCCAATTGTCTATAAAATGAATGAAGTGAATTGCAATAGTATTTTAATGGGATAGCTACAGGGGGTGTCTATTAATTGGAATTCCAATAATGTGTAAACTTTTTCATTGCCTACTTAGAGCATTAGCCATGTACAATATTACTTTCCTTTTAATCTATAAAATATATGAGATTGCAAAATATGCATTACCAGAATAACCCAAAATGTAACTTTTTCTCATCCCTTGTGGTGTCACAGTGTAATGGGATGAAAAAAACACAATGATCCCTTTAAATCTATTATATATTTAATTGGCAGTTTTTAAAAATAAATTTCAGCAAATGTGACTGCAAGAAGCCATTTGTATTTTATGTACCATTCTTCTTATTTATTGTCAAATAGTCAGGAAAGGCAGGGCAGTGAAAAGAAATGCAAAATGTTTAATCAGGGTAACTCCCTATAAAGAAAATATCCTAACATTATGACCCGGTTTAGTTAATCGACACTGCTGGTTGCCTGCTTTTTTGAATCATTTCCAGAGTTAACTGGAAAATCTTGTAACCTCGTGCCAGGTATGTGATAACTAGCTCTTTTTTTCTTTTGTTATTCAGAAGTCTTATTTAGACTCTTCATGTTTAACTGCAAATTCCATGTTTCTAAACAGCACTCTAAGTGCCACTTAGGACTAGTTTATCTCTGGAGAATCTACTTTAGCACCTTTATGCTATCAAAGTAGAATAGTTTTAAACTTTTAAGATGTAGAATGATAGAGATAGAAAGGTAGAGAGGTAGGGGCTGGCCCAGTGGCATAGTGGTTAAGTTTGCTTGCTCTGCTTTGGCTGCCCAGTGTTCCCTGGTTCAGATCCTGGGCACAGACCAATGCACCACTCATCAAGCCATGCTGAGGCAGTGTCCCACATAGAGCAACTGGAAGGATGCATAGCTATGACGTACAACTATCTACTGGGGCTTTGGGGAGAAAAAAAATAAATAAAATGAGGAAGATTGGCAACAAATGTTAGCTCAGGGCCAATCTTCCTCAAAAAAAAAAAGAAAGAGAGAGAGGTAGAAAAGAAATTGAGAAGACATTTTAACTGGTAATTGCAAAAGAAAGACTGACAAATTTTATATCCTTTGGCCACCCGCGATCCCCTGAAGAATTATAGACTCACAAAGAAAGCTCATTTCTTCTAAATCCTCCCTTTATTTTAGAGATATTCCAAAATTGGCACCACCACCACATGGAGATGACATTCTAGAATATATTCATAGGAACATTTTATTTATATCAGGAAGGTAAAACAGCTCCAAAATGAATATAGCATTTCAACTCTAACTTTCGCTTAATCTGACCCCATGGAACCTAATCAATTTTATCATCCTCTGTTCCTTCGTCAGACACATATGAATTGAAGTGTATCTCCTATGCATCTAGGATGATGCCATCTATGTACCTTCCTTGCGGGAAGTGAGAAGAGAGCCAGACATATTTTCTTCTTCAGAGTTTAATTCTCTTGCTTAAATCTGGGTGAGAAATTTGTCATGCTGCCACACAACGTGTATCAGGCTTGAACCAGCAGCATTTCCATCACCAAAGGATGATAAGAAATCAGAATCTTAGGCTTTAGCCTAGACCTACTAAATCAGAATCTGGGTTTTAATAAGATCCCCAGGGGATTTATATGTACATACAATTTTGAGAAGCACTGATGTTTTCATTAAAACATTAAATTTTTTTCATTGAAATTTCACCCCATAATTTAGATTCTGCGGGACAGAAATTTAAAAAGGTACAGCAAGAATGCACCTTTTCTGTTCCACAACATCTGAGGACACTGCTGGGAAGACGATACTGGGGCAAAATCTTCTCAAGGTGTCTTTAATTACATGTCTGACCGTTGATAGCTACCAGTTGAGAAAGAGTTTTATTTTAAACTTACCATGCCATAGTTCCTTTATATTTGCCAGTTCATTCTTTAGCTCTTCTTTCTCCTCTCAGATTTATCATCAGATTTTCTCTCTTCTCAGATTCTTCTCATTGAGAAGAGGCCAGACAGTCTTTTTCATTTTCTCTATGGAAATATTTTTAGCTAAATCATTGAGTTGCTTAGATATATTCCCTTCTTTTCCATTTTACTACAGGTAACAGCTTTGCCAGGCTCTCTTCTGTTCCACAACAAGAAAGATTCCAAGAGACATATTGGTCTTCAAGTGTATGAAGATTAATTACAGAGAAGATGGTAAGCAGGTGCCTCCCGCTTACAGTAAGATTAAATAAAAGAAAAAATGGGCTTAAGCTGTAGTATAGACAATTTATATTGGATCTAATGTACAATTTCCTGGCCATGGGAAAAGTCAACATTAGGTAGAATAGTTTGGGGAGATGTTATCATGGCTGTGATGGTTAATTTTATGTGTTAACTTGACTGAGCCATGGGATGTGCTGATATCTGGTTAAACATTATGTCTGGGTGTGTCTCTGAGAGTGTTTCTGGAAGAAATTAGCTTTTGAATTAGTGGCTGGAGTGGGTGAAGTAGAGGGTCAACACCAGTGTGGGTAGGCATCATCCAGTCCACTGAGAGCCTGAATAGAATGAAAAAGCTAAGAAAGGGAGAATTTTCCTTCTCTGCCTGACTACTGAACTGGGACATCAGCCTTCTCCTGCCTTTGGACTGGGACTTATACATCAGCTATGCTGATTCTCAGGCCTTTTGACCTGAACTGAATTACACCACTGGTTTTCTAGAGTGTAGGAGTCAAGTGTGCTCCTCATGTGGCATTACTTAAGTAGCATTAGTACCATGAAGCTTAAATGTTTTGCTTTTTTGCTGGGAAAGATTCACCCTGAGCTAACATCTGTTGCCAATCTTCCCCTATCTCTTTTTTTTTTCCTTCCCAAAGCCCCCAGTACATAGTTGTATATTCTAATTGTAGGTCCTTCTTGTTCTTCTATGTGAGCCCCTGTCACAGCATGGCTACTGACAGACAAGTAGTGTGGTTCCACAACCAGAAACTGAACTCCTGCCACTGAAGGAGAGGGCACAGAACTTTAACGACTAGGCCATCAGGGCTGGCTCTTAAATGTTTTGTTTTGGTAATATGACACAAAATTTGAAGATTAGAGGATATTAGGAATTCATTTGATTTATCTTTCTACTTTGTGCTAGACCTGATGTATTCTTAAAACGTATTCTTAAAATTCTTTATAACTTCCCCTACAGCATTTAAAATCTACTGTTTAACTTAATTCTATCTGAGTATAATTGAAATTTATATTTTTGGCTTACTTTCACTAGAAACCGAATAGCTGTTTTATTTGTACAATGCTTTTGTAACCCCCAGTCAGATAGAAAGAATTCTTTTTTAAGAGAGAAGTTTGTTCAAAGTGCAACGTGCATTCTTTTTTCTTCCAAATCTGTGTAAAGGAATTTAGATTGTTTTAGCTTTGTAGATAACTAGTATATATTTATAACCATCCTCTGACAGGCTATTTAAATAACATCATATTATAAAAGTTAGAATAATTGTGATATTTATTAATCCTCCCTCAATAATAATAAATTTCTACATGTTATACAATCTTTTAAACATAAATAAACACAACACATGTCAATGTTTATTAGAAGGGGATGATTCTAATACATAATTTCATTTAAATTAAGGTCTAAGTAAATGTTGAGGAAATATGGCTTCATTCATTCCTGACATGTGAGAATTATATGTATCTATGAAAAAATGATTTTAAGGTGATATATATATATATATTTGAATACGTACATATATGTGTGTTTTCCAGACAGAGAGACAGACAGATCTACTTTCCAGCTGAAACTGAATGTGAGATTTATTGAAAATGTAAGAAATTGACTAGTTGTGACAGAAATTTCAAAGAGGTCAAGAAGTCTCACCATACTCCTTTTCCAGCTTCCTGTTTTCACTCACTAAACCCATGAGCATCCACTGATTTCTCATCATTATATGACAGTCACATTTCTAGCCTTCCTTAGAGTACCGTATGTGCCATAATAATTTTGCCCCTCTGTCCTAACTCCCTCAAAAGCCATAACTCCATCCGTGCCTCTGATTTCGTGTAGGCATTATGAGGCAGAAAGTAAAACTCTGTTAATGAACTTCAAAGTGAATTTCCTCGAGTAGTTCATGCTTGTGGTATTAGTGAGAAATACTTCATCTGGTTCTGCTACCATGGAAAGAATTTTAAATAATCCATTTCCTTTCTAATTGCTCATTATCAGCATATAAATTTTCTGGAAAGTGTTTGATGTGTGCACCTACTCTCTTGCCTACCAATGACATTGATTATTTCCCTCCTGTCCTTTCCAGGGCTTTTTGGTGACATCTCTGTCACTCCTCAAGCACGACACTAGGACAGTTTTGAGATGTTATGCCTTCCCCATCTCTCCATTCTGTCCTCCAGTGCACTAATAAAGCCTCTAACTTGTCACATCTTTTTGTGTTATTTTCCATTGTGTAGATAAACAAAAGAGTGTGTTTGGTGCTCCTAACATCTAGAGCAATTTTAGTTGTTAATTTTTAATACTCCTGTCCTACGGAAAGGTGAAAGAAAAAGAAATTTAGCAGCCTTTATCCTCCCATATTTAAAATAATCCTTTTTACTCTGAGCTTGACCAATTACTTCTGGCTCTTGACTGTTCGTTTCTACTCTCTCTTCCCTTTGCGTATCTTCTTTCCTGTTAGAGATCTTCAGACATGGTAAAAACTGAGCCCCAGGAGATTGATCCCAAAAGAGCTGCAAACATGAGTGGGATTACACAAAGCTTATGTCAGCCCTTTGGAAACCTACTGTAACACTATTAAATATAAATAACTAACACCTTGTCTTTTCAAGAATAAATTGTTTTCTAATATAAAATCTGCTTTCCTATAGGAAATTGGTATTGAGAAATTGTTATTAAAGTGTCTTTATGTGGATGGTTTCCAAACTTGGCTGAACACCAGAAGGCCCTGGGAAGACTTTGTTGCATGCTTACTAAATTTTCACCCTAAACAATTCTATTATTACTATCATTATCTTCATCATTATTATTATTATGGGAAATAACAGGAAATTACACGGAGTGCAGGGGCAGAAAATGCAGCCTGGACTCAGCAGTGATTGAAAATAGTTACTGGAAAGCTGTTAGAACAAAGGCAAAAGCCATCACCATTCCTTTCCCTGATGATGCACGATCTCTCATCTCCTCTGTATATTTGTATCGTGTTTCTCCTTTTCTGGCTGTTGTCTCCTACTCTGCTGTTTACTTGCACATTTTGCCATCACATTCCTAATCATCACTAATGATCAGGAATCTCTATGAGGAATTTCTGGTTGGGTGGCAAGGTGCATGTCCCAGCAGGCCACCGACTACACTGTAGGAAAACAAAAAGGTACAAATCATATCAAGTAAATGTCGCTCAAGTGGAAGATCATTTCCTGGGGAACATCAGTGGACTGGATGCTAATCACATAGATGAGCACTGGGACTGGATCCCAAAGAGAGAGCCTGGGTCCCAGGTGTAATCAGTCTTCTTTATACTTACCACGTCCTTACCGTCTTCTTTCTGGCCTCCTATCTCTTGAATGGCTGAGCACACATTTCCCCAGGAACCAATGTAAACATTGTTCAATAGATCTCAGCTTAGAAAGACACAGCGTGTTATGTATTTAGTGTTTAACATTCCAGTGTGTGAGCATCAGACTTTCCCTCATTCTAAAGGAATTTTAGGAAGGAGCACAGGATACTTGATCAAACAGTGGCTGAAAAGACCATTTGAGTGCCAGACAGCTGGCTCTATCCCGCAAATAGCTGATAAACCAGGACTACCAGAGGAGAGGCAGAGCAGCCGGAGCATGAAGCACTGGATGCTTCAAAAGAGAGATCCCATCCTCCAGATTTTCATGTTCTAGTTCTCCAGTCACCACTACCAACTCACTCAACTGCTTTTAACCCTATAGCCTGACTCTATTTTTCTTCTTTTTTTTTTTTTTGGCTTGGAAGATTTGCCCTGAACTAACATCTGTTGTCAACCTTCCTATTTTTCCTTGAGGAAGATTCACCCTGAGCTAACATCTGTGCCAATCTTCCTCTATTTTGTAAATGTGTTGCCACCACTGCATGGCTGCTGATGAGTGGTGTAGGTCCACACCTGGAACCCAACCCAGATTGCCAAAGTGGAGTGCACTGAACTTAGCCACTAGGGCATGGGGCTGGCCCCGACTCTAAATTTTTTAAGGTGAAAAATCTTACTGAGCCAGCCTATGTTGTTCACCAGTACAGCCATCAGAAGTGGCTAGGAACAGCATCATGGGCTGTGTGTTATTTTCAGGGCTACATATATGTTATTTTCAGAGCTATAGGAACTTTTTCTTTCTTTTCTTTTAAATTTTACTCTTTAATAGATCAGATAATATGAATCCACTCTCACATTTGATAAATAAACATATTTAATTTATTTTAATGCAATATTCACTTATTTGCAAAACTTTTTTGTGCTTTAGTTTTTACTGAGGTAACATTGGTTTATAACATTATATAAATTTCAGGTGTACATCCATATATTTTAATTTCTGTGTAGACTACATCATGTTCTCCACAAAGACTAATTACCATCCGACACCATATACATGTGCCCTTTTGTTCCTTTTTCCCTCTCCATCCCACCTTCCCCTCTGGTAACCAGTCTAATCTTTATATCTATATTTGTTTGTTACTGTGTTTCTCTTCCATTTATGAGTGAAATCATATGATATTTGACTTTCTCTGTCTGATTTACTTTGCCTAGCATAATACTCTCAACATCCATCCATGTTGTCACAAATGGCAAGATTTCATCTTTTTTAAAACAATTTCTGCTAATGATTTATATTAGATTGAAAATATGCGTTGTCTAGCCAGTGACATCCGTTACGACCTCCAGGGGAGGAGTCCCACTGGGTGGAGGACAGGAAAGAGCCTAACAATGCCTGTCGCCAGGAGCAGCAGTCCCAGGAGATCACCCCACTGCATGGTTTGCAGGTGGTGGGGTCACCAAGACAGACACAATTCGCAGAAGCAGTGGATAGAACAAGGCTTTACTCACACAGAGAAGACAGAGCAAGCTCAGCTTCAGTAGTGAGCGTTGGTCCCCCATGGCCAGAGGGCCCTGACTACGGTCAATGCTGGGAGGTGGTCTGCTCGCATGCTCTTGTGCTGCAGGCAAAGGACCCAGCTCCCTCCCCACCGAGAACAGATAGCTGTGGGGTTGTGCCATATGATG
This sequence comes from Tapirus indicus, assembly GCA_031878705.1. Lineage (NCBI taxonomy): Eukaryota > Metazoa > Chordata > Mammalia > Perissodactyla > Tapiridae > Tapirus > Tapirus indicus. Next base: position 22,542,199 of record CM062939.1, on the reverse strand, counting down.
TCCATGGATTGAGGAGAACAAAGAAGTACACATCAAGTCCACACAGGGAAAGATGTCCCCAGAGAAGCTGATATGCCCAGCATAGGTTAGGAGGCCTCTTTATCTCCATGTACAAAATGTCCAGGCCCAAAGCACAGTCTTACGCAACCATGCAAGGGTGACTGTCTTTCCCAACATGCATCTAATATATGTGTTAAAATGGTTGTTTTACTTGAAATTTGCTGTATGTTTCAAAATCGTGTGTTTCAAATATGCTAAAAATTTCTTTCCCCAATTTTTCAATTAATTCTGCATATAAAATAAATATCAAATACCCATATTGGTAGTTTAGCCTCAGTATTACCATTTTTCTATACCAAGAAGTCTAGTTTATACAGTCTTGGGAAAAAAACAAGTTTAAATTAAATTAATAATCTCAGCTTTAGCATGTCCAAACATACCATGTCTGCTATGCTCACAGATTTATATAACCTGTTCTGTTTATGTGACTCTGTCCCTTTGTGATCTGAGATCAGAAGGAATGCTCTAGGGCTCAATGCAATTCAGTTCACTTGTGTTAAAACAAATGTAATCAATTCTTGATTTTCCATACCACAGTGGACCAAGATTGGGAGAAAAAAGTAATGAGTAACCAAAATTTAGTTAAAAATAGTCAATATATAATATGGAAAAAAAGTAATATTCATCTTAATTTTTATTCCTACCCACATCTAACACATAAAAGCATATTTGTCCTTTTACAGACATCATGAAAAAGTGTAAAGGTAATAGAAGTATAGCAGGGTGATTTATTTGAGATATAATATAACAAGAAAATCTCCTGAGTAATTACTTTCCACTTAGTATTTCATAACTATAAAAAAGAACAAGTGAGTTATTTTCTCTCCTTTCAAGAAGATATGCAGGCCATGGTGTCTAAGGTCCAGACTTTCCTTATAGCCGTGAAAAGTAAAAAATCTATCCTCCATTTGATCAGAGGACTGGCCTGCTGAGTTATGAAGTGCTTCCCAAAAGTTCAAGTTCAAGTGAATGGGTTTGAAAGTGAGTAAAAAGACTAAGCCTGGGAAGGTTCATAAGAACTCAAAAGGAAGAACTCAGGAAAGTTAGGGTAAAGACATGAACTCACTAGAAGGAAACCTTCAGTTACTGTGGAATCACAGAGGGAATAAGGCTGTAGGAATATTGGTCATAGCCCGCCACATCGCTTAACGACTGAATGGACTGTCACCAATCCAAGCTGGATCGAAGCTCTGCCACACTTCTGGAAGCAAGGCAGGACAGGACATGTCACAATTGCACTGAAAAGCACAGAGGGAAGTGATAGCGGCCTCTGGCGGTGTGACTGGTGTAAGTGTGGATGTGAGATGTGTCTCCAAGAGCAGACCTATGGTTTATAAACAGAGCTCTATGCCAATTTAGCATGTGTTGAGGATAGTGATGGAAACATGGATGCCTGGATACAAGTCCTCAAAGACAAGCTCAACACACAAGAGGACACTGATGTCACTCCTCTAGTGAATGTTCAGGTCTTGGAATCTATATCGATGTGGTTTGGTTTGGTTTGGTTTCATTTTCCCTCAAATGGACTTTCATGCCTGTGGCAAGGTGCCAGGGGGTGGGGTTAATTTTGTGACTGTGACATCCTCTTGTTCTTCTAGTTCCATCTCTACAGCCAGTAACTACAGCAGCTAAATGGGGGTGCCTCCCTGGCACTCAGATCTCTGGCACCTCAAGTCCACTTTCTCTAAGCATGCCCACCTCCTCCCAGACACATATCGCTTTGGTTGGGTACAGGTTCTTTCCTTTATGGCCAATTTAGACGAACAAAAGTTTAATTACTCCCCACAAACATTTCAATGCCAAGACGACCTTTGTGTGTTTTCAATACAAGTTAAAATTGCATCATGGTATCTGGCGTATCAACACACATGTCATTTTTATCCTCCAACTGCGACTTTTCATTTAGACGGCAATAATTATTAAAAATCTTACAAAAGAACGTGGACAAATTTGAATTGGAGTTTTCTAAGCTCATTTTATTAGCTAAGTGAAGGTTGGGTATCTGATGCTATGATTCCTCATAAAAGCTTTAAATTAAATCTTTAGTCTCAATTCGTGTCATGACAAGGATCAAGTAGGATGATTCAGATGTGTGAAAAAAAAAAGACAGTTTGCTTAAATGAAGAGAGAAGCATTGTTTCACATAATTAGCCACCCAGAAGAAATAAAAACTCCCAGCGATGTGTTTGGGCTCTGGTTCTGCTTCTCTGTAGATTGGAGCTGCTTTTTGTACATGTATTTATTTTCAGTGAAGTAGCAAGGTGGCCACAAGATTTCCAGGAATTATAACCAGATACTGTTATGTCCAGAAGCAAAAATGCAAAATTTCTGGTATTAGTTTTTAAGAACGAGGATACATTTCAGAAAAGGCCTTCAGTTTCACATTTTATTGAGATACAAATGTGTGCCATTTGCTATAGTGCCCATTTGCTATAGACTCCCAATATCACGTTTTTGGCACCTACATACCTGGCTTTGCTTCACTTTGCCTTGCCTCGAGGATTTTTATAGTGAAGAAATGGAAGATGATTTAGAAGAATGGCTTCGTACATCATTATTAAAAGCATGCACGCATTGGTATGATTTTGTTAGCTGTTGGAGAGGAAGAGGGGAAAGAGTAGAAGAAAGGAGAGATCCAGGGTGACTGAGAAAGGGACAAAGTTCATCTGAACTGATGATTAATAACAACTTGTTCTGTTGCACCATTAAGAAGAAAAAATACCAGCGGGCATAGCTGTATGATATAAATAAAGAAGCTGGGTCATAGGCACAAGAATTCTTAGCTTTTGTAAAGCTAATCATGGCATAAATATATGGCATAAAAGCAGAGAACCGCCCAATTTCAGAGAATAATCTTGACTTTGGCAATGAGTGTTTCAGTTTTCACCTTTAAACTGAGTCACAGATCAGCTCCATCATTTTAAGACATACGACATCATCAAAATTTCTTCATCTTATACAGCAATAGGTCTCTTGTAAGGGAAATAATATATTTGGTGCTTTGTAGGCATAAATCCAAATTTTGATGCATTCCTACCCTTTTCTAATATTATTTTTTTCATAAAGAAATCCACACTGCCTTTTATATTTTCAAGATGGATAGTCAGTCATAAGGCATTCATTCATATATTCACCACATCGTTATTGAACTATATCCTGCACCAGTAATGTTCTAGTCCAGGCAAAACAAAACATACCTTTGTTCTTGGGGCTTTCTTTCTAGTGTATGTTGGGAGTAAGGTTTGAGGAGACATAAATAAGCAAAAAATTAAATATATAGCATGTGGTAAATAGGAGCTATGAAGAAAAATAAAACACGTCAGAAGTTAGGCAGTGACAGTAGTGAGTGTTATTTAATGAAGTGTGATCTGGAAGATCACTGTAATAAGGAGACATTTCATTAGGAGTCTGATGGAAGTAGAAGACAGATATTGAGGGCAAAGTGTTTCAACAGAAAAAACAGCAAGTTCAAAGGTCCAGAGGAGGAGAATTAATGCAATGTAGACTTTACCACTCCACTGGTAGATAACTCCCAATACAAAAAGCAATAAAGCTTTTGGATCACTTCATGTTGGGGGATAAAGGCAACGTTTTAACAATGATGTTGGCATTTGGTACCAATTTTTGGTGACATTTTTTAACTTGCTAAATACAACATAAAGAAATGTGTGTGTGGGTATCATTAAGATAATTCAATATGTTTAAAATGTATGTTTCATGCCTATAAACTGAAAACTCTTATAGACATTGGAATATTGTAATAATTACATTATATACAGGAATATTTTATGTATCTGTACCATAAATAGTTTTTGTAAGCAACCAACAGAAATCTACTCTAGCTAATCTAAGCAAATATGCATCTATTGGAAGGACTCTAAGAGGCCCAAAGGAAAAACTGCCAACCCACAGAATCTGCTTCATGGATTGTGCCCAAGTCTACTTGCTTGGGAGAAAGAACACTCAGAAAGGCCACAATGAGAAAAAGAAAGCTTTGTAAAAAGACATGGAGGAAAATCCTTTCCAGAAAAAGGGAAAGATAAATGCTAGGTGTCCCAAGATGAAAATGTTCAATATTAGTTTCTTCATTTATTAATAGAGACATGCGCCGCTTAACGACGGGGATACATTCTGAGAAATGCGTCGGTAGTCGATTTTGTTGTGATAACATCGTAGAGTATACTTACACAAACCTAGATGGTATAGCCTACTACACACCTGGCCATATAGTACTAATTTCATGGGACAACCATTGTATGTGTGATCTGTTGTTGACCAAAACGTCATTATGCGGCACATGACTGTAATATCATTACATCATAATAATCATGTATCATAATATAATTTGGCATGATATTCATATTTTACATATAGACAACCTTTCAATAAAGGTGAATTATATTAATATAAAAATGCTCTTTCACACTCATTTCAGGGACACTTGAAGTTCTCTAAGGACTTCCCTATGGAATAAATGGGTACAAGTAAAGGGATTGGTGACTAGGACAGCAGCGGATACAACAAGCACTGTAGTTGGGATAATACAGAACTATGATTTAATTACAGATCAGCCAATTCCTAGGTTTGTAACAATTTAATTAATCCTTTTTTTGCCTCATTTTTCTCATCTAGAAAAGTAGCAGTCATATTGGCAGTTCTATAAAGATATGAGGTAAATTAAATTTTGATATGCATTACATGCTCACATACTTTATTTTATTTACCTAAAACAGTGATATTTAAATTTATTTCAACATGAAAGATATGTATATAAAATTAGTATTAATAATTAATAATTATTAATAATTAATAATTAATAATTTCTCCATCTGACTTTCCTCTCATCTTTTTCAGTAGCACTATGGTGCCTTCATGGAACACTGATTTCAAAGAAACACAGTTTAAAAACCATGGACTTAATCCTTTGTTAATTTACAAATGAGGTAACTGGGATAGAGAAAGACTGTATACCTTGGTTCTATTCAAACAGCTAGTTAGTGGTAAAACTTAATCTAAAACTTACTTCTTATTGCATGAATTTTGCCCTTTTCCTCATATATTCCTTATTTTATCTTTGTCTTTATGGGATAGAAATCTGAAAATAGTATTACATAGCATCATATTGCAAAAGCCAGGTTTGGACTTTCATAAATCCTTTCCATTGGAGAATGATTTGAACTATACAAAACCTAGTTTCTTTTATTTTCTTTCACTGTTTAAATTACCCTCTGATTATTGGAATAGAGCATTTGTGGATTTCCTAAGCATTGAAGGAAATTTCTTACATAAGTTATGTTTCAGTGATCATTCCATTCTTCGGGTTTTGATCAAAAGCAAAATTTCACCTCTGAGTTTTTGAAAAGGAGCTTATCAAAATTTAAAATATTTTTCTAAGGGCAAAGAGGGAAATGTTGGAGGTCCAAAGGAATTTTCATAACCGCACAATATTTTAGATATTTAAAACAACAATTATGGAAATAAATTTGTGCTATAAACATCCATAAGTAATTCTATAAATTACTGATGAATCAAGTACAATACTCTCAGACTGTTTATAATTGCATCTTAAATTTAGGACACTGAAAGAAATTCTTTAAATGTACAAAATCCTTCTCCTCCTCTGTGTGTGTGTGTGTGTGTGTGTGTGTGTGTGTGTGTATTGTATCATAAGATATTAGTTTCATTCTTCAAATTATACCTTAATACCCCTTGAAACCACCTATCTGCTATAACAAGAGAGCGACAGTTCGCACCAGATGTAAACTGCATATATAACCTAAAATAATGGCAACTCTTTCATTGAATAGACCTGTTTTTGATCCAGTCAGTCAGGGGCAGGGTGATAAAGTAGCTATATCTGTTGCCATTGTGAATGACATCTACAAGCTTCAGTTTTCTTAACTATAAAGTAGAAAAATAGTAGTATCTATGTTTTCTATTTTAAGGAACTACTGTGAGGATCAAAATAATTAAGCAAAGAATTAAAATAACCCAGGAGCTATTTACCTTATATATTTGAGGTGTTGCCTATCAAATCGGATTTAGGTCCCTATTTCTTTATTTATAGCCATTTTACTTTTTTCTCACATTCAGAGTGTTTCTCTTTCACCAACACTTATATTAACTTCTCTTGGTTTTTTTAATAATCCATTTCTATAATTAAGGGAAATATATTCAATTCTCTATTACATCTCCTATTATATTTCCTATTTCTATCCCAATAAATGGCATCTTAGTTTCTCTATCATGAATCAGCGTATTTACTTATGATTTTCATTTGGTAATATTTCTAAACAAGTTGTTTTGTAAGCCATTTAAAATCTATGTCCTGTGTTCTACCTACTGATCTGTCCAGAAATATAAAATAATTTATCAGTGATATAAACAAATTGAGATTATATCTAAAGCATATTGTGTCAGAAAAAGAACACCAGCACCCCTAACAGAAGATGCTTTGCAGTCTGATAAACTATGACTCTTGAAATTGTCATCTAGTTTCTAACAAAAGTAATTTTCTTGACTTTTGTTTTTTCTTATTAAAAAATGTTTTAAAAATTCTTGATGTATATATTTTGGTAGGTCTCTTTAAATCATAATGGACAAAAAATACATACATACATGAGTAATTTAGTAATATGATTTTTTTCTGGCTTCTAACTTCATATTGTTAGCCACAAAAATATTGTGTCAAAATAAGGACAGAATTTTCCATGTAGTCAGAGAAAAGAAAATTAAATACAACAGTCAGGATTGCTGACACAGCAATAAATACCCAGAGTCTATTTCATGGTATGTTGCCAAGGATAACTAAATTTTAAAAGTCTATGTGTCTGTATGCTGTAAGATATTTTCTGTGATGTAGTCTTATATTGATAACCTGAAACTGGATCACTGCTTTTCATATTACAGCTACTCTATGTTCTTGGCACTTTTTTGAGGTTTATTAATCAGTGTTTGTGTTACATGATATCACAACTATGACATATTTGCAAGAATGAATTTTACAAAGAAAAGTAGTTCATGGTTGGTTTTTAATAAAACATGATGTGGCACATGAGGTACGTACACTTTATAGGAATCAATTAATCCTCTAATTGTCAAAATTTGAAACTATTATACGTAACAAACATTATGGGACTATTTTCCCAAGAGAATGGCATAATTTCTGTAATGCTATATAAAATGACGTTATAGAAAATAAAAGTTTCTACTCTGTATGTTTTGTCTTCTAGAGGAGAAATTCATCTCATAATTTTATAACTTAAGGAAATATTTTCATTAAAACCACTAAGGCATAAAATTTGCTTTATAAAATGCTATGAATGTAAGGTGTACACTCGACAATGGTTAAAAGCATATAAACTGATATATGCTTGTATCTATAGAAATAGACTGCATTTTGCTTGGTTTGGGTTCACATAGTGACGGTCAGCTATACTCTGCATTCAATTTAAATGTAAAATGCTAGGGCATGAGGAAGATATCATAGTAGTGTCTGATGGTCTTTAAATGTCTTTTAGTTGTAGGGCTGGAAAACATTTCTGATTGCTTCTATATTTTACTTATTTCACTTTTATCTGGAAAATAGAACCCAGAATGCCATTTGAAAGTGACATTGAAGAGTTCTTGCAGCAGCTGGAAGTATAATTTCTCACGTGGTATCGCCAGCTAGTTACATTTGAACAGATAGTGTAGGGCTTTTAAACAGCAATTAAAATGATGTGGCAGGTGATTATGCCCCAGTGCTCCAGTTGCTTATATAAATGCTTCAGTACGGTATTTCACAAACAGAAAAGCAACAGCAAACTTCTGCATGTGCCCAATTATGTGTGCAAAGTATGTGTAGAAAGTCAATGCCATTTCATTTAATTTTACCCAAACAGCAATTTGTAACTAACTTTGGAGTCTGAAAAATAATTTATTACTATATACACCTGTCTTGAAGTTGTAACTACTAGATTCATTGTTTTTCTTCCCAATTTCTGGCCTGCTGATACTTTGTAAATGGAGGAAAATTATTCTGACCAACAAAATACAATACTTCCACAAATTTTCAGAAAGACTAATAGACCAAGGAAATAAGGCACATGTGTTGGGTATAACTTCCTAAACTTAATGTATGTACTTAGCATTTTTGTTTTATTTTACATATAAAATACACTCAGAAATCAACAAGATAATATGCTCTGCAGCATTCAATTTAGCAGACTGAGGACTTGTATTTTTTTCTTCTGATGAAGCTATTTGATTCTCTGGTTACTTTCTATAAATTACTCAATTGCACTCATTTTGGTTGAATCCTCCGAGAAAAGAGTACTTCTTTCCACTTAATTGTGTTGTAAATGGTTTGGTTTTAGAGTTTCAGTGTTTGGGAAATATATATTAAAAATGTTTTACTATAATCAATATTAGAAAAAATGTACCTTCTTCAGCATTGCTAGCCAAATAAATACCAAGCAGTTGAGTGGGTTTGTTTTACTTATATTTATTCAGTGATTCTGTGAGCTTTTGTTCTTGTCCTTCCGTTCCTGCTATAGAATTTTTGAATCACCTGCTAAAAGAAAAACAAGGCAGTGGCCTGTCTGATGCTGTCAGTTGCAATTGTACTTTTGTATTGTTTCCTCTTGGAAGATAATTTTTCCTCATGTGTGATAGTGTATGTTTCATTATTCTCATTTTTTTAAGGAGGTAAAGTGTTTCTTTTTCTTATCACAGCCACAGAAACTATTGCATTATCAATGCAGGATGATAGGGAAGAGATTTAATTTCCTGATTTCTCACCCTATTGAGAAACAAAGAGAATTCATTGACTTCTTTTATTAGAGGGAGTTTCAAATGTGAATTTACCAGTGGATTTTGGAGAGATATGAGACTTGTTTTTGTCTTTTTTTCCTCAGTCTTTGTGAAAACAATATTCCCAGCCTCCCATACAGGCAACGATTACTCCTCTGCTCATGTTACGTTTATAGATGAAGGATCTCACACAAATAATCAAAATCACAGCTCACCGAGGTGGAATTTGCCTAAGCAGAAGTGTAAGTAAATAAAACTAAGAGTTTGTTTTCTATTTTTATGTATTTCACTCTTTCATCAAGTAGCTCTGTGAGTGGGGCATACTTTTTCTAAACTTCAGATGCAAAATGGGAATGGTAATTTCCTCATTCTCTTCTACAGTTCTTTGTGACAGGGAAAAAAATCTCTTGCATAGGAAAGGCATTGCTATCATCACTGTTAATAGTGAACATTGCTTAGTTAGTGTGTGTAACTTAATGTAGAGTAAAATGATCTTATAAATAAGGAGACACAATTATTCAGAAGTAATTTCATTTTTAAGGATTTCTAATTTGGTAAACATCACTCTAATTCTCCTGCTGGCTTGGATTGGATAGCTCAAACAAAGGAGAAATGAATGCCTTAGTTATATATTCACTTACATAAAATCACCTAGATAAAAAAATCCCATGGGGACCAAAATAGTCTATAGAAATATTATTTTCATAAGTTCTAAATATCTGCCCCACTATCTGATCTATTTATGCATTCAAAAGTATTTCCATATCAATCCTCTATTTACCTTTTTGTACCATGACACACATTATATTTATCATACTGTAGGCTCTTGGAGGACATAAAATGTTTTCTAGAACCTACCTTAGTGACAGGGTCATAGTAGACAATGAATATATATTTGGATTGGATTGTATAACATGTATGTGAGATGACAAATGGAAATAATTATATAAAAGCTCTGTATTTATCCATTAATCAATCCATATATAGAATTTATGCCTTAATTCCCATGACTATGCAGTGTTACTGTATAGAAAAAGTAGCACTTTCAATTTCACCAAATTACTGAAATTTGTAATACATCAATTTGCTTTACAATACATCAATTTTCACTCATAATACATATATTTGAGGTTTTTTCTTCAAGTTTTGTCCAATTCCAATTATTCATTTTAATGACAGAGTACTCAGTTCCTAAAAATGCTTCATAAATGTCCATTTAATGTGTCAGAAAAATGGAGGGCTTCTTGGATCACAGCCAATGCCATTTCTATCCTCTTTCTTCATCCTTAGTTTGTCTCTACTTGATTCCTCCCAGATTTCCTCTGTGAAGCCTTCTCTGATCATCTGAATTAGAAATAATCAGTCATTTCCTGGAGATTGTGCAGCAATTACTGATTGCTCCACTCATTTCACAAACGCCATAGACACCTTATTTTACTCATATCATCAAAATATGCAGGCATAAAAACATCTTATTAGATTTTGAAGTTTAATTTATATCATAAGAAGAAAAGGATCAGGTCATTTTTGTATATCCCTCTGAATAATTCATGCAAATGTGATATTGCTCAAAATAATCAAGGAAAAGTCCTCAATTTTACAGATGAAATTGAAGACTCGGGGGGTTGAGGTCGCTTGTCCAACTTATGCTAATTAAAGTCTTGAGTAAGTTCCCCAATGTCCCGGACACCAACTAGTGATATTCTCTTTATCCTGCCAGTCATATGAATATTGGCCAAAATTTTTGAATTGTACATTGCCGCATTCTTTCCCAAGCACTCTTGTGATAAATGGTTTTTTGTGTTTGTGATTTGAATAGTGATATCATTGATGTACGTAGTTGATTAAATAATAGCCACCCAATAATACACCCAATAAAATACATCTTAATCCCAGAACCCGTGAATATTACCTCATATAGTTACAGAGTGAATATTATAAAGCAAAAGATGTATGGGGTTAAAGACTTCTTTGAGAGGAGGCTGTATTATTCTGTATTATCCATGTGGGCCCTAAATCCAATAAATGTCCTTATAAGAGTGAGGCAGAGGGAGATTTGACAAAATAGAAGAAAGCAATGTGGACATAGAGGCAGAGAGTAATGACGTTAGTTGTCAAAGAATGCCTACAGCCACCCAAAGCTGGAAGAGGCAAAGAACAAATTCTCCCCTAGTGCCTCCAGAGGGAGTGCAACCCTGTCAACACTTTGGTTTGAACCTTCTGAAACTTCTGGAAACTTCTCTCCAGAACTGTGAGAGAATAAATTTATACTGCTTTAACCCACCTTGTTTATGGTAATTTGTTACAACAACCACAGGAAACTAATAGAATGTGAAAACCCAAATTGAACATGTCCCATTGCTGACGTGGATAAGTAGAGCACTTCATGGCAAAATTTTGCCTAACAGAAAGTTGAATGGATTTTTTTTGAAAAACGTGTTTTTGTATCATAACAAATATATGTATGTACAATTAACCTGTGCCTGGTAATACTATAGGCACTGATAATATGGCATTTCATTCATTCATGGCAAAAGATCTTCAAGTACATAATCCTCAATGCAAATATATGAATTGAGGCAGAGGAGTTTCCCAGCATCCTATAACTAGTAAAAGAATGAAGGCCCACAGTGATTAATAAATTTGTCCAAGGTCAGTCAACAAGTAAAGACTAAAACTGGAACCTATTAAGTTTAACCATAAAAGAAATAAATGTGAAACCACAATTTGCATTAAAATACAAACAAGGAAGAAGGGTGAAATCAGGACATACAATCAGCAATTCTTAATTATTCCTCATGGACTTGTAGGCTGTCATTCGATGTGATAACAAATAAACATTTGAGGGGAGGGAAAGTTTTCAAAAACCTTAAAGTTGCTATACTAAGACATGTACCAATGCAATCATGATGTTCAAAACACAATCAGTGGTAAATTTTTTCCTTCATAATTAGGCATCATTCCCATTTGTGGGAATGAAGAATCTATAATGAGAATTTTGACAACGTGAATAATATACAAAGTAATGAGCAATATGCAATAATATTCTCCAAAGAAAGTTAGGGGATTTAACTTTGAAGTGGGAAAAGCTGTATCCTCAAATTTATGCTCAAGTATATGGTAGTACCTCAAATGAAAGAGGAAATATATTGTCTACAGCACAGAATGTGGACTATGGGTAGAAATTGTAAGAAGATGGATATTAATAATTGGAAAATTGCTAAGCTATGCACAGAAACCTGTGAGGAACTGTATAAGAATAATATATTAGAGGAGAGATCAAATCAACTGAGGGCAAAATGAAACTCTATGCTCATGAGCTTGGACAGACAGTATTGAGTGAAGAGAACAATGATTGGAAAGAAGAGTAAAATGCCATATGATTAATCAAATATAAGTACTAGATGTGAATAATCAAAAAATATGTGTGGAAGAGCATATTTTAGGAAATCTTTCATGACTTTAAGGTCTACAGTACACTTAGACAGAGGTGGATGTTTTTCCTGCTTATACAGTTCATACAAATTTCATTTCATAATCATAAGAAGATCATATCTTACCCAAAAGAGACACATCAGGGGCACCTTTACTGGCATGAATGCAACTCTACTCTCTTGACAGAGAATGAGAAAGCAAAACAATTAAGTAGAGCAAGTTGTTTCACTATTTAAGGAGAGGGTGATAATGAGATGGGGTTGAGATTCTCTTGCTCCATCAAGAAATCAGTTTTCGTGTGCCCCTCGTAGTATGAATATCTCTTTTACTGAGCGTGACTATCATATTTAAACACAGGGATTTTTCATATAATACCTGCTCTAAACACAAACTTCATCTGAAGCTGAATCAAAACAACAGTGGGAGACAATATGTGGGGTTAGGTTTATGGAGATAAGTTATGTTAATTTCCAATATAATATTAATAAGCATTTAAGGGGGATTGTGATTGTCAATTTTGTGCTACGAGATACTCTTTAAAAAATCATTAAGAAATCACAGGCCAGGCTGTGGAAATAACATGCTTGTGTCTTCTGTCATCTATATTTAACAGTGAAGCATTGAATGTTGTCTTATTTGAATCATCTTAGGAAACTGGGCAGTACATTGGAAGATTAGATATCACGCTTCGGAAGGAAAGACTTGTGTGGACCTCCAGAGCTTTCATTAGCAGGAATGGAGTCAAGGATCTGCTTCAGCAGGAATGGGCTAGTCAGGACCCTCTATTTCTACTCTGAATGCCACTGTTGTCCTCACTGCTGTGATGTCCAGTTGTCCAACTGTCTCTGCTTCTTATATCATACGCTTAAGCAAAAATGTCCCAGATGGAGCATCAGATTGAACAATTGTAGGTCACTCGCCTGTGTTCTGGCTGATGGGATGTTTGGATGAAGAGGAATTTTTCCTTCCTGTAGCAGGAGAGAGTGAAAGACAGCCCACAGATAATATACACAAAGGGAAATTCTACCCAGATAAGAAAGAATAACACTACAGAGTCACAAATAAAACCAATCATTACTTGATCAATCAATATTAAATAATGCATCAATCTTTTGTTATGAAATAATAAATATAGGCAAAGGCACATACAATCCTGAGTCCAGGTATTGAGAACTCTTGATAAACAATCTCTCTGATAATGTAGTGGCATACACTGGATGAATGAATGAGCCACTTTAGTGGGGATTTTAAATTAGTCAATTACTAGCTTTCTTCCAGCATTTTCTAAATGTTAAGACTTTTCTGCCATAATTCCAAGGATATAATGGTATTTAAGTATGTTTTCCTTGGCCTTAGTATCACTTTATAAAATGATTGACAATTCCCTCTTTACTCCATACTCAGTGTGGTTCTTGACCTTACTGGGAAATAGCATAATACATAGAATGAGAAGTAGATTCAGCAGGCAGCCAAAATTCATACAATGTCAGCTGAGTTTACAAACATGAAGAGGATGAATTCCATGGTCTCTAGTCCTTGAACCAGCGCTCAGAGAAGGCCAAGTAATACAATGTTCCTAATTGTATTTACTTAAAATGGCAGTAGTGGTTGAGTGGAACCAAAGTATGGGTGCAGTCTCAATGACCAGGCTAGAATGCCAAATTTATTCACGATGTAAGCCTCTCCCTCTTTTGCTCCCTTTATTTATTTATTTTTTTTTGCGAGGAAGACCAGCCCTGAGCTAACATCCGTTGCTAATCCTCCTCTTTTTGCTGAGGAAGACTGGCCGTGGGCTAACATCCGTGCTCATCTTCCTCCACTTTATATGGGACGCCGTCAAGGCGTGGCTGACAGGCAGTGCGTCGGCGGGCGCCCGGGATCCAAACCCGGGAACCCCGGGCTGCCAAGCGCGGACTCAACCGCTGCGCCACCAGGCGGCCCTCTACTCCCTTTATTCTTTTTGCATTTCTGCCTAGGACTAGTAACACGCCTACCAATGAAACCGTTAAAGTGTATACCTCCATTTCCTTCTCTTATCACTGCAGGGGAAACAATAATAGGAATGATTTGGTGTCTTAATTTGGGGCTCTTTAAGTTTTTCAGTCATATTCTTAAAATAATTTTGCTTAATATGTACCTTTATCACATTTTTAATTTGTCGCCTGCAATTCTTTAAGTAAGTTTAAGTATTTGCAAAGGACATTATTCCCAAAATATTGTAAATATTTGACATTTTAAAATAAAGCTCTTAAATGCTATGCTTTTCAGTGGATCTAATGGAACCCATATACCATTCATTTTGACACCTACATCAATTAAAGAATAAATAGTATTTTATATATTATTAAGAAATTTGAAAAAATTTTTTCTTGAATTTATATTTTCATGTCTCTGCCCAGGCCCTAGTATTTTATCCTCATGTAATGTGTATGCTTAAAAATGTATTTTACAGATTATCCTCTCATGCTTCTTAGAGCAAACATATATCTACATTTATTATTTTTTTAAATTATTCTGTGGACTCTAAGTGCTATTTTTTTTTTCTGGATTAAGATTTCATTACAAGTTTTATTAGTACACAATTGACCAATTCGTTTTACTGGAAATGTATTTCTTAATAACAGCTGAGGTTTACATTTCCAATTACTTCACAAATTCATAGATGAATATTACATATTGCTAGAAAGAGAGTTTTAAGCATTTATTCTACTCTTCCTTTATATGGAGAAATCTTTTTTATATAAACAGGTAAGTAGGACTGAAACAGTTTTATTCTAGCAAGGTCACTCAGGATTTTGATCTTTTCTCATTATATTATCAAAATCAAACATTGCTATAAAATAAAACGAATTTAGTAATCTGTCAACTTATCCATTTCTTTTTGTCTTTTTTGAAAACAATGCATTGGAAACCACCTGTTTGTCAAGACATCAAATGATTTAGTTACGCCTGTAATGTTTTCATTTCACCTTGTTTAATGAGCTAAAATTAAATGAAACTAAAACAAAAGTCTCACCATATAAGTGGAAATAGTGACATTTAAGATCCTGCCAGCCACACCCATTACGTGTGAACAAATTTATGCATCCACGCCTAGTTTCATTTTCTAGATCCTTTTAACATGTCTTGAATGACCTGACTCAGACTTCTAGCTTCTGCTGAAAGCTGGAAAGAGTATCTCTTCATCTCTTACCATAACAACAAAGAGACAGATAAATTGAAAAATTGCAACTTTTCTTGGGCCCATCAAGTAACTTACATTACAGGGCAACCAAATTACCCTAAATCTAAGGGATGACAGCTGCCAAGAGACATGGGGTAAAAGCACTTGCTTGTCAGAGTAGAAGTCAGATGTCATAGAGTCAGTAAAAAAGATGTAGCTAAAATCGTTGACTGATTGCTAAAGGCCAGGTGTGAGTGTGAGAGGATAGAACACCTGGTGTTCAAGCACAGGTGGCCACTTACAGTCTCTTCTCCACTGACCTCACAGGGAGTCCTCAGGAGAAAGATTGTCACTGGGGCAAGAGTCCTGAGAAGGTCTCCTTCCTGGTGCAGGTCTTGGGGAGGGTACAGCAGGTGCTGAGGGAGTGGTACAAATATATTCCATATATATTTGGAATACTACTCAGCCATAAAAAGACAGAATCGTCCCATTTGCAACACCATGGATGGACCTTGAGGGTCTTATGCTGAGTGAAATAAGTCAGACAGAGAAAGACATACCATACCATTTCACTCATATGTGGATGATAAGCACGTGGATAAAGAGAACAGATTGGTGGTTACCGGAGAAGAAGGGGATGGCGGTAGGGCGAAAGGGGTAAAGGGGCACATATGTTTGGTGATGGATGAAAACTGGACTGTTGCTGGTGAACACGATGCAGTCTATACAGAAACTGAAATATAGTGAGGTATACCTGAAATTTACACAGTGTTGTAAGCCCATATGACCTCAATAAAATATTTAAATAAAAGCAGCAGCCTACAGCTGGAGGAACATCAAACCTGTAGTGCATGGCCCTCTCTGATGTGCAGGTGGAAGGGGAAGGTTGGAAGCTGAGGGTAGAGCAGTGACCTAGAAAAAGCCTAAGAACACGGCTGTGCTGGAAGAAGTTCAAGCCCGCCCTGACCACCGGGAAAGTGCCCAGCAGCAGCAGACGTAAATGCTGAGCACTCTGCAGGTCTGTGTCACATCTCAGGAACCCAGACTAGGAAACTTTCAGTTTTATAAGGGGGCTGATGGTAAATCTGCCCAAACTTTGCCCAGAGGGAGATATTTATTATTTTGGTCAGAAAACAAATCTACCTTCTGTCCTGAAGGGAGACACTATCACCATCTTTCAAGACGATTTACTCTCCAGACATCCGTGAAAAATAGTTCAGAACAAAAGGTGTGCCTCTTCACAAGTGTGGGGACACAAGAAACCCATGGAGAACTGTTCCCCAGCACTCTGTCGTGGTAGGTTATTTCTGCCAGCAGCTTCTCTGTGAGATTGATCCATGTGGATGCATGAATCAGTAGTTATTATTTTCATTGTTGAGTTGGATTCCATTGTACCAATAAGCCACAATTTATTTATTTATTCACCTGCTAACCAATGCTTGTGTTGTTGCTTTTGGATATGATTATTTAAGAAATATCTGCTATGAACATTCATGTACAAATCTTCATATAAACTGTACATTTTCATTTTACCTTGGGAAATATATAGGGGTGGAATTGCTGGGTCATATGATAAGGATATATTTAACATTTTGAGAAACTTCCATGTGTTTCCAAAGAGGTGGCACCATTCTAACCAGCAGTATATGAAATTTCTAGTTGATCTGTATCTTCATTAACACTTGATAATGCCAATGATTTGAATTTTAGCCATTGTAGTGCTTGTGAAATGGTATCCCATTGTAGTTTTAATTGACTAATCATATTGAGCAATTTTTGCTATGCTTATTTGCCATTCATGAATCTTCTTTTCTGATGTCTTTTGAAATCTCTTGCCTGTTTAATATTGGCTTGTCTTATTATTCTTTTGTGAGAGCTCTTTTAAAATTATGAATACAAGTCATTTGTATGCTGTAAATATTTTCTCACAGGCTGTATTTTGCCTTTTCATTTTCTCAAGAGCTTCTTTTGAATAGCTATATCAGTTTTGAAGAAGTCCAGTTTACCATTATTTTATGTCATACTTAGTGCTTTCTGAGACCTCTCTACAACATCCTCCCCTCTCTAAATTTTACTTATAGAATTTTTTAGTTTCAGCTTCCATGCTTAGATCTACAATATATTTTAAACTAATAACATTATAATGTAAGAATGGGTTCAACAGTCTTTTTTTTTTCCCATTCGGATATCTAGTTATCTTGGAATCATTGAAAGACTATCATTTCCATCTTAAATTACTTTGGTGGATCTTTTCAAAATCACTTGACTATATATGTACAGGTGAATTTTGGGACTGTCTATGATGTTCTATTGATTTATATGTCTAACTTTATGCTCAGACCACATTGTGTTATTTACTGTGTTATATTTAGTTATAAAATCAAGTAGCATGTATTCTTGAACTTCTTTTTTATTTTTAAATAAATTGGGCTATTCTAGGTCCTCTGCATTTTCATATAAATTGTAGAATTAGTTTCTAAATTTTTACAAAAACAAAATAAAACAATGCAAACTCACCTGCCAATATTTTTATTAGAATCTCGTTAAATCTATAGATCAGTTTAGGGACAATGGACATCTCTATAGTATTGATTCTTCCAGTCAATGACATATTATATCTTTCCTTTTATAAAACATTTCCTCGTTTCTCTCAGCAGTTTTGGAGACTTTAGAGTAGAGAACTTGAAAATTTTTTATTTTATTAGAAAGAAATATTTTTTCTTTCTAAGTTGTTTTCAATTTTTCTTTACCTTCTTAATTTTGGTAAAATATATATAACATAAAATCTATCATTTTAACCATCTTCAAGTGTACAATTTAGTGGCACTAAATACATTCACATTGTAACCATCATCACCATCCATTTCCAGAACATTTTCATCATCCCAAACTGAAACTCTTTACCCATTCACAATAACTCCCCATTTCCTCCTCTCCTCAGCCCCTGCTAACCGCTATTTTCCTTTCTGTCTCTGTATCGCCTCTATTCTGGGTAACTCATATAAGTGGAATCATACAACATTTCAATATGTGTCCTTCTGTGACTGGAATCTTTCACTTAACATAATGCCTTCAAGGTTCATCCATGTTGCAGCATGTATCAGAATTTTCATTTACCTAAAGCTGAATAATATTCCATTGTATGGATAATACCATTTTTTCTTTATCCATTCATCTGTGATAGGCATTTGGGTTGCTTCTACCTTTTGGCTGTCGTGAATAATGCTATGAATGTTGGTGTAGAATATGTGATCTGGTCTTTGCTTTCAATTTTTTGTGTATATACCTAGAAGTGAAATTGCTGTAAAACTGTGTGAAGGGTGTGACGTGGTATCTCATCGTGATTTTGATTTGCATTTCCCTAATTATTCATGAAGTTGTGCATCTTTTATTTGCTTTTTGGTTTTTTGTATATCTTCTTTGAAGAAACATCTATTCATATCCTTTGCCCATTTTTTAATTGGATTGTCTTTTTTGTTATTGAGTTCTTTTTATTTGGAATAATCCCTTATCAGATATATACTTTGCAAATATTATCTCCCATTCTGTGCATTGCCCTTTCACTCTTTTGATGCTGTGCTCAATGTTTTTAAAATTCTATTGTAAATGGCTGTTTTAAAATTTAATTTTCAAAATGTTTATGATCACAGTCTTGTGCTGTTTTTTGTTTACTGCCTACAAAGAGTTGCCTCATAAGTGTTCAGATTTATAGTTTTTTACAGTGGGAGGATTCATCCTATGTCTTTATTCCTTATGACCAGAGGGAAAGGTTTAGAAGTTTGACGTGATCTTTAAGTTAAAATTTTCATTCTTTCTGTCCTACTCTACAATATGTCTGAATTTAGAACATGGACCAAAATATCTATTTCTATTTATACACTTTACTCTCAACACAAGCTTGTCTAAGGCAAGGAAAAAACAGTGAGTTTATGGTGACTTAACTGGTTAAGGGGAGCTTTGGTGCCATTCACATTTCAAATGTTATCTTTATTTGGAGGCCTGGAAGCAGAAGCAGATGGTGGTGAAGATAATGAACTTCAACTTTCAGAGCCCCTCCCTTGAACAGATTCCAGCGATTGCTTGGAGTTACTGTTAGTTGTAGACTGTTCTAGGAGAGGAAATGAAGACAGATTGCAAGCAAGAAGCATTTCTGTGTAAGCAGTTCTGGTAAATTGCCTAAAGCAATTTCACAAGAAATGGACCTTGAACTCCAATGCTCCAGTAATTATTTATGATCTCTTTTCTTATTCTAAATAAATATTTACTTTCGTACCTAATTTTGTATTTGCAATTTTGTATTCTTTTTCGTAAAGCAGGCTCCTTATCTTTTTAAGCTTCAATCTCCTCAAAATCACGATTTACTTCTGCATAGAACATTTTAAAACGTGGAGCAATACCCAGTGGTGAAATCTGGTATGATGATAAGTGTGCCTTTCTTTTTTGATTGTGAGAGAAGGATAATGCAGATAAGGGAGGTAAATAGATTTGACATGATCCCTCAACAAAAGGCATTCTCCCAGGCAGAATACACCTAGTATTTCTAAAATTTGAGTATATGAAAGATAGTTCCCTTTGAACAACTGTACTTATTTACCCTTGCGAAATCTTTAGGTATCTCCAATGTATGTGTACCCCAGTTTGAGGACTGCCATCCTGGGCAACCTTTTTTGGTGCTTAACAATTCTTTTAACGTGATTATTTGAATGGTTTAATCCTTTAATACTACTGTGATACACCTGTACACAATCTAGCTATTGCTTTTCATTTTGACCTATAGAGTCCAATTTGTGTTCATCAATTCTGAATAATTTTTCACCAACTTAGACATTTTGTTCTCCTTTTTTTTTTTTTGGCAGATACTTATTGCTCTGTCTTTATACCTATTGATAGCTCCTTTATTTCTCAATGAAAAATACCTAGCATGATGTAGATGACAAATCACTCAGCAGAGAATGAAGCTAACCAGGGTTTGTTACTTGCATTTATCTGACGTTACTGTGTGACATTAGAACAAACAAATTTCCCGAGTCTCTATTTCTTCACTAGAAAGTTATCAGTATTACTTTGAGAGAGCCACCATTCTCTTATTTGTATGTGCATTATTTTGTATTTGCTATGTGCTCAACACTCTGTGAAGGGGTGGAGATACTATGTTGAACTAAGAAAAAAGCTATCTTTTCTCATGTTTGTTTGTTTTTTACTTTTTTATAATTTTTATATGTAGTATATGAATATGATTTAAAATATAAAAAAAATCTCAAAGTTTATGTAGTTGTCTGCCTCACCCCATTCCAGTCTCAATTCTTATTGTAGAGACATAATCACTTTCAACTCTCCTGTGTTTTTGTGGAGTACTAGCTCTTGAGTACCAAACTTTAGATATTTTCTGACCAATTACTCTGTGGCACAAATTAGCTTGCTTGTTACACTTTCCCCTTATTGCATACACATTGGTTTTAGCCACTTTGCTAAATCAGTTACAACTACTTTATTTGCATTTCTTCTTCCAAATGTTTTTGTTAACATTTATTTGTAGTTGTCCACGCTGTCTTAATTTTGATTCTGTAGTTTTGTACATTTTTCCATTCTTTTTAGTAGCATTTTATTTGAGTTTTGGTAGAGAATTGATATAATATTTATGTTTAATACATGATTTTTAATTGGGGACTTCTCAATCACACAGGGTCACTCAATTCATCCTATTGTACTCCTGTAGAAAAGCAGTAAGTGCAGAAGCTGACATTAAAAGACATTTGAGGGGCTGGCCCAGTGGCATAGCAGTTAAGTTCACACATTCCGATACGAGGGCCTGGGGTTCACGGGTTCGGATCCTAGGCGCAGACCTACTCACAGGTCATCAAGCCATGCTGAGGTGGCGTCCCACCTAGAAGAGCTACAACTCTACAACTATAATACACAACTATGTACTGGGGCTGTGGGGAGAAAAAAGAAAGAGGAAGATTGGCAACAGACGTTAGTGCAGGGCCAATCTTCCTCAAAAAAAAAAAAAGAAAAGACATTTGATAAATGCAAGTCTCCTTTTTTTCTTCCTTCCTGGTCTTACAGAGATGTAAGTACTCTATTAGGTTTGATGAAGCATCTAGGAACGGATACTACATTCATATATGGGCTCCTTTCCTGACATGAGCAGCTTAATGAGTTAACATAAAGCACCCAAACCATTTTCTCTGGATTTTAGGTGATTACAGGAAAAAATACGCAGCTGGCTTTTACTTCGTTTGTTTAGAACTTATCATTAAGCCCTTGTGTCAGTTCAGATAAATACTTTCAAATACAGTATCTCATGTTTGGACTGAAATCATAATTTCCTAACCAAATTGTTTCTGTGTGACATAAATGTGTAACATTTCTATAATAGGATGATAACGTGTCAACAAGAGACTAATATACTGACGTTTGAAGTTTTCTGGAAAGCCTCATATATATTATGGCTCAAAAGTACACTTAAAAGCTCACATAGCTTTCATAATTCTAAATTCCAGTGCAGCATGTTTATTTTTTCCTGAATAACAAGGAATGTCTTCCTATAAATGTATAATGCATAAAAAACGATTAAGATTCCATCTCCAAATTTCCAGAGACGTGAATTGCTACACATTTTGTTTCTTTATTTGTTCAAAAGAGCAACCCAATTAAAATTATTTATTACAGTAGTTCAGAAATAAAACTAATGTGATCCATCAAGTAGCAGCCTTTGAAGAGTTAAGTTCTATGTGATATTCATAGCTGAAACTGTGAGTTTGAAATTTGCTTTATAATCCAATTTCTATGAATGGAATATATGAGCTAGAAAAAAATGACTAAGATGTGAAAATCTTGAGTTAAAAGGAATGATCTTTATACAATGATGACCTCTAAGGAAGGATACAGTAAAGGACTACTACCAGTTTTTAGTGGTTTGAGGTTATTTATTGTTTTATGCATTTTAATTTTGATTCAGACATACTTTCGAGGCCATAGGTTTTAACAGGTGCCCATGATTCAAAGGATTTCAGAAAGTGAGTAAATCCATTGAACTTGCATGCAAAAATGTTATGTATCGTAGAGTTTGTGTGTTTTTTAAGATTCTCAACAAACTCTATAACGTAAAATCTTTAAGAATTACTGCAAGCAATACACTTAAAATGATCACTTAATGTTTGTGTATCATTGAAAGGACCATCTTCGAAAATCAAAAGTTAAGTATTTTTGCCTTTTGCAAAATGCTTACCTATTTAAATATTGCATACAGGTTTATGCCTATAACATTTAGATTTTAAAAGTTAAAAATAAATATGTAGGGCCGCCCGGTGGCGCAGCGGTTTAGTTCGTGCTTGGCAGCCCGGGGTTCGCGGGTTCGGATCCCGGGCACCTGCTGACGCACTGCTTGTCAGCCACGCCGTGGCGGCGTCCCATATAAAGTGGAGGAAGATGGGCACGATGTTAGCCCAGGGCCAGTCTTCCTCAGCAAAAAGAGGAGGATTAGCAACGGATGTTAGCTCAGGGCTGGTCTTCCTCACACACACAAAAAAATAAATAAATATGTAAACAAAAACAAGTAACGGAGGAAAGTTCGAGAGGAAGCTTTCATGTTTTCACAAAGTACAACTGAAACCCTCAAAAGACGAAAAGAGATAAGTATCATATTCTGAAAAGAAACATCAATGAGCCATTATGATTTTCCCACTTACTTGGAAGTGACAGCAGTTATCCAATAACAATCCATCCTCTACCACCACCCTATATGTCCAGTTTATGAAAGAAAAAGACTTAGGTGGAAATAGAAGGGGTATTTATTTGACCTCCAGACTTTACAGCGCTCGTGGTGAAAAGTTACTCTCTTGGACATGTGAGAGAATGAGGCGGGTGCTCTAACAAGTGGGAAGGGCTCTAAAATAATGTTATTAGTGAAGACTGAGAATGTCTACAGAAAGGAGAGAATGACATCTTCCCTGAACAGTTCCTGAGCTCTAGAATCTGCAAGATCATCATTGTATAGCCAGCAGAATGGAGCAGAACATGGAAGGAAAATTCTTGGAAGAACTTGACATGGGTCCCTTAGAGCTTGGGGGTGAGTTATGTGTCAAGACTTTTTTTTTTTTTTTTTTTTGGATATAAAGACTTGTAAGTAGTCACTGGAGTATTCTGAGCCAGAAGGGCTTAAAGGGACTGTGGTAGAGGGTGCCTATGAAAAATAATGGATACCATGTCAATCATTCCAGTTCTTTAAAAATCACAGAATAGGAGGCAGAGGGACCTGTCAGATTCTGTGTCACAACAAAAAACAATTTGGAATTTAGAGAATGGACTGGAGCCACGGTGCTGCCTTGGACGGCACATGACCAAGTGATGGGAAATGCAGTACAGGGAAGATTTGGTGCATAGACTTCTGCTGGGGTCAAAGGGAGTTATGGTTGTTCCTCTCTAAGGGGACTGTCTATGAGAGACTGAGGAGAAGCTGAGCACCACCCCAGGAAAAAAATAGACATCATTTTCTCAAAGTTGTTGCATCAGCAGAGGTTACCATCAATAGCCAAAATTAGGCCAAAACTGAGTGAGGTCAAGGACATTTTTGTGCCCTTGAACAGTAACTAATTATTTATTTCTGTTCCCTAATCTAATCCCAGAGAATCTGGAAGGCCTTGAAAGAGTAGAGTGGGAATTTAAGTATTTCAGATCCAAGTCTACCCATACATCCTTTATAAGTCCAAGAGCCTACTTTCAACCATTTCTGGTGGTATGGAAGGTAAGAGATTCATGACTAAACTATTAAACTTTACTGCATACTATTGTTTAGAAATAAACTTTTTGAAGTATAATTTATGTACATTAAAATGTACCTATTTTAAGTTTACATGGAGGTGAGTTGTGATGAATGTATATATCCCCATCACTGCTACTGCAATCAGGACATAGGACATGTCAAAATGCAAAAAGTCCCTACATGTCAGGTTGCAGTCAATATCCCTTCATAGATGTTTTTACACCTAGTTCCAGGCAGCTACGGTACGTTCTGTGACCATGGATGAGTTGTACTTTTTCTAGAACTACACAAGAATGGAATCATATGGTAGGTAATCTCTTATATCAGGATATTTTCACTTAGCATAATTTGAATTTCCTCCATTTTGTTTCATCTATCAGTGTTCACTGCCCCCCTTCCATTGCTGTGTAAGATTCCACTGAACAGATATACCATAAATTGTTTATGCATTCACTTGTTGATGCACATTTGGGTTGTTTCCAGATTTGGGGTGATGTTAATAAAGCTATTATAAACATTTATACATAAGTTGTTATGTGGACATAAATTTTCATCTGCCTTGGGTAAATCCCTAGGAATAAAATTAGTAGGTCATATGACAAATATATAAGAATTTTTTTCCAAATGATTTCATCACTTCACCCTCTGACAAGCAATGCATATGGGTCCAGCAGCCCCATTTCCTCACTAAGCCGGATATTGTCAGTCTTTTTAATGCCACCATCTTAGTGTGTGTGTCTCGATATTGGAATATTAATTTCTGGTCCCCTGATGAGTAACAATCAAGATGAACATTTCATATACTTATTGAGCATTCATATATATTCTTTTATACGATGTATGCTCAAATCTTTTGTCTGGGTTGCTTGTTGTCTTATTATTGGTTTGTTAGAGTTCATTACAGACTCTGTTCACAAGCCTTTTATGTGATATGGGTCTTGTGAAGAATTCGCCCAGTCTTTGGAATGCCTTTTCATTTTCTAAGTGGTGGCTTCCAAAGAACAGAAAATTGTAAGTTTGATGCAGTCCTTTATGAATTGTACTTTTGGGGCAGTACCTAATTTTTTTTTTTTTTTTTTTTTTTGTCTACTATGAAGTCACAAAGATTTCTCCTGTTTTCTTCTAGAAATGTTATACCTTTAGGATTGTGACATAACTCTGGTTATTTTGGGGGGAGTGGTGAGTGGTAATGATTGAGGATCATTTATTTTTCTGTTTGGATATATAGTTGTTTCATCACCATTTGTTGAAAAGATTATTCTTTCACCATTGAATTAAATTGACAAAGACGTTGAAAAGCAATTGAACATATATACATGGGTCTACTTCTCAATTCTCTGTTATTTTCTATTGATCTGAAAGTATATGTCTATCACTATGCCAATACAACAAGGCCTATTTACTCTAGCTTTATAGTAAGTCTGGTAATTAGACAGTGTAAGTTTTCCAACTTTGTTTTTCTTCTTCTAGATTGTTTTGGATGTATTAGATCATTTGATTTTCATATAAGTTTTAGAATAACTTTGTATTAAAAAAAACTGATGTAATTACAGTTGGAATTGCATTAAATCTATAGATCAATTTGTAGAAAATTGATATCTTAACAATATTCGGTGTTCCAATTCATGAAGTGTATCTAATAATTTTCATGTCTTCTTTAATCTTTTTCATGATATTTTGTAGTTTTCAACAGATCGTTTGTTAAATTTATTCCTAAGCATTTTGTATTTAATGATGCAAAATAAATTGACTTATTTGTTTAATTTTCTGATTATTTGTTCCTAATATATAAAAACACACTTGACAGTGTGTAAAGTGGGTATTATACTTCTCTTTAATGTCTTTGATAAATTTGCTTATTAGTTCTCATAGTTAATTTGTAGATGTCTCAGAATTTTCTAAGTAAATAATTATCTGCATTAAAGTAAGTTTTTCTTATTACCATCAAAACTTTCTGTTTTCTTTTTGTTGCATTATCGAAATTCATGAGAATTCTATGAGATTACAATCCTGTGTAGAAATGAGGAGGAGGGACTTCATTGCCTTGTTCCCCAGTTTAGTTCTTTCCCTATTAGCTAAAATCTGAAACCAATATTAGAGAAAATCAGTTTCAAAGGAAAGTCACATCTTTGTAGAAATTTTCTTTGACACAGTGGACAACATTTTCTTTCTTTTACTCTTCTCCTATTTAGATTCAGGTTCAAAATCAACTATGGGGTTAGTGATTCTACTTGCTTTGTGTCTGCTTTTGTGCCACGTATAGCTAAACAAGTTATCTAATTTAGTGCTTATAATTATTTGAAATAGCTTTCATTTTTCCCAGTTTTCAAATGGGGAAACCAAGGATAAGGGAAATGATATTTTTGCTTATTGTTAGGGTTATTAAGTGACACAGACAGGAGTTAAACTTAGACTTTATTTCCATGTCTAATGATTTTTCCATTATACCTTTTGCCATTCCTACTCATTTCTCTGTACCCCTATAGAGCACTTGATATGTTACACTGTAATATTTAATTTGTCTATTTGCCTCTCTGCCTAGTATCAGCTATTCAAGAACCATGCATTATTTCTATTTGACTATGCAATTCCTAGGTGGAAGCTCTTCACTTATTGTTGTAAATTAGACATTTGTGGCATGAAAGACTTGGCATAAAATAAATTTGTGATCAAAGAAATCTCAGCTTTTCATCGCTTTATTCAAGTGTGCAGATATTTGCAGGACAAGTATCAAATTATATATACTTTTCAGGTGTGCATGTAAGTTGCACATAATGTTTTGTGCTGTTTGCATCAGGACCAAGAGTGAAGTCCCAAAACAAACAAAACAAAACCCACAAAACTACATGTTTGAATCCTTGTTGTCATATTATCTGTTTTGGTGACAATTCCTGTCATCCTTTATGATGGAATGTTTACTGGGTGAATGGATTTCTTTTATTCACTGCTAACTGATTTGTCCTTAAGGATGCAGTATATTGATCTCTTGTCTAGTCTTCCATAGATTGAATTCTAAGAGCTGGAAATATATTGAGTCTATGATATGCACTGTCAATTTAGACTTTATTTAGAAGACATATTTTTAAAAAGACCTTGAATTAGCAGCAATTTGACATCTTGAAAAAGCACTCTTGCCAAGTACTAATTTGGAAAGAAGTATATTTTGTAAATATAAAAATATATTTAATAGTCCTAAAGATATTTAATAGCTTATTCACTTATAGAGCCTTAGAATAATATAAATTAAGGTCTATACTTTTCTTGAGGGTTATTTTTTCTTATTGTTTCTTTTTCTCTTTTCTATATTTTAACTCATAAATTGCATAAACCATAATCGGCACATAGTTAAGGGGTACATCTTGATAAGTTCATACACACATACGTTCACTCTGAAACCATCGCCACAAACAAGATCATATGTTCCTCACCTCCAAAAGTTTCCTTTTGCCCTTTTTTGTTTCCTACCACCACTCCCCACCAAGAGATCTCTTTCTCTCTGTATAGATTAGTTTGCATTTTCTACAATTGCATATAAATGGAATCCTATAGACTATTTTGTCTGGCTTCTTTCACACTGCATAATCATTGACATTTGTTCATTCTTTGTATATTTCAATAGTTCCTTTATTATTATTGAATTATTATATGAACTATTGTTCTGTATCACAGTTTATTTTACCATTCACCTGTTGAAAGACAGTCGGGTTGTTTCCTGTTTTGGGCTATTACAAATAAAACTGCTATGGACATTAACGTACACCCTTTTACTTGCTTTCATCTAGTTTAGAAAAATAAATACATAGAATGGAATGGCTGGACCATGCAGTAGGTGTATATTTTCATATGTACGGAACTGCCAAACCGTCTTCCACCATGACTCTAGGAGACTCTTGTTTCCTCCAAATCAATGCCAATATATGGTAATGTCAGACTTTTAAGTTTCAGCCATTCTAATAGATGTGTAACTATGTGTCATTGTCTATTAATTTACTTTCCCTTAATGAGCATATTCGCATTTTGTATATCTTTTTTGGTGAAGTGTTTGTACAAATATTTTGACCATTTTTATTGTTTTGTTTTCTTATTGCTGTCTTGAGTTCTTTACATATTCTGAATAAAATTTTTTGTCAGATATATGATTTGCAAATATTTTCACCTAGTTCGTGGTTTGCCTTTTTTAAAAATAGGCTTTATTTTTTAGAGCAGTTTTAACTTCACAGCAAAATTGAGGGGAAGGTACAGAGATTTCCCATATACCCCTGCCCCCACATGTGCCTACCCCATTATCAACATGCCCCATCAGAGTGGTACTTATGTTATAATTGGTGAACCTACCTTGACACATCATGATCACCCAAAGTCTATAGTTTACATTCGGGTTCACTCTTGGTGTTGTACATTCTGTGGGTTTGTACAAATGTATAATGACTTGTATTCACCATTACAGTATCGTACAGGGTAGTTCATCACCCTAATAATCTTCTGTACTATCCCTAGTCTTCCCTCTTTCCCTCCTAACCCTAGCAACCACTGATCTTTTTACTATCTCCATAGTTCTGTCTTTTCCAGAATATATATATTGAAAATATATATGTGTGTGTCATGTAGTTGGATTCATAAAATATGTAGCCTTTTCAGGTTGGCTTCTTTCACTTAGTAATATGCATTTAAATTTCTTCCATGTCTTTTCATGGCTTGATAGCTCATCTCTTTTTAGTGCTGAATAATATTCCATTGTCTGGATGTACCACAGTTGATTTATCCATTCGCCTACTGTAGGACATCTTGGTTGCTTCCAAGTTCTGTCAATTATGAATAAAGCTGCTATAAACATCCGTATGCAGGATTTTGTGTGGACATAAGTTTTCAGCTCCTCTGAGTAAATATTGAGGAGCACAATTGCTGGATCATGTGATAAGAGTCTGTTTAGTTTTGTAAGAAACCGCTAAACTGTTTTCCAAAGTGGCTGTTCCATTTTGCATTCCCACCAGCAATGAAGGAGAGTTCCTGTCACTCCACATCCTTGTCAGCATTTGGTTTTGTCAGTGCTCTGGATTTCGGCCATTCTGATAGGTGTGAATTAGATATCTGTAGATATCTCATTGTTTTCATTTACATTTCCCTGATGACATATGATGTGTAACATCTTTTCACCTACCCATGTGACATCTGTATATTTTCTTTGGTGAAGTGTCAGTTAAGGTCTTAGGCCAAATTTTGAATCCAGTTGTTTGTTTTCTTTTGAGTTTTAAGAGTTCTTTATATGTATAATTTGGATAACAACAGTCCTTTATCAGCTATGTCTTTTGCAAATATTTTCTCCCAGTTTGTTTTCCTTCTGTTGACAATGTCTTACACATAGCAGAAATTTTTAATTTTAATGAAATTCAGCTTTTCATTTTTTTCTTTCATGGGTCGTGTCTTTGGTATCATGTCTAAAATGCCATCCCCAAACCCAAGATCATGTAGAGTTTTCTTATGGTATCTACTAGGAATTTTATAGTTTTCAGCTGTACATTTAGGTCTGTAATCCATTTTGAATTAATTTTTTGAAGGATGTAAGTTCTGTGCTGGTTTGTTTTTCTCTTCTCTTAACAAGATCTTTCAAAGAGTAGAAATTCTTGTTTCAATGAATTCAAATTCATTGAATTTTTCCTTTATGGATTTTGCAACTGCTGTCATATGTAAGAAATAATTTGGGGGGCTAGCCCCATGGCTAGTGGTTAAGTTCAGCACACTCTGCTTCCGTGGCCTGGGTTCACGGGTTCAGATCCCAGTTGCAGACCTACACCACTCATCAGCCACGCTATCGCAGTGACCCACATATAAAAAGTAGAGGAGTATTGGCCCAGATGTTAGCTCAGAGCTAATCTTCCTCACCAAAAAAAAAAAGAAGAAGAAGAAGAAGAAATAATTTGGGGGTTACAAGATCAAAAAGGTTTTCTTCTATGTTTTCTCATGGAAAGTCTACAGTTTCGGGTGTTACATTTAGGGCTATAATCAATTTTGAGGGATTTTTAGTATATGGTACCAGGTATGGATCAAAGTCCTTTTTTCTTTTTGTGTATGGAATTCCAATATTTCCAGTACTATGTGTTGAAAAGGCATACATTTTCATATTTTAACTTAAAAACAAAATGTAAGTTTTTAATTTGAACAGTAAAAACAAAAATGAAAACCAAATTCTTAAGATGGAATTTAATTTAATGATATCAGTTCAGAAAAAGTTTTGTAAAGAAGTTATAAAGCAGCCATTGCAACACAGTATTATAAATGCTATACTGATAGCTTGTCCTAAAAGCTGGAGGGAAGAGAGAAAGTTGACATTACCTAAGGGATTGAGAAGGCTCCAAAGAGGAAGGAGCATATGTGTTCAGCTTTGAAAAATGAGTAGGAATTTATCAATTGAAATAAGTGTGAGATGGTCGACATTTCAGGGAGTAAAAGAAAGAAAGCACTTGACAAACAGCATTTATATAACCATATATAAAACTGCCAAAAATATTATTTGTAGGACTAGCAAGAAACACTTTGTAAATGAAATCTAGAGTTTGTAGGGATCCTGGTATGAAATAGAGTGGAAAGCTGAGGAGGGAGTTTGTTAGATGTTAGGGAGTTTGGATTTTATTTAATGGCTCCATGAGGATCATAAAAATGACAAAAAAATGATATCATTTGAGAAGGCTTTCTCCTTTGGAACACTAAATATTCCATGTTCTTTCAAATTTAAAATAATTGAAATTACCTTTAAAACTCATGTGGTATAAGTGTCAAGAAATAAAACAATTATTCTATTCTAAAATAAATACTCTGTTTCTTAAATTTCTTATATTTAGAGAGTTTTGTAGAGTCTGTGAATAATCCTGGATTGGCTATATTCTTATGTGCTGTGTAACAGTAATATTATTCATTTCAATCATTTATCACTGAGAAATTGATAACTGGATGTAAACTCCTGCAAATCAACCACACCAATTTCCTTACCCAGACTGACACTTAACCTGACCCCTGACCTTGAAATCAGACCAATTTTTATTAACCAAGATTTACATTTTCTATTAGCCCTTGGCACTTCCTGACTTGGGATTTGGGGAAATACTGTTGCATTATGGAAAAAGCACTTGGAATCTGGAGTCAGAAAATCTAATCCTGAAATCACCCACCATTAACTTCTTTTATAACTTCAAATATATTCCTTAACCTCTTCTGGCATAAATGCTCTCCTATCTAAAATTATACGCCTAGGTAAACTCCAAGATTATTCCAGAACAAAGAATCTAAGATCTATGTAAATGAAGGAATTTTTTCTTCAGCAATGAGAATTTCACTTCGAATTCACAAGCATGCTAAAATTTGACAGTAATGTCAAAATAAACATTATATGAAAATGTTTACAAGTTGTTGTGAGAGACCCAGATGGATGTCAGAAAATTTACCCACCGATTAGAAAGTTACAGCCATTTTGCTACTTTAAAAATAGTATCTTCATCAATGGCATGAACCATTTTGTATTTTATTAAGAAAAGTGACACTTTTATTATGATTCCTCCTCTTTTAAACTGACTCTTCATTCACAGTCCAAAAGCCAACTATCCTAGATGTTATATATACATTGTAAAATTCATTAATATTACCATT
Source organism: Tapirus indicus (assembly GCA_031878705.1). Classification (NCBI taxonomy): domain Eukaryota; kingdom Metazoa; phylum Chordata; class Mammalia; order Perissodactyla; family Tapiridae; genus Tapirus; species Tapirus indicus. Next base: position 22,510,346 of record CM062939.1, on the reverse strand, counting down.
CATTCTGCTACATTATTCATTAAGCATGAGCTCTTCTTTATTTAGTCTCTGCTGGTATAGATGTGACAGAACGTGACATCAGTCTACAACAGTTATCATTTTACAATTGTCACTCCTCAAGTGGATTGGATAACTGCTTTATTGTGAACCCAGCTTCTACTTTGCAAACACAGTGTCATATTACTAATAACTGCAGCTGAAAAGCAAACTGCAGGGAAATGTAAACATGTATTATAGAATATTTTGTGATTTTTTTCAATTTGGTTTTCTGACACTGTTCAGATTTTTTGAAAATTATCTTTTCCCGATGAATACATCCATACAAGTTAGTTGTTGAAAAAGAAATCTTCTGTAATGGAAATTTTATGAACTGTATTAGAGTAGAAATTGAAAATCTTAGGGCAGATCGAGCTTTGTGGCGCTCCTGAGAATATACGCGATGTATAGACATCTCCTTTACAAAGTTATCCCTGTATAACTTTAACATCAACCTGGTGTGAGACTTAAGTCACAGGGGAATTTAAGGTATTAAAAGAAGGGATTCAAGGAGAGCTAGCAAACTAATGTTTCAATATTTTCCAAGAAAGAGAAATTCGTCTCATCTCTGTCACAAAAGAGACCTGAAAATTCTTAGGCTGCCACATAAGAAATTGTATCATTTGGCAATTTTAAAGGTATAAAATTTCCTCTTCAAATTTTGTTTTATAAAAATTTTTAAAACAAAAATATAGAACAGTAAGAATGTAAATATGCAAAAGGTCTAAAATTAAATGTATAGATATCAAAAATAAAAAGTAGTAAAACCTACCCAGAGATAATGTAGCTCTCTCTATAAGAATTGTTACATTTTAATAGAAAAGAGTGAATGTTTGTGTGACATTATGAAAATAAAATAAAAATCTATAATTCAGGTATTCAAAATATTTATTTCATTGTCTAAATAACAAAAACCAGAAACTTTCCCACTAAGTACCTAAAATAAAATTTTGAGGAGTACTAGTATTTTGTCAAAGTGCTTAAGTTACCATTTATACACCTCAATATCATTTATATATGTAATAGTTATAAAAGAAGTCAAATTCAAACCAGAAATTGAAGTATTTGAATTACATAATACGTGAAATATCAGAAATAGATTTAACAATGGTGTGTTTTAACATTTAACTTGTGTAAATATTTTCTAAAATGCCCAAAATATTTAAGGATGTAAATCATATACACCTGAAGAATTATCAAATATAAACCTAAAAAACACTGTTTGAAAGACTTAAAGATCATCCTTGTAAAGTAATTTTCCTAAATCTCAAAAAAAAAAGGACTTTTTATTTTCCTAAGTTTTGGCCAAATAGCTCAAGTACTACAAAAAGATATTAGCTTCCTGAGGTTATCTTTTTTGTAAATGAATCTTTTCTTATCTCTACTAAATACTTTACAGAATCTTCCTTCCTTTATTTATTTTTTTAACATAAAAGGTGCTTGAGGATAACTTGGAATAAAACTAGCACTTATATAGAAGATGGGTACTTAAAATCCTTGGCTGTTTGTAAATATTTTGACACTCTTTCTACTTCCGTGCAATGGTAGAAATGGATTTTTAAGATTACTGAGACTAAGAAATAGTCAATTTAAAATATAATCTCCCTCCCAATATACACTCGGTTAAGTCTGTAATTATTCTTAACAGCTTAATTTAGTAGTTTGAAAGTAAAAATATTTTGTATACTTGAGAGTAATGTTTTCACTTTATGTTGATATTTTTCACAGAAAGGGTAGATTTCAAGATTGCTTGCTGTCAGTGCAAATTCAAATTTTTTCTACATAATATCATTAAGACAATTTCCAAAAGATATATTTCTTCTCACTTGAAATTTTAGAGTAACTATACTTAAAATAATAAGCATTTATCGTCTGTTATTTTATTATTAAAAATCCTGCAACAAAGGTACTTGATGCATGTCATATTGCATTGTAATTATGTCATATACCAGTAGCGGGCTTTTTTTGAGAATGAGTTTGAAAATCTCTAGGTAGATTTCAAAATAATGAATGAGTTAAGTAATTAAAGAAGAGAGATTGGATGTTGAATAATTTTGCTTTTCCTTTTTATTCTGTCTGAAAATCCCATTTATTGAAAAGTTTCTGAAAGAGTACATTGTGGTTGTTTTCTAAAGTAATCCTTGAACAGTTTTCATTGTTCTTAAAATCCATAAAAAGAGTGATTCTAAAAGAAAGTCCAGGAATGGTAGCTGAGTTCCAGTTTTATTTGTGGATTTGATGCTCCCTTTTCATTTAAACTTGGGCAAGTCTCTGTGCCTTAATGAAATTTCAAGGTACTTTAATGGTTGAGAATATGTGTTCAAGTGGCAAAGTTATTCTGTGTGGTAAACTAAAAGCAGTCGCCAAAACTTTTTCTTCTAACTTACTCTGAACTTAAAGATGCAAAAACATCACCACTATCAGCAATTTAGGTGCTTACTTGATAAGTGTTTAATCTACATTTGCAGATTTCACACAGTGGAAGGAAAAAATAAAAATTAAGAATGGAATGATTAGGGTAGGGAGCCAGACCTGATGGTCTAGTGGTTAAAGTTCAGCGCTTTCATCTCTTTGGCAGCCTGGGTTTGTTTCCTGGTCTGTCAGTAGCCATGCTGTGGCAGTGGCTCACATAGAAGAAGTAGAAGGACCTACAACTAGAATATACAACTATGTACTGGGGCATTGGGGAGGAAAAAAAAAGAGAGGAAGATTGGCAACAGATGTTAGCTCAGGGCAAACCTTTCCCAGCAACAAAAAAAAAGAAGCAAGAAAGAAAAAAGTTACAAGGATTGTTTAAAAAAAATGGAATGATTTGTAAAATTCGAGTGTGAAAATATAGTGTGATGATATATGTAATATTTGGGACTTAATTTTCTCCTTAATATTATATTGCTAAAATTCATCCATATGGTCAAGTGTTGCTGTAACTCATTCATTGTTAACTTGATATAACATTCCATTGTTTGATATTTTTTCATCCACTTTCCGGTTAATAGACTTTTGGGTTTGTTCAGGTTTTGCTAACATAAATATGTATTTTTGTACATATTTCCTGATTTATATGTGTAAGAATTTTTCTTCAGTTTATACCTAGAAGAGATATCTCTATATTATATGGAAAGAGTATATCCAATATTGTAAGAAAATGCCAAAATGTTTCCCAAGGTATATTTAACAGTTTTTACCCCCATTAATAATTTTAATAGACCTACGGGTCCACTTTATCATAAAAAGTCATTGTTATTAGACTTTAAAATCTTCCCATTGAATGGATATAAAATAGTATCTATCTTTAGTCTCGATCGCATTTGCCTGGTTACTAATAAGACTGAATGTGACTTCATATGGTTCTTGGCCATACAATTGTCTAGGAAAATGTAAAACAAATGAAGAATAAAGTATTCTGTCACTATAAGGCTGATTCTGAATGTTAAGTTTTTTTAACTGGCTTTTTGTGTGTGTGTGTGAGAAAGACTAGCCCTGAGTTAACATCCATTGCCAATCCTCCTCTTTTTTTTCTGAGGAAGACTGGCCCTGGGCTAACATCCATGCCCATCTTCCTCTACTCTATATGGGACGCCACCACAACATGGCTTGAGATGTGGTGTGTCTGTCTGCGCCTGGGATCTGAACCTGCGAACCCTGGGCCGCCAAAGTGGAGCGCACAAACCTAACTGCTACACCACTGCGCCGGCCGCTGCATGTTAAGTTTGATTGAAATTTTGTCCAAGTGTAAGACACTTCAGTACTTTGCCTGATAACAGAGATAGTGAATAACTCATAGATGAGTCTATTGGATCCAAACGACCTGGATGCTTTGGCTTTAGTTTTTCAATCTTTCTAGAATTTTCTTTTTATATATATTATGTATACAATGCACTTATCTTTATCCAACGTTTTATTCCGGGGAAAAATCAATGTCTCTTCAACCAAAATTTGTAATGCAAATCTTCAGTGTTGCTTTTCTTGTTTTTTAATATTATTTCTATTTTAATTTGTTTTATTATTGTAATTTACCTTTTCCTGGCCCACTGTGCCTACAATTTTAGACTCCTTCGCATTTGTCAAATTCACAAAAAAATGAGTGTCTGAGCTCAATATTTTTGTTTTGTCATTCTTCTTCACAAACTTAATAATGACTTTTTATGCTGTACCACATCAATTTAAATGTCCTACATTTTTATTTTATATAATACTTTCATAGAAGCAGTAGCTTAGCTTTTTTATTTTTTTAACCCATCACGTTCTTTACTTCTTGTGGAATTTGAGCACCAATGTCATATTGAGAGTGAATGCTTTTGATGAGGGAGATTTTGTCAAATTTTTCATTAAAATCTTGCTCTTCTCATGGCACTTGCCAGAGTAATAACAATAGCACCAATGTCATCCGTAAGATTCTCAAAGGTCAAGTTGAGAATTCCGAGAGACAGTAGCAACTGAAGGAAGAGGCTGTCTGCCCCGACACATGGATGCAAGCTTGCAAGCTTGGTTAAGTAAGTGATTTGTAGACTTAGATGATGAGGAATCAGGATTACCTTCTGGCACGAGAGATGCAACCTTTTCAGGTGTCAATGTGTTTGGGCCTGAGAACCAGGGGAAAAGGTTGGGACACCTACCCAACTAAGGTGTTAGTCACATTTGTGGTTGCATGGCAAAAAACACTATACTTGGTGAAGGACCTTGTAAGGATAAATCATGAAGAATTTTCCTCTTTAAAAAAAATACTGTAACCTAAGTTGCATCACATAATTCAACTCAACATTTTTAACTAAATTTACTGATCCTTTTTTAAATTGGTAACATCCACCCACCTAGCTTCCATTACTCCTAATACTCCTGCAAACACACCAAAATATGTAAAAGCATCCTATGGGGAAGGAATTATCTTTGCAGACTTTCCAGTTCAGAGCTAGAATCACAGCAGTCCGGATCACGCAGTTAGGAGGCATGGGAATGGGGAACAAGATAACATTTCAGAAGATTCAAGGAAAGCTGGATGGTGGAAGGACTAGGGACCTTGGAGGAGAGAGGCAAAGGAAAAGATCACAGACTTAGACCCTAGTTCCTGCTGTGCAAGTGGCTGCCTCTGTGACGCACGGGAGTTATTAATGCTCTCTGAGCTTCAAATTCCTTGTCCGGTCAAGCGAGCTGTGAGCTCTCTTGTGGCAGTGGGAACAATCTATAAAGCTGTATTTGGTGATTCTGAATGGAGAGGAGGCAACATCAAATATATCACACAACTTTTTTAAGCTAAAGAAAATCTGATTTTTAAGGGTTGATCTGTTACTCATTAAATTCTTGTAGGGATTGACTGTGAAACACATACATAGACATATCCTAATCAGATGACTGAATACCTATTAAAATTTTATGTGCTATTTCAGACAAAAAGAAAATGTAATTTACAAAGGAAAAAGAGTTAGATGGATATATGACTTTTCATGTGTTAGAAATTGGTGGTAGAAAAACAAAGGTATTTAAAAAAAAGACCAGGAACCCCATAATCATATATATCCAGGTAGAATAAAAGGAAGATATTCGTGAAGAGGCAAAAATTCACAGAATATTTCACCCATACACTAATCTGAGGAATGCACTTTAGAAAAGTATTGGATTACAGGCCCTGAGATGAATGAGAGAGAAGGCAACAGTAAGTGATGTGCAATCTTGCTAAATGTCTGTCCATCTATCTTTCTATCTATATTTTGTCTGAAAGAAAAATGTTAGAAGAGGAATTTGTATTACAACACAAATAAGTATTCATGAATTATAAGATATTTTTTATATCCAGAAAGTAAAATACCCTTCTTGGGTACCTCTTTCTCCAGGTATCCTAGAATATCTATACCTCTTTTCAAACGCTTAAACCCAGAGATCCTTCAGGATCCTCAATTCTAAAATTCCTGTCACTCAGACAGTTGATGTGTTTACATTCTCAACATCTACATAATGATTCACCTAAATTTTCTACTTCCTGGAGAAGTTTCTTTTAGCATCACAAACATTCCTAACCCCAGTCACACACAACACAAAGGCCAGTTATCTGTTACGAGGTGTAAAGTCTACAAAGTGGCTTGGTAAATATTTTATACTTTCCATGGATCCATAAAGAACCTGCATCTACTTCCAGAGAATCAGATGTGCTTTGTGTGTGTGTGAGATGTTTTAAAATTAAAAGTAACTTGACAATTTTGAATGTACCAAAATGGAAATTTTTCGTGGGCAGCCAACTATGCTTAGAATAACTTGAAAGGCTTTTTTTGGTGGGATAGTTTTCCTCCTATTTTTTGTATGATAATTGTTTCAGTTCCCCATCCTTTGTACTCTACTGATGGTGGAAAATGCTTTTAAGCAGAAAGCATGGTCTAAACTCATCAGCCTATTACATATCAATGAATCAAGGCTTGTGGTAAAGTTTCAAGGTATAAATTAGAAGTAAAAGTTGCACTAAATTGCTTTCAGCAGGAACATTCCAAAATGATGTAAATTTCTTCTAATATGTAGCATTTCCTTTGTAAATTACATTTTATGTGGACAATTGCCTCACACTGGGGATTTTGGGGGATGAAAACAAATGACTCTAGTAGTTTTATATATAGCAAAAATGTGTTTCCTGGGGCTGGTCCGGTTGCATAGTGGTTAAGTCCACACCCTCCGCTTTGGCAGCCTGGGGTTCGCAGGTTTGGATCCCGGGTGGGGACTGATGCACTGCTTGTCAAACCATGCTGTGGAGGCGTCCCGTATAAAGTAGAGGAAGATGGACACGGATGTTAGCCCAGGGCCAATCTTCCTCAGTAAAAACAGGAGGATTGGCAACGGATGTTAGGTCAGGGCTAATCTTCCTCACACACAAAAATGTGTTTCCTAAGATAACTTAAGCAAAACAAAGCTAACATAATTTTATGCCAGGAAAAAACAGCATTAGAGCTCATATAGTATCAATTAAGAAAGTTCACAAGTATGTAATAAATCAAAATCCTTTTTCTAGTGGATTTTTACTCAGCATTTAAAATTATTAATGATTAGAAAATATTTTTCAATTGGCATTTTTTAACCCTGGCTAAATAATATAGATTCCACAATTTACACTTGGCTTACCAAAATTTCAGGTATAAACTCTCATTTTTCTAGTTCAACCTAACAAACACTGGATTCTTTTCATATGTTTGATAGCTATAGAAGACATATGTAGGGGTAGGGGGGGAAGAAGTCGTAAGAGGTATGAGCAGATTGGAGATGGAGACTTGAACTGACACTGAAATGATTTTCATAATTTTATACATATATTTGTTGTTATATTTATAAAAATGATAATGTCTTTGGGATTCTTTTAGCTGTAACTTTATACAAAAGATTTTAAACTATATCTGGGTTTTTAAATGGTTTATTGCTGTGGCAGAGTCTATCTTACATTAAAATTAAACTTAGTTATTTCCTTAAGTCAGAAGAATTTTAATATTCACAGAAATAATGTTTGAATGATTGGTGCTTTCTAGAGATTTCATAGGCTTGCTAATAAAGTTCCAATATTAAATATTAATATTTAATAATTAACTTCCAATATTAAAAAAGTATGGAGTCATGCTGTTTTATGCAGATACACAGCAATATTATACAATTTATCTGAGAAAGGATTCAAATTATCAAAGAATTCAGCCAGAATGAAGGTGATGTGATGTAAGACCAACTCAAGAGGTGAACTGAGCACTGGGATAGGATAGTTCCTGACAAGAAGAGAGAGTTAAGAGTAAAAATCTCAAAAGTAATGAACCCTGATGTGAAATAACTGAATTGATGCCAGGTTTTCAGACCTGGGCTTGGGGGCCAAATGAGGCACATGGATATGTTTTATATAATCTAAACAATGTGGAATCATCCTGTTAAATATTGAATCTAAAATCAGAGATTTCACCCGGAAATCGGTTTTTGTAGCTTCTTTTGAAAGACAGACATTGCTGACGCCAGCTTTCCACTTAATAGGGCATCAATCAGGTGAAACACGCCATTGATCTTTTTTTTCCCTTAACAGGAATCTAAGCACTTCTCAGCTCTGGTACTACCTTACATGGAGCCACTGTCACACATCAAATGGATAATTTCACCTTCTAAACTTGCAATTATTTATTACATTTATTTTCTTATTGTATGTCTTTCCCTGTGGAATGTAAGAACTATGGGGTAAAGAGCCTTGTTTTGTTCATTGATCTATCTCAAGAACCTAGAAGAGGGGCTAGCACATAGGAAGCACTTAATGAATGCTTGATAAATGGAAAATTAATTGACTAATTAATTAATGAATGGAAGGAATAATCAAACAAACTTGATCTGCTTCACTCATTCATCGTTACTGCCTTGACATTTGAGTTTAAATCCCCAGTTTAACCTTATTGACCCTTTTGTGAAACAGAAGTTGGGGTATGTAATGGGAGAGAAAGTGACACGCAATAAACAATCAAAATATATAATAATGAGACAAAGAAAATTTAGATTGTCAATAAAGTTATGGAAGTATTTAATAACTAAAGTGCTCAACTCTATAAACAATAAGGAAAGCACATATAAGTATCTTACTTATTTCTGTGTTTTTAAGATGGCGGCATTAAAACATATGATTTGTCAGTTGGTATGAAACATTCATTCATGAATAGTAAGAATGACAACTGCTAAATACAGAGTACTCAATTTTATATCCATTAAAAGTAGAAGTGAACTAAGGCTGGCCTGGTGGCATAGTGGTTAAGTTCATGCCCTCTGCTTTGGTGGACCAGGGTTCACGGGTTCAGATCCTGGGTGCAGACCAACACACTGCTTATCAAGCCATGCTGTGATGGCGTCCCAGATACAAAATGGAGGAAGATTGGCAAGGATGTTAGCCCAGGGCCAGTCTTCCTCAGCAAAAAAAAAAAAAAAAAAAGCAGAAGTGAAGCATCATCATTTTTACTTGTTTATATATAATTAGACTTAGTTGAAAAGATTATACTTTTGCATTTGAGGTTTAAAAAAATGAAAATTTCATACTGGGTTCATTTCCTCTTCTTCAAAAGATGAGCAATGAGTGAAGGCATACATATATGCTGTGGACTGAATGTTTGTGTCCCCTCAACATTCATATGTTGAAATCCTAACCTCCAAGGTGATGGTGTTAGGAGATGTGGCCTTTGGGAGGAGATTAGGACATGAGAGTGGATTCCTTGTGACTGAGATTAGTGCTCTTATAGAAGATGCCCAGAGAGCTCTCTAGCCCCTCCTGCTCTGTATCTAGCCCTCTCAGATACAAGTCTGCAAACCCGGAAGAGGCCTCTCACTCAACCATGCAGGCACCCTGACCTCAGACTTGCAGCCCCCAGAACTGTGAGAAATACATTTCTGTTGTTTATAGGATGCTCAGTTGGTGGTATTTTCTTATAGCAGCCCAAAACGACTAAGACAATATGGACTGAAAGTGACTGCACAGTCATCATTTGGAGTTTCTTAACTTTTGTCAGGGACACTAAACCTGGTATGTATAGTTATTTTGAGGGCAAAATGGCCCAGTTTGTATAAAATTAACAGAAGCAACTGGTGAATTTGTGTTCAAATATTTGATCTCCCCATCTTACGTGGTAATAGAACTTTTGGTTTTTAACTCTTTAATCAGTGTTGAATCTCCACAGATGAGGCAGCTCAATGTAACAGGAGTTGAACAAGTTGAATTCATAAAAAAGCCTCAATGGACATTTTTTGACTTGCTGATTACTATTAAGAACTGCTAGAAAATCAGAAAAGCAAGAAAGCAAAAGAGCAAGTATTGCTCTTTCAGTAAGAATATTCAGAATAAATTGTTTAAAAAATGTTTATACACCTTTGAGAAAGTGGAAGGCTTGTTTTGTCAAATATTTTAAAACTTAATAATATCTAAATAATGTGATTATTTGAAAAGTAAGAACTTCACATTCAACATAAGAACTTGGAAAGTAAAACTTACTTTACGTTCATTAATTTTCTCCATCAGTTTATTTAACTCCATGCTATTTATTTTTAATGAGCTAGGCAATGGTTCACTTCATATATGAATTCGTCATTAGCATCTGCTAATGGCATTTTCATCAAAAGATTAGTTTTTAGAAAATCAAATTATGACTTAATTAATGCACATTAACGACAACAATACCAACAACAACAAATTCAAAGTAAATGTGATTAGATATGATTTTTGTGCCATTATTTACAAAGCAATACCCGTGATTTTATGTTAAGAAAAGATTTTTTAAAAAAAAGAAATTAAGTGCAAATTAGGAACTAATTTTTTCTTAGGTGTTTAGAGTAATATACTTATTGAAAGACACTATGAAGGAGAAGTTGAGATATTCAGGCAGATTGGTTCCTAATGAGTGTCTAACCTTGTCAGTGCCACATTCAGCCAGTCATTGTGTAACAGACAATCTCCTCATGAATAATCGTATATATTTTTCTGTTCACCATTGTATTTATCAAGTTCCAAAGAGTTCTCTTTCCAGTATCATCTTTCAGTATTCCTACAAATGCATCCTTCAGTATAGCCGGGATCTACCATATCACATAGTGTGATCCATGGAGTGTATCATGGTATCCGATGTTTATGCTTTTGTCCACAGTATCTGGTCCTCCCTTCCTCTCCCATCTTCTCAATGCTGCCTCCCATCTTCTCAATGAGGATAAGTCATACTTGTCTTTCAGGATGCTCAAACATCTTTTTCTTGGAAGTACACTGTGAATATTCATTCAGAGTTTTCTAACCCAGGTCTGTTTTCCATAAAAATCGATGTGTTCAGTAGTTTGTATACTATTATATGGTGGTTGAGTTACTTTCTTCAACTCATTACTTTCTCCCATCTCATTCACATGGGCGTATGTGCCTAAGACCAGACCATAATTGGCTTTATATATACAAATATAAATATGCACAGCAAATAAGACAAGCAATGGATACAGTTTTGCTGGGTGAATGAAAAAATTAGCTTCTTTAGTACACTTGCATTTTAAAATCTTCATGTAGCAATGCACCACTGATTCTGTCTCCACTCTATTTAATGTTTTAAAATTACAAAGTAATACATGCTCCTCAGTACAAGTAAAAACAATACATAAGGATGGATAAAGAACAATTGGTTATTAGTCTCCCACTTCCACAAAATAAAGACAATTTTGTCAGGTTTCTGCTTTATAAATCTAAAATTTGTCTATTGACCCTAGAAAGAATATTTTCCTAGAAAAAAGATATAAATTTTATGTAGCCAAGTAGCTCTATGCTTTATTTTTTAATCTTTTGTATCAAGTCTTTGTCAAACAGGTATCACCATGGTAATATTGTACCTCTCACATTCTAAAAATGTTTTTAAGGCATTTTGCTTTATTTTGGTACTTTAAATGCATATTGATTTTGTATTTGTACATAGTGTTAAATAGAGAGATACTTTTATTATCTTCCAGATAGTTGCTTTCATTTAACAAATCACAGTATGCATTGAAAGACTCTTATGCTGTACAGTAATTTTATTTATGTTTTCTTTAATTAGGGGACTTTTATAAATTCTTTTTTATATTCCACTGACTGTTTTTGTTCATTGCTTTGCTAATTCTATGAGAATAAGAAAAATTCTCATAAACTTGGAAGGATTCTGATTATTCTAGCCATTGTGACAAGTAGGCACCAGAACTAGCTTCAAACTGTCAATAACTTGCCTCAGGGAACAAACTTTTTCAATCCAACAATCAGTGTCATTGTCACATCTCCTCCCCTTGTCCCCCTTTCACTTATAAAAATCAGCATATCAGGGGTGGACATACTCCAATAAGCACACTTTGGGGTGAAAATCTTTCAACAACACTGACGTTCAAGTAGCCTTACATATACAGATGATATCAATCCATTTATATCTCATATAGTCTTCCAAACTCCTATATAACAGGGCTGTCCAGTAGAAACTTTCTGCAGTGGTGGAAATGTTTATATCTGAATGTTCAATGTGTTAGCTACTAGCCACACGTGACTACTGAGCATTTGAAATGTGGCTAGTGTGCTGGGGAACTGAATTTTAAATTGTTTTTAATTTTAATTTTAATTATCATGACGTTGGTTAGTGGACATCACATATTGGACATCGAAGCTTAAAAGATCAACAATCTCTTCTACTTGAGGAGACTATACCTGACCAGGATGACTTTCTTACTATAACAAGCAATAAGTTCAACTTTCTCTTTTTAATTTAGATCATTCAATGAGAATTCTGGAAATTCCACTGAAAATGTTTTTGTAGTACTCACTTGGCAGAATTTCAGGAGATACGTGGACCAACAGGTGTCCTCAATGAGTCCTGTACCCAAACTACTTTCATCCTGCAGGTTGACTGCCAAGTGAATCAGTCTAGACCACAATCTGAGCTTTGATTAGTTTGATTGACTCTAATTGCTGAATTGACTTTATCCTTGAATTTGTAACCAAATTGTTTTTTTTCGTTTAAGGACATTGGACATAGGGCTTTATATAAGATCATCAGACCTAGAATATTTTTAGTTGAATAATTAGTCTTGATAAAGTCATTAGATTTTTTTCTCGTTAAACTGCTTATTTTCTTGCTATTTGCTTTGCTTTTGCTTTTGTCTACATGAACAAAGTTGTGTTCTTGTTTTGTTCTGGACTGTCTAGAAAACTCTTAGTACCAAATTTTGACTTGACATTGTTTGTTGGTGAATTTCATATTAGAAATAACAATAATTTAAAAATACCAGGGTTGTTTTCAATAAGTAGCACAATCTTAAAAAATCCAATACCTTACCAAAATTCAAATGATTAAAATGACTGGACGATGACCCTCTCTAGGGAATATAAAATTACTAAAATAAAAATGTAAAAGAAAAAGTATACATTATAAATATATAGTGTATATATTATATTAATTCCTATGTAAAAATACATGTGTTTACATATATGTCAGCTTTATAAAAAATTCACTTATTCCCAATGCTATAAAGACAAAGTTTGCTTCATTTTAAATATAAACAGCAAATGTGAATTACCTAATGTGTTCATGCTACCTAAAATACTATAATTCATATAAAAAGTGATCTCCATAGTAAAAGTAGAGAAATAAAAAAAGTAAAAGTAGAGAAGCTACTATACAGTATTATAAAAATACTATAGAATTAGTATAAATACACTTTAACATATTACCATGCTCAACAGGCAGCTCTGAATAAAGTCCTTATAAAGCATCTCATATAAAATAAAAGTAAAAAGTGATATTAAATCTAAACAGAAATTCAAAGGTCTCCTCATAGGTACATAAAATCTGACCTGTTGAATTTTTATAAAACAAATCTTGGGAACTGTCAAGGTGTAAGATCCACGAGGATCTGGCAAAATCAAAATGTCTACCTGGTAGCACCACATAAAACCTCAAATGGACATTTGGCAACATCCTCCCCCAAAAACCCATCTTATAGGTACAACCTGGCCACAATATTAAACACTGATGGAGAAAATTTCCTAGTATAGCAGGGAACTAGTATTAGAATTTGTATGTTTCCTACTTTAGATATTCCAACTTTTCAATCCAATGATATGGGTGTATATTCAACTAGCATCATTTTTCATGACTTTGACTTATATACAACCTTGCTCTTTACTCAGAAAACTTTGTCTTATCACTTACAGTCCTCTGGAAAATGTGAGAGATCGTAATAATCTTAATTCTTAATAGAATCGGGACATAACTTTCCTTAAAGAATCTAAATACAGATTTCCTACAGAACCTTCAGAGGCATAGCAGTGGATTGCTAGCCTAAGATCCTCGGAACAAGCAGCTGACCACATGAAGTAGAAATCTTCCTAAAACCATTAGAAAAAGATTGTCTTATATCTTTAACTCTCCTTTATATTCTTTTATTTATTCATACTTTTTTCCTCCACTAATTATACACTCTGACTTAATCTATCATGTTCTCCTTAGTACTGAGCATTTGCCTAAGTCTAGGATTTAATTCTCTTAATAATCACCAAGCTAACTCAGTAATCCAGCACTCCCAAGCTTATTAGTATAGCCAGTTTGAAAATTATCAAGATATGTTGCACTAACCTCACCAACATAATACTTTTATGTATAATACATACATTTTAAAAAATCCTTAAAATTAAACAAAGCACAACCTTCCCTATGAAAGTATACCTACAGCTCCAGCGAAGTTCATTCATTTTTTTGTACATATCTTACATATTTTCCCTCAGTGGGCATCAGGCTCTTCAGTTTAGCTCTACTTAATTGTTCTGTGAGGGTATTCCAAAGGAACAAGTTATCAAAGCTCGCTCTTTAGAGTCCAAAAGGATAAGACATTTTCTGCAGAAAACTCCTGAGGAAAGTGATCCCATCCAAATTAAATGACTTGAGGGAGTTATCAAACAGTGTGGTCCTTCACATTGACTGACACGCTAAGTAGTACAGACTAAGCACTGGAAAAAGAAAAAACAAACAAACAAACTGTGAAATATTCTTAACTCCCAAAGTTAAAGACGAGAAAATAGGCTTAGATTTTATTTTGGGTAACCCAGGAGGAATCTCTGCTATTGTTAGCAATTCCTGCCATAGGTCAATTAGTACTCCAGGTGAAATATCTGTTGACAGCAAGTAGACTCAGGAAGTCGTAGGGCTTGTTTCATTGTTCATGACTGGGAAAACTGGGATCATTGTTCCAAAGTGTTTTATCCATTTTATAATTTTATTATAGATCCATTTTATAATTCTTGTTTGTTTTGCTATTGTTTGATGTCTGTTATCCAGAGTCATGAATACAGCAACACAGTCATGGTCCCAACAGGTGATTCAAAGAACTATTCAAAGATTAAAATAGGATAAAATCATGCTGATCAATATCCAAAAATGAAAACCAGATTTCCACAGATGAAACTCATTTTCAATGACAGTGAACTATGGTAGTAAAGATCGAGATAAACTCTGATGTTCTCTCCTATGGTGTAGACTAATGACTACAAAAAGGGTTCAAAGACATTGAACAGGCTTGTTGGCATGTAGCCATAGAAATAAATGGTCGCCAGAACCGGATTTAAACCTGTTCAATTGATAAACTCATCTCAGTGAACTCAGTTTTGCCAGCAAAGAATGTCAGTGCCTCACTTCTGAAAGCCAGCCAATCACGGACAGACTCACTCCGAAAAACACACCTCTGAGTGGCACTTAATCAATGACGATCTCATGGGAGTAACCACTTTTCTACAGATGGTGTCAATCCACCTACGCCTCTGAAAGCCCACCAATCCATGAATTCAGTGCTTCCCAAATACCTTAGGATGAGCAGACTTATCTCCTCAGCAAGACCATGTCTGACCACATATCTCATCTTCCCTACTATGATCAGTAATGGATTCAATTTTTTTTCCATTTCATTGCAGGCATTCATTGATGTTTTAATCATCCTTTAATGACGTTTATTTCATGATACTGGTGCCAGAATGTATTCTTATACAGGTGAAGGAAATCTTCTCCCTAGATATTATTTTTTGTTTTTTAAATGTTCTATTCTTTGACTTTGCACACCAGAAAATCACCAGTTGCCATTCTAATTGAAAATTAAAATTATATATATTTTTATTTCAGGAGTATCAACATTTACATACTATTTTTCTCTTCCAGACAAAAAAATAGTATTTCTATTTAGGATCTAGTTTTGTATCTTCTAATATGATTTTGCATAATTTTTCATAAAGTTTTAAGTCTCTCTTGTTAGATATATATTTAATTATTTTATCTGTTCAGTGATAATTGGACTGTTTACATTTTGTGTCTGTTCTTTTTCACTTTTGTTAGTTTGTATTTTGGTAGAAATTATCAATTTTTTCTAGATTTCCAAACTTGCTACCAAAAAATTGTACGTAAATTGTCTTTTAAACCTTTTGATTTATCTAAACTGTGGTTATAACACATTTCTTATTGCCATTTTGTCATTTTTCTTCTATTACTCTTTTCCAATAACATTTGTGAATAATTATTTTATAATTCTATCGAATAGCCAATCTTGTGAAGGCTTACACTTTAGCCTCTTATTGTTTTCTACTTTGCTAATTTTGGATTTTAGCTTTATTAGTCCCTTTTTCCTCATTTTTTTAAGTTTGTTGATTGCTCTATTTTTCATATTAATATGTTCCTTTATTTTTGGTTTTCCTTTTTTAATTTTATCAACATTTAAAGCTATAAAATTTCCTCTTACTCTCATTTTGGTAGTTTCTCTGAGTTTTTATGTAAAAATTTCCTGTTTGTAATAATTATACTTTCTCTTTTGAATTTCTCACTTTCCTTTTTATTTTTTTTGATGAGGAAGATTGGCCCTGAGTTAACATCTGTTGCCAGTCTTCCTCTTTTTGCTTGAGGAAAACTGTCACTGAGCTAACAATTGTGCCAATCTTCCTCTATTTTTTTTGTATATGGGACATCACCACAGCATGGCTTGTTGAGTGGTGTGCAGGTCTGTGCCCGGGATCCAAACCCGTGAACCCTGGGCCATCAAAGGGGAGCATGCAAACTTAACCACTGTGCCACCTGGCCAGCCCCAAATTTCTCTTTTATACAAGAGTTGTCCAGGAATACAGATTTCAAACTTCTGTAATTAAAATATATTAGCAAATTTCTCTCTATTACTATAACATTTGGGGAATTATAGTGAGAATATGTCCTATAAGACCTCTACTTTTAAAACATTCATTTAGGTTTTCCTTTTAGCCAGAACATGATTATATGACAATATGCGGAAAATTGATTCCCATTTTAGGAATATATGTCTATATATCTCTTAAATGTGATTTGTCAATAAGATTTGAAAACATTTCTGTTTATATACTCCTTTTTCTACTATATATTTATCTGATTTTTTTTCACTATCAGATTATTTTTATCATGTGACCAGCATTGCTTTTAATGAGAGACTATATTCATTTTGCATTTAGTGTAAAGGTGGATAGCAACTCTTTTATCTTATCTGTATTTACTATACATATTACTTTCTGATTTATCTTTCTAAGCTTTATCTAATATTTTGCTGGTTTTATCAAGTTGTTATTTATTTGTATATTTCCTTTATTAATCTGGGAATTCAACTTTATTTTTGATTGCTTTTCATATTAATTGCTCTTGTGCTGTGTTCATAATCAAACATGCATTTCTCTATCAGTGTGTGAAAGCCAGATGTTGTATTACCACCAGCTGCTGCCTTTTACCTGTCTATCTTCTGATTCATTTATTGTTGAGTTGAGTTAGATTTTTGTTTTTTCTTTAAAGTGCTTATGTGCACATATATTTTCTCAATATATTTATTTCATTTGGCAAATAATTGGTATTTTGCTTGGAATGTAGTATTTATCTCATTGTGTAGTATTAAAAATTAATGTTTTCATTTGTAAAACACTTAGAACAGGGCCTAGAAAAAAATGAGTTTATTTTATTATTGCTCTTGTGGTTTTGCTACTTTTTACAATTAATTTTTATTACCTTTATTATTATTTATAGGCTTCACTCCTTTATAGAAATATACATATCAATATAAAAACTTTTATTATATACTATATGTGAATCCAATTTTTAAGTGAGTGTGTTTATGTGCATATACTTATATGTGCATATTATAAATATAAATACGCATGCACACACTCACATGTGTATATAGTATATATTACATACATACATACATTCATATATTATACACACGTATGTAGAATGCTGTGTGGTGGGATTAGAGAGCAGTTTAATATTTTTTTGCTATACTATAATTTCTAACTGATTAGTAGTGAGCATTTATTGAATTTATAACCAAGACAGTGCTTATTTCCCTCACATATTGCTGTATACAATGTAGAAAAATAATACCATAAACCCAAGTTTATATTTAAATTATATAGTTTGGGATTTTAGTTCTCAAGAGGAATAATAATAAACTCCAGTAAAGCAAGAAACACAAAAGTATGATAAATATTTACTTTTATAAATAAGGTTATAAATACCAACTTAACTTTAATATACTTGGACATATTTCCTTACTTGAAGGCAAAGAAAAATTTTAGTATTCTCTGATTGCAAATTACCCAATAGAAAATTTTAAAAGAGAGTCTAAATAAAACTATATTTCCTGTCCTCAACCGTAAATAAAAATTATCATAAAAATGTAATGCTGACAGAAATTTTTTTATGAAAGATAAGTTACATTTGTTTATGTATTATTGCTGATAGCAGGTGTCTAGTATATTCAAGAGGGATTTCTCAAATTTATTTTTATAATTTCACACATGGAAGATAATGGAAATGATGATAGTAATAGTTAAGAACCCAGGTTCTCGAATTCCCATGTGGACTGCATTCAAATTCTAGTTCTATCACTTAGAAGCTTTATTGTCTTGCACCATTTACTTAACCAGTCTGTGTCTTATTGATCTTTGTTCTACCTGATTGAAATACTGTACAGAACTAGTACCAAAAGTTCCCTTCTTATTTCAAGAGAAAAGTGTGCCTTACAGAAGATTTCTAAATAATACATGTAAATACTCCGTCATTCAATAGGTAGAGCTTAATACCTGCCACTCCTCCTCTTGAGAGTAGACTAGATTTAATGACTTCATTCCAAAGAACATTTTGGGAAAGGGGAGGAATAACTTTACACTGAAGAAGCCTGATAAACACTACCTTAACTAAATGATGAAGGTCAGCATCATTAATGACCTCATATGGATGTCATGCATCTCCTAGGACTAGAAGGACAGTTTACCTCTGTAGTATCCTATCAAAAAACTGATAAATCAACTTTAATCATGAGAAAAATGTTAGACAAGCTTATTTGAGGACATTCTAGAGGGTATCTGGCAAATATTCCTTAAGACTGTCAATGTCATGAAAAACAAGGAGAGACAGAGTAACTATGACAGACAGAATTAAAACTCGAGGAGTCTCTCTTCAAATTCCATGTTTTTTTCACATTGCTATGTTTTAAAGACAGTGGTCTATTTGCACTCTGTACTCCAGAATGTTGTTGGGTATTGAAGGTACTAAGTACTGTAAAATTGGGTAGAGGTGAGACTAAGGAAGAAAAATTACTTAAATGTATGTAGAGGGAAACTTGAGATCCTAAGATACTTTTTCTGACTTCACGCAGGCCACGTGACTGCCCCATTTATACCCTGATAGGCAATTAAAGATTACAATCTGGATTTATGGACAGTAGTGGGTAAACCTGAAGGATATGATCTTATAGAGATAGTAGGTGAAAATCTGCATATTAAACAGTGAAATTCCAGCCTCCTACTCCTGGTTGGCTCCCTCCAAAGAAACTATTGGCAGGATTTCAAGCAGAAATTTGGAAAATTCTTCCTTGAAATAACATTCCCAAGAGAAAGAAAATCATACTGTCAGTTATTGACCACCTGCGCCTGTCCCCCACCAGTTCAGGTACCAATACTAGGGATCCTCCGTAGATTAGCAAATGAAATTTTACTTTATTTTCACATTTCTTCCACATAAATGTCATGGACATCCGAGGAAAGCCAATTTTTTTTTTCCTGAAAAGAAAAAACAAGAGTAAGCAAAAAGTACTCAGGAGAAAAGAGAACTGCAGTAAAATAAAATAAAGACAACAAAAATGATCAGAAGAAGTTTGTTATATGGATTTATATAATGACTCTGAATAATAAGAGAATACTGCATCCATTAAGCAAGCAGAATATGTTGTTTAAAAAAGATAAAAATCAGAGAAAACAAACAATCATAAAGAAAAATTTATTTAGGGAATTTATAGGGAAATTTAATAGGGAAAAATATGTAGGAATGACATTAAAATAACAATAGAATTGTTGAAAGATCAAATTGAGAAAATCTCCTGGAGAGGAAAATGCAAAAAAAGGTGAAAATTAGGAGAAGAAATGTAAACCAGTTAAGTACAAGATATAGCAGAAACCACTGTCTACATCTCTGAGGAACAGAAACACAAACTTTTAGCTGAAAACAAATTGACTCAGAATTCTATATTTTTGAGATGTCCATTTATCTAGCTAGTTAAGTTCTAGATGATGTGAGGAGAAATATGGTGTGTGACTTCTGGGACACCTCCTCAAATGGAATTAATACACCATTCTCTAAGAATTCCTTCTTTTTTCAGGGAGATATAATGGAGGAGGAGGTATAATCTAAGTGTAATAACTGGAGTTCAGGCAGCAATATTGAGCCATGAAATACAAGAAAAACTTAGAAAATTGTGTAATAGCAAATCCTGAGTCCCTGAAAATAAGGAGTGTTGTAGCGGTAATGAACAGACTCTCCATGGACTTATGTGAGGGAAAGAACTTCTATCTTTTTTAAACCATTGTTATTTTCAGCAAAAATAACCAAAGATGATACACACAATTAACCTAGAAATCCCAATATCTGAATAATATAGGAAGATAAATATGGAGAAATTGGAGGGGTAAAAAAATACTACATAAAAAGAAACCAGGATTAGTAGGAATAAGTTTCCAAATTGAAAATTCCCAACAAAACATGTGTGGGTGTATAATAATGCACTTTATCACAAATAGGAAAACTAGGATAAGCAGATTCTCATTTAAGTCCTAGAAAAAAAAAATGAGACAAAAAAACATCCTGATACAAACTTTACATTGAACTTCCAAATACAACTCTGGAACCAAGAAGAAAATTCCCTCTAAGGTTAAAGCTGACCGATTTTCAAACTAAATTTGAAACCCATGAAAAACTGTCAATCAAGGGCAAGAGGCAAATACAAATAATAATATTTTTAGACATACAAGAACTGAAGAATATTACTCCCAATGCACCTATTATCTGGAAACTAGTGGAGCGAGAAGTGACACATGAAGTCTAAGGTATGGGATCCAGAAAACCAGAATTGCAATAAAGGAAGAAATCACAAAAATTTCCAAGATGAGAGAGGAATACAAATTGCAGAGTATTGGCTGTGTAGTGGGCCTCTAAAAAATATAGACCAGAATGATCTAAGACTCTTGGAAATATGTCTCAAAAAATTAAAAAGAAAGAAGGAAGGAAGGCAAGGAAGGAGGGAGGGAAAAAAAAAGCATAGAATAGAATAACTGATATGTGTGTGTATATTTTTCACTGCTGTCAGGATTTGGGGAGATAAATTAGTTGTAGCTTTAAGAAATTGAAGCCATCAAAAGATGTACAAGAAAAGAAACAGAGCACTTGCACAGTGGTGGGTGAAGGCAGGCACCACAGTGTCACATGTCACAGGCACCAAGCAGGATTTACTGGGGAAACTTTCAAAAGCACAGCATCATTGTGACAAGTAACTTGGCTTCCAAAGCCAAGGAAACATGACTTGAAGAAGGCATAACTCAACACGCCATGGATTGTGCTCCAGGATGGGGAATCTGCAACCTGCTACTTTATCTTTTTAAAGGAGTGACCTTGTGCATAGGGAATCTTGGTAAGATTTGGTCAGAGCATTTCTTTCCTGGTGCTAGAAACGTCATCTTCTTAGCATTGCAGCCCTTCCCGGCCCTTCCTTCCTGGGGAATGGCAGCCACAGGGTCATCCATGATATAAGCAAGGGTTTTCTCACCACAGTCCACTCTCCAACCCCATCCTGGGTGACTCAAAGTGGCAGAAATCAATGGAGTTTCCAGTATTGGCTGATCATTCTGGAAAAAACACTGTATAAAGGAGGGAGACTGGAATAATTGCATAAAATCCATCATGAAGGTGCTTAGGCCTTCTGGAGCAATCTAGTGATGGTGTCTGGGCAATTAAGGAGAAGAGATCCCAAGGTTGTCTCTAAGGGATGGACCAGAGCTGTATGGTTTGCTTCTGCAATCACTGTTCTGACTGCTCAACTTGGTCTGAATTGTTAACCCAAAAGACCCAGGGCGTGTTGGCCAAAGGACATTGACATAAAACAATGTTTTAAAGATTTTATTCAAAATTCAATATTTCAAGATTTTATTCATTTTTGGCCCTAAAATATTTTTCTACAGCCCTGCATTTTTATTTGACTTCTAACTGTTTATTTTTATTGTTTTTAAATCCAGCAATTAAGAGTCACTTTCACAAGGGCATATAAAAATATAAACTCCAAAATGGTGAATTGAATTCCAGTTCTGGAGAACAAGTTTCAGCACTGTGTATGAAAGTTCCTTAGATAATTTCTGCTGTGTTGGTAATCAGTAGCTGAATCAACATTGTTCCTTTACTCTGTATCCAAAGGAAAATTAAGGGAAACATTTAGAAACAAATGAAAAGAGGTTAACAGAAATTTTAACTGAATAAATATTTCATAGAACATTTTAGATACATTAGAAGAAAGCTCTCTTCATAGTTATATATTTTAACAGTTCTAGATCTGTTTGGTTTCAGCAGAGTCCGTGCTATTTAATGCCATGCAACCACTTAATATCATGATAAATGAGTGATAACTTTCTTAAATAACTTAATGAGTACTTCATATGGACAGATGCTATTTTTGTTTTCACTCCAGAAAAAAATAATTCCCATTTGTTTTCACAACTCCCATCCCTGTAATCTTCATTTATTTATCAATTTGTTAATCAATTAATGAGTTAGTGAATTTAATGAATTCTATGAACGTACTTTCCAAAAAAATGAGTATTTATTTTTGTTTCTAGAAACAAAGTTGATTGCATATATACTTCCTGTGTTTCGATCGCTCTATCAGACACAAAATATATCAAGAACATGAGAATATCCTCTGTCTTTTGAGGGTTTTACAGGTTAGTTGATGTGATACATATTTATATAACTTATGAAACCAACATGATAAGCACTCCAACAGAGAGCAGTGTACTTTGGGATCACAGAGAATTAATTATTTCCAGGTCTTCCATGGTTGACATTTGAACTGATTCTAGATCGTAGAAAACCAATGTGTAAAGTACAAGATGTATAAAAGAGAAACATATTTTGACTTTTTAAAAGCCTTTCACATTTCACATAGTAACCCTGTTTTTGTTCTATACAGTTCCCAGTGTTAGCAGTCTTATCATTTGCCAGGTAGGGGATAAAACAACAGAGAAAGTAAGACCAACTTCAAGTCATTCAATGTGGAAAGTCTGATTTGGGTTAGACACATAATTCTGGAATAGCTTGTCTTAATAGCAAATAATGGGTATTACAAAATAAGAGGAAGGGGAAAATAATAGCTTTCTTTTTATAAAATGTAGGTAAAGTCCAGTTAAATAATAGCAATAAAACTGAGCCACAATCTTACTGTTTTCATGGGGGTCAATCAATAGGACCCACTAGGTCTGTGACTCTACCCGTGGTTATTTCCCAGCTTTGGAATCTAGAGTTGGAACAGATTTCACGAGCCACTTCCAGAGGACTTATGTTAAAATTCTGACTTACAGAGATTGTTGTATTATGGTGAGAAAAGTCAACTGGAAACTATTAGTGCTTTATTCTCTATCATATTTAAAAAACCAACACTATTTTTCTGGGTGAATCAGAATTATTCAGTGATGACATGTTTGTCGATGACATGTCTACCTCCTCATTTAACTGTCCCTTGCAGAACACAGGTAGATCTTGGAGAATGTTGGTGGATTATTGTAGCCTCTACGTGGGATGACTCCAATTGCAGGCACTCTATGTATGGTCCCTTTCCTGGAGTGAATAACATAGGACCTGTATCAATTAGGCAGTCATTGATCTGGGTTTTGCTTTGTTTTGTTTTTCTCTATCCTAATAAGTGATAACACAAAACATTTTACACAGCAGGGACAGCAACATGTCTTAGCAATCTTCCAATGGAATATTAGTTGCTAACCTAGTCTGTGCCACCAGAAGGTCCTTGATCATATTACCATTACCCGGATCCACTATATTGATGCAATATCCTGCTAGGACCTGGGGAGCAGGAAGTAGCAGTCACTCTACTTTCCTAAATAAGACAAAATAATCCACTTATAGGGTCCTGATACCTTAGCGGATGTTCTGAAGTCTCAGTGGTTTGGGATGTCTAGACTATCACCTCCAAAGTGAAAAGCGAGCTTGCTTTCCCTTGCACTCTTGCTGCTAAAACGTATTAAGTATACCAGACAACAAGAGAAGCCCTAGCGGGTACAGGATGAAATTCAAGCAGATCTTCCTGAAGGCTATGATGACTTGTATCTAGCCATGCAAAAAGTGTCTCTGCCAACATAGTCAACGTAATACATAGAATTTGTGGAATCCTATCGAGGGGACTCAGACCTGAAGGTCCTTAGATTTTGGAGCACTTTTCTTTTTTCAGAAATAATCTTTTTCTTTTGGAGAATAGATCTTGGCTTGCTTCTATGCCCTTGAAGAGAATATAAACCTGAATGTAGACAATTAATTAGTCAAGTGAGCTCAGGTGTCTATCATGAATTGGGTATTAGTCATCCATCAAGTCATCATTTTAGAGTAGCCAGCAGTCATGAAAACTTGTCAGCAGCCCACGTTCTCAGCGTGCCAACTCCTGCCACACTGCCATTCCTCCTTCAACACACATAGATTGAACACAATTCTGATGTCAACCACAGGAGAACTATTGCTGTGGATTCGTAGGTAGCTCAGAAGGACAGAGGGGAGGGAAAATCCTCCCAGTGGAATCTCTTAAGTATCATGTCACTTTTTCACTATAAAGAGAGATATCCTTAGTTATTGCCTTAACAGATTCTATTCTGTACCAAACATTTGGACTAGGAGGGAATGAAGAAAAACAAACAAAAAAGTTGGAAACTGTTTGACATGAAGGCGTGGAAATAGTACATAGGAGGAACTTTAGAGGACGCCCAGGGAATGAATAGCTGTGACCATCTTAATGCACTGCAGAGGTCCTGCCTATGTCATTCAGTTGCTATCCCAGGACACCCAGGACTGAGGTGACTTCAAAAGTATGGATTTGACTTGGCAAAATCTCATCTAGCTGTGTTCAGTGGGCTATTGACTGATCTGAAGTCTTCTTTCCCCAAGGGACTCAGCAAGTCTCCCGGTTACAGCGGCATTTTTTTGGACCATTTCCATGTAGTAGGGGACACTAATTTTCTTATTACTATAAATCACACTCTTAATTTGCTTTCTGTTTCTGTTATGTTTCTGCCAGTAATACCTTCTGAGTAATTAATTCATGTATTTTTAACATTATAGTATCCCACAACATTTTGCTTCTAATTATTGCGTTCATTTAAATGAATAGAAATAAGGCCTCTTTAAGGGGTTCGTAAAATAAACTGATCTTGCTGTATTCCCCTTTATCCAGAGTCACATTCTCTCAGAGATCATCAAATGGTTTCATAAAAGCTTGGTACCAAAGTAGTTGAGTGAAAAACCTTGTGAAATTGGGGTGTATTGTCACCCATAAATAAAATGGCTTTTTCTCCTATGATCAGAATATATGTGTCTGGGGACCAAGTGGTTGTTGTAGTTTTCAATTAACATTAATACAGGGAATGAGATTGAGAGTGGCACCTTGTCACTATGTAACAAATCCATTTTTATTAAAATAACACAATTTATCCATTCTACTACTGATGAGAATTTGGATTCTGTGTTTTTCCTGTTGTGAATCACTCTGAGAAACATTCATATACATAGATTCTAGTGCACGTGTACATACATTTCCTTGGAGTAATGGAATTGGGGAATACAGGCTCTGCACATTTTACTAAAAAAGGCTAATTGTGCAAAGTGCATATAATCTCCTGTCGATGAAATAGTTCCACAATTTTACCAACATTTGGTATTTTACTATTTTATTTTTTGTTAATCTGATAAATGTGAAATGGTAGCTCATTTTTGTTTTAATTAGCATTTCCTTAACTCCTACTGAATTTGAAAATCCCTTAATCTGTGTATGGTCATTCATAATTGTATTCATATGACGTGTTTGTTCATGTCTCTTGTTCATATTTCTATTGAATTATTAAGGACTCTTAAGGAGTTTTCTTAAGGAGTCTTGTTTATTACATATTCTGAATACTAAACAATTTTTGGTTTTATATATTATTAAAAATGTGCATATGTGTAGGGTGGCCCAGTGGCGTAGTGGTTGAGTTCCCATCCTCTGCTTCGGTGGCCTGGCGTTTGCAGTTTTGGATTCTGGTCACGGACCTACGCACTGCTCATCAAGCCATGCTGTGGCAGGCATCCCACAGATACAGTGGAGGGAGATGGACATGGATGTTAGCCCAGGGCCTATGGGCATATGTGTTATAGAAATATACTATTAGTATATATTTTATATACTAATTAGTATATACTATTTATATAGTATTTTTTATTTTTATAAATATTATTTTTAATATTTTTAAACTTTAAAGTGTTATTTTATATTATTATTTATATACTAATTAGTATATAAATACTGAAATACATATAAATATATATACTATATTTATACAAATAGTATATAAATATATTGGTATAAATATACTATTAGTATATTTTCACTCAGTTTATGGTATCTTTTGGAGAAGAAAAGTTCTTAGTATAATGCAGCTTAATTCACTTATCTTTCAGTATAAGATTTGTGCATTTTGTGCCTTATTTAGGAAATCTTTTCCCACAGTAGTACTATAAAGATACTCTTGTATATTATTTTCCAAAAATTTTATACTTTTGCTTTTTAAGTCCTTAATATCTCTGTAACTGATTGTGTAGACTGTGAAGTAGGAATCCAGTTTCATTATAATCCAATATGGATAACTCATTTTTCCGATAACTTTCTTGGATCATTACATTATTTCCCAACTGATTAGCAATGCTCTTCCATGATGTATCAAATTATTTTATGTGAGTTCATTGTAGCTGTCATTGCTTCTGGTTTTTCTATTCTGTTTTTTACTTCACTTTTCTATTCTAGTGCTCATGCCACACAGTTCTAATAACTTTGATTTGGCAAGGGATACTGTTTTTTCCCTTATAATAGAAGTGTAGGGTTTCTAGTATCCAGTTTTACAACTGTGGGTGAAATGCATCCCCTGGCCTTTTATAGATTGTGCATATTCACCCTCCAGTCCTGCAAGCCCTGCGTGTCCTCAAGACCCCAGATCCCAGCCATTCGAGAACATTCTAATTTAACTCAGGTTCTGTAGGCCAAAGAATTTAAGAGTTTTTCAGAGTTCGGGGTCCATAACTACTTTTTTTTTTTCTGTTAGAGATATCTCCCGTTTGGACCCTGGCAATTTCTCTTCCTTATTTTCATGTGCTGGCTATCATTTTGGTATATCAGAAGGGAAGTGTTTCAACATATGCTCAATCCATCATCTTAAAATTAAAACTATTGTAAACCTTTCCTCTCAGTATATGTAAATCTATTGCAATTTGGTTATATTTATAGAATAAATTCAAATATAATTTAAATATGTTTTTGATAGTAAACACATTGAGTTGATACATAGTTGACACATAGCTATATTACATCTGCAGTAATAAATCAATATTTTCTCTTAATGTATTTTCTCCAAATTTGATTGAGCCCTGCAGAAATATTATTTTGCTTTACTGTTACATATTATTTTTATTAGAAATAGTACTATCCAGCTTCCTCATTCTCTTTATTTGCCTTCCTTTTCCCATTTCTTCCATCAATGTTTATTGAATGTGAGCTCTGAATGTCTTTAGATTGTGTCAAAATATTACAATTCCCACAAAAGACAGATTTCCAACTCCTGAATATACTCATATACTATAATAAAGACAGTCAAAACATGTTCAAAATTTATTTTGAGCAAGGTGACATCATGGAAAAAATAATAGAGCATCTTACAGGAACTATTTTAAGAGGAATAATATATTTTTAGATAAATAGTATCAAATGTGGGGTTTTAAAAGGCTTCTTACTTCATAATCACCATTCTCAAAATAATTGGAAAGAACATTAATGTTTTGTTCAATCTTTTGCCACAGTTTTAAGACGGGATGTTCCTTGCTTAAGATTATTATTTTCTCAGAAGGAGCAAAATGGTTTCAATCATTTAAATGCAATTATGTGTATTTTACATCTAATTCATTTTCAAAATAAAAATCAGTAAATTAGAGGTATTATTGTAACTTAGATGGAGATTTCTCAGCTAACAAGGAAAGCCAATTCCATCCCTAGGGTGAGAAATATCACACACCACTTTCAGGTAAGAGATCTGGTGTCCTTCAGATTGATTTGGCACCCACTTGACCTTACATTTATACACAGCCATTTAAAATGAAAATCTCACTTCTTCTGAAAAGAGATGTGAATTCAATATGTGCATAATGTTAAAACTAAATGTCATAAAGAGCCAAAGATATTGTGCTTGAGAAATAGTATGATAGTACATAATATATATCTTTGCTAATTTCCTATTGAAATAATGGGATACTTTTGCTAACAGTTCATTTATATGTATTATTTAAATTTAAAATGATTAACTTATTAAAATTTAACAGTAGAAATTGTTGTCATTACGGCCACAAAAAGGTTACAGATTTTGTTCCTCAGAATAACTCATACTGCCATCCTTATTTATTTATTAATTTTTGGTGACTTACATTTGGACCTCTCATGATACTCTAATAAATAAAATTTGAACATTTTAAAAATTTTCACTCATGTAGTAACACATCGTTGTCACTGAATGTTAGTTATGCAAAAGTCTTCATTATCAAGGATGAAACTGAGAAAGTACAAAGAAAATAGAAAAAAAAAGCCTTCAAGTATCTACGTAATAGTCATGAAGCAGTTAAAATAGTCACTCCTCGCTGTCACAGACACAGCTAAATGAGAGAGTATTTTTTCATTAGTGGGCAACTTTTTTATCCCAGGAAAAAATAGAGAGAGTTTAGAGTGAAGAAATAGCCACAAAAGAAAGAGATAATATTCCAGGCAATAATCTTTCGGAAAGATTTATGTTCTGTGTACTCAACCAATAAAACCTCTCAAGTCCCTCTCTGTAATTCAAGAAGAGTGACAGAAGATGTAAGCTGTTTATGAAAGTTAGATCCCCTAACTTTGTGACTATGTGACATAAATCCATGTCACATCTATTCTATGGCAATAAGGTTTTATCCTTATTATTTTCATTAAAAGTCACAAATCTCTGAATGGTTGATTCTGATGCCAGAATTGTGGTAAATGTATCATCTCACACAACAGTGTCATATTAACCTCACAAGACTATGGAATAGATAACATTATTGCCTTCATTTTATAGGTGAGCAAAATGAGCCTCTGAAACTTTCAACCATTTATCCAAGTCACATGGCTGATAAACGTTCCACAAAGACATCACACCCAGTCTAATGCTAGAGCCTGGCCTCTTTACAATGTAGGAAACAGAATTACAAGAGCAATTGAAATAGAGTGGCTGGGCTTCTTAGACATACAAAGCATCAACTTTGTCTTTTATGTTAGTCATGGAAAGGCAATTAGGGAAGAAGTCCATACCAGACTGATGTAGACCTACATACAACAGGACCAAACAGAAGAGCCTGCAGTTGACCTTTAAAAGCTTATAGTCAGAATGTCTAGATAATGAAATTCTCATATTGCTCTTTCTCCTCCAGCCACAAGGCACTCTGTTCTTCTGAGCAGTAATATCATCTTCTGCCACAGGACATTTTCGCATGCAATCTTCCCTGCCTAGAGGGCTCTTTCCCTTTCTTTGCCTGGTAATTCCAATTACTCCTTTATGTCCTACATCCATAGTGACCATATCAGAGGAACATCCCAGAGAAATCATAATTTGATCAAACCCCCAACTGCCACTTTTCACATTTTATCCCCCTTCCTTCCTTTATTTCTCTTCTTATCAGTTATTACCACATATTTTATATATTTTGGTTATTTTTGGTCATCACAACTAGAATGTAAGTTTCATGATGACAGATAAATTATTGTCTGTGTTTGTTCCCTACTGCAGCTACAGCATCTTAAAATGTGCTTGATACATAGTGAATATTCAATAGTGTTTGTTGAAGGAATCAATTAATGGAATTAGTTGTGTGATATTCGACACACGTCTATCTCTTCTGCTAGACTACAATCTCCATGAAAAGGAAAAGACCCCATCAGTTTTTGCTCACTAACCACAGTGCCAGCCACATACTAGACCTTCATTAAGTATTTAATGAAAGAATGATTTTTTTTTTTAACCTCAGAACCCTCTTGCTTGACAGAGAACACCAAAACCTGAAGCATAGCCCTTTTTGATCTGTGCCACCCAGCACTGATTCATTTTAAAATTGTTTCGCTGCCCCAGTGATCACAACAAACTCAACAAGAACTTCCTCTGTCCAGGCATATTTTACCTACATAACTCATTTATGTTTCATAAGAATTGTATAAGGTGAGTGATATTATTACCGCTTCCCCAATCCATTTTAGACACGATGAATCTAAGACAAGAGAGTTGAACCTTGCCCCAAGTCCAACTCTGGTTAAGTGTCCATCCCGGAAGTCAAGCCCACATGCCTTGGAAACTGAGCCTGAATTCTTAACCACCATGCATGCTAGTTTGAGTGTTGCTGTACACTCTTTGCTCCACGTGCTAATGTATCGTATCTTGATTAACTCAGATTGAGAACCTTTTGACAGGCTGTTTTTCTTTTGTTTTCTCTGACATGGTCTTTTAGATGCTATGCTATTTTAGCTCGGAGTTTCTCCATGATCAACATAAAATTCCTATTTTCAGAAACTGTTCTTAAAATCATTTAATAGTTTTAAGAAATATATTAAAACATGCAATTATTTTAATGATTAAAGAAGATGCTAGATATTTGAAAGTCTTGGCAGTGACTTGAGGTATGTGAGCTTTAAGTGGGTATGAGTTATACTCTCAAAGTGTAAAGGAAATAAAGAATTTGTTTATCACGCATAGATATTGAGAGGGAAATAAAAATCAGACTCAGAGGGAAAACTAATGTATGAAAGGAAGGATTAGAGATATGTTTTGGTGGTAGAAATAAATACCATTTTTTGGTGGTGGTTGTAAATTCAAGATGAACTGAAACAAAAGCCAGAATGTTTGAAGGAAAAAAAACACACTTTGTGGAGAGAGAGAAAGGTGGAACTTTAGAATGGGTTACATTCTTTTTAACACAACCATGAGAGGATCCAGAAATCTGAACAAATAAATGTCGAGTTCTTAGTCAAGGCTGCACTGTTTTCCCTCCATTCCAGTCAGTTTAGCAATGGAAACCTTATTATGTCATTTGCATTATAATTAACACACATGGAATGAGCAGGGGAAATAAGAAGGATTATACCTGTTTTGTTATCACCACAGAGGCAGAAGTTCTAGGATGTAGCTTGAGTGGGCTCTGTGAGTAGGCATAATGATGTAACAGCTAAATCTTAAGTTAGCATGAGGGAAGCCATCTTAGGGAAAGGAAGCAATATTGTGACCATGACTCTGACTCACTAGTCTCCATGAATACATTCTAGCCTGCACATAGCACCTCTCACCTTTGCAAAATATGTGGTCTGCTAGTATTATGACTCTTGCTTATGATAAGATGATAACTTTGTTCTCTGAGCTCCCCCCTCCCAAGAGTATGATGACCTCCAGAAAGAAAAACTCTGTGTTGGTACCCATCACGATGACAGAAAAAAAGATAATGTGGCTCCCTGAAGTTCATCAGACTGGATGGTTGATGACCCTAAACCCCCTCCTTCCTTGCCCCTTTTCCCCATATAACTGCCTCAAGATTCTGTATGATTTTAAGATGGCTCTTTAGGACACTAGTACACTCTCTTCTGATTGTGCTAGCTAATCATATAAACTTTCATGTCTAAAGCACCGACTTGTTTGCAGTTGATTGGTGCTGGATTGTGGCGAGCAGAACAAGCCCCTTTTGCTCAGTTACAATGAGTTCATGAAATGAGTAAATTTAGGTATGTATAAAATAGTTCCTTGCAGCATCGAGGGAGAGCAGATATGTGTGTGGATATATGTCTATGCATAAGAGCTATGTGAAGGGAGCATTTCTATTCCCAGGATGACACTCATCCCCTAGTTAAGTGGGTGTTATTTTTATATAAGGATTCTAAGTATTAATAACATTTGTGGTAGTGTTGATAAATTATTAGTGATGTATAAGTTCTTGTATAAATGTTTAGCAAAATACTGAGTGTTTATATAGTGTTTTTTATTCTTCACAAGTAATCCTATTTGTAAAATTTTAAATCATAAAACCACTTTTTACTACTCTGACCTAAAATGACAAATGGACAGGGTAAATTTCTTTAAAAAAGATAATATTTTATAAGGAGCTCATTGTTTGATCAACTGAACAAGAGGCATTATTTTTACAATAATGATGACAAGAAAAAAGTGTCATTTTTGAATACGTATATGGTGGGCATTGTGTTTAGTATTTACACACATAGCTTTTTCTGTGAACTTTCCAACCTGGGAAATTACATATTATCACCTCTATTTTTCGCATATGGAAACTGAGTCTCGGAGAGCTTAAGTAACCCACTGTGGGGCACATATTTACCAGTGGACCAGTGGTTAATTCAGCCTAGAAATGCTTCATTCAGAAAGTTGAGCTAAACTCACATAAAAGGGTGTGTGGAGGGGTGGGAGACACACTCACTGCTCAGTAGCAAATCTGAAATTGTGGGAAAGATAGTGAAGCGGGGGGGCTTTCTAATTCAGCCTGGATTCTGCTGTTGGGCAGATGCTCCTTTGTCCATTGCCCTCCGTGGGCTCAGGCTCTTCTCTCTGGGAGATTTTTTTTTCCCATTGTCCATGATTGCCATACTATCTCATAGCTTGTACGTGGAAGAGAAGGTATCAGCTGGTACATGGCCAAGCCAAGTCACCAGAGGAGATGACTCTAGGGATTTGGACTTTTAAAGACACTTCTGACAGTAGAAATGCTCTGTACCTGATGGGTCCTCAGTGCTAAGCAAGATCTGCTGTAGTCCTGGGAAGCTGATGATGGATTTGGGTTAAGAATTCTGACTGCATTCATCATCCTGAATAACACTCCATGACAAAGCTCAACATAACAACTCTTTTAAATTGCAAACACTCTATATCTTAGCACTTTGTGAGTGCACCTAGCTTAGAAAAGGAAGAGGTTCATAAATTACAGGGTCATTAATCCAAAATACAACTAATGATTTCATCATAAGTAAACTCTTGACAATATAATACAGGCGACAACTAAAATATTTAAACACATGGATCTTCAGGTAATGAATTAAGGAATATTTACTTGCTTTATGGATTGTTGCAGTAAATTGTACTGTTTTGGATTTATAAATAAGATAGAAAATCTATATGGGATCCCTGGTTGGCACGTTGTGTCTTGAGGATTCAGCATGGTTAGCATGTTTAATGTTTGAAGTATTTCATTTCAATCATACATCCAGTGAGAAAAACTGAATATGAGTGTAGTGTAAGCCCCGACAGTTTTGTTAGGTTTTTTAAAATTTTTTGTAATGAAAGTGGGTGACTTAAGCTTTGATTGAGGAAGCATCCACTTCATTGATGGCTATCTCAAATAAACACTTTGCCACCCACAGGAGTAGATGAAAAGCCAGGCCATCTCCCCCCACTGAAGCCCCTTTGTTTTAGATCTTGGTTGATTTCAGTAACTGACCATTTGGGCTGATGGTTTCTTCTCTTCCCACACTTTAAATTCCCACTCATATTTTAAATTCACCAATAAAGAGCAAGCCCCCAGGAAACCCTAGGCCCCCACCCTCGACCCCAATAAAAGCAGAACCCCAGGCCCATATGCTCCCTCTCTCTCCCCACGACCATGCTGTGTGGCCCCAGGTGTGCTGTGTAATTTCCAGGTCCTGTAAGTAATAACCTTTATTTTTTTTTTCAAAGTTTCCTAATCATTATTGCTGGAGGGCATCTTGCAGTCATAATAAGAATCACAAGGGCTGGTCCAGCTGCAACAATGGTTATTGATAGACTGAGATTGGCACAAAACAGAGTTAAATGAAATATTAGCCATTTTTAAAAAGTGTTCAAAGATTATTCATTTCAAACACATTTTTATGTTTTCCTAATCAGATACACATTTTATAATATGAAGTTTAAAAAATGTTTAGAAAGGCACAGATAACAGCAAAAAAGCATATTGCACAAATACAACATTTGACATTCATTGGTGCCAAATGTTATTATGTATCAGTCCCGGAATGGGAAACAGAAGGAATAAATATAAATTAATTTCTATTTGCTAAGTATGCAGATTAATTGCTATATAATCCTCATAGAAATTATATTGGAGATGTTTAAACATTGGGCTTTCATATTTGATATGAATTTGAAGATAATATCTTCAATTTTCTGATAGGAAGTAATTAATACATCTTGAAATGAATAAAATTGCTGACCTTCATAACAGATGGTTAAGTATTCCAACTAGGTGACCAAAAGATGATCATTTTAAATGGCATCTCTCAAGAGTCCATAGAAGTAGTGTTTCTTTTGTCTTACTAAGGTCAAATTAATTTTTCATCAGTAGCCTTGGTCTTTTGCGGAAATTAGTAAAGTCCCATTTATTCATACAAGACACTGATTTTGTAAATAAGACGTTGAAATTTTACTGATATAATGTTGTTCTTATGGGAGAGATAAAGATGTAGCTGTTTCCCTTGCCTTTCACATTCAGTATGTAATAATTTAGTCAATGCACAAGGAAAGCTACACAGGAAGATAAAAGACATTACTTAGCTTCAAAAGATGTCAACTTTACTACTTATCAAAAATGATCTTCTACAGGCAATAAAGAAAAAGTTTAAGAAACCTATATAAAGTTTTAATTTAGTGAGATATAGAAAATATACTTCTTTCCTATCTTGTACATGCTAACATATCCTCCACTGTATTAGATCAAGGTGAAACTGAGCTTATAAGGTGATGATTTTGACAACTTATTTTGCAGAAATTTTCATGGTATTGTGTAGCTTACTGTGAAACAAATTTATTGATTCATTTTAGAATAAGCTATATTTTTAATATGTTAGCTCCATAGAAAATAGTGAGATTAAGCATTTGGACAAATATTTATCTAATTAATTAGTAACTTCATTACATTTTGTTCTTCTTGTGCCAAACAACAATCTATTGTCGAGAAATATACTGATAAATAAAACACAACTCCTATTGAAGAAATAGTTATTTTTGTATTTTTTCGAAGTCATTAATAAGCTTTATTTTATTTTGCATTTGAAAATTAATAAAATTCTTATCAAACTTACCTTTTTTTACTTGTAATATTGAAATAATTTTTGATTTCCAGAAGAGTTAAAAACATGTTACACACAATTCCTGTAGGAGAGTTCCTTCATCCAGCTTTTCCTAATGGTATGAGCTTACATAATCAGAGCACATTTATGAACACTAAGAAATTAACACTGGCACAATACTCTTAACTAAACTACAGACTTTATTAGAATTTCAGCAGTTTTTCCAATAATATCCTTTTTCTTTCCAGGATCCAATTGAGATTCCATACTGCATTTAGTTGTCATGTCTGCTTAGTCTCCTCGGGTTTGTGACAGTTTATGTCTTTTCTTGTTTTTCATGACCTTGACCCCTCTGAAGAACTGTTGTTACACATTGTCTCTAACTCCTGGTGACCCTATGAATGAATGATGTCCACAATATCCTGTCCTCAACAGCCCTACTCAGCTCCTGTAGACTAATGGTCTAGCTTTCTTCATGGAGTCAATCCATCTCATATTTGGCTTCCTCTTTTCCTGCTGCCTTCTACTTTCCCCAGCATTACTGTCTTTTCCAAAAATCCTGCCTTCTCACGATGTGACCAAAGTAGGACAGCCTCAGTTTTATCATTTTTGCCTCTAGCAATAGTTCAGGTTAATTTGCTCTGGGACCCACTTGTTTGTCTTTCTGGCAGTTCAGGGTATCCATAGAGCTCTCCTCTAACCTTATATTTCAAATCAATCAGGTTTTTCCTGTCAGCCTTCTTCACTGTCCAGCTTTCACCCCCATATACAGTAATTGGGAATACGAGGAGGTGGATAATCTTGGTCTTAGTCTCTAATGACACTTTACACTTGATGATCTTTCCTAAGTTCTTCCATTGCTCCCCTTCCAAGTCTCAGTCTTCTCTCGATTTCTCGGCTGCAGTCTCCATTTAAATTGATGATGAATACTGGTAAGTTATTTTCCAGAATGCCTCTACATTTTAGTTTGTCTCATGTTTTTTCATGATTAGACTGGGACAGTACATTTTTGGAAGAAAACCATGAGGTGTCATACCCTCATATCAAGAGGTATGTGACATCAACCTTAGTGATTATTAGAGATGTTTATCTTCACCACTTGGTAAGGTATGTCTGCAGATCTCTCCACAGTAGTTACTACTTTTCCCTTCCCATACTCTGTTCACTAGGAGGGAGTCACCACGTCTGGTCCATAATTAGGGGGAGAAGAATTGAGCTCCACCTACTGGAAAGTGGAGGATCAAAGCATTTGTGGAAATATGTTAAAATCACCACAGAAATTAATAAATATCTTATGTTGTCCTGGGGAACTTGTGAACGCTGAACCTTGTCAGCTCCCAGAGCTGGGTAGTTTGAGGACTCATCCCTCAGGTGGCAGCCACAAAAGTTGAGGTGCTAGATGTGTGGACAAGCTCCTTCCAGGGAGAAGCAAGGACAGTTTTTATTGTTGGAGACAGCAGGAGGGAAAAGGCATGGGAAATGATCACCGTCCCCTTCAGGCTCCTGGGAAGATTTACTCAGCTCTAAACTGCAGTCTGATTAGAAGCTGGACCCTCAGGTAGCATTTGGGGGAGTATGCAGTCAAACCCCTTCCAGAAAAAAATTTGGGAGTTTTTGCCTGCTCCCTCTGTACTTAGAGGGGAGTGGGGGTGCGGGGGGAGAGAACAGCTATGGGGAGTACTTGTGCACTCATTTAACTGCTTCTTTGTTTTCCACAGTCCTGTAGGACTCGTGAATGCAAGCCTCCCCCATTGGCTACCAGAGCTAGGTGATTTGGGGGCCCATTCCTCAGGTGGCAGCCTGAACAGTTGAGGCCACTATATGTAAGGTGCAAACCCTTCGCTCCTGGGGGAGAAGCTGGGAGTTAGGGGTGCCCTCCCCATTGTATGGTGCTGTGTCAGGATTGGGATTTAACTAATCCTTAATTAGTTTCTGGATTTCTCTCAGAGGGGATTGATCCGTGTGAAGCTGTATATTCAGTGTGTCTGTGGGAAGAGGGAAAGTCAGGAGCCACCTGTGTTGGCATTTTTGTGATGCCTGAACCTTTGAATTTATATGGGCTATTTGCTGTCCAGCTCTAACACTCCCCTTCTCAGAGAGGGAGAAAAATCTTATTTCCCTAATGTAAACATTTCTTTGGAATGCAAACAAATATCTCAGTGGTTCATTGCCCTTTGAAATGAAAATAATTTAGAGATTAATTTAAATGTCTTTTTTGAGGCTTCTCAGTCTTTCTACTGTCATCACTTGATGTCCAAACTTGCCCTGTAACCCAGGTTACAGTTTCTTTGCTCAGAGATCTCTAAAGAGGCAGAAACAAGAAAATATTTTTCTACAGTTCTATGAGTGTGCAGTCAAACGCTGTTTTCTAGCAGTATTTAGGTCAGCTACTTTTTCCTCCACTTTCTAGTGAAACTGTGTCATGCATTTACAATACAGTTAAATTAATTTTCACAGTCTGCATTTAATTCTTAGTCCCCTGAAACTCTGGTTGAATTTTTATTTTTCTTTTTTTTTTACTTTGCACAGAGTAAAGTTTACTCTTTGCACTGTCCCATTCTGTGTGTTTTGACCAAAATATAGAGTTGTCTATACCTGCCATGGAACCATACAGAACAGTTCCTTCACCTCTTTGTGGTCAACCTCACCTTTGACCCCGGGATATCACTGCCCTGGTTTGTTCTTCATCCTTACAGTTTTGCCTTTTCCAGAATTACTACTAATCTCTCACTCCACTAACTTTTGTAGTGATTTTATATATATTTTTCACTAATACGACTGTACCTTCAAATAATACATGGCCTCCATATCATCTCTTGTGTCGTCTTCATCATACATTTATCTTTTCTATATGTTATAAAAACACATTTTTATTATTCAAAGTTTTTAAAAGCTTTTTAATGTTTATTAAAATAATAAAGTTTTTAAAACTTTAAAGAGTCAAATATCTTTTGTTTTTTGGCAATTAAGAATGATAATTTTATCTCTTTTTTTCTGTGTGTGAGGAAGACCAGCCCTGAGCTAACATTCATTGCCAGTCCTCCTCTTTTTGCTGAGGAAGACTGGCCCTGGGCTAACATCCATGCCCATCTTCCTCTACTTTTTATGGGACGCTGCCACAGCATGGCTTGACACATGGTGCCTCGAGCCATGCCTGGGATCTGAACCTGTGAACCCCGGGCCAATGAAGCTGAGTGTGCGAACTTAACTGCTATGCCACGGGGCCAGCCCCGATTTTTTATCTTTTTTTTTTATTCCATTTCCAACATTCTTTATTTCTGTGTGCAGATCCAATTTCTAACCTACATGATATTCCTTCTCCCTGAAGAGCTTTCATTAGCAGTTTTGGAGGACAGTCTGTTGTCAAAGAATTCTCTAACTTTTTGTCAGAGAGACCCTTATCTTTCAGTCATATTTGATTTCTAGATGGACAGGATTTTTTTCTTCTTTCTTCACTTTAAAGGGGTCAGTCTACTGTTTTCTTGCTTGTGAGATCTCTAGAGACAACTGTTGTAATTCTTATCTCTCGTGTTTCATATATGAAAGTGTCAACTACATGAAAGATATATCTTGTCCAAACATCCTAAGCCAGAGGAAACCCATCTTGAATGAGCTGACCACCTGTAGATTAATCACACCTAGGTAGGGGGGGACAATTTACAGAAAATTGTCTTTTCTTTCCTGGAGGAAATTTGAATGTAATAATAAAGGGATGAGTGAATGCAGGTCAGACAACTTATATTTATGTCTTCTAGTATGTTCATCATTTGAAATCCCAATGAATTTAAAGTTTCCTCTCTTGTGTTTAGTATTCTATTGCTATTTGTATTCTACAGATCTGATAACACACAGTAGACTCTGTGGT
Source organism: Tapirus indicus (assembly GCA_031878705.1). Taxonomy (NCBI): domain Eukaryota; kingdom Metazoa; phylum Chordata; class Mammalia; order Perissodactyla; family Tapiridae; genus Tapirus; species Tapirus indicus. The sequence continues at coordinate 22,471,234 of CM062939.1, read as the reverse complement.
CAGACACTGAGCTCAGGATTCATGGCGGGTCTAGTTTTTTCTTTCATGTAAATTGCTTAGTGTAGGAATTACATAGTGGTAATCAATAGTGAATAAATGAATAAATGTTAAATCAGTGAATTAATCCATGTTAATTAACATATTAAAATAGCAAAATAAGTTGTCTTTGATACTATATCTTTCCTTTATTTGCCAAAGAAGTGACTTAAAGTGTTGGTTTCTATTTGAAACAGATATTAAAATTATTCTGCAGAGTCAAAAGGTTCATAATTCCTATAGGTACGTTTAATACTTTATTACTGTATATTTGGAGTCTCCTCTATGACATATTTTTTTCTCCTAAAGCCACCTAGAAACTGTAGAGCTATTAAAAATCTTCATTGTGTAATTTTTTCTCCCGAAATCTGAAACATAGCATAGGCCTATAAAAAACTGTCCCTAAAGTTCTATGAACAGTGTTTCTGCTACTTAGCACCTGAGGGTATCAGATAATATGATCCATAAATATATATTTTTTGGTTACAACTCTTCTTTAATATCTATAATTATCTATCATACTCTTCCTTTCTCTAACCAAAGAACATTGGGGAAAGTTTGGAGACAACAAAATGGAATGTTCAGAGTGAAAACATATCCTTACAACTTTCAAAACTTTCTTGGCTCATAAAACCAATTATAGTCTATGCTTTAATCTTTAAAATTTCCTTAATCACTTTAGAGAACAAAATTTATGTTAACTACCTTATTTTCAGCATTGAAAGCTTACGGAACATAGTCTATACAATCTTAACCATTTATTTCTTACGGGACAAAAACACTTATATTGAAGGTGCCTGGACTTGCTGGGTTGTGTTAATTTGTTTCCCCCTGCCCTGTCTTTGAAGCTTAGCACACATTACTTTAATTGTTGTGCACTAACGCTTCTACTCACTTATAATATTAACTCCTTGCCCTTACTCCATTGTGCTGTTTTCTCACTTTGATACAAACATTTGTAGTGAACAGGGGCTATTACACAGTCCAATTGAATTCAATTGTTATTAGCTATAAGTTCTATATTTCAGTTCTAATTGCCTTCCTTAATGAATGGAGACAAATAATTGTAGCTTATTTTGCTATTGGAGCAATTTATTCTTTGTATCTTGTTCTCCAACTTAAAAACAACAAAATAACAATAAAAAAAAGCAGACAAAAATTGTTTATTTGCGAGCAGACTGGGCAGTGAAATGAGTGTGGAGAACCCCAAAAGAAAATAATAATGCCTGACCATCAGAAAGCTGATAGAGGATATCACTCAAGTGCTTCTAGTAATTATACCTTTGTATCTCTTAAAGATAGTAGGAAGAATGGAGGAGGAGAATTTCCCAAGAAATGGAAAACAGACAAATGTATCATGATGCAGTGACACATTGTATTTTCTTTCCCACTTGGTAACATCTGAAAGAAACCTGCTTTTTTTCTTTTTTTTTTCCTTTTCTACAGTATTTAAATTAATTTGATGAATTTTTAATTAATGTGGACCCTGAAAGATAGTGTAATGATATTTTTAAAAATACTAGAAAAGACCTGCCAAACTAGAATTCTATATCTACTGAAAATATCTTTAAACAATGAACAAAAAAATAAAAACAATTTCGGGGCCAGCCTGGTGGCATAGAGGTAAAGTTCGCGTGCTCCACTTCCGTGGCCCGTGGTTCTTGGGTTTGGATCCTGGCCACAAACCTACACTCCCCTTGTCAAGCCATGCTGTGGCGGCATCCCACATACAAAATAGAGGGAGATTGGCACAGATGTTAGCTCAGGACTAATCTTCCTCACCAAAAACAAAACAATTTCAGTAGAACAAAAGCTAAGAGAATTTGTCAGTAACACACTTGCGCTATTAAGAACTATCTATATAAAAATCTCAGCAGGCTTTGTTTTGAGAAAAAGAGGTGATTCAAACTTCATATTAAAATGTAAAGGATCTTTGAGGAAGATTAAAGACTTGGATTATCTGATTTCAAGACTTACTCTAAGGCTGTAACAATCAAGACAGTGCAGTGTTCACAGAAGGATGGCACATGGATGAGTGAGAACAGAGAAAGCCCAGTAATAGACCCATGCATCTATGTGCAACCATTTTTTTCTTATTTTTGTGAAGAAGATTAGCCCTGAGCTAACATCTGTTGCCAATCCTCTTCTTTTTGCTGAGGGAGATTGGCCCTGGGCTAACATCTGTGCCCATCTTCCTCTACTTTATATGGGACACCATGACAGTATGGCTTGATAAGTGGTGCGTTGGTCCGCACCCAGGACCTGAACCTGTGAATCCTGGGTTGCCAATGAGGAGTGCACGAACTTAACCGCTACACCACTGGACCAGCCCCATATATTCAACCCTTTTTAACCAAGGTACCAAGATAATTCAATAAGAGAAAAGGTCGTTTTTTCAACAAATGAGGATGGAACAATGGCTATTCATTTGGGAAAAAAAATGGACAGCAATTCTTTTCTCAATCCATGCTCAAAATTTAACTCAAAATGAATGATAGACTTCAATATAAAAGCTAAATTTATAAAAAGTCTAGCAAAATAAAAAAAATAAAAAAAAAATCTTTGCAAACTTTGGATAGGCCAATATTTCTTATATAAAGGAAAAAAAGCAGGAGCCACAACAGAATATGAGTTGGACTTTAACAAAATTGGAAAAGAGAGAATGGAAAAAAAAATTCCACAAATTTTTAGGAAACATTTATAATAAATGTTTATAATAAATGTTTTTGACAAAGAACTTTTTTTCCAAAATACATAAAGAACACCTATAACTCAATATTAACAGGAAATCTAACCTAATTAAATGGGCTTAATTCATTTAAGGCAATGCTGATTATCCGTAGTAAGATAGTGATGTTTGATCTGAAAAAAACTTAAATGTAGTGAAAAATGCACAGTATTGAACAGACATGTCAAGAAAGAAGACATGTGCATGGTCAATAAAAACCTTTAAAAATGGTCACCTTTAATTGTCGTTAGGGCAATGCAAATTAAAACCAAAATGGGATGCCACTCTGCAACACTAGAATATCTAAAATTAAAAGGTAGGGCATGGCTGGACTGGTGGCATAGTGGTTAAGTTTGCATGCTCTGCTTTGGCAGCCTGGGGTTCATAGGTTCGGATCCTGGTCATGGACCTACACACCACTTGTTAAGCCATGCTGTGGAGGTGTCCCACATACAAAAAAATAGAGGAAGATTGACCCAGATGTTAGCTCATGACCAATCTTCCTTAAGCAAAAATAAAAAAAGAGAGAGAGATTGGCAACAGATGTTAGCTCAGGGCCAATCTTCTCTACCAAAAAAAAAAAAAAGAAAAGGAGGAGGACAATACCCAAGTTGGTGAGGCTGTGAAGCAACTGTAGTTTTCATACTTTGATTGAAGGAATGTAAAATTATACAACAATATGGAAAAAAATGAGTTCTTATATATGTAAACATTCTTATATTTACTATATGACCCATTAATACCATTCCTACTTATTTTGTTCAAAAGATAAGAAAACTTATGAACTTGTAGCTAAATGTTCATAGTTGTTTTATTCATAGTAATCACAAACTGAAAAGAACCACTATCTATGGATAAAAAATATGGATTACATCCATGAAGTGGAATATTCAGCAATAGGAAAGGAAAAACGACCAAGATACACAAATCACATGGATGAATAAAATAATGCTATGTTGAGCAAAAGAATCAACATGTTTGAGTAAAGTTTATGATTCCATTTACAGCAAATTATAGAAATTATAGTAACTTATAAAGAGAGAAAGCCATTGGTAAGTGCTTGGGGGAAGGTGTCAAAATAATTAACTACAAAGGGCCTTGAGAGAACTTTACCTAGGCTAATAGAATTTTTCAATACTTTGCTTGTTGTGTTTACAGGTGTCAAATTCATTGAACTACACACTTAAAATGTGTGTAGTTTATTGCATATAAATTATACTACAAAAAGTTTATTTTCCAAACAGTACAAAACACCGCTTGCTTACAAATAACTAGTAAACACATCCACCTTTTAGTAATTTTTTTATTTTCATTAATAAGTCCCCAAGGACAATTTTCAGAACTCAAATTTGCTGCAGTCTAGAATTTTGCTTACTTCAGTTCAAAAAACAAAGGAGAGGTCATCGAGAGTCATCTGGTGCCCACTAAAAATTGATATCGATGTTTTTAAGTAATAATAGTGTTAGATTGTTAGACTTTTCAAGCCCACAAATTATTATTCTACTTCCGTGCAACAATTAGACAAAGAATTTGCCATGGAAACAGCACCTAGTTAACATGTGCCAATCAAAAATAATATTGCAAAGATATTTTTAAGACAACCCCAGCATGTGCTATTCAAAAATTTTAAAACAAGAGAAAATTCCTGTATATGTGGGTATATATATAGGTAATAATAGCTATATATATGAAATGTATGATTTAGTTAGTTACATATTTATGATGTTTATTTATGTAAATACTACATGTATAACTAATTAAATCATATATGTATATGCACTTAGCATCTTTTTATTTATACATGAGATTTGTGTATCTTGGTAGTTTCTTGCTTTTTATTGCTGAATATTTCATTTCATGGATGTAATACATATTTTTTATCCATACATAGTGGTTCCTTTCAGCTTTTGATTACTCTGAAACATACATACATATATGATTTAGTTATTCCATTAGTTATATTTCTATTTAGAAGAAAAGGTTTGAGTTAATTTTTCTCATTAGCTACTGGTCAATTATCATCATTAATAATCATTATAAGGCACCTATTTTATTACAATTATTTATTTATAGTTATATATTTCTTATATAGTTATTTATATCTACTATATTTAATATAATTATATTTAGTATATAGTTATTATATATTTATTATAGTTACCTATTCACTTTTTTTCCTGTACCACATTCCCGTTAGACTCATAAACTGAGAAAGCCATTGTAGTGTACTTAATGTGTATATTAGTTTTTGAATTATTTCTTACATACGTCTATGGAATCTTGAAAAATAGGTGATGTTTCGAACACATATGTTATTTTATTTACACAAATGTTTTGCTTTATACATACCATTCTATCCTTTTTCTCTAAGCAATACATTTTCAATATCCAGTCATTTTGCTATATGTGCATTAAATGTGTTTACTCTAGATTTATTACAATACTATATGTTAATGGTCACAGTATTTTACCTGTTCATTCTCCAAGCTACCTCTAGCTTCCTGCCACCAAAAACTATACATATTTTTGCAGAATTATACACAGAGACACAATCTATTATGGAGCCGTGCAAAGATATTTACTTACTGTATCTCAGGAGAAGAATTATTGAGTCTTTTAGTATATGAATACTTATTTTGACTAAGTGGTGCAGTTTGCTTTCCACAGCACTCAGAAATAGTAAATGAGGGTTTCTGTATATTCCCATCAACACTTAGCATTACCCAGCATTAGAATTACCCAGTGTTCTATTTATACAAAATTGAGACATAACACGTCAATTGTTATTTTAATTTGGAATTAGCTCATAAAGATAGATTTCTATATTTTCTCATATTAACTTTTTAGTTACCCAAAGCTATCCATCCAGACTCCACCTGTATATGGAGTGTTACAAAGGAGTCCAGTCTTACTTCTCTTTAATCCATTGATTTTTGGTGGCACCTTTATTGTATATTAAAGTCACATATATAGAACTGTCCCTATGTTATCTATTCTAATTCATTGCTCATTTTCCTGGTTTTTTTGCACCAATTACATAATGATTTTATGCTTAGTTGTAATGTCTATTAACACAGGCCTTTCAGTTTTCTCTTTTTATTCACATTAAAATAATTTTTGGGTATTTTGTACTCAGTATAAATTTAGAGTAACTTGATTTATTTCGGCAAAAAATCCATATAGAATTGTGATTGTTTTTGCATGAATCAATATATTAATTTGGGAAAATTTTAAATCCTTATAATATTATGTTATCTCATTCAGTAGCTGGAATATCTTTCTATTTATTCAGGTCGTTATATATATCATTTATTAGAATTCTAAGATTTTTCTCAGTAGAGGTATTTTATGTTCTTTGTGTAGATTCATATGTATTTTGTAGGTTTTGTTGCTATTGTAATTATATTTGCCATTTCCAAATTGTATTTTCAAGTTGATTATTGTTATTGTAGAGCAATGCTATTGAATTTTGTGGGTTGATTTTTTCATCTAGAAAAATTTTGAAACACTCATTAATTCTCATAGTATATTTGTGGATTGCTTTTTAAAATGGATGGATATATCTTCTGCAATTAATGAAAATTTTCTTTATTTCCTTTAGATCTTTACAGTTCATGATCTCTGACATTTTTCTACAAAGAGATGCCATGAAAGAGGGTGTCTTTGCCTTTTCTAATTATTAAAGATTGGTATTGAGTTTCTCCATTAACTATGGTATTTACCAAAAGTCAAGTTAAGAAAGTTCTCTTCAATTCTTACTTTGATAATAATTTCCAAACAGGAATAAGTTTTTATCATTATCAATGCTTTATCTTTTAAGGTGGTGAATTACATACATAAAATTTTATGGTTGTGAATCTTTCTTGTATTCCCAACAGAAATAATTGGTTGTTGCACAAAAGAGAATAAGAAAAATATTTTTAAAGGATGAAAATTTAAAAAATTTAAGTGAAATAATGAAACATGGAACATTTCAATATTTGAAACAACAGCAAACCAAGAAAGTTCAAGTTAAAAGAGAAAGTGAAAAAGAAAAATACGCGGAGAATAACAAGAATAAATAACTGCAAATTTAAAACAGATTTATAATTTAAAAAGTAAACTATATGCTAATTAATTTTAATATCAAAATGAAACCAATTGATTTCTACAAAAAATTTTGAAAAGTCAAAATTGAATCAAGAAGAAAAAATGAATTTGAATGAACCAAAATGTTAATAATGGAAAATATAGTGAAAGGTTTGATCTCCTGCACTGGAAAACCTGGGTCCAAGTGAATTTCACAGGTGAGTTCACCATATATAAAGGAATCCCCATATTACTCAAGATGCTCTAGAAAATAGAAAAAGAAAAATAAAAGATGTCCATATATCAAAAGAAGAAAAATAAAAAAATCATCATTGGGCAATACTTCTTAGAAATATCTATTAGGAATCTTCCACTAGTATAATGTATGCAGAATGCTCACCCTACAAAAGAGCATACTGTATCTCTATGTTGAGTTTAATTTTTACTAAGTAAATGTAAACACATATCTGCTTTTTCTCTTCTTTCCTTTTTTTCCTTCTTTTAAGGCAGAAGTTCTCAAAATGGGATTCAAGGAAACTTGAGGATTCTGAGACCTTTCAGAAGGTCCACAGAGACCCACTTTTCCAACTATATATGTACATGCATATACATGTAGGACCAGATTTTCCTCCAAATATATTTCAACAAAAATATATATTGCAACAAATTGAAGATAGAAGCAAATATTAGAATCTGGTTGTCTTTATCAAGTCTTATATTAAACGGATTTGCAAAAGCATAGAACAATGCCACTTCTACATAATTTTGCATTTTTAGGTTTTTTTCTTTCTTTCTTTTTTTTGGTGAGGAAATTGGCCCTGAGCTAACATCTGTTGCCAATCTTCCTCTTTTTCGCTTGAGGAAGATTGTCACTGAGCTACCATCTGTGCCAAACTTCCTCTATTTTGTAATGGGACACTGCCACAGCATGGCTTGATGAGCAGCGTGTATGTTCATGCCCAGGATCTGAACCCACGAACCCCGAGCCATCAAAGCAGAGTGTGCAAATTTAACTACTATACCACTGGGCCGGTCCCATAATTTGTTTTCTTCTGAAAAAAATACTGTTCTATTTTAGTAAATGTTATTATGTTAAGTAATACTGGGGTTCTTTTATTCTTTTTAAATGAATTGATTAATATTTTTAAATTTCTTTGTTTTAATTCCTAATATGGTAAATATTGACAGCTATAATCCACATAAAGTACCTTTATGTTTAGGATCATCAAAAATTTTTAGGAATATGAAGGGGTCATGAGACCAAAACTTTTGAGAACAATTGCTTTAAGATATGAAACAAGCACCACAATGGAATTCTAATTTATTATATTCTATACTTAGGTAATACTAATTCTACATGTAAGGATGAAAATATGCCATTATTAGATCATACGCCTATAAATAAGTGAGACTTTGGGGTGTATTTTATTTCCCAACACTTAATCATAATTTAGGTTGTTAAATCATAATATGTATTAGAGGAGAAAAATATAGCAGCTGAAGATGTTGCTAAATATCTTAGTTGCTAAATTGATGAGGTTTTATTTAGCAATGTCATTTGAACTGGCAATTCTAACTTTTCATTTATTATTATCACATATTTAAAATAGAGGTACAAGGATAATGTCTTTCTTTTTATGCTCGTTTAATATCTATCAAGGTCTCCATTGCTTAAACTCAAAAAGCTCATGAATCTAAAATGTGTCCCACTAGGTAAAACTCATATTTATTTAAACAATAGCTTAAATTGACTTGCTTAAAATCATGGTACGCCTAAGTGTTTAAGAGTACAACATCAAGAAGCTCGCTTCTCCTTATAGGTGTCTACGATCCAATGAGATCTGGGGAGTTATCTAATAATTATAGGAGATTGAGTTTTATTTTCTCTGAATATACATAATATTAGTAGCTAGCAAAAAAGGTGTATACACAGGTAAAACATCAAATTTTACACTTGAAGTATGGGCAAATTACTGTTTCCTACTGGTTAGTATGGTAGGCAGAGTTCTAAAGATTCCCCCTCAAGATTCCTATCTCTTGGTTGTTCAATCAAATACTAGTCTAGGTAATTCTCTGAAGGAACTTTGCTGATAACCTCCCTGGTTGTGCTATTTTCATTCATCTTCTATCCTCTAAATGTCCATAGCTTTTTTTTTTTTTGGTGAGGAAGACTAGCCCTGAGGTAACATCCACTGCCAATCCTTCTCTTTTTGCTGAGGAAGACTGGCCCTGGGCTAACATCCGTGCCCATCTTCCTCCACTTTATATGGGACGCCGCCACAGCATGGCTTGACAAGTGGCGTATCAGTCCGTGCCCGGGACCGAACCTGTGAATCCCAGGCCGCCAGAAGCGCATTGCGCGAGCTTAACCGCTAAGCCACGGGGCCGGACCCCTCCATAGCTCTTTTTAACTAAAAAGTATCATTATTTTAACTTGTCAGATGCCTTGTATAGTTGACAGTTTTTAATGTATCTTTTTCTCAGATGGAAAATGAAAGATAAATACCTTGACCGAAATTACTTTTTTATCATTTGTAGTGCCTACCATCTGGTGTGTACATGACAGATAGTAAATTATTATGACTAATTTGTTTACTAAATGGAGTGTCATTTCTTCCATTAGCTAATCTTGGGCAATATGTAAATTGTGTGCTATATTAGCATATTTGGTAGTATATTTAACTGTAAATAAAAAAAACTATTTATTTGGATTACCATAAAGTAATATAAACTTGAGGCAAATGGCTAATACATTTTTAAAATCAATGGATCTACAGTTACACAAATTTGATATTCTTACAAAGTGCAAATTTATTCAAAATTGAGCTACTCTCTTTTTTTATAACTTGTTTAAATCATATATTAAGGACCCAAACATTCTAAGGAAATGTCTCAGTCCAATTTGAAGTACTGTGAATTATTTGATAGGGAAACTCTTAATAAACTCTGTTCTGATCCGATGGTCAGGAGTTAATTGGTATTCAAATCTCTCCTACCTGCTCATCTACCAAGAAAAATAATCATCATTTTGCTCCTCCTCTTGGATGGGGAACATGATGTTTAATGCTTATTCCAATTAATTATTCTCCACATCTTTAGTCTTTGTTCATTTCCACAGAAAATGTAATTGTTCTTTTTCTGCAAGTGCAACAGGACTAGAATTTGTCACTGTGATTTTGTGTGAATTAATTAAAAATCTGCTTAATCTTCAACTTTAACCTTTCCATTCCTCTCCAGGCTTAGTTGACATCCATTATTTTGCTTTGGTAATATAGATAAAAGTAGAAGTATCCCAACACTGCACATGATAAGCCACTTATTACATTGAAAAATGGATGACATAAAGTTAACTTAATAGGGGTCAAAATGATTCTGCTTTTCATCCCCCAAATTGACAAATATCCTCAGGGAAAGAAATTTGAAGCCCATTTTCCTTTTCAAGGTTCTTTCTCTGGAGTCTTTGACCTTCTAGTATTTGTTGCTTCAGAATCTCTCAACTTACCTTAAACAATTGCATATTTTATCTGGCATTTCTAGTTGTTTCTGGCAAGAGCGCTCCTCTGCCACCAGCTAGTCCATCCCACTAGAAGCAAAAAGTTGATTGGAAGAAGTTTGACTTTACCGTTATTCCAATAGAAAGATACTTGAAGTTCATAAGCAGAGAATAAGCTTAGCGTTTTTAAAGATTGATCTTCCTGTTCTGTTGATACTGGAATATTCTGGGCAGCAAATAATGGTGATTTGAACAATGTTGATGAAAAGGGGGGAAAAAGGGGAAAGAGGGAGAAATGGACACTCTCAGGCTTTATATTTGAGGTATATAACACATTATCATTAAGATAGAGCATTCTATGTAGAAAAATTTTTTTCACAAATTTGTTTACTGTGAAGTAAACCAAATAACACAAAATGGAAAATCAATTAGATTAACTTTTTATATCCTAAAATACTGTATAGTCAATAAAAGTTATGTCTTAGAAAATTAATAATATGGAACTGTGATAAATTTCAAAAGAATAGCAAAATGTGTGTGTATAATATATATACTAGGGCAACCTTCTCTGTTTTATATCATCATGACTACCCTGTGAAGCAGATTTTATATTTATTTCCATTTTAGAGATGGAGAAAACTTTCTAACCTCTCCAAGGTTAATAGCTTGCACATGGTGTAGCTGACATCTGAAACTGGAACTAGACTCTGAATCACACAGGTACTACCATTCAATATTACATATATACATCTATATATGCCATATTTATTTATAATAGTCAAGAACTAAAAAAACCTAAATGCCCATCAACAGGTGGATGGATATCAACAATTTGTGATATATTCACACAATGGAATATTATTCATCAATAAGAAGAAACATACACTTAATACATACAACTACATGGATTAATCTCAAAATAATTAAGCTGAGTGAAAGATGCTAGACAAAAGAGAGTATATACTATAAGATTACATTTATATACAATTCTAGAAAATGCAAATAAATCTATATTAACAGAAAGTAGGTAAGTATTGCCTGGTGATGGGGAGGGAGTAGAAATGCAAGAGAGAGCTTACAAAGAGGGAGTTATGTATATGTACATCATCTCAGTTGAGTTGGTGAAAAAGGTGTATACATAGATAAAACATCAGATTTTACACTTTAAGTATGGGCAATTTACTGTATGGCAATAATATCCAAAAAAGCTTTAAAAAACATATGCATTAAATATAAATAAGGATATCTAATTATCTAACTGCTCAAATATATTCAGAGCTGAGAATGTGAGAAATAATATGTCCATTTATTCTTTCTGCCTTAATCTTTCCATGTCTTTTCTTGCAAATATAGAACCTATGTTTTCTACAATTTCTATACGGATCTCCGTTATTTTACCCCAAGCCATAAAATCAACCAGATTGTCTGTATCTCTGCATAACTTTCTATCTGCTCCTTCACCTCTGAGATTCCTGTGCTTACTTGGTTTCCTTCCTTGCTTCCTTCTTTCCTTCTTCTCTTTCTCTCTCTCCTTCATTTCTTTATTTCGTTATTGCTTTGGTTGCTTTTCAGATTTTGTCTTTATCACTGGTGTTCATTTTATTCTTATACACCTCGTTATAGTTTTCTTTTCGCTTCTTGTGCTTTGTGTTCCTTGAGCTTCTTGAATCTGTGGGCTTATCATTTTTATCAAATCTGGAAAATTCTCAGCCATCTCTTCAAATATTTTTACCATGTCTCCAGAGTTTCCAGTTACACGTTCATTAGGCCATTTAAAGCATTTCCACATCTCCCTGATCCTTTGTTGTTTTTGTTGCCTTTTTTTAGTCTTTTTTCTCTGTGTCTTTTTGAACTGTTTTTTTATTTGATACATCTTCAAATTTACTATTTCTTTTTCTGCAGGTCTAGTCTACTATTAATCCAATCCACTGTAATTTTCCTCTCAGACACCGTATTTTTCTTCTTCACAAGTTGGATTTGTTTGTTTTTCATATCTTCTATTCTCAGTCTCCAATTAGCATATTCAATTTCTCTTCTATTCTTTTTTTTTTTAATTTTGTGTGTGTGTGTATGTGTGTGTGTGTGTGAGGAAGATTAGCCCTGAGCTAACATCTCTTGTCAATCCTCCTCTTTTTGCTGGGAAAGACTGGCCCTGAGCTAACATCTGTGCCCATCTTCCTCCACTTTATATGGGACGCTGCCACAGCAGGGCTTGATAAGCAGTGCATCAGTCCATGCCCGGCATCCGAAGCCGTGAACCCTGGGCCACCAAAGAGGAGCACGCGAACTTAATCACTACGCCATCAGACCGGCCCCTCTCTTCTATTCTTAAGCATATGGATTATTGTTGTAACTTTTAATGCCCTTTATGGTAATTTTAGCATCCATGTCATTTTTGGATCTGCATCTTTTGATTAATTATTATCCTCATTATTAGTTGTATTTTTTGGTTTTTCTGATTCTTTGTATGCCAGGATATTTTCGGAGGGTGGATCGAAGCAGTATGTATTCTAGGATTAATTCTCCTCCACTACCAAGATAATACCATTTCTTGTACTCTTCCCATGTAACTTGAATTGCAAGGTTTTCCAGGGTGGCTAGTGGGAACACGACCTAAGTGAGAATCATTGCTCACTTTGCTGCTTTTGGGTGTTTCTTTACACCGTCTCGGGTGATTTCCTCAAACACACACCCTGATCTGTACCTGAAGAACGGAGGAGAAAACTCCGCAGATCTTTCAAACTCTGCTTCCGTGTAGCTCTCTTCTGCAGTGGGAATTCTTGGGAATTCAAGTCACTTTGTCCTCCCCATGCCCCAGCTGTGTCGCCTTAGCTCTGGAAGACTGCCAGGTTCCACCTGTGTTGCTCCTGCCTGCATTGTGGCCTGGAAACTTTCTCCAGATAGAAAATGGAGTAATTGTTGGGTTCCCTCAATTGTTTTCCCTCTCAAGGACCACTGTCCTGAACAGCCTAGTGGTCAATGTCTGAAAACTGCTGTCTCAGTTTTTTGTTTGTCTGGATGTTTAATTCCTCCCAGCTGGATTGCTAATCTGGTCCCCTTTACTTCCTCTTGTCTAGAGGTAGAATTCAATGCATTTCATTTTTAAATCATTATTTTCTTTTCCTGCAAATCCTAAGTATTCTAATGTACAGATTTTTGGTTTGCAAACTGAAGAAAGGAATAACTGTTCCTTTAAAAAAGAATATAAATATATATATGAATATAAATATATATAATGGAAATATATATATTATATATTTTACATATAAAATATATTATATACATATAAAATGGGCATAATAATAATAACTTAGGAAGAAATGTTAATTTTCAACAATAAAATAAAAAGCATGCTGTTTGCAAAGAAATCATTAATTTTCAAAATGAATGTCTTTTATTTTGCATATGTTGGTTATGTATATTCTACTAGCTTCTACATATGCCCATGAAGATGTTACAGAACCATGTTTTATAAATGACATATGATGAAATTAATCTTTAACCTTAATGAATGACACTATTTGTGTCACTGAATGATTTTTTAAAGCAATTTGGGTTTTTTATATCCATAGTGACTCATTTGGAGTCTTACTTTCTAAATTTTCCTTTTTGGGTTTTCTTAATTTTAGATTTGCTGCCTGCCAAATTTAGGAAAACTCAGTCCAAAAGAATGCACCATATTTTAATTTTGCCTTGATTTTCAAGTAGAATGAGTTCTGGAGAATTAATATAATACTTTTCACAGTGCATTCTTTATATTATCTTCTCCCTCAGGTATATTTATATTCATAAAATATCCTATTATTGCTTTTGCATTTTTGGCATTTGTCACACATTCAGATAAATTATCCCTTTAAATATGTTCTAAGACAATTACTTTGGTAAAAAGAATATTGCATACTCTTTATTTTCTCAGAATCTTCTCTCCTTCAGGGAAAGAAAATAGCTTGTGTTAACATAATTTTTAAGTAATTTAGATTTTGTTTTCCTCTCTTACATCTTCTATGTAATAAGAGAAAATGATGGAATCTAGCACATGGTCTGTTATGAAGATGACAAGTTGACACTTTGACAGAGGGCTTGATGATTTGCTGCTTTATTACATAGTGAATACATGAATGCTTCTAGAAGCTGCCTGCATCCCTTGGCTTGTGACCCTCTTTCTCCCTCTTCAAAGCCAGCAATTTAGCATCTCTCAGACTCTGCTTCTATTGTCACGTCCATGACCACAGCCAGGAAACAACTGCTTTTAGGGACCCATGTGATTAGATTGAGCCCACCTGGATAATCCAGGAAAATCTCTCCAGTTCAAGGTATTTAATTAGATATACAAAGTCCCTTTTGCCACATCAGGTAACATATTCACAGGTTCCAGGAATTAGGATGTGGACATTTTGAGGGGAGCCATTATTCTGCCTACTGCATTTAGTTTTCTGTTCTTTTATTCTCTCATATGAATTTAAGGAGCAGTTTTTGGGGTTCTACACACACATAAAGGAGGTTTATAATAGAATTATATTCAAAGTATTTGGGGAGGATTCCAAAGTAGGGGAAAGACAATCCTAAGTTAGGAAATAGTTGATAGTTCTGGGCTTCTTTCTAAACACTGAGTGATGGTTCAGGAAGTAATATATATGGCTGCTTCAATTATCTGTCAGTATATAGTCAGGTGAATTGGGCAAAAGCCAGTATGGATGTTATTATGGGCTGTCTTGTAGATATCCCCCCAAATCCATACTTTGAAGCCCTAATCTCTAGCACCTCAGAATGTGACTACATGTGGAGATAAGGTCTTTAAAGAGGTAAATAAGCTAAAATAAGGTCTTTAGGTGGGTGCAAATTCAGTCTGACTGATCTCCTTATTAGAAGAGAAAATGTGGACCCAGAGAAGACACTATGCGAGGACACAGCAAGAAGGTGTCCATCTGCAAGACAAGGAGAGAGGCCTCAGGAGAAACCAAACCTGCCCACACATTGATCTAGGACATCTAGCTTCTAGAACTGTGAGAAAATCCCTTCTTGTTGTTTAAGCCACCCAGTCCTTGGTATTTTGTCATGGGAGCCCTAGCAAACTAACACAGATGTGAAGTAAAATAAACAGCTGTTTGGAATGAGATTTGTTACAATCAGTTCTGAAAAGCAACTTGGAATTAAATGTTAAAAGTTTAAAATATTGCAATCTATGACTTGGCAATTCTGTTTCCCAATATATGGCCCCAAAATACGTGCACGTGTGAAAACAGGACACGTTTACAATGACGTGCGTATGATATATTTCTCACATCATTCAAATCTTAGCTCTAAAGTCCCTGTGTGGGCCTTCCACAACTGACCAACGTAAAATTCATTTCCCCCCACCAACTCTGGCACAGCGGTGATTAACTTCTAATATTCTATGTGACTTATTTATTTTATTGATTATAAATCCCACCTTAAATTAGAATATAATCTCCTTGCAAGCTGTGATTGTTTTGTTTCATTGTTACATCTCCAAATCCTAGATGCTTGCAGGTATGTTACTTTAATAATTAATTGAATAGATACCTAAAAAATGAGATTATCGCATTTGCTAATAACTTGGTGAGTAAAAGTTAAAAAAAATTGTCAGTGAATCAGACTGGCAGATATTGACAAATATTAAAGATGTTTGATAAAACCAAGTTTTGATTGAAATAGAAACTCTCTCAGATTACTAGTGGGAATGAAAATTGTAGCAACTACTTTGTAGACCACATTGGCAGTATTAGTGCAATTGAAAATACAAACACCCTAAGACTGAGCAATTCTAGGGCAGATATTTCCTTTAAAGAAACTCTCACTGTGTTAAATGAGACAGGAAAAGGAGTTTACCAGTGAGAACTGCAGAAGAATCAATCAGTTAGAAAATTGATAAATAAAATGTAATATTTTCATGATATAATGATGTCCAGTAATTAATGAGTACACTAGATCTATTTGAAACAAAACAGTTTCTATGAACACACTTGTGAGTAGAGAAAAAATAAGCTGTGGAAGGGTGTGTAAGTATACCATTAGTACGAAAAAACAGGAACTTATAAAAAGTAATGTTTGTGGATATGTACAAATAGAAATTATAAAAGCAAGAACATGCAATGACACACTAAATTCATCATGGGGAATAGAAAGCACTTCAAATGTATCAGTAATGCTTTACTGCTTTTATTTAAAAGCTCTGAAACCATTCTAGCGTGCTGGATATTCTTCATTGGACCTTCCAGATTACTCTCTAACCTTATCCACACTACTCTGTGACCTAGCAGGCTGGCATGTAACTTGTCATATCAATGGATTTATTTGCCATCCCTTGCCTTCTCTTTGGGTAGGACCAACAAAAAGTATCGGCAAGAGATTTGTTTGCCTGAACTGCCCTTAATGTTTCTGCCAGGAACACCATTTCAGAACTTATTGAAGGAAGTATCCTTGGCCATGACATTCCATATTATCTATCTGTCTGGAGAACTCATTTTTCAACAACCAAAATTAGACCATGGGCCGATAATAGATTCAATTGTGTTATTCTGTACTGTGTCATACTGAAGGAGTTAGACTTTTGTTAACAGTGGAATTTTCTATTGAATACACAATTATGATATTGCTGGAGGCAACACCTTGTGGTGTTAAAATGTCACATTATAGTATAATTTATATAATTTAAATCAATGACTAATAAATGGTGCTTTCTTTACACACATGTGCATAACCACAATGAATATATTTGGAAACAAGTTGTGGAAATCAAAGTGTTCCTCTCTACTTTCTTAACCCAATAGTTAATTTGCAATTTCTTCTATATCTTTCAAATAATCCACTTGCAAAGTCATAGTACATCTCCCTATGACTGACTTTTGTCTCTGTTGATTTAGATGTTTTCTTACCAGGGTGTATAGCAATTGTTTAATTAAATTGGAAATTGAAATCTGAACGTCTGATACATGGTCTGGGCGTGGAAAAGTGCTCTGTCAGAACATCAACTTTGCTTCCCTCCCAAGTTTGAGCACAGGTAATGTTGCAACCTCCATGCCCCAATTGTGTAAGCCTCTCTACTCTAAGCGTCTATGTCTCCTGTGAATTCCTCTCCTACATTCTTTTTCCCTTGACCAATTCCTCATTGCTCCTAAAGTTGTTCGTAACTGGGTCGTCTCAGCATCTCTTTCTTTGGCTCTTTCAGCCATCTAATAATTGTGTAATCAATTATCTGTAGTATAATTATCTCTCTTTGAAATGCCCAGCATTGTGCTTCCTTTCTGATTGAACCTTGATAAATATATTTATGAATCCATTGCCAAACGACCCATTATTTCCATAGTATGAGTCATGAAATTATCAACTAATATTTTTGAAACTGTGCAGTGACTATGATTCTTTTTAATGAGCGAATCTGCACCTTAACCCATGTCCTACAAGTGTGCTGATAATGGCATAATTGTCTAAGAGTCTGGGGGAAATAGTAAATGTAGATGACTTGAGTCACAGATTCCAGGTTTTATGATGCAATCTCTACTGGGATTAAAAGTACGTTAAAAGATTCCTTTAATGTATTTTTTCCTGAATATAAACAGTTTTATCAAATTTCTATGTCAGAATCTAAAACGGCCTTGAAATGTCATGATTTTCATATGTCAGTACCTTGATTTATAAGTGTATAAAATATATATTTCATGGGAAATTTGCATTGTTACTCCAGAAGTTACTCATTATATTAATGCACCCATACCATATGTGGCACAATCAGAAACCACTTTGTGTGAAATCATTGACTTGAAAATCACATCTGCTGGCTTAAAATTGAATATAATGTAAAAAATACATCTGTTTATGCCTAGGACGTGACCAGAAGTTCCTAATTAAGAATCTATATTGAGTATACAAAGCTCATACAACAAAAACCATCTAGAACATATTAAGTTACTCAGATTGGTAGGGAGTATGCTTATTTTTATCACAAAAGTCAACTACATTAGATGTGAACTGAAAATATACACTAAAATAACTAGATAAGTTACCTAGTATCTATGTTCCTTAATTTCTTTGTATGTAAAATGAGGCTAACAAAAGTACCCAGATTATTGGTTCAATGTTAAGATTAAGTTAATGTATATAAAGTACTGAGACTAATGTCTAGTATTTCATAAGGATTAACTTTTAAACATTATTACTACTAACGTTAATATCATTTTCACTACCACTACTATTACTAAATAAAATAATATTGATTTACTTGGGGATTGTTTAAAGAAGAATACTTTCTAAATTTGCATCATCTCGTTTCCCTAAAAAATGTTCAAGCTTAATAATGATATGAAATATTGCAGATGCCTCGAAAGAAACAGTGGGTACAAATTGGTCATTGAAAAAAATGGTTCCCTTTACTTAGTGTGTATCTCCAAGTTCAACATAATTCTAAGTCCTACTGAATTATTAAGGAGATACTATGCTATTTTGAGACTAAACAAAGTTATATCCCTTCAAACACACAGATAAATACTTGGACGTATGGAGAATACATATTATGAGAAATAGTAATTGGAAACTCTAATGTATGTAGGTATACCTAGTTGCCCATACGGTATACACAAGCCTTTTCTACCTTAATAACAGAATCCCAGTTGGTACAGTGGAAGGGGAGGACAGCAATTTATTCATTTAAAGATAGTCAGTTTTGCAAATTCTTTTACATCCGTGGTTGACCGTGTGTCATAAATCTAATGAGATGTAAGCAAAGTCATCCAATGAAGTTTGTTAAAAGGGGCCAGTTTAGCCAGCATGCACATTTTCAGCATTCATTTTCTCATTGTTCTCAGCTAAGATGTCTGCATTTACAGGAAATGGAGAAGAATTTCAAAAAGAAAAAGAGCAAGTATCAATATATTTCTACAAACATTGATGAATATGGTAGGCAGAATTCCAAAACACTTCCCTTCAGGATTTTCTGTCTTAATTCCTGGAACTGTAAATATGATGAGATATCGTATCCATGAGGATGTTATATTACATGACAAGAGAGAATTTGTAGATGTAATTAAGGCTACTAATCAATTGACTTAGATGTTACCAAAAGGAAGATTCTTTAGGTAGGCACAATCTAATCAGTCAGCCCATTATCTTCAGCCCTTAAAAGCTAAGTATTCCTTCTGCTTCACTTGTAGTAGAGACTTCTGTTTTCTTCTTAAATATTTGGAGTTATCAGGGAAACCATAGAACCTGGTACTATTCTTTTAGAAGGTTTTTAAGTTTTGATTAAATTTTTTAATAGAAATAGGGCTATTCAGGTTATCAATACTCCATTTACGAGCTTTGGAGTTCTGTGCCTTTCAAGTTATAATAATTAGATTTTATGATGTTATTCTGTATCCTGTCATGCCGAAGCATGTAAACTTTTATAACAGTGGATTGAAGACTCAGTTATGACATCTCTGGAGGCAACACATTGTGGAACTGAAATGTCACCTTAAAGGATAGTTTACATAATTTGAATCAATGACTAACATGTCGTACTTTTGTCCCATAACCAAAATGAATGTATTTGGAAACAAGTTGTGAAAATGAAAGTTGTTCCATTTGTGAGCTTTACAGGTTTGGACCTAAGTTATTTGTCTGATTCATCTAAATTATCAAATTTGGGGGCATAGATTTGTTCATAGTTTTCACTTATTGTCCTTTTAATGTCTGTGAGCTTAGAAGTGATGGCCTGTCTTGTGTTTTCTTTCTCTCTTTCTCCACCTCTGTCTTTATTAGCCTGTTTAGAGATTTAATGATTTTATCAATCTTTTCAAAAAACCAGGTTTTTCTATTGTTAATTTCTTATTTGATTTCTTGTTTTCAATTTCAGTGATTTCTTCAGTAATATTTATTTATTTCTTCTGCCTGCCTGAAGCTAAATTTGTTCTCTAACTTTATATAGTGGAAGCTTAGATTTTTTTTTTACTTTGGATGTTTTCTAATATATGCATTTCATGCTATAAATTTCCCTCTGAGTTCCTCTTTCACTGAAACCCACACATTTTTATTTGTTGTATTTTTATTTTCATTTTGTTCCAAATTTTTTTGTTTCTCTTGAGACATCGTTTTGACTGCTGGGATATGTTGATATGTGCCTTTTAATTTCCTGATGTTTGAGAATTCCCAGCTATCTCTCTGTTATTTGATTTCTAGTTTAATTCCCTTGTAGTCTGAAAATATGCTTTGTATTGAGTTCTAATTCTTTAAATCTGTTACAGTGTGTTTTATACCCCAGGAAGTGGCCTATTTTGTGAATGTTCCATGTAAGCTTGAGAAGAATGTGTATTCTGGTTTTGAACAGAATATTCTGTCAATGTCAGTTAGATCAACTTGATTAATAATGCTCTTCAGGTCCCATATATCCTTACTGATTTTTCCACCTGCTTTATCAATCAATTATTGAGAAAGGGCTATGAAGTCTCCAACTATAGTCTATTTCTCCTTTCAATTCTATCAGCTTTTCCTCATGTATCTGGACACTATGTCATTAGATAAATACAAGTTTGGGGTGGGGGAGACTGACCCTTTTATTATTGTGTAATACCCCTTTACTCATATTCTCTCATTTGAATTCTACTTTGTCTGAAATCAATATAGCTACTCCAGTTTCTTTAGATTACTGTTAGCATGGTATATCTTTCTCCATCTTTTAACCTGAGTCTTTATATATTTAAAGTGAGTTTCTGCCAGGTAACATATAATTGGGTACTGCTTTGTATATATCCACTCTGACAATCTCTGTCTTTTAGTGGATCCATTTAGAACATTGACATTTAAAGTGACTATTCATACAGTTGGATTAATATTTATCATATTTCTGTTTTTTATTCATTGCATTTCTGTTTTCTTGTTTTCACTTCTTTTTCTGGCTTCTGCCTTGGTTAGGAAAATTAGATCATTGATATGTAGGCTGTTTTTCTAGTTTATGTATTTATTTATATAAACATCTTCCTAAGCATAAATGATGTGACGATATTAATGTCCTTTCTTCATTATTTAGTTCCAAAATATTTTTTAATTTACATTTCACTTCTTTAACCAACAAATTATTTATAACCAAATTGCTAATTGTCGAAGCAGTTGAGCATTTTCAAATTATCATGTAATTTGAGTTCTTGAAGTCAGAGTGTGTCTCTTCTTAGTAGTTTAAATTATTAACCTATTCTGACAATATTTGTATTTTAAATTGGATGTTTAGTGCATTTTATTTTATGTTCCTTTTGCTACAACTGCATTAATTTTTAGCATCTTTCTGTATATTTTCTACATGTCCTAATGGCTCTCATTCCTTTTTTTATTTTTTGGGTATTCCATTATCCTCAGATGGATCAAATGAATATTTTATATTAACCCAATTTTTTCTATTATCTTGTTATTTACATATTATTTCACAGTTTTTGTGATACTATTAATATTACAAGATGTAATCTCTAATATATGTCATTAATTTTACAATTTTCAAGATTAGGCAGAAAACAGTAAAAAAAACAAACTTTGCTTCCATCCTCTTCCTTCTTACACTTTGCATTATTTTTGCCATTCATTTTCATTGTGCTTGCATTTAACTCCCATAGAATAATAATTGTTTGTAACGGTGGTCAATCTTCATTTATGTTTCACCTTACTGATGCTGTTGACTTGACTCAGCATTTCCATCTTTCCTTTAGGATTAATAGTAGTAGTAATAGTAGTAATTATTTTCCTTGAAGAATCACCTCTTTAAGAGCAACTGTTCTTAGAATGAAGTCCCTTCAATTTTATTTTTGTAAAAATGGCTTTATTTTAAAATTTATTTATTAAAACTTTATTGAGATATAATTTACATACCATATAGTTCACCAATATAGTCCTACATTATCCTATAATTCACGTTGTAGAATAAATCAATACTTCAATCCTTTTTTTGTGACTGAATAATATTCCATTGTGTGGACATGTTACATTTTATTTATATATTCATCGGTTGATGGACATTAGGGTTGTTTCCATAATTGGAAAATTATAAATAATGGTGCCATAAACATTATTGTATAAGATTTTGTGTAAATATATTTTTTTCATTTAACTTTTTTGTGCACTGAGGAGTGGAGTTGCTGGGTCACACAGTAACTCTGTGTTTAATATTTTGACAAATAGCCAAACGTTTTGCAAAAGAACGGCAGCATTTCTCATTCCCACCAGCAATGTATGAGAGTTCCAATCTCTCCACATCCTCATCAACACTTGCTATTGTCTGACTTTATAATTATAATCATCCTATAGGGTGCGAAGTGGTATCTCATTGCGGTTTTGAATTCCTGTAGTGGCAAATGAATTTGAGCATCTTTTCATGTGATTATTAGCCATTTGCATGTGTTCATTACGGAAATATCTGTTTGGATGCTTTGCCCATTTTTAATTAAGTTGTTTTTCTTTTATTTTTGAAATGTATTTTTACATATTATGGTTACAAATCCGGAATTAGATATTTGATATTAGATAATTGATTTTCATTATGTCTTTATATTCTGGATATAAATCCCTATCAGATATATTATTTCCAAATATTGTCTCCCATTCTGTGAGTTTTCTTTTCACTTTCTTGATGGTAATGTTTGCAGAACATTTATAAAGAATATTTGATTATGTACAATTTATTTTTTGTGTCTCTCACTTCTGTTTTTTGTGTCAACCATTACCTAATAGAAGACCACAAATATTCAATCCTATGCTTTTTGCAAAGAATGTTGTGGTTTTAGCTCTTACATTTAAGTTTATCATCCATTTTGAGTTAATTTTTATTTGTAGTGTTTAAAAGCATCCCAATTTCATCCTTTTACATGTAGATATCCAATTTTCCCAACACCATTTTTTGAAAAGAATATTCTTCCAATAGTCTTTTTGCTTGAAGCACAATAGTTGAAAACCATTGACCATAAATATAACAGTTTATTTATGGACTGTGAATTTTATTTCTCTGATTTATATATCTATAGTTATGCCAGTACCACACTGTTTTAATTAGTGAAGTTTTGTAGTTAAGTTTTGGCAATGGGAAGTTTAAGTCCAACTTTTTTCTTGTGTTTCAAGATTGTTTGGGCTCTTCTGAGTAACTTTTATTTCCATATCAATTCTAGGATCAGCTTGTCAATTTATATGAAAAAGACAGCTGGGATTTTGATTAATGTTCATATGTTAAACCAATCTTGCGTTCCTGGGATAAATCTTACTTGGTCATAGTGTATAATCCTTTTAACACGTTCCTTAATTCTTCTACTAGTATTTTAAAAAGATGTTTGTGTTTATATTCATAAAGGGGTATTCTTCTATGGTTTTGTTTTCTCTAGACTGGGACATAGATAGAAAGAAAGGGAGTCCTATTTTCTTGGATGCACATGCGTGGAATAGAACAAGGGTGGGGGTTGAATGTGTGCATGATGTAGCCCAAATGCCACACACTCTTACTCTTCTTACTGAGATTTAGTAGATGTTCTTGAATCGGTGTTTCTCCATTTGCTGTATGCACTTAGGACAATTTGCAGAGACTTGTTTTCTCTAACTTTCAGCGGTTAAATGGTTGTTTCACTAAGGAAACCTTCTAGCATGTTCTTCACACTGCTATTCTGGAAGTCAATCTACTATCTTCATTCTTAAAAGATATTTTCAATTGATACAGAAAGATATAATCCTTTTGTAATCTAATTTCCATCATTTTCTACTGTAAAATAAGTTGTACGTCTTCCATTGGCTCCTTTGATGGTAACCCTTCTTTCATTTTCTAGCTACTTTGAAACTTTTCTGTCTCTATTTTTTGGTTTAGTTTGTATCATGATATGCCCAGATATGCGCATGGGCATGTTTGTGTGTGTGTGTATCTATTAAAACTTAGAATATTATTTCTGCCCCGTTTCGTTTGTCTGCTCCGTTGAGACTCAAACAACATGTATGTTAGTCTTATTATCTCAGTCCCCTATACCTCTGATACCCTTTTCTCTAGTCTCCTTTTTTCTTTCTGTTTTTGCTTATATGTGTTCTACATACCTGTCTTCTAATTCACAAATACTGTCTTTTGCTGTGTTCAACACACTTTTAAACATGTTTATTTTTCTTAATGTCAAATATTTTATTTATTGACTCTACTTTTTTATTTGATTTTTTTATTGATTCAGATTTTCTGCTGATATTCTTCTTTAAGGTAATTATTTCTTTCTTTCCTTTATTTATTTGAAATGTTAATCCCTAGCAAATTAAAAGTTCTTGTAAGTTAACTCCAGTAACTGGATGACCTTTAGATGTTTTTCTTTTGAATGTTTTATTTCTCCCTTGTTTTTAGTCTTGAAGTTCTGTTTTCTGCCTCTTTGTTTTTAGTCATGAGGTCCTGTTTTCTGCAATGTCTTCTTGTTTTATCTTTGTCAAAGATTTTGTTTAAATAATTGTAGAGGTTCCAGATGATGTTATCTTCCTTCTTAGAGGACTCAACATTCTCTGTGCTAAATAGAGAGATTATCTTAATCTCTTGATGGACTATGTTGATTCAAAACTGGGTTTCAGCCCTCAAGAGCCTCAGTCTACCTCTGCTTTGCTTATGACCTTCCAGGGTTTTCAACTGAGAACCTGGTGTTTTCTGCTGAGTCCTTCATTTAAGCAGGTCCAGAAATCTAATATTTGTCTCACCAACCTGTTGAAAATCTCAACTCTGATTTTCAGCACCTTTCCATTACGTCCTGTTCTATAGTTGCAGGATGGGGCAAATAAACCCGTGGAGAAAAGGAGCTGTTCACTTGAGGTTCCCCAAGTCTTCTCCAAAGACTGCTGATTTGTTTCATTATCCCCCACAAGAGCCATTTGTGGGTGCAAAGCCCACATTGTCAGCCACCTGATTGGGCCCAGGATAAAAGCAGCTATAGAAACTCCCGTCTCCACTTGAAGGTTTATCCCTCTCTGGAGTCTTAGTCCCTATGGTGCTTTTTGCCTCAGCTTCTCTTCTGCCTTCAAATAATGTTTTCTAGTTATTGTCTGCCAGAGCAATTGTTTTCTACCAGCAACTTCATCAGGAGAAGGGGATTTAATACAATGAATTTGGTACTTCTTATAAATATATTGGAAATGCAGAAAGAGTGGTCTGTATGCTTGTATCTAGGAAAAATGGCAAAGTCAGCAATGCTAATCTGGCTCTCCCCGGGGCAGCCGTTAGCTTTTCCACAATCAGATAGAGGGGAAATCAACAGGAGGCCACTGAAAATCATTGACTTAAAGGACATCACACTATAGACGCAATCAAGATACCAGGAACCTGAGGACATCACCCGTGCTCTGGATCCGTCTGAAGCTACTGATGGAACACTAGCTTGCTGATGCAGGTAGAGAGAAACCAGATCACGCCATGACTGTTTGCCAGAGTGTTAGTCATAGTCTTGGGAAGTTAGCCTGTGTCTCTCTTTGGCTTTCTTAATCTTGAGAGAATGTTTTGGAAATCTACATACTGAGAAGTAATGTAATGTAGCCTATTGTTCCTCCATTTAATATTAGTAATGCTACTTCATAATTGAAAACTATACTCCCTTCTATTTCTCCAATTTATGAAGGTTGAGCTGATAGTCTATCAAAATGTTCCCACTATTTTTAATATCTAATCCTTCAGCATTCTATAACCAATTTTCACATAATCACTTTTATCATTTAAGTTTATTAAGCAACCTATCTTATAGATCCCTCGAGGTTTTTAGAAGGAACAAGAGTAGCGATTATCTTGTGATAATTTTACTTTTTGCTGCTTTAATGTTATAATTTTTCTACTTTTACATGTGTGGATATATATTCAAAATAGTGCATTTAAGAGTAAATAGTGTTAAGTAGTTTATTTAAATTAGTGATAAAATAGCAGCCAACTGTTTTTGAATAAACTGATTACATTCTATAACGTTAAAAATAAGTAGGTAATTTCAATATATTTCTGTCATTCTGTGTCCTTCATCCATTTTTTTCAAGAAAATAACTTTTAAATGACTTGTTATTGATATTTTTCCTTGTCATAAATCTGCTATATTTTAATTGTTGAAAAGATTTAAAATGTATCACCCATATTTTATTCTGGCAATTAAGGTAATTTAAAAAAATATTTTATTTCTCTGGTTATTATTGGGCTAGAGAAGAGGTTGGCAAATGCATTAACTGGGCCATATTGAGGAGTTTTATTGGAATATACTCATGTCCTTTTGTGTACTTAGTGGCTATGACTGCTTCCATGCTGAAATGGCAGAGTTAATTAGTTCCAACAGAATTGTCTGGCTGGCAACAACTAAAATATCTGCTACGTGGATCTTTACAGAAAAAAAAATTCTGGTGACTCCTGGGATACAGCTCTTTTCTTCTGTTATTTAAAAATTTGCATTTATTTTTGTGAATTGTCTATTTATATTGTTTGCTCATTTTTAAATTGGGATCTTTATCTTTTCCTCATTGATTTGTAGAAGACAATTACTTATTGCACATGTTACAAATACTTTCCCTCATCTATTCATTTTCTTTTTAAATATTTGCTTTTGGCAATTTTATTTAGTGAAATGTAAAATTTTGACATAGTGAAATTAAATAATGTTTTATTTTTCCATTGCTTTTAGGCTATGTCTATTTCCTAGGAAAACTTTTCCCACTCATAAATGTTATTTGATCATACTAAATTTTTGTATTCTGTAATTTGTAAGTTATATTCTATCTATTCTGCTCTGTGTTTGATGTGGGGTAGAGATACAAATTTACTTATTTTAAAAGTAAAGGTCAATTACCCCAACACTATATACTAAATGCTCCTTTTTTCCCGCTAATTTAATGGTAAATGTTATACACTAACTGCTGATGTTATTAACACATCAATAATGCATTTTATTTACACTTCCAGATAAAAAGGAAATTTGCTGAGTCAAACAAAATATTCTGTTCCTGCATTGAATTTCTAACTCAAAATTTTGCCATATCAAATCTTCCCATTAGGAATACAATATTATTATTGCAATGCTGTTGAAGACTTTCAAGAAAGTTTTATGGTTTTATAGATTTTAGATTTGAGCAATTATCCCTGTTTATTTTCAGAGTCTATGCCTATTTTAAGTTTTTTTTTATTGTTGGTATATATGGCAATAATTAGTGTGTATTTATCTTATATAGAGACAGTTTTAGATTTTTTAAATTCAACTGTTATTGTTATATTAAATTTTATAAGCTAATATTTTCTTGATTATATAGTAAATTCCTGTGTGTGTGTGTCTGTGGTTTTGTTTTTTTTTTTTTACATTTACCTTTTCCTCCTTTGTTATGCCCTATTACGTTAGTCTGCCATCCTAACCTAACCATCTCTCTGACACTTCATTCTTGTTGATAAAAATGCCACTTAATTCTATAGAACATTCTTTCTTCAAGCTCTACGAATGTATTCAGATTTCTCTATGTAAATCACAGTGTTTCCACTCCACTTACAGTAAATGATTTAGATGTGGTCAATTAATGACACCAAAAATGTGGTCCATTGGGAGGCTCTGGAATACAAGCTGGTAATGAGGCTGGGAACTGCTGCATGCATCTTGTAACCATGAATTGAGCCAGCCTGAGAACAAAGATGGCACTCTGAAGAAGGCAGAGTAAAAAAATGGAAAAAAGCTTAGTCCGAAAGCAACTGAATCAATGATTCAGACAGCCCTATTTCTTAAATAATGACATTCAATAGAGTTTAAGGCATTTGAGTTGCAATTTTCTATTACTTGCAGCCAAAGTTATCTCATTGATAATTTATGGTTAAATCCTTAGAAGAATATTAATTATTGGTAGTAACAGTAGCCACACATGTATCATTTCACCCAATCTTGCTAACAATTATTCAGCAGAAGTGGTTGTGAAAATTTATCAGTTGTGTTTTTGTTGCTATTACAGTGATCAAATAGTTTTTAATTATTAATCTATTGTATTATTTTAAGTGATACTACAATGTTGATGATATTCCTGGGATAAACCTACTTGTTCATGCTATACTAAGATTATTTTACTATACCTCCTGGATCAATTTATAAATATATTAGTTAATAATTCTTATAGGCATGAATAAGATTGGGTTATAGTTACTTTTTTATACTATCTATACCTCATTATATAAAACACATCAGGAAGTTTTAGATTATTTTTAAAATATCTTGGTCTTAAATATCCCAATGCCAAATAAGTATATATATATATATTTCAATATTATGACTTTTAGGGACAATTAATATAGAGAAAATATATTTGCATAAATACCAAAACCCAATAGAATATTCTAGTACATTCATGTATAGATAAAACCTCAAGTTCACTAAAATTAAGGGATTATTATAATTAACATCAGACATTTTTTAAATTAGGCATCGTTTACATACAATAAAATGCATCCTTTTTAAATGTACAGTTTGATCATTTTGACAAATTCATCCAATCACATAACCACCAGCCAAATCAATATACAGAATATTTTCTTCATCCCATAACGTTTCCTTATTACCTTTTGCCATTATTTCACTCACACTTGCCTTAGGCAAACATTGACTTTTCTGTCTACATAGATTATTTTTCCCTCTTCAAGAACTTCATATAAATTTAAAAATAAGATATGTGCTCTTTTAGGTGTGACTGCATTCTTTCAGCTTAATGCTTTTAAATTTTATCCATATTGTTTCATGTATCAATGGTTTGTTCCAATTTATTGCCAGGATCTATTGCATTGTACGGAGGTACCTCAACTTATTTATCCATTCATCTGTCGATGGCTATTTAGTTTACAGATTTTTTTCTTATATGAATGAATTTGCTATGAACATTCATGTAGAAGTGTTTCATAGATTTACATTTTCATTCTTTTGAGTAAATACTTAGGAGTGGAATTGCTGGGTCACATGGTAAGCCAGTTATCAATTTATTGTCTCCTAGCTCCAAATTCACCTTCCAGTGTAAAAATGAAGCTAGGCCATTTAAAAATTTTCTTCCGCCTGCTGGAATGAGGTCAAGCTTTGTAAGTAGAGAATGCTAGAAAATACATTGTAGGGGGAAGGAGTTTTCTTTCGTGGTTCAGGTGTGCTCTCTTGACAGGTTTCTACAGCACAGAGAGCTTCTCCACCACCAGGCTCTTTCAGTTGGGGTAGTTTCTATATCTACAGTACCCGAATACTCCAGGGCAGGTGGCTTCTCCGTCATGCAGCTCACACAGAGTAGGCAGCCCTCCCATAGCCAGAGTTCACAAAGCACCATAGTCAGCATTACCTAGGGACCAATAGCTTCCCCTTAAAGCCTGTCAGGTGCTTTCCTAGTAACTCCAGTGCACAGCTTCTCCTGCGCCCTATTTTGGGGCATACTTCCAGCAAGGAACCACAGCAACTTCTCTGCCATCTTGAGTCCCAGCCATACCCTCTCCAGCAGGATCTAGATTGCAGCCGAGAGTTGGGAGAATGTAGTTCTTCCTCGTGTGTTCAATCTCAGGCCCCTTGGTTGTTCTTGCTCTTTATATGAAGGACTCCTGTATTCTTTGGAGTTTTCTTTACTTCTTAATAATCAATCCCTCATTACACCAATTCCCTTTTACAATAAATATTTTTCTATGTTAAATTTCCCCTGTTTAAATTACTGGAGGGTTTATTTCTCTTGGTTGTACTACGTAAAAGATGACTCTTTTGTTTTTGGTGTTTGTTCCTTTTCTCACTATGGGGTGAAGTTATACAGCATAATTTTCATTTTGATCACCCTCTTCCCAAGTTCTATTCTACTGTGATCTAGTATTTAGTTTTGTTCTCTTATCTAGATTATTTTCTCTTAATTAGAAATTATGATGATTTTCTAAATATCCTTTTTTTCAGGGATTACAGTCTTGTATACTACAAGGAAACTATTACTTCATCTATTTCATCTAGTTTTATAGTTGTTCACAGTAGAAAGGTTTATTCATTAAGTTTTACCATGTCACGGCCAGAAGCAGAAGTCTTGACACTATAATTTTGAGTCCCCCAAAACAAATGTATACATTTAAAAAATTGTTCCAAGCCCCATCAAAGAGTATATGTGCCTTGGAAATTGCTAGAGACAAGAAAGATTAACAGCATTTAAAGAAGCTATAATAACCATACTAATCATTTGGTGGTAAGAAAGTGATGTTTTAATCATTTATTCCTAGTATAATGGTTATTTTTTCTATAATTATTTTTTAATATTTTGGAAATATTGGAGGAGGATTGTTACTATAGCCATATAATGCTTTCTAATTTACCATTTAAAACATAAAAAAAAAATAGTTTCTCAGTTAACATTCTCACCCATAACTTATCATTTTAAACCAGATATCTCTATACATCCCTCTGTACTTACTTAACATATTTACCCATTTATCTACAGATACACTCAAAATGCCAATGTAAACTTGACTTTCTTTTCAAAATTTGTCCCTCACAGTCTAGATAATGAAGATACCTCCTCACCCATTGCCCAAGTCAGAAAACTGTCTTTGCTATTATTCCCTTATCAATCACTGGGTAACATACGTTACACAATCTTCGCCCTTTTCTGTCATCCATGACTTTCCTGCCACCACTGATTTAATTCAGATTCTTATTATAACTCTCATTGTATTGCTGGTCTCTCACCATTCTTCCACTGTTGTCAGAGTAACATTTCCGGCTGCAAATGTGACCATGTGACTTTCCTTCCCAAAGAGTTGTTGGCATAACATTCATACTTCCTAACCTGACAAATCAATCAAATCAATTCAAAATTTGATACACGATTTCTTCTTGTCTTAGTTCCTATTACTCTACTAAATAATAGGCATACTTTCTTCCAGCTGTACGAAACTTTTTAAAAAAATTCTCAAAATATGTTATAATTTTCCAAGACTCTGGATTATTACATGCACAGCTCCTCTGAGCAACAGCCCTTTGAACCTCCTTGCTATAGTTAAACTCTCTTCCTGTGGCTTTCACTTAATGTTGTATCAATCCCAAAAAGTATTTCCTCTCCACCTTCTTTTCGGGATATAATGTCTATTTTAAAGAGCTAACATCACCTAGTGATAGATCTATTGAAGTACTTATCAAAGTGTATTTATTACAATTTTCCGTTTAAAAGTTTTCCCCCATTTGATCATCTTTAAGAGGAACCAATTTTAATAGGCTCTGAAATGCTGGCATTTAACAAAATATAGTCCACATAGAGTGCCATGTTTTAAAAATACTCTTTTGATGAATAATCTAAAAAGGCTTCCAGACATAATAGCATAATACAACATATGAAATGTAGAGTAAGATTTTCATCCTATACACCAAAATAACTAGAAGTTTGTTTAATGTGTCTAATACATGCCCCCTGCTATATTTAGTCACTATTAAACAGTTTGACTTTAAAATAATCCTCCATAGAAAAGATAAAGAGGACAGTGGAAGACTCCCACAAGGCATGAAGGTGCCATAAAATAAATTAAAAGAGAGACAAACTTTCAAAGAACGTAGGAGGTGAAGGACAGTACCAAGTTTTGTAGAGAAAACACTGTTTTAGTTTATTCCTCACCAGGTGTTCCCTGGAGAAAACAAAAACCCAAAGTTTGATCTGTGTATTAGGGAGAAAGAACTAGAAACTGCATGCTCACAGGAATATAGCTATAAACTAATATATTGGTGAGGTTTATTTTAAAACACATGTTCCTGTCCTTTTGGTGGGCCCTTGATTCCCACGATGATATCAAAAGTGGTAGTTCACAACTTTTCAGCAACTGACCTCAAATGACACGGCTCACGAGGATGAGAACAGAAAGAAAAGAAAAAAAAGTTTTGTGTGCTGGAGCTCAAAACTAGGTACAAATAAATAAATATTAAAATCAGAAAAGCAAATAATAATTCTATATTTTTGTCTC
Source organism: Tapirus indicus (assembly GCA_031878705.1). Classification (NCBI taxonomy): domain Eukaryota; kingdom Metazoa; phylum Chordata; class Mammalia; order Perissodactyla; family Tapiridae; genus Tapirus; species Tapirus indicus. The sequence continues at coordinate 22,438,999 of CM062939.1, read as the reverse complement.
AACTCGCTGATCTTTCTTATATACCCCATATACTGGGTAATGGGAAAAGAAACTAATTTTAGGCCAACCATTGTAGACTCAATGGAGACAGATATAATAACATTCAAGTAGTCTCATACTCATAAGGTTATATTTAGCTGTGAAGACAAAAAACAAAATGGGCTGAGACATAGGGTAGGAATTTCTCTCCTACACAAGGTCAGGAGTCAGGCGGTCCCTGCTCTGGGGTAGTCCCTGTCGCTTCCAGGAAGCCAGGCTCCTCCTGTTGTTCTTCCACGTCACCAGACTGGGAGATTTGGCCTCACCAAGTAGAATGGTTGGCTGGAAAATGTAGGATTTTGTTGTTGTTGTGATTGTGTTGTTTCTTTTCAAAAATTTTGTTTCATTATGAGCAACATTAAAATCAGAGACAATGTTTGAAAGAAGGGGACTGGGTACTCAAAGACAAATTGGGTTTAAATTCTCTTTAGGTAAACATATTCTTTCCCTTTGAGTTTGTACCCCCTTCCTGTTCTTTCTGCAAAATGGTTATTTATTTGGGTAGGGGGAGAAATGCGACTTAGGTAACCTTTACAGTGGTGAGCAAATTTCTTTGACTACTATGTATCTTTAAGGATTTTGCTGCTAAGTGGTTGTTCTGGGCTGTCTCCTGAACTGGTGATTACCGAGATGCAAGGCGCATATATCTGGTCGCTCTGCTAACATATCTTGCTGAATTTGAATCTGGTCTAATACTAGTCCTAGCTTCTCCAGAGTTGGCCGGATTGGGCAATAACTTCAATCCAACTTGAGTTTATGTCAGTCAACTTTGCACTAATCCCTCAGGCTAGAAGGAGAACTTCCCCTTGTCTCTTCTTTCTTGGACTGCACCATATTATGAAAAATAAACAAATCAATAACCTCTATCAGTTCCAGGGTCTTACCTCTTGATGAATTAACAAGGTGGGAAGGCTTCAACTGGAATGACGCATTTCATGTCTACGTGGAATATCAGATGCTTTGTTCTAATTAGTATATACCCTCTTACTCCTATAAACCCCAAGGGCAAGAAAAACATGTTTTAAAAAGGGGACTGATGACAATGTACTAGTTTAATATTTATGAAATTTATACTTGACGCATATGTGTTGGAATAACTTGATAAATACAAGTACTAATTTAAAGTTCCATATTCCATTTGTATATTAAGTAGATTTTTTTTCATATTTTATTCATCAATTTTCTTAAAATTATGTTCTAATCTAAACTACTTTTTTCCCAGTTTTATTGAGAAATACTTGACATACATCACTGTATAAGTCTAAGGCATAGAGCATGATGGCTTATTTTACGTATATTGTGAATGGATTACCACAATAGGTTCAGCTAATATTTGTCATCTCATATAGATACAATAAAAAGAAAGGAAAGAAGAAAAGGAAAAAACAGTTTCTCTTTGTGAAGAGAACTCTTAGAATTTACTCTCTTCAACTACTTTTAATTATAAAAAATTGCCTAATAAAAAGCAAATTCCCAAAAAGGAAAGACAGCCACATGCTCCAGGAGAAAGCAAAATTTCTTTGATTCAAAATTCTGTTTTTAAATCATTGAACTGGTTTTACATATGTATATGATATAATATTGGTTTTATATATATAAATTTTTCATCCAAAATTTTTGTCTTTTGCTCTAAAATTTAGTCTTTCCAAAATGTGCCACATTCTGAAATTGTATTTTTTAATAACCATGCATGTTTTGTATTATAAAAGGAACATAAGGCATAAAATATTAAAATATAAGTAGGTGAGTAGAAGTCCAGTTCTGGAGTTTCCTGGAAGCCAATAATGAAATTACGATAAAAAATTAGAAAAGCATGTTCATGCTTTGGAGTAAATAATTTTCATGAATCTATCTGTTGCATGCATTTATAGATTCATGAATATTTGACCACAAATATGTTTCAGCAAACTTTTTAAAACATTCTGCTTTTATTGCCATTAATTGTTTTATTCTGTATTCTTGAGGACTATTTTGTCATTTTTTTAATCTTCTTAAATTAAATGTTTAGTGTTTTATTTTCAATCTTTCTTGATTATTCAGCATGAAAAGTGTTTTAACCACATTCCACTGTGTTACGAATGTAATCCCTTTGTTCAGTTAATAGCATCCTTTAATTTCAATTTTCATTTCCTATTCTAGGAAATAACAATTTAGAAGAGAGCATGTGTGACTTACACCTTATGGCATGTGATTTTCTTTTTTGTTCTTAACTTCTGTTCATATTGGATTTAAGTCTCTGAAGGTGACAGGTACAACACCAAACTTTGAATTTGTAGTGACCTACAGATCTTTTGTTCATAGTGACTATGTGTCACCATTCCATATGTGTTTGAAAGGAGAACACCCTCTTTGGCCACAAGATTATATAGAGAGAGTGCATGTTAATTGTGATTTTTAAAGTGTTGTGTATCATGATTTTTGTTTATCTTTAATCTATGACTTTAGAAGTGATTTGCACTCTATCAATTTGAGGATATCTTCTTAAACTTCTGTCTGTTTTGGCTTAAGCTCTGGTGTGTAGAGAGGTGGGGTAGCATAAGGACATATACATAGACACTGGGTCAAAACTGCAAGCATTGAAAGTCACTGTTTACCACTCTATTTTGCAAGATAATTAAATTCGGAGTTCCTCAATTTTTTTAATCTGTAAAATGGGAATGATAATAATAAGACCTAAATCATAGTCTTGTTATGAAGGTTAAATGAGTTATTATCACTAAAGAACTTAGAAGAGGGCCTAAGACATAAAATATGCTCTGTAGTTATTTATTAAATAAATGCTTTAACATGCATTTTAATATTAATATTACTAATTAAAATAAATATATGTTCTCTGTCATTTGTCCCATTTATTAATGTTTTACACTTTGTTAATATGTTACACTTTACCCTTTGAAATGATTTTCAGTATAAATTAATTTGCTGATATATTTTTGTGCCAGCTTTGTTTTATCATTTTCTTGATATATATATGTGTATATATATATTTTTATTTCATTTCTTTAGTTTTGACCCTTCTGTAGGATTTTATCTTAGGTATGTCTTGCAAACAGTGCACAACTGGATTTTTTTTCAAATCTGTAAATTGTGTCTTTCAATTGTTGAATTTAATTCACAGTCATTTATTATAGTTATGTAGAAAGCGTAGATAGGTGATTAACCTTCTCTCCTTCATTTCTTATCTGTCTTGGATCAAACCTTTACAGATATAGAAACATTGAAGGGATAGATACCTATCTACTTCAGAAAAAGTTACCTTTAGAGAGAGCGGTTGGAAAAAAGATCACAGATAAACAAAGTTGTGACTTCTTTGTATCATTCCATTCCCCTCACCACAAAATAATGAAAGAAAAATCTGAAGCAAATATAGTTACATTTTAACATTCATAAAAACTGGTGATTAATGAATGTATCTGAATATTTATTTTATTAAAAAAATTTGTGTCATATTTAAAATTTATGAGGCCTTATTTTTCTGCCTTATTTTTTGAAAATATGGTAATAACTCCTTGTGCCTTATTTTTTAAAAATAGGATAACAATCATACCAACTTGCAGACTTTGCTGTGAGAAGTAAATGTTTAATATATAAAAATATTAATTAATGGACTTAGAAGCAGGCATAGTACATGACATTAAGTGTTTTCTGTGATAAGGTGGTGGGATATGATGCTTTTAATGTGGTGTTGAATTCAATTTGCTAATATTTTGTTGAGAATTTTTGCATCTGTATTCAGTAGGTATATTGGTCTATAGTTTTCTTTTCTTATACTGTCCTTATCTAGCTTTGGTATCAAGGTAAAGCTGGCCTCATAAAATGAGTTTGGGAGTGTTCCCTCCTCTTCCAGTTTTTGGAAGAGGTTGAAAAAAATTAGCACTAATTCTTCTTTAAATATTTGGCAGAATTCACCAGTGAAGCAATCTGATCGTGGACTTTTCTGTGTTGGGAGGTTTTGATTACTGCTTCAATCTCCTTACTAGTTATTCATCTGCTCAGATTTTCCTTTTCTTCCTGATTCAGTCTTGGTAGGTGGTATGTTTCCGGGAATTTATCCATTTCTTCTAAGTTATCCAATTTGTTGGCATATCCTTGTTTTCAGAAATCTCTTATGATCCTATGTATTCTTATGGTATCAGCTGTAATGTCTCCTCATTCATTTCTGATTTTATTTGAGTTGTCTCTTTTTTTTCTTAGTAGTCTCTAGCTAAAGATTTGTCAATTTTGTTTATCTTGTCGAAAAACTCTCTCTTAGTTTTGTTGATCTTTTCTATCGTTTCTCTGGTCTCTATTTATTTCCACTCTAATCTTTGTTATTTCCTTCCTTCTGCTACCTTTGAGCTTAGCTTGTTCTTATTTTTCTAGTTCCTTGAGGTGTAAAATTTAGACTATTTATTTAAGATCCTTATTTTCTTAATGCATGCTTTTATGCATACAAAGATACTTTGTATGATTTCAATCTTCATAAATCTTTTAGGACTTGTTTTGTGACCTATCGCATGATCGATCCTGGAGAATGTTCCATGTGCACTTAAAAAGAATATGTATGTGTATTCTGTTGCTCTTAAATTGAATGTTCTATAAATGACTGTTAGGTCCATTTGGTCTAATGTATGGTTCAAGTCCAACATATCTCTTGTTGATTTTGTCTGGATGATCTACCTATTGCTGAAATTGGGGTATTGAAATCCCCTACTATTATTTTTGTTGTCTATTTCTCCCTTCAGATCTGCAGTATTTGCTTAATATATTTAGGTCCTCCAACATTGTGTGTGTGTGTATATTTATGATTGTTGTATATTCTTGATGAATTGACCCCTTTATCTTTATATATGGACCTGCTTTGTCTCTTATTCTCATTTTTGGCTTCAAGTCAATTTTGTCTGGTATAAGTATAGCTATCTCTGCCTTCTTCTGGTTTCCACTTGCACAGAGTATCTTTTTCCATCCCTTCACTTTCAGTCTCTATGCGTGCTTAAAGCTGAAGTGAGTCTCTTGTAGGCAGCATATAATTGGGTGTTGTTTTGTATCCATCCAGTCATTCCGTGCCTTTTGGTTGGTGAATTCAATCCACTTACATTCAAAGTGTTGAAAGAAAAAAATTGCCAGCCAAGAATACTCTACCAGCACAGTTATCCTTTAGAAATGAAGGAGAAATAAAGACTTTTCCAGGCAAACAAAAACTGAGGGAGTTCATCACCAGTAGACCTGCCTTGTCTGAAATGCCGAAAGGAGTAATTCAAGCTGAAATAAAAAGACACTATTTAGTAACATGAAAACATATAAAAGTATACAACACACTGGTAAAGGCAAATACACAGTCAGATTTAGAAAACTCTAATTCTGTAATAGGATGGTGTGTTAACTACTTCACTATAGTATGTAGGTTAAAGGAAAAGAGTGTTAAAAATAACTGTAGCTAATATAACTTGTTAATAAATACACAATATAAACAGAGGTAAATTGCATGATCAAAAATATAGAAGGGGAGATTAAAGGGTGGAACTTTTGTATGCAATCAAAGTTAGCTTGCTGTCAGCTTAAAATGAACTGTTTTATCTATAAGATGTTTTATGTAAACGTCATGATAATCACAAAGCAAAAATCTAGAGCAGATTCACAAAAAGACAAAGAAAGGAGAATCAGAGCATACCACCACAGAATATCACCAATTTACAAAAGTAGGCAGAAACAGAGGTAAGAAGAAACAAAGGAATTACCAAACAGCCAGAAAGCACTTAATATGACGGCATTAGTAAGTTCTTACACATCAATAATTACTCTAAATGAAATGGAAATTTATATCAACATTCTCAGTCATCTAGGAATCAGCAATGTAAATGGATAGTAAAGACTGTGTGGAGAACAATTGAGGAAAGAGAAGATGGTGTGAAAATATTTAGGATGATGGAAGAATAAATTGACTATGGAAGTATAGAATGACTATAATGTAGAATATTAATATAATATTTTAAAGTTCTGTCCTGATCCAGCTAATAACTCTGTGTCTAGGTTATAAATTCTACATTTGGTTAAGATATTTCTCTTTTTTGGTGTCCATTTTTCTTAAATATTTCATGATTTTTTTGATTAGACACTCATTTATGCATCTGAAATTAGCTATGAGATTGTCTGATTTTTATGGCAAATGTTTTTTATATGCCATAACAGCATTAGCAGATATTCTCTGGAGATAAGCCTACTAAAAGAGATTTTAAATTTTGCTTAGGGCAAAACTGTCTTTGAAATATAATGCCACTCTGTCACAATCATTGAAATGGTACAAGCTTGTGAGGATGAAGAGACGTGCTGGTAAATGCACATTCTGCTAATGTCATCCCAGTAAGTGAAATAAATATCATTTTAAATTTTCAGGTGAAGCATTACCTCTCTGCTTGAAAGTGTTCTACCAGCCATATTTTGACATCTTAGCCTTAGTTTCACATGTAAGCAACATATACGTGAACCCCTCAATATGAAAGATATTTTGAAGTAAAATCTAGTCAAACACTCATTTTTAACTCATACACATTAACATCTATGTCACTGCTGCATACAGTAAAGCATAGTTCTATGCAAATTTCTCCCAAACATTGAAAATATTCAATTTACATTATAGTTCATATCTTTGCATTCTTAGCAACTATTGAAAGATAATTTTTATCCTCATCTTAAATGACAGCAAAATAAGTTGAAATAGTTGTTGATGATGATGGAATCCCAACATTTATATCTGGAAGGGTTTTAGAGATGATTCAATTCAACCTGGTAAATTTAAGGAGAAAGGAAAAAGGAAGGTTAAGTTTTTCATAGTCGTTTGGACAGTTAGCAACAGGAAAAAGGAGGAAACCCCAAGAAATTCCTAACAGTCTCTTCTTTCATCAATTCTTTTGATCTCAGCTCTTGCGGTAGAAGTGGTGCTGTGTTGATTTTGATCACAGGTCTCAAGATATCTTACAGCTTTTACTCTTACTTCGGACGGAAAGCTGCTACCATATAAAGATTGGGCTCATGGGCAGGTGGATAAGAATCCTGTGGAGAGCTAAGATTCCTCAGCAGATGGATGGACAATGTCCACATATGTGATTGAAGTAATTTTGGACCAGAAAATCCTCAGCTAACCTAAGTGACCATAGAGACATGAGCAAGATTTGCTGTGATCAAGTGAGTCTTGCCTAGACCGAAACTACTCGACGAAAGCATGAGTTAGAAAAATAGTTGTTGTTTTAAAAGACTAAGTTTGGGGGGGGGGCAGTATTATAAACCAATAGAAAATTGATAATCAATTTCTTACCTATGAGTAACATGTTATCAATATTTGCAGGGCACAGTTTTCCTATAACATAGTGGAATTCATGAGGACAAAAATGAAAACATTATCACTCATACTGGTAGTCATCTTATAGAAGATTGGATGAAGTGTTTGCCTGAGATAGTAGAAAGTAGTAAAATATGTCATTCCAAAATTTTACAATCATAAAAAATATATAAATATATTTTAAAAATCTAGGAGAAATAGAAGAGTTTTCAGATAAATTGAAATTAATTAAATTTATTGCCAGCAAAAATACTCTATGAGATACATTAAAAGTAGTTATTCAAACAGAATAAATACAATATCAAAGAGCAACTTGGTTTTACACAAAGAAAAAAAATACTGGAAATGAATAAATAAAAATAAAATTAAATCAATATTTCCTTGTTTTATTGCTCTAAAATATAACTCTCTAAAACAATACTTGTGGCAATGTATTATGTGTCTAAAGAGTATGTAAAAGTTAAATGTGTGACAACAATAGAAAAAAAGGATAGCAGAGAGGAATTGGCAACATAGTATTGTAAGATCTTTAAACTACCACTAAAGTGTTATAACATTATTAAAAGATAGACCCCCATTAATTAAGTTATTATCATGCATTATAAACCCTATAGCAACTACTAAGAGCATTTTAAAAAGAAGTATAGAGTATTAATCAATATGGCGAAAAGGGAGATAAAATGGAATGTTAAAAAAAGTTTCAGTTACACAAAAGAAGTCAAATAAGAAACGGAAAATCAGATGAAACAAAGAGAAAACAACAAGATGGTATATTTTAATCCAACTACATAAAATTAATATTAAATGTAAATGGCTTAAAAGACGTAGATTATATGAAAGGATGAAAATCAAGATTGCTGCTAGAAACCCATTTTTTATTGTGTTGAACGATACGTAACATATAATTTACCATTTTAATCATTTATGAGTGTACAGTTCAGTGACATTGTTTTGCGACCATTACCACCACCCATCTCCAGAACATCTTTTCATCTCCCCAAACTAAACTCCATTCCCATTAAACAATAACTCTTCATTCTCCCCTCCATGCAACCCTGTGCAACCACCATTCTATTTGCTGTCTCTGTGTATTTGACTACTTTAGGTATGTCAAATAAATGAAATGGTATAGTATTTGTCTTTTGTGACTGGCTTACTTCACGTAGCATAATGTCCTCGAGGTTCATCCATATTGTAGCATATGTCAGAACTTCCTACCTTTTTAGAGTTGAATAATGTTTTATTGTATGTGTTTACCATATTTTTTTATCTGTTCATCTATTGATGCACACTTGGGTTTCCTCTACCTTTTGTCTATAGTGAATATTGCTGGTATGAATATGACTGTACAAATATCTGTTTGAGTCCTGGCTCTCAATTATTTTGGATATATATCCAGTAGTGGAATTGTTGAATCATATTTTAATTCTATGGTTACTTTTTCAAGGAACCACCATTCTGTTTTCCATGGTGACTACACCATTTCACATTCCTACCAGCAATGCACAGAGAATCTAATTTCTCCATATCCTTACCAACAAACACTTTTGCTTTTCTTTTTTCTTCTTTTGATGATAGCCTTAATAATGGGTATGTTGAAGTATCATGTTGTGGTTTTGGTTTGCATTTCCCTAATGATTAGTGATGCTGAGCATCTGTTAATGTGCTTAATGTGCATTTTTATGTCTTCTTTGGAGAAATGTCTATTCAAATACTTTGTCTGTATTTTAATTGGGTTATTTGTTTCTTGTTGAGTTGTAGGAGTTCTTTATATATTCTAGGTACTAATCCCTTATCAGATGTGTTGCCTTTTCACTCTGTCAATAGTGCCCTTTCGTGCACAGAAGTTTTTAATGTTGAAAGACTAATTTATTTTTTCTTTTGCTACTTGTGTTTTTGGTGTCATATTGAAGAAATCATTGCAAAATTCATGTCATGAAGCTTTTCTCCTATGTTTTCTTCTGAGAGCTTTATTGTTTTGGACTTTGATATGCTTTGAGTTAATATTTAGGTATGGTGTAAGGTAAGGGTCCAACTTCATTCTTTTGCAGGCAGAGATCCTTTCCCCGTTGAAAATAGTCCTTTCCCCATTGAGAAGTCTTGGCACCCTTGTCAAAATCCTTTGACCATATGTATGAGGGTTTATTTCTGGGCTGTCTGTTCTAGTCTATTCTATTGGTCTCTATGTCTGTCTTTATGCCAATACCACACTCGATTACTGTAGCTTTGAAGTAAGTTTTGGAAATAGAAAGTGTGAGACCTCTAACTTTGTTTTTCTTTTTCAAAATTGTTTTGACCAGAAATCAATTTTTAATATACAGACATAGGTAGTTTAAAAGAAAAGGAGAAATGAAGAAAAAATATATTCCTTTGAAGTGCACATGAAACATTCACCAAGATAGACTATACTCTGGGCCATAAGTAAAACCTTATCAATTTTAAATAATTGAAATTATGTGAAGTATAGTCTCAGGCCAACAAAGAACTGAAATTATTGAGTAAAAGGTACATGGAAAGTGTACAAATACTTGGAAATTAAGCAGACTTCTAAATATTTCACAGCTCCAGAAGAAAGCATCAAAGGATATTATAAAATATTTTATATTAATTAAAAATAGAAATACAGCATGTCACAAGTTACAGCATGCAGTTACAGCAGTGCTTAGAGGGAAATTTATAACAGTAAATGATTATATTTGAAAAAAAAAGTGATATCTTAAATCATGATCAAATTTTCTCCTTTAAAAGTAGAAAAGAAAGAGAAAGTATATCCCAAAGCAAGCAGAAGAAGTGGGATAATAAAAATAAGAACAGAAAAAATGATGTAGTGAAAAAAACACAAATTACAAATATAATAATTTAATACACAGCATTAACACAGAGCCTACAGACAACCCAAAGATAAGAGGATCTGACAAACAAATCTATGCACACAAGTTGATGACTTAGATGACAATTCCTTTTGAAGACCAAAACTTCCCAAGATTACTCAAGGAGAAATAGACAATGTGAATAGGCCTGTATCTATTAAGACAAGTGAATCCATAGTTAGAAATCTTCCAACAGAGAAAACTACAGGCTCACATGGCTTTACTTGAAAATTCTACCAATCATTTAAGAAAAAAATATCATTAATTCTGTGCAAATTCTTCCAGAATAAAGAAAAATATTCTAACTCATTTATAAGATTACCATTACCCTGATGTCAAATATGGAAAAATATATTTTAAGAAAAATGATGAAAGAGCAATAGTCCTTCTGGACAAAAATGAAAAAATCATCAACAAAATATTAGGAAGTCAAAACTGACAGAATATGTAAGGAATAATACGCCATGATTACATGAGATTAATGCTGAGAATGCAAAGCTGTTTTCACATTCAAATGTCAATCAGTGTAATTCATATATTAAGAAAATAAAGAATAAAAACCTTATGATCCTTTCAATAGAAGTAGAAATAGCATTTGAAAAAATTCAAAATCTATTCATGATTTAAAAAAGAAACTCATAAAGCTAGAATCAAAGAGAATATACTCATCTTAATGAAGATGAGCATCCTCACAATTATTGGAGAGAACTGAGTCCTTTTCCACTAAGATTGGGAATAAAATGAACATTTCTGCTATACTCACTCCTATTTAACATACTACTATTCCTATTTTAAACACATTTATTGTTTACCAAAAAGCAATCTAAAAGAATGAAAAAGTTTAATAGAACTAAATATGTGAATGTAGCCATTTATCAAATATAAGGTCCATATAGAAAAATTGATTGCATTACTATATAATAGCAATGAATGATAGTAATTAAATTTTTTAAGTACCATTTACAATACCACCTAAAACATGAAGTACTTAGATTTAAACACAGCAAAATATGTTAAGTATTCATATATTTAAAACTGTAAAACACTGATGAAGGAAATTAAAGAATTAAATAAATAGAGAGAGATGCTGTGTTTGTGGATTAGTAGACTCAATTTCGGTAAGTTGTCAGTTCTCCTTAAAGTGATCTGTCATTTCAATACAGTTCCAAACAAAATCCCAAAGGATATTTTCTTTTTTAGAAATTGACAAATTCATGGAAAAATTTATACAGAAAGGCAAAGAACAGGAAGAGCCAAAACTATTTTAAAATGTAAGAAAAGCTTTGGAGGATTCACAATGACTAATATCAAGCCTTACTTAAAGCTATAGTAATCAAGAGAGTGGTTTAAGAAAGAAAAAATATGTATAAAATGATGGAACAGCATAGAGTCTAAATACAAACCCATACATACATGGCCCAATGATTTCTAAATGGAATGTGAAGGCAATTCAACAGAAAAAGTAGAACTTTCAACAAATGATGTCAGCACAACTGGACATCCACACATAAAAAATAAATCTCCATCCCTTCCACTCACTGTATACAATACATAATTTAATATGGTAACCAAAAATTTGAAACCAAAAATTATATAACTCAAAATGAAAATCATGGAAGAAAAATCTTTATGGCTTTAGGCTAGGTGAAATTTTCTCATATGCAATCTCAAAACCATGATCCATAAAAGAAGAAAATTATGAACTGTGAATGTCTAATTTATCAAAACTAGGAATGTTTGCTCTTTGGAAGCCATTGTTAGTAGAATGAAAAGTTAGGCCACACTCTTGCAAAATTTATTTTCAAATTATACATTTCATAAAGGACTTGGAACCAGAATATAGCAAAAACTCTAAAAATTCAATATGAAAAAATGAATCTATATAACAGTGCCAGATTATTTGAGAAGACACTTTACCATTACAGATTTATGGATGGCAAATAATCACATGGAAATATGATTAACAGTTAGTCATTAGGGAAATTAATATTAAAAACATGATGAGATACTATATAACTTTTAGAATGACTATTATCAAGAAAACTAACTATACCATGTGCTGCCAAGATTTGGAACAATGGAAACTTTTGCATATTGCTGGTGAGAATGCAAAATGGTTCTAGTCATTTTGGAAAATATTTTGCAATTTCTTATAAAGTCAAACATACCATGTGATACCATAAGTTACCATATGATCCAGTGATCGTATTCCTAAGTACTTATCCAAAGGAAAAGAAAACTTATGTTCACATAAAATCTAAATATGAATATTTATGGTGGCTTTATTCATAACAACCAAAATGTGGAAATAATCCAAATGTTCCTCAATTAAGAAAGGATAAACAAACTGTGATACAGCCACACAGTGAAATAATACCCAGCAATAAAATTACTAATATACACAGCAATGTTGATAACTCAAATTCATTAGATGAAAAGAGACTTACTCAAAGGTGACATTTTATATGATTTTATTTAGATGACTTTCTTGAAAAACAAAGCTATAGGGACAGAAAACAAGTAAGACTCTCCAGGGGTCAACAGCCCCATGCACCTAGGTTTTTTATGACCCAGTGATTTCTCCAAGTTCAAGGTCTCCCAACATCCAGAAATGTAAATACTTAGGAAAATAATGATCCAGGTTCCCTGACACCTTGGGCCTTAACCTAGGGACCTAGTCTGGCAGTACCCATTGGGCATTTTATGGAGATAATTGAAGCTTTATTGTACTTTCAGATAAGAGAAATTAAATAAGAAAATGGCTATGGCTCTAATTCTCACGGTATATGAAGAATCCCAAGAGGTTTGGGCTTTTTACAGGAATACCAAAGAACACAGGGATGTTTTATGTCTCCAGGGCCTTAATAAATATGAAAAAGACAAAGAGAATAAATTTAGAAATCAACAAGATATCTAGAAAAGCTCCACTATTCAGAAGTAACTCACTTCTTAACCCATGGAGCAAACAAGAATTCACAACGGGAGGAATATAATGCTTGTTTTGAATGAAAATGAAAATACAACATGTAATAACTTTTGGAGTTCAGCTCTAAATGCTTATTTTAGAGGAGAAAAAGTATTTAAAATCTAAGCTTCTACTTTAAGTAACTAGAAAATGTGGGCAAATTAAGCATTAACTAAATGGAAGGAAATAAACAGTAAAGAGCCAAAATTAATAAAGTGGATAACAGACAAGTAATAAAATCATTGATAAAGCCCTAGCAAGACCAATCAAGAAAGAGAGAAGCCAACTTAATATTGTTAGAAATGAAAGAGGCGATTCACTGCATATTTTTCAAAAATTTTAAAACATAACTGGTAAAATAAAAGGAAAGGAAATTAATGTCAAATATTCTTCATTAACAAATTTACCCCAATCCTTAACATATTAGCAAATTGAGCATTACAACACATAAAATGGATAATATATGATTATGAAGTGGAGTTGATTTCATAAATGCAAGATTGGTTTAAAATTCAAAAACCAACCAAAGTGTTTCACAATATTAGCAGATTTAAGGTGAAACTTATATAGCCATCTTAAAAGATGCATAAGAGCATTTGACACTAATTCACAATAAATATGTTCAGCAAACAAGCACTATAAGATAACTTCCTCAGTATAATACATGGCATTGTCTTAGTTGGACAGCAGATACAAAGAAGAAGTTATTATAGCCTGAGGAAAATGGACACACATGTTATGTTATGGAAAATATTTGATAGAACAATTTTTACAGTAATAGGAAAGGTCACTAAGTGTCGATGGAGTCTACAATATGTAGGGAAGATATTTTCAAAAGAGCAAAAATACTATTGTATGTTGGCTTTCCGTGTTGTTTTTAGGAAGATACCAGAGAAAAGAGATACCTTCGTGTACGATTAGTGGTCTGAAAGCAGAGGGTGATGGTCTTGAAGGGCTGGAGAAGGTAACTGCACCTGAATTGCAAACAGTAGGAGATAAAAACTGAAATTGACTTTATGTGGCAAAAGCTCTTTATTATTTTTCAGTCACAGAGACTTTGTCCTGCAGCAAAGATCAAATTGAGGATGTTGCATTCTCAATAAGTCTTCTGTTTCAGATATTTTAAAGAAAGTTGGCATTTATATAGAGAGGCAGAAAGGCAAAGAAGAAAAGAAACAAAGCATATATGAGAACTATGATTTTGAAGAATATTTGGTGTGGACTGGAAGCAAATATCAAATGTTTCTTTTAAGAAAATCTTAAGATGAAAAAACCATAAGCAAGGGTTGGAAAGGTTTTGGTTTTTAACTTGAAAATATTTATTAATTTTAAAATATCAATAATGAAATGATAACTTGCTAAAACTAAATATTTTACTTAAAAATCTATATTTTCCAAAACAAAAAGCCTAAAGAGAAGCTTTTCTTTTTACAATTTTACATAACTAACAGTATTTTTGAGATATAATTCACATACCATAAAATTCTCTATTTTAAAGTGTACAGTTCAGAGTTTTTTAGTATATTCAGCATGTTACCCAGCCATCACCACATTTTAATTTTAAGACATTTCATCACTCAGTAAAGAAACTCTGTACCCATTAGCAGTCACTGTTACTCTTCCCTGAGACATTTCATATAAGTGGACTCATGCAATATGTGGGTCATTTTTGATGGGCTTCTTTGACTTATCATGTTTTCAGGGTTTGTCCATGTAGTAGTATGTCTCTGTCCTTCGTTATTATTCCTGAAAAATATTACATTGTATGGATAGATCACATTTTATTTATTCATTCATGAGTTGATGAACATTTGGGTTTCTTACACTGCCTATTATGACTAATCCTGCTAAGCGCTTGCACGTACAAGTTTTTGTGAGGATGGATGTTTTTATTTTACTTGGGCATATATCTAGGAGAGGAATTGCTCAGTCCTATGCTACCTCTATGTTTTACTTTCTGAAGAACTGCCAAACTGTTTTGTAAAGCAGCTGCACCATTTTACATTCTCACTAGCGATGTAGGAGAATTCTCATTTCTCCACATTTTTACCAACATCTGTTATTACCTTTTAAAATCTTCATTCACTAGGTCGAATATTTTGTTGGCTAATTTGTTCCCAAGTTGTGGCATACTATTCTATTTCTTTGCATGTCTCATTTTTCTTTTGTTGAAAACTAGGCTTTTTAGAAAATATGTTGTAACAAAGATTGGGTTTAACAAGGTGGTCATTCTGCCATTCCAGAATTTAGTCATTAGAAAGGTTTTGATTTTCAGAATTCTTAAACATCTTTGGCTCCTCATAATTATCCTGTTTAGGAAATAACTGAAAAATTTGCAGCTCCCCAAAGGGCATATTCCCGCGAGGTTGGCAGCGGAGTTCCTCTTAGGGAAGAGATCCAGATCTCCTCAAAGAACTGCCTCCTTGGCCAGGTTAGAGTCCTCATTATTCCTGTATGGTAGGGTTAGATCTTTGCTATCAACTAGTAACTACTGTGTGTCTTCATTCTTCTCTTATCTAGTCTGAGTGTTAAGCAATTTTTTCAGTCACTGGTCCATGATGATTTGGACAGAGGCAGGGTAATTTGTTTGTCTTTTAGTTGATGGACTATCAAAACATGAAGAAACAAATCTCTACCTGATAGAGAGAAGTATGTATCATCAGAGACCCTGAACTTTGAGATAAAAAAGAATATAAGTTTAGACGTTCTCTCTTGAGAAGGGGCTAAGTGTATCATACACCTGGAAAAAAGGGTACACATAGCTTTTGCTGGCCAGCAGTTGGCCTGTGGCAAAGACTGCTAACTGTTAGCCAAAATCCATTCCCCCTTCTAATTAGTATGGAGTTGTCTGGGAAGTAATTGCTCAGCTTTGTTTTAAAAAGCTACATTTCAAACCCCTCCCCTCCCAACTCAACCCCACCCCACCAACCTCTCTACCCTGTTACAATAGGTATAACCATGTTAGTTGTTGTTACCCATAGAATGGAAGTGGACATTATGTGTGTTACTTCTAGGACAAAGCTATTAAAAAACAGAATTCCTTCTATCTCAATCTCTTTCTCATTTCACCATATGGTTTAAGATGTTTCTGAGACTCTAGGTTTGGTGATGATGAAAATTGGAAGGAACCTGGGTCTCTGAATAAACATGTGGAAGAGAAGTGCTCCCTAATGTAAAGACCCATCTTGTACTGTCCAAGGTGAGACAAACTTCTATGTGCTTGAGCCATTATTTTTTGTGATATATTAGTTATAGAACTAGAGCTTGCTATAATTAAATCTTTCTTTACTGTTCCTGTTAAAACACATGAGGAAATAAAACACAGCTTTCTGAATGGAGGATAAATCAATGTTTTACAATATCCCTTCATTTCTGCATATTCAGAAACCTATACAATCTACGTATGTATGTATATTGGACATCTGTTTTTATAAGTAAGATTTCTGCATTACCATGTATAAGGATGATACCTGGGAACAGCAAGAAATAGTTACATGACAATTGTAAGGACACATTTTTTTCCCCTACCAATCATTATTTTAAGACATATTCACTAAATAATATTGTCATTATCCAAATTATTTGTGATAACCTTGTTACCTAAATTGTATAACATCAAACACGTTTGACACCACACACACGTAGATCCACTCAAGAAAAGAATTGTTTTTGATATATGCCCGTATCCAATGTTACCATAATATGTCAAACCAAATTTAAAATGATGTCGTTAGCAACCGAAGTCATGTCTGTATGACAGTAGACAAACAATTAGAGGAATTTGGGTTTGGTTTATCTAATTGATAGTCATAGCATATGCTATTTCCCTTTCAAATGTAAATGTGGAATTATACAAACTGAAATCTACTTTTTCTTTTTCAAGCATTATATCAATAATGAAGAGGACATGGGCATAGCTCTAAAAATGCAAAAGTGTTGAAAATTGTGTAGATAAAATGAATTAGCTTATAATTTTAGTTGTCTATTGTTCAGCTAAAGGATGTTCTTCGTGGAAGAATCAGGAAAATTCAAGGCTTCCTCAGGGTCCACTGAATAATATTTCTCTGATTTTATAGGCGCATATACAATTTTCCATTCATGTACAGTCAATATATTGAAAAAAAGTGGTTAGAGGAGTAAAGTTACAAAAACGTTATATTTTAGCAAATATTTAAATGGAAAATGGTGTGTTTTCGTAATTTAGTGTATCCCCTCCCAATTGCTTATTGTGATCATATGCTTTTATCAATATTACATCTTCAAGTGTCGTCTTGATTCCTAACCTGTGGCATTTAATTTTTCATATTTTATAAATGTGTATATCTATATATATTTTTCTCTGAGGATATTTCTTTTATTGATTGTATAAATGATAAATATACAAGCTGTTTGTCATCAGGAGTTTTACTATTGTAAGACTAGCTACTTCCAGTTAACACTGAAATCAATTTTTATTTGCCACTCTCTGTTCCCTTATATTGTTCTGCCATATACATGATTGAACCTAAAACTTTATAAAATGTCAATATCTCTTGGGGTGTTGTGTGTATTTATTATAAAGTAGGCAAGTTTATCAATTCATCTCCTATCTCCATCATACACAGAAATTACGTTAGTCAAGGTCACCTATGATGACCATTTTTCACATTAATTGGACATATTAGGTCATCTAACTCAAACCATCAGCACCTTTAGCAACAGTTCACCTCTTCCTCCTCATTGAAACACTGTCCACACTCAACACCTAGATCTGTAAACTCACTTCTAGATACCAGAAGCTTCAATTCCTCCAGTGTCCAGGTGTTTTTCTTTTTTCTGGACTTTGGGTTCTCTCTGTACTCTTCCTCAGAGAGGAAGAAGCTCTTCCATCTGTGAGCCACTGTTATTATATCGGAACCCTGTTGGTGTGGTGTAAGGTGTGAGGGAAGAGGTGTTCTATAATCTCCTGATTAAGTCTTTTAGTGAGCTTGTGTCCAGGGATGGTGATCTTTATAAGAATTTTTTTTTTTAATTGGTGAGGAAGATTGGCCCTGAGCTAACATCTGTGCCTGTCCTCCTCTATTTTGTATGTGGGATGCTGCCACAGCATGGCTTGATGAACATAGGTCTGTGCCTGGGATCCAAACCCACGAACTCTGGACTGCCAAAGGGGAGTGTGTGAACTTAACCACTACACCACTGGACCAGCCCTATAAGGATTTCTTTAATGGTGGTATAGCTTTTCTTCCTTCTGCTCCCCATTCAATTCCTTGGCTGCAGCATTTCCAATCTATTTCCTTGACTCTCTGAACCCTGTAAACTCTGTTGTTCCCCACCACCCGCCAGCTCTCCTTAGGTGAGACAGGAAATATAGAGGTAGCTGGAGTGGGGAGAAAGTCTCTTTCCCCAGCTGGGGCAAGGTTTTCAACTTGTACTCTGGCAAAATCTTTAGCCCTGAAATAACTGAGAAGGCCCTGGGTGTATTTTACAATGATCCCTCCCCTTCCCTCTGCCATAGCTACAAAGTGATCTTTGGAATCATCACCAAAAAAACTGGTGTAAGGTATGTAGGGCCCCTGAGACTGGGATCAGCAGTCTTGCTCTCACACTAGTTGACACTACGTCTGCAGCAATTTATCAAAATTGCCATTGAAGTGTTCTTACCATTTTATGGCTCCAGCGCCTACTGCTCCAGGTAAGCAGATCTCAGTTGCTGTATCTCTCGGATGTGCCATTCTTTCTAGATGTTAAAGTGGCAGTTTGCCATACAATCTCCATTCTCAGATGAGCCCAAGAAAAGTCATTGATTTACATTTTGTCCGACTTTCTGTTGTGGTAAGGATGAGCACAAAGCCTTCTAAGTTCTTCAGATGTTGGATCTAAAACCAATAGTCTGGCTTTTTGATAGTTTGTAGAACACATCAATCCCTCCTGCTTAGTTCTTCCTCAGTATGCTTTCCCCCTGAATCTTGAAATGAATGAATTCTCATCTTTTATGTATCAACCTTAAATGTCACTACAGTCTGGAAAACCTCTTGTTATTCTATCTAAAATAAGTCCTTCACTTTCATCTTTTTCTGTTACAACATCTTTTATAGCACATGTCAAGATCTTGAATGATTGTTTAAAGATTCTGTGTTCTCTTGTAGAATAAAAATTGTTGAGGGGGAGGAAATGTGCCTAGATCTTGTTCATCCTTATATTTTCAATACTTAGTAAAATTTGTTACTCAATATTTTATGAGTAAGTAATTTTTTTGTTAATACAAATGTATTTTATCACAGAATCAATAATTGACATTACTTGTTAAAATATATGGACCAATCTGTGTGTTCAGATATCTTTTAGGTGTTTTTCACTGAAATTATGGCTATTTTCATGAAAATATTTGGGAAACTTTGATGAAGTACTTCAAATTAATCATGATCTATTTTATTTTGTCAGAAAATCAAAGTTTTTCAAATATGTTTGAAAGCCTCTAACAATATTTACTATGATCCCTCTGCACCTAGCACTTATCATTAAAAACAAAAAATATGGCCAGCCCAGTGACCTAGTTGTTAGGTTCACATGCTCCACTGTGGCTGCCCAGGGTTCACGGGTTTAGATCCTGGGAGCAGACCTACGTACTGCTTACCAAGCCATGCTGTAGCAGGCGTCCCACATATAAAGTAGAGGAACATGGGCACAGATGTTAGGTCAAGGCTAGTCTTACACACACACACACACACACACACACACACACACACACACACAAATATGGCCCTACCTCATTAAAGATAATTGTCTCATTATTTCTAATTTTTTTAAGTTCCCAATCTTAATATCTACTATATGTAGTATTAATATTTGCTGTAAGTAGTCTTTATTTATTACATTTATTTCCTGGCTTTCACTTTGATTTTCACCAGATTAGAGCAATGGTTTATTATTATTATTTTCAATCATGTAGAATATAACTTGAATAAGCATCTGTCTAAGATTTGGGGTTTGCCTACAAATAAGCTCAAACTGTTATTAAATGGCTTTACATCATAACAAGCAAAAGAAACATTTTCATATAATTATTCCTCTAAGAAGAAGCACCAGACAGCAGTATGGAGCAGAGACCTCAGCCAATCACAGTGTGTGTCAGTTGAGTAATAAATAAAGTTAGATTGTTTTAAGCTACTGAGAATTTGGCGTTGCTTGGTTTTTCAGCATAATCTAGCTTTATCAGACTGATACAACAGGATTCTAAATGAAAAATAGTAATTAACCTTCCATTTCACATTTGTGATATACCGGTGAACAATTTTTCCATTTTTATAGTTGTTCCTTAATTAGTTGTTTTACCAGAACCCATTCAACAATCTTCAAATTATTTTATATGTTTGAGTAACACTGCCATAAACAATGGATAGTCTTAATCATGCCGTGACAAGGCATCATGGTTAAGGACTAGGATTAAAATATGTTCGAGAATTTACTGTAATTTCAAAGGAGACTTGCAGAATGTTGAGGACAATAACTACACTCCTTCTTCTACATTTTTCTTTTACACAGCTTTAACTTTTTTTTCCCATGAAAGTTGTGTTCCCTTTTTTGAAATTGACTAGGCAGGATTAAGCCTATTACTGTTATTCCAGGGATAACCATCATTAGAATGTTTTGAGTGATATAATAAGAAATTTTATTTTCAACACATGGTGATGGTCCTTCTTAACAAAAATCACGTAAAGTAGGGCCAACCTGGTGCCGTAGTGGTTAAGTTCACATGGTCCACTTCCTCGCCCTGGATTTGTGGGCTCAGATCCCGGGCACGGACCTACACACGACTCATCAAGCCGTACTGTGGCAGCATCCCATATACAAAGTACAGGAAGATTGGCACAGATGCTTGCTCAGGGACCATCTGCCTCACCAAAAAAAAAAAAAATCATGTAAAGTAACATCCCCCCCGCCCCGGGGCCACCCAGTGGCGCGGCGGTTTAGTCTGCGCTTGGTAGCCCGGGGTTTGCGAGTTCGGATCCCGGGCGCCCGCCGATGCACTGCCTGTCAGCCATGCCGTGGCGGCCTCCCATATAAAGTGGAGGAAGATGGGCACGGATGTTAGCCCAGGGCCAGTCTTCCTCAGCAAAAAGAGGAGGATTAGCAACGGATGTTAGCTCAGGGCTGGTCTTCCCCACAAAAAAATAAATAAATAAAAATAAAGTAACATCCCCCAAATTTATGCAGACTTTTATACAGACACATGCATTTGCTAAGGGAAAAAATAAAACAGTGTCAGATTATTTGATTTAAAAGCTTCTGTGGTTTATTTCCATTATGCCTAAATTTTCAGATAGAAATGCCAAAATTAAATGACTTAGGATATTTGGTTTGCTTAATATTAACTCTAAATGAATGTTTCCAAATAACCCTGAGTAAATTATATTTTCCGCGTAATGGCCCAATAATAAATGAAAAGCTTTTTCCCCCATTGCTTAACATTCACTAAATAGTCTTGCTAAATATGTGTGCTATTTTCCATGTCTTGACACTGTCACTGAATTACTGTGGCTCTTTTTTCCTTCCTTCCTCCCTTTCTTTCTCTCTTTCTCTCTCTCTTTCTTCTTATTTCGTTTCAATTTGGATATCTTTTTTTTGTTTGTTTAAATTTGAATATCTTTTTGCATACCCTGTGGAATTAAAATAATAGTGATGACAATATGCTACTGTTGTATTAAGGTCAAATAACATTAGATTTATACTTTTCCTTTAAAACAATCTGTTCGTAGTAGGCTAGAAATTGAATAGGGGTTTCATACAGATCAGAAATGGTGCTGAAAATTAATAACTATCAGACTTAAGCGTATGACTTCATCTTTGAAAGAACTAATGAATTTTATCAGACATATTAGAACAGTCTGTTGTTCAATGAGGGTGAAGAACAGATGTGAGTTCTATGTGTTAGGGTCAATTTCAATGATGCAGTTATGTATTTAGGTAAGGTTCATCTTAATGTTCTTAGACACTTTGAATAGTCTTTAGAAGGCTGTTTAACAGCTTTTAGGCAATAGCAAAATAACCTTTTTTTTTTTAATAGATTTATAACATTGCTTATTTGGCTGTATTTTTAATTTTCTAAATTTTATGCCATTAAATTCTTAGTATTTTCCTAGAATCACCCTATCTCTAGAATATATATGTACAAATCTATAACTGTATATCTATGTGCGTATGTATACATACTGGTATGCATACACATAATTGTAGTGTACATTACAATGAAAGTTGGAATCAAATAATACAGCAATGGAA
The DNA here is from genome assembly GCA_031878705.1 of Tapirus indicus. Lineage (NCBI taxonomy): Eukaryota > Metazoa > Chordata > Mammalia > Perissodactyla > Tapiridae > Tapirus > Tapirus indicus. The sequence continues at coordinate 22,416,549 of CM062939.1, read as the reverse complement.
CACGAGTCCTAGGGTACTTGGAAAACAGTGTCTCACTAATGGCCTGTAGGTCTTAGGCAATCAAACACTGTAATCATGATTAATTGCTAGCCAACTAGCAAAGGGAGCCCCAGATGCATTTAAATACAGATTTCAGCCCAGCATGATATACAAATTGAAAGCTCTCTTCTTTTTTATTAGTATATCTATTAAAATAACTTACTCTGCCTGTCTAAAAGCATTAGGTACCTTCAAGGGTACAAAAACAAGTTATAATCCCATTAGTAGAACATGTGTATATTTTGAGATCTTTATCTTGCTAAATGAACTCTGCTATTTGCCCACTCTGTTAAGTAATGTTATGAAGAGAAGCAGATTAAAAAAGAAAAAATCTTAATTATTCCCTTCTCTGGGCCCTGAAGAGAAAAATTTTCCTTGTCAATAGAAGGATCATTCAATAGACTCATTTCTAACATAAAAATACCAGAATTTCTCTTCCATCCTTCATCCACCACCATATTGGACATGGAATGTGTATATAGGGCTTCCTAACTAATATGGAGATCTCAAACTCTTGGTTTGGACCTGGAGAAGAAAAGAGACTCTCTCATCACCAAATTGTTATTTACATAAAGAGGATTAAAAACTTTAACACAGAGTCTTCTACAAAGATGGTAGAAACAAACTAAAACACTAGACATTCTAACTCAGTGTGGCCTGGATGTGGTCAAATTAATATTTCTACCAGATTGCCCTCTGGATTGTGGACCATCTGACTAGGGCTCCTTGTTCGCTCATGGACATGATCCTGTGCTTCTCTGCCTAATATACTAAAACTGTACACCAGAGTTCATCCCCATCCAAATTCTTGTATCTCTGATGTTAGTTATTTGATTATAAGCCTTGACTAAACATTCATCCTGATACCTGATTTTGTATCCTAACCTGAATTTAATACTACCTCAAGCTTTCAATTCTGACACTTGAAACACATTTTACATAAAATTCAAATGAAAATGTTAAGGAAAAAAAATAAATTTTAGGAATATTCCCTTAGTAAATAATAAGGAGTGTGCAAAATTATTGATTTAAGATTTTTAAAGGGTAAAAATGGAAACAATTTAATTTATTTTTCATAATTAAATGGTTATCAATAGGAAACTGGTTAAAAAGTATTTATATATATATATATATATATATATATATATATATATATATAAGGTTTTACTAAAATATACATTTAAGCATGAATGTACCAAAAGGCCCTGGGAACACTCTGAAACACAAGGCAGGAATAAATGCTTCTTAGCCATTTGTCATGTGATAATCCAAATTTTATCTGAAAAAACTAGGTCTTATTTAATACAAATGCTTCTATAACGTAGTACTGCAAGGTCTGACCTTTGCCATCCAATAATATAGTTTTTTAAATTACAGTAAGGGGGAAAAACAAACATGAGAATTTTTGTAAAATTTTTATTGGCAAACAGATGAACACCAGGCATATCAAACAAAAAAGAAAGAATGGTAGCTAGAATTCATCATTCTTTGTTATCTTGGTTATAAGGTAAGGGTTCGTGTTGCCTTTCCAGGGAGAAACAGAGAGTAAGTACATTAAGCACATGGGAAGAAAAAGAGTAAGAACTGAGGTAAAACTCACTTGTCCCTTACAGAGGAGGTGTCCCAGGGAAAGAATGCCTCCCACCAGGCTTCCTTGTAAATATGCTAATGGTCCTTATCAGTATACTTAATGGAGTCCCTATATAAGAAATGTCTTTTAAGCCTCAAGGTCTGGAAAGCCAAGCAAAGTCTAAGGAACTGATTTAGACTGAAAGAAACTTAAGACAAATGTGAAAAATAAATCTGAAATGCATCCTTTTACTGTTACACACAGTTTTGGGACAATTGTCAACATTTGAATGGAGTCTGAGAATTAGATAAGAAGTTTTGTCGTACTTCAAAATTTAAGAGAATGTTGAAAATTGTTTTCAGCAATGTAAAACTGATCTTTCTTGATGGCTTATTATAAATAAAATTGAAATTATTGGTTTATGAAGAATGGAGTCGCTGGTGTGAAAATGGGAGTTAGTCACACAGACATTTTTTCCTGTGTACCTAAAAAATATAATACTGCAGGGCTCCCAACCTGAAACATTTCCTTAAGAATAATGATTCTGCACACATTATTCAGAAATCCTCTGTTAATCCAAAATATGATTACTGCTGCAGAAAGGGGACATTCAGAAGCTGCACCTGCAGATGCAAGCGCCTTCAGAAAATATTGCTGTGCCTGACTTTTGTCCATATGCTTTCAATCAGGAGCAAAATTGGTGTTGGGTAAGATCTGTAATTCACATGAGCTTACTTTGACCCTTTAGCCATTTGTCTTCATGTGTTAATACAAACAGAATTTGGCTTTCTCTCTCTGCCCCTCCCACAAGAGAATTGGAGTATTTTAAACAAAAAGAAAGAAATCTGTGAGGTTCTGGAAAGCTATGGGCAGAAACTTGATCTGGGACCCAGGAGGAGAGCCTGGAAGCTTGCAATGCCTACAGTTTTTATTTGAGGTGTCAATTGTTTTGTAAATAAATTCATCTGGAATATTGAGGTAAGCTAGGAGCCTGAAAGGACTTCACACAGGGAGAAATGAGCTTCTCAGACTCAGCAAGACCTTACTTGTGCTAACATACCAGTCGTTGCTATGTACTTCCTTTAGGGGATTTACATACCAAAGGGAATGATGGTGGGATATGATGTATCTAGGACCACAGTGTGGCTACCTCACTTCCCTTCAAGTTTTGTATCCCTCCAGAGAAACTAGAAATACTAAGTTACATGTGTGTGTGTTTTCTTTCTACCAATATATAACTCATTGAAATGTCGAATATATTCTCCTGTACAAGGCTTAATAGTCAGCATTGGCAATATCTGAATATCGCTTTATCTTATCTTGACCATAAACTAAAAAAGATTTGTTGAAAAACTCTTTTAACTGATATCTGTCTCTTGGAATTCAAATCTTTCATTCACAACCTTATGAAAGAAACCAAGTAATTACTCCATAATTTAGGAAGTAGAAAGAAGTCTATAATCTATTCATAATTCTCAGATATAAAGTTATGTGAAATAGCACACACAAAGACACAGACAGACATGGTATAAAATTGTCAGTGGCAGTATGGATTCCTTCTAATAGAATTGGTCCAAATTTAGGGTTTTAAAAAAAACGATTTGAGGGGCCGACCCAGTAGCATAGTGGTTAAGTTCATGCTCTCCGCTTCAGTGTCCCCGGGTTCACAGTTTCAGATTTTTGATGTGGACCTGACATACACATTGCTCATCGAGCCATGCTGTGGTGCTGTCCTATATACAAAATGGAGGAAGATTGGTGCAGATGTTAGCTCAGGGCCCATCTTCCTCACCAAAAAAAAAGAAAAAATTAAATAAATTTAGTAATACTGTATATTAAAGATTCTACCCAAAAGAGTATGTATAATATAACTTGGGAAATTATGATATTCCATTTGTACCCAAGCCCCTTGAAAGATTCCTTTGCTAAACATATATATATATATATATATATATATATATATATATTTATTTATTTAAATGTTTTTCTAGGATTTTGAAAACTATAGGGTATATTGAAAAAAATGTTTTTAGTATGTGTGGTTAATACTAAATTTCAGCCCCTTGAAGTTTACGTGTAAATAAAGTGCCTCATATGCTAATTTCAAATACTGTTTATATTTCTTTTTCAGCTTCCAAGAAGCGTTAGAGCTTCTTGAAAAAATCAAATCCTCCAACAAGAATTAAAAAAGAATACATTATAGACAAAGATTATGACCCCCGAAATGATTCATCTTCCCTGTCTCAATGAAGGTGAAAATCTAGATAAGTCAACTTTCATTCCTATCCTCTGGATACATTTCACTTTTCATGATGTTTTTGGAAAAGATGACAGAACAAATTGTTTAATCCTCATGCCATAATTTATCATAAACTATAAAACATCTAAAATGTACATTTTCTCCAACAGGAAGCATAAGGATGAAAGTGTTGACTGCAGCATTTGTAAATATTTGATGCTGTTTCGTACAAAGACCATAGTGATGGTTAGTCAGACTTCTAAGTGTTCAGATCAAACAAAACATAATCTAGCAAAGTGGGCTCCGGGGCAGTAAAAGCCTTCCAATACAGTTCATGCAAGTTTGTGGCAGATTATAAAACTTTTAGAAATATAGCTTTCATTCCCTAATCATCAATTTCTTTCTTACCCTCCTTCACACCGATTTCTCTCAAAACAACGCAAGGACTTTATTGATTCATGATCTTTCTTCATCCCTTAATCTATCCATTGCATTTGGTACTGCTGAACATTAAAAAAAAAATTATCTCTTGCCTTAATCCCCATTATACTACATCTTATTTGTATTTCTTCTTTCTGACACCATTATATGAGATAAATATAGCAAAAAGTGGATTTTCTAATTATATGTTATTTCAAATAAATCAAAAGTCCTTGAGTTGGTATGTGTTGCCTTATTTTCTTTTGTATCCTCTATGGTGGCTAAACAGGCTTTATTCTTCTCTTTCTAAACAGTGGCATATATTTGAATGCTCAGCCCCGCCTATAGAATCGCTCTACATGAAATTGATTTTAAGTCTCCAGTGAGTCTTTGCTCTTCACGGAGGTCTCCTTTGTGCTCTGGGTGCCACAAATCAGCTTTCATCTGGAGACATAATCCCCATCAGAATTGCCTGTTTGAATAACTGAAACCTTTTCCTTTTTCCCACATTTTTATCTTAATATTGGTAGCCATCATTTTGCTAATATGTGCAATTTTGCCCCTAAAATAGCTTTAATGCCCAACCTAGCTTACTTGTAGACTAAAGGTCATTGTTTTGACTATTATATGTCACCTGCTTAAAAATCTTTCCTGATGCTGACTTCCTGAGTGAACTTCAGAGAACACAGACACTTCTTGGATTCTCTTCAAGTGACTTCTCATTTCCTAACAGGACAGCCTAGTGTCACTCTCCATGGGCCTCTCTGGATGGAGGCTGGTGATTTGGCAAAGATATATCTAACACCCACTATTCTATTCACTCCTCTGTGTAACTGCTAGATTGGGTTGATTCAGTCTGCATCTGGAAAATGTACATATTATCCGTTGCCTCCGGCAAGTTAAACTGTATTAGTCAATTTTGAATGTCTCTGCATTTCAAAGATACGCCTTTAAGTAGAAAAAGAAATCAATTGGCTTTTCTTTTAGTTCTGAGGAATAATAGCATTTTACTAATAAACCAAACAGCTGTTCACTTTTGAATTGTAATATTCTTCAAAATACAGGCACTACATTACATAATTGAGATTGAGAATATATATTATAAATTTAGGCCCTAAGGCTGAATTCTTTGGTGTGTTCTTGAATGAAAAAGTAAACCACTGTTAATTATATTATCATCTTATTTGCCTCTGTTGTACTGGGATAAAATATTTGCTGAAGTAAAGTAAAACCTAGCACATGTGACATCTGTTTGTAGTTTTTCTTCCTTATTACTAATTGTTAATGACTTGTCTGGATTAAAAAAATGGCTATATTTTATTTGGATATGGATTTGCATTTATAGCTAGAACACAGATACATTTTTTGCACTTGAATATTAATTGTACGTTTTCAATTTTTTTTAATAGAAAGATCTCGGTCGAAGATGCAGGCCACAACTCAGTTATGTCTCAATTTTAACCCATAATAATACTATCAGCAAAAGCAACACTATGACTCTCATTGTCCTTCACGGAATACTCTGCTTTAGATAATATTTTTCTCTCATAATTTCATCTTTGAGAGGTCTTATACACCTTTTAATTGAAACCTCATGAAGTAACATTTTGATGGGATATAATTACAGCCGCAGAAACAATGCGTTATGTAGGTAAACTTTCCAGTTCTCTTTAAATAGGAGAACATTTCGTTTTGGGGGTTAATCTATGGCTTTCAGGAGATTAATCAATTAGGTTTCGAGAAACGTAAACATATATTTTCGAGAACATCAAATATATATGAATAGCTATCTTTATTTTAAAACTTGACCAAGAAAGAGCTAAATGTGAGACAGCTTTTAGGATCTATGAGGATTACCATTTCCACATATCCTGGGTTTTATTTTGTAACAGTCTGCATCATTATATTGTGACATAATAATATTACAGTTAAGTATTCTCCTCAAAATATTTTTAAAAGTGTATTTTCTTATTAAACAAATATTTACTAGAACATTTGCCAGAATCTCCATTATACTTTGGAGCACATATGAAAAGCACCAAAAAAAGTCTCCAAGCTATATAGATATATGATTTATTTTGAGAGATAGCTATAAAAACAGACAAAATGATAAATTATATCTAAATTACACTTAGATACAATTTAAATTACAAAGGAAATAAGGAGTTGATAGAGACTCATGGGAGACAAAGGTACTTCCAATGTAATGCTTGCAAAGGTCACTGAGGAAATTTACTGATTATGCTGATACTAATGGAGAGGAGGAGATGGTCAGACATAAAGCAGGGGAAAGAAAATACTAGAGAGTAGGAATTGCATTTACTGAATCTGTGAATCTGGAATAAAATTACTCTGCTATCGAGAGAACAGATGGAGGATGGCATGAGGTGACTTTGAATATACGGGTAAAATTATGCCATGGCTTGTAGGTCACTATAAGAATTTTGGATTGTATTCTTCTGGGTTGAACCATATGAAATTGATAATAATTGATCATTTTCACTATAGAAGTAGTAATTTCATATGGCTCATATGGCTCAACTTATTATTAGAATAAGAAGGCATTGGAAATTCCAAGTACAGTAGGTTACAGATTTTAAGAAGTTGACTCTTATATTGGGGTGGAAGTGTTATTAGAAAGGAAATAAATGGGGAAAAAAAAATTTAGGAAGCTGTTTCAGTAATCATTGTTTATGAAAAGCAATAGTGGACCAGATTAAAGTGAGCTGGAAAGAAATGTGCTGAATACAGGGGCCAGCCCAGTGGTGTAGTGGTTAAGTTGGTGCGCTCCGCTTTGGCGGCCCAGGGTTCACAGGTTCAGATCCCAGGCATGGACCAAGGCACCCTTTCTCAAGCCATGCTGTGGCGGCACCCCATATAAAGTAGAGGAAGATGGGAACAGAGCTTAGCCCAGGGCCAATCTGCCCCCCCACACACATACGAAATAAAGAAATCTGGTGAATATACACCAAGAATCTACTGTGTTTCAAAAACTGTGATGGACACAGGAAAACAAAAATGCGTAAGTAATTTTACTGCCATCTGTAGCACATTATAGGACAGTTGTTTTAAACTATCCCAGGGTAACTTTAAAAATATGGATACGCTGGCCACTTCCCAAATCCACTGACTCAGTTTCTGTGGATAGGCCCAGAGGTATGTGGTGTGTGTATGTGTGTGTTTCAAATCATCTGGTTCATTCTGATGTGCAGCTCCAGTGAAAAGCCCTGGAAAACTTAGAAAGATATACAGTTAAATGGATAATTACAATACAATGTGACAAATGTGATAACATAAGGAAGTGTGGAACTAAGGAAACTCATAAACAAATTAACTAATTGCATAAATCATAATTTACTGAGTGATTTTTCCAATTATTTAGCTGTATACAACTTTCCAAAAGTGCATTTATATTGAAAGTCATAAGCAACCTTTATGAAAATAAACACTAGCAAGTCAACTGTATATTTTTTCACCCTTTTTGCCTTTTAACTCCTTTATGTTAGAATTTGGGCAATGTCAAAATATTTTATTTCAATGGGATCATAAAATGAAAATTGTATGATAGACTTTAATATTTATATGTGATACTCAATTTTCAAAGAATTTGAACACTTGTCCTTCTCAGTGCTGATTCAGACAGGAGTGAGAAATTAATATTGTATCAATTTAGCAAATTATTCTTCTATTTGTATTTTCCAGACAGGGTAAAGGTAACCATTTGTTTTTCTTGTAGAGTTAGCATAAACTTTTCAATAAAAAATAAATACGGTTCGGGCCGCCCCGTGGCGCAGCGGTTTAGTTCTCGCTTGGCAGCCCGGGGTTCGAGAGTTCGGATCCCGGGCACCCGCTGACGCACTGCCTGTCAGCCATGCCTTGGTGGCGTCCTATATAAAAGTGGAGGAAGATGGGCACGGATGTTAGCCCAGGGCCAGTCTTCCTCAGCAAAAAGGGGAGGATTGGCCACAGATGTTAGCTCAGGGCTGGTCTTCCCCACACACACACACAAAAATAAATAAATGAATACGGTTCTAATGCATTGTAATGATTATAATTGTTACACTATTGGTCTTATTCACCTAACTATAAAAAATAGCATTTTAATATTCCACTGTAGCATTACTTGGTTGCAATGATGTCCTGGAGGGGCTTATCCTGACACACAACAGCCATTTGTACATATGTCTCCCCATTTCCATGTTTAGTGATATCACGTTAGTATTGGGAGATAATTCTTCTTTGGGTTCTCCTGTTTCTGCACATCTTGTAGAGAAGCACTGATTACCTTTGTCATGACCTATTTTTCAAGGAGATTTGTGTAGTAAACACGTTTGAAAGATGGTATCTTCCCTCTGAGCAAAAGACAGATTTGTTTATTGCCCGGTACAATCAGATAATATCTCCCTCTGGGACAAGTTTGTTTGCCTATTGCCTGTTATGAAAGATTCAGGTACCCTAATCTCGGGTTCCTCTTCTGTAACACAAATTCAGGTGTTACTTAGACCTCTTTGTCTCACCCAGTGGGATTTGGGGTTTGGGAGATGGCACAAATTCTGATAGTCTTCAGAATATTGCTATGAGTAATAGGCTGTCCTTTATCTCTGACTCAGAGTCTCACATCTTCTGCCAGCATCCTTGAAACTGTGGCAAGCTCACCTGTTTGGTTGCAGGTGGGATAAAATCTCATACCCTTCAGTTTTTGAAATTTTGGTAGCTTGAGATAGTCCCAGGTGAGAGTACTCACACTACTAAAATCTTCAGACACTGCAAACTAGTGCTTCGTTGTTGTTGCTGGTTTTGAAGAGTCAATTGTTAAAATTTTGCCAACGCTCCAGTGCTTAATTGTGTATTGTATTGCACACGATTAACAGTACTATCTGCCATGTTTTCTGACCAGCTGCCTTCCAAACCATCATATTAGAAATACTGTAAATGACTGACACATCCCACCATCACTTAATGCATTGTATCATAAAGAGCACAGGCTTTGGATTTAGGTAGATCTGATTGTCAATCTGGTTTGTGCCCTCTAGAAAATACCTAGGCACAGCATTTTATTGGACCATTGTCATTATAGTTTGCAATATCCAGAGGATTAGACCAGGTTCATAAATTTGTTTTGGAGATTTATTTCAATAAAATTTAGTGTGCAGTATGAAAGTGTCTCGTGCCTTAAAAACATGCTCTTTAAATTCCCCATTTTTTTTTTTTTTTGTGGGGAAGACTAGCCCTGAGTTAACATCTGTTGCCAATCCTCCTCTTTTTGCTGAGGAAGATTGGCTCTGGGCTAACATCCGTGCCCATCTTCCTCTATCTTATATGGGACACCGCCACAGCATGGCTTGATAAGCAGTGCATAGGTCCATGCCCGGGATCTGAACCTGCGAACCCCAGGCCACCAGAAGTGGAGCGTGCCAACTTAACCACCATGCCACCAGGCCAGCCCTTTAAATTCCCCCTTTTACTCCCATTTTCTGTGACTGTTACTATTCACAGAGGTTACAGAGATAGCAGTGATGGAAGGATGGAGCACTCTCAGGCCTTAAAGACATCCTGTCAAGGTTCACATTTCATAGCACATTTGGACACACATTGGCCCTTTCCCCAGTAGGGAAAGTTTTCTAATCGAGAATCACAAATGAAAAGGTAAACATACTCTCAGAAATGATCAAAACTTTGAGGATGAAAATCAAGAGCATGAAGAAGAAGAAGCAACCAGGTCTCAGAATTTAGCAAAAATATACTTTTGGCTTTGGCTTTGTCCTAGGAGTTTGGAAAACAGAAGGACCAAATGTCTACTTAATATCCTGAAACTTATGTTTAATCAACAATAAGTTGATAACAGAAGTTATCATATTTAAAGTGAAAAAGTGGCTGTACTAAAAACAAGGGTTCCATTCATATTTATTCCTAATATCTGAATATTTACCCTCAAATATGTAGTTTGGAGTTAAAATAGCTAAAAAAATTTAATGTTGAGATTCCTCCTATACCACCATCTTTCAAACTCTCAAAAAATTTGATGTAAAATTATATTTTTTAGTATGCATATAAACTTACCATTTGAAGAATACATAAACTTATTACTGCAAGAGTAAAATACAGCAGTGATTAATAATGATCATGAAACGGGTTATTTCAAGAAATTTTTTAAGAAGTTAAATTAATTGAGAACTTCTGCTCTACAAAAGACACTGTTAAGAGACTGAAAGGACAAACCACAGACTAGGAGAAAAATCTTTGCAAAATACTTATCTGATAAAGGACTGGTATCCAAAATATATAAAACCTCTTAGAAATCAATAATATGAAAACAAACAATTCAATTAAAAAATGGGCAAAAGATCTGAGCAGTCACCTCACCAATGAAGGTATACAGATTGTAAATAAGCCTATGAAAACATCATAGTCTTATGTGTTCAACATCATAGTCATGAGAGAATTATAAATTAAAACAACGAGATGCCACTGCAAACTTATTAGAATGTCTAAAACCCAAAACAGTAACAATACTGAATGCTGGTGAAAATGTGGAGCAAAAAGAACTCTCATTCATTTATGGTAGGAATGTAAAATGCTACAGCCACTTTGAAAGAGTCTGACAGTTTCTTACAAAACTAAACTTACCTTATTTTCCAGCAATCGTGCTCCTTGGTATTTACCCAAATCTGTTGAAAACTCTCTCCACGTGAAATCCTGCACAGTAATGTTTATAGCAGGTTTATTCATAATTACTAAAACTTGGAAACAACCAAGAGACCCTTCAGTTAACAACTATGGTATATCCTTACGATGGAATATAATTCAGCAATAAAAACTGATGATCTATCCAACTGTGAAAAGTTATGGAGCAACCTTCAATGCATACTACTACGTGAAAGAAGCCAATCTGAAAATTTACATACTATATGATTCCAATTATATGACATGACATTCTGCAAAAGACAAAATAGTGGAGAGAATAAAAAGGTTAGTGATCGCCAAGAAGTGGGGTAGGGATGTCAATGGTGGGGGCGGGGGAGAGAGAGATGAACAAATAGAAGACGGAGCATTTTTAAGGCAGTGAAACTATTCTGTAAGTTTCTATAATGGTGGACACATTATACATTTGTCAAAATGCATAGGATATATAGCACAAAAAGGGAACCTTAATGTAAACTATGGACTTTTGTTAATAATGTGTCAATATTGGATCATCAATTGTAACAAACGGACCACACCAATACAAAATGTTAACACTGTGGAGACTGGAAAGGTTGAGTACACGGAATATCTGTACTTTCTGATTATTTTACTATAAACCCCAAACTGCTCTTAAGTATAGTCCATTAATTTAAAAAATATATAAGGCAGAAGTTGAGTGCAAAATAATATAATATTTCATTGTTTTCTAGTGCTGACATGGATGTTTCCTCTTTTAAAATTTTCATTGTCATATTGTTCAGAAATGAACTAAATACAGTTTTATGGCTTGAAATTGAGCCAACTTGTATATAGTTAGTTAATACTCAAATAAATGGACTGTTTTCCACAAAACACCTTCATTTAATGGGTTTTGCTTGTTTAATTCAATGTAGTTGGTTAATGTGGTCTCATCTACAAAGACTTGCGTCTGCGCTTTGGCATAGAGTACTAGAGATCCCTTAAACGTCCTAGCCAGTTAGTTACGAAACAAATGAAATGTATGAGTTCAGGAAAATCATGTTCCTTATTCTAGATAGTAGGGACGAAATATTTAAGCGGTAAATTTACTTACTTGAAAATGCATGGTGTTTGTGGTACGTCTATATCATCAAGTATTTTCATATTCAAGCCAATCATTTGATATTTGAAATGACAGGTTTAAATAGTTAGGAAAAGAACTCTGTATTTTTCAATCTTGTTAATAGTAATTTGTTGCACAACTAATTAGATCAATCTTTACGAAATTTGTTAGGTATTTGAATGACTAAAATATCAGACATCGGCGCTTTATTATTTTGCCTTGTTTTTTTGCGTCATATCTATAAATAGCTTAACTATGTTAATTGGAATGGTTGGTATTTCTCATATTACCTTGAAATAGGGCACTAGGTAGAATGCCTTATTTACTATTATAGAAAGCAGAAGTTTGAATAATAAAGTTGTTAGGAAACCTGAGGAAAAAAGTGTTTTTCTGTTTCCCATATTTTCATGAAAGAGTGACATTCAATATGTGACTACATATGCCATATTTTTTTAAAAGGGATTTGACTGATTATTTTTGAGAAGTATGTGATGTTTCATTCACACGAGTGTGGATAGACACGCGTTTTGCATTTTAAAGATTAATACCCCCAACTTAAGAACCAGAATATAATGAGTATCTCTCATACTCTCTGTGTGTTCCTGACTGAATCCTCAGATATAAGCACTTTTCTGAGTTTTGGGTGTGTCACATTTTTATCTTCTTCGTTTGTGACATGTGTATGCCTCACTATATCAAACATTTTCTAAGGTTTCTGTAACATACATGCATTTCATTGTACTCTATCTTGTAACTCTGTGACTTGCTTTCCTTCAACATGATGTCTGTGTGTTTCATGTTACAGCACTTAGCTATTTTAACTACTATGTAGAATTTCTATAAATAAATTATTATACTGTATATGCATTCCACTGAGAATTATCATTTGGGTTCCTTTTCAGTTGTTTCTTTTGCTTTTAGTAGCACTATTTCTATGAATATTCTTGAACACATTTCCTAGAATATATGTGCTAGTGTTTTCTAGAATATGTAGTTAGCTTCGTGATTTCTGATGTTCTGTTTTCTGTTTCACATTTCCACGCCAAGCAGAATAGAACAATTCTTCTCGACCCATATCTTCACACACTTTGAATAGGGTCCAACTGTTTCTCCATTTGTTTCGCTGACGACGCATCCCGTTGTGATTGGTTTTTGTATTTCACCAATTACAAATGAATTTCAACTCTTCCCATATGTTAATTGACCACTTTTATTATTCTTTGACATGGCTGCTCATGACTTTGATTCATTATTTTACATTGAGTTATTTATCTGTTTCTTAGTAAAATCTCTAGGTACTGGAATGCTAATTCTTTGTTGGTTACTATATTGATTTTCTATTGCTGTGTAACAAATTACCACCAATTTAGCAACTTAAAACAACAAAAATTTATCTCACAGTTTCTGCAGGTCAGGAGTCCAGCACAACTGGCTAGGACCTCCGCACAGGTTCCCATAGGGCTAAAATCAAGGAGTCAGTGTGATATGTCTTCACTTGCAGGCTGCTTCCAAGCTCCCTCAGGTTGTTGGCAAGAGTTAATTTCTCCGCAGTTGTATGACTGAGGTCCCTGCTTTCTCATTACCCATTGGCCAGGGGCTGTTCTCAGCTACAAGAGCCTTCTCTCAAGTCATATTGCAATGGGATCCACTTCATAGGCCTTCTCCAGAACACGATGGTTGGCTGCTTCAAGTGCAACATAACAGCATCACCTATGGCTTGGAATCTCTTTGACTTCTTCTGTCTCTGACTTCTAGATCCTTTTTGAGAAGGGCTCACCTGATTATGTTATAAATTATCCTACTTGAGATTGGTTGGGCTTCCTGAATCTGAGTATTCATTTTTTCCTTTCACTTATTTTTGGAATTCTATATCATTATCTTCACATATACTTCTCCCTTATTCTGCCTATTTTTTTCCCCTGGAACTCCATTGGGACATAGCTTGGTCTTTCTCATGCTATTTTCATGTCTCTTAAACATTTGTTCGTATTTTCCGTTTCTTTACCTCCCTGTGGTCCATTCTGAGTAATTTCATATGACATAACCCCACCTCAATAATTTTCAGCAGTATCTAAACTGCTTTTTATCCTATCCATGAAATTTCTAATTAAAATTATCATATTTAGAAATTCTATATGCTGCTTTTTTCAAATTGTCCAAGTAATTGTGATTTTTTTTGTACTTCTTTCTTTTGGTATGCTATCTTTCATTAAATATATGTGAATATATTATATTCTGCATTTGATAATGCCAGTATCTACAATTGCTGGAGGGTTGATCCTGTAGTTTCAATTGACTCCCACAAATGATAGCATATTTCCTCAGGATTTTCCTGAGTGTGAGTTCATGTTCCTTGGGAGTTTATTTGTGGGAATTTCTTGAATCCTGATTATAAAATGTGTCCTGGTAGAGATAATTTTGGTTTATGCTTCAACAAGGGATAGATGAGGTGACTACACACCTGAAACTACCTTGGATTAAGTGTTTAGCTTGAGGGTTTTTCTATCATATGTCACATGATGGCCAGCATGTGAAAAAGAATTATTTTTCTTATGTCCCCCCCCCAACCTGTGGTCAAGTTTAAAACACCAAGTGCCAAACTGAATCAATCTACCATGTGCATATGCTTTTTTCTGTCTTCCAACTAAGAGTTTTCTTTTGGGGTTGCCCTTGATGATGAATTTCTAAGACTATTTACCTGTGAAGTTCCCCATTGGGCTTCCTTTATGTAGGCTGTTAAAACTCTCTAGCCCACCAAGGACAGGTACATGCTCAAATGACAAATACTGGCTTTAGAGATCAATCACATTGTTACAATGTCTTTTCACCACAATATATCTACAAGGTCTTCCTTTTCTTATTCATGTGCTTAGTACTTTATTAACTAAGAACTTTTTAAAATAAATTTTTGTCAAGCATTTTTAGGAGTTCTTTAGAGCATTGTCCAGACATCCATTTCTACCTATTGTTGGACAAGTGTCCTTGTTCTTTAGCGCCCAAGGCATTTTTGTGCAAAAGAAAAATGCAACCAGAAAACATTATTTTAATATATAATTTACCGGAATGTAACATTTGGAGGAATAATTCTTCTGGCCGTTTCAAACACAGCACAAGACAAAATATACAGGATTTTGAAGCTTATACAATTTATTACTATATATAACAGCCAATTCTACATATCAATATCATGATTAGTTTATCTCTTCATTATTTTTATACTTGTTTTCATAGTTTCTTGGTTATAGCTATATTTCTTTTGGTACATTCTTAGGATTTCTGTAATCCTACCAGAACCAAGAGTCAAAAAATTCTGTCTTAGACAGCTGACATAGAATTGATATTTTTAATAAATTGATTTTTGTTTGCAACATGGTCCTTTTGCCTTTTCAAAAGGTGAATTGAAAACCAATCCTCTGGGCATCGGGCTGAATTTTCCTTATGGAGTTAGTCTTCTTATGACATTAAAAGCATTTCTAAATTCATATGTTTACTTAAATTTTAGCTTTTTGGTACTTGGCATCTTTCTCTAAAATGATTTACTTTTAAGCTTTTGATGGCCAGCATCACACAGCCAATTGCTCTGTCACCATGATGCATTTATTTGGTCTCTTAGCCTTGTTAAAAATATGTATTACTTATTAGTGTTTTATTATAATTTGTAGGATCATCTAAATGTTTCATCTCCCAAGAGGTGATGGATTGAGTTTACATAGTTACATAGTTAGCTCTCCTCTTTTGGGTACATGGATAATTATTATTAATATATCATTTTAGAACACACTGTGGAAAATGGTTTTACTTGGTCACTGTTGTGAACACTTCAACTGATTAGTCATGACTGTACTGGTAACATTCTAGCACTGTCAAAACCTTTCTAGCTTACTCCTAATTCCCTATATTTAATTCAAAATGAGTGCAAAATTTATGAACAAACATAATAGATTGAAGAAACAAAATATCATTTATAAATATTCTCTTCTACTTATTAAAATCTATTAGAAGTCAAATTTTATTCACTACATTACAGTTTTGCATTACAAATATATTTCATTTACTTTATATTACTATTTTTATTTAAGAGGCCATTATTCACAAATTCAACTAGTTTTAGTGAACCAAAATTCTTCTGCTGCTGCTTTTGCTTCTGGTATTAAATTGTCACCATGTGGCCAGTGGCAGCACCTTTAAGTTATCCTTCAGATAATCTCTGACTCTTTTCCAGAAGGTCAATTATATGCTCCATTATGGTCAGGAGCTCACTGAAATTGTGGGCCTAGATAACAATTGAGCCCAACCTCATTTGAAAACTCGCAGACAGAACATTCTCATGACATTCACTTTTAAAAGATTTTGTTATGTGGGAGCCTTGAAAATGAGCTTCTCTTTCTGGATCCTAAAGAAAATTCTAAATATAATACAATAAGGTAATGATATGAAATTTCTAAATCAAACTATACCTTCATAAAAGTCCAATAAAATTCTCATGAGTATTTTTACAGAATAAGATAAATCATATGGATAGATTATCGATCAATTCTACTAAAAAAAATAAAAGCTAGAGTAATAACCTATCCCAAAATATAAGAAAATATACCAATGGACTATAATAATTAATTTAAGTTGTTATTTGTAAGAAGACAGGTCAATATAACAGAATAGAGAAAACAAAAGCACAATATTTTATTCATGGAAAATTAGTATATGTGATAAAGGCACATTTTATATCACTCTGAGCAAGAATAGGAAAATTTGAAATCTACTTGAAAAAATGAAACTTGCCTCATAATAAATACATTTTAGATATTAAAGACACATATAATACACACACACCAATTTATATAACTACTAGAACAAAATGTAGGAAAATAAATATGCATCTATAAATAACCTCAGCCTAATGTCACCTTTGGGGTACACAGAATAATGCACCCCGCCAAGATGCCTATATTCTGATCCCCAGAACTTGTGAATATGTTATCTTACATCTTATATGGAAAGGAAGTTTGTGGATGTGATTAAGTTAAAGATCTTGAGTTGGGGAAATTATCCTGTGTTTTCTGGTAAGAAAGAGGCAATAGGGTCACAGTCAGAGAAGGTAATATGAGGACAGAAGCAGAGAGGGAGAGGAGATATGAGCACAGAAACACAGAAACAGAACAGAGACAGAAAGACAGAGGAAGATGATTCATTGCTGGTTTTGAAGATGGAGGATTGGTACACGAGCCAAGCAATGCAGTCAGCCTCTAAGAACTAGAGGGCAAGGCAAGAAATTCTCCCCTGGAGCCTCCAGAATGAATGCAGCCCTGCCAATCAATTTCAGACTTTGACCTCTGGAACTATACGAAAATAGATTTGTGCTGATGTAAGCCATTAGAGGTATGGAAATCTGTCACAAAAGCAATAGGAAACTAACACCACCTCACTAATCTAGAAACAGAAACAAGAACTTATATGGGAAAAAATTACAGCAATTTTTAAAAATCCCTTATTTAGAAGATATTTTATACAAATATAACAAGTGACAGAATAAAGTACAGTATTTGCAACATGTATAAGATACACAAGTTAATATACATTTCATCAATAGAGCTTCTTTAAGGTAGAGAAAGAACAGGTAGCCTTGTAATATTTATGCAAAGGATATAAGTAGACTAATTATCAAATAGGAAATACAAATGGGAAGAGATACATAGCTTCAAGAGCAAGCAAAGAAATTATTATTTAAAATGCATTTTTTTTTCATTTCAGAATCAAGCTGTAGAAGTTTGAGCGTTTCGTTCAGTAAGCATTTATGGTTGATTTATTTTTAGCATTTTTTAAAAAATAGAATAGCAGAAGTTTTTATTATTGCACTGTTAAAATTATTTCTTTATGTAGCTTGTACGATGAGATCTTGTTTTTGATTACTTTTCATTTTGCATAGTTCAGTGGCCATCTCTGAGATCAAAAAGTATTTGAATATGAATAAGACAATATAATCATTTCATTTTTATAAGTGGAATCAAACATGCTTAAGACTAAAAATTGTAGGGAGGAAAAGATACTGGTATGAGATAATGTAATCATTTTATTTTAAAGTAATTTTTACATAAATAAGTACATTTGTCTGCTCTTAAAAAATGATCAGAATTGATAAGTGAGAAACAAAAATCCTACTTCCATTTCTTAAATTACTGTTTGACCTTAAGCAAGTCATAAAATTCTGGGTTTTGTGGTCCTTATCTATAAGATAATAAATTTTATTATAAACCAAGTAGAAGAAAGAAATCTTATTTTGGGGTGGGTGGAATTTATAATAGATATAATAGCAAAGAGAGAATCCATAGCATAAAATTATAGGAATGTAAGAGGTAGAAATCAAGATATTTCAAACTCTGACATTTTTATTCTCATTTTTTCCTAGCTACCTCTTAAAGCTTATTCTGCTTTATCATTCCATTGGGGATTATTAAATTTATGTCTCCCACCCTCAGCTTTATCTTATTTCAATACGTCCTTATATTTCGTTGCTTCCAAAAGCTGTTGTGCATCTGTGTAGTCACTTTATTTATTTATTTTTTTTTTGGTGAGGAAGATTGTCCCTGAACTAACATCTGTGCCAATCTTCCTCTATTTTGTATGTAGGATGCCACCACAGCATGGCTTGATGAGCAGTGTGTAGGTCTGTGCCCAGGATCCGAACCCGAGAACCCTGGGGCACCAAAGCAGAACACGCAAACTTAACCACTACACCACTGGGCTGGCCCACATGTAGTTACTTTTAACTACAAAACACTTACATTGAGAAAACTTGTTTTGGGAAAAAATACTTATTAGTTATCTTATACAACAGTTTTCTATCTATCATCTATCTATCTATATAATTTGAAAACAAATCCCAAAAATGCTATTCATAGAGATCTGCACTCCCACGTTCATTGAAGGTTTACTCACAATAGCCAAGATATGGAAATAACCCAAATGTCCATAGACAGATCAATGTGCAAAGAAAACATGAACATATACATACAATGGAATATTTTTCAGCCTTAAAAAAAGGAAATTCTGCCATTTGCAAAACCACGTGGATGAACTTGGAGGACATTATACTAAGTGAAATAAGCCAAACACAGAAGGACAAATACTGCATAATTCCACTTATATGAAGTATCTAAAATAGTCAGACTCTTTGAAACAGAGAATAGAATGGTGCTTGCCAGGGGCTGGGGGGAGGTGGAAATGGGGAGTTGTTGCTTCATGGGTATAAAGTTTCAGTTATGCAAGCTGAATAAGTTCTAGAGATCTGCTGTACAACCTTGTACCTATACTTAAGTACTGTATTGTGCACTTAAATATGTGTTTAGAAGGTTGATTTCATATTAAGTGTTCTTACCACAAAAAAAAAAAAAAAACAACACAGAAAAATAAAGGACATAAGGAAACTTTTGAGAGTGATGAATGTCTATTACATTGATTATGGTGATGGTTTCATGGGTGTATGCATATGTCCAGACTCATTAAATTGTATACCTTAAACATATGCAGGTTTTTATGTATCAGTTATACCTCAAAAAAGCACTAAAAAAAAAGAAGAAAAAACCAATGCCAGTGGCACTGCCATAGAAGACATGCACTAGGTTGCTTTTCTTCGTGTGGGACTGAATTTTAATTGGTCTTTCTGTTTCCCGTAGTTCCAGTTTTGATTTTATTCAAATCATGTAAGCCCTCTGGCTAGTCAATAGTTGGTGTAAATACACAGTCTCAGTAAATATAAAATCTATAATTAATGTTGACACTAGAAATAGCACACTAATATGAAAAGAACTTTCCCCCATATGTAAATGAATCGAAAAAAAAGAAAAAAAAGCACTATCTAATAGTGATTTAAATTTACCTACTACAGCATTGGAAAACGTATAACAAAATGACACAAAAAGATTTGTACCACAAACTGAGCTGATGTGCTTAGAGAAAGAATAGGAAAGTAGCTGATAATATTGGAACATGTAATAAATAATAAGATTTTGTATTTTCAAAGGGCCATGATTCTATAAAAGACATTTTAACTTCAATGTCTCCTTTCTGATTAACTGTCAAAATGCATGAGAAAAAAAAGTATGGTTTTCAAAATTAGATATTTGAGGAAAATTCTCTTTTCATTTTTTTGGTGAATAATTTATGCAGCAAACATATGAAATTGTTGACAAAATTTAGACTATAGTCAAGAAATTTATGTATGTTCCAGAATATTTTAATAAGGAAAAGATGTCCAATTATTCACAGGGCTGTATTCATTTACATAGCTTTCCTCTTTTACACTATTGATGTGATAAATTATGTTAGGAGAATCTTTTTGGTTTCAAAATATCATGAAGTAATTCTTTTTCTTTTTCTTTTTTTCCTGAGGAAGATTCACCCTGAGCTAACAGCTGTGCCAATCTTCCTCTGTTTTGTATGTGGGTCACCACCATATCATGGCTGCCGATGAGTGGTATAGGTCCATGCCCGGGAACCAAACATGGGCTATTGAAGCTGAGCATGCTGAACTTTTAGCCACTAAACCATGCAGCCAGCCCCCTGAGGAAATTTTTATTGAAAGAAAGAGAGAGGAGGAGGAGGTTGGAGAAACAGGAAGGGCTCTTCCTGATTTTGTATAGAACAGTGCTTCGTACGGTTATACAAACATCCGGTATTTATGATCATCACAAACCACATTCTCCTTCTTGTCTTGGTGTTGGTGTCATTTCTGCTGTCAAAGCAGAACACTGCGCCCAGTCACAGGGATGTTATTAAGAAGTAGTGCTCAATGCAAAATGACCAGCAGTTGTCATCTCCAATTTCCCCTTCCCTAGAACAAGAAAAACTACCTTGCTTAAGCTAGGGGGAAATATCTGAAAATTTATCTCCTTTAACATGTACATTCTTCTAGTGTATAGCCCATATCTATGCCAGTTGTTAATATCCCCACCCATACAATCACCATCACTCAAGTAATTAAGCAACAGTTACATCACATTCTGATATATACAAATCAGTGCCACTGTCCTAAAGCAACAAGTCAGTTTAAGTCCAGTTAAAATAATCATATGCATTTATAAAATGGGTGGGCAGTGAGCTATCAATTTATGATAATGGATATGTGTCTACAAAATGCAAATGAAACCATAAAATAAGTCAAGAATGATGCAGTGAATAATCATCATTATTATCCTAAAAGTTGTTTTCCAAGGAGCTAGTACTGTTTGGCCTTACTTAACCATAAAAGATTTTCAAGAGATCAGATGTATCTCTAAGACACATGTCCAGCATCTAAAGAAAATTTTGCATCTGAATCTTCTTTTGTGTGAGTGCAGAAAAGAAGACATTTCTCAGGGTTCTCTTTTAAAAGGGACACACCTTGCTTTCAAGAAAGGTTGTATTTTCAAGAAAAGTTTTATTTCCAGAGCTTCACCTCTAAATGAGAGGCCAGAGAAGCTGGAGACTAAAGAGTCAGAATTTATTGACAACTGAAAACGTGAAGACAAGAAGGGGCCTGGGGCCTGGGGGGGATGAGAGTGAGGTGATCTAGTGGAAAACACTGTATTAGGGTCTTTGTTACCCTCTCTACCACTGACTAGTTGTGTAAACATGGAAACACATGTAGATTTCAAGGGTTGACTTCCTAATCTTTATAGTAAGGCCAGAAATAAGTTGTCTTCATGGAGGAAGAACACAGTCTCTTAATCTCCCTTTCAGTTTTGGGAACTACAGATTTATGAAGCACCTCTGAAATGGGAGTGACACCCCTCCAGAATGCTGTGAAGGAAGAAGCTTTCCATGGAACAGAATATTCTGGTTCTGCTGATAGCTGGTTGGGTGATCTTTGAGAAAGTCAATTCACATTTCTGTGCCTTATTTTCCTCATTTTTCAGAGGAAGATGATATACTAGATCAATCATTTCTAGCTCTTTTATTTTCCAGCCAAGACATTTTTTTATTTTTAACAAAATTATATATTTTAAGTTCCAGCACTTAAAATTGTAAAAGTAAAGTTGGTCTGTGAAACTGGGAGTTAAAAACTGGAAGTCCAGGACTCAACCCTCCATATGAAGCTGCATAATCCCAACAGATAACTCAGATCAAACAGTGTATAATTCCACCATTATCAAAGCTGTTTGCATCCGGTTTTATTTATTTATTTGTTTATTTATTTTGTGAGGAAGACTAGCCCTTAACTAACATCCGTTACCAATCCTCCTCTTTTTTGCTGAGGAAGATTGGCCTTGGGCTAACATCTGTGCCCATCTTCCTCTACTTTATATGGGACAGCACCACAACATGGCTTGACAAGCAATGTGTCGGTCTGTGCCCGGGATCCAAACCTGCAAACCCTGAGCCACTGAAGCAGAGTGTGCGAACTTAACCACTAGGCCACCAGCCGGGCCCCATCATCCAGCTTTATTTTTAGAATGCAAAATCAGATAAACCTATATTAAGGTCGGGTTTTCTAAATGAAACTTTTATAAGAAACAGCACAGTGCCTATTCCAATCCACCTGGGAGAAATTACCAAAAAACCACCTGTTCTGTCCCAGAAAACTTTTACCTTCTACCTAGGGAGTGTTTAGGTAGAAGGACACAACTCTTTTCTTTCCCAGGAAGAGTGGCATCTTCTCCTCCTGGATAAACTTTTCCTCAAGCAATTTATGACCATCTACTCTGCCCAGCAGGTCAGGGCTCAAATGAAAAAGTCCTTAAGGGAGATGCTAGCAATTTAATGAGACAATTAGTTGTGGCTCTGAGGTTAAGTGTTTTTGAAAATTTCAAGTTATTTCCAAGGGAAAATGTTTCTGACTGTGGCTTTGGTTACCACTCCCACTATCAACCTAAATCCTAATCTCACTCTCTAACGGATGACACCCCAACTCTTGGCAAACCTTTTTCCTCTCCCTGGAACCTTTGCTTTGGTTCCCTGCAGTCTACAACTAGAAGGATCCAGAAATTAAGAATTTGGCTATAATTTTTCAAAAACAGTCTGGTGACCATCATTAGTTACAATTGAAAATTGATTATGTCATAAACTAGAAACATTAATTCAGAGATTAAACAAGTATTTAGAGAGATATGTAAGATACAAACTTTAGAGAAATGTGTCTAGCATGTAATAAACATTAAACCAGAGGTGTAAAATCAGGCCCTGGATTTGTAAGAGAATTTTAGTGAATATAACATTTAGAGATCACTGTAGAAGAATAGAAAGAAAGATTGTTTTATGCCTATATGTGTACTTGTGTAATAAAGTATAAGTTGGCGATATATTTATGTATCATTTATTTACTTATTAGTTGAGTATTTGATGAGTCGGTCACTAAGAGGAAAGAAAAGATATAATCGATGCTAAAACACACTGACTTGGCTGAATTTTCTTAGAGAAAGTTCA
Source organism: Tapirus indicus (assembly GCA_031878705.1). Taxonomy (NCBI): domain Eukaryota; kingdom Metazoa; phylum Chordata; class Mammalia; order Perissodactyla; family Tapiridae; genus Tapirus; species Tapirus indicus. The sequence goes on along the minus strand of CM062939.1, from coordinate 22,393,119 downwards.
GATTAAGTAGAAGATAAAATGTTAGCAGCAAGTTAACACAGTTATACTTCAGAGGTTGACCTTTTTGATAATGTCTGCTTAAGCAATATAATGTCATTTTATTCTGGAAAAGAACTCATTTTTATATCTCCTGAAGCTTCAATCTATATGTGTTCTAAAACTTTATATGTCAGGGAAAGAGGTATAATCCTCATGGATGATCTTAGTTTAACAACGAAGTAGCTCTCTAGCATCAAACTGCATACAAGAATTATTTTAAACTTAAACATACTCTTGGAAGAAAAAGTATCAGGAAATTTGTAAAGTAAAAGGAAATGAGTTTTAAAAACAAACTTCTAAGTAAATAATGATGGTCTATGCATAGATTTACTCGAAGAAGAAAAATATTCTAATTGTTCAGTGTTATAATCATTTACTTTATGGAATACTTTACTTGTTCTCTTAGAGGTTTCAGAGTTTTCCACTCAATTTCACCTTTACCTTTATATTTCTAAATACGCCTACATAAAATCCAAGCTTGACTGGATTGAGAAAGCTACAAATGAAACTGTCTAAGTAATGTGCAATATTGGCCCTTAGTTGTTGATTGAATTAAACAGTCTCTATCCAACACTATGCAGAATATTATGTAATCTGACATAAATTTGGGGGTTTGTATATTAAATGAAGAGATGAAATATTTGTTTTTGTTTTTGAATGATGCTTTACTTTGGGGGTTAACAGATTTCTACTTACGAATATCCGTCCTTGTTCGGAATCAAAATTTAAAGCACATGTGTACACAAGAGATTGACGATTTATCACTAAAGAATGTTTTCCTTATCCTTGCTTGAGCTTAGAAGCATTATATTATGCATCATGGAAACACTAAGATTTGAGGTGTCCATACTAAATATGTTTGTATTTGTAAATTATCCTGAATCTGAGAACATGTCTTACTAGTCAGCATAACCATACCACATATTCTTTGTGATAATTATCAAACAGATAGAAATGGTAATTAAACGAATTTGAGCCTTACTACTCCAACTTAGGAAAAAATAAGATGAAGGCTATAAAAAACAAGTAACAATGGGATATGCTTGCGGAAGTTATATTTTCTATGATGGTCAGATGGAAGAGTAGTTAGTATATGAAAGGAGCTACTCAAAATGTGGTCCACGGACTGATGCTTTTCTCCAACTTTTTGTTAGTCCTGATGAGGTAAGTAGATATTTGAGAGTAATGTACTCTCTTGCTAGATAACCATCTAACCACATAAAACTTGGGAGTTTTATTGCTATAAGTAATATGAGAGAATGGATTTGTGGATAGAAATAGCAGACTTTGCTATGCTTGGCAAGTAGGAGAGATCTGGGTATTTTCCTTAGCTGAGTGGATGTCCAAGAGTAAAAGTTGACATTTGCAAGATAGAATCCTGCACAACACGTGAAATAAACATGCATGGAAATCAGCTAATCACTTTATATTTGTAAGAATTCTTCCAGTATACTTCTTAACAAGTTTCTTGTAAAGATTTTTTTAAGAAGTGTTTCAAGAAATATTTTTTAAAGAACTGAGTTAATATAATATTTTAATTTTTTTAATGTTACTTATGTTGAAATGTACTTAGTGATATTAATGTCTTTCCATAAGTCATTAAATTACCTACATAATTTCTATCTGTTGGTTAGGGACAGCCCTGTGTACCAGTGCAAGGGATAGAACTGGAATTACTGATAATCTTATGAGGACTATGAGTGTCTTAAGCAATACTGAGAATCAAAAAATATTCAGTCCAAGGCCCACTTATTTCATTATTGATAAGCTAACTATATGATCAACATTTGAGTCAGAATTCAAATGAAGTTTGTTCAATTTATTTCTTCCTCTTGAGGAACATATAATTTGTTTACCTGACACTTCCCCTTGGAGAAGAAATGTACTCCAATGAGTAAGAAAAGTCTTTGGATAGTTTCATTAAGAGAATTTGGGAGGAATATTTTAAAATAGTCTCGTACATCATAATTAGTATAAAATAATTTTCAGCCAGTAGCATAGAAACACATGCCCTAAATATTGGGCTTTGGTTACTTGACGGCAATTAATGTGGTCCTCACCATGATATACATGTTACAGTATATAGTATTACTTATTCAAGAAAGTGATGATAATCAGCTAGGAAGTCACAAATATTGAGTTAGTTGAAGAATAGATTTCCAAGTGCCAAAAACAAAACCTTATTTTTTCTGATTTGAATAAAAATGTAATTGATTGCTTATTGTCTTTATCTCTCATAGCATATCTAAAAGTTTAGCTTCCACCCATTCAAATAAAATATGAAATCTTGGGAAATAAGACACATTGTCCTTATATTTTAGTCTTACAATCCCAGAGGAATTAAGGCTGTAACACTGATGTAGGTTAAATTAATTTACGTAAATACACATGCACAGACAGATATATATACGTATATACCCATATATTTTCCCTTCATGAATAACATCCTAGGTCTAATTGTCTTAGTTCTCCTAATGACAAAGCAACTTCTAGTTTTCTTATAAAATTATAAACGTGAATGGTATCTATCACTGCATAGTACACTTTTATTCTACAGCTTTTTAATTCTTTTCTCCATTCAATATGTTCATCAATAACCTACAGACCTTTAAATCTAAAGGCATATTAGGGAGCATTCAGTGACAGAATGTCAAAGGCAATGATTAAATGACCATTTCCTTATTAGAAAGCAGAGCACATATATGTGACTGTATAGGTACATGCCTTTTTCATACCACATAAGAAGTAGGATAATAGATGTTTAGAAGAAAGCTTGATGAAATGTAAAATGAAAAAAACAGACGAAGAAAAATTAAAAGCATCCCACTGGATTAGTATTTCCTTCATTCTCAATATTTAATAGGATATTTTTATCCTTAAATATTAAATCTACAGCGAAAGAAAGCAAGCAAGAAAAAGAAAATAAAGGAAAATAGTATAGATTATAATAGAATAGAGTAGAGCAGAATAGAATACAAGAATAAAAATGACCATCTGTTGAAGATTGCTTAATTTGATACAGAGGTGTCAAAACAGTGACCAGTTCAGCTAATTTTGGAAGCAGGGCAAAATCTTATTGTTGCTGTTGTTGAATTAAACATTATCTCTGAAAGGCGGATCAATATTTATACTGAAGATTACAAAATAAATGTATCCATGATATTTTTATAATGTCCTTTTAACTGTCCTTTGGCATTTGAGTCATTTTATCAGCCATTTCAGGCTGCCATTACTTTGTCCGTTTATAAGCTTTTTTAATTTGAAAAATGGAATCTCAAATGTATTGGTCCATCATGAGTCACTTGGGAATGGGAAACCAATTTGCTAATAACATAAAATCTATTAAGAATAGATTTTAAAGTAACTTATAGCAGCTCACTTCCTTCTTTATTGGGGTTATGGAGACATATTAGCTTTATTTTCTTAACATTGTATATAAATACTCCCTGAAAAATTCCAAAGCTACTTCATTTTCTAAAAATTGTTGGTGTTTCTTTGGGTAACCTAAGATGGTGACTTAACGTGGTACAGACCAGTACTTCTAAAACACAGGCCCTGATGGAGTACCATAATAACAACACATTGCTATCAAAAAGTGGACCCTCACATGCCATCCTGGACACTCTGGAAACCTTCTTTAGTGAGATTTCACGTGATCACATTCCCTGAACTCCTTTGCAAAGAATCATCGATATCAGCATACATTTTGTTCAGTCAAAGTGGGCTTTCCTTCACCCTGTATTGAACTTGTGCAGGACAGGTTCAATATAGAAAACTTGGAAAATACAAAAAAAAAATAATATTAAGCAAAACATCACTCAGAGGTGTCCATTATCAACATTTTTGCATGTTTCCTTTCAGCCTACACATGAATATACATATGAACTGGAATACTAAAATATATATGCTACTTTACATTCTAATTTATAAACTATTCTTGCACTTAATTTATATAATATATTGAGCTTCAGAAGTCAGTTAGATCTTAGTGTAAGTTGCTTTATCACATTTACTCTGAGTAATTTTTGGAGGGGTGTTGAGGAAGAGCCTAGAAGATCCTAACAGCCTGAGGCAAGTGGAAGAAGCACCACTACCTGAAGAACAGAAGTTTTTTTTTTTTTTTTTTTTTTTTGGTGAGGAAGACCAGCCCTGAGCTAACATCCGTTGCTAATCCTCCTCTTTTTGCTGAGGAAGACTGGCCCTGGGCTAACATCTGTGCCCATCTTCCTCCACTTTATATGGGACGCCGCCACGGCATGGCTGACAGTCAGTGCGTCGGCGGGCGCCCGGGATCCGAACCCGCGAACCCCGGGCTGCCAAGCGCGGACTAAACCGCTGCGCCACCGGGCCGGCCCCAAGAACAGAAGTTTTAAAGAGGGAAAAAAGCTTCCTATTTCATAAACTTTTATATACCTGACATTTGCTGAGTAAGAGAAATATAGATCAATGTTATTAGAAGACTTTTGTGCATGTGGGAAACTCAGTTAAGACAATAAACTTCCATCTTTGCAAACACTACATAATACCTTTCCTGTGTTGATGGAGCTCAATATATAAACTGAACACAAAAATGAATAGGTATATTCCCTTCTTGACAAAAGAGGCTAATGGAACTTACCCAGCTAAAACTTTTCACATTAAACTGAAATTATACCCCTAAATCTTGGAGGTAGTGAAAGCCGGGCATACCTCTTCTATGTTAAGCCACTGCAAAAATATTGGCCAAAGCAAAGATTTATAAGGTGTCATTGAAAGCATTCACTCTAACAATAAAGAAGACAGCAGGATGGTGAAATGATGGTTGAGGTTCAGAATAAATCACATGACACTGTAATAATTTCATAGCAGTTAGATCTTCCTTACCACACGGCATCTGGCATCCTATCACATTGTATTTTAAGGGAATAATTGTTCTTCCTTGGTATAACGGTTCAGTGTTCAGAGATTGAAGTTATAAAGAAATGCTAAGAAAAATTTCACTAGCTAAAAAGCAAAGAGTCAGGGAGGTAAAGGCACTTTTAAGTTTTAGAGAAAACTGTGATTTTGTCAGCATACTCTTCAAAAGGAAAAAGAAGAGTAAACAGATTATGAGGAAGATGATTTTTTGCTATGAAAAACTGAGAATTGTATAAAACAAGGATTCCCAAGAGTAAACAGGCAGATATTGCTGATCAAAGCTTGTTTGGTTAAAATTATCATGGAATTTTCTTTCAATTATTATTAGTTTTCATTTTCAGACGGGAAAATAAAACTAACCATGATGATCAAAATCCCTTTCTCTGCACATGGATATGCTTCTAGTTATCAATTTTCTCATTCTAACCCACTAGTCTTCATTGCCCCTCAGTGTCAGTGGTCTCAAAACTTCATGGAAAGAGAAGATAATTTAAAAGAAAAGCATTAAAAAATGATTATGAGTCTTTCCTCTAGACTCAAGGACGTTGGTATTTGATCTTCGACCAATTCTTCTTGCATCGATGTATTGGATTCAATAGTTTGCCCCCAAAATTCATGTCCACCTTGAACATCAAAATGTGACTTTATTTGAAATAAGGATCTTTGCAGCTATGGTTAGTCAAGGATTGTGGGATGAAATCACCCTGGATTTGGGGTGGGCCCTAAATCTGATGACTGCTCTCTCTATAAGAAAAGAAGAAATGGACACAGAAAGAAGACAAAGTGAAGATGGAGGCACAGATTGGAGTGATGTGTCTACAAGCCAAGGGACACCAAGGATGCCAACAGGCATGCAATAGAGTCTCCCTCAGAGCCTTCAGGAGAAACCAACCTTGCCAGCATTCTGATTTCCAAATTTTGGCCTCTAGAACCGAGGTGATAAATTTCTGGTTTTTTAAGTCACCCAGTTTGTGGTTCTTTCATATGGCAGCCCTAGGAATCTAGTAGAGTCATTAGCTCAAGGAATTGTTAGGAAGTTACCCATCCCTGAAACATGATAAATAAAAATCCAGCCAGTAGCGTGCACTGAGCCATGTACCTGTAACTAATTTGCAAGGTTTTTATAGAGTAATTAATGACTGGTATCAATGGGAAGCAGCTGATCTGAAGAATGGGGTCTAGTCACATGCATCTGAGTGCGTCACATGGTTAGTTAAGTAGGAAAGATGATGGAGTCCCAGACTTTATGACTCCACCCCGGGGGTTAAGGTATCTACATACACTTAACTTTTTATCATATCTGGTCCAAGCGTAGAAAAGCTGGAGCTGCCCCTAAAAGTCAGGGGCTTCTGTATTGATGCTTCTGTGCATGCTGTGTGCTTTTTGTCTGTATTCTTTCCTAAAGCTAAGTAATCTTGGTGTTGCTTAAAGCCTATTGTGTCTTGTGAGTGTGATTTTCAATCTGAACCCAGAAACAAATTGCTTGTAGAGTAGACTGAGCATTGCATGACTTTCTCTATATAAATAAATACATCTATATCTATACACACATCCATCTATCTAGCTAGCTAGGTAGCTAGCTAGATATACCATATTACACAGTAATTTACTCATATTTCAAAGACTTATTAATCATCTATTGTGTCAAGAGTAATGCCATGCCCCAAACAAATAAAACATAGTCTCTGTCTTTAAAGAACATAGGAATTCTTATGGAGGGATAATCATGTAAACAATACCTAACATAAAGTCATTTAGGTATTAGAGATATGTACACACTGTATAAGTAAAATGAGAATTATAGGAATTATTTAGGTTTCTTTGAAGTACAAGACAGACTTGCAATCAAGTAACTTCTCTGTATTTATTTTATTAAAATAGATTATTACATTCAAATTTGTATAGTATATTTAATAAAAAATTTGATTTAGCTACTTTTTTTATATGTAGAGTTTACTACGACTTTTTAAGGGTGATTCCTGGGTTCATATCTGTTTCACACTTTAAGGAATTTACAGTCGTTTTTCTAAGTCTAGGCTTTAATTAAGAAATAAAGCATAATCATCCTTATTGGTACAGGAGTATTATCCAGAATTGCTGAAATCTGCATTTACTCTAATAACACCTTACATTTGTATGCTTTTTAATTAGCAAACAATGTAGATTAAAACTTACAAATAGCTAACAATACTGATATAGGTTTATAGAAATAAGTTCATGGCTGAAAAATTATTTAGATAAGTGATATAATCTACAGGGTCATCTGTAGATAAATAGAGCAGTCCCTGATTACTCTTTAGTCCCCCTGCTATGATTACTTTGTTCTATAGACCCGAAAATAGAGTAAAAGACACCATAACTTTTGGATCATGGAAGCAATGTGCAGTATTATTCTTACTATTGCTAATTATTCTGAAAAATAATTCAGAATTAGACATAAAGTAATGAGCAGATTCAACAAAAATAACTCATATATGCAATTTCAATGAAGAGTAATAAAAATACACATTGAAGGTTTTTTGCCTTTGGTGGTATTTTTAACTTAGGAGTAATTCTGATCAAAGGAATGATTCAAAGACATCTACTGTAACAACTTTGATTCAGAATTATACTGGAGGTCCTAGCCAGTGCAATAAGAAAAGAAAAATAAATTAAAATCCAAGTATTGAAAAGGAGAACATATGTCTGTCATTACTCATAGACATATGAGTATAGAATATACAAAGCCTGCATAGAATATACAAAGCTATCTACAGATAATTCAAATAAATGTGTATTTGGGAAGATCATTATATTTGAGATCAATATAAAAAATTAACTGTATTTCTAAATATCACCAATTCTTCTAATTCTGTTTAATTATAATACAGGAAGTTTTTTTTTTCTCTTGCCTAAATTCAACCTCTCTACCTCTCCAGGATGGGAAGTGCCCTGGGACCTGTTTTCCCTCACCAATGCCTCACATTAGGAAGCAGGATTTCCAGACATTTCAAAGTACTGCCCAAATTACATGATCCCAAAAGAGGAGAATGAGGGAGCATGGTTATCTCAGGACCCTAGCCCTAGACACTCACTTTGGGTGACTTGGGTGACCAATTTTAAACAAACACAGCTAGCCACTCCTTTTCTGGTTTCCCAGAGCAGGGGCTGTGATATTCTCCCTCCTTGGCACTCAGACCTGCATCCTCTGGCCTCAGGCTCAAATAGTCCTCATCTGTAATTCAAACACTTTAAAAAAACCCATCAGGAGACAGAAAAGGAAAAACAGAAAAGGCTTTGTGTTTCAGTATATATATGTCTGCACCTCTAGTTTGCTGGGCTCCTTGTACCCAGGGTAGAATGCAGCTGGTAAGTGTTTAAGTGTTGGGCCTTCTAATACTGTACTAGATCCTTTCATCTGCTGCCTAAATCAACATATCAAAATCTCCTCCAGGGACACCTTTGGCCTGGGGCTCTGCAGCTCTAAATGTACTTCCCTTCCTTGAGTATAACGAGAGCACTGAAGATGGTCTTCCAACAATAGACATAGTTTTGCATTGATAAATGCATGCTTAAAAGAGAAAATGCTTTCTCAACTATAAATGCCCTTGAAATTCTATGAACTATTTGAGCCCTTATCTCTCCGACGACCTAATAAGTTAATGATAATAATCAACATTTTCTGAATTAAAGAATCATTAATACTCTGCTGATTATAATGTGCTAAACACTCTGAAATATCCCCTTGGGTACCATTTACAACAATCTTATGAGACATTTAGTATTATTACCAACATCATAAAAATGGAATGTGAGGCATAGAAAGAATAAATACATGACTCACATTTCCTTCAGCCATTCTTTGAATGTTTATTGAGCTTCTACTCTTTGCCGGACGTAGTATTTGGTGTCAGGAATACAGACTTGAGCAATCAGATCCGGTGTAGCTTTTAGATCTAACATGTGGCAGTGCAGGGTTTGAACCCAGGTAGTCATCTTGTTCAATACTAGCTCCTAGCTTCTGGACTGTATTGTCTGTACTGCTACATCCCTGATCCCATGTTATAAGATATAAAAAATATGTAGTCAGGACAGAGCTCTGGTGATCACATAATTGCTTTAATCAACAAAGAAAAATTCTTCCACAGAGGGATTCCACAGCCACTGACCACTGTGGGTGGATATATACTTAGATTATCTGAGTTCATGTCTACTTCTGCTAACAATGAGACATGTAATTGGACAAGTTATTCAATCTTTTAGACTCTATTTTAGTTTTTTTGAGAAAAGGGTTGTAGCAGAACTTACTCTGCCTAGTGTTAATTTTATTCCTTTCAGAAGCAAAGTTTATTGATATGGTTACATAAATGCATACATAGGTCAAACCTCAAAAACAAACAAAAAAATTACCTCATGCTGATTTAAAATAAAGAATAAAAAATTTTAAAAATCTACAAGAATAAGTTTTTAGGCAGAATTAAAAATTTTGTATGATTTTAAAAGTTTATTTGTACAAAGCTGAAATCATTTTGAAGAATAATGCTGATGAGAAATTCTTATATTTTTAAAGCATATTTTACAGATTTTTTGTGTTAATAGAAAGAGGAGCAGGGCCTATCAGTTCATTTTTGAGACATAAAAATTCAGTTACTGATAATTCATTAGGAACCAAGCTTTGGTTAAATGGAGCCATCCGTCGTTAATAGCCTGTAGTGCAATAAGGCTCCCTCTGAACAGGCAATGATTGCAGTACTTAGCACTTCTGGAGAACGAAAGTATAGAGATTGTAATCATTCTAAAAATTATTTCATAAGTGTCACACTCTTAATTACAGTTCAAAGAATTAGCATCTGGTTGAAGTTATAGGTGTAGCTTTGAGGAATTGGTATTACAGGAAATGCATTTAAAGAACCTTTAATCACAACATAAAATGTTCTCTGCCTAGCTTTGGGTACCCTGGTGTAAGAAGCCTAATCTGGTGTTTACTAAAAGTGCCAAAGTATAGAAATCAATCGATACTGTATTTTCTTCAATGGAACAAGGAAAACAGGATCACTTTACATTTTAGATATTATAATTCCTATAATGTTTAGTTTCCAAAAGAAGCTAAAATTGAGGAACTTTTAATGAATTTTTAAGTTTCATTAACATTAAAGGTGTTACGCAAATATAATGGTTTGGTCTGATTTATAATCAATGTGTAAATGAGATATGAAATTACCAAGGCAAATTAAATGACATTAACTAGTTTTTAACATAGACGATGTGAGGTAAAAGTGTTGATGAAGAGACTTTGTGAAAACCACTTCACTCAGGCTAATCCATTGACAAGGTGGCATTTTAAGGCTTATTCTGAAGGCACTGGGATTATCTTGAATTTTTGATTTGCAAGTTAGTGTTTGAAAAAAGCAATAGAGAGAAGGTGCATAAACAGAGTCACATATGTTATTTAATCTATAAAAATGCAGCATTTAAAATCAGTGACAAGATATCATTTTTTCCTGAAGTGATGTTGAAACAATAGGCTAACATTTGGGAGAAAAATATAGGTAGATTAAAATGTAAAAGCAAACATTTACTCATAAAAATAAGGAACAAAAGAGAAATTCTGTGATCTTGGATTGGAAGAATTGACACATTACAATGTCCATACTTCCTAAAGCAATCTATAGATTCAATTCAATCCTATCAAAGTTCCAACAACATTTTTCACAGAAATAGAACAAAGAATCCTAAAATTTATATGGAACAACAAAAGACCCTGAATAGCTAGGGGAATACTGAGAAAAAAGAATAAAACTTGAGGAATCACACTCCCTGATTGCAAAATATACTACAAAGCTATAATAAACAAAACAGCATGGTACTGGCACAATAACAGACACACATATCAATGGAATAGAATTGAGAGCCCAGAAATGAGCCCACACACCTACGGACAGCTAATTTTCAACAAGGGAGCCAAGAGCATACAATGGAGAAAGGAAAGTCTCTTCAATAAATGGTGTTGGGAAAACTAGACAGCCACATAGAAAAAATGAAAGTAGACCATTATCTGACACCACGCACAAAAATTAACTCAAAGTAGATTAAAGACTTGAATGTCAGACCTAAAACCATGAAACTTTTAGAAGAAATCGTAGGGAGTACACTCTTTGACATCTGTCTTATCAACATATTTTCAAGTACCATGTCTGACTGGGCAAGGGAAACAATAGAAAAAATAAACAAATGGGACTACATCAAACTAAAAAGCCTTTGCACAGCAAAGGAAACCATTAACAAAATGAAAAGACACCCTAACAATTGGGAGAAGATATATGCAAACCATATATCTGATAAGGGGTTAATCTCCAAAATCGATAAAGAGCTCATACATCACAACAACAAAAAAACTAACAACCCAATTAAAAAATGAGTAAAAGACCTGAACAGACATTTACCCAAAGAAGATATACAGATGGACAACAGGCACATGAAAAGATGCTCAACATCATTAACTGTCAGGGAAATGCAAATCAAAACTACAATGAGATATCACCTCCTGCCGGTCAGAATGGCCATAATTAACAAGACAGAGAACAGCAAGTGTTGGAGAGAATGTGGAGAGAAGGGAACTCTCAAACACTGCTGGTGGGAGTTCAGACTGGTGCAGCCACTATAGAAAACAGTATGGGGATTCCTCAAAAATTAAGAATAGAACTACCATACGATCCAGCAATTCCACTGCTGGGTGTTCATCCAAAGAACACGAAAACACCAATATGTAAATATACATGCATGTGTGTTCACTGCAGCATTGTTTACAATGCCCAAGACTTGGAAGCAGCCTAAGTGCCCATCAAGGGACGAATGGATAAAGAAGATGTGGTATGTATACACAATGGAGTACTACTCAGCCATAAGAAATGATGAAATCCAGCCATTTGTGACAACATGGATGGAGGTTGAGGGTATTATGCTAAGCAAAATAAGTCAAAGGGAGAAGGTCACAAAGTTTATTATGTCACTCATAAGTAGAAGATAAAAATAACAGCCAACAAACACATAGAGACAGAGACTGGATTGGTGGTTGCCAGAGGGGAAGAGGGGAGGGAGGAGGGCGAAAGGGATGATTAGGCACGTGTGTGTGGTGATGGATTGTAATTAGTATTTGGGTGGTGAACACGATGTAATCTATGCAGAAATAGAAGTGTAATGATGTACACCTGAAATTTATACAATGTTATAAACCAATATTACTGCAATAAAATTTTTAAAAATAAAAAGAGTGAAAAAATGTGTGATTTTTTAAAAAGGTGTAATATTTTTTTAAATTAAAAATGACACTAACTTTGGAATCAATAAAAAAATGGACACATCGGACTCCATCACCGATAACTTCTGCATGATAAGAATAACAAAAAATGTAAATAGGGTATATATAATCTTACCGAATTTAGAAACATTAACACACATGTATAATCAAAGTATTAATCTATATGAAGAGCTTTTTGTTGTCTTCAAACAATATGGACAAAATAAATAGTATCACCAAGGAACAAATGTAAACAGTGAATAAACAATTAATGAGATTGAAACCAATATTAAATTATAGACATGTTAAAACTACAATAAAAATGAATTTTTATAAGTAATATTGAAAATTGAAAAATGATTGGATATCGAGAAGGGTGTGATGAAATGGGACTGCTGGTTGGAAAACAATTCATACAACAATTTCAATCATTAACAATGGATAGTTCTACAGTATAAAGAAAAAAACAGTCATCTGAGCAGAGATTTACGTAAAATAGGTTAAAATGTATTTTTCAATAAGTACTATTTGACAAGTTTAAAACATCCAAGATAGCATTTAGATTAAACTTATGATTGTACATTTATATTACCTAATAATATGAAGTCTTTAAAAGTCTCATTCTTTATGATAATAACTATGAATATACGTTAATATACATAGGAAGGGGGGAAAGCTGTTTATACTGAAAAGATGGACAGAAAAGAGATTAAAGAGAGTTATCCATGGGTAATGTGATTACAGGTGAATTTTACTTCAACGTTCACCTTTTATTTCATTCTACAAGTTTATTTAAGTGGGCATATATAATTTACATAGTTTTCATTTTATTATTACTTTTCATAGAGTAATACGTTTTCAACTAAACAAAAAGGTTCAAAAGTTGGCACAACTTATCATCTACCCCAACACAGGTGCCTCTCCAAAGGTAACCATGTCCTAAGTTTGGTATTATTTTTCCTGGTATTTCCATTCATTCGCCTACATGCAATTTTGTCCAATAATTATATGTATAATATATATTTTATTTTTAATTTATGTTACTGACATTTCTGGCATGTCATTTACAAGTTATTTTAATAATTTATTTGTTAAGCATCTCTTAGATATTAGGCCTTATACTTCATGAAAGAAAACCTGAAGTGAAAAAGAAAATACAGAAAAAAAAAATTCCTGTCCTGCGTGCCTTAATTCTTAATGAACCGGAAACATGCACTGAAAAGTTAAAAATTACATATAGAGCGTGGCAGGTAGTGTTAAATGCCATAGAAAAAGGAATAGCAAACTGCTTCTCTCTCCCGGTGGCTAAATTGACAGAAAAGGAAGTCCCGCCATTTCTCTTGAACCCTCTTTAATTAGATGGTTGATCATAAAGCTGTACTGACCTCACCCTTGTTGAAGTCACAGTTTACATCTTTGTTAAATCTAAAGCCAATATTTAGTTAGCTTACTTGATCCAATATTAACATCTGACATAGTTTTTCATTCCCTTTTTCTTGAAAGATGCACGCGTGTGTGCACATGTGTGTGTGTCCATGTATAAATGCCGAGAGGGAAAGAGAGAGAGTTAGGGGACACTACATACTCTTCTTAACTCATGGACATTCCTTTATCTTTCTTGTTTGTATTTTATCCTTATCTTTTTGGGCTTCAATTGTTGGAATGGTGCAGGACTCAGCTCTTGGAACTCTTCTACTTTAGATATACTCCTGTCCTGTATGATGTATTTTTTCAGAGTCATAGCTTTAAACATCATCAGCATAGCGAAAATTTCCAAATTATATTTTCAGTCTGAACTCTAAACTCTCCTGAAGTCCAGCCTGGATCTGCAATTACCTATTTGGCATCATCATTTAGATGCATAATAGGCATCTCAAAATTAGCTTGTCCACGTATATATTCTTACCAAGCCCAGGTTCCCACAATCTACTCATCCAACACCTTATGCTAACCGATTACATGTGCAGTCACATCTGCATTGTCCCTTCTTAAAGCAGCCACAGGGAACTTTGAAATTCTTGTCAGTTCACATTACTCTTTTAGTCAATACATTCCTTTCAATTGCTGTAAAGATTTACTTGACACATCACCCACCTCCTTTTGACCTCACCTTTTATACTTTGCTACTGGTTTATCCACATCAGCCATGCTGAGCTTCTTGATGCTCTTGAAACCCATCAAGTATGCTTCAGCCCTGGACATTTTCACTAACCACTCTGTAATCTGGAGTCACTCTTCCTCCAGATGGCCACACAAGTTACTTCCCCCTTTCTTTCAGGTTTCTGCTCAAAAATCATTTGACAGTGAAGACTTGTCTTACCCCTATATTTAAGAGACTGCTCACACAAGTGCATGCACATGCATATCTGTGCACACACATGTGCACACACACAGACACACAAAACCCAATACTGCATACCCTAACCCTTCAGTTGCTATTCCTTTTTCTATAGGACTTGACACTGTCTCAGAGACTGTGGATATTAATATTTTTAAATACAGATCATGGAGTACTAATCAAAGTATTTAGATAAAAAATTGTGAACCTAAAAGGTAAATGTCTGGAATAAACAAAAATATGTAAAATGGATACAAATGGAGCTTCCATAAATGAGAAAAAACATATAATTGTTGATATAACACATTCAGTAAACAAATAAACCAAAGGTTGCACACAGCTAAAAAGAGAGTGAGTACAATGGAAGATACAGCTGAAGAAATTAGACAGAATTCTTTACAGAATGACATACACAGGTCAGAGAAAATATTAATGAGAAGACTGAGCAAAATCACCTGAGCATTCCCCTCAGATGGACTAACATTTTGACAGGTTTCTTCCTGACTGTAGGCTCTTGACCTCCCTTTTCTTAAAGAATTTACCTTGGAAAACTTGTGATTGCAAATTCTTTCTCTGCTCTTCTGATGTGTAAGTTTCTCCCAGCCTCTTGTCAGTTTTTCAACCCAAGACTGTCTTTCTCAAAGACCTGGGAGCCATCCCTTTGAAATGTCATCATCAGGAAAGACAGGGCCCTTGTTTCCCAGTCTCTGTGGGAGGTAAGGAGCCTAGTGTCAAAAAGCATCAATTAGAAAATGCTGATGGCCTCGTCACAATGACCAACCTCCCCCCAAACTTCTTTCCTTAGTTCACCTCAGCATTTAAAAATCCTCCTGCTTTTTGTTTCAGTGGAGTTGAGGTTAACCTCTCTCCCCTATTACAATAGTCCAGAATAAAGTCTTCCTTCCTTGTTTAACTTCTTCCAGTGCAATTTTTCTCCAACAAAATATGAAGCTATAATGAGAACGTCTAAAACATGTGTAATTTAGAGTCCCATTTTAAAAAAGAAAATGAATAAAGAGAATGGAGACAAGGCAGGATTTCAGGAGATAATGATTAAAAAATTTCGTGATCAAATAAAAGTCATTAATTGACAGACTCAGGAAGCACACTTCCCAAGCATGTAAAAATAAAGAAAAAGAAAAATTACACTTATATTATTCCGATTATATGATTTCAAAATATTTGTCACTGGAGATATTTGGTTTAGGCAAAAATTAATATGAGTCTTATAGATTACCTGTATAACAGTCATAACTTTTCTAAATGCCGTTCATAAAACATATAGTTTTAAAGAAATTTATTTTTATGATAAAAAATACGTTTATGAAGTACATTTCAATAAGCAATGGATACTTCATTTTTTTCTTTTTATTCTTATAGTTTATTTATTGAAATCTCCAAATAATTTTAATTTTCTCCTTGGAAAATATGGTTGTTGAAAATTTTATTGCCAAATCATTACACTAACATTTTTTTCACCCATATGTTTTGGTGATTTCTTTACTGGACACCTGTGTTGAGAATTGCTGGCAGAAACAAATGGCCACTGATGCTAGAGCTTCATAATCAACTTGGGTAACTCTGCTTGGTTATTTGTATGTTTATTTGTTGGAAATGGTCACCTTCCATATTATATTATTTACACCATATTCCATGTAAAATACTGAGTAATATCATTAGTACTAAACTCTAAGGTATCTTTTCAGATGAAATTTCCATTTTAACTTCACTTTTCTGGTTTATTTGTACACATGGCTATAAAATATATTTTTGAAATCTGACAATGTTCAGATTCTAAATCATTTGTATCATGTAGTAGTGAAGACACATAATTTGCCATATTTTAAGAGACAGCAGCATTTTTAAATTATAGCATTTGTGTAATTGATTTATATTTTTAAATTATGCTCTTAATATTTAATTATATATTTATTAATTCTACCAGCTAGTTTAAATATTTAATTAGTAGTGCATAAAATATTTTTGAGAATATACGCATATATATAGTCTTACATTTCAACACATTGCGAGTTAACACGGAATAAAATGGTCTCACATCTTTAAAAAATATGTATCCCTTAGAAGATATTAATGATATCCATTTTTCAGTCCATGTAATTTTATCTAATTACATTCCTGGAAGTACTTTCACAATTGATTCTGGTGATACAGCCAACAGCTAAGAGGACACAATGATCAAATTGGAGATAATGTTAATAATGATAACTCCCACTGAAGTATTTAAGAATTATCTTGTGCTGTTCATTCTAAAGCATCACACTCTGCTTCCACACACCCGTACATTTTTGCAAATCTCTTATATAATGGCATTATTTCATCTCTTTGGTGGAAGTGCAGTAAAGACTGGCACATAGACATACAAATTACTTTGGTGTAACCTTCAAAAATTTTTCCATGATGTAAGTGAGAAAAAAATAGTGGTCATAAAATAGAGATATTATCATGAGGAAAACAGAAAGCCGGAAACTGATGCAAAGTGCTTGCAAAAAATATATTAATATTTTATTCCTTTAAGAAAATCTATTTGGGCAATACAATACAATGTAAGTAATGCAAATAAAACTTTTCATGCCAGAACTGTTCAGTAGATAAGAAAGGAGCACGTGCAGAATGTATAAATATGGCATTTCCACTATGTGAATGTTGTGACCTGGTTAGGAAAAAGGCATCACAAGAAAAGAACACTAGGACCAGAAAGCCATGTACATCTATCAAATTTGAGATAAAGAAAGCATTGGTCAAACCCAGTACACAAATTTATTCATTTGGGGGAATTCATTTGAATAAATATGGATTTGGGGGATAGTTACTATGGTTTTATTTCTAAATAGATGGAAAAGATATTTCAAAAGAGACTTATGGACTAATACTTGTGGTGAAGACAGGAACTAGAGGACATAACACCAGTGATATGCTAGTCAATGTTCAAAAACCAGCCCTCTGGTGGGATGAATAGTCTTAATTTGTAGCAGCCACCATTTTCCATAGTGTAAATACTGCTACCATGACTGATTTCAAGATACCAATGTGACATCCCTGAATGGAGATAGTTCCAATCAGGCTCAGCACATCACCCCAAATGACAATTAACATTCATATGTATGTGGAATGTGAGTATTTAGAAAAATTGAATCTGGAGCAAACCTGGGGACCAAAGAGAAAAGACTAAACAGTAGTCAGTGTGTAGACTAAGGGGAAGACCTAGTAGGTGCGGAATTCTTGAAGGATGCTTTTATTGCATAGCGCAGTACTAAGGAGAATTATGTATTTGAAGTGAATTGCCCATGTAAATTATTCACCTCTATAGATTCTGTACATTAACATTACATTGAGTATTACCTGTATGTAATGAGGACACCATGGGAAAAAGGTATGAGAAAACTCTCAATAAATAGTAGTCAAAAACCTTTATTCTACACATTGCATCCAGAACAGACAAGACATAAAATATTTGGCTAACGGAAATAATAATTTGTGGCTCAACTTCCTTCTAATAACATCTAATGTTTTTTGAAAAGATATGATCAGGAGATACTGAAAAATATTTAATAAAATATTCTTTCATACAGTTAGCTGTTGCTTCTTTAGTAGTTCAGGCCACTTAAATATTTGTTCCATAGGAAAAGGGCCCTCACCGGATACTGGAGTCCCCTGGCACCCTGATCTTGGACTTCCCAGCCTCCAAGAACTATGAGAAATAAATAATGTTTTTGCCACCCAGTCTGTGGCATTTTGTTATGGCAGGCTGAGATGACTAAGACATAAACTAAATTACCATCATTTCATATAATATAATTGCCACCTTAGAAGCCCCAAGATAAGCCATGGGAAAGTGATCAGAAATGATAGTAACATTTCATATTTTAAAAATACATAATACATAAGAACTAACACCCTTTTCTATATACAAAAAGTGCTTATTTAAAAAATATAGGGAAGAAACCACATTCACAATATTACCAATACTAACAAATAATAGCTAAACATATCTCTAGGATACACACATACACAGATACATCTACTTAGTGACATTAAAGATAAAACAAATTGAAGTATGTACTGTACGCTATGTGGACACCCTCACTATTGTAAAATATCAATTCTCCTAACTATTCAGAAATAATCATAATATTTAATAATGATAATGAGAATATACTACACATTTGTTAAGTTCCCACGAAGTACCTATGGCTGAAACTGATAAACTGCCTCTCAGATTCATTCTTCTTGCAACCTTATCCCTGTGATAAATCAGGGCTTGTGGTTATCTAAATAGAATGTCTTGAACTTAGAATGAGGATAGCAGTAATGGATACAAATTAAGGGTCATTGCATAAAACACAAAACTTCTTGCACAGGCTGGAAAATGGCAAGAGCTACCAAGGTGGAAGAGATATATTGTGGATGGTGGAGTCATCTACACCTGGAGCATCCTCCTGACTACTTTTGGGCTGTTAATATGTGAAAGAGAAACTCTTCTGTCTTATAGAAACCACTTATTTTGGAGCGACATCACTGCAGCCGTATAGCTTGGACTTCCAACTTTATTTATATTTTAAGGGAGAAAAGGTAGTTGATCTAGGTCAGAAAATAATCAGAACAATCAAGACATGTGTCATAAGAGTCCTATCCTGTGACCACGCTCATCCCTCTTACCATGACTTACCCATGTAACAGTGTTTTCCCTTTATCTTCTCCTGAGAAGTGGAGTTCCAGCGTCAGCTTCTCCAAAGTAGAATAACTGTTTCCAATTTTGCTACATCACTGCTAGAGTTTTCACATTTAAGGAAGATTTCCTTCTGATTGGGCCAGCTTATTCACCTCCCAAAATTTAGCAAACAAATCTAAAAATCTGAGCATACTTCCCGTTAACTATTTCTGATGGGTTTAAATTTACAAATGCAATCTTGTCATTGTACTCAGGTTGAACACCTGCTATCCTTTGCTAAACTCCAAAACTGAGATAATCACCAACTTTAAGAAATTCCACCAGACAATAGATAAGAAAAGAAAGTGCCAGGTTCTGAAGATTACCCAGTGGAAGGAATTTTAACTTATTTGCTATTCCACTGATCATTCCAGACTAACAGCACAGCATATTTTGTACCTGATAATTCCAAAGGTGGAAGATAATGGAAATGGATCATGTTTTCCCCCTAATGTGGACTGTATCATTTGTCTTTCTATTCTCTAAAGCAAAGGATTCATCCAAAATAATCTAATAGAGCAAATCTTTAAGATAAAGCTGAAAAATAGTCAAAATATATCCCTGTTTATTCCTCTGAAAATTATTATAACTATTAATAGATAACATATCAATATTGACTCTTATAGCAATAAAAAAATGATGGTTGTATGTAAGCATACTTATTCACGCTTCATCAACAACAGCAAAAGTAAATAATTTAACAGTCCTCTCTCCTCTTTCAGCTGACCTAGGAAACACTTCACAGGCTCCATCTCTTTGCCTAAAATTCCTATTAAGAGTCTTCATTTTCATCCCAAAATTCTTAACTTAGGTGTAAATGAAGAACTTTTTATATCCTTTTATGTTAAAAGGAGTAGAAAATATGTATCCTGTTCTCTTCCTAGAAAAACAACATAAAATATATTTAATAACTTTTAGATGCATGGAATATCATTTTGCAGATCATGCTCAATAAAAAAGCGAGTAGGAGTATTTAAATTCAAATAAACATAGACAGGACGAGGAGTTTTTTGGTGACAATAAAATTGAGTCAGGGTATGTGGCATAACCGCTCAGAATCTGGAACATTCTTTCATACATTTAGCTGTTACTTCAGTAGTTCACACCACTTAACTATTTTTTCCACAGCTAATTTCATTTAGTGATAATCATTCAGCTGTAAATTAAAATGTGGCATTCTGCTATCTAATAAACATTAATTTTATATTCTCCTCTTGATTATGTAAGGAGCATTGAAATATGTGCATCTCCCTAACATCTGTGGAAGTAATTTTATTCTCTTTTGAAGAGAATGTTTTCCAAATCTGAAAACTTTCAATATTAATTTCTGGACTAAACAATGCATTAGTTAAAATGGATTTGAAACATTCACCATTTTACTTAGTTGATACTCAATGGCTCCTTTCCTTATAATTTTGATAACAGCGAAAAATTACGTTCCACATTAGAAAAATACTCTCACATTTAGTTAAAAAATAAGTTAATTATAAGTGAAACATACAATAAAATTTTATAATCAATCTCAGCAAAATATTCTCTTCATTTATCTCTTGCATTTTTGAAGAAAATATTTGAAGTAATTCCAATGTCTCAATATAATGGGAGCTCTTTACTCATATTAGTAAAACATGCATACAAAGTTCCAACAATTTCTCAAAAATCTAGGATACATGCTTGCTTAGATGTCAACTTAATTATCACCCTACTTTTAATTTGCAAATCTTTTCACAAAGGAATTGATAAAATTGAGTACATCTTGTAGTTTTTATTTTTTTATGATATCTCTTTGCTGGTAAATTAAACTATACATAGCACATATGAAGCAACAGACAATTTTTTGAATGATCTAGTCTCTAGACTTAATATATCCCTCTAGCTCCTGGGCCATTTATCTGCTCCCCATTATAGAAAAGACTCGAAAGTGTTTCTGTACTCACTGCCTCCATTTCTCCTTTGCTATTCTCTCAGGGTTTAGTCCTACTGTGCCATATAATTTCTACTTGTTAATGATGACATCCGTCTGCATTTTGTGTATACATTAGTCCACTGAAAATCTTGGAGTTAATTGACCATTTTTTCAAGGTTTGAATTGTTAAATCACTTTATCAGTTTTGAAGCAATTACTTATTTCAGTACACCACTCTCCTGGTCTTCCTGCTATCTTACTGATTAGTTGTTTAAATTCTCTCTTTCTGATTCCTCTTTCTTAGCTCAAAATTTGGGAGTTCTGGAGTTCAGTTTGTGGCATTTTTCTCCCTTTATGCAATGTTCCTAGGTTGCCTATGGCTCAAAAATCACCCATGTACAGATAATTCTCAAACTTATGTCCTCAGTCAAAATGTCCCTTCTGAGCTCCAGATTAAAGTAATCAGAGTATTCTAGTCAATATAAACATTAATTAATTTTAATTAACATTAATTAATGTTAATATTGATTAATACTAAAAGATATCTCAAATTAATTCACCTAAAACAGAAAATGTGTTTTTCGCCACAATAGAAATCAATTAACTCTTCTTTCTTACATTTCTCTTCCCACCATAAACTAGTCCTGGCAGCTTAAATTTCAACTTATTTTCCAAATTCAACCACTTCTTACCACCTCTGCTCCTGCCATCTTGGACTGTCGCACCATCAAAAAGTCTATTTAGTTCCATGTTTATCCCCAAACCTAAATTCAATTCTCCACACCAGAGACAATCAGAGAAGGTCATTCCTCACCACTCTGTTTAGAGGCCACTGACTTTCTGTCACACTCAGTATAGAACACAGATGTTTTCCCATGACCTCCAAGACTCCTTATGTTTCAGCCTTACACCATTATTTTAACCTCTTCTTTTTTCAATCTTTGTATTGCATACTCTGCTCTAGGCACGTCAGCTTCTCTGTTATTCCTCAGATATGATAAGTTGATTCCTGCCTCAATATCTTTGCATTTGTAGCAACTTCTGGTTGAAATATTTCACCCCAAATTTTTGAATAACCACTTCCTTACTTCAATTAGGTTTCTTCTCAGATTTTACCTTCTCAAAGGTCTCATTCCTTTTTTCTGCTCTTTATGCTTTTTCCTTTATACCATATATAAATACATGAAGTAATATTCATTTGTAGTATCTGCCTTTCCCATTAATATGTAAGTTTAATGAAGAAATGATATTAGTTTTTCTTATTCATCTTATCCTCAGTGTCTTGAACACAATTTGAAATATAACAGGCTGTGAATAAAGACTGGTTGAATGGATGATTTGACAAATGAATTAATACAAGTAATTTGGTATTTTTGAATAAATATAAGTAACCTCGTTCACTTTTTTTGCATCAACATTAGGGGTCGTCATAAACTCAGACATGCATTTCATTCAAATGTATTTGATTTGCAATTCACTCAGTATGTTGATGCTACAGTGATCTTTCAGATATATTAATATGCTATTGTCATTCTCTAAAATTTAAAATTGATGAGTGACATCGTATGTCTTCAGGATACAGCTCAATCTCTTTTTCATAATATTCAAGGACTTTGAACATTCGTTAATTCCATATCCAGCATGCCCCTTCTCCAAGATTTTATCCTAAATAATGTTCTTGATTTGGAAAACCCTGTGTCTTCCCATCACCCCCTCACCTCACTGCTTCCATAGCTTTACTGAGGTAAAGTATAAGAACAGCACTGCAATACATATTTACAATAGACTACAAAATGCATTCAGGAGTTACAAAGTGTGGTTCAAAGATTTTTGTTGTTTTTTTAAACAGTTACACAGTCTTCAGTACTTTGATATGGAACATGCATTCTCTAGTTCACTACAATCCCCACCTCTCTTTATTTCCTTATTCCTGACTCATTTTACTAATTTCCAATTACTATGGTTTTCTGAAGGCATTTACATTTAGGATGGTTTAAGATATCTAACACAATTCTTCAGGCACAGTGAGTGAAAACTAAAAATTAGAAATTGTATATATTATCATCATTCTCATCTGCATTTCATAATTAACATAAGTGCGATGATTGTTGATATAAAAATTCCAGTGTTCACAGGTAAAGAGCACAGTTTCCTTTAATGTAGGTGAAGGATACAATGATTTAGCTGCAAACAGAAGTCTGTAATAATCAGTAGGCTCAGGGGATTTTTCCTCACTTGGGAGGTCAAAATTTCATACCAGTGGAGCCTATTGCTCATAATCTCTCTTATTTCGGTGAGGATCCGGTCACATTTTCCCACAACTTTTAAGAAAAAAACCCCTTTTATTCTTCTTTTTATTTATTTTTTTCTTTTGTAATACCCACCTGATCACTTTCATCTTTGCAGAAGGCAGCAGCTGCAGGCCTGTCTGCATATAGGAACCACAACCTATAACATGCAAGAATTTTTAGGATTGCTTTATTGAATTTGAGAACTGTGAAGATTATTTCCCCAGAGTCACATTCCCAGGCACGCTAGCATACTTTGGTTTTAGGCCTCTACAATTCTATTTTTTAACATCATCATTGTCAACGACTTTCCCTATGCTGACAGCCTAACTTGCACTGCAGTCTGACTCCACTAATCCTACCTATTTTTAAAAGGGTTATTTCAAGCAATATTTCATGTATGAGCCCTTTATTGATGCTCTTGATAAATAGTACATACTAACCCTTTATAACCCAAAATCTTTTGAAACCATCTCGCTTACAGAGACACCAGTTTCCACCATTCTGCCTAAATGTCAGGTTCCTTGACAGCCTATTAGTTTCTTTTGCTTTCTTGTCAACCACTCTCCTCACAATACATCAAAACTAGCAAATGCTCAATAAATATTTATTGAATTGAACTTCACCATCATTAAAACTGTTTATTTACTGGTTAGTTTTTTTCCCCCTCCCCCGTAGAATATAAGCAGCATGAGAGCAAATTTTTTCTCTCTTATTCACCCCTATTACACAAGCTTTGGGAATTGAACTTGACACATATCATATGCTTAAGGAATAGTTAAATAAATGAATAAATAGAAAGTTAAAATTTGATGCAACTGTAGCCTTTAGATTTTCACTTATTAGTTCTTACATAAGGAGTATGCTGGACACAAAATTTCCAGAGAAGGGAGATGCAGTGGGAAGGGGCTATATAAGTTGTCAACAAGCACAAATAATTTATCGCACTGGTGCCTAGATGATCTCTAAGAAATTTTGTCCTTACAAGGTTATTTGATCCACGTTAAATAAAATGGGAGTTGTTGAAGATTAACTAATGACAGATCAACACCAGAATCTTGGTCACCTAGTTGTTCTTTATTTCTCTCCTCATGAAGCTTAATTCTGTCATGTGTGCGTGTATGTGTGTGTGTTGAATTCTGCATTTTTACTATGCATCAATGAGTTTGAGATAATCATTTTTCCTATGCTTTGTATGCAGATATCTAGATAATTTATAATTTGCTGTCTTTTTCACCTTTGGGCTTAATGATTGAACCTTTAAAATTTACCAGTGTTTTGGTAATTTTTGTTTGTTTTTCCAGGGATACAAGTGGTGTGAAATTTCTCAGATTTAGGGTCCAATAATACCCATTTAAACCTTAAAGATTTAATTTTTATTTATACAGAAACAGGAAGTTAGTACTTGAAGAAATTTGATAAAAACACTTTTAATAAGTAAATTTATAAATTAAGAGTGTAGATAGAAAATAAAGAGATAATCATCTCAAGGTTATTTAATAAAGCTTTTTGTTAAAAACAATAATATTCCTTTCAATTAGCCCCTCAATTAAAACCCAAAAACATCTATTACAACATAACGTACCTGCTGTAGCCCCCAAATATGCCTTATGCATATTCAAATTTTACAGTCTTCAAACTAGATGTTGTCCTGAATGTTTTGGGAGGGTTTCATTGTATATTCAAGGTTCACATTGTTGATGCGATGTCCAGAATACATATTATAATATTGAATACATCCTTATATTTAGAATTTTTATGGTAATAAATTTTTTTAAAAATGTGAAGATACATGAAACAAAAGAGTTCAAAATTGTGATCATGACCAAATATGCACATGTGAAAGAGCATAATCCTACACATAATGAAATACAAAAACCTTACCTACAGTTCTTTTTATTCACTTAAACTTGTTGGTACCTTGTACATCTCATGGAAGGCTCCACATTGCATTTTAAGCAAACTTCTAAAGGATGCTGAGGACTTTCCAAGAGCCCATGGAGTGGTGTCCAGGAATCTTTCTGATGACCGCATAATCTGAAAGCCACTGCAAGGATTTGGTTGTCTTTTGGAGTTATCAAGCAAATTAAATAAAGCTCATCTTTATAAATGTATGAAACAGGAGATACTGAAAAAAAAATCCCGTGGACCATTTATTGTTTTTTTCTTTGCTGTTTGTTTGTTTTGTTTTCCTAGAAGCATACAAGATAAATTGTCTTTTGTTCGGTATATAAGCATTATTTTTGTAATCTTCACCATTGACTACATTGGAAATAATTAGTAGAAACTATCTTCCTAATTAATTAATGCAAAAAGTGCTACAATATGCTGTAAAGGCACTTATAAATCCTTGCATACATTTAAATTTTGCAAATGCTCTCTAAAGGACAAATTTTTATATGATTTATATTCCTCTAAAATATGTCAAGTATTTTACAATAGTTTAATGACATTAAAATGGTAATTAATGATACTTAACAGAAATCGAGGGCTTTTACATGATGGGCTCAAAGTGGCAGGAAAATAGCTAATTTATTCAGGCATTGCAACTCTAATTTAAAGTTGTACCCCATATTCTTTAACAGATTATTTTTAAACGTAGCTTGGGAAGAGTTAAGGCATGATAAATTAAGTAAAAATTTCTAGACTTTATATTTTACTAAGAATGAAAGGTTTAGGAAAACACAGAATAGAAAAATATTATTATCCTGTTACTCAAACACCCATAGCACACTTTTTTATGGTGCTTCTAGTGTCTAGTTTCTATTTTGTTTTGATAAATGTGATGTGTTTGAAAGAATTTTTTACAACATGACAACAAAATGACAATTAGAAATAGCATTCAAAATATCTGCCATCTGGCATTTTTTATTGGTCTTCTGTATTTAAACTTATTTAAATGACTATATGGTCAGCAGTTTTTCCTCTTAAAATAATGACGTTGATTTATTTTCCTAAAAGCTAAATTTCTCATTAAACTATGAAAAACAAAGTTGAATATGAAATTGGTTACCCAGAATAGTGGATATTTTCAACAGCAATGACTGATCATTAATCAGACATACATGGTATTAGTATTGGGAGGCAAGTATGTTGTAATATAGATGATTGACTTGGAGAAGAAGGGATTTAAACTGCTTACCAATTACCTGACTTCAAGTAAGAAACTTAGTGCCCCTGAACTTTGGGTTCATCACGTGTACAATAGGACAAAGATGAGCTAATCTTGTTGTTATGTTGGCCAATGATATCCTGTGGGTAAAATCAATTTGTACACCGTAAATAGCAACACAAAGTAAAACATTCTACTTACAATTTTCAGAAGATTCTATAAATTTATAAAATAAACATTATTAGATTACTATAATTAAAGAGCCTTGATTGATTACTTTTTTAAAGTTTTTTTTTTTTTTTTTTGCTGGGACAGATTCGCCCTGAGCTAACATCTGTTGCCAAGCTTCCTCTCTCTCTATTTTTTGTCCTCCCCAAAGCGCCAGTACATAGTTGTATATTCTAGTCATAAGTCCTTCTAGTTCTATGTGAGCTGCCACCACAGCACGGCTACTGCCAGATAAGTGGTGTGGTTTCACGTCTGGGAACCTAACCTGGGCCACCAAAGCAGAGGGAGCCAAACTTTAATGACTAGGCCATCAGGGCTGGCTCTAAAAGTTTTTTTAAGACATTTTTTGAAAGGATTTTACGTTCACAGCACAATTGAGGAGAAGGTACAGTGATTTCCCGTATAGTTCTGTCCCCACATATGCATAGCTTCCCCCATTACCTACATACCCCACCAGAGTGGTACCTTTCTTATGATTGATGAACCCACATTGACACATCATGATCACCCAATGTCCAAGTTTGCTTTATGGTTTACTCTTGATGTTGTACATTCTATAGGTTTGGACATGTATCTATTGTAGTGTCATATAGAGTATTTTCACTGCTAAAAATGCTCTGTTCTCAACCTATTCATTCCTCCCCCAACTCCCATCCTATGCCAACCACCTATCTTTCTACTACCTCCATAGTTTAACCTTTTCCGGAATGTCTTATACTTGGAATCATACAGTAGGTAGCCTTTTCAGATTGTCTTCTTTCACTTGCTAATATCCATTTAAGAATCCTCCATATCTTTTTATGGCTTGATAGCTAATTTCTATTTTAGTGCTGAATAATATTCCATTGTCTAGATATACCACAGTTTATTTATCCATTCACCTACTGTAGGACATCTTGGTTGCTTCCAAGTTTTGGAAATTATGAATAAAGCTGCTATAAAAATCCCTGTGCAGGTTTTGTGTGGACATAAGTTTTCAAGTACTTTGGGTAAATACCAAGGAATGTGATTTCCAGATCATATAATAAGAGAATGTTTAGTTTTGTAAGAAACCTCCAAACTGTGTTCTAATGTGGCCATACCATTTTGCATTCCCACTAGCAAAGAATAAGGGTTCCCATTAAAACATTCAATGTATTTTGTGTATCATATTCCATTAATAAATGCATTTATTAATAATAAACATTTATTATCAAAATACATGCCCCTCAAATTTAGAATGCTTTCCTTTATCAGAAATAAAACTTCACTTTAGATAAAATATCAAAATTAAATTTAATGTTTAAATTCAATTACTATTTCATACATATTTTTGTTTGATTTTTCTATTTTCAGATGTCATGACATTTTTGTTCATGTTTTTATTGCATGCCTCCTTGATTCTCCTAAAGAAATAAACTGAATAAAAACTCTAAATGAAGTAAAATAACAAGGATTCAATGTTCATGGTATACAAAGAATGTAAGGGGTTCATGCTCAGTTATATTATTTAGTAAAATTGGTTTTTACATATTGAAACTAAATATTTTAAAAATGAATAATGTTAAACTTAAGATAATCAAAAAATTCACATAGAAAAAATGGAAATAAGTGCTTAGATATTTAAGCTTGCACCCATAATACAAAATTGTGATTTTAGGGGAAAAGTTTCAATGTATAAATTTTTACAATCATTGATTGATTATACACATTTTTACTGATCCAAAAATAATTGTAATCTTATAATTATATTGCCAAAACAATGAATCACAGATGTGTCTGAGTTTTAGTAGTTTTTAGATTCAAATAAGATGCAGTATAATTAATCACTGGTTTTCTGCAGGTTTCCAGGATTATAGTCAGTAAAATAACTAGAAAGAATTTAGATACTAACATAGCAACAGATTTTAACAAAGAAATATTGGTTAACATCAAGTAAAACAAAAAAGAGGGAGGAAAGCAACAGTAATTTTAAGAGCAGAAATATTGACACGAAAAATAGAATCACAGGAGGCAGCCCCGATGGCCTAGCAGTTAAAGTTCAGTGTACTCTGCTTTGGCAGCCCAGGTTCTGTTCCCAGGCGTGGAACCACACCACTTGTCTGTCAGTAGCCATGCTGTGGTGGCAACTCACATAGAAGAGCCAGGACTCACAACTAAAATATACACTATGTACTGGAGTTTGGGGGAGAAAAAAAAAGAGAGAGAGGAAGATTGGCAACAGATGTTAGCTCAGAGCGAATCTTTCCCAGCAAAAACAATAAATAAATAAAAAAGAATCACAGTAAAATAATTATACTTTCCCTGAGTGATATTTATATCATTATAATTTATCAATTTTACCAAAAAAAGTTTCTCTTTTGGCATTCCACAGAATTCTCTGCAAATTTTTTTCACATCTTATTCATAACTATCCAATCTATTAATTATTGAATGTCTCCAAGGTATGTATAAATAAATCAATGCTGATATATTAACTTTATCTCAATTAAGGAATTTTCAAAGCACCACTACAGTTAAGATATTGAGATAAGCATAGAATACAAGAGCCCAGAGTCCTTTGAGATCATTTATTGCAACACCCTATTTTACAAAGTGTTGCCAAGAGTGAAGTGTCCTGTACAATGCCAAACAGCTTGTGAATGTTCTGTTGCTAATTTTGAAGGATTTTGTATTGAATAAACAACTAGCCCTTTACAGAAGAAAAATTAAGTGAATACTTTCAATGCAAGTTGCAATAGAACAAGTACCAAGGACCGTATTTTTATCCATGAAACTGAAAACCATGCAATTTAGAAACTTTTCTAAGTTCATTCTTCATCTTTCTGATGCTTCTAATGTTTTCACAGCAGATTTGATAATTGACCTTTTAATGCTACATGTTTGCATCCTGTGTGATTGTTATAAATCCAGTCTAAATGTGTATTTTATTTTTGCAAGACGATGGGTCTCAAAATGGACAGAGATTAGAAAATTTGGTCCAGAATTTGGGATATCTTTTAGTATCTACATGATCAATCTATTATTAACATTTCAATAAAAAAATTACTGTTTGTATTTTACACATATATCCAAATTTAAGTAGAGACCAAATAATCTCACAGAATTAAACATTTCATATTCTGAAAGTATTTGGTGTTTGGATGAAAATAAATTAAATGTTTCGTAAATTAAATGTAGAAGAGATTAAGTTTAAAATGATCTATTTTTATTTACTCTATTTTTCCTTTGGGTGTTTGTACCTTATATAAAATCCAATGTTTGTAAAGTTGTTGTTCAAAGAAAATAAGCAAATGCCTTTACCTGCGTAACAGAGAGGTTTTAGTAGTACATTGTAATAAGCATATAATGATGCTGATATATTGGGTGGCATAAGAAATGTTGTCTTAGACCATAATTTCCCTATATTCCCAGAAGGCTTGCTGTTTGTTATGTTGTATTTTGTTTTAACTTTAGATGTAAAGATTGAATTAATCAAATTACTTAAACTATGGAATACTATTATTCCACACATTTAAGTCTTTGCTCTTGTTCAACTTTATGCCTTCATTCCCTCCAGCTACTCCCTTTGCTTTTCTTCTAAAAGCAGCCAATTTTTAATGTAATAGACCTCTGCAAATAAATATATGTGTATTCTTGAATACAAGGGGAATTTTTCACTCAAGCAAATAAGTTTGAGGGGTTTTTTTTGGAATTCAAAATATTTACTGCTGTGTTAAAATCTCTCCAAATTTGTGAAGTAAATACACCTATTTAATATAGAATATTTAGCCCACTTATTACAAGCTTGTTAGAAAATGGGATAATCTCTTGGTGTGTGGGAATACATTTTTCTAAAGAATCGTGAAATCCAATGTATAAAATGATGTCTTGGAGTAGTGCTGTATAATAAAATTTTCTCTGATGATGGAACTTTCTATAATAAATGGTAGCTACTTACCACATGTAGTTATTGAATACTTGCAATGTGACTAATGCAACTGAGAAACTGAATTTTTAATTTGTTCAATTAATTCAATTTTAATTTTCATAGCTATGGTTGAATAGCACAGACTTAGAATATACATTTCCTAAGATACATTTATATATTGCTCAAATTTAATTTTCTGAGAGAGGCGTTCTAAAGAAGGAAACATAATGTAAAATATTAATTTAATGTAGGAAGTCCTGCAGGATGTTATGTACTGTGAGAGTAAACTAATCAGGAAAAAGAAGAGTTTAAGAGTATAGATTAATAGTTCATGTTTTCCTTGGACACATCCAATAACAGATTTTCAATGAAACTTACTATTATGTACTGCTTCATAGTCTATTAATGTGTGAATTGTGCAATATTCTTTATGTTTGACTAAGAAAACGTTCACACACATATACATTGGGAATATACAGTATTGTGTTGCTAGAAACAAGAACACAGAGCTTTGAATTAAGGCGTTAGCAATGGTGTGATGGACAGATGCAATCAATGATAACAAAAGCATCCATTCATAATCTCTCTCTCTTTCTCTCTCCCTTGTCTCTCTCTCTTTCTCTCCTTACAAAAAAGTTCCCAAAAAAGCTGCCAGGCATATTAAAGCCACCAGGCATATTTACTCTTTTTTCACTGCCTCATTTTATCCTCCACTCATTCCTAGCTCTTATATAACTGGAACAATAAGGAATTATACATAAACGCAATTTGCAAGAATCTCTTATATCAGCTCATCAATTATAACCCTATAACACAATTCTGCTAAGATACAAACATCTCAACAGCAATCATACTTTCTTCTCAAATTCTAATTGACTTTTGCAATTATAGGTTTTTTCTAATCTATTTCTATCAAGGTGATATTGCATCATTGTACAGCTTTTTAAAATCACCACTGCAGACCATTATCAGGGTAGCTAATTACATTTTCCTACACTTTTTTAGTATTGTGGGAAACATTCTACTATTTTGCCAAATTTTACTTTAATATCTGTATGAATTGTGATCCCCACACTTTACCAAAAGGGGTTTTCTCAACCAGTATGTCAGCTAACATCTTTCTGATTCTCTTGGGCTATATTTCCTTCTTTATTCCTCATTGTTTCTTTATAGCTAATAACTAAGAAAATAAATTTGTTGTTAAGCTAGATCAGTGTAGTAAAATCACCACTTTCTACACAAAATTTGTTTTCCCTCCTTATTACTAGATAAGAAAAGTTCTCAAATTTCTGAAATTAAAAGGAAATTACTTTTAAAATTCAATGTCCTTGTAAACAAATGATCTTAAGTCTTGCATATCCTTCCATCAATGTCTGCTTTCCAGAAGTCTCTAGGGAGGAACTAGCATTTATTGGGTATTACAGAAAATCCTTTGATGAATATTGAAACAACACATGTTGTCTTTATTTTGCAGATATGGAAACCAAATTTAGACAGCACAATTAGCACACAATTACAAAATTAGTCACTATGAAAGAATGTCCCTTGAAACAAAATTCAGTGCATTTTTCCATTATATTCCATTGCTATCAGGTGGTATAGATCTGTTGCTTTCAGTCAGGATATAGGAGATTTAGTTATGCTGATTTTAGGTATGGTTCACCCACGAGCACATTATATTAAAGGTAGCTTATGGGTTTCCTACCCCATTCCATTTTTTCTTTGGCTGAGGAAAATTCACCCTAAGCTACCATCTGTTGCTATTTTGAATGTGGGTCATTGCCACAGTGTGGCCACAAGTGGTGTGTGTCTGTACCTGGGAACCAAACCCGGGATGCTGAAGCAGAGCACACTGAACTTAACCACTAGGCCACCGGTGCTGGCCCTGTATCCCATTCCATTCTTGATGGAAAATATTTAACAAGGAAACAACCCAAAATGAATGATAATCATACAGTACATATACTAAGTGGAATTAAGTAACTCAATGAGTGGAAATTGCAGAGAAAATGTTTAAAGTTAAATTATAGTACAAGATAAGATGATTAGTGTTGTGAGTTGATAAGAGTTTTATTTGCCTGAAGTTCTCCAAATAGGGGGCAATTCCCAATAAAGTGAAAACTCAAGAGATATTGGAAGAAGCATATTGGAAAATTATGGAGTGAGAGTATTAAAAGATAGATGTCAAAGTGAGTAGAGTTTAACTTTTCAGTTTAGAAATAACTTCAAGAGATTTTGCTTAGATAGATGGATGTACCAAAGTGATCTCTCATTAAACATGGGATAGTAGATTCCCAGAAACTTTTGGAGATATTATTGTTTTAGTGTGAATCATCAGAATCCCAAGTGTAATCCATCTCTTGCTTTGAATTAGTTTCATATTTCAGTGATGGAAAAGCCTCTTTCTAAAGTCAAGTTGTTGTATTTTGGAGGAAGTTCTATAAACATATGATCCAAGGGCAGTCAGTCAAAATCTTTTTTCCTTGTAGCTTTCACATTATGATCTTAGTTCTACCCACTAAGCAAATGAAGACTGATTTCAAATCCGAATCCACATCATCAAAACTCATCAAAATTTAGGAATTCCAGGGATCCTGTAAAAGTCTTGATAATTATAAACCATTTTATTATATTTCTTTTGAATTATTTCTTCTTCAGGTTAAAGATCTACAAATCCTTTACCTATTCAGTGTCTTTGAATCTCTTTCCCATTCTGGACATAATATTCTTAATATATTTTGATTTTTCTCTAAGACTCTGCTGCATCCACAATTTAAAATAATCTCCATGGATTTTCATATCCTCAGAGAAGAGTAATACTATTTTCTTTCTATTCTAAATTATCTATATCTACACATAAGGCATTACACTTAGCTGTTGATTCATACAGAGATCACTCTGAAGTCCCATCAGAGACAATCTTGGGAGTTGCATTGAAACAACTGGAGTTGCATAAGGAACAATTAAAATTACCAAAAAAAGACTAAGAGATCCAAATTGTATAGTAGTTGTATTTAGTGACAGGAAGAAAACAGGTGTAACATTAAGGACTCTGAATTGTAATTCAGGATACCAGTGTTCCGTTCTAAACTGTATCACAAAATTATTACATGACCTTGGGCAAATCACTTAACCTTTGAACATCTGTAAATTGTGGTTCAGAACGATAAGTGTCTCATTTAGATGATCACTGTAGAACCACTGTGGGTAATGAAACATGTTACTAAATGGAGTGAGTTGTAGGTATGAAGAGTGCAGCAGTGGGGGATATGTTGAGAAACACTCGAATAGATAATCTCTAAACTCTTAACAAAGCCCTGGCACAATTTTATTTCCAAATTTCTCAGATATAACATTTCCAATCTGCGTTCCATCGAACACCAGTATCTGCCCATATATTAGCATGTGCTTTTTCAAAGTTTTCAGTGTAAAAATAATTTTGTTAAATTCTACATACTCGACCCAACTCTTGGAATTTAAATAATCTGCATAAAGAAATCTATTAAATCTATCCATTGCTACTATTTTTGAATGGTGTTGTTCTCAAAGAATCTTTTGCATCATGTCATCCCATAGGATACCATGAGTTTTGATGTCATCCTTACATTACCAAAACAAAATAAAATGAAGATAATGTACCGATGTTAATCTAAATAAACAACATCAATGCTTTCAGTGTTGAAAGACAAACAAACAAACAAAACCAACACATATTCTCTATGTTTACATTTACACAGTGGAATATTGTGTTTGGAATAATTTTAGACACAGATAAAATATAAATGAGAGCACCAGGTAGTGTGTGTTAAGTGTCCGATAGATAGGTAGGTAGATAGGTAGATAGATAGATAGATGGATAGATAGATAGATAGATAGATAGATAGATAGATAGATAGATAGATAGACAGACCGATAGATGATAGATATAGTGAATTTTGAACAGAAAAATAAGTAGCATAGGACTTCAGCTGTATAATAATGCTAGAACCTTACTTAAGACTTACCTCTAAGGATGGTAAGACAGTCATTATGAAAGCTTCCCAGGTGGAACAAATGTATAAGTAAAGAAAATCCAGCGATTGTTGTGTTATTAGATTTTATTTATTTATTTATTTATTTAATCATTTTTCTCCCTGGAAAGGCTTCCTTTGGAATTCAAACACTATCATTCTCCTGAAGTCTTCCTTAAGTCATATGTTTTCAAGTCACATTACATTTAGGATTTATTATTATGTGTTCAAGGTAGGAAGACCCAATAGTCAATGCTTGTTAGATGTGTTGTCAGGAACAAATAATTTGTGAAAGGGCCTGGACAGACCAAATAGAGTTATATAGGAAAGTCTGGCTCTTCCCTAAAGTACTGTTTTCACTGGAGCCTCCAAATAGGGTTACTCATTCTTCCAAAGCCTCCTAACTTCAAATTCAGGATCTATGTTCATTGTCTTCTTTCCCCTATTTTCCTATAACTTTCCTTTCTCTCCCTCATAAACATTCGGAACTAACTTATGAATCAGTAAACCTTTGCTTCTGTTATAAAGTAATCCAATTTTCTTGAACACTTCCTTCTTCTCCCTCAAAGTACCTGTTTTCTACAAAATGCCTGATCATTCCTTTTAATTAATTGAAGGCTAGGGAAACCGGCTTACACCTTTCCTCTCTACAATCATGGAACTCTTATTCTTGGTTAGTAATTTCAAAGTCTACAGAAGTAGCCCATACAGTAAGCCACCCTCTCACTTCCCTGACCTGTTCACCTTTAATGACTTCTCCCCCATGACTCTTATGACACACATTCCCATGGTCATGCCTTGAGCCTCTTATTATGTGAAGTATTCCTACTTCTAAAATCAGATATTTTTCTTAAGCACTTCTTTAACTGTTCCTAAGAGTCTTCTTTGAAATAAGTGAGACCTCTGGTTCCTCTATATTTTCTCATAATGCATTAGCCACCAATTTGTCTTCATGACTCCTTCTGTGATGACAAAATTCCACGTTTTACCCTTTGTGCAGTATCTGAGTAAATCTCATCAGACTGCCCCAAACACCTAGCCTGACTAATGAGAACCTCTGAAGAATATTGTAAAGCTAGGAATCTTTGGACCATTATAAATAGTTAGCATCATCAATAGAACCCTTCAAACTGCTCAACCATTGTAATTCACGAATGTAGTCAAAATATTTTTCCAGTCTCTCCTTTAGATAGTTTCAATATTTCTTTTCTTTCCTCAGCTCTTTTACACGTGACTTCCTGAAGATTTATTTACTCTTTCAACTTTAACAAAATCTAACAATGTACTTTCATCCATACCTTTCATATATATATATATATATATATATATACACATATATATACACACACACACATATCTTTTTTCATATGTTTTCTTATATCCAAATCTGTTCTAGATTTTATTCCCATCCACATTCTCAGGGAACTTTTTGTTGTAAATTATAATTACTCCCAACTTCACCACATAATATTCACTCTCTACTGACTCCATCTTACCAGCATTTAAAATGTTCAAGTGTTGACCACTTTAGAATACTTTCCCATGTGTTCATGACACTTTTTAATTATTGTTCCCATTTTCTCCTCCCTTTCAAAATCAGATTTTCAAAATACATTGTCCGTGACTGTTGTCTACAATTTTTCACTTCCTACTCCTTCCTTGGCTATTTTCCTTCTAGTCTATTCCCCCTAGCACTCTCGTGAAATTGCTCGTGCCAAGCTCACCATTGGGTAATCTAGTCAACAATTTTAAGTCTCAAATAAAAACTCAGATACTTTTGAAATGACTCCCCTTTAAGAACGACTCTCTCCTCATGTCTTTCAGGGCGACACTCTTGCTAGGTCTGCCCTTTTTATTTCTGCCTGCTCCCTTTCAGTCTTCTGTGCCGATTTCTTCTCCAGAATGTGGGCAATTTAGAGAATCTTATTCAAGGTCCTCTTCTCAGTCCACACAAAGTTATCTCATACTTTTGAATTTTTAATTAATCTATATACCGGCAAAATTTGATCTATGTTGTCCCAATCTCCTTTCTTGAGTTATAGAAATGTTTAGCCACACTATAATTTTCACTTGAATATTTGTAAATGTCTGAAATTCAGAATATCTAAAATATACACATCATCACATCGTAATACCTTCCAAGCTACTTCTCCTTTAGTTCTGTGTATCTCATCAAACAGGAACAACCAACAACAATTTTCTCAACCCAGAAATCTGAGAGTCATTTTTGTTGCCTCCTACGCCTAATCAATGATAAGCCATATTCATTTTACCTCATTGTGTAAACCTCTCTCCATCTCCACTACCACTACATTTTCTGGATTATTGCAACACGTTCCTAACTGGATAATCCCCAACCCACTCTTCCTTAAATCAAATCTATCCTTCAAACTGCACCTTAAGTTATAGTTTTAAAATGAGTATCTGATTATGTCATTTCCCCTTATCAAACTCTTCAGAAACTTCCCATTCTCTTTTGGCGAAAGTAAAAAAGTCCTTAATTTTGCTTGCAATGCCCTGCATTATCTGTTCTCTGCTCACCTTCCATTTTTATCTCCTGTCGGAGAGAAAAGTGCCTCGCACATTTATGATCAATTTTGAAATAAATGCGTGTTCCCAGCTAGTGAGAGTTCAGTTATTTTATTTGAAGGAATTTTGTTCACTCCTGGAATGAATACTCTTTAAGTTTTAGCCATTGAAAATAAGTTCAGCTAAGATAGCTGAGGAATGACTTCATTTTTAAACCGTTGCCTCAGCGTGACATTTCTCTAAGATGGAACATAATAATTTAGCCTACTTATGACAAATGTTTTTTTAAAGATATTCATCACTATAAAGGACATACTAAATGTGTCCTTGTTTTGAAGAATGGTCTCTATTTAGCTTCAGACTCCTTACCTCAACCACATTTAAAAGGAGTTCAAAACCTGATCTAAATACAGTTCAATTGCCGAGAGAAGGGAATTGGTCAGAACTGGTTAATTGGTTAATGCATACTTGGAAATTTGTTTAGGCAGAACACTGTTCCACATATTCAGTATCAATTTAGAAATAAATGTGTATGCCTGACATGTGAGAGTTCAGAAGTTTTTCTTGAAAATAATCTCAGGTTTTAAACATAAAACATTACCATTACTTGATTAATTTAATTCTAATAAATATGTACTGAATATGTAACTGCCTTAATATTTAGATATTTTCTTCTGTGGCAAAAAGTCCTTTTATTATTGTGCTTAAAATATTTAAACCCTCACATAAGGCATTTTCTTAATCATACACAATAATACATAAACTAAGACATGTACACCAATAACTGAAAAAAAAATTAAAAGGAAGATGTCAAAGAGAGAGAAGTCATAATTGCTCAGGGGAAATTAAAATCATGTTCACCAGGGGTGTTGTGTGGTTTCAGAAGAATATTTCTTAGGTGCCGTGGGAAGTATTTCTTTCAAGACAATATTAGCTATGTGGAAAACAAGACCTGTGACTGATTTTTATTATGCATGGTAATAGGCCTATCTAAACAATGACCTTTCCAGCCGACCTTACAGCTAGAGGGGATCAATGAAATGCATGTGAAATTTTGGTTTGGAATTTACAGGAAAGCTCCATATTAGAAGCCAGACATTATAATTGTCTTTTTGCTTTTTCTCCACTTCTATAAGCTGTATGCTGGTAATACTGACATGTTGGATAGAACTCCAGCAGTTCTTTGGCATAAAGAAATGATTTTTAGATGGAAGCCACTTGCTAAGGAAGGAGAAGCAGAAAGAAAGAAGTCTAGCAACTGGTCCTGGGCTGCCCTCCACTAATTTAATTTTATGTTGAAAGAAAAAAATATCTCTTCCCTCTTTTGAGCCATTGTTATTTCTCTTTTCTGTTATTGTCAGTCAAAACAAGTAATACTTGTGATTATTTCAGAAATGTTTGAATTCTTTAGGGTCTGTGTGTGAAACTAGACTTTCTTTGGGAGTTTTGACTAAATAAAGTGCACGTAATCTCCAAGTTTAAGAAAGCAATGAAGTGTGTTTGGATTGCTAAGACACAATAATTCCTCCCATTTTTTTCTGCTATAGAAGAAAGTATTCAAATCAGTTTTGAAAAATAAACCATTTCTTTTCTTAACACACTTACTCTGAGTTTTTTTCAAATGCCTGTACTAGCTCTAGGTTTTTATGCCTATGGCAGAAATCAATGGTTGAACTTTTAAAGTTTAAATTTGTTTTAAGAGTTTCATCTATTTTTTTCTCATTGCTATAAAATATATATACTACTTATTAGTACCTCATAGTGGATGATATTAGTTCATCCTCAGTCCAAAGCATCAGTGGTTTGATTCTATTCACATGTTA
Organism: Tapirus indicus; assembly: GCA_031878705.1. NCBI lineage: Eukaryota > Metazoa > Chordata > Mammalia > Perissodactyla > Tapiridae > Tapirus > Tapirus indicus. The sequence continues at coordinate 22,354,056 of CM062939.1, read as the reverse complement.
TATTGAATAAACACGATACAAGGTATGGTAAAGACAAAAATATCCAGTACAATATGCCAAGCATTGTGCTAAGACCTGATATATATTAACTCCTATAACTCTAATGATAATCCTTTGAGGTAGAAACTTCCAGAAGAAAGTAAAAGATTAATTCATGACAACATGAGTAGTTTCTTTGTAATAACCAGGTAGCATCTGCCAGTTTACGAGTTAATTGAAGTGAATATGTCACTACAAAAATTCCTCACAAGTTAAAAAAATGAATTGAGACGGTATGCAGTAATCTCTATAATACAGTAGAAAAAACGAAAGTTTTCTTTTTCCTTAAGTCATGTTCACTAGTTTTTTTGTTTGTTTTTTAATAATCGGATAGTAAAAGAGATTACCTTCAGGCAGTAGCAACAATGAAGAGTATCATAGAGGACTTGTAGGCCAAAGAAACAGACTGTACACCATCAAATTCTAGTTATAATTATGTTCACTAGGTTTTCAGTGTCATATATATGTGGATGATTGAGAAAATCTCTTTTTTTATTCCTCAGAAGAAATTCCTGCCTTAAATTGTGTCCAAAATTTACTTCTCAAATGTATTTCCAAACCACTCCATATGTCAAAATTATAAACTTTGGTTACAAAACTTGCCATTGCATATATATATATATTATATATATAAAACATTCCCTTTCCAAATAATTGTACTTTAATCCTAATTGCCATTTTACCCAAGAAATTTGGCTACCTAATATTGACAAGTATTCCGAATTAAAATGAAGTGTCCAAACCTACTACTTCTCCCTGCTACCTCCCACCACTCAATTCCACGTCAAACTTAAATTGGTGACAGCTTTAGGTACAAATTTAATAAATAACTTTTTACTGAATAAAATCTTTTAAACTTTTATTCATACAGTCTCATGGAAAAAACTTAGATGCTTCTCAAAACTAGACCCAGTTTAGCTTGATTGTGATATCTAATGAAATCCTATGATGAGTTAAAAACATATGAGATGGAAACAAAAAGGTAAAGAGTATGAGATATTCATAACTAAAATGGTAGAAGAAAAATGCCACTGAACATTCTCCTCTCTGATAGCATAACATGCTAAAAAAGAAAGAAAGAAAAACAGCCATGAATCTCTCATTTGAAGAAGATGAGGAGACATCTATAACCTAAAATACAATATGTGGGAAAGGAGTGCCATATACAGTGATCTCCAAGACAGAATGTGGAAAGAAGGTAATGGAGGACGCTCGTAACCCCAGGTATCATTAAAAAGTCTATGAAGGCCACCTGAACAACACACACTCAGGAGCGAACCCAACAGTCCTCTACTGGGCATAGTAGGAAGAGGTTTGACACTTAGTAGCAGGAAGCAGAGAATGTGGAACAAAACAAAACTATCACAGATATAAGGTCCACTTTTAAATAGAGGAGACAAAAAATATAGCCATCATCATGAAGAGCAGAATTAAGAAAACCAAACAAAAATGAATAGGTAAATAAAATTTAAATAGAGGAAAAGTGTTAAAAATGGAAAGTTAGCAAATGGAAGTCAACATACACATAAACTGGTATGTTAGTGGGAACGCAGCTACCCATCTAGAGACTATGTTTCCCAGCTTCTCTTGTGAGTTAATGTGGTCAAATGACTAAATCCTTGTCATGAAATTATGTCACTTTCCAAAAAAGGAGATTACTTACCTCCTCTTCCTATAGGCTTGAATGTAGGCATATGAGTCGGCCAGCTTCCATATCCTAAGAGATTCCAGGACAAAAATATTGATGGAATCTGGTTCTTGATGATCTTGTGAAAAACAATCTACATACTCTCCATGGACTGATATTTGAAAGAGAAATGAACCTCTATCTTCCTTCAGCCACAGTACCTTGGATCTCTATTAAACCTGTTCAGTCTGAATCCTAACTAAAACAACCCCGTATGCCAGGAAATACTGACCCAGAAAGAGAAACATCAAGACAGGACATAAGAAAGTTATGGAAACTTAGAGATAAGGCAGGAATCCTTTAGATATAAAATCAAAAGATAAAGTCACTCATAGGGAAAAATCAGGCTGGTTTCAAATGTCTTTATATCATTCAATGCTGGAATATCTACAAAATTGCAAAGAAAGAATGTGTAACTCAATAGTGTTATGCTTATCCAACTTTTCCTTCAAAATTTTTTCTCTGTAAATAAAGGAAAAATAAATATTAAAATTGCTCAGACTTTATGCTCAGACAATATGTTCCTATGATAAAGATTCAAAATGTTCAAGAAGAGAACAAAAGTGAAAATTCTTCTATATCCTGCCACACCATTCTCCTTGGTGGCATTTAATATTATCTGTTACTTGTGTGTTTTGAAGGGCATTACATGATATGTACAAACTGATATGTTCATATGTTTCTATTTTTTATTCAGATGTGAGATTATCTATAGAGGGATAAACAATGGATAAAAAAAACAAAAGTTTTACTTTCCATTGATAGTATAAAAATATTGAAAGAGGAAGACATTTCACAATTGCAGAGAAATCAGAAGATGGATAATACAGCTTTCTAGACTCTAACGAAGATACAGAAATTGAGTGTATATTTGAAATCTCAGATTGTTGATCTACAGATGACTATAGCCTAGATGAATTTTCTTTAATTCAAGAACTGATGAGTAAACAATGTATTTCTAATAGCTAAAGTAAGATATGCTATTCTTAGTTATTCAGTGGAAAGGACTTTATCATGCAGAATTTCACGGTAAGGACTTATTAATGAAACTCATCTGTATGGTACTATGGTGGTAAAAACATGATTTTATGCTTTTGTCAAACTTCATAAAACTATACACCACAAAGAATAAACTTTGCTATATAAAAATAACTAGAAAATGAGAATATTGGGGGAGTCCAGGAATGAAGGAAGACTATGAAAAATGAGTCTAACTTTATTACAAATATATGTAAACCTCATGAAAGTTGTGGGTGAAAGAGAGTTGGTTTTAACTTTGCAGAAGAGTGTTTTAACTGGATATTATAAGTCAAAAATAATTGTCGATAAAGATAGTACCCTAGTTGGTAAATTCGTTTCTCACAGGTATACGCGTTCGCAATTCTGAAATTACTTTGCATGTGTATAATGATTGGACAGATAAGTAAATACATTGATCATAATGAGAGTTGGGTTTCTCATTGTCAGAAAGAAATTACGAATAAGCAAGGGGTGGATGGCTAGATTGAACCTTGTGGTTCTGGATTAGAATTAAGAGCTCAGTATGAACACATGTTTCATTCAATATTTATATAGAGAGAAAGATAGATATAGAAATATAGATCCCTGTGCATACATAGATTTTTATACAGACGTATAGTTTCTAGTTGGTCCACTGAGAGGACCTACCAGAAGATTTTGGTTTCTAAATATCATGCTCGACTTAGAGGAATCAGATTCTTGGAGAAATGGCTGATTCTAGGACTGAGGCAGGGAAAATACAAGATGAACGTGGATGATCTGCTAGTGCCAGAAAGTTAGGATTACACACACACATATAGACACACACAAAGGACACAAGAGTCAATGTGAAAGAACTCTCTGTGGCTAATGCTGCAATGATTTTACAACCAAATAAACAATATTGGATGATAACGTTAAGAATTAAAAATAGACATGAGTCCACACTGAAATTAGTAAATGATTGACTAAACAAATACATGTGGCAGAAGGAAAAGATCTTCCTCACAGAAGAATTTACATTTGAAGAAATGAGGCAAATGGAAGATCACCATTAGAATATCATGATAATAATTGCTACAAGCAAGATCCAGTCATGGATACTAAAATTGGTCAGTGAAACTTTAGGGAGAAATAGGACATTTCCATAGCATCAAAGTACATCCCCATATAATTTATTTAAAACTGTGGGAGTTTTAACATATTACCACAAATTCTTCAATAACCTTTCTCTAGGAGATGAGCTTCATTCTCCTCCCTTTGGACTGGTCCAGACTTAAAGATTCGATTCTAAAAACTAAGATATAGAAAGGGAAACTTTTCAATAGTAACTTTCAATAGTAACTTTTCAATGAAGAAACCTGGCAGATACCACCCTATCCAAGTGAGCGAGGTTAACACCACGTATAATAAGTCATATTGATCTCATGTATTATTACCTGATATGATGAGATGAGACGGGAGCTTCACCTCTGTGGTATTCTACAAAATCTGGAGTCCCAGCCTAATCATGAGAAAGTATCCTCCAAACCTAAATGGAGGAACATTCTGCAAAATAACTGACCAGTAATTTTCAAATGTGTCAAAGTCATGAAAGATTTCTTGATTGTTACAGATTGGAGGAGACTACGGAGGCATAATGACAATGTGACATTCAAGATTGGATTCTTCACAGAAAAAGTGGATATTATTAGTGCACATTATTAGTGGATAACCCAATCAAATCAGAATAAAGTCTGTAGTTTAGTTATTAGTATTATATCAATATCAATTTCTTGGTTTTGATGCATGTACCACGGCCATGTAAGATATTAACAATAGTGGAAGTTGGGCGAAAGGGATACAAGAGCCCTCTGTACTATATCGTAGTTTCTCTGTGAATCAAAAATTATTTTAAAATATAAAATTTAAATAAAAGGTAAGTAGAGAGAGAAAAGAAGGCTAAGTAAATACTCTGCAGTAAAATTATAGAAAATATGGTGGCACAACGTTCATTACCTGCTACTTTTAATAGGTAGCACTTTCAAGGATTATTAGGTAAAATACATTTCTACCTGATCTTTACTATGTCTAATGAAAGAAAACACATTCACAATTATTTCTTTCATATCTATTTTAAAAACTATGGTAAATTTTCTGTACAGTTAATGATAAGAGCTCTATTCAGAAAAAATGTATGTTTTAAGACATTGTACACAAAATATTTTGGAACACATTTTTTTATTATTTATATAATATATGTTATTATATATTTATATAATTTAAGCTCAGTTACATATTGTTTGAGACCCACTGTTCAGAAAAGATAAATACATAAATGGGAAATTATTAAAGTGTTCTACTCAAGATACGGTGAGTAAAAAGGTATATTTTCCCTCTTACTTTAACAGTATTTCTTTAATGAAAGATACTTTATTCTATAATTTCATATAGTACAAAAGAAAAGTTTTCTCCTAAAATAGCATGCTTCAGGTTATGTTCTTCAAAGAAAATTATAATAAGTAAATCTTCACAGGCAGGGATGTGATTACCTTTACAAAGGACATTATCAGATGTACAATATTTTTAAAATGTAACTCCATAGATAATCCCACCTAAAGATTATTATTAAGTATACATTATTTATTCCTCATGTTTGGGTGCAATGAGGAGAAATCCAGAGATTATAAATAAATTTCCTTTCCTAAATAGTCTGGCATGTTCTTGGATGGAAAAGACATATATATAATAATTATATATATATACAAAGGTCTACAAAATTATATTTATAAAATTGTATATATAAAGGTAAAATACAAGCAGAATACATGTTTTAAATGGTGAACTGCAGAATCGTCTATCCTGTATGCAAGGTATTAGTTCCATATAACATAGCCCACAATTTAAAATAATATATTGTCTTTTCTTAACCAAAGGTATAAGGAAGTTTTAGCAATTATTCAGAGCCTGCCTGTTTTAAGAGAAATTAAACAGGTAATATTTGGATAGCAAGCAATTTTTCCTCAAACTCCATTATCTATGGTCTATCTAGAAATCAAACCTTGGTCCTCTTTGTGTGAACATCGTTTACCCCAGATCCAAATACTAGGATAACTTGCCAATGACCAATGTTGGACTTTCAGATATTATCTTGCAAGAAACCATTTTTTCTCTACCATATGTTGAAACTGGTGAACAATCTCAAAAAGAATATGACTTACAGTGTGTTAGATAAGGACAACAGTGGAGTCATAAACTGAAGTTGTGATAATAAGCTTTCTAAGTATACTTAATATTACATGACTATTTACCAGTGTGCAGTTAATTTATGCATGAATTGAATTTTCAAGATAATCAAGAGTATCTGTAAAGGCTAAATTCTAGAAAATAAGAAAAATAACATATTTAAGTCAGGTATTATTTTTTTACTAAATATCCCAGACAATCATGATTGTAAGCCACCATATATACTTGTAAATATAGTTTAACCTCGGATAAGTACTTTTGTGATGTTTTTGACCACACAATGTCATTTCAATTACATACCTTTTAAAATACATTTCATGTGAAAATCATTATTATTATACATTTTTCAATATAATGTTCTATACCTCTCTCCAGATATAATTTTTTATCACAGATCAATTTTCACAAAATATGTGATAACATTGTTCATTTCTGTTAGAGTAGAATTGAGAGTTTCAATATGAATTATACCAGTGAAGAATTTTACCACGTTGAATGTCACTAACAACTCTATTTTAGGATTTTGTAAAATATTAAATGAAAATGAGGTTCTAAAATGGCCTTAAAACCACAGCAGAATCTGAGCAATAACAAAAAGAAACTTATGAATTCCATGGATTAGCACAGGATCAAATAATAGTTGTAAAGAACGTGGGTGGCCATCCTTCATCTCTTGACTAGTCTGTTTCCTAGGAAACAAAGAGTGAATGATTGCACGAATGACCTTACGCCTGTGGATTTAAATTGATGAAATTATATAGGACTGTAATCTATGCAGAACAAGAAAAGTAGTTGTTAGAATGACTGTTTATTAGGTAAGATGAGAAAGTTTAAAATACTTATTTCACTTTCCAAGAGTTTTTTAAAAAATAAATTATTAAAATCTTTTATCTATATTATGAAAGTCCCTATCCTATCAGATCACAAGATTATAATACAACCAGTCAACCAAAATGCTGATGAAACACCTTTGTTTAATCATATCTGTACAGGAATCTATTCACCAACTCAACTCTGGCTCCCACCAGTAGAGCGAAACTTGATTCCAACAGACATCCAGGTGGTACTCATAGGATATCATTTTGACTAATGGCAAAGAGTTTATTAAATGGTCTCTGTCTGCTGGACCTCCAGCAAAACTAATCCTGCATAAGCAACCACAGTGTGCCTTCACAGAGTTTGACAAAGACATCTCTCTCATAAATTTTACAGTATATAACAGCCTGGTGTGCATTACCTATCATCATTATAATAACCCTCTGTGAAAATATCAAGTAGTCACTAAAAGGATAAAATCATTTTCTCCTGTCAAGAAAATAACCTTGAACTCGTCATAGAAATTTTTGTAGCAATTTAAAGAGCATGTCCTCTCATATAGATGGTTCCATTTACAAGTTTGTTCCTATAAGAATAGTTGATATTTTTAGTTTATTGCTTCCTCTTTGAGCTCTATGTGTTTTACTAGAAGATAACTGAATAAAGCATCGTGAGTTAATTGTGATGATGAAGAAAATAAAATCAAAAGATGATAAAAGACCTTATATTGATAAATGAAATCTCTAGAAATGGTTAAATACAGAGATAGAAATATATAAAATATATATATACTATATATATATAAATATCTCTTAAAATAATGAGAGTAATAATACCATTAATTATATCTTATAATAGCTACTATGGAATACAGAATGCATTTACTCATCTGTAAATATTTATATAGAAGACACTGTTCAAGGTTGTAGAAAGGATATATCTATATCTATACATATATGATTATTGTCCATAACAGATTTAGAAATATTCAACAACTGAAAATAATTGGTTGTAGCTACTGTAATATAGCAATTAAATGCATGACATAATTCATAGATGAATGTATTTTACCATACTTTATGTAACTCAAAGCAGCCAATATACTTGGTGACTATCCCTCTTTTCCCTTTCCACATTGTATATAAGAAATTACATTAAAATATTTGGAGAAAGAGGGGAAGAGAAAGATATGGATCTGTAAAGGTGAAAAATTACAATATGAAAAGTAAATTCTGGGTTTAGAAGTTTTATATCTACAGAAAAATTGCAAAGATAGCACACAGAGTTCCCACATACCCTGTACCCAGTTTTCCCTATTATTAATGTCTTATATTAGCATAATACATTTGTGGCAATTAATCAACCAATATTCATACACTATTATCAACTAATATCTATACTTTATTTATATTTGCTTAGTTTCTACTTGATTTACTTTTTCTGCTCCAGGATCCTATCTAGTATACCATGTTACATTTAGTTGTCATATCTCTTTAGACACTTCTTTGTTGTGGCAGCTTCACAGATTTTTTTTAATAACTTTGACAGTTTTGAGGATTACTGGTCAGGGGTTTTATACAATATCACTCATTTGGGATTTGTCTGATTTTCCTCCCTAATCACAATGGGGTTTTGGGTTTTTGGTGGGAAGACCAGAGAAGTTAAATTTCATTTTCCTTACATTACATCAAACGTGCTATGAAGTCCTGTTTCTACTCACATCCACACTTCTGACACTAATGTGTGGGGGTTTTCCAGACTGAGCAGTTCTCTAAGGACACCAAGTGGATGTCCAACAATTCAATTCAATTTGACATTAACTAGTTGGAGTTAGTGCAGACCCCACAGGTTAAAGTCTCAGCCCCACAAGACTGTGCCCCCCCCACTTCAGAACAAATCACAAGTATGAGTCCCCAGTTCACTCTTCTGTCCAACTGGCTACAAAGAAAGGTTTTCATGACTCCCTCCTCAGGTTCAATAATTTGCTGTTAATGTCTCACGGAACCCAGGGAAACAGCTTACTTACATTTACTAATTTATCATGAAGGATATTATAAAGGATACATATGACCAGGCAGGTGAAGATATATATAGGGTGAGATCCAGAAGGGTCCTTAGTGTTGGAATTTTTATCCCCTTGGAATTGGGGTATGTTACCCTCCTGGCACGTTCCCCAACCTGGAAGTGCATCATATCTCCTCCTTCAAGAGTTTTTATACAGCTTAATCTCCAACCCTCCCATGCACCTTCACAGAGGTCAGTGGGTGGGGCTGAAAGTTCCAACCCCTTAATCGCTTGGTCTTTCTGGTTACCAGTCCCATCCTCAGAGTAATTAGGGGCCCTACCCTAACTCCCCTCATTAGCATAAATTCAGGTGTGATCAAAAGGGGCTCCTTATGAATAACAAAAGATACTCTTATCACTTAGGAGATTCTAAGAGTTTTATGACCTCTGTGCCAAGAAACAGGAGGAAGGCCAAATATATTTCTTATTATACTACAGGTACGTAACATCAACATGACTTACCACTGTTGATGTTATCCTTGATCACCTGGAAAAGGTAGCATCTGTTCTGTTTCTCCATTGTAAATTTACTTTTTTATTCTTTTGCCTACTGTATACTTTGGAAAGAATTCACTTTGTGCAGCTCACATTCAAGGAGTAGAGAGTTTTACTTCCCCTCCTTAAGAATGGGGTGTCTATTCATAATTATTTGAAATTCTTCTGCATGCGATATTTGTCTATTTTCCCCCACTTATTTATTTATGCAGCATTTATTTATATTAGTATTGGTGCTCATTCAGTTGGCAACTGTGTCTCTTTGACATACTTCCATCATTTTTTGTTTACCTTTCCCTTACTTTCTGGGACTATCAGGTGCTCCAGGCCCATCTTGTACAATTTTTGATGCTGTTGTAAATGGCATTTTTTATTTCAAATTCAAATTGTTCATTGCATGTTCAATCACTGTTCAAACTGTTCACTAATGGTATAAAGAAGAGCAATTACCTTTCATTTATTAACCTTGGATCCTGTGACTTTGCTGTACTCTCTCATTATTTTAAGGAGTTTGCATGTTGATTTGGGGGATTTTTACATAGACAGCATGTCATCTGAGAATAAAAGAATTTTATTTCTTCCTGTCCAATCCATGGACCATTTATTTCCTTTTCTTGTTCCATTGCACTAGAAGGAACTTCCATTAAGGTGTTAATCAGGAGTGGTGAAAGGACATTCTTGCCTTGTTCCCAGTCTTAGGTTGAAAGCATCCAATTTCTCAAGATTAAGTATGATTTTAGCTATAGCTTTTGTTGTAGATGCTCTTTGTTAACTTGAAGAATTTCTCTAATCTTAGCTGAATTTTTTTTATCATGAATAGGTATTGGATTTTGTCAAATGCTTTTTGGCATCAATTGACATGATTATATAATTTTTCTTCTTTATCCTGTTGATGTGGTGGATTATATTATTTGCTTTTCAAGTTCCCAACCAGCCTGGCATACCTAGAATAAATCCCTTCGTCATGGTATAGAATTTTTCACATACCTTGTTGGATTCTATGCACTAATATTGTGTTGACTTTTGCATCTATGTTCATGAGAAATATTGGTCTATAGTTTTCCTTTATTTCAAAGTCTTTATGATTTTAATATTAAGATACTGGTAGTTTCATAGAATGGGTTAGTAAGTTTTCCCTCAGCTTTATATCCTGGAAGAGACTGTGGGAACTGATATCATTTCTTCCTTAAATGTTTGGTGGAATTCACCAGGGAAACCATCTGTGCCTCCTGCATTCTTTTTTCAGAAGATTATTTTATTTATTTATATTTTGGGGGGAAGATTTGCCCTGAGCTAACATCTGTTGCCAATCCTCCTCTTTTTTTTTGTCCGGTGAGGAAGATTCACTCTGAGCTAACATCTGTGTCAATCTTCCTCTATTTTAAATGTGACTTGGAAAATATTCCAAGTAAGCTTGAGAATAATTTGCTTTCAGTTGTTGCATGGTGGATTCTATAAATTTCTATTAGATCAAGTTGATTGATAGTACTGTTCAAGTCAATTAAATCCTTACTGATTCATTGTCTGCTTGATATGTCAATTACATAAAGAGGAGTCTCCAGTGATACTAGTAGATTTGTCTATTTCTCTGTTCAGTCATTAATTTTTGCCTCATGTATTTGATACTTTCAGGTGCATGTAATTCAAGAATTGTTATGTCTTCTTAGAGAATTGACACCTTTATTATCATGTAAGTCCTTCTTTATCCTTGATAACTTTCCTTGTTCTGAAGGTGGGTTTGTGTGAATTTAATATAGCGATTCCAGATCTCTTTTGATTAGTGTTAGCATGGTATATCTTCCTGCATCTCTTTACTTATAACTTGTCTATGTCTTTATTTAAAGTGAGTTTATTATAGGCAATATACAGTTGTGACTTTTTTTGTATTTTCTAACAATTGCCATCTTTTCATTGATGTACATAGACCATTGACATTTAAAGAGATTATGAATATATTTGGATTAATATCTACCATGTTTATAACTGTTTTCTATTCATTGTAATTGCTCTTTGTTTATTTTCCCTCATCTTTGGATTTAAATGAGCATTTTATTTGATTCCATTTTATCTCTTCTCTTAAGATATCAATTATACATCTTTTAAAAAATTAACTGTTACTTGGAGTTTGAAATCTACATTTATAACTAATCTAAGTCTACCTTCCAATAATTCTATACCTCCTTATGTGTAGTGAAGGTTCTTTGTAGCAGAGTATTTCCAGCATCTTCCCCCTGTCCCTTGTGACATTGCTATCATTTATTTCACTTATCTATATGCTGCAATTACCCAATAAGTTGTTGCTATTGTCACTTTAAACAGTTATATTCTAGACCTGTTAAGAATAAGGAAAATATATGATTCTATTTTACCTTCATTTATTCCTTTTGTGGTACTCTTTCTTTCTTTATGTAGATCCAAGTGTCTGACCTATATTATTTTCCTTCTCCTTGAAGAAGTTTTAACATTTTTCACAGGGCATCTCTGCTGGTGATTTTTCTCAGTTTTTGTATTCTTCACTTTTCCTTCTCTTTTGAAGGATAATTTCTCTGCATATAGAATTCAAGATCTGCAAATTGGCAATATTATGCTGCTACATTATTCTGACTCATTACCTGGCATTAGTCAAACTGTTAAGTCTGTTGAAGACTTTTCAAAGCAAAAGCAAATTCAAGGCTTTCCCAGAACCACACTCAGATTTGATAATTTGCCATAAAGATTCACGGAATTTACTGAAACCTATTATTCTCATGGATATATTTATTACAGAGGAAGGATACAAATTAGAACAAGCCAAAGGGAGAGATGCATAGGGAAGAGTCTAGGAGGGGACCAAACTTTCTGGTCTTCTCCCACAAAGTCATAGACGACATTACCTCCCTCCAAACATACTATGTGATGAAATGTACAGAATATCACCAAGCAGAGAAACTTATCCAAGCTTTGAGATCAGAGTTTTTATTGAATGTTCATTACATAATCATGATTGATTGATTTTTTGCCATGTAGTTGAACTCAGTCTCCAGCTTTCCTCCTTCCCAGAGGTTGAAATGACATTACATGGCTGAGCCCCCCACCAGGAGTCACCTCCTTACCATAAATTATCAGGTGTGATCCAAGGGGCCCACCATGAATAACAAAGACACTTCTATCAGTGGGGAAATTCCAAGGGTTTACAGGTTGTCCCCCAGGACCTAGGACAAAGGCTAGGCCTTTCTTTGTGTGAGGCCAAATTCCTTACTGTGCAACAAAGGTTTTAGCCTTTTAAATTTGATTATTGACAATTATGTGGGGTATAAAAATGATTTATAGATCCACTTAATAATCTAGCCAGCTATTAATCAATTTCAACTTGGAAAACTCATATTCTCAGGGTATATATCCAAACAGTGGACCAGGGAAATAGTGGAAAAGCAGAGGGTAGCGCTCTCACTGGGTGGCGGAGGATGCACTCATGGTTTGAACTACACAGACAACAAGAACCTGAGGGCAAGTTTCTAAAGAGAAGGTAGTAGCAAAAAGAAATCCATAAAATCTGCATAATTGTTTCTCTGTTTCTTTGTCAACTAGCAAACCATACATATTCAATGCTCCAAGAGACTATTTCAGCATACTTCTTTGTGAAACTAGAGAGCCAATAAGAGATTTCAGAGCCCTCACAGTGATGGAGAGACAAAGTTGGACATTGAACTCAGCCAATGTGAAGTGTACTAGATGAGAAATATGTGTCTTCAGTTTAGACACTAAAATGGCCATGCCTGGGATATAAGTATTCTATTAGTGTGGGTTCTCCAAAGAAACAGAACCGATAAAATATGTAATAACTATAGAGAGATTTACTGTAAGGGTCTGGCCCATGTGATAATGGAGGCTCAGAAGTCCCAAGGTTCTCAGTTGGTAGGTTGGAGACCCAGAGGATCTCATGGAGTAGTTCTAGCTTGAATCTAAAGGTCTGAGAATCAGGAGAACCAATGGTGTTAAGTTTTAGTCTGAGTCTGATGGCAGGAGAAGACTGAAATCCCAGCCTGAAGACAGTCAGACAAAGAGAAAGGATTCTTGCTTAGTCAGTCTTGCCTTTTATTCAGGCCTTTAGTGGATTGGATGAGGCTTACTCAAATTGGGGAGGAGCATCTGCTTTACTCAGTCTACCAATTCAACTGGTAATCTCATCCAGAAAAACCCTCAAGACACACCCGGAAATAATGCTTAACCAAATGTCTGGGGACCCCATGGCCCAGTCAGGTTGACACATAGAATTCACCATTACAAGAACCATATCTTAGAAACAAGGCCTACGTCCTATGAGCCAGGCAAAACTAAAACAGATCTACACCAACAAAGGTTAACACCACCAAGCCTTACAATGTCAAGGTTATCTGCAAGTAATTTAACTACTTGTTCAGAAAAAAAATAAGTTTTGGAGCAATGTGACATAATCAAAAAAATCTACCAAGATCATCTACAAGAGCCAGTATACAATAAAAAATGTGATGTGAAAAATAGGTAAATATGGCCTTAGAGGGAAATTAGTCAACACTAAAATCATAACCAGACATCATCACAATATTGGAGTTAGCAGACAAGACTAAAATAATTATGACTAATATGTTACAATAGAGAAAAAAGATGTAAGATAGAGGTAAAAAATGTAGAATTTTAACACTAATCTGAATCTATAAAAAGATGAAATGAGCATTCTGTATATGGAGGACAATATCAGTGATTTATTAGATGGACATTATAACATGCAGAACACACAGACTATAGAATTTGAGACATTGCAGACAGAGGAGAGAATGCAAGAGAAAAAGAATGGGGAAAAAAAGCGCACACTGTAGGAGATATGTGGTACTTGGTCAAAATATCTAACATTTGAGAAATTTTAATCCCACAAGAAGATAGAGAGAAATGATCAGAAGTAATATTTGATATAATGTTGACTGAGCATTTCCAAACTGAAGAGACTCAGAAAGCTAGATAAATGCCTTCAGGGTACAACAAAAAGAAACACTGGAAGAACTGCCTAGCCAACCACCCAAATTGTAAGAAATAATGAAACATTGCTGTTTTGAGCTATCAGGTATGGGGTGATTTATTATACAGCAGGCTGCCCGAACAAAAACCTAACCCATGTGGTATTGACACCACGTAGTCACAGGAAGCTGAAAGAATGGTGAGGAAACTCTTCATGGAGGCTGTAAAAGGAACAAGGAAGTTGCAATTAGAGGCTGAAAGAGCTAATGAAGATTGTGTCGTGGCAGAATGAAATTGCCTGGTAACTTGAAAGGTGGAGGACATCTTAATGAAGTTGTGAATCTGATTAGGATGATTTGCAGGCAGAACGTTGAAAATGTCAACTAGCGTTTTCATTTACTTGCATGTGATAAGACACAGAAAAAAAGATATGAACAAAGGAAGAAACAGGTTAGTTTACAAGCAGAATTTAAAGACTATATCAAGAGAGCAGGGCATGATCTGTTGTAAAATAAAACTGTTCCAAACCCAGGCCCTCAAGCTGGCAAAAGATTCAAGTTTAAAACAACCTTCAAGTGAAGATCAAATTAAGGGTATGATTGTAGGACTTTTGTTAATATCTCAGAAAGATTTAAAATGAAACTTTGGACCCACTCAGCTAGACACAAGTGATGCTAAGAATCTTAAGGGCATTGTCTCACAGCAATCTTACACTCCATCCAAAGCAGCCAGAGGTCTATGCTGAGGAGAATTATGGATGTGGCTTTAAGGGTCATGACAGGAACCACAATCAAATTTCTAGGAAAGATACAAACTTACTAAGGGAGTTGAGGCAGATTTAACTAAAAACGCCCCTATTTTCTATAGACGGGAAGCTGTCTTAGTGAGATTTTCAAATGTAAACATGTACCATTTCTCATTTACAGGAAAGACATTTCCAAAGTGAAATCAAGAGCAGAGAAAAATAAATTATTGTGAAGCCACACATTGCAGAATCGTACCTAATCCAGGGATAGTCACTGCACCCAGATTTGGAGAACTGGTGCACGTGACTGACTGGATTTCAGGATAGCTCTTGTTGAGTGGTGGTTATCTGCTTCCTGTTCTTCCCATAATGGAAATAACTGTGGTGAAATAAGGGACATATAAGTTGTCTTTTTATTTCACAATAGTAGGAGTCAAGATGAGCTATAATAGGGGTCTTATCAGTATTCGGGCTAAATGCAAATCACAAGATCCTAGACTTGAGCCAGATACCATAATTGGTTGAGTCCTTTGTGGGTCTTGGTAGGATTTGACTTTATTTTACATATACATTAAAAATTGTGGTCAGAGAGCAGACAGGGATAAAAATAAATATGACCAAATTCTTTGCAGAACACCCACCAAGAGATGAAGTCAATTTCTCCACTCCTTAAATGTGGTTAGGCCTTTTGACATGATTTTCCCTAACTGAATGCACAAACATGAGATTGTGTGACTCTTAATTCTAAACATCAAAAAAACTTTAAAGCTTCTGCTATCATTCTGTTGAAATCATGCTGTAAAGAAACCCAGGATGAGAGATCACAGATCACCTGGAGAGAGAGCCCAGCCATTTCAAACATCCCAGCTATGGCCACAAATTTGTCAGTGAGATTGTAATAAACGAATCAACCCCAATCAAGCTGCCAGCTGAATACAGTTGTTAGCAAATTTGATTAGTCCTGTATATACTAAAGATATAAAATTTTAAACGTAAAAATATTCCCAAAAGAAACTATATGTACAGATACCTTTAGTGTTGAATTCTGTCAAATATTTAAAGAAAATATATTTTCAAAACTACATAAATTCTTTCAGCTATGGAGGAGAAAAGAGGACTTCCCTAACCATTTTTATGAGGCCAGCATTCCCCAAATTCCAAAACCAAACAGATATTATAAGAAAAGTAAAATAGAGGCTGCCTGGTGGCGCAGCAGCATAGTTCACACTTTAGCAGCCCGGGGTTCGCGGGTTCGGATCCCGGGCGCCTGCCGATGCACTGCTCATCAGCCATGCTGTGGCAGCGTCCCATATAAAGTAGAGGAAGGTGGGCATGGATGTTAGCCCAGGGCCAGTCTTCCTCAGCAAAAGGAGGAGGATTGGCAGCAGATGTTTGCTCAGGGCTGGTCTTCCTCACAAAAAAAAAAAAAAAAAAAAGAAAAGTAAAATATGTACTAGTATGCTTCATTAACATAGACACAAAAATCATTTATAAAACATTGTCACATTGATTTCAGCAATAAAACTAGATAATACCTTACGACCAAGTGAGTTTATGCAAAAAATACAAGCTTATTTTCACTTTCATTTTAAAGTTAACCAAAATAATTCAACATATAACAGATTATTAAAATAGCCTTCTGGACATATTAATGGATGCAGAAAAAACATTTAAAAATTCAACGTTTTCATATTAAAAACTACTGGGAGGAAGAAAGGAATAGAATGCAACTTTTTCTATCTGAAAAGAGTTTACCTGTGAAAGTCCTACAACCAAACTCATTCTTTTTGTTGTTGTTGTTGAGGAAGATTCGTCCTGAGCTAACATCTGTGCCCATCTTCCTCTATCTTTTTATGTGGGTTGCCACCACAGCATGACCACCATTGAGTGGTGTAGGTCCATGCCTGGTAACCAAACTCGGGCCACCCAAGTGGAATGCACCAAACTTAACCACTAGGCCACAGGGCCGGCCCCCCAAACTCATTCTTTTTTTTTTTTTTTTTTTTGTGGGGAAGACAAGCCCTGAGCTAACATCTGTTGCCAATCCTCCCCTTTTTGCTGAGGAAGACTGGCCCTGAGCTAACATCGTGCCCATCTTCCTCCACTTTATATGGGAGGCCGCCATGGCATGGCTGACAGGCAGTGCATCCGCGGGCGCCCGGGATCCGAACTCGCGAACCCCAGGCTGCCAAGCGCGGACTAAACCGCTGCGCCACCGGGCGGCCCCCCAAACTCATTCTTAATGATAAAAAAGTGAAACATCCTCCCTTAGTGAGGGAAAAAGGTAAATATATCTGCTCTCACCATTTCTATTTAAGATTTTTCAGGAGGATCCAGGCAGTACAGTAAGCTAAAAAAATAAATAAAGGTGTACATGTTGGAAAGGAAGAAGTAAAACTCTTTATTCACAGATGACACAAACACATTTGTAGAAATCTTAAGAAGTCTACAAAATATCTGTTAAAACTAACAGTTTTAGCAAGGTTATGTAGTTCATGATTAGTTTTTAAAAGTCAATTGCATTTCTATATGCTGGCATCAAAAATTATAAAATAAAATTAAATATACCAGAAAAAAAAATCAATGATTTAATGTAGGTTTAAAAATGGGCTTCATTCACGTGGCAAAAATAACTACTACTTCTTCAGATTCTAAATATAAGACCTATACATTTTTCTCTGAAAAGGTAGAATATTCACTCAACTATCAACTATTTGACAAAATAAATATTATTTGCAAATTACCACATTAGCTCTCAAGAGGCATAAAAAATTAATTGCACATAACTTCATGCCTTAGGAAACTTGAATCAAGGAGGTGAATCAAGACATATGTAACGACCTGGGATACGTAGGCAATGGCATTATTGTACCATTATTTACCTGAAGGAGCAGAAGCTGGAGGGCTCCAGGGTGAGACTAGTGGTAGTCAGTCCCAGTGAGACTAAACCTAGGGGTCATGATTGTGTGAGACCAGAGAGTAGGAGGAGGCAGTAGGGAGGGTAAGGCTACATGTTGGAGCATCAATTGAGGTGCATAGTCTCAAACAGGGATAAGTTAGGGTCCCACTCAGCTAGAAAAAGCCACTTGGTTTCATAAACAAGTTTGAATGAGTAATGGCCATCCATAATGATGGCCATCACATGATTTTGCTTTCTCAGCAAAATGTTCTTTCTTCTTTCCCAAAACTTTGTTCTGCCTTGTAAAGTAAAATGATCCTCCCCTGGCTTAGTCTTGGAGTTTTGAGCTAGACAGCTCTGCTGCTCGAGCTAATTGATAATCCTTGCTGCCCACATCTGTTGTTGTGTGATAATTTAATGCATATTTTGAATTCCCATAAAATAAAAATATTGTAAAGATAGAAAACTGGACAGATGGATGATGTGTCCAATTGAGAAAACATTATCAAAGGTAAATATTCTCTCTAACATATCCATACCACCTGTAACTAACTTTAAAATGATTCGAGAGATTTCTTATAATGTCAAGCTATCTTTACACCTGATTTTTCCTCTTAAAGAACAAGATTTATTTGCCTCTCACAGAAAGCATTATGTCCCATAATCCTCCCTATTCTTTCTTGCACTCCCACAGTAATGAGAGCTACATTTAGAAGGCAATTTAAGACACAAATACACATACACACAATATGTTATCCTGAGAGTTAAAAAGTCCATTTCCACATTAATTAGATGAAAGAAAAAAAGAGGCCAATGACTACTTATGCCATGTCTAAAATAATCGACCTAGCAAAACAAAAGTTATTGAGTGAACTCATGTTTTTTCTTTCACAGTTAATGGCATGTAAACTATATCCATGTATTTCAACTTTTCAGTGCAGGTCATCTTTAATCCTATGCATATTATTTAATTTTAATAAATTTAAATCACAACGGTTAAAATAATGCATTGCTAATATTGAAAGCAAGAAAGTATTATGGTGCCAGAAATGAAGGGAAGAGTTAAAAGTGTGAGGCCTAGGGAAACATGCATGATGTATGGCTTGGGGCTTTATTGCGTGCAGGCCTAATGAAGCAATGCAACATGTCAGGCAGGTTCCTGTACCTCTGTGACTGCATAATGTTAAAAGCTAAAAAGTGATGCCCCTTTGATGATGGAACACTGGAAAATATCTCCTCAACCTCTGGGGATCATAACCTGAAAGAGAACCATGCATCTCTTTCTACAACTGGTACTTTTTATTCCAGATTCTGAGTGAAGTGCCCAAATTTATAATATCAAGGAGGTAAGGATTAGAACCAGTGATTTCAGTAAAACCAAGGCAGAAGTAACTGCCAAATAAGTCTTGCACAAACCAAACATTTTAAAGCATGTCACACAACGTAAATTGCACATATAAGTACAAAGAAAAAGTTATTAGGCATTTGTTGAAGTACAATTCAAGAAAGAAAAGAAACGTGCTCAACAAAGAGAAAATATTCAAATGAAGAAATAGAAATAATAGAGCAAACATGGACTTTAAAATGCGAAGCATATTTGGAAAAATACTGGAAATAAAATCATAATTGAAATAATATATGTAATATTTATAATAATAGTAAATTTTAACATGAAAGTTAAACATTACGTTAGAGATTTCAAAACTTACTAAAAAGCTTTAACCATCAGCATAGTGTGGCACTGGCACAACAATAGACATAGACTAGTGGAATTGAATTGGGAGTTTAGAAAGAAACTCTAACATTTTTAGTCATTGATTTTTGACATGGTTGCCAAAATAATTCAGTGAGAAGAGAAAAGTCTTTTTAACAAAGGATTCTGTGACAACTGGATAGACACATGTTTTACACACACACACACACACACACAAAAACCTAAAATGGATCATAGCCCTAAATTTAACATATAAAATTCTTTGACAAAGCATAGGAATAAATCTTTGTGACCTGGAGTTAGGCAATGGTTCTTTAGCTATGACACCAAAAGCATAAATGAAAATAGAAAAAATAGATAAGTTGGGCTTCATCAAATTAAAAACTTTTATGCTGCAAACAGTACCAACCCAAAGAATGGGAGAAAATATTTGAAAATCTATATCTAAGAAAAGATATGTATCCATAATATATAAAGAACTCTTGCAAATCAATAATAAAAAGGCAAACAATTCAATTAACAATGAACAAAGGATTTGAATAGATATTTATCCAAAGGATATATGTAAATGCCCAATAAAAACATGAAAAGATGCTCAACATTATTAGTCATTAAGGGAATGGAAAGCAAAACCACCATGAAATACCACTTCACAGTTGATCACTTTTTGATTTTTCTATAATCAAAAAGGCAGAAATAACAAGTGTTGTTGTGGATATGGAGAAATTGGAACCCTCATTTTTTGCTGAGGGGAATGTAAAATGGATCAGCCACTTGGAATAATCTTCCTCGAAATGTTAAACATACAATAACCAATTGACCCAGCAATTCTATTCCTAGATATATACCCAAGAGAAATGAAAACATGTCCACTTGAAGATATGCACATAAGCGTTTATAGTGGCATTATTCATAATAGCCTCCATGTCTATCAGCTGGTGAATGGGTAAGGAAAATGTTGTATATCTCTATGATGGAATATTATTTGTCAATAAAAAAAGAATACCGAGACATGCTACAACATGATGAATCTTGAACACATTATGTAAATGAGAGACCACATATTGTATGACATCATTTATATGAAACGTACACAATAGGCACATCTATATAACTAGTAAGCAGATTAGTTGCCTAGGGCTGGTAATAGTGATATATAATGAACCTTAATGGAAATAAGGTTTCTTTTTATGGTGATGTGAATGTTTCAACATTAGATCATGGTGATGGTTGCACAACTCTATAAATATACTAAATTGTATGCTTTAAATGAGTGAATGTTATAGTACGTGAAATATAACTCAATAATGCTGTTAAAAGCCAGCCCTAGGGGCTGCCCTGGTGGTGTAGTAGTTAAGTTCATGTGCTCCGTTTCGGTGGCCCATAGTTCATGGGTTCAGATCCCAGGTGCAGACCTACACACTACTCATCAAGCCATGCTGTTGAAGTGTCCCACAAACAAAGTAGAGGAAGATTGGCACAGATGTTAGCTCAGAGACAATCTTCCTCAAGCAAAAAGAGGAAGATTGGCAACAGGTGTTAGCTCAGGGCCAATCTTCCTCACCAAAAATAAAAGAGCCAGCCCTAGTAGTCTAGTGGTTAAGATCCAGTGCTCTCAACTCAGTCGCCCGGGATCATGTCCCAGTCAGGGAACCACACCACCCGTCTGTTGGTTGTCCTACTGTGATGTCTGTGTGTGGCTATGATGCTGAAAGCTATCCCACTGGGATTTCAAATACCAGCAGAGTTACCCATGGTGGACAGGTTTCAGTGGAGCTTCCAGACTAAGAAACACTAGACAGAAGGACCTGGCCACCCACTTCCAAAAACTTTGGCCATGAAAACCCTATGAATAGCAGTGAAACATTGTCTGATAGTGCTGGAAGATGAGAGGATGGTGCAAAAAGACTGAGCAGAGTCCCCCTCTGCTGCACACAAGGTTGCTAGGAGTCAGAATCAACTCAACAGCACTAACAAAACAAAACAAACTGTTAAAAATGTGGTATACAGAGTTGAAGCCAGAATTGGTGAATAGAAGGTTAGGTCCGAGGAAATCACTTGGGATAAACTATAATGAGATAAAATAAAATTATGAAAGAGAAATTAATGTATCTGACGCATAATTTTAATAACCAAAATATACATATATTGTCATAGTAAATAAAGTAAATGAGATAAAGTAATTAAAATTTTAAGAGGTGAGAATTTTTCAGAATTAAAGAATGACATGAGATTTTAGTTCCAAACAAAAAAATATATCAAATTCACCTCCATATATATCCTAGTTATACTAAGAGTAAATTCTTAAAAATAACATAAAAATGACAAATCGCTCATAAAACAATACAATCAAATGAACAGAACACTTCTCACTCTCCTTCACTGCTAAATATACCGAAAACAATAGAATAACATCACTCTACCAATGTTAAGAATAAATACTGACTATGGACTTTCTTCCGTGGACAGTAATGGTTTCGTATGTTTTTGTGTCCAATCTTCACCTGTCAGCATTTGCTGCAGTGATCTGGCTTTCTATGTCAAAATGATGATGTGAATTATTTTTCTATTGCCAAGTAACAAATTAACCCACAACTTAGTGTCTTAAAACAATAAACATTTTTTTTAATCACAGTTTCTGTGTATCAGAAATTTAGCAAGACTCTGCTGAGTCTTTAGACTCACCATTTCTTACAAGGATGCAATCAAGGTGTTGACTGTGGATGTACATATCTCAAGGATCAACTAAAGGAGAATTTGCTCCCCAACTCAAACATATGGGTTGTTGGAAGGATTCAGTTATTCACTCTCTCAGCAGCTAAGCATGGAAGGTGGATTCCATCAGAGCAAGTGAGAAAGCAAAAGAGAGAGAACACGAGAGACGTTGCATTCTTTTTGTTACCATTTTTCTCATAATCTATTCATTATAAGCGAATCAGTAGATCCAGCCCACGCCCGAGGGAAGGAGATTACACAAGAGCATGAACACCAGGAAGCAGGGATTATTGAGAGCCATTTTAGAGGCTGCGGACAGTCTGATCATTCTCTCTCTCTCTCTCTCTTATCTTTACCTTCACTCATGGGAATATAGAGTAACTGAGGTTATCCAGCCTCTTCTCCCATGACCATGTAATTCTAAATTAGCAAGTGGGAATACTGGACGATGTTTTCAGGAGTCTTAAGAACTTGACCAGGCTGTTGCTATGCATGCTCTCTTGGGTGTCTTGTGTCCTAATTGATGTTAGATGAAGCTATTTGTGTCTCCTTAGTTTCATTGTGATCTGAATCCCAGTCACAGCTACTAGTCAAGCAGAGCAGACATTTACATCGAATCAGTTTCCATTTATTTTATTTTATTTTTCCCACTACTTTTGGAATTCATTATTTATTTCATCCTCAGTATGTCACTTGCATAAAAATAATTCCTCAAATCTTACTGAAGGTGAATTGGAAGTTTAACAATTCTGTTCTTTTTTTCTTGGAGAATGTCAGTTTTTCATAATAATGAACTGCAAAGAGATCAGAATTGCTTTTCTAAAATAAAATTCCTTCTGCCCTCGAGCGTGTCTTAAAAGAAAAGAAAACAAACTAACAAATCAAAACTAACTCTAACATTATATGTTCATGTTCATAGTGTGTGCCCACATGCCATTTCGTCGACAATTTCATGTATTTTCCTAAAAGTGCACACTTTAAAAACAAGTTATTAGTTATCTGTTTATTGAAAAGGCCTTCCATGATCAAACACATATTTACCTCTCCAGCTCTTGGTTCTTCCTTTGTGCTGCTTTCAAACTTGCACATTGCATCTTAGCCACACTAGACTTTCAAGAGCTTTTCTACCAAATCTTAAACTTAATCTTCTTATCCACCACAACTCCTCATCTAGGACTTTATTTATGCTGCTCCTTCTGTTGTTAATGCCCTTTCTCTTTCTCCTGTCACTAACTGTACATCCACAGACCTTGTGAAACTAACGGCCGCTAATCATTCATATTTTAAATTAGATGTTACTTGCTCATAAAATCCTTCTCTGACATCCTTAGACCGGTAAATTTCCTTTAATAATAAAACCTAATAACATCTTATACTTTTTGATAATCCATCTTGCAGTCTCTAATTAGACATTTTTCTGTGATTTTATGATTTATATTATCTACTTACTAGCCTGTACATTTCATGAGGACAGATAACATGCTTCTTTTTTTTTTTTATTTCTTAATTATTGCAAACACAGCATTAGATCGGTGCCTACAAAGAGCAGATTCTTCGTAGGATTGACCGAATATGTAAATGCAGAAGCGAATGCATGAGATATAACTAAAATTTAGTAGTAATACATACAGATTTACTTCTCTGTAGTTGCCGTTGTGCAGAGGTGAGAGAGAACTCCATCTAAAATTTAGTTTGGAGTTTAAGACTGATGGAGCCACCCACATGACAATAGGGTATGAAAAGATTTATGAGTTACATAATGAAGTTTTCTGGGATAAGCTGGCAGACCTCACAAGCTGCCCTGAGAATGACTTGAGAGGAAAGGAAACTGCTTGTGGTTAGGAGACAGGACTGGAAGAGGGTCCTTGTGTCTGAGCAGGCTCTTGTTTACATGGAGGGGAAAAGGGAAGCATCCTATTTTCTTATAAGCTGTTCCAGATATGGGGCAGAAAGGGAACAAGGAGGGATGAGGCATAAAAGCTGTCAGCTGTCAAATATCAAATAATGGGGTCATTTTTTGTAATGGGGTCATTATAATCACTAAAGAGGAGTAATTCACACTTCTGTGTATTGACTGCTTACTAATTTGTCACTGTACTGTGTTCTTTTTATTTGTTTAATCCTCATAACAAATGTGAAATGACAATAATGTTACTGTATATTACAGATGAGTAAAAACAAGACAGGAAAATCATTTTTGGAGAATCACACTTAATCTTAGAAGGAGAGCTTGGAGTAAAAAGACAGGTGTGTCTGATTCTAAAACCTATTACCTTAAACATAATTTATTCTTCCTTTTCCTGACCTGAATATTTTACCCTCTTCATTATTTTTTCTAAGATCTACATAAATATGAATATAGAGAAGAAATGTTATTGGAGTTAGATATTTTCTCTCACGTGTAAGTCACACTGAGATTGAAAAAAATAATATTAAGACAATTGCACTTTTAATGTAGTTCCTGAGTAGCGTTAATAGAATCTGCCAATCAAAACAAATCTGTAAAATGATTTAAAGCTAATCTACACACAGTCCTATGGCATCCTTAGCAGGATTTAGCATTGTTTACATATTTTTTAGTCTCTCACAAGTTACTTTTTCTTTTTACTATTCTAGTACTGTATATACACATCTGCTAGTATGTGACATACAGAAAAAATTAATTAGTAATATACTCATCCCTACTACTCATCATTTCTACTTCTTTCTCATAGGTTATGTAGTCAGAGAGAATTGAGTTTAAATCCTGGCTCTGCCATTTACAAATTGTGTAATATTAGCTAAATTGCTTAACCAATCTGAACAATGATTCCTACCTGGTAACTGTGTTTTGAAGATTGAGAAAAGTTAAATAAAACGCTAACATAGTGACTGTCAAAACCATATGATCAATAATAATTAGTTCTCTTTCTTTTCTCTCTTTCTATGCTTCTCTTTCATTGTCTCTGCTGAGTTTTTAATTTGCTCATTTAGATTTCAGAGCTTTTTGATAGAAAAAAGGTGATATATACAAAATTGTTCTGCCAATACATCCTTAGACAAAATCATATCGGTACATTTGAATCAGTAAATAATATTCTTTTATAAATATTATTACACTAATATTCTGTTAGTAATTATTTGTTTATATAAAAATTTAAAATGCATCTTTATTTCATGGAAGATGAATTGTTTTAACTATACTCATAACAACTTATCTTTTAGTTTCTGTTTGAACAATCTCTATAGCAAGTGCACTAACTCACATGCTATCCTATGGAGTACCTATGGTGAGAAAGCTCTTCATGATATCTGGCATAAAATCGATTTTTGTCTAATGCTCCCTAATAGGCCCTTCCTAAATTTCCCACTAAGTCATAGGAAAAAAGTAAAACAAAAAGAAAAATAGCATTCCTGAAATTTATTGATAGTAGACAACTGTCTGCAAGATTTAGGGAGGAATTTCAATTAATGAGAGTGAAGTTATATAGGACTCAGAAACAAAATGTTGGATTATGACACATTTACTTCTGAGGCAGTAAAATGGTATAGAATTCTCTCAACTACTATTTTTTTGCTAGGGGATGCAGGATGTGTACCAAAAAGAAAACCAAGCAGACCCATTCTAAACCACAGGTCTTGTTTTTGGAGAAAATCAGCTTCATCCCATTACGTCTACTTAATCCCTTTTTAAAATTTCCTATAGTTTCTCATCTGTATTTCTGCATTGGTTTCCTACTGGTCTGAATGTTATTAGTCTTCTAATCTCGTTAATTCTTAAATATCTCAAAGTTATCTAAAAATGCAAGTATGTTTACTATTTCAGCCACTTGACTAAATTATCATAATAATTTCCCATTTCTTGGGTAAGAAATAAAATCTCTTTAGTGGCATATTTTAATAAAATGTATGTGCACTTATTCATAATAATTTATTTATTTCCTGTATATATTTTTAAGAAAAGCAATGACTTTATCAAGTTGTTCCTGCATGACAGAAACATCACTAAATGCTTCAATATTTTCAATGCATTATTTCATTGAGCTTCATAACAACCCATAAAGTACATGCTATTATTATAATTGCCATTATAAAGATGATGGAATTGAAGTTTAGTGAAGTTAAGCAAATTGCCCAAAAACATACAACTAGTAAACAGTACGACTGGTATTCGAACCAACATGGATATAGAGATACTATATACAGATACATACAGACTGATTTCCTATATAAGCCTAACATCTATGCAACACTTATCTTGTTGAAAAAAGTGAAATTGTCATATGGGTATAATTATGGCTGGTAGAGTTAGAGAATTGCTTATAATTATGGGTGGACAATCAACAGAACAGATTTAAATGCGTGACTAACTCTTTCAAGGTAAGATGTCCTGCCCATTGAGTGAAATGAGTATTTTAATACAGATAATAATATCCATAAATGAGAAATAAATATAGAATGTTCACGAAATTTGCCAAGTTAATGTCAATTTCTCTCTTAATGAAAGTGAAATATTATAATGTATTAGTGCCTGTGCTGCATTCAAGGGGGCAGATACTTTTGTTTTAATCCATTAACAGCTCTATTAACAGTTGAATTATTGCTTTTCACAGAATGATGCCAATTTATATCTTTTCACCTTGAGGAGAGGTACAAACATGAGTGTCTTTACTTCGAGATAGTTTAAATGAGTGTGGGCCAGCAAGTTCTGCCATTTGAACATGTTCCCAAATGAACAGAAAAAGTCTTTAAAAAAAAATAATAACTGGCCAGTTCCACATGTAAGGAACCTGAACATCACCACTCTCTCCTAACAAAAAATCGAACAGATTGAATCAACAACTCTTTGTAGATCCTCATGACAGAAGAGGATAGAGGGAAAACCACTGCCCCCAAGATCTGAGAGACTGACAGGTGAATACAGGAAGTCCCAGCTTACCTAAGTAGAGACTTATGAGCAGAGACCACCAGGAAAACCAGTGCCAGGATAGCAAACCTTGGACTGTAATTATGAATTACTGGAAGCTCAGGGTGGACAACTCTGAGAGTAAAGACTACAGGGAGACCCAGTCATGGGGGCCCCCACAATACTGAAAGATTCACCTCCAGACCCTCAACCACATTCCCAAAGTAAATGTCAGTGAAAAATTCCCTCAGGCTTCCAGCAAGGGGAGGGGAAAGGAAACATTTCAAAATACACCGGAGCACTCTGTTTTCAGCAAGACCTACACTCAGTGTTAAAAAGTCAACCAGAGTCTAAACTGCTGGGGTATCATCATAACCTAACTGACCTGGGAAAGGGAAATAACCAGCTCTGGATTACTCTAGCCATCCTGTCCCACCTAAGGAGAGAAAAAAAAAAAAACAACTGAGAAACTCCTGAAGTTCACAGTCCAGAGGCGTAGGCTCACTAAAAAAGTGAGACCCAATCAAAAATTATAAAATGCTTCCCTTCCCCCTACACTTCACCATCAAAATACCAAACACCTGTTAATAGTAGTTCCTTTTATCCAGTAGATCATGTATGCCAATCAAGAGAAAACTACAAGGCACACCAAAAAGCAAAAATCACAGTTTGAAGAGATAGATTAAGCATCAGAAGCAGACATTGCGGGGATGTTGGAAGTATCAGACCAGAAATATAAAAAATTATGATTAATATGCTAAGGACTTGAATGGATAAAGTAGACAGCATGCAAAAACAGATGGACAATGTAAGCAGAGAGATGGAAATCCTAAGAACCAAAAAGAAATGCTAGTGATCAAAAACACTCTAACAGAAATGGAGAACACCTTTAATGGGTTTATTAGGAGACTGGACACAGCTAAGGGAAGAATCTATGAGCTAGAGGATATATCAATAAAAACCTGAAAAAATGAAATGCAAAGAAACAGACTGAAAAAAGAAAAAACCAGAACAGAATATTCAAAGATTGTGGGACAAGTACAAAGGATGTAATATACATATAATGGAAATACTCTAAAGAGAAAAAACAGAGAAAGGAATAGAATAAATATTTGAAACAATAATAACTGAGAAGCCCCCTCCCCAAATTACTCTCAGACATCAAACCACAGATCCAGTGCCATTTTCAAACTGCAGAAAATCAAAGATTAAGAAAAATTCTGAAAATAGCCAGATGCAAAAACCCATTTTACCCATAGAGGAACAAAGATAATAATTACATCCAACCTCTCAGAAACCATGCAAGTAAGAAGAAAGTGAGTGAAAAAATTAAAGTGTTGAGAGAAAAACTGCCAACCTCGAATTCTGTATCCAGTGAAATTATCCTTCAAAAGTGAAGGAGAAATAAAGACTTTCTGAGAAACAAAAATTGAGGAAATGTGTTGCCAGTGGACCTGCCTTGCAAAAAATGTTAAAAGAAGTTTTTTAGAGCAAAGAAAAATAGTATAGGTCAGAAATCAGATCAAGATAAAGAGCATTGAAGAAGGAAAAGTGAAAGCAAAATTAAAACTTCTATTTTTCTTATTCTTAATTGCTCTAATGGATTACAGTTTTTATAAAGCAATATTATCAAGAATGAATTTGATTATGTATGCTTATGTATATATCTTATGTATTCTTATATATAAGTGAAGTGAATGACAGCAAAGATAAAAAGGATGGGAAGGAGGATTTATGATTATTTTGTTACTATAAGTACCCCTACTACCCATTAAGTGGCATAGCTTTATTTGAAAGTGGACTTAGATTAGTTGTAAATTAGCTGTAAATGTATATTGCAAACTCTAGTAATCACTAAAACAAGTAAAAAAAGAAATATAACTGATATGAAAAGAGAGAAAATGGAATCATAAAATGTTCAATTAAAACCACAAAAGACAGAAAAAGAGTAAAAGACAAAAATAGGAACAAAGAACAGGGTATCAAATAGAAAACAGTAAGAAATATGGTAGATAATAATCTAACTATGTAATTATTCACTTTGAAAGTAAATGGCCTAAATCTCCCAATTAAAAGACAAAGACTGTCAGAGTGGATCAAAAACCAGCTATACATTGTCTATAAAAAAATTCACTTTAAATTTAGACACATATAGATTAAAAGTAAATGGATGCAGAAATATATACCATGCTAACATTAACCAAAAGAAAGCAGCAGTAGCTGTGTTAATTTCAGACAGAGCAAACATCAAAATAAGTAAAGTTGTCAGGGATAAAGGAAAGCATTACATAATGATAGAGTGGTCTTTTCTCCAAGACATAACAAATCTTACTATGTCTGTGCCTAACAAAAGAGCTTCAAACTATGTGAAGCAAAAACTAATAGAATTGCAATGAGAAATAAATTAATCCACTATTGTAGAGACTTCAATACTCCTCTATCAGAAATGAAAAGATCCAGCAGGCAGAATACCAGTAAGGACATAGTTGAACTGAGAAACACCATTATCAACTGGATATAATTGACATCTATAAACTACTTCATCCCAAACCAGCAGAATATACATTCTCCTCAAGTTCCCATGGAACATTCACCAAGACAGACCATAATCTGGGCCATAAAACACACCTGAACAAATGTGGAAGAATGGAAATCACTCAATGTTTGCTCTTAGACCACAATGGATAAACCAGAAATCAATAACAGAAAGATAATTGGAAAATCCACAAATCTATGGAGATTAAACAATGCACTTCTAAGTAATACATGGGTCAGATAAAAAAAAATCTCAAAAGAAATTCTGAAATATTTTTACTAAATGAAAACACAAGTTTTTGTGAGATGCAGTGAAAGCAGTACTTGGAGAGACATTTATAGCATTGGTTGCTAGATCAGAAAAGAAATAAAAGCTAAAATCAATAACATAAATTTCCATCTTATGAAACTAGAAAAAGAGGAGCAAATTAAATCCAAATTAAGCAGAAGAAAAGAAACAACAATAAGAATTAGAGTGGAAATCAAAGAAACTGAAAACAGGAAATCAACAGAGAAAATCAATGAAAGCAAAAGCTAGTTCTTTGAAAACGTTAATAAAACTCGTGTCTTGTGTCAGGCTAACTAAGAAAAAAGAGAGAAGAATGAATTACTATCAGTAATGAAAGGAGGACATCATTACAGATCCCATGGATATGAAAAGGATGATAAAGGAATAGTACGAACAATCTATGCCCACAAATTTGATAACCTAGATAAATGGGCTAATTCCTTAAAAGACACAATTTGCCAAAACTCATACAAGAAGAAATAGACAATATGAATAGACCTATATTTGTTTTAAAAGATGATAAATAGATGAGAAAGAGAGAGAGAGATAATATAAGATGACATAGGAGAAAACCTGGATCACCTTGGATATGACAATGACTTTTTAGATACAACATTGAAGGTATGATACATAAAAGAAATAATTGATAAGCTAGACTTCATCACAATTAAAACCTTCTGCTCTGCAAAAGACAACATCAAGAGAATGAGAAAATAAGAGATTGGAAGAAAATATTTGCAAGAGACATATCTGATAAAGTACTACTACCCAAAATATACAAAGACTCTTAAAACTCAACAATAAGAAATCAAATGCCTACATTAAGAAAAAGGAAAGATCACACATAAACAACTTAACTTTACACCTCAAGGAATGAGAAAAAGAAGAATAAACTAGGTCCAAAGTTAGGCGAAGGAAAGAAATAGCAAAGACCAAAGCAGAAATAAATAAAATGGAGACCAGAGAAACAATTGAAAAGATCAACAAAACTAAGTGCTGTTTTTTTTTTTTTTTAAGATACACAAAATTGACTAACTTTTAGTGAGACTAAGAAAAAATGAAAGAGGACTCAAATAAGTAATATCAGAAATGTAAGAGGAGATTTCACTACTGACACCACAGAAATACAAAAAATCATAAGAGACTACTATGAACAATTATATGCCAACAAATGGGATAACCTAAAAAAGTGGATTAGTTCCTAGAAACACAATCTACCAAGACTCAATCATGAAAGAATAGAAAATCTGAACAGAACAACAATAAGTAAGAAGACTGACTTATTGAATAATCAAAAATCTCCCAACAGAGAAAAGCCCAGGACCACATGGTTTCACTGATGAAATCTACCAAACAGTTAAAGAAGAATTAATGCCAATTCCTCTCAAATTTTTTTAAAGTTGAAGAGGAGGGAACGCTCCCAAACCTATTTTATGAGGCAGCATTACCCTGACCAAAGCCAGACAAGAACATTATAAGAAAAGAAAACTGCAGAGACCAATATCCCTGATGAATATGGACACCAAAATTCTCAACAAAATATTAGCAAATTGCATTCAACAGCACATTGAAAGGATCATACACTACAATCCAGCAGGATTTATCCTTGGAATGTGAGGACAAGTATATAATTGCAAATCAATAAATGTGAGATACCAAATTAATAGAATGAAAGATAAAAATCATATGACCATCTCAATAGATGCAGAAAAATAACTTGACAAAATAAACATCCTCTCATGATAAAAATACTCCACATATTGTGTATGGAAGGAATATACCTCAACAGAACAAAGGCCATATATGACAAGCCCACAGGTAGCATCATACTCAATGGTGAAAGCTTTTCCTATAAGATCAGGAACAAGACAAGGGTGCCTACTCTCACCACTTTTATTCAGTATAGTACCGGGAGTCAGTAGCCAGAGCAATAATTAAAGAAAAAGAATTGAAAAGCATCCATATCAAAAAAGAAGAAGTAAGACTGTGTTTGTTTGCAGATGATATGATATAATATATAGAAAATCCTAAACACTCCACCAAAAAAATTGGCAGAATTAATCAACTATTTCAGTAAAGTTACAAGATACAAAGTCAACATACAGATATCAGTTGCATATTTATACACTAAAAATGAAATATCTGGAAAAAAAGAGAAAATATTCCCATTCACAATAGCATCAAGAGTAAAAAAAATACTTTGGAATAAATAGAAACAAGGAGATAAAAGATCTGTACATTGAAAACTATAAGACTGATGAAAGAAATCGAAGACACAAACAAATGCAAAGATATCCCATGTTTATGGTTCAGAAGAATTAATATTTTGAAAGTGTCCATAGTACCCAAAGCCATCTATTGATTCAATGGAACCCCCATCAAAATTCCAATGACATTTTTCACAGAAATAGGAAAAAGGATTCTAAAATTTGTATCGAACCCCCAAACACTCTGAATATCTAAAGCAATCCTTAGAAAGAAAAACAAAGCTGGAGGCATAATACTTCCTGATTTCAAATTATACTACAAAACTATAGTATCTAAACAGTATGGGACTGATATAAAAATAAGACACACAAACAAATGGAACAGAATTGAGAGCCCAGAAATAAAGCCAGTATATACAGTCAATTAATACACGATAAGAGAGCCAAGAATACCCAATGGGGAAAGGATGGTCTCTTCAATAAATGGTGTTAAGAAAACTGGGTAACCCCATGCAGAAGAATAAATTTGGACCCCTATCTTATACCACTCACAAAAATTAACTCAAAATGGATTAAAAACTTAAACATAAGACCTGAAACCATAAAAGTCCCAGAAGAGAACATAGCGAAAAAGCTCCTAGATGTTGGTCTTAGCAATGATTTTTTGGATATGACATCAAAAGCACAAGCAACAAAAGCAAAAATCAACAAAGTGGGACTATCAAACTAAAAAGCTTGAGCACAGCAAAAGAAGAAATCAACAAAATGAAAAAACACCCTATGAAATGGGGAAAATATTTGCACATCATGTATCTTTCAAGGGCTTCATATCCAAAATACATAAAGAACTCATACAACTCAACAGCAAAAACCCAAACGATTTTGATAAAAAATAGGCAGAGAACCTGAATAGATATTTTAACAAAGAAGATGTACAAATGGCCAACAAGTACATGAAAAGGTGTTCCATATCAGTAATCATCAGGGAAACGCAAATCAAAACTACAGTAAGCTATCACCTCACACCTGTTAGAATGGCCATCATCAGAATGACAAGAGGTTGCAAGTGTTGGTGAGGATGTGGAGAAAAAGGAACTCTTGTGCACTGTTGGTGGGAATGTAAATTGGTGCAACCACTATGGACAATAGTGTGGAAGTTCCTCAAAAATTAAAACAGAGCTACAATGTGTCCCAGCAATCCCACTTCTGGGTATATATGCAAAGGAAGTGAAAACAGGATCTCAGAGAGACATATGCTCTCCCATGTTCATTGCACGTATTTTACAAAGCCGGGATACAAGACACAAGACCTCAGTGTCTGTCAGCAGGTAAACGGATATAGAAGGATATGTATACAATGGAATATTATTCAACTATGAGAAGAAATGAAATCCTGTTATTTGTGACAACATAGATGGGCCTTGAGGGCATTATGCTAAGTCAAATATAGAAAGAAAAATATACATGATATCAGTTATACATGGAATCCAAAAAAAGCTGAACTCATTGAAACAGAGACTAGAATGGTGGTTACCAGGGGCTGGGGGGTAGAGGCGAGTGGGGAGATGTTGGTCCAAGTGTACAGACTTCCAGTTATAAGATGAATAAGTTAAAATGAATAAGTTCATGTAAAGCATGATGATTATAGCTAATAATACTGTATCATATACTTGAACATTTTTGAGAGTAGATCTTAAAGGTTCTCACCACAAAAAAGAAATGCAATGATGTGACGGGATGTAGGCGTTGGCTAACGCTATGGTGGTAATCACTTTGCAATATTTGAGTGTATCAAATCAACACGCTGTACACCTTAAACTTATACCATGTTATAATATGTCAATTATATCTCAATAAAGTTGCAGGGGAAAAAAAAGTACCTTTTGAGTTTAATGAATACTTACCTTGCACTAGACTAGTTGTCAGCAAACTATGTCTGCAGGCTACATCCAGCCCACAGTCTGGATTTAGGATCTTAAAATATGATATCCTCATTAGTATTTCAGTTTTTTCATAGTTCACTAATTTATTTTTCTTTTTTAGCAATTTAGGGGGCTTGACTTTCTGGCTAGCTGGCTTTGATTTGTGGAAGTGTATATGGCAGGGTCTGGAGTGAGCTTCAGATCCTGCTAAGGATAGTTTTTACATTTTGAAACAATTGGGGAAAAATAATCAAAGGAAGAGTAATATTTCATGACCCATGGAAATTACATATGAAATTTAAAATCTCAGCATCCATAAATAAAGTATAATTAGACCTTTACCGCACCCATTGATTTCGGTGTTTATGTAGATGGCATATTGTCTATGTCTGCTTTTGTGGTACAATAGCAGAGTTGAATTGTTGCAACAGAGACAATATAACAGAAAGCTTAAGATATTTTCTATCTGGCTCTTAAAAGAAAAAGTTTACTGACAGCTGTACTAGGCAGAACATGGGTGAAGAATATAATTATCAGTCATAAAAGATAAGATGCCTTGCTCATGGAATTTACCACTAAGATACTCTCCCAATTAAGTCTCACAAGTCTAGGAAAGGAGTTACAATATTCTTATTATCTCCATGAATTAACTGTAGCATGTTGCCCCAAGGCAACTGAAGTACAGAGGGTTTAAGAATCTTGTCAAAATCCACACAGATCAGTGAGGGAGGTGGGATTTGCAGCTTTTTCCAGACCCCACACACATATACTCCTGCTCATCAGAGTTGGCTGGCTAGGAATTTGAGCTCTTTAAATTCAAACAAACAAATAAACAAAAAACCACCACAACAAAAAACTAACTGTGAGGAAACTGAAATAGAAATGAAGATTTTATCAATAGACTTTTTTTGGACAGTTTTAGATTTACAGAAAAATTGAGCATATAGTACAAAGAACACCAGTGTACTGTGCCCCACATCTGCACACAGTTGCCCCATTAGTAACATTTTACATGTATGTGGCACATTTGTTATGATTAATGAGCCAATATTGGTGTTATTATTAACTAAAGTCTGTACTTTATTCAGATTTCCTTAGTTTTTCCCCAGTGTCCATTTTCTATTCCAGGATCCCATCCAGGATGTCACATTCCGTTTAGTTGTCATGCATCCTTAGGGTCCCCTTGGCTGTATGGTCTCTTACTATTTCCTTGCGTTTGAAGAGCCTTATCATTTTGAGGAGTACCAGTAATGTGTTTTGTAGAATATCCCTCAATCTGAATTCACTTGAGGTTTTTATCACGATAATTAGGGTTATGGGTGTTGGAGAGGAAGAGCACAGAGGTAGTATCATTTTCATCACATCGTATTAATGGTATAGAGCATCAACATGATATGTAAGTGTTGATGTTTACCTTCATCACCTGGCTGAAGCAGTATTCGTCAGGTTTCTTCACTGTGAAGGTATTGTCTTTTCCCCCTTTTCCATCATGCACTATTTGGGAGGAAGTCACTACGCACAGTCCACACTTAAGGGACAAGGAGTTATTCTCTCCTCCTTTAGGTTGGAGCGTCTGCATAAATTATTTGGAATACTTCATGGAGATTTGTCTCTTCTCCCTCATTTATTAATTTGCTCAGCCTTTTATTTATATCAGTATAGACTCACAGATATTTATTTTCACTTTGGTTCATAATCCAATACTACTTTAATTATTTAGTTGATCAAGTTTTTCCACCTTTGGCCATTGATTGCTCTTTCAGTTGGCTCCCTTTGAAATACTCCCATAAGTGTTTTTGAGAACTTCCTTACTTTCCGGCACTACAAGACGGTCCATGATCTTGTAGTCTACGATCATCTTATATACATCCTGCCCCAGTCCTAGAATTAGTCACTTCTCCAAGCAGCCCTGATTCCTTCTACTGGATAGTAGTATTAAAAACCAAGGTCTGGTGGATATCCCTGTTGTTTCTCATAGGCTTCTAGACTGACAGAGCAAAGAAATAACTGTGTTATCTAATCTGTGTATGGTAGACCGAAAATGCCCCCCCACTCCAAAAAAGATATTTACCTCAAATCCCTGGAGCCTATGAATGTATATTATTTGGGAAAATGGTCTTTGCAATTGTGATTAAGTTCAGGATCTTGAGATGAGGAGATAGTCTTAGAATACCTGGGTGGGCCCTAACTGCCCTCAGAGGTAGCCTTATCAGAGACACAAAGAGGAGAGATATATAACGAGGAGGAGGCCACATGACCACAGAGGCAGAGACTGAAGTGATGCAACCACAAGCCAAGAAACGCCTGAAGCTACCGGAAGCCAAAAGAGGCAAAGGAAGGACTCTCCCCTCGAGCCTCCGGAGAGAGGGCAGCCTTGCTGACCCATTAGTTTTAAACTTCTGGCCTCCAAACTGTGAGAGAATAAATTTCATTTGTTTTAAGCAAAAGAAAACAAATTAGGTTAATTTTTTTCTTCCCCACCCACTTCCATGTGGTTATATTATCCTCCAACAATACAGCTTGTTTCACTTGTTAGTATTGTATTCCATTTGACATCTCCACCACATTGTGGTTGGTTTTAAATATTGATTTTTTCACTATGTAAAATACTAAGATTATTCTGGCAGCCTAAACTATACAAAAATGTATACACAGAGACGTGTTAACTCTCCCCTTATCCCTTCTATTTCAGTTCCATTTTTGCATTTTTTCCATCACATTCATTCATACACATCTGTGTAGGTTCATTTAGTTTCTGGTTTCTTCTTCCTGTATGTTTTTGCACACAGGAGCAGATACATACACATTTGCTTATTTATCTTTTTGCTTACATGAAAGGTTACATACCATAGATACTTTTTGGACTTTGGTCTTTACACTAAATATATATCCTGGGAATTGCTCCATACTGGTTTTTAGAGTCCTTCCCAATTCCTTTACAACTTAATAGTGGAAGGAGATTAAGAAGACGTGACATGCAATGTGATATATGGGTCCAGAAAAAAACACGAGTGGGATGGTTGGTGAAATTTGACTATGGTCTCTATATTGATTAATAGTATTGCGTCAATGTTAATTCCCTGGCTTTGATAATGGTATTGTGGTTGTGAGATGCGAACAAGTTTAGAGGCAAGGTGAAGGATTTATGAAAGTCATTGTACTTGATTTGCAACATTTTGTAAGTTGGAAATGACTGAAATTAAAATTTTAAAAGCTCAAGTTTTTAATCCTTGTTTCTCTTTTCTTCTCCATCTAAGCCTTCTCCCAGGGTAGTCTCCACCGGTTTTATGGTAGAAAGTATATCTATCATTTTTGAAAGTTTGTATCTTCAGCACTCTCCTCATCCTGCCTGGTATATTTAAATACAAAATAAATAGCTCTACTTTTACGCTGAGTAGTCATAAAAGAAACATTATTTATTTTCAACCACTAAAAATAAAAAATTACTCCTTCCACAGTGATCTCCTCCTCAATGAATGGCAATACTTCACACTCAAGAGCTCAAACCAAAACCTTGGTTCCTCCAATTTATCCTATAGATATCATCTTGAACATCTATCTCAACTTTTCTCCATTTTGATGACTATTTCCCTAGCTCTCATCCCTATAGTCTCTTGTCTGTGTCACTGCAATAGCCTCTAGTCCCCTAATTTCATTCTTGTTCACTTAAAATTATTTCTCCACAGAGTAACCACAAATCACAAGTCAGATTATAGCCTTTCCCTGCTTACAGCCTTTTACAGTTTTCCTTGCACTGGACTCTGGGTTCAGTTTGGTCTAGCTCCTGCCTACCTCTTCATCACTTTGTGATATAATTCTCTCTCTCCCACAGTCTGCATCAGCTATGCCAGTCTCCCATCTGTTCTTCTCCAAACCTTTACTATCTTTTAACCTTTATTTTAGGCAGCAACTCCCCATTCCTTAGTTAAACATGATCACATCACAATTTTTATTTCTTTTACAGATTGTGACCTGATTGTAAATTATCTTGTTTACCTTTTGAGGTCTTATTTATTGCTCATCCATACTCACTCACATTAAACACCATGATGGCAACAAAGTTGACTGTTCTGTTTACCATCTCTCCATTAAAACTAGTTAACTAAATCCAAAAATTATTTTAGGAAGGTACAAAGTTGGATGATATATTAACCTGTGTCATCCTGAAATGTATTCCATGTTTCCCTTGTACTATTTTTGTAGATCCTTCGCGTGATTCATTTTAAATGACAGACACGATGTCATTTTCTTATGAAGAATGTGAGTGTATTGAGAGGAATGAGAAAAGGGAAATTAGCTTGTTGTCTATTTGACTGACTCCAGTTACTTGGCATAAGTCAGAACACAGCACAGGGATACTGCCAAGCAAAGAGAAAATAGTTCAGTCTTATCATTTCTTTGCAGGTGATCATCATTTATGGCTCACTGTGACTTTCTTACACTTTCTATGTGGAGTTTCAGAGTGGTAGATTTTGATGCATTGTAGAAAAGTTCACCCTTGTTTCAGTTAAAAAAAACACTCAACATCAACTTTATTTAAGCGTTGTTACAATCACAAATAAATGCTAACATCCTTTAATTTAAAGAAGGAAAAGAAATCTCATCTGCCAAGAAAAAGGGAATTATTATTACTAGGATTGGTAATGACAGTGGCCGATGGATTCTACAGATATTTAACTTATACCTACTGTAAGATGCTCCTGTCCCTTCTGGAAGCACTCTTTCTTCAGGAGGCCAAGGACAGACCGCTTGAAATAGCAGAGACTGAAGTAAATATTTCAGCACCTTCTGTCAGGGCAAATGTACCCTTCCAAAACCAGTTTTGAGCTATTATTTAGTGAATAGTCTCTTTCTTCCACAAAATGTGTTGATTTGTAGCATATGTTTTATGACACAAATACAGCACTGAATATTCCTGTAATGTTGTTTGTAGGCTAGACAATATTTGTTCTTCATTCTATTCCAAAAGAAGAGCATTTACTGTTTTCTTCCTATTGAAAGTAACAAAGATCTCTTCTCCCTCCTTTATTTCTGAGGACAGCATTTTTATACAAGGTCCCAGATGCATAAATATGTCATAATGTGCCCACAGCCCAGGGAGATCATGTTTGTTTTTTATATTGGTTGGAAAATTCTCTTAACACTTTGTGGTACATTAACTTCATTAATTCATTCTTTAAGTCCGTCACTGAGTCACATTTCAAATATTTATTGATATTCTCAGGCAGCCAAGTTCTCAAGAGCTTCTGAGAATAAAATTGTGAGAAAAATTGTGATACCCTCACAAAGCATGGACTTCAGTCATGATTACCTCATGACAGGTGTTGACCAGGTAATCACCAAAATCAAAGTGCTATGAAATGATTGACAGCACATATTTGGTGGAATTGACCCAGACAGTGATATCACAGAAGACTTCATTAGAAAATTTATGCTGCTATAAGATGTATGAGTAGGAAATCTGGATGAAGAATGAGGTTTATGGTTATATCCAGGTTTTTAAATGCACCAGAACAATTCTGTGATATTTCATCCCAATAAATGGCAGGCATTGTGATAGAAAAGAGGTCAGATTCACAGTTCCTGCCAGCTCGTCAAGGAATGTATGTCTTAATAACGCAAGATCACACACACATACACACAAAATACATTAGGTGGCTTACTTTGTTTTCCATGTTGTTTAATTGTATTTACACTCTTTCATTCATTAACTCTACTGCAAGCCAGGAAATTCTCATCTCTGGGGAGATGAGATGTCATAAAGAAGTGAAAGTTTCTGGCCTCTGCCCTCAAGGACCTTGTAGGCTATACAAGAGCATATCAGTATATCTTAAAGAAGGAAGTATTCTATTTATAACAATATTTGATTCATTCTTTTTCTTTAAAGGATGACCATAAGAAATATCCATACAATAATCTAGAGTAGAAAGTTATCTCTATAATATTTTCTATAAGTAAGTTTTCTTATAAATAAAATAGAACATAGTATATTTTCTTTGCTCTCCCATTCAGTAAGTTTAAATGTCAAAAAGGAAGAGAATCTTGTAAAAATAAATATACACTTTGATTAACCAAATTAAAACTTATATTTCAGCGGCATCTCAAATTGTAAACTGTTTTCTTTGCTATTGGCGTTAGTGATGAGGATACCACTGCTGATAATACAAATTTTTCTTCGATATAGTTTATCTGGGCGTTTATTTACAGGTGCTGGTAAAGAATATTTACCTATTCTTGACTGGAGAATAGTTTTTCTATATTTAAAGTTTGGTTTTCTTGACTGGGAAGAGCTAGGAGGAATGATTATGAAATAATGAAAGACATCTCCAAGTAATGAAGACATTACTTCAGTCAACGTGGAAATAAATTGCGCAACAGATATTATAACCTCATATCCAGATTTCTATAAATTCTTATATTCTGCATTTGACTATTTACAAGACATTTTCTTTGATGTTTTTCATCCACTACACAAAGCCGTCACAGTGGATATACATGTCTACATTTTATAGATAAAAAAGTCAGACTGAGAATTCACTTGACTTGCCCAAGTTCATAGTTCTTGCAAATAGTGGAGGTAATAAAAAAAAACAGGTTTTAGGAATTGAGGTCTGAGGCTGTATGAATTAAGTCACTCTGCAAGATATGAAATCCAGTGTGATCACCCCTAATTTAAACCCTTCAAAACTGTGACAATTACAGTAGAGAAGGAAAAAACTCTTAAGCCAATAAACACTTTTGAATGTAAGCAGTACAGAGTGCTTGTATTTATTACTTTGGAGAAGATATGATTATGTCAGATAAGTCTAAGGAAAACATAAAGCTAAGCAAAATGTCCCTTCATAATAGTTATGATAAATGTGCATTTATATGATTTCACATTTTCCACTTTCCTGCGGAGTTACTTATAAAAGCATTATGATGTACTATAAAAGATTACTTTTCAATTTCTCTTTCTGATACCTGTAGTCAGATTGTACTGACATCCCTGCTGCTATTCTGAAAACTTACATTTTATCAGATAGTTAGTAGATCATCCACTACATATAAATTATTTTATTTGTGCCAACAGATAGATTGACACATACCTAATCTGCCCGCAGCTACACGAAACCTCTCATTTTCTTCAACACACGCTTTATATCAAGTCAGCTCTGGCCATCCCTTCTAGACATTACTATTGACTAAGCACAGAGGTGGAATTTGCTATAAAATGACAGCGGTACCCTGACCTACCCTCAAATTATTCTTAGTCCATCTATTCAGTCAGTGAACTGGAACAGTTTGAGAGTTGGAAGTCTTGTTTCTGTTGACAAGCTTTTCAGCTTGATGCCTCAGACACACAGTATTTACCAGTTTACCATTTTAGAGATGACTGCCTCGAAGGAACAAAAGTAATGATTCGACTCTTCAGAGAGAAGTTTGAAACCCTCTTTAAATAAAATAAATTACTCTTCTCTTGGTCCTATAAGTCATATAAAGTGACCCAGGAAATATGCTCAATCATGAACAGCTATTTCAGTTTATAGGATTCTTAGAGAAATTCTCTGGGCTTGAAGCAAGAAGCAGTAAAGACAGCGTGACACGTAAAAACTTTGAAAGGTATTATGTAAGCCCTTAGGAGAGAATTCATCAAGCAAATTTGAAATCTGGAGATTCAAACTTATTTTTTGTTTTCGTTCCTTGATAGATTTAAATGTATCAGCTTTCTGTTTGTGTGCACCTTTATAAATCAATATACATTATTAAATAACTAGTAGCTGCATGTGCCATGTGATTTAGAACTTTATGGAATCCCAATTGTTGTGGTTTCTGTGTCTTCTCTCTCAAACAGATAAAACAGTGCGTCAGTGGTGAGGCTTTCTCCTATTCCTTTTACCCTTAATAGTAAACAATTTTCTTTAAATCTTTATTTTCCTACTGATTGAATGAATGAATTACTTTTCAAAATTCGACATGTTATTAAATTTGGAGGGAGAAGAAATTTTCAAATTGCCTGGAAGGTGGGCTGTGTTTTGATAAACATGAAATGATATTTACAAAACTACTGTAGAAACTGATATATTCTGCTGAGCTTCATTCAACCTGTCAGTGAGTAGTAATTGCATATGGGGAAAAGTAATTTCCTCTTAGGCTTCTCTCTAAATAATGTAAGGGCGTATATTCTGTATCTTAGCACTGGGAGACACCTTGGGTTCAAAATAGTTCTACTCTATTCTACAAGAAAGGAAATTAAGTGCTAGAATACTTACACAATTTGCTTAAACTCACAGGTTATTAACAAGAAATGGAGTAAAACTAATTATTGAATCCTTTTGTATGCATTTTCTACTATTCCAAACTGTTCCATTTGGGGAAATTTAAGAAAATTATGTAACATGGTTCTGTTGAGATCACTGTGAAAAGCAGAGGGCGTGAAGTTACCCTGTTTTACTTAGATTGGGAGTTTCCCAACTGGGTCTCTAAATTTTATATGTAACTATTTAGTTCATTCTGCCTATATTTAATGAAGATTAGAGAAAATGGACTTTGGCCAGAGCATAAATTTCTGTAAGAAAGAAAATATAGTGAAAAGAACCCCCATGTGCATGTATTACCAAAGCCTATTGATGAAGCTAATATAAAAACTAAAACATAAAGGCAAAAAACTCACAATAGCATTTCATTCCAAATTTAAACTTCAGTTAATTTTATCATATCTATTAAAGGTCACCACTAAACAAAATGAAACATGATCTTACTAGATTTCTTTCCATACTTCCATCGTATTATGTACTTTCTCTTCAAGCCCATGCTGCATAAAACTCCCATTTTTCTTATCCAATTCAACTATGACCTTTAAAACTCAGCTTTCATTAAAAAACAAATAATCTAAAATAAAAACCTATTTAGAGCTTGCTCCTTTTAGTAATGTAGGTCTCTACTTTTTCTTTGTTATGACGAAATAATAAAATCTACTTCTCAGCATTGCTATGAGAATTGAACGGTTTATAGTAGACATGCAGCATATTCTCTCTCTGTCTCTCTGTCTCTGTCTGTCTTTTTATCTCTCTCTTCCATTCTCTCTCTCTCGTACTACTTTCACCTTCAGAAAAGATATTTTCTTATGTGACTTCTGTAAATATTTCACTTAACTCTCACAATAAACTTGGAGTGAGGTATTTTCATCCATTCCCATTCTCCACATGAAATTGTACATACGCTGAGTAAGCTAATAGTACATTTTTAAGACCTAAGAAACATCTAAAAATTTTTTTATTTGTACACAGAAACTGCCCTCAGGTTTCAGCTTTTGCTTCGACTCTACAAAGCTAGAAAGAGCAGTACCCATCTTTAAACAAAAACAGACAATCTAAAAAAGTGACAACCTTTCTCGATCCCATCAGAGAGGGAAGGGTGAGTGACATGGTGTTGCAGGCATGGGGGAGGGAAGCAGAAGACGTAGCAGGACAGGCACAAATCTAGATCATTCTTCTCATTTCCCCTATGGAACAAAAGCCTTCAGCCACTGGATGAAGGGCAGAGCTCACTGTCACCCTCTGGACACAGGTGAAGGTAACAGCCACCACAAAAAGGAAGCAAACAAATACAAATCTCTCCTTCGATCACTCTTCTGTCTTCCTCTGGAAATGGAAATATGCATAAATGTTTCTTCTTAAAATCTAGAAAAACCAAAAATATAGATACTTAAAACACACACACAGTGCCGTT
This sequence comes from Tapirus indicus, assembly GCA_031878705.1. Taxonomy (NCBI): domain Eukaryota; kingdom Metazoa; phylum Chordata; class Mammalia; order Perissodactyla; family Tapiridae; genus Tapirus; species Tapirus indicus. The sequence goes on along the minus strand of CM062939.1, from coordinate 22,310,138 downwards.
CTTTTTCATCTCTCTATCCACTTTCTTATTCCTCTCCCTCTACTCCTCAGTTCAGCGTAACCTGAGATCACTGCCTCAGAACCCCACTGGGAATGGCAGTCCTAAATGCAGTAGCATCCTCTGGCTGTTACAGTCAAGAGAGGAATTTCAGTCCTTAGCTTCTGTGCCTCACCTTTTGTGTAGTACTTTCCACTATGCAAATCTTTGGAAAACTTTATTTTTAAATTTCCATTCCTTTAACTTCATTGATTATATTTTTTCTTTGATTTCTACCTATCCTGTTAGCTACTCACTTTCATTCATTTGCATGGGATTCTCTTCCTTTCGCTAGTCTTCCTCAGAGTTAAAATCTTAACTGTCTGTTCTTCTCAGACCACGCCTTTGTGATGTTTTTCTTGCATTCATTTAACTTCATCCATGACAGTGTGCAGATTAATCCAAGACCTATCTCTTGTGCATTCTTGATTAGTGTATTAGTTTTTTCAACCATCGTATATTCAATGCCTATGTGTGAAGTAGTGTGTTAGGCAAAGAGGATAGAAAGATGAATTAGGATATAGTTCCTGCTCCAACTAAGCTTATGGCTTATAGAGAGAAATAAGTTATTTTAATATAATAAAATAAAAATAATATAGTTGTGATGATAGATATCTGTGTAATGTGTAGGCACGTAGATAGATTTGATGAATTCTCCCGAGAGCAGGAGCACTCAAGAATGGTTTTTAAAAGGTGGTAATGACGGACTTGCGTTCTAAATGATGACTGCCTTTTGTTTCCAGGTGGTCTAATTGGGTCTAATTGATCTTCTCGCATCCATTCTGAACACTCCCCAAATCATTATTCACACAGTAATCAGACTACTCTTTTAAGAATGAAATTCTGACCATATCTCTCCCCAATTTACAATCCTTCCATGATGCCTATTGCTGTCTAAAAACATAGCAGGAAGTACAATGACCACATGGTTTGTCCCAGCCATTTTCTCCTATTCACATCATTCCTCTTCATCCCTCTTCATTTCAGAAATACTTTCATTACCTGTAATGTTACAAGTTCTTTTTCCTTGTGAGCAGAATGCCCTCTTCTGCCTTTGTCACCTAACTAATTGCAATATATCCTTCAGGTCACAGCTTTAAAATTGGTTCATTGGAGACAACTTCTATGACTCCCTAGGTAATATTACTCCTATTAATTCTCTCATAGTGTATGCATTTTCCCTTGAAAGAAAATATTTCTATTGTAATTTAATACTTTTAGTAATGATTTGATTTCAATCTGTCTTTTATTCCCTATTCTATGTTCCACGAAGGCACAGGTTATATGGACCTTGTATTTAGCTTCACACATAGCTCTATATGGTGTGTGCTAGACACTTGATAAATGTTGAGGAATCAAGAAGGACACAAATAATCAACACTTTAGTTCTACAATTTCATAAGCCCTTTATATATTTTTAGCTTAAATATTAATGAAACAGACATTTTAATAATAGCCTTCAAAATAAATAAAATGATCCAATAAAGAATTATATGTATAGATGAATATAAGCCCATGCACATTCAACAGTATTCTGTTGAGTGATATCAAATACAGGGGAAACTTCAAAACTCAAGAAGCTGATCATGTTTAATTGTATTTTGTGTTCACTTTGCTAAACAGAAAATACCTCAAGGGCAACATAAGAAGTAAAACAACCAACGAGTCTGTCAATTCTTTGGATATTAAGCATTAGAGAAGTTGAAATAATTCACTTTTTATTGTGCTAGAATGCATACACACACAAGTAGTAAATCACTCCATTGATAGGAAAAGCATTAAAAGAATTGTGATTTTTACATTAGTTATACTATTACAGCTTACCAATGGATCATAAAACATCAAAGAATGAGAAAATGAGGTATCAAATATGTCATAAAACCAATGCAAATTAATTAATTATGTCTTTACTGCTCATGGAGAATACTACTAGAAAGGTGGCAATATGAATGTGAATTCACTTACAAATGTGTTTTTACTTGGAGTAATAATGGTCCTCTCCCAAATATGTGTTTACAGAATAGCACATACTGTAGAGGGAGAATAAATTTCTTACCACAGATCCAAAGTTTGGAATCACATTGCCTGTATTAAACTTAGTGATTTAACTCCTTCACTTAATAACTGTGTGACCTTGGTTAAATTAACCTCTCTTATTCCAGATTCCTTATCTATAAAATGTAGATAAAAAATGAACCTACTTCATATGGTTCATTAGCTCACCTAATGAGCTAACCAATGATAAGAACTTAACTCCTAACACACAGTAAGTACTTAAATGTTAGCTATTATTTTTGTCACTGTCTATCCAGTAGTGTATGCAGTAAAAAAAGAGAAGTAAATAAAAGAGAAGTAAGGGTACGTTTTAGGAATAGGACCAGGCTGTTTGAATCACTGAATGAAAACGTATAGATCTTAGAAGATAACATAGGCAAAAACCCAGATGACTTGAGTATGGTGATGACATTTTAGATACCACACCAAAGACATGATCCAGGAAAGAAAGAATTGATAACCTGGCCTTCATTAAAATAAAATATTTCTTCTCTGCAAAAGACAATGTCAAGATAATGAGAAGACAAGCCACAGACTGGGAGAAATATTTGCAAGAGACACATCTGATAAAGGACTGTGATCCAAAATATACAAAGAACTCTTAAAACTCAATAAGAATTTAAGCACCCTGATTAAAAATTGGTCCAAAGACTTTAACAGACACCTCACCAAAGAAGATATATAGATGGCAATTTAGCATATGAAAAGATGTTCCACATCATATGTCACAAGGAAAATGCAAATTAAAACAATGAGATATTGCTACACATCTAATAGAAGGGACAAAATCTGGAACTCTGACAACAAATTCTGGCAAGTATGTGGAGCAACAGGAACTCTCATTCATTGTTGGTAGGAATGCAAAATGGTACAGCCACATTAAAAGACAGTTTGGCAGATTCTTACAAAACTAAGCATACACTTACAATATGACCCAGCAGTTACACTACTTGTGATTTACCCAAAGGACTTAAAAACTTACATGGATGCTTATAGCAGCTTTATTAATAACTGCCAGAACTTGGAAGCAACCAAGATGCCCTTCAGGAGGTGAATGAATAAATCAACTTTGGTATATTCAGACATTATTATTATTTAGTGTTAAAAAGAAATGAGCTATCAAGCATAAAATATGTCGAGGAAACTTAAATGCATAGTTGTAGGCGAAAGAAGCCAATCTGAAAAGGCTATGTACTGTATGATTCCAACTATATGATATTCTGGAAAAGGCATAATATAGAAACAGTAAAAAGATCCGTGACTGTGGGGGTTGGGAGGTTGGAATGAATAGGCAGAGCACAGAGCATTTTTAGGGTAGTGAAAATACTTTACATAATACCATAATGATGGATACATGGCGTTATGCATTTGTCCAAACCTATAGAATATTCAACACCAAGAGTGAACCATAATGTAAACTACGGACTTTGAGTGATTATGATGTGCCAATATAAGTTCATCAGTTGTAACAAATGTACCACTCTGGTGGGAGATGTTGATAACGGGGAAGGCTATGGATGTGTGAGGCAGGGGATATATGGGAAATCTCTGTACCTTTCCACCAATTTTGCTGTGAACCTAAAACTCCTCTAAAATACTAAAGTCTTAATCAAAAAACACTTATAAATCTCAGTTTCCTAATCCATGGTGAGCCAATTAAATTGTGTACTTGAAATCTTCGCCTTAAAAAAGATGTCAACAATGAACTCCTTAAAATCATTAAATATGTCATTGAAATCAGAAAATATGTTACAGATCTATCTTTTTTTCTCTTTATGGATAGGTTCTGGAAGCAGAAGATTTCTTCCAACTAGAACTTTACTAGTTTGGGGGAATTCTCAAGCCTAAAGAGTCGAAAATTTTGAAAGTGAGAAATTAAGTTCCTTAGGTTTATTTTACCAAGACCCTTATGAGGGAAACAATTGGAAAAACAATAACAAGTCGACCAATAAAAACAAAAATAAAAATAATTTTAGAATTAAAGGAGGCAGCAACACATTATAATAAAATGGTAAGAAGCATGAAATTAAAGCAAGAAGAGGGTGTTAGTAAAATGAATGAATGATGTCAAACTTGAAAGACATACTGAACATGTACACTGGAAGACTATAAAAGATTGCATCCAAAGTGTTATCTCTCCTAATGAAGATCACTAAATATATCTTGTAATTTTTCTCTGTTAGGAACTGCACAAAAATAACGACTTTTCTTTGAAATAGTTTGTGAAACTGTAATTCACTTAGTTTACATTTTATTAAACAAAATGTCTGTTACACAGATTGTGGTAGACATAATAATTACCCCCTCCCAAAAAAATGATTTCCACATCTTAGTCCCTCAAACCTATGGATACATTATGTTATACGTCAAGGGGGAATTAAGGTTGCAGATGGAATTAAGATTGCTAATCATCTGACCTTAAAATAAGGATATTAGTCTGGATTATCCATGTGGACTCAATGCAATCACAAGGATCCTTAAAAGTGTAAGTGGTAGGCAGAAATCAAGTAAGTGCTGGAGTGGTGCAATGTGAGAAAGACTCCACCAGCCATTGAAGGCTTTGAAGATGGAGGGGACCACTAGCTGGAAAACACAAGGAGATGAATTCCACCCTAGAGCCTCCAGAAAGAAACTCAGCCCTGATGACACCTTGCTTTAGCCCAGTGAGAATTACATCAGATTTCTGACCTACAGAACTTTAAGATGACAAATATATGTGTTGTAAACCACTGTGTGTGGTAATTTGTTATAGCAGCAACAGGATTCTAACACACAAGTTTTTTCCATACTCAGTCAAAGACACATATTACTTTCAGTGGAATATTTATCCTCATCATCATCACTTATGTATTAAGAAAATATTATACGTTACACATTGTCCAAATGCTTTGTGTGCTTTATTTCATTGATCCTCATGACAATTCTTAAGTTAAATGTTTTTAATTTCAATCTTGCAATTGAGGAAACTCTTGTTCTGTGAGGTTAAATAAATTTCCCAGAGTTATAGCAGTAATTGATGCAGCCAGGATTTGAAATTAGACATTGACTCCAGAGCTCATAAACACATCTTTCTTGATGGACTCTTACTCTTAGTGACAAATATCATTTAACATATTAGAAGGACCTTCCACTAATCTGCTGCAGAAACTAAATGTCCAAAGGGGCAGAGCAGATATAAATTCTATCACCTTTGTTTACATTCATAAACAGAATGAACTCAAGATATGCTTCAGAAATCTAATTACATTTCTATACTTAGGGTGCTCCTTTAAAAGGTAGAAAATTATATTTATTTTAACTGTAATAATTACAATAATGTATATAACAAAATAATAATCTCTAAAATTGACAATAATAATAACTGAAACCCAATCTTCTGATTTTTCCTATTCAATATTATGTTAATTAATCATAACATTTCATTCTTAAAGCATCACATTCACTTATTCATTCAAGTGTGTCCTGAATGTTAATTACGCAGTTCTATAGGTTTACAGAATTTCGTGTATTTTTATTTAACAGAATAAAAAAGAGAATCTCATAAACTTTAACTGACAAAATTACGTCTATAGTATGGTTTTAACACTGCAGAGTATTGCAATTTTTGTCACTAAATGTCACACTAGATTAATAGAATCCTAATATATAGTAAGGGACATTTTGTGGTTGTTACGATAATGACTATTTTAAGCAATCAGAAATAACTATAGAGAAAAATTATGTCAATAGTATTTTAGATTTCAGTTACATCTAATGTTTTCCCCAGTGGAAATAATCTTAGTGGCTGAATTTTAATCAAAAAGAGTCACAGCTTCCAAGAAGCAATGAAAATATTCAATTTTGCAATTAAGAAGAAGATTCAAACCCTAAATGTTAACATTGGAGTCAAATGCCTAGACTTTAATTTCATTTCATGCACCAAACAATATATTTTCTAAACATATAAACATTTATTATTGAAGAAGTTAATTTTTATAACATACACACCAATATCAAATTAAGCAAGACATGAAAATAGCTCTTTTTAAATTTCCTGGAAATAATATGGTCATTTTGTTATATGTTACCTCGCAAAAGCAATAAAAGATAAAATGTCAAGAGAACACAGATATCTGATCTTATCAACATGGGAGGATGCAGGGGAATCTGTGTTAAAATGTATGATGCTGGGGGTTCACACATGCAAAGAAAATGAACTCTCCCTGAATAGCCTAAAGGGATATTTATTTATAGTATTTGATATTGAAATCATATCTGAGTGGAAGAAATTATTTCCTTCTCACATAAATCAAAATTCTTAAAGATTTCCAACTATTTCTGGATCTTATGTCTACTCACTCTATGACCAAACATTGCCATAACAATACAAATTCACTATTCTCCAATGCATACTATTGGTCACAAATGTCATAGGAATAGAATTATATGACTCCGTTCACAGTTTTCAACAACCACAACTGAACAAATAATGGAACACTGCTCTGCATTTCAAGAACATCATATTTGCGTATATAGTCACATCGTGAAGCAAGAAGCCTGCTACTTATCAGAATGAAAGAGTCTCATTAACAAACCAGAAATTGTGATGCTACATGTAGATTGCCTATCTAGGACATCTTAACAAATATTAAATTCAAGGAAAATAGAAAAGGAAAAAAAAACCCACATTTCTTTCAAAATGCAAAAGAGAAAAATTCGGCTTTAACTCGTGTCTGTGATGGTCCACTAAATATTTTTAAAACATTCACAAGGGATGAATGTTTTTAAAAGCTCTATTATATGGAAAATATCAAGTTATTTTAGGGATCATTTTCAAATGACCATTCATGATAGTAAATAATGCAGAGTTATATTTAATTAAAAGATTACTTATTCTCTTATAAGAGATGGCACTTACCTCTATTACTTCCTCTGTCTGATAGCTAGACTAGGACCAATTTCTTGGCCTTTAGTAAACAAAGTCTTAAATATATTCCCATTATATCTTATGCTATCTGATTAATCACAGATTTATTTTAAGCATTCTTAAACATTATGCAACATTCTTGAAAAGCTTTATGGAGAAATTTAAAATGTGTCAACTTAAAAAGCAAATTTACCTGTCATTTTATTCTCAAAATGAGTTTATTTGGGAATAGCCAAAGGAATTACAATTAGGGATGTGCATGGTATGGTAAACCATAGGCAAATCCGGAAAGGAAAGGAGGGGAGCTGCTTTTGCAGAGAAAAAGGGCAAGTAGGGATGGGCCATCCTAAAAGAAAGTCCATTGGGGGAAAGTAACAGTCCAGGGTGGCAACGGCTTCTCATTGGCTGAGCTGTGGTGTTTCTCGTTGGCTTGGCTGTTGCTGGGTGGGAAGAGAAATCTTCCAGCACCAGTAAAGTAGTTGTACTTCTCATCCAAGATGCGAGTGTCCGTCACTTCCTGTTCGGTGTAATTGGTAATGTGTGATAGGGCATGAGAGCTCCTCTTACAGGCCTTCCTTACTCCAACTTAGTTAAGGTTTCTTTTATTAATTTCCACATAAGTATTACAGAATCTAAGTGAACTCATTCTCATTTAAATAGAGTCATAGAAAAGATCACAATGAAGAAGGATATGTGAAAAGAAAATCTCAGTATTGCCATGCATTTACTGAGTTATTTTCCCGTGCCCCTAAGAAACACGCAACCAAAAACAATATACACCAGTAGTTTCAGCAAATGTCATTGAATTTAGTAAGTATTCAATTAATAATACTGTGATGTTCTTTGTGATTTCTTTATTAAGATACACTCTTTACTTGACTACCGTTGATCACAAAAAGGCCAGACATGAGGTAACTATTCCAAAATCTTTTTGGATCCCTTTGTATGTTTGTAATGCTTATCTTTTTATAACAAGGTGTTCATTTTTAACTTTTTTAAAGATTACTGGGCCCTTGAGTTACTATATTTTTTATGTTATCAAATTTTCTCTTTTTTTTTACTAGATAATGTCTAATCAGGAGTCTGCAGGATATGCTAACAACATTATTACATAATACAGGTTTTAGCAAATATATTGATTTTGATGAAATGTATTTGTTGAAATATTCGTTCAGTAAATCTTAATTGGAAATCTTATAAAGCTTTCCATAGCATGTTTTTTTCTTAAGGTTTTCAACACTGGACACATGAGGCAGTCCCCTAGTCATTCAGCCTGTGTGTAAACTAAGCGTAAGAACCAGACAACCTCCAAGGAATAGGAATGCATGCTCTATGACTCTTAAAAAGAAGACTGATATTAAGTGAATCAACGCTTATACAGTTGGAAAGCGTATTTGATCCTGAAATTCTTAAAAGTCCGGAAAATTTAAATAAGGCAAATGAAGCAAAATTAGGCCAATTTTGATGCTGGTACACTATCATATTAAGAAAGAAATATATAACGGACACAAACTTCCTCAGAAGTGTTTTGAAAAATATCTTAATTTTCTTCCAAATTATTAAAGAGGAGCTAAGAATTTTCCACACTTAGAACAATTAAAGTAACAAAACATCTAAAAATTTCAAGAAATCAGAATACAAAGACTGATTTATTTAATACTCGATTCAGCACAGGGTACATATAAATATAAGATTCTTTTGCTGAATAAAGAAAGGTTAAGCCCAAAAACTAATGCAAAGGAAAGTGGAGAGTTTAATAAATATTTATCCCCCCACCCAAAAGGGCTATCTACTTAGAAAGCTAAAAAAACATAGTAGCTTAAGCATGAATTTTGGAGTTAAACTGCCTGCATTCAAGCCTTAGATCCACCGAATTTACTAGCATTAAACTTGAGATAAGTTAGTGAATCTCTATATGCATCTATTTCCTCATTGATAGGCAAAGTAGTGGTAAGAATAGCACCACTTCATGGGGTTGTTATAAGAACTAAATAACACAACATTTTTTTCTGTTTTCCAGTAAGTGCTCCTTAAAGCTTTATCAGACAGCAGTAATAGTAGGGGATTTTCTGGGGATAAAAACAGTACACATTCCGTGATTGTTTTAGCTCCCAACTCCCTCTTTTTTCCAAGAGGGTAACAATTCTATGTTTTTGTACTTCTGACCTATTTTTTTAACATAGAACAAATCATTTATTAGAGAGCTACTTTGGTCTCAGGCAGCTTTGCTAATTTAATGATCGCAGGCAGAATTGAGCTGGTTTGGGATTCATCAGAACAGGAGCTTGACAAAGTCGTGAAGACAGAGACCCCTCTCCCCACACACCCTGCTTGGCTGGTGTTTGTCTGCCTGTGACCCTCTCTCACCTCATTCTGCCCTGCGCTCTCCCCTCCACTCGACCCTCTGGGCTGCCCCATCCACACCCACACCTGTGACTTCCACTCTCATTTACCTGCTGATGACACCAGATCTTTATGTATCTCCTTCCCAGATGATCCATCCACTGCACATAGGACTCTCCAGTGGGAGCGTCACAGGCACATTAAAGGCACCCTATCTGGAATAACACTCACCTCCCTCTCTCCAGGCTTGCTCCTTTCTCTTTATCTCAGTGGACGGCACCATTTGCATCTGGTTGCATATCCAGGAACCTGAGTGTCTGTCTTAACTTCTCCCTCCCATTTATTGGCCACATACAAGTCAGCACGTCCCAGTCATTCTACCTTCTGTATCAGCCTAGATGGAGTCTTCCCCTCTCTACCTCCACCAGTATTAGCTTTTTAGAGGTTTTCACATGCCCTGGATCCTAGAGTAATATCTTATTTGGATGCCCTGCCTCCAGGCATAAAATCTATCTTCCTCTCTGACACCAATGTGTCAGATGTGATCTATGTAAATGTACATCTGATTCTGCGATCCATCCTCCTGCTGAAAACTCTTCAGTGGTTTCCTGTCACTGTCAGGATGAAGCACAACCTCCTCCGTGAAAAGGCAAGGACTTTTGAGACCTAATTCAGCCTCTTGCTTTAATAGTATTTTACATAAAATTGAGCTGCCCCCGGTTCTCTGTGTCTGTAAACATTGTTCCATATCCCAGACCTTGTCTCTCCAGCTAACTCCTACTTGACCTTCAAAACTCAACTCAAGAGTCACCTCCTGGGGAGTCTCCCCTGATCCCCAAAGTGGGAGGTAGATGACGCTCTTACATGCTCCTGAGCATATGTACTTCTATCAAAGCACTTAAGACGCTATCTGGCCATGACTGATTTTTCCTTTTCCCAGCCCAAGCAGAATCTGTGTCTTAGAGAGCAGGACTATGTCTTGGGCATCTTGGGATCCCCAGCGCCTAGAACACAGCCTGGCACATCACAAACAGGTAGCTTTGATAGGTCAGTTAGTCAGACTACATGGTACAGAACCAGCACTTGGCTTCGCGAGAGGTGAGGAGAGGCGTCCACTTACCTCATTGCTAAGATGGCTTGGTGTGGTGGTATGACCATGGTACTCCCATAAGATCAGCCAGACTTCTGTCCAAATCTTGACTTCACCACTCAGTAGCTGTGTGACTTATTTGCATAGTTTATAATAGAAAATTGCTTGAACTATGCATGAAAGACTTAATTCTCCTTAGTGTTATTAAGCAATATTGTGACCCAAAAAGTGGAATATAATGTTATGTGAAAATATCCAGTAAAGAGGAACACTAGGATTAAAATATAGATTTGAACTTTGGTGGAATTTTTTCAGCCCTACTTCTAACTGACTTATGGGTAGAAATGGAACCACAAGGCATATTATCTCACATGAAAATATAATAACCACTAATAAAATCTATTTTAGTGAATATATTGATGACACAAAACTAATGAACATCATGTTTCTTTTCTCATGAATATTAAATTAATTATCAATGTTGATGACATGCCCATATGTTACATAAATTGTAATGATTATTTCATCTCTGGTCCAAATGTGTTCTCCTAGTTCATAGCCAGTCATTCTTAAGAACATTCTCCATCAAATGACAAATTTAGTTCCTCTCCTAAGCACTCTCATCAGAATACATGCATGTTCTTTCAATACTTATTTAAATCTTGGGCCTTTTGACTATAAGTAAAATGAATATTCCTAATGTCCATTATAAAATTCAACTCAAAAGATGTTCAATTTTATTTTATAACATTTAACTGACAAACAGTAATTGTGTTTTCTGACATTCAATTCACTTTGGGAGGTCATTGTTTAGAGAATTACATTTTCTGCAGCCAGTATTATAGTATGCAAAAATCAGTAAGTAACAGCATGCATTAAAAAAAAAATACAATAAATATGGCAATTCTTACAACCTGCTTTATAATTTACTATGTTAAACAACCTAAAAGGATTTGATGAAACAATCATCTCTACCTGTAGTTGTGCTTGGTTCTTAATATTAGAGGTCATTGTAACAACTCTTAATTCTCCTTTCCCATTTTCTATAATAACCACCTTATCTTCTTCCCTCTCTTCTTTCTAATTATTTTCAAAAAAAGAATTTACACCCACTGGATTCCCAGCAGTTTCAGATGATTTGTGCTCATTAAAGTTTATTGTTGTAAGAAAATAATGGGAGAAAAGTATCCCAGCCCATTCTTTTCAAACTACAATACTACTTCAAAGTGAAAAATTAAGAATTTCAAGGCTCACAGTGTGTCATTCCCTCTTGAGTGATATAATTGAGTACCTTCTTGGAAACATTTTCTATCATTTGTTTTAAGAAGACAATTATAAAGAACTAAATGTATTATGATGATGATGATGATTTTTGCTGAGGGAGATTCGCCCTGAGCTAACATCTGTGCCAATCTTCCTCTATTTTGTATGTGAGTTGCTGCCACAGCATGGCTGCTGACGAGTGGTTTAGGTCCACACCTGGGAATTGATCCCAGGCTGTTGAAGTGGAGTGGGTTGAACTTAACCACTAGGCCACCAGGTCAGCCCCTAAATGTATTTTTTAATGATAATATTGGCTAATGTTTTTTGAATTGTATTTATCTAAAATATAATTCTCACATTATATACACCTCTAGAATTGAGTGTGGAAACTGCATGTCAGATAGATGTCAATATTGTTTACTTCTATTGTCTGCTAATTTTATTTTGACCGTTAGGCAATGTACGTTTTAAAAATAAAGTTTGAACTTTTAATGTTACACAGACTCAAATGCACCTATAAAGTACTTCAAAATGTCTTCTTTTTTCTATTCCAAATGATATCTCAAATCTATTAACTTCTTTTAAACTATACTGCCACTACTTTATTTTCTATTATCATTTCTTCCCAGATGAGAGAATTACCCCCCTGCTCCTTTCTAATACATTCTACATCCAGAAGTCCAAGTCATTTTTTAAAAATCTTAAATTCATTATCTTCTTTAAGCATTGTAATGCCTTCCGATTGCACTTAAAATCACATCTATAATCCTGGAAGTCACGAATCATTCTCCGACCTTCCTCCCTGACTTCATCATATGCCATGCTTCCCCTGGATTAGTATGCTCCCAGCAGCACTGCCCTTACTACAGTTCCCTAAATATGGAGGATCTACTCAAGTTTGCGCTCACAGAATTCATCACCTGGAACTTCCTTCATCACCTTGACTCTTGTTTTCATTCAACGATAAATGCCCTCCAAGTTTGCCCTCCCCATTATTCTCTCATAGGACTGTCTGGTTTTATAGCTCCTATTAAAATATGTAATCATATACCTATGTATCTTTTTATGGTTTAACATCTTTTTCTACCAATGCTTCATGAAAGTAACTTATGGCTATTATGCTCACTATTGTGCCCCAATAACTAATACAATATTTGGCAGATATGGTTGTTAAATTACTGAAAGTATGAGTAAAGAAATTAATGACAACTTACATGATCCCTTCTTCTGTTGCACCTTGCACAGGACTATCAATTACTTTTCTCTTCTTAAGTGAATCAATCATTTTCTCTCTTTGTCTCTCTCTCTCTCTTTTTTTTGGGGGGGGGTAGTTTCAATATCTTCCTCTCCAAAGAATTTTTCATTAACTTTCACTCTACTTTTTAACCAAAAATCAAAACCAACAATGCAAAAAACTCACCTTTTCACCAAAACCATTAACAAATATATCTCTTATTATATCTAAATTTATGAAAACTCCAAGCTCAACTAAAGCTTTTATTGAATTCCACTCTTCAGACTAAGTTTCTAGGCTTTATATATGCCCTCTGAGTATTTTCTATGTTGGAGATTGTTTTCTTCCATCTCTGCCTGCACAAATCTGACCTGTTCTCTCAAGCCAATTCCAAATACAACGTAGTTTATAAAATTATTTCTCATTATCACAGATAAAAGTTATTTCTCAGTCATTTGTTCTTCCATAATATATTTTACCTATGTAAATACATTTTACATCTTCTATCATCCAATAAAATCTCTTCTTGTTTTTTTAACAAAAGAAAAAATTCTGAATCCAAAAAAGTCTTATAATAGTTGAAGGCCTTGACACAATAGAACCACAACAAAACTCCCTAATTATCTCCCTCAAATGTCTCTCCCTATAGTCCTATCTTCAAAGAATTTAGTGAAAATATTTCTCACTCTGGTCAATTTACTTATTTAGTCTCTTTCTTATAAAATATATTTAACATACAACATTATATCAGTTTCAAATATACAATATAATGATTCATATATGTATATATTTCAAAATGATCACCACAATAAGTCTAGTTAACATCCATCACTACACGTAATTACAATTTTTTTTCTTGTTTTAAGAACTTTTAAGATTTACTCTCTTAGCAATTTTCAAATATACAATACAATATTATTAACTATAGACACCATGGTGTACATTACATTTCCAAGACTTACTTAATTTAAATCTTTTTTCTTGTTTGAGGCCTTATTTCAAAATCCAAATGTCTTGTCATGATTTTATCATCTGTTGAAGATCATGGGAAGTATAAGCAATCTTTTCCTTTAATAACTATTATAATTGCTGTATAGATATGTAGATAAAAGTCCTCTCTCTCTTTCTATACTGTTAGCTTGCTCAGGATAAAATTGGATCTCCTCATTGTTCCTCAAGCCCTCTGCTCAACCTCAATACACAGTTGTAGGAGTATTGATAGTTCAATAATATTTGGATGAATGGTTATAATTTAGTTTTCCCAAAGAGTTTATACCTACAAACTTATATACTTAAAAACTTATAAAATTTTCTGATAGGAAGTATGTTTTTCAAGAGAAGAAATCTTGATGTTGATAGAGAAAATATGACAGTATTTACTTCAGAAGCCATACATTAGAAAAATTAAATTTCCCCAAGAGAATACTTGACTCAAAAAGTTTATCAAATTCCTTTCACATAATATTCTATGTGTATACAAGAATAGATATACCTAAACCTTCACAAAAAGATGACAGTTTTAGAAAGTACTAGTAGTAGTTACTCTCTTTGAATTATTTTGAAAATTAATGTTCTTGCTATTCACGTGGTCTATGATGAAATTTGGTAACCTAACCTTAATAATGCAGTGATGCATAAGTTATAGGTTCAACAACAGGGTTTCCTACTGATAAGGTTAAAGACCAGAGAATATTACCTGTTTTCCACTTAATTACAATTTTCTAACAAAAGAAACACTACAAATACACTAGTACACTCATACTACTATAATTTAGTATACACTGTGCTTATTCTAAAAGTCCTCTAGTATTAATTCTTTATACCTCCAGTTTTTCTCCTAGCTCATCAGTCCTACCCATTAGGACCAGACCCATCTCCACAGAGGTAAGCTTTGGTCCTAGTTATGACATCACTCAAAACACTTCTTTGAATTGCAAATCCCTATAGAAAAACAGTAGCATAGGATATAAAGTTTTCCTGATTCTGCCACTCCCCCAAAGACAAAATCAATCTAATATTTCACTATTACCTTTTATTTGTTCTATGTTGCAGCTCTTAAATACATTTTTCTGCCTTAGTATAGTTTTGTTCATCATTCTCCTTTCCAATGAATATCCTCCTGCATCATGTCTTCCTATACAAATTTCACCCAACTTTCAGAGAAAAATATCCCAAATATGCCAATCTCTCCATAATGTCCTCATTGATGCTGTAAGAAAACAAGGTTTACTCTTCTTCTGAATTCTGGAAATGTATCCACTGTCTCTCTAAAGACAGTTGCCACATTCCACCTAGTTTTTCAGCATTTGTCCCCCAAATAATCTTTCCCATTAGACAAATACTATGTACACTGTGAACATTTTATTTCATGTATATGTACCTCTAGTTCCCAGTACATAAAATTTCTTTATGTTTGTTCAGTGAAGGTAGAGAAATATAAACACTTTCATATAATTAGTCATATGACATATAAGCCTTAATTTCTTCTCAATTACCCTTTAATTATACTGATGTATCCCTGTTGAATTAAATAAGCTTGAGCATACCTAAACAAGCCACATATTTCTTAGCTCGTACAAGACTCATCAAGTTCTTTCAGGGATGTTTCAGTTTTAAATAACATAGTGCCACATTGAAATTGCTTTAAAAAGTCAGATAGGTGGTACTGCATTTAAGAAGAAATCTGGAGTTAGCCATTCTAGAGTTGGGTGAAACAGCTTAATGATATCCTGGCTTTGGTTGGGATCCTGGGTGATTTTTTAACATTCTCGTTGTCTTCTCGGTCACAGGACAACTATAAAGGGACAACATGCTCCACACCCTCACAGTATAGCGTTCAAAGAAAAAGGTTTAGAGAAAGAAAGGAGATTTCTATTCATTCTTCCAAAAAGAGATTAAAATCTTCCCTTAAAACCCTTCAGCAAAATTTCCCAAACATGTTATTGGCCAGAGCTGGTTCAAATGCCCAACTCTAGTATCATCACTAGCAAAGGAAAGCAGAATCTTTTAAAACTGATTTCAAACAACATTACTTATTTCCTGGTGCATATTGCTGTCAAAAGAAAATTGGGATTTTCTAAAGCACAGAATAAAGAATGTCTGGTAGATACACAACTAACCCTACTGCCACAGTGTAGGACCCTGTGTTATTACTTCAGCTTTAAGTTTACATTTGCTTGCATATTCAAGCTAGCAAACAAAGAAACAAAAAACAAACCAAACAAAAAACCCAACCAACCAGCCAAACAAATGCAATATTGCGAGTTCCCTTTCTATGCTTGCTTCCTCTTTCTCATTTGAATTGAAACACGCAGTATTGCGTAATGCTGTCTATCTGTGCTGAATACATTATATTTATTCCTTCTCATATAATGATACTATACTTGGTGCACCCTTCTATTACAGTATTTCTCATATCACTTTGTGATATATTCAAATGTCTTGCCTGTTCACTAAAATATCAGTATTCAAATGGCAGGCATATCTTTGTATAAATCTTTCTATTCTTGAAACCTTGGATAATACCTAATTTAGAGGAAATAAATATTTACCAAATGGTTAGATGAGTAGAGGAATGATGAAGTAGAGGATGGATGAATCAATAAGTAGTCTTGTCATATTCTATTTTTTCAGGCTCAGTCATTGTTTCCTATTGGTGAATTCTTTCAGTATCACTCGTTCCATTTTACTCTTAATCATTAACTAGCTACACACTCAATTGATTTCCCATTTATGGCTACAGGTTTCCTACAATTATTTTAATCAGGTCACTAAATTTATTGGTTTTGAGCCTTAGAATGAGATAAAATAGATGATCTACCCTATTCAAAAATGAGCTCTAGATTGTAAAATATAAATCCCTGGACTGGTATGGTTTCGTATGTTTAAAAATGATTTTTGTGATTTTTTTTATGTCACCTTAGCTAAACTGGAACTATGTTTCCAAGAGTCTCCTTTTCTTTATGATTCCAAGTCGGTATTGGTCACAAGAGAAATTTGCGTGGTATTTGTTAAATAGAAGTGAGCTAGCAGTCACGTTTACACCGTAAAGGTGTTTGAAGGCAAGGTAAACTTTTGAATTTCATATATGTTATTACCAAGCAATTGATGTCACGCCGCAACCAATCCCTTCCTTCTTTTCACTCTCATCTGGTCTCATCTTTCAGCTTTTCCAAATGTTGAACCAGATGCAAATATGGCTTTGTACTAAAAGGCTCTGCTTTATCCTGCAGGTTACCTACCTCATCAAAGTTGTTCATGACAGATGGGTGTGGCATTCAGTTTTCTTTGAGGTTTCACTTTATTCTTGTGGGTTCCAATCTGTCCTTGCTTTCCCCCATTTCTTGCCCACCTTCCCTTCTCAAGTGCCAACACTAATGACTTCATACACACTACTAGAAGCAGAAGCCACACACACCACTTAGCCAGATGACACAATTGTGCAAGGTTTAATTCCTACAACAGATTCCTTAATACATATCACATACAGTAATTCTACTTTTCTGATCAAACCCCAACTGATGTAGGTATTATAGATTCATGAATTTGAGTGATTAAACTTTTTTTCCGGTTGCATTAATCCTGAGAGTCACTCTTTTTGTCTTAAAATGAAAAAAATCAAGAAACAGTCCTTCCAGAAAACTCAGCAGAGCTGCTTAGAGAGACTCAGAGCTGTCATGTCAAGATCCAACACTGAGCAAAGTGACAGGCAGCTTTCTAAGCAAAATGCTGCAGCACAGAAGTGTAGCAGCTTTTCTTGGATAATGAGGAAATGCAGCTTTCATTTTCTTCCTGTAGTTACTTCATATGCTTAATATTTCACATAATAATTGAAAGCATCACTTCTCTGCCTTGACCACTCTATTGCAAGCTTCTTAAAATCAGGGTCTGTGTATTTGTATCTGTATCATTAATCCTGAACACGTGGTAGGTTCTCAAAAATATAAGTTGAATAAATGAATACTTTTGCAAAATACATTGAAGGAAAATGCAACTTCACAAATGCCACCATTACATGGGTCTCACTAACAGCTGGAGTTTAGAAGCAGGGTGATTAAAAGCAAACAATGGCTCAAGGGAAGAACTAATCCAGTATAAAAAGTAACAGGGAAGAGATGTGCATAAATCAGAACACACAAGAGAATCTCCACATGAGGATAAGAAGAGAGAGAGAGAAAGAGAAAGAGAGAGAAGGAAGAGAGAAGGATAAAGAGAGAGAAGGAGGGAGGCCCAAACGAATTCAAAACAAATATATTTTTTTCTTAATTTGACATGAGTAAAGGCTTTACTAATTCCTAATGAAGGAGCTAGTTATCATTTGAAGGAATTGTATAGTATATACAGATTGTTGGAAAAATAGGTGGATTGATAGACTATTGAATTACCAGTAAATTAAGCAATTTTTTTTTGTGTGTGTGTGAGGAAGACCAGCCCTGAGCTAACATCCGTTGCCAATCCTCCTCTCTTTGCTGAGGAGGACTGGCCCTGGGCTAACATCCGTGCCCATCTTCCTCTACTTTATATGGGTCGCCGCCACAGTATAGCTGACAAGCAGTGTGTCGGCGGGCGCCCGGGATCCGAACTCGCGAACCCCGGGCTGCCAAGCGTGGATTAAACCGCTGCACGACCAGGCTGGCCCCTAAATTAAACAATTTTTATTTTGATTTAAAGATTCTTTTGGGAACTGTTTTAAGTAGACTTCCTAAGAAGGTAGACTATAAATGATATTTGATGGCAAAATTTTGCTATCTTATATAACGCTCACCTTACACAAGGCCCATTCTTTCTCTACGTGTGATAAATTATTTTCTTTCCTAATTAGAACATCTTTATTGTTTGAGATCTGACCTGAATGCTCATAAATCTGCAACATTTAGACTTTCTCCTTCATAAAGGTTTAAATGACCCATATATCTCAGGTCTCATGTTTGTCTTTTACTGAAAATTAGTTCATTTGTTTAAAATAAATCCAAGGGAATCTTAAGCATGACATTATGAAAATCAGTATGCATGATTAATCCATTGTCTACTTAGCATATAAAATTATCAGGAAATAACTGTTTTGTTTTCCAGTCTTTATTAGTCTTAGAGATATGCTCTATTTCACAGCCATACTTCTATATTATTAGAATTTTAGAATTCAAATGTATTTGTGTTAATTCTATATAGGAATAGACAGTAAATTTGCAAATATGCTAATATTTGAAATCAAAACTAAATGCATGTTTTAAGACACAAAATAACTAACTAAAGGAGATGGGGAATAAAAGTAGTTTTTGACCACAAGGGGAAGTATTGAGTCTAGTATGAAAAGTGAGAGATGAATGGTTAATAACACACAAGACCCCAATTGACACGTATAAGCTTATAAATATTGCTTAGTGTATCACCTGGAGATTCTTTCAACTGCAAAAATCAATAACTTGCTTAACTCTTTAATAGTGAAATAAATAGGAGCGTTATTTGGTTGGTTAGTTTTGAGTAACAGAAAGCTGGGGATATACTGCTTTTGCCAGTGGCTTAAAATTGTGAAAACAAACTTTTCTGTGATTCTCTCATCTTCTCTCCATGATGGCAAATGGTTGCTAAAATTCCATATTTTATAAGCATGTTCAATGCAGGAGGAAGTGTTAAGATACAGAGCCGGCTAATGTGACACCTCCTGCAAGGGACACATTTAAAAAGGGCTTTCCACAAACTGAATAATCAGAGTTGAGTTTTTTTGTAACATAGGTCTGGGAAAAGCTTTCTAACCATGACTCAAAGTTCATATGTAATAGAAGAAAGTATTGAGAAATTTGAGAGTATCAAAAACAAAAATGAACTTTTTCACAAGGAATAAGCAAAGTCAAAAGACAAACTGGGAGAAAATATTTGCAATATATACCACAGAAAAGTTCTAAAGCCCCTAATAGAACTTTAAAAATATCAAGGAAAATGACTGAAATGTAATCAAAATGAGACAGAAGACATGAACAGATACATCACAACTGGCTCTGAAAGGTGGGCAAAGATGCTAACCTTCCTCATATTAAGAAACATGCAATTTCAAATTACACCAAAATAATTTCTCATCTATCAGTTTGGCCCATATTCAGAAGTTTGGTAACTCACTCTGCTGGTTAGTCTGTGGGAAACAGGCAATCTTCCAGATCACTGGTAGTATTCAAAATGGTATAGCTCCAGTGGAAAGGAATTTGGCAATAACTAAAAAAACTATGCATTTACCCTTTGATTGAACAATCCCACTTCAATAAAGCAAGTCTGAATACATCTCCACAGCTATTCCCTACATACAAATACACTTAAGGTCATTTTTCTTGGCATTATTTGTAATAGCAAAACATAGGACACACCTTATGGGCATACGTAGATTGTTGCTTGAATAAACAATACAGTATTAAAAAAATGAGGAGATTAAACTCTGGTATGACAGTTTGAGGAGCTGCTCCACGGACCCACTCCCCAGTGAAACTGATGAAAGCCATTTAACAAACAACCATTTAAAGTCTTTGGGAATGGACCTAAAGACACAGCAAATGAAAAAATATTTAATCAAGAATACCTACTAAAACTCAGGAAGAACAGTGAGAGTCTGTGGTGTTTGCCTCATGACCCATCCCCTCCCCTCTCCTCCCAGCTCAGTGTAATGGACACTCCAACGCAGTCAGGTGCAGCTGAGGACACAGGATTCCTTCTCTCCCCCTGTTCCAGTTTAAAGACTGTGATACCTGTGAGGAAGGGCAGGACATCAGCATTTCTCGCCCTGTCCCCGGCTACCTTTTGCAGATGCTAAGTTCCACGCAATTGGGAATGAGAAGTGCAGGGTGCCTTCTTCGTCTGGGCCATCACTTGTGGGATGGAGGCTCCATGTTAGGGCACAGGAGAAAATTTATAGTTGCAAATGCCTACAGTAAAAAAGAAGAGAGAGCCCAAATCAATTACCTAGCATTCCACTTTTGGAAATGCAATAAAGATCAAACTGAAGCAAGCAGAATGAAGTTGATAACAAAGATTAGTGCATATAAATGATACAGGGAATAGAAAATCAAAACCACAAGACGCCATTTTACATGTACCAGGATAGGTTATAATTTTAAAAGTCAGATAATAACATATTGTGGTATAGAGAAAGTGGAGCCCTCATACATTGCTGGCAGGAGTGTAAAATTTTACAGACATTTGTAAATCAGTCTGGCAGATTTTCAAAAAGTTAAATGTAAGAGTTGCCATTTGACCCAGCAATTTTACTGATACACATTGTTGGGTTATGACTTCCTCGGGAGCTTCCCTGGTGTAAACTGAAATGGGACCCCACACGCGGAGGGCAGACAGAGACCAAAGAAAGAGGTAGACCACTCCAGATTGGTAGGTGGCAGGCTTAATAAGCAAGGGAACTTATTTACAAGGCTTGTCTTGTGTGGCTGCAAGATGAGTAGATTTCTGCACCCACCTGCCAAATCTTAAACTTTATATAAGGGCCTTACCTGGATTCAGTCATGTACACAGGGGGCCTTAACTGGGTTCAGTTATGCACACAGGGGATCTTAACCTGGTTTAGTGATGTACCCAGTTCAGATAGTCTCATCACCATATTACTATCTCAAGGCTGTATCCTTGGGGTGGCTCCTGGGAGTGGGGAAGGCAAGTAGAGCATCCATTCCAAAGACAGGGGAGAGGTTGGGGAGCCTCCAATTGCCCAGGCCCAGATTGCAGATCAACTGGCCGTCATGTCTTCTTCATGACCTCCCCCCAACACACGTATACTCAAGTGAAATGAAAACTTATGTCCACACAAAAATTTGTACACAACTGAACATAGCATCATTATTAATAATGACCGAAAGGTGGACAACCAAATGTCCATCAACTGATGAATAATATAAATAAAATGTGCTGCACATAACACAAGCAAAATATATATACATACATACAATGGAATAGTATTTGGCCATGAGAAAGAAGGAAGTACTGATACTTGCTACAATATGATGAACTTTGAAAATATTATGCTAAATGAAAAAAGTGAATCATAAAAACACATATATTGTTCTATTTATATGAAATTTCCAGAGTAGGCAAATACATAGAGACAGAAAGTAGATTAGTGATTCTTTAAGGCTGAGGGGCACTGTGGATTGAGTGGTTATACCTAAAGGCTATGAAGTTTCTTCCTGCGGTGATGAAAATATTCTGTGATTGTGGTGACGGTTGCAAAACTACGCGACTATACTAAAAATTGTTGAATGGTACAGTTTAAACGGATGAATTATGTGAAATATATC
The DNA here is from genome assembly GCA_031878705.1 of Tapirus indicus. Lineage (NCBI taxonomy): Eukaryota > Metazoa > Chordata > Mammalia > Perissodactyla > Tapiridae > Tapirus > Tapirus indicus. Next base: position 22,287,927 of record CM062939.1, on the reverse strand, counting down.
TCAATAAAGCTGTTACCAAAAATAATGAGGAAGAACTCTATGAACTGATATGTAGATATTTTCATGCTATGTCATCAAGTGAACAAAAAGCAGTATATATTTTTTGCTTTATGTATATTGTAGTATGCTATATTTGGTTAAGAGAGAAGAGTAAATAAGAATGTATATATTTTTTAAAACCCAAAAGTATATAACAGAAATTAAGGAGAGCAAGTGCCTACAGGAGTTGAGTGGAAATTGATGTAAGGATAGGAACAGCAAAAGTAATGGGAATACTCTGACTAAACTATATTCATGGATTTTAAATAAAACTAAATAATACAGACAAAAAATACAATAAAAATAAACAGAAATAGAAACTAATGAACCTTACTTATTATTTCATTGACATCACTATCCTACATAAAAACGAAAAACAAGAGCATTATTCCAAGTAACTTTTGAATACAGTAATCTTATATAACTTCTTTGATTCATGCTAAGTACAAATGAACTGGAAAGTTATTTTGAATGTTATGAATAGTTTTATTTATGAAAGTGATGTTATCACATGAATTTAAAAACTATTTGACCTGTAATGTAAGATTCAGTGTATGAGTAAATATCAATATACTATTGCTGTCAAGAACCAATCTTTTAACTGTGAGTTGACAGAAATGATAATACAGAAGGGAAAGATACCCAGTGATGCTTGATTTGGTTTAGATGCTCATTATTTAAAATATTTTCTGAGATGTATCCCCTGAGAAATTCTAGTACAATTGACACATTAGTTTCTCCAATAGCAATGTGGACAGTTAGTGCCTAAGCATCAGTTCTATGTACCCTTTTCCACAAAAAAAACAATCAGTTCTCCTTGGAAAACAGATGATTCTTGGACTGGGACTAAGAAAGATCAAGGTTATCCTGGGGTCAGAAAGCAATAAAGTACTAAAAATACATAGGAACAAAAGAGAAAGCTGGAAGGAGTGCTCACTAGCCAAATTTGGAAATCATCATGAATAGAATGGATTATAATGCACTGATTAAAAAATAGTTCCCGAGTTCTTAAAGTATTTTTTATAGAGATACTTTTTTAGAGCAGTTTCAGGTTCACAGCAAAATTGAGTGGAAAGTACAGAGAGTTCTCACATACCCCCTACCACCCCCAACCCTCCATAGCCTCCCTCATCACATCCCACACCAGAGTGGGACATTTGTTCTATCAATAAACAGACATTGATGGCCCGGCCCGGTGGCATAGCGGTTAAGTTCATGCCCTCTGCTTCGGTGGCCCAGGGTTAGTGGGTTCGGATCCTGGGCACGGACAGACACACTGCTTGTCAAGCCATGCTGTGGTGGCATCCCATATAAAGTAGAGGAAGATGGGCACAGATGTTAGCCCAGGGCCAGTCTTCCTCAGGGAAAAAAAGAGGAGGATTGGCAACAGATGTTAGCTCAGGTCTAGTCTTTCTACAAAAAAGAGAGAGAATAAACAAACATTGCCACGTTATTATCAGCCAAAGTCCACATAAGAGCTCATCCACTCCTTGTGTTATACATTCTATGTTTTTGGCAAATGTCTAGTGACATATAACCAGTATTATAGTATCATACAGAATAGTTTCACTGTAAAAGTCCCCTGTGCTTTTGTCTATTCATCCCTCTTGGTCCCCAATCCCTAACAACCACTGATTTTTTTTTTTACTGTCTCCATAGTTTGGCTTTCCCAGAATATCATATAGTTGAATCATATAGTCCATGATTGGCATCTTTCACCTACTAATACACATTTAAGTTTCCTCCATGTATTTTTGTGGCTTGATAACTCATTTCTTACCGATGAATATTCCATTATCTGGATGTAGCACAGTTTATTTATCCATTCACCTACTGAAGGACATTTTTGTGGCTTCCAAGTTTTGGCAATTATAAATAAAGCTGCTATAAACATCTGTGTGCAGCTTTTTGTAGACATAAGTTTTCAACTCATTTACTTGGATGAATACCAAAAAGTGCAATTGGTGGGTCATATGGTAGGAGTATGTTTACTTTTGTGAGAAACCGCAAACTGTCTTCCAAAATGGCTATGCCATTTTCATTCCCTTAAGCAATGACTGAACATTCCTGTTTCTCCACATCCTCACCAGCATGCAGTGTTGTGAGTGTTTGGGATTTAAGACATTTCATTAAATATGTAATAGTATTTAATTTGCAAGTCCCCAATGATATGTGATGTCCGACATCTTGTCATATGCTTATTTTACATCTATATATCTTCTTTAGTGAGATACTGTTCGGATCTTGTGCTCATTTTCTAAGAGTTATTTGTTTTCTTCTTGTTGAGTTTTAAGAATTCTTTACATATTTTTAAATGAGAGTCTCTTATCATTTGTGTCTTTTGCAAATATTTTCTTCTAGTCTGTGGCTTGTCTTACTCTCTTGATAATGTCTCTGTAGAGCAGAAAATTTTAATTTTAAAGTCTAACTTATCAATTCTTTCTTTCATGGATTCTGCCTTTGGTGTTCTATCTAAAAAGTTACCACTATACCCAAGTTGTCTAGATTTTCTCCTATGTTTTTTAGCATTATAGTTTGCAATTTATATTAAGATCTATGATACATTTTGAGTAAATTTTTATGAAGAGTGTAAAGGCTGTGACTAGATTCTTTTTTTTTTTTTTTTGCATGTGGATGTCCAGTTGCCCTAGCAGCACTTGTTGAAAAGACTATCTTTATTGTATTGCCTTTACTCCTTTATCACAGATCAATTGACTATATTTGTGAGTCTATCTCTGCTCTTTCTGTTCTGTTCTGTTGACCTACTTGTCTATTCTTTCACCAATACCTAACTATCTTGATTAATATAGATTTAAGTCTTGAAGTCGGATATATCAATCCTCCAGTTTTGTTCTTGTCCTTCAATGTGTTGGCTATTCTGGCTCTTTTGCCTCTCTGTGTAAACTTTAGAGTTGATTTGTTGATATCCACAAAATAGCTTGCTGGGATTTTAATTGGGATTGCTTTAAATCTATGGATTTATATGGGAAGAACTGACATTTGGACAATATTCAGTTTTCTTATCTGTGAACATGGACTATCTCCCCATTTATTTAGTTCCTCTTTAATTTCTTTCATCAGAGTTTTATAGTTTTCCTCATACAGATATTGTACATATTTTGTTAGATATATACCTAATATACCTAGTATTAATGTAAATAGTATTGTTTTTAATTTCAAATTCTACTTGTTCATTGCTGGAACATTGGAAAGTGTTTTTGATTTTTGTATATTAACCTTACATACTATAAAATCTTGCTGTAATCACTTATTAGTTCCAGAAGATTTTTGTTGATTTGGGGGGATTTTCTACATAGACAATCATATCATCTGTGAACAAAACAGTTTTCTTTTTTCCCAAACTATATACCTTTTATTTCCTTTTCTTGTCCTATTACATTAGATAGGTCATCCCATACAATGTTGAAAAAGGCTGGTAAGAGGGAGTATGTTTGCTTTGTTCTTAATCTTAGCCAGAAAGCTTCTAGTTTCTCACTAGTAAGTATAATGTTAGCTGTAGGTTTTTTGTAGATGTTTGTTACCAAGTTGCGGTTTCCCCTATTCCTAGTTTTCCGAGAGTTTTTATTATAAATTTTCTTTGATTTGTCAAATATTTTTATGCATCTATTGATATGGTCATGTGATTTTTCTTTTCATTCTGTTGATGTGATGGATTACATTGATTGATTTTCAAATGTTGAATCAGCCTTGCATATCTGGAATAAATCTCATTTGGTCACATATGTAATTCTTTTTATACATTGCTGGATTTAATTTACTAACATTTTCTGGAGGATTTTTGCATCTATATTGAGGGAAAGTGTTTGGTTTCTAGTTATATTCTTATAAATATCTTTGGTTTTGGTTTAATGTAATACTGGCCCCATATAAGTTCAGAAGTATCCCCTCTGCTTTTATCTTCTGGAAGAAATTGTAGAGAATTGATATAATTTTCCTTAAATGATTAATAGAACATCATTAAACACATCTAGGTTTGGGGTTATCTGTTTTGGAAATATATGAATTATTGATTCAATTTCTTTAATAAGTATAGGCTTATTGAGATTGTCTATTTCTTTTTGTGTGAGTTTTAGCAAATTGTGTCTTTTAAGGAATCTGTTCATTTCATCTAGGTTATTAAACTTGTGGGCATAGAGTTGTTACTAATATTGCTTTATTAACTTTTTTTTTTTTTTTTTGGTGAGGAAGACCAGCCCTGAGCTAACATCTGTCACCAATCCTCCTCTTTTTGCTGAGGAAGACTGGCCATGGGCTAACATCTGTGCCCGTCTTTCCTCTATTTTATATAGGACGCTGCCACAGTGTGGCTGACAGGCAGTGCATCGGTGGGCGCCCAGGATCTGAACCCGCGAACCCCGGGCTGCCAAGCGCAGACTAAACCGCTGCACCACCAGGCGCCCCCATGCTTTATTAACCTTTTAATGACTGTGACATCTATAGTAATGGTCCCTCTGTCATTTCTGATATTAGTAATTTATGTCTTCTCTCTTTTTTATTACTTAATCTAGCTAGAGGCAAATCACTTTTACTGATCTATTTAAGGAACATTCATTGATTTTCTCTCTTGATTTTCTGTTTTTATTTTCATTGATTTCTTCTTCAATACTTATTATTTCTTTTCTTCTGCTTACTTTGTAATTTGCTCCTTTTTCTAGTTTTCTAAGGTGAAAGCTAAAATTGTTATTTTTATATATTTTTTCTTTTCTAATATTCAATGCTACATATATATTCAATGCTATAAATTTCCCTCTAAACACTGGTTTTGCTATATCCTACAAATTTTGATAAATTCTATTTTCATTTTCATTTGGTTTGTAATTTTAAATTTCTCTTTAGATTTACTCTTTGACCCAAGTGTTATTTAAGGATGTGTTGTTCAATCCAACTATTTGGGGATTTTCCATTTATCATTCTGTTATTGATTTCTAGTATAATTCCATTATGATCTGAGGGCATACATTGTATGATTTTTATGTTCTAAATGAGTTAGGGTGTGTTTTATGGCCCAGAATGTGGTCTATCTTGGTGAATGTTCCATGTGAGTTTGAGAAGAATGTGTATTCTGCTCTTGTTGGAAGAATTAGGTATTCTACAGACATAATGTAGATCCCATTGATTGATGATGCTGTTGAGGTCAACCATTTCCTTACTGATTTTCTATCTGCTGAATCTATCCATTTTCAATGGAGGGCTGTTGAAGTTTCCAGTCATGATAGTGGATCCATCTATTTCTCCTTGCAATTCTATAAGTTTTTGCCTCAAATAATTTGAAGCTGTATTGTTAGATGCATACATATTAATGATTGTAATGTCTTGGAGAATTGAGCTTTTTATCATTATGTAATGCCTCTCTTTATCCCTAATAATTTTCTTTGCTCTGAAGTCTGCTTGTTCTGAAATTAATGTACTTAACCCCACTTTCTTTTGATTAGTGTTAGCATGGTCTATCTTTCTTCATCTCTTTACTTTTAATCTATATGTGTCTTTATATTTAAAATGGGTTTCTTGTAGACAACATATTGTTGGGTCTTGTTTTTTGATCCCCTCTGAGAATCTTGTGTTTTAATTGGTGTATTTCAAACATTGACATTTAAAGTGATTATTGATATGGTTGGATTAATATCTACCACATATGTTACCATTTCTATTCATTGCCTTTGTTCTCTGGTTCAATTTTTGTCTTTCACTCTTTTTCTGTGTTCTGTGGCTTTGATGGGGGCATTTTATACAATTCTCTTTTATCTCATCTCTTAGCATATCAATCATACCTCTTTTTTTACTTTTCTTGTGGTTATTGTAAAATTTGTAATATGATTTACAACATATCCAAGTCCACTTTCAAATAACACTATGCTGCTTCACAGGTAGTATAAATACCTTATGACAAAGTATTCCTAATTCCTCCCTCTAGTTCTTTCTAACATTCATGTCATTCATATCACTTATTCATATGCTGTAATCATCAAATACATTGTTATCATTCTTTCTGAACAAACTGTTATCTGTTAGAACAATTAAGAATAATACATATTTTAAAAATTTTACCTTTATTATTGCCTCTCTAATACTCTCTTTGTTCATGTAGATCCAAGTTTCTGGCATATCATTTTCTTTCTCTCTGAAGGTCTTTCTTTTTAACATTTTTTGCAAGACAGATAAACTGGCAAGAATTTCCCTCAATTTCTGTTTTTCTGAGTAAGTCTTTACTTCTCCTTCCCTTTTAAAGGATAATTTCACATAACATAGAATTCTAGTTGGTGTGTTTATTTTTTTTTCTCTTAATTCTTTAAATATTTCACTCCACTCTCTTTTTGCTTGTATGGTTTCTGACAAGAAGTCTGATGTAATATCTGCTTTGTCCCTCTATAGGTAAGATGTTTCTTTTTTCTTCTTCTAAAATTTTATCCTTTATCTTTGATTTTCTGCAGTTTTAATATGCTTTGCCAAGGTGTTACTTTTTTGGCTTTTATCTTTCTTTGTGTTCTCTGTGCTTTCTGGATCATAGTTCTGTATCTGACATTAATTTGGGGAAATTCTCAGTCATTATTGGTTCAAGTATTTTTTCTGTTCCTTTCTCTTTCTTTTCCTTCCACTATTCCCATTATGCATTTCTTACACCTGTTATAGCTGTCCCACAGATCTTGGATATTCTGTTCCATTTTTTTCAGTCTTGTTTCTCTTTGATTTCTAGTTTTGGAAGTTTCCATTGACACATCTTTTAATTCACTAATATTTTCTCATCTGTATTCAGTCTAGTAATAAGCCCATCAAATGATTTCTTTGTTTCTGTGGCAGTGTTTTTTATCTCTAGCATTTGTTTTTGGATTCTTAGAATTTCCACGTCTGATTATATTACCCATTCTTTCTTGCCTGTTGTCTACTTTTTCCATTACAGCCCTTAGCATATTAATCATAGTTTGTTTTAAATTCCCAGTTGGATAATTCCAACATTTCTGCCCTTAGTCTCATTCTGACACTTGCTATGCCTCTTTCAACTGTGTATTTTGCTACTTATTTTGCTTCATTGCCAGAGTTTTTGTTGTTGTGGTGGTGGTGGCTTTGTTTTTGTTCTTTGTGATTTAAACCTGAGTCATTTAATTTTGTGACTGAAGGTAGGAATTGAAGGTAGAAAATAAAGAAAACTACAGAGATACCATTTGCAACATCATACAATAAAATCTATTTCAAGTAACCTTGATTTTAGCCCTTTTTACCTTTCCTCTCCTTCTTACTTTCTATAAACTCAGAGTCTCAAGTGTCCCTAAGGTTCTTCCAGGAAAGTAGACTTTCTTTTTAACAGTCTCTCTGTTAGTTCTCTTCTGTTTATTCTCTTCTATAATCTACATTGTTTATATACAGGTTTGTAAATATTTATCCTCTTTCTGTCTCCCAAAAATGTATTAAACTTTGCCTCTCATCTTTACATTTATGGATTAATTCTTTTCCTAATATTATAATGAGATTGCAGGACAACAAAAAATGGGGTGACAAAACTTGTTTGTCTACCATCTTGAATTAAACTCAAATATTACAGTATATAATGTTACCAGCTGATTGCTGTAATGAACATTTGTAATTTTTTTCTCGCCCTCTCTCATTTCTTATTCTGAACAGCACATTTTCCTCAGGGAAAATCATCACTCCCCCATTTATAAGTCTTAGTGGGACTGTCAGAGGGTAGAAGAATGATCCAAACTAGAGTAATCTAAATATCTTCCCTGTGATTAGAACTTCATAAGAATAAATACAGGAAATCCAAACCAAAAGATGTTGAGAAGCTTGCATTGTAGTGAAAACATATGAGAGACAATATTTAGTTTCTGCTGCCTACTCAGCTGAGATGGTATTGTTGTTATTGTTTCCAGGCTTACTTTCCCTGCCTCCTGACCATTTTAATAATTGTTAGTTTTACTTAGTCACATAGAGTGGTTTACTGTTAGTTTCCTTCAGACATTTCTGATAGAATAGATGTAAATATACCTTGTGAATTTGATATGCATTTATAAGTTAAATAACAAAACTGAACAGTTTTTAAGTTTGTAATTGCCTTTAAGTTGACTGACAAATCATGCCCTATGCCCATATGTGTATTGGATTTCTCACATTTTTCTCATACATTTCTTAAAATATAAGCTCATTGAAAAGAATTTTTTCTGCTAATCTCTTTTTTTCTGATGGTGTTATGTGGCTTGCAACAAAATGGCTGAGATATACGATACAAAAAATAAAGGTAAACTAGGAATACAAACCCTGATTTTTCTGATTTATGCCTAACAGGAGTAAATCTGCTATTGCTAAGGTTTCAAAATATAGCTAAATATAGTAAATGTTCCCTGTGAATTGTAACCCTTGAAATTTGTCATAGTTGAATAGTCACAGCCTGGATGATAAATGACTAAAGAACTTTTTAAAAAGACAAAGATAAAAGAAGAACTTAAAAGTGTTCACAAAACAATGAACCATTTTTAACATTTACCTGGCCTATATTTGTAAATGAACTAAAGAAAAGACCTAAATGCATCAAGTAAATGCTATAATTATCTATTATTTGTAATATTAGCAACTGCATTAGACATACAATCTTATGTGCCCTAAATACGATATACTCATGTAAATAAATAAATTTAATGAACTAAATTTTTTCTGATGCCTGTAATTCTTCAGTGATTGCCTTTGGTTCTTAGGAGAAGGACCAATATTTATTATATATTCTACAATGTTCTGCCTCACTTGCGTTTGAACACACTCTCACCTGAAACATACCTGAACCTGGCCCAGTATCTCTAAGAGCTATAATAGCCTTCTTCTAGGCCACAAACAATGCTATGCAACTTCAACATCCTCTAGGTTTAATTTATACTGATTTCAGTGTTTGGAATGTTTTTTTTTTAAATCTATCTCCTACTTTATTACTTCTGACTTTTTAGTGTACCTATCAACTGCTTCCTCAAAAAAAATCTACCTGAGCTCCACAGGCTTAGTTGTGTATCCCCTGCTAAATAGCCATCTTTACTTGACCATCAAAGCATCTATCAAAAATAAGTCCTTTGTAGTTAGACTCTAATGTCCAACGAACAATGTTGTGTATGTTCTAAGTCGTGCATAATAGAAACTCAATGCTATTTAATGAGTTAAATAAACTAATTCAAACAATTAATTTATTGTAATAAATGGTTAATGAGAAGAATTTATACAAGTTATATTTAAATTTAAATATCCATAATATCTATTTACTAGGTATATTTAGCAAAAATGTGGCAATGAAATCAATAGAGAATTCTATTAATTCATTTATAATAGAGTTTCAGAACACTAGATTATCTTTGTGAAACACTGCTTATACTAAAATGTTAAAATTGCAATTTTAGAATAATTTATCACAGAACACATCATTTACACACTTTAATGTTAAAAAGTAGTCTTTGAATGTCTTTCACTTTTGCTTGAAACTGTTTTGTTTTGCTTCTTTATTTACTGTTTTTTTCTTTGCCTCTCCCTTTCAAGCAGGATATTAAAATAATTCCAGAAACTGACTTTTATAATATTTAAGCTAGGAAATGATCAAAATCAAGACAACATTTTCTTAAAATTTTCACTTTCAAATAACTAAAATCAGGGTCCAGCCCAGTGGCACAGCAGTTTAGGTCGCACTTTGGCAGCCCAGGGTTCAGGGGTTTGGATTAGACACACTGCTTGTCAGCCATGCTGTGGCGGCGTCCCATATAAAGTAGAGGAAGATGGGCATGGATGTTAGCTCAGGGCTGGTCTTCCTCACAAAAAAATAAAAATAAAAATAAAACAAAATAATCAACTAACTAAAATCATTTGATAATTTTATAATTAAAATAAAAATTTATAATTTCTCTCTTGTCTTTACAAATGTAGGGTATATCTAAAAGTGAAAATAAGGTAATATTACTGTAAAATCATTGTATGGATGTTAATTTTAAATTTTTTTAAATGGAAGAAATAGATAAGGTATTGCTTATCTTGTTCTCCTTCTTAAAATAATCTTAATTATTTTACAAAGATTAATCAAAGAAGCATGTGTCTAAAATTTGCTAGCATTTTGGTCTTAAATATTTTGCAATCATAGAGAAAAAAACAACATATAAAGCATAAAAATATTGTTTGTCTCTATCATTCACCCAAAAGTAAAAAAAGGTGTGTTTTTTCATCTATAGATGCTAACATTAAATAAAATCAGTGTTGCCAAAAAAAAGTTCTAATATCTTTTAAGGTACTTTCATATATGTGCAAGGCAGGATTCTAAGATGGCCCTGTGAGCCCCACCCCCTAGAGTGCACACCTTGTATGACTCCCTCCCCTTGAGTGTGAATAGGATAGGATATCGCCTCTGTGGTTAGGATACATTATATGACAAAGCTGAAGGAATTTTTCAGATGTAATTAAAGTCTCAAATTAGTTGACTTTGAATTAATTAAAAGAGAGTTTACTCTAGGTGGGTCTGAACCAATCAGATGAGCCCTTAATAGGAACTTGGCCCTTCCGCAAGAGAGAAATTCACAGCAAGAGAGACTGTCCTGTTGGCCTGGAAGAAGCAAACAGCCATATTGTAAAATGTCTGTGGTGGAGAACACATGGATTGACTTGAGAGTGGCTTCTAGGAACTGAATATGGTTTCCAGCCTCCAGCCAGCGAAAACAACAAAAAAACCAAAAGTCATAAAGCTGCAATGAAATTACTTCTGTCAACAACCTCTAGGAGCTTGGGAGTAGTTCTTTATCTATATCGATTTCAACCTCTGGGTAAGACACAAATATAGATGTAGATCTTGTGAGAACTAGAGCAGAGAACCAAGCCATGTCTTGCTGGACTTCTGACCCAAAGAAACTCTGAGGTAAAAAATGTGTTCTTTTAAGTCATTATACTTGTGGTGACTTTTTTGTTTTGCAGAAAATACAATATACCACTATGTTTGTGGAAGAAAAAATAATAAAGAATTATCTACTATTTCAATGTTCAACATTCCTCTCCACTTCCCTTCAACTTGACAAAAAAATCATATACAGTTTTTTTATTTTTAAGTGTCATGTGGAATGTTTGAATATTTTATTAAACTAGCTATTCTATCTTGCTCTTTGAGACAGCTCCCTATGTTAAATATTGCCACAAATTATAAATAATAATACAAAAGGTAGATTCATTCTAATAAACAATATACTTTAAAATATTCAAAAATTTTAAGATATGATGGGCTTATTAAGTTCAACAAGTGGTATGTTCTTTTCTGTGCATAGAAACATGAGAAACTTATGAAAACAAAATGTGTAGTATTTCTCATTGATTTATAATCAACTAGAAAATCACATGCAAAAAGTAAGACAACTATAATGCAATTTCTGAAATTGCATTAATAAACATACAAAACATAAATGAGAGATTTTTCCTGACATATACATAACGTAAAAATAAACTTATTCAAATTAATAAGAAAATTATATACCACACCAAATAATAAAGAACAAATGATATGTATAGACCCTTCACAGAAGAATAAATGTATATGGGTTATACTAACAGAAAAAAAAGAACCCCGCCAGTAACAGAGAAATGGAAATTACAGCAGAGTAACATGTTTTTGCAAATTTGGCAAATTTGAAAAAGAACAATATCAGTTTACTGAAATTTTAAGGAAAGAGGCATTTCACATAAACCATGGGGATATACACTAATGTAGCAGAGTCTTCGCTATCTATTAAAACAAAGAATACATGTATTTATTAACTCAGTAAGCCCATGTCTCTATACCTATCACTGAAAATCACTTGCCCCTATCTCCAATGATCACTCCAAAATTACTTGTGAAAGAAAACTGTTGGAAATAACAAAAAATGTCCATCAATACAGATATACTTAAATAAATGATGACCTTCCTATTATACAATGATATTTAATCATTAAAAAATGAGAGCTGACAAGACAAGATCCCCAAAATGTATTGTAAAGTGAAAAATGCATGGAGCAGGACAATAGATACAGGATCTTACACTTTAAGAAAAAATAGAGTCAGATACAAAAATAACCATAAATATATATAAATATTTGCATAAATATACAGTTAATATAAATCTTAGCCTTACATGTCAGGGATACTGAAAATATCTATGTTTATTCTGAAGTTGTCAATTTCAAGTGATTGTGACTCACATTTCACCTTGATGAGACACAAACTCCGTCACATAAGTGATTTCCAGCACAGGCTCAGGAGACTATTCAGCTACTATTTAACTATGTGACCTGTGGGAGTTAAGTAGTCTTTCAATACTACGGTTTCTAATTTATAACATAGATAAGGGTTTGAGGCGAAGTTTCTATAATATTACACATGGGAAGCTTTAAAAAAAGTGATTAGTATATATTAATTGTTCAAATATATTAATTGCTTTTGTCATTATTGTTGTTATTGACATTTTAAATATTAATATTTTTAGGATTCCCTCTTCTACTTTATTATGCAAACATTGGCTTTCATTTTATTGAAACAATGGAATGGCCACTCAGGTTTTCTTTCAATGTGGAAAGGAACATAGCCAATCTGGTTATTACTGAGATGCTGACTGTCTAAGATTGCATACCCCTTTGAAGTCCAGTAATTCTTGTATTTGCATTGCATGCTTCGAGAGAATCTTTGGAAAGTTTAAGAACCCACTTCCTAAGTTTCAGTCTCTCTAGCAAGCCCATGCAGCCATTCCCTCTCAGGTACTGGTTCTCCCTTGAGTTACCACCACAGATGGGGCTGCAGGCCAGAGCTTTTCTACGGACCAATGGACTTCAACAGACTTTGAAGTTTTCTGTCATCACTTGCTTCTCTTTGGAAGCCCTCAAATACACACTTTTCACTTCCATCTCATTTTTTCTCGCAAGTTTTTCATTGAAGAAACTGGGTCACTTGTATTATAGAATTTCTTATAGTTTGGATATTGCAGATTACATCCCCATAGTTTCTTTTAAGACATTCTTTGGTGTTTGTCTTTATTGTAAACTGGGACTTTGCTCTAGAGCTCTCCTGGCCAATATGTTTGCCAGTAGCTACATGTGACCTTTTAAATCTAAATTTAAGTTATTGAACACTAAATACAATTAAAACCTTATGTTTCTTAACTACACTAGCTATATCAAGCACTTAATAACCTCCTTTGGCTAACGGTTTCCATTGTGGACAGTCTGGATGTAGAATATTCCCATTATTACAGAAAGTTTTATTGGACATACTAATCTAAAGGCTTGATGTACTTCATGTTGATTCCTGTTATTTAGCAAAATTACTTCCTTGGTTGTGTTACAAATTTCCATTAGGGGAGGTGGTATATAATATTTGTATTTGACTTTTTGTGATGCTATTAGCCATTGGTGATCACTGCCAAGTTCAATTAAGACATTAGGTTTTGAAAAATATAAATATAATAACCTTTCTTCCTCTATGATATGAAATTGTTCTATAATGACAAGTGTCTATTTATCTTTAAATATTGGTTACTCTGAAGTACGGATAATTGGGATAGAAGAAGGTATAAATGTTTTATTATTTCCCTTTACTTACCATTTTCAAAGTAATGTTTTAGTTTTTTAACATTCCTCAAAGTAACCAATAAAATACTATCTGTATTATTATGAAAACAAGGATGTAAACATATGTGATGTCTTTGAATAAAATACAGTTACTATCTTTATTGGGTGCTCCAAATTTTTTATCTTTGACTGGTAAGAACCTCTTCAAGTTGGTTCCTGAGTCTTTTCACATGATGTGAGAGTCTTTGATAGCTTCCTTGTGTGGTAGAATATTCTAGGAGTATCTTATCATGTAAATTCCCTGCCCCAGATCTGATATATAATCTTATTTCTATCAACCCTGGCTCTTTTTAATAGAGATGACAATCATAGTAATTCTTGCTGTTGGCTTTATAAAAAAATCTCAGAGGGGCTGGCCCCATGGCTTAGTGGTTAAGTTCAGCACATTCCACTTTGGCGGCCCGGATTCAGTTCCCAGGTGTGGAAGTACACCACACATTGGTGGCCATGCTGTGGCAGTGACCCACATACAAAACTATAGAGGAAGATTGGCACAGGTGTTAGCTCAGGGTGAATCTTCCTCAGGGGGAAAAGAAATCTCTGAGGCAACATTAATAAATATAAGCCCATCGATTTCATTGCAATGTGAGTGGCTAGAAATATAGACAGAACAAAAACATATACTCAACTATATTGATGTCATAATAATAATTACATCTGAGAACACTGGCATTGTAAAGGTCAAGGAGGACAGTATCTTTATCGATAGTGTTTGAATTTTTCACAGAGAGAAAGTTTTTAAACACTGAATTATGTAAATAAATATCTATTTCCAAATATTTGAATAAGTCTTATATTGAATAAAGCTATAATAAATTATTGTATTCAGTTTAATTTGAGGTTTATCAATATTCAAATTATATCTCTATGCAAGTAACTTTTTGTTTTTTTCTTTTTTGTGTGTGAGGAAGATTGTTGCTGAGCTAACATCTGTGCCCATCTTCCTCTATTTTGTATGTGGGACCCCGCCATAGCATGGCTTGATGAGTGGTGTTTAGGTCCACACCTGGGAGACAAACCTGCAAACCCTGGGCTGCCAAAGTGGAGTGCATGAACTTAACCACTATCCCACTGGGCTAGTCCCTCTATGCAAATAACCTTTTAAAATGCTAATGAATTATACAACTAAATAATATATGCCAGATTACCAAATTTGGAAGAGAAAAAAAATAAAGAGTTAACAGAAACTTGCTGCAGAGAGCCATGATTAGGCTACAGGGCTCTGATGTCTGACAAGATTTGGAATGGTCATCAACTTTACTATGTTCTTGCTGTGTGAGCCAGAATCAATTTCCCCATCATTCAAATGATAATAATAATGAGAGCCATCTCATAAAGTTGACATTAGCTAACATAACAAACCTAAAACACTTAGCATAGTAACACTCTCACATAGTAAGGGCAAAACAAATGACTAGTATTGATATTGATACCAAGAAATATTAAAGGGCCATCAATATTTCATTACATACACTATGAAAAATTGCCTGTTACTTAAATTGAAAATGACTAAATAAAAAAGAACATGTACATGAAGAAATGAATATACTTTTAAGTAGTGTTTTTTATGACTTTTTAAAATGTATGCAAATTTTTCACATTGGTTTTAATTAAGAATGTTTGTGGTTGGAGAAAGTACACAAAAGGAGGAGACGCAATGATTCCAATGATTACCTTAATATACCTCTCGATCTGGCATGTCAGACTGGGTTTGTCTTCATACAGTATTCTATTATGAAAAAAATTCTGTGAAGTTAATTGGTTCTCCCTCTGTGTCAAGTGAAATCAGTGTCAGCACTATCCCTAGGACAAGGATCATTGCTACCTTGTTTGTAATTTTGTATTGGCAAAATGAAACAGATTCTTCGTTTTCTCTTCATTTGCATGTCCAAGGAATGGACACAACTCTAATATAGTAGAAAGTATCCTGAATAGGAGTAGTTTTACAAGCTGAAAACATACAATTGGTATTTAAGAAATACATTTTTAGAAATCTTTTTGGTTTCTGGTAAATTTAAGTAGAAAAGAAGTTTGAAAGGGATTTTAATATTCAGCAATGCTCTAAGTACCTGAAGACAAGTCATAAAGAGCAATTTATTAAAAATTGAATATATCTCAAACACTAGTTGCAAGGTGGGCAATCAATGATACTAAACTGATTGGTGTTGAGGTAAATGGGTGAGAGAAGAGGACTGAGGTTTACTAATGGATTAATGGCCACAGGACTAAGGTATAGGGCCTGATTCATTAAGTCTTATGGAGAAAAAATGTTTTGATGGACACCATAACAATCATCCAATCTCAAGATATGAGGCATTTAATCTCCTATATCATCAGTTTTAGATCCTAAAAGAATGCATTAAATTGTGCTGAGAGCTCTTCAACTAAGTGATATAATGTGTAATGGACATCAAAAGCATATGTCCATTATCACCAAATGATATTGCTCTCTTTAAATTCTGATATACTGTTTGAAAGTGGTTCCTAACCTTTTAAACTACAGTTTAAGACCCAGAGATATGAAGTTTAAAGAAACCCTATTTCTCCAATAGGCAAACTGTGGAAATTATTTACTTTATAATTTAATAAGGAACATTTTTCTACACTGTTATGGTCACACTCAGTACCAGAAATGGGTCCAGTCCTTCCACAATGCCATTGTTCATTTTGGGAAAACAGACACCAATATTTGGGAGAGTTTACTTATTAGAGTCTTGGGCTATTGACAAGGAGAGGATAGGTTGCACAGAGGACAACAAACCTTGGGACGCAGGTGATAGCAAGATCATGGCTGATGTGAGGTAACATGGTGGCTCACTCAGTTGGAGTTGGCTCTATTTCTAGAAAATACTTTATACTCTTTCAATTCTGTTATGGGCTGCATTGTGTCCTCCCAATACTTATATGTTGAAGTCCTAACCCTCAGTACCTCAGAATGTGGCTGTATTTGGAGGTAGAGTCTGTAAGAGCTAATTAAGGTAAAATGAGGTCACATGGGTGGGCCTTAATCCAGTATGACTTGTGTCTTTATATGAAAAGATATACAGACACACACAGAGGGAAGACCATGTGAAGACATGGGAGAAAGACAGTCATCTATAGGCCAAGGAGGAAGATCTTAGAAGAAACCAACTCTGCTGACACCTTGTTCTCAGACTTCCAGCCTCTAGAACTGTAAGAAAATAAATTTCTGTTGTTTAAGCCACTCAGTCTGTGATACTTTGTTATGGCAGCCCTAACAAACTAATACTAACTCTGATTCCCTTCTCTCGTGGTGATCTCCCCAGTCAGGAATCTTATTCTCTAGGCTCTGACATTCTTTAATCTCAGAGATTCAAACTCTTTTTTTTTCTTACTTCTAATCTAGTAAATTCTATCTAGTCTGTTTTGGAGGGCTTATTTTCTTCTCACTTCATTATCCTCATGGTTTTTTTTAAGCCATACTCTCCTATTCTGTTCTTTAAAACCTTCCGTTTTGATTCTTAGCATAATTTGAAAGCAAACAAAAAGCCAGAATTTTAAAAAATCTAATTCTTATTTAGATTTTGTGCATACCTCAAAGTAACTAGAAAAAGAAGAGAAAATATTGAGGGAGGGGAGACGAAATTAGCATTTAAAGATCTTAAAACTCATTACAAAATATCTCTTTAGAATTATTTGTATAATTAATTGTTTTTTATGAAGATTGGCCCTGAACTAACATCTGTTGACAATCTTCCTCTTTTTTCTTTTTTCTCCCCAAAGCCCCAGTTGTATATTCTAACTGCAGGTCCTTCCAGTTCCTCCGTGTGGGACACCACCTCAGCATGGCTTGATGAGTGGTGAGTAGGTCTGTGCCCAGGATCCAAACAGGTGAACGCTGGGCTGCAGAAGCAGAATACATGAACTTAACCACTACACCAGCAGGCTGGCCCCTCTATGATTAATTGATTAAAATTATTTTGTGATTTCACACATCATGGCACAGTTTTCATATGGAAATCATATACAAACTATGATTTGGGTGGATACCATTTGATATTAAGCTTTAGGAAATGACTGGAAGATGTTCAGGATAGGTACAATTTCATAAAGAGAAAGAGAAGTCCTTCCTTTTTTTTCTGTTAATAATGTCACTGCTTTAGAAATAACACTGTTCAAAGCACTGAGGTGATTGACAGTCAGCCTGATTCTATGAACAGGTCATGTTGCATCTCATTGTAGCATATTTCTAACACCGATTGTTTTCCCTTGGCTATAGGGACTGTTATGAATGATAGTATTTCCCAAATACTTCAATTTACGACTTGTTGGGCCAGTATATCTTTCATTTCTTTTTCCCTAGAAACATATTTGGTGGCATTGCACTGCTTTGTATTTTCTTGAATAAAAACTATAAAATTTAAATGTTTCATTAAGGTAAATGTTATTTTTCACTTCAATAGACAATGCCCTAAATAGGAAAATGAGAACTAAGGCTGCATGTAGAATAATGAGCCTAAAAACATACATTTGAAACACTAGAGCAAGTAGGAATTAAATGTTCGCTCTGAAGATAGCATCTTATAATACTTATTCTGGTGTCAGCCATGTTGCTAAGGACCCTGGGTTACCTCTCAGGCATAACGTAATTCCCATGGCTGAAGCCACAATTAAAAAGCCTGAGAAAAAGACATAATTGTTCTCATATAATAAACACTTTCTTCACAACACCGGAACATACATTCCTTTCAGATAAAGGAAAACAAAGATAAACAATAAAGCAAATAGAGCAATGAATGCTTTGTAATATTTAAAATAAATAGTTAGGATCCCATTACTTCTTTATAGCCAATGGGGTGGTTTTGTTTTTTCTAAAGATCTAGTATACACTGTTCCACTATAGCTTGGAAAATGTGCTTCATTTAACAAGTTTGAAATACAATCTCACGTGTATCTGAAATACAGTTCTTTTAACTTTTCTTTCTATTTATATTTACTTCATGGATTCCCCCCAACCTTTGTTGATTTAATTTTGTTGTTTTACATATGTAGAACACTAATATATTTCTGAAAGTCAAAACTATCACAAAAAGTGGATAGACAAACATATCAGTGAAACAAATTAGGGAATCCAGCAATAGAACCACACAGACACTTTCAATATAAATTTGGCAAAGGTGCCAGGGCATTTTACAGAATAAAGGAGGGACTTCTCAACAAATAATATTGCACAGACTGGAGATATGTATGATAAAATGCTAATCATTATGCTAACCCCATACTGTTTATGAAAATGCATTTGAGATGGATCAGAAATATATACATGTAAGCTAACAAATAAAGCTACTGGAAATAGACACAGGAGACTACATTTGTGAACCAAAATTTCTTAGTACACAATAAGCCGTAATCATAAAATTTTAAATAGCTAAACTGGACTTTATCAACATTATAAGCACATATGTATATATCTCAAAACACCACCATCCAGTATATAAAGGACCTCTAGAAATCAATTAAAAATAAATGAAACAATAAAATGGGCAAGAGACTTGAATAAATACTTCTCAACAAAAGATTAGGAACGGTCAATAATCATGTCAAAAGACACTCGATATCACTAGTCAGCAGGGAAATGCAAATTAAAACCACAGTGAAATATACTTCACACCCACCAGAATAGCTAAAACTTAAAAAGGCTGGCAACACTGTGTTTTAGAGGATGTGGAGGAACTGGAACCATCAGTCATTGCGGGTGGGTAAGAATAATTATTCAACCACTTCTGCAAACATTTTGGCAGTTTCTCATACATTTCAACAGCTACCTATGGAGGAAGAAAGTAAAGCAGCTGGGGTTGGGAGGATGCCTCTAGGGGAAGAGGAGAAGAAAAGTGACGCAGGGTACGTTCCTTTCAGCATGCTAATTGGTCCACGGGACTCTAAATCAAGTTTTGCTTCATCCAGATCTTTTTCCATGGATTGTTTTAATAGCATATTCCTGTGTAATGATGACATGCAAATATACTCAAAAATCTGTGGATTTTTGAAATGTGGCTCCCTGAAAATGTCTTGTAAGCTAAGGTATGAAATGGAGATGTTTCAAGGATTAAAATCCCTCCTGCAAAATATGCAAAAACTCACTTGGAGTCCACATCTGTTTTTCTGGGAGAGAGAGAGGTGGTCATGCAGAAAGGAAGGGCTTGGGGCAGTTGCCACTGATGCTCCAGACACTTTCCTACAGATTTGTTTGTATCCTTGAAATTATTAGAAATGCTTAATATTAGGTATTATTTCTGATTTATTTGAGTCTGACTTGACTATCTAATCATTCGATCTGAATCAGTAACCTAGACCAGCAATTCCATTCAAGATATTTAAACTAGAAATTAAAACATATAACAACAACAAAAACTTTTACAAGGATGTTTGTAGTAGCTCCAACGGTAATAGTACCAGACTGACGGTGATTATCAAGATTATCATGGATAACGAAGTTTTGATATATTTGTGCAATTGAATATTACACTGAAAAAAAAAGGGATAGACTACATAGAGACATGGAAACATGGAAGAATTTCAAATTATATTATGTTGAGCAAGAGAGGCCAGAAACACTAGAAAATGTGTTGTGTAATTCCACCTCTGTAAAATTTTACAGTAGACAAAGCTAAACTCTGGTGATAGAAATCAGATCAGTGGTTGCTCGGAGTAGATGGAGAGGGAATGAGGCATCATGACAATGTTTTATATCTCTTTTTTTGGACAGATTGTTCCATGACTGCATCCATTTGTCAAACATCATTGACTTGTCACTCAATAGCTGTGCATGTTACTGCATGTAAATTATACCTCAATAAAGGTAAGTAAATTAAGAAAACACAGAAATATATATTCAAGGAAGTACAATTTCCTTCCTTATTATTTTCATCCTATTCCAACCCACTCTCTGTAGCAGTGTTCTGAACCAAGTGGGCTCACCTCCTGGTGGGCTAAATAAGACTCTACACCAGTGGAAGTTGTCTCACAAAGTAAAGTGTATTTGCAGTAAATAGGAGACCACAAGGAATCATCTCCAAAGTCCTGGTGTCCCCAACCAAGGGGAAGCAGGAAATTTTATTTGGGTTAGGAATGAATATTCAAAAGGGAGAGGCAGGTATTTGCCTGCACAGGCTCAGTTGGAGAACGTGCTTCCACATATGAGGTCTAAGCTCCTCCTGGAGAGATTTTTGCATTAAAAATAAGGCAAAGGTCATGGGCCTAGCTCTTGTGGTGAGGCTTGGTCAGTTTGAGAATTTTGGTGGTTACGTCTCCTTAACATACAAAAGGAAATGAAACAACTTGGAAAAAGAGTTAATTGCTTCCAAACCCCTCTTTGAGTTTCTCAAGGCAGCTAGTGGGTGACAGTAGGTAACTTTTAAAAAACTTTCCTGGTTTATCTTTCCTATTTTTCTTATTCAACCACAACAATAACATCAACACAAAAGTAGATTATTGAGTACCTCTGGAAAGGGTGGGGATACTAGTACTTCACAAGACACGGAAAACTAAATTGAGTGTGCTTGAAGGAAAAATATCAAATATCACTCTACCAAAGACACCATTTGTACTCTCTCCTGGCTAGAGACTTGAGATCTCACATTTTCTAAATGACTCATTTCCGTCTGCCTTACTTTAAGTTTCTGTCAGTACACTTGAACAAAAATAAACAAAATTAAGAAACACTTTTATAATGTTATTTATCTAATTGTGCACAATGCTGGCACAGAATTTCTAACATAATCAAACAATGTGTATCAACCATTCATATTCAACAGAAACTGAAGGGTCCCTTGCCTAATGACTTCTCGAGTATATCAAATATTTATTTAGATGGAAAGACAGAACTTTGGAATGGAATATATCAGTAATAATTTATCCATTGTTATATATACTGTTTGAAAATAATCTTCAGTTGTGTTGTGACCATTACACTGAGGGCGGTAATGCCCTCTGCTTGGGTTACTGAAGGAATGGCTTCTGATCTGGTTCACACAGCCTGCACTCTTTCTTGTGTGTTTTTGTTCTGTTGATCCTTCTGGCTGCCCTTCTGTGTTCTTTCCCCCATCTGCCATCTTTTGGGGCATATGTGTTTAAGTACCTTATTTTAGTATGCATTTTGCATTTGAAATTGCTCAAACTTCACTTTAAGTGTGACCTTATTGGAAAATTTCACCTTGTTCTACAAATTTTTTGAGATGTTTTCCCTACTTAGCATGATAACAATAAAATAAGTTTCATGTTTGACTCTATAGTTCTCTTTCTTTCCTACTTCTGTTCTTTAGAGCCTAATCATTGTTTACCACTTATTATGTATATGGCAACAAATTATAATCCCATCTTGGAGGATGAATTAATCACCTTAAAAAGGATTCCTTTATATTGTCATGCTATTTCATTTATATTTTAATGTTCTGTCATCCAAACTCCTCAACTCTGGTATTTTCAAGTGCATCTATGAATAATATCATGTCAGACATAAAATTACTTATTATATTTTTGTTGTGCATTTACATTGCTGTCTTTCCAATAAGAAACCATGAAGAACAACCATTAAGCTTCATCAATCCTTTTTTTTTCCCAGAGTACCTAAATAATGGTAGATATAGAGGACATCTGTTCTTTTTGCTTCTATCCAATTTTTCTAGAATGATTGGCAATTTTTCTTTTGGAAATCGCTGCTCTCCAGTTCTCAGCCTATGGTTCCCCTAGTCACTTGTTCCTAACTTAGTCCTGGCCAGTCAGAACATTCCATGTCCCTAGACACAATGACTGACTCAGTGTTGGTTACTTGATCCAACCGAGACCAATGAGATTTATTACCATGCATATAGTATTTTCTGAAAGGAATGCAAGCCACGCTTTTTGCAGTTTTATGAACCAATTGATTTTTTGTTTTCTTTTGTTTAATTTAACTTTAGTTGTTTTTCTGCAATTTAAAAGTATAAGAACTCTATTGAATACAGATTTCTACATTAATATAATTAGCCTATCTTATCCACTTTCTATTCTAATGTTTTATATAAAAGACAATATTAATAGTGAAACAGCACAAGTTTTTCTCTCAACACACTTCCCTTTGAAAAGTCTTCACGCTTCTTCCAACATGCTGATAGAAACGTTCTACTGAAAAGTAAGACAAACCCTGGTTGTACATTAAAATAATTTTATAATTGACTTTGCAACAAAAAGACTCAGACAGACTAGGTTGATTTCACATTCTTAATAATATATAAACTTATCTAAATAAGAGCATGTGGAAATCTACATTTAGTTTAGAATCTGTATGTAAACAGAATGAAAGTGTCCTGTTAATTTTCAATTACATGTCAGCAGAAATTATTTTAGAGAAATAGACAAAGCATTTCAGAACAAACTTTGTGTTTATAAGTGTCAGCCACTAACATACTACATGGTAAAACAGTATTTGCTGATGTTCAGGAGAAATGTATTCAGGTTGCATTATATCTGATTTTCTCCCTTCTGTAGAGGCAACTGTGCAGAGAACTTTTGTTGTATGTCATATAGATAACCAGGCAGAGAGTAGCAAATTTGTTGTATTAACCTATTATTTATTTAAATTTAAAAATTCCGATAACAATGAATGCATATTTTCCCCACATGGTTTGTAGTTTTTTTTGTTAACTGAACTGAGAAACTGACATGACCTAGGTATTTTTAAAAGGTTTTGAATACTGAAAGAATTCAATGAGACCAAGTCAATCTAATTTGTGTCTGCACACATAAACCATGTTTGAATCTTTGTTTCTTAGCTACATATATATAAGGAATTAGAAAAAAATGAGTTATTTGAAGAATTGACAACCAAATATCTTTTTCCTCCATTTTACAAGAAAATATAAAGTCCTCAAACGTACCAAAATACTACCATATATATGCATCTAAACTCTGGATAACAGGGGCCGCCTGGTGGCGCAGTGGTTAAGTTCCCACTTGGCAGCCCGGGGTTCGCGGGTTCGGATACTGGGCGCCCGCCGACGCACTGCCTGTCAGCCCTGCCGTGGCGGCGTCCCATATAAAGTGGAGGAAGATGGGCACGATGTTAGCCCAGGGCCAGTCTTCCTCAGCAAAAAGAGGAGGATTGGCAGTGGATGTTAGCTCAGGGCTGGTCTTCCTCACAAAAAATAAAAATAAAAAAGATAAACTCTGGATAACAAAACAGATTCAAAAATACTCATGATGTCTTTGTGCACATACATATTCTTGTTTTTCCAATAACAGCAAAGTGCCTTACTTGTTGTGGAAGTGTTGTACTGTATTTGATTGAATAAAAAGTGTAACATACAGTGTGTACTTTATTAGAAAGATAGGTCAAGTGAGAGAAAAGTCAGAGATTTATGATTTTTAACGCAGCACATATAAGGCAAAGAGGCTTATAGATTAATCCTTTCAAAGATGTGATTATTACCTTTGGAAAGTCTAAATCAAAGGTATTAGCCAAGTCAATAATAGACGACATATACGAAAGATATGGGCTTTTCAAACTGATGAACTGTGAGATTTTCTGACTTATTTTTCAATTTTATGGCTTTTATCTTGAAAGTAGTACAGTACCTGTTGTCAGTAAGTAATTAACCTTAAAGTATAGGTGGTCTCATTCAAGAGAGAAAAAGCTGACCTTTGCTATCTCAAAGCCCCCACCACTATTCCAAATACAGGAAGAGTTCCTTATTTTATATGATTTTACTCCAAGTGAACAATCTTAACAACTTTTCTGGGGCCTGGCTGATGGCATAGTGTTTAAATTCGCGTGCTCTGCTTTGCCAGCCCTGGGCTCACTGGTTCAGATCTCGGGCACGGACCTACACACTGCTTATCAAGCCATGTTCTGGCCGGCGTCTCACATATAAAATAGAGGTAGACTGTCACAGATGTTAGCTCAGGGCCAATCTTCCTCAGGATAAAAAAAAAAAACCTTTTCTTGCAAAAACACCTATTCAAATTCTGGTTGGAAAAAAATCAAAAAGGTAGATCTAATGAAACATGCTCTACGTAAGTGTGATTAAATTGAAGAAAAATTAAATTATTGCTGTGACAAAATAGAAAATATTTTAAAATTAGTATTATACAAAAAGAGTCAGTAGAAAAGGAACATTTGGACACTGATGGGAGTTTTAGTAAAAAATTTATAGAAATTAATGAAGGAATTACTATGAGACTGTTGGTAAGCTTTTCTTTTTTTAGAGTTTTAGAGTTTGAGGCAATAGAGTATCAATATAAGTGAAGATATTTAAGATAGTGGAGGGGAATTTTATCATTTTTTGGAATTAGGCTCCTTTAAAACTCTGATTAAAACTACAGACCTTTCCTCAGGAAAAAGTGTGCATCACCAAATTTCCCAGGGGAGAACCCCACTTACTTATTTTCATTTCAGTAATTTTGGTCTAAGGAATATGCAGTTTTAATAGTAAAGAAAAAACATTTTTCAGGCTCTATTTTTTATAAAGGTACGCCAGCAACTACTTCGTACTATCCGCTAGTAATCATCTCAACTTGATTTTTTCAAAGATGCTTTCTAATTGGATCACATTTTGCATATCTATCATTTCTATGCCATTATGGAGGTTTGGGAGATAAATCATTTTATTTTTCCTTTATATTTTGCTTATTCAAAATCGTTCAACTGTATTTTACAAATCAGCCTATTATAAGACTTTTTTTTCAAGCTGGTAACTAGATTTTTAATCATAGAGGAAAATCAGAACTATTGATTTTTTTAAAGATCAAGTTGATAAAATATGGAACACTATTTCCTCAGTGAAATTCTCTCTGATAATTCCAAGTGACTTTCCCTTCTCTATCAGTTCCATGTTTGGGCCTCACCTGGAGACTGTCTGAGATGGAACCATGAAGGCAGGGATTGGCAGGAATTAAGTCATCCATATTTTTTTAAGATTCCAAGACCAATACCTCATGAATGAGTTTGGTGATTGTTTATATGAAAGTGGATGTAGCTGACTGGCAGGAAGTGGGCACATGACAAGTTGGGTCAAACTCTAGAGCAGGAATTGTGTGTAAGGACACACATCTTGCTATCTCCATCCAGTTTTTCTGGTTGATCTCAGAATTTTTCTCATCTGGTTTTTCCAGCCAGCCATAAGTTATTGATCAAAAGCTATCTATTGCAATTTTTTTTCTGTTCAGATTCTACGTGGGTATTCTTAATGTGTAAACTGGGTAAATCAGGGGAGAAAATGCTGAGACAAGTGGGAGAGCAGATTTCAAGCACAGGCCACAGTTCACATGATGGACGTGGTGGAAATGTGAGAGATGGCATGGTCGCAGCCACACAAGACTATTTTGCTCATTTAGTAAAAAGGAACCCTCTTGGGGCTGGCCCTGTGTTGTAGTGGTTAAAATTTGGCACACTCCACTTCAGTGGCCCGGGTTTGTGGGTTTGGATCCTGGGCATGGACCTACACCACTCATAGCCATGCTATGGCAGTGACACACCTACAAAATAGAGGAGGATTGGTAAGGATGTTAGCTCAGGGCCAGTCTTCCTCAGCCCCCTCCCCCAAAAAAGGGAACCATCTCTGAAAACAATATTTTGCTGTTAGCAGTATTTTATTTCTTTCCTGGATTTCCTACTCCATTTCCTTGAAAAGAGATATGACACCCAACAGTCCCTTTACTCTAAATTGTTATAGTATTTAAATTATATCAGATAAATTGTTGCATTACTACTGCAGTCATGCTTCACTTAAAGACAGAGATACATTCTGAGAAATGCATCATTAGGCAATTTCGTCCTTGTGCAAACATCATAAAGTGTACTTACACAAACCTATATGATACAGCCTGCTACACAACTGGGCTATATGGTAGTAACCTTATGGGACCACCATCATATATGCTGCCCAACATTGACTGAAATGTTGTTATGTGGCAGATGACTGTATTTATATATGTTCAATTTTTTTACAATTTTACTCATTTTCACATAATCATGTGTTGCATAGTATCTATGTACAAGGCCTCATTGTCAATTTCTATAACTCAGTAGCATTCATTTGGCTAATTTCTTCTGGATATGGAATCTCACTATTTACAACTTGATACTTTGCTGATTTTTAAGCTTTGCTTCAACTCTTCACTGAACCTTGTGCTCGCTTTATAAAACTAGTTTACTTTCAAGTTCTTTGGTCCTAAACTTCTCTGGTAACGTGAAGATGTTCTATAAACTGCCAGAGGGTTTGTATTTGACATAATCTTGTGTTCTTTTTCAGGCACTGAAAAATCTGTCCCAGGAAGTGGAGACTTCTGTTCATTCTTCATTTTTTTTTTTTCATTCTGGTGAGTTGATCCAGTAATCAAGACAAGAAAGTATTGCTGTCTAGTCTCTGTACTCCCCATGCATTGTGACACCTAGCACATTTTCTCAAATTTTTCCTGTTGGTGAGAATGCCAAGTGCCCTGACCCTGGAACATGTCGATACATTCAGGTGGCACAATGGGAGCATCTACATAACCACCTGTTGTAATATATCAAAACAGAAAAAAAATTACAAAGTCAAAGCATAGGGAAATGTACTGCTTTATCTTAAAAATATAAACACAGTGGTGTTGTCTTACCTCTATGTATTATTAAAGAAAAATATATATTTCTCAAAACTTTGAGTATATATGTAGAGATAGTCGTAGAGTTATAAGCTCTTAATTTTTAAAATTCTGAGAGAATGCCTTTGTAGTGAATTAGAGATGACTGCAAAAGATGCTTTCTGTGTTTAATGTGGTTATTTTTTCCAACAGTGAAGAACAAAATCGAGTTATGTTTGTGCATATTCTTTATCATCATGCCCATATCTTTTTCTATGTACTTTCTTTATCATAATACAAATAAAACTTTATAATGAAATTAAGATTTATTTTCCATGGCATGCATTGAATCAAATTGGGATTCTACAGATACAACTTTCAAATCAAATATAGATGTGAGTGAACTGATGTAAATACCCTTAAACTAAGCAATTAAATGATGGCGTTGATGTCGCTTCAACTCTTCTATCTTAGATGTATACTCTTTTTCCTTCCCTGAATCCTTTAATTCATAGATTTAAACACTTTGAGAAGAAGGAGTGTGCCTTATCTACTTCACACTTCTATTCATTGATCTACATGTCCAAAATGAATACAACTTTTGCAGTACTTGTTAGTCGATCTTTCTCTCATCTGGTTTATTGATCCATTATCCATGAAATTTATATATTATTTGACCTTTTTTTACAATTACTTCTTTCACTATCAAGACCTATTTCATTTTATTTCCTTTATGTCAGGGATATCAATTCCTTGAAATAACATTTTTTTTTTTTACTACCTCAGCAATCTCTCTTTACACAACCACTTCTATTCTGGGTAGTTCAGCATTTTAATAGATAATTAATAAAATCCCTAACAATACTTGGACTCTTTCAGTTTCAATGACACTTTGGACTTTTCCTTCTCAACCACCTATTCTGGAGGTCTTATTCTACGTCATGTCATTACTGATAGATGCACCATTTTGAGCATCTGCATTTTATGCGTCTACCTTCTAACTTTTCAGTTTACTCTCTTTAGAAACCCCCCAAAATAATGCTTTGTCCATGTAGCAACTTAGCTGTATTTTTCATCATCCCATGTGCCATTAATATCCTCTCTTCCATCTTCATATAGATAGCATAGATCATGGCTATTCTTATTTTTTGCAAAATAATGTGTTCACCTTTTCCTTATGAAAGCCCTACCATGATTCATTGTTGTCAACAAAATGGAGGAATTTATAACAAATAAATAAGTGATCATTATTCATTTGAGTCAAGTGGCAGTGGACTCTATTCTAGGTTTAAATATTGTTATTTACTAAAATTTTGTCCAAAATTATTCACATTTTTTACAAAGCCATACAAATTTCACTTATCCCACCTAAGATTATATACATTGTAGATTAGGCAAGATAATTAAACTTATAAAGATTCACTATGGTGTTTAAATGGAAATGAAGATGTTCCTTAATGATTATTGTAGTAAATAAATTTGAGAGCCTTCCAAGTCTAAACTCCTTTCTCCAAGTATCAGAACTCACACCCACGGGGCATGTGCTACATTCACGTGTATATCATTTGCATCCATCCTTCTAATTGTAATGGTTACCCCGATCAAAGTAAGTTAAGTTATTCAGTTTTCTATTCTTTTAAAGTAAATAAATTCCCAAGAAGTTAGTGAAGAATTCGTGTAAAAGAACCTAGCAATTTAGTTTAACACAAACTCAGTGTGGACCCGTAGTTTATCATGGTATCTGAATCTCATGTTTTCTTAGGTTAACCAGAAAAAGATATATTCAAATTAAGACTGTGAAATGGCTGCACCATCAAATGCCATTGAGGACATTTTTTCCTACAATGAGACACCGCATCTTAAGAGTGAAAAAAAGAAATACAATGGCACCTAGAGTACATTAACTATTTTGAAAAACATGCATGGAGAACAAGCGGGAAGTGTAGAAATCTAAAATTACGTGCCCAGCTCTACCGGGGAATTGAACCCAGGGAGCTTCATCTGCATATAGTCCTCATTTAGATGATACACTCCTGGATTTCAAATCAACTTTGTTAATTGGATAAGACTTGGATATGGAGAGAAGGTTGGTTTATTTTTGCACAAAGGAGGGGAGAGAATTGCTGAAGATTGAAGACTGTGGTCAATTTTATGTGAAAATAGCCACCGAATTTTCCTCACATGCCTGTACCTGCATACCACTTCCTATGGGTTTCAAGTCTTTTGAGTAAATACTGAGGAATTCAACTATGAGTATTTGCAATCAATTTTGATGACAGATAAAATAAACTTTGAACCCAGTTAAGCAAAATATTATTTCCCAATAAAGAATTCCATTGTTCTCATGAGTAGACCTATATTACAAAAGAAGTCTATCAATTATTATTATATTTTGTTTTTTATCAATAAAAATCTGTGGAAATGGAAAAAAATGCATTGGTCACAGTGATTATAGTAGTAGGAGTTGTAGGAGTGGAGGTGGAATTGCTATAGAATTGGCAGTTGATCAGTCCAGAACCATGTGATGCATTATTTTGGAATATGTATAAAAATGTAAAGTGGTTATATCAGAGTATTGGATTATGAGTAATTAAAATTTTTTACATCATATTAATTGAATTACATTTGAGAGTTGCATATATGTTTGCTATGTAAAAATTAGAAGTTAAGATTTTTTTCCAGAAACAAAGCATACACACCAGATAGGCAAAAAAACCCCAAAAAACCGAGGTGGAGCCATTTTCCTTCCCTTTAAATCTGGACTGGATTGTGATGTACTTTGACTGACAAAATGTGGAGTAAGTGACATGCTAGTTTATTTTTCCAGAAAGGAGAGAAAAGAGAATGAAGAGAAATGAGAACAGTAAAGAGGAGAGCCAAGACCAGGGCCCTAGAGAAGGCCAAATCTAAAAAGTGGCTGGAAGATGATCTGGAAAATAAAGACAAAGAGTTCAGACCAAGAATCAGGTAAGCTAAGTTTTTAAGAAACCAGTAAACAAAGGTATGAAAAAAATAAATAATGGAAAAATAAGGATTATAAAAGTGACAATTGAGTTATTCATTCAATATACATTTATTGACCACTCTGTAGATATCACTGTTCTATATGTTTGGAGTAAAAAGATACTAAGATAAACCTCTTGACCTCAAGGAGTTTATGAACTAATAGAAAAGGACACTTTTATCTTCAACAAAAAATATGTCACTTGAAGGAAGGAAAGAAAGTGACATTAAATAGGTGAAAAATAAAAGGACTTAAAGACGGTAAATGTAAATTTTTCATTCATGTTGATTGATTGTTCAATCAGGAGATTGAATAAAGTAAAATGAGAGACAGTGATTAAAATTTTAAGTAGAATTTCTTTACTTTTAATATTGGAGAAACTTGAACATAAATATATAATGAGAGAAGGAAAGGGGCCTAAAGGTAAAGGTGGAAGGTGGTTCATTGTTGGAACAAAGTCCTAGGATCTAGAACAGGATAGTATGTGGAACACGGTGGAAGTATCAGCCCTCTTTGGAAAAGAGCTCTTTCTCTGAGACAGTTGAAAGATGTCTCAGTGGTGCAGAAAAAGGTGGGTAGTCATGGGGCTGGCCCAGTGGCGCAGCGGTTTAGTCCGCGCTTGGCAGCCCGAGGTTCGCTGGTTCGGATCCCGGGCGCCCGCCGACGCACTGCTTGTCAGCCATGCTGTGGCGGCGTCCCATATAAAGTAGAGGAAGATGGGCACGGATGTTAGCCCAGGGCCAGTCTTCCTCAGCAAAAAGAGGAGGATTAGCTACGGAAGTTAGCTCAGGGCTGGTCTTCCTCACAAAAAAAAAAAAAAAAAAAAAAAAAGGTGGGTAGTCATAGGGCCAAGAAATTTTTCTAAAGAAGTGATGGTCTCTATATTCTGTGAAAGTCTAAGGGCTAGATTATGGAAGAGTCCATAAAAGGTGAAGGTTTGGAAAATGTTGTTCTGAAGATTAGTGAAAGGAAACTGTCCCATGTTTTATAAGGGCACTGACAAGAAGTAGCAGGGAGCCAGTTAAATAAGGCATCAATCTTTTTATTTGCAGGATTACACATGCACACACACACACGCCAGATGAATAAAGCTTTACATTTGAAATGCAACAAAATAAACATATAGCTTTGGGGATTGAAGAGATCATAAGAGAAAAAAAATAAGAATTCATATAGAGAATATTAAAATGAAAACTGGGCCATAAAAGTCATTGTAAACAAATAATATTCGTAGGCACACACACACATATTTAATAAGGGAAATTGGGGAAACATATTTGCAAGACATATGACAGAAAATCCAGTAACAGTAACAAGTAACAAATATCAATAATACCATGTGTCCAGGATAGTTCTAGGCAGTTTTAAATTTATCCTGTATTCAATAGTGATGGGAAAAAGCTGGGGGAGGTGTTATTTTTACCATAATATTATGGTTGGGAAACCATGCCCAAGATCACAGTTGGTAAGGGGTGGAGCTAAGAGTTGAACTCCAGAATATGCTCGAGCACACTACAGTGTACTGGTTGTCCATTAGTAAAATGGACTGAGTACTAATTCAATATCCCTAATATCTCTTGAAATTGAGAAGACAATGATTTTAAAAGATAAACAAATGTGCAAAAGTTATATAAATGATATTCATAGAAAAAATTCAAATAGTAATCTATTAACAAATACTGAATTCCATTAGTAGTTAGGAAACACAGTCAAAAGACTAAAGTAACATTTTTGACCATCAGGCATGGAAAAACAAAGAATGTGATAACATTTGGTGCTGATAAGGATATGAAGAAATGGACATACATGGTTAATGGGAAATTAAGGTGTTATGACTTTATTTAAAAAGCAATTAGGCAATAGCTTTTAAAATAAAATATATATATGTGAGGTGCTAATAAACATTGAGGTAAAAAGTAGAGGTAGAGATGAAATGTATACAGGAATGATAAATGCAATATTATCTGTCTAGCTAAGTCTGAAAATGAACTGTATATATGTCATTAGGAAACTGGTTGAATAGACTGTGAAAATTCAAGAACATTAAATATTTAGAAGCTATTAAATACAAATTAGGTTTACTATTAATCTTAAGAAATTCTCCTAATTTTTACAAACCATGAAAAATAAATTATAAAAATGTAAGTGTAATATAATCTAATTTGTGTAGCAAAATAAAAGCAAGTAATTGACACTCTGTGGTGGTTGGGGGAAGCAATTCTTTGTGTGAATACATTTAACTATTAGAGTTTCAATATAGTGGAAGAGTCAGACCAGACTTTGAACATGATTATAACTGAGTTAGAAAGAGGAGGTGGGATTATCAATCATTATAAAATATATATTTACATTATTTTCCTGGTTGAATGGATATAAATTACTCTTGTAGTTTGCTTAATAGAATGTAAAAAGAAAGACAAAGGGACGGCGTTCCCAGTGAACGGAACTGTGTGAGGAAATATGAGGAATTAAAGGCTTGAGAAGGGAGTTTAGGGAATAGTGAATATGTCATCTTCCTGGAGAAAAGGACCAATTTAAACACAAAGTGAATGGTAAGGCCAGAAGGTTGAGATCACATTGGAGAAAGCATTTAACATCATGCAAATGAATTTATGCTTTTTCCTATAGGTTCCTGGGAACCCACTGAAGTGTTTGACCAGAGACATGACATAATCAGTGCAGTTATGTAAGAAGATCACTCTGCAGCTATATAAGGAGATCGCTTTGACCAGAGATATGAAATAATCAAGTTATTTAAGATCACTCTGAATATGCATAAATATATTGGAGTAGGAAAATACACACTAGTGAGACCAGGTGGAAAGCAAGAACAGTTGTTCCTGCACGTGAGGTGACAGAGATCATTATTTTCACTAATATTTAGTGTCTTATATCAACTGAAATTATTTAGTTTGCCAAAATGTGAATAGCTTTGTAATTTCTTCACAGTCTACTTTTAATAACAGAATAATGAATGGCATATTGATATGTGTTTTATTCAAGTCTTCTAATTCAACTTGTTCCTAAATTTTCATACTATATTTGGCAGGGACAATCATCATCATAATTTTATAAAATAATGCTCAAAAGGAAAAATTCAAAACCCAGTTACATTTGTCTTTGAAGTTTGACTATACTGCTCTGTGGTAATTCTGTGAAGGAAGATAAACTCAGCTTATGAAAAAAGAAAGAAAAGAACTGAGCCATTTAATCTTCTTATATTGATAATTGCCAGCTATGATAATTCTTTACACTGTGTGCACCTAGTCCTTTCACATGACTAGGCTTAGACATCCTTGAGTATTTTGGTAAAAATGAAGTTTATATTGTAATAGGTGTCTGCCTTGTGACTAGGAATGCACTTTTATTTAACCTTTCAATGTGTATTATGTATCTTCCATATTTAGATTATCAGTTGGTTATTTTAGCACAGTACACACTTGGAATATTCATAAATTCATTTTTTCATATTTCTGTCTAGATTATATTCAGAGTCAAACGCTTTAATAGCAGAAGCTGGAAAAGATTTTCTACTCATGGATTTTAATGAGTAAGGATGAAAAATCAAAGTTCTTTTAAGGATTAAGCAAAGGATTCAGTATGTATTGTATTAGAAAATCTTACTGATTTGCATATAAAATATAGGGCTTAGTTTGGTATTAAAAATATATATTTTATAAAGAAGACTAGAAAATGTTTCCATGCTTATAAATGAAAAATGGAGAGAGAACATCTGGTAGAAAGAGTAATTATATCTATATTCATTCACATTTTAATATCTATATTAAAGTAAAGCGTGGATTCTAAAAATGTGTTTCTTTCTCAAACACAACATTTGTTAGTGACAGGAATAATGCAGCAAGCAAATGAGTACGTTTTAGAAGGTGACTTTTATCTCTATACTTTAAGGGTTTGAAGAACGCTTTTTGTGATTTACCATAGACCTTACAGAGAAACAGCAATCTTAAGTTTATGCCTCTCTACATCTCTTTTTCATCTAGGATGGACTAACTAAGACTTGATATCTCAGTCTCAAATTCAAGGATCCATACATTAAAAGACATGTTAAAATAACCTTTTTAATTGGGGAAAATACTATCAGATGGGATCTTGGATCTACACAAGGGAAAGAAGGGGGCCAGAAATGGTAAATTTGTGGAGAATTAAAGATGTTTTTTCTCTCATTTGTAGTTGAAAAGTAATAACTGACCCTTTAAAGCAAAAATACTAACCTTTCTTTGAGTTTTATCAAAGATGTACAATAAAATGTTTGAGAACAACAGACAGACAACAGGTGGAATCAGTGTATATACTTTAGTAAGGTTTCTATGCTATACGTGAAGTGGTGTAATAGTATTTCAGGATGGACAGTAAGAAGTTGAAGATATGTATTATAAATTCAAGAGCAACCACTTAAGAAAAGACAATAAGCCAAAAATGGAGTTAACATAGAATCAATAAAAAATACTCGATCCAAGAGAATATGAAAACTAGTTAGTAAATCAATAATGAAGATAAAATTAAACTACTTAAAATAATTCAAAAAGACATTAGAAAAAAAAGAAAAAGGGAACAAACAGATGGCACAAATAGAAAACAAATAGCAAAATGAAGGATTTATACCCAATCATATCAGTAATCACATTAAATGTAAATGATCTGAACAACACAATTAAAGAGGAAAGGTGGACAGAGTATGTAAGAGAAAGAAGGGACCTCCAACTCTACAGTAACAAGAAACTGATTTTTATGTAAAAACACACATAGGTTATAAGTTAATAAATGGGAGATAATATACCATGCAAACATTAGTCAAAAGAAAGCTGGGTAATACTATTAATATAAAATAGAACTCGGAACAAGAAATATTACCATGGATAAAGAAAGACATTTCATGATGATAGAGTTCTGAATTGATTGAGATGATTTCACAATCCTAAATGTGTGTGCACTCAATAATGAAATTCAGGATATACAGGCAAAATTGACAGACAAGTAGACTGAAAATGAGTAAGGGTATTGAAGAGCTGGATAACACTATCAACCAACTTGCCCTAATTGATATTTATAGAAAAATCTATCAATCACATTAGTTTCAAATGCACAGGAAGCATTTACCAAGAGACACCAGTTTTGGAGTCTTTCAACAAAAAAACTCAAATTTAAAATGATTGAAATCGTACAAAGTACGTTCTCTGATCATAATGAAATTAAACTAGAAACTGATCATAGACAAAGTGTACAGAAACCCAGATATCTGGAAATTACCCTACTAAATAATCATATTTCAAAAAACAAATCACATCAGAAATTATAAAACATTTTGAAGTAAACACAAATAAAAATAAATTATATCAAAAAACTGCACTTTCTCAGCAATGTTTGGAGAGAACCCTATAGAAAAAATGCATTTTTAGAAATGAAGCAAGATCTAAAGTTTCCTCTTTAACAAGTTAGAAAAAGAAAAACAGATCAAACCCAATGCAAGTAGAATAAAGGAGATAATAATGAGATTAGAAATAATTGGAATATAAATTGGAAAAAGAATAGAAAAAAAATCAATGAAACAAAAAGAATGTTTTTTCCAAAAAGATCAATAACAATGATCAACTTCTAGATAGAGTATTCAACAAAAAATATAGATAACAAAAATTATTAATATCAGGAAAGAAAGAGGGAGGAAAACTATTGATCCTGAATACCTAGAAGAATAATGACACATAAACAATTGAATGCCAATGCGTTTGTCAACTTAAATGAAATAGACACATTTCTTGTACCACAGCTGGCACTCTACTCAAGAAGAAATGTCAAGTCTGAGTAGTCACAAATATGGTGCAAAGTTTAATTCATAAAAAAACAAAAACTATCCCACAAAAGAACCATCAGAAAATGGAGGAAGAGGGAACACTTTCCAACTCATTCTATGAACCAAGCATAATCTTAACACTAAAACCTGGAAAAGACATTATAAAAAATGAAAGACCAATATCTGCCTTCATGGAGCTATATCTTAACAGGCAGGTGGAAAAATATACGTAATTTGAGAACTATTTTCCCACTTCTCTCTGAATAGTAAAACTTAGCAAAGTAGTGTGTACCACGATGAGATAAGACTAAATTCTATTTATGAACTCTCTTATTAAGTCTCTTTAGTAGGCAGAATAATACTCCCCAAAGATGTTCATGTTCTAAATCCTGAAACTTGTATGTATATAGACTTACATGGAAAAGTGTGATTAAATTAAGGATTTTGAGATAGGGAGATTATACTGGATTATTCGGGTGTTCTCAGTGTAATCACAAGGATACTTACTTGTAAGTGAAAGGTGGAGGCAAATGAGTCAGAACCATAAAAGAGAGGTGATGATGGAAGCAGAAGTCACACTGAACCAAGGAATGTGGGCAGCCTCTAGGAGTTGGAAAAAGCAAGGAAATGACTTCTCCCTTAGAATATCTAGAATGAATATAACCATGCAAATAACTTGGTTTTAGTTCAATGAGACAGATTTTGGGTTTCTGACCTTCATAACGATAAAATAATAAATTTGTGTTGTTTTTAAACCACTTAGTTTGTAGTCATTTGTTAGAACAGCAATGAAAAACTAACATAGTTCCAATCAGAACCAGGCCTTCCTTGGTTTACAAGATAATCTGTTAAGGATTCCAAGGGAAACATCAATATCCTCAATAAAAACAAAAAACAGAAAAGTGTATCTCAGCATTGCCCCTTGCTAAGCAACAATAAACACTCAACCTAATGCCCAATGGCTAACTTCATTGTGTTGATAACCATTGTATTTCTTCTGAAACATTCTCCAAGAAATCTTAAATATAGAGTCTTATATAGAGATGAAAATATATTTAATTTGTCTAAATGTGCTAAATATAGTCTTACAGAGGGACAACAATAACTGAAAATAAAATTATTTGGGGGAAAAATATAATTTCTATACCACTTTAGTTGTAGTGCATATTAACCTAAGATTTGGCTACTGAAACACACTTGTAATAGCTCTTGTAAAAATAAAAAATCCACTTAAGGAGCTGCAACCAAATAATTTTTGATAATTGCAATCCTCCCAAAATGATTATTGCACGATAACTCTATCATGTCACCTATGGAATTAGGTCTTGTGTATATTTCTTCCTCTATCACAACTGAAGAAGTTGAAGATCAGGGTTACACAGATAGCCGGTGGGTGACATTTTTTCCCTCAATTCTAATAGAACACACTGGGCTTTAAACAATAGATGATGATGGTAGAAACATAGATGATAGATACATACATACATACATAGATAACATAGATAGATAGATTAGATAGATAGATAGATAGATAGATAGATAGATAGATAGATAGATAGATAGATAGATAACTGATGAAGTGGTAAGTGGGAGAGTAAGTTTTATTCATAAAACACTTACCGTTGTCTGCATTACACATTCTGGTGTAATGACAGTTTCACAGAGGAGCAATTCTCAGACTTTATTTACTATAACCCTTTGAAATGGACTTTCAAATACCTTTGCAACTCAAGTAAATGTTGTTAGGCACAGCTGTATTCATCAAACAGATATTAACTGGATAGTAGTTATGTGTTTGTCAAGCGTTCTGGTAGGCTTTGAGAATACAATGATGATTGTATCAGAAATCTTACATTCTAACCTTTGTGGGTGGCACTTGGATTGGAAATCCCATATCCAGGAAATAGTGGTCAATTGTAGAGCATCATTCAATAAAGATTCTGCTTAGGTTTCAAAATAAAATCCTTAATTAGTTATGAGAGCCACAGAACACCTAAAATGAACTTGCATTACTAAAAACCATGGTTAAAGACACAGAAAAAAAGTCTCATCAAGCATGTGACCATCCAGGAAAACGTAAAATTCCTAAGAATCCCTATGGGAATTGTCTGTGAATCAGATAACCAAGGGAATCTCATTATTCTAAAGCCTGTCGGTTCAGGATGATTCTTTGTTCTTCTCCTCAGTGTATTTCTTGTTAGCTCCGTGTTGCAAAAACCTCACACTGATTATTTGCCTTAAGAATAAAATATTGAACCGGAAACATTCTCACAATCTACTTTTGTTCTAAATTGCTGTTGACATGTATGTAGCTGGCATACATAATTGCCCTAACCTCTTTCTAGACCTCCTAAATGTCCTGCTGGACTAAACTGAATTTACAGTAGATTGACTTCAAATGCTGCTGTGCTTCCTAACAGGTTTACATCGACACCGTTAGTGACTGCCATTATATTTCTGATAAGCTATTTATTTCATCAACTATAGTTGACAGTTTTGTTTTTGTGACACCATAGAACTATGTTGAAAAGGGTTTTGATCTCCATCTAATTAAAAATGATAAATATATTGATATATGCGTGTTATAATTTTTCTTTCTTCCTTATGCTAGTACTCTAGTAGCATTTATAGTCTCATTCTACGGTGATTTCTGATTGGATTGACAATGGAAGAAATCCACATTAAATTGCTATTTTCCATCTTTGTATATTTAACAGGTATTTACTGTTAAGCAGCTTTGCTGCTTTTTGGAGTTAGCTTTTGTTTTCAAATACTTTTACTATGAGCAATTACTTGTCTTATGTTTTTATTATGGCCATCATTTTTAATAACTTTAAAAACACAAATAGTATACTTCTAAATGTTAGAAGGAGATACAATTTATGGTTCTCATTTATAAACTAAAATTAAGTTAATGAGAAGAGATTTTTCTCTAAATCAAAGCACAAAAATTGTCTTGCCATAATCAGAAATATTTATTTATAGTAGAGAAGGCATGTGACTTTTAGTAGTCTGGCACCTGAAGAGAGAAAAAAATTAAGGTAGTGTTTTGCAGAAGAAAGTGCTTGGGAAGCTTTTAAGTTTTGCTTGGTATGAATTTCAGGGTGGTTCTCCTACTTAGCAGATCCACTACTTAGCTTGCCACCTGTTTTTATGTGGTTCACATATCACAATTTTATTTTACAGTTTTTAATGATTAGAAAACTCAAAAGAATAATAATGTTTTGTGACATGTAAAAAGTACATTAAATTTAGATGTCAATATTCATAAATTAACTTTTCTTGGAACATGGCCACACTCATTTCTCTAAGTATCATCTATGGCTATTCTTGTGCCACAATGGCCAAGTTGAGTAGTTATGATTGAGAATATATGGCCAGCAAAGTCTAAATCGTCAACTACTTCTACATGTACATAAAAAGGTCTGTCAACACCTCGAGTGGAGTATAAAAAGGACTCTTGCCTGTCATGCATTCCCTTTGGTTTGAAAAAACAGTATCAAACTTGACCAACCTAAAGTGGGAAATTAATTTAAGGATACAGGGATGATTCATAAGATAGAAGGAAAAGAATGGGACTATACTTCAAAAAGGTACCAAAATCTCAGTTTAAATAGCCATTTTAGTCCTTTACCTTTCTAACTCCCTGTTCAACTATTCCATTTCATTTTCTCTATTTAGAAAAGATTCTTCTGCTTCTTCAGTCGACAAAGATGTTTTTTACATATATAGATGCTTACTCATATTCTATACCTCACACGTATATACACTTCTCATATTCAAGTTTGCAAAGCTTGTGTATTACTGGTCAAGGCACTCAAAAATGGATTGATTCTTTCTTTGTCTCAATTCAAAATTCCTGGAACATTACTGATTGGACCAAATTTAGTCAAATTTCCTCCTATAGGCCGAATAACCACAATTAAGGAAGGCAGTCATATTGTAGAAACATAGCTGGCCTTAAATTTCCCCCAGGGCCACATCATCATGCAAATGGAAACGGGCATTCTTCAGACTCTCTGTACATAGTAGACAGTTCAATATATTAATCTAACAATAAAAGTAATATTAGAAACAATATATATATAAAATTAATATATGTGATAAAGATATGAAATTACTTTGAAATGCCTTGAACACTTTCTCTTTTGTGAAATCAAATAGGCAAAATTATGAATACCCAAAGTACACTTGATCAAACCGGAAGCACAAAAATCTTTGAAAAAGAAAGCTACAAATAACTACAAAAAAAAAAAATCCATGGCAGTGATAGTAATAGTGTATAATGCGTTATCTGTGTCTTACATCGTGCCAAATATTTCTCCTGCATTATAATTTCTAATTGTATGGAGTAAGTACTATAGGATTATGACCTGGGTGTGACCACCATTTTACACAGAAGAATTCTTAGTCTTAGGTAAGATAAATAAGTTGACCAAGGTCACACAACTTTAAATGGTAAGAGTCGTGTATCAAATCCAATAGCCTGTCTTCCTCTCTGCTAATCTATTTCATGGGATGAAAACTTGAAGGAATCAAAATTCATCAAATATGTAAATATTTGAAATTAATTACTTTGATAAATATTGATCTCTAAAATATTTATGTAATGATTGTTAATAATATCCACTTCCTCAATCTAGAAAATATCTAGTAAAACTGATTAGAGACCAGACTTTAAATTCCACATGCAATGACATAAATTATTATTAGACCTGTGAAGAGAAGACTCATGATTTTAATTGACTTTATTTTTGCCTCAGTCTGATTTAACTCAGAACAAATGGACCACATTGCAAATTTTTGAATAAATATTAAAATTGATATCTAATATTGATAATAGCCAAAACTCTTCTTAAATTCTGCTTGTTTTGAGCTCAGCAAACACAACATTATGTATTAACGAAAGTATAAAATTTAAAATTAGGCATCTAGCTTGCAAACCACATATCTTTAACCTTGATTTTTTTATGATTCTCAACAGGTTTCTTTGGTTTTTTTTCACTTTTTGAATCATTTGCTTGAATGATTTCTTTCAATTCAGGAATTTCACGCATTCTCTCAATTTCATTCCAGTGGATTTCACACTTCCCTTAGCAAACTTCTAAGTTTGGAGTTTGGCGTATTTTGACAGAAAGATGTACCGGTTTTGTAAAAGAATAAGCTGCTTTTCTGGAAAGCATAATTAACTCTTGAGAAGATATATGTCAAGAGATGTTTATGAATTAACCAGAATGATGCTTACTCTTAACAAATTACATTTGTATATGTTTACACATATACACAAACAATAAAATATGCATATTTTAAAGTTTTACGTAGTGTAATTCAATATTGTTATTTTAAATATCTGATAAATTTCTTATGCAGCAAGCAAGAGGAGAAATAGTTCTTTGGCTGTTTTATATATTCAAATTCAAACAGATAAATTTATTTTCATGGAACATTATATGAATGAAAACTTCATATGTAATACCTCATGTGATTCATACAAGCATTCACTAGACCACAGTGAAACTATGGGCATTATTATTTTGTCAAACTATCTTTATTTCTCCTGCTATATTAAAGAAAAGGGGCTCTCAGAAAAAACAAAATTGATGAAGAAATTGGGGGTTGTATTTAGTGTTTTAATATATCTTATCTGATGCAGAATGCCATTTTTGATTTATTTTAGCCTCGGGCAAAAACTGGAGCATATGATATAGAGCACTGACTTGCAAATATTTTTGTCTACAACGCATAGTGAGAAATACATTTTACATTATGATCCAGAGTACATACCATTGTTTATACATATGCATATATAAACAAAGAAAAAGTTTTTAAGAGACATTGTCGCATGTGACGCCCTCTCGTTGCAATTTTATTCTATCATATATTTTCTATCCTGTTCTTTTTCACTTTCTAGTACTGGTTGAGGTCCACTAAGTAGATTTCACAAGACCCGATTTGAAAACACTGCTCTAGATCCATCGATCTAGAAGTCTAGATACTGCAACTTCACTGCTCTAGTGTGAATTTTTATTTTTCTAAGTTTGTCTCCTGATCTGTGTAGTTCACATTTTAAGAAGAGAAAGAATTACAAAAAGCTGACTACTTGTAGCAAAGACTGTCATCCACACCATGGTACAGACCATGGTGACTGTGGCATTTGAAAGGCAATTTATTTCACCATTAGAGCCTTGACCCAGCCTCTCTGAAATGTTGAAAAGCTCTATGTCACTCCAAGAGAAAGGCCAGTGACATTTTTCAGCTGTAGAATTTTTGGCACAGCTCATCTGTGAAGCAGATAAAACTCAGAGAAAATCTGCTACTCCCATTCAACTTTGAAGAATACAAATTTTAATAGGAAGTGAAATTTCACAGCCAAAAATGAGGGGGGAGTGTAGAGAGAAGGATTTTGCTAATTTATTAGACCTGTCACTTATATTTCCACTCCCACTCTGACACCATTTTAAGTGTCAGTGAAGTATGAGGATGAAAGACTTTTGAAGCAGTATCAAAGAGAAGTAAGTTCTTTGACATAGAATACGGGTACCTGACTTGAATATTTTCTCAGCTTTCACTTTCGATGCTCATTCATAATATACCACAGCTTATTAATTAATCTAGCACTTTAGGGAAAATAACTTTAATTACTAAACCATTTCTGATTCAGTTGAATAACACATAGGTGCAAAAATGATCTAGCAAATGAAACAGATAATTTTCATAAGTTGAACGTGGTTAAAATCATTGAAATGTGCATATTAAATTGAAAGTAAAATTTCCAATATCAATACTCAGTTAAAATATATAAATTTGCAAAATCTGGACATATTAAATTTCAATAAATGTGTATGTTATTTAGAAATAAATCGTGGTTAGATATGTATAGTTTTTCTACCTTATTTTTTTTTAATGTATACTTCTCTGAATCTTATTTTTCTCAAACAAAATGACAGTACATCTCAAAGCTTTTAGTCTTCTAATGACCATATAAAATGGTACACAAGAACCATAATTTATTCAACCATTCATCTATGAATTGACATTCATTTTGTATCCACTCTTTTGCCAGTATATGCATTGC
Organism: Tapirus indicus; assembly: GCA_031878705.1. Taxonomy (NCBI): domain Eukaryota; kingdom Metazoa; phylum Chordata; class Mammalia; order Perissodactyla; family Tapiridae; genus Tapirus; species Tapirus indicus. The sequence goes on along the minus strand of CM062939.1, from coordinate 22,244,829 downwards.
TTCAATAATTATCTTTATGCAATTACATTTAAGTAGTTACTTTTGCTTTGGTAGGATAGATTTCGAGGCATGAGATTGTCAGATACAATTGTAACTGTGGGTGTGCTTAAATAAATATTACCAGACTGCTTTCTAAAAAGGCCTTGAAAATTCATATTATAAGAATCTTGTTTTCTCCACAACATTTCCGGCAATAGTTTTCATCGGTCTTTTGACGATTTTGTTAATTTTTTAGGTATGCATTGATTTATCGTTGATACTTTAATTTGCATTTCCTGGAATTTTGAGAATGTTGATTACCATTTCATGTTAAACCGGATTTCCAAAAACATTTTTATTCTCTAAATCATCTATATTCTTTGGCTATTTTTTTCTATAATCTATCTTATTAATGTTTCAGAAAGCTTGGATTCTATATGTATGAATCCTATGATTTTCATAAATGAGACAAATATTTCCCTATCCCAGAATTCTTCTTTCATTTAGATTATATGTCTACTATACTTTTTCCAAAAGTTTAAATTTTTGTGTATGAAATATATGCATTATTTTCCTCCAGCTTTTGGGAATAATGTCATCATGAAAACATTCACTCCAAATCTATACATTCTTATTTTATTTTCATTTTAAAATATTTTTATCTATTTGCATAGGTGTGAAGTAGGAATCCCATTTTACATTCTTGCCAATTGATATTAGCTTTTGCAAGCACCATTTATATAAACAGTTGCGCTGAATTTAAATAACTGTTTTGCTACATACAAAATTCTGACATATACTAATATTAATTTTTGTACTCTTTTATTCTATCCTACTGATTAATGTGTATATTTCAATGGCACACAAAATGATTTTATAGAATATCTTACTATGCAAAGAAAAATATATATTTTTTTCTATTCTCATTGGTTCTCCTTTTTTGGTTAAAGTTATTTTTTCTAAATCAAGAAAATAAGCTTCTAACTATAATTAAACTTAAAAATTAATTTTGGAAAAATAATAATTTTATGGTAGTAATTTTTCCTTTTGAAAAATACAACATGGTAAAGCTTCCCATTTGTAAATGTGTAAAGTCAAAAAAATTATTTTTATTATATGATCACTGAAAATTCCTTGTTAAATTTATTCTTCGATATGTGGTATTTTCATTTTCAATGTCAATGTGCCATATTTATCCATTTCTGTTTTGAGATGCTTATATTATAGACAAAAAATATTCATTTTTTTCTATTTTTCTAACTATCTATCAAGTTTCCTTTTCCTAGTAATTTTTTCTTATTACAGGTCTCTTTTACAGGTATCAATTTATATAATAAAAATATTTTTTCCAATATTATACAGATAATCTCATTTTTCTTTACTTTTTAATTTTTCAAAACTTTCCAATAATATCGAATGACGGTATTCTTATTTTGTTACTTTCTAATACTTATAGCATCCTAGGTATAAGGCAAATATTAAAAGAGTGATTTAAAATAAGTAAACAAAAGATGCATAGCCCAGGACTATAATAAATAGATATTGCTGTATAATTATATCTTTGCTTTAATTTTAATGAGGAAAAAATCTTAGATTCAGATGCTTGAGTATTACTTGTTTCAAGTATATTTTGTTTCACAAACTTGCATTATATTGAACATCTCTATTCAATTTCTGCCTGTTTGATTTATCAGTTACTGACAGAGAAGCACTGATATCTCTCACTGTACTAATGGATATGTGCTTCTCCTTTCAATTCTAGTGGTTATTGCCTCATGTATTTTGATGTTCTGTTGGTAGATACATGTGTTTTTACAATTGTTATGCTTTAATTTATTGCTTTCAACAGTTATTGTTAAATGAATTAAGAACAAGAAAAATATATATTTTGCCTTCATTTATTTCTTCTCTGATTCTTCACCTTTTTGGATGTAGATTTTTATTTCTGACCTATTTCATTTTCCTTTGGCTAAAGAACTTTTTGAAACATGTCTTGTGTGGCAGGTCTGCTGATGATGAAGGCCTTGGTTTTTTTTGTCTGGGAAAGTTTTTCTACTTCACTTTTGAAGGATAATTTTGCTGGATATAGAATTCTGGGTTGGTATTCTTTTCCCCAAAATGTTAAATATTTTACTCCATTTTTTCATATTTGCATGGTTTCTGACAAGAAGTCTACTGTAATTCTTATCCTTGTTCTTCTACAGCAAGGTATTTCCCCCCTGCCCCCATCTGGCTGTTTCGAGATTTTTCTCTTTGCCTTTATTTTTCTGCAGTTTGAATATGGTATGTTGTAATGGGTTAAATTGTGACACCCTCTTCCAATTCATATGTTGAAGTCCTATCCCCCAGTACCTCAAGATGTGATCTTATTTGGAGACAGAGTCCTTAGGTAGCTATTTAAGTTCAAATGAGGTCATAAGGATGGCCCCCCCAATCTGATATGACAAATGTCCTAATAAGAACAGGGAACTTGGTCACAGAAATCAATAAAAGGAAAATGATGTAAAGACACAGAGAGAAGACAACCATCTAGAAGCCGAAGAGACCTCAGGAATACATCTGTCCCTCGTGGCCCTCAGAAGGAACCAACCCATGTAACACCTTGAGCTGGGAATTCTAGCCTCCAGAATTCTGAGAAAATAAACTTTCGTTGTCTAAGCCACCCAGTTTTTGGTACTTTATTATGGCAGCCTTAACAGATACATATGCCTAGTCTAAATGTTTGGGGTTTTGTTGATTTTGTTTTGTTTGCTTGTTTGTTTTGTTATTTATTCTGCTCATTGTTCTCTGAGCTTTTGTGTCCATCGTTAAGTTTGAAAATTTTTTATTTATACTTCAAATATTAGTTCGGATTTTTTCTCTCTTCTCTTTTTGCCATTCCAATTACCCAGATGTTAATTACAACTTTGGAATTGGCCCACAGTTCTTGGATGTTCTGGAGTGTTCTTTGTTCATTTGTTTTTTGTCCTCTGCACTTTATTTTGGAAGGTTCCTATCTTCATTTCCCTGATTCTCTTCTCAGATGTGCATCATCAAATGTATTCTTCATTTCTGTTACAGGTGTTTGATTTCTAGTATTTTCTTTAGATTTCTTAGAGTTTCCATCTCTCTGCTTACAGTACCCATCTGTTCTTGCATGTTGTCTACTTTTTTCCATTAGACCTCTTATATTAATCATAGTCATTTTAAATTTCCTATCTGATAATTCCAAAGTGTGTCTTCTCCTCGAGTCTGGCTGTGATGTTTGATTTGCCTCTACATACTGCTTTTTCTTGCCTTTTGGCAGCCCTTGTAAGCTCTTGTTGAAAATTGAACATGTGTCTGTTAATAGGAATTGAGACAAATAGGCCTCTTATGTGAAGATTTATGCTAATTTGGCTATGACTTGGTCTGTGTTTAAAGTTTCCTACAGCTATAGGTATCAGAGGTTTCACATTCCTCTACTATCACTACTTTTGTCACCCCCGACTTTAAGTTTCTCTAGGCACTCCTCCTCAGAGAGTATGCATTGCAAGTCTTTCAGCTATAATCCAGTTATTGTATTGAAGTCCAGTTCACGTGATGGTAAGAGGTGGAGGAAAGAGTACATTCAGTAATATTCCAATTAAAACTCCAACTTTTATTGGATATGTGCCTTGGCACTGTGATCTTCAAAAGTTGCTTATCCAAGGTTATGAGATTTTTTTTCTCCCCAATCCCCTCACCCTCCCCTTGTTGCCCCTTTCTTAATGTATTTCCTTGAAGTCCTAATCCTTGTTGACTACCCTCCTCTTCTTAGATGATAAAGGAAGGCTGGAGGAGTGTAAGTGGGAGAGATGCCCTTCTGCCAATGGGGATAAGGCTTTGCAAAGTCTTTTTTCCTGGAGAGTAGGCATTTGCTATCGAGAAGTCTCTTAGTGTATTTCAAAATGATTACGATTACTTTCCTCTTCCTGCCAGAGCTATCAAGGGATAATCTTCAGATCTGTGGGGATCATGGAGGTAAAGTCTACAAAAGTGCTGTCTTGCCCTAAGACTGTGCCACTCAGGACTTTCTTATTCTAGCCTCTAGAAATTTGTCTGAATTACTGTCTTCCTACCAGTTTTTTGCTCCAGCAGCTTTTGCTCCAGGTAAGAACATCTCGGTTGTGACTGCGTATGCATCTGCCTCTCCAGATTTCAGATTGGCAAATTTCCCTGCAGCTTCTGTTCTCTGATTTGTCAAAGAAAAGTCACTGATTTTTACTTTTTTCATCTTTTTGTGATCAGGGTGTGAATGATTGCTTTCAAACTCTTTACATGCTGCAGCTGAAATTATAAGACTCCTTGTTTTGTCTCCTTCAACCCTCTACTCTCAACCCCACTCTGAAATGGCATATCATGAGTATTCAAAAATATTTCTTGAAAATTTGATTGAATGAATAAATGACAAATTTCAAAATAAAAATTATTTTATAGTAAGAAAAAATGGCTTGAAAACACTAATCCATAGAGTGTTGAATGCCACTTGCTTAAAGCCCAAACTCAAATAAGGCCTCTATCTCTCAGACCATATCATGAATTCAGTATATTGCATCTTACCAATCTAACTTGTAATAAGAAGTATGGTTGAGATGGATAAATTAAAGGAAGACTTTTTAACAAAGGCCTTAATTCAAAATTTATTTAAGCTGCCCACACTGTGGCTATAATTTCTGTTCCAGTTGGTTCCAGAGCTTTTAGTATTTCTCAGGTCAGGCAAGTCCTCACAAGCGGTGTGGCATCATCTAAAGCACATTACCTACAAGGAAGAAAAGAGAGGTGACCCAAAGTGAAGCGGCATGTAGAAGAGTTTTATTTATGTAGAAAGTCTGCACTTCCAGAACCATGGTTTAATTGTCTCTTGTTATCCCTTTAGACACTTGACCCATATAGAGATATTCTTCCTTTGCGCTAGAACCTGGAGGAAAGGTCAAACTTTAGCTTAGTGTGTCCAGCTAACATCCTGTGTCTTCCAAACAATACAACATGCATTTCAGAAGGCAGATGAGTTCTTGAACTGTAATTAATTCTGGAATTCCTTTGCTATGCTTCTTCACTGTTTTTCAAACATGACAAGAATTCTCCCATGTCAAGTCCATTGAATTTTCTGTTTCCTTGGCCTGATATGATATTGCCTAGATATACATATGGTTCACTCTTTCCCTTTCTATTTAAAACCAACTAATTAGAAAGAATATTGTCAATCACTTTGTATGAAATAGTATCATATAAAATCATTAATATACCTTAATATTTCTTTCCTCATTATCATATTTTTCACTCTCATGCTTATCATCAGTGGGCAAACTACATGTTTATTGATTCTGGGGTACACAAAAAGAAAAAGAGTTTCCATTTTGGATGAAAAATAAATTTACCTCTATGGCAACATTGCTTGGGACATTTTCACAAATCAAGAGCATACTCCACTTCCTCCATTAAGTAATCCTTCTATTTTTTTGTTTTGTTTACAGAGACTGCTGCTTCTGGTCAGGTTTTCTGTATCGGCTTATAGAAGAAAACAGAAGGCGTTTTGTTCTACTTGTCTCTCATTTGTAAAAATATAATCTGGTTAACCCACAATTCAGAAATATACTTACAGATTCTGATTTAACAAATTTCACAAAAATACATGCATGTTGATTTTGCTTTTGATTTTTGCAAATATGGATCTTTTTGCAAAAGATCTTTGATGGATGTTCCTTTGGTACAGTTGACTGATTCCAAGTGAGAAATGGAATATTACATGGTCTTACTTTGTCTTCCTCATTTTTCTTTTTGATTTTTTTCTTTGGTATGGCTATACATTATTTCCAAATTTGTTTCTAAGTTGTGTGCATGTTGTTCTAACATCCATTTTACTTTTCCAGACTCCTCACAGTCTAGTTTTATGAGTGTATGCTTAAATACAATGTACACTTCCCTAAAGTCTGATATAAATCCCAAGTCTTCTGATTGTTGCACTTGAATTGAAAGGAATTGAAGTCAAAAAGAAACATAGCTGTGACACATGTGACGTTTCAATATAAATTTTCCTCTTTAACCAACAATTGCCTATTTTAATATCTGGCATTTCTACCCTGTGTGACTGTTTGGATTATATTTTTCCAACCCCTACGAATCCATTGTTTTTATTGCCATGGTAACACTTATCCCCTGAACATTGTCCTTGTGAGGAATAAGTGTAAACTACACTCACTGGTTTTGGTTTTTATTATACGTTTTTCTTTTTAGGCTCTGCCACTGAAGGACATATTGACCTACCAACTGTAGTTGAAAAAAAAATCCTAAGGCAAAAGAGGCAGCATGATCTTTGAAACCTGATTCCAATTTTACTGTATGTCACTAAAATTATAAGGCAGGAATCCAAAGGAACACTTACTTCAGTGACACAGAGAAGAAAGAGCTTCAGAGAATAGAAGAAACTTATAGCCAAAAAGTAAATAATTCACTAAATGCTCCTTACCAAGGACTCTAATTTTCAACACTCTTGCCCTTGACCTAGAGAGAACGTAGCTAAAAATATATAAAACACTTTGCTCTAACGCGGACCAGAGCAGAATAATGCCTGCAAAGTAATTGCAAAGTGAAAAGAAGAAAGCAGTAAGCACAGTGGTTGGTAGATTGGAGACTGGGAATATTCGCTCAAAGGAAAGGCTTCTTATCCAAATGAAGAGAAATGAGGGAACAGCGCTGCAGACAGACGTCCCCGGTGTAGCCAGATTTGTTTTGACTCAGCTTATTTTCCCCATCACTGAGAAGGGGCAGCTGTGCCATCAATCATAGCCAGATCATTTTTCCTCTGTTAAATAGACAACTTGTCAGGTAGGTAACTAAATGTATGTTATGCTCCAACAGTGTCACTTAAGAACAGAATCAACACTCTGAGCGTGACTTTCACAATACAACATTTCATTAGGAAGACGGTAGCGGTTCCGAATAAAGCCCCAAGGGCAATTTCCCAGCAGCCATTCAGTGAAGTCAATGTCAGTTGAATTTTAGCAGAATGGAAAATGTTACCTCAACAAAAAGTCAACCTGATTGAAATAGTTTCCCCAGTAGTTTATTTATTCACACAGAATACTTACGAGAGGGTACTCTACATTGTTTAGAGGATCAGAATTAAATCTATACTTTAAACCTAAAACTAAGCTATTAAAGGACAAATTATATCTTAAAAGCAAATGGATTTTCAAATTAGTATTGAGTGCAAACTGTGTCATACCGGCAACGTGTTTCCAGGAAGAGGTCCACATTAAAGTAAATTTTGCTGCCTAGAAATGTCTTGAGAAATGGCAATTCGATTTTATCACCAATTTGGGGAGGAGAACATCTTCTACACTACAGTTCTCAGTGAGGCAGTTCCAAATTTTCTCGAAAGCCTTTCTTGAATTCACGGATCCTATAGCTTGTGGGTGTTCCTTGTCGTCTTCAGAAACTGTAAATATTTCAAGGACTTCTTGATTTCTGTGGGGAAAATAACATTTTGGTACTGAATATATTATCAAAATATGTCTGTCTTTTGGGAAGATGTTATGCAAGGAGGTTAAAATCTCCAAAGGAAACTATGTAATACATGCAAGGCATTCATCAAAGTTTCAAAAATAATGGATTGAAAGCCCTATCATATCAGTTAATTAGATAATAATAATGACCTAAGGTACTCACTAACTAAGTGCTCCATCAACTGGCACAGCAAATTGAATCTGACAGTATCATTCAAATTTGTTATCTAAGCATCTAAGCAGCAAATTTGATTTTGACTAATAAGATTGAACCTAACATAGGGGACATATTTAGATCTCTTGATCTCTCTGTCTCCCTATCTTTTCCTCTCTCTCCAGAGAAAATGAAAGAAAAACAGAAACTTGTAGAAATGACTGTAATTAACACACATTCCCGACAAGTAGTCTAATATTCTGTCTGTATATCCATCCTTCTATTTACCTATTTGTCAAATAATTGTCTGTCTAAAACCATTGGTTTCCTTTCTTCTATAGTTTAACTTGTAAGTGATTTTATCAACAAATATTTCAATTGAAAGTATTTACAGTACTATTTTGGTTTATATCTACTGTGCTCCTAAGCCTTTTTCTCGGTAACAATGATAAATACTCAATGATGAAACAGACATATTTTACTTTACACAGAATTGTATTCTTTAAGGTGTTTGTGAACATTGAGTTTTGTTAACAGATCATATGCTGAGTACAATAAAACAGTTGTTTAAAAATCTCTGTGTAATTCCTTAGTAAGGAGAAAAAGTTTTAATTTTTGATATCAATTCATGCTTCCATAAAATTGGAATATTTACATTTTTGTTTTTAATATGGTGGGTTACTTAATTAACAGTCATCAAGGAAAAAGTGTATGTTGAGTTTCTGCTTCTAAAAAAATATACTGGACACTTGAGGGAAACAAAATAAATATAAGAATATAAGATATGGATACTGTCATCAAGTTTATAATCTAGCTATGAAGAAAAAAACAAAGATACACAAATGTTAGCAAGAATTAGTATTAACCCTATTTTTTATTCATACCTTTTTAATGGTCATCCAGACTCTAATTCATTCTCTACAATTCTGCAGTCATATTTTCTTACTGCTAAAGAAAAAACTGGCCATTGTCTAAGATAATCTCTAAACTACTTAGTATGGTATACAAAGCCTTTCACACATTTGGCTTTCCTTAACTGTCCCCCTGAGTATACTTTCAATTCCTATTTTCCCTTTTAAAAAGACGAACTAAAGCACTTTTAATTCCTGCAAAATACTATGGCTTTAAAACGTCCTTGACTTTATACATCCATTTATTTGCTTTTCCTGCTTATCTTTATGTTAATCTCTTTGCAGAGAAGTAGTTCCCTGACTCCCCCAGGCAAACCTAGGGACTCTTTCTCTGTGGTCGGTCTGCCTGCCTCTCTCACATACTGCCTTCATAATAACCTTACAGTATCATTTGCATCTCTAGCCAGTAGACTGGAATTTTCTTGCGGGCAAAGACCACGTCTCACTTGTTCACTGCTTTTACTAAGCACACCTCTCATACATAGCACATATATAATAAATATTTATTGTTGAATGAATCTCCGAAGAAAACATTCTGGTTTAGTATAATGCCAATTAAAGGGAGACTACCGATATTTCTATATTTCAGTAATATTTTACTGAAGTGCTAAGTACAGTGCAAGGCAAGGTTAGCAACACAGATAGCCGGAGTTGTGAAAAATTCAACTGATCATTTCTAGAGTTTTTGAGGAGCCATTACATTAGTGATTCTATCATTACACCATCCTCAACGCAAGATACGATGGAGGACAAGAGATGACCTGTTTCTCATAAGGATTCTCACTTTACACAAGCTCAGAATACTGATGTATAAAACTCCCCTATCAATTTATTGCTTTGTCTTGAGAAATATAATTGTTCGACAGACCAGAAAACTAAGCAGCATGATTAGCATCCTCCTTTGAAGCCAGAAACTGTAGGAACTCGAATAATAAGCAGAAGGTGGATTGATGATCATGGGACCATTACAACATTTGATTGTTGAATTGTGTCAAGCTACACTATGCTGTGCTCATCTTTATAATAGATTTGGGAATGCCAATGGGACTACACTACCCAAGCATTGGCTGAGACCTCTGTAAAGTATACGTGTGCTCAATATTATATGTTGCCATGGTTTATTAGTACACAAGTGCCATTACAGAAATTTTCTCCTATTTCATGTTTTATTATATGAAATAGTTAATATCCAGCTACTACTTCCTAAATGACCTCACACTCCAATATGTGATTTGTCAAATCAAGGTAGAGAATAACTCAACGTGCCACATGAATTGTAAGCAGACAGAAAGAAGGAGAAACAGACATTTAACAAGGGGATGGAACATGTGGGAAGGAAGCACTGGGGCTGGCCCGGTGGCATAGTGGTTAAGTTCGCGCGCTCCACTTCGGCGGCCCAGGGTTCGCAGGTTTGGATCCCAGGCGTGGACCTACACACCACTTATCAAGCCATGCTGTGGCAGGCACCCTACATAAAACAGAGGAAGATGGGCACAGATGTTAGCCCAGGGCCAATCTTCCTCAGCAAAAAGAGGATTGGCACAGATATTAGCTCAGGGCTAATTTTCCTTACAAAAATATTTTAAAAAGAACTGTAGCACTTCAAAACTACAGTAATGGAAAAATGCTTTTTAATGCAATACTTTAGTTTTGAATTACAAAAGGAAAACCTATCCCTTATAATAATGCAAACCATATAAAAGTATATAAAGTAAACATCACTGTTCCCTTTCTCCATGCCTAATCTCATCCTATTAAGCAATATCAGTAGTTTCATTTGTATATTTTTATTATTATATTATCAGATATATATGAATATATACATACACATATATATCCATGAAAGAGGAAATATATGAGATGAGAATGTATAATATATGATATATGTCATATGAAATACGATACATAGCATAAAATGTATAATATACTATATATCTTATACTCTATATTATATAACACAAATAATATTAACTTTATATTCTTTTCCTACTTGTACATATGTGTATATGTATACATATAAATTATATACAGATGTGGTATGCATATGTATATATTCCTCACTTAAATATGTAAAAATAGTTTTGAAATATTTCTTTACATATAACAATCAATAAACTTATAAAATCATCAGGTAGCATATAAATTGTTCTTCATTTGAAGGTGACCCTGCTTATGCTGACTTCTGCAACAGCAATATCCTGTATATTCTAGTAACATTTTTAGCATACTATCATATGTAAAAAGAATTTTCCAACTGTGGGTTTTGAACTATTTTTTTTTGAACAACTAAAATGTAAGATGTGTTTGCCAATTGCATGATTTTTTTCCCAATTTTTAAGTTGCAGGATAATTGAAAAAAATACTATTAACAGATTTTGTGAAACAAAACTGCACATCAGTTACCAAAAATAAAAGATTATATCTATATAGTCATCGAAGTCACCTAGTCCTGGTTACCAAATCAATTTTCACTGTCGTATAAACTTGACCACTAATAAATCACACATGGAGTTATTCAATTTTTTAATCAATTTTGCTACTACTCAGTAGTTATTGTAAAGTTTCAGACTAAAACCCTTTTTTCTCTAGCACCTCTTGCATCATCTTCAACCACATAAAGACTAAGCTATTTAAAGCTAATCTCACACACTGAATAGCTATCATTCAGAATAAGGAAAGTGATGCTCTCAGAATGGTGGCTACTTACTGATTACTTATTACTAATAATTAATTGGTATGACCTGTGATGTAACCATGGGACCTTAACATGCATGTTTAAAACCCAGCTTAATTCTCATTATAAGATTTAAAGTAGAATATATATATATATATAGCAAAAACACAAAATGTTAAATATGGGATAGAGTTTTAAAGAAGAGTTTTTAACCTTAGATTCAATGAGAAAATTTTCTGACATTACTTATAAAAACAGGGAAGAAAGGGATTTTTAATGTTGTATGTGTGTATTTGATTTTTTATACAATAGTTCTAGAGGACAACAGGATGTTATCTTTACTTAGTAAGTTGCTAAAATGTTTAGTACTCAAGCCTACCATTGAGGAACAAATAGATCCCATCTTCTGAAAGACAGAGTGTGCCAAGTTGTCTGTGTGTGTGTGTGTGTGTGTGTGTGTGTGTGTAGTTCTTTGAAGGACAGAACAGGAATTTGAATTTACCTAGTTAGTGCCTATGTAATGAAGAGTGACAGGGGCGTCATCCTCATGATGTCCTTCAATGCCCGCCATCTGAAAGGCACCATAAAAAATGATGATGTTATTTGCTATGAAGGGATGATGTTTCTTCTATCTTACATAAAGTATGAATAAAAGCATTTTAAATTCAATTTAATGATATTGATCTCTGGCACCCGTGGAAGTACCGTTTGTGATCCAAACACAACTTCGTGATAGTCAGTCCCATGATCTTCTCATCTGACCAGAATGACATCATTTATCTCCTTCTGAAGAGAATTCCGTAGACACCTTGATGAGAAGAAATCTGTCTTCCTACCACCATGTGCTGTGTAAGAACAGTATTTGTGTGAAAAAAGTCTTATCCACATTGATTTCATGTGGTATACTTTCATGGCTACCATTGCTAATTTTAAAGAATAAAAATAAAATGACTCCACAGAAAGTCTTCAACTGTGAAAAATATTTTACTTCGTCATGTAGGTGTTAAAATTAGATATATGAAATATAAAGTCAAAATAAGCTTAGTATAGGGAAGAGGGCAAAGCTTGATCCAATTCTTAATTAGGAAGTGAGAAAAACTGCTAGTAGTGATCAAATGGATCATTGCTTTATGATGAGGGTGAAGTTGTTAGACTTCATTGAAGTCCACTGTCAGCGATATCTAGCCTTGATATACCACATAGTAAGCAAGTGATCTGTTGCCTTTTTCCATCATTTTTCCAACAACGTATTTCTAGTAGGAAACACAAATTGATATTCTAAAGAATAGTACTTTGCAGTCAATATTGTATATATTACCTGTTACAACAAAAACTCTTTAAATTGTTAATTTCATTAATTAATATAACAACAGATTACAGTAACAGCATGCACTCGTAAGTTATAGGGTTCTAATTCTTTTCCTTTTGTTTTTAATTTTACTCTTTACTACAGATATTTAACCTCATATTCTCTCTAAAACACCATAGATATTTTTGTTTAGCTTATACTTCTTTAATTACTTCATATTTTCAAATATTCTAGGTGCTTTTATTTTGTTTCACATCTATTGTTTATACCTTCCGATTTTCTGTATGTGATTTCAAACTATTTTGCTGACATACGTATAAGACTTCACAATTTTAATTTTCTATGTGAACTTCTCTTGGTCAATAGCAGTAATCCAACAGTGTTAGCACACGAATCCTGAACAAGTTCTCTGGTGCCAAATATGATCACAGGCAACAATTTCAGTCAACTGAATTATCTTTATATCTCAGGAATATGATATATTTAAAATAGCCACGGAAACTGCAAAAATTCCCTCAGTTCCCACAAAATTTACTTGCGATATTCCATTCCAGTGATACCATCACAAACAACTTTGAGATAAAAATTTATCTTTATGTTTGATACAGTTATCCTTGAAGATAGTAATGATTTAGTTAGACAATAATGATTTAGTTAGCGGTCAGAGAATTTGGTTAGTTTTACCATAACTGATTATTTCAGCATATCCCATTCTTTCATGTTTTAGACCACTATGATCTAACTTGATTATTATTATACTTTCTTAATAATTGTAACTTTATTTATATTAAAATCAATAACACAAATCTTTAAATGATTTTTCCATAAGTAGACAAGAAGGATAAGTACAGATAAGCCTAAAAAAGTAATACTTTCCAAAACAAAATTAGTAACTGTAACTTTCTTATGAAAAGATAAGATTTTTAAAAAAACACTATTTGTTCAAATACAAATTAGATATATAATTTTTTATTAATTTCCCTGAAACTTTTAAAAATGAATTTTATCTATTATTGGCATTAAATTTCATGTATTAAGAATCTCTATCAGGGGCCGGCCCAGTGGCGCAGTAGTTTCGTCCGCGCTTGGCAGCCCGGGGTTCGTGGGTTCGGATCCCGGGCGCCCGCCGACGCACTGCTCGTCAGCCACGCCGTGGCGGCGTCCCATATAAAGTAGAGGAAGATGGGCACGATGTTAGCCCAGGGCCAGTCTTCCTCAGCAAAAAGAGGAGGATTAGCAACGGATGTTAGCTCAGGGCTGGTCTTCCTCACCAAAAAAAAAAAAAAGAATCTCTATGATGCTTGGAATATATTTAGTCTATTATATCATACAACAAAATATGCTGCCTAAACAAATCATTTATGCACTTTTAAATAGAAAGCACACTTATGTCATTTTTTTTCTATTAGTGATTACCTTTTCTGCAATTCACCTCACAAGTTGTGCAGAGGGTATTCTCATTCTCTTTCTATTACAGCTCCTCAATTTCTTGCTTAAAAGGTACAATTTAGATTATGAAAAACTGGGTGAAATATTTCACTGAAGTGCTTCAGTGAAAAAAATCGTATCCAGGGTAAATCTAAAGCACAAGACTATGTACAAAATCCACCTTGGCATTCAGAAAATTCCTGACCTGACCCAGGAGGCACAATATTAATGTCTTCCTTATATGTAGCCACACCATTAAGTTCTTCTATTGGCCTTCTTATGATGTGAAAAATGGGGTAATATTTGAAAGAATAATCTCTGTAATGTTTCAATCATCATAGAAATTTCAAGATCATAATATGGTATAATTTAGTTTTTGAAAAAGACAAGTTAAAATAAACTGTTACAAATATGATTTATAACCAGTGCATACTGGGGCCACTGTTTCGTATTACACATTCCTTTATTCATTATACATGAGTTTTTAAAAGTTCTTCAATCTGTTGGTTCACTGTGCATTTTTTTTTTCTTTTTGTTCTGTTTTAAGCAAAACATTTCAAAATTCATCTTTGGTCTTAACTTTCACAGCCACACAGTGAAAACATTTTAGAAATATTTTCAGTTTACAACTGAATGATCAATCCTACTGATTCTAACTGGTCCTCTTGAACTAGTGAAAATATACTCACCATATTAATGGCTTAAAATCACCCTTTCGTAGACATAGCCTTTCAAAGAAAAGGTATAAGTCTTTAAACAATAAGACATCTCACTGAAGTAGAAATGAATGTTGTATGCTAACATGACTACTAGCCCCAGGGAAACTAAACACACATACAGACACACACCTGCAGCTTTCAAATTGAGTGTCACTAACAACCACTTGAAAGGAAAAGAATCCCAATAACATATCTGCACGAAAGCATCTTGAATCTTGCAGTCACAGTTGTAAGGCTGCCTTGCCAAAAGCAGCACTGCTCTATGAAGGAGAGGAGGTCCCCCAACTGTCATAATTTTCAGTTTGTTTTCATAAATTTTAAATTACTTCTCAAAAAAAAAAAATCACTGTTTTATCAGTAGTTCAAACGTATGTTGGAAAAAGCTGCTATGCCCCCAAATCTCTCTCTCCAAATGTAGAATGTTGTATTTAACAGATGAGATAAAGCACTTTACAAATAATTCCAAATTACATTTTGTTTGCATGGTACTTAAATGAGACATTTCACAAAAATAAAATGCTGCATTTGAGTAGAATCAAACCTATTCAAGTCATTTTAAGAGCTGGGTTGAGAGTGATACTGGACCTGACATCAACTCCCCTACATTAAACCCAGCATATATGGGGTTAAAACCAAAGGCACCCATCCCCTTTCCCTGCTTCTTTAAGTTACATTCATATCTAAGCATCAGTTTCTTTAAACTTTTTATCCCTGAACTTCACAAGGCAAATAGTAGTTACAAATTGTTAAAGCCCAGGTAGACTAACACTGGGCTCACACTAAAGTTTGGCTCATCACAGGTCCTTGAAGTTTATTACAGAGAAACTGATGTCCAGAGAATATCAAGAAACTGAAGCTTCCCAAACCCCAGCTCCTCGACTTGCTGGCACCAGAATCCACCATCCATCATGGAGGCAGACAACCAAGGACATCCACCTGCAGATTCCCTTATCTCACCATCCCCCTCCCTGCAAGCAGCATCACAAGGCTAAATGTAGGCTGGTGGGAAGGTAACAACCAGGAAAGCCACATGGTCTCCCTCCCCTATCTAAAACACCAAATAAAAACCCCTAACTTTTTCCCTTTAAGGAGGTGGATCTGAGTTTTAGCTCCCATCTCCTTGCCTGGCTGCCTTTTGATAATAAAAACCCTTTTCCTTGCCATAAGCCTGCAGTTCCAGTTTTTTATTTTTGGCCCCTCTTGTGTGGCCTGTAAAAGAACCTGTGTTTGTGCATGGTAACAAGAGGACAATTTATTCATTTTGGGTGAATATGAGTTAATATTAGACAAATTTTTATTTTAATGTTAATGCAAAACATTTTTGGTGAGAAACCAATGACCAATGCAATGCAATAAAGCATTTGATTATTTTAAGTGTTGCTGTGCTGGAAAGGTTAACTTTCATCCAAGTTTTATTTGTTTATGTGAATAAATAAGGTAGTCTGCACTGAGATTCAATTGTACTGTGGTATCACCAGCTTCCAATCACAACATGTTTCCTCAAAGACCTATGACCTCTGAGAAGTTGTTAAGAATGTATCACTCATTACATTTTATTGAAGATTGTTGCTGATTTTTTACTACTTTATTCATTTGAGTGATTACCTATATTTCATATGTAGAAATCAATCAAAATGTTCCAATATCATTTTTTATTGATATAAACAAAAGTGTACTCTACTCTTAGACTTTAAAGCAGGACTCTATTACCAAGTTACTATTTTAACAAGTTTAGAGGTAAAAATATATCAATTTAGAGAGAATAGATTTAGAGTTTGTTGAGATGAGGAAACCTGATATAAGCAGAGACAGTCGATTTCCCAGCCAGAGTTCTGAGCCTCTAACCTAAACAACACCTAACATGTGACTAGAAAGCTTCCAGGAAACTAAACTCCCTTTTTGCTCTATCTCTTGTACATTTCTTTGGGCCTCTATTTCATTCTTCTCTCTCTCTCTCTCTCTCTGTTTGTTTGTTGTTGTTGTTGTTTTGTATGAAATAGTGTCCCCTTCTGTCCAATTCCCAAGAGAAAATATAGCTACTTTTAAAAGGGAAGTTTACACGTTACAGTCCTTTATACAGATAAACTCATTCATTCACTCAGCTTAACTCCATATACCCAAGGGTGAGGTCTAATTGGATCATTATTGTAGCTTTGCTCCTGTCCTAGGCTGTCAGTCTTCTATAACAAAATACCATAAACTTAGTGTCTTATAAACAATAAATTTATTTCTCACTGTTCTGGAGGCTAGGAAGTCCAAGATCAAGGCACAAGCAGATTTGGTGTCTGGTGAGGACCTGCCCCCTAGACAGTAGTCTTTTGGCTGTGAACTCAAATGGCAGAAGGGGCGAGGGAACTCTCTCGGGCCTCTTTCATAAGGACACTAATCCCATTCTTGAGGACTCATTCCATCACCTTGAGGTTTCAACATGTGAATTTTGGGAGAACACAAACATTCAGACCATTACATTCTGTCTCCGCCTCCCCAAAATTCATGTCCTTCTTGCATCCAACATATACAAATTCCCTCCCGGTAGCCCCAAGAGTCTTAACTCATTCCAGTAACAACTCAAAAATCTAAAGTACAAAGTCTTATTTTTAAAACAGTCTCACGTAAATATCATCTAAAACAGGTATGCATGACACTCAAGGTACCATTCGTTCTGAGGCAAGTTACTGTCCAGCTGTGAACTTGTGAAATCAAACAAATTATATGCTTCCAAAATACAATGGTGGGACAGGCACAAGACAGATATTTCCATTCCAAAAGGGAGAAATAGGAAAGAAGAAAGGAGTGACAAATCCTGAAGAAGCCCCAGTCTTAAGGCTTGAGGATAATCTTCTTTGGCCTGGTGCTCTTCCCTCTAGGCCCACTGGTGAGAGGGGACCCACTAGGGAAAAGGTTAGACCTCCAAGTCTCCGTGCAGCCCAGCCCCCATGGCTTTGAGAAAGCCTGTATCCTAAGGTGAATCTATGTCTGGGCCTCACCTCTGTGATGGTTCTCTGCAGTGACCCCACATCCTCTGTGGTTTTGTGCCTTGATCTCAAGTTCTCTGGGTCTGGAATAGCCTGCCGGAGGTTCTACTGGTCTGGGGCATGATGGCAGGCTGCCTCCAGGACTCTGCTGATCATTACCATATCCAGGGCTCTCTGCAGTGGCCCTGGGCTTGCCAGGGCTCTTGCACTCTGGGCCTGTGTTAGGAGGGGAAGCCCCGATGATCTCCAAAATGCCTTTGGGGTCATTCCTCCCTTGTCTAGATGAATAGCTCTAAACTTCTGTTGGGATGGCTGGTCTGTACTAATCTCCTGCATAGGCTTTCTCACTTTATCCAATGTGGATAGGCTGAGCATTTTCCAAATCTTTAAGTTCTGCTTCCCTTTTGATTAACAATTCCATCTTTAAATCATTTCTCTCTTCTAGTATTTTACTCTAAGAGGTCAAGAGAAGTCAAGCTGCGCTTTCAACACTTTGTTTAGAAATTTCCTCAGGCAAATGTCCAACATCAATGCTCACAAGTTGTTCCTTCTACAAAACACTAGAACATGAATACAATTTAGGCAAGTTCTTTGCCACTTTACAACAAGGATCGCCTTTCCTCCAGGTTCCAATAAGATATTCCTCATTTCCATCTGAAACCTCATCAGAATGGCCTTTACTATCCAAATTTTTCTTTCTTTCTTTTTTAATAAAGAAGTCACTGACTATTTTGTCTGTCTCTTCCATTTCTTTTTATTTTTTGAGGAAGGTTGGTCCTGAGCTAACATCTATTGCCAATCTTCCTCTTTTTTTTCTCCCCAAAGCCCCCAGTACATAGTTGTATATCCTAGTTGTAGGCCTTTCTAGTTCTTTCATGTGGGACACCACCTCAGCACAGCTTGATGACCGGTGAGTAGGTCTACACCCAGGATCCGAACCAGCAAACCCTGGGCCACTGAAGTGGAACTTGCGAACTTAACCACTGCACCACTGGGCTGGCCCCTACTGTCCAAATTTCTACCAACATTCTGTGCACAAAGAGATGGGCATTCTCTAAGATTGAGGCTCTCTTTGTAGCTCTCTTCTTTTCTTTCTGAGCTCTCACCAGAATCTTTTTAACAATCCATTCACGGCAATGTAGGCTTTTCTGGCATGCACATCCGAACTCTTCCAGCCTCTATGCATTATCCAGTTTCAAAGCTGCTTCCATATTTTTAGGTAGTAGTTGCAGCAGCACCCCTACTTCTTGGTACAAATTTTCTGTGTCAGTCCATTCAGGCTGCTACAACAAAATACCAGAGATTAGATAACTTATAAACAGCAGAAATTTATTTCTCAATTCTGGAGGATGGGAAGTCTAATATCAAGGCCCTAACAGTTCAGTGTCTGGTGAGTTCCTGTGACCTCATAGGACCACACCTTCTTGTTATGTCCTTACATGGCAGAAGGGGCAAGGGAGCTCTTTGGGCCTCTTTAATAAGGTCACTAATCCCATTCATGAGGGCTCCACCCTCATGATCTAATCACCTCCCAAAGGCCCCACCTCTTAATACATTCACCTTGGGGTTTAGATTTCAAAATGTAAATTTTGGGGCAATACATTCAGACCAGAGTAGCTGCTCAGACAGTAGACTCTAATGGGTGCATTTGTGTGTCTGTGTGTGTGTGGGTCATCATACTGATTAACAAAGCTGATGAGAACCCACCCTGTTTACTGTAGTGGTACCATGGTGTTAAGTTTAAATGTCAAAAATGTTTGTTATATTTGTAAAAAGAGAAAAGAATAAAAATGAATATAATTACAATATCACAGCTTCTAAGACTTTTATTTCTTATTAAGATATATTTACATGTGGTAAAATGTAGTGATCTGAAGTGTTTGGTTTGGTGATTTTTGACAATAGGATACACCAATGTAACCAAAACCCAATTAAAAATGTACATTTCTACAACCTAGAATGTTTTTATTTGTGTCTTTTCCAGTCATTTTCTGCCTAGTCCCTGAGGCAAACATTTTCTTACTTCTATCACCATACAGTACCCATTTTTATACCTCATATACACTATGTATTTAAGTATCTGGTTTTTCTTGTTCAACATAATATTTTTGAGATTCATTCATATTGTTCCACTCATGAGTAGTTCATTTATTTTTATTGCTGTGTAGTCTCCCAATATATAAATATTACATAAATTGTTTATCCATTTATTGTTTGTGGACATTTGGGTTGTTTCTAGGATTTATCTATTATGAATAAAGCTGTCATGAACATTTTTGTACAATTCTATTTGTGGCCAAAGATTTTTATTACACCTGGAGCAATTATATGATTCTATAGAAGTCTAAGAGCTATGAGAGGAAGGGAGAGAAAATTTTCAGCTAAATATAAGAACAATTTTTGGAAATAATCACAATTATGAAAAAATATAATAAAATATTTCATAATCCACTTATTTACACATCACTTGAAAGACTGAAATAGAATCTAAATGAATATCTGAAGAGTTGGAAGCTATGTTTTGCATTTGTGGGTGCTAGGCTAGTTACATTCTTTGTACTCATCCAACTATAATATTCTAAAATGGTAGAATTATGCTATTGTACATCTAGTAGATTTAGTTCATTTACTTGGTGTTTTAAAACAGGTACTTTCTCTAATGAAAATCATATGTTTTATAGGCAAGTAAATTGAGACATAAAAATAGTTAAAGAATACAACGTGAATATTGACCATACTGAGAGGAAATTTACACTTACATCACTGAGTTTGGAGGGAAATAGTGATTGCTACATATAAATTAACATGTATGAGATTTTGCACAGAGAATAAATTTTTGCAGTGTTCAAATATCCTTTTTCCATAAGGAAATGGCATGATTTTTGAATGCTACGTGGTACTCTACTTCAGTAAATAATGCAGTCTAGTTTTCAGAGATTGCCAAGAATTTAACCTTGAAGACTACATTTTACAAGGTTCACAATATCTGCATATATGCGGTTCCTCAGGGTATTTTAGCATACATCTGCTAATATGCATATGCAGAGATTATTTATCAGTGTTTCATATTAAAGAAAGAAAAAATTGTTCCCAAATGATCCTATGAACCACATAAATAAAACCTGAAATCTATGGAGGTATTGAACTATGATTTACTAAATTCAAAGTTTTTATTTTTTCTCACAGCACCAAATTGTAGTGTTATTTAACAAAGTGACTTTGGTCTGTGTGAATGTCCTTTTAAAATGTTCTGGTAATGTGGCTTAGCAGCAGGACTTTCGCCACTGACTCCAACTAAAGCAAAGACCTCTAAAAAGTGCAATTGTTCTGTGAGACTCCTCTGTAGGAAGTAGAAATGAACAATGTGTTGAAATGTAAATTTCCTTCAGATTCTTGCAAATCCTGCTCTACAGGGATTTTACTTTTCAAAGGAATCTTTTATATTTACTACTCCACTTGTTAAATTGTAACTCCCTGGGCCAAGATTTGTAAATGATCAGAGAACTGTCACCACAGGGCTAATTCAGGCATGTTCCCACCCTTGTTACATTGTACCTCTTTCAACCTAATACTAAAAGAGTGGAAGGTGGTGTGGAAGACGCTGCAAAAGTGTAGCTTTTAAAATAGTTTTAATGGCTTGTGAAGGGGAGGAAGACTGTCTTGTACCCACTCTGGGTCCTTTCCGGCTGAGCTACAAATTAAATTGATGTGAGACTGAGTAACAGGAGAAAATCAAACAAAGATTTATAACATGTATACATGGGAGAGACCAGGGAAACTGAGTTTCTTAACAAAATGGCAGAGGTTCTCCTCAAATAGAAAGACAGTGGAGGATGTTGGGAGTGGGTCAGTTATGGGAGATTACCAGAAAAGCACAGTAAGGTTATTATGCAGCCTCACCTTCTGCAAGTCTCTAGTGATAAGGTCATCCTGCCCTTCTTCCCAGTACAGAGAGGGAGACACCTTTAAAAATGGAGATTTCCCCTACAAATATAAATGTTTGGTAAACAGAACTTTGATAAGAATGGGCTTAGCAAGGACCCTCCCGGTCTAGTGATACCCAGAGTTATCTATGGTGATGGCCTGTCCTGGGGACAGGCCTTCTATCTTAAATCATTTTAGGCAGTTAGTAGGGGAGGAGGTCAAACTTTCTTTCAGAGAAAATAATCAAGGTAAAGAGACATATTTTGAGGTGACCAATTCTGATCCCCCACATTTGCTATTATAAAAAGTAAATAACCAGAGCCATTCTTATGACAGAAGTCAGGGATACATCCCATTGTATGTCATCTCTTCAGCCTCCACAGTCCAATCCAATTTATTTATTTATAAAGATAAGCTAAAACAAACATGGGAAGCAATTTTGAATTTGAAAATAATTAAAAGACAAATTCTGAGAATTCTAAATTGTTCTCAGCTACAATGATGTTGGGAGGTGATGCGCAGATTGGTACTATGATTTTTATGAGTTATTTCTTTTGAGCATCAGGTGTTGCAAATAATTTTATCCTCAGCCAGATGTAGTTGTTGGGGAAGACGGAGAATCACCCCCCCACCAACACTTCCCCTTAAGGTTCTTATGGCTGGCCAAATAATTTAAAAGGCAGGTTAGCAGGAGAAAATCAAGCAAAGTTTCTTTACCACATATACATGGGAGAAACTCAGAAAGGAAACTGAGCAACTTGGCCATTAGACTAAGCTGTTCACTTAAGTATTCTTGGCTAAAGACCAGGAGGATGTTGGGGGTAGTGGTTTGGGATTTCAGAGGGGAGGAAGAAAATTTACATGGAGAAGGAAATGCAAACATTTTTCAGACGACTCTTTACTAGGCCACCTATAGAGAACGTGGCCTGAGAGACAGAATTTCGATGATAAGCTGGGCTTCTTGGTGCCTTTCTTATCACACTTATTTTACATTATACTAGAGCTATCATACGGTATTGGTTCTTTGCTGGAACAGGCCTTCTATATCAAACTCTTTTAGGCAGTTTGGGGGAAGATCCAATGTTCTTCCTGAGCCTTCTTAGCCTTTATCACCTTCAGCTTGAAATAATCCTCATACCAGAGTGGCGCATCTTGGGGTGGCCTGCCCCAAACTCCATCATAGTCACCATATATTATGTTTATTAACCATACTTTAGATAAGTGGATTTCTAAAAGTGTTCCTCAGAACACTATGGGCTCCATGGAATTGTATCAGAAACTTCTACTGAATGAGAGGAAGTAAGATTTTCTTCCCTTACAGCACAATTCCCTCCTATCAACCAAGACGAATCTGCTTTGATCTGATTCGTTTATAGTATTTCCACATGAAAAGAGAATTGTATAGTGAATATATACATATGTACTACACATGCACACACACACCTCAAGTGGGTATGAATTTGCCAGTCGTATGCCAACTACAATATGTGTGCACCAGCCAATCATTCTGATGTTTTGTGATAAACCTAGGAAAGTCTCTAACTGTACAGAAAAAATCTGTATCTTTATTAACACTCCTATCTGTGTGTCTAGCTACAAGTGTAGCTTAGGCTTAGCTTATTAATTAAAGAGCTGTAATTCATTTTGTTGTTATAGATAGAAACTTCTACTAGTATCTATAACTGGTGTCTACTGCACATGATGTGGGATTACATGGAGCATTTTGAGAAGCAGACATAACCTGATTTATGGCATAAAGGTATCATTATTGCCACTGTTCTGTGAATAGAATATAGGGTGTCAATTTCAGAGGCATGGAAACCCACTGCCAGACCACAACCATAAAGGCAGGAGATGATAGTTGTTTGAATATTGTAGCCGTATTGAACGTGATGAAAACTAGTTAGATCATGCATAGATTTTGAAGGAAAAATTGCCTGGATTTCCAAGAGATTAAATATGGAATGTGGCAGCACTGGAGATCCTGAGAGGTAAAATTGTATGGCACAGATAGCAGACTTAGAACAAATAGGACTTGTAGGTATGACAGATAAGGGATGGGAGGATGAGTAGCAGTAAAGTCAAGAATGTCTCAGTGGATAATGGTAACATTCACTGAGACTGAAAACTGGAAAAATGGTTTTGAAGGGGTAATCTGTTTGTAATTACATATGTACCAAAAAGCTTAGTTGATAAGTCTAACAAGTTTGCATTGGTTAGATATTGTTGCTCTTTTAAAAAATCCCAAACTTAGTGGCTTAAAATAATATTTAAAATTTTACTATTCTGGGCTTAGAAGTCCTGAGGGAGGAGTCAGGTGATATTGGTGAAGCTCAGCTGATCCAAACTGGGCTCCATCTTGCATCTGTGGGTTGGTTGGTAGTATATTTTGAAACCAGCAGCTTTCCTTGATGTAGTGGAATTGGCTCAAAGTAAAAAAGCAGCACATATGGCCAAGAAAATATCAACAAGTAAAGAAAGAATAAAAGCTAGAGTCAGCATGTAAGGCAATATACATGGGTTTTTTTTTTTTCATACTTGCATATGCCAAATCTATGCAATTGAAATACCCAAGACCTTATTTTTAATAAAAACAGCATTACTTAAAGTTTACATATTTAATATTGAAGAGTAGCTCCTTGTTTAAAATATGTCTTTTGGGAAATAAGCTAAATAAAAATTACATTATTTGAAATCCCCAGAAGGCTGAGAAGATTATGTTTCATTCTTAATTCTATCCCATAGCCATGTTTCATTAAAAATATCTTGTATCTTTCTTTCTTTAATAAGCTATGCGTTCTCAAAATACACATACACATACACTCTGAGGCAATTCCAAGATTTTTATGTCCTCTAATAGAGCTTATCTGAATTCAAAAACTACAACATCTTTTCAGAATGAAAAAATTTGTAAAGATAAACACTTTGGATTTATGACCATTTCTTAAAAGAGTAAAGTGATTTTCATTATTTGCTAGTAGAACAGTAAGTAAATCCTCAGTCTTCAACACATGCTTCCCACTAATATCATCCCCAAAACATAGTGACTTCAACTATTTGCTAAGCTCATGATTCACAGGACTTTCCCCCCAGTTTTATTGAATATAATTGACATATAACATTGTATTAGTTTAAACTGTACAACATAATGATATGATATATGTATATATTGCAAAATGATTACCACAATAAGTTTAGTTAATATCCATCACCTCACATAGTTACAATTACTTTTTCTTGTGATGAGAACTTTTAAGATCTCTCTTGGCAACTTTCAAATATATGGTACAATGTTGTTAATTATAGTCAACTTGCTGTACATTACAACCCCAGGACCTATTCATCTTATAAGCGGAAATTTGTTCACTTCACTTATTTTCCCCAAACACCATCTCCCACCTCTGGTAACCACCAATCTGTTCTCTGTTTTATGAGTTTTTTTTTTTTAGATTCCACATATAAATGAAATTATACAGTATTAGTTTTTCTCTGTCTGATTTATTTCATTTAGCATAATGCTCTCTGTCTTTGACTTTTGACAATTTAATTATAACGTGTCTCAGCATAGCCCTTTTTTGGTTCAACCTATTTGGGGTCTTTGAGCCTCATGAATCTGAATATCATTTTCTCCCCAAATCTGGGAAGTTTTCAGCCATTATTGCTTTCAATATACTTTATGTCCCTTTCTCTTTTTCTTCTCCTCCTGTAATTCCCATAATGCATACATTGTTTCCTTTATTTGTCTCCCATATCTCCCATAGGCTTCCTTCACTTTTTTCCATTCTTTTTTCTTTGTGCTCCTCTGACCGAATAATTTCAAATGACCTATCTTTGAGTTCACTGGTTCCTTCTTCTGCTTGGAGTATGTTGTTGAAGCTCTCTATTGAATAGTTCAGTTCAGTCACTGAGTTCTTCAACTCTAGACTTTCTGGTGGTTTTTTTTTTTTTATGTTTTTATTTCTTTGTTGAACTTCTCATTTTCTTCATGCATCATTTTCCTAATTTTATTTAGTTGTCTGTGTGTTCTTGTAGTTCATAACTTCTTTAAGAGAATTATTCTGAATTCTTTGTCAAACAGTTCGCTGATTTCCATTTCTTTAGGGTCAGTTTTTGGAGTTTAGTTAGTTTCCTTTGGTGGTGTCATGTTTACCTGGTTCTCCATAGTTCTAGATCCCTTGCATTGATATATACACATTTGAGTAAG
The DNA here is from genome assembly GCA_031878705.1 of Tapirus indicus. Classification (NCBI taxonomy): domain Eukaryota; kingdom Metazoa; phylum Chordata; class Mammalia; order Perissodactyla; family Tapiridae; genus Tapirus; species Tapirus indicus. The sequence goes on along the minus strand of CM062939.1, from coordinate 22,219,047 downwards.
CAGTCTCCTCTTCCACACATTACAGGTTCACTTCAGCAGAGACAGTCTTTCACCAGTCAGCTCAGCTTGGGACTCTGGATAAGTCAGCTGGTAGCATCCTTGGGCAGGTGCAGCTTGCTTTTAGGGCCTCTATGTGGGTGACATTACTGCCTGAGCTCTGAGTTTGGGGAGGTATCACTTGCTAGGAAAAGTTGGATTAGACTGCGGGCTTGGTTCCCTGCCTGAGCATGGCTGTATGATGGCCTCTGCATTTGCCCAGATTCTCTGGTCAAGTTTCTCAGTTGGAAAGGACTGGGTGCTATACTCAGCAGTTGAACAGGGCTGCAAACTTGCTTCCCTAGCCAGGCAGGGCTGTAGAACAAGCTTCATTGCCATTACAACATGGTGACTGGGGAATCAAATCAGGCAGAATTTCCACCAAGTGCCTGGCCAGCCAGAGCCTCTGGCTCAGCTCTGCAAATGGGCAGAGCTGCTGGCAGGGTTCTCTGCTCGTGTCCCATTGTAATTGGAGATATAGGATAGGATACACAGCTTTCCAGGTGCTCTGGTTAGGCTTTCTGGTCAGGCAGGGCTGGAAGGTATGTTTAGCCAGAGATGGGAGTTTGAATTTGATTCCTATCCCAGATGGAGCTATAGAACAGGCTTCACAGCTGGTAGGGCTTGCTTGCTGGGGAGCCAATGCAGGCAGACCTTCACTGAGCTCCTTGGCCAGATAGGGCCATCAGCTGGGCTCTGCAGATAGGCAGAGCTGCTGGCTAGGCTCTCTGTTTTGGCCCACAGCATGCAGGGCTTTATAGTGGCCAGGCAGCCTCCCAGGTGCTCTGATTAGGCTTCCTTGTTGGGTGGGACTCAGGGCTATACTCAGCAGTAGGCAGGGGTGTGAACCCACTTCCCTGCCTGGGCAGGGTGAGAGAACATGTTCCAAGGTGTCATGGCTCATTGGCTGGGGAACCAAATCAGGCAAAGCTGCCCACTGAGTTCTCTGGCCAGCTAAGGTCACTGGCTCAGCTCTGCAGGTGGACAGAGCCACTGGTTGGGCCCTCTGCTCAGGTGCTGCTATAAATGGGGCTGTAGGATGGCCCATAGCCAGCCCTGGTGGTCTAGTGGTCAAGATTCAGCACTCTCATCGCCACAGACCGGGTTCATCCCCTGGTCGGGGAACCACACCACCCATCTTTCGGTTGTTCTACTGTGGCTACTACATGTTGCTGTGATGCTGAAAGCTGTTCACTGGTATTCAAACACCAGCAGGGTTACCCAAAATGGACAGGTTTCAGCAGAGCTTCCAGACTAAGACCGATCAGGAAGAAGGACCTGGCCACCCACTTCCAAAAAAATTGACCACGAAAACCCTATGAAGAGCAGTGGAACATTGTCTGACACAACCCTGGAAGGTGAGAGGATGGTGCAAACAGACTGAGCAGTGGTCAGCTCTGCTGCTCAAGGGTTGCTATGAGTCAGAATCAACCCAACAGCACTAACAACAACAAGGATAGACCATGCAGCTTCCTGGGTGCTCCACCAAGGCCACTTGGCCAGACTGGCGTGGGGGGTATATTAAGCAATAGGTAAGGCATTGAATTTGCTTCCCTGCCCTAGCGGGGTACAGAACTGGCTGCATGGCCGGTTCAGCTCACTGGTTGGGGACCTGAATCAGGCAGAACTTCCCACCAAGCTCCATGGCCAAACATGGCCATCTGTTCTGCTCTGCAGATGGACAGATCCACAGGCTGGGCTCTCTGCTCTGGTGCTTCTATAATTAGGATTGTAAGATGGACTATGCAGCTTCCCGGGTGCCCTGGTTAGGCTACCTTGTTGGGCTAAGCTGGGGGCTACAAATTTGCTTCCCTGCCCAGGTGAGGTGGCAGAACAGGCTCCGAGGACTGTATGGCTCTTTGCTTGTGGATCTGAGTCAAGCAGAACTGTGTACCGAGGTCCCTGGCCAGATGGGGCCACCAGCTTGGCTCTGCAATCAGGCAGAGTGCTGGCTGGGATCTCTACTTTGATGCTGCTGGATGGAGAAAGGTGGTCTTCCAAGGTTTGAGTGCTGGTTGCTGTAAGCCCCATTCCCCTTCTCCATCTCAATCCAATCCCCAGTGGTTAAGCCCCTCAGATCCCCCTGTGAGGCAAGACCTAAGTGGGCCTGCTGGAAGTGTCACACAATGCTGAGGAAGCTGAAAGTCCACCTTGGGCTCTCTTTTTCCCATTGGAGAAACCACAGACTCAGGGGGGCCTCTCAATACGGCACTGTGGGGCAATTTGGTCTGAGTGTAGCCATTCCTCTTACCCTTCTAATGCCATTCCTCTTTCCCTCCTCAGTCTCTGTGGTTCAAGACGTACTTCAGCCTTAATGCTGTGCTCTGGGATTTTCAAAATGTTGTCTTGTCTATGGATAGTGGTGAGATAATTCTTTTGTGAGCGGGACTGAAGTCAGGAACAATCTATGTCGCCATCTTGTTAACATCACTCCTTGATGAGCAGGTTTTCATTTAGGCTGGGCTCAGCAGGACGATTCCTCTGGTTTTGACACCGGGCTCCCTGATAGCTATGGCTAGCTGGGGGAGGCGGGGTAGACAGCTCTGCTATTCAGGATGGGTTGGCTATTTTCTAGGAATCTTTGACTCTTCTCCAGGTAGTCACTCATGGAAGCTAGCCCAGGGTTGTTCTCACAGCAGAAGCAAGTCTATCATGAGAGTGAGTAATAGTACAAGCAGAAGAACACAAAAGAATCATGAGATCGAGGCCCAGAACTAGCACAGCATTACTTCTGTAGCACTCTATTGGCCAAAGTAAGTTCCAAGTTCATCCCAGAGTCACAGTGAGCAGGGACTACAAAGTTACCAGCTAAAGGATATGGTACACAGAGACCACTAATTGGAGCCATCAATGCAATCACTCTAACCGAATACTCATAACGCATGTCTAATTCTCCACGTTAGTTTTTGCTTTAGACAAGTCACGACAAATATGAACTCTGTTGTATTGTTTACCTTGTACAATTAGGGAAGATTTAGAAGCTGCACGTTACCTTACTACAAGCATGCACTTCGAAATCAGATGTAGCTCATTTTAAATCTCTACTTGGATCTATTTGGACACAGTTATTTATCTTTGAGACTGTTATCTTTTCTGTAAATTATGGAAAATGATACAAATTTGCCAAGGTGTTATACATATTAAGGACAATGTTTAAAAGTATCTGGACCTTATTAGTTACTCAATAGATTGGAGTTATGCTTTATTACTATACACCTAATTTTAATTTCTTATAGTGGGATGATATTATTAGCCCATGTAGATATACACCTTAGTATACAAAAACCAAGGAAACCTATGTCATGTCATGTCGTAGATGTCTGCCAGACTTTTACTTTGTAAGAATTTAATTAATATCTACTTGATTCAGTTCTGATGGATTTTTTTGTCTAAGATAAATATGATGCTTTCTATAGGAACAGTACAAATTAGATCTTTTAGTAACAAAGCATCTGATTTTCAGACAGTACTCCCTCAAGTCACTAGACGATCCAGAATATTATTATTTGCTTATTTTAACACTATTTATTGGACATTATTTTGATAGATTATTTGTATAATTGTCATCATCATCGTCATCATCAAAATCATTATCTATTGAGTTTTTCCTCTGCCAGGCATTGATACTTCTAATATACTTCCAATATCTTCCTTATCTTTCTCAGGTAGATTTTTAGGAAAGGAAAAATAGAGGTACTGAAGTCATTTTTTTAAAATCAGAGAAGCAATGCTTATTTTAGAATAATATAGAAAGCAAAATATTCAAAAAAATATATGAAGCACATATTATTCTGTCTATCCAAAGACAACTATTATGATACAAAAGATGATTTAATAAATGAGATCACAAATTATATGTTTTCAAAACTAATTTGCAGTCAAGATTTGCTTTCAATCAATATATACGTATGACATAAATTTTAATAGGTCCCTAGCATGCTTGTAAGGTTCTTCTCTAATAATATCTCCTAACAAAATCTCCAAAATTCAGTAGCTCACAGGCATCAATGTTTATTATTTGCTCCCAGGTCTGTGGATCATATGAACTTGAGCTAGGCTCAGCTCTAGGCTGTGGGTCAGGTCTGGTTATATCTCTTTCTCATGGCTCCTCATTCTGGAGCCCCATCTGAGGAACAGCTTCTCTCTAGGTTTTTCTCATAGCATTCTGAAGTTGATCAAGAGGGGGAAGAGAAACATGAATTGCCTTTCAAATCTCTGCTCAGAATGGACACAGAGTCACGCCCATATTTGTTCCATTGGTCAAAGCGATTGTATCCAAGTCCAAAGTCAATTGGGTGTGGAGCTATACCCTGCCCATAGACTAGGGATGGGAAGAATATTCACTTAAAAATCTAAAACACATAAAATCCCACTATACAGTTGTAAACAACTCATTTTTGTTAATGGATATTTAGGATGACTTTGCTTTTCCATTGCTACAAAGAAACAGATCAATACATCTACATATCCTTATTTCTTGAGGATAAATTGCTTAAATATGAGCACCCGGCTTTGATGGATAGCAGCAGGTTAGACACCTACAGCCTACGGACACACCACCTGTTTTTGTGAACAAACTTTTATCGGAACACAGCCGCATCCCTTCACCTATGTGTTATGTATGGCTGCTTTTGTGTCATAACAGCAGAGTTAGGTAGTTGCGAGTGACAGAAACCAGATGCCTGCAAACCTAAAATGTTCACCATCTGGTCCTTTATGAAAAAAATTGTTGACTCCAATCTATAGAAATGCTTGCTGACTGCACTTCTTATTTCTGTAGGTACATGCTCTTCCTCTTTCGAGATGAATCTGCTCCAACTTTCCTTGAATCTGGGCTGGTCTTGTGAGTTCCTTTAACAAGTGAAATATGGTGGAAGTGACAGTTTGACAGTGGGCATTGGGAAAAGACTGACAGTTTCTGTTTTCACTCTCTTGGATTTCTGACACATAAAGAATTCTAGGTTATTCTGTTACAAAGACCATTTGGAGTAGAACTGAGGTGCTTCAGCTAACAGCCAAACCTAGGTGATCTCCCAGATGAATATGAATATATGAGTGACCCCAGTCAGCAACATGTGGAGCTGCCCAGCTGAGACCAGCCAAGCCAAAGAAATGTGGAGGACAGTAAATCGTTGTTGTTTTAAGCAACTAAATGTTGTAGTGGTTTGTTATTCATCAATATGTAACTGATACATAAATTACTACATAGAATTGAGGTAATGCCATAACAAAATTCTAAAATGTTGACTTTGGCTTTGGGACTTGGCAACAAGCAGAGGCTGGAAGGCAGTGAGTAGACTTAGAGAAAGCTGGAAAAGCAGTGAGGTGAATGTTTCTGGAGGTTCGGGAAAACGTGACCATTTTTAGGTAGTAATTCTGTAGTTTTGTACCTACTAAAACCCTTCTAAATGTTCCTTGAAATTTCCCAGTTATAAAGTAGCTTTTTAAATCTTCTCCTGTCCTTTGTTCTCTTGCATTTCTGGAATGTTTTATTTTAAAATTGGTCAAAGTAAAGAGATACTCATTTGCTTCAAAATTAATGGTAATTTTTATTTCCCTAATTGTTCTTGGTTATGTTAGACTAGTCCTTTCATATTTGAAATGGAAGTCTGGCCAATCAACATTTCTATTACCAGTTCTGTGATCTTAAATCTCAGTGCTATGGAACTTTTTCTTCATACTGTCTTCTGTTCAGTAAAGCAGCTCAATGTAGGGTCACTTTTCTTAATCAAATTTTCTTTTTGACTAACCTGCAAATTCAGATAAGACCACGTGATTATTTCTGGTCTTATTCCAGGATCCTGGCAAACAATGGAAGAACTCCACTTGATGGGGACAGAGGGTTGTCACTTTGTCAGCTGGTTTATTATTGTCTTCCCAAGGACGGTGGGGTGCTCCTGCCTGAAGCCTCCCGGGGTACTGACTTTCAAATTCTAATACTTTGCTTTGGTGAAGGGATTCCAATGGAAATGCTCCAAATGTGTCCAATAGGTTTATGCCTATTTCTTCAAAGTAAGTACTATCATTGGGTTTGGTCCAGAATCTGTCTTACTTGTAGGTTGTATGGTGATTTTGTGCTGTTACAGCTTTGCTAAGATGGAATTACATTTCTCAAAAGTTCCTTTTTCGCATAGTTCTAGTTTCTTATCACACAAGAAATATTTGTGTGATATCTAAGAGATAAAGGTGAAGTAGCAACTATCACATTTTTCAGGTTGATGTTGGGTGCCAGGCATAGTTGCAACTTGCACCCACTGTCACAGTACTGCTGCTTATTTCGTAGGCATGGGGCAGCAGCTGGCCCCTTTCCTAGCTTTCACAGATCTCCTGCTTCATCTTCTCTGAGTCCTAAGTCAAAAGCATGAGAAGCTCCATGGTTGAGGGTGCCAGCTCCTTTGCTGGTGCCCACATAGTCAAGGTTGGAGGCAAGGAGAGACTGATGTGGATTCCACTGTGTTTTCATGGGTTCCAGTTTGTCTTCACATTGATCTCTTTCACATCCAAATTTTCATCCCGTATAATGACCTCTACTGACCTCTAGAGACATCAGGCATAGCATCAGACCCAGATGTAACAGTCTTCAATAGAATTATTTAAAAGCTTCCACAATTGCCTAAATTCTAATCACTCCCTATAACAGGTCTCTTCTTCCATATCACTCATAATCATTCTGCTTCCTTGATCAACCTCTAACTTATACAGGGCATATTCAATGATTAAGAGTGAGGACTTTACGATTCAACTTTCAGAGTTTGTAGTTGAAGCTCAGCCTCTTACTGGTCCTGTCACCATGGGCAGATTCCTTAGCCTCTCTGTACCTCACTTTTTCCACTGGGAAAGTAGAGATGACAATATTACAACCACATGGGCCTGTTGCATCAACTAATATGTTTAAGGGTTTAAAATGCAGTCAGTAAATATTAATTAGTATTATTGTTTAATTTTTATGAAACTATATTGTTTTAGGGAGGAGAGAAACAAATTCACCCTTTCTGCCTTCATTCAACTTGTTTAACTCTTCCTAATGTTTGTGTAATATAAAGGTGTGAAAATCCTCACTTCCAATTCCAATGAATATTGTCTCCTATAGTGTCAGACTCAACTGTTTATTTTAATTAGCATTTGGGATAAAGAGATATAACCATTTGAAATAAAGTGGCTATCCCTCCAAAAATCAGAAAGCCTGTTGTTTCCGTAGCATGGAGCACATTGCCCGCACACAGTAGGCATTCAACATGTTTTTGAATGAATTAATAGATTATTCCATTTAAAATTTTGTAATAATTAATTTATATTAATGTCTATTTTATATTTAAGAAAAATTGTGGAACCATTAAAAAATCCTTGTTCAAAAATAAAGTTTAATAATCATTTTTCACTGCGTTAAGTGATAAAAAAGAGTTTCTGTGTTTGTTTACATCTTTATATCACTCTCTCTACTTATACCATCCTCTGTGCCTTTGAAAATGACTTGAGGCACACTTCAGATTCTTTAACGCAAATATGAAAGGCACTTGACTTGCTGAATACTGCTTCTGAAATCAAGAGGAAGGATAATTATATCCTTATTTCTAGCTCAAAGATATCTCTAGAAGCTCAGTTGACTAAATTATACATAAATTTCCAAAAGCCACTTGTAGAGGTTGCTACAAGGTATTCCAAGTCAACTGGCCAGGTGGACAAGATTCTAGTTCCTTCTTTAGCCGGAAAAATGCATTTAACTGCGGGTATTTTTTAATATTGAATTGACACATCTAATATATGGTGTTTGCCTGTCTTAACCGTATATGAAATGAGTTTCTTATCCGTTTATTGAGTAGCCTTCAATTATTTCAAGGAACAATTGTCCTTTAGTATAATAGTAATAATGCCATAGCTGACAGAATAGTTGCCAGTGAGGTTGGATCAATGACATAATATTCCACACTATAGCAGAGGAAACTAAAGCTTAGTTGTTTGGTGATTAGATTACTTGGTTAGTCTAATGGCTGGTACCCTAGCATCAATCTTTCCCTCCCCCCACTGATGACACATAGGTTTTTCTTTGAGCCAAATTAATCATTCCTGTTTTGGGCTATGATTTAGGTATGATTAACCTACCTCTGATCACAGGGGAAGCCCTAGTGACTTAAGCCAAGTTCCCATTGATCAGAGAGTTTTATTCTGGTTTGGGTTTACTTCCCAATTTAACCCAAAGAGATTGAGGTGACAGGCATGGTTATGCTATACGGTTGGGGACTCTTACAGCATATTTGCTTTTTCTTTCATTTTCTTTCAATGAGGAAGGAAGCCTGAGGATAAAGTCATCTCACTTGGCAAAGCAGAGCGGAGAGAATGGTCTCTATACAGAATCACCACTCTGATGACACCAGTGGCCTCAGAGTCTGGAGCCAGCCTTCCGCTGTACTCTTCATAGGATTCAAAATTTTCCTTCTTAATTCTGGTTTGAAATATTTTGTACCAGTTTTTATCTTGTTTTACCAATGTGAGTGAGGTTTCTTCTTACTTGCTGTGGTAGGCAGACTAATGGCCCCACAAAGATAGCAGGTCCTAATCTCTGGTACTTGTAAATACTACCTTATAAGGAAAAATGGGCTTTGAAAATATGATTACATTAAAGATCTTGAGATGGAGAGATTATCCTGGATTATTCAGGCCAGCCCTAAATGCAATCCCAATGTCCTATGACAGGCAGTGGAAAATTAGACTGACACAAAAGGGGATGGTTGTGTGAAGACAGAGACAGAGATGGAGATTGCAATGATGCAACCAGAAGCCAAGACTGCATGCAGCCAACAGAACCTGGAAGAGGCAAGGAATAGATTCTCCTCTAGAACCTTCAGAGGGCTTGCAGCCCTGTGCACACCTTGATTTTGGTCCAATGATACTGATTTCGGATGTCTGGCTTCCAGAACTGTGAGGCACTAAATTTCTACTTGCGATAATTTGTTACAGAATGTGTACTAATTTGTTATGGCAGTCACAAGAATACAACACATTTGCAATTAAATTATATCTAATTAATATAGAACCAAGAATCAAAAACAGGTCTGTGTAACACCAAGGACTCTGTTCCACAGTTCATCAGTCAAAGGAGATCAGATACAGGGACAAATACTGTTTAAAATAGTTCACACTATATATATAATATAAATAATATAAAGATACATTTATGTATATAAAATAGTCCACTATATATTATTATACACTATATTATATACACAATATATTATATACACTATATATTATAGGTATGCTATATATATGTGTATATATATATACACAATATAGTGTATATATAATATATATATGCATTTTTGAGAAATTCCCTTGTTTCTGATAGAGAACTCCACCTAGTTCTCATTTTCTTTCCTAGAGAAGGAACATTTAATGGCAAGAAAGTTGTCTGCGTTGGCTTCATACTAATTTGCTTTTGTCTGTAAGATAGTTTGATGTTTCGTTTAAATAAATGAAAAGCAATAGGTTATATTGGAGTATTTGAGGAAGCCATTTTATTTAAAACTAATTCGGCCTGACCCTGCTTTTCCAAAAGGGCCTGACGTGGCCTGTTGAGCATGCATTGTACACCTGCTTTAAATATTCACTCTGTCCCCAAGACAAGAATGGTACCCTTAAGGTAGGGATGTACCCTGCCCTATATTGACACTTCCTTTAGGATAAGCATCTCTCCCCAAACTAAAAATTAATTGCTGACCTGTTGTGCTCACCTTGTTAGTGCTCACCTTGTGAACACCACACTGCTGTGTTCACTGATCTGCTGAGCCAGCAAAGCAATCTCGTGACAATTGTAAAAGGGACATTCTTATCATATGTGATGTATGCTCTTCGTTCCAAGACGGTATATAACCACTCTGTACACCCACTTCTTTGGTGCCCTTCCTTCCTTGGGGAAGGTAGGCCCTGGGCTAGTCCTCAGATCTGGCTCATAATAAATTCACCCCAGTTTTGCTTTATAGATTGATTTTGGATTATTTGCTCGACATGCTGTTATTGTTTTGTCCCTTTAGGATTTCAATCTTCTGTGTTATTCTGTCCCATCTTGGTTTCTCAATGCTTGAATTAGAGTTTTGACTTGCCTCAAAATTTGCAGCTCTCAAAATCCCTAGGAGATCAAAAGAGCACCATGTTTGTTTACATGTCAATGTCGGTCTTTCTCACACACTGTTCTTGACACTTTTGAATGTGCTTGAAGCACACTTCAAATTCTGCAACACAAATATAAATTAGAATGCATTTGCGTGGAAGAGAGAAGCACAATTCAGCACCACTTCATGTCATTAAAATACATGCAAGCAAAATGATTTGTGATGATCGTTTTCAACTCTTATTAGTTATATTTTTATAAAAAAATTTGGATGGACAGCCAACATTCTAAACCTAAACAGCAATTTTTTTGTAAAGTTTTTTCTAACTTATTCAGCACATAAAAATACAGTGAAAACATATTAAAACACTTCTTGCTTAGTTTGGGGGAAAATAAAATACCAAACTCTTTCACAAAATGAAAGTCCTTGTGGTTATAATAAGCTGTGCATTTTACATTCCTATTTTTTATTTTTTACAGGAATTAAAATGTACTTTCATTTGTTCATTAATAATGACATTTTTACATTTTGGATATAATTTCTAAAAAGTGCCATGGATTCATTCCAGCCACATTGGACTCCTTCAAGTTCCTGCTTCTTGAACTTGCCAAACGTGTCCTCCTCAGGACCATTGCAATTGCTGCTCTTTTTTCTAAACCATCTTCCCCAAATTTGCCCCATCTCCTTCCTCACTTATGAAAATGTCATTTTTACCATAAAGGCCTCCTCTGAACATCCTGTCTACAATAGTCTTCATTATGCTCTATCTCCTTACCTCTGTTCTATATTTTCTTTTCATTTACCACCTAACATAGTATATATTTGGTATTTTTTTTTACAGCCTGTCTGTTCACGCTCCTCTACCCACCATTCCTTACCCTCCTGAACCACACATTCTGCCCTGTAGGCCAAACAGTTGGGTGCTTTGTATACTCCTATATCCCCAGAACCTAAAACATCACTGGGACATATTGGAAGCTCAATAATTTTTTTGTTGAATCACTGAAATAATGGCCACTTTTAAAAATGTATTTGTATATATATATTTTAACATGAATGTATGTATAAAGATCAAGATAACAAATTTATTCACCCTATCAACTCTATTAGATCTTCATATCATGTATTATAGATGGTGTTGGAGCCTGTGGGGCATCCCTGCCCAACAGTATCTGCCTCCATCCCTCCTCAGTGAAAAATACCAACAATAATTTTATGTTTATTCTTCTGTGTATGTTTTCATAAGTTTAATACATATTTCTGCATCCATACAATATATAGTACTCTCTTGCATGGTTTCCAATATTATAGAAGTGCATATGTCATTTTTTTCTTCTCTCTACTTGCATTTCCCCTCCAACGTTTTTAGACTTTATCAGATAGTTTTTGAAAGTGGTTGTACCAGCTTATAGCACTATAAATTCCTCTTGTTTCTCATGTCCTTGTTATTATCAGATTTTAATTTGGCTATTTAATAGATATTAAATGGTAATTTATTACTTTTTAAATTTACATTTCTCTGATTACTAGTGACGCAGACTTTTATGCTTATGTTTTATTTATGCTACATTTCTTCTTCCAAGGTATAGCTATCAATCAGCTACACACTTTGATCATTTTGTTATGTTTTTTCTCGTTTGTAAGAGATTTTCAATATTCTAGGTAACACTTTGTTTGTGGTAAGCATTGCAAAGAGCTCCTCTGAAGTTGTCTTGCCTCTTAATTTTGTTTATGGTACGTTTTGTTAGGCAGAATAATTTAATTCTTATTGAAATTATATTCATTATTTTCATGGCTTTTTTTTAATTTGGATTCTTTATGATGTGCCTAAGAAATCTCTGCTATTTCAGAGGAAGAAAATATTTTCATATATTTTCTTCTAATTTTAGTTTTCCTTTTTAGTTTCTTAAAGACATTTGCAATTTGTAGTCAAGTTTGGTGTGAAGTAGGAAGCTAATTTAATTTTTTAATGTGGACAACCAGTTATCTCAGTACAACTTAATGATGTAATGAACAGTCCAAACTCATCTACTGATTTGTAATGCTGCTTTGGAAACCAATCAGATGTCCATATATGTGGAAGTCTGTTTCAAAGTACTTAATTTTGTTCCAGCGGTTGAAGTATGTATCCCTGTGTTAGTATTACTAGACTTAAATGCTATAACTTCATAGTATTAATTGATGGATCAAATTCCACCATTTTTTCTTCATCTCAAAAATTATCTTGGCTATTTTTTCCTTTATTTTTTCACATAGCTTTTAAAAGTTGTAGGAATTTCCATTTAGTTTGAATTTGTATTAAATCCTTAACTAAAATCTTAAAAATACTAAGAATTGCATTCCATAATAATGATGTATCTCTTGTTATTCACTTTTAAAAAAATATATTTTAATAAAGTAATATAATTTTGTGCATAAACTTTTGTCAACTTTTTTAGTGTAGGTTTATGCTAAGATGGTAAAGTCAAAAGTAAAGACCCTGGGAGCCAGCCTTGATGGCCTAGTGGTTAAAGTTCCATGCTGTCACCATTTCGGCAGCCCGGGTTCATTTCCTGGTTGCAGAGCCACACCATCTGTCTGTCAGTTGCCATGCTGTGGCAGCAGCTCACATAGAAGAACTAGAAGGACTTAAACTAGGATAGACAACCATGCTTGGGGCTTTAGGGAGAAAAAAAAAAAGGATTAAAGTCTCTGGATCCATCCAAACTGCCTGTGTCCAACTTCTAACTCTACCACTTTATGTGGAAAACTTGACATCGTTGAACAATAGATTGCTCATTTATAAAATAGAAATAATAATATCTACTCATAAGTTTATTGTAATGATTAAATGAGTTAATAAATACAAATTGCTTAGAGTATCAATTACCACATAGCAAGCATTCAAATAATTACTAAATACTATTGGTCCAAGCTGACATTCAGATGGTAGGCATAGTTATATTTACATTAGTTTTAAAATAATGTTGGGTTAATTTTAGAGTGCTTGAAAATGAGCTTCTGTGCTGAACTTGTAATTATACCATCACTACTCCAACCTCTAAATGGCTGTTTTTCTCCAAGGTGTCTCCAGATGCAGCAACCAAAGGGACCAAGGACTCTTCTGTGATAAGGTTGGTGTCAATTACAATTGGTCAGGGCCCAATCAGAATATTAAGGATTTGATTATCACTTCTCTTGCTATTGTGAATAATCCTTGGCTATTAAGGATGCATAATAACAATATATATTGCTGATCTTTAACCAAGCAATAATGAAATTTTATCTTATTAAACTCTGTAGATTCACTTAGATTTTTATGACAATATTTTATACCTTCAAATAAGGACATTTTTGACTCTTCTTTAGTGACTCATATATCACTTATTCAACCATGCATTCACTTTTGTCTTAATGGATTAGAGATGATCTCTAGTATAATATTTAATCAAAACAATGCTAGGGAACACATTTGTTTAGTGGGGATGTTATTTAATATGTTTTAGCACATAAATACAGAGATTAGATTGGTGGTTAACACAGGGGAAGGGGGAGAGAGGAGGGCTAAAGGGGTGACTGAGCAAGTGCATATAGTGATGGATGGTAATTAGTCTTTGGGTGGTGAACATGATGTAGTCTACACAGAAATTAAAATATAATGATGTACACCTGAAATTTGTATAATATAAACCAATAAAAATAAATAAGTAAAATAAAATAAGCAAAACAAATAAAAATATGTTTAGGTAGGCTTTGATGGATGCATTTATACTTCTAAATGGCATTTATTTTCATGATTGAAAATGTAGTTTAATTAAATGTTTTTATTAGCGTCTATTGAATCATCGTTTTCTTCTATTTTCTATTAGTGTTATATCAAGCCATCCCTCCATTACTTGACTCTCTTTCTCTATATACACATGACACACAGCTGAATTCAGCTTTCGCACATATTATTTGAGATTTTTATGTCTATATTTATAAGTGAGCATTATTTTAATGTACTTTTCTGGTTTGAGAATAATGGTTTCATTTGCTTGTGAAAAAACTCAATCAGTTTTTCTTCTTTTATGGCTCATAAATTGTGTGCATAATATTGGGATTTTTTGATGGGTTTAGATTTAGTATTTATATTTACATTTAATATGCTTAATTATTACAAACTAATAGTTTATCCAATGTTCTATTATTTCTGTATTACAAAAGGATAATTTGGCAATATTTAAACAAAATTTTAAAACACACACACAGTCTTAGGTATACACATTTTAATTTCTTTCATGTTGCCCTGAAAGTTTTATAAGAGATTAGAGAGTTTGTCAATAAAGAGACCAAAGTTATTTACTATAGAATATTTCCCACCTATGTGTCTTTACCACAGATATTTATTTATAGAGCTGTATCAAGGACTTGCAAATTGCTATTTTAGTCAAAAAAGCTTCTTGACAGCTAAATATTCCACACAATCTAGCTTTCTGAATATCACTTATTCATCCTATATTCTTCATGTTAGATGGTTTAAGAAAATACTCATCAATTCAAGAGATATATATTGAGTATTTACTTTGTGCTGGGCTCTCTTTTATGTGCTTGGGATACATTAATAAGCATAACAAAGATCTCTGCCTCATAAGGTTTACAAACTTGGACTGGGGAATTAGAAATAAAAACTAACAAAATAAATTAATTATATAGACCGTTAGGAGGTTTAAATGAAGCCTATAAAGGAAAAAGGAAAAAAAAGTGGAGGTTGTGGGGATATTCAAGGAAAAATAACACATTTGGATCATTTGGGGCAGTACTACTCAATGTGGGTGATGATCCAGTGCCAGTCCGTGGATCATCTGATTCTAATTTGTTTCAGTTATCTGTGGCACCATTAATGCTGGGTGACAGATTATCCCCAAAGCAAATGCCTTAAGACAACAACCACTCATTCATGGAGTGCTGATGATCTGAATCAGGTGTGGATAATCTTATCTGGGCTTGCTAATGCTTCTGCGATCAGGTGGAAATTGGCTAGGATTTGGCTGGTTTAGGATGGCTTGAACTAGGGAAATTTGGTTCTGCTAAATTTTCTCATATTTCCCCAGTAGGTTAACCTGGGAATATTCTCACAGCAAAGGCAGAGGAGCAAGAGAAGGAATAAAAGCGTGCAAGTGCTTTTTTAAGACTCTATTTGAATTAAATTTGTTTTTCTCCTGTTGGTCAAAACAAGTCACATGGCCAAGCCAGAGTCAATTGTGAAGGCATTATCAAAGGACATAGATAAATGAAGTCATGATAATTTTGTTAGAAGATCCACTCATAAGTTCAAAATATAAGACACAAAATACTTGAACATTGGATCATGATCAAGCTATAGCAGGAAACAGTAGCCTGACGCAGGTTAATGAAGACTAAACAACTTATTTGAGCCAGATGATCAAAATAATTAAAACACAGAGATACTAATATTAACAGACATAATATACTAATTCAATTCTATATGTATTTATAAATATTTATTAGATGATAAATGATATTGTAGATCTTCTGTGAACTAGGATATTTAATTCAATAAGATTCCTTTCCCTTAAAGAGAACTACTAAAACATTTCTGTTTTGGAGATTTTGGTGTTGTAAGAGTGTCATAGGAGTGGGGAAGTGGTGGAAAATTAATTCCAATGGAGTGGTCTTGGGAAGGAAGCAGGAATTGAAGGTGACATTAAGAGAGGGTGTGCCACATCTTGAAAGTCATGTATATAGTAAACATGAATCTCATAATTCTTTAGGATAAGAATCACAATTTGATTCACAGTGACCATATTCTGGGGAAAAAAAAGAGCACGTTGTAGTTTTCCTGTCCCTACGGGTGGCTATGCATGACATAGTCTTACCAGTGAGTTGGAAGAGGACATCTACAGCTCTGGGACTTCAAGAAGGCTATTGATTTTCAGGTAAAAAGGCATGAACAATTTCCTCTACAAAAGCATCCAAAACACTTGGTATCAAACTTAAAAAACATTCAAAAGCTCTTCACAGAAAACTTGAAAACTCTACTGAGAGTACTTAAAATAAAATCTAATTAAATAGAGGCGATATGTCAAATTCGTGAATTGGAAGGATAAAATTGTTAAGATGTCAATACTCCCAAAATTGATCTGTTGACTCAATACAATCTAGTAAATCTCAAAAAACTATTTTTTAGCAGAAATAACAAGTTCATTCTAATATTTATATGGTACAGTAATGAACACAGAATAGCCAATAATCTTGAGAAAACAAGAGCTCCCTGTTTTCATGTTTTACAGAAAACTTCAATGATCAAAACAATATATTATTGGCAAAAAAATAGGAAAACATATCAGTGACAGAAAATAGATTGTCCAGAAAGAGGGCCACATATTTATGGTCAAGTTATTTTGACAAAGTTGCAAAGGCTGTTCAGTGGGGAATGAAAATTCTTTGCTATAAATGGAGCTGAAATAACTGGATAAGTTTATGAAAAAATGAAGTGCAATCTCTACCTTATACCATCCACAAAAATTAGTTCAAGATATATCTAAACATAAAGCTGGAATTATCATATTTCTGGAAAAGAATATTTTTGCTACCCAAAAGTGGGCAAATATTTTGTGAAGAAAATACCAAAGTATTAAACATGAAAAAATTAAATATGATAAATTGAAGTTTAGCTAAATTCCCATATGTTTGTGTGTGTATCAGATAGATGAGATATAGAAATAGAGATAAGACAGCTATGTATCTAGAATATATAATTAACCTTTACTAATCAAGAACAAAATATTAATAATAATATGGAGAATGTAAAAAACTTGGATAGACATGTCACAAAGATACACAAATAGCCAATATGCCCATTAAAACTTGTTTAGCCCCATTAGTCAGGGAAATATGAATGAACACCATAATGATATACAATTACCCTCAGAAAAGAATGCTTAAAATTACAAAGATTGAAATAGTAAATATTGGAGGGGATGTGGAATAACTGAAAATCTCACATATTCCTGATTGGATTTAAGGAAAAGTGATAAATTAGCAGATAGGCCAGTAAAATAAAGGGCCTCCTAGTGGCCATTACAGGAAAAAATTAGAGAACTAGAAATCTATTTCCTAATGATGTGCACTTTCAAAATATAAGTCATAAAACCAATCAGTGACTTGCCCAATTGTCAAAATCTAAATCCTAACAATGTCTTAGCTCACAATATCTTAGGCATATGAATCCCCGTTTGACTACCCTTGCCTCCACTCTTCCCTCATTCACTGTATTCTAGCCACACTGATCCCCATTTCCTTATACACATTCTATTTTTTCCTGACTCAGAACCTTAGATATCCTGTATTCTCTGTCTATTTAATGCTCTTTCCCCAGATCGCCATATGGCTCAATTTCTGAGTACATTCATCTCTCTCCTTAAATTTCTTCTTTACAGAAATAACTTTCCTGACATCTGTTCTTTATCTTGATAGACTAAGTATTCTACATATACATTATGACCACTCTTACATATTATGTGATTTGTTTTATATCACCTGCCTCACCTCACTAGAACGTGAGCTCCGTGAGAGATTTCAACTCTTGTGTTCACTGCTGTATTTTCAATGACAAAAGTGATACTTGGAACATAGTAGTCACTCATTAAGTGATTTTTAAACAAAGGGATGGTGGTAATTTAGAGTTTGGCATCTGGGAAAGTTTCTCTCCTAAGACATATGGTTAAGACTTTGTAACCAATACCTGTATTTTTTTTTTATTATTTTCACATTTGATTTAAGCACAAGATATGTCTTTCTACATAATCTACAATATGGTCAAAGTAAATTATTATGAGGTAGCATCTGGACCATTTGTACTGATATTAAAAAAAATCATGAATATTCACATATTTTACCAAGATCCTTCATTATCCTCAGCAGGTGTTTTCAACACACAAACTCTTTCCCAGCACATATTTGAAATTTTATGGCTACAACACATGACTGCACAACTGGAGAAAATTGAACACCACAGAGCATGCATGATTGTAGTTCTTAGAGCTTTCTTTGAAATCTAATTGTATTCTGAATTGTCAAAAAATAAATTGCTACTGATTAAATTTAGGCCAACATTCCAGAGACATGCTACCTATTAATTAGGAAAAGAAAAGCAATTCACCCATAAGAAATCATGTTCTGTTTATACAATGGGATTTGCAACATTTCCACCTATAGAAAATTTTAGAGTCTTAGGAACATGGCATTCTGTATACCTATAGATACAGTTGATATAGACATTGATATATATAGATAGCTTAGTTGTAAAGAATAGAAGGTGACGTGCTGATCAATACGAAAAAATTAATTAAAAGGATATGAAGTAGCTGCAGAAATTTGGGGAGAAATGAAGCAGACCCAAGAATGGGATCCTCTGTGTGGGGATGGTAACATGTAGGAAGACCCTGGGGAAACTGGGACATTGAAACTCTAAATTCGATGAGTCTTCTCTATCAGTGGAAGAGGTCTCTCCACTCCCAATGGGATCAGCCTCCCCATCTACAGTGGAATTTGCCTCCCCATCTCTAGAAGAAGGAGCTTCCTCACCCCCAGTGGTATTGGCGTCTCCACCCACAGTAGCATTTTCCTTTCCAATTCTGTCTGAAGTGATTAATGTTGCATTGCCTGAAGAAGCTGTAATGGCCTCCCCTGAGGCAGTTTCCATGTGAGACGATGCTGATTCTCCTCAGGAACCTGTCCCACCACTCCTCTTTGCTTCTAGACCTATCACTAGACCCAAGACTCTGCAGGTACCTAAAGTTTAGGTACAACATATGATCTATGAATAGGTGTGTTACACGTCAAAAGAACTACTTGAGTTTTTTAATTTATACAGACAAAAATCAGAGAAACATATGTAGAAATGGATAATAAGGGTGTTGGATAATGGTTCAAGGAACATAAAGTTGGACAGGCCAAATTTAATAATACAGGCTTACTAAACAGAGATTCTACAATTAATTTACAACTCAGGAAGCTATTGTACAACTCTAACAGTTTGATTGGTTGGCTGAAATGTGGATCAAAAGGTGGCCTACAGTGTAGAGTTAGAAATGCCACACCTGCCTTGGTTTAATGCAGAGGAAAAGGTCCAAAGGCATAGGGACATTGGAATGTCAGAGTGTATTTGTCATTTCAGACCTATCCACTCATACTGAGAGGGTGCAGAAGATATACTTCTCACCCATACTATCAGAAATAAATTTGTGAGGGGAGCCCTGGCATCCTTGAAGAGCACTGTCGTTATTTTTTGGCCAGACCACACAATGGGAACTGCAGTCACTGAACTGGGAAACTTAAATGCAGTGGAAATAATTGGATGCCTGGGTGGCAGAGCCACGTGGTGGCACTCAACTTCTAAAGCCAAGGTGGGTGTAGTGATGGTAATAGACAGGAGAGTCAAAGCAGCGATCAGAAAGTCTGACTCACACAGAACTATAGCATTAACTAATTGGTCCTTGTATTCCTAGAAGTTGTTGAATCTGGCCGCTCCTACAACCGAAAAGGAGGCACAATGCCTAGTGGGCCTCTTTGGTCTTTAGAGGCAACATATTCCTCATTTGGGTGTGTTAATCTAGCCCATTTACCAAGTGACCAGAAAAGCTGCTAGTTTTGAATGGGGCCCAGAACAAGAAAAGTCTCTGCAACAGGTCCAGCCTGCTGGGCAAGCCACTCTGCCACTTGGGCCACATGATCCAACAGACTCAATGGTACAGAGAGATGCTATTTGGAACCTTTGGTAAGCCCCCATATGTGAATTGCAGTGCAGGCCTTTAGGATTTGAGGGCAAAGATCCGCTGTCCTCCACAGGTAACTATTGTCTTTTTCAGAAACAGGTCTTGGCCTGCTACTGGGCCCTAGCAGAGACTGAACACTTAGCCATGGGCCACCAAGTTACCATGTGACCTGAACTGCCCATCGTGGTCTGGGCATCATCTGACCTACCAAGCCATACACTTGGGTGTGCACAGCAGCATTCCATCATCAAATAGAGGTAGTATATGTGATAGGACCTGAGCAGGCCCTGAAGGCACAAGTACATTACATGAAGAAATGGCCCAAATGTTCATGGTCCCAACTCCTGACACTGTTTTCTCTCTCCCAGCCTACACCTATGGCCTCATGGAGAGTTTCCTAAGATCAGTTGACAAAGGAAGAGAAGACTGAGGCCTGATTTACAGATGATTCTGCATGATATGTGGGCAGCATCCAAAAGTGGACAGCTGGATCACTACAGCCCCTTTCTGGGACATTCCTGAAGGACAGTAGTGAGGGAACATCCTCCTAGTGGGCAGAGATTCAAGGAGTGTATTTGATCATTCACGTTGTTCAGAAGGAGAAATGGCAATATACATGATTATATACTGATTAATGGGCAGTGGCCACTGGAATGGCTGAATGGTCAAGGATTTGAAAGGAACATAATCAGAAAACTGGTGACAAAGAAATTTGGGGAAAAGATATGTAAATAGACCTATCCGAATAGGCAAAAATAGGTGAAGATATTTGTGTCCCATGTGAATGCTTACCAAAGGATGACCTCAGTAGAAGAGCATTTTAATAATCAAGTGTATAGGTTGGCCCATTCTGTGATACCAGTCAATCTCTTCCCCAAGCCTCTTCTGTCATCACCCAATGGGCTCACGAACAAAGTGGCCCTGGTGGCAGGGCGGGAGGTTATTCATGGGCTTAGTGACATTGATTTCTACTCTCAAATGTTGGCCTGGCTACAGCCACCACTGAGTGCCCAATCTACCATCAGCAGAGACCAACATGGGCCCCTAATATGAAACCAATCCCTAATGTGATCAGCCATCTACTTAATGGCAGGTTGATTACTTCCATCATGGAAGGGACAGCATTTTGCTCTTACTAGAATAAAAACTTATTCTGGATATGGATTTGCATTCCCTACATGCAATGCTTCTGCCCAAACTACCATCTGTGAGCTTATAGAATGCCTTATCCACCATCATGGTATTCCGTAAGTATTGCTTCTGATTAAAGAACTCACTTCACAGCAAAAGAAGTGCAGCAATGGGCCCATGATTGTGGAATTCACTTGTCTTATGTTTCCCATCATCCTGGAGCAGCTGACTTGATGAATGGTAGAATGATCTTTTGAAGACTTAGTTATAGTGCCAGCTATTTGGCAATACCTTGTGGGGCTATAGCAAGATTCTCCAGAAGGAGATATGCTCTGAATCAGCATCCAATCAGTGCTGTTTCTCCCATAGCTAGGATTCACATGTCCAGGAATCAAGGGGTGGAAACGGCAGTGGCATTCCTCATTATTATGTATACAAAAGGAGATTTATTATGAGAAATTGGCTCACACAATAACGGAGGCTGAGACATCCCATGATCTGCGGTTGGCAACACCCAGGAAAGCCAGTGGAGTAATTTCAGTCTGAGTCTGAAGGCCTGAGATCCAAGAAAGCCAATGATGTAAATCCCAGTGCAACAGCAAGAGACCAATGTCTCAGCTCAAGCAAGCAGACAGGAAGGGGACCAGTTCTCCCTTACTCCACTTTTTGTTCTATTCAGACCTTCAACGGACTGGAATGGATTGGATACCCACACTGGGGAGGGCAATATACGTTACTGATTCCACCGATTGAAATGCTAATCTCATCCGGAAACACTTTCACAGACATACACAGAAACAATGTCTAATATAGGGCCTTGTGGCCCAGTTAAGTTGACACATAAGATTAGCCATCACACACACACGCACACATATTTATAACTATATATATATATAAATACTCAGTTCTTCATTTTAGGGAATAGAAAGTGACTTGTGCTGATTAAACAAGTAAAAGAGAATTAATTAAAAGTATATTAAGTAGCTGCAGAAATTTTGGGAGAAATGAAGAAGCAGGCCCAAGACTAAGCTTCAGTTACAATGTCCCAAATCACGCTGCAGATTTGACCTGATAGGAGCAACACTATGCTGCTGAGGAAAGCCTTCCATCCCTTCCATGGCGGGCCTTCCAGGAATTCTACCTGGTAACTTCTATCATCTCTAAAAGCTAGATGCCTCCACCCAAACTCTGTCAATAAAACGGATTCCGATGGAAGCTTCTTTCTTTCTCTTCTTTTATTTAAAGTAATCAGAAGAAGCTTAAGAAGCTTTCTTCCTTCTCTTTTACCACTTGCAGAGGTAAATCCAACTGGTGGATCCAGGTCCCCAGCAGTGAGTTGGCTGCCTAAAAGACTGAGGAACCACGTTTTGTGGATTCTGTATTGGAAAGTTCTAGAAATTACTACAAATAAAGCAAGAGTAATGGGGAGGTAGAAAAACATACCACTAGAAATGTATCTTTTTTCATCATGGCATCTGTAGAAAATATTTGTAAGGTACACATATTTGTAGGGAAAGTATTGTAAGGTACGTCTGTAAGGTGTCTGTAAAAAATATTGTGTCAGATATGCGTGCTATGGCTGAGGGCAGTTCCCTGTGACAAACACATCTGGGAGCCTTCAGTCAATGGTAACCTGGACCAAGCACCACAGGATCCATGGCATTTTTCATTAATGACAAATTTTGTTCATAGAAGTAGATGATTAAAAAAAATTAAAAATTGAATATGTAAAAAGGCTGAACTTACGTTCAAATAGTCTAACCACTCTACCTTTTCTTGTTTGAAGACTTTTCAGCACTAGGATTTTGTGATCATGAAAATAGATTTAGAATCCAAGCAAACGTTGTCACGTTTCAAAGTAATGATGGAGAATACGTGATGCAGAAAATAATCATCAAAATAATGATGCAGAAAATACGTGGATGGTCAGCAGAGTTGCTGTGCAGCTAGCTTGGACAAGACTAAAAGAATACCTAAGCTGCAGTGGTCAGATAGTCTAATACCTGAGCTCCACTAGCTCTCCAGTAGCTCCCTGTGCACAAGGAGTAAGTCTTCCAGAAGGATGTTATAGTAGATCTCTGGGTGCTGAGGCATTTCCCTAGCCTATCTCAGGGCAGCAGAGCATTCAACATGCTTGTCATTAGTGTGACACTCAGGGCTTACAGCCAGGCCCTGCCCCACTGTGGCTGTCCTACCAGAAACTCAGGATAAGGCTGGTAATGCCACATCCACTGGGATGTTCTTTTCTGCAGCACTGATGATGTGGTATACTTGAGATAAAATAAATCTTTATGTTTACATTCCCTATGAAAATCTCACACCTTGCCTTCATTTCAAATTATAAAATTCCTTGCTGTGCCTTTTAAGCTTTACATTTAAAGAGAAAAAAATATATGAAATTACTTATTTAAAGATATGTTGTATTTAACAAGAGCTATGCAGAGCAAATTAATTGCAAGAGCAAAAGGAGATTTCCCCTCGAAAATATTGGTAGTTTCATACCACACATAGATACAAGTTCATTAATAGTCATTTAGTGGGGCTGGCCCAGTGGTATATTGGTTAAGTTTGCATGCTCCACTTTGGTGGTGGGGGTTTGTGGGTTAGGATGCCAGGCGCAGACCTACACATCGCTCATCAAGCCATGCTGTGACAGCATCCCATGTACAAAATGGAGGGAGGTTGACACAGATATTAGCTCAGTGACAATCTTCCTCAAGCAAAAAGAGGAAGATTGGCAATTGTTGTTAGCTCAGAGCCAATCTTCCTCACCAAAAAGAAAAAAAGAAGTCATTTAGTGAACCATTAGAAACTCACCAATATTTTCAGTCAATTTATTATCATTACATTTAGGTGTTATTTTATACTTTGGAATATTTATTTAATGTGCCCTAACAGATGCCTGTGAAATAATGAACAAGTGTTTGGAGAAAGATATGTTAGGAAGAAAGGAAGTTGGGGATTGCCAAGATGTGAAAAATGCAGGTGAAGGGTTTTTTGCTCCAAAACTCAACTTAGTAAAACACTTTGGGGAGTGATCACTTAAGGGAAGCAGTGATTCATTCACCTATTCTGCTCATCTAATGTTACCACTGTCCAAAATCTTACCAGCAAAAGCATGCTTGAAGCTAGTGTTTCTCTGAGTAAGAAGGAGCTTTATTTCCTGTTGTTCAGAGGACTTTGTTAATACTCTTTGAAATAAAGATTTAGATGGCAGGATCCACCATCAGAGGAGACTTCAGATAAAGCATGTGCTTCTGAAAGCTGAAGCAATCAAGCAAAACATTTATACAAGGAGAATAACATTGAATGCTTTATAAATACAAATAAGTCCCTTGAGTACGTCCATATTTTCCTTTTATATAAAGTCATAAGAGTGATGCTGTAAGATTTTGAAAAATAAATCTGAATCATGAACACACTAGAAATACATCTGGTAAAGTAAAATCGAGTGGCAAAATGCAGACACTATTTTTAATAACATTTATTTCATTTAATGCGATTATTTATTGAATTTTATAATTTTTACCAAAATGATCATTTAAAATCATTTAACTTTTTAAAAATAGTATGTTGTGATCCTTCATGATCTGGGTTTACTTGTTCTTAACAGGATGCAACTAAAATAAAGTACTAATCAAAGGAAAGAAGTTTCAGCTATGACCTCATGTCTATTCCTAATATTAGAAATCAGCTACATTTGCAATAATACAAAATTATTCAATCAACCAAGTGTTTCCCTTTTTTGTAAACCCAGCATTTTTGTCTAAGAAATTATGTTTAGGGGTCAGCCCCATGGCCAAGTGGTTAAGGTCGTGCGCTCCACTTTGGTGGCCCAGGTTTGTGGGTTCAGATCCCAGGCGCAGACCTATATCACTCATTGACCATGTTGTGGCAGCAACCCACATATAAAATAGAGGAAGATTGGTACAGATGTTAGCTCAGGGTGAATCTTTCCTGAGAGGAAAAAGAAAAATTATGTTTAATTTTTTAATGTAAAAATACTTGCTATTTTTGTTGACACTGCAAGAAGAGATAATTTTATATTTTCAAATAACTAACATTTAGGAATGAGTAAAAATTGAATCTGATAGACTTTTCTTACTCAACCTTTATTAACACTCTTCTCCTGAAATTTTATTTTCCTTCTACTGTTATAAACAAATAAAAAACAATTTTTATGTCCAAAAATAAAACAAATGTTTACATTCATGTACAAGCAGATTTAAAATATATACATATGTATACATATGTACATACACATGTGTCATATAATACATCAAAGTTCTATCTGATTTGTCTGAAAATTTGTGCCTCATATTTTGTGTGCTTTAATGACACAATTTCACATGCAGAAAAACATACATGCAAATGATGCCATTGCAGTGATATTTGCAATGATGGGTCAACTTGCATGTGTTAAAATCTACATCTATTACAAAGATCTAATTGAATATTACCATAATATTCTTCTAAATAAAATTTAGATTTATTCTGTACATTTGGAATTTTCCTTGGTGATTTTATCACAAATCCTAAGAAACATAAAATTACATTTTAAGTATAGATGTTTGTAAAATATCTCCTTCCTAATCATGATTGTGCTACATCTAAAGTTTTAAAGATTTTCATACGTATCCCCTCAGATATTACATATTGAATTAATTCTAATTCTCTAATTTGTTCTTTTGGCTTTTCTTGTTTCTATAGTGATTATACTATTGTGCTTTACTTTCATGGACATTTCTCCTGGTTTCAGCTGGACATGACTTATCACAGTAAAGCATCAACCTTTGTCTCTAGTTTATTAACACTTTTTATTAAGGGATATTAGTGGATTATACTTCTGTGACATAAGTACTGCTTATATAAAATGGTTCAATTAATTATATTTAAGGCAATCCAGGAGGTCAATAGCCATCTAACTGTAACAGGTATACCCTTTCAAAAATATTTTTAGGAGAATTTAGAAGGTAAATTTAAAAAATATACTACTGGTCTAGCATAGGTATTTGCATATCCAGAAATACTTGATGTAGTGAGAGTCTAGGTTCTAGCTAGAAATAGCCTCTAGAATATAGTGAGTGGCACATAAAAATGCAAGCAATTTCTGAATAGTTTTACAACAGTAATGACCCTCAAGGCTTTATTTTGTTGAGAGTTCAAAAACACCAAGAAAACAAGGCCAACCTTGAGTGACCAGGTCCACTTCTGCCCTTAATTCAGTCTTGCTCGTTCTCCTGAATTCAAAACCTCACCATCATCTACCTAGTCACTCAAGTCATAAACTCAAGTCAATAGAGAACTAAAATTTCTTCCTTTCCCTCAGCGTCGTCAGGCTGAATCCATCTTTTAAACATTCCTTCAACCCATCATTTCTTTTCTTCACCCAAATAACACTCTAGCATAGCTTATATCCTTGGTTTATATTATGTTTGTAGGTTTCTAATTTGATTATTATCATCAACACATAATGGGACCTCAGATCTTTAGTTTTGCTTACGTCATATCCAACCACCACACTTTGACCCAAGTGATATGTACAAAATAAATCTGCATTTGTCATCATTCGATTAACAGACATTTGGTCCATGCCAAAAGGTCGTTGATATTTGGTCCTGTTCAAAATGTCCATCAGAGATTTGATCCATAAGACTTTTAGTTCATGACACGTTTGGTTCATCAGACATTTGCTCTAAGCCAAAAGGTCCTTGACATTTGGTACTGTCCAAAACATCCATGAGCATATTTGGTCCATGCCAGATGGTTTTGGACAGGACCAGACATCAATGACCTTTCAGTGTGGACCAAAAGTCTGATGGACATTTTAGACAGGACCAAATGGTCCTGCAAATATCAAGGACCTTTTGGCATGGACTAAATGTCTCCTTGGATGTTTTGGACAGAACCAAATATGACCAGATATCAAGGACCTTTTGGCACGGCCCAAATGTCTGATGGACATTTTGAAGAGGACCAAATATCTTGCAAGAAAAAGGCCTACCTAGTAGTATTTTAAAATATTTTTTTCTCTTTATAAAATTAGCAGTTACACTCCTGGACATCTATTCCAGAGAAATGAAGAATTATGTTCACACAAAAGCTGTACACAGATATTTAAAGCAGCTTTATTTGTAATAGCCAAAAACTGGAAACACTGAGATGTCCTTCAGTGGGGGAATGATTAGGCAGACTGTGGTGGCCCCTGTCTGCCATGGAATACTACTCAGCAAGATAAAAGAACAGCTTATTGACACATGCAACAACCTAGATGACTCTCCAGAGAATTATGCTCAGTGAAAAAAGTCAATCCCCAAAGGTTACATATTGGATAATTCCATTTATCTAACCTTCTTGAAATGACAAAATTACAGAAGTGGAGAACAGATTACTGATTTCCAGAGGATAATGAGGTAACGGGATGTGAGAGAACTGGGCGTGGCTATACAAGAGCAATGTGAAGGATCCTGTGATGATGTGTGATGACTCTTCAGGGTCAATATCCTCATTGTGATATTGATCTTGTGCTATGGTTCTGCAAGATGTTAAAGGAGACATGGGATCTCTCTGTATTATTTCTTACATTTGCAAGTGAATCTATAATTATATCAAGATAAAAATTTTAATTTAATAAAGATAATTCTGCTGGTGATTAAAGAATGGTAGGGAGAACTTCAGTTCCTCTCTAATGATTTGTTCCTTAAGGTGTGTAGTAAAGGATTTGAATATAATATGTGCTTTTAACCCCAAAGCACAGACACATATGAATTAGGAAGACTAGTTTTAATCTTATGCTGTTTAATTTTTAAAACATATTGAGAATATAGATAGCAAACTATCATAAGTTTCAGTTGCATAATTTTAAAAAATGAGACAATAAAATTTTAATATATTAAACTTATTCCATTAAGTATTACTGTAATAATTGGACAGTTATGTGGTTTCAAAGTGGTTTTAACTCTTTTTTTTGCCAGTAACAATACTAGCATTTGTTACTTTACATCACCTTGGAAACAAAAGCACAGATGGCCATGATACCAAACAAGTTAGTGTTGTTAACCACAAAATTCTAACCAGATGGGGTATCAGCTCCCTACCAATGTTTCATAAAATGCAAAAAAGACTTATTAAAAATGACCATGTGTGAGACACTTTGCTAGTCAGCAATAATATAACAATAAATAATAGTTTTCTGCTACTGAAGATT
Source organism: Tapirus indicus (assembly GCA_031878705.1). Classification (NCBI taxonomy): domain Eukaryota; kingdom Metazoa; phylum Chordata; class Mammalia; order Perissodactyla; family Tapiridae; genus Tapirus; species Tapirus indicus. The sequence continues at coordinate 22,190,809 of CM062939.1, read as the reverse complement.
AATATCTGACAAATGAGTGCCGAAACAACAATGATAATAGAGAAAGTGTCAAGTTACCTGGTTTGAACTACATGCCATGGGAGATGGAGTGGGGAGGGTGTGTGTGCAAATAATGATTGTTAATGCGAAACCCAATACCTAAGATGAGGTTGTTTATGTTAAATCCCCTATGTAGTGTATCAGTTAAATGAGTTAGGATATTGCTCCAATTCAACTACATTAGATAGTCTATCAAATTCTATCAAATTGATTGTTCTTTAAAACTCATATTTGAAATTAGATTTAAAATTAGGTGTTATAATGACTTTTCAACCCATTAAGTAAAGTATCATACTGAAATATTTGAGAAGGAATTTTTCATGTTAAAACAGTGTGATTGAGTCAAAACCTCAAATTTCCTCATCTATTTCATGTGTTATTTTTATTTAAAATACATATTACTTGAGATGTTCATACTTTCCTTCATTCATTCTCATACATAATCATCCAATAATACCATATATGCAATAACAATCACTGATAGGATCCACTTACCAAATATTTACTAAATGTTAAACACTGATGTGGACAGCTAAATTATATATGTCTATTTTTCCCCTACTGGGTAGGGCTTATCTTTATTTTGCAAATGAGAAACTGGTTATTTTGGTGTCAGGATTGTACCTCTAGTGAGACACAAAGCCAGACTAATATAACCCTAAATTATTTTCCCTTTCCATCCTAACATTGTGTACCATTGAGAATATGAGCTATGTGATTTAAATATATTAAACAAGCTTTCTTTAGGATTTTTTAGTCAGTAAGAGTTTGTAATATTTAATGGGGAACATAAACAAAATCAGAGGATATTAGGAAAATACATTATCCTTAGAATTAATGTTATATTTACTAAAGTCTTTTTTTTGAGTTTACAATATATTGTTTTATTTTTTTTACTTCATCACTTCATCTATAGTGGTAGATAAAATCTACACTGACTAAATGAAGTGAGGTTATGAGGAAATCTACTAATCTATTTGTGAGATTTTTAAAATTAAGACTCTATTTTTGAGGGCACTTTATTAACATTCCAAATGCCAGAACTTTCTGCAAGTACCAGAAAGTTAAAAAAAAATTATGAATTAAACAAGAAAATATTTAAGATTTATTTTCATATTAAAGGAAGTAATAAAATCTAGGGGGATATGCTCTCATCAGAGATCCATTGTCCTAGATTTCCACTCCACCATCCAGAGTTTGATCACAAGATGGCTGCCACTGCTCCTTTGAGCACAGCCATATTCTAGGCAGCTAGAAAGAAGAAGAAAGGGCAAAAACAGGGTGCCATCTGTGTCTACCTCCCAGGGGTCTCACTCAATGATTCTCATTTCATATTGCATTGACCAGATCTATGTCATATGGTGACCTATATCTGTGGGACAAGTAAAACAATTATAAAATTTTATCAGCACACATTGCTGCCCTGACCAAATAAAAGTTCTACTAAGAAGGAAAAAGGAGAAGTGGAGACTGGGTAGATACTCACAGTCTCTGCCACGGTCACTCTCTAGGGTTATGAGAGAATTATAAAAATAAAGAGAAACTGATCACACGTTACACATATCAAGCCAGATGTTCATCACCAGAAAACTCATGGTGAGAAGTTCAGGAGCAGATGTGTGAGAACACAGTTTCTCATTCACTCAAGAAACACTAAAAGATTTAGCAAGGCAAGATGTCCAACCCAGGGGTTTTAAGCTGAATGATTAAGGAATCTGTGGTTAAGATACAATTATGATGTAGGTGGCAACATCATGGCTCCAGGATTATCCTACCATAGCTCCAATATTATCAATATTTATTGTTTGGATCACCTTTAGTCCCGTCCCTGGCATGATCAGAGGATAGGTGACTAAGAGTGGTGCATCAGACATAGCAAGCTAATTGGAGGAATTTCCACCACAGTTGGAGGAGCACCAGGCACACCCCTGCATTATAGAGGCCCTGGGATAGAGGCCTTAAAGATGAACAAGAGTTATTGTCTTAAGCATTGATCCATAGCAAGTTATCACTGAGCATTTCAGAAAGCCATCCCCTTTTCTGGACGACGAGATGCCAAGGAATCAGTCTTGGACAAGTTGATCATTCCTTCGCAGTTCACACATCTGATCCCCAAGTGTGGCCAATAAGAATCATCATGACACCTTTAGTAAATTGTACCTTTTCAACCCATGTAGACTGTGAGGCCAGTCACTGACACTGTCACGGAAACACTGCAGGATTGCTGAAATAGACAGGGTACTGGATTCCTACCATATCACAAGTAGAACTGCCTGATGTTGAGTCTTGAACTGTGAAGAGTGTTCCAATGTCAGATTGAATGAATTCTGAATATCCTATCTGAATCACCAGACTACTCTGTGATTTCAGCAGAGTGTTCAACTAGCAAGCCCTTCTAGGCCACCTGACTGAATACACTTCCATTATTCTAACCACATAAAGAAGGAGTAAATATGGGGATTCTTCTTCTTCTCCTCTTGTGGTTGATCTGTGCCCTCTCCTACTGTTCTTTCTATTTTTATTGTTAAGACATCAGAATAACGGGGCAAATCCTTCAGTTGTGACAAGGGAGGGTACTCCATGTTTCTGTTCTTTTGGTACAAAATTTTGTCAGGAAATTGATTCATAGCTCCCTCAGAAGAGTCTGCTCCTTCCATGGTTACTCTTGGTTATTCTTTCCAAAACTGTTAATAAAAAGCAAAGAATCTTATTCTCTGTAGTCTTCTGTTCTGGAATTAGAGCATTGACTCTTGGATTGATGGGAACATAACCCGCATGATGAGGGAAGCACTAGCTCTTACCCCTGGGTGCCAGCGTATCCTACCATGGTAGCTGATTTGAATGGTCCCTCCCTAAACACAACCAGCTGATGGAGATACAAGCCTTGCAATTGCAGCTTCATGGTATGGCTAACTACAGGCAGAGTAGTCCACTCCGAATTCCTAGCTACACCAGCTTGACCACTTGGTATGATAGAATGTTGGAGAAGTGATGGGACCCAAGCCTTGAAGTTGTCCAATCCTTGCAGCGACTGGGAATAATCACTTTAAGCATTAAACTATAGCCAATTTCCATTGACTTTTAGAGAATGCCAGATCCTTTTCTAGCATGATAGGCATTTCTAAGTCTTAGACAATTCAACATTTGCCTTTCATTAGGTTATTTATGATCTTGGAAGACTGATTCTCTCAGCTGTTTATGATGATTAAATATAATAATACACATACAAAGTTCAGATAATATGCTCTAAAATATTTTAATTATTAGTGTATATATCAATATATTATTATAATTATTAGAATACATATAAAATGATGTGTACATGTAGATGATCTTAAACAAATGAAGAAATCGAGGCTCAAAAATTTAAGTGACACAAAAGTTAATGATGACATGAGTACTAAATCTCCTGTTTTCTAAATCTAAAATAGTCTTTTTTAACCTACATGCACAACATATTTTGGACTATATGTATGAAAAGTAACAATTTTCAGTATAAAGTGAACATGTAGAATTTTCACTTAATTGATGACCATTAAATTTCTTAACATAATATGTGTTTTTATAATATATTTAAAAATATTTATAAAATATCTAAAAGCTTTTCTCACAATTAGAATATACAAAAATTTAGAAATGGATTCTTCAAAAATACAAGCTCAGGAAGAATTTAAGCTGAGTAACGATGCTGGAAATATCATGTTTAATGCTATGATCAACATAAAGAAAAAGAACATTACCTGCCTAAAGCAATGCTTATTATTGTTCAATTTTATTGGATAATGAGCTAAATGTCATGGGAACCATCAATCATTACTTCTTATGTAGAAAAGGATAGTGTAGTAGATGACATTTCTTACATGGGAATTTTTTTTTAAATAGCAGTTATTATTTTTCCCCTGGTTTAATTATAAGAAGTTTGGAATACAACAAATTTCAGGAAAACAAAGCAACATTGAAATTAAATGCACAGATGCTGAAATTAAACTGCTCTGGTAGAAATCCAGTCTCCAAAATTACTCAGAGTAGAATCTGGTGACATACCTTTGTCATTATTCTACAAGCCTTGTGTTTTTCATCTGTAAAACTGGAATAATAAGAATATATACTGTTAAGATTGATGATTTATTAGAATAAAGTTATCAACATAAAAGTTCTTAAAGAAAAAGTTTGATATTGAATATGTTCCCCCAGAAAATGTTGGTTGGTATAAAAGCTTTGTTTGTTTGTTTGTTTTTTAATAAGAGAGAGAGAAAGGCATCTAGATTATTTTTCAGTATTATAAATTATGAAAATGAACTCCTTTTCATTTTATCACCAAAAAACGTTTGATTAAACATTGCATTATTTTCAATTGCTTCATTTTCTGTGTTAGAACTCAGTTTTTCTTGTTCTATTAATTACTGTCACTTAATAAAACTAAATATATACACACATTTTATTATTTTTAACTTGAATTTCCAGTTCACAAACATTTAATGGCTATGATGATAAGGATTGGAGTGTGGAATTTTATAAGTTTGCCTTATAATTTCCCGACGCAGTGAATTATAGGAAATTACCATAAGTGTATTCTTCTCTTATGCTATTAGGTAATTGATTATAAGAGCTTTAAACAAAAGCCACTAATCATTTACTTTGTGGATTTAAGTTATGAAAAAAATCTCATTCTGACCTCTATTTTTTATGCATTATATAGTGAATATTAGAGTGAAACTTTTGAATTTAAAAACAATAAAATTGTCAAAATTTATGAAACTCTAAAACACTTTGATTACCTATTCAAACACATAGTTTCCATCCAACAATTTTTAAATCTTTCTCATTTTTTTATTCAATTATAATATATATATAACAACTATATTTAAAAACGTACAATTTTTAGATATATAGCTTAAAAAGTTGTCACCAAGTAAACAAACACATTCTTATTATAACATCCTAGATCGAATTACAGATTGTTATCAGCAACCTATGTCATGCTTGCCACTCACAATCATTGAATCAAGCATTTACCACCATAAATAGGCTTTATCTGTTATCAAACTTTATATAATTGGAAATATACATTGGGCATCCTTTTTTCTGTCTTCTCTTACTCAGCAAAATACTTGGGAGATCCATCAATGATGTTGGGAATTCACATTCCCACCAACAGAGTGTAGAAGATCTACTTGTTCCAATATGTTCTCCGACTCTTAGCATTTTCAGCTTTTAAACCTTAGCTATTCTAAGGAGTGGATAGTACCTTACTGGAAATTTAATTTACACGTCCCTATGAATAATGATATTTAGCACCTTTTCATTTGCTTTCTGGCCTCTTGAAAATTTCTTTTGTTGTCTGCACTCCTCCTCCTCTTTCTCATCCTCATTATTGTTATTATTATTAGTGACTATTCTTTGCTAAAGCCTAGTAAATCAAAGACCACCAGGAAAAAGCCTGAAATCTGACAAAGTCCCATTTACTGACCTGATACAGCAAGGGAGAGAACTCCAAGGGAACCATAAAATGCCAGTCCACAAGAGAGATTAGGGACACATCTTTTCTAAGGTTTGACTTTTCACCAAATGATTCTTAGGAGAGTCTAAGGGAAGCAGGAGTCCATTCTGGATTGGTCCATATTTCTGAGGTGGGTTTAGAAGCAGGGATTAACTAGGGATTGGGTGCTGTCATGAGGCAAGGGCAGCTCGGTGGTTAACTAACTAATAGATACTACCGGCTAAGGGGCTCTAGGGTGTCATTGATAAGAAAGCAATAGTCATTAAAAGAAGAGATCATTACAATATTTCACAGCCACTGCATGACCTTGAGAAAAGGAACACATCCAGTTAATTTGGCGCCTGGCTTTATCTGTGCCTGCTCTCCCAGGCACAGATTAATGGCAGGGCTGTTTTTTTCTCTCTTTCAGTCCAAGTTGAGTTTTACTGTTTTAGTCCCGGATAGGTTTTTACTCTCATTACGTGGGTACAAGTTCCTGTTGTTTTATGCAATGAGACTATTATCTCCCATTCTCTGGCTTTCCCTTTCCCTGTCTTATATAATGCCTTCTGATGAACAGAGGTCCTTAATTTTAATGAAGTGAAATTCACTAATGTTTAGTTCAGGGTTAGTGTTTGTGTGTCCTGTTAAAGAAATGCTTGCCTGTGCAAAGTTCATGAAGATATTTTCCTATATTATCTTCTAGAAGATTTGTTAATTTACCTTTCGTATCAAGTCTGAAATTCGTCTGGAATTGATTATACAGTGTAAGGTAGAAATCTAGATAATGAGATTCACAGCTTTTTCCTCTTTGCATATAAATAGCCATATTGTCCAATAACTTTTTCATTGTGTTACGATGGCTCTTTCTTCACAAAGGTGACTATATATAGAGGTGAGTATGTTTTCGTAGTACATTCTTTTCCACAGGTCTATTTAGCTATCATTCTACCAATATCATATCATTCTGATTACTGTGGCGACATAAGTCTTGGAATTGGCTCATGTAAGTCTTCTAACTGTTTTCATTTGCAATAGTATCTTTGATTTTTTTTGTCAGTTTGCACCACACACACCCACCCCACAAAAGACCTGATGGGATAATGACTGAGATTGCCCTGAATCTATATGAAACTATATATCAATTTAAGAATATTTGCTAAATGTTCAGTCTTCCAAACTTCAAACATGGTATAGCTCTCTTTATTTGTTTTCATTTTCAATTTTTCTTAGTAGTATCATGTAACTCTATGCAGAGATCTTGCATGTATTTTGTTTATTCCCAGGTTTTAACATTTTTTTTGTTATTGAAAGGTAAATAATAGTTATTTTCTGATTGCTTCTTGCTGGTATATAGTAGTTCAATCACTTATTGTACACTGATCTTCATCCAGGTGCCTTGCTAAATTGACATTAATTCTAATAGATTTTCATAGAGTCCTTTGACATTTCTTAGAACATAGTTATACCCATGAAAACGACAGCCTATGTTTTCTTCATGTCTCAGCTTTATATTCCCTTAAACACCGTTTGACTTGAACAGAAGTGGGGATAATGGACATTTTTGTCTTTTCCAAATCTCAATGGGAACACTTTCAATATTTAACAAGTACAACATTTTCTCTAAGTTTATTGTACCAAATCTTTATTAGTTTAAGACAGTACTTTCTATTTCTAGTTACTATAGTTTTTATCTTAAACTTATCTTAATTATCAAGTAATTTTTTAATCTTTATATGTTTTTCTAGTTTTTGTCAATGAAATATTATCAACTAATTTTTTCCAATGTTTTTATTGTGGTAAAACATAAAATTTACCATCTAAACCATTTTTATTAGTACAGTTCAGTGGTGTTAAATACATTTCTAATGTCCTACCATCACTTACATCCATTGCCTGAACTCTTTTAATTTTATAAAACTATAACTCTGTACCTATTAAATAATAGTCCCCTATTCTCCCATTTCCCCCAGCCCTGGCAGCCACCATTAATGCTGCTATAAACACTGATGTACAAATATTTATTTAAAATCTGCTTTCAGTTCTTCTGAGTGTATACTCAGAAGTGGAATTACAAGCTCCTATGGTAATTAGATTTTTAATTCTTTGAGAAACCATCATACTGTTTCCCACAGTAGCTGTGCTATTTTACCTCCTCACCAATAATGCATGAGAGTTCCAATTACTCCACATCCTCAACAACACTTGCTATTTTCTGGGGTTTTTTAATAGTAGCCAACCTAATGGAAGTGAGATGTTATCTCATTGTAGTTTTGATTTGCATTTTCCTAATGATTAATAATGTTGAGCATCTTTTGATGTGCTCATTTGCCATTTATATATCATCTTTGAGAAGATGGGTATTCAAGTCCTTTGCCTATTTTTGAGTTGGGTTTCGTTGTTGAATTGGGTTTTGAATTGGGTTTTGTTATTTGTTGCTGAGTTTTAGGAGTTTTCTGTATATTTTAGATCTTAATCCCTTATCAGATATATGATTTGCAAATATTTTCTCCCATTCTGTGAGTTACCTTTTTTACTCTAATAGTGTAATTTTTAAAATAGACTTTATTTTTTAGAGCAGTTTTAGGTTCACAGCAAAATTCAGTGGAATGTACAGTTTTCCCATGTGCCTCCTGATTCTACTCATGCATAAACTCCTCCACTATCAACATCCCCCAACAGAGTTGTACATATGTTACAACTGATGAACCTACATTGACACATCATTATCACTGGAAGTCCGTAGTTTACGTTATGGTTCACTCTTGGTGCTGTACTTTTTATGGGTTTGGACAAATGTATAACAACATGTGTCCACCATCACAGTATCCTACAGAGTAGTTTCGCTGTCATAAAAATTCTTTGTGCTCTGCCTGTTCATCCCTTCTGCAACCTAACCCCAGGCAACCAGTGATCTTTTTACTGTCTCCCTAGTTTTCTCTTTTCAATAATATCATATAGTAGGAATCATATAGGATCTAGCTTTTTCAGATTACCTTCTTTCACTTACTAAAATCCTGCGTGTTTTTTCATAGTTAGATATCTCAATTTTTTTAGCACTGAATAATATCCCAATCTCCAGATGTGCCACAGTTTATATATCCATTTACCCACTGAAGGACATATTAGTGGCTTCCAAGTTTTAACAATTACAAATCAAGCTGCTATAAACACCATATGTAGGTTTTTGTGTAGACATAACTTTTCAAGTCCTTTGGGTAAATACCAAGGTGTGTGAATACTGGCTTTTATGGTAAGAGTATGTTTCATTTTATAAGAAACCTCCAAAATGGCTGCCCCATTTTGCGTTCCTACCAGCAACAAATGAGAGTTCCTGTTACTCCACATGCTTGCCAGCATTTGGTGTCGCCAGTGTTCTGGATTTTGGTCATCCTAGTAGGTGTGTGGTGGTTGGTATCTCATTGTTGTTTTAATTTGCATTTCCCTGATAACGTATGATTGGAGGATCTTTTCACATCTTATTTGTCATCTGTATATCTTCTCTAGTGAACTGTCTGTTCAGATCTTGTGCCCATATTTTAATTGGATTGTTTGTTTTCTTGCTGGCGAATTTTAAGAGTTCTTTGTGTACTTTGGATAACAGTCCTTAATCAGACATGTCTTTTGTAAATATTTTCTCCCAGTTTGTGGCTTATTTTCTCATTCTCTTGTCAATGTGTTTTGCAGAGCAGAAGTTTTTAATTTTAATGAAGTCTAGCTTGTCAGTTCTTTCTCTCATGGATCATGACTTTGGTGTTATATCTGAAAAGATATTGTCAAAAAACAAGATCATCTAGGTTTTCTCCTATGTTATCTCTATAAGTTTTACAGTTTTGCATTTTACATATAGCTCTATGGTTAATTTTGAGATAATTTTTGTGAAGGGTGTAAGATCTGTGTCTAGATTCTTTTTTTATATGTGGATGTCCACTTGTTCTAGCACCATTGGTTGAAAAGACTGTATTGGCTACATTGTATTTCCTGTGCCCCTTTATCAAAGCTCAGTAGACTATTTATGTGGATCTATTTCTGGGCTCTCTATTCTGTTCCACTGACTATTTGTCTATTCTTTCACCAATACCACACTGTCTTGATTACTGTTGCCTACAGTAGGTCTTGAAGTGGGTAGTGTCAGTTCCCCAACTTTTTTCTTTTTCTTTTAATATTGTGCTGGCTATTCTGGGTTTTTTTGCATCTCCATATAAATTGCAGAATCTGTTTGTTGATATTCTCAAATTAACTTGCTGGAATTCTGATTGGGATTGTACTGAATGTGTGAAAATCAAGTTGGGAAGAACTGATATCTTGAAAGTATGAAATCTTCATATCAATGAACATGGAATATCTCTCCAGTTATTTAGTTCTCCTTTGATTTCGTTTATGAGCATTTTATAGTTTTTCTTATATAAACCTTGTACATATTACTTAGATTTATACCTAAGTATTCCATTTGGGGGATGCTCATGTAAATGTTATTTTTCTTTTTGTTTCCAGTTACCTTTGCTCATTGTAGGTATATAAGAAAATAATTGACATATTGTAATACACTACATTAATAGAACAAAGGTGGGGCAAATGATCATCTCAACTGAGGCAGAAAAATTAAGTGGCAAAATTCAACACTTTTTTATGATTAAAAACACTCAGAAAACTAGGAAAATAAAGAGAATTCCTAACATAATAAAAGACAAATCTGAAGGGTTTATACTTCTTTTTTTTTGTTTGTTTGTTTGTTTGTTTGTTTTGTGAGGAAGACCAGCCCTGAGCTAACATCCGTTGCTAATCCTCCCCTTTTTGCTGAGGAAGACTGGCCCTGGGCTAACATCCATGCCCATCTTCCTCTACTTTATATGGGACGCCGCCACGGCATGGCTGACAGGCAGTGCGTCGGCGGGCGCCCGGGATCCGAACCCGTGAACCCCGGGCTGCCAAGCGTGAACTAAACCGCTGCGCCACCGGGCGGCCCCGGGTTTATACTTCTTGATTTCTGATCTGACTATAAGCTACAGTAATCAAAACAGCATAGTACTGGCATAAGAATGTCACACAGAGAAAATCAATTAAACCAAAAGTTGGTTGTTTGCACAGATCAGTGATGTTGCAAAGCTCTAGTCAGACTGATTAAGAAAAAAAGAGAGAATATTCAAAAAATATTTCATATATAAAATACAGGACATCACTACTGACCTTATAAAAGTGAAAGAAAAAAGAATTATAATGGGCACTATCAACAACTGTATGCCACAAATTCAGTAACTAGTGAAATTGACAAATTCCATAAAGACAGAAACTTCTAAAATTGACTCAAAAACAAATAGAAAATCTGAATAGACTTGCAACTAAAGAAGTTGAATCTAAAATAAAAACTTTTCCATGAAGAATAGCTTAGTCCCTAATGACTTCACTTGTGAATTCTGCAAAACATTTCAAGACAAATTAATGCTAACTTTTTACAAATTCTCCCAAACAAATAGAAGAAGGAGGGACACTTCTCAACACAATAGATGAAGCCAATATTACCATAACATCAAACCAAAAGCATCAAAAATCTCAAGAAAAAATATAAACTATCCTATGAATGTACATGTAAAATTCTTAACAAAATTCTAGCAAACCAAATCCAGGAACGTGAAAATAAAAAAGGATTACGTACAATGAGCAAGTAGGATTTATCTCAGGTATGCAAGGTTGATTAATATCCCAAAGTAACTGATGTAACATACCATATCAATAGTAAAATGGATTTTAAAAAACACATTATTATCTTAATAAAAACACAGAAAATGCATTTGACAAAATCTACCACCTTCTCCTGATAAAATCATTCAACAAAATAGGAACAGAAGTGAACTTCCTCAAACTGATAAAGGCATCTATAAAATATATACATCATACTTAATCGTAAAATACTGAATGGTTTCCACCTAAAATATATAGCTCTCACTATTTCTATTCAACATGTACTACATGTCTAGCCAAGGCAATTACACAAGAAAAAGGAAAGAAAACATATTTCAGAATGATAAGAAGTAAAATTGTATCTATTTGCAAATGACCTAATATTGTAGATAGAAAAGTCTAAGGCATGCCACAAAATCTATGAAAACCAAATGGAGCAAAGATCCAAGATCAATATTTTAAAAATTATATTTCTATATGTTAGGAATGAACAACCTAAAAGGATGAAATTAAGAAAATAATTTCATTTATGAAAGCAATACAAATAAGACAATTGGAAATAATTTTAAAAATTGCAGGACTGTACATTGATCACTACAAAACATTACTGAAAGAAACTTTAAAAGATCTAAATAAATGGAAAGGCATCCCATGTTCATGGATTGGAAGACTTAGTATTATTAAAATAGCGATATTACCGAAATTGACCTACAGATTCAATCCCTATAAAAATCCCAGTGGCCAACCATTCTCACCCTCTGCACCTCCAGGAGAATCTCCTCACATAGGGTTCCCAGGTGAAGCACCAGAGGATGGACCAGCTTAGGCAGCTCACCATGGTGGTGGCCCACAAGGTGACTTCCATGCTATCAAAGAATATAAGTTGCAGGATGCCATCACAAATTTATCCCTGATCCTGGGCACCATACAGATGCACATGTACCAAGAGTTGGTGGAGGAGACCATAACCTACTTCAAGAACCTGGGTGGATCACAAGGAAATTGGATTTAAAAAGCTATCGATAAACTTTTTGCATTGTTTGGAGCAAAAATACTGAGGAAAATTCTGACTTTCAAGGCTTACCTTTGATAAGGATGCCGTGGTGATAGCTCGAATGGGTGCCTCCTGAAGCTCTACAAGGAAGCTGGAATCAGCCAGGATCTGATTCTTATAAAGCTGTTGTAAATGTGTCAAGGAATTCAGGCTGGAAAGAAGCTCAAGGAGCAGCACTGTGTCCTCTGCAACCTGACACTGCTCTTCTCTTTCACTCAGGCTGTTCTGTGCCAGGGCCACGGTGATGCTCATCTCCTCCTTTGTGGGGCACATCCTCCACTGGCATGTGAAAAGCACAGACAAGAAATTGATAAGCTCTTGGAGGATTACCAAGTGAAGAGTGTCACCAAAATCTACAACTACTACAAGATGTTTGGCTACAAGACCAGGGTCATGGATGCCTCCTCCCCAAATGCCTGCAAGATCAAAGTGCTGGCAGGTTGCAACTTGCTCACCATCTCGCCCAAGCTCCTGGGAGAGCTGTTCAAGGAGAGCTGTTCAAGGACAGAACTAAGCTGGTGCCTGTGCTCTAGCCAAGGCAGCCCAGGCCAATGAGGTGGAGAAGACCCACCTGGACAACAAGGCATTCCTCTGGCTGCACATGTTGGAGGAGGCCATCGAGATGATGTGACCACCAGTTGACCCATGAGCTGGACATAAACTCAGTTAAGGACCTGTGTGTACATAACTGAAAGCAGTTAAGGCCTCTATAAAAGTTTTTAAGATTTGGCAGGTGGGTGCAGAAATCTACTAGTCTTGCAGCCTCCCAAGACTAGCCTTGTAAGTAAGTTCCCTGGCTTATTAAACATGCCACCTACCAATCTGGAGTGGGCTGCCTCTTTCTTTGATCTCTTCCTGCCTTCCACATTTGGGGGCCGGTTTCGGATTATACTGGTAAGCTCCTGGGAAGGTTGTGTAGCAACAGCACAACAAGGACCAGCTGGCCATGGAGAAGCTCCCAAATGTGATCCACAAGTTGGCTGCCTATGAGGTAAAGCTGGAGTGGATGCTGATGGAGGTAAAATGCAGTGCAGGGAATGAAGAGTAGCGTGGCACTTGAAACTGGATCACAGATCGGCATTGTTGTTTTTAAGTTGGGGTCTAATTGCATATGCCTTGTGATGAATCTTGCAGTTTTTACCAACTGGAGCATGGACAGATCTTAGATATCTGATGTCATGTAAAATTTTGCCTAATGCATTAAAGCAGTCACTTTTCCTGTGAAAAAAAAATCCAAGCTGGCATTTTTGAAGAATTTAGCAGACTGATCTTAAAATTCTAGTGGAAACTAGAACTAAACTAAACTAGACTAGAATAGAATAGCCAACCTCATCTCCAGAAAATAGAAAAAGTTGTAGCACTCACACTTTACAATATCAAAATTACTAAAAAGCTACAATTATAAAGTCAGTAGAGTTTGGACATATGGAAATGGAATAGAATTGAGAATACACAAATAAACCCTTCCATTCATGGTCAACTGATTTTGACAAGGCTGCCAAGACAATTCAACGAGTGAAAGAACAATCTTTACATGAAATGGTACTAGACAACTGGGTATTCATGTGTGTAGAATGAAGTTGGAACACTACCTCACACCATATACAAAAATTAACTAAAAATGGATCAATGTCCATAATGTTAGATCTAAAACTATTCAGAGAAAACATAAGAGTAAATCTGCATGAACTTGGAATAGCCAATGGTTTCTTAGTTGTGACTCCAAAAGCACAAACTAGACACAACAAAAGTAAATAAACTGGACTTCATCAAAATTAGGTACTTTTGTTTCAAAGGACACCATCAAGAAAGTGAAAAGACAACTTATAGAATGAGAGAAAATACTTGCAAATCATACACCTGTTAGTGACCTATACCCAGAATATAAAATCAAATCTTATAAATTAATAAAAAGATAAATATCCCAATTAAAAAATGAGCAAAGCTGTTAGACATTTCCCCAAATATTTACAATTAGCCAATAAGCACATAAAAAGATGCTCAACACCATCAGACTTTAGAGAAATGCAAATCAAAACCACAATGTGATACCACTTCATAACTGCTAGGATGGCTAAAATAAAAAAAGACAGACATTAACAAATTTTGGCAAAGATGTGGGGAATTTTAGCCCTCCTACATTGCTGATGGGATTGTAAAATGGTACAGTTACTTTCAAAAACTGAAAGTTCTTCAAAGTATTAAACAGAGTTATATGACCCAGCAATACCACTCTTAGTGTATACTCAAGAGAAATGCACACACAAAACTTGTACATATATGTTCACAGCCATATTTTTTCTAATAGCCAAAAAAGTGGAAACAACCCAAATGTCCATTAACTGATTAATAGATTAACAAAATATAGCATGTCTATGCAATATAATATCTTTCATCAACAAAGAGAAATGAAATATTGATATATGCCACAACATGGATGAACCTTGAAAATATTATGTTAGTGAAAGAAGTCAGACACAAAGGCTACATATTGTTTGATTTCAATTATATGAAATTTCCAGAATAAACGAATCCATAGAGACTGAAACGTGATTGTTGGTTGCCAAGGGCTGGGGTTTGAGGGGAATGGGGAGTAACTGCTAATGGGTACAGAATTTCTTTTTCAGGTGATACAAATATTCTAAAATAAGGGAGTGGTCAGCGTTGCAGAACTCTACAACTATATTAAAACCCACTGAACTGTACATTTTAAAAGAGTGCATTTTATAGCATGTGAATATCTTGATAAATTTGTTATAAAGTAAAATTTATTTAAAAGTATGAAAACTAAGATTTCAGTTTATGTATATCCATAAAATTAATTCAGGGATAGAAGCAAATTTTCATTGTGTTTTGATCTGCACAATTATAGTTTTACTAAATTCTCTTCTGTTAAATAAAATTTAGTTTGATATGAGAAAATTATGTCATCTAATTCTGAGTGATGAAGTTCCTTGAGCATTCCTGATTCCTTCCATTCTTGAGTCGTGGTAATTCAATACTTTCTTATAATTTGTGAGATGTCTAATATCTTTCAAATATATATATTTTTACTGGGATAGGTAAAATCAGTTTTTGTTATTTGCAACCAAAATAATGCTGAGATCTCTGCACTATATTTCTGACCTTCTTACCACTGTGTGTCTTCACTGGTGGGATGTCATCCTCTACAGCACCACTGATAGTGCTAGTTTATTCTGCACTGGTACCCCACAATTACATGTCCCCTGCACAGATGGCAGTAGTTATTTGAGGGAGAACAATCCCAATCCTCAGCACCAATGTCAGACCAGAATATTCCATGCTCTAGTACTCTTTCTTATTCAACCTCTGTTCTTCTCAGAACAAGGATTCTGCTATGTGACAATGTTGGAATACGTTTTCTGTAGCAACTATTTTCTCTGACCAAAGTTGTCATTCTTCTCAGAGCCTTGACTGCTTTTCTTAACACAGAATCACCAGTTTACATTATTTCTTTCCTTTTGGTAATTTTACTTTAAGAGATTTGCTGTGCACCATTGACACTGTGCCTGAGTGGAGACATTTAATCCCAGCCCAACATTTAATCCCAGGACACAGGATTTGGTATCATTTCTCTTTCCACTCAAAATACTCTGGACTTTCCATGCAAGTTAATCAGACCTCCACCCCTTTAAATCTTTGCAAACCACAGACTTCAGAGACTGGCAATTTTTAAAAAGTCATGTAGAATTTACTGTGCCATAGTGTCTATTAGTGTCTGCCTAAACACTTTAAATTTGCCTAAAGAATTTACACAGGTCGGCTTCTCTGATTAAAACAAAAGAGAAACAAAAGCAGAGATGGAAATCAGACCATTTTCCTCTCCCGTTATTCTTGGAAACTCTACTCCTAGATGTGTATTGCTCACTGGGCTTTCCAATGTCATGTCCTGCCGTGTTTAATACCTGAGTCTTAAATGAGAATAGACTAGAAGAAAGTAAATTCCTCAGTTATTTTCCACACTGCATCATCTTTCCTTCCTGCTCTAAACTTCAGCCCAATAAATTCTCAACCAGGATTTTCCTGGATCTCTCTTGTGTGGCTGGTGCTCCCTGTGGAACCAATTGATGAATATTCCTCACTAATAAATTGAAATACAATTCCTAAAATGATGACATGCATTCATAGTGCAAGCATTAGTTTACCTTTAATGGGAATAATAGGTGAAAAGACTCAGTTCTTTTTTTTAAATTTTAATGTGCAATTACATTATAGATGAAGTTAAATATTTTCCCATATGCCTTTACTATTTTTCATTGAAGCAACAACTATTTATTGAACATCTACTATTTTTAGGAATTATTCTGGGTGCCAGAAATATAAAATCATATATGCTATCTCTCACAATTCATAGCTTTATGAAAATTAATTTATATTCAAATGGAGCATAATTATACAATCATATGAAAAACACACTCCAGGTCTTTGTGCATTTGTATTTACCAGATTTTTCAAATTTTACAAAAGATTACTAAAGTTAAATTATAGCCATTACAATTCAGGCATATTTGGAACTGGTAAGAAGTCTTTTTTTTTTTTTTTTGTGGGGAAGACCAGCGCTGAGCTAACATCCGTTGCTAATCCTCCCCTTTTTGCTGAGGAAGACTGGCCCCGGGCTAACATCGGTGCCCATCTTCCTCTACTTTATATGGGACGCCACCACGGCATGGCTGACAGGCAGTGCGTCCGCGGGCACCCGGGATCCGAACTCAGAACCCCGGGCTGCCAAGCGTGAACTAAACTGCTGCGCCACCGGGCGGCCCCTGGTAAGAAGTCTTGCAGAGACTTATTCTTTATGCTTGAAAGGCTGAACCATCTAGTGATAACAAAATTATTATTACTGGCAGAAAAAATGATTTAACATTAATGTTTTAAAACCATTGACCTGGTTAATTCTACATAATCAAGCCAGTTAATTCACTGATTTGTTGTTGTGTAAGTAGAGTATGAATTATTAAAAGTATTTGTAGACCTTTACTCATGTATTATTTGGTAAAGTCACAGAGAGTATAAAAATAGTTATGCTAATAAATTAATCAGTTATGTTAATAAGATTCAAATGTGTGTACATAACCTTTAAAGGTAAAGTTTAGTTCTTTCTGTATGTTGCATATATGGCTTCTAAAATATTAGCCTATGGATTTATTTTAAACAAATCGATCATGAAAATGCTAGTACCTTTTTTATTGTGAGATAAAAATAATAAAGGCATATAATGCTGAAAAGTTTTTAAAACTTGATTTATAACTGTACTTTTAAAGTTCTTTTCTGTTCTTTTAAAAGTGAAACATCAATAACATAGCCATTTTTACATTTAAGATCCACGTAGGCTTTTTGCCTCTTACTTTCCGGTGGAAAGTCAAAGGTGGTCTCAGGGCGACCCACACTTCCTGCTGGTGCTCTTGAGCCAATGGCAATTATTTTCTTTCTAGGTTAATAGGGCACCAGCCTCTCAGCATATATTTTGACAGCTGAAACGTTGCCATTTAAAGGTTAGAATCTCTTTTTTGAGAGGAAAACAGAGAAGCACTTCCATCTTATAAGACATTTTCTAACTTTCCAAAATATGTGAGAATATCATTAAATCATAACCCCTTCAATTTAAGGTATCACCATTCATTTGTTTCATTTCATGACAAACCATTAATCTGTGTGCATTGTCAAAAGCTGAATAAGAAAAATGATCAAAAAATAAGAACAGAAAACTTAGAGAAGAAACTCAAAACACTAACCACCATATGATAAGGTCCTCAATATTCAGGGAAAAAAATGGAAAGAAATTCAATACTGAGATATTATTTTACCCTTGTTGAAATGGCAAAAATTCAAAAGCTGAATGGCACTAAGTACTTTTAAGGATGTGGATATATATTAAGGGGGAGCCTCTAGAATTCAGTAACAATGGACATGTTAATTAGCTTGATTGTGGTAATCATTACACAAGGTATACTTATATCAAAACATCACATTGGACACCTTAAATATATACAATTTTTAATTTGTCAATCATACCTCATTAAAGCTGGACAAAAAAGCATAATGTGCCTTGAACTGAGTAGTATGACTAACTTAACTCTTGCTTAATTGATATCTAGGAAAAAATGCAGAAGAAAAAAATATGGTTGATTAGGAGATACAGATTTATAAATAATACATTAGAGAACATACAAGATCCCACTGCCAAGAGAAAATTAAAGAAATAATATTATTTGTTAATAACAATTTCTTTCTAACATGATGTATTTTCAGGCATCTCTATGCAGATCTCTATCCCTATCCCTATCTGTTACTATCTAGCTGTATCTATAGTTATACTTATTATAACTTTATACAGACTACTTATATGTATATGATAGTGTTCTCCCATGTTGCAATAGACTTAGTATAATTATCTCTTTTTTTTTTTTTGCTGAGGAAGATTAGCCCTGAGCTCACATCTGTTGCCAATCCTCCTCTTTTTTTTTTTTTACTTGAGGAAGATTAGCCCTGAGCTAACTAACATCTGTGCCAATCCTCCTCCACTTTATATGTGAGTTGCCGCCACAGCATGGTCACTGGTGAGTGGTGTAGGTCCACACCTGGGATCTGAACCTATGGACCTAGGCCTCTGAAGAGGAACACACTGAACTTAACCACTATGCCGCTGGGTTGGCCCCTAATTTTGATAACAGGTTGTTCTGGAGATATCTGGGAGAGTAGGCAATCAACAATCTTGGTGGTCCCAGTGAAATCCAATAGAGACACCATTGCCACCATTCAGAAACAGTTTAATCCCCTGAGGAGGGTTGACCTGAGCATGAGCATCTGCCCAATCGCAGTGTTGAAGCAAATTTCACATTAGATATGAGCTTGAATTTCATTTCATGATTCTTTCAAAGGCTGAGTTTATTTTGTCCCCTACAAATTATAAACTCCTTTTAGGAATTCTTCAATCGTCTGATTCGAGTTGAAAATGTATATCCTTCATGAAAACCTACTTTATTACTGACATTATTGCTGTGACCATTCCACAGGACAGGATGGACCCTCACCCAAAATTTGCTTCAGATATTGAACCCAAATATGCCCCCCACACACCAAGACAGCATGAAAGATTTATTTCTTACATAATAGGGCTTTCTAGGGAGAACAGGGCAGACCTCCCAAGCTGATCCAAAGATGGCTTGAGAGGGCAGGGAAAGGAGATTGACTTGAGGTTTTTTATTGTGATTAGGGGATGGGCCTGGGTTCTGACTGTGGTCAGGGGCTTGCATGGTTTAAATCTCCCACTGGTGTCAAAGGTGGGAGCACACAAGGAGAGCAAAGATAGAGGGGTGAGGTTTAGAAGCTGTCAACAGTCCAATGTCAAAAACTGGAGTCAAAATCCTTACTACAAATACTGTTTGTTTCTCTTTCTGTACTTTTCAGTTTTTAATGTAAGTCTCTAAGATGAAGTTCCTAAATAAATGGATAGGTGAAGTGTCTGATAAAACCTCTCTTAAGCCAGCAAGGGGTTCTTGTTACACCAATGTCTTTATAGGACAAACTTTGCCTTGGGATACCTATTGAAACCTCCTGAGAGGAGTCAGAACCAGAGGAATTGTAATCTTCCAATTCCACGGCCCCACGACTGATACAGAACCTCCGCACCAGCAGGAACCTCCATGTGGGGCTCATTCCTAAAGGCTCTTGACCCAAGGAACAACAAGGAAAAACCATTTTGAAACTCATTTTCTATTTACATTAAATGGCTTTCCTTTCCACCCCAGGAAACCAACTCAGGTTATAAGGGTTCACCTACTTCTAGACTACTATCCAGGTTTTTTTGAAAAGTTTATTCTAGAGCTCCAGGACAGAATAATAAATCATTGGGCTAGTTTATACTGAACAGCTTCATTGTCAAAAAAAGCCTGTCTTATTTACAAGAAACCCAAGCTTTGAGAACTTGATGAACTTTCCAGTGCTGGTGCTACATGTTGATGATGATTTTCCTGAAAGAGAAAACCCAATAAGAAAAAATTCTTGAGATATGAACACCTTTGTAAAGAATCTATAGCCAACATTATGGTCTGGGGTCAATGACTTTTGGAAGCTAAAGAGTATTATCACCCAACAAACTTTCCCTGCTCTGCTTTTACCTAAAGCTTTGTGGAACTTGAGAGCATAGCATATGCTACCTTTATGTTTTGCTACTATCTTTCTTATTTGTTTAGGACTGTTTTTATAAAATGTATTTGCATTTAGTTTTTCACTTTGGTCTTTCCATTTATTTAAGTATTATTGGTGCCTGCTCTGAACTTCTCACTAGACTGGTACATTTGACCTGAGAAAGGCCACAACTTTTCTTAACTCCTTCACCAATAAGACCCTCCCATGTGTTTACTTCTGACTTGTCTGCATGAATTGCCCCCAGGATCCTCAACTAAATTCTGCCACTCAAGCATGAAAAAAAGATAATAAAGTGGTCAGGAAAATGCACGTAACTCAAGTGTGAGCCTTCTGAGCTGACCAATGTAGCCCAAATTCTAGCTGCTTTTTCTTTATCTCTTTCTATCAATTAACTCATGGCAGGGAGAATTTATTATTTTGTCCTACAACTGAAAAATTTAGTTAAAAAATACTCCCCCAAATCCGATGCTCCAAAGTTCAACTCTCTAACA
The DNA here is from genome assembly GCA_031878705.1 of Tapirus indicus. Classification (NCBI taxonomy): domain Eukaryota; kingdom Metazoa; phylum Chordata; class Mammalia; order Perissodactyla; family Tapiridae; genus Tapirus; species Tapirus indicus. The sequence goes on along the minus strand of CM062939.1, from coordinate 22,169,898 downwards.
TTTAGGTTTTTTCATTCTGCCACTTATTGATGTGCTACTCTGGCCTGATCTAAATATCTTAGCCAGTCTTTTTCAGGTGACCTTTAAGGAGTGGATCTGTGTATGCTGGAAAATAATGGCAGAAAATATTTTTCTTTGCCCCTATTCAAGCTTCAAAGAAAATTAATTATAATAAAGAGAGAAAAATGCCTGACTTTGTAGAAATGAAGTGTTCCATTGGAAGAAGCCTACAGGATGTAATTTATCCTGGTAGGAATTCTTGACTGAGTCTGTGAATTGTACAGGCATACAGAAAAATGAGCTTGGGACTTATAATGTCTCAAAAGACAGAAATCTAGGTTTCCCTTTATTCTTTTGGAATGTGGATATGAGATGTTTGTAACAAGCAAAGGATATTTGTTTTTTACAAATTTATTTGTAAAACATGTAGAGTTACATGTAATATTTTGAAATTAAAACATAATTAATTATTTATACCATCCTTATAAAAATTAAATAAATGTCAAAACCAAAAACACATGAGAACTTTCCTCAGTCATATTTGTTTGTTCGAGATAATCTAGTTCTGAAAGAGATTACTTCTTTAGTCCTTCTTTTCACCGGGAATGGAAAATTTCTTGGGTCTGCAGTTGGAGAAAGTAAACCAGTAAATTGTGGCTGGACACATGAGTTAAACAGGCAACACATCTCCTGAATATTGTCACATGCTTATGGGTCTAAAGTCATCTGGGTCAGACACCTGTTTTTTTCATGTACTGATAGTATAACTTGAATCTCTCTGTTTATTTGCCTAAATAAATTACCATCAAATTGCCAAAGATAATTTGAAATTACCATTGCAACTTCAGGGAACTTTTGATATGAACAATATTGTTCATTTGAGTGGAAAAGAGGGGAAAATATTACAAATATCCAACGATGCCAGTATACTTCATTTCTTTGATTGATTTGAGAAAGCTTCTAAAAGAAGTCCCTTGGCCAAGTCTAATAAAAATGTAAAAACTTTACATCTATCTCTTTATTAAATTACTCCAGATTACAACTTGAAACAAATGGGCTTTATCCTTTGGTTACTTGTCATCTGTCCTATACTATTCCATTTACTTCTGCCCCATTTTATCCAAGACGATACATAGAAGCTCTTAAATAAGACACAAATATAAATATATTCAACTCTTAAAGGTTTTTTTGACAACAGATACCTTAAACAAAGTCAAAGGAGCAAAAGACATTGGAAAAATATCTGTGCATTGTAAATGACAAGGTTTGGTCATATGGGTACCATTTAAGGAGAGCTCCTCATTCAATAAGGAAAAGAAAAATTGTTGTTTATTGCTGGGTGGCGAATTATCCCAAAGCTTAGTGGCTTAAAAAAACATTTAGTTTCTCAGGGGTTCTGTGGCTCAGAAATTCAGGAGCACCTCAGCAGTGTGTTTTGGCTCAGGGTCTCTCATTTGATTGCAGGCGAGATGTTGGTAGGAGCTAGAGTCTGCATCCAAGATGGCGCACTCACACGGCTGCTGGCAGGACGACTCAGAATCTCACTGGCTATTAGTGGGTGCCTCAGTTACTTCCTAATTGAGCCTATCCATAGGCTGTTGACTGTCCTCAGGCCATGACAACTAACTTCCCCAGAGTGAGCAATCTCAGATAGAGGAAGCCCCAGTACTTTCTGTGATCTAGATTCTGCAGTCACATATCATCTTTTCCACATTACTGTATTTGTCTGAAGTCAGTCACTTAGTTCAGTCAGAATTAGGCTCTGCCTTTTGATGCTAGGAGCATCAAGGAAATTGTGGGTATATTTTAAAACTGCTATAATTATTAATTCATAGTCCTGGCAGGGCAAGTATTGATATACTCACGGTAGGTATACACACATATATATATATATATTTATTATTATTATTATTATTATTTTTTTTTTTGCTGAGGAAGATTCACCCTGAGTTAACATCTGTTGCCAATCTTCATCTACTTTGTATGTGGGATGCTGCCACAGCATGGCCACAGATGAGTGGTGTAGGTCCGTGCCTGGGATCCAAACTCAGGCTGCCAAAGTGGAGTGTGCTGAACTTAACCAACAGGCCACGGGGCAGGCCCCAACCCCCAGGGTATATTTTGATACTCTGACATGTTAATGTAGGAGAAAGAGAAGAACATAACCTAGAAGCTCTCTTCCAACCCATTCCCATTGGTTTTGGTCCTCCTCCTCCTTCGTCTTTTAATCCCTTGGCTCTTCTCCGAGCTTTCTCAGTCCATAGAGGTTTCTAATGATATTTACTCCAGTTTTATATACATATAATTCCTTCTCTCTTTGGGAGCATCTCTAAGTATGGGTTCAGCAATGGCTGCCAGAAATCCATGTTTATTAGCTATCTTTGGAATCACACTTATTTCTCTATTATAAATACACAAAGAGTGATACAACACAAAATATTCTTCTTTGTATTATAAATATTTATTTATAGAATTTATGTTCCCTTTTAACTCCCAAACTTTGGTTCTACGAGACATTCTTTAATAGAGTAGTTACTCAGTCAATATTTCTTTGACTAGTAATAATATTTCCTTAAAACAAACAGTAGATGTTCCATCAGTATTTCTTGAATAATAGTAATATTTCTCCAATGACCAACTTACCGTTTTCTAACCAAGTCTTCATAAATTATTTCCAAAACATTGAATAATTTAGATCACCTAGTATCCCCCAAAGCCAAAACCTGGAACTTTTGCTGAAACCTTAAAGCTATAAAGGACATTAATAACAAATAGATGAGTCTAGAAATATCAGGTGGTTGTGATATGTTTGAAGACTATATTAATGGCTGTTCAACATTGTTCCCTTTTTTGCACTGTGAATATCTTAGCTGAAAAGAGTCAATGTTAGTGATAATACTTGAAATATCATATGTATCTTACTTTTCATTGTTTAAAGATGTCTCTCAGTAATGGGTGTTTCCAGATCACTTGTTTTACATCTTAGTCTCTGCCATGACTAATTTCAGCATATTCAATCTCCAGCACAGCATTTCTCCAGCTTATACAGTTGGAAGAAAATTAAAATGGAATTTTATGGGTTCATTTTGTGTTTAAAACAGATTTGAATACTCAGTAGGAAACATATTTAGTATTTTATTTCTCATATCTCACATCCTCCAGGTTTTTGATATCACATCCAAATGTGACACCACTCTGTAACCCAATTGTCATATTTTTTGTAGTCAAGTTCATGAACTGAGTATTAGCAAAGCATTTCCTTTCTAGTATACACTCAAGAAATCTTCAAGAGGTATTCCAAAAGTCTGCTTGGCGATAATATTTTATTGTCATTTTTTAATGCCAAGTTCATGCACATATTTTACTACATTGCTAAATTATATATTCCAGTTCAGTCAGAGGTTCAAACATTATATATTCCAGAATGTGATTCACACTGTGTTGCAAACAGCATTACGCCTAGCGCAGCTGTCATAATGGAAGTGTTATAAAGTGTTGTACAGATATAAAATGTAAACTTAAACTCTGCAAAATTCATAGAAATTAAGGACGAGCAAGAAGAAAGTTAATATTAAAAGTTTTGCTATGAGATAGTCTTTCTACATGTATATTAGATATACTAACATATTTATAGAGATTCTATATACATTCATCTGCCTATTTCATGCTTCATTTATTCATTTACTGAATGTCAACCATAGACTAGATACTCTTAAATTCTGAGCATAACAGCAGTGAATAAAACAGTCAAATTCCTCCCCACATGCTGCTTATATGCTAGTCATTGGAGGCAGACTTTAAATAAATACACATGTACATATATAGCATGTCAAATACTGATATTCTCTATAAATGATAGTAAAACTGAGCAAGAATGATAGGGATTTCTGGAGATGGAATGGAGAGACTATCTTATTTTGTATGTGATAGTCAGAGAAGTTCTCTGATAGGAGGACATTCTTGAGCAGAGACCAGTAGAACTAAGGATATAAGCTAAGCAGACATCTGTAGAATTTTCTAGGTAGAAGTCACAGCAGGTGCTCCCTGAGGTGGGAGCAGGTATAGTGTCCTCGAGGACCAGGGTGGACGCTAGTGTGACTGGGGCAGACTGAGCAAAGGGCAGACAGTAAGAGATGCACATGGAGAACATTTTGTCAGTATTATTAAGGACTTTGTGGACCATTTTAAGGTCATTTAACTTTTTTACAGATTTATATTGTAGAAAAGTTTCAGGTTTACAGAACGATTGAGAAGATAATAGAGTTGTCATATACCCATCCCTCAGTTTCCACTCTTATTAATATCTTAATTAATATGTTTATATACTTATTGAACAGATAGATATTGATACATTATTCTTGACTAAAGTCCATAGTTTATTTAGATGTCCTTAGCTTTTAGGTTTTACCTAATGTCCTTTTTGCTTGTTTATTTCAGGATTCCCTCCAGGACACCGTATTACGTTTAGTTGCTGTGTTCCCTTAGGCTCCTGTTGGCTATGTTATAGTCATATGACACAGACAATTTCTTAGACTTTTTTCTTTTTTTTTTCCAGCTTTATTGAGATATAATTGATGTATAACATTGTGCAAGTTTAAGGTGTACAATATGATGATTTGATACACATACATGTTGCAAAAGGATTACCATAATAAGGTTAGTTCGCACATCCTTCACCTCACATAATTACCATTTTTTTGGTGTGGTGATGGTGGCGAGAAAATTTAAGATTAAGCAACTTTCAAGTATATAATACAGTATTCTTAACTATAGTCACCATGATGTACATTAGATCCCTTCAACTTATTCATCTTGTAACAGAAAGTTTGTACCCTTTGACCAACATCTCTTCAGACATCTCTCAGACATTTTTGATGGTGTTGAGAGTTTTGAGGACTCTTGATCAGGTATTTTGTAACATGACCCTCTATTGGAATGTGTCTGATTTTTTTCTCATGATTAGACTATGTGTTTGGGGGAGGAAGACCACAGGGGTAAAGTGTCATTTTCATCACATCATTAAAGGAAACATACTATCAACATGATTAATGACTGTAGATGTTGACCTTGATCACCTGGTTGAGGTAATGTTACTCTTATCTCCTTCCTCTTTCCATACTGTACTCTGGAAGCAAATCACTGTGTGCCTCTCAGACTTAAGAAGTGGAGACTTACGTTCCCCCTCCATGATGACAGAGAATCTACATAAATCACTTGGAATTCATCTGCATGGGAAGTTTGTCTCTTCCCTCTTATTTATGGAATCATTTATTTATGTCAGTATGGACTCCTGATATGTATTCTATACTTTGGACTACAATCCAATACTACCCGAATATTTTCTTGCTCATGTTGTTTCAGTATTGACACTTTGGAGCTCTTTCAGTTGGCTCTTGTGCCCCTCCATCTGCCTCCATCAGAGCTGGTAGTTTTTGAAGTACTTTTGAGAACTTCTTTACTTTCTGTCGCTACAAGGTGCTCCAGGTTCATCTTGTACATTTCTAGACCCAGTCCTAGAATCAGCCATTTACCCAAAGAGCTCTGGTTCCTTTTATTGGAAATTAGTATTAGAAAACAAGATCTGGATATGAATCGTGCAAGTTCTATGAAAGTGTAATTTTTTAGGCCCTCTCTGCAAATACAGCAAAGGAATATATGTGTATATACTAACTCATATATATTTATGTAAAAATAAGTATATATAACAACCTATATCTATGCTAAGCTAATTGTCTTATTGATGTCTCTTACTGATGTCTCCAATTCTAGTCCATTACCACAGAAATCATTCTAGCTCTCCGCTCTTGCTTTTATGTAAATTCTTACTCCAACAGAGAGAAACCTGGCTCTTACCATTTGCTATGCTTTTACTTAATTTTTCAATTCCAGTAGACACGTATGGAAGTATCAGAATTGTTAACCGGTACTCCCATGGAAAGAACTTTATCAGGTAGAGTAAGTACAGTGCTTTGTGAAGTTCCTCTTGCCTTTAGTCTTACATATGCCCCTCATTTGCAAAGTTACTTAGTTCAGCACCTTCCCTTACCCCACCCCCACCCCTCTCACTGAAGTTGTTTCATATATTTGTAAATACAGTGACATTCTCCTGTCACAGTCCGCATTGCTTCCCAGAATCCCCCAACCTCTTAAATGATTTTTTTTTTACTTGCATACGTTAGGGTTCATTCTGTGCTATAAGATCTATGGGTTTTAACAAATACAACGCCATGTTTCCAACATTACAAATTATACACAATTGTTTCACTCTCCTAAAAATCTCCTGTTCTTTCCTATGCATTTCTGTCCCCCTCTCCCAAGCAATCATTGATATTTTTACTATCTCTATAGTTTTGCCTTTTCCAGAGTATCATATGAGTGGAATCATACAATATGTAGCCTTTTCTGACTGGCATCTTTCACTTATCAATATGTATTTTAGGTTTCTCCATTTTTTGTGTGTGTGTGGCTTGACAGCTCATTTCCTTTTATTGCAGGATAATCTTCCATTGTATGGATTTATCACTGTTTATTTATCCATTCGTATATTGAAAGATATTTTGGTTGCTTCCAGTTTGGGGCAATTATGAACAAAGCTGCTAAATATTTTCTTGCAGGTTTCTGTGTGGACATATGTTTTAAAATCAATTGGATACATACCCAGGAGCAGGATTGATATGACTATGCTTATCTTTCTGACAAACTGCCAAAATGTCTTCCAAACTGGCTGAACCACTTTGCATTTCCATTAACAATGAATAAAAGTTCCTGTTGCTTCCCTACCTCATTAGCATTTGGCATTGACAGTTTTTATGGATTTTAGCCATTTAAAAATGTCTATTGGTATCTCATTAATGTTTTAACTTGTGATTCCTTAATGACAAATTATGTTTAGTATCTTTTTGTATGCTTATTTGCCACCGATATATCTTTTGGTGTGGCATTTGTTCAGATCTTTTGTCCATTTTTAATTGGGTTGATTGTTTTCTGATTGTTGACTTTTAAATGCTCTTTGCATATTTAGGATACAATCTTTTATCAGATAGGAGTTATGCAAATATTTTCTATAAGTCTGCAGCTTCTCTTTTGATTCTCTTAACTTCATCTTTCACAAAGCAGAAGTTTTTTGCTGTTAATATAGTTCAATTTATTAATGTTTTTCATGATCCATGCTTTTGGTGTTGTATTTAAAAGCACATTGCCAAACACAAGGTCACGTGGATTGTCTCCTATGTTTTCTTCTAGTAGTTTCATAATACCATTTTTTTCTACTTAGGTGTGTGATCCATTTGAGTTACTTTTTGAGCAACGTGTAAAATTTGTGCCTAGCTTCATTTATTTTTCATATGGACCACCAACTTTTCTAGCTTCGTTTCTTGTAAAGACTATCCTTTCTCCATTGAATTGTCTTTGTCCCTTTTTCAATGATTAGTTGACTATATTTTTGTGGGTCTATTTCTACAGTGTTCTGCACTGCACTGTCATAAATGGTATTTTTAAATGTCAAACTCCAATTATTTATTGCTAAAATAAAATAATACAAATGAGTTTTGCATAGTGACCTTTTATCCTGTGACCTTGCTAAATGTATTTATTAGTTCTAGGATTTTTGGGGGTAGACTTTTTTTAGGATTTTCGACATATACAGGTGTATTGTTTGATAGAAACAGTTTCATTTCCTTCTTTCCAATCTGCATTGCTTTTATTTTACTTGCCTTATTGCACTGGCTAAGTCTCCCAGTACAATGTTGAATAGAACTAGTAAGAGAGGACATCTTTGCCTTTTTATTGATATTAGGGGGATGACATTAAGTCTCTCACCATTAAGTATGATGTCATCAGTATTTTTTCCAAAGGTAGTCTTTATCAAGTTAAAAATGATCTCTTGTATTCCTAGTTTGTTGAGAGATTTTTATCACAAATGATGTTTTTCTGCATCTATTAACATCATATGATTTTAAAAACTAATATGTTTATATGGTGGAGCACATTAATAAATTTTTAAATGGTGAGCCAGCCTTGTGGTCCTGGGATGAACCCCATGTAGTTATGATATATTTTCATTTTTATATCACTGGCTTCCATTTGCTCATATTTTGTTGAGGATTTTCATGTCTTTGTGTACGAGAAATATGAGTTTGTAGTTTTCTTTTTTTTGTTATATTTTTACCTGGTTTTGATATTAGGGTAATGCTAACTTCAGAAAATGAGTTAGAGAGTGTTTTATTTTTTCTATTTTCTGGAATAAATCAGGTAGAATTGGTATAATTTTCTCCTTAATAGTTGGTAAAATACATAAGTGAAATCACCTAGACATGTGTTTCTCTTTTTTTTTTAATGTTTTTTTTAGCTACTAATTCAAATTCTCTACCGGGCTATTCAAGTTATCTATATCTTCTTGAGTGAGTTATTTAGATAGTTTATGTCTTTGAAGGAATTTGTCCATTTAATCTAAACTGTCAATTAATGGTTATGAGGTTGTTTGCAGTATCCCTTTTTACCATTATAATGTTTTGGGATCAGTTACATCCTTTCATTCAGTCCTGATGTCGGTAAATTACATCTCCTCTCTTTTTTTCTTTGTTAGCTTGACTGAAAGCTTAGTAATTTATTTGGCCTTTCAAAGGACCAGGTTTTGGTTTCCTGATTTTCTAAATAGTTTATTTTTCTGTTTTCAGTTTCATTTATTTCTACTCTGAGTATTTACAGTTTTATTTCCTTCTGTTTAACTTACGTTTGATTTGTTTCTCGCTCTCCAGTTTTTTTTAAATGAAAGCAGGGTTGATGCAACATTTGAAAATCAATCAATCAATCAAATCAATCACCATATTAAAAAAACTAAATAAGAAAAACCAAGATAGAATTTTGAAAAGTGGAATGACTCTAATATTTCAGAGAAAGCACATAATAATATAGATCTTATTCACTTTCACTTTTAAGATTCAACAAGAAATTCAAAAACATCAAGAATGTCAAAGTGTATATGTGTTTTTCTCCTAATGGGTGGGAACATCTATGTTTCAGAGTTTAAAGATTTTTGCTTTAAAATAGGATTCATAAATAGTACAAGAGACTTCCAAAAGTATGAGAGAATAAGTATGATGACAGATCCTCCTACTAACATAAATTTGATTTTCATTAATTTCAAAAATGGAAACGTTAGTGTATTACTGAGATCACTAAAGAGAAAAGATAATTCCCACAGATAAAATATGCTAATATGAATTTAAATTTCTAAATATATGCAAAAGTTATTAATAATAAAAATGAAAAATTCAGCTAATATATACATATAATACATATAAGGATAAAATTAACAAAATATGTTTAAAATTTTAATAAATTAATAATATTTTATTGAAAGCTATTCAACAGTTCTGAAGTAAATGGACAGATATATCATTTTTAATGAATGGAAGCCTCAATGAATAATCATACAGATGATTTTCATAAGTTCAATAGCATCATTACATTTCATTAAAAATCCCCATGTTTTGTGGAGATTTAAATGTGATTTAAAAATAACTATTAGAGGACAATGCCATGAATAGCCAATAGCTGAAATAGAAGGTCATGTGGCAGGATTTGGCCTACCAGATATCAAGAATTATTATAAACTTATTGTAATTAAGAAAGACATAAAATAAATAAATAGATATTCATGAAATTAGGAACCTTAATTTAGGAAGAAGATATTACATATACAATGAAAAGAATGTTGCCTGGGCAGTTTTTGTCTATATGGAAACAAAATTTAAATGGGATTTCTAACTCCTTACCGTACATTAAAAATATATTGTCTAGATGAATTAAAGACAACTGTGAAAAGCAAAATTTTAAAACTTTAAAGTTTACATAGAATGTCTTATAAAATCAAAGCAAGAAATGATTTCTTAAATAAAATGTTAAAAATATAACCATGAAGGATAGTTTTGAAAGATTCAGTTATATTTAAAACAAAGAACTTCTATTTTTAAAATAACTATATATAAAAAGTATATCTCCTTCAAATGGGGAGACAATATTTGGAACATATATAAAAGACAGATATTAAGATTGTCTATCTATTTATCATCTATCTATCTATGTGTCTATCTATGTATCTATCTATCTTTCTATTGATCTATCATCTATCTCTATCTAAAGAATTTCTAGAAATTATTAAGGGAAAAGTGTGAATCTCTGAGAAAAATAAATAAAATTTGTGGACCGTTATTTATAGAAGAGGAACATAAGTGGATCATAGTGCCTATCTTCTATGGTAGAAACTGACAATTGTGGCCCCATCTTGACAAAGAGATGTGACTGGAAGTAACATGTTCAAATTATAGATCATCTCCTTGAAATAGAGGCTCCTTATCTTTTTTTCCTTTCCTTCAAGCTGGAATTTAGATGTCATGCAGAAGATCTGCCTCTAACTATGGCTGGGAGAAAGCCCAATGAGATGATGGGGTCTCAGGATGGGTCAGCCAGGATCCATGGATGACCTGATGGAACAGAACAACCTTCCTTCCCTGGGCTAGCCATCTATAATGTGAAAGTTTTGGCAGAAAGAACCAATGCCTAGCTTGTTTGAACCACTGAATACCTTTGTCACAGCACCGTACTTCAATTAATCATCAGAACTGGAAGTGAACTAGAAGATTTGGGCACATATTAGCCTGCCATGACAAATCACTTTCAACGAAATAACAGGGGAGATAGACAAGATATCTACAAAACGTGCCAAAAAAAGTCCAAATATTGGGGTTTCTTTTCAACTCCTTCCTGCTTTAGCAAGGTAGTACACACCAGATTACCAAACTGGAGCAAAGAGGGAGAGCATACCACTCTACTAAAGAGGCTTTCTCTGATGGCAGCCACAATCTAAATTGACTGAGAAAACATTAATGTGGGGTCTTGCAGGGTTATAAAGCCAACTGCTTCTGTCCACTGAACAGCAGTTGATAAGATTATGGAGCCTACACATCAATGTGCTTGGATATAAAATGGTAGTCAACCCAGCTGCAGAGATCAGATTATGTATATTGTCTGTTCACTCATCCTATTATTTCAGATGGCCTTGAGGTAGCTGCCCTTAAAATGAGTACAGATGTCAGTTAATAAGAGAGTCATCCAGGCTTAAGAACTAGCCCAGGTAGATGTTTGATAGTATTGTAATTTCTTTCACGTGAAACAGAATGGAAGCAAATAAATCAGAAGGCTTGTGAGTTTTAAGGAAATTCTTTTGCCCAAAAAATTTAGCTTCAAAACCTGTGATCGATCAATTCTTCAGGCAAACCTAAGTCTGAAAACCTGTGCTAAGAGGGGATTTGCTGTTAAAACTCTGCCACATCAAGGAAGGCATACTCTCCACTGTTTATTTTAGATGTAGGCATAATGGACACAAGAGATTCTGTCAGAGTCAAGTTCTTTTAAAGAAGTTACTCCAACACTGAGAAAGGGAGCCTTCACAATATCTATCCAGTAGGTTTTATAAGTGACCAGTGACTTCACTATCTGTCCCTTCCTTCCTTTTCACAATTGAGTTGTTATTGCAGTTACCCTGTACTTGAAGGGAGGAAGGTGGTAGTTAGGTCTGAATATCTTTGTTGATTTATTGGTCACCAAATCATGGGGATTTATATCTAAACCTTTGGGTAAAACTGTACAGGACAGAGTTCAGCATGATAAAAGTGGAGTAAATTAGGTAGAGAGCAATAGGAAACAAGCCTATAATGAGGTTAAGGGTGTGTGATGCCAATCACATAAGGCCCCTCTCTCAGCTGATATTGAATGCCTGCATGCTTGGCATATCAGTTCTGAAAGGCTGGGAGAAATTAATCAATACTTGAAGAGTTGAAAGAGCCAAACTCTTCTATAAATGTTCGGCTGTTTGGAATCAATACCAATCTTGCTATGCCGGTTATGGCCACTTGAAGCTGAATAGAGGCAATTTCCACTTTCATAGCTGTTTTAACGCAGTAGATACTTTAAGTTCTAAATCTGTATATCATTGTTGTGTAGTGAGACGAAGATCAGATGACTGAGCTGGAGGACCAGGGCTCAAGTCTCAATTCTGTTACTTACCAATGCGTGAATGAATTTGGACAAATTAATGTTCTAAACTAAATTGCTTCGTCAAAATGGTTACATAATATAACAGTCGTCCTTCGGTATCCACGGAGGATTGGTTCCAGGACCCCCCTGCCCCGCAGATGCCAAAATTCACGGATGCTCAGGTCCCTTAGTTGGCCCTTGTATCTGAGGGTTCCACATCCGTGGATACAGATGGCCGACTGGACTGCCTATCCCTTTGCATTTGTTGTAAGGATCAATCCATCTAAAATCCTTCCCAGATCTTTGTTATGAAAAACATTAGTTGCTAAAGATCCCCTTTGGAAAAGGGCGAAGCATTGCATGTACCTGGTTTCACTTGGCAATTTGTAGTGGATATTTGCCCCAAAACAGGCTTTGAAAATTCCTACCAAATGTAAGCATGTTTGAAATCACTAGTTTTTTTGAAAAATTGAAAAACCCATGAGCCCTTAATGGATATTTGTTGAATTCATGAATAAATAAATGCTTCATTTTCGTGGCTCTCATTAAAACCTCTGTTGACTGCTGATTCATAATTACCATCCGAAAATCTGTACATAAAGTTGAGTTTATTACTTGCCACAAAGGGACACCACCACTCTGACACTCTTAGTAGCCTGGGGGGCGGGTGGAAGCAATTACTACTCAAACACACACGTAAGTGTCACTGAACCATAGTGTGGTAATCAACTGTAATGTCTCAGCTTTCCTTTGCTCTCATCCTGCATATAAATATACTTTGTGTTATGAAACACTTGAAAAATTCAATGGCCTAATTCTTGACTTTCTATTATGCTAACTCTTACAACTCTCCATTCGAGGGAATATATGTGTGGAAAAAATCTTGATCCTAACTGTGCACCTTAACACAGTCAATTCATATTATTTTTTCTATTGTTTTCTTATTTTTCTAAATCTATTATAATTTTTGACCATTCTCTAAAATAAAAAAAGTAAAGCTTTAGCATAAAATTGGAAGATTATATTTTGTATCAAATTTACTATAGAACTCAGAGTAAGTTTGGTACTTTACCTATCAATTTCCCCAAGGTCTGATTATTTTATTTTCTGGAAAAAAGTGTAAGTTTGATATTCCTGCCACTGACTGAAGAAACTAATAATAATTTTGTATTTTGCAGCATCACGAAGTCTGTCACCCATTCAATCTTATATTTCTAGAGGTAGTGGGTTTAGCTACTCAAGTGAACGCTTCAGACTCTGATAACTTGTCCACCCTACACCTAGTTTCCCAAGAATAGCGTTCTGAGCCACCACATCAGTCACCCCTCAACATGATTTCTTCACTCTCCGTGTCCAATTTACTTTACAAGTTCATGAGTAAAAGGCCTTTTATCTCACCTGTTTCAGAAAAAGCTTCTAGAACAGCTATCAAAAATTTTAATGCATTTGTTACTTTCCATTAAGTCACTCTATATCCACATGAACCGTGTTGAAATGGTTGACTGCTTCTCTTACTGTTGAAAACTGAAATGTCAAGGTCAAGGTAAGCTCTACTTAGGCCAAGGTGTATTGGCACTTGTTGTCACTCTCCAGCATGTTTCTCTCCAGGAGGTTGGCCGGGTATTACTGGAGAATTCTCTTCATATAGCTTCACAGAAATGGAGCTTTATCATTAGTGAGGATACACTGAATGCATAGCACAAAATCGATACCTGGGCTTAAAGTATCTCAATGACTGTGACTGCTACATGCCTTGGATTTTGTGCACTTACATCAAGATTTGAGTGTTTCCTTTGTCTTTTTAGAGGAGTTCTTATTTTATGTTTCTCTCAAGCAAAATAGTGGTGAAAAATTGCAACTCTTTCCCACTGCAGGTAAATGAGTATTCTAAGATTGAAAAAATATCACATTTCACTATTTAGAGATAAATTACTCCAAGCCACCTGTAACACTTTTAAACAGAATTTTGGTCCCATCTCTTGAAAAGGTCCTGTATGCTTTAATATTTACAACTGATATTATAAAAAAATCACATCACAGCGTGGAATTACCAGGGTTACTAAATGAGCTGACAATTTATTGATCATCAGCTAGTCAATGGTAGTATTTATTATAGAAAAAAATAATAATAAACACAAACCACTAAATATTATTTGACACTTTAATATTCTTATTTGAAAAATATCTTAAATTTATTTTCATACACTGGGGTTTCAAGGCACATAAGTTCAAGATGGAAAACATCTGACATTTTAAAAATCCTGTGATACATCAAAATATAATAACATAAATGAATGGTTATAACACTATACATAGTATATCAAGAAGTTAGAGAATATAACAAATAAAATAGAAATTAAGTCTAAAATATAACAGAAATAAGATTATTGTTTTAAGATTTCTTAAATAAAATATAAAGTGTTGAAATATACCTTAAATCAAATGTAAAGCATCAAGATAAGGTCATGAGATTCCTGAAATGAAAAATAAATTGAATCTGTAATTAAGGTGGCATAACTTGTTCTAGCATACAGAATCATCAGTGAAAGAGTTTAAAATAGTTATTTATCAGATTGCTAAAGCCAAAGCAAAATGAAGCATTTCACAGGCACTCAGGAAGAAAAGCCATAGAAATGAGAGAAAAAATAATCTACACACACAAATGAGCAAATAGGCTGGCCATTAAACTTACAATGCCAGATTTAGAGGAAAATTGAAGTTTTGAGGCAAAACAGTGTGACCGTGGAATCCTCTTTGAAGGTAAATTGCCTCTGAGTAGAAAGTCAAAGAAAGGATTTTATAAAAACCATCTGGGATCTGGATGTATTTTACCTATGAACTCCTCTCCACTTCCCTTCCAAGTTGTGTACACACACAGAGAGACACACAGACACACACACACTCATTAAAAAAAAAAAAATCCCAGCACAGAAGGAATGTTTCAAAATAAAGAACAAGGAAATTGGGAAGTTCCTACAGGATAAGATCTGTGTTTACTTATTATGCGCTGTAAAATAGAAATATTGTTTATGTCTTGTATGTGGTTTAAAAAGGATGATATTTTAAACCATTTTACCATAATATCTTCTACTAGATTATCTTTAATTCCTGAAGAATAAATTTACTTTTCTTTAGTGCCCAGAATAAATGGCCCAGCTCCCATCCCACACACCATGACATATCTACATCATTACTATCCTCAAGATACCCAAAATTAGCTGCTGGAGGGAAAGATAATACAACAAATTATTATATCAAGGAATTCTCAGAGCCATGATTTTTCCAAATACGAGGAGAAGAAGTTCTTATCAGAGAAAAACATTAATGTAGTCAACACTTTTCCTGGCACATGGGAAAGGGGCAAAATTTCAAGTTTGGCTAGGGAACAGAGATCATCTTTCAAACTTGCGTTAACACAGGAGGACCAAAAGAAATCCTTGAGGCTCCTTGGAGGCCTAGTTTTATTTGCCGGGAAAGGAGTCCAGGTAGGGATTGGAAAGCAATTCAAGTTACATAATTTTTTCCATTGATGCCCTCCTTATTTATCTTTTCCTGTGTTTTAGTAGGAGAATCGGTGCCTGTAGGTGTCAATTCAAATTCTGACCAAATACACAGGAGAACCTAAAATAAGTGCTCAGTAAATTACTTGGAATTAATTAATATTATAAATGAATATCCCATTGTATGCCATATTTACATAAGAAAAGACATTTTAGAAACTGTTTTGTTTCTTTAATCTGAATCATCCTATCCAAATGCACACTTCAGATACTGAAGAATATTATCCATTTTACATAAATGCAATTAAATTATTTAATCCTATTGAAATAAGATACAAACCTAGGAAAAAGGCAAATGAGACTTGATCATCAAAACATATCAAGCTTAACTCAAAGGGGATTGTATATAGTCTCCACATATATGGAGAGATTTATTATAGGAATGGCTCACGCAGTTACGGAGGCTGAGAAGTCCCACAGTCTGCTGTCTGCAAGCTGGAGAACCAGGAAAGCTGGTGTTATAATTCAGTCTGAGTCCAAAGGCTTGAGAACCAGGGGAACTGATGTTATAACTCTCAGTCCAAAGCCAAAGGTCTAAGGGGGTTGTGGGCGTGGTGCTGATCGATCGTGTAAGTCTCAGAATCCATAGGTCCAAGAACCAAGAGCTCTGATGTCCAAGGGCAGGAGAAGAAGGACATTCCAGCTCAAGAAGAGAGAGAGAGAGAGAATTGGCCCTTCCATCACCTTTTTTTTCTTCTGGTTGAAGAATATTCACTCTGAGCTAACATCTGTGCTAATCTTCCTCTAGTTTGTACGTGGGATACCACCACAGCATGGCTGATGAGTGGTGTAGGTCTGAGCCCGGAATCTGAACCTGCGAACCCAGACCACTGAAGTGGAGTGTGCCAAACATAACCACTACGCCACAGGGCCAGCTCCATCCACCTTGTTGTTCAATTCGGCCCTTGATGGAGTGAATGATGCTCACCCACATTGGTGAAGGTGGATCTTCCCTCTCAATCTACTGAATCAAATGCTAATGTTTTCCAGAAACAACCTCACAGACACACCCAGAAATAATGCTTAATGCTCAGCTATCGGGGCATCCCTCAGCCCAGTCAAGTTGACACATAAAATTAACCATCACAGGGGTTTATTCGTTGTGGAAATAATTAGGAAATTCTAGGGGAAAAAATGAGAGGTTGTACTCTAGTATCATGTTACTCAAATAGCAAATGACTATACATATTAAAAATAACTATTGATCATGGCATTAAGGTAATATTTTTTTTAAACTTTTTTCTTCAGGTTAAAGAAGGGCAGAATTTTTCATGCTAAAGGTAATTATATCTAGATAAATTTACACCAAAAGCAGTGTTTTAATATTGTATCTTCAGTAAGCTGAAAAGCTTGTTAAGATAGTTTGTAGATAAATTGTAAGTCTGGTCACTAGTACATTTTGATTCACATATGCTTTTTTGTTTATTTTGTTAAGAATGTTCTTAAAACTTTCCCATCCACTTAGACTCACTTTCCTTTGACTGAGTTTGAACAAGGGCAGTGGGTCTACTCAAAGGACACTGCATTTTTCTTCACAAACATATCCAGTATAAATATATTCCCTATATTTCAAATTCAAAGTAGCCACAAAATATTTGTGTTAAACCATGATAAACTGTTAAACAGTTATTTTTTTTAACACCCTATAGCAGGTCTATTTGATTTGTTCTCAAAATATTCACTCTTTTAGGTTTGTTTAACCACAGGTTTAGGAATTAGAGTCTTTCTATGAAAGTATCTGTGTTTAATTTCTTCATGGAATATATGGAGAAACCAGGTAAAATGATGAGTCCAAATCCAAATCTTGGCCAATGCCAGGTGCCAGGTTTCCTGCTATTCCGAATCATGCTCTGTCAAATCCTTCTTCCTTCCTTGCTTTGGATTCCAAAATCAAGGAAATAGAATCCTCCGAGAGTTGTAAGATAACTGCCGCTCCTCACAAACACATGTCCCAAACAGGAAAAGAGGCACGTGCGTGAATGTGTTTCTCCTCTCGTGGTTCTCTTTTCTTAACGAAAAGCATTTATTACTCCCTGAAGCACACAAGCATTCCTGACCTTAATTCCCATTGGCTAGAATATGCTTAACTGATATCTTAGTTGCAAGAGAGGCTTGGAAACTTACTGATATGACAAATGGGATGAAAGTGTCATGACTGGCTTAAAAAATCATGATTCGGGGCTAGCTCTGGTGGCCTAGTGGTTAAGTTCTGTGTACTCCACTTCCATGGCCCAGGGTCGGTTCCTGGGCGTGGACCTACACCACTTGTGGCTTTGCTGTGGCAGCAACCTACATACAAAATAGAAGATTGGCAGTGGATGTTAGCTCAGGGCGAATCTTCCTCAGCAAAAAGAGGAAGGTTGGCAACAGATGTTAGCTAATCTTCCTCACCAAAAAAAAAAACAAGATTCATACCTGGGTCTTTGCACTGAGCAAAGTCAGAGTTCTGACAGCAAAGAGGGAAGGAGAAATAACAGCAAAGAACATCTCCTATACACACTTATTTGTCTTCAAATGCCAGCACTAAGTACTAAATCCATTTGTACAAGATTTGCTTACTTGGTGAAGGACTGAAGAACAATTTATTGCTGTATCTGGGTAAACCATAGGTTCAAATTACATCCAAAACTGTTTTCAATATGACCTGAATAATGTTTAAAATGTTGCTAGTATTATGTTGCTAAATATAATTCACACTAAGTTAGGGAGACTAAGACTAGTGGAAAATCTGTTGAATGAAAGCAATTTCAATTTTTGAGGACAGATCCATGATTTCTGGGACTGCTATTTTCAAGCCCTCACCTTTTGCAGAATGATGTATATATTGCAGAGCAAATTTGATGAACGAATCCTTTAGTTATATCCAATTAAATTACAAACACATACATAGCTAATGCTGATATGGCAGTTTAATTCAATGCTAATTCGATTTATCTGTCTGCTGTAAGGCACACAAACATATGCTTTTCTGCCTCCCTCCGGAAAAAATAAGTTTCATGTCAAAATGCCAACATTTATTAAACTGAATGAAAAACCTGAAAACGGTTGTATGCTTTTAAAGAAATTATTCTTCCTTTAAGTGCTTCAGGTGCTCATGTTGCATATTAAAAAGAGATAATTATTAGCATCATAAATTTATAGGATGTATTTCTAAGTAAGCATTTAATTACATCAGCTCAAGGACAATTTTAGGTTCCATATAATCTGTGGATTATAGAGGCCATAAATAGATTCCCTCCATAGATGAGGTGACATTTTAGCCAATGAGGGATTGGATGCTGAACAGCATGACATTTCTGCCTTCTGTTAAGATCACAGTGACAACTATGTCCTTTCATCTGGATTTACAGACTATAGGTAGGTGATGATCCTTCACATCTATGCATTATTTACACTGAAAAGTGTCCAAAAATACATGATGAGATGACTCTGTTGGTAAATGTTGCTATCCCTCAATTTGCTTTTAATTTCCTTAAAGTAATTTGACATTTGTTTGTTTCAAATTAACTAATAATCAAAGAAAGCACAATAGCATTCCAAGTAACAAAGCAATTTTAACAGTTTTGTAACATATTTATTCTTCACCCAGGGACCTATAGAGTTATTAAATAGATTTGATAAGAACCTGGTAATTAGAATCAGAAAAATTAAATAAGCATCCACGCTCGGCATTTCACAGCTCTGTAAGCTTGGGAAGTTCATTTAACCTCTCATAAACTTACTTAAAAAGATTGTGATTAATGCACATAACATAAAATTTACTATCTTAACCATTTATAAGTGTACAGTTCAGTGGCATTAAGTACACTCACAGTTTTGAATGACTATCACCATCATTCATCTCCAGACTCTTTTTTTTTTGGCATAACTGAATTTTTATACCTATTGAACAGTACCTCCCCATTTCTTTATCCCCCAGCCCCTGGCCACCACCATTCTACTCTGTTTCTATTAGTTTGACTATTTAGACACCTCATATAAATGGAATCACTCAGTAGTTGTCCTTCTGTGACTGGATTATTTCACTTAGCATAATGTCCTCCCATTGCATCCATGTTGTCATATATGGCAGGATTTCCTTCTTTTTTCATGCTGAATAATGTTCCATTCTATGTATATGCTACATTTTTTTAAAATCTATTCATCCATCTATGAACATTTAGGTTGTACCCACCTCTTAGCTATTGTGAATAATGCAGCAATGAACATGGGAGTGCAGATATCTCTTCAAGATCCTGATTTCATTCTTTTGCAGTAATCCCTAGAAGTGGGATTGCCAGATCATATGGTAACTATTTTTAATTTTCCGAAGAACCTCTATATTGTTTTCTGTAGCTTCTGCACCATTTATATATTATACACCAACAGTGTATAGAGTTCCAATTTCTCCATATCCTTGCCAAGACTTGTTATTCTTTGTCTTTTTGATGGTAGTCATTCTAACAGGTGTGAGGTCGTATGCCGTTGTGGTCTTGATCTTCGTTTCTTTGATGATTAGTGACGTTGAGCATCTTTTCATATACCTATTGGCCATTTGTGTGTCTTCTTTGGAGAAATGTCTATATTCAACTTATTGGCCCATTTTTAACTTGGGTTATTTGTGTTTTTGCTATTGAATTGTAGGACTTCCTTATATATTTTGGATATTAACCCCTTATCAGATATATAGTTTGCAAATGTTTTCTCTAATTCCTAGGTTGGCTTTTCACTGTGTTAATTGTTTCCTTTGCCATGCAAAAGCTTTTTAGTTTGATATAGTCTCACCTGTTTATTTTTACTTTTGTGGCTTGCACTTTTGGTGTCGTAGCCAAGAAATTGCTGTGAAGACCACTGTCAAAGAGCTTTTTCCCTACGTTTTCTTCTAGAAGTTTTACAGTTTCGGGTGTTGTATTTAAATCTTTAATCCCCTTTGAATTGATTTTTGTGTATGTTGTGACATAAGAGTTCACTTTTATTCTTTTGCATATGATTATCTAGTTTTCTCTACACCATTTGTTGAGGAGACTATCCTTTTCCTATTGTGTACTCTTGGCACCCTTATTGAAAGTCAGTTTACTGTATATGCATGGGTTTGTTTCTGGGCTTTTTATTCTGTTTTCTGGTCTATATATCTGTTTGTATGTCAGTACCATATTATTTTAATTACAGTAGCTTTGTAATATATTTTGACATCAGGATGTATATGCCTCCAGTTAAAGATTGCTTTAGCTATTCAGAGTCTTTGTGGTTCCATAGGAATTTTAGGATTGTTTTCTCTATTTCTGTAGAAAATGCCATGGGAATTTTGATGGGGATTTTACTGAATCTGTAGACCACTTTGGGTAATAGTGACATTATATGAGAAATCCACAGCCGACATCATACACAACAAAGAAAAGCAGCTTTTTGTCTAAGATCAAGAATAAGGCAATACCTTATGCCCACTCTCACCACTTCTATTCAACATAGTACTGGAAGTCTTAGCCAGGGCAATTAGATAAGACAGAAAAATAAAAGATGCCAAATTGAAAAGGAAGAAGTAAAATTATCTCTGTTTTCAGATGACATAATCTTATATGAAGAAAACCCTAAAGACTCCACAAAAGAAACTATTAGAATATGAACTCAGTAAAATTGTAGAATGCAAAATCAACATACAAATATTAGCTGCATTTCTTTATGGTGACAGTAAACTATCCCCCCCCAAAATTTAAAAAGCAATCCCACTTACAATTGCATCAAAAAGAATGAAGTAAACTTAACCAAGGAGGTGAAAGACTTGAAAACCACAAAGCGTTGATGAAAGAAATTAAAGAAGAGACAAATAAATGGAAAGACATCTCGTGCTCATGGATTAGAAGACTTAATATTGTTAAATGTCACTATTATCCAAAGGGAAACTCACGTTTAAAGTGCAAGTAATAACACCTATACCACGGTGTGGTGTTGATATAATGGCTTGTCAATACCTAGTATACTGCATTTTCTAAATTCATTTCTTTGCTTTCATGATACTCCCCCAAAATGGGGATACAGACCTCACGCTTTCTAGTTAAGGCACATCCTTTGGCCTGATTCTGTGAACTCTTTGTGTTACATCTATGCAGGCTCCTTCTAGCAATAGGGTTTTATTAAAAGAAATAAAGACGGCCAAAATTTCACGCATAGGCTAGAATTGTCACTCCCTTGCGTCTGTCAACAGCTGCAACAGTTTGGGTGCTGGAAAATTCACCACAGCTGAGGAGACTAAGCCTCCGTCACTGGAATATACTGTTGTGTCTTTAGCAATAGGATTTGTTGAGCAACTTTAATTACGATGTTGTAGATCCCTCCCCTCCTGTCTATCTTTCTCTGTTTCTGCTTCTTTTGCAATCACCAACCACCTCCATTTCATGTAGCCTTTTTTTCTTCATGGCTTCAGTTAACTTATAATGTTCAACTGTTTATAGCTGCCTTTTGCTTATAGCCCCTCCTGCCACTGTCATTTTAGGACATATTTCAGAGCATTTTTTCAGCTCAAAATGTCCCTGTAAACTGACAGGTAATTTCTTTCATTTCTAATTTCAAATTATCCAGAGAAAAACTGAGCTATGTAGTGCCATCTCTGTGTGGCAGTCTCACTGCCTAATTAGTTCACAGGGTGCTGACCAGGGGTTAAGATGCCTCTGTACTGAGCACGGCCATTTAGGACAATTTCTCTAAACTAGGGATTATATATGTGATATTAACCTTGACTTGTCTATAATAAAGGTTTATGCCTCTGGATTGTCTTTGGGTTATTCTAGAATGGATGGTTACCGGAGACAAATTTTCTCCTTCCTATTGTTATATTATTGATATTATTATCTGTATTAGTTTGCTGGGCTGCCATAACAAAGTACCACAGACGAGGTGGCATAAAACACAGAAAGTTATCTTCCCACAGTGAAGAAAACTAGAGGTCCAAGATCAAGGTTTCAGCACGGTTTTATTCCTGGGCTTGTCGATGACTGTCTTCTCTCTGTGTCCTCACATGGTCTTTCCTCTGAGCACACACACATCTGTGTTCACATTTCCTCTTCTTATGAGGCCACCAGTCATATTGGATTAGGGCCCACCCTATGGATCTCGTTTAACCTTAAGTACCTCTTTAAAAGTCCTGTCTCTAATTTAAATCACATTCTGAGGTACTAGGGTTTATGACATTCAGCATTTGGGAGGGACACAATTTAGCCCATAACACTATCCATACCAAGTGTTAAAGTAAATATAAAATAATTTTCTGTAATACAGTTGGAAGTAAACCTAAATCATGATTTACAAAAAGAGACATGATATTCGGGCAATTTAGAACATTGCCCGTAACTTGTCTGAAGAAAAAAAAATTGTCTTGACAAAGAAAAAATCATTTTTAAAACTTAGTCCCACTTGTTCCTAAATTTGTTTTGGACTATGACAAAAACTAATAGCTTTGTGTATACTAATAAAATGTAATTAACACTGAATTTGGAGACAATGATAATGAGATTTCAGCAGTAGAAAAGACAGAAGAGACTTGTAGAAACGGTGTTTTCTGATTCACTAACAACTGAATTAAATACTTCCCTCAGAATCAGTCTTCCCCATTGTGCACGTTATGCATAAAAATAAAACTCTAGAATGCAGCCTGTAGCACATTGGGATTTAGGTGGTTTTAAGATATCTTACATAATTAATGAAAAACAAACACAGGCATAAGGAAGCATCATAAATATAGTCTTATGCTAATATTCTATCCCACCTAATTCATAAGGGTTAGGAATATGCATGATTCCAAAAGGCCTCAAATATAGCTCCTTTTCCTCAATATAAAATAAAAATGTCATTTGCATTTTTAATTTTGTAAAACAATTTAAAACAGAAGTGATCTAAAACAATCTGTCAATAAAATAGCACTAAATTATTCCTTATTTGTATTAATGATAAAACTGAACTGGAATCCACAGATAATACCAATTCAAGTGGTGTTCCATCCTCTCCAAATCCAGACCTTGAATTATACTAATCGTCCTCTGACATCATGAATACACAACCTGCATCTCTGCTATGTGAATATTTTCACAGCAATTACCCTAGAATCTGCTTAATTCCACTCCATGCTCATTTCCAGTGTGATGCATGGATTTTGCTTTTCTTTCCACATTTCATGTTACCTTTTCTTTTGATGATGGAATTTAGCTTTTCTGACTTTGACCATGCATGCTTCCCCCAAAATGAAGGCTTTTGCAGTAGATTGCATTAGTGGTCTCTATTCTTTACCTTGCTCTGAACTGATATCCATTCTATGTCCTCATCATAGATGGAGTATACGTTTCCTTCCCTTGTCGTGGGGTTAGACATGGGACTTACTTTGGCCAATGATAAATGAGCAGAAGTGACAGTGTGCCATTCTGATCCTAGGCTTTAGGAGGCCACCATCTATTTTTTTTTTTTTTTTTTGTCTTCCAATATCTACTCTATAACCAGAAGAGCATTTCTCATCTAGCGTCATTGCCCTAGGAGAAGGATGAGAAAAATATGGAGCTAAACTGATTCCAGCTTCTGCAGATTAAAACAGAGTGGCCTATACAGCCCCATGATCTAGTGGTTAAGTTCAGCATGCTTCACTTCAGTGGCCTGGGTTTGGTTTCTTGGGGTGGACCTACACAGTCATTGGCAGCCATGCCCTGGTGGTGACCCACATATAAAAAATAGAGAAAGATTGGCACAGATGTTAGCACAGGATGAATCTTCCTCAAGCGAAAAAAAGAAGATTGGCAACAGATGTTATCTCAGGGCAAAACTCCCTCAGCAAAAAAAAAAAAAAAATTAAATACTATTAAAAAACAAAACAAAACAGAGTGGCCTGCAGACGAGCAGTAAGAAGCAGAACTGTCAGGTTAAGCTCATCCTAGATCAACCAAAGTTTAGATAGTTGCCCAATAATAAGTGATTTTTGCTTTGTGGTGGCTTGCTACTCAGCAATAGCTAAGTGATACTGGTTGTGTTATGGGCAAAATTGTCTCAAAATTTGTATGTTGAAGTCCTCCACTCTCCCTCAGAATATGATGATATTTGGATACAGGGCCTTTACAGTGGTTAAGTTTAAGGTGCTCTGCTTTGGCAGCCTGGGTTTGGTTCCCAGGCGTAGACCTACACCACTCATCTGTTAGTGGCCATGTTGTGGAGGCAGCTTACATACAAAAAGAGAAAGATTGGCAACAAATGTTAGCTCAGGACAAATTTTCCTCAGCAAACAAACAAATGAAAAAGACATTTGTTATGGACAAAACGTGCTCATGGGCGTTTTGGACAGGACCAAATGTCAAGGACCTTTTGGTGTGGACACAATATCTCCATGGACGTTGTGGATAGCAACAAATATGGCTAAATATCAAGGACGTTTTGGCATGGGCCACATGTCTAATGGACTTTTTGGGCAAGACCCAAATGTTTGCTAATCAATACTTTACCTCTTTCTGTATGAGAATTATTATTTATTTTTAAAAAGTGCACATAAAATGTATTATAATGAGGTCCAAATAACCTTTTTATGGTGCTCTAGCCTATTTGGAAAAATGCAGTTTTGAAGAAGCCAAAATAAGGATTTATCATTTATTCTCCATTGCTACATTGTTAACTTGTCCGTTAGTCCTTTTTCTGAGCAAGTGCTGAATGAAATGCTAATGGAGAAAAAATGTCCCTGGTTTGGTATAATGCTACTTAACTAGAACTATGAAATATGGCATATGCTATCAGCATATTTTTTTTTTCATTTTTTCTTGGAGATAATCAGTCCTTTTTTAAAAATAGAAATTTTTTAAAGATTTTAGAACTGTTACAGATTTACAGGAAAATTGTGAAGACAGTACAGAGAGTTTTCATACACACTACATCCAGCTTCTTCTATTATTGACATCTTACATTAGTGTAGTACATTTGATACAGTTAGCGAAACATTGTTGATACATTATTTTGAACAAAAGTCCATACATTATTCACATTCTTTTAATTATTTTCCCCATAGTTTTAACCTAATGTCCCAGGATCCAGGATCCCAGCCAAGATGCCACATCAACTTTAGTCATTTTGTCTCCTCAAGCTCTTCTGGGCTGTGGCAGTTTCTCAAATTTTCCTAGTTTTTGAGGACTTTGACAGTTTTGAGGAGTCTAGGACAGGTATTTTGTAGACATATCAGTGATTTATTCTTGTTGATATTGACTTTGATCACATTCTGGAAGTACAGTTTGTCAGGTTTCTTTACTATAGAGTTACTTTTCCCCCACTTTCCGTACTATAATTTTTGGAAGGAAAACACTGTGCACAGCCCACAGAGAAGGGCTGGGGAATTATACTCCAGCTCCTTGACGGTGGAATTTCTGCATAATAGTCAGAATTCCTCTGCACAGGAGATTTGTATCTTCTTCCCAATTTATTTATTTAATTATTTATATCCGTATGGATCATAGATTTTTATTTTATACTTTGAGTTACTATCTAACACTACTTTAATTTTTTTGTTGTTGCTCACATTGCTCCAGCATTAGCCATTGAATGCTCTTTAGGTTGGTTCCTGTCTCCTGACATACTCTTATCAATATGGGTATTTTTTTTTTAAATCACTTTCTTAGATTCTGGTACTACACAGTACTCCAGTCTTGTTTATTTCTGGCACCAGTCCTAGAATCAGCCATTTCTCTATAGAGCTTGGTTCCTTTACTGGAAAATGATATTAGAAATCAAGAACTGGGTGTTAGAGTGTTCATTGCAACTGGAGTACCCTTGTATCTATGTCTTCCTGGCTGATCAAGCAAGGAACCTTATGTGTGTAAAATAACCCATGAATAGACACATTTCTATAAATATTTCCATATGGAACCATCTGTATCTATATTAAGCTAAACATAAGTTTATCTTGTTGTCTCCAACTCTAATCTATTATTAGTAATAGATTACTAATCACACAGACTACTTTAGTTCTTTCCCTTGCTGAATTGTAAATTCCCAGTCAACAGTAAGAAATCTGGCTTCCACCATTTGCCATCCAACGACTTCATTATTCAAATCCCATGTAAACATTTAGCAGTATCAGAATTGTTAGCCCACATTCCCATGGAAAGCAACTTTATCAACTAGAGTATAATGCTTCTGTGCAGTCGTTTTTGCCTTAAGTTCTGCAGACTACACTCATTTCCAAAATTACTTCGGTCAGCACTTTCACATACTTGTAATCCACTTATCTGGTAACAGTCCACATTCCTTCCTGGGATGTCCAACTTCCTAATTGACTCTTTAAAATTTGCATACATTAAGGTTCAGTCTTTGTTCTGTAATGTTCTATGGGTTTTGACAAATGCACATTGTCGCGTATCCACCATTACAGTATTGTAAATAATAGTTTCACAACGTTCAAAAATTCCTTGTGCTTACCTCTTCAATCCTCTCTTTTTCCCCAAGCCCCTGGCAACCACTGATGTTTTTACCATCGCTGTAGTTTTGCCTGTTCCTGAATGTCATGTAGTTGAAATTATACAATCTGTAGCCTTTTTAGACTGGATTCTTTCACTTAGCAATGTACATTTAAGATTCATCCATGTCATTTTTTTTTTGGCTTGAAGCTCATTACTTTTAATTCAGAATAGCATTTTATTTTATGGATGTACCACAGTTTGTTTATCCATTAACCTATTGAAGGCTATCTTGATTACTTCTAGTTGTTGGTGATTATCATTAAAACGGCCATAAACATTTGCATGCAGGGTTTGCTGCATGGACATAATTTTTCAAATCAGTTGGGTGAATACCTAGGAGCATGAATACTGGATCCTGTTGCAAAAATATGCTTAGCTTTGCAAGAAATTGCCAAACTGTTGTCCAAAGTGGCTGCACCAATTTGCATTCCCACTAGCAATAAATGAGACTTCCTGTAGTTCTGCATCCTTGCCAACAATTGATATTGTCAGTGTGGTTTTTTATTTTTATTTTAGCTATTCTAATAGATGTGTGCTGGAATCTCACTATTGTTTTCACTTGCAATTCCCTAATGACAAATGATGTTGAGTATCACTTTATATGCTTCTTTTCTATCTATTTGTCTTCTCCAGTAAGGTGTCTATTTAGATCTTTTGCCTATTTTTTAACTGTTTGGTTTTTTTTTTTTGGTAATTCTTGAGTTCTAAGAATTTTATGCATATTTTGAATACAAGTCTTTTATCAGATATGTGTTTTGAAAATATTTTCTCCGTAATTTTCTTTTTATTCTCTTAATAGTGTCTTTTGCAGAGCAGACTTTTAATTTACTAAAGTACAATTTATCAATGTTTTTCATGGATCTTGCTTTTAGAGATGTAATTTAAAGTTCATCTCCAAATCCAGACACACCTAGGTTCTCTCCAATGTGTTTTTCTAAATTTTTAAATGTTGTGTTTACATTTAGACCAACCATCCATTTTGATTTCATTGTAAAGAAAGGTGAAAGGTCTGTGTCTAGGCTTTTTTTTTTTCTTTTTACATGTGGAAGTCCAATTGTTCCAACACCATTTGTTGAAATAACCATCCTTTCTCCACTGAAATCCCTTTGTTCCTTTGTCAAATGACAGTTGACTACATTGTTGTCAATCTATATCTGGACACTCTATTCTGTTTCATTTTTCTATATCTTTTCGTCCATGCCTTGCTCTCAATTGCTGTAGCTTTGTGGGAGGTCTTAAAATCAGGTGAAGTGCACCCTCCAACTTTGGTTTTCTTCAGTATGGTGTTGACTATGCTAGGTTTTTTTGACTTTCCATATAAACTTTAGAATGAGTTTATCAATACATGTATATCTATCTATCTATCTATCCATCCATCCATCCATGCATCCATCCATCCATCCATCCATCCCTCCATCCATCTATCTATCTTGATGGGATTTTAAATGAGATTTTGAATCTATACATAAAATTGGTAAGAATTAATATCATAACAATATTGATTATCCTGATCCATTAATGAAATATCCTTCCTTTTATTCAGATATTCTTTGATTCCTTTACCACAGTTTTGTAGTTTTCTGCATATATATCCTGTGCATATATTGCTAGATTTATCCCTATTTCCTTTTGTGTGTGTGCTGTTGTAAATTTTTTAAAACATCAAATTCCAAATGTTTGTACAGATGTATAGGAAAGCAATTGACTTTTGTATATAAATATTGCACCCTGTGATCTTGCTATACTCACTTATTAATTCCAGATTTTTTTTGTCATTTCTTTGAGTTTTCTACATAGATATTGTCATCTACAAACAAAGAAAGTATTTTTTCTTCTTGCTTCCCAAAGTACATACCTTCATTTTTCTTTTCTTGTCATCTTGTATAAGCTAGGACTTCCAGTACATTATTGAATAGGAGTGGTGAGAGAGAATGTCCTTGAATTCTTTTTAATCTTAGGAGAAGTATCCCGAGTAGATTGGTAGGGATTTTTTCTTCAACTTTTAAAATATTTCACTCCACTTGCTTTTTTTGTGTGTGTCTGAGGAAGATTAGCCCGGAGCTAATGTCCATTGCCAATCCTCCTCTTTTTTCCTGAGGAAGACTGGCCCTGGGCTGACATCCATGCCCATCTTCCTCTACTTTACATGAGACGCCACCACAGCATGGCTTGACAATGGTGCCTTGGTCCATGACCGGGATCTAAACCTGCAAACCCCAGGCTGCTGAAGCAGAGTGCGCAAACTTAACCACTATGCCACCAGGCTGGCCCCTCCACTAGCTTTTTACTTACATGGTTCTATAAAAATTCTACTGCAGTTCTTATCCTTGTTCCTTAATAGGTAAGGTGCTTCTCCTCCTACCTGCACAAGCCCAACTTCTTTTAAGATTTTCTCTTTGTCTTAGATTTTCTACAGTTTGAATATCATATCCTTAGGTATAGATTTTTTTTGGTATTTCTTATGGTTGGTGTTCTCTAAGCTTTCTGTACCTGTAGTTTGGTGTCTGTCATTAATTTTGGAAAGTTATCAGCCATTATTACTTTAGATGTTTATTCTGATCCTTTCTCTTTTCTTCTCTTTCTGGTATTCCAACAATGCATATGTTAAAATCATTGAAATAGTCCCATAGTTCTTAGATATTCTATTATAATTATTAAATTATTTTTTTCTCTTTGCATTTCACTTGGGAAGTTTTTATTGACCTATCTTCAAAGTCATTGATTCTTTCCTCAGCAATATGCAATCTACTCATGCATGAAGTCATTAAAGGCATTCTTCACAGCTGTTATAATGTTTTTGATTTGAACATTTCTTTTAGGAAAGAATTACTAAATTCCTAAACAATTCTTTCTTAGACTTTCCATCTCTCTACTTACATTACCCATCTGTCTTGCATATTGCTTATTTTTCCCATCAGAACCCTTAATGTATCAATTATAATTATTTAAATTCTATGTCTGATAAATCTGACATCTCTGTCATATCTGAGTCTAGTTCTGCTGATTGTTTTAGCTCTTTTGATTATGTTTTTCTTGCTGTTTAGCCTGGCTTGTAATATTTTACCAAAAGCTGAATGTGACATATTGGGTTATAATAAGTGAGGAAAATAGACTTTTTATGGTAATCCGGCTAGGAGTTGGGCTGTGATCAATATTTGTTCTAGCTATGGGTGCCAGATGCTTAAAATATTCCTAATGCCCTTATTTTTGTTCTCTTGTTAATGCCAGACTTTCCTAAGTAATATTCCTCTGAGGGAGCCTTCATCTTGCAGCTGCAATCTTCTTTTATTACACTAAACTGTTGGTATAGTGACAAGTCATGAATAAGTAAGCATTCTATAAGCTTGTAATTAAGCCTCAGTGTTTTAGTTAAACTATTTAAATGGGCTGTGCTCTTCAAAAAATGTTTCTTAGATTTTTTTTTTGCCTCCTTAGGTAAGACAAGATGGCTGGAGAGGGCTGGAGTGGGCTGGAGTCAGAGAAAGGCCCACCCCCTAGGTGGAATAAGGCTCTGGAAAGTCTTTTATCCTGGAGGTTAGGCCTTTAATATAGAGAATGTTTTAGGTCTATTTCATAATGATTACATTTCCCCTTCCCCTGCCAAAGACACAAGGGGATCTTTCTTTGCTCTTCACCCTGAGAACACGGTGAAGGTATGGGAGGTAAAACCTCTGAAAGTATTGCATATCCCTAAGACTGACTATCCAAAAATTGCATTCAATGGTAATTCATTTCAGCCTCCAACAGCTCAAAATTACCGTTTAACTCTTCCTATTATTGTATGGCTCCAGTGGCTTCTGCTCTAGGTAAGCAGATCTCAGCTCTAGTCTCTGTATTTGCGTCTATCCAGATTTTGTGGTGGCAGTTGGCTCTATAACCTCAGTTCTTTGATGGGTCTAAGGTAAATTGTGATTTTTAGTTTTGCCAGATTTTTCTGGTTGGAGGATAGGAGTAATGACTGTTAAGCCTTCTACATGTCACACCTGAAAGTGGAAGTCTCAGTAGATTTTCAATAGCTTGTGTGTGTATCTACTTTTACAGATCAAAATAACTAACTAAATAAACAAGTAAATAAAAGAAACTCTGGCAGAATTGAAAAAGCAAGTAGTAGGATAAATGTCTACTTCACTATTGTACTGTGATTTTGTAAAAAAAAAAGGCAAATTGCAGTAAACACGGTTGTTCCGATTTTTATTATTTAAATATTATTAAATATTTAAGTAATATATAATAATAATAACAAATATTAAATATTATTTAAATAGTTCAATTAAATATATACACATTGAGAATATATTAAGCTTATAACTTGATGGTAGGAAATAGCGATATGAACATGGCAAAATCCTATTCTTCAGATATTTTATAGCTTGTCAGACACAATAATTTTGTAAAGAACTAAATTAGATAGAAGAATATAATAAGGCCTATGAAAAGTGCATATACTCTGGGCAAAGAAAAGAATAAGAATTTACCCACAGCTAGTGAATCATAGAAAACTTAAAGAAAAAGGTGGAATTATTTAAAAATAACCCACAGAACCCCAGAAAAGGTATCAAACATGCATGTACTTTTCTGGAGTGATAAGTCATTTCTTTCATCTTTCATCATATTCTCAAAGAGATCAACATTCATAGAAAGAAATAAGTAGCAATAACTTTCTAGATTGGAATACATAATATATTAGGTAAAATTTTTTTATTAGTCATAAATACTAGTAACTCTAGGATTCCTTCTCTTTCATTGATGTCATTAATTGCAATGTGAAGAGGTGCTAATTTTGAATAACTTGATATTTCTCTCTTCCATCATTCTCTCTCCCCCAGTCACTTCCCATCCCTCCAGTGTGGCCAAAGCCTCAGGGAATCTGGAGTCTCAGGACTCCAGAGAGGGAATACCTTCTTGGCAAGGCTATCCTATCAGGACTGAAGGCATATTCCCTGAAATTCCAATATCCAGACACTGGACAGAATTTGAAAAATGATCCCATAAAAGGGCAGAAGGAGACACCAGATCTGAAAGGGCCTCAAACAGATCAATGGGTGTTTCAGCAGTGACATGCCTGGGTTGAGTAACTTGGACTCAAATTTGTCATTATTGATGGAAACTGTGAATGGAGTGAGATCAAGTTCAACCATGCACCAGAATGGAAATTCTAAATAGAAGTTAAATGCACTTTAAAAATAAAACATGTCACATATCTCCCACAGCTAATTTGTGGTCTGACACTAAGCTCGTGGTGTGAATAATAAATTTAAATTTATTAAACATTTTTTGCTTTTTTTCTTAACATTTTCAAAGCACTTCTTTAATGGCATTCACTTAAATGATTTTTTAAACAACCATATAAATTATGAATTACAGGTCCATTATTATTATCATCTCCATTTTTAAAGATAGACATGTGGATCACATAAATTTGTGGTAGATAATGGCGTAAGTATTGATACATAAAACCCCTTGCTAATGGTAAGTGATGGAAAGACTAATTGATCTTTACATACAACTCATGCTCACTTGGTCACCTTATTTAGTCTGATTAATTTGCTATGTCTGGCTTATTCAAACATCCCCCAGATTTTCAGATTTTACAAGATTTTACTCCCAATTAGCAGAAATTAAGAATAAATATGCTAAGGAAATTCAAGCAAATCAATATAAAACTGCACTATTATCAAGAAATGCATTGTTATTTTCAGGAAAAATGACTAAATTAATAAATATCACACAGTGTAGTCAAATAATGCTAGAATGGGAACTCTAGATCATATTTACCCAAGAAAGGACAAAGTGACTCTGCCCAATATGGGCATATGACCTCTCTTAAGTTATTCATGATTGTGGTACCTAAACACATATTGATAAAGAATTAGAAAAGTGTGAAATAATGATAACATTTATGATGTATCGAGAATCTTTATTATGGTAAGCAATATTGTTAAACCTCAAATGCATGTTTTTGTGAGGTACGATTCTATCCCTGTTTTACACTAGAGCAATATGAATCTTGTATAAATAAAATAACTTAAAGTCTCCAACTAGTTTGGAATTAGCTAGAATTGCAATCCTTGACTCTGATTTCCAGTGTTTAGGGATTTTACAGTATGCTTTAGACTTTGAATTTATATTCTGAAGCTGGGTTACTTAGTGTGAAAGGTAAAAAAATTAAAACAGATATTTAACTCAAATGACCGTGTTAGTTTACTCAGTTTTCATTGAATCTAATCGACAGAGTTTGTGCTTTAAAAACTGCCAGTCAAGATAAGTATATGATACAGTCAAAGAATTTAACCAAATTGTTGACTTTGTTCACAACTGCATAAACACTTTGTGGGATGTTTTAAAGAATATGAGGCCAATTATAATGTATTGATACACTTTAAGACTTTAGGGTATCAAACCAATGGAAAATGATTAAAGAGATAGTATGAACCTCTTCCTCAGTTCAAGGTTGCTTTTGCTTCATTTTCCTATTAAACAAGCAAGGAAGTAGTAGCAAGGTCTTAATGACATCAAGAATGCATGTGAGTACATATAGCCACCTAATATCCCCTTGTTATTCAGAGACACACCTGGATTTTGATGATGAGTGAATCCCTCATAGACTGGAAATCTGTTAGGTCAAAAAAGAGTGGCACAGGAGAATAAGTGCCTTTCAAATCACTGAGCTGAGAAAAGTGAGAGGGGTCATATCAATAAATAAGATTCTATATTATTATCTCATAGAGTGTGTCCCGCTGCACTGCAGTTACACATTTTGTTTTCTATTTCTTACTGATCAGTGTGCCTTCTTTAGCTGAACTGGACTTGTCCTACCACACCAGTAATCTCATTTAGTTGATTAGTATTAGAAACATAAGTATATATTTCTATGAATGTCATTGATTAGTCCATATTTACCTCTTTTGAGTTACCGATTAACTCTCTAATTTTATAGATTAAAGGTTCATACTTAACCATATATTTTTCTTAAATTTAGACACATATGACATGCTCTACAACTATAGGGATCTCTAATCATAAAAATGATTTTGAAAAATTCCAGACAGGTGACTATTTTGCATATGAGGACATGACACTATTCTCCTATATTGGAGGAATGCAATCAAATGAATATCGTTCAGATTGTTTTGGATTGGCCTCTTGTACAATACTAAAATTCTCCTAAGCTTTTTATAATTTTTTTTTTTTTTTTGGTGAGGAAGATTAGCCCTGGGCTAACATCTGTGCCCATCTTCCTCTCCCTTGTATGTGGGATGCCTGCCACAGCATGGCTTGACAAGCAGTGCATTGGTCTATGCCCAGGATCCAAACCCATGAACCCTGGGCTACCTAAGCAGAGTGTGCAAACTTAACTGCTATGCCACCGGGCCAACCCCTGTATAATTTTATGAATATTTTACTATATACCTTTAATCACTTTAACTAAAGTAACTTTAATCAGATAGCACACACACACACGCTCACACACACACACACACACACTACTTGTCCTGAAGGATTAAGGCAATACACATTGAGAAGAAAAATTTGGAGAAAGAAAAAATAACCAATGAGTATAGTTCCAGATGCCATATTAAAATGTAAATCATTACTAAGTAAAACAAAGATGAAGAAGACATGGAATCCAGGAAACAGAGGCACTAACACAGAAAAGAGGTAAAGAAAATCTCAAAGATGACATCTGTGCAGAAAGTCTAGAACCAACCCGGCCAGAGTGAGGCAAGGAGGCCTTCTATACGGCTCCTGAACACCTAAGGTACATTTATGATACATACATTTCTAACAAGGAGTTTGGGGATGTATTAGTGGTAGAAACCAATGGAAGAAAGTGTTAGTTGCCACCAGAATTATATTTATTCTTTATAAAAATAGAAATTTGAGACAGATAAATACTCACTTTGTTATAGCCTGACTACATCACCCAGCCTCCAGAATCTAGACATGGGCATGTGATTGATTTCTAGTCAATGAGATTGAGCAAAAGTGACATGTGCAACTTCTAAGTCATAGTCTAAAAGGAGGAGAAAGCCCTGCCTTCTTATTCTCCATTCCTGCTGGATGGAATACAGACAGGATTCTGGGAACTGGAGCAGTCTCTGGAACTCTTAGGCAGAAGTTACGTGTTGATACAGAGCAACAAGAGATACAAAATCAGGATACTAATACCCACTCAGACTGCTACACAAGGAGAAATAAACTCCTTCTTGTTTGACTCATGATTATTTTGTATCTCTCTGTTAGAGCTGCTGAGTTGACTTCTTAACTGACATGACAGTGCTGTGGTTCTCAAACATTTGCTTGCATTCAGGATCATGTAGAGAGTTTGTTAAAACCGAGAACTCTGGCCACACCACCGGTAGATGAAGCAGAGAATTTACTTTTCTACTAAGTTTCCAGGTGAGGCTGTTGCTGTTGGTTTAGGGACGACAATTTATACCCACTGTGGTGCTGTACTGTGTCAAGAATAATTTCATCAGCACACAATGGAAAATAACTAATTTTGCTTCATCTGTGATAGCATCTATTATTTACAAAGAAAAAAGCCTATAGCTAGGCAGTCCCAGTTTGACTTGGAGGTTCAATTTGGTCTTTAACAACCCAGAATTATTAAAAAAATTAATTTACAATCTTTATTGATTTGACAGCATTTCCTTTCAAAACTGAAAAAAAAAATCAATGCATACAAGTAGAGTTATAGTATTTAGGAATATAAATATACTTACCAGAAAAAGAGCTAATGGAGTTGAAATTAGTTCACACAGGCTCATGGGAATTATAAGTAGGGAGGCCAGGTTCAGCAAAATGTTCTTTTTCAAATATAAACACTTTTCAACAATCTTGTTTGTATTTGTGCACACTATAATTTTAATACAATAAAATAACTGAAAATAAATAAAAGATATATAGTTTTAGAGAGAGAAGCATGGCCGTGGAGTTCATTCTGGTTGCCTGAACAAATATCCAAAGGTCTAGCACTCTTTCCCAGGGTGACCAGCCCTCTCCTCCTAGCGGGAAGAAGTACACTCAAGCTCAGTTCCTACAGGACTGGAATTCTATGATCATTAACTATTTTCTCTTATTTTAAAAGCAAATACTTAACAAAATAAAAGGAAGAAATATAGTGAGGATAATTCTACCACTCAGCAATAACAACAATTAACATATTATTGGATTTCCTTTCAGTTTCTTTCTCTTTCTTGTAAATATATATGTATACAGGTAAGTAGATGAGTATACTGAATAATATTTTTAAAAGTAAATTTCACTTAAGTTTTAAAATTTATCATATATCATAATTATTTATTTATTTTTTCGTGAGGAAGATTGGCTCTGAGCTAACACCTGTGCCAATCTTCCTCAATTTTCCATATGAGACACCACATATGGGGGCTTAGGTCCTCACCCAGGATCCGAACGAGCAAACCGCAGGCCACTGAAGTGGAGCACACAAACTTAACCACTACGCAACCTGGCTGGCCCCTAACTATTTTTAATAGACTTTTTTTTTTAGAGCAGTTTTATGTTCAGTTTTAGGTTTAGGAATGTACAGAGATTTCCCATATACCCCCTGTACCCACACATGCATAACTTCCTCCATTATCAATATCTCCCACTAGAGTGGTACATTTGTTACAATTGATGAACATATATTAATACATCATTATCACCCTAAGACCATCGTTTCCATTGGGGTTCACTCTTGATTTTGTACATTTTATGCTTTTGGACAAACGTAGAATGACATGTATCATATAATAACCTGCTAATACAGCCAAACGCTTATATACCATCATTGAACATGTGAAATTTGATATTAAAAATACAATACCATTTACATTAGCACCTCAATACTAAGGAAATCCGTATAAATCTAGCAAAATGTATACAAGATCTATATGAGGAAAACTACAAAATTCTTATGGAAGAAATCAAAAAACTAAATAAATGAAGAGATATTCCATATTTACAGCTAGGAAGACTCAATATAGTCAAGATGTTAGTTCTTCCCCACTTGATCTATAGATTCAATGCAATCCCAATCAAAACCCCAGCAAATTACTTTGTGCATGTCAACAAACATTCTACAATTTATATGGCAAGGCAAAAAAATCCAGAATAGTTAACACAATATTGAAGAAGAACAGTCAGAGGACTGACACTCTTCCACTTTAAGATGTACTATAAAGCGACAGTAACCAGGACAGTGGTATTGGCAAGAGAACAGACAAATATATCAATGGGGTAGAATAGAGAGCCCAGAAATAGACCCCCATAAATATAGCCAACTCATCTTTGACAAAAGAGCAGAGAAAATACAATGGAGCAAAGACAGTCTTTTCAACAAATGGTGCTGGAACAAGTGGATATCCACATGTTAAAAAAAAAAAAACCAAGAATCCAGACACAGACTTCATATCCTTCACAAAAATTGACTCAAAATCCATCATAGACCTAAATGTACAACGCAAAACCATAAAACTCCTAGAGGATAACATAGGAGAAAATCATTAACTATTTCTAAGGATGTGATTTTAAAAGTTTTATAATGTTTTAGAAAGATGTAATGTATTTTTAAATACTCCCATTTCAAAAATGCATAGTTTTAAATTTTTACAATTATTAGAAAATCTGTGATTAAAACATTTGTATAAAAGTTTTGTGCTTATCTCTTTTTCCTAAGGATAGATCTTTAGAAATTTTATTAGTATTTTGAAAGATAGTAGCATTTTAAGCTCTTAACATACATTAACAAACAGCATTCCAGAAAGACTGAACCTCTTTACATTGTCTGAGTATTCCAGTTACCACATTAATATTATTCCTGAGTATCTACTCTCTCTCCTTCCTCTTTCCCTCCCTTCCTGACTTCCTTCCTTCCTTCTCTCTGCCTGTTGGCTCATCTACATGAGATCCAACAATGTGGCTTTTTACATTTTCACTGTACTTCTTTAATCATTATTTTGATTATATATCATTATTCATGAATTTTGTGTTTTCGTATCTATGCACTTTTGAATACTTTAACATGAAAATTAATTGGGATATATAGCCTGCACTCCTTCCACGTTTCTAGGCTAAATTGTGAACGTGTGACATTTGCCTTGTTTCATTCTTTTTGATAGCTGTCACCAACCTCCTGTGTATTTCACGTCTTATTTTGCCACCTGGATACTGATAAACCTACAGCTGCGTGTATTAGAGGCCCCACAAGATAGGTAATTTGCTTTGATAACAGGAGACAATCAAAAAGTTTGCCCATCAGAACGATGAGATATGAATGATTCTTAAATTTGTAACCTGGGTTGGGATCAACCTTCAATGTCTAAAGCAGCTGAAGAAAGTCAGCACAGGCCTGACTGAGCAGCTGGGAAGTGTTCACTGGAGCCCGGCTAGTACTAATTATTCTCACCTGTACAAATTGGCCTATAAAAAACCATTAGGGAAGTTAAGTAGAAGGGTACTAGTTAATAGCCTCTTACAGTGAAATCTTGGAAGAAGAAAAGCTTAAGGGTATATTAGCTGACTCTACAGCGATGGTTGCCTGTGGGGTATTCCTTTGTTTTCATGCGCAAACTAGTTCCAGTTATGTGCTTATGAAAAGAAAATTACTCTCCCAATTTAAGAAAGAAACAGTTCAGAAAAGATGCAGGCTTTTTAATTCTATGGGAAAAAATACAGTTGTAAAAGGAAAGTTAACAAAAATCTGGTCTGAGAAAGATTTACAACTTGTGATGTCATTTACAACTTTCTTTTGGGGAGAAATTAATTCCTACTAGCATTATTAAGCAATTTTTCTTGTTCTTTTGAAAACTAGTTATATACCAACCAAGCTGTCATTCAGGAATCTAATGATCTTTATTTCTATCTATTTTGTCTTATATACAATGTAACAAGGAATATTTAAACATTTTCTTTGTCTAAATAATAGCCCCATAATATTGGATTTTTGAACTAGCTTAGAAGATTCTTCCCTTGTACAAGTTTGAAATACAACTTTGGCTTGTTTTCGTTACTAAATTTTCTAAAAAGATTTTTTTTGATTCTCAAAAAAACAAAAGTGTAGGACAACCAATTCTGTAGTGACAGACATATCGTAATTGGTGATACAAAAATAAATAGTGAGTAGAATGATACCCAAGAGGAAAGACACTATAAAACAGTAAAGTAATGTTATTCTCCTTCTTGTAAAGAGGTATATTCCTATACTCTGGAAACAAACAGGAATTTCCAATCAGTAGTATATTTGAGGAAACAATATAGATATCCAGGGCAAAAATATGGGTCGGTGGACAAATTAGATTTGTTGTGGGGACTATGACTTTGGAAAAGAGTAAAATAATGTTTTGTGTCAGGAAGAAGGCAATTTCATTTTGAGGGACTGGCGTATCTCTAGTTGGAGAAGGGTACATCTCCAATGAAAAAAAGTATTCAATTGTGTGGGGAGGACAGGAAGGAATGATCAGTTAATATTGTCAAATGTGTATTCTGAAAGAAGATTTCACAGAAAGATAAATATGCCATGAAGTGTTCTTGGTAACATATGGGAGGAAAAAAAAATCTTGGAAAGAAAAAAAGGCAGTTAGTATGTCTCCACCAATGTTACATCAACAGTTAGATCATCAGTCTTAACACAATCTCTAGGAATTAGGGTAGAATGTTGAATATTTCTCCCAAATAGGTTTGATGTGTTGGGCACATAACTGCTTTATAGTTACAGAGGAGATTACCTTATAGAATAGAGTTCTCTATTTGAAACAGAAAAGTTCCTTATACGTTAAAAAATGAACAAAATCGCATTAGCGTAAATGCGTGTGAATGAACTGTTAGTTAAGAGTAAGTGGAAACACAAAGATTAAAATCTGTGTGGGTATATAGTGACGATTATTTGCAAAATGCAGGAATTTTATGCTATATTCTTTACACCAATCCCAAGTAACTACAGAAGCAAAATTATAGTAATAATGGTGGTTTTAGCTATTAATTTTCATTAAACCAATAATATTACATCCATCTAATTGTAATCTAGAATTATTTATGTTTCAATATTCTCTTAAAATTAACTCTAATTTTCTTCCTGAACATATGAAGAAGTCCAGTGCATCTTCCATTAACATCACTGTCGTTTGAGAAGTGGCAAATATTATTTACCTATAGTTGACTTCAATTTCCTGGTTCCCCTAAAATCTCAAGGTCTTTCATACCATAATGTTTTTACCTCTACTTTTATCCACACTATTCTGATACAAATGTGCAAGAGTGGGTGTTCTCAATTTTTCCTAAAAAAAATATCTATGGAGATTTTAGCAGGATTGGGGATTACAATTCAGCAAAGCACAGAACTAGAATCCCTGCAGGGTTTTTACTGATACTTATTTTTTAATCACTTGGCTCCATCCTTCCAACCCTTTGATCTTCCCTTTTGTCTAGTAACTTTTATTCTCTTTCTAGCTATTTTCACTCTCTCCCCCAATTCTCCTTCCCCAAATTTATTACAATCTTCTGTGATACAGTTTAGCTCCAGATATTTAGGTCTCTTTCCTAGCCCATTTTAACCATGACCTGAGGGTAAACTTTCCAAAACAAAACAAACAGAAGGGCCAATAATGTGTTTCCTAAAACAAAGATCATTGTTTAAGACTTATCTTTGCTCTCAGATATAGGATTACTTTTTTGTTTTTATCTCCTAGCCATAGATAATAAAACTTCAAATGCCTTGTGAATATTTTAACCTATCAAGATTATACATTATACAAGATTATACAACAAAGATTAAACAAACAGCTAATAAGCTAAGAGATCCTTTTTTAGATTGGTTAATTTTGTAATGATTTATCCACCCACTTGGTCATAAAGTATTAACTAATTTAATGTAAGTTAGGGTGGGGTCCATTTTTAATCAGAAGTGTTGAGGATCTTTGGAGAAGGCAACCCATTATTGTGTAGAGTTTGATAGCAAGATTAGTAAACAATTGAACTTTTAAGACACTTCTTTAGTTGCAAGAAAAACAGATTTGGACCAAATAAAGTGGTATGAGTCTATGATAAAATTCTTTGAAAGAAAAGCCAGTTAAAGTATAGTTATCAGATTGCAAATACATAGGTCAAGAAACAATCCCAATAAATTTTGTCAAGTCATAAACAACCTTCTGAAGATATTCTTTCCTAAAAATCTATTTATAAAAATAACTTTGGTAGAACCAAATGTATTATTTGTTAATGTGATCATGGTAAAAGTCACTATATCTTAATAAAGTTGGAGAGATTAAAAGAAACTCCATTAAAATCATTTAAATAGTGGAAGTCTATTGAAGGTGTTCACTTTCTATATTCCCATCCAGTATTTTAAATTATTACACTATTGCGGTTTAATTCATTTTACCCTTTTGAGAGCAATAGACATTTATGAAACACAGAAGTAATTTATATATGAGC
Source organism: Tapirus indicus (assembly GCA_031878705.1). Taxonomy (NCBI): domain Eukaryota; kingdom Metazoa; phylum Chordata; class Mammalia; order Perissodactyla; family Tapiridae; genus Tapirus; species Tapirus indicus. Next base: position 22,128,419 of record CM062939.1, on the reverse strand, counting down.
ATAGACACACAAATGCAAAACAGCATGCCTTGGATTTGTTTGAAAAATAATAAAGGATAAAATTCTTCAGTTATTTTTTCAATTCATATTAATAAAAATTAATAAGATTTTATTTACTGGGAAAAGATCTTATAAAAATACTAATAATTTTACAACTGGTTTATCAGTTTAAAATGTTAAATAAAAGTCAAATTTGGAAAACAAACTAATTTAAAACAATTTTTATAATCATGAAATGAAATGGCAAATTACTTATTTTAAACATTTTATTACACTACTGCAGTACAATGAGAGTATATAGAGTATTCTGTTCTTTTCTCTCTGAAGCCAGTCAAGACAACAAGGTGATTACTTACAACTAGACTACACAACTATGTATGGAGCTTTGAGGAGGAATGAAAAAGGAGGAAGATTGGCAACAGATGTTAGCTCAGGGTGACTCTTTTCTGGCCAAAACAACAAGATGATTGACAAAATCTTTATCTTACATGTAATTAAGAACCATTTGAATGAACCTCTTTGAATACAATGTAAAGATGGGTTGATAATTTAGGTAAAATTGGACCAGAGCAAGGTAGGTATGACCTAGATCCTTAGACTTTGGATAGATCCAAAAGCATTCAGAGTTATCAAAGCAGACGGCAAACTGTTAAAAGTCAAACTCTTAAGAGTCAATAGGCTCTTGTTTTGGAATGGGATCCACCACTGACACATCAAGCAGAGGAAGGAATGGGCTTGACTCATTATTATGAAGTGACAAATTACCTTTGAAAAAAAGAAGATTTGGCCAGGACAAAGATGTGGCAAGAAGCCTAGTAACTGCTTTCTGTCAGAAAAAGCAAAGGCTAAATTGCAAACATAAGCCTGTAGCATCCAGGGTTTCATTGTACTAGAAAAATTCCTTGCAAGATTGCATGTGAGTTGTACCCACAGGTACAACAGTTGATGAGAAAGTTCTTTATAGAATACAACTCAAGCCTAATAAATGGCCAACATAAACAGATGACCAATCCACAATATTCTGCAAGTAGCTTGGACAGAAAGAACTCCAGTGTGACTAAGAATCACAACCGGCCCTGGAGCAATCCCAAAATGCACTAAAAATAAAAATAAAGGAAAAATGTTTATGACCAAGAAGAGAGAAATGAACAACATAAAAAGAAAGATATGTCACAGAGCAACGAAAATAGTTTTCCAGAAAATAATAATAAAAAAAACTTACATGAAATCTGGCCTTCATGATAAATTGCTAAAATCAAAAGATAAAAGTGCCTGGAGACAAAATGCTAAGAAAGGAGGAAATCAAAAACAAATTGGCAAAGATCAGGAAACAAATAGAAGAGAAAAATAAAACCAACATTGAAATGAAGTCTGCATTTGAAGTTAAAAAAAAAAGGGATAGATGCTGCTCAAAATACAGGCAGGGTCATGGAGGACAGTCTTATGAAAGCTGAGCACAATTATACTAAAAAGAACAAATAGTCAAAGGAAGATTTTTTAAATACATGTATAAACATCACAAAGGGGATCCAACATACTTACAATTGCTCTTAGAGAAGAAAACCACAAAATCAAATATATATGTTTAAAAATTTTGAGAAAATACTTTTGATTTTGTTAGTTCAAATAGAAATGTAAGAGTAAAATACACACTGGATTTTAAAAAATAGTACAAAATGAATGTAAGGTATCTCAATTTTTATATTGATTATGTATTGAAATGGTAATATTTTAGAAATATTGGGCTAAGTTAAAATGTCAATAAATTAATTTTACACACTGTAACTTTGTTTAATGTGACTACTAGAAAACATATAGAAATATGTGGCTTATGTTATATTTATATTAGACATTTCTGTGTGAAGTTCGTCCTTTCCCTTGTCTATTAAACCTCTCCCTCCCAAATGAATCATTCATACAATCAAAGGGAGATGTCTCTCCCATCTTTAAAGATGATTTTCAAATTTTATTTAAATAAAAAAAATCTCCCTTGATCCCTCAATCAACTGTAGTTACCACACTGTCTCCTCCATTTCACAGCTAAATCTTCTAAATGGTTATTTTTGTACTCATTTCCACACCACCATTCTCTTCTCATGCAAATCTGCCTTCTGACTTCATCAATCCGTAGAAACTTTTTGCAATGTGAATTATTGATCTTATGACAGTGTCCTTATGTGTACTACACAGAATTCTAAGTGTTTTACATCCACCAACGTGTGTAATCTACACAACAATCCCATTAACTTTATTTTTACTTGATAGATAAGAAACACAAGGCTCAAAAACTTTAAATTAATTTGTAAGCAATCACATAGATTTTAATTAATAAATTATAATCCAATGCTAGGTGACTATTTTAGAGTCTGTGCCCTGAACCACTCTGCTATATTTTCAATCCACATGCTGGGAATTCCAGGGAGCTGAATGTAGGCATAAATCTTGCAGAGATTTAAACAATGGAAGATGGACCCTGTCCATCTCAACTTTACTTTCTTATATATTGGCTCTATTTACAGATAAATCCTGGAATTTGGAAGTTTATATGATCTTTGGTTCTTGTGACAACAGAAGGAAGACTGTACTCTCTTTCAGAATCATATCGATTGTCCCCCAAAGGATTATAACTGAACCCTTTGTCTACCTGCTCACCCTGCTCAATCCTGGGTCCAGGGAAATGAGCTTTTATGGCCTGGCCTGGGTATTCCAAAGGCCAAGGTTGTGAGATAAGCAGCATCTGAACCATGTCAGCATCTGTACCAAGGTCAGTACAGACAATATTAATTTGTCTGTACTGGTTCAGCATCTGAACCATGTCAGCATCTGTACCAAGGTCGGTACAGACAATATTAATTTGTCTGTACTGGTTCAGCATCTGAACCATGTCAGCATCTGTACCAAGGTCAGTACAGACAATAGTAATCAAGTGTTCTCATAACCATGTCATTAGGAATGTTTGGAATAGTAGGTGACTGCTAAGTATTTAAGAGAAAGATAAAAGAGCACAGTCTTAATATGAGTGCTATAAGTTGATATGTTGATCTTGCAATTCTGACTGGGTTAATTGTTATTCTAAAGTAGATAAGGCTTTAACTGACACCTAAAAGATGATAGGACTTAGCCTGAAGATGAAAGGGAAAGGAAGAAACAAGATATAGTACAGAAAGAATGACATATGAAGTGAGAAAATGGATAAATTAGAAGGAAAAGTAAAAATTTAAAATGTGGCCCTATTTTTAATTTGTGAGTATGTACCCAGAAGTAGAATTGCTGGATCATATGGTAGATTAATTTGTAATTTTTTGAGGAATCTTCACACTGTTTTCATAGTAGGTGAACCAATTTACATTCCTACCAACAGTATAGGGTTCCCTTTTCTCCCCATCCTCACCAACATGTCTCTTGTTTTCTTGACATATGATCCAGCAATTCCACGTCTGGGTATATACCCAAAGGAAATGAAAACAGGATATTGAAGAGACATCTGTATATTCCCATGTTCATTGCAGCATTATTCACAATAGTCAAGATATGAAAACAACCTAAGAATCCATCAACAGATGAATGGATAAAGAAGTTGTGGTATATAAATATGTATACACAATAGAATATTATTCAGCCATGAGAAAGAAGGAAATTCTGCCATTTGTGACAACATGGATGGATTTTGTAGGCATTGTGCTAAGTGAGATAAATCAGACGGAGAAAGACAAATACTGTATGATATCACTTACATGTGGAATCTAAAAAGCAAAACTCATAAAAACAGAAAGTAAAATGGTGGTTACAGGGGCTGGGGGGTGAGGGAATAGGAGAGATGTTGTTAAAGGTTACGAACGTGCAATGAGTAGTAAATAAATCCTAGAGATCTAATATAGTGAATATAGTCTAGTAAATATAGACAACAATACTGTATCATAATCATCGAACTTGTTAAGAAACTTGATCTTAATTATTCCAACCACAAAAAAGAAATGATAATTATGTGACATGATAGTGGTGTTAACTATTGCTACAATGGTGATCACATTACAATATATAAATGTATCGAATCAACATGTTATACACCTTAAATTTATATAATGTTATATGTCAAATATATTTCAACAAAAAAATAAAATGTGGGTCTATGTTTTAAAGGTTTACAAGAGGTTCTCAATATTTATATATATTTGTCATATATGTTTATATATACTTGTAAACCTCTTTCAAGTGGAGCTAACTAGACTATGTGCCTCCTTCTCTCTAAAATTTATGAAGTTCTAGCCACAGTTAAAAATATAACATTATCGAAACATATTTAAATGAGTGGAGTTTTAAGAGAAGAGAGAACACCTTTCAACAAAATGTGTGGAAAAATGTCATCATTCTAAAATTCTTGGTCACATGAGTCTGTTTTTGCATATTCTCTAGAAAAAGATCCCTTAGAGATTGGTAACTAGGTGCAGATACTGTACAAGAGAAGAGCAAGCATGTAACCACGCATGTAATAAGTTTATGCATTAATTATGTTATTTTAATACACCAGTATAGTGATTTTAAAATGAATAATAAGTATAATTTCTGAGTTGGTTTGAATGTGTAATTCTTTAAAACAGCTTCTGCAGCTAGAAAGAGAAAATATAGTATGAAGTCATTTGCGTGTGTGCAAGCCAGCTTCCTATAACTTCAAAATAAAATGAATGATTTATGGTCTCTAGAAAAATGCCATTTTTAGACTTGAAGTGTTACTTATGCTTTTCTGTCCATTCCATTTGTTTCCCTCTTTTGCACTTAAATACATTATTCTTCTTACCTCAACCTCCCATAAATAGTGTGGTTTTATATCACAATTCTAAGCAGTTTCATAACACAAGGGGAATATTTTACAAAAAGTTGTTTTAAGAAAACTACTGAATTTACTTACATTTTTTATTGAAGGGAAGAATGTAGCAAGAGATCTATTGAAGCTTTTCTCGGAATAGTGAGGCTTGAGGAGGGAAAGATTATATGATCAATCTAAGTTTATATGTATTTTACAAAAAAGGCAGTTAGAAAATTATTTTTCCATTTTGTTACTTTAAAACTTACTTTTGTTACATAAAAGTAACTATTTTTGTCAATGTATATATGAGTGAAGTCATTGTCTTCATTCATATTTTTTTTCCTAAGATAATGTATTTTTAAAATGCAAAATGGTTGCTAATGGACTAGACATATGCAATCTTATCCTATAAATGATATCCTTGTATTTGTTATTCTTATTTTTGTTTTGATTTCATTCAATTTTTTAAATAAATGGATTCTGCAATTCTTGTCATTATATTAAATTAATTTTTGAAATTGTATATTTGTGTGTGCATGGGTACTTTACCAATGGAGAAAAAAATTAATAATGGTAATCCTTGAACTTTGCCTTTCAATGTAATATTGGCCTCTACAATCGTTTGTACCATAGCACTATGGGATCTGGAGAGAACATTCTAAAATATTATATACTGAAAAGTTCTATTACATAGGTATTTTAAAAATTTCACTTACAATTTAAATTTTTTTCACATTGAGTTGGTCGTATTCCAAAACAAAATTGCATTAATTGTTAGTAATTCTGGAATAAGGGACAGAAAATTATTAAAGACCTTCAAGTAGATTTGTGACGTTTGAGAATATAGTCAGAAATGAATAAAATCATTTAGCCAAGAGTTCCCAAAATTTTTGTTATTAAGATAATTCTTCACAAAAAAGAAAATGTTGGCTTGGTTTCATAATTCCTGAACAAATATTCTTGAGAATTCAAGAAATGAAAGTCTTCCCCTATTATTGGACTCCTCAAGTGCAACGTCTTTTCCCAGAGCAGAAGCCCAGAATTTGAGAGCATAGCATTCAAGTGTGCATGCGGGGTGGACCAGGCCCCGGCAGCCCTACTTCTTATGACGAATTAGTTAACCTTTACATCATTCATTACCAATGGAATTTGAGCCTTTGACTAAATTTCCCCAGATTAACAAGTGTTCAGACTTGACTGCTTGAGATTTATAACCAAGAACTTCTGACCAAAGTTGCTAATATGTATTCTTAACCTGATTATCAAGACTGAGAATCTGAAGCAGCCTGTGTTGTAAGAAGGTGGAAGTTCAATGCATGTTTATTTTTCACTGACTTGATCAGAACCATATTTTACAAAATGCTTTGTCTCATTTGTAATTGTTTCTGGAAACAAATGTATTCACTTGTCTTAGTCTGAATACAGAATAATATTTGTTAATTAGGGTTTATTTTGAAAAGTTGAGTTCAGTTCAAATGTAGGCCATTACCTTGCAGAGTAATGTAACAGTCAGAGGTAATTGTTTTTGATCAGAGAACATGTCGGCATTATTCACTTTCTAAGATTCTTTATTAATAACTGTCTTTCACTTAAATATAACCAGAAATTACATTATTCTTTGCATTTTCATTATATACTGTTGACTAACTTAGCTGCAAATAAAATATTCAAATTGAAACAACTCAATGAAGGGTGATGTAAACTGCCAAAACTTATAACACATTACTGAATTTTCATAGGCCAGACAGGATGCTAGAGGGCAATGAATCAAGCTTCTGAAGCAAAGCAATTTTGAATCTTTAATACCCAGGCAAACAATTATACATACTATACAAACATATGTGAGAGCGTAGTAGAAACATCTTCCAGGTGCAAGAATTCCAAAAGTTTTCTCCTTGTGTTGCTTAGCAGAACAAGTTAATTGAAAGTGGATTATAACAAAATAAGGGAGAAAACTGCAAACAAGGAATATACAAGAAAAACTGTAATCCAAGTGTTCCAAGAAGGGAAATCACAGGAGGAAGAACATGCAGCAACCATGCAGAAAGAATTCATTGTGAATGGAGCAAGGAGAGGACTTGATAAAGGGAGGTTCTATGCACCAGATGATCAGGAGATGGTAAAGGTGAATTATCCTTGGGTTAATGAGAAAAAACCTACTGGAACTCCAGAAGGGGAAAAATAGAAAGAAAAATGTGCCCGAAATACAAGGGAAAATATGTGTCATTGGACTGAACAATTATTTATATATCAGACAAATTATTTCAGTCAATATTGATTCTAACATTGTCCTCTTTTGAGATGAATGGAGGTCCTACATTATGTACACAAAGAAAAAATTTAAATGAAAACACAATTTGGATATTTATGGAGTCATAATAATGTTGTTTGTGGTTTGTAATATTTTTATGTTGTTGAAGATATTATTAGTTGATTTTTAATTCCTTCCCAAGGCTCTAAGTTCCTCTTTGATATGGCTTTTTTCTCTAAATTTTCACTGCCTGTCATAATTATCTCAGCTTCTTCTTCTCTAGAAACATTGGCCTTCTTTCTGGCCAAGATTTTTCCTACCTTAGAGCCTTTGTTCTAGCTATTCCTTTAGTGTCCAATGCTTTTTCCCAGCTTTTGCGTGAGTTACTTCATCCTGTCAATCAAGCTTCAGGTTAAAAATATTTTTAGGGCTTTCTCTGACAACCAGATCCAAAGCAAAGATTCTTCCATTGTATAGTATACAAACCTCGTGTGGTTGTAAGCTTTGTGTGGACATAAGTTTTTATGTGTCTTGGGTAAATATCCGGGAGTTGAATTGCTGATTGTTTATAAGTGTATTTGTAACTTTATAGGAAACTGCCAAACTATTTTCCTCAGTTGATTGTATCATTTTATATTCCCACCAATAATGCATAAGAGGTTTAGTTGTTCCTCATTCTCAATAGCACTTGGTATTAACAAATTTCTTAATTTTAGTCATTCTAATGGGTACGTGATGGTATATCTTTATGGTTTATAGTTTGCATTTCTCAAATGATTAATAATGTTGAGCATATTTCCATGTGCTTATGCATTGTATACGTGTTTTGGTGAAGTGCTGCTGAAATCTTTGCACATTTCTTTAAATCAAGTTGCTTGTCTTGTGGTTAGATTCAAAAAATTATTTATATATTTAAAATACAAGACCTTTGCCAGATACATGCCTGGACAAATATTTTCTTCCGGTATGTTTCTTGCCTTTCCATTTTTGTATCACTGACATTGAAGAGTAGATGTTTTTCAGTTTGTTTTAACTTTTGACTATGTCAAGTTCGTCAATCTTTTTCTTTCATTGCTTCTGCTTTTGTGTTCTATCTGACATTTGGGCTACATCAAGGTTGCAAACATTTTCTCTTGTATTTTCTTCAAGGAGTTTTAGAGTTTTATTCAGATCTCTGATCTATTTTGAGTTTCATTGTTGTAAATGGTAACAGAAAAGGATTGTGGTTCGCTTTTTCCATACTTTTTTTTTCTAGCATCATTTGAGGCTTTTTAAAAAATAACTTCCTTTTGTGTTTAAAGTAATTTGATTAGATTCTACTGTCTTCCACTAAGAAGACAGCACAATACATATGGTTTATTGAAAACAGTAATGAGGAAGGAGAGAAAGACAAAGCAGCCAGATCAGAGCCTTTACTTAGAAGTTTTAACTTCACCCTGACAGATAGGCAGCCAATGACTTTTAAGACAAGAAGTGATATGGTCATATTTACACTTTAAAACACTCTGGCTTCAATGAGCAGGAACAATATATATGTGGCTTGCTGCTATCTCATTTATATACTAAATATTTACTTGCTTCACAATCTCAACAAAGAAATATAAAAGCATTTAAAGAGCAGTTGAAGAACTAATGCTAAATGTATCCTCTTATTCTGAGCATTAATCAATGTCATGTTGCTATGTTAAATACTCAGTGACTTAATTCAATGTGCTCAAATTCTACACTTCTTAGGAGGTAGAACTGAGGAGAATAAATGTAGACTGCTTTACCAAAGAAAGTAAACGTTAACCTTTTATGTAGTTGTGATTGGTAAGGTTTTACCTTAATAAAGAATGAACTGTTAGACATAGATCATATGCTATTTTATGTAAGTAAATACTCACAAGCCTTTGGTATATGTACATGCATACTATTTGGAACCAGAGCCAGAAAGTAAACACTCACTTTGTGAAATGCAGACAGAGATCATTCCATATTTCCATAGCAGATAATAGGGAACTTATCCCTAGAAGTCAGTCAATATCTTGGTCCCCCAAAAACAGAAAGAGAGAGACAGAAAGAAAGAGAGAGAGAGAAAAGGAAGGAAGGAAAGAGAGAGAGAGAGGAAAAGAGAGAAAGAAAGCAGGAAAGAAAGAGGGAGAGAGAAAGAAAGAGAGGGAGAGAGAAAGAAAGGGAAAGAGGAAGGAGAAGAAGAAGAAAGAGAAGAAGAAGGAGGAGGAGGAAGACAGGGAGGGGTGGGGAAGGAGGAAATGAAGAAAGAGAAGAAGGATTAAAGGGAGGGAGAGAGGAAGAAAGAGATGACTCTAGGTAGTGGTGGATTATGTGAGCCTGCCTCAACTCCAAAGGGAAAACCAAGTTTAAACAAATGAACTGAATGTTCCCAGTTTACATTTTGAGAATCATCTGCACACTTGCAAGGGAGGACTGGTTTTTAAATTTTAGTCAGATTGATAAGTAGATGGGATATGGTTCTGTTCAAATATGAAATCACTAGTAATTGTTGTAGGACATTTTGAAGATGGTTTACACAGTATAAGTTCATTATCATGAAGGAGGATGTGTGCTCATTGACAAGGGTAAGAGCTAAAATATTATTTGATCTATCAGATTTTAGAGAAAGTTTTGAAGATATATTACATTAATCAACATATTCTCATATGCTAGTCACACTAAGTTTGATTCTATGCATTCTTTTACATATGATTTTTAATCAAATCAAGTGAATTAAGCAGAGATTTAACAGAAATGCCAACTTTGTAGAGCTTGAATTTTCAAGAACTGAATGTTATTAAGGAACAGAGAGAATGTAGTTTCAAGTATTCATATTTGGAAAAGTTTGGAATGACATTTTAATTGAAGAACATATCAAAAAAATAGTTGTATGTGGTTTATAATATATTAAAAGAAAATTCTATTTTGTTCAAAATTATATATAATCCTAAAATATCATCTTAATAATCATTTGATTATATTCATTCTTGTCGATTTTCTAACTATAATATTATCTGTCAGACTTTGGTCAAGAATGGAATTCAGTAGGATTTGGGGATTTACAAAGATATTGGAAGACTGATAGCTCCAGGTTCATGGAATTCATCACTACTGTCTCAACCAGAGACTTAGAAACAGATGGTCCTCAACAGCTTGCTGGGAAGCTGCTACAATTCTCAAGTCTCGGGGAAATTCTGCCTGTCTCAATAAGCAACAGCAATATGAGTGGATCTCAACAGCTCTGGTCAAAACTATGTCTGAAAAATAATGGCTTGTCCTCCTTTTGCTACCTTCCCAATCTTACCTTAGTGCCTCTCATTGGCAAACTCTAACTTGAACCTGTGGGAGATAGTATGTGAACAATGAGCTCTCACCTTCTCTTTGGTGATGAAGAAGAGATCTTTGGAAGAGTTGGTGTAGAAGAGGTGATATTGGTTGAAAATGAATAATCTTGAATATCAAATTTGTTTTTCCTTCCAAATAGTGGAAAAATTAAACGAAATCACAATGCCCCAAAGAAATAATTAAATAGTGAAATTATTATTAATTATAGAACAATTAAATGATTACTTAATAATTAAACAGTATTACAAATTAATAAGCTTTATCTCACTCATTTTAATATACAAATGAAATGGTTGACAAATTAAGTGAAAATTTCTCACCTGATATTCAAATCATTCTAAAAAGCAATTTAGCCTATTTTCTTAAACTTATTTCCCATTATTTCCTAAATTCTACTATACTGCCAATACCAGGTTTCCCTGTTCACATGTGTTTGCTCATGCTAGTTCTTAGATGAGTTAGCTTTATAGCCTAGTCTCCAATGATCAAAGTCTTAGTTTGCTTGCTGTTTCTTGGCATGATTGCCCCACGTGGGGAATTGGCTCATTGCTCTTGTCTGGCTTGAAGATGGTGAGAATCTTATGCAGTTGCTGATTCTGGCTCCTGAAGGCCCTTGTAGGAGATTTGCAGTGCAAATTCAAATCTGGCCTTTCCAAGCATTTCTTTATGTCTGTAGCCTTGTTGCACAACTTCCGACCAGTATTTATTGAGTACTTACTACATCTCAAGCATTCTTATTGAGATTAGAGATCCTTGCTGCCTGAATGTCACATCTGGAAGGCAGTAATTTAGTGGTTAAATCTTAAATGATTTTGATGAATGTTCTAGACTAGATCATTGTATATGATTATGACAGGGAGTCGTGGTATGTTCACTATTTTATGATTCTCTGTTGTATAGGTGTAAAGTCCTAAAGACCAACGCTGATAAGTGGACTTTATTTCTGGGTTTCTTCTGAATTGGATGGGATGGGAGATAGTTCTCAAAGAAAATTTCAGCTTGACCGTCCAAAAGATTTTGAGGTCGAGACATGGAGTGGAGTAGGGAATGGTGGAAGAAGCAGCAAGCTCATTTTATTTCATTCTCTGATTCAGCTTTACCAGAAAAAACTCTGATTTTTATTTCTCAAGTGACCCCAGAGTAAATTTCACAGTTGGTTAAATACTTGGAGTTGAAAGTGATGCTATTAATTAGCACTCACAAATCAGCCACATTCATAATTATGGGAATTATATATTTCCTTCTATAGTTAAAACATTTTATACTGTCTGATTTATATTTATCTTCAGTAGCACTTTATGCATCTAGCATACATGATATAAATATAATACATGGCACATTATATGACATATATACTTTATACTATAATAATATAAGGTATTATATATGTATGTAGAAATATAAAATCTATATAAGTATTTATACTCTCTATTCTTTTAATATTAAACCCTGTATTTATAAACATATATAAATATAAATGTTCTATGTACAGCTTATATAATTGGATAAGCAACCACATTGTGTTTTGCTTTTGTGAAGATTAAACTCTTCCAAGAGGCCTATTTAGTTGCTTGAATACTTTGATACATCACTTGAGAAGCATAGTTAATTAGCAATAAATGGTTTCTGAGCTGCTTTTAGAGGAATTTAAGTTCAACTAATGGTGAGTTTTAATTTTGCCGAATAGAATATGCACAGTTAATAGAATATGCACAGTTTATTTGCTTGGGACTATAGAGTTATATGGAGAATTTTTGCCTCAAAACAAAAAAAAAAAAAAAGGAAAAGGGAGATAATGTAACTAGAAGCCAGAAACAAAATGATCTCACTGAATTTTTCTGAATGTTGTAGAGTATAAATCTCCAAAATTTATCACGTAAATTTTATTAATTACTAATGAATTGTGGAGTTTTTCTTTTCTTTCTTTTCTTAGAGGTCACTGGGGCAAGATTATGACAAATGCTCAGTGTTACTTCAAAGTGAGTGAGCTGAGAATAGAAAATACCCATTCTGAACAGTCATTCCGAGTCTAGTCTATGTGACAGATTTATTCAGCACCCTGAACTTGGAGGTATACACATGCGAAATTATTTTATTTTTCTCCAATAACTGCCACTAAACGTCTACTTAATTTCCCTTCCAGTCCATTAGCGCTATTTGAAGGTTATCTCATTAAAGCAGGTACTTTGCAATGAAAATTAACATAGGGATATAAAATATAGAGTGTAGACTATCTAGTTCATTCTATTCCAATTTAAAACTTCAATTTCATACACAATCCAACGCTAGTCTTCTCTCTGCTCCCAGGACCTGCAAGACTGTCCCTGGAGGCTTGGCGGCTGTCATGCCTATTCTCACTCCTCCTCTCCCTTACTCTCTTCTGCCTTTAGCTACTCCAGAGTTGGGAGTGCGGAAGGAAAATTTTGGAGGACAGATGAGTTTCCTAAGGCTGTTATAACAAAGTACCACAGACAGGATGGATTAAAGCAACAGCAATTTATTCTTGTAAATCTTGCCTGAGGCTAGAAGTCTGAAGTGAAGTGTCTCCAGGGTTGGTTCCTTCTGAGGACTCTGAGAGAGAATATTTCATGTTCTCTTCTAGTTTCTGGTAACTACCAGCAATCCTTGTCATTCCCTGGCTTGTAGATGCATACCCCAATATGACCTCGTTTTAACTAATTACACCTGCAGGGATCATATTTCCAAATAAGATTACATTCTAAGGTGCCAGAGATTAGTAATTCAACATATACTTTCCCAGGGGTGCAATTCAATCCATTCAGAAGAAATGCACCCAAAAATGTAAGGAAAGAGTCCTTTGTCTAATTGGTGATACTACTGTACTGTCTTGGCTCTCTGATGAAAAGTATGTATGCTTCTCTGGGGTAGGATGCAATGTCCTCCCCATTGCCTGATTCCTCAATGTGGGAAATTTGTTCATTGACTAATCCCATACTCAGCACCTGCTTCTTTGGTCTACTCCACAGTCTTTTCCTTATCAGTTGGCTTACATTCTGGGTGGGGGACCATAAAATTAATCATACCTAGCTAATGTCCCATCTAAACTACAGGAAACACATCCCTTGCCTGACCAGATCATGGGATTATCAGCTGATCAACTGTTGTTCCTCCTTCTTTCTGCCCTGTCACCGCTCTCAGATTATTTTTTCCACTAGCTCAAATTTCTACAGAAAACTGATCAACAAATTCATTCATTGAGTAATAATCAATTGGGAAGTGAAAGTCCTGGCTTTCAAACAAACATGATATCTCCAAAAGTGTTTGTCTTGTAGTCCACCTCTATGGCTAGGTAGTGGGAAATGTTTTATAAGATTTAAAGACTCTTCTGATGGCAGGACACAAACATTGACTGTCTTAACCACTATCAAAAGGGTAAAGGAATAATCTCTCACCAAAATCACCATACCACCATTGATGCTTTGTCTTCTTTAACTCCTAAGTCTTCTGCTTGATTGGGGCAGCTGAGTATAACAACATCCCCGATATCCTTCTATCCTGAGGGGTGAGCACCTTGGCTGTCTCTCTCTAGACCTTCCTGGTACTCTGTTCCTACCCTTTCAGCTCCTTTCAGCTTTGGAGCTTTAGCAAAGAGCTTTTCATATTTTTGTAACAAGAAAGAAAACATCCCATTTAACATCCTTCTCCTGATGGCACTTAGTAGGCTGTAATTCTTCAAAAAGATACATTATGATTAGTAAAACCAATATTCCTTGCCATGAAAGACAATACTAATGTCCTGGACACAAATATAAGTTTACCTCTCTCTGACTTATCTTCGTTAATCATAAGTTTTCTCCAAAATCTTTTATGTTTCCAGGAGATGGAAAAGCATTGCTGGCCATCCCATTACTGAGTAAATGGTATGTTCAGTTCTCTCCACATGCTCAAGAGTTAAAGCTCCTCTCAGGATAAGCTTTCTTTAATAATTTTACAATTGAGGCAAGGAAATCTCTGAGAACTAGTAAGCATTCGCCAGATGAAACAATAAAACACTTAGGACGTGATTTCCTTTCAATCCTTTTCTCCCATTACCATGCTGTCTATCTACTATCTTGAGAGTTTATGTGGCAAGGGAAATGAAGGAATGGTGATATTTCTTCTCGAGCACTCTAGAACAATAGCAACTAAAGAGTTTTCCTTAGAATACTAGCCACTCGATTGTGCTAAAAAACGTAAACAGGGTGTGGAGGAGAAAGCAGGAATCCCTAGTCAGATAAATTTGTGAAATTCAGCAAAATAAATTCCTCTCTTGCAGCTTCACAACATGAATTAATATGTGAAATTATATGAGGAATTTTGCAGCAAATGAGGCAGAAAACATAGCTTAATTCAGATTTATGAAAAATTTTTGGCCACAGAAGTTGTTTCCAACACACAACATTTCAGTGATTCTAGAATGTAGTTCTTCAAGGTTTACCATCTCTGGAATTGGGTGGCACAGTAAATTTGTTAAAATCTTATTCTCACCATTGTTTAGGTGATAGTACTGACATTTTAATCACGGTTTGTATATGCTTAAACTTCTTCATGGCTTTTCATGGCTTGTCACTTCAGTGTGGCTTTGTGAATTATTGTTACTACTTTTGTTGAATTTATTTGTTGCTTAAAATTTTTCCCAGTTGTTTTCTGAAATATTCCATGAAAACCATCTAGTTAGATCAAGAGAGAGCCCTCATAAGAACTTGCAGAATAGATGTCATTTGTTTGGAAGAAGGACCACGAGACAATAGTGGAATACTTTAAGACATGCTGAATCAACTATATAAAACCTAAGACATTTTAATAGTTGGCCATGGTTGTTGCTAAAATTGAACTCTCTCTCCCTAAATAGATGTTGAAGCAATGCTGAAAAGGTATATTAAATCCATACATGTGAAACATTTCCTAGATTAAACATGATAGATACAGAGGTCACTTTTGTAGTCTATAAAATATCTAAACTAGTTTTAATTAAACCCATATGCACATATATGGAGAAAAATATGCATAATAATTTTTCACTTTGCACATTAAATAATAAAAATTGTTACAACTTTTTCTTCCAAAAAACTTTTTATTTATTTATTTTTTTTTTTTGGTGAGGAAGACCAGCCCTGAGCTAACATCCGTTGCTAATCCTCCTCTTTTTTGCTGAGGAAGACCAGCCCTGGGCTAACATCTGTGCCCATCTTCCTCTACTTTATATGGGATGCCGCCACGGCGTGGCTGACAGGCAGTGCGTCGGCGGGCGCCCGGGATCCGAACCGCGAACCCCGGGCTGCCAAGCGCGAACTAAACCGCTGCGCCACTGGGCCGGCCCCCCAAACAACTTTTGATTATATCTCTTGCTTATGCTCAAGTCCCAAGACAGTAAGGTGGATTCAGAGTGATGAGGGAGGAGTGGTGCAATATTTAATTGGATTGCCAGAGGAGGCACCATTGAGAAGTAGACATTGGAGCATAGTTGAAGGAAATGAAGGAGTTAGCCACTTAAAATAGCATTCCAGGCAGCAGAGCAGCCAGTACCAAGGCCTTAAGGTGGAAAAGTGTTTGACATGCTTGAGAGAAAGCAAGAGCCCAGTGATGCTGGATCAGCATGTATAAAGGAGAGATTAGTAAGAAATGACCTCAGAGGTGGAATGGGGAGCAGATTATCTGGCGTGAACGGCTGTCCAACTTTGCCTGCTGTTGCTCTCATTTTAACTCTGTCTCTCAGTAAACCCCTCACGACAATGGTCACCCTATAAAGATTTGTAGGCTAATTAAGGATTGTAGGTAGAGGAGTCAATGATAACTCCTGTGTATTTGGCCTAAGCACCTGACGAGATGGAGCTACTATCGACTGAGATGGACTACGAGTGGGATAAGTTTGAAAGGAAGAATTATCTTTTGGGCACTTTAAAGTTGAGATATCTGTAGGCAGTTGAATTTATGAGTTTAGAATTCACAAGAGATGTTGGAAATTGTTAGCCTAAAATGGTCTCAAAGTTATGAAACTAGATAAGATAACTCAAGAGCAAGTGTAGATGGAAAAGAAAAAAGAGAGAGACAAATGTTGAGTCATAGAGCACACATTGATAATCGTTGGCAAACTTAGCAGTTTTTTTGGAGGCAAAGTTGGAGTTGGAGTTGGAGGCAAAGTTTGTCTATATTGATTTTAAGAAAGAATGGGAGATGGGGAGAATAATTGGAAACAATAAGGATAAGCTATTCCAAGGGCCTTTGATGCAAATGGAAGACACACATGTGGCAGTAGATAGCATGGGAAATAGGATCAAGATTACATATATATATTTTTAATTAAGAAGGAGAGAGAACAAAAAATAAAATAAATATTTGTATACTAAAGGGAAAATATCAATGGTGTATAATAAAATGGTAAGAACGGCTGTATTTATATCCTTAATTTGGCAAGAGGAGATGTGCTGAGATACATTTTAAGTAGAAGAATGTTAGTTTGCTCTTTGTAAAGGGATATAGGAAGATGATACAGGTGCAGATTCTAGAAGCTCTGGATAGACATAGTGATGGACATCTCTGGAAATTCTGTCATAATTGCTTCAAGTTTTTCAGTAAAATGGGAAGCGAGGTCATCATCTGAGTGTGAGGATGAGAAATAAAGTATTGAAGGGTTGAGAAGAGAAGAGAAAAGATGAATTCATTTTCTTGGACAAAGGAGTAAGCTTTCTTGCATCTCAGGAAACAAATTATGGCTCCTGAGCAGTGCTATGGGCCCATTGAGGTTGTAGTCACCAATTTGAAATGAGACAACTCATTGTGATTTGGTGTTTTTCTCCAGTCACCTTCAGCTACATTGGTGCAAGCAATGAGTAAGCAAATTGCTAATTTCGGTAGTTTGGTGATTTGGCAAGAGAGCACAGCTATGTGAAAGAATGAAGAGGATGTTTGAAAGTATGGCTATAATGATTGATCATGAAATGTAAAGTGGATAAGAAAGGAAGAGAAGGCATAAGAGTTAGTGAAAACTTTGAAGAATACATAGATTATGGGTCCTGATAGTTTTGAAGGATTGTCGGAATGCCAAAAGGTGTCATCTGAAAAGAAGTTAATGGTAATCAGAAAAAATTAATGCAAGAAAATGAAATATTTTTGCAGTTATTGATAATGCATATATCTAGGGAATGACCCTGAGAAAGGTGAATAGTTGAGGCAGAGGAGATAACAATATCATGGGTGGGGAGAAATTCATGGAACCTAGAGGTCATGGTGTGGGAGGATTTCTACAGCTATATTGAAATTGTCGAGAATTAAGAACAAAGTAAGAATGATGAGAGTAATATGAAGACAGAAGCAAAAATGAAATCTTTAGCTGTCAGTAGATGACAGAAATAATGAGGTGTAATCAGTGATACACTCCGATAACATAGGATTCAAGACTGAAGAGTTTTAAAGAGGAGAGAGAAAAATTATCTGAAGGTACAGTGAAGATCAAAGAGGACACCTACCCTCTCCCAGTCACATTCATCTGGAGGCCGTAGGAGGAGGAAAACCTCCTCTTTAGAAGGGGTTGAAGTGTCAACATCCTTTGAGAAATGCCAAGCAATAATGTGAGAAAAGCTTTCGGAGACAAAGTTGAGGATATAGAGTGTTTTGCTTTTGATGGACAGTGGAAGAGTTCCTAGAGCAGTGGCAAAGAGAGAGAAGAGACCAAAGGAGATGTGCGGATCTTATGGGGTGTGGAGAATAGAGAAGATGAGGGATGAACAGGATGACTGAAGCTTCTTGTGGCAAAACAATAAACAGAGCAAACAGCATAATAGAATGGACTCTGGAGGACACAAAGCCATTGGTATTGGGATGGTGGGGCTACTTCAAGGTAAGGAAATGTGGTGCAGCTTTATCTTAGAGATGTGTCCTCATCTTCCTTCTTTTCTGCAAATTAAAAAAGTCTATACTAAAAATTGAATCTAGACAAAGACCTTACACCCTACACAAAAATTAACTTGAAAGGGATCAGAGACCTAGATGGAAATGCAAAACTGTAAAATCTGGAAGACAACACAGGAGAAAACCTAGATGGCTTTGGGTTTAGGGATGGCTTTTTAGGTATGATACCAAAGGCATGATCCATGAAAGAAATAATTGATAATCTGGACTTCATTAAGATGAAATATTTCTGTTCTGCAAAAGACACTGTCAAGAGAATAAAAAGACAAGCCATAGACTGGATGAAAATATGTGCAAAAGATATATCTGACAAAGGACTGTTATCCAAAATATACAAAGAATTCTCAAAACTTAACGATAAGAAAATAAACAACCCAGTTAAAAAATGGGCCAAAGACCTTAACAGACATCTCACCAAGAAAGATATACAGATGGCAGATAAGCATATGAAAGGTGTTCCACAACATATATCATCAGGGAAATGCAAATTAAAACAACAACAAGATACCACTACACATCAATTAGAATGGCCAAAATCCAAACACTGGCAACATCAAATGCTGACAAGGAGGTAGAATAACAGAAACTCTCATTCATTGCTGATGGGAATGCAAAGTAGTACAGCCACTGTACTGGAAGACAGTTTGGTGGTTTCTTACAAAATGAAACATACTCTTACTATATAATCAGCAATTTCACCCCTTGGTATTTACCCAGGGAGTTGAAAGCCTGTGTCTACACAAAAACCTGCACATAATGTTTACAGCAGTTTTATTTGTAATTGCCACACCTTGGAAGCAATCAAGACATCCTTCAGTAGGTGAATGGATAAATAAACTGTGGTACATCCAGATAACGGAATATTATTCAGTGCTCAAAAGAAATTACCTGTTAAGTCATGAAAAGGCATGGAGGAAACTGAAATGCTTATTATTAAATGGAAGAAGTCAATCTGAATAGGCTACATATTGTATGATTTCAACTATATGACATTCTGGAAAAAGCAAAACTATGGAGATGGCAAAAACATCAGTGGTTTCCAGGAGTTAGTGAGGAGGGAGGGATGAATGAGCAGAGCACAGAAGATTTTTAGGGCGATGAAACTACATTGTACAATACTATAATGGTGGATACATGTAATTATAAATTTATCCAAACACACAGAATGCACCGTTGTTGACAAAGAGTGAACCCTAATGTAAACTATGGACTTTGGATGATAATGATGTGTCAAAGTAGGTTTATCAATTATAACAAATGTTCCATTCTGATGGAAGATGTTGAATTTGGGGGAGGCTATGTATGTGTGGGCAATCTCTGTACCTTCTCTCAGTTTTGCTATGAATCTAAAACTGCTTTAAAAAAAAACCTGAAGTCTTTTTTAAAAGTGTATATTTGTAGAATACTTAATTCTTAAATTAACAAAAATGTTTTAGGATATGCTGCTATGATCTAAGCCTGAAAATGTCTCTATATTTAGTACCAAAGCCTCTTTGAAAATAATATTCTAATCTCTTGGCACATATTTATTGAACATTTTCTTTTTTCAAACCAGTCTACTAAGCCATTAGCTTGATATATTAGGTAGATGAACTGATCTTAAGTTTTGTTTATATTATACATGGGGTGATAAAATACATAACAAAATAAAATTGAATTTCAAATTGCATTTTCCCATAGGGTCTGTTCCTTCTTGTCAAAATGCACAAACATCCTGATTCTTTGAAGCAGTTACTTCAATTTCTGACTGTGAAAGTACAACAAACTTTTCACAGTTTTTACATTATACATTCTTCTTAAAAGGACAAAGCTCTCTTTACTTTCATAAAAACAAACTAATAAAAAATTAAAAAGTGTTTTGAACACTGAGTGAAATAAGTTTTTCTCACTGTTCTTTCCTTTCTGGAACCTTTTTTGGTAGGGAAACAAAAATAGATCTTGCTATGAAGCATGCTTATTGAGATGTTTCCATTTATAAAATTAGTACCATACGATGTAATTTACTCATTCTAAAATACCTCCACCATGTCCATGCCCAAACTCATACAAATAATTTAATGTACAATTCAATTAAATTGAGCGGTATTGGAATTTGACCTTTGGACAGATTAAAGAACATAAGGTTTATCTTAAATACATGAAAATAGACAACCAACATGGCTGATGTACAAAAATAAAAGAATACAACTGGAAATGTTATTCCTAAACACAGTGTGGCTCAGGAGAAAGTGAGGAGAATTGCAGTACTGTACAAATGCTCTTTGGCTGTGGTAGACACACCTACCACAATACATTTCAGAGCTGGGTAGAGAATGGAAGGTGTGGTCATCAAAAATGATTTCATTGAAAAATTATAAAACTTTTTCTCCCAAAGCAAAAACAAAATACATGCTATTGTCATTTTAGATTAAGATGGAGTATGTTAGAAAACAGTAACTGTTATGGCAATAAATTAAGCAAGAAAATTAATTAAAGCAAGTGGTAGGAGTGCTACGGAGGAAAACAGGAAACAGGAAAGCCTTCACTGAGAAAATACATTCTGCAAAGTCGTAGTGTTCCAGATGGAGGGAACAGAAGAGCAAGAATAAAGAAGAACTTAGGGGGATATCTGACTAATCTAAAAAAAGCAAGGAGGTCAGGACACATAGAGCAGAGGGAATGAGTGGAGAATAGTTAAAGGTGAGGTCAGAGAGATAAAGGAAAGACAGATCATATGGGTTCCATTGGAAGAGCTTTGACTGTCATTATGGGGAAGTTAGATGCCACTGGAAGATTTCAAAAGGAGGAGAAAGAAAATGTATCTTTCACGTAAATAGGTGAGAGTAACTTGTGGAAGGTATAACCCAGGTGAAAGATGGGGCTTCTATCAGAGTGTTGTCAGGGGAGATGGTTAGAGAGAGTCAAATTCAGGGAATTTTGAAGAAATAGCTAGCCGAGTTTGCTGATGGATTGCGTGTGGGTTGTAACAATAAGAGGAATACATAATGACTTCAAGTTTCTTGCTCAGTCCACTGGCAGAATTCTATTGTCGATTAACTAAGGAGGAGAAGGCTCTAGAAGGAGCAGGTTTGGTGGGGCAGGGGAGAGATAAATCTCAGACACATGGTTTCGAATATATTATATTTCCTGAAAAATATTTTAAGCGGGCTTAATGATAATGAATAAAATTAAACCCAAGATTCTTTTTAAAGAGTCATGCATTTTCAGGGATTTACTTTTAGAATTAGGGTTGCCTTAAATATATATACGTCAGTTTATTATATCAAAGGTTACATTTTTCTAATTTATGGATATCCTCTATCACCTGATAATTAAATATATTTTGCTGGATATTTTAGAGAGTGAAATACCAATATTATCTACATTATTTTTCTATTGCTGCATAACAAATTACATAAATATAGAGGCTTAAAACAACACCCATTAATTACCTCAATGGTTTTCATAGATCATAAGACGAGACATGAGCTAACTGGAGCCTCTGCTCAGGGTCTCACAAGGCTGCAATGAATGTGCTGGCCGCGCTGTAGTCCTCATTTGGAGAATCTACTTGGGAAAGATGTACTTCCAAGCTCATTCAAGCTCTTGAAAGGATTCAGTTCCTTGTGGTTGTATAACTGTTTTCTTTCGAGCAGTCAGCGGGAGATCACTCAGCTCCTAGAGCTCCTGCGCACACTTACTTGTCATGTGACCCCCATAGTCAGTTCCCAACACAAATGTTGCTTTTTTCCACGCCAGCAGGAGCACATCTGATGCTTCATCTTCTTTTCAAGTTTTGACTTCGAAATCAAAACTGGCCCAAGCTACTCTCCATTTTGATTAACTCACAGTCTATTGGTTGGTAACCTAATCACAGGAGTGATATTCCATCATATTCACGGGTACTGTCCACGTTCAAGGGGAGATGATTGCGTAGGTCATTTACACAAGGGAGCTGTAATCTTAGGGACCATCTTAGAATCCTGCCTATTACATCTACCCTAGAAGTTCTCATCATGTCGATGATAATTTAGAATAATGCTACTGGTAACATCAATATAACACATGAATCTATGGGTCATTATGTATGTCTTCATTTGATTCAATCCATCTGCAGTATTTCTGGTGGTATTAACCAATGCTTCAATAAATATATTTAGTTATAGAATTGAGTAAAATAAGCACTTCTTAGAAATCGGAGAAAAACTTGACCTCTGTATAATTTCCATCGCCGAATAACATTAAGCCACATTTAGGACATAATGCATCGTTGGTTCAAACTTGTGTTTGAAAGAAGGTTAAAAAGAGGAAATAAAATTCCTTTATTGAAATTCAATATGCAGTTATATTTTTCCTATAACCTAAGATTAATGAGCATACGAGATTTTGATAAATGGTCTATTAAAACAGAAAGATTACATAGAAAGAATGAAAGACAGCCATTACTGTGAGCAAGCAGATGTTTTCTTTTCATATTATACTGCAGGCTTTCATCAGACACTCCTAATTACAGTCTGCACACTGGTATTCTTGCAATTCAAACCATTAACCTTCATCTGAAGCACTAGTTTCTGCATAAGGTACATTGTCATTGCAATGCTCTTTCTCCGCGAAAGTGTATGCTTGCTTGCAGAATGAAAAGACTATTGAATGGATCTAGGTTCGTTTCTGTTCCAATGCAAAAAAAAAAAAAAAATTCCTAATTCCCCCTCCCCAACAGCTCTTAATGAGGCATAAGCCATTTTCAAGGAGAAACAAAAATATTTTAATTATGGAATCAGTAATAATATATTGCTGAAAAATAGGCTGAAAATGAAGAGAAATACAAAGAGAATTAGAGGAATAATTTAGCAGTTCCAAAAGAAATGATGTGCAATTATAATGTACAATTAAATTCAAGGCTATTCTTCACAAAACAAAAGGGAAAATGGCATGCCCAAATAACACAGGCTTTGTTTAAAATGTAGTTTTGGTTTTCTTAATTACTACTTAAGATTCAGATTTTCCTTTTAGGGTTATAAGAGCAAATAATCACTAGTTCCTCTCATTTCCATAAAGTAAGCTTAATAAGATGGTAGAATATTGTATGTGATAGTTTATGTCTACTAGATGAGCCTAAATAAAAGTTTGAGCAGAAAAATTACTTGATTCATGTTGTCTCTCCATTAACTCTTTAAATCCTATAAGGAAGAAACAATGGCAATGAGACCAATACATATTTACATTATTTTTTTGGCTAAAAAACGTGTATATAAGTATTCCAGTAGTATCCATACAGGAAAAATAATTTTAATATATGTAAATGAAAAATATCTTCTATATGATGGGTTTGATACAATCTCTTTAGTATATTTTCCCCCCAAATGGAACTAGTTTCATTTTTTAATAGGTTTCTTTAAACATATTCAAGGTGAAATGCTTTCAGACACATTTGCCCCAAACATCATTAGCCAATTTATCAGATAACAAAGTATATTTGGAAACTACAGAGTAAGTAGAATCTTAGAGCTGAAAGGGACCTCAAAAATCATCTAGGACCATTCCTTCATTTAAATTATGAGATTAGTTAGCACCTAAATGTATTAAGTGATTTGTTATAACAATTGTCCAAGAAATAGATTAAATTAACTGATTTAAACTCCCTACTTAGCTAGTGAACAAGTATGGATTTCAAAACAACATGATTTCTGGACCAAGTCCAGTATTTTCAATGTTAAATAGTTAAATTTTATTAAGAACTGGCTCTGTGGCTACTTTCTATAAAGCTTGACATGTGATATATAGAAAATGAATTTTTAATGTGAAAATTTTAGTGGATTTTTTTTTTGGTCTGAAGTTTAAACTTGATAGATTATTTCTCAGTGGGATTTAGAGGTGTGGGGCCTTTACTTCATTGGATTTGTTGAGAGGCCGCTGTTATGTTGAAATAAATAATCTCAATATTTTTGCTATACAATTGTTTGTTTGTTACCTCTAGTTTTCTTCTCCATTTCCCAAACCACGAGTTTACTTTATGAGATGACATTTAAAAGAAATTTTCAGTAGCTGCCGCATACTTAGAGTAACACATACTTTCAAACAAGCCTGGAATATTACAAATATTTGGTTTCATCTATTAGTGAAGCATATAATCTGTTATCCTTTTTGACTTTACAGTACTTAATAATTTTACTCCAAACTTCACAGTGTAAACTCTTCCTTTAAATATTTAATAATTTTATTTAGATCTCAATGTTGGATTTATTTCCATTTAGTAACAAATATTTGCTGACTGTTTACTGGTTGTTAGCACTATGTAGGGCAAAGGGAAAGGACAGAACAGATTTAAATTAAGATCTGAATTCTCAACTACTTTACACTGTAGCCGGGTATGTATGTAAAAAGAATCATATGCAATAAAGTAATAAAATTTTGGATTTTTAAATTGGGTCAATAGTATAGTCTTACTCAGAGGTTGCTGTGAGTATTAAATGAATTAATACATGAAAGTAACTTAGTTCAGTGCCTTGCATGTAACAATCAATTATATCATCTATTATAGCTATTAAGTCTGACAATATGGAAAGTGATAATGAATATTATGAATATTTGGTTCTCCAGCTATTTTACTATGTGAGAGCACATATTAGTCCATCAATCTTGAAAACTAACGTATCATATGTTAAAAGCCAAATACATTTATCAACCTTATATAAGTAAATTTAATTTAGCTTTTTTTAAGTCCAAGACTAGAAGTTGTCAACAAATTTTGCCACTTTTAAAGCAATGTGTCAATAAACACAGAATGTCATAGCTTTAAGATAAATGAAGCAAAAATTTTATTTCTTCAGAGTGATGGAATTTTCTCACTTCTATGAGTCATGGACATGTCACAGATGTCATATTTACTGTAATGAGCAACCCTTGCACCACAAAGCATGAGTCATAGTACATAGTTTTTAAGAACCCTCTCAGTTCTATGTATGAAGCAGCAGTACCACTAGCACAGAACCTAGATTTAATCATTCAATAAATATGTATAGATGAATGATGATTGAGTGTAAATACATAAATGAAAATAAAGTATCGGGTGTTACAACACAATGAAATAAAACAGAATAGAATAAAATATTTTAAGATAATACAATGGACACATGGGTGATTTCAGCAAGTTGAAAAAATAAATTTTGTAGACAGATATAGATAAGTATATGAAGGAATGTCAAAGAATGAATAAAAACAAAAAAACAAAATCATGTAACTTAGTGCTGATTTGGGTCTTGCATTCAAAGGCAGGAGCTGGGCAGACCTAATGTGCCAGAACTTGCAAAATGGTCCAATTCAGAGAGAGGATGGAGAGATGTTAGAGAGGAAGAAGACTATGGTTCTTATGAGCTTAAACTATGAAACCGACTGCTCAAGTCTAAATCTAGTTCTGCTAACTCTAAGCTCTGTGACCTTAAGTAAATTATTTAACTTCCCATCTGTAAAATGGGGCACTATTATTAGTACCTGCCTCGTAGGTTGTTACAGCATGAACGAAGTTGATATCTACAAAGTACTTAGATCAACACCGACGTTAGTGTTCACTCTCCTTCTAGGTTTGGGGGACAGGACAGCGTGGAAGTTAAGTTATGGCACTGTAGATCTATAAACTGTACGTTCACTATCTGAATTGGACCATTTTGCAAGATCTTGCACATTAGGTCTTCTCAACTCCAGTCTATGAATGCAAGACCCAAAACAGCACTGAATTACATGATTTGTTTGTTTTTATTCACTCTGACATTCCTTCATACACTTTATCTATCTATCTATCATCTATCTATCTGTCTATCATTTCCATCATCATCATTGTCATCATCATCAACATCATCTTTCTATCCATAGTTACTTCAGCTAGCCTGGAAGATAATTGAGGGAAAAGACTTGTCCAAAATTTTATTTCAAATCTTTTTTTTTGACACTTATTTTTGTCATACATTATGCTAAGTATTTTAGATACATTATTTTAGCCCACAGCAACCAAACAAAAAATAGATCATTTAAAAAATCACTATTTTGGTGAGAGATAATAATCCCACTTATCTTACTTTGGAAAATTTGCATAGACTGAGAGAGATCACACTATGGAAATATTTACATTGACGTTTCAGAGGTAGCTCCATTGCATGATTTACTCATTCTTTAAGTGATATGCCATGTCAAAATAAATTTGTTTTTCTCCATCTAGCTTTCAGCTTTCAATTCGAATATTATTCAATTTGATAAAAACATTAAGTAACTACTAAATTTAAATTAGAAATGCTGCAAATAAGGTAATTTAATATCAGAATCAGATTAGCATTCACTGATTAACCTTTTGTGAGGTCTTCTCATAAAGCAATAGTGCAAAATTAGGAAAGAATAGAGGTAATGAAACTGAATCTACTATGACAGTTTATTTCCAATATGTGTCGAGTCTTTTCACCAAAGTAGATAATAATTGTTATAGTCTGTTTAATTCACTTATAGTGGTTACTTTTACATTATTTTACTATCAAGTAAACCTTGAAATACTTATCATATATTTTCTATGTATTCAACACCTATGAAATGTGACTATATAACTCCATTTCTGAGACAATAAGTATCAAATTGTTGGAATTTTAATTTTCTCCCTGAATTATGAAAAATACATTTTCATAAATGTTTTTCTCTGTTACTACTTATATATGCAAAAAAGTCAAAAGAATATACATAAATTTGACATACACGAAGAGAACACAATTGTGTCCTATTTCTATCTATTACGTCAGTTTGAAATTAGGGTGTGTGCTGACCAAAATGGTGGACTATTTGCAATTATATCAATGTCCTCCCACTTTTTGCAGTCTTTTCTCCTCATTATTAGTGCTCCATTGTCCCATTCCAGAAGCAAGAGTTGCCTTCTATTCCTCTTAGGATGTTACTTGCAGTTGGTTGCCAGTCAATTCTCTCAAAATTCCAGATGAAATTGACTTAAGTCTATTTCCCTCTTTTAGTATTTTCCATTAAATAATGCTCCTGAAACCTACATGACATAGACCCAATAGAAGGGATCTTTTCTCTCAAATCTTTAACATTTCTGATATGCAGATGTGAAATATACCTATGATATGCAGGTACTTTAGACAGAGATTTCTGTCCTTTTGGAATTATACATCCTAAGTGGTGACAGGCTCCATCTACTCATAATACTGATGCTGTAGTATTAAATTAACATCAACGAAACAACATCAACAACAAAACATATCTGAAATAACCAGGCTTTAAAAAAGCAACTTGAAAAGACAAGAACATATAACAAGCACTACAGTGCGCTAATTTAAAGAAAATTAGAGAGATTCATTTAAAAAACTAGGAGAGAGGAATTCTAATTTTTTTTATTGTAATTACAATTATCTTTTATTTTTCCAATGGTAAGTTTTTCTTTTCTCCACTTTTCTTCTTTTCTTCTCTTTGAGTCTTTGTTTCAAAAAGGCAGAACAAAACAAAAAACTACTCCTAGAATAATATATTTTAGGTGCTAGATATGCCTTCTTAGAAGGAATAATGAAGAATGAATATTTTTCCCCAGGTGAATCTCTTGACTGGGGTTTCTTTCCCAACAGCAAAATGTTATTTTTAAATCTTCAAGTGCTTTAGGGAAGAGAGGCACTACAGCAGTGCTTGGGTTAGAGCTAATGAGCAGAATGCTGCTAGTTATTCTCTTGATTTTACATCTTAGCCTGGACGTGTGTTAAAGGAGGAAATATGGGGGAAGAGGCCATTTGGGAAATAGAGTTTCAAAGGAATAAAATATGTAGCTATTCTCAACAACAAATAGTGCACTTTCTTAATCCACAAGTGGAAATGCATGGAGTTTAGGGTTAGATATTATCAACAATAGAAACAGAACTTTTGGAAAGATAAAAGATTTATTGTATTTAATTTACCTTAAAATCTTCAATCCACTTTTTAAAATGAAAAGCTTAAAGTAATTCTTATGATGTGTAAATGGTGAAAACATGCCAAATACCAATGATATTTATTTGTTTAAAGAGGTTTGCGTAAATAACCTTCAAATTTTGATATGTCATTTATAAACATTGAATATCTTATTTTTGTGTGTGTGAAAACACACAGACTGAAAAAAAATGTTTTGGTTTACTTCGGAGAAAAGCGTGCTGAATTGGGAAAAGATAATGAGTAAAATTTATATACCCGGAATTCAATGTTTAACATATTTTTAAAAATCTCTAATGTCACTTACCATGATTTCTATTTATACAAAATAATCTGCAAGGCCAGGCATGCATTTTTTATTGGTCTTTTTTGCATGTAGAATAGAGTTACTTCCTAAATATTTTCCTCAAATTAATTCAATTCACAAAAAAAATCAAAATGTCACGTTATTTCAATTCTGTAGAAAAACTAACCTTAAGGGAAAAATATAATGTGTATGTCTATGTGTTATCCAACTTTGTTTGAATTAGTATATAAAAAATTAGACAATTAATGCTATGTTTTTAACAGAAATTGATGTCCCAACTATCGCTACTTAAAATTGTCCCTTATTGCCAATAAATAGAAATTGAAAATTTTCATCCCAGAATATTATAAAAAATTGAAAACCAAATGCAATAAAATAAACTGCACGCTCTCTAGAAATTTAAAAAAAAACTATTTATGTTTGTTACAGAAGCAATGCTTCCCGCCCAAAAAATAAAATAAAATAAAAAATATATTCCTTGTTAAGAATATCTTCCACAGAGTCCATATTTCCTTCCAGCTACTACTTTATTTCTCTGCTCCTCTGTGGGGCAAAACTTCTTGAAAGAATTATGCTTTCTCCAATCACTCTCAACTTATTCTCTCTTGTACCTACTCTCTTCATTCCCAAAACTCCAAGGAATTCGTTCTCATCAAAGTTGTTAATGAAATCCATATTGCTAAAACCAGTGGACAACTCTTAGTCCTTATGTTACTAACCTCTTGGTAGCATGAAGGATAGTGGTTAACTCCATCCTTCTGGATGTGCTGTCTTTATTTCATCTAGAGATGGCAGCCCCTCTTAGATTCCACATTAGCTTTCCTATACACATGTAAAATTCTGACTGTGATGTACCTTCTGTACTGAATAATTATCACAGTCTTTTTTAGTAGTTTCTTCTTTTATTCCTAATCAGCACCTCGGGTAGTCAGTTTAATATTCTTTTCACTTCTCTTTATAGTCTCATCTCTGAATGATCTCACTCAAACTCATGCTTAAAATACCCTCTATATGCTGTTTTCTATATATACGTCACATGCCTTGATCTTTTCTCTGAAATCTAAACCAATTTATCCTTCTTTCCACTCTTCCCCTCCATTTGGATGATTTATCTATATCTGTATCTATATCTATAATATGTATACAATATTATATATAGATCTAGAGATCCAGGCTCAAGGAAACAAGAATATTTTTACCACTTAGATTTCTTTTACCAGGGGTTAGAAGTGCCTGCAGTTTTTAGTATAACTAATGGAATTGCATTATTTCTCAGTGGGGCAAAACAACTAGAACTGAAGAACAGAAACAAGAATAGATTAGGACAATTAAAAAAATGGAGTATAGACCAAATGACATTTTGTATCCATGGTGAATAACTTAATATCTTAATAATATTTGTAATTTTTCTACCCTATTTTTTAAAGTTAATTAACAAAAAATTTCAATCAAGTAATTTCTTAGTGCCTTGACTTCAACAAGCTTTTCCAAGTTATTCAAATTAATGTTCTTGGTTGCTGCTGTCTTTTCTTATTTATATTTCATCGATGTACTTATTATTGAATTAAGTTACAATAATAAAATTGACACAGAAGAGCAGGGGGTCAATTATGCCTCAAATTTATAAGTGCACACCTAAAATGGTGGAAAGAGGATTACCCAGGAATTCTAGAATGTAGACTATTACAAAACGCATATTTTTTTGTAGGTGTCAATCAGTATACTTTACATAGGGATAAATGTCTTGTCTGGCAAGACACCTAAGTGTAGATTGGTTATAGAACTTCTACAATGCTGTGGTTTCCAACATTGGAGCAGTTATCAAATTCCATATAACTATTATTTCATACCTTTAAGATATTGTCAAAACAATACAAAAGAAGAAGGAGGACAAGGACAAAAGAAGAGGAGGAGGAGGAAAAACGCAAAAGAAGAAAAGAACACTTAGCAAAACACAGATCTGTAACCTGTCGCTTTTAGTCTAATGCAAATAACAGCAATCATATGATTGCTTAAATTTCCAATTAAAATACTGCCTAATTTAGTTTTCTGAAATAAAAGCTAAGACTTTGGAATGTGTCCTAAAACATTCAAAAGTACACTTTTTTTTCTTATTAGTAGAAAATATAATTAAGGTTCATCAAATAAACTTGCAAAGGACTAAATAGTTTGTGAATAACTCATTCATTTTACAGAATTTTGGTTTATTTAAACAGAAGAAAAATGTTTGAGAGAATCTGTTGCAGATCAACATTCAATTGGCCAAATAAGCCAAGATTCATCCAGGGGCAATATTAATGGCATAATGACACAAGAGTCCTGATTCTTCTACCTATACAGTGCAGTCAGGGATCCTGTGAATATTAGAAATTTCTAATTTCTTCCATCTAATTTTCCATATCAGCTTGTCATGAATTCCAACTCCACTGAAATCCGTCTTGCTGTGTTTTTCTTCCAACTATCAGTAGACAAATTTTGAAACAAAGGCCTTTGTTTTTTTAGAAATAGTTTACATGCTTTTTCTTCATATTTCTGATATGTGTTCATTAGTATTGGCAGAAATCAGTTTTTAAGGTTTCATATTTTATATGAACAAGAATCAGCATTCCTACTTTTAAATCTCAGCCTTTATACACAACTCCAAAAATAAAATATAGTTCTTACAAAAATGTCAGTGCTATTTGTTGAGGTTAATAAATAAGAATAAGATATGAAGTTATTCTAACCTACCTTTGAAATCTTTGTTCTTTCCAAAACCAGAAAACAATAACAAAAAAAGATAAAAAATGATGGAAACACACAAATTCACCTTATAGAAAACTGTGGCTGAGAAGTTTTCAAGTCAGCTTTTAACCATTACGTCTTCTGACTTTCACTGTGTGATCTGACAAGAGCTTTCTTATGTTAGTTCTGTTTTTTCTTGGGACAGCATGTTGTTCTCTTAAGGCATTAAAATGTTGTATATAATGATTGATCTTTCAAAAACCCCAGAAGTGGAAACTGAGCTGAAATGCACTTTAGAGCCTTGGAATTTCCTCCAGGCAGAGTAAGGTGATCTTTGTGTACATTCAATTTATTCTGCACTATGCAGCTGTATCTCACTTTAGAGTACAAATGGGACATCACTGAAAAATCACAATGGAAAAAGTCAAGTTTTTCTGTCCATAATGACTGTCAATTACAAATGAGAACATAAAATAGAAATAATAATTTATTTAAATGAGTAAAAGTAATTCTGATTTTTCCCTAAAATCTGCATAAAGTAATGTCTAAAACTCTTTCCCTCCAAATTAAATGAATATGAAGATAACATTAGCAATTTGATGAAAAATCAGTAATATTTCAGCCAAAAGAAATATATCCAGAACTGATTTCTTAGTTAACAAATTACTTATAAATAAGGATTTCTGTAAAGCTCAAGGCTGCAATAATGTGCTACTATATTAAAATTAAGTGTTTCATTCAGGCAGTTCAAGCAAAGTTCCCTTACATTTAACACTGTAACATATTATTCTTTTTTATCCTTCCTTTTTCCAAATAGGAGTGACTGCTTTTTTTCTCTAGTGCACTTATTTGACTTTTTTATCCATCATTTTATTTAATGTGTCTTAAGTAAACTCATTATTTAGCCTTGAGAACCTCATCCAGATCCAACAGAAAGACATGTAAAATACTCTGGGAGCCAGAATTCGGATCTGGACTCAGTAGGTGGATGAGATCTTTTGTTGCGCCCTTTGGCGAAAAAGACAAGTGAGTTTAGACATGGGTGTAATATCATTGAAATATGAAAATAGGATATTTTAGCTTGTTTGCATAAGAAGAAATGTGAGTGGACTTGGGGATGAGCTGCCACCCATCTTCTAATCATACCAATCTGGGCGTCTACACTTCCTTTTCTTGCTCCAGTGGCCTGAGTGAGGAACTAACTCAGCTATTCTGGGTGCTACAGGTGACATTGACCAAAACCAAGCAGTGTGTTAACATTTTCCTGAGCGGGAGTGATTTCTTTAGGGATGGACAGATGACCCAAGCAGAGGAAAAGAGATTCCTTGAGGCCTTTCTTGGAAATACTAGTTCAGAGAGTCACCTCTCTCCCCGCGGACCTTGATGCCGAGCATGGGAAATATCTGGAGCTGCTGCTCCATTTTAACACAATGTCAGGCCTCAAAATGAAGCAAAACTGCAGTGAGGTAACCTGATTGATGAAGACAGATGGGGCAATGGGACATTATTTGAACCCTGAATCACGCTGTGCGGAAGCCCGTACTGTATACGCATGGACTTTCCCCCCCCCCCCCCGCCACTATTTTCTTTAAGCAAGTTTACGTTGAGCCTTCTGTCATTTGGGATTTTAAAAAGTCTCGACTTACCAAGAAAGATAAAATAACTGCCAATGCTTTTCCCTTGTCAGGGGACCACATCTTTCCTTTCCGACCAGGTGGTTCGCATTTGGCCGCTGTGTGCATCTAAACAGTGTGGACTTGTCTAGAGATGGAGGTTTCCTGGCTCAGCCGAGACCAGCAACAGCCTTTCCCCGGCTCTTTTAAATTATAACCAAGGAAGTCAAATCTCTCTGGTGGGAAGAGTCATAAATTTTAAATTATGAAAGCTAGAAACAGTTGTGTTTCCCAAGTTGTTTTCAAAGCCTGTTCCCAATGAGACTGGAATCCTTGCTACTAGAAAATGGAATTATAAACGCTAAATAATTTAGTAATGGCACATGGATATAACCTTATGATATTCAGAAATGAAAGCCAATAAGGCTTTTTTTAAGTGTTCGAAGATCAGATAAATTAATAGGAGTTTAAAGCCTAGGGAGACATCGGAAAATAAAAAGGTGAAATTCTCAAAATAAATTAGATTTTAGAATGACCCAATTCACATCAAGACTTGGAATGGAATTTCAGATCCTGGAACTGAAGCATTTAGTTAAGAGCAAAATAAATGTATAATTTCACGTGACGCATGGACAGAATTTCATGTGAGGCTTGGACACATAACTAATGACCCCTAGAGATGAAAATAACGAGACAACGATGAACAGACAACGTCTCGTTGATTTTTCTCAGCATCCTTTTCATTAGGACACACAAAATGGAAACAGATTGGTGATTTTGGTAAGAAAAGGTCAATTCCACTTTTCAGCACCAGTTTGCTTTCTCTTTTCCGTAGTCTCATAGGGATAGGATTACCTATTGGCTAGCTTGTCTGAAAAAAGAAGTCGTGGCAGGATAAAAGAAGAAATCAAATCTGCAGGAAGAAAATGTAATGCATCTTGTGTTGCATTACGATATTTACTCAGGCATTTACCTTACATTTCAAAGCTGTAAAACATAATAGGCGTTGCTGACAGTCATGCAAGGAATGAAGTTCCTCTCAGTGAATGATTGCACAGAATAGGGTACCGTGTAGGGTATTGAATGGATAACCTAACGGAAATAACATTTGAAAGATATGAGACTCTTCGGTCAGATTTTCTCCTTCATGCACAATTTCCCAAAAGTGTAAAGGTCTTGTTAGAAACTTGTAATTAAAAATATATATTACTCGAATATTTGTAATCATTCATAAAAGTCCTTGATATGTGGTTAATTCTGTAGCATTGATCTATGGGAAATAACATCAATCACCTTGCTATGCTGTCCTCATTATTACAGGATATCATCAACTGGAAAAATATATTGCTATTGCTGTGTTTCTCTCCATTTTTTTAAACTCTTCATTGGAAAATGTATTTTGTAAAGAAAAGAATATCCTTTTAACTTTTTTTTTTTAGAGTTTTTTTCTGTTTTTTTTTTTGTGGGGAAGACCAGCCCTGAGCTAACATCCGTCGCCAATCCTCCCCTTTTTGCTGAGGAAGACTGGCCCTGGGCTAACATCATGCCCATCTTCCTCCACTTTATATGGGACGCCGCCACGGTGTGGCTGACAGGCAGTGCGTCGGCGGGCGCCCGGGATCCGAACCCGCGAACCCCGGGCTGCCAAGCGCGGACTAAACCACTGCGCCACCAGGCAGCCCCTCCTTTTAACTTTTAATGTTTCTGCTAGAGGCTCAGAGCAGAGCTTTGGGAGAGAGACTGTCTGTGCCACTTTTTTTTTAAACTGACTGACCTGAGGCCATTTTTTTAACGGCTTCAAGTCTAGTTTTCTCTGTTTATAAATATTGATGATAAAACCAATTTAATCAACTCATTGAGAAGATTAAAGAAATAACAAAGTAATGTTCTTGTTCTGATACCTGACACAGCAATTGTTTTATCTCTGTACACAGAATGGAAGCCAATAGCTCATAGAACCTGTATCTAAAGAGATAAGTTTTGGGTTAATATTTTTGAATGGAAGACTACATTTAATTAAAGTTCTATATTGCTTATCATGTCCCAGTAGGATATGGTGTTAACCTGGGTTAATTCTGAAGTTTCTTTTTTAAATCTTGTTTAAAATTATGTATTGTTTTCAATATTTTTCAAAAAATCCTAATTAGAAGAGGTGGGTTTTTTTCTTTCTTTCTTCATGGGCAGTATATGCATAGATAGTTCAAGGACAAGAAGATAAAAGATTAAAGTAATTTTTTCACTATCAGTCTAAGACTGCCTTAATTTCAAAAAACATTTTCTGTATTCTTATTATTATCTCAAATTTATTCTTGAAAACAGCAGTCTGGAGGAGACTTTTTAAAATTCTTTATTCCTATTTTCTATAACAAATATGATAAATTTAGAGGGATGATTTAAAATGTCCCTTGAAGCCCTAGCTAATAAAGAAAAACAAAGCTTTTGTTGCATATAGTCATTAGAATAGTAGGCTTAATGACTTTTTTAAGAAAATAATTTATACATATATACAATAAATTATTCCATATTGTTCAAATTTTTTAAATTTTCTTGCTTAGTGCTGGATCAATTTATTTTTGATTCCATAATTAAAATAAAATTAATAGGAATCCTACTTTAAAAACAAAATGAGCTACACAGATCCACACACTGTAAGAAATTTATATTTCTTCCCAGGTGAATTGAAATACACGAGAAACCAGAATTCTGAGAAATCATTTACATTTCTCAGCATATCTTTTTTACTCCTACTTAGAAAATTCAGCAAATATTTCAGTTTCAGATTTGAGAACTCAGATTTAATCCAAACAAAATGAGGAGAAAAGCTTATCATTGGGTCAATTTCTTCAAACAATGGCACTATCGCCTCTAGTCATGACATGATAGTCAGGTTTACGATACTGCCCTAGCAACAAGAGGAAAGCAATTTAGAGATTCTTTTTTCCAAAGAGCTGCCAGAGTTGGCCTGAGCAGCTCTTTCCTATGTCACTCCGAACTCCCTCTCTTATTTGAGACTGTGATAACTGAAGATGTGTCAATCACAAGGCCATTGTTGGGGAAAAAGGAATACCAGTGCATATAACATAAACTTAATTTGAGCTTTATGCTAGAGATGTTGCAACAGAATTTAAAATAGTGTTACACTAGCCTACGAGATAGACCTTCAGTTAAAATTACTTTAGGATTTAGAGTGAATTCCCCTTTAATAGAACAAAATATTCATATTAATTTCTTTTTTCACATGTATTAGAATAAACACAATAAAATATAATTTCTCTCTTTTCCCTCCTTTTCCTCCTTCCTTTCTTCTTTCTTCATGCGGATTTTGGCACAGAATTAATATATCATTTGCCTAGTCAATAGACTTAAGTACATGCCATTGGGTTTATACGTTTCAGAGATAGTCTTCCTACTTCTGAATTTATTTAGCAGAGGTGTCTAATTGCCTAATATTCCTTTACTTGTAATATTTTCAATTTATATGACATCTCTAATGCTCTTCCTTGGCTTTTCTTGCGAAAATACAGACAATTTTCTCAATGCAACCAAACTGTGAGATGTTTACATCTATGAAACTGAGTTACCTGATTTATACTGCTGTCTTGCTAGAAAGGTCTGAAAAGACTGCATTGAAATAGACCATTAAAAATATAGAACTCAATCTTAATACTTGCTGGAAGAATGGAGAGTGTCTGCCAAACTTTTGTAAAGTCAAACTTATAATTATCACTCACAGGTAAATTTATAGCAGTTAAATTCGGTAAGGCAGTCTCAAACTTAAATACATCACTGTAGTACCTTGACACTGAGCACTGTAGTCGACTACTTAAAAATACCCTGCACAATTTAAAGTGGGATGTGTCACCTCAGCACTTTATATTGATTGAAGAAAATTTCACTAACTGGAAGTTGAAGCATTTTATCGGGCACAGACTGTCCCTACCATGCAAGTTCACCAGACTCACCTGGGCCTTTAATGATAATGAAGTGGCATTCCACTACTCCATTGTGATGAGAATAATAAATGGAGAGCACTACCCAGCTTTTAAAGCCTCTTTCTTAGAATAAAAAGGATTGTATTAAGGAACAAAATTGATCGTGAACATCATAACCCCTAAAGTAAATAAGGATCATACAAATAGTTGAGCAAAATACACTAAAGATAATATTCTTAACGTGATAAAAGGGTAATATTCCAAAGTTCTAGAATTTTAACCATGAGTATAAAATGTTTCAATTACATAGAATGATTTAATCCCAAAATGAGGCCAGTATTTTGCCTGTAAGGAGAAGTTTGTAAGCTAAGTAGGTTTAAAAAGATCTTTGTGTTTCAAAATGCAATTTCTAGGAAGCATTACTCCCACGTTTCTGATGCACTGGCTCTAGTATTACTTGTAATACTGAAGGGTGGTAAAAGACTGCAAAAAGTAATAAAACATACACAAAGAAGATTGTGCTTCATTTATTGCACTTCCCTGTGTACAGGCAAAAAATAAGAGGAGGAAACTCATTGAGAAATATCTATAAATTGATTTTTAAATTTGAACTAACACAGACTTTATAATTTGAATGATTCATGAAGTGCTTATTTTATACTGTGAACAGAAGATTTGATTAAAGATAATAGTGTATTCAGGTAGTGTTTTGGCAATGACTCGGCCTGCTTTTCTCCATCAGTCACTGCTCTACAAATCAGGCCATTGTCCTTTCATCACATGCACCTAACCGAACTCCCCACCTCTACTCCTCCCACCTCAGTCCATTCCCTGATGAGTATCTTGAGGGTTTTTTTCCCCTAACGTGAATTGGACCACTTCCTACTCAAAACATTCTAGAGACTTCCATTATACTTATGATAAAATCTGAATTCCTATTTTTGACCTACATCATCCCTGAACTTTTCTCTAACCTCGCTCAGCTTTCTTGTCTGTAGCTCAAACTGCTTCACTTGCCTTGTCATTTTTAGGTTTTCAAACACACCAAGCTCTTGCCTGCCTCAGGAACTTTCTACATTCCCCGAAGCCTGACAGCTCACTCCTCCTCAGCCTTCTATGTCCAGATCTCAGGTCAGTCACCTACCCACCTCCCAAACACCTCCCAAGACATTGAATCTAAAATGCTCTTATTCATGAGTCTTCATATTATTGCTTATTCTTCCTTCAATTTACACAACTAGCCATTATTTTATTTCTTAGTGCATTTATACTTTTTTCTCTGGACCTCTATGTGACTATAAACCCACAAGGTCAGGAAATATGCCTATCCCATTCACTGTTGCATCCATATTAACCAGCTTCATGGCTTTTGTATAGTAGATACTGAGTGACTGCTTGTTGAATCAATGAATGCAATCGTCAATCAATCCAGTGGAATGAGAATACCAGGTAGGACAAAGTTTATGAATTTTTACATACAAATACACACTCTCCCACTCTGCTGGTGTTATATAACTTAAATTTTGAGTGGTCATATTCAAAGATGATGCATTTTATAATCTCTTAGTTTTCTTTTTATAATCTCAGTTTGATTTAAAGCCTCCTGTCTTGTCAATAATTCTTCCCATACTGTGGAAATAGGAAACTCATTTTATAGTTGTTTTTTGGGACATTCTTCTTATATTTTTTATTAGGTTACTAACCAACCCTTGACTCTCACACCTCCATCTAATCCACTCTAAATTAGCAGTCTTATTTTTATAATTTCTCATATCTAACCAAGTCCTCATGTTAGTTTTCCTAACTTAGAATTTTACAGTTTTTCTACATTAGATGAAATTATCATTTTTGATGTTGATCTACATAGTCTTAGGGCTATATGAAGACCAGAGTTCAAAATCAGGTCCTGCAACTTACTTGCTGAAAGAATTTAGACAAGTCTCCTATCCTCCCAGAGTTCTCATTTGTAAAGGCAGGATTAAATCTATTCTGTAGGATTGCAGCAAGGGCTAAAATGAGATATTTTATTAAACTGCTTAAAAGAGGGCCTGACAAATAGCACTTTCCCAATAAATAATAGCTTTATCCTAAGAGCTAGGTCTTTTTCTCTTTCCATTTACTCTCAGGGATTCTCCCTCCCCATGTGACCAGTCCAAGTTGTCTTTCCACATGGTCTGTCCCACAGCGTAGCCTGGTTTCTTATATGAAATATCAAGATTCATAAAAGCACAAAAGGGGATGCTGCCAGATCTTCTTACGACCCACACTCAGATCTGGTACAGCATCACTTCCATCACATTCCACTGGACAGAGTAAATCATAGAACCAGGCCAGACTCAAAATAAGAGAAGTCCTCACAAAGTCTGAATCCTGGAATCTGTGGTCCATTTTCTACTAGCTACCACAAATTATGGATAGTCAATGGGAAGCACCAGCTTTGGTTCACGTACCCTCAAGTTGTAACCCTGGCTCTGCCACGTGTCCTTAGGCAAGTCACCTTGCCTTTTTGCCCCTTGGTTTCTTTATCTCTAAAATGATAATGATGATAGAATAAAATTCTAAAGTTTTGTTAAGAATAACAGATGTAAACCACTTAGGAGTATGTCTGGCACTGTAGCTGTGTTCCGCAAATGTAAGTCGTGCTTATTGTTGTTGTTATTCACTAGTTACAGGCTTATATTTGACTAAGTTACTTAATCTCTTTTAGCATTAGTTTCCTTTGTATTTTTTTAATGAGGGCAATAATTTCCACCTACCAGTGTTGTTTTAAAATTCAATGGGATATTGTCTGGTTTCCTAGTACAGAGTAGTTAGATAGTTAATGAATCTAGTACTCCCTCCCAAGGAGGAAAAGTCATGGTGAGTTTGTTTAAGGTAAAAAAATAAAATTTTTTAGTAATTACTAATTGACCAATTATGAATTATTTATAATAAATTAATTATATATTAATTATTATTAATTAATGTATTGTATTAATGTATATTATATATAATTTACATATTGTTATATAATTATATATTTTATATATTATACATAATATAATTATGTATTATTATACTGTATATTATATATAATTTATAATTATTTTATATCAAATATATTATATAATCATATTTATATTATAGTATATTATGTTATATATATTATAGTATATTATATGTTAATGTATTATATAATTTATGTAGTATTTATTATCATTATTAACTGCTAAGAATTAATTAATAGATACTCTCACCAAAGTACAGTATAAAAGATAGGGGATGTTTGTATTTGTTGCAGTTTGGTAGCTTTGTCAATTGGATTGAGTGCTGAAAGAATGTACTAGGCAACACTAGGTAAATTCTTAACAGAACTTAAAATATCATTTACAGTATAGAACCAAGAACAATAAGCAAAATTAGTTTGAAATCTCTTTCCTTAAAAAAATAACAATTAAACAATGAATCTATATAAAAGAACTTTCAAATGTTGCAATTGATTATACTATTTCACATAACTATTTTCCAAATGAGGTAATCCTTCAATAACATTATATGTATCTTTTAAGCCTGCAAAGTACAGATTGACTGAGTTCTTTGTGCCTCAAAAAAGATAGAAAGAAACTGTAGCCTAATGCTTCTTTAAAAACAACATGGGCCATGAAGCCTGAGGTCTATTGGGGATGAAAATCACGTTTTGGTATTGGCACTATTGTGACACCAGAGCGTGTCACAGCTGTTCTCAGCCAGTCTCTCTAATAATCTCTCTAAATGTCTTTTCAACCTGTCCTTATTCCTATTACTGCTAATAGAGAGCCTTTCTAATACAGAAATTAAATCTGTAAAGATCTGTGAATAATTTTTAAAAAATCTCCTACATGTACAAAGTAAAGATACTTCATAGGATTTTTAAATGTATTTCCCCCAAATTGCTTAAACTGGCTCTTTATAGATTAATTCCATTCAGTGAGTACTCATTACTCTGCCATAGGCATTTATCTTCCCTCTTCATTCTCAACCAAAAAACTGTTGGAACTAATGAATTCAGTAAAGCTCCAGGATATAAAATCAACATGGAGAAATCAGCTATGTTTCTACAGACTAATAATAAAATATTTGAATAAGAAATAAAGAAAACAATCCCATTCACAATAGCATCAAAACAATAAAATACTTAAGAAGAAATTTAACCAAGAAAGTGAAGGATCTGTCCAATGAAAACTCCAAGACGTTGATGAAAGAAATTGAAGACACAAAGGGAAAGATAACTCTTGTTCATGTATTAGAAGAGTTAATAGTCAAAATGTCCATAGTATGTAAAGCCATCTATAGATTCAATGATATCCCTATCAAAAATCCAATGGCATTTTTCACAGAAATAGAAAAAAACAATCCTAAAATCTGTATGGAACCACAAAAGACCTTGAATAGCCAGAACAATCCTGAGAAAGAATGAAGTCAGAGGCATCGGACTTCCTGATTTCAGACTATGCAACAAAGCTACAATAATTAAAACAGTATAGTACTGGCATGAAAATAGACACATAGATCAGTGGAGCAGAACAGAAAAACCAGAAACACACACAAACATATACAGTCAACTAATATTTGACAAAATAGTCAAGAATACTCAAAAGGGAAATGATAATCTCTTCAACAAATGCTGTTGGAAAAACTGGATAACCACATGCAGAAAAATAAAACTGTACCCCTATCTGACACCACTCACACACACAAAAAAACTTGAAATGGACTAAGCCTTAAACATAAGACCTGAAATCGTAAAACTCATAAAACATTAGAGAAAATCTCCTTGACATTCGTCTTGGAAATAATTTCTTGGATATAACACATAAGCATAAGCAACAAAAGCAACAATCAAAAAGTGGGAGTACAAAAAATTTGAAAGCTTCTGAATAGCCAAAGAAACAAGTAACAAAATGAAAAGGCAGCCTATGAAATGGGAGAAAATATTTACAAGCCATACTTTGGATAAGGGGTTATTATCCAAAATATGTAAAAAACTCATAAAATGCAATAACAAAAGGACAAACAATCTGATTAAAAAATGGACAGAGGGACTGAAAAGACATTTTTTCCAAAGAAGACATCCAAATGGCCAACAGGTACATGAAAAGATACTCAATATCACTAATCATCAGGGAAATGCAAATCAAAACCACAATGAGATATCACCTCACCCCTGTTACGATGGCTATCATCAAAAAGACAAGAGATAACAAGTGTTGGGGAGGATGTAGAGAAAAAGGAATCCTTATGCACTGTTGGTGGGAATGTAGATTGGATCAGC
This sequence comes from Tapirus indicus, assembly GCA_031878705.1. Taxonomy (NCBI): domain Eukaryota; kingdom Metazoa; phylum Chordata; class Mammalia; order Perissodactyla; family Tapiridae; genus Tapirus; species Tapirus indicus. The sequence continues at coordinate 22,086,327 of CM062939.1, read as the reverse complement.
CACTATGGAAAACAGTCTGGAGGTTCCTCAAAAACAAAAATAGAACTACCATATGATACACTAATCCCACTTCTGGATAGATATCCAAAGGAAAGGAAAACAAGATATCAAAAAAATATTTGCACTCATGTTTATTGCAGAAGTGTTCACAATAGCCAAAATGTAGAAACAACCTAAGTGTCCATCAATGGATGAAAAAATGTTATTATATATATTTATTTATACAATATTTCATATATTATATGAAAAAGAAGGAAATCCTGCCACTGGCAACAACACAGATGTACCTTTGTACCTCGAGGGCATTATGCTATGTAAGATACATCAGACAAAGACAGACAAATATTGTATGATATTACTTACGTGTGAAATCTAAAATAGCCAAACTCATAGAAACAGCAAGTAGCGTGGTGGTTACCAGGAGCTAGAAGGTGGGGGAATTGGGGAGACGTTGGTCAAAGGGTACAAACTCGTGGTTAGATAAGTTCTGGAGATCTAATGCATAGTGTTATGATTATAGTCAACAGTGGTGTATCACATACTTCAAAGGTGCTAAGAGACTAGATCTTAAGTGTTCTCACCACAAAACAGAAATGATAATTATGTGACATGCCAGAGATGTTAGCTAATGCGGTGGTGGTAATCATATTGCAATATATGAGTGTATCAAATCAACACATTGTACACTTTAAACTTACACAATGTTGTATGTCAATTATATCTCAACAAAAAATGGAACTGAAATTAATAGTGTGTACTAGAGTCATTCTCTGGAGTCAAAATTTTATTTCATATGATATTGTGTAATGTATAATTACTACAATTGAGAAGTAACATAGCAAGGAGTTATGAGCATTGGTTCTGAAGATATACTTACCAGAGTTCAAATCTGGCTCTCTCACTAGCAATATATCATTATACCATTTTTCCCAATGGTATATCTCAATTGAAAACAACCAGACCACTTTTTAACAATTTCCTTGGAAAAAATAGCTTGTTCATTAATTCCACAATTACTTTCAATCCTCTTCTACAGCACTATCCAAGAGAAATATAATTCAAGCCACAGATGTGAATCACATATCTAATTTTAAATTTTCTAGTAGCCACTTTAAAAATATGTTTAAAAAAAGGTAAAATTAATCTTAATTATATATTTTTATTTAAAAATATTATCAGTTCAACATGTATTCAATACAAAAATTATTAATAAGATATTTTATATTATTGATTTTGCTACTAAATCTTTGAAATCTGATGCATTTTTACACTTAGGGCATGTCTTAATCTGGACTAGGCACAATTCAAGTGGTTGATACATGCCATATTGGACAGGGCAGATTTACTATGATTTAGATTCACTTTCAGATGGTAAAAATTCAGCAATGGACTAAACAACAAAATTTGGGAGAAGGCTTATATTGTAGAAACAGAAAGCATTGCTTACATTATAGTGTCGTGCTTACACTGCCGAGGCGCACTATAGCGGTTACACCAGGTACTCTGTGATCGGACTGCTCTGTTTAATCCAGCTCTACCACTTCTGAATTATGAGATCTTGATCGATATTTTTAACCTCTGTATGCTTCAGTTATCACAGGAATTTTTGAAAAAGCATAATAATAGTACTTATCCCCAAGTGGTAGTTATGAGGATGAAGTGAATTAAATTCTAACTAAAGCAGTTAGAATAGTCCGTTACATAGTAAACACTGTATGAATGTTATCTTTAGTATTAGTGGTATGATTTGTTGGGTAGACCAAAAATTTAAGCATGGAGTGGAAGTATAGAGGATGGGTATGTTTTTGCAATTTTAATTAGGGTACACAGGGAAGGTATGACTAAGCAAGCAACAATTAATGACCTGAATGGGTTAAAGGAGTCAGGCATGTAGTCACCTGGTGTAAGAGCAATGCAGGTAGTGGAAACATCAGTTACAAAGCTTTTAAGGCAGAGCATGTCTGGCATGTTTATGGATTAGCAAGGAAGACTGTAAGGAAACAGAGCAGAATAAGCCAGGGCTAAAATTATAATAGATGAGTTCAGATAATTCATTGAGGGCAGAACAAAGAAACACATATTCCAGACATCAGCCTCATTATCTCAATAAGTTGACTCCTGATAAGGAAATATTCTTGACTTTTCCCATTATAACATTTCTCAGCTTTCCTGGAAGTGGGTATAGCCCTGTGATTAGGTTCTGGCCAATACAGTACAAGTAGAAATGGCACGTTCAATTTCCGGACTGTGTCATAGGGCAAGTTGGTGGGCATGGGGAGGATGGTGGTAGTATGGCATTATTCTTTATTCAGTTGTCTTGCTGGTTGAAATGAGGATTTCACTGCTGGATCCCGGGAACCCATTTTTGATGATAAGATGGTAGCTTCATTTTGAGGGTGAATGAGGAGTCCCAGCCCTGACCATCCTGCTCTCATCATATTTGCCCATAAGAGACAAATCAATTTGTTCCTTTTATTGTAATTTGGGGGTGCATTTTCTTAATCACAGTTTTTCTTAATCTTATCTAAACACTCTTCTAAGGGCATTTACATTTAAAGATTACCTAATGTTTGTTGACTGCTTATTATGTTTCAGCTACAAGGCTACCTTGCATAAATTGTCCATTTAATCCCCACAGCAAAACTATGAGGGTAATATTGTTAGTATTTGCATTTACTGACAGAAAACGCAGATGCAGAAGATCTCAAGTAATATGTCAAAGACTATACATCTAGAAACTGAGGTGGATTTAATTCAAGGATATCTAGAGATCTGGAATTGTTTGTAATTATTACACTACAATGTGTATAGAAGGCTTCCAGAAGAAGCAATGCCTTAACTCAAATAAGAGTTTTCCGGTGGTTCTATTTAAGGCACTAAGGAGGACTGGAAAAGCTGAAATTGTGGGGCAGGAAGAATTTAATGGATCTCAGTGTCAATTTTACAGACTTTTGTGTATTAGCTAAGAACACTTCCAAGAAATATGAGCGTAATTGAGCGTCACTTCACTGATTAAAACTCTTGATGGATAAAGAAATGAATATCAAGTATATTTCCCAATTTTTAAGTGTACAGACAATATTATGCATGAATATATGTGTATATATGATAGACAGTAGTAAAAGTGATTACTATGAGAAACTGGATTCTCAAGGAATTACATATCTGCATACATTTAGAAGAATCTTACAATTGCTTTAATTGCAACCATATAACAGTATTAGAGACTATAGATATGTGACCACATATCTGGAGTGACACATTTATAATGATGTGGTCACATATCTATAATCTGTCTCTCTCTCTATATATGTATCTCTATGTGACTACATCATTATGTAGTATGTTCAAGTATGGACATTTTCTTTTTTCCCCTCCTGTTGAGGGTTCTATTGATCACTTTAAATATTCTAGACTAACAATTATGAATAAAATTCATGTGCAAGAATTCTTTTATTCTAAATATAATAATTTATGGTAAAATTTTGATCTAATGCTCAAATATATTAATTTATGCCTATGTCCAACTAGTCATTCTACCACGGCAAAAAAATTTTTAAGACATTAAAACAAATTTCCAGACATAATTTTAATTGTTATTTATTTAGATTATGTAAACCATTGGTAAGAATTATTTCTTTGAGATTAAAAGATTCTACCCATAAGTTATCTTTTACTTTAATATTGTATATATTTTGACATTCTTTCTTTTGTCCCTTTCATGCTTTATTGATCCAACTAGTTTTAGACACTCATGTGGAGAGGTTCTACATCTTCTTGGCATGCATTAGCATCCAAATAAATAATGTGCACTGTTTTTTAAACGAATTTATCTTTATCTCATTCATCATTTTTACAATAGAGTTTCCCGCCCAGGGCTCAGTATAGTAAGTTTAGTGGTTGCTGGTTGGTGAATTCAAAAAGAATACAGTAAAAAGAATAACTTAAATAGGACAATTCTACTATAATAGTAAAAAGATTTTTAATGCATATAACACAAACAATTGTGAGTTTTTGGGTTTTTTTGCTGAGGAAGATCCACCCTGAGCTAACATCTGTCACCAATCTTCCTCTATATTTTGTACATGGGTCACTGCCACAGCACTGCTGCTGACAAGTGGTGTAGGCCCAATGACTGGAAACAGAACCCGGGCTGCTGAAGAAGAACGTGCCAAACTTAACCACTAGACCATGGAGCCGTCCCCCAAACAATTATTTTGCATCTTGGAAATGGGATGCTGACTTTAATTAATTAAAGAAAAAGATTAATCTAGCATGTACTGGGAATAATTCAAGATGCTCAGATACAATAGTGACTAACGCAAAGTCTGTGTCCACAAAAGGAAGCTTACATTCTAGTAGGAGATATCCTAGTAAGAGGCAACCATAAAAAGACAAAAACATACATGTGGCAATACTCTACTTCAAGAAAAATAATTTAGAAAAAAAAAGAAAAGAGAGGCCTGTAGTGGCGGTGGGAGAATGGTATTAATATAGATCAGTCACAGAATGCTTTTTGAGTAGGTAACATATTAGCTAAGCCGTGAATGAAGTATGGGAGTCAGAGTGAGCATGAGAATGAATGAAGTGCAGGAGGAAGTGAGCAATGGGCACTTGGAAGTGAGCAACTGATTTTAGCATGTTCATTGAATAATAGAGGTAGCTATGTTAGGAGCAGAATAAAGAAAAAAGAAGATTGGCAGAAGAGGAGACGAGGATGGCTGCCAGGGGCTGGATCATGTAGAGTCCCATGGATCATCATAAGGTGTTTGGATTTTATTCCGAGTGTGACAAGTAAATATTGGCAGGTATAGGGCAGAGGATTGTTATAATGACATAATTACTCTGTCATACGCATGTTTGACTGAAGGTAGAAGATTGTAAATATGAAGACAAGGAAATCAGTCAGAAAGTTATTGATATAATAAAGAAAAAAGATCACTGTCTTCAAAATGATATGACATCTTAAGATTCCAGCTACATTTTGTAAATTGAAATTCTCAATTTTAGTATTGATAGGTAAAAATATAGTCTCATCTACTGTCACATATACTGTGGCCCATCTATTTCAAAAACTTAATAACACTTATGATGAGAATTAAGTTTTTTTCAGTTATCTATTTATTCTCATTGTGTGGCAGCTTGGAAAAATCCATGTAAAAGATCAAATTATTGCATTTTATACATCAACTCTATGAAAATGGACATACACATAGATTGTACTAAAATAAAATTTAGTGGCCATAATACTTATGGAAATATGGCAAAACATGTTTCAAAAGGTAAGTAAAATGTACTCATTAATGTCCTAGAATGTGTTCCAAAACCTCTATACATATTGCACATACCCATGTTAACTTTACTGAAACTTATAACATCAATATACATTTAATTTATCTTATTCTCCAACTCACCCTACAAACTGGGGAAAGATTAACCTAAATCACTTTCCTTCTTTTCCTACACAAACAGTATTCAAATGCTTGTCTCTCCCTTTAATTGATTCCAAACTCATTGGCCCACCAAACATGAATTCGAATCCCAGTTGTAACACATACTAACAATGAAACTTACCACAGTAAACATCTAACAGAACTATACAGTATATGAGATAAAGCATATAAAAGAAAAGTGCTTGGAACATAATATTTTTATCACAATGACCAAAATCATCAAACTAAATAACACATAGTTGATAGTATAACGTGAGTAGAGTAACACGGGGAAAACAAAAAATAAATAATTTACTAGTGAGTAATATGTAGAATAACAAATAATTGACTAGTGAGTAATATGGAGAAAAACGTCTTAGAGTTAGCAATTGTCCATAAACATGTTGGTTTGCAGGAACTGAAGATGTTATGCTATGATGGTTAATTTTATGTGTTAACTTGACTGAGTCACGGAGTGCCCAGATGGGTTAAACATTATTTCTGGGTGTGTTTGTGAGGGTGTTTCTTGGTAAGATTAGCATTTGAATCGTTAGACTGAGCAAAGCAAATGGCCCTCCATTATATGAATGAGCCTGCCCCAAGCTATTAAGGGACTAAAGAAAAAGGTAGAAGAAAGGAGAATTCACTCTCTTTCTGAGCTGGGACATTGGTCTTCTCCTACTCTTGGACGGTGACTTACACCATTAGCGTTCCTGGTTCTCAGGCCTTCAGATTCAGACTGGAATGACGTCACTGGATTTCCTGGGTCTCCAGCTTGCAGATGCAGATCATAGGACTTCTCAGCTTCATAACTGCGCAAGCCAATTCTTTATAATACATCTGCTGATAGATAGATAGAGGATATATTATACATATATATGTATATATATAATCTAATTTTTTTTCTGTAGAAGAGAGAATCTCTTGATGAACAATAGAATTATAAAGTTATAATCACATATGTGTATATAATCCATATATACATAATCAACCATGTATGTAATTACTATTTGAATACGTGTGCCTGTATTTTCTCAAAATGTACAAATATGCAGAAATATATATCTGTGGATGTTCTTCTCCAGAAGAGTTATAAAGTACCCCAATAGAAACTCTTCTTGATGCAATAAATAACAAGCAATAGACTTTTCTGGGCATCCTGCCAAAAAGCTATGATAATGCTGATTTGAAACATGAAGCCCTCTTGTGGAAAGTCGGCTGTATGCTCATATTTTTCCCAAAGCCTCATAAAGAGGAAAAAATACCCTACACATATCTCCTACTGTACTCATTCAATACTGTGAAACCATTAGGGTGAACCCTCATTCATATCACACCTCATTGTGTTTGGCTTTGTTTACAGAATCTATTTAGAAGCACTTGGAGAAAACATTTGCCCAAATTTTAATCACTTATCAAATTCCTAGTAAGTACAGTGCTTTCAAACACTAACAATTTATAAACACAGTTACAAAATCAAACAAAATGATATAGAATCAAACTGACAACTGGAGAAGCGCTTCAGCTGCATTTGCTGGAATGATTCCCACCTTCAAACGCTTTCAGCTAAAAAAAAAAGAAAGAAAAGAAAGTGATCTCCTTTTTTTAGTTACTGAGCTAGAAAGGGCAGTGGAGTTAAACAAGATCTTAAAGACTGAAGAACGGTGATAAATAAAATTTCAAAGAAGATGATATTTCTAACAATGTGTTTTATTAACCAATTGCTAGAAAACCAATCGCTTTAGAATGAACATGTAAAAATCTGAACTTTGATAAATGAAAAAAGCACATACAATTAAGTACTCACTATAAAGTAAATGCTTATTTATAAAATTCTCCATTTTAATCTGTAGACCTGTTTTATAATTCTTACCATGAAAGTGTTGTACAAGTACATTGCAATAAAAACAAAACAAGCAAAGAATAATCCTCAACAATTATGCATGAACTTGAAAACAACAGAGAAATATCCGTGTAATGGGATTTTACATTCTTTTCTATTTTGCGTGATTGTGTGTTCATTGCTATTTCTCTCATTTTCCTGAAATCTTGAAGAAGAATTTTACCCTATTGAGTTATACTGTACTCTGCTGTATTCAGAATCATTTAATCCGAATAATTTTGAATATACATAGAAATAAAGGTTGTAATAGTGTTTTGTAGAAAAGAGTTAACTATCATTAAAGAGCATTTCATGGCGGTTCTCTTTGTAAAGTGAGAAAGCTCTAAATGGGAATGATGTTCTTAAAAATGTGTAGTCTCTTATTAAAAGGGAAACATGTTTTGGAGAGCACTTGTTCCAATTTTGATTGATATTGCTTAATAAGAACTTAATAAAAATTAAACGTGTAATCAAATACAGTAAAAGTAGATATAAAATATATTTTTAAATATAAAAATATAAAAAATAAACATTTTAATCATATTTAATGTGGTTTCCGAAATCTCCAAGAACATATGGACTCCATAGAGAAGTTTACGTACATTTAATAAAATCCTCAGAAACTATGATATACGTATATTGTATCAACACATTCATGCAACAAACAAATTTTGAGTGAACATCTACTGTCAAGGTCTAGCTATAGTCTGGGGAGACATCACTGAATCCAGGATTTGAAACACTTCAATCTGATGATATTTTTAACACCGATGTTTTAACCCCTGTTCCAATTATGCCCCTTAATAGCTGAAAAACATTGCAGGTTTAGGCTGGGACCCAAGGTGTCAATTCTCAATCACAGCTGTATCAAAATGCACTCGAGGCTCAGGAGAAAGTGTGAAATATGTCTTTCCTCTTTCATCCAGATCAGATTTAGTGTAGGTCAAGTCCAAGACCCTTTTGACGGGGCTTCCAAAAGTCCTTCTCGCTTTTGTTACCTGTCTTCCTTCTCACTACTTCAGATTCCTGGATTTCACCCATTCCCCACATTTTGGTGTCTGAGCAGGTAAGTTCAGTTTCATGCTGCTGTCTCTTACACATGCACCTGAGTAACAAAACGAACAATTAGCTCAATCAAATACTGCTAAAAGTTATGTCTAAGATAATTATATACATCTTATTGTAAAATATATATCCAATATATAACAGGCTATCTAATGATGAACATATCTGAAGATTAAGCACAATACTCATATTATCTGCAACGAATCAAAGAGGCTAAATATGTATATAAAGAAATCAATACATTCCTAGAGACCTAACAAATACTCCTTGAATTGATGTCCTTGATGAACATTAAATATACATACATATATTCTTTCTTGCAGATATAGCCTACAAAATTTTCAAGACAAAGATTTTAAATTTTTAATTTTTATTGGAAGTTTTTATAGGCATTGGGATTTAGAATCGGATGCTATAAATATATTGACACAACACGGAATAGTGTTTCTTGATGCCGTACAAATACACAGTATCCAAATAGATAGATTTCCACCAATGTTAAATTTCCTGCCAGGTGCTTCAGTCTTCCTGGTTTTGGCAACCCTAGGAGATTCAAGTGGTTTAAAGGGAGGAGCACATTATTTCCAGAACTCTGCTGAGGATAAGGATTGGCACTGGGCAGGAGAGGAGGGTTGCTATCACCATAGGGAACATTTCACCTGCAATCACAGAATGTGACCTGTGGCATGTTAGATATGGCTGAGATATTTTAGTTTTCCAGAATGAACAGATGGGGGAATTTAAAAAAAAGAAAAAGAAAAAAGTGGCAGAAGGATAAACACCTGCTCCCAATTTGGGGCAAATACTGAAATTGTGGTTATAAAGAGATTGATACCTTTTTTGCTCTTTATTTTAGTACCTTGATTAGGATTTCATACTAAAAACGCTTGAATTGATGCAAAGAGCCTGCAAAATGTTCTCTCAAATGTAGATTTTACTAGTGATATGAATAATTCCCCTTGTTAAATCCAGACAGATTGTTCTTCTGTCTAGTGAATATTCTGCTAGAGCACAATATGAATTTTTCTGCATCTGCTTGACTATTGTCTATGACAGTTGCTCCACTGAACTTCCGAGTCTTGGAACACTGATAAAGAAGAAACAATCCTTTGGAGATACACTAAAATGCAAACTAGGGTATGATTTATCTGTAATACAGTTTAGAAACAAGTGTAATAAAAAAAATATTGCCGTATTGAAAACCTAGCCAGACTTGTTAGGTGACATTAAAAATTAGATTGAGATGATGTTAAACTTAGTTATTTGGCTTTCTATAGGCTCTGGGGATTCTCAAGTGGTCATTCATTTCAAACTGGATGGTAAAATTAGCTTCTGGTTGGATGACACCCAATTACATTTTGCAACCAACCCCATTGAGCCTCCCTGTTGAAGGACACTTATTATCCTATGCTCGGATATGACACACCATTAGTAGCTTTGGAAATTGCTAAAATCATCTGATCTATGGATTTATGGAAGTAGTTTTGGCAAATTAGCTTTGCATGAAAATTCAGCCAAAAGGAAATTTGTGTATTGGATGTGATGTACATGCTCAATAGTATATGTTTACAGTAAAGGAATTCATCTTTATTTCTTTTTAAAGACAGGTTAATGATTTAGATGAACATAGAGAATTTTCTCTAAATTTATTAGTGAGAGTTATTTTCAGTTAAAAGCATAAGCATCAGAAACAGTCTATGTTAGTGACAGCAAAATTCACAAAATTACTCTATAGTGAATTGTGAAGAATTCTAATCCAAGGTTTTAAAATGATAAGATTTAGAATACAAGGTGGGAATTTTCTTATGAAAGAAATAATCTATTAGGAATAAGAAATATGTACAACTAAGAAATACTAAGTTATTTGGCAAACTCATAATAGAATACAGTTTTATTTTATTGCTCTTTCCTCAATTTGTTCTAAAACTAATAAAATTTATAGATCTCATACTTTCTTATTAAAATGTGTAATTATAATCAGTTTTGAAAATCCTTGCCTTTTCCAGACTTTTCACTATTTGACATGATTTTGTTATATGACTTAAAAATATAGTTTAAAAAACCCTTGTAATCGATACTTGTAAGGATATGTATGTGACATCGATATTTTAGGCATTTTTTTGTTGGGAAATAAACTCTGTGGAATGCCTTATATTTGTTAACACATTGTACAGTAAATTCTCTCTTGGACAGATCATCAAAATCTAACTTTAGTAAATAAGGTACAGACATTTAAAAGAAATCAGAGTGATGAATGAAGCAATGTGATTTTTGGTTTTTTTTACTGAAATAAAATGTTGAATATTTCTTGAGGATTAAAAAAAAGTAGAGTTCAGGGTAAGCAAATGTGATCACCAAAAATTATTAAAAATAATTTAATTCTTAATGTCTTTCTCAATAAATAAGATATTAGTAAAAATTACATACCTTCGTCAAAGTTTAATTCTTAGCTATATATTGTACATAAATGCCATGTATACTGAAATACATACTAGGACGTTATTTTAAATATAGTATAATACTGTATTTAAATGATTATTACTATTTTCTGGATCAGGTATATTTTCTTTCTGAGAGCAATTTCTGATGCTCTCTCTTGAAACAGCCATTTGTAAAATCTAGAACTGAGTTTCAACTATTGTTAGAAAGACTTAAAAGAATTTTTATAGCTATATATGTAATGACCAGAATAGTTGCTAGAACCATCTTTTACATATTTTCTCATCTTTAAAGTCTATATTACTTCAATTTTATTTTTTAGGAAATATAACAAAGGTTTTAAATTCTTCTCAATTTTCATTTCTTTTGTCATATGTGGGAGAGAATGCTAGATTTCCTGTGGAGTCATTAGGTACCTTTCTTCAGCTCGTGTGGAGTTACATTGGTGTCCCTGTAATTAGCTGTAACAGTCCAAGAAGAACAAATAGAATATTTGTTGGGGTGGCAGATTTCAGTCAACTGCAATTGAGAAAAATAACCCAAAAGCAATTTGACAATAAGAAGTTGTATGGCTGAATAAAGAAAAAAGAAAAAAAAAGCATGTTTAATGGCAAATTAATAGAGGTACTTAAATCATACACAAATCCCAAGAAGGATTTAAAATCGTGAGAGATATCAAAATGGTAGGTTCCAAAACTGTGGGTTAGAAACGAGAATAAAATGCAGCTGAGAGAAAATACTGGCATAGAATAGTTAAATAGTAACAGAAAATAATCTAATTTTATTTAATATATATTCTTACCTTGATCTATTAGGGAAGAGGGAGAGAGAGATAGGTTTTCAAAGTTCATTATGGAAAATTGGTAGGTATTTGTTAACTTACAAAGATAAAAATAACCTATTTACAAACATGGAAATAAATGCAAGAATAAGCAACAGGATTGTTGAAAGTGGTTATATCTGAAGTTAAGAATGTGGGATGGGGATTGGCAGACCCAGAAAGACTTGTTTAAAACACAATACTTAGTTACTAATTGATGCTTAAACGTCGAGTATAGATTACCTTAGCAAAATTAATAATTTCCAGCATGGGGAAGGTTTTTTGTTTTCTCTAGCTTTCCCACAAAAAGGGCAAGATCTATCCTTCTAAAGTGCATTTCAAATTGTGTTTTAAAACGGTATTACAGGCCTCTGCCATCTTGAAGCAGTCTATCCTGGCAAAGTCAAACCATTATTTGGTGAAAAAAATCTTAAAGATTAAATCTGTAAATATAAACAGGAAATATTTCAAAAATAATAAAGATGGGCCCTTAGATAGCTAATATAAATGACATTAAAATTACAATTATTTAAATTTCTTTCAGTATATTTGTGTCTATTTCTTCTTCTTATCCTTGTTAAATATAATTATTAGAAATGGAAATGGAAGAACACTTATAAAATAGAAAGAAATTTATTCACCATTTAATCATTAATTAATTTTTTAATCATTCAATATTTAGCTACAGTAGCTAGGTATCTGAAAATAAAAATAAACATTGTCTTTCCTGCGCATAAAAAGTTTACCATCTTGCTCAGGAGACAGAAGAATAAGCCAAAAATTATAGTGCAATATGAAAAATATTAAGATATTGGAATATACTAGGTCTAGAAGAGGACAGGATAGAGGTGTCTAAATCAGTCATGAAAACTCTTCCTGTGTGACAAACTAAATAGCATTAACATACACATATTAATTAACGATATTTTCTATTTCCAAAATTTTTTACAATCCTAATCATTATCTTTTCACGTGTTATAAGCAAAAATGCAATTCAAATAATATCGTGACCTTCAACAACTAAAACATTGAAAATATGTGAAAATGCAAAACATACAGAGGCATATGCCTAATAAATAATAATAAGATCAAGAACAAAATTACACAATGTTTAAGGAAGTAATTTTAATAGTATTCAAAGAAGTGATTGCTGCTATCATTATGTTCTGAATATTTTAGAAAATACAGTTGTTACATGCAAGTCAAATATTTACACAGCAATGACTCCTGAATACTGCACATTAAATCCAATAACTAAACTATGTCTTTACAGAGATTGGCAAGGTCTTTATAAAGAGTTAGAGTCCTTATAAAGGAGAGTTAGGATACGTATAAAGGAAGAGTTGAAGAAAAAGATGGTGTGGGCTAAAATTTAAGTAGCCTGCGTTCCAAGTTATGGCTGACACACTTCATTTGGAATGCTGTCTGAATCTACTGGAAGTGTTCAGTAGGTTCAAGTCAGAATCTGAACTATGCTGAGAGTAGAAGGAAGATATTATAACAATATTCTAAGCGGAGGTTTCAAAATAAGCCAGATTTGGTCCACATATTTGTTCCTTTATCAAACACCCTGTTTGGATGTGATCTGTAATTTAGTCAATCCTTCAAATATGGGAGATTTTACACAGAAAGTCCAGCTTTCTAGTTTCTCAGGGAAATCTACAGCTCTGGCCATACTAGGCTCACATTCTAGCATGTGCACTGTCTTCGTCACTTTGTATTGGCTCTCTGATCCTGAGTCAAAGTGTCAGTTTCTGTGCTGGTGTCAATTTATTGCCCCTCAGCTTCAAATTCACCCTTTTTGGTTGCTCTGTAAAAACGGACCTGGGGTCTTGGAAATATTTTTTTCCTTTGCCAGCTGGCACTAAAGCTTTGTCAGTAGAGGGCGCTAGAGAGACATTGAAGGAGGAAAAGGTTTTGTTTCCTGGTTCCAACATGTTCCCTGTGTGGGCTCCTGCAGGTGTAAGCCTTCCCCAGGGCCTACAGGCTGCAGTGTAATGCAGTAGCATCCAGCGGCCAAGAAGTTCCCGGGTACCACCTCCTCCTCAACGTCACTCTGGGCTGGAGCTGTTCTGTCGCCAAGTGCCTCTGTTGAGACACCACCCAGCACCTTAAATTCCAGAAGACCTCCAGCAAGTCCTCTGCCATCCAGAGTCAAGCCTCAGTCTTGCTTTCTCCAACAAGGCCATTATGGCAGCCTCAAGCGCGACATCTCCTTGGCCTCTCTAGCTCTGCCCTGGGCAGTGGTGGCTATTACACACAGTGCTCCTATGTCCTTTAGAGTTCTCTTCCTATTAACCAATTCTTTGTTACTACAGTCCCATGCTATAGTTAATAATCCCTTTTATTAAACTTTCCCTGTCCAAATTACTGTATGGGTTCTCTCTGGTGATTAGATTTAGACTGAAATAGTTTCTGTGGATCATTGGGCCTTGCTCTTGTTCTCCGTTACATTAAACAAATATTTCACTATACCCAGGTCTTTATCAGAAGTGGAAACATGAAATCTAGACAGGGACTTGATTTTTTCAAGAACAAATGAGAGGGCACATTTTCCTACAGAAAGGCAGCATGTTCTCACGTGTCTGCAATTTTCATACAGAGCATCCAGATTTAATTTAAACTTTTGCATGTCAAGAGAGAAACTCAAACACCAGTGAACCAAAACCACAGTAGAAATAACTCAAAGAATCTATATATGATTAATTTGATAAAGAAAATAGAGAACAAAAGAGAAAATTGCAACAGAAAATTGGATTCTATCAAAAAAGAGCTAGAGTTTTGGAGGTCGCTTCTGTTTCCAGTTAAGAGATTGCAAAAGTCCTTCATTTCCATAGTAACAACTACAACAAACCAAACAAGCAAAAACTCAGCAAAAATAAAAATACTTTTCTATGGATATAGTTGTTATGGGCTGAATTGTGTTCCCTCCAATTCGTATGTTGAAGTCCTAACTCCTGGTTCCTCTGAATGTGACTGCATTCGGAGATAGGATCTTTAAAGAGGTAACTAAGTTGAAATGAAGTCATTGGAGCTGGCCCCAATCCACTATGCCCAGTGTTCTTACAAGAAGAGGAGATTAAGACACAGACACACATGCAGAGAAATGACCATGTGAAGTCACAGGGAGAAGACGGCCATCAACAAGTCAAGGAGAGAGACCTCAGAAGAAACCAACTCTGCGGACATCTTCATCTCAGACCTCGAGCCTCGAGAATTGTGAGAAAATAAATTTCTGTCATCCAGTCACCCAGGTCTCTGGTACTTTGTTATGGCAGTCCTAGCAAACTAATAGAGTAACCCAGAGCATTGTATACGAGAAAGGCCTAATGAACTGAATTCCTTCTAGAACTGGACCATCAGTAGGAGAGTGGGGAGCTGTAGCACCTTCCTTTCCTGAAGGCAGGATGCCTAGTCTGAATACAAGCAGGTTTGATAAAGGCAGAGAGACGCTGAAAAGATGAGGAGAAATTGGCCAGGCCTTGAATGACAGTCTGAACGGTCTGGGCATATTGAGGTCTGGGAGAACCAGAAAAACAAGAAATGATCACTGGAGCCAGCAATTTTTCCCCTACCTCCTCAATTTTGCCGGGAAAGAAGCAGTGGAGGAGGGAGTGGTACGCAGAGAGATAGGGTATGCGGTCTTGCTTATCTTCACAGTAATTGTGTTCAATGGCATCGCTGGAGATAAAGAATGTGAATGAGCATGAGTGGGTTTCTAGGGTACTGGTAGTGTTCAATAGCTTTTTCTGTGATGAATATTTGAGTGTGTGTTTCCTTTGGTGCATTTATGAATCTGTATACTCATAACTTGTGCACGTTCCTGTATGTAAGCCATATATCTAAAAAAAATTATTTAAAAGCATGAAATTTTAGTAACCAATATATTAGAGTTCTCAAAATAAATTTACAAGACAATATACGTATGCTTTAATATTGCAAGTGTATTTCTAAATGTGTCAACCTATCCATCAATCTATTCAGTAGATCTATATATACATGCCTTAAAACACACTGGTTATAAATAGTCTAAAATATTAACAGTGGTTCTTTCTGTATTGTGGAATTGTGGGAAAGCTTTCCTTAATATATTTTCAGTCATTTTGGCAGTTTCCATAAATTTATATTGAGAAAAAATATATATTTTAAAAACATTTCATTGATGGGGCCGGCCCATGGCGTAGTGGTTGAGTCAGACGTGGTCTGCTTCGGTGGCCTGGGATCATGGGTTTGGATCCCAGGTGCAGACCTACACCACTTATCAAGCCATGCTGGGGCAGCGACTCATATACAAAATAGAGGAGGATTGGCATAGATGTTAGTTCAGGGCTAATCTTCCTCAAGGAAAAAAGGAGGAAGATTGGCAACAGGGGTTAGCTCAGAGTGAATCTTCCTCACCAAAACAAAAACATTTCATTGGTGTTCCATAGCCTACAGAGGAAAGTCAGAAGTCTTTAATAGGAGGTTCAATTATGGGATATTTTATTGTCTTTGTTGAGCTCTTTGTTTCATTTACATTCAATTGCTTGCTATTTCCCTGCTCTACTTCATAACTACAGAATTGTAAGTGTATTGCCCCTCCTCTTAACAGTTGCTCTTTTCTTTATTCTTATTATTCATCCAATTATTTTCAACTCTCAGTGTGTGCTACTTCCTCTCTTATTTTTTCCCTAATTTTCCACCCTTCTCACCCCCTTCCAAATATTCAAATTGGAATATACTCAATATTATATGATCCTTATAACATTGCTTACTAGTATCTTCCTTACTAAGAGGCTACAAACCTCTTTGGGCAGAAATAGTATCTATATATACTAATATAGTATATACTAATATAAAGAAAGGTGTCTTGCAAAAATAGTAAATTCTTAAATTATTTTCTGAAAAGACTATGCATTAGTAAATAAAGGAAGGAAGGAAATAAATATATCAGTTTTAGTCCAATCAGGAGAGAGAAACCACACACTAATTTCAAGAGGAAAATTTAGTATAAAGAATTACTAACTATAACAAGGAATTTGAGTAACAAAAGGCTGACTAGTAAGAAATAAAGGGAAATACACAGAATGTAGAAATGGAAACCAGAGCGGAGCTAGAACAGTGAAGGATGAGGCCCTGTCTGTCAAGGCTGAGGTCTAGCCCTTGTTGGAGAAGCCAGTCTTGGCTCACAGAATAGCAGGGAAGCCACTGGCAGAAATTGCAGAACAGGTGCCCTCCAGAACTTCCAGAAGTCTGCCCACTAGGGTGAGGTAGAGGTGTCTCTCCTATGGCATCCTGGTACAGAAACACAGGCAGGGACCTGGGGAAAGTGCGGCCACTGGGTCCTTCTGCCCACCGTGCAGCTCTAGAGTCGAGACTGGAGAAACTGTGAGCATGGCAGGAGCTCCGTGCTAGAGAAAGCTGAAGGAGCCCAGCATTGGGATAGCCACATGTCCACAGGAGCAGGATGCTGGATGACCGGCCATGCTGCAAGAGTCTGTCCAGTGAGCACAATGGAACCAGAAAGTGGGCCTTTTTCCTCTTGCTATGTCTCTAGCACACACTCTGTTGACAAAATTTAACATCATGCCAGCTGGCTAAGAAAAAATACCTAAAGGACCCAGATCCATTTCCACAGTGCAGGAACAAAAGTGAATTTAGAACCGAGAGTAAATAAGTTGATAATCTGCTGGGAGTGGAAGAGGAAGAAAGAAAGGAGGGATGGAAGCTGGGGGAGGAGAAAGGCACATAAAAAGAGTCCCACTTTTTAGATCACTATTCCAATTCCTGTCTTTGACTTACTTTCATAGCCATATTATGAGCTATAAAAAGAAACCATTCTCATTGTTTATAAAATGATCTTTTCTTAGATTGGATTAGTATTGGTTGAAAATTTTTTGTTCAGTTGTGTGAGTGCATGTTTCTGTGAACATGTCATATATTTTTCTTATTTTAAGTCAAAATCAAAAAGTACGTTTGAAAGCCACAGGTCGTGGTAACTGTTTTCAAGGGATCAAACAATAAACAAACCTTTTGGATGTGTAAACTTAGGTTTAGATTTGTGACATGGGCCAGGCCTCTGCGGTGGCCTCCATTTTGTGGGTCCTGATGTGCAAATTAATTTTATTAAGTCGCCTTTTTGGATCAATACTCTCAGTTGTACTGAGAGTATTGATTGAAATTTAAGGTATTGGCGCCACTCTGAGCTACCACTTTTTGTTGATGTTGGATTCAGGTTGAATCTCTGACTGGAATTCATAGGTTAAGATATTGAGGTGTCGGTCCCTTAGTTGGCCATTTTCTTCATCCCATTTTTGGTATTCTAGATGAAGGAAGATCACTTGTCTGGTCAGCAGTGGCTGCAGGCAGCATTTAAAGCTTTTGAGAGAACAGAGTGCAAGAGGGAGACTATTAGAATGGCTATAAGCAGGATAATACCAAATGTTTGGAGGCTGCTAGGAAGCCAAGGTCTCCATGACTCAAACCAACTTAGATCAAATAGATCAAAGAAAGACTCCATTGAATGAGCCACTTTCTTAAGCCAAGTGGCTTGTTCAGTGATTTTATGTAGCTGAGTCTCGACTTTCCCAGATGTGTTAATCCAAGTGCAGCAAGTGGAGTTGGCCACAGCACAAATACCTCCTCGCTCAGCTAAAAGATAATCAAGGGCTATCCTAATATCAAGAGCAACTTTGGCTAGGGAATCTAGGGACTTCTGTTGGGCTGCTATTGCTTTAGCAACAGATTCCGCAACATCTTCAAGAATTAAGGAGAGGTTCCTGATCATAGCCTCATTTACACTTACTCCTAGCCAGAGGAGTAGGGATCTGCCAAAGGAAGCAAATTTCAAATCATGAATGTTTCCTGGTAATTCCTGTTTGAATCTGTAATGTAGGTTGAGAGGTGCAGCCCAGTGTGAAACCTTGGTTTGGTTGTGGACAGTCAGAGAGGTGTCTAGGTAGCCCAGACCATAGCTTCCCACCATTTTTCCTCTATTTAAACATTGAGCTACCCATACATGAGGGGGCACTAGACCTCCACAGATACAGATAAACCTAAGAGGAGCACAGGTGGTGCTGCCATAAGATGTATTCCTACAGTGGAGGCTAATAAAATAGTAGAGTGCTGAGTGATCAGCTAAGACTCTGCATTGGAAAAATTACAGCCCTGGAGGCCAGTAAGATTTAAGGGTCTGTATACCACACAGAGTATTGTTCTGATTTCTCTTTAATTGATAAAGTTAATTAGTATATTGAGACCCACAAAACGGAGGCCATCCTAGTGGTCCACGTCACAAACCTAACCTAAGTCTGCCTGCACTTATGGAAACACCTCCTGGCAAGGAAACCTAATACAATCACAATCCTCCAACCCAGCTTTAGCTGGCTTACTTTACCCTAGAAAATAGGATCTGCTAAGCCTTATAAGGGAATCCCCAACCTCAGGGTCAATCATGCCCTGTTTCCATGCTGCCTCTTCTAACGATCTATAAAACTCACTCTTGCCTAAAATCCCTCGGGAAGAGCACTTCATTGCTTGCCAGGCACTGTACTCCCCCACCTCCATGGATTATTTCCCTTGAATAAAGGACATCAAACTTGCTACTAAATTGCTTTAGTTTGGTCATTTGACAATGTCTACTGTACAAGTGAAAGAAGTAACTATGGAAAGCATAATCATATTTTCTGAGATTATATAGCTAGTGAGATGCACAGATGGGATTATAATCATGTCTGCCCTTTCTGATCTGTAGCATATACATTGACCTCAACATTTCAGGAGGGCAGAGGACATTTGGGTGTACACCATAAAGCAAGCATTAAGTACACACCTGTGTTCCTAGTAGTAGTAGTTCCTAATACTGAATTTTACTGAATTTCTGAAAATTACTGAATTTTAACAGTCACAAATAAATTAACAATGAAAATATATGTGTGCAATTCACTACCTGTATAGTTGCTCTTTTATCAGGTAAAATTATGAGAATATATATTGCCACAGAAGAGATTTCAATGAAAACATCCTCAAAATCCATGCAATCATATTAAGTATCAAATAGGTTAAATTGTAATCTCTCTGAAAATTGGTAGAGATAGTAAGGGAAATAATATTATGGTTGTTTATTTCATATATCTCGAGAAAACTGGAGCCTTCAAAGGAGAATGCGTTGAATCTTTTTAATAGTAACCTGACATCATACATCATTAGTTTATTTTAGTTATCCATTTCTACTTAAACTAATCTTTGTTTTTAAAAACTATATGTTAAAAAAAGTAAAGTGTTCATGGCAAAATTAAGCATTTCTCTTTTTTTATGGTCTAACGTCTTTAGATCATGCTAAATCAAATAATGGATGTAATAAAACAATTGCTTTTGTTTCTAGCCTCTTACAGATGAAGGAAATACAAATACCCATTTAAAATGGAAAATTCTCAATTTCTAGACAAAATACATAGCCTTCATTTTTTTCTCATTTCATCTTAAATTGTGTTTTTTATGTTTAATACCTTAAAAAAATACCCTGAGGGGCCGGCCCAATGCCGTAGTGGTTAAGTTCATGTGCTCTGCTTCAGCGGCTTGGGGTTCACAGGTCGGGATCCTGGAGCAAACTGACGCACTGCTTATCAAGCCATGCTGTGGGGGAGTCCTGCATATAAAGTAGAGGAAGACGGGCACGGATGTTGGCCCAGGGCCAGTCTTCCTCAGCAAAAAGAGGAGGATTGGCAATGGATGTTAGCTCAGGGCTAATCTTCCTCACCAAAAAAACCCAAAAACCCTGAAGCATAACACAAGTGAAGGGAAGTAAACATTTGTTTAAAAAAAGACCTCCGTAACAGCAAGATATCTCATGTATTCACATTATTACGTTTAAAACCTGACTCTCTTATCTAATCATATTTAACATGTCAGAGAAATATCAGCAAGCAACTCTTGAAACATTCCCTTTCATTTTCTCACAGTGGTGTGCAAAATGCTGGAAATAATTGGAAATAAATTGTATCTGTCTGAGCAAAAGAAACAATCTACATGCACTTAAGTACAGCAATTGAAGACTATGTCAATCAGAAATGAAAAAATGCATGTGGATATCTTAGATAATGAGTTTGTCCAGTCATCTGAAATAAATAATATTTTTTAGCCATTGCAAAAAAGGAAAGAACTTATCTGTAAAACTTTCATTTACATTCATCAGAGAATAAAATGTTGCATGCAATCTTTAATAGAAAACAACATACAGAATCATCTTCAACCTCTTTAATAATCACAAATGCAATTTAAAATATTACTTTTTCATTTTATAATTGGTAACTTTTAAAAATGAAAATACCCTGTGCAGTGACATAACATCATCATATATTGCTGGTTGGTACTCATATATCTTTATTTCTTTTTAGAAAGCAGTTAAACAGTATGTAACAAGGGCTTTCTTTTTTTTAATCTTGACTCTGACATAAATTTTTATTGAAGTAGGACATACAGAGAACAACAGATTCACTATCCAGCTCAATGAGCTTGCACAAAGGGAACACACCTATATAACCAATGAAAAGTAGTAAGTAAATTAATATAACTGCATAGTCGTTATTCCCCCAAAGAAACCAATATCCTTGCCTTAACACCATGGACACTGCCAAACAGTTTTCCAAAGCAAATGAAGTAATTATATTCTCACCAATAATATATGAGAGGTCCCATCCCCCATATCCTTGTCAACACTTGATATTATCAAGGATTTTTTTGTGTGTGAATTTAGCCATTCATACAATTAGGTGTATCTAATTGAAGTTTTAACTTGTAGTTCATTGAGAACTAATAATGCTGAATACTTATTCATACATTAGTAAGATTTCTCTCTATATTCTAGATATATGAATCATATATACATATATTTATGACCAAATTTATATAATTCCCTTATATATATAAAACCAAGCACTTTATATAATAGAATTTTCCTTTTTCTGCTGTTTTGCAGCGTACATTTCTCATAAATCTCTTATACAATGTGGGTCTCTTTCCATGACTTTATAATAATTCTTGAGTATTTTTTAATAATCCAC
The DNA here is from genome assembly GCA_031878705.1 of Tapirus indicus. Classification (NCBI taxonomy): domain Eukaryota; kingdom Metazoa; phylum Chordata; class Mammalia; order Perissodactyla; family Tapiridae; genus Tapirus; species Tapirus indicus. The sequence continues at coordinate 22,064,649 of CM062939.1, read as the reverse complement.
TTTATAGATGTAGGATGTCAATGCAATAAAATGCTCCCTTTTCAGGTGTACGTTTTGATGACTTGTCACGAATACATAAACATGAAATCACTACTATAACCAAGATATAAAACATTTCCCTCACACCCAAAAAATTCTCTTGTGCCTCTTCCCAGCCAATTTCCACCCCTGAACCCACTGATCTGCTTCTCATCAAGATTCCATTTTAAAGAGATATCACAGTCAAGGTACTGAGAAAGAGAGGCCAGTAAGGGAGGAGGAAACCCATCAAGTGAGAAAGGGGATTCAAAGAGAAAAAAGTAAGCAATTGTCAAATGGGGATTCATGTTAGATGAGAACTGAGTTAGCACTAACATTTGGCTTTACGCGTGTAGAGGTCATTGCTTAACTTGACAAGAGCAGTTTCTGTGGAGTAGTTGAGGAGAAGGCCTGACTGGAATAGTTTTAGGTGAAAATGAGAGGAAAAAGAAGGGGGCAGAGAGAGCATCATGATGCAAGTCTTTCACAGATTTCTGTGACCAAGGCAAACAGAAGAAAGGAGGCAATGGCTTACCTCTCTGAACTCATATCCTACTGCTCTTCCCCTCCTTCATTCTGCTTCTGTCCCACTGGCCTTTTGCTGTTTCTCAGTCATGCCAGTCACTCTCCCCAGTGTTGGTTCTTCTCTCTGCCTGGAATGTTTTTCCCCTTAAACCCTCTCACCTGACTTCCCTCAACTTGGCTTTAATGTCACCTTCAAAATTTGCCTTTCCCTATTCATTCTTTGAAAACTTCATCCTCTCCCTCAACTCTTGTTCTTTTAATTCTACTCAACCTGCTTCACTTTTTGTTTCTTCTTAGCACTCAATATCTTGTCACATATCACCTAACTAATTTATTTAAAATGTTTATTGTTTGTTTGTCTTTTCCACTAGAAGTAGCAGAAATCTTTGTTTTGTTCATAGATGTATTGCAAGCACATAGAAGAGTGTCTGTCACAGAGTAGGTTCTCAAAAAATATTTATTGATAAATAAAGGAAATCAGAGTGGAAACTCATGGCTTTGAACAGACCAATAGAAACCTAGTATTTATCAGAGAATGATGAAAAATGTCTTCTTTGGGGTTCAAAGAAGGCTGGATAAGTGGGAGCTGTGAAGAGCCTATATTATATTTTCTCTTCTGGAAGGTTACCAGAAGGAAAGGTGTTCCAAAAGACTAACGCAGAGGTGAGAAGTTAAATTCATTAAATCACGTTCCTCTATTTGAATATTTTTTTCCAGTGAGTAGGCAAAATTTAATTCAAGAGGGGAAAAAATGTGAATTTTAAGAAGGAAGACCAGGTACAGGTTCAGTAATGGGATTTGGGCAGTGACTCACCTGGATGTGTTGATTCTGCACTAATACTTAGAGCATAAGGATCTTTGATGGGATTAAAAGCATGGTTGATATAATAGAAAAAAGTGTCAGTCAGCAAGAATGCTAAAGAATAATACGTATTCTAAAAGTAAAGAAGTCTGTTAAAACAAAGTACAGAAGAAAACCTGAAGAGTACGTGTCAACAAAGCAACAAGTAAATGCACATTAGTATCAGGATTTTCAAAAACAGGTATTTAAGCTGCATATGCAAATGACATATTTTCACATGCCAATGGATGTTTAGATTTGCAATTATCTCTTTTCATGTATAAGTGTCTTTTAAGTATGCAAATAAATGATTTGCATGCATAATGTGGACACTCCTTCTGAATATTGAACTTGTTAGAAGATTGCTAATGGTAGCAGAAATGGTTTACCTTCTGAGGACTACAAACATCAAAAATTCAATTTATTTAGCATATTTTCAGAAGAGACAAATTTTTAGTTTTTTTAAAATCAAGAATATGCTCCTTTGATGTAAATTTTTTTATTGTGTTAAAATATACATAACATAAAATTTATCATCTGAACCATTTTTAAGTGTACAGTTCAGTGGTGTTAAATACATTCCCAGCCATCACCACCATCTCTCCCCATAATTGTTCATCCTGTACATCTGCACTCTACACCAATTAAACAATAACTCTCCAGTCTCCCCTCTTCCCAGCTCCCCAGCCCCTGGCAACCATCGTTATACTTTTTGTCTTTATGATTTACACTACTCCAAGTATATCATATAAGTAGAATCATACAAGATTTGTCTTTTTGCGACTGGCTAATTTGACTTAGCATAATATCATCAAGGTTCATCCAAGTTGCAATATACTGCAGAATTCCCTTCCTTTTTAATGCTGAATAATATTCCGTTGCGTGTATATAGTATGTTTGCTTGTCCATTCATTGGTCAATGGACACTTTGGGTTGCTTCCATGTTTTAGCAATTGTGAATAACGCTGCTAGGAACATAGGTGTAGAAGTACCTCTTTGAGACCCTGCTTTCAGTTCTTTTGGGTATATACCCAGAAGTGGAATTGCTGAGTGATATGGTAATTATATTTTTAATTTTTTGAGAAGCTCCCATACTATTTTCCACAGCAGCTGTACAATGTGCAGTGTAATAATACCACAGTGCAAAAGGGTTCCAATTTCTTCACATCCTCGCCAACCTTTGTTGTTTTCTGTTTTTTGATAGCAGCCACCCTAATGGGTATGAAGTAGTATCTCCTTGTAGTTTTGATTTGCATTTACCTAAACTTTGGTATATACGATCAAATTATTTTTGACAAGGGTGCCAAGACCATTCAATGGGGAAAGGACAGTCTTTTCAACAAATGGTGCTAGGAAAACTGGATATCAAAGTGCATAAAATGACGTTGGACCCTTGCCTAACACTAAGTGATTTCTGCCACCAAAGAGTTTACCATCAAATGAAAAGACCAAGGAATTAAATTATGTTGTAAAGCACTTATGAACCTGACAACTACTAAAATAGAGGCATAATGAGGTGGTGCAGTTAAGGAAAAGATTTTAGGACATTAGAGAGATCAGTTAGAATTAGTATTTAAACTGAGTCTTGAGGATGCAATATTCTTTAGAGGATATTTCTTTTAATAGTTTTAGAAAATTATTTTCAAGGGCTGGCCCAGTGGTGCAGCAGTTTAGTTCGTGCTTGGCAGCCGGGGGTTCGCCGGTTTGGATCCCGGGCATGGGCCGATGCACTGATTATCAGCCATGCTGTGGCGGCGTCCCATATAAAGTAGAGGAGGATGGGCACGGAAGTTAGCCCAGGGCCAGTCTTCCTCAGCAAAAAGAGGAAGATTAGCAATGGATGTTAGCTCAGGGCTGGTCTTCCTCACAAAAAAAAAAAAGAAAAAAAATTATTTTCCAAAATAGATGTTTGCACATCATGAAAGGAAACATTTTATGAGAAAACCTATTCATAAGTGATTAACAAAATGGTATCAAGCCTGAAGAAATCAAATAAGTAGGTGAATGAACATCACATTAACTAAGAGTATATAAAAAGCCCAAACTGAAAAGATGAAAGAAGGAATTATCTAATATTAAAATTGTGATTTTTAAAATTTCTGAATCCTTCAGTATTTTTTTCAATAATATAAAAATCATTATTGATTTAGAGATACTAAGTCTGTTGTTAAGATCTCATTGTTAAATCTTCTTTACTTTGTACAGCTTCTTAAGCTATAAAAAGTCCAAAATAAAATTTTTTCTTAATTCCGTATTACAAAGAACATTGATTCATATAAAGTAAATTAAGAAATATTCACTTTTGGCACATTTACTTTCCTTTGGAAATTCTCAAAATAATTTGGAATAGATTTTACGAATATATCTAAAAATAAAATACATTTTGAATATTTCAAAATAGATATTTTATAAAATCATCAAATTTAATTCAACAAGCATTATATAGTCTAAAAATCAAAACCAGATTATAATAATGGTCAAATTTTCACCTGAATGAAATGTTGAAATGAGGTGTTTGTCTAATTTGAAAATGATGCAAATTAGTTTTTTAGAATAAATCTGAAAAATCTTTTAATATTAAAAGATTAGATAAAATTATGCACAAATTAATAATGCTTGTATTAAGGTTTATTTAAATTTTAAATTAATTTGAAACAACGAGATACCACTACACACCTATTAGAATGGCAATAGTCTAAAACACTGATAACACAACCACTTTGGAAGATAGTTTGACAGTTTCTTACAAGACTAAAGATACTCTTAAATTCAAAGTTTGCATTAGAATTTAATCTGCATGTTGTACTTTGTATGGGTTTTGAGAGATGTATAATGGCTAGTGTTCATCATTAATATATCATATAGAACAGTTCCATTGCTCTAAAAATCCTATGTTTTCCATCTATTCATCGCTCCCTCACACCTAACTCCTGGCAACCACTGATCATTTTACTATCTCCATAGTTTTGACTTTTCTAGAATGTCATATAGCTGATATCATACACTATGTAGACTTTTCAGATTGGCTTCTTTCACTTGGTTATATGCATTTAAGTTTCCTCCATGTCATTCAAGCCTTGATAGCTTATTTCTTTTTAGCACTGAATAATATTCCATTGTCTCGAAGTGCTACAGTTTACTTATCTGTTCACCTACTGAAGAACATTTTGGTTGCTTCCAAGTTTTGGCAATTATGAATAAAGCTGCTGTAAACATCTGTGTGTAGGTTTTTGTGTGGACATAAATTTTCAGTTCATTTGGGTACATACCAAGGAGCATGACTGTGGATCTATAAAAACAGAAATTGGTTTTCTGGAAAGTCTAAGAAAATTGATAAATCTCTGACAAGACTGAATCAAGAAGAAAAGAAAGAAAAATTATGTTTAAAAGAACAACAATAAAGACATCACTTCAGATCCTCACACTTTTAAAACATAATATTAAAACAATACAATGAATATTTTTTGGTTAATATATGTGAAATTTTAGAGGAAACAAATTCATGTTCAAACACAACTTGAAAAATTGATACAAGAAGACATAGAAAATGGAATACTCCTAAATGTATTTAAACTAATTATTAATAATTGAATATTATTAATGTTTCACAAATAAAAACTGACTCGGCTTCAAAAAGAAATTTTTCCAAATTTGTATGGTGGAATTTATATCAAACTTACGTAAACTAATCAAGAATTTAGAAATACCATCACAATCTCGTTAAATCTTTCAGACACCTGGATCACATATTGCTATGTAAGTCCTATAGAGTCTTGATAATAAGAGCTGGATATGGCATTACCAGAAAATAATATTACAGGAAAATTTCTCTCTTGTCATAGATTTAAAAAAATACTAAATCAAATACTATCAAATTATAGCCAATGAAAAATAAAAAGAATAATACAACAGGACCATGTTACATTTATTTTAGCAATGTAAGATTGGTGTAAACTTTAAAAAAATCAATTTATATAATTTTAATGTATTAACTTAAATAAGAAAAATTTGATTATCCCAATAGATGTAGAAAAATAATTTGATAAAATTGAACACCTGTTTATGATAAAGTATTTTCGAATACTTGGAATAAAATGGGACGATTTTTGATCTAGTAAGAAATACTTCAAAAGACCTACATGTAACATGCATGCTTAATAATGAAATAGTATAGACTTTCCTCCTGAAATCAAAATTGAGATGAGAATATTCATTATTCTCACTTTTATTCAATGTGTTACTGGTGGCCATAGCAAAATAAGCCAAGAATAGACAGAAAATTTAAAAATCTGTTAAGTAATTCAAATTAATAAGTAAATACAGTGATAGCACTGGATAAACATTTGATACACAAAAATTAATTACTTATCCATGTATACACAAAAACAATTAGAAAAATGAATATCAAAAAACAGCAATTACCTGAGAATAAATCACATGAAATATGTGACAGACCTCTACTCAGAAAATTAAAATAAATGTTAAACAGAAATTATAGAAAACCAAAATAATGGAGTGGTATATCATGTTAACGAGTTGGAAAACTCAGTATTATAAAGATAGTAGTTATGTCTAATTGATATCCAGATTCAAGAAAATACAAACAAATATTTGAGTAAGGTGGTTTTTTTTTTGTGGAAACTACACAAACTGATTCTAAAATTTAATGAAATTGAAAAGGACCAAGAATAAGGCAAAAGTTTTGAAGAAAATCAAATATGGAAGACTGCACCACCAGGTAATCAGCGCTTATTATAAATGTATACAGAGAGATTAATGCAATGTGACATCAAAACAAAGAGAGACAGACAAACCAATGGAGCAAATAGACAGAGGAGAAATAGATTCATGCTTGTGTGAACAACTGATTTATGAGTTAGGTAGACCCGGGCAACAGCAAAGAAAGAACCTTTTTATAGTACATTTGCTGTGTCATTTGGTTATACATATTTCTTTAAAAAACAGCTATTGACCATACTAGAAACAAATATCAACATAAGATTTAATGTAGCTCTAAATGAGAATTAGATCTTATAACAAACAAACAACAGAAAAACATCTTCATGATCTTGTGGTAGATAAAGTTTGAATGTCCTAATGAGAATATCTTTTTATTTGGTCATTTATTTCTCTAGTAATATTGTGTGCTTCATTTTGTACATGTGTTTTACATCTTTGGTTAAAAAAATACATTTGTAAGTATTTTAAATTTTTGGTATATATCTTCAACTTTGCCAATTATTTGTTAAAATATAGAAACATGATTCATTGTGTATTGAAGCTGTATGCTTGTTAAATACACTTATTTCTAGGATTTTGTTCCTTTTATTTTTGGATTTCTCATGATTTTCTATGTATATACCCACACCTGCTGCAAATAAATAGATTTACTGGTGCAATCTCTATGTCTTTTTTTTTCTTAATTGCATTGTATTTTGTCTGCAGTACAATATTAAAGAGAAGTGATGAGGCACACACCTTTGTTTTATTCCCAATTGTCGGGGAGAGTGCATTCAGTATTTCTCCATTAAATATAATGTTAACTGTAGTTCTTTAGTAAATGTCCTTTATCATACTTAGTAAATTCCCCCTTTGTTCTTAATCTGCTTAGAGTTGTTAGCATGAATGTGTGTAAAATTTGGCAACATGCTTTTTCCAAGTATATGAGGTGTATGGCTTTATTCCTTTATTCTGTGATTGTGATGAATTACATGAATTGATTTTCAGTTGTTAAACAATTTTTAATTACTGGTATAAACAAAATTTGAAAATGGTATATTAACTTTTTTATGTATTCCTGAAATATGTCTGCTAATATTTTGATAAGGACTTTTGAATCTAAGTTCTGGAGACGATATTCTATAATACATTTTCATGTAATTTTCCTCTAAGATTTTGGTATTAGAATTACATACATTTTATAAAATGAGTTAGGAGGTGTTCTCTCCTACTCTCTTTTCTGGAAGTGTGTATTACATTCATATTATTTCTTCTTTAACATTTGATAGAATACACTAGTGAAAACCCCTGGGTCTGGAGATTTTATTTGTTGTTTGTTTAAAGTATTTGTTGTGAATTCATTTATTTAAATAGACATAGCATTATTCAAATTTTGTATCTCTTTTTGTGTCTGTTGAATTGTGTTTCTCAATGAATTAGTGCATTACATCTAATTTGTCAAAATGTTGGTATAAGTTTTTTCATAATATTTTCTTATTTTTCTAAAGTCTATTAGAACTGTAGTAATATTTCATATCATTCATTCTATATATTGCTAATTTACTCTCTATCTTTTATCCTTGAACAGGTGAATTAGAAATAGATCAACTTTTATAATCTTTCCAAGGGGGTGGCTTACAGCATTGCTGATTTCTTGGTTTGTCTGTTTTTCATTGATATCTGTGTTATCTTTATTTGCCTTATTCTATTTTTTTGTGTGTTTAATTTGCTCTTCTACTCCTAGCATCTTAAGAAGGAAACATGGATCACTGATTTTAAGCCATTCTTTTCTAAATAAGCAATTAAAAATATAAATATTTTTATAGTTAATGTCCTGTCAGCATCCCATATATTTTTATATGTTGTGATTTAATTATCATTCAGTTCAAAATGCATTTAAATTTTTCTTGCGATTCCTTCTTTGTCTCATGAATTATTGAGAAGTGTGCTCTCTTATTTCCAAAATTTTGAGTGTTTTTTAGGCATCTTAATGTTATTAATTTCTAATTTAATTGAATTAATAGAATACATTCAGAGAATATACTCCACAAGAGTTCAATATTTGTTTAGATTTATTGAGGCTTATTTTATAAGCTCATAATATGGACTGTAATGGTGAATTTTCCATGTATTCAGCAAAATGGCTATTCTGCAGTTTTTCACATAGTGTTCCATAAATGCAAATTAGATCAAACGTTGGTTGATACTGCTGTTCTACATACTCACTGAATTTGTGTCTACTTATTTTATCAATTAAGGAGCACAGAGTATCAAAAAGCTCCAAATGTAATTGTGGATTTGTCTTTTTTTCCTTTAGTCTTGTCAGATACTGTTAGAAGCTGCTGTTATGTGCACAAATGTTCAGAATCATTACTTCTTCCTGAAGTCTTATCTTTTTCACCTTTATGAAATATTCCTCTTTATCTCTGGTAGTACTTCTTGTCTTAAAATCAACTTTATCTGATATTAATAAATCACAACAGCTCTATTATGCTTAATGTTACTATGCTACATCTTTTCCCTCTTTTTATTTTCAATCTAGCTGTATCTTTATATTAAAAGTGTGTCTCTTATGGATAATAGACCATTTACATTTAATGTAATTTTGATATCTTTTGTATATTCCCACCTCCTTTTCTTCATTTGCTCTTCTTTCCAAGCCTATTTTGTTTTTATTTTTTTACTTATTTATTATTTTTTGTGGGGAAGACCAGCCCTGAGCTAACATCTGTTGCCAATCCTCCCCTTTTTGCTGAGGAAGACTGGCCCTGGGCTAACATCCATGCCCATCTCCCTCCACTTTATATGGGATGCCGCCACGGCATGGCTGACAGGCAGTGCATCCGCGGGTGCCCAGGATCCGAACTCACGAACCCCGGGCTGCCAAGCGCGGACTAAACTGCTGCGCCACCGGGCGGCCCCCTTTCCAAGCTTATTTTGGTTTACCTTTTATTTTGTTTAATATTTGTATTAATTATTATTCTAATTATTTTGTTTAATACTTGGAGTTTACTAAGTTTGACATTATTTCCTCTATTTGTATCATTGTATTATTGTAATATACATATGCCCTCAATTTATCACAGTCTATTTAGAATAAGTATTGTACCACTTAATGTAAAATGTGACACTAAAGCAGGGTAAATTAATTTATTCACCTTCCCTTTGTCCTATTATTTTATGCTTAATTCTACATATTATAAACCACACAATATGATATTTTTTCTTTAATGGAGTCAATTGCCTCTTAAAGTAATTCATATAAATCCAAAAGTCACCATTTTTAATCATACAATAATCTAAGAGGAGTAACTATTCCTTACTTGTTTGTGGTTTTTATTTTTAACTCAGAAATTTCAAATATTTATTAAATCACTTAAAGTAGCAGCAATAGAGCCAGCCCTGATGGTCTAGTGGTTCAAGTTCCATGCTCTCATCCCCACAGCCCAGGTTCATTTCCTGGTCACAGAACCACATCACCCACCTGCCAGTAGCCATGCTGTGGCAGTGGCTCACATAGAAAACTAGAAGGACTTACAACTATGATATACAACCACGTACTGGGGTCTTGGGCAGAAAAACAAAAGAGGAGGATTGGCAATCAATAGCTCAGGGCAAATCCTTCCCTGAAAAAAAAAAAAAAAACAGCAGTGATAAACTCAATACAATACAACAAAAATAAGAGATTATTAAAAATAAGTGTATTCTCCAAAACAAACAAACAAAAAATAGCGAGTAGAATGACATTTTACATGTTTTGGAAATCTCTTTAATGTCTATGTAACAGAGGTTAGCAGGATTTTCATATCTGCTTCCACATTCAGTCTGTTACAATATCATGTCACATAGCCTCCGAAGAACTTTACTGCACACTGTGAGACAACAGAGTGAACAAGATGATGTTTTGATGTCATTTCTCCTATCCTGAAGAATTTCCTTCAGCATTTCTTGTAGAGCAGGTCTCATTATTAAAAATGTCTTTATTTTGTCCTTATTTTTGAAAGGGTAAAATTTGAAGGATATTCGAAGGATGTAGAATTTAGAGTTTACTTTTTCTCAACACTTCAAATATGTCATTATATTTTCTACTTGTTTCCATCATTTCTGATGAGAAATCCTGCTTGGAGTTTACTGAACTTGATATTTTTTTGCCAAATTTGGGAAATTGTCAACTGTCACTTCTTTAAATAATTTGCTGACCCATTCTTTCTCTCTGTCTCACTGGGATGTCAGTTTCATTTGTGTTAGACCACTTAATATTGGCCCACAGTCACTTAGTTTCCGATCCTTTTTTTTAATGTATTTTCTGGCTGCTTTTTAGAATGACTACTTTTAATCAATGAAAATTATTGTCCTTTAATACTATATCACTCAGTTGGCTCCTAAATATATCTAATATTTTTTCATTTGAGAAATCTTATTTTAACTAATAGACATAACATTTGATTTTATTTTACAGTTGTTTTGTTTTCATTTTGGATTTTTTTTATTCTTTTATTTTTTAGCAATGCTTTATATAGCAGGGCTAGTAACTTTTTCTTCTCTCATATAATTGTCAAATGTTTATCTCAAGTTTTTAATTTTCCTTATGAGTTTAAATATGACACTGTAGCCAAGAATATTTTATTATATAGCCGAATGAAGCAATGTTTTACTTCATGGTTTCTGCATTTTAAGCCTTAGTTAGAAAAGCTTTCTCCAAACCAAGATTATAAACTTACTGTCTTGTTCCTGGTGGCTGGAGTGTAGTTACAGATGAGTAAGTCAGTCAAGAGTTCTCTGATCCTGAGGTCTGGAGAAGAAGGTGTTGGGATAGAGTTACTGATCTATGAAATAGCAGCGTCATAAAAAAAACACACACACACACAAAAACAGCAGACAGGTGTAGTAATAAATACAAGCCAACTTAATGGAAATTTTACAGATTCCACTTCAATGAATGAAAAAATGAGAAGGGATTATAAAGAAAGGCAGATTATTATTCTGCAGAGAAAGCCACTAATTACCTTGCCACATGTTTCTCTGGAAATCCTATCAACCATGAAAGAATAGACTTCAAAATTATGGCCTCATCAGAGTATCATTTTGTCTTTTTTACTGTACCTGCTATGTTTATAGCTGCAAATGATACTGAAAGAGCACATCAACGAATGAGCAACATCCAGAGAAGCAGGGTTTTGGGGAATACTTACCGGAGAGACTTTGGAATTTTGTTTTCTGTTTGATTTGAAACACTTTTATGATTTATCTATATTGTTAGATCGACCCCATTTGAATCAACTCTTCTGCTGAAAATACCCAGAAAAACTGGACAAAGTTTAAAAGCATCAGCTTTTAAAAAGCATCATGGTGTTAAAAAGGAGGAAAGACTTTTTAGGCCAAGATATAGGGGAAGGAGGAAGCCAAAAGAAGAAGGACTGGAAAAGATGGCCTTGCTAAGACACGGGTTTTGGTCTGGATGCTAAGTGGCCCCACCCTAAGCTTAGTGTAAATCAGTTATAGTTTAGAACACAAAGTAACTGAAGACTAGCCTTGAATCTCAATCCAATCTTCGACTAAGGTGATTTGGAATTGTCATTACCACTAGTCAGTATTTAGAAGGAAAAGTGTAGGCAGAATAAAGATATTTTCAGGAAAACAGAAACAGGGAGAGTCCATCACCTGCAGTCATGCACTAGAGGAAACACCACAGGTGTTCTTCATATAGAAGGAAAATGAGTTAGTTGTTCTATGTATTCTTAAGGAGTCTACATTCAAATATGCTTAAGACATATTTACAGTTGGTTGTTTAAATGTTTCTCTCTCTCGAAATAGTGTAAATATCACCAAAAAAGATAGTTTGCTGTTTGATCATCATAATTGACCCCAAATTTTGGCTACACGTTTGACATATCACAATTGCTTAACATTTTCTTCAGAAGAGTAAAATATGAATCAATTGTTTTCAGGGTAAGCATTTAAGATTCTCACCCTTCATAAGATTTTATCGCTATAAAAGTGAGTTCTCCAATTTCACATTTAATTTTTATTTTTTTGTTTTTTCCTGAGGAAGACTGGTCCTGAGCTAACATCTGTTGCCAGTCTTCCTCTTCTTCCTTAAGGAAGATTTCCTGGAGCTAACATCTGTGCCAATCTCCCTCTATTTTGTATGTGGGTTGACGCCACAGCATGACTGTCAACTAGTGGTGTAGGTTTGTGCCCAGGAACCAAACCCAGGCCACTGAAGCAGATCACCAAACTTAACTGTTAGACCATGGGGCCAGCCCCTCACATTTAATTTTTTATCAATGAAAGCATCAACAACCCTATGCCTATTCAAAAACTCTTAGCATCCATTAAACTGTCTTCTTTAGCTCACTTCTGCTCTTTTCTTTCTGTCTCACAAACAGACTACTGCTTTAATCCAAAGAAGAAGAATCAAAAATAGCAAGACCATGAAAAGCAAAATACCTAAGTATTTTTGGAAACTGGAAGAGGCAGATGGACCAGGGATTCAATGTTTTAATTTTCATATCATCCATATCACAAGTATACAGGAGCAATTTGTTTTGCTTGTTTTCTGTAATTAAGGTCAATCTTTACAAGACTGGATTGAAAACTGGCTTCAATGATGCAATTTGAAAGCATGGCCAAGAAAATCCTGACAGTAAACATGTCCCTTCATCTATAGTCCAGGTGACTGAAATTCTCCTCTTTAGAGAAGCTTGTATTTTTCCTTTATATTATACTTTCTTTGAAAATGAAATAATTTCAAGAAAATAACTAATTGAGCTACTAATACTTTATTTCTTATCATAACACTAACAAAGCAAAGTTTAGGGAAACTGAACCAAAAAAAATCTAAATAATTCTGCCAAACTACTGTAAGTTTTCTTTTATGACTAAAGCTGGATCACACAAATAGTGTGATTTTTGTAATCGTGGTAATAAAGTGATCCCTTCTGGTTATTTTTTAAGAAAACTTTTAGTAGAGTTGAAATATATGTATGTTTTGCATATTCTGCTTTATCCATTTGCCATGTTATACAAAATTATTTATAAATTTAATTTTAATGATTGTATAATATAGAAGAATACAAAAGTATTATAATGCATCTAAGCATTTGCATTTTCACTTTTACTAATATCTTTGTGCTATAATAATGTTTTTGCATATAGATCTGTATAGGAAACCTGTTTTTTCTTAGGAAAACGTCTTATAAGTGGAATTATTCAGTACAAGGGTATGAATATTCTAAATATCTCTCCAGAATGGTCAGGTCTGTATGTTCTTCAGCCCTCTACATCATCTAGTATTTTATTTTGTTAGTTTGGTGATTGAGAAGGTTGCATATTTCTCTGCAGATTTAGTGTATTTATGAGCACTTACTATATGCTAGATACTGTATTAGGTATTTTATATTTTATCCCATTTAATCTTTAATAACACTCATAAATTCAATTACAAGTTTCTCTGATTATAAATCTGTGCTTTTTCCATAAATTACACTTCTATGATATCTATATACACAGAGATATTGCTGTTTTAATATCAGTACTATCAATTTTGGTATCAGACATGCACATGTGACTGCATGTGTAAGCACACACAGATACAAGCACATATGTGTGTATGAGTATGTGTGTGTATGTGTCTATAAAATTTTGTACTCAAATAAATTTGTTTTGCTTTTATTGTTTTATGATTATGTGTTTAATTTTTTCCATGAAGCTAGCCAGGCATATTATGTTTTCACTATTTTAAAGTATACAAATATATCAATAATTCTAGTAACCCTTTACTAAGGACTCACTGCCCGACTTGCAAGCTTCACTCCAGTATAAAAATATCACATATCTTAACCATACTTCCTCAGATTTTTCAATGGAAATTGTATTTTAATAAAAGTTTTGCATGATTCTGAGACTGACAGTACTATATATTGTAGTAAAATCACACGGCTTTATAAAGACCCCATGTATTTTCAAACAGATAATATGTATTCTAATGTTCAACATGACAAACAAACAAGCAACCTAAATGAGTACTTTAACACCCTCAAAGAACATCTTAAAGTGCAAATTTTTGGTGCATATTCAGACATATAATTCAGTTAGATTTTTTATATGCAGTAAAGTCATGAATTAAAAAAAAGTCTACAAAGGAATTTGGAACAAGTCTTCTGGTTCTATCATATAGTAATGTATAATTTGTGTTTATGCCATGTAATTGCAGACTTTGGTTCCTGTCCCATAATTCAAATCATATTTAAGATAGCTGTATCTATCCCACTTGCCAAGCCATGTAAAACAAGAAGCATTCCATCAAATAAGGCTTTGCCAAAAACTATTTTCAAAGTTAATGAGTTCATTTTTCTTGTACCTTCCAGTTCCTTCAAGACTGTGTTAGGTTAGGACTTTTCTTGGCTCTTGAAGTAGAGTAGTCATTTCATATAGCCTGTTCTTGCTTCTTATCACCTTCTTCCAGCAAAGGCTCTTAATTTGTAAATTAGCAGGGCATCTCCTACAATCATTTTCACCGTTCATGCTGTTCAAAACAACCAAAGGCCTGCTTACCATTTTCAAACCATAATTCTAAAAGTAAGGATCATTAATGATACTTAAATTGTGAACAACAGAACCCTACTAAAATGATACCTTAAATAGAATAAAATTTGGTAATACGTAGAATCACTTTGGATCCTATCCAGAAGGCATTAACTCTGAAAGTACTAAAAATCTCATTAAAAGGTAATTTCCACTTTTAGAATGGTTTTCTTTCATAAAATTGAGAACGTTGCATTTCTGAGGTTAGATGCATTTTTGAATTCAAAGTGTTTTAGAATTACAATGCTAATAAATAAAGCTCAGGAGGCAAACTCAAAAACAAACAACTAAACAAAACAGATATTGAACTTCCGGTACAGGGAAGAATGCATAGACTCGTTACACACTGTTCCTTCTCCCTAATTACAACAATAAACCCCAAAAATAGTGCAACCAACGGAGAGCTCTGAAAGGTAGAAATAGGAAAGCAAATCAGTTTGGGACCCCGGAAGTGGAAGGAGAGCACAGCAGCAGAGCATCTCCCATCCCCCAAGTCAACAGAGGAAGACAACCTAGGCCTGATATTTCCTGATCCCCAACCTAGCAACAGAAGGTGACCCAGGTAGGCTTACTCCTCCCCAGGGTCAAAGGGGAGTTCCACTGATAACACAAGGCAAAGGGAATTGATCAGGAACTCCAGAGACAGTAGGAAGACAGGAGA
Source organism: Tapirus indicus (assembly GCA_031878705.1). NCBI lineage: Eukaryota > Metazoa > Chordata > Mammalia > Perissodactyla > Tapiridae > Tapirus > Tapirus indicus. The sequence continues at coordinate 22,049,299 of CM062939.1, read as the reverse complement.
AGCACTCTCCTTACCTGTGGGGACTGAGGTTCTACACCCCACAGCCACCAAGAGAAAGTCTGGTGGTACTGGACAGACTGGCAGTACTTCCCAGGGGGATCTGGCCATAACAATCAGGAAATGTCTTCATCCTTAGAAACCTGACACTCCCCTCCTTCATCTAGTGTCAGCAGGTGGCCAGGCAGCACTGACAAGAGGGACGCACTCAGAGTAAGTGTCTCAGATCGGGAAACCTTGTCATCCTGTGGGCCTGAGAACCCCTTCCCCCACCTTGAGGCATCACGATGCTCCTCCTGGGGAAAATCCTTTTGCCCCTCCAGGCAGGAGATGCAGGGAGCAATAATAGCTCCAGCAACACCAGATAAACCAAGCAGACAAAAACAGCAACATAAAGCCTCCATGAATTAAATTGCATTTGGAACCACAGCCCACAAAAGTAGACCAAGATCTGAGTGCTTAACCAAACAGAGTAATTGCTTGCAAAAATAAAAGGTGTAAATAGGACCCAAAGTCTCCTTACATAATAGAGACGATCTGAAAAACGTAATAGGATCTAATTGATAGACCACTCTACCCAACAACAGAAGAATATCCTTGTTTTCAAACATCCATAAAACATTCACCAAGATAGACTTTATCCCAAGCCATAAAACCAACCTCAACAAATTTAAAAGAACTGAAATTATACAGAATCTATTCTTTACAAAAAGTTCTTAGACTTGACATGAAAAGACAATTCATAAAAGTAAAATTTGATAAACTGGACTTCAACAAAATTAAAACCATTTTCTCTGCAAAAAATCCTGAAAAGAAAAGCTACAGACTGTGAGAAAATATTTGTAAACCATATATTTGACAATGGACTAATATCTGGAATATATAAAGAATTTTCAAAACTCTACATTGAAAATTAGCCAATTAGGATTGCACTGAATCTGTAGATAACTTTGAGTAGTATGGGTATTTTCACAATATTAATTCTTCCAAAACAGGAACATAGGATATCTTTCCACTTATTTGTGTCTTTTTCAATCTCTTTCTTTATTATATTAATAGTTTTCAGTTTACAGGTGGTTCATCTCCTTGGTTAAATTTATTCCTAAGTACTTTATTGTTTTCAATGCTATTGTAAATGGGACTACCTTCTTAATTTCTCTTTCAGATAATTTGTTGTTAATGTTCAGAAATGCAACTGATTTCTGTATGTTGATTTTGTATCCCTCAACTTTACTAAATGCATTTATTAGTCCAAAATTCCAGTGACATTTTTCACAGAAATAGGAAACAGTATCCTAAAATTTATTTGGAACCACAAAGGACCTCAAAGAGCCAAAGCAATCTTGAGAAAGAGCAAAGCTGGAAGCATAACAGTACCTGATTTCAAGCTATATAGCAAAGCTATAGTAAGCAAAATACTATGGTACTGGCATAAAAACAGGCATATAGAGGGGGTCAGCCCGGTGGCGCAGCGGTTTAGTCCGCGCTTGGCAGCCCGGGGTTCGCTGGTTCGGATCCCGGGCGCCCGCCGACGCACTGCTTGTCAGCCACGCCGTGGCGGTGTCCCATATAAAGTAGAGGAAGATGGGCACGATGTTAGCCCAGGGCCAGTCTTCCTCAGCAAAAAGAGGAAGATTAGCAACGGATGTTAGCTCAGGGCTGGTCTTCCTCACAAAAAAAAAAAAAAAAAAAAAAGGCATATAGATCAGAGTTGTAGAATAGAGAGATCAGACATAAACCCCCACACATATAGTCAATTAATTTTTGACAAGGGTGCCAAAAACACACAACAGGGAAAGAATAGTCTCTTCAACATATGGGGTTGGGAAAACTGGATATTCACAGGCAAAAGAATGAAACTGGACACCTTCCTTACACCACTCACAAAAATTAACTCAAAATGGATAAAAGATTTAAATGTAAGACCTGAAACTGTAAAACTCCTAAAAGAAAACACAGGGGAAAAGATCCTAGACATCAGTCTAGGCAATGATTTCTTGGATAAGTCACCAAAAGCATAGGCAACTAAAACTAAAATAAACAAATGGGATTACAATAAACTAAAGATCTTCTGCACAGTAAATCAATAAATTGAAAAGATAACATACAGAATGGAGGAAAATATTCACAAACCATATATCTGATAATGGACTAATATAAAAATATATATAAAGAACTCCTACAACTCAATAGCAAAAAAATTTCAATTAAAAATGGGTAAATAACTTGAATAAAATTTTCCCAAAGAAGACATCCAAATGGCCAACATGAATGAAAAGATGATCAACATCACTAATCATCAGGGAAATGCAAATCAAAACCACAATGAGATATCACCTCACACCTGTTAGAATGGCTTTCATCAAAAAGACAAGAGATAACAAATGTTGTCAAGGATGTGGAGAAAAGGGAACCCTTGTGTGCTGTTGGTGAGAATGTAAATTGGTACTGCCTTTATGGAAAACAGTATGGCAGTTCCTCAAAAATTAAAAATTGAACTATCATATGATCCAGCAATCCCACTTCTGGGTATATATCCAAAGAAATTGAAATCAGTATCTTGAAGGAATATCTGCACACCCTTGTTCACTGCAGCCTTATTCACAATAACCAAGATATAGAAACCACCTAAGTGTCCATCAATGTATAAATGGATAAAGAAGATGTGATGAATCTTAAAAAAGTGAATTTGAAAAAACACAGAATACAATGGTAGTTACCGGGAGTTGGGGGGTATGTTAATTGAGGAGATATTGTTTAAGGATACAAGCTTGGAAATACTAGATAAATAAGTTCTGAAGATCTAATATACAACATAGTGATTTTAGTCAATAATACTGTATTACAAACTTTGAAGTTGCTAAGAGAATAAATCTTAACTGTTCTCAAGACAAAAATTGATAAATATGTGACATAATAAAGATGTTAGCTAACACTACTGTAGTAATCATATTGCAATATATAAATGTATCAAACCAACACCTTGTGCACCTTAAACCTACACAGTTATATGTCAACTAGATCTCAGTAAAATAAAGCAATTAGAAAATGACAAAAAGTTATTAGGAGGCATTACACCCAAAAAGATATACAGACGGTAATGAGCACCTGAAAATATATTTAATATTGTTAACCATTAGGGAAATGCAAATTAGTACCAGAATATAATATAAGTACACACACCAATCAGACTGGCTAAAATAAAATTAGTGACAAGACCAAATGATGGCAAAGATGTGGAGAACTTGATTACTCGTACATTTCTGGTGGGTATGTAAAATGGTGTAAACACTACGTAAAAGGATATGGTAATTTCTTATAAAAATAAACATGTGACTACCATTTGGCCTAGCAGTTGTACACCTGGGCATTTATTCCAGAGAAAGGAAAACTTATATTCACACAAAAGCCTAAACACCAATGTCCTTATCAGCCTTATTCATAACAGTACAAGAAATAAACTACCCAGGTGACTTTTGACAGGTAAATGGATACATAATTTGCGGTACATCCATATCGTGGTATACTACTCAGCAATAAAAAAAATTAATTATTAATCCACACAATTTCAAGGGAATTGTGCTGAGTGAAAAAAAAACAATCTCTAAAATTACATAGTATGATTTCATTTATATAACATTCTTGAATTGATAAAATTAGAGAAATGGAGAAAAGATTAGTGGTCGCCAGGGGTTGAGAAAGTGTGTGGGAGGGAGGGGGATGTGACTATGAAATGGAAATAAGAGGAATTTTTATGGTGATGAAACTATTCTATGTCCGGAGTGTAGTGGTGGATAAATGAATGGATATATGACAAAACCGCATAAAATACACACACACAAAGTGCAAGTAAAACTAGAGAACTCTGAATAAGATTGGTGGATTGCAGAAAGAAAGAGAGAGAGAAAGGAGGGAGGGAGAAAGGGAGAGAGAAAAAGAAAGGAAGGAAGAAGGAAAGATTTTAAAAACAAGTATTGTTTGCACAGAACAACATAAGGTTTCTATGACAATAAGTAAATGAAAACGTGATATATTTTCCATGAAAGCTTTGTAAATCAGCTTCTGCACAGAAAACTGCTCATATCTATTTCATCAAATATTTTTCAAGTATTTGTTTAAAGTAGTTTCTTCAAGAAGTGGTTAGGAATACATAAAAGCTAGTTCAGTTGTCATTTGTTAGCAATGATTAATTCCAATCAATCTATTTCCATCCCCAAAGCTACAAGGCCAGTTTTGGTCTTAAAATCCATACTGAATCTCAGTGACAGAGCCGGGGAGTTTATGAAAGGGTGATGCGAGGAGGAGGAGGGGGGCTGGGGCTGCTCTAGAGGGCAAGTACCTGTCTCCCTGTCTTTTCTAAGAAGTCACATAGAAGAAATGGCCAGGCCATTTGGGAGTCTTTGAAGACACACACATACACACATATAAACACACATACACATACTTACATTTCTGTGCACCCTCAAGCACTAAATGAAAGGAGAAGGACAGGAGATAGGAAAAGAGGGAGAGGAGAGGAGGGGAGAGGAGAGAAAAAAAGAAGCAGAAAAAGAAAAGGAGTGAAAAGAAAAGTGGAACAGGCAATCTTTCCACTCTACAAATTAAGAGATGAGCTGAAGCATTACTCCTTCATCTATTGGCTTGGCAGAGACCTCGGAAACTAGCACATGGATGACTAGAATGGCTTTAAACCAGACCAATTGTCACAACACCACTCCTGGTTGGGGGATGGAGTGCTTTGAAGCTGGAGCTGTAGGAAGAGTCTTGAATTTCCCCCAGGTTCAACCTCTACTATGGGGCACTTTGCCTTTTCTGACCATGCCTGTCACCCATCTCCACAATTTTATTAAAATTCATCACAAATTGCAGCCTATCCACAGCTTCTATTCTTCAAGTCCATCTATTACATTTTGACCTTTCGGGCCTCCTAATCATGCTGGTCGTCATACTTTGTTACTACAGCTTTGTCCAATGGGCCAATGGTGATTTAGCCCCACACATCTCTGATTTAGTTTTGAGACGAAATTGAGACATAAGATATTTGGATGCGTCAGTCTTGGAGAAAGGGGGACCAGGAAAGATTTTGCGCTATTCTAAGGGCAGAGGTCGAGAAAACATTGTATGAGAAATGAACCTTAGACACAGAGAACTTCTATGTTGCACATCTTGTCTTTCTAGGTAATGATTTTAGTCTGGGTGTGGTTCTCCAAGAAACGACTTAAAACAAGATTACGGCAGCAGGTTTGTTGAGGTTCACAACCTTAAATACACCTCTGACCAATAGACCCCCTCATGGGAGAAATCTTGCCTAGACCACTGAAAATACCCTAACTGGTTCCCAAGGCTCAAGTGTACCTATGGGCATTTAACTGGAATCATTACTTCCTACTCTTCTTTCTCTATCCCAACAAATTTATAACTCTCTTTTCTACATTTAAGTGCTCATTTAATTTGATTTGTTCAAAATTTTCAATTTGATAAAATCATGATGATGAGCCAGGGGAGGATTTAGAGAAACTAGAAATAAATTCCCCAAGTTTAAGCAAAGCCTGAGTGGAAAGGAAGGAAGGAAGGATGGAAGGATTGAGGGAGGGAGAGAAGGAAGGCAGGTAGTGAGGGAAGAAAGAGAAAGAAAGAGAGAGAGGGAGGGAGGGAGGGAGGGAGGAAGGAAGGAAGAAAGAAAGAGAGAAAAAGAAACAAGAGAAAGACAGAAAGAGAGAAAGGGTTTTGTGAAAAAAAAGAGGTGTGAATTCCCTGCCAACTTCCTCCATCAGACTAAGTATCCACGATACCGTCAAAGTTATTTCCTTCTCTGATCCATTGCAGAGGCTTAAGTGGCCACTGAATGAAATTCCTTATTCGAAATGTTTGTAGGTAGCAAGATGAAGAGAAAATAACAAATTTCAGGTGAGTAATGAAGTTTTAACCCCTGAGTACTGAGCCTACAATCCTTAATCTCCCTCCTGAGTCCTCTATCAGACTGCCTTTTAACAAAGCGTTCCTTAATTACCCTGTTTTCTCATACGGCTACAAGTTCAAAAGCAAACCCATTTTTTTAACCTTAATATCAACTTTTGTTTAGGCTTCCTAGTCCGAGTTAATCTTCTAATTTTTTTGTCACAAAAGAATGAAAAGTGATGCAAATTTTTCCATATCATCTGGTCTTCCTTTCTCCTTGGTTCTAGTCAATTAGAAAAGATTTCTCAATTATTTTTTAATATTTTACTCATGAATTTATTTCTTTATATTTAACATGTCAATGAATTATTATAGGCATACATTTCATCTTGCTTAAATTATATTAGGCTTCTGATTGGTATCCTATTTCTAGTGTCTTTCCTATGAAATCCATCTGACATTCTGATATTTCATTAGGTTTACTAATATGCTATTTTGCTCAGGTCATACCCTTATATGAAATCACTAGGTACTATCAATTAAAGTAAAATGTACACGCTCTAGACTGACTTTATAAGTCACTCCGTAATCTGCTCCCAAACTCAAATTATCTATCTCCTACTACCACAAACTAATTATATCCTTAACTTTTCTTTCTTACATCCTCAGCTAGTGCTATTCATTCCCCTTAGAATATCTTTGTTTCTCCTCCACTACTGCAAAACCATCTTTTATTCCAAGTTCAGTTCCACCTAAACCCCTCAGTGAAGACTTCCTTGAGAGTTGATCTATGAATCTTTTATACATCTTTATAAATGCATAAAAGATAAATTTATACATTGTATAAATTTATAAATTTATAAATCTCTATAAATTCTTTATAGAAATATAGCAAAATGTCCTTTCATATTTGATAGCAACTTTTGAGTACTGTATTTTTAAGCAAATTTTGAGTACTGTATTTTTATATTTGAACACAAGCATTTGCTGTTTAACCACATTTTTAAAAATTATTTTTAATAGTTACATGTTTGCTTATTCATCTCAGCTACACGTTGACAGAAATCTTTTACTGCACTCAATCCAACATTTTTCAAGTAAAATTTTATATTTTCTAGGTTATTTGGTATAGTTAGAAATATTGATTTAATTAAAATAATTTTGATTACCATTATAAAGTTTTATTAGCATCTGTGTACATCACTTATAACTTTCCTTTGTGAATAGTCTAGTAATGCCCATTTATTTACCAAGTTTCTAGAATTTTATGTGATTTTCCCCACTCTGTTTTTATATGATGTCCTATTATTTAAAAGACATAGACCCTTTTCCTCTTAGGATTGCAAAAAATTGCTTGCTTATAAATTTTGTTTACTTACTTTTTGATATTGAAAAGAGTGTAATATTTGAAAACTAATATGTCCATTTTACTTTGTGAGTACATCTATTTCTTTTAAAGTTGACGATTCTACCCCTCTCCAGGTTTGATAAATATCCACTTTTTTAAACTTTTATAGTTTTTAAAACATATTTTTACTCTTTACTCCATCTGGAATTTATTTTAGTAAGTGCTGTGAGAATATAAATTTACACCTTTTTTTAAGAAAAGCTATCTCAATCATACCATCACCTTTGTTGAATAATAAACATTTCTTCCTTTGATTTGAGCTGCCTCTTGTAACATACCTCAAGTTTTTTATTATAATTGGGTCTATATGTAAGCAATCAATTTTTCACAGTGGTCTATTTATTCTTGAATAGATATTCCAGTATTAAATTTATGGTAATTGTACATGTTTTAATGATTGCCAGATCTAAATTTTACTTTTTCTTTTCTTTATATTTTTCATCTTCTTCTTATCAACTGCTTAAACTTTGCAGAGTATATTTTTCAAATGTTATCCTTTGTTTATATTATTATTATTTTTATTATTATTATTTTTTTGGTGAGAAAGATTGGCCCTGAGCATTAGCTCAATGTGCCAATCCTCCTCTATTTTTCTGTATGATGTGAGACGCTCCCACAGCATGGCTTAACAAACGTGTGTTAGGTCCAAACCCACGAACCCTGAGCTGCTGAAGCGGAGCACGCAAACTTAACCACTATGCCACTGGGCTGACCCTTTCAAATGTTTTCTTTTGAAAGCAGATCCCTTTTATCAAACTGAGTCTGTGCAGCACTCAGAAGTGTAAAGCAGAAGAAAGCTGAGCTGCTCTGGTGGAATAAGCCGGAGGCCCTGATCACCAAGATTACACCACAACCCACCTGCAGAATTGTAGGGCTTCTAGGACTCACGTTTAACTCTGCCACTCCAGAGTGCCTTTAATATATTTTTGACAAATTCTCCCCAGATTGAATTGTGATTTTAGTGGAAATTGCATTAAACCTGTAAATTAATTTGAACATAATTGATCATCAAAATTGTGCCTGTTATCAATGTATTGCCTCTAAGGTCCAAATGGACTGTTCACTGCCCTCTCTGTGGTATTGCAGCACTTCTGCCTTGCCAGTTATCACAGTGTTGAGCTTTGTTGGCAGAGGGTGACAGAGGGGTCATGGAGGAGATAGGGTAGCTTTTTTCTCTGTTGCTTGTGTGCTTTTCTTGACCTGTTCCTGGGGTGTCCAGTGACCAGCTGCAAGTGGTGCTTAGCTTCTAGCTTGCTAGTTATGCCCTTGCTTCCCTGCCCAATCAGCCTCTGTCAGCCAGCTTCCTGGGGGTTTCCTGGCTTGCAGATCCCCTTTTGCCAGCTGTGGGCCACTCTTACCCAACAGAGTGTGACTTCCTTGAAAGTTCTGTCCTGAGTTTTCCTGCTCACCAATCTCAGTCTACTTATGGTGGTGACCTGATTGAGACTGAGATTTTCCATCTGCCAGCCTTGGCCTGCCAGCATCCTCCTGAGTGTTTTAGTGAGAATTTTATGCTTCTCTTTAATGTCCATCCCATTCATCATTTAAAATCTTACATTTCAAGCATGCTGAATGTTAAATTGACAGTGAATTCTTTCTGGAAATGATTAGAAATAGAACTTCATGCATTTTGGTGACTTTTAATGTATCTCATTCATGGAATAAACATGGAAAATGCAGTGACCAGGAATCTGATCTATCACTTTACTATTGCCTCTTTGGAGAAAACAAAGAGAAAAGGAGAATAAGAGAGACTCTCTACTTACAACATCAGGCTGGAGCTCACTCCATTTATCACTAGGCAATGTCTTTCTGTACCACTGGAAATATTCTTTGTTTTAAGGTTTATATTGCTTGATATTAATATAGCCAGTAGAGCTTTCTTTTGATTGATGTTTATAACGTATATCTTCTTGTTTCCATTTTTTTTTTTTTGCTTGTACCTATGTCTTCATATTTAAAGTGGATTTCTTGTAGACCATTTAGAGTTGAGTATTGCTATTTTGTAACGAAATCTGAAAATCTCTGACTTTGTATTGTGTTGAGACCATTTACATTTAGTGTAATTTTAATATAGTTGGAATTAAATCTACCACCCTGCTAATTGTTTTCTATTAGACCCACATATTCTTTATTATTTTTTGTTTCTCTTTTCTGGCCTTTAATTGTTTTTCATGATTGAATTCTATTTCAAATATCGATTTATTAATAATAGCCATTTTTGTATTCTGAGTGGTTACTTATGTTTTGCAATTTGCATCTTTAACAATCACAATCTACCTTCAAATATAACTCCTCTTCACATGTGATTTAAGAATCTCATAGTGATATATTTCTATTTCCCACCTCCTATTCTTTGGACTCTTCTTGCCATACATTTTAGTTCTAGATGTATTATTAAAAACCAAGAATACATAACTACAATTTGTGCTTTGTTAAATGAATTAATAAGACAAATATCCCTTATATTTATTCTCATTTTTTCCAAATCTCTGATATTTCTCATTTCTTTGAATAAACACAAATGTCCATCTGATATCATGTTTCCTTTGCCTATAAACTCCTTTAACATTCCTTATATTGCACATCTGCTGACAGTAAATTTGCCTGAATATGTCAGTATTTCCCCTTTATTTTGAAAGATATTTTTGCTTGGTAGAAAATGCTGAGGTGATAAATTTTTCAGCATCTTAGAGATGCTGCCCCACTGTCTTCAGGCTTACTATTGCTTAACAAATTAGCACATATTTAGTGACTTAAAATCATACAGATTTTCTGTGATGAGGAGTCTGGACAATGCTTAACTGGGTCCCCTGCTTAGGGTCTCACAAAGTTGAAATTAAGGTATTAGCTAGGGTTGCATTCTCATCTAGAGGCTAAACTGGGAAAATATCTGATTCCAAGTTCTTTCCTGTTGTTGGTAGAATTAATTTCCATGCAGCTCTGAGATTTGTAACAGATGATTATTGAAAGTCAGCAAAGGAGAGATTCTCGGTTGAATTTGTTGGTAAGATGGAGTCTTATATAATGTAAATTATGATGTAAATAATCACAGAGTGACAACCTATTACCTTTGCCATATTCTATTGGTTAGAAGCAAGTCAAGGGCCCTATTGAAGGGGAGGAAATTATACAAGGGCATGAAGACCAGAAGGCAGGGATTATTGGATGTCACACATAATATCCGAAGAGAAGTCTGATGTAATTTTTATCTTTGCTTCTCTATAAGGATATATTCATTTTTTTCTGACTTCCTCAAAGATGTAAGACAGAAAGATTTGAGCAAAGCCCCTCTAGTCCTGAATTTGAACTGAGAATATCTGTATTAACTCATAATGTGTTTTATCCTAAAACCTAAAAAAAAAAAAAACACACAGATTTTTCTAGTCCATTAGAATGAAAATGCCTAGAAAGAATGACTACTACCCCAAAGCCAAGAACCTTTCCAGAACCAACATATTGGTCTCTGAATACCATTTCCCATTAAAATACTTATTGGAAAAATGCAGATTTCAGGAGTACAGCAAGATGAACTTGAGCTTGGAATATCTTATCACATCAGTCAAAAAGGCTCACAGCTCATTTGGGATGACTCTCACTGGGCAAAGATGGGATAATTGGAACTCCATTAAGGAAGAATAAAAGGATAATAATAGCAATAGATTGAAACAAATATATATATATATATATACACATAAGCATATATATGATTAAATGTAGGATATGTGTGTGTATATATATTTATACATATATATGTAAATATGTATAAATACCTATACACACCTTTATGGACTGAATGTTTGTATTCCCCAAAGTTCTTGTGTCAAAATCCTAACTCCCCAACATAACAGTTTAGGAGGTGAATTATTTGGGGGGTAATTAGGTCATGAGGGCAGAGTCCTCATGAATGGGATCACTGCCCTTATAAAAGAGACCCCAGAGAGCTCTCTTGCCCCTTCTGCTACATGGGAACACAGTGAGAGAATGACCACCTGCAAACCAGGGAAAATGTCCTCACCAGACACTGATCTGGCCTTGTTTTAATCTTGGACTTTCCAGCCTTCAGAACTGTAATAAATAAATGTTCATTGTTTAAGCTACCCAGTCTATAGTAATTTTGTTATAGTCGTCCAAACAGAGGAAAACACACACACACGAGGCTATTTTTTCTTTTGAAGAATCTAGTGAATCAACTCATTATTTTAAAAACTGCAAAGTTAAGGAAAAGAGTCAAGCATTTATTTTGGATTTCCAACATAAACTAAGTGTCAGTGTAACTAAAAATCTGATGAAGGGTAATTACTCTTTAAAGAATTTCAGCTACTAAATTGAAAAGGAATAATGATATTAGTATCACAATTTTGTAATTCCTAAGGAACTTGTGAATCCAGGTATTGAACATCAACAGCTACTAACAATCAGAAAAAAGAGAGGCATGCAGATGTTACATATCTCCTGAAGAAAGAACATTCTAGCAGCTCTGAATTCAATCAATCCTTCAAACACAACTCACCATTTTCAGGAATTTTACAGGAATACAGCTGCGATACTGCACTCCGTAGATGCAAACAACAAAATTCAGAGTGGGGAATCCTATAGTAAATTCTACCCAGTTTCTTAAAAAATAAATTTCTGAGAAACAAACAAAACAAAGATGGAGAGGGAAGCTATAAATTAAGACAGTCACAAGAGGAGCCGGCCTGGCGGCATAGTGTTACGTTTGTGTGCTCTTTCAGCTGCCCAGGGTTCACCAGTTCAGACCCTGGGCGCAGACCTATGTACCACTCATCAAGCCATGTTGAAGTGGTGTCCCACATAGAGCAATTAGAAGGATGGACAACTATCACACACAAATATCTACTGGGGCTTTGGGGAGAAAAAAGGAAGAAGATTGGCAACAGATGTTAGGTCACGGCAAATCGTCCTCAAAAACAAAATTGTTAAAAAAAAGTGTCACAAGATATGTCAGCCAATCACATGTGTAAATCTGTTTTGAGTCTAGATTTAAAATAAATACTGTAAAAAATTATTTATATTAAAAGTTAGAATTTTCTATACTGACTGGATATTTGAAGCTAAACGTTATTAAGAAATAAATGTTTTCATTGTGTGATTGTCATTGTCCTAATACTATAAATAATAAATAATATAATAAAAAATAAACAAAAGGTAGATAATAGAGGAGATATGACAGATGGAATATATATGGATGAAATAACATAATTTCTGAAATTAGCTTTAAAATAATATGAAGGTGGATATAAATATAAATGAGACAAGATTTCTCATGAGAGGATTATTGCTGAATCTGGATGATAACTACATGGATGCTTCTTTCACTATTTTGTCTATATTTGAAGGTTTTAATTAAAAATGTTAAATGAAAATGATAAGGATCTGACTCCTTGTTTTATAAGAGATTTAGCACAGAATTCTCTCCAAGAAATGGTGAGACTATAAAACAACAGCAAGAGTTTGGCATTATAAAATATTCAGTGAAGAGGTATCATCTTTCCCCATTCTGTTTTTTTTTTTTCTTCTTTGCTGAGGAAGATTGGCCCTGGGCTCACATCCCTGCCCATCTTCCTCTACTTTATATGTGGGTTGCCACCAAGCACGGCTTAATGAGTGGTGTGTAGGTCCATGCCCGGGAGTCGAACCAGCAAATCCCAGGCTGCTGAAGCAGAGCCCATGAACCGAAACACTATGCCACCTTGCCGGCCCCCATCTTTCCCACTTGTTAAAGAGACAGGATAGCAGTGTGCTTAAAAGGATGTGCTGGAGAGTCTAGATTGCATGAAAAAGTTACTTAACATCTGCAAGCTGTAGTTTTCTCACTCATAAAATGAGTGCAGTAAGAGTACCTGCATGAGATACCACCTTATATGCACTGAGAAAAATGTTCAGTGATAATTCACAATGTTAACATAACTATTACAGGTATTGACATCATCTCATCTCCAAAATCAGCATTATTATTAATAATATATGCACAAATAGTAATATTATAATGTTAGTATTATGCTGCAATTGTATTTAACCCTCAAAATAATTAGGTCTTATGAGATGATAGCAACAAACTTCAATGTTAGTGAGTATCATTATAAGACCTTAAAGAAATAACATCAGTGTAAAACAACTTGGCCTGTATAATCAAAAAGACGCTAAAATATACATCAGGACACATACCAATAAACCACGCGTAGATCAATAGCAAGGGAGTTGCCTCGCTGATGAAATAGTTACGTGATCTATGGTTAGTGAAAAAAGATGGCATTATTTCATACAAAATCTTACTGGTGTTTACATCTTTTAAAAACATTATATTGAAAGATTTACTTGTCATGAAAATATTTCATATGCAATGAACTAGTAATAAATTCTATAAAATAATTAAAAACAGAAAGGATAAAACTCCTAAGTGTTATTATACAGGTACTTCTAAATAATAATCCAAAATTACTAGTGAATCCTTTTTATCTACAAATCAGATACTGGACTGTTGTTTGAAAAACTGTTTCCTTGAATTTTAATATCCATCATGTTTTTTACTGTGTTCTTATAGTTTATGAAGTCAGTATAAACTACAGACTGAATTATAACCTTCTGTTTTCTCTGGCAATATTAAATATTCCACATATGAATAGACAAATGTATAGACACAAATTACACAGTTTTTAAGCTTGTTCATATGCAACTAGATGTAAATTTATGGAGAAAAATTACAAAAATTAAAATCTTTCATTTGAAAACATTGTGACAAAGGTTTTAACATTTAATGTAGCTTGAATCAAGAACAATAAAATATCATTATGGCCTGTTCATGTTTGAAAAGCAGTTATGTTGAAGCAATCTTCAGTCAATTAGGTCTCATTCAGCTTTCAAGTCATTATTTAAAAGACAACTTGTAACTAAGGCATAGAAAAGAAATTTGCAATTTATCAATGGGTGATTAAATTTTATATTAGTCCAGCTTCATTTATCACTATCCTTGGAATATCACCATTTTCTTAAATGTAGACAATAGAATGTAATTTTGAAAATTAGTACTTTGCTCTGATGAAATTGATCTAATTTTGACCTTTATTGCCTTAAAGAATGAACTATAATGGAGTTAGTCCATTAAACTACCCAATCTTTTCCAATTTTACTTAGTTAAATCAGCCATAAGAAAAAAGACTGTCTTTTGTCAATTTTTAAAAACTTTTTATCTTTCTGATTCTAGTTTAATCATATACAAATACATTCTCGCCCATGTCTTTATTCAAAATCATACAGCAAATACCATACTTGGTTGTTAAAAAAGGGACCAAGTATCACCACTTCTATTTAATATTGTAGTGGGGATTCTAGCCAATATAATAAGGTAAGTAATAATTAAAGGTAGAGAAACCAAAAACAAAAAGAATCAAAATTTTTATTATTTAAAAATTATACGAATCTCTATCTAGAAAATCCAAAATAGTTTACATATAAATTATTGTGATTAATAAGTAAATTTTGCACATTTTCTGGATTTAAGGTCAGTTTTCAAAGCCAATCACTTTTGTATGTACTAACAACAGACAAATATAAAGACAATGATGAAATTTGTAATAGCATAGGACCTAGAGAGATATAAAAACATGCAGCACCTAGAGAAAAAGAGATACCATTTCACAATCTCTCCAAATTGTAAAAAACACTTAAAATACCAACAAGATATAGAAAAAACATAATATCTCTACATTACTGGAAAAAATTTGGCAGTACCCAATAAAGATAAAGATGTGCATACGTAAAGAAGAAATTTCACACCTGGTTAAAAAACCTAGAAAAACTCCTATACATGTGCACTGGGAAATATATGCAAGAATTCCTGGTAGCTTTTTTAGCATTAGTAACACAAATAAATATAAAAAGTAGGGTAGATGACTATTTTATGGTATATCGTTACTGTATTTTATACGCTATATACTATATGTCACTTGCAATACACAGTGGAGATGAATGAGTAATAGTTAGTGGCTACAATATTTAAGTATCTCAAAATATTCTGTTGAAATAATTAAGTCACAGAAGAATACTGAGAGTATAATTCTCTTTAAATGTTAAAAACAGAAAATATTAGGGGCTGGCCCTGTAGCCTATGGGTTAAGTTTGGCATGCTCGGCTTCAGTGGCCCAGGTTCAGTTCCCAGGCACAGACCTATACCACTCATTTGCAGCCATGCTGTGGCTGTGACCCACATAAAAAGTAGAGGAAGACTGGCAACCGATGTTAGCTCAGGGCAAATCTTCCGCAGCAAAAAAAAAAAAAAAAAAACCTAGAAAACATTAAAAAACTGAACAACATACAATGTATAATCATACAAAGATGTGTGGTAAACACGTTTTAAATAAGCAAGAGACTCTAAAATACAGAATTCAGCATAGTGATTTTATATGAGAAGGGAAAGATGTAGTTAAAATAAGGAAGGAATACACAGGGCACTTTAAAAGTATTGAAGTAAATAATAAAAGTGACCATATTTAAATCATAGATATTCTTTTGCATCTATGCAATATTTAATAATATTTTAAAAATTAAGTGATGGTATCATTGAAAGCAAGAAAGAATGCTCTAGGTTTTACAGCTAGGAATTAAGGCAAATTTTTGGAATCAAAATTTATTGAGCGTAGAAGCCATGCTATGAAAACCACCTACAGGTGTTTCTGAAACATATATACATATAAAAAAATCACCATGGATGAAATTGATAACAGGAAACTGAATATTTTTTGACAAGAAATTTGAATGTGAGTTTCAAATAGTTTTTGAATGAGGCAAGAAGATTAGGACAAAGTGCTGAATGTTAGACATAGATTTTAAATTAAATAACATAATTATTTTAGGCAGAACTAATAAGCACTCAAAACATGCCTTATGTTTTTCATGCAAAGCATTATTTTACCCTTTATTTTTCCAAAAGGAATCACCTGGAATTTGCCACCAAGATTGCAGGGCTTTGAAATATACCGTGTTGAAATATTTAGTGTTTTTCAGGTGAATTTTTATGTGGATTATAATGGCATAGAAAGCTTGTCGAAGACGCAAGTTCTGACAGCCAAATCCCTAGTTCTTCCTGCTTCAATGAGCTGGAATTGGGCCAAGTAATGAATATTTTTAGTGGATGTGAAAGATAATTCTGATAGGAGTGAACTGTGAAGCCGATTTTGAGAAATTCTTGTTTTAAGGCAATTGAGGCAATTTAAGGCAATTTAATAAAAGATAATTCATATTTGAAATTTGCGAAGAAAGTAGATCTTAAATATTCTCACCACACACACACACACACAAAAGGTAACTGTGTAAGGTAATGGATGTGTTAACTTACCTTATCGTGGTCATCGTTGCACAATATATACATATACCAAACATCACATTGTACACCTTAAATTTACACAATTATTTATTATTTGTCAATTACATTTCAGTAAAGCTGGGGGAAAAAAGAGAACTTGTTCAGAAGAGTTAACTGGAAAAGAGAATATTTACATACCACTTTTTTAAAATGTAAACTGAATTTTCTGTTCTTGTCTTGTTCTTCATAAAGACTATTTACTAAAGATAGGCAAGGAATTTTACTTTAACTTAAGGCTGCAAATCTTAACATGAAAATTAATTTTGTGTTATAATCTATATAGCAAAGCTTTTGGTATATTTCTAGACTTTTCAGTAGAAAAATAACCTAATAACTATTCAGATCCTGTCTAACCGCAGCAATGATATGATATTTATGGTTTTTTAAATAAGACCCACTTTACTGAGAACTCTGTAAATGTAAACTCTGTAATTAGTACAGATTATTAATAAAATTAAAGATATTAGTGTTCAGAGAACTAAACCTTAAAATAATCTTCGTGGGAAAGATAACTTCTATGTAGAAAATTACAACATTTTTATTATGCTCTAAAACTTCTAAGCAGAAAAAATAAATGCATATAATTATTTTTGCATGAAAAACTGAATTTTTATATTTAAACGATGTTTTGAATTAAAATTATGTTTCCAGCGTAACACTTTTTCTCCTGTTTATTAGTTTTTGTTTGGGAAAAGTGGGAGCTATCTGAATTTGGCTG
The DNA here is from genome assembly GCA_031878705.1 of Tapirus indicus. NCBI lineage: Eukaryota > Metazoa > Chordata > Mammalia > Perissodactyla > Tapiridae > Tapirus > Tapirus indicus. Next base: position 22,031,896 of record CM062939.1, on the reverse strand, counting down.
AAGGAGGCTTAAGGTTCCTGCTGAGTTACAGGAATAACAAAGAAATGAAAATAAGACCCTCAAAAGGACATCATGCCAACAATGAATAATCTTCAAAATGCTAGAAGATAGAGGCATAAATCAAACAAATGAAAAGATTACCATTTTTCCTTTAAGGTGTCTCTAGCAGGGAAAAAATGCTAAAAACTCTCTTATCTTTAAAAGTAAAAGATTTCTTTAAATGTTTATAAGTTCTAATTGTAAATATATTGCACAATATGTCTTATTAATAGAAAAAGGAGGAGAAGGAGGTACGTGGAATGAGAGGAAAAAGAAAGAGAATTATTAATATGTCGCAAAGTAGTATGGTAAAATAGACTCATCAAAGTGTATTTTAATCCAGATTAATGTTCTAAAATAAAATTAAACTAAGTTGAATTGTCACAGTATTTGATTAAGGAAGGCTATCTAATTTTGTGCTCACCTGATGTAACAGTTACCACAACGAAAGACTAGGGCAGAAGTACGATGATTGAATTATGACGAGACAAATTCAGATTTTTAGCAAACAAAAGCTAAAATGAGTGAAATTGTACACATTTTTGTATCTTTGAAAATCAGGTGTTATTATTTCCTAAAAATATATTTAAGGCTATCTAAATGTGAACAGGGGTTTGTAAATAATTTGTTCTTTAATTTAATTAAGTAAAAACTTCTATAAATAGATTCCTATGCAACTCAGACTACGTTTCATATTATGTGAACTTATAAAATTATTTCACTTAAACTTTTTGCAGTTTTGTTTTTAAAAATTTAATACTTTCTTAAATTATAATATTAACATTTATATTGTAATACTTTTATGTGAATGTGTATATATTTCATATTTTCTGACACCTCTATATGAATTTCAGATTTCAACTAATAAAATGTTAAGATAAAGATATTGTGAAATAGCCTGGAAAATGAAAATTCTTATACCATAAATTCTAGAAATAATTGATAATTTTAAAACTTTAATCAGTTTTGTGTATCTGAAATCTTGGTTCCTAGAAGATAAAAAAATAAAATATTATTCGAACACATATGTGTTTATATGCTTCCATTATTTTATTGAAATATTAGATCTTTTCTCTGTTTCAAGAAGTAAACTAGACCATTTTGGATAATTGTTAGCAGGTGAAACATTTCCTAGACTTAATGCTCTGAGCCAAATTAAAAAATTTGAAGTCTAAAAAAGAAAATTTAAAGCTACATTGTCATAACATGAGTGTTCAAATCAATACTTTCTGTTTGTAATCATCTTGACTCTGCATAACTCCAGAAGTTAGTAAAGTATGTAATTAATTCTCACAGGTTCTTATAATATACATAATTGATATTACAAGGTTTAAAACTGTAGGTTTAAAATCTTTAAAATTTTGTAATTTAAGCACATTATTTTGTATGAATTCATATATCTAGTTATATCAAATTGGTAAGAAGGTGGGTGTGAAAGAGATATGATATCTGGTTGCTCAGCAAAGATAAAAGGATGGTAAACACTTCATTTCAGGGCTTAGTAAAGTCATATTTAAGAGCTATACAAGCATAGTAGTCCTTAATACAAAATCGATAATTGTGCTCCACTATAACCAAGAGTTATATGCACTACTATATATTAACTATCAAGTGGATTTATTAACTTGTACTTGTTAGATTTATAGACTATTGTTAATAGTCTTTGTTAAAATTCAATTTTCTCAGTTAGCTTAGAAGTTGCATAATGGATTAGAAATTAAATAGGTGTTAAAATCTAATACTGGAGAAAAACAAGAAAAGATCATTATTTATTATATCCTTCTAGCTCTATTCATTATAGTGGCTTGAAAGCATTGCCACACCAGTTACACTAATATTTATACCTAACATTTAGATTTTTATTTCTAATATTATGTTCCTCTAAAAGGAACCTGGGCTCCTCAGGAAATCACTGATTGTTCTCTGGCATTAGGGAGGGTACAATGTAGGAACGAAATAACTTGTTATTCCCAGAAAGCAAGATCATGTGAAAATTTATCAACTCTTTTGGTGTCTGAAGGACACAGCTCCTTAACCTCTCACTGGTCAAGTTCTCATTAATTTCATTTTAAATATATTATATGTATTAACCTGAAAATTAGTTAAACCTGCCAAAAACAAAACAAAGCAAAATTATGTGTTCATAATACGTCAAAGGAAAAAGCACTCTAATTTCATTGTATTGTATTCAGATTGATTTTATAAGGAACATAAAAATTTGTTAATATTTATTAATACTTATTTTTCCAGCTTGTAAAAAGACTCATCCATGTTTATCCACAGAAATAGATTCAGTGTTTCAGACCCCAAATGTTCTTGTTCACTAATTAAAACAAAGGCTTATGCTATAAACTTGTATTAAGGGTAGTATTAGGAAGCATTAATAAGGTATATTAAGACTTTCCATTCAATGTTGCAATGATTAGGGTAGTTCAGAGTTATTCAATTTATTTTCCTTCTGGGCATAAGGTGGGTATCCCTTTCCACTTCCTTCCACGGGACTTTCCTTAGCCAATGATAATATGTGACACTCCTAGGAGAACCCTTCAACAGCTGGTGAGTAGTTTGGTGCCTTCCCTTTTTTGATGAATCAGTAATTGTGGGAACATGGAAATGGAGCCTCCCTGAGTAGAACAGATCCCCCAGGCATTCAAAGATGGAAGTGCATTGTGTTAACCAACAAAATCCCACAAAAGTAAACATTTGTTGCTGCAATATAGCCTGGCCTATTTTGTCTGTACAACCACATAAGCTAGAGGCTCTACTGGTTAAGTTAGGGAGCAAACGGACAATGTTTAGGCTACAGATTAAATTAGAATGAGAAGTAAAATCTCTTGAGTCTAAACAAAAGAGGACACACCAGGTCGTACTCATCATTGGTGCTACAGAAAGTCACACGGACCTCTACTCCTGGGTGAGTGCTTCCCGAGGTAAGAAAATGTGGGTTCAGATATTGTCAACAACTCTTCAAGGCCACTTCATTGGTGACCTTTGCATAGGGCTACATCATACTTCCTGATATACAGATTTACATCTGTTTTTAAATTGAGAATGAACTCTAGTCATCTCATGAGCCATGTTACAAACTTTGAAGAACAGAGCAATGAAGACATCAACCTCTTTTTTACGAAAATGCCCACATCCACAATAGATTAGTGATAATGAAGCCAGTCACTTTGGCCCAATTGCAACAGAAATGATGCAAGAGTAATGCTCTTTATTTAATTCTAGGCAGCAAAATAAGCAAACAAACAAACAAAAGAAATTCCACTAAAAATGTAATGTATAAAAGATTCTATTTTTGACTAATCCTCCACAGACAATTTTTTATTTTTGTCCACAGACTGGGCAAAATATAAAACACAACTGTGTGAAGGCAGTGTAAAGTGATCCAAAGAGAAGAACTGAATGGGTTTCAACCCTTGAAAGAAGGCAGTCCCACTAGGTTTATACGGCTTTTCCCTGCCTAGGGCATTTCCCGGTCCAACTCTGCCAGGAAGTAGAGTTGAGACTACAAAAGAAATAATTGTCATTTCTAGACGCCAAAAAAAAAAAAAAAAAGAAAGAAAGAAACGGAAGCTTAGAGCAAAGAGCTATGTTGTCAATAAGCCATAACTGCCCTTGAGATATTTGCCAATCTTTTTAATTTTACATGTGCGTTTTACCAGCTAGATGAGGAATGGGAGGAAAGAACTGTGCCCAGTCAGGATACAGAGTTGCCAGAAAATAATGTCTCTATTAAGCATTCATAATTGTAGGCCTGCCTTCCTGAGGATTTCAGATTCAGCTTATATTACACATGTAGGCTGCAAAACCTCAAGCCAAGAAATGAACTTTAGTACATAGGCGATCTCTCTCTATTCAGCTCTTGTAGGATTACCATACCTAGAGCTCCAACTACATAAGCTTGCAATTTCATTAAAATAAAAATTGGGGAGACACAACAAAATCAATAAGCAACAACAGAAAAGTAACAAATATAAAAGTCAACGTTGTATTGGCAATCTTAACTACTATAGCTACATAATAAAATGAGTTGCTGTGATTGAAAATGAATGAATAACAATGACATTTTCAGAAAATATGATGGTTGTCCACTCAAAAGAATCTACAAACAGAAAACTAGCATTTATAATTGCATTTAGGTAGGTTGTTGGATTTAAGGCTAATATTTAAAAATCAGTTGCTTTGCATGTCACAGTAATAAAAACTTTGAGTGTAATTTAAAAAATTTTGGTTATAGAAAAAATATGTAGATTACCTAAAACAACGAGCAGAAAAAAACATAAGCAAGAAGATTATGGAAGAAAATATAAAGATTCCTGAAAGACATTAAAGATGTTGAAAAGAATGAAGAGCCATAGTATTTCAAAGAGATCAAAATAATATGAAAAACACATAATTTTTCACCAAATTAGCATATAAATTTCATTAAATTCCAAATAAAGGCTTAACTGCTTCTGTGAGTGTGTGAAATCACACACTGACTGTAAAATTTTGGGGGTTGCAAAAACTGTAAAATAGATGATATAATGTTGAAGAAGAACAAATCATAAGGAATAGCCTAATAATTATCAAGTATTTTTATAAAAGTATAATTATTAAGGTAATGTGATACTGGTGTTGTAAAAAACAATAACTCAATTAAATTCAGTGAACAACCAAGAAACAGACCCACATACATGTGGGAATTTGATATATGACACTGCAGAGAAGATTGGTAGAAAAAAATATATTAATTAAATGGAGCTGTACCATTTGCTTATCTATTAAAAAAAGTACCTACTTCCACTATATGCAAAAATATATTCTGGAATTTACAGAACTGAAGTTGGAAAGCAAATACTGAAAACTTCAGAAGAAACTAGAAGGGAATATCTTTATAATTTTAGCATAGGTAAATATGTCTTAAGGCACAAACAAAAACACACCCGCCACAAAAGGAAAAAGTTGATAATTTTTTTATTCATTTGACTTTAAAAACCTTTTGTTCAACAAAATTATGATAAAATAATAAGAAAAGTGACAGGCTGAAAAAATGTGCTGAAGGATTTAACAAAGAATTAGAATTCAAAATATATATCCCAATAAAAAATGAGCAAAATATTTAGCCAAGAATAAAACAGAAAAGGAAACGTGAATGTATAATAAAAATATAAAAGAGATGCTCAAACTCATAAGTAACCTGGGAATTTCTAATTAAATCCACAATTGCATACCTTTCTTCACCCATAAATGGACAAAAATTAAAATGCTTGACATAAAGAAGAGTTGGCAAGAATATGGAGCAGAGAAATTTCATACACTGCTGTTGACAGTTGCTGGAGTTAGGGAAAGGGTGACTCCATCACAGAAAAATGCTCCCTTTCCTGAACTAAGTAACTTAAATATTAAAATTAAAGGAGTGTATAAAGTGGGGATCAAAATATCAGCATTAGGGTAATAAAGAAAATCTTGGAAGTAGTTCATGTGTACGTAAACAATGAACTACCTGTGTAAAAAGATTTACTCATCCAGTCATGGAATTCTTTATTACTAACTTTTCAAATATGTTCGAATTGTGCACATGTTCTCTCTGGAATGGTAGATATCCCCATGCCAAAAAAGGAGAGAAATGGGTTGGAGAGTGGCTAAGGGCGTGAAGTGAGGTTCCCTCAAATTATATTCCATTGGAATGAACATTTTCAAGAGATATTTTTGCAATCAGTAATAAATCAGGCGATATGCAATCTGACTCAGAAATACAAAATAAGAGAAACTTTTGCACATATCCACAAAGAAATTGTAAAGGAAGGTTTAAAGTAACATTGTTTTTAATGTAAAAAATGAAACTGAAATATATACCCATTAACATGAGAATAGATAAATATACCTGACATATCTACATACTATCCATCTATGAAAATACGTGAACAAATACGTCATGTATCCATTCAACTGGATAGATCTCATAAATAATAGAGTGATATAAATAAGTCAAACAATAATATAATCAGCACTGTTTCATTGACATCCTCTATAAAACATGAAAAACAATAGTATATATTGTTTAATAATGTATACATATGTAATATGAGAAATATATGGAAATTATAAAAATCAAATTCAGAAGAGCGGATACTTCTGATGCAAATGAAGGGATGAACTCAAGGAGATGTATACAGCAGGCTTTAACTATATTGAGAGGCGAGTACTTCGGTGCTTACTGTATGTAGGATACATGTTAAATTTTCCTTAAAAATTATAAAAATTAAACAATTTAGCAAAACATAAGGAAGAAGTTGGAGAATATTTACATATGCTATCACAAAATGTAAGTTAAAATCTCTACTTATTCCATATGATGGTGGTGACATTTATTTATTTACTTATTTAGGGCAGAGCATTTCTTTGGGGTAAGTATTCCATAGGTCACATTTTGGGAAATTCTAAGCAAGTAATTTATTCTAGCAAAGTCTTATGAAGTTCTGAAAAAAAGATTGGGGATTAGTTGCATATTCTACAGAGGATAAAAGCCATTTAATATAGGGACAAATGATCTTAGAAGACATAATCGCTCTTGAAGATGTCACTGGACTAAAACATGGCACAAAATATGCCACAAAACTGACCAGCAAAATATCATGCTGTAAATTACCCCTGTACATGCTTCTGAGGGGACATTATAAAAGAGGTATTGAGAGGCAGTAGCAAATGATACTTAAAATGTAGGTTCTTTAATCATAGTTCTTGAGTGTGAATCATGGCTCAACCATTAGTTTGCTTTATAATTTTGAGCAAGATCATTATATCATTGAGCCTTAGATTCTTTATTTATGAAATGGAGTCAATGAAAGTTACAAAGTCACAGGATTATTAATGGGTTTCAGTGAGATAATGTACAGAAACAGTGCATCTGAAGGTATACAGTGAATTGCTTAATACATATGTGCTTATTTTATTACCAAATATCTGTAGACTTGATTTTTAATGTGATTACTGATAGTATTTCTCATATTTTCTATTTTAAAATAAATATGAATTGTAACTTAATTAAATATTTGTTTTACTAAAAATATAGTATTCACTAGTTTTGGGATTCCCCAAAATAATGTCATACCCTACCAATGTGCCATCTAATAACCTGCATGAATTCATTCACATTCTGGAATATAGTAATATTTCACCATTCAAAAGTCAAATTTCTGGCCTGCTAACTAGAGCAGAGAAGAATCAAGAGCACGGGACTAAGAAAAGCTGCCTCTGACTAAATAAAATAGATAATAGATATCCAAGAAACAGTTGCCCTAACAGTCATGTCCTAAAGCTCCACAGTATTTAATCAGGAAAGAAGAGCCCAGGCTCATACGCAGATGATAGATAGATGATGAGAGATGATAGATAGATAGATAGATAGATAGACAGACAGACAGATAGATAAAGATAGACAAAAGAAGAGGCCACATTTAATTTACATTTGCCTTTCCAGCACACACTATAAATCACCTAAAATACATTAAGTATAAACTAGTGTCTAATAAACACATCTTGATAAAAACTGGTGAAGTTAAAAATAAAATCAGACACAATGGTAAAAAAGAACAATCTGAAAGTAGTGTTTGGACAAATAGCAATATGTCTTAATATGTCCTAAAGGCACCAAAGTATTATACACTAATTAATATTGGCAGTGATTACAGCTATAAAGAAATGGTTAAGTAAGAGTCACTGAACTCTATCCGGGAAGCAGTTGTTACAATTGTGGTATATTTCAGGAAAATTTACTTAAGGAAATTGAAATTAAGGGGATCTAGAATAAAGTTCTAGGAAGGCTCTACGTGGTAGAGCTTTAATTACCATCTTATTATTTGATTTGTAGAAATAACAAAATCTCTTTAATATTATCATCGTATTAAAGTAATACGACAACTAGCATGGAGGATAGAGTACCATAATTTCAATGGTCTTTCAAAAGATAACAGTTAACTTATAGGTAGATATATACATTTTTTCCACAGGAGAAATGTGCAGTTCCAAACAGATAATAAAGGACTATCTTTGAAATGATCATTAAGGAAGGGCTTTACACTCAAATAGTCTTCATTCTTTTATTCTTGTATTTATCTTCCAATAATATAAACTTTCTTCTCTAATTTTCTGAAGAAGTTAGGTTTTTATTTCAAAATATTGAATACAATTTGCCTTCAATATGAACCTCCAATATGCTTTCTAATACTGCACTTTAGGTAGACATTTCTAAGATGCTAAAAACAGCTTTGACATAAGCTTGACTTAGATAAAAAGAAAAATGAAGGGATTCTGCTTTCAATTCTGACATATAAAGAGCTTATATATCATCACTTCCATCTTTACAAGAAGAAAATTCTTGACAAATTGAATATCAGTGACTCTTCCAGGATCCACCAGAGAAGTGAAGTTGCAGTGCAAACTGTACTGCAAACTATGGAGAGACAGATGAACCCAGAAAATCACAGTCAAATCTGCTTCCTGGAGGAAAAGTCTCTGGAGCCATAAATAGTAATTTTGACAAATTAAATAGTAATTTTGACAAATTGCTGGAGGCTGAATGTAGACTAGCATGAGAATGTAAAACTCTTGGAGGCTCCAGTCTTAGGGGCCTGCACAGCTATCTAGAATTTCACTCCAGGAACTTAAGGAAGAGTTCCAAAAAATATTAGGTTCCCAAAAATTCCCGCTTCTGGCTCTGACGATTGTAAAACATACCTAGAGCTTTTCCATAGCAAAGACCTACTCTCCGAAGAAAATGTTTTTGCATGACTGCAATTCTGAAACCTTATTCCAGCTGGAGAAAGGAAACTACTCCCCACCCCGTTCCTTCTCTCTAACTTAAGGGGTAAAACATTGTCAACATGGAACAGGGCTTCAAGGAAATAGATTTGAAACACTATAGCCAAAGGGCAGGGATGAAAAAAGCTTTGCACCTGGAGGAGGGATGGAAACACAGACCCAGAAACAGGTCCACAAAAATCGAGATTTAATCATAAGGTAATGGAATTTTTTCCCTCTCCAGCATCTTACCATCACACTAAAAGAGCTCCAGAATAATAACAGAGGGTTAAAGCTGAAACATGTCTAAGAAACAAACTCTACTTGAGGAGGAGGACAAAGGAAGACTCAAAGTTAAGAAGGGAGACCAAAAAAAAAAAAAAGTATGCTAAGTGATTCTGAAGACTTTGGTATCTATAACTATAACAAAATGTAAACATGGTCTACCTACTAGCCAGATTAACATAAATATCCACGTTAAAATGCTATTTACCTCAGCTCTGGTTCTCAAAACTCATCCACCTGTCAACAGAAAATTACGAAGCATGCCAAAAGCCAAAAAAAGTGCACTCTAAGATACAAAGTAATCATTAGAATGAGATTCAGAAATGTCAGGTGTTGGAATTATCAGGTAAGGAATTTAAAATAACTGATTAGGGGCCCATCCAGTGGTGCAGCAGTTAAGTTGGCACATTTCGTTTCTGCAGCCCAGGGTTCACCAGTTCGGATCCTGGGTGCAGATCTACTTACCACTCTTCAAGCCATGCTGAAGCAGTGTCCCACATAGAGGAACTAGAAGGACCTACAACTAGGATATAGAAGTATGTACCGGGGCTTTGGGGAAAACAAAAAGAGGAAAATTGGCAACAGAGATTAGCTCAGTGCCAATTTTCCTCAAAATAAATAAATAAACAGCATAACGTTAATACAGGAAGGGCATTGATGGAAAAAAAATAGATAACACATAAGAACAAAGGGAGTAATGCAAGAAGAGAAACCAAAACTGTAAGAAATGGGTGAAGGTGGTCAAAAGGTACAAAATGCCAGTTGTAAATAAGTAACTTGTGGAGATGTAATGTACAGCATGGTGACTATAATTTTATTACTATATTGTATATATATGAAAGTTGCTAAGAGAATAGATGTTAAAAGTTCTCATCACAGGAAAAAAAGAATTATAACTACATGTGGTGATGAGTGTTAGCTATTGTGGCCAGCATTTTGCAATATCTACAAATATTGAATCATTATATTGTACACTTGAAACTAATATAATGTTATGTGTCAATTATATCTCAATAAAAAACTGTATGACAGAATAAAAATGAAATGTTAGAGTAAAAACATAGTAGCAAAAAATGAAGAATGTCTTTGGCAAGCTCATTTGTAAACTCAACATAGTCAGGGAAATAGTCAGTGAACTTGTGGATAGGGCAATACAAACCTCCCAAACTAAAAATCAAAAAGAAAAAATATCAAGAAACAAAACAGAATATCCAAGAACAGCCAAGAAACAATATTAAAAAATATCACATGTATATTTGGAATACCAAAAGAGATGAAAGAGAAAATAGAACAGAAAAAATATTTGAAGTAATAAAGGCTAAGAACTTTCCAAAATTAGTGACAAAAACAAACCATACATCCAAGAGATCAGAGAACACCAAGAAAGATAAATACCGAATAAGCCCACAGGTAGGTGTATTATATACAAACTGCAGAAAACCAACAAAGAGAATCATGAAAGAAGCTGGGGGTAGAGGATGCACTATACCTACAGATGAACAAGGATATGAAATACAGCAAACTTCTCATCAGAAACCATGCAAGCAAGAAGGAAGTGGAGAGGAATATTTAAAATGTTGAAGGGGAGAAGGACACCAAACTACAACTCTATCGCCAGTGAAATTATTCATTTAAAGTGAAAGAGAAATAAAGTCTTTCTCAAACAAACAAACAAAAAGAGATGAAGAAAGAATTCATAGCCAGCAGATCTGTCCTACAAGAAACATTAAAAGAAATTATTCAGGGAGAATAAAATGATATAAATCAGAAACTTGGATAAACATTAAGAAAGGAAGGGTACCCAACAAGAAATGAATAAAGGTAAAACAAAAATATTCTATTTTTTTATTCTTAGTTGATCTAAAAGGAATTATTTAGCAATAACAGTAAAAATGTATAACACAATTACAGCATACAGATTAGAGATCTGAATGTCAGCAATGTAAGAAAGGATGAAAAGGAAGTGTGGAGAATACACTGTCATAAGTTACCTACACTACATACAGCAATACGGTGTTATTTGAAGGCACACACAGATTAGTTGAACATGTATATTGTAAATTCTAGGGCAACCACTGAAAAAGTTTTTTTAGTAAATATAATCAGTACACTAAGAGAAGAGTAAAAAGGACTCATATAAAATGCTTAATTAAAACAGAAAAGGCAAAAACATAGTTGAAAAAGAGGAAAAGAATAAATGCAATGAATAGAAAATAGCTACAAAGATAGTGGATATTAATTCAAATATATAAGTAATCACTTTGAAAGAGAATGGTCTAAATACCCCAAATAACAGACAGATTGCTAAAGAGGATAAAAATAAAATAAGACCCAAATGTATATTGTTTTCAAGAAATCAACTTTAAATGTAAAGATTAAGGTAACTCAAAAGTAAAAGAATGGATAAAGATATACCACGCTGACACTGATGAAAAGCAAGCTGGAGAGCTATATTAATTATGGACTAATCAAAATACAGAACATGGAAGATTATTAGGGATAAAAAAGGACATTACATATGATAAAGGTGTGAATTCTCCAAGAAAGCATAACAAACCTAAATGTGTATGCACTTAATAACAGAGTCTCAAAATATAAGAGGCAAAAACTGAGACTTGAAAATAGAAATAGACATCCACTACTATAGGTGGAGACTTCAATACCCATCTCTCAGTAATTGGTAGATTAAGCAGGCAGACAATTAAAAAGATATAGATGACATGACGAGCAGTAACAGTAATCAACATAATTGAATTGACAGTAATAGAATACTCCATCCAACAACAGCAGAATACACATTCTTCTCAAGTTCACATGGGACATTTATCAAGATAGATCACATGCTGGGCTATAAGACATGCTTTATCAAATTTAAAAGAGTGGAATACTATCACAGAAAAGAAAAAATTAATTTCAGCAATGAAGGCAGAGTCTTCTGACCTCATGGACATTAGAAAGATAAGGGAATACTATGAACAGTTCTGTGCCTGCAAATTTGATAGCAAAGATTAAATTGACTGATTCATTGAAAGAGAAAAACTACTGAAAACTTACTTAAGGATAAACTGATCATCTGACTAGCCCTATACACATTCAAGAAATTAAATTAAGGACAAAATGACCTTCCAAAAGGAAAACACCAGGCCCACATGATTTCACAGGTGAATTTTCTCAAACATTTAAGATTCCAGTTCTCCACAATCTCTTACAGAAAATACAAGCAGAGGGAACAATTCCTAACTCTTTTTATGAGGCCAGTATTACACTAGTACCAAAACCAAATAAATACCAAAAAAAGAAAACTACAAAGCAATACCTTTCATGATCATAGATATGAAAATCCTTAGCACAATATTAGCAGATAGAATCCTGCAATATATAAAAAGGATAAGATATCCCAACCAAGGGGAGACATTCCAGGAATGCAACACTGCTTAAACATTAGAAAAAAGATTGACATAATTCATCCCATCAACAGATCGAATAAGAAAAACCATATGACCATACCAATAGATGGAGAAAAAGCATTTGACAAAATTTAATACATCATGATAAAAACTATCAAACGATAGAGGAAATGGGAAGTCCCTTAATTTAGTAAAGAAAAATATCAAACTAAATTAACATCATAGTTATTGGTGAGATAAAAAATACCTTCCCTCCTTATATGGGGAATAAAGCAAGGATGTCCTTTCTCTCATCCCTCCTTATTCAACATTGTACTTGAAGTCCTAGCTAGTGCAATAAGAAGAGAAAAAGACATTCAAGGTATGCAGATTGAAAAGGAAGAAATAAAACTGTTTTCATATGCAGATGACATAATTGTTCATTTTAAAAATCTCAAAGAAATTTTAAAAAATCCTCATGCTAAATAAACGAATTTAGCAAGTTCACAGAGTAAAAGGTCAACATACAAAATCTTTTGTTTTCCTATATACCAAAATCATTTGCTTTCCTATATACTAACAATGAACAAACAGAATTTGGAATTAAGAAAAACAATGCCATTTATGATAATATAAAAAAAGTACGTGGTATAAATTTTTTAGAAAACGTACAAGTATGTATGTGGAAACTAAAATACTGATGAAAGAAATTAAAGAGAATCTAAACAAACAGAATGATATTCCATGTAACTAATTGGTAGTCTTGACACTTTTAAGCTAGCAATTCTTTCCAATTTACAGACAACACAATCCCAATCAAAATTCCAGCAAACCATTTTGTCAGTATCAACAAGCTGTTCTAAAATTTATAAAGAAAGGCAAAGGCTATTGTAACAACCGACACATTGCTGAATAAGAACAAAGTTGGAACACACATACTTACCAGTTTCAAGACTTACTATGAAACTACAATAATCAAGACAGTGTATTATGGCAAAAGAATACACACAAAGATCAATGGAACATAACAGAGGATCCAAAAATAGATCAGCTCAAACATAGTCGACTGATGTTTGACAAAGTTGCATGAAATTCGATAGAGAAAAGATAATCTTTAAGCAAATAATGCTGAGACAATTCAATTGGACATCCATATGCAAAAAAAAAACAAAAAATCTAGACAAGCACCTTTCATTTTACACAAAAATGAACTAAAAATGAACCACAGACTTAAATATGAAAATGAGAGACTATAAAACTTCTAGAAGAAACAATGGAAGAAAATCTATGGGGTCTCGGGTTTGGTAATAATTTTTAAAGGCATCAAAAGCACAATCCATGAAAGAAAACACTTGTTAGAGAGGTGACTGCAGTCTTCTTACAGACACCTGTAATAAAGAAAAAGAAAATAACACTCTTTTAATCTGAATCCTTCAAGACAGTGTCATCAGTTTATTCTATAGATCTTACATTCATCTAACCATATTTTTATTTACTTATTTATGCATAGTTTTGTATTTATTCAATCATGTTTGTGTTTCTCATAATTTACCGATGTAACAGTACATATTGACAACTTTTGATATTGGTGCATAATCAGTCATATTAAATTTCTTGTTTTGTAATTGTGGTAATCGTTAGTGCTATTCTTTATTTTCCATTCTGCCATTTGCAAATGGTAAGATTCATCCTATCCTTGGAATTAATTATGGACATATGGGTTGATTTGAATAGTAAATATAAATGACAATGATGAGTATCATTTCTGAGTGAAAACTTAAAACACATTATATGATTAAGGTCTTTCTTCCATCCACTCTGCCATGACAACTGGCCACATTCCAGCTCATGGTTAGTTCATCATATACAGCACTAGAGTGATCTCTTGGAACAGAACCTGGAACTACTCATGTCAGACACAGCGTATTAAGATAAATACATATTTGTTGTTTTAAGCCATGTGTTGTTTTTTGGTTGGTCGTTACTACAGCATGACATAGCTGTATTGACTGAAAGAAGGTATTTTCATTGTACTTGGTAAATATGAAATATCTTTTTGTGTGTGGGGGGGGGGAAGATTAGCCTGAGCTAACATTCTTTGCCAATCCTCCTCTTTTTGCTGAGGAAGACTGGCCCTGGGCTAACATCCATGCCCATCTTCCTCTACTTTATATGGGACGCAGCCACAGCATGGCTTGACAAGCGGTGCCTCAGTCTGTGCCTGGGATCCGAACCTGCGAACCCTGGTCTGCCAGAAGCGGAGCCCAAGAACTTAACCACTACGCCACCTGGCCGGCCCCAAGAAGTATCCATTTTTGATAGTTTGATTTCTATCCTTCCAGATGTCATTTTCTTACTTGTGATTTTCTGAAATGAGAAATGAGTATTGGGGAAACACACTTACCAGCCACCCCTCCCCCCACTGCACACACATATATACACCACTCACACACAAATATTCAAAATTACCCAACAAAAATTGTGTGTATTTACATTTTTTACCAGTAGCATACGAGACTTCTAATTTATCCATAGATCTGAATTTTATTTTATGTTAGATTTTGATTCATAAGAATGTACCATCTGTTGTACCGCTGCCCAAACCTTCCAATATTTGTCATTCTTTCTCTAATTAAAATCCAATGTCCTTACAATGTGTGCTGAAATCAATATAATCTGGGCTTTATTACCTCTCTAGTCTCATCTGCCAACTAATCTCTCCCTTGAACACTCTGCTCCAGCCACAGGATCTCCTCACTCTTGTGTATGTGGAAGTCCTTCCGTATCAGGGCATCTGTGATCCAGTCCTCTCTGCTGTCACCTCCTTCAGGTTTCTTTTCAAATGTCACTTTATCACTTTATCAGTTTTATTTTCCAGTTGTCAACTTTATTTTAACACTGTTCTTCATGTATTAATTAGTGACTGTTTTCTACTTATTTGGTTTTTTTGTCTCTGCATTGCATTCTGGGAGAATTTATCAGTATCATTTTTCTCAATCACTACTTCTTTCCTTAATTATGCTGGTCTTTGAATTGATTCATCTTTTGATTCCTTTTATCTTTTATTTCAATTTTGGCAATTTTCATTTCCAAGATTCCTTGGATCTTTTTCCTATCAATGTGCTTTTGTTTCTCTTCTGCCTATTTTAGTTTTTGTTAATATACTGTCTATTTTTAGTGAATAGATATTGTGTCCCCATGTATTTATTTGAACATCCTTAATATACCTTATTTTAAATCTTTATCTAATTTGTATATAAAATTGATGTGACTTCATGTATTAATCATTATTTTGCTGGTTTTCTTAGAAATGAATTTCTTTTTTGTGTTTAGAAGAGTTATTGGTGTTTAGAAGCTTTTGTGTTGAATAGGGTTATTCATATTCTATTTGTTTGGATATAATTTCGTTCATATCCAAATGAATTTTTAATTCTCCATCCTTCACTATGTATCATATTGCATTCCCTACCTTGGACTACCCGCTCTCAGTCCAAGTTCAGAAGGAATTTTGGAGCTCCTTCTTGGCTGTGTTACCAAGAGTGTTACAGATCCAGTCACTGAACCAATGGGTGGTACAGTGGGCAGAATAATGGCTGCCAAATGATGTCCATATCCTAATCCCTGGAACCTGTAAATATATCATGTTACATGGCAAAGGAAAATTAAGTTTGCAGATGGAATTAAGATTGCTAATAAGCCGATCTAAAAATAGGGAGATTATCCTGTATTATCTGTTGGGCTCAATGTACTCACAAGAGGCCTTACAAGTGGAAGACAGAGGTAGAGGAGGGCGAGTTAGAGAGATGGAAGTGTGAGAAGGACTCGGCCCAGTTTTGCAAGCTTTGAAGACAGAGGAATGGGGCCATGAGCCAAGGAATGTGGGAAGTCTCTAGAAGCTGGGAAAGGAAAGGAGAATGGTTTTTCCCTAAGCTTCCAGAAAGTCAAGTGAGACTCATTTTCAGAATTCTGACCTCCAGAACTATAGGAATTAGATTCATATTGTTTTAGCCACTAAGTTTTTGGTAAACTGCTACAACAGCAATAGAAAAGTGACAGAGGCAGTATGGCCCAAGTCCTGTTAGAAAGGTTATGTTTCCCCCATTAATACTCATCCTATCTCCCTAGGCCCAGAGCTTCCATTAGCGACTGTAGACATCATGTGTATGGCTAAGTACTCATCGTCATCAATAATCTCACTAAACTCTTGCAACACTCCCAACGAGTTATGTACCATTATTCACATATTATGGATGAAGAAATTGAATCTTAAAAGTTCTTCTCCAAGTTCCAACATTTAGCAGAGGCAAGTCCTGGGATTTTAACTCAGATCTGCCGATTCCAAATCCGTCTTTTTCCACTGCATCCAGTTCCCTACCGTGCAAAATAAAGTTTCAACTTGCACAAAAAAACCTAAAAGGGAACATTTCCACTCTCTTGCACTACTTTCCCCATGTTCATTATTCTCATAATAACCACACATTTGTGTGTGTCATGAACGTGAAACATTATAATGCTGTTATTATGTGACAATATTCAGTCTGGATAAAATTATTATATTTTTTTCTTTTATTTTTAATTCCTTAAAGGACACTCAGATTTTTTTAATAGATCTACAGCTGTATTTCAGTGGTGCCTCCAACATCTTGGCTCCTATTTCAATCAGCGTCAGGATTCACCACAGACTTCCGATCTTCTTTGTTTCAGGGAACTTCTGTGATTGCTAGGGAGACCACAAGAGCAGAGAGGAACACATGTGCACAGACAAAAATACTTTTTCCTTGGGATAAGAGTTCACAATTGTTTCTCATTAGTGCTGCTTTGCTAAATTGCTTATTTCCAAAATTCTGGAAACTTCTTTCTCACCCGGACCTGGAGGACTTGCAAGTACTTGGTAGATTATAAATGCTTTGAGGCAGAGATAACATGTTAATCGATTTATAGTCCCTTGATCTAATTCGGTGCTTGGCTGGAGAAAGGTGTCCAATAAATGCCGAAAGAAGAATCCATGCTGAAGTCTTGCTCCTGCTTGTCATTGATGAACTATCCTGTGAACTCTCCTGCCTAAATAGTCATGTTATAGATGAGAACTTACACACTCAGCAGGACATGACACCTTTCCTCTTGATATCTGTTCTTCATACTGTGGTTTTGACGGTGGCAGTATGATCTGAATTTAACTTGCGTAGTTGAAAAACAAAAATAGCATAGCAAAGAACAATGCCGAATATAACACAAAATTAACATTTATCAAGCTACATGGGAAAAGGAAAACGCTGTCTCTTTTTCTAATTTGTTCTAGTGGACAGAATCCCCAACTTTTCCTTTTATGCTTTTTCGATATTGCATGTAAACATGGATTTCCTAGAGAGCAGTGGGAAATATATAAAATTAGGAAGTTTCACATTCAATTTAAATTTTGGCCAGCTCCTATAATGTTTATTTTTGTCTGAATTGCCCTGTAGCTATGAAAACCAGTTTCTCATCTGAAGGCAGCTAGTAGTCTGGAACTGGATTTTATGATTGAATGCATTAGGAAACTCAACTTCATTAGTATAATTATGGAAATGTGGTTAATAGCCTTGGGATATTTTCTTTCGTTCAAAGAAGATAATATCTGTAGGAGACTAACATATAAGCATACAATTCAGTTTAAGTAGTAAATATTTGTGAAAAATTGAAATCTGAAAACTTTAGAATATTAGTATAAGAATTGTTCATTGAGAATATCTTTTATTATTATCGATTATTTTTTCTCTAAGATGAAAAACATGCACTATGGTGCAAATAAATTATTTTTTAAACAAATAATAGCAAGGGAAATGGAATGATTAAAACAGGGAAAGTGAAGAGTTAAACATAAGAAAATTCCATATAATATTATTTCTATTTTTTTCTTCTTGAAATATATCGTTTGTTAAGTTTCATATAATTACGCATTACTTGGAACTTTTGTCTAATGGCTAATGTATATATATTTTTAAAGCCATAACACTCCTTTATACATTGTGGTTCCAAGTTCCTTCTGCATTTACTTTTTGCTGAGGAAGATCCACCCTGAGGTAACATCTGCACCAATCTTCCTCTATTTTGCATGTGGGTCACTGCCACAGCGTGGCTGGTGAGTCATGTAAGTCCACGCTTGGGATCCGAACCCACAAAACCCAGGCTGCCAAAGCATGGAGCCAGCCCCCTGCTTTTTGTTTCTTGCTTCTCTAAAAACACGTAGGTAATAGTTACTAATAATAAGAAATCTGCTTTTTTTCTCCTTTCTTTTGTATTAGTCAAAAATATCTTTCTAGGGCCAGCCCCGGTGGCCTAGTGGTTAAGTTTGGTGCACTTCACTTTTGCAGCTCAGGTTCAGTTCCCAGGCACAGACCTACACCACTCATCTGTCAGTGGCCATGCTGTGGCAGTAGCTAACATACAACAATAGAGGAAGATTGGAAGCAATGTCAGCTGAGGGAGAATCTTCCTCAGAAAAAAAAAAAAAATCTTTTTAACAGCTGAATGGAAAACATCAAATGTATGCTCATCAGGGATTCTTGCTGATTATAACAACAAAAACTAAACAAAAAGACCTAACAATTACAATTTGGTTTAGGAATGAGGAGACAGCATTAGACTGCTCCAGGAAAGGAAGGGCAGTATCAGAGGATTAAATTTATAGGATACATTTCATGATTGGACACATATATGCAGAAAGGCAAATAAAACAAAATATAAGTATAAATAATCTTCCCAAAGTCAATGTTGATGACCTAATTTGGACACCTGAGATGAAGAGAAACATCAAAAGAAAATCAATAGCATTTGTGCGTTACTACATAAAATATATGGAAACAAATGGCTACTGTTTTTCTCTCAGTTAGGGTAACATAGAAAGACATAATCACTTTCATTTATCAAATATCTTATAGTCATAATCATGAGATTATGACATCTTCTCCATAAAATATCTTATTCTTAAGTTATCTTATCCATAATCAGTTTCTATCAAAGTCGCTTCACAAATGGATTTCAAACTATTTCAATCCTCTATATCTTCATCCTCTCTGTATTCTAAGCTACCATCATTTCTAATCTTGAATAGTAACATAGTGCCCTAACCAGAATCTTTCACATAGAAGAAGGAAAGGGGTTTGTGTAGCAAATAAATAAAATTTTATGAAAGGAAGAATATAAAAAATAAAAATGTCAAAATGTATTCACACAAGTTTTCTTGGTACAAAACATAAGGGCTTTTACACTTAATTTAGACAAAGTGCATGCAGACAATGCTGTATTTAATCGATTCTACATGCATATGTTTTCCACTCTTTTAAACATCTCTGAAATTGATGTGTCATGATCAACACTGTTATATTTTATAAAATATGATAACACAAGTGTTGGCATATCACACTGTCTCACCTGTTCTAACTGCTAAGATCACTACCTGGAAGGAAGCTTTATTGTTGGTTGGCAGAGGACATTTCACAGTAGCCATGTAATCAGGCTTTGGATCAGAAAAATCATAAATTTCTTCTCTGCTTGCCTTACACTATCAAAACATGTTTAGACTTGCCTAGGAATTTTAGTAGAAATAGAAGGAATCACAGTAAAATGGTAAAAACATGGACTTTAAATTAGGTTGGCTAGAATATATACTAAAGGTGTCGTGTGGAAGGACACGACTCTCTTTGCCAACAAAATGCAGATAATAATAATTTCAAGGTATTTTTGAAGATTAACAAAAATCATATTTTACAGTACCTAACATAGCATGTACTCCACAAATTATATGTTGTTATATTTTAATGCTTATTAAATATGTTCAGTTGAGGATTTAAGACCTCATCAAAACTTTAGATAATTAGTTAATATCACCCACTCATGTTATGTATTCAATTAACAACTAGTTGGTGTTATTTTCAAAGCACAGGTGCTGAAAGTTACAGTATATGCCCGGCTTTTGAGGCACATCCAATATGAGGGACTCAAACTAAAAAACAAGCATAAGTAAATACTTACGGTGACATAATAATGCTATTATAAGAATTACACTCATATTAAAGTAAAGTAATAAAATATAAAGACATTCAATAACTTTTTATTCCAATTCATGTACATTCCAATTTCGTACTGAACTAAAACATGCCAAAAATTTCATTTAAGCATAAACCTCCTACTATTCTTTTAAAGGAAAATCATACAATTTCTTTGTCTATTCCAAGTTTTTAAAATTTTTATTTTAATTTCCAACACCTTAAGCTTTCTGTAGTTTGTGTAGCACATAAGGTGATATGTTATTTTTAGTTAATATTTACACCACATAAGAACAGTTACTGGTCTTTTCCAAATGTTAAGCATAACATTTTTACCAACTTTGTGGGTGCATTTTACTTCATTGAGAGTTTCAAATGCTTTTAATCTTTCTTTAATGGATGAGTCAAAACGTTCCGCATAGAATGTTCGCATTTCTATCAGGGAAGGAGGCCGAATTAATCATATTTATATACTCAAAACTCTGCAAAAGTAAACACTGTGAGTAATTAGGGAAAAGAGAAAACAAGAAACAAATTTAAAAATCTCCAATTATCGATATCTAAAAATACCTGTTTTGCTATGCACACAACCTGATGATTTTGCAAGGCAAATCTAACTTTTTATTGAAACTTAGTTTCTATTTTTGTTGATTTTGTTATTTGGAGTACTATTTATCTACATTTGAAAAGAGCTCCGTTAAATCAAACTGTTAATTCTGATGTTACAAAAAAAAACCTGGAAAGCAGTTTTATGTTCAGATTTAGGCCTCCACCAAACACTGTACAGGGGAGTCAGTTTCCCAAATGTTCTTTAGGTTCAAGTCATGCTCCTGCTTTAGAGATCGTGCATTCAATTGTAAAATTATTGTTGAAATTTAAAAATTAGTCTTTTTTTGTAATCAATTATTTAACCAGCACTGAATTTTGTTAAAGAAAGTCCAAAAACACCTTTGTGTACCAAAATAACAGAGCTAATTTGGTATATTTGAATAATAATCTGTTAATAAAGCCAAGAATGGTACATTTATGTCTCAAATGAAAGCAATCAAAATGAAAAAGGTAATTTCCTTTTGGGATGAGCTTTTTTCCCCCACTCCCAAGAATCTCATTCTTTCTATTTTAATGTAATTATCAATTACACAAATAATAAAAAGATGCATGTTTGCAGTAATAAATGAAAATAATAGAAAAATCATACAGTAATATAAAGAACAAAAAACATAACGTCCAGTCTGATAGCCTTAGCAGAATTTTGTTTCAGATACTTTTCTTTGGAGTTTAGTATTTGGCCATTTAAAAAAATAAATTTTCCACAGGTGTTAGAAAAATATATTAAACTTGATTTTAGTCTATATTATATCTATATACAACTATTAGACTAACTGTGTTAATTGTGTTGTCCTAGTTCTCTGTAGTCTTACTCACATTTTAATTATTTTCTGTAGATTTAAAAAAGTTTAGAAAGTAAATTTATTCATTACTTCATGTATATCTGGAAGTTTTGGCTTAAATATTTAATAGTAGCTTTTAATGCATCAGTAGGCACAACTGTTGTATTCTTGGTGGATTTTAACTGTAAATATAATGTATATCTTGGGGTCATTTAATAGTTTTTCATATTAAATTTTTATTGTTAATTTTATCACCACTCCTTTTGGCTATTTCATGTTATATATTTTTCATTTATATTTTCAGTCTTTTCATCATTCTATCTTAGAAGTGACTCATTCCTTTAAAAATCTGATTTTGTTGTAGTTTTTTTATTATAGACAATATCTGAGATCATGATTTTTTTTAATATAACCATTCTTTTATGAAAGATTATACTTTTAAAAATAGTATTCTTTTGATTATTAATTGTTTCATTGGGATAAATTATTCTGGTTTTGAATTTTCTTTAATTCTATGGTACTGATTTTCCTTAAATACTGGCATTTTGGTAAATATTTCTGAGTGTCTCCTACACTCAGACTTTGTGCTGGTCCCTGAGGGTAAAATGGGCCACGAGGTGATGATCTCCATGTGTTTGCCAGAGAATGAGACTCTGAACACAGGAGACACTGCCATGATTTGGGTTAGGTTAGTTTCTAGAAGTGCAGCTGGGTTTGTCATGCAGTTGATGGAAGCTGCCAGTTCTTTCCAGAAACCATTAGTTACCAAGAACTCTCTCCTACTTCCTTGCCCCCAGGAAATGCCTAGTGTTTCCTGCCTCTTGAAGCACATTTATTCTCAGTGTGCAAATGTTAAAGATTTTTCTTTTTCGTGTGCACATGTATTTGTGTGTTATCTCTGCTGTCCTTGTTGAGGTCCTGTGTTTCTTCATGCTCTCCTCTTCCCTCTCTAACACTGGGCTTTGAATTTCCTGGGAGATCTTCAGTTTTATTTATAAAGCAAATAGATGGAGTTAGCCTTGGATTGAGAATGGGAGTGGGGTTGGTAGGAGAAACTGCTGCCAGGCCTGGACTTCTGGGCCTGGACTACTCCATTATTCTTTGTTTTGGTTGATACTACACATATTGCTTGTAAGTTTGGGGCTTCTTTGTAAACATGATTCCCTCATGCCATGTAAAGAAGGTGACAGTAAAGATAATGAGGGGCCAGCCCAGTAGTGTAGCAGTTAAGTTCGCTTGCTCTGCTTTGGCGGCCTGGGGTTCATGGGCTTGGATCCCAGGCAAGGACCTACACACTGTTCATCAAGCTATGCTGTAGCAGCCTCCCACATACAAAATAGAGGAAGACTGGCATGGATGTTAGCTCAGGGACAATCTTCCTCAAAAAAAAAGATAATGAACTTCCCATGTGTGTTCAGAACTATGGTTTTATTTGTTCTGGTTCTGTCAAGTGACATCAATCTGCTCTGCTATCTTCAAGAAATTCCTTTATTATTAGTCAATATCATTAAAAGTTTTTTCTGCAGACTTGTTCCTGCCATGTCATGTGATTTGATATGGGAAAGGAGGCAGACTCATGGACTAATTGTTTTGCTTTCATTAACAACCCACAAAAATTCCTATTTTTAATATTAAAAACAGAATATGACCTGTTCTTGTAAATAGAATGTGGATATTTTAAGAAAGTGAGCCCATACAAAATCAAAGTTTTAAAAACGTGTTTAAGAGTAACAAATTAAACATACTTCAACACAGAAATTTAATTGCTCTAAGCATTAAATATCTAGATAAGTATAAATGATGAAAGCAGATTCTGTAGTTATTCAATCATGCTTTACTGATAATGACTTTGAAATCCAACAGCATTCTTGATTTTTTAAAATAGTCGCAGACACACCATAAAGTAATCTGTGACGAGTCGTGCCCTTGTATAATCCTCTGTTCTTGAGGGCCAGAGGAACCGGTAACCAGTAACTTGCTTCTGTTCAGTAGAATAAAGGTGATGGAATGGCATTCCCTTAATTGTTATATTATATAGAAAAGGTGATGGGTTGTCACTCCTGTGATTATAGTATGTTATATAAGTCTCTGACTTAGCAGACTAGAGCAAAACAGGCTATCCTATTGGCTTTGAAGAAGCAAACTGTTATTTTATGAACTGCCTCAGATGATTTCCTCATGTAATTCTTATTATTTGTTGTAAATGAGTATGTAATATCAGTTTTATTTTGCCCTACTCTGCCTCAAGACTTTCTTGATACATGCGACAAACTAATCTACTTGTTTCAGCAACTTGAGTGATTCTGTAAGAGGCAGCTTTTGTAACACTGTGAATTTAATATCGGTTAGTTGTGTGCTGTATTTAATATAATCTAAAATGTTAATGAGCTATGAAGAGAAAAGGAAGTTTAGGCAGAGGAGACCCAGACACTGTAGGTTGAAAAGGTGGGACCTCATTTAATGCTGGGGCAAAAGATTTGGTTACAATGTTGCTTGCTGTTTTGTGGCTTCTGGATTCAGAGCAAGTAGGGAAAAAATTTTGGAAAGTTGTATGCTGGTTACTTCCTGTGAGTTTTCTTTCCCTTAGACCCCCATAAAAAGGTTAACTGACAATAGAGCTGACCAGTTTGTAAGGAAAAGATGGAAAAAAACATGGTTATACTGACAGGTATTTAACCTGTGCCTATGGTCTAAATTGGATGAGGGTGATAGTTTTCCTCTCTCCTCCTAAGCACCCCACAGACTACACTTTTCATATATAATAAGAAATCTAGAGGCAGAGTTGGTAGGGATGCTCTGCATACAACTTTCCATCAGGGATTCAGACGCTTTCCATCTTCATGCTGTGATCCCCTTGGTATACGGATATAGTCTCCTTAGTCTCAAAATCTCATATTTATTCTGAATTCTAGGTAGGAAGATAGGAAGTAATAAAAAAGCCCAAAGGACACATGCCAAGTGGGTCTATGTCCTTGAACAGATTTCCTATTCATCTATTTCTGCTCATAGGCTAGAAATCCCTCAGATTGCTGCGCTTTTTAGTAGAGCAGTTGGAAATCTGAGTATTTTACCCAGTGGATATTGTTACCCCAGACAAATGTAGGTTCTATTAAGGGGGAAAGATGAGAAAGATTTTTGGACACCACTCTCTGCCATAACCTCTAAATTTTAGGTGCATTCTGTGTACAATAAGAGGCTTAAACTAGAAAAAATCTAAAGACTCACCTACCTCTAAAAGTCTACTTTATAATTATGTATCTTTAGGCATATCATATATCTAGGAGAGAACAGTAGAGAGAAATGAGGAGATGTAATTTTAAATAACTACAATTAAAGCCCCTTACTTTAGCAACAGTTTCTGCACCTAGGCAGATACTACTCCACCATGGGTCTCCATTAACTTTTTAATTCCCTAAATTTAGTTATTTCCAATAATTGTGCCACATTAAAAAAAAAGAAAAAAACAATTTCTGGAACTCATTCATTGGACACCACTTCCAAACTTTAAACAGACATAATCTAATAACATCTCCCCAACAGTTCTTTCATTTCATTGACACTTTTTATTCCACCAAATTATCGTTTCTTTCTCATGAGGTCTCTCTTCTCCTTACCAAATCCTAACATTACAATCTCTTAATTGCATTGAACCTTAACTTGCTTGCCCCTTCCTCCCTCACTCATAACCATCTAGAAAAACACTAAATCTGGTTAACCTTACCCTCTGGCTCCTCTACTTTGTTCCTAAACCCAAGTTATGAGGAAATTTCATAACTATGAAAGAGCAAGTGGGGTTACCCTTAGTCATATCCAGAATACTTAGTATACTTCCCTGGTCAGTTGTCTTGAAAATAATTCTTTCAAAAGTTTTCATCTTTACTAAAATCTTGAAATATTTCTTTTCACTCTTGACTGATAATCTAGTATCTCACTTCCCTGAGGAAGTAGAATTAACCTACGCCACAAGTCTTCTTCGATGCTGCTATACAGTAAGGTCTATTACACTCAGACCAGAGATATTCTGAAAATCTGAAAGAGTTCAGTAACTCTATATTTAAAACGCTTTGGTCATTCTCATTACAGTGAAAAAAATTCATATTTGTCACTGTCACATTCAAGGTCCTAGATGAGCAGACAGCTGCTCTATGACCTCATCTCTGATGATCATCTATTGCTCATTCTGTTCTAAGCAATTGAATCTTCTTTCTTTCTAAGCCATGCCAAGCTCATTTTAGCTCAAATGTTCGCCTCTCCAGTCCCTTCTGCCTGAAACATTTTCCACAATCATTCAGGTCTCTACTCAAATGACATCTTAGAGGTGCCCTCCCTGACCATGAAAATGACCCTGGCTCGGCTTCATCTTCCTTCAAAGTAATATCACTACGTGGAATGATGGGAGTTTTTTGTTTATTTTCTTTCTCTCCTACCAGACTGGAAGCTCCGTTGGGGCAGGGGCTCTATCTTTTTCTCACTTATTCTCCAGTTTCCGTAATAGGAATAGTACCTGACACACAGCTGGCACTCAATAAATATTTGTCAGCTGAGTGAAGACAGAGTGAGCACCAATAACAAAACAATGGCTAAGATGAAAGACTTACGAAGCAACATAGAGTGTTCTAAGCGCTTTGCATGCATCAGTTCACTTAATTCTCAACACTACTCTTTGAGATGAGTATTTCCATTGTATATCTGAGAAATTGTGGTTTTGAGAATTTAAATAACTTGCCTTTTGTCACATATCACATTGAATTTGATCCTCTGCCACTTAGGAAAACATCTTTATAAGCTTTTGATTATGAAAATTAAATCCCTTTAAACTGGTTCAGAGCGTCAAAGTCAAACAAGGGATGTTGCTGGTTTCTTCAGCATAACCCTTTATGAGGACTTTTCCTCTGCCAATCTAAGGAAAGAAAGTATGGCTGATCTTGAAAGTTGGAGAACAACCTTGACAGACAAAAGCAGCTCCAGAAACATGTAATGAGAATGGATCTCTTGGCATGGACGGACAAGAAAACTAGCAGTAAAAATATTCAGATTTAAGTGTTTCTGTCCTATAATAAAATACATTGTAACCTTCCTCTATCTCTCTCAGAGATTTACAAGAAAATTTCCATATAGTAGCTTTATGTTAGTGGTGAATTGAAGGTAATAAGAAATAGGCACTTAAAAGTTTGGAATGGGGTGGTTAAGAGAGAAATGTTTATTTCTCATATCCTGTCCACTATGAGGAGTGAGGACAGGGAGACAACCTTTGCAACATATCCCAGGAGGCCAGCTATCTCAGACTTTCAAGAAGGTAAGCAGGTGCCAGAGTTGTGTCCATGAGTAATGCTATGAAGCCAAGTACAACCAGGAAACTAACTTTGGAACAGACACAGAAATGCTTGTATTCCAAATGATTATGGATGAAGGTATTCCCTGGAGGTGCCTGATAGCTAAATCCTGCTGCATAATGAAATGGCCAAAGCCAAGCAGCCTACACTTGGGTTAAATCTGTTTAACCAAAGTATGGGGAGCTGATTATCTTCATATTTCATAATTTCTTATTAAATGTGCCATTGTACTTTATGGCTTTCCTTATATTTGCTCGGAGTGAAAGATGACTTTAACTATTAAAATTTTGGCAGTGCAATCACTCATACAAAAGAGATAATTTGTGCTAAGAATAACAGATGTGGGATGATGGCTACCCAAGTAGACATAACTTCTTGGAAGGAAAGCATATAAAGTTGCAATGTGAATTTTAAGGATAAATTCAGCAACACTTCTGTTTTAAATGCTCTATTAAAATTATTGTACATGGCATAACTTTTTTATCATTGTATTAAAAAAGTAAGAATATTTTTGAAGTGAGTAATGAGCATATTTTTACCATTTTCCAAAGAGTAGTCCAAAGAAGGAATTTTTTTTATCACATAGACCAAACATCTTTTCTTTTCTTGATTTGTTCTTCAACTCCTTAGGTTTTTGTTTTAGGAATCAAGAGGACAGAATAAAAGAAGTCATGTTACATAAAGGCAAACAAAAAAGCGAGTTCCTGGAACTAAATTTCGTTTAGCACCTCCTGTGTACTGTAGACTCTAAAATATTATTTATTTTAATCTTGGGGAGACTGTTTTATTATATTCATTTTTAGATAAAACAATTAGGCTTTAAAATGAGAAGTGATTTGTTAAATGTCACTGAGCTGAAATTATCAAGCTTTTAACCCAGATTGGGTTCCCGTTCATTCCTCTATAGCAGCATTTCCCAAAATTATATGGACATTCTGCTCTGGTTGTTAAAAGAAGTGGTGAGTCAATTTTGACATTGCCAAATGTGAAGATGTAATAACACTTTTTTTTTTTTTTGCTGAGTAATGCATGCTACAAATATCCCTGACTTTCCATTCCTAATGCCCAGCTAAATTATATAAAACTCTCAGTTTTTATTTCATTATTTTCTATCCTATTCAGTTTTTTTGGGGTACATGTAACTTTTATAAGTCTATGAAAAATTCAGTGATTTAAAAAATGTAAGACCTGAGTTAGTCACTAAAGGTAGACTACTACCCCTCAAGTCCCAAAAGTCTTTATTCTGACATGAATTTTATTATATAATGTGTATGCATATCCTAAATATTGAGAAAAAATTAGGAATTTAAGGAAAATTTATAATGCAGTCTGTAACTAAATAAAGGGGTTATGTTGTGGGTTATGGATGCAGTCTTCCTTAATTATCAAATAGTGTCTAAAATATATCCAGTCCTATGAGTACAGTAGAATAAAAAAGCCCACAAAGTGTAGTGAGATCCATCTTCCCCAATCTTGAATTAGAAACAGAATAAATTATATTATCAATCAGCCACATCTATATAATAGCTTTTATCGATGATAAAATTTTCAATTCCAAGGAGAAATCTAGAGTTTAGAATCTTTGCTTTTTGAAATACAAGTGAATTCACAGAGAATGAGAAGATGCTATATTGTGTTTAATTGTTGTGATCTCTTTCTGAGATTAACAAAAACACAGGAGCTTTACTCCATCCCTCACTCTGCCTCATCCCTGTTTTTTTCCCTAGTGATAAACTGGGTACCAGAAATTAAATGAGCACATATTTGCTTCTTGGTAATTTAATGATTTGATTTTAGGCTCTTTCAAAAAAGCCCTTGGTATATTCCTGGATATATCTATGTAGGTGGGTCACACCAGCTCTGTCACAACCCCGTAGTGCCCTCAGCACCTGCTGTGGCCCAGATTAAAAGTGAAGCCCCATCTTGGCTAGTTTATAGGCATAAGCTGCACCACTTTTCCTAGGATTCTCTGAAAGAAATAGAGATAATGCTATATGATAGGTTTAAATTTTATCAGTAAAGATACAGAAAATATGTCATATTATCTTTCATTTTAATGGTTTTTTAATATGATGTATTGCGCTAATAGGTAGAATATTCATTCTACAAAGTTCCTAGCTAAACCTACTGATGTAATTAAATTATACAGAATGAATAGTGTGATAAGTTAAGCATTATTATCTATGTATATCGGTTACCTATCTACCTAGACCTATGTAGATGATATATATGAGTATGTATATACGTATATATATATATGTATATAATATATACCAAAACATGTATAGCTGCGATTAGTTTAAAATATAAGTTAAAGAAATAATACCTGTTGTTAATGACCTTTTCACCATCTATAGAGAAAAAAAACGTGTAATAACGAATCTAAGGCAAGGCAAGATTGTATAGTATGTATAAAAGACCTTGAGGAATTCAGAGAAGAGAAATAACACTCATTATACGTTAGAATTATTACAGAAAGTTGTCCATATTCAACATTACCTTGAAGAAAGACAAAATCTTGATTTTTGCAATGGAAATCCTATGACATTCCAGGAAAATCAGAAGTATACACTTGAACGTGTTTAGGTGGAGTGAGAAGGATAACAAGAATTTTATTTTTACTGGAGGAGAGAGTCTTTTATGTGGAATTAAAGGGTTAAGTGGAACCAGTTTATTGAGAACCCTGACCATGGGGATTGAATAAAATTAAACACATATGACTAGCTTTGAATAAAAAACAATTTTTGGTTAGAAAATTTTATCTTAGGCTTTGCTAGTTGCATCTAAATTTATCATTGACTATCCTTAAAATAATATACATAAAAGATGAAAACTTACATCAATTTTAAAGATTAATTCCAACAAACAAACCTATTGCCCAAATCTGGTGTTTACACATAGTTAAGGAAAGAAAAAGCCAAAATTTTTTAAAACAACAAGCAAAGAATTCTTTGGATTTTGAAGAAAATCATCTCTGCTGCTCAGTAAGAAGTCTGGAAAACTCCAATCACTCTGCCACTCGTTGCCCAAGACTATAGACCAAGGTTTGTATGGATCAGCATATTTCCACATCCATATAGAGATCTCCCTTGTCAGAAGCAGGAAGGGGGCAACTGTGGGACTGTCTTAGCTCCTGGTAGGTTTAGGGCGTTTGAATACAATGTAGTTGTAAATAGAAATGTAAAAATAGTCTTCGTAGTCATATATGCTAAAATTTAAGTTTTTGTATAAATATTTTGTTCTATCTGTCAGAAACATTGGAAAAGGGGTAGGAAAAAATGATGTGTAAAGAACAGCCTATGAGAAAAAGAAATCTAGATGAGATTGAAGGATTAAAATTAAACTGAAGAAGCAAAAGTATAAATAAAAATGGGAGTCAGTAGAGTAAAATGAGGCTATGGACATTTTAATGACTGATGATAATAGCACACTTGAGAGACTCTTCAGCAGTGTGTGTACCAGAGCAAGTCAAAGAGCTGAAAATTATGAGAGAAGAGATGCAGGAGCAGAGAGCCATCTGGAAATTACAGGTGTTTCAAAGGATTAATTGGGACACGAACAAAAATCAAACTCAAAATTGAAGGAAATTTTACTGAGCTGAAAATAGCACCAACTATGCAAATTTAAGTGAAATTAAAATGAAAAAAAAAAGAAAGACCCAGACACATTCTGGGCACTGCTGTGTCTTGAAACATAGCCAACTCGATAACCTGAAACCCAAGTGCTACGAAAGTCCTAGAAATGCTTAATAAAATATAAGAAACATCTTTGAGATACATAGTTGAACTTGAAAGTCTGAGGAGAAATTCTCACAAACACAAAACAACAATAATAAAAGGTGGAAAACAGGGGCCAGTGTTTCGGCTGCACTGGAGGTTCCGTGATGAGCTCGGGGAATGATTGTTGGCCAACAAACCAAATGGAATTACAAAAGGAAACGTTTCTACTGAAGCATAACACACACTGAGTAAGTTGCACTAACTGATGAATTTTCTCAAGGTGGAATAAATCCAAGTAACTACCCGCCTGATCAAGAAATAGAACTTTACCAGCACCACAGAAACACTCCATACCAACAACCCAGGCATTATAAACAACAAAGGAAACCTGAATTGTATGATCATAGATCATTATGTCTATTTTTGAATGTTAAGTAAACAGAGCCAAAGAGTATGTATTTATTTGTGTTGGCTTCTTTTGGTCATTCTTATATTTGGAGGATTCGACCATGTTACTGTCTGCATTTTTGTTGTATAAATATGTCATAAATGAATTGTCTTTTGATTATTAATGATATTTGGGTTTAGTCTAGTTTTTGGCTCTTAAATATAATACTGCTATAAACACTCTTGTGCACATTTCTTTGTAAACATACGTATGCATTTCCATTGGATATATCCCTAGGAGTAAAAATATTGGATCACAGAGTATGGGTATGTTCAACTCTTGCAACTAGTGACAAACAGTTTTCCAAGGTGATTGTATGCATTCACGTTTCCATCAGCAGTGAATGCAAGTTCCATTTGCTTCATATCCCCACCAACACGTCATGCTGTCAGTGTTCTCCCCCTAGTCAGAATTTTTCCACTGGTGGGTGTGCAAGTCACACCTTTCTGGTTTTAATTTGCCTTCCCTTTATAACTAATGAGATAACTGAAATTAAGCATATTTCTATATTTTATAAGCCTATAAAATATAAAATAAAATATAAAATATAAAATATAAGCCTATAAAATACCCTATATTTGGGTATTCAAAAAAGTAAATATACAAAAGAATAAAGTGTCTTTTAAGTCTTTTACTCATTTTTTATGTTCCATATCAATGGTCAATTGACTAGACTATTTTTTTTGAAAATATGATTATTTTCTCACTGTATTATATTGTCAACTTGGTACAAAACAAGTGACCATGTGAATGTGTCTCTTGAACTCTATTTTGTTCCACTAGTTGATTTGACTGTTGCTCCACTAATATTACTTTAGCTTTATGATAATTATTTTAATTGTTATTTGGTATAATAGTGCTCCATATTTCTTTTTCTTCACTACACTTCTCTTGGTTCTTCCTGGCTATTTGCATTTCCATGTATATTTTAGAAATTAGTCAATGATTTTCACATACACAACATACAAATGCACATGCACATACCTCATGCATTGCAGAGAATTTTATTCAGATTATATTGAAACTTATAGATCATTTGGGGAATAATGACATTTTATAATATAGAGTATTTCAATCTGTAAATATGATACAATTCTATTTAATATCAGTAATATTTTAAATTTTCTATGTAGTGATTTTATACATTTTTGTTAGATTTATTCCCAAGTATCTGATATTTATGCTACTGTAAAGAATACAAATTTTAACAATCAAAGAATGTTTATTGCCATTCTTTATTGATACAATTATTTTTACACTGGTCTCATATATTCAGCAACTTAGTTAAGTTCACTTTTTAAATTCTGATAGTATCTGCAAAGACATTTAGATTTTAACATAAACAACGATTTTGTGATCTATTTCTCATCCTTAATGCTTTTTCACAAAATATTCTAATGTTTAAAGAAATGGTCTGAACAACATCCTAAAGCTCATATAAAAAATAAGATGTATAATGAAGTAGCATGATTTCTGGAAACATGGTCCATGTCCACATCATACATATACCAGTGGAAAGAATAAATTAATTTTCAGAATTTATCTAGAAAATTATTTTTTACTTAATTGAAATTAAAATTCTCATTATATTTTCAAACAGAGACCAAGATTAATTACTTAAATTCTTGGTTCCACCAACTACTCATGCTATGAGTGATTTGGGTTTTTTTGTCATTTGATTTTCTTTTTCAACATAAATATATGCGTGTGTGTGTGTGTGTGTGTGTGTATTGAATATATAAACCAACAATAATAAAAATAAAAATTTTGAGTTACTGTGTGCCACACATTGCTCTAAGAATTTCATATAAAATAATTAATTTAACCCTCTCTATAAACAACTTTACATATGGGCACTTTGAAGAACATAATAACATACCCAAGATCACATGGCTGGCAAGTGGCAGATCTGGGATTTGAGCCCTGTCAGTCTAAGTCCAAAACCTTTGCTCTTAACT
Organism: Tapirus indicus; assembly: GCA_031878705.1. Lineage (NCBI taxonomy): Eukaryota > Metazoa > Chordata > Mammalia > Perissodactyla > Tapiridae > Tapirus > Tapirus indicus. The sequence goes on along the minus strand of CM062939.1, from coordinate 21,998,526 downwards.
GCTAAACTAAACTACCAGGAATATAATAGACAAAATATTTATTCAAACAATTCTCAAATAATTCTAAACTGAATAGATTTTACATCCAATACAAAGTTTTTTTTTTATATGGGCATTCATTGGAAACATGAAAAGCTAATTAATGTAGCACAAATTTTATGATACCTGTTCAAAAATGTGAGTATAGGGGCTGCCCGGTGGTGCAGCAGTTTAATCCGTGCTTGGCAGCCCAGGGTTCGCGAGTTCGGATCCCGGGCGCCCACCGACGCACTGCCTGTCAGCCATGCCGCGGTGTCGTCCCACATAAAGCGGAGAAAGATGGGCACGGATGTTAGCCCAGGGCCAGTCTTCCTCAGCAAAAAGGGGAGGATTGGCAACAGATGTTAGCTCAGGGCTGGTCATCCTCCCCCCCAAAAAAAAAAAAAAATGTGAGTATATGTGTGTGGTAGAGAGAGGTACAACAAAGTTTGCTACTCACATTATCTTTAAGTCACAACTGGAAGTCCACTCACTCATTTTATTTCCATTATATTCTCTCAAACCCCTAAAGTCAATCTAAGGAGCTAAACCAGAAAATGACTTACATTGTCTTAAAAATGTAATTGGTCTTTTCTAACACAAGCTTTGTGTAGTGTATATATTAAGAATAGTATTTTATTTAGAATTAGAAGAACTGGCATAGGATGCACAACCAAATTGATACTACCGCCATGCAGAATGATGGCCAACATAGAAGACATGAGCCAGACCCATCTTTCACCTTCTTTCTATCAATTTTATCAAGGATGTGTTTTTCCTCTTTTAGAATTATTAAAAATATTCACATTGAAAAAGAAAGCATATTCACATTGAAAAAGAAAGCATTTAACATTTAAAAAAATTACATTTTATTTTCATAATCTTCTTTTAATTTCCCTGGAATTTCGGACTTAATTCGCAAAACACAAAAGCTAAAACCATATCAAAGGTGATTTGCAAACTTTCCTATGGGCTTCTCATTTTTATCAATCATGTGGATCCTGCTGCTTTCGATGTAGTACCATTTAGAAAAGCAATCCTTCACAAAGATTTATTTCCTTACAGCATGATTAATATTATAATAATTTTTTTCTGATATACCTAATAAGCTCAACAGAAAACAATGAGATAATAGCCAGACAGCAGAAATCAAGAAAAGAAATGATGATACTGTTTCTTCAAATAGAGTGATCACAGGCAGAGTGAATATTATCAATGACTTTTACTTGATTGTGCTTGAGGACCATGGCTTGCTTTAGACAGTGACCTTTCCATAAATATCTGACCACTACAGGGAGAAGCAAATATACTCATTTTACGATGTGATGAAATAAATTAGACCATTGGGTTTAATTTTTATATAAAATTCTGTTCAAAACATTCAACACCATTATTAAGAATATGAATCTTTAGTCAGGGGAACCTGTAATTGAATGGGTCATTAGAGAGTTAAGAAAGTACTGATGAGAAACTTTACTACAGTTGAAAAATGATCCTGATTAAACAAAATATGAAACAAACAAACAAAAACAACAAAGAGGAAAATCTCTCTCATTTTGATTAGCCACAATGAGTCACGGAGAAGTATTTCTCTTTTTGTGTGTGTGTGTGAGGAAGATTAGCACTGAGCTAACATCTGTTGCCAATCCTCCTCTTTTTTTGCTGAGGAAGATTGGCCCTGGGCTAAAATCTGTGCCCATCTTCCTCTACTTTATATGGGACGCCGCCACGGCATGGCTGACAAGTGGTGCGTTGGTCTGCATCTGGGATCTGAAGCTGCGAACCCCGGGCCTCCAAAGTGGATTATGTGAACTTAACCACTATGGCAGCAGGCCAGCCCCTTTCCTTTTCTGTTCTTAATATTTTTTGAGGGTACATAAAAGGAATCTGTGAGATCAGAGAGCCCATCTAAGAGCGGAAAATTGCTGAAGATTTTTAAGAAAATTTGGGACAAAGGGAGATTTATCATAGAAAAAAAAACTTTTAGAAAGATCTGCCTTTGAAATCTTAATAAAAGTCATAAAATAATGACTTTATAAGCCAAAGGAAGTAGGATGAGATGGTAATATATGGAATATAATGGAGAAGGAGGAGTAGGAGGAAGGTGAGAAGCTTGTGAAAACAGGCCTCCTTCAAAAGGAGGAAAAATTGAGGAAATGAGAAACAACACAATTTAAACTTACATTTGTAACTATAAAATACAACACTGACTATGCAGAAATTATAAGTGGGTTGTGTAGGATAAAGAGAGAATGTTTACATAATCACAATTCACTAACCAGAAACTTATCCTGGTGAAATAATAAGCAAAACAAACAAAACATGCTTGCTATAAAAAAAAGAAAGAAAAATACAAATTGGACATAATGTCACCTGAAACTCACAGACAAAAACAAGTGGACTGAAAATAGTTTTGAGAGAGAAATTCTGTGACTGGGAAATTTTCTTGCATCGATTTATTGTCCATGTATCATAGTCACAGAAAGAAAATCTTAAATAGAGAAATATTTATAAAAGGACTTGTGAGTAAGACAACCTGAATTCTTCCTGAAATTAAGTTGTTCCACTTTAGAATCTTGGGAAATATGATGAATCAATGAAAATTACTCAAAAATTAGGAAACAATAGGAAAAAAACTTTGATGGTCAATACTGAAAAACAAGTCAAAAGTATATGGAGAATCAAAGCCAATTAGTACTTTCATTCAGAAAAGAGTACTGAAATGTTTTAAAAGTAATTTACAGATAAATTATCTAATTTTAGACAAGAATCATTTGATTTAAAATCCAGTAAGATGCAAGTATAATTTGGAAGTGGGTGTGGCAACAATATAAAGAAATGTTAGTGTACTCCTATCATTTCAGAAAGAAAAGTGATAAATACTCTAAATTTTGATGTCAATAAAATAATAAATTTCAATTATTTTAACAATATCAGTAGAAACTAAAGCTATTTATCTACCAGATTATATAGGAAAATATAGAAAACAATAGAAAAATACCCCCAAAATGAGCAAAAATTAAAAGGAATTAATATGAAGGCAATCATATAAGCTATGGCTATGAATTTTGGGAGATTCAGAGAAAATATTTTATGATTCAGTAAAAATAAATCCTTAAAGTAATATGAATTAGATAGTCAACAACCTGCCTATACAGAAGACCAGATGTGTCAAACCCCAAGGCCAGGCATTCTAAAGGACTCAGGATTTTGTTTTCCATTTACACTGGGTACAAGGCAGTGGATATATCACTAATGGAATCCAGAAGTCCAGGTTACTTGTTAAGAATGAACTAATCTTTGCTAAAATTACATCTGCCATTACCATTATTAGTTTATTGATCATTAAACCTGTTATTCAGTGTCTTATATAAAGTATATTTCTGTTGGTAGAATTTTTTAATGATAATTATATGTCACTAAGGTGTTCTTATAATTTTTGTATTTTTTCAGAAAATACATGAGCATCAAAACATCACACAACAAAGGTGATCAGATAGTCCTTGCTTTATTATATATAATGATGTATTTTCTTTGCCTCTGTCATTTTTAGTATTTCTAAAATTCAAATCTATAAGATTTGCAGGTTTTTTCCTATTTTTCAAGAACACATTTAATTTTATTTAAATAACTAATTTACAGTACTATAACTAACTGTTGTAGTAATATATGGTCACCAAGACTTCCATCAAGTCACAGTTTGGACCACTTAGTGTGAATCCATTTGTAACAGATGTCTATCCAACGTCAGTACGCAGTTATTAATTTAGTAACTACTATATTAAACTGTCAAGAACGTATTAAAAATGTTAGATTATAGTTTTCATTTTTTATATTTAATTCATGTTATATGTATGTGTGTGTGCATATATATATACATATCTATATCTATCTATATATATATAGCTTTTGTAGATTTCAGTAACATTTGCTGTAAACTCTTCGAGATTCCAGGTGTTCATCACTGATATATACCTCACAGGAAAAACGCAGGATTATTTTAATCGCCATGAGCAATCATCTAATAATTTGCAATATGCCGACAGAATGCAATAATGGCACATTTGTAAAATCATGTCTCCTCACCTGAATCTTTTTAACCTTGCTTTGCCAAATTTATTTTCTCCTCCTAGGTTTTTTCTGCACTAAACATTCTTAAAACTAAAGTGGAAGGATAACGATATGTATCTGAGACATGCTCAAAATAATGACTTAAATCACTCTCATCTTTCATCTCCTCTTCACCAGTTTATTATTTTTGGCTCACTGTGCAGTGATGCAAAGGAAGCCAAGAATGGTTCCTGAAATAGTATCTCTTTTCACATCAAGTTTGCTGGCTGTGACGGTGGAGACATTTTTCCCCAAGGACCCTTCTTCCTATCTTGCTGATGATGAGGTCTTTGGGGCTTTTCTATTTAGACTATTGCAATCTTAGTTTTTTCTGGACACTCAGCATGTATGAATAAAGTGCCAGCTGGTGTAAAATTATTTAACTAGAAATGCTGTCTCAAATCATATAGATTTCATAACTATGGAGTTGAACTATATTGTTTTTGATTCTGACACTTTTTGATTGAAGATGCTTATTTTGACCAATAGTGTTCTTCAAAACCATGTAGTGACCCATTGGCTCTTTCTGGGTCTAACCTTCCAACATTAACTTTTATAAATTGGAACTCTTTTTGCATTTTAAGACACAAAAAGAAAGTTGTGTAATTTAATAGTTTCTATGTATATACACACGTATATATGCACACACACAAATATGTGCGTGTATATATATACCTCCACACACATATGCACAATGTATATACTTTTCAATTCTATGCCTAGTTAAACAGTATTTTGTGTTTGAGTGATACAATTTTTAACTCTAAGTGGAGGTTTTATTCTTCTTAGCATGAAATCTCTTGAAAACCTCTCTCAGACTTTCTCTGAACTCCTTAAAACATGATATCAAGAAAATAACGTAACTGGGTTTATTCTGAGATGTACAAAACAGAGAAATGGCATCTCCTTCTTCATTCAGAAGAATATGAACATTTTCATTCAGCCAAATGACACATTCATTTTTCTGGCAGCCTTTATCACATGATTGAATTATATCTTGATATTATAGTCAACTCAAATCATTAAGCAAATTATTTAGTCATATGTTAATTGTTTAGTTTTCCAAATTTTTGGAGCATACTTCATAGTTTCTAAAAATCAAGATTTATGGAGTAAGTCTCACTAATTATAGTGCTGACAATATAATCACAAATATTCTTAACAGTGTTAAAGGATGAGATGGTTAAAAACTCTGAACACTGATTTTCCTTTGAGATTGAATACAAAAAAAGACCTAGTATGTGGAATGAACCAGAACAGACGTTGGCATGTTGTAAATGCTTAAGAAATGATAACTGGATCTAATATAACATTAAATAGCCTCATCAAAAGAAAGTGACTGGGCAGGGGTGAGAAAAAAGAGAAACTATTATATGAGAACAGATGTTGGAACTGAAGTCATTGGTCTGAACACAAGAGAAGTTATGGAAACATGAAAAATCTTTCAGATACATTAAATGAAGTCACATAAAGGGAAGATTCGATTTCAGAGATGCAGGGATTAGAATGAAGAACAATACATGAAAACCAGATGATCACTTCAGGAAACGACACATGAAAATACTTGTCTACAGAGAAAATTCTTCTCTACAGAGAAAATACTTCTCAAAAGCAGAATAGTCTTTAAAAATATACATTTTTGTTGTTGTTGTTGTTGAATTTGTTCAAGTAGCAAAACTTTGGAATGCAACAGAAGGTTTCAAGTGCTGGGTTGTGGAGTATATCTTATCAGAGACACTAATCATAACAGGCATTTGATTCCACGATGGCCCCACAGACAAGAGAGGTATTTCAGTGGAAACCAGAAATTTGTATTTTAAAAATGTTTTGCAGATTTCACGCACATGGAAGAGTCTATGAACTAAATCCTAACTACTGTACTTCTTTACTCAAAATAAACTGTAAGTGAAATCTACTGCTGAAAAATTCCTGTTACTCACAAAAAATACATATATTGAGTTTCCCAATTTGTTTTTCACTATTTCAATTATTCACATGTCAACAAAACTACAATCTCAATTACATTAATTTATTTTATTTGAGTTGCCTTTTGTAATCTTATTGTCAGTAGTTTCCAGAATATAAAAAAATATCAAGTTTCTTGTTTTGATTTTCTTACATTATTTACAACTGTATTAAAATAAAACTTTAAGCCACATACTCCCACAAATCCAATATTGGTGTAGAATATGAATTCTGTTTTCACTATTTTCTAGCTTTGTGTCCATGGGGAAAATGTTATTCTATCTCAAGCCTCAGTTTTTCAAACTTAAAACAGAGATATTAATAAATGCATGAGTGGCGTCATGTGGATTAAATGAGATTCTATATTATTGGTAAGTGTTGTAATTTAGAGTAAGCCTCTTTGTGCACAATTAAGTGGTGAAGCTGACTATGCAGTCAGACTTAGTACTATAAGTGAGCTAACCACTGAGGACAGTCATGGTTAAACTCAATCAAAATGTCATCCTCCAGGGGCCAGCCTCATGGCCTAGTGGTTAAGTTTGGCCCACTCTGCTTCAGGGGCCCGGCTTCAGTTCTCAGCTGCAGACCTACACCACTCGGCAGCAGCCATGCTGTGGTGGAAACCCACATATAAAATAGAGCAAGGTTGGCACAGATGTTAGCTCAGGGGGAATCTTCCTTAGCAAAAAAAAAGTCATTCTCCAAAAATTAGACATTTGTTTTTGCTACTCTTCCACAATTTGACTCATACAAATGATCGTTAAGTTTCTCACTTCTATTTTTAGTTTTTTTTTTTTTTTTGTGAGGAAGACCAGCCCTGAGCTAACATCTGTAGCTAATCCTCCTCTTTTTGCTGAGGAAGACTGGCCCTGGGCTAACATCCGTGCCCATCTTCCTCCACTTTATACGGGACCCTGCCACGGCATGGCTGACAAGCAGTGCATCGGCGGGCGCCCAGGATCTGAACCTGCGAACCCCGGGCTGCCAAGCGCGAACTAAACTGCTGTGCCACCAGGCCGGCCCAATTTTTAGTTATTTTTTAATCATCTTTAGTGGTGTAGGTTACTTATCTAGTAAATAAAAATTCTTTACATTAGAAAGAATAAAAAATCAAATTTCAATCAGGTATTCCTGAAGTAAGGAACGTCATTTTTATTGCATATGCTTTATTTAGTCAACGTATTGCTAAAAAGATTCCCTGGCAAGTATACTGACCCATTTTTGAAGGCAAATATCACATTGAGTTCCTTTTATTTAATTATGCATTGTCAAACCAGGCAATCTCAGAACAGTATTATATAATAGGACAAAGCATTTCAAATGAGATTTCATTGATATTGTATGCTAAAAAGAGAAGAAATTTTCTTTTTGGAATAGAACTTTTTTCTAGAAATTATCTATGTCATGTGTGACTTTAAAGTGTTATTACAATAGTGTTTTGTGTGGGTTGATTGATTAACTCTGAAATTATTCATTTATTCATCTACATGGATACAGTTTAATCAAAACAATTATTAATTTCTCAGATATTTCTAGACTTTATTTTAATAAGTATGTCTTCAATTATAGCTTCTAATTCAAGTTAAAAACTCTTGCATCTGTTCAGGAAGAAAATTACTGCAAAATAAAGGTAGCTAAATTACTTTTAAATATGTAGTTCATTTAGCAGGAGTTGTATTAAAGAACTGGACATTTAGCATTAAAAATCCCAATGAAGGAAACAAATAAAGGACAAGGAAGAATGCACTTAGTCAGAGATACAGATATGCAAGTTTAAGATTCTTAAAAATAAAGGAAAAATGAAAAAGAACTAAAAGGACACTATAAACTCTTGGTCCATTCCATAAATGATATGGGGTATTTTAAATTAAATTTGTTATTAAATTATGTAACAATGTTTTAACATTTACAAATGATGTGTTGTTCCAGATTTCCTTTTGTACAAAGGATAAGTAAATCTGGTGAAAATACCCAGTTTACAGTTTTGTTCATCATGGACATAGATTTGAAGGCAATTGCTTAAACATTAATTTACTCACAAAATAGTTGCCCATCATTTCACTTCTCTACATTTCCAATCTTGGATGTCCCTTCCATTTCAAATTTTTCTTACATACATACAAGGCTGATATTCAGCCATTTGACTGAAAATAGCTACAGAACCAAGTTGGTTTAAATCTTTAACTATTTTATTCTGTTGCAAATATTTAATAATAATGGCAATAAAATGTAATATTAATAATCTATGTTCTAATCAAAAGATATTAGTTCAAGTCATAAGATGTTAGGGCTACTGTTGATAAATGGCTTCCTAATATACCATTAGTTAGGGTTAGTTGATAATAGAGATAATGATGGGTAAACATCTCAGAGAATTTTAAGGATTAGCAAATATTTTAATATCCTCGATTTTAGTTTATCAATGAATGAGGTTGGATTCACCATCATAAAGAAGGAATAATTGATGTGTGTAAAAGTATCTATCTATTGAGGCTACAAGTCATCTAATAGTTTTCTTTTGTTTTAACCTGAGAGGTAAGTAATAGGTATGCAAGTAGTGCTGGCGCAGTAGAGGTAGACCTTGGAGGTAGGTCATTGAGGAGACCAAAGCAGTGGCAGGGCAGTAGTGGGCTATCCGTAACATCTGTCCACTGCTCTAGAGTGGCCCAGTCCTGGCCAGGACGGGGAACAAATGGCTGTGAAGACAACTTGGTGGCCTTGTTGCTGGAAATTGCCATGGCGTGTGGGAAGTACAGGCATATAGGTGCATACCTGGCTATAAAGTGTAAGCACCATGTTTAGTTGACCTCCTATTACAGAAAAGCACCAGAGATTGAATAGTTGGCACCAGAAGTCAATATGCTTCCTTCTGTTAAGTCATAGCTAAGAGAGGGCATAACTCATCCAATGATACCAACCCCAGAGTAATCACACAAATATTTTCTAAAACTCAACCAAAGATTTGAGAATTCCTAGAATGGTAAGATAAAATGACATACACCTTGTAAGTTATTATGTCTTATGACTATAATTTATACCACAGGATAAGCATTTTGTGATAGTTTATTTTAGTGACAGAATGAAAGGAAATAAATGTTTGACTTTTGATTGTACATTATTTTGTTTTGCTTGAATGGTTTTCTTGTATACCCGTAAATGTCTTCCATGTACAGGCTTCTGGGTTTTTTTCTGTTGCTTGTTTAAAGAGGAGTTACTTTCAGACCATAACAAAAGCTAATTTTATCTTATTTTTAATTCAATCAGTGGGACTGGTAGTAGGAAAAAAGGGGTTAAAAGAGAAGATATGGAGTTTTTTTTAGTTCCTACTATATTCCAGCCATGGAGTCAAGGTGTTCAGATACTTTCACATATAATGTCAAATACCAGCAAGCTTCATTTTCCTCTCTTTAGAGATAAGTTTAAAAAAACAGAAGCAATCAAAAATTTTAAAAATAAAGACCAGCAGATCCTAATGTTAGCTGTGAAGAAAAATGACAAATTAGGTAAAAGGAGAGTAGATAAAATGGTGTAGTCTTCAGATACACCAAAGTTTACAAAGATCCATCTAAGATGAAATGAAGTCCTTCCCTAATTGGCTACATTTTCTCCTGGGATCTCAAATTATTTTTCTATTTATTAAAGAAAGCTGAAAGAAATGGTAGTAAAAGTTACATTTCAATGACAATTAGAAAATTTTGGCTGATTTTTTCAATTAAATATTTTCTCTGCTTTGAACTACTTTCTGTCACTATGCAGATGTGCAGTTCCACTGTTTTTCAGAATTCACAATGATTAGTATGGTGCTGCACAGATTCTGGTGACAAAATAATTATTTAGTTGGTGACAAGAAAAGGGAGCTATAATGAGGAAAATAAGGTCCGGGGAAGAACAATATGTGACTAAATGGGAAAAGTCCATTGTGAATCTACCTTTGACTTTGCAAGTTTCCTTTGTATTATGAGGTTACACACTAAAAATGTAACTAGGGCAATTGACATGCATTTTTCCCTTGGTATGACTGTTATAAGATAATGCAAGGCAATAAACATGAAAAATAATACTAAACAAATATAAAACTAAGTGTAATTCTGCCCATGTATACTTTCTTGCACCTTCTGCGTATGACTGTTTCCAAGGAAGTCCTATGTGATAAAGTCCCCCTTCAAATATGAATGAAACTTCCAGACATGAGTTTTATAGGAAAGGGAGGAATAAAATAACGGTGGGTGCTAACTGCATCGTAGATGCAATCCAACTGCTATTTCACTCAATCTTTACAGTAACTCAGAAAGATTAAAATTGTTCCTATTTTACTGATAACAAATGAGATGTGAGTGATTAAATAACATACAGGAGTTAACTCAGCTAGGAAGATCCAGACTTTGAAATGACTTCTATTTACAAGCAGAGTTTAAAATAGTGTATGTACCACAGCAATGCTCTGGAGAGAAAAGGTAGCGAGAGGCTGAGCAGCAGAGAGACAAGTCATTCACTGGAATTGAATTTCAAGCATACAGTGTTTGCTTCCAGTAGTAATTTTAACTTTTTTCATAATTTAATACTTTCACTCTCCTACCCACTATATATGCTGCTGTCGGAAGAATAGAAATAAAACTCAACATTGACCATTCCCTGCCCTTGAACTAAATTATTTAGTTCTTCATTCATTTATTCCCAACATTTCAAAGTCAGCCTGTCATTTAAATAATCTGCAATCTGACCTCTACCTTTCCAAAATGTTTAGCCTCTCAACTCTCCTACTGCATACACCTTAAAATCCAGGTACATTGATTCACTTATTTGTCCTCAACCCTTTCTTTTCCTCTCCATCTGCCCCTTTATTCACTCCAGCCCGTCTTTTTCCCTAGACTGCCCTTCCTCCCATGGGAACTTTTAAAATTCTTCCAAAGCTCAAAAACCAGCCTAAATTCCACAGCCTCAAAGAAGACTTTATAGATTCCCAAAAGGAATGACTTCCACTTTTGAATAATTCTAAAGTGTAGGAATGGAGCCTCATTTATCTTGCGTCCATTTTTCACCTTCCCTCTCTCCAAAAGGCAGGATGACAAACTTGACTGTTCTCTATAATAGCTAACACTCAACTATTTGACATATCGAATCTAGTAAATGTATCTCGGTTTTTAACCTAAATTTACATATATTCATATAACTTATTATTTAAAAAACTATATACACTTCATTTGCTATGTGGAATCATCCAATATCCTTTCAGTTACTAACAATGAAAGTGATGATGTAAGCTGTTTTCTGACTATGTGAAAAATAGGGGTTGGCCTGGTGGCGTAGTGGTTAAGTTCATGTGCTCTGCTTTGGTGGCCCGGGGTTCGAGGGTTGGGATCCTGGATGCAGTTCTACACATCGCTTGTCAGGCCATGCCGTGGCAGTGTCCCACATACAAAATAGAGGAAGATTGACACGGATGTTAGCTCAGGGACAATCGTCCTCAAGCAAAAAGAGGAAGATTGGCAACAGATGTTGGCTCAAGGCCAATCTTCCTCACTGCCCCCCCCCCCCAAAAATTGACACGACCAAATAACTTAGTGAAAGCTTAGCTTTGAAACTTTATTTTGGTGAGGAGAAGGCTGTTTTGCAGGTGAAATAATACTGTCACCAGTAGTGGCTTCCAAACTCTGCCCCTGGTTGTCCCAGGAATCCCGTGAAGCTTTTTTAGGGGCAACTGCAGGCCTTATTCCCTGTCAACTGAGTCAAGTTGCTTTTACTTAAATTTTTTAAAGAATGTAAGTTTTCCATTAGATGTACTATTTTTTATGAAGTCTAAATAAAATACATCAGATATTTATTAGGTAAAGTTAACCACAACAGCATAAATGGTCCATCAATTTATATTTTCACTCTATAACAATATATTAAATACGTTTTTTAAAAGGGAAAAAGAAGAATGACTAAAATTATTTCTGGAAACGGTCTTTGGACAAGTATGAACAATGTGAGAGGCCAGAGGTTCAGACCAAAGCTTTTCTAGTACTTTTAGGATACACAAATGCAATTCACCATGGGGTAGTTTTGCATGTGTGAGTGTGTAAGGAAGACCAGCCCTGAACTAACATCCATTGCCAATCCTTCTCATTTTGCTGAGGAAGACTGGCCTGGGCTAACATCTGTGCCCATCTTCCTCCACTTTATATGAGACCCCGCCACAGCATGGGTTGACAAGCAGTGTGTCGGTCTGCACCCAGGATCCGGGCCCGCGAACCCTGGCCCCAGAAGCAGAGCGCCCGAACTTAACTGCTATGCAACCAGGCTGGCCCCATCATGTGGTACTTTTAAAGCAGTATTTCTGTGCTATAACTCTTCGTTTAGGACTCTTAGAAAGTATGAACATTTGCTCCTTATATATAAAAGGAAAGATGAGATTAATATCTTGAATTCTTGTATAGATGCAATAGCTCTTTTTTCAATAATACCCCTTAAAATTTATGCGAGTAACATGACAAGAGTCCATAAAGGGATTATCTTACCATGAAGTACCGAATACTGACAAACAAAATATCCAATTAAGCATGTTGCCAAAAACTTTTCAGTCTATTTCATTTTATTATGTTTAAACAAGAACAAAATTTATATTAAGCAAATTTTTCAAATGGAAAAGCCAACTTCCAATGTACTTTTTTTGTCAACTAACAAATATGAATTATGTAAATAAATCTCACATGTTCATAAATGAACTATAGTTTGTGCTTTAGTCATCTGAATTCATGTTATGTGAAACTGCTTTGTGGTGAATCCATTTTAAAGCAGGTTGCTAGTTAAATTTTTAAAAAGATGTATTGATGTAAAAAAGAAGAGAGGAAGGAGAAAAAATTGTCTTTAGTTCAGCAGAAATCAAAAAGACAAAAAAAGACCCCCATAACACAGAAATATTTTCAGCAGATGTTTGAAAAATGTATAAGTGGTAGAAATTGGTATACAGACTAAATTGAATTTTAGTAGAGCTATTCTTTGTTTTGAGGGGCAAATCGCAGCAGAAAGAAACCATTAAATCTAGACTCAATAATTTAGTGGCATTCAATTATTTAATCAGAAGAGAAACTCACAAATAGACCAGGTTTCTATAAATGTTACAGAACACAGAGATTATCTTCAGGATGGTGTCGGGCTTTCTTCACGAAAAGGGGAATCATACACCCTCAGGGAAGAGAACTAAGAATTTGGGGAGAAATGAGATATTTAATGGAGAAGGTTTAAGTTGCTAAGCTTGTAAGATCTTTGCTATGCCTACACCTGACTGGACAAGAACAAAAGCAGAATGCAGGAATGATTTTTCCCTTTATAATCATTTAATGTATAATTTAGATTAAGTTCTTATAAGTAAAGAGCAAACATAACTCTCTGAAATAAAATGAGAAGTGAAGACAGATGAAAAAAAGTTGACAAAATGAGTTGATAAAACATCAGATGAAGTTTGTTCCTTTTCTATGAACTCTGGGGAGATACTTTCCCTATAGGAATGCTACAGGTGAGTACAAGTTAAACTGCAGATTTGAACATAGAAAAAAAGTGATTTTCTAGTCAAGAGATTAGTTTATGTTTAAAATCAGCAGGATACCTATCAGTGCTTCTTTAGCATTTTGACCAAGCTTACACTTTATATAAAAACAAATCAATGTTACTCATATAGCTATATAGAAGAGTTATATTAGCAATTTTTAAGCAGAGATATTTGACTGAATGCTAATTGATTATAAATAAAAAGACAAATCAATTTTGTCTTAATTAAAATAAGGCACAATATAAACTTGAGTTGTAACATATGGAATTTGTGGTATTATAGCTCATAAAAAAACTTAACATATTCTATTCCTTTTCTCTAGAGCAAATGTCACATATATTAGTATTTTTAAAAACTGTACACAATTTATGATATGCTTATGTTAGAAATGTTTTAAACATCTAAGTAATAATTTCATGTGTGCAGTACAAATAGTTCCTATTCCATCACTATCATGAAGAAGACAAAGTAAATTAAATCACTAGGTGTTTGTGTTACAAAATTACTACCTATTGGCACACAATAATTAAGACTATTAATGATGTTTTAGCATTTCATAGTTACTTCCAAATAATCATTGTGGGAGTTGATTTTGTACCTGGCAATACTGTAGCAATAGAATATTAACATGACAGTTGCCTATGATAATTAATGTATATGGTGATTAAGTTAAATGTGAAATGGTTATTGCCTGAAAATACAAACTTTATAGTATAAGAAATAGAAACATTAATCAAAATTGCTGAAAGCAGATTCATATTTTATAACAAATTTCAAACAAATGTATTGAGAACAGAGTGACTTTTTTGTTCTGATTATATTACATTCAGTAAAAGGGATCTGCAGAAATGAATAATGGATTTCTTTCAAACATGAAGAAAAGTACTTTTGAATATTTGCTTTAAATTCCATAAAAATAAAGTATTTTTAGATGTTTTGACATATTCCTTGTCATGCTTATATGTATAAGAAAATCTTCTGCTCTTGTTAAACATGTAAAAAGAACATTTGAAAAGCAAAATAAATGGAAATCACTTGTTTAATTTCTAATTATGATCATATATTCAAATAAAATTATTCTTCATTCTATCTCATAAATAACTTTACAAATGATAAACTAAAAGGCAAAGCAGGTCATTTTACATAATACAAAAACAGAATGTATTTGCTAAATGTATCTCATAAAATATTTTCATTTACTTATGTAACTAAAGAAATTAAATGCATTTCAAAAAGATATCCAATTAGCAGCTCTCAACAAAGACTCCCCCAAATTCCCACTAAACGTTAAAGGGCACACACAAAAAATGCTGAGGTGGGGATTCAGATCAATTCTTTTCTACATTCGTTTGCTGTTTTATCGCTTCTGGGACAGATACAAAGAAGAAAAACTTTTAATTCACTTTGCAAATCTAACATTACCTTGATGTGGAAATAAAAAGAACATCAAAAATAAAATTTAAAATTAAAAAATAAAATAAAAGCAGTGTGTGTGAGACTTTTATTTTTCCCACCTGAAAAGGAGATAGTGGCGATTTTTAGAATAGTAAAGCTTAATATTTGCTTTCTGTAGTTCCAATAATGTCATAAAAAGTTATGTGACCCAAGCAATATTAAACTCTGTCCTTTTTCTTACTTTTGCTGCTTCATGTCATTTTAAAAGTATCGTATGCTAATCATTTATAAAATTCAATTCTTCATTGTTTTTACTAAGTCAATCTGCCAATTTTTCCAAACCAATTTGCCTATGTTATTGGTCAAATCTTATTCCATTCCTGTTACTCCATGTTAATTTTAAAGTTGGGTGGCTAGGTATAAGAAATATAGATTCAGATTTTATGTGCATCATAAACACTGTAAAGACTCAGTTAACATACCATACTAAATCTATTAATTTTTCTCTGAGAAATTATTAGAGAGCAAATCCAAATGTCTTGGGGAACAATGAGGTTGAGGAGGAAAATAAGAATTTGGATCAAATTTAATTCCCCAAATTAATAAAAGCAAAAAATATTATTCTTAATATTTTAATGTCAATATTGAGTTAATTTCCTTCTTTGTTCTATGCAGTGCTTCCTTTTCCCCCCAATTTTAATTTTTTTTTCAGTCCTTAGGCCACTATATATAGTTTACTTCCTCATATTAGGAGGAAAAAAGAACAGTTGAGCAGAACCTCATGTTTCTAAATTTCTAAGAATAAAAACACAAGACAATTTACTCAAAGATTGGTAGGGTGAGGAGAAAGAGAAAAGGAATATATGAATTCAATTCATAATGTAACTATAGCATTGTGATGGCATTATGGAATATAGAAAGACAGTAACTGTGGCAGGAGGGTGTCCTGAGCTTACATTCATCTGTGATATTTACTCATTTTTAGACCATGGACAAGTTTTTGAACCTCAGTTTTTTCTTGCAAACAATGCATAATATATACCCTACAGCAAAAATAATTAATAAATGTGTACAGTTGTGTGTAGGTTACTTTTATTTTCAGGGATTTATTATCATATATTGTACACTAACTTTTGTGTAAGAAAAACTGAGAAATATATAGTGTATTTACATATGGATGCACACACAAAAAAATATATACATGCTGACCATACCAAAAGAATCAAAGGAAGGATAAGTCAGAAAACAATGGAGATGAATACCTATGAAGACTGGAAGGAAGAAGGTGGAAGGTGTATAAGAAATAGTAACACTTCTTTGGGTAACTTTTTGTATAGTTTTGACTTTTGGAAGCATAACTATGTCCTACAGATTCAAATATAAAAGTAAATCAACAAGAATAAGAAGGGGACAAAAGAATAAAATTAAACTGAAACAAATGATCCTAATTATTAACCACATTGAAGAAAGATCTAGAGAGAGGGGGGGAAAAAAAGGACGAACAGAAACAAGAAGAGGAGGGAGAGGAAGAAAAGAGAAAGAAGGAGGAAACAAAGAAGGAAGTCTTCTAAGTAACCTATGAACAAAATTAGATGGGAGACCACAAACCAATCCTCAATTTGTTTTAGTAAATGTGTTTTTGTACTCACATGGGTGAAGCAACTCTGAAAACATTTTAGATGTGTTACAGGATAGATCCAATAAGCAAATGTGTTGATATTGTCAGGAGTCAAGTTTTCACTCAAGAAGAAGACATATACACCTATGGAATAGGGCAAAGCAAAAAAGAACTCTGTGGGAATAGAGTGGAATTGGTGATGTAGGCATGAATTCATGATTTCTGAAATATGAGTGTATACATGTGTGCGTGCATTTATGTATGTACCTGTATGCACATATGTACATATGTGTGTTCACATGCATATGTATAAATGTATATACATGCATTTCTTTCTCTGTTACAAAGCCCAGAAGCAGAGACATTCCAGTCTCAATGAGAACATCGTGTGCCCAGCTCTTGGTTTCTAATACCATTCTTTAAAAAGAAACCAGGTTCCACAGAGAAGTGGTTGATTCCAGAGTCAGAGCAGGGTCGAGACAAGATAAACCAGAAATATCTTGTTATGCAAAAAAGTAAAAAAGTGCTCAAAGAAATGACAGGGGCTGGCCCCACGGCATAGTGGTTGAGTTTGGCATGTTCTGCTTTGGCAGGCTGGGTTCGCAGGTTTGGATCCCAAGCACAGACCTATACCACTCATCAGCCGTAACTGTGGCAGCATCCCACATACAAAGTAGAGGATGATGGGCACAGATGTTAGCTCAGGGTTAATCTTACTCAGGCAGAAAAAAAAAAAATAATGAGGAAGATTGGCAACAGATGTTAGCTCAGGGCTAATCTTCCTCAGCAAAAAGAAAAAAAAAGGACCTGTCATAAGAAAGATATAGCTATCCAAAAGTGCCAGATACAGGACACATTGAGCATGAAGATAATCAATTAGAAATACTTGAATAATAAAGAATCCATAAATCCATACCAAATCCATACAATTATGCATAAATACATTAATGCACAAATGGGGCAGAAGGGAAGAGCCTGTCTTACAGTGGAATGCTGAGTACTTCTTGGTAAATGTGGAGGAACTGCTCGGGTCGAAATATCATCCTGTTTGCAGCCATCACAGTAAAGATTGATTCAGAAAAGAGTCCTAATCATCAATGGTTGAAAACCAGAAGAGGGGGAATTCGATAAGAAATGAGATTTTGCACAATCTTAAAGTGTGTTTTCACAGATTGTAAAAAAAAATAGTAAGTATAGAGTGGAATGTCTGACCGGGTGATTAAAGCTAACGTCATCGATGAGCAGGAGACGGACATCATGTCCTTCGTGAAGTGATGTCCTGAGAAGGACACGATATCCCTTATGTAATATGCTGGTTGAGAACATATAACCTTGTTTCGACCATGAGGACACATCAAAGAAAATCAAAATCAAAATGAACGCTATTCTTTTTTTAGGAAAAGAGGGGGTGGGGAGAACTATACTCTTTGAAAACGTCAATGTTAAAAAAAAAAAAAAAGCTGTGGAAATATTCCAGGTTAAAGAGCGCTAGAGATAGATAACAACTTAATGTGATCTGTGACCTAGAGTGGGTACTGAACCGGACGGAGAAAAGTATTAATGTGTTAATTAGCAAAATTAGAATATGATGGTAGACTAAAGTAATATATCAAAGTTAAATATACTGGGGTTGATAACTGTACTTAATCACATAAGAAAATGTTCTTATTTTTAGGAAATGCACACTAAGGCATGTAGTGATAGAGGGCTATGACATATGCAACTTATTCCCAAAGGATAAAGAGAAAAAAGAGAGATACATACTTGGAGAGAAAGACAGGGTGAGTGAGCACAAATAATAAATTAGCAAATGCAGCCAAATGTTAACAATAGAAAAATCTGAGTAAAGGGTATACAGGCGCCCTTTGCATTATTTTCTTCCTGACAATTTCTGTACATTTAAAATCATTTCCAAATAAAGCTTTTGAAAACTATGCCTTGAAAAAGAATATGAGACATAGGTTGATGAGGAAATAAGCCCATCTTAATGACCATAAAGAAGATAAAATTAATCCAGAGTACATACCTCAAGTTATTTATCTCATCCAAGAATTTTAAGAAAAGTTGAAAGCATAATGGGTTTGGACCCCTCCTCCCCCTGTAACCAGTCTATTTCTTACTAATTCTCTATGTCCTCAGTTTGGATACTTTTTCTGAATATTGCTTTATTTTATTTTGAACTGTGTAATATTAAAGCTGAAGGAGATCTAGAACAACTGTTTCACTTTACAGAACAGGAAATTAGGTCTAGAGAAACAAAACTGGTTTTCCTTAGCTCACTTGAGATTTTTCCTAAGAAGTTTGATGTAAAAGATTTGCATTAACTATTGGTTATGGAGGGATTATGAGATGTTCTTAATATCCCAAATCCTCCTTTCTAAATGAAAGTGTTTGACTTGATTATTTCTTAAGTATCTTTAAGAGAAAAAAAAAGTCCAGATTCACTTTCTTTTCTCTCATTCATTCAATAATTCTGCATAAGTAACAACTTTGTGGTTCTAACAATTTTAGACAAAAAAGGAATAGCTCTGCTTTCTTTTAATTACATTTCAAATAAAAACTAAAATAGGGGCTGGCCCGATGGCATAGTGGTTACGTTTGCCTGCTCCGCTTTGATGGCCCAGGGTTCACGGGTTCGGATCCCAGGCATGGACCTACGCGCTGCTCATCAAGCCATGCTGTGGCAGCGTCCTGCATATAAAGGAGAGGAAGATGGGCATAGGCATTAGCCCAGGGCCATCTTCCTCAGCAAAAAAGGAGGATTGACAACATATGTTAGCTCAGGGCTAATCTTCCTCACACACAAAAAAAACCCTAAAATTTACTCTTTTGAATGTTATTTCCTGAAAATCATATTGGATCTCACCCACTTGATATAGTTAGGATGTGTCATGAACTCCATTTGTTAAGTGCATTTCCCACTGCACAATTTTATCATTAGAAAGTTATGTATGATATTTAAAACTGCAATTTAGCCTAAGAATTTGCTAAAATATAGGATAATAGAAACAAACGGAATTTCAGCCTAACAGAATATTGTGAAAGCCAATATCTTAATTCTTTATTCAAATATATGGGCTTTTTATCGATGATATACAGGATTTCATTTTATGCATTCAGTACATAATAATGTTGTTTATTTATTTTGAAAGATGGTGAACTCTAGATCAACTTAATAGAAAATTTGAATTATATTTGTCTGAATTTTTCATATGTTCCTGAGATAATTCTTTTGTAGAAGTGATCACTAAATTGGCCTTGAAAGAATTAATGGAGTTTAATTTTCCTTAGCAGTTTATTCTGGTTATGAAAGTCTGATTAAGTGTTTAAGAATAAAATAAATCAAGTAGATAGTCTAGTCTTGTATAATTCCTGTGAATTACCCACCTGTGGACTGTCAGCTCTATAATAAATAGTTCTTCCCAAATTTTAAAACATAAAATTATTACCATCCAGGAAATGCCAATGCAATAAAAATAAAATTTTAATTATTTTAATGTTTTAAATGTTCCTTCAATTAAAACCTGAGAATTAATAGTTTGCAAAATCATGGGCATTGAAAAAAATGTAATATATAATGGTAGAAATTAAAGCAATAATTTACAGTATGTGCTGGTTACTGAGATTTTACCCAAAAAGCTTATGAAGGCATTTTGACTTTACACAAAAAAACTTGTGAAAATACTTTGATCTTTGCTGTGGAATGAATGTTTGTTCCCTACTCCAGTTCATACGTTGAAGCCCTATGTCCCAGTTTGATGGTGTTTGGAGAACCGATCTTTCGGAGGTAATTAGAGTTAGATTAGGTCACGAGAATGGGGCCCTCAGGATGAGATTAGTGTCCTTGAAAAGAAAAAGAGAGGGGCCAGCCTGCTGGCATAGTGGTTAAGTTCGTGTGCTCCACTTCGGAGGCCTGGGGTTCGCAGGTTCAGATCCCAGGTGCAGACCTACACACCACTCATCAAGCCATGCTGTGGTGGTGTCCCACATACAAAGTAGAGGAAGATGGGCACGGATGTTAGCTCGGGGACCATCTTCCTCAGGCAAAAAGGGGAGAATTGGCAATGGATATTAGCTCAGAGCCAATCTTCCTCACCAAAAAAAAAAAAAAGAAGAAGAAGAAGAGAGAAAGAAACAAAAAGAGAGACAGATTTCTCTCTCTCCGCACAAACACACTGAGAAAAGGCCACATGAGGATGTGAGGACATAGGGAGAAGTTGCTGTCTGCAAGCCAGGATCCAAATCAGCTGGCACCTTGATCTTGGACTTCCCAGCCTCCAGAACTGTGAGAAAAAACTCTTGTTGTTTAAGCCACCCAGTTTGTGTTGTTTTGTTAATGCAGCCCAAGCCAACTAAGACAATCTTACACAAAAAGCTTGTGAAAATATTTTGCCTTAAGTTACAAAAAAAAATTCATGTAATACTTTGGTCTTCTTTATCCAATTTGACGAACAAAAAATTCTTGAAGAGCTATTTTAGTGAAAAACCAGTTCCATCTATATATCTCTATCTATATCTATGTAGTATTTCTGATAACCTTATCTATGATCATTAATTTTTCATTTATTTACAGTAATATTTAAACAAGCTTGACTGATAAAAAGTAGGAAGTCATACGAACATCTGGGAAAATAGTTTTATAGGATGGAGGCACAACAAGTGCTAGGTCTTGATGAGTTTCTACCACCTGTATTTGCAGAGACTTTCATCATTTTTTATCTTCTTTTAGGGTTTATTGTTTTGAGGAATGCAAATAACATTTCTTAAGCAATGTTAAGCTTTAATTCAATTACCTTACCTAGTCCTTCTATCTACATAAAGTAATTAAATTCTTATTCCCTTTAACGACGAAGACGCCTCAGTTACTGTGCCAGGATCACAGAGAAAACTAGCAGGGGCAGCTCTGCCCTGCCCCAAGGCTCACCACACAGTCTCCTTTCTCTGCTGCAGATAACCCTCCGCACGCTACGTACTGAGCAATTGTATATACAACTTTCACTTTTTAAGCAAACAAATGTGTTAGTCGCGTTGCGAGAATTTTAGTGAACACCTTGACACAGCTTGAGAAATCCTAGGGCATTGAAAAAATATAAATGAGTCACAAAATATCTTCCTAACAAGCATAGTCTTATCAAGTATATGCATTGTATGGTGGGCATTAAGCTAAAAGCGTTCAACAAATTGTTTTAATTAAGGTGGCTATAAACATAATATTGTTCTTTTATACCTGAAATTGTTTTCAAGATAAAATAACTTCAGTGTTTTATTGGTCTTTTTGGGTTTTGTGTGTGTGTGTGAGAGAGGAAGACCAGCACTGAGATAACATGTTGCCAGTCCTCCTCTTTTTGCTGAGGAAGATTGGCCCTGGGCTAACATCCACGCCCACCTTCCTCTACTTTATGTGGGACGCCACCACAGCATGGCTTGATAAGCGGTGCATCGGTCTGCACCTGGGATCCAAACCTGCGAACCCCGGGCCGGCAGAGCAAGCAAACTTAACTGCTACACCAACAGTCTGGCCCCAACTTTGGTGTTTTGACGAAAAGCACCACGATTGACCAATTGGAGAAATCTTCCTTCATTTAATTGCGTTTATGTAATAAAGAGGCAGAAGCATTTCTGTCACACATTCTGAGTAAGCTTCTCTGATAAATGCTTGAAGTACTTTGAAAAAAATTACAATAAAAATGTAAATTATTTATTATGTTATTATCATTATTAGTGCCATTAATAACACTATTTGTTGTAAAACATGTAGTAATTTTATAACCATTCCAAGATGTATTAGATAAGTTACAGGGAATTCCTGCTACTTATGATGGTCTATAAGTTATAACTCACGTAGAACTTACCTATATTTGTATTCAAATGCATAGCATATATATTGATAATCCTAGCTAAGAAAACCTTAGCTGTTCTTGACTTCAGTAAATAGTCATTGAAAATACTTTATGAAATGGATATCTTTTAAAAACTATAAAAACAACTAGATCTTACTTTTCAAGATAAAACCAAGACAAATGTGTGTAGCAATAATTTTTCTCAATAGTTTTTTTAGAGATACATAGTTTAACCCCATAATATATAATCATGTAATGCAAGCTCAAGAACAACCTATGTTATAGTTGCTAGATATGGTTATCTCAATGTTTCATGACTTACATCCAACAACACTTTACAGGTTTCAAAGAAAGTTCACATACATGATCTGCTTTGATCTTCACAATAATCCTTTGAAATAGACAAGGTAGACATGCAAGCTCAAGCTTATGAACTATCAACAGTCTTTCCATGCTTTCCTTTTACCATTCAAGAACGTAAGAAATACAGATACAAATATAGATACAAAAAATGACTATAAGACTCATGAACTCTTGTAACATTCCAGATTTAGCTTTTACATCAACCATTATAATTTAAGTCATTAATAAACATCCTTATATTTTCAGGGTCAGAATGGACATGGGCTTCAGGATAGATCCTGCCCAACTCCTCAGATTTGAAAAAGAAGGTAAAGTAGTTTATTTATTTACACTTCTTTATACAATCATATACTTTATTTCATCCTCTTTATGAAAAAGCAGCAATTGTTATTTCTGGGCCTCAATACATGTAGCACTTTCCCCGGAGAAGCTCACCCTTGTTTACCTATCCAAATCCTTCATTTTCTACTCGATACTCTCAAAGGTCTCTAAGTGAGTCACTGGGCTTTTACCATATTTTAAAGCAGCTCATGTTCCACTGACTGTGCCATTAATCTCATCTAGATATTTAATACGTGAAAATGATCTGAAAGTTCTTATCTGCTAAATATTGATTAGAGGAAAACATCAGTCATTCATGACAAGTAAATCTATTTTAAAATGCAAGTCATTTCCTTTAATTGTCTATGTTTGCATAGATTATTAAGACACATCATTTTTGTCATTTATTTTGCCTTCTTAATTTTCCAGAAATGTGAAAGTATGAAGACAAAAGGTATTCTTATGCTATGAACATAAGCCTTAGAGAATATTTGTTATCGATGTCAAGTAAGAAACCACCTGAAAGCTTAGTGGTTTAAAAAAAGTTTCTTCTAATGTATCTGTGGGTCAGCTGGGGCTTGGCTAGTATAGGCTGGACTCCAGTGAGTCTGCTTCAGGCCGTGAAGGCTGGTGTGGCAGTACCATTCCTTCCAGGTTAGAGGGGCAGCTGAAACTGCTGTGATTCACATGTCTTTTTTCCTCTTTGGGTGAGCAAGGGCCTTACTCAGGCCATGTTTTTATTTTACGGCAAGCCAAAACACCTAAGAATTAAGGCCTGCTCTCATTTCACCCACATGTCATCTCCAAAGCAGGCCACATGACCAAGCCCTAGGTCAAGAGGGTGGTGAAGAAACATTCATTATGAGGTCATAGCAAAGATGTGAATGCGGGCAACAGCCAACATGTAGAAACAACCTAAGTGTCCATCAATGGACAAAAAGAAGATGTGGTGTATATAGACAATAGAATATTATTCAGCCATGAGAAAGAAAGACATCCTGCCATTTGCAACAACATGAATGGACCTTGAGGGTATTATGCCTAAGTGAGTAAGTCAGACGGAGAAAGGCAGATACTATATGATATGACTTATATGTGGAATCTGTAAAAAACAAAATTCTAGAAACAGAGACTAGAATGGTGGTTACCAGGGGCTGGGAGGTGGAGGAAATTGGGAGAAGTTTGTCAAAGGGTACAAACTTCCAGTTATAGGATGAATGAAGTAAATTCTCAGGACCTGATGTACAGCATGGTGATTGCAGTTATTAATACTATACTATATACTTGAAAGTTGCTAAGAGAGTAGATCTTAAATGTTCTCACCACAAAAACGAAATGGTAGTTATGTGATGTGATGCAGGTATTACGAATGCTACGGTGGTAATCGTTTTACAATATATAAATATCTCACATCAGTCCTTTGTACACCTTAAACTTACACAATGTTATTCGTCAATTATATGTCAATAAAACTGGAAAAAATTTAAAATAAAGGCAGTAAAATTTTCACACACACAAAGATGTGGATGCAGGGACAGGCAAACAACCAGTGCCAGTCATTTAATCTAGAACAAAAATGTTTGATCATGCTTATGTGTTTATTCCTAATAAGAAGTTAAAACATAAGTAATAAAGTTGAATTTATCATAATATGTAGTGTGCAACAGATATAATTAGACTTTATGCACCTATTATTCTACAAAATATCTACATTGTAAAATAGATTAAAATTCACTATAATCATATTTTGTTTATTCTTCTTCAACAAATAAATAATAAATAAGAACTACATGCCACAAACTCTTACTGGTTTTTGGAGTGGTAACATTTCTCTAAAGCTTATTATATACTAAGAACTCTGCTAAAAACTTTCTTAGGAATTAATTTAATCTTCACAAAAATACCATGAGGTATGTATGGTTATCCAGAATTTATGGAGAAGAAAACTGAGATAGAAAGTTTAAGTAATGTGTCCAGAATAGAAGATGCACTCTATACTCTTGGAAAATACGTTCTTGTAAATACTAATCTGTTTACAAGTAAGTATTGTCTCATTTTTCAAGTACTTCTGAACAAATGTCAATATAAAAATAGACTTAAAATAACAATGTGTTCAGAAACCTCAAGAAAAATGTTTTGAGAAAAGCAAAAAAATATTTTACAATATTCAGTCTAAGGAAACTACTATTAAAAATTCTAGAACAGTTTCATTCCCCGAACAAAAATCAATCTGGTCTTCCTTTTAAAATTGACCTAATATCTTTTTCTTATGTTTAGGCATCTATTAAAAGGTAATAGAAATAGCATAAAACTGTTATAACACTTAGTTAATATGTGTAAAGTATCTTGTCTAATTCCCATTTCATAAGTTCATAGCAATATTAATGCATACCATTGCCAAAAAATATATTGATTTAATGTCAATTTTCAACATAAAGATGCATTTTATATTCTATATACACATAAATTTGCTAGTGAATTCAATAATGTAATTCTACAATTTATCATAGGAAAAAAAATACACATAACACACAAAGCGCTCTACTGCATTTTGATACCCTCAGGGAACACAGCAACATCCCATTATAACATTCAGCCTTTTTACAGAAGTAGAGGAAGAAAAGGAGAATATTACTTTCAAATATTCCATGCATTCATTCATACAGGAGCACTTTAATTCAAATCGTAACGGAACCACTGGTGTGGGTGGGCTAATGGACATGTTTAAACTGTTATCAAATTAGCTTGAACAATTTCCTGCGACAAGCATTTGTAACACTCAACAGTATGTGGAATTAATTTCAGTTTGACATTCTATTTTGAATTCAGAAGTTCCCATGTCCTCAAATCTGTGACAAAAATCTAGACTCTCTTAGAGTATGCTCCAAAGTTGCATGAAAAAACATTCTGCTTCAAATTTATCCCTGTCATGACAGTCCTGCTCTGAGGGTCTGCGTACTCTCAGACAGAGTGGTTGGTGAGTTCATTGAGTGGACTTGTGCCTTCTATTCATATAATAACCTGTCAATTCCCAGGTTTTCTACAGTGACTCTGAGTTGGAGGTACCAGGGGAATGCTGATTTTTCCAGAACCCTGAAATCTTTGGGATCTCTCAAGAACAGGAGAGAGAACTGAAACAAGAGAATCTCCAGACCAGAAGGTAATGCGTTACATCCCCAAGGATCCATCCGGAGGCCTCTAATGACTGAATCCTGAAAACTTCTCAATAGAAATGAGCAAATCCAAGCCACAACCCCATCTTTACACCATTAATTCTCAAGACATACACCCCCAAAGGAAAATTCTAGATCATGTTTCCTGAGCTGCTCAATCAATAAGTGAGAAACAGAAATAATCATTTCCGATAATTGTCATTAATTATTAGAAAGCAGTCTAAAATGCCCATCTCCTTGACTTCCTTTACTATATCATGGATCGTTTCCATTTGGAGTAGAATCTCAGTTAAAAATATTTTTCCTTACAATATTATTTTTTTCATTATTGGGACAGCAAATACTTGTTTTCAAAATGTAATGAATTCAAATGAATTTTTTAAAAATCAATGTTATGCAAAAACACTAAAGAACTGACCTCTTGATTCTTGAACATCGTTCAGCCTGAAAAGTCTATGGTTTGTCTTGAATACATGCAACAGTTTTTAATGTTTCAAAGTCTATTTCTATTATATAACTCTTTATATTACTTTTGACCACAGCATTTTAAGTAAGTTTTGCTTTGGCAGGAAGAAAACAAACAAAGCTACAGCCAATTTATTTCGCCAAGGATTAAAATATGAATAAAGGTGGTGTGGTGACGACATAGAGGAGAAGATATGCTAATAATTGAAGCTTCTTCTCCCTGGCAGCCAGGTTCCCTATGTGCACAGCAGCTGCTGATCTCCATGGAGAGAACTTGCCAAAGTTGATAAAACAACATAACTTCCGTTACACACTGTCATCAGGGCTTAGAACATTATATCAGAAGAAATGACATTCACAATGTATGTGACTTTCATTTAAGGATTGACAAGCATCGGGCTTTCCTGTATCCAAAACCAATGTACTATCAACAAGGCCACATTCTCATCCAGAGAGAGAAGGCAAAGTCAGTCCCCAGGTGTCACGAGACAATATCTCTGTCTCCATCTTTCCAGTAACCCAGGAAGACATTTTCTTTCAGCCCATGACCTGATGCTGGTTTAATCTTCTTTCACATGGATGGAACTGACAGTGAGCTTTGTGTAGACACCGGAAAAACAAATTCATTTTACCGTCCATACCAAGAAGCTACCTTTAAGGAAGACCAAGTAGATGTTATTATCATTTAAAGAGTGGGAAACTGAATTCCGGAGAAATAAAGTGATATTCTTGGGGTCATGGAGCTAGTTATAGGTACAGCCAAAAAGTCTCTGATGCTACCCAGGTGGCTTTTCACAACTCCAAGCTATTATGTTTTTTAAGAAATTATAGCTACCTAAAAATTTCGGAGAATCATGACGTTGAAAAAAGCCTGTTTAGGAATAAAAGTATAGTTCATAAAAATATACATTAGAAAATAAACTACTTGCTGGTACGTATTGTTTACCTAGTGTTTTTCTATAAGGCGAAGAGAAAGACTTATTTCAGATGCTCTCTTAGCTATAATTATAAAATCAAATTTCTAAATCCTGATTCATCAATTTTTAGTAAATGTGGGAAATCTACAAGGAAAACCTATATTAAAGGGATTAGAATCTAGGTATTGATTGAAATAAAGTGTTAATTTATGAAATATTGTAGTCTTCATAGTAGCAGTTGCCTAGAACTAGTATATGATTCTTACCTGCAAAATAGTAGACACAAAATAGGAAAATAAAAACAAAATTTAAAAATGACCATGATCAATACGGGAGAGAGCCTTGTGATAGGAGTGGAGGCAAGTGGGATGATTTACAATTAAACATAAGACTCCCGCATAATGTACTGAATTCTACACAATTATAAAGCTTCCTTTCTTAGAAGAAACTCAACTTGAAAATAGTTCTGTCCTGCTAAAAAGCAAAGTGAGCCGGAACTCTCCTACTAACAGAACCCAAGACAGAGTAAACAAGGCTTGAACAGAGCAAGATGGCCGAGATTAGCAGCGCTTCTGAGAAAAAAGCAACGGGTAGTTTTCTCTTCTTCACTGTTAAATTTTTACCTCCTAAATTCCTCTGGGACATTGCTCTACCAGTTATCCCTTCGCTCCAGAGTATCTTGAACTTTTCTCTTTTCCCATTAGCTCATTAGCTCTTTTATCTCATAATAAATATTTTCGAATATTCTTCCTATCTTATATGGGGGGAAGTTGGAGGTAGAAAGGGCGGGGAGGTGAAAGGAAGAAGAATGAAAAAAGTGTGGCCAAAAAAAAAACCTTTACTCAATCTCCTGTTCCATCTGAACTATTAAATATCTTCTCTCTTTCTCATCAGGGCAAAGTCTCTGGAAATGATTATCTCTTCTCACTGAGTCCTCCATCGCCTCAACTCACTATTGAACCTTGGTTTTCCCACTTATCCATCCAGTGAATTGTTCTGGCTCATGTCACCAATGGCCTAGGTATGAAATCCGTAGCATACAAACAAATCCTCACACTCTTTGCCCTCTCTAAAGTATGTTGACACTTTGCTGGACAGCGTTTACTTGTTATCTGGATTTATTCCATTCTATGTTACTTCTTGGATTTTGGATGTTATTTGCAGCCTGCCAGTGAGATATACTTGCATGAGTTGAGAAAGCAAAAGTAAGAAGAGTTTCTGCCTCTGGCAGTGGAAGCAGCAGAGGCATGGGTTTTGGCAAACATAGGTACTGGCTGGGACAGGCCAGACTCTACCTTCGCATGCCAGCCAGCAGCTTCAGGACTGTGCAGCAGCTGTGACTACAGCAGAAGTTTTCTGCAGCTTTCTGAATCTCATCTGTCAGCAGCAACTTCCTGGTATCTTGCATGCAGACTGCGGTGGCATGACTTGAAGACCTACTGGCAGCGCTATCCAACTTCCGTTCCTCCAGCCCCTCCAGCAATTTAGTAAGCACTTCATTCCCTCTGTTATAGTCCTTATGGATGGAGACAGAGAGTGGTTTCTCCATTCCAGCTCGAAATTAAATTACGCAGTATTTTCTTACTAACAGTGCTTCTAGGAAAAATACCTATAATGATGAGAATTTGAGATTAGTTTTTATCTATTATTATCTTTATAAGCCTGATATAATAAAATATGAGACACAAATTTTGATTCTGCAGAGTATATTATATGTATGTAGATTATATGCAGATTATAATATGAATTGAATTCTCATCATCATCAGATCCCTTACATAAAAATTGAGGCACTGGGCTGGCCCCGTAGCATAGTGCTTAAGTTCACACGGTCCACTTCAGCAGCCGGGGTCCACAGGTTCAGGTCCACTTGTGGACTTACACCACTTGTCAGCCATGATGTGTCAGCGACTCACATGCAAAGTAGAGGAAGACCGGCCACAGATGTAAGTTCAGGGCGAATCTTCCTCAGGAAAAAAAAAAAAAATTAAGGCACTGATAGGCAAAGGAACGTGATAATAGGGACATGATCTTTCGTGGATTCTAGGCACCTTGAACTCACAAATCCCATTATTCCTTTTCGGCAAACAGAAGCAGCCCTCATGTTCAATTTGAGGAAGTTAGTCCTCCCTTCTCTGAAGACCCTTTATGATCTCATGCTGATCATGATTGACCTTAGTCTTAAATAGATTGAGAGCTTACTATAGATCTAATGTATACATCTACAATATAGTAATGTATACATTACTTGTTTAGCATATTCTTTTCCTGATTACAGTAGTGTAATGTTTAAATATAAAAATAAGTATAACTTTATGCAAAGTGATATACTACACATTAAATGTTTTTCCAGAAGTATCTTTTAATTTAATCTTTTGGGCAACATTTTGTTATAGTTTTCTCATGATTCAACAATAAAGAATATATTTGTAAGTATCTCCCCAGTCCTGGCTAAATCTTCAGAGCATGCAGAGTTTATGATTATTAACATGTCTTCAGACTTTTATTCTTATCTTTCATTCACATTACAGCTCTTATGTACAAATAAAATGCTTGATCTAAATTCAGTAGCCAATATGCTGAAAAGATAAGCTTTAATTTAAATACATACACACATATATATATATATATTCTTGTTTTGAAGTAAGTGTTCATTTTCACCCTCGTTATTTTGGAGAAATATAAAAAACTCTTTTTGCTGTTTGCTTTCCTCTCTCCTTCAACTAGATTGGCCAGATTTATTTCTTGTTCTTTTCACATGAAATAACCACTCTAGTCAGCATGTTCAAATGTTTTTAAAGTCTCATCGATTTAACTTCTATTGCTTTAAACATCTGACAACTGTACATGCAGTTGTATGGAAACTAAAAGAAACTGTAACAGAAATCAGTAGTAAGTAGTTAAATGAGAGTTTTACTCTGTAAAAAAAGGAGACACTATCATTTTGATGGTTGTTTTGAAAATTTGGCAAATACTCACAAGCAACTAGTAGAAGCGAAAAAGCCAACAGCTTCTAAAAAATGTACACTATCTCTCATGTTAAATACAGCCAAAATATTTTAACAGTAAGTTGTTGTTCATGGGAGATCTTGATCCCATATAGTAACAGTGAACCACCATTACCTGAAATTAATTAAGAGATTATAGACTTGTTCAAAGGTTGTACAGCATTGTGGTTCCAAATATATGATGTAGAC
Organism: Tapirus indicus; assembly: GCA_031878705.1. NCBI lineage: Eukaryota > Metazoa > Chordata > Mammalia > Perissodactyla > Tapiridae > Tapirus > Tapirus indicus. Next base: position 21,967,614 of record CM062939.1, on the reverse strand, counting down.
TTTAGTGCTTACTCTAACCCAAAGGACTATGGGCAAATTGCATAATCTTTCTGTCCATAATTTTCCAAAAATTTCTATAAAACTAGTACCTACTTCATAGAGTTTCTATGAGCATGTCTCCATATTCTACAGTGCTTTCTTTTCCACCACAGTGTAAGAGGACCTTTGTAGGCATAAACAGGGAAAAATTAAGCAAATGTTAACCAAGTATGCATTCATGTTTATACTTGTCCATATTTGTTTATTTATCCCAAAATTGTTATGGAATATATTCTATATTTATGTACCTTCAAGTCACTATAGACTCCATATCTATATCTTCATGTAGCCTACATCCTAAACAGCAAGCAGGGAAAAAAATTTATAAAATAATAAATTAAAAATATGATTAATGACCTGAATCTTGCTGAGTTAGAGTAAGAAGGGCAAGGGGGATGAGCAATAATATTTCTTTGAGATAGTATCATTTAAATGGAGATCTGAAAGATGACTGGAGACTAGCTTCCATGAAAGTATACAGCAGGAAGAGTATGTGCAAAGGCCCTGAAGCAAGGAAAACTTCAAAGGTGACTAGAGGTGGGGAAAGGATCATCAGTCGACATTGGAGAGTTGAGGAAGTGTAAGATCATTGAGGACCTTGTAAACTACGATATTTCATTTTTATCCTTAATTAAATGGAGATTCTGTGAAGATGTTTAAGCAGTAGAGACATACTTAAGGGGAACTTATTTAAGAATGTCATTCTGGCTGCTTTGGAAAAGGGTAAACATTGCAATTCTGAGGTTTGTTAGAAGTCTCTCACTATGGCAAATGTCAGTAGTGACTGTCAAGGCAGAGAGAATACATCACTTAGAATCAACACTATTTAGTTTTGAATGAGGCAAAGTAAAAATATAAATAACTTTTCACTTCTGGCAAATGGTAGGTACTGATGTAGTAATGAGATGTGGAGGACTAGGTTAGGTGATAGAGATAGGTTTGACAGAGGAAACCAAGAGTTTACCTTTTGGAAATGCTATTTTTTGAGACATCTAAGAGATATTCAAGTAGAATATTATAGAATGTACTTTAGAAGAGAAGTCATAACAAAAAATATGAATTTGTCAATCACCTATTTGTAGGTGGTATGTAAAGATGTAAAATGATAATCACTTCAGAAGAAAAATTTTAAAACTAGGGCCATGTTTGAGCCCTCATTCAGGCCAACACATAGAGGAGGAGGCAGCCAAGAATTTTGGAAGTGTTGGTCAGAGAGATGGAAAGAAATACAGGTGAATGTAATGCCAGAAAAGGAAATCTGTAAGATAGTAAAAGTAGTCCATCGTGTAGGGTGAGGAGGGAAATGCCCTGGGTTTATTAATTGCCATAAGATGATGATTTTACAGCAAGAACCGAACTGCAGTGGTGGAGTGGTGAATGGGAAGGCACAAAGGGAAGCAGAATCGTGAAGTGGTAGCCGAAGGGGTATATGGTTTTAAGGGAGGTTTTTAAATGTTTTGGTTTTGCTTTTTATTTTGTTTTGTTTAGTGAAGGCGATCAAGAATTATTCCATGCTCTTGTGAATTTTCCAGTAGACCATCTTTCCTCAACTCATCAACTGATACCTTATTCCTGAGTCAGAGTTGAAATGCCTGATTCTCCACCATAAGGCTCTTAAATTCCTTATTTTAAAAAATCTCCAGTTATAACAGGAAATCATATGCCATAAACAATTTTCATAGAATTAATTCATTCTTTTGAAAAATGTTTCAGACCTATGATGCTACAGTGCTGCAACTGGCGCAGCGAGGGATAGGGCATATCAAATTGCTGTCATTCTCAGAAGCTCAGAGTTTCCTCGGAGATAAAAACAAGTAAATCACAAATTGCAGTATGATCTAAGCACCGACAGCAGCATATTAAAATTTTTAAGTGCATATAATTTTCCTTGGAGTTTCACCAATTGTTTGACAGTGTAGGCAATACAACCATGGAGGCATATTCTTGATGGAATAAAAGGACAGAGCTATCGAGACAGCAGAGAAGGAGATTCTCCCCAGAAGTAATGGCAGATGTGGAGGTATGTTTAGATGAAAGAGCAGAGTGTACTTATAAAGCACAGATTGAGTGGAATGCCTGGAAACTAAGGTAGAAAAATGGAGATTGGAAAGATAACCTGAGGCCAAATATGAAAAAAACCTAACACAGCTAAAGATGAAGTGGACTGACAGATGAGTTATACAGAAGTCTGTTTGAAGAGGGAATAAAGGTATGAGGAGGAAAGATTAGTATTTTATTTCTTCCCAAAATCTAAAATTTTTAAGCAGAGGAATGGAATGATCATATATTTAGTTTAGAAAGGTTATTTTGACAGCAGAGTTGAGAATATATTATGAGATGGAAAGACCGAAAGCAACATGTTAGGAGTTCATTTCTTCAGTTCATAAAACAGATAATGAAGGCTCAAATTAAACTATTGGCAGTAGGAAGGAAGAAGAAGGTGAAATTTAAGAGATATTTATGAACTAGAGTTAACAGACCTCTATGACAAATGGATAAGATGGTGAGGGTGAGAGAGAAGTTGAGAATTCAATAAAATTTAAGAAACATTCACCTATAAGACTTATGCTAGAGGTTTTCACATCTGTTGTCTCATACACGTTTCACCATGCCTCTGTAATGTGGATCTTATTATCCTCACTTTATAGGTGAGCAAATTGAGGTCTGGAAAAGGAAAGCTCAAGATTTTATGCTTAACAATCACCAGAATCACTACTTGAACTCCAATTGTTTTATTCAAGTCTACCTAGCTTGGTTCCTCATTTCTAGTTTGAACTTTCTGACTTTCTCATGGGCTATAATGGTGGATGGCTGAATAACACTGAAAAAGTAGTTTCAACACATTTTTAAGCAATAAAAATATGTTTTTAGACTCCAAAGATGATGAATTGCTCTGCTAATAACTTGCATTTGTATAGTGGGTTACAGTTGTCAAAACACTAACGTGTAGTTTATTTTACTAGAGCCCCAGCACAGCCTTGGGAATAAGAGAGTCAGATTCCACATAAGGACACTTGGGTTACTTCCCAGCTCTTCACTCTCCACCACAACGTCCCTATCTCAGTCCAGCACCATTGGATACTTGGAGGACAAAAAGCTTCACGATTTTCGTGAAATTTTCAACCCGGGAGGTGGAAAGAGACTTACAAGTTATCAAGTTCAATTCTCTTATTTACAGAAGATGAACATTTCACCTGCCAAGGTAAGCAACTCACCTAGATTCACAAACTGAACTCAGATTCTCGAATCTTCTATATCTCTTTTTACAGCGTGCTCTCTCTTTCATTAAAATCATTCCTTGCGTTGCTTTTAATAGCACTGTTAATAAACTCTAGAGTCTTTCTCCCGTTGAAGGATTGCCCCTCTTCAAAGGGGGCAAGACTATTTTAGTAAAAGAAATTAAATGTTTTCATTTTGAGAATAAAATTCTTTTTCCTAAAAAACATAGCATTATTGTTTTGTCCCATAAAAAATACGGGTCCTATAGTAATCTACTAAGGAATTGAAATATGCCAATAACTAATAAGTGACTGTCATCCAAACCCAAGAAAATTTCACTTAGTCTCTATGCCCACCTTGGTTGCTGGGGGTAATTGTACTTATTCTGATCTTTCTCTGGTTACATATTTGATTTATCTTTTTGCAATTAGTTCAGTTTAAGTTTATTGTTTGAGATGGTTTGCACACACATTTAATTAAATTACAACTTTGGAAGCTTTCTCGTTTTAAACCAGATCTATCCTAACAAGGATCTATCATTAACAAGATAAACTAACAAGGATCAACATATATAGCATCTAAGATAACAATTTCATTTCTCCTGAACAAAATTTTACTAAAGAATTTATATCTATTTGAACTGATTGCTTATTTAAATATGTGGGTTTGATTTTCAGCTGAAGTTATATTTACAGTAAAATGACTTTCTAGGCTATAGTTTCAATAAGTATATTTCCACTTGCAATTAGATATTAGTAAAGTTTGCATCAGTTTTTATTCAGCACTGTTGATATCTTCAAGGAAATATCATGCCGTTTTTATATCAGTGGATTATAGAAAACCCAGTATTTTAGAAGTAATCCTTTGCTTACCCACCACTGATTCAGCAACGGTCTCACTAAAGCAGTTCCACTGGTTGGTGTGAGAACACTAACGCCATTGCACTAATAAGGACCTAAAATATTAATTTAAATTTTGAAAAAAAGGACTTCCTCAATGAACTACCAAATTAAACTGACTCGTTACAGACTGGATACTTTCATGCAAGGATCAAAGTGGCAGTAACCAGGAGCTAGGAGAGTAAGGAAATAGTATTCGGCAAAACCAGAACAATAATTGGTGTAAAAAACCAAAGGGCAATAGAGTGAAAAGGTCTAAAGCAGCCCAAGGTTTGTTTTCCATCTCATTTTAGATTTCAACAGGACTCAGTGTGTGTATGAATTTCTTTCACAGATAGCCTCCTTTGAGTGAAACTGACTTTTTTGAGTAGTTGTCAAATGTGACATTTTCCACCATTTTGCAAAAGTAGAAATTGCTCACTAGGGATGGACGAGTCTTTGGTAAGTTAAAGCTCAGAAATTGGTGTGTTGAAAATGAAGCCTTCGATGCATGTCTTGTGAGAATGAGTTTGAGGATGTCTGAGAACTTTTCCTCTCATGAAATAGGAAGATAAAAAAGTTTCTAATCATCATTTCCCCTATCTTAGGTGACACACATATTTAAGCAGCTTTTCTCATTTATTTCTAGGAAGTAGGTCATCTAAATTACACAGATACGCTATCTTCCTGCAGCAGTAAACAGGGTATTCTAATCATCTCTGATTGCCTATGTTTGCTGGAAAGAGATTATTTCTTTTCATTTACAACACATCATTTCTGGTGTCTGTGTTTTACTACTCAACACACTGTTTAAAATAGTGATTTTTATTTATGAACTAGCATTTCAGATTAACAATACCATAAAACATATAATCAAACTCTTCTGTCAATTACTGAAGAGGTGAAAATTGTGACTAAACTTAGATAACAATGTCATTACAATAATATATAATAATGGTTAAAATTTAATACTTAAGGATGATCATTGCTACAATATTCATAACAGAGAGGGAAGACAAAGCAAAGTGAGAGAGTTAAGTATTAAATGCTAAAGAGTTAAGTATTATATATAATAGAATATTATGCAGTCATTAAAGACAATGATTAAATGTAATTGGAAGCAAAATAATTAGTTGTAAAATTCATATACTCTGTGATTTCAAATAATTCAAGAAACAAAATGTACAGGAAATATTTGGAAGAAAGCATGCCATGAATTTAATATCATTCACCACTGAGGGGTGGGATTATGAGTGATTTGGTGTTTCTTTATACATTATGGAACATTTCAAATTATTGTGAGTGTGTCATTCCTTGAAAACCAATCAAAAGACAAAAGAAGTTTAAAAATAATGAAAAAGAACGATTAAAATATCCAATAAACCTAGATCAGTGCCTTGATTTCCTTACCATTTTCTGATTCAGACTCAGAGCTTCCAGTAACATCTGTAGGGTGATGAATCTCAACTTGAATCTCCGAACTCCAGACAACCAATCTGGCTTCTCAACTTGAATATCTAATAGGCACCTGATATGCAACAAACACAAACCTGAGCTCCTGATATCCCCTCCATAAAGCTCTTGAACTCCTCCCTTTCTTGGTTAATGGCGACTCTACTCTTCCAGGTGCTCTAGCCAAAATACTGCAATCACTTGTTTCTACACTTTTCTCATATTCCATATCCAGCCCATCAGCAAGTGTTCCTGGTTCTGTTTTCAATATATAATGAGAATGTGAAAACTCCACACCATTCTCGAACCACCACGGATTACCGTCTAGCCTCCCGTTGCTGTTGTCCTTGCTCCCTTTAGTCTAATCTGAACAGAGTAGCCAGAGCGATGACATAAACTGTAACTCAGGTCCTATCAATTATGCTTAGCACCCTGCAATGTCTAACCATCCCCTTGAGAGTGTAGCCCAACTTCTGCTATAAACCCATAAGACCTTACATAAATCAAGCCTGCTAGATATCCTTGACTTCGTTTCCCACAATTCTCTGTCTCATTCACTCCACATAAGACACGTTGGCCCTCTTGTTATTCCAGTAACAGGCTAGGCATGCTCCCTCAGGACCTTCACTGACTTGTCCCTCTGCCTGGAATTTTCTACCCCCAGTGTGATGGTCAGTATTATACATCAACTTGGTGAGGCTACAGTTCCCAGTTAGCCAATCAAACATGAATCTAGGAGGTGCTGTGAATGTATTTTGTAGAGGTGATTGAAGTCCATAGTCAGCTGACTTTAGTAAGGGAGATTATTCTAGATAATCTGAGGGGCCTCATTCAACCACTTAAAAGGCCTTAAGAGCACAGTTGAGACAATGCAGAGGAAGAAGAAATTCTGCCTGTGGATAGTAGCTTCAGCTCGTGCACAAAAGTTCCAGACTGCCCTTCTTGATGGCCTCCCATACTGATTTCAGATTTTCCTACCCAGACTCACAATCACATAAACCAATCCCTTACAATAAATTTCTTAATACATCTCTTCTACTGGCTCTTGTTCTCTAGTTGAACACTCACTGATTCACGCCTTATCTACATATGTATCACGTCCTTCAAGTTTTTACTCAAAATACATTTTTAGTAAGATCTTGGTCACTCTTTCTTATACTTAAGCTACCTCTGCTTTGCTTTATTATGATGAAATTTTTTCACTTCACTATCTACCAAAATAGATGTTTTACTTATTTTTCCAGTGTCTGATTCCTCCACTAGAATATACACTCTATGAGGCAGAGACTTGTGGATATGATTTGTTTGGCTATCATTTCTATTACCTACAATGGTACCTAACATGCAATGGTTGCTTAATAAATATTTTATGAATGAATAAATGATGGCAATAAATATATACCTGAAATTATTCCTGTTTCCCCATGTAGATTTATTGAATTTGCTTTTAGTCAATAAACTCTGTTGTGTTTTTATGCTTTGTATGAGGTATACTTAATAATACTATTACTAAGTATACATTTTTAGTCATCCTATGTGAGATAGCATCAAGGGCCTTTCAGGTAGGTGACAGAGGCCAAGATTATGGCCTAGTCTTCCCGGAGCTGTGAGACCCTTATGCGTCAATAAACCTCCCAAAGATTGCCTCTCTGTTGTGAATAGCTAACAAAGTTGCTGTGATAAGTACACAACAATATATGGGACATTTTATGTAATATAAAACATTATTAAACAGTACTAATAATTTGGGGATGTTTATAAATATTTCATTCAGCAATTAATTTCACAGCATATAACAGAGCGTGCCAGTTTACAATTCAATAAATACACCATCTTTAAAATTTATAAGTCTGCTATGAATAAAAATACACTCAATAAACACTTAAAATAATCAAAGTTGAAAGTTGAAAATATTTTTAAGGGGCCGCCCGGTGGCGCAGCGGTTTAGTCCGTGCTTGGCAGCCTGGGGTTCGCGAGTTCGGATCCCGGGCGCCCGCCGACGCACTGCCTGTCAGCCATGCCGTGGCGGCGTCCCATATAAAGTGGAGGAAGATGGGCACGATGTTAGCCCAGGGCCAGTCTTCCTCAGCAAAAAGGGGAGGAGTGGCAACAGATGTTAGCTCAGGGCTGGTCTTCCCCACAAAAAAAAAAAAAAAAAATATTTTTAATATAACCTCTGAGATTATTATAAAAAATGCTTTCTGTTTTACAAACCATAAAAACTTTACATTAAATGTGGTTTGTGTTTGGACAAAATGTTTTTTATGAATCATAGGTAAAAAGTTTTATTCACAAGGGCTCTATTAAATTAATGGAGACAATGGCAAGTTATACTGTCTTCATCTGCCATGAACATTCTCTTTTTCTTTATTGTTATCTGATGAGACTTCTGAAACCATTATTAAATCAACCTTGGTCCACCATCTTGTATTATTTCCCTAGAAATCAATTTCTCTCTTCCTCTCTTTTTCTCTCTCTCACTCTTCTCTCTCTCTCTCCCACACACACATAATCCCAAGTCACAGATTTGTGCATATGATCATAACACTTGCTTTGGGCCAGAAAAAAAAGGAATCCCAAACTTAGATTCAGCTTAATGGCAGAATTTATAAATATATCTCACATCTCAATAATTGTTAAGTGTTATTTTGCAAGCACAAGTAGTTTCTGTGATTACTATAACTCTAGCCTGGAAACGTAAAAATCGGAAGTGCTTTAGATTTTCTGATTCCAGACAGATTGGGAAATATGTTTATGAACCGAGATATTCTAAATTACAGAGAACCTTTTATATGTAACTCAAATTCAGTTGGAATTTGAAATAAACCTAAAATTGCATTTCTTAAACATATATAGAAAACAATGTGAAATTATTCAAACTAATCTCTAATTCAAAACCCTCCCCAAATTTATTGTCAATAAAATAAATCCTATACAGCAACAACAAAAAATATACAATGGCAAAAATATACACTTCTTGGCCCAGCCCTAATTTAACTGAACTGCTTTTTTCAGTAGAGAAATGCTTGCTGGATCACTTATGTTGAAATTCTATAAAATAACCCAAGTTTTGCTGTGTGATATTCAGTTTATTGTGTTCTGAATTAGTCGGAATGTATTAAGAGAACTTTAATCCCTTTTTTAAGACTGGGAACCGTCTCTTTGTTACCACTCCATAAATCCACACCAGTGGTGGAGAGGTTAGAATCTGAATAGTCAGAGCTTAAGACATCAATCAGATTGCATTTATAACTGAGTGACATTACTGGTTTTAAAAAGAAATCAAAATGATGGCAATGTGTTCAAGAGCTCTCTCTAGGCCCTGCCATCCTTCTCAACGTGAGCATCCCACAAAATGCAGGACAACACATAGATTGTTTGGAGCAGCACTGAGGATGGAGTAAAAAGGCCATTCTTAGTCTTCAGACCTAAGGCTGACACAAATATGTGAACAGACATTAATTAAATTTATAATTTATCTCCTTTCTTCTGTTGTTATCTAATATTTTCTGCACCAGTAGTAGGTGTGAGGGTCAAGACATGGTCCACCTATTCCTAGTCTCATGGAACTACCAGCATTTAGTAACACCCAAACTTCAAACTTACCTGTTTACAATAGTTTCCAATACTAAGTGGGTTTGTTTGTTTGTTTGTTTGTTTTTTTGGTGAGGAAGATTGGCCCTGGGCTAACATCTGTGCCAGTCTTCCTCTATTTTTTGCAAGTGGGATGCTGCCACAGCACGGCTTGATGAGCGGTGTGTAGGTCCACACTCAGGATCTGAAACCACAAACCCCAGGCTGCCAAAGTGAAGCACGTGAAATAACCACTGTGCCACCAGGCCAGCCCTAAGTGTATTTTTTTAATCTTAATATATTGGTTGGCTATTTTACCAATTTTGAAAAGAGTTCTGTAATATATATATTTTACACATTTTATTTTTTAAGAGGGATTTAAAATTTTTAAATTATGGTATAGTTCGTATCATAAATATCTTCTTACATTTCAATAGAATTTATATTTTTTCATTTTTAGGTGCAATTTATCTCTTTACACATATGTTGTGGCAAAAGAGGACAAAGTTCCCTAGCGTTATCAGTCCCTTCAAAAGCCAGGCTATAAAGATAATGGTGACATAAAAATCAGACGTGTCAAAGAAAGTTTAGTGTGCTCACATTCACTACTGGGAATTCTAAAGTAGAAATTTAACTCCTCTTTCTGAGTTATGAGTAGAGAGCTAAAAATACACCTGCTAGATGAAGAACAAATGTTGTTTAAAGCTGACTGTAAAGGCTTTTCATGATACTGTGGCCAACTGGTTAAAAACTCTGAACTGCTTTTTCCAGGGAATATGAAATAGTGTTATCTGGTGTACAATTGAAAATCCTTTCTCATTTATACCCCAAGAAGGAAATTTATTCTTATATTCAAAGGAATTTTAAAATGACACTCCCACCACCAGTGAGCTGGCTTTGGTGATAACACAGATCCAGAGTTCTGGGGTGAGATAAAGAGGTACAGAACTACAGCATCAAGTGGCACTCACATGAAAAATAGAGCAAGCAGGAAGTATTCTTTGAGAAACTTCGTGATAAATACATTAAAGAGAGGAAAAAATCCAGATAAATATAAATTAGACACTGAGTCAAAAGGGCCTCAAGTTAGAGCAAATGGTATTTCCTCCTCTTTCAGAGTCTACTGTGAAGAGAACAAACTCTGGAGCCACACAGCTTGGGTTCAAATTCAGGCTGTGACATTTGATGACTGTAGCATCCCGAGTCCCAGCAGGATTCAGAAAGCATGCTCAAAAGGGTTTCACTGAAGGGAATTTAAAGAAAGGGTTATTTTCAGAAGTGTAGGTGAGGTTAACCCAGAAAGGTGGCAACACACCCCTTGGCGAGCAACAATGGGAAGCTGTTATCACCTTAAGCCAGAAGGAAAAAGTGGACGATTCAGTATTAGACGTTAGCAGAATTCAGTGAAGGCTGGAGATGTCACATAGAAGCCCCCCAGAGGAGCCATTTGCCTAGGGACTTTGGGCCACTAGCCAATCCTAGGGAGGGGCAAGCCATACGAGGAAGAGCAACATTATAAAGTAGGATGGGGGCTTTGGGTGGCAGGGTATCAGTGACCTGGAGACTGAGATCAGCCAGGTGGGCAATCAGTCAATCAATAATGCCTATGTAAGGGACCCCCAGTAAAAATTCTCTTTTTTTCTTTTTGATGAGGAAGATTGTCCCTGAGCTAACATCTGTACCAATCTTCCTCTATGTTGTATGTGAGTTGCCACCACAGCATGGCTTGATAGGCAGCACATAGGTCCACACGCGGAATCTGATGGGATCTGAACCTGGGAACTCTGGGCTTCTGAAGCAGAGCACACCAAATTAACCACTATGCCATGGGGCTGGCCCCCAAAATTCTCTCTTTTTTTGGCCTGGGTGGGGCAGTGGCCCTGAGATGGGAGCCCAGGGGTGATCGCATAAGTGGTGGGTCCAGGTGGCACTCACCGATTCTGGGCACCAGGGCAGTAGTGCTGCCCTCTCACTGGGTCCCCTTGCTCAGGCCCCAGGCTCCGCTCTGGCCTCTTGATGGCAGAGCCACCACTGCAGACAGGGGGTGCCTGAGACCCATGGGCAGACTGGCCTGCAGCTCTGGCTCCTGCAAGGAGCACACCTGTATGCTCGCACCTGCACAGTGGGCTGCCCCAGCAAGTGCCCCCCGCACTTGCACCCTCCTCCCATAAAAGTTCTGAATACTGATACTCATAGGGAGCTTGCCTGCTTAGCTAGACTGGATGCCTTGTCATACTTGGATGCCAGGAAAGCAACTTTCCCCAACTCATGGGGAGAAGGCAACAGGAGCTCCATATTTGGTACCTCCAAAACTCTACCTTATTCCCTTCTTGCCTTGGCTGATTCTGATCTGTGCTATTTCCCTGTAATACACTATAACTATGACTATAATAGCTTTTAGTGAGTTCTGTGATTCCTTCCAGAAAATTATTGCCCCTGAAGGTGGATTTTGAACCTCCTAAACTTACAACTCAAGTCAGAAATGAGGGCAGTCTCTACTCCTTCTAACTTAATAGTGCTTGGCCTACACTCCTCACAAGCTCCTCCTCTGAGCAGGGGAACAATACCAGACATTCTAGCAAATACAGGATTGCTATTGCTGAATGAAAAGAGAGAGAGAATGGGCAGAAGAAATAATGGGCTAGAATTTTCCAAAAGTAGTGACAGACACGGAAGTACAGATCTGAGAAGCTCAGGAAAACTCCATGCAAGATAAATACACACAAACACACACATACACACCCAGGTAAATTGTATTCAAACCACTGAAAACGAGAGACAAAGAGATATTTGTGAAGGTAGCCAAAAAATAAAAAAACATCATATAAAGAGGAAAAAACCAAAAAATTAAGCAAATTTCTCCTTGGAAACATGGAAACAAAAAGATAATGGATTAAGACTTTAAAGTGCTAAAAGAAATTTTTAAAAACAGCAACAAAAAAACAAGCAAACAGGGGCTGGCCCGGTAGTATACTGGTTAGTTTGCACACTTTGCTTTGGTGGCTCAGGGTTTTGGATTCCAGATGCAGACCTACACCACTTGTCAAGCCATGCTGTGGCAGGCATCCCACATGCAAAATAGAGGAAGATTGGCACAGCTCTTAGCTCAGGGACAATGTTCCTCAAGCTAAAAGAGGAAGATTGGCAGCAGATGTTAGCTCAGGGCCAATCTTCCTCACAAAAAAACAAAAAACAAGCAAACAAAAAAGCTGCCAATACAGTATTCTTCACCCAGTGAAAATATCTTTCAAAAATGATGTAGAAAGATCCAGCCCTGTGGCGTAGTGGCTAAGTTCACATGCTCTGCTTCAGCAGCCTGGGGTTTGCAGATTAGGATCCCAGGCACAGACCTGTGCATCGCTTATCAAGCCATGCTGTGGGAGCAACCCACATATAAAGTGGGGGAAGATGGGCACAGATGTTGGTTCAGGGCCAATCTTCCTCAGCCAAAAAAAAAATGATGTAGAAATAAGAACTCTCTCAGAAAACAGAAGCCATGGGATTTCATTGCCATAAACACTATGAAGTTCTTTGAGCTGAACAACATGATTCATCATAAGGAAAATTGTATCCTACAAAGAAATGAGGAGCTCTGCAAATAGAATAACTGAAGTATAAATAACAATTTTTTCTTATTTTTAATCGCTCTAAAAATAATAGTGGCCAGCCCGGTGGTGTAGTGGTTAAGTTCACGTGCTCTGTTTTGGCAGCCTGGGGTTCGCAGGTTCAGATCCCAGGCATGGACATACACCACTCATCAAGCCATGGTGTGGCAGCAACCCACATACAAACTAGAGGAAGATTGGTCCAGAGGTTAGCTCAGAGCCAATCTTCCTTACACACACACAAAAAATAACAGAATCTCTAAACTACAAAAAGTAGCAATGTATTTTGTGTTTATTCTATAAGTGAAACTAAAATAATAAGAACAATCACAGAATATGAGAAGGAGGAATTGATAATATACTGTCAAATGAGCCTTACATCACATGTGAAATGATATAATATTATTTGAGGGTAATCTCTGATTAATAATATATGCATATTTTAAACCTGAAGGAAACCACTAAAACTTTTTTAAGTGGTGAAAAATAAATCAATAGAGGGGATAAAATAAATTCATTTAAAAATATTCATGGATCATAAGAAAAGGCAGAAAAGAAGGGAAAAGAAACAAAATATGGATTGAAAACAGCTAGGAAGATGCTAGATTTTAATCCAGTCTTATTAATAATCCCATTAAATATCAGTGGTGTGAACACACTGAAGTTATTACATCAGCTAAAAGGGCAAGACTCAACAATATACTGTGTATAAGCACTGACTTTAAACACAAAGACAGTGATAGGTTAGCAGAGAAAGGATGGAAGAAGAGATAACATAGAAACACTAACCAAAAGAAACTTAGAGTAGCTGAATTAATGTCACAAAAAGTAGATTTCAGAACAGAGAATATTCAGAGGTAGAGAGGAATGTTGCATAATGGTAAAGAGAATCACTGTTTCAAGAAGACATAATAATTTTAAATATGTATACAGCTAACAATAGTGCTTCAAATTATATGTGGCAAAACTGATGGAACTGAGAAGGGTATAGACAAATACACAGTAATATTTGGAGACTTCAACACTTCTCTTTCACTATTTGATAGTACAAGTAACAGAAAAATAGTAGGACAGAGAGGACCTAAAAGAATAGTATCAGTCAACTAGAACTAATTGCCATTTATAATACACTCCACTCAACAGCGACAGAATACACTTTCTTATCAAGTACACATAGAACCTTCACCAAGAAAGACCATATTCTGGGTGACAAAACAAATTTCAACAATTTTAATAGAATTCATACTATTCCATTCAATACTATTCTATACTTTGTATTTTATACATTATAGTTTTCAGACTGTAATGGAATTCAGCTAAACAATCAATGATATAAAGTTATTTCAGAGCCTCAAATATTTGGAAATTAAATAAAGCAGTTCTAAATAAACCATGGGTCAAAGAGTAAGTCGCAAGGGAAATTAATAAACATTTTTAACTCAATCAAAATGAAAATACAATATATCAAAATTTGTTGATTGCAGGAAAAGAGTGCTTAAAGGGAAATTGATACTGTTAAAAGAAAGAAAGAAAATATCTAATTAATAATCTAAGCTTGCATCTTAAGAAATTCAAACTAAACTCAAAGCAAGCAATAGAAAGGAAATAATAAATATTAGAGGAAAAAAATTAATTGAGAACAGAAAAACAGTAGAAAACATTAATAAAAGCAAAAATTGTTGCTTTGAATAGATCAATAAAGTTAATCAGCCTTAGACAGTCTGGCTAAAAAAAAAATTACCAATATCAGAAATGAATGGAGGGATAACACTACAGACCCCACAAGTATTAAAAATATAATAAGAGAATACTAAAAACAAAGCTATGCCCATACATTTGACAACTTCAATGACATAAACCAGTTCCTTAAAACACACAAACTACCAAAATTGACTGATGAAGAAATAGATAGCATTTATAGCCCTATATCTATTAACAAAATTGATGTCAAAGTCTATTTAAAAAGAAACTCCAAACCTAGATGGTTTTATTGAAGAATTCTACCAAACATTTAAGGAAGAAGTAATATCAGTTACATGCAATCTTTTCTTAAAAATAGATGAGGATGAGGGCCTACCCAGTGGCGTAGTGGTTAAGTTCCCATGTTCCACTTCAGTGGCCCAGGTTTTGAGGGTTCAGATCCCAGGCATGTACCTATGCACCATTCATCAAGCCATGCTGTGGTGGCATCCCACATACAAAATAGAGGAAGAATGGGCACAGATGTTAGCTCAGGGCTAATCTTCCACACACACACACACACACACACACACACACACACACAAAATAGATGAGGATGAACTGCATCCCAATTCATTTATAAGGCTAGCATTATTCTAACACCAAAACCAGACAAATACATTAGCAGAAAAGAAAACTACTGACCAATATACCTTATGAATATAGATGCAAAAGTCTTCAACATAATATCAGCTATTCAAATCTTGTAATATATAAAAATGAGAATACATCACATCCAGTTCCTCCCCCAAAACGCAAGGTTGATTCAACATTTGAAAATTAATCAATATAATTCACCATTTTAACAAACTAGAGAAGGAGAACAATATAATCATCTCAATAGATATCGAATAAACATTTGACAAAATTCAACATTTACTCATGATAAAAACTATCAGCTTACTAGGAATAAAGAGAACTTTCTTAACCTGATCAATAACAGCTACCTAAAATCTACAGCTAACATCATATTGACACAAGAAAAACAGAGGGCTTTCCCTATAGGACAGAACAAGGCAAAGATGTCTGCTCTGATTGCTCCTACTTAGCATGGTACGGCAAGTCCTAGTCTATGCAACAAGACGAAAAAAGAAGAGACACATATATTGGAAAAGAAGAAATAAAAAGCTCTATAATAATAGATATATATATAATATATATTTTTCTTCCTCTTTTTGCAAAATATAAATTCATATTTATTTTGTCATATTTGTTTTTTTCCCCATGACAAAGTAAAAGCAGAAATGGAATTTTTAGATGATGTTTGCAAAGAACTACTATTTAAGATCTGCTGGGGGACAAAAAAAGCATCTAAAGGGGCAGGTTCAGTTCTTGTGAGCAGTTGTTCAATTTGACCAGTATCAGCCGTCAGCCTTTTATTGTTTTTTTCTTTTCACATATTTTTTCTCGATGTTAAGTTGAAAGTACCGCTTTTCTCTGGCATCCAGGTTAGGCTTCCGTTGAGAACAATGAAAAGGCTGATATCTTTAGCTAGAAGAGGAAATAAAGGAAAAATATTATCAACAGGCCCAAACTGAGAATTGCATTTTCTATACCTGGTAAAAATAAAAGAAGACAGATAAAGACATACAAATATCAGAGAATAATTATCCAGCAAGCTCCTTTGCATATGAATAGGCATATTGTGGTGATATTAAGCCAGAAGGAATTCAAGGTGAGAGGATAAAATGTATAAATTTTCCAAATGGAAATGGGATAATAAGAGAAGTGCACTTAGCGTAAAATGCAACTTTAAAGACTCACATTAAACCCTGAGAACTCTTGAGTTCATAGGAAAATAGATCCAGATGATAGATGTGGAAATTGATAATGAAGCAAAAGGAACAGATAAGACAGAAAGAGCGATAGAGGCAGAATTGCACAGAAATAAATATAAGAATGAAAAAGAAAATGGGGACTTACAGGGAGAAAATTTGAAAAAAGGAAAAGGAGAAATTCAAAATAAAGGACGGGAAGCATTTCAAAATGCAGACAAAAGTAATCAATCTATATAAATAATATTTTCATCAAATAATGTATTAACAAAACCATGGCATGTCTGTGGGAAAATGTTACTTTTTAATGTCACATAGCACTTTATTCAGGAAAGGATTATTATAATTTATAATTATCTTAAGCAAATCCATAAATAAAAATATAAGAATGCTGAAAAAGAAGGGCATATATGAACAAAAAAACTAACCAGTAATACAACATCATTAGTATCAGAGTAAAAAAATTTTCCATGACTAATTGAATAGAAATGAACTTCAACAAAAAGGCTCTCTTGATCATGACCACTAAACAAATACTAGAAACAGGAGTAGAAAGCATATTTTCCCTTGCCTTCCATTCTTCCTCAAAATGGGGCAGAGACCCATCTGCTTAATTTGGTGAGGTGGGGGCGCTAATGATTAGGTAATTCTGCTCTTTACCTGCCTTGCTCCTTCTTGTCCCCCTTCCAGTTTAGAAGAGGGTGGCAAGTTTTGTGGCATCTGAAAATTATATAATTTGAGGGATCTTTTTTAAAAAACAGAACACAAATTTAGGAATAAAATATTAGATATAATAGTACTTTTTTGAATCAGAAAAAGAACAACCACTGCAAACTGTAAAAGCTGATAAATACCACACTCAAAAAATCCAGTAAAGCAACACAATAATTTTGTTAATCATATGTCTGATGTGGCTTTATCATATACTCCCCATACATACACACAATTTGGACATAAATCCCCTAAATATATCATGTGATAATGATTTCGTAAAGAGAGAAAGGAAACTCGATCCAGTCCCTCCTTCTGGCATGGTGAATCATAATTTGTTTTTAATTTCAATAGTTTAGAAAAAATTTTTTCAGTATAACCACACTATATTGATGAAAACATAAATTTTAAGGCTACTGTCAATTTTGGGGAAAAAAACTATAAAAAATATACTGTAGTATAAAAAATATAAAAATATAATTTTGAAAAAAAATCCTCTTTTTTGTGGGAACTATTTTAGACATCCTAATGTTTTTGTAGTACAGATCTAGTTTTGTGCCCTCAAACTCAAAAAATTCTGATAAATTGTATTTCATATGATTCCTATATTCGCCCAGGTGCTCTGAGAAGCAAAAGCAAGACAGGATAAATGTGCAAGAAACGTATTATGGAAATGCCCCGTGAGAAAAAATAGGGAGGCAGTACCAGACTATGATGCAAGTCTGATCCCAAATGAAGGAGGGAAGGAAGAAAGCAAGGTGGGATAGAAGCCTCTTAGACTACATTGTAGTTCCAAGGAAAGTTCCAGAAGGTCATTAGGGAGTCATCAAGCCAAAGCTGCTTGTCAGAGGATTTCTGCACCTTCCAGGAATGTACTTGCCTTAACACCCCTGCCACACTCAGTCATTGGCTGGGAGCAGTCTGGGGAAAGGGAGGCCTCTGCTCAAATGCTGGGATGGATTTCAAAGTGCAACAGCTGAGGCTTCGGCCAATTATGCCCCCTGCAACTGGAGAGCTGAGAGACACAGTGTCATAGCCACCACAATTCCCAACAAGAAAAGGAAAACAGATGCATGGTTCATTTTTAACTGTTCTTTGTATTCTCTGTCTCTCTCTCTCTCTGCCTCTCTCTCAATTCCTGGACTCAAAGCACGTCTATTTTTATTAGCAGCAATAGGAACCAAATCATGGGCAATCAAAAAATTCCCAGAAGCAGGTTCTACACTAGCACAAATAGCAACTTAACTACGTGTGTGAAAGAGACTGCAGAACACATACATAAATGCACACCCCTCATCCAAATTAAATGTAAACTCAACTTCCTATTGGTAGCTTCTTCCAAATTCTCAAGGCCAATTCAATGTCACCCAGTTGGAAGGAAATTATGACAGAAGGGAAATCGGAGTGGAAAAGGATCGTGGATTGAGATGAAAATGCCTTGCTTTTGTAAATTTTACAAAAATATACGACTATGTGAGCACTTGGTTAGGGCTATTCACAGGGTCTTGGAAGGGAGCCTTGAAAATTAGGAGGCTTGAAGATTAAGCTTCAGTAGATTCATAGTTAATCTATTCCTTGAGCATGTTGAATGTCTAACTAAATTCTCTTTTAATTTTAATTTTTAGAGGGAGTAAAATATCAGACCCTAAGGTACCCAGAAAAGTGCAAAGAAACCACAAGTCTATTTCCATTGGGAAAATGACTTGAGATTCTCCATTATCGAGCGCCTGATTGAAGGAAAGGAAGAGAATGTGATGTTATAGTGAAAGAAGTGTTGGAAGAACAAAATGACAAGTAAAACAGCTAATGTGACTACTAGGGGGTAAGTAAACATACAATGGGTTGTAATTGTGTGTTTATGTACAGTGGAATCTGTAGTTGGTTTAAAGCCCCTGCAAAATGCAATAGGAACACCGTACTTTTAATCGTATACATTTAAGTTTCTACTTTAAAACATCAACATTTGAATTCCTTGGTACTTTCCCAAAACTTTTCTTAGTGAGTATCTTAATCACCTACGATATTTTGACCACTTCGGCTACTGCAATCTACATACATGAAAAAAATTGACGAAATAGAAATGCAGAAGACAAAGCTGAAAGAATAGAAAGCAAATAGTAAAACTATGGAAATGTATCTTTAATGAATAAAATGTTATTTTATAATTATATAAATATTTTAAAATAGTCATGAAAAAAGCAAAAGTTAAGAAATGATGGGAAATAAATTTATGAAATTAATTGAACACAATTTGATAAATCAGTAGGATTGTGTTGGAATGGGATTTAGCTATAATCGAAAGCGAACTCTTTCTTCATATGGCAATGTCACTATTCTCTTTTGAATTGACACAAACTCTTCTTGAGCTCAGAACAACTTCCTGAATATGTGTTATTGGTTGCTACAGTAGTTTGCTCTAAGAGACTGTGAAATAAATTCTTGATGTTAACCTTTAAAGTGATATAAAACCATCTTCCTGTGAAAGTTTAAATAAAGTCTTTCTTAGAGACAGAGAAATAAGGTGACTGAGCCTGCAAGGTCTCTTCTAACCCTAGGAATGTATATGATAAAGGAAGAAAAGATTGAGAATTGCAACTGCAAAATCAGGAGTTTCAACTCTGTACGATGGTTTCATGGATAAAGTGTAAAATTCAGAATCAAGATGTAGATGTTAAAGGAAACATCTAACAAAATAAGGCATCTTTGAAAAAGATGTAAAACATGTATAAAACAGATATAGGCCTGTCTGTTTTTATTCACTATCGCTAGGAAAAATGCCTGACATGTCTGTAAATCTCATTTGCTTGTGGTGGTCCAGCCTAACATATGCTAATCATTATGTTGATTATTATTTATAAATAATATTCATTCATGTTAAGATAGCTTCCTTTCTGAAAATATCATAAAACACAATAGCTAAAGCAAATTTCATAACCTGTGTGGATATTTGTTTATATAACCTAAGGCCTCTATTTTCCTTAAGATAGTCTTTTTTTTACTGTGGTAACATTGGTTTACAACATTATATAAATTTCAGGTGTACATCATTATATTTTGATTTCTGTGTAGATTACATCATGTTCACCAGCCAAAGACTAATTACAATCCATCACCACACACACGTGCCTAATCACCCCTTTCACCCCCTTTCCTCCCCCCTTCCCCTCTGGTAACCACCAATCCAGTCTCTGTCTCTATGTGATTGTTTGTCGTTATGTTTATCTTCTACTTATGAGTGAGATCATACAGTATTTGATGTTCTCCCTCTGACTTATTTCGCTTAGCATAATACCCTCAACGTCCATCCATGTTGTCACAAATGGCTGGATTTCATCGTTTCTTATGGCTGAGTAGTATTCCATTTTGTATATATACCACATCTTCTTTATCCATTCGTCCCTTCTTGGGCACCTAGGTTGCTTCCAAGTCTTGGCTACTGTGAATAATGCTGCAGTGAACATTGCATGTATCTTTATGCATTCATGTTTCTCTGTTCTTTAGTGGAATAGCTGGATTGTATGGTAGTTCTATTCTTAATCTTTTGAGGAATCTCCATACTGTTTTCCCATAGCGAATGCACCAGTCTGCACTCCCATCAGCAGTGTATGAGGGTTCCCTTCTCACCACATCCTCTCCAACACTTGTTTCCTATCTTGTTAATTATACCCATTCTGACGGGAGTGAGGTGATATCTCATTGTAGTTTTGATTTGCATTTCCCTGATAGTTAATGATGTTGAACATCTTTTCATGTGCCTGTTGGCCATCTGTATATCTTCTTTGGAGAAATGTCTATTCAGATCTTTTGCCCATTTTTAATTGGGTTATTAGTTTTTCTGTTGTTGAGATGTATGAGTTCTTTATAGATTTTGGAGATTAACACCTTATCAGGTATATGGCTTGCAAATATCTTCTCCCAATTTTTAGGTTGTCTTTTCATTTTGTTGATGGTTTCCTTTGCTGTGCAGAAGCTTTTTAGTTTGATGTATTCCCACTTGTTTATTTTTTCTATCATTTCTCTCATCCAGTCAGACATGGTACTTGAAAATATGTTGCTAAGACTGATGTCGGAAGAGCGTACTGCCTGTGTTGTCGTCTAGAAATTTCATGCTTTCAGGTCTTACAGTCAAGTTTTTAATCCATTTTGAGTTGATTTTTGTGTATGGTGTAAGATAATGGTCTACTTTCATTCTTTTGCATGTGGCTGTCCAGTTTTCCCAACACCATTTATTGAAGAGACTTACTTTACTCCATTGTATGTTCTTGGCTCCCTTGTTCCTTATTAGCTGTCCATAGATGTGTGGGTTTAATTCCGAACTCTCAGTTCTATTCCATGGATCTGTGTGTCTGTTTTTATGCCAGTAGCATGCTGTTTTAGTTACTATAGGTTTGTAGTATATTTTGAAATCAGGGAGTGTGATACCTCCAGCTTTGTTCTTTTTTCTCAGGATTCCCTTGGCTATTTGGGGTCTTTTGTTGTTCCATATAAATTTTAGGATTCTTTGTGCTATTTCTGTTAAAAATGTTATTGGGACTTTGATAAAGATTGCATGGAATCTATTGATTGCTTTAGGAAGTATAGACATTTTTAACTATGTCAAGTCTTCCAATGCAAGAGCACGGAATACCTTTCCATTTCTTTGTGTCTTCTTCAATTTCTTTCAACAATGTTTTATAGTTTTCAGTGTCCAGATCTTTCACCTCTTTAGTTAAGTTTATTCTTAGATATTTTATTCTTTTTGTTGTAATTATAAATGGGATTGTATTCTTAATTTCTCTTTCTGCTACTTCATTGTTAGTGTATAGACACACAACTGATTTTTGTATGTTGATTCTGTATCCTGCAACTTTTCCCTACTCATTTATTATTTCTAAAGTTTTTTGGAGGATTCTTTAGGGTTTTCTATATATAAAATCATGTCATCTGCAAATAGTGACAGTTTCACTTCTTCCTTTCCAATCTGGATCCCTTTTATTTCTTTTTCTTGCCTGATTGCTCTGGCTAGGACTTCCAATACTATGTTAAATAGGAGTGGTGAAAGTGGGCATCCTTGTCTGGTTCCTGTTCTTAGAGGGATAGCTTTCAGTTTTTCACCACTGAGAATGATATTAGCTGAGGATTTGACATATATATCCTTTATTATGTTGAGATACTTTCCTTCTATACCCCTTTTATTCAGAGTTTTCCGTTTACGATAAAAACTCCATGAAAATGTCTTATTCTGGAAAAGCTGAGTAAGAGCAAAGACCAAAAAAAGCTGAAAGAACCTGAAAGATCTATGCTGTATGCAGTGCTTTTATTTTATTGCAAAGATAATATTTAAAATAATCTTTAATGTATTCAAAACCATAGTGGAAGAGAGTTTGTCTAGGGGACAAAGGATGAACAGAAGAACGATATATTACTTCATCAAGTTCAGCAAACACCATTTTGATGGGTTAACAGACCCACTGAATACATTAAATAACCAAAACATTAAAGTATTAAAACACAGGGTCACCAATACATATAGATATTAGATAATTACAGAACACTAACCAAGCATTTTGAGTTCTGCTTTCATTAAGTTTCATTTATTTGGATGTGTAATCATGTCCAGCTCTTCCAGAGCAACTAAATGCTTTGGTCTAATGATAATAATGAATGGTTAAGAGAATTTATACTGGATCTTCCAGCATAAAAGTTATGATGATAGAGAGATAAATTGATTGATAGAGATATAGAGATATGGGTATGTTTAGATGCATATGTAGATATAGATGTACATTCATACATACATATTTAGAAGTTGTAAGTTGTTTCTGGATACCTTAAATAGATAATTTCAGCCAATTCCAATTTTACCTCTTCCACTCATATATTTCAACTACATAAAGCATTTTTCATGCTGGATACTTACAAATGGAAGCAAACTCATTCCGTTATTCCAGGATCGAATAGCCTCAAACTCTATGCAGCCTTCACCAGTATGAATGTTGCTGGTGAGAAGTGAACAATGGCTTCTCCCAGACTCAGAATTTATTCTTTCTAGGCATTTTTTTTCTCTCGATTATCGCATGAGATGTGCAATAGGACCTAAAGTTGGGTCTCAGAACACCAGCTAAACAAGCATGGCAGCTCCCTATACATTCCAT
This sequence comes from Tapirus indicus, assembly GCA_031878705.1. Taxonomy (NCBI): domain Eukaryota; kingdom Metazoa; phylum Chordata; class Mammalia; order Perissodactyla; family Tapiridae; genus Tapirus; species Tapirus indicus. The sequence goes on along the minus strand of CM062939.1, from coordinate 21,944,488 downwards.
TGTAATCTACATTCTTAAGAGTCTCATCTCTGATCCATTATACAAATACACACACACACACACATGCAACCTCCATCTCCTCCAGCATTATTTTCCCAAGTTATTTCACCAGATGTAGAGAATTGCTTATTTTTCATCAGCTAAACTATTTTATCTTACCTGGGAAGGAAAATTGGCAATACTAGAAAATACAGTATTTCTCTGAAAGATCGTTCTGTCCCATGCAAACTCATAGCCTTTTCTTTGTAATTTTACACCACTACAAATTTACTTTCTGAACAGTGAACACGTGTATGACGTGTGCTTTCTTTTTCAATGTGGGTGGAGAAGAGGTGAAACAATATTCTGTAAAGAAAGTTCCCGAGACACAGACTAAAACTAGCTTTACCTTTCATAAGCTGAACCAAGGTTATATAATCACAAGACACCTTTAACACACATCTTCTACAATAGAGAATTAATAAATTCTATCATTTTGGCAAAGAAGGACTTAGAAGAGTAGTGTATTGAGCAAGGACGAGAATGTTCTGCTCAAACTGAAAGAAATGTCCACAAATAAAATAAATTGCTCTGAATGATTTCGGGTCAAACATTCAACTGTTCCAATAGATGCAAGACTATTTAGAAAGTCCTTTGAGCAGAAAAACTCTGAAGTGTGTATCTTAGTTTCACTTAAGTATTGACTTTATAAAAAAAAAAAAGCAAAAAGAAAGAAATACAAGAAAACAGCTTGCTTTTATCTTAATATCTTAGTATCTTAATATCTAAGGCAAAACATTTTCTATGCCCACATTTTCCAGCTTAAAGTAAATGTTCATTTGATAAGCATACCTGTAGATGGTAGCTGTTTTAATATCTTCACAATATCCCATATAATAATTAAAGAATAGAGGTGCATAACCTGATGGCTATTGTGACATATCATTGGTAGAGTAACGAAATTCACCTAGAAGTAAAGAGATATACACAAACCTAGATGTGTGTATGAAGAATCCACAAATTTTAATAATAGCATAAATCTAAATTAAATTAGCATATTAAGTATAGATTCATATCCCGAATTAAATCTAATTGTGCATGGCCTTTGAAAGAGTAACTGGGACGTAGCAATCATTCAGTAAATGTTGGCTATTATTGATGTTATTGTTATTTCAGGTTTGAAATCTTGACTTTTCTCATATTCAATCTATTTTGAAAGAAAACTACTTTGTGGAATAAATCAGCCCATGTGTCTAAACCTGTTACAATACATTCATTTAAGCCAAAATACATCATTTATACATCATTCACTTATTTATTCATTCTTCCCTTTGCTGTTTTCTTCTTTCATTCAAATTGTTATTGATTGTTTATTTCTTGAAAGGCACTTTTTCTTAAGGTAGGAGGATACAAAAATAAATACAATTTTTCAACTTTACACCAACTAATCTATAGTTAGAATGCGGAAAGATAGGAAGAGCAGCACAAAGATCTTGGTTTAGAATATGACACAATTTATTAGCAATGCCTTATTTGATCAGATTTTCCTCATATTAATAGACAACATATTCCTTTTTATAGTGGGAAATGCTTTATCTTCAAACTCCACATTGGTCTCTGTTTTGCAAGCATACATCCATGCAACTGAATCAGATATGAAAAAAGAAAAAATTTCTCATTAGATAGCATCATATGTGAGATGCTGTACATGATCATGTTAATTATTTCCATTTGGATAAATAATCACCAGGGCTCTATTTCTTTTCTTTCCAATACCTAATGAAACTAAGTCCAAATAAAGAATCCTTTCAAATTAATTAGCACAAACCTAGATCAGCTTGACAATAGGCAGAAGCAAAATAGAAATAAGACTATAGTTGGAAACCATAATTCATTGAATTATTAACTTTGTATTACTGGACAGTTTCTAATAATAGTTTGCTCTCAATTATCTGATTATTCTCATCATTTAAACTCACATTATGTACTAGAGTAGTCTCTTAATCATGAAATGTATGTATGGCAGTGGTCTTTGTTTAATAACTGATCATTGAACTTCATGTATTCATCATTCCATATGCAATTATACCACAGGATCAATAGAATTTAATGAACTCTATCCAGTCAGTGAAATAGCAATAAATTATTCATGTCTGAAAATGAACTGTATTAAGTTAATCAAGCCATTAGGATCATTTTCTAAAGTAAATTATGAGGAGAAGATAATATATCTTTCAAACAATGAGCAATCCCTACAATAAGATCAGGCATTCATATGTACTAAGGGCATTAGACCAAATAGGAAATTTTCAATGTTTTTGTAGTGCTTTACTTCAAATCTATCACACAAATACATATTATTATTTTTGTTAAACATTTTATGAAACATATTAAGTAATTCTATTCCAGTTTCACAATATTTTCAGAGTGAGCTTGTAGAAAACAAGACTTATTTTTCAAATTTGTATTCTAAAAAGCATCCAGAAAATTTTAAAGTTTGCTGAAAGAATGACTTTTACTTAAAAATTAAATTAATTCAAATATTAATATTATATTTTATCTCCCAATATTATATTTTCTATTTGCCATCCCTCTCTGCTGTTAATCCCCTAGATCTGTCTTCAGATCTATTGTTAATTACTACTTACATTTGAACTAAGTATTTCGACTAGGCCTGTACTGTGTAATTCTTCTATTTAAACAGTCCATTACATTTTCATTTTTTTTAAAGGACATTTTAAAATAAATCTATTTTTAGAATAGATTTTGATTTACAGGAAAGTTGCAAAAATACTGCAGAGTTTCCAAATATTTCCCTATTATTAACATATTACATTAGTATGGTGCATTTATCACAAACGAATCAATATTGTTAACAAAAGTCCATGTTTTACTCAGATTTCCTTGTTTTTATCTAATGTGATTTTTCTGTTCTAGGATCCCATCCAGGACATCACATTACATTTAGTTGTCGTGGCCCCTGAAGCTCATTTTGGCTGTAACAGTTTGTTCATTGAATTTTAAATTTCAGTAAGTATATCCCTCATTTTTGAAATTTTATGTGATTTTTTCAAATGTCTGTTTGTGCGCTTTATTAACCCATAATACTGCAATATAAATGAAGAACTATATACTACATGACCTATAAACTCCAATCCAGATTCAAAATTCAAAGACTTCAAAAATTTAAGAAGGTACTAAGTACGGATATTGGATAATGCCAAGAATATAGTTTTACCAGCATGAAAAATGCTAATTTCACATCATATTACCACTTCATCAATCACATTTTGTGTTATAAAAATTAATTATATCACATTATGTTCATATAAATATGTGATTTCATGAATTATTCTATGAAATATTCAGAACATTGGAATCTGAATATCATCATATCATTCATTAATATTTTATGAGTTGATTACCTGTATTCAGGAGAACATGGACTTTATAAACAGTTTAAACAATCATATTTTATGTTGAAACTTTTTGGAATAGCAGTGATTTTAGGTACAGTCGTTTTCAAAGATTTGTTCCCAATATGTGTAGGAAAATAGAGGTTTTGAAAAACAATTTTGTGTAAATGATGCTTTTTATTTCTTTCTACAGAAAATCCAAAAAGGTATGACTAAATCAGCATTTTTTCTTTACTACAATAAAGATACTTTCTAAGCCCTGAACTATTGTATATTATTGCTTTTTATTGTAATGAATTTCAGTACATAGCTACTTTGTATCTCTTCATTACAAAATGAAGATTACAAAGTTTGAAGATATTTTTAGATCCAATTTCTTTCCCCTGAAAAAATAACAACTACCATCATTATTAGAAAAACTGAAATTTGCAATTGCAGATAACTGTTCATGATTTAATATAGATTTAATCAAAATCATAATTACAATTTAAGAAGTAATGTGTGAAAATATATGAAAAAATAGTGCTATTTTTCCTCAATCCTGATCTTATATTTCTATATAAAATTAAAGTATATCTGTTGCTACTTCCTGAGAAAAATCACCAAAAACATCCCTGTGAATTAACAATCTAGATATTGAGATTGATTGAAAGAGGAGATATGTTTCTACATAAGAAAAAAAAAAGTATAATCTTGAATTAACTAAAATTTTGAAAGAGAAGTAAAAGTGTTTTAAAGACAAAAAAATAGTAGTTAAGCATTTTGTTTCCCTTCTTTTTATGTGAGCTTCTTTTCAAATCCCTTCTCTAATGGAAATTGTTCTCTAACAAAATTTCTATTGGACACATTTTAATTTTTGCTCTTGACTTTCACATTTCATATAGTTAACTATTTTCTCCACATTTCATTTATTTTAGTCTTATTTTTCAACTTATATTTTTTATTTACATCATTTGTCCATGTGAATTTAATATTAGTTTTTTATTTTGATTACTCTCACACTCATTAAGTAATCTTTATATACTCTCAAATATGTTTGTAGAATTGTAAATTCTGACTATATAATGTACCTAAATGGAAAAATCTATGTCCTTATGAATTTAAAATCAGGTCAGTTACCATTTAAAATGAAGTTAATATTTTATTACTAATGTATTGGCTGGCACAAGACATAAATGAATTAAATATTAGAAATGTATGCATGTCTTCCTTAACTGATCATTTGTTTTATCATTCAGACTTTTCTCCACATTATCAAAGAATCTCAGAAGATGACATTTTGGTACATGCTGATACATCATGAAATACTCTCAGCATCACATGGCCCTTTTGGCAAACAATACAGGATATGTTTCATCACCCACAGATAATACAGCCCCACGCTAAACCCAAAGCCAAGATCAGTCAGTATAATTACTTTCAAACAGTGGCCTCTGATGGTGTTTTATCATGTTCTGTACAATGTGAGAGGGAGGCAGAGCTGGTGTGTATCCTGCCCTGCCACCAACTATCCCAAATCCACTTTTATAAATTTGTGAGTGGAACTAATATTCTCGAGGGTTCTAGACATTTGGGGTGAGCCTTGTACTTAATATTCATATAAACCAGGCCCCTGTGGCTCATATTTGCAGCTGTCTTACCACAAGCCCTCTCCTACACTATCTTCTTGATTGTCACTCTCTCAATTCTTTTCTTCCAAAAGATCTTGGCCTTCAACCCCCAAACTCATTTCAGTGCCACCCAGAGGCAGAACTAATTAAAATTTCTATCATTTTATTTCTCTGCTAGATTGATTCTCTATCCCTATATCTCTCACATGTAAACTATTCATGGACTTTTTTCCTTCTTATGTAAAGGGCAAATATACATTGTTCTAGCAAAAGCATAATCACACCCCTCAGATAAAAAACTGCCAATCAATGACAGTACAGATACAGATGCAATAAGTAAGTTCTTTCTTAAGATCACCTTTTTTTCACCTTGCTTTTCTTGTCTCCTAGTAAAATTTTTCCAGTCTTGGCAAATGTTATGATGCAAAAATTATTTCCTGGAATGAGTGTTAGAGAAATACTTTTAAAAATGCATTTAGTTGTAATATCTAGTTGTATCCCCCACATTGGGTCCCTCATAGATAGTGGTTTCTACACTAGAATCAGCAATAACACGCATGAATGATGCTCTTCCTGACGTCCTAAGAGTAAAATATGTAGGTCTGTATGGGGCCAATTTTCTCACCCTCTCATCCTATTTTAGTGTCTTTTACTCCACCTCTAAAGTGTTCTGTGTGGGCATCATCGTGTTCTTCAGAGGTCCCCGTGAGTTAGGGAAAGTTTTCAGAAATTCTTAAGTGACTAAAAAAAGCTGCTTTCTCTGCCTCATAATAACTGCCTCAGAAATTAAAATTTCAGCTAAGGAAAAGTGACGGATAGCTTACACTTGCCACAAATCCTTTTCTTTAAGTGCTAAGCCCAAATTCAAATCTCAGACTGGGTGCAAATGTGTATGGCTCCTCTGTTCTTTGGGGAACTTTCCCTTCCCTTTGCTTAATCATGGTGATTCCTGTGGCATTCAGAGAATGCGTATTAGAATTTCACCAATTCCTCACTAAATGTTAAGTTGAGTTTGAGAGCTTGGCCAAAAGTCCTCATAGATAGATCTTCTGGACCTCTCTATCCTCTCATTTTGAGGTGAGAGAGTACTCATGCAAAATTATCCTAGTCATGGGAACAAGCAGCTCATTATCCCATCACCATCTCTTTTCTCAATCCCCCCCAGGGAGGTCTTGAACTAATTAAATTGGGTTTCTCATCATACCAAGAAAACTGGCTATTTATCATCATCTTTGTTCCACTAAGTATCAGGATTCTGCTCACAAATACCTTCTATTTGCAACTCAACTGTATCTCCTCTTTGATTGGTAGGTCCCTCAAAGTTTGGAAACTTTGGGACACTGCTGCAAGTCACTGATCAAAGTAATATGCATACATATATACGTATGTACTACATACACACATATCCATTCAAATTTGCTTTTTTAAAAATTTTTAATTGCAAGTTTTGGCATTGCTTTTAGGATGTCATTTCTCTTTTTAATACAAGGTAAAAAATTTTACCCAAAAGCTTCTGCCATTCGCCAAACTTCAATTTAAAGGCTTTTGTGAAATCAGTCACAGATACGAATCCATTTGCAATTTGAGACCATGGGTGAACTCACATTGTGCCATGGTCTCGGATGTTATCAGACAAGGGTGGAAATTTCAGATATTTTCTATCGAACTCCTTTACTTATCAGCCTCAAAGAAGTGTTAGTCCTGTAATATCTCAGGGGTGCATCCAAAACACCCCAAAAGTCCTTGATTTTACATTTCTTCAGACTCTGTCTAGTTTGGTAGAACATGACCTTCTTAATGGGCTCCGTCATTTACTCCTTTGCTTATTACGGAGTATGGATGCAATTTCAGGGAATTTCCCACTCATGGAAGAGGAATGCAATTTTAATAATTCAATATTTCCTAATTTCAGGACAGACTCTAGCTCCTTTAGAATTTCAATTTCTGTAAATGCTATGCATAAACATTAATCTTTACAGCCCTTCTTCACTTATTACTTCCCATAGAAAGTAGGATTTTGACCTTTCTGACAATTTCCGAATGCACATTTCAAGCTTTATTTCTGTTATATTTGACCTTGAAGAGCTTGTTGCTTCCTAACAGCTACAGTGTGGATGTAATAGTTTGGCATCTTAATTTGAAGTAACAGAAATCAATTCTAGGCTGATCCCCAAAACAAATGAATTCATTATAGCATACAGGTGTTTAAGCATAAATGCAAGGACAAGTATAGAGTGGGCCCACAGGGATACTGTGATAGTGATAGAAAAAATTTTAAAAAATAGGAACTACTTGTTTTCTATTTCTTACCTATTCTTTCTATAACTGCTCCTTCTTCTCTCTTGCTGTAAATTGATCTCTCCAATTCCAAGAACACATATTGAAAAGTGGTTGCAAACATTTTACAAATGTATGTCTCTTCCGTTCAAGAAACCAGCTAGTCTGAGTCTAACGCTCACATTCTGGAACACAGATTCCAAGAAAACACTAACTGGCACAGCCTACACCAGGAGCTCGTTCCTGGACCTGGTAGGCCTAACTTAAGACTAACATTACATTGTGCTACCTAGGCCTCCCAGAGCTATTGCTGTAGTGTGTACCTCTGTAAACACAGAGATGGTCACAGAAAAGAAGGGCATCAAAAATCTCTGGATAGATCATCTGCTAGTTATATGCTACCACCAAGGAACTTCAATATCTAAGTAGTTTCAACAACTTTATCTCTTACTTTGGGTGTTTTTCAAATAACCAGCCCAGACTGAGCTTGATAGATCTTTATTCTATCCTATCAGTCATCTATAGCTTTGCTGCCATGATCAGCATGGATTTTTGGTGCAATGAGAAGCCCAACAATTACATGGATATTTCACCAGAAATCAGAAATAACCAGAAAACACCCATATGTAAGAAGTCATATGGGTATACTCTGGTTTCTCTTCAGATCATATAAATCTTTCCTTTAAAATTCAAGCAAAATACACAAAGCTTACATTCCTAAACACTTTGCAATCCAGATGTTTTTCTTCCATGAATTTTTTATTGGTTGTGAGAAGGATTTTAAAAAATTAGTCAAATACTAAAAATGTTTATGAAAACAACTGCTCCAGTAGTTTATTCCAGGAAAATTAAACTATAAAGAATGAAATTCTAGAACCAACTTGTTCTGCTTGAAAAAGAGAGTTTCTGTGTAGGTTGAGGTAGGATCATAGGCTCTGGAGCCGGACTTTCTAAGTTCAAATCCCAGCACAACACATATCAGCCGTGTGAATTTGAGCAACTGGCACAGTTTGTATCTTAATTATCACAACTGGAAGGTTGAGATGACAATCGTATCTATCCTACAGGATTTGGTGAACATTAAAATAGTTAACAGAGGTAAAGAGATGTGAATGGTGTCTGGGATATGGAAAATAATCAACGTTAGTAATTCCATTATTTTACTGTGATGAGTCACAAATACAAATAAGTACCACTGATTGTTTACTTAAAGTCTCCACATGTGTATCCTTCTGCCATTTCAAAACAAACCTCAAAACTGAACATAGTTCCTTTGTCTCCTCCCCCAAGCAAGCTGTTTTCCTCAATGGCACCAACATTGTGTCTGTCCATACATTTCAATCAAAGTCCTTTGCCTCTTCCATTTTCCTCTACCACCAAATCATAAGAATTCTTTGATGATCACAGTGATCTTAAATAGTACACGACACATGTCAAGGGATCAGGAAATGTTTGCTGAATGCATTGAGAAAAAACAAAAATATATTTTCCTCATTGTATCTTAATGGCAGTTTCCTTGTATAAATCATAACATTGACCCCAAATAAATTAATGACATAAAGAGCATGTTGGCCCCATTTTTGAACAGTATGTAAAATACAAAGGCATTTTCCAGAAATTCTGTTTGGGTAAGAGTTATTCAGAGTGCTAAGGGAGGCGAAACAAGAGAGTGGTAAACTTCTCTGTCCATAATGCACTCTGGGAACTGCCTGGATTTCCACACAGATGACAAAAGAGTGGTCCTTATACAGTGTGTTGTGGCAATTATTTTCTGGATTCTAATGAGTAACAGATGGACCAAGCAGTGAGAGTTCCGTAATGAGGGTGTTCAGGTGACTGGTGGTCAAGCAGAGCTGTGAGCACTCACAGGAAATGAATGCCACCAGGGAAGATTTGTCAGAATGAAGAGGAAATTTTCTTCTTACCACTTAATTAGATGATCATAAACCTCCACTGTTTCTAATATTTTTGTAGAATATAAAATGTGGGTTCATCACTTTCTATCCAAAATATATATCAAGAATAATTATGTATTTAGTAAATATGTACATAAACTTAAGGAAAGCATAATTAATTAGACTGGAAATAGGTATCTATTTATTATTATGTAGAGAAATTACCTGATACTTATTTTATTATGGTAAACTTAACTATCACAAAAATTAAATCATTGATCTCCATAAGATCGTGTGTGGTTCTAGGGGGATCCTAAAGCATTGCAGGGGTGAGAAAGAGACATTCTCAGTCTTTCAGAATGTCCTTCTGGGAGCAGTGTGTGGCTGGGGAAGGAGATTACAACTAGAGGACTTTTTCTTTATTACAAGTACTAAAGATTAAACATTGAGTGTTCTACACATATAAATGGTAGTTTTTTTTAAAGGCACGGTCCAGTTGTTTCATACATTTTAATAACTCACTAATCAAGTTAACAGGTCTCTAAATGGGCCTAGACTGAATGTATTTGTAATTCCTAGGCTACAGATATTTTCATTATGGCTCATTGAGAACTTCAAGGAAGAATTGGAAAGAAATTGCTTTTTAAATTTTAAGTAAATTGTAATGAAATGTTAAGGAGGAGCATTTTCGTGGATGTACATCTTATATGTGACCTTAAGGGAAAGAGCCTTATGAATGTACAAACCTACATTGGTAGAAATTTTCAGTACCAACAAGGACACATAACCAATGTAAAACTTTTAGCTGATTCTAAAGTATATGTTATTTAGTACAGGAAAATTATCTTAAATATCACTATTCCATTCTAAGGAAGAAAAATTATGTCAAATGGGTCCAAATGGACAAGAAATTAGACATGAGTTTAAAATACAGTTTGATGGCAAAAATGAAATGTTGTTTCAAGATGCTTATCAAGTATCATAGTAGCTTTTTAAAGGATTTGCCACTTTAAATGAAATAGTCACACAGGAAAGAAACTCAGCACACTTTTTATCTTTATTTTGAAAAGGGATTGCTTCCTTTAGAGGAAACAAGAACCAAACAAATAATATTCTTCTTCAGATGCTTCGAATTTGAATCTTTTCACAACTTCAATAAATACAAGTTTTAAAATGAGTCCACACATTTAAATTCCTTCCAAAACGCACAATGCAGGAGTTAATGTGCCCTAGTAAAGCAATCATCAATTTTATTCCTCTTTCTGTTTAGAGGCAATGGAGAGAAAATGTAAAAATTGAGATGCATTTGTCATTCTTTAAAACTGAAAACACCGTGTTAGATTCTCACTTCAACAAAAGCGTTGCCAACATTTTTATGAAGTTGAAAAGTTCAAAACATTCATATAAACGCTGGAAATAATTTAATTACGCTCATCCCATAGTGAACAGACACAACAATAACTTCCATAAATAATTTAATTTGGCTTAGACATAGATTAGCCCACCATCCAGAGAAATAAAAGTAAAGTATATTCTCAAAGTATTTATATTTTTGTATATGGGCAATTGTGACAAAGGTAAATCGTGAAATAGATGTCAGAAAAACAATAGACTAATCAGAAAGTTGAACAACAGAGTTGTAATGGACATAGCATGCATTTTGCTATTTTATAACTCTGTTCTGAAACTAGTGATGGGGAATATAAACCAGTTTTAATTTAATATCAATATAAACCTTATGCTTCTAACTACTTTTTAATGAGAAATGGTTGAGAAAAACAATTCATAAGCCCTACTTTCTATGAAAAGAACAGTTTAATAACGAGGAATTTGTTGACCACATGAGTACCTAATTTCCTAGCAGGAGGAAAGAGAAAGATAATTTGGTGATAATAACATACCATGAAATGGATACACCATCTTATGGTATTTCTTTTGTTTTCTTGATAACTTAACATTTATTTTTGCATCAGAATATATACAATATGACTAATACCACTGTTATACAAACAAACCATTAACTATTTTCAATGCAACTTTGATTAAAATTTATTTAGAGGAGCAGCTATAAGTTTCAGTAGCAAGAAACTTTAAAGTATAAAAGTGTACTTGAGAATGCAAAACCCTAAATTAAAGTAAAACTTGTTTAGATAGATAAGAAAAAAGATTAGCAAATATTTATGCACCAGCCATCATTGTATGTGAATCTAAACTTTCTCTGTTTCTTATCATCATAAAACAGGGTTTCTGTTTTTCTGTGCACTGTCTATTCTTATGATATTGAAAGATAAATTTTAATAATTCCAAGGTCTATCACACAACTTTGAAATAATAAATGTTATTTTAATAAGAATATTTTATTAAATTTGTGTAGTATGAACATGCTGTAATTTATGTTTGCCATGGATGGTTGAGTTCACCATGACCTCACTATGATTGACGGTGCGTGTTCAACAATATTCATGGATTAGAACACCTGGTGCCAAGTACTATTTTAGGTTCTCGTGATAGAGCAGATACAAAATATATCAGCAAAATGTGTAAGAACTGACTTTCTAATAAATCAAACAAAAGCCAAATAAATTTATAATATACCAATGGTGAAAATGGTATAGAGAAAAATAATCAGGGCAAGGGAGAGAAAATGAGAGGGAAAGGGTATCATTTTTAAAAAGGCATCTCAGAAGAGGCAATATTTTAACAGAAACTTGTGGAAGACACGGGAGGGCCTCACAAGTAGAGATCCATCAAGTACAAAGGCTCTGCCAAAAAATGTGCTTAATGTGTTCAGAGAACAGCAAAGAGGTCAGAAAAAGTGGTCCAGGGAGAGCTGTTAACAATTTGGACTTGGGTGGTAGCAGTGGAAAGGTGGTGAACATTGGATTATAGAAGACTATAGCCTTGCTGATACAATTCAGTGTTGAAAACCACACAGAAAATCTCAATGCCAAATCTTGCACAAGAGTTTACAATTAAGTCTTCCTATGCAAACTGATTTTGGCCAAATTATAATAAACACTTTCAAAATTATATCATTTCAAGGATTCAAAAGTTCTTCAGTGAAAAGGTTTGTAAAGCCAACCTCCATTTTTCCACTTTTTAAAAGCTCACCCACATGGCTCAGTCAGTTAATTTATCCAACTCAGGCTTCTGTCCTTAAATCTGGAAATGTACGTTCCCATGGATATTTGGCTTCATTATTTACATATCTACTAGATATTTAAGCATTTGGCATTGATTTACTCCACAAGTCTACTTATTCTCTATGATTTTATATCTCTACCACTGGTAGTGTCATTTACCTAGTTGATCAGGCCCCACACTTAGAAGCATTGTTGACTCATATCTTTCTCACATACTCAACATCTAACCTATCACCATAAAAATCATAACTTTCTGTCTCAGTTCTAACTATTTCTCACCATATCCACTGCCATCCGTCCATGAATCCCAGCCTATATCAGGTTTCACGTGAACTGTAGCAAGAGCTTTCTTTTCCCTGCTTCTGCCTCTTCCCTCCACCTCCCCAAGTCACACCCACCAATCTATTCTCCAAGTTAGATTATTGTATCCCCTGCTTAAAATCTTTTATTTGCTTCTCTTCTCACTGGGAATATAATGGAAATTACCAGTCATGGCCTGTAGGCCCCATAGGACCCTGCCTAACCCTGCTCACCTCTCTGACCTCAAACCCTCCTGCTCTTGCCTCTTGTCTCAAGCAACACCAGTCTCCTTTCTGTTGCTTAACATGGCCTGTGTGCTTATGTCATGGTGACGAACACTCCTCCAGCAGATGTGACAACACTGGCAACCTCACTCCAACACTGTGCTGAGGTGTTCTCCCTAAGAGAGGCTTTCCTGACTGTCCTTCCTATAATAACACTCCCGTTATCACCTTTCCCTTCACCTAGATGAATTTTCTCCATGGGATTGTCATTATATGCTGTCACATTGCTGTATATATCTTTTGTGTATTGTCATACCCCTCTCTGCCTCCCTGCCCCCATTAAGATAGAAACTCCAGGAGCTGAGGGACAGGGACGTTGTCTTGTCTCCTGATAATTACTGAGATATGATGGCCTAGGAGGTATTAAGGGTTAAATTGTGTTCACTAAAAAGTCATGTGTTGAAATCCTAACCCCCAGCACCTCAGAATGTAATCTTGTTTGGAAACAGGGCTGTTGTAGATGTAGTTAGTCAAGATGAGCTCATACTGGAGTACAGTGGGCCCCTATCCGGTGTGCCTGGTGTCCTTACAAAAAGGGGAAATTTGGACCCAGACACACACACAGGGAAAACACCATGTGAAGATGAAGGCAGAGACTGGAGTGATGCTTTTACAAGTCAAGGAACACTAAAGATGGCCAGCACACCACCAGAAGCTAGGGAAGAAGCCTGGAAAAGACTCTTCCTCACAGCTTTCAGAAGGAAACAATCCTGTGGACACCTTGATCCTGGGCTTCTAGTCACCAGATCTGTAAGACAATACATTTCTCCTGTGTAAGCCATTCCATCTGTGATACTTTCCTACAGCAGTCCTAGCAAACTAATATTAAAACTAATACATAATATTGATCTCAGTCTTCAGTATAAATCCATCATGACCCCTTTTTCCATTGGCACTCTATGGACATGCTATAAATGGAGCCAGATGAGAAGTGGAAGAAAATGGTAAACACACCTAATGAAATACAAGACGTTGCAATTTGGAGTGAACTAATGCCTAAAATTTTCCAGAGGAAACTCATAAATCATTTGTTTCTGTCCTTTAAAGGAGGTCATGAGATTATACAGAAAGAACACTGCTCTTTCTCCACACTAAATAGTGTATTTTTCACAGGCAGAACAGAAAATGTTTTTGCCTTCAGAAGAGAAGAAGGTTAGATTTTGGTGCTATTTCAGAGCAGTAGAAGGTTCTAAAATATGTCATATCTTAAATTCCTTACAGTCAAATGAGTGGTGAGAAATAAATAAGGCCAATACATTGTTTAAAGGCTGTGAGTAATGTAAGACAATCACTATTTTGTTACTAATTTTGTGAACACAAAAAGGAAAATTAATTATATTTTCAAGCATAAAAGAAACCCAGAGTCACTTTGGAAAATAGGGAAAAGAATAATATGCAAAAGATTGTAATGCATAATAAATATAATCTCACTACTCGTAAATAATCATTGATAGCTGAGTAAACATAACATTTAATGATTTTATATCTATCTTACAAATGTACGCAATTTCTTTAAATACATGCCTATGAGTTTACACTACAAATGTTTCAAATCTTCCATAATGTGGATATATTTTATTTTTATATTCCATCTGATCTGGAATCGCATAATTATTAGATTAAAAGACATATTGCAAGAGATAAGAAAACTCAATCAATATCCAATCCTGAAGGTTAATATTTTTAAGTCATTATTTTGGCTTAAAATAGAAATATTTCACCACTAAAGCCTTGATTAAATACTCTCTTCCATAGCAATAAGAAAAAAGGGAAAATCAACGTTTAAAACACAGTACCATATCACTGTAAACAACTATTCCAATACATCACTACAATATAAATAAACAAAAAATTAACAGAATTTAGATAGAACGAAAACATTAATGTAGGAGCGCAGCACATTCCAGTATACCAAACAATTATTACAGCTTCCTATTTTGAAATACATGAGATTATATATTTTGAATTGAGAATAATTTATATACTAGCAGACAATAGAGGCCATAATTTAGTATCTTCCACTAACTCTCTGATACATTACTTTTCGTCAATTTTCTCATCTTTATTAGCTTGAGTTAAATGCTTTTTTGATGACTCTTTCAAAATTAAGTTAACAATGATTCTATTGTATGTTGTTTCTACTGCTCATAAGCCTAATCAAATATATTAAATATTCTTCAACATTTCATCTAACACAAATTTTTATTAAGGTCAAATTAAACATCCCAGTGAAACACTGAATAAGTAAATTCACATAGAGATGATTTCCTTATAGGTATATATTCAATATATATCTAAACATCATCAAGTTTTCTTAAAGATAAAGCTCTTTCAGTAAATGCTTAAATTTTAAATTTCAATTTTATGTCTTGTTTATGTATCATAGACTTAGAAGCTCTCAAAATGAAACACAAACACACACATCTTCACACACGTGTATCCAGAACAGAGCACTTTATATAATTTGTTTTCATTTACTGTTTCTTTCAGGAATGAAAAAAAATGCCTGAAGCACTATCTTTAAAAATTTAATGCCTGGTAAAGTCACAGGATTTTTTCCTCATTTTATTTCAGTCCATCTATTTTTTTTACCTGGTACCTTGATTTGTGATATTTATTGAATGACCAATTGACTGATGAGATATAGATATTGATAGAATCAAAATAGAGGACAAGATTATTTTATGCACCTATTTCAAATAAAAACCCCAACTAAAATTTTCATTACATTATTTGTATTATTTAAATAATGTATTTTGAGATATTTTCACATGTAGTTAAAATAAAGGTGTATTATGTGGTGAAAATATAGATTTTTGGAATAATGAAATTATATTTTATATCTTTGCTCATTAACTTGATATTATTGGGTAAATCAATTAACATATTTTAGTAATATCTATCTGTAAAATTAATATAAATTGGGGATTATAGCAAGAATAATATAATTATTAGTAGTAGTAGTTTTATTAACATTAGCTTATATACTTCATAATATTTTGCATAATTCAAACAAAACAACACCTAAGAATGCATTTACTAAACTGCAAAGCATTTTAGAAATTTGAAGCAAAAGATTCAGTGTGGATTTATTTGTAGAATCAAAGTGGCCCATATGATTTTAGTCATTAATCATCACACCTTAACAGAGACTGGATATACTAGTTTTCTTCCTTGGCGTGACAGCTTATTTAGAATGTGGCCCTCCCAATATTTAAATACTTCAGTAATACATATGCTAGACTATTGTTTTGTTGAGAAAATTCCCATTTTTGCAATGTTTGGTATACGCCTTATATTTATAGGGTAGATTTAGAGTATTAAAACTTTTTCGGAAGCAATATCTTATTTCATGCTCATAGAATATTTCCAAGATAGGTAGGGAAAAGCATGATGTGACAGTAAAAGGAGGGTTATAGCAAATTGCTCCCCTATATTTCCAAAGGGTGAGGAATCTGCAGAACTAATCCATGTGAAAGACTGTTCAAGAGGCCAAAGAACTTGGAAATTCTCCAGGTTGGCAAGAGTTCTTCCTTTCATACTGAATATGAAGGAAAACATTTTGATATAGTCAATTCAGTGAATTCCTATCTGTGAAATGAAGATGTTAACAGAAGTCAGCAACATGCTAGAAAAAGGGAAACCATATCCCAAGAATTTGAGAATGTTTTTTCCATGATTGAAGTAAGAAAAAAAAAAGACACTGAAGGAGTTAATCTGGATATGCTGGTCAGTCAACTGTGGACTCCAAGGACAGAGTCGTCCAAAGCACTTTCAGAACATTGACGAAATATCTTTACTTCTATCTTTCTATCTATCTACTATCTATCTATCTATCTGTCTGTCTGTCTGTCTATCCATGTATTTGCTTTAAATATCTGTTTATTGAACAAGTTGCTGACTAATTATTTCACTTCACAGGTAGCTTTAAATTACACAACCCGTCATTGTAAATGACAATTTCTTTAAATGTAAGTTCCCCTGGATATTTCTAGGTCTGGAATGTACTGACAGAATCAAATTTGGGGACCTGAAATCTCAGAGATATTCCCTATTTAGTTTTTATACATCCAGATCCTGCCAGCTGCATCTGCCACCTGAACTGCCACCCTGCAGATCCACCTTATTCAAAATTTCAGAGCAGGTAACCAATCCACAGGTCCTATGCCTTTTCTTCTGCATCATACTGACTTCCACAAATTTGACTCTATTTGTCTGCTGTTTCACTCACCTTGGAGTTTCTTTTAACCCGTACTCATGGCACATAAAAAGATATATATCAGAATGTTGCTTGCTGCACCAGGCATATGTAAAGGCATGAGGCAAAGTGCCTTTAAACAAATGCACGCTTTCTGTGCATGTCTCGTCCCCAAGAAAGAATTTGCATTTTATAAATGGTGTTTCATGTTTACCATAAACCTTCAGTGTGCTCCCGACCTAACTCTTCCTAATTCTAGCTTAGTCTATGTTTTACCAGTATTTTGCCACCTCTCCTTGTGTCATTCAATCTGAGGTCTGAATGAGGCTGCCGACTTTCCTTTTTTGAAACGTTCAACAAGGATTTAATAGTATTACTTCAATATCTACCATTCATGGAGTCCCCAAAGACTTAATTTGTCAATGTTATTTTGATTTGTTTTGACCTCTTATAAGTAAAATAATCCTTTTACTTCCTAGTAGGTATTTTGCACGTAATTAGGATAAGCTTTAAACGTTTTAAGTGGTGGTTCCATTGTTATGGTATTTTAATCCAAAAATCCAGATTATATCCATAGTTTTTAGAGAAACAGCAATCTTTATAGGAACAAACTGACTGAATATCACTAAATAATATTCTATGTGAAGATAATTTATAATTGAATGCAATTTAAAGAAGCTTCCCCCCAAATAATTCTTTCCCCAGTAAGAGATAATGATCAATTAATCTGCATAATGGAATGGTCATACACCTTTTTAAAACTCATCATGAGTTGACATTTAGGAATCAAATTCCTTCTTATGTCTACAAAATTTTTAATCTCATTTATGCTTAGGAATAAAAATCCAGGCAAACTATTCTTATAGTGTTACCAACAGAATGAGAAAGTGGTCACTGTACTAAAATTTTATCTACAAAAGTGTCTTTGCAGTCAATTTTACTTAGACTCTTTTTTTTCTTTTAGGGAAGATTTTATGTTTTTTTATATAAAACAGTTCTCTATAGATACTTAACTGAGCATAGTTACAGTAGTTAGAACTTTTTTAAAAATCGCTTTAAAATAGACTCCTTTGAATAGAGTTTTTCAATCACATTTTATTAATGTTTTTCAAAATTAAATATAAATACTTCATATTTTAAATAATACACTAAGAAGAACATTGACAAGGGAGGCAATAGAATATTGCTATTCAAGTGAAAATAAAACAGAAAAAGTTAGGGTATCCCAACTTCAACAAGATTGAGCATCAAGCATTGTTTTTATCATAACAGGACCCAATGGGCTGTCATGTTAGATTCTTAGCTACTTTCACTGCAATAATAAGACCGTCCCAACTTGGCTTTTTTCTCTTTGTGATACAACTCATAGTCATAATTTCATTGAAAAATGATCCAAGCAGTGTTTCAACATATGGAATAAAACCCGAAGTCCACATTCACTTCTCACTATAGGCCTACGTGCTTCTCTAAGTGTAATCATATCTAATAATTTTGAATATATCATTCTATTCGTTTATTTCATAGACACATGCATATATGAACAATGTAAGTGTATTTATCTATATGTAACTATTGTTTATATTTGTAATATACATTAATTTTCTTCCGTAAAGGAAGATATGTTGTTTTTGTTTGCTGTGTGTGCTTGTTTCGATTTCATAATCCACAGTGCTCAGAATGAAATTAACAGCACTTGCCCTGTAGTGTGTGTTCAATAAAATTTGTTGATTGATTTAATACTATCTATTGAGTTAGAATTTTCTTTACTTGACAATATGTCTTGGAGATCTTCAAATACAAGTATCTGTAAATCTACATAATCTTTTATAGACTGCTTTGGGGTTTCATGACTATAAGCTATACTTCATATTATTTTTTCAACAATTGTTTATTGAGCTCCATACCATAATCCCAACATTGTATAAGCATTGGAGACACAGGTGCAAACACGGACATGTTCTGTTTTATCATAACACTCATATTCTGAGGGGTGAAATAGATATTAAGCAAGTAAACAGAAAAAAATTAATTCAGAGTGGATAAGTGCTAAGAAATAAGCAGATTTATCTGATACAGAGTAACAGGGGTGAAATAATTACTTTAGAATGGATGGTTAGGGACGGCCTCTTCTAGGATGTTGATATTTGAGTTCACACATAGAAAATGAGAGAAGCCAGTCAGCGAAGGAATTAGGGAAAGGAAAAAAAAAAAAAGAACAAAAAGTGCAAAGAGCTTGAGTTAGGAGAAACATTTTCCAGAGTCGAAAAGAAGCGATTGGAGTGATGGGTGGGAAGAGAAGGCACTAGAGAGTTAAGAGCCCACACTTGCAGAGCTTTGCAAACAGTGTTATGAGACCCAATTTTATGCTAAATTCAATGGAAAATTCAAAATCACTGGCACAGAGATTATCTGATTTATATATTTTAAAAATCAATCTGTTCCTGCGTGTAATATGAATTGTAAGAGGACCAGAATAAAGGGCTAGTTTTGATACTGGCTATTTAAAACTACCAGATAGTTTGTTTTTAAATGTAACTAGTTAAATGATGGTGCACTGGACATCCATGCACAAATATTTTTGTGCAAATAATCAGATATGTCTTCAGGACAGATTCACAGATTCTTGGGGTAATGTGCCTGTGCTTTTGGAACTGAAAATGTTTGCCATTTCTCCTTTTGTTATTATTATATAATACTATAAGTATTGTAATAATAAAATTAAAATCCTTCTTTCTAATTTTTTGAATTATTTTTGCACATTTAGTTGAATGCTTGGTTTGACAAAGTGCTTATACCTTCTGTAGAATAAACTCTGCTATAAACAGAAAGCAAAATCATTCTTAGAAAATAAGTTTTAAAATTCAATCATATTGCAATCATTTGACCTTGTTTTTCATAATTTTAAATATAAGACCTGTCCTGGCTTATCTATTTTGTCATTAAGAAAATAAAGCTAATGAGCTCAATTAAATTGTAAGTCATGAACATATTCATAAGGCAGGACATTCAGGCAACACAGTCTCTCTCAAGCAAGTAATCAGATGACTATTCTGATATATGTTAAATGCAATCAGAAGATAAAACTTGCCTTTAATCTTCCCTACTGCATAAACAGCAGAAGGAAATTAGCACACTGAGAATTCAGACATCATTCACACAACCCTCAACCAACCATAAACACTTGACAGAGAGTTAGAATTTTATTCTAATTACTTTTTCAATGAGCAACATTATTAGAAAAACATGTCCATTAATATTTTACCTTGAAGATCACAGCAGAAATTGCATCCACATAACCCTTTCCCATAAGTGTTTGTATTTACACAACATCCATTATTTTCTTTCCAAATAAGCAGATTTACCGCCATCAGCATGCTGTAGCTGTAAATAAATTTCAATACGGTATGTAGAAACAGGAAATAAGATTCCTGGAACTTGGCCATTGTTTGATTTGGTCTCTTGTTAGAAGTAACATTAATTTGAAAGAATAGATTGATTGCTGACTTGTGGGAAATAATTGTAAAGAGAAGAGTGGGCAGGAATGTGGCATCAAACTCTGCTGAATATTCACCGAAAATGAAAATGTGTATACAAACATGTAAAATTAATTATAGCAATTTTGCTCCATTCCCATACTGTTTTCAAATTATCTAAAGTTAATCATACTTGCTGTAAAATAAACATTTCAGTTATTCTCTGTGTTTTAACGAGTAAATGAACAGATACATAAGTTAAATTCTTTCTCAAGTTCTCTCATTATAATACAGTGTGTTGTAGGTAATGGAGTAGTTACTACATTGTCTATATGCCAGTAAATAAAATGTTCTCAGAAAGGAATCTGAGACCTACAGGGTTTATAAAAATATGAATTTAATTGTATTCTAACTTTTTAAATTGGAATGTTTGTAAAATAATTTATTTTAATAGCCATCCATTTCTTGTAAATGTAATCTTCGGTCTACCACTTTGATTAAAATATACTGTGGTAGGCAAAATAATGGTGCCAATGTCCTGATCTCTGGAACCTGTGAAATTGTTACATTATATGGCAAGAGAAATTAAGACAGCAGATGGAATTAGGTTGCTAAACAGCTGACTTTAAAATAGGGAGATTATCCTGGATTATCTCCATGGGTCCAGTGTAATCACAAGGGTCCTTAAATGTGGAAGACAGAGCAGAAGAATGAATGTCAGAGTGAGCAATACGATGTGAGATTGATGCCACCAGCCTTTGGAAAGACTCCACTCGCCATTGCTGTTTTTGAAAATGGATGGTGGCTAGGAACTAAAGAATGTCAGCAGCTGGAAAAGACGATAACATGGATTCCAGAAAAGAATCCAGTCCTGCTAACACCTCGATTTTAGCCCAGTGAGACTCATTTTCAGATTTCTGACCTCCAGAACTGTAAGATAATAAATTTATATTATTTTAAGCCATCAAATTTGTGATCAATTGTTACAGCACCAATGGGAACCTATTACACACATGGAAATATTTAACATAGGACCTTAAGGGGATGGATTTCATATTTCTTTCACATTGATATGAAAACTTTCTTTTCTTTTCTTTCATCTTTCTTTCACAAAGATATGAAAACATAATATAGCATTTTCTTATTACAGATATCCTAAAGTGAAAGTACAAATTCCTGGGGAGGAAAATGAATAATTCTAAAAAATCATGCATTCAACCCTAGTTTAGCACTCATTTTGACATAAATGAGCAAGGCACTTTAATTCCATAGCATTTGACTTGTAAATGCTTCTCAAAGTATGTATATGTATTAAAGAAAAAAGTCATAGCTTTGGAATAAAAAACACATCAGCCATTTCAGAATTAATATCTATAAATACCAAATTTATCCAAGATGTCTTATAGGGAAAACTCTAGCCACTATTTATCAAGTTCATGAAATAGGTTTTCCCATAAATAAATATTGTTCCTTCTCTGAGAAGCTTTTCTTTGTGTTTAAAACTTAATCTTGATTCTTTAGTTGCATGTTTGACCCTTTGTTCTATATGCAGGAAGTGGTATGAGAGTATTATAAAGAAACTCTATATTCTTATATTACAATGGGATAAGTAATATGAAAATATGACTTTTTTATTTTTATTTAACAGTTAAGAGGTTTTGGATTATTTTTACAAATATTTTTACACAAAATCTTTTCATTCACAGAAGACTCTATTATCACAAACTCAACAATGTCTGCCAGAATAAAAATTTGGATTCCTTTATTTGACAGTTTTTTTCCAAACATACACAAGAAATGTGCACAGGTTGGACAGATCGTCTACAAACTTATAGAACTAGTCCAAGTATAGACTGGTCATAAAGAATTCTGAGTTTAAGTAACAACGATGATTGAAGACTGAAGGAGTTTCACAAGTGCCTTTAAATCCCAGGCAAGGCAGTTAGTTATCTGTCTGTATTACCCACAAGGTCACTCCATGATCATCCAAGAGACAGAGGTCATTTACGTAAGAATTAGAATGTATTCAGTTTTGGCGGGAACATCACCTGCGGTATAGAGTAATAGACAAAATGCAGTTAAATAAACAAATCAAATATTGAACCCATGGAATTACAAATCTTTAAAATTGTGGAAAATTGGATGGACTCCAGATGTGATTGTATTTGAATTTACTCTCTGTACACAGGATGTTGGTAGCCTGGGAAAAATAGCTACTAATACTATTCAATTCATTTATTTCTTTCTCATGTTAAAGGTAGAAAAAAGGATAGCATAGGGACTTAATTTTTCTTATGTGTAAAATAATAATTTCCCATATCCTTTCAACATTTATAATTCAATGAGGTATAGAGGAGGAAAGTGAGATATGATAGGAGAAAATTAAAATTTCATGCTTGACATTCTTTTTAACTGCTCTTTCTTTTAGCAATTATCTTATACTGCAGTTGGGCAGGGTGTAGCATTTATGAAGAGGAAAGTAATAGGCATTTCCTATGGATACAAAGGTAAAATTCTTTGACAACCATTTAAAAAGAGATCATGTGTTTTAGGAAAGAAAAATTGTTTGGCAGGCTTCAGATAAATAATAAAAATACAGATGCACTCTGTGATCAGTGTAAAGACTTCTCCTTTCATGGATAAAGGAGGGTACTGCAGGACACTATAACCTTGGAAAGTCATCATTTCCAGCAGTAACTACACTTGTTTAGAAATGGGAAAATTCACTACCATTTCACCCTCCCTTCATTATTCAAACTAAAAGGAAAACCATTTTTTTTTTTACTGCATAGCAAGCAAAGAAATCATGTCCTCATGTTTTTGAGAAATAACAAGAATAAAAACTACACTTACAACATCATTTTGAAACTAGAAAGGCAAATCAATTCCAAGATTATTTCTCCATTAACTATCACTACTCCGTTAACTTCTGTTTTGTTTTAGTTCTCATAGAAAGAATATTTTATGCTATCAAGAACGTCCCTAAAATCTCTTGGATGACAAACGCAGTGAACTTAAGTCAAAGCTCTTAATAGATGACTGGCTTTGGATTGGCTCAGAGGAACCACTTCAGGCCTTGTGGGACACATGAATGTGTGACTATGCATAACACGTATTTAGTGTCATCATTATTATTCATCTAGTCTATCTCTACACAGTTATCTGTTTTTTCTCCCCTCTCCATATCTCCTCCCTTACTCACCATTTTCAGTTATTCATTCAATAAATCCTTATACAGTGGCCACTAAGTACCAGACATACTTCCAGGCATTGGGGCTCCAGCAGTAAACAGAATGGCCAAAAATCATTGCTTACATCAAAAAGGCTGTTTACATCTTAGCAAAGATAAACAAGAAACAAGAACACAATATATAAAATATATGGCAAGTTAGATTGTGTTAGATATGCAAGTGAGGGAAGGAAACTAGAGTGTTGAGGTGGGAAGACAAGTCGCAATTTTACACGTTAACCCATGAAGGCCTTGGATAGAAAGTACAATTTGAGTATCACCACAAAACTTAGTGGCTTAAAACAGCAATCATTTGGTCATGTCTCGTAGTTTCCATAAGTAAGGAATTTGGGAAGGGCTCAGCTGGGCAGTTCTGCCTTTAAGTCTGTCCTGCAGTTGCAATTGGATGGTGGCTGGACTTGAAATATGTCATCTCAGGCTTCTATCTTGGTATCTCTGCGTCAGCTATTTGGAAAGTTTTTACAGCATGGTTGCCTCAAAACAGCTTTATGATGGCTCAGGCCACCAACACAGGTATGCAAAGTTTTTTATGGCCTGACCTTGGAAGTCATATAAAGTCACTTCCATCATAGCTACAAACCCACCCAGATTTAAGGGAAGTGAACATAGACCTTAGTTCTCACTGCGAGGACTGTGAAAGTCACGTTATAAGAAGAGTGTGTGTGCCTAGATGCTGTTGTTGCTATTTTGAAATGTACAGCCTGCCACAGGATAGTGACATGAACTTTCCTTTCTTAAAAATGCCTGAACTTTCATACCTAGGATCTTGAAAAGTTATTCAAAATTTTTGTTTTAGTTTCTTTATCCAAAAAACTGGGATAAAACTATTTCAACTTCGTAGGCTTTACGTGAAGATTGACACGCATAAGTATTTAATCAACAATAACCAGTTTTAGGTATGTTTTACTATGCAAAGGGGATTATAAAGTCAACACAACTAATGGTTATATTATGCTATATATTTGATATTCACTCATATTTACTCTCTATGTATTTGTATTATTTATTGTATTTTTAATTGTTTGATGGAACATATATTCAGTTTAACCTGTTGTGTTGAGATCTCATATAAGTATTGTTTGATCATTTGTTCAAAAAATATTTATTGCATCCAATATGTGTCTTGCATGGTGTTTTCGTATCTAGAAAAGTAGCATAAAAAATAAAGAAATGGGGCCAGCCCTGTGGCATAGTGGTTAAGTTCACATGCTCCACTTCAGAGGCCCAGCGTTCTCAGGTTTGGATCCCAGGCATAGATCTACACACTGCTCATCAAGCCATGCTGTGGCAGCGTCCCATATTCAAAATAGAGGAAGGTGGGCACAGATGTTAGCTCAGGGTGAATCTTCCTCAGCAAAAAGAAGCAGATTGGCAATGGATGTTAGCTCAGGGCTAATCTCCCTCAACAACAACAAAAATAAATAAAATAAATAAAAATAAAGAAATAGGCTTCCATAACGTATGGTGGAGTCTGCATGATAAGGTAGGGATATTTAATTTATTGGGATAAGTAACTACTCAAAATTTAGATGTTTAAATGTTTCATTCAAATTTAGAATATTTTATTTCTCCCTTTCTCTCTTTCAAGTTTCAGAGGTTCTGGGATGAATACTTGGTTGACATATCCCTCAATGTATCTATTAAGACACTATACCCAAACAAACCACTATGAATTTCTGTCCAGGATAACACTACATTGGTGAACTTCATTATTGTGTTTCATGTTGATTATAGAAGACAATCAGTTGTCCCTTAATATCAGTTTGTTTTTCTTTCTTCAATTATAAAGAGAGTTTTAACTCTACACATGCTAGAGCTACATTTCCCACTGGACTATTTTTCCTAGCAATAATCACAGAGGGATGCAACTATATTACCAGTTCTGGTCAATGAGATTTGAGAGGAAATTGCTTGAAGGCAAATTCACATGCACTTACCTGGTGTTTTCCTTCTTTCTACTGGTGGAGAGATGAGATGGGGAGAAGAAGTCTCATAGAAGCCACTTGTTGAGGATGAAAGAGATGCTTGTTAATCATGGAGCACCTAGATCTGAATTGTTACATTAGAAATAAACCTATAACTTTGCCACTATATTGTGAGGTCTCTTTGGAAGAGCAGTAAAGCCATTCAATTAATATAAGGTGAACACAGGGTAGAAAGTTTCCTGTACCACTCCTGAATCCCCTATGTCTAAGTCTCCCAAAGTGGAGTATCTGCTGAAGAATGCAGCAAGATGAACAACAAAATAAATAGTGACCTTATTGGGTTCTAACCAATAGAATAAAATAGGTATCCACAAGTCCACCTGACATAGATAAATGAGTAAAGACAAACATAAGACATGGAGGGAAGAGGAAAATTCTTCCTTAGAGTAGAATTTCAGTTTATAAATGGAGGAGGAATAATGGAAAATCAAAATAAGTAATTGCAAACATCACAGTAATAATTATTGCATGCAAGAACCATCAAGCGTTGCTAAAATTCGTGGGCAAAACCTGATGAGAACAAGGATATCTGCATAGTCTCAAAGTATATCCTCAGAAGGTACTCATTTGTTATAAAGGGGAAAATAGTAATTACTGTGAAGAAACCTGGCAGACACCACCTTAATCCACTGATCAAAGTATCAACACCAGCAGTAGGAGATATTGACGTCATGTAAACCCTGTTTTGATGCACTGAGAAGGGACCAACATAATTTCAGTGACACCCTTGCCCAGATTGCACAACCTCAATCTAATCACATGAAAACATCAGACAAACCCAAATGGAGAGACAGTTTGCCAAAAAAACCTGATTAGTGCTTTCCAAAAGTGTCAAGGTCATCAAAGACGCACACACAAAGACTGACAAGTGTGTCAGAGTGAAGGACACTAAAAGAGATATGACAACTAAATGGGGTCCTGGACCAAAAAGAGATGTTTGTTAGCGGGACAACTGGTGAGATTCAAATATGTTTTATAGCATAGTTAATAGTATTGAATTAATGCTATTTTCCTAGTTTCTATAATTGTAGTATGATTATGTAAGATGATTACAGTCTGAGAAGTTGGGAAAAGAGCTAGAGAACTCTCTGTACCATTTATGCAATTTGACGGGGGGGGGTAAGCGTAAAATTATTTCAAAATACAAAGGGAAAAAGAAAAAGAGACACTGCAACAGTGGATATCAGGCTTGACTACACTTTAAACAGATTTCTTCTGGACTCTAGCTCCCTGATCTCCCTTTTCTTAGAGCATTTATTTTAGGAAACTTTCCATTGCAAATTCTTGCTCTGTCCCTTTGAGGTGTAAATTTTCTCCCAACCTCTTGCCAGTTGTATAATCCAAGAATGTCTTTCTCAAAGAGCTGGGAGTCATCCCTTTGAAATGTAACCATCAAAGATAGCTCTCTGTCTCCCAGGCACTGTGGGAGGGTAGGAGCCTGACTTCCTTAAGGGACAATTAACAAACACACAGAACGCTTTTTTCACACTGGCCAACCTCCCGCTGAGGTCTTCCTGTACATTTCCACTAGCTCTCCCCCGTGCTTTATAACTCTCCCACCTTGTGTTTCGTAAGAGTTGAGTTCAATCTCTCTCCCCTATTGTAATAGTCTTGAATAAAGTCTTTCTTGCCTGTTTTAACTTGTAAGGTACAATTATTCTTTGACAATATTCAAAATTACCATGGAGGTTCATTTTATATAACCATGATTTTATATAAGTTTAAGATTTTAAGAGACAATGTTATTGAATTAATCAGGTAAATAAATAATTCCTTATTTTAAAATTAAAACCTGAGGGGATGGGACAGGTGGATTTAACCCATTCTATTTTTATATTAGGATTATTGTTGTAGAGTGATAGGAAAGCAAGCTCCTAGGTACTTCAGTATATTTCACCATTCACAACCAGCACCCACATATATTTGGATTTTGGAGTGAAGGGGAGGAAGACAATCCTCTAACTACTCTGGGTCCTTTCTGGCTGGGCTACAAATTAAATTGACATGAGACCGAATAGCAGGAGAAAATCAAACAAAGCTTTATAACATGTATACACGGGAGACACCAGGGAAACTGAGTTTCTCAACAAAATGGCAGAAGTTCTCCTCTTAAATAGAAAGACAATGGAGGATGTTGGGGAGGTCAGTTTTGAGAGATTACCAGAAAACATAATAAGGTTATTATGCAGCCTCACCTTCCTGCACTGACAAAACATTTTTAGAGATAATGTCATCCCCCATTTCTTCCTGGTACAGAGAGGGAGATACCTTTACAAATGGAGATTTCCCTTATAAATGTAAATGTCTCTTAAAAATGATAACTTCTATTTTTACTTGGAATGGGCTTAGCAAAGACCCTCCCAGTCTATCCATACCCAGAGTTAAATTCTCTTAAGCAATTTGGGGGGGAGGTCAAAGTTTCTTTCAGAGTCTTTTGTTTTTCAAAATAATCAAGGTAAAGAGATATATTTTGAGGTAGCCAATTCTGATCTCCCACAGAAGTCAACCATTTCAGATAGTTCTATACATGTTATGGTCTGGTAGAGCATAAAGAATATGGACATTGCCTGAAGTCTTGTTCCATCATCATTATTAACCGAGAAGTGTCATTTAAACATATTTAACCCCAGTTTTCTTCATTTCTAAAAGGGAATCTTAATGCCTATGTTGTAATATCATTTGAGAATTAAATTATATAAGTAAAGTCAAAACAGCCCAATGTCAATTATGCATTAAACATTTCAATGTGACGCTACCCTTTTTTAAACTATTAAAGAAAATTCAAGAAACTTAGTAAATGCCTTTTGGGAATTGCTATTCTCACAGAAATAATTATGTTTTTCTATTTTTGTGAGAGGTGAAATATATTGGAACTTAATAAAGTAAAAGTTTTGAAAAAAATCAATAAATTATAGCATTGCCATGAAAAGAAATTTGGTAAATACCACTTATTGGTCAACATTAAAGAAAAATGATACATTTAATAATTTAACTTTTAGGAAAAATACATTAGTGAAAAAAATAACTGCTTAAGGTACAAATATTTGTTTCGCTAATTAGCTATTCTTAAATGAGTGCTTCTTGAAAAACTTCCACAATTATGCAATATTCCTAGTCCTATTAAACTCTTTCCAAGGTGATTCTAGTACTAGCATCTTATGAGGTAAATTTGTGATTGACTTTATTTTGAAGTAACTGATGCTTCAAGGAATAATACGACTTTAAGGGAGAAAGTGCATTATGCAAAGTATATTGGTTCTCTCAGATGCTGCTGGTTGTTAGAAATGGGAAAGATGCTATTAACTCAAATTAATATGAGCAAATAATAGAAATGGGCTTTTGTGGGATTAAAGAAATTGCTTTGTGTTTGCAAGATATCATCACAGATACCCTGCTTCAATTTACATTTATTTAATTATTTTCTTAGAAAATTTGTGTCTAATCAGATAATAGTTGCATGCAAAGAAAGCCGTGAAGAAGATAAATCATCTAATTTCTAAGGACTTTATTTCTAAAAATTAATTTCTTTTTTTAAAATAAAGGACATAAAACCTACAAGTTTTAGTCCTGGAAGGAGCATTTTGGTGTGTGTGCACAGCAACATCTATGGGTGTGGGCGCAGGGCTTGTTCATTCTTGAGCTTTGGTAAACTTCAACATTGAAGTCAAATCTGAATCAAGTCAAGATTTTTATATCCTTGGTACAGTTGTGCCAGACAGGAGTTTCAAAAATCTTTTCAACAAAACTAGAATGAAAACAGAATACAAAGAGTATAAGTAGTTTGGGTTACAAAGCAAAGGTTTTTGACTGAGTCAGAGAAAAATGGCTTCTAAGTCCTTCTGGCCCATTCTACATGAGATCCCAGGAAAAATATACATATATGTGTATGTGCTCCGTGGTGATCCTTCACCTCCCAGTTTTTGTTGTGGCTCTTGATCATACTACGAACTTTATTCCACAATGTCCTTATTCCAGAATGTTCTAAATCACTCAATCTGTCCACTGTTTAAATCTGAGAAAATATCATCTCATCCCATCAACTTATAGCTTTAACCCCTCCTTCTCAAACCCATTTTTTACATGTAAGCCTTCATCTATTTCTGGATAAATGACCCCAGAAGTGATAAAGCCTCACCTTTATAAGAGAAGAGGTATAGCAATATATTAAAACAATGATAAAAGCTTGCAATATTCTATAACAAGATTTGTGTGCCTAGAGTAATATTAGGGGAAGCAGGGATTCCTTCTTGCTCTTTGTACCACTTTATTTTAAAAATATTCTGTGCTCTTGCATTTATTATTGGTAATATCATATTCACAGATTTCATGAAATATCATATTTGGGTATTCATGAAAACAAAATTTGAATAATTTCCAGCCCTTTATTGAAGGATTAATATTTGTCCAGTAAGGTGATGAACACTTTAATGCATCATCAGCTTAGAGAACTATCAGTGGTGTCCAACAAAACTATCTGCAATGAGGGAAATATTTTATATCTGCAGTGTCCAATATGGAGCCACCACTCACATGTGGCTGCTAAGCACTTGAAATTTTCATAGTGCAATTGAGGACCTGAATTTTTTATTTATTTTATTTTTACTTCATTTTTGAGGAAGATTGGCCCTGTGCTAACATCTGTTGCCAATCTTCCTCTTTTTTTCTTTTTTCTCCCCAAAGCCCCAGTACATAGTTGTGTATCAAAGTTGTAGAGTTGTAGCTCTTCTATATGGGACACCACCTCAGCATGGCTTGATGAGCGATGAGTAGGTCCCACCCAGGATCCAAACCAGCAAATCCCAGGCAGGCGGAGTGGAACATTTGAACTTAACCACTATTCCACCATCTAGCCCCCAAATTTTTTTATTTTAAATTTCATTAATTTAAATTTAAACAGCCACATATGGCTAGATGTTATAATACTGTACAGCATAGACAAGATCATTTTATGGGATTATTTTATAATTCCCAATCTTTGAAACTTTGTCATAGTTTTACACCTAGTTTTCTACTTAGGGCAAAATATTCTGTATCCTAACTGTGGAACAAAATAACTTCTCTATAGAACTTTGATTTTGATATAAACAGCTAAGCAAATAACTGTAAGTGAACAATCAGGCCAATTTTTCTTTTATCCATATATAGATACAAAATAAATTTTACATCCTGGGCTATTCGATTTATTAAAAGAAAGACTAAGTGGCCTACTTTTTTATTTGCATGTTGGGGAGGGAAATCTAGATGATTCTACCATTAACAGGACTTTTTACATGGTAGTTGATAATATAAATATTGTCTTAATTTATTACTAATTTGAATTGCTCCAATTTTATACTATTGAGAAGTAACTTGAAGTCTGTGCCGTACAGTTATTTTCTTTAAGAGCAAAAGTTCAAAGGACTTACAAACATCTAAATAATAAATATGTGCTCTAATATTTTACTGGTTACTGAAAAAGAAAACTAATTTTTAAAAGGCATAAATAGCAAAAACAATTCTGAATAGGAGAATGTGTTCTATATATTTAATATCCTGCTTATATTCAAATACTGATAAAAGATTGTAAAAGAATGTAATAATTGCTTTGAAATTTATGTTAATTAAATGAAAATTTCACTTACCAACACTATTCCTCAAATCTTCAGTTCAAGTTCTAAAAAGAAAAGTAGAATTGTACCAGTTCTTATCTGTCAGAAACATACTAAAAAGTATCATTTACCCCAGAAAACAAAGTAAAATGATTCATTCCCCGCAACTTTCCCTGAAATGTTTACGTTTATACGGCATAAAGCAAAAATAAAAGGTGAAAATCCTCTCTTCCTGGCCCAATCTACTTTCCGTTAAGAGTTTGTTACCCTTGTAGGCTTTCCTCTTGTTTAATTAATTCTATATTTATAAGTCTCAATCCATGAAACATAACTTGCATTATTTTGCCACAACTGGATAATATCTGTTGCAAACACTATACTGCTGGGCTAGTGGAACCTTAGTTTTAGTCAGTTCCCTTTCTAGGTTAAGACCACATTGCAAGATACATCCACTGCATCTTCCTGTTCTCATCCCCAATAGGTCTACTGTTTCTCTTCCTTTAATCTGATGATACCACTGGATACATGGGTGCCACTCGGTCACCCCAGACCGTGCCGGACCACAGGTATGCTGTGAAACCTAGCACTGGCTGTCCATTACAGGAGCCACTCACCACACGTGGCTATTGAGCAACAAAATGTGCCTGGTTGGATTTAAGTTGTACTGTAAGTGTAAAATACATACCAATTTTAACGACTTAATAAAAAAAATCTGGGGCTGGCCTGAGGTTCGCTGGTTTGGATCCTGGGGGCAGACCTACACACCGCTTGTCAGGCCATGCTGTGGCGGCATCCCACACACAAAAAATAGAGGGTTTTTTGTGCTGCATTATGCACTGTCAGACTAAATGCATCACACAGGTAGCTCCCAGGATCTTGCCACTTTCATAGAAAGCAGATGTTAGGTCTACCCTGTTCTCAGATTTCAAGAACTTTCTGAGCATTCTGCTTTGTATTTCTGGGATTTTCAGTTTGGGAATTTATTTAATTTACTAATTAATTAAAATATGGGGTTTTGTTCCCTTACACTTTGCTAGATGAGAAAGATCATACTAAATGAATGGAGAAGGTGTAATGGAAGACAGAAATAATATATCAAGAATATAAAATAGTGTTTTAAAAGCTTTAAGCACATGAACATAAAAATGGATATATAGCAAGGGAAAAAAAGCTAGGATATTTATAATAAAACATCCTCTGAGTAAAATAACAATAACGAAAGGAAAATTACAAAACACCATTAATATTTATATACATATTTTTCTTTTTTTCCCCAAATGATATCATTTCATATCTCTTGGTAGGCAATTAACTACTTTCATTTAATCATATACTGTTGACATCTTTAAAAAGTCAATATTTATAGATTCAGTTTATTTTTTGTAACTGCCATTTTTATTCTGTGATATATAAGTAACACCTTGTAGGTTAATATTATATTTCTGGGGGGAAATGCACATTGCTTCCATTTTAATTGCAATCAATGTAATAAATTTGTTGTACAAATAGTATTGCACATATATTTGAGTAGACAAAAAAAACATAGTAACAGGCTTCACTGTGAATTTGGTATATTTGGATTGGAAAACGGATTCCAAACCTTTTCCTTTCTTGAATTGGTCTACATTCCCAGTATTCCACTGGTCCAAATATTTTGTTTGGAATGAGTTGATAAAAGGTGTGTTAACTACTTGGGAGATTGTTGCAATTGCTGCCACTATTTGCAAATTTTAGCCAACCACAGGTCCCAGAAATTTCTCCACCAATATTTAAGCCAGAATTGACAATTACTACCAGAAGGCACATGCCAAATCACAGCTAAGACTCAGATGGATTTGAATTGAGTAGCTAGATCACTGGAACTATTGGCCAGCTAGCTGGACATGTTTATCCTGATTGTATAGTTAACCACACAGTTAAAAACTGCCTGTCATTAACATTTCTGGACACGACTTATTGTGTTAAGATGGAGTTTCTTTATATTTCTAGAAGACACATTTGTAGAAATGAGATTGTAGAGTAAAATGGGATACACAATTAAATTTTGGTAGATGGCAAACTATCTAAATATACTTATAGATAGAATATTTGCTCACCAAACTTTCTTCCTCTTCTGCACATAACTATTTTATCAGCTTCCTTTACATTGACCAGGTCATGTCACTGAATTCTGGCTGAGGGGTTATGCACAAAAAGAATATACCTCACTTCTGCAGATGATCCTCCATTATATTTCCAATTTGAGAAGATGTTAAGTCATGAGTAGAGTGGAGCTATAAGGTGGGAGGATATTGGGACTGGAACAACTATGGAGAAGGCCACATACTGATTGGATTTTGCATAAATGAAAAATAAACTTTATTACACTACAGAGATTTTGGAGTTGTTATAGAAGTTAGCCTTTTGAAACAACAGAATGAATTTTCCATGACATTCCATTGGCCTTCCCTACATCATGCAATGATAATCAAGCTGGAAGCTTAGCTAAGAAAGCAAGAATCTGGTCATCTTAGCTTCCTTAGAGGGGATAGTAATGCTCTGCCCCACAACAAGACTTATAAAGAGGGATTTAGACTATCTGGAAAGAGAGAGGGGGAAAAAAAACCCTACTTTTTAAATATTCTTAACATGCCTATTTTCTGCATACTTGACAGTATTGTATACCTATTAAAAAACAGTTTTGACATGATGATTAAAATTTTTTTTTAATATTTTAATTGGAAATCTTTTTTTTTACTACTAAGATGAGCATTCTTTTATATGTTATTATTCTATTTTTTCCAGTGGATTATTTTTATTAATCTGTAGGATTATTTAATATTTATTAGGTTTCACTCACTTGTTCAACTAAGATGTAAGAAGCATGCAATTTGTTCCAAAAACTTTGCTAGCTGCTGGAGATGTAAGGATCAACAACTATAGATATGTTCCCTATTCATATGGAGTTTACTATCAAATGAAGAAATAGGAGGAAAGGCTCAATAATTGTATTTCCTTAGTAAATATTTACTGAATACTGACTTATGTGCTAAGTGTTATTCTTTGGGCTGGAGATATAGTAGCGACCGAAACCAATTCCCTGCTCTTTTGGGTCTCTTATTCAAGTTGGGACAGAAAGAAGATGGACAAGTATGCAAATAAGTGATAAGATTATTTCAGAAAGTGATCATTCTTATGAAAAAACAAAAACAAATATGGTAATAGGAGATGATGGCTGGGGCACATATTATCAAGAGAATGATGAGGGTAAAATATTTTGAGGATTTGGCTTTAATCTGAGACTTCAAGACCAGAGGCAAAGATTTCACAAAGATAGAAAGATAGAATCTTTTGGAAAGAGTAAACAGTGAGCACAAAAGTTGTAAGGTAAGACAAGCTTAGACATTTAGGAATTAGATAGGAGACCAGTGTAATCAGAAGCTCATAAATGAAGAAGACACTAGCAGGAGTTGCCATCAAGGGATTAGGGAGGAGACAAATCATATAGGGACAGGTGAGCCCAGAGAAGGATTTTGGACTTTATTCTCTTTCCTTTCCTTTTTCCCATATTTCACTTGTTCATAAGTACATTCTATAAACTGTTTGTTAACTTTAAGCCAGAAAACTTCATTAGAGTATTTTATGAGGTTTATGAAATTAAACCTAATTTGATAGTTTGCATCAGGTAGTCCCAAATTTCTCTAAGAATGTAACTTTCAAATGTCTCACATTGACTAATATTACATGTATAAATAAAATTCAAATATAAAATGTATGTATAACATAAAAAAGGTACATGTAAACATATCATACGTGAAAGGGCCTATTAGTATTTGACTCTCAAAAATTTTAAATCCCCACCATACCTTTCATTTAGACAGAATACACACACACACACACACACATTATAGATGTGTACATTCATATTATGTACACAAACTCATTGAAAATAAACGTAACATTCAAATAAACAATAGAATATGTATAGATTTTATTACCTACCCATCTTCTACTGAACGTACGTTATTAGTTCTATTTGGGATAAAGCCTGCTTGAAAAGCCGAACTATACCATTTTAGTGCAACAGACATTAGATATCAGGCCTGTGGATGGGAATGATGAAGTGTATTATAAAAAGGATTTAGTAAGTTTCTGGGCAAAAGGATGACTAGCTATACAATGCACCAATATCACCTACCAACTGTTCCATGCACTACAATCTAAATGTACTGAGAGAAACATATCACCCACAGTACTGACAGGTACTATAAAGCTCAGTTGCCCTTTACCAGTGAATAAAAATAAGCCAAAGGGAAGAATAGAAAGTGGATTTCAAGTAGTAGACTGTTTTTAGGAAGAGTCTATGAAATTTATATTTGTTTAACGAGTAAAATTACGAAGAATGTAATCTATGTTAAATTCATAGGCTGGAAGACTTTGATAGGACAAATATTCAAAATAATTTTGTTGTTATATTTACCAGTGATATCTTTCTATAATTTTTTTCTGAGAAACATCCAGAACACGTTTACATAGAACCAAGCCTTCTTGTGTATTGATTACATTTGAGTCACTTAGCAGTTAATTTTCTTATATTAAAGCCTGTGTTTATGGGCTACAAAGCATCTAGGTTTAAAATGGTTCGTATCTATTGTTTGGAATAGGATTCTGGCAATATATGCTTAAAATGTTTACCTTGTCAAACGAATTTTAGTTTAGTTTATAATTATACAATTATATAATCATGATATTAGGAGGGAATGTCCATGTTAAATGTTGAATTTCTTAGAGCTTCTCATTGAGTTGGAGAGTGGAGTAGAGAAATAATGAGGAAGAGATTAGGGCTAGTGTTCAAGGTCCCAGGTTTCATGTATTTCACAGTGCCTGAAGAAGGTTTGAAATACCCTTCACCACTCCAAGAGAAGTATAAAATTGTCTCCAGATAGTTTGTTTAATGTGGAGCCAAGTTTTCTTTCCATCAAAGTCAATATTCTCCAGAAAAGCGATGGATATTGGTAATTATAATATTCATGAATAGCTATGCCAAAATCACACAAATAAATGTAAGAAAATAAATATACACCCAGACAAAGAAGTATTTAAAATAAATATAGGCCAGGGGAAGTACAATTTGTGAGAGATGTAAGGATTCATAGATTTCTGGGTAGAAAGTAAGCGTAGGAGACGTGTAAGTTTCAAGTCTGGATATTTATGCCGTCAATCACAGTGATCAGCCCCAAAGACTCCATTGAAAAGAGAACACTCAGACCATGGTAGTGATCGTTCTTTCTTTTCTTCAAGATTTTGAACTCATGGATGTCTAGAAAATTCTAAAAAAATGTCATTATTATCTTGTTTTAGTGAAATACATATACATGCATATATATTTTTTCCTTGCTCATATATATATATTGGAATGGAGGAGTTTTGCTATACCAATGTCATTCAATTTGTTGAACTCTTTCCAAGTGTGTGCTAAATGTTACATAGTGATCTATTGATTAAAAGTTATTTTTAATGATACATTAGCTCCCAGATCATAGGAAAAAATAATGCATATATGTATATATGTATTGTTCATTTATTAAAGGTAGAGCATGACTCAATGGATGAAGTAAAAAAATTACATTAATTTCAAGGTCATTTTCCAGTAGATCATTGTCCTCTGAGACTAGGGAGTTAAATTGATGAAACCAGAAAATGCTAATGTTGCTGACTAAAAATGGTGATGTGAAAAGTGCTGTTTAATTTTAACTATAGTTTTAGAATTATAGCTTTAACATGAAATTTTATCAATAATGTTTTTTATATCTCAAATTCAGGAGAGCACAAGAAATTATTAAAATAAATTTTTAAGAAAAAATTTTAATTGAAAACTCATTTCATTGTCATGAAACAAGACAAAGGCTTTTTTCTATTATTATTTGATATAAGCCTATACTCATTTTTTAAAACTCAGTAAAAATGTTCTAATAATATGCAAAACTTACAGAGGGTGAACTGTAAAGTCTTTCCATGGGAAGCACAAAGTTTCAAAAAGTCTTTATCCTAGAATCAGTAGTTTTGATCTGTTTGAGTCCCAGAGTCTAGAGGCTTAAAAGAGGCAGTTGGATCAAAGTCTGTCTTCCTCAACTATGTCAAAAAGAATGATTAATCGTGTTTACTATAAATGAGGAAGACACCAGTAGCACATCTCTAACTGATGAATATGAAATCTCTACAAGAACATGGTGAGAAAGGATATCTTTTCATACATTATTTTTAATGAAAATGCCTTAGTACAATATTTCAATCCTCTCTGGAAACAAAGGGCAAGTATAATTTGGATTTTATGTGTTTATTTGAATTAACCAGAGTTAAAATGGTATGCAGATGCTATGAATGTTGTCCAATTTAAGAGACGTACTTTTTCATCAAAACCCAGAGAGAATATGTTTTTCTTATAAAATTTTTGATTAAATCATTGAAAGGGACACCTACAGTTATAAAGTGTGTAATTTAAAATAATGTAACAGGGGGCCGCCCGGTGGCATAGCGGTTTCGTCCGCGCTTGGCAGCCTGGGGTTCGCGGGTTCGGATCCTGGGCGCCCGCCAACGCACTGCCTGTCAGCCACGCTGTGGCGGCGTCCCATATAAAGTGGAGGAAGATGGGCACGATGTTAGCCCAGGGCCAGTCTTCCTCAGCAAAAAGAGGAAGATTGGCGACGGATGTTAGCTCAGGGCTGGTCTTCCTCACCAAAAAAAAATAAAAATAAAATAAAATAATGTAACATTTCCTTCTTATTTAATTGGCAATAAATCACACAACGCATAATGCTTAAATTAAGTACAGTTATGTACAGAATGTTTCTGCTGGTCAAACATTCATTTGATTTTTGTTTGAAGGATACTTTCAAGTAGGTATATATTTCTAAGTTGGCATATGTTCATATGTTGTGAGTGACCACCTACAGTCATGAACCACATTACGTTGGTCAATGATGTTGGACATTTTGGTCAACAATGGACCACATATACCATGGTGGGCTCA
Organism: Tapirus indicus; assembly: GCA_031878705.1. Classification (NCBI taxonomy): domain Eukaryota; kingdom Metazoa; phylum Chordata; class Mammalia; order Perissodactyla; family Tapiridae; genus Tapirus; species Tapirus indicus. Next base: position 21,906,081 of record CM062939.1, on the reverse strand, counting down.
TAAGATTAGTACCATACAGCCGAGGTGTGTAGTAGGCTGTGCCATCTAGGTTTGTGTAAGTACACTCTATGATGTTCACACAATGATGAAATCACCTAACAATGCATTTCTCAGAACATATCCCTGTCCTTAAGTGACACATGACTGTACATAGTTCTTTCAGTGGTTTTCTAGAGAATGATGTCATTTCATGTAAGCAAATGAAACAATTAATTGGTTTCTATTCATTAATCCATTTCAGATGTAATGAAAAGGTAACAGCAAACAAATATATTTGCATTTTAATCTCTGATTAATGCTGATATTACTGTTGTATTCAAAGTTGCCTCATATTTCTAACAAATGTATGCAAATATATAATAATGATGTAGAAAAAAGTCCAAATTAAATCACTAGAGACTTTAATAAATGTAGCAAATTATTTTCATTCATTTATTCAATAAAAATTTATTTATTGACCTCATACTGAGCTTGAGACCCTGGAACAAGTTTGAATAAAATGTTTGTCAAGAGGGATAATATCCCAGCACTCTGAAATTTTTATTTTGGCAACTTTAAAATAATCTCATAGCTATATTTGCTCAATCTATAGACATATTTTCAGACTGGATCTGAATGGAATTTTATAGGCTTTGTATTGTTTGTTTCAACATTTTCAATAAATGTCACATTTGGGAAATCTTCAGTATTGTTCTCTCTCTCTTCTCTCAGTCATTTGTTTCAGAGAATATTTTTGTTTGTATTTATATGACTATTTTTCTCTTTCTTTCTTTTTTTTTTTTTTTTGTGGGGAAGACCAGCCCTGAGCTAACATCTGTTGCCAATCCTCCCCTTTTTGCTGAGGAAGACTGGCCCTGGGCTAACATCTGTGCCCATCTTCCTCCACTTTATATGGGACGCCGCCACAGCACGTCTAACAGGCAGTGCGTCGGCGGGCGCCCGGGATCCGAACTCACGAACCCCGGGCTGCTAAGCGCGAACTAAACCGCTGCGCCAGCGGGTGGCCCCTATTTTTCTTTCTAAAATGACTTTATTGTGGCAAAATTTACATTCCACAAATTTCATTCATTTTAATTGTTTGTTTCAATGAGATTTAATAAACTTATAAAGTTGTGTAGCCATCACCACAATCCAGTTTTAGACCATTCCCTTCATTCCAGAAGGATCTTTTGTCATCCCTAGCCCTAGGCCACTCCTGATCTGATTCTGTTTTTATAATTTTGCCTTCTCATGAAATTTCACATAAATGGAATCACACAATACAGAATCTTGTGTGTCTGGCTTCTATTTGAGGTTTGTTCATGTTATTACATGTATAAATAGTCTGTTCCTTCTTTTTGAGAAGCAGTATTCCATTTTAGTTCAGTAATGTTTCATAGTTTTTAGTGTACAGGAATTGCATTTCTTTTGCTAAATATGTTAATTTATTCCTAAGTATTTTATTCATTTGATGTTATTATGAAAGGAATTATTTTTAAATTTCACCTTTTGAAACTGTAAATAGTACATAGAATCACAATTGATTTTTGTATAATGATCATGTATTCAATACCTTGTTAAACTTGCTTACTGGTTATAAGAGGGTGATATATAAATCCTTTGGAATCTCTACATATAAGATCATGTCATCATTGAATAAAGATAGTTTTACTTTATACTTTCCCATCTGTATGCCTTTAATTTCTGTTTTATGCCTTACTGCATGGGCTAGAACCTCCATTAAAATACTGATTAGAAGTGACAAGAGTGAATGTCCTTAATCTTTTCCTAATCTTAAGGGGAAAACACTCAGACCTTCACCTTTAAGTATGATGTTAGTTCTATGTTTTTCATAGAAGTTCTATATTAGGTTAATGAAAATCCCTTCTCTTCCTAGATTGTTGATTTTTTAAAATCATGAATGGATGCTGAATTTTATCAAATGCTTTTTCTACACCTATTGAGATGATCCTGTGACTTTTGTCTTTTATTCTTTTAACAGGGTGTGTTACTTTAACTGATTTTGAATATCAAAACCTTGCATTTATGGGATAAACACCATCCGTTCATGATATGGAATAATTTTTATATTTTGCTGGATCGCTAATATTTACTTACAGATTTTGGCATTTATGTTCATGAGATATAAGGGTCTGTAGTTTCCTTCTCTTGTTATGTCTTTATCTGGTTGGAAATCAGGTAACACAGGCCTTGTAAAATGAGTAGGGAAGCTTTCTTAATGGGAAGATTTTTTTTGCACTAAATCAATTTCTTTCCTTGATATACATTTAACAAGACTTTCATCTACCTAATAAATCCAGGAAGATTATTTGTGTCTTTCTAGGAATTTCTCTGCTTCACTATATCTGTTGGAATAAAGTTATTTATAGTAGTGCTATCTAAATTCCTTTTAATTGCTCTGTGATCTGTGTTGAACTCTCATTCTTGATTTTGGTAATCTGTGTGTTTCTCTGTCTCTTTCTGTCTCTCTGTCTCTCTCTCTCTTTCTCTTTTTCAGTCTATCTAATGATTTACCAATTTTGTTAATCTTTTCAAAGGACTAATTTTGTTTTTCTATTTTATCTCATTGATTTTTACTCCGATATTTCCCCCTCCTTTCTACTTGTGTTGCATTTAACTTCCTCTTCATTTTCTAGATCATAAGGTAGAAATTTAGCTTAATAATTTTGGATCTTCCTTTTCAATGTAAGTGTTTAAAGCCACAAATTTTCCTCCAGGCACTACTTTAGTTGTATTCCATACATTTTGATATATTGCTATTTTTCATTCAAATCAAAATATTTTTTGATTTTCTTTGTGACTTTCACTGGGTTATTTAGTATTGAGTTATTCAATATCTAGATAGGGTAAACCTGGTTACTTGTTAGCTGGATACATCTTTTTTTTTACTTGGATATTTCCCAGGTTTCTCTCTGCTATCAATTTCTGATTTAAATCCATTGATAAAGGAGGATATCCTTTGCATAATCTTAAATGCAATAAGATTTGTTTTATCACCTAACAGTTGGTTTATCCTGGAGAATGTGCATTTGCACTTGATAAGATAGTGCATTATGCTGCAATTGGTTGTAGTTCTTGGTTGGGAATTTCTGGTTGACACTTTTTTTTCCCTTTCAGCATTTTAAATATATCATTCCACTGCCTTCCTTTATTTATTTTCTCTGAGACACCAGCTGTTTTTAATCACATTACATTCTCTGTCCATTAGGAGTTACAGTCTTTTGCTGCTTTTGGCTGTTTTCCTATTATGTGTCTTGATGTGATTCTTTTTGTGTTTGTTGAGCTCATTGGGTCAGTAGATTGATGTTTTACATCAGACTTCAGAAGTGTTAAGCCATTATTTTATCATATAATTTTCCCACCATTTTTAATATCCCTTCTCCTTCTGGGGCTCCCATTAAATGTATATTGGAATGCTTGATTGTGTTCATTAGGTGTGAACTGCTTTTCATTTTTCTTTTAACTTTTTTTTCATCTTGTCTTTGGATTGGATATTTTCCACTAATCTATTTTTAAATTCATCCATCCCTTCTTATGCCATTTCAAATCTGCTGTTAAGTTTACATGGTGAATTTGTCATTCAAATTACTGTATTTTTGATCTGCAGAATTGCATTTTGTTCTTTTTTACAGTTTGTATTTTCTTTTAAGAAATATGTTGACTTATTGTTAACATAGTTTATTTACTCTGTGAACATATTTATAATAACTGCTATGAAGTCATCATTTGCTAAATCAAACACCTGAAACCCTATAACACCTGGAGTGGACAATTCCTTTTGGCCTTTTTTTTTTTTTTACCAAAGTGTGGGTCACACTTTCCTATTTCTTTGCTTGTCTAGTAATTTTTGGTTGAAAACTGAATATTTTAGATACTATATTGTGGCAACTCTGGATTTTTAAAATAATTTTTCAGAAAGTTGTTGTTTTCCCTAAGTAACTTGCCTTTACTTAAACTGAATCTCTCTCATGGTGTTCAGGCACTTAACTGCTTAGATTATTTTAAACCTCTTGTGATATTCTTTAATCCTATCTACCTAAAAGTCGCCACTGTATCTACATAGCTTATTGGTCAGCCAATGATTTGGACAGAAATTTTAATTCAAACATCCTAAGATACACAAGCCTTCTGCCCTCTGCTAATCAGTTTGTGGGCTAGGAAACACATTCAGAGTTTCAACCATTCTCAAGGTTTCCTTGGCTTTTACTTTTCACCATTTTATCTAGGGTCTCATCTGCTCATGGATAGTTTCCTAGTCATCCAAGAGTGTATGGAGAGCTTTGCTCAGCCCTTCTATAGCTCGCTATTTTCTAGCATCTCCCTTTAAAGGTCTGCCTAGTCCACCGATTGCCACAAACTAGGGCTTCAACCTTCAGGTAGCAAGTATCCAGACTTACCCCATCCTTTTCCAAATGCCTCTGCCACTTTTAGCTGGCAAAACTGTGGGCTTCCCTCCTTCACTCTAAGTGAAATCTGCTTCCCTCTGGAAAGAAGCTGCTAATTTTCATGACCATGCTCATGCTGGAAAAGGGTTCTTACAAAGAGCTAGAAGCAGAGAGAGAGAGGTGTGGTCCCAGACTACCATCATTCTTCTCCAACACTAATAACTGTTGAAGAACAAAATGTTCCTCAACTTGTTGTCTGCCTTGAAAATTGTTCACTCAACATCCAGTGCCCCCAGATGGCTACTTTTTAAAATTTGGTCCAGTTTTAGACTTAATTTTTCCAGAAGAAAGTCACCAACCTCTTCATGCCACCATGTTTGGAAGTCCTCAGAGCTATCTGCTTTGGACCTTTTTACTGCTGTAAACTGACAATGACAGAATAAAGAGGCCTTAAAATTTGAAAGCAAATAAATCTATTTTGCTTTTTCTTGAAATCTTTGATAGAAGTCTCTGTGGAAACATTTTAAAACTATTGAATTGATTGACCAATCATCTATAAGTTCTTTCCTTCTGACTTCACAAACCAAACAAGTAGCTATTTATAAACATATCTAAATGATGAGCAGACATTTGGTCCTGTCCAAAACATCTGTAAGACATTTGGTCCACACCAAAAGCCCCTTGATATTTGGTCCTGTCCAAAACCATTTGGAGTGGACCAAATGTCTTATGGACATTTTGGACAGGACCAAATGTCCTGCAAGGTATTTAACGACCCCTTAGGTATATGGTTTGTTATCAATGGATTGAATGTCTACATAATATCACATTACTAATCAAAATTAGATTAGCCCTATATATTTGAATATAGGCATAATTACATTCTACAGCTATAATTAAGTCATTTTTATTGAATATTTATAATCCAAAGAAAATTACTTCTTCTTGAAAGTCAAAAAACTGTTGAGGAGTAAACTATAGATAGAAATAGATGTCGTATATTATGCATATTTATCTCTGTTTTGGTCATGTAAAATAAACTTAGAACTTCAATAGGAAAAAAAGATTTTAGTGATTAAATTTACTCACAGTGTATTACATTAAGTGGTGTATAAACAGAAACTCCAAGGAAAAGAGAGAGGAATCAAAGAGGAGACTCCGACTAAATGTGAAGCTCATATTTAGTTCCAAGTTCCCATTAAGTAGCCAAAAAATGTCACTAAATCAAAGATTTTTTTAAATTATAGTATTTGGGAGAATTATGACAAATGAGGGGATTGCATTTAATTGGAAGAAGATATTGAGCAGAGGTAACTAGGAGGTTACAGCTTTGCTCAAGTGAAGAAAGAACCGCTCATTTAAATAGTCTTAATTAAATGAAGAACAAAACTGTGATTCCTGATGGGCTAGAATTCAATCAAGCTGTGATAACCAGCAGGGAAAAAGAAGCAGGAACATGCATGTAAGGCAGAGAAATGCTAAGAAAAAGTCTTTCTTGTATCACCAACATACCCCTGAGAGACATCAGTGCAGGAGGAATTCAGTCACTCCTATTTGGATTTATCTCCATGTATGTTGTCTTCTTAAAATCACATTCTAGACTGCTACATATTGATGAAGAATTAACTATGAGTACCTTAAAAGTTACCTTTCCCTATTAAAATGGAGTCTTCTGGAATTTTCCAAAATAACTTTCAAAAAAGAAATTTTTAATTTTTTGCTACTGTGTATGTAATAGCTTCAAGTATCAGCAATTCACATCAAAACAAGGGTCTAATAACTCTTTTGGGGGGTTATTTGTTTCATTAGTAAAGATCTTTTTTTCATTAGGAAGAAAAGAAAAGAAAATAGAAAAACCTTTTTAATGTACAGAAAACAATGAGATCATGTCCAAGTGGTGAAAAAGAATGTTATTTTAACTGGTTCAAATATCCAACTAGATCACCCATTTTAGGCCCTTCTTGGAAGAAAATAAAAGATAATATAAATTAATATGAATAATTCTAAAGGAGCAGCAATCATTTAGCAGTGATTGAAGTATTAAAGTCTCCACTGAATTCCTATACCAAGAACACATTGATATATAATAGATTCCTCGTGAAAAAGTACTCATTTTCCCTCGGTAAAAAATGTCAAACTTTGGAACTAGTCTAGTGAATTTCAGAGATCAAGACTTATGGTCTCCTGAGCCAGTCCTGATGGCCTAGTGGTTAAAGTTCAGCATTCTCACCACTTTGGTGGCCCAGGTTCGCTTCCCAGGCACAGAACCACACCACCCATTTGTCTGTTGCCAGGCTGTGGTGGCAGCCCACATAGAAGAACTAGAAGTACTTGCAACTAGGATATACAACCATGAACTAGGGCTTTGAGGAGGGAAAAAAAAGAGGAAGATTGGCAACAGATGTTAGTGCAGGGAGAATCTTTCCCTGCAAAAAAAAAAGACTTATGGTCTCCAAATGTCTATTCTCTTGCCAAGCCTCTTAGTAAATTGTAGCTTCTCTGAAGTCTGAAACCAATAAATATCTACCCATCACTGCCATCTAGAACCATTGTCCCTGCTTATTCCTCACTAAGGAAAGATCCTGTTTTTCAAGATCCCCTCTGATAAACAGCGTTTAGATACTGATGATTTCCTGCTGCTGCTCACCCATGGGTGGTCTCTAGATGCAAAAGGTGAAAGGAAGTACAAACCAAGGTTACATTCCTTAATTATAATTAGACGGAAACAAACATAACAGCAATAATAATTTTGCTTCCAATTCCTAATAGACTGTAAAGTAAAGGTCATCCAAATTTTAGTAATCAATCTCTAACAAATTTACATAGTATAGCTTGGAGTGTATTTGAACAGATAATATGCCTTGTTAAGCCAAATTATTAAGGAAAAATGCTTACCTTACTCCCTCTCTGAAGATTATTAGCTATATAACCAGCAACTTATACGTCACAATACCTTTGGATTCTCAGAACCCAAAAACCAAAATTCAGGACTGAGAAATGGACAGAATTTCCTGAAAACTACTAACCCTACAATGTGGGAAAAATTTTTCTTTCTTCATTTTTGTCATCAGCAATAGAATTCAGCATATCATGGAATACTATTACTATATGCTATGTGAATAGATATAAATGATTGCAACAGACATTGTTAGTGCTCCATGCAGATCCTCTCCAATCCCCTTTACATTTCAGGGCACCTCTTCCTGTGGTTTGGTGGGCTTTTGCTTCCAGTGGCCATTACTTGTGTGACTTCAAAGACCTGCCCTTGAGCCTGGTAATGATAAATAAAATGGCAAGCAATCAGATATATTGGAGTCTAAGAGGAAGCCATTTGATGTAAAACTAATTCGGCCTGACCTTGTTTTTCCAAAATGGTCTGACTGGCCTTTGAACATGCACTGTATATCTGCTATGAGCATTTACCATGTCCCAGAGACAAGAACAAATCCCCTTAAGATAAGGATGCAACTTCTCCACATTAGCATTTCCTTAAGGATAAGCATTTCTCCCGAGGCAAGGATTTGATTGTTGTGCTCATCCTGTGACCACCCAGCTCGAGACAGCAGACTTGCTACCTGCAGTGTCCATCAAAGGCTGTGTCGACAGGGCAATCTTGTGAGTATTGTAAAAAGGACACTGCATTATATGTGATATATGCTCTTTGATGGTGTATAACCACTCTGTACACCCCACTTCTTTGTTGCCCTTCCTTCCAGGAGGAAGGAAGGCCCTGGGCTATATGGTCCTCAAAATTTGGCTCATAGTAAACTCCCCCCAGTTTTGATTTATAGATTGGCTATGGATTATTTGTGTCAACAGTAATTTCAGTTCCCCTGGGGTAATCTTTAATAAATGACTCCCTGACATTTCAGAATTCGCCTGCAGAATAGGGGGACTTGGCTTGAAATCAGACACTTGTGTGGCTCCTTCCTCTTCCTTGTCCAGCTTCTCCACACCACCAGTTTTTCCTAGGAGCTCTACTTTGTAAGTCACATGCTCAGTCATCTGATTCTCTGAGCTTGCTTTTTGGGGCCCTGACCATGATATATAATCATTTATAATGCACATGCACTGGGTGTTGCATCAGCTCCAATTCAACCTGATCTAGAGTCTGTGGATCACCCACAACCAGGGACTTCAAGAGCATAGTGCAGAGTTTTCGTCTAAACTTCACCTTTTCCTGTAAACCTGACTTTGCTTGTGTTTGCATGCTGAGTATCTGCTTCTTGCTTCAGGCACCTTTATTACTTAATTATAGAGTTTTGGATCTTTGCTTATCTACTTGCTCCAAATATTGTCTCTACATAGAGTTTCTTTTTGTTTTATGAAAGACTTTGTTACTTCCACTATATTACACCAAGTGTTATCTGCCTGCTCATGAGTTGCAGGAGTACTGCCACATCACATTTCTTCAACTCTTTAACCAGAACATTCCAAGTTTACTTTTTGCCTCATCACCTATTTCTACCCTTAGTTTGCCTTCTGCTTAGTGGAGTAGAGGAGATATATATCTCTCTTTTTTTTTTTGGTGAGGAAGATTAGCCCTGAGCTAACATCTGTTACCAATCCTCCTCTTTTTGCTGAGGAAGATTGGCCCTGGGCTAGCATCTGCGCCCCTCTTCCTTTATTTTATTTGCATGATGCCCATCACAGCATGGCTTGATAAGCCGTAGACACGTGTGCGCCCTGGACCCGAACCTGCGAACCCCGGATCGCCAGAGCAGAGAGTGCAAACTTAACCACTACACCACCAGGCTGGTCACTAAATCTCTTTTTGAATAAAATTATTTTCTGTATTTAGTCATGGCAGTAAAAGGATTCCCCTATTTTTTGAGACACTGTCACTTCTCCTTAAACATCTTGCTGGCAGCCTCCTCTCATGAACATTTATTGCTGAAGCCTATCATATTCAATATTTGAGGTAACAATGATTTTATACTCTCAGACCATCAAAGCATTCTTGAAAACCTTTCTTTTCATTATTATCACCAAAATTAATCTTATTCATGCAAAACTTTAAATCCTTTTTGGAATAAAGTCTGTATAATCTTTACAAAAAAGCGATCACAGTCATGTGTTTGCCTTATAAATTTGGACGCAGTTCCATCCATTTCCATTTCGTATCTTTAAGACAACTGCATGAAATTCTACTTCCTCAAATTTGATTATTGACTCCACAATGTTATTGCTGAAGTTCTGAATTAACTAATTGTTTCCACAAGACATTTTTCAGTCTGGCTTCTCATGTTCCTCCCCTCTCTGTCTTCTTATTCTGTCTCTCACTTGACATTTCATTACTGTGACCTTCTCCTCAATTAAACCCATAGCACGTGGTGAAGATAATAGAAGTGTATTAGGAAAAAAAGATTTAAATTGGTATATATAACCAAGTCTAAGGTGATTAGAAATCAAAACAAGTCTTCATTTTCACTATGTTCAGTCAGGAACACACTGAGATTGAAGTGCTTGAGGCTTTACCACAGGCGTATAAGATTCCTTCAAATATATAATTTAAGAGAAAAGGGGCTTGGAGATAGATGCTGAAAGAAAAATAATCCAGAATAAAAAATTTATAAGACAAAGTTCAAAAATTAGACATATATATTTAAAGATTTTGTAGTTCTTTCTGCCAGGAAAGAAATATAAATCTCGATGAGATTTTAGTGACTTACTTACAAGTATACCTATGTTTATCACATCAAGTAACTCAAAATGTTCTTGAGATGGCTTACAAAATTTAAAAAAATATAGAATCACTAAAATAATGTGTCTATGTAAAGATGATGGATATAAATGTATCAGAAACATAAGATAAATTAGTTAATGTTCCCAACATTACAATGATGTCATTCTTTTACTTACAAATCTATTTAGAATTCAGATATATTTATTCAAAAACCTTTAAGATTCATGAAGATAATTTTTTCTCATGGTCTGAAGATTACATTTACATGACAAATAATGGGATTTTTACTTAGACTTCTATAACGTTATCCAAAGAGAGTTAAATATTAAACTGTAGGAGAAAAATGGGTCAGATTTCAAAATTCTCCAGAATCCCCTTCTTCCATCAACCACGCACACAGACATACACACCCCCACATCAAGGTTGAAATATATTTCTTAATATTCATGTCTAACTATTAAGAGCTTTAAAAGTACATTTTGGAAAATTATAATTTAGAAATATAGTCTGCAAAGCTTCTAAAAAGTAAATAGGATAGAAAAATCTGGCTCTCATCTTTAGCTAAGTTGCCAAACAAACTGGAAGATAAAAGTTAATTTCAAGTAATTCTTGAACTACACAGACTGTACAACATATTGTCATTAAGAAGTGTTGAAACTCCAGTTTGGGCTTTATTTCCTATTTATTTCTATTCCTTGTAAATACATACATCATATATTTTTCAATAATTGTCTGTAGTGTGAAAATAAAAATTATTTACCCTATAGATTCTTACGTTCTTACAATAAAATCATTTAAATATCATAAATGGGGTTAAAATTGAAGCCCATGAAACAGACTTCAGCCCTACAGAGCAGGAGGTGATAAGGTTTGAAATTTATAGAGTCCTTACAATGGCTTAGGTGTTGAAATGCTGTTAATACATTGTGGAGAGGCTTTTTAAATTTTTGTTTCTCTTACTCATTTAATAGAGTAAGAGAGACCTTCATTACAATATGTTTTATATTTTTATAATATGAATAATTCCAAAAAATGGAATTAAAACAGCACATTTCCAATTATTTCCTGGTTACTTACTCAGTTAAAGACACTAAGGTAGAAAATATGATAAAAAGAAAATCCTATCCTGTAGGAGTTAGAGGACAAGTAGGCAGATTCATATAGCAATGAGATTTATGACAAAGAGCTAACTTCCTAATCATACAAAAGTATTAATGTTGTCTTTTAAGGAAGAAATTGAAAAATGTCAATAGCATTCTTCATGGAAAAACCTGGCTAATGGAAAAAAAAAAGCATGATGAAAGCATGGGTAATGGAATTGCAAGCAGAAAGATAGTGTGGGTAACAGTCAAGTGGAGGAAAATTCACAGTCAACAAATACTAAGCCAAAATATGGAAACAACTTAAGGGTCCAGTGATGAATGAATGGATAAAGAAGATGTGGTATAAATACATACTGGAATAGCAATCAGCCATAAAAAAGAATGAAATCTTGACATTTGTGACAACATGGATGGAACTTGAGGGTATTATGCTGAGTAAATAAGCCAGACAGAGAATGACAAATACCATATGATTTCACTTCTATGTGAAAAATAAAAAACAAAACAAATGAACAAACAAAACCAGACTCATAGAAACAGAAAAGAGATTGGTGGTTGCCAGAGGGGAGGGGGGTTGCAGGTTGGGCAAACAGGCGAAGGAGATTGAAAGGTACAAACTTCCAGTTATAAAATAAATGTCATGAGGATGTAACGTACAGCGTGGAGAATCTTGTCAACATTATTGTGTTATCTTTGTATAGTGACAGAGGGGAACTACCTCATTGTGGTGATCTTTGAGCAATATATACAAATATGGAATCATGATATTGTACACCTGAAACTACTATAATATTCTATGTCAATTGTACTTCAATAAAAAAGAGTTCAATTCAACTAGAATCTAGGATATAGATATGTAGTGTGAAATGTATATACAATACAGAAAGCAATTCAAAGTTCCTCAGAAGAACGATGGCATCACTAGAACTACATTTTGGTGTGGTCTCCCCTTATCCACACTGTTTAGAAAATGGACAGTTATGGTGGTAGGCAGTAAGGAGTGGATAGAGCACAAAAAGCAAGTATGAATCCATTTAAAATTTTCTAGGGAGAAATAACACATTGAATTGGAATAATAGCTGAAGTCATAGAAAGAAATGTGTATATTAGAGACATTTTCAAAACATAATGAATAGGAATTTGCCACTAATTGAGCAAGGTGGGAAAATTATTCACATATGATTGGGCTCATGATGCAAATATCATGGTAGTAAATATTGGGGAAATAGCATTAAGTAAAGGATTTCATTGTAGAGAAGGTTAGGAAAAGCAGAGATATTGAAGATTAATCCATTTTAGATATGATATATTTGAGATAGCACCTGGATATCAATTATTATCTACACAGTGGAAGGTTAGAAGAATGGGAAAGAAGATTAAAAGGGAGAGTAAGGGAAAAATACATTTGTAATTATTGGGCAAATAATGTATGTCAAGGGCAATTCTAGATGCTTCCAAATACATAATCCCATTTCTTCTTCAAGCAGTCATGTGAAATAAGTATCTCTATTCCATTTTTAGTGTTGAGGAGCTTTAAACTCAAAGTAGTAATTGATTTTTTTCTAAAGTGTCAGAGAACATAGTTGATGGAATCAACCCTTCAATCTATTTCCAATTCCAGTATACTGGTGGTTTGAAATATGCAGATTTTTGAGTCATCTACTGAACAGACAAAAATTAAATTCTTGGTAGTAAATGAAGTCACTTTCAAGTTGGTAAAAGAGTAATATAGAGAAATAAGTGTTTTACAAAACTGTCATAATGACTGAATAAACGGGTTCTAGGAGGGACCTATCGAAGTGACTAGTAGAAAGTCATAGAACTTACAAAAGGAGAGCTACTGCCTCTGAGGATGACACTAGACCTAGTCATTCGAAATCATTCCAGGGATTAGAAGATGCTTCTGCCATCACGTCACCACAACTGCCTCTCAACACCCAATAGACTGAAGAATAGACCCTGAAAAGATACCACAGATAGCTATTATATTTCTAAAGCACTACTTGCTTATAAATGTAAGAGAGAAAAAAAAAAAAAAAACACTGCAAAGTGGGGAAGGGAATGTAAATCATGGTAAAAAAAAAAACATACCCCCACCCCTCCCTTCCGTCGTCCGATTGTTATATTTGTGCATCCAAGTGACAGATCTTAATTGTGATTGAGATTCCTAGCTCTACAGTAATCTGGATAACCTCTCCAAATAAAAGGAAGATGAAACAGATGTTTAAAAATTAATCAATAATATTCTACATAAAGAGAAAAAGGATGAATACGGTCATGCTTTAGTTCAAGCATAGTAGGAGAAAGAGAGTCCAGTATAAATGACAGATAAAAAATAGACAGCAATAAAGAATGAGTGTAAGTGTAATGCTATTAAGGGAGCCTCCTTTCCCCCATAAAAATGTTACTGTTTTTAAGAACAAGAGATAGACCTTGAACATGATCAAAGGCTGAGGAGAAAATAAGGTAATTACAATTAAGAAAATATTATTGTTGTAAATATCTAGGTTACTACTGACTTAAGGTAATAAATAATTTCAATGAATTATTGAGGGTAACAGGTAGATTTTAGAAGTTTTTAATTTTTTTAATATAAATCCAACCTAAAGAATTATGGAGGTTATTGGCATGTTTTTTGTTTGAGAGACCTTGAACAAATTTCTGTTTTTTTTCCAGATTTATTGCGATAAAATTGACATACGACATTGTATTAGTTTAAGGTGTACAGCATAATGATTTGATATATGTACATATTGTGACAAGACTACCACAATAAGCTTAGTTAACATCCATTGCTTCACATCGTTACAATTTTTTTCTCGTGATGAGAATTTTAAAATCTACTCTCTTAGCCAACTTTCAAGTATATAATACATTATTGTTAACTATAGTCACCATGCTGAACTTATTTATCTTGTATCTGAAAGTTTGTACCTTTTGACCACCTTCACCATTCTTCTCACCCTACATCCCCTCCTACCATCTGTCAACCACCAATCTGTTTTCTTATGAATTTGGGTTGTTTTAGATTCCACATATAAGTGAGATCATACAGTATTTATTGTTCTCTGTATGACTTATTTAATGTAGCATAGGCCCACAAATCCATTCATGTTGTCACAATGGCAGATTTCCTTCTATTTTATGGCTGAACCATATTCCATTATGTGTGTGTGTTCCTTATCCACTCATCCATTGATGGGTACTTAGGTTACTTATATGTCTTGACTATTATAAATAATGCTGCGATAAACATGGCGGTGCAGATATCTGTTTGAGAGTGATTTTGCTTCCTTTGGATATATACGCAGAAGTGGAAGTACTGGATCATATGGTAGTTCAATTTCAAATATATATATATATTTTGTGTGTGTGAGGAAGACTAGCTCTGGGCTAACATTTGTTGCCAATCCTCCTCCTTTTTGCTGAGGAAGATTGGCCCTGGGCTAACGTCTGTGCCCATCTTCCTCTGCTTTAAATGGGACGCCACCACAGTATAGCTTGATAAGTGGTGCTTTGGTCTGCACCCACGATCTGAATCTGCAAACCCTGGGCGTGAGAACCTAACCACTACACCATTGCGCTGGCCCCCTATTTTAAATTTTTTGAGAAGTCTTCATATTGTTTTCCATAGTGAGTGTACCAATTTACACTCCCACCAACAGTGCACAAAGGTTCCTTTTTCTCCACATTCTTGTTGATGTTAGTTATCTTGTCTTTTTGATGACCGCCATTCTAACAGGTGTGAGATGTTTTGACTAGAAAGTAGCTATCAGAGACCACCAAAATGCAAATGAAAGGCAAAATAACTGCTAAAGTGAGAACCTAAGAAAGGAGAGAGTTTCAATTTTTTTTTTTTTTTAAGAGAAAGAAAGGTCTTAGGAAAGAGAAAAGAAGCATCTTTCCTTGATCAAGATGGAGGTCTGAAAAATAAGACAGATAATAAAACAATAACATTTTTGATATATAGAAATAAAAATTTGAAAGAATTGATGTGAAATGGTCTTCATCTCAGAAGATGAGGCCAGGCACTGTGGATAGGAATTATGGAATTGAAGGAAGGTTTGAAGATTATGGGAAAGAATAGAAGCCACTGAAAGGTGCATTAGAAGATAATACAGGATGCATGAAAAAAAGTCTACCAATAACCATTGGGTAGAGGCTAGATAAAATAAATGTAGAGTGAGGCACAATTTCATTTATTTATCTCACAACATTCAGCATCACAGATATTGAAGAGAAAAAAATTGGTGCTGATATAGTTGAATATTAGCATAGATATGACTATGAAGACTTAGATTTGGAGACTATGGAAGGATCAAGTTAAAAAATGATTATGCAAAAGTCTGTTAAGGGTGAGTGAATGAGAGATGCAGAAGCAAATAGATTTTGGTCAGAGGTTACTAAAAGTTTGAGATTTGGGGTGATATATGAGTCAAAAATGTAGTCATTCTAGTCCATGGCTGAAATAAAGTGAAGATTCAAGCAAATTGACTATAGAAAGTATAATAATGGTAACGTCTGATTTATCACAATAGATGTGATGTTTGTGAAAGATAAATAGAATAAAATTATGAAATTGTGATAAAATCCCTGAGGAAGTTTACATAAAGTTAAGGAGCTCAGCTGATATAAACATCACTTACAGAAGAACCCATGGGTGAACGAAATCCTTCACAGAAGTGCATTTTGGAAATCTAATTTAAAAATATATTTAGTATTTTTAAACAGACCATGATTACTATAAATTCTCTGTTCATCTCCATTGTTATACCGTCACATTTGACTCAATATTATTATGAAATTATTATGGCAAAGACAATTTTGAGACCTACTAGTAGAAATAGTGATAAATCTGTGAATTAAAATTCTGGAAAATATCTACCTATTATTTTCCTTTGAAATACTAAGATTGATTAGGCATTTTAATATATACTTATTAAATTAGTTATATCCTAACTTTCAAAATGAATACAAATCTTTCACTGAAATTTCTCCAATGTCTGGAAGTAAATTTAATTTTTACTGTTAATATAATCATCTGTAGTCATTCTTCAGGTGGTTATAACATTATTTTAGACTGGTAACATAAAAATTTTAAGCTTATTATAAAAGTAACGTTGAGATATTATTCTATCCGGATCACTTTCTTCAAATAAGACTATATCTAAATTACCATCATGTATAATTTCAACATAAAAATAAGAAAGCAAAATAAATTAAGACTAAAAGTTAATATTAATAATGGAGAATAAAAAACAAATGTAAATAATCCAAAAGTGATGCTTTTTTTTTTTTTTGGCGAGAAAGATTCACTCTGAGCTAACACCCATTGCCAATCTTCCTGTATTTTGTATGTGGGATGCCTCCACAGCATGGCTGATGAGTGGAGTATGTCTGTGCCCAGGATCGGAACCCGTGAACCCAGGCCACCAAAGTGGAGCATGCGAAACTTAACCACTTGGCCATGGGGCCAGCCTCCAAAAATGATTCTTTTCGAAAAGAACAATAAAATAGACAAAGCTCTTATAATCCTAGAAACAGAGAGAGAGAAATCAAAAGGGAAAATAATGAGAGTGAGAAATAAGATGTAAACATCAATAGAGATTAAAATAATTGTAAGAATACACTGCTTGCAATTTCATGGGAACAAATGTGTAAGTGCTGGGAAATGAATAGTTTTTTAGTAAAAATATGTATTGACAAGAAAGAATATACAATTTTGAGACTAATGCAGGGGAAAGACACTTGGGATGGAAATTAAAAATCTATTTTAAAAGATACAGTATAGGTGGCTTTCCCACTGTGTTCTGTGTACACTCTAAATAATATGGTATAGCACTTGAGGTGGAAGGACAAACCTTTCCTCTATCACCAGTTCATAGCTGGACCAAGCTGTTGTATCCCTAGAGTTAATGGCTCATCTGCCCCTGAGCACCACACTGCAGGACATGGGGGTCTATGACCCCAAATAGCTGCTGAAGAGGCTGGATAAGACAACCAGAGAAGACAGTGGAATTAATTGCTTGTGGAATTAAGCTTTTTCTCCTCTCTTTTGAGTTACACTAAGAAAGAGTTTCTCTTTGAAGTGCTGTGCGAGAAGTCCTTAGTGTTCAGTAAAATCTTTTGGAGCGGTCTACTTTATTTTTCTTAGACTTGTTTTAAATCAATAGCTAACATGGCAATGAGTTGCATCATTTCCCAATACTTCTCATTTTTCCTTACTTCTACTCTTATGACAAAAAATAAGAAAAAATCCAACTCAGATTATAGGCAAACAGTTAATATTTACAAAACAAATGCCTTGAAACTAAAGCAAAAACATTTTGAAAATTTGACAAAGGATATAAAAATTTACAGAAAAAAACTTACAAGACATTTGTGAAAATCATCTCCAACTTATTAGTAGCCAATGAAATGTAAAGTTTCCAAAAATATCTTAACATCATTAATTATTCAGTATTAAGAGAATTGCGGTTAAAGATAATAAACAAATCAAATATAATCTGTTTTTGAAAAGTGCTAAGATGAGGAATAAGTCACAGGAAGGGCGTTAAGTGATAGGGTGAGAAGAGAGGTTAGTTTTTAGATAAGGTAGTCAGAAAGAGGCTCTCAAATAGGAAAGGAATGCAGTCATGGCAGTGACACACTGTGATGCCAGGCTCCATTGCCATTGTAATTTAAGTTGCAAAAAAAAAGTCGGCCAAATATCTGAGGGTGAATCCTTCATACAGAGAGCTGTAAATATGAAAATTGAAGGCCCTGAAGTGTCAGCAACCTTGGTGATTTCCAAGGAGACCAGTGGGATGGGAGCAGATCATGCAACTGAGAACCATGTGTGAATAGATATCAGAAAAGGAGACAGAGGTGGACTCCCGTGGGCCTTGCAGAATATGGAAAGGACTTTAAATTGAAGCCCTTGGGGGATTTTGAGAGAAGAAATGGCAAGCTATGGCTTAGATTTATTGTTAAGTGAAAAAAGCAAGTGATAAAGCAAAGGGTAAAATAATTGCAATTTCTATATAAAAATATGCAAGAAAATACATGGAATCCCTCCAAATGTGTACGTTTGTATGAGCAGGGAGAAAGGTGTGGAAGGACCTAGACCAGGCTGCTCATATTGCTACCACAGTTCTATGGGGATGTTGGAGTTAGTATGGAAAACTTCATCTCTAGTTTACACAGTACCATTTGTTACAGTGAAACTGCATTATTTTTGTAATTTTAAAATCATCAAAAAAAGATAAGTATGAAGAAAGTTTAAATATTATGAGCCATAATTATAATTGAACAAGAAATACAGTAAAGCATAGAATAATAAAAGGATAATTAATTCAGAATCTTGGCTGTAATTTGAAATAAGAATATAGTGAAATGACTTTTACAACTAAAAGATAAACAATTAGATCGTATTTAAAGTATTTTTATAATGCTAATTACATTTTAGGAATCATATACTTAATCTCTAAAAATCAAATCAAATCATACTTAGAAATTTGAATTTGCAATTAGTTTAAAAGTCTTGAGTTTCTGAGATCATTGGTACAAAACCAACATTTTGTGCTCTCTGCCTTGGCATTTGCACATAATATTCTTTGTTCTGCCAACAGTAAAATGAGACTGATATTCATCTGTCTCATGGGATTGATATAAGGATTAATTATATGTTTATAAAATGTTTTGAAGATTAAAAGTTCTAAGTATTATTATATTTATTACTTCACTACTGACTCATCTGTGTTCTTAAAGGGCTTAATCTATTAGTTGGCTAGCAATCAACAATTCAGATCATCAAGCCACTGAAAATAGCTTCAATTCTTTAGCAGACTAAGCCTAAAAATTCCTTTGAAATTGTTTCACTGAATAACCAGGAGTCCTTTCACTATACTTCACCCAATTTAATACCATCTCCCTAGAATATTATTCAATCACTTCTCAAGTACCCTAAATTATTTCTCCAGTGATTGATTCATTTTGTCTAATAAATATTGTTTTAGCATAATGCCTATAGATGCATAATCAGAACATTTCAAAGGATTTGCAAAGAAATCTGTGAATTTTAAAGCTATCATCTAATAGAATAATGCATTTATTTGTTATCTTACTATAGAGATATTTCAGGTAAGATCTTTAAACTTTAGACAGAAACCCTGTTTTCATTCCCAATGATAACCAAGTCCTCCAAAAGTCCTGCTCATTCATTTCTATACTCATTCAAATATACATCATATCTTAATTCTATCCAAGGCATTATTTCTTAGGTGGTGACTTTAGACAATATTTTAGAGTCTACATTAATGACAAGAGACTGCACAAAATTTGGATAGAATATTACGAAAACTGTAAAAATAATGATACAGAGAATATTCACTAACCTCCCATGTTACACAACAAGGAAATGGGGTCAAACTTATAATACATTTATATCTGCTGAAAGTAAAATTGGATAAATGTCAAAATAAATCAAGATTGGAGATACTTTGGGATTTTTTCCTAAGATGACAAAGATTTGATATAACTCCATTTAGTTAAAATCTAAAACATTTCTATCTTCCTTGATATAGTATCCTTTTTCAGAGCATTCATATTCATTTTAAATGAATATAGAATTTATTCTATTATTTCTGTTTGAGTTTTCAAGATTTACAATTAAAAATATTACTGAAGAAGAGAGGTAGATACTGGTGATTTCCTCAATATTACCATCTTTCTATCAACTCATAACAACTTTTTCATTATTTAATTTAAAATTGCACTAAAGTTGTGAGTACACGGTAACAGGTATATCTGTTAAAGATAAACATGTATATCTCATCAGCAAAGACCATTTCTTCTCTCATATCCTGTTGCAGATTTGTTTAGTAGAGTTTATAGAACCACTATTAATACATTTGAAATACAATATACTTTACTTTGACAGTGTGCAGTGAATAAAAATACAGCTTATTATTTACAAAGACAGTATCTGTTAATAGAATCTAGGTCTACAATGGCATATAAAGTAGGATGCAAGAATTCACATCTATTTTTATGTTAATTGAAAGTTTTATGGATATTGATTGTTAAATTTCTGTAATGGAAAGCAAAAGTGACTAGCATATAAGATCAGAAAATATTTGGATGTCACTATTAGAATGGACATTACAAGGATTGGCAAACAAAATAGAACATGATATTTAGGGATTGCTATAATAGGTTTTTATAGATTTTAATAAGCTCTACAGTTATATACATATATTTTCTTTTAACTGAGGTTACAGCATTAGAAAACCTTGGGAAGACTGTATGCAGGGCAGAGTGTTTAGGGAGTGGTGTTAACTATAAAAAATCTATTAAAGATTGCCTTAGAATATGCTCAGGGTAAAAGACAGAATCTGCAAAAACACCAACATTTAAGAAAAAAGAATAGTCAATAAAGGAGAGTGAGAAATAAGGGCCATTAACATGGTATAAATTAAGTGCCAAAAAGATGCAAGAAAAGGAAGTGGGTAGTGGTTAACAGTGTCTAATAGTCCAGAAAAGGCCATTCGAATGATCTATAAACAGATTTTTAAACAAAACATGATTGGTGACTTTGGCAGTACACATTCAGTTTTGAAGCAAGGAAGGAAAGGAAAAATAGACTGCTTATGGCATAGGAAAGGAAGAAGAATGAAGTAGACTGAAGAATGGATTATACATGAATAAGTGGAGACAATACATTTAGACACTTTTCAAAATTATGTCAGAGAACAGGAGAGACTTAAGACAGTGTGGTCATGAATGTGAATGACTGCACGTGATAGTTCATTTTATGTGTCAACTTGACTGGGCCAAGGTTTGCCCAGATAGCTTGTTAAACATTATCTCTGGGCGTCTATGTGAGGGAGTTTCTGGAAGAGATTCACAATAGAATTGGTGAATGGAGTAAAGCAGATGGCCCTCCTCAATGTGGGTTGGCATCGTCTAATCCACTGGGGGCCTGCGTAGAACACAAATGAAGAGGGAAGTTGAATCCTCTCTGCCTGGCTACACGAGCTGGAAAATCGACCTTCTGCCATCAGCAGTCCTGGCACTCAGGCCTTCAAACTCTGACTAGACTCTCTACCATCTGGTCTCTGGCTCTCAGGACTTCAAAGTGTACTATTAGCATTTCTGGGTCTCCAGCTTGCAGATGGTAGACCATGGAACTTCTCAGCCTCCATAACTGCATGAGCCAATATCTTAAAATAAATCATATAGATAAAAATAACAAATATAATAAATTATATATATGTGTGTGTATATATATATATATATATGTATTATATTAGTTCTGTTCTCTGGAGAACCCTGACTAATATAGATTTTGGATTGAGAGCCGCTCTAGAGTAACAGAATTTTAAAGATGAGTTTTCCAAGTTGGTTTTGGGTTTTCTGGAATTGGCTCTCTAATCTGATAAGATTTAACCAAATGACTATTTATAGGAGTAAAGAGAGCACTGATAGTCCATAGTGGCCACATCCATGGTGTGATCTGGCAATAGAGATATGTGAATATCTGCAATATTATTCCTAATCAACAACTTACAAGAAGCAAGGAGTTGGGTGATGGTGTATTTGATACTTTTGAACATTTTTGGGAAATTAACAAATATAATCAGGTTGGCTGATTGCACCAAATGTCACCAGACAAAGTAGTGATTGAAAAGGAAGGAAGAACTTGGCAATTTAAATTCCCAGATCCAAGCATTGTGTAAATTACCTGAAGGCTTCGACGTGGCCCTGAAGTAGACCCTTACCTCCTGCAGCTGCAGTGCTGAGATTGCTGAAATTCCAGCACAAAATCTCATCCTGTGGCTGGCTGAATTACAAAGCAAGTTGAACTCCCAGCTTCCCAAGATATCTCCGGGTAAAGTGAGGGCATTGATTGGGAAAGAATGGGATATTACAAGTTAAGACAGGGATGTGGGGAAAGACTCTGAGAAATCTGTGGACATTGAGCTCCTAAATTTTGATTAGTTTTTTGCCAGTGGAAGAGATCTCCCCACCCCCAGTGGAAGCAACCTCCAAAACCCCAGAGGTAACAGGCCTCTCCATCCACAGTGGTAATAGCTGTTCCATCTCCATATGATGGAATTAACTCTGCATTTCTTGAAGAAACTGTAATGGCCTCCACTGAGGCAGTTGCCTTGTGACAGAATGCTGACTTTTCTTAGGACCATGCACACCACAACTCTTTGCTTCTAGACCTATAACTAGACTCACCTTCCAGCAGGTCCCTAAAGGTGAGCTACAACATATGAGGTATGCTACATGCTGAAAGAACCACTTGAGTATTCTAAATTATACAAATAGTCATCCGAAGACCATGTGTGGGGATGGGTACTAAGTAGGTAGGATAATAGTGGAAAGAACACAATATTGGATTAGGTCAAATTTATTGATATGGCCTCACTAAGCAGAAATTCTGCATTTGATGTTGCATCTCAGGGAGTTAGAAAGGGCTCTACCAGTTCCTTTGGTTGACTGGCTGAAACATGGACCAAAAAGTGGCCCACAGTGAATTACCTGGAAGTGCTGGATCTAATTTGGTTTAATTTTGAGGAAAGGATTCAAAGGTTTAGGAAGAGTGAATGTTAGAGTGTATTTGTCATTTAAGACCTACTCACTCACACTGGAAGGATCCAGAAGACATACCTTTCACTAATACTGTGAGGAATAGATTTGTGAGGGGAATCCTGGCATCCTTGAAGAGTTCCGTGATTGCTCCTCTCTCTAAGCTAGAACACACAATGGGAACTGCAGCCCCCGAATTGGGAAACCTAAATGTAATAGGAGTAATTGGATCTGGGGTGGCAGGGACCAAGTGATAGCACTCAACTGCCGAAGGCAAGGTTAGTGTGATTACCCTAACGGACAGCAGAGTCAAAGCAGCAATCAGGAGGTCCGACTTGTGCAAACCTATGGCGTTGGCTAGTTGATCATGGTGTTCTTAGATGTGAAATAGATAGGAAGTCTGCTAAAATCTTAGTTGATCTGTATAAGCAGAAAAGTCCTAGGTTAAGTGAACAAAGGTCTAACCTGATTCAGAAGAGCAGAGAGTATATTTCCTAAATCAATTCCCAGACTTGAGCCCATTTAGAGATCCAGAATCCCTTGATGAAGGGGAGGCCAGGTCTCCTTAAGGAAAAATTCTAGAATACTACCAAAAATTTACAGAGCTAATCTTTCTCTCAGGCATTCCCAAAGGGACATTTTATCAGGTAACTCTGCATTGGGGAAAAGGAAATTATCAGATCCTACAGAAAGTAGTAAACATGGCTCTGAACTGACACTAAATCCAGAGCCCCAAAACCACAGTGGCCTACCACTCAGAGTAGGGGCTTATAGAAGCCAGGTGGTCAGTGGGGTTTGAGCTTAGCTCTGTCTCACAGCAAGCCTGATATGTCCCCAAACCCATTCTGTGGTTATTTCCCCAGTTCTGGAGTGCATAATTGCAATAGATATACTCAACAGCTGGCAAAATCCCCACATTGGTTCTCTGTCCTGTGGCTATTGGTTTCCTGTCCTGAGGGATATTATGATGGGAAAGGCCAAGTGGAAGTCATTGGCACTGCCTCTACGTAGGAAAATATTAAACCAAAAGTGATGTCATATTTCAAGATGCATTACAGAGGTTAGTGGCACCATCAAGTGTTTGAAGACTGAGGGGTGGTAATTCCCACCACATCTCCACTCAACTCTCCGATCTGGCCTGTGCAGAGAAAGATGGATCTTGGAGAATGAGAGTGGATTTTCATAATTTTAACCATATGGTGAATCCACTTGCAGCTGCTGTACCACAGGTGATTTCATTGCTTGAGCAAATTAACACATCCCCTGGTATGTGGTAGAAGCTGTTAGTGTGGCAAATGCCTTTTTCTCCATATTTGTCCTTAAGAACCACTTGTATTGTGAGACCAGAAATCCAACTTCACTGTCTTACCCCAGGGGCGCATCAACTCTCCAGAACTGTCATAATTTAGTCACAGAGATCTTGATAGCCTTTCCCTTCCAAAAGATATCACACTAGTCCATTACATTGATGACATTATAATGACCGAATCTAGTGAGCAAGAAGTAGCAACTACTCTAGACTTATTGGTAAGACATATGTGTGTCAGAAGGTGGGAAATAAATCCAACGATAATGCAGGAAACTTTTATCTCGGTGAAATTTCTAGGGACCAATGGTGTGGAGAATGTTGAGATAGCCCTTCTAAGCTGAAGGATAAGTTGGCATATCTGCCCCTCCTACAACCCCCAAATAGGCACAATATTTAGTGGACCTCTTTGGATTTAGGAAGCATCATATTCCTGATTTAAAGGATGATCAAGGGAAGTGATCAGAGAAAGGTCAAAGAAAGGTGGATGTGTTTTTCGTCTGGTTGTATGAGCCTCAGAAATGCACATTTACTCCTAGAGGAGGGTTGTGAGCTACAAAAAATATGTACCAAACCTCCAGCATAGAGTTCACAGAGTTTTGGGGGGAAAAATCAGTTAATATTTAGAAGGACCGGGAAAACAGTATCCTTAAAAGACTGCCACCCTTTAGATAAAACAGAGATTAAGAGAACGTTTTGCATCTAAGTTGAAAAAACCAAAGATTTTTTGTTGAGTTGGTTGCTTGATGGGTTGGTGGTTATTTGACCTTCAGTCTGGTTTCCCGTGGAATGAGGATTCCAGTGTGTGCAACAGAAAGGCTGATAAGCATGTAATTATCATAAGAAAGAATGGTTG
This sequence comes from Tapirus indicus, assembly GCA_031878705.1. Taxonomy (NCBI): domain Eukaryota; kingdom Metazoa; phylum Chordata; class Mammalia; order Perissodactyla; family Tapiridae; genus Tapirus; species Tapirus indicus. The sequence continues at coordinate 21,881,168 of CM062939.1, read as the reverse complement.
ATCTGAAATAATGCTGGCTAATTTTTTGTGTGTTGTACAAGTAGAGGAAGATCAAGAAAAGTTGTCATCTTCTGTGTCCAGAACAAGATTAAAGGTGAGACAAAGGAAGTTCTAAGCTCAGAATAATGGCTGATGATGGAGAACTTTTACAAATAAAATATGCCAACAAAAGTGTTGGGGAGGATGGGGAGAGAAGCCTACAAGAGTAAAAACTTCTTTAAAAAAATATGTTGATATAAGCTCAGGTTTTAACATATTAGGAATATGTTTCTACTCAATTGACTTTCTAGGTTACCTAGTTCTATATTGTCAGTGATGGCAATAAAGTTGCAATTCCTAAACCTTCATAAATACTTTCTGATTTTTGAACCTCTATAACTCATAAATAGGAGTTTGAAAGAATGGAGACAGAAATAAAACCCATAGATAAACTTGGCGATTCCCATGGAAACAGATTTGTGCTTACCAGTCCTCATTTGTAGGTTTGACAGTCAGCAACTTTGCTGATGTTCTTTGTGCCACAGTGACATTAGGGCTACAGAGCTGAGAGCTTTAAGGGGCTTTATCAGTTAACTATTCCTGCATAACAAACTACCCCAAAACTCAGTGACTCAAGACCATAAGCATTTATTATTGCTCACCAGACTACAGGTCGGCTGGATGTTTCTTCTGGTCTGTGGGGAGCTGCAATGTGGGTAGATGGCTCCACTGATACTGACTGTGCTTCCTCTCATGGTTTGAAATCAGCAGCCGTCTGTGGTCTAGGGTTCCCCCAGCTAGGATGAATGGGCCACGTGATGTCTTATTCTCCAGCAGATACACCTGCGTTTGTTCATCTGGTGGTTTCAGGATCTGAAAGAAACACAGTAAGCACGGAAAACTTCTGGAACCTAGGCTAGAACCGACACATCCTCACCTCTGCCACATCCAATTTGCCACAGCAAATCACAAAGCCAGACCAGATTCAAGGGTTATAGAAATAGCTTTCACTTCTTGATGGGAAGGAGTGGCTGCAGCAACAAACAGAAAGGGATGAAGAATCAGGGACATATTTGGAATAAGTCTTCCATAGGGGTTATAGGGTGTTAAAAGATAAACTGAGGCATAGTAAACATTTTTATTTGTTTTCTGGAGCAAAAATCGATTGGAGTCAGGCAGCACCAAACCAGAAGTGGTTTGGAGAGCTCTGGCTCCAGGAGCCAGAGGAAAGACTTATATAGAGAAGGTGCAGAAGCAAAGAAAAGAAATTATTGATTGGCTAGAGCTTACAGCCTAGTTGGCTGTTTGTGATCGGTTGTCGTTAGCATTGTGATATCATAACCTTGAGGCATTTACAGCCTTAAATTCTGGTTTGCTTACCTAGGCCCTCAGCATCAGAGTTACCTCAGAGTCTAACAGCAGAGTCTGGTATCATCCTTGTTTGATTAATTTAACAAGGGACAGAGTAAGTGACCACCACCAACTCTGGCTCAAAGAAAAATGCGAGAGAACAGTCTACTCCACGGTGTCTAACAGATAAAACCATAAAGTCAGCAGAGAGGAAGCTGGTAGACCTGTAGCAATGTTTGCATCTGAGACAAGTGTCCACATAGCAAACAAAATAGTGTGAACTATCCAGCGGGGCTTGAAGGAAGCAAGGCTGCATCCTAGTATATTGCAATGAAGACAAGAAGATGACCGAGGATCAGATGAAACTGATTACGTCTCAAGTTCTGTTAAGATAACATCAAGAAAAATCAATAATGAGTCTTCTACATTCCCCTCCCCATGAATGTGGGTGTTATTTCCATAAGCCACTAGATGCTTAGCATGAAATTTAGAAGGGATGAAAATATAAAATGGAAATATTGTTGGGTATATTTGGAGTTATAATTTGATACGACTGAAAAATAACACAACTTAACTGGAAATGACCAAGTCTTTGTGCCACTGTGCCTCAGACAGAATCAGGTATACTAGATATAAAGTGAATTCAATTACGGAAAAATAGTTACCTTTTTTAAGGCATCTGAGTTTCTAATTGCAAAATCTTCATTTCACAATTCCACCAAAATTCTTGTAGAAAGGAAACATTCACAAAATTGGTAAAGAATTTGGGAGAAGGGTGAGTTAGAACTAGATATGGCAAAGCAGCCCCATTTCAGAACTTAGAAAGAAAAACACCCCGGAGTTTGAACCTTGGTCACAAAACAATCTCAACTCATGGACAGTTGTATTTACCTTTAGTCATAGCTGATCTTGGTAACAGAAAGAATCAGATTCAAAAATTACCTGATGGAGAACAAAGGTTGTGATGTGGCAATACCAAGGCCACAACACACTTAACAATCCAAACTAGTGTAACAACCCAAAGACTTGCATTAAGGGTCTTCCTAAGTATGTAAAACAAATTTATAACTAGGTACAATCATCCAGTTGTGATTCACCAATAATAACAAAGAAATGGAGTCCCTGAGGTCTTAATCGAGCCCTCTGGAAGTTCATTGTAATACATGAACAGTTTGTTTTGGCTTTTACCTTTCCTCTGTGTGGGTTCCACTTGGGCACAGAGTAAGGCTTCATGTTTGACTGCAGCCAGTCATTTTAGAAGCGCTTCGCACGTTTCCCTAGGCTCCTCATTTTTGTATATTTTGTTCTGATCCATGTTATACAGCTCACAGCTGTCATCATTTCCCGTCTCTCTGTTATTTAAAACATAATCTGAAGGTTGCATTTTACTCTAATAAAAATCTATTTGTATTAATCTAAACTCACTTTTACTTCAAATTTCCTATGATCTCCCTAGTTGTGCACTATTATCAAGTATGTATTACTCTAAACTTTAAACCCCCACCAGGCACAGAAGTACTGCTATGACATTTGCAACAATCCATTTACTTACTCTCCAATTTCTTAAGTATCAAAATAACCCTAAGATTTATGAGTAAAGGAAATAAAACTGGGTTATTTTCCTTTATTTTTCCCAGAGGAATGCAAATCTAACCACTTAGAAACAGCATGTGACCTAGCTTATCATATAGTTCACAGTTTGTGCTATGTTTTTTAATGCTACTTTAAACCCTCATTGTTTCCATAGATTTTGAACCATAAGTGATCAAAATTGCCAGGTCGGTTTTTCTGAATGGTCCTTACGCAGATAGTCATGTAGATCATCAAAGAATGGGAAGTCAGAAAAGCCACTACATTTAGACAGTCTTGCCTGTACTTCTAGAATTCACGTTGGAAACTCTAGTCTAAATCAAGTCCCTATTCCTGTTCGTCTTGTTTGAACATTTACCATATTTCAGAGAGCAGAGCAAACAGGGTTTGTGTTTCTGTCTTTTTTTTTTTTTTTTAACAACACCAAGTATCCCTACAGTTCTGTGTTGAAACGTCTTGGAGAAAGTGCTGAGAAGCAAAGAGGTTCCCTTGTGCTTGGAGAGAGTAAATCTCCAGAAAACCTCATCAGCTCACACATTCACACACTCTCACCACATTCAGCACCCTCGTTATGTTTGTTCCTCTTAATAGTGGCATGAATCTGTTACAACTCTGAGGCATAGATGCCAAAGTCAAGAAACCACTGTGCTCTGACAGTGCAAACAAAGGCAATGACGCAAAGGGTGTATCGAAAGGAATCTGTGAATTCTAACTCGCTTTCTCAGTCATATGTCAAAAAGCGAGCAATTGGGTGCTCAGAGGCTAGTGTTTTCATAACCAGCCCAGTACTGCTGCTGCCACTGGGCTGAAAACATTGGCTGTGGTCCAATTTCAATAGCCATTAATGACATAATAGTTGTATTATGGATCTGAAAGATGTCACTTAAAATATATTTGTTGAAATTGAGCTACAAATACTGTATTTTATAACAAAATGTGTGCATGTGTTTTATTTATAAATACGTCTAGGTGGTATTTAGACCCTGAATTTTTGTTTCTTATTTATTTATTTTCTTGGTAAGAGGGGTCCAAACACCAAATGCCAATGTAGAAACAAATTTATTTCTGCAGTGACAGGAAGATGTTTCTTCTCTAAATATAACATGAACTAAAATTTATGTGCCATCACAGTGCTATGAAGGAGCCATCCCTAAAAATTAGATGGGAAAAGAAGGAGGCAAAAGGATTTAGGAATCCACAAACTCTATAATCAGTTCTGTTCAAAAATAAGCACTTAGCAGTTGAGAATAGATTGAATTTGGACTTGCAGTTTGAAAATTTGGAATGGGAAGTGATTATGAAATTCCAATCTGAACGACTTGCAGCCTGTGGAGAATACCCTATGCCCTCAAAGACAAATCTTGTCTTTGAGACTTTCCTTCTTTCAATCTCTGAACTTTTAGACCAAGTGGCTACACAATGCATCCTCTTGGACACCCACCATTGGTACAGTGGTTTGTGCAGCCCTGATTCACTGCCAGGGCTTCACCACTAAAGCTCCTCTCAACTCCTTTCCTCCTTCCCTCCTTCCCACTCCTGCAAGCCTTACCTCTGTTGGTTCTTCGTCCTGCCATAGATTTGGATAGACCTGCCATAGAGTTTGAATGAGCAAACTCTTCCACACTACTATATTTTTTAAAAGTGTTCCATGTATCCATTCTTGTAAGGAAACTTATAGTATATTAGGAAAGTAAATATTTAATGTTTTTAACAGAAATTCTACTTACTTCTAAGTACCATTGAAAACTACAGAAAAATACTAAGGCTCACAGTTTTTGTAAAATTTGCCGGGCCTTTCATATCACACAACACAGGGAAGGCCATTATTACCAATTACTGCAGTATTATATGTGTGACATATGTATTCTACCTTCGAGCTATATAAAACACAGAGGATGCAAAAATGAGTACTAGTGCTGACTGAATATAAGGCGGTGTGCTGTGAAGGGAAGATATAGATCAAAATATTACTGTAACGGGGCCAGTTTGATGGCAGAGAGGTTAAGTTCTCATGCTCCCCTTTGGAGGCCAGGGGTTCACAGGTTCGGGTCCCGGGAATGGACCGATGCACTGCTTGTCAAGCCATGCTATGGTGGTGTCCCATATAAAGTAGAGAAGGATGGGTATGGATGTCACCCCAGGGCCAATCTTCCTCGGCAAAAAGAGGAGGATTGGGAACACGTTATCTCAGGGTAGTCTTCCTCACCAAAAAAAGAAATAAAATCACTGTGAGCATGTTTAAGGATTTCATATAACACCTTATAGGTAAAGTAGGATGATTAAAAAGATTCAAGCAGAGATGTCATGACTGTGTGGCTACACAAGTGGCTCAAAAAAAAATCCCAGGTGTTTTCCTGAACCTGGCTTGGAAATGTGCAAGAAAAGAGAATAAGAGCTGGAATAAAATCAAAAGTATGTCACAATATTAGTAGGCATGGAAATCAGCACTAGGTGGAAATAATTTGAATTTGTTAATGATGCTTCATATTCTCTATCACACATATTTATATATATACACATGTATTTTAATGTAAAGAAATTATCTGATTATCTCACAAGTATTCACTAGGAACACAAATCATCAAGATCTCATAGTATTCTTTTAAAATGTTGATAGAGCTGCTTCTCAGCAATTATCCAAAATATGCATAACTAGTAGAACTGCAGTATCCATGTATTTGTGTTATTCCACTTGTACCAAACTATTTCTACTGTCAATTTGAAAACAATGAAATGTCATATTTTCTTCATATTAATATCATTTTTCCAGTCAGATAATTTTATGCTAGGCGCTATGTTTCAGCTCAAGATATTATTACAGTAAACAAGAAAAGCAGCCAGCTGTTTATAAAAGGATCTCCAATTTCGGTCCATCCCTATTAAGTAGGCTAAAATTTCTAGTCACCAATATGACTTTTCAAGTTGATACATAATATTATTCCATTTAAATTTATAAATACTAGATTTTACATAAATTATCTCAACAATTATTCTAATCACCCTATTCAACTGCCACAGTAAATCCCAGACAGCATGGAAGAAGTATCCCATATCTTATTTAAGACCAATCTTTCCAGGTGCAACTTGAAACCCAATCTTTCCTGCAGCAGGGGACTGTCCTTTGTCAGACTGTCCCTGTCAATGGCTTGTTCTACGATGGGTTCTTCTCATCAGTACGTGAAAGTGTTTATTTCACCAACTATGATGGTTGATCTCACTGGCTCTAGAACTGAGCCACCCCTCCTTGAATGTTTGCCAGCTATCATCTCTGTCACTTAGGCTAGGTTAATTAAGAATTCCTTTGCCTCAGTTTCCTCTTTTGTAAAACTGGAAAAACAGCCTACCACCACAGGATTCTATACGGGTTAAATGAATAAATGCGTCAAGTGCATTTAGAAAATGCATGACAGATGGTAAATATTCAAAAAGTGGTTGAATGTTAACATTACTATTTTAAAATGATTATCTCCACTTTTCTTCCATTTAATTACCACTCTTTTTCTCTCCTTCCCTTCAAAAATAAGTTTTTAAAATTGTTAGTTTATACTTATTATCTCTACTTATTTATCTTATGTTTGGTCTTTTTTGATTTTTATTTTGTAATAATTTTAAACTTAGAGCAGAGTGGCAAGAATATTATTACTAAGAACATCCATGCAGCCTTCACTCAGATTTACCAGTTGTTAACATTTGCCACATTTACTTTAACACTCATTCTCACTCTATTTCTGACACACTCACACATATGCACACATACACACCTGAACATTTTTTACTCACTTTTGCATGATCGCACACTACTTCTATTTGGGTTGAATAGGACAAAGCTGCCTTTTTCATTCCTGGCTTTGCCCACTGAAAGAGGCTTGAAACAATGATTCCCCAGAAGTCATGAGCACATCCAGTCCTTTACAAAATCATAAATTCAAGAATTTCCCATGCCTTACCTCATTCCATATTTTTATCTTCCTTTTTCCACATAACATACACATATATTAACTATATAAGTAAGCTATACATTGAACTATGTATAGATACATATTACTATATGTTTTGATCATATTGTATATTGAAAATTACATATTGAAATCATGAATTTATGCTGATATTTCTGATTATAATCTAACACCACAGAATCCTTTCTTACCTTTTCTCATTCCATAATTTTTACTCTCTTCTTGTATAGTGAGAACTCTGGCTCCCAACATCAATATATTTACTCATTTGCTCAACCCTACGATACTGTCCAAATGGTTACAGAATTTCCACACCCAAAACACTATGAAAAACAACCTATTAAATAGAATTCAAGATTGTTCACCATAATTTTTCTCTTTCCACTGAGAATATAGAATCAAAGTTTGGGGTTCAAATTTACTTGGATTAGGCATTCTTTTTTTTTTATACTTTTTATTTTGAAATAATTATAGATGCACAGGAAGTTGCAAAAGTAGTACACAGACGCCTGAATGCTTTTCATACAGCTTCTCCTCAAAGTAATGTCTTAACATAACTAGAAAATTCACATTGGAGCAATGCTATTAAGTAGACAATGGGCCTTTTCCAAATGCCTTCAGTTTTTACATGCATTCATTTTACACATTCACTTTTAACACTATAGCAATCTGATGCCTATCCTTATGTGCAGCTAATTCCTCCAGAGAAGGTCATCCTTACGTTGCTGGGTAGGGACAGATGCAATGGACAGATACTTTTCAATCCACATTTAACTGATGTTTATGTGATATCAATACTCTTGACAATTTCCTCATTTTGATCCTTTCCTTAGATTCTAAGACACCACTTCTCTTTTTCATTGTCTGCCTCTCAATCCTTTTCTAAACTTCTCTTCCTTTATTTACCTCTCGAATGTCAGGATTTCTTCAGTATACATCTACGTTCCTTTTTTTTCTCCTTACGTTACCAGTACAGAATAGAAACACAACACAGGATTACTGAATAAATGAATTGAAAAAATGACCTTTGTGGAACACTATTTTGGCTTATTTAGAGTCATAGTTTACATTTTGAAATAGATGTTTCAAACACCAGCAACTAATAATTCTAATATTAAAATTCAATCCTCAAAATTAGAAATGAAGGGACAAATGTAGGCTGAAAGAGATTTTTCTCTGCAATACTTTCTTTAATTCTGAGCTTTGTTCATAGAAACTTGATTACACAACAGTCTGAAATGGTTTGAATTCTCTCAACATCACTGTATTATTAAGGTTCCTGTTATTCTGATTAAATAAAGCCATTGGTTTCCAAGCATCATCTATCTGAATTCTGTCTTATTTCATTTATAGTGCAACAAAAAAGGGACTAGATAACAGAAAAAAAAAAAACAAAGTGGAGAGCTAGAAATTGAAAAAAAAGAGAAAGAAAGAGACCAAAAGTCATTTTTGTGATTAGTTCAGAGTTGGAATCATTTTATACTCTGAAAACCAACATTCTGCTCTTGAAATATGTGATAAACTACATGATCATGCAAGCACTTAGAGCAAGTACTATATATACTATTATCTATTTCATCTAACAATATCATTACTATAAGTAACATTAAAATGTTACTTATAGAATTAAAAAATAGGAATGATCTGTTACTGATGTGAAATAAACTGTGCATGCAGTTAACTAGTATATTGGACTTAGACCTTGTGATGCTTACTGAATATTATGTTTTTAAATAAAATTGTTTAATAAAGTATATAGTTTGCTACTCAAATATAAATGGAAACCATTTTGTATAGCCATGCAAGGGGAAATAAAATCTACATGACAAAATCAATATATTTATTTATTCCACATGATGGAAAACAGTATAATATGAGTTAGAAGACAACTATACAGCTATACACATGGGAAGTGAAGGTGTTAATAATTATAAGGTCCTTTTAATTACAGGGTTTAAAAAGTGAACAATGAAAGTAAGTATATGATACAATATAAGCAAACATTAATTTTGAAAGATTGTTAGACAGAGGCTTAAAAGACTTAAAACAAGAGAGTTTATTGCTCAAAATTGCCAAATACAAGGGGCTTTGCAAAAGTATACAAAAAACCAAAACGAATTTTGGTAAAACTCTGCTGTGGAAAAGGAAAGGTTGTTTTACATTCTGTTCTGTAACATATTTCTTTTTTAATATGAATTACTTGGGTAAGTAGGAGAATGATATCATCAAGTCTGCGCCCATTTACATGCAATTTTTTCCAGCAGGTTAATGTATTGAAGCAATCCTTAAAAAATACTGAAAATCCCACAGAAGCTCCTTCCTTTGGCATGAGAAGTGGACAGTTGACAGGCTTTGAACTACTAAACTCTCCGAAGTATTAAGCTATCTTAAGAATGCCATGTGTAGAAGAGAAGCTTCCGGGCATATTGCTCTTTATTTTAAAATAATGCCTATTAAAAATGGCTACTCTTGTATTGCATTTATGAACTTTGATGAAACCATTCCCTATATGGAAAGAAAAAGTCATCTGGAATCCTCATTCCATAAGAAGTACACGTCTCATGAATTAAAGCTACAAAAGATGCAAATTCAGGTGCAACATTCCAGCGGAGATTCAACTATACTATTTTTATTGGGATTGTATTGTTTTTATTAAAGCTGTGATTATAGGTACTTGGGTGTTGTTGAGTGATCAGCAGCGACTGTATTACTCTCATAGCCCTATTATTTTTACTGTATGATTTTTGCAAAATAATTTTCAGGAACATATGTATAGCAGAGACTCCTCTACCATCTTATGATTGTCATATGTCTTTACTAATAGATGAGTATAAGATGAAGAGTCAAAAAATATCTACAATGTCAAAACATAAGCATTCCAAGAAACATGTTAAACAAAATTTTAAAACTTACTATTGCCAACAAAACTAAAAACTTTTAACAGCAAGCAGATAATAGCAGAAATTGTCATGGATTCTAGAACTTAGACAAAATCGAAAAGTTGTTCTTTCTTTGAGCTGTAATGTTCTAGCCTGCTAAATCAATTATAAATTCTTCAATGGCAGTAACCGTAAGTTTTCTTTCTTTTTCTTTTTCTTTGTTTTTTGTTTCTTTGTTTCTTTTTCTTTCTTTCTCTCTCTTTTTCTTTCTTTCAATATCCTTGAATCTTTTTCTCCCATTCTATACATTATGTACTTAACTTATTTGTTGTTAGATCAAGTTTCATGATGATAATAGTATGGTTATGCATTTAGAAAAAAATGCAAAGTTAATATGCAAAAATTAAAATGTTTTTACAGTAGAATTATTTTCATTTATTCCACATTTTAATCTTTTCCTATATCATATTTTGAATAATTTAAAATAAAATATCAAAATAATTTTAAGTTGTAAAGTTGACTCTTTGTTAACTTTGACAAGAGTTAATCTGTTCTTCAAAAGATTTTTAAAATCCAAAATAAAATGTACTGAACTATATTTGGCATTGTGCTAGCCACTAGCACAGTAAATAGAACAGATCTATTCAGATGAGAGATAATTCTCTGTAGATAATGTTTTCTTAATTCTCTACAAATAATGTACTCTATAGATACTGATAATGTATAATACTTATTACATATAATGATAATTATCACTATAAATAATATTCTTGTGACTTTTGTGTTTTTCTATATTTCATGAAATAGGCAAAATATGACTAAAGGCTAATTTTAATTATTATAAACATACCATTTGAATCAATGTCTTAAATGAGGACTTTTTAATGTTTATAATTAAGCACTATAATTATTCCCTTATATTGATATTTTGGAAATCCCATTTTTTTTAACCATTGCTTGTCTATTACTCCTTCTTGATATAATTTTAACAACTTCTGGTAGTGCCTGTTTATTCATTGTATAGCACATACAAATTTACAATAGTTATATACTATTGATGACAATTGTTATATACTACCAATGGATTAAATTATATTTGTATAAATTGTCCTTTTATTTTTTAATGATGTTTTATTGTTTGTATTGATTTAAATTCTAATTTGTTAGATATTAACAAAGTTATGCTAGCTTTCCTTTGGTTCATATATTGTATGCTATATCTTTTTTTATTATTTTATTTTCAACTTTTGAAACTGTATATTTCAACCGTCTCTTGTAAGCAACTTATATTTGAGATTCCCTTCTTTTGATGATTTATGTATACTCTGCTTTTTAGAAAGAGTTATAATATCTAGCACTCTTCCACTCCCTCCTTAGCAGTTATTCTAGAAATTACCATATATTTATACTTGATTTATGAAAAATTGACATTTTTACTTTTCCCTGGCCAATGCAAATACCTGAGAATGTGTTAACTACTTAATTCTCTCACAGTTTAATTGACCTGGTTATTTTATTACACACACACCCATATTCAGAATAAGACATCATATATACACACTTGTTTAGATTCATCTACATATTTATATTTTCCATTCCTCTTCATTTCTATCTACACTTTCAAGCTTCCATCTGTTTTCATTTTCCTTCTGCTTATAGAAGACACTTCAGAGTGTGTGTCGCTGCTGGTCAAACATTCATTTAATTTTTGTTTGAAGGATATTTTCAAGCAGGTATATATTTCTAAGTTGGCATATGTTCTGGGAAAAGAAGAGATCAATGTCGAACTGAACTGATCCCATTTTGGGACTAAAAACTTCTGCTTTGTAAGCAAGAACTGAATTTGAACTACTGACCTGGGCAAGGGCATATGATTGACCGCATGACTGCTGTATCCACATATTTTTTATAGAAACGTATACTCTGCACAATAGATTTCCTGGTAACCTATGTAATGTGCCAAAAATCCAATGAAATGTAAACTGTAAATATATCTTCCAGTCACAAGTCTTGACAAACAACTGAGGTAATTGTTCTAAAGCTTCCTTTTTTGCCAATAAAAACCTATGACTTTTATTCCTCAGCAGGACACTTTCTGGGCTTTGCTAGGATCTGTGTTCCCCGAATTGCAATTCTAAGGCTTCCGATAAATCGCTTAATTTTCATTATAACCTGGCCTCTTCTCATCGCGTGACATTTCATATGTTGTGAGTGACCATTCTATGTATTCCGGTTCAAGGATTTTATCAGATTCTCTTTCTCTCTGCGTCTCTCTGTGTCTGTCTCTGTCTGTCTCTCTCTCTCTCTCTCTTTCCCTCACTCACTCTCTTCCTCCTTCTCCCTCCTTTTTTGGAAGATTCTAGACTCCATGTTTTGTCCCCTAAGAATTTAAAGGATATAAAATCTCTGGAGAGTTTCTCCTTCTCTAGCTGCTATTCCAGAATTGGCAGATGCTTTTATAGAAAAAGAGACCCCGTTTGCTAGACTGACCTCTCTTGTTTTGTTTTGTTTTTCATTTTTGTGGATGTGGTCTCTGCTATTTTTACTGCCTTGTTTGCTCTCAGATGTCCTCAAGCAGATGATTATTACTTTATACACAGCTTTTCTAGTTGTTCTCAGTGGGAACATTGCTCTGAATTAGCTGGTCTGCATTGTTGGAAGAAGTCCTTTGTTACCTGCAATATTAAGTGGGTAAGATTCAGCCATCTTGCTGAATGTAGATGGGGTCCATTACTTTTCACTGTGTATAGTTTTCTGCTGTTTATTTTTCAATTGTCCTGGCAAATGGCTTTAAAGAAAGATTTTCCATTACAAAGAGTTTTACTCTAAATATTTTTGTGGATGTCTACTGTGCACATGGGCAAGAATTGTTTTTGTATATAAAGCTTACTCTGTGGGAGCCTGTGTGATTCTTTTGTCTAGAAAGGATTTGCTTCAGCTATTTCTCATAACCAAAATGTTCTCCCAGCCAAGAGCCATTGCAGGCCTCAAGTGGAAGTTTCAGTCTCGGATTGTCCACATCAGTGTTCTGAAATTAACATCTCAGAGCAGTGTTCCGTGTCTCAGGAAAAATCAGCACACCTGGATTCCCACAGTTCCAGAATGTTCCCCTTTACTCTGGTCCTCTGCTGCTGCAAGTGCTTACCACTTAGGTCCTTTCCAGTTTCTTAAGCCTAGACTTCCAAGAATTTAGGCATCCTCCCCAGCTTGCTCCTGCCTCTGCTTCCAGCCACTAAAACCTTATCCCTTGATCATGAAGGCCTGACTCTGACCCCCCCAAGGGCATAGCTCATGTTTCTTCATTTGTTTGTTTATGGGGAGTCAGAGACACTTCCTACTTTCATTATGACCTGAAAATGATGTCCAATCCAGGCCGGGTGGTTGTAAAGTGAGAGAATTCCTTAGACTTTCTCGTCTATCATGACACTCCAAAGATCTTTTCCAATTGACAACACAATCCTCAAAAAGATCCCTTATTATATATGTATAAATTATTATTATATCCATTGTTAATCTCTCAATACCGAGCACATAGTTACGTTTGCGACTTGGTCACACAGCTGGTACGTGGAAGAGCTATTTTTCAAATCTGCTTCTTCTGATGCCTGTACTTGTCCTTTCCTCTTCATATATGCTGTGATTCCAAAATAATTCTCACATATTAAGTTTCTCAAATATAATTTTTAAAAGTAAGCTCAACTGTAGAGGTCAATGAACTCACTGCTTTAGGATTGCTGATTGAACTGATAAGGAAAGTTAGCAAACAGAAAAGAGGAAATTTCAATATCATCCTATTTCACTCCTTAATGACTTTGCAACCATGGTAAGTAAATCCAAATATTTTAGGGCTTTTAATTATTTAATTGATTGGTTAAAAAATTATATCCATTGTAACATTTGAATCATTTAATAGATATAAATTGTCTAGGAAAACCCCAAGAAACTGGTTGCAGAAGCTGAACTACTGATGTTGGCTTACATAGTAACTTTCAGTTGAAAGGCCAACTTGCAAATAGGACAGTGCACTTATATATGTAGTATATTTTATAAAAGAAGCAAGTATACAACTTCTTACAATGGACCCTTTTTCTGGTCCAGCATGCTTTGGGTCTCTCTGTGAGCATTTTTTTATACCTATCCTGAGTGTGTAATAATGCACTGCCTTGTCAATATATGGAATCAATGTAGTAATAATGTTAGATTTGTTAATAGCTGACATATATTTATTCTAAAAGCTTTGCCAACTGAAGGAAGCTCTAGTCCTTTTCCGTTTAAATATAAAACGTATTCTGCAATAGAAATTGCTGTCTGCTTCAGGAACAAAACTCCAGAATTCTGAACATGGAATATTTGTGAAGAAACATATTACGATTAAATGACACATTCTTTCTCTATATAATGTTCCCTGTGCATCTATTACTATTAAGCCCTGTATAGACCATGAGCTTCGGGGGGCAGAGCAGAGAGCAAGGAGCCCCCATGGTGTTTCAACCAACTCTTGCCATTAATTACATACTCTAAGTGGCATATTAGAAATCTTGGAAAGTGTCTTTGCTACACAGGCAAAAAAAGGATGATTGGAAAGATAAGATGCAGGATGAGAAATCACTGCTACCCCGTGAAGTCAAGTTAGAAGAAGATTGTGATTGACTGTGTGCAAGGCCACTGTTAAATTGAGCAGAATCAAGACTGACAGAAAACTCTGGGATTGGCAATCAGTAAGTCACATTTTGTTACATGCACAAGCATCAGAATATATTTTGTGAAACACATAACAAAAAAAGTAATGAAAAAATTGAGAGGCACTGTGAAGAGGAAAAAAATATTTTAAAAGTATTTTGGTGTTAAGTTTTCTATAGCTTTAAGAAGATAAATGGAAAATATGTGAATGTTGATAACATTACATTTTATGATTGTAACCAAAAACACAAAGGTCAATATCCTCAGATAACATTATATGAGGTGTGGAAATAACTTTGAATCTTCAACTCAGGTCTTGAATAATGAAGTTACCACCTGATTTTAAGCTTAGAATTAATAATTAAGATTTTTAAAAGAGACAAGAAAGTAGAGTAGAGGCAAAAATAAATCACAAATGTGATTTTTATCACAAGCCCTTATAAATATTGTTATTCTAAACGGTTTTATAGACAAATTTCCAGATGTGGAAGCCTATAGTTTGTAATAATAAAAAATTATTTTAGACTCTGAAATCTCTATAGAAATCTTTTTGTTCCAACAAACATTTCACAGGTATATGAAACAAATAAATTTCAGTTATCACTTTACATTTATGTGAAATGCAGAAATAATTTATATTAAATCATTTAATGTCCTGAATCCATATTAGTGTGAATTCCATATTCATCTGCCAGACAAATTTTGGTATTCCTCACAAATGAAACAGTTCTTAATAAATTTTTAGACTTACATGAACTTTAAGTCTCCTTCCATTTCCCAAAGAATAGTATCTCCAAGTCATTCATTCATTCATTCATAATGTTATCTTCTTGATCCACTGCTTATGCAACAGTGAATAGACCCTGTTCCACGCTCTCGAGGATCTCCAATTATGGTGAATGAGAGAGGGACATAAACAGTAACCTGGACACCATTAGAGATAGAGAAATTAAAGGTGAGAACAAATACATATCATTGGGTGACCTAGTCTAGAAATGATTTATAGACGTGTTAACAGATGCAGAAGTGAGCCAAGGGAACATGAGTGTAACCATTTCAGCCCAAAGAATACCATGAGATAAGGGATAGGAATTAGAAACAGCATATGGTGTTCAGGGGATCACAAGGCACTTGCTGTTAGTGGAATGCAAAGTACTGAACAGTGAGTAGCTGGATGACATTACCCTGCTACTAAGAGCAGCCCAGTGGCATAGTGGTTAAGTTCACGCACTCCACTTCAGTGGCCTGGGGTTCACAGGTTCCGATTCTGGGCACAGACCTACACACTGCTCAACAAGCCATTCTGTGGCAGCATCCCACATACAAAATGGAGGAAGATTGGCACAGACGTTAGCTCAGGGCCAATCTTCCTCACCAAAAAAAAAAAAAAAGAGCTCTACAGACTAATATCTTTTCAGAATTTAGATGCAAAACTGTCAACAGAGTTTTAGAAATCTGAATCCAGCAATGCATAAAATTAATACTGCACCATCCCTCAAGGCTTATTTGTGGAATGCAAGTTAGTTTAATATTTGAAAATCAATCAATGCAGTCACCATACAAACAGAATACAGGAAAAAAACATATGAACATATAAATAGATGCAGAGAAAAGTTGAACAAATTCAACATCCAACCATGATATAATCTCCTAGTTCTCTGGAAATAAAAGAAAACTTCCTCAGTTTGATCTATGTCATTATGAAAAACCTAGAGCTAACATCTGACAATATTTTTCTCTCAGACTGACAAGTCAAGGATGTCTGCACTTACTGTTCCTATGCAACTTAGTCCTGAAGGTCCTAACCAGTGCAATAAGCTGAAAAAAATAAATAAAAGTATACAGAAGAGAAAGGAAGAAGTAAAATTTTCTCCATTGAGAGATGACTTTATTGTATATACAGAAAATCCTGAGAATTCCACAAAAAGTATATTAAACTTATAGGTCAGTAAGATCACAGGACACAAGATCAGAGTACAAAAATCAATTGTAAAGCTATATACAAGCAACGAACAATTGGAAGTTAAAAATTTTAATGACATTTAAAGCGGCATCAAAACCATGAAATATTTGGGGATAAATTAGCAACAGTTTTATATAAAGCTACAGAAATCAAGAGAATTTTTTGTTAATTTAAGGACAGATCTAGATGAAAGGAATAGAATACAGTCCAGAAATGGAGCCATGTATACAGGGCCCATTGATTTTCGATAAATGTACCACCATCACTCAATCAGCAAAGTGTAATCCTTTCAACAAATGGTGCTGGGACAATTAGATATTCATATAAAAAACTGCACCTCAACTTTCACCTTATACCATGTATAAAAATTAAATGGAAATGGATCATAGACCAAAATATAAGAGATAAATTTATAAAACTTTTAGAAAATCATAAAGGAAATTTTTTTTGACCTTGATTATACAAAATTTTCTTACATAAGTTGTAGAAAAAATGAATTACAAAAGAAAAAATGATAAATTGGACTTCATCAAAATTAAAGTCTCCTCTTTGAAAAATATTATGTGTGTGTGCATGGGTGTGTACATGTGTAGCTATATATATAATCTGACCAAAAAGTCTGTGTGGAGAATTCTGAAAAAAACTTTTACAACTTAATGATGAAAACAACAAAGATGAAAAACAGAGAATTTTAAAATTGGCAAATTATTTGAAAAGATACTCCAGAAAACAAGATCGACAAATGGCCAGTTCTCACCTGATAAAGTATTTGTGATTAATCATCTAGGAAATGAAAACAAAATCCACAATGAAATACCCATTAGAAGAGCTAAAATTAAAAAGACTAACAATACAACGTGTGAGTGAGGATGACGATCAACTTAGATGTAGATCGTGTATGCTGGTGGGAATATAAAGGGTAGAACCACTTGGAAAACAATTTGACAGGTTTTAAAGTTAAAGCTACATCTGTGACCTTGCAAGGTAGCTTCCAGACATTTACAAAAGAGAAAAGAAAATATTTGCTTATCCTAAGACGTGTACATGATTGTTCATAGCAGCTTTACTTATAAGGGCAGAAAGCTGGAAACAATTCAAGTGTCCATCAACAGATGAATAAACAAACATATTGTGATATATTCATGCAATGGAATGTTACTCAAATATAAGAAGCAATGAACCACTGATATCCACAACAACATGAATAAATCCCCAAAACATTATGCTGAACGAAAGAAGTCCCTGTAGAATCCATTTATGTGAAAACATAGAAAAGACGAGTCTAATCTATAATGACCAAAAGGAGATCAGTAGTTTCCTAGAGCCAGGATAAAGTGGGGACATAAGAGTGTTTGTGTGGGAACTTTCTGGAATGATAGAAACATTCTATAATTTGATTGTGATGGTGGTTACACAGGTTTATAAATTTACTAAAACTTTTTGAAATATATGCTTCAGTGAGTGCATTTTAATATATGCAAATGATATTTAAAGTTGATTTTAAAATAATACAATGAATTCTTTGCTACCTTAAGAAATTAAGTATTACAAAGAACATTTTAAAACGTGAGAGGATGCACTTGATGTAGTGTTACATAAAATAAGTAGGTAAAATATTAGATCAAACATTTTTAAATCCACAAGATATGAAAAAGAAGAAGCAAGAAAGACACAGAATGTAAACAGAGTCAGATGCATTAATTCAATAAATTGCCTATTCTGTGCTACTCCATGTTCAAGGCACTGTACTAGGGTTTGGATACACAGAATGAAAAAGATATTTTTCTACATAGTCATATGCAATTAACTTTCATAAAAAGTACATTTTAAGCCTCTATTCTTAATCTGTATTTATTCGCTATATTTGTAAATTTAGTACCCCAGAATTGCGGGGTTACCAAACGAGATGGCTTTCGCTTTTGTCAAATCATAATGAAAACTGACACTTTTTATTATGGCAGTAGTTTAGGTCTTGACTGTCTTTGTTATGAGAAAGTCACAAACTAAGAAGGCATAAATTCATGTATTTAAAAAAAATTAGAAGTGATTGCTCAATACTACAAAAATATATTATCCAATTTATAAAAGGAATCATTCTAAGTTGTAGCTGACCCACCTAGAGCGTTTAAGTATTTATTATTGAACCATTAAGAATGCAATGTCCAGGGCTGGCCTGGTGGCATAGTGGTCAAGTTCGCATGCTCTGTTTCCATGGGCAGGGGTTTGCAGGTTCGGATCCCAGGCACAGACTGATGCACCGCTTGTTAAGCCATGATGTGGCGACATCCCATATAAAGTAGAGGAGTTCAGGCACAGATGTTAGCCCAGGGCTAATCTTCCTCACCAAAAAAAAAAAAAAAAAAAAACTCAGACCCATTAGTAGTTACACCCATTTCCCTTTCCCTCCAAACATCTGGCAAACACCCATCTATTTTCCATCTCTATGAATTTGCCAATTCTAGACATTTCATATAGATGGAAGCATACGGCATATATGTTTTGTGATGGGCTTCATTTTACATAGCATTATGTTTTCAAGGTTCTTCCACTCATTTTTACTGCTGAATAATATCCCATGGAAAAGGTATACCATGTTTTGTTTATTATCAGTTAATGGACATTTGTATGGTTTCAGTTTTTGGCTGTTATGAATAGCACTGCTATGAATATTCATGTATAAGATTTTGTGTAGCTATGTGTTTTCATTTCTCTTAATTACAGTCATGTGCTGCCTAACGATGCTTCAGTCAACAAGAGACAGCGTATACGACTGTGGCCCCATACGATTAGTACCATGTAGCCTAGCCGTGTAGCAAGCTATACTGTATAGGTTTGTGTAAGTACACTATATAATGTTCTCATGATGAAATCGCCTAAGGCCACATTTCTCAGAACATATCCCAGTTGTTAAGTGAGGCATGACTGTAGACATATACCTCAGAGTAAAATTGTTGAGTCATATGATAACTCTATGTTTACATTTTTGGGTTTTTTTGTGTGAGGAAGATTAACCCTGAGCTAACATCTGTTGCCAATCCTCCTCTTTTTGCTGAGGAAGACTGGCCCTGAGCTAACATCCGTGCCCATCTTCCTCTACTTTATATGTGGGACGCCTGCCACAGCATGGCTGATAAGCGATGCGTAGGTCTGCACCCGGGATCTGAACCTGCAAACCCCAGGCTGCTGAAGCGGAGCCTGTGAACTTAACCACTACACCACTGGGAGGGCCCTTATGTTTACGTTTTGAGGTACTGCCATACCTTTTTTTTTCCGAAATGGCTGCACCACTTTACAATTCCAACGGCAATATAGGAGAGCTATAATTTCACAAAATCTTACTCAACACTTGTCTTTTTTACTTTAGCCAAACTAAGGATGTGGAGTCATGTCTCATTGTGATTCTGATTTGCATTTTCCTAATAATTAATGATGTTAAGTATCTTTTCACGTGTTTATTGGCCACTGGTTTATCTTTGGAGAAATGTCAATTTCCTTTCCCCATTTTCAATTGGGTTGTCTTTTTACCATTCTGTTGTAAAAGCCCTCTAAATATTCTAGGAACAACTTCCTTATCAGATATATCCTTGGCAATTATTTTCTCCCATTCTGGGGGTTATCTTTTTACTTTCTTGATTATGTCCTCTATAGCACAATTATTTTTTAAATTTTTATAAAATTCAATTTATAACTTTTTTCTTTTGTTGCTTATGCTTCAGTGTCATATCTAAGAAACTATCACCTAACCCAAGGTCACAAAAGATTTATTCCTGTGTTTTCTTCTAAGAATTTTCTCAATTCTAACTTTGATATTTAGATTTACAGTCCATTTTGGGTTAATTTTTGTACGTGGTGTGATGTGGGCATCCAATTTCATTCTTTTTCATATAGATATCTATTTGTCTCAGCACTATTTGCTGAAAAGAGTATTTTCCCTCAATTTAATTGTTTTGTCACCCCCCAAAAAACAATTGACCATAAATATAAGAGTTTATTCCTGAACTTTCCATTCTATGTCATTCATCTAGATGTCATACCTTTTGCTAGTACCACACTGTCTTGACTACTATAGCTTTGTGGTAAGTTTTGAAATAAAAAAGTCCTCCAACATTGTTCTTTTTCAAGATTGTTTTGGTGCTTCTGGATCTCTTGCATTTCTATTGGAATCTTAGAATCAGCTTGTTAATTCTGTAAAAAAAATAGTAATAACCCAGCTTGGATTTTGGTAGTAATTGTGTTGAATCTGTGGATCAATTAGGAGAGTATTGTTATCTTAACAAATTAATTTTTCCAGGCTATGAACATGGGTTATCTTTCCATTTACTTAGAATTTTAATTTTGTTCAACATTGTTTTGAAGTTTGACTTGTACAAGTCTTTCACTTCTTTTGTAAAATTTATTCCTATATGTTTTTCTTTTTGATGTTATTATAATTGAATAGTTTCCTTAGTTTTATTTTCAGAGTATTTATTATATGTTTTATTTTACTATTTAGTATATATAAATAGAACTGATTTTTTGTACCCAGTATATGGAATTTGTGTCTTGCAAACTTGCTAAAGTAGTTTATTAATTCCAATAGTTCTTTTGTGGATTCCTTAGGGTTTTTTATACACATGATCATGTCATCTGGGAATAGAGATAGTTTATCTCTTCCTTTCCAATCTGGATGTCTTGTATTTCTCTTTCTTGTTTGACTGTCCTGGCTAGATCTTGCAGTACAATATTAAATCAAAGTTGCTTGAGCAGGCATCCTTGATATGTTGCTATTCATAGTTGGAAAGTATTTAGTCTTTCAACTTTAAGTATGATGTTACTTGTGGGTTTTTCATAGATTATCTTTACCAACTTGAGGAAGTTTCCTTTAATTCCTAGTTTATTGAGTGTTTTTGCCATGAAAAGGTACTAGAGTGGTCATATGCTTATTCTGCATATATTGAGATGACAAAATGGCATTTGGTCACTTGGCATTTGGCATTAACAACACAAGAAATAAGTGTTAGAGAGGATGTGGAGAAAAGGGAACCCTCATACACTGCTGATGGGAATGTAAACTGGTGCAGCCACTATGGAAAACAGTATGGAGATTCCTCAAAAAATTAAGACTAGTACCACCATATGATTCAGCTATTCCACTTCTGGGTATTTATCCAAAGAACATGAAAACACAAATGTGAAAAGACATTTACACCGCTATGTTCATCATGGCATTATTCACAATAGCCAAGACTTGTAACACTCTAAGTGCCCCTCAATGAATGGATGGATAAAGATGTTGTATATATACACACAATGGAATACTATTCAGCCATGGAAAAGGATGACATTTTGCCATTTGTGACAACACAGATGGACCTTGAGGGTATTATGCTAAGCAAAATACGTCAGATGGAGAAAGTCAAATACTGTATGATCTCACTCATAAGTGGAAGATATACACAACAACCTCAAAGAAACACATAGATACAGAAATTAGATTTGTGGTTACCAGAGGGGATGGGGGAAGGAAGCAGTGAGAAAGGGGTGATAGGGCATATGTGTATGGTGATGGGTGGCAATTAGTCTTTGGGGGGTGACATGATGCAATCTATACAGAAATCAAAATATGACAATGTAAACCTGAAATTTATATATTATAAACCAATGTTACACCAATTTAAAAAGGTATAGGTTGGTAATATGTTTATTCTGCATATATTGTGATGACTATATGACATTTGTTCCTTGTTTTATTAATATCTATTAATATGATATGCAACATTGATTGATTTTTGGATGTTAAATCAACCTTGCTTTTAAGGGATAAGTTCTAACTGGTCATTATATATATCCTTTTTATAGGTTGCTAGTCTCAGTTTACTAGTATTTTCTTGAGGATTTTTGCATCTACCCACATAAGGGATAGTTTTCTTGTGATGTCTTTGTCTTTTTGTTACCAGTGCAATACCGACCTCATAGAATGAGTTGGGAAGTGTGATGGTTAATTTTATGTATGAACTTGAATGGTCATGAATTGCCTAGATTAAGCATTATGCTGGAAGTGTCTGTGAGGGTGTTTCTGATGGGATTAGCATTTGAATCAGTGGATTCAGTAAAATAGATTGACTTTTTCTTTGTGAGTGGACATCATCCAATCCACTGAGGGCCTGAAGAGAACAAAAGGTAGAGAAAGGAGGAATCCATCCCTTTTTCTTGGCATTACTGTTTGACCTGGGACATCTCATCTCATCTTCTCTGGCCCTCAGACTGGGATTTACATCATTGGCTCCCTGGTTCTCAGGCCTTTGGACTCAGACTGAATTACACGTGTTTTCCCGAATCTTCAGCGAGAAGACTGCCAATCATGGGACTGTGATTGGCAGCTTCACAACTGCATGAGCCTGAGCCATTTCATCATAATAAATCTCCCTCTCTTATAAATCTCTCTCTGTCTCTGTCAATTGCAGCTGCTGTACCAGATATGCTTTCATTGATTGAACAAATTAACACCTCCTCTGGTAGCTGAGATGTAGCTATCCATGTGGCAAATGCCTTTTTCTCCATCTCTGTCCATAAGGCGTACCAGAAGCTGTATGCTTTTAGCTGGCAAGTCCAGCAATCCAATTTTGCTGTGCTACCCCATGGTTATATCAACTCTCCAGCACTATGTTATAGTTTAGCTTGCAGGAATCTTGGTCACCTTTCCCTTCCAGAACATTTCACACTGGTCCATTACATTGATGATATTTTGCTGATTGGACCTAATGAGCAAGAAGTAGCAACTATTCTACACTACTGGTAGGACAATTTCATGCCAGATGGTGGGAAATACATCCAACTAAATTCAGGGACCTCTATCTTAGTGAAATTTCTAGAGATCCAGTGGTGCGGGACATGTTGAGATGTTCCTTCCAAAGTGAAAAATAAATTGTTGCATCTGGCCCCTCCTATAACCAAGAATGAGGCACAAGACTTAGTGAATCTCTTTGGATTTTGGAAGCAACATATTCCTCATTTGAGTTTGTAACTCTGGCCCACATACTGAGGGACCTGAAAAGCTGCTAGTTTTGAGTGTGCCCGGAACAAGAGAAGACTCTGCAATAGGTCCAGGCTACTGTGCAAAATGTTCTGCCACTTGGATCATATGGTCCAACAGATTCAACAGTACTTCCAGAATAGTGGCAGATAGGGATAATGTTTAGAGACTTTGGTAAGTCCTTTTAGGTGAATAGCAGTGCTGGCTTTTAAGATTTTGGAGTAAGGCAATACAATTTTCCCACGATAACTACTCTCCTTTTGGAAAACAGCTCTTGGCCTGCTACTGGGCTTCAGTAGAGAAGGAACACTTATCCATGGACCACCAAGTTACCATGTGACCTGAGTAGCCCATGATGAACTGGGTATTATCTGACTCACTAAGGCATAAACTGTGGCATGCAGAGTATCCCTCCATAATCAAAAGGAAGTGGTATATATGTGATTGGGCCCAAGCAGGCTCCGAAGACACAAGTAAGTTCCATGAAGAAGTGGCCCAAATACTCATGATCTCCATTCCTGTCACACTGCTTTTTCTCTACCAGCCTGTAGCTATAGCCTCATGGGGAGTTCTCTATTATAAGTTGATAGAGGAAGAGAAGACTCAGGCCTAGTTTTCAGATAGTTCTGCAACATGCAGGCACTACCTAAAAGTGGATTGCTGGTGCACTACAGCCTCTCTCTGGGACATCCCTGAAGGACAGTAATGAAAAGAAATCCTCCCAGTGGGCAAAAATTTTAACATGGATCTGGTCATTAATGTTGCTTGGAAAGAGAGATGATCAGATATGCAATTATATGCCAATTCATGGGCTCTTGCCAATGGTTTGGCTGGATGGTCAGGGACATGGAAGGAACATCATTGGAAAAGTGGTAGCAAGGAAATTTGTGAAAAGAGTTTTGTGTATAGATTTCTCTGAATGGAAAAAAAAATGTGAAGTCATTTGTGTCCTGTGTGAATGGTCACCAAAGGGTGACCTCAACAGAGGAGGATTTCAATAATCAGCGGGACAGGATGATGACCTGTTTTGTGGATATCAGTTAGCCTCTTTCTGCATCTACCCACCGTTATTGCCCAATGGGCTTATGTAAGAAGTGGCCATGGTAGCAGGTTATGCATGGGCTCGGTGATAATGGACTTCCACTCACCAAGGCCAGTCTGGCTATGGCCACCACTGAATGCCCAGTCTGCAAGCAACAGACACCAACAGTGAGTCTTCCATATGGTACCATCCCCCAGGTTGGTCAGCCTGCTACCTGGTAGCATGTTGATCGCATTGAACTGCTTCCATATTGGAAGGGGCAGTGTTTTGATCTTACTCAAGATCTGACTTGATCTCAGTCTGGATATGCATTTGGCTTTCTTGTGCCCAAAGTTTCTGCCAAAAATAACATCCAAGGACTTACAGAACTCTTTACCCACCATCACAGTATTCCACACGGCATTGGTTCTGATCAAGAAACTCATTTCTCAGTGACTAAAGCACAGCAATGGGCTCATGCTCATGGAATTCAATGGTCTTACCAAGTTTTCCACCATATTGAAGCAGATGGTTGGCTAGAATAATGGAATGGCCTTTTGAAGACTCAGTTTTAGCACCATATGGGGCAATAGTTTTCAGGTCTGGGACCAGGTTCTCCAGAAGGCTTCATATGCTCTGAAGCAGTTTCCAATATATGGTACTGTTTCTTCCCTAGTCAGGATTCATGGGTCCAGGAATCACAGGGTAGAAATAAGACTGACATCATTAACTATTATTCTCAGTAGCAAAATTTTTGCTTTCTATTTCTGTGGCTGTATGGTCTGCTGGCCTACAGGTCTTAATTCCAAAGAAAGTATGTTTCCACCAGAAGACACAATAATGATCCCATTGAACTGGAAGTTAGGATTGCCACCTGGTCACTTTAGGCTCCTCATCCCTCTGAATCAACAGGTAAAGAAGGGAGGTAAGGTGATGCTGTGGTGAATGATCCTGACTACCAAGGGGGAATTGTACTAGTACTCCACAATAGAGGTAAGAAGAGTATGTTTGGAATACAGGAGATCTCTTAGGGCATCTCTTAGTATTACCACACTCTGTGATTACGATCAATGGAAAACTACAGTACCCAATCCAGATAGGGCTATTAATGACCCAGACCCTTCAGGAATGAAGACGCGAGTCACTCCACCAGGTAAAGAACCATGGGCAGCAGAGGTGCTTGCTGAAGACAAAGGTTAATTAGAATAGGTAGTGGAAGAAAGTAGTTATAAATACAAGCTATGACCATGTGACCAGTTACAGAAATGAGAACTATAATTGTCATGAGTATTTCCTTCTTAGTTTCTTATAAGAACATTTGTATGTGTGTGTGTATTAAGCAAATGTCTTTATTTCCTCTTATTCCCTGATCATTTATCATAAGATGTACTAATTTTATATCATATTTAAGTATTGTTAATTTAACATCATAGCATTTGAGTTACAGGATATCAAGGGAAGAGTAAATGTCATACAAGAACTTTACTTCCTCTTCTTAGAAAGGGGTTAGTGCATTTTTGGAGAGTACTTGTGTCATAATAGGCACTATTATGACCTTATTACTATTTTCCTTATTTGGAGATTAAGTATGGTTTAGGGAAATGACTATGGATGCTAAGTTGACAAGGGTAGACTTGTGATGGGTAATTTTGTTGTCAAGTTGACTGGCCACAGGGTGCCCACATTAAATATTATTTCTAGGGGTGTCTATGAGGGTATTTCCTGAAGAGGTGGGCTCAGTAAAGTAGATTGCCCTCCACAATGTGGATGAGCATCATCTAATCGATTGAGGGCCAGAATAATGCAAAAGATGGAGGAAGGAAGGATTTGTCCCTTTTTTTAACCCAGCCTCACTACTTGAAGTGGGACATCTCATCTTGTCTTCTCCTGACTTCAGACTGGAAGTTACATCATCAGCTACCCTGATTCTCCAGCCTTCAGACTCAGAATGAATTATACCACATGTTTTCCGGGGTCTCCCGCTGGCAGAAGGCACACTGTGATTCTTCTCAACCTCCATAACTGGGTGATCCAATTCTTCATAAGAAATCTCCATGTACTCTTTCTATATTATTGATTTTGCTTCTCTGGAGAAATCTGACTAGTAAGGAAGTGGTCTTTCCTCTTCTATTTTTGAAATAGTTTTGAAGGATAGCGATTAATTCTTCTTGAAATTGTTGGTAGAATTTTCCAGTGATGCTATCTGGGCCTGGAATGGGTTACCTTTTGAGGACTTTTTAAAATTACTATTCTATCTCTTTACATATTTTTAAGTCTATTCAAATGTTTTATTTCATCTTGATTTCTACTTTGTGATTTGTGTCTTTCCAGGAAGTTGTCCATTTCATCAAGATGATGTTAGCATAATAATAATTAGCATACAGTTGCTCATAGTATTCTCTTATAAATATTTTTGTATCTGTAAGTTCAGTAGTGAAATTCCCTCT
This sequence comes from Tapirus indicus, assembly GCA_031878705.1. NCBI lineage: Eukaryota > Metazoa > Chordata > Mammalia > Perissodactyla > Tapiridae > Tapirus > Tapirus indicus. The sequence continues at coordinate 21,854,291 of CM062939.1, read as the reverse complement.
TTCATTTGTGATTTTAATAATTTGACTCTTTTTTCTTTGTCAATATGCCTAAGGTTTTTTCAGTTTTGTCAGTATGATTTTATTTGTTTATTCTCTATTTCTTTGATTTTCATTATAATCCTTATTATTTTCTCCCTGCTTGCTTTGAATTCAGGTTGCTCTTTTTCTTTTTCTAGCTTCTCAAAATGTGTATTTACATTATTGAATTAAGATCTTTTCTTTTTTTAGTATAGGTATTTATAGTCATTAATTTCTTTCTAAAAACTGCTTTTGCTGCATCCTGAGTTAAAATGTGCTTTTATTTCCATTTATCTGAGAGTGTTTTCTAATTTCCGTCGTTATTTCTTCTTTATCTTATTTGTTATTTAGCAATACGTTAATTTTCATATATATTTATTAATATCCTAAATTTGCTTCTGTAATTTTTAAAAATTTAATTCCACTGACTTGGAGAACATCCTTTGTATGATGTCAAGTCTTTTAAATTTGTCAGTTTGTTTGGTGGCCTAACACATGTGGTCTACAATAAAGATTGTTCCATGTGTCCTCAAGAAGAATGCTCTTGTTAGGTGGAGTGTTCTATAGATGTCTCTTTTATAGAGATGTGGTTGTTTCACAATTTGCTTGTTGATCTTATGCCTAATTTTTCTCTCTAGTATTGAGTATGGGATACTGAAGTCTCTAGTTATTACTGTTGAACATATTCTCCAGTGTAGACCATGTGCATTAGGTCACAAAACAAGCCTTGCTCCCTGCATTCTATAATTTTTTAAAAATATAACTTGAAACTCTCATCTTAGGTAGAGACATAATTATTACATTTTCCTGACAGACTATTTTCTCATAATACAACAAATTTTTTATCTCAAAGTTAACTATTTTCAAAATTGACAATTTTTTCTTAAATACTACTTTGTCTGATATTACTATAGCCATCCAGATCCTTTGGTTATTTCTTTTGTGATAAATCATTGATATCAGATTTTTCTCTCCTTCTCATTCTACTCCCCATATTGTGCCCTAGTATATGAGAGAGTTTACTGTGCCCTTGTAGCAGGGGCAAAGGTCTTGCATAGCATCATCTGAATCCACGTTAGTCTCTGTGACTATAGTATCCCTTGTCTGACTATTCAATACATGTTTTGTGGGCTTCTGTAGACAGAACTCAAGACATCTTGTTTCAATTTGCTCATGAGATGGTCTCCTCTCTCATGACAGCTGATTTGACTCCATGTCAACTCTCATTGTTATTTCCCCTTGAAGACTGCCTGTGACTCTTATTCAATTCTTTAACTGGTAATTCAGCCCTTTAGTAGTTTTCTGCAACTGTGCTTTTCTTCATTGCAATGAACCATCTGCTGTGTTCACTAACCGGCATCAGTAGCTTTGTAACCTCTCACTTCAAATGCCGTTCCAGAACCTTGAGACAACTTCTATCTTACGAACCATGCCTGAACGCCAATTTAGTTCTGATGTACTGCAATGTTTGTGATGATGAATCTTTAAAGCTAGCCTCCTCTCTGAGTCTAAAATGTGAAAAAAACAAGAAAAGAAAGGAAGGAAAGAGAGAAAGTGAGAAAGAAAGAGGGAGAGAAGGAGGAACGGAGGGAAGGAAGGAGTGAAGGAAGAAAGGAAAGAAGGAAGGAGGGAAGGAAGGTAAGAAGAAAGTCTTGAGTAACCTAACTCTCACTGCTTGTTTTATCTGCTTTAATCATTTTCTTATTCTAAAGTTTGGGTTTCTTCCTTCTTAAATGTTCAAGAGCTTCAATATATCATATTTTCCTCCATCTCAAGGCAGTATCCACCACTCCTTCCTTCGGACTATACTGGAATAGTTTTTGAAGCTTGTGATTCATGAAGGTTAATAATAAAATACACAGAGTTCCAGGCTTTATTGTCACTCTTTTATAAATAGTATCACAAATTATCCTTGCAGATTTTGACTATATGTCTTATACCTGTACTTTTGAAATTCTTTTTGTTTTCCATTAAAATTTATTCAAATGTCAGCAAAACACTAAAATATTTGAGATGAAGCAATATAAATTTTAAATGCAAAAGATCTTGATATCCATAAAATTAGTAAATGAATAATATATTTATTTGAAACAATTTTTAATTCATTTTTAATGTTCAAAGTGACAGTTATCAAGATGATGTTTATTCAGATTTTAATCCTCAAACATATAGTCTATAGCTTTGTTTTCATATATATGTATATTGTTCAACTTGTGAAGCACACTATTAATTTTGTATGAATAATTACAAAAGGTAATTTTCAATTTTGTAGAAACATTATACATAATGTAGTGTTTTATACAGTTGTAAATATTTATATACAATATTTATCTATAAATAGATGTATATATGTAGAAGACTTTTATATATGATATAGTGTTTTCAGTTTATATAATATTTTCAGCTTTAATTTTTTTTTTTATTACAAACTACATTATCCTTGATCTGTAAGTGATTTTGGTAAATAAATATAAGGATTTGACATTTTCATTTTTTTCTCACTTAAAATCTTTTTAAAAGATAATTTACTCAGAATCCATACAAAAAGTAACTTTCACTTGCTTTCTTCTCAGTTAAAAATTGCAGCTAGTTTCTAATGAAAATTTGAATAACAATAATAATTGAAAATATGAATTCAAAACCATGATGGAAATCTTTAATTAAAATTGCTTCCAAATTTGATCATGTAAAATTGAGAATTTTAAGTTTTTATGATATTTTCTACTGGTGATTTAATGGGAACGTAGTATTATGCACCAAAAGGTTGAGATTTATACATTTAAGTATTATACTCTAGTTATAATATTTGGGAGAAAAATGTAAATAATACAGTATTGAAAAAATATACACGAAATATAAATATCTACAGCTAGAGTAAGAATTTGCTTTTAAAAGTTTAGGGCATTAATAAAATCAAGACCTTTGTATATTTCCAAAAATCTGAAGTCCAGAGGGAAATACACATATTTCTTTAGACAAATGATAATGTGATCTCCACATCCCCAGGGCAGATGTGAAGACACTGTATGCAAAATGTCTGATTCTGAAAAAAACAAATAGGGGCAAAGTCCCTTTGAAAAACAGATTCATGAGGAATTTAAACTGTATTCTACCTCAGATCTTTTGCACAGGCATATATATTAATAGAAAAGGAAATATGGGAAAAATACTAGGATGGTGGAAAGGGAAATCTAAGGAGCCTGAGAGAAAATATTGCTACATGAGATCCATTAACATTATACATAATATTGAAAATACTTTAGGAAAACTGCAGTAGTCAGAATTACTTCAAACTTTATCATTTTAATTACTTCATTGAAAAGTCAGTGTTTACTTGACCAAGAAGCTGACCTTCCAGAAAAGAAGTTGGTGAGGCAGAGCCCCATAGAAAGCAGTCACAGCCTAGTGCTTGGGCAATCCCTTCTGGTCAAGGACAAGACTTGCCTGGGCCTCTGATCCTGCCAATGAGAGGCCTGTGCTTGTCCATCCGCAAAGACTGGACTGGTAGGATAGGACTAGAGCCAAGATTCTGCCCTGGTATATTGCTATGGTGTCTTGACCCTGATCCCATTAAGAAGGGTCACCTTATCACTCAAGCAGCTTAAAGAATCATGTGGCCCAAGGATCAGCAGCCCTCTCCAGGACTGTGCCACCATGCCCTGCTAGACTTCTCCATATGTACTAGGCTATCAGGGACCCACACATCTGCTACTGCTCCTATCTCTGTGCATTTTCCCAATGGCCACTCGTTTAACAGGCCTGGCATTTGTGCACTTGGCTATTTGCTCTTGTTTGTGGGACTGTCAGCTCCACAGTCAAGTTTAAGAATAACCTAAATCATATTCTTTGAGAAAACATGAGTTCTGGGTTTTTTTTAATGTATTTTGGTTGCTTAGAATTGCCAAAACAGCAATATTATACTGTATTTTGCTATTCCTTTTCTTCTCAATTTTTATAGATATTTGAAGGGCATTTAATTCCTATTTCATAAAAAGCTATTTTTATTTAAAAAAATGAGGGAAGCTGACAAGACTATCTGATGATATTATGCTTTATCACTGGGATACTGGTCTTTAATATTAGAGTATCAACATCTAAGGGCAGCTAACTCAATTACAGGTTTATATTAAGTTGAAAACCTAATTTATTTTCCTATGTAATAATTACTGAGTTATTACTACAAGCAACATGACTACATAAGTACAAATGTTAGGCCTATACTCAGAATTTTGCTTAGTCGGAGATGTCAAAGGCCCACCAGAGAATGGCACCTGTGATACAACAGTTAAGTAGAAATAGAGCAAGTATAGATGAAAAGAGTTCTTATTTCAGGCAGACAAATAGCAAGTGTAAAGAACATGAAGCATGTGGGAGCGTGGCAGATAGAAGAGAATGAAATACAGTAATATCTTGATTGAAGAGGGTAAAGAAGAGTTTTATACAACCTGAAGCTGGAGACTTTGGTTGGGGGCAGGGCTTGTGTCCTACAAGACAAATGGGAGGGATTGTGAATTGATCCTAAAAACAGTGGAAACCATTCTAAAAGCAAAGAATCATAACTGGGGGCATGACACAGTTATATGAGTTTTGAAAATATACCTCCGACTGTGTTGTAGAGAATTCAGATTAGATGCAGTTTGGAGGGGCTTTCAGTAGTTCGAATGAGAAATGATGGTGGCTTGGACAAGGGATGTCATGGTACAGTCAGAGAGAATTGATCAGAATAGAGTTATTTATGGTCTTGTATGTACTAGCTACTGATTGAATACAGAGGAAGAGTAAGAAAGTAGTTCAAGAATGACTTACATAGTTGGGTGGGTGGTGGTGCCGTTCACTGAGGTTTGGAATACTGAAAAAGGATTAGTGTTTGAAGAAAAAGATAGTGAGTTTAGTTTTGAGTTTACTGATTTGGAGTGCTCTGTGTCAATCTTCTAATAGGAGATATTGCATGGTCAGTTGCATGCATCAATCAGAAACCTAGAAGGGAGGTCTGGACCGGTAATATACATGTTCCAGTTATTTGCAAATAGGTTTCCCATATATAGGCTATAGAAACAATAGTGGATCATTTAAGCAGAAGTGTGAGTTTATTGGAAGGATTTTATTAGCTCAAGGATTCTCTACTATGGCCACAGAACCAGGCTCAGAAAACGATCAAGAACAAAAAATGGAATGTGGCCAAATCAGAGCAAAAATCCCACCATAGAGCCCATCTAGTGAGAACATTGATACCCCCTCACCTCAGAAACCTCCCACCCCTCTGTGCCACGGGATGTTGGATATTGCTGCGGGGGTTCCAGGTGCTACTACTGCTACTGGAACTGCACAGAAGATACTGCTTCTGTTCCTGCTGCTGACATGGAAATGAACCCCTTGTTGTTGGCGATGATTTGTCTTCCTGGTTGGAGATTTAAATTGTTAGACATGTGCATCTGATTATCCAACCTAGAACATATGCCTGTGCTGGAAAAGTGCATCTTTGTAGCTTCTCTGGGTCCCAAATGGTCTCATTCAGTGGAGAATTCCTCCCTTGTAGGAATGGGTTTCAAACAATGAGCAACCAATATTAGGACAAATGTCTAGTCCAGTGTCATTATACTAAGTATATAATCGACTTGAAGAAATCACTTAGGGGGAGAGTGTCTATTGGGAAAATGAAAATACTTTTATTTAGAAGTCAATCCATTTAATTATTTTTATATAGCAGAAAATGTTTCAGGAAGGTTCAGTTGTGACTCTCCTCCATTTTTGCCCCTCTATATCCTTGGGTGTTTGATTGAGAGATTTAATAGCCTGGGTCTTCCCTTTCTTGATTGTTTTCATGCTGGAGTACAGTAAGGAATAATACATAACCCACAGTTTATTCCATGAGCACTTTCTTTGGAGGAGACTCTGCATATGAGCATTATCATTTATGATAAGATGGAAAGTGGTGAATTGCTACTGGTCTAGTCTGATGGTTAAAAAGAATCAAAGACTGACTTTAAGGTGAATTATTATTGAGGTGAATTATCATTTTTCGGTGTAGTCTATCTGCTATGGACTTAATTTGGTCCCCCTAAAATTCAGATGTTGAAGCCCTAACCCCCACCACGTGACTACATTGGATGGGGCCTTGAAGGAGGTGACTAAGGTTAAATGAGGCCATAAGAGTGGCACCCTGACCCAATAGAACTGGTGCCCTTATAAGAGGAGGAAGAGACAACAAAGCTTTCTCTTTGCCACGTGAGGACACAGTGAGAAGGCAGCCATCTACAAACCAGGAAGAGGGCCCTCACCAGAACCCAACCACGCTGACACCTTGATCTTGGACTTCCCAGTCTCCAGAACGATGAGAAAATTTCTGTTGCTTAAGTGGCCCAGTCTATGGTATTTTCTTATGACAGCCTGAGTAGACTAATATACTATCTGTTTTTTACTGATTTTGTACTCCCTGTAGTTTTAGGAAGATATGAGAAAACTGTGGTGTATTCCAACCAATGGAATAATGGAGAGCTACCAAGATCATTAGATATATTACAGTATCATGAAAACGTTTGAAGAATCTTCTGTGAATGCATATAATAATAATGACCTTTAACAAAACATAGGAATATTTACATAAATTAATACATTTTTCTGAATTCTAATGCAACAAAGAATTGTATACACTATTATATATAAACCAACTATTTATATATTAGAATTTATTACTGAGAACATTTAGTACGAACTTGTTTATATAAATATCATGTTAATAATGAAACCATTAAATGTATTAAATCCTGCCAGTATTCACGTGTGGTGCATGCGGTATGATGAATATATTAAGAGCTTACATTCTTTTATATTCCATTTCCATTAATTTGCAAACATTTATTTCCCCTTTGAAAAGTTATGCATTTTTTATATTTGTTCAAGAAAATGGTGACTTTAAAAAATCTACTATTAACTATTTATGCATAACAACAAATACTGTGTTATTTTCTATGAGCAAATGAGATTTTTTTCATGGGTATCTCAAAGCTAATTAAGACCTTATCAGAGGATTTTAGCAATAATTGCTAAAAGAAATTTTATTTTACTGGAAATATTTGGTTATATTATCTGTGACCAAAATTCCTATTCTTCATTCCCAATGTCTTCTCTCAATTTTTAATTGATTATATTGCCTTTTCCTCTATCTTGTATACATAAAACCTAATGAAATATGGAAGAAATTGAGTGGATATATTATTTTATTTAACTAAGAAATCTTTAAGAATAACTAATGTTGTCTATACAAACAATATTTACTTTAAAATAGTTTGTGTCTTGCCCCTAAGAAATATCAATTGATTCATTAGAGAATGGCAAATAAATTAAAGAGACTATAGCACATACAGACAAATTTTTTTAAAAACATAGTATTTTAAATATTATTAATGTACATTTATTTTATAATACTTAGGAAAATTAATTTCCTTATTTTATGATTTAAAGAATTATTATCTTTTGCAACCTAGATTAAAAGACTTTTTTTCTATAATTAATAATCTCAAATGTTTAATTATATGTAAAACATGTATTAGGCAATAGAATGGGTAAAACATGAACAGGTACATTAGTTCAATTACAATTTTTCCTAGAACTCAAAGAGAATTTATCAAAAAGGACGGATTAGACTGGACAATGTGGATTTTTCTCAATTGAATATTTGGTTTAGGAGTTGAAGGGAAGCTGAAAAGATAAAATTTATGTGAGAAAGAAAAAACAAGATGATTATATTTCAAACTTCCTTCAAATATATTTGCATGGTAATTTTAATCAATCAATAACATCATATGATTCTATAAGAAATTTACAATAATCTGTCAATTAAAAAGTAATTTTAGATAGTCATTATTTTGCATTATGCTTCTCTTATTGACTATGAAGGTCAATACCTTATAACAGGAGAAACTATAAACAAATTGGTAGATATTTGCAATGATTGTGGTTTCCTTGTATCTTCCTCTACACCATTTTAGGAGAATTCCAGCCTGAAACTTACTTTTCCCTTTTGCCTTTTCTTGTAGTTCAGTACAAGCATGTGATCTACACCTCACAAATCAAACCCAATTTGCGATTTGATTTTTAAAATAATAAATTAAAGAAGCAGACACTTGGTAGAATCAATATTCTGACCTGAATGGGAATGGAGATGTTTGGCTTTTAAGGGCAGAAATTGTCCTGAGTCAAATATTCAGCATCTATTATAACGTTTTAGATAGCGTACTGGAAAGTGTCATAGAGAGACCAAAAAGGAATATTTGTACTAAAAAAAAGCACATTCTTTCGTGTAGATGGATTCAAACTCACCACTCCATATTTCTCTTTCTTGTAACAGTTATTTTCATAAGTTCATTTTTGGTCTATCACAATGGATAATATTTGGATATTTTAGTTCAGGAGTAGTTTGCTATTTCCTTCTCCAAGGAGAACACAAGGAATGTCAATTAAAGCCCTGAATATGTTTCTTCAGTCTCAACTGGCTATATGCTATGACACCAAGGTGCTTTTTGTTTGTACGAGCTAAACATTAAAGAAAAGGAATTTTAAAAATTTCCCTATGAGAGTCAGATGTCAGTGGATTCACAGTAGAATCTTTTTACTCTGGTAGATAATTTTTAATCTAGAGAATTTTTACTCTATAGTTTAGACCATTAGACATAGGGCAGTTTTCTTATAGAAGGTTAAACAAGAGTCCTCTTGGCTAGGGCAAAGAAGGAGAGGAAGAAGAGAGCAAGATGGAGGATGTGTGTGAATAGAGATCATTAGAAATCTTAGAGGAGAGAGGTTGCTACTTCCTGGAATTTTGGAAGAGAACAACTTTCAATGGGTGCCAATCACAGCACAGGTAAAATTACATTGTGACATTTTAGAAAGAAAAAAGGCCTGAAATGGTACCACCTTGTTTCTCATGGTCTAAGTGCATCATGGAGAATATCCAAATCTTCTAGAAGGAGATCATGCTGAACAGCTAGTTTTGGACACAACGAGGTCTGGGACTAGGATCAGACAATTGGAAAATGAGAATCCTCTCAATATGATGGCCAAAGGAAGAATCATGACTGGCAATTTCTGAAAAGAGGCCAAGGTGGCTAGAGAAGAGTGACTAAGAGTATAGCAGTAACAGACTGGGGGATAAAAAAGGATTAAATGTTTTAGGGTCTTGGGAGCCATGATAATTATTTTGGTGTTTGTTCTAGATAAATGGGAACCCATTGCACATTTTTAGCAGAGGAGTTACATGATCAATTTTTATTTTAACAAGATTACAATATTTGCTGCGTTAAGGATAGAAAGAAATGGTAATGGGGAAGGCAGAGCAGAGTAAAGATGTTGTAATAAACCAGGTTAGAGGTTATGGTGGCTTGGATTAGAATGTTAGCGATGAAAGGGATGAGAAGTAGTCAGATTCTGGGTATATATTATAGGAGGGTCAAGATGATTTGTTGGTTATTTGGGTATGAGCTCTGAGAGAGGGAGAGAAGTCAGAGATCCCTTCAGTTTTTTTTCCTGACTATCTGGAAGAATGAATTGTCATTAACTGAGTTGGGGACAAATGGATGTGGAACAGGTTTGAGAAGGGGTTGTGATACAGTAGCTGAATTTTGTACATGTAAAAATTAGGATAGTTATTATACTTTTAAGTGAAATTGCAAAGAGTAATCCACGTAGACTCTAACTTGTGTTGAATGTCTAGGGGAAAGGATTATCCTGAAAATATAAATTTGGGAGTAATCAGTAAAGAGATGATACTGAATGCCATGGAAATGAATGAGTTCTCCAAGAGATTGAGTGTAGATACAAATGTGAAGAAGTTAAAGGACTGGACCTTAGGGAAAGTCAACTTTAAAAGTTTAAGACAATGAGAATAAACTAGAGAAAGTAACTGAGAGGCAGCAACGAGAGATGTAGAAGGAAGATCAATTATTATTTTGTTCTGGAACCAAACATAGAAACTATTTCAGGGAAGAATAGTGTGAAAAATGTTGTTGATTAGTCAAAGAAGATGCAGACCAGGAATTGACCATTGGTTTATGTTTGACATCCCCTGTGTTTCATCTATTCATCCCACCCTCTCCCTACCATCCCCACCATCCCCACCATCCCCACCAACAAAACCCAACCACTGATCAATCACTAATCTTTTTATTGTCTCTATAGTTTTATCTTTTCCAAATGTCATATAGTTCAATCACACAGTATGTAGCCTTTTCAGATTGGTTTCTTTCACTAAGCAATATGCATTTAAGTTTCTTCCATGTCTTTTTGTGGCTTAGTAGGACACTTCTTTTGACCACTGAGTAATAGTGTATTGTACCACAGTTTGTTTATCCATTCACCTTTTGGAGGACAACTTGGAGCAGTTAAGCATAAATCCACAGGTATGTCTGCGGACATATGTTTGCAACTCATTTGGGTAAATAGCAAGGAGCGCAGTTGATGAACTATATGATAAGACTATGCTTAGCTTTGTAAGAACCTGCCAAACGTTCTTCCAAAGTGGCTGCACCATTTTGCATTCGCATGAGCAAAGAATGAGAGTTCCTGTTGCTCCACATCCTCTGACAATTTTCTGTTGTCAGTTTTTTGGATTTTAGCCATTCTAGTAGGTGTGCAGTGGTATTTCATTTTTCTTTGAATTTGCACTTCCCTAAGGATACATGACATTGAGCATCTTTTCATATCTTTATTTGCCACCTGTATATTTTCTTTGGTGAGGTCTCTGTTCAGATCTTTTGCTCATTTTTTAATAGTTTTTTTTTTTTCTTATTGTTGAGTTTTAAGAGTTCTTTGTATATTTTGATACCAATCCTTTATCAGATATGTGTTTTGCAAATAATTTCTCCAAGTCTGTGGCCTTTCTTTTCTTCCTCTTAACAGTGCCTTTTGTAGAGCAATTTTTTTTTAATTTCAATGAAATCCAACTTATCAATTTTTTTCTTTCACGAATTGTGCTTTTGATATTGTATTTAAAAGTCATTTCCAAACTCACGGTCACCTAGATTTTTTTCCTATGTTATATTCTAGGACCTTTATAGTTTTGCATTTTACATTTAGGTCTGTCATCCATTTTGAGTTCATTTCTGTGAAAAGTGTAAGGTCTGGGTTTAGATTCACTTTTTTGGATGTGGATATACAGTTAAATGCCAAATTTGAGCTCAGGTGTATTTTATGGAAAGTATTCATTCATTAGCAAACATTTATTAAGCACCAATCATGTGCAGAGTCCATTCTAGATGCTGGCAAGGACTGGAATTTCACCTATTACCTAACAATGCACTGCCCATCAAACTCCTTCATCTAATTCTTTCCCATAAGCAAGTTAAAGTCTCTGCCCTGTACTGAATGTTCAGTCTGATGCTTTAGTCATCTAGAAGAATGCTTTGGTTTGAGAATATCGGTGCACCAGATTGCTGCTGTCCAGGTTCCCTTCTCTCTAGACACAAAGCTTGACTTCACTTTACAACTTCCTTTGCAGTTAGCTGCAGTCATAAGAATGTTCTGGTCAATGGAGTGTGAATGGAAGTTACATGAGTCACTTCCAGATCTGGCCCATAAAATTCTCCTAAATGATCCTCCACATCTTCTCTTTCCCACATTTACCAAATGAGTAGAGACCATCTAGGGACTTAGTGGAACACTGGCCATGAGATGGAAGGAATCTGGGTTCCTGAATCACTGTAGATCAGATCACCACCCCCATCCCACTGACTCCACTGAACTGCGAGTGACCACAAAATTAAAATTTTGATTGAACAACAGAACTTTGGAGTTGCTAATTACAACTTTAAACTTCTACTGAAAAAAACATTCATCCTGGGGCTGGCCTGGTGGCATAGTGGTTGAGTCTGCACACTCCACTTTGGCAGCTCAGGGTTCACAGGTTTGGATCCCGGGCACAGACCTACACACCGCTCATCAAGCCATGCTGTGGTGACGTCCCACATACAATATAGAGGAAGATGGGCACAGATGTTAGCTCAGCAACAATCTTCCTCAAGCAAAAAGAGGAAGATTAGCAACAGATGTTAGCTCAGGGCCAATCTTTCTCACACACACAAAAGATTCATCCTACTGAAAGTGTTGCCTCTTAACCTCTAAGCAAACTCCTCCTGCCAACAAGTGCAGGCAATAGGTAACAAACTTACATGTTTTTAGAGATTAGTAAATATTGTAAATAAGTGAAGCATGCTGGCTGTATTGCTGAAGAGACTTTATGCCTAGGCTAAAGACACCAGCAACTATTCAACTCTAGGTTTATTATTTTCTTTTGTTGTTGTTATGATGATCGTGTCAATATTTGTAAGATACTTGAGGTCCGTGACTTTCGTTATTTTATTCAGAGTATTGTCCTAAGAAGTGCTTGGCCCATAGATGACAATCAATAAATTTGTTTTTCTTTCTAATAAAAGGATGATTGATGATGTGAATAGGGCATAGGACAGATTCAAAAAGGCCTCTGTAGTTATCTGTATACTCCCCTTATCCTCCTACTAGAACATAAAGACTGTAACTTACTTATTTTTATATCCGTATAACATTTAGAACCTTGCTTCTTATATATAATACTATCAATAAATGATTGTTGAATAAATGCTCAATAAATATTTGTTGAATTGACTTTTAGGCTTGGTTTCCTCCCATAAATATGAAATGAATTCATTTTATATAGTCTCTTAAAATTGGTTTTGTCTGTAAATTCATATTTTCTCCTCAGAGGCAAAACTCCATGATCAATGTGAAGGATTATTTTTCATCTTCCTACAAGGTATGTATTTCTTCAGAATAGAAAGTACAAGCATTAGAGAGATTTAGAGATACCAAGAGAATCAGCAATCAAGTAGCTTAGTTTCTTTTTATTTTCATTAAAGGGGTGAAAGGCCTTAGGAGTCCACGAGACACTAAAATTAATGATGCATCCTAATTAAGTAAATGTTCAGCTTCTTTTCTTGATTGCAATATTGTACAAAATGCAAGGAGAAAACGATCAAATTGCTTCATATCAATCTTTCCATGGAAATAAAAATCCTCCCACTCCCTGTCAGTCACTCTCTTGTGGTCTCATTTTAGATCTCAAATTTCTTTTAGTATTTCACTAATTTCCCCTGACTTCTGCATTTAATCTTATTGTGGCTAGTGTCTTTTCTTCATACCATATATTTTTCATATAATCTTCAAATTTCATGATCATTATTCACTTTCTTGCACCTATATCAATATTTGTTGTAACCAAATCAGCATGTTTTGGGTGCTAATATGTGTCAGACTCTAGGCCAAGTAGTACATTCTAAATGAATAAAACGATATAATATTATAAGTCCTTGAATTGTTAGTTTATTTCTGGAAACTAGTGCAATGTCTAGTCCTCTCCACCCCATTTCCTATCCATCACCTATATAACCAAGTTGGAAGAATCACCTTGGTTCTTAATGATATCAAGTTTCATCTTGATGAAAGATGGTGGTTTGTTCAGTACCTGGAGGAATGGAATGGCCATGAGGCAAGAATTTGCTTTTAAATCATTAAGTTCTTAGAGAGGAAAGAACACACTACTTTTTTTTTTTTTTGATGAGGAAGATAGGCCCTGTGCTAACGTTGGTTGGAATCTTCCTCTTTTTTGCAGAGGAAGATTAGCCCTGAGCTAACATCTGTGCCCATCTTCCTCTATTTTTTGTATATGGGATTCCACCATAGCATGGCTTGCTGAGTGTTGCATAGGTCTGCGCCTGGGATCCGAACCTGCAAACCTCAGGCTGCTGAAGCAGAGTGTGCGAACCTAACCACTACACCACTGGGCCAACCCCCATACTACTTATTTTTGAACTCTTTAAAGGCCTGACTCTATTAGTTTTCTACTGCTGCTGTTACAAATTACCACAAATATATAGTGTCTTAAAACAATACAAACTTATTAACTTACAGTTCTGGAGATCAGAAGTCTATAATGGGTCAGGAGGGCTTCATTTCTTTTGGAAGCACTAGAGAAGAATCTGTTTCCTTCTGTTTTACAGCTTCTAGAGCATGCCCTGCCTGCATCCCTTGGCTAACGGTCCCCCATTACTTCATCTGCTTCTGTCATCACATCTCTGTCTCTGATTCTATCCTTCTGCCTTTCTCTTGTAAGGATGCCTGTGCTGACATTATGCAGACACAGCTAAGCTGGGCTACTCTCTGTATCTCAAGGTCCTTTACCTAATGAAGTTTGCAGCATTCCTTTTGCCATACAAGGTAACCTAGTCACACATTCTAGGAATTAGAATGTGGACATTTTGGGAGGTATTCTTCTTTCTACCACATTGAATCATCACTGAAATCCAGATACAAGGAAGGATTATAAGAAAGTTGCATCACATCATTTCCTTGAATGTTTTCAAAATTGTTATTTTTGTAAGTTACTTCAAAAATTGGGCAACTTTACATATATCAATTGATAGTGCATTAATCCATATAACCATTATGCCAATGAATAGATTTTGGTAGTACAAATAATTTAGAAAATAATCATTTTTGTTAATTTCAAAAAAAAAATCTTAATTCTGAGAACTCTGAATAGCAAAATGTTATATAAACTGATAGTTTTATAATTCAGCACATAATATCAGAAACATTTCACTCTTCTGTGAATATATTTTACTTGCAAAAGTTGATAGATGAAGAATTTACACTTACATCAATAATGAGCTACTAAAATTAACAAATAATTTATTTCCATTATATTTCTTTTTCCCTCCAACAAATCAGAAAATACAATATGGTGAATAAAAAGAACTCAATTATTACTTTTAATAATGAGCAACAGTGCTTCATTTTCCTCATACTTCATTTCTCTCATTTTCAAATAAACAAAATGCTTTAATTCACAGCATGGTGAGAGGATTAAATTAATATAGTGGGTAGTAAGGTATTTATAAATATATGAAGTCCCACGCAATAGCAAAGGGTCATTATTTTTAACATGGCTTACTAGGCCAAATATATGTCAAATATTCTGAAAATATTTTGAAGAATGTTGTCATTTAGTAACAATATTTCTAAAGGTTGGATAAAAATTAAATACAGTAAGTCTTTGTAAGAATGTTAAAGAGGGAAGGTTTGATGAAGTACTTAATTTCATCCATTAAATACTTATTGAGCTTCTTATCTACATAGGGTCCTGTACTAGGTGGTAGAAACACAAAGTAAAGGAGTTGAGAATAAGTATGAAAAAACAGAATCACAGTTCTTCCTTCATGGAAATGATGGCAGGCAGCATGAGCTTTGAAATAGGTTAGGCTCTGAATTCTATTATACACATGTGCAGACATCATCAATTACACAAAAACACATACAGCAATAAAAATACTTCTTAACAAATACTTCCAGAATTATTCTACTATCCCAGTATTTTATATGTGATTGAACGGTACAATGGGAATCCATCCTGACTTTGGAGTCATAAAAACTGATTTCCAATTCTGAATCTTCTACCAGGTTTGTGACTTCTGGAAAATTAATTAAGCTCTTTGAGACTGTTACTTCATACATGCAATGTTTACAACCAAATTGCTCAGTTGATATTGAGATAAACTATTTAAAGAAACAGGCCTACAGTAGGATCTTAAAAAAATTCTATGAATCTACCCGTTCTTCCCTTTAACAATTAGAAATTTTTATTCATCAACAAGTAGGTTATGAATAAGTGTGGATTTTGTTTTCAACCTTTAAAACATAAAATAACCAATATAAATTCTTTCTCGTATGTGTTCCATCATCTGCAATATTTCAAATTTGTGCAAAATCTTAGTTTTATAAGAGTACATACAGGCATTTAAAAATATGTTTAGGTTTGATTCCATTTTTGTCTTGCTTAATCCAGGAGTAATAGCCCCTTTGAGGTAATGTTAACTGCCAATGAATTTTAGTGTTGATATTTGTCTTTAGGTTTGCCATTCCCCACCCCCAATAGCTTGCATGTAATACTCAAATACTGATGTATATGAAAGAATGAAGAAGACCGATATGGCTTCAACCACTCCAGAAAAGTGAATACCCCTAAGTGGCTGAAGTCTTGTAGCTTTTGTCCTAATTAAGAAAGCCTTTTTTAATGGAATATGGATTTTTTTTGCATAATGTTTCCATCACAATGCATTATCTTAGTCTCTGCATTTATTTCATATGGTATGTGTCTGTGTATATGGTTCCAGATGTACATCACGATCTAATTAAACATCCTATTTTGAGGTAATGGCTTTCCTTTTGATATAATTCTATTTTTTATATTAGCAGGGAACCTAAAAAGTAAAACAGGGAGGTGACATGATGGAGTATGATATTGCAGATGGTTGGAATTATCTACAGTTTAAGATTGTATTGTGTGGGGGGAAAATATCTAGGGAACAACCCAATGCACATGCAAAAAGAGCACTGAGAATCTTTCCTGAGAAAGTAAAATTGCATCATGAAATCTTCCTCAGTCATTGAGCAGAGATGGAGGGAAGGGGGAAAATAAAACACGGCAGGGAAATAAAAACTTTCTACAATAAAGAGTATTAGCTACCAATACAATAAACTCCAAGAAGGCTGCAATTTATTCATCTTTGCACTATTTTCTCTTTCTTTCAATTATTCCTTATCCCAATGTCAAATAAAACCTGTTTTAGCAGCTAGTAGTAGATTTGATTGATTTAGAAAGAATACTGGCTGAGTTAGGAAGACTACATTTAAAGTTCTTTGGGTTACTAGTTAGTGTATGATTACACTAATCACTTAACCTCTCTGGTTCTCAATTTCTTCATCAGAATGAAGGAATTAGACTCAATGATCTTTTAAGTCCCTTCATGTTCCAACATATATATATATATATATTTTTTTTTTGCTGAGGATGATTGGCCCTGAGCTAATGTCTCTTGCCAATCTTCTATTTTGTTTGAGGGTCATCACTACAGCATGGCCACTGATGAATGGTGTAGGTCCACAACTGGGAACCAAACTCAGGTCACTGAAGTGGAGCATGCCAAACTTAAGTACTGTGCCACAGGACCAGCCCAACAATACACTTTTTTTTGAGATTTGAATATACTGGCTCAGTTTATTTAGCAGCATATTGATCTTATGGAGTAAACTTGAAGATGCTTGCACACTTCACTATTTAAGAAACTGTAGGCACTTTCAAAGAGAAAGCTCTAAAACAAAAATAAACACTTAGCAAAGAGACTAAAATGAATAAATTTAAATATTCTAATGAAGGCAATTATATATGCATAAATGTATGTATTCTGTATGCCGTTCTTTTCTATGTAAGGAACAGTTTGAATTTACTTACTTTATTATAACCCATTTTTGTTATAAATTTAATTTAAGGTTAAGATAATCTGACTCATATTGACATTTTGCTTCACAAGCAAATTGTTTCACAATTTCTCTAATATATCTTGAACGTTACTTTAGATTAGAGACTTTAGTGGATGAACAGGTGAGAAATATTTTAGGTGGTACTTGTATACTTAAAAGAAGGAGCCAGAATAGCAGACGATACATTACCAGTAATACAAAATGTTCTAAAAAACCAACTACAGATGTGTACTGAGATTGTCCAGGAAAGAACACACTCAACATAAAATTATAATGCATAACTTTTGAGAGAGGTCTAAGTGCAAACAAGATTTGTACTTAAGGTAAAAGCCAGGTAGGAGATATAAAGCCTGTGGGTCCATTTTGAGGTTGATCAAATGTAATTGTATGATCTAATATAATGCTCAAATATTTAAATTGTTTAATAAACTTTAAGTGCTATAAAGTAATGTAAAGTTAACGAACCATGGATCACGAAATTAATATGTTTTATCCTGTACTTTTTTTTCTCCAAACATTTAAAAGAACAGCAACCTCACATTTATTTCACATATAAAATAAAAATTTTAATGTTACATTTCTAATTTAAGTCAGTTTGGGTCCTCAGCAAACAACTGTATTTCTTTGAATAGCAAATTAGAAAAGTAGGCTTAGGCAGCACATTGAGATCTGATATATAAAGTATGTCCTATATGTATTGCAACTGCCAAGGTGTATTTGTAACGAATGTGATTCAGAATATTCATCCTTCTTATGGATGAATGGACCTCAGATCCCCCTAGCAACATTTTCAGCCTCTGTAAAACATAGAGACATACACAGAAATCATCCTTTTGGATAAATGAGACGACTGAAGAAAAATTTCTGCTCTAGGACATCATTAGGGCTGGAATACAGCCTAAGGAGAGAGAAAAAAAAAAGTTATACAAACATGTCCATACTGAATTTTTTCCCCTTGCCAATTTTGATAATAATAATAAAGATTATAGATACCTGTGCACATGCACAGTTTGTCTTGCTGTTGTAATATGCCACTTGATTATCTCTCCTTCTGGAATTTTCTACCAGTGATATCTATAAAATTGATTATCTGAAATGAAGTCTGTTCTTCTCAACGGAATTGTAATGTCAGATATTTGAGATGAGGTTAGGACTACCTTGTTTGTATCAGCAATAAATTTTCTGCCAATTAGCTCATTCTTTATCACTAAAATTTGGGGATAAGTGGTTTACCGTGGATGGATTGACAACAGTGGAGGAAAAAAATCTAATATGAATATTTCACCAGTAAAATATAATCTATAACCCAAAACTGCAATGATTTCTCTTAGAGCAAGTCTCCTGTGATTTTTCATATCCAAAATGGTCAGTTTACACTTGAAAAACCACATTCACACCATTTGCAAGATTTGTTATTCTGCATACTTAGTGATAAGCCCAATCAAGAGCTTTTTGGCTTCTTCCCCCCCCACACCTACCCATCTTCACATAATGAGCAGGTACAGGCTGGGGGTGCTATAGCCACATGAATACCAGAGAGTTTTATGAATTTACAGGTATCACCACGACATGCAAATAACTATTTTGGATACTAGTAATTTGCATCTGGTACACGAATTGGAACAAAGATGTGCACATTAGTAGAAAGCTTTCTATAGCTTCAACTGAAGCAGGCAAAATGTGAAAAATGCACATTCTCATTTCTGGAACTGAAAGAATGTTATGTTTTAGAACATGCCCAAGGTCTATGAAAAGCATACACACGGGGCTACTACCTGAAACTGTTTTCTTTATGTGCAGAAAGGAAAGAGGGTTAGTGAGAAATAGGGGAGATATTTAACTACCCCTTTAGTAAGCAAGCAGGGAATCTACTTTACCTGTGTTTGAGTTTTGAATGTGGGAAATGAAGGACCTTACAGCCTTCATATTGCCTCCTTAAAGCCCCTATTTCAAATTCACCCTTAACACGGTACTACTCTCCTAGGAAGGAGGAAAAGAAAATTTCCACTGACCTAGCTCGTGATTTACATACAGAGAGCAAATAAATGAATGGAGTGGGGGCTGGGGCTGTGAGAAGCAATGGGTTTCCTTTTCAACCGCAGAAAATAAGATTACTTACCAAGAACATTTTTATCCAGGGCAAATGTTTATTCCTTCTATCATTCGGCGCCCCAGTCTCTGCAAGAAATCAATTTCCACTCTACCTTTCCCTCCTATTTCTAAAAAAGAGAGAGAGAGGAGGATAATGCTTAAGCTTCAGGGTCCGGAGGAAGATAGAGGAGAGGGCAAAAGGCTCCCACGGCGCTCTTTATCCGGATCCTCGCTCTGAGAGTGAACCCGTGGGGAGGGAGGGATCTCCTCTAAGGAGGGTCCCGGGGGTGGCGAGAGGGATGATTTCACAACCAAAATATAAATCATCTACAAAGAGAATTACCGGCCCCTCTGTCACACAAGCAATTCCCCAGGGGAAGTAGGTTTCAAAGAGGAAAAGGAAGTTGCTGAATTGAATGAGAGAGAGAGGGAGACTGGGATTTGGGTTTTGGGGTTTAGGTTGTGGACTTGGAGAAGCGATGGGGCCGTGGAGAGGAAAGGGGAGAAGGAATAAAGCTAATCTTACCCGATCGATCAGGCGATCGTTGGTGCGGTATCAGGATACGAAAATGGCAAGATAATGCATTCAGCAGCAAAGCCATTTCTAGCACACTCTCCCTCGCTCACTGTGCAGGAATCAGAGGGGGCGCGGGAGCATGCAGCCTGCCACCTGCTTCCCCGGGGACGGTCCTCAGAACGTCCAAATCTCCAGCTTCTAAAGCAAGTCATTTGGAGCTGAGGTTTCGGACGGAAGTCAGCTGCCTTGAGTCGCGGGCAGCAGGATTCGCCAAGAAAGCAGGACCTGGGAGGGCTCCCGCCGCCGCTGCCGCTTCTAACCACGGTTCCCGGTCCCCCTGCCCGAGCCTCCGGGCGCAGAGCCCCGAAAGCGCCCTGCGCCTCGGCCTCCTCCGCATTTTCAGCCCTCCGCCTGTCCCCCCTCAATGTAAATGATGACTTGGTCATCCTAAAGTGACCCTAGTGGTTTATTTGGGGGGGCGGGGGAGGGTGTTGGTTGTGTTGGGCTTCCTTACTAAGCCTCCCTCTGTTTCCACGAGTGAGAGCGTTCTAGGGAAATCCTAGTGAAATGCACTGATGGAATACTATTAATCCTAATATTACCGTTCCCAGCGCAGGTAACTCTTCCAGAACTGAGAGTGGGAAGATCAGAGCAGGATTTCCGAAGCGGTGCCCTCTTGGATTCTCATTGGATCCTTCCCAGCAGCCTAAATCATTCTGGCTGCTGTATCTTTCAGGATGACTACAGTCTTGCTCACTAGTTCTCTCTTTAGCTCGTCTTCAACACATCCTTTGACTTCTCCTTGTAGATTTATCTGTATCCCACCTCCTGTTCTCTGGGGTTACACGGCTTCAATTTTCCCCCACCGTTTGGGGATGTATCTGTAAATTTTCACTTCCTCTGCCTAAGGATCACCTCAAATAAGCCCCCACCCCCGATAATAAAAGGCTCCTCTTTCACATTTTGATTCATTTTCTTTGGGATTCCGGGCTCTCCCTGTAACTGGTTTTTACTTGGTTACATGCCATCAGAAACTGCTGATTATTTCAAAGTTCCACCACCCTGCAGTTATCACTTTACCTTGATCTGGAAGATCATGGAATATCTGTGTGAATCCTGGATGTATTTTTCTCACAGTCATCTTGCTTCCTGAAATTTCCTCTGGTAAGTTATTCTCTTTATATGTCCTTAGAAACTTATTGCTAGGGTTATTTTTAATAAGGTCTGTTTGTTAAAAAAAGATTTCTCATTTTTTACATTTTGCTACTTTCAGAACTCAAAGATCTACGTGACCCTGTTTATTAATTAGTATGTTAGTTGCAATTGTGCTAAGTAATGAATTACTCCATCACTTTTACATTCTTTATTTATTTCTGTCCTCATTTATTACAGGTTATAGGAAACAGTAACCATCCCTCCCCCCTCCCATTAATGCTTCTTGGCACAGATTCTTGTGCCATTCGAAAGGTCAAATTTTATATGTTTATCTAAGAGTGAGCTTAAAAGAGACCTTCTGACAATATCAGGGTCTGGGAAAGTTCACTAATCTTGGATCTTCAGAAGGTTGTTCAGGTCAGAATTTGTTCATTGTATCCAATTACATGACCAAAGGAGGACTTTTGTAAAGTCTATTTTTATGGGTTTAGCAGGATAAGAAGCACTAAAAGCCACTGTACGGTAAGAACAAGAGTGTCAGTTCTGAATGCAACATTTTTTTTCTTACAACATCCCAAATCATGCATGAACACATTATTTTGGGCATTGTATTTCAACACAGGCATCATACTTGGAGTACATTTCTGATTTTGTGAATTTAGCTGGTGAACAGTTAATTGGACACGGAGTGCTCATTTCAGAGGAAGAAAGCTATCACAAGAAGGCACTGATTATCTTGGTTATAATAAATTGAAAATCAGGGGCAGACTTTACATGAAAAATTTAATCTCCTCACTTTTCAGACTTGTCCAACCCTCAGACTCAATTTTTAATAAGTATGTTAATATGGTCATTGTCTTTTGCTTTTATGAACATTTTTATGGGCTTAACTGACAGTTATGATTATCACTTCCCCTTCAAGTATAGGTATGTTGAGAAACATTTAAATCTTTGGTTTTACTTCACATATTGACAAGGACACAGTATTCATTAGATGCCAAACCTGCATATATTAGTAATCGCTAATGCATGCTGAGGTTTGGGGGTTTTCTCTATGAAATCCCTCCACCCCCCCCCATAAGAACAAGTTCCTGGTTTCTACATTTGTCTTTATTGGGATGGATGGAGGAGAAATCCTATTGTTCAAGCTTTTCTTTCTTTCCTTCTTTCTTCCTTTTCCTTTTTTTTTTTTTAATTTCTCGGAAAAAAACTATTTCTGTCGTCATTGATGGTTGACGCGACAACCTAAGTAATGCTTTTATAAATTCAAAAGCCCTTTTAGCTTCCAGACATAAAAGTACTCCAGCTGCAGCCTCGCCCCATCCCCCAGTCTCAGGATTCAAGGGCTTTTCCCCTTGGCTCCCACCAAGAGAACAGGGCTGAGACTGTGGTCTGCACCACTTGGCGCCCCTCACCCGTCACTAGTTTCTACCTGGTCTCCTTCCCAGACTGGTCGTCCTGCCTGACAAGTGCCATCAGCGTCCGTGACTTCAGTGAAGAAACGAGGGCTTAGCATAATTCACCAATTCAAATAATCTCTTTGGAGGACTGCTGCTGCTGCGCAGGGGTGGAGGGGGGGGGTGGAAAAAGAAAAAAAAACCCCAACTTTCAGTGCAGTCAGATCTTTTCTTCTTCACCTAGTCTACTCCAGAAAGGCAGAGACGTACGGTATTCAGGTAAGTGCGTTTTGCTGTATTATGACCTGAAACTCAAGCTTGTAATGGGGAAATGTACATCTGAGAGGCTCCCTCAGCCAAGGACGCTGTGGCCCGAGGGCTAGCAACAGGCGACTCTGCCTGGAGATTTCTCTGCAGCTCATGGCCAAGCCTAAACCACCTGGGCGCAGGGAGCGCGGAGGACAGGGTGCCTGGTGGACCGGCTGGCCCCAGACTTGGGTGCGGGGATGACCCGCGCGGGCAGGACTGTGTCCCTCACTGTGACCCACTAGCGCAGGCTGCGCACTCAGCCCCTGCGGCGAGCGTGCGCTTGGTGGGCGTTTGCAGCCCCGGAGCGTGGGGCGCGCCGGGGGGCTTTCATCCTCGTTAATGCTCCATTTCCAGCCTTCCTCCGGCGGAACTTGAGCAAAACCTTTCTTCTGTGCAAGAGTGCAGACTTGGGAGCTCGAGAATCTCTTATCAACGCCCTTCTGCGTTTGCATTGATTGATTTTTTATTTATTTAGCATGAGCTCTGCCTAAGTCTCATAAAGGACGGCTCTTCAGCATGCCTGCTTTATAAAACCCTAATAGCCGTCTTCCTCCCGCTGCTTGGTTGGGTTTAGAATTGCTAACTGACTTCTCAGGCTCTGTGTTCAAGTATCGCTGACCCTCACTCCCTCCCTTGCTTCACCAACTAGCACGAATCTGGAGGACTTTAGGGTGGGGGAAAGAGAGTTGGATTTCAACTTGGAGCTAGAGCTTGGAATATAAGGTTGAAGTTAAAAGCTGAGAGTGAGGGTTGGGAGCCGTTTAGCTTGTATTGCACCCACTTTCAAGTTGGGCTTTTATTTTTCTGTTTCCCTTCTGGGGGCGGGGTGGGAGGTAGGAGGATCTGGGACCCGAGCGCTCCCCTCCGGCGTCCACCCGAGAGGGGGTGGTGCTTCTTGGCCGCTGGTGGCTGCCGGTTCTGCAGCCAAGCAGTGGCAGAGTTTAAGTCTCTGATGGCTGTTCTCCTAGTCCCCAAGAGTTGAACCAGAGAGCGTTTTACTTTGCACCAGGTCGAGAACGTGACCATTTAGGGCAGGGACCTCCTTCTAATGGGAATCCGGCTAGGAAACGCTGGGAAGGCTCCAACTCCCAGGAGAGGATGCGTGTTTCCAGCTGTGTGAGATGCCAACCGGAGGCTTGAAAAGAGGAAGAGGTGACTAGGGTTGCGAAATAACCCTGCTGTTGCTTACAAATATTCTAGCCAGTCAGATATGTATGTGAGTAAAGAAGACAGCACCAGGGTATAAAACTGTCACAGCAGCTTAGAAGACAGATGATTCAGATTTGGGGGACTTTTTCTTTTGCGTGCTATTTAGACTTGTCATCATGCAGTTAAAACAGGTAAGGACTGAATGTCTATATTTTATTGACAATCATATAACCTGTGTTTGACCCATCCCATGATATTTTTTCCCTGTTTCAACTGATAGATTATATGTATTTTCAGGTGGTTCTGCTATGATGCATAACTTCTTAATATTCCCATTCATGAATCGTTTAAATCCATTTCAGTGTTTAGCATGCATTCATTTAAATGTTCAACGTGCCTTGATTTAAATGTTTAACAGTGTTAACAAAAATCGTAAACTGGGCAGAGGTGAGAGAAAGAAATGGGGAGGGTAGAGAGTTAGAGGAAGGGAGGCATAACCCTAATGAAGTATGTAAGATAAGAGTTACAGAAATGCCTTAAAACATTGCTTCTTGTTAAGGTCACAGACCTTAATATGTAAAGGACAGCTGAAGAACTATTAAGGGCATCTTCAACTAGCAATTCAATTCTGACTACTTGAGAGAAATGTTTTGTGTCTATTTTCATGTTATTTTTCTCAATTAAAAAAAAATCCATGGGGTGGGGGTGGGGTAGGTTGTCAAATAAGATAAGAAAAGAGCTTGCCCTAAGGCAACATTATATATGACCCCTGTATAGATATGTTTTGGGCTTAGGAAACCAGTTGAAAACTAAAAAATAAAATCTAAACAAATTTAGAAAATTATGGGAAATCTCCCATAAATAAAGCCTTTTTAAATTCCAAGATTTGTAGATGTATAATTTTAACAGCCAGTAGATTTCTTCCACTATCAGACTTAAGAAAAAACTCTATTAAAATGACAAAACTAATTTTGAATGCTTTAATAAGTTTTGCTATTATTACTGATATTTTGTTATGTTTTTCTTACATATTGAAGGAATCTGGAGTCCCCATACAGTAAAGCAAAAAATATTAATAGGACAATGCTAAAACTATTCCATTTATTTCTAACACTTTCTCTTCTCTAAGAAATTGTATTCTTTAAGATTTTCTCTGGAAATATTTTTAGTACTTAATGTTTATTGATGTGGATCCCTGATCAATAAGTTTTCTGCTTGTAAAGCTCACTGATAACATTTTGAAGAAATAAGAAAGATAATTGCAACTTTGGGTCATAAAATTGCAAAGTTATAGTGCTTTTCTTAGTTTGATGCAAAAGGTAGTTTTTACTCCACTGGAGAAGGTAATTTGTCAATGAATTCCAATTCCTCAGTTCTTTAGCATTACCCTCTGGAGTTTTGTTGTAGTGAATATGCTTATTGTGTATGTGTGTGTGTGTGTGTGTGTGTGTGTGTGTATCCATTTTTGAGTGAGTGAAGGTATTTATTTTAAATCTACATTGCATTAATAATGTTTTCCAAATGAAATAGACATGATACATGATTGATTTCACTTATCATTTAATCAGATAATATATGATTCCAGCTTCTCATGAGATATTTTATTTAAATAAATTCAACATTATAATGACAATGTACATTTTTATAAAATACAGTACATCTTGATTTTCTTCATGCAAAATGATTGGCATAAAATGGTTAAATAAATCAAATCTAAGTAGGAAGAAACCTTTGGGACTCTAAAAGAGTGTATGTGTGTTTGTGTATTATATACACATATGCATATATAAAATTAGCTTTACTCCTATGTTTGTGTATTCTTTGAATAAAAGTGGAATTTCTTTTCAGAATAGTGCCTTTGTGTGTTTCTCTCCACAAGTGCAGAGAAGTCAGCTGGCAGGACTTTAAAACTTTAAGGCTGTGTTATCAACCTATGCTTCAATTTCCTTTGTTTCCTGTTATTTTGATTTTTTTATAGTATCTCTAAAATGAGCAGTTATTGAGTAGAACAAGTGTCTAAAATTTTAGTAATTTAGAAAATTGGATATTAGTATTAAAAGTTCAGGCATCAACAGAAATGCAACACCAATCTGTGGCAAGATTAGCACAAATTTATCTTTTATTAATCAATATCCCAATGGCATTTGGACGTTATGATTATGACCTATGATTCATGGAGTACTCCTCTAAGATTCTTAATATATTTTTTCCCTCATAGTCGTGGATTATTGTGAGAAGTAAAGTGAGATAGATCTGGGATTCCTTCCTAAATTTCAGTTCTATGTCTACCTCATCAATATGATCCTACTAAGATTTCTTGACCACTCTTCATTTATTTTCAACATCTCTCACCTGGAGAAAACAGTGTCTATTTCATAGTGTTGTTGTACATAAATGACATAAGAGATGAGGATGCTTTAAGAAGACAAACATGTAATAAAAACAAAATATGTTTTGAAAAGATACCGTTTATGGGTTTTGGGGTTTTTTTTGGATAAAGATCTCTTTTCATGGAAGAAGTAATGTAGATCCAACTTCTTTTTAAAAAAATATTAGTATCAAATATTTTTGGTCTATTCTTGGTGTCATGGTGTCTACTGAGTTTAAATAATCTATCTTTTGTTTTGATATTATGTAGCCAAAAAATGAACCAACACTTAAAGAATACACTCCTGATACACATTAGTTCTTATTTACACTATATTTACCTTGGCTTTAGGAAGTTCTGTGAGTAGTCACTTTTACAAAAATAATTGCTCTTAGATTGACTTCTCAGTGTCATCTAGTGGAAGGAAAGTCTGTTTTCTTAGCAGATTTATATTATTAACATGATTTCTGTCAGGTTCATTGAAAACAAGATCAAAACATTCTCATGTAACAACTTTCAAAATGAAGAAACTCGAAAAAAGTCAGACTTTTAATTTCTAACATCTTTTATAAACTGGTATTTAGCTTACCAGAATTAATTAGGTGACATCTGGCATTGTTGGTGTTTTAATTTAGCAACTATGTGGATAATTTCGTCTAGACATTTAGTAATGTAACTCTGACCAGTTTCTCCATGCACTGCTAAATGATTTTATGATTTTAATGTTTACAATTCAAAAGTTCTAAAGGAGAGCAAAAGAAAAAAATAATTTGGCTTTGAATATTATTGATTGCTAATGGATGATCTTGGTTCTTAAAAGAAGGAGATAGTGTAATAATGTTTATTCTATTCTGGAAAAGAGAAAAAGATTCTCTGAAGATGACATTTAATCATGAACACTAATGGCCTTTCTACAGAAAATATACTGGGAAGTTCTAGCCCAGCTTTTTTTTTTCTTTTTAGTGATATCAAATAGCCACTCTAACCATTTTATACTGGTCATCAAATATCCTCATCAATAACATTTTAAGGCTTCCATCACTATCATTTCAAGCATATTTGATAAGTTATTACGAATATTTATATCAAATTACTCATTTGTAGACCTATCCAGTTACAAAGGCCTATTTCATCAGCTATGGATGTATTCTTCTGTACTTAATGTTTGAAATAAAGTATTCATGAAAATAGCTCTGGTGTATTTCTCAATTTCATATTCAAAGTAACAAATCATGAATAACTAGTAGATGCTCTAATAATTGAAATAAACACAATTATGATTCTCTAATCAACTTCTTTCCCCCCAAGATTGAAAGATATAACTAATATATTTTTAATGAGCTGATTGGATTACTAGGTACTTTATTATGAAATAAATAGTTGTGTTCATTTTTATGTGTTTATTTTTAACCAAGAAAGTACAAACTCAGATGTGGAAAAATGACATGCAATCTAATAGACAAGAAATGTTATAGATTCTCATTTTTCTATGCTTATTGTTATTTCTTAAACACCATTGATACTTTCTCAAAATTTTTATGTTTTATTAAGTTTAGAGTAAAAATGGTATTTATCCTCAGTGTGACCTATTTTTACTTATAATAATCTTTTTAGGAGTATTTGTTTTAATGCCTAGACCCTAATTTACTAAAATGTGGATGCCTTTAAAAGCACCCAAAGCATAACAAATTTCCTTTAATAGCTAATAAAGAAGCTACCATATTATAGTTTCAGCAAATTAAATCTATAAAATATACATTCATTGATTAAATTAATAAATATGTTAATATTGCATTCGAATGTATTATAACTCTCTGCTATATAAGAAATATTGTCTCATAATGGTGTGTTTCATTTAAATTCCATTATAGATTTATTGTAAAAGAATACTTATAGATAGACTTATTCTCCCTGATTTCTGTGAATATCAGCCAACCTCATCAGGATTGAGCTGTTTTTTATTAACTTTTCTGGAGTCTTGCATCTGTTAATTTTAAAAGCTATCTCTAGGATATTGTACTATTAAAAAACAATCTGGCCTTGGGAAGACCAAAATTGAGTAAGCATGAATTTTAGATTTTCAAAGTCAGATAGTAGCCAGTCTATAAACACACTATTACTTTATAGATTCATTAAACATTCACTTTCACAACTGAAAAATATAATCTTTAAAACATTTCAGATGATGTCCACAAATATAAGCCAATTTTGAAAAGAGTTATTAAATCAAATCAAAGCATAAATTTAAAAATTGAAGAGTGGATTCACTCAAGTATCATATTACAAAATCACATATGTGTATACGGGTTGTGTATAATGCATTCTTTGTCATTTGTAATATCTTTGATATGTGTGTCCTTTTAAGATATAAGTTTGTGTAACTGCTTTTAGATATGCAATTTAATACTGTGTGCAGAAGCTCCTTCTTTTGTAGCTAAAGTAAATATAGAACAAAACTCAATCAGGAAGTTCCTGGGGTAGACAATATATTTAAGTGGCTTTCAAGTCTTTAGTGTGGTAACATTTCTGATGGTTTGAAAGATAGCCCTGTAAATGTTTATATAACAATCATGGAACAGTCTTTTTCAGGCATGAACATCTCTTAGATAATAATAAACACAATCTAAATTTTTAGAAGAAAATGATTAAAAGTTGAATAAATGCAGCAAAGTTTTAAAAAATGCTCCCTTAAGATAATTAACACATGCTTTTCTCAACATTTTCTTGTATAACACCAAACATATTAATATATAAACCAGTTCTAGCTTACTCAAAACATTTAAATTGAATGGCTCTACTTGAGTTTACAGAAATAGAATTTCTGATTATTCTCTCAGACCTGTGATTAATATACAAAGACAAAGTTACAGTACATTTTATAAATGAGATAAGTAATATTTTCAAAATTATACTATGGAATAATGTGGAAGAAGACTACAGTTTCCAAAATGAAATAATCTAGAAAAAAAGGAATTTCCAATTATCAATTAGCAACAGCAACCTAAAAGGTCTATATTTTTCTCCTTATTACTAATTTCACTTCAAGTGGAGTTTTTAAACAACTTGTTAATTTTAATTCAAAAATTGTTTTGAGTAAGCATTTATGGGGGAATGTGTGTTTTCCGGATTTGTAAGATATACTCTTTTCTATTTATTGAAAGTTTCAACCTGTCGTTCATAATCACTCAAAAAACAGCACTTTCACTTTTAAATGTGAACTAAGAGAAGTGAGTCCAGTCTTCTTTCTGAATTGAAACTTGATCTTAGCTAAGAAAAAGGGAATCTTGAGCAATTTCTTAAGGAGCACTCTATATATCTTTTAAAATTATTCTTAAAACTTCTTTTTTGACTAAAGTACTTATTTTAGCATCTTTCTCACCTTTGAGTGAAGACACAGGTTATGGATTGACAATCCTCCTTCTCCCCAACACACACATTTTTGCAATATAGCTCTCCTGATTTGAGAACTTTTAAATCAAGGACAGATTATTGACTTTTAAAATGTTTAGCTATCTTTATATTTTGGCTAAACACTTAACACTATGTCTGAATAGTGACAATACTGTGGGGAAAAATAACTTGGAGCATCTCTGCTTTTTCTTAGAGTGAACGCTGGGAAGTTTTATTTGTATCTTTCATCCATCCAAGAAATGCAGACGTTTTAACACACCTCTTGTTTAACCAATTTGAAAGACAAAACAATAAATAATAATCATCCGAAGACAGGCCAGAATGAATATGAAAAATCACTCATGTCATTATTACTTTTTAAACCAATCCTTGACAGCTGCTATTTAAGTAAATCAATTCTGATTTAGAGTAAGAATCAGTAACTCCAGTATAAACTACTGTGATTAACTGTTAAAAATATTTCTTTCTCATCAATAATATTGAATCACTAAGGTAAACAAAAGATTAATCTAGCTTCACATGATTCTTTCATCACAAAAGTGATAAACAATTGACACGTTTTACTACCTTTTAGACATAGATTTGCTGAAGTCTAAGCTGAAGATGAAAATTTATTTGCTGAGGATTTGAAACCAGACAATTATTAACTGTTCATTAAAAATTTACCTATTACCAAATTTTGGTCTCAGATAAGTCCTGTAACATTGATTCTTACGATTTTTATTCAGAAGGTTATTCTTGACAAGTTCAGACAAAATGACTTTAAAAATTACCGCTAGTGTGTACACGATATGCTGGGTATAGCTAATGTTCAATTGCTTCTATATATCAGATATGGTAATGTCCCATTTATTCTTCCTTATGGTATCCTTCAAAATCTGGTTCTTTTAATCTAAATGCTGTCTTCAGGAATATCGATTGTTTTTTCATATACATTTACTTTGCTTTTCTTTTGAAATTTAGTCTTAAGTTCTTTATAACCTTCTGAGTTTGAGGACAGTTTGAGCTATTTAGAAGTTAAAGTAATATATTGACAATTGTGGTCTTTGAAAATATCAAATGTTCTCTAATTTGTATGTTGTGGAATAATGGGGAGAGAGGGTGCTTATTGTTAGAAAAAAAAGCTTAGACAAGCTAGAACATATTACTAATACCAGGCACTGTAAGGTTAACTGCCCTGTGAAAATATGGGCCATCCTAGCATTTCTGGCCACTGGGAAGATGGGCAAAGGTTATTGGTAAAGAGGCATTTTTTAACTAGAAACAACCAGAATTTTGACATGCTTTTTTAGATGGTGGTTCAGAAAGCATTGGAGAATAGCAGATAACGATTTAACTACTTGATACTGGATTGGTTTGTTTGTCATAGATCTTCTTTCTAAAAAAATATTTATTGGATTTCTGATCAATGGTGTGCACTGGGGTAAACCTGGGGACTATAACAATGAAAAGATATAACAATTGCTCGTAAGGGGCTTACAGTTTTTTTGTTGTT
Organism: Tapirus indicus; assembly: GCA_031878705.1. NCBI lineage: Eukaryota > Metazoa > Chordata > Mammalia > Perissodactyla > Tapiridae > Tapirus > Tapirus indicus. The sequence goes on along the minus strand of CM062939.1, from coordinate 21,823,041 downwards.
GTTATTTGAAGTATGCTCTCTTTTACTTAAATTTACTTAAATTTAATGCTTGACTACTCATTTTATTTTCACACATGTCCAACTTTGATAGTGTAAATATAATTCTCTTTGACAGAAGAGGGTTGTCAAATTCCTCAGTATAGAGATAGGTCAATAAAGAATGTATTTTCTGTCCAGAGTATTAAAGGATAACTATTAAAGAGAAACGTAGGCACCGGGACAGTGCTGAAAATAAAGTTGTATCAGTTCTCAGAGTGATGATTTAGTTGACATCTTATCGTGTTTTTTTTTCCCCAAAAAATGTTAGCTTCTTTTGAGTGGAAACATTTCCAATCGGTTATACCTTTTGATTTTTAGTTTTAGAATTAACAAAAAAAATCAGATTAACATTACAAGAGTTTACAATTTAATTTTCTTATTCCATCACATGTTTATTGAGGGCCTTCACTGTGTCAGGTTCTTTTTGTCAGATGCATTAATGAATAAAACACACAAATCTCTGCCTCATGTTGTTTATATTGAAATTACAGTAATTATTACGTTATTGCAGAATTATTGAATAATTACAAGGATTATTACCTGGTGAATTGAATGATATCTGTAACCAGGATTAGAGATAAGTTTAGGAGTCCACTGACACTATTTATAACCACACACTCCCAGGTTAAAAAACGTTTGAACAGTTTCATTTCATTACAAATGGATAAAAAGAACCAGAAGAATATTATTTTGAAATTTGAAAAGCTTTTCCTATAGCCTAAATAATCAGGACCTTTTCTGAAAACTTTTTAATAATTTTACTGAACTTTGTTTGAAAGTTCCTTAAATGCAATATTTCCTTTGTGTGTGACTTCAGAAGATACACTCCTATTTTTATTTCTCAATATAATAACTGCTAATTAAAGCTCATTTTGCCTTGTAGGCCGGTTAACTCCAAGGGAAGTTTTAGTCCTATTATAGACCAAGATTTTTATTGTCCATTTGGTTACCAAACTCCAAAATTTTTTGACTTCATTCCAGTATTATGTCTTGTTCTTACAATATATTGGTAAGTCTTTATTTACAGTGGTATAAATGCCTTTGCTGAAAGACAAGTTAGTAGTATACTTTCAGCTTTTACTGAGTATCATTACAAAGATATTTTTTTTAAAAGGATTTCTAAAACTTTGCAAAACTGTAACTGAATACGTTGTCCATAAAGCGAGGGGCCAAGGTTTTATTATCTTTGTACTTAGATTTTCACAAAGTATGTTTTTCAATTAACTATTTCCTCAAATTCCCTTTAAATTTGCATTTATATGACAAAATTCTTTTACTGACAAGAAATGTTTTCTTCTCCTCACAAACTAGAGTGCTTTTTTTAATCAGACTATGCCAGAAAAAGCAGAATCAAATTGCCAGTTATAATAACCATATTAGATGCCTGTAACCATTATTTTCACTTCATTCCTGCATGTAGATTATTTTAATCTTTATTTTAAAATGTCTTCTGTTTCACTGTTTTGATAGTCAGATATTAATTATAATAAATTTTCTGAAGCATTGCTCATATTTTACTTTAAATTAGGTTTTGCAATCTAAATATACTATTCTAAGCGTCCTGCATCTGAACTTTAGTCTCTGACCACTTTCTTTATGAATTAAAATTAAACACAATTAGGGAGCCAGCCCGGTGGCGTTGCAGTCAAGTTCGCTTGCTCCAATTTGGTGCGCCCCGGGGTTCGCAGGTTCGAATCCCGGGCACAGACTGATGCACCGCTTATCAAGCCATGCTGTGATGGCGTCCCATATAAAGTAGAGGAAGATGGGCACGGATGTTAGCCCAGGTCCCATCTTCCTCAGCAAAAAGAGGAGGATTGGCAGCGGGTGTTAGCTCAGGGCTAGTCTTCCTCACAAAAAAAAGAAAAAAATTAAGCACAATCAGAATCTTAACCAAAGTATTTTGTTATATGATCACTTTTGTTGAAGCACTGAGATATTTTATATTTAAAATATAAAGATAACCCAGGTGACTCTTGAGCTTTGGGCTTTTAAGAATAATTTCCTCTAGGTGCTGGAGAGAATTGAGGAATGGAGCTCACTTTCTCTTCATTTGTTCTAATCCGTTCTACCATTAGGTAGTAGCATTTAACTTCCTCTTTATTGGTAGGACAAGATGGTATTGACAGGATCAAGCAGGAGATTAGTTCCCTCTGCAGTATATACTCCTCAGAGGAATACTAACCCTCATTAAGATGGAAAACACCTAAAGCTGTAATTCAGAGGCACTGTATTGCCTGATCAGCTAAAATAAATAACAAGAAGGACCCTCTGGAATAGAGGTTTAGCAGAGTTAAATGACTAGAAAAATTCACTTCTAAGGCCAGTCTTAACCTATACAATGTGATTTAAAACAAGGAAGCTCAGCATGTTTTTTTAAGAAGAAAAGTGAAAAGGTACAATAGTCATGCATCATTAACATATTAATATAATGGCAGTGTCTTTTACAGTGCACAGCCAATAAAGTTAAAACCAAAAAAACAAAAAAGGAATTCAATTCAGTGCATGTTCCAAAAACTTACTATGTGCATGACAGTGTGTTAACCATTATGGATCTGCAGGAATTACTAAAACATAATCCCTGCCACAAATCCTTCATAATCTGGTCCTATGAACAAAGGTGTTAAAGAAGATAATAGTAGCATATTGTGAAATTTTAGAAGATTCGTGAGTGGAAATCCACCCAGTCTACAGTTACTTTAATAATTTTCAAACTGCCGTATTCAAAAGGATTTAAGGTAGTTATTAACCCCCCAGGACATTGTCTTTAAAATTCAAAAGAAATTGCTAATTCAAATAAGAGTGAATTCCATTCTTTTTGTAATCCCTGATTGGATAACCTCAGGTTTCCGTGATGCCTGGAGTTGAATGACGTTTTTTTGCTTTAGGGATTACTGTTACTTTTTAGCTTCCTATAAATTTGTTTTACTTTTTTTGAGGGAAATTGAAACAATTATCAATGCATAAGGAAAAGAAAAACTTAATATAGTGTAACTCCTAGATATACCCAGTAAAAAATCGTATAGCTAAAAGTCAGAATGACTTTCTTCCCATTTCTACACATTACTGTTTATTTTAACAGACGCACACACAAAGATAAAGCAGCCATTTCTCTATACTTTTGGTGGAGTACAGAAAAGAAAGTCGCAAAATCCTACCTATTTGTATGGAAAATGGCACACATTATATAACATATGTAAGATTTTATATCTTGATAAACTTCTTCACATCTTTATATAGTAAAATGCCAAATTCTACTCCATTAGAAATTTTACTCTATTTAAAAATTCATTACCTCTAAATACACAATGTCTAGATAAAGTAGGAACAATTCTAGGACATTCGAAGTCTAGAAGTATAGATCATAACTGGTATTTAACTAAGCTGTAAATGAATACATCATTACTTTAGTAATGATATACTTTGGTAATGTATACTGAATATACTATACGTTAGTAATGATGTAAATTACTCTACGACGGAGCTCTGATTCTTTCAGTAATTTCACTATATACTATATCTAGGTCATCAACATTCAAAGATGAAAATCCATACGTATATGCCTTTGGAAAATGATGCTTTACATTATCCATATTTGTTTGAATATGTTCAACAAATTTAGTACTTGATTTTAACTGCTATTCTAGAAAAGCAATGCCTTTAAAACTATTTTTCTTATATCCAGGGATCTTTCCAGAAATACGATACTATAAAATGTATATATATATGTCTCTCTATATATTTTAGCTGTAGTTCTGAGTTTTCACAGTATTGTTCCTTAAAATAATAGTTCTAAGAAATGACCCTCATATTCTTGTCATTATCTGGCATGTTTGAGAACATAAGAAAACTGACCTTAATTAAAAATGTATTATTGCATTTCAGCAAAATATTAAAGTCATCTCATTCTGCAGAAATTTTATTATGTCTCCCATTGTGACACCAACTCTGTTTCATGTATGTTGGATAGTTTTTTGTTTTCTTTTAGTAATATTATAAAGCAATTTATAATAAGATTGAGTAATCAAGCCTATTAGATTAATCTTGCAATTTCTCTGTTGGGGAGATAGGTAAATTAAATCAGTTTGACTATGATGATACTTTTTAACCTGATAAATAACACATATAATCTGAAAAAAATAAGATTTTCTGATTTTTCAGTTTATAGTGCATGTCTTAAAAGATATTAAACTGAATCACGTTTAGTTGATTAAACTATAATCTTCACTGAAAACATTAAATTATACAAAGCAGATATGCTTTGAAAACCCATAATATGAAAAACTATATTATAAAAACCCATAATATGTAGTTACTCAGATCACTTACTTAGAATAGTCTGAGATAAAAACGGCCCCTTTTAATTTTAACTTTATTTTCTGTTTCTATTATTTATATTTTCCATTTAAAATTTTTATTTTGCTCAAAAGCATTTCATTAAGTGACAACAAAAATCCTACTAAATAACTTTCAATCTGCAATCAGTTCTAATTAGATTGTAGTGTGGTGTAACAGGGAGAGCATGGTTTTTGGTTTGGCTTCAAGATCACTGCCGTTGAATTCTTGCTCTGCTGCGTGTTTATTCACCTTGAACCTTAGTCATTAAACAAGGAAATGATGATAATAATATATCCCACACTGTGCTGCTGGGACGTGAAATAGGGAAATATTGGTAAAATGCTTGGCTTATCAAAAGAACTCCATAAAGGTTGTTTTTGTTATGAAGAAAATAAACATAGCATGTCATTTTCATCATCTGTGTCTTTTTTTTCCCCTATAGAATTTGGAGGGACTTCGATTAAATTCATCCCTAATATATGACCTTTCAAAGGGGGAAGGTCAAGCTATTCAACTGCTATTTCTATATTATTCTTCTTTAAATTCAAGAATGACAACACAGCGTAACATTCACTATTCTCATTAGTGAGAAGATGATTTATGTTTGTCTTTACCTGTGAACTCTGGTTCATTTGGTCCATCTTTAGAAACTATGAATAATAGAACATAAAAGAAAATCTGCGTTTTCCACAATTATATACCTGATCGTGGTAATTCCTTATAATTGTACCTAAAGCTAATAATTGATAATGCTTTCATATCCTTGTTTTTAACAATTTTTTAATATTAAGAATGCTTTACTTTGATACTACTTGAACAAGTCATCTATGTTTATGATTTGGACACCAAACCATTACCTTAGAACTCCATTTTCCTCCTTCTTCAGATATCAAAGCTACTGTCATCCTAAGGTATAGCTCAGATGCAAACTCCTCTGTAAATCCTTCTTTTTTTCTTTCCGTGTGGAAGGAGTTCTCTTAATCTTGCCATCCATATGACATTAATTACACCTCAATTTAATTCTTATTTAATTACCATTTATTCATTCACTCAATCAATACTTTTTTTTTTTTTTTGGTAAATCCAAGAATATGTTTAATGTAACCTTTTGAGATTGACTTTTTACACTCAGCATAATGTCTCTGGGATACACCGACATAGTTGCATGTATCAATAGTTTATTCCTTTTATTGCTGGGGAGTATTCCGTAGTATGGATGGACCAGTTTGTTTGATCATCCACCTATTGAGACCCATGCTGGTTGTTTCCAACCAATACTTACTAAGCAACTTTATTTTAGGCACTTTCCTAACTGCACTCAGTTGTCATTAAAATAGGAACAAGTATTGTCTTCCTAAAACTAAGTCTAACTGGGGACAGGGGAGGTATACAGGCAAATAGACAAAATATACAAACAAATATGCAGTGTAAATGTGCTATAATAGATGAAGTAATGGGATCATAAAGTATGACCAACCAACCTCAAAGAGTCACAGAAAGCTTTGTGGAGGAAGTGGCAATCTAGTCTGAAGTTCAAGGATAGGTCAGGATTGGACAGGTGAAGGCATCCAAGTAGAAATAGTGGTTCAGGTAGAGTGAACTGCAGAAGCAAAGATCCCGAGGAGAGGGGGAAAGTGAGGTGAATTCAAGGAATAAAATTATGACTGAAGCCTGGTTGAATTTGGTTGATAATGGTGGTGGTACACACACAGAGGAAGAGGTGAATGAAGAGTTAAGGAAGGGAGGATAATTTTATAAATTATTTTAAAGAGTGTGGATGTTATCCAGAGGGCAGAAGGCACAATTATACAAATGAGGGTAAAAGAGTTATATGTTCAGATTTAACTATTTGGTAAGATAATTCTGTAGTTAAAAGAACAGACTAGAAAGAGCCACATGGATGTTAGAAAGACCAGTTATGAAGTTACTGTAGTGATCCAGAATAGTGGTGATGGTGGTAGCATTGGGGGTACAGAACAACCCAGTCAAGTGGGTGTGGAGAGAAAGTGATAGATTTGATTCCTAGCAGGAAGAATGCATAGAACTTGGGAACTGATTGGGTATGTGCAAGGAGTGAGAAGGTAGAGGAAAGTAGGATTTGGGCTTAAATATTTGAGTGAATGGAAGTATCCTTTCCGAGATAAGGACACCAGAAAGAGAAAAAAATTGGAGAATGTGTATTTTAGTTGACAGTATTGATTTCTAACAGAGATGACCAGAAACAGTGTATCCTGCCTTACATATGGCCTCCCTCACTTGACGGTAAGTTTCCAGGGACAGTATTTTCAGTGATACCTGTGGTCCATCTCCATCTGAAAACATATCAGAGTATTTTACACATTATAGGTGATCAATAAGATTTACTCTTTTATTCTGGTTTTCTCTATTAGTAATTCTACCAAATAGGAATATAAACAATAAGTAACTATGTGGAAAAACTTTTGAGAATTTAGAGTTAAAAATATGTTTTAACTCTTCCATCATTCATTTGCTTATATAATGTTATGTTTAAAAGATATTTACTTCAGGACTATATAATTTATTCCAATATATAATAAAATAATTACCATATATATGATAATATAATATGCTATAAATTTTGATAGGTTCTGGATATTGTATACAAATATACTTATTTTACAATAATAAAATTATTCTAATATTTATTTTTTTAATAACATATGTTCACTAAATTATTTGGAAAAATGTGGCTTTTAAACAAATATAATTGCTTTGGGAATTGGAGACTTTATTTTGAAGGTGCAACTTTTTATATTTACAAACTCCAGTATTAGCGATCATAAATGTTAAGGAGCTATTTCCTAGAGCAATGGAGTAGTTGTTCAAGATGAGGAATTTGGAGAATAGGTGTATGACCTTGGGCAAATCAGTCACTTTTCTTTAGACCCTTGTTCCATACAAAAAAATGTATGAGATTGAGAAACAGAGAGAATAGACTGTGGTAAAAGTATAAACAGTTGGTGAATCAAATTGAAGGATATATGTGTTCACTGCATTAGCCTCTCAACTTTATTGTGGGTTTTACATATTTCAAAATAAAAAATTATCTTTGACACAACTATTTATGAAACTTCTTTGCATATGTAAGGTCATAGTGTGTTTTATTCCCTGAGAAAATATTTTGGACGTGTTAGCAGCAAAACTCAGTCCAAATGCAGATATAGAAGAAATTACATAGCATGCAATGTTAATTGTTTAACAAATAGTAATCATTAATATTGAACAACAAACTAGATATTGGATAATGAAATAATGTTGTCTAACTGATGAATCTTTATATGACCCACCAATCTAAAGGTTATTAAGTCTAAGTCAGTGATTCATAATGTTTCTATCTTTGTAGTTTCAGCTATACTAGAAATTCATTTCAGTATTACAGCAAATACTTTATTTTATAAATTTCAATATTTTATGAATTTTAAATACATATGATATGTCAATATTTTATATAAAAGTAATGCACTGCCACTCTGGAATAGGATTACAGAGAGCTAGTAAAGTGGAATAATTATATATTAGAATATATATATACGTACACACACACACACATATATATTACATAATATCCTATGTATTTATTACATATTATATGCATTAGTGTATATTGCTATATATGTAACATCCTTTTGGTGTGTTTTCTTCTGCACAGATTTTCAAGGCCATTGGGTATTTGCAAATAATGAAGTTGTATGAGTTCATAATGTTCCCACTGAATGTTATTTTGTGAGAAAGAATTTGTTGTAAGAGTCGGTCATGTACTAAATATCTATTTTTTAAATAGTGCGATATTTCAATATTTACTGCTTCCTTTTATTTTATGAAAAGAAAAGCTTGATAATTAAGCAGGACTTTTATTAACACCACTTTAATTAAATACCACTTTTTTTTAACATGAAGTCATGTTTTTTGTCTTGTTTTGTTCTTTTTTTTCTTCAATCTCTTTTATTCATCACAAAATATACCCTTACAAGTTCTGGAAAATACTGTGCATTGACATTGTCATTTCCTTATTTGGTCACTTATTCAGGAATCATAGTTTCAAGATCATTTTTCACTTTCCCCACACTCCAGGGAGTGAAATTGATGAATTCACTTACTAGTTTAATCGTGTTTACTTTCTTTCATTGGACCTCATGATTTCACCTCCCTAGCAATACCTCTAAGTTTAGCTGTTTCATTCAATAGTGACCCTCTAAATGTCCTCAAAGGCCCTGTATTCACTACTTTTGTCTTTGGCAATCTATATTATCAAGTCATCTCTCTCACGAGGGTAGATATGGTTATTAATCCAAGTCAAATAAAGGAAGCAATTTAGACTATTCAGTAATAATTTAAAAATGAGTACTCTTATGCTAGGCCGATTCAAATGTGCATTTACCTGCTTTTGTGACAAACTAGATGAATGAAGTCCTTTTGTTAGTGACTATTGAGTCTAAAAGCCATTTGTTCTAAGGATCTGTGGAAGCCTACACCCTTGCCTTAATATATTCTAAAATACTTTTCTCTCTGTTTTGTAACTCTTCAAGGCAATTTCTCAAAGATGGCGTCAGTAGAACTGTTGGGTGTCATAGTTTGGTTATTGTACCTCTCTTTAAAAAGATCTTATAAATGTAATGATTTCAAGAGATCCCAAAAATGAATTTAAATGTGGACAGGATTGATATTCCCATGTACTAATTAACTATTCTTTCAGAAACACTCATTTCTGAACAGAAGTGGGAACATGTACCCAAATCAGAAGTAGAAGAAACAGAAATAGTTAAAACCTAATACCAACATTTTTAGGTAGTTTACCTACACACAATTTAAGAAAGTCTTTCCGTCTTTCTATATGTTAAGATTAGGGAATATGAAGACTATGAAATGTCTTCAACACATTTGTTAAAGAAAAGAATAAAAACAGTGGTTCTGGGTAATTATAGATTGAAAAATTACAAAATTTTAGAATAGGGCCTTAAATGCCATTTAGGTCAATCATATCCTATTTTTATAACATGTGTGTCTTATAAAGTCATGTGCTTGAGCACAGAGCTCGGTTTAATTTTATGGTATAGAATTAGATGATTTCATACCAATATGGAATATGTTTTGAAATACTCCTAATGTCCTTATCACATACTAGGCATTATTCTAGGTGCTTTACATAAGACAATTTAACTTTTTTGTAACAATGATTAAATGTTGCTAGCTTGAATATATTTGATCAGCAGAATAAAAGTGTGTTTAACAAAGATAAGAAATATTTACTAGTCAAAGGGGATTATACTATACTATTACACATAATAATGATTCTTAGTTTATGAATATAAATGAAATACATTCATTTTCAGATAGTAAATGGTATAGCTCCCATATAAGAAAAACAGTATATAAAAATACCTATTTTCTTCATCAGATTTGGAAGCCATGAGTTGAATCAATTGACAATGCTACATTTATGTAAATAATTGACGGGGATCCACAATCTCCCAATTTCTTTTCCAAAATCTTCCTATTACATGATGTGATCCTTTCTTATGATAAATTATTTTTAAAATGTCTTCACTTGTAAGACTTATGTTGTTTAGAAAAGATGGCATTTCTTAATCACCAAAGTACAGCAACTCATATAATTGGGGCAACTCCTTATAGTATGTGGATATTGGTCTTTTTACTTGTGAAGTGGGTAAGACTGGATCTGATGACCTAGGTCAGTCATATAGTATCACTGTTTTGAGTTACTTCATAGTTGCAATATTATTGCTATATACTTCTCATATACTTCTATATAAATGGTTTAGGATTAAATTATGAATTATAGGATTATAACTAGAAGGCAAATTAAAACTATCATTTGCCTTATCCAAACACCAGGGAAATATGGCAACTACTATAATTAAAATATTTTACTTAATACTGTGCATTTTGATTGCTTTCTAAAGAGACTTTGCTGACTAAAATCTCTCACAACTAAAATTTTCTCATTAGTCAAAGTTTATATTGTGCATAGTTCTATGTGTGATAAATAATAATATTGGAAAAGATTGGTGAAGATGGAAAATAAAATTGAATTTAAATATTTGTAGAATATTTTGTGTAGCATATAGACATTGCATCAGCTGCTTTGTGTAAAGTCATTTATACTATACCACACTGGGATTATGCCTCTTGTCACTTTATTTCCAATGCTTATAAATTAATGTATGTGGTTTCATAGTTTATGTATAATCTGCATTGTCTTAGTTTGTGTGTGTATATGAAATGTGTAGGTATGCCTATTTACCTCATGATTAAGACAGAGATGCACATTTAAATCTTTTAAAGGTCCTAGAAATAATTTAATTGTGATTCTGTTTAAATAATCAAAGAAGTTTGTCCCTTGTAGAAGAATAGGAAAAAATATTTGAGCAAGTATACACACCTCCACTCCCATCCACCCCGACACACATCCATCCATCCATCCATCTATATAGAGAGAGATATGTAGCTAGACAGACACACATACACACACATAAACACAATTTTTAACTTATTTGTGTATTCTTAGATCCACAGTGTTATTCCAAGTTTATCTATAATATAAAAATAACTACTTGTGTATCTTTAATTCATTTTAAAGCATTTTTCAAGAATAGCTGAAGTACACCCTGAAGTACACCTAATATTAAAATTTATAACAAATTTATGAAATAATTAAACATTCAATATTTATTTTGAAAGTGTCCAATGTTATGAAAGGCAGAAAAAGAATTATTAATTGAGTCTTCTGATAGTTGCTTCATAAGTCTTTAATGACATACTGTATGACACCATCATGACAAGGCCTGTTGTGATTCAGTGACTTATTTTCCCATAAATACAAAAAGACACAAGGTATGAAAGATATACAGCATTGAAAAAAACAAATCATTTTGCTTTACTTATTATTCACTTTTATTATCATCTAATTTAAAACAATGATATTAGATTATTTAAAAACAAGGGGAGTAGCCACCTCAGCACCTGAATTGCTAGCAGAGAATCTTCTAGGGGCTAACTAATTGCCTGTGTATTTTGTCTAGGTGTTGAGGGAAAGCTAAGAGAATGAAGGCTCTAAGTCCCCAGTGGAAGCATGATATGGCGGAGCAGAGCTGGTGCTGAATTGTTCTGTCTGATGGCTCTGTGGGAGTGGATAGCACTGAGTCTTCATTGCTGGGTTTTAGCGGTTGCTGCTGTTTCGGATCAGCATGCCACAAGCCCCTTCGACTGGCTCCTCTCTGATAAGGGACCCTTCCATCGCTCACAGGAATACACAGACTTTGTGGACAGAAGCCGGCAGGGATTTAGCACAAGATACAAGATATACAGGTATGAAGCAAAGGGAAAGCAATTACAGAGATATCTTCCTTGAAGGCTGTGTATAAATAAGTCTCTCTAAGGGAAAGTTTCAGGTGGGAAAGGGTTATCATGAGAAGGGTTATTATTTACCATTCACCATACTAATGTTTTCTTGTTATTTAAAAGTATTTCTTGTAGATGTAACGTATTATGAAAAAACTAGATAATGGTGACCACTTGTGCATCACTCCCAAATTCTAGAATGCTATATTGCCTCAAAGTAAATTCCTATTACCTTTGAGACCGATTTATCATTTAGAATAGCCAACACTTTTAAATGAATTTTCTTGAATGGCATTTCTCCCTTATACCAGCTATGTTACCTTTTTTAGCTTAAGTGGAAATGATATCTTCTACTAGTCACTGAGAAGTTGAGTCACCTCATCCTTTTTGACTTAAAAGGTAATTGTACATTCAGAAGCTGGAGGAAATGGCAGTGGGATAAAAAGAAATAGCAGATAAATACGACATGATAGCAAAGGCCAAGAAAAAGGAGGGGATTGAGAGATATGGCCTTTAACTTTTACTGCTTTTCTGTGTTTGAAACTAAATAAGTCAGACAAAAGGAGTCGTATATTAAATCCAAGAGACTGCCTGCTTCCCCAAAGCCCAGGGAACCCATTAAATAGGGGAATGTACAAGTGGTTGCCTGAATGGTTTAGATTGTATTGTTCTATGCCATAAAGAATGTTTTATGTAAAGTTATCAGTTTGGTTGGTTTCTTCGTGATCGAACTTTACAATTCCCAGCGACTGGTTTAGCATTTATGCAGAAGCAAAACTTAGTTTTGTATTTTTGTGTCTCTATCTATGTAGATCCTGTTATATAAATATTTTATTTTATGTTGTATGTGCACCAGAGGGCACTGTGCTTCTGGTCTGTATGTAGTCTTTTATACAGCATTGTGAGAAATTTATGAATCCTATCAGCAATGCATATTTACCGAAGAGACTGAGAGTACTGGACACGTTCCATGAAGCATCACACAATTATTGCTGTATTGTTGTTTTTTTTAATAAGAAATTCCTTAGTCCAGGTAGCCAGAGCTACAAAAAGATTTATTCTAACTTTTTAAAAAATGAAATGACAAATATTAAAGATTATCTTTCTGAAATGCAGCAGAAAACAGTCAATATATTATGATTCTGCTGTATTCATTTTTCCTCGTGTTTGTTGGTTTAGCCAGCTTTCCTTCACAAATTGTGTGAAGCTGCTTGAATTTAAGATGGCAAGAATGTCTTCTATTTCAGCATTCTGCAAGAAGATTTCTAACAGTCTGTCAAACAAACTGATGCCAGACCATGTCTCCATGATCTATGGAGTCTCTATTGGGAGGTCTGAGGTGTTGTCTTGTGTGTGACTGTGTGGTTTGGCTTATTGCTTGATCAGTTGTGAGTTGCAAACATGGTTTGACATGTTTTTAGAGGTTCTAGGCTGAATGAAAGAGGCATTATTTGGATCACTGTAGTGAAAGGTAATGAAAAACAATGCCTTGGGATTTGTTTGAAAGGCTCATGAATTCCCTTTTGTCTTCATGGGACTCTCTTCCTGAAGACCTTCATTAGCTCCATGCTCCTCAACCTTCCTGTGTCTTTACCTTTGTGGCTTGAATAAACATGTATGGAAATTGTCTATTTACAAACAGTGAAATAAGGTGTCCCTGTCCTCCTGCTTGGGCCAGGCTATAACTTCTTACGTAACCTTTGAAACCTTGCCTACTGGTGCTCTGATCATTGATGGTTGCTGTAAAATGAACAATATAATGTCTTCACAAGGGTTAGTTTTGTCTTGGCACAGTGCGATATTTCATATGTCCAACTAGTATTTCCCTACATTTCGGAGAATGCTATCCACCTGTCCATTTGATATAATGGATCTGAGTTTTTCTTGGTGAAGTTAACCTTATTTTTGAGATATTAGAAAATCTCAAATCCAAGGATTAGAATGTCTTCCTGTTTTTTTGTTTTTACTTTTGTTTTTAATATTTGTCTTCCAAAAACAACTATTAGACACTTTACCTTTCACAAATGTTTGTGCTAAAGCACAGAATTTGTGAATATTTAAGACACATAGACGGAAAATCAATATTTTTCCATATTAATCACTAGATTTATCATTTTAAAAGGTCACATAATTTTGAAAAGTGATCAGCTGATTCTGCTAGTGCTTTTTATTACTATCATAAGCTCTTTCATGCAGAGTATTGCATTGACATAGTTTCTGAAAGGCATTAGTTATGAATGTAAAACATATTAAGCCTGCTAAAATAATTAGGTCAAATCTCTTTCAGTTGTCTTTTTTCATTTTTATCTCCTCTCCAGCAACATATTTTCTTTTTCACCTCAAATATAGAATGGCAAGATCATAACAATTGAACATTACTAGGATCATTGCCAGGGCTTACAGAAAAAAGAAATGCCATTTTTTTTGACAAGGTACATTTTTGTCAACTAATGTGGCTTATATTTGTATTTTTAAATTAAAGTGTATTATATGTACTTTCAGGTTTTGTTCTGAAACTACATTATGATTTTAAAAGGGATTATTTTATGCATAGGTAATTGAATTGGAGGATCTAGAATGAGCTTGCTATCACTTAACTTGTTATTTGGTTAAATATTAAAAGGTGGATTTTTCAGCCATCTTTCCCTCTTAGCTAAAGATTAATAATAGGAACTAAGCATAGGCATTTTAAGTAAATGTTCTTACTTTTAGAAAATGGGCTACGCCTGGAGGAATGTTGTCCACTCTGAAGCATAGAATAGGCCCACACTTGGCTCCTTAATAAGTGATTGCAGTCATGATGTTCTAGAAACACCCTCAGGCAGAGGCCCACCAGCAAATGCATAATTTCTTCCAGGCCATGGAAATCCTCATCCTTTTAATAAATTACAGGAGCTCTAGACAAGGGACTCGTTTTTAGTAACTCAAACTTAACACAGTTATCTGGAACCAAGGATATGAATTCTAAGGTCTATTAGACCTTAATTTTAATAATAGGGTGGTGCTTTTTGTGCTCACAAAAAAGACATTTCACATATGTAAATCTTCAGATAAAATAACACAAAGTAAAAATCTTTCTTTTTTCTCAGCTTCTACCATTCTTTGCTTAACCACATGTGCAAGTGAATCATGGGGAAAATGATGATGCTTTCCTCATAATCTTTCAAAATAATATAAAGATATGTCATAATACTACATCTTAGCTTGCTTCCCCAGAGCAACTTTTCAAAGTAAAATCTGAGTGAGAATAGGAGACGATTGAGATAAACATTGTGCCAAACTGGTTTTTGTAGTCAAGTTTCCTGAAAAAATTATATTTAAAAAATGACTTGTAAAGGACAAAATAACCCAGAAAAAGATAAATATATAGAAACTTCACACATGACAGGGATATAATGAAATAGCATATGGGAAAGGGTGAACTTCTGAATAAATGGTTCTGCAATTTGTGTATCTATGTGAGAAAAGCAGAAACGGGACCTCTTCCTCATACCATACACATAAATCTACTTTATACAGAATAAGAATGTAAATAGGAAAGACAAAAATATTAAGTTTTTAGAGGAAAATGCTTTCATGATATTGGAATATGTAAGCATTTCTTAAAACACAAGGCATTAAACATCAAAAAAACACCGATCTATTCAGTTATATTAACATTAACAGGAATACAGCCACCAGTAGCACCGTGGATGAATTAAGTGAAAGAACATTAAGACGTTCTAAACAGAATGTTAAGGGAAAGAAACATAACACAGGAAAAATTTGCACACAGTGCAATTCTAAGTCCACAAAACAGGCAAAACTAAATTGTATTGTTTAGAGATGCATGCCTAAAGATGGTTGGTAAAACCTAAAGAAAAGCAAGAAAAATAACAAAAGTCAAGATAGTTTTCTGTATGAGGAGGGAGAAGGATGGGATTTTTAGGGAGAACATCAGGGATTTCTAAGGTAACAATAATATTCAATTTCTTAAACTGGGTGGTGGTTACACTGGTGTTCTTTAGACTCTAAGTATATATTTTAGACAATTATTCATATGGATTTTATGTTTCACAATATAAAAATTTAAAAGTAAATATTGTCAGCTTTGAATTGAAAGACTGGAGTCCTCAAATTAAGTAGATTAATTCTTCGCTTTGAATTATTCCCAAATTCAATATTTACTATTAAAGTTTATTAAACCCTCTTAAATTCCATAGAAATGTTCAATTATATGAGCATATATGCCCCATTATATTTTAGTATATATACACATTTTCACATACAAAAATAATTGCAAAAAGTTGTTGTTTGTTGTTTACAAAGACCTTCCACATTTTTTATATGTGATTTTTACTACAGCTTTCATTGATGGTATTATTATATTAATTTTAAAAAGCTAACATTCAGAGATTTTAAATAGCATGGTCTACAAACAGCAAACAAGCATTAAAAAATAATTAAAACCTATATTTCTGAATTTAAAGTCAATGACCATTTTACCACAATTAAAAAAACAAAAACAAAAGCCCCCATAGGTAATTGACTAATCTTTAGAATTAAACATTACAATATTAAAAATCCAAATCCATCCCACCAATCTTGTTTCTTTCTATGTTTGCATGTTATTAGTCAGCTTTGCTCAGTAAATGTATCTTTCTGTCTAATATAGATTCTCTGTTACCAGAGACCTAATAAAATTGTGTTAGATTATAGTCAAGGCCTCCCCATCTCAATGACCTCATGTATTCCCTCCTTCATTGACTTTGGGCTTGACCATCAGCCCTGCCTCAGTCAATGTGACATGAGCAAATATGATGCAAATAGAGGCTTATGAAGTGCTTGTGCACTGGGCTTGCCCTGAATTTGATCTAAAACCACCCTATGAAGAAGTTCAGTCTAGACTAATGGAGGAGGAGAGGCCACACAGAGCAGAGAAGAACCAGGCCAGTTGATGTTCTCTGGACCTGATAGCCACCAGACAGTAACAATCACCAGAGAAGTAGCTGAGGCCGTCTTAGAATATTCAGCCCCTGCTGAACTGGTAGAAATCTGAAATCACAGGAGAGACCCTAGACATACCAGAAAAATCAACCAACTGAGCACAGCTGATATTGCTCATTCTCTCACAGAATTTTAACAAAAATCTTGTTTAAGGCTCCAAGTTTGGGGAAGGTTTTCTATGGACCACATATAACTGATACAAGTATTCTTCATCAGGAATATAAATTGGGTGGGTATTTATTAATGATATCTTAAATAATATGAAATGGTAAAAATAATATCATTTAGAAAGAGCTTCTTTAAGAATGTATACATTTTTTTCTTTTTCTTCTTTTTGCTTTTTTGGTGAGGAAGATTAGCCCTGAGCTAAGATCTGTTGCCAATCCTCCTCTTTTTGCTGAGGAACGTTGGCCCTGGGCTAACACGTGTGCCCATCTTCCTCTACTTTATATGTGGGATGCCTGCCACAGCGTGACTTGATAAATGGTGTGTAGGTCCATGCCTGGGATCCGAACCTGCAAACTCCGGGTCACCAAAGCTGAGCACGTGAACTTAACCACTATGCCACTGGAGCGGCTCCAAGAATGGATACATTTTTAAAATAAAAACTAAGCAGATTCTGGTTTAAAATTGTCTTCTAAATAGCAATTCCTGACACAGTCGCTTCAAATTTCCTACTAAAATACTATGAATCCATGAGGGAGGGGAAGATGAAAACTCATAGCAACACAATAACTGTGGCTGATACACAACTTTCTGCCAGAATATGAGAGGCATTTCAATAGTTATAAGAATCAGTGATTAGCAAATGTATTTTAACACTTAAGATATAGCAAGACTAATGGTCTTGACAAAGGTGACACTTATCTTAAACATAGTTGGGAGCTACATCACTACCATCAGCTGCCTATTCAGAAACCCAGCCTAATAGAACAGCACTCTCTCTACCACAAGACCCTGCTTTGTGAGGTAACCAGAGTATAAATAATCAATTTCTCTCTTTCCCAACATGTTTGGAAAGGGTAGTTCCCAAGAATAATAGGGCAGAGAGTTTCCAGATAAGTATGTCCATATAGTATTTGGGACATACTAAAAAAATCATTCATTGTTTATGTGAATTCTAATTCACTGGTTGTCATGCATTTTATTTGCTAAATCTGGCAACTCTAGGAGGAAATAAGTAATTACCGACATTGATGATTATGTATCAATGACAAGGACTCAGAAGTAAGTTAGGGACAGGAAGAAGGAGAGCCCTGAATGCAGTCAATTGAGTTTCTCATGGACTTTCTTGTACAGACTGTCGGAGAAATTAATGTCTGAGTAAATCTCTCCTCAGACGAAGATAGCAGCACACTGAGATTTCAGCCCAAACCTCTACACATCAGCGCATTCTCCAGCAAGCCAAACAGTTAATGGGAAAAAGTGACTCACACACTGTTTCTTAGCAAAATCTAGGTATTGATAGAACTCTCTTTATTCCACATGACATACATAAAATAAAACAGTCATAGCAACTAGGGGTTTGCAGGGTATGACAGTGTGTCTGTCACACTGAAGGGAGACCATGCTTACTGAAGGAAGAAAGGAACAAATTGAAAAATGGCAGAACAAGAGAAAGAAATAATTATCATAAAGATTCAGTGGAAGAGATCTCCTCTTTACGCCCCCTCCCCCCAATATACACATACACAAGCGTATACACACATGCACACTTGGTCTTCTCAATAGGTAGTAAGAAACTGTGATAGCTAGGAAACAGAAGAGATGGTAAGGAAAGAATACTTTGGAAAGAAAAAGGAATTGGGCAAGATATAATAATGCAAATAAAATATAGCAATAGAAATAAAATCCATATTAAAAACCATCACATACAGAGTTAAGTGTAAAAATTGCAAATATGATTATGAAATTACATGGAAATGTTAAAGTATAATTCTTGGAGGAGACAATATTTAATGTCAAAGAAAGTGATAAAGCTTAAATCACCTGGGTTTATAAGCTCAGACGATATAGTGCCAGGTTAAAGATTGAGTAAAATCTTTTAAAAAATTAAGTGGAGAGTCAAAATTTATGTTTATTTAAATTTTGAAAGTAGGAACTGGAAAAAATAAGTTTAAATGTTATTGCAAATCTTAAGGGTAACAACTGGTGGATATAAAAAACATCATATATGTCTTAAAATTTCCTGCTACATATAAAACCAAACATATAACAGTCTAAAAATTAAATGAAAATGATAAAAATAACATCAAACAAGGTGACTGCAGAAAAACCAAAAGTATAGTTAATGTAATAAATGAAAATATTTCAAGCTCTACAAACAATTGCTGTAATAGATTCATTTGAATATGCTACTTGTAGCAAAGTTACCTAAGACAAAATTACACCTAACATAGAAGGTCATAAAAGGTAAAAAGGTGATCAATTCTCTTAATACCCATATAATACTATCTAAAGAATGGTATATTATACTAGATCTTCTAAAAGAAATTAAAAAAAAAAAAACTGTTACATGCAATTTTAATCTACCATTCTTACCCTCCATGGATGAAATAGACCACAGAAAAAACAGTGTAGGAATAGGAAAATGAGGATAATTTGAGTATTGAGTTTAGTACAATTTTACCAATATATATAATTTTGCACTAAACATGTAATATACTTCTTCTTCAAAAGATACATGGGATATTTATAAAATTTGATTTTATTCTAACCCACACACAGAAAAAATTCAACACAGTATATCCCTACATTTTAGAGTTCTTGAAATCTTATCACATAGCCTTAAAGCCAGTTATTCGGAATACAAATTTAAAGAAGTTGTTCCAACTATTTGCTCATAAAATTGAAAATTCAAAGAGATTTAGTGGCATTAAATATGATTTTATTTTCAAAGATATTTGTTACTATGAGAAATTCTTTCCTTCTCTTTCAAATATAAAGTTAAATAGAACAAGGAAAAAACCATAAAACTCAACAGAAAACAGGGTTCAAATGATTTTTCTATGATCTTATTTTTTACCGTATAAACATGCACAGTAAAAAAACTACAAGTAAATACATCTAAATATTTGTTCATGTCTGCTGGGAAAGTTTTATAGATTTTTCTTCACATTTTGAGTATGTGTAATTCTTATGATCAGGCAAGATACTAAATGCCATTAAAAATATTAAGATGAGATGTAAGTTACTTGAAAAACCACTTCCAAATAAGTAACAGTGAAATTATGAAGATTTACCAGGATTATTTAAATAAAAGTTAAAGTTAAAAAAATGAAGTCCATTCTCTCTTTGAGCCATAGCACCTCTTTTTAAAATAATTATAATAAAACAAGTTTATACCACAAAGAAGAGCTATAAAATAAGTCGGAAGTGTTTTATCGAACACATATATAGTGTAGACGAGGAAAGAGAAGGACATGGGACTAAATATTGTATTATCATCATGTGATTGTGTTTTCACATGCTATGTCATTTAATCCTCCAAACAACCCTAATAAAATAATTCCCATTTCACACATTAACAAATAAAAACAGAAACCTATTGCTCTTTTGTTTATTCCTACTCTGCCTGAATATCTCTGCATTGTGCTATGATATTGCAGTAAAATCATCTGTTGACTTCTCTGAACTACAAATGCCTTGAAGGCTGCACCTTTCCGTCTTCCTATTTTATTTTTTTATTTGATACACCTTGTTTTATTTTATTTCTGTCTTTCTATCCGTCTTTACATTCCTAGAGCAAGCCAGTTGCTCACCCATCGAAGTCATTGGCTTTACAGTTGGGGCTGCTTGGTTTCAAAGCCAACATTCATCTCACTGAAAATATCTCCTCTTGACTGTAAGCAAGGAGACATGAATTGTTTTCTGTCTTTGTCACTAAGTGACTCTATTACTTCAGATTTAACTTAAGTTCTCAGATCTCAGTATCCCCATTTGTAAAATTAGGGATGCACTAGATCTCTAAAGATCCTTTGTGTTATAAAGTCCAATGCTTGTAATTTCAAAAGCAAAATGGGAAAATATCAGAACAGATAAGCATTTAAACAAAAATCAGTTGTGGTAAATTCTTCTACCTGAATTCTTCTGTCTTTTGCAAAAGTAATTTCTAAATACTTCTTTTAAAATAATATTTAAAAATCTCTTATCTTACTCAGTGTTTGTGCATACTTAAACATAAATTTGGTGATAACTTTCTTCTCCCCACCACTTCAATTATTTTTTATTTCTTATATGTTATATTAAAGAGGTTATAGTGGGAAAGAAGCTATTTTTCCTAGTTGATTGATTTTCTACAAATCATTACATTAGTCTGTTAGCTCATTTTACAGTGCAGTGATAAATTAGGGAGAGTATTCTGGGTAGTGACTTTATACATAAATAGCCTAAATTAATTGAATACATTTATTCCACAACTCTATTTAGTTACATCCCTAATTTTGAGAACGTCATATATAATAAATTTAAAATTTTGCTATTTAACTCTAATTCACAATCAAATATACATATGAATTCATACTTTAAATGTCCTTTAGTTGATATTGGAAAATTTCATTCAATAATAAAATAGAAATATTAATTCAAGGGTTTAGAAATTATAACCCACTTTCAGAAAAGGCAGTTTGGAATGGAGATTTTGTATATAATCTCATGATTATAAATAAAAGACATGCTTTGTAATAATTAATAGAATTTATAAGTAATAATTTTTAGTTTAATAGTGCATTTATGTTTGTTGTTATTAAAGTGAGAAAATGAATAGGACTGGCCAGTTCACACAGTTATTTACAGAAGAGAAAATAACAATTATGATTTTTTGGCATTCAAACAAATAAATAATTTATTTGATTATTTTTCTCTCTCTGGTTCCATTTTACCAAACATTCTAATTCTTCACTGTCATTATCTCTGTGGTCTTCTTCCAAATAAAATTGCCAAAATTGTCAATATTGTTTTCTTTTGTTATCACTGTTCTGGGGTTTTTGAATTGCGAATATGTATTTTTTTATTGGACACTATTCCAAAAATGCCAAGTTCAAAATTAGAGGGAAAAAAATTGAGTAATAATACTTCTTCAGTGGTTTTCTTGGCTTTTTTCCTGAGTGTGTATGTGTATGTGTGTATATTAAAATGGACTGCTATAAAAAAAGGTCATTTGCAGTATATTTCTCATTATAAGTGAAAAAAGATCCTAAAGTGACATTTATTATGTCTTTCCTGCCTTTATATAAAAATAATTAGGGGCCACCCGGTGGCATAGCAGGTTAAGTTCACAAGCTCCACTTAGGCAGCCCGGGAATCACAGGTTGGGATCCCAGGTGCAGGCTGATGCACCACTTGTTAAGCCATGCTGTGGCAGGTGTCCCACATATAAAGTAGAGGAAGATGGGCACGGATGTTAGCCCAGGGCCAATCTTCCTTAGCAAAAAGAGGAGGATTGGCAGCAGATGTTAGCTCAGGGCTAGTCTTCCTCACCAAAAAAATAAATAAATAAAGTAACAGTGACATTTAATTACAATATTTTAAAATAATTTCTAACTTTTAAAATATTAGTCATAAGATTAGGATATTATCTTTTATTTTAATAAGCATGTAATGTGAATAATGTAAAAATTAGATCCTCATCTTTAAATTTTCCTTTCCAAAGTTAAAGCTGAAATTTATACTGAGTATTTATGGTTTGTAATAGATCTTATCTAATATCTAGAATTAGACTGTTCTTTTATAGAAAGTAGCAAGTTTTAAAGTTTTTTGAGATTACTTTTGGTATCAATTGCCTTCATAAATCCATAATCTGCCTTAGGATGTAAGAATTATCCAGTAAAATTCGTTTGGCCTAGAGAAGAGTTTTACATCAATTAATTAATAATATTTATCCATGGACTTTGCCTCTCAGGCAGAAGTGATATATAATACATGGATGTTCAACAAATGTTGGTTGAAAAAAATTACACAAAGGGGGTTTATATATTCTTAATTTCCCTTTCATCTATTTCTCTAAATATTCTAGCAAACAAAACCAATATCGAAATTACACTCTTTATTATATCAATAAACTTATAAAAATATTAACAAACCATTTTAGTTTAAATATAAAAGCTAATAACCCCAATTGTAGGCAAAGAAGAAATTTTAATGCTCTTCGGTTACTATTAAGGAATTATTAAAGGTTCTCTGAATGTTTTATTTATAGTCAAGTAGAAGTATCCACAGTATTTGAAAGTAGTTCACTTACATACAAGTAAAGGCACCAATACCTGAAAACCTCAAAGTATATGTATGTGCATGTGTGTCTGTGTGTGTGTCTCTCTCCTCTGCTGACTTCTGATTACTTTTTGTGTCTTCACTTTTTTCGTAATCTCCCTTTCTTTTCCACATATGTGCAGGGTATCTGTTTTCTTCCTTTTGACAGTTAAAAGAGGCAAAGAAAATGGCCTTGCCATGAATTTGCATGTCCTTTTTCTAGCAGTCACTTCCCTGGCTGCTCACTTAAATAGATATTAGCAGCTAACTAATTAAACTACCTCTCCCGTCAGCCAGAAATGAGCAAAGGCTCTGTTCTGCTGTGGCCTTGTGTGCCGTCTTATCTTGAAGACACACACAACTTTTATCCCAAAACATAATAGAAAATTAGATTTAAACAAATATACCCAATTAAAATTTATAAAGCATTTCTTCACAAAATGTAATCTTTCAAAAATTAACCATTTAGATGAAAGGTGATTTTATTTTTCCCATTCATCACTATGCTCATCACACATAAGAATACTTTTCTATGCTTATTATAACAAACAAAGGGATAAAAACCTTCTTTGCAATTACCTTTTCAGGAGTGAGACGTTTTCTTAACATAGTGTCAAAGATTCTAAGGATTGAAATGACCTTTTAAAATTTATCTACTCAAACTAATGATATTTAACTCATGTGATCTAATTCCCATCTATAACTGTCAAGTGATCATCAACCCTTTCTTTAAATGTTTTGAATGACTGAGAACTCACTTCATTCCAGGGTGACGGAAACCACGTATGAACACGTATGACTGTTAGAAATACCTTCCTTATGAAGAGCCAGAATCTGTGAGCTTGTATCTTCTGACCGATATACCGGTTCTGCCTCTTTATTATTTATTCTTGTGATAGTACTCAGTCCTTCCATTACGTCCTATTTTATGGAAGTAATATTTTGCTTCTATTGCATGCTCTTTGTATGGCGTGGTTTGATTCTTCTACCTCTGAGAGCACTGTTTGTGTCCTTATCTCATTTAAAGTAACATAAAAACATATTTGGCCCATTTGACAAATCTGTCAAGACTTTTCTGCTTGTGAGCATTGTAATCAGACATACTGTTTCATTTCAAATCTGTGTATCTGAAAAGAATGCCTCCTAGATCTTAATTTGCATTACTAAATATTTTAGTCCAGTCAGAGTA
Source organism: Tapirus indicus (assembly GCA_031878705.1). Lineage (NCBI taxonomy): Eukaryota > Metazoa > Chordata > Mammalia > Perissodactyla > Tapiridae > Tapirus > Tapirus indicus. The sequence goes on along the minus strand of CM062939.1, from coordinate 21,798,863 downwards.
AAAACAGATCTCTCAATCACCTCATGAGAAACCCTCCAACAGCTAGATACCTTTAAACTTTTTGTACATGTTCAAAGCCCTTTATCAACAATTTCAAAATTCCAAAGCTCTGAAAATAAAGCATTTTCTCTTAGCATGTTTGGCTTCAAAATCTGCCCTAACCTGGACAGATGTGAGACTATTTATAGTTTTTATTTTTGTACTTAATGAAAATATTTGTATGTTTCATTGCAGAGTTACTGACGTATTTGATTATGGGTTGATGCCTTAGACTCCACTGAGGATATTGCATATTATACACTAAGTACACCTTATTTTCCCTCTAAAACCTAAAAAACTCTGAACTCAGACACATTTGACCTCAAAGTCTTCAGTCAAAGCACTGAGGATCTATATTAACTTCCAGGCTTTTCTCTGGCTTCACCATTGGATATTATTATTATTATTATTACTTTTTTTGCTGAATCTTCTCCCTGAGCTATCATCCATTGCCCATCTTCCTCTTTTCACTTGAGGAAGGTTTGCCCTGAGCTAACATCTGTGCCAATCTTCCTCTATTTTATATATGGGTCACTGCCACAGCATGGCCACTGACGAGTGGTATAGGTCCGTGCCCGGGAACCAAACCTGGGCTGCAGAAGCAGAGCGCAATGAACTTAACCACTAGGCCAGAGGGCTGGCCCCATAGGATATTATTTTTTACTAAGTTGAATACAAACAGGGTGCAGTTGGAGCCTGCAGGATGTGCTTTGTGACATCAGGTGTGTGGGGGCAAGTAAGCATAGGTCCAGATGGAAGGGCAGGGAGAGGATGGGCTGGGGTGAGCTGAGCATCAGGGGTTGGCTCAGAGGACTGTGGAATCAGGCTGAGGTACTGCTCCCAAGATCACTGTTTCCAGAGGGAGCCTGATCTCATGGGATCCTGGGTGTTGAACTGGGAGAGCAGAGGAGTCCTGGGAGGAGAAACAGAAGGGGGCCAGGGGTCCCTGGTCCCAGACCCATCCCTAGAGAGTCTGGCTCACACCACTTATCAAGGAAAAGACAATCGTCCTCCACACCTTCCCTGTAAAAATACAATCTAGGACACACCTTTTTTCATTTTAAACTTTGAAATTATATTGGCAAATCCTCATTTTTAGGTTGTGACCTTGTAAGCCTTATGCACTATTGAAAAGTGTTTCAATCTTTTCTTTTTCAGGTGACATTAAAGAGTTAAATTACTTATTTTTGGCATTATTTAATTTAATCCCACTCATATAGAATGGAAAAGTAAAGGCAGCTCATAGTAGGACAGAGAGAAGATGAATTGGCATTATAGAAGTACATAGGTTTCAGGTCTGTATCTGTCACTTACTTTTTGTGTAAATATATAAAATTATATCATCACTCTGTGCTTCTGAGTCCTCATTAGCAAATGAAGATGAAAGGAAATCCTCTAAGTTCATTTCTCACTATGAGATTCCATTAAAGCAAAGTTCTCGCTGGTCATCTTTCTGAGAGAAGCTATTTCAGAGTGTTAATAATTATTTGGGATATTATCACTGTATATAGAAATTAAATGTTTGTAAATATGCCATAGAACTGACTGCATATTTTTTTCTTTAGGATCAATATTTGAATTTGTTTTGAATATAGTTTTGTGATTTAAAGCATTCTACTTAGTGAACATGATGTCTGAGTATAAAGATCTCAGATTTTTCTGTAAAGTAATTTCTAATTTCTAAACTAAGCAATCTTAGTTGCTTCCAAAATGAGAATGATATTTAAGTAATGGAAGATATATGAATGAAAAAATTAAATCTATTGGATGGTAAAGAAATTTTCATTGTTGGTGCTGCCATGATAATTCAGTTATTAGTTTTAGCAAATTGTGTGAACAGATTTCTTTTTATTTTATAAAAATTTCATATAGTTGGTTCCTGTAATCAAACTCTAAACGTTTGATGAATGCATTTTACATTATATTTTAGCTTTCAAAAGTATGATTTTCGGGGCGGCCGGCCCTGTGGCATAGTGGTTAAGTTCAGTGTGTTCTGCTTTGGTGGTCCCAGTTCACAGGTTGGGATCCTGGGCATGGACCTACACCACTCATTGGCTATGCTGTGGTGGCAACCCACATAAAAAGTAGAAGAAGACTGGCACAGATAGTAGCTCAGGGCTAGTCTTCCTCAGCAAAAAAAAGTATGATTTTTGATATCTGCCTGAAGATACGTAGTCTAGTAAGATTCTTGAATGTTGTTACATTAGCATATTTCAGATTAAAGCAGTTTTTCAAAGTATTTTTCTGAAAAAACTGAGGCATTGTGAGTATTCCTTCCTTCTTACCAATGGAAAAAAATTCAAAAGGAGAATAAAAAAATTTGCCTGTGTCACAGGAAGTTAACAACTCAAATCCTGTTTTTGCCCTTATTTATGGATTCCAGTTGCCTTATTAGAAGAAACAGGATTTACTGTTGATATGATATGAGGTTAATATTATATTTCATGAAGACTGAGATTCTCTACCTCTATTTCTGGCATCTTAACCACCACAATTAGGCCCATAGTTGAGTCCCTTCCTTGGCAGTGTTCACATTTTGAGCTTTACTGTTAGGCCTTAAGGTTCATCAAGTTATACCACTTCTGCTTCTGGCCTCAGTAATACTCCTAAATTAGATCATCACACAGTTTAACATCTTTCTACCCTTAATTCATTCAAAATACACACACACACACACACACAGACCTCATTATGAAAACTAATAGTGAAAATAGGTATTTCTCCTGCCTTGGAATAAACTCTTTTTTTAAATTGAGGTATAATTGATATATAACATTATATTAGTTTCAAGTGTACAAGATAATGATTCAATATTTGTATACCTTGCAAAATGATCATCACAATAAGTCTAGTCAACATCCCTTACCATACATAGTCGCAATTCTTTTTTTCTTGTGATGAAGAATCCCAAGATCCACCCTCTCAGCAACCTCCAAATATGCAATACAGTATTATTAACTATAGTCATCATGCTATTCGTTACTCTTGATCTGGTTTTTAACACCTGCCTTATTTGATTAAATATAAAAGAGTCTTATGCTGTGCTTATGCTATTTTAAACTTCAAAATAAATTAAAAGTGGAAGCTCAAACCACATTAGGGTACTGGGGTTATATAAAAACACTTTATGTTAATATATCCAATTTCAGTTGAAATACTCTTCATTTCCTCTTTAGTGTAATATTCATGTGAGCATTATGCCTACTTATGCACAAAACCTTTTTCCCTCCTAGGAAGAGCAGAAAGTAGAGTGTAGGGTAAATCACTTTCACTTTTACGTCTGTTGCCCTGGATTATTTCATAGTCAAAAGGGAAGAAACACACTCACTTGCTCCTCCCTCCCGCTCTGTGCCATCTCCCACACATACACACGACTCAAAATGATACCATTCAACAGAGGAGATAGAAGCAGTGAATGCAAATCAGAAAAGACCTGGTCAATTCCTACTCTGCCATAGGCAACCAGAGGGCAAAAATGAAAATAGATAAACCTGAAAATACCAGTGGAATTTCTCTCTGGAATCAGAGATTGGTGGATCCTATGAAGAGGAACAAGGAACTCCCACAACAGGGCTGGCATTAACCTGTGCTTTCCTCTGCTATCACTTATCTTGCATTGATGCGGAAAGTGCGTCATTGTTAGGATGTCTTGAGAGGAAACATTTACTCTTCCTTGGTTATGCCCAGCTCCTCAGTAGCGGGGTTAATGACCCATTTCTATCTTTGCCCCATCCAACACATTACTCAGACAAAATTGCTGCTTACACACCATGTAGGGAATTGGATTTAGTATATACTAGCATTTTCTAAATGTGCAACCTTTGTGAAAATCATCCTAGTGGCTTTAAATTTTAAGGTGCTTATGGGATTTCATGTAAAAAGACCCCAACCTCAGCATAGGCTACCAGTTTAACCCAACGATGGAGTTTCATTGGTAAAATGCAAATTTCCCCAAAGTACAGAAGTATGTCTTTTTGACGAGGTAATTCTGAAAATCTAGTTAATACAGAATAAACACTTGTGTGGCCTTGATTTTAGCACAGTTTACATACAGAGAGAGATGATAGGAGACAGCAAGGAAAGAAGAGAGAGAGAAGTTGACAGGGTCATCCGGTGTCTAATGAATATATGGCTCAAAATAATATTTAGGGTTATCTCTAACGTTTTGTAATAAAACTACAATATTGTAATTATTTTTATAATCTTTGTCAAAACAGCTAAAGGTTGTGTTTAATATTATACAATGACGAAAGAGTGATTCTAAAATAATTCTTGGATTTGGAAGAGATCTTAGGGATTATTGGTTTAGAATCCCCTCATTTTACAGTTTTGATTTTACTGTGAAATCTTGAGGAATGATGGATCTACTTTTGCAAAACTTTTTCTATAAACGTGGCCCCCTAATATTTTTTCAGCATTACTTCTGTGGTTCCCCTATATATTTACAAATTTATAAGGAAACCCTGTGGAACATTATTTTTAAAATATTTGCCCATCTTCAGTATATTTTATTGTTTACAATTCTATTAAGTGTAAAATTAAATGGATTAAGTTATAGTTCCACGTGTTTAAACAGTTAAATTGCACACCAAGAAGTCGTTAAACATTTTCAAATATAACCATGAACACTACTTAAATAATAAAATTGTTGAATGCTTGCTTCCCAAGGTTTTATCAAAATAATCTGTTGATGAGACAAAGGTGACTTTATTCTCACTACCATAAACAAGTATTTCCACAACAGAGACTTAGCAGTGTCTCAGAGAGGAAAAGGTAAAGTTGGAATATTATGGAGATTCTTACAGTTTTGTTTAAGTGGGTCTATCAGTGTGGGTAGTGTGAAGCTTCATTAACATTGGATAAGGACCCCCCTGAATATAATAGTTTAGGACTGCTGGACAGAGCAAAGGAAGGATTTTAAGGCCAGGGGTTCAAAGAGTGTTGGCAATAAATTAGTGTTTGATGCTTTCTATTGAAGAGTCTGTCAGTCTGTCAGGAAGGTCCTGTGATGAGCAATAAAGTTATTTGCAACTTACTTTCCTGGGTATGAGTTTCCTGGAATAATAGTTATTTTGGTGAAGATGTTAATGTAGACAGCAAATTGTTTGTATACAGATGGTTCTGTCTCAGAACTCTGTGGTTTTATTGGAGATTGACAAAAGGAAGCCCAGATAAATAATAAATAATAAATTACCCTAAGTCTTATATCAGTTTGGTGGGCAGTAGGACTAGAGCCCAGATATTTTCACACATAATGAGCCATCTTGGCATTTTGCTGAAGAAACTCAATGAAAAAAAATTTAATAATATGAAAAACAGTATAAAAACAAGCAACCACTTTAAACAATGCTGACTACACAGACTACTTTGAGCAAGTCTCACTTAGGTGAAGACTTGCCTTCATTAAAGGGTAGAATTTGTAAGACTTATATATCATATATTTTAATTGTTTAGTTATCTGACAGAATTACCTGAGACTATCAGCTTCCTAAAAGCAAATATAACATCTTGTTTATTATCATAGTTCCAGCACATAACACAAAGTCCTGCACATAATATATGCTCAATAAACCAATAATAATAATACAATAAAAGCTTCCACCAGATGGCACCAAATGTCAGTAGTTCACACCGAGTCATTTGCTTGCTTTCAGCCACAGGCAATTGAGCCAACTGAGTCTCACGATTCTGTGTGCTTCATGTGATTTTCAATCAAATATATGTTTCTGTAATTGATTTTTGTTATATTGCATGGGATGAATTACTCAGATAATTTTAATTGGGAATTGACAATTTTATTTAAGAACATAATTTTTTTAGACAAATTATTAAGCACTATTACGTATCTTACATATTTGCCGTTTATAATTCAAAGATGTTAAGAGATGCGAATTTGGGTCTCCTTCTTGCTCTTTTTTGGGGTATGATAATTTAGTTTGGGTACGTTTATCCCGTAATGTATTGGTAATTTTTATCTAAGAAGGCCACAGGATTTTGGTCCTTCTAGGAAAGATTGTTGGCCATATAAATTTTAGGATCCTTGGCTCTGAAATTGTCCACCCAAGGATTGGTGCAAGTCCACCAGAGCAAAACTAGAACAAAAAATTCATGTTTCTCCAGATTCAATAATGCTTTAATTCCCATCTGTATATCTAACTAAAGCAAATTATTTCCCCAAATCCATGCATGTGTTAAAGGATCATTTTACAAAAAGGGTATAATCATGACTTTCAAAGAAATATAAAATAGACATGTGCAAAAATTTTATTTAACTCATTAATTAATGGGGAACCAGTAAGAAGTTACAACTGGTTCAAAGGAGAATTCAGTCAGGAATACTGCAGTGAATTTACAAATAGATGCATGACTAGTTTAGTCCGTGGTGGAGAGGATAATTAATTTTCCCTCTACCTCTCAAAAGTTATTTGCATGTCTATGGACAAGAATCTTTTGCATTGCTATCAGCCATCTAAAACTTGCAGAGTTGTGAAAAGCTCAAAAGCTATGAAAAGTGCAGAGTCCCCATAAAATAAAATAACCCTGAAACGTGTGCTTGGACAACGCCACGTATTCCACTGAAGACACCCAGTAATATTTTTGGTTTTATTTCAAAGTCATTCGTATTTTGTTCTCATGCTCTCCCCTCTCTCACTTTGTGATAATAAAAATCTCAGTGAGAGATTCTTGATTGCAAAAAAGACTGGTACTGTTAGGTTTGGCCTATTTACATAGGTCCAGAAAGGATGTTAATTTTCCAGATAGACCTTTTTAAATTGGCTTTGTAATAATCATTAAGGACACTAATTTAATTTCTGGCTGGAAGTTTTTAAGAAATCTTGGATTGGACTTTTTAAAACCTGTATTAGTTGCTATCCCCAAACTAGGACACTGAGTCCGAGAAACTCTCTGTCCCAGATTTCATCCACGCTTCTTAGCCTGACAGGAAGAGACCTTCCTCACTACCTATAAGGCTTGAACCTTGGAAGCCAAGTACTAGGCCAATTTTCCTAGAAAAATTTTGTGAGAATTGGTTCCATAAGTATAGCAACCGTTTGTTTCTTAAACAAGAAACTTTGTCATACTACAAATATGGCATTCCAGGTAAAGTTTTTGTTATACTATTGATTTGTTGAATTAACTCCTGTTAAGAAGGAGGACGGATTTTTACTGACCTATGAGAATAAATATATTGCTGTGAAAAGTCAGGAGAGAGTAAGAGGTTCTGAATTCTGAAGGGTCAGTGGGAATCAGATATCATTTTTAAAAGTTTCATTTTAGTTTTTGCAAAAGTATAGATTATGATATTGTGGGTTGGATAGTTTAAGATAGAGAGCTGACTTCCTTCTATATCCAGAAGATTGAACGTTAAATAAAATTAACAATAATTCCAAGCAATAACTATAATTCCCCTCATCTTTTCATTTATTCCTATGTAATTTTTTTTGTCTGGTTCTCAACTAAAAAAGAATTTTGAAAATCCTGACACAGTCCACTAATATGATCTGAAAGTTGTCTAAGTGACATCTATTCAGAAACCTTACTCAAATATTATTTTTAAGTGGCAAAAGTTTGAAGTATCTGGTTCAGATCTGTTCCACAAGTCTCTGAGACTGTTATTTTTTTGTTAAAGATACAAATTCTGGCTTGTAGTTTGTGGTACTTTCTTCAGATGAGCATCAGAGTATATCAAAATCTATCTGTATACGATAGAGATTTAAAATGGCTACTGTTAATTCACTACTAATAACTTGCAAAATTGAACAGTATGATAAAGTTCCATAATGAGAATAATTCAGCTGGCAAGGAAATTTATTTTTGTGGCATGCAAATAATAAAACCATTGCAAAAAAAAAATTAAACAAACATTGTCCTTGCTATTTTCTTCATCCGAAATAATCAAGGGTATAACAAAGTCTATATAAAGCATAGAAAAGTATTCTAGTAAAATGCTGACTCTCTGCTATCTAGGCAATTACACAGAAGGCATAGAATATCCTTTACATTATCCACAAAGACGTTATTCAGTAAACTACGGAAGGAGGTGCAGCAAATTGAAAAAATTTTGCAAATGTTTAACACATTTCATAACTTTTCAGTCTTGGGTGTTATGAAGGCAAATAAAATTCACTTTCCAAGTTTTGTCTTTCATTATACTTGTTCATATTTGGAAGTAACTTTCCTCTAGGACAAATCTCAGGGCTTCTGGAGGTCAAAGCTAATTACATAATAATGCTCAGATGTTATTTACATTAATATGAAATTTATTCATCTTTCTATGTTTAAAAGAACCAATAAATTTGTGTTTTAAAAATTTCTCAGTTTTAATCTCTAATGTAGGAATTATTGATCATTATAACCGACATAGACAAAAGCTCTTTGGGATCCTCAAAAAGTCCCGAAAATGTGAAGGCATCTCATGCCAAAACAAATAAAGGACACACACACACACACAAACCACTACTCTAGGGCAAAACTAATTTTTCCTTGAAAAACATAAGCACATTTAACAATTGTATTTCTCTGTCACCATTGCTCCTAGTGTCATCTCTCCAGCTCATATGAATTACGACTTTTAACCAAAGTAACTAACTTCTATTTCACAGAAATCTGGAGCATGGATAATCGAGAACTTTCTGTCATACACAAGCATTTGAGCAAATTAGCAAAGCTCCTGAGTACACGTAATTCTACTTCTTACAGCACACACATCTCTTTTTCAAAATGTCAGGAATTAACATGTCCATGAACATGACTAAAAGATAGAGCCTCTGTATAGTAAATATAAGAAGTAAATATAAGAAGTAAAAGTAAATAAGGGAATAATTACAAGAATGGTGTCTAACTACTCACCAGAAAATTGTAGGTCAGAAGACAGTGGATGAGGTAGGCAGATAAGTAGATAGAGTAAAGTAATTTCAGATTGTGACCATTGCTGTAAGGGAAATAAACAAGGAGAACTGAAAGAGGAAAGCTGGGAAGGGAGGGGTTAGTAACCATAATAGTAAGGCATGTATGTCTAAAATGTGGTACTTGAACTGAGAGCTGAAAAATGTGCATGAGCCATGCAAAAAGTGCAAGGAAGGAAGAATATCCCAGGCAGAGGAAATTGCAGAGTTGCTCATCAGGTAAGAGCCTTGGAAAACCATGGAAGACCAGGTTTGTGGTGTTAGATGAGGTTAGAGAGGGACCCAGAAGCTAAATCTTGGGGAATTTAAATGCCATACTTGAGTTCAGATGTTATTCTAAATGCAAAAAGAGATCCTTGAAAGTTTATAGTCAGAGGATAGTGGGTTGATCTGATTTACTTTTTGAAAGATTATTTGGCACCATGAAGATAATGGATTAGAGAGCAAATAACAGTAAAAACAAGGATAGCACCTGCGAGATTTACAGTAGTCTAATAAAGAATAGATGAACATGTGCATCAGGGTAGTAATAAAATAAAATTAAATTTCTCCACTTTCTTGAGTTCTAACTTGGAACAATATTCTTAACTTCCCAATCCATTAGGAATGATCCTGTTAACAAAACAGCATATTCTAAAAAGTCTGTTAGTCTACCTCTCTTATTTATAATAAATTTGATTTGATTATTGATCCATGTTTATTAAATGGGTCATATATGATGTATTTTTCACAAAAATTAAAAGCAAATGCTATAAACTGGGTTCATAAATTAACACAAGTAAGTCATCTTCTGCTACAGTCCCAAATACCAGATGTGACCCTTATCTGTGAATCATTGGTAAGTTTCAGCTTCTGGAAGGTTAATGCTAAGCTGCAGCAGAGTCGTTCTTTTTCTTATTCTCATGGCAAATGCAGGAATTTCCACAGATGGATTAAAGTAGGCTTTGGCTGAGAAGCACAAAAACAGGTTCATGCCTTATTTCATCCTGTAGACAGAAGCTTTAATAACCACTTCTGTCCCACCTTTTACAAGAGGCAGTAGAATTGCAAGCAAAAGCAGATAGCTCTTATCTCATTTAAAAAGTGTCTGCACTGAAATCCCATGTTCCTTCATTGTAAAATCATAGACACTAAAACACACGTGGAGCCCTGGAAGATGGGAGTTACAGATGGATAACTGATCCAAGTGTAATTAATTAAAATCATGGTTTTCATTTTTGGTGTGTGATATGGATTCCGAATATCCCCAATTTTGAATGGCCCAGAAGAGTGAGCAGATTATTTTTTATTCACAGATTGTCAGCTGCATGTTGTAGCTCTTAAAGTATCTTATTTTGGAAATAGAAGAAATATATCTCTAAATGGTAACTGGATATCCCATTGTTTCCAATTGCAGTGAAATTCCATCATTTTAATATTGTGCTTAAGACATGTGATTTCCGGACTTTAGGTGTGAAAGGTATATTTAATGGGGCATAATTTGACTTGTATGTGAATGAGAGCAGTAATAGGTATGGAGAGAAGGGTTCTGTCTTATAGAAAATGTTTGGAATTTACATATTGGGGATTTTTACTTTTTTTAATTTCCAGCACATCACTCTTCCCATTTGTGTTTATTTGTGTATGAGTGAACATACTTTTTAATTGTATTCTTCTATGACCTTCAGTTCATTCTTCTTAATAGCATTATTTGGTTCTTATTTTCTGCTAAAAATGAATGCCCTTTAGGGCTTATGAGGTTATATGCAAATTGTTATTGTTTTTTCAATTCTTTTAGCAATGCAGATAAGCTTTTGAATGACATTTCAGAAGAAAATACATAAGATTGTAGATTAATATTCATTTAATTTGCATTATCTAACAAAAAATGTATAGTTATGCAGTAGGAAATTCTTGAAAGAAACTTGTTTACTTGCAAAGTGTATGAGTATGAATGCATTCATTTTCCTGTGAGATTTTTTCCATTGGAAATGAAATCCTCATCCTTTTCAGTGCCATAATTTATTAAAATAATTATTTTTAAGAAGTAATACAATTTCCAAAATAAAATCTTTGTATAAAATAATCTCAAATTTGCATAAAAATATTTGAGTGCAACCTATGCACATAGAACTTCAAATGCATTTAAAATCAATTAAGCAGTAACCACACTAAATATATTATTCACACAAAATTTCCATTAAAATTCTGGAAATATTTTTTAAATATAATAATGTTATGAGAATTCAGGAATGTACTGTACTTTTTGACATGGCTACTCAGACACGCATTCTAGCTGTAAGGATAAATTATCTATTTCCTGAGACCTTCCAGTAATTACCACATTATCCTGTAGTTCTGTCAGACATATTACTCACGAATAAGTTTTCTGAAAAAAAAATCTTGTAAGGTTATCATTTGAACAGGATAAATATCTTTGAGTAGTTTAGAGCACCATTAATTTGATTTCTTATAAATTATACAGTCGGGTTGAACTATTTCATTTTATAGATTGCCTCCAACAGCGAGAGCCACAACAATTGAATTCCTTGCTTCATAAAGCTAAATTATGGCTTTTTGTCAATACTTCAGCATTCCACACTAAGAAGAAAATGTGGTATTCCTTCACTACTTTTGTATCCGATGATCTTTAAATGTTATTGAGAACTGGAAATTATCCCTTATAATGGCTGAAGTCGTAGAGTCTAGAAAAGAGAAATTCACATATAATAATAAAATATATTTTAATTATGCAATTTAGCTATGAGGTTCTGACCTATACCCTATGCTTGCATTCCTCTTTCCTCAAAATTGGGGCGCTTTGACCCAATAAGCACACTCAGCCCCTTGTATAAATCTTAGTTTAATTGAAAGACATGTAGATGGCTACAGCCCTACATTGTAGGACTGAGCCTTGTTCCCCTGTATTTTGCTATTTGAACTTGAACTACATATATTCACTTCTGGTAACTGGGATTCTACCTTGTTTCTAAGAGTAAATAATAACCCGTACAACAGTATTGACACTTAGCTTTCTGCCGTGGTTTTCTGTTTTAGAAAATTTCAGCATTAATCTCTCTCTCTCTCTCATTCTTAAATCCGACTACTGGCAAAGTGGCTAACAAAGAGCAAAACTGACTAACTTGAGATGTTTGAAAATATTTCCCTTCTACGATTCACCTCACCTCTGAAAAAGTCAAATTTGAAGTAGACATCCATATTTGATGATCAATGCTGACATCATTATAAGGAAAAACAGAAGAGATCAGGCTAAAGTGAAGGCAGGTTTTATTAGAAATGTTCCTAAATCTTCCAAGCTATAAGCAAGCACCTATAGACATAAGAGATTTCTAGAATCTTATGTATCAAAAATTATGTTGTCATTGTTACGTTCCTTAAGTATATCTCTAAGATCATGAAAACATATACTATGAACATAGCCCTTTAAAAAATAGGTAGATATAATTAAAACTAATTACAAGATCTTTAGTTAAGTTGTTACAATTAAAAAATATATACAAGAATAAATGAACATATTTAGTACAAATTCAAACAGTGCAAAGAGATATATCGTGAAAAATAAGTTTCCATCTTACTTTTGTACCTCGATACACTGGTTCTCATTTCTTTATTAGAGGCGACCATAGTTTCAGTCTATATAAACCTACCATATTTTTTGGTAGTGGTTGCATAGTTCCCAGTATATGTAAAAAGCACAAGTTTTTAACTGTTCCTCTAGTGTTGATGTTCAAATTCCTTACAGTCTATCCTGAAATGAAATATACCTTTGTACATATGTCTTTGTCCCCATGCATCAACATGTCTGTAGAATAAATGCTTAAAGGTGGCATTGTTACATGAAAAGTTATATGCATTTAAAATTTTGATATTCCTCCCAATGGCCTTACAGGTAAAAATGATACCTTGGCATTTAAATTTGTCTATACTATGAGTGAGCTTACAAATCTTATATTTTCTTTTCCTGAAAACTTTCATGACTTTTGATTCTTTTCCCTATGTTTGGGCAACTTTCATGTTTAAAGAAGTGAAGCTGATATTACGAAACTGAAGGTAATGTTTCCAAAAACTATATATAAGGTAAAAATTGTGAAAAGAAGTATTTTAATGAAAATGCCTAGAGATGAGAATAGATTTGGTATTTTATCCTCTCATTCTTACACACTCTACTGTCTTTAATTCAAAAGTGGTCTCCTAATTACCAAATCCGATGAACTCTTCTCAATTTTGTGACAGTCTGGGAGTAGCTAAATAGCATAATAATCAAGAAGCATGACCTGGATTTGAATTATGGTCTTGCCACTTCAATAACTTGTAACCTTGAACAAGTCTCTTCAAGTCTCTAATTATCTATATCATGTCTGTAAAATGAAGATAATGATAGTATTTACTTTACAGGTTTTATGCGAGGATTCAACTAAATAATGCGTGTCAAGGAAGCATTTAGTCTAGTACCTAACATAAAGGAAGTCATGTTGCTATAATTATGACTATTATTGGCATCTTGTCAACATATCCTGCGCTGCTCTTGACCACACGTTAAGGTCTAAACTCATTTCTCCTTTAGTCTGTGGTTGTACGTATTTAACTCTCCTCCTATCTCTCCGATAACTCTTCTAGCTTCTTTCCTTATCTCCTTTCATCTCTTTACTGAATACTCCTATTTTTAGAGGCTATCATATCAGATATGGGATGAACGTTCCTTAGTCACAGTTCTGATCATCTCAGTTTATCACTCTGATTAAAATCTTCAACAGTTCTTCATTACCAGTAAACTGATTTCAAAACCCTTCTGTGAACTATCCCGAAGTTAAAATCCAGGGATATAGTGTGCCAAAGAGAAAACCAAATTTAGAATTGAGAGACCTAGGTTTGAATTACAGCAATTAAGGTATGGATGGATGTGTTACAGGCTAGTTTCTCTCTCTAGATAGCAGTTTCCTGAGGAAGTTGGAGCAGATCAAGATCATTCAAATAGAACTCTGCAAATATATAACAAGGATCATGTAAGTCTCCAGGAGGCTTTTACTTTTCTGTTGTCATTTTGATGATAATTTGAAGAAACCCATATAAACATATGTATCCAAATGACCTCTTTGTAACTGTGTGCTCATATTGCCAATTGTTTTGATGCCATGTAGTGCAGATATAATTGATCTATATTTGCTAATATCTAGAGAAAATAAAACAAAAAGGTGAAAAGAAATAAAATGAGAGATAATATTAAAAATCTGTAATAATTGTTGAGTTCAGGATGCCCGTCATCAACAAATCCAGGCAGCTGTACTATTTTTCACTGTCTCTATCTGTGCGGTGATTAAACCCCTGAATGTGTCTCAGTGGCACCATGCATTTTGGTTTCTACTCTTGCCTTTTTTCAATGTTCTTGACTTAGCATCCGGAAAAATTCTGTTAGCATATAAGGAAAATTAGCAAATCATTCATTTGCTCCAATATCTCCAAAATTTTCCCATCTCACTCAAAATAGATATTAAAACCAGCTCATTGATGTATGTGTATTAAATGAACTGGTCACTGATCACCCTTTCCTACTGTTCACCCTAGCTTACTGAACTCTAGTCTTCTTCCCTTCTTACTTTTCCTTGGACCATACCAAGCACACTTGCTATGGGTGTGCTTCAGGGCCTTTGCATATTCTGTTCCCTTTCCCTGGAATACTCTTTGACCAGACACTCATCTGGCTCCCTTACCTCCTCCTGTGAAGCCTTTTCACTGGAGTATTTCTCCTTTTTTGGTAAAGTCTTCCTGATCAGTTTACTTAAATTTGGTACCAATCCAACCCTCTACACCAGCCTTCCCTGACTCATTTTTCTCAATAGCGCATTACTTGTTTTATGCCTGTCTTCCTCATTGTCACACAAGTTCCCTCATTTGAATGAAATCTCCATGAATGTCAGAGGTTCTGTTCTAATTTTTTACTGCTTTATATGTCAAAAACTTAGTAGATGAAGTGCCACATAGTAGGCTGTTAATGTATATTGACTGAATGAATATATGTAAGTAGACACAATTTAGTGTCTAACTTACAGCAGGTTCTCAATATGTTTTCTCATATTATTTTTAGTATAAAGTTAAAAAGTTGATTTTGAACAGATTTTGTGTTCAAAAATCTTGAATTTTGAATTCATAGATCTTGAATCTAACGACTGTGAGTTTTTATTTTAACAAATATTTATTGGGGAATCTAATGAAATGCTTTAAGCTGTGCTTCAAAAAGTTTTATTTGGAAAAGATTGAGGTTTAGAAAGGAGTGAATATAGTCAGAGAGATCAAATTATTATCACAAAATATGGGAAAATATTAAGATCTGCAGCTTTAAGGTAGTGGCAAAAATAAAGGAGAGAAAGAATAGAATCAGGGATGATATCTTTTAGAGGTAGAATTGATAGCTTATCATAGTTTTGGAGTGAGGAAAGGAGGACTCAACAATTTAACCAAAATGATTAGGATGATGATGATGTTATTAAAAGAAAGACAGAATGAAAATGGAAAGTGTATTTAATAACTTGAATAATTTGATTTTTGGTAAAATGAATTTTATATAAAAAGACATCAGGTAGACCACTGGCTAATATCTTTTAAGAAAGATAAGTATTGAGGAGGTTGTGGAGAAATCACAACCCTTGCACACTATTGGTGGGAATGCAACATGTGCAGCAGCTATGAGAAACAGTGTGGAGATTCCTCAAAAAATTAAAAGTAGAACTACTATATGATCCAGCAATCCCACTTCTGGGTATATATCTAAAAGAATCGAAATCAGGATCTCAAAGAGATACCTGCACTCTATGTTCATTTCAGCACTATTCACAACAGCTTCCAAGATATGGGGACAGCCCAAGTGTTCATTGACAGATGAACAGATAAAGAAATAGACACAATGGGATATTATTCAGCTTTAAGAAAGAAGAAAATCCTGCCATTTGTGACAACATGGAGGACATTATGCTAAGTAAAATAAGTCAGTTATGGAAGGACAAATACTGCATGATTTCACTTATATGAGGCATCTAAAATAATCAAACTCACAGAATCAGAGGATACAGTAGTGGTTGCTAGGGGCCAGGGGGGTAGGGGAAATGATGAGTTATTATTCAATGGGTGTAAAATTTTGGTTGTGCAAGATGAATAAGTTCTAGAGATCTACTGTACAACACAGTGTCTATAGTTAACAATAGAGCAATGGCACTTCAAAATTTAAGAGGGTAGATTTCATGTTAAATGTTCTTAGTACAAAAGACAGAAGCAAGAACGAAAACAGAAATAAAAACAAAAACTAAGGGCAGAGTAGACTCTGTGAAGTGTTAGACATGTCTGTTACATTGATTTTTGTGATGGTATCACAGGTATATGCGTATGTCCACACTCATCAAATTGTAAACATTAAACAATTCTTCGTGTATCAATTATACCTAATAAAGCAGTTTTTAAAAATGAATAGAAAGAAGACAGATTTCAGACAACATTTGCAAAAAACTCTGCAGTGTCAAGACGAAAAGAGAGAGTGAAACAAGGTTGAGCAGAGACTTTTGTTTTATATGTTTTAGTAGGAGAAAGCATGAACATATTTTTTGGTTGAGGCATTAACAATGGAGAAGAAGAGATTGAACTAGAGGCTTCCTTCTCCTGAACGAAAACCACAAAAATTTCCATTCATAATATATTTTAGTATCAATAGACATACTGGCTTTCTGTTGCTGCTGTAACAAACCACCACAAACTTAGTGGCTTAAAACAACACAATTTATTATCTTACAGTTCTGGAGGTCAGACATCTAAAATGGCTTAGAAGGGTGCATCTGTTTCCTTACCCTCCTTTTAGAATTATAAGCACACACTATTTTGTTGCCTATATTAATTTGAGAATGATGATTAGCTTTAATAATTATTCACAAGTGGAAATTTTTAAAAAGCAAACTTCCCTGTACATTTAAAAATAATTCAATTGTTTAAATAAATGGGATATAAATTCCACTATTTTATATACATAGATTCCACTATTTTATATACATCAGTGAGAGTGATTCTTCTTCAAAGGAGGCTTCCAAATTGATTTTGCCTGTATGATTTATTTCTTCATTTATACCTGTAACCCTTCAATATGGCTTATTTTTAGTATTCTGTGTTAATACTAAGTGGGTACACACAAACACACAGAATATCTTAAATAGCTTGAAATTTAGGAGAACTTGTTTTTTTATAACAAGATGTAATTACTTGTCTTTTTTTTCATATAAAGTTAAAGTCAAAGCCCACTGTCGAAACAGTAGAGAATACAATATTACTTTGGCTAAAGCGATTTAAAAGCGCATCTCATTCTCCACACCCATCTAGCTGGGAGGAGTACAAGTGTTTTCAAAGCTCATCTAAAAATTTTATTTTATGTAATAAACAAAAAGTCTTTTATTTCAAGAGTCAACTTTTTCAAGATGGAAAGAAGAATAACCAAATACATAGATCAATTGCAAAGATAAGAAAACTAAATGGCAGGAAATTAAATATTTATAGAGTGTCCTCTTAGGTTCCAGGTGGTATACTGGATAGTTTATATTCCCTATCTCTTTTAATTCTCTTAGTAATCCCTGAAATAACTTTTATTTAGACCTCCAAAAAAGGTATACAAGAAAGTTAAGTATCTTGCTTACAACATAATTCTCTAAGTTTTAACTCAGAATTCAACATTATATTTCCCATAGCACAATTTTCTAAATTTTGATTAATAAATTAATTGGTATTATATAGATAATTGTAAACTAATGAAAACTATGAATAAAACTAAGTGATTTGATTGTCTGGAACAGGCCTTGGTATAAATATTTAAATTAATTCTATAAGCCGACCACCGACAGACGACCAAAGTTAACTTCCGGTATATTTCCTTCTGGTATTTTTTCTGGACTTACTTCATACAGTTGAGATTACATATTTTTAAAAATCTTACTTTTTCTTCAATTTTATAATATAAATACTTGTTATTGCATTCTTCATAACCACTATATTTAACAAATGCATTCAATTAAATTAGGTCACATGCTCTCCCATAAGGTACAAGATGTAGAATGATAAAAACTCTACACTATATGACATAAAATCACACAAATTATATTATATATTTAATATTGTCATAGCAACACTTCAACTTTTTAAAATGTATGAGGGGGATGGAGGATAAAGACGAGACCGGGTGTATTTTATTTCTTTGCCCAGAAATAATTCTGAAAATTATTACCTGGATTTAGATATGTATTTCCATTACACATTTCCAAACTAAAGCATGCATTTACACATTTACAATCTTCAGATTATATTGTAATATTGAAGGAATGTGTGCTTCTTCATTTTTGAAGGCACACATTGCACATATCAATATATAACTGTAGAACTTTTTTGTAATACTCACCTTGCCTGTGCCAATGCATTAAATTTTTGCTGATTAAAAATAAAATGCTGGGCTTTTCATTATTTATTGGCTTTTCATGAAACTAGGATTTATTGGCTTCCTGTTGAAATGAATACTGTTAGAGAGGAAGATTTTATTGCAATGATTTTGTTTGAGCCATTTACCTTTCAGAAAGGCACAAATCAACATTGTTTGGGTCTAATGGTTATTGATTTGGAAATAAGTCTAACAAGTATAGTTTTTAAGGTCAAGCAAAGGTTTTGCCAACTTAGCTGTTGTACCACATTACACATTGCCTAAGCCTCTTCATCAGGTCCATTTTATTTTATTTAGCCTACAGTTCATATTTCCAGTATGAGGAGTGAAATGTTCGCCTTTTTCATAATAGGCACTATTCCTTTGTTAAGTATGTTGATACTGACTCATAATAGAAGGAATTGCCATTATTTGCAAGTAAAAATTTCAGACTTCTTTGAAACAAGCAATTTGGCATTCACTTTTTTAGTTCTAGCACACTGTCAGCTTTCTCCCTTGTCGAAATAAATTGGTCACTGGAGATTGATTGAAGATGTGAAAACATTGTTCATTTATTTTTAGGAGTTATGTTATGCTTTTTTTTTTTTTTGAGGAAGATTTGCCCTGAGCTAACATCTGTGCCAATCTTCCTCTATTTTGTATGTGGGTGGCTGCCACAGCATGGCCCCCAATGAGTGGTGTAGGTCCATGCCCAGGAACTGAACCCAGGCCACCAAAGCAGAGCACACCAAACTTAACCACTAGGCCACAGGGCAGCCCCAGTGCTTATTTTGAGACAATATCTATGTTTGCCAGCATTTTCTACTAGGTTTTTAAGTCATTAGTATTACCTCAAAATATTAAATCATTTCCATTTACAGGCATTGATCTCTTTTCAACTCATCTAAGACTATTTTTCCACCTAAGTTTTTAATTTTCTGTATATTTAAATTGTTGTACAGTACCTCTAATTCATAGGTTTCATATTATTTTCCTGTTCTTCAAACTGTCACTTTGCTTCTCATTATTTTAAACATTTTTCTTTGCTTTTCTTTTCTATTCTAAGATAACTTTCTCAATATTTTCCTCCATGTCTTGTTACAGTTATTTGAAGTGTCAGTTCTGTTTGTGTTTGTCTTCAATCTGATTTTTACTTTATTATTGCAATTCTAGTTCCCTGAAGTCCTCCCTCATCTCATCTGTCTTCCCCTTCATCACATCTGTTTTCTCTCTCTGGCTTCCTCACTCCTGGGGGTGTGAGGTCTTGTCATCTTACATATTTCTTTGCATATTATTGGCACAGTACTGAAATTTCCTTCTGAGGTTAGAAAGGAACATCCTTTCTAAAGATGATTTTCTAAAGCTAATATCCCTGAGACTTCTACAGGTAGTTTTCCTAGATCTGCAATATTATTTGTAGCTCCCCATTGTTGTTTCCATGTGACCTAAACTTTAAACTCTAAAAAGACTCTGTGCTTACAGACATTTCTACTGCATTTGCTATTGCCATTCCTTTCTCATATGCAGCAGGAGGGTGGTCTGTTGGGCAGAGTTTCTAGACCAAAATTTCTATCAGGCATTTCTTCGAGGTGCAGAGTTGGGATATTATATTAAGCCATTGTATGGTTCCTTGGCAGTCTGTATCAATCCCTAAAGTTCCTATAATAATATATTTCTAACAATATTCATCCCTCACTCTCCCTGACTCCTTGTATGGCTCCTTGTACAAAGACTCTCCCTCCCATTTTAAAATGCCCTTCTGCCAACATCAGGTTGCTTTCTGAGAACTGGTATCTTTGAATGGGTATATAAAGACTGGGAAGGGGCAGTATCTATGATTCTGAGTGAATAGAAACCAGTAACCACTGATATATTCCATGCTACCCTCAATACTTTGGCTGTGTAACAACACATTCCAGAAGATAGTGAAGTAATATCTACAGTAGAATTTAAGATGAAGGTTAGGACTTGAGAATTTTATATACAGAAGTTGTCTTTCATGGAAAGAAGCAAGAGAAATATATTTTTAAACCTGTAATAAGTTGGAACAAACTCAAAAATAGATTGCACATATACCTACTTAAAAAAAGAAATCCTGTGTTGGGGGCCGGCTGGGTGGTGTAGTGGGTTAACTTCGCTGCTCCCCTTTGGCGGCCCAGGGTTCACAAGTCCAGATCTCCAACACGGACCTACAGATGGTTCATCAGGCCATGCTGTGGCGGCGTCCCATGTACAAAATAGAGGAAGAAGGGCACAGATGCTAGCTCAGGGACAATCTTCCTTGCAAAAAAAAAAAAAAAAATCCTATGTATGGAACTCTCACCAACTAAGAAATTAAATATAAATTAATATTCAGGATACAAAGTCTATAAAAGAACAGGTTTTGTACAACACTGAAACTAGGTTAACATAAACTTACTTCACATTGTTCAAAATTGGGTTACAGTGATATAAAATTATAAAATCAACTTGAGAGGAAAAATTAAAGCTGCTGTAATCATATTAAAAATAAAACCCTTATGTCTAGCGCCAACAACAGGAGGTGTGTGTGAATATGCTTTGCTTTGGGGGTGGAAGAGTTGAGAGAAATGTGTGAAGTCAAAAGTTTGACAAATTCATTTCTGAATAGGAATATCTCAAGAGACAATATTTCATTCTTTTGTAATGATTTCATCTTTAAAATATTTTAACTTATGCTCTATTGGATGCATAAATGTAGTATAAAGTATAAGTAAAACTTAACTTAAAAGGATTGGCAATATTTTTCTTGTCACATTGCCATTTATGTAGAGGTAGAATAATTTTTTGCATGGCAAGAGTAATTGATCTATCTGCTGCCAGTTCGTAATATTTATGGAGGGAAAATTTTACTCTATTATATGAGTATATTTTAAATATTTATAATGTTTGGTCAATCCTCTTTCTCTGACTTTCTGCTAAATAAATAAACAGAGAATTCAAGTCAATGTAGTGGATTGGGCTGCCTTCGAAGACTCTGCTCCACTCCTGAAGTACAGAAATGTGGGAGAATTTTTTGTTGTTGATGAATTGAAACATATGCTGTGAAAGGGAAATGTTCAGCTTTCAGAAATGAGGAGTAAACCCCCATACAAGAGTATTTAACCCTTCATGACTAGATTTGGTGCTTTAATGACACCCCGGGGAGGGGAGTACATACCTCAGACTCTCTCCTACAGGGAGCTAGAACTGAGCTAAGCATACAGAAGAGCTTATCTAAAACAGTAGTAAGAAGGGTTGGGGGTCTAGAAAAATTCCTCCTTCCCTTCAAACAAGAAAGATCAATGGACTCTTGCTGCCCACCTGGCCTAGAAATGAAAATCGGTCACTCTTCAAAAACCAGACCAAAAAACCCTAATATTTCGTAGATTGTTTTCAATACACAAAATAATAAGTTGAAACAGAGTAATAATACCTTAGCATTTTAAGTCTTTTTAAAAAGTCGTTAGTTTTTACAAATAGTATATGTCAAAAGATTTTTTAATATGAAAAAGCTGTTTTAATTCAGCCCAAAATTGCAAACCTAAAATAAATGCTTAACACTAAAAATACTCAATATCCTCTTTAGTTTTTGAATGAGGTTCAAGATTTTTAATTCACTCTTTCCTCCCATCCCACTCCCCCAAAACTGGACTTCAGCTTTTATTTCTGGAAACTAGGCTTAGAATACGTGATCTTTATGGGAGGAAAAAAATCACTTATAAATTCTAGAAATCCTACAGCAGCTCTGGTTATCAGTGTGTTTCTAGTTACCTATCACATCAGACAATATTTACAATGAATTTGCAGCATATGTCCTGAATGTGTCGTTTCTCATGTTGCTTCCCCAAGGCAGGTGTCAGTTTTCATTGACAGTTACTTTTGTGGTTTTTGAAGGTTTAAATAATTGAATAATATAGGATCTAATTTTCTGGTGTCTTTTCTGAGGTTCACAGAGACTCTGAGTAATATGATCCTCCCAGTTCTAGATTATTTAATATATTCAAAATATGTCACCCATCTCTATACCGAAAATGACCTGTCAACCAGATTCTGAAGGGAGCAAGAGCACACATTCCTTTATATCACATAGGTCACAGTTAAGGGTTGCAGGCATAGTTCTAAATGCTTCATCCATTGTCTTATTTAACCGTCAAATTACACCATGACTTAAGAACCAGTATGATTTTCACTCCACAGATTAGAAGGTCAAGATATAGAAAGGTTAAGTAATTCACCCCGGGCTGTACAACTCTTAAGTGGCAGAGCTGGGACATAAATCCAATCATTTGATAAGATGTCAGGGCCACCTTAGGAAACATGAACAGGAAAGGGGCATTTTCTAGAAATGGGTGTTAGATGGATAATTCATTGAGTAGCCAGAAAAAGATAAAGGGTGAAATGGTTTAAAAAATAGCAAAGAATAAGAAAAGAAAGTAAGAAATATCCATGAAAAAAATACAAATGATTAATAAAAGTAGTAACTGGGAGTTATTTTCTAAGTACTTCATACTCACGACCACATTTGATTCTTTCACCAACTGTAGCAAGTACATTTTCAGATGAGGGAGCAGCAGCTCAGTGAAATTAAATAATTAGTCTAAGGACACAGAAGAGTTGAGTAGCTGTGCCTGAATTAAACCTACATACCATGTTAGCCACCATATATCTATAAAAATTCTCAGACAATTATAATGATTTTTTTTAAACAGAGTGCAACCATTGTTTGCAAGCCTTAGAGTAATACATCCTGTAATTGACTCTTACTTTTTAAAAACTTCATGACTTTTGACCCAGGCTTAGTGATTATAATTGTGGGAACATTAGTTTGTCTCTTGAAACTAATTTAATTCTGTGTTTTATAGACTCAATTTAATAACAATTGTGTTGAATTTTGAATTAATCTGGAACTTTATGCACACAAATGATATCTAAATGTTTTCTAAAGTTTTAGAAACAACTTTAAAAAGTTATTAAATCTTTTGTCTTTTAAATAACCATTTTTTTCTTGAATGACTCTGGCATTTGCCTTCTAAATGGTTCTGGAACCAATTTCAGTGTATGTGGGTGGGTGTGGGGTTTCCCTACACATCCACCAAGCCTTTCTCAGACATCAACTTGGTGTCCTATAACTCAACTCAGTTCTGATACTGTCTACCTGGAGGTAGCCTCAGATCCCACAGGGATCAGTCCTACAAGACTGTCCCACCTCCCTTCAGATGCCAGTCACAATCCCAGGTTGTCACCCGTGCTTCATACCAACTGGCAATAGATCAGAGGTTCCCATGTTTTGCTCCTTGGGTACTCCTAGAGTTCTCTTGGATCCTAGAAGTCAGAGAAACATTTTACTTACTAGATACTGGTTTATTATAAAAGAATATAACTCAAGAGCAGCCAGATGGGAGAGATGCATAGGGCAGAGTATGGGGAAAGATCACAGAACTTCCATGCTCGTTCTGTCGGTACCACTCTCCCTTTATCTCCATGTGTTCATCAACCCAGAGGCTCTGTAAACATTGTCTTAATGGGTTTTTATGGCGGTTTCATTGCATAGGTATGATTGATTAATCATTGGCCATTGGCCATCGATCAAACTTCCAGCCCTTCTCCTATCTCTCAAGGGTTGGGGGGTGGTTAAGACTGAAAATTCCAACCCTCTAATCATGTGGTTGGGTCCCCCTGCAACCAGCCCATCCTTTGGTTACCTAGAGGCTTTCCAAAAGTCACGTCATTAACATAACAAAAGACACCTTTATCACATTCATCACTTAGGAAATTCCAAGCTTTTTAGGAGGTCAGTGCCAGATCCAGGACAAATGCACATTTCTTAATATAAACCACAGCATCACACCTTCTAATGGAATTTCATATTTTATTACATTTAAGGAAATAGACACATCTATTATATGGTAATATTATATTCTTATGTTGATTACTGGAGAACTGAATTTTCTCTATTATTGTAAGTAAATCATGCAGTATTTAACACGCCAAAGCAGACATTAACTGAAAAAAACAGTTAAGCATATTTATTCCTTGCCCCTTAAGAGATTTATACTTTCTTCAATACTTTACATGGATCAAACTTGAAAATCAAGATAATATTGAATAAATGAAAAAAAAAGTTTAGGTTGTTTCTTTCTCCAGTTATGAAAATTGAAAATTGTCTCTATCATTTTGAACATAAAAAAACAAAACAAGGAGACAAATTAGGCACGTCAAATGACAAAATTGAAACCATTTAGTAATGACTTTGATGTCCTTCGTTAAAGGGAAACCAGCCACAAATGGGGGGAAATATAGTGCCTTACAAGCAGTGGAGTGCTCTTCCCAAAGGATTTTGAGCAAGAGCGCGTTTTGTAGAATGCTAGAATAGGCAATGCATATAATCCACAATCGATCTATAAATCTAAATTGGGGTGAGTTTATTATGAACCAGATCTGAGGACTAGCCCAGGGCCTTCCTTCCCCAAGGAAGGAAGGGCACCAAAGAAGTGGGATGTACAGATTGTTATATACCATCTTGGAACAAAGAGCATACATCACATATGCTAGAAATGTCCCTTTTACAGTTGTCACAAGATTGCTTTACTGGCACAGCAGATTGGTGAACACAAGAGGTCAGTGGTCACAAGAGTGGTCAGTCACAAGGTGAGCACAGCAGCTCAGTAATTAATCCTGAGTTTAGGGAGATTTGCTTATCCTAAAGGAAATGCTGATATGGGGGAAGTTAATCCCTGTCTTTAGGGGCATTATTCTTGTCTTTGGGACATAGTAAATATTTAAAGCAGATGTACAATGCATGCTCAACAGGCCACAGCAGGCCCTTTTGGAAAAACAAGGTCAGGCTGAATTAGTTTTAAGCCAAATGACTTCCTCATATACTCCAATATAACCTATTGCTTTTCATTTATTTACCAGTGGAAACAGGGCATGGTTGGCCAGGAGGTCAAGGATTTCCTTACAAGTCTAGCAGGTCCTATTTTCTAGGATGAGATGAGCTAGCTAAAGCTGAGTTGGAGGATTGTGATGGTGTATATTAGGTTTCCTTGTCGGTGATGTGTTTCCTGTAAATGCAGACTGACGTAGGTTTACGTTTGTATGTGGGCAGGGCCACTGGGGTGGCCTCCATTTTGTGGGTCCTAATATATGAATTGGGATGTATTCAGAAAAATGTGTACTCACCATATTCATGGAAACACACACACACATACACTTGTGTTCAGAGTCTCCATGTGTTATTAAATCATATAAACAATGACATAAAAACTGACAACATTTGAGATATATGCTGTCATAAGCAATATATATTTTCCCTACATGCAGTAATGTGTATATTCTGTGATTTAAATGAAGAACAAGTTGTTTTTGAGGTGATATACTTGAAGACATGATAAAACTGTGTACATTTGGAAAAATAAATCTTAGAATCATGACGTTCAGAAATTTTATGTGAATATTCTAAAATGTGTTACCTTGACAAGCAAAAAAGGTATGTGTATAAAACGACAACCAAATTACACATTAAGAAAATTCTTGTTGAAGCAGAACATCTCTTTCATAATATTCATGTTTAAAAAGTATTTTCATGATACTTACCATGAATTCCCATTATTCCTAACATTACCAGATCTAATCTTTTAATGCATATTATTATTATTTTTTTGTTTGAGGAAGACCAGCCCTGAGCTAACATCCGTTGCCAATGCTCCTCTTTTTTGCTGAGGAAGACTGGCCCTGGGCTAACATCCGTGCCCATCTGCCTCTACTTTATATGGGACGCCGCCACAGCATGGCTGACAAGTGGTGCATCAGCTGGCTCCCAGGATCCAAACCCGTGAGCCCCGGGCTGCCAAATCGTGAACTAAACCACTGTGCCACCGGGCCAGCCCCTTAATGCATATTATTAATGGTCTTAAAATGCCAATGTTCACATAATCACATTTTCATACTTTCTTCTTAAGTTCTTAAATAGCAAATAAGAAATAGATAAAATATATAGACAGCTATAAATAGGTATAAATATATATTGGAAGCTTCTTTCTTTACCCTTATTATGAAATCTGTATTTACAGTGACACAGTACAGTCCCCCAGTGATGATCTCATGGCCTATCTCTGCCCTTTATAGAAATAATTATAATCTGTTCTTTCATTGTTTAATGTTTAATGTCTGCTCCCTTTTGATAAGAAAACATGTTCCTTGTGTGCAAAGCCCATGTTGTTTTTGTTTAGTTTTATAACTTCAGCAGAGTGTCTGACACATAGTAGGATTTCAAAAATATTTTCCAAAACATTGGCTGAGTTACTAACCTCAAGAAACTTCGAAAACCTTGAAAGTTACCAACATTTAAAAAAACACAATATTTTTGGACAATATAAAGAATATGATTAAATAGAAATGCTGAGTTTTTAATGACCTTTGAAATGGTAATGATATAATATTAAGGAAAAATAACTAAAATAGCATTGTTAATACTGTTGAGTTGCAACTATATTTTCAAAATTACTTTTAAAAGCCTGAATAGATAGATTCATGCAACAAAATGTTGAGTGGGTCATTTTAATCTGTGGGGATAATGTGGGATTATTTTTCTGTTTATTATTACGAAGTCTATCCTTTGGGTGCAGCCAAGCTTGACTCTCAAATGTCTCATGTTCATTCTGAATGTCAAATTTCTGCTCAGAAATTTCTTCACCCAACTGCATCATGATGGATTGTTTTCCAATGATTGTGACCCATTATTTTCGTATACACACCAACATCAAGAAAACAATAAAATTCTAGTCATTTCTCATGAGAATTTTGAAAACAGAATTTAAAAATTACTCCACCATAGTTTAAGCGTCATGAAAACCTTGCATGCAGCTGTGAGAGTCAAAACGTACGGAAACATCAAGTGGTGCAGAACAGGCTATGAAAACCATAAAAGGGATGCAGAAAGTTTTATTTGAGGATCAGTTGAGAATATTAAAACTTTGGAGATGAAAAATTTTACAAAGATTGCAGAATATGGGTACAGTGATTTCAGGTCTCATGAAATCCTAATAATTAGGATATGCCCTTTATGTTGTATGGAGTCTAAACAGAACAAAATGATATTTATTTACATGATCACATATGTAACTAATTTCAAGAAATGGAGCTAAGATTTATATTGTAGAGAATCAATTATTTCATAAAACATCTCTTTTCACCATGTTCACGAATCTCCTTTAGTCTGATATATATATGTAGTTATACATTTCTACATAAGGTTGACTAAAATAATGTAGAGATTCATTTTCAGTATCATTTTATAAAAGATTACATCTTCAACAGTTCATTGGTCATAAATGGACGAGGGAATCTGCTAAGAGCCAGGATTTTCCTAAAAGCCTAGTTGCCCTTTATACCACTTCAAACAGCAAAGAGAAAAAAAAAAATCTAGTTTAAGTAGCTTCTGCTATTTTTCATGAATAGGCCACTCATTATTGTAACATTTCAATTGCATCTGGTACATAAAATAAGGCATCTGTGAAAAATCTAGTGATTAGCCATTTATTGGATTGCAGTATGAATAATTTTATTTCTAATTACGGTTGGTGTTAGGTTAAAGGTTTATGCAGTTGTCACTAGAATAGCTGGTACCAAGATGATATTTGTGTCATCCTTTTCATACTAAGTGAGAATCATGAAACTATTATATTTGCTAAAGTCGTAAGGGCAGGAAACGAACACTTCTGCACTCAAGAGGTTTTACCGAACAAGATTGTTTTGACCTCTTTCTGGTAACTAAAATAGAAACCTTTAGATGGGGAAGGGCAGAAATCCCACTGGAAGACCGTCTTTTGCTAACATGCTCGTTCAGGTATGGCAATCTATAAAATCTCCGCTATCTTTGCTGGAACTTTGAATGAGGTGGCTGATATTACCTGAATAAGGGACAGGATTTGAGATGTTTCACTTTTAAAGAATACTAAGATTTTCACCAAGGATGGTGGTTTGATGACATCTTCTACAATTGGAGGATTAAAGTTGCCATTTTTCTAAACAGAAATTTGTCAAAATCTAACACTTGACTGAAGTTGTGTAGACAATTCTTTTAAATTAGAAATAGTCTAGTGCTGAGACTGTGACCGTACCTACAAAATGTGAAATTTTTAGAGAGAAAAGAATTGGTCAGTTTGGTCAATCCAGGGTTACAGTGGAATGATTGTTAAACATTTGCTTTTAGCCTGCTCTGACGATGAAAGTGAGAAGTCTCATATAACTGCATTTACCACCAAAGCTTTCCTTTTTTCATTTGGGTAGTCGTTATTACATCTCTCCAAGCTCTGACAATCTCCAACCTTTTGCACACATGTCTTATACACGTGTTCAGGATGTACATTCAGGGATGGTAACACAAAAACTGTTGAGTGAGTGTGACATGTTGAGACAATTAGAGACATAATGGTGGTCAAATGATTGACAGATGATATCAACTCAATGGACTGGAGAATTCTAGGAGCAACTGTGTGTGTCCATCGTTACTTCAAGACACTAACACATGCTTCTTCTTGAATAGCTTCAGTTGTTAAGACATTACCACCTGCAAAACCATCTGTGTGCTTATTGAACCTTATTGAAGATTCATATGTAGAGTCATTATAAAAATCTACTTTGGCCCCCAAATTTGGTTTGCTTGCAAACATACTATACCAACACAGCTGATATTTGTAAAACCTCTCAAGAAAAACAGCTTATTTTAAAAGACAGAGTGCTCTCAACTGACATTGCATATTGACCAGGAAATATTTTTTTCTAAGAAGGTAATTTTTTTTCTCGTAGTTAGCATTGGACTATACACCAGCATTTTGCATTCATTTTCTGTTTCTTGTGATCGTTGTTCTCTTTCTAGTTTCTTAGGAACCTAAATACGCGCGTGTGTGTGTGTGTGTGTGTGTATAAATGTATGTATACACGTTCTTTAAGGCTAGGAACCATACAGAGAAAATATATGAAAAACTAGAGGGGGAGTAGGGTTTGCCAACTTTGTTCACTTAACATCAGATATCAAAACGTGGTATAAGCTACTTCTGCATATAGTTTTATTTCAAATATCCATTCATTATAATAAAATATTTTTAGAACTAAGGTTAGAAGGAACACTCATGGGATAGGCTCTTGTATTATTCATCTTAAACTCAATCACAAATATTATTGGACAGATTTTTTCTATAAGTATGACCACTGATTTAAACTTAAAATTCATATAAATTTTGTATTTTGTCCCCATGGAACAAAAATAGTCAAAAGAAACACACTGGATTTCTTTTTCTTAACTCTAGTAATTCGGTGTGAAATTGGTGAGCATGCAATGACTGAATTTTTGTTTCAGAGTTCTGATAATAAAGGAATTCATGTAATTAGAGTTTTCTAATATTTGAAGTTTAACTAACAGATGAATATTGATTTTAAGATTTGCTTTCTCAAGCTAGATAGCTTCTAGCTCCTCTTAGATGAAAAATATAGAATAATTTTAATTTTCCATGAAACTTATTTAAAATCAGGGGCACAAATACTTGAGAAAGAATGATTTGTATGGCAATTTATATGATTTAATTTTCCTTAGAAAAAGTAAACTCAGAAGTACATTGTCAATAAGGATCCGTCATGCGTTGGTTTGGGCTTGACAGCAATATATATGTCGAGGGCACTGTTTTTTTTTTTTTTTTTTTTAGTCGTAGCTGGGTTGTGAAGCCACAGGAATGTGGAGGGTCAAGGGAGGCTGACCTTGTATTGGGTTAGAGGTCCATAAGTTAAAGCAGCACAAGGCTACATGGGTAGAAGGTAGACAGAGCTTCATAGGGGCCCACATTGGGTCTTGACTATTCTTCACAGTGTCTATTCAGTTAGCCTCTGACTGTTTTTTCTTCCACAACTCCTCTCAAACTGCTTCCAGAGAAAAACGTCCATAGCATCTGTCACCAAAAAACATACTCAGTTTTTTGCTATATTGTTTTTCTATTTTGCAGATTTTTGTGTAGAAAAAGCAGAGCTATATTTAAGTTGGAGATGAATTATACCTAAAGGGATTTATTTTTCAAAGTTTTAAAATGGCTAGTTCCAGTCAAAGGGGTACATGAAAAGATGTTCAACATCATTAGTTATCAGGGAAATGCAATTCAAAATTACAATGAGATATCACCTTGCACCTCTTAGGATGACTCATCAAAAAAAAAAAGAAAACAAATGTTGGAGAAGATGTGGATAAACTGGAAGCCTTGTACATCACTGGTGGAAATGTAAAATGGTGCAGCAGTTATAGGAAATAGTATGAAGATTCCTCAAAAAAAGAAAAATAGAACTGCCATTAGATAGAGCAATCCCCCTTCTGGCCATATAACCAAAGGAAACAAAATCAACATCTCAAAGAGGTGTCTGCAATCCCGTATTCATTGTTGCATTAGTCACAATAGCTAAGATATGGAAACAACCCAAGTGTCCATCAATGGATGAATTCATAAAGGAAACGTGGTAAATATGTACAATGGAATATTACTCAGCCTTAAAAAAGAAGAAAATCCTGCTATCTATGAAAACATGGATGAACCTGGAGGATATAATGCTATGTGAAATAAACCAGTCACAGAAGGACAAATACTGCATTTCTGGGTTGATTTTTTCAGGAAGATCAGAGTAGAATATTTAAGATGTATTCAGGTAAATACACAATGAGAAGGAAAATAAAAATGCACTTAAGAAAGATTAGAGCAAATTGAAAAAATATGAAACCTGGAATGGAGAATTTTAAACAAATAGGGTAGAAAATGTGTGAGTTATACTGGGTCACAAATGCAATGTGATGTTGAGTGGCATTTTAATTTTTAAAAAGGATGAGAAAATAATTGTGAATAACAGCATGATAAAAAATTTGTAACCTATTTCTCTTTTATCTTCATCACCTAGGCTTTATTTAGAAATTTTTTTCCTGGTATATAGCTATAATATGTAAAACATGTGTAATTTGACATTTAAAAATTTCATTATTGACAAGAGTTGATTATTTCTTGCCTCAAGAAGTTTGCGACCTCATTAAGAATATTAAAAATATTATGTATATACTTACACACAAATATATGTACATGCATACACACACAGTCCATAAGCAATGAGTGTTGAGGAGGGGGTTGAATATTTTGAAGACTTCGATATGGCTAATTTGATGTTTTAGGATTGTGCAATGCGTAGGGAAGATCGAAAATCAAGGAGGCATGAATGGTCACATCCTGAAAGGAGACAGATTATAGTCCAAGCACAAGGTGATGAGGATCTCTATTAGGGTGACTGCAGTGGAGATAATAGGAATGAGGAGTAAGGAATTTTCTAGTTAGGAAGAAGGGAGAAACCGTAGCACTGAGACTTTTAGATAGGGTGATGACAACAGAGTTGAAAGCATCGTGAGGTCAAGAATAATGAGAACTAATATGGTGAGTCACTGTGCTGAAACTGTTTGGGAATTAGGTATACTTAACCTCAGCACTAGTTGCCCAATGGATGGACTGTCTGCAGTTCTGTTTTATTCCAAAGCTGGTACACTTAATAATTAATTCTCTAAATTCAGAGAGGAAACTTCTGTTTTTACACTTTCTATCTGGCTGCCTTTCACTGGGTCAGAATCAAATTGAATAATAGCTATCATCATCCTTTCTAAAAGGAGACAAATATTTTGTGAGCTATTATAAGAATGGCCCATCCATACTTCTCAATATTTCTTCTTCCCGCAACATCAAATATTATATATATTTTTATAGACTAGGAATATAAGGTGCTTTATCTCATTTTGAATTACCTTTTGCTTTTATAATGAGAACATTATCTTTATTGGATATTCTGTATTTTTATATTATTTGCTACTCAAATTCTTCTGCTGTAACTATAGAGGAGTTAATTATGTAGCACTAAAAAAAAAAATACTACAGGAAGGACCTAATTTGCTTATATAAAAAAATAACTGACATATTTAAATTTTTAACAGATAACTTCCTGGGAAGTACTGTAACAACCACTCAAGTATTGAATCAGTATGAGTAGCATTAATATTTAAATATCTATATGTTGCTGAATAGGGTTTTGAAATAAATGTTAATAGACAATAGGCATATTATGTTGACCAGATATACTAGGAGCAAAAGAAGAGTTCTGTCAAAGCCCTTCATATATGCTCAGGGTAAAACAAATGCACAAACTGTGTAATTCTATACTTGATTTTTTTTAAGGAGAATGAAATCCAATGATGTAGTTTTAACAACTTTGTTGTATAGAAAATTATCTTTTTTTAAAAGTCAACAAATAGGTACTTCTAATATTTTTTAAAAACACCTGTCAAGTGAATTTTATTTGCCTTAATTTGTGATTCTATTTTAATAGATTTTTTTCACTGTATTTCAGAAGATTGTTTTGATGCACTTGATTTTGGGGGCATTTTACACAATTCTGAAGTGTCAGGTTCTTTGCAACAGGAAAAATGGGGAGTATCATGAAATTAATTTTAGTTTCTGAAATAAGTATAGCATATAAGCCTTGTATTTAATCTCCTACATATAACTTCCACTGATTTAGGTAAAAGTATGAATAGAGAGAAAAAGTTTACCCCAAATTGTTTTGACCCGGAAGAAAATCCTACAGGTGTCTTTACTTACTGAGGTGTTTCATCTTCACAACTACAGGTCTTGAACCTGTGGCTGAAGACTCCAGTTGTAGAGTAAAACTGTCTATCAATAGCTGTGAAATCTTGCACAAAAGGAATTTATTCTCTTGAAGCCTTAGTTTCCTTATTGACAAATGATAGATTACAGTAATAATGATGTTTGGATTCCACGCAATAATGAGTGTA
The DNA here is from genome assembly GCA_031878705.1 of Tapirus indicus. Taxonomy (NCBI): domain Eukaryota; kingdom Metazoa; phylum Chordata; class Mammalia; order Perissodactyla; family Tapiridae; genus Tapirus; species Tapirus indicus. The sequence goes on along the minus strand of CM062939.1, from coordinate 21,765,628 downwards.
AGGTACTTCACAGTGACTGCAGTATATTTGGTGCTGAATTAATGTTTGCATCATTATTACCTATCTCAGATTCATCTCAGAGACTTCTAATAGGCCACAGGCTGTCACAAACATCTGCGGACACCTACGGTGCTACAAAAGTCTTTCAAATATTGTACTCGTGTGTCTATGTTCTAACTCTGTTTTTGAAATTTAGTTCAAAATAACTTCAGGTTATTTCAAAAGTACACACCATGTGCCAGGTACTCTTATTGGGGCCCGCAGTCATTCCTGGAATAAATCAAAGTTCTTTCTCCCATAGTCCTCCTGGGCAAGGGGCGGCTAGTGGCATACTATACTATACTTAATACTGTTAAGCAGTATTAGCATCCAGCAGATGTTTATTAATTAGGTTACAGATTGAAAACTGGGCAACTTAAAAATATAGAGAAAGCAACTTGTGCATATTTACAGCAGAGCTAAGAGCTATATCTTAGCTTTGTATGTTTATACAAATATTTACCTAGTATGGATATGGAGGAAATATATATAGCAAATATATAAATATATATTTATACATATATATATTTATACATATATATAAATGTATAAATATATATATAAAGCAAACATAGAGAGAGACATAAATCTTTGACGAGGTTCATAGTTCTTGAGACAACGTAATAGATTTGTGTATTGAGTTGATCATTATTTAGTCAAGATTTTATATGGTATGCTATAAAAGCCAATTGAAAAGACATTCAAAGCAGATCAAAATTGGGCTTAACTTTAGGAACTTATTGAATGTGACTGAGACACAGTAGAATAAAACATGCAAAATAAACATAGATGAAGTATGTGAAAGCAAACACTGAAGTATGTGAAGCAAACACTTTTGTTGATACTGAATCATGTTATATTTAGATTCTCATTTATATTATGCTCATATTTATCTGTGGAGTAGCCTTTTAATTTAAAAAGTAGCAATTTTGTTTAGATCAAAAATGTTCACCTGTGTGCTTAATATTTATTTGTACTTTGTTTCATTTTGCTTTATCTTGCTATTCATGATTCACTAAAATTGAACTGATTAAACATTAACCATTAATTTCTGTAATTTACAAATTGCAGACTTGAAAATTGGTAGCATTCAGTCACACTAAAGTTGTCCAGGCTTTGTCATGCTTCTCTAACACACGGTCATTTATTTAGAGACTATGTTTTGAATTCTTATCCTTTTTGGTAGTAATTCACGTAGGCAGGTGTTTCACCAAGCAGATTTATTCACTTCACAAACTTACATTCTAGCATGTACTATGTTAGAGAACGGCTCAGCCAGTTGATGCAAAACAAAGATGGAGGGTTCTATATTGATTCTTGGCAAGCAGATTTCCCTTTATCACAAAGTTAAGATGAATTTGGAGTTAAGACATTTAGATATAGATCTAATCCTCCCCAATGTACCTATACAAATCAGATGAACTGAACACTTTTTGAACCAAGCATTTAAAATGAGAATTTAGTCTGTTTTACAGTCTAGAGTGGGCAAAGAAGAGAAAGAGACATATTGTGTCTTTAGTTTCCAAGCAGAACAATCTTACCTTGTAGTTGTTCTCCCTAGATGGATATGACTAGCAACAAATACCACAGCAGTGACTCCTTTTGAATCTTGATTTGTATGCTTCTCAGTGATATCTCTAGTTGTTAGTTCCAGGGGTATAGAAAATACTGCCAGTTGTCAAACCAATGTCCATTCTCCCTTCTGCCTTAGTAACATTGTGCCCATCTGTAAGACTACATTTTGGTGACTCACTACAAAATGAGATGGTCTATTAGATATAAGTGGATATTTGTAGGCATAGCTCCTAAAAGATCAGAGGTTCAGGCTGGGAGTGTCTTCCTCTTTGCCCTTTTCCATTCTCCTAAAATGTTGGTCCAGCAGCTACCTTATAATGATCTAATGCCCTTGGGAGGGAAGCCATGTACTAAGAATGACAGAATAAAAAGAGAGAAGAGGGGCCAGCTCCATGGCGTAGTGGTTAGTTTCAGCATACTCTGCTTCGGTGGCCCGGGTTTGTGGGCTCAGATCCCAGGCACGGACCTACACCACTTGTTGGCCATGCTGTGGCAGCAACTCACATGCAACATAGAGGAAGACCGGCACAGATGTTAGCTCAGGGCTAATCTTCCTCAAGCAAAAAAAAAGAGGAATATTGGCAACAGGTGTTGGTGAAGAGCGAATCTCCCTCCCTGCCAACCCCCAAAACGACAGAAGACGCTGTGCCCCTGGTGACTTCTAGAGCTGCTACATCATCCATCAATATCTTATCTTCAGGTTAATTTTACATGAGTGACTTGAAGTCACTGAGTTAGGGTCTCCAATATTAGCAGGCAAATGTAATTCTTAACTGATACACAGGAAAAGCACAGAGTCATTCAGCCTCAAAGCATTATTAATATCATAAATAAGGAAACTATATCAGGTAGGCATACCACTTTACTGGGCTTAATACCCTAGGGTACAGAAAACTTCAGCTATGTCACTTAAACCTAGTTGGTTAGACACAGGATATTTTGCAGTGTATACAAATAAACAAATATTCTTAGTTTTTGTTAAAAATGAAAATAACATTATTTTTACCAGAAAAACAATATATGGTCATTATAAAGATTCAAAAATTTTTTTAATTGTAAAGTACCAATAATCTTAATATTCATGAGTAACTCCTGCTAATATATTTTTCAGGCATTTTTTTTCATGTAGTTTTGGATATGCATTATTTATAAACTGACATTCTTAATTAACAATATGACATAGACACTTTTCCTTGTCAGTGACTATAAGTAGTGTACTAGTTTCCTATGGCTGTTGAAATATATTACCATAATAATCTTGGGGGCTTAAAACAATAGAAATGTATTCTCTCGCAGAACTGGAGGCCAGATCTCCAAAATCAGTGTCATTAGACCAAAATCAAAGTGTCGACAGAGTTGTACCAACTCTAGAGGCTCTGGGGGATAATCTGTTCCTTGCTTCTTCCAGCTTGTCCTGGCTGCCAGCATCTCTTGGTTTGTAGCCACATCAGTCCCATCTCTACCTTGGTGATAACGTTGCCTTCTCCTCTTCTGTCTGCCTCTGTCTTATAAGGAGAGAGTAATTAGATTTACAGCTCATCTGGAAAATCCAGCAAAATCTATCCACATCAAGAATCTTAATTTAATCATATGTGCAAAGACACTTTTTCCTTATAAGGTAACATATACAGATTTCAGGGATTAGGGTCTGATATCTTTGAGTGGCCTATTATAGGTGGCATCATCTTTTGAAGTGGTTGTGTGATATTTCATGTGTTTATATGATGCCTAATTTTATCACTTCCCTAGAATAGGCATTTTAGTCACTTCATTTCTGAGTTAATAAAAACAACAACAACAATGCTCACACACACACACACACACACATTCACATACATCTTTTTGCTAAATCAAAGGATCTGAACGTTGGCTTATTGCAGGATTTAAACATTGACATGCCAAAACACATTATCAAAACTCTTCAAAAACATTACTCCACATTCAGCAGTGGGTAGAATTTATCTTTTAAATTTTTATTAATCTGCTGGAGCAAAAGATTTCATTTAATTTTTTGTATCAGTAAAGGTGAATATAGTTCTTGTTTTATGCTAATTATATATATTCTGTGCTCATTTTACTGTGGAGGTGTTCAACTTCCTTTAACTTAATTGCAAGACCACTTGTAATAGGGATATTCACCCTCTTTTGGTTTTATATATATATATATATATATATATATATATATATATATATATATCCTAAATATCTTTTCCTAGTGTGTTGTTGAACATTCTGTTTTTATTTACAGTAGAGGGTTTTTTCATTTCTTTTACCATAAGATAATAGAAACACTCATAAATATTTCATATGACAATTAAAATCCATCACATATTTAGTTTTTTAATTACCAAGTAATGTGATAAACAAACCTCATTGGATCCCTCATTTCTTCCCTAGTCCTTAACTTATTCTTGTTCTGTGTTTGTTGCTTTTTCATTGAACCCTGTTGTTTCAGATATCATAATGTCAGGACGTTGTCAGTGCCATGTCATGCAAGAATCAATCCCAGATTTCCTGGATGGAATAGGGACATGAGAGGATTATGCAGGGTACGGGGAAGGATAGTTAATGATGTGAGGCTATGTGGTGGGAAAGAAAGAATCTGAGGTATAAAGAGACTTGTAACTGTATACCTTTTTCCAGATCTGTTTCCATGTATCTGGTGATTCTGAGCAAGTTAATTTGCTTTTCTTACATTTATCCCTTCAAGCCCTTAGGTTTTAGCTTCCTCCCACTTCGAAACTGGTTTTCAAACTCTCTGCTTTCCAAATCCTGAAATGTGTTTTAATGTTGGATCTGCTGTTATTTTACTCTGTTTTTGGTCTTCCACCTTGTGAATTTATACCTTTTAAAAATTCTGACTGTCATTTTAGCAAGACTTCAGTAGGGAGAAAAATAGACACTTGTTCGATAGACCATATTTCCAAAAGTCTCCATTTTTTTAACCACTCCAATTAGACTTTTGCCTCTGGCATTTCACTGAAATAACTCTGGTTAAAATTATCAGAAAATGTTCTCTCACTATATCCAATGGTTGATTCTCTGTCCTCTCCTTACTTTACCTTTAGCAGCATTAGATTCTGTTGTCCGATCCTCTTACTGAGACTTTGCTTCACTTGTCTTTAAGGACAATATTTTCTGTTGGTGTCCATTCTAAAACTGGCTGGTCTTCTCCTTCTCCTTTTCTGATCCCTTATCCCCTTCCTGACCTCTAGCACTCTGCCCTATCCCTTCTTTTTCATATCTTTATACTCTCTGTAGGTGATTTCATCCAATTTAAATACTACCTGTCTGCTCCTGTGTACTGATGATATCAACTTTATACCCCAGCCTCGAACCTTCCCATGAGTCCCAAGTATTTTCTTATATTTCTATTTTTATGTGTAATGGACACCCTAAACTTAAAATATTCAGAACAGAATGTTTGTTTTTTTTCCGCACCATACAAGCAATACAAAAATTGTTCAAACAAACAAAACTTGCTCCTCAGTCTCCATATCTTAGTGACAGCCGGTACTATGAATCTAGTTGTTCAAGCCAAAAATCTTGGAGGCATCCTCTTTCTCGGCCATCATATCTGATCCACTAGCAGATCTTATGAGTTTAACCTTTATACTATATCCAACTCCCAACCACTTTTTCTTTTTTCCAATTTCCAACACTACTAACCTAGTCTAGGTCATCATCATTTCTTACTTCTTCAGTCTATTCTTGTCTCAACAGCCAAAGAAATCTGAAAGGAAAAATGAAAGAACAAAAGAAGGAAGAAAGGAAAGAAAAGCAAAGAAAAGAAAGGAAACCAATTTTTGCCTTTTTTCTGCTTAAAATATTTTAATGGTTTCCATTATATGGCCCTCCATGTCTTATGGGATTTTTGCTCTTGCCTACCTCTATGGACACATTTTCTATCACTCTCTCTCACTCATTACTCTCCACCCGGAAAAGCCTAGATTTTTTCCCTGGATATGTCCAGTTTATTCTTCTCTGGGGTTTTGTAGAAGCATTTCCCTCTTTGCTTCTATTCTTCACATGGTCTGCTCCTTCACATCTTTCTAGCATGCAGCAGGTGCTCAATTCATATGTGTTGCATGAAGGATATTCAGTGTAATTCTCAGTTTCTATTTTCCAACATAAGATATTCACATCAATTTTCTTTAGAATATGCTTAGTGAAAGGGAAATTAGTTGACGTTTCTTCTGCCAAAGATTTATCAGTCTGTAAAACAGAATGCCAATTTCATTTTTCTTTTAAATTTTTACCCTAGGTTTGGGGTCTTTTTTTTTTGCTGCATAAGATATGCAAAATGTCTTCAACTACTAGGTTAGGAAAAAAGGAGCTAAAATATTGGATGGTAATTCTGAAGGAAAAGAAGATCTAGAAATTCAAAGACTGAGTTTTTTGATTTTTTTTAAAGTATACTTTGTTCATAGTAATGTTATTTAATCGATAGACATTTATATTTTTCTTAAAGGAGAGTAGACTAGAGACAGGAAGGCTTTTTGCATCTGGTACAGGGTTTCTCAACCTCAGCACTGTCTTAACACCATCGCTGGCCTCTACCCACCAGAGGCCAGGAACAATTCCCCCATCCCAAGTTGTTACAACCAAAAATTTCTTCAGACACTCCCAAATGTCCCCTGGGGATGAAATCTCCCCACTCCCCCGAACCACTGGCTTAATTTAAGTAATTTCTTCAGGCCTCCTCTAGCAGTGATATTCTACCACTTTAGTCCATATGGTTAACCCTTGGACGTTGACAGCTTAAAAAAACTACTTAATGCTGTTTTGACAACCAAAAATGTCTGTAGACTCTGATGAATATCCTCTGGATGACAAAGTCACCCTCTCTTGAGAACCAATGATCTGTATATGTGATAGTAAAAGAGTTTAAGTATATTGCTTTCACAAATAAAATGGAAAAGTACTAGTAAATAAACTACACTGACCTGTGTGCTTTGAATTCATCAGTAATGTTGATCTTTTCCATTAATTAATATGTTTGGATTTTTAAATTAGAGCTTTTTAGAGCTGAAAGGGACCCTAGGGAGAGTATTATTCAACTCTCATTTTATAGGTTAAGAAATTAAAACAACAACAATAAAATGTATGTACTTTATCCAAATTCACATGGAAAATTACTTTTAAAAACAATTTTATTTATTAAAAAAAGCAAAAATGTAAAAAAGAAAGTACATAAACATGGAAAAGAACAGACAATCCAGTGAGGACGATGGAAATATATCAAAGACTAACATAATTGTTGTGCTTAAACTTTTAATTTAGTTTAGAAATTCCTCTCAGCTAAAGTAATAAATTCTCCTCAAAAAAGGACATCAGTTGCTCAAGTGATAGCAACTTTTTGGTTTTTGTTAGCCAATTCTAAGAGAAATTTGTTACATATGTCAAATATTTTTCATTTTATTATGCACAACATTTGCTCTGAATAAAAACCAAAGGCATAACATTTAAAACATTGCTGTTTTGGTAAAAAGTTAAACTAATAGTGTTAATATATTTCCATTTCCAGGTATCAAACTTTACATAAATTAAGTTTAAGTGCATTGAATGAATAAACTACAGGGCACATAAATCTTTTTTCTTGAATATCACTTCTTTCTGCCAGGATTTTCCAAAGAACTGGAAAACAGCAGTGCCTTCAAGTTTAAACTTTCTGAAGAGAGCTTGACATGCCAGTGTCATTTGTTGACTGTAGGGGGATTCATATATTTTAGATTATAGGTACACTGGAGGTGGGTTTGATAATCGATTATGTAAGGTGGTAAACCAGAATTGTGCTGATCTCTAATTGGAAGGACACTGGTTTTCTGTGGGTGTGGCCCTCAGAGCTGCTGGCAAAATTCAAGCAATGTGTAATTTTTTCCTTAATAAATTGCTTTGCAGCTGCTACAAAACTTATTCTATAATGATCAAAGAGATTCTGATCAAGGAACGTGGCAAATACCTTCGACTGAAATATTTTAAGATCAGTTGTAATCTAGCATCTAATTTGACCAAAGAAGAGCCCCAACAGTATTCACGTGAAACCTGTAATTTTGTACTGCTCTCCCTTCACTTTCAATGCTTTAATTAAAGTGAATTAGCTATCAAAGGTAAATAAATTAATTACTAGATGGAACTGTTTGGTAATTTTCATTTGAACTTTGGAAAACATCTGCCAGGGTCAATTATTTTAGTTTTGGTAGAGTTCCCCTGGAACACTTTTTTTTTTTTTTTCTCTAACAGGAATTAGACAAGAGAATCAAAAGTTTTTTTGAGGAAACTTCTGGCTCATGGTGATAAAACTGTGTTTTCAGTGTACAGGATGCTGACCTATTTTAAATTAACTGGATATGTATTGCAGCAAGACAGCCTGTATCCCACTTCATCTCAAAAGCTGCATCAAGTTCTTGCAAAATAAATGAGGAAAAAGCCAAACTAAAATGTGTTCTATTTTATATTACTTAAGATTCAAATCTGATCTGTCAGGAGACTCATCCAGATAGTTGTGACTCTTGCAGTGGTATGAAAATACAGGCTTAGCAGAAAGAGTAGTATAATGTGATTTGTGTTAAGCTTATAAAAGATGGTCCATAGCAAATTAAAGGACAATGATGGATAAGTGATTACTGTGAAAACTTTTGTATTACTCTTGACGTTTTCTCAGTAAGATGAAAGAAAGTAGCAAGTGGAGCAGTTGTGTATAAGAACTGGTAGCACAAAGAATTAGTAGTAGAGCTGAGTTTAATACCAATATCCTGTAACCATTTGTACTTCTGCAACTGTACCTAGTATTAACAATTTTGCGGTACAGATGAGCTTATACTTTACAAAATCCTGGTGAAATCTAATATGGTTAGTCTGAAGAGATTGTTGGCTCTTTCTAAAGCAGACAATAACTTGGAAGTCAAATTTTAAATATACAAATTAAGAAATGGGCAAAATCAGGCTGCCCCTACACCACAAATCAAGTATTTGTTGAATGTTATTGTTCGCCTTGTAACACGTAAGTGCCATGATGAAAAGGACACATTGATCTGTCTGACTGGTCTTCAGTCTTATTACCTGAATATATTTGGATTAATTTTGTTACCTGTGTGTCCTTGTTATACAGTTACTGCAGCATATCTGGCATGGTTAAAGGATGATTGCAAATGAAATCCCCAAATCCACCTTCGGAATTCAGAAAGCTTAAACTGCAGAGTAAAACAATATTCTTGCACGTTTTTGCTTTATTTCAGAATGTTGTATCGGGCAATTCCCTTCCTTCGGTTTAAATTCATTTCTCTGATTGTGTCTTGCTTGCTAATGTGATACTGTACTAATTTATTTGGTAAGCCTCCAAGCTGCATTCTCTGTGATCCCGCAGCATCATTAGAGCTCAAAACTGCTCATCATTATTCATGCTAAAAAAGGATGTGACATGTCAATGATTCTTTGAAAATATTTCTTATTACTTCAGACCAAGAAAAGGTGGTATTATTAATCCTAAAATTCAGGAACTATTGATTCAGGGCATGGGTGTCCTTTTTAACCACTTCAATAAGTTGAAGAACAATTGCTTTCTTTTTGGTTCATTTGTGTACATATTTGGTTTTTTTTATTAGAAATATACTAACTAATTTCTGTTCAGGATTTTTAAAAGACTTTATGAGGGCCCTTATGGTTATTTTTTCGTGGCAACCATTCAATAATTTTTAGATTAAAACCATTTTGAAAACTGGGGAAAAATTTGTAAAACTCTCTCCCACGTAGTGAAATCATTGCTTTTGAGAGAGACACAAGAAAATCCAGAAAGAAACTTGACTTTAATAATATATAAATGCCACCATAAAAACTATGTGTATTATTAGGTAAGACACTTTATCTTTCTGAGTCTTAATTTGCTCACCCATAAAATTGGCTAATAATTTATCTTCCCTGGAAATCTTACAGGGCCTTCAAAGGGCTAAATGACATAATGTGTATGAAAGAGACTTGAAAACTATAAAGTGCTTAATAAATTTAAGGTAATATTATTATTAACTGCTTTTTAATAATGATTATGTTTTCCTCATTGATTAACTACATTTTGTCTTTGTTACTCTGCAAATATGAAAACGTTTTTAGTAGTTGACATTCTTCTCCAAGGAAAGGAACTCAATATATTAATAAATACAACATGTTTTATGAAGTTGTGAGTATCTGTAAGTTTATTAAGAAAAGGCAGCCAAATCTTTTTAGCATGGTTCCATTTGTCCATCAATCAAAATTATTCTAGAAGTATAATAAAACTTTTTATTGAATTTCAGCCCTGGGCCATAGAACTTATTCAGTGGATTCATTTTCCTTTCTTCAGTAATAAGTTTTCAAATGTGTCAGATTGTGCTATGGCACAATACTACTATTAATTTTGGTTTGCTATGGACTGAAAATTTTTCCATTAAAATTATTATTTGCAATTATCAAAAACATAAACAGTCTACAAAATAACCAGTTATTTGATTTAAATAGCATGGATTACGAGATGAAGAGTCAGAGTTCAATTATAATTCATGTATGTTTTCTTCTGCTCAGATGTAGTCATTTATAAAATTATGTGAAGTAATTATCACTATCTCTTAGGGCTTTGGGGAGGATTAAATGAGATAAGGTAGGTACATTGTGTGGCACATTGTAGATTACAAATGAATTCAGATACATTTCATGCTCTTTCTTAAGATCTGTGTAAAATACACATTGCTTTCTGAACCAAGGAATTCTCCCCTCGATTTTCACTTTGGCATGGAAACATTTATCAAGTTACCTATGGGGATGGAAACATTGCTTCAAAATCAGTGTATGTAGTGATGAGAAGGGTTACACTAAAGAGAATTAGCATCAAATATCCAGAGAATTTAAAGAAAGAGAGCTCTAAAATGTGGAAGAAACTTAATACTTTTCACTGTATCTACAGAATCACTCTAGTTCTCAGTTTCCTTTAGAAAGTACTACACATTTGTTATTCATACTCTGACCCATTGATATGTTGATTCCTTCCTCATGCAATCATTAAATCATTCACATACTCTGATGATATTCATTGGTAGTGGTAGTCTCTACATGCCTTGTTCTGGGCTAGACAGAGAAGATAGAATGAAGTCATTTGGCTCCTACATCATTATTTGATCTAACATAACGTGATGTTGGCCTCTCCTCTCCATGTACAGTTTTGTCATGCATCTTGATTGCACTCATTCTGTTCTCACCCTGTTAGAAAATTGGAACCAGACCTGGTTCCAATTATGCAGCTGCTACAGTTTTGCCTTTGATTCACCCAGCAGAAATTAATGGGTTAACTGTATACAAATTTCATAAATTTTTTCCATTTAGTCAGAATATCATCATTTGACTCATATCAAATTAGATTACAGGCTGTTCACTTCATTTCTTCATGCTCGTATTTCCCTAGGCCAATCCAATATTAAACAAGTTTCAAATAATTTGAAGGTATAATTTATTGGTTCAGAGGATTATGTTTTCAGGATGGTATGAAAGATGTTTTAATAGGAGAGAATAAATCTAATCTTTTTGAAACATTAAATGTAAGCACACTTTCAAAGAAGTCGTGGCAGAAGAGTTCACCTCATCACTTTGTGAATATAGTGCTGCTTTTTTTTTTAGGTAGGGGTTTCAATTTTTTTCATTTGGCCTGATTTATAGATTGATCAAATTTGAGCATAAAACTTTACATATGTTTTCATGAGTGTAAATCTTGATTCTGATTTTCTAATAAGTTCAGCATCAGTATATGAACCTAATACTTTTTCATCTGTTCTGTGACTAGACTGACTGGTTTTAATAGCAAAGCATGCTTCTTTGGAGACATCTTCAAAGAGATTTTAACTCAGAGTCTGAAAGGATTTTCTTTTAAGTAAATTGGATTTCTAAAATTGATAGTTGCTATTAAGCAAAAAGATGATGTAACTTATTTTAATTTACAATTAGGAGCTATTACAGACCATTAACATTTGAATGTTCGTGTGTCTAAAAGTCTTCCAGTTGATGAATATATGAATATATTAATTGCATATATTTCTATAATTTTTAAAATGACCTATAATTTCACAAATGAAACTATAATCAACTATGTGATTTTTTTAAATATAAAAATATATTACTTCAATTTCTTTAAATTAAACTCCTTTTTGAGGAAAAAGTATACCGCAGAAATTGAGCTTTACAAATATGCACACTTACATACATGACGTCAGTGTCCATTTAGGAATGTTTCATGTGAATTTATTCTTCTAATGATGATTGTGATAATCTATTTTTACTATTAACTACTAGATTTAGACTGCATTTTAGACCAGTAAGAAATAAATATGCCTACTAAAAGTAAACTCTTTTTTTCTCTTTGCTCACACCACAATATTTCTGACACCAAATATCTAGGATTTTTTTTCCCACACCGACCAATTCTCTAACTCTCTGGACACTGACTGGGTCCTGCAATTCAGTTATGATACTAACTACCTGGAGTTAGTGCAGACCCCATAGGTTAAGGGCTCAGTCCCACAAGACTGTGTCCCATTTCAGTTGCCAGTCACAAGTAGTAGATCCCTAGGTTACCCATACTTGTGTCGACTTGGCTAAAATTTGGGGGTTCCCGTGATTCCCTCCTCAGGTTCCATAATTTGCTATAATGGCTCTCAGAACTCAGGGAAACAGCTACTTATGTTTACCAAATTATTAAAAAGGATGTGATGAAGGCTACAGACAAACAGCCAGAACAGGTCAAGGTCCAGAAGGGTCCCAAGTCCAGGAGCTTCTGTCTTGTGGAGTTGGGCTGTACCATCCTCCCCACACATGGATATATTCACCAACCCAGAAACTCTCAGAGCCCCATAGTTTATGGATTTTTATAGAGGCTTCATCATGATCAAATTCCAAGCTTCTAATCATGGCTTGATCTTTCTGGTGTCTAACTCCCTTCCAGGAGTACACCTCGTCACTTCACTGGAACAAAAGATGCTCCTATCACCCAGGAATTTTCAGGGGATTTAGGAGCTCAACATAAAACATTCCTATCACTCAGGAAATTACAAAAGTTTTAGGAGCTCTGTGTCAGGAATAGCACAAAACCCAAATGTTAGAACAAAAGTTGCTCTTAGAACCTGTATCACTCAGGAGATTACAAGGGTTTTAGGAGCTCTGTGTTAGGTACCATGGGCAGAGGCCAATGCATATTTCTTACCTACACTAATTTAGTGAAGTATATATGGTAACTATTGAACAAATCTTCCTTGACTTATAATGGGGTTACATCCTGATAAACCTATCGTCAGTTGAAAATGCCATAAGTTGAAAATGCATTTAATACACCTAATTTCCCGAACACCATAGCTTAGCCTACCCTACCTTAAACGTGCTCAGAGCACTCACATTAGCATACAGTTGGGCGAAATCATTTAACATAAAGCTTATTTTATAATAAAGTGTTGAACATCTCATGTAATTTACTGAACACTGTCCTGAAAGTGAAGAACAGAATGGTTGGATGGGTACAGTGTATGTACCCAGAGGCGGCTGCCTCTCCCCAGCATCACGAGAGAGGATTGACTGCGTATTGCTAGCCCAGGAAAAGATCAAAATTCAAAATCCGAGGTGTGGTTTCTACTGAAGATGTATCGCTTTCACACCATTGTAAAGTCAACGACTTTGAAGTTGAACCATCCTAAATTAGCGTCTGTATGTTTATTTCTTTTTGTCCAGCGAAGAAAAGGAATGTTTATGGATTGAAAATATGGATGAATATCATAAATTTAAATTGTGATTTTAAAGGGGTTTGTATTAAAATTTAAAAAAAAATTGTAAAAGTAAAGTTTTATTTGAAAAATACGGCATCTTTTTGGCGATTACATATATGTATGTATGAATATCTGGCTCATTTTGTTTGATAGAAATGATTGCTTTTTTTATTAGTTTGTGTTCATTTGGCTATAATTAATAGAAATCTTGACCCAAAAGTGGTTCACACTAATGCTTCTCAAACTTCGATGCACTTGAGAATGTCATGGAGACCTTGTTCAGCCCACACCCATCCTTAGGCAACACTCCAAGTTTCTGATTCAGTTGATCTGGAATGGGGCCTAGAATGTACGTTTTTATCAATCTCCCAAGTGATACTGATCTTGCTAGCCCATGGATCACACCAAAAGAGCTCTGACTTAAACAAAAAAACATATTAAACAGTCTGAAGGTTAGCCACACTCCAAGACACACATGAGCCCCAGGTTGGTTGGTTTGTTTTTGCCTTGTTTTTCTCTGCTCTCTGCTGCACCAACGCATGTTGGATTTATTCTTGGGCAGGCTTCCCCCAGGACCAAAAAGTGACTGCAGGCAGCAACTGAGGCAGGAAACTTCCTTGTTTGCATTTAGCAAAAGAGAGAGAAAGCTTTCTCTGAATCATGAAGTATAAGGTCTTTTGTTGGACCCATTGGACTGACATAGGTCATGCACCTAACTCTGAACAAATAATTGTTGCCTGGGAATTGCATGATCTGCTTGGCTTACAGCAGTGTTTCTGCACCAGTCTTATTGAGAAGGGAGTTAGGATTATCTTGACTGGCTTATACCAATTAGGATTCAATTAGGGAGCTATGGACAAGCTCTGCTTTTCTGAGTTATATGGGCTACACTGAATGGGATAGACAATTGAACAAAATCTGTGCTCTGTTATGATGGTGGAAGGAAGTGGATGGTGCTGGTTGGCAACCACTAGCAAACATTACTTCCACCTTCAAATATTGAGCAAGATATGTTTACACACAAACGAATCCATAAAAAATGGAAGTAAACAGATGTGACCAATGACACCTAAGTGATTGGGAAAATAACTTTTTGACTAGATGTTATGGGTAGTTTTAAAATATCTGAAATTTTCATTGAATTAGATTTTTCTGTTTTTCACAGTTGTTTAATGCGCCACAGGCAATGCTTTTTATTTGCTACATTAACTAATCAGTAGAATTGATTTTGCCTAACTCTCAACCATTTTTGAAAACCTAAAATATTTTGAGGTTGCCCTGTGTTCTTTCAAAATGAAATTATATGACTTATTTATATTCCTTTTTAAAAATTGAGGTAGAATCGACATATAACATTATATTCATAACAATGATTTCATATTTATATATATTGTGAAATGATAGCCACAATAAGTGTAATTAACATCCAACACCATGCATAGTTACAAAATCTTTTCTTATGATGGGAATTTTTTTAAGATCTACTCTCCTGGCAATTTTCAAACATACAATACAGTATTATTAACTGTAGTCACCATGCTGTACATTACATCCTCAGGACTTATTTATTTTATAACTGGAAGTTTGTACCTTTTGACCCCCTTCACCGATTTCACTCACTGCCCACCCTCCTGCCTCTGGCAAGCACCAATCTGTTCTCTGTATCTATGAGCTCAATTTTTGGTTTTTTTTGCATTCCACGTATAAGTGAGATCATACAGTGTTTGTCTTTCTCTGTCTGACTTATTTCACTTAGCATAATGCCCTCAAGTTTGTCACAAATGGCAAGATTTCATTCTTTTTGTGGCTGAATAATATTCCATTATATATATATATTTTCTTCCATTTTATAGGTTGCCTTTTTATTTTGTTTATAGTTTCTTTTGCTGTGCAGAAGCTTTTTAATTTGATGTAATCCCACTTGCTTGCTTTTATTTTTGTTGCCTTTGCTTTTGGTGTCAAATCAAAATATCATCGCCAAAGCCAATATCAAAGAGCTTACCACCTACGTTTTCTTCTAGGAGTTTTATGGTTTCAAGTCTTACATTCAAGTCTTTAATCCACTTTGAGTTCATTTTTGTGAGTGGTGTACAATAATGGTCCAGTTTCGTTCTTTAGCATGTGGCTGTCCAGTTTTCCCAACACCATTTATTGAAGAGACTATCTATTCCTTGTTATATATTCTTGGCTCCTTTGTCATAAATTACTTGACATATATGTGTGGGTTTATTTCTGGGCTCTCTAGTCTCTTCTATTGATCTATGTGTCTGTTTTTATGTCAATACCATACCATTTTGATTACTATAGCTTTGTAATATAGTTTGAAATCCAGCAGCATGATGCCTCCAGCCTTTTTCTTCTTTCTCAAGATCGCTTTGGCTATTGGGGTCTTTTGTGGTTCCATACAAATTTTAGGATTGTTCTATTTCTGTGAAAAATGTCATTGGAATTCTGATGGAGATTGCATCAAATCTATACATGGCTTTGAGTAGCATGGACATTTTAACAATATTAGTTCTTCCAAATCATGAGGACAGAGTACCTTTCCATTTATTTATGTCTTCTTCAATGTCTTTCATTAATGTCTTTGTTGTCAGTGTACAGGTCTTTCACCTCCTTGGTTAAATTTATTTGTAGTTATTATATTCTTTTTGATGCACTTGTAGATGGGATTGCTTTCTTAATTTATCTTTCTGATAGTTTGTTATTAGTATATAGAAATGCAACAGATTTCTGTATATTGATTTTGTATCCTGCAACTTTACTAAATTCATTTATCAGTTCTTAAAGTTTTTGAGGTTGGGTATTGGGATTTTGAGGCTGTCCTGTGTTTATGCAAATTTAAATTATGTGACATTTACATTTCTAATTTTACCTACATGAGTTATAATTATTTAATCTCTCTGGTAATCTTTAAGATCCTTTTCAGATCTGAAATTCTAGGAATCTCCAATGCCCGATAAATTGGAGGTCTGTTATAAATTCAGATAGACAAAATATTCTTTTCAGTTCTCTTTTCTATGTCACATCGGATGTTTTTAGTCAAATCCTTACAGGAACTTGAAATGTCCTAGTCAGTTGTATCTTACATCTCAACCTTTCAGGATTTAGATGTCAACAGTGCTGGGAAGTCAATAAATGCTTGTTATCTAAATCAATGAATAGATAGTGAAGATAGATGAAGAAAGAGCAGTGTAGTATAAGCAGCAATGATTGAAAGTGAACAGACTACTGTCATTAGGATGGATGTATTTATGCTCCCTACTTAAATAAGTTTGAGATTCAGTATATTCATTTATAAGAGAGGGAGCATCTGACTATAGATGACCTCAGACATGCTTTACAGTTCTAAAAATCAGTGACCCTAATTGTGGCTTTTGTTCTCGATCCCAGAGAATATAAGAGATTGAATTTCAGATTAAGTAGACAGATCAGGAGGGGAGATTTTTTTATAGTCAGAGGGTCTTTAAGAATCTTATACCTAGGTAGAAGATAGTCTTCATGCCAGTTTCAGTACATGATACCCAACATATGGAAATACCATGTGACGTGCTTCTTTTTCTGTTCCACTTGTCCCTATATATACCAAGAGACTGATTATGAACAAAAGAGCATTGGATACCCATTGAAATTTTTCTGTCTGTAAAACCCGCAGGAAATTCTAAATGAGAACTATTTATTGTACTTTATAAAGATATACCTCAATTTCATGCCCAAGTAGTGCCACTTTCATTCTTAGCTTGAAGCCATTGTAACTTGATGAAGAGACACCTAGGATCACAAATTAGCTCCCCTGGGAAGATTTTCTATTTTTTCTCAAGGACTTTAGGAACTCAAGAAAAGAAAAAAAAAAAAAGAACTATCAAAATTTTTTGGAAATATTTTCTATCTTTCCTTTCTAAGCACACTGCTGGTGTTTTGTGTTTATTGTTTATTGTGTGGAGGAGTGGATATTTGTTTTTCATGTGAGTGTGTGTATTTTTGGTTAAAAATATTAAGTGAATCATCTTAATTCACGTATATCTAGTATGTCTTAAGAGTGTTTCAGAATTTAGCTTATAGCTGAAGTGTTCCCTCTGTTAGGCTTAAAAGGCATCAACCACGTAAATTAAGACAAATCCCTGTCCACAAAGAGTTCATAATCTCTGGAGGAAACAGACAGAAAAACAGACATTAACACAGCAAGCTGCCCAGTGATGGCATATGGCTACTCTTTATAAGATACATATCTAAGGAGAGACATTGGGCAGAGGTGGATCATGAAGATTTCTTAAGAGTTTAATTTTTAAGGAGGTAAGCTCTGACCTAAGTGAGAATGTGGAAGATTCGGCAGCCAGAGACAGGAAGAAGGAGACGACACTCTATCTATGTGATCATCTTCATTTCCTCACCTGTTATTACAATATTAATAATACCTACCTCATAAGTGTTGTGAAATTAAAATAAAATATAAACAAAAAAACACCATGCTTAGCGTATAGTAAATGTGAACTATTTTTCGGTTTGTACTTACTATATTTCAGGGAATTAGTGGAATAAATGTTTAAATAAAACTATGATGCTTAGTTAGCCTCTTTGTTAACATAAATCAGATCTCTCTCTATATATATATTTACTGAAAAGATGAGATTATAAACTGAAAGAGTCAAGTCTTGAGCTCAAAGAATGGATCAACCAACTACTAAGTTATTCTCTCACTTAAAAAAGGTTTATATAAGAAAGAATTTCTCAAACTCCAGTTTGCAGAGGAATCTCTGTGTTTATGATAGTGCAGATTCCGGGGCCCTGAGGAATCTGATTTTGCAGGCCTTGTCCACACCTAGGAATGTGGATTTTTATTAAATACTCCAGGGGATTCTGGTAAAGGTGCTCAGTGGGCAATACTTAGGGAAATACACTGAGTGGATTATGCCTCATTTTTAACCCAAATTACTGCATCAATCTGGAAGTGAAACATTATATGTCCAGCATGGAGTGTTTCATGGATGAAACATGATAATAGGCTAGAAACGAGACTCTCTAGATTCACCTGTTCCAAACTTATAGAATGTGCATCCATTATTATTATTATTGTTTTTTCTGCTGGGAAAGATTCACTCTGAGCTAACATCTGTTGCGAAGCTTCCTCTTTTTTCCCCTCCCCAAAGCCCCAGTACATACCTGTAGATTCTAGTTGTCCTTTGAGTTCTACGTGAGCCACTGCCACAACGTGGCTACTGACAGAGGAGTGATGGCGTTCTGTGCCTGGGAACTGAACTCCGCACTGCCAAAGCAGAGTGCACTGAACTTTAACCACTAGGCCATCAGGGCTGGCTCTCCATTATTTTTTTTCAGGATCATATTTAGTACGTGAGATATAGTCGTCTGTAAGAAGAAACCCCCTGTGACATTAGGTTATCTGTTCGTCATCCATAACTTTGTGTCACCACTCCTGTTAATTCAAATGTTCAAAGTAGACTTTATTTAAATAAACTCTCTACTCCCTGTTAATCAGATATTGATTACTGGTGAAGGTTTTAAAATGAATAGTTTATCCCTTTCATAAACATATGTTATGATCCTTCACACTCTTCTTCCCTAAAGGAAGTTGCACAGCCTTGATGTGCTCAAGAATATGAACTAATGCTAACATTAACTTATGTAGAATATTAATTATAGGATAATCTGTCTATCCTCTAAAATTGCATTATGTATCACAAATAAAAAATACATGACTTTTGGGTTGTTTGAATTTATGTGGTATTTTTAAAACTGCAGCTTGATTGATAGGAATATTTCAAAATTTAGTCAAATTCTGTTTTATGTGACTTAAAAAAAAACCTCCTTTAAACATATGTTCCAGGTAAATTTAATCAACAAAATTTCCTGTAATACAGTATTTAAGCAAAATTTGACAGATCCATATATTCGTTTTCTTTTCTTGGAAGAAGCTTGTCGAAATCATATCATACATAAAAAGAATGATTCAGAAAATATAGTCAATTATTTTTGACGTATTTTTATTCAAATATTAAAATATTATTTACCTCTACTTTTTCATGAGACAATTTTCTTAGTAAATTGTAGGGAGAATTTTAATAATTAAATTCACTTGATTAAATTACTCACATGGATAATTAATTATAGTCTTAATTCTATCTCTATATTCAAACTCCAAAAGGATATTCAGTTGTGTTCCAAACTTGCTGAGTCAGGGAATACAAAATTAAGATTGCAATTAGATCAGAGAATTTCACTGTATTCTCAGTGTGGGGACAAGTAAGATATGGCGTGAAGGAAGTAAAAAGTCCAAGATTCGTTGTTTCCAGCTTAGGAGGTGGCGGATACTGAAGGGTGAGGTAGATAAAGTAAGTCAAATGCCTGAGTCCAAACGTATGGGGAGGTGGGTGGGGGAGAGGACTAGAAATATCAAGATAGTTACAGAAGGTGAGAGAACAACAACTATAGTGATGCACTTCACTGGTTGTTGGGGGAGGCTGCAAGTCTGTCAAAGAACACCAAACATGAACAATTCCAGCATGACAGGAATGCCTTGGTGATAGTAGAACATGCTTAGAGAGATGAAACTGGGGCATCGTTCTTGGTTCCCCATGGCTTGCAAGTGGTATGCAAGGGACCACAAGTACCCACCTGCCATGTTGAGGGTCTGCAGAGGGATGAGGGGTGGACGGGCAGAAGCTCAGAATGAAATGTAAAGGCCAAAATATATCTAAACTTTGAATCCAGAAGTAGAAGGTAAAGATGATGTTCTCCAGTGAGGAGTCACAGGACCAACTGAACTTTAGTCCATAGCGGCAAACACAACAGTCACTACATATTAGACCCTCAGCTAACCTCCACCTCCATGTGGTTATGAAAGTCACACATCTCCTTTGTCTTGAAGAGGAGTTAAATGGAGATATGTGAAAACTTTATGCCTACAAAATCAAGAAATACACCTAAAGGGAAATGTTTAAATACTGAAAAGGACCATGTTCACCTGACTTTATATCAGTTTAGTTGTTCTTTCCCTCTCCACTTACAACCCTTCCCCCATATCCAGCTTAGTAGATGGGGACATTCAAGAAGACATGATCAGGTAGAAATTAATGAGTTACTTTAAAAAATATATCTACTTTTTCCCACTCTGCTTTAAGTGTTTTCAAAAGTTATATTCTAATACTCTTCAAATTCTCCCTAAAAAAAGGAATTCAAGTTGCTTATAAAAATCGCTAGTCACGTTAGAAGTAGTTGGAGGGGTTTCTGTAATGGATGACTTGCAAGGTCACTGTTTTTCAGTAAATAAATAGATACTTAATCTTTGAAAGCTTAGTAAGAAGGAGGTATTCAAAACTGTATTGGCTGGTCCAGGTTCCGTAAAGGGAATAGGTTAGGAACTATTCCAGGAACTACAGCCTTGGCCAGAGTGGTTGAGGTTGACAGTGTTTTGCTTTAGGTGGTAGACATATGTATTGTAAATTGTATGACTTTCTTATTAAAGTATTGTAATTTAATTTAAAAATACTTAAAGCTGGTAATTATTACTTGGGAGAGACATTACTTTCTTTAGATGTAAGGTTGACTAGGTTTCAATCCCAGCATCACCAGTTAACTAGCTGTGTGACAACGAACAATTCATTTAACTTTCTTCTCCTCTGGGTTCTTCATCTATAAAATGGCAATGATATTACTCGACTTCTAAGTTTGTTAGGAGGATGACATAATGATATTAAGAAAACCCGCATCTTACCTTGTACATTACTAGCGCTCCAAAAATCCCTCTTCGTTTTACCATTTCTCTTGTTTTTAATGAAAGAGAATCTGAAGATTTTACAAGGGATATACTGTGGCTTTGAAAAAGTATTGGGAAGGAAGAGGAACAATGTTTCTTTCATTATTACCAACAATCTAAAGAGAATCAACAGACTCCTCAGAGGTTCTAGAAAGGAATTTCCCTGAACTGAATAAAGCTTGTGGAAGAACCATTTATGACAAACTGATTTGAAGAGTTCAGGCAGCGTCTTCCTTTAAAGGTAAAGATTGAATTTTAATGAAAGTAGGGTTTGTAACCAAATCTACAGTTGTCAAAAGCACTGGAGAGATATAATTAAATACGGGGATTTATATTTCTTAATTTTATAATATATTTTATAATAAACAAATTGTATATTATAAAATAATATATGTTTCTTAAGTTTAATTGGACAAATATTTGTTAAATGCTTACTAGGTGCAAAAATGAAGTGCTAAGGGTGAAAGCAATAGAGTATTTAATTGAAATACATCAGAAAAACTGGATAAGCTGTTTAATAGTTTTAATAAACAATTCAATTATGTAAAAACCACAGTTAAATGGAAGTTTTTATTTTTTTCCTCTGTTAAAATTATTGTTTTTCCTTCTGTTAGCCATGCTTATGGAAATTGCTATTTTCAACCCACAATGTATGATAAACAGCAGACTCTGAACACATGTTTTTCTATAAATTAAGCAATTGGGTTAGAAAAATTACACATAGATGAAGTCACATCTCCTCTTACTCTATTCTCGGTTATTGCCTAGTATATTCATGTATGTAGAGGAGTTATTTAAAATATAATTTTAATTAAGTTTTAATCATGGTAGCATATAACAATTTCTGGCAAAATGATACAAAAAATAAATACATGCCTGAATATAAGCCACTGATACACAAGATTACTACAAACACCACAGTATACTTTGATTTTATAAGATCTTGTTCACTAAAAGTATTATGCACAAGAATTCCTTAGTGGTTTTACTAAATCTTCACTTTAAAAAATAAAACAAACACATTCTAAACATTCTACAAAGACATTTTTTTGAAATGATGCAATTCTGCATGCATTCAGGAGTCTTTCCCTTTCCAGAAGGCAGAGGATTTTTCAGGGCTAGGCTGTGTATTACCTTATCATTTAATCCTATAATTTAGGTGAATGATCATAGAGTATATTTTCTAAATATATGAATCTTTATGTAAAAGAAATACTTAAGTAAACATAGTTTACATGGAAATGGTAACATTAATAGTGAGCATAGAATATAATATTTGAAAAAAGAAATATACATAGCAAAATACACTTTCTTCTAACCTTTAATTAAATTGTTTCCTAATCTTCTTTGCTATGTTTTAGTTTTAATATCTCTCTCTCTATACTAAGAGACCTATGATATTTTAACTACCTAATTTAAGAGAAGAATAGGGCTTCTGAGAGTACTATTTGAAATATGCTGATTAAAGAAACCAGCATAGTTTGCAATAATATTAATTTAGAGATTTTGCTTTTTCTTGGCATATCCACATGCCTATTCTTTATAGAAAAGAGAATTAGTAATTTGAAAAAGAGTACAAGAAACCCATTGCCAACTGAAATCAGTTTTATTGGAAATAATGACATTTTAATTGTGTTACTCTGTTCAATAATTCCATTTTTATTAAAAAAGGAAATTATATTTTGTTCCGAGAAATCTTTAAGTACTCCATAATAATGAGACTAAATAATCATAAGTAAAGAGAGAGGGAAGAATTTTAAAGTATTATAAAATGTTACAAAAATGAAAGCCTTGACATTTTTTAAAATCACAGTACATATTCCCTGGTTTAATTTGTTTCTTTGACTCAAGCTCCAAACTAATTATGATGAGCAATTTACCTACAATACTTCACTTACCTAACTGATAAGAAATTCAAACTACAACAGAATTGGCCTTAAATATTTTGTACGGATTAAAGTTGAGTTTAAAAGAATGAAATGCTTGCTATTTAGTAATTTCTCAAGCAAAATGCAGAGGGAAATTTTAAAATAAAATACTTAAACTATCTTTTCTCTACTTATCTCTTTAGCTTTGCTGTAGGGCATGTGGAGATGTTAACACACTTCTTAAAACTGAAATTCTGCAATGAGTGTGCAAAATTGGCCACAAAATCCATTTTAGCAACCATTTTCAGAGTAATACATGAGCTCAAGATTTTTCAACATGCTTCTAGGTTTAATAGTTCTGTGATGTGAGATATATATAAGAAAATTAATCTAAAGTATATTTTGAATATGTCCTTTATGTACATGATTTTACTAGATAACTAGAAGGGAGTACAGAAGGATGTGATTTCATATGCCTCAAGTTTTCCATGTTTATTGCTTTATTAAGAAATATATATGTTAAGAACCTGTTGCTTTCCATGTATTGTCCTTATATGAATTGTAGAAATGCATTCCATATATATATATACTTTATATCATAGATTCTGTTTGTATATTTGATGAAAGAAGTGCATTGATATATCAGCAAGGTATTGTGCTGAAATCTAAAAGAATAAAAATTTCATGCTACTGTGTTCCCTCCTCTCCCTATGGAGGGATTTCTTTCCCATCAGACCTGGTCTCACTGTGGTATCCCTCTTAAAATTGCCCCAAAGTCAGAAGGCTGTTATCAATCAATAAATTGAGTTGGCATAAGTAATACCTGTTCCTATCCTGATCTTAGGAGAATTTTTTAATCATCTTAACCACACTTATTGGTCCTTTGCACACTATATATACAAATATGCATATAAATGCATACATATAAATGCATTCAACATATTTAATACATATATAATGTTTGCTAGAGTCCCTCAGTTAATGTTCAAGTAAAAATTACAAATAAAATAAAACTGGAATCATGTACTAGATATAATATTCTCCTAATATTATAATTAAAGAGGTTTCAGGGATTGAAAAGTCTACTTAGATCCTTGACAAAACACTGTTTGTGGGGATAGTTTTTTATTCAGACAAATTCCATTCCCAATTGTGAGTTAAACATGGTCATAATTATCAAGAAAGTAGAGTAAGTAAAAATATAGCAAGAAACTCAAAACAGTTAAATCTAACAAACATTTCATTACATTAATAGCATTTCAGAGACTATATGAACAATTTTAAAAATCACAAAATTCAGGTTAAAGGAAGTCTTAATTACTTTTTCTCATCCCCAAATTACTTTCCTTTCTTTCTTTTTTTTTTTTTTTTTTCATTGAGAATTGAGATTTTTTTTCCTACAATGTACCCAAGTATTTATAGAATGGCAATGGAACCCAGGTATGGCTCTACTGGGCATGGAGGTTTTAAATTTTTCATTCTTACCCTGACTGACAAAATAAAGAAAATGTCAAAGTGGAAAGGAAATGTGAACAACATGGGGGTATCTTACTTTTTCTTTTAAGGAACTTTAATATTGGGAAGGATCAAAAGTGACCTTTCCAGAAAATTCCTCTTAAACAGGTGCTGCCTGATCTATACCATAATATAACGTATCATGGGTAAGAGGCAGATTCCTCGGGAGTTCCTATTACACTACATTTGAGCTAGGTAACTTTAGTCAAGTTACTGTATTTAATCTCAGTTTTCTTCCATCAGTAAATTGGGAATTAAAAAAGTATCTACTTTGAAGATTTATTGTGAGAATCTAATGACATAAACTCTGTATATACCACTTCATTTCTGGCCCGTAATGAGGAAATTGAACATTCTTGATGATGTAATGATTATTATTTATATTATTGCCATTGTTAAGGCTATGGCAGTCCAGTATGGAATTATTTATTAAGATTTTTATTACTTTAATCTTGTGTTTATATTACAAAATAGAGTATTCACATCACAATATCATTTTAAAGCCCATTTTAAGAGGAGTATTAATCTTCTGGCACCAGAACATTTTTGAAGCTAATCTCCAGGAGATTCTTTTTAATTACAAAGTTTAGGGTGTTTGACCAAGATAATCCCCTGTTCCATTTTTAACTTCATACCATCTGCTGTGCTAACCAAGTAAAACGGCAACGCATTGAAGATTAGGGTATGCACACATCACCACTCCTAGTATAATATGGTAGAGTTGAAGAGGATGGCTTCTGATAACTAATTAGCAGTGTCTGTTCTACTTCAGTTATAGAGTGTGAAGTGATAAGGTTAACTGTCTTTAATGCCTAAAAAAGTGATGAAGACAGGCATGTTTTGGTCTCTGTTGTTGACCCTCATAATCTGGCAAACCGTGTTCTGTGACATCAGTAGATTCAATTGAACTTACGGTGTGGTTACAGCTCAATTATTTCCTACATGTAAATCACCATAGGAAGACAGTTCCTGCAGAAAAAGTGAGTATAAAGAACATTTCTGTATCTTACACTCCCTGAGAAACCTATAAGGTTTTAAAAATGTCAATTTGATCTTTCCAAGTTTCTATTTAAAAAGTATTTTAAAATCTATTGTTCTATATGGAATATAATTTTTGTTTGTTTTCTAATAGTTAACCTAAGACTAGGTATCTATCATGATGACAAGTTGCTATTGTAGTACTGTTGACATAATATAAATGCTCTTTCTAATTCAAATTCAAATGATTACATACTGAGTATAGACTAGCAAATATATATCAGCAAATGGAATTTGACGTATATTTTATTAGGTATCTACTATGAGGCACTACTCTGAGGCACTATAAAGTTTTAGAAATGAATAATCCATATCCTCTTCCTTCCAAAAGCTGGTTCAAGAAGTTTTTTCCCATCTCTACAGGAATATTTTCATCAGTGTAGAGACATGTTGTTATTCATATCAATTAACAACAAGAATAATACAAGACTCTCTTGACCCACAACTGCCCATTTCTCTGCACTTCTGGACAGTAAAACTCATCAAAAGAAATTTATATGCATTTTACTTCCAATTCTCCTCCTTCCATTCTTTCTTGTGTCCACCCCAATTAGGGTTTGACTCCTCATACCCGCAACATTGAGCCTGTTCTTATCAAGATTGCCAAGAATTCCCCTGTTCCTAAAATCAATGGTCAATTGATTCATTTCAGTTCTAATAATACCTATTTCCATTTGTTGAGGTCTTATTAATGCTTCAAAGAAAAAGAAATGATCAAATGTGCCAAATGGTATGACTTAAGCTTATGATTTTGTTTTCCCAAAAGAGAGGAAAATATCTTCATGAAGTAGAGTCCTTCACATTAGGTTCTATGTAATTTCCCTTGATAATAGTCATTTGGACATGTTGTCCACAGTTGGCCCACCTGCACCTTGGTTCCTAAACCAGTTATTTCCAAGGGAAAATAATGGTGTTGGTTTATCAAAATCTATTCTTGGAAGTAGGAAAAGAGTCCTTCTTTTTTTAATTCATATGGTTGGATATTTGATCAGAATTAGGATTCTGTTGGGAAGAAGAAATGAGGGAATAGAGGGAATGGATAATAGGGAGTGATCACCACAAGTAGTTTCAGATGCATTTTCCTTTTTTTTAGTGAGGATTGTGTCATGTATCAGCATGCCACATCTTGGCCACTCATGCAAATTTATAGCTAATAAAAATATAATGAAATATTTATTGCAATATTTATTATATTAGTTCAATTATTTCCTCTTTATTTTATGCTAAACAGAATTTTGCCTGGTACACAATGTTCTTTCTGTCTGGAATATTCTTCTACCCCACACCTTATTCCTACTCCATACATTAAATCATTCATTCAAGCAATCATTAAGCATCTACTTCTGCGGTTTCATGGCCAATTATTTCAGAGGTGGGTGGCCAGGTCCTTCCTGCTGAAACCTGTGCACCATGCGTGACCCTACTGGTATTTGAAATACCAGTCACAGAGCTTCTAGCATCACAGCAACACTCTGGCACCACAGTATGACAACTGACAGATAGTTGTGTGGTTCCCTGACTGGAAAACGAACCCAGGCCATGGCTGAGAGTGCCTAATCTTAACCACTAGACCACCAGTACTGGCTACTTCTGTGCCTTATACACTGCTAAGCTCAATAAATAAGCTAGAACCTGCCCAATGCTTCACTTCAGGCCTTTCCTGCTATCTCCTGGCATATAATCTCGTAACATCCTGCATTCATAGCACAGTTGCATGACTGTGATAATTCACCTTGATGGATTCTCCCCCAGACTCTAAGCAGAGTGACTGTGACTTCTTACCACTCTATTGTCGTACCTAGTGTATTAGTTTCCTAGGGCTACTGCAGAAAATTCTCACAAACTGAGTGGCATCAGACAGTGGAAATTTATTGACTCGCAGTTCTGGAAGCTAGAAGTCCAAAATCAGACTGTGAGTAGGGCCATGCTTGTTCTGAAGGATCTAGGAGAACACCCTTACTTATCTCTTCACAGCTTCTGGTGGTTGCTGGCATCCTTGGTGTCCTCGACTTGTAGATGCATTCCTCCAATCTCTGCCTCTGTCATCACATGGCATTTTCCCTGTATGTTTTTTGTGTCCAAATTTCTCTCTTCTTATAGGGATACCAATCACTGGAATCATACTCCAGTATGACTGCATTTCTAAAGACTCTATTTCCAAATAGGGTCACATTCACAAATACTGGGGATTAAGACTGGGACATATGTTTTTAGGGGACATAATTCAACCCAGTACCTTATAGTGTCTGAAACATAGTAGGAGCTCAGAAAATATTGTTGACTGACAACTTGAGTGACTTTTTTCCCCCAATGGATGCTGAAGTATATAGTACTTTCTGCATATCCTGAAATATTAGAATTTCATAAATGGAAGATGATTTATGATTCAATTTAATGGCAACTCACTCAGAGAAGGAATTCCTTCACGATTTATGTTAAGATATGTTTATTCAGCCTCTATTTGCACATTTATGGTGAAAGGAAATTTATTACTTTGAGAATGGTTTATTTTTACTAGTCGGTCCACTCAATATAATAATTATATATGTGCATATATTAATGTACATACATATATGTGTAAGCAGACTTTTTTTTTTAAGTACCACTCTGACGATTGTGCTGAGAATTGACTGAAGTGAGGCAAAGGTCAAAGCAAGGGGTCCAGTGTGTTGTCTTTATCCAGATGAGAGATGAAGGTGATTTGGACCAAGGTAACAGTGTTGGAGATGGTGAGAAGTGGCCAGTTCATGCACACAATTGAAGATGTTCATGAATTGGAGGTATCGGGAGAAAGAATTGTCAGGGTTGACACTAGATGCTTTGTCCGAGGAATAGCAATGAAGAAGTTGTCATTCATTATTATAGAAGAGGAGGAATTTAGAATAATTATGTTTTGGGGGAATACCAAGAGTTTAATTTTGGATTTATTGAGATTTATTAGATTTCCACATAGAGATACACAGAAAATAGGTATTCTAGCATGAAGTTCCCTGAAGAGGTCCAAGCTGAAGATGCAACCTTGTGAGTCACCATCGTAAAGATGGCACTACAAGCCTTTAAGCTGGATGTGGTTAATGTCGACAGAGAAAAACAAAAAGTCAAGACTAAACCTTGAAGTATTTCAATGCTTAGAGATCGTGAGATGAGGACAGGCAAAGACAGGAGACTGAGAAAAGGCAACCAGTGAAATAGTATAATAAGGAGAGTATGGTGTCCGCCAACCCAAGCTCGCTCTAAACTTGTGTAGTCCCTTCAAGATTCTCATACAGCTCAAATTACAAACCTGTCCTCATCTTTAACCTTCTGTGATGGTCTCTCATTTTCATCATCCTTCCTAAACTTTAGTATCCAACATTAAACAGTGTTCCAAATTCATTTTGACAGTGCAGAGTATAGTGGGTTTATCAATTCCCATGATAAGCACACTCTAACTCTATTACTGCTGCCTAGGATTAAATTAACTTCTGCGAGTTTGTCATATTATTTGCTTTGATGAACTGAAAATCCCCAGATCTTTGGCACATGAACTGTTTTCAAGTCAAAGTTCCTCCATCCTTTAACTATTGATTTCTTGAAAGCACATCTAGAGATTTGCGTTTATCCTTATTAAATGTCACCATTTGGTTTCAGCTGATTCTCCCTTTCAAATTTATTCTGATTCTTGATTCAGCAATCAAATAAAATAGTTATAGTTTGAACTGGATGGCATATCCAGACTTGATAGGCATACATTAATTGCCTCCTCCAATTCATCAACAACAATGATCAAAAGAGATGGGGTCTGTGGCTATCTATTAGAAACCTATGCACAGAATAATACGATGCTTCACGCCATTGCTAAGAGATGACATTTCTTGTTCATGGTGCTGGTATTTGCAAAGCATTTTTAAAATCAAAATTATAAGTCCTGATTTTATTCTCACTTTAAAAGAATAAGAATGTTTATTATGATATAAGTAGAGAATAAAGACATAATAAAATCATTTTCTTCCTATAGTACAGTTAAGAAATAGCTAGCAATTATTGACTGATACGAGTTGTAAGCTCCTTACTTGGATAGCCATTTAATCCTTGCTGAAACTCTATAAGCTAGACACTATTAACATCTTCCTTTTTTTTTTTAAAGGAAGATGGGATTTAGCGAAGTTGGTATAGTAGTTTCTGAGCTAGTCATCAAAACTCAAGGATGGAGTTGGTGTATCACTCCAGGCATCCGACTGCAGAGCTCATGCACTTTTCCAGTAAGCTATATTGCCTCCTTACAAAATCAATCTCTCTAAGGAGATTAGTGTAAAATTAAAACCATAAGAACTCTTACCACCATATGTAATTACTTTAAATATTTTCAACTGCGTATTTTCACATTTTTTGAATATATATCTTTATTCAGACATTAAGAAAACTTAATTCTTACTATATAAATAACTTTAAAACCTGACTTTTTTCTTTACTTAATAACATTCCTTGAATACAGTCCATGTCAGAGTATAGACCTACAGCATTAATTTCAGTGGTTACATAGCTTATACTTAAAGGATGAGCCATTATTTATCCATCTCTCATCATTTAACTTCATTTTTTTAACACTTTAAAAAAAGATGTTAAAGATATCCATTATAAAATTATAGTCACTATGACATAGTGGTTTAGAATCATATCATTTAAATTTTAATCATGGTGGTCCATGAAGTGATTGCATGATTATGCATGAATCACTGAGATTTTGTAAATTTCAAGTTGCTAATGTTGAAAGGATATAACAACAGTATCAGCTTCATAGAGTTGAGGTATGGATAAATTAAGAGTGCCAGAAAAATCTTAGAATAGTGCCTGGAAAACTAAGAGTTATTATTTTTACACTTACCTTTGTGCAAATTATCCCATTATTTCTATAGACTAAGCCCCTGAAAGTAAAATTTAGGGAACGTAAAATATTTATAGTTTTCTACATTTTGATATATATGTGAAATTTCTCTCCAGAAAATTTTACTAGAGCTATTAAAACTTTATAAAAGCAAACCACATTTAATTACATTGATATAGATCAGAGTTTTCAGTTTTCGTTACTTAAAATAAGAAATGGCATTTAAACTTTGATTTTCCTAGAAGAGATATGTAACTCATTTGTGCCCTAGGGTTTCCTTCTGCAAAAATGAAGTTTTCTTCCTCCTATTTCATATAAAAAAGTAATGCTTTTTTTAAGATCCAATTTTGATGGCTACATATACATGACCCTATATTAATAAAATTCTCCAAAATAAAAGTTCAAGCGAAAAAAAGTAATGGTAAAATGATGTAAAAGGAATTTGAGTCCAAGAGCTTCCCATCAATAAAATAATGTGGAATGATATCATATTGCATATTTTTTACATTCAAATGACTTGACCATTTTAGTGTTGAAGTGGCTGCATGTGTTTAAAGAGAGTCCCTACATCCTCATAAACCGGTTAAGGATACCAATACCCCTACGTCTTTCCACAAGGAAAGTTCTATGATTGATTGCATGAGAACCAAAAGAACCAGAAAATTAGAGGCCAGCAAACCAGTATGATGCACAATATTCCAGTTTAAGGGGAAGAGCAGGTACGATATTTCCCACAAGCTAACACTCCACTATTAACCTAAACGAAATTGATGCCCTCATAAGCTTATGGGTAAATCATCTTTGTTTGCACACATGTGGAAAGGAGTAGCTATGTGCAAATGTTTCTCATTATCTGGAGATTATATATTTATCAAAACTGACAAAAGAGAAATATTGATATTTCCAATGATGTATTTACATTGTTTCCCCCTCTGAACACTGTTTAAATATAAGTACACAAATATTTTTGATATTTGCTATGTGAAATGTTTACATTGTACTCCATACATCACAACCATACTTTAAAAAATGAATTTCCTGTTCTTCATAGTAACAATGATTCTGTGTTGGAAACTCCAGTTATAATTTCAATACTGCCTGGAGCCTTGGAGTTACTAAGTAACAAAGGGCTTCAGTCTTAGGTTTTATTTTGTTTTTATCTTCCAAAATATAGAAGAGAAGTAATGCAAAGAAATTTTTCATTATAGGACATGTAATTTTGTTTGGCAAATTATTGCAGAATGGAAAGGCATTCAAGGGTAATATTAGATTAATAATAAAGACCCTGGATGCAGATTGCCTGAGATTTGAATTCTGGCCCTGTTATTTACTAGATGTATGAGGTTACATAACTGCTCTGTGCCTCAATTTCCTCATCTGTATAATTGGGATAATTATAATAACTACCTCATGAGGTTATTGTAATGATTAAATGAGTTAATACGTGTAAAGTGCTTATAATAACTAGCACCTAACCATCACTTAATATAGCATTTATTATTTTATGTGTCTATATAATTTGGGAAAATGTGAAAACACTTCCCTACAAGAATCAATGATAGTTCATATCTGTTTAATACTTAATAATTTAAGAAATTCTTTCCACAAGTATTAGTATATCACATAATCCTTTGCAGTCAGTGTTCTTATTCTCACTATATGAGTTAAGAAAAATATAGTTTGGAAGTGTTGAGTAACTTTTCCAGGTGAAATAGATTGTAAAGTGGCAGAGCTAGGACTCATTCTCAGGACTTATGATTTAAATTTATTTCACTATTCCTCTTTTATTTTGCTCACTTACAAAAAGATGATTTACTCTCATACTATAAAATGCACGCTAAAAGTACTAAGAGACATGAATCGTATATCATTGATACATAGTTCATTATTTTCTGGAAATTTTTAGAGAGTCAGGGCACAATATCTAGAACTCAGATAATAGTTCTTGTTAGGTGGGAGATAGTTACACTGATTACTATGCTTTTATAAGGAAAATGTAATATTGAAACTTAATCCTGATGCTTTCTTGCTTCTGTATGCGCTCCTAACTACCAAACACCATACCATTGCAGTCTAAAGGCAGCAAATAACGTCTTCAATAAATCAGAAGTCAAGTTTTATTGTTATTTTAATACACGAACAAGAAATTTAGGTTCTCTTGAATCTAATGGCCCACTAAAAAGTTTAAAAAACAAGGGAATTGCTCTGTGAATGACCTCATACACAGCACCCAGTTAAATATTTTCCTGGTCAAAACGAGATGAATAGAGAGGAAAAAAATACACCCAGGAATGGATGAGCGCCAATATACTAATTTCAAGGGCTTCCTTTCACATCCCTGTTCCACCTGCACCACTGGGAAGACACAAATCAATACAGTATCTATTCTGAGTTGTCGATGTGCCAAACCAAAGTAGTGAAAGCACTTGAGGAAACTTAGAACGAGGCTGGGTCTACACGGCTGCAGTGAATTGAAATGGCTGCAGCGTTTGATCTCCTGGATTGGATTGGTGTGACTCATTCACATGGCTTGAACCTCAGGGTCCCTAACTAGACACATTCCTTTGAATCTCACAACCCAGACAGACCTCTTGGAACTGTGCTTTGGTTGATTCAGTGGCTGCTAATTTTGTGCAAGGAAATATATAATGATAGGACATTTTTAATATTTGAAAGCAGTTGCAATTCATTAGAAAGGTGTTTGAATTGTCAGAACAAGGATAACTTTGAATGGTATGCTCTGAAAGGACAAAAATTTTAATAAATATGTACTTTGGTTCAGCATTTGCCAAAAGTAGGCTGTCCTTTTCTCAGGAAGGTTAAGGAATTAGTGCCCCACTCCCCTCCTCTTTAAATAAATTAAATCTTGGCTCATTGCTATCTTTTGCAGAAATTTATAGTCTGGGATTTTTAAAAATTTATTATGCTACTAAGTTGAAGTATGAGTTTGTTAGGACTCATTAAATGAGTCTACATTTCTATTTTCTCAGCACTATTGAATATGTAGGCGGAACCCAAAACAATGTTTTCATTTGTGATGGTGTATTAGGATGGAGAATGTAAATCCCAGTTGTGTTGACAAGGAAAGATGTGACAGGATTTCTAAGTATGAAGTAATTAGGAAAAGTTGGGAGTATTAAAAACAACAGCTCAAGATTCTTTAGAACTATGTACATGCATGTTGGGGTTTTTTTCTTTCTGATTTTATATTTCACGTCAAACGGAACTGAAAGGTTCATTGTAATGCAAATTTTTAGACTTCCTGGAGTAGAAAAATATTATATCTTAAAACAAAACAGTTAATATTAAAAGAGAAAATGAATTGTCACACGTTCTCTGCAAGGAATACAAATGGTCTTATGCAATATGTCTATCTATATTTTGCATATATACATATAATTTTCTGCCACTACTGACTATTTGTGCCTTTGTACTTTAAAATTTACACATCATAAGTTTTACTCAGAGGATTTAAGCTTAATATAAAACTTTCTAACATGGAAATTGCCATATAAAATCTGAAGAAGTTAATTTCCACAAATTATCTATATGAAAAAGAAAAGAATATTGAAATAGTCTTGGAAATAAGTACTGATTCACATACCTAGGACCTACAAGATATCAGTTGTGCGTTGAACAAAATTGGGTTGGGACACGAAATGAGAATTAGCTGATGAATTTAATGAAAAATGTGCTATTCACTGCCATTCATTTACATTATTATTTTTTGATGTTTAATGAATCTCTGATAGGGGTATTTGAATACTTTTATATGATTTAGGCTAAAAGGATAGATGGCTAAAAGGGAAATTCAAGGTCATTGGTATGCATGCATGTAACCAATTAGACTTTTAAAGATCCAGTACAGTTAGAGATATCAATGTCTAAAAATAGATGTAAGACATAAATACATGCTTATATTTCCTTCACCTTTATTTCTCTTTAAAATAGTAAGTGAGAGCCATATTCTGTAATAAAAATAATCTGAGTACTACTCCTGAAGCTCAGGGCTGGCCCATATTAGTGGTTTGTGGCCACTGTGCTTCCAGAGACACTGAGAACTTTCTGCATATCACCAATGCTTTTTTGGTGGGGGAAAGGTTAAGGAAGCAAAGCATTGGCAAAATGAGCAACTAAGACCAACATGAAGTTTTTTAAATAATAAATTTAAGAAAACAGACAAAGGAAGAAACGTCAAACTATTTTTTATAATGGGAGCATGGCTAGACAGACATCGTGGCGTAGGGGGAAGAGAGTGCTTCGTGTAGGAGTCCAGACTTGAGGCCTGGCCATGACTCTACCACTTAGTGTGAACTGGAACAAGTTACCAAATATTTTTGAGGCTCATATTTCTTATTGGTAAAAAAAAAAAAAAATGAGGATAATTGGACTTAACATCCTAACTTCATGGGTTTGTAATATCATCATGAGGAACATTAAATATATATTTTTTGTGAGAGAAGGAGTGGTTGATAGAAATGAGCCTAGACTTTAATGCCTGGCTCCTCTATTTATTATGTAACCTTGAGCAAGTCGTTTTTCCTCCAGGATAATAAATTTGTTATCTGTAAAGTAGGTAAACCATAACACCTACCTTTAAGGATTGTCAGTATCATGGAAGTGGTGAATCCACAAACTCTGTAGCACACCCTATCTCTAGATTTACTTGTAGGTTACTTAATAAGTTTCCTTTTTAATTCAATTTGAGTTGGAAATGTTTTTATTGATCGTAACTGACCTAATATTCCTCATTTAAATGTTTCCTGGCCTCAAATCTCTGTCCTGGTGCATCTTTTCCTCTGAAACTGAAATACCCTTCTAAGGAATCTCATTCAGTCCCACCCATAGTGTTTATACAAGTATTTACTGATATAGGAATATAAAATTTGTTTCTTTAGTCCAGATCTCTCTTCAGAAGTCCATCCTGATTCTAATATCCATCTACTTTTTTGACATCTTCTTTTGGATATTAAATGGCCACCTCAAAACTAATATGTTGAAAATGGAGCTTTTGATATTCTTCCAAAAAGTCTGCCTCTTCTCATTTCCTCACCATCACTCAGCAACTTGCTCAATTTTAAAACCTATTAATTATTCCCAATGCCCCCTTTTCCCTCATTAACCACATTCAATCCAATAACAAAGACTTTTAAATTTCCAACCCATCCATTTTGTTCCATCCCATATCCCAGCCTTAGTCCAAGATACCAGAATATTTGACCTGGATTGTTGTTACAGGCGTCCAACAAGGCTAAGTAAAATTACGTCAGAGTAGCCAGAGTGACTTCTCAGGCATGTAAATTAGATCACATCAATGCTTTGAATAAAAATATTTAGTGATTTTTTTCTGCTGCTCTTGGAATAAATTCTAAACCCCTCGCCATGACACACAAATGTCTTTACGAACTGCCTAGTTCCATCACTCTCAGCTTTTATGTCATTCTTTACCTCCTTACTGTCATCTAGCTACCTTGGTCTCCGAGCACCCTCTCCAAGCCTTTTCCTTTGTTTCTCTCGTCCAGAATATGCTTCCCTGGATTTTCTCATGGCTGCCTCATTCTCATCTTTCATTCAGCACTTAAATGCCACCTTCTCAGGAGAACATTTATTGGCTGCCCTATCCAAATTGGTTTCCCCATTTACTTTTCATTTTTAAATTATTTTGTTT
This sequence comes from Tapirus indicus, assembly GCA_031878705.1. Classification (NCBI taxonomy): domain Eukaryota; kingdom Metazoa; phylum Chordata; class Mammalia; order Perissodactyla; family Tapiridae; genus Tapirus; species Tapirus indicus. The sequence continues at coordinate 21,729,522 of CM062939.1, read as the reverse complement.
TTTCCCCTTCATAGCACTAATCTCAACTTATTTTGTTATTGTATTTCTCCACTCGCTGTTTTTTACCTTGCCTCTCTCACTAGAATGTAAATTCCACAAAGGAAATGTCTCAATCTGACTTTTGTACAGCTATATTCCCATTGCCAGGAACAGCAGCTAGTACATAGTAGGTCCTCAATAAATATTTGTTTAGTGAAGAGAGGAATGGGAGCCCACAAATATATGACACAGAGAAAATTCTAAAATAAGACAAAATGTCATGGAGGAGAGAGGCCTATGTACAAATTATTTATTTTTTTTTTTTGGTGAGGAAGACCAGCCCTGAGCTAACATCCGTTGCTAATGCTCCTCTTTTTACTGAGGAACACTGGCCCTGGGCTAACATCGTGCCCATCTTCCTCTACTTTATATGGGACGCCGCCACAGCGTGGCTGACATGCAGTGTGTCGGCGGGCGCCCGGGATCCGAACTGGCGAACCCCAGGCTGCCAAGCACGGATGAAACCGCTACGCCACCGGGCGGCCCTGACCTATGTACAAATTTTAACGTGACACAAACAGGATGAAAACACCGGTATGTGTAAAATAGCATAGAAAATAGGAGAAGGAGCAGATAATTCTCAACAGGAATAATTTAAAAAAACAAAGAGAATAAGTTTACCTGAGGCTTAAAAGAGTAGAGAGAACATCTCCAGGAAAGCAAGATAGAGTAAGAATATCAGAATAATAGACGACAGAGTTTTCTCGTATTTATAAAGGTGGACAAGCATCTGGTGTGTGGAACCTTCAAGAAGTCCAATGTGGCTAGCGTCACAGGACTTGGTCAGAAAACGAGGAAGTTGCTCCTTGAGAATCAAAACTATTTTCAGGCAAAATAACTTCTTTGGATATATCTACAACCAAATGTATTTGACCAGGACTTTTTAAAAATTTTACTGATTGCCTAAGAGTTGAATCTGAACTGTAATAGATTTTATGGGAGAAATGGGAAAGCTAAGTAAGAAGCGCATCTCTTCAAATAGGTGTATCAACCTATTTTTCTTGGTACTCAAATCAGCAAATGATGATATTCTTTCATCATGTATGCGAGTGAATCTCATAAAAATTTTCATGTTTTTTAGGTAGAATGTGTTCATCAGCTGAATATTTGAATAGCAGTATTCTATCTGCGGTGGCATTGTTTTAACCATGAAATAAATCTGGAAATGGATATTCCAAGTTTGATACAGTGGCTCAATAGGAAGTTCTTGTATTTTTCTCTACTATTTTCAGCAAGCTGGCTTTTGCACTTAAACTTGTCTTTGTCAGGAACTGTGAAGGGTCTGAGACTTTATCTTGCTTGCAAAATAAGTAAACAACCTGCCACCGTTTCATAGATCCTGACAGAAGACACGAAACTCCTGGGTCAGAGATAGAGAATTTTATTACTCATGGCGTAGAAGGTGGCATAAGCTTCATGTTCAGATTGGTTCTCTTTGCCCTGCGAGGCCCTTGGGGCCCCCTGGAGCAGCTCAGATGGATGCAGCTCACACACTCAGGTTGTGTCACAGCTTGAGGCAACCCAGTGTAGGAAATCCCAAATCTTACAAGGGACTGCTAACAAACCTGCCTAAACCTTTGCACTGGCAGGAGGCATTATCTTTCTTATCCTAGTCAGAAAACAAATGCCGTCTTTCCCAAGGGAAATATTATTCCTAGGTTTCACGACTATTTGCCATGCAAACATCCTTGAAAAGGAATCAAAACAAAAGCTGTCACAGTAGGAATAGAAACACAATGGAGACTTGTGTTGCAAGAGGGTTGGTGTTGCTAGAGTGATGCTGTAGCTCCAAAATCACATCTTCACACAGTTCTGTTCAAGGCAGAAAGAACAGAGCAATGCAGAAAGAGCTTTTTTTTTCCCCCAACAATGTATTTTTCTGTTAGTGATGAAAGTGTTTCTGGAAGAGATGCCAGGAGACGTTCTAAGACACCTTGGCCAGAACTGGATCACATTTTTACCTCTAGACCAAAAACTGTTGAGCAGGAAGGGAATTCCCAACTCTGATTTAGCTAGACTGAGATACATCCTTTAAAATAGGATGGGCCTATCTGCACCGAGAAGGTTGCTGCCTGCTAAGTACACCAGCCTTCTTCTCTTGGTAAGGAAGAGGCAGATGGGAGGAAGAGGGTAGGATGACTTTTGAGTAATAATAGTAAACGGAACACACAATAACATTTGCCGTGACCCAGGCATTAGTCTAAGGACTTGTTTTACATTAATTAACTAATGTTATATCCCTAACTTATGTCATGTGATACCCATAACAATCTCATAAGGTAGTTTTGATTAGTATTCTCATTCTCCACTTGAGGAAATTGAGACAGTAACTTCCAAAGTCATGCAACTAGTATTGGGTGAGACTTGGATTTAAACCCTACTCATCTGGCTCCAGAATTCATGATTTTAACTATGACACCATACAAGTACCTTCTCAACTGCAGTAATTTGTAGAGAGATCCAACATCTGGGAGTTGTATAAATATACCCTAGGTTTTGTGGACAGATGAAAGAGCTGGTATAAAGGTGCTAAAGTGGAAACAAGCTTAACATGTTCAAGAAATAGATGTTGGAGCAGTTCATAGCAAGAGGATGGAGAAGTAGAGAGGAGCTGAAACACACAGGAGCTTGAAAGCCTAGATAAGGAATTTGGATTCTATTTTTAAAAAGAATGAGCACTTCTTATAATTATAATTATATATGCATATCAAAATTTGCCATTTTAACAATGTTTAAGTATAAAATTCAATAGCATTAATTCAATTCATAATGCTGTGCAGCCATCACCACTATTTATCACCACTATCTATTTTGAAAATTTTTATCACCCCAAAAAGAAACTCTGTACCAACTAAGCAATAACTCCCAATTCCATTCCCCTCCCAGGCCCTAGAAACCTCTAATACACTTTCTGTCTTTACAAATTTGCCTATTTTAGATAGTTCATATAAATATTTTTATATGAATCATGCAATATTTTTCTTTTTGTGTCTGGCTTATTTCACTTGGCATAGTGTTTTTAGGGTTCATCCATGTTGTAGCATGTGTCAGAACTTCCTTCTTTTTATGGCTGAATAATACCCCTTAAAAGTATATAATACATTTTGTTTATCTATTCATCTGTTGCTGGACACTTGAGTTGTTGCCACCTTTTCACTACTGTAAATAATGCTGCCATAAACATTCGTGTCCAATCGTCTGAGTTCCTGTTTCCAATTATTTTAGGTATTTATCTAGGAGTTGAATTGCTGGGTCATGTGGTAATTCTACAGTTTTGAGGAACTGCTAAACTCTTTTCCACAGCAGCTGCATTATTTTACATTCCTACCAGCAGTGAACAAGGGTTCCAATTTCTCCACATCTTGGCCAGCACTATTTCCTTTCTTTCTTTTTTCCTTCTTCTCTCCCTTCCTTCCTTCCTTATCTTTTAATTTTTTTGATTATAACCATCCTAGCAAGCAGGAATTGGTATTGAATTGTGGTTTTGATTTGCATTTCCCAAATGAGTAATGTTGTTGAGCATCTTTTAGTGTGCTTATTGGCCATTTGTGAATCTTCTTTGAAGAAATGTCTATTCATGTCCTTGGTCTATTTTTTAAAAGGAGTTGTTTGTCTTTTTGTTGTTGAGTTGTAAGAATTTTTAATATTTTTGAATGTTAAACTCTTTTCAGAAATATGATTTGCAAGTACATTTTCCCATCCTGTGGTTTGTTTTATTACTCTTTTGATAGTGTCCTTTGATGCACAAATGTTTTTAATTTTGATGAAATCCAATCTACCCATGTTTGGTTGTCATTTTTGCCTGTGCTTTTGGAGTCATATTTAAGAAACCCTTGCCAAATCCAAGGTCATGCAGATTTGCCACTAAGTTTTCTTCTAAGAGTTTTATAGCGTTAGCTCTAAAATTTAGATATTTGATCCATTTTGAGTTAATTTCTATATCTGGTGTAAGGTAAGGGTCCAACCTCACTTTTTTGCATGTGGATATACAATTTTCCCAGTATCATTTGTTGAAGATACTGTTCCTTCTCCATTGAATGGCTTTGTCATCCTTGTCAAAGATGAGTTGGCCATAATTGTGAGAGTTTATTTCTAGGATCTCGATTTTATTCCATTGGTCTATGTGTCTATCCCATGCCAGTATCATATGGTTTTAATTATTGTAGTTTTGTAGTAAATTTTGAAATCACGAAGTGTGAGACTAACTCTGTTATTCTTTTTTAAGATTTTTTTGACTATTCAGCTTCCTTAAGATTCCATATGAATTTTAGAGTGGGCTTTTACATTTCTGCAAATATGCTGTTTGATAGGATTTTGATAGGGATGCATTGAATTTGTATATTGCTCTGCTTCATATTGTCATCTTCACAATACTAAGTCTTCCAATTCATGAACATGGGATATCTTTCCATTTATTTGTCTTCTTTAATTACTTTCAACAATGTTTTGCACTTGTCAGTGCCTCTCGCTAAATCTATTTTTAAGTATTTTATTCTTTTTGATGCTATTGTAAATAGAATTATTTTCTTAATATTATTTTTGGATTGTTCTTTGCTAGTGTATAGAAATACAACTGATTTGTGTGTGTTGATTTAGAGTCCTGTATTTCACTGAATTTGTTAGCTTTAAAAGTTTGTGTGTATGTGTGTGTGTGTGTATTCATTAGGCTCTTCTCTATATAAGACATTTCCTTTGCAAATTGTGATAGTTTTACCTTTACCTTTCCAATTTGGATGCCATTTATTGCTTTTTCAAGCCTAAGTGCTCTCGCTGGAACTTCCAGTACTGTGTTGAACAGAAGTGGTGAGAGCGGGCATCCTTGTCTTGTACTCTATTTTAGGGAAAAAAACGTTCAACCTTTCACCATTGAGTATTATGTTATGTTAATTTGATTTTTTTTAAAGACTACTTTAATTGCTGTCTGGAGAATGAACTGTAGGGAGTAGAAGCAAGTGTGCTAATTAGAAAGAAATTGCAATGTTTGTTACTATGGTAGTTTCAAAGATAAAAAGAGTGGGCAGATTAGGAATATGTTTGGATGTAGAATGACAGGACTTCTAATATGCACAAGGTGATGGTCTGGCATAGATTTTATAGGTGCACTGTCTAATACATCAACCATTAGTCACGTGTGGCTACTGAAAATTAAAATTAAATAAAATTAAAAATTCAGTTCTTCATTTGTGTTAGTCACTTTTTTCATCTATGACAAAAATTTAACAATTTCTTCCAGCTTTATTGAGATATGATTGATAAATAACATTGTGTAAGTTTTAGGTTTACAGCATGTTAATTTGATATGCATATATATTGTAAAATGATTGCCACAATAAAGTTAGTTAATATATCCATCACCTCACATAACTAGCTTTTCTTTTTTTGTGTGGTGAGAACATTTAAGATCTATTCTCTTAGCAACTTTCAAATTTGCAATACAGGATGGCTAACTATAGTCAGCATGCCATACATTAAATCCCCAGAACTTACTCATCTTACAACTGGAAGTTTATACCCTCTCACCGCCTTCATCCATTCCTCCCACGTGGCTAGTGGCTACCATATCGCCACCATACTGTGGCGATAAAGAACACTTCTGTATTGTGGAAAATTCTACCAGACAGGACTACCCTAAATCCTGCCTGTGTATTAATCTCTGCCTTTCTTCCCTTCTCATGACTTAGAGAGAGAAAATGAGTTTAAAAAGAAAAACAAACATAAACATCAACCTTTAAGGAGATAAAATAATTTTACTAATGTAACATACTTAAATCAATTAACATCAATGCAAGTTAGATGCATTTGTTTATGTCAAAAGTTCAGCAACATTCATTCATTGTAAATGAATATCCATGACGGTATTTTGGGGGAGACACTGTTGTCTAATGTTTAAAACATTATGCTATGATGTCAGACTTCTAATTTGTTTTCTACCTCAAAACAGATTAATGAATATTTTCTATCCTCTGTTTCTTCAGAGATGTTATGGGGATATGATATTTTTGACTACGTGTATTGTTATGAGAATGAAAAAAATAAAGCTTATAGCACAATTTCTAACACATTTAAAATGCTTACTGAATCACCAAGATATATCTATGAACACAAGTTACAAATAGATGGGCAGATAGATAGATGATAACGTGATTTCATTACACAGCTCTAATTTAGTTATGCCTGCTTCATATTCTGAGTCAAGTTCACAGATTTAATATAGAATTTATTAATATGCATTCCTCTGAGTATACTGAACATTCTAGATTTGATGCTATCTCTACATTTCATTTAATCAAAACAATAACTGAATGGAGTCCGTTCAGAACACCCACAGGTAAGTAGTTACTTAGTCTAAGTCTTATTTCTCAGCGATTTGCTACTATAGTAAAAGAAATGGTGTTCATAAATTATTATACATATTAAACACTACAGGAACAGGATTTGTAATCTTCTGTGTCTTCAGAGATACAATGGGGATATATTTTTGACTACTTGGATTGTTATGAGAATGAAAAAAAATAGTGTGGTTACACTTCTTTTTGGCTTGGAAAGTTATGAGTTCCTTCATATTTAAAGAGGCTCACAGTGATCAAAAGGGTACTTTTTTTGTTAAACTATAAAGATATTTTTGTCATCAGAAAAGTCTATGATAGACATTGTGCCTGATGAAACTCTTGCTTTTAGTATGATGAAGAGTATATTTTATTTAAAACTAAGAATTCATGAAGGGAAATTAAAAATTCTCTTATGATTTCTAGATTTTGAAGCATAGTTAGAACAGCCTTTTCCACTCCATAATCATAAATAAATTAACCATTTCTTCCACACTGTATTCAAATATATATATATATATATATATAAATTATATGTATGAATATATCTTTAATCTATTTTGGTCTGTTTTAGTGTGTGATGCAGTATCAATTCAATGCCACTGTTTCCCAAATAACTACCCTGTTTGTCACAATACCGTTGATTTAAAATTCCAATCCCATCTGGTTTATTTGAAATGCTACCCATATGATATAGTAAATTTCTGTATATATGTGGATTTCTGAAACTTTAGCTTATTTTGTTGGTCTGTTTATCCAGAAGTCACTAACTCAATTTTTAATTTTATTTTTGTTTTCTGATAATCCCAGTCTCCCCTTGTTACTCTTCTTTCCAAAGTTTTCCTGGATGTTTATGCCTATTTATTTTTCCATATATCCTGTACATGACACCTTTATGAGGTTGAGTCTTTCTATGGTATATATTTCCATTTGTGTCATTCTATGTTTACGACTGTTAAGAATGTTTTAAAATTTTTCTCAAGTAGACTTTTCTCATTTTTCATTGTTTTCTCTAAGCTTTTTATTTTATTTTTGTCTCTCATATAAAGTCTTCTTTCATCTTATATCTTCAATTGGTCATTGTGTGTATACATGAAGGCTGTTGATTTCTGCATTTTAATTTCACACCCCACTACCTAACTGAATTATTTTATTGTTTGTAGAAGTTTTTCAGTTGAGTCTAGTGGAGTTTCTGAGCTTAAATCATATCATCTGCAAATATTGGTATTTTTAGTGCTCCCTTTCCAGTGTTCGTACCTGTAATTTCTCTCTTTTGACCAGTTTCATTGATGAGAACATCTAGTATTGTGTTAGATAGTTAAGTTGATTATAGTACTTCTGTGTTCTTGACTTAGCAGTAAAGCCTCCAGAATCACCCATGTATGCAATGCTAACTTTTCACATGTATATAACACACACATACAAAATATAATATACACACATATATAGGTATACCTACACATACATATGTATTTTCTATATTATATATGTATTTTATATATGTGTATATAATACACACACACACACACACACACACACACACACACACACACACAGACCCCCTCAATTCTTGTTCTTCATGGTAGTTATGTTCTATAAAGTCACCATAACACTGAATTAGCAAATACTGAACTATTGTTTCTAGGGATAATATGTGCAATACGTATGTGTTTTTTGTGTAGGGATGGACATATCTCACATAGATTATAATCTTAAGTCTGAAGCAATTCATCCTCGTAGATTGTATTTGCTTTATTTTACCAAAGAGAAAACAAGGTTCAGAATTGTTAAGTGACTTGCCCGAGACCCTCCCACTAACGGTACCAGAGTTGGCATGCAAACCCAGTACAACTGGCTGCAGAGCTGGAGTTTCTTGGACTATACTGGCTGCCCCCTACCGTGTCCATCCTGTGGTCATCTCTGCAGGAGAGCTGAGACAAGAAAACGGAGCAGCTCCTTGTAGGACCTTAGCAGGGAGTGTATCCATTTGGATGACTCCTATCTTTTGCTGCTCTCAGCATGTGCGTTCCTGGAAGGACTGCAAAAGGGCCAGTAATGATTTTAGGGTAACAAATAAATTTTACCCAGTAAGTGAAGTTGCAAATACAGAATTGGCAAATAATGAGGACCATTGGTATAACATTTATAAGTCATGTTAAAGAATGGCCCATCAATTCCTACTTTATTCAGTGTTGTTTTTTTTAACCAATAATTACCGTTGAGTTTTGATAAATTCCTTTTCAGTGTCCAAGGAGGAGATTACTTGAATTTTTTCTCAAATATATTAATATTGTGGGTTATATTAATAAACTTCCTGATATTTACTTCCCTGGCTTCTTTGAAATACTTCTCTTATTTCATAATGTAATGTTCTTTAAATGGGGTCCTGGAATTTATTTTCTAATATTTTATTTAGATTTTTAATTGATCTTACAACTGTGAAATATTTGTGCGATACTTGGTGTTTTTTCTATTGATCTACTCTTGCTTTTTAAAAAGTATTTGGATGGAAATCTATTCTCTGGAGTCATTTAAATGGCATATAGAATTATCTGCTCTTTACAACAGGCTGTTGTAGTGTAATTCATGTTTTAGAAACTGAAATGACCTCATTAACAATTAGTAAATAGTGGGATTATGAGAGGATAATGCGGTAGTCACATTGGTTCATGCACAATCTTTTCTGCGAGTCTAGAGTATACAACACTAAATAGCAACAGATGAAGGAAAAATGCATAAACACAGATGCCTGTATTCCAGAGGAACTTCCTTGCTTGTCTTCTAGCTGGTACAGGTCCTGATCTTGTGACAGTCAGAACCTTTCCAGAAGTATATGGGGCTATGGCCTGAGTATCAGAAAGCTGCCCTTTCTGTCTCTAACCAGCCAGGTGATGTGGACTATCCAGTGAACAGCTTGGGAAAGTAAAGCAGGACTTTCTGACAGGAAGGTTTGTTGCAGGATGCAGTGGAGTTCCCGATAGTGAAAATGGTCACTCCCTAGAACTTAGTCAGAGAGGGTGCAGAGGAGTGTGGGCAGAGCGCAAGACACCAGGCTGAATAGCATCTGAGTCCCTTCAGCCTCTCAAGTTCAGTGATTTCTGAATGTCTTCGGAGTCCAGACTCCTGAGGTGTCTGTCTTCTCTTAGCCTCCCAGGAGTGTAGTCATTTATCTGTTCCCTTTGTGCCTCAGACAAGTGGCTTCTGATGCTACAGGCTGCTCTTAACACACCTCTAGTCATGGACCTGTGAAGAACAAACAGCGAATGGAGAAGCAGCCAAGTCACCAATATGTGGCATGTTCATCCTTCCCGATGGGGTCTCGGGGAAGGAAGCACTGAACTTTGTGATGATGTAGACGCCTGACACAGGGTACCAGTTATGCACAGCCATTATTCCAAAGTGATCTGGAAGCTTCCAGGGGCTGGGCCCCGATGCCCAACCCACCTGATTGTTGCTCTCAAAGCCGATATAGCTGTAAAGGTGCCAGCTCTGTGCCAGCAGACAGAACCCTTACAGTGAGGGTCCCACCCTGCCTCTGCCAGGCCAGCTCTCACCTCCAAGCATCCTCTAACCTATTTTCCCCAGAAGCCCAGTAATTTTTAAACAGTTTTGGTTTCTGTGGGCTTTATAAAAAAGGCAAATGTAGAAAGATCTGTATTTGATACTAATTCCCTCTGAACCTACTGTTGTGTATTTTTTCAGGGTAATTCTCCCCATCCCCAAATTTTTCTACTTTCTCTATGACTTATTTAGAATTATTTCACCCTCTAGAGTCAGTTTTGGTAAATGATATTTTTCTAGAAAATTATCCATTTTATTTAGGTTTTCAGAGTTGTATAAAGTGGTCTTCTATTATTTTAAAAAATAACTTCTGTGCTCTTGGTTATTTTCTTGCTTATGGTTTCTTCCTTTTTCTTGATTAGATTGATTGATGGTTTATCTTATTTATTTATTTTCAAAGAATCGCCTTAGGAAAGTGTACGTGCATGTGTGTGTGCGTGTGCATGAATATATTAATCGCACTGTTGTGAAAATTTTAAGGAGATAGAAATGGCTTGAAATCATTCTTGCAGTATCTTCCTTTCTTTTCCCCTTATTCTTCTCCAGTCTCTTCACTAAGATGGTCAAAGGAAGGTCGTGTGTTTTGGCAGGATGAGGGAGATGATACTAGAAATGACTTAAGCCAAGGAATTCTTGGTGACAAACTCCAGGATGGCTTAAAAATATTTAATAAATCAGATTATACACAAAGTACAAATATTTATTTACTCAGGTTCCTTTTCAGTAATGATTACTGACTCAAATACTAATTCAAACATTGTCATAAAACCATAGCATATCTAATAATATCAAGAATTACATTGAAATTTACATCTGAAAATTTTGCAAATGTTCTAGTCAGTAAGTTTATAGTTCATGGAAAACTTGTCCTGGACTAAAAATTTTTTGAGCAGGCTAGTTGCAGAAAGTTTGTAAATACCTCAAAACCCAAGCACATGCTTAAAAAAAATATATGCAACCTAATGTGGCTGATTTAAAAGTATCTTAGAAAACAAATTATCTTTTTATAAAGGTATTTTGTCAACACTCAGAGAATGTGTATTTAATATTAATTTGGAAAACCTTTAGATAATCTAAAAATTTTAACATTGATTTATGAAACATTTTTCATGATTATATTTAAAACTTCATAATTATATTAATTCTGGTTTTAAAAACTGGAATTTTGAACATTAAGTAGACATTTTAAATGATGTTCTGACTGTTGCATAGTTGATCAAAGCTATTTCTATCTTGATAATAATATATTATTATTAATTCTATCACAATTCTTTAGACATTACCCTATGACACTGAACTATGATCCTGGAGTGCCCATTTCAATAACATAATGACAAAATATATTTCAATCTCAGCATATTCAACCCTTAAATCAATTTTATATCTCTTATTTATCAAAAATGCAACTATTTCTGTAAATGAGAAAGCTGACTTGGAACAAGGTACCAGCTAATCAAAAATTTCCAATTATTTTATCTGCTTCTTTCCAGTCATTCCTGCAGTTTCTCTGGACAAGCTATTTTACTGTGTAAGCGTTGCAAGATACACTGGCCATGATCCTTCATGTTTCATTCATTGGAAAGCCTTTATCCCTCTTGTTCTAGTTATTTTTCTTCCGTTCTTCACGGGTCAACCCAAATTTCTTAAAAGAAGCTTTCCTTCATGTCCCTAATTTTGACAGGATATATATATATATATTTTCTATCTCTCTTTGTCTCATAGTCCTCTTTGTGGCATTTAAGATATTTTTACTACAAATATTAATTTTATAATTTTTTTAATACCCATCTCCCCAGGAAAAATGTAAGCTTCATGAGGGAAGGGATTCTGCCTGGTTGGTTCACCAATGCCTCCTCACCATGTAGTGAAGTGAAGGCATAGAAGGCAATTGAATTAATGCACACATGATAGACGTGTCAATGGATAGTTGGATGAGTGGGCACAAAGCCTTTTTCACAGTTACCAACACTTCCTTCCGAGTGGTCATCTCGGATATTATAGAGGAGAGGAAGCCTCAGGCTCTACTGTGGGGCTACCTCCTTCTCAGGAGTCAGGTAGGAGTCCGGCTTTTTGAGACTTAATTAATTTTCACTAAAGTTGATGACTAGCAAAATCAGAAATGGTCAGATTTACTGATTAGGATCTTTTTAGTGATTTAATGTCTCATAGGGCAGCTTTGATTTTTGGTGAAATAAACAACCCATCCTCCCACGTAACCTTTGATTTTAGTTGAGATGCGAGTACTGGTGGCCAACTGATTCCAGGCCAGATTCAATTCTTATCAGCCATAGAGTCTTCAGCCAGTTCCTTTTTGGGCAATTCTATATACAGGCAAATTAATCCTCTAGAGATTGTAACTCAGTCATTCCTTCCTTTGTCTCTCCTTTCAATTTATTTCTTTCGATTTGGCTGGGTTGGTAGCTCCATTCCACTTTTTAAGCTTTACTATAAAAGATATTTGCAAAGGCAGTTTTGCAAGTTTTATTAAAATTATAATTTTATGTGAAATATATGATATATTTACTATATGTTATGATTTACAGATTCTTTTGTATTGTCTTAAAATAAAATGTTCAGAACATTCAGATAGGACCATACATTCAAGCATTACTTCAGCCTGAAACAAGAGCCGGTTCCTGAAACAGGCCAATTCAGATGCTTGCTGGAGACATGTATAGGGAAAAAACACTCATAAAATACAAAATTAAAAACAGAGAAAAAACCCCAAAACTTAGTTCATTAGCCTCTTTGAGTGACAGCTGAGTGGGAGGGGGAGTAGTTTCCCAGAATCAGTCTGAATAACATTAAAAGTTTATCTTGAAATTACTTGAATATTTTATCAGAAATGCTAATTTCTTCTGAGAAGGAGGTTATGAATTACATTCCACACCAAAACCTACAGCAGATTTGGGACATCATTTATTCTTTACATTTTCTTCTATAGACACCCCAACACTATATTTCTAAAATTTATCATCATTTCCTCCCATCCATCAAGCCAAGTCTGCACTTTCTCCTGTGCTCCTGTTCAAGGTTGTAGCCCACCATTCACCTGGACATTCGTGGTAGAAACCTGGGAGTCATTCTAGACAATTTTCTTTCCTTCATCGTCCACATCCAAATAATCTCCATGCCTGTCATTCCACCTGTTAGTTTTGTTTAATGCATTTGCTTTACTCCATTCTCACGACTACTACTGTTGTCAGGATCTCCTCATCTATCTCCCAGGCAATCACAGTACCATTGTACATGATCAGCAATAACTCCCTCATATCTCTCCTCTAATATCACTCAGAGATATTTCCACAGTCCACGCAATGAAGCCCAAGCTCCTTAAAAAGCTTCAGAAGATTCATGAAATCCTGCCTATCTCTTCTATATCTTGCCTCTTTCAGTTTCATATTTTATGGTCTCTAATAATAAATGCTTCTATTGCTGCCTAACAAGTTACCACAAAGTTAACCACTTAAAATAACAAAAACTTACTATTTCCTGTGGGTCAGGAATCTGGGCTTGGGTGAACTGGGTCCTCTGCTGAGTTTGTCACGAGTCCAAAATCAAGGTGTTGGTTGGACTATGAGTTCCTTTCTGGAGCTCAGGGTCCTCTGTCAAGCTCACGTGGTTGCTGACAGTATTTGGTTTCCTGCAGTTGTAGGTCTCCATTCTCTTGCTGACTCTTGGCCAGCGGCTGCACACAGCTGCTTCAGGCCCCTCTCAGTTCCCTGACATGTGATCCCCTTCATAGGCCCTCTCACATTTCAATCTCCCTTTCTTCAGGAAGGTTCCAGACCCTGCTAAGGGTTTCCCTCATTAGGTTGGCACATTCAGATAATCTCACCTTTGATGAACTCAAGGTCAATTGATTAATAACCTACTCATAATGATATCCCATCATGTTCACAGTTCTTTCTGGAATCAAGAGAAGAAAGCAGAAATCTTACAGGCTACCTTAGAATTCTGCCTATCACAAGTACCAACCAGTTCGGATTTACTGTGAATATTCATGTTTCTGCGTATGCCATTTCTTCTGATGAGAAATCCCTGCCTAACTTCTTGCTCCTGGTTGATTCTTATTCACCATTTGAGATTTTGCTTAGGTGAAATATCCTACAGATTATATGCTTTCCCTGAATTCACCGGATCAGTTAGTTGTCCTCTGATATGCTGTTATAGTATGCTGTGTATGCATGACTCCTAGCATAAGCTCTATGAGGATTGTGTGTGTTAGTTTATTTCCCAAAGGTAGACTACTAGTCAGCTCACACTGCCATAACAAGATAACCATAGACCGGGTGGCTTAAACAACAGACATTTATGTTCTCACCATTCTGGAAGCTGGAAGTCCAAGATCAGGATGCCAGAATAGTCAGTTTCTGAAGAGGTCTCTCCTCCTGGCTGGTAGGTTGCCACCATCTTGCTGTGTCTCACAAGACCTCTTCTATGTGAGCAAGGGAAGACAGAGAGCAAGCTCTCTGATGTTCCTTCTTATAAGGGCACTAATCCCACTGTGAGGGCACCAACCCTCATGATCTCTTCGACCCTAATTATTTCCATAAAGGCCCTATCTTCAAATACAGTCACATTGGAGGTTAGACCTTCAACATATGAATTTGGGGGGCACAAACATTTAGTCCATAACAGGTGGGTGACATCTTCTTCATAATGCCAATCAATGCCTAGGACCATTTGATGCCCACTAACTTCTAATAACATTTTTTTTTGTGTGTGTGTGTGTGTGTGGGGAAGACCAGCCCTGAGCTAACATCTGTTGCCAATCCTCCCCTTTTTGCTGAGGAAGACTGGCCCTGGGCTAACATCTGTGCCCATCTTCCTCCACTTTATATGGGACGCCGCCACGGCATGTACGACAGGCAGTGCGTCTGTGGGCGCCCGGGATCCGAACCCGCGAACCCCGGGCTGCCAAGCGCGGACTAAACCGCTGCGCCACCGGGCGGCCCCCACTTCTAATAACATTTTTAACTGAACTAGTCTTACAGGCCAAAACTCATCATATTTGGTGTCTTTCCCTTCTAATATGTATTATTCAATTAGTTACCACTTCTTATGCTCTAATATTGCTTTGTGCCTTTCTAAGTAACTTAATTCTTCAACTTTAGCTTTGATTATATCATTTCATTACCTAATTAGTATATAAAAATAAAGTCTATATTCCCTAACCTGATCTGGTTCTGGGGGTCCAGATACTGAGAAAATATCTTTCTCTTAATTGCAACATTATAGAATAACAATCCAAAACAGAAAGACGTAAATGATCTGTTATAGAAGATTGGTCATCTTCTTTTGTTTTACAACAGAAAATAAAATATCCATTGGAATGATACTGTAGGAAATAGTAGCATCAATAATAATCCTGCTGGAATGTTACATAAAAAATTGATTTAAAGAAATAATATATTTTATTGTATTATTTGCTTTCCTTTATAACTCCCAACCCCCTCACATATACTGTACCATCCCTGAGGAGAGGGCCGGGGTTTTATTCATTGCGTCCCTGGAATCTAACAGATTGTCAACAGACAGTAAAACTACTGTCAGTAAAACTACTGACAGACAGTAAAACAGCATTAAACACTGAAAAATGTTCAATGCTTTGACCAAATTGGCTGAAACTAAATGGGAGAGATACAAAACACAAAAATACTTTTAGTAATACAAAGATACACACACATGTTGCCATATATTGGTGTGTAGTATTAAATGTCAAATATCTCACATAAATTTTTAAGCAAGATTAAAACTACTAATGGGATAATAAAAAGAAATCCACTTCTGGAAATGGTGCTCCTGCGCTCCTTCTAAGTACAGGCACTTTTCTCATTTTAAAATATTTCTTTACTTGGTGTGGTTGTAATATTATCCCAGTTTTATTAAATGGGCCAAATTTGTTGCTTTTTTAAACTCGTTGACTATTTTCCTTACTCATGATTTATATAGATTTGATAGAACCTACATGTATTCTAATGGACCTCTATGTACATCTGCAGGTGAACAATCCTTTAAAAGCCTGCAGCTTTAACAGTCAGAAGTAGCCAGAGAAACAGTTCAATTAGTATTAATGAACAGTTACAGCCCTGAGATTGTTTATTATTTGGTTGTGGATTGTGTCACTGTATGTTTTTCCTTTCTCTGAACTAGAGAGGCTACTTATTTTCTTGCTATGAGCCCCATGGATTGATTTAAATCACTATCTTTTGACATGAAGAGTAATTTCTTACTTAAATTGCCTCAGCAGGACTTGCAACAAGAACAGATGTAATAACTGATTGCATGTGGATTTACTTATTTTTCCCAACATTAAATATTGTGTGTGTGTCTGTGTGTGATTATATATATATATGTGTGTGTGTGTGTTTGTATTTACTAGACAGTAGTAATTTTTATCAGCGGAGCAAACACAGGCATAGCATCTTGCCTCATTTTGAGATCAAAATAGAAACCATTAGGGATAAATGTTCGTTTATCCATTTAACAAATATTTGCTGAGTGGTCACTATATATATCATATTGTGCTAGAAAGTGAGTTTAAAATGGTGAGCAAGAAAGACATATACTCTGTTCACCAAGTCTTATTCTTTTTGTTTGTGTTTTGTGTGTGTGTGCGTGTAGAGGGGGGAGGTGATGAGAACACTTAGTTTCTACTCTCTTAGCAAATTTCAATTATACAATATAGTGTTGTCCACTATAGTCACCATGTTATACATTAGATCCTCAGACTTAATTCATCTTATAACTGGAAGTTTGTACCCTTTGACCAACCTCCCCCAATTCTGCCCATCCCCCTGTGGCAATCACTTTTCTACTCTCTGTTTCTATGAGTTTGACCCTTTTATTTTTTTAACCCCCAAAGCTTAGTCTTAATTTTCCTGTATGCTGACTCTATACTTATTTCTTCCAGCTGCCCCAGAGAGGGGTTTTTTTTACTCCTCCCCAAGACAAACTCCTCTATCCGTTCTGATCTTAATTCCTCAAGAGCTATGTCCATCAAATTTTCCTTTCTTATGTTCTCAACATTTTCCTTTTTCATTGGCTCCTTTCTTTAATCCTACAAAGATTGGAATGCACACTGAATGAGAGCAAGTTGGGTGCATTGCTTTTCCTCTTCACTTGGAAGAGTGCTCACCACCTAGTGGTCATCATTAAACATTTGGTGAACGTTGAGTAGATGAATTGAGCATAACTGTCATTTACCTTTAAAAAGTAGCAACAGAAGTCTTCCGTAGATGCTGATAGTAATTCACCACCACATTTGTTGAAGAGAAGAGTTTTCCTTCTTCCTTCTTCCTACCCTCTCATTGCTCTTAGTTTTTGCTTTTTCCTCTTTCCAAATACTGCTTTACTTAAGATCAAAATTGACCTAATTTCTAAATGCAATTGTGTCATGTTAGCTTTCAACGTACTTGAATGCTCTGCTGCATTTTAATAATGTTGATCACTCCTTCTCCTATGAAACAGTCTTGTCTTTCATGGTGCATTTTATTGAATATATAACTTGCTATCTGATCGAGACCCCTCATTTTTATTTCCTTTCTCCTCTTCCTTTCCTTTAAATATGGGTCCTTTTAAGGGTTGTGCCTTTAGACTCATTTGTCTTCATTTCCAAAATATTCCTTGCCTCATTAATTCATAAGACTGAAATTGCTACTTAACATACTCTATGTTTCCAAACATCTCCTCTTAACTAAATTCTAGTCTTTTATTTCTACCTATCAGACAACATTGTATGCAACCCAAGACATATCAAACTGAATATATTCAAATCTGACTCATCTTATTTGTCTCCCTCTTGATTATCTCTTTAGGGTTTATCTGCCTAGTGTCACAAACCGGAAATTGGGTGTCATTGTTGACCCCTCCTTCTTTCACAACTTTTACATCTAGGTAGGCCCAAGTGGCAC
The DNA here is from genome assembly GCA_031878705.1 of Tapirus indicus. NCBI lineage: Eukaryota > Metazoa > Chordata > Mammalia > Perissodactyla > Tapiridae > Tapirus > Tapirus indicus. The sequence continues at coordinate 21,711,680 of CM062939.1, read as the reverse complement.
CTATGAGAGAAGTAGAAAATGGTACACATTACTTAGGACTCTTTACTTTCACTTTATAGAATATTGTCACAATTTGGTTAATGTTTTAATTAAAACAAAATATTTAACTACCACATTTCATGAACATGTTATAAGAAATATAAAAATTCTAGTGTCTACTTGGTGAATGGCAGCCTTTCAATGTAGCATCCTTGTACCTCACATACACAAGCAGAGGCCCGCAGAGCTGTATTGATTCTATCTCTGAGCATTTCTTAAATCTGGTCTTACCTTTCCCTAGTTCATGCATCCATTCCATTTTGCCCATAGGACATGCATTAGTGGTGCTCTGGCCCACAATATCACAATTCTTTTGCAATTATGTCAGAGTTATTTCGGTAATATACTACTTGGTTAATGTTATAGCCTGACTGCAAAGTCTTTGATGGCTCCTCCAAGACTCGATCCCCCGTAAGCTGACCTCAGTCTCTTCTGATAGCCCTTTCTTCCATTTATTTCTTGTCCCACTCACTTCACCATGGCATCTGCGCTTGACTCAAGTGAGCTGCTCATTTATCTCTGAGCAAGATTTTTCCCCCCATACTTTTAGAGATATTCGCACATTTTTTCCCTTCCTTAAAATATTCTACATCTCTTCCCACCTACTGAACAAATAAATACATTTCAAGTGTTTGGTGGTACTTTCCCTGTCTACGCTACCAGAGTTAGTTGTACGTTCTTTATGCTCCTTTAATATTGTGTGGATATATAACATTTGCTACATTAAATTATAATGATTTGTTTACTTCCCTGTCTTTTCCTCTAGATTGCAAGTTCCCTGAGTAAACCACAGATTATTTTTCTTTCTAACTGCAGTACTTAACACACTGCCTGGTTGGTTTTGAAAATAGGAAAAACACAGCTGGAAATAGAGTGAAACTCAAGTCATATGTTTCCAACCAAGGCAATGATGGAGCCTGGAAAAAAAAGTCAATGTCATTGCCTTTTGACTTATCCCCATGTAAGATTGTATGGGTAATATACGCTTGTTACATGTGAAAAATAAGATTCTTTGAGAAATCCATATTTTTAAAAAGGCACTTTGGATAATCCAGAAACAATGAAAGAATCCATATGTAACTCACTCACAAATTTTAAAGTGCAATATTAGATATGTTTTATAAATCTTACTCATGATATCCCTCAGTCTTGTTTTGTTTTCATTTTGTGTAAATATAGTTTCTCAGGGTGTTCTGCCTCCACAGCAAGATAGAAGTACAGTGACCATATATCATCATTTGTTGAGATAGTCCTGCTTTATGCCTGTTTTACCGGTATAAATTATTAATATATCAAAAGTATTCTGTTTGGACAATAATTATGCAGTTGCCCTAATTACAGGGAACATTAGTGATTTAATTAAAGTGTCACACAGAACTTTGAAAGGCAACACTTTAGAAGGGTTGAATAAATATCACAAATATTTCGTATTTGTTAAAGATGTAATCTGTCTCTAAAAAGAGTGAATAGTAAGATCAAGCAAATTTATTATTTAGTTTCCATTTGCATTGTGGAAATGATGAACAATTTGACAACCGTGTTACCACCTTCTTTTAATTTAATGCTTTATGGCCTTAAGTTAAATCTTCCTTTCTCTGTGATGAAAATCTTGTTAATACCTTAACCCAAATAGATTTGCATATCATCCACACAAACATATCAGGGTGTGTGAAGAGTTTAGCCAACCATCTGGTCAGAGGGGGCACAGTCCTCCACAAGACAACTCTTACTTGTGACACCAATTGCAAGTGCAGGGGGTTCCTAAAACTTCTGTCAGTCTTGATAATTTACTAGAAGAACTCACTAAAAGCTATCATACTCACTTCATGCTTAATTAAGGGGAAAAATAGATTAAAATCAGCAAAGGGAAGCTCTGCATAGGGTAGGATCTGAGGAATACCAAATGTGGAGCTTCCATTGTCTCCCTATGGAGTTGGATCGTGCTGCTTTCCCAGCTTCAATATGTGACAACAGGCATGGCGTATTGCCAAGCTCACACAAATGCTGGTGTTCAGAGCTGTTATTGGTGGCCCATTACGTAGACATGATTGATTGATTGCCCACTTCGTTGCTCTCAGTCTCCAGGTATACTGATACCTCATGACCCAAAGTCTCCGCCCTAAATCACATTGTTGGTCTTTGTGACATGGCCCGTCTCCACTCTAAATCACAATTTTAATGCCTGGCTAGCCCGAAGCAAACAAAGATCACCTCCCAGAAGCCAAGGGCAAAGCCTAGACCTCTTTTTGGGCAAGGCTAAGTTCTTTACCAAACATAGAACTTTTGCATTTTGATGTTCTTAAAAGACAGTAACTGAGTACAGATTCAGGAGTACCCTAAGGCTATAAATTCAGCATCCCAACTGTGGAAATCTTAAACTAAAATGACTCAAAATTCTCTATTAAACCTACAGGGTTAAAATGAAATGTTAGTGAAACAATACTACAATCAAAGTTCCTCTGGAAATTATGTTTAAAATTCCATTTATTTAAAAAGAAAATCTTTATAACCACAGACATCAGTCAAATTAAAATCTAGGTTAAGTAGCTGACCCAATGAAGTCAGTTGCAAAATGTCTTAAAAAAGAAAGAAGACGCACAGGACTTTTTTTGGCATTAACTTACTAATAGTTCTGATTAAACTTATAGCTATCTTAATTATCAGCACTAACCTGATAGATAAAAAAGTTTGATCACTCAAGTAAATTATGATTCTTAAGCCAGAAAAATGAGATAGAGAAGGAATTAGGGGACAGTCTCTATTAACACTATAGAAGTGGTGCTGATCTTTTGCAAAGCCCTTTCTATACCTCCATGAAGGCATTTATCACTCTGTCATTCTGTATGGTAACTGTTAACCCAGTTGTCTGACCTATCATCATCCTTCACCTTCCTACTCCTTGAGGGAAACTTGCCTCGTGCACGTCCTGGAGTGAACTGCATATTTATTAAATGGGTGAATAAATGAATGAGTGATTATTTTCCATTCCAGTGGGAGAACTGGATTATTTGGTGTGGTTGTCAGGATAATGGCTCACCAAAGATGTTCATGCCCTAATCCCCTAAACCTAGGAATATGTTACCTTATGTGGCAAGAGGGACATTGCAGGGGTGATCAAGTGAAGGACTTTGCGATGGAGAGGTTTTCTTGAATTATCTGGATAGGCCCAATCTAATTACAAGCTTCTTTATGAAAAAGGTAGGAGGGTCAGAATGAGAGAACAAGATGTAACCATAGCATTAGAGATAAGAGAGGGAGAGAGATTTGAAGATGCTGGACTCCTGGCTTTGAAAAGGGAGGAAGGAGCCGTGAGCCAAGGAATGACGTCAGCCTCCAGAGGCTGGAAATGGCAAGAAACTTACAAGATTGTCCACAATGAGCCTCCAGAAGGAACACAGCTATGCCAACCCATTTTAGATTTTTGATCTCCAGAACTTTAAGATAATATGTTTGTGTTGCTTTACACCACTAAATTTCTGGTAATTTGTTACAGCAGCAAAAGGAAACTAATACACTTGGGATCTGCTGCTGTTCATCTACCTTTCTAATACCTTCCCACAGAGCCTGAGTGGAAGCACTATTATTTAAAGTCTGATAAATCCTGAACTCCTTATCAGGCTGTAGGCAGCAAATGACAATATTAGATTTTCTATCTTTTATTATAGCCAGATTGCAAAAGAGGATGAGTAGGCATTAACCATTCATTCACTTTAAAAAAGATACTTATACACTGCCTGTCAAGTTCCAGGAACTGTGCTCAAACCTAAAGATAGAATTAAATAAAATAATAAAGTTGTGTGCTCCTCATGGAGCACACATCATTTCAGTTAAAATTTCAAATGGTTTAGAAAATAGTAGAATATGTTTTTATTTATGGAACTCAAAGCTTGAATGGGGATCATTCTTGCTGTCTAATAGGTTGAGTGGCTGTAAGCTGTTGAACAGATATTGAATGAGTCAACACATTGGTAAATACATTATATACCTTTATATTTTGATGAGAAACACACAAACGATAGATAGAAAGATGATAGATAGACAGATAGACGATAGATAGATAGATAGATAATGAGTGATTATGACTCGATACCTAGCCCAGAAAGGGAGTTCTGCGTGTCCTCTGTGAAGAAAGGATATTCCATCTGTGACCTGAAGAATGAGTTAAGTGAGTCCAATGAAGACTGGAGGAAAGGACATCCCAGGCAGAGGGAGAAGCATATGAAAAGTCCCAAATTATGGGAAAAATTTGGCACCCATGAATTGCAGAAAGAATAACTGTTTAGGGTAGTGTTCCAATATGGGAATTTCTTCCTAGTATTTTTTGGGAAATGAAAATGTTTTTCTGACTCTTAGTCCTGAGAACAATCAGCTGGGACATCAAAAAAATAAGAAAAATCATATAAATGTGCAGGAAATGCCAACATACAGAGTGGAAGGTTAAGGTCAACATTTTGGGGAGCCAGGACAGTGGTAGGAAGAAAAGAAGTGGTCACAATCTATTGTCAGTCTTGGTTGTAACTGTTGCCCCATTATAATGTGTGTTTGTTGCTTGGTCTACTGGTAAAGGTGAGTCATCCCTGCAAGTGAAATACATATAAAGAAGTTTTATGTACATACTATGTATAAATCCTATGAGTGTTCTAAGAAATGTCAAGTTCTGGAAGCAAAATAAATCCTTAGTTTGGCAATTTTGCAAGTGATTCTGTACACTGCTGTTAACCTTACTAGGATATCTGAATGTTATGTTGTTCAAATGCTATCCAGTACTGTTTGTTGTTGGTTTCCAGTGTTTGAATATCTACTTTAGTCTAGAGTTCTTTGTAAATACTACTAAACTTAATATTTCCTTTTTATTAAGTAAATATTTTACAGATTCACAATGACTAGAGAATATAAAGAATATTAGGTAATCATTTATGATTTCAGGAAGCCTGAGTATTCCCAGGAATCCTGATTTCTTGTTCCCCAAATCTGAAGAATTTGCAAAGACTAGTATGGATGCAGTTAAATTAGAAAGGCAGAAATAAGCAGAAACCAGAATACGTGGAATTTTGAATATCATGTCAGGATTTTTTTATTATTATCTTAAGTGAAATAGGAAAATCTGCCAAATTTTATGCAGAGCAGTAATATGATCAAGATTGTTTTTTTTAAAAGACCACTGGCTTCTGTATATATATGGATGGAAGGATGCGTAAATGAAAAAACAGACTTAGAAGACTATTTAGAATGAGAAAAGACTTTGACCTGAAGGAGGATGGTGGCAGTGGAAACAGAAAAATTGACATATTGGACATATATTTTAGAGGTAGAACAAAAAAATATTTGGAATATCAGAAATGTGCAAAGGGTGGCATTTCCTTTCTAAGCAGAGGAAATATTGTGTGCTTAGGGAGAGAGGAGGGAATAAATTATGGAAAAATAATTTTTAAAACCTTAACCAAACAGTCCATCTTAGTATTTAATTTTCACAGTACAAAGACTATACTTTATGTACATTCATTTACTATGCATCTACGAAACACCTTTTAAGAGTCAGGACCTCTGCTGGGTGCTTAGAATTTCAACATAAAAGATGCTATTCTTCCCCTGAAGCAACCCCCTCCCCATGACATTTTGGGCTGGATAATTCTTTGTCATGGGGGCTGTCTTGTGCATTGTAGGATGTTTAGCAGCATCCCTGGCCTCTACCCATTGAAGCCATGTCCCTTCCAGTTGTCATAATCGAACATTAGACATTGCTAAATGTCCTCTGGGGGCAAAATTACCCCCATGAGAACCACACCTTTAGGAGCCCATTAGGAGAGGCAAATAAATAGAAACTATAACTTACTGCTAGTAACTTACAAAGTCTACTACGAGAGAATGAAGGTGCACCTTAGCCAACAAGGCAGCAGGGGTCACAGAGGACCTGGGCTTCTGGTGAGAGGAGGGGACATGGGGATAGAGAAACAAGACTGGCTCTGCAGGTCAGGACCAAGTCTTTAAGTGGCTTCATGTTAAGAAATTTAGATTTTCTTGTGAAGGCAGTGGGGAGTCATTGAATGATTCCAAGAAAGGGGGTGATATGGTCAGTATTATCCTCTAAAAAACACAACTAAGAGCAACAGGGTACACTGATGAGCAACCTGAGACAATATTATTTGGAGGATCTTCAAATGGAGAGATATGGCCTCATTAAACTAAGGTAGAATCAGTGGGGATGAAGAAATGGGCAAATTTGGGAGAGAGTCCCATGAGTGGAATACAGAGGAAGTGGTGACAAATTAGACATGGTGGGGGGACTGAGAAAAAATTGAGGTTTCTGGATAAGTTGATTGATTGGTTGGTGGTGTGTAATGCACTTTTTCTTTAAAGAGAAGGAAATGTAATGATGTGCAGGCACACACATACATATATGTACATATACATCAAACAAGGAGAATAAAAATATTGTGATAGCCAATTTCACTTGCATTATTTTTGTACTATTCATGTTTCAGTTACAGCTGCTTAAAATCAAAGAGTAAAATGTTGAGTAAGTCCCCACGATCATTCTCTAGACCAGTAATAGTCAAATTTTAATCAAACCAAATTGTATCATTTAATGTGAAGTGATGCTGCTGACACACTTCCAGCATCATCTCACTTTCAAAAACCATAGTTTGACTTAGTCACTAATCAGGGCGACATTAGGGATGAATTTTTGGCATACAATATTATTATGGCCATGTTTCACATTATGATGAATATTAAAAGATAGTAACCTTTTGCTTCTTCATTTTGTGAATTTTGTATTATTAATTATAGGCAATTTTTATTCTTACATTGCTGTACTTCTTTTCTAGCCTGATAGGCAACGTACCTTGCTACAAAAATGTGGAATAGATTTAAAACAAAACATGTTCTCTGGTGAGAGTCTGCACATATCATTTTAGTTAAAATGTTTAGTAAGTGAAGGGTCTTTTTAGTTTGTTTGTTCATGGACCGCAAAGATAATGTATCTTTCTTGAGTAACAACCATCCATGTGTCTGCCCTAAGGCCTGGATGTCACAGAAAATGTTCTGTATACAGAGTTCTAACTTTCCTGCTTTCAAAGTGCAAGAGAGACAGAGAAAGAAAGATTAGAATATCTGTTATAGTATAATTACTCTTGAAAGAAAACCATGATAATGTTCATATCTTAGCGTGAATGTCATGAAGGAATTGGGTTTTTTGCAGAGTGATGGGGGGTGATGCAGAAAGATTTCAGAATAAGACAGGATAAGAGAATAATGCGTTAAATGGGATACAGAGTATAAATTGGGTTAAGAAGCTTCGAGACAGTGCATAAAAACATATTTTGGCATTTAAAAAATTTCTGTTACCAACTTTCCTTTCACTAGAAGAGGGGTAGATAGAGTGGATTTTCTTTGAGTAAAAGCTTCAATCTGTATGTATTTTTTAATCATTGAATTTAACCATTCTCATTATATGTAACATCTGGATCACAATTTTCTCAGCAGGGACATTGTAGATATTTTTTGAGTAAACCTTTCTTTGTTTGATACTGTCCCTCTCACTGCAAAATAATATTTAGCACCAAAGACCTCAAGTATTCACTCTTCCACATTTGACACTCAAAAAAACAAAAACATGACCATAAATTTCTAAGCTTCCGCCAGTGAAACAGGATCATCCAAACAGATTAAGGTTTACTGAATCCTGAGAATGGCGTTTAACTATATTTTTAAATGCCTAAATCAAATTTTCTCTAGTCAAAACGATATATGAACCATATTATATAAATGCTCTGATGATCTAAACATTAATGTTTCCACAGAGGATACATTTTTTTCTACATTAAAATTTTCTTTTCAGTTTCTAAGCTTTCAGTATGATAAAAAAAAAAAAAATCCCTGAAATTTGGAGCAAGGTTAAATGATTTTTATTTTTGAGCTTATTCTATTGGTTGATTGCAAAAGAGTAAAGATTTATATTTAACATGTAAAAAGAAAAGGCATTTTCCTATGAAAAATGTAAATGTTTGGAAACCTTTATAACTAGCTTATTCAAAGTATATTCAAATCACTCTTTCTAGAGCACTTTCAACTGTATTAATATATTAAAGATAATCTAGTTTCATTTTTTACCAAATAATTTACTTACACTGACATGTTCATTTCAGAAATGGTGAAACTGGATCAGTGCAGAGTGCACATTTTAAAGAATATTTTTGTTAACTTCATATCCATATCATAAGAAACTACTGATCCATTGAAAACTCTTCAACCAAGCTACGGGAATCTATGCTAGCAGAGAAATAGCTAGAAATTAATAAAGAATGTATTTCTGTGTTTTTTTTTTTTTTGGAATAGATGCTTAGGTTGAAAAGCCTGGCATGATAGTGCTATCTTCATTAAGGCCAAAAGCATATTTTTCTTCAAAATATGCATTTTTTTCAGCCAGACAGTAATATATTTCAGTAGTGTCCAATATATGTATATTTCGCACATTGCCACAAAGTACCTTTATTATAAGGTGCTTCTCTTCCAAATACTGCTTTGTCAGAATTTCATTCTTATGAATTTGTGAGTATTCATAAATTATTGAAAATGTCCATTGGTAAAATAGATAAACTATTGCAGAAAATATAAGTATTTTCCAGTTTCAAGCAAAATAACTGTCATAATGGTTTGGGATATATTGGCAATGTTTCCAGTATAAATTGCTCCACCTGGTGTGTCCAATTGCTTGGACTGAATATCTGAAATCAGATGAGTAATGGAAATATAACACACACACACACACACACACACACACACACATACGCTCTCTCTCTCTCTCTCTCTCTCTCTAAACTGAGAAAAAGGTTTTATTCTCTAAGTAGCATTCTTTCTCTACTTTGAAGCTGTAGTACAAACTCAAATAACAAAAGAGGCAGATCTTTAGCTTGATCAATTTTGGCCAGAGAAGCCTTCTCAGTGGTGGTGGGGAACATGATGAATGCTAGCAAGTGGTCACTAGGCTCCTGTCCCCTATGTCATCTGCTAATATGGATCCAAATGTTACCATATCTTCTAAACTGTCAAAAGAGACAAGTAATTCATTTAGATTCAGCATAGCTATGTTTAAAAGAAAACCTGACCACAGTGGTTTGAAAAACTGGAAGTTCATTGTTCTCTCTTAGTAAAGCCAGGCGAATCAGGGGTGGACAATGTCATTAGTGACTTGATTCCTTTTGTCTTTTGACTCTACCATCTTAGTACTCGGCATCCATCTTTCAAGGTCATCTTATTGTTCTTTGTGCTACTGTAACTCTGCCTGCTATGATAGTATTCCAGGCATCAGAACGAAGGAAGTCAGGAGGACAAAATGGACACTGCCAGCAGTTTGTTCTGGGAGTCCAACTCACAAACATCCAGTCCACCAGTGACCTCTAGCTAAGAAATGTGTGTTTCTGTTGGACTTTTTGCCACCAGAGTATAGCAGTGGTTCCATATCTAAAGAGGTTTGCAGAGTGTTGAATAAAACCGATAATGTTATTCCACCTCCTCGTCTGCGTTGCTCTTGTATTCCAATGACCTTGTAAGTTCTAATGCTTGAACTCAATGCCTCTAAATAAGGTCATGATTCCATTATTTTTCTGGCCTCTGTCTTTTCCTTGTAGTCTCTATTTTCTTTTCCTAGAACACTATCTGACCCTACCTTACCCCTACTCCAAGCCATGGCAGAACAAGAGCTGCAGTAAAGAAGATTTTCCTGTGGCCGCACATGAGGAAAACACAATTTTGGCTTCCATGATGATCATACTATACAGGAAAAAGTCAACTTCAGTTGAGGTATATCTAGTGAAAGGCCATTTCTTTCCCTGTTCCTTCTAAGTAGATTGGAATATACACATTTCCAAAACGTGAAGTCCTTACATGTCAAATTAAGAAATGTCTTTCCTGATGGATGGGGAAAAGGCCTCACATGCTCCTGTGGATTGTGTATGTGAAGAATACAAAGTCCCAAATCCAGTGTTAGTCCCCTTCAGAACCATAATGTCATTCTAATGACATATTCTATATGAATGACACATTCATTGTCATATTGCAATGACATTGAACCTAATACAAAATGGACATTAGTTTCTGTGGGACTAGATTTCCCAAGAGCCTTTGATATCTCCTAAAGGACACTAGTAGAAATTACATTCTCAACCAAGGCAGAAATAGATTTATATCCTTAAATCTAACTCTTCCTCTCTCTAGAACTCTCTTTCTATCATATGAGTTTGGAGCTCTTCACCTGAAAACATTCCAGAATATTATCTTTCTTAACCCTCCTGTTTCCCATTCCTCACTTCCCTGCTGACCCACACGCTACACTTACTCCCATCTACAACCTCTGCAAACTATTCTACAAATAGGATATTAAAAAAGGTGAAATTCAGTGGCTCATAAGAGTAATGAGGGGAAATCTTATTTTGGTTTGCTTTTTAAAAATGGAGGAATTTAAATGAGCTCAACACCTAGACTAAGATGGCAATCATTTGCTGGAATCACTTGTTCTTCAAATACCAAACCTCTCTCTTAGCAGGCAGCTTAGGTGTTGAATGTACCATTATCGTTGCACTAGGCTAGCGGTATGCCCCTTTGTGGGAAAATTATACCTATAGAAGCCCGGCAGTTATATTTTGTGGAATGAACCTATAAGTTCTTCATCTTATTTGAATTTTATTGAAGGCTCTATAAAAAGCAGGGTGGCAAACAATAATAGTTTGGATATGCTTCCTAGGTTAAATCTCCAATTTGATCCTCTCCATTTTCTTTATTAAAAATATTACTGTTTCAACTCATCCTCCTACTTATGATTGCATTTCTATCTTCTATAGAAAACATTCAATTCATGCCCTCATTCTTTACTTTCTTTGTGATCTAGTTACTTGGCCACATATTGTATAAGGTGAAGGGAACATTTTTCCTCACTTATGTAGTTCCTGCATTGGTGACTGAAAAGCTCTAAGAAAAAGAAAGGAAATTAAGCAAGTTCTACTTCAGGTATCCAGCGGTCATCTTACGGGTCATGAACACAAGCCTTCAACGATCCTAACATTACTGGGGAAAAACACAAAAATAAAATTTCTGGCATTCTCACGTAGAATGAGACATTTGTCTTTCTCTGTGCCAGTGTCTGGAAATTGTGAATTTGGGGGAAGATAAGTATTTTTACATTTACTTTTAAGCAAATACTCATTGAATGCCTATTGTGTACTAAGACATGGGAATTAGAAGTGAAACGTACAAAATATGGTTCTTTCTTTCCAGAAATTCATAGACAAGTTGGAGATATAGACATGAGGATGTTTTATTCTTATCATGAATGTCAAGTTAACAACCAGTCTTATCTTAAGGCATTTTACATAATCTGTTTTTTAAAAACTCTTTTGTTGATTTTGATTGGTTTATTTATTATTTGTGGGGAGGGGTGAATTTGAGGTTAGACACACACATGAGTTAAACCACTTAAAATTGTATAAAGCACAGGCTTAAGTTGCATAAATGGAAAGTGCTCCTTCTTTTTCTTAATTGCGTTATAACTGAAGTATCTGCCAATGCAGTAAGAGGAGGCTACGTTAGTATAATTCTATATGCAGATTCCCATGCCTTTCAAAATATTGAATTTAAATCCTGGCTTTCATTAGAATTTTCTCAAGAAGCTGGAAGAAGATATGAATTTCTAACAAATATATGAATTTAGAAAATCCTGATTGGGGTAGGATCAGATGAATTGGGAAGTTAGTTTTTTCTCCACCTTTGGAAAGCTGATTTCCAGTATATAATTTCTTGTTTTCTGAAAATATAGCATTCCTCTCAGCTACCTCAAAATTATGAAATAAATGCTCTCAATGTTGGCTTGTATTTACACTATCGTGTCATCTCTCCACCCTTGTTTGATTATTTCCCTTTCCCATGCTTGCAGGGCATGGGGAAACACGTAATTTTAATTTGTGTTGTATACCCATCATGGCTACTCCACCATTGCTTTTAAAGAAATGAACAAAATGGAAATACCAAGTACACAGGAAGCCAATGAAGTACAGCATAGTGACTGACAGGTGGAGTCAGGTAACCAGATTCAAGATCTTGGGCAAATTGCCTAGTCCCTTAAAGCCTCAATCTCCTCAGGTACAAAATTCTGATTTTCATAATGGTTGTGAAGTTTAAAAACTATGGTATCCATAATGCTTTGACACATAGCAAACACTAAAATGATTGCTATTGTGATGATAATTATTACTGACTTTTTGACTTGGTGACTGTGTAGTGTTTTCCTGCCTTCCATATACTATCATTATTAATGATTGATTGTAAAAATCATTTAATGAATCATATTTATTTTTTGAGAGCCCTTTCTGTGCTATTACTGAGAAGACAACAAAGCATGTAAGACAGTTTCTATCCTCCAGCTGTTTAGTTTCTTTTGGGGAGATATCCAAGTCGGTGACAATACCGCGTGGTAAAGCAATCAATGCGAAGGCAGTCTGGCGCAAAGTTTTAGGTCAACCAAGGACAGGTAATAATCTAGTCTTTGGCATTTCAGAGATTGCTACTAGGAAGCATGAACTCTAAACAGAGCTCTCAACAATGAAGAGGAGTTTGTCAGGCGGAACATGGGGGAAAAATTAAAAGGGACCTTCGAGGGGGAGGAGGCAGCCTATAAAAATGTCTGGATTAAGAGAGATTGGGTAGAATTTTTAGATTCAAATGAACCAGTTCTAGTACATGAATATCGACAAGGAATGAGTATTCTTTGGTTATGAACAGGCATAGCAAGACCTGTGAGCTAAGGCTTTCAAATGATGAAAAATTATTTGGGGATCATAAACAGTAATACAAAGATATCGAATGAAAAGAAATACATTATTATCTAAAGAAAAAAAGTTTCAGAATTTGTTGTATGTAACGAACTACATCTTAACAGAGCCCCTGAAATCGGTTAGATTAGCAGTCTGTAGCCATAGCTTTGAGGTGCTTCCAATATTTTCCTATAGCACCTGTATTATATGAATACAATTGATATAATTCATACAATTCATATATATATACTCATATACATATGAATAAATATGCATATTTTTCTTATTACATATTTTGGCAATATTCTCCTACCTTGATCAAAATACTGCTTTTGTGATTTTTAGGTGGTCTAAACAAAAATCGTTTTATGTCTAATCGTTTTAGTACAAGTTAACGTATGACTATCTCTACTTGCCTTTGAAAGCATATTAAGATGATAAAGCTGCTAGAAATGCCACATTTTCTTAACTATTTCATTGTTCTAATATCTGACACTCTGAGATATCACCATTTTCCATTTTACCTAATCTTTCTCTTATGCAGATCATGGTTAGCACAATTTATTTAAGTACGGACATTCTTTAAAGTAAACTGTCTTTTTCTGCTATCTTTGATAATTGATCATTTCCAGAGATGATACATATTTCCACATTTAGAATTAATTTTACAACTGGAAGATACTTGGAAATGATTTCCAATAAATGTTTCAAAGAAAAAGAAAAGGTACTTCATTAAAATTAATAGATTATCTTTTCACTGTTTACTATTTGAAATGATAAAAAGAGGTCCACACATTTTAAAGATTATTGTTTTTCTGAGGGTAAATGGATATTCCATGCTTGATTTAGTAATTTGATTCCTTTCATGACAGATTTTCCAAGTTAGTCCACCTTGTTTTATCAATAATCTTCCAAATCATTTGACTTGCAAATTTTGCATAATTTTTTTTCATGTATTCAATTCTAAATCAACACTTTCTGTTTTAATCCATATTACAGTATAAAGGACAAAAGCTGTATATATATATATGTATATATATATATATCGGTAACTAGCGCAACTAATAATATTGTATCTCCAAACAAAAATGGACTGAAAGACTAAAAGGAAGGGAGGAGGGAGGGAGAAAAAGACTTCCTAAATCCATCTTCTTGACTCCAGTTCTGGGTTCTAATCCCCTTCTGAGCTGTGAGCTATTGGTTCATTTCTTGGGTGAATTGACATTTTTAGAATTTTTGAAGTTTAGATAGTCTGGATTTGGAATTCTTGAATCCCTTCTCCAGTGAAAATCTAAGTATCTTTTTCTGGAGTGATTAAAATGCACAACTGATCAGTAAGTGGTGGAGAGACAGGCAGACTTATTGAGAATCCTTCCAGATTTGTGAGTCCAAATGTTTACAACTTTTAAAATGAATCTGACATTGAATGTTCATATAAATGAACAAAGATCATGACTAAAATACTGTGTGGGTTAATGGACTTAATAAAATGATCTGAAATTCATACCATGATTTAGAAAATCATTAATCATTTGTGACAATTTTTATGACCATGTATGTAATGTATATTCAATACAATTATATTAAAGCCAATTATATAACTCTCACAGTACTCATTGCTTCTATTTTAAATTAGTGTTCTTCATCACCCTGTCATAATAGTTTCTTTTGAAGTTCTACTCCCATAAGGTCATTGATGGCATATTGGATAAAATAATGCTAAATTGTTCAAATATTTGAACTTTATCCTATGATGAGTAATAATTTAATACTATGCCTATTACAATCATTACTGAGCTAGATTATTTATGATGTTAAACTTTTCAACTACTTCATAGCTAAGAGGTTCGTATATGATTGATCATCAGTGAAATTTGATATTATATGCATTCTTTCTTTTGTGATCTGATTCTCATCAGCTTTTTCAAGATGAATGGGAGAGGAAATCAGTATTATCAGGAAAAGTTTTCTCTAAGAATGTCATGATGATAATATTCATTTTTTAGGACTTTTTTTTATTTTAGAGAAGTTTTAGGTTTACAACAAAATTGAGGGGGAGGTACGGAGATTTCCCATATACCCCCTGCCCTTACACATGCATGGCTTTCCCCATTATCAACATCACTCACCAGAATGGTACATTTTTTTTAAACAAGGATGACCCTACATTGACGTATAATAATCCCCCAAAGTCCATAGTTTACTTTCAGATTCACTGAAAGTGTCCATTCTATGGATTTGGATAGATGTATAATAACATATATTCATCATTATAATATCATATAGTGTATTTTCACTACCCTGAAATCCTGTGTTCTGCCTATTCATCTCTTCCCACCTCCACTCCTGGAAACCTTTTTATTGTCTCCATAGTTTTGCTTTTCCCAGAATGTCATATAGTTGGAATCATACAGTATGTCACCTTTTCGGATTGACTTCTTTCACTTAGGAATACATTTAAATTTCCTCCATGTCTTTTTGTGGCTTGATAGCTCATTTCTTTTTAGTGCTCAATAATGTTCCATTGTCTGGATGTATACAGTTTATTTATTCATTCACCTACTGAGGGTCATGTTGGTTGCTTCCAAGTTTTGACAGTTATGAATAAAGCAGCTATAAACATCTGTGTGCAGGTTTTTGGGTGGACATAAGTTTTCAGCTCCTTTGGGTAAGCAGCAAGGAATGTGATTGCTGAATTTCATTTTTTACTAATGAGTAAAAAACATGAACTGAAGATACTGGTTGTCTTGGTCTGTTCGGGCTGCTATAACAAAATCCTACAGACTAGGAGGCCTATAAACAACAGATATTTATTTCTAAGAGTTCTGGAGGCTGGAGGTCTGAGATCCAGGTGCCAGGATTGTTGGATTAGGGACTTCTGGTTTGCAGATTTCTTGTTGTATGTCACATTGCTAAAGGGGCAAATGATTTCTCTGGAGCTTCTTTTATAAGGACATTGATCTTATTCATGACGGCTCAGCCTTCATGACCTACCCACCTACCGAAGGCCCCACCTCCCAATACCATCACATTTGGGCATTAGGATTCCACATATGAATTTTGGGGGGACATGCGTATTCAGACCATAGCAATAGTAGACAATCAAATCTTTGCTATTTATGTTTGCAGTCAAGGGTTTTCGGACGGCACTGTTGCTGGTCAATTTGGCAATAGTAGTTGAGGTATCATCTCTTTATCATCAAGCTGCCTGGGTAATAATCAGGTTTAGCATCTTCTAACTATATGACCTCAGAAAATTTACTTATCTTCTGTAGATCTCAGTTTACTCAGTGCAAAATTGGGAATACTAAGGTAACAAACTCATAGGAGAAATAAAGCACATGAAACAATTGGCACAACGTCTAACATAGAAAATTTTCAAATAAAATAGTTACTCTCTATATTTTCAAAAAGAGCTCTCTTGTTATTCAGTAATGGCTGGAGAGTCTTCACATATGAGATTGAAGGAGACCACAGTTTTTCTTGGTGAACATAGTGTGTTTTACCACATGTTTGGTATGTAGTTCTCCACTGATATTTACTATTTGTATATTTGCTCATGAGCACAAAGACTACTCATGATAAAGTATGTCATGCTACATTATGATTTGTCCTTATATTATGATTAAATTATTGCAGCAAAACACTTAGTGAGACAGTCCTCTAGGCAACATGGACTTATAAGCAAGTCTAGGGGAAGAAGCTTAGCCTACAGGTATTTATAAGGAGAAATCTACCCTCTGTTTGATATCTGAGTATTATGCTTCCCATTTCATTTTTGAGTGAAAATGATTTCATTATGTTATCCTTTGGCTACATAAGGGGAATTAAAGGACATACAGAGGCAGTTTACTGATGGATAGTAGAAACTCTTTCCCTTGGCAATTTCATCTATTTTCTTAACTTTATCACTTCTAACAAATTGAGTAACAAATATAACAACAACAGTAATAATAATGACCTTCTTCTTCTTATAATGAAAATAAAAATCATTGTTGAACAAATACTCTATACCAGGGATTCAGAAATCACTTTATTTGCATTATATATTATACTTACTTTACAATAGCTATGCAAAGTGTCCTTTGCATAGTGCATATCATTTTCCCATTTTGCGGTTGAGTAAGCTGAGGCTTGAAGAGGTTAAGTGACTTCCGCATGATACCGTGGTAAGTAGCAGAATTAAGATTCAAAATCAGGTTAATCTGGTTTAGAAAAACACTTCATTTTCACTCTACTGTGCTGAGTTTCTACTTTTATTCCTCTCTCTCCTATCTTCTCTCAAATTCTAGCCCTAAATATCCAGCTTCTTTCTATCTATATCTGCCATAGACAGCTAACTATTTACATCTCCAAATCCAAGTTATCTTCTTTTTCTGCCAATGTCTTTATTTGCAATGGCTCCTCTGCTCCTGAAATTTAACCCTGTGGTTCTTCCTCATCACGCATCACAAGTTGCCTATTTGAGTTCAGTCAGTCAATGATTGACACATACGCTTGTTCTTCTTAACAAGCCATCCTTTGATTGAGGATAGATTTTTTTTCCCTAAAATACAATTGAGCACAGTTCCGATCAAAGACTTAAATGGCTCTCCAATCCCTACTGAATAAAGTCCATAATCCTTAAACTTGTATTCAAAACCTTTCATCACATGATCCTAACATAATTTTCTGTTTTCAGTCCATATTAGACTTCTGTATTTATTCTATGCTCCAGTCAAATATAACTATTTGTCATTGTGGACATTCTTTATGAGTTTTTCATATCTATATTTATTCACTTTTATCCTAAAAACAAACCTGTGGTTTCTGGAGGGGATTGGAGTTATTATTACTTATAATAACCACATTGATTCCTTTTACCTCACCCCCCATGTTGGTGCCACAAGGGAGATGTCATATGCGCATACAGCAGTCTAAACTATAGGAGAAAAACCCTGAAATTATGAATCTAGAAGTTTATATGGGCTACATGCTCTTCAATTTCTACTTCTATCTCTCCTGAGAGGAGGAAAGAAAGCTCACTTCCCTAATATGAACAAATCCTTAGGAATGTGAAAAAAAAAAGTCTTTCAGGAAGACAGAGGGAATACAAACATTTGACTCCAAGGACCACATGAGTTTTAATACCCTTTGAATGGGAGCAGATGGCTCCAGGTTTAATATCCTTGGGATGTGAAGAGGAAATGAGCATGGGGAAAAAGCATTTTAGTACCTTTATAACACATTAATTTCCCCTGCACAGAAAGCCCTAACCATGCATGCAGTGGGCAGAATAATGGCCCCCAAAATGTCCACATCCTAATCCTTGGATGCTGTGAGTGTGTTCGGCTACACAGTAAAGGGGTATTGAGGATGCAGATGGAATTAAGTTTACCCATCCACTGATCTTAGATGGGAGACTCTCCTGGACTATCCAGGTGACCCCAATGTAATCATGAGCATCCTTATAAGTGGAATAGGGAGGCAGAAGACAGCAAACCAGAGAAATGGCAGATTGAAAAGGACTTGGCCTGACCTTGCTGACTTTGAAGGTATAAGAATGTGACTACACACTGAGAAATGTGGGCTGCCTCTGCAAACTGCAAACAGAAATGGGTCATCCAGTATGTCTTCCAGAAAGAAAGCAGCCCTGCCACCACATTGATTTTAGCCCAGGGAGACCTATTTTGGACTTCTGACCTGCAAAACTTAAAGAAAATAAATTTATATTGTTTTAAGCCACTAAATTTGTGGTAATTTGTTACAGCAAAAATAACAAATTAATACAATGCAGAAACATGAAAATATGGATATTCCTCTCTGACAATGGCCCACATAGGTATGTGTTTGTTTCTGTGTAATTTTGTTTGTATCTGTGTATTTATGTATGTATTTTTACATGGGTTTTTTTCCCAACTCAGTACCTTTTCTATGTCTGCATCTTTTTTCCATCTCTATTACCATCATACAATAATGCCATCTTGTAAGACCAGGTCAAAAGATATGTCTTTGAAATCTAGAGCGATAATTTCCTTCCATGCTCTTTATTCACAGATTACTTTTTTATTGTTGTTACCATCGGAGGTATTATGTTATATGTGCTTATGAACTGGGTGGCATTAATTATACATTAAAGACAACATTGTGCTTTAGAGTGCTTTGTACCAGGGAACATGCAATGAAAGAAAAATACATGTTAAATATCTTGTACAAGTGAAACATGATGGATATAAAGGGCACTAAACATAGTAGACCATCATGTGTAATAAAGGTAGTTAAGAGATTTTGCACTAATCAAATATAACAAATACTTAAAAAGATGCATTTTCCCTCCTACTACGTTTTAGTTTGTGTGTAAGTTGTCTGCATAATGCTATGCAAGTGTCCTCCAGGAGTTAACACGCAAAAGGATGAGGTGTTTGTTCAATTAACCAATGTGAAGAACAAAAACAACTAACTAGTGGTTGATTGCTTCCCTACGGACTGTGATGGCAATTAGTCTTGTAATTTACAGATACCTCCACCACAGCTTGTACATTATACTGCCAGAGCCCAGCATTCAGCTCAAGCAGATAATAAGTGCTAATTTTACCCTTCTGTCCATAACACCATATATGGAAGTTCTACTTAACAGAGCTTAAATTGTATGAGAGCAGGGATTTTCATCTTTCTTGTTAACTGATAGATCTCCAAAGCTAGACACTCAAAAATAATTTTGGAACTAACAAATGAGTAGTGGAAGAATACATTGTCCATATCTACTCATTTAGAGTCTCAAAGTCAGAAGTCAGTCTAGTCTTAGCCCTGTCTTAGAGAATAACTTTAGGGAATGTGCTATTGCTTTCCATATTATCTTTTTGAGAGGATCCACAAGATTTTGTCACCTCATCCACAAGGAGGATTCTATTTTAGGATCAATGTGTGGAAAATGGAATAAGAACTTGCATGTTGTTACCCAGTATAACCACTGAATCTCAAGTAAATAGTCTTCTATTGTTTGGAACAGGCGTGTCAGGAATACTTAGTCTTGACTGACCAGTCTTGATTGGCCAATCTGATATGTCACAATGGTTAGAATAAATTGCTCATTCTTTTAGAGCTATTAGGCTATTTCCAATTGGGTTCTAGGGACCTGCAATAAATCCATGGTTAGATAACCCAGTCAACATAAAGGCAGAATATACGTTGAGTTAGAGCAAAAAGCAATGTCTTCAAAAACTTTGTTTGGGGGCAGAATCCTCAAATACTTAATTATGGAATGGAGAACTTTGGCTCTCGGGTGGAGAGCACAGAGAAAGACTTTTGGAAGTTTCACGTGGTTTGACAAATGTCTTTTTGGGAGTGTCTGCCACTTTCCCAATCCTTTATTGCTCTTCAAGTCAATAAATCCTCTACCTGTCTGCTATCAGCACATAACTAACTCAGAGGTCAGTCAGGAATTCCATAATAGATTGAATTGAAAGCTCTTCTTATCTGAGGATTTTATTTATCTTTGATTTCCCCACATTATACAGAATCAATATATAAAATAATATGAGTCACTTTTAAATGTGGTTATAGACATAGCCACTTTTACTTCTCTCTTTTTGATACTCAGTAATGGATAGTAAGTATAGTCAGTCAAATTTCTCCAGATTTTTGTCATAAACTCCTGACTGAGAAAATGGACCAATGGACATAAAAGTCTAGTTTGAACGATACATCTTTCCAAAGAAGAATAATTCAATACTTTTTGCTATCTTAAATTATAATTCACACACAGAGAAAAGCAGGACAGTGTCTATAAGTATTGATCTAAAATGTGCTTCACTTAAGTAAAAAATACTCATTTTTGGAGATAAGAACTTCAAATATACCTATAGGCTGACAGAACAAACCCAACTGAATTATATTATTAGAGAAAGGGTTTGGTTGATTTTCATATCTTGTCAAAAGTCTGAGGAGGAGGTTGGCAGACAGGCAAGAAGACAGAATCAACATGGATATCTTAACACTGAATGAGCGGCTTTGACCAAAATCATTACATAAGGAACATTTCCATCCTTGTTGCTGTTTGGATGGAAAAAGAAGAGCTACTCCTCACAGATTTTCATTTACTCTTAACATTATCCATTTCGGCACCTGCTCTCTTCTTATGTTTAAGAGCTGATTCCCAAGCTACCTTCTTATTTTCTCAGAGGTCACTAGCACAATGAATTGAGCTGTGATTTTGGTGCAACTTGTAAAATATTATTGAAAGACGTGAGACAGTTGTCAGTGTTATCGGGGTTTCTACCAGACACAAAGGGAAGAATTCGATTTTGTTTTTTTCAGTCTAGGATCACAATCCTTTTCCCAAGATATTCTCAATTTTAATGAAGCTGTAGGGTTATCCGCAGTGCAGCGGCTGCTGCACAAAGTGTCCTGTGAAGCTTTAAGAGCAACAGGGACAAAGCAGGTTAACCATTTTTGTGGAGCTTTTGAAAGGCCACCATCCTAAGGAGGGTGAGGCAAATTGGTTTGTTGCTGAGCATTCTTTCAAGATTATAGGCGTGCTGCCTAGTTTCTGCAAGCTGGAAGCTGAAAAAATGAAGAAAAATGTGAAAGCTGAAGAAAAAAATTTTTTTTTCATTCAGGATCAGCTGTACTCCGCATCATAAAATGAAAATAGATGGAAAAAAAGATAACAAGCTTCCTAATATATACTTGCTTACACAAATAATTTGTTTACTTTAATCGACTATCACACTTTGAAACTGCACAAGAACTATTCCCTTTTATGGGCAAGAATATATTGTTAAGTATGTTTTAGTCCTTTATGAAATGAAGGTTGCTATACATACCGTTCTTCTCAATTAAAGCTCCCTACTAACCATTTCTAAGTTTAAAATTACTTTACCTTGCATTAAAAATTGAGGAACTGTCATTATTTCCACAGAGTTCTTGGATGATATCTATAACGTAATATAATACAGGTAAGCAAGACACAGCTCACCAGGAAGAAATACTACTACTGCAGATGTACTATAAACTGATAGATGAAAGAAGTATGTGTTTAAAATTTGTTCAGCTTATTTCAGTTTCACATCTCTTATGTTTTGATATGCATCCTTTGCTTAGATAAATGTGCGTAACATCGCAACCAGTAGTAGTATTGGTATAAATACGTTCTTCTCGCTCCCAGACATTGAGAATGAAAAGGATAAGTAGGCCTTAGCTTTCTATATACTTAAAGTTTGCCTCTTCAGTAATAGAGTCGATATACATAAAATTTATATTTCTCTCATGACCCAAGATATAAAATCCTTAACCTCCTCTAGTAATCTTTAACTCTTCTGAAACCTAACCAAAACAACACATTATGGATACAGCTAGCCTCAGTCTACTCTTTCTAGTTTCCTACTAGCTTCAAATACCATAATAAGAGAATTTGTTTCTATTGCATTCTGTAGTTTGTACTGGCTCCTTGGATGGTGCCTTAATTGCTTAAATCACTTAATATTTCAAACTTAAATTTACAATAGTTTTCATGCACATCGGATCAAGTTTCTCAGAGTTTATCTTTGAATTCTTGGACCAAGGGTTTATTATATACACAAAATAGAGTGACTTCACTTGGAACTATCAATACAGAACTGAAGAAATGATGTCAAAACCAGGCAAAGAACTTTTTCATGTGGCAGAACCTACTTCATGTGGAAGTATGACCAGAAGTAGATATTATCATAATTAAAAACACAGAATAAAAAAAAATCTGAGCATGGCCTTTAATAGTGTCCAAGTCTGTGTCCAAATCCAAAGTCAACAGAAAGCAACAAAAGCCAACAAGTTGACAGGCACAGGAAATTGGAACCTACTACTCAGGTTAGTTAAATTCCTTTTTTCTTGAACAGGAGTAGGGGGCAGGGGGAATCTTGGCTTCCCTTGATTATCTAGAAATCTACCACATAGCAATACAGTCTTCAACATTAGTCATATGGTCCACCGAGACTAATTTCCTACTTAGATCATTCTCTCCTTCCAAATAACTTAATAGTATAGGTACTTCTTGCTTTTTGCCGTCATTCTGAAATTCTAAAGGTCTTTTATCAAATATTTATGGCGCTGTTTGTCGGTCTTTTTCTAGATAAAACCATTTCCAAAACAATGAAAGAGAGAGTGAGAAAGAGAAAGAGAGAGAGAAGGAAGAAAGGAAGGAATTTTTCAATTTAATGGAATATTATTTATTATTCACTTTAGGAACGTGCAACAAGAAAAGCACATTTTGTTAGAGCTTGTTACATGTGATTTTATCTACACCAGCTTTAATTTATGCTCATATTTTCAGGAACCCATCTTCCAACAAGCTCAATTTTCTTGTAAATAAGGTACACAGTGACATTTGTCTTGCACTAACAATCTCATTAAATATGCATAGGGCTTGATAAGATTTACATTTTCTTGGGTGGAGAACAGTCATTACCATGCCAAAGTAGGAGCTTGAGCTTTGGGTTTTCCCTTGTGATATTTTAATTCCCTTGATGTTAATGTGGATCTATGTGGTTTTCTTCTAGAATCCATGTGGTATTCAATCCATAACACAGTTTATTAAAAATGAGTAAACACGAACTGGATAACTATTTTAACTTTATTGCTCAGAAAAGGTAGATGTAGAATCCTTGCTTGGAGCCCCGCATCAAAAGGATCTCAGTACAACATAGATGGATCAACCAAGTAGCGCAGGGCTACAAGTACAGGTATAGTGTTCAAGAGAACTGTTATGTTTTTGTGTACTACTGGAGTTGCACAACTTTCAAATTAAAGAACAAGGGAAAGTAATTATGGAATCAGGGATATCGTTGCTTGAAGGAATCTGAATAGCTACCATTTTATTTTAGTGTTGGGAAACAGAAATTAAGCCACTTGCCTTAATATGTATCACACAGCTGGATTCTAAAACGCCAGACTTCCCACAGTGATAGGCTTACTACATTGTTATATAGTCCTTGTACTCCTGGGGATTATAAAGTCGTTCTGTTACTTACCAGGTATCACATCTGAGAGAAAGAGAAGGTTCCAGCTCTCGCTCTTCCTAGAGTGTATCTACTGAAATATCAAAGGGGAAAACTCTTAATTGTCAAAGTACATGATACAGATGAACTAGACAAGTTTAAGGACACTGGCTCCATAAAAATTTTTAAATTTTGTTTATAATGAAAATTTCCCTTAATGTTATATTTTTCATGTTTGAAATTATTTTCCCGAGAATATTTTAAGTTTATTTTGAAAAGATTTGGTTTCAATTCAGATATATAATAAGTGTAGATCAGTCACATATTCTTTGAAATTTCCAAATATTTCTTTGGGAATGAGATTTCATATAAACTTCAGAATATGAGAAGCACATTAAAATCATCTCATACTGAATATTCATCCAACCTAAAATGTCTTAACAATCTGAGGTTCAAATCATTCAATTATATAAACATTTATTTTAAACATTTATACGCTAGTAAAAAAGCTATCATTAGGTAATTTTTTAATCATTTAATTATTTTTTAGTGTATAAACACCTTATGAGGTAGAGATACTCTCCTAGTATTTGTAACTTCAGGGCCTAAAAGTTCTTTTCTTCTGGGGTTACTCGTCCTTTGAGGGGAATAGTAAAACAGTGTGACTTTAGCACCCACCTTTTATGTGACTGATGGTATATCCTACAATAGGCCTGGGAAGTGTTTTGCGGTGCTAGTTATGGATGTTCAGGACATTCTATTAATTTCTGGTCCTGGTTTCTCTTCTAGCTATTTTATCACAGCTTGCCAATCTTGATCCAGATCTTTCTGCTCCACTTGTCCCAAATATTTCACCTAATCCTCCTTTCTTTCCCCAGCACTAAATGATAATTATGGTTAACTAAATTTTCCTGGAGACTTACAGAAGCCGAAAGAAGTAATAGGGAGGAATTAGAATATAAAAAAGGAAATATGGGGGCTGGCCCGGTGGCATAATGGTTAAGTTAACGCGCTCTGCTTCAGCGGCCTGGGTTCGCAGGTCCAGATCCCAGGCACAGACATATGCACTGCTTGTCAGGCCATGCTGTGGTGGCAGCCCATATAAAGTAGAGAGAGATGGGCACGGATGTTAGCCCAGGGCCAGTCTTCCTCAGCAAAAAGAGGGGATTGGCAACAGATGTTAGTTGAGGGCTAATCTTCCTCACCAAAAAAAAAAAAAAAAGGAGGAAATATTTTCAAATTGGATATAAAATCTCAAAATTCATCAAGCCAATTGGCCACACCCAACATAGCAAGTCTCTTCCAAGAGGCCATTTCTCTCCTGTTTCTGATATTTCCCTCTTTGTATAGAGCTACTATTTCTTCTTTTTCACATATCATTGACCTTAAGAAATTTCTTGTCTCTGCCTGTCCATATGAAATCAAATATCAGTTCATATTTAAGGGCTACTAGTACCAGCATTTTAACATTTTTATTCAATAGTCATAGCAATTTAGAGACCTTTATTTCGTAACCTCCACTTTAGGCTTGCTTTGGGAGACCTAATCATATGTCATTTAAAGACCCAGAATATTCACCACCTAAATAAAATGCAATTTACCTTAGAGATCAGTTTTGTTCAAACATAAAATACAGAAAGGGCAATGGTTAATTTTTAGAGCATTTTGCTTTCTATAACATATGGAGTGGGTAGAATCTCACCTTATTCAAGGGTAGAAGAGTCACACATCTCCAACAAATAAGAGGAAATCCCCCCTAGCTCTATTCGCCCTCCAAAATCATATATAAAATACAATAAAACCTGCAAACTCTGACGGGATTAGAAACTTTCACAGTAGCTTCTCCTTTAGAAAAGACTTGAAAAGATCCAGATTTTCTCTCAATTGTGATGAGGGAAACCAAAAAAATAATCTTTTATATATTTTTGACCATAGGTTGGAATGGAGAAGAGTTCATTCTTGAAAACAGCTTGAGCAGGAGCCTTTGAAAATGAGAAAAATCAAAGGAAAAGTGAAACTTGAGGACAAAATCAAGTTACTTTATTTGCCACTCCACCACATTTATAGTGACCTTATATGAACCTAATCTGAAGTTCTAGAATTTTCAAATTTTTATTTTTTTAATTCCTATTTTTATTATTTGTTTAATTAAAGACCTAGGTGTCCTTATGTGTGCATGTGGGCAGGGAGAGGGTGGGTAGGTGGAGAGGAAGGACGCTCCCTTATAATATTGTGCTAATTATGATACAGTGCATCTATACTAAGTAGTTATTCTGGAAATGAGAAACTCATTGGGGTCATTATGCAGACGTATAAATATTTGAAGGCTGTCAAGCAGAATCAGTAAGTAAATTAATTATGTGTTTCTCAGAGGACAGAACTGGGATCAATGAGTTGAAGTTAGAAAGAAGTGGGATAGATTTCAGAAAGATCACACAATATAGATTGGCCTCTATTTTGAGGAATTGATCTCCTTTTCCCAGGAAATGTTTAAGTAGACATTGATGATCAATTGCTGTGGATGTTGTTAAGATAATTCCTACATTAGAAAATAATTTTGAAGACAGAACTTTAAATCCATTTTCAACCCTACGAGCATTTCATAAACAGAGTAGTAAAAATAGTAAAGAAGTTTGATTTTGAAATGCGATGTCATAATTTGGTCATTAGAAATGCATGTTTGGTTCAACTCTGTCTATTGAAATGTGCATATATTGTATTTATCCTATCAATTTTATCTTTATTTTGGCTCCTTCACTCTTTTGAGCTTAGGGTCATTAACAAATGTGATTACCATACCTATATTGACCATGCATTTACTTTAGGAGAAAGACTTCAGAAAACTACCTCTCCTTTAATCATAGGTTTACCACATAATAGCTGTGTATTTGCAGATAGTTTTAAAATTTTTTTGTACTTTGGTTTCTCATCTATAAATTATGGGGGGAAAAATCTACCTTAGCTGTTATAAGAATTAAATGAGATAGTGTGTGCAAATCAATTAGTATGGGGTCAGGCTTATAAAAAGCAACCAAAAATGTTGGTAATAACATTTTGGTAACAGCTATTTGGTAATAATTGATATTATAATTATCAATAAATATACTTACAAGGTGCTTAAGGATAAGAACAGGTTTTTTTCATCTTTGTATCCAAAATTTTTACACGGTTCCATGTACAAAAAAGGTGTGAAGTAAATTTTGTTTAAAAGACTGGGTTGCGTGGATACATGGATGGATGAAAACGAAAAATGGAGCAAATCAGTGGAGGACCTCTCACAAGGAAACACACCCAGATGGATGATAGTCTTAATTAAATGTCTTGCTAAATCAAGAAGCATATATTCTATTGTGTTTCTCTTATGTGTTATTCAGAGAAAGTATTTTAAAAAGGAATCAACTAAATCACAGTGAAAGCATGCCTTGCCTTTCCTATATGTAGAAATGTGACTTTATTTCCAGTCAGCAGGGATTGCCAGAAAGGAAATGTGAAGGATGTAAATAGGGTAAAATAAAAAGAAGGGTCTACTGTTTCCAGAAGGACTGTCTTCCTGTTGGCCTTCTTCCAGAAAGCATCACTGAGTGTTGATAGCCAGAAGTTCAAGCTTGGCCACTCTTACCACTGATGAGAGCACACTGGCAAAGGAGAACAGGTTGATTTAAATTCACACTTGGAGCATACTGGAGGTGGTGGTCAGAATGGACAGATGCAGTGGTCAATACGAAACAAGAATAATCAGTATTTGGGTACCATAGAATATGCCAGTTCAGCCAAATATGAGTTCTTTGGCAATGGCCCTTGAGTTTTCTTGATAGTGATCTCTAGTTGGGGCAATTTGCCCTTTGGCACCCATTGACCATACCTACTCCCATCTTCCAGTAGTAAAAGCACTAAGAGATGGCACAGAATAGATGACATTATGCATGCAAATTCTTTTGGGAAATTTACACAAGGACACACACATATACACATTCATATATTTCTTTTTTGACATATATATTCATTTTATCAATATTTAATATGTGAACAGAAATGTGTATATATTTTAAAATCTAGTTATTGGAAAATCCTAGTTCAAAATAGGGGTGATGTAAATAAGTGTTATTATAAATGGTCGAGTTTGGTTATGGTAAATTCACTGTTGCAACAAATGGAACCCAAAATTCGTGACTCAGATATAAATAGGGTTTATTTCTTGCTCATGTAATAGAAGTGTGTGCGTAATCTGTTGTCTTCAATATGTGACTTCCATGTTTGCCCTGGGGATTAACCCCATTTCAACTAGCTGGAAGAGGAAAAGAGTATGCTGAATTTCAGATGGTAGATTTTCACAGGCCAGGCCTGGAAGGGGCCTCACAACACATCTGCTTATAATTGGTGGCAGAAATCAGTTACATGGCCACCTCTGGCTGCCAGATAGTCTATGGGCGTTCCCAGGAGAAACAGAACATAGTTTTTTGTATTTATCAGACTCCACTATGCACTGCATAATAATCAGACTTCTTAAAAGCATAATGAATAGTCCTCAGTAAACTCTTGTCCTAACTAACTAACTTTACTTGATGAAATCTAGATATAGTAGGTTTTCATATGTCAACTGAAATAGAGTCTGGGTAAATGTTAAATGAAGGAGTTTATTCGATAATCAAAGAGAGGAATCAAATCCCGGGAAACAGTCCAACAGAGTATTCTGGGGAACTGCCCCAAGGTGTTCAGATTTGAGTGCAGTTTATATCCCTTTTTAACAAAGCAGTGTCTGCGCAGGAAAGGGCTTACACATCTAATGGTCAAGGGTAACGTGAACAAAACTTTTTTGGTTGTTCATCAGCCAAGGCTTGTAATGTTGGTGTTTTATCTATGTCTGGAGGGAGGCAGAGACCAGCTGGTCACTTTTTCCCTCAATCTCTAAGAAATGCAGCTGGGAAATGTGAGAGCAAGGTACCCATTATCTCTTTCTCTTGTGGATCTGTCCAGCCGGCATCTTCAGTCATGAGAGGAGGGGTTCCAAGGTCACTTAGACACAGGCTTATGAGGCCTGCACGGCTGCTTTACAGGACAGCATGGATTTTTAGTGTACTGAATTTAAGCCTATGCAGCTTGCTTGCTAGATTTGCCTGTTAGACCAGGGAGAGGGGTTCCAGTTTCACTCACACATAGCTAAATTAAGATGCTTTCACATGATTACAATGTACAGGTAAGAAAAGTCCATGAGACCCTACATCATTCAATCATGAAGAAGTCATTATTTTTGTCATTCTTTTATTGAGCTATAATTGGCATGTAACATTGTGTAAGTCTAAGGGGTACTATGTGTTGGTTTAATTCATTCATATATTGCAGTATGATTGCCAGTAGCATTAGCTAATGCCTTTATCATGTCACATATTTATTTCTTTTTGTGTTGAGAACAGTTAAGATTTAGTCTCTTAGCAACTGTGAGGTTTATCATACAGTATTGTTGACTAGAATCACTATGCTGTACAATAGATCTCCAGAACTTATTTATCTACTAAATGTAAGTTTGTATCCTTAAACAATATCTCCCCAATTTCCACATCCCCCAGCCCTGGTAACCACATTCTACTCTCTGTTTTTGCAAGTTCAGTTTTCTTATATTCCACCTATAAGAGAGATCATACAGTATTTGTCTTTCTCTGTCTGAATTATCTCACTGAGCATAATGCCTTCAAGGGCCAAACGTCACAAATGACAGGATTTCCTTCCTTCTCGCGGCTGAATAATATTCCGTTTTTATATATATACCACAACTTCTTCATCCATTCATCTGTTGACAGACACTTAGGTTGCTTCCATGTCTTGGCTACTGTAAATAATGCTGCAATGAAGGTGAATGTGCAGATAATGCTTTGAGATACTGATTTCAATTCCTTCGGATATATATCCAGGTGTGAGATTGCTGGATCATATGGTAGTCCAATTTTTAATTTTTTGAGGAACCAGGAAACTGTTTTCCATAATGGCTGTGCCAATTTACATTCCCAACAGTGTAGAAGGGTTCCCTTTTCTTTCTGTCTTTGCCAACATTTGTTATCTTTTGTATTTTTGATAAAAGCTTCTAAGTACAAGGTGATATTTCATTGTGGTTTTTATTTGCATTTCCCAGATGATTAGTGATGTTGAAGAACTCATTATTTTTAATGAGCTCTTTGACCTCAGGGAACTCACACAGGGTTGAGTTTTATAAAACAGTTCAGTTTATATTTGTTTTTGTTTTTTAAACTTTTGAATAATAGGATCCACTTTAGTAGTATAAACTAGATATCTCTGAACATGTGGAAATGACAAATCATAAGTTATAATTTTTAGTATATGCATAAATGATAAAAATCATTTTGGACACGGGCAGGAAAAGTAACAATACAATGTCAGATCAATAAAAAGACTAACCGTTTTAAGTCTGCCAGTTACACAGGCATGTTCTATAACTGGCTTCTGAATAACTATGTGCCTAATTATTTGAGTATTAGGAAGTAACTCAGGATAACTTTCTTGAGTGGTCTAGCCTTTATGTCAGTTTCTGATGAATGCTCCTTTTTTACTCCTAACCTATTAGTTTACAGTTCTGATTTGCAAGTGTGCATGGGCTTGATATCAAAATCCTTAGTATGAAGTTTCCATATCTACTTCCTACCACTTCCCTTATCTTTAGAAGTCAGGATAAGTTTCTTCTTGACACTTTCTGGAACCTTATTTCTCAATGTTAGCTAATGATTTCTCAATGTTAGCTACATTCCTTGGGTCAATTTCTCAGCAGTGTGGGCAGTAATATTCCAGATTTGGAATTTAAAGTAGCTAAATTTGCTTATCATCATTTTACTTTTGTGAACCTCCTTCTCTCTAAACCAACAAATCATTTATTTAAATATTATTTTTTTAAGGAAGTTGTAAGCAAATCAAGAATTTTGCTGTCTGAAACAATATCTATTCCTTTGTTACTCAAAACAACTTTAAAATTAATTTTTGTTCCCTTCAACATTTTACATAGCTTCTTTCTGGGTATCAGTCTTTCACACATTGATGCTAGATGTTTGTCACTTTCTTGTACTTGTTCTACTGAGGTACTTTTTTTCTAATTTTTAATCATTTTATTTTAAAATTCAAGCACACTGAAAAAACTATACATTTATTAATGTTGTAACCTTTTGTTTTCATCCTCTAAGAAAAGGTTGTCATTAAATTTTTGTTTATTGAGCTCCACATGTTTTTGAATCTTATTCCCTCTAGAAAACCTAATGATTACAATATACTGCAATTTTTAAAAAGCCATCAATATTGCTATGTTTTTTCTGCTTCCTTGATTCTCTTCTAGCCCCAATTAGCTAAAGGTAATTTATTTCACTAAACTTATGACAAAAAATATCATCAAGATAATAATTGCTTTGTGGTTAGAAAGTGTTTTTATATAATTATATAAACATTGATATCTATTACTTAAAATAATACAAATGTTATTTTCAAAATACTTGATAATTAGTAGCAGTAAACATTATTGATGAAACAATTTAAATGTTTTCCCCCCCAAACAAATCAAGAGGAACATTTATCAAACTTTGGCAAATATTTCAAGAGCAATATTTGTTATCATATTCTAGAAACAGAATAAATTACTACACTTTTCAGTGATTTATCAAAGCTAAGTTTTCCCCCAGAATTACTTCTTGTTTA
Organism: Tapirus indicus; assembly: GCA_031878705.1. NCBI lineage: Eukaryota > Metazoa > Chordata > Mammalia > Perissodactyla > Tapiridae > Tapirus > Tapirus indicus. The sequence continues at coordinate 21,680,200 of CM062939.1, read as the reverse complement.
TTACTGATAACATTCAAGTCTTTTTTAGGGAAAAAAATATTTGTGTTCAGTGCTTTGTCGTGAAGTTATTGACTCTGGAATATAGCTTCATTATGTATTAGAGAAGGTTATGTGTGATCTCAATTTCCAAAAATTATGATAGAACATCATTTTGGAAACTGCCATATTACTTTTTACTCGATTCATGTTAATCTCTCTTTTTAAGTGCTCTTTCTCATTCTGCCTCCTAGTTTTGAGACATGACATGAATTCTATAACTATAGATCTTAGAAAATAATCTTTCTTGCTTGCTTTTGCCAAACCAAGTTAGCAGCTTGTAGTATAATGAAAAACATGGTTTGACCAGATCTAGCAATTTCTTCCATATCTTCCTTCCACTTTTTGCATTGTGAAGCAGGCTGAAAACAATTTCAATTGCTCTTAACCTGCGAATGGTCATGAAACAGTCATTTGTATTTATATGTTGTTTTTCTAGAGTTCCTATCTTTAATGCCAGAAACATGCTCTTCCAAGAGTAATGTGAACCTACAAAAACAAAAACAAATTTAGGTGGTAAAATATTTACCTGGGATGAAAGAATTGCAATTCAGGGAGCACAGATTCAGATAGAAACCCAAATAGTGTCCCAATTACAGGAGAGGGGCTCAGAGGGGGTTTTATGGGAAAAAGGGGGGAAGATGAAGTGAGTTGTATTAAAGAATAGTTCACTGGTGCTAGATGAGGTAAGGCTGGGTTTGTACTTCATAGATTGGCTTGAGATTTGGTCATTAGGCAAAAGGCTAGACTTGTACTTCATTGAATGGTTAGCAATTCGGTCATCAGCAAAGTCGAGTTCCATCAGTCCTTACAAACAGAATATTCTTGTCCCTACCTTCTCTTGGAATGTTGGTGGTTTGGTCCAGTCTGGAAGATAAAGAAAACAAGACTTGTAAGGCAATTCCTCTGAAATGGCTGCTCTGGCTCTATTTTAATATGGCTCCACTCATCTCATCTTTTACAGTATATTTACCTTCCTTTAACAACACTTTATTTATTTATTTCGGATTCAGGTTGTATAACTGTAGACATTTCTTTCAAAAAGCCTAAGCATTTATCACTCAGCACTTTCATGCATTCAACCTGTGAAGCTGCAAAGGGATTTTTCTCTTACAATTTCTTACATGTAACTGAAGACTTTTCATTTGCAGTAATTATGCAGCTGTCTCGTGATTCTGTCATGGTTGTCATGTCTGTCCTGCTTTCTGTGGAATCTCAGTGACATGAGTTATAATATTCAAACACACATTACAGTTAAATAACCAGTCTTTATGCAGAAGAGAAAAAAAATTCTTGTGTAAACTTTCCATATTTCCTTAAGCATGTCTCTGAAGTACACACAATTTTGTTGTCTGTGAAATGTCATGTATTGTTATTTTATTCACTTAGTTGGGTAAATCTCATCAGATTAAAAAAAATAAACTACTACAACACATTCCATTCCTCAAGAGAAGACTTGGAATAGTTAGGGTTTTTTTTTCTCCTTTGGTAAATGTTATGGTTCTTAATAAGCATCTCCATTGCTCCCATTGAACACTAAATATATCAACTGCATTTTAAAATAAAGTCATCATTTTGATACCCAACATTCTTTGAGACTGTGAATAATGTTCTTTCTATTGTCTATCCAGTTGTTATGCTAACCAGAAAAATGATAATAATAATTTTAAAAATCCAACTTAAGATGCAAATTTGTGGTGGAAAATAGCTTTTCTCCTTTTGCTCATTAAATTCTCACTTACTGAGACAGATATATAAAAGAGATGTCATTATCACATGGCAGTCTATCTACGTATCTGTGTACTTCAATTGGTAGCAGATCCAAATGCCTAGAACTAATTTAAATTTGGAATAAGAAACTATTAATGCTTTGAATTAATACAATCCTAGTGAAGATCTTGGATTTGGTCAGGTATGATTTGGTCAAGTTACTTAATCCTTCTGATCTTTGTTTATGTAAAAAGATGTGAGTCATCACCTACTCTTTAAAGGTGTTGATCAGATAAATGAGATGATTTATATGAAGCAATTCATTACTGCTTGAAACATAAAGAGTGCTCAGGACACGGTGAAGATGATGATGATGATACAGCTACCAATCACACAATTGCAGAAGTCAGAGGAATGTAACTTTATTTTCATCAGAAGATTTGCATTTTAATATGAGTTTCCATTTGGCTGGATGGCAGAAATTTAAACTCAATCAATTCAAGCGTTCCTCCTTCCTTTCTTTGAGGTAGATTGGGAAGATTCACACGGCACCTGGTGGCAGATGATGGGGAGGACTATCTCTGCTTGTCGGGATCATCATTTGTTCACGCTGGCTTCCACTGAGATGTCTTTCCTACCATCCTGTCTTCGTTCATCAAGTTCACTCTAGATTATTCCTCTTCCTCAGCCATGAGAAAGTCATTCCCCTTTCTTCAGGTCTGCCTGCTTACTCAGTCACATCCGTGTTCTAGCATGAATGAGAACATTCTAATCCCTGTGGAGCACTATTAGGGCTTTCTACTTTAACATAGAGTACAGACTATTATTTTTTTCCCAGGGAAACTTGCCATAAATGGGCCTAGCCATTTTTCCTGGACCATATTTAGGGACAGAGGAGGGGATCTGGTCCTCTTCCCAGATGCCCAAACCTATCACGACTTTCCTTATTCACCTCCCACCATCCCCAGGACTGGGTTAAGATACAGGATAAATTTCACAATCAACTACCATATTTCCTTGAAATCCCAAATTCTCCAGTTTCTACATCCATTATATGAAATCTCTTGGTATCTTTGATTTAAAGAGTATTTGACTTCTGCGAAACTTAGACATATTATTCTCCTTCTCTCTTTCTTCCTCTTCCCCCCAACTTCCCTCCACAATAACAATTGCGTATTGTGTATAAAAAATTAAATATTAAATATATCTAAATAGTTTTTAAAAACATCATTTCATTAATTTCACAGGCAATCCACCTAATCATCGTAAGCCTCAAATTTTTTCTGCATGTAACATGAAAAAATAATATACATTTTTCAAACAAAATCTACTAATTGATATGGCAAGCAACCGTTTTTCCAAATGATGTGAAGTTTTCATACTACCACGGAAAAATCACCTGTATTTAAATATTACTAGTTCTAGCAACTTCAGGTGAAAATATGCGGCATAATTATTTTCAAATAAGAATGCATAAAGGACATTTTCTGATGTCATAATGTTTCCAAGGCAAAGATAATAAAAGATAAATTCTGAAAAATTACTATGAGAAAATAATATCCTGATTCACTTAGGCAGTCAAAATTTAAAACCAGTCAAACTGAAAAGCTTTTAGTATTTCCTAAGCAAGTGATCTTTTGCCTAACTTTAATTTAAGGTAGGCTTTATTACACCATTTTGTAAGATTTTTGAAATATACAGAAGTCTCATTTCTAATTAGGTATATCAGATTCTTGTGATTTATACTTCATTTTTCAAATTTTTCTCCCTTGGATTGTTATTTTACACATTATTTATAAATAGTTAATTGAAGAGAATTGGAAACATAGGTGGAAGGTATTTTGAGAGGCATATTTTTTCAGCTTTACTCAAAACTTGATTATATTTTGTTCAAATTCAGGGGAATAAATATAATGGTAATGACTTCCTTCTGCCTCTGATGCTTGTTGTTGGGTATTGAGTTTATGGCAAAGATTATCTTTGACTTCTTCTTCTATGTCTGCTGACCTAACCATATTCTTCAATTTTTTTTTTTTTTTTTTTGGTGAGGAAGATTAGCCCTGAGCTAACACCTGTTGCCAATCCTCCTCTTTTTGCTGAGGAATACTGGCCCTGGGCTAACATCTGTGCCCATCTTCCTCTACTTTATATGTGGGACGCCTGCCACAGCAGGGCTTGATAAGTGGTACATAGATCCATGCCCAGGATCCCAACCTGCAAACCCTGGGCTGCCAATGCAGAGTGCAAGAATTTAATCACTATGCCACTGGGCCAGCCCCTTCAATATTTTGACCCACAAAATGTTGGGGTCATGCTGTCTAACAAAGTTGTCTAGCCTTGCTCCCAACACAGCATGGAGAAACTAAAGTAATTCATTATGTTTCTAACCATTATCTTTTATTTTAAAGGACAACTTGTTATAAACTCAACTTTAATCTGGCAATAAAGACATACATACACAGGAATATCACAAGGAGCAAGATTTAAATAAAAATAAAAATAAAAATAAATTTAAAAATAAAAATAAAATAAAATAAATAAAAATAAAAAATAAATAAATAAAATAAAATAAAAATAAATTTTAAAACAAAAATAAAATAAAATAAATTTTAAATAAAAATCTACAGACTTTCTAATTATTTATTCTATTTTCTAAACATCTTTACTTTTTCATATATTAATTCATTTTCGGGGCATCTACTAAGTGCTAAGCCCGATGCTAGGTATCAGGCATACAAAGAGAAATATAATATAGTTCCTATTAAGGGGGCACTTAATTCTCTAGTAGGGGAAGGAGAGAAGTTAAAAAAAAAGAAAAAAAATCAGCCTTGGGATAAGAACTATGACAGTGGAAGGCACTAAATAAAGGATTATTAAAACTCAAGATGAGGGCAGTGAGGGGAAAAAATGTGCCAGAAAAGGACATAGCCATGAGAGGGGAAAAGGAGCAGAAATGGAGAATCTGATACTCCTAGCTTCAGGAAGACAGTGTGAAGTCAGATGGACTGGTGTAGGTCCTCAAGGGTGGATTTAGAAGGAGGTGTCATATCTGAGCCAGCCACATGCAAGGAACATCCTAAAATTCTGTTTGTAATTAGCCAGCTAGAAAGACTAAGAGGGGCAAGTGAGAATGGGGACATAAAAGAGCAAAATTAATAATCCTTTTTTCATAATTATATGCTCACTGAAAGAATGTTTGATTTCTTCCTGTTAATAAGCTTTCACTCATTCAATAAGATAAAGTAATTAAAACTGTTCACCTACTCAGATGAGTGAAGGATAGAAGGAAACATATGGCTCTATATCTGATGTAATCATTTTAGGAAAGAGAGACCAGTGAGGAGCATGCTCCAGTTTCATAATTCAAGGATCAATTTGGGTGAAGCATCTCTGCAAAAGATTTAATGCTGATCTACTCTTTATTTTTATCCTTTTACATGAGAGAATAAAAGGGGGGGGCATTATAATAAAAATTTTTCCCTAATCCCACATCCATCACCAGGCACAAGGAGGACCTTTAGTCCATGGGTGTATTACCCTGAGAAGCAGACTGGGAGATGAGTTGTATGTTGGTGCCATAATGTAAGCACCTATTTTTTAAAAACTCGATGGGATGAAGAAGACTTGAGATAATGTATTTTCCCTAGCCCAGTTCCTCTAAGCAAGTGAAGGGCAAATTGGAACAAGTCAAAATATTGAGTTTGAGGTAAGGTCTTTATAGAAATGAAACAATCAAAGCATGGAATTAGCATTCTCATTACATATCTCAAAAAGCACTGAAAACATTAGATAAAGTTAAAGAAAATTAGAATGGAAGTGAGAGCTCAGTTCGAAATGAAGAAAGGAGATGCTTAGGAAGAGATGCAAAGACCGGTATTACTATATTGATTCTATAACCCAAGAGGTGAGAATACTTTGGGCTAGTTTCAAGGTCCAACTTAAAGCAGTCAGTTTGAGCATACTTTCCCTTGTCCAATTTTTTATCAATATAAAGAAAGAGCAGGGGCCACCTCCATGGCAGAGTGGTTAAATTCCACGTGCTCTGCTTTGGTGGCCTGGGTTCGTGTGTTCAGATCCCGGGCAGGGACCTATACCACCTATCAGCCACGCTGTGAGAGTGACCCACATACAAAATAGAGGAGGGTCGGCACAGACGTTAGCTCAGGGCTAATCTTCCTTAAGCAAAAAAAGAGGCAGATTGGCAGCAGATGTTAGCTCAGGGTGAATCTTCTTCAGCAAGAAAAAAAAAAGAGGAAAAGTGTATCTTCTTTGTTTCTTTCCTTTGAATAGTATTTTCATTCATTCATTCAAATGCATATTGAGCATTGAAATGCCAGTCTTTGTGCTCAGGACTGATTATCTTACATAGGAACTCTGCCTTCAGTCTAGGAGAGAGACAAAAATGTAACAGACAAACCATTTGTTAACACAAGTGACATAGACACATCTATCAGTTGTAACAAGAACATAACAGGAATGAATGATTCTGCCCATTGAAACCAGTGAAGATGTTACTGAGAAGAAGGAGTTAAGGTCAAAATATGACAGGGTAAGTGTGAGTTAAATAGGCAAAAGTAAGAAAGAGGGATTTCAGGCAGGGGAAGCAACATAGGTAAAGGTATGGATGTATGAAAAAATATGTGCTATATTTGGAAAATAACAATAGTTCAATATGATTTTTCTTCAAAGTGACTTTCTAAAGAAATGGAAAACTAATGAATGACAGACAGCACAATTGAAAATTCAGAAGAAAGAGAATCATTCATGGAACAAAGGACACGAAAATGGGGCAGGGAGTTAGATCTCATAAACAGTATTTACAAAGTAAAAGGACATCACCACTTTCCCTGACGCAGGTGGGCAAAAGGGACGCATGCAAGCTTTCGCAGACAATTCGAGAAGTGGAAATAGGAATTTGAAGGACTTTCTCCCTAATAGCCTCAATTTCTACCATAAAATTAGAGGCAAGGCCATTTGTTGACAAGATAAGAGATCTGTGCAGGTTTCAGGTGAGTGGTAAAAATTTGGAATAGCTGACCCTGGAAATGTTTGCATCTGGGACAGGTGTAATGTCAGCCTCACCCATTTTTTTAAGTCTAAAACTTAGCAACAGTTATGTGTCCTGCTTCTTGTAAAGATCCTTAGCTAGGCTGCTGCTGAGATCAATTTCATTTTGAAAGGCACGATATTTTGGCATAATAAAAGACAATCAAACCTTTACAAAAATTCGCAACTTTTCATTACTGACTCTTTTATTTGCTTACCTTGGATACAAAAGAAAGCTTAAATTGATGAGTTCAAAATGTAGTTAGTGTGAACACAACCATTCCTTCAGAACTTACATTCAGGGGGAATATTATCATCGATATATTTTTGCCTAGAAATACAATGGATTTCAGTGTTTAGAGGTCCCATAGGTATCCACAACTCTTAAGCTTTATAATGCTGAGGTTGTCAGGATTAATGAAAATCATTGATTTAAGGTGAGAGATTTAGTAAAATAGTTTATATTCACTATCTTCATATCCTCTGTATGTAATCACACCTTATTCTCACTGCTATTTTGAAATAATTCTTTCCAGGTTCATCAGTGCTTATTCTTGTTCAAATTCAATGGCTTTCTCTCATGGAATAACATCTATAAGACATGTTAAGAGGACAGCATCTGTAGCCAGACTGCCTGGGCTCGATTCTGACTCTGCCGCATACTAACCAGTGTAATCTTGGGCAAGTAACCTAACTTCTCAGCATCTCAGTTTTCTCATCTCTAAAATGAAGTTAATAATTGTATCTACCTAATAGAGTTGTGAGGATGTCTGTGTTAAAGTTCCATTAGCTACTGTAGCAACTAAACCTCCAAGTTTCAGTGACTAAATAAATTAAAACTTTTTTGACCCTCACATAGCATTCCAATGTTCTATTGCTGGTCTGCAGAGATGGGAGAGAGGGGACTAACTGCTCAATCATTGAGGGCCCCAATTTACTGACAGCTCTCCCATCTTCACCTGCATTGGCCTGCAGTTGTTGGTTGGGATTGATCGTAGAGGATCTATCATAAGGATTTATCTATGACGGTGTCTTCACGCACCAAGCTTAGAAGTAGTTCTCATCTCTTCCATGTGCTAGAATTCAATCATATGGCCAAGTTTAACAACATGGGAGGCTGGAAAATGTCCTTTGGTTTTGTGTTCAGGAAGAAGATGAAGTAAGATTGGTGATCAACTAGCAATCTCTGTAAAATTCCACCCTTCTGGACGTCATATATCTATTCAAACTTCTTTTTATATAAAATACACTTACACCTGCCCCAAGGCAGACAAATAAAAGTTCCATCAAACCATAGTATCCAAGATCTCTGGATGTAGCAGAATTCTTTCCAGTAGGTCTGGATTGGTTCTTCACAGGCTGACAACCAATGAACAACCAAAAAGACATTTTCTATGGCCTGGAGACAGGATAATCATAATAAAATCTCTCATTTAGAAGAGATAGGAATAGAAGACATACGGTACTTATTGACCAATAGATATTATGCAGTGCTGCTGGTAGGCATGCTGAAGGTTTCCTACCCTGGAGAGAGGGTAAATTGATGAGATCTAGGCTCTGCGCTTTATGAGGAAACTGGTTGTCTAGTGTTCCCTATGGTCCTAACTCTTCCCTCTTGAAGATTCCTTCTTCTTCATTGCTCTTCATGGCCACATCTGCAATGGGCATTAGGTAGAGTTTTCTTCTTGGGGACACCACTACTTCTGCAGCCCACTTTTTGCTTATTCTACTTTGGGTTCTGAGGACCGTTTTAAGGCTCAAACTGTTAAAGGTTTTCAAGGTTTAAACAGTTAAAGGTTTTCTTGTTCTTGTTTTGTTTGATCTGGGTTTATGATTTCCTTGTCAATCTTGGGTCTAAAAAACCCTAGTGTTCTTTTAATCTGTTTCCACTGCCATGTAATCCCACTCAATGTTTTTCTGGAGTCATGGGTGTTAAGATCTGCTCTACTTATTTGACTTCTTGCCCCATGACTTTCTCTCTCTCAACTTAATGGAGCCTCCTTTAGGCTGCCTTTACAAAGATAGATAGGAAAAGTATATGGTGTATCATGTTGGAGGTTTGGCTGGCCAGGAATGGATGTGGTAGACATTACTTCCACTCATATTCCATTCGCTAGAGCTCAATTATGTAGCTACATCCACTGCATGACGGAAGGAGCAGTGGTGTCCATTTGTATACGCAGGAATAAAGGGGGATGATTTCGGTGATCGGCTAGGAGTCACTGCCACAAAGACTTAGTGAATTAAAATACACCTCATACTTGGAAAAATATTTGAAACAAACTACTTAATTAACAATTTCCAGTTATTATTGTTATTTTCTTGTATATGACCATGGTTAACAATCATTTTCCAAAGTCTATATTATTTCTAGTTCTCTTCCTAACCCTCAGACCATTTCATAGCTGTGTCTGTCCTTTTACTCTGTCCACACTTTAAATGAAAATTTCTCTTAGAGTTTTATTCTTAGTCATATTTTTCCTCTTAGACTTCTCTCTCTGTAAATGATTATATAATTCTTATAAGGTTAACTGTAGTTCTATGCTGATGATTTTGAAGAATATAGATTAATCGCTGGTCTTTCCTCTGAACTTCAGCACAAAATTCCAGATTATTTGGAAGATATCTCCTCTGAAATGTCCCTAGTACCTTGGGCTTATTACATGAAAAAAATGAATACACCGTATTGCAAAACTTACTCCTTATTTTGTATGTCCCTATATTAGCACCATCCTCTTCCTAATTTCTTAGAATGACAACATCAGAATTTTCTCCTTCATCTTTCTTTTTCTTACCTTCAGGGTATAATTGCTAAATTTTATAGATTCAAATACTTAATGATTCTCTTATTGCTTTAAAAAATTCCTTCTGTTACTGTATTTTACTTATTATCTTTTCATCCATTAAAGTAGGCCATAGCAGGTTTTCCATCCTCCCACTTCAAGACTTTGCATTCATTCTTCATATTGTCACAGAGTCATCATGGCCTACTGTTGCCAGATATAAACACTCGTTATTTGTTCTCTGCTGTTCTCTCAGATGTTGTGTGTGATTTCCTTCCTAAAGCAACTTCCCTTTACTCTCCTCCCTACCTAGCATTTTCCCCATGCCTCTGGAACATCTGATTTCATGGTAAATAAACATCCCACATCATAAGCTTCTCCTCTCAATCATCTTTACCTCCTAGTGTTATAATTGACACCTAGCACTCCCCTGAAGCTATTTCCCCTGCAGTCAAATCAAGGAGAGGAAGCTTATTCTCACACACCTTTCCTTACCTTAAATTCACTCTCCTATACCACTACCATATTATTACTCCCTAGTTTTCAATATCTTCTCTGCCCTTGAATAAAATCATCTGTTGTTTTAATACTTAAACCATCAGAGCATTCTCATTTGACTCTCTGTCCCCTCCTCACCACTATGATCTATTGACATATAGATCATTTCATAACATTTCCTAAGGACTGGCCCACTAAGCTCTATATGTTTCTCATCAGACAAGTCTTGCCCTAACATCTAGGGCTATTTTAAACATCCATTTGGACCACATACATCATATATTAATGTCTACGTTCCTCTACATTTTCATGTTTAGTGACTTCTACCTCTGATTTACTCAAACAACCATTGTCCTGGTCACATTCCTGACTCTGTCATAACCTAGAGCTGCTTTATGTTGGAAATATTAAATTAAGTCATCTACTTGTTTGTCAACTCATCGACCTTGTATTGAGCTGAATACCCATGTTCTTCTCTACTAGACTATTTCTTCTTCACATTTACACTTCTCCTGAAGAATCTTGACTCATCTTACTCTACTCAAACATCACTTTCTCTCAAGATCTTTCTTAAAGTCTTTCTGACACCTTACCTTAAATTAAATCCTCCCTCTGGGTTTTGCATGACGGTGCTTCCTTTATTAAACTCTCTTCAAATTTTAATTGTACATGACTATTTTTAGCACGAGAATAGCTATTGGGCTGTGAAGAGGGACCCTGTTTTTCATTTCATCAAAGTCTTTAGCACCGCTTTCTATAGTCAACTCACCATTATGTTAACACTTGCTTCAGTCTTGCTTACCCTCTCTGCTTACTCTCAACTCCTAAATCTTTATCTTAATGCTAGTGTTACCTTCTTAAATACAAACCTTTTGTTGCTTCCCTGCTTCTAACTTATGAATGTCTTTCCATTGTCACTGAGACAAAGTCCATCAACCTGGCCATGACTAACCAGTCCCTGCAGGCACTGCCTCTTATCTTTTTTGTTTGACTCCTTGAATTTTTATATTTTACCAAATATATCTTGCTTTCCTCTTTTCACTTCCAATATTAATAAAAACAATAATAATAATTAACATACTCTCAGCGCCAGGTCTTACACATGCTTTTCTTTCTTCTAGTAACAATTTTTCACAATTCTTTCTTTTTCAAGGTTAAAAAAACCTTTATTTAAAGGGGCTGAAATGATTGTATGCCATTTGAACAGCTTGGTTGTATAAGAAATGACTTGAAATTTTCTTTTCGACACACTCCAAGACTTTTATTACATTATATGCACGTAGTTCTTTCTTCAGATTGGAGTTGATCAGAAATATGGCTTACAGTCTCCCTCAAATCATTCTTGGGCTCCAGACAATGTGCTAGAACTTTAAGCCAACAAGCAGGTCACTGGTAACAGTACCTAGGGAAAGACAAAGTTGTGGGTGATAAAAGTTCCTTACACATGGCATCCCCCACTCCTGTATTCTCCAGTTTCTCAGGTGTTTTAACATTTTCTTTGTGTAAGTCATAGTGAGCTAGTTTGATTCATCATAGAAGTGCATGATTCTTGTTAGTATATTGAAGGTCTCAGTTTAGGAATTTGTATTAGTTTTCTATTACTGCTGTAACAAATTACCACAAACTTGGTGGCTTAACAGAATACAAATTTATTATCTTACAGTTCTGGGGGCCAGAATTCTAACATAGGTCTCATGGCATAATCAAGATGTCAGGAATGCTGCTTTCCCTTTGGAGGCTCTAGAAGAAAATGCATTTCCTTGCCTCTCCCAGCTTCTAGAGGTCACCAGTTTCCCTTGGTTTATGGCCACATTCCTCCTTCTTCAAGCCAGTATTTTCAGGCCAAGTTCTTATGCTGCCTTCTCTCTGACTCTCTTCTCCACTTTTAATGACTCTTTGAATTACATTCAGCCTCCACCTGGCTAATCCAGAATAATCTCCCTATCTTCAAGTCATCTGATTAGCAATCTTATTTCCCTGTTGCTAAGATATTCACAGGTTCTGTGGAGTAGAATGTGGACATTGGCGGGGGTGGCGGGCATTATTCTGTCTACTCCAGCATTTATTTGTCCACGAAACCTTCTTTTACTCCCCAGTCTAGATTATTATTTCTCATTTGTGTTCTCAAAGATACTCCTACTTCTAAAATTTAAACATCACTTATTATACTAAAGGTCAAAGCTTAAATATTTATTTATCTCTACTGCTAGGCTATCAACTGCGTGATGGCAGGTGCTGTGTCCGTATTAATCACTATTATAATCCTCCTATATGTGGTAGTTACTCAAGAAATAAATAAATGAATGAATGAATAGATGGTGCAGGAATCCTAGATTTGAAGTTAGAGGACTGGGTTAAATCCTGGCTCCATCACCTACAAGGTAATGATATGGAAACCAGTTAATATCTCAAGTCTCCATTTCCTTATCAAGAAATTGTACAAAATATTATGTGCCCTACCTCTCAACATTGTCAAATTAATAACATAACTCAAAATATATAAAATCGTGTTGTTTATTGACAAGCATATTAACGTAAATATAAAATTGTGTGTTATTAAAACGTAAAGTGGAACTTTTTTTCTTTTTCAAAGGCTTTTTCATAACAATTAGTTCAGAAAATAAATTTCAAATTCTATAGCACTTTAAGATTCTTCATCATCTAGCCTAAATGTTTCTTTCTAAAACCGTTTCAGACCCTATCCTGTAGTCATATCTTTCTTTCAGTCACTTTTGATTCTAATATATTCCTAAGCCATACCATATTTGATTATTCTCTATAAAATGACAAAATATTAAATTTCATTGTAAAATGTATATTCCAGGTCTACTAGAACACTCCTGGCAACTGCCCACTGTATTCTTTAACTGCAAAAACAATAATATTGATGGTAGTGAAAAGGTTTACATTATTTCAAATATTACATGAGCTTTATATCCGTCACCTTTCTTGATCTTCACTCTAATCTCCTGAGTTTTATTCCTATTATGCAAGTGAGAAAACTGTGCAATGAGGGTTCCAGTGTCTATATTGTCCTCTTCTTCCCAGAATTCTCTTTTCTCACTTTTCATTTACTGAAATATTAATAATCTTTTCACACTTTCAAATATAACCTACTTTCTTAAGATTTAATCTCCTTGGTTACCCTTAATTATACCTTTCTCTACATTTCCACAGCATATTGTTTGTGTATTTCCCAGACATTTTATTCTCCATTAAAAATATACTTTTTGATAGAGTTTGATCCCTGATTGAGATCAACGTTTTAAAATTGCCTTTTAAAATATCAAAATGTCTAACGCACTCTGTATATACGAGTCACCCCTTATAGGTTGAAAATAAATTAGATAATTTAGGTGAAAGACACAAGGTCTATATGTGGGTTCGGTGACTCTTAGTATCTCAGCTATATTTTCAGCTATATTTTATTTTATACTATTACATTTGACAAAAGAAATGTCAGCCAAGACATTAGAGTAATTTTTCTGAATTTGATAATATGACTTGAAAAGTATTTTATGTATTTAGTTCACAAAGTATCCACTTAACAGAAGCATGATGCTCAAGCAATAAGAGGCCATCAAGGTCACATGAATGTGGACTAGAATCTCACCTTTCTTAGTGTGTGTCTGTGTAGCTTACTTCTTTAAACTCAGTTTCCTCATTTGTCATATAGGAAGAGTCCAAGCAGGGTTGTTATGAGGATAGAATAAGATAAAACATAGAAATCACTTATCAGAGTGCCTGGAACATATTTAAATCTCAATAAGATTATTGTTGATGATGTTATTATAAGAATAAGAAAGTCACACCTGTAAAATTGGATAGATACACTTTACATTATATGTGATTTCTGTTCAAATATGTGTATATCAAATAGTCTATAGAGTTTTCCTTTGTCTTTATACTTAGTGAGTCTTCCTTACTTAATAAAAATTGATAAATTCCTATTTTTGTTTTGGTGCATCCTATTCTATCACTTTTACCACTCTCACATTGCCCTACTTGCTTTTCCTTCATGGTCATGCTTCGTCTATGCTATCTCTTTCTCTTACTTCCTCTTACCTATTGGCTTGATATAAATGAGTAGGAGTAAGACACTACCAAGTTTTGTTGGTCTGATTTACTAAGCATCTTATGAGCTTCTCTTGAGGGACTCAAGAACCCTGGAAGTACCAATTCCCTGTACTTATTTAATTAGACAGTCAATGTTGTCCATCATATTTAATTACACTGCGTTTAAATAGGTCCAGCCAATTATACTTTAATTCTTTTTATTTTCAAATTGTTGTAAATTACTTGTAATCTCTGGCCTCATCTTAACATGACAATATATACATATGCTAAAAGTAATTTGTAGATTAAAAATCCTATGCAATGTAAAGTTTGTGGTTGATAACCATAGTAATTATTGCAAAGATATAGTGATGAATTTGAAATGAATGTTTTAAACTCAAATGGAATGGAGTGACAATCTTGCTCAAGCAACAAGCCAGATATTCCCAGAATAGGTTGTTACATCCACAAGTTGCCAAAGATTTCCAATTAAATGTTAGAGACTATGAAAGAAATAACCCTTCACACATGAAGCAACATTTCCCCCAAAATATCACCCATATCCTTAGCTATCTCTTATTATCTGATGATACAAAATGAGATTTAATTTAAGATTTGGAGTCAGTATTTCAGAGCTTTAATTTAAGAAATTTTATCTTGCTTTACTTTTCAAAGCCTTTATACCTCTCACATTTGAAAGTTCTCAGTAACGCTGAGAAAAATCTTTTCAAAAGAAAACCTGAGAATATTGAAAACACATCTTAAGGTCTATTTCATTTCCTATTTGGAAATATAATGACAACTTATGATATAACTGGATTTACAACAGAGGTGTTTTGAACACTTAGGAAAGGCTGCTCTATTCATTTCAACACTCCAGGGTAGAGTAGATATATTGAAAAGATTACTGAGACACATAAAATAATTTTTTTTCAAATACCTCTGGGAACATATAACTGCTCTGACTGTATTTTGACTTTTCTTCATGTTTTGATGCCATTCCAAAATTTATTTCAGCTCTTTGAAATACATGTGTACCCCCTTTCACAATATTTGGAAATTATAGCTCATTTACAACTATATAGGTGATGGAGTTAAGGGCAGGCTGCCCCAAGATGCACCACTTTGGTATGTGGATTATTTCAAGCTGAAGACAGTAAAGGCTCAGAAGAATCAGGAAGGACATTTGACCTTCCCCCAAACTGCCTAAAAGAATTTAAGATAGAAGGCCTATCCCCAGGACAGGCCAACACCATAGATAATTCTGGGAACGGATAAACTGGGAGGGTCCTTGCTAAGCCCATTCTTATCAAAGCTCTGAAAACCAAGTAAAAGTAGAAATTATCCTTTGTAAGAGACATTTACATTTATAAGATAAATCTCCATTTGTAAAGGTGTCTCCTTATAGATATCAGGAAGAAGGGGGGATGACCTCATCTCTAGAAGTGCTTATCCATGGGGAAGGCAAGGACTTAAACCTGTATATTAACCTTCCTCTTGTTTACTGTGCTTTTCTGCTAATTGCCCATAGGTAACTCCCCCCACCCCCAACATCCTCCTGTGTCTTGAGCTAAAGATAGTATTTAAGATGAGAACCTCCACCATTTTGTCGAGTTACTCACTTTCCCTGGGTCTCTCCCATGGATACGTGTTATTAAACTTTGTTTGATTTTCTCCTGCTAACCTGCCTTTTAAATTATTTGGCCAGCCATAACAACCTTAAAGGAAAGAGTCGGGGGGGGTTCTCTTTCTTCCCCAACATAGGAATTCTTTGGACTATTATTGTATTCAACTTTGCAGTAACACAATTTATAAAAGATCATAATTTTCTATTAAGTCTTAGCACCTCTCCAAATGTGGTTAGTTACTTAAACATAAAAATGTTTTCATTATTAAGTATTTTCATCTACAAGGTGACTGTGGGCGATCAGAATTGGCCACCTCATGATGTGTGTCTCTCTACCTTGCCCTGAAGGAGGCTTTGACCTTCACCATCCCAACTCTCTAAAGGGATTTGGGATGTAAGGCCTGTCCCTGGGATGGGCCTTGACCTTGGATGACTCTGGGTATCTGATAGACTGGGAGGGTCTTTGCTATGCCCATTCCTATCAAAGTTCTGTTTACCAAACAGAACATTTGTAAGGGAAATCTCCATTTGTAAAGGTATCTCCTTCTCTTTACTGGCAAGAGGAGTGGATGACATCATCTCTAGAAACTTGTCAATGTGGAAGGTGAGGCCTTAAATCTTTATAATAACTTTACTGTGCTTTTCTTGTAACCCCTCATGGCTCACACTCCCAACTCCCCCCCAAAGTCTTCGTTTGTCTATATAAGAGGAGAATTTCCACCATTTTGTCAAGAGACACTCCCTGGTCTCTCCCATGTATACATATTATAAAGCTTTGTTTGATTTTCTCCTGCTATTTGGCCTCATGTCAATTTAATTTGTAGCCCAGCCAGAAAGGACCCAGAGTGGGTAGAGAATGCTCTTTCTCCCCATCAGTGACCTTAGAAATAGTTATCATGTATAGTGGATTTTTCTGGACAGTCTTGATTTTAAATATTCTGTGCAATTAAGAGACCATATGCTTTGAATTTATATTCAGGAAATATGATCAACATGCCTTGAGGCACATGAGCATTTATTCTACTGGCACCATCATTATAAGTTTTATTGTTTTCAGTCTTTATAAACTCTTTGATCTGTGGAAAGAGATTTTATATTTGTTTTATTCCTCTACTCTCTCTTTAGACTCAACTTTTCTCTCTCTCTCTATTTGGTGTCCCCAGTTTTTTATATTTTTATTTTACCTAAAAGATCAAATCAACTTCTTTTTATATTAGGAAGGTTTTTTTGTTTTTCAATAAAACTATGATGATTTAAACTTTCTCAGGATAGGATAGAGCAATCTTTATTCTATATCCACTTGAGATAACAGTAAAATTATATATCATCAAGATAAGAGTAAAAAATAGTGACATTTGACTAACATTATTTTCCAGATTCTGTGATTAACTTGCTATTAACATTACTCTTTGAATCCTCAAAACAAGTATCATTATTATTTCTATATTATTCCTGTTCTTTTTGGTTCCCAACCTCCAACTCTTAATCATCATGCTCTGTTGCTAACCACTGTTTTTTTTTTTTTTTTTTTCAAATTTTATCATGTACCTCCTTACAGTCTACCTTCCAGTCACCTAGGGTTAATCCTTGTTCCATTAACATTCAATGCACTTTCATTTATCCATGTCTGTGCTTCAGTCTTAGCCTTGAATGTTTTTCTCATATTTCTCACAGATGAAAATCCTTGTCAGTTTTCAAGGCAACGTTTAAATGCCATGTCTTCCATGAAGCCTTCCCTAATAATTGAGATCAAAATAAATGTCCTACCTTTGCAACACACAACAATTTATTATATTAAATACCAACATATGAGACTGGGTGTTGACTGATTTAGTTCATTGGCACTCTTACTAGAATTCTGATTCCAGCCTAGAATCAGGAAGAAAGGACAGGATAATAGAAAATGCTTGGGTTTTAAAGCAAAAGATGTAAGGGTTTACATCAGGCTCTGACATTAAGAATTGATTTACCCAGAGAATAAGGAGATGTGGCAGAAATGGAGAATGGTTAGTTCCTTCTTCATCCCTGCTTTAAACTATGCTATCCTCCTGCAAGGTTAAGGAATTAACATACATTAGCAGGTATTCATTCAATGCTTATTGACTTGAATTCTGTCCTTTGTGGTGCAAATTAAGCAGTGCATCACGAGCTAATCTGTTAACTTCGTTTATTCTCACCTTGGGTATCTTGGGTGACCTGGAGAGGGAAAGAGCATAGGATAAGTAGTGTTGATTTGGGGAGAAGAGGAGCAATAAGCAGCTTTGGATGAGAAGGTGGAGGCTTTAGGTATTTTCAAAGAGGGCTGTCCTACGATTATACAATTCATGAGTTGGAGAAGCTGCAGAAAGGGAAGAAGGCTGAGGAAACAGCAACAAAGGGACAAAGTTAGGGGGATTCAATGACAAGCTCCTGATATTGCTTTAAACTGGCCTTGATGGATGGTTTTGGCTTTCAGAGGAGCTCATTTAGTAAATAATTAAATGCCAGGCATTTTGCATCTCCTATCATATTTCTTCCAAAAAGGAATTTTGGTTGATAAAACATGTCAGAATGGTATTGTTATCATTTTTAGGCATGTGTAAAAATCTACTAGCATTGAAAATACCACAAAAAATGTATTTTAACTTCATTATAGTTGACTACTAAAAGTCAGTTGACTTTTAGTTGAATTACTATCTTGATTACAAATTAATGTTCTCAGAAAGCCTGTATGCTGCTATAAACATGAATATGAACTGTCAAAGTTTTTCTTAGCAAAATAGAAGTCAAGAGACAATAACAAATTTCCCATGCAATCAACTGTAAAGGCTTTGCATTCAATATAACATCCTCTTTCTTATTAATCTTTCTTATTATGGGCTTTTTACTTCGTGTTATTATAAACAGGGAACTAGTACAGTCAGAACAGCAGTTTTCTTAAAAAACCAAACAGTTTAGTCCCAATATACAAAAAACCAAAAGTAACAAATAAGGGGGTATTTATAGGCAACTAGAGATTGGCCCCATTGCCTACTCTATGTCTTCTAGCTGCAGTCCCTAGAGAGACTTCTGCAAAACTGGACAAGGTTTCAAAACCACTACACTAGAAGATTAAAATACAATGTATTAGGTTAATTTCAGGTGTGTATTTCACTTTGTTCTGAAGACTTATTTTGAGATTTAAATTTTATTTTCACAACTAGGATTAACTAACAGTAATATCTTCAGATTGGCAAATTATAAATCAAAGAGAGTGAAATATCCTAGAATAGGTATAATTATTTTTTAAAGAACTGTTGACCTTAAACAAATAGACAACCAGTTATTTCTCCAGCAAAAATGGATTTATTTGGGATCAGCAAAGAATTGTAATTCAGTGTCTGCAACCATGGCAAGCCACATGCAAGTCCCCCAGCAGCAAAGGAGGAGAAATCTTTTTATACCGGGGAAGAGGAAGTTGGGAAGGATATTGTACAAGGAGTTCCAAGGTGTGGTGGCTTTTCACTGGCTGAGTTGTGACAGCCTCTTATTGACTGAGTTTCTTGCCAGTCAAGAAGAGGAAGTCTTTTTTCTTCCTGTTGGGCTCTACTATGACATAGAGCATGAGAGCTCCCCCTTTTGGCCTCCAGACTTCAACTGAATGAGATTTCTATTTATTAATTTTCACAGAACAGAGGTAACTTCCCTTAATAGAAGTAATCTAGGAATTATTAAAGAACTGGGAAGCGAAAATGATTTCCCTTCAAATTCTTTGGTAACAAGATCCCATTTTAAGCAAAATGTTCCTACTCCATGTTTATAATCCTATGGTACAATGTAGAGTAAAACATAGAATAAGATTTGTAAATTAAAAATCTTTGACAATGAGTTTAATACCAGCCATTTGAAACTTTCTCCCAAAATTATTTTTTCGTGTAACTCTAAGAAAAATATATCACACTTCCCTGAAAATGTGTCTGGATTACCCTTTTTTAAAAAAGAAATCTAATTTATTCTAAATAGTTGCAGAATACAGATAACATAAAGTTTACCCTCTTGACCATTTTTAAGTGTAGAGTTCAGTGGTATTAAGTATATTCATAATCTTGTGCAACCATCACCACCATCCATCTCCAGAACCCTTGCCCATTTTATAATTAGGTTGTTTGTTGTTTTTGTTTTTGTTGAGTTATAGGAGTTCTTTATGTATGCTAGATATTGACACCTTATCAGATACCCAATTTGCAATATTATCTCTCAATATGTAGGTTGCCTTTTCACTCTGTTGATTGTATACTTTTATGAACAAAAGTTTTTAATTTTGATGTACCCCAATTTATCTATTTTTCACTTTTGTTGCCTATGTCAAAGAACCAACTTTTGTCTTTATTGATCCTCTCTGTTGTATTTTTCTATGATATTATTTTCTTCTCTATCTTTCTCTCCTTTCTTGCTTTGTTTTGTTATCCTTTTTTTCTATTATAGGTCCATATCTATTTTTCATTGTTTTGGGGGTTTCCAATGTAAGCATTTGACATTATAAATTTCATGCTTAGAACTTCTTTTACTGTATCCAACAGGTGCTGGTACATAGCATTGGTCGGTTCTAAATATTTTCTTGTTTCTATTTTTTACATTTCTATGCTTTAGCTTTTTCAGATTTTTGCTTCTGCAGAATCCTAATTTTCTTGCCAGTACAATGTATTTTAAAAGATGTATTTTAGTCTGGCATATTTAATTATTTTCATGGTAGAGATGATCTACCATCCCTGTTGTAAATGGAAACTTTGTTCACTACTTTTAATTGTCTTTTTGTTGTTACTATTTCAAAGTGCAGATGTAAAGAAAAGGAAAAAAAGGAAGCTACTTCTAAATACAGAAGCATTTTTTTTAGAGATGAGCCATGCTTAGCCTTATTGATGAGTAAAATCTAAACTTGAAAACATTTTAATTACCAAAAGAGAGATCAGACTTTGAATTGTAAAAGTAAACATTATCATACTACAATAATAACTCAACTAATTTAAATGAACATATGACATTTCTTTCTACCCACTAACATATTAAGTGCACCTATGTATAAGGCTACTTGTGTATACAGAGGGAGATGGGAACAGAACATACTTACTTTGGGACAGCCCAGACTTTTCTTCCCAAATTTGACTAATAACATTATTCTCATTTTTAGAGACTATTTAAATATCTCTTAATAGGAGGTTCAGTTCATCACAGTGTATTCAATTAAAAAACAAAACTAAAAATGTCTTAATACCAATTATAGGTTTTCATTTTTAATTTATGTTCTTACCTATTTCTCTTTGACTTTAGCAATACCATTTAATCAAGCCTAATTAAGGCTTAGTTTCCAAATCTGTAAAGTGACAAAATGCACTAAACTAGACACAGAGGATTTTACACTCAGTAGAGACTCAAGGATTCAAAGAATCTCTGTCTCTCAGTATCATACAATTTTCCTGGAAATAATTTATTGTTTGGGAAATTAGTACAGTCAATTGTAATTTTAACTGTTAAGCAAGGCTATAAAATTTGAGCAATGATAAAGATCAAAGTAATATATTATTTTATAACAGCATCTTTTATTAAATATCCTAAAAATATTTTATGAATTTTATGCATAGGAATTACCCCATCTACGTTTGAGATACAACATTTATGTAAACCGTTTGTCCTCACCTGGTCTCTTTACCTCATTCTTGTGTACTCCTCATTCAGTGTAACTGTAACTTCTATACAGTGAATCTTGATGATGTGTGCTAAGATAAGTCAGCTGTAGCACAAAAAATAAAACACTGATCTACCCAGATAGACTACAGAGAAGTTTGTTATGTTGCAGACTTGATCAGTCAGATCAAGGTCATGGCCATTTTCCCTAAAATGGTACCCCCTCCTCCATCCTCAGCTTTGGCTTTAATCCAAAAAGAATTCTGTAATTTAAAGAGGTAATGTGTTTTTCACTAGGTCATATTAAAATCATATCTTTCTGTTTCCTTTCCAAATTTTTTTTTTCATTCCTGTCATTATGATCCTTGGCCACATTTTTCTCACAACCAGAAAGTTCCACTGGCCTCCAAAATGGCTTCTTTAAATTCAGATATCCCTTTCTAGTCTCAGTGCCACAACAGCAGATCTTCTTCTCTTCACTTCCCTTATGATTATGTCATGCTCCTGCTTGGATGCCATCAATAGCATTTGTGGCTTACATAATATTTCTATTGGGCAGTGCTGATTTATAAACTGTTTCACATAGGGCAAGGATCTTAACTTGACTATGCCTTGTTTCCTTCATCTATAAAATACTGAAAATAATTATGCGTGCCTTACAGCATTATTGTGAGTCTTCAGTGAGAAAATAGATATACAATTATGATTGATTGCAGTTATCATTGTTTTCACATAGGATCAGTTGAGTAGTGTCAAAAAAAAGGGAAAAAGAAAAATCAAGCCAACAAGCAACATTTTATTGTTAAAATATATATACATATGATGTGATAGCATAGGAGAATTTTCAATATGTAATTCCCTGTAAAATAATATGAATTACATACTAGCTATCTAGAGATATGTTTAATCTTACAAAGTTGGTGTATATAAATTTTGTTCTACAGAATTACATAAATTTAAAGCAGAAAATGAGAAATCTGAAAAAAGGCACGGATTTTTTAAGTCCATGTGCTTGATTTATAGCATAGAAAATTAAGAATCTAAGTGATAAAATGATTTAAGGTCATAAAACAATTTAGTACAAAAATATATGCATCTAGAATTCTTCCTCTATGCAGGTTTCCACTTTTTAAACTTTTTCTTTGTCATTTTATTTAATACACAGTGTTCCTTCTCTATTAGATGACCACTTGCTAACTTTCATGTGAAAGATTACTTGAATTACAAACTCATGGGAAAAAATTTAAATTATCAGTGATTTTCTTTTGATTGTTAATTTTTTTTTATTACAGAGTCAGTTGCTTTTTAAAATACCTAGGGGTTAAGAGATGATACTTATTGTGTCTAAGTCTGTAATTAGGAGAACTGAGTCATTTTCCATTGACGGGACAAATTACCGGCAATTTTCCAATTTGCCAGATTTTCACATATATCACATGAATAATTGAATAATGAGAATGAGCCAAACCCAGAGTAGTTAATTTTAGTTGGGTGAATTCAGCACCATCTGGACTTCTGGCTTTACTAGCTTTTAATTGACCTAGTTCTTTCTGAAGAGTCCTAATACCTAATTTATAAAATAGTTATTCAAGCTCAGCTCAGAAGGAGTAAGGCCACTTGTCACAATACTTAATTGCAATTTTATTCTAAATTGAATACATGAAACAAATGACTGATTTTTGGTATGAAAAATACATTTCTTTTCAGTGTCAATTTAATAATCACATAACAATTTAGCTTGATTTCTTAACACTTAACTTTTATTTTCGTACCCCCCTCCCTTTTCAGCCTTTATTGATGATTATTTCTGTATTACCTAGTTGTAGCCTTCTGATTAGGATATATCAGCTTTACAAAAAGCATGGTCACCTTCAAAGTCAAAGCCACCCTAACCCCTTCTGAATTATTTCTTTCCTGTGAAACATTTGAGTTAAATTATTATCAGAAGAGTCATTATACCACTTAACTTATGTTTCTATGGACATCAAAATATTAATGTTTCTACAAAATTTAATTTTAGTTATTCTCTGGGGATCATCTTGGCATGATCTTCCTATTAAATTTAACAAAAACTTAACTTCCACATGCTTGCTGATAATGCTTAAGCTTGGAAAGTTAAAATATATTTTCTAATTATTAGAGCTATCATTATGTCCTCCACTAGTATAAAATAATGCCTTGGAATCCTCCATTTCATCTTGATGGTAATATGACATTTATTTTACATGTCAAAATTTTAAATTTATATTTCTCTGAAGTTGATGCATTAAAAAAAGACCATTAAAAGTCTATACAATCAAAAATATTTTATAGTAATCATTAATTTTGTTTGCTAATAAGCACTTAAAATAACATTCAGCAGATAGAAGCTGAATCTTTTCTGCATTCTCAGAAAATATTGCATTATATTTGAATATTTACAGCATGTAAATATTAACAAGTATTCTTATTTAGAGGAAGTCCTGTGATTCTTGCCTATTTTTCACATTTATGGACTGAGTAACCAGCAAGAGTAATTCTATCTCTGAGAGGCATGAGGAATATTTAAGTGTGAGAAGTAAGTAAGCCATGACATCATATATTATGCAAATTTTTTATTGTTCTTGTTGTTGCTATCATAATTGGTTTTGGTTTGTTTCTTTGTTACCATTTTTTTTTTCATTCACAATGTGATTTTTTTTATGAGGTGTGTTTGGTAATCTCCACCACAACTTTTCATGATAAAAAACATAACCAACTTCTGCCTATACAAAGATATCACCAAAAAACACTTTCAGTAGAGAAATATAGATGTACAAACAATTCTTATAAACATATATGCAGAAAAATCTGGTTTTGTATCTATATTATATATAATTAAATTATAAATTTTTTTGTAAAACTCTTGGTTTTGTGCTCCAATTTTAATCTCAACAAATAGCATTTTCTATGCAATCATATAACCTTTCTATAGATTCTTATAAAACCCCTACCCTTAAATGAACACATAACTCTCCCTCAGATTGCTCCAACTGTACTTTTACTAAATTATATTGTCTGTGTAATTACAAAGGGATAGTTTTTCCTCCTGACTTTGTTTTCTAATCAACCTCTTTTATATTTTTATATATTCCAAAAACTCTAAAAGATTTTTAAATATTACATATACTTTTCTCTTTATTATCTTTCCACAGATTTTCAGAAAGATATGTAAAATTGGTAGAAAGGATTTTTAGCTCATCATTTTTCATAGACACCTGTATTAAAAGTTTAGCAACTCCTCCTTACCATTCAAGAGGATTATTAGCCTCTTAGCAGTGTTTTGTATTTAAAAATGCAATTACATTTTTATTGTCCATTATAAAATAAATGAAAGTAATTTTAAAATATTAGCATTGTTATAGCAGTTCTGCTTCAAGGAAAATGAGTTAGATGTAGTGTTCTTGATTTCTCCCACTAAGTACAACTGAAAAAACTGAATATTATATATAAAACAAACCTTAGAAGACTTTAAAAGTTGTAGAGAAGAAGGTGGACTGGCTAGGAATGTTGAAACCCAAGCAGTGACAGGTGATGAGTTTCTGGGTTTGCTTTTTGCCTCATAGATCCCAGACTTGGAGCCAAAGAAGCCAGCAAACCAGAAACATCACAGGTATAGAAAAAATAAGCCTCAATAAGAGCCTGCTCTTTAGCCAAAGGACCAGGAAAGGGGTTGCCTAGCAAGATAGAAAAAATTTAGATAATGCTCTCTCTACCCCAGCCAAATACTACAGAAGACCACTCTGTCTCCATCCTTCCCATGCCAGCAAAGGCCAAATGGCACCCTAGACTTCCACCCTTGCCAGGCTGTAATGAGAGACCCAACCTCCAGGTTGAGGTGGTTCTAGGGAAGTCCAGCTGAGTGGAAGCCTGGAATTTCCTCCCTTCTTGGTGGTAATGAGACCTCTCCTTCACAGTGTCAGTGGCATCTACATCTGGAGCCTAAACTTTACTCCCTACCAACCATTAACTAGATGCTCCTTCCTCTACCCATTGGTGTGGTGTCAGAGGAAGCCAGGTAGATAACAAGACTTTTATGGCCACCCTGCAATGAGGCTAGCCTCTCCACTACAGTATCAGTAGAAGCCAGGTGGGGAGCAGTAATACTACTAGTAACACTACTAGTATTAGTAGTAACATGACTGTCACTACTACTAATCACAGCAAGAGTGGTATCAGCAGAAGTCTAGTGCTGAGCTGGAACTCCTATCCTTCAGGAGCCCCTCCTTCCTTTGGGGTTCAACAGAAATTGAGTAGGAAAACTGGATGTCTACATGCACCTGTCAATAACACAGCAGTACTCTCCCATTCTACTACTTAAGTGGTATCGGGGAAGCCATAAAAGAAATTATTTAAATAAGACCTAGTGTCTTATAATATCCAAAATATATGTTTTAATTAAAAATCAACAATCACACCAAGAACCAGGAAAATCTCAATTGGAATGAAAAAATATGAGTAGATGAAAGCACTGAGATGTCAGAGACATTTGAGAAAGATTTAAAAGCAGACATCATAAAATTGTGTCATTGCACAATTATGAACCTGCTTAAACAAAGGGGAAAAAAAGAAACCCTCAGCAAAGCAGTAGAAAGTTTCAAAAAAGAAAGTTATACAAAAAGAACCAAATGGAAATTTCAGAATGAAAAATACAAAAATTGATTTAAGAAACTCAATAGAAGACTTTAACAACCCTCTATCAGAAATGGTAGATCAACTGGAAGAAAAATTACACAAGCATAAATACACAATCTGAATAGGCTTATATCTATGAAATAAATTGGATCAATAATTAATAACCTTCCCAAACAGAAAGCATCTTGCCCAGATGGGTTCACTAGTGGGGGATTATATATAAGAAGATGTATAAGAAAGATATATAAAAGATATATATGTATGTGTACCATATATAACTTTATATATACATAAAGATATATAAGAAACTATATCAGTTCTCCACAATCTCTTTCAGAGGATAGAACCAGAAGGAATACCTCCCAACTCATTCTAAGGAGCTAGCATTATTCTAACACAGAAACCAGACAAAGATATTACAAGTAAAGAAAATTAGAGAACAATATCTCTCATGTACTTAGACATAAAAATCCTCAACAAAGTTTTAGCAAATTGAATCCAACAATGTATACAAAGAACTATACACCATGACCAAGTGGGAACTATCCCAGGCATGAAAAGCTGATTCAATATTTGAAAATTAATTAATGCAATCCATCACATCAACAGGCTAAAACAAGAAAAATTACATGATCGTATCAATAGATGCACAAAGAGCATTTGACAAAATCCAACACACATTCATGATAAAAACTCTCAGTAAATTAGGAATAGTGGGGAACTCCTCAACTTAACAAAGAATGTCTACACAAAACCTACAGTTAACATCACACTTAATTGTGAGAAACTGGAATCTTTCCCCCTAAGATTAGGAAAAAGGCAAGGATGTCCCCTCTTACTGTTCCTTTTCAAAATCTCATGGGAAGTTCTAGCTTCTATTCTAGCTAACTGAATAAGACAAGAAAAGGAAATAAAAGACACAGATTGGGAAAGAAGAAATAAAACTGTCTTTGTTTACAGATGACATGAAAATCTATGTATATGTCTAAAATCTGAAAGAATCAATGAAAAAAACTCCTGGAATTGAAATGACTACACCAAGATTGCAGGATGAAAGGTTAATACACAAAGTCCATTGCTTTCCTATATTCTAGCAATGAAAAAGTAAAATTAGAAATCAAAAACACAATACCATTTACATTAGCACCCCCCAAAATGAAATACTTAGGTATAAATCTAGTGGAATATGTACAAGATCTATATGAGCAAAACTTCAAAACTCTAATGAATGAAGTTAAAGAGAAACTATATAAATGGACAGACATTCCATGTTCATGAATGAAAAAATACAATATTGTCAAAATGTCAGTTCTTCTCACTTGATCTATATATTCAATGCAATCCCAATCAAAATCCCAGTAGACACAGTAGAATTAGGTATAGGTATAGAGTGTCAGTCTTGCAACAGGAAAAAGTTCTGGATGTGAATATACCTAACACTACTGAACTGTATACTTAAAACTGGTTGTGATGGTAAATTTTATGTTACGGGTATTTTGCCCAAACTTAAAAAAAAAGAAAGAAAACAAAAAATCTTCGATTCTCACTCCCAGAGGTATATTTATATCCTCATGGTTCATTTGAAATGTTTGGGAATCTCTGGCAACATGCTTGGCCTCTCTGGCTGCATGCTGTTATAACCCTGAGTATTTGGTGAGGCTGGTTGAATTGAGGATTAATTTCTCAGGAATACCATCTCTTTAACAGACATATTTTTGTGTTTTCTGAATTTTATTTCTGAAATATTCTACTATATGTCTCACGTAGATGTATTATCTCACCCATGTAATTTATTGGATATTTTTTCATATATCTGTCTCTCCTACTAAATAGTCCCTCCCTGAAAGGCAAATAATAATAATAACAATAATAATAATAATAATACACAAAGCAATCAATAAAAAATACTACACAAAAATATATACTCAAAATGACTATAGCTACATCAAAATGGAATTCTAGAAATTATTTAAGAAACCTATAGGAAGACAGGAAAAGTGAAAAACAGAGAAACAAAATAGAAATTAAAAAATAAAAAGGCAGACTTAAGTCCTGAAATGTCGACAATTGCATTAACTATAAATGGTATAAGTACTCTAATTAAAAGACAGAGATTGCCTGAATGGATCAAAAAACATAATCCAAATGTAGATTGTCTATGATAAACCTCACTTCACATACAACAATATGGGAGGGAAAGAGCTCTGAGAAACCTACAACTCTGGAACTGAAGCTGCTGCCTCTTTCAAACCATCAACCACTCAAAATGAGATTTAGCATAACTGAATTTCCTCTACAGAAGGCCAAGAGCCTTGGTAACCAGAGATTAATTTGATGATAAACAAATCAGTTGAAAATTGGGATTTCATGTCTATGTTAGTGTTTTTCCCCAAATCTTCCTACCCCAAATTTTGCATGTGTCAATATAACCTTTGATTTTCCTATTTGGCACTTATACTTATTTCCTAAGGTTATGAGTGAATATAATAGAGACAAAGAAAACATAAAACTTTTATTACACAGTAATTACTCAGTAAATGTCAGTTATTATTCATGTTACCTTTTATCATAGAAGTCACTATTGGGCCTAATAATGTCCATGAATATAAATTATTAATTTAATAATAACTACAAATTGACATAGTGTTAATATAACAATTTTACTTTGTAATGAGAGTCTTGCCTTTATTTATAATTTTCGGTAGTAATTTATTCTTTTCATATTTTCGTTGCCCTTACACTAATCTTGGGGAGTCAGAATATTGACTGTGTTTTAAACTCATCAATATCTTGAAATGATCTTTATTTAAAAAGAACACTCAAACTGATGACAGTAAATGGGCAAACAGTGGAAATTAGAAACTATCAGTTTTATGATCCATTTTTATTTGTTTCTCTCAATCCTTTAATGTTGAGGTGGAATTAAAAAATACTTTTGTGTTCTCCTTTCAAAGTGATATAAATCTTTTCCTTTTGTTTTTCCTTCTGTTTCCTCTCTTTTTTCCCAATAGTGTCCTCAAGTTGACTCCACCTGCACTCTTCCCCCATCTCCTTTTTTTCTGGGAAATTTTCTTTAGATACTTCCCTGGTTATTGTTTCACCTTTTTATTTTCCATTTTCTTTTGTCATGCAGAGTGACTCTGTGTGATAACTTTTCAGGTTCATCAGTATTTTAGGCTTGTTGATCCACTTCCTTTTCATGTCAATAATGTAATAATAAAAGCCTCTAAAGATGTTTTTAGTGATTCTTTTATTTATCAATATATTATCTTTCACTATCTTCACACATATATCCTTTATTTTTCCCTTCTTCTCTTTCAACCAAATATTACATCTGCCCAGTTTTAACTTTTCATAGTTCGGGGATGTTTCACTCTGGATCCTACTCAGTTGTTCTCCTTCTATGTAAGTTAACACTTTTTAATTGAATATAGCTTGTCTATTCACTTTGCATATTAATTAAGTAGCATATCTGCTTTGTTCTTTTTGTTATGATTAATCTTTCTTTCCAGATATTTCCATTAGTTGGATAGATTTTTCAAATGTAAGTGTTCTGAACTACTAGGTATTCTAGAAACCTGTTTTTGTTTTGTTTGGTTGTGTTTTTTTGTGTGTGTGAGGAAAATTAGCCCTGAGCTAATATCTGTGCCAATCTTCCTCTATTTTGTATGTGGGATGCTGCCACAGCATGAATTGATGAGCAGCGTATAGATGTGCCTGGGATCTGAAACTGCAAACCCTGGGCTGCCAAAGTGGAGCATGTGAACTTAACCACTTATGCCACTGAGGTCGGCCTTTAGCAACCTGCTTTTTTTTAAAGCAAATTTTGAGGAGGAGACTTCATTTTTTTAAGAATCAGTAAACTATATCCACAAATTTATTTTTTTACATTCCTATTTGTCATTACAAGCAGTTCCAGTAAAATGATCAGACATAATATCCCCTTCAGAAATCATAATCCTTTTCTTGTGGTGGGATATTTCCTTTTGTATTCAGTGATGTCAACATCTTATTATGGAATCTAAGCTCCTCTGTGGATTTACAGCACTTTATCCCGCTGGAATCCTTCTTATTCATTAGAATTATGTTGGCAACCTTCAGCATTGTGGTTGTTTAATATAACAAATTTTCCCATCAGCTTCCCAATTTCATCCTTGAGTTCCCTCAACACTGCTGGATGATCCCAGCTAAGAATCTGTTTCCTTCCTCATCATTTGTGTTTCTCCTTTGAAGCTTTTATTCTCCATACTCTGAGTCTGGAGTTTGGACTATACTATGTCACATATAAAAGCACTTGATCATAAACTTCTTTAACCATTCAGTTCCTACAATTCTACCACCCTCTTCTAAGAAATGTGAATTAGTCCCAAAGATGCTTTAGCTTCTTCTGCCAAGTGGATGTTTACATTGTCTGTTTCTTGGATGATTGTGTTGTCAGGATAATAAAGGATTAATCTGTAGTCAGCACTTTGCTTCTATTTATATTGATTTATATTACTATTTCTCATATTCCTCCCCATTTGATTGCTAAACTCTTCACAACCTCTCCCTCCCACTCCCTCTCTACATTTTTATCTTTATCTTTCCCTTATCATACACTTGCTATAGTCCCCACCCCCCACACACACACATTCTCTTTCTCTCACACACACACACACAGATGTCATATATTACTATCAAAGTCTACCTTTCAATCAAAATTGCTGTTAACCTACAAAGGAGTTAAGGGCATTAGTTTTGGTATCCAACCCCCTGGATTCAAACTCTTGCTAGGTATACAGCCTTGGAGAAATAATTTGCACCAAAGTTCTCTCATTTACCAAAAGGAGATAAGAAAAGCATACACCTCACACTGCAATAGTTTAAACCTCATAATCACTTTCAAAACAATTCTAATTAAGCTAACATTTCAAATTCCATATTGAGATAAAGTTATTTGCCAGTCAAAATTTTAAGTTATCATTAAAATGAAAATTTTGCATTTTGCCTGTCAAACTTTAAACTTATTGCCTGTTAATGGGTAAAAGGTTACATTTTAATGTTTTAGGGGAAAACTAGTGAAGGTATAAATTATATATTTATTTCTCCCCTGGCAACATGGGAATTGAGTTTGTACAAATCATTGTCCTTCCCTTGCCTTACAGCTGACACAGATATGAAAGATTGAAGGTCCTCTTACAACTGAAATAACAGGACTGCTCTCCCCAAAGTGTGTTAACTAACAGGTTATGAGCACCACCACCATACATTTCACTGCACTCACAGACAATGTAGCATTTTTCTCAACATTCAAATATATGTATATTTGAACTATATATATGTTTTAGATATTAGTGAGAGTATGTTTTTACCTAGTCATTGGTGATTCTCAATTTAAAGCAAGTCATTAACTCCTAACTTCCCCCAGTCACTTGAACACTCAAAGAGCATAATTGAGAAATGCATTCTTCCACTGAGCTTGGTTTTCCATGAACTTTAGCCAGAGTGTATGCTCAAAAGTCAGAAACCCCATCCTTTTTCTTATGCAGATGGACATTTTAGCTAACATGAGGACTGTGGCAGATCAGAATTTGCCACCCTAAAATGTGTTTCTTTGGCTTGATTATTTTTAAGGACAAAAGATTCAGGAAGAAACTTTGACCTTCCCCCTAGCTGCCTAAAAGAATGTAAGATAGAAGGCCAGTTACAAGAAGGAGGTGTCACCATAGATAACTATAGTGTAATATGAACTAGGTGTGGGAGACAGGGAGGAACCTAGCAAGGCCCATTTGATCAAAGTCCTCTCCATGTCTCATTGTCTTTGCAAGGTGTGGCAAACATTTGTTTACCAGACATTAGCTTTTCCATCTCCATGTGAATTGTCTTTCTCCCCTTTGAAGTTCTAAATCACTACCTTCAACATCCTCCTTTGTCTTTAGCTGAAGATGGTATTTAAGGTGGTGGCCTTGGCCATTTTGCCAAGTTATTCAGTTTCCTGGGTTTCTCCCAGTATACATGCTATTAAACTTGTTTGATTTTCTCCTGCTATTCTGTCTCACGTCAATTTAATTCTTAGACCAGCCAGAAGAATCCAGAAGGGTAGAAGATGTTTTCTTCATCCCCTATGGCTAACATTTACTCATTTGTTGATTCAGTGTGTGTTTATTGAGTAACTACTATGGGTCATGTATCTGAGACTTAAGAATACATGGTCATAAAAAGAGACATAATACACATCTGTGAGAAGCCTATTGTATAATGGAAGAGGCAGACATTAATCAAATAACTACACAATTAAATATATTAAGTGCTACAAAGGGAAAGAACACTTTGCTATGAGTACATATAACAAGAGGACTTGAACTAGTTGGAGACAGGGTTAACAGAGCAGATAAGACAGCAGTTTCCCCACGTCTCATTAGTATCTTTGAAGTTTATAATAGTAGGTGATAGTTAACAAATTTATTTTATATAAATCTCAAGCATAGAAGACAGGAAGACTAAGTGCCTGTTAGATAATATGTTTCAATTTCTAATCCATAGATTCTGATGGTAATATCCAGAGAAAAGTGACATTAGTTTAGGTTTCACAAGCTTTTTGTGTGTAAAATGGTATTCTGACAACTTAAGCCTGATTCAAGCTGAAAGGTGATAATTTGGGGACTGAATAATTTATACCTTGAAAATTAAGATTATACATTTTCCTGAAAATTTAATTTGGCATGAAACACCATATCCATCCTTTCTACCACATCTGCATGAGAAAGACATAAAATTACTAGCAAGTTGAAATAAATTATATGTATCTTAAAACCTATGACCTACTACAACACATTTTTATTTCCCTTAACTATGTGGGAAAAATCATCACATTTTAAGCAGACTTTTCTTTAAGACATTTTAAAACTTATTTCAGGAAAAACATATTCTACTAAATTGAATTACTATTTAAACTATTTTTTATTATGAAAAATTTTCATGAAAAGATTGACAATGTGTATTTACTGTCTTTAAAAATGTAATTGTTCTCAGCCAGCCCTGATGGCCTAGTGGTTAAAGTCTGTGTGCTCCACTTCAGTGGCCTGGGTTTGGTTCCCGGGCGCAAAACCACATCACTTGTCTGTCAGTAGCCATGTTGTGGTGGCGGCTCACATAGAAGAATCTGATGTTACAACTAGAATATACAACTATGTACTGGGGCTTTTGGGGAGAAAACAAAAAAGAGAGAGAGGAAGATTGGCAACAGATGTTAGCTCAGAGAGAATCTTTCCCAGCAAAAAAAATAATAAAATTTGATTGTTCTAAAAAAGATAAAACCCTTGCTCTTTTCTTTCTACCTCACGTTACTTGAAATGAAGTAGTATATGATGTTGTAATTTTTTGCAAGTTCTGATATTTAATTGGTTAGCTTCATTGTCCTAATCTATGATTTATGAATGTTTGATCCAATGTTTAAAGAGATGTCAATGAAATTATTGCTTAAACATTTAAAGAAATGATCAAAAGAGCATAATAATTTTTTATTAGCTGGTAACTATTCCTTTGGCATTTATCCTTCCTCATGGACATTTAAATTAGTCTGTGGCTGGACCAACAAGAGCATTTTGCAGATTCTTTGAATGTGTTTTATTTATAAATTGTGAATTTTACTCATTCATTCCACTAAAGTTTATTACCTTGATCAATGTTTATGTATATTTAAAGAATTGACATCCTGGGACGAAAATCTGTAACTTCACAAAGTTACACATACCAACATTTATGAAGAGGTAAACAATGTTTCCTGCACCATTTTAGTTAAGTGTTACAAATTTTACTTCTTCAAAAACTCTACAGAGTCAGTATTATTAGACATATGTTCATAGTGAGGTTAAGAATTTGCCAAAATTCATAGAGCTTTGAATTTTGTGAACTGAATTGGTGAGGATGGGATTTAAAACTTCAGCTGACTCCTAAATCCATTCTTTTTTGAAAAACTATCACCGCCTCCCTAAAATATTTAAATTCATATATGAAATGCAAATATTTTATACTTAGCCCAGATAAATAATGACTTTTTAAATTATAAATGTAAAAAAGAGACATTTATATTTATTTCTTTTTTCAAAGAGAATCAGAGTAGATATTTTATTTTAGCTGAATTATATCTGTCTCTTCGCTTGTCCGTACTGATCAATACTTACCAAATCTGCCTAATTATATGAATGTGATTGATGAATAATTGTGATAAGTTATAACAGAAGTTAAACTATACTTCCAAAATTTAGAAAGAAAAGCTTTTGCTGGTTACATAATTCTCTCTCTCTTCAACTTAGAAAGTCATTTATTGACAACAAGTATGTAAAGTTTTCACATCAAAACTATTTGTTAACATCTATTCAAAGGAATGGTTTAATTTGAACATGGATAATAAATTACTATATTATACAAATCTGTGTGGGTGCAAATGTGTGGTACCGTTATATTCCTGTTAAATGAATTATTTTTGGAATAATGGTAATGACTATTATAATTGAATTCTGTGGTATTTAATAAATTTAAATAAAACCCTATCTATTAAACTACAGAAAATGATTTAAAACTGTATAAGATAAAATTAAATAATTTTCAGTCATTTCATTGCCCTAAAAATTTAACGTATTTTAATAATTAGAAATATACATTACTAGCCACAAACCAGACCATTCTTTAAAAAATTCTCTATAATCCCACCTCCATCTTATTGGACTCAATGATATGGTCAAGAAGTTTCAGCTGCAATGAATTCTTGTTGCTTTACCAGGAGGGGCAATGTTTTGTTGCAATCATGCTAATTTGTCTTCCTAAGCTACTCTGAGTTTGACAGCTCATTCAAATTACAACAGTCGTTAATGGTGCTTCTCAAAAATGCTGCAAGTAAATATTTTCTTAAGTCATATTTGAGATTGTGCTTTGCTTCCAGTATTTTATTTGCACAGATTCACTCTGCTAAATTCCTAGCCCTATCCAAAAAATACATCCCAAGCTTTAAAAATCTCACTACTGTTAAATTTTAAAAAATGTATTGGTATATCAAGGGGCAGGAGGGCAAAAGAGAGTGGATTCTCTACCCTGCCAACTGCTTAGCATTCAGCTGCTTTAAAAACGCTGGCTTCAGAACTACAGTCATTCGGGCCGTTAGGAACATTTCCCTTTTCCAGGCCAAATGGACAAGAGCATCATTTGTGCGATGTGGAAGCTATATGGGAAGAACATTAAAAGAGCCAATTTTATATGTAACAGTTACACATAATAGAATTGCGGGCAACACATATTGATTATCAGTGGCATTTCTCAAGATCAGTATGATTTTACAGATGTAATTAGAAGGTTATTGCTGCTAAAGATTGGCAAGTCAATTTATGATTCTTATGCTAGATTTGTTCGCAGTAGATGGGTGCTTGGGTAATATATTTTGTTTTAGTATTCGGTGGTGTCTGCAAATTTTAATGAATATTGATAGAATTAAAATTATAAGCCAACAAGTGTAGTATTGTGAAAAGTAATGTAATAATAGCCTTTAGGTCTTAGACAAGCAACTTTATTTAGTGTAAATTAGCAGTTAAAGATAAGTCTTTTCAGCAATGGCATGATCTGATTTTGTCAATATTTTTTATGCTGCTTTTCCTTTGGTATTGAGTCCAAAATATCTAATATCAACTGTGGCAGATTCTATATTTTTCAGAAACCAAATATACATGTGTAATTTAAAAGAAATCATGGTAGCCAAAATATTTTAAATACACTGAATATATTTATGTATTTACATGGAATTTAAATACTAAAAAGAAGGGTCAATGGCAATGTAGCAATGATGTAACCATTATTTAAATGGAATTTGTTGATGTCATTCTTGTTTTCCAACCTTTTTTATGAGATGGTGTAGGGATAAAATTATCATAAATATTGTTGTAGAAAAGTAAATGTTACGTGGACACACATAATAATAGATACTTGCAAGTCAGAATTTTTAGCAGGCAAACATACAACTCTAATCAACTAACAGAGGCTTCTTGGAGCCAACAGAAACATTTTCAAAGTAACGTTCTGGCCGAACTGATTATAGCCCATTTGTGTGTTCTACAAAACAGTGGTGCTTCTAAAGAGGCTAAGTTACATTCAACTCTAGGGATTGTGTCTATTTCATGTAAAGACTTCCGAAGGTTATGATGGGAAGACATTTACATTCTGTGAAGGCCTCAGGTAGAATGCAGCATCTAGTGGGATACAACAGTGTTCTTATTTAATATAACATGATGCATCTGGATGGAATCCTTAGATGCCTTTAGGTAAAATGCTCTCATTATGATAATCACACCCGACAGCATATTTTCAATTCAGACTCCATTGCTTTGTTTTTCCAAAATTTAATGAAAGCATGGTCTAGTAGCAACTGAGGTGAATCTTATCTTCAGGAAGCAAAAAACTGCACCCATAAGTTTCCAATTTACGTACAAGCGTTAGTTCCATGTTGGTTCTCAAGTTACCCCAAAGTCAAAGTACTCTACATCAGTCATGATGTACTAGATTGTATTGTTAGAAAGCAGGCAAAGAAACACTAATAACCCTATAATCGTAGTAGCTTTACTTGACAACATTTCTTTGTAATTCATGCACTTGTTCACCCCAGTAAGTTGCAGGGGTGGGGTTGGGGGATCGTGATTCTGACCATCGATGTTGATCAAGGTCTCAGGCTGATGGACCAGGCTAACCATACACGCTCACACTTTATTGGTCAAAGAAAGCCACATGGCCACACTGACTTTAAAGGACAGTAATAAATGCAGTCTTACCCTGTGCCCAGAAAAAAGAGACACAGGGTATTTGTGTTCGTATCTAACGTCTACTACTCACAGTGAGGTACTTAACTGTCCAGAAACAACTTCCTTGACTTCAAGTGCCCTTATCACCACTTCTCAGAATTATTTCAGGACTTTCTAGTATCTGGGTTTTCACCAGAAATTTATAGAGGTCATAACAGTGATCATGTATCATTACAATACAAACCAAATGTGGTGAGTGGAAGTGAGAGATCTCAGATGTCAAATCAACATTGATGTTTTCTACAAAAATTATACTTTTGGGATATACACAATAGAAAGTATAATATTTTACATCATTCTCTATATGAAAATATGAAAAAGAAACTAGGAGAAGAATTTTAGAGAAAGCTCTTGAAATTAAGAAAACAACTGAAGTTACTAATAATACTGGGTTTTTTAATTAATTAATTTGGTTAGTTAGTTAGTTAGTTGATTAGTTTTAGTTTTAGTCTTAGTTTGGTGACACTCCCAAAGAGTTTGTCCTTTACTTTTGGTTGTTGCATGACAGAGAGAATAAATTAATCGGATGGGATGGCAAAGTGTTTTGTCCAACTGAAATGTTAGAAGGTGAATTGAGGCCATAAACTTAATCGAAGTTAAAGACGGAAGTAATAAAAAGTGCCTGATGGTTGAAGAGAGCTCTCTGGAAGGTTGTCCACAGTCTCAGGCTCTTCGGGGCCTTACAAAGTGTGTGAATCTAAGGGAAGAGAAAATACATTCAAAGTGACTTATATTAATGACATTTATATCAAAGAATGGTGATAAATTGAGTAGCAGAGTTGTGCTAAATAAGCTACTGCTGCACACTTGCATTTTTGCACATAAAAATGTTTTAAAGACTTTGAATTCCAATTTATTCATTCACATTTTATCTCACTTAGTATAATCTGTGAGCCCTTGAGGCCAGAGGTTTTCTTACATTCATCTATATTGCTAGCAAGATTTCTGGTAATAATAGACATAAATAGTAAACCGTTAATACATTTTCTTGTTACATTAGTGTATAAGCTGATTTCAGAAAATAACATAAATTTGTTATGGCTCTTTCTTCTTACATCTGTTCTTTTTCAAATTTAAGAGAAACCAACTAAAGAAAGTTGTAAATACTTCAGGTCAGAATAGATCATGGGTTTGTATTTGTATATTTACTAGTTGTTAAAAAAGATAAGGCAGGCTTGAGTTGCACTCTTCTAATATGTATTTACGCTCAGTCATCTAGCAAGAAATACTCAGCAATTTAGAAAGAGTTTATATGGGATGTAAAATATCACCATTGAATCAATCTTCTTGGTTATTTAAAGTCTAATTAGTTCACTTAGCAGTTCACCTCTTTCTTTTTTTGTTGTTGAGGAAGATTGGCCCTGAGCTAACATCCATGCCAATCTTCTATTTTGTATGTGGGTCACTGCCACAGCATGGCGTGGTGAACGGTGTAGGTCTGTGCCCACGACCCAAACCCGCAAAGCCGGGCCGCTGAAGCGGAGCATGCTAAACTTGACCACTATGCCGCCGGGCTGGCCTCAGCAGTTCACATCTTCAACTATGAGTATATACATGTGAGTTTATAAATTTAGCACTTGAAACCATCGAAAAAGATACACCACAACTTTAGGTTCAAGTTATGTTAGTCTCCCTCGATAAAATTATAAACGTTTTTCAGCAAATAAAAAAAGTAAATTTTTAAGGGTAAGCCTGTAAGTTTTGGAATTAATGAGCCACTATTATTTAAATCATGGTTTAATGAATAGCTTCTTAGAAGCATTATGTTATTATATGCCTTGTGATATATCACAAAATAGTAAAACTTAAATATTTTATTTTAAATGCTCTCCATCACAACTTTCAATATACATTTACAGAGGGAGAGAGAGAGAGAACACACATGTGCACAAATAAATTCAGGTAACTTTCTTAAAGAAGGAAAAGACATAAAAAATTATTGATATCCATCCAGGTTTGGAAAGATAACAAAGACATTCTTATGTTCTTCTGTGGAAACATGAATTAATAAATCCAGTATAGTATCTCTAAAAGCCCTACTTTTACTGAAAAGAGAGCACTTGGAGTACATTTTAAAGGCAACATACCAAACAATCTAATCAGTAGTTTTCTTCAAAGTGTGATCCCTAGAATAGCATCATCAGCATTGTTTGTTAAAAATGCAAACTCTT
Organism: Tapirus indicus; assembly: GCA_031878705.1. Classification (NCBI taxonomy): domain Eukaryota; kingdom Metazoa; phylum Chordata; class Mammalia; order Perissodactyla; family Tapiridae; genus Tapirus; species Tapirus indicus. The sequence continues at coordinate 21,641,160 of CM062939.1, read as the reverse complement.
GACCCTACCCCAGACCTAATGTATCAGAAACTCTGGGGTGGAGTTTCCAGGTGATTCTAACAGGTGCTGAAGTTTGAGACCCACTGGTAGAACAACACTATTTAAAACAGTTTAGGTAAGTTGACTTATAAAGGAGATAGCAAGAGTTTCTCAAGAAGGAAACCATAAATTGACTCATTTTCAGGTCAGTCTCCCTAGATTCCTTAGTTAATCTTATCTTATAATTAGTTTCCAGAAGACTGCATGGATTGTTTGGCTGCCACATGTGTGTCCCACAAGCAAAATATTCATAGTTAGAGACTTTTTCAGGGATATACCTCTTTGTCCTGGAAGTATTTACTCTTCTTTATTATTCTGTGTAAATCTTTTCCCTGCTTCCCTGCATCTAGAAACTTTTTTCCCTTCAGAGATTGCCTAAATATTAAATATTGCCTCTCCACAGTTATCCTCTCTGGTCACCTAAAATAAAATAGAGCCACACTGCCCACAGCCCTGCTGGCCATTGCAGCAGGCTGTCTGTGGTAGCTCTCGCCACTTATCACAATCTGAAAATTTTTAAATTGAATTTAACAACTTTATTTGTTTTACTTATTTTTTAAACTTTCTTTAGAATGTGAACTCCATTTGGACATGGACAGTATGGGTCTGGTTCACAGACGTATCTTTATCATGTACTGCTTGTGGTGGATGGCAGCCATTTTTTGGAGGCAAAAATATAAATAAATATGGCATATATTTATATAATATTTAACCAACATTTTATTTGCAAAATAGTAATTGAGTTAAATAACACATCTGGGAGTATTAAGCCTGGTAGAGGGAATTCTTCCCTGTGGAAGCTTTTTGAGATTTTTTTTCAGATCACTCCTCAGAAAAAAATCTGTATAGTTGGTATCAGCCAATCCAGTTCACCATAGTTCTCTTCTAAAGTATTATTAGGTTGATTTTTAACTCACCATAAATGTATAAATCTTTCATTAAATGTATAAATCTTTTATAACCATATCTTTCATTTCTCTAATTTCACCAAATCCACCTTAAACGTCATTTAGCATCTTGAGAGATTGCTGATCAAGTTGAATTTTGGTTTCAAAATATGTTGTAAAAAATAATTATTGGAAAAAAAACAGTTTCTCTTTTGATCATGTTTTTTAAATTCTGCAGCTTCATAATATCCTTGAGGTTTTACAAGTTTCCACTTTAAAGTGAATAGAGAAAGGAATCATTAGAGTGATGAAAATAAATTTATTCTCTTTTTTTTCAATTTCCCTTAGAAAATGATAAAATGTTACCTTGGGTTTTCTTTTTCTTTTTATTTATTTTTGATGAGGAAGATCAGCCCTGAGCTACATCTACTGCCAATCTTTCTTTTTTGCTGAGGAAAATTAGCCCTGAGCTAACATCTGTGCCAATCTTCCTCTATTTTGTATGTGGGATGCTGCCACAGTGTGGCTTGATGAGCAGTGCGTCGGTCCGCGCCCGGGACATAAAACACTGGACCACCGAAGCGGAGCATGCGAACTTAACCACTATGCCACTGGGCTGGCCCCCTTCTTTTTTTTTTAAATAATTCTACATTCATATTCTATGCATAATGAAATCATTTTTTATGAGTACATCTTTCCTTGGGGAAAAAAAAGATCAGTGGAAGCTGTTTACTTGAATTGGCTTGTTTTTCCTCTACATGACTTGGTTTTAGAATATTCACTCCAGTTAAATCAATTATAAATATTGCTCCTCCATAGCACATGACGTATTATTATAAGCAAGAACTATTGTAATGTAGTGACCCCCGCTAAACTACCCAGTGAACTTTTCAAATGAAAACATTCAGGTAGATTATGTATTTATGAATAAAAATAAATTTGCTTTTCAGGGAGTTTGGCCGCTGGAAAGTAAATAACCTTGCGGTTGAGAGAAGAAATTTCCTTGGCTCCCCTCTGCCTCTTGCCCCTGAATTCTTCCGCAACATAAGACTTTTGGGACGTCGACCTACCCTTCAGCAAATCACAGAAAACCTTATCAAGAAATATGGGACTCATTTCTTGCTATCTGCTACTCTGGGAGGTACGACTCTTTGAAAATATTTGTGCCTGTGTGTGCTTGTGCATAAAACTGTATAAATCAAGGAAACGTGTCAATTAATCCAGATAGCTGCATTTTGAGTAATTCTAGAGTTCATTCATTAACTTATTCAACACATTTATTCAGTTATTACTAAATGCCTAGTATGGTATTTACAATGGTGAGGTGGATGAGTATCACTTAGTTTCTGCCTGAAAGCAATTTACAATCTAATAGCATACATTAAATATAGACATAGTTATTACTATATAATGCAAGGTGTTGTGCCAAATTTTGTTTAAACAAAGATTAATAAGCAGTCACGTCACAAGTGAGAGTCATTGCTTCTGGTTACAGAGAGCAGGAAAGGTTTCCTGGAGTAAATATCAAAGATCTAAAATTACATTTTTTAGCGCTATTTTAGTATTTCTGACTGTGGTTGATATATGATATGGAAAGAGTGATAAATGTCAATTATGAAGCATAATATCAAAGTAGAGATTAATAATGTGACTTCTTAATCAGTTTTTAATTTGTAAAAATTAACAAAGGTCTGGTTTAATATCATTAAATATGTGTTTTATCACGGTGATGTATAATTCAGCAATTTGACACAAATGATATTTTGGGAGATAATGTATAATAGAAAATATATGACATTATCCTAAAACTTAAAAATATCCCAGAATTCCATATATTTAATTTTGTGTAGGACTTTAAATAGTGTCCACCCATTTGAATTAGAAATGGACGTTACTCTTCCCTATAATGAAGAGCACTGAATAAAATTGGATAGGAAAGCCATAAAAACATTGAGTACCTGCTCCCTTGTCAGTTTCTCAATGAGTTTACTGAAGACAGGCAGGCTGATTCACACCAATGGTGAGGTCACATGAAAAGACCACCCGCTCTTCATTTTCCCAGTCTTGGAAGATGAATCTTTTCTTTCCTTTACCTGCCAGTCCAATCTGTCAGTTTTTATTCCTTCAGAATATATCCCATGCCAAATTCTTTTCTGACTTCTACCCTGACATCCCTAGATCAAGTCACCATCGTGTTTCTCCTAGAATACTCCTAACGTCCATCCTCCACACAGATCTTTTTAAAACTTGAATCAGGTCAAATCATTCCCTGTTTTAATTAAAACCTATAACTAGCCACTTAAAATAAAATCCAAATGTCTTGCTATGGTTTATAAGGCACTACATGAATGATATGACGCTAGCTTTTATCTCAGACCTCATCTTTTCTCTCTCTCTCCATCATTGTCTATTTTTCAGCCAGATGACTTTCACATTTTTTCTGCTCAAATATCACTTTCTCAGAGAGGCCTTTCCTGACCATTCTACCAGCAATAATGCCCAGTGGGCCACCAATATTCTCTACTATTTAGTGATCTTCCTTTGCAATCTTCATAGTATTTATTATTATGTGAAAATATTTTATTTACTTGTTTCCTGGTTTATTATCTGTCATTCCTTCATAGTTTCTTGAAAATAGGGACTTTCAGGCCGGCCTGGTGGTGTAGTGGTTAAGTTCGCATGCTCTGCTTCAGCAGCCTGGGGTTCGCAGGTTTGGATCCTGGGCGCGGACCTGCACCACTCATCAAGCCATGCTGTGGTGGCATCCCACATACAAAATGGAGGAAGATGAGCACAGACATTAGCTCAGGACTAATTTTCCTCAACAAAAAGGGGAAGATTGGCAACGGGTGTTAGCTCAGGGGTGATCTTCCCCATCAAAGGAAAAACAAACAAAACTAAACAAAAAAAACCAGGGAACTTGCCTGTATTTGTCACCACTCTACTGTAGTTATAATAGCGCATGGCACACAAGAGGTTCTCATTCAATATTTGTTAAATGGATAAGTACAACTACACTTTGCTGAGGGGCTGAGGTTGTCCAGTTCACTAAATGAATGTCAAAAGTATGACATATACAGAGGAAAACTGAGATATCATTCAGGAAGAAGACAATGAAAGAAGCAAATCCAGAGAGCCAAAATGCGACAGTTAAACAAATAAAGATTCAGAATTGGGGGAATCAGGACACAAGCAAGAGCAGATGAGCAAGACACAGAGAGATTGGAAAAGTAGTAGGTCTCTGGGCACACTGAGGAAACATAAGTCGACCATGTAACCCTAAGGAATTAAAGGTGGAGGATGTAGGTGGTTCGGGCACACAGAAAAGGCTAGCCATGAATATACACTCTCTCCATTGCCTTCCTCGGTAAATGAATAATAATAAAATAATAAGATGAAGAAATCAGGCAAAACTGGTGTTGAATTCTGGCTCCCTTTTTTTTTTAACCAACTTTAAAAACTTAAAGACTTTAAAGCTTGAAGTAACTTCTCTGATTTTTAAGTGTTTTTTAGTAGAAAGGGGGAGAGTAATACCTGTGTGACAGGGTCATGAGAAAATTAGTGTAAATATAGAAAATATTTTTGGCACAGTGTGTGGCATAATTTAAACATGTGATGCATTTATGTTACTGCTATTGTTATTACAGTAGTGTGGCGAGCAAAAAATTACAAAATTTCTCAATAATTGTGAAAGCTGATTCTGTGAAAGCTGTGTCTATTTGGCTTACTAATGGCAATGATTATTAATGCAATGAAATCTGAAGTAAAAGTGAAAATTAAATTATTTCTACAACTTTAAAAAAAAGTTCAGTGGTCTTGACACACATATTAGGCTTCATTACCATGTGTCAACAATGCGGAGTACCCAGAATTTCAGAACGTAAAATATATTCTCCAAATAAGAAAGGAAGGGACAGAGGGAAGGCAGAAGAGATAAAATAGTACAGATGACTCTCATGGACATTTTTGTTCTTTAGTACTAAGCAAGATTATAGTGTCTTCTTGATTTGTTTCATTGTTTTGGCATTATGGATGCCACATTTTGGCCTGAAGATTAGTTTTTGTTTTGTATGTTTTTTGTTTGTTTTTATAAACCATGTCTGTGGAATTAAAACCCTTCTTCAGGTTGATTACTCAATGATGGTAATATGCTCTCTCAAAATCACTTTACTTCAATTATTTAAAAGTCTTGTTCAAGCATTTTCTTAAATGGGGAGGAGGTGGAATTGCCACCCTTACTCACCTTCTAGTCTCTGAGTATTCCTTGGATTTAGTGTTTCTGTATTTTCTATTGGAATTCTTTTTCTTTTCTAAATGTTTCTTATATTTTTCTTCAGGAATCTTTGTCGGGTGTTGTTAACAATTTAGATAAAATGCATGAAATTGTTTAAGTAGCTTAAGGACATAAGCTATTTGTAATTAAAATGTATAGCAGGTTGATTTCAGGCAATTTTTAAATTATTGCTGTTGTAATTACACTAAACCTTTTTTGTTGCTGTAAGTATATTTTAGCTTCAAATGTTTTACCTGATTGAACATGAAATTATATTACTCTATTTTTTAAAAAATTGAGATTGGTGGTATTTAACTGGAGCTAATTTTCTGTCTCCTTAATTGAGTAAGACTAAGGAATAACGGTAACACTAACACACTGAGAATGTCACGTATATAAGCAAATATTTTAATCACAAAACAGTTATTTTATAACTAGATGCTTCCTAAGTAACTAGATATTCAACTAAATTTAAACATTCTTCAAAAAACGTTGAGTGTAAAATAGTCACTACCAGTATGAAAGTGATGAAAAGGAAATAAATGAAAAATGTCTTTTTTTTCCCCAAGAGTTATTTAGTACATCATATTATTGACTTAGACATAAAACCTTGGATAGCATATTTGAAGTCCTTAATGGGATATCTTATGATAGATAAAGCCAGTGATTGAATTATCTTCCTATAGGGAAAAATAAATTACAAAAAATCTTCTTCAATATATATCATTTTCCCCATCTATTTCATCTTATCGCTTCCAGATTATTTATCAATGTAGTAAGTTAACGTGCTTCTATTTTGGATAATTATATCTAAACTCCATCACTGTTTAAATATCTAAAATAAGCTCCACACTTTAAAGAACCAGTCTTGATAAAGATTGCATTCCTGGGATATATTGATTTCTAGCTATGAAATATATTTCATGACTGTTTTTATAATATGTTTCATTATAATACAATATATGACAAATACTGAAATAAAAGTGTATCTCTGTACTGCGTATAGAAATACAAAAGAATAAGTGAATATGAAAAAACAGAAGAAGACCTTAAAATTGTTGGGCTTACTGGGGAGAGGGAAGGTGTCCACTAAAAAGCACCAGATCTGGGTTCTGGTTCAATTGAAAAGGACTAAGGAAGATGGAGACCAAAAAATTCACTTAAAAATCTATAAAAATGTGATAACACAATATACATAGTAATTTTAGATGTGACCTGATCCTTGATTCCAGAATTACACAGACTTGTCCAACCAGTCATCATCTTAGCCCTGAGCTACCCACAGTCAGAGGATCCTTCCTGTGTGTGGCTCCTATACGAAGCTTGGCTCTCTAAACCCTAAGGCAGTGATGTACAGACCAAAGTGTGTGCTGTCTCCTGACAAGCACTTCCTAAATAGAAGGAGGAAGAGGAGGGTTTACTCAGGCCATCCCTTTCCTGTACCAGCATGTCTGTTAATTCACTACACCTCTGTGGGCAGAGTCAGGAAAGCAGAGACAGTGAGGATTGTTTAGGCAAAATGCCTTCCTGTGAAGAAGAGTGCAGAAAAAGTACTTTTTCCCTGACAGAGGTATTTTTAAAAATTGGGCCAAAATTTATTCTAGAAGCAAACAGATAATGTATTAACATTTGTTAATTTACAACCATAAAAAATATTTTTCAGGGGCCGACCACATGGCATAGTGGTTAAGTTTGGCGCGCTCCACTTCAGCGGCCTGGGTTTGCAAGTTCAGATCCCAGGCACAGACCTACACCACTCATCAGCCATGCTGTGGCGGCAACCCACATACGAAATAGAGGAAGACTGGCACAGATGTTAGCTCAGGGCGAATCTTCCTCAGAAAAAAACATATATATATTTTTCATTCTGACTAACATGGAAAACAAGTGCAGTTTGACCACTGGTTTTGAATGCACAGAGTTTTAAAAACCACAAATAAATTTTTAGCAGAAATAGTTATAATTTTTTTTTCATTTATGGGTCTTTTGTTTTGTGAGGAAGACTGGCCCTGGGCTAATATCCATGCCCATCTTCCTCTACTTTATATGGGACGCCGCCACAGCATGACTTGACAAATGGTGCAGACAAGTGTCCGCACCCAGGATCCGAACCTGCAAAACCCCGGGCCGCCTAAGTGGAGCACGTGAACTTAACTGCTACGCCACGGGGACGGCCCCGCATTTATGGGTCTTTTTTGAATTTCTTTTCTGAAAGTGCTTCTTATGAGAATATATCTTGCAGTTACCATATTGCTCAACTTAAGTATTCCATAAGATATTTAATTTTGTTTAAATATAGAAAAATATTTTCTTCATTGTTAGAATGAAAAAAAGTATGATTGATGTCCAGAGTAGTATTAACTTACTAGAATAGCTATTTAAAATAATGAATACTACCTCAATGACCACATAGTGTATAAATAACTATGCCTGCAATGTTGTTTATTTAGCTTGAAAATTTCCCTATATATTGTTTGTGTGTGTATCTCTTTCAAAGAAAGAACAGAGGGCAGAAGTCAGGCAGTAAAACACAATATGTGCAGAATATCAATTAGATTTTTTCCTATTTTCTTGCATCCCCATAAGTATAAGAAATCCCAAAATCCTCATTTAATTTCAGAAATACTCAATTCTCACTTTCCTCTATGTGAATTACATTCTGTATGAAGTATCCACAGATAGTTTTTAATTCCATGTCATATACCACCTTCTTTCAAAATCGATTAACGGCTCTCTTTCTCATTTTCACTTGATCTCTTCTTAGGAAGTATAAATTCCTTTTAGTTTAGTTTAACTGTAACATAATTAAAGAAGCAAATCTGCCCAAAAAATGTAATTTATTTCCCAAGCAAATATGAATACTTATTGAAAATGCATGGAACTATTTCCTCCAGTAGATTGCATATTCTGTTTCAAGAAAAATAACTGAAGAAAGGAGAAGAAGTATTTTCTGAAGCTTCATCTCCCAGGGAATCATTAAAATAATGTCACCAAAGGGGAATAAAGACTACCATACTGGGATTTAAAACTAAATATTGACTCATACTACTTAAGATTAATTAATTTGTTCTCTGTCTCTCTCTGTCTCTCTTTCCTCTCTCCCTTTTTTTCACTCTACCTATCTCTCATGTTTCTCTGGTAAAGAAAATGAAAAATTTGGAATTAAAACAATATTGTTAATTAACTTTTAATGGTTCATAAAGCAATTATCTACTAAAATGACTTGCAGCCATTTATGTAAATAATAACAAAGATAACAACGAAGAAAATGAGATTAAAATTGGTATGTCAGTTAATCTTAATAATGACACCCCTGGCAACGAAGTCAAAAGGTAAATGTTAAGTTTTTGAATTTTATAAATTTTATTAGATTTTTTATTTTTCTTAATAGCACTTTGATAAGGTAGATAAATCACCTGTCCATTTGTATGACAAACATGTACTGAGTTAGCTATAACAGTGCAAAGACCCAAGACTTTCCTTAAAGGAACACACAGGTCACTGATAAAGACAGGCATTTAATTGGTAATAAATTTCACTGTGGTTTAGTGCCTCATTACTTGAGTATGGTCCATGGTCAGACAGCATCAGCATCACCTTGGAGCTTGTTAGAAATGCAGAATCTCAGATTCCCTATCAGATTAATGAATCAGAATCTACACGTTAACAAGATCTCCAGGTGATTTATATGTACATTAAGTTTTCACAGCACTGTTTAGAGTATCTATGTAAATTGTTTTTTAGAAAGATCCTACACATCTATGAATTTCTCTCCTTTCCATCTTTGTTTTTTTTTTGAGGAAAATTGGTCCTGAGCTAACATCCGTTGCCAATCTTCCTCTTTTTTTTCTTTCTTTTTGCTCCTCAAAGCCCCCAGTACACAGTTGTAGGTCCTTCTACTTGTTCTACGTGGGACGCCGCCTCAGCATGGCTCCATGAGCGGTGAGTAGGTCCACGCTCAGGATCCAAATCGACAAACCCGGGGCCGCCGAAGCAGAATGCGCAAACTTAACCACTGTGCCACTGGGCTGGCCCCTAGAGCATCCATATTAATTTATAGTGCTCTTAACTGTTCCTGAAATCTCACTTCTGAGAATTAATCTTAACAAAATAACAGCAGGAGTATGAAACCATACACACACAAACAACATTCATTATAGCATTGTTCGTAAACAGCTTCAAAATAGAAGTTATTGAGTTGCATTTCACTCAGGATAGATTCAGTTCCCTTCTAACCTCAGAACGATTTATTTCCAGTTCCTTGTCATTTCGTGTCATTGTTCTATAGAGAGTATGATGGTGTCTGGGCAATTTTGTTTAGAAATTTTTCAGAATTTTGGGGGGGATAACAACCATAAGGTCAGCTGCTTTCCTTTGGAGTGTTTTGCAAAACATTTTATGTTTCTTTCTCAAAGCTGTGCAGCGCTAGCTGTTTCCTTCCTATAATATCTTTCCGATGCCAATTGGTGTTAAGCCAACATATCTGGTTTTTGGCTCTGTTTCTTGTCAGAAGCCTATTTTTATAAGATTGGCTTTTTTTCCCCTGATGTCTGTTTGTTTCTAAAACATTGTCTTTTTTCTACAACACTCTATTACTGGAAAGATAGATATCATCAGGGCGTGTACTTTTTAACATGTTAAACTAAGGAAGGCTGATCATCAGTAGGGAGAGCAAAGTAAACACTGTGGAAACTGAAATATAATTTCAAAGGACAGCAATACCAAAAAAATATTGTAAGCCGTTAGTGCAAGGAATAATGTGATCTCTCTCTACCAAAAATAAGATAACATTTTTGAGCAAAAAGGTTACATCAAAAGTAAAACCTACAAACAATTACATTTAAGCTGTGTGTGCAATGGTTCTTCCCATGAGAAAGATTTCTACTCAAATAGCAGTTCTTTCTAAATAAAATTTGCACAAAAGCAAGGCAGACAGTCACAATAAAATTGCCAAGTGTAAGAGAGTTAAATGACCAGGAAGACATCTGCCATAAGTGCACATTTTTTTCTGGGTGGAATGGTGTACATTATAGGTCAGTAGACTAACCCAATGGCAGTAGCAATGATGAAATAAAATAAAATACCGCCAATCTATAAGAGTTAGCTTCATTGCAGTAAGAAAAATAATAAAACAAAATCTCAGTGGGTTATAACTATGATGGTGGTGTCTTCCTAATATTGTATGTTTTGACTATGGATCCCCTGTGATTCTGCTCTGGATGTCTCCTCATTCTAGAAATCAAGCTGAAGAAGGGCGCTCTTTGGAACAAATTGTCCTTCTGGCAGAGGGAAAAGCTAAAAAACAGATGTGCTTTGCGATGCCACTCAAAACCAGGACAAGATGAAGCCATATCTGCCTCGCTTGTATTCCAGTGACCTAAGCATTTTCTTTTCCAATAACAGGTTAAAGGGGATCATTCACGAACTGCTCATAGTTCTTCTCTACAGCAGACCATTAATCCATGTATGCATGTTTTCACCCATGATGGTGCAGCAAATATTTGCAAAAAATAATACAATCTGCCACATTGTCACTATTGATTTATCCCTAGGATTCTTTTATTCATTCTCTCATCCATTGTTTTTGTTCTAACTTTTTGAGAACATTACCTCTATCCTCAGTAACGACGTATACACATGAGGATGCAAACTGAGAAAATTCAAGTGAAAAGATAATAGTGTGAAAGTTTTTAAAATTTCTATTCTTCATAGATACAACATAGATGATTTGAAAATCAGGATAGGAAAATACATAATAGTGAGGTCCACATTTCAAATGTACCTAATCCCTTCCTATGAACCAATGCTAGGATAACATTGAAGTCATGATTTTGTTTGTTTGTTTTGTTTTATTGTCCTCTGTTTCTCATTCTCTATGAAAGCATCCTTTAATATATGCTTTTAATGTCCATAAACTACCACAGTATTTTAGTTGTAAAAGACACAGTTGCATGATTTCTATGTGAAGTAATCACATCTTTTTATATCCATAGTCATTAATCCTTTTCACTTTCTAACAGACTCAGAATGTTGAATCGTTTTCAAAATCACATTTAGCTTTTACAAAATGCATGGATGTCCTTTAGAACTCATGTCATGCTTATGGGCTACAGCTAGTTTCAACAAATATGAATAAAAGTGACGTTTGGACACAAATTTTTTAGTTGATTGAATAATATCTCAGTTTTTAAATCTGAATGTTGTGTTATTCACGTAGAATTCTGATTAACTCATAATTGAATACTTGAGAGAGATTTGCAGTTGAAGTTGAGAAGGCATTTTTCTTTCTTAAGACTGACTGTAAAACTCTCAAAGAATGTAAAGACCATAAACCTCACAAAGTATGGCAGCTGTCTATAATTTTAAAGAATAGATCACTTAGAAGGAAGAAATAAGCTTATTTTCCATGTAGATTGAATTAGATCTTAGATATTTAATGACCCATGATTTACTAAACTTGAAATTTAGCATAAGCTAGTCAGCTTACATCACATATTTGTCTGATCTGTTGTAAGTAAGAGTTTAAAACAAGATATTTATAAAAGAACAATGATGGTAATTTAAACGGCAGATTGAAACTGCTTTACATGCTTCATTGCAGGGAAAGCCTTTGCATACATGGATTAATGTTCTACCAGAGAGAAAAACCACGAGCAATGTAAGATGGATTCTCTTTACCAGTTATTGGAAAGAATAACCAACTATACTATCTTTAATAATCCCATATATCTTGATTACAAGATCCACTAGAAAACGGTTTGACTAAGTCTAGGATCCCGTGGTGAAATTTAATATCTATGAAATGCTAACTGATGAGAATTTAAAACTTCCTCATTTACTTTAGATCCTAGTAAAAAAGGAAAAGAGAGAAAACCAACATCTATTGTACTATAATATGTGTTCTGCCAGGCTCTATAGAGGAATTATATTGTTTAATCTCAAACAGTTGAGAGTAGGATGTTGCCTCGGTTTTAGAGATGGAAATGCTAAGGACATGCATAACTTTACCAAAGGCCACAGTCAGCAAGTAGAGGGACTATAGGCTATCAGGACCTGCCCTCACACACACCTGACTCCCAAACTCACACTTTCCTCTCCCTCATCGTATCATATTTCCTTCAAATTAAAAAAAAAAAGGAAACAATAAAATTAGTAATAAAAGTGTGTTAAGATCTAAAATATTTTTTCATTTGATTTTCCCTGTTGTCTATAACATATATTTATTCTCCAAGTAGAAGGAGGAAATACATTTACCTGTACCTTACAAACAAATGTGGACTCTGAAAAACAAAGGAAATATTTTTTAAATCCCCAGTAGATAGAGAATGAAGACTCCTCTTATTCATGATGATGATTATGGGCCATCATTTCCCTATGTTCATCTTGGATTGCTTAAACATGTATTAATGTTTGTTTTATTGTTCATATCGTTATAAAGGACCACTCTGAAATAGTAATCCCTTGCTATGTATCATTTTCCAATTGTATCATGGGAAGTCTAACATTTGCAAAATATTAAGTCAAATTAGTTTTAATTTGTTTTTTAAAATAAGCATATGCTATTTCTCTCTTTTTGGGTGAGGAATGTCTCAATTGAGGTCCTATTAAGAAATTAACGATGTGGAATATTTCACCTGAAAAGTGAAGGGAGATACAGTATTTAAAGGACTATTTTGGGAGATATTTACTCTCTGTATGTGGATGCAACTGTAGGACTAGGGTTAATGATTTTGTAAAGAAGTAGAAAGACATCTTTCTGTTCATCACAAATAAGACAATAGCTAAAATTACTAGAAATGTTCAGATATGGAATGAGTTGCTTTATGCAGATCTAAGGAATGGTGGTGAATAAAAGAGAATAAGCATGCTCACAACTTTTGAATTCTTACTGTATTGTAGTTATAGTTTAAACCCTTTACAGATATTATCTGCCTCATGCTTGTGGCTGCTTTTGAGGAAAGAATATTATGCTCATGTTACATAAGAGGAAACTGAGTCAAGTTATACGGTTGAACATTCAGTTGCTAAACAGAAGCCAGCATTAGAATCCGAATCTGTTTGACAGTAGTAGTTGGTACACTTACATCTAAACCATAATAATTAATTCTACATTATTCTTTCTTCCAGAACCTCATAATCCAGTGAAAGAATCCATTCTAGTGGTCTAATTATCTCTTCCGCTCAACGATGTATAGTTTTTCAGTTAATGTTGGACACCTCCAGTAATGGGAAAATTCACTCCTATACAAAGAGGGACATAGTGAAGATGACTCTCTTCACATATTTAAGTAGCTTTCTTGCATCTCCCGAAGGCAAAACCAATGTCCAATAATCAGTTGATACGATATTTTGAATTAAATATACTACTGAATTGAAGAAAATATTAGATATTATTTTTAAAAATAGACAGTTAAGCTTTCTTCTATATTCCGGAATCTGTAGAAAACATTGTGAATGCAGTGAGGCTGAACTTGGATATTTAGATGATTTTTCTAAGTGGAATCTCTGAGAACTGCCAAATCATCTAGAATTTCAGTTTAGTCATAATGTTAAAGTCATGAACTTACTAATTACTTAAGAAAATTTTGTTATGAATAAATAAGTTTTAAACATGGGCCAAACACAGAATGAGAGCGTAAGCACTTATACCATTATGTTTTTTTCTTAAAGGAAAATTTTCAAACATCTCAGAGTAGCGAGACTTGTACAGTGAGTCCACATATACCCATATGTGACTGTATATACTATATAAAATGATGCTACCACTACTGATATTCCTACTTACAGTTAGGCTACAAAATGAAGTTTTTTGATTCTTTGTACTTTTATTTGTCCTCAGGATATATTCCAAAAATGGCTTTACATTCAAAACAGTGTTCTTACGTCACTTAAATTACTTATTTTTACAAGCAATATACAATTAGTGACATTGGCGTCTGTTTTCAATTTTTAGAGATTGCTTTTCTTTCTATTTGACTTAATTTTATTTTTATAAATAAATAAAACCATTTTTAAAATGTTTCCAGTGTTGAAACACTATCACAAGGTATATTTGAAGAAGTCTTTCTTTGAAAGGTGTTTCCTCCATCCTGCACCCTCCCTTTTCTTTTAGCTAAATATTAATATAAATTTTTGGTTACTCCTTCCACTGTTTTGTCTTGTTTGTTCATTTTCAAATAAAAATAAATACAGAGCCAGCCCTGATGGCTTAGCAGTTAAAGTTTGGAGTGCTTCACTTGGGAGGCCCAGGTTCAGTTCCCAGGCTCTGAACCACACCACTCGTCTGTCAGTAGCCATGCTGTGGCAGTGGCTCACATAGAAGAACCAGAAGAATTTGCAACTATACACAACTATGTACTGGGGCTTTGAGAGGGAAAAAGGAAGAAAAAGGGGAAAGATTGGCAACAGATGTTAGCTTAGGGCGAATCTTCTCCTATAAAAAAAAATAATAAAATACATAAATAAATGCATATTTGTGTCTACCCCTTCCTTAAAAAAAAAGGACCACTGGTGAAACATACTTTTGTCCCCTTTGCTTTGATCATAATGGTGTGTAGAAAGCATCCTCACTTCTTTCTTATGACTGCACGGTATTCAATTCTATGGCTGTAACTTAGTTTATTCCTATTGATTAGGCATTTGTGTTGTTACAAATATTACAAATAAAGCCATGGTGAGAAATCTTTTCCATATTTTAGCCAGTGTTTCTTTGGGATAGTTTCTTAAAAGTAGGATTGCTGAGTCAGTTATTGCTAACTATTGCCAAATTTATCTCTATAGTTATGTCATTTTGCATTAGCACCAGCAATATATCAGAGGGCTTGTTTCCTTCTAGTTTGCCAACAGCTTTGCCAAAGTTGTCAAACTTTTGGATTTTGGCAAATTCCATATTTGCAAAGTGATATATATTTTTAAATTTGCATTTCTCATACTATTTTAATCTGTATCTCCTGTATTTTCTGTTTTATGAAAAGTGTTGCCACCAAAACAACTTTACAGGTTTTAGTCTTTAGCACTATATAGTGTTTTTCTTTTTCCCATTTAATACTTTTTGGCCTGAATTTACAATATCCGATATCAAGATTGTTAACTTCGCTTTCTTTGTATTTACATTTGCCAAGATATCTTTGTCATTTTGTTTTAACCTTACTTAATAAGATATGTCTCTTGCTGTCTTAGTCCATTTGGCCTGCTAATAAAATACCACAGATTGAGTAGCTTATAAACAGAAGAAATTTATTGCTCATCATTCTGGAGGCTGAAAGTCCGAGATCAGAGTGCCGGCATGGTCGAGTGAGGGCCCTCTTCTGAGCTGCAGACTTCTTGTATTTTCACATGGCAGAAGGGATCTCTCCGAAGCCTCTTCTATAAAGGCACTAATTCCATTGATGAGGGTTTTGCTCTCATGACCAAGTACCTCCCAAAGGCCCCACATCCTAATACCATCATGTTTGGGAGGGTAGGATTTCAACATATGAATTCAGACCTTAGTACTTGTATATGTCATAGAGCTGCAATATGAGTCTTAGACTGTCATGGCGCTGTTGTATTTCTATATGCATCTATAGGATATTTGTTTGGGTACTCTCTCAGAACTTGGCACATGGGTGAATTTTTTTCAGATTCATTGGTTTTCTGAGATACATTCACTCAAATTCCGTACTAGTTGAGCCTGTCTTTCTGGGGGTAAATAATTGTTGGGGATTTTTAAGTTTTATTTTATGCTATTTTGTTGAGGAAGCTTCGCCCTGGGCTAACACCCACTGCCAGTCCTCTCTTTTTTTGCTTAGGAAGATTAGCCCTGAGCTAACATCTGTGCCAATCCTCCTCTATTTTTTTTGTATGTGGGATATCTTCATAGCGTGGCTGGTGAGTGGAGTAGGTCCATGGCTGGGATCAAACCTGGGAACCTGGGCTGCCAAAGTGCAGCACACCGAACTTTAACTACCCAGCCATGGGACTGGCCCCAAGGATCTTTTGTTTGTTTGTTTCTATAGTAATTTACATATATATTCCCTTGTTGATTTCAGATGTTCCCACCTGAAAGCTGTTTATCGTGCATGCGACCTAATGCTTTTGATAATTGGATCCACTCCTTCATATTTCTGAGGGATATTTTCTTTTTCTTCAGTGATTTTCTTCAGCTAGTTAGTCTGCTTGATTTCTCATACGCATATTGGGACCCAAAAACAAACTGAGAATGTGACCTTTTAGAGATAACATTGTTGACATTTTATTTCTGACATCAGTTAAGCTGATCTCTCCCAGAGAAGTATGAGCTGTTACTTAGGATTGGATGGTCACCTAGGCTATCACTTAATATCATTTTAAAACTGATATTATTTTAATTTGGAGAAGAAATGCAAACTATTCTTCTACTAGAAAATCTTACTTGGTATTTTATAAGACTGGCTTGTCAGTTTCTAAGTGGGCATAATGCCACCCTAACTGATGGGTTCCTGAAGGAAGGAGAATAGGCATCAAGTATGACAATTATGTGTGAGATGAATATCCACGAATATAGAAGTCGGAGGATGGCAAGTTCTTAATCTTAAATGACATTGATTTTTTTGTCATCGTTTGAACAGTGACAACTGCAACTTAATTATAACGTACTTTAAATTTCACCTTTGAGAATCCATTGTCAGTACCTAAAACTTCCATGGAGGTTAGTGATTTCTGTAGAGCTTATTAACACACAATATTTTAATATAATGCTATCTGTAGGAAACCTCTGAATTTAACACATATATATTTACATAACTAGATATGCATATATATGTTTTCTCTGCATTTTAAGGTACAATTAAACCGCTAATGTTTAGTAATGTGCTTTGTCACGTTTCCATTTGCCGTGCTGATCTGTGGTAAACATTTCTGAGTAAATGCAACTTTATATCATGCACCCCACGTTAAGTTCATATTACATATTATCTTAATTTTCTTTTGGGCCACATGAGTGTTAGGTAAGCTAAAAATATATGAGAAAGTCAATAAAATCTAGAGGAATTGTTCCACAAAATCTAGCAATTCAACATTTACTAACTATGTATTTACAGCTGTCAATATCCCAGGAACTTTTCTGGGCATTTGGGAAATATTCATGAACAGCAGAAAAGTAAAACTCTTGCCCTTTGGTTGCTTATCACGCTTTTATTTCATTGTGTCTGTAATCTAGGCTTCCTCACCTGCAGATAATTGAAAAAATGATTTTAAGGGGGAAATGCAATAATGTAAAATATTATTAATGCAGGAGAGGAGTCGCTCACAATTTTTGTGGACAAGCGGAAGCTGAGCAAACGATCGGAAGGAAGTGAGTCCAGCACCAATGGCTCTTCTGTCAGCCTGGAGACGCTCCATCAACTAGCAGCTTCCTATTTCATCGACAGGGACAGCACCCTACGGAGACTTCACCACATTCAGATCGCATCCACTGCCATAAAGGTATGAAGTAGTTTACCGTAAAATTACGTCATACTGTTTTATTTCCTCTGTAAAATCCATTTCTATATATTTGCATATCTCACTGATTTAAACAATTGCATTCTAAAAAATATTTTGACATTTCCTTTTGCTTTGAGTTTTGTAGTACACTTAAGATAAAATTGTATGTACTTTGATGTAATTTTTAACTTGATAATTGGGTCAAGATTTTTGCGTCTGAGTGCTAATTGAAATAACTTGAATTATGTAAGTTTATCCTGGAATACATAGACTCCCTCACAAAGTCTACATGGGTAAAACTTTGTTTTAATAACATTGATTTTTTGGGGTAAATCTTTGTATTTTATTGTATGCATTTAGAAACATTATCCTGAGAAGAGGCTTCGTTAGGCTCAAGGTAGTCAATGACACAAAATCATTAAGAAGTCCTGGTTTAAGGAATATTTCCCCCCAATGTTTTTAAGATAAAATTAACAGGTACAAGTATTTGGTTATAAGTTTCTAGATGTCAAAATACACTATAATCTAAAATAAGTGGATAAACTCCTTGTGTTCATTAAAATCCTTTGCTTCTGACTGTACTAAGGTTGACTTTACCAAGAAGAGAGAATAAGTTACCTTTAATTTTCAAAGGAAAGAGAGAGAGGCTGTGGTTTCCAAAACAATAGATTTTTTGACATATTTCTCTGGCAGTTTAGGTCAACATGTATTGTTTTTGGCCAATGGCCATTGCAAACCTAACAGACCAAAGAGTTGGCACAATGTGATAGTGTGATCTGAACTAAATTAACCAGAGCAAAATAAAATATAAAGAACATTTCTCTGTGTTTCAACTGTCACATTTCATATTTAATGTAAAAAGTCATTAAATATATCATTTTATTGCTTTATAAGATTAAAATTAATGTGTGCATTTTTTTGTGTCTTGACAGGTTAGTACTTCAATATTTTGGGAATGCTAGGAAAAATTATCCCATTATATATCTTCTGTGCAAGATGTACAGGAGAGAATAAAAATTGATATAGAAATATCTTTAGCTTAAGGGTTACACAAACAATACTACCCATCTTCAATGTTGCTAACAGAGGAGATTGGGACAAAGATTCTGTAGATGTAAATCACACAATTATAGCTAGTCTACCCCTGACTATAGGACTTCCATTATATTGAGTAATCAAGTATATAAATACTATTTATGTTATATAGATAAAAATGTGGCCAGGATGAGTGCAGATGTTTTAGTTAATTTAAAAATATTGTAAGGTGGGATATTGTTAAAGATATTTGGCTTGAGATTGCTGAGGAGAAATAGACTTTTTCAGAAATCAATTTCAACGATGTAAACAGTAATTTAAAGTGTATTTTCTTATAGAAGACATCATTGCTGTAAATGTGTTTATTATATGGCTATTGATTCTTTTGCTCAGTACCAAGTAGAATTATGCAGTAGAGTTTTTGTACTCATAGTAAGAAATATTCATTCGCAGTTCTGTTGAAAACTTAATGGATATTTATATACATTTTCTTCTCCTACAAGAGAAGTGTGTATCACAAAAGGCACATGTTTTAGTGGTGCAGACTGTTGTATACAGGAATTGTAGTTAGACCCTGGTGTTACAACTGGGAATGATAAGGCTTCACGAAGCTTATCATCTAGCTATGTGGTAGAAATGAGCCCCAAAGAAGTGACTTGTATAAGTGAGCGGTCTAAGAACAGCTCTGGGGAAGAGGAAAGAGTAACTGGAATGTGGGAGAGTGGACAGCCTCACCTTGAGAGGCATCAGGAAATGCTCATTATCCATTAACCATGGGAAGGCATTCCAGAACACATAATGGGAATATTTTAAAGTGTAGAGTGTGCAGAGTGGCTGGGGTTGGAAAGGAAAAGTGGGGCTCTATATCAGGGAGAGGAAACAGAGAACAGTATGGCAATGATACAGGGATGGAGTGTAAAGAGAAGTACACATATCTTGTGCTATAACGGAGGAAAAAAAGGTCATGAGGGATGTGCCACTGGCAACACTGTGGCTAAGAATATAGTCACAGAAGTGCGTGGGGAGTGCAAAAGTGTGGTAGTGGGGAATGGGGAAGAGGGGAGGGCAATCGGACCCTCAGGACTTCATTTAGGACTGAATGGAGTTCTCTTCAAAGGCAGTTGTAATTTTAAGTGACCGGCGATTCTCCTGCAGCCTGCATTATTGTGAAAGCTCCAGGGGAATGTTCTGTACTGAAGTGTGTGGTGTCCATGTGCACTTGAGCGAGTCTACAGGCTCCTTGAATTACATGCACGCTTTTAAGTGCATTTGCTGGGGAGAGTTTCCTTTATTTTCATTACTTATCAAATATGTCCCTACACAGATAAAAGGTGTCTCTCTTCAATTATAAGATCATAATTGCTTAGATGTGAGTTAACAGGGTAAGAAGGACTGAGGGCGTGGGATTGGAGGCGTGTAGGCAGAATCAAGGACATTCAACTACTGAGATTCTTTATACTTGAATAAATAATTCAACCCAAAGTGCTTTTGTAGTAAATTCGAAATCAAGAGCTTAACTCCTTTACTAAATCCCTAAAGGGTCAATGCATTTCTTTTATATTTTAACAATCCAAACGGAGGGTAGAAAGATCCACAATTTCTTTGATTAGGTAATACACTTTGTGTTTTAAGTGCCATGTAGTAGGCATTTAATTTCTTGAACAAATGTATGAAGTTGTCCCTTGATTTACAGAATTTAGAAGACAAAGTATTGTTTAAAAATAAAGTCAAATAAGATCATTATCAGATAACAGGAAAAATAAAATTAAATCTGTAAAATCATGACAGCTTTTTATCGTGCTAATTCTTGCAAAAATGCAAAAGAGTTGGACAAATAATGTTAATTATGAGCCAGTTTCTGGAAAATGGAAGAGAACAATTTGTTGTTTTTGTCTCATAATTATAAATGTAAATGTAGATTACCGTTCATTAACACGTCTGTAAATAGAAAAAAGAACTGCTCAAATGTCCATGTAGCTTAATTAACTGCTATACTATTCCAATTAATGGTATTTATATCAAATATTATTTCTCAATATTATTTTTATGCAATAACATGTCAAGTTTAGTGTCTAGAATTGGCCATTATTTTCAGAAGATTTAATTCAATTGACTCAAGTTATCTA
Organism: Tapirus indicus; assembly: GCA_031878705.1. Lineage (NCBI taxonomy): Eukaryota > Metazoa > Chordata > Mammalia > Perissodactyla > Tapiridae > Tapirus > Tapirus indicus. The sequence goes on along the minus strand of CM062939.1, from coordinate 21,620,356 downwards.
AAAGATCACACTGTTATATTCTTTAGGTTTATTTTGAAATAGTCTAGTAAACTTTAATATCATGTGATTGATAATGATGAGAAAATCAAAATACATTACACATTTTAGGGAAAGTAATCTATCACCTGATGTGGCATATGCATCTTCCAAAAATTTCCTGAATGCTTTGTTTTAAAATCAGATTACATGCAGTGAGTAAAATTAAATTCTTTTATTGAACACTGTTAAAAAATTTAAAAGAGCTAAGTTATTATTATTTTCCTAAAATAAATACTGATGTATTTACTGTATTTCTGGCATTTTTCTAATGTAGAAAAAATATCAGATAGATTTTTTAAATTACAGTGTTTAGAATTTTTTGCCAACAAATTTAGGAAAAAACACAAACAATATATTAAAACTTAGAAGTCAATATTTCAACTAAAAATTCATCTTCAAATGATGTTTTAGTGCTGCATAGTTTACTTGAGTGTTACAGGTGATGTTGAGAAGATGCTCCACAACTTAGAGCTACATCTCTGAAATTATTAAAATACATTAAAAACTTAAAAGCTATTTATAAAATTAATCCTGATAATAATTTTCCAAAAAACATTTTTGTATGTAAATTATTTGCTCTGTGAATAAAATCAATAAAACCTCACAATTTTTTATTTTACTTCTCTATGTTCAAAAAATTATTTTAAGAAAACCTAAGATAAAAGTTACATGTGAACCATTCATAATAATTGGAAGTTTGAGTTCATACATTAATTTCACTTTCAGGAACAATTCTAAAATTCTCTTAGGGTTTTAAAAGAATATTTTTTTACTGATACACAAATTTAAGTACCTAATTACTTAGTACAATACAGGTTGTACATTTAATTTAGTACATTTAATAAGTTTGACAATTTTGATCAAATTTATCAACAATTTATCTGAATTTTTTCATGAATACATATTTACCTGCCCCAATTGTTTTTAGCATAAAGGAATAATATATCATTCATAACAATTAATATATAAAAATTTAACATCATGATTAGATTCAGAAAAGCAAAAGTTTCCAGAATAATTAAGAATCATATTTTTTTAATATTCTGAACTTTCATATCCTTGATAGTAACATTCTAGTTTGTGTTATAGATATTTATTTCCTCTTGCAGTGCCTTCTCTGCCTTTGACAAGCAGTCCTAAAATACTGAAGGACAAAAGCAGAATCTATTTTTGTTTTTGTTTTGTTTTTAATCAAAACAGCTACCAAATAGCTACCAAATGGCAAATTAGTAAAATAAAGTTAAACTTTACCATTTAGATTAAATCTTAACTACAAAAATCAGGAAAATAATTAAAAACATCAATTTGTGATGTTTTTCAGCGTTTGTTTCATTCTACTCTTTTTTTCCCCACTCTGTTCCTAGTCTAAGGTGTTGCTTCCTGTGACAAAAACCTATACTCTTTGAGTCCATCATATTTTATTTGTTTTCTACTCCCTTACATCTCAATTGTCATGCTATCTTCAATCAAAACACGTCTTGTATTTATCTTTCTTGTGATAAATGATATATAATTATATTTTCTGTGTTATAACTGAGTGCTGACAATTATTATCTCTTCTATTTACAAACACTATTTGAAGTGAAAGAACCTGAAAAAATAAAATCAAGCAAAGTAAATTAAATAATATTAAATAAAGTTAAAAATCTCTAAACAGACAGACCTGCTTCTAACCAAGATAGAGTAACAGGGACCAAATTCACCTTCCTACGTGACAATCAAAAAATATATATATTCAAAAACAATGGTTTTCACTGAACATTAGGGAATGAAGGATAGTGATCTGTGAGAGATGGGAAACAACCGAGGTAAGCACTGTGATTGCCCCGGGTTATTGTCTGGAAAGGGTTTCCAGGATGTGGTGCAGGGGGAGAAAATCCAGGCAGAGACCAGAAGATTCCATTAGTTGAGGCGAGAGCTCAGAGTTTAGTGATACCTAGGTGTTTCCAGTTTGTTGCATGGAATACTCAAGAGGAGAAAGCTATGTAGAGAGAGAACCCCAGAGCACTGCAGAGGGTTGCCTTCAAGTATTTAACAGAATACTGTTGAGTGCATGCATATGAGGAAATGACCTGACAGCAGGGAAGAAACCACACTATGGGATTAGAGAACAGTATTCAGCACTCACACAGGGCTTAGAAAAATGTTCCCATACACCAGAATGGAAACACTGGTAAGTCATGGATAGAATACTTATGGAGGTCATGCCTCAGTAGTTGGGAATAATTAGCCCTAGATTGCGTTCCTCTCTGGACCCACTGAACAAATTATAAAAGCAAGACCCAAAAGAATCAAATGGTTTCTTAGAATTGCTTCTCAGAACAAAGCTCAAGAATATCATAGGAGTGCAAATAGATATATCCAACATCCCACAAAGTAAGATTCATGATGGTAAACAGTAAATATTAGCAGGCAATGAAGAAGCAAGAAAACATAAACCATAATGAAGAGAACATTCAGCTGATTAAAACTGACTCAGAACGAACACAGACATTAGAATTAGGAGACAAGAACACTAAAATGGTTATGATAATATAATATATTATATTTTCTAAAATATAAGTAGAGACATGAGGATATAAAAAAGAACCAAATCGAACTTACTGAGATGAAGACTATAATGTTTGACATAAAAAATATACTGGATAAGATTAAAGGTTTACAACATGTCACAGGAAAAAATCAGTGAAATAGAGACATAGGTATATAAATTATCTAAAATGAAACACAGAGAAAAAATAGAATGCAAAAACCAATGGACAATGAGCTGTGGGACAACTGCATACAGCCATAAATATGTGTAATTAGAGTCCCCAAAAAGGACAGGGCTAGGGGGCATGTATTAAGTACCTCTTTCCATGCAACAATATTATCATGAATTTAGAAACTTAAAATAAAACATTATTACATGTTAGTTTTTTTGGGGGGAGTCAAGAGTCCAAGCATGGCCTAGCTAGTTTCTCCAACCAAGGTGTCCACACGAGCTAGATTTTCACTTGACTCTCAACTTGGGAAGGATCCATTTCCAAGCTTACATCATTGTTTGTAGCATTCAGTTCCCTGCTAGTGCGAGGGTCTCACTTTCTTGTGGGCGCTTGGTGGAAGGTGACTCTCACTTCTTTGCCAAGTGAGCCTCCCCATATGGCAGCTCACAACATGTTAATTTGTTTTTTCAACTTCATCAAGGAAGAGAGTCATTGCAAGACATTAAAATCTGATATAATGTAATTATGGACATGAAATCACATAATCACATACATTCAATCACTTTTGACGTATTTGATGGTTAGAAACGAGTCACAGGTCCTACCTACACTCAGTGGGAGAGGATTACAGAAGAATGTGATACCCTGAGGAAGGGATCATGGAGGCCACCTTAGAATCTGTCTGCCACAGACAAAATAAAAAATATTTGAAGAGTTAATGGTCAAACAATTTCCAAAATTGATGAGGATTTAAAACCCACAGATCCAAGAAACTCAACAAATACCAAACATGAGAAACATCAAGAAAATTACACCAAGACATTTCATAATTAAACTACTTAAAACCAATATTAAATAGAATATCTTAATTTTCATTAGTTATCAAAGAACTCCTTGCATGCATAAAAGGCCTCTCTACCCAGATATAAGACTGACTAACACTTTAAGTGCTTAAATGTAAGTTAATGAGGTATGGGGGTCAGGGGAAAAAAAACATATTAGGTACAGAGGAACAAATCTAAGGATGACAGAAGATTTCTTGGAAACAATACAAGTGAGAAAACAATGGAGGTGAGATTTTTTTTAATACTAAAAAATTCTGTCAACATAGCATTCATTTTCTAGCAAAAATGTTTCAAAAACAAAGGAAAATATACTTGCAGACATATAAAACTTGCAAGAATCTACCAGAAAACCTGAACTAAAGAAATGATATAAGAAGTCTTTTAGGCAAGAAGGAAAATGATGCCAGTCAGAAATATGGACATACAGGAAGGAATGAAGAGAAGTAGAAAGGATACCAACATGGGTAATTGTATCTCTTATTGTTATTATTTAAGTCTCTTTAAAAGAGAATCAGTTCTTAAAATCACAATCAACGTATTGTGAAGGTTATAGCATATGTAGAAATAAATGGTCTGCCAACAATAGCATAAAGCTTGGAAGAGAAGAAATGGAAGTATATACTTGTAAGGCTCTTGTATTATCAATGAAATGGTATAATATGATATGAAGGTAGACTGATAAGATAATGATATGTACTATGAACCTTAAAGCAACCATTAAAATAGCAAAATAAAGAGTTATAGCTGATATGACAAAAATATGATATAGAATTACTTTAAAAATTAGTCCAAAAGAAGTCAGGAAAATAAGATAAAGGGAAGAAAGAACAGATGGGAAAATAGAAAACAAATATCAAGTAGATGGACTTAAATCTAGCTTTACCAATAACCACATTAAATATAAAGTGTCTAAAAGGTACATTGTTGCATTGGACTTAGAAAAAAGGAAGATCTAACTATATGTTGTCTATGGTTAGATCCATAGCAAGATGTATAGATCTTGCCTCAAGAAAATCACTTGAAATTTAAAAAATAGATCGAAAGTAAAAGAATGGGAGTATCTATACTGTACTACTGTACTACTGGAGTAGCTAACTTAATATAAGAAAAATATGTTTCAAAAAGAATATTACCAGGGACAATCATTTCATAATGATGAGCTAGTCAATTAACCCAGAGGAAATAATACTCCTAGACATTTATGCCCCCATATCATAGCTTCAAAATACATGAAACAAAAAATTACAGGAGAGGGGCCAGCCCTGTGGCCTAGTGGTTAAGTTTGTCACATTCCGTTTCAGCAGCCCAGGTTCAGTTTCCAGGCGCAGACCTATACCACTCATCAGTGGCCATGCTATGGCAGTGACCCACATATAAAATAGAGGAAGACTGGCACAGATGTTAGCTCAGGGTGAATCTTCCTCAGGAAAAAAAAAAGAAATATAGAAGAGAAAAAAGGTATAGAGAAATCTGTAATTATAGTCAGAGATTTTAACAGCCTTCTCTGAATCTTTGACAGAACAAGTAGACAGAAAATCAGCAAGGGTATAGTAGATTGAAACAACACTATCATTCAAGTCTTGAAAAGTATGTATGAATCATGGAAAAGTATCTGGAGAATCCTCAAATATTTATAAACTAAATAACACACTTCTAAATAGCCTATGACTCAGAGAAGAAATCAAAAAGGGTATGAGAAATTATTTTGAACTGAATGAAATAATGAAAATACAACATATCAAAATCTATCCAATATTGGTAAAACAGTACTTGGGGAAAATTTACAGCAAACAATGTTTTCATTAGGGAAAAAATTGATAAAACAGTAAGTCAAAAGTCCTCCTTAATAAACTAGAGATAAAGATAAGCTATTAAATACAAAATAATCAGAAGAAAGAGAAAAAATCAAAATGGAAATCAATAAAACAGAAAAACAATAGAGAAAAAAATGAAACCAAAAGCTGTTTTGTTTTTGTGGGTTCTTTTAGTGTACCACTAAAACTGATAAATATTTAGCCAGAATTATCAGGAAACAGAATAATGAATAGACAAATTACCAATAGCAGGAATGGGAGAGGTAACATCACTATAAATTACACAGATATCTAAATATTAACACAGATATATTATGAACAACTTTTTGACTATAAATTTGGAGACTAGTGAACACATTCCTGGAAAGACACAAATTTCCAAAGTTCACTCAAGAATAAATAACCTGAGTGGCTGACCCCATGGCCGAGTGGTTAAAGTTCCGCATGCTCTGCTTTGGCGGCCCAGGTTCGCAGGTTTGGATCCCGGGTGTGGACCTACTCTAACTGTCAGCCATGCTCTGGAGACATCCATACAGAATAGAGGAAGATAGGCACAGATGTTAGCTCAGGGCGAATCTTCCTCACCAAAACCTAAATAAATAAATAACCTGAATAGCCCTAAATTTATTAGGCAAATTAATGTTCAGTTAAAAATGTTTCCTTCAAAGAAAACTCCTGGCCAAGATGGCTTTACTATTGAATTCTAACAAACATTTTAAGGTAGAAATAGTAAGAACCTACACAAACTCTTTAGAACATTCCAAAGAGTTGAAAAATGACCACACCATTCTTTAAATCCAGCATTACTCTGATAGCAAAACTAGACAGAAATGAATAGAAATAAAACTACCAATATCTCTCATTAATAAAGATGCAAGTATTCTTAAGAATTTTAAGCAATTTGAACCCAACAATGTATCAAAAGGATACACATCATGACTACTTGGGATTTATCCCACAAATTCAAGGGGAGTAACATTAAAAACATCAACCAATGTAATTTATCATATCAACAAAGTACAGATGATAGATAGATAGATTGATAGGGGATAGATGGATAAAATCTTCTCAAAAGATGCAGAAAATTTTTTAGGAAAATATCTAACATATGTTTCTGATTAAAAAAAAACTTTTAGCAAACTAGGAAGAGAAAGGAACTTCCTCAATTTGATAAAGAGTGTATTTGAAAAACCTATAGCTAACATCATACTCACTGTGAAATAGTAAATGCTTTCTCCTTCATTTCAGGAACAAGACAAGGATTTCTGCTATCACTACTTTTATTGTAGTAGAACAGTACTAAACATTCTAGTAGTAAACATTGTATTTAGGTTTTAGCCAGTGCAGTCAAGCAATAAAAAGAAATCCAGCATTCAGATTTGAAAGAGAGAAGTCAAACTCTCTTTATTCACAGAAGACCTGAGTGTCTGTAGAAAATGCAATGGAATCTTTTTGTTGTTGTTGAGGAAGAGACATCCTGAGCTAACATCTGTGCCAATCTTCCTTCTATTTTGTATGTGGGCAACTGCCATAGAATGGCTACCGACAGGTGGTGGAGGTCCATATGTGGGAACTGAACCCGGGCCGCCAAAGCAGAACTCACCAAACTTAACCACTAGAAGCTAGCCCATAGACCTGTGCTTTCCTGAAAATTAGATTGATGTATTGACTTCTGGCTTAAAATAGTTTGAAGGCAGCATCGGTGCTTTTCTTTTAGAAGGACTTAGGATCTGGCCGAGAGTGAGATTCACATGACCCCAATCCCAGAAGAAATTCTGGGAATTCAGAATTCCCAGCTTTCTGAATCATGGGAAATCTCTTTCTGCTTTAAGGTCTGGCTACCAATCTCTTCGAATCCTGTAGAATTATCTTTGCTTTCCAGTCTTGTCCTGGGTTTCTACACACTGGGAGATTACCTTCCTCCTTGCTGCCTTGTCCCTTGAATTTGGAAGGTCAGTGCCTGCTACTTGATGAAAGCCTGCGATGCCTCAGAGGTGTCTTCCCCAGCTCTTCCTCCCGTGTTGTGCCCTCTACTTGGTGAAAGCCAAACGTGACTTGGGGGGTTTCTCTCAGTTGTGTTGCACGGCTGAAACTTTTGGTTGCCATAGCCTTGTACTTGGGGAAAGCCCATGTGCTCCAGGCAGTATTTCTCTCAGCTCTACTGCTTTGCACCTAGCCTCCTGTGTACTATGCCCGAGTACTCAGTGAATGCTCATGGCAGCAATTCATTGAGTGGCTGCATACTCCCTTTGGGACTTCCCAGTACTTTAATCCATCATATCAGCACAAACACATCCATTAAACATTCTTTCCAGTTTCCCTTTGCCCCATCAATGGTGGATTGATCCTCCTCCTTCTCTACCAGGGAAGAAAGCAGCCTTATGTCCCTTTCCTCCCAGAAAAAGCTAATCGTTTTCTGGATCTTAGTTCATGTACAACATCCACTGTTCTCGTATAGTTAAACAAATCCTTGAATTTGAGTTTTTCTGATTTACTTTCATTGTTAGGCTGAGAATGTTGGTGTCTCGTGATATTCTGCATCCTAAATAGAATTAGAAGTACTTTCTTTTAGCCTCTGCTCTTTCATTCTTATTCCTGTCTATCCCATGATGACTGTATACATTTCTTCAAAACACTATTGAATTACTTTAGCTTCTTTTCTCATATAATATCATAGAGACTTCCTGGAGATATTAAGACACTTCAGATTTTTATTTTATACTCCATTACATTTCTTGCATTATTTCCTGTTGAAGTGCATGGACTCTGATATTATACATCTTTTTATCCCCCTTAGAGCCTTTAGAAGCAATTAAGAACTCCTTGTAGAAATTACCAAGATTGAAGTCAAAATATATGCCCCATTTCAGTAAAAGTGCAATAACAAGAGACTTCGAATCCGTTCTCCCCCAGTTAAACTTAAATAACTAGTGCTCTTTCTCAGGGCAGAGCCTAGTTCCCTAAGCATAACCCATGAGAAAATAGACAAGATTATACCTTCTCTGACGGATCTATCCAAGTGGTATTTCAGTAGGAGCAGAGTTGAGCATACATAATCTCATCCTTCAATATCACTAATCAGGTGTTCTTTTATCTTTGATGGGAAGTACTGAAAGTGGGAGGGAGTTGGCCTAAGAGAGGGCATCAGGGTTCTCCTAGAAAAATTCTTGTCAAGGGAACATTAAGCAAAGCAAAATACAGTTTCTCTTCTAATAACATCCAAGATCTTCCTTAGATTGAAAATGACCAGTGCCTCAAGATTTTCAAAGTAACCCTCTATATATTATGACCACTGTTGTTCTTATTATATTGTTACCTAAATAAGTCTATTTTATTGCCTAGGATGTTATCTCTCCCATGAAAAGCAATTAGGTGACATTTTTACAAACATATTAACTATTAATCAGAATCACCCTGCCTTTAACCAGGAAAACAAGGCTATTTTGATTTTGTTTTGTTTTATTTCAATAGAGCTACAAATATTAGATCACTAAATTTATGCAAATCTTTGTTCGTCATTTAACCTTTGTTTAGAGATTGGAGGCAAAAGTCAACAGCACCGTGTCAGGAGTCATGTCTTTCTATGAGAACTCCAAGTTGGTTTATTACAAACAGTGATCTGGAACAAAGGTTCTCATGAGCAGTGCTTTAAATCAGTACTCTTGAGCTCTATATATAAATTAAACTTGCAGTTTCCAAAGGAATATACAAGGAACAAATGTCAAGTGGTACCACCAGTAAAGTGTTCTCCTATTTCACTAAGCTCAAGATGGCTGCCCACCAGTCTTGCTTGGACCGGTCACTCTGGCAGATATCAGCAGGAAAACTAAAGACAAGTCTAACACCAAGCAGAGGATCCACATATTTGAGCTTCCTCCCTGCCCTGTCTCCTGCCCTAACTCTATATTGTTGTGTGCATGTGTGTGTGTGTGTTGACTGGCAGTATTTATGAAGAGAGTCCTCAAAACTTAACTGAGACTCTCTCAGATTCTAGTTTTCCCACAACCAATCAAGCCAACCTGACCTACAAAACTCAAACTGCCCAAGAATATTGAAGTGAAAATCAATGTGCATATACAAATATTACTGCAAAAAATTAAAATATGTTTTAAAAATGCAGTATAAAGGAAAAAGTAGACAATTTTGCACAAGGCTAGTTCAAGTATTTTGTTCATTGCATAAAAAGAACTTTGATTCATATCTTCTTTTTTGGTTTGTTTTTTAAAGGAGGACGTGAATGATGTTACAAATATGGTCACATTCAGGAAATAGAGGCTATAGCTGTTCCTTGGCATTCTTCCCAATTTAGTGTGTTACACTGAAAAGATAGGACACTGTAATACCATGTGGTGTGATCTTATGTAGACTGACATTAAATGTTCATTTTCAAAACAGGTTTATTGAGATATAATTCACATACCATACAATTCACAAACTTAAAGTGTCTAATTCAATGGTTTTTAGTATATTGACAGATATGTTCAATCATCACCACAGTGAAATTAAGAACATTTTCATCACCTTACCAAAAAAACTCAAGTCCTTTAGCTACGATTCCCCTATCTCCCCCTACCCCCCCACACTCAGCCCAAAGTAACCACTAATCTACTTTCTGTCTCTATAGATTTCTCTACTCTGAATTTTCATATGAATAGTATCATATAATATATGGACTTTTGTGACCACCTTCTTTCACATGGCATAATGTTTTCAAGTTTCATCCAAGTTGTTGCATGAATCAGTGCTATTTCCCTTTTTGTGGCTGAATAATATTCCATTGCTTAGATATAACACATGGTTTACCAATTCAGCTGTTGACGGACATTTGGGTTGTTTCCACTTTTTGGCTATTATGAATAATCTTGCTATAAAGCTTTCTGTATGAGTTTTTATGTGGATTTATCTTTGCATTTCTCTTGAATATGTACCTAGGAGTCTAATTGCTGGGTCATGTGGTAACTCTGCTTAACTGTTTGAAGAACTTCCAGACTGTTTCCAAAGATCTTGCACCATTTTACATTCCCACTATTATGTATGAGGATTCTGAGTTCTCCAATACCTTGTCAATATTTATCTGACCTGATTCTAGCCATGCCAGTGGGTGTGAAGTGATATCTCATTGTGGTTTTGATTTGCATTTCCCTGATGACATCACTGAGCATCTTTCATATGTCTATTGGTCTTTTGTATATCTTCCTTATAGAAATGTCTATTCAGATCCTTTGCCCATTTCCTAATTGGGTTTTTATCTTTCTTATGGTTGAACTGTAACGGTTTTCTATATGTGCTAAATACAATTCCCTTATTAGATAAGTAATATGCAAATATTTTATCCCATTCTGTGGGTGGCCTTTTTCCTTTCTTAATGATGTCCTTTGAAGCACAAATTTTTTAATTTTGAGGAGGTCCAATTTATCAACTTTTTATTTCATTGCTTATGCTTTTGGTATTACATCTAAAAATCCTTTGCCAAACTCAAGGTCTTGAAAGTTTACTCCTATATTTTCCAAGGCACGAGTCCAATTTCATTCTTTTCCATGTGGCTATCCAGTTGTCCCAGCACCATTGTTTGAAAAGAGTATTCTTTCCCCCTCGAATAGTCTTGGCATCCATGTCAAAAATTAGTTGATCATAGATGTATGGATTCATTTCAGGACTCTCAATTCTATTTCATTGATATATATGTTTATTCTTGTGCCAATACCACAATGTCTTGATTACCATTGCTTTATGGTACTTTTTGATGTAAAGAAGTATGAATGCCCCTACTTAGTTTTCCTTTTCGCAATTGATTTGGCTATTCTGGGTCCCTTAGAATTCCACATGAATCTTAAAGTAAGCTTGTCAGTTTCTACAAAAGGGTAGTCTGGAATCCCGAGAGGGATTTCTTTGACTCTGTAGATCACTTTGGAGACTATTGCCATCAATGTTAAGTCTTGCAATTCACATACATGGGATGTTTTTCCATTTATTTACATTTCTATTTTCTTTCAACAACATTTTGTAGTTTTCAGAGCACAATTTTCATACTTTTTTTATGTGAAATTTATTCATGAGATTTTTTTAGTCAGAGTTCTCCAGAGAACCAGAACCAACAGGAGATTACATATACATGTATATATATATATACATGTACATATATAGTGTATAGAGAGACAGAGAGAATTTGTATATACAGAGAGAGAGAAAAATAGATTTATTATAAGGAAATGGCTCATATGATTATGGAGGCTAAGAAGTCTCACAATCTGACCTCTGCTGCTGTAGTTTCAGTCCAAATTCAAAGGCCTGAGAACAGGGGAAGTCAATGGTATAAGTCCCAGTCTAAGTTCAAACGCCTATGAACCAAGGGAGCTGATGATGTAAGTCCCAGTCTGAGTGCAGGAGAAAATTTATGTCCCAGCTCAACGGTCAAGCAGAGAGCAAATTCTTCCTTCTTTTGCTTTTTTTTCTATTCAGGCCCTCAGTGGATTCGATAATGCCTACCCACACTGGGAAGGCCAATCTATTTACTCAATCTATTCACTCAAATGCTAATCTCATCCGGAAATACCCTCACAGACACACCCAGGAATAATCTTCAGGCAAATATCTCTGCACCCTGTGTCCCAATCAAGGAGTCACATAAAATTAACCATCACAGCATGTGTATAAAAATGTGATGGAATTTTAAATTGATTTTGTATTCTAAAACATTGCTGAATTTATTTCATTTTTTAGCAGATCAATGGAATTTTTTATATATAAGATCATGTCATCTGAAATAGAAATAATTTTACTTCTTCCTGTCCAATTGATATGCCTTTTTTTCTTTTTCTTTCCTAATTGCCCTGGCTAGAACCTCTCCTATAGTGATGGATAGAGGTGGTAAGAATAAATATCCTTATTTTGTTCTTGACATAAGGAAGAAAGCATCCTTTCTTTCATCATTAAGTATGATGTTAATTGTGAGTTTTTCATAGATGCTCTTTCACATGTGGAGGAGTTCCTTTCAAGTCACACTTGATGAATGTTTTTATGATGAAAAGGTGTTGATTTTGCCAAATGTGTTTTCTCTATCTATTGATATGAGCATGTGCTTTTTGTTTTTTTAATTCTGACATGATGTATTACACTAATTGGTTTTCAGGTTTGAACCAACCTTGCATTCTTAGAATAAATCCCACTTAGTCGTGGTGTTTCTTTCTATATGTTGATGAATTTGGGTTGCTCGTATTTTGCTGAGGCTTTTTACACCCATATTAATAGGAAATGTTGGTCTGTAGTTTTCTTGTAATGTCTTTGGTTTTGGTATCAGGGTACTACTGGCCTTGTAAAGGACTTGGGAAGTGTTCTTTCCTCTTTTATTTCGTGGAAGAGTTTGTGAAGAATTGGTAGTATTTATTTTTTAAATGTTTGGTATAATTCAATGTGAAGCCATCTGGTCCTGGGCTTTACTCTGTGGGTAGTTTTGGATTACTTCAATGTTTTCACTTGTTATAGATCTATTCAGATTGTCTATTTCTTCTCAAGTCAGTTTTGGTAGTTTGTGTTTTTCTAAGAATGTTTTCATTTCCTCTAAATTATCTAATTTGTTGGTGTACAAATTTTTCATAGTGATCCTTTAAAATTCTTTTTATTTCTGTAAGGTCAATAGTAATGTCCTCTTGTTTATTCTTGATTCTAGTTATTTGATTCTTCTCTCTTTTTATCTTGGTCAGTCTAACTAAATGTTTGTCAATTTTGTTGATTTTCTTGAAGGACCAGCTTTTGATTTCATTGATTTTCTCCATTGACTTTTTGTTCTCTATTTCATTAATCTTAACTCCAATCTTTATTATTTCTTTCCTTCTGCTTGCTTTAGGTTTAGTGTGTTCTTTTTTCAGTGTTTTCTTTCTTAATATATGCATTTACAACTACAGGTTTTTCCTTGTCTTTTACTTTCAGTATTTTTAGTATGATGTGTCAGCTTGTGGATCTCTTTGTGTTTATCTTACTTAGATTTTAGTGAGCTTCCTGGATGTGTAGGTTATTTTTTTTTTTCAATAAATTTGAGAAGTTTTTGACATTATTTCTTCAAATATATTTTTCTGCTCCTTTCTCTGCTCTCCTCTCCTTCTGGTATTCCCACTATGCATATATTGATCCACTTAAACTGTCCCACATTTCTCTGTGGCTCTGTTTTTTATTTATTTATTTTATTATTCTTTTTTCTCTGTGTTCTCCAGCTTGCATAATCTCTATTGATCTATCCTTAAGTTTATTATTTCCTTCTTATTCTGGTTCAGATCTGCTGTTGAACCCCTCTGGTGATTTTTTAAAATTTTAGTTATTGTACTTTTCAACTCCAGAATTTCTATTTGTTTTTATAATTTCTATCACTTTACTGATATTTTCTATTTGATGTGACATTGTCTTTTCTTTTCTTTAGTCTTTCTTTCTTTCAGTTCTGTGAAGATATTTATAATGGCTATTTTGAAATCTTTTTCTGTTAAATCCAACCTCTGGTTGCTCTCACAAGCCATTTGTGTTCCTGCTTTTTTTCCAGTGTATGAGTCATACTGTCATATTTCTTTGCATACCTCATGATTTTTTATTGGCAATAGGACATTTTAAGTAATATATGTAGCAACTCTGGGTACTGTTCCCCAGTAAACTAAACATCTAGTAGCTTAAGAATAAGACCTGATATATATAGAGAGAGACAGAGAGAGAGAAAGAGAGAGAGGTCTTTATTTTATAATATATAAAAACAGACACTTTCAAGATCTCCTCTTACCATCCCATGACCACAGTTCAACACTTGATACCATTCAAAATTCCAATAGTATAAAAGTGGGAGGATTTAAGACATAGATTGGGGAAAGAAATAGATTTTCAGAAAATTGCTAGATAATTTAAAAAATAGTCTCTGACTTCAGAATACTGCTTTCTAAATCCATTAATGTTCACACAATTTCCTATGAAACAGATTTGCTAAAAACCAGGAAAAGAACAAATATGCCAGGTATGTGGGTCAGCCACAGAGGGAAGAACTTTGACAGCGCTCATCACCTTCATAATTATGGTTCTTGGATTCCACACAAAGAGGGATTCTGCTCAGAGGGAGTCTATGAAGATCAGAAAAAAACTTTGCTGATTGGCCTAGGAACACCATTATCTTCAGAGTGTCAAATATTTCCAATAATCTTAAAATCTTTGCAATCATAAAGACATTCAACCAAATGATAGGAAGGAAAAAAATAATTTTTAATGTTTAGATACTAGGGCAAAATCTAGAAACTTTATGAGCAACATCAGTAAAGCAACCTTTAGGAAAGAATGAAGAGAAGAAAGAACAAAAAAAATGTATCGCCTTTATTAAATATGCCCATTGGGAATATAGAGAATGACTTTTGTTAGGCAGTTAGATGCAAATGACAATTTGCACTATATGTTAATTGAAATTTCAATTTCATTCATTCTTTGAGAAAAATCAGAAAACACGTAGGATGTTTTTCAAGTTATAGCCCAATTTTAATTTAACAGAATTGTATACTCTGTTTGTTATATAAGAGTAAATGCCAAGGATCAAGGTTCAAATTTTATCAAGGTTAAAAGTCAGAATAGGATATTGGAGTGAGTGAGGATCATAATGTGTAGAAGAGTTTAACTAATGAATCATCAGAAAATTTCCTTATTTTAGCAACCCGCAATGCAAGACTCAAATGCATGTAGTTCTCTTGAGAAGCATATTGGTCTTGGAAAGTATGCACAAAACCCAATCAGGAATTTTTTGTGTGGGTTTGTCTGTTTCTTTCGTGACCCACGAAGATTTCCATTAGTGCATTCCTAGAATTACAGAACCATTTTCATTACTCATATTTTTCTTGCTTACTAGTCTTTCCTCCCATACTATCATAACCGGATTACATTTTACTTGTGTCTCAAAGGTCTTCCTATTCAGTATCTTTCATTTATTGCTTTAAAAAAATGTATATTAATTAAGTCATTCACTCAGTCTTTTCTTTGAATACTTAACATTATTAATTCTAGAACCGGAATATCTGGGTATAAATTCCAGCTCTGCTGGTTATTAATCATGGCATCTGGACAAATTAAAACACTCCATTTCTCCTTACCTTAGGTTCATAATCTAGAGAATAGGGGTCATATAGATTTGTTGGGAGGATCAAATGAGTTACTATTTGAAAAGCTCTTAGAACAATGCCCAGCACATGAAAGTGCTCTAAAGTGTTAGCTATAGTTATTTAATGTATAGTTGTTGAGCACTTATATTCCAAGAAGTAGCTTATCTTCTGATCTCTCCACCCAGAGCTCAGTACGAGATAGAAGCTCAGTAAATGCTAATTGAAATTAAATGAACCTAACTCAGCATGAGCAGAACTGATGATATTGTAGCAATCAGAAACTGCAGCAGCCCCAGAATTTCAGATTGCTAAAATTAGGTAAGTGGTTGCAACTATAGCATGGGTGCTGAAATAGCTTTGAAACGTTTCACAGGAATCCCCAATAGGCTTTTATCATTCAACATCCTCGTATTTCTTCTGCTTATGAGTAGCAGAGAAATGGTTCTTCTAATAAGCAGAAAGAAAACTCAAAACCTTCTTTTGGAAATAGCTTATTTTTAATAAGAACACACAGTTGCTCTTTTCTTTTATAATAATTCTGTATATTCCACTTCCTGTTCTCCAAAGCATCAGGAACACAACACAGCTAAACTGAAAAACCCCATCAGTGTAACTCACGTGTAAAGCTCTTTGGCAGGATCTACTCATCTTTGAAACGCCTGCGGCACTGAACACGGAACGCATGCAGTATTGTGCATGGTGACACTCAACAAATATTTGTTGAATGCATTTTGTTGAATTTGTGAAGTATCAGCTGCCAGTAATAAGGGCGCTTACAAAGGAAAAATGTCTTCCTAAACTATGTACAGATTGACTATCTGTTGAATCCCTTTTACAGTATTTCCGACAATCGTTCTGTAGGAAGAGTTGTGTTCTCTCATTTACTGAGTGAATAGGAATTTGATTTTTTTCAAAATTGTCTTTTTATTAATCATCAGTGTCTGAATACAAAGAAAAACTGGATTGATTTTCTTACATCAGATAACAGCTCCAGGAGATAAGAAACTGTTAGTTGGGATTGGAATGTGTGGCATGGTTTATAAACTCTGGATTTTTTTGTTTGTTTTGTTTTTAATTAAGAATTTATTTTTTGAGCAGTTTTAGGTTTATAATAAAATTGAGGGGAAAATACAGAGATTTCCCATATACTCCCCACCTCCACACATGCATAGCCTCCCGCATTATCAACATCCCCCTCGGGAGTGGCACATCTGTTGTAATTGATGAACCTTTATTGACACATCATAATCACCCCAAATCCATAGGTTGCATTATGGTTCACTCATGGTATATTACACTCTATGAGTTTGGACAAATGTATAATGGCATGTATCCATCATTATAATATCATAGAGAGCATTTTTAGTGCCCTAAAATTTCTCAGTGTGCCACCTATTCATCCCTCCCATCCTCCCTCAACAACTGTTATCAACCACTGATCTTTCTTACTGCTTCCACAATTTTTTTTACGAAAGGATGCTGTTAAATATCATATTAAGTGAAATGAAAGAAAAAGAGTTTGACATTCTAGCTCTCCCATATTGTTTTGAAATTGGTTCATCTACCTGTCAACAGATGATAAACAGCCACTGTTAGACATTACATGTTTTTCTCAGTTTCTTCTATTGCATTCCTGGGGATAAAGCTAAATACTTGAAAGAGACATATCCTCTTATTTTTGTTTTCTCTACGTATTTGTATATACTCCCTGTTTCAGCATGTCACATAATTTCAGAAAGATCAAGGATGGAGAGCAGTGAAGAGCTCTGATTCTGGAGCCACGTGCCCCTGGATTGGTGTCCCAGTTCACTACCTATTGATTGCATGATCTGCTCAAGTTAACTATTTTTTCTATTTAACTACTTATTATATAGTTTTTTACAAATATTGTTTCTAAATATTTTACAAATATTTACAAATAATTTTTTTTTCTATTTTTCTATTGTAAAAGGAAGATAATAATAGCACTTATGTTATATGGCAGTCATGAAGATTAAAAGGGTTAATATATTTAAAGTGCTTAGGACAGTGCCTAGGACACATTAAGTGCTATACAAATGTTACCTTTACTTATTTATTTATTTGGTGAGGAAGATTAGCCTTGAGCTAACATCTGTGACAATCTTCCTCTGTTTTGTCTGTGGGTTGCTGCCTCAGCATGTGTTGATGTATGGGGTAGGTCTGCGCCCGGGATGCGAACCTGTGAACCCGGCTGCGGAACTTAACCACTATGCCTCAGGTCGGCCCCTAAATGTTATCTTTATTAATTATACCCATGATTACAAGTACAAGATGAGGCAGACAAACAGGACTCAGGAACAAGCTCCAGTACAGAGAAACAATTTGAAAGAGAGGAGAAATAAGTCAGGATCCCCTTATCCTTTCCAAAAGAAGTTGGTTATTAAGGAGTGAGCCTAATCAAGAGGTAGGAAAGGGCAGATTACTTATTAGAGCTAAGCTACAAAACAGTAATCTATCTATTGGAATTTATGAAAACTCACAGAACCTGAGATAGAGGCTAGGTTTTCTGGTGAATTGAGGTATTTCTACCCATAATCAGCTGGAAGGCTGTTGGGAAAAGTGGTTTGTAGAACATTCCAAAATTTTCCTTTCCAAATTTTAGAGAATAAAAAAAAATTTTAGGGACCTCAAACTTAGACAACCTCCTTTTTATGAGTGGTCAGTTTTGGTTTTTGCCTAGATTGTTTTATCATTAATTATGGTTACTGAGATGATTAGGTCTAGGTGTTCTTGACTTTCCTTTTACCTTTTTAACAAAGCACTTGTTTTTCA
This sequence comes from Tapirus indicus, assembly GCA_031878705.1. Classification (NCBI taxonomy): domain Eukaryota; kingdom Metazoa; phylum Chordata; class Mammalia; order Perissodactyla; family Tapiridae; genus Tapirus; species Tapirus indicus. The sequence goes on along the minus strand of CM062939.1, from coordinate 21,602,051 downwards.
TCACTAAAGGAGATAAGAGAAAGTTTGATCCCCTTGTTTTAAATTATACCAACTTTTAACAGGTTAGAAAAATGAGGAAAGCCCTAGGAAAGGTCATCTTCAAAATAAACCTTTATTGACTTAAATATTTGAAGTTTTGTAGAAAAGTATAAGGTATGAAGTATGATATAAGGGAATAAATGACCTGTATACCAGTGACTGTCATTTTAACTCAATATAATGAGGGCATTGCTGATAAATAATTGTACACTTGAGTTAAATTTTTATTAATTTTAATAGAATTTTATTAATATAAGTATTGACATATAAGAAATTACATCAAGGAAGTATTTCATATTTTATCAACCATCATCACTATCTTGGCAACTTCTAAATATGTACTTCCATTCCCATTCTCAAATCCAAGTTCCTCTCTAATTTTTCCAATAACCTAAAATGTTTTTCTCTGTTTATTACTTTTTTATCAAATTCAAAATGGTTACAAATAAGCTCTTTGTATGCCATGTTCTTAGTTTCTTCTCTTATACTTAATCAGTCAGTGGGTTCTGCAGACTTCTCTGGTTTCCATCCCTTTTTTTCCATTCCTGACAGAAACTTTCCTGACGGTTTCCTTTACAACTTGCTGTTGTAAAGCATCCTAGCTGTTCCCCTGACTTCATTATATTACCTTTGTAATGCAGCCTGCATGCTTTCTCATATAAATCCTCCACAATACTTTCTTGAACCATACTACAGAATTTCTCAACACTTGGAGGGGTTCTTACCTCCTATTACCTCTAATGCTCCATAGATAATCGTCCCTAGAATTTAATGATGCAATGCTTCTGATCCTTTTGTATTCAGCCATTTCATCTCTGACTTGAGTAATGATATAAAGCACAGGCTCATCAAATTGGTGGAAACTGGAAAGGAAGTGAATAGAGATCCAAAAACATCTCAGTAAACTGGAGTATAAATGAATTAAAAAATATGATATGTCACTGATATAAACATTAAGTTAAAAAAAGATATTGTGTTTTTCTTCTTTAACCTTCCCAACATTTAATACACTATTCCTCCATCTTAAAATTTGAACAGGTTTTCCTGAGGGAATTAAAGAAGACTTAGCCAGGTTTAAAAAGTCATTTGTGATGTGATTATATAGTGACTTATTATGTGCCACTTGATAACAGGTATTTTTCCCATCATACTGCTTAAGAGGAGCTCACAGTTTAAGTGTTCAAAACTCACTAGAGGATGTGCTGGGCATAGAATTTATAGTTCAGACTGCTGCTTTTCCCTCCAGCTGAATTGTAAAAGGTTGAGGTTAAATTACTTTTACATTTTAAAGTGCACTTTAAAGTGCATTAACTTCCTAACATTTCTGCCCCGAAATGTTACACTAATTTGATATTTGTCCTATATCCTTTTTCTATCTCATCTAGACGGAAATCTGAGTTGACCTTAATTGTATTTTCTTTACTTTTAAACTACAGTCCTCTATTAGCAATTTTTGGACTCATAAATGGAAAATTTTGTCATCTTAAAAATGATTAGATATTTTCTTTTAAATTTAGTGATTTCTCTGAGAAATATAACATCCTGTCAGGTTTAAAATATATAGCATTAGTCATTTGTGACTTACATAAATAGAAAAGGTTGGAGCCCGTTTTAGTTAGGAGCATGAAAAATGTACTCTCACCTTCACATAACTCAAAAATGGTTAAAGCAATTTAGTTCAAACTCTCAAACAAGCTCACCTTTGGTTAAAGTTAAAGTCTGAAAAATCTCATCAAAAATGGAATCATGCCCAGAGAAAATTATGACTTGAAAAGGAGCTAAAATTTTAAAAATCATTTTTTTTACTTAATACTTACAATTTTTACTTCACTTGAAATATTTTACTTTTCTTGATGCTGAAATCAGTTGCTAGTTTTTTAAATTTGAAGTGTCTAGTAGTTAAGTTTTTTATTTTAATAAGATTAGTAAACACATTTAATTACTCAGTGGAATTAAAATTAGAAATTAAAGCAAAATGTATACATAACATATGATTTTGTAATTGCTCAATATAATCAAATGTTTGGGGCCCTATGTCAGTGTAAGGTTGTCTAGATGTTTACAAATTAATTAATTTGCTTATTTGGTGAATGTTTATTTAGTATCTGTGATGTACGCACTGCTGCAAAGTGTTAGGCCTATACAAATGAAAATGAGATGATTTTTAGCCTTGAAGCATTTAGTCTGGTGAGGCAGATATCTAGACAGAGAAAGGCAATATGTCAAAAATAAATTTACTTCAAGGGCACTCATTGATTCTTCTCTGAGGAAGCTGATAAGAATGCTCAGAAATATCTGATCTGGGTCTTGAAGGATAAATAGTAGGTTAGTAGCATGGAAAGGAAAATCCAGACAGAAGACAAAGACTGGAATGTGAAAGAGTATGGCATGCTAAAGAATGCGGAGAATTTCAGTGTGTCTGAAGAACTCTGTGACTGATTTGTGAAGAGCAGTGTTTACTGAGGTTGTACAGTCATGCACCACATAACCACGTTTTGGTCAACAAGGGACCACATATTCGACAATGGTCCCATAAGATTAGTACCATGTAACCTAACTATGCAGTAGGCTATACCATGTAGGTTTGTGTAAGTATGCTCTATGATGTTGGCACAAGGAGGAAATTGCCTAATGAAGCATTTCTCAGAACGTATCCCCATTGTTAACTGATATATAACTGTAATGACATAAATTGAGCTATTTTCCCAATTTTTTACCCATGCCTTTAGCATACCCTTTGCCAAATGAGTTTGTAGTTTCTCTGATAGTATATGGGGAACATTTTTCTGTCCCTTTAATGTTGGCCTTGATCCTGTGACTTTAGTCAATGGAATGCTAGTGGACATGACACAGGGGCTTGAAATGTACTTTTGTGGTTGAGTTTCTGTTCTTGCGCTTCTGTCATTGTCATGTGAGAAACTTTCTCCAGAAAGTCACTGTCTCTTTAGCCTGGGTCCCAGAATGAACACTTTGTTCAGCAGAGCTGAACTCACTGCACAGCCTGGAGCCTGAGCTTAATGCTAGTCTCTCCAGGCAGTTGCAGGAGACACATAAACCACCAAGAATATATAAAAATAAAGCAGTTTTTAGCATGAGCTAATTGATTGTAAAACTACATCAAGGTAGTTAACAAAAATATATCAACAAAGCAAGAAGCCAATGGGACGTCTGCAGCAATCTTTGACATGTCCATAATGTCCTTGTTGTTGTTGTCGGAATGAGAAATTATCAACATTATAACTCAGAAACATAATGGAGGGCTTATTGGATTAGAAAACTCTAATGGCATAAAAATAAGTTAGGATATTATTGCAGTAAATAGTGGAAGAGTAGATAAAGGCCTTAACTAGTGCAATAGCGATAGAGAAACATATGGGTTTGGGAAGGTAGAGTTTGCATTATGTATTGCATACCAACAAGTGAAAGGTGTAGGGGAAGAAGGTAGAGAAGATGAAACTGGATTTAGGCCTGAGAAATGTGGTGGATATGTTGATTCCACTAATTTGACAGGGCATTACAGAAGACTGAGTTTGTATATACAGAGATAGTAAGTTCAGTTTGTGGCACAAAATTTATGAGGTATTAGTGGAAATTCAAATAGTAACATTTAGAAGATAGGGTCATGAAGTTCAAGAGAGAATCTAACAAGAAGAAAATATGTGAGAATCACCAATATATAATAACAATTGAAGAGATGATAGTGAATTAGATCAATCACAGAGAGTTTATTCGTCCAAAAGAGAGGCATTCTAGCAAGATGGCAGTTCAAAGAGGATTGATTTTCTTCCATTGTCACTCATCCATCTCTCCTGAGGCAAGTAGGTTTAGGTGCTCAAACAGGCCCTGGGTAGTATAAGTATGAGAACTATTTGAAGTGTTTTCTTCCATCCGAGATGACTGGAATCCTGGGGAGCACCTTCTGAAAGTCTTAATTTTGAGGATTAGAATTTAGTTGTTCCCAGGGAGAATTTAGCACACAAAATGGCTGACCTCATGTGAGTTGAGCTTTATTTCCCTGACCCTCAGGAGCTGAAGAGTGGTTGAATAAATGGGCAGTTTTCCTATCCAGGGCATGGAAACCTCCTCTGGGGGAGGAAGTTAAATCTTAACAGTGTAGCAGAGAACTAATAGGCTACTGCTGTTCTGTCTGAGCCCACAGCTGCACGGCGCAGTCTTCCACTATTCTCAGGATTGCTGTCAATGAAATATCCTAAGATTCTAGCAGTTGAACTGGAGTCCTAAGAAATAAACAAAGAAAAAATGTCAACCCATATAAAGTGAACCAGATCAGAAAAAGAAAGAGCACAGAGAACAATCAATCCCTCTAAGTCTCTAAAGAAATATAGATGATAGGGAAAAGTACTGAAAACTTGGAAAATATAGCCTAAAATATCTTGTTGATGAGAATATCTGTTAATGGAGAATTATTACAAATAGAAAATTTAGCAGAAAGTGTATCTCAAAACTATAAGAATGAAAAGAAAGAAAATACAAAAAACTGAAATTAGGATGGAATATAGATGATATACCCAGGAGATATAATGTTTGAAAATATAGACATTTTATAAAATGAAAAAGTACACACAAAAAAACAGTTGAATAAAATTTATAACCTGTAGATATAAAACAATTTCAACTCAGATATTATATAAGTATGAAAATAGGATTTATTTGTAAAGGTGAAAGAAAGATTTTGTGAATATGCAAAAATTGAGGAGGTTTATCATTCATGCACTCAATCTGAAGGTTATATTTTTAAAAAAATGATTCCAACAAAATAATAAATGTTAAAAACCAGAGATGTCAGAATAGGAAAGATGAAGAGTTGAAGAAGTAGTAAGCAACGAACCTCAAAATATATAGGGGTGTGTGTAGTTATAGAGTTATGTAGTTATAGAGTTCGATCTAAATGTAAACTGACATACTCTTTGAAAATATAAGTTCTAAATCAGGATTTTGTAAACACAAGTCACATAGTGCAAAAGAAATTCTCATGCTAGTTTAGAACTATAAAAACTCAGGAGGAAAATATACAAAAATCTTGCATCGAAGTAGGGAGAGAAAGGAAATAGAAGGATTTCAAAGGTATTATGCAGTGGGGGAAAGGTGGAGAACAGAGGGTGGGAGAATGACAATATTTAAAAGATATCATCTTAATGGGTAGAGGATGCATTATAGAATAGAGTTTTTTGGTGGAATATAATTTTCATGTTATAACAGAAGAATTTTAGTTATGAATATTGACAAAGGGAAGCTAAACATTAATGGAAGACAGAAGTGCAACAAGATATCCTAAATTATGAGAGGATAAAAGAAATAAATAACAGTTTGACTAAATCAATAAAATGAGGCAAAAAAACAAAAGAAACACAAAGGAAAAGCAAAAACAATTCTAACATAAAGAGGGATACAAATCAAGAATATTGATTTTTGGTATAAGGCAAAATGTGAATGGATCGGATTTTCCCATTGAAACAAGCAAACAAAACAACAGAGACTATTAAAAAGAAAGAACAAATTAATGCAATGTGATAAAGAATGTCAAAACCTTCTTCTCATATAGCAAGAAGTGACACACATTTCCCACTGAAAATAACTAAGAAGGATGGATGAAATCTTTTGTTTAAAAAACACATTCTTCTATGAATCATAAGTTGACAAGAAAGGAATTCTGAAACAAGAGTGAAAAAAGAAACCATGCAAGTAGGGGACACTGAAATAGGCCTTTGCCTTGATAGCATTTACTGGTTTGGATGGATTTGAGGAATCTGTGTTTTAGTCTTAGCAGGCATGAACTACAAATCAAAGTCCAAATTCTGTCCAAGACAGGGAATCTAGAAGGAATACAGCCATACATTTAAGACCCCAAAGGTCCACATATTTAGTCTGTGACCTTGAAATAAACTGAAAAGTTTTATCGGAAAACTAAGTAGGTGATTTAACAAGAAAAACCCACAGGATCATATCAATATATGCCGAAAAGACATATAATAAAGTTTAGCAGCCAATGCTACTAAAATTTAAGTAATGCAACCATAGAAAAAATCAATTAGATTTGATTAAAATCATTTGCCTAATAATGACAGCAAGTATATTTTGAAACCAGTGGTTCTCAACACCAACAGCACACTAAAATTCTCTGATTGGCCTTTTAAAGGTACCATTGCCTAGGCTCCAACAACAGATAGACTTTGTCAAGTCTTATAAGGATAGTGATTTTTTAAAGCACCTCAGGCGATTCAAATGTGCGGTCGAGGTTGAAAACCAGTATTCTAAATAATGAAAGACAAAAGGTAATTTAATTAAATTGGAATCCAGATGGGCAGATATATTAAATTTTTGTTAATGAAACAAGCAGAGGGAGGATAAAAATATGTAAAAATTTAGTAAAGTGGCTAGATGAAGATAAATATACAAAACCCTTAATTTACCCAATAATAGCTATATGGAGTAACTCTGTGAAGGATGGTTGAACTAATGGAAACTTTTCTTTCATATAAAGATATTCACATAATAGTGTTAATTCTCTCAAAAATGTATACATATATTTACATTTCAGTTAATGTTGTGTAGAGGGAATCAGTGGGAGGCAAAAAAAAAATATAGACTATGGTAAGAAAAAAAGGAAAGCAAAAGGGAGAAGGAAAAAGGAGCAATTCTCCCCTCTCCCCCCCCCCCCCCCCCCCCGTTCTTTGAAATAGGATTAGGAGTTAAGGGAATTTAGAGATCATTTTCTTAAATAATCTCCTTTTATATGTGAGAAAGTTAAGGACAATTGATTTTGAATGATTTCTTCTAGGAAAGGGAATAACTAGATTTCAGGATAGAACCCAAGTTTCTTTATTCAGATTGCAAAGTTCAAGAAATATTGATGGGGTATAACATGATTTGATAGTACATCATTTTGTATAACGCACAGGACCAGAAACTAATCACTTTAGTTCTATGCTATTAAAGAGGTGTGAAGTATAGAATATCTCCAGCATCTTTATGTTGACATTATTAGGTCTTAAAATTATACTGCAAGAAATAACTCAGATATTTCTATATATCTCCTCTTTTTATTTTTTGATTACTTAAAATTCAAAATATATAATTTTCTTAAAAGATGCTGTCAATTAATTAATCTACACTTTCATAAGCCGCACAATTATATATATGTGTATCTTTGGAATATCTTTCTTAGAATATCTTGTATAGTAAGTACTCACATGTGTCAAATGCAATTCTTCATCCATCAGATCTATCAGCGTGGACAAAATACACGATTTCTGATAGCTAGGAACCTTGCCACGTTGTTAACAGAAACTTGACTAATATGAGAATTACATTTTGGAGTTTGGGGTTTCTTTTTTCTATAACATACCTATATTTGTATACAGCTTAACTATTTAATCATACATATTATATATATAATATGTTTCATATATAATATGTATAATAATGTAGAATACAGAATATAATATATATTATATCCATATAAAATTTACTTTTTTCCCTAGGTAATACAGGTAAAGTATTTTTATCTTTATCTATGGGGAGGATGCTACAGAATCTCAGCAACTTCATACTCGTGGATACACAGCTAGCAGGTGGCAAAGCTGGAAATAGAAACCAATGTCACGTCTGTAGTTCGGTTCCCTTTCTGGTAACCTAATTGCTTCATCCTCTATGCTTGAAAATTTAGCATATCAATAGGATCAAGTATAATATGGGTATTTGTCATTTGAAATAGGTCACTTTTAAAAATTTGAATGTCATTTTTCAATATCCTAAACTGTAAAACATGAGAAAACTTAAAGGCAAGTAGAGAAGATGCCTGAGTAATTGAAAGAGATTTCACAGTTTCCATCCCTAAAGCCCAAGTCTTTTAAATGTAGAAGAGTCCTCCGTATTTTCACTTAGAAACTATTCAGAAACAAATGTACCCAGTTTGCTTATCTGACTTTCTCACTGATAATAGATTAGTAGTAGACATTCAGAAAGACAAAGAAGGGCTACCAGTGGGAGGCACAGTAGTTATATCAATAAATGAAATTAAATTTATTTAATTGTAAGGTAGGGAGAGAGGGCAACCAATCTAAACAGGTGAAATAACACCACAATAATAATTGTCTGACAATAATTTCAGACAATATATTGTCTGAAATACCTTGGACATTTTCATCAGGTCCCATATAATACATGGGCAAATACCAGTACACTCAATATATTATCAAATAAAGACTACTTGTTTGTCAACTGAGCCAAGAAAAGATGAAATTAGAGTTTCTTTTAAAAGACAGATTAATTTATTTTCTAATTTTGAAAATCTTCCATAGAGAATAATTAACACAAAGGCTTTTGTACAAAAAATAAAGTGAGTCAAAGTTGAGTTGTTGAGAATAAATCACTTCTTTAAGTTGTTTTCCCTAAAAATGTTAAATGAATGAGATGCGAATAAAGAGGTGTTTTCTTTATACTCTTTCAAAGAAAAAGGGAAAACATAAATCAAAATTATATACCCACTGAGGAGTCATTTTCTTCTTTAAGATATTTCTTTCCTAACTTCGTGGGTTTTAACATTTAGTGTGGGTAAAAGTCACCTGGTTAAGGAGATCTCCAGAGATTCCAAGTTAATAGACCTGAGGCTTCATAACCATGGGTGACTCCACTGCATTTGGTTTTTGGACTGAACTCTGAGAAATGCTTCTTGCACACAAAACTCCATGAAGTCCCAGAGGTGCCATGGGGGTACAGAGGTCCCTTAGGCACCCTGATCTCTGGAGGAAGTAAATGGTCAGGAAGAAATCATGTGAAGGAGATTAGGATTTTGGAGGAAGGTAATAAAAGAGGAAGTCAAGAATTGCAGTGAGAGTTCACGTTGGATTTTTATTATTTTATTTCTAAATCTATTCCAAGAAATATACAAATACATCCTTTAAAAATGACTAAACTTCCCATCCTTTCCATTTTTGTTACACTTCCATTAATTTTTTATGATAAAGAATTATCTTAATTATAATCCTCAGGCTATGTCTCCACCAAAAAAAAAGTGAGGAGAGAGCAGTACTGTAGATTGTGATTTCAATGTTGCTGAAAGATTTGGCCAATTTATTGTTTTTTTCCTGTCTCTTAGAATTCTAATAATACGTATGTAATTGACCTGGACCATAAGATTCCTCTTTCTCTTCGATAATTTTTTTTGTTCTTTTGAAGTAGTGTTAGTGCTGACTTTTAGTGATAATCAGTTGCTAAAGAATATGGATTTATCCCAGCTTTTTTTTTCCTGAGCAAAGCTAATTTATTTTTTTGGAAAAAAAAATGACAGCAGAACTGTTACTGTATTGACCAGTTGAAACAAGAAATCCACTTCTGTCTTTCTAATTATGCCCCAGTCTGTTGAGTTTTAGTGTGGTGAGCTTATCAGTTCTCTCGGGCGCTTGTTTCATTGGGTGACAAATGGAAGAATATGACAGTCTCAGTATGGAATTTTAGCTAGTCTGTACACATGCATTGGTTGTCCTATCATAAAAAGATAACTGAAGTCAGAAGCATTTTATATGCTTAAGGAATTCAGAAATATTCAATACTGATGAAACTTCAAAAGGCTATAATAAAAAGTTTTATATTTTTAATCATAGACAATCATAAATGTTTTAATGAGCAGTTCAGAATGGCAATATTAAATATGGAGTTTCAGAGGAGTAATACAAAATTTTGGTAGAAGTTTTTTTTAAATAAAACAGTGGGTGCTGGGGGAAATGTTCTCATACACTATACTGGCTCAAATTAAAGGAGAAAATTAAAATAATAATAATGAAATAGTTTTATTAAATTTTAAACAGAAAAGAAGTCTATGTCTCTCCAGGGGCCCCGCTTTAGCATCCTAGCATGGCAGAGCATTTGGTGGTTGGCATTTTGACAGTGACAGATTGTCCCGGGGTGTCCTTTGTGTGTGCTACCAGCCACCATGGATTGCTAGTGCCCTTGATTCTGCTGCCATTGTCCTTTAATAGGGGGATAGGTGCTTTTCCTCCAGCACTTGACATTTGCACCTGCACATTTTTAGTTACTTTGTCAAAAGGAAGCAAAATAGATAAATCAATTGTTATGTTTTTATATCATCTGGAGCATCAGGTCAGAGGTAACTAGTTAACTGAGACTCTGGGTAAGTACCAATGGGGCAGATTGGGTAGATTTAGAAATATGCTGATGAAAGAACTTATACAATAGGGGTTAATAAAGGGAGGTCTCTGTCTAGTGTGACCCTTTGCTCACTCATCCTGGCAACAGATCATGCTTGTGAACTTAGTGATATTTGCTCAATTGTAGGTTACAGTCTATGACATCATTGGTAGGTTCAGTCTAACTGCTTCCTTGTCGTTCCATCAAAGAAGAGAAAGAAACCATCAAGGTAGAGGAGTGACTTGGAGTGGTTGGTTCTAGAGGTATGGAAAGGGTTTGGGAGAGGAATAAGAAAAGCCATAGGGAACAAACCATGCATGTTCTTTTGTAATTAGAGATTACTATCTCCAAGGGAGAGGCAATATGGGCTCTCCTAATCCCATTTCTTCAATGACTTTGTTATATAAAATTTAGCCCTTCATATCATTCCTAACTTTGTATTTTCCTTTATATGGGATAGCTGACAACATTGTTGAAGATGATTATAAAACACGATTAGTTTTATACGATGATTTTCATAAGCTCCAAAAATATAGTATTGGTATTCTGTATTGGGATTTAGAAATATTTTTTGCCTTTGTGTTTTAAAGCTTGTTGTCATTTTAGGTAAATTCAATAACTAAAAGGCGATGAGATTGCAATTCTAGAAGAAACAATAAAGAAAACAAAATCATTTTTAAATGTTCTACTTCTGCTTGCTTTCATTTCTAAAATAAATGTAACCAATGCTGCGTTGGTTATATTTATTTTTTTACATGAAGCAACAGAAGAGAACCTCTGGCTCCTGAGTTCCCTAAAATGTAATTTCTCTGGTCCAGGGGAACTGGCAGTCAGGCCCACAGTGGCAGTAACAACCACAGTGGCTGCCTAATAATTCTTGCCAGAATTCAGACGGCATGCCACGACCCTGAACCGGCTTGCAATCTGTTTGTTGTTTGTAACTGCCCTGTGGCAATGAAGCTTTACTTTCTTCATTATTAATATTGAATACATCAGAAAACTCTTAGCCAACTGTAGTGTAATAGCAATATCCCTTTGGATTTCTTATAATGAAGTACAAGGTTACCATTTCTGTAACATCATCAGTTACAGCTTCCACCAGTGTGGCGTTTAGAAAAATGTCAGTTTTCTAAATATATATACGTGTAGTTAGGAACCTAATGAAAGCTTTTTTTGCTATAGAGTTTCTCGCAATTGATGTGATTTTAAGCTCTGTTAGTTAAAAAATAAATCAAAATAGCATCGGTAGGAGTGAGCTTATAGATTTGGCCTCTCCAAGACCAATCAAGTGAGTGAGACACATTTAAATTCTATGATAACCATGGTTTAAGCATAAAGGGGTCCTGATGTTTATTTGGCAACCAGTTCTGACTAAATTGAGTCCAGCTTACCTTATTCCATATCACACTGAATAGACACTTTAAGAACCTGAGGAAACTTCTCTTTTCTAGTCTCGTGCATGATTTTATATTTTAATGTGTGCTCAAAGGGCATTCATCGTCTCTCGCGAGAGGTTTACATGTGGGTGTTTGTGGCTCGTGTACATGTGTATTATTTTGATGGAGGATAATTTATGGGGTATAAAAAATTAGGTCAATCATTGTGGCCATACCTGGACGCATGGTTGCAAGTACAAACAAAAACTGCTCTGAAGCAATTGCTCACCAAGAAGACATGCTCTGTTCTGTCCCTAAATAAAATATATGCTCTGTCCTTTGTGTTACTCTCCTCAAACTTTAATAGTATATATCACATACTGTGTTTTCATCTACATTGTTCCTTATTCTTAATATTTTACAATTCATAGTTATATTGTTTATTTTGTATGTGTTTTATGGATATTCATAACTTAATATGGTATATAATCACATTTTTTTATCATTATATTTCAATTATCTCTGTTCCTCCTGTAGAACCTCTAGGTAGCTTTTAAAAATGCAATCCTATAAATGAATGATTCTAATTATTAAAGGTATGTTATCTATTGAGATTATGGGGAATAGAATTAGGGGAGATAGTTTTCAGCATAAAGTCGTTTGCATAGATAATTCAACAATGATATATGCTTCTTTACATTGAATTTGTATTTGATTCGTCTTTGTGTTTTCCATGTGAAGATATGAGTGATCTGGGCATTGATTATATACCATGTACTATTTTAAACTTCCATTAAATGGTTGGAGCGGGTTCAAGAAAATATTGACAATGTCAAATACATTTAAATCATGATGTTAATTGTGTATAATGCACTCAGTGTAATGCTTATTACTGTATGGAGGTGCAAGAAAAGTTAGCATTGATATACTTGTATTTTTTCACTGGAAGACACAGCATTTTATATGTGAATTTGCACTTTTCCCACAAAACTTGCTCTAAGTAATAAAACAATTTTAAAAATTAAGGAAGTCTTTGCTGCTGAAATATGTTTACTCCAATATAAGCATTTTGTTTTTATATGCTGCTTGTAATTAACAATAGGTTTAAAAATTCATTTCTTAATTAAATATTAAGCTCCAGAAATATTGCAGTAGGATAAAGAACTAGGACTACATTGAATTGCAGTTTGACATTAAGTGCTTAGTAAAATGTTGAAATAAGAATTAATGACTGACAGAAGAAAAAAATAATAAATAGTAAAAATATCTTTAGGGCTGGCCCAGTGGCGTAGTGGTTAAGTTCGCATGCTCAGCGTCAGCTGCTCAAGTTTTGCGGGTTCGGATCCTGGCCAAGGACCTATGCACTGCTCATCATGCCAGGCTGAGGTGGCGTCCCACATAGAGCAACTAGAAGGACGTACGACTATGACACACAACTGTCTACTGGGTCTTTGGGGAGAAAAAAAGAAAAAGGAGGAAGATTGGCAACAGATGTTAGCTCAGGGCCCAGCTTCCTCACAAAAAAAAAGGCTTAATTTAAAAAGAAAAACAATATATTTTTAAAGTCAAATTCACATTCAAAAGAAACAGAAATTATATGTTTATATAATTTCTAATTATTGCATATAATTTATACTTAATTATATATAATCATATAATATCCTATACAACTGATATCATGTTACAATTATATATACTTTATAACAGTATCTAAAAGTTTGTCACTATGTATAATTATAAATGTTTTAGGATATCATGATATAATCATGTATAATTAATTATAACATAAATATTTATATAGTTATATAAAATTTATATATATATTTAAGTATCATCATTTTCTAATGTTTTTTGTTAGTTTGATAGCTTTAACCATATGCAATTCTAAAAGATCCTATATGTGTAGGAACAGAAACAAGCATATTGTCTTAGAGCATAATAGAAACTAATCAATGCTAGTATTTTACGTTTTAGAAATCTAGTGTAGAGTAACATAAGATTATGTGGGATGTTATATTTCAAAGCGTTAATAAATTAATACTCAGAATAACACCCATTTCATTTGGCCTTCAATCAAAGTTATATTAACAAGCACATTCATAGCAATATTTATTGTTCATGAGAATGACCTGAGATACTGTACCATTCTCATTGACCTGTACATCAATCTAGACCAATTAAATTGTGCTTAATTGTAACTGCATTACTATAGAGAGAGAGAGAGAAAATGAATTAGATTGATCAAGCCAAGCAAAGTTTCAAAACTTAAGTACAGAGCTTGGAAAGCCAGTATGATGTTAGGAGTGAGTATTTGATTTATGAGTCAGGAGGTCAAGTCCAGTTCCAGCTCTCATTTCAATTACATGATACCCAGCTAGCTCAATAAGTTCCCTAGGCTCCAGATACCTCATTTGTATAATGAGATGGTGAGGCTAGATGATTTCTAAGACTCCTGATAGTTCTAAAAATTTATATATGCTGGCACTGCTGCATTTTCTTCAAGAGGTTCCCAAAAAAGTTTAATAAATCAACTTGAGTATTCTTTTGTAGTAAAGATTTCTAACTAAAAATAAAATATTTATCCACCAATTTAGTTCACAATTATTGAATTCCTACCATGTGCCAGGTCCCATGTGTAATTATGAATAGTTTACAGTTAAATGAGTAAAGAAGATAATGTAAACAGATGATTGTAAAGTAATTTTATAATTGCCGTCATAAAACTTTGTGGTAAGATAAAGGAGTAAGATATTAAAACATCATGAGGGTTTTAATCTCCTAATTCTTAGTGTATTTACTCCCTCAAATAATTGTCTACACTTGGGAAATAGTGCTTTTAATTTTATTTAAAACATCACTGCTTTCAAAAATCTTTCCAAGTAGACCTATGTGGTCTTTTTCTGATACCCTTGTCATCATTAGAGTTTGTGTTTTGAATATTAATTATGTAAATTCGGTAAACTCTTGTCTTATTAATATCAAATACATGATTTATTTGCAAAAATTTTCAAACCTTTTAACCCAGGTAAAACTGAAAAGTAATTATCATTAGGAAAAATACTATATTTAAAATAGCTTGCTTATACAATCATAGTTTTTAAAATTACTACGTAGAGATGAGTTTATTAGGAAAAGACTAATTTCTTTTTATCAGAGGTAAGTGGTTTTTTTTGGAATTATGGGTACCTATAAAATAAAAATGAAATAAAATTGATCAATCTATAAGTTACTTCCTATTGAAAGATTGATTTATCATGTGTATATCTGCAATTATAGAAAAGTCATCACTGTGGCCTTGAAAGAAAACAAAAATGACATTTTAAGATGATTAAAAATGGATTTGATTTGATTTTTAAACTCTTATTTTAATAATCTAAATATGCCATTTGTGTTTCATAATCTTTCAATGTCAGGTTTTTTCACTTTCTTTTTGCAAAATCATATTAGATTTATAATCAATTTGAAAGAACATAAGTGCAAAGATCCAAGCTAGTATTGTAGTCTACATAGAAGATTGATGGATAGATAGAAAGATAAATAAATAGGTAGATAGATCAAAAGGTAGATAGATATTAGATATACATATGGATGTAGATATATAGATGACATAGTACCTGCTCTGATATAATTCACAAAAAGAATAAATATTAACCAATTTTATTGGTAAATGTTTTACTGATATATTGCATATATACAGAAAAATACACAATCATAATGTTCAGATTTAAAAACATTTGAGCTACTATTATCTACATGAAAAAATAGAATGTTACCAGAACCCAAGAAGCCCCCCTTATATCTGCTTACCATGACTCCCACACACAAAGTGTAATAATCATCATCCTGGTTTCTAACACTATAAATTGTTTTTGTCTGACTTTGAACTTCATATTAATGGAAGCATAATGTATGTGGCTTATTTCACTCAACATTATATTTGTGAGATTAATTCAAGTTATTCTGTGCCATTGCCTTTAATTTATTCTTATTGTGGTACAGTATTTAAATCCTCAACTTACTTATACATTGAATTATTGATTAACATTTTGAATTCTTTCTGTCTGGGGTTGTTAAAAATGGTGTTGCTATGAACCTCATTGCATGTGTCTTTTGCTACACACACATTCTTATTTTTGTTGGCTGCATATCTGGCTCATGAGATGCGCCTATGTCTACTCATGTAGATACTTTCAAATAATTTTCTAAAGTGGTTGTACCAATTTACACTCCCAGCTGCAAAGTATGAGTCTACTAGTTCTTCCAAGTTATTTTCAACACTTGGCATTTTCTAGCTTTATACTATTTTAAGCCATTTGGTGAGTGGGTTGTGGTGTCTCATTGTTCTTTTACGTTCCCTAATAAGGAAGTTGTACACTGTTGCATGATTATTAGATACTTAGCTACCCTCTTTTGTCAAGTGTTTTTTAAGTATTGTTCTCACCATTTTATTATTGGTTTGTAGATTTCTGCCTGCTAGATCTGTCCATTTCTAACAAAAGGGTGTTGAAATCTCCACTGTGCTAGTGGGCTCGTCTATTTCTCTCTGCAATTGTATTAGTTTTTGCCTCACATAGTTTGATGCTCTGTCATTAGGTGCATGCATATTAAGCATTGTTATATCTTCCTGGAGAATTGACTCCTTTATCATTATGTAATGCCCTCCTCATACCTGGTAACTTTACTTGCTTTTAAGTCTGCTCTGTCTGAAATTAATATAGCTATCTTTGTTTTCTTTTGATTGGTGTTATCATTTACTTTTAATTCATTTACTTTTAATCTATATGTGTATTTATATTTAAAGTGGATTTCTTGTAAACAACACGTACTTGGGTCTTGTTTTCTGAACCACTCTGAAAATCTCTGTCTTTTAATTGGTGCAATGAGGCCATTGATGTTCAAAAAGTGATTATCGATATAGTTTTATTAATGCTTACCACTTTCATTATTGTTTTCTATTTGTGCCCTTGTTCTTTGTTCCTATTTTTGTCTTCCACTCTTTTCTTTTTGCCTTTTGTGATTTTAAACGAGCATTTTACATGATTCCATATTTTCTCCTTGCTTCGTATATTGGTTATAATTCTTTTCTCTTTTTTTACTTTTTCTAGTTGTTGCCCTGGAGTGTGCAATATACATTTACAGCTAATCCAGGTCCACCCTCAAATAACACTATACAACTTTGTGGGTAGTGTGAGTACCTTATAATAACAAAATAATCCTAATTCCTCCCTTTGTCCTTGTATCATTCTTGTCATTCATTTCACTTATATATAAGCATACATATGCATATATATACATACACACACATTAATGTATACACACACATAAGATATATACATAGCAGACATAATTGATACATTGTTGGTATTATTATTTTGAACAAATTATCTGTTAGATAAATTAAAAATAAGAAAAACAAAAGTTTTATTCTACTTTCACTTATTCCTCTTCAATTCTCTTTCTTACTTTGTATCAATCTGATTTTCTGAACTGTATTATTTTTCTCCTCCATAAAGAGCTTCTTTTAACACGTCTTGCAAGGCAAGTCTACTGGCAACAAATTCCCTCAATTTTTGTTTTTCTGAGAAAGTCTTTATTTTTCCTTCATTTTTGAAAGATGATTTTGTAGGACACAGAATTCTAGATTCCTCTCAACTGTTTAAATATTTCACTCTACTCTCTTCTTGCTTAAAATGTTTTGGAGGAGAGATCACATGTTGTTCTTTCTCTATAGGGAAGGTATTTGTTCCCTCCGGTCTCTTTCAGGATTTTTTCTTATTTTTGATTTTCTGTAGCTTAAAAATAAGAAGACTGGCATAGTTTTTTCTTTCTTTTTTTTTTTTGTCATTTATCCTGTTTGGTGTTTTCTGAGCTTCCTGGAACTGTGGTTGGGTATCTGACATTAATTTGGGGGAAATTCTCAGTCAGTGTTATTTCAAATATTTCTTCTGTTTCTTGCTCTCTTCTCCTGCCGGCATTCCCATTATGAGTATGTTACACATTTTGTGGTTGTCCCACAGTCCTTGGATATTCTCTTCTTTTTTCAGTCTTTGTTGTCTTTGCTTTTGGTTTTTGAGGATTCTACTGATATATTCTCTAGCTCAGAGATTCTGTCCTCAGCTGTGTCCAGTCTACTAATGAACCCATCAGAGGCATTCTTCTTTTCTGTTACAGTTATTTTTTATCTCTAGCATTTCTTTTCAGTTCATTCTTAGGATTTCCATCTCTCTGCTGACATTGCCCATCTGTTCTTGCATGCTGTCTACTTCATCCATTAGAGCCTTTACCATATTAATCATAGTTGCTTTAAATTCCTGATCTGATAATTCAAACATCCCTGCCATGTCTGCTTCTGATGCTTGTTCTGTCTGATAAAACTGTGTTTTTTGCCTTTTGTTATAACTTGTAATTTCTTCTTGATACCTGGACATGATGTACTTGGGTAAAAGGAATTGCTGTAAATAGGCCTTTAGTAATGTGATGGTGAGGTGTGGGGGAGGGGAAGCATTCTATGGTCCAATGATTTGGTCTGTCTTTTATTGAACCTATGTCTCTGGATTGTGTACCTCTCAAGAGTTTCTCAGTTTTTTTTTTTTTTTTTCTCCCTCCCCCGACCCCTAAGGTGGGACAGGATGGCTAGAGTGGGCCAGAATTGGGTTTTCCCTTCCCCCAGGTCAGTTAGGCTCTGATATACCCCAGAAAGTTAGTCTCTGATTAACTAGTTTTCCCTGAGGGCAGGTCTTGTTAAGAAGAAAAGAGAGGTCTGGAGTATTTCAGAATAGTTCCTTTTTCCTTCTCCTTGTGGGAAACAGGAAAGGATATTTCTTCAATATTTACTGTGGGAACCTGGTTGAGCTCCCGGAGATAAATCTCAAATTATTGTGCGGAGCCTCCCTATGCCTGGGTCCCCCTGGATGTTTAGCTCCCAGACTTGTCCACATTGACCTTCCAGCAGTTCATCAATAGTAGTTCAGGTTTCCCTACCCTGGTGCTGATTCCCACACTTGTTTCTTCTCTTGGGTCTCTGCTCTGGGAAGTCGTGACTCCCTGTATTTACCTGTCTGTCTCCTCAATCTTGGAAGCAGCAGTTTGCCTGGTGTCCTCCCTTCTCTTATAGATCTAAGAAGATTGTTTATTTTTCAGTCTGTTCAGGTTTTTACTTGTTAGGATGGAGTGATGACTTCCAAGCTCTTTACATGAGGAACCAGAAACTAGAAATCTGTTAAGATTTCTTTATATATTTTGGATATGAGCCATTGATTGGCTATATGGATTGCAATTAACTGACATTTTAATGAAGAAAGAGATAGTAAAGTGAATAACTTTTGAGGAAATATTATACCATAATATGTCTTTATTTCTATTTGAAAAATAATTATCAGTCTTTGTATTAAAAGAGGAAACTTATTAAGATACCAGAAATGTAGTATGAGCCAAATATGGTTGATGTCCTCTAGTTTAGTGTTATTCTTAACAAACCAAAAAAAGGTTTTTTTAAGTGTGTTAGGTGATTAAAGAATAAAAAGATTATTTCTGGAAGAAGGGTCATTTAAGTGGACTATGTGGGAGAGCATTTCTGAGGGAAATATGGGCAAAATGTGGGCCAAGTTGAAAAATGTAGGCAGTAACTGGTCCTGCAGTTTATCTGGGTGTAGGTACCAATAACAAATTGCACTACTGTCTTCACCCCAACCCCCAATGTGGATACATTTTCCTGGCTACAATATGTGGTAGACAAAATCTACTCTTAAATATTAACATTTCTTTTCCCATTATCTTCCATTATCTAGGGAAGATGTAGATCTCTAAAAGAGACGATCGAACCCAGATGAAGCCTCCAGACTCTCTTTCTGGGCATAATTGTACTACATTGTACTTATCAATGTCCCATTCTTTCCTATACATGATCAATGATGATACAAAATTATTCAAAATGTACTTGAATGTAACCTTGTGAACTCTGAAACAAATGAAATATGATAATTGTGTGTGTGTGTGTGAGGAAGACCAGCTCTGAGCTAACATCCCTTGCCAATCCTCCTCTTTTTTGCTGAGGAAGACTGGCCCTGGGCTAACATCTGTGCCCATCTTCCTCTACTTTATAGGGGACGCCACCACAGTATGGCTTGACAAGTGGTGCATCAGTCTGCGCCCGGGATCTGTACCTGCAAACCCTGGGCCGCCGATGTGGAGCTCACAAACTTAACCACTATGTCACCAGGCTGGCCCCTACAGTAATTTTTTTAAAGGAGAAAAGGGCTGTAAGACTGTAAAGCATGTGAAATTTTGGTGTTATGAATAAAGGGTGGTGCTGAACAGCAGTTGTTCCTATTTTCATTTTTATGTCTGATAAAAGGATGAGGGCAAATACATAAAAATAGCGGGGGGAGGGTAAGCAGGGTTCCTTTGGACGAATAATTTATTTCATTGCTTGAATTTCCAACATGAGCATTCACTATTTCTGTCATTAAAAATGTCAGATTGGAACAACGAAGAATACTGCCAATCCATATTTTTTCTTATCATGTAATCCACAGTTCACAGATGACAAGTCATTGCCATGGGGAATAGACATATTCATGTCTTTTTTGGAACTTAAGAGGTAAAAAAATTTCCGCCTCTTGATGTCAGATAAAATTTCTAGGAACACCACAAGCTTTTAAAAAATGTGCATTTACAGATTTGCAATAAGAGATACACTATTCACATGATCATGCATTTTATTGAATTGTTCATAAACCATCATCAGTTCAGTCAAAATGACAAACTAATATTTTATTTCATTTTGCAAAAAGCCTCAAGCAATAGCAGTTTCACAGAGCTCTGTATAATGTATGTGTATGCATAATTTTACACAGTACATATACATCTTCTCTTACTTTTTTCACTCAGCGTGGGTAAAAATTTTCTCGTATAATTCACACTTTTTTGATAGATTCTTTCATCTTCTATACCAAAGGTCAGAAAACGTTTCCTGTTTTTGCTGTTCTTACTGTTGCTGTTTTTGTTTTTTTTCTATTCTATGTAATTGAACTGCTTATTTTTTCCAGTACCAATATTTCTGGTTTAGCCTTGTTGTAGATTATACTCACTATAGTGTGCTCTATTTGTGTATTGATGTGACCTTGTACAAGATCTGTGTATAGTTTGGTTCAAGTGTGAGTTTCATTTAGGATGACTTAACATCAGGCATCCTTTCACTGTTTACAAATACAAATATAACATCTAGCACTAATATCAGAAAAAGTATTATGATTTTCTACCTTAGTTGAGAGTTGGGGTGTGGATAATTTCACTAAGTTCACACTAGAGTTGTTACTATGTCTTTGCTTTATAATAGTAAACATATAATCATACTCTACATTTACTCTGAAACAATTACATTGGGCTGGGGCCATGGTAAGCACTTTTCACAGAATATCTCATTTTTTTTTTTCTTTGCAACTACCCTGTGCTGTAGGAAAATTTTAACCATTTCACCCAAAAGAAAGTTGAAACTTAGATATATTCCTCTCTAGTAAGTGGTGGAGTTAGGAAGGTGACCTAAGCGTGCTCATTTGAGTCTATGTTCATCAAATTATATAATATTATTATGATTTTGACTAGAAATATTTTAAATATACAGTGTCTTAATTTGAAGATGATGGACTCTTTAATAGTACTATTTTCATTTAAGAAAGTGGTATGTTTTTCTGTGTGTTTACTCTTCTTTTGTCCTGCTTTTTTCTTCGTTTTAATATTTTTCCTTTTTTTTTCTTCAGATAGTTTTCCTTCAACTAGTTCTTGTTGAATTAATTTCATAACTCCAATGCACTGCTGTGGCCTGATATCATCTTTAGAATGTGTAAGACTACAGGAAAATTTAATAGAAAGTAACAAAGATTGTTTATTTCCAAGTAAATTATCTATACCCACTTCATTTTAATCTAAATAAACTTGAATCTATACTATTTGTTTATATAATTACTTCCAAGGCATCTCTTTGATTAAGGAAGTGTATTTTTCTTATACTCTATAAAATTCTCCAACTGTGAAAATAATAGTCAATAGTTTCACCAAAAAAAAACATAGAAACAATATAGAAAAAAGTGGAAATGAAAACACATGCATTTTTTTCATTTACTATACTTTTGTATCTTCTCATTTTTAACAATATATTTAAAACACAATTCACAGAAGTCATCAATTATTGAAGTCAAGAGCACATGTGTTATATTTTGAGGACAAATTTGTCCTAAGTCAATGTTGAAAAGGTCCAATTTTACATTCCACAGCTGGTTAAAGCAGATTTTCCATGCCTGTGCACTCCCCACCCTTCTTTCAGCCTCTCAGCCCCTCAACACATGTAATTTTCCCCCTGATGTTCAGATACAGCCACAAGCCCATGTGACACCTCAGACAGGACATCATATTTGTGTCCTAAGGACCATGTTCCATTGCTTTCAACATCCTCTCCAAGAGATAAGTAAAATAAATAAATAAAAATATTTTTTCTCATTCTAGATGTCATTTCTCAAAACACTGAATGCTATCAGTACTGGATTATTGTCAGTCCTAATCATTTTTAGGTTTAGCTATTGAATAACTCTTCCTGTGTTACATTATATATGGAGACGTCTAAATCAGATAATCATTATCAACCGATGAACCAAAGTTCAAGCCATTTGTGGTACAGTTACATAACTCATTTTTGACGGAGTTAACATCTCTGTAGAAATGTTTGTACAATAAATTGGCTTTTATTATTTTCTTTTCATTTTTATTCCTTTCATTAGTATTGGAAAAATAAAATAAGTATGGACACATTTGTTAGTGCTGACGCTAGTAAGACATGTAGGGTCCTTAAATGTAATACAATTGGAAGAATAGATTTCCGTCATTGAATGTGCTAGAGTTTGTGAATTTTTATGTTAAATCAGACAATGAGCAGTAAATTCAGTTGTGAACGATAAAGAACAAAATAAAATTACAAACAGGATATGCTAGATTTTTATTTTTGTATATTGTGAAAGGTAAGAGATTAAGGAAATCAACAGATTGAGAGATATTCAAACCTTCTGTAAATTTATAAACCTATTATTTAAATTTCCTGCATTTATTCTCAAGAACACAGTAGCTAAATATAAGGGACTTCCTGTAATGAGACAAAATAATATTATTTATCCTCTTTCAAGGGTTAAGTGTTAAGAGATTGCCTTCCAATTTCTAAAATCTAATGTGTCAATGAGAGTGTGCTTTAAGCCAATTTTATTTAGAAAACTTCCTTAAAATGACACACATTGGAGTTTGTTTATATTATTGTAGTGTGTATGTGTTTATGTGTGTTGGGAACAATAGTTAAACCACATCATAGGACAAGGTGAAGTTAAGTTACCTTAAACGCTAAGTATTTGCTTTAAAGAGTTAAACCCTCCTTTCACCCTTTTGTTATTAATCATTTATATTTAAATATCAATTATATATACACACACATAGGTATGTTATACATGTCAACACTAGAAATTATTTCCCTGATCCAAATTAAGGATAGTCAGTGTCACCACTGGAGCACAGTGGTAGGGGTGTATACAAAGCTGGTGGGGTGTTAGGAAAAAAGTAATGTCTTGCCCATGATAAACTGCATTCTCAACTGTCGCTATGTATTCATAGTCAATTTTGGTTACTCTAAAGGACTTGTTTAGAAAATACGATAGAGTTGTCATGGTACAAATCGTACATTCAGTGCATCTGAGCCAACATGTATATCCCGCTGTCTCTGATTATCACCTATAAGTTTTCAACTCCCTAATTAGTAATCCCATCTTTGACATAACTTCGAAGATATATATCTGCATTGTCACTCCTTCTACTGGATGTTTCAAACTAAAAGTGTTATTCAACTCAGAGTCCAATGCTCAAAACTAAGCTCCCTTACATGCTTTCCACAGAGGAGCTTCTCTGTTCCATATCTTAATGGTGTCACTTTGCTGGAAACCTCAGTTGCCTTTCCCTGCCTCCACCATGTACATTTTCAGTGTTTCATAATCTTGCCGGTTCTAATTGTTTTTCATAATCCATCTTCTTCAGATGAATCATTGCCACTGCTTAGCTCAGGTCTTCACCATCTCACTAATGGCCTTAATGTTGTTGTTGGTTGCGTTTTTCCCTCACGCTGTCCCTTCTCTTTCTCTTACACTGACCATGGGCTTACACAAGAACTCAGTATGTGGTGTGGATACTTCAGTGACAAATAGGCAACATCCCCTACACTTGTGGAGTTGCATTCCAATGAGAGGTGTGAACAATAATCGTGACAAATGAGTAAATTATACAGCACGTTAGAAGCTGATAACTACTGTGGAGAAAGTGGAACAAGTTAAGCAGGAAAGGAAATAATGGTTGGAAGATGGAAGTGTGCACAGGTGTATTCATTTAAAATAGATTAGTCCAAGTAGTCCTAAGAGAGTGACATTTGAACAAAAACTTGAAGGAAGTGAAGGAGTGAGCTTGGAAATATTTTAATGAAGAATATTCCAGGTATAGGTGCAGAAGGTCAAAAATTCTGAGGCAGGAGATTACCTAGCATGTTCAAAGAACAGCAAAAATCCAGTGCGGTTGGGGTGGAGTAATGAGGAAAAGAGAAGTGGAGATGAGTTCAGAGAGGTAACAGGGGCTGGATAATGTGGCATCTTTTTACTCCTAGAAAGGGCTCCAGCTTTTACTCTGAGTAAGGTGAGGAATCATTGTGGGATTGTGAAGAGTGGAATCAAATGATCTGAATTATGTTTTGCAAACCATTGTGGTTGATTAGAAGAGAATGTCTTTTTAAAACACAAAGATCATTACAATACTCCTCTACTTTAAAATATGTTTGTTTGTTGCCTGAGGAAGATTCACCCCGAGCTAATATCTGTTGCCAATTGTCCTCTTTTTTTTTATGTAAGTCATCACTACAGCATGGCCACTGACAGATGAGTGGTGTAGGTAGGTCTGTGCCTGGGAACTGAACCTAGGCTGCTGAAGAAGAGAGCACCAAACTTAACCACTGGGCCATGGGGGCTTGCCCAAAATATATTTGTTTTTTAACAAAATTGCCCTTAGGATAAATTTCTAGTCTCATATAATTGATTAAACTCCTCCTCATCTTCTGACACTGTCCATCCCAAGACACTCATGGAAAAATCAGTCCACAATATCTGATTCCATAATTAAGTGCTAAGGCTGTGTGGTGTAAACTAGTACTTTATAGAAATGGTAAAATAATACAAGTGGAAATCATTACAGAATACTTTGTGTGGGTGTTTGAACATGAGCTTAATCTCGAGGATAAATAAAATCAATTAGTCAAAGGGGAGAAGGGCAGAGTGGAGGTAGAGGATGTTGTATAAGCAAAGGCATAAAATCAAGAATGTCCAGCTGGACAGTGAAATAACCTGCCTTTTGGGGAGAAGTGGGACAGATGGAAGCCAAGCAGAAGAGCTTAGACTTTGATACCACCATAAACGAAGGGAAAATCGTAGATTTTTGAGTAGAAGAATAAAGTTATAAAATCGCTTTAGACAGTAGCCTGGCAGATGGTTCTGATTTATTGAGGGAAAATGAACAAACAGAAAACAATTCTTATATGAGTCAATGCTTGCCGTCTACCTAAAGGGGCATGCCCTTGTCACAGCTTGGGGAAAATCAGTGACCTTATATGAATGATGCTTTGGACCAAAAGGGCTTCCATTATTTTACCAGAAGATTTATGCTGGACCAAAGGGAAGAAAACGGAATTGAAGACAAAGGGAGTTATTTGTCTCCTCTGTTCTTAGGTGTGTGTATTCCTGGTGTGTATCAGATCCTAGAGTTTTCAGTGATGTTTGCTGTCAAACATATAGTATTAGTGTGTGACAACTACACTGAACAGAAAGAATGTTGTAAAGTCTGATTTATGTAATAAAGTTGGTGTTTTGTTTGTCAGGTAACAGAAACACGGACAGGTCCTCTCGGCTGCAGTAACTATGACAACCTAGATTCTGTCAGTTCAGTCCTGGTTCAAAGTCCTGAGAACAAGATTCAGTTGCAAGGTACGTAGGTAAAATTTCATGATTCTGTATAAGCCTAGATGGCAATTACCCAGTTGTGATTTCTTTCTTTTTTATTAAATAAGCCATATGTGCAGAACTAGGCTGTTAAAATTTTCATAAAAAGATCATTTCCTAATTTTTAACTGATATAAACATGCTAGACCAGATAAAGAAAATGTTAAAATTCAATTTACTTCTTCAATTTAGTAATCTATAGCAATTGAAAGTTATCATGATAATATTTTACTTCCATACAGTAATCATTATCTCAATAAGTACCAGTTTTTCAATAGTCTGCCTGAACTTTGACTTTTTCCTTATAGAGTCTGGTCAAAGTTGTAACCACGTTTATGCATAGTGTAACATGAACTGTTGACTTTTTAAGTATAATCTAATGTGGTAGTTAAGGCTGCATTTGTCTTCTGACAAATAGGAATGTACTTGAGAATATATTAACAAACTATTTACATTTGCGTTATTTCCATTATAAAGATAGATTATGTGATAACGGTAATAATTTACCATCTTTCTTCTATCACTATATTTTGTGAGATAATTCAATAAAAGATTTAAATAACTTTCAACAAATATACCATTCTGAAAATGGTTATGGGTATGCATGTTTATTGATACAGGCAGGAAAAGGCCATGAATACACATGTTAAACATGTACTAGTTGAACGAGTTCAGAAAGGTCTTTGTGATGACACATTGTCTAAATTAAGTAGACAAAGGGATACTGATCAAAGGGATAATTTTGAGTTGTTCTTCTCTAGTCTACTTTTTTTAACTGCATAAGTTAGAGCTGTATTTGCATTATTCAGTTTTACATAAGAATGCTTAAGTTTCAGAAATTCTGCCATTTTTTCTCAACTTTTTAATCTTGAAAAATATAACAGCATTGAGTTATTTAAATTTATCCTAAATAATAAATGAATGTCATTTCCTTTGAATTGTATAAAAATTACAAAGAAAGTACTTGAAAACTTTAAACTTTCAGTGCTGTCCAATTTATCATTATCAATATTAGATTTAAAGTTAGTGAAATATTTTCTCTAATTTAAATAGAAAAGCAGTTTACCAATATTACTTCTAATTCTCTATGGCATCCTCCTTAAATGTATGGATTATTTTTCTATCAGAGTATTAACTTTCATTGAAAAAGACAAAAAATGTTTATATCAAATATGTTTATTTCGATTGATTTATTATTAAAATTTATTAACATGACATTGATATTTACTTGTGAAGCACTATGTTCAGTTTTCAGAATATTATATTATAAAAACAAACCAGCCTTCTATCTGTCTTAAAAAATATAAACACAAGGAATAAATGTAGCAACACTTCCCTTTCGTGTAACTATTATTTCTACTCTTTTCAATGTATGTGATTAACACAGAAACCTACATTTCTATATTTCACCTTTTTCTATGTTCAGGCCTATATTTTCAATTGTCTGTTGCAACTTTATTTGTACCCCTGTGGTACAAAGACGTTTCCAAAGATAATCTTGGGAAATCAATATCAAGACCCTCAACTTCCCATGAACTCTTTCTTAAATTTCATCTGTACTCATAGTCCAAGTATCATGTTGATTCACATTTTCAAACTCACCTTTAACAGTAGTAGCCTTTCTCTACTTTAAAAAAGAATGCAGAGGCCAGCCCGGTGGCGTAGCAGTTAAGTTCACAGGTTCCGCTTTGGTGGCCCGGGGTTCACTGGTTTGGATCCCAGGCACAGACCAATGCACCACTTGTCAAGCCATGCTGAGGCTATATCCCACATAGAGCAACTAGAAGGATGCACAACTATGACATACAACTGTCTACTGGGGCTTTGGGGAGAAAAAAATTAAAAAAACATTTATATATAAAATTAAAAAAAAAAGAATGCAAAGCATTCACTGATTCTGCATCAATGTTACCATAATACATCCTTTGAAGATGATAGAAAATTCTGGGTCACTATTTGTGGCAATTGGAGAAACTGGTGTCTCCAAACAATCTTATTAAGGTACCACCATGGGTCTTTGTGTCTTTCATAGTTAGCTAGTTAGATAGTTAGTTGGTTGGTTTGATGGATGGATATAGATATAGATGATATAGAGATAGATAGATAGATTGATTGATAAAAAGGGTTTTTGTGTGTTTTGTTTTTAAGCACAAGGTGAAGTATTAGAATCAGTGTTTGGCCCTCTTGGGGATCTTCTGAATTCAGACATATTATTGAGAGGAGTCTAGAATTGAAGGGCACTGGTCAGCTGGTCATTTTCACTTAGTTATTTGTGTTGCTAGAACATATATTTGTGTGATGCAAATTAGTTTTCTTGATATCTCTCGATTTTGTAATTTTTTAATATATTTTTCACTAAATATTGCATCTTTATTTTTCTCTTTTCATTCTGGGGTTCCAATTAAATGCATTTTTAGACCTTTAAGTTTTGACCTATATATCTTTTATACTGTCTTCCATATTTTATATCCTTTTGCCTTTTTATTGTTAGGTGTTCAATATTTTTCTGAGATATTCCAGTTTGCTAATTATCTCCTCAGCTGTGTCTAGTCTGCTGTTAAATCCATCAATTACTACTTAACTCCAATTTATATTTTTTTATTTGCAGAATTTCCATTTATCATTTATACTTTTCAATTCTCTGTCAAAATTGTCTATTTTGTCATTTAATTTTTCATCAGGTGATTGAAATTAATTTATAGTTCATGTTTGATAGACTCTATACCTTTTTTTATATGCTCATTATATTTTTTATTGAATTCTTATGCTGTTCATGAAAGTTTGTATAAATAATTTAAAATTATTGAAAATGTTTTCTTCCTCCAGAGAAGATTTATTTTTGTTTCCAAATAGTACTTTAATCCATTTTTAACTGAACTGTTTGAAAGTATGCTCTAGACCTGGTGAAGGCTAGTGTTTTTTTAATTACTTCTTGGATATATAGCCCTTCTGGATTCCAACAAATCCTGAGGAATTTGCTATCTTTACCATGGCAGGTTCAAAACTTCAATTTTTGCTTTGCTAACTGGGCAAAACTCTAAGACAAAAGCTACGCCCAATGTTTGACTTACTCCTCAGGGATTCTCTTCTTGCCAGGTTAGCCCTAGAAATACTCACTGCTTTGTAGGCCTTTAGATTTCTTCAAACAGATTATTTTTAACATTGTCTCCAGATTTTCTAGTTGTCCTTAATGAGAAAGTTGGTTTAAAAAAAATCTGGTCTTCCAATACTGAACACATCCATGTTTTACTCTGTGGTTCTCAGCTTGTAGCACTTGCCCTACATCACGTGTTCGCTATCACAGTAACCCCGCTGCTCAGAGCTCAGCTCCTTAAGCACTGTCTCAGCACCAAGTAGACCTTCTCTAATTACAATCCTACCAGCATGTTTCCTCTGTTGTTTCTGTACATTAAAAAAAATTTTCAAGCCAGCCCTGATGGCCCAGTGGTTGAAGTTCAGTGTGCTTCACTTTGGTGGCCCAGGTTCTGTTCCCGGTCATGGAACCACACCACTCGTCTGTCAGCTGCCATGCTGTGGCAGCGGCTCACATGGAAGAACCAGAAGGACTTACAACTACGATATACATCTAGGTACTGGGGCTTTGGGGAAGAAAAAAAGAGAGGAAGATTGGCAACAGATGTTAGCTCAGGGCAAATCTTTCCCAGCAAAAAAAAAAAAAAAGAGAGAGAATCTACTAACATATTAAAATAAAAAATTTTCTAGGACAGCCCCCAGTCTGAGTTGTCTACCAAGGCAGTTCAAGTTCTTTCTCTAGGTATCAATTATTGTTTATCTTAGTGGTCTAGTTAAAAAATTACAATGTTTTGGATGGTCTGTCCTAGCCCTCTTTCCCCCCAAATCTTTATTTTTAGTGTAGTCTTACAGAATGCCAGTTTCCTTCTTTTAGAGAAAGATAGACAGGTAGATGGAAATATAGATATAGATAATTATAGCAGCAATGCTTGTATGTCTAAAACTGAACTCATCATTTCTCACCACCAATCATTCTTCCCCAAATTACTTCTGCAAATTATTTCTGCAACAGCACTATCATCTTTAGAGATGAAAGTTATAATGCAATTACTTGGTTTATGACATCTTTAATGTTACATGAATTCTCTGGATTTCTTTTTCTTTTTTTGTAAAATGAAGTTGACATAGATCAGCAGTTTTCATACATCTGGTCCACACATTACAGTTACCTAAGATGTTTTAATAAATATGTGCTGATTCCTGAGTCTCATTAGCAGAGACTCTGACTTATCCAGCCAGTTTTTAACACTAAATAGGGGTGTTTTCAGAAGAAATCACTAGATATTTCTGAAGAAGGCAGTAGTTTGGTGACCTGCAGGGCTTGATGTTTAGGAATATTTTTTGCTTTATCATTTTACTCCTCTAAGACATTTGACACATTTCACCTGCTTTACATCAAATAATGTGCTGTCTAGTAGATTCTCATTCCTCTTCTCCTATCACCTAAATTGCCTTTCCATCACCATTTCCCTAGTTTAGATATCTTTAATCTTCTGTCTAAACTAATCTTTTGTCTTTACATCTTCTACTTCCAAATGAGTACCACTCAGAGTATCTTGCATGGTTAAAAGTAATTTAAATACAAGTGAATTAATTCTATACACTTCACTCTGATATAGGAACCCCAATAACATTACTCTAAATTTATTATTTAAGAAACTCATGTTCATGTGCATTGAAAGAATACTACTACTTGCTATTTTAAAATATATTCCACACTTCATTTGTGTGTGATGTTGTTAATGTATAATCCTTTGCCACAAAAAAACTATCTCTTAATATTGAGAACCATCTCTGAAGTGTCAAATAATGTTACAGTCTATCTTTTTCATGAAAATTTTATTGATCATATGAACCTAATATAATTGCTTAGACAATTAATTATACCTAGTGGATTATATGTATCCCAGCTCTAGTAGTTATTAAATACTGTTGTATGATATTACTATATAGGTACTTATTTTATTTTTCCTAAATATATTGCAAGTACCTTTAAGGCAAAGATATGTCTCGGTCGTCTGCATAATTATACTTTACCTAGCAATTCTCTTCCAAATGAGAGGCATTCAATAAATGTTATTTATTTAAGATGAAATGAAAATGAATAATAAAGTGAATACATAACTGCTAACAGTACTTTTCCTGACCCAAATTGGGGAGAGTTAATCTGAAAGAATGAGGCAGATATAATTGTCAAGATATTTGCAAAGTAGATTTTTTTCCTAAAACCAATCTGTGATTTTTATTAACTCAACCTCATAGGTAATGGTCAAGGGTCGAAAAATTGATTTTTTTTTTTGTTTTGATTAGAAAGGAAATGTGTAAAAATCCAATTTTGTAGTAAATTGCAATTAAGTACTGGCCAAATTTCCCCTTCCTTTTATGTTTATTTTTATCTACTGATTCATTTGAATATTTAGCCTTTTTATTAAGTTTTCCTTATGTAGCAAAAATTGCTGAAATTGAAACTGTATTTATTCTTGAAATATCATAATAAATGTAACCAGGAGAGATCCCGAAATATTAATCTTATTGCCTTATTTTCATTTTTGATATTTTTCTTAAGAGTTAGCAACTTTACGAAACTTGCATGAAGAAAAGTAATGAACTGTATCACTAGGGCTGTCTTAAATCATGGCGAGGAAATGAACTGTGAAACAGCTAAATCAGAGCATCTGCTTCCCTGTAGTCAGCCTTAGTGATCATTCCTCAACAACAGTCATGTAAGTTATGTGTTGTTAATGGCATGGGATAAGCATTACCAGCAACCTTCCAGAATTCTTTTACCAATGCTACAATCCACTTTATTATAATATCTATGTAGACGTGGGCTGATAGCTGAAAGTGAAATGAAAATATTGAAAACTACCTATAATCAACTGGTGGAAAATAAATGCATACATCTCTTTTCAGAGGTATAGGGAGATAGGCTGTATCTACATTATGGAAAAATAACCAAATGTTCTGATCAATCAAATCGAAGAGCCAATCAAATAAGCTTAAAAAACAAAAGCAGATAGTCTGAGGGATTCAACGCCTCTATAATTCTTGGGATTCTTGAACTGTGCATGGAGTCAGCACATTGAAAAGAATTATAAATATTTGCAATTTTGTAGACTTAGATAATTTTCTCACGATCAATATGCATATGTAAATCCATAACTTAATATACTACATTTTTGACCTTTTCAGAATATTGCAAATATGTATTGCACTTTTTTTCTTTATGGGAATAAATTTATTTGCTTTGTTTGTTCTTTAAGGGCTGCAAGTGCTGCTTCCCGACTATCTTCAGGAGCGTTTTGTACAGGCAGCTTTGAGCTACATTGCTTGCAACTCAGAGGGAGAGTTTATCTGCAAGGACAATGACTGCTGGTGTCAGTGTGCTCCCAAATTTCCAGAATGCAACTGCCCCTCCATGGACATTCAAGCCATGGAAGAGAATCTTCTTCGAATAACTGAAACCTGGAAAGCCTACAACAGTGACTTTGAGGAATCAGGTAAGATACATATTTTAATATATATATTAAATATACATTTATTTCATATATTTTTTGGCAAAGTGATATTAACACTTTTAAACTTTGCCAAAAAAATTACTATATTGAAAATACTATTTACCCTTTTGGAAGAAATTGTTACATACTTTCCAGGACTTTTATTTAATTTTTATTATTATTCTTTCAAAGGAACATTATATTGCTTTTATTACTGGTTATTCAGTATTTTACTGAATTGTATATGGTGCTTTATGTATTTCTACATACTACTGTCATTAGGACATAGGCTGCTCTTGAGCTGATGTATTAGTCATTTAATAAAGAAAGTCCTTGCCTTTCTCAATACAAGAATTTGTCATCTGATACCCATGACACCTCTCTAGAACTTTCTAGTGGCCCCTGAGTTTCACTTGCGAGGCAAAATGCAGGAGGAATTGCTCTATCTATCCCTTCTTTGTATTAATGTGAATGAGTGTGTGCCTTCACTTAACTACCTATTTTTATAATCAAATTTAGATCAATTTTGAGTTATCAGTGTTTGTGGGTTTTGTTTATTGTCATTTCTGAATTTTTACAAGTGCATATATGTGTTTTCAATATTGTTTTTTATTGGCTGCATAACTTATAATATCTACATTTCATAAGGCATTGAACTTGAAAGATTAAGGATGCCTCAACTTAAAATTAAAAATACCTATAAAAGCATATTCAATAGTTTACGATAAAAGAGTAATAAAAATCCCCAGAGTGCGGTGAGTATAATTATGTAGCGTTTAGTCAAAAGTGTTGGACCTGACTAACTTTCAAATGGGCAAAACAGGTTTTAACGGCTAAGAATTCATTTTTATATATTTGAATGTTACAATTCTTTGGGTGATTCATGTAACCAAACACACTTAAAAAGTGACAACAAAATTCAACGTCTGTTCATGATAAAAACACTTAACAAATTAGGTGTAAAAGGAATATATCTCATATATGTCAACATACTAAAGGCCATATATCACAAGCCCACAGCTAACATCAGATAAAGAAAAACACAATTGATAATTTCAACACAGCATCACCTTTCTGTGGAGTAGAGCCACCAAATTATAAAATAAAAAGGTAGATAAATAGATTTAGGAAGAGTTAATATATTTAGATTTTCTTGAGATATATTTTGATCAAAATAGTTCGTATTAAATAATCCTCTTCAATTTTAGTAATATTTCTATTTATGTAACAGGAAAAACTGTCTAGAAACAAAGGTCCTGTTCCCTTGACATTGTTGGAAAACCTAAGGAATTTCTAATCTCAAATTCTTCCTTCTAGCTTTCCCAATAGAATACTCAAAAATCACATATTAGACATCTAACATGTTCTATTCATGTAGAAACATCTGATAAATTAGAATATATGGTATTCTCCCCAGGGTTAAATTAAAAAGAAAAAACTTCCATCTACATATCACAGTGTATAATAAGTTAGACCAGGGAATCCTCTGAGCCCTCATATTTGTGGCACTCACACAGGAATGCTACCCCTTTTTGTTTTGCCTTGAAAAGGATATTTAAAAAAAAAAAAAACCCACCAAATAAGCATTTGGGCTTTTGTTTCCAGGTGGAATGTAATAGACTGAAGTAAGCCAACTCTTTCATTGATAGTAACTAGAAAGGTGAATAATTTTTAAAATTATATTCTTAATGTAATATAGGTCATGAAAGCAACAAAAACTAAATAGGCTAAAATTCCTGGCAGGGGATGTAAGCTGGGGATTCACAGCTTTCTTTTCCTTTCTTCCTTTCTTCTTCTTTCTGTCTATTTTATTCATTAATTTATGTAATTCTGTGTACATTTGCCAATTCTTGATTTAGTCTAGAAGCTGAGGACATTGCTTTCTCCCAGGCGGAGAGTGGCTGGTGGGAGAAAGAAAAACCAGCAAAGCTTTTAGTGGCTGTGAAGGCTGGAGTGACAAAATTCTAGACTCAGTGGGCCTAAAGAAGTTGTTTTACCACAAGATACTGGCTGAATTTTAGATAGTGCTGGATGCTAAAGAACTATTCAAAATTCTTTGAAAGCAGAATGAAGTTTAGCACAAACTTTCAAGTGCCTAAGAAATATAAACTCTCTAGAGGGAGGGTCTTGACAATAAAATAAGCAAGGATAGAAAACCATAGAGAGAAGGATGAATTGACCCTGAGTTTCTACAACTGCTTCTCCCTGGGGCACATTTATCAATTCAAGGTAGAGGTGGAAGCTGAGAATCTAGGATTAGCCCCTGGAAAATGCTGCTATTCCAGGACAGAGAAACTAGAAGAAAATTTTGCAGTTGCAGTAGATTAAAGGGAGATAATTGGAGGCTTAAGGGGTTTTAAATGCACAACCAGTCTCCTCTTCAAGATGTTTGCCTTATTTTGAGCCTACCTGTGACAGATGACTATAGAGATAAGTTTAAAATCTCTGAAGGAGAGAATCAAATCTTCTGCAGTGTTACAGGCCTGAAATAGCAAATGCTCACCAGGTCCTTAATTAAAAGCTCTTAAGGATCACATCCTAAGAACAGAGGAGAATCAGAGGTAGATTGAGTTCTATACATTTACAACCCAGCACTGATATAGCTCAAATCCTGATCCTAAGGAGTTGATCCTAAAATGATCCACTCCCCATAGTGTCTGTTAAGTATGAACAGGTTGACCTCTTCAGGATGGAAGCATTTTCTAAAACCTCTGCAGTTCTTTTCATATATGATGGACATAAAACTCTAATTTACAATATATGTGAGCAGACAAGACCTTCTGGCCAATATCAACAAGAAAAGAAACCAGACAATAGATGTAAGATGATCCAGGTATTGAAATCAGTAGGAAAGATTTTCAGATAATTATTATCAAAGTTGTTCAAAAAAGATAAAAGAAAGGAAGGATAAAGTAGATGAAGATATTGAAAAGTTCACCAGAGATTTGGAATCCATAAAACTGGACTAAAGGATATTCTAAAACATAAAAATACAGTATCTGAAATCAGCAACTCAAAGTTTTGTTTTAATAGGAGTTTTGGCACAGTGGATGGCAGGATTAGTGAACATGAAGACAGGTTAATAAAAGAGACAGAAATGGAAGCAGTAAGAAAAGCAACAACAAAACATTGGACAAATGCATAACAGGCATGTGAGATATGTATAAAAGGTCTAAGATATTTTTTTAATTGAGGCACAGGAAGAGTGGAGGGGAAAATGGCATAAATAATATGCAAAGACATAATGGATACAAATTTTTCAAACTGAAAACCTACAGATTCAAAAAGCACAGCAAACACAAAGAAAGATAAATACAAAGAAAACCACAGATCCACAAACCATAGCAAAACTGTTCAAAAAAAGGCAGAAAAAATTCTTCAATGTAACTAGAGAGGCAAAACAAAATGTTACTTTCAATGGAGTAACCATAGCCTGACTTGTCAAAAAAAATCAACAGATTTTGACATCTTTAAAGTATTAAAAGAAAATGACTATTAATCTAGAATTATATACCACTCCACAATATTTTCCAAAATGAAGGTGAAAATAAAGATATGTTCAGACAAGAAATGCTAGGTGAAAACATGAAAATCATGAGGGGAAGAGGAATACTAGAAATAGAAAATATATGTGAGGAAATATAAATGATTATCAACTGTACAAAATAATAATTATAATGTGAGGTGGAAATAAAATATATGGAGGATTTTAGTATACAACAATAGTGTAACAATGGGTGGTGAATGGAAAGAGTTAATACTCTTAAGTATTCCAAGGTACTGGCATTGTTGAGGACGTGTTAAGAGATGTAATTTGTATTAGAGTGAAATAAATCTAGTATATATATTATAATCTATGAGGTGACCACTAAAATAAGGAAAAAATGTTTAACTAAAATAATAAGAAGAAAATCAAATAAAAATTGTTTGACTACTTCAAAATAAGACCATAAAGTAGAAAACAGGAGAAACATCATCTGGATTAAATAGATAAATGTAGCATAAAAGGACAGGTTTGGATTGTCAATAAATTGTGTTGGGTCAGATATAATCTCACTGTAATGGTTATTATATTAAATATTCTATTTTTCTTATTACATTAAATGTTCTAAATAAAAGGCTCATACTGCAGGACTGGTTAAAATAACAACAGCAGCAAAACAACGATAATAATAAAAGCCTATTTGCTGTTTACTAGAGACATGCTAAGGACATAGATAAGCCGAGGTTAAAGGGTGGAAAAAATATGTAATGTAATCACTAGACAAAAAATGCTAGAGTTAATTTTAAAGCAAGATACATTACTTGAAATAAAAATATTTCATAATAATAAAATAGTCAATCCAACAGGAATATCTATCATAATTATTAAGTTATATGAACTGCAAAATGAAAATTGCACCACACCACTTAAATGGGCATGTAAGACTATTTTATTCAAAACTACTGTAATAAAGGAGAGAGATTTACAGTGGGGAGGAGAGATTGAACTCAACTCCTCTGCAACAAAAGGCAGGAGGATTTTTAAACACTGGGATTAGCTCATGAAAAAGTACTAGAGGACATGAGCAGGTAGGGTGGTCAAGGTGATTAGGCCATCTGTTTGCTAATTTCCTTTATTGCAGTTACTCTTCTACTTTCCCACAGAGACCGGGAGACAGGTGTGCTATCTCCTTTCCCTTTGATGATTACATTTCAAAGGGATGACTCTCAGATCCTTCAGAAAGACATTTCTGGTTTCTAGAAGACTTACATCTTAGAGGGACAGAGAAAGAATTTCCAATAGCAAGTTTTCTGAAGAAAAGGGAGGTCAGGGGCCAATGGTCAGGAAGAAACCAGTTTAAAGTTTAGTCAAGCTGTGGGGAACATTCAGGCCCTCTTGGTCAATACACAATGACAGAGCCCCAAAAACCATGAAGAAAAATTTGACAGAAGTAAAAGGAACAAAAGACAGGTATAGAATCATAGTGTGAGATTTTAACATCTTTTAATAAATGAAAGAACAAACACATTGAATATCAATTATTTGTTGCTATTCAATCAATGTTGTCATTCAATCAATAGAGATTTTTTTAATTTGAGAAGGATATTAACAGATTTGATTAAAATAAAATATATACAACACTCAACAACAAAATGACAGAATTCATATTTTTCAGAGCTCATGGAATATTTACCAAATTTCACCATGTGTTGAATCATAAAGTAAGCCTGAACAAATTCCAAAAGGTTGACATCATTTAGAATATGTTTTCTGACCACAATGAAATCAATAACTAGAAGATAAATTGGCAATCTCCATCTGCCTGAAAATTAAATACTAAGCTCTATAAATACTAAATAATGAAAAATTAAATAATCTACAAAAAAAGAAGAAAAGTCAAAAGAACCCAAGTCAAAAGTTAAGCCAATGAAAAAGTTATAAAAAAGAGAAAATATTTGAACCAAACAATAATGAAAATAAGACAAATCCAAACTGTGTAATATATAAAGAATTGCTTCAGAAGAAATTTATAGCCTTAAAGTACGTTTTGGAAAAGAAAAAAGTCTGGAAATCAATTATTTAAGCTTTTACCTTAAATATTTTTAAAAAGGAACAACTTTCTCCTTAATTAGAGAGGAAGAACAAAGACAACAGCAGAAATCAATGCGATTGAAAACATTTGGCAGGTGGAGAAAATCCACAGTCAAATGTTGGCTCTCTGAAAAGACTAATAAACCTAATAATTACCAAGAGAAATCAAGAAAAACAATTGAAAAATATACAAAATCATAATATCAGGAATGCGAAAGGACACATCACTAGAGATACTACAGAAATAATAAAAATTATGTGAGGATATTATGAAGAACTTTTGACCAAGAAATTTGCCAATTTGGATGAAATAGACACATTTTTTCCAAAAGTAAATTTACCAAACTTGACAGAAAAGAAAGATTGAAAATCTAAATTATTAATTATGTTTGAAAAAAGTATGTATTATTAAAATGCTTCCCGCAAAGGAACTTCTTTCAGAAATAAAATAAGAAAATCATAAACAATCCCATATTATGACAGTAATGCAAAAATTGTAACAAAATACTATTAACTTATAGAGAGCAATATATAAAAATAATAATATGATCAAATGAAATTTATTCCAAGATTAATTTTAAGTTTAAAAATATTTATCAGATTTCCTCACAAATGGGAAATAGAGTAGAATCATGTGAGCATCTCAATAAATGCAAGAAAAAACCCACTCATTTATGATTTTTTTAAAAAAATCTTTAAGTAAACTTGGAATACATGGAAACTTCCATATTTTAATAAAAATTTCTACAAAAATCTCATGTATAATGGTGAAAATTTGAAAACTTTCCCCCTGAGAGTATGAATGAGACACTATGTCCATTCTCACTACTTCTACTGAAAAATGTACTCCAGATTCTAATCAGTGTAGTTAGGCAAGAAAAAGAGAAATAGAAGGCATAAGTATTGGAAAGGAAGAATAAAACTATCATATTCAGAGGTAATATGATTGTATACATAGAAAAATCAAAAGGTGCATTATTTTGAATAATAAGTGAATTTAGCAAGTTTGCAATATGAAAGATCAATATACAAAGTAATTTGTACAGCCATACACCAGAAACAAATTGAAAATAAATTTTTAAAAGGTGATGCAAGAGCATCACAAAAATATCAAGTATCTTGAAATAAATCTAACAAAAATGTACTTTAAAGAGATATAAAATGTTTCTACAAAATAAAACACAAAATATAATTGAGAAAAAAATAAGGAAGACCTAAGTGGAGGGCCATATCATGTTCATGGACTTAAAGACTCAAAATGTGAAAATGTCAAATCTTTCCAGAATAATCTATTCAATACATTGCTAAAAAAAATCCTATAGTTCTCACTTCACCCTCCCAGAAATTGGCAAGCGGACTCTAGAATTTATGTAGAAGTACAATAGACCTAGTATAGCCAAGAAAACTTAAACAGAATCAATGTGGGAAAATATTAGATATTTAATCTCATAAATCTTGGGGTATTAAGAATAGACGTAGTTACCAATGGAAGAGAAGAGCTTCCAAAAAAAGATCTACATATATATGGTCTCCTGGTTTATGTGTAAGTTGGCTGTTGTGAAAAGGAAAAGATCAACATTTTCAATAAATGGTAGTGGATCTTTTGGATATCTATATGTAAAGAACATGAATCTATGCTTTTACTTCACATCACACCAAATAATCAATCCCAGATTGATTGCTGATCTAAATACAAAAAGTTAAAAAGATATATAAAAGCTTTAGAGGAAAACATAGGAGATCTTCCTGAATAAGCAAAAATGTCGTGAACAGAATATCAAATATTAACTGTAAAAGGTAAAAAAATAGATTTGAATACAATAACATTTAAAACTTCTATAATCAAAAGCCACCATTAAGAAAATGAGAAGACAATCTATAGGAAGAGAGAACATACTTGCAATACATTTGTTAAAGAACTCCTATGGAGAATATATACAGAACTCTTTCTAATAAATAAGAAAAATGAAGACAAAGCAATAAAGAAATGGTCAAAATATTTCAACACCTTGGAAAAGAGGAGCTCCAGATGGACAATAATCGTACGACAAAGAGTTCAATAGCATTAGTCATCAGAAAAAGGCAAATAAATTCACCATATGATACCACTACACATCTTACAGAGCTGCTAAAATTAAAAATTAAAATAAGAAAGAAGGAAGGGAGAGAAAGAAAATAACAAATGAAGTGAGAACTTAGAACACCTGGAACTCACATAATAATGGTGGGTGTGTAATTAATTCCTCTTTGGAAACAAAATATTTGGCAATATCTACCAAAGTTAAATATATCATATCCTATGACCAGCAATTTCATTCCTAGGTAGAAACCCAAAAAGAAATATGTGCATATTTGGAACCACAAATATACAGAAATGTACAAGAATGTTCATAGTAGCATTATTCTTAATATTCTGAAAGTGAAAGCTACCACAATCCCATCCACAAAGAAAATGTGAAAAATCATGGCATATTGACACAATGGAATTCTATAAAGCAAATGGAATGAATGATCTACCTGGAATGATATAAATAAATCTCTTAAATATCACATAACAAAAGAAGCCAGACTCAAAAGTATATATACCATGTGATTCCATTTATATTAAGTATAAAAGCAGGCATAGTTCATTTATGCTATTCTAAGTCAAGACTATGGTACTTTTGCAGAGGCAAGAACTGATGTGATAGATGAAGGTCTGGGGGCTTCTTTGGTGCTAAAAATTCATATTTGCTTGATCCAGAGGCTGGCTACAATGGTACATTCGATTTCTGGAAATTTTCTGAGTTTACACTTACATTATATGCATTTTACTGTATTTGTATCATAATTTAATAAAAAATTTTAAAAAAAAGAACAAGAAATTTTGGCATCTAAATAATCTGAAGGACATAACGTCAGAATAATTGAATAAATTAGTGCTTTTAAAACTCACTACATGTTTTATGCCTACGTTTGTAGTGAGTTGGTCAAAAATTAATCAGAAACATTCAATGGCTAGAGATGTTGAACTACTAGTTAGGAGCTAGTGCTAATGAAAGTCAGACTTTTTAATCTTAACTCATATTTGGGCTGCCCATTTTAGGTTTAAAATTCGACTCTTACCATGGTGTTTCAGTTGTGTTAATGTCGGGAAAACAATGATTCAGAGGATAAATCTATTCTTTCCATGATATCTCTGAAACTGTTTCTAATATGGAATAAATTTATATTTAATTCTTTGTTTCAGTTGGTATCTAGTATATTTAGCTGCTTCATATTTAATTTGAGGAGTGGCCCTACTTTGCTGTAAATTTTATGATCCATCATAGATAATATTGATGGAGTTTTTTTTTTCAATTTCAATGTATAGATTAAAGAATAAACCCAAACTTTTCATTAGTACGTTATATCTTTATTAAAACCACATTCACCTATCCACACTTGGAACTAAATAACTGGTAAAATATTCTATTTTTATTGGACTCCTTTCAAAACTACTGAAACGTATGGAAGAGCACATTTGATAGTTTTGAGAAGAACTGTTCTTTGAGAAATAAAACTTTTTTTTGGCCCCATAGAGATAAACAAAATATAAGAAGTAATGAGGCAGATACTGAATTGGGAAAAGATTTCTAAAATGTTCTCACCACCCACAGGCTCCTTTAAGTTGATAGACTTTATTCTAAGTACCTTGACAAAAAGGAAATGCACCAGTTAATTTCATTTTCCTCATGATTGGAAACCAGTGATACTGTGTGCAAGCACACTCTTTAAGTGTTTCTTTGAATTTTAGGTACAATGGATAGTTGTTTGTGTATATTTATCTGTATGCCTGAAATTCAAATCGTCTTACACTCTCAGTAGACAATACAAATGGGGGTGACTTTTAGGTTAATTTCAAATATTTAATTAAACTTAACTTGAAGATGTTTTAAAAATGCAAATAATCATATCTTAAAGATATTTTTATTAAAGCTGAGGAAGAAATCGGTTTGTATGTTCTTTTATGAAAATAGAAGATGCATCTGAATTTAGGAGATTCTTCCTTAAACACAAATAACAACGTGAAGTGTGGAAGTGTGTGAGTTACAGTGCACATAGTGGAGACATAGAATGCTAATACTAGTCAGTCATCACACAAAAAGGAGGAAAATAAATTGCAAATTTTATTGGGTCAGGATAACTTGTTTGTAAATACTTTTCTGTTGTGTGTGTTTTCTATTACCAAGTGTAAAATTTAATCAGTAGAACAGATTAGCATAGAATGATAAGCCATTTTTATATTTGATTATATATGATTCATTTTGTGCTGTAATACAAGTCTTGGAAAATGCACCTTTTACAGTCTGCAGATAAAAGTGCCAGAAAATGTCAAAATAGAATGTATTTCTTTTTTCATATCTTGCAACCTGAGAGAATTTTCAGTTGTAAGAACTGTACTTAAACATATCTATTCATTCTCTACCTTGACATTTTTATAAACAAATAAATGTTGTTTAATAAGAAATAGTGGTGGCATAGATGTAACATTGATTATAGTGAAAGAAAGAATATAAAATAAAGATATAGGGAAAGATACAGGAAAATATAAAGGCAGAAAAACAAATGAAAGTCACAAGCACCCTCACAATAGCAGTAATGAAACAAAAGCTGGTTTATGTGTTATGTTTAATTAGATAAAAACAATTTTGTTGCCAATTAGTTAGAGACAACTTCTACCCAGATCTGGATCAAAGATTCTAACCTGATGAAAAAACTGGAAGTCCTTACAGTTTTACAGATCTAGCTAAATGATTAAAACCAAACTTTATCTTCATTTGAATCATGCAACTATTTATCATCATTACCTGAAAAAAAAAGAAGAGCTAAATAGATGGCAATATAGTATCTTTTCCATATAATATTCTAAATTATCCTCAACTCTTTTTTGGATGAATAAGAATCTTCTTTATACTACATCTATGGAATATGATGATAAGTAAAAAATAATCTTAAAAAATAAAAGACTTGGTTTACATAGAGCACAAATCTTTTAGAAATTTTTTGACACGACATCTAAAGATAGATGTCTTTCTCTTTGGGAAAATTGTGTTATCACTTGATGTATAGGAAATCTAAGGTGTA
This sequence comes from Tapirus indicus, assembly GCA_031878705.1. NCBI lineage: Eukaryota > Metazoa > Chordata > Mammalia > Perissodactyla > Tapiridae > Tapirus > Tapirus indicus. Next base: position 21,559,198 of record CM062939.1, on the reverse strand, counting down.
CTATGTGCTGTCAACTTAGATCTTTATCAGGATGATGTCCTATGAAATGTAAGGATATTCATTTGATGCGCCAAGAATGGCAGCTAGAGGCCACCTTGTAATGGAAATTGTCTAGGTGTTACTTTTGGAGAACACTGTCCATTTGACACTTCATCTGAAAATAGATATATTTTCTAATGCCGTAATGGCAATATATACTATAAAAGTTGGGTTAACCTCATTTACAAACTGTAAAAAATTAATCTATTTCCTCTTGTTATTTTTATGTAGACTCTTAATTTCCTTTCTGAAAAGACAGTTTCTCCCTCAGATGACATTTAACTATCAATTTACAGAAAAAGGATATTTTCCAGGGAAAATAAGGTTATCTGAATAAAACATTTGAATTTTAGCTAACAGTCCACTTTATATGTTAAAATATTTAATAAAATCCTACTGTTTGCCGCTCAATGTTCATTCTCCTTCCCTGACACTAAAGTATCCCAAATTTTCTTTGAGGAACCTCCATTCCCATTCTTATTATTGTGCAGTGTATGGGATTGAGTTCATATTGAGATCCAGGATTGCTCTCTGATTCATGCAAGCAAATCAGAATCCATTCCCCTGACTACAGAGATCAGTTCAACACACATGAAAAATTGGGCCAATGAGACCAGAAATTTATTTCCTAGCAGTATCTGGGGGAGAGGAAAGATTTCTCATTTTTCCACAAAGGCTATAGGGAGTGCTATTAATTTTTCTTCTTAGATATGAAATAACATAGTCATAAGAGCTTTAGAGAGCCATCTTGCATAGGAATTGCTTGAGCCATGCAAGGTGGAAAATATGTTCCTTTGGTTACATCCATGAGCCGTTGAATCACTCCTGCTTCAAGCTCCCCTTGCCTTTAGAGTTTCAATGACATGAGCTGATAAATTTCCTTCACTGTTAAGCCAATTTGAGATGATCGATCATTCCGGACAGGTTAGTCATGCTGCGGTAATAAAGAACCCCCAAATATCTTTGGATTATATCGTTAAAATTTATTTCTTCCTCACTTGACGATTGCAAGTTTGCTGTGGATTCTGCTCTCTCTCCTCGTTCCAGGACTCAGGCTGACAGACTAGCCCACATGGAAAAATAATCACCAAGGCTGAAGAAAAAAATATGGCAGCCTATGTGTGCGCTAAGTCTTAAAGCTTAGCTAGAAAGTGATACGTGGCACACATGCTAAAATTTCACTATCCAAAACAAACTATCCTTGCCTACCTCAAAGAGGGCTTTTACCTTAAAAGAGATCTTGAATATTTGTGAAAAGTTGTAATGACTTCACACTCCACTATTCTGAACGCCAGCTACTCAATTTCCTTTTCTTCTCAGATGCAGAACATACTCCTCCCATGCCCAAGAGAGACAGAACAAAAGTCCCATCTGTTACTGAGTCCAGCTCAGTGAAGTAAGACTTGGCAGTCTCTTCATCCAATCCAGATACGGTTTCTTTTGTTACAGAGACACATAAACCAAAAAGCAAGAGATCTATCCCAGACATACCATACACCTAGGCAGAATTAATCAGAAAAACTGCAGTAAGCACTTCCAGCCACAAAGGGAAAAAACAGGAGACGCAAAGCAAACTTAAGTTTGTAGCAATTATGAGATTCCACTGGGAAGACATTTTGAGGGCCCCAAACTGGAGGTGGGGAATATTCCTTGATTTGTCCCCAAGTTTTCTCTCTGGGAGTAGCCCTCTTGTCTACTGTTTCCGAATTCCAACCTGTGTGTGATCTTTCTATTCCACGATCCTCCTTTGCCACATTTGAGGGGAGAACTGGAGAATGTGCCTGAAGAACAGCTTTCTCAGCCTGCTTTCTGCCCAAACATTGGGAATCAAAGGTCATTTTAAGTCTCAGACTGTACATGCTTTCTAGTCTGAAATCATGGTTTCTTTGGCAGAACAACTTGCACAAAAGTTTACTGGTCTTTTATCCATTTAAGTTCAGTCCATTTCATGGGCCAAAGCCACACTTACAGTTTTCCCTAGATATGTTTTTTATATTTGCTATTCTTTTTTCACTTTATTTCCCTTCCTCCCTCTCATTTGGATCGTGAGACTCCTTTTCTTGTGCCTTGTCCAATTGAGAGTATTTACTGGGTGCAACACCTTTTGTTGGGCATACTCCTTAAGACAACTTAATCTATTCTGTGGTCTTGACAAAAAACATGGTGGCCAGACACTAGATTTGATCTCTGCTACAAGACTGACTTTTAATTGGCCATTGTAACTAAATCAATTATTTTAATATTGGGAGTTGAGAAGCAGTTGCCTCTTTCAACTCTAGCTGATTCATTGTTTCTCTATTTATTCCCTTTATTTCTGCTTTCAAACTCACCAATTTTCTTCTAAGTTTGAGGTGGTAATGCTTCAAAAATGCACAAACAAAAATTCTCTTTGGAGTGTGACATTACAGCTTATTTTTTCCTCATGCCACTTGTCCATTGTGGGTTGGCTGTAGAGTCTTCTCTATGTCTCTTGACTCCACGATGTGGGCTAACAGTGCAGCCTCCATCTGGAGCAATGTGTCACTGTGACAGAGGGTACCACCTTTCCATACCTTGCCAGAAACAGTCATTAGCAACAGAACTAACATTCTGTTTTCTGACATCTTCCCTGGCACTGTGAGTTTACTGAGTACACGATCTTCATCCCCAGTTGTCACAGGCAACAGTTTCACCAACTGTTTCCCCACTGCTTAAAGTGGATTGTCATCCTTCCAGCCTCTGATCAAGTGTCCTTGACACATCCACGATCCACTGAGGCAATGTCACAACTGTAGCCTTTTGGTTTCTTCAGCACAGCCTCTCCCCTCCATGTCTGGCTCCCATTTCTGTGAAAGTCAAGATCAGCTTGGTGACACTGCAATAACAAACCCCCCTAAGATCTCAAATATAAACAAAGTTCATTTCCTACTCATGCTACATGGCCACACAGGTTAGCTGGAGTCTTTGCACTACATTGTCCTCACTCCTGGATTTAGGCTAAAGGAAGTGTCATCATCTGGAGTGGTTTGGGTATGTTGGCAGGGGAAAGAATACAGTAAATCGTCACAGGTTTTTTTGTGAATTGCTGGGAAGCAATTTGCTTACCTATGATCACATTTTATGGCCAAGCTGAATTTCAAAGGAAATGGAGAAATGCCATTTTACCAGATTCCTAGAGGAGAAGAGGATCCAGAATATTTGTGAATAACCAAAATGTCAGCCACAGTTGGCTTTTCAGATGCAAGCAACTAAGAACATCATATTCTATATCATCTTACCACGTAGTCTTGGATGGGTATATATGTTTTGCTCTTGCTAAGTGAAGTTCTACCGTCTTCTATATTAGCAGGGAAAGAGATGTATATATTGTTACGTGAACTTTGACACGTTCAATCCACTGTACCCATCATTTTGTCCAAACTAAATAGCTGAATGTCAGATACACAAGCTTTATCAGTAACAAGCTATGTGATCATTAGCAAGTCATTTAAGCTCTGAAAACTTCAGCTATCTTATTTGTCATTCAGTTACTTTATTTAGATCGGAGGAGCTAGATATAAAATTCTCATTCTAAATTAACTATCACATATAATATACCTTCTCCTAGGTAAGGCTTTTTGTCAATCATGTGTCTATATTTATAATGTGACTTTTTTATAGGGATTGGCAATTGGAATATAAGAGTAAGGGAAAGAAAAGAAGCTTTTCATAATATCAAGTCTCAATGGTGATTCTCACAACATCTATATATGTTCTAGTTTATTGTGATAATCTGCTCCTTGGCTAGACTGTAATTTACAGATATCCCCAGCACCAGAGACAGTATTCTGCTTCAAGACTGATAGAGCAAAACCAATTTTTTTTTCACTGCTGTTTGTTCTGATTGGTCAGTGTTTCCGCTCTGATTCATCAATGCCTGGCTGTATCATATATAATATATTAGGAATATCACCTTTGCCATCACCAGATTTTATTCTGTACTTCAATTAATTTTTTAACATCATCTGAAATAAGATGGCTGTAGAGTGCCAAGCGGGTGTTTTATGTAACGATTCCTGATTTAAATTCCAAAAGGCTTTCTGCCAAATGCCTTCTACCTGCTCCAGTTTGCCTGATGGATTTCCACACCTAGATCCATGCCGTCATCCCAACTCTCTCAAAAGAGTTTGATGTTTCTTGAGGGCAGAGAACATCATATTTCTTTTTACCATTGCATGGAAACTAGTAAAGTGTGCTATATTTAGTAGACACATTATGTATCACAATATATGTTGTTTGATTGATGAATGAGATAAAAAAATATATGTGTGGCCAGGCATCGCCCAGGCATTTGATTCGATTTACCTCATTCACTGCCTCTTGGAATGTAATAGTAACCTCAACACCATTTGTCTTTTCAATAGGCATATTCTAACATATAAAAACACCTTACCTCTATGCTATACTGTATTTTTTTTTAACCTAGGTATTTTGAGGGATTTTTTTTGTCTTCTTTTCTATCACTCAAGTCTGAACGAGAGCATAAACAACTGTCATATATTTCTTCTCACAATAGCATGATAGATTATATACATGCTCCAGAATACAAAGATATAATGCTTTTTTCCATCAGTTTGAAATTATTTATTATGAAGAATTATCTCTCAATATGTGCACGTGTTTGTTCTAAAGCTATTATAGTCTGTATTTATTAGAACTCATTTGGTCAACTACCCAATTTAGTCTGAAACAAATCATTCAAGTCTTTGATTCAGTATCATAACAATAAAATAAATGGTGACTTCATAAGTGTTTTATTGTTTGTTTTCTCATATAGATACAGATTGTGGTGAAGAGAGATTAATAAATAATACTGCGTATTCGGAGAATTTTTACTTGCTACAGTGTGGTCAGTTTTATAAGAATATATGTGATGACTTTTCTAGATTGTGTGCACTTTATGCTCCCAATTGGGTCATTTTGATAAAAATGGTTATTCACGTCAACTATAAACTCTAATAAGCCGTGACAGAGGCTGTCAGCCATCAGTGCAGTCACACCTTCCACAATTACCTCATAATGGTCACATACACTTTGTTAAAATCTTCCAACATAATATACTCAGGACTATGTGTGTTAACTATTCCATTGTTGTATAATTTTAATTTTTAGTCAGCAATGCCTTCTTCTGACAAACTAACAAGTACTTCTACCCATTGATTTTCAGAGAAAGCCCTATTTATTTTTAAATTTCATCATTTTGCTAAAGCATCTGAGGGAACTCTTCATGGGGGAGCAGAGTAACTTTCATTGTCTTTTACATGAACTGCTTTGTCTATTTCACTGATATGTGAAGACAGCAATATATAGAATTTTCACCTGGATTTTAGGATACATGCAGATAATCTAATAGTAGAGGATTAGAAACTAACACAAAGTCAAGGTATACCCTATGGAATTTTTATTTGTTCATCAAATCTTTAAAATTAGATATTTAAAGTATATAGCAATATTTCCAGATTGCCAAATGAAATTGATATATAATGTAAAGTTGTCATTCATGCTCTCCAGCAAATACTGTTTGTTTTCATCCTATGGGCACATAAGAAAATTGACCTTGCAGCACCCTTCAAGTTAGATATGGCCATGTGACTTGTTTTGATAAAGGAATAGGAAAGAAAACAATGCTTGTCATTCTCTAGAGGAAGCTTTCAGAGCCAGGCACAATTTGTTAGGTTTGCTTCCTCAGCCAAAGCAATTGATGATGTTCTACGTGCTGAAGACTCTGACAGCTTGTGTCACCGAAATAGGACAATGGGTAGTAGAGCCCCAGGGACCTTGAGGTGGATATGTGATATGAGCAAGAAATAGATTTTTGTTGTTGAAACCTAGTAATATTTTGATGATGTTTGTTATGTTGGAAAAACTTAACCTATGATGACTCATGTATAAGAAGACTAGTCTTTCTATTTCTGTAAATGAAAGAAACATAGAGACTGGTGCTATGATTTATTTATCTAATTAAAAAAGTGGCGTTATGAACCATTTAGTTTGATCACATTCTCTACGAAATTATGATAAATATTAGCTACATTTTCCAAATTTATTATTTAATGAGTTTAATAGAAAGTATAAGAACCATTTAGACACATTTTAGAACTTATGCCCTTTACTCTTTAAAGTAATCCTGCAAAGTACTAATATTAGGATTGTATTTTGTTTTCATTTTACACATAAGAGAGCCAGGACTAACACATGTTAAGTCACTTGTCCAATACATCTAATATATGGTACAGCAAGAATTCATGCTCAGACAAAACTACATGGTTTTTGCACTATACCAAGCTCTTTTGTGAACAAGTGTTATTATTTCATAAAGAAAATCCTCACCTGTATGTCATAGCTCATATTATCTCTCGAAACATTAACTTAGAGAGTGACACTAAGATCTAGAGGTTAAAATACGTCCTTCATGATCAAAACTGAATACACGTAGGCGATGCACAAAGATAGAGACATAAAAGAGCATCATCATTGTTTGTTATGTGTATTTGTATGGAATATGATATTGCTAACTAATTTTGTATGGTCTAAATTCTCCTAAGTGCTGACCACGAATTTTTTTTTTAAGAATACTTCCTCAGTTTTTTTAATTTTTGAAGAAGATTGGCCCTGAGTTAACATCTGCTACCAATCTTCCTCTTTTCTTCTTTTTTCTCCCTAAAGCCCCCAGAACATACTTATAGGTCCTTCTAGTTCTTCTATTTGGGACACCGCCTCAACACGGCTTGATGAGCAGTGAGTAGGTCTGCTCCCAGCATCCGAATGTGTGAAATCGTGTTGCTGAAGTGGAACATGCAAACTTAACTGCTGTGCCGCCAGGCCATCCCCTGACAGTGAATTTTTTTATGTCATCATTTGCATATTTCACTATGGAATGATGGAAAGCTCTAGAACCACAAAAGATACTATTTTTATTCAGAGTGAGTTGAATGCCCTACAGGACACCTTCAGTCACTGTTAATATTTGCTATCTACTTCTTGGCAAGGCTTTAATTACTTTTAAAGGTGGTAATCTGGGCTGTAACACTAATTATAACAATAGTATTTCCATATTTTTGACTTTTGTAAAAAAAATCAATTTGCTCATTACCATTATAATAATTCAAGATTTTGTATACACTGATAATTGCAAGTTTGTGGAGCACAACCAGATGACTCACAGCAATTACTAAATCTGTTTGCAAAAGGTATCTTTCCTTTGGTTTAACCCGTGTCCCTTCAACCTTCTCCATCCTCTTATAGTGACACCTATAGCATCTGCCGTGCAGCTAAATAGCCTGTCACTGAGAGTCTCATTTAATTTTTGTTATCTTGCTGGTATGATCTTAACAGCTAGCTGAGAAAAAGATATAACCTTTCTGTTGGCAAAAGTCAGTGCTTCACTTAAGGAGTTGACAAAGTGTTAGTGGAAAGATCTTGAAGTTAATTGGCAGCAAAACAAATGCCTGGTGTTATGTCAGGTTGTCAGGTAGCTGTGTTGTGTGAACTCTGAACAAGTATCATCCTAGGAAGGTTGACCAAATTTGTCACGTTGGCTATGCAAGAAACACACGTGGAATAACAATATAAATCTCCCCAGACAACACTGCAGCATAAAGATATGCCTCAACTCAAAACTGATGGGTACTTCAGTGGCCAGTTTGTCAAACCTTCTACCTGATGAAGAATCCTCTACTTCATATATTTTAGTGTTGATTATTTGACTTCTATTTCCAGTGATGGGAGCCCAGTGTATCACAAAGCTGAAGAGTATGAGTTTGAGTGGCTTTAATTATAAGATTAGTCTTATTTTGAAATGACATTACTATTTATTCTGCACTTTTTTGCAAAAATAGCATGATGTTGCTGTGTGCTAAAATGCATGTAACTCCGTCCACTGGTCTTAGTCTCCCTCTCTATAATACTGCAAAAATCCACACCTCTTCCTTCAGGTATTTTTAAACACTATCACATCATCTTGCATATTTATTATTGCAAATTGACTATTTCCAATCTCTTAGATTACCCTTTATTTCTAAACCATTAACTACTCTTGTCATCCTCTTGGGATAATCTCGGTTTGTCAGTGGAATTCAGAACTGAACAGATCACAGTGCTACAAATTGTGGTTTCATTAATGTAAGATAAAATAAAATAATTACCTTCTCTATTCTGGACACAGTAAAGGCTAAGAATTTGTTAACTTTTTAGCAACTATTTCATACTGTTCACACACATTGAATCGTGAGCAGAATTTTCCAAGTATTTTACATAATCTCCTGGTAAGTCAGATCCTCTCTCTTTTTATTTTATGTCTCTCTCTCTCACACACACACACAAAACCCCACACTTTTTATAGGTAAATGCCAAACTGCACTTTGTTTTAACACTTCTGCCGTTATTGCACTTCCCTCTCTTTGGATTCTGATTGCATCAGGAACTAAAATTGTCTTGTATGGTTTCTTATGAATCATTGACAGTTTGTTTGTTTATTTATTTTAGCAGAACAGGGCAAATAGCCGAAGCCTGTCATAAACCACACCAGGATTTCTATGGAATTTGAGAAGAGTTCCATATTGATTTTAGCAATTTGCATTGCTCTTTTATACTTCATTCTCCGTATAACTAAATAACTTTCCATGATTTCTATGTTTCTGCATATAACATATTGAGTAAAGCAATGAGCCCTAATTTAGCCATAATTAAAAAACTGCTCACTTGCAAGATTATTTTAAGCTCTGGATGGTCTTGCTCTAGGCAATGGGTAAACTTATCCACCTAAGTACAATTATATTAGGATATCTTTTTAGTCGGATGCTATTCCCTACCCTCTTGTTCTGCACTAGGTGATTATCTAATTATAATTTGTCTTAACATGAAGTTTTCCTACAGGAAAATACTATCTTAGCCTTCTGTTCTTCCTATAAGTCTTTAAGGCTTACGTAACTCATAATAGGAGTACACGATATCACTATAGCATTAACCTTTGTTCTGGGCGTGGAAGCAAAGGGTCATGAAGCAAAATGAATGGAAGTTGGAGGGAAAGGATATATCCTTTTCTTGGCTGCAGGCCTGGCCCTAAACATATTTGGCAGTATGGTAAGCAGACACCTAACATTTTTTTAAAATTGCTTTCCTTAGGTTCATATGTCACCAATACCCCAACTTTGACCTCATCATCTTTTCTTACCACCCAGAGACATAGCCGGCTTCTGAAAATGCAAAATGCCTAGAATAATCTTTTACCCAAGTCCAGTTGTTCATATCAGTCAGAACAGGCAAAGTAACAAATGACCTCAGAAGCTTGGAGCTCTACAATAACATCAATTTATTTATCCTTTGCACTACAGTGTACTGGAAATCAGCTGTCCTCTGCTCCCTATTCATCAGAGATCCGGGCTGGCAGAACAGTCTCTCACTTGAACATGGGAACATTTCCCACAGTTGTGGAAGGCAGAAAAGAGACCTAGATGAACTGCATGCTGGCTTCTAAAGCTTCTGCTCAGAAGTGTCATACATCATTTAGCTTCATATTTTGTTGGCCAAAGGAAGTTATATGGCCAATCTTGAATTTAATAAGAGGGTAATGTATTATTCATCCATAGAGAAGGACATCACAAAAAAAGGGACCAACTATGGGTGAATGCTCATAAAATCTATCACACTTCCTATGAAAAATTTTGGTTCACCAAAATCAGCTGGTGTCAGTATTTAAGAAGGCAAACAATTAGCTTGAACCAATCCATACTTAATGGTTAATAACTGATAGTTCTTAAACTTTGTCAGAATTCTTTTCATTTTCGAGGGAGGTTACTTGTTATTCTCAATGAATCTCTAAGTGTTGAGATTTTTGCTTATATAAATTAATGCAAGGAAAATCTCAGGCTGTGAGATAGATGATATTTTGGCTTATTTGGCGGAGAGACTCTGGAATCTGCTTATAGTATCACAATCTTTCAATGTTAGACAAATATAATAGAGACCAAACAACACATCCTATCCATCCAATGTTTGAATTCCTCATATAACACACTCTGAACATTGATGGGTGAACTTCCTAAAATCAGATTACTTATGCTCTCTTGAAAGAAGCCACTTCAATTTTCAGATAGCATTACATTTTTTTCCCCAATGTCTACCAATATATATCTCTTGGATTTCTACCCATGCACATCAGTTCTGACCTCTGGAGCTACACACAATGTATCTCTTCCATATAGTTTTTAAAGTATTTGAATGTGAAACAATTTATTACCATAGAGTCTTCTTTTCACAGGCTGAATATTCCTTGTTACTTTACCTTTCTTTCCATTATATGGCTTCAAATTTCTGCATTATCCTGCTCAATCTCTATTTTCAATTTTCTTCTTAAAGTTTGTGTTACAGACACTGCTGGCATAACCTACTCTATACAGAATGACAAAAATCAGCTCCCATATTACTTATCTAGAAAGTTTTTCCTGACTGTTGATGAAATCTCCTTCATCAAGGCAAAATTCAACTAGCTTTTATTCGATATCAATTTGTTTTAATTAATTCACATCTTATTTCAAATAAATACCAAATCTGAAATGATATCTGTATATCCGAGCATTTCAACATTTTAATTAAAAAAAGGATTACTATCATATCATGTAATTAGTAATTGTATTTAAATGCCCTCAAGTCTAGCATATGTTGTAAATGCCAATTTACAATATATTATGCTACTTCTGATCGGATATTCTTATTTCTGTGAAAAGTGTTCACCTATGTTTCAGTTGAAATGTATTTCAAATTGTGCAACAAGAGCAGCAACGGATACAATGCCAACATGTCCTTAGTTTCCATCCTTGATCATTTTTTTCTTTCCTGATATCTTACTTTCTGTTAAAATGCACACTTACATTTTAAAATTCTCAGATGAAATACAAGATATTTACCATCAAGAACGTCTCACGGGAAAAACTACATCTGTTCAACATTCTTTAAAACAATGCTTGAACGTCTCAGCATTTTTAAATTCTGAGCCAACTTTGATGATAACATTCCAGGATGTGAAAATCCTTCCCAGGAGGGTGGAGAGTTGTAGAGGAATCTAGTTAGTCGAAGTTCTAAGAAATAGAATTTTTTAAGAGAAATACATTTGTAATGTGTGTCTTTTAAAAATATTCTCTGTTCTCTTTTCATCCTAACTCCACCCCATGTTCTTTTAGAGAATCAAACACAGATTAAAAAATCTTGAATAAATGTATATTTCCTTTAATGAATTATACTGCATTTAAAAGTCTTATATCATTGTATAACATGGCACTTATAATTTCATCTCACATCAACAATAAAGTCTAGATATATCTAATAATAATCTTGGTGAGAGAGATTGATATAGAAATTTGAGTAATAGAATTTTACAGAGATTATTCTGGTATAGAATAGAAGAAGAGTGTAGGCAATTCAATATGGTAATGCATTTTTCAGGAATCATTAAGCCTGTAGGAAAACGATCTGGAAAAAATTCAGCTATTTATGTCATGTTTACCATCACAATACATAAGGATAGTGGATCTGTTCATGCATTTTATAAATGGTACTGTTTGCTGGGCAAATTGCCCTCATGGTTAATCATCGTTTTCTTCCATTGTCAGATGACTAACTGATCTGTAGATCTAAAGTCTGTAGGTATTTAGGATTTGGGAACTATGTCAGCAGACATCTAATTTGCATATCTAATATCTAATATGCATATCTAATTAGACACATCTAATATACAAAAGTAAATGTTTCCTAAAAGTCTACATGCCTAGGGAGGCGATTTGACACTTGTTCCCCATATGCCCCCCTCAGGCCTTATGATATCTGAGTGCATATTGTGTATATTCTATTTCAGTTAAATTCTAAATTCATTCCAAGTCTAAAATGATCTCAAGATGAAGTGAATAGTGTTTGGAACCAGGCAGGAGGCAACAGAAGACTTTGGCATGATTCACAAACAGCTGTTTATTGAGGAATGGGTACTGAGTAGGCAGAAGAGATATAAAATGCTGAAGGCTGTGTCCTTGAAGAACTAAAAATCTGTCTGGGAAGACTGATTTTAACAGCTGATGCCAATATAAATGGGACACAGTTAGACTCTGGGTGGTATTGGTACAAGGAAGAAAAATAAACATTGGTGTGTTGATGAGAAGCAGAGGAGAGGTTCTGGGGAAGTGAACACTTCAGCTCCACCTAGAATAAGTAGGAATTAGCCTGGCCAACTCCTGCCATGATCAGAAACTGCAAGATTATAAAATAGAATAAAGGTAGAAAATGAGACTGGCAATTTAGCCATTTGTCACATAAAGTTTTTTTTTCCCATGTTAAAAATATTGCATTTATGCTTAATGAAGTAGAATTTTCAAAAAAACATTTTCATTTTAAGCAGAATGTGCTTTGAACAGAACAGCAGATTGCAATCATTGGAAATCTGTCACTTTAATAATCGTCTCTTCTTTTCTTTGTTTTGACTTTCATCTTTGGCTGGTTTTCCCCCAATTTGTGACAAAAGTAGCTATCAGCATCATCAGAATTTTATCCTACCAGCATACCCTAAGAGAGAAAGAATGTTTTTTCCCAAATGTTACAGAAAAAGGAATGGATATACAGCCCTATAGCTCTGATTGGGGCCATGAACACAACTCTGAATTAATCACCTCAGTCAAAGGGGTTGGTGTTGGGGTGAAACCTTCTGGTTTTCCAGGCCTATGGCATTTGTTTCTCCTCTTCCTCAGCCTCAGACTTTCTGGTGGATAAGGTAACATTTCAGGATCATTCTCAACTTCATTGCATCCCCAGGGATAATGGAATAAGAGAGAAGAAAGTGGATATACATCAGGGGCAACCAGATGCCTGTTTGCTAATATTTATAGTGCTGTTTATTATAACAATGAGTCTATTTTAGGCCTAACCCTGCTTATGTTTGTTTGAAAGAGAAATTACAGAGTTAAGTGTGTCCATGACCCTTTCCCAGTGATTAGTTAATTTCCATTCACGAGATGGCCTCCTTTCAACGAGTCGAGTATGGCTCTAGGAAGACTGGTGGCTAAAATTCAATGATTGATTCTGACACACGAAGTGTAACTTTTTTCCTGAAAATTCTCCTAAGGGTTAGACATCTCCAGAACAGAAACAAGCAAAAAAACTATCATTTAATGTGGCCAGCCACTGTGGGAACATGAAGCAATAGTAACTGAAGTAGCCAGCTCCTGATTATGTTATCCATTTCTCCCTTTTAATGTCTCAATATCAGCACCTAGATGTGTACTTCTCTGTTGGCTTTCTGGTCCAGGAAACTGTGATTACAACTTGACCATGGAATACAAGTACATGTTTAAATATTTTTGGAGGAAAGATGTGTATTATGGTTCCAAGGCCCTATCAAAGCTTGTATAAAATATCCAGAGAGTTACTAAATCTCACAATAGCCGAACAGTTATCTGATGTTGGGCAAGCAATTTGACCATTTGATTTATAGCGTACAAGAAGGCTAAATCTATATGCCTCAGCTGGTGACATATCTGACTGATGATGACACACTGAGAGGAGAGGACAGCGCTATTTGTAGGTGAGTGGAATTGTAGTGGTCTGGAAGGAACAGAATCTGCTGTTCAAAAAGCATGACTGAAACTTGGAAGCCAGACCTGAGATAATATATTAGTGATTGATGGCGATGTCTGCTTTCTAAGGTGTGCAACTGTAACACTTATAAATCTTGGTTAGAGAATGGTAGAGAAGAGTTGCCAGAGATGATGTGAGGGCTGCCATAGGATCTAGAGCAGAAAGCTCATACTTTACATCTTCTTGGCAACTCTCAACAATAGTTACTTGACATGAAATGTTTTGGACAGAGAACACATGCCAAATAAGTTATTAGTGATATGTAGCTGAACATGAGCTTAAGAATAATTGAGTAGAAAGAAAGTGGAAGCAACAAATACATTTTTTTCAAGAACTTTAATTATGAAGAGGAAGAACATTAGAGTGGTGGGTTAAGGAAAATACAGAGTCTGGTAAATATTATTTGATTTGAAAAGTCACAAGGCCCATTTACACACCAAGAGTGAGACAATGAAGAGGAGAATGTTAATTAACCAAGAGAAAAAGGGATTGTGAATCATGTTATAAGGGCGTCTGGCCATGGATGAACACAGGCGTAGGTATATGTATGTATGTATCTTCCTATGAGACAGGAAGAAGGAATTCTTCATACATGTAATGCATAAGACAATTTGAAGTAAAAGGAAAGAAATTTCTCAATTTTTTTTTTTTTTTCTCGTGGGGAAGACCGGCCCTGAGCTAACATCCGTGCCCATCTTCCTCCACTTTATATGGGACGCCGCCACGGCATGGCTAACAGGCAGTGCGCGTCCGCGGGCGCCTGGGATCCGAACTCGCGAACCCTGGGCTGCCGAGCGCGGACTAAACCGCTGCGCCACCGGGCGGCCCCGAAATTTCTCAATTTTTAAGTCTTTTTTTTCAAGAAGAGGAAGGAAAATCAGAACAGTTAACAAGGGCTATATAAAAACTTAACTATAAAGTTTAAATATCCAAGGGCCGGCCCAGTGGCATAGCAGTTAAATTTGTGCAATCTGGTTCTGGCAGCCGGGGTTCGCAGGTTCAGATCCCTGCCATGGACCGATACACCACTTGTCAAGCCATGCTGTGGCGGCGTCCCATATAAAGTAGAGGAAGATGGACACGGATGTTAGCTCAGGGCTAATCTTCCTCACACACACAAAAATTTAAATATCCAGTAGGATTGTAAAATCACAGGGTTAGTGTTATATTTCTTAACTGATGAAGTGATTTCAAATATTTTATATGTAAAATAAAATGAAATATTTGTAAGCTATAACATGATGTGCAAAAGTTAGTTTTATTTATATATTTTTGATTGTTATAAATACTGATATTCGTTCTGGGTGTAATTGAACCTATATGTGACGTAAATGAACATCATTTTAGCCTCAAAAATTTTACATTGGATACCTAGATATATTTAACTGTGTCTGCACATAAATTGCACATATAATGCTTTTATATGGTATATGCGATGTTGTTGCCAGGATTGATTTTAGATAACTAACATTTATATGATTAAATTTTTTGTTTGTTTTTAAACCACATGTTGAAAGCAAGCTTGGGAAGGAAAATAGAAACAATTTGTATGCCTGAAGTTCCAAGTAACCTTGTAAACATAGTTCAACATGTTGTTTTTACCCAAAGAAGTGACTGGAGAGCCCTTTTGAATTATTTATGCTAACCATCTGTTCCTTGTGTATCATACCATATCTTCTGGAAAAGACAAATCTCATGGCCTTCAGACTTTAGCTACTACTACTTCTAGATGAGCAGCTGTTTTCTTATCAAAAATCCATACCGAAGCTGTTTATCCTAAATTGGTGAATTTCATTAGTACCTCCAGGGCTCTAGCAGAATTGATCTATTTAAACAGCATTCTCCTTAAAAACAGGTGCTTAAGTGGCTTATCCCTATTCTATCGTTTTAACAATAGTACTTAGAAAAAAAACACTCCGCATTTTCTGCTAAAACAAAGTAATATGATTGCTTTCATTTACTACTACTTTTTGTTATGAAAACAATGCATAACTGTATACATATGGTACTCTATGGCATTGCCTTAATCAAAGAGTGATCCCAATCTAAAATGTGTCAAGTGGAATTAACATTTTTACAATAGTTTAATTATTATAATTTAAAAAATATACGTTAAAATAAAAATGTGTTTTGATCACTCTATTAATGTTCTAGGGGGGCTGTAACAAATTCCCACAAACTTTGTGGCTTCAAACAACAGAAATTAAATCTCTCACAGTTCTGGGGACCAGGGCTACCAAATCAAGGTGTCAACAGGACCACACTCCCTCCAGATGCTCTCAGGGAAAATACTTCCTTGCCTCTTCCAGCTGCTGGTTGCTGCCAGCCTTCCTTGACTTATGACAGCATCACTCCAATCTCTCCCTCTGTCGTCACAGTCCTCTGCCTCCTCTTCTGCGTGTGTGTAATGTCCCTCTGCCTCTCTATTATAAAATCACTTACAATGGCATTTAGAACCCACTTCAATAATCCAGGTTAATCACCTTATGTTGTCAAAGAAAAAAATTGTACGAGGCAAGTTCAAAAGCCAAGGAAGATTTCATTCAGGACTATTACAATAGGAGAGAGAGATGGCCCTTAATTCTGCTTTAACAAAACATGGGAGAATTTTTAAACACTGGGTGAGCTGGTGGAAAAGTACTGGTGGACAAGTTAGGGGGAGGTTACTCAATATCAGTAGGCCATCTGTGTTTGCTAATTCGTGCTTATGGTTGGGCTTCTACCCTCCCACATAGAATGAGAGACAGGCGCTCTATCTTTCTTGATGAATATATTTCAAAGGGATGGCTCCCACGTCTTTGAGAAAGACATTCTTGGGTTGTAAAACTGTCCAGAGGCTGGAATAAGATTTACAGCTCAAAGGGGCAGAGAAAGAATTTACAATTGCCCGTTTTCTAAAGTAAGTACTCTAAGCAAAGAAAGGTTAGCGGCTGTCTTAGTCCATTTGGGCTGCTGTAATGAAAATACCTTAAACTGGGGAGCTTAGAAACAACAGAATTTTATTTCTCACAGTTCTAGAGGCTGAGAAGTCCAAGATCAAGGTACCAGCAAATTCCCTGTCTGGTGAGGGCTTGATTCCTCATTTGTAGGTATTTGTTATATCGACAACTCCACTCCTGGTGCCATCACCTAGGGGATTAGGATTGTAACAGATGAATTTGAGGGGGACACAAACATTCAGACCTTATCAGGGGCCTGTATTTAGGAAGAAACCTGTCTAAAGTTTAATCAAGTTGAGGGGAACATTAAGGCCATCTTGGTCAATGTCAAGATCCTTAACTTAATCATATCTGCAAAGATGTTGTTTTCCAATTAAGATAAATTTACAGATTCCAGGGATTAGTATGAGGATATCTTTGGAGACCCATTTTTCAGTCTACCACAATCACCAAAATAGTAAATAAGATTGATAACTCTCTTTATAGTCAGAGCTCTTAAAAACTCTTGGTAACTCAGATACTTGAGAGAGTGAAGGCATTGGGTAAACTTGGATAGCACACTTTAAACCAGCTTCTTTCTCCCTCACAAGACTAAATTGTAGAAATTCCTGCTTGGGTCTCACACAGTACCTCTTGTTTTTTCTCAAATATCCTTTCACTCTTTTTCAAATTACTTTTATATATTCCCAAATTTATTTCATATTATAAACTCTCCCTTTTCTCCACCATATTAATCATTTTCTTCAAAGGAAGCCCATTAAGTCATCCCTTGATAGTCATAAACCGGTCCACTCAGAGTTTGCAGGAAGCGAATATAGGGATTCACAAATTTAAAAATTGACTTCAGAATAAAGCAGACAGTTTTTGAGGGGTCACAAAGGTTGTTTTATCATTCACCAAATGAAAATAAAAATTTAAGTGATGCACAAAACAACAAACTAAATCCACAATTATGATAGCAGAACATTTAAAATCTTGACTTTCGGCTGTTGTAATTGTCATATGAGCCAAAACCCAGGCTTTTTGACTCAGCCTGGCTTCTGGAAATGGGCGTTTATTTGTTTGTCTATCATATATTAATTTTTTATGTTTTTCATGTAGAAAATCCACTGCTGATTCCATTTCACCTTTTCCTTCTCCTTAAGTCAGTGTTTTGGAGGATCCTACAAAACCTCTAGCAAAGTTAGCAGTTCTCCTTGTTGAAAGTCTCCCCTTCTTTTTGGAAGACTATGCTAATGATCATTGGAATCTTCCAGAGGAGGCTGTAACACCCTTTCCTGACAAAGGAAACCTTTCCTGCAGGCTAATACCAAATGAAACATCTTGATACATGCTGATGCAAAGAACACCTACCAAATGGAATAACTGTTACTTTTTTCCACTAAATTTTATTTAAGGAATGCCATGTTAATGTTTCTTGTTTAAGTAACAGCATTTTTAACGTTCCTTAGTGATTCAATACACTAATCAACACTATATAGATTTGCTTAAAAGAACGAAAGACTGATTTGTTCTGAAACTATTGTTTGAAATCAAACATGAAGCTCAGCGGTTGAAGGATTATTTTCATTTAAAATTGACTTTAAAATGTTGTTTAACACGCTGAAGACTTTCTTCCAGTAAAGAGAAAAAATGCTTTTGTTATCTAAAATCACGCGTTATAAATATTTCCTGTGAAGCTTTGAAGAGCTGGTCTGATAATAAGAGCATTCAGAGCCCACATTTCCGTAACTCAGCTTCAGAACACGTTTATAACAACAATTGGTTGCAACTAAATTAGTAAAAAATTAAGTCACTGTGAGCAACAAAACCTAAAAAAAAATTCTGAAATTTGTTAAACATTGATGGGAACATTTGATTTAACTAAAATGTTACATATACTTCTGTCTTTAAATCTATTTTTCATTTCCCCTTCAGTAATGCATTTACAGGAGTATAATGAAACACTGGTTTCCAAACTTTGCTTCATTTACAACTCAGGGGGATCATTATAAACATGAATGCCTGCATTCCATCCTTAGATATTTTTAGTTAATTGTTTGGGGATGCAACCTGCCTACTGGGTTTTTATAAGACCCCTGGTGACGCTAATGTGTAGCAAAGTTTGGGAAGAGAACCACTGCTGTAGGGAAATATGTTTCCTTATTGGAACTGAATGATTAATGATTGATAAGTTCTCACTGTCAAGTCAGGGAGGTTGTATCCTAGAAATTAGCATGCTGGCTTTACATCTGTGGTTAAATGTTTTAGCTCTGATTTCCAATCCAATTGAACTTAAAAGTACCTCCACTATCTCTTTGCTTACAGATCACTAGTTCATAATGCCTACAATTTTTTCTATTCGCATTTAAAAATTATTTTTCACTGAAGATAATACTTGAAAACTTGTGTCATTCCATTCTACTTCTTTTTAGTGAAAAGAACAGCTTTGTGGAGAGTAAAATATATTTATAATATAATTAGGTGATGACCCAATTATTTTATAAACACATAAATCACATAATATTGAACACAAAGTTGATGGTGTAGAGTGATTTTTTTTAAATGTCAGTAAGCTCAATATAATAATTATTTTATTTGAAGAAAATTAGTTTTTCCCCATGTTTCATAATTCTCCTTATAATTCACTTTCTTTCATGATTAAAATGATATTCTGAATTCTGATAGACACGAATTTGTATGCTCTACCATAGAAATATATAATCATGGGGTGGTGGCAGATATTTTTCCTGCTATCGAGACTTCACCTAGGAGTTTGAAAAGCCCTTGGCCTAAGCACACCAGAACCTGAGTCTTAACATGAACTGTGCTTTGGCTGACTATGTGAGTTATTGAACCCAGAATTTAACACTAGTTGATTATCTGTAAAAGGAAGACGCTGACCTATTTTAGAGCCAAACCTGATCAGACTCTAGACTCATATGAAGAGTCCTTCAAAAATGCAGAATCCTGGTTCCCTAGACACAGTGAACCCTAAAATTGGGGGAATTTGATTTTTTAAAAAGCATATTGTTTTCTATTGCCATACCACTTCACCAAGCACCATTTCTGAATTTAGGGAAATTATGCTACTAATATAATGTGAAATTCTGCCCGTGCATTTTTTATTAAATAAATGTTGACCAAGGAAAAATCACCACAATTTATACAGCAGATATTTATTTGGGCAATTAGAACTGCAATTCAGGGGACACAGATTCAGGTAGAAATCCAAAGCATGTGCTGATTACAGGAGAGGCGCTTAAGATTTTTGCGGGGAAAAATGAGGATGAGGTGAGTTGCATTAAAGAAGAGTTCATTGCTGCTAGATACAGTGAGGCTAGGTTTGCCCTTCATTGATTGGTTAGCAATTTGGTCATCAGCAAAGTCCAGTTTTATTAATCTTTACAAACAAGATATTCTTGTCCTTACTGACTTCTTGGATTATTGGCAGATTGGTTCCATTTGGAAGATAAAGAAAACAAGATGTGGAAGGCAATTCCTCTGAAATGGCTGCTCTGGCTCTATATTAATGTGGCTCCACTCATGTCATCTTTCACAGAAGCCAATTTTAATTATCTGTTTTATTTGTTGAAACGTGAAGCACTAAAGATTAAAATATGAAATAAACATGGTTTGTGTTTTTGAAAGGCACTGAGGATAGTTCTTGTAAAGGAAACAGAATGAATGAAGGCTGTGGAAGTGTTACCTGCACCAGTCAGATAGGTGCAGTGAGGTCCAGGTTCTTGGTCCACAGAGACAAAAGAATTTGAGGGCGGACACTTGGCGGAAGTCTTAGCAGAGGAGGATTTATTAGTAAAGCAAAAGTACACCCCCAAGGGGAGGGGTGGGCAGGCTTGAGGTGAGCATCTGCACTGAAGTTGTGGCCTGTCAGTGTATTTGAAGATTGAATCCTGGGGAGGATGAGGGTCTTGGAACGTGGACCAATCGGGTCATTGTCTCCACCTCCACATTGGGGGCGGGGGGAGATTTTTTCCTTACAAAGGTATCTCGGGAACTGTTATGGTGGTGATCCCCCACAAGGGGGATCAAAACTGCAATGCCAATGAGGGTAAAATGAGGCTAGGGGCTACTCTTGGTCAGGGTCAAGAGGAGTGTTGCACACAGAAGAGCTGCTGCCAGATAATAAGGATGTTGCACCTGGTGGAGTGGCCTTGCTCCCAGCTCATGTCTAGCTTCCTGCCTATCTCAGAGGTACCAAGAAAATTGCAATGGGAATTAATGTATCTACCCTTATGATAAAATGACATGGAACTATACACATGCATTATACCAATGTCAATTTCCTGGGTTTGATACTGTGCTATATTGATGTAAAATGTAATTGTCAGGAGAAACTGGATGAAAGGTACACAGGATTCTCTCTGTAGTATTTTTGTAGCTTCCTGTGGATTTTCATTATATTAAAATAAAAAGTTGAAGAAAAGGGGCCTAGCAGTAAATAATTGTGCTAAATAAAGTTTATCCTATATTTGAATAATATCGCTAACAGCTTGATTTCTAAAGTCATTGAAAAATCAGTTGGAGTTAGACCCTTTTTGGTAATGTTGAATAGCTAATTATAAGTGATTGATTATGTAATTTCATGCACTAAGTCATTTAAACCTCACAAATCCTCTCAGGTGGCTACTATTATTACTTGTGAGAATATATTGTTTCCCTGGACATTCCTGCAAAAATTCTCAGTCCCCTAAAAACATATTCACATACCATGAGGGTTAAATCTCTCTCCCTAATGCAGAAGCTAATTGCTCTGGTCTGAAGGAAAAATGAAACTTCTTTTATCATCCCAAGAAAGCCAATAGTTTCAGTGCACACTGGGCTCCTTGCTGATGTTCCCAAGTGCCAGGAAGATAGCAGTGACTATCTTCCTAGGTCTGTACATTTCAAGGAGGGATGAAGATCCAGAATCTAGGTTGGGAGACAATAAAGTAAAATTTGAAACACATGAGATTATCTCATTCCTGGAGAAATTTTATTCACATACCAAAGAGTTGAAGTTTAGACTCAGGCCCATTAGTTTCCGAGGAGAACCTTTACCGTAGGGAGGGAGACAGTTACCTCCTTCCTCTCTGTAAGTAGAAAATGTCATTTTTCCTGGCCCCTGGTCTAGGAGCGTGTCTTGCTACTTGTGGTGAAAAAAAAAGTTGTATCACCTTTCATCATGTCACCCCAGAGGTAACAGCTAGTGTGAAGGAGGGACTGACACATTGTTACTTACTGTGAAGTATTTCATAAGAAATCTATCTCTGAAGCAGAACACCTTGTGTGCACATTCAGGATAAACTTAATAACAATGCATGTTACAAACCCAACATTACTCCACTTTACAGAACAGGAAACTGTGTCACGAATACGGAAAATAATCTTCTCCAAGGTCATATGGTTTCTGGAAGACAGTGTTTGAAGTAAAGCCTAAATGGCCTGGCTCCAGGGTCTATCCATTGAGCCACTATCCTGTAATGGAGAAGGCAGAAATTTAATTTAACAAGATCACAAACTAACATTAGATAAGATATTCTGAGTCTTTCTTACAGCAGATCTATTTTACTGGAAAGATGATTCACTTTATGTGCAAAACAAATTTTATCTTGTTTTTATTGAGCAATTCCTTGGGGAACATTTCATTAGATTGATGAAAATTCAAGATTCTTTTTAATAATTTAAAATAAGGAAATAAAGTATTGATAATTATTGCTTTTTCTCGGAGACAGGGACTGGGTTGAGGAGTACAGACAAAAAGGAATGTCAAGACTTGGTTTGCCACAGCTATTCAGAGACCTGGGACTATCACATTTAAGATTACAAACAGGCTCTGGGAGTTCTCATTATAATTATGTTTTCTTTATTATTTTGCAAGGGTGTTAATTGCCTACTAGTAATTAACTTCCCATGTGACCGTCAAGAAATGTAATCAATAGTAAGAGCAGAGGGACCAAGCTGTCGTGGCTTCTGTGACCAATATCCTCTCCTCACCCCTGACAAGGTGTTTCTGTTTTAATACAATGAACAGGTGCAAATGTACAAGGTTACCCAGAAAGCCACCAACTAAGTCAGTTCATCTCAGAGTTCTGAGATTAAAATGTAGCCAATCAGAACCTTGAAATATAATTGCCTCATTTTCGAACTTAAATACATTATGAACCCCTGCCAGTGCTGCACCTGGCAAATCTGTTTATTAAAGTTATGAAGGGAAGAGTTTGCTGAGACATTTTAAATATTATGCTGACATTGTAATAAAAGAAAGGAGAAAGGTAAGCATGATCTAATTCTACTGATGTCTGCTCAGTTTAGTCTACACCGTTATTCCCGCAAAGCCGATAACCATATTTCATTCATGGAAATATTCCAAATAATTTTGTACAAAGTAAAACCTACTGAATTTAAATATATTACCTCCCTTATAGTTCTTCAATTTCTCTTGATTTTTTTATTACTCATATTGTTTTCTTGTTTAACTCACCCAATTTTTTTAATATTCCTTTTTCAGCAAGACTGTTTTCTTTCATCTCTGTGGCAGTTGCCAATCAATTTATAGAGATTTGTGTAAGTAATGGGTAGGGGCTGTAAGAAAGATGAAATTCAGTCTCTATCATTGTGCTGGCCAAACAGTCATAGGTGTTCTGAGATGTGATTAATCTTCATCAGTAGGCAGGGAAGATATGGAACTAGTGTTCAGAATTTTGGCATCAATATTTTTACCTAATTCCTTAGATATCTTCTCTGCTCTTTCCTAGATGCCATAAATAATAATAAAATAATGGATTTTTCATCAAAAAATGTGTACTTGCAAAGTGTGATATTATAATAAGCTTATACAAATGCAATTACACTGAATAAATATCTTTACAATCCAGATGGTTATGACACTAACAAAATAACAACATATATGAATATTCAGAAAGAAAAATAGACATATGTAGAATGTGGGAAAAGTAACATGTCTAAATATAATAAAAATGGGGGGACAAAATGTGTGCCAAAGTATGATATACAAGAGTCACACAGAATCTCCCATTGTTCTACATGATTTAAGAATTACAGTCCATCGTACTATGCTTATGCAAAAGCTTTGGGGAATATGTGTTACGGAATTTATAATATTTTAGCTTTTAGAATGATAATACAATACAAATGCTGCGTATTACATAACATTCCAACTTGTCTGGGACTGTGTAATAGAGCTTCTTGGGTTTTAGTATTGTAAATATGGGCTTGTAGAATTTATTACCAATAATGATTATCTTTCCTGTTTCTTAGTTATTTGGTAATAATTTAAAATCTTTTCATTAGAAATATGCATTGAAGAGTTATGGATTTATTTATTTTCAAAAAAATAGTTTGACATCGAGTCCCAAAATAAATACAAAGATGCATAGATTCTGTTGTGTCTGGGCTTGTTGTCACTGTATAACCTCGTCTCTCTTGATGACCATGGAAATTGCATACTGGGAGTGATATAATTCCATGACAAACAAACAAACAAAAGATGATATTGGCCTAGTGGTTGCTTTATGGATAGTAAGGAAAGGTGTCAACCTGTGTTATATCTTCGTAATGCTGTTGTCTTGCCTCATGTAATTAAAGGGGCAAGCTCTCTCTGGTAAATGAAAGAGACAGAGTCCAGAAATTTCTGGTCTCCAGACTTAAAAGATCTAACTACTTCTTGACTCCAAGAACTAAAAAGTAAAAAGAGAAAGCCTAAGGGACACATATTCAGTAAAAGATTAGAATAAGAGTGTGGCTTTCCTTTAAAATCTTGACAGCTTCAAGGTGGTCAGTCCCCTTAAATGTAAGAGACACAGAAAGGCAAAAATGTCAAGAAATGTAGCAGATCTAAGAACTCTCTCTGAAAAAGAGCTGTGGGTACAGTTACTGGTAAAACGGAGTCACTAAAGAGAAGAACTTCCCAGAAAGTAAAACCAGAGTCTAATCAAGGAACACTCTCCACCTCCTGGGCAAGGAGCCTTACAGTGTATGCCCCGGAGTGTTTCAAGTTGGCTATAAATAGTGACTTCCTTGAATCTCCTATTCACATTCTTTACAAATGGTAGTGTTTATTGTAGTGATTCTGTCCATCCTACACTATTTATATTAGGTATGGGAGGCAAATAACTTATCTTTTTAGGTTGTTGACTTGTAGACCAATGGAAGCCATATCTGAAATTAACAAACCAGTCTTTCAGAGAATCCGGCCTTTGCACTTGACACAGTGATGGGACATCTGGGTCACCTTCTCTGGGGGGGACAGTAGAGCATGTTCTATATGTGGGAAGAAGAAAGGAAAGGGATATTTGATGATCAGGAGGGCAGACTGCAGAGATAGTAATGCTCACCAAATAGTCCAATTGCTCCCCTATATTTCCTAGTCGTCTTGAAGTTAGATAGTGCAATGTGACAAGTTCTGACAAATAATGGGTAAGTGCAAGTAAAGTGTGCCATTTATGGGCTAAGGCAGTAAAAATAAATAAATGAATAGACACATGGCACTGTCTCTTCTCCTACCGTGAAGAGCAGGGAGGGCTTGTGTTCCAGGGTGTGCAGTTACACGATGGTAGAGCCTCCGTGGGCCTGGAACCCAGCAGAGCCCAACACTGATCCGCTGGGCACGTAATGTGAGCAAGAAATAAATTGTTGGTGTTTTCAGCATCTAGGATCTGGAGGATGGTTTGTTATAGCAGCAAAGTATAACCACTCCTGACAATTAACAAGGCATGTAAGAGATGATCGATGGATCGATTGATCAATTAATAGATAGTTGGGTAGATAGGGATATTGATAATAAACAAATACATAGATAGATTTCTGTTTGTATTTTTAGTGTCCCATTAAAGTAAAAATTTTATAGTAATCTTTTTGTATGTTTCCTTAATAAACAATAGAAAAAAGAAAACTATAACTTGCCTGTGGATATATAAAGAATTGTTCCTTAATCTTTCTTGAACAATTACATTGACTGCATTTACCTGTACAGAGAAGCAACAACATTTCTGACTGAAGTCTAATGTCTCCATGGGTTCCAATACAAATAAACATTCCTTGAAATTGAGAGTCTAGTTTCTTTAGGATGAGTTAAGTAATGTGTTGTGAACAATTAACATCCATTAGAACCTAAAAATAAGGGTATTTTCATTTCAGTGCTTTGTCTTTTGTCCCAGCATATGAAAGATGGGAAGATATTTTTAAGTAATATATCTTTGGTAAATCACTGTCATAATGCTTGCACAATAGTGAAGCATCACTTTACTGAACATTTATTTGGGAGCTTGAAATATTGGTTCTAGTGTAGATCAATCCCTCTGATAGCGATTTCACTAGCTTTGCAATTTGCTATTTCAATTTAATATTGCCAGCGGTGTTAGACCTGCTATTAGTTTTATTGCTTAGATTACTATTGAAAATATTGTTGTGAGAAAGAAGTAATATTGCCACGATTTTATTATGAGACCACTTTTCTTACACACAATGCCAGGACTCTATGAAACCATCAGACTCTCAGACCATATGATACCTTTTATGCCTTTTATGACTGACTCTCACAGTTCTCCACTAAGAATAGTAATGGTGATTTTCAGAGCCATGGCCATAGTGGCTAAATACTGTGGCAGATGAAATAAACACGTTGCTCCGATTTTGAAATTTGGCAGCCCATTTCAGAAAAAAAAAATCAAAGGATGACCGTCTCACTTTTGTTTCTCTGCCTCGTGAAATTCCAAGATAATCTATGATGAAAAAGGGCAAGATTATTGAAAGCATGCAGCTGTTAAATTTAAACTAACATATGATTTTTCTCTTTGATTATCATGCTTAGGTGATTTGAAAAATGAAACATTACATATTAAATTCTTGGGGATGAATATCACAAATTCTGTTTGCTTCAAATAAGTAGCATCCTGTCTTCTGCTGATTAGAACAGAAAATGTGATCCTGCCTCTTACTAGGAAATTGGTCCCGCTTGTTGTTATTATTGTAGTATTAATGTTTGTTAGTACATATAAAACTATATGACTATTTTATATATTAACTACATATTTTATATATTTGCTACCTGATATGTAAACTTTAAATATTGCAGTTTATATGTATATTATTCTTTGGAGCAACAATTCTCAAAGTGTGTTCAAGAGAAACTTAGTGAGATCAAGCTTCTTGTTATAAGTATATCAAATTGTTATTGCTTCTTATTTCACTTTCATTCTCTTATGAGTAAACAGTGGAGATGTCTAGAAGCTACATAGTGTGTGATGTGGCAATAAATTGAATGCAGAAACAGATAAGAGAACCAAGTATTTTCTCTTAAGCCACACATTAAAGAGATTTACAAAAGTGTGAAATAATGCCAATCTCTCAAAATATTTTTTGGTTTAGAAAATATAGTTATTTTTATAAAACTATGTTGCTTTTATGTAAAAGGTTAATTATTGTTATTTTACATGAATTAATAAATAGATATTTAATTTTATATAGTAAATACCTATAAAAGACCCCGCACAGACAAAAGCTCTTTGAGGTCCTCAATAATTTCTAAGAAAGTAAGGGGCTCTCGAGATAAGAAGTTTAGGGCCCGTCATGACCCACTCTTCCTTTTCCACCCTCAGTTACAAGAATCTGCATGTTACAAAAGTGGGTGGTAGGGCCAGCGCTGCTTCAAGAGCTTGAGGAGATGAAGACCAAAATCTCTTGCCACTGGCTTCTCTCTCATGGGTGCAATGTGGCTGCTCCAGCTTCAGGCCTGCGGTTCACTCAGAAGGATGCAGGAAAGGCTGAGAAGGAGGAAGGGCAATACCCAAATCTGAAAAACAAAGCTTTACCCAGACAGAAGTTCCACACATACCCCCAACTCATCCCCGCAGATTGCTGCTTTTGTCACATCCGCTAGAATGTCGTTACACCTCCCCCAGAGGCTGCAGGTAGCTTTATGTTTGGACCCGTTGCTGTCAGCAATACAATCAAAGTTCTGTGAGAGGAGGATGGATCCGGTAGGAAACCAGCCCCAGCTGCCTCACCTGCTTGCTTCATCCGAGCTTAGGAAAATAAAGCCACTAGCAGCATTGTGGGCGCAAGGGGCTTGGAATGGGAAATAGTGCTTACATGAGGGAGGAACTTGGAGAGTAAAGGAGTGAAAGGGGTAGACAGACAATTAGAGAAACATCCATAACCCACATAAACCCTGGAATGGATGGAAAAGCCTGAGCCTGTGGACAGGTCCAAGAGGCTCCATGCATCTGACCACTGTGACGTGTGAGCCCATGGAGACGTATTTGGAAGTGGTTGCTTCTGGGTAAGCTGCCATTTCTGTGGAACCTGCTAAATCCACAGAAGCCACTATGTCACTGCATTTTGGGAAGGACTATGACTGCCACATGTTCATTGTCATAAGCTTCTGAGAATAATGGCTCCCACTTCATGTCCACCTTCCAAAGCCCACAAGTTTCTCTCATTGACAAACTCTAACCTGGACCATCCAAGGAAGGGGATTTGGGGAAAGAGTTCTCAGCTTTGGATGGTGATGATGGTGCCAAGTTCACAAAAAACAACTGAGAAGAACTGCCAACAGTGTGTGAAGTGTGAATACCACAGTCTAAGATGTTTCAATTCGGAATAAATAGACTAAGCATGAACAATTAGAAGCACCACATATTGTTTTTATTCAAAATGCCAAGTTCCTGACAAACTTAAGTAATATTATGGACAATGTATTGGAGGAACACAGTGCAAAGTATATTTGGTTAATTGAACGCAGAGGAAAAAGCCTTCCAGAATTAAGAAATATGAGGAATCAATTTAATCATGGCATAATAACAATAGAGAGTATAACATCTCAATTCTACATAAAAGCTAATATATAAGTATTTGAGGAAGGAATTAAGGGTAAACATATATCCTTAATTTCTATACATTATATATATAGGAATTCCTATATACGTAATTCCTGTATATATTTATTATGTTTAGGCATTTTATATATATATATATGTTTAGGCATTGATTTGTTACCACAAGCACTGACTCTGTCTTGTTGAACATTTTATCATATTTTTTCTAGTAGTAGCCACTTCAGTTATATGTAAGACTTCTGTATTAAAGGAAGAAGAAAGCAGATTTCAACTGAATGTCATGTAGCCACTCAACCTCTGCCTGGCTTCTCATCCTCCCTAGTTGTGTGTAGAGACACGATGCGGCTGGTGGAGGAAGCCTCATTGTCTTGCTACAATTTCTCTCTTGTTTCTGTACAAGGTCTCAGTCACTTTCTTTTCCCATAAGTTTCCCTATTGGATAGATGCGTTTACTCTTTGTTAAAGTTTGGTTTTCCAAAGTTCTAAAACAATTTTTTAAGGTTCTAGCAAATGACCAGGGACTAAGATCATTTCTTTTTAGTGCAGTGAGGGTCCTATCTATACTTGGAACTTTACTTGGAGAATCAACTATATCAGAATAACTCAACAGCCATGCTTTGTTTTGAATTTAATTATAAATATGCCAATTGAACATCCAAAAATGGTGATTTTATTTATATAGTTTTAAAAATTGTCCTGTTTAGAAATATTTTCTGATAGTTAAATAACATGTGAATTAATATTATTTTAATAATTATTAAATATTTTCAAGTATCCTTATGACACTTAAGATGGCAGCATAGTATAAAAGACAAATTTTGGGTGAAACTTCTTAGTTTAAGTGCTAATTCAATTTTTCTCTAGACCTATGTTCATAAGAAAATCATTAAACTTCTTTGGCCTCCATTTTCATTCTTGAAAAGGAATGAAAACTGTCAAAAATTGAGAATTGGCCTACAAGGGGAGGGTGATGCCAGAAATGTTTTTCCTGCTTCAAGAGAAAGAGTATATCCTTTGAGTATTACCTGCTATTTAAAGGGTTTGAAGTCAAGTCCCTTACTTTTCACCACCATCAGCCTAGTCCTGGATTCTCTGTCCCATAGTAGGTGAATGGTTATACATGCGTTTGATCTCATAGGCAGATATTGCTTCTGAGTTCATCAGCTTCTCTCTAGATATTACTTACGACGTTTCACACCTGGAGAAATTTACTCAACATCTCTAAGTCATAGCTACAGTTTTTGTACAATGCACAGAGCAATAACTACTGTGTAGAATTAAGAGAATTCTTCTGAAGATTTCTGGAGACGCATGCTTGGTACTTAAAAGATACTGAATGTAAATTTTCCATATGCAATCATGAATATGTACTTTTAGTTTTGCTGTTAAGCAATGACTCTATGACATTGCAGGATATTTTGATCGGTCATTTATCACTCTGAAATTTACATACACTGTAATTTCACCACCTGAAACCCATTTGCCAGTTTCTCATCCATAAATTAAGGAATTTATCAGTTTTTATCTTGCATGTTGTTTTCCACTTGGATTTCCTTTTTTCATAGTAATATTCACACTTAGCACTGTAATACACATCTTATTTCAACTTTATTTTCCCACATGAGTAACTTGTGGTTTCATATTTTATATGACTAAACTCAAACTCTTTTTCAAATGAATTATTCTGCATATGTTTATATTTAGCTTTCTCTCTAGATCTTGTCAAGTGGCTAAGCCATTTAAGAAATATATACTTAATTCATGCTATGTGTAATGTGCTGTCTTAGCCTTTTGGAAAGGAAAAATACAAAGAAAAATAAAATATTGTCCTGACCTTCAGAAAAATATAAAGTGATCTCTTCTTTATATTTCCTTTAGTCTATTATTTTCCTCATTTTTCTCTCATAGTTGGCTCTGTATAATAATCCCATAATTCAAATTAGTTTCACATTCCATCTCAATAAAACCAGCCCATCCTAGTGCATGAATATTATGAGATTGGGTATGATAACATTTGTGAAGTCTATCAAAAAATACTCTTTAAATACAGGGAGTAATAATTATATTTTCCTGTTAACTCTTGAAGAATTTATGCTTATTAAGGCATGAGTCATGCTTTTTTTCAGACTTGGTTTGTTCTGGGCACTAACTAATAACTGTGTCACTTTGCACAATTTGCTGAACCTTGCTAAGGTGCATTTCCTCATCAACAAAACACAGAGTATAATAGTACTCATCACCTGTGACCTGTATTAAATGAGATAATCCATGTAAAGTGTTCAGCATAGCACATGTAAAAAGAAAAATAATAGCTAGTATTTATTTATCACTAATTATGTAAAAGGCATTTTATTAAATTTTCGTGGTAATTATCTAATTTAATCTACACAGAAAACCTATGAAAAAATATTATTGTTATAGCTACAATTATTATTGCCATTTTAATACTTAACTAGCACAGTGATTGGCACACAGTAGACATCAATAAATATTTGCTATACTCTTATTAAACTCTAGACTATAATTACCTTTGAGGCCTCAATGAACTGTATCAGTCAGCATTCTTTCAGAATTTGACTGCCGCAGAAAAGGAATTTGTTTAAAGTCATTGGATTGAAGAGCTCACAGAATCGGCAGGAGGATTGGAGATTCTGGCTCAGAGGCTATGCCAGGCACAATCTGTAAATCACATAGCAAGAGTGATTTCTTGAGGACATCAAAGAGCAAAAGAATCTGCAGCTGACACATCTGACACCCTGATATGGATCACTGACGTCATCATTATCACTAATGATGCCAGATAATTCATTTGATGCAACTTCCAAGATTTGTAATCCAGTGCTTAAGTTTTCATAAGATTCATCTGCAGTCTTTGTGCCCAGCTAAGGTGTGGGCCAGCAGCCGGGATACCTGCTCCTCGTGTTTTTCATGTCTTTTTGGTATGATGTCATTAATAAAATATATCCTGTGGCATGATGAGATGCCCTACGTTCCTTTGAAGTAAATTGTAACAGAGAGGCTGAGAAATGATTTAACCCTAGAATAAAATGAAAATGTTTAACTGTTGCAACTGACATATGAGAGATATGTCTCTTAAATGGCATGTCTGGTCTTCTCTGTTTACAATGATAGAGAAAACAATCTGTACCAGAGAAGCAGCTTTATCCCTAGTGCCAGGAGTCATGCCACCAGGAAGCTACCACAGCTGGAATAGCAAGTTTAATTAGAGTTGCTCTGTGATTAAGCTATATAGCCAACATAGTGGGTTAATTGAAGAGGGAATATGAATACTTTGTTGTCAGTGCCCTCGAGTGATTCTGAGTCCTGGTGACTCTGTGTACACAGAGCAGAACGCTACCCAGTGTTTTTGCACCATCCTCTCGCCTTCCAGCACTGTATCAGACAGTGCTCTGCTGCTATTCACAGGGTTTTCATGGCCAGTTTTTTTGGAAGTGGGTGGCCAGGTCCTTCTTCCTAGTCTGTCTTAGTCTGGAAGTTCCGCTGAACCTGTCCACCATGAGTGACCCTGCTGGTATTTGAAATCCCAGTGGAATACCTTTCAACATCACAGCAACATGCAGCCATGTCACAGTGTGACAACTGACAGGTGGGTGGTGTGGTTCCCAAACTGGGAAACAAACTCAGGCCGTGGTGGGGGGAGCACCAGATCTTAACCACTAGACCACCAGGGATGGCTAAAGTGAACCCTATCCTCACGACTTGCAGTGTTGAATGGACCTCTAATTCCTGCAATTGTGTCAAGTGCAAAAAACAAGAAATATCACTTTGAACTCAGTCTTTTGGTAGGAAGGGGAAGCTTCATTTTATCCTTCTTGCCTTAATAGGTCTTATTGCATAACAGGTTAAGGAGCCAATGTTCTTCTATTCTGACTCTATGGTCAGGGACTGGGAAAATAAACATGGCATGGGTGAGGGTCCCACTGGGCCTAATTTGAGGGGGATTCAGGGAAAACCCAATTTACTATCTTATTTCTACAAGGCCACCTTCTGATCCATGGGATATTATGGCATTCAGGAGCCCTAGGAATTAACTCAGAATGCAAAGGAAAGATTTGCCTTACTGAAGCTGCAGTATAGGAGTTCTGAGTCTTTGAAGTGAGTCAGGACTGGGAATTCGACAGGACAGCATTATTCTCTCTCATGAAGACTCAAGTCAGGTCTCTGTTGCCAGACAATTTTTTTTTTTCGATTATACAAATCAAATAGGACCTCAGGGCAATGGTCCTATATTTAAGTCCATAGGGACCATGATCTGCTTAGTAAACTGTAAAATTCCTACAGGTTAGACCTTTCTAAGTAGCACACTGGACCTGTTGTCTATTACAATACCTATGGCCACTGTGCCTCTGATGGCTAACAGCTGCTATTAGGCCTCAGTCACAGAGGGGTAATTGTATCCTTATTGAAATGCGAGAACTCATCTGATTTCACACATTTTCACACTGATTGGTGTCTCCTGCCTACGAAAACAGCCAATACAGTCAGTGTTCATCAGAGATGCCAGCATTCTTTTCACCAATGCATGTAATGTTCTTTCTCCAATAAAAATGAGCAAATTCTTAATAGCCTTTGGAAAAATAGTCTTATCTTAGACTATTTCCAATAAACTACCCTGGGGCATGATGAGTAATGGAAGTGGGGCATGATGAATGTTGTCTTGCCAGTGAAGGTCACTCCTTTGATTAAGATCATTACAATGACTGAAAGCAAGAAAGAGTTAGTCCATCAGACAGGGAAGAGGTGCTGTTTCTCGGGGGCAAGGAAAGAAAGCATTAATGCTTTGGATTATTCTGAGTTAATTCCAGTCCTGCCACATATCTAACTGTCAGTTCTCAGATTCCCATGCCTTCCCAATCAGTGTTCTTTCTAACTTTAACATAACAGATCTGGCAGGAATTTAAATTCAGTCTTGGGATCAAAGTTTGTTTTGAAGCCGTACAACTTCAAGAGATAAAAGATTCCTTTAGCATGGTCTTTGAAAGTCTCCTAGCATTCATTCTGTGCTTTGAGAAGAAAGTGTAGGAATTTGAGCTCTCTAAGCAAGCCATCTCTATTTGTAGTAACCAACTCACCCTCAGTCTTTGAATTTTTCATGTTCTTTATTCAGTTCTATGCAGGAACATAGTCTCCAATGCTATTTCTACAACAAGCTCTTCATTCTAGATGAGCACAGATATTACTGTTGTCTTAATATTTTATGGATTTAAAAAGCCTTTTGTTCCAACCAGTCCAGGAAATCAAGTACATATTCTCCCTATCGTCCATGGAGACTATTGCCAAACCACGTCTGATATCAGTATGTCTTTCAGGCCAGATTCTTTGCAGCAAGAAAAACAGGCTCTACCTGACCTAACCTAATGAGGAATTAAGTGAGGGATATCGGATAGCATATAGAATCATCAAGAAAGCTAGAGAAGCATACTCTTGAGCTGTAGTTAGGGCAAAGTCAAAAATCTTGCACAAGACTTATTTAGGGAAGTCATTACTGTTAATTGCAATGACTGCTAGATTGCACTAAATACTGCGATTACTGCTGTAACTACTACCTCCTAAGAAAATTGCTCTGGGCATCCTCTGTTACTCCATCAACAGCTCAAGATCCAAAATCTAGGTGGGTACGCCTGATCCCTATAGCTTAGATAATGCATCCGCTCTGCAGCTCCAAGGGCAACTGGGAAAGCGAGGACCCGGGTCTTGCAGGTTCTATAGAGATAAAGCTCCGTTTGGGTAATTTCTCAAACATTTGAAGGGGAGTTTATAAACAGGAAGATCCAATGATGGACAGATTAATTGGATCACCATATTGAGGTATTTTAATATTTTATATTTAATATGATGTATCTTTGAGAGAAAAGAAAACAGGGAAAGCACAAGTTATTTCTAGGCAGCTACTAAGGATTTCAGGTTTGTTTTTGATTTATGCCCTTGTGTACCCATCACTTTGTAGCCTCATAAAATTGGCCAGTTTACAAGCTATTAAATAGGCTGGCCAATCACTTTATGCAGCATTATAGTATTTTGTCAGTTTCCATATAAACTCTAGACCCATGGCTTATAGAATGGTTTGAGTAGACTTTCATTGATATGTGGCCACTTAAAGTCACATCAGTGATGTACTGTAGAAGTTGGGAAAATTCTAAATGCTACACATTGTTCAAATAGTGCCGTAGACATGTTTGGACAAAAAAAAAAAAAACTTTGTAAAAGTAAAAATTGACCAATTCTAGTCAGGATTATGGAGTGGGTCAAAATTAGTGTATTAATTGTTTGTACTACCTCAAGGGTCAAATTTTCGTTTCAGCCCTTGGTAACATTACTTTCTGCCATTCGGGACATTGTTTACTTGAGTTTTGAAAAGCAATAGTACTTTACCTTCTATATGGCTTTGGAAATTATTGTAGGATAAAATGTTATCTGGCAACCTCTAATCATTGTATATTCTTGTTGTTATGTAAATCACTAGATTTATATAATTATAATGTATCATTCAAATTTTATTTTCATATTCTATAAATATGAATTTGCCAATTGCCAAAACTGAAAGAAAAAATATCCACAAGAATATTTCTGGAGATTCAATTGACTTTTCAGTAGATACAGAAGATGTTATTTTATCATTTGAAAACATTTCAAGTCATTTGTCATTTTTTTTAAAGAAAATGAAAGGTTTATCCATACTCACTCTCATAGACTGAAACATCTGTATGTTCTGTGCACAACAGGTGTCCAATAAATATTTTGAGTGACTATCAGTATGACTCTTAATGACTTCATAATGAAGTAATTATTCAAGTGTCATGTTAAAACTATGTTTCTCAGAAATTACATAGTGACGATTTTCAGTTGACATACACTATTACATACACTTGGGTAAAATTAAATAAATTCTATTTTAAGACATTCTTTAACTTGAATAAAATTTACTGATTTAGAAACTTTCAGAATATTATTATAATAAACAATGAAAATAATTAAAATATGCGTACCCATGAAACACTAAAGGCTTATCAAATGTGTTCAAGTAAAAGATGACAATGAAATGAATGATTAGTTTTCAAAGTAGTGGCATCTGCTCTGTGAATAATGCAAAGAATGCTTTCAATTTCCATGCATCAACTCCTTTAATCAAAAGAGGGAATTTCTCAAAAGAGACATATGGGACCAAACAAAATGTAGGTACAGTGAAATTGGAATTTTAAAATGCATCTCTTATTTATACTCTGCTTACCTAAAAAAAAAAATAAGATTTGAAGCATATCAAATGGATATATCCTCAAAACTCTTTCCCCATAATTTTTACTATAAAAAGTCCTTCTTATTCTTTTAGTTTTTCCTTCTTCTTCTGGTAAAAGTTTATACATTTAATGTCCAAAACATGAAAGTTATTTGTATTTATTTGCTCTAGAAGAAATAACAACCCCAATATTCATGAATATAATTTTCTGTTAATTGTTAAAATGTTGCATTTTCCAGCATTGATGAAATAGTTTGGATCTGAATATTGAAATAGCCCTAATACATAAAATAAGTATAAATTAATTGCTCTCTCTATATATATGTATTAATGTAGTTTATTTTTTCCCATGTGATATGAATGCCATAGTTTAAGAAATGATAACAACAATCTGGAGGTTTTAAAATACTGCAATAGAGACACTGCCTACATACAAGGAAGAGGTATTGACATATCTTGCCCACATTCAGTTAAATAACAATACCTGTAACTGGACATTTGAAAACAACTGTTTTTGAATTGGATATTTAAAGCTAACTAAATGGTAATTTAAAACAACTGTTCACAACATATAGAATTTTAAAATTAAATGAGATTATCATCATCTAGAATTTTCTATCTCATTTACAAAGGAGGAAATTAAGGCACAAAGAGGCTGAGGTTTAATGCGTACCACACAACTTTTTTATGCGTAAAATAGTGACTAAAGTGTGGTTTATCTCACTTACTAAATAATATTTCTTCAGCCCTTGAAAACATTTTCCAAATCTTGTGGTGTTTTGGTGTGTATGTGTGGAGGAAACCCAGCCATGTACTACATGGAAATGGGTGCAATATGATAGTGTTAACAAAATAAATCTTTCAAAGAAATATTAAAACAATAAAAAGTTTATGTTTTGAGTCCCTGTTCATAATATTTACTTTGAAAGAAAAGTAGAGATTGGGGAAAAGTTCTACCATCTTTTTACTTTTTTGGAATTTTTTTATTGTGATAAGAAATATATATCACAAAATCTGCCATTTTAAATGTACAACTCAGTGACATTAGTTACATGCACAGTGTTGTACAACCATCACCATTATTTTTTTCCAAAAGATTTTCATCACTGCAAACAGAAATTCTGTAGCTATTATGCAATAACTTTCCATTTGTCCTTCCCCCATCATCTAATCTAAAATTCTAAAATCATCTAAAATTCTAATCTATTTTCTGTTTCAATGAACTTGACTCTTCTAGAGATTTCATGTAAGTAGAATTATGCAATATTTGTCCTTTTTTGTCTGGCTTACTTCACTTAGCATAATATTTTCAAGGTTCATCTATGTTTAAGCATGTATCAGAACTTCATTCTTTTTTTTGGTGATTGGCCCTGAGCTAACATCTGTGCCAATCTTCATCTCTTTTATATGTGGAACGCCACCAGAACATGGCTTGATGTGCAGTGTATAGGTCCACACCTGGGACCCAAACCCACAAAACCTGGGCCACTGAAGCCAAATGCATGAACTGAACCACTATGCCACCAGGCCAGCCCAGAACTTCAATCATTTTTATGGCTCAGTAATATTATATTTTGTGTATGTATCACACGTGGTATAGCCATTCACCTATTGATGGACAGTTGGGTTGTTTCCATCTTTTGGCTATTGTCTCAAATATCTTTTGTATTTAGATAGTTAATAGACCTTTTAGATGATTATTTATTTTAGTTAGAATCAACTTTTGTTCCTACTATTGGTTAATTAGATATTTCAAAAGAAGACAATTTCAGACGATAATTACTGACACAAAAAGAAAAGCCGGTATTGGAGTTTTAAATTCTTTTCAATTTTTTCTCTTTAGTATATATTTATGTTTTAAACTATTATGTCTCGACAAATTGTAATATGATAAAGAGAATAACCAAACTACATAGTTGAATATTATAATTTTTTATTTTAGGTTTTCTCTTTTTCTTTAAACATTAATATAATCATTTAATAATGATTATGTATATGTTCTATACTGAGTTAATGAAAATTTCTGAAAATATTTCCTTAATATACAACACTTGGAAAGGATTGTTAAAACTAATGTCAGAAAAGAAAGCTAGAGAGGCTGGCCCAGAGGCATAGTGGTTAAGTTCACGTGCTCCATTTCAGTGGCCTGGGGTTCTCAGGTTTGGATCCCAGGTGTGGACCTATGCACTGCTTATCGAGCCATGCTGTGGCAGGCATCCCATATGTAAAATAGAGGAAGATGAGCACAGATGTTAGCCCAGGGCCAATCTTCCTCAGCCAAAACAGGAGGATTGGCAATGGATGTTAGCTCAGGGCTAATCTTCCTCACCAAAAGAAAAAAGGAAAGCTAGATTAATGAGCCTAGCTATGGGAAAAACTTAATTCAAATACGTCAAAAGGAGGACATGGAAAAATTAGGTTCAACTTAAACTTTCTTCCCAAACTATTTGCTTTAGCACAAATTATCTTTATTATCTTCTTCCTTGAAAGCTCTATTTTAAGGGGAACAAACAAGAAAGCAATCCTAAAGCATCAAAATAAAAATCCCAGCTTGCTATTAATTTGCTACACACAAAATAATAGACCATATTTGTTTCTAACATTAACATATTAAATGTATTTAGGGGAAAAGGGAAAATTGGTTTATAATTAAAGCGTTGAATTTTAACTTTTTTTCCAGATGAATTCAAGTTCTTTATGAAAAGGCTACCCATGAATTATTTCCTCAACACAACTACCATAATGCATTTGTGGACAATGGATTCTAATTTCCAGCGCCGCTATGAACAACTAGACAACAGCATGAAGCAACTTTTCCTAAAGGCACAGAAAATTGTACACAAGCTCTTTAGCCTTAGCAAGAGGTGTCACAAACAACCCCTCATCAGCCTACCAAGACAAAGGTAAGTTATTTGTGGCAACGTCGACAACTGAGGACTTTGTTTTGACAGTGAGCTCTATTTTCTGAATGCAGGTGTGATAATACATAACACAGTGTCATTTATATTATTAAAGACAATTTGAAGAAAACATAGTCTCCTAAGTCTCAAAATCATAAATTATGGTTATTTCCCAATGTCCTAATAGAATGGGGAACACATATACTAACACTTCTTTTTCTTTTCTTTTCTTTTCATCAGAATCAAAAAAATCATTCTAACTTGTTATGTATGGTAGTCAACTAATAATTGTATTACAATGAACAGAAAAGCACGAAACCCTGCAATTATATTGTAAGCAGAGGAAGTAAGCAAGACCACAAAGTGAAATTTCTCAGTAGTAATTTTCAAATAAAAAAATTTAAAGTTTGTTTTCTTTGATCAGGGTTCAGAATACCGTGAACCTAATTCTACATGAATCTTTGAAAATTGCAGTGAAAGTTTGAAACAAATTATATGATGAAGACAGACGATTAAAATATTTGTTTCTGAACTAATTTTGGAAAGCACTGTTTCTGGCTTTGCTAGTTAAAATGTATTGGTCAGTCAGTGCAATAAAAAGTCGTATTTATTTATTGGAAGTCAGGTTAAAAATACATCAAAATAAAAAGCTAAGGGAAAATATAGGACAATACCACAAAAAATATGCATCTATACCTGTATCTCTGTTATAAAATGCTTGATTTTGACTTGATTCTTAAATCATTAGGAGGAGAAATCTGTAATTATATTTTTTTTCACTGAAACAAACCTGAAAGCCTATGGATTTTTAAAAATTTAATTTCAAAATAAATCATGGCATATTTTTACAATTCATTGGATTTTAGGATATTCAAAATTTATGCACAATCTAAGTTGAGAACATTTTCATTGTCCCAAAAGAAACCCACTACCAATTAACAGTGATTCCCCATACTCCCACATTCAGTTCTAGGCTATTTGTCTCTAGAAATCTATCTAATCTACTATTTGTCCCTATAGATTTGCCTGTTTTGGACCTTTCATATAAATGGAATCGTACATGTGGTCTTTTGTGACTGGCTTCCTTCACTCAGCATAGTATTTCCAGGTTAATCCATGTTGTAGCGTGTATCGGTGGTATGAGTATATCACATTTTGTTTATCCATTAATTGATGGACATTTGGGTTATTACCACTTTTTGGCTCATATGAATAATGCTGCTCTGAACATTCGTGTACATTTTTTTTTTTTAATATGGGCATATGTTTTCAATTTTCTTGGGTGTATACCTAAGAGTGAAATTGATGAGTCATCACTTGATATTTAATATTTTGAGGAGCTGTCATATTGTGTCCCAAAGTGGCTGTAACATTTTTTATCTCCCCCAGCCATGAGTGACAGCTCCAATTACTTCACGTCCTCACCAACACTTGTCATTGCCTGTCCTTTTGGTTATAGTCATCCTAGTGGTGTCTTAATGAAGTGGTATCTTCTTGTGGTTTTAATTTACATTTCCCCAATGACTAATGATGCTGAGCATCTCTTCATGTGCTTATCGTCCATCGTGTATTTTTTCAGAGAAATGTTTATTCAAATTCTTAACCCATTTTAAAATTGTTTTTTATAATTATATTGAGTTGGAAGAGTAAGTTATATATTTGGATGGCTGTCCCTTATCAGGTATATGACATACAAATATCTCTTTCCATTTTCTGAAACGTGTTTTCACCTTCTTCGTCCATCTTCCCCCAACCTTTTTCTGGTCAATCTAACTAGAAGTTTGTCAATTTTGTTGATCTTTTCAAAGAACTAACTTTGAGTCTTCTTAATATTCTTTATTATATTTTTCTACTTTATTTGATTTTTCCACTGTTATTATTATTATTTCCTTCCTTCTGTTTGCTTTGTGTTTACTGTGATTTTTTTTCTAGTTTTGTAGAGAGAAAACTTAGGTTATTGATTTGAGAACTTTCATCTTTTTTTATATAGGCATTCACAGCTATAAACTTCTCTCTAGGCACTGCTATAAGTTTTGTTATTTTACGCATCCCATAAGTTTTCTTATTCCCTCCACACATAAGATATTTTTTATGTATCTGTCTGCGTACTTCTAGGGAACATTCCCTAATAGAGAATCGTGGCTGAGGAAAGACACTGTTACTTAATTATAATGAACTTCATGCTTCACGTGGGTGGGTTAAATGCAGTTTGTAAACCACCGAAATAGAAGGTTCTACCCTCAAACAAAATAGGAAATGCAAGAGGATGAGGTGAGTTAGCAAGCAAATTGATGAGTTTGGTTATAAATATGTCAACTTTAAGGGCTTAACAAGTACAACTAGAACTGGATATATACATCTGAAGCTCGGGAAATTTGAGTAAGCGGGATGGAATCCTCAGTACACATGAAACCATGAAGTCTGAATATAATACCATAGAAAATGTGTAGATGGAATCTGAAGATATATTTAGAGATGAGTGGAGAAATGGAAACTGCAAATAAGCAAATAGTGGGGTAAAATATACGATGAGTCACATTAATTTCTAGTAAAAGTAAATAAAAGTTAAACATACAAATATGCCATAAAAGTATAAGATTTGTAAGGAAAATATGAAAGTAAGAAATAATTCAAATTGGATGTGTAGAGAATAAAAAAGTAAGCAGAATAAAATAAAGATGTATTATTTGGAACAAAATTCAATAAACTATACAAATAAATATTTGTTTTCCAAAACTCCTAAACTAAACAAATCAAAGATTGCCAGAGGCTTTTCTTGACTTTCTTTTTCAGTTTAGCTTAATTCCTATGTTGGCTATTACTCATCTCACACACATACACACACACACACACACACACACACACACACACACCCCATGCAGACTTCTTGTTAGATGAAAGATTTTACTAAATTTGAATTTTTTCCCATCACCATTTTTCTTTCACTAGGGATGTGAGATTTTGTTTCTGTTTTGCTTTTATTTTTCGCATTTTAACAGAATAGTATAAAATGACATTAGAAAAAAATATATGTACTACAGTCTATTAGTAGGATACAGTGGAAAAAAGAAGTTGGATATTTGTGGGGTATGTTTTCAGATATTTTTGAAAGAGGAAGTGGATAAACAATACCAGTGACTCCTTTCCATTAGAAATTCTATTTTTTTGTCCTCCCTTTATGAAATTTTTATCAGCCTTTTCTTGAACTTATCCCATCCTAAGAATTGACTTTTAATATCTGATATTCTAAAATATGGAAAGATAAACAAAAACAAACAAAATGAGACCAGCAAAATGCACCTCCACTAATAAGATGATTTCTTGACACTTTCTATATAATGACGGGTAGGTTGAAGTTTTTCTTTATAACATAGAGTGTAATTCTTCCTTGATGAAGCATGACACAGATTAATCTCACCAAGTTTGGACTGCCATCACTATTCCTCTCATTAATTCACGTGACATCAAAATCCTCTTCTTGCTTGAATAAATTCTGAAGCCTGTGATAATCTGGTTTTCCTGGAGTAGTCAACTTTTGTTGCTATTCTAAAGCTTTTGAGATAAGTAACAATGAAATAGTCATTTCATTAAAGGACAATAATTATGGCAATTACTTAAAAGCATTCAGTATAATTCCTAAAAAATAACTCAACTATACTATTTTGTGCTGTCATGTCTCATTCACAGAGTAGCCAAGAGTCTATAGAAATATTATGTTTAATGATGTGTTTAAAGGTTTAATAATCAACTTCTAGGGGAAAAAAATCCTCTGATATATAGCATTTGCCAATTTTTGTGGTATAAATATTTCCACTATGGTCAATTTCAGACCACCAAAGTGGTACCACCGAATATGGAGTTGTGGATAGAGATGCACAATTGGCTCTTCTGCACCAGTACATGCAGGCTGCAGCAAACCACTAAAAATTGATTTAAATATTTTTATGATGTTATCTCTTCTTCTTTCATAATGGAAAGTGAGATATGATGAAATCACTTCTCTAATGTCACAGAGAAGTATGAGTTTAGGTTTACATTATTCTTTACCTAAGATCTGTGTCATGCACTTCCTATATATGCTCTACAACAGGGGTCAGCAAATTGGTGCATTTTGGCCCTCCATCTGTTTTTCTATCAGCCTGTGAGGTAAGACTGTTGTTTACATTTTAAACTGTTGATAAAAATCAAAAGGAGAATAATATTTTTTGATTGATGAAAATTGTATGGAACTCCCTTTTCAATGTCCACAAACAAAGAAGCATGCCCATATGTTTACATATTGTCTATCGCTACTTTCACACAATGATGACAGAGCTGGATAGTTTCCATAGAGACTATGTGGTCCTGAAACTCTACAAAATTTGCTATCTGGCTCCTTACAGGAAAAATTTGCTCTAATATAATATGTACTCTGTCTTTAAAATTGTTACGAAGTGCCAGCCCCATGGCCTAGTGATTAAGTTTGCACACTCTGCTTTGGCAGCCCAGGTTTGCAGGTTTGGATCCCTGGCGTGGATCTACACCACTCGTCAGCCATGCTGCAGTGGTGGCCCACATATAAAGTAGAGGAAGATTGGCACAGATGTTAGCTCAGGACGAATCTTCCTCAAGCAAAAAGACGAGGATTGGCAATGGATGTTAGTTCAGGGTGAATCTTCCTCACCAAAAAAAAAATGTTACTAAATATATAATCTAATGAA
Organism: Tapirus indicus; assembly: GCA_031878705.1. NCBI lineage: Eukaryota > Metazoa > Chordata > Mammalia > Perissodactyla > Tapiridae > Tapirus > Tapirus indicus. The sequence goes on along the minus strand of CM062939.1, from coordinate 21,515,896 downwards.
AATCTAGCTCCATTTTGAATATCTCCTGGAAGCAGTAAAAGTGAAATATAATTATGTGATTTGCTTGTGGTAATAAATATCCACAACCTGGCATAAAGTTTATTTGAGGTAGAGGAGAATCCTCAAAGTCTAACACAATAAACAGGTTTGCTATTTTGTTTACGTTGATAGTTAATTTTGTCGAAGCCTGTATATTATTAGAGTTTTTAGATAATCATCCAGTGCACCATTATTGCACAATGTTGACAAAGGCAATTTGGGAGACTACTGGCCTGGGGATGGGGGCAATGAAAATGCATAATTTGTTGCCAAGCCTTAATGGTGCATTGTATAAACTAATCAAGAAAGGTGAATTAACAACATTAGAAGCTACAATATAAGGTAAATATAGCTATTAAACCTTGAGAAAAAATTACATTTTACTTGACACATTAACAAAATAGAAATCTGTGAAGAGAAATTGTAGTTTTCTAATTTATAAACAATAGAAATATAGAAATGAAAAGAATTTTAAGTTATTATCAGGACGTTTTTTGGTGAGGAAAGTTTCCCCTGAACTAATATCTGTTGCCAATCTTCCTCTTTTTGCTCGAGGAAGATTATTGCTGAGTCAACATCTGCGCCAGTCTTCTTCTATTTTGTATGTGGGACGCTGCCACAGCGTGGCTTGATGAGCAGTGTGTAGGTCCGTGCCAGGGATCTGAACCTGCGAACCCCAGACCACTGAAGCAGAGAGCATGAACTATGACACCAGGCCGGTCCCATCAGGACATTTTTATAAGTAGTTTTCATGTATTCAATAAAAGTTCTCAGGGATTGTAATTCTTGTATTAATAAAATATATAACCTTGGCAAACAAAAAAATGTATTTTTGTTGTAATGAACAGAGACAAACTTTGGTTAGATAAAATAATTCATAGATGATATTACAGTATTTATTCCTAGAAAACATAGATTAAACATGGCATTTATACATAAGAAGCATTTTTTAGACTACTGCCAGCTTGGGCAAGAATAACTATGGGGTTACATGTACTATACCCTGACCAAAAAAGGAATGCTTGGGCTAGGGGTGTATTTCAACTAGCCCATTTTAAAGATCTTTAATTTCAATTTTTGAGTCACACTGCACAGTGAGTTAAGGAAATCCTGTCTGTTGTTTGGGAGAGGTGGAATTGAGAGTTCAAGACTGCTCCCATTCACCTTCCCTGACTCACTCCATTTTTGTGGCTGTTTGAGCTCAAATTCCAGCCATGCACTTACTCTCTACCCTCAGCCCCCACTCTCCAGCTGATAACCTGATTCATGGTTTTGTTTTACTTGTGCCATAAGCACAACAGCTTGAATGCTTATTCTCCAAAGTCTATATTTACTGAAAATTAAGATTTAATTACTTTCCAGTAGACTAACAAAATTCTGTTTTAAAATAATGTTATTTAATCTAATAATTATTTTCTATATATTTTTCTGCGTAATATTTATTTTAGAATCTGTATCATAACCATTTACTTTTTATCTAGTTATTTTATCATATCCATAATCAATTTGAACAAAGTTCTTGTAAATGTGTACATTCACTGTTCTCTTGGTGCCTTCAGCTGTATAATGAAAACCATGATTTTAAATTAGGCATTGGTTGTGGTGCTATGGAATTGAAAGAATTATTTGGTGTCAAAGGATCAATGAATTTTGTAATATTTAAGTAATGGCTCTGTAGTGTAAATCCTTAAGTTTGTCAACTGCTTATAGTAGATTTTTGACCATCTGCAAAATTGTGACAATATGAACATAAACTGTACCTTTGCAAAAATTAAAAAATAGCAGCTTTAGCTACACACTGCTTCCTGAGATCACAATTTATGACTAGTATGTCAGAAGAAATGTCCCAGGTCCTTTCCATCTTCGCATTAGCCTTTGGAGAAAGAGAGCAAGGATGATATAAAAACACATTTTGTCCAAATTCATCATTTTAATGACCTTACTCATGGTGTGTTAATGTGCTGGTTCAAACAACACCCCTCCCAAGTTAACAATGCTTAAAATAGGAGTAAAATCAGAATTAAAAGAACTTTATAATTTTCCTGGCTCAACTTCCACTTTTATTTACATGTATTATCCTGTCACTATTTCCCCTTTATTGTCAACAGAAGAAAAGCAAAATTTTGTAACAAAGTGTTCCTACTTCCTAGCACAAGGTGGGATATCCAGATGACCTGTACACAAAACATTTTGCTGCTTTATATGCTGTCACTGTAGTTTTCCTGTCATCTTAGTGGTAAAGGGGAGGAATAAATGTTCCTCTGCCCTTCTAGGTTCTTCTGACTGGTCTAAAAATTAAATTGACATGAGACAGAATAACAGGAGAAAATCAAATAAGTTTAATAACATGTATACATGGGAGAAACCCAGGAAAACTGAGTTAGTCTCCAAAATGGGTGAAACCACCACCTTAAATACCATCTTCATAAAGACAAAGGAGAATGTTGGGGGAATGTTGGGAGTTATTTGGAGATCTAAAGGGAGGAAGGCAATTCAAATGGAGATGAAAAAGCAAATGTTTTATAAATAAATGTTTGCCATGCCTTGCAAAGACAATGGGACATGGAGAGGACTTTGATCAAATGGGCCCTGTTAGGTTCCTCCCTGTCTACACACCTAGTTCATATTATACTATAGTTATCTATGGTATTAGCCTCTTTCTGGAACAGGCCTTCTATCTTAAATTCTTTCAGTTAGTTAGAGGGAAGGTAAAAATTTCTTCCTGAGTCTTTTGTTCTTAAAAATAATCAAGTCAAAGAGGCAAAAATTTTGTTCCCCTACAGTGGCAAATCTTCTAGCTGAAATCTTCTGTAATGACTTTGACCAGCAGATATCAAACCTTTTGGTCTCAGGATCCCTTTATAATCTTAAAAATTATTTTGAAATCCAAAGAGCTTTTGTGTATGGGAGATATAAATCTATGTATGTGTGTACATATATATATATATATGGATACCTAAATTTACCATAGTAAAAATTAAAACTGAGGACTTTAAAATATGCATTTATTAATACCATTAAAAAACAATAAGTAAGCTCATTACATATTAACATATATAACATTTAAACTTTGATGATTTTCACATTCTCGTAATATTTGCCTTAAGGGAAGATACTTAAATTCTCATACCTGCTTCTGCATGCAATCTTTTGCAAATTGTAGTTTTGTAGCCTGACACAGATTTATTGGAGAAGTGAGTACAGTAATAGCTTTTCAAAATAATTGTGGATATTATTCTTTGATATGACACCAAAATTCAATAAGTGGTAGATCCTTAAAAGTCAGTTGTAATATGAAATCTGAAACAAAGTGATTAACATTTTGAAATCTGTTAACTTAAATTCTTTGGTCTATCTTGTACTTTAAATGGATCTTCTACCCATGCATTACAAATTATGTTCTGGCCATTTGGAAAATATTGATTCACTTAGTTATGAAGATCTCTCAAATGTTGATGCATTTCAGTATATAATAACAAAAATCTCATTCCTTAATATCACCATTGTATCCATGAGAAAAGTCTTTACATGTTGGGAAGCTGGTGGTGGCAGATACAAGTTTCCAAATTTCTAATTTTCACTTGAAAGCTAGAATTTTAACATTGATATTAAATATGTCAGTTGATTGTCTTGAGGTGATGGGTTCGTTTCTTTCAGTTTTGACAATAGACCCACCAAATATCAAAGTCAGAATAACCATAGTTTGTCTGTCAATCATTCTTTCAAGTAAAGATGGTTTGCCATGAAAAAAGTGCTGACCTCAGCTTGCAAATGAAGCAATTGCAGAAGAGCTTTGCCTCAAGGCAACCGTTATAGTTCAGTGTGCAGCACAAGTGCCTTAGTCATATGCCCATTTTGTTTTGACATACAGATTTATACTGAAAATTGAGATATAATAAACTGCTTTTTACTGCATCACCAAGAACACTTTTAAATAAAACATGCATTCCTTTTGCTCTACAAGTATGTGCCAGAAAATAATATGTATTTCCTAGTACAGCAGCTAGGTTCCACTGCCTAGATTTGTGCTAAGTTTCCAGCAATAGCTTACCCACCATTGTTTTTGGCAACATCAATGCAAAAGTCAACGTGATGCAAAAGGAAAATAATGTCGTGGTACTTTTATATAAACAGTTTTTACCTTGTGCACCCCCTGATATGAGATTTTCCCCCTTCCGCACTGCCCATTCACCCACACCAAGAGCTGTGTAGACCACTCTTTGAGAATGCTGCCCTAGGTCAATTTCAACTCCTCATAAGGATGTAATAAACATAGAAGACAAACTGAGGGCTATTTATATCCCTTCTTTACTTCTCTTTCTTCACTAACACAATCCCTGGTTTTAGCGGGGCACATGCTACACCACACCTCTCAACTTCCCTTGAACCTAGGATGGATGCATGACTATTTCTGGCCAAATGGATGTAAGTGGAAGGAATGCATGAAACTTCTGAATTGGGTCCTTAAAGGAAGAGGAGTACATGCCATCTATCTTCTCGTCTTCCCCCGGGCTAAAATTCAAACATGATGGCTAGAACTAAAAATCATGACATGAAGAAACTTGTCAAGAATGAAAAAGCCTGATCTCTTTGAAACTGCCATATCCATCCTGCACTGATCCTGTTTGTACCATTATTTGGAGAAAGGAATAAATTGCATTTTTTTCTATTCCAATATTATTTGGCTTATGTTACTGCATCCAAACTTGCATCCAAACTAATAAAAGGACCTTACTGCATGGCCTCCAAATCCTTTAATATTGCAGAATCTGTGATTTAATTAAAAATGGCATTTATATATTAATACAAGGGACTTTTGCTGAGAGCAGTTTTTTATGAAACTGTAGGGAACAGTCAGGATATTAATTTTCCTTACATTTCTATGTTACGAAAGAACTTTTTATTATTTTTTTGTGTATCAGCCACTTGGTGATGACTCACCAGCACATGCTAAGTAATAATGAGGCAGTAAATTTAAAGAGTTTAATATTTAGTTATCTTCCATGTGTTATTGAGAAGTGTAAAAGATATAGCAATTATGAAGTACCCAGCCCATGACAGGTACTTAAATAATTATTATTTAACATTTTCCAAACAGAAAACACCATTTCTTATGTATAGGTCATTTCTAATATATTAATAAATTTTCTGAAAAATGTGCTTTCATGTGTCTCATAGTCAAAATAAAATCTGTCATAAAGATAATGGCATAAATGCTATAAGTAATACATTGTTGCTTGACTAGAGTAGCTCATAGTAGACTGGATTCTGCTTCAAGGGCACCAGGGACATAAATTTTCGAGGAGAGAAGAAAAAGAAAAAAAAAAATTAGCGAGTGTCTCCCACCCTTCTTGGTACAGGACCACTTCTAAACAAACGTCAAAACAGACAAATTTGTCCTTTCCTTCATGCCACTTCCTTTCGCCTAACTCTTGGGGTAGCCTATTGTTCAGCTCTCATGGCTCAAAAATGTCCTTATCTTTTCTTTATAACATTCATACTTTGTCTTTCATTCAGCTAGGAAATCACTTCATGATCTTTCAATTTTTTAGATCTTTTGATGTTATTGTTGTTGAGGAAAATTTGCCCTGAGCTACTGTCTGTTGCCAATCCTCCTCTTTTTGCTAGAGGAAGATTCGCCTGGAGCTAACACCTGTGCCAGTCTTTCTCTATTTTGTATGTGGGTTGCTGCCACAGCATGGCTGAGGAGTGGTGTAGAACCGCGCTCAGGATCCGAAACCACGCACCTGGGGTGCTGAAGCAAAGTAGGCTGAACTTAACCATTACACCATGGGGCCATCCCCCAAGAATTTGTTGGATCTTGATAGTTGTTAGCTGAAAATAATTCTTTTAAAATAGATTTGTGGGCCGCCTGGTGGCGCAGCGGTTTAGTCCGTGCTTTGGCAGCCCGCAGTTCATGGGTTCGGGTCCCGGTGCCCGCCGATGCACTGCCTGTCAGCCATGCCCTGGCGACGTCCCATATAAAGTAGAGGAAGATGGGCACAGATGTTAGCCCAGGGCCAGTCTTCCTCAGCAAAAAGAGGAGGATTAGCAACAGATGTTAGCTTAGGGATGGTCTTCCTTGCAAAAATAAGTAAAAATAAAACAGATTTGTACTTACACATAAACAGTTACTTGTGCTTTTTAAATAAATTATTTGCTAGTCACAGCAGTCTTCAGTTTGAGGCATTTTAGGCAGAGGGAAAAAATAATATTAAAATAAAATGAAAATCTGTGGGGTTGTTGTGTTGTGCTTGCTCTTCTTTGTTTTTCTTTCATGGATAAAAGACCGTGTGGAGCAATCAAAGGGCTTATCACCTTGAAATTTTGTTGAGAGAAAGCTGTCTACAGCCCACGATCTATGTGGGAAAGAGGTCCAAATTCAGTCATAGAGGAACTCTTTTTAGATAGCTGCTTTTGATAATAACAGAACCAAAGGACCTTGCGCCTTCCGGAAATTCTTTGGACTTATGTATTCGTTTGTGTGTGAGAATAGCGCAAAATGACAGGTCATCAGTTTGTTATATGTTTTAAGTGAAAAAACCTAAGTACTGTTGTCTTATCCTTCCTTTAAATTTGTTTATTCTCTCATCTAAGGAAAAGGAAACCAAGAGCCAAGGGGATTAGTCTTGAGTATAACACATAGTCCAAATAAGAGAGATTTCTTTCTTTTTTTTCACACGATTAACTATGCAAATGTCATTTCAGTACCTCCTACTACATCTTCATGACCTTTAAATGGTCTTCTAAGAAAGATTAAGAGTTCACTCCCAAACACTATTTTCCCCCGGTAACTCAATGGATTTGCTGGCTAAAATAATCAGATGTAAGAGCAGTAACAATACAGAGAGCCCCAGAAAACTACCTTAACACTTAAGCTAATTAATTTGAAAGAAAAACAAAAGTCCTATTCATAAAATCTTGGAAATAAAGTCTACAAAATCCAAGATTAAGACCCCCCCTTTTCCCAGCACTATTTGGAGTGAGTATTATTTTGTTTAAACAGTCAGAATCCATTCCTTATTTGACACTGGCCACAGGTTTATGCAACAGACAGTAGTCGGAGGTCCCTGCTATCAGTCTTCATTTTCTCTCACTAAGGAGTTGATGATAATCCTTAATTGTGTTCCACTAAATGCGTCTTGTAAGATATGAATGTTTATTTTCTAAAATAAATACATAAACACATACATTTTTTTAAGGAGCCATGGTTAAGCAAATTTGGAGACTGTAATCACTATAAACTTCACTTGGAAATCTACAATGTATATAGCCATGCCAAATAGTCTATAATGTTCTACAATTAGAAAAAAAAAATGGATTTGTTTAAACAAAGATTTTCCAGAACAAAAATTTTTATTTCCTAAAACACCTGTTAACTTCTCAAAGTGTACACTTGGAAAACACTATACTACCATTTTTAATCCAATTTTTACAGATTCTAGAATTGTCCTTGTTTGTAATATAGTCCCTTCAATCTCTGTAAAATATTTGACAATTACCTTAAGCTGAAAAGTTCAATTTTCTTGACTTCTTTGTTTTCTCAATTTCTTAAATGCCTTCTGGGTGCTAGGTACCAATGCTTGGCAAATAATTCTTTTAACTTCTCAGAAAGACTTGGAAATTACACTACTTCATCTCTATAAGTGTATTACTTGATACGGTCCCACAAATTACATGCTAATTTGTTTACTAAAACACATTTGTCACATTTCTTTTTTATAACCTCGAGCTCTGAGATTTTTATCCCAATATTTTGCATGAGATGGAGGGTTGTATTAAATGCGACCTTTCCTGTGATGGTTAATTGGTATATGAAGTTACATCTCAGAGAGATAAATGTTATGGAGTACAAGAGAGTAAACTGATTATATTTTGATATCATATTAACCATCAATGGTTTGTATATGGACCACAAAGTGAGAATCAATATAGATTTCAGGACACCTACATTTCTTCACATCTTATCATGTTATTTGACAATAAAATTCTTAGAATGGATGCACTTTCAATTTTTAAATGTATTTAAATCAGGACTTAGAAACAGTCTCATTTCTATTTGAATCACGTCTAAACAATTTTACTTATGTTATAGAAGAAATAGATACATGTTTACTTGCCAAAATAAATAGGAAGTTGAATATCATCCACTATTGGGATGGTGTGGCGGTTTTATTATCTCAAATCAGAAACCCATCTTATAAATCAGAATTATTAAGTTATCCATGAAACTTTCCTCCTGAATATGCCCCTATTGGAATGTTGTCACCAGAAGTAAACACCATGATATAGAAGTGATCTAACTTAGAGTAGAATAGAATTTTCAAATCTCTCATTCCATAAAAAATATAATAGTATTTACATAAAAGAGGAATAGCTCAAAGTGTTTTCTCACATTGTATGAAAGTCTCTTCTTATGTCAGCTTTTGTACAAATGATATTGGAAGCTTCGCTGTGTATAGATGAAATTGGTTATGTCAAAATTGTTGCTGGTAATTATATGGATAAGATGGTATTTGTCTTAAACTCTTTCCCATTCTAAATGATCACAAGAATAAAAAATAATTTGATGTTGAACTAAAGACTAAAAATCAGGTAACTCATACAAATACTGCCTTTTTCCAGTCAAACTTGCTCAGTTCTGTGGGAGAAAATCTCATTTGTGTTGTTTTAATAATAAATTGAATTAATGCTTAATGCTTAATTTGGTCAGATCATGTGGAAGCAGTGCAATCTTCAATCTTCACAGTGTGTTTTATAATTTTCATGCTGAGAACAAAAATAATATAAAAATAGCATTCCTCACCTCCTTTCATCATTATTATTTCATTACATGTATTCCTTACATGTATATGTACGTGTATGTGTATATGTACACACACATTATGCACGTATATATCAAGTCATTAAAATGATATATGACTAAATCACAGAGTTCTTTTCCTTGAGCATTAAAGTAAGATATTATTTTCTGAAAGCAAATGGCTTTATGAATCAAGAAGAGGAAAACTAAATATTGCCGAGATATATACCAGCTTAAATCCCTAACACCGAAAAAATAAAAAAACAAACTTGGAAGCACTTCATTTGAGGCAGCCACTACAAGTTATAAAGTGAGTGAATAAATTTCAAAAATCAATGCCAATTGAAATTAAAATCCCCTATCTCACAATCCAGATGCACTTCAGACAACAACAAATAGAACAACACAAAAGAACATTGATGTGACAAAACACACGGGAGAAAATGAAGCTTAGTTTGTTGTGGTTGTTCTATCAAACCCAGCAGGAAGGCTTCATGTAGGTTTCTTAAAGGAAACAAAAAAGATCAAAGCTGAGGTAATACCTTTTATTGAGTTGAAACAAAATTAGTTCACACAAGCAAGAAAGTTAGCTGTAAACAAATCTAAAAACAAAATAGTAAGCATATAAGGAAAGCCTACCAATTTTAAGGGATGTGTATGTATATCTCCTCATATTATCCTCAACATTATCCTAAACAGACTCACGCACACCACATCCTCAACTATATATTTAAAACATAAGGAGGACAATACATGACTATGATCTAAAAACTTGATTTTTGTTTCATAACTTCATCTAAATTCCCATTAAAATGAACGAAATTATATCACTACCTGAAGCTACAGAATCATTCAATCCATATGCAGGGATTTGGAGAGATTTCTGGAAGATATACTGCAGGAAACAAACAGGAATGAGGGCTAAGCTGTTCCATTCACAATTTACCGCATCCAAGTGAAAGAGCTACCTAAGTAGCAGATAGAGGGAATATGCAGTGAACCCCTCAATATCCTTGAGTCCAGAGCCACAGAAGTATGGTAGAAGGGGATAATTCTAGGGTTGACTTGCTAATAAGAACTGTTATAATTAGCCAGTTATTAGCTAACATGCTTTAAGCACAAATTCTGAGTCAAACTCTTCTAAGTGCTTTACCTGTTTTTGCTCATTTAATACAATGTTAAAAGGTATAGTGTTATTATCCTAAAATCACAATTGAGGAAATTGAAATTTTGATAATCTAAACAATTTGCAACAAGATTACTTAACTAGTGATGGCAGAGCTGGGATCCAGTCTCAGCAATTTGGCTACAGAGCCTGGGTTCGTAGTCTCTATGCCAAGGTGCTTCCCAGGTTTACCATGTTTGTTAGAATAGGGCTCCCATCTCCTGCTAATCCCTCATTGCTAAGGAACTTAAGAGGATATGGGATCCATGCAAAAGCATGAAGTCATGAAATAGAATAATCAGAAAACAAGGAAGATTTTGGAGGATTAAAAAATATGATCATTAAATTTAAACCTAAAATAAAAGCAGTGGACTGTTACAGAAAACTGAATTGGTTTATTAGAACAAAATCTTAAGAAACTAACCAGTACTGTAAAGAAAGAATGAGGAGTTGTAATTTATGGGGAAATAAAAAAAAGGTGTGTGAAGGGCATGGAGTATGCATAACAGAATTTCCATAAGAAGAAAATGGATGTCTGTTTGAGAAGAAGCTATGAGAGAGACAGAGGGAGCACCTTTCTTGTAAGACCTGAATTGGGATGAAAAAAGACAGAGTACCAAGCAAAATTTGTAAACGATTGTGTTGTGTAGTGATTTCTGCGTTAACGTCAATCATTTTTAGCTGGTCCATTTCAGTTTTTCCTAGTTGATCAAGGAGTTTAAAGATTTGGCACATTTTAAAAGCCAATTTATTGTGTGCATGGACACAACAGAAAAGACAGAAAGTTTGCAGTCTAGCATCTTCATCTCATATGCCTGGCTCCAACGTTAACAACTATGGCATTTGTCTATCATAGATCCAGGCCTCCTCCTTTCTGGATGGGGGTGACCGAAGGTAGACACAGCTAGTGGCTCTCTCTGGGTCACACTCCAGCTGCTTGAATTCCTCTCTTTCTTCCCCTAGAGAGAACTGGAGGAACAGAGCAGTTTGTCAGGAAACCATGTAGTGCGTGAATATAAACCCAAATACAGCGATCCAATCTGTAACCATGAGAGGGGAGCCAACCCCTAGCTTGTCTTTCTTCCCAAGACTGTGACAGCCAAGAGTTTTATTTTTTCTCACTGAAAATTTAACCAAGTGAATATGAAAAAAAAATTTTTTAATGTACAGCACTAAATACTAAAGTATGATAGATCAATCAATGGTGTTTTGAGAGGAAAAATAGTGACTCAAGAATTTTATGCTTAATCAAGTGATTTCCTATACTAAGAGGAAAACAAAAGAACATTCTTAGATATGCTGTATCTCGGATATTATTATCTCCAAGTATTCCTTCTGAAAATATTACTTATTTAGTCAACAGATTAATAGGATAATCAATTTTAGAAGGTATATACACTTTTTCCTGAAATAAAATAAAATATTCTTATTAGATTAAGGACCAAGAACATAATATCTGCTATAGCTTTTATTATTACACTTGCTTAGGAACTTTTGCTAGTAAAATAAAACTTGGATATGGAATTAGCAAAAATAGAGATACTAATATTTAAAAGAAGATATGATTATAAGTTGCAGATGGTGTGCTTATTTATTGGGAAGTTTCCAGAGAATCAACTCAAATAGAAAACCAAACTAAACTGAAAGAACGTATTTAAACAAAAGAGTGAAGTTGCTAGTTACAAAATAATTTAAAAAAATCAAGAGCCTACTAATAATTAAGCAAAAACATATAATAGAAAAGAATATATACTGTAATATAGAAGACTACCTTCACAAGAATGTCAAAATATGTAATATAACTAAGGAAAGAAGCTTAAACAAAACTGTTTAGGATATTAAGGGAAATTTTAAATAAATGGAGAGCTTAGTCATGTTTCTGAAATGGAAAAAATTATAAAGATATTATTTTTCCTTCAAATGTGTATTGTGCAATTAATGCAACAATGCAACATTAATCAAAATTTATCTGGAAAAATCAAGTGTGTACGTGTGTAAAATTTTAAATGGAGTCGTCAGCAAATACTTGGAGGAGGTGAGAGAACAGGAAGCCGTATGTATATTTGGGGGAGAAAATTACAGACAAAGTGGACAGCAAGCACAGAGCCCTGAGCTGCAATTGTGTCTTTAGTGCTGAAGGGATAGTAAAGAGCCGCTGTGGCTAGAATAGAGTGAGCCAGAAGATAGTAAAGGAAACATGGTCAGAGGTAATGGGGTGGGGCTGGTGGATATTAGGGAAAGGTGATAAAATATGCAGCATTGTGGACATTTTAAAATTATCAAGATGGGATACCTGCACAGGCAAGATTTCTCTAAGCTTCAAAGGTTGGAAATGCTATCTCAGTTTTTCCAGGCTAGAGGAAACTAAGGAAGGCAATTCATTATATAAAGCCAAAACAACTTTAATCTGAAAAAAGTAACACAAAAATGGAAACTATAGATGACTGCACTTAAATGTCTAATTTAATTATCAAACCATACAATATCTTACTGGAAGTGAAGTGACCACCTAGAAGAAAGGCTACACAATATTGCATTGCAATTTCCTTAGGGCACCAATGTCTCTGATGGCATCAGTTGATGATGACATTGTCCATTCACAATATTCCAGGCCCGTCATGAATATTTAAGCCACAAATTTGGAATCAGCTATTCTCCAAGGAGTCTCACTTTGTTTTAGAGTAGATTAACATTGACGACTGAAATGTGGGTACTATGGATGCCACTGTATTCTTTTATGTGAGCACTGGAAGCAGACACTAGCTATGAGCCACTTTAGTGACAGAGAGGGGGAAAAGATTTTGTGTTGCAAAAAGATGTTGATTTACATTGAAATTTCCCAGAATATGCTTGATACATTTTCATGGCTCCTATGCTGGTAAATTAATCAATGTTTCCCTGGTATCTCTTATAGAATCCCATACAACAAATAGTGAAGGTGTTTTTCCTCCTACAACTCCCCTATTCATTTTCATGGACATTAATACCCAAACAAGACAATCAGGCATCATTCTTGCACGAAATTGTGAGGCTATAAGGCCATTGATTCATTCTCAATATCCTTTGGTAAAGTTATATATGGTCACACCTGTGTGATTCTCAGGAAAATAACTGTTTCTGGTAACCTATCTATTTAGGGATTGGTAATTCTAAATTTTGTAGCCCAGTTACCACTTGTTAAAGGGATATTCCTTAGCTACCACCTTGACTTTTGACTAAAAAGACTTAAAATAGTCACAAGTATATCTCAGCGCTGATATTTGGCTAGAGCCAGAATGCCGGGCATAGTGACTGATGTCCATCCTTGTTTGTTGGGTGTTCATTCTGATTGGTTGGTATCCATACATTGCACTTCATTAAATATTTCAAGTTCAGCCCTAGTACATCCATAAAAGTGTGCATTTATCACGTAGAGAACTGTCTCAGCGTTAGGGATGTCACTTGCTGGAGCACCCCTCTTGGGACATTGTACTGTCCTTTCCATATCCACAAAGGCTACTGGTACTGCACTGATGAGCAGTCAAGAACGTGCCCTCAAACTACCTTGGGAAAAGATTCAGCTGGTTCCTTATTTTCAGCTGGAAGGCTTGACATCTTCCTTCCTTTTTTCTTTCCTTCCTTCCTTCCCTCCCTCCCTCCTTTCCTTCCTTCCTTCATTCGTTCATTCCCTCTTTTTTATTGAGGTATTATTGACAAATAAAATGGTGACATATTTAAGGTGTACAACGTGATCATTTAATATACGTATGCATTGGGAAAAGATCCCCACCATCAAATTAATGAATATATACATCACCTCACATATTTACCTTTTTTTTTCCTTTTTGGGAGAACATTTAAATTCTACTCTCTTAGCAAATTTCAATTATACAATACTATATTACCAACTGTAGTCACCACATTATGTATTAGATTCTCAGACCTTATTCATCTTATAACTGAAAGTTTGTGCTCTTTTTCTAACCTCTCTCTGCTCCTCCCATGCCCCAGCTTCTGGCAACCACACTTCTACTCTCTGATCTATGAGCTCTAATCTTTTTTTTTTTTTTTTTTTTAGATTCCACATATAAGTAATACCATACAGCATTTGTCTTTCTCTGTCTGACTTAACTCATTTAGTATAATACCCTCCAGGTTCATCTGTGTTGTGAATGACAGGATTTCCTTCTTTTTTAAGACTGAATAGTATTCCATTATATATACATATATATATATATATGTACATACATACATATGTCCATACAAAATTTTTCTTTATACATTCACCTTTCAACAGACACTTAGGCTGTTTCCATGCTTTGGCTATTGTGAATAATGCTGCAATGAACATTGGAGTACAGATGGCTCTTTGAGATGATTTTATTTCCCTTGGTTATATACTCACACGTGGAATTGCTGGATCATATGATAGTTCTATTTTTAATTTCTTGAGGAACCTCCATGCTGTCTTCAGTAGTGGCTGTACCAGTTTACATTCCCACCAACAATATACAAGGTTTCCCTTTTGTCCATATCCTTGCCAGTATTTGCTGTTTGTTGTCTTTCTAATAATAGATATCCTCATAAGTGTGAGATAATGTCTCACTGTGATTTTGATTTGCATTTCCCAGGTGATTAGTGATGTTGAGCACATTTTCTTGTACCTCTTGGCCATTTGTATGTCTGTTGGAAAAATGCCCATTCAGATTCTTTGTCTATCTTTTAAGTGGGTCATTTTTGTTTTGCTATTGAATTGTGAGTTAGCATACTTTGGATACTAACCCTTTATCACATACATGGTTTACAAATATTTTCTTCCATTCAATAGTTTACCTTTCATTTTGTTGATGATTTCCTTTGCTGTGAAGAAGCTTTTTGTTTGATATATTCACACTTGTTTATTTTTGCTTTAATTGCATTTGCTTTTGGTGTCAAATCCAAAAAATCTTTGCCAAGACCAATGTCAAGAAGCTTACTCCATATGTTTTCTTCTAGGAGTTTTATGGTTTCAAGTCTTACAGTCAAATCTTTAACCTATCCTGAGTCAGTTTATTTAAGTGGTGTAAGTTAGGAGTCTGGTTTTATTCTTTTGCATATGGATATCCAGTTTTTCCATCACCATTCATTGAAAAGAGTACTTTTCTCAGTTGGTTGTCCTTGGCACACTTGTCAAAGATCAGTTGAATGTAGATGAGTAGATTCATTTCTGAGCTTTCTATTCTGTTCCATTTATCTATGTGTCTGTTTTCAGGCCAATATCATACTGTTTTTAATACTATAGCTTTGTAATACAGTTTGAAATCAGGAAATGTGATGCCTCCAGCTTTGTTCTTTTTCAAGATGTTTTGGCTATTCAGGTCTTTTGTGCTTCCACGTGAATTTTAGGATTTGTTTTTTTCTATTTCAGTGAAAATGCCACTGAAATTTTAATAGGGACTGCATTGAATTTCTAGATCACTTTGGGTAGTACAAACATTTTAACAATATTAATTCTTCTGATCCACGAAAGTGGAGTACCTTTACATTTATTTGTGTCTTCTTCAATTTCTTTCATCAGTGTTTTATAATTTTCAGTGTATAGATCTTTCACCTCCTTGGTGAAATTTATTCCTAGGTATTTTATTCTTTTCGATCCTGTTGTAAATGGGATTGTTTTCTTAATATCCCTTTCCAATAGTTCATTGTTAGCATATAGAAATGCAACTGATTTTTACACATTGATTTTGTATTCTGCAGCTGTGTGGAACTCTTTTATTAGTTCTAACAGTTTTTTAGGTGGAGTCTAGATTTTTCAACATATAATATCATGTCATCTGCAAACAGAGACCATTTTATTTCTTCCTTTCCAATTTGAATGCCTTTTATTTCTTTTTCTTACCTAATTGCTCTGGCTAGGACTTCCAGTACTATGTTAAGTAAAAGGGGCAAGAGTGGAGATTCTTGTTTTGTTCTTGATCTTAGAGGAAAAGCTTTCATCTTTTCACCATTGAGTGTGATGCTAGCTAGCTATGGGCTTGTCATATGTTTTTATTATAGTGAGGTAAGCTCCTTCTACATCCAACTTGAGAGTTTTTATCATGAAATGATGTGGAATTTTGTCAAATGCTTTTCTCCATCTGTTGGAATGAGCACATGATTTTTAACATTAACAGCATTAACATGTCAATGTGGTCTATCATGTTGATAGATTTGTGTATATTGAACCATCCTTGCATCACGGGAATATCCTCCCAAAGGGAAAGATAGGTGTCAGAACCTAGAAGCATGTATATTAGAAGCTGGACCCTCATGCAACAGCTGTAAAATATGCAGTCACAGCCTTTCCAGAAAAAAGACTGGAGATGAGTGTTTTTGCCTGCTCCCTCTGCTCTGAGCCCTGAAGGCATAGCTGCAGTGAGAGTTTGCACACCCATTAACAACTGCTTCTTTGTTGGCTACAATCCTTCAGAACTCATGCACCAAGCCCTGTTGCCTTTCAGAGCTAGGCAATTTGGGGGTCCATCCCTCAGGTGGCAGCTGAAAGACTTGACTTTGGAAAAGTCCATTGGTGAGCCAGTTTCCATTTTTTTCAGATGTTGGGGAGCATCCCCTTTTCTTTATCTGGTTTCGTCTATCCTTCCCTCTGTCTTATGATCTGTCGTGGCTTCATTAAATTGAACTGAGCGGACATATGGTCTGGAAAGACAGCAATCCCAGGATGCTAGAGTTAGTCTGACATGGGGTTCAGAGTCTTGCTGTGCTCCAAGAGCCAAAAATCTTTATAAAGAGAACCAGACTAACCTGTAGGCCCCCAGTCTTTTATCTTTTTCCACTCCATGCTGATACATAATTCCATGAGATTTACACAGACATGAAAATGTTTTCAATTCTTTATTGAAAACTTCTTGTGAATCATCTTTATTTTAAGCAAGGAAATGGGTACCTAGCCTCTCTTCTCTTATATTCTTTGCTCAGAAACCATAGATCTCTCAAGTCAAATTCTAAAGTCCTAAAAGGAGAAATAAAATTACTGCCAGCCTTTGAGGAAAGCTTTTTTGATAATAGTTATTTGGGCATATTTCCAGTCTTTCCTTTTATCTCAGGTCCCTTTAATACAGTGAGGCCCTTCTTTTTTTGGTTCTTATAGAATTTATTCCTGAAACAAAAAGTGAGCATTTTGATAGTTAAATTGTTTCAAGAGGACTTCAATTCCATAGTTTAAAATTTCCATTTGCAAGTTATATTTTCATAAGTATAAAAATATTTTTGAGAGGCTACACTTTCAGAAACTATTAAACTGTGAAACATTATTAAAACAAAAACCAAAACCCACTCAAATTAGCATTCAAGGTGACTGCACTTTTTCAGATGGCATCTTCTATGTAAACAAAGATCAACATACACATGTTAAAATAGAGTTTCTAAGAAAAACTGTAGTATGAATTCTATCATTTCTTTCCAAAAGCCAAGTATGTAAAAATTAAAATATTTCTTAGCTCTGTTCTTAGCTGTAGCCATATCTAAAGTCTCAGTTTTGGGGCTGGCCCAAACAGAGGTGAACAAACAGTGGTGTAGTGGTTAAGTTCACATGCTCCGCTTCCCTGGCCTGAGGTTCATGGGTTCGAATCCCAGGCGTGGACCTATGCACTGCTTGTGAAGCCATGCTGTGGTGGCGTCCCACATATAAAGTAGAGGACGATGGTCATGGATGTTAGCCCAGTGTCAGTTTTCCTCAGCAAAAAGAGGAGGATTGGCAGCTGATGTGAGTTCAGGGTTAGTCTTCCTCATAAAAAACACAAAAATAAATTTTCAGTTTTCTGGTTTCTGACTAGAATGATGCTGAAAATATTCTTTCCCCATAGCTAATCAGGTTAAATATCATTTCAGGTGCTTATTGACTCTTCATATATCATGCTCTGTGAAATGTTGTTCAAATATTTTGTTCGTTTTTATTGAGCTCTTTATTCTCTTATTATCGAATTGTAATAGTTCTTTGTATATTGTAATACAAGTATTTTCTCAGATATGTGAATTGCAAATATAGTCCCTCACCATGTGTCTTGCCATTTAATTTTCTTAATAGTGTCCTTTGAAGAGCAGATTTTTAAAACTGTGTTGAAACCTAATTTATCAATTATTTTCTTCTGTAGTTAGTACTTTTGAGTCATAGGAAATCTTTGCCACTCAAAAGATTGAGATTTTCTCCAATGTTTTCTTCTGAGAAAAAGAATCTTTTACACCTTTATATTTGATTTTTGCTTTTGATATTTATTTCTTACTTTTTTTACTTATATATATTTTTTTCATAACTGATTCATATTTGATTCTCCCATTAATTCCTTGAGATCTACAATGCAGTCTTTATTATTCTGTTTTACAGATAGGGAAAGTGAATATTAATATTAGGTGATATTCAAAAGATTATGCAGTTAGAAAACGGAGATGATAAATCTAGAACAGCCCTAGTCTAATGCAATTTTCTCTACACTGCAAACATCTCCAAATACCCGAGTCTCAACCTAAGGAGTGTGGATTTAAATCCCAAACATAAAATCGTCTCGGAAAATAGCCACGAGATATAGCAATTTGGTATAGATTAAAAAATGGAATTTTTTTCCTTAAGAAGCATCAAATCTATAAAGTATATTAATATCTTCATGCAAAATTTGCACAAGAGACACAAACCAATTGCCATTTGATGTTTTCGTTAGTAAAATAAATTAAGTACAATATGGAAGAGTTGACGCATTTAAATTAGGAGACTTATGAAAAGCAGGCCTCGTTTAAAGAGACATGGCAGTAAAAGGCCAAAGCGAAGAGATCCTTTCAAGAGTATTTATAAGAGAGCCAGTGTGTCATTCTGCACCTGTTGTTAAGAGGAGATACAAGTGCGCAAGTTCCAAATTGAATCGGCTTCAAAGATTTTGAAAAATAGCCTCTCTGTCTGTAAGTTCTTCTCTCTCGTGAATGGAGATTTGTCTTTCACGAGAGAGGAGTGGCAGACTATAGGGGCATTCTCTGCAGGAGGCACCTGGGAAACTTGGCATCTTAAGTGTCTTAAGCTGCTGGTATGAATAGCCTTACAGTATGTGGGTAAAGAGGCAACCGGTACTTTCTGATGAACGAATCCATGGAATGCTAATTTTGTTACACTTGAAATGTGTGACTAACTCCACGTTTAAGTGTTGTTTTGAAATACAGTTCACTTCATCTCACCAAGTTTGAAAATATATCCTTCGGCTTTAATTTCAGCATTTTATCTTGTAAAAGGTTTATTGCGATGTTGAGAAAACATCAAAATTAAGTTAGGTCTGGCCTTTCAATTTCTGGTTTTAGTAAAGAAAATTAACCCCTTATTTAATCTAACTTTTATGTGTGCGATAGGATCAGTAGTTAATAATAGGTTTATATGCAAAAATATAGTCCTATGTCTGGCACGGTTTTTTTTTTTTTTTGGTGAGGAAGATTAACTCTGAGCTAACATTCATTGCCAATCCTTCTCTTTTTTCTGAGGAAGATTGGCCCTGGCCTAACATCCATGCCCATCTTCCTCTACTTTATATGTGCCACAGCATGGCTTGACATCTGCCTGGGATGCGTAAGCAGAGTGCGCGAATTTAACCACTACACCACTGGGCCAGCCCCTCTGGCACATTTTTATACAATGTGATTAAGTAAACAGACATCCAAGATAAATTACTTTTTTGTAACGGATGACTCCATTTGATAACAATAAGCATATATCTTTAAAGACTCAGTGGAAATGTTACCTCCTTTCCTGAAAACTTTTCTTAACCACGTTTCTCTCCAACAAATTAGGAATTACCTTTCTGTGCTCTACATTTCAGTTTGAACTTATGACATTTTTATTAGATTTATTTGCTTGTGTGTCTGTCTTCTCCAATAGATGGTGAACCCCAGGGAGACAAGGATTGTGTTTTCCTCCTTTGTAGTCCTTCTGTTTAACATAATGAACATCGAATACACATTTACAATAGATATAATATTGAGTATATAAAAGAGATAGATAACATTACTTGTTGCCTGGAAAAAACCTTAATTGTGTGGACTTATTTCACGTGCTATATGGTTGCTGAACTCTAGATGTCACACAGCCGTCAATACCATTGTCTCTCAGTTTCTACAGAGACTTGAAAATGTTTACTATTTTCCTCAAGTCACCCAACCAACTTTCCTTCTAACACTCCCTACTATCAGACGATTTTGTATGATTTACTTCACATTTAAAATATAAATAAGACATAGCATGATTTTGATAGTCACATCCTCAAATGTGAAAAAAAGGTATTTTTTTTTCTATGATGCCATCTTTTTTTTTTCTTAATTGAGGTCACATTGGTTTATAGCATTATATAAATTTCAGGTGTAAAACATTATATTTCAACTTCTGTATAGACTGCATTGTGTTCACCACCAAAAGTCTAGCTACTATAGGATGCAATTTTTTGACATTGAATCATCTATTTTATCTAATGTGTAAATTTAATCTAAGCAGGTTAAGGTATATTCTTCCTAAATCTAACAGTCAACTCTGGTCTGTATTTTCATTGCATTCAGTTGTAAAGTCCTCTCTTTAGGGTTTTCTCTCTCCTTCACCCTTGGGTTTAGTCTAAACCAAACTTGGGTTTGCTGAGCCCTACTCAGATGTGATGGCCTTTTTATGGAGCTCCAGCTTTGTTTGCCTGTCCCTGTTGCTCCCTTTGAGGTGGATATGATTCAGACTTAGGCTCTGGTTGACCAGTCTACACAGTCCCCTCTGCGTCTTCCTCATCTTTACATTCAGATCATTCACATCTTTTGTACTTCCTTTAACCCTCTTGACCCAAGGAAGGAATTGGCTGTCCTGCCAATCTTTTGGAGGCCCATCTTTCTCTCTGTTGCTGCTATCTCTGCGAGGCTACACACAGCCAGAGTTCTGCAAGTGTGCAGGTGGGCTGCTGGCCCCCTTTGCACTGGTCCCTAAGCTTAACATGGATTCCATTGCAAGCGCCCCACCAAATGCCACCTGTACTCAGGCTCAACACAGGGGACAAAGCATGAAAACTGGCCAACATCCAAGCTCTCTGAGTTTCCTTCCTATTTTCTTCTCTGGGATGGGCCACCAAATTGTTTTCTTTTTTTGTGTGAGGAAGACTAGCTCTGAGCTAACATCCGTTACCAATCCTCCTCTTTTTGCTGGAGAAGATTGGCCCTGGGCTAACATCTGTGCCCATCTTCCTCTACTTTATATGGGACGCCACCACAGCATGGCTTGACAAGCAGTGCACCGGCGGGTGCCCGGGATCCGAACCTGCGAAACCCTGGGCCGCCGAAGTGGAGCACGCGAACTTAACCACTATGCCACCGGGCCGGCCCCACCAAATTGTTTTCTGACTCACACCTCCGTCTTGATATTTCTTGTTTTGCTTTTGAACTGAGAAATTCAATAATTTAATGCTTTGATTCATAATTTATGCGGTAACTTCCTCCTTGCCTCATTACTCATTACTATGGTTAGTTGTCTTCACTGGGAGAAGGGATCTCAGAATACTAATAAAGAAATTAATTTTAGGTTGGTGAGGATAACTGTGAAGTATTTCTGTAATTTCTATAAAACTAGTTTGCATCATCTATAGAATGGAAAATGACAAGAGACTTGTGAAGGTTGTAAGAAACAGCATATATAAAGTACCTAGCACATAATAGATAATTAATAAATTGAATAAATATTCATTTCCTATCTTTCCTCCCCTTTAGAGTAGTTTCAATTTCCTTACCTATCATCCAGTCTTCGGGACATTATAAAATGACCTTCACTCCATATTTCCATCTTCTTTCTCCATCTTAAAATAATGACTAAGTACCAGATAAAATGGCTTGTCATTCCTTGTCCATCTGGAAATATTCATTTTGAAAACTGGTGGCTTCTGTGCTTTCTTGAAACACTCTCCTCTCAATTTCTATGATCTCCCACCCCCTTGATATTCTTCTTGCTTTATGATCACACTAGTTTCATTCTAGACAATTGCATTATATCTCTCCTTTTTTTTCCCTCATGCTACATGCATTTCAGGCCTTCATTTCCTTGGTTCCAAGTCTAGATTTCTCACCTAAGAGAATATCCATTAGTTCAGTTATGATATATCTCCCTGTCTCCAGTCTCAGATCACTGCAATTTGTCCTTCACAATCAGAGTAATATTTTTTTCTAAATGAAAACCTGATTATTTGACATACTTATTTACTTTCCTCCCATCTGTAATTCCTCAGTGCTTATTAAAAAGACTCATATTGCTATGGGCTTTCTTGATCTCCCTCGTGCCTTTTTTCCCCAACCTCTTTCAGTGAGGTCTGAAATTAAAAACAGAAGCTTTTGTTCAGAAAAGAACCATGTTAAATTCATGGTTCTGTCATTATTCATTGTACAGTGGTGGATGAGACAAAGCTACCCTATAGCTCAGTTGATTTATCTATACATGGGGTAAAAGTAATATCTGCTCATCTAAATATTGTGAGAATTTATAATAGCTTAATTTTATTGAGTATTTTCTATATCTCAGCCATTTTATAAGCGTTTTTATATAAATATGTATTTAATTTATTTGGAGTCAATTTACTTAAATGATTTTCCGAATTCAAAGTGTTTAATAAATGCCCGATGTAAAGTAAGTGCTCAATAATTGATGACTATGATTATCCCATGCACACTTCTTTCATTGTTCTTCTAGTCTTAAATTTGCTTTGTACTAGTGCTTTGGACAAGTCTCTTTTTGAATTTTTTTACCAGTAAAACTTGAGATAAGAATAATGATTCTCCCCAAATTACAGGACTCATGCAGATTATATGAAAAATGTCTATGTATACAAAGAAAGTGAGTTGGATGATGCAATAGAGAAAAATAAGTGAATATGTTGAAATTGTAAGTTCATGTTAATTAAAATTTTAATGATGACAATAATGATTGAAGCATTATTTTATGGAGTTAAGTATTTTGATGAATGAGATTATTCAAAGAGGGAAGGCAGGGATAAATATTAGAAGCGTATTCCAGTAATGTGTTAAAGACTGCAACTAGTGCATTGTCAATGAGAGTAGAAAAGAAGAAATTCATTTGACATGAACTGAGTTGACAAGTTGTGGTAGCTGAATATATATCCAAGAGATGGTGATTTTTCTTAGCAATGCTTGTTGGACCTTTGAGTACATTGCTAATTAAGTGAACTTTTTCAAAACTCTCTTTAACTCAGAGAAATTGGGTAGTGTTTTTCATTTAAACAAAACTAAAGAAAAATGAAAACAATGATACTAACATACTATTCTGGAGATTTTATAATCTATTTTAATAATGATACTATTTTATAATATCATTTTAATATGATTTAATACTAAATACTATTTTAATATGATTGCACTATACTAGAATCTCTGTCTTAGAATATTTTTTCATCTAACGCATGTGCCTCTTATTGTAATTGAATGAATGGAAGATCTCCTCTGTATACACACGCTCACACGTGCATGCATGTCTGTCTTGTCTTATTATTTCTAAACTAAATTTTTAGTTCATTTCATGGTAATTTTGTTCTGCGAGAAGTTAGCTTTTATAGTAGTAATATGTATTGTTTTATATATTTATATATTGGTGTAGAGATGATCGAGTTAGACAAATACACAGACATTTTAACAAAACAGGATATAATGGCATATACTGCATCGTATCCTATCTTTTTACTTATAATACACTGTAAAACTTCTGAAATATTTAAGTCAAATGAAGAACATAAACTAATGCAGAAAAATTATTCATTTATTTATAATTTATCATCTACTCCTTTCCAATATCATGATTTGAGATGAATACATTGATGCCCTTGTTTATCCTGGAGCTATAATCTAAAATCAAGGCCTCAGATGCAAGTATCATTGGTCGTTTTATTAAAGACAAACATATTTGTAATTGACATGGCAATTGCTCTCTCCATGGAACATGAATTATACAAAATTATGATTTCTGGTTACTCCTACAGTATTATCTTAATTTCCCAAAGTGATTTGTGTTGCCCATTCGTATGCATACCTACCACAATTAGGTACAACCAACACATTAAAAATAACAAATTTCCAAAAACTTAGGAAACGAAGTATCATCTTCACAGTTCTAAAACTAAAGAACTCCAAATTATACCAAGAAATGAGAAAAGCATCAGAGCATAAGTGAAACAGAGAACATTCCTAGAAGCATTTCCAAAGGTGTTTTAGAGAGCTTTAAACAAAATGTAATACCATTAAAAACATTTTATTTAAAAATTCTAGAATGGCAGCATTACCAATTCTCAGTTTAAATTGAGAATTTTTGAC
Source organism: Tapirus indicus (assembly GCA_031878705.1). NCBI lineage: Eukaryota > Metazoa > Chordata > Mammalia > Perissodactyla > Tapiridae > Tapirus > Tapirus indicus. Next base: position 21,491,573 of record CM062939.1, on the reverse strand, counting down.
AGCAGTTCTAAAGGATTAATTCCCATTTCTAGTGTCAAATGTTAACTGCCATAATGCCTTGTGGAGATTCATTCAAGAGAGGCCAGCTCTGCTTCTAAAAAGATTTAATTTTAAGCAAGGCCGGAGTCTCATCAAGCTAGGTATTGACAACCACTTTTGATGCTAAATGAAGTATATACATTTCCTACTCTGAATGTCAAAGCTGTTTTGAATTCTATGTGGATTAAAGCATGTGATCCATGACACCAGACTTGTAGTAAAGAGGACCTGGGACACACCCAGGTCTGACTTTTTCCCAGTATCCTCCAGAGGATTGTTGTTTTGCCCTAAAGGCTCATGCTCCAGTTCTCCAAGACCAGTTATCCTAAATGTTGGCACCTCATCATTGCTCATATATTTAATCTGTGAGCATGATGCAAGCTAAATGTGTCTCCCAACAAGCACGCACTAAAATATAGGCTATGATTTTATAAATCAGATCATATAATTCCATTCCCACCCATTTGTTCTGGGATAAAATTGAAGTCCCTTGGCTAGCCCACTTGGTTTTTATAACCCCTGCCTGTATCTGGAGACACCTCCTGGCCACACTGTTGCACCCACACACTAGCCCCAGCCTTCTTTGGACACACCTGAACAAAACCGAGTCTTTGCACATGCTATTGCTTAGGCCTGGCACAATCATCCCAACTCCACTCCCTGCTCCCGTAGTACAATCTACTTGTACTTTTCGGACCATTCACAAAGGTATTTTATATGGATTTATGTGATTGTTTGAATAACATTTTCTCCCGTTAGATGGTAGTCTCCAAATGGTAAGAACATTTGTTGTTTGGCTCAATATTTTGTCCTCAAAGTTTAGCATGCTTTCTGGAACAGAGAATATGCACGTTCTACCAATTTCACCCAAGAAATGATATCTTTTGGGAAAGGGAAAATAATCTTATTTGGGTTTTATATATCGTTTCTGAGAGGCACGTTATTGAGGGATTTCTATGTACCAAGCACTATGCAAAGTTCTTTTAATGCCTTAGCTTATGTAATCCTCATGGGTTTTGTACTATTTTTATCTCCATTGACAGGTGAGAAAATACAGTCAAAGAGAGGTTAAGTGTCTTATTCAATATCCAAGAGCTACTAAGAGGCAGAGCTGATGAGAAACTAAGACTTGTGCATTCAAGCTTATGATCAAACTGTACATATTGTAACTCTGGGAAGGGGTTGGGGGGATATCTAACTATTATAAATTTACTCAAAACTCTATTCAGTTAACAGAAGAAACTGTAAATTATATTCATTTTATTTCCTTTTACAGTTAACTTTCAATTATGTCCATGCTTCAGTGTCTGATTTAAGATAAGTAATCGAATACTCAAAAGATTATTTTAAACCAATTTTTACATAACATTACCTATTCCTACTGCAGTGTCTCCATCCAGTAATGCTCAAATAAAAACATAAGAGTCATCCTTGTTTCCTCTCCCTCCTTTATGGCACCTATGTCATCCAGCAACAAGTCCTATTAGCTTTACTTCTAAATATCTATAATCCATTTACCTAGGCCTTTCTTGCCCTACTGCTTCCACTATTGCCTAAGCTACCGTCACATCTTCCTGAAATTATAGCTAGAGCTTTGGCATCATAACCGCTCTACCTCATTCCACTTCTGCCCTCCTCTCCCCTGAAATTCATTCTCCACACAGTAGTCAGGATGCTTGTTTGTTTGTTTTTTTTGTAAGACTCAATTTATTTTTCTTCCTTGCTTTCCATTTCACTTTAAGGCTGTAATTCAAATCTGCTTCCTATGACTAGCATAATCCTCCTTGATCCGGCCACTGTTTTGTCATTCTCCACTAAGGATGCTGCAGCCACACTGATCTTTGTTTTCCCTTTCATGCTAAGCCAAAGCGTCTGCATTCTGCCTGGAACACACAGCCTTTGCTCAGCTTTGCAAAGATAGCTAACTGTAATCATTCAGATCTCAGTTCAAATGTTACCTCTCCAGAGAGTCTTTCTCAAGGCTCTTTCCCATGGTAGCTCTTGTGCATTATTCTGTATCACATTACACTCTTCATCTTTTCATTCTACCCTTGCTTATTTAATATTTTCCTTTCTGTTTGTTGCTTCGCTTATTTATTGAGAATTAAATCACCAATGTGACTGTGTCTCTTTTTCACTATTATGGCATTCTTTTTTTATTATTATTATTTTATTGAGGTCATGTTGCTTATAATGTTGTATAAATTTCAGGTGTACGTTATTATACTTCAGCATCTGTATAGACTGCACTGTGATCACCACCAATAGCCTAGTTTTTATTCATCACCATACATATGTGCCCCTTTACCCCTTTCGCCCTCCCCCCACCCCCTGCCCCTCTGGTAATCACTAATCTGTTCTCCTTATCTATGTGTTTGTTTATCTTCCATATACAAGAAAGAAAGTAGGTAGTTTTGTTTTATCTGTTTGGTTTGGTTTTTATGGAACTTAGGTACAGAGATTTGAGTTATCATACATAGAGTTCATATTTATAATTTTATTTCTGTGCTAGGACCTTGTCTCATTTTGTGTAGTATGTATTTTACCTTTCTTTTCTTTATCAGCACTTCCATTCTAACGGGTACCCACTCCATTGGGCTTGCATATGTCTTTAAATGTGGATACGTCTTCATAAAATATGTAGTGATGATTTTCAAGTATGCATATTTAATTTGTCTTTATTGTATTATTCATTTTGTTTGTTACATTTTTTCATAAAACATTTTTCATAAAACATGTTTATAAGACACAATATAATACATTGCAATAATACATTGTAATGACATAACATGAGGATACTGTTAACATAGGTGACATTAACCTAAATAATAAGATAAAAGTTTCATAGTAAAGTTATAATTTGTGCTAAGATTTAAAGAGTGGTTGATTAGGCACTTGACAGATAAATCACCCGTCTTTCAGAGGTTCCAGGCAGAAAAAGCATCATATGCAAATGTTCAGAAGCATGAAGATTGCAAGTGTGTTCAGAAATCTGTGAGTATAAGATGTTGGCCAATTTGACCCATAGGTCCTAAGTACTTCATGAATTTCATATTAGAGAATACCGTCAATTGACATGGACAGCTGACACGCTTTCTTTTTAGGCAAGTAATTTGCTTCTACACATTAGCTAGGATGAGCAGTTCAAAGCTTTGCTGCACATTACGCATTCATTTTCTCAGTCATACCAACAACTCTATGTTGTAAGTACTATTACATCTAATACAAATGACTGCCTGTCACACATCTCCTAGGTGAGTTGTAAATGGCCAAATATAGAATATTGAATCCAATAATGCCCTTAATCTATATTGGTTAGGGCAGGCTAACTAATAGAACAAATAGACCCATAACGTATAATGAACAAACATAATAAGGATTTGTTTTTCCTCACTAAAAGAACCCAAGATGGTTCTAGGTTCATAGGGGATGGGGAGCAGGATTGTGCTGGTGTGGGAACTTGTGCTTGTGACCCACAGAGTCATTCAGGGATCCGGATTTATGGAGCCTTTGCATTTTCAAAGAGCATCTTCCAAGGTGACCTGGGACACCAACATCCAGCCAGTCAAAGGGGCAGGAATGTGTGGAGAAGTACCACCTTCACTGGGCCAGTGGCATAGTGGTTGAGTTTGTGTGCTCTGCTTTGGCGGTCTGGGGTTTGTGGGTTTAGATCACTGGGTGGGACCTATACACCGCTCATCAAGCCGTGCTTGTGGTTGCATCCCACATACAAAATAGATGAAGATTGGCACAGATGTTAGCTCAGCAACAATCTTCCTCAAGCAAAAAAGAGGAAGATTGGAAACAGATGTTAGCTCAGGGCCAGTCTTCCTCACCAAACAAAACAAAACAAAATGAAAAATGAGCCCAGATCAGTAGTTATCTCTTCCATTCCTATTTCCTGTCAAGAATTTGTCACATGGCCATACCTGGATGCAGAGCTGACTGGGAAATATAATCTCTGGCTGTACAGCCACTTCCTGGTGACACTTCAAAAATTCCATGCTGACTCTGAGAGTTGTTGAGAAAATTCAGATAATACACGTGGTGCTCTTAGAACAGTGTCACAAACATGATAAGTGCTCAACAAATATTAGGTTGAAGGGAAGTCTTGTCTCAGCAATGTTCCTTTCCCTGATTTGCTCACAACCTTCCTAGTTAACACATTTTTCTTCTCTGGAGATGGTTAAAATAATGCTTAGGGTAAATGAAAGCAGCTACAAAGATTTAAAGCTGCTAAATCTAGTTAAGTAACTAATTACTTTACAAGAGGGAATCAAAAATGTCTTGATGAAAGACAAATTGAGTAGAACAAACCAACAGACCAAAAAGAGAACAAGGAGTTTGGCCAGTGTAGAGTACTGATTACTCAAAGGCAGCATGAAGACAGGCAACAAGCCTGTGAAAGATTGAAGACAGACATTTTTTTTATTGTTTTTAAGGAAAAAGTCATACAGGCAGTCAAAGAGCTCAAGTATCTAAGTCAACTCTTTTATTTGCTCAGTCAGACACACAAACTAGAGAGATAAAGTAACATGCCTAAAATCATACAGAAATCTTTATGGCAGAGGCAAAACTGATATCTGGACATGCTTCCAGAATTCTTTCTTGAAGATATTCTTTGCTACTGCACCCTTTTCCCTTGCTTGGCACCTTCTATTTGTGAGCATAACCCCACTGAGATTTGTATTCAGAAATTCAGGAGGCAAATTCATGCCTCCAAAATAGACATGTAATTCTTAAAGGATTTTTCTTTAAAGAATGGAATTTTGTGCACCATGTTGTTTTAAGATTAGGACTCAGGCTGTCCTATTCACGTGCTCACCAGCATTATTTACCTTTTATTTTATTTTGATTTTAGAAGCATAACATGCAAATAGCATTCTCTCTGTTATTCATTACAGTATATGGAATTAATGTCACCATTTCTCTGTAAATCCTCTGTGTGTTTTGGGAGGAAATGCTAGAGGAATAAGAAAGACTCTAACTAGGCAGCTAAAAACAACCTTTTGTTTGCTGGCATCATCTAGAGTTTAAAAGTCTTCATCATCTCAATAGCATCCTCATTCTTCACGTTACACATGCTGCTCTAGACACAGATTGGCTTATTGTCCTTTGTGTTCAGGAACTGCACCTGTTCTTTTTTAATGGTATTCAAAAGAACATAATGCTGTAATTATCTACTGCGTGAATTACAAGTATCCCGCCGAACTGGTAAATAATATAGCACTACAAACTAAAATTATAGTTCAATGCTTATTTGCATGTAGATGACCGAAAATATGTCTCTCCATGCACTCTTCATCTAGTAGACAATAAAATGACTATTGTTGCACTTCAAAAAGATACTTCTGTTTTTAATTATTGGCCGAGCTGGATAAATTTTAGAATTGGTTTATGTAGAGGAAGCTATCAGTAAGAATAATAAGAATGAAGGAGTAGGGGGGGCCGCCCGGTGGCGTAGCCGTTTCGTCCGCGCTTGGCAGCCCGGGGTTCGCCGGTTCGGATCCCGGGCGCCCGCCGACGCACTGCATGTCAGCCACACCGTGGCGGCGTCCCATATAAAGTAGAGGAAGATGGGCGCGGATGTTAGCCCAGGGCCAGTCTTCCTCAGCAAAAAGAGGAGGATTGGCAACGGATGTTAGCTCAGGGCTGGTCTTCCTCACCAAAAAGAAAAAAAAGAATGAAGGAGTAGGGTTTGTTTGTTATCAACCTTCTCACGCTTCAGTCCTCTATCTTGATCCTTACCTAAAGGACAATAATAGAGTGATTTTGTATAAATGAGAACATCATATAAAATTGAATCTGATTTATTTATGTTTTGACAGAAAGTGAGCTATGTGTAAATGAAAGCTTAGGGAAAATTTTTTTCTGACTACCCTGTATAAACAGAGTAGGCCTACCCAATCAAATCAGAACTTTCAAGTGCTAATTCATATGAAATGATTATCAGACACATTTAAAAGATTCAAAATTATTTTGCATTTTGTACTTTCTATTGTAGAATTGGAATTGACATAAAGGCCTTCTTTGATCTACTGTAAGTCAAGCCTTGATAAATAAACGGATTCAGCAAGGATTTGCCAAACACTAGCTATATGTAATTGTTTTATTCAATATCCTTCTGTCCCAGGTGTGTCAGAAAATTGGTTTGTGTAGTTCAGTCTTTCTCCTAATTATCTACTACTTTGGGCGTAGGTAAAGTCATTCCAATTTTCATTTGTTAAACTAGTAAGCCAATGCAAATATCAAATGATAGTTAACTCTCGGAAACTTTTTTATTAACAAATAACCTGTCTTGAGTGTGGCACTGTATCCTGTTTTGGCAGATATTGGGCAGATTTCTCTTCTAAGAAATTTCATTCTCGACCAATTTGATATTTAAGTTCTATGACATCAATAGACAATGATAACCTTTATCCATTAACCAACTCTTGTCCTGTTAATCTAGACAAATCAATTTATCAATTGGAAGCTTTCAAAAATAGTCTGTGGCAGATAAAACTGAACTGTCAATTATGTAACACATACTAGTCATTTGATAAATATTTGTAGAATAAACAAATTAAATCATTACATTACAAAATAATGTGATTAAAAGCCATTTTAAGGTCTAGGAAAGCAAAAAATTAGTTTCTGGGGACTTACCATATGATTATCTTTTACATATATCATCTAATCTAATCCTTCCACAACCACGTGAAGTGGTTATTTATTTCTCCATTTGTGTAGAAACAGAAACAAAGTTGAAAGAGGTAATTTAGAAAATTCACATGATTATTAAGTTTAAAGACTGAGGTAGATACATTTCCTGACCACTGAGTATTCACGTGCCCCCTCCCTAATTTTTCTAACTCCACTGTAGTTACATGGGGCCACGAGACAAGGTAAAGCCAATGGATTCAGAGCAGCAATGATGTGTGTCACTTCCGGACCACAGAATTTAAAAGTCAGTGAAGGACCCTCCAGCTTTTCTTCCCCCACGTAGTTGACAGTGGAAGCCTCATGTTGAGATAATGGACTATGGTATGCTTCTGTAACATATAAACCCGAAATGTCAGTGATGTAGCACAACAAAAAATTGTTTCTCACTCACTCTACCTGTACAGAAAAAGTTAGCAGAGGCTCTGCTCTTTGTAGTTACTCAGGTACCCAGGTTGATGGGTAGTCCATCTAGACACATGCTTCCATGATTGCTGAGGTAGGAAATACAACACTGGATTGTGCACTCATTTTTAGGTCTTCCTTCCAGAATGGACATGCATCACTTTTATTCTTATTTCATTACTAAGAAAATTCACTTGGTCACTGTGTTTAGTGATGGTTAGTTTTATGGATCAGCCTGGCTTTGCTATAGTGCCTAGTTATTCAATTAAACAACTCTGAAAGAAACAAAAATAAAATTATATAATTTTTAGAGCATCTGTGTGTTCAAAGTTGTAAAAAGGAATGAAAACCAAATGCATGTTAGTGGAAATGATATTTGATTATATATCTTAGAAAAAGACTGATTTTTTTTATTTTACAAAATATGTTAAATGGCCTAATGCTTTGCATTTTATATGAATAAATAACCCAACATATTTTTAAATACTTTACTATTTCAAATTAAATTACTGACCACAAGGTTTTCATTAGGTATTCTTTACTTAGGCAGGTAAACATAGAATGAATTAATGTTATTTCAGTTTCGAGAACAAAATTTGAAATACATTCAAATGTATTATTACTCCTTTAGTTCAGAAACAAAAATAAATTTTATGATGAAAGATCTAAAATGTATCAATTTAGATTATAGTTTATTAGAAAAGACTCATAACAATGCAAGTTACTGATTTATGCGCATTTGTGGTTTTATTCTATATTGTGTACAATGCTGAGATTCAGTGATCTAGATTCATACTTTTAAGACACAAAGGAATGCTGTTTCTAATCAAATTAAATACTTTGCTTTTCTAAGAACCACATCATGTTCTTAATGATTACCTTAGTAATTATTTGTTAGATGTTTGCGTTCTCCACGGTCCTGTAAATCCAATGAAGGTAGAAACTGTGTCCTTGTTCCAGTTTGCTGATTCCCAGAACCTCTTCTCTTATGTAATGTACATTCTAGAAGACTGCAAGGAAATGACGGACAATAAACAAAGAACAAATAAAAACAAATAAGATAATTTCACGTAAGATTAACATCTATGAAGGAAATAAACAGGTGAATGTGATAATGATTGACTGGGAAGGAGAGCGACATTTGACATAGGAGAGTCTCTCTGAAGAGGTGAGATTTGAGCAAAGACGTGAAGGGTGAATAAGAACTGGCCATGTGGGTGTGGGAAAAGGGAAGAGCAAATGCAAACACACTGAGCAGTACCCGTAGGCTGGGAATTAAAAGATCTAATACTGAGGGATCCTACCTTCAGTGGAAAGTAAAGAGAAGTAAATAAAAAATTATAATACTAGATAAATCCTACAGTAGAGGTTTATACAGCATACATATAAATATATATATATGTATAACAGGACATACCTCTGGGATATCCAGAAAATGTGGAGGAGAGACAGTCAAAACAGACTATGGTGGAAGTAAGAATGTGGAATTGACTTCTCTGTAATTTAGCAGCTAGTCCTCTAAATTCAAGGCAAACATAGGGAAAGTGCAGAAATACTATTTAATAAAATTATTGGTGTTTTAGAAAATCAATGTTTTTGTGCAAGGAATCATTAAATGTATTCCTATATTTTCAAATTCTTCTTAGGTGGAAGAATTGCTATCAGCATGAAGTCAGGCAAAGCCCCATGTTTTAGTCTAATTTTGTCTAATAATTTGCTTGTAAAATTGTCTATCAATGTAAACTTTTAAATTCTCCAGTCAAATCAATCTCATTTGTATTAGGTAAGACACTCAGTAGGCCACTATGAAGAGAAAGGCTCAAATGAGAGTTTACACTATCTAGAAGTATCTTTCTCTCTCTTATGTAAATTACTGCACAGGACTTTTAGGGCCGGTGTGATGGCTTTACAATGTTACGGAAGCCGTCCCTTCTAGTGATTGCTCTGTCGTCTTCCACACACAGCTTTAATCTTAGGGTACGAGATGACTATTTCAGCTATCACTATAGTGACTCCACTCCAGCCACAGTGAGGGACAAGTGGAAAAGAGAGCACCCTTCTTTCCTTTCAAGGCATGACCCAAAAGTTGACTACATCATCCCAGTTACAACCCAGAGACCAGAACTTATTCTTAGGTCACTTCAGCTGCAAGAAAGGTTAGGAACGGTGGCCTTTGGCTGAGTGGCCATGTGCCCAGTGCAAGTTTATTATTATGCAAAAAAAGGAAAAAGGAATATTAAGAAACAAGTTGTTTCTTAATGTCCGCCATATCATCCCATTGTGATTTCAATTTTCAAGTGTTAGATTCATTTCTGGAAATGTAGCAGATTCATTAAGATATCATCAAATAAACTGTGCAGAAAATCAATTACGTATTCTGAATAGCTATCTCATTCCCACCGCATCATTATCAGCAAAGGCCTCATGTTAAAAATCATTAAAAGGAAATGTACAATGTATTCTTTAAGAAAAGCAAAGATATATTTTAAAGAATTTCAAAAGAGAAAAAATATATGTGCATATCTACATATCTTTAACATATTATATACATGTGTATATATATACCTGTCCACTTTTACTTCTTTTGAACGAGCTTGATGGTAGAGCTCTTTAGTCTCTTTTATTTTTAATGCTTTGGAAAGGCATGACCTTTATTCAGTTGAAAGGATCCTAGTTAGGAGTTTGAATACTTATGTTCGGGCCCTTGTTCTGCTACTAATTATCTGCACGACCTTGGGAAATTATCCTTACCAATCTAGTTTCAATTTCCTCATCTGCCAAATAAAGGTGCTGGACAAGGGGATCTCCAAGGTCCTATTCTGCTCTAATTTCCATGAATCTCTGACTCATGTTACATTGTGAATGCTGATCTAATTAATTTTCTTAGTCACCTTTGTGACACTCAATGGAATATTTTCTCTCATGGTGTTTAAGAGGTTGATTCGTGTATCTGTGAAGATTTCAGTTATGTATAAACACTACTTTTGGCTTTCCTGAAAGGCAGGGAGTTGAATTTCTGATAATGTACACTAATTGCATGGGGCATCAACTCTCCCTTCTTTCTTCTTCTTACATCAATTTTGCACATCTCTGCCTCCTCTGATGAGCTAGAAATGGTGTCATATTAATCTTTATAACCACAGTGTTACATGCAATGCTTTGTGTTCAAATCTATTTCTTAAATACATAGGATACACAAATGAACTTTCTAAAATAGTTTTTTGACTATTTAAATTAGAATGATTTCTTTAAATGCCATCATGTATCATTTCCATGTGTCATATTGATATTTTCATTGTAAACAAGTATTTACTGAGCAGCTTCTATATGTTGTACATTTTGCGGGACTCCAAGAAAAAAATCATGAGATATTGCCACCTGCCCTCAAAAGCTTAGCACCACTAGGGGCATGTACTATATATAAGTGTAGAGATACTTTAAATGACTTCAGAATCATCAAGGGGTATGGGAGCTGAAGACAACTGGGAGAATGTCTACCAGGTTTGTCCATGAATACAATGGCAGGACTTAAGCCAAGTTTGATGCGGCTATCTAAACAAGAGAAATAATTTAAACAAAGATGTGAGAGTGAGCATATTTAGCTAACAATTTGAAAAGAGCACATAAGGATAGTAAAATAGATATTTCAAGCACTACATGAGGTCAGATTGTAAGGAACTGGAATGCTGCGTCGGGAGCTTACAGTGGGGACTCATCGTTTTTTCCCTTCCTGCTGAGTGAGGTGGATGTTCATTTAGACAACATATTTTTAAAAGTTTTTCTAATAACCCAATTAATAGATTTGGTGGCATTATGAGTAGGGCTAGGAGACGTTGAAAATGATGAAACAATAAAAATTTAAGAAATAACAGGACAGGAAGGAAGGGCCAAGAAATGTGAAGGATTCTGAGATGTTACTCTATTTCCATGCTTGTGTGTTCTCCTGCTACCATTAATGGATGTTGGCAAAAGACACAAGACTCCTGGGTCAGAGACAAAGGACGTTATTACTCGTGGCCCAGCAAAGCAGTGTAATCATCAGCATACTTTGCATCTGTTCCCCTTGCCTCCACTTCACACAGAGATGATGGGATGGATCCAGATAGATGCTTTACATGTGGGGTAGATATTCATCACAGCTCAGAAACCCAGCACCAAGGGCCCAACACCTTTTAAGCAAAAACTAAGCATTATAGTAATCAGCAAACAAGCTAGTCGCCCTCCCCTTGCGGGGTGAACAGTTATACTGTAGTCAACATCAGGCGTGGTTGCCTTGATCTACTTAGCTGCCTATGTGACTACCTACAGAAACTGCTCCTTGTCTGGAGACAGATAAGGTTTGTAGTCTGGCACACTCAGCAAGAATGTACTGGGAAGCTCAGGGCCATGGTGACTCTGTTCCAACAGAAGGAGAATTCAAAATTGATTCCCAGATTTCCTAGACTAGACTTTTAGCTTCTGAAGAGCATGGCCTCAGACTTACTCATCTTTAAAATCTCAGTGGCTGGCACAGACTAAGAACTCTCTATTTATCTATCTGTATCTATATCTATATCTGTATTGGTTTCCTAGCGTTGCTGTAACAAATTACCACAAACTGAGCGGCTGAAAAAAAGCACACATGTATTCTTTCAACATTCTGTAGGCTAGAAACCTGAAAACAAGGTGTCAACAGGGCCATGCTCCCTCTGAAGAATCTAGGGAAGAAGCCTTCCTTGCCTCTTGCTAGCTTCTGGAGTTTGCAATTATTGGCATTCCTTGGCGTGGAGCTGCATCACTTCAATCTTTCCCTCCATTGTTACATGGCCTTCTACCCTCTATGTGTCTGTGTCTGTGTCATCTCCTCTTCTTATAAGGCCACCAGGATTTGGAGCCTACCCTAATCCGGCATGAAGTCACATAAGCTTAACTAATGACATTGCAAAGACCCTATTTCCAAGTAAGGTCATATTCTGAGGTTCCAGGTGGGGATGAATTTGGGTGGGGGCCCATTATTCAACCTAGTAAAACATCTATATCTATACCTAGTCAGTGACTATCTGAATGAACAAATGAATGACCATGTAATTGGATCAACAATGAATCCAATGGCAGAAAAATAATATTAAAAAAACAGAGAATTCAATATTAGACATGCTGAATGTAAGTTGATGATGGGACTTATGGTGGAGAGGACCCACAGGCTGTTGGAGAAAACATGGATGTTGTCACTCTACTACTTACTATGCCGTGTAACATATTATTCTCCACAATAATCTCACCCTAGTGTTCCCCTCCACTTATCCATATTATATTCATTCTCCAAGCCTCAGTTCATGTACCACCTTTCTTGTTTCTTTCCATCCACATGGTTTGTATTTTTATAACTCCTCCTACACTCATTAGCGTAACCTACATTTTGCTTTTTATTTATATTATATATTTGTTACATATGTTTATGCATTCCTAGTGTAATAGGCACCTGGAATTCACAAAGAAAAATCTCCTATTTATTTTTTAATTCCCCCTTTCCTCACATAATATTATCTAAAATGGTGCTAGACACATAATTAGAACTTAACAACTACTTACTGACTAAACTTTCATATTTATGCTTATGCAAGTTGTCCATACGTAAACTAGTTCAGATTTCGTGTGCATTTTAACATATTTCAAAATAGGGGAATAAGGTAATAAAATTTTAGCATTTATTTACAGAAATATTATTTCCTTTCATAAATAAATGTATATAAAGACCCATTTCAACAGCATTTTCTGTGCAAATTGGTTTTAAGCAGCATATGATTTTCATCCAGCTTTGATTTTTAACATTCGTGTTCTATCTCTAATATGAATATACCATTTTCATTATCTTCATATCCCCAAATAATGAAACACACTTTATTATGTTCTTGGAGGTTGTTCTAGTAACAGTTTGCCGTTAACAAAGCAAACTACAGTTCCAGCCCAGCACATCGTGTGTCAGATTCAGCAAGAGGTTGTCTTTGAAGACTTTTTTTTTGATTTGCAAATTGACCTGATGTAGTCATCATTCCAAATTTCATATCATTTCATGGCATTTTCATCTTGGTTGACAACACGTTGTGCTATACTAAATGGTCTTGTTTGCATTTTCCCTAGTTTAATTGCAATTTTGTATGATATGTCATAGTTTAATTTAATGCTTTTGGGGGAGGGGCTACAGACCTGGAGATGCATTATTTGTGGGCATTGTATGTACTTAAATCAAATGTTATTTTTAATAGGTATTATCTTTTGTATACAATCAGCTTTAGGCAAATTCTGCACTTAATAAAAACTAAGTTTATAAAATTATATTTAAAGGCTCACCATTATAAGGAAACATTAATTATAATGACAATATTTACATGTCCTAGTTAAAGAACGTACTAAGTGGGGTTTTTTTGTATATTGTATTTTCTAATACACATATCCCATACAACAAATTATCTTCTAGTCTCTTTTCATGGAATGGTAAAATTTCATTATCCAGTATTTCATTGTGCATTGACTGCAGTGACACAAGGCTGCAGTAGAGGAGAGAGAATGCCGAAGAGGGATGAGGAAGAACTGAGTTTTTCCGAATTCTGTATTGTTAGAATTTAGGATCACTACCCTTTGGGTTTTTTCAAATATGCCTTTCGTCATGGCCAGAGAAAGCAGTTAACCTCCTCTCCCTCAAAAGATAAAATAAATTAAAAAATAAAAATCACTCTGATCGAGCAGCTTGAAGGAAAAGATAAAGAAATGCAGCAATGAGCTATTTACTTGCTAGATTTGATGGACTCATTAGTTGATTGCAAAACAGTAAGACAAATGAACAGCTGATCTCTGAGGATCAGTAGACACGAATATGGTGGCTCCGGTCGTGACCACACCAATACAGAGGAGTGGCCCACAGGGAGCCCCCAGTTGTATGGTACATGGGTGGCACAATGGCTTGCCATCTTGAATGGTACTAATTTCAGATCCTGGGGCTTCCATCTGGAAGATTTTATAACACAAGAAGATCTAGGTGAGGCATTAATCAATCAAAATAAACTACAGCTGAATAGTGTCAATCTCACTCTCCCTGTCCCTTACATAATTTTGCCCGGTTAACATGCCTTAACAAAGCACAAGAAAGTTTTCTGAACTATAGACATCTGCATTCAGTATGAGTGAACTTTGTGATAACAAATGAGAAAACAAAACAAAACAAAAATGATAGAAGGAAGGTAAAACAATGTTTAGTCTAAGGCAATATCTTAAAAATTTAGAAACTGTCAAGAAGTATTGAAATGTAAAATGTCACCGAACCAAAGTGGGTCCACTTCTTGGTGAATTGAAATCAGAGCCTTCACCAGAAGTAGTAGTTACACAAAGTAAAGATTATTTACCGCAAATAAGGAGCCCATGGAGAATTCTTTTCCAAAGCCATGGTTCCCCAAGCACTGGAAATCAGGGGGCTTTTAGTCCAGATGGGTAATGAATATTCAAAAGGGAGAGGTGGGTATTCGCTTGCGCAGGCTCAGTTTAAAAACATGCTTCCACATACATCGCATGTTATGGTAATAAGGCTTAGGTTCCTCCTGGGGCAGAAATTTAGTATTAAAATGAAGGGCAACTTTAGGTCATCTCTAGGCTCACCTGTGCAGGCGCTGCTCTAGCAGTGGTTCAGGGCGGTTGGTGATTGCATTTATTAATGTAACAACAACAAAACAATTTGGAGAAACAATTAAATGCTTCCGAAACCTCTCAAGTTCCTTGGGGCAATTAGTGGGTGACAAAAGATGTGAACGTTTATGTTAATTCTGATAATGATAGCATGGAAATTAATCTAATCGAATTTTTTGTTGTTAGTTTAGCTGAAGCCAGAAAATCAGAAAAGCATAAACAGCTATTATCCTTTGTTTCTTTTATCTCAAATACTATTTCCACTGATTCTAAAAGTTCAGATTTTAACTGTTATTATTATAGAAACATAGCTTTTCTCATGGGCAAGCAAAACAGAAAGGACATGATATGACCAGTTGGAATAAATTTTGAATTGATGAATATGCTAGCAATAAAAAAATCTCAGCTCAGAGTTTCTTGACTGAACAACAAATGAATGGATAATTTCGGTTTTCTCTATTTTCTCTCTAAATAATTTCCCTCTCCATCTCTTCTTCCTCAGTGCTGGCACACATTCCTACCACTTTCATGTATCGATGGGTCCTTTAGAATTGATTGATGTTTTAATTACCTGGAGGAAATACCATTACCTTTTATTATGCCTTTAGAAAGAGGCTAGTTTTATGGAAATGCAGTATTAAGTACTGCATAAGAGTATCATATTGCCTGTTTAAATCCCAGCTCGGCCATTTCAGTGTTCATGTTCAAAATTACTTCACTCCTCACTGTAATTCACTTTCCTCATCTGCAAAATGGAGAAGATGTTAGTACTTATCTAGGTTCATCTTGAGTCTTAAATGAGTTAATAAGGTAAGGTGTTTAGAAAAGTACCTGAAACATAGTAAGCAGCCAATATTAGCCACTATGGTAAGATTAAGTTCTTATAAAAATACTTATCTATTACAAAATTAAAACATAAACACCAGTGGATAAACCAATATTCTTGTTGATACACAAAGTCATTATTTTAAGGCTGAAATTAAAGGAAAACTTAGCATTAGTTTGTAGTTAAGCTGGGAATATAACCAATACTTTCTATTATAATAGGCAGCCTTGGTACTATATTTTCATAATTACCTCATTTGAATTACAGGCTATTTCTTTCCTTTCTTTTTTTTCCTTGGATGCGAGGGCATATATTTTATAATGAAAGAATTACAAGCAGTAGAGCAGTCTATTTTGGGCAAGGTTCCTCCTTAAATTGTACTCATCAATCTACTTCTAACGTTGTGCTAGGAAATAGGAAGACCTTTGCTCAAATCCCTAATTTGCCACTTACTCGTTACCTATATGACCTTAGGAAAATTACTCAATCTCTCTGAGTCTCAGTAATCTGCTCTGTAAAAAATAGTATTAATAATATTTACTTCTGAGTAGTGAGAATCATATGAATGTGTTAGGTAAAGTGCCCAAAATAGCTACTTAACAAATGTTACATACCTTTCTCTTCTCTCTTAGACCCATGTGAAGGCCCTTTGCGAAGAGCTGGGTCTATTGCAGACTCATTTCTTAACCTAGTTCCAGTTGTATTTTTTACTAGATATTTTATTTCCTATTTGCATAATAGAAATCTAGGGTTAGACAGAATGGCCTGATTTTTAGCTTAATTACACTGCACAGGCTATTTCTCTATGAAAATTTTTTAGACAATCACAGAGCTTGGTTTGAAATCTGAGTTGTTTATACTGTGTGCTTGTGATTTAAAGCAGACAGTTAATTTAAATATAAAAAATAGTAAATATTCAACATCATTTATGAGATTTCTTTGTACCTTCTGCCCTAAAACACAATGCACTTGAATCTAATCACACATTTGATGCCATCTTCTAGTCTACCAGAATTAATTAGGGATAGGGGAGCAAGTGAAATGGCACCATGATTAATCCATCAGTCAAATCCAGAGAGTGGGATATTTTACAAAACTGATCTCATTTCCTCAAAAAAGTCAATAGCATGGGGAAAAACAAAGAAGGAAAGACTTAAAAGACATAGCCCCTTAATGAAATGAGTAGAATCTCTTTGGATCCTTATTTTTAAATTTTAAAGTGAATCATTCTTAGACTTTCAGAGAAATTTAAATATGGCCTGGATATTAGTCACTGTTCATAAATTATGATTAATTTTGTTATGTGATAATGGCAATTGTGATTATGTAAGTTAATGTTCTTCTAACATTTAATTTTTGAGATGCATGTGGAATTGCACGCAGAATATTTACGAGTGAAGTACATGAGGTCTGAGATTAGCTTTAAAACCTTCTAAAACACCCCTCTCCCCCACATCCCCTAGAAAAAGGGGAGGAGGTAGATAAAACATGTCTATAAAATATTGGTAGTGGTTGAGGTGAATGAATACCTGGAACCTCAAGTGGAGTCTTAACTATGTGCATTTAAAAATTTTATAGTAAAAAGTTTTCAAAAATTAATAAAAATTGCATGTAAGCTTCTTAAGATTAGCTGTTATGTCTTTTCAGGCTTTAAACAACTATTTGTAGAGTAGGAACTTAATACATCTTATTGATTTGCATGTATTGTTGTGTGCACATTTCAGTTTATACTAACACAAGATTTTTATAGAAATTTGTTAAACATAAATGGTCAAAGATTGATACTACAACTATAAAACCTTTAACAAGATGTTTCTTATTAGATTAATGTACCCTGAATAACAATGAGACAGTTAGCTCTAACATGTAACAATTGGATTACAAAAGAATTTAGACCTTTTAGTTCCATATTCTCCAAAGGCATTATGTTGAGAAGATCAAGTATATTTTGCATTAAATAGGAGTTTAAATACCAAAAGCAGTGGTGATTGCTCCCTTTTCTCCAACTATAACTTGATTTAAAGAAGTAATAATCTTTTTAAGTTGGAGAATAACTGTGAAGATTATGGTGTCCCTACACCCAAAATGCTATTATTTACAGTCCTGTAGAAAAACAAGAATCTGTCTTTGTGTACAGAAATTTCAAGAAACACAAGACACTCAAATTTATTGAGCAAAAGAAGAACACGATAGAATCAAAAGTATTTCATATGCAAATCGCCAAATACTTTTATAGCTTCAACTCATCTCTTCAATTTCTCTTCAGGTATCTACTCCATAAATAAAAACTGATGTTTATCTCAGTCAATTTCTGAATCAGAAAATCTATTAAGAAAGGGAATGGAAATGTGTTCATTTGAAATTTTGTTTAGTCCCTTTAGAATGTTATGTTTACACCAACCACTGACACTGCAAGAACATTTGAGTACACTTACTCAAGGGTAGGTATCCAGTTATACAGTAGTCACGCTACTTTGAATTTAATTTGTCAGACAAATAACAGAAAGGATAGCAGGTGTTTTGTCTAACTCCATTGGTTACGATTAGAGATATTACAAAACTATGAAAATTAATGTTGACACACCACTTTGAAAGCTAATGTTCTTGTGTGTGTGACATGCCATAGCATACCTGAAATGTGTGTATTCCTACTTGCCAGAATAGCACATTATTTGTTGGTAAAAGCAGATGTCTACTTCAATCAATTTTCGGCTATTAATGGTAGCTTTTAACTACATTTGGGAAAGGCAGATCCTTTCAATTAGTATTTTTCAGGAGCGACATGACATTTATTCTGAGGAGAAATTTAAGGCTGCCAGAATCTATTGTAACATAGTATCATGTAGATAAAAATTATCAAGCATAAACAATACTGTACACAGCTTTAGGGAACAACTTGATTTCCCCTCCTATTTTACACTATCCAGGGGACAGTGATTGGTGACTACCCTTAGTGGTATGGAATGAAAAAAATAGGAATAGAGTAAATGGATTAGTAAAGATAAGATGCACCACGAAACTCCCCCAATGGCTGACAGCTTTTTGAGGTAACACAGTGGCTCTCTTTCTCAGAGAATTCCTCAGAGAAATATATACATTTACTTCAAATCTCATTTTCCTGTTAATATGTAAGAAAACAACAAAAAAAAAGCTACATAGAATATGTTCAGAAAATCAACTTCACTATATTTTATGTGTAATCAGAGCCCTTAAACAAAATATTCTCAAATCAAACAGTAAAACTATAATAAGAAATTATCTGTCACATTTGCTTTTCCACAGCTGTCACTGACTGTCAGCCTTCAGGGCTCTCTCTTAGTCTCACAGATGCTCCACATCCCTCTGTCTGAAAAGCACTGGGCATGGGGAGTGGAGATTCCTAAGTTATTATTGTTTTAATTGCTTAGCCTTGATTTCTATTGCTAATATCATGTAAAAGCATAGAATTTTCTTTCCCATGTTCTTTAAGAAACTTTGGAAAATAATAAACTCAGATATTGATGATAAAACAAGAGATTTTTCAATATTGGTTGAGAGTAACATTCATTTACTTTTCAGGAGAAAGGCGGATGGATGCTATCCAGAGCGCGTTATAAGAAGCTGGGAATTAGACATATTTGTCAATTTATAGATGAGAAATATCTTTAAGGAGCGACCCTTCTCTTTGCTCTTCAATTTTGCCTTATTCTAAAATTTTTCCCAAGTGGAATTTTTATTCCAAATATCCCAGTGCTTGATAAAAGAAAATGGAATGCAGTGGAGTGGAGTTTCATAGTTGAAGTATAGAACCTAGGATTGGGACCAAAAGGGAGGAGAAATGGGTAGTAATTTTCAAGTAAATGTGTTTCTACTTTGCTGATGATACCGGCTCAACACAAAGTTGACATAAGGAAGCCATATTGTAGAAAAGAAACCTACTGTAACTTCAAATGGCCTCTGACTAACTAACCCAGCTGGATTTGCACCCTCCAGATCTAACTGCTCTGTAGATTTTACGACCCCTGCTTGTGCATGTACCTCCCAGCTGCAATAAGGTGATAACTTTGTTCTTTTGAGCTCCTTAGGAATGTGATGGCCCCTGAACAGCCATACTTAAGGACAAGTGAAGGATCTGGTGTGGCGACCCCCAGTCTGTAGCACCCGAGGGTCAACATTTCTAACCCCCTTCCCTGTAACCCAGCGGCCTATATAACTGCTATAAGAGTTTGTGCCCCCTTAAGATGGTTCTTTTGGACACGAGTCAGCCATCTTCCCTCTTGCTAGCAAGCTGTAATAAATGCCCTTTCTCATCCGCCATCTTGCCTCTGGACGATTGGCTTTCGTCTTGCAGTGAGCAGATAGTGCCCTTTGTGTGGTAACACTGAGAAGTGTTTGTACTATATCTAAGAGAATCTTCTGTAAACTGAACATAGGCAATTGAACAGACTATACTTATTTTTGTCCACTTAATATGTCTCTCACTTTACAAATTTTCTAAGTGAATTAATTCATCCATTCTTCAACATAATTTGTTGAGTGCATGCTATGAGCCAGATAGTGTTGCTGGGAATATAACCATCAACAAGTGAGATAAAAATTCTTACCTTCATCAGAGCTAACATTCTGGGGAAGAGAGGCATTTAAAACAAACTGAAAATTGGTGCTACAGGAAAAATAAAGCCATGAAGGGTGACAGGGAGGGCTGGGGTGGCCAACAATTTTTAACAGGATATCTACGGAAAGCCTCAACTAAGAAAATATGAGTTTAAATACCTGCGGGGGATGAGGGAGGAAACAATACAGATGTATGAGCAATGGAATTCCGGGAAGAGGAGATAGCAAATATAAATGCCCAGAGGCAGGAACAAAGTAGGGGTGTTCAAGAAAATGTGAGGAGGCCAGTGAACCTGGTGTGGAGTCAAGAGAGGGGAAAGAAATTCTGGTGAAGGTAGAGACCAGTAGGGGGCATGATTATGCAGAGTCATAGCGGATTTCCACTTTTATGCTAAATGAACTGATTGGAAGCTTTTGATCTGAGGATGTGATTCTACTTGGGTGTTAAGGGAATCACAATGTATTCAGAAGAAACCAATGTTTTAAGTGTAAATATGTACACACACAATGTGGCAAACTTGTTTCTAAAATGTTTTAAGAGAACAAAAGATGGTTGTTTCCATTTGGATAAAAGTATAAGCTCTCGTTAAAAGACTTTTAATAGTTACTATAACCTAACTTGTAGGTACTGATTTTTCTTTTTTTAGGGGTGTTATGTAGATATTGTTAGTGAAAAAACAAAGAATTTTCGAGTCTTTAGGTAGAACCTTGAATGTTCAAGCTGGAAAGAAACTTAAAGATAGTCTAACAGGACCTAGTTTGTGTTGTAAATGAGAAAACTGATTTCTAGAAGGGTTAATCATATCTTCAAATCACACAGCTTTTAAGTCCCCAAACCAGAGCCTAGACAGGTCTCATTCTAGATTTCAAATCCAACCATTGTTGTTCCATCATATTAGCAATATAATAAGAATATGCCCCTTGGTTTTAGTTTTGTCACTAATTGATGGAGGAGTGGAGCAAACTGCTGATGTTATTTCTGTTTTCTAATTTATAAACAAGGTGGTTCTACTTGATTCTGATTGATTCTTCCCAGCTCTATTTTTCTGGAATTCAAGATGTCTGATAATGGATTAACGTATAAACACTTCCTAAATATGTATCCTTAAAAGTAAAATATTTGGTTGATTTTACTAATTAGCACAATTCTGTGAGAGAGATTTGGTTTTTGTTCTTTCTTTGCCTCATATATTTTAAATGGACTGGCTTTTTGACAATAGAATTAATTGTTGTTTTGGAACTTTAAGTTTATAGGCACAGTCTGTGCCACTTCAATCTATATGTTCTCTAGGGAAAAATAATATAATCTAAAGCACTTTGCACAAGTATTCAAAGATGGTTTAAGACAAAGAAGAAGGAGAGATGAAAGGGTGAGTAGAGTGGGAGAAGAACTAGAAGGCTTTGGCACCACTGTTTTTAATACTTTTTTGAAGACAACGTATTATGTTATTTTGTTTTAACATGAAAAACTATGCTCTGAACACCGAAATGAAAGTTGTAGGTTTGATTTAATCCTAGGTTCTTTCCTGGGGAGTGTAAAGCTTCAGCACAATTCTCACCAAAACAGCTTAAGACGTTGATATACGGTGACATGTTTCTTTCAATTTAGAGGAGTAGGGAGAGGTTGTACTTCAGATCACTTAGAGGAGTGATACATGTGGGAAAAAACTGAAGTGAGAAAAGAAACATTTCTTATAAGAGTCCAAATACTGTTAGGAAGACACTAAAAAGAGACTTTCAATTCACTGGAAGAGTGAAAGCATACACTGGATTAAAAAATTTAGTATGTATTTATTGGTCAGTATACCTTTGATTTGACATTGTTTCAAAAACATTGGGCTATGGCTAACCGAGGCTAAACCACATACTTTATTTTTAAAAAGGCTTTTTTTTTTTTTTTTAACATGCCTCCAGGTTTTATTTTAAACAAGCATTGAAAAGCTTTCAGGCATATCCAATAATGCTTGAAGAATACACACTCTTTCCCAAGTTGTTAATACTTTTGTTGATTGTCATGTTGAGTATTTACGCTCTTTGTTCTGTGACATAAAATCACCTGTCCATTGAGAGACTAGACTCAATTTTCTGTCTCAGATTGTAAGTCTTTATATGAAAATTCCACAAAAGTGCCAAGAATTTGGAGTGCTTGGCTTTCATTTTAGAGTTGCTAAAAGCAAGTCCCTTTTTGAGGTATTTCCTCCCAAAACCTTTCACAATTAGTATGCAAATGACTTCAAATTGCTCAACCCTGTGATGTCTTTCCATCCCCAACCAGGGCAGGTTTCTTGATGTGTCAGGAGCAAGATCCAGGGACTATTTAGTTTAGTTTCTAAAGTTTGAACATAAGGATTTTTCTTTTTCAAGTAACAGGAGTTCTGTAGAAAGTAACTGTGGGCAATGGTTCTGCAACGTCATGATTTCAGGACCTGTTATCCATGCTTTTTTTTTTTTTGTCTTCACCTCAACTTTTCTTACCTGTTTGTTACCTTGAAATCACAAGGTGGCTCCTGCAGCTTCAGACATCGCAACCATTTTGAGGGTAAGTAGCAAGAAGAGGTGGTGTAAACCATGGCTATTGACTTCTTTCGGGAAAAAAAAGTCACCCAAGAGTCTCCCACATTAGATTTCGGCTTATCTCGGAACTGTCACGTAGCCACCTCTAACTTTAGGGGAAAATGGGAAAGTAGTTTTATTTTGGCACATTGCATTGAACAAAATCAAGATTCTGTGTAGGCATAAGGGACCTATGGATATTGGATAAGCAGTGGACAGCAAATGAAATATCCATTCTTAATTTACATATCATATTATAATTTCTCACTTGCATCCTAGCTTTCCTTTGCCTCTCACACAACCAGATACTATAACACTCTGATATATATTAAGATGACCTCATAAGTAAAAACAATGGGAAACCATTTTGAATAAACTACTGTATTTAGATAAGGATGTGATTATCATAAAGCCCAAACTCCCTTCCTTAAGTTAAACATTTAATGAAAATATTATGATTCCGACATGATTATTTTACAGTAGGTTTATCCTATGCTAGAAGAATCAGGAAACATGATTTTTTAAAAAAAAATTTAAACATTTAATGAAAATATTATGATTCCGACATGATTATTTTCCAATAGGTTTATCCTATGCTAGAAGAATCAGGAAACATCAAGGGCAAGTTGGTTTTAGCCCTGTATCCACTTAGTTGTTGTTATTATTGTTTTTCTTTCATGGAAGATACTTGTGACCTAAAAATCTATTCATATGGTTCCAAACAGAAAATGAGATGAGTCCACTCTTTCTTCACCTAAGCAGATAGAATGGCTCTTTGAGTCACTTCGGAATCCCATTTATACCACATGATTCTCGCTGTCACGTGGCTTTAATGTAATCTATGAAATATGGGTTTTAGAAGGATGCCCCTGGCTAAACTGTAGAGAGATTATTAGATACCATGATGGTAGTAAGATACCAGTATGAGTTACATCTTCATTTCACTTTGTGTCAGTTAATCCAGAAACAGTATGGTCGCTCACATTTTTCCAAAGGTTATCTGGGCTGCCAAAACATTTCAGACAACTGTCAGCTTAGAAAGTAGACTGAAATTATAATTATCTAGAAAAATGCCTCATCTCAACTTTTTTTCACTTTATGTCTGCCTTGGGCCAGCAACATCATAGATAGTATAGTGGAGTGGTAAAGGGCGTGGACTCTGGCTCATTTATATAGAGAGTCTGTGCTGTCACTTAAGGGGCACTCCGTGTACCTTAGCTCCCTCTTTCATCAGAGTGGATAATGATAAGACTCACCTTATAGAGTTGTTGCAAGGACTGAGTAAGTGTTAATATATGTGAAATGTTTAAATAGTTCCTGGCACATAGTAAGTTCTTTTTATGTATTTGTGATTATGACTTAATGGTGCACAGGAGGAGTCTGTGATTCCTTTGGGGGCTCTGAGGACTGGAGAGAATGTGATTTTGATCTCTAGTACATTCATTCCGTGGATCTGATGAACTCTCTCTGGAATGGTCTCTGTTACCCCTTGGCTTGCAAATTACATATGATTTTATAAGATCAAACTATTTTTATTAGAATAGGTACTTACTCCACGTATCATATGTAAATACGTGAAAGAAATTAATCATCTAATCTTTTCATATCATGTGAAAAGCAGTTCAGCTTTTAACATATATTTTTCCTTTTATTCTCCAAGGAATCATTTTATTATCAAAAGATAATAAATGACAAGGTAATAAATGAATAGAAAAACAAAGATAATTTGTCTGTAAGCAAAAAATATAATAATACCTAATTTTCAAATGATTTGTAAGTGTATTTACTGCTCAAAAATTAAATTAAGGCTAAATTGGCAACACTAAGGAATTAACTTATGGATTTTTCCCTCCTGCCAACAGAACAGATTAAGCTCTTGAAGTGACATGAGTTTCTCTCTATCTTTCTGCCAATTGATAAGAGGCTCCCATCTGTATTGTGGTTTACCCTGCAAGTAAAAGAAAACAATTCATTTTGAATACCCATTTGATTTGTGTCACTGCTGATATCATCCAGAATGACTCTTTTTTTTCCCAATCTGATGATATTTTGGTTAATGAAACAACTTGTGCACTGAGGAAAGAGAGATTTCTACATTATATACGTCTGCCCGAGAACCCAAGGATTAAAGGGCTTGCTGCACTATTTGTTTTCCTAGTAGATGTGGAATGGTCATTTAAGCTAATTCATCATTTTCTGTAGCCTCATCTGGAAAATAATGAGGCCAAAGAAGGCTAGACATACTAGATTGTTTCTGTTTTTTAAACAGCCACTTGATACATTCTGATTTTATTTTCCACAGACTTAAATGTAATATTAAATCGGTAGAAAAATTAGGAGATAATACCTGTGTTAATCAATTTAGGCTGCTATAACAAAAATACCATCGACTACGTGGCTCAAATGACAAATATTTATTTCTCATGGTTCTGGAGGCTGGGAGCCTGAGATCAAGGCACCGAAGGACTTGGTGTCTGATGTGGGCTCACTTCCTAGTTCATAGTTGGTCATCTTCTCACTATGTCCTCACATTGTGGAAAGAGGGTGAGACAGCTTTATAGAGTCCCATTTATAAGGGCACTAATCGCATTTATGATGGCTCCACCCTCATTACCTAATTACCTCCCAAAGGCCCTACTTCCTAATACTACCACATTGGGAAACAGTATTTCAACATATGAAATTTGAGTGATACAAACATTCAGTCCATTGCAATACCTATGAACTTGTTCTTCCTGACAAACAAAATCACGTACAATAGGGCCACAGAATATTGCTGTTTTAGCATGCCAGGCTGGACAGCTTTTAGAGTTGTGAATTGTCATTGCTTTAATCTTTGTATAAATTTTGCAACATTTGACACATACATGCACAAACTACAGAATTTGCTTATTCTCATAACAGGTGACATTTTTAAGGGCCATGAGCACCCATTCTTTTCTAGTGATTTTCTAGTGATTTTGTGATGTAATCATTAACCACATTGATGATTCAGAGTATGGGACTTTATCCTCAACACTGTTCATATAGAGCCGTTGCACTGAACATCTGACTTTCGAGACATTTTTGATGGATGAAGGTCACCTAAGTAGGATCACTTGGAAGGTGATAGCTCCTTGGTGTTTTTTTCCAATGGTCCAGTTTCTGACAATTATAAAGCTCCAGGATCTCCATCTTCACTAGCACCTTAAAGAGGACCAGTTTGAGGATTACAATCTAGTCAATCAAATTCCTACAGAATAATTTATAGTCCAGAAGACTGTATTGTTATTTGGTGACCTAGCTGTCACATGACTTATAATACTTGTGTAATTTGGTGAGTCAGATTTTTTCCTGTGGGGAACTCGTATAAGAACCCAAATTATTATCATAAAATTTGTTAGCGATCATGGAATAAGAGCAAGAGAGTTTTAATTGATTGGCTTTCTTTTCTAATAGGATTACATTTCCATACCTGGATACATTCATGGTCACAAATATTAATTTGTCAAGAGATCTGAGCCCATTCATCATTTTGTGAGAGCAACCTCATACCCTGATGATGCTCGATAAACATTGCCAAGTATCACTACACTGAATCCCCACTTTTGTTTGTTCTCATTTTTCCATCCCCTTTATGTAGATAAGTAGTTTTAAACATGTGTTAATACCATTGATTAGTCTGAATTACATTCTTTTGTTCCAATTTCTGAATTAGAAGACTCTCTATGATTTTTCAAAATTATTTCACATTTATCTTATCTACCTAGTAAAGATTAATGACTAAATGAGCACTCTGAAAGTGCTCCTGTGCACTATCACCCCTATAACCTACAGTGAGTTCAATGAAACCTTTGCAATTTAGAATACAGCACCGGTATTCATATTATAGAATAAACATCATTTTTGCACTACCCGTAGTTGTTCAGTAATTTGAAGGATATAAATAGCATACATAATACTGATGCCTTATAAGTTATAACTATAATGCTTTGCATATTTTCTTGTGTGGTACTTAAAAGCATGATTTTACCAGCTTCTTATCATTTATTATCAAGATAAATTTTTCTTTGATATCTACTCTGTGCCAAGTGCTGTACTAGTCACAAATCTTGTCTTGAAGCACCTCTTTCTCCTGAAGGAAAGCACAAGGTAAACACATAATTACAATAAATTACGTTAAATGCAGAGCTAAGAGTAAGTACAGGTTACTATGGGAGCACATAGGAGGAAAATTTGACCAGTTTTTGAGGGTGCACATGAAGCTTTTTTGAGAAATGATTTCCTAGTTAAGTCCTAAAGGATGAGGGGGCTTTAATTATATTGGGGATGGGGATTTGGGAGAAATTTCAATGAAGTGCCCCAGAGAGGACTGGAGGACGTTCAGTCTAGTTTGAGAGACCATCAGGGTCTCTTAAACTGGGATATTGTATGTACTCTGTTAACAAAAAAAAAGATCACCTAAGAATATGCCCACATGTCTTAGGATTCCAATAAGATGAACAGTGGAATACATGGTACTTAGAAAGTAATGAGAGAATAAGCTGGAGAGGTAGAGGGTGATGATATCACAAAGGACCTTGTATGCCATGCTTGGAATTTGGTTGTTACCTGAGACAATGGGGCCACTGAATTATTGTAGGTAGGAGAATGCCTTGATGAGAATCGTATTTGAGAACTATCTCTGAGCTCTGGGTGGAGACTGGGTTGTGGCAGAGGGGCAAACAAGGCAAATCCAGAGAGATTAGTTAGGAGGCTAATGTAAAAAATGGCGGGGTGGCAAGCAGACAGTCTATCTTCAAAATGTGGATAAAGATTCCAAACTACTTATAATTGATAATTGATTTTTAAAGGCTGAAGTTATTGAGGGAGGTGCTGAGTTTTTGAAGAAAGGTTGAAAATCAAAGATGGTTCATAATTCTCAGATTTTTAGCTTGGGCATTGGTGTGCTTGGTGGAGTAATTAATTTAAACAGGACATAAATTATGAGAACTAGTTCATATTACTAGGGAGTTGTAGATGAGATCCAAGAGTTTGGAGTGGATGTGATTCACTCATTTTTTGGCATCTTGCTTCAGTTTTAACATTGCCTGTGGGACCTTCTAAAGGGGAATGTCTAAAGGGCGGTTACATATATGGGTTTAAAACTCAGACCAACATTTAAGCTAGGCCTATACGTTTGGGAATCATGACTAAGGAAATGGTAATTGAACTTTTGGGGATGCATGTGATTATGCTGAGAATATGCCACAAGAGAAGAAAAGTTAAGGGATGTGGATTGAATCCAGAAAAACTCTTTAGACTAAGAACCAGTAAAGGAAGTAAACTGATAAGCACCCAGAGGAAGAAATGGCCTAAGGCTGAGGATGATATTGTTCTCAGACATTTCTATTGTATTTATTGTATCAGTGCAGAAATTTTCTGTATTAACAACTAAAGCTTAAATTCTAAATGAAAGTTTGAATTGTTAAAAATAGTTCCATTCAGACCTGTTTCTCTAGTGGGAATAAACACAGTAGATACTGAAAACTCTGGAAGGCAGAAATTATTTGATAATAGATTTCATTGGAATTTTTATATGTTTTATCATTTTATTTTCACAGTAACAATGTAAAAGAGGTAAGATAAAATTGCCTAGACTTTACACATGAACAGATAGGTTCATTGACATCACAATATTTTTAGACACATATAGCCAGCCCAGAGTGGCTGTTCATCCAATATTGAAAGAGTCTAGTATTTTATTTTCATGCCAGGGAAAATAGGAAAATTTAGAAAAAAATATTTTATCATTGAATATTATGTTGACTGTGTAATCAGGTGCTCAGAGACTGAATCTCTATATTTCTGAATACTGGTGGTGGAAAGCAAAGGAGTTATGAGAGGGAACTGTTCTAAAATGCAAGGAATGTGCTTTCTATAGATCAAAGAAGCAAGTGAAAAATTGTCTTTGGAGAAAATTATTTATGTTAGCAATGGGGTCACTTTTGTTCATTCAGATGTGAAATATGTACCTGCAATATCAACATTTTATTCTTGGAGGTAATGTTTGACATTTGCGTGAAATGACATTTGCAAATATTCAGTTTGGGATTAGGATGGGGAGTGGAATTTGTGCTGCTTCCTAATTTGTGGTCAGAGTGGTTTTGTGAATGAAGATAGAGATGGAAAAATAAACTCTGATTTATAAATAATATTGCTCATTTTTTCCTTCTCATTGCCTCTGTCTGTCTTTAACTCAAAGCTACTAGTCTAATCCGAGTCACTATCATCTTTCACTGGGACCACTATAATAACCTCCCAGTTGGTCTGGCTTCCTCTGCCCTAGACTACTCTTCATTCCATTCTGTGCCGGCATATTGAGCGTTGGGTATGAGAGAAAGAGAGAGGTCCAGACAGTGGGCAACAACAACTGGGAGAAGCCTGTGAATGCTTCCACTAAGATGGGGAATATTGGCACACGTTTGTGTGAGTGGGAGAGAAAAGACTTCATTTTCAGACATATAATACCAAATGGAGAAACTAAATGTAGCTGAATGTATTAGTTTTGATGTAGGGACTAGATCTACTCTGAAAAATGTACATTTGAGCATCATCAACATACATTACTGTTCAATAATCAAATAATAAGCCTGGATCCAGTCATTTGGGCAATGCATGTAGCTCAAAGGAGAAATATTAGAGAACTTGACCCTCAGAAATCCACACCTTTAAAAATCAGAAAGTGGAAGAGACTAAGAAAAGAGACTGAGAGCTGCCGGTGAGATGGGGAGATGGGAGAAATACCTAGAGTGTCCAAGAAGCCAAATGAAGGGAGCATTTCAAGAAGGGTGTAAACAACTGTGCCATTGCAATCAGAAGGGAGTTACAACATGCATATGGATTTAGAAGCAGGTAGATTGGTAGTTTTACTGGTAGAATAATAAAAAATTCTCTTCTGATTGTTCTATTTTCTCAGTTAAATCAGAAGTGAAGCCCAGCAATAGGAGTGAGGAAATGTGTTCATTTAAAAAGAAATCATTATGTGCAAAATACTCATTCTGTAAATATGGAGACCAAAATGACTGGGGTAGTGGACTGGGATTAGCAGGTAGCCCCGAAGCATCTCTGGATATTTGTGTTTATCAATTTAAAGTGAGACCAGTCAAAATGGTTGTGTTTAGCTGTTGAGATGTAGCCACGGAGTAAGCTAAGATTTGGGCTTGATCAACATTAGGGTCTTGCCAAGTGAAAGCAGGGAGTTGAAAATATGTGCAAAAGTATTGTTATGATTATAGGACATGGAATCCAACATGAAGAAGGGTGAAAATAAAAACGTAAGTGGGTGGCAGATGTTGAAGATATTCAAAACTATAGAATATGAGAATTCAGAGAGCTGAGAGACCAAGGTGTTGGAATTTCTGACTGAATATTGACGTCACCAAGAATGAGAGCAGGAAGAATGATGGAGAAAAGATAAAGTGAGATTGATTCTTTATGTCAGTTATTACTTTTGCTAGCATATGGCTGTCCTTATTACTAAGTGCAGAACTGGGATTATATCCCAAGAATTTTGAGTCCAAGCCCAGAGTTCCTTCCACTCATTTATGGAGTTATATACTTAATCTTCTGAATAATTCTTCCCAGAATCGACATTAGCCTTGATTTATAATCCATTCCACTGATATTCAACAATTCACACAACGTGCAGAAAATTTGTGTATGTGAGCCGTCTAATTCCTGTCTGTATGCTCACCGGGAAAAGTATGAGAAGCTTGAACTCACCCGATCATTTTCATTCATTCTCTCATTTTGTGTCACTGGAAACATGTGCACTGCCTAATATTTACAGATACTGGGAATACAAAATTGAATAGATAAGACTTTGGCAAGAGAGATATGGAAACAAATAATCAGAAGATTAGGTTTTATTTTAATAGATATAAATTGCAGTTTGAGTATAGAGGAGATGCCCAGTCCTCCCTAGGTAGTTCAGAAAATGCTTCATAATGGCAACATTTAAAATGAGTTTAAAAAATAAGCAGCCATGGTCAGAGAAAGGTTACCCAAAAGGTGAAATATCGTGAACTAGAAAGTAGGATGGAGATATAAAAATTCTAGAGAGGATGCAAATTTATTCATGTTATCAAGGGCAGAGAAAGCATAGCTTTTATTTTTTGTATAGTTGCTATGTTGAGGGGAAATTTAAATTTTAATATAATTTTGTTTAAAACTTATTCTAAATTGATAGACTAATTTTATTTAGAAGTGATGATTAATTTGCAAATACTTGAAGCCTTTGCAAATATCTTTGTTATTGATATCTGACAATTTCATTAGATCAGATAATATACTATGTAAAAGTTCAATCTTTTAAATTTCTTGAAACTTATTTTACAGCACAACATTTGGTCTATATTGGCAAATATTGCATCTGCCCTGTAAAGCAGTACACATATGATGTATTCTGTACTTTTCGTTTGTAACTTTCTATGCTAGATGGTGAATCATAATGCTGTTCAAAATTCCTATATCCTTACTCACCTTTTGCCTAACTTATCCATCAGCTATGGAGAGGGTATTAAAATTTCCACATATCATTTTGGATATTTCTATTTTTCCATTTGGTTTTTTCAGGTGTTTATTTCTTACTCCCCTCCCCCAGGTCCCTGAAGCTCTGTTATTAATTACATCATACAGTTAGGATTATTATGCTTTCTAATGAATATAGTCCTTCAACATTGGAAAATGCATCACTTTATCTTGGATAATACTCTTTGCCTTGAAATCTACTTTGTCTGATATTGTGTAGTCATACGAGATTTCTCATCATTAATGTATGCATACTATACATTTGTCCACATTTTACTTTCAGTTTATCCATGTTTTTTTCAAAGTGCTGTCCTTGTAAACAGTATATAATTTGGGTTTTGTATCATAATCCAGTCCAATATTCTCTACCTTTTAATGAGAATGTCTAGTCCATTTACATGTAAGTAATTAATGAAATAATAGAGTTTAAGTCTATCATATTGTTTTTTCCAAAGATCCCATTTGTATTTTTTTTATTCCTTGCTTTTCTTTCCCTAGTTTTCATTTAATTAAATAGTTTAATGTCTCACTGTCATTCTTATAGTGGATATTTAGTATACCTTTTTGTATTATTTTTTAGTGATTACTCTAGGAATTAAAATGTATATCCTTAACTTGCCACAGTGTACTGAGAATCAATTTTTTACCATTTCATGTGAAATGTAAGAACTATAGGGGAGGAAGAACTATTTCTCTAACCTCTAGGTTCTTCTGGCTGGTCTAAGAATTAAATTGACATGAGACAGAATAACAGGAGAAAATCAAACAAGTTTAATAACATGTATACATGGGAGAAACCCAGGAACACTGAGTAACTCACCAAAATGGCCAAACCCACCACCTTAAATACCATCTTTAGCTAAAGACAAAGGAAGATGTTGGAGATACTGGTTTGGGACTTCAAAGGGGAGGAATGCAATTCACATGGAGATAGAAAAGCAAATATTTGGTAAACAAATGTTTGCTGGGCCATCTATAGACAATGGGACCCGAGAGAACTTTGATAAAATGGGCCTTGCTAGGTACCTTCCTGTCTACCATATATAGAGTTTCCTATGAAGTTAGCTCCTTCCTGGGACAGGCCTTCTATCTTAAATTCTTTGGGGCAGTTAGGGGAAGGTCAAAGTTTCTTCCTGAGTCTTTTGTTCTCAAAAATAATCAAGCCAAAGAGACACATTTTGGGGTGGCAAATTCTGATCCTTCACAGAACTTTCCATCAGTACAATTCCATTCACCCATCTGTTTTTTATTCTCTGGTTATTGTATATTCTGTACCTAGGTATGTTAAACCTCAGAAAATAATTTTTATAATTTTTGCATTAAACATTAAATTTTCTTTTACAGAAATTAAGAGAAGAAAAATACATAGCGTTCTTCATATCTATTTACTTTTCATCTTCTATGCTCTTTATTTCTTTTTGTTGATGCAATTTCCATTTTTCTTCAACATGCAGAATTTCCTTTAGTGTTTCTTATAGTTTAGGTTTCTTGTGACAAATTCTCTGAGGTTTTTTTTTTTCAATCTGGAAATTGCTAATATACTTTTCAGTAAATACCAATAGTATAGGCTGTCTTGGAATCTGTTTTTTATCAGTAGCTTTGTCTCTTTGCTATGAATGACATTTACGTGCTTATTCACAATTCTGATAATTATGTATTTTATATTGGGTATTATAGATGATGCTATATATTGACTGAATTGTGTTATTTTTATTGGGATACTATTGATTTTTAATTTGGCAGGCAGTTTTATTATTTGTTGGTAACATTGTCTTTTGTAGATATTTTAACATTTTATTACAGGGAACCTGTTTCAGTTTAACACTTAGTTTAGGCTAATCTTTAGTCTTATGACAATCTTTACTACAAAATCATTGCTCTTCTGGGATTTGAAGGTAAAGCCAAAGGTGTTTACCAAGCCACTCTACCCTGGAGATATCTAAACTGCAAACATTCTCTTCTTTGTGATAGGCAAGAAATAAAATCTCTGCCAAGCATTTCCAGCCTTTCAGTTTTCGCTTTCTGATTGACTCTTCGAAGTCTGTCAGTCATGGATTTGAGGGGAATTTTTTTCAAGTTCTCTCTTTCCTTTGTTTTCTTCTTTCAGAATTCTTTCCCTCCATTTACAGCTTCTCCGGCAGCTCCCCATTTCCATCTTTCACACAAGCCATTAAGAGTGTGGTTTCTGATTTAGTTTCATCCTCTCCATGTTGTCTAGATTGTGGAGTGCCCTTAGGGCAAAACCGTATGAATGCAAATCTCAGTCTCTCAGTTGGTGTTGTTCCCTTCTTTAAGGTTAAAAATTCCTTTAGCTTTTGGCTCTTTTGGTCCTTCTATAGCTCTTTATCTCGTTGTTCTATCTGTTTTGTTCAAATTTTATAATTGTTATTATTGGGAGGGTTGATCCAAGACAAACTACTCTAGTATTGCCAAGATTTTCAATTAAAAAAGAAAAGAAAAATTGTAGGAATTTTTATTGAAATTGCATTAAATATAAAAATACATTTGTGGAGAACTGATATCTTTCTTAATGAGTCTTTCTATCTGTGACTATTACATAGAATTGCATTGATTTAGTTACATTTTAATGTCTTTTCAATCATTTTTCATATTTTTACGTTTTGTTCCCTATAACTTTTGTTATTTATAACAAAACTTTGTTATATATAACATGAACTGCATGTTAAGTATGATGTGAATCGGTGTGTATTTTTATTCACTTATGCTTCTTGGAATTTGTTGTTCTTTGTGAATCTCAAGATTTATGTATTTCATCAATTTTGGATAATTCTCACTTATTATCATTTTAAAATGGAATCTCCTCCATTTTCTCTATTCTCTGCCTCTGGAACTCTGATTAGATATTTGTTAATTTTTCTAATATTATCCTTTCTAAAGCTTTTATATTTTTGATCTCTTTTCCTCTCTGTGGATTCTGTTTATGGTATCATTTTTCATTTCTCTTTAATTCACTGATTTTCTACTCAGTTTTGCTAATCTGCTATTTTACCTTCTAATGTGGTTTAAATTAAAATCATCATCATCACTATTTTATAGATATTTCTTTCATTTTTTCAAATTCATTTGTTATGAGTGCCTTTCTCATATTTCACATTCCTTTGAAATTATTTAAACATGTTGCTTATAATTGACTTTAATGTCAATTCCAATTT
The DNA here is from genome assembly GCA_031878705.1 of Tapirus indicus. NCBI lineage: Eukaryota > Metazoa > Chordata > Mammalia > Perissodactyla > Tapiridae > Tapirus > Tapirus indicus. The sequence continues at coordinate 21,457,076 of CM062939.1, read as the reverse complement.
CTGTGGCCTATGCTTTTATGTAGCCTCTGCTTTTTGCTGATTCTTACTTTTGGTACCTTGATTCCTCATGTGTGTGTGTGTGTGTGTGTGTGTATGTGTGTGAGGAAGATTAGCCCTGAGCTAACATCTGTTGCCAATCCTCCTCTTTTTTGCTGAGAAAGACTGGTCCTGGGCTAACATCCATGCCCATCGTCCTCTATTTCATATGGGATGCCGCCACAGCATGGCTTGACAAGTGGTGCGTCTGTCCACTCCCGAGATCCAAACCTGCGAAACCCTGGCCACCGAAGCGGAGCATGCGAACACAACTGCTACGCCACTGGGCTGGCCCCCTCATGTGTTTTTTTTATTTGTGATTGTAAGCACACGGTCAAAATAATTTTATGTATACTGATTCTTCCAGTCCTTTACAGAATCTGCATTCCTCTAGAATATATATATATGTTTAACTTTGCCACAATACAACTTTGGAGCACTTTAAAATAAATTATTACTTTAATTTTTTTGAATTTTTAGATTATGTATTTTCTAAAATTTTTCAAATTTGCAGATTATGTATTTTCCCTTCTACTAACAATGAGATCAGGGCAGATGTTACCGAACCAAAGTGGGTTTACTTTTTGATGAATTGAAATCAAAGCCTTCACCAGAAGTAGTTGTCACACAAAGTAAACTTGATTTGCAGCAAATAAAGGAGACCACGGGGAATCACTTCCAAAGCCATGGCTCCCTGAGCAAGGGAAAGCAGGTGCCTTTTATTTTTGGTAGGGGAATAAATATTTAAAAGAAGTTTCGTCATCGCATGTAAAGGTGGGTATAAGCTCACGGAGGTGTAGTTCGAAAACATTCTTTCACACACATTGCATGTTATGGTAATAAGGCTTAGGCTCCTCCTGAGATGAAGATCTTAACATTAAAAGGAAGCAGAGGTAACTTTTGGTCACTTCTCACCCCATCTGCACAGGCATCACTCTTGCGATGGGGTTTGGACTGGTTTAGGGCAGTTGTTGACTGCATCTCTCAACATAACTGAAAAACACCTTTGAGAAACAGTTATGTGCTTTCAAAACCTTTGCGTTACTCAGGGCAGTTAGTCGGTGACACAAGCACTCATTTTGCTCTCTTCCTTTGATAGACGTTTGTTTTGTTTTTAAACTGATTCCTTCCTTAAGTTCATAGTGTCCGTCTTCCAAGCTTTATATGGTGGGTCTCCAATTCAACTTCTTGCCTTTCAAGTGTCCTAGACTTTGTCTCCTATACCCAAGATGGCCTCCAAAACCCCTAGATTAGGTACTTTGACATCTTCCTTCATATTTGTTCTTTTACTTCAATTTCAACCTCTGAAGTTTACTGCATCTTTTTTTCCAGTTTATAAATGTATTTTAAACAATTTTATTGCCAGGATTATTTGGCATTTTGTGTTGAATTGTTTTTAAGAGTATTCCTTCTGACAGCTTTCCACAAACATAAGTCCATAATTCACTTTTAATTTAGCAATTTCATTTGGAAGGGTTGGGTGGGAAGACACTTTGCTGGTCTCTAGGGATTCCAATGAAACAGCCCTCATTTTCTTCTTTCTGAGGAGCTTATATTCCAATTAAGAAAACTAACGTGTAGAAAATTACAAATATTATCACGAATTGTATACTTTAGTTGAAATAATGAGATAAGAATCTATTGAACAACGATATATGGTTATACATGGCTTAAATACAAATATAGTAATATAGATAACTGATATTCTCATTCAAAGAATTGTCATTGTAAGTTAGATTGTTAAGAAAGACTGTTTAAAGTAGAAGTGACTCAATGTGCATCTTGAATTGGCTAAGCAAAGGAGAAACGATATTTAGTTCTGTAACAAGAAAATTCAATGTAGTTGAAATTGAGCATGACATAGGGAGGGAAACAGGGACAACCTAAATGGAGAATATATTTTATTGAGTACTGAGAGCTAGGTGTTGTCAGATTGTAAAGGATTTCAAATTTGGGCAAAATTTTTATTTTATATGAAAGATATTGGGGTGTCATGCAATTAGAAGTGGATCAATTTTAAGAAAATTAGCTTGCCAGTACACAAATGTAATAAAATGACAAAAAGAGCAGGTGCAGGCTCTCCAGAAACCAAGTTCTTGCTTTAGTTGAGGCACAAAGGGATGAACTGATATCTACCATTCTGGACAAGGATGCTGGTTGTATGAATAGAGAAGACAATGATAAGTTCAGAGACATTCAAGTTAGAGGGATGTTTATCACACAAATGCAGGCATATCATAGATAGCTCATACTATAATTGTGTGCATGGTTATATGAATAGAATGACATCATATCTGGGCAAATTATATTTTATTGATTTAATGGAAAAATATGCTTTAAATAGTATCACTTTTAAAAACACATTAAAATTTGATTAAAATATTTAAATGATAAAGTTTGGTTTGTTTTCAATGTCCAACAAGATCATTTTATTGATTTTCTCTAAAGTGATGAGAACCTGCTCATAAAACGTACTTTAGCAAACAGATATTATGAACATAAGACAATTTTTTCAAAAGTTTAGCACTCACCAGACATCAAGAAAATCATATGAAATACTAAAAAGAAAATGCAACCAAGGACATTTCCAATTTGGTCTTAAATTTATCTTTTCAGCTTCTTATTTCCAATTTGGTCTTAAATTTGCTTTTTCAGGTTCTTCCCTTTCTTGTTTATTAAATTATTTATTCATGTCAAATTGATATTTAGTTTGAAATATTAGGATCAGAGATGAACAGATCTGTGAAGGATGAAATGAAATGGTCTCTTCATAAATGCTTTATTTTTTTTAATGGCCATAAATTATTACTGTTTAGGTTTTCAAATTTGGAGCCCTAGTGTACAGATTTTAAGATCAATAAAGGTTTAGAAAGTTGTGATGGGGGAATTTAATCATAAACACTATGAACTTGTTTAGGTGTGTTATGATGATAAAATGGTGAAGTAAACAAATACATCTTTCCCTCACGACAGGTATCATGTTATGAGAGATACAGACGATTGGATAATAATGACTTGGTGTAATGAGTATTATGGTGTGTGAACACCAGGATGTTATAAAAGCATGTAGGAGAGGTCTGATTTACCTGTATTTGCAAAATAATGCCATTTGTGTCAATATTCTTCAATCACACTAACCACTTAATAGCTTGAACTTGGAAATAAATGCTTTTTCAGCCTTTTAAACTTAATATCTAATGTGATTTCATGGGCAAAATATTTCAATTTTTGGTAATCTTTGGAGGAAAATTAAATGTGGACTCTAACTGGGATTTTTTTTGCTGTTATTTGTTCTTTTCTTTACTTATGGTAATTGTTGTTCATCTTTGTGTGCCTCACGTTTCACACCCTGGATGTTGAACTGTTTCTTTTCATATCTTACATAGTAAGTAGAAGAAAGACATATCTGTTGATTTTTCTTGAGCTATAGTATCAAATGTAGCACAGATGTGGACAAAATATTCCAGTAGCTCTCTAAGATGTAAGCAGACTTTTCTGCGTACACCACTCAACCAAATGAATTACAAATTAGTTCGACTGAAGCTTTTTAGTTTGATGTAATCCCATATTAATTTTTGCTTTTGTTGCTTGTACTTTTGGTGTCATATCTAAAAAATCATTGGAAGTAATAAAGACCAGGGATGTACTTTCAGTTCAATCACTTATTACTTGATGTTTAACCTTTGACAAGTTCTGGTTATTTAAGCTTTTACAACTCTTGCCCTTATCTATAAATTGGGGTAAAGCATCCTTACTTCAGGGAGTGGTAAGAGTTGTGAAGACTAAATGGAATATTGCCTGTAAAAGTATGTGCACATGATAAAACCTCAGTGAATGTTGCCATCAGCTAATATTATCTTTAAAATATAACCTGTATCTTCAGCTGCTTCACTCACTTTTTCATTGTCCTCCTGCAAGCCAAAATTATTAGTAGATACCTGAACTCAGGTTCATAAACTAAAATGTGGTATATGTGTTTATATATGTGTCTATAGGTCTATCAATGTCTATCTATATACACATGTGATATATATATATATATACACTTCCTTGGAAAATGCATAGCTGAGGGATCTTTAACAACGACATTCTGTTTCTTTGGGTGTAAAATTACTTTCAAGAGTGAGACTAATGTGTGTTGGGAGTGTCAACATGAGCCCCAGGCCACACTGCCAAAGCTAAGATGGACAGGGCAGCAGAGTTGGAAGAGAGTGAGTGACAGAATATTACTTGGTATTATCTATCTATGACTGAGCTAATAATCAGCTTATGATTGTTTAAAAGGCTATGGCTGCTTAATCCCAAATTCATATCAAGTTTAAAGTATTAGGGTCTGAGAAGAACAAATCTATAAAGGCTGAAATGAAATGCCCTACCCAACTTCAAAAAGATGGTGAAGTTATGTTGTTTAGGTTTTAAAATTCAGATATACATTGCACAGATTTGGATAGCAATGAAAGATTAGAAGGTTGGAATAAGGGACCTTTGAAATAAGATTATTAGTGCTCAGAGAGGATTTAACCGTGAGAAGACGTGATTGTTTTTGTATCAACATATGTTCTAATACATCAGTGCAAACTTATGCATGAGAATATATGTCCTGAATTTGAGGATATTGTTTTTGCAGATTTTTGAGAGTTTCAAAACTATCACAAAAAGGCCATACATGTACTTTTAAATACAGTCTTGATTGTGTTATCAATAACCTCGTCTGTTTGATAAAGGTGAAATGCAGAGATACAGTGGAATATTATGCATGTAATGCACGAATTGTTGAAGATAAAATGAAATTTTCCATTTTCTGGAGGAAAAAAGCATTTGTTATAAAGAAACTGCATACAATGATATTTCTTTAAAAGGTAACAGTAGTAAAAGCAGTGACAATAAGAATAAACATTTACATTCATTTCCCTTTATTCTGTACACAGGTACTCTTTTAAGTGCTTTTCCTGCAATTGTGCTTTAATTCTTATAACGATCTATATTTTATTCACATTTTACATAGGAAGTAAGTGAAACAAGATTGCAAGTTGATAGTTTGGGGGCCGGCCTGGTGGCCTAGTGGTTAAGTTCATGCTCGGCGTCAGAGGCCCAGGGTTCCCCAGTTCGGATCCTGGGCATGGACCGACTCACTGCTCATCAAGCCATGCTGAGGTGGGGTCCCACATAGAGCAACTAGAAGGATGCACAACTATGACATGCAACTATCTACTGGGGCTTTGGGGCGAAAAAAAGCAAAAAGGGAGGAAGATTGGCAACAGATGTTAACTCAGGGCCAATCTTCCTCAAAACAAACAAACAAAACAAAACAAAAAAAAGTTGATAGTTTGGCTCTCAAAAAGCGATTGAAGCCAATATATTGAGTGTTCTTGAGTGTACTGTCACTCAGAACCTAAACTTTATATCATTAAAGTTATTTTGTCTTTGATGTCCAGCTATGACAATAAATGGATATTTTCCTAAAATCATTTGTTATGCACTTTCCCTCATCATCCTGTGGAACAACATTTTCAACACATGTTTAAAAAAATCATATTTTGATTTACTTCTCTAAGTTTGTCTTCACTGTAACACTTAATAGATACGTAGCTGAGAAAGTCATTAAAATTATAAGCCTCAGTATTTTTCAAATTTTAAAATGGGGTTAACCTTTATAAGCTACCATGAAGAGTTTAAAAATAATAAAAACAAAGTGGCTGGCCCATGACATAAGAGTTATTCACTGAAGAGTTAATTCATATTTCTGGAACATACTAGAGTTCATTTATTAAGGTAGGCTTTTAGGTTGGTTTATTCTTTTATGTATGTGTATGCCAAAAATTTCTAGTGCAGGGTTTGCAAATTTTACTATACGTGGCGACCACAGAGCCCTAAATGCATTTTAACTCAAAGCCATCTGCTACGGCCTTCTTCTCTACAGAAATTTTAACTACCTTCTTCTGGACATATTCTTACATGTTGATGCCTAGCTGGTATTTAAAGAGCCCCTAATAGCTATTTTGGTTGTTAAATTTCATACATAGGAAACTTGACGCCTTTGTGTATGTAACAGCCCCCTGGGACTGCATATTTTAGAGAGATTACTGGACCTGACTCCTAGAAATTCTTATACTATGTCTGGGGTGGGGCCCAGGAATCTGTTTCACAAATCACACTTCACATCATTCAGAACTACAGGGATAAGACCATATCTTAGTTGATATTCTTAATAAGAGGAAAATTTTAGAGATAAGCATTTTGTTTCTATTGTTTCATTATGAGCAACTACCACATGAGACTCTGTGATTGCTACCAGTTGGGCTGGCTGGATTTTCCAGGTTCTTGGTTTGGCGTCACAAAAGAATTTGTGAGCAAACACTAGCAAGGAGGTTTTAAGCAGGAGTTTATTGGCAAGGTGAAAGTACACTGAGAGAAGGAGTGGGCAGGCTCAACATGAGTGACTGCCCCCAGTTTTGAGTAAATTTTAGGTTATGTAGGTGGTGGAGGGGCATAGGAGGGGATTGAAGGGGGTCTATCCAATTGGCTTGTTCCCTTTCTGTCACATCGGGAGGGGGAGTTTTTTCCCTTAGAGGGTCCCTATTGGGACTGTCATGACATCCATCCCCCGCAAGGGATGTCAAAACCACAGTGTAGGGGCCAGCCCAGTGGTATAGTGGTTATGTTCGTGTTCTCTGCTTTGGCAGCCCAGGGTTTACAGGTTCAGATCCTGGGCATGGACCTACACCCTGCTCATGAAGCCATGCTGTGGCAGCGTCCCATATACAAAATAGAGGAAGATGGGCACAGATGTTAGATCAGGGCCAATCTTCCTCAACAACAACAAAAAAAACCAAAACAAAAACCTGCAATGTAAATTTATTGATTTTAGCATAATGAGGGTAAGGGAAGGGCAGGGCATGTGGGGGCTTTTTGTGCACCTGCTCTGCTTCTGGGGTTTTTTCAGTTCCTCAGGATTAGGATGGGTTCAGGATCTGTGGGTTTCTCTCGTTCATAACTAGCTGCAAAACAGAACATTGCAGGTGTTAGGTATTAGGTGGCTCTCTGGGGAGGCTTCTTTTATGTTGACTTGTTAGCTTTTACCCCTTCCCTTGCTCATATCTGACTTACTACCCACCTACAACAATGGGGTAAAGTCTGGCCTAGAAATTAGATACTCATACTCCAGGTCTAGTGCTCTTTTGACCCTCACATAACACGTGTCCGGTGGAGAAGAGCAGATATTAACCACATGGAGGATATTACAGGTTGAACAGAGAGAACTGGACTAGACAGTTGTCTAAACTTCTCAAGTTATTAAATCACCTGATTTCTCAAATATAAACATGCTGCAGGCTTTTTAGCTAATTATATTTTTTCCAAATAATTTTAACTTAACTCTGGAAGATATTTTCCTCTTTGTCATACTATCCCCTGATAGCTTTTTTAGAAATTATTTTCAAAATGCAAACTCTCTTCCGCATGGATAAGGAGTTCCAATACTCCTTGGACTGTTCAATATCAGTGTAATTATCACATGTCAATAGCTTTTAAGATATTCCGCCTTTCCCCAGTTTCTTTTTTTTTGTTCTTTCATAATCCACAGTTCCTTCACTTAAATTTCTTTCTCTCTCTCTTTCCCTCCTTACTCTTTGTCTCTCTCCTTTCTCCCTTCCTTTATTTAGTAAATTTTTTTTGAAGCATTATTAAGTAAATGTCACAAACAATGCCACATATTTGATAAAAAGCAGAAAAAGACTTGCCTGCCAGTAGTTCATCTTTCAACATCACATCTATCCTTAGCCCTCGTAGACCCTAAATAGTTTGTGTGAATAAAGGTTACATATGAGAATAAAAAATGTGGTATTACTTGGTTTTAATATTTAGGTATAAAAGGAAACGGAGTTCAAAAAGAATTTTTTGATACAGCCTAATTTTGATATTGAAGACATTTCTCTTCAAAAAAAATGTTAAGTTTTGAAATAATGTAAAAACAGTTAAATTGTACTTTGCTGGAAAAAATGAAAACTACATGATCTTTTGGGTAAGTGAAAAATCCATATACAAACCTGAAATTGACTTCCTTCTCTATTTTTGACTGCTGCTTTCACGAAGATTTTACAAGGAGTAAAGAAAAGACTGATAAACATTTTCCTTTAAAAATCTGTTCCCAACTTGTGAAATATAGGAAAATAGTCAAAAGGTAGAGAAGAGGGGAGAAAGGATGAGAAGCAGCTAGGAGGAAAATCCACACGCCGGCTCCCCCGTCCCAGGGCGCAGGAGCTTTGACAGCACGCAGAGTTATCAATATTCATACACGACAAGCTGAAAGCGGGAAAAGCCATGGCTTTTCTAAAGTGTCCAAATGATTCTTTCTACAGTGCCCTACTTTTGTGAGCTCTGCCTTTCGCCTCAGGTCTAGTTATTCCATTTTTTGTTTGTCCTTATGATTTAGGAACCTGATTAGAGCTTACAGTGAGAGATGAATTGGCTCAGGGAATTCATGCTTTGGTTTCAGGGAAGGAAATATAATTTTCAGTCCAGATAAGATATATATTTTATATTCTTTGTGTTAGATAGACATAAATAGAACTACAGAAAGAGAGAGAGAAGGGGGGAGGAAGAGAGGAGGGTAGGAAAGAAAGAAAGAGAAAGAATGAAAGAGGGAGAGAGATTAATTGAGAAAGAGAGAACTTTCAGTATCCGCAGATAATAAATCAGTAATAAATTCTGAAACTGAATACTGAAATAATTGATCAAGCTATTGTATAAACCAGACAAAGGAAGCTTTTTTGCACATTTATTCTGTGATGAGATAACAAGGAACCAGAGGCAAAGGAAGAGAGAGACTCACATATAGACGTAGGGCTCACGAAGTGCCCAAGCGCCTCCCATCATTGCTATTTCACGACTCTCGGACACACACTCCTGGGAGAATTTTTCTGAAAACTTATTTTTAAAGTGTCTAGAGAAAGTTAGAAATGAATTGAATAGGTCTAGCTTTCCAGTCAGTGCTTTTCAGTGTGAGAAATAATTAAGAAGAAAACGTTTTATGTTCTGGTTGGGTTTGGTTTGGCTTTTCCTTTTCTTCTGGGTCTACAGAAAACAGTTACATTTAAGGAAAACTGGAAAAGAAAGGCTTCTTATGTATTTAGTTGTGCAAATGTCAAAGTGTATGCTGTGTAACTCTACTTCCTGCCACTTGAGGCAGGTCTTCACAACTGTGTTAGAAGTGCAGTTTTAGGGCTTGCTTTAAATTTCACTTAAAAATAGACTTATTGAGAAAATATTCCTTTAGTTCATCATTGCATTCGATTCGATATTCAGTAAATATTAAAAGGCTGTAATCTCCTGGTATTTTACTAGGCACTGGACATACAGTTATAAACAGATCATACAGGGTTCTGACAAGCTAGATATTATATTTAATGGGAAAAATGGAGCATAAACAAGTGCATAATAATATGAAATTTTAAGTGGAAAAAGGCACTATGAGGAAAAATAAGTAAACATATGTGAGGGAATACAGGAGTTATTTATTTGGGAAAACAAGAAAGAGCTTACTTTAAACAAGAAAGTATTATGTTTCAAGAAGTGGATGGGCAGGGACCAAAAATGAATATATAATATAAATAGCTCAAATATTCTCTGAATATCTTAATAAATTGGTTTTATTGATTATTTACACTGATTAATACCTTTATTTTACCAGTATTCAGCATATACGAATTCTTTAAAATGGCAGCAGTGTAGTAAGTCTAAAGGATTGAGTACAATAGGTATATTTTGCAGAAAATCTCATATGTACTAAAAAATGAACACCGGAAAGGCATAAGAATACCAAAAAGGGATGCAATTTTTGAGTGTCTACTATGATACGTACTCTGTGCAGTAAACATGTGCATACAGTCTGAGCCTAACTATTTCTCACAAGAACTCACAATGGAAGATATTACTATTCCCATTTTTCACGAGAGAACTGTGGGTTATAGAAGCTGTTCAACTTTTCCATGATCATAGAGCTAGTATGAGAAAGCTGCACTGTAAAATCAAAGAATTATCTCAATACACAGCTACTCCCTTTTCCTTCATTATTTTACTGAGATTAAACACACCAAAAGAGTTTGAATAATGTAGAAAAACAGGAAAAGTAAGATCTTAAATTTGCATCATGATTAGCCTGTTTCTGGGTATAAATAAGAAAAAATGTTAAGGACTCAAATCAAACACATTAAACTAACACACTTAACCCTTATTAAAAGAACTCCTAGCTGGTTTTAATGAGATATTTTCAACAATTTTCTTGAGCAGCCTGCGAGAATAAAATCAAACATGTTTTAATACCATTTTCCCTCTCAGTGGGTACTTGTTCTTTCAATGTTGATAAAACCCTAGGATTTAAATACACTGATTGACAATTTAGAGTTGTTTATTTTTCTATCATTATCATTTTACTTTCTATTTCTGCTCCCTGCAACATTAGTGCTCTATGAAGCTAAGAGTGAATGAATGAACAATTGTCATTTATACACTTTAATTCTACTCTAGATATTTTATGATAAAACCACTTTTATTTCCTATTGTTGGATATAATTTCAAAACAATAGCAGACCCAATTATACTTACAATCAGCTTCCGAGTGTACTAGTGAGATGGCATGCAATTTCTTCAGAAGGTATTCCACGCAGTATTCCAGTTCAAATCAAGTATATCGCTCTATATCTAATCTTCTGCAGTGATGAATGAAATATATATAAGTATATGAATATTATATAAATATTTGGTATATATTATATGGTATATAAATTTTAACATTTTATATTTAAATATTTATATACTATAAATATATATAAATATTCATATATTTATATAATATGCAACTTATTTATTTTATATATAAATATATAATATAATAATATATAAATAATATATGTAAAATATAAATTTTATATATAATGTATTTCTAATGTATAAATATTTATATAAATATTATATATTCATATTTTAAATATATAAATATATTTATTATAATACATATAAATATTTATAATTTTTTTCAATTATGAACTATATGGATCTTTCGTCTCAGTTAAATAAATACCTGGCCGGAGGTGACCTGAAAAAATGATAGTGCAGCTTTCAGAGCTGAGATGAACTTGATTGCAGGACCCAAAAAATGAATTTGTGTTGACACAGATCCGTTCTGTTTTGTATTTCTAGAACCTCCACCTACTGGCTCACTCGCATCCAGTCTTTTCTCTACTGCAATGAGAACGGCCTCCTGGGCAGCTTTTCCGAAGAGACGCACTCGTGCACGTGTCCCAGTGACCAGGTGGCCTGCACGGCGCTCCTGCCGTGCACGGTGGGCGACGCGTGGGCCTGCCTGACCTGCGCCGCGGACAACCGCACCCGCTGCGGCGCGTGCAACATCGGTTACATGCTGAGCCAGGGGCTCTGCAAGCCCGAGGTCGCCGAGTCCACGGATCACTACATTGGCTTTGAGACCGACCTGCAGGACCTGGAGATGAAATACCTGTTGCAGAAAACAGACAGACGCATAGAAGTCCACGCGATTTTTATCAGCAACGACATGCGCCTCAATAGCTGGTTTGACCCCTCCTGGCGTAAGCGCATGCTTCTCACCTTGAAGAGCAACAAGTACAAGTCCAGCTTAGTCCATATGATCTTGGGGCTCTCTTTACAGATTTGCTTAACTAAGAACAGCACCTTGGAGCCAGTGTTGGCTGTTTATGTCAATCCCTTCGGAGGCAGCCACTCTGAGAGCTGGTTTATGCCTGTGAACGAAAACAGCTTTCCAGACTGGGAGCGGACTAAGCTGGACCTCCCCCTGCAGTGTTACAACTGGTCACTGACTCTGGGGAACAAATGGAAGACATTTTTTGAGACCGTGCACATCTACCTGCGGAGTCGCATCAAGTCCAATGGCCCCAATGGCAACGAGAGCATTTACTACGAACCTCTGGAATTTATTGACCCTTCCCGGAACCTGGGCTATATGAAAATCAATAACATTCAAGTGTTCGGCTACAGCATGCACTTTGACCCTGAAGCAATTCGGGACCTGATTTTGCAGCTGGACTACCCCTATACTCAGGGGTCCCAGGACTCAGCACTTTTGCAACTTCTAGAAATAAGAGACCGTGTAAATAAACTCTCCCCGCCCGGTCAGCGTCGTCTAGATCTTTTCTCTTGCTTGCTTCGTCACAGACTCAAGCTGTCTACTAGTGAAGTGGTCAGGATCCAATCTGCCCTGCAGGCATTTAATGCCAAATTGCCAAACACAGTGGATTATGACACGACCAAATTATGTAGTTAACCATAAATGTCAAGCACAACCCAAAATCTTGAAGGAGTTTTTACAGTGCTTTTGTGGAACAGTTTATGTTTGGAAGAGTACATTTAAATTGTCTTTTCAATATCTGTCTTATATCAGTCAATAACATTGGATGGCAATTTACACACATGAACTTGCTGACAATGAATATATTATACTGCAGTTTTGGTTTATGAATGAAATAAATACTGACACCCGTCTAGAAGACATTCTACTTTTTACAATAAATTTCATTTGTAATTTTATATGTTCCGTGGCAATGCTTTTGTGCATTACATCCTCTAGAGGGAACATAAAAAGATACCAATAAAATTTTGTAGCTGAACAGTTATTAAAAAGAAGTGCTGTGGGATTCCTTTTTTCCATGAAATGAGTTCTGTTTTGATATAGCTTGTTAGAACCTGGGGAAAATTCACCAAGACTTTTTTGATGGAAACGTTTGAAGGTCCCTTTCAATAGTCTTCAGGGAAAACCCACCTAGGTAGAATGCTTGGTATTCAGTTGTATTTTTATGGTTAACAGCATAATGGCAGTGGTATATGATTATCATCTGTACTTATAAACCATTCCTAGAGACACTATCATCATTAAAATAGATAGATAAACTGTTTTCCAACTAAATACCAGACCGTTTCACCAAACATACAGAAAAGCCAGTGTGATTAAAAGCACATCATGGAGAAAGTAAATCCTTAATTTCCTTAGCAACTCGCTGTCAGTCTTTTTCTACATTCTAATAACCAATAATCAGCATACTCCACACAATCATTTTCTTTTCAAGTACTGAAAACCTAGTTATTCCAGCATGATACCAATGTCAATAAAATAGCATTTCTAGAATTCACAAATTGTAATGTGTTGGTATAAAATAAATGATCACATTAATTGAAATGTAAATAGACATTTGTTTTTCTCTCAGAGAAACTACTATTACTAAAACTTGTTTTGAAGAGCAAACTCTTTCAGTATAAAACTAATTTTGGTTCACATTTTTGGTTTGAAATTTAAGTGAATTCCCATATTAATCATGGTGTAATACTAGATAGATAATTAGTACTTTTTTTCGATGAATTTAAATGGATGCATCTGTAAAATGTGCTTATGATATTTATCACTCAGCTCTTATTTAAATATTTCATAAACATTTTTTGTAGTTTAAACAAATGCGTGTCCAGCTTGGGTTTCCCATTGTGGTCACGAAGTCATTTCTCAGGACACACACAGAGAAAGAAACTCATGACACGAATGTAAAGAATAAGACTGATGACAAAAACATTACACAGAAGTTCTGTATTCTTGAGCTGTTTGTTTTCGATTCCAAAGCATTTTCAGAACAAATAGACGGTTCAGACAACAAATACTTATTCAGTCTACCATAAGGAAGGCATTATTCTTCCAACCAGTATCTAAGTAGCTGATGTTCTTTTTTTTTTTTCTCCTGATGTTTTTTTCCTTTCTGTTCTTGTAGGTAATTCAATAGAAAATATGTACAATTATTAAACACCATCTTTCTGGTATCATAGCAGATATTCACTTTAATTCTGACAATACTATCTTATGGATTATTATTCCCATTTTCTTGGTGAAAAGAAAAACAGGCTCAAAGTGGTTTGTCAAATTCCCTAAGATTACAAATCAAGAAGTTGAAAGACCAAGATTCCAACACAGGGTTTTCTGAAATGAATCTGTTCTCTTTTTACTACACCACTGAGCTTTAATTGAACCCTCCTATTTCTGTATTTAATCTCATTACATGCAAAGGCTTATGGTGAAACAAGAATCACTTATGAAATTGAGGTGTAAATATTATGAAACATAATCTATAGTATACCTAAACAATTAAATAAAACCAGAATTTATCATCCAAAATCAGTCATCCAGAGAATGACCAAGCTTATCAAATATAGACAATACATTAGCTGTAAAAGTCAGAGTTGCCACTAGGACTTTTTCCAGAAGAGTCTTGGAGGTCCAGCTGTCCAGAGCCTCTAAGACCCGGAAACCACTTCAGCAACATGAATGGTGACCAATGGACTCTGAACAACAGTCATTCCCTGGCACTTAAGGAAGATGTCAGCAATGTTACTTTCTTTACTGCTCAGCTCGCTCTGCCCTAGCTGGCTTATAAAAGGGAAGATCCTACGGCCACAGGTAAGGAAGTAGATAACTAGGGTTTTATCCTGGGACTTCTTGTGCCTGGCATGTGTTGGCATGAAAGCCCCGCTGGATAGGATCAAATTATCTTATTTCCAGGTGTCTCGGTAATAATCTCTGAGTCCTTTGTAGCTCTAAGTCTGCTTTCTCTCTGAAAGTGGAAAAGTAAGATGAATGCCTTTCTATGACTGTTGTGTCTAAGGTAACATAACATAACATAACAAGCAAATTCTAAAGCACTATACAGATCTAAAGACTAAAAGATCAGCACATATTTTATATTTCTAGTCCTCATATATTAACAGCTGTTAAGTAGTGTCCAATAATCAACAGACAATACAATCTAGTTTAATACAACATATGTTTGCCAATGTCTGGGAAAAAATGCAACCCATAAACATTTCATTTTTCCTGAATTGGCCTATATGCAAACATTTTGCTTATTATTACTTTTGGAATTTGAGAATTTTTAATAAAGATAACTTTACCATCAAAATCTTATTCAGAGCAAAAGGTTGAGAGATGTATGTGTAAAATCATATTTTAAAAGACAGGGTATTTGATTTCTTTTTTTTGATGAGAAAGAGTCACCCTGAGCTAACATCCATTGCCAATCTTCCTCGTTTCACTTGAGGAAGATTGTCCCTGAGCTAACATCTGTGCGCGTCTTCCTCTATTTTGCATGTGGGATGCCTCCACAGCTTGGGTGATATGCCATGAGTAGGTACACATCTGCGATCTGAACCCATAAACCCCACCTGCTGAAGCAGAGTGTGTGAATTTAACCATCACACCACTGGGCTGGCCCCTTGATTTCTTTTTTGATGTTCCTAATTCAGGTCTCTAAGTTAGAAATTAATTGAACTTAATAAATTCAGTGAAACTTGAAATTCTGAAAATCAAGAATTTATTGAGAATACATTTTTTCCAGGATCTTCTCTTACTGCTCCAGCTATTTTAATGACTATCATTCTTTAGCTTGCCTTCCCAATCCTGGAATCTTAAGTTGAGTTTTAGCAAGTTAAACCACCATTCAAATAATCACTGTCAGCTCAAAAAAGAAAAAAAAGCTGAAATAGCTGATGGTCTTCTCTATTGCATTTAAATAATGCAAGAAAATTAATTTTCTCTCTTCTTTTTTTGTGATTCTTGTCAAAATATGAAGAAATATTTTGGAAGTAACCAAGACCATGCATTGCCCTCTAATCATGTATGTCCCTTTTTTGTAAATGAGCCTCCTTCTTTTGTTATGGAGAATATTCAAGATCTCTTCAGTTTGAACAGACCTAAAATTTATTCATTTGAAGAAAATAAACCATTTGAAGCAATTTGAGAACAAAATAAAACTATATTTGCTGAATGGGGAGATAGTAATTTAACTGGAAGGAAAGTTGAAAGTTTTGGAAAACTAGTAGAAAATGCAACTTTTAAAACTTGGCTTAAGATTTTAAGAAACTACATTTAAGTCTCCCAAATCAATGTGACAATTGAAAAGAACATTAAATAAATCAAGCTTAGAGAAACTATGATAACGATCTCATTCTGATTTGGTTGCGTTTTCCCTGTGGTCATTAAGTACGGCGTCTATAATTTGAAACCACAGAGTCACAGATGTTAAGCTGGTGGTATTCTTAGGCAATAATAGTGCAATCAGCTGAATTTTTAAATCCTGAACGTCCACATTTTCCATGTCCATTCACTGTACTACTATTCAACTGCTATTGACATTTCACGTTCCACTCTTCCATCTGCATGATCAGATTTATATTTCTATCTCCAGGCTTTCCTAGAGATAGAAATATAAATTATAATTCAGTCACCCCATAATATTCCATATTTGGTAAATCCATCTTAGTTAGCTGGAAATTTTTACAACATCTCCATTTCTTTTACATGAAGGCAACGTTAGCTATTTTAATGAACTATGAATAGCTGATGAATCAGAATATCCATGTCAAATCAGTTGATATTGAGGACATGCAGCCAAGGGTGGTAAATTAGTACATATGAATCAAATTCAATCCAAAGCAAAAATTCCATGCTTGAAATTACCTCATGTGCTGGCAGACTAGTCATTTAATGGGAAGTACTATTTCATTCTATGATTATACAGTATAACTATCACATAATAACTATAATATGTATTATTTGATTGATTAAATACCTATGCAGTACTTACCATGAGTAAAGCTCTGTTCTGAAGGTATACTGAATACAAGCATTTCGAGGTAAGATAGTGACCTTCCCACAGGTTTCTAACTCATCTCTGCTCCAACCAGCATTATTATGAGCATAAAAGAGTCCTGAAAGTGTCTTCAAAGGTGCAAGAATGAATAAATAAGAAAAAAAATGGGTCCATAAAAAGTTTTATAGCAATAATACAGAATGTAACACTCAAAATGTCAACAGTAGTATATTTAAAAATTATGTACTACAGAAAACTGAAATCAAGGTCATTATTTTACACAGATGTATTTAAAGAGGTATCTCCTACCTGTTTGATTTTGGAATATAGTTTTGTTTGCTCTTTCTTGGCAACTTGGACAGATTCTTTAAAATACATCCATTCCAAATTGTTAAAATGAGGGAAAAAATAAGTAAAAACTCCTCTACAAGTGAATACACTCTACATTTAGCTGGATTATATAGTTAGTGTTTAAGAGATCTAGGATAATTAGCATAAAAACTATTTTAAAACTAAGAATAATAAATGTTTTAAATGCTTCTAAATAAACCACCAATGATGAGTTTGTAATGGGAACAAAAGAGGTTCTTAATTTTTACAGCAAAAAATAAGCGATTAGACCCTTATTTCAAATACAGTTGGATATTTCTCTCACCATAAGTTGGAAAAGTCTTAATGCAAAAGAAGAAACTATATTGTAAAGGACAAGAGCTTAAGTAGATGAATATAAGAAATAAACAAGAAAATTATTGCAAAAAAAATAAAGGACTAAACTGACAGTTTGGAAAATACATACAATGCTTTCAGAAGATTAGATTAATGGCATAAAAGATGGAAACTCAATCCAAAGGTAATTTTTAAGTTTACTTGCAATTAAACAAGATCTCAGTGGGATCTGTCATTATTATAAACACAACACAATAATTTAAAAATATTTTTGGAGAAACAAATGGTTGTGAACAAAAAAAATCAACTTGAAAATAAGACCAATTAGTCCATCAACAGACATTAAAATGTACAAATTGGTGGGAAAAATATAATATCCAAAACCATAGTATAGTGGGTGTGAAAATGGCATTTACAATAAAATTATCATTTTAAATGGTTAAGGGGAAGGTGGTTCATACAGACTGGGGCATTTGACTTTCTATTTGAAAAAGGAGAATTCAGTAATCAAATTTATATCTTAAAGCAAAAGCAAAGAACAAATTAAATTCTAGTGGCTTAGGGAGTTAACACTATCAATAAAAAATAATACAGTTGTTCTCTTGGGAGCCCCCTAATGTTAGAAGGTTATTTCCTAGGACGGAGCTGTCCAACAGAAAGATAATTTAAGCCACAAAAACAAGTCCATATATGTAATTTCAAATTTTCTTGTAGCTATATTTTTGTAAAAGTAGAAAAAAGAAGTAAATTTTAACATTTTAATTAAACCACTATATCTAAGATATTATAATTTTAAATGTAATGAATATGAAACATTATCAAATATAATATCAACATTTTATATTATTTTTTGGTACCAAGTCTTGGAAATCTACTAGATACTTTACATTTACTCCCAACTCAGTTCGGACTAGCCACACTTCTGGTGCTCAGTCGTCACACATAGCCGATGGACAGTGTGTCTCTAGGGTGTGACCCTCTGACTCTTCTTGTTTCCCTGAGCACCCTCACCTAGGAAGTGACTTTTTCTAGGTGGGAGACTATTCCGCCATCTTGATTCAACCTCGTTATCTGCATTTTACAAGTTTTTGTTTATACATGTTCATTATTTTTATTATCTATTTTTAAAAAGTTAAGGCATCTCCTGATGTTCTTACACAATGATTAAAATCTGAACTAATTGGTTAGCAAGACTCCACTTGCTCACCCTCCTCCATCATCCTACCCGCACTTCCTCCATTATCCCAGGGTTGATAACAGCCTCTGCTTTTTTGCTTAATTTGGGGGCTCTGATGATTTCTCTTGCTTTCCTACTTGTTAGCTCTGCTTAAAAGGAAAGTTGAATAGCTGTTTATTTAATTTGTCAATTTTAAGTGTGTATTAGGGAGATTTTTTTCAAATTGCTGAGTCTGCTGTATTGATGGAAGTCCACAATTTATCTTCTTCCACTAATTCCACTTGATATTTTTCCAATCCATCCTCCACTCGGTCACCAGAGTGAACTTTTAAATTATAAACCTTTTAAAATGGAAATGTTATACATCTCTCTACAGAATAGGGATCTAACTCTTTAGTTGGCAACTAATTCCTTTCTTAATACAGCTCTTGGCTATTTCCCTATCCTCTTCTTCTAAAATATTTATTTCACACCAAACTATAATCTACTTATATAAAAGTGCTTCCAGTGAAAAGGTGGCATGGTCTTTCATGCCTCCAGACTTTTTTATATGCAGCATCCTGCCTTCTACCTCCAACTTTCTTCCGTCCTCCATCCTTGATTGCCTTCTAAAAGAGAAAATAATAATTCTCATTCATGAGTCAGATGAAAGATTATGTCATATTTGAATTTATTCTTCATCTTCTTGTTAGTAAATGGACCATTCCCTTTAACATCGTAATTGCATCAAGGTAAAAATGATATTTTGCTGTACTTAATTTTATTTTATTTATTTTTTTTGTGAGGAAGACCAGCCCTGAGCTAACATCTGTGGGCAATCCTCCTCTTTTTGCTGAGGAAGACTGGCCCTGGGCTAACATCCGTGCCCACCTTCCTCTACTTTATATGGGATGCTGCCACGGCATGGCTGACAAGCTGTGCATCAGCAGGCGCCCGGGATCCGAACTGGCAAACCCCAGGCTGTCAAGCGCGAACTAAACCACTGTGCCACTGGGCCAGCCCTTTTAATTTTTTTTCTGAGGAAGATTTGCCCTGAGCTAACATGTATACCAATCTTCTTCTATTTTGTATGTGGGCCGCCGCCACAGCATGGCTGCCAATAAGTGGTGTACATCCACACCTGGGAACTGAACCTGGGCTGTGGAAGCGGAGCATGCCAAACTTAACCACTAGGCCATGGGGCTGGGTCCTTACTGTACTTAATTTTTTATAGATCTATTAGATTGTAGATTCCTAGAAGGCAGAAACCATACATACTCATATTCTTTTTTTTTTTTTTTTGGCACAGAAGATTGGCCCTGAGATAACATTGGTTGCCAATCTTCCTCTTTTTGCTTGAGGAAGACTGTCCCTGAGCTAACATCTGTGTCAGTCTTCCTTTACTTTTTTTATAGGACACAGCCACAGTGTGGCTTGATAAGTGGTGTGCAGGTTCATGCCCGGGATCTGAATCCATGAACCCCGGGCTGCTGAAGCAGAGCACTCAAACTTAACCACTACACCACCAGGCAGGCCCCATCTTCTTTTTTAATATAGAGAGTTATTGACAAGCTTGAAGTCAAGGGTTCCAGTACCTAACACACTTTATAAGTCCAATAATTGGTAGATTCTATAAAATAGTTCCTACTTGTAACTAGTTTAACCTTGTGCATTTTTTATATTATAGTAAATTTGAAATCACCACAGCTAAGAATCAACACTATAAAATGAGTAATATTTTTCTTCTTCTAAATTTAAACATCATCATTCAATCCTCTAAATAGTATTCGTGGATCATTATATCAGCAACATATGGCCAATTCTACTGCAAAAACTAGGTATTATTCACCTGAGACACTTCATCTTTTAATATTTAATAAAGGATGATGGTTCAAACATCTATTCCAAATATAAATTTAGATGTTCTTCCTTTAAGAGCCATCTATACTACCCAACACAAAAGGGAGGAGGATGGAAAATGAGCAACTCTCTCAAGAAATTCACTTCCTTGAGTTTCATACAACAGAGCTAATACATTTAATTTTTTTTAATAAAATCTGTTTGGTGGAAAACCACAATTACCATAATAGTTGTTTTATTAGTAGTATTATTTTATAAATCTTTTAAAGTAACTGGTTGATATTTGCTATTTCTCATAGTGGACAATCCTTCTCCACTTTGAGGCTACTAAGGTAAAAGACCAGCAGCATCAACACTTTAAAAAACATAATAGCACTTTTGTATTTTTTTAAATAAAATTTAGCTGTGTCAAGTAATTTTCTGGATTTTCAGGCTCTCTAATATTTATATAATAATAGCTTCAATAAATATAAAAGCATATCTATATTTCTTTAAAAGAAAATTTTTTGAATGTTAAGACTAATAAAAAATATACTTGTAATTTAAATGTAGACAATTATAGTTGTAAAATATATCAGATGAATTAAAATATTTAAAAGGTATTCTACTTATTACTTATGAAGAAGTATTGGATGTGTTAAATGTCTTGCCTCAGTTATACTTATGAAAAGTCTATATGATCTTCCTGATTTGGAGAACTCTACACTCTAGTGTATTATATTGTTTTGCTTCATTTGGTCAGAAAAATTCTAGTAAGTAATAAGATAGCTTCTAGTAATAGGATAACTTATAAAATACATATACATTATGTAATGTGTTTTATATAAAAATCCATTTTTATGTTCTCTGATCCACAAAAACAACTTTAGCAGTTAGTTATGCTAAATTTACAGTTTAATAAATGCTTCTTTCTAATAAAAATGTTCTCATTAATTTGCATTGCATGTAATCATTATTTTCTTTTGAAACAGCAAAAATTTAGATCAGGTGTACTAATCACAAATACATTCAGTTTCATCAGGAAATGAAAACATATGAGGCAGAAGAACAGCCAGAAGTAGATTGTAGAGTGATGCCCCAGGAAATGAATTCAAATACTATTTTGTTATTATTTAATATTTGATTGGGTTTTAAAAAAAAGAAAGATGGGGAAAAAACATGCAACAGTTTCTAGTATTTGGTCTGCCTCAGTACCATCTGTGATTTTCTTCTAAAAGGTTCTGTTATAAATTTTAATAGCATAAATTTTGTTTGAAGTTATAGAATACTCACTTGCTTTTAATTTAAAACATTCTAACGTGGCTTCCTTATTCAAACTTTAATTCATTTATTTAAAATTAACCTAGCTTAATATAGAGCATCAAGGCCCTAATGATCATTCACTTTCCAGACAATTGCTTACTATTTATTTTTTTCTTGCATTTAAGTCATTCCATTTCTATCAATATTTAGTTAATCACTTATTCATTTATCAAATAAACATTTGCTAATTTGTGTCAGAGACTGTGGTAGGTGTTGAGCATATAAAGGATTTTTAATGTGATCAGTGCTCTTAATGATCTCAGAATGGTAAAAAAAAAAAATTAAGAGAAAGGGTGGGAAGGGGCTTTTATTTTTTTACTTTTGTATCTATTATGGAAAGGTTAGTAGAATTATGCTAATAAAATTTGACCAGAATTCAGAAATTTTATTTTCTATGCTTTGCTTCCATCCTGTTTACTTTATATAATTCAACATTGGCTATAATAATCATCTAATTTCATGCAGAAAGCTGATGGGATCTTCTAAACTCCTTAAAAACAAAACCATGCAATATCATCTCAATCCAGTATGATATAATTAAATTTCATATGTCAAATTAATGGCAAAATAATATGCAATAAAATAATGATGTGCTAAATATACAAAAAAAATCACAATTGGTCTTCAAAGTCATCATCCTCTCCATGCATTAAGAAAAAAACTGCACTAACTGAAAATCAATGACTTTTATTGAAGCTGTTATAGAACTGAGTTTGCATATCAAACCACACCCCCAAAATCTGGAGAAACAGGTGAATTTAGAGAATAAAAACCAAGATATGCTTATCTGGAACAGAAGCTACTGGAGCCATAAACTGGTGGGAACACCTAAATGGTTATTTTGATGAATTACTGGATACTGAGTTTGGTCCAGCATGATGTTGAGAATCTCCTGGTGACATTCTAGCCGCCCCTTCTCCAATTTTTGTGAATTTTACCTTTAAGAACCACAGCAAGTTATCATGAGGAAGATCAGAAAGGATGACCACATAGGTCTGACAGAGGGAGGGGAAGAGACATCATTGTGAAATACGCCTACAGCTTTTTCTGTAACAAAGGATTACTCTTTAGGGGAAAAGCCTTTACCAAAGTTTATCCCACCTGATGGAAGGGCATTCTGCTTATTCTAGACCCCACTAACCTTCTTGTCTTATGAAAGGGATGGCAAGGAAACTGTACTACTAGAGATAAACACTTGGTCACAGACAAAGCCAGAGATTGGCTGAAAGACTAGCGTTTAATCAAAAGATTATAGAATACTTTCCCTCTTTCCTCCATTCCTTACCACCACACCAACAGGGCTCCAGTATAATAACAGTGGATCACAGCTGAAACAGCAGCAAGTTGCAGACTCTTTCTGAGAGGAAGTACTAAGAGAACAAAGTGAACATCAGAGACAAAAACAAGGGAACTAGAGGAATTTGAAGGCTCTAGCATCTACAGCTACAGCAAACATTAGACACAGCCCAGCTACTAGCCAGATTAACATTGCCAATCTCACTAAGGCATATTTACCTCAGTTTCTATTATTCAATGCAACCTGTCTAGATTTCAACAGAAAATTGCAAGTCATGCCAAAGAAAAAAGATATTGGAGTTTTCTGACAGGGAATTTAAAATAAAACTATGATTAATATGTTAAAGGCTCTAATGGAAAAAGTAGACCACATGCAAGAACATGTTGGTAATGTAAGCAGAGAGATAGAAATTCTAATAAAGTATCAAAGGGAAATGGTTGAAAACAAAAACATCCTAACAGAAATGAAAAATGCCATTGATGAGTTTATCAGTAGATTGTACCCAGTTGAGGAAAGAATCAAAGAATTCATTGGCTTAAAGTAGGTCAATAGAAATTTTTCAAACTGAGAAGCAAAGAGGAAAAAAAGAATAAAAAAATAAAAATGCAACAGAATATCCTAGAATTGTTGTTATGGGCTGAGTTGTATACTCCCCCAAATTTAAATGTTGATGTCCTAACCACTGGTACCTCAGAATGTGACTGTATGTGGAGATAGTCTTTAAAGAGGTACTTAAGTTATGGGGATCATTAGTGTGGTACATAATCCAATATGACTGGGGTCTATATAAGAAGAGGAGATTAGGAGACACAGAGTGAAGACCATGTGAAGACACAGGGAGAAGACAGCCATCTACTACCCAAGGAGATAGGCCTCAGAAGAAACCAATCCTACAGTTACCTTGATCTCAGACTTCTAGCTTCCAGAATTATGAGAAAATAAATTTCTGTTCTTTAAGCCACCCAGTCTGCAATACTTTATTATGGCAGCCTTATCAAGCTAATATGACTATGGGACAATTTCCAAAGCTATACCATGCAGATAATCAGAATATCAGAAGAAGACAATAAAAGAAATATTTGAAGTAATAATGGCAAAGAACTCATCAAAATCAATGACAGACACCAAACTACAGATCCAGGAAGCTCAGCAAATACCGAACGGGATAAATATAAAAAATTCTACAACTAGACATATCATATTTGAGCTGCAGAAAACCAAAGACAAGGAGAAAATCTTGAATGCAAACAGAGGGGGAAAAATACCTTAACTCAGGAGGATTAAGGATAAGAATTGATCAGACTTCTAGTCTGAAGCCATACAAGGAAGAAGAGGGGTAAAATATTTAAAGTTTTGAAAGAAAAAAAAAAAACTCAAAATTTTACACCCAGTTAAATTATCCCTCAAAAGTTTAGGAGGGAAAAAAGCATTCTCAGACAAAAAACAGATGAAATAAAATGAACAAACAAAAAAAATTGAGAGACGTCATTGCCAGCAAATTTTCCCTAAAAAACATTTTAAAATAATTACCAGGGGCAAGGGGGTGGGAGGTGGGCACAAGGGGTGAAGGGTTGCATTCATATGATGACTGACAAACGATAATGTACAACTAAAACCTTGCTATTAAGACATCAATAAAAAAAGTTCTTCAGAGAGAAGAAATATTACATGGTTCTGAAACTTGATCTATGTAAAGAAAGGAAGAGCATTGATGAAGGAATAAATGAAGATAAAATCATTTACTTTTCTTATTGTTAATTGACCTAAGAGATAACTGTTTAAAGTATTAAGAGCAACAATATGATAGGTAATTATAGCATACATATAAGTGAAGTAAATGACAACGTCATAAGAGATGAGAGGAATGTATTGGGATACCTTGTTACAAGGTACCTGAACTAACATGATGTTATGTAGTGTTATTTCAAGTTGGAATTAAGATATATTACAAACCCTAGACAACCACTAAAAAATATACTTTAAAAGCAGTATAAGTGATATGCTACTGAAAGGAGATAAAAGGGGATAGTAAAAATTCTCAATTAAAACCAGAGACACTGGAAACAGAGAGGAAAAAACAGAAACAAAGAAGACTATAAAATGATTAGAAATATAGTAGATGTTAATCCAAATATATCAACAATCAATTTAAATGTGAATGGTCTAAATACACCAATTATAAGTCAGATTGTCATAATAAATTAAAAACACTCAATTATATGTTATTTAATAGAAACCATTTTAAATATATTAATTCAGATAGCTTAAAAGTAAAGTAATGGTAAAAGATATATCACGCTAACATTAATCAAAAGAAAGCTGGAATAGCTCTATTAATCGATGATAAAACAGGTTTCAGAACAAGGAAAACTATCAGAGATAAAGATCAGCATTACATAATGAAAAAGTGGTCAATTCTCCAAGAAGATGTAACAAACCCTAACATTCATGCACCTAACAACAGAGCATCAAAATATGCAGGGCAAAAATCGGTAGAACTGAAGGAAGAAATAGACCAATCCATTATTATAGTTTGAGACTTCCACACCCCTCTTTCAATAGTTAATAGATCAAGCAGACAGAAAATTAGTAAAGATATAGTTGACCTGACCAGAACTATCAACCAAGTTGTTCTAATCGGCATTTATAGAATACTCCATCCAATAACAGTGGAATACATATTCTTATCGTAATTAGACTAGGACTATATGTTTTGGGGAGAAGACCACAGAGTGCCATTTATTGTATCACATAAAGGGTACATATTCTCCACATGAATTATCACTGTTGATGTTGGCGTTGATGACCAAGCTGAAGTTGTGTTTGTCAGAGTTGTGCACTGTTAACTTACTATTTTTTCCTCTTTCCATATTTTACTCTTTGGAAGGAAGTCATTGCATTCACCCCACACTGAAGGACTGGGTAATTATACCATACCTCCTTGAAAATATAAGAGCTACAAAAATTAATTGCAATTCTGCATGCGAGATATGGCTCTTCTCCCACATTGATTTATATCTGTATGGAATTATGGATATTTATTTTATACTTTGGGTTATTGCCTGATACTACTTTACTTATTTTGTGCTCACATTTTTTCAGCATTTTCTAATGGAAGCTTTTCCAGTTAACGCCCATGTCCCTTTGACATATCACTATTGTTGAGGTTTTCTTTTTGTTTTTTGATCAACTCATTACTCTCTATCACTACAAGATGCTTCCAGCTCATGTATATTGCCTAATCTAGTCTTGAATCAGCCATTTCTCCAAGGAGCTCTAGTTCCTTTTATTGGAGAATGGTTTTATAAATCAAAATCCAGGCACTAGGTGTGCTCGTTATCACACAGTTGTCATTGCCGCTAGGCCCAAGCCACTAACAGCACAAGGATACATGGTTAATACTAAAAAGTCAATTCTTTTTTATGTATCAGCAATGAACAAAAGTTATTAGAAGACTTTGATTAATAATAATGCTATAATATTTATTAACTAAAACAAAGGTATCATACTCATAAGATGTTAATAATGGGGGAAATTGGGAGTGGGGTATATAGAAACACTCTCCTATATTCATAATTTTCCTGTAAATCTGAATCTGTTCTAAATAAAAACTGTTTTAGAAATCATAATCCCAGAGGACATTCAGTATATTACTAGAAATTTCATAAATATTTCTCAACTCTTAAATAATGTATCTTGGGAAGTATTGTTATAATACTTGTTTATTCCCTCAAATTCCTCTTCTCCTTCCCCCTAGGTACAAAGCTTCCAGCTAGGTTACATTTCCTTGCCTCACTTATGGGTAAGTGTGGCTATGTGTCTAAATTCTTACCAGTGAAATGTGAATGCAAATAATATTGGCAATTCCCATCTCACCTGCTTAAAAGAAACTTGGCCTGAGCTCACTCTTACTTTCCTCCCTGCCTGTCAAAGGCCATGAATGGAGCTACCCAGAAAATCATGTTTCAAGGAGGGCAGAGCCCCTGTTTCTGAAATGAATAATCTGAAAGGAATATTCTGAAATGAGCAGATACTACATACCCATCCTTCACATTACATAAGAGAGAAATAAATTTATGTCTTTTTTGAGTCATTCCATTTTAGGTCTTTTTAAAATTTTTGTTCAGCTTTCATTCTAATATAGTAACGTATCATATGCATTACTTCATCTCCAATGCATCCTCCAGTTGAATAGGTAACTATGCTAATGTATTTTTATAGTAATGGGCACAAAATTTACAATTTACAAAATATAGAAAAGCTTCATTTATTCAATAACTTAGCAGAAACTAAATAGTTTTTTTTATAAGAATATTTTCTGGAAATGCAAAACTTATAACCCTTTTATGGCCTCAAATTGTTTTGTTGTAATTCTTTTGATGGAGCTTTTTCTAAATTTCTTATACAAGTATACTAAGTAATCAAAATGGCCATCAGTTATGCTGTTGTAATAACATATAAAACATAGTGATTATTTTGGCACATAAGCTTGTTTTGCTCTAAACTAAATGACTCTGTATTACTATAATTTGTGTTCACGAGCATCAGCCTACCGTTTGATAACTTAGCATCACATGTAATTGTTCTAGCACTCTTTTTAAAAAATGTATTACTCTTGGTTAAGGTAGTTACAGAAAGGAAGTTATGACACCAAAATTTGTCTGAATTAAGACTACTTTTTCCAGGAGTAATTTGATACACTCAGTGATTAGAGAACATGAAATTGTGCACCTCTGTAACACATGGTTTGATCAAATATGATTTATGCTTATGAAAACAGAACTCTGCAGGACTACAATCAATCTACTTTGGCCTATAGTGAGCCAAGGATTTGGGAAGTACTTTCTAATCTTTGGAAATATTTATTAATATTAAATATTTCCAGATTGGGCTAGTCTAATTTTCTTAATGGCCATGGTGACATGCATCTACCTAAAATTGAAAGATTTAAGTTTCTTTTTGTTCTGTTGATTCAGTTACTGAAATACATATTCATTTATTCAAGAAAAAATATGCCAAGCACTGATGTGCCTGTTGTATTGCTAGATTCTAGGGATAAAACAATGCAAAACATGGACACTGACTGAGTTTATTAGATATAGGTAATATTTAGTCTTTCCTTCTTTTGATATTAGGATTTCTGAGTTTTAGCTGGCACTATCAGCAAGATGTTACATTCCTTAGCATTTTTTGTGACAAGTTGTGGTCATATGGCCAAATTCTGGCAAATAAAAGGAGTAAAGAAGGCACGTGTGCCTGGGTCATTCTCTTAGGGCCAGCTACATAATTTTCAAGGTTCAATGCAAAATAAAAAGCAGGGACTTTGTTAAAAATTATTAAGAATTTCAAGGTGGTAACAGTAGAGCATTAAACCAAGCATAGGGCCCTTCTAAGAGCTGGGTCCTTGGAATCTGTAGGCGGCACATCCATGAAGCTGACCCTGCAAGCTCTTAATAGGAACATGGCTGAATAGTCCTTGTACTTTTACTCCTTCTTTGCTTGCTGGAGTACAAAAATTATATCAGGAGCTGGAAAAGTCATGGATCCAAGATAAAAGCCATGTGATGAGAATGAAACAGCTACCCATTGTCCCTGGATTAACTACCTATTTCTTCATTATTATGTGAGATTGAAATAGAAATCTTACGTCAGCCATTGTAATTTTTAGTCTCTTCACTATAGCTCAATGTCAGATGCCAAAGTCACATACACACACATTTTCAAAAGGCAACCTTGTAAATTTGACTCTATATTATTTTAACACCCACACAATTCAAGTTTCATTACCATTCTGTTTAATTTCTAGAGATATAAATTAAGGCTGAATTGGTAAACTGGTAGAAAGTTATTTATTTAAGTGATCCTAAATTGCCTTTAATATGGTTGCGCACTGCTCATTGTATCCTGCTTTATAAAGACATGTTTCTCTATTTGATTTCATTTAATGAATCATTAATTTTATTAATTAATGTTGATGTCAGTTATGTCAAACTGTTGATACATATGAAATTTACATAATGTTTCTACTTCAGCTGACTTCGTTACTCTCATTATCATCAATATCAGAAATTATACTGAATACATAGTTTATTCTAGGCAGTTTTGAATAAACTGGGTGGGTGGGGGATGATATAAGGCATTGTCGTCCTCTTTGAGGACAATAAAATAAAAATTGTGTCACTGGGAACATACATCTCTCTTGTCTACTCATGTAGTAGTTTTCTTTTTTAACAAAAAGAGCCTTTCTTCTAACAGAAACCCATGTACAAATTACAATACAAGTAAAAAATATTAAAAAATACAAATTAAAGTGATATCTGCACTCTGGCTGAAATCAGATTGAAGTATCATGTGGGAAGATTGTCACCATTGACCTCTTTGGTGGCACCTGACTGATTTCCATGAACTCCTAAGAATGCAAACATACAACATAAAAACTACTATTTTAATAATACATCACAGTCAGGAACTCTAACTTTTTTGTGCTAAGCATTTTGTTGCAACAGGAATGCCTTTTAACGCCTCTGGGACCTGAGTTCCTCGCATATAAAGTTACACTTACTTGTGCTTTAAGTTCTTTTTCAACTTTAAAATTTCTGACTTCACATGCAAAATGATTCAGATAATAGAACTCTCTTTGGGTGGGAGTAATTGGAAACTATTGACAGTGATGATGGCTGTTATCTAAGCACTAATAAATTAGGAGAATATGGAAGGACATTCTAGATAAAGCAAATGTCATATAATTTGGGAATGCAAATTCATGTCCTGGTAACAAGGAATATATGTGTTTATCATGTTGAAAGTTTAATTTTCACTTTGATCCAAGCACTTTGATTTTGGAAGAGTAAACATTTTTTTAAACATTGTTAAACACAATGATTTACTCAGTTGTTCAGGGAGATTTAAAAATTAATGATGCTTTCTGTTGGCAAGGGTTCCTGCACACAATCAGATATATTTGGCATTTGCAGTAACAAAGCCACAGTTCCAATACAGCAGTTGCTAAAACCGTGATGTCTCTTATCCCATGATGACTGATGGATGAGATGGAATAGAAAGAAAACACAATGAATGATTTATTAGGTTAAGTCACTTTGTACAATAAATTAAATTCTTGAAAATTTAAGTCAGTCATGTTGAACACAGGGATTACAGAAAAGTATATCTAAAATTCAGAGATAAGATACCTTTTAAAAAGATGAATCACTAAAGTCAACACATAAAGAATCAACTGTCTATTCAGAATTTTTAAAACAGTTTATCAAAATAGATCAGTGTACAGTCACGCATCACTTAGCAGAAATATGTTCTGAGGAATGCATTGTTAGGTGATTTCATGCTGTGTGAACATTGTAGAGTGTACTTACACAAACCTAGATGGTACAGCCTACTCACACCTAGGCTATATATTACTAATCGCATGGGACTACTGTCCTTTATGCATTCCGTCATTGACCGAAATGTCATTACAGGTCACATGACCATAAAAGAAGGCTGTAACTTTTTCAGTTGCATTGCCATTTACAAAGGAAGAATGTCTCAACAAAGTAAAGTTCCCTATATGGAGTCTAAAGAAAGGAGAGCCCACGAGTCATAATTCATCGATCGTTCTCCAATACCATCCAGAGGCACGCGCTCCTCCATCAGTCTATTTCCTCTTTTAAATACTAGTTTCTCTATGTTAACATTTCTGAAACACTGTTACCCCAATAGGTAGCATTAACAAGGTAGTACTTATTTTTCTTTTAGTTTTCCAAAACTAGCAACTTTTTATTGCTATAGACTGACTGTATCCCCCTCAATTCATATGTTGGAACCTAATCCCCAAGGTGATGGCATTGGGAGGTGTGGCCTTTGGAAGGTGATTAGGTCATGAGGGTGGAACCCTCATGAATGGGCTTAATGCCCTTATAAAAGAGGCCCCAGAGAGCTCACTCACCCTTTGTGCTGTGTGAAGACACAGGGAGAAGACAATTGTCTATGCACTAGTATGCAGACTCTCATTAGACACCTTGATCTTGGAGATCCATGAGAAATAAATGTTGTTTAAGCCACCCAGTCTCTGATATTTTTTTGTAACAATTTGAATTGACTAAGCCATTGATAAACTTGGTGAAACTTCTTAAAACCACTAGTCTCTTAAAAATCATAAATTCAGCTTATGCCCTGAGTAATATGCAGTACTTTAATCTCTCTTGTTTATTAATAAACAAATATTTTTAAAGAACTAAATGCCTGACACTGTTCTAAGCATTATACAAAGATCAATTCATTTAATTCACAGAGAAATCCAGTGAAGTCTATTTTTGTTGTGTTTTTTGTTTTGTTTTTTTTGCAGGGAAGGATTTGCCCTGAGCTAACATCTATTGGCAATCTTCCTCTTTTTATTTTTTGCCTCCCCAAAGCCCCAGTGCGTGGTTGTATATCCTAGCTGTAAGTCCTTCTAGTTCTTCTATGTGAGCCACCACCACAGCATGGCTACTGACAGATGGGTGGTGTGGTTCCAAGACAGCAACAGGAAAACAAACCCAGGTTGCCAAAGTGGCACCAAACTTTAGCCACTAGTCCATCAAGGCTGTCTCCAGTGAATTCTATTTTTATTACTACTTTACAGATTGAATAAACCAAGGCACAGAAAGATGAAATAATTTACCCATGGTTACACAGATGGTAAATAATGGAACCATTTTAGTTCCAGTCTCTATGCTTTTAGGTACTATACTTTTGATTTCTTTTAAAAATGATGCTTATGATATATCATAAGCATATATACTTATTCCTTTCAGTAACTTCATTCGTGGTCTCTCTATATTTCAGGAAAAACTTAGAGACCATAAGTGACTCACATTGTTAGGTGCATAGCAATAATTTTAGCAATTTTTTTTTCTTTTTGCTGGGAAAGATTTGTCCTGAGCTAACATCTGTTGCCAATCTTCCTCTCTCTTATTTATTTATTTTATTTAGTTTTACTTTTTTCTCCTTAAATCCCCAGGACATAGCTATGTATATCCTAGGTGTAAGTCCTTCTAGCTCTTCTATGTGAGCCGCCACCACAGCTACTGACAGTCTGGCTACTGACAGACAGGTGGTGTGGTTCCACGAATGGGAAATGAACCTGGGCCCTCAAGTGGAGCACCCTGAACTATAACTACTAGGCCATCAGGGCTGGCTCTTTAGCGAATTTTTAAAGTGTATTAATTATCTGTTCAGTTCAATTACTTCATTTGTTGAACTTGTGTTTTTTAAAATGATAATTGAATGTTTATGCATGATAGTATGAAAACCCTGGAAATTAATTTTCCTTTAGCCATATGCAAATTACTGCATACTTAACAGCATAACAAAATTTCTTTCTCGGATACTAACCATATCCCTTGGGTCCTTAATTTCTTCCTATCCCAGCCCTTTTTTGCTCAGTTGGCATCATTCATTTCATTGCTTTTATTTGTTTGGATTCAAAGCACAACCCATATTCATATGAGGTTAGTAACCGTATTGTTTTCCTGTGGCTGTTGTAACAAATTACCACAAACTGGGTGGCTTAAAACAATTTAAATTTATTTTCTCGCATTTCTGGAGGCCAGAATTAAGTAATCAGTATTCCTGGGCTGAAATCAAGGGGCCAGCAGGGCTGTGCTCTCTGCAGAAGCTCTTGGAGAGAATTCATTCCTTGTCACTTCCAGCTTCGGGTGGCTGCTGGCATTTTTGGCTCCTGGAAACATCACTCCAGTCTCCGCCTCTGACTTTGCATTGTCTTCTCCTCTGTGTGTAGTCAAATCTGCCTCTGCCCCTCTCTGAGAAGGACACACTTGATTCCATTTACTGTCACCAGGATAAACTAGGATAATCTCATCCTCTCAAAATTCTTCATTTAATTACATCTTCAAAATCCCATTTTCAAAGTAAAGTAACATTTATAGGAATTGAGACTTGACATTCTTGTAAGCTTTTATTTAGTCTACTATAATGATATAGGGGGAGTTGCTAGAGAATTAATTCATGGTTTTCTTGTAAACTGAAAGGAGGGTCTATGAACATAGGTTTAGTGCCCAAGCATCTCTTATGTTTATCCAAAATTACAGTTTTCAAATAGGGTTAGAATTATGGCTGCTAGACTAATTTTTAAATGTCTGGACAAATAAAACATGTGTGTGAATACAAGTGTCTTCTATTTTTTATCATTTCATTGTAAATTATCCAGTTATTCATTTATTCAATCAACTTTTTTTTATTATGGTAAAAAACACATAGCATTAAATTTACCTTCAACTATTTTTAAGTGTACAGTTCAATAGTGTTAAGTATATTCATATTGTTGTGTAACAAATCTCTGGAACTTTTTCACCTTACAAAACTAAAACTCTATACCTATTAAACACAAATTCTCCTTCCCCACTACCTCTAACACTTTCTGTTTCTATGATTTTGACTACTATAGATTCTTCATATGAGTGGAATTATACAGTATTTGTCCTTTTGTAACTGACATTTCACTTAACATAATGTCTTTGAGATTCATTCATGTAGCATATAACGGGATTTTTTCCTTTTCAAGGCTGCATAATATTCCATTGTATGTATATGCCGTGTGTTTTTTGTTTCAACTTCAAGGACTCTCTTTGGCAGTTGTTGTAGAGTGGGTCTAGTGGTGATGATTTCCATCCTGTCATTTTCAAGATTCTCTCTTTGTGACTTTGGACAAATTGAATATAATGTATCTAACTGTAGGTCTCTTTGGGTTTATCCTAGTTGGATTTCATTAAGCTTCTTTACTTTGTGAGTCTGTTTCCTTTCTAAGATTTGGGAACTTTTGGACCATTATTTCTTCAGATAGGCTCTCTTCCCTTTTCTGTCTTTCTTCTCCTTCTGGGACTCTCATGATTCTTCCTTTTGATGGTGTCCCATAAGTCCCTTAGGTGTTCTTTATTTTTCTTCATTCTTTATTTTTGCTCTCTGACCCAATAATTTCAAATGTCCTGTCTTTGAGTTCACTGATTATTTCTTATAATAAGAAATAATGATCAACTCTGTCCTTGACCCCTCCAGTGAGTATTTTAATCCAATTATTCTATTGTTCAGCTCCAGAATTTCTGTTGATTCTTCTTCATAGTTTCTATCTTTGTTGATATTTTTATTCTGTTCATACATTGTTTTCCTGATTTTTTTAGATGTCTATCTGTGCTTTTAGTTCATTGAGCATCCTTATGATGGTCATTTTGAATTCTTTGCCTGGTTATTCATATATCTCTGTTTCTTTAGGATTGGTTTCTGGAGATTTAATTTGTTCTTTTTATTGTGCTGTGTTTCCCCATTTCTTTATATGCTTTATAATCTGTTGTTGAGACTTGGCCATTTGAAAAAAAAGCTACTTCTTCCAGTCTTTATGATCTGGGTTGGTACAGGGAGGACATTCATCAATCATCCTGGCTAAAAATTCTGGAGACCTCTCAAGCCTTTTCTGGGGATGCATCTTCTCTGGGCTTGTGTATGTCATCTCCTAGTTGAAGAGACTTGTCTTTTTCTACTGAGGTGTGTATCTATGGTACTGCAGCATCTCTGACGTTGTAGCAAGCCATCGTACTGGAGCTTCCTCTAGTGTCTGTCTGTAGTACTGGAAACACTCTGGTGCTAGATGGTGATGTCCTTTGTTCTCAGTGGCTCCCAGCTCCCAAGCTGGTGCCCTTTTCTGTCAGCATTTAAACTGAGGCAAGACAGAAACCAGCCCTCATGTAGTCTCCCAAAAAAACAGAATATGAGATGTATGTTCCACTCCTCTCTTTCTTTCCCTGGGAGGAAGTCTGGAATTGGGAGTTTTCTCTTGATTGCACTGCACTGTGCCAGGGGTGAATGACATAAGTATTTTCCTACTAAATTCAATTCCAATCTTCTTGGGTATGCCTCACTTGGGGTGCAGGAATCTTTTAACTGGTTTCTGGATTTCTCACAAGTCAATTGTTCCATGTATTGGCGTTAAGTTGTTGTCTCCATAGGGAAGGAGGGTGTGGGGCTTCTTATTCCACCATGCTGATATCACTACCCCAATTCTTTTTAAGTCTATATACGTCAGGCCTTGTGATTAAAGTTGGTGACTCAAGGGTGAAATGACATAATTGTTGCCCTCAAGTAGCCCAAAAACTAATAAAAGAAATGGATTTAATCTCAACCTGTAACACAGTGTAATCTGTGAAATGATAGAAGCATAGATTTGATAAATAGTGGCATTATAAGTAAAAAATGAAGGGTTCAATAACAAGAGCCTCATAGAAAAGAAAATACCTGACATGTGTCTTGAGTGCTCATAAAAATGGTCTAGTTGCATGAGTGGCAAATAGCATAGGAAATACCATACGAAAAGGAACATAGACATGGAGTTATATTTGACATTTTAAAAAAGTAATTCATGTGGGCAAGTGGAGTGAAATTCATTTGATTACATAAATGTGACTCCGTTTTAAGCAGAGAAATAAAATAATTAGACTCGTCTTTTATTCGTCAAGAAGAATAGACACTAGGGAAGAGACTAGATTTAGAAAGATCAAGAAGGGAAGCAGAGGAGAGGTTTAAAAGATAAGAGTGATGGAATTGGGTAATTTATTTTAAGTTAAGATGAAGAATAGGAAGTTTAGATTTAATTCCAAGTCTCTATCTCGGACTCTCTGATCAAAAGTGGTATGTATAATCAACAGGGTAGGCAATATGGCAGTAGGAGCAAGTTTGGCAAAAAGGATAAGGAGTTTGGTTTTAGGTATGTTGAAGTTAAAATTCCTAGGAAACTTTCAAGTGAAATTAGCTAAGGGGCATCTTGATGTATTGATCTTGAGCTCAATCTGGGTTGGAAATATATATTAGATGTCATCTTTATACGAGTAGTAATAGAGCCAAGGGGATGGACAAATATTACAGAACACAAGTTTGCATCATCAGAGATGTATCACAAATGGAACTCTGAACAAATGCATACAAGAAAAGAAGCTGGCGGGGCAAACAAAGAAGTGGTAAAAAATAATTTAGGGGCCGGCCCAGTGGTGTAGTGGTTAAGTTCACACACTCCACTTCAGTGGCCCGGGGTTCACAAGTTCAGATCCTGGGCGTGGACATACATGCCACTCATCAAACCATGCTATGGTGGGCTCCCACATACAAAATAGAGGAAGATTGGCATAGATATTAGCTCATGGCCAATCTTCCTCACCATAATAATAATAATAATAATAATAATAATAATAATTTTAAAAATGGAGGGACCAGCCTGGTGGCATAGCAAT
The DNA here is from genome assembly GCA_031878705.1 of Tapirus indicus. Lineage (NCBI taxonomy): Eukaryota > Metazoa > Chordata > Mammalia > Perissodactyla > Tapiridae > Tapirus > Tapirus indicus. The sequence continues at coordinate 21,420,821 of CM062939.1, read as the reverse complement.
TAAGTTTGCATGCTCCACTTCTGGCAGCCCAGGGCTCACAGGTTCGGATCCTTGGTGTGGACAGATGCACCACTTGTCAAGCCATGCTGTGGTGGCATCCCATATAGACCAGAGGAAGATGGGCATGGATGTTAGTCCAGGGCCAATCTTCCTCAGCAAAAAAAGAAGAGGATTGGCAATGGATGTTAGCTCAGGGCTCATCTTCCTCACAGAAAAAGAGGGAAAATCTTGGCTTCTTTCTGCAAACAAATAGATAAAAGGAGAAGGTACTAGTATAGTCATAGGCCATGAATAGCAGCTAGGGCAAAGTCTGTCATATTTCATAACTTTAGCTATAGAAATTCCATGGCATAATCTGATGGAAGGATGCTCTTAGTTATTTAAGGAGAGGATCAGAGATGAGAAGTAAAGGTTAGAGAGCATAATATCTTTCTAAGAAGCTTGGCTATGTTCTCTGGGCTTGAGTCAGTCTATACTGGCCTCCTCATATCCTCACATGGGCTGTCAGAGGTGACCAATGCAGTCTGCAGATGCTTTGAAATACATTCCTGAGAAATGCAGGATGGAGCAGGACATAGACTAAAATGTATACAAGTGTCTGCACATCTCCCACTGTAAGTCAATTCATATTACTGCTGCCTCTACTTTATGCCAATGTTAATGCCCTTCCTGGGTTTTGGCTTCCCTGCCACAGCCTGCCTTCCTCTCAGCCTTTTAGGAAAACACTGAAAACAGAGTACAAAGAGGAAAGTTTAGCTCTTAAGGACTCCTTAGGAAGGAGTGGGATGATCCCCTTTGTAGAAGTGGGATCAAGTAAAATTGCTATTGTGAAGTTGTACTGTAGACTGGAAAGGCCACAGTCTTGGGCATATGTGGTGATAAGGAACTAGTGAAAGGAACGAGGTACATGAAGGAGAAAAAGGAAGTAGATTGGTGGAGGTGAGACTGTAAACACAAACATTGCCAGCTTAATTACAGACAGTGACAAGATTTTGAAATGAAAAATAATAAAATTAGGAGTCTCAAGGACATCATTAAAATATAAGTGGACACGTGGATACATCCTGAGTGATCCTGAGAAAGACAAAAGAGTTGATCCAGAATCAATGTTGTTAAAAGGCAGGCTGGGTTGGGGAGAATAATTTTATAATTGTTAAGGTATTTTAGGGGATTCTTGACTTGGTTATGAATGTAACAAGCTTCAGGCCATCCTAAGAAAACTCTTTTGCATTGAAATGAACAGACTGAGTGTAAGAGAGAAAAGTTACAAAGAAACAAAATGAGTTAAAGAAGGGCTTGAATCATATTTCTCCCTAGTCAAATTTTGATATGATACACATCAATAATTTGGTACAATATCAGAATATGCAAGAATTTCTAAAAGAATAAAATTGTCATGACAGTGTGTTTTCCAAAGGATTCCATCTGTGGCCAAAAAGATTTATATTTGTTTTCCCAGAGGCATTATACATATGTCTCTGTCTTCACAAAATCTAGTGAAAACTCCAAATTCCCAACTAGGATTTTATGTCATATTCAAATAAGATGTGGAACTGAAAAATATGTTTATGTTACTTGCTTAGGAAGTTTCTGTGTTTCCAAATTTACTTGTTTCTAAATTCCTACTAAATAACTCTGTAAAAAGGAACCACAGAAAGTCGACTGCCCATTTTCATTTGATACATATTGCTTACTATTTTTTAAGCCAAGCAAAATGTTATACCATCAAGTAGAGGGACATTTATTGACAACTTTAAATTGATTTTTACATAAACCCATAGGACCAAAACATATTCATAACTCTAACTACAGATTTAAAAAAATTCCTCTTATCTTTTTTATCATCTTCTAATAGCCAGCACTTCCTATAAAAGCTTGAAATATGGTGTGAGGAAGCTACTTTTTGACCATATTCAGTTAAAAAATATTTAAAGGCTCAGTGTGGAGAGTGATATTATTTTATTTGTGGATTTTTAGCAGGTATTGAATGTTTAAAGTTGCTAGAAAGCAAGCTAAATAAATCACCTTTTTTAAGCTAATGAAACTCTGATGTTTCACAGCCTGTAGTATTGACGTTTAAATCACTATTGGCTACAGAGTCCAAAACCTGGGGCTGCATTTCAATGGCCAGGAAACTTCAAAGGGAATTCTAATAGGAATAAGAGGAAAATAGAGTTAGGGTAAATTAAATGGCAATTGATGCTAGTTGCAATAATGAAACAATTAAGTAGAACTCAGTTCCAAATTGTAGATGGATGATTTTGGTTTCTTTCAATAAATTTCAAAATATTATGTTCTTTAAAAATAATTTGTAGAGGATGTAGAGGTAATAACTTTTGCTCATTCATATTGATAAATAAATGGCAAGAATAGGATATATTGGAGTATATGAGGAAGCCATTTGGCATAAAACTAATTTGGCCTGTACTTGTTTTTCCAAAAGGGCCTGACTGGCCTTTGAACATGCAATGTATATTTGCTTTAAGCATTTACCATGTCCCAGAGACAAAAACAAATGCCCTTAAGGTAAGGATGCAACTTCCCCCACATTGGCATTTCCCTAAGGATAAGAATTTCCCCCAGGCTAGGATTTGATTGCTGTGCTCATCCTGTGGCCACCTAACTCAAGACAGCAGACCGGCCACCTACTGTGTCCATCAGTTGCTGTGCCTGCTAGGCAGACTAGGAAATCTCATGAGTGTTGACATTCCAATAATATGTGATACATGCTCTTTGATGGTATATAACCCTTCTGTATGCTCCACTTTTTTGGTGGAAGGAAGGAAAGAAGGCCCCAGGCTTCCCAAGAGGGAAGGAAGGCCCCAGGCCATATGGTCCTCAAATTTGACTCATGCTAAACTCACCCCAATTTTGATTTATAGGCTGGCTATGGATTACTTGCATTGACAATATTATAATTTAATGCCAAGGCATACATATAATTGAAAAACTTGTTGTTTTTTTTTTTTTTTTTGGTCTGTGAAAGATTCACTCTGAGCTAACATCTGTTGCCAATCTTCCTCTGTTTTCTTTTTTTTCCTCCCCAAAGCCCCAGTATATAGTTGTGTATCCTAGTTGTAAGTCCTTCCTGTTCTTCTATGTGAGCCACTGCTACAGCATGGCTACTGACAGACAAGTGGTGTGGTTCCACACTCAGGCTGCTGAAGTGGAGCATGCCAAACTTTAACCACTAGGCCATGAGGGCTGGCTCAAGATTTGTTTTTCTTAATGTAAGTGTTTATTGCTATGAAATTCCCTCATAATTGTTTTTGCTGCATCCCACAAGTTTTGGTATGTTGTATTTTCATTTATTTCTGGCTCAAGATATTTTTTGATTTCCTATTTGATTTATTGATTTTTCAGTAGCATGTTGTTTAATTTCCACACACTTGTGAATTTTCCAATTTTCCTTCTGTTATTGATTTCTAGTTTATTACCATTGTGATCAAAAAAGATACCTGATAGGATTTCAATCTTCTTAAATTTGTTACAACTTGTTTTGTGGCCTAATATCTCATGTATCTTGGAGAATGTTCTGTGTGCACTTGAGAAGAATCTATATTCTGCTCTTGTTTGGAGGAAGTCTTCTGTATACGTCTGTTTGGTCCATTTCGTCCAAATGTTAGTCAAGTCTGCTGTTTTCTTATTGATTTGCTATTAAGATCCATCCATTGTTGAGAGTGGGATATTCAAGTTCCTACTATTATTGTCTTGCTCTATTTTCTCCTTCAGTTCTCTTAATATATTTAGGTGCTTCAATGTTAGGTGTGTATATATTTATAATTGTTATATCCTCTTGATAAATTGACCCTTCCTCATTATCTAATGGCCTTCTGTTGTCCCTTGTGACAGTTTTCACTTAAAGTCTATTTTGTCTAATATAAGTATAGCTACCCTTGCTCTCTTTTGGTTGCTATTTATATGAAATATCTTTTTTATTACTTCAATTTCATCCTATGTGAGTTCTTAAAGCTAAAGTGAGTCTCTTGTAAGCAGCATATTGGTAGATCTTGTTTTTAATCCATTCAGTCACTCTATGTATTTCTGGTGTATTAAATAAGTAATTCCTTAATTTTGAATTCTAACTTCTGTCTTTGACTAGACAATAGGAGGATCAATAAGCCTTGGTTATCATCAACCACCTTTTGTATTTATATAATTTAGTGCCTCTAAATGTTTTGTCATCTTATGTAGTATGGATCATCTAAATCTGTTGTTAAAATCTTTGTTACAGAGAAAAGGGACAATACAATCAATCCTAATCAACCATGCCTAATACTCACCGTAGAACTGGAACAGGGTCAAGGAGGCTCACAGCAGTCAGGATTGAAGTTTTATTTACTAAAGTCTGGAGTGGCCAGGTAATTCTGGAGAAAGGATTGGACAGCTGGAGTATTTGATATTTTCAGAGGACTTACAGAGGTGGCTATTCATTGAGGAATGTGTGAGACAGGTCACTGGCTGCTTGCATTTGAGTTTTCAAACTATCTGAATAGCTTTGAATACTTGAGAACATTGGGACTGATTGACTCTTCATATGTTTAAGCCTTAACCCCCAATATGACTGTATTTGGAGATAGGGCCTTTAAAGGGGTAAATAAGGTTAAATGAGGTCATAATGATAGGGCAGTAATCCAACATGACAGTGTCCTTATAAGAAGAGGAAAGACATCCATAATACATGCTCACAGAGAAAAGAACATTTGAGAACACAGAAGAAGGTGGCCATTTGCAATCTAAGGACAGAGGCCTTAGGAGAAATTAAGCCTGCTGACACTTTCACTTTGGACTTCTAGCCTCTAGAACTGTGAAAAACTAAATTTCTCTTTTTTAATCCACTAAGTCTGTAGTATTCTTTTATGCTAGCCTTAGTAAAATAATACAAGACCTATCCTTTCATATTTTAGCATAGACGTTGGAGGTTACATGTCTCTCAGAGAAGCCCTTGGTCAGTACGGGCCTAGCCAGATTAAGTTAGAACAACTATGTGATGTATGAGGCAGAGATAAGACTTAATCTAGTACCCTTCTTATTCCCTATGAAATGTATCCATCTGAAAAGATACATTAACTCTCAAATAGCCCTTTGAGAAAGAATAATGGTAGCTGAGGAGTAAACTTCATGTACCTGCTAGGGTTCTGTGTGGCATGAGGTGAGGGGATTGTGCAGATGGAGAACTCAGAGGTGCCTTTGAAGTTCAGCAGTGCCAGCTAGAACTGAGATGGGAAACCTCGTCAGCAAGGCAAGATGGTTAAGCAACCACCATGACTGTCTTGCCGCAAGAGAATAGACCACCAATTATACCAGCCAACACTCAAAGCCCAGTGAAGATGACCAACACTCTCTACGATGGCAAAATATTTAGTGCACTGACATGTCAGTGGACTAAATATAAAATATAGAGAATAACCTAGGAATCCACATAGTATCTCCCACATAGCTGGAACAATACAAATTTAGTCTTACACCTGCACACTTGGACAAAGACTTAACCTGGAATTCAAAACTAATTAATTATTTAAACAAACCAGAAGTGCTCCTTGCTTGAGTGGACATCACCTCCAATGAATTAATGCAGAACAAATATTTTAAAAAATTTACCTTGACACCAAATAGTAAATGTTCTCAGGTGTTACTTTACATTTGACAATATCTGAAAGAGTTGTGCAACGTTGTATAGATTACCAAATGACTTACTAAGAATTAATAAAATCATATTATCGTATAAGGATGATATTGGTTTGAAAACAATTACGCATATATATGGACACACAAGTACACTCACACACATACCCCCGATACTCAATTACTATGCCATGTAGTTCTATTAATAATTTTAAATCATACTTTTTTAGTGATTGCATCCAGATGTTTTGCTTTTTATGTGCTGGTTTTGCTGATCCTTTGCTTTGTGTTCCATGCTGGTTTGTTCAGGGATGACTTCTACCCAGTCAGTTTATAACAAATGTGAAGAAATCTGTCTTTACATCTGCACATATTTGATCAAAGTTGAGTTTTTTTCTGAGCAAGTTTTTATCAGCAAATTGTATACCTTTCTCATGATGCCTGATTGTACAGGATTTGGGTGGTTCCTATAAGCTTAGAACCCAGGGAATATTTTGTCTCTTTCTCAAGCTTGTAAGTCTTTATCTCTAGTCTTCTGAAATTCTATAGCAATTTCTCTGCCTCGGTGTGCTGCCCACTTGAAAAACTTTTATGATATTCTGATATTCAGATGCATGACATTCAGGCTTGGGAATTGACTTCTTTTTTAGTTGATAATGTCTTCCCCTCTGATTTCTTTTCTTGCTCTCTCTTTCAACGATTTTCATTTGTCAATTGCTTCAACTGGTAACTGGGTGGAATTAGTTTGCAGTAGGATTGGGGAGGGGTTGATCACTGACAATGTTGCCCTTATATATCTCTAATGTAATGATGATAAACATTTGTGAGGCAGAATGGGTCTGGGATCTGTGGGTAAAGTCACTCTTTACAGAAATTAAAATTTCTACCTCTATGATTTTTTTAAAAAATTTCACATTAAAATAATGAGAATTATGTATAACTGCCTTTGAGTGGATTACAGAACCTCTGTGCCTAATTTGCAACATTATGGAATTTCCTTGCATGAAAGTATTTAAAGGAGCTTATTAGGTTAGGAGGTTGGCATTGTAAAGGCCAAATTAGTGTAGACAGCAGATAGAAACACATGCTGTATGTTATCCAGGAATTAAGTTATGAAAATAAATAGTGGCATAATGAGGAAGGCATTATTGAAAAAATCAATTTGGTAAAACAATTGCTAAATGTTTTATGGGGTAATTGTTTTAATTTTATCCCTCCCAGATAGCATATTTCATATTTTACCCCATTTCTCCCATTTTTGGATACTTAGTATACTTGTACTAATTTTAAATTAACAATTGGATTCATTGCTTTGAATTTAGAGGTTGTCACCTGAAAAGAAAAAAATAGTATATTATTTGTTTTTAACTACATTGTTTTTGAACACAAGTTTATTCTGTTTGAAGACACAAACATCCTGTAAAATGGCTGCATGTTATACTATCAATTAAATGCCTTATATTAATCTCTCCTTTTCTATTACAGTATATAACATGTGGGAAAAATTCCTGTTGAGGAGACTTTCTGTGCATTTCTTATGATTTCCTTGGAATAAATTTATAGAAATAAAATAGCTAGATCAAAAGGCATAATTATATGAATGATTTTTCAGATATACACAAAAATTGGCCTCCAGAAATACAATATCAATTTATTCTTCGAATTCAGTGAAATTTGTACAAAAACTTTTACAATATTAGTTGTCATTTTATAATTGAAAAATTGAGATTCAGTAAAAGCATTAATGTTAAAGACATCATAACTTTATAGAGCTAGAAGTTAACTTAATAGTTGAATGTGATCATCTAATTTTGTTGAGGTGGTGACTGGGTTCAAAACCAGTTAACTGAAATGAGTAGTTATATGTTACTGAGGTAACAAACTTATCTGAAATCTAGGTTTTCTGATAAACTCTAAGTTCCGGTATTTCCTTGATATAATTTTTTTATAGCATATCAAATGTCAATTGATATCTTGCCGATATCTTAGAATTACAAATGAACTAAGTGATATCCTAGACTACTGACAAGATGAAACTGTATTTTCACAGCTAAAATTGATTTCTTATTATATCTGTCCTAGCTGACAACTTGAATGAACGTCTTTATCAAGCTGAGAAAAGAATGGAACTATTTTTCCCAAAGTAACAAATAGCTGGGATTGGTCTGTACTTGAAAGACTAATAAATCCTGTTAGATAAATTTTACGACTATAGTTAACAAATGTAACGAGATATTTGAAAATGTGCTGTGTGCATAAGAAGTAATGTGATTCTCTTTCTTTAAAAAAGTAATAGTTTGTGATGGACACTATATTAAGATGATGAAAGTCCTAGCTTTGCTTACACTCCCAGACCTGAATCAAACATTTTTATCTATCTCAACATTTTTATCTATCTCAACTTCTAATCCTTGGTCATGCACATATTTATGTACTTCTCAAAAATATTTTGATATTATTTTCAGTTAAAATTAATCCAGTGTCACTCTCACATTAGCTACAATCTGTTTTTTCTTGTTCTTCTTTGTCAATTTTCTTCCTTTCCATCTTCTGTCACTCTAAAGTAGTGTACCTTTCATACTCATTAACACATGCACATGTGTGCTTGCACACATGCACACAAATAAGGGATTGTTTCCTTCTATATCTTACAAATATTGAATCATCCCATACAGAACTTAATTTTTTTCTGTAAACAAAGTAACATGAAAATTCTTACCATTTACTAGACAAAGATCTGTCTCATTCTTTTTGTGTGTGTGTGTGTGAGGAAGATTTGCCCTGAGCTAACATCTGTTGGCAATCTTCCTCTTTTTTTTTCACTTGAGGAAGATTAGCTCTGAGCTAACATCTGTGCCACTCTTCCTCTATTTGGTATGTGGGTCACTGCCACAGAATGGCTGATGAGTGGAGTAGATCCATACCTGGGATCCAAATCTGTGAACCCAGGCCACAGAAGCAGAGCACGTGGAACTTTAACCACTCGGCCCTGGGGCCGGCCCCTCCATCTTATTCTTTTAATGGGTGTAATTGATCTTTATCTAAATAGTATACATATCATCTTCAAATTATGGTAATGGCATCTTTTATTTTTATTTTTGTTTTTCAGGGAACGATTCACCCTGAGATAATATCCGTTGCCAATCTTCCTCTGTTTTTTTTTCCCTTCTCCCCAAAGCCCCAGTGCATGGTTGTATATTCTAGCTGTAAGTCCTTCTGGTTCTTCTATGTGAACTGCCACCACAGCATAGCGACTGACCAGACAGGTGGTTGGTTCCACGACTGGCAGATGAACCCGGGCAGCCAATGTGGAGAGCACGGAACTTTAATCACTGGACAATCAGGGCTGGCCCTAGAATTTTTTATTTTTTTATAAAAAGCTCCAGAATTAAAATTGTTTAGCCTTTTTATATGTGACTTGATTTTAAGATCTATTGAAATTTCTTGACAAGCAGAAATATTGAGAGCATCTTTAAATGTGGGTATTGCTATGCTTGTTTTGTGAATTGTCTTAATAAATCTCCTTGGTCCACTTTTATCTTTCCTTAACTATTTGTAAAATTAATTTTTATGTATTATAGAAGAACTCTTTATCTTTAATTAATGTTCTAAGTTGTATCTCAATCATTTTGATTTACATTTCTTTCATTTCCACATAATGTTTAAAAATATGTAAATTCAAATATGTCTATATTTTCCTCTCTCTTCTGAATTTTCTATTGTTCTTGTAGCACCATTCTTAGGTTTCTGAGTATATTTTTGAATTTGATATATAACGAAAATTTTCTCTTTATTTCAATGAGAAAACTATGGTTTTTTTTAAAGAAATGGTGATGCTATAATTAACTACCCACTTGAAATAAAACAAAATTTGACTTCTTCACATTATATGAAAATACATAATTCAGCTTGATAATATATTTAAATATAAGGGAAAATAGATTATTGGAAAGCAATGTTAAAAGATGCCTGTGATATATACTGTATTTTATACCAAAGTCTAGTTTTTATATTTTTAAGCTTTTATATTTTAAAGTTTTTATGTTTCAATCAGAAAAAAATGCAATTTGTTAATGCTAGCCAAAACTGTTAATAACCATGTAAATAGATGTATTGTATATATAGAAGAATAAATGAATAATGAATGAATTAATTAATACATGAATGAATATAAATTGAAACAATAGTTTTAAATAAAGCTAAATATTTGAATGTTTATACAGTTTTTTCCCTCTGAATTACCTACCTTTCCTAAAGTTTTCACCATATATTATATTTTTTAAAATTTCAATATTGTCTTTCCTGTTCTATATTCATCATTAAACAGTTACCCTTAACATCTGTCTTTTCATTTTCTTATTTTGTGATCTATTTTTTTAACCTGATGGAATATTTTAGATATGAGCATTGTGTGTGTCTTTTATTTCACTTTATTATCTCTCTTTCCTTGATTGTCCATTCTTCATTTTGTCCTTTTGCATGTCTGTGATGATATTAATTTTCTCCTGTGCCTCAACTTTTTGAGACATAGGCTGGGACTGTAATTTCTCACAGGTAGCTCCACTTCTAGCCACAGACTAACCTCCAGCAATGATGCTAAGACAACGGGCAGCTGTTTTCAGGTTCTCTTTCATGGGTGAAATAGATGCCTTCTGGCTCCTCCTCAGCTCCAGTCCTGTGACCCAGAGTGCAGTCTCCATGATGGCATTTTCACTACAGTCATCAAAGAGCACATCTGACCTTTGTCGCCAGTAGATAAATCACAACAACCGATAATCACTGTTGTCTGGCTATTAATTTTTGATATCTAGAAAATTTTCTTTCTTGCATTAAAACATTCAAAAGTATATTTATTGATTATATGTAGCATTTCTATATCTTTCGAGAGAGAGGTGGGACTTCCTGCAGTTGTTCAATTATCTGCCCCAGAAATTCTTTATTAACAATCTATGGATGGGTATAACATATTGCCACATATACCTTGTGCATAAGTCATAGTTTAGTTTGTCTTAAATGTTATTGTTACAGCTATTAAATTGTTGTTATGCTTTATTGCAGTCCAAAGAGTTTATTTACATGATGGATAAATAATTAGAATATATTTTTGGCTGTTTTTACTTATTTATTAACCAATTCAAAGTTTTCTATGTAGAATTTCTTTAAAAATGCAAGCAACATTGACAGTAAAAGGTAGTGAATATGTCCTCTTTTATGGGTTCAGCTGTTTAAAAATATGGATATGGAATGGGTAATGAGTTGTGTCCTACTGTTTTGAAATAGTTAATGTAAGTTCCAGAAGTTTTGAGCATTTAAAAGTAGGGCAAACTATAGTAATTTAAGTAGAAGCTAGAGACATATTATATTCTAAATTCATACATTCTAAAATGTATTAAAGATTTTAGGTAATGTAAACATATATTATGTTGTGACAATTTTTTAAGAGATTTATAGCTAATAGAACAATGTCATTCTGCTTCTAATTTTGCTATCTGCTGGCTCTTGAGTGTTTTTTCTTTTCTTTTTTGGTGAGGGAGATTGACCCTGAGCTAATATCTGTGCCAATCTTCCTCTCTTTTGTATGTGGGTTGCCGCCATGGCATGAGAGGTGTAAGTCCATGCCTGGGATCCAAACCCACAAATCCAGGTGGCCAAAGCAGAGCAAGCTGAGCTTAACCACTGGGCCAGCGCCTTGAGTGTTTTTTAATAATTCTTTTCGCAGATGAAAGGTAGGATTCAAACTTTGTTTCAGGTTTTCCAATTACAGTGTGTATATTTTCAAAAGGAGTTATCTTGTCTGACTACTGCATTTTCCTAGACTCTACAGGTATGTCAAACCAGTTTAAGCTCAGAATTAGGCCATAATCTCAGAGGCACCCCAAAGTCTGATGATCCAGAACCAAACGAGAAGATCCAGGGTTCTCTAGCTCAGAAGAAAATGGGTTTTCTGGATCGAAATTAACCAGGCACTCCATCCATGTCACTTTATTGGAATAAGAGTCATTAAAATATTTAATCTGGTCTTTTTCTAACCTCATGTATACTTTTTTTCCCCCAAATTAAATTTTAAGCTGCACAGAGGATTGATAACTACCACTGTTTGAAATAAGAAGATTTGAAAAATGCAAAGTTAGGATAGTTTTAATAGAGAGAGACAAATTTTAGAAACAAGGATGGAGTCAGTACTTATAATCCATAGGAAAATGTCTTAGGTTTAATTAGAAAAAATAGGAAGCATAACATCACTAAATTTAGAGGAGATAATGGGAGAAATGGACAGGATAAGGAGGAGAATATACACACTATTTACACAGTGTCAGTGGATGAATCACGTGAGCTATGAGCTGCAATTCATCAAATGGCACCAAGTATCCAATGAGACTGAATTGTGCAGGCACCACTCCTGGTTGCACAGGTCTAGGGTGCCTCTCTGATGTTAACAAAACCTATTTTACAAAAAACATACAAATGTTGCAAGTAATAGTTAAAAGTGGAGCACATCTTGTTGGGGAAACCTTTGTAGAGGAATTTAGGAGGTATTTGTGTAGTGCTCAAAGAATAAGATCACAAAGTGAAGATCTTGCAAAAAAAGTAAGGGGTGTGTGTGTGTGTGTGTGTGTGTGTGTATAATATTAGAAAGTCATGCTTCCTGGGTTACTTAGCTGTTCTAGCTGATTAAATGGGAGGTAATTCAGGTTGGGGAGACAGACAGCAGATCTCATTCTATTGATGTGATGGGTTCTGTTAATAAGCCTGTTTGTTTAACAAATTTGGGAGCTTTCTGCCTTGGTTAATTTCCACCTTGCTGCTTCCAAAGATGACTGACTCCACTCAAAGAGGCAGGATAAATAGAAGCAGAATCAGCCGTGAATATATATGTACATACATACATATATAGATGCATCAGTCGTAATTATTTGGAGAATTGGAGAAATACAACAAGTACAGGAAAATGGGAGTAGTACAGAAGAAAAAGTATCATTGAATGTTTATTTTCACCAAATAAATTTTAAATTTACTAAGAACTGGAACTAGCTCATCTTATATGTAATTTGTGCCTTCATATTACTTACAGCTTAATTCAAGTTATAAAAAATGCTCAGTGAATATTTGATTAATATTTTCTTGCAACTTGCTAGATTATTTTTTTCTACAAATGACTGCTTATATTTCAGCAAGTAATCTTTCGACTTTAGTCACAAATACCATGAAGGATGGATGGTTCTTGTAGAAGAAGTTAAGCATTTATTTGCCCTTACTACCTCAATGAATAGAAAACATGTTTCATATGAATTTACATGTTTTACTGCAGTAAGTAAGTCAAATAGAACAATCACCAAGAAACATCAACACATCTGAGGTTTCTCCATATTTGTTTCATTAATTTATTAATTGCCAAATACTGATTAAATTCCAACTCAGGACTGATGTCTTGAGTTATAGATAAAAGCGAGTGCCTATAATGATCATTCCTGGCTTCTTGTCTTTATACCCCAGGTTATAAAATTTGCACCTCGTTCTCATAGGTTCTTGCTTGTAGCTTCAATATTTCCATTGTCAAATTTAGTCAACTAAGTATCCCAAATCTTTAAGAAACTTCTAGGGTAAGGGATTCTACAAGATAATGCTCTTTTGTGATTTCCCCCAGAGAATTAGACATTCTGATATAGAATTTCATCTTATCTACCAAGGTGTTCCTATAAAACTTGAGTTATATTATCTCATTAGTTTAGCAGTTTACATGTGGATTTGCAAAAAGTTAGAGGCCAACAACTTTTAAAATATTTAAAAAAATAATCCTAGTATGTGTTCTCCAATGTAAAAGTTATACTATATTACAGAATATATTACTTTAGCTCATGAAGACCTACGCAAACCCTCAAAGAGATGCATTGAACCAAATCACACATATCAAAAGAGGAGCATTTGTCTAGGCTAATATGTACATTTTTTTATCTCTACTATGCAAAGATTAGAAAATTGACTCTACTTCAATATCTAAAGTTTTTGACAGTTGGGAAAACTGTTACGTTCAAAGCCACAAAAAAAGATTGGAAATTATTTTTAAATATCTCGCTGGCATATTCTAAAAAAATATATAAAGGCATATGCAGAAGGGCTCCAACTTGTTCCCCTGTGGAAACATTCCGATATAAATGTATTTGTCCAGATTGATCAAATAAAACATTTTTACAAATTATTTAGCAGACTCTGTATATATGATTTTAATTTCTGTTTCACTGTAAAACAAAATCTAAAACTATTGCATGGACAGTAATAATAGGTTTTTTGGTCTCTCAATGAAGTGCCTCTGTCTCTTGTTTTTTCGTGTGTTGTAAAGTGGCACTTACTCTCTAAACTTAATGAGTTTAATAAAACTTAATGAAAAATCTTCAAACCTAATGAAGCACTTTAGAATGCAAAACAAAGGAAAATAAAGATTGGGCCACAACTATAGACCAAAACAAAGTAGTTTTTGGGGAACAGGATGTGGATAGGGACTAAATCTATCACAACGAACATTTAGAAGAAAACTGAAGTTTACTTGACAAAGTATGTAGTGTTTTCACCTCTTAATAAAGAGAAAGCTATTCTGTATTATAATTTGAATTATATGTACACAGATAAATAACGATGCATTTATGTTGTATTTCACCATACTGTGCACATTTTAAAAACCTGCTGGAAAAAATACTACACTGAATAAACTACTGTTTTGTCATGCATTAGGACCAAAAAGAGGGTTGAAGTCTAAGATGCTTATGCACAGCAAGATGTTGGGGATTCCAGGATATTGTAGAACGCAAGGCTAAAAAAAGTAATTGACATTATTACAGGGTTTAACATCCAATTGCATGAACTTTTCTGACGTTCAGATTTTTACACAATCTCTCTTTATGAAAGCATTGCTGTTAGATTTAATTTACAAAGAGATTTAATGCCATACTAAAAAAATAAATACACTGAACAGTGACAATGAAAACTAAATTAAGATAAAATGTGCCCTGAAGTCATTTGACTCATATAAAACACTAATAAATCAGTGTAAGGTCAGTAAAAGACTACATTATATTGTGCATTACAGATTTTTAAAAAGGAATACTACTTCTAAACACAACAAATTAGATTAACAAAGTGTCTTAGAGTTAAATATATTGTTTTAATAGAAGACAAATTTTTTTTTTTTTGGTGCGGAGGACTGGCCTTGAGCAGACATCTGTTGCCAATCTTCCTCCTTTTGCTTGAGGAAGATTGTCCCTGAGCTAACATCTGTGCCAATCTTCCTCTATTTTGCATGTGGGCCACCATCACAGCATGGCTTGATGAGCAGTGTGTTGGCCCATGCCTGGTGTCCAAACCCATGAACCCCGGGCCACTGAAGTAGAGTGTGCGAATTTAACTTCTTCACCACTGGGCTGGTCCCAAGACAAAAATTTTAATTAGTGACTTGCTGCTAAATTTTTAATGTTAATTACTCAGCATGGTTCTGAAGATAAGTGGTTGAGCCCCAGGTTGGCACTGTGTGGTCATGGCAAATAACCTCTCAAATCTTAGCATCCTCATTGGAAAAATGACGACTATTAATATTCTTTTTCCCATCTACATTGTTGTTTGCAACATCCTGTGAAATTATATACATAAAATATTTTAAAACTGTGAAATCATGTACACAATTTAGTTGCATTCTTGTTATTATTATTTTTCCCCAGTTCTGGATAGTCACAAAATATACGTGATTCCTTTGAAGATATTGTGGAGCAATTATAAACATGTTTTATGTACTGGCTTTTTAAACACATTGTCTATGAACAGAGAGAGTGAGAAATATTACTGTCCTGTCTTCTTATAAATTACTCTGAGCACGATTGGCCTTAATTTAGGCTGTCAGCAAGTGGCATCAACCTTTGTCTGAATATTTCTTTATTTTTTTGTGGTGAGGAAGATTGTCCCTGAGCTAACATCTGCACCAATTTTCCTCCATTTTGTATATGAGACACTGCCACAGCATGGCTTGATGAGTGGTGTGGAGGTCCACGCTTGGGATCCGAACCCGCAAACCCCAGGCCGTTGAAGCAGAGTGCAGGGACCCAACCACTATGCCACCCAACTGGCCTCTATTTCTTTCTATTTTTGTGATGGCTATTTAGCAGATGAAAAGTCAAACCACAGTCATTGAGAATTAGAAAGAACTTTCAAAACATTAGGATTGGCTGGAGTATTCATCAACAAATAGCCTCTCAACTTCTCCTCTTTCTTGGAGAAAAAGTATATTTTCCTGCCCAAGAGACTCTGGGCTTGGCCATGTGCTTGCTCTGGAAAACAGAATGAGAGAGAACATGACATGAGCGAAGGGTCAAAGTGTCCTGGAGTGATTTGTCTAGCGTTAGGGTTCTGGCCGTTAGTTACGGGACGAACTTCCTTCTGGCAATTGCTGCTCCTTCAGCCTGAGACTGAGACTGTGACACGTGCAACAGAACTTAACCCAACAAAAACCTGGGAGCCAGCTCAGCTGACTCAACCTGAAGCAGAGCCATGCACCCAAGCCCGGCTAAATCAGCCAAGTGCAACAGTGGACACAGGAGCAAGAAGTAAATGCTTGATATTTAAAAGACATTAAGTTTTAAAATGATTGATACCCCATATTACTGCCACAATAGCTGACTGATACAAATAACTAATCCAAATGTCTTAAATTCATAAGTGAATTAAACTTTAACATATAGAGGATGAAGACTGTTTGCTGGGAGATAATTCTTCGTGGGTCTAACATTTTTGTATATCTCGTGAGCAGACACGCCCATAGTTGTTGTTCCAGATTAGATTTCCAAGGATTTTTATATAGCAATCAGCCTTGGAAGATAAGCTAACTTGTTAGCTTGCAAGGAGAACAAAATTCTAGACCCTCTGTAGTCTTGACAACATGACCAGGATCCAGTAGTTAGAGAAAAAGGTCTGTTCTATACACTAGATCTTCTAAATCTACCAACTTCACAAAAAAGTGAAAAGTTGACATAGTCCTATGCAATTAATCAATCTTTTACACACATAGTAAAAGAGCTACTTTTAGAACCTTATAAAGCAGTTTGAAATTTTGCTACACCTGTTAATTTTCTTTTCGACTACTCATTGTTTAAAGAGAATCCCAAAATAAACTTGCTTAATCACCTAAAATTACATATTAGTAAATTATACAGGCATAAGGATTTACTGTAGTTTCAAATTCATGCACAATGGATTTGCCAATTTGTATATATTTGCTGAGATTTGAGAACGAGGAAGACAGTGTTTAAATATCAAATGCCGATTAAAACAGCAATCTACAAATTATGCAGAATAGTATCATATATACACTCCATTATAGTAACAGCCTCAAATACTTCAAATAAGTTATATACTGAAAGGAAACAAGTAAAAATATTATGTGTGCATATATTTACTGAGAGAAGTACGTACATTGTTAAGTTGGCATTCCCAGCTAAAGAGTCCTTCTTGCGTCTAATTTAATTCTATATTTTAAGCTTATTTTTCGGCCTGTGCTTTCTGTGGGAATAGAGCTTTTCTACACAGGGACTGCCATATTTGACAAGTAAGAGATCTGTTGAAGCAGCTGTATTTTGTGTTACACGCAACACCAGTGCTATTTCTCTGCATGATAAATGACTATCATAGCTAATGCCATTGAGAAAAACACATGGATGCTGTGTGTGCGCTCAAAGTCCCACATTTTGGAGATAAAAAATATAATGGTGTTTTTAATACATTGCTTATAAAAACAACTAAATGCTCTTACTGATTATGGCTATTCCAAGATAGAAGTATGAGGTTAACTATTTCATCATTGCTATGTCTAAATTCCTGAGTCAATTCCCAATCCGTCAGTTACTAACCAGAATTTAAGAGATCAGAAATGTGTAAATAAGGGGGCTGCTCAGTGGCACAGTGGTTTAGTTCACATTTTGGCAGCCTGGGGTTCACGGATTCCCATCCTGGGCGCTGGCTGATGGACTGCCTGTCAGCCATGCCGTGGCGGGGTCCCATATAAAGTGGAGGAAGATGGGCACGGATGTTAGCCCAGGGCCAGTATTCCTCAGCAAAAAAGAGGAGGATTGGCAATGAATGTTGGCTCAGAGCTGGTCTTCCTCACAAAAAAAGAAAAAAAAAAAAACCAGAAATGTGTAAATAAAACACTTTAGTACTTGAGACTACTGCCTTAAATTAAAAAAAAAATGTTCGTCTGAAGAGGAAAGAATATTACATAGAACCTTTTCTTTTCTTTCTTCCTTTATTCATGTATTCATTCACTTGCTCATATATTCATAAATTCATAAATTCATAAATTCATTCATCAAAAACTTATTGAGGGCCTGGCCCTGTGGCCTCATGGTTAAGTTTAGTGCACTCCACTTTGGGGACTGGGTTCAGTTCCCGGGGGTGGACCTATACCACTTGTTAGCAGCCATGCTGTGGCAGTGACCCACATACAAAATAGAAGGAGATTGGCACAAATGTTAGTTCAGGGTGAATCTTCATCAGCAAAAAAGAAAGAAAGAAAGAAAAAACCTTACTGAGTGTTTGTTAGGTTCTAAAAATACTTTTTTTATACCTCCATATAGATAGATACTAAAAAGCAGTTTTCATACAGTTCTGTGTAGCTAAGTCTTTTCAGTGGGTATCGGATTGGTTCTGATAGTCTCATATGCAAAATTTGCCCAGTTAGAAAGTGAGGAAGATGGTAACAGTGTCTCTCATACATCACAGCCTGAAAACTTACAGACATTCAGCATTTCCTTTTTAATAATTGAATAAATATATCATGGAATGAATGGAAAAAGGTAGAGATAAAAAAATAGCTAGCTTTAGAATATTGCTTTATAGTAGACACAGCACCATTGTATATGTTTTCTACATGGGCATTGAATGCTTATTCATCTAGGGATACGTTAATGAATAAATGCTTATTTACATTCATAAATGGTTATTAATTATTCATTGTCTGTTCTTCATTTGCATACTTATTCTGAAGGCAGTAAATAATAAAGAAAGGTAAAATTTATATATGAACAGATTGACCCCCTAATGACCTATTTATTCATATTTTTTTAGAAGCCCATAAAGATGTATCTGCTCAATGCTAATAAAATAGATTACAGTCCTCTTATTCTCCTATCTTACCCAATCCACTTAGTTAATATATTATTTTAGGATTATATCAAAGGAATGAAAACAAGTTTCAGCAAAAGTTTTATTGGCAAATATAATTGTTACAAAACTGAATAGTCTTTATATTCTCTCAGACTACTTTGATATCCATTATTGTCACCATCAGCAGAACAACAGTGGGCTTTGGAGGGGCCAGCAATTATCGTCCCTCACTTACACATGAAAACAACTGAGCTCAGAGAATTAAATGGCTTTCCCAAGATGCTCACCATTAGTAAATAGTAAACTTGGAAATGAAGCCTCATCTTATTGTTTGAGGACCAGTATTATTATTTCCACTTACTCTGCTCTGGGCAATATTGTTTGTTGCCTGTATTAAATTCCCTTTAAAGTAAAAATAAATGTTTAGGGTACATTATCTTTTAGAGGGTGACATCATCAAGATGGCAGCATGGATTGATCCTGACTTCAGTGCCCCCTACAAGAAGACCAACTAGCAACTATCCATTAGAAGACACCATTGTGAAAATTCTAGAACACAGAGGTGAGGCTGAAGCAACCCCTGGACCACTGAGACCAAGACGGACCACATTAGAAGGATAAGATGAGTGGCCACCCTCTGACCACATTGCCCCAACCCCATGTTTGCACAGTGCCACACTGAGAGGGCCCCCCCTGGGCTTTCAGGTTCTCCAGTGGAAAAATAAAGAGCCCAAGGTTGACATCCAGCTCCCCCAGCATCATGGTCACTTTCCAGGAGGTCCATTCAGGTCTTGCCTCATAGAGATCTTGGGGATAATCTACAGGGCTTGACTACTGGAGATCAGTTGTGATGGAGAAGGAAGGTGGGGCACACAGCAACCAGTGCTTGGATCTTGGCAGACTGAGTTCCTACCCACAGTGGCACCAGGTAGGAATCCCAATCAGTGGCTTTGCACATCTGCCAAGCCAAGACAGTGGTTCTATCTGGCCAGGGAACTTGGTGCACAGTTCTCCCTAATTCTGGACCCCAAAAAAGCCTTGGCAGCCTTGGAGCCCATTATGCCACCTCACCCAGGAAAGGAAGCTAAGTCATACTCCCACCCACTGCTGAATTCAGCCCTGATCCCTGCCCAACCAGGAAACTTGGCCAGAGCACCTGGGAAGCTGCGTGGCCCAGCAATATTTGAGCAGAGAACCCAGCCAGTGTCTTTGCCCTTCTGCAGAGCCAAGCCAGCAACCTGTTCCAGCCAAGTAACTTGGTGTGCAGTTTAGCCTGATTCAGGACCCCAAACAGTGAGCCTTGCTGGCCTTGGAACCTGTTTTGCCACCCCACCCCTGCAGGGAAGCTAATTCAAGCTTTGTTTACTGCTGAGCGCTGCCCCCAGCACTACCTGACCAGGAAACCAGGTCAGAACACACAGGAAGCTGCCTAGCCCAGCAGGACTCAGCTGGACAGCCCAGCCAGTGGCTCTGCCCATGTGTAGAACCAGGCTGGTGGCCTCATCTGGCCAGGGAATTTAGTGCACAGTTCAGCCTGATTCGGTCCCCAAAGAATGAACCTTGACAACCCTGGGGTCTGTTCTGCTTCCCCACCATGCAAGTGAAGCTAATTCATAGCCCTGCCTACTGCTGAGGGTAGTACCCAGTTCCGCCCAACTAGGAAGCCTGACTGGAGAATCCATGTGACTGCAGATCCCATCCTACAGCCATGATTGGGTAGGGAAATAAGCCAGCAGCCCTATCCAACTATTCCCAGCCAGTGGCATACCACTCCATTGCCAATTCAGAGCTTGCGCAATGTCCTCACCAAAAAATAGACCCCAATAGCAAGCACAACCCACCCAAGGACTCTACGAGCTGGTCCATGCAGAACTCCAAATAGGTAGAATCCAAAAAGGGCTAAACCAAGACACATTACAGTTAAATTGTCAAAAGTCAAAGATGAAGAGTAAATTTTGAAAGCAGCACGGGAAAAGTGACACGTCACATACAAGGGACTATAGGAGGATTTCTCAACAGAAACTTATCAGGCAGAAGAGAATGGGGGTGGTATATTCAAAATATTTCAAGGAAAAAACCTATTAACCAAGAACACTATGCCTGGCAAAGCTGTCCTTCAGAAATGAAGGAGAGATAAAGATTTTTCTTTTTTTAGTTGAGGAAGATTTGCCCTGAGCTAACATCTGTGCCAATCTTCCTCTATTTTACATGTGGTTTGCTGACACAGCATGGCTGATAAGTGGTGTAGGTTCATACCTGGGACCTGAAACTGTGAACTTGGGCTGCCGAAGTAGAGCACGCCAAACTTTACCACTATGACAGGGCCAGCCCCAAGACTTTTCTGAACAAACAAAAGCTGAGGGAGTTCATCACCACCAGACCTACCTTATAAGAAATGTGAGGGGCCGCCCGGTGGTGCAGCGGTTTGGTCCGCGCTTGGCAGCCCGGGGTTCGCGAGTTCGGATCCCGGGCGCCTGCCGACGCCCTGCCTGTCGGCCATGCCGTGGCGGCATCCCATATAAAGTGGAGGAAGATGGGCACGATGTTAGCCCAGGGCCAGTCTTCCTCAGCAAAAAGGGGAGGATTGACGACGGATGTTAGCTCAGGGCTGGTCTTCCCCACAAAAAAAAAAAAAAAAAAAAAAAAAAGAAATGTGAAAGAGAGTTCTTCAAGCAGAAAGGATGCTAATTAACATTGTAAACACATATGAATGTAGGTGTAAACTCACTGTTAATGGTAAATATGTAGTCAAAGTCAAATTCTCTAAAACTGTAATGGTGGTCCATGATTAACTTACAAATATAGTTTAAAAACTTAAAAAGCAATCAAATTAAAAACAACCATAACTACAATAATTTTGTTACTGAATACACAATATAGAAAAATATGTAAATGGTAACATCAATAACCCAAAATGTGAGGCAGCTGTACATGTACAGCAAATATTTATTATGATCAGCAATAATTGCTAATGACAATTACAGAAATTTTTCAATAAAACCATTGGCTTTCAATGAAAGTAATTATTTTCTTATATATAACTTCAGATAAACAACACAATAATTGTAATGATGGTCTTTTGCATTGAGCTTTAATGCATAATCACAGGATTTTCTCTGTCTTCAGAGCCTTATCTGTGCATTTTGGTTCAGAGTCATTTGTTTCCTTCCACCAGTGTCCAATTTTAAGGACATTTTGGGTCTTGGGTCTAAAATTCTGCTGCTTTTCCGTTCACTGTTCTCCATAATCATGCATGATTTTGTATCCTTCTTGCTTCTCGAATGTGAAGTGATTCCTTATTTCAATTTATTTGGGACTAATATGTGTGCCTTCACTTCTATGAGAAAACTGTCATTTTTCAATAAGAGCCTGGCATCATTAAATAGGTTATTAAATTAGCTTTGGGGAACAAAAAGGGATATAAAAGATGAATTTTGTAGCTATATGTACATCCTTACTAGCCAACATGCGATCCTTAAATTTCACCATCTTGGGCTGTTCCACTCTGAACAATTGTTTAGTTTTAGAGTAAATCTGACATTTGTGGCCTATCAACAGTGCTATTAACAAAATCTAAAAATGTCTGTTTTGTGCCAGTCTCAGCCTGTCGATAACCAATTATGGCTGGACCGGCCCTTGTGGTTCTTTTTGTGATTGCAAGATGCCCTCAGCAGTAACCATCGGGAACCTTTGAAAGAGACAAGGGTTATTACTTACAGGTCCTGGAAATTATGGGGCACACCTGGGGACACACAGGTAGGTCATGGGGGGGAGAGGGAGAGGGCGTGAGCCTGGGGTTCTGCTTTTATTGGGGTTGAGGGTGAGGGCCTAGGGTTTCATGGGCTCACACTTTAGAGGTTAACTTAAAACATAAGAGTGGGAATTAAAAGGGGGGAAGAGAAAAAATAAGCAGCGCGAGTGGTCAGTTATCCAAATCAACCATGATTTCTCAAAGGAGCCTCGAGTGGGGATGGGACGCATGGCTAGCTCTTTATCTAGTGTGTGACTGGCAATATGTTTATTTGAGATAGCCATCTTTGAAGTGGATAGCTCAGCAATCAAAGTTTAAATCACGTATTTGCATTATAAGAAAGAAAACCCAACTGTCAGGGCTTAAACTACAGAGTCCTTTGGTTCTGTGTGTGTGTGTGTGTATGTGTTGGGCTATTTCTTGACTTTTCTTGGTGGACAACAGAGTATTTAAATCCATGCAATGTGATATTCAGCTCAGGATTCTTTTTCTATTGTATTTAAACTTCAATTTCATTTTCCTTGGTCTTTTTTTTTTAATCAATAATATAAAGAATGGTTTGTTGCATCTCCATTTCTGATATGTGTTTCCACCATCTTCTTACTGGTTGTTTTAATCTATTTGATTTTTTCTTTAAATTCTAGGTATTAATTATCTCTTTTACATCACAATTATTTTTCCTGTAGTGTTGTTCCTGATCTAAACTTCTAATAATACTAATATTTATTCTAAAAGTATTTTTAGTTTTTTAAAAAATATTTCCTTACCTTGATTTGTTTTTAAATTTTTTCCTGAGTCCCAATCAATGTCTCTTTTAATTTAGCTGTTTTTTAATTATCTCTTTTCCTCTCTGGTCTCATACAATCTATTCTGTTTCAAATTTAATAATGTGAAAAGCAGATGCTTTCTATTTACTCTGTGTTCAATATTAAATCTATTTCAAAATACAATAGTTGTGTATTGAAAATGTGAGTTACATTTTCCTTTCTTTATGTTGTAGGATCATAGCATAATACTCACTCTGATTTTTTTTTTTTTTCCATTTCCCTGTTTATCCATCTGTGAATGATGAGAGAACAATTCAGACCTGCTCTTTTCTGTAAACAGGCCTATGGATTATCCTACCCTCACTTCCTAGACATGCGTCTGCTTTAAGAATCTTCCTTACTGACAATGTATTGTAGGCTGGTAAATGTACACAGCAAACTCTCTGGTATTTTTGCAGATATCTGTTTGGTATATGGATCAGCTCCCCTAAAGAAGGATCTATTTCTTCTCCTGCTAGAAATGTTCAGGATTGGATTTCATTTCTGAATAATATAAAATAGTCTGCAGTTTTGTGTTGTGTTTCTTGATTTAAAAAAGTAAACGAAAATGATAAATCCCAGAATATATTGTTACTAAAATTGATTCAGCTCCAGTCTCCTTTTACTGAGACATTCCACATAGGAAGTGACTTGTCCTCCTACATAAACTCCAGCTTTATTGCTGGGAATTGATTTCCTAGGAAGTTACTGACTGGGGAATGAGAGGATGCAATGGTTCCTGGTACCCTAAAAAATAATGCTTAGTATATACCAGTGTAGGAGAGGGATGCAGGGGGGGTGATGAAATTGAGTATCTGTAAGATACAGAGATACAAAGGACTTGGGGTGAACACGTGAAATAATCTGCTATAGCCTAGTTCATCCTTCTTGTTCTACTATTTCCCTCAAAGGGCCCATAAATACACCAGCCCCTGTCAAATTGGCGCAGTGTAGACTTCGCACCAGAGAGCCTGGGTTTACACAAAAGCCTTGCCACTTGCTAGCAGAATGGCCTTGAATAAGTTTTTTTCTCTTTCTACCACAAATTCCTTATTTGTAAAATCGGGTTAGTAAATGTACCTACCTCATAAAGGTTATAAAGTCATCTATGAAGGTTACATAAGCTAATATTTGTAAAATGGTTAGAGCAGTACTGGTACACAATTAATTCTGAATTATTTAATGTTTGTTTAATACGTATATATACAAATGTCACTCAACTTTGTCAGTGATAGCTGGAAAGGTTGAATCAGACTTTTCTAAGTGATATTTAAAATCAAATACCTCATAGACACTTACTGAGACGTATATTTAATAAGACTCTGGTTCCCAATATTTGTATTAGATCCATCTAGATCTTTCAGATATTTACTTAATTATTTCGCACCACTAATCCTTTAATTTTTTAAAATTTCTTTTTGGGTTATAGCTCATATAAAGCAACCACTGTAGAAACGAAGGTAGTGATATTTTTTTCTAGCTACTTTCTGTAGCTTATTTTTCCAAGCAGAAAATTCTTTCAAATGAAGCAAACTCACGATGGGGCTACCCGTAGAGAATTGTAAATAGAATGTACGAGAGCTAAAAATGTTGTACCTAAATATTCCGGTAAATATGCAAAATGAAGAGGTTCTCCAGAGAGCACATAATATCAATCAAAAATCACTTGTGGAGTGAAGTATTGTTTGGCGTTCGCTTTTTCAAAAACTAAGCATGCTATATAGTCATCATTGGCACCCAATTCCTCATATATCCAATTCTCTTTACTATGCCATATAAAATTCATGTGTGTGTAACAACACTTCTACTTAATTAGGGGAGAAAAAAAATCCTTGCAATATTATTCCCTGAATCTTGTATGGAACAGTTATACTGCCCAGTCAAGTTTTCCTAGTTTCTCTTCGGGTCTTCTCTAGAGCAAACTTTTCAAAATGGTTTTTGGTTTCTTTGTTTCTTAATGAAACTGCTAATGAGAGTTTTCTCTTAATAGTTGTATAAATCCTGTTGAATGCATATAATGTCAACTCTGTTTATTCAGATGAGTTCAGTTCAATTTATTTTAAAAATCTAAGGACATTCAATTATTGATGGTGTCTATATATGCAAATCGGTTTAACTGTTCTGATCGAATTTGCTAGTCATTAACCTGTTACTAAATGTGTGCTTGACTAAATTGCTCACTGAATCTGTTTTATGGAAAGCAAAATCAGGAGAGAGTTTTCATTCATTTTGTGTACATGACCAACTCCTTTGATAAGTTCTAGTATCACTTTAATTTTCTATCTTATTTTTTTCCCATAAGGCTAGATTAAATCTTTTAATGAATAGACTGACTGAATAAATTGATTTACTAATCAAGGTCACTACTCAATCCAGGAGCTTCTGGTAGAAATAGCTTATAAAAAACTTTCCAACACTAGTCAAACACATAATTATCCTTTCTTAAAATTGGATTTTAAAAACTGAAAACTATTTGAAAGAAGACTTTTAGGGAAGCAATATCTTACCACGGGAACTGGAGCCGGATATTAGGAGGCATCCCAGAATAGAACTGTTGATTTGAGCATTGCCTAGAGTCTAGAGTCAACCTCATGGGTTCAGAAAATTGATCTCTGAGAGCTTTGGATTGATCAGACTCAGCAAAATTGACTTAGAACTAAACTGATTGAATTATAGATAAACCAGAAGACCAATTTAAAAGGAAAAATGTAATTTTCAAGGGATCTGCGCCATTTGGAAAGCACTTTATTCATTGAAAAAGAAGTATTCTCAACAAATATTTATTTAGTACCCACTATGTGGCATGTACTGGGCATAAAATATTAAAAAAAATACACAAGTTGTCTACTTTCAAAGATATTTCAAGTTAACAGGCTATTCTACTACAGAATTTCACGAGAATTATAGTGTACCATTGGAAAAAATGAGTTATATTCTTTAAGCTTTAATAGCAACGAGCTATTAGAGCCCGATGTGTATCTCCACCACATAGACTTGATTCTAAAAGTTGTTGAGTCCTTGAGCCAGGATTTTGCCCAGCACCATTTAGAATGCTGACTGCCAGCACGTTCCCCTTTTCTAAGACACAAAATGCATTTCAAAGGTCTCACAAAAGTATCAGCAAAAAAAAAAAAAAGTTTCCCATAGCGGTAAAATACGATTTCTCCAGCTCTGCACGCTGATCCTCCTGAAATTTCTTCAAGTTCATCTTTAGAGTACCTGGGAGTGTTTCCTCTGTGCTCCTTAAATTGGTCCTCTTGGCTTTACCATGGTAGCTATCACTTTTCTCCTTTGTTGCTCTGCTTCTTGTGTAGTATGTGTGTTTCTATTGCTCCCAAAGCCAAAAATAATAGATTTACTGAGTATACAACCAATAAATTACTGTTTTTAATGCTCGCTGATATGTGAGTTGAAGTGACCATTATGTCATGCCCCGGATATCATGTTTACAGTGAAACCCTCAATTCCCAATATCCTTGCCCACCAAACTGCTGTATGCCATTCATCCTGTTCCTGTCAATATCTACTTCAGCCTGGCTACACCTGAATACAAAGGATATTAAAGACTGCATGTACCGATATCATTAATGACTTTTCATTTTAAAGTTTCATAGTTTTGAATTCAACATATTTAACTATATCTTGTGTGTGTGTGTACATAATTACTTGTTTTCTTACCATTTTTCCACCCATGAGTGGAACACAAACTCTACCGGCTGAGGAGTACTATATGGAGAGCACTCATCTGTACTTTTAATCTCCCAGGCTCTTAAAAGTTAACTTTGCTCCTTAAACCTCTCTGTCCTGTCTCTTTCCTCTGAGGTTGCTCTGTGCTACATGTAGCGATAGTGGGCTAGTGCTAGGAGCTCTCTGTACATTTCTGAAGTCTAGGGGAAAGATGAATAATACTCAAACTTAGACATCTGCTATATGACAAAAATTATCTTGATTTGTAATTTTTTTTTTACAAACATATTTCAATGCTTGGAGCCATTTATCACTTTTAAGTTGATTTTTCTGTATCTGATATGATTTGTTATCTTGATTCATTATATTATGAAATGAGTGTCTTAATATTGGAATATTACGTGTCATCATTGGAATGTATATGTCTTAATGATTGGAGGCCACCTCACTGTTACCTTTGTGATGCTTCAGCCACAGATATTTGCAATGTGGCAATTTATTTTTATCATAATTATATTATGTTTATTTTGAAAGCTTTACTGTCACTTAAATTGATGACTTTATCAGGAAAATTTACTTTTACTCTAAAATTATTTTACTCTAAAAGATTTTTACTCTAAAAGATTTTTTCTGATTATATTCTTTTTAGAATTTTTTTCCATTTTGATTGAGATATGATTGACACATAACATTGTATAAGTTTAAGGTATACGACATAATGATTTGATTTTTCTATATATTGTGAAATGATCACCACAATAAGTTTAGTTAACTTTCACATAGTTCCAATTTTTTTCCCTTGTGATGAGAACTTTTAAGATCTACACTCTTAGCAACTTTCAAATATACTGTACAGTGTTGTTAACTATAGCCATCATGTTGTACTTTACATTCTTAGAACTTATTTACCTTATAACTGGAAATCTGTACTTTTGACCGCCTTCACCCATTTCCCCCACCCCACACCTCCTGCTTATAGCAGCCACAAATCTGTTCCCTATTTCTGTGATATGCTTTTTTTTAGATTCTACATATAAGTGAGATCATACAGTATTTGTCTTTCTCTGTCTGATTTATTTCATTTAGCATAATGCCCTCAAAGTCCATAAATGTTGTCACAAACGGCAGGATTTCCTTGTTTTTATGGCTGAATAATATTCAGTTTTGCGTGTGTGTATCACATCTTCTTTACCCATTCATCCATTAAGGAAAACTTAGGTTGTTTCTATGTCTTGACTGTAGTAAATAATGCTGCAATAACGCGGGAGTGCAGATATTTCTGAAATAGTGATTTTTTTTCCTTCAGATATATACCCAGAAGTGGAATTGCTGGATCATATAGTAGTCCTATTTTTAATTATTTGAGGAATCTCCATGCGATTTTTCATAGTCGCTGTACCAATTTGCATTCCCACCAACAGTGTGCAAGAGTTTCCTTTTCTCCATTTCCTTGCCAACATTTATTATCTCTTATATTTTTGATAATAGCCATTCTAACAGGTAAGAGGTGATATCTCATTATGTTTTTTAAATTTTCCTTCCCCTAATGATTAGTGATGCTGAGCATGTTTTCACGTAAGTGTTGGACATTTGAATATCTTCTTTGGTTAAATATCTATTCAGGTCCTTAGTCCATTTTTTAATTGGGTCATTTGTTTTTTTTTTTTGCTTTTGATTTGTATGAGTTCCTTGCATAATTGGGATATTAACCCCTAATTGGATGTGTGGTTTGAAAGTATTTTTTCCCATTCTGTAAATTACCTTTTTATTTGTTGATTATTTTGCTGTGCAGACTTTTTTAGTTTGATGTCATGCAATCAATAAAATGAAAAGGCAACCTAAGGAATGAGAAAGACAAATACTATACGATCTTACTTATACAAGGAAGATAAAAACATTGAAGTCATAGAAACAGAGAGTAGAATTGTGGTTGCCAGGGGCTGAGAGGTGGGGAAAATGAGGAAATGTTGGTCAAAGTGTGCAAACTTTCAGTTAAAAAAATGAAAAAAGTCTGAGGTTACTATAGTTGATAATACGGCATTGTATATTTGAAATTTGCTAAGAGAGTAGAACTTAAGCATTCTCATCAAAAAAAAAGTTAATGTGTGAGGTGAGGGATGTATCAATGGGGGGAATTCCTTTTTTTTTTTTTGAGGAAGATTGGCCCTGAGCTAACATCTGTTGCCAATCTTCCTCTTTTTTTTTTTCTCCCCAAAGCCCCAGTACATAGTGGTATATCCTAGTTTTAGGTCCTTCCAATTCTCCTGTGTGGGACGATGCCTCAGCATGGCTTGATGAGCAGTGAGTAGGTCCACGCCCAGGATCTGAACAGGCAAACCCTGGGCCCCCGAAGTAGAACAGGCAAACTTAACCACTACACCACTTGGCTGGCCCGATGGGGGGAATTCTTTCACAATGTGTTTGTATATCAAATCATCACGTTGTGCACTTTAAATATATTTCAATTTTATTCATCAATTATACCTCAATAATGCTGAAAAAAAGATGGAATGTTTGCCAATAGTTAAAATGTTCATCTAAATCTATGTATGCTGATATGGAAAAATCTCTAGGACAGATTTTTGAGTGAAGAAAACTGTTTCAGAGAAGTTTATACAGCATGTAGAGCTGATATCAATTATATAAAAATGTATACACACAAAAAGACACTATGTATGATTATATACATATTAGAGAGAAAATGCATGAAGGAAATGTTTGAAAATTTATGAGGTGAACTGATAACAAGTAATGGTAGCCAAGGTGGATTTCTGCTTTATTTGTAAACTTTGAGTGTGTCCAAAGGGAATGTATGCAGGTATTCATTACACCATTAAAAACTGCTAAAATAAAAAACATTGACCTAAATGCAAAGTGTTAGAGAAAAGTATATATGTATATAAACATACAATGGTAAAGAAAAAGTATATAACATAAATACATGTGTAAATGTAGATATACTGATTATCTCATTTCAGTTATGTGAGAAATGGAAATGATAATGATAATAAGTTCATCATGCTCCTTAACAATGAAAAAAATTAGATCTGTCTCATACCATATATCCAAATACATTTTAAATTAATTAAATACTGTAAAAGAAAATACAAATACATAAAAAATAAAAATATGTACATAGATAAATCCAATTCATGGTGAAGAAATTAATTTTCATTATAACAAGAATTTGCAATCCAAAAAGTTTTTATTTGACTACATAAACATTCAAAAATTTTTCTCAAAAACTAACATTGGCAATATTTCAATGTCAAATGTTCAACTGGAAAAGAAATCATTGTAGTATTCCTAAAAAATATAAATACCACAAGAGCAGAAAATTTATTCTTTTCGTTCTTTGTTCCTAAAATATTGCCTTGCACACTATCAGCTCTCAACAACATTTTTTTTTTTTTTTTTTTTTTTGTGGGGAAGACCAGCCCTGAGCTAACATCTGTTGCCAATCCTCCCCTTTTTGCTGAGGGAGACTGGCCCTGGGCTAACATCGTGCCCATCTTCCTCCACTTTATATGGGACGCCGCCACGGCATGGCTGACAGGCAGTGCGTCGGCGGGCGTCCGGGATCCAAACCCGCGAACCCCGGGCTGCCAAGCGCAGACTAAACCGCTGCGCCACCGGGCGGCCCCCTCAACAACATTTTTTAAATGAATAACATTCAGGAAAAATAACCACTACCAAAAGAAGAAAAAATTAATCAAAGGATGTTAACAGACAATGCATGAAAAAAAAGCATAAAAATGGCAAATACGTATATGAAAAAACATCTCTGAGTCACTTTGCTTGAGCATGCGCGGACAAACATATAGGTGTGAGTTCATGCACATAAAAGAGATCTGGGAAAATGGCTCTCAGAGAGGATAAAGCAATTATTTTAAAGCATTTATGACTCAGCTTTCTTTTTTAGAGTTGCAATGACCCAAAAGGGATTCTGCCAAGGCTAGATCAGTGGAGGGAGAGGGATTTTTTGTCTCAGGAGAGTGCTCAGAGAGAATCTTCTCAGCCATTCCCAGAAGAGGCTGTGCCTCCGCCAGTGGCACTGGTGTCTCTGTAATTGCTAACTCAGATGTCTCATGCCTTTTTGTTCTTCTTTCCCACAGAGATACGCTTTTTTTCCTTCTGTTTTGGAAATGAACGTCTTATCAAAGGACTGACTATAAAGATTAACTAACTAGCTTGCAAAGGGGGAACCAAGAATCAAACTGTTCTAAAATAACCACATAGTCTGTCTTTAGAGAATAATTAATTTAAAAACAAGAAAAGGTTAAGCTTGAAATGATAAACTGTATGAATTCCACTGGTGAAAACTAGAACTTGGAAAACTGTGACATTTGCTTCCCGAAAAGGATTGCCTGATGATGGTGTCTGGAGGTTGCATCAATGCTGAAAAGAACTCTTCATCATAAATGTATTTTTCTGATGTAACATTTCCAGCCCCTAATAAAGTTGATTGTTGAGAATTCCTTGCAGGTGTCTCATAG
Source organism: Tapirus indicus (assembly GCA_031878705.1). Lineage (NCBI taxonomy): Eukaryota > Metazoa > Chordata > Mammalia > Perissodactyla > Tapiridae > Tapirus > Tapirus indicus. The sequence continues at coordinate 21,389,316 of CM062939.1, read as the reverse complement.
ATTATAATAAAGGCACACAAATAGCTGTTCTTAAGGAGTTGACGAAAAATGGCTGGAAAGTAATATTGCAAAATGCTATCCTGCTTTGTGTGTGTACCCTGACATGTTACGTGCATCACACAAACCTGTACAGTAATGATTAATGAAGATTATGCTAATAATCCAAGACCTATATCTATTCCTCGGGGTGAATAATTTATAGAAGTTGTTTCTTTACCAAAGAATGATCTGCCGAAGAAATTAGATGCCTTGATAATGTCTCAAGAAGCATGCTAGAGTTTATTTCCAGGCTCTGGCAATGGATGATGTGATTATAAAAACATTCATGAAAGCCAGCCCTGATTGCCTGGTGGTTAAAGGGCAGTGCTTTCCTGGGTTTCAGTGACCTGGGTTCAGCTCCCAGGCATGGAACCACACCACTCCTCTGTCAGTAGCCATGCTGTGGCAGTGGCTCACATAGAAGAACTAGAAGGACCTACAACTAGAATATACAGCTATGTACTGGGGCTTTAGGGAGGAAAAAAAAAGAGAGGAGATTCTCAACAGATGTTAGCTCAGGGCAAATCTTTTATAGAAAAAAAATTTATGGAATACCAACATACTAATGTAACAACAATACTAATCATTCTTTTTTTAATGTGGCAATTTTTCCTTCAGAATTTTACTGAAATAATTTAATGTAAGCTTGAACTTACATTAAATTACTTACACTTTCACATAAAACAAACTGTATTGTTAAAAAAACAGAAAGAAAATATTAATTTTTCAAATTAATGTGTTAATTTCAAATTAACATTGTCAGACAATGTATAAATAAAACAGTGAACAAATAAATGAATATAGGCAGAGTAATCATATATATAATAAGCAATATTTATTAAACACTCACTCTAGAACTGAATAATATTCAAGAGCTCAAAAATGCAGGAGGGTCAGACATTTACACAGCTTTAATATTCTTGCTTCTCATTTTTAAAAAAGCAGGATTTCCTATGGTTTCTTCACCCTTTGGTCCTTTTTCTTGCCTCCTCATCTCTAAGTGAGTGGGCATCAGCTTAGACCTCTGGGTTTTGCTTAAAAGAATCCACATTAATTACTGCTCATCAGCATTCATCATGGTGACAGCTCCTGTTAGAAGTGCTGTTTATTTTATTCTCACCTTTTCTGCTTGGCTGTCAAATGGAAGAATTTTATGGTTCTTGAGGGAACAATCCTTCTCTATGACCAGCTGCTTTGAGAAAAAAAATGTCTTCTCTTCAGTGTTGTACTGGCTTTGGTAATTCCTTGTAAATGAAATGGCACAAACACAGCAATTAATAGTTTCCTTTAATTGAGTTCATTTATAACAGAGCAGAGTTAAACAAGCCACAAAACCATTGAATTAAATGATGAACTCTCATAGTATTTCAAGTGCTTTTCAAAAATGATAACAAAACTTACATTGTCTTGTAAAGATCATATTTGTATATTACTTGACAAACTTTAACTATGATGCAAATAAAATAATTATTTGCATTGCTTCTGTTTTACTGCCAGTAAATAATGTTTTGTATTCTTCGGTTTTTATTGCTGCATTCTTCTTCAATTGTATCTTAAATTCTGTGTTTACTAAAGACTTGTGCATCCCTTGCCAGCTTTTACTTTTTATCTTTCGGTGATGAAGATTGGCCCTGAGCTAACATCTGTGGCCAATCTTCCTCTTTTTGCTTGAGGAAGACTGGCCCTGAGCTAACATCTGTGTCAATCCTCCTCTATTTCGTATGTGGGATGCTGCCACAGCATGGCTTAATGAGTGGTGTATAGGTCCATGCCCGGGATCTGAACTCTCAAACCCCCAGCTGCCAAAGTGGAGCATGGATACTTAACCACTACACCACAGGGTCAGCCCCCCTTGCCAGCTTTTTAAGCTAGTCAACTCAACATCTTTGCTTATGAAAAGGATAACTTTATACTAAAAAGTGAAGATTGTGCTTCAAATATTCAGATGCACTTAAAAAAATACTGGAGTGGTTCCAAGAGAGAGCTTTAACTTCTGATAAGGGCAAATTTAGTAATTTTAGAAAAAGCCTCTACTTAAAAAACAGCTGGACAAAAATATTACAAAAAAATATTCTTCTGTATCAAATAGCTAACAAAATAGTCAAAAATTACTGGCTACAATAGAGAAGACAGAATTTTTCAAGAGATAAACTCAGTAAAGGGGTCATCTTTTAACAAGGGGGGTATTTGGGAATCTCAGAGGTGGCTGAGATAGTACAGGGCTTTTGGCAGCCTTACAGGGCTGAAGGAATGAATGGGAGGGAACTTAAAAGCAGTTAAGTGCAAATCAGACATAAATCTGCCCTGATGAGGATTTCAGTGTTGCTTGAAGTCATTGTTCATGCCTAGAAAACCTCAAGATCTGAAATTTGATTAAGATGGTGGTGTGTTGCCAAGTGCCTTTCAAAAATAAATTCAAATACTCCCTGAAAAAAAATTACATAAGTTTTACCCTTAATTTAATTCTGTATTTTTAATATCTATCACACAGTCAAAGATATTTAGGCACACAGGATAAAAGACAAGGTGAATAACAAACAGCACAAGAAATGGACTTGTGCTGTAGTAGATTAATATACACAGACTGTAAAACAAGTTGAGTTGATATGTTCATGGAAATAAAAGCTAACCTTTAAAACTTCAGCAAGGATCTGGAAAGTGTAGAAAGTAATAGTAGATTTTTTAAAGATCCCTAGTAGAATTTCTAATCTTAAAAGTTTGATGAATGAAATTAGAATTCAGTGGTTTAACAGTAGATTAGATATAATTTAATAAAGAATTATTATATTGGAAGATAGAGTAGAAGAAAATATCTGGAATGAAACACAGGAAACAAAAGAATTATAAATACAGAAGAGAATTTAATAAGGTTGGAAGATGCAAAAGAGATCCAACATACATTTAGCTGGAGTCCAAGGAAAGAAGATACGAAATACAGCAGAGGTGCTATTTGAACAAACTAAGAGCTGTGATTTTCCAAAGCTAATAAAAGATATCAATCCACAAATTTAAAGAGTTCACTAAATCTCAAGCAAGAAAAAGTGGAATAGAAATTCACATCTACACATATACAGTTTCTATAGAGAAGTTATAGCATTATAAACAATAGAGAAAATCTTACAGAAGCTGCATAAGAGAGAAGAAAATATTAAAAAGGACCAACAGACTGATAGTAGATGTTCTAAGAGCAGCAATAAAAGTGAGAATGAGTGAATAATGTCTTAAATATTTTGAGAGAAGATAACTGCCAAGCCAGAATTCCATACTAGATAAAGCACCCCAAAGGGTTCCATTGCAGATAACCTGTCTTTTCTCCTTGGCTCTTCTAATGATGTTTCTTTGTCTTTGTTGTTCTGCAGTTTCATGATAAGGTGTTTAAGTGTAGATTTCTTGTTTTTGATTTTTTAAATTTGTTTAAATGTATGATGCTTGGGATTCATTTGATTTCTGAATCTTTCTTGCATTGTTGAAATTTTGCACTCATTATAATTCCCAACTTACACCCCTTCCAGCTCACTAATTTTCTATTCATGTCTTTAAATCTGTCCTTCCCACATTTCTATTATTAATTACTGTATTTTTCATTTCTACAATCTTTATTTGGTTCTTTTTTAAAATATGCCTCATCAATTTTGATAGTTTCTAATGTTTTTATCATACTTTAAATACACTTTTTTCCTTTAAAAATTTTAACTTACATTGTTTTCATTCTATATCTGTCAATTCCAGATCTCTCACCCTTGCAGGTCTGAATGCTCAATTGTTTTTTTTTTTTTCCTCCTAATGACTCATTTCAATGTTTATTTTTTTCCTTAGTTTCTATTTGATTTGATTTGATGTGTAACTTATGATCCTGGGAATATATTAAAAACAATTCTTTGTGGCTCAGATTTCATGTGCTTTTTCTCCAGAGAGGAGTCTCCATTACTTTAAATTAATGTCTGTCTTTTTTTATTGTTGTTATTACACACTAGTATTGATACTAAACCTCTTAATCTCAAATTTGTGTGCTCAATGTGCAGTAGGTCAATCACTGAGACATCTGGTGCTTGGAGATAGAGAAAGGTTTGTTTGAATTGGCCAAAATCAGAACGTGGGAAGGTAAGTTCCCTCAAATCCACCTTAACAAGAGAAGAAAGCAGGGCAGTTTATAAAGCTAAGCCATTGGCAGGAAGAGTTAGGGAGAAACAAAGTGCTAATCTGTGTTTCTTTCACCTCCTAAGCCCTTGGGCAATCTGACTCTGGGCATCAATGGTAGCAGCTGGGGGCTGGTTATCTGGTAAACATAACTCCCTTGAAGGCATTCTCTTTCTTCTGTAAAACAAACTCATAAATCCTTATGACCCTCGAGTCACCCCTCAGGTTAAATAAGAAAACAGCAAATTGACAAGGTTAACTTCTTTTCATCTATGTCTGTGTTGGGAACAAGATCAAAAGGTAATCATGCTCCTATTGAATATTTACAGTAACTCTCAGGTACCCAGATTCAATCCCCACTCTCTTTTTTCCCTTCCACAATTCTTGTAGGAAGCAGAGTGTTAATTGTTCTGGCTACTTCCTGATGAAAGAGGCAAATATAGGGAAACTAACAAATGAAATTTTCCAACCTGAGATTGAAAATACTTTTGGGTATCAGGTTCACATTTTTCACTTAGCATTATTAGAATTTTTCTCCTCATTCAACAGTTTTAATACATCTGAAAGCACATTTTATCATCAAATATCCCACCAAAAGGATAAGAAGTATAGAGAACCCAAATTTTAATAGTCCCTGAAGAATAGATCTAATCCCTTGGGGAATGTAAGAGAACAGTCCTGAAAACCAGTTTAGACATTATAAAATATAATTAAAAGGGTCCTTAAGGTCGTGCACTGAATAGGATTTGGGATGAAATATCAAACCTCTAGAAAAATTACATGCATTTGGCAACACCTGAGAAATTCTAATAATCCAATTGTCCTTCCAGGCTTGGGGGTCAAAGTCAACAAGGAAGCATAATAGCCAATTTACAGGTAGAAAACAAAAGCCTCAAGGAAAATTTACAGAACTAGAATCCAATAGCCACAAATGTGTATTATAGTTTCTACTGAAATGTAATTCTCTCTAATATCACCCTCACTTTTACCAAAGATAGCCAAATTAAGACTAATTGCTTGGCTTGGCCCAATTATATGCATAAGTACAGCAAGAACAACAATTGATCATACAGGGTTTTTAAAGTATACCTTGCTGGAACATTTTATAAGTAATCTCAGATTGAACTTTAAAGGCCTCTCGAGGCCAGGCCAAGCCAAAGACTTGTCATCACAGTCTGCCTGCCATATCAATAGATTTGGGTGAATTCCTATATTCTCTTGAGGTTCTCCAAAATACCCTGAGTTTCTTTGCACCTGCCAGGGAAGTGACCTTCTTTACTCACCTGGTAAGGTTGCTGGGAACCCTGTAAGCAAGGTACCAGGCCAATATTTCCAAGTGGTTTTATTTCACAAAGTCAATCTTTGTTCCTTAGCCATCTGGTCATATCTGAGTCTGCATGTTTCTCTCAAATATGACATTCCAGTCAAAGTTTTGGTAATATAATCAATGTTTCCAGTTGTGTCCCATTATAAGGAGAACAGATTTTTATTGAACTTATGCGAATAACTATATTGTCATGAAAATAAGAATATTCACTCACTAAGAGTTTCTAAATTCTGGAGGGAGGGATCAGGTATCTTACAAAAATATAATTTATCAAATTGCTATAAGCCATAGTTAGATAAAACACAAAATCTCTATCCTTCTGGTAGACTACTCAAAGAAAAATATTTCATAATCTCTTCATCAAGAACAGGCTAAAAGTTTAAGAAAATTATCCTTGTAAGAGAGGGGAAAAAACTAAATTCTAATTTTTGCACCAACATACTTTTTATATTAAAACTCATTTATTGAACTGAATTCATTTTGATCTTAGCCAACTTGATCATGCACAAAATTCTTTCCTTGGGGTTCCTTTTCCACAAACCTTCTATAACTTTTCTTTTTACATTCAGAATTTGTCCCATCCCTTATTTTTCCCTAGTACTTTAGGAAAAATTTATCTTTCTTAAAAAACAAACAAAAATATTTCCATTCTTTATCCTTTACTGAAAACATGCATCTTACTTTCTGAAAACTCTGAGTATGTGCCTATTTCAATCAAACAAACTTAAACAAGCTTTTGTTTATCAAGGATTATTTCATATCATGTTAACTTGAAAGATGTTTGGATTAGTTACTATCACATTTAGAAATAGTTTATATAAGCACTTACTTTAAACCAATTACATAGAGATTTTAATTTTGGCCCTACCATCCAGAAGTAGAAAAATATCTCACATTGTATGGGCTCAGCCAACTTTATTGACTTCCTTTAGCATGTTTAATTAATGTTGTCTGAAGGGCAAATTTATATACTGTTTTACAATATCAGTTCTGGGGGAACGTTTCCTCCAGTGAGACACAATGTGTATCCCCACAATACAATTTATAATACAATCATGCAAAAGAGATGTAATCACTTAATTCCATCAACTCTTATACCTCTAATCATAGCTTTCATTAGGTCTTCATCAACAAGTCTTGGTCTTATAATATTGGGGAGGGGAAGCATTCCCAGCCAGACATAACATCAATTTTCAAAACACACTCAGGCAAAATATATATAACCTCTTTATATTAAATTAGCTCAAACATTCCAACCTTTATAACCTTATCAATGCTTGCACTTTTACATTTTTTTCAATTTAATTGTATCCTGAGTCAGGGCCTTAAGATTAGTCATTATTTTTTCATATTTCCGTTTTAATTTGGTCTTTTCATAGGTACCAATAAAACAATTGTGATGAGAGCTCTCTAAAAATTTTTCCAATTTAGAAGTTCTTCTAATTTAAGGATCCATTGTCTGGCCATTTTCTCTGGAGTCTAAAGAATATTGTGGCCACATGGTGTTACAAAACAATATCATATTTTTCCTTTTTCATGGGCTTGTTGCTAAAAGTCACCCAATTTTGGAGACCGTAACCCAGGGGGGCTACAGGTGGGGATTGAAATAGTGTTCCCCATAGCTGACTCACACATGAGACAAACACACCCACACAAAGACAAAATCCAACTCCTGCAGGACAAAAACAAAAGGTGAAGTTCCACAATCCTCTGGATCATTCCCAAATGAGGGTCCCTCCTTTTAAATCACACAAAATGCAAATGGAGAGACAGGGAATTCATGACCAAGTGTGTGGTGGTGACTCACCCAGGAAAAGCAAATCATAAAGTGCTTACATACAAGACAAATGCATCTGCACAAGGACAAAATCCAACTCCTGGGAGATGCAAAACTGAAAGTAGACTGAGGTCCAATGCATTTCTGTACTCCAAGTGAGTGTGGCACCAAGGGTGGCCGATTCCAGCAGGAAGGGAGCAGTGGCAGGGGAAGTCCCTCAGGCAGCTGCCTGGGCAGCTGCTGGGGACCACCAACCACTAGAACCCTCACTGGGGCCATCCAACCACAGGCACAAGACCCCTGACTGGCTTGCCAAAATTGATACCAAGCCTCTTAATCTCAAATTTGTGTGCCCAATACACAGTAAGCAATCACTGAGACATCAGTGCTTGGATATGGAGAAATAAAAACTACAAAGTTAGGGTTTTTCCTAATTCACATACTGACAGAATCACTCTTTAATAGTCCCAGATTTATGTGAGATCTCTTGTCTAACCTCCTTTCATAATAAGTTCTCAGTCTCTGTCCCTTTTTATGCCACTGACAGTATATTTAAACTTAGGTTATAGACCCCTAGAGATTGTCAAATTCCCTTGAAGTAAACACTTGCTTCATTAATTGCACAATATTTGGCCTTCACATCATTACTGGCCTCTAAATTTTCTCTCAACCAGGCTCTCAAAAACGATTTTTTAATTAATGTTTTAGTCAGTATTGAAAGTATTCAATACTCAGAGGAGTTTTTCTGCTCAAGTAGTACTCTTTATCCAAGAAACAGAACATTTCTTAATTTCTTTGAATGAACTTCATTATCTCAATGTGATTTGGTCAAATTCTAAACTACAATACCTTGTTTTGTGTGTATACGTGTGTGTGTGTGTTTGCTGTTCCAAAGGATGTAGATTGTGCCCACTATCAGAGAAATTGACATTCATCTTTTTACTCTATTCCATAATAAAGATTAAAATTTTCTTCATATATATCCTGCACATTTCTTTCCAAGCTTATTTTTTTTTTAAAGGGAGATCTTTCTTTTTTTTTTTTTCCTGAGGAAGTTTCACCCTAAGCTAACATCCACTGCCAATCTTTCTCTTTTTTTTGGATGTGAGCTGCCATCACAGTATGGCCACCAACAGACAAGTGGTGTAGGTCCATGCCCAGGAGCCAAACCCAGTCTGCCGAAGTGGAGCATGCTGAACTTAACCATTAAGCCACTTGGGCTGACCCTCAAGTTTATTTTTATGGACTTTATAATTTGATTGATATAGGAAGTGTGATATTATCTCCAATTACAATTTGATATAGGTATTTTTTATAATGTTTCTAGTAGGCACAGAATGTATGAGGCTAACTGGCTTATAATTAGTCTTTGAGAACCCAGTCTGTTCTCATCTTTGGCCATGAGTCAAAAGGGTGTCCCCCATGACTAAACCTGAGTTAGTCATAATGTTCTATTCCTTTGGACCCAATGTTAGATCCTACTAGGTAATTTGACATATCTCAAACCAAAATCTTCTTCAGAATATTTTTATTTACATCTTTGAGAGAAGTGGATCTAAGGATGTATACATGCCTATTACTGCTAGCATCCAGGTCTTATACCACTGACATTGACAAAGTTTATCTAAGAAAATGTACAAAGAAAAGAGAATAATAGATGAGAGACATAGATTTCTGTGGTGATTATCTCTTTGACAAATTTCACCCTTGTTCTTCCTGAAATTTATTTATGTGAGTTCACAAAATGATTTTTATTTATTTATTCATTACTTCTCTCATTTTGCTTAAACTAGGTTAAATTATGTTTCTGTTGCTCGAAGACATGTACATTAGAAATATTTGTGTCCTTTTAGAAAATTATCAATTTGATCACAATAACAAAAATAAAATAAAGAAAACTTTAACCCCAAATCTATGCAGCTAGATTCATTGTTCTTTTCACAATAAGAATTATCAATAACACATGTAGTATTCAGCATCACTTATTCTGCCAGTTATCAATTTATTGCCTCTTGGCTCTGAAATCACCTTCCTTTGCCTGGCTTTGCAATGCTTGAAGTAGACCCTGTAACCATTTCTCCTTTGCAAGCTGGCACAATGTTAGACTTTGCCAGTAGAGGGCATGGGAAGGACACTGAGAGACAGCTGAGAAGGGATTTCTTTTTCTGGTTCCATCATTTATTATCAATTTTCCATCTTTTTAGGAAAAATATACTATTTTGAAGTCTTTGCTAACTAAAAAATCTGAATCATTTATCAACCCTTTTCTATTATTTATTTTTTATCTTCATATTGGCCATATTTTCCTGACTTTTTGTATGTCTAATATTTTTTTTTTTTAGTGTTTGCATGACATTTGTATCAGAACATCATAGAGGTTCCTCCAGATGATACTTGTTCCCCACTGGCGGATGATGGATTGCCTCAGTTGATCAGGAATGGAGCCGAGGCAGGGCTGGGCTTCAATTTTGGTAAGACTTACTCTATATTTGATTTGTTTCTTTTCTTTGAATGTGGCACTCTTGGGTTTTTGCTTGAGAACAAGATGGATCTCTATCTCCAGAACTCTGAGACTGCGAAGTACAGATCTGTCCTTGAGTAATTTCTAAATTATTTTCTTACCCTTTGCACCTGCAGCTTAAAAATTTGGCAAATGTTTTGAGGGGTTGCCTGGTAACATCTCTGAGGCACCCCCCTCCTTCGAGTACATTTCTCTCCCAAGCACTGTGAGACTAAAGAGATTTCACACTAACTTCCCAGACCAGTCTGCCCGAGAAATTAGCCAGAATATGAGGAAATCACAGCTGCATTTGAGGTTTCTTCAATTTTCAATCCACCACAACAGTCCTGTGTGACCATGAAGCACTGCTAGTTTCTCTCTCCTGCAGTTTTGATCCTTCTGCTGTTGGCAAATTGGAATCTCAGCTTATGCTCAGAATCAACAGATATATCCTAGCAGAGAAAAAGACCAGCAATTACCTGGGAAGGACTTGTTCCTCCATAGATTTCATGTATGATGAAGCATACAATTTTGCACTTCATCTAAATTTATTAATTTTTGTTGGGGTGTTGGAATCTTACAATATACCACATCCTACCTGAAAATGAAAGTTTTTACTTTTCTTTATTGAAATATATTTACACATAATAAAATTCACTCAAGTATACACTTTGAAAAGTTTTGACAATTGTTTATAGTCCTGTAACCATTACTGCAATTGAGATTTTCATCACCCTAAAATGTTTCCCTACACCTGACTAAAGATGATCCCTTTGGTACATCTTGGTTTAGTTTTTCTCTTAGAGATAATTATGTTTTCTTATTTAATTTTTTTCCTAAGTATTATCAACTCATTTCACAATTCTTGTTTTTTTGTCTATTTCTACTCTAAGTTTTTGAATTTCTGACTTGTGGTACCCTGTCATATCTTTTATTGCTTATTTAACTATAATTAATTTTGAAATATTGTGTTATAAAGGTTCTTTTTGTGGTTGGATTTTTGGGTAGTGTTTTTATTAGCTAATTAGTATTGGTTTTCTCCTTCTGTTTTATTCTTATCATTTCTTCCTATGGATAATGTCTGTCTTTTCCCATTCATTTTAATTTGTGCTTTTTTTTTTCTGGACCAACAGTTACAGGTATTTCTAAAGAGAGATTGACATTCTAGGTGTCCTTTCCTGTTGGAAGTTGAATGCAGTTTCTTAAACACATGGTGCCTTTTTTTGATTGAGAAGTTTTGCTGAATCCTCTGATTTTGTGATGAGACCCTTACTTTTCATCCTCTGACTTGTTATTTTTCTTCACCATCAAGCCTCTAAGTGGTGCCTTCTTCCAAGTTTCTTTCTTCTTCCTCAAATCTAGTGTTTCCTAAACACTATTGTGACTGTGAACACACTTATCAGACTGTGCCTTTAGATTTCCTAGCAGTCAGTGTTTTCAGATCCACTGGTTCTTAGACCATTTCTTAATATTTCCTCTCTCAGGGTCAAAACTTTTGCTTCTGCAGGTGATATTACTCATTTACCCACCATTAAGATTCTGCTGTAGTATCCTTATTTTCAATTAAATTTTACCTGTCTCTATGTAGTGATGAGGAATTGAGAGCAGACTCTGCTTTTTCAAATATTATTTACATATATTGTAATAATCAGGGTTCTCTAGAAAAACAGTCAATAACATATATACATATATATTTATAGAGATAAATATATATAGAGAGAGAGATAGAGAAAGAGTGAGATTTATTATGGCAACCTGCTCACTTAATTATGTGGGGTGCAATATACCACAATCTGCTTTCTGCAAGCTGGAGAACCAGGAAAGTCGGTGATATAATTCAGTCCAAGATTGAAGATCTGAGAAGCAGGGAGCCACTGATGTAAGTCCCCGAGTCCAAAGGCCCAACGACAAGGAACTCCAGTGTCAGAGGGCAGGAGGAATGTGTATATCCCAGCTCAAGAAGAGAGAGAGAATTGACCCTTCCTCTACTTTTTTGTTTTATTCAGGCCCTCAGTGGATTGGATGATGCCTACTCACATGAGTGACACATAAAATTAACCATTACATATAGATATAACAAATTTTGAAGGACTCTGTCTCCTAGTTTTGATTAGGTGTGATGTTTGGAGGAGGTGGGAGAATTTTTTTAGCCAAATTCCATATTTTTGACCTATTTCCTTAATTTTATTTGGATGTTAGCAATTTAGGCCTTTACCTGAGAAACCCAGCTCTATCCTCATTTCTACTTCTCCCTTCCTCAATGTTCAACTCAATATTCACCATATTCAGGCCACTCTGGACTTTTTCCTCTCCAAAATATATAAATTCATTGTAGACTCAAAATCTTTGTGTATTTTATTCCCTCTGTTTGAATGCTTCTGCCCAAGATCTATACATACTTAAACTCTTCTCACCATCCAGATCTCTGTTCAAATTTCACCCATTTGTCAGAATTTTCTGGACATCCTAGCCAAAATAGCCCCCCATGGCTTGATTTTTCTAGTCATTCCTTCTCTATAATTACCCCATCTCCTTTTCTTCATCACACTCACCACTCTTTGAAAATGGATTGTGTTTACATTTGTTTTTGTATTTATAGCCTGCCTTCTCCAATAGAATGAAACTCAACAAAAGCAGATATCATGTTCATTCTTATTGTATTTCCGGCACCTAGAATCATGCCTATACATAATAGGTATGTAACACTTATCTGTTGAATAAATAGTTTTTGTCAACTTCAGTTTGATTTTTTTTTTACCTATTTATACACAGTAGTACTCTGAGAAAAATGCAATATTTCACCAGAAAACTGTGTCAACCCTATATTCCATTTTGATTTATCACATCAGAAGTGTTCTCTGTTCTGAAAGTAGGATTACTGGATCGAACTGAAACTTTGAGTTATGGTTCAATTTATGGTTTTTGTATAGATGTCACCCAAAAGTTATTTAAACTTTTGTCATTATCACTAAAAAAGCATTTTATGTCATTCCAACCTATGTGTAAGTTCAGAGAGAGACTTCCTTGCTGAAAAGCATTTCTTGTGATGTAGGATTTCCAAGTTTCTCTGCATGATTTCTCTCTATGCACAACTTTCACTCTGCAGGAAATATTATTTACCCAATATTCCTTACTCTACCTCAAAGCCATAAGCACTTTCAAGAAGCTCACTAACAAGATATAAACATAACATTTATCATTTCACGAATGTTTTGCTTTTCTTTGAAATCCTTTCTCTTGAAACTTAAAGTCTACAACAAATCTTTAAAGGTCCATAACAAAGGAAAAGAAAACTAAAAATGAGAAAATTGCACAACTCCATGGGTATTCTTCCTTTGAGCTCTGTGGGGTTTTCAATTTTCCAAGACATTTGAGCCAAAGGAAGAAGAAGCAATTTTGGCTGCTCCTTCTCCGAGTAGTATCCCTGGGGCAGAGTCCATTAAATAGAGAGAGAGAAAGAAAGAGAGGGAGAGAGAGAGAGAGTACTTGCCATAGTATGCTGAAGTCTATACTGTTGTGTGTATTTTCATCTGTCATTTCCAAGAGCAGCATTTTACAAACATTGTTGTGCCACACTCTAGAGGCACTATATGTTACCGATATTGCAGAGTTAGGAAAATTCAGAAATATGTGCTACTAAAGGAGAACAGCATGGAGAATAATTATTACTTAAGAAATTAATGAGAAAAATGTAGACAACGTACATTATTCAATGTACATTGAAATAATGAACTATTTGTGCATTCTCCTAACCAAATATTGTCAAAATTATTGGATAATGTATTTCATATATTAACTAAACATACATATATTTCATTGTAGTACTACAGCTAATAGAAAAGCTGAAAAACCAAAAGCATACACAGTGTATCAGCTCCTTGGGTAATTAATTTAATTACAGTATTTTTCAAGGTATAAAGAAACTAAAGTTATCCACCATTTCTATCATTCAAATACAAAAACAAGAGCCAGCCCTGATGGTCTAGTGGTCAAAGTTTGGCACTTTCACTACTTCAGTGGCCTGGGTTTGTTTCCCAGTCACGGGACCACACCACCCATCTGTCAGTTGCCATGCTGTGGCAGTGGCTCATATAGAAGAACTAGAAGGACTTACAACTAAGATATACAACCATGCACTGGGGCTTTGGGGAGGGAAAAAAAGGAGGAAGATGGGCAACAGATGTTAGCTCAGGGCGAATCCTCTCCCGCAAAAAATAAACGAATGAAAAATACAAAAGGAGATTTGAATTTAAAAAAACACAACTTCATAATCATGTACAGGCTTACATAAAAGAGTTGAAGACAACATAAAGTAATGAAATGTTGGATTGGATACTAAATGTCCTTTCATTCTGCCTGTGGCAGTGCTGGGGAACTTAGCTACATAACATGAGGATCACTGGGCAGAGAATATCCAGTCATGAGAGATATCCAGCTGTGATGGAGCCAATATGAACAGAAAAATATTTTTTTAAAAAACAAATGATAAAATCATGATTCTCATACAAATGCAAAGAGGAGCTCACTTCAAAGTTTTTTATTATTTTAGAGGCAAAGTGTTTTTTGTACAGGGTGTCCTTCCACAGGAAAGAAATCACTTGCATGTAGAAAAAAAATTATTTTGCATTACTTCTATTTACCTATAACTTGGAAAATTATATAATAGTTCCCATAAAATGAGAATCAGGTAACCTGGGAGGGTGTGCTATAGACAGTGCACACATTTCCACCAAAGCACAAATTTTTGCTTACAAGTGTAAGAGTGATAATATATAAGAAGATGTCAGTTAGGGCTGACAGATTAAAGACAGTAAAACTAAGATTTCTCAGAGGTTGCACAGAAGTTCCAGCTTTTGAAGATAGAATGGCAGCATTTCTATATGCAAAGATTAGAGAAAGGATAGATCATTAGGAAAGTTTAGGAAATGTAATGATGATTTTCTGTTTATATTGCATGCCTATATGATTCTGGTTTATTATGTGGAACATTGCATTTGGCTTGGATTTGGATCACCAACTGACAAAAGTAGGAAAGTGTATGCTATTTTTTCCATGAACAGATGAAACAAGGGGCTAACTGAGGCTATCACTTACATATTAAGCATAAAAGATGGTGGTACCTTCACATAAACCATTAGAGAATTTTCTCTTTGGCCTGTGGCCTAGAGCACATGTACAGAATTTTACAACTCTCTTTTCTTTGGAATCATTGCCTCTAGTTTTGGCTTCAGTGGATGTTTGCCCAATCTGTTTGGTGGAGTTAGTCCAAGTCTGATAAAAGTGAGGAGGCTGACTTCACATTTACTGTTCAATTGCCCCATAGCTCCTCATCACTTTGGCTGTGGAAGTCTGGCCTGAAGATGCCAGTAGGGAAGAGAGATCACCATTCTCTCCAAATAACATCATTTTCTAAATGACTATTGACATTATGAAGCTATTCAAGCTAACCTATTCAAAACATAAAAAGGCAATCAAGTTAGCTTACTAACATTTACAGCAATACTCAATTCAGGAGATTGAGAAGCTGACTCGTCAGTATGCTAATCCACAGTCTAACAAGGAATACGTGCATCCTGAAATTCACACATTCAGCAAGAGCGTGGTGTAGAGCCTGGGGTCCTCACAGCACTTAGTTAGAATCAGCAAAAAATATTTTTTAAGTTATAGTCAAAAGAAAGGTAGTTATTTCTACTTAGCCAGGTGTATCATCATTTCTAGTGTATTTTATCTGCATTATTCACAGGGTATAATGTTTATCTTATATCTTCCCATTGGTGTAATTTTTTATTTTAGCAAAATAAGACTATCAATCAATACGAGCTATAATGTAAATGCAATTACATAATGCTATTTAGAGTTTGGTTACTTTTCCTAAGCAATACTGCATAAGATTCACTTTCTCCCTCTTGTACATTTGTATACAAGTTCTTTACTAGACTTACAGAAGAAATGTTTTAAAAGTGATCATCTCTCCTTATGAAATTTATTCTAATACTTTTCTTGCAAGAATAAAAATGCAATCCATTGTTTTCTTTTATCCTATCATGATGGCTCCATTGCCTGAAGGTTGGATATTATGCAAAAAAAGCATCTAATGAAATGCCTGAGGACAACAATATATTTGAATTATTAGGATAATGTTGGATACAAACACAAAAACATGTATTAATGCTGTACAAACCAAGTTTTTTTTTTTCTTTCTGCTTTGGTGTATTATTTAAATTGTTGAAATTTGTTCTTAAAGAGATATTCTTTAAACCTTTGAAAATTTTATTTTTCAAAGACCCTTTCTTTTCTTTGGTGAGACATGTCAGTACAGATGTACCGCATGACATTTCGGTCAGCAACAGACCACATATACGACGGTGGTCCCGTAAGATTAGTACTATACAGCCTAGGTGTGGAGTAGGCTATACCATCCAGGATTGTGTAAGTACATTCTGTGATGCTCACACATTGAGAAAAATCACCTATGATGCATTTTTCAGAACATATTCCCTTGGTTAAGCCACGTATAACTGTACTGTATACATATGGAGACTGCCTTGCAACTCAGGAATATATCTTGTGACCTTTGTCTACTTAAGACTCTCCAAAGAGCAATTATCTGATGACTCTATTGTTGCTCAGGGATATTATCTTTTTAAATCACAAGATATTTTGTCCATTAATGAATATACTAATAAACAAAACTATAAACCTGACTAACCATTATGAGACTGTATTTCTGTTTAAGATTACTCATCAAACCATAAAATATTTAAAATAATTATGAAAATAATTTTATTAATTCTTTTATTAGAAGAAGAGTTCCCTATTCTATAAATGAAACAAAAGGAAATAAGCAATCACATTATTTTTTATTTGTACAACCCTCTGCAATGGGTTTAAAGTGATTTTATAATAATTTAAGGATGTGGGTTTTTTTTTAATGTGTTTTTATTTTATTAAGGGTTTTGCATTTTGTTGTATCACATTTTGCCACCTTTGTGAAGAAAATGACAAAGCATGCATTTTCTCTTCACTACTATTGTTTTATTTATTGTATGGTATTAGCTAAAGATATAGGATGGAACTGTAGAGAAAGTATTTTTATCTTTCCACACAGTTAGGGCTTTCTGTGCAAATTTTAATGAAACCTGGGACCTAGACTCAAAGATAAACCTTGAAAATTAAATTATGACTGACTAGATAGAGAATTCTAAGTAGAGATGTACCTCTAGAGACATATGTGTTTACATTTCAAGGAAGATAAGATAAAAACCAATGAGATATTCCAGGGGTTCTAAAACTTGGAGACATTAGTTTGGTCTTCCCCCTAGTAAAATAAATTCATGTTCCAAAGGATAAGAACCCAAGATCTTTCCCTTTTGAACTCCCTTTGTTTATGTTAGGAGCAGAAGGTTTCTTTCCAACTTTAAGGAAGAGATGAGGGGACAGCTGACCCACTCCTATATAATCCCCTAGATTCATATTTTCAAGGTTTCTTGCCTACAGCACAAACTCTGTGCATATGGGTGATCTCTCATGTTGTTCTCGTTATTTTGTCCTGAAAGGGGAAATTGGGGCTTGGAGAACCAGTGTAGTTATGGGCTGTAAGTAAATAAGTCTTCTTTGCTCCAGAAATCATGTGTTTGCATTCAGGATAATATTAATAAATATAGATATTGAAAACAACACACAGTCTTCCAAAACAAGTCATTGTTTTAATATATAATTGTTATTGAATGAATATCTGTGTCCCCCAAATTATGTATTGAAATCTTATCCTCCAATGTGATGGTATTATGAGATGGGGGACTTGGGAGGTAACTAGAATTAGATAAGGTTATAAGGTGGAGCTCTCATGAATGGGATTATTGCCCTTACAAGGTTCGTGGTGGAGCTTGTTTCCTCTGCTCTGCTCTCCACCATGTGAGGCTACAATGAAAAGGCCACCATCTGCAAGCCAGAAGAGGGGTCTCACCAAAACCCGACTGTGCTGGCACCCTGGTTCTGTTTATAACGCAGCAAGTTATTGCTATTTTCTTTTTTTTTGGTGAGGCAGATTAGCTCTGAGCTAACACGTGCTGTCAATCCTTCTATTTTTGCTGAGGAAGATTGGCCCTGGGCTAACATCCATGTCCATTTTCCTCTACTTTACATGTGGGACACCTGTCACTGCATGGCTTGATAAGCGGTGCGTAAGTCTGCACCCAAACCTGCGAACCTTGGGCCGCTGAAGCAGAGTGTGTGAACTTAACTGCTATGCCACTGGGCTGGCCCCTCTTGGTATTTCCTTATAACAAACTGACTAAGACAATAATTATTGTTAAATATCTGGGAAAAATATTTTCAAGTCTCTAGTCAATGCTTAAATATTCTAATGCTAACTTATCTTTGAAACCACAATGACATTATATTTAAACACCTATCAGGTCTCAGAAAGAATGCCTGCAGAAGAGCAAGTCAGACAAAGTTTATAATGCTTGCTTAAGAAAACCAAAGTTCTGTAGCATTCATGAATTGCTGAACAATTTTAACACATAACAGGAACAGAATTTTCAGAAAATGATAAAAATATTTTAAAATATTCATTAAACTGATAAAACTGTGCCAATGACTTTCATTGTTCCTGAATCTCAGTAAGTCCTCACAGTTCACCATCCTTTCAAGGTCAGTTTCTTCACCAAATGTCAGCCTCAGCAGGTCCCTTACAGCTCCACAACTATTTGAAAGTAGGCAGAGTTCAACTCAAGATTATACCTGATGCTCTTACCAAGTTGTTCTTTTGTAAGAGGTAGAAACCATAAATATTCTCCCCACGTGGCCACATACAAAAAGTCAGAAAAGTAAGATTAAATTCTGAGTTAAACCAGATAGACTGGGAGGCAAATCAACCAACCACCAGAGCTTGAGAAGGTGACTTTCCATAGACAGGTTTTACTGTTGGTTAGTACTACGTGTTACAAGACAAATTAAATTGAAGGTGTTAAGATTGAAGAAGTCAATATTTGGGATGTTCTTTTGGAGTTTATATAGTATGTGTTTATTTTCTTATGAGCAGTTGTAAATTTCAACAAGTTTTAGGAAAGAAAATCCAAGGGTTCCCAAAGCATTTTTAAAATCTATATTTTAAAAGCCAATTTTCTAAAGAAACTATAGAAATGGTTATGTAAAATTTAAAATGTGGATGTAAAGCCACTTCAGATACAGGTGTCCCTGGATACACAATGATTACAGAAATCCATACTTGTGATTCAGAGGCCACTGTTGTAGGATAGATTTTTTCTCAGTGAGAGTGTGAACCTTTCCATTGCATGTAAATTTGTCTACTCCAACCTGTCTCTTCCATAAATTCAATCTGATGTATCTTTTGAAGCTGAAAGACCTACGTCTGTAATAACTAACTGAAAGACAACATAGTTTTCTCTGAAGTCATTGACAAAAACACAGGACATGACTTTGCATCTATGCTTTCAGTTTCAGGGCAGCAGCATCTTCAAAGGAAGAAGCAATTGATTCATACTAAGCAATCTCAGGCTAATTCTCTACTTAGGTGACAATTTGGTTACAGCACATGGGCTAAGTGCTATGTGGAATGCAAAGTACAGACTGGGGAAGATACCCAACTGAAGTATTGTAAGGAGAGCAAATGGTTGAGAAAAGGCAATTCTTACGATTATCTCAAAGTTGTAACTTTTAAGTCAATTTAGCATTATTATTTAAATTTAATTCCTGGAATTTTCATGAGGAAAACTACAAATGTTTTCCATTCTCTGAAATAATTTATCAAGTAGATCAGCAGATAGGCAAAGTTTCACCATAGCATAAAATAGAAATAATTTTGCCCCTGCAATCTGCTATATGAATGCAACAACTTATGTAGAAATGGAACTTTAAGATATTTAGCATTGTTTGAATGCATTGCTCAGTAAAAGAGCTATGTGCATTATGCGTATGCTTTATTTATCATTAAAGTATACCTGCTTCAAAAAATATACTCATCAGTTTGCATATAGAAAGTTAAAATGGAAATAGACACAATGTTTTTAAAGCTGAACTTTCTATCAGTTAAGGTCAAAGATAAATTCTATTTTGAAAGTAGTTTCCCAGATAAGGGGATTCAAAATTCTCTTATAAATATTGGTAACAGTAGAGGATTATGAAATTTTTAACTCATGAATCTTAACTCAAATTTTTATTTGCTGTAAGTAAAAGTTGAACTTTTCTTTTAAACTAATAAGCATATCTAGTTGTTCCAACAACTTTTTTTTTTTTTTGGAAAATTGGCCCTGAGCTAACATCTGTTGCCAGTCTTCCTCTTTTTCCTTTTTTTCTCCCCAAAGCCCCAGTACATAGTTGTATATCCTAGTTGTAGGTCCTTCTAGTTCTTCTATATGGGATGCCTCCTCAGCACGTCTTAATGAGAGGTCTGTAGTTTCACACCCAGGATCCAAACCAGCAAACCCCAGGCCACAGAAGCAAACACATCAACTTAACCGCTATGCCACCGGGCTGGCCCTCTAAAAGTTGTACATTTTAATCAACATGTTAAATGCAAAAAAGGACATTTATCAACACTTTTGTTGATATTTATTTGGCCTTAGCCCTTCACTGAGATCTCTCTACTTTACCACTGTCTTTTTTGCCTGAAACTGGCATTCTGCCTTGCAAACATCTTTGTTCATTTCAAAACTTGGTTAGACCTACCTCTTTTATTAAATGGATTTCTTATTATATTCCACTCATTTGCTAATTTTGCCACATCTCAGGATTTCTTTGTCAGTAATTGCCATTTAAAAAAATTGTGTTAATAAAGGGCTGGGTTATATTAAAAGAAATACTGAAATTTCAGGAAATGAGACTACTAGTTACTCTCAGGGAGATATGTAGCAAAAGCTGGTTCTTTGAAAAGATCAATAAAATTGATTAGCCTCTAACCAGGTTAACTAAGAAAAAAAGAAAGAAGTTACAAATTACTGATATCAGAAATGAAAAATGGAACATCACTACAGATATAATGGAAATTAAAAGAACATAAAGGAATACTATCAACAAATCTATGTACAAAATTTTGATAACCTAGAAAATAGACCAATTCCTTGAAAGGCACAATCTGCCAAAACTGATATAAGAACAAAAAGATGATCTCAATAGGCCTATACCTATTAAAAATGGAATCAGTAGTTAAAAACCTTCCAAAACAGAAAACACCAGGCCCAGATGGGTTTACTGTTGAGTATTAGCAAACATTTAAGGAAGAAATTATACTAATTCTCTATTATCTCTTTCAGAGAATACAAGCAGAGGGAACACTAACTAACGCATTCTAGGGCCAGCATTATACTAATACCAAAACCAGACACAGATGTTACAAGAAAAGAAACTACAGCTCAATATCTCTCATGAACATAGAGCAAAAATCTTCAACAAAATATTAGCATATTGAATTTAACAATGTATAAAAAGAATTATATACCATGAAGAACTGGGCTTTATCCCAGCTATGCAAGGCTGCTTCAACATTAGAAGTCTGATTAATGTAATCCACCCCATCAACAGACTAAAGGGAAAAAATCAAACAATCTTATCAATAAATACAAAAAAAGCATTTGGCAAAATCCAACTCTCATTCATTATAAAAACTCTCAGTAAACTAGGAATAGCGGGGGGACTCCCTCAACTTGATAAGGAATATTTACAAAAACCCTACAGCTAACATCATACTTAAATGCAAGAAACTTGAAGCTTTACATGAAGATCAAATACAAGCAAGGCTGTCCTCTCTCACCACTACTTTTCCACATCATACTGGAAATCCTTGCTAATGAAATAAGGCAAGAAAAGGAAAAAAAGGTCTACCGACTGGGAAGGAAGACAAAATTGTCCTTGTTCATAGATGACATATATCATCTATGTAGAAAATCCAAAAAAAATCTCCTGAAACTAATAAGTGATTATAGCAAAGTTTTAGGATACAAGGTTAATACACAATATTCTATTGTTTTCCTATATTCCGGTAATGTACAAGTAGAATTTGAAATAAAAAATGATACTATTTACCTTAGCATGCACAAAAATAAAATACTTAGGTACAAATCTAACAAAATATGTGTAAGATCTATATGAGGGAAACTACAAAACTCTGAAGACAAATGGAAATATATTGTTCCAGCAACTACATATCCACATGCAAAAAGATGAATCTAGACACAGACCTTATACCCTTGACAAAAATTAAGTCAAAATGGATCATAGACCTAAATGTGAAACACAAAACTATAAAACTCCTAGAAGTTCTTTTTTTTTTTTCTTTTGGGTAAGGAAGATTAGCCCTGAGCTAACATCTGTTGCCAATCCTCCTCTTTTTGCTGAGGAAGATTGGCCTTGAGCTGACATCTGTGCCCATCTTGCTCTATTTTTTTTATATGGGGGATGCTTGCCACAGCATGGCTTAATAAGCGGTGTGTAGGTCCACTCCCTGGATCTGAACCTGCGAACCCTGGGCCACTGAAGTGGAGAGGGCGAACTTAACTACTATGCCACCAGGCCAGCCCCAAAACTCCTAGAAGTTAACATGGAAGAAAACCTGGATGGCTTTGGTATGGTGATTAAATATATCACTAAAGACACGATCCATGGAGAGATAATTGATAAGTTGGACTTATCATCTGATAAAGGAGTCATCCAAAATACACAGAGAACCCTTAAATCTGAAATAACAACCCAATTAAGAAATAGTCCAAAAACATTATTAGTCACCTCACCAAAGGTATACAGACGTCAAATAAGAATATGAAGAGAGGCCCACATAATCTGTCATCAGGAAAATGCAAATTAAAACAATGCTTATTAGAACGGCCAAAATCTGGAACAGTGACAACATCAAATGCTGACGAGGATGTGGAGCAACAGGAACTCTCACTCTGCTGATGGGAATGCAAAATGGTACTGCCACTTTGAAAGACACTTGGTGGCTTCTTTAGAAAGCAACATACTTTTACCATACAATCCAGCAATCAAGCTCCTTCATATTTACCCTAAGGAGTTGAAAACTTATATCCATGCAAAACCTGCACAAGGATGCTTATAACAGCTTTATTCATAGTTGCCCAAACTTGCAAAACATATTGCAGCCAAGATGTCCTTCAATATGTGAAGGGAAGAATCAACTGAGGTACATACAGCCAATGGAATATTATCCAGTGCTGAAAAGAAATGAGCTATCAAGCCATGAAAAGGCATGGAGGCTCCTTAACTGCATATTACTAAGTAAAAGAAGCCAACCTGAAAAGGCTGCATAGTGCATGATTCCAACTATCCAACATTTTGGAAAAGATAAAATTACGGAGATAGTAAAAAGATCAATAACTGCCAGGGGTTTAGGGGAAAGAGATAAATAGACAGAGCACAGAGGATTTTTAGTGCAATGAAAATACTCTGTATGATGTTATAATGATGGATACATGTCATTACACATATGTGCTAACCCATAAAATGTACACCACCAAGAATGAGCCCTAAGGTAAACTATGGACTATGGATGAGGATAGTCCATAAAGAGGATAAAGTACTTTTACAAGTTTCTAAAGTAAATGCTCTAAGAAAAAGGAAGGGAGGGAAATCTCTTGCCTAATTTTCAACAGGGAAAATTAAACATATCTTTTATTTGTTTTGCCCTTATAATAGATAGAACTGAAAAATATGAACCAAAAGAACAGATTGAAAACTCTACCAGAAGGCAGCAGAAAGGGCGGAGAAAGAAACAAAAAAATTGAAAGCCAAGAAATAGTAGTAATAGAAGTAGAATGTACAACATCTAAAGCAACACAAAGAATCACAATCTTTATGATGGAAAGCAGGAAAGGAGGTAAAAAAGAAAGAAACACATGTAAGTGAGCAAAATAATGGATATATTGCAAAAATAATTTTAAACTTATCAGTAATTAAAATTGATGCAAATTGTTAAAATCACTAATTAAAAGTCATAGATTAAATATGTGTTGCTATTAGAAACACATATACATCATTGACTCTAAGATGCCATCAACCTATAGCAAGAACTATTGTTTTTTGTTACTAAGAAATAAAAAAATAAGCCTATTAATTAAACTAGGATGCAACATTGATTATAACATTCAAATTGAGGTGTCAGAATTCATGAAATGAATTTTTTAAAAAAGAGAGAAAGACATAGAAGTTTTGAAAAATCAAAAATGGGGAGATGTATGTTAAATATAAACAACAACAAAAAAGTTGGGTTATCAATATTAAGATATGACAAATGAAGATGAAAGACAAAAAAGTGCAGTAAGAGCACAAGAGGGATATTATATCCTGGTAAATGGAACAATATAACAAGAAGGTATATCTATCCTAAATTTTTACTCACCAAACAATGCAAACTCAAGTGATTATCAAATAACAACTGAGAAACTCAAAGGGAGAAATAGATAAATATCAATTATAGCCAGACAATGTAATAAATTGTGATATTTACTGGAAAAATTTACAAATGAAGTAGACCAAAAATAAATTAAGTAAATAAATAAGCAGAGCAATTGAATTTCTGACCAATGTAATTAAGGCACTCAATTACTAAATGTGGAAGGACCGCTGTTATGGACTTAATGTTTGTGTCCCCCCAAATTCATATGTTGAAATTCCAAGCCCAATGTGATGGTATTAGGAGGTGGGGCCTTTGGGGGATAATTAGATCATGAGAGTGGAGTCCTCATGAATGGGATTATCACCTTTATAAAAGGCACCCCAGAGAGCATTCTTGCTGTCTTTCCGTCCTATGGGAGTAGAGAGAGAAGAAGGCCTTCTGGAAACCTGGAAGACGGCTGTCACCAGACTCCCACCAAATCCTCCAGCACCTTGATCTTGAACTTCCCAGCCTCCAGAACTGTGAGAAATAAATGTTTGTTGTAAGCCCCCTGGTCTATGGTGGGTTATAGCAGCCCGGACTGGCTAACTCAAGGACCTCACTCAACACACTGAGAAAACATTCTGTCTAAGTACACATGGTCTGTTCATATTAGACACTACAGGAAGCCTTAGTTTATTCCAAAGGGTAAATAATGTTTTATAAAATGTTTAATATTTTCTATCTCATTAACAAATAATACAACAATATTCATGGTGCTCACCAATTAGTTCTCAGTGGTTTTCATAATTTATCTTGAACTTTGGGTTAACATATGTATTACAACTGTACAAGGAAGGCAGGTTTTTATTCTGACCGAAACCAATTATGATTTGACTAATTAGTTTAACAACGAACCCTGCCTTTCTTAATTGGATTATGTGAGGGGATCAAATCATTATTAACAAATACTGTATTGGAAAATGTAAATTAGAATGAAAAATATTCCAATTTTCATAATCTTTTCTGAGTACCTAAGATTAAATAACATGTCTCTAAGTGAAAAATTAACAGATGTACTTGATGGTCAGTTGATAATACTTGGTAAATCATTTTTGGTGTACTTCCTAAAATTGGAGCATGAATGATTCTGATGGAACACTAACAACTTTTTTTTCACAAATCAGTTGATTTTCAAATCTTTCCTTTCAATAAATTGAAGGAGAATCTTATTTAGTTATCAGCTAATATCTCATAAACA
The DNA here is from genome assembly GCA_031878705.1 of Tapirus indicus. Classification (NCBI taxonomy): domain Eukaryota; kingdom Metazoa; phylum Chordata; class Mammalia; order Perissodactyla; family Tapiridae; genus Tapirus; species Tapirus indicus. Next base: position 21,363,925 of record CM062939.1, on the reverse strand, counting down.
TTTATTAATCACTACATAACTTTGGCATGTAATTCAAAAGAAATCCAAATAACTCCTTGACATTTCTCTAACAAAACTAATATATCCTCATTTATTAATTTATATGAACAATAATTTTTGACTTTAATTTGTGTTTTAAAAGAAAATTAATTGCTGCCAAGACTCAACTCATTCTATCATATGTAGCGTTCATTGACGGACATAGTGGGGGAAGGGGACATCCATCCAATTAAGAGATAAATTTTAATAAAATAATACTTTTTATTAAATAATAGTTTATCTAAATTTTATATCGTTTATTATTACAGAATATATTTTTATTTTATTTATGACAAATTTATTATTTTGATAAATTGCATACTACTAATAATTACAAAATAACTGAATGCAGAAAAATTGGTGCATGTACAATGAAAAAATAATTAAATTTCAGCTTACATACTTTTTTTACACAAAATATAATAGAGGATGAATAATATACTGATGGGTGGAAAATTCGAAATTTGAGTCCAATGAAAAAAGGAGCAATGATGATGGCTGTACAATCATAATAGCTTTTAGACTCCACTGGATATGTTTAAAAGTATTGAAACAATTTATTGTAACGTGATAGTAAAAATATTCTGTACATTATAAGATAATTCCATACCTTTTATGACAGCTTTTATCTCAGACTCTCTTTCCAAATTCATCTATGTAGCAAACAGTCTTGGAAGTTAGAAAGACAGCATCTCCTTCTGGGAGAGAGTTCACATTGGTGTCCTGAGCAGCATAATAAATATAATATGTCGCTCCAGAGCAAAGGTTGGGCGGTTTGCTAGCCCACTCTTATAACCTTGGGGGTTTCCTAAGGTCACGGATTCTCAGCTGTGTGGGCAGCATCCACCAGGGTCTGCCCCTGCTTTGCCCCCAGCTTACAAACTTGAAGCTTATCCTTTCTGCTCAGCCAAGAATAATAAAGATCTTTGTTTCTGACTCAAGAATGTTATGTCTTCTGCCAGCATCTATAAAACTTGGCTATGCTAACTTGTCAGACTGCAAGTAGGGTAAAATATTAGATCCTTTGCAGTTCTTGACAGGAATATTTATAATATTTATAATAAGCAAACTATACTCTGCAATTATTACAATTATGATGAAATGTTTAGACCAATATACAAACATATGTGCTCAAAATGTGAAGACCTTTGCTATAAATTTAATTTATCAATCTTACAAATGATTGCCACTTTAGTAGATTTTAATCTGTAGGAAAGTAGAGTTCTTGTCTGTTTTCCTTTTCTTTTTTTCTTATTGCTATACCCCTAGTATTGCTATGCCTGTCTGCACACAGTCAGTGTTCCAAAACTCTGTGTTGAATGAATACTTTAATCAGTCTGCCATTATTAAAAAATTTAAAAAGGCAATATTTTAGAGATTTAGAGAAAGACATAGGAGAAACCATATTTTACTTTTGATTTCAAGACTTATTTACACATTGTGTAAATTCATTGAAATACAATAGTCTAAACTTCTGTTGATGCCATTTTTCAAGATACTTACAGAAAACATTAGCAGCCATTTTGTTTAAGGAGATATTCCCGGGTTTCATAAACGTTGACATGAATATGACTAACTTGCATGATGCAGAAAATCAGAGTTTATTTGACTAAGATGTGTGGCCAGCTTGAAAGCCTGGTGGAGTTTCAGCAATTTTAAGAAGTAGAGACATGATTTTCACAATGCTAAAGGACATATACTTCGATTTTTTTGGTAATGCTATTTAGTGAGATGGAAGAGCTCAAAAATGTTCTCAATACTCTGAAATCTTCATAAAATATTATTCAAATATGTGAAATATTGCAGGTGTGTTTCCAAACATTTGAAAGCAGAAGTGAATAATTAACTTTCCAAAAGTTAGTAAAAAACTTGATGAATACTGACAGACTGCATAAATTGCAATGGTAGTGCTTATGTAATTATGGAATATCGACTCGTATGAAAAATATTTTTTACACATATTGGTGAATTAAGTATATGCTGACATTGGATTCAAAATATGAATGTGATTTTAGAGTAATTTTTATTATTATTAAATGCTAGATATTACAATTATTATTTCTAAAGGACTAAAATTTTGTTTTATCCTCAAAATAGAAAATATCTAAAAAAAATACCATTTTCACAGAAATGGATCCACATGTATACTATGAAAAGCATCTCTTCAGAAAAGAATTAAAAAATTTAAATAGGCAATTTGGAAAATATATTTCTTCCTATTTTGTGAGGACAGTGTAAATAGGTATGTTTCTAAGTATTACCAACAAAATAACTATGACAAAGCACCAATTATTCCAAGAATAATACCAAGACAGAAAACAATTTAGAATTTGCTGTTTAACTGGAAGAAACCTATTAACTAAGGAGTGGATAGAAATTTTGATTATTGAAAATAAAAATCACAATTTCCTTTTTATTTCTTTACATAAGCAAAATGCAACCTTATCTATAGTGAGGTTAGTCAGTCAGTGTTGGGTATTTATACTTTCATCACCATATGCACAGAATATTTAGGGACTGTTTTCAATTTCATGCAATACCAGAGTAGCATAACAGAAAATCTGCTAATTGACCTGTTGAGTATTGGATAAGAATTAGTATATAAACTTATGGAGTTTAGAAGTATCAGGAATAAGTTTGCCAATTCAGTGAAGATACAGGATACTTGACTAATTCATCTCATTTTAATTAAATTTTACTGTGTTATTATGGTGTATTCTATATGCCCTTATGGCTTGGGTTTATATTATAGGTAAGGGAAATTAAAGAGATATTTAGTGAAATTCATCACATATTTTTGAAAATAGTTAAAAAGTGTTACTAAAAATTTTCAAAAAATCTCTTGCTTTTTCAATTAAATTCTGTAGTAGAATTACTTCTAATAAATAAGACCTACACCATATTTTAAAATCGTGCCATACCAAATGAGTTCAATAAATAGTATGATTTATTTACAGAATGTTTGTTTGCTAGAAATTGTTTTGTTTATAGAATGTAGTTCAATGCTGGTTAAAAGACAAACACACAGACACACAGACGATATGGCCAATTCATTTTGGTAGGAACAATTTGAAATTTGTGTATGTATGTATACTTGTATATTTTCTTCTTTCAGTGCTAATAAGCAAGCAGTATAGTTCTAAATGAAAGTCAGAATCTATACAATATGTTAATATGTAATATTTTGTCTGTTTCCATTTCTAAAAGGTAATTAAATATGAATTCAGTATTTCAAAGATAAATGTCCATATATATCCAGAATATTCCAATCCTGTCTTTCATAACTTATTTTTCTAAGATTTTCATTTCTATTTTTGTTTTCTAAAAAGTCTTTCCATTTCAACTATTTTTAATGATAAATTTAGAACGAATGCAGATTATATAAGTAAACATAATGGCAAATAAAGTCTAAGAAAAGTATATTTTTATTTGGGGTGGAAAATAATCAGGCATTTTTAATCAGGCAGAGAGAAAATTCTGTACACACATAACAGAAATATTAAATTCTGAGTTTAGTTGCAAAAAAGTGTACCAGGGGGGCCGGCCCGGTGGCGCAGCGGTTTCGTCCGCACTTGGCAGCCCGGGGTTCGCCAGTTCGGATCCCGGGCGCCTGCCGACGCACTGCCTGTCAGCCATGCCGTGGCGGCGTCCCATATAAAGTAGAGGAAGACGGGCACGGATGTTAGCCCAGGGCCAGTCTTCCTCAGCAAAAAGAGGAGGATTAGCAACGGATGTTAGCTCAGGGCTGGTCTTCCTCACCAAAAAAAAAAAAAAAAAAAAAAAAAGTGTACCAGTAAGAAAGAATTCCACTATTCTCTGTTTGATATACATAGTAATTAATATCTTCTACAAAATCATCTGTAAATTCACAGTCTCAGTGGTGAGAAAACCATTATAAACATTAGGGAGAAAAAAACCAACCAAATTTAACAGTAACAAAAACAAATATAATATTGACTTTATTTTAGTAGCAAATATAATCTATATTTCTATCTTCTTCCTGGGATCTAGTGATATATTTAGAGAAGTACATTTGCAAATGTATTCAGTATTTTGGGATATCTACCTCTTTCCTGATGTTTAAACACAATTATTCTTAGAATCAATTAAAATATTTTAGAAGTTTTATTCATCACATAAAATGGAAATCAGGGAGAAGGCTAAATGCCTACAATAAATAGTAGCTGAAATTATATCTATAAATCATAGCTAACAAAGGAAAGATGGAATGCTCCTTGGACCAAGAATTTTTTTATCCTCAACAAGTCCCTGTAGGGGATGCTACAACATAAACTTGATGAGGATACTGAATCCTTTTTGTGAATAAATGAAATGTTTTATTTTTATGGACATTCATCAGCAGAAATACATAAACACAAAATCACCAGCAAATAATCCAGCAAAATGAGAAATTGAAAAAGCGTAAGTGTAAAATATAGAGAGTATGAAATCAAGGAAAAGTTATTTAGATTTCTTCCTTCTCTTATTCCCTTTTCAGCTGCATTCATAAATGGCCTATGCATCTTTAGGTTCATTGCCTCTCCACAGCTCTGCAGGCGATGGCTGCATATTTCAGTCTTGTGCTATGCATTTAGAAGACAATACAGTGCCTTGATACCATAAAATCAGATTACCCAAATAATTGGGATCAAAAAGCTCCTTATGAAAAATAAATGCCATTACTATGTTATTACCCCATGCAATGAGCTAAAGCATTTTCATATATTTCTGTTTTTAGTTTCAGCGAGAAAGCCATTTAACAAATATCTGGGGACATTGAGATAAAGAGCTTAAATTTCAGCAGGATGCCAAAGAACATCTTTGGGGAGCACCTATATAATTACAATCTGCATCAACACTTCAAGTAGCCCTGAAAAACCTAAAATCTAAAAGAAATTAGGTTTCTTCTGGTGCAAATTCACTAGATCGCCCTTCCTAAACCATTCTCAAGAGAAATTCAACACACAACCTCTAAAATTTCTTCAAAGCTTAGATATTTCCTGGGGACTGGTGGGAACAGCAAAAAAAATGATCATAAATGGACATTAATTTCAGGTCTACTCATTTGATTCAAAGCAATGGGTTAGCTTTTGAGGGGAAGGATAACTTTAAGAAAGAAGGCTTGGGGCAAAATACCAATGGTTATACATTCTAATATAAAATTTAACACCTGGAACACATCATTTTTTATTATGCTCTTCACTAAACTGCAAGATTATTTTGAAATCTATTATTCATGAAATACAAAATATAATAATAATGGCTACAAAAGATATTCACATAGTGAAAATTTTCTTTTGTTAAAATTTATATATGTAAACAAGCCATTAGAATAAACTACAATAAAAAACGACAAAAGTAATAAACTAATATTTTTTAGTTAAATGAATGTATTTGCATTTTTCCTTTTAAATCGAGTGTATTTTTCAGAGCAGTTTAAAGTTCACATCACAATTGAACAGAAAGTCCAGAGAGTTCTCAAATGCCCATGCCCTGCTTCCAATGCTCACAGCCTCCCTGTGGACTTTTCACGTCTGAGTGATACATTTGTTACAGTTGATGAACCTACATTGACACATCATCACCACTCAAGTCCATACTTTACTTTAGGGTTCACTGTTGGTGTGGCACATTCCATGGGTTTGGACAGATATATAATGACATGTTGTAGTGTAAGTGCCTGACAATTAGCTTTTTGATTCTAATGTAAGTGCCTGACATTAATCTTTTGAGTGCCAAGACATCCATCTCAAATAAGCATATTGCCAGCTACACAACTAGATGAAGAGCCAGGTCACCCCACTCATGAAGTTCCCCTTTTAGAAAGCCCTGGATGACCTAGATAACTGCCCACTGAGTGACTCTGCTTTTCTCTTCCTGGGCTTTTATTTGCACTCTTATGTTTTCAATTCACCAATAAAGAGTGAATCCGAGAAACCCTAGGCACCCTACCTCCAACGAGACTCTAGGTCCTCTCATGCTCTCTACCTGTGACGTCATTGTGTGGCTCCAGGGTTACCACGTACCCTCCAGCATCTGTGAGCTATAAATACCTTGTCTTTTCAAAGTTCCCTGATGGTTGTTGCTGAGGTCCATCTTGCAATCTTAATAAGAAGCACAAGGGCTGGTCCAGCCACAACATTTGCTCAGGTAGAGAACTGTCGGTTCACTACAAGTAGTACAGCCTGGTGAGTGCCCCAGGCGTTCCTAGCCAATGACATCACTGCTGATAGGCTGAGACCAACACAAAACACGTGCCCATCATTGTAGTATTATACAGAGTATTTTCACTGCCCTAAAAAATCCTCTGTGCTCTGCCTACTTATCTCTCTACTTCCCCCCATCCTTGGCAACTGCTGATCTTTTTATTGTCTCCATAGTTTTGCCTTTTCCAGAATGTCATATAGTTGGAGTCATGTACCATGTAGCCTGCTCAGATTGGCTTCTTTCACTTTGTGTATGTATTAGGTTTCTTCCCTGAATAATATTCTACTGTCTGATGAACCACACTTTGTCCATTCACTTACTAAAGTACATCTTGGTTGCTCCCAAGTTTGGGCAATTATGAATAAAGCCGTTATAAACATCCTCATGAAGGTTTTTGTGTTGACATAAGTTTTCAACTACTTTGGGTAAATACCAAGGAGCACGATTGCTGAATCATATGGTAAGGGTATGTTTAGTTTTGTAAGAAACCATCAAACTGTCTTTCAAAGTGGCTGTACCATTTTGCATTCCCAAAAGCAATGAACAAGATTTCCTGTTAGTCAACATACTCCCCAGCATTTGGTATTATCAGTGCACTGGATTTTGGCCATTCTAACAGGTGTGTCGTGGTATCTCATTGGTGTTTTAACTTGAATTTCCCTTATGACATATGATGTGGAGTATCTTTTAATATTCCTATTTTCCATCTGCATATCTTCTTTGGTGAGGTGTCTGTTAAGATCCTTGCCTCATTTTTTTAATTGGCTTGTTCTTTTCTCATTGTTGACTTTTAAGAGTTCTTTGTATATTTTTGATAATAGTCTTTTATGGTGTACTTTTTGTATTAATACATTTTTTGAAAGAAGGAAACATGCACCAGAGGAAATCTTCCCAATACAAATTCTTTTGCCAAGTTTAGGGAATAATTTGCACATAGAATGACAGTAGATGTAACTCAAATTTTGTTTCTGCCTGTTTACAGTGGCTGTGCTCTCATGGTTTATTTTAAACCTACTATTAAACACAGGAAAATGTAATTATATGGTGGTTGCAGACAAGAATGGCACCCCAAAATTAGTTTGATTGATTCTGAATGACAACAAACTTAACTCTTGAAACAAATTTGTGTAGCTGACCTGCTCGAGTAGAGTTTGACTCTATAACTGAGAATTCTCAGAATTAACTTCTACATAGAATGCAAAGATTATTAAAGAGAATAATAAAAAATGTGTTAACTTGCAATTTGCGTTTTTATCATACTGTTAAAACTCAATGATAACTGCAGGAATTGTCTTGAATTCAAACTGAAAAAGAACATTTTCACAGAGAAATATTGTGTCATTGACATTATTTAGAATTTCCAGTGCATGGTAATGATGAAAGCAGTAGACTGACTTTTAGCCAGTTTTATTATTATTTTAAAGTTTTTTACAGAGAAAGTCTCATCCCTCTTATTGTCTACACCCAGTGTAGATTTCTTCCCCTATAATCTTCAGTAGATTTATTCGTCATAGAACCACACACACATTCACACCTCAAAATCCTCCTACAGAGAGAACACATAGTAACAATAACCCATTGGGAATGAGCAGTTTGGATAGATACCTCTAAGTAGATATATTTTCAGAAATATTTTAAAAGGTTCCAAGAATTTTTTTTAGACATGTAACATTTCTCTCTATTTTCTGTAACTATCAATGTTCAGTGAGGCTAGTAGCAGACAAACCCAGAGATTTGTTTTGCAAAGTGTTATGAACTGAATGTTTGTGTTCCCCCCAAATTCATACGTTGAATCCTAACTCCCAGGGTGATGGTATTAGGAGGTGGAAACTTTGGGAGATGATTAGGTCATGAGGGTGGAAATTATTGTGCAAATTATTCCCTAAACTTGGCAGAAGAATTTCTATTGGGAGCATTTCCTCTGGTGTATTTCCTTTTCTTTCCAAAAAAGCATTAATAAAAAAATACACCATAAAGGACTGTTATCCAAAATATACAAAATCCTCATAAATGGGTTTACTGCTCTTATAAAAGAGACCCCAGAGTGCTCTCTCACCCATTCCCCCATGTAAGTACAGTGAGCAGACTGCTGTCTATGAACCGGGAAGAAATTCCTCACCAGACATCACATCTGTGGGTGCTTTGATCTTCCCAGCCTCCAGAACTGTGAGAAATAGGTTGTTTAAGCCACACAGTCTATGGTATTTTTGTTATAGCTATAGCAGCCTGAGCAGACTAAGACACAAGTTTTTCTTTGTTTGCTTTGTTTTGTTCTTTTGCGTGCGGAGGTGAAAAATCACTTTCTTTATAAAAGAATGTGATCTGATGAAATAAAATTACGTCTGATTATTTGGAGCGCCCAAATCCAGTCTCAGCAAGAAATTAAGCTCACTTTCCTTTTTTCCCGAGAAGGAGACCTATCTCACAGGGGTGAAAGAGAACTGAGAAAAGTCTGTTTAGGCTTCAGGTTTTTTGTCTTTAGGCAACAACAGAAACAAACACATAGATCCTCCAAAAACTGCTTTACATGTTTTTCTAAAAATTCTCCTCTCTCATTCCATTTATCACCAAATATGGCTTGGGGTCTATGTTATTGCTTCATTTACGAATTTTTACTTTTCATATTTTCCTGCAGCTTTACTTAAAACTTGATGTTATATGACATTACGAGCAGTTATTACTATAATTTACTCAGTGCAAATTAACTGTTATCTTTTATCATGTAGACTTGTGGGATGAGATCTTTTTCTCTCAGGCAGGCATCAGCTGCCTTACCTACTAGCGTAGGCTCTGGACCCTGAAAATATGCCTGGATTTGACTTCTCCTCATAACGGTTATATAACCTCGGGTGAATTATTCTACTTCATTGTGACTCACGTAATTCATCCAAAAAATGGGGTAAAAATAATCATATCAACCTCTCACGCTCATAGTGAGAAATTAATCTAAAGTTCAGGAAAGTATATGATTTACAGTAAGTTCTCAATAAATGTTAGCCCTTCTTATGTCCAATCCACTATCATCAGGCTCCCAGCTTCATCACACAACTAAAATTGCTAAATGAAAGGAATATTCATCACTTGTTATCTTACATGGCCCTTCAGCTATTTTTGACCATGTCGAACACTTTCTTAATGCACCTTTTCCCCTCACTTACATAACATAGCTTTCTCCTCGTGTTCCTCCATGTCTTATCACATCTTTTTGGCCTCTGTTACAGGCTCCTATATTTTGGGGGGTTGTGGTTTATTTACATGTATATATTTCTAAGTGTTCAGTTCTCTGCTTTTTTTCTCATTCTTCATATTTTTTCTAGCTCAGTTGTCATGGTCTATGTGCTGAAGATTCCCAAATCCATATCCAGAGCCCAGACCAGTTCTCTGAACATTAGATCCATGTATCTGTCTGCCTTCTTGATCTCAAACTTTGGATCACTACTCAGTAAGTCCAGAAATGAGCTAATCATCTCTAGGTATTTCTCTCTGTGCTTTTCTTCTGGAAAACAGGCAGCATTTTCTGACAGATTGCTCAAGCCAGAAAACTGGGACTCATCCTTTATTTGCTTCTGTCTCCCCAAATCCAATAAATTACCTCTGTTGACATTATTTCTTAAATATCTTTGGTATCCATAAACTTTTCTCTGTCTGCATGACCAAGTCTAAGTATGGTTCCTGCCAGTTCACGTCTTGGTTGTTGTAGAAGAACTGGTCTTCCTGCCCCAAATGTTTTTACCCCATTCCCCTTATTATAGCAATGTAACCAAAGCATAATTTCACGTGTCAATAGGAATTAAATATGCTTAAAATACTACTAGAGCTTTCCAATATTTTTAGGATAAATTCCATAGTCTTTAATGTAACTTAAGATGCAGGTATGCTTGATTATGTGCCCCAGACATAATTTTATATAAATAAATTTATATGTATTTTCACACATTAGCCATTCAGTTCTCGCATTCTGTAAATCTTTTGCATATTTTATCTTTTCTTCCTTTTTCTCACTGATTTGTAAATTATCTTATATGATCTATTCTATGGCAGTACTAGATGGTGCCAAATTGTTTTGTAGGCTATCTCCTATCTTATAATTTACGAAATATTTTTTTGAACAAAAATCTTTAACTCTGACGTCAAATCCACCAACTTTTCACTTTTGCTTCCAAACACCTATGTGTTAGTTTCAGAACACTTTCTCTACTCCAAGTCCACAAAGATGTTTTTCTTCATTTTCAACTTTTTGCTGACCTCTTACATTGTAAATATTACCTTACTTTTTGATATTTAAGTTGATTGTTGTAGTGCAAAAGAATGCTAGTAACTTTGTGAGTTAATTTTGTATTCTGCTACCTTGTTGAATATATTAATTTTTGTTGTTTCTATTAGATTTTACATGAATATGATTGTATCATTAGCATTTAATAGTAATATTTCTTTTCTTCTAATTATTTAATTTCATTTATTATAAACAACATTATTAAGACAATTTACACATAATATAATCACGCACTTTAAAATGTATGGTTTGATGAACTTCAGTAAAGACATGTAGTCATATAATCACCACAACATATGGGTTATAGAACATTTCCATCACTCCAAAAAAATGTTTCCTTGTGACTCTTTGCTTTTAATACTCTCTCTATACTTCTGGTCCCAAGTAGTCATTGATCTGCCTTTTGTCACTGTACTTTTGCCTTTTCTAGAATTTTGTGTAAATGGAGTCATATAGTATATATTTTTTGTGTGTCTGGTTTCTTTCATTTAGCATGATTATAGCAGAACATGTTTCCTTTGATAGACTTCATTTAGTTTCTGTATTTAACAGATGATGAACATTTGAGTTGTTTAAAAATTTTGGCTATTATGAGTAATGCAGCTGTGATCATTTGCATACAATTCTTTTTGTGGACATATGTTTGACTTTTTGTCAATGATTACGTAGGAGTAGAGTAGTTGGGTCATATGGAAAGTGTATATTTAATTGTAAGAAACTGCCAAGTTATTTTCACATGTAGCTACAAGAGCTCTAATTGTTCCACAACCTTAATATCACTTTGTATCATCAATCATTTAAAATTGTTACGATTTTCACAGATGCAGAGTGGTATCTGAATGTGTATTATATTTGAATTCCTGGTGACTATATTTAGTGAGAAGCATTTCATGTGTTTATTGCCAATTAATTTTCTAACTTTGTTTAATCAAAACTCTCCCATTTTGTATTGGCTCATTTGTCTCATTATTGAGCTTTATAATTGCAAGTTCTGTATTTGATACTTTATCAGACATAGGTTTGCAAAATTTTCTTGTGTGCTGTATTTCACTTTTTCATTTTCATAATGGTTTCCTTTAAACAAGATGCTTAAATGTTGATGATGTCTTATTTATTTATCTTTTTCCTCTATGGGTCATGCTTTTTGTCTTGTGTAAGAAATCTTTGCTTACCATAAGGTCACAAAAAATTTTTTTTCTAGCTTTGATTACAGAAATCTAGTGGTTTTAGCTCTTACATTTCGAGTTAACTTTTATTAACTAGTATGGCTTGAATTAAGAGATGAGTTTTATTTGCACCATATGAATGTCCAATATTTCCAGCCACATTTTTTACAAAACTATCACTTCTCCATTGAACTACCTTAGCACTTTTGTTGAAGATCAATTGACCATAGAAGATTAATCCACTGAAGAGTATTCCACTGATCTATGTGTCTATCATTAGGCCAATACGACATTGTCTTTCTTATTGTAGACTAATAGTATTGGTTCTCAACTGAGAGCAAATTTTCTCCCTATGGATCATGTGGCAATGTTTGGAGACATTTTTTGGTTGTCACAACTGAGGTGTGGGTTTGGGGAGAGGGTCTTGCGAGTAGAGGCCAGGGATCCTGCAAACTATCCTAAAATGTACAGGTCAGTCCCTCACAACAAAGAATTATCTGGCCTCAAACATTTTCAGCATCAAACTTCCTAATCTCTGCTTTAGGATAAATCTTGAAATCAGACAATATATGTCCTCGATTTTTCTTCTATTATTTCCAATTTGTATTTGTTACTGTAGGTCAATCTTTAGAAAACTTCTGTAAAAGACCAGAGAGTTAATGATTGTGGGATGTATGATTTCTGTGACTACTCAACTCTGCCAATGTAGCACAGAAAAAAACAAATTCATGGATATGATTATGTTCCAGAGAAACTTGAATTCAATAGGAGGTCATCATCTGGACTTTACTCATGGGCCATAGTTTGCCACTCCTTGTTCTAAGTTATCTGCATTTCCATGTAAATTTTAGAATAAATTTTTAAGTTCCTATAAAAAGTCAACTGAGATTGAGATTATGAATGTGTTGAAGCTATAAATCAACTTGGGGAAGACTGATTTCTTAAAAATATATATCTTCCAATTTATGAATTTGTTTTATTACTCCATTTATTTAAAATTTCTTATTTTCTTTCAACAATGTTGTGGAGCTTCGGTGTGCAGATCTTGTGTATATTTCATTAAATGTTCCTCATTTTCTAGCATCCTAATTGTGATGGATGTGTAGCTAGCTACACTCCCCACAGCTAGGAAGAAAAAAGTGCCTTGTTCATGAAGTGCAATCTGGATGGTGCAACACAGCATCCACTGGAGTTTAAAATAAACAAATAAAAACAATAAAAAAAACTCTACTGGAGAATCTTCATATCCTATAAATAGTTCTTAAAGAATAACATCTATATCTATTAAAGGTAGGATGAAAAGTTAGAGGGCACACAGTACACACAACACCATCACTTCTGACACCAACTGCAAGTTCAGAGTCTTTCTCAATCCCCCTCAGATTTGATAATTCCCTAGAAGGACATAAAACTGACTGAAAGCTGTTATATTCATGGTTATGATCTATTGAAGGAAAAGGATACAAGTTAAATCTATCAAGGGTAGAAGCCTATTTGTCATAAGTCAGAGTCCAGGAAATGTACCAGAGTTTTTCTTGTCCTTGCACCATGAAGTCATGGACAGGGTTATTTTCCTAATGTTGGCATGTAATAATACACAGGGAATACTGCCAACCAGGGAAACTCACACAAACTTTGAGTCTTTATTGGGGCTCCATCATGTAGGCATGGTTGACTGCCCACATGGCTGACCTCAATTTCCAGCCTCTCAGGTCTTATACTGGGTGACCCTGTTGGTATGGCCAAGATCCCCACCCTAAATCACATTGTTACTGTCTGGTTGGCCAAAGATCCCAGACAAACAAAACTACTCTTAACAGGCATGACATTCCAAGGGCTTAGAATTCACCTCCCATAAACCAAGACCAAAGGCTAGATTCTTTTTGAATAAGGTTAAATTCTTTACTATACAGATAGATTTTTAATAATTAAGATTATGTTTAATAATAAGTCTCCTACAATAGATAAATGGAGTCTGTTGGCACATGGCATTTTCCATATGACTATGGAAACAAAAATAATATATTCACTCACCAAATATTCATGACTTACCTGTTAAATGCCAGTGATTGCTCTGGGTGCTGTGGGTATGAGGATAAACAAAATAGAAAGTCTCCATTGTCTAAAGGAGCTTACATTTTTATTGGAATAGAAAGTGAACAAATAAGCTAATTTTTGGAGTGCCTACTATTGAGATACAATTCTAGACCTTGGAAATACGGCAGCCAAAAAACAAATGAAAAACAAAACCAAACAAAAAACCCCTCTTGACCTCGTGGAACTTATCTTCTTGTGGAGAAGACAAATAATATATAAGTAACTGAAAATAAAAGAAAGCATGGTAAGGGGCATTAAGAATACCATTTAAATTAGGCTGGGCAGAGAAGATCCCAGTGAAAATCAAATGTTTATATGATGACCTGAAGGAAAGGAAGGTAAGGATCATTAAGGAAAAACTTCCTAATCAGACAGCTGAGGAGAAACAAACTTGGAATGTTTGAAGAACAGCAAGGAGTTCAAGAGGCTAAAGAGAATAAAAGAGGAGATAGGGACAAAAATGATGTAGGAGTAGGTAATTCCCAGAAGACCATATTAAAGACTTTTTATCCTAGTTGTGCTGAAAGGTCATTGGAGAATTTTGAGTGGGGTAAAGATGGGATTGGATAGATGCTTTGAAAGGATCACCCAGATTCCTATGCTGAAAACAGAATATAACTAAGGAAGAGTAACTAACAGAGAGCTTGTTTAGGAAATTATTGCAGTATCCTGGGAAAAATTTGATTGTGGCTTCAACTGAAGTGGTAGCAATGAGGGTGGTTATGAGTGTGTGGATTTGAGATCTCTTTTGAACATAGAGTCAACAGGATTTGCTGATGAATTGGATACAGAGTATAAGACAAGGAGAAGTGTCAAAGACAAAACTAAGCAACAGTGTGCATAAATAAATGTTTAATAAGTTACTCTCCCAAAATATGCATGTGTGTGTTTCTGTGTACACATATATGTATATATATAAATACATATATGTAAATTTGTCATAAGTTTTCTGATATAAAATATTTATAGTACATAGTTTCCAAATAATAGTAAGATATATAATACTCTAATGCTCTTTATTGTAAATTTCATATAGCCAACTAATTCAACCAGGATGCTTTTGATGGCTTTTTTTTTTTTTTGCCAAAACATTGTATCTGTAGACAACCTATTACAATTCAACCATGATTTGACAAATGGAGCTGAATCACAATTCACTCTTTTTCCAACAAATGAATTATCATTAAATCTGATATGTGATCTGCTGCTAATTTTTCACCCATGAACTAATTATCCTCATTACATTGAGATGTCTATCACCTTCAGTACTGATTACAATCATGCTACTTTTTCAGCTTCTTGTATAGGTCAGATATTGGAACATGGTTTGAGTCTACATTATTTAATGTAGACTTTTAAAAATTTGCTGATAGGGGCTGGCCTGGTGGCATAGCGGTTAAATTTGCACACTTTGCTTTGGCGGCCCGGGGTTTGGATCCCGGTGGTGG
Organism: Tapirus indicus; assembly: GCA_031878705.1. Classification (NCBI taxonomy): domain Eukaryota; kingdom Metazoa; phylum Chordata; class Mammalia; order Perissodactyla; family Tapiridae; genus Tapirus; species Tapirus indicus. The sequence goes on along the minus strand of CM062939.1, from coordinate 21,348,695 downwards.
ACTGACACACCGCATGTCAAGCCATGCTGTCATGGTGTCCCATATAAAGTAGAGGAAGATGGGCATGGATGTTAGCCCAGGGCCAATCTTCCTCAGCAAAAAGAGGAGGATTGGCAACGGGTGTTCACTTAGGGCTAATCTTCCTCACACACAAACACACAAAAATTTGCTGGTAAAATTCCTCCCCAAATAATAAGTTCTCATGAATCAATACCAGTCAGCTCCATTACATCCTGATTCCAAGGTTCTGGCTTGAGCAACTCCACATATGGTGGCATCATTTCTTAAGATGGTGAAGTAACAAGATTGGTGGGCAGTGGTATCAAGAATTTATTTGGGACATTTTGGTTACAATTGTCTATTAGGCATATCTTCTAATTTACAATTAGCTATACAAACTTGGAATTTAGCAGGATATCAGGAGTAGAGATAAATTTGGGAGAAATCAGCACATAGTTGGTATTTAGAACCATCAGTGCAGATAAAATCACAATAAAAAGGTTATAGAGAAGAAAAGAGGCCCAAGGTTTAAATTCTGGAGTAATCCACTAGAAGGAGGAGAAATACCCTTTGAAGATGTTTGAGAAGGAATAGTGACTGAGGAAAAAGGGATACCACCAGGAAGATAAACAAACAAAGTGTCTCAAAAGGCAGAAGTGGAGCCAGACCAGTGGCATAGTGGTTGTGTTTGCTCACTCTGCTTCAGCAGTCCGGGGTTCAGATCCTGGGCACAGACCTATGCACTGCTTATCAAGCCATGCTGTGGCAGGTGTCCCATATATAAAATAGAGGAAGATGGGCATGGATGTTAGCCCAGGGCCAATCTTTCTCAGCCAAAACAGGAGGATTGGCAACAGATGTTAGCTCAGGGATAGTCTTCCTCACCAAAAAATAAGGCAGAAGTGAGCAACTGCATCAAATCAAAAATGAGAAGACTTGTGGCCAGCCCTGTGGCATAGCAGCTAAGTTCAGCATGTTCCACCCTGGCAGCCCAGGTTTGCGAGTTCGGATCCCAGGTGCAGACCTACACCACTCATCAGCCATGCTCTGGCAGTGACCCACATATAAAGTGGAGGAAGATGGGCACAGATGTTAGCTCAGGGCTAATATTCCTCAGCAAAAAAAAAAAAAAAAAAGAGAGAGAGAGAAGACTGTAAGACAAGTACTAAGAATTGACCATAGATATGTTGACTTTGATAAGACTTGTTCTAGTGCAGCAGTGGGGAAGAAAGCGTGATTGGAATGCCATCCTAGGAGGCAGAGACAATGAATAAAGACAACTATTGGAGTTGCCCTTGTTATAAAGAGGAGCAATGAAAAAGGATGGGGGCTAAAGTAATGTCGGATCAAGAGAAGGGATGATTTTAAGAAAGGAAATAGCATAATAAGTTTGTTGTTATTTTATACAAAAATCAAAAAATGTTCTGAGTTATGTTAGTCTTCTCAGGCTGCTGTCACAGAAGACCACAGATTGGATGGCTGAAACAACAGAAATTTATTTTCTCACAGTTCTGGAGCCTGGAAGTCAGAGATAAAGGTGCTGGTGGGGTTGGTTTTTCGAAAGACCTTTATTCATGACTTGCAAATGGCCACCTCCTTGCTGTGTCCTCACATGGTCTTTTCTTTGTGCACACATGGAGAGAGAGAAGTCTCTGCTGACTCCATCTCTTCTTATAAGGACACCAGTCCTATTGGATTAGGCCCTCACCCTAATATCTTATTTAACCTTAATTACTTCCTTAAAGGCTCTATCTACAAATACAATCACATTGTTCATTAGGGCTTCAACATATAAATTTTGGGGAGACAATTCAGTCCATGACAAGAGTATATTGTTAAGATTTTTCAAGATTCTTATATCTGTACAATGTGTTATCCCCCTTAAGATTACAGTCATGTGTCCCTTAGTGACAGGGAAATGGCCTGAGAAATGCACCATTAAGTGATTTCATCATCACGTGAACATCATAGAATGTACATACAGAAACCTAGATAGTACAGCCTACTACACACCTAGGCTATATGGTCTAATTTTATGGGACCTAATTTTATGGGACCACTGTCATATATTGCAGTCCATCATTGACTGAAACATCCTTATGAGGCACACAACTGTATATGGAATGGAAATTCTATATCCTATATAAATAATATAGAATTGGAATCTCTAAAATGAAAGAAATATCAGCAATCATCTAGTCTAGGGGTCAACAAGCTACGTCGTATGATCCAAAGCCAAATTTATTTGGTAAAGAATGTTTTATTGGAACACAAGATGTCCATTTTTTGTGTGTCTCTTTACAACTGCTTTGGTGCTACAACAGATTTGAGTAGTTGCAACAGGTACCATATAGCCCCAAAATCTTAAAATATTTACTATCTAGCCTGTTACAGAAAAGGTTTACCAATTCCTAATCTAGTTCTCTTGACTCAGTTTACAGAAAATGAAACTGAAGTTTGGATATGTTAATTAAACTTATTAAAGTTGATGGTACTAGTCTCCAAGATGGCCGTGAATGATTCTCACCTCCTGGCATTCTTGCTGTTGTGTAGACTCCTTCCACACGGAATCAGGGCTGGCCTTTTTCAGCAGCAGATTATGGTGGGGGGAGAATTGTGAAAGACTGAAATGACTTTTCTTTTAAGAGACCTAGGTTTTGGTGTGATTTGTTACATATTAGATAGCTAATACAACATCAGGAAAACTTTTAAATAAATCCATGAAGTAGAAGAAGAAAAAAGACCAGAAGGTTTGTTTTGTTATGTTTTATATTTGTCCTTATAATTTAAACTAGATATTTATAAACTACGTAACTCAGGTAAAAATCTGCTTTTGAATTTAACTAAAAAAATTGAAATTTTTACTCCTAAAGTTTCTTCACTTTACTTCGAAAACGGAGACATGAAAATAATCTTTATTAGTCAATAATCATTAATTAAGTACTCTAATAATGTGAAGTAATTGAAGGAGAATATAAAATGGCTCTTCAAGCAAGGGACTGGTGAATTTGAGAATTTTGTAAGGATGGACTTTAATCCATATTCCTACTCCCGGTTTCCCCCAAAAAACATAACTTAAAAGAGCTTAATTGCAAAAACAGCATTAAATTTAGTCTCCTAAACTTCTTAACAACTTGACTGAAACTTGGGATTTCTTCACTATGTTTAATTAGATTTAGAGACAAAATTAATTAATATTTGCCTAGGCAATAATAGTTGCTCAGTAAAAGTTTATTTTGGGAATGAGAGAATGATTCATTAAATTCATGTAAAAAAGACAAAATTATGCATAGTCTATCAATTTTCCATTCTTTTGATTCTGGGGGGAGTGGTCAATGGTTAATGAAAATGAAAATATAGAAAAGCATTTTCTCCAAACACTTATATATACTAAGTAAACAATTCCATGGACTTTATCCTATAGTTGTTTTGCAAAGCTCAAAATTACTTCAAAATTCTGGAATTGAGAAATCTATGAATCAGATATTTTTATTGTGTGTAAGAGATTAGATGGTGAAACATATTCACTTGCTTTTGCAACTATTTTTATAGGTTTTCAAAATATCTTGGGTCACTAATTCTCTTAGTTGGGGCTGTATATATTTAGTATAATTTAATTCCACCTCCCCCTTCAAAAGAAGATTACGGAGCTCCTACTCTGTGTAAGACATTGTAGCTTGCTCCTGTCACCGACTAACTGCCCCCGGTAACTCAAAGGAGGTTTGAAGAGCACTTAATTGTCTCTCAAAGTTGTTTTTTAGTTGTGTTAAGAGATGCAATCAACAACCACCCTGAATGGTCCAAACCCCACTGCAAGAGTGATGCCTGCACAGACGGGCCAAGAAGTGGCCAAAAGTTACCTTAGCTTCATTTTAATGTTGAGATCTCCACCCCAGGAGAGGAGCTTAAGACTTATTAGCATAACATGCTATGTATGTGAAAGCATGCTTTCAAACTACAGTTGCATGAGTGACTAGCCACCTCTGAATGTGATGATGAAGCTTCTTTGAGTATTCATTCCTCATCTAAAATAAAAGTCCCCTGCTTTCCCTTGTTCAGGGAGCCACAGATTTGGAAGTGATTCCCTGTGGTCTCCTTTATTTGCTGCAAATAAATTTTACTTTGTGTGACAACTACTCCAGGTGAAGGCTTTGATTTCAACTTACCAAGAAGCAAACCCACTTTGGTTCAATAACACTCCATGGGTGATTCAATCATAAATAAGAAGTGATTCTGGCTCTCAAATATGGTCTATTGAGAGAAGGAAAACATGAACACAAACAAGTCAAAGATAGTAGAAAGTGATTAGAGACTTTAGGGTGTTATCAATTAAGTGCTAATAGAGCACAGATGAAGAGAGTAATTCTGGTTAGTTAGAAAAAATGTCATAGAGGAAGTGTGTCCTTTCATTTTTAGGATATGTTAGATTTGAAAATGTGGAGTTGGGGAGATGGAGAAATGTGGGGCCAATGAATGCTTTGGAGAGAACCATAAATAAAGGCATGTTGGCAGGAGCAAACTTGGAGCATAACCAGAGGCAATCAGACAACTTAGTTTGGCCTGATAAATGTAAGGAGCCAGTTATATCAGCTGTGGACAAATATTAGGAATCAACTATTAGGCCAAAGAGTTTTATCTTCTTCTACAATATGGTAGAAAAATGCCATTATTTGAGCTGAGTTTCAGGCAGTTTACTAGGCATGCAGTAAGGAAGTACAGACAATATGGAAAACAGCTAGTGTTTTTTATGACAATTCAGGCAAGAAGAAATAAATCTGAACTAGAAGCTTACAACAGAAATAAGCAGAAGGGGGCCAGATTCCAGAAATAATTGTCTTTGTTAAAATATTTAATTTTAGTCACTAAGTTGTCATGGATATGGATACAATACATAAAATAATTCACATTTTTATATAAAAAGTCAGCTGATACACTCTTTTGTACATTAATAAGTCTTTGCTTATTTCAATAGAAGAAACTTTCAAAGCACATTACACTAGGATTCATGAAGAACGTGAAGAAAAGTAAGATAGATAACTTATAAGGACTTCTCGATGTGAAGGGGGGTAGGCGTGAGGGGAGAGCCCAGGAACATCCACCAGGAGGATGCAGCTTTCTCAAACCACAGGTGTGATCAGAACATCTCATCCAGGTGGACCTGACTGAGAATGAATTCAGCACAGCACAGGTGAGCCGAGATTTGTGGCGGGGGTAGGATGTAGCAGATTTGCAATGAAACATTTTTCAGCGCTTCCTCTTGCTGTTCTTGAGCCCATAGATGATGAGTTCTTTTTGCCTTAACTGTGGTTTCTATAAACTCAAGCTAAAAAAGTCCTGGTTAATCATTTCTAATATGCCTTTGGGATCGATCCAAAATTTGTTTCAATTTATTAAAACATGATAGGATGGCCATGAATAAGACAATTGAGAAAATAGTCAACATCCAAGATGCCTTTGTCTTCGGATTTTTTGACTTGCCTTTGGATATGAAAGAATTGTAGGTTTTGAAAATCTAACATTATATTTCAAACAATTTATAATAAAACTTTAAAAATATGCAGAACAAAGTGGGACTTTGTCCAACAGTTCCTTTATTTCCCTGTTAAACAATCCCTTTTGATTACAGTAATCAAAAAGACATTATCAGCTTCTTACATTTGAAGAAAGCAACCTCTTTACCAAACTAAAGGGGGAAAAGAGGGAAATGACATTGAGAGAGAGAGAGAAAGTGTATGGAGGTAGGGAAGAGTGGGAGAGAGAGAGAAAAGAAATAAATTGTTTTTTCTTTTTTTATGCTTCTTTTCTGAAAGTTGCTAGTGAATGACTAAACTAAGACCAAGTAAATGTAAATAAGTAGATGTCTTCAAGGCACGTAGATGATTTACTGACTTATTCATTTTTATCTTTATGTTTTGCATTTCAAAGGTAAAATTTAAATATATTGAGTCCTATACTCTTCCTATCAAACTTCCAATAAATGCTCTTTTTAATTCAGGAAAAAGAGTAAGACAAAAAGATAAGATAAACAAAGAGGTTAATTAGAAAGGAAAAATCTACTTTAACATTTGTAATCCAGCTTTATCAAATCGAGAGTCTACTGTATCTTAAAATTAATAAAATGGAAAGGAAAACATAGTATATAAACTGTATAAAACTTAGAATGATATTGTGTGAGAACAAACAAAGTATCTTGTGCTTTCAAGGTTAATGTAATCTTTTCATGTGGGCTAAAAAAAATAGCAGCCAAGAGAAAGCTAATTCCAAAATTTGAAACAAGATTGTGTTACCACACAAAACTGGGGCTCTCTTGACAGATATGCATGAGAAAGACAATTGTTATGCCATCAGCTTTTGGGAAAAGAAATCAGCTTTATTGCTAGATTAATCTGCAAGGAGACAGGGGTGTATACTCTCAGATCTCTCTCCTTGATCCAGGGTTTGGAGCAAAACTTATGAGATGAAGGGCAATGTGGTCTGAAACGTGGAGATAGATGATTAGAGGTAAGGAGAAGTGAGGTAATTGATGATCTTTGCAAACCTAGTCAAGCTTCATGGCCCTTGATAGGAGCAATGTTCACAAAATGATGGTGTTAACATGATCTGAGGGTGGAGGTTTTAACCCTTGGACATCTAAAAGGTCACTTATTGGGCATTTGCACAGGCCCACTTGATGAGTTGGTGGTCTCCACCAGCCTGAATTGGACAAGGGGTCTCAGTTCCTGAAAAACCACTCTTAATTACTCTGTTGATAAGATGGGGTCAGTTGAACTGGTCCTAGAGGGCTCATGGTTACAATTGTGCTTTTTAAAAGCCTACATTCAAGTCACCTGTGATCTTTCCATTAAGCTAGTTTGTATTTTCTGGGCTGCAATGTGATACAATTTGGAACACATTACACATATCGCACACATATACTTTACATCCTGCAGCTGCTGATTTTCATAAAACATGAAAAATGAGCAAGGAAAACAGATAAGTTTACTTTTAAAAAACCTTGAATAGAAATAAAAAATCTTCCATTTTTTTTTCATGTTAATACAAGTAAAATGTAATAAAAAGTAGTGAGCTGATTGGAACCTGTCCCTCAGCCTTATTCTACTACTGGGGAAAAGATTAGTTTTTCCATTGTAAGCATTTAGGTATTTCTAAATATAGTCCAAGTTTGAAGTTTTTTTTCTGCATAGTTGAATTGCAAAACTTTCTCTTGAAATTTCTGTAAGTGCTTTATTTCTAGATGAATTAGCTTTCTGTACAAATAATAAATTTAAAATGTGTCTGCAAATTTTATGTTACATCTGTGAAATAGATTTTTCCAGAAAATCTGGTGGTGATACCAAACCTCTTAATCTAAACTTTGTGTGCTCCTTGTGTAATAAGCCAATCACTGAGACATCAGTGCTTGGAGACAGAGAAAGCTTTATTTGAATTGGCCAAAACAAGAAGGCGGAGGATAGCTTCTCTCAAATCCATCTTAACCTTAAAAGAAGAAAACAGGGTATTTTATAGAGCTAAGGGCCTTGGGAAGAGGTGTTTCAGAGAAATAAAGGGGAAATCCATGTTCCTTTGACTCCAGATAAGGCCTTGGGCAATCTGACTTCTGAATGTGGACGGCAACTGGGGGTTGGTTATCTGGTGATCATAACTTCCTTGAAGGCATTCTCTTTTCTTATGCAAAAAAAGTTCATAAATCTTTGTGACCCTTGAGTCACCCCTTAGGTTAAACAAAAAAACAGCAAATTAACAATATTAACTTTTCGTCTGTGTCAGCTGGGAACAAGGTTGAAGGGTAACCATGTTCTTATTGAATATTTACAGTTTCAATACAGAAACTGTTTGACTTCAAATTCTGACTCTGTCCTGACTGTGTGACCTGGGGCCAGCTGCTAAATCTCCCTCTAACTTAGTTTCTTCAGTCTAATATAAGGATATCACATAAACTACACAAAATACAACACGATATATAATATGCTATATATTTTCTTTTAAAAGTGAATTCTGGCATAAGTAGGAAATGCACCCAAAACAAGAGGAATTAGTAAATAATCAGTAGTCATAACAACCACTTCAAACGTTCATCAACACCAATGTCATTGTATTAATTATCTATTGCTGTGCAAAAATCATCCCAAAGCTTAACAGCTTAAAACAATGGACATTTATTATTTCAGTTTCAAAGGAGCAGGAAGTTAGGAGTGGCTTATTGGGTAGTTCTGGTTCATGGTCAGGCTGTAGTCATCTCAAGTCTTGATTGACTATAGTTGAAAATCTTTTTCTGTTAAAAACGGTTAAAAATGCAAATCATATGGCTGTTGGCAGTCCTTCGTTCCTGAGAATTGTCAGACCAAAGGCCTTCTCAGTTGCTCCTGGTTCTTGGCTTTCCCCTACATAAGCTTTCTCCAAAAAAGGGCAAGAGATAGAGCAATCAAGATGGAAGCCACAGTGTCCATTTATAACCTCGGTTCTGAAGGCCCACACCATCACTTCTGCTTTACTCTAATTGTCAGAAGTGAGTCAGTAAGTCCTGCCACACTTAAGAGGAGGAGAATTAGGGTCCACTTGTTAAAGATGAAGGTAGCAAATAATTTGTGAGCGTATTTTTAAAACCTGTGTGTTATCAATCGGGTGACAAGAAGAAAAAGAGATCAAACTGTGTTTTCCAAAGATTATGGATTAACAAAATTTTCTAATAGGGAGAGCTGACTCTATAGACATAATACATTGTTCTAAAAATACATGTTCTAAAAAACAGCCATGTTAAATTGAAAGTGATAGATCAAAGCTTTGGATGGCTTTTAATCATTTTTAGTCAACAATTTTTTTTCAATAAAAATTGTATTTAGTTTTATCAAATTTTAATCCAATATTGCATAAGTAGTGTTTAAATATATAAAAAGCCATTCATTAACAGATTCATTAGAAAGAAACAGAATGTGTATTTAATAGTGATTATTCTTCTCCCTGCTCACAAGACCCTCAAACATCAAGAATATAACCAACAGTCTTGGTAGAGGCTGGATCTATACAATACTTAAATAACTGATCTCTTCACTAAAAATGAATATTGTGGATAAGGTACTAGGACAGGAGTAATGAAAACCCAAAGGAAAATTATATAATTTTTGGGCAGTTACACCATTCTAGTTTATTTTTTAGGTTCCTTCAAAAACTTATCAACTTGATCACAATATGACTGAATTATTGTAAGACTGCAGTTGTACAATGAATCAATAATCTAAATAACCCTATAATATTCCATATTGGTATTTAGTTGGTATTGCTAATCTTTTCTTGACATTGTGCCTTTCTTTTTCTCCTGTAGCTACAGCCTTACGTCCTTTCCCATCAGAAAGCTTAGGAAAGCCATGCAAGCATAAGCTTCCTTGGGAATATTAGTGCACTTTTTCCTTCCAATTTAACGAATTGATTCACTTTTCCATGTTCCAACTAGATTTAATAGTGCAGATGACATAAAATAATAAGCAAACTCATATCTTGAAATTTAATAAAATGGTAACGTTTTGCTCTAAAGACTATTCAGTGAGTCAGATTTCTTTCCTCTTAATCTTAATGAGATCATTCATTTGATCTGCCCAATGCATAGCTGAGCAACCTAGTGCATTTATAAAAGCTGAATAATTTGAAAATAATTATGTGTTTATTACAATACAAGGAAACTACTGACCATTGATACTAAAAGAAGACTTTCTGAGAAAAATATCTCAATTAGGGTAAAGCAAGCTAGAAAGAGAGAAGAAAAAAAAATTCAATTTGGTGATGGATGCAAATTCTCTGAAGGTAAGGAAATAGAAGAGTGCCACTTAAAGTCTATTAAAGGCTAAAAATGTGGTTTGATTATTTGCTTTTGAAGCAGGAATCAGCAAGTTTTAAGCTTTTTATAAGGTAAATTGAAACAGTGCATTTAATATACTGAGCAAAATACATAGCACATATTAGGCAGTCAAAAATGTTTGAGTTTTTAAATCGTAATCAAAGAGAAACATAGGTTGTAAATCTTGATTAATTAAAGATTGCCATTTTCTCAGAGCTAACAAGTCAATTAGTTATGGACTACGGTGAAGAGCTGTCCATTGGATAAATACTAGCCAGAGCAGAGGCTAAATGATGGGTAGAGGCACAAAGCTGTGGGAAATCCCAACCTTGACATAGGGAAACTATGATGTTTAATTTCACTTTGCTATGTCCTAAGGATCCCATCTTGAAGTATAGAAAATTAGACATTATTAAATACACATGACGGGGAAAATTTGGAAAGAAATTGGAAGATGCAGGAGGAAGCTAGCATTTGCTGAAGTTGTGTTGTTTATATAAGCTACCAGTTCTTTTTCATGGTCTTCATTAAAATTTCGATTCTATACTCCAGAGGGTCAAGTCAGAGTAGGAATTTAGGACTGAGGTAGCTGTAGCACTTCTGTTAGAAGACTGATATGGAAAACTCAGGCAATATTAGAAGTAATATGAGAATTCAGGAGGTGATCAAGTATAATATCAACTTATACAATTAACAATGTCTGTCTGTAACAGCATTTACCAATTAAAAACCATAATAGGAATTAAGACTTAAGCTACTAAAACTATAATATATCTAGGAAACGGACTACCCAAAATGTGAAATAATAAAAATCTGAACTAAAATAAACAAAAAAACAAATGCAGAGACAAAATATATCCATGTTAAAATGTCATTCTACCCAAATGATCTATAAGATCACTACAATTTCAATGTAAATTTCAACAAGATTGTTCAAAGAATAAAAACTTTAGGAAAGATAAATGGTCAAATATCTAAGTAAATTTTATTTTTAAAAAAGGAGGGCTCATCATGCCAGATTTTAAGAAATGCAACTAAACTATAGTAATAAACACTGTGTTTTTCTGTCCCCAGAAATGAAACAGACCCATATTGATATTGTATAGACAAAACCAAACATCAGTGGGGAAAAGATGGATTGTTCAGTAGATGATGTTAGTAAATAAGTTCATTAAATGGAAAAATACAACGAATAGGTGATTCACAATATATACAAAGTGAACTTAGATGTATGTTAAGTAAAAAACATAAAGAAGAAGAAATTGATCCGTGAAAGATTTTCTGAAACCAGAAACGAAAAGAACAAAAAGTTGGAAAGAAAAAATACCTTTTATTTTGATCACATTATAATAGCAATGTTGGTTAACACAGGATATCTACAAATAAGTGACTAGGTGATAGACTATGAGAACATATTTGAAATAATTTAAACCAATACAAGATTAAGTAATCCATAGGAAAAAAGTTCCCTTAAATCAATAAAATGAGGGGCCGCCCGGTGGCACAGAGGTTTAGTCTGCGCTTGGCAGCCCGGGGTTTGCGGGTTTGGATCCCGGGCGCCCGCCGACGCACTGCCTGTCAGCCATGCCGTGGCGGCGTCCCATATAAAGTAGAGGAAGATGGGCATGATGTTAGCCCAGGGCCAGTCTTCCTCAGCAAAAAAAAAAAAAAAAAAAGAGGAGGATTGGACGGATGTTAGCTCAGGGCTGGTCTTCCTCACAAAAAAAAGAAAAAAAAATCAATAAAATGAAAGACACAAAATTCAATAGAAAAAAAATTGGCAAAAAGTATAAATAGGCAGCTTATATATGGGACACATGAGTGACTGACAATTTGACTAGCAGTCATAAAAATAGAAATTTGAACAATGATATATTATTTTATACTTGTTTGATTAGCAAAACTTGTAAATTGGATTGTATGAATTCTTTGGTGAAGATGTAAGGAAATGAAAACACTTATTCAGCAGTGGGGGTGGTATAATCAGCACAGCCACTTTGGAGATAAATCGGGAAGTACTTCGTGACATCAAACATGAGTATACCTTGTGACCTGCGATCCAAATCCTGAATATGCCCCAGAAATGCTGTGCAGTTCCAGTAGGAACATGTACAGAAATGTTCTTTGCAGCAACATTTTTGCTAGCATTTACATGAAGGCAATTTAGATGTCTATCTGTAGGAAATGTGCAATAAAATGTGGAGGAATCCTGCAGTGCAATATTATGGAACATTCTGAAATAGTAAAATACATGCTCATACACAACTGATTTTTTTTTTTAAAGAAAGGCAGATTGCCACATGGAGCACCTCATTTGCATATGTCTGGAGTCTTCGAAGCTTGACTACCCTTTGTTCGTATGAGAGCTTGTTTGGAGGTTCTAGCAGAGGAGCCCAGCTATTCATACACCCTTGACAGAAGAACGGTTTTCCTCTATTGGGAAAGGTCATCCTCTTCAACTGAGCCCCACAGCTTCTAGGGGGAAGCTCATGGAGTGGTGAGGGAGAAAGGGGACACCTGCAAGCTAGATCAGCCAAATCAACCCTGGTGATCAATGGGGTGACAGATATCACAGCCAGATTGCCCTCACATCTGAATTTTTTTTTTTTTTTTTTTGCTGAAGAAGATTCACCCTGAGCTAACAAATGTTGCCTATCTTTCTCTTTTTTTGCTTGAGGAAGATTAGCCCTGAGCTAACATCTGCGCCAATCTTGCTCTATTTTGTATGTGAGTTGCCACCACAGCATGGCTGATGAGTGGTGTAGGTCCGCACCTGGGATTTGAACCCTTGAACCCAGGCAGCCAAAGTGGAGTGCACCGAGCTTAACCACTAGGCCACGGGGGGCTGGCCCTGAAAATTTTTTAAAGTGTTAAAGATTGTAAGTCTTACAACATGATGCCATTTAACATAAACAAACCGGTATGACCATAAAAACAAAAACATTCCTTAATTTAGATACATGCACATATATATACGCATGTAACCATGAGGGGAGCTGGTAGGGACTGTAATGAGGAGTAAGGATGATTGTAAAAAACAAAATTGATTTAAATGAAACAAAGACCTTGCAAAACTGTTGCTGATGCTGTGCAATGGACTGAGGGGTACAATGAACTCTCTTAAACATTCCTGAAGTCAAAAAAGAAAGAATGATGGAGAAGAGGAGGAAGAAGTGGAGAGAGAAGAAGGAAGAGAGAAAGAGAGGAAAGGAAGAAAGAAGAAAACAAATCTGTATACCTCCCTTCTTTAAAAGAAGTTTCCAGAATTTACGTCTAAAGATAGAAATTCTTTGTCTCCAGCTTGAGTAGCAGTCCTTCAAATTTTCTGCATTTGTCATATGAGATAAAATGCATTTTAAGAATACAGGACTAATTTATTTGTGTGCCAACTAAGAAATTCTTGCTGGTATGAGAAATTGCAGAAATATTACATTGTTTTGAAATGTATCACTTTAAAAATTTGATTTTGAGCCGGCCCCGTGGTGTAGTGATTAAGTTTGCGCACTCTGCTTCGGTGTCCTGGGTTTCGCAGGTTCGGATCCTGGGTGTGGACCAACGCATCACTTGTCAAGCCATGCTGTGGCATCATCCCATATAAAGCAGAGGAAGATGGGCATGTATGTTAGCCCAGGGCCAGTCTTCCTCAGCAAAAAGAGGAGGATTGGCAACAGTTGTTAGCTCAGGGCTGGTCTTCCTCACACACACACAAAAGAATTTGATCTTGCTTGCTCTGCTTTTGAGAAGGATGTCACCAAATTACATAAGTTTTGATGTAACTAATTTATTCTTGGACACCTCACTGTCATTTCCCCATGGCCTTACCTGTTACCCTGGCATGGTTGTCTCAAAGGTATGGCAGGCTCTCATAAAATCTGGAAAGTCCAATGAGTGACACCTCAAAATCAGAGTTAAATATATAGTTTTATTTGTGCAGATGTAGCTTAGATAATTGGCTGCTTATTAGAGATGCAAAAGAGCTTTCCTTGTTTCTACATAGATGTGAACATTAATAGAAACAACTAGATCCAAAAGAAAATATGAAACTCATTAAAAAGTGTAAAAGCTTGATTTTTAATAAAATATGTCAATAGCACTTTACCCAGGTATAATTTCTTTCCTGTGGTATCCATGCATGTATACGTTCAAGTTTTATTTTCACTAACAATTTACTTTAAATATTTGTTATTGTAGGATTTCATAATCTCTGGGTTTTCTAGAAATTTCCACCCACAAAAATGCCATTGTGCTTATAATCATATATCTGAGTGTCCCCACGTCTGCCCACGCTTGGTGTCTGGTATCCTTGCTCTGTATCTATTAGCTCACGCCTGTCTATATAAGAGGCCCACTGGACAGATGCTAGTAAGTCATCAGTTCAATACTAATTATGTGTTGCTCCTAGGTTCCTTTTCACATTGATTTCAGTAATTCAAGGCTGGGTTTCCACACCCAGCTTAGCTGTACTTCAGATCCAGTTGGGCCGCTTCTACAAACTTGACCTCAGAAAAAGCTGCTACTGGATCTCTTTGATAGGTATGCTTGCCTGATTGACCCTATAATAACCCACCAAATCTGCTCAGAGAAAAATGCCTTCAATTTTGAAACTCTTTATAAAACTTGATTCCTGTGATTACCTCTCATCTATTCTACTATTCAACTAACCTCAAATCTTATGTCTAATTTCTGAACTTGTAGCTTTGCTACCCCGTCAACAAATCAGAAAATTGTGCTTAAATTTCCATGTTTGTCACAGCAGCTTCTCCCTTGCCTAACACAGTGTCTTGGTTGATGTCTTCCATGATCCATCTAAATGGTTATGGATTGGGACACATACATGGATGACTTAGTTCATTGTGTAAGGGGCTGAATGAGAAGGATAATACTCTGGAAGTAGCATTGACTTTAGTTGAAGCATGGACAGGAGTGGTAAGACATGAAGGCTTATAGGCCTTCACTGGACTTGGCAAAAGTATAAAGCAGTTACATCAGGAAGTTATAGGTGTTCCTACAGGGGCTTACACAGGAGATAAACCAGTGGCAGGTAAAATTTGCAGCTATCAAGGCAAGTAGGCTGATGTTGGCAGTGTCTGTCTGTAGATGGCTTAACCCTAATCTTCACTGTGTGATTAGAGAAAGAATTTCCATTTCTAAGAAGATAATGGAAAATAACAACTTAAGTATTGGAGCCACTGGGGTAATAGACATTTTGCTCCAACCTGGATTCAGAAGCAGAAGCTACTAGTGTGAGCTAGTTATGAGAAATTGGCTACCTGTTAGGGGTTTGATCTCAGGTAGAAGGCAAGAGCTCAGCTATTGAAATTATTACACACGTTTAGACTCAGACAAGGAGTAAGGGTGGGTTAATACTAAATGTCAGAGAATGGCCCCGTGTTAGAAATCCTTAAGTTTCCCTGGCTGCTGCTACGTATAAGTCTAGAGCCTGGAGCGTAGCTTAAATAGGTGGTGGGTGACAAGTGATATCAGGCATGGTAGAGGCAGGAATTTTTATTGTTTATTCACGGCTGTATGTCTCTCTCTCTCTAGAACAGTGTTTGACATAGAATAAGCACTCAATAAATACATGCTTAGTGCTGAATGGCTTAATAAAGAAATGAGAGGAGGTGTTTATAGGCTGCAGAATCTGGCAGGTCCTGACACAAGTGCAGTTGTGAAATTGCTAATTATAAATGTTATCAGTCAAAATAGTCCCATTGTGCCTAACAGTGCATAATAACATAGGCCAAAAGGCCATACATACATGTTTAATACAATGAATATTTACCATTTTTGTATCTACAACTTAGCATTACAAAGCTATTCGAGGATTCTAAACTACCAAATACATATCTAAAAACACTTATGTGACATGTAACTTTGTATAGCATAAATGAATGCCAAGTATATTTTTTTGGTTTATTATTAGTATCATTCAGAAAAAACAATCAGAATTTCTGATAATCAGAAATTACATTTTTATTATTATTCGATGAAGTCTTTGTAACACTGTGAATCTTTTTACCAACTCTCCTAAACACACAGGTGAAATAACAGTTTAGTCCTATAGGAGCAATGTCTTGAGTAAAAGAATCATTATTTCGGTTATTAAATGAATCACCTTAGAAAAAAGTTTTTTTCATGGAAGAAAATTACTTTTAGGAACTCTCTCAGACACAGTGATTTGTTTTTCAAAAAAATTTTTGTTTCTTCTCTAACATATCCAGTATTCCATCATCAATTTTTTTTGTTAAATAGATAATAAGAAATATATGCAGACCAGTTTCCTAGTTTTACTATTACTTGCCTGTCTGACATCAAGCAACATCGAGGCAGGGATAAAACTTTAATGAAAGTAATCACTTGAGCAATCTTTTCAGTTACAGGATAATAATCAACTCAGTCGGTTTCGTGCAAAAAAGTCTATTAAGTCAGTTGATGTTCCATAGACAAAATAAAATAGTGAGTGGGAAGACTTAAATTTTCTAGTTTTAGTGACTATTTTATTTTTCTTGAAAGTGGTTCTATGCTACCCATCAAATCAAATATAAGTCGTATTCCTATTTATGTCTGTAAAAGTGAACAGAGAGAAAAACATTCTCCTTGTTTGTTTCAATTGGTCCTCTGACCAAAAAAACGCTGTAATAATGGGCTTATTTGTTATCTAATATAAAAACAAACTTACAGTTTTAGGAGAATTAATATTGTAATTATTGGTCTATTCCAAATGGCAGCCGCCCAACGCTTTTGTAAGTATGCCACCTCTAAAGCAAGTAAATTGACAGAACATACGTGGATTAAAAAAAAAAAAAGCTTACAGAAAGTTTATAGTTTCATGCATTTGAATTCTGTCATGTAATGGCAGTGTAACTTTTAATGTATTACATAGATCTTTGAGCCTCAAATGAGTAATACTTTCCTTTTTAGTATTACAACAAAGATTAAATAATGTAAAGAGAAGCTCTACTATTGTTATTTTCACTGTAGCATGCTTTATGCAATACGAATTCTTTGACTACTTACTATGTTCAAATCATTTTCTTTCAAAAATATCTTTCTCATTAATTTCGCATGTCTGTTATTTGCCCATAATTCTTCCAGTTATCTGGGCTGAAATTCTCAGATTCATTTTTAATTCCTCCCTAGCTCTTTATGAATGAGTTGGCTGACAAATCATTTAAATCTACATCCATCCACGTTAACTGTGGTATCTTTCTCATTTCCCAATATATTTGCTACTTTGTTTCCAGTCATAGTTCGGTATTGTCATTGTGTATTTGTCCTCACTTTTTCTCATGTTATCACAATCCTCTGTATGGAGCAGTCTGTTTTAATTGTTCTAAAATATGTATTCTGAATCATCTAATTCTTCTAGTTCTAAAATTTCACTAGCATGACATTACCTAATAAGATGGTGCAGGCTACATTCCCGATATATCCCACTAAATGTACTGTATGCACCAAAAATCAATTTAGTTCTTAAATTTCATCTTGAATGTGAAGAAGGAAAATAATTTTAATCTGAGGCCTCTAAACTGATAATATTCTCATTATCATTAACTTCCAAAGAGTTTTATGCATGATAGATTACTTTGTTTTGGTTTACAGAGAATTGCATAGTTATCTAATTTGCTAGATTTTAAGCCCCGTGAAGTCATAATGTACGTGATCATCACTTATATTCTTTGGCAAAAGTTTCTTGTAGGTATCAGCTACTCTAAATTTTCAGTTTATTCCTACAGAGCATACATAGTCGCTTTCTCTTTTATATGCTATATTGAAGAGTAGCCATAATGTTATTTTATGAAAAGAAAGAGAGTACTACTTATGGTGATATATATTTGGTCCACTCCATAAATATTTTTGTGTCAGGGGCTGCCATGGGGATAAGGAAGAGAAAATCTTCTGAAACACTCTGTTCTTAAGGACGCAGCCAAATGAAAAGCAAATACAGCAACAAATCAAGGCTAAAACATCATATTTTTTATGCAATAATACATATGGAGAGAAGTAAAGGCCCACGTGAGGAAAAAGTAAATGCTCTTTGCATGATTAGGAAAGTTCCATCAAGAAGGTAGTGTGTGAGTTGAACGTGAAAGGGACATATACACTCATGATATGACTAGAGTCATTTGTCAAAGGCACTGAGATAGTCTAGCATCTTCCAGCAATATTAAATAGCTCAAAAGGGTAGGAGATAAAATCTAAAACAGTTGCAGGGTGGCAAGCCATGAGGCTGAAAAGATCCACCAGGGTCTTTCATCAAGGATATTGATCAATGTGCTGGAGAGCCTAGAAGGTGTCTTACAAGCAATGGGGGTCTCTGAGCATATGCATGCTGGAGTGGAAAAGACCTTGGTTACATTCATATTTTAGGAAAAGTCATGGTTCACTCATTAAAGCCTTGTTATATCAGCTAATGTATTTACTCTGCAACTGAAGAAGCAACCTAAAACTGGTAAATTGCAGTCATTTTATACTTTAAAAAATGGCTCTATGCTTATCACTTCATTTATAGACCCACGTAATAGGAAGCTAGAATCAGCCTTTCTTACATCTCATTTATTTCCACGGAGTGAGGAAAAGGGTGGCTTTATAAAGAAAATTGCAAAATGGTATTTTTTCAACATCCAGATCACAGTTAGCACATCCAGTTAGGTAATTAACTTACTTCAATAGCATCGGCCTTACACTGGCTTTGTTAGTGTCTTACATTCATATTTTCCCTCACTTTCATGTGAGTACACTTGATGTAGGAGAACAAAATGTGAGTTAGACAGCTTTGATTTGATCATTTTCTCATTTCGGTTCTGCTCCCTGTGCTTTGCACTGCTATATTTATGTGCTTGCCCATATCTTGTCCCTGCTTGATCCATATCTCAGACCTAGGTTAAAAAAGTCAAAAATGATTTTTCACAGTTCACGGGTCAGACAAATATGTGCTGGATAAGTTTTCACAAGGAGTCAAAGAGCACACATCTTAAGAAGCTGTCAGATATGCTCTGAGGAAAAAATATGGTCAAGAATAAGAAAAGTGAATACAGTGTGGTATTTTTAAAAAATAAATGACTTTTTTCTCTGTAGTAGTGATGTTGAAATATGAAATAAAGTAATAATTAGAAAGTAATTGTATACTGGTATCTTAATTTCCCCTTCCTATTTCCACAGATTATATTTATCTGAAATCTTGGGACATATGATTCTTTGTCATCTCATTAGAATTTTGGGACAAATTTGGGCTTTGCATGTATGTTTATATAGACATTAATGTAAGTTAGTTAAAACTCAAGAAATACACCATATACAGAAAACGTAAGGTCTTGTGATTGTTGGTTTTTTACGTATTAGACAAGGAGGTCAGCAAATAATATCCCCTCTCCAACCACAGATAATACAAATTAATATATTACCACATCTGCTCTGCAAGCATGGGAAATCATGGGGTTGGAAGGCAAATGAGTACTGAATGCTTATCAAATGTCTATAAAAAAAGAAAATATTCTAGTGTCAGGGAGCATAATGGCTGAGAACTTTCTAGAGAACCCATGCAAAGAGTTTTGACTTTTTATTTGAACACATCTAAATGATTGCTCTAATCTGTCACTTTGTTCTGTGCCTGCTCACCTGAGCCCAGTTACGATTTGAGTTCTAGACACTCTTTAAACCTGTCTGACCTCTCTGTCATATCACTTCAGTGGCTTAATTACTGAGGTCATGCCTGAATATTTTTTTGGCCAGATCATGGGCCTGTATTCAGTAATGCTTTAATTTGGCTTCTCATGTTAATTCATCATTTGAGATACAAAGCACAGCAGGGTTACTCTCCCTGGGTGAGCTTTTACAGAAATAATTGTCAGCTGACTAATCATGACCTTGGCTTTATCTATGCTCAGTTTTTGATCTAAAACTTCAGTGAACATCAATTTGAAACCATTTCCGACTGCACTGAGAAGCAGCATTTGAAGCTTAGGACCATAAATTCTCCTTTAGATATTTCCCTGTTCAGGGTAGATTGAGTAGGATTAAAGGGAGCAGTCATGCACTCAGGGTTAAGTAAAAAAGGTATTACACTTGAATGGTAATTCAGGTAGGACGCATGTTTTTCGTATTACAGACACTGGGGTAAGGCACGGCAGGAAACTATTCAGCGGGGAAGATAAAGGGAAATGATGCTTTAAGTTTCCCTGACCCACAAACAGAAGGAAAAGCCATTACTAACAGACAGCAGGAGCACGTGTAAGGCAGAGGACAATCACGCTATGAATCACCCAGGTAAGTTAGTTTCAGTTTTCTTTCACCAGGTAAAAAGTTCAATGATGAATGTGATAACCAGGGTCTAGTTAAGTGGTTGATGAAGAATATTAAACTGGATTTCAAAATAATATCTACTACTCACAGAAGCAGAGAATCAGGGAAATATAAACTAAAACCAATATGGTATATATTTTGCACACATCAGATTAAAAAAATAAATTGGAAACTACTGTGGGGGATCAGAATTAGCCACCCAAGATGTGTCTCTTCGGCTTAATTATTTTTATGAACAAAAGACTCTGAAAGAAACTTTGACCTTCCCACTAACTGCCAGAATGAATTTACGATAGAAGGCCTGTCCCCAGGACAGGCCACCACCATAGATAACTGTGGGTATTGATAGACTGGGAAGATCCTCGTTAAGCCCATTTTTATCAAAGTTCTCTCCCCTGGGTCACATTGTTGATAGATGGCCCAGCAAATATTTGTTTATCAAATATTTGCTTTTCCATCTCCATGTGAATTGCCTTCCTCCCCTTTGAAGTTCTAAACCACTACCCCCTACCTCCTCCTTTGCCTTTAAAAATGGTACTTAAGATGGTGGCTCTGGCCATTTTGGTGAGTTACTCAGTTTTCCTGGGTTTCTCTCATGTATCCATGATATTAAACTTTGATTTTCTCCAGTTATTCTGTCTCTTGTCAACTTGATTCTTAGACCAGCCAGAAGGACCTAGAGGGTGGAAGAATAGTTCTTCCTCCCATACACTACCAAGTCAGAGTCTATATTAACAAAATATTTGAGAAATTGGTGTGGTGTTATACAGTAAAGACATCTAATGTTATTTGGGTTGAAATTTATATAAATGGTATATATTTTGGTATATATAAATGGTATAAATGGTTTATATTTATATTGTATAGACATGTACTCCAGCAGATATTTTCAAGAATGTTCACAGTAGTATAATTTATAATAGAAAAAATGAGAATTCTCCAAATATTCTTGGAGAGATGAATGGAAAATAAACAGTGGTATATTTATGTATTAATATATAGCGGAGAAAAAAAATCATTTACCACTGCACACAATATTTTTAATCATCAGAGGGGAGAAAAAAAACCTCAATTCTATTTCTTACTTACACTAAAATGAAGGATCAATATTTTTAATCTGAGATATCTGAGGGGGCAAAATTCAAAAACAAGGAAAAGTTTATAATATATGGTTTAATGATAAAATTATAAATATGTTCAAGCAATGGTAAATACAATATTCCAGATTAAGCCACTGGAGCAGTGGAGGTAGGTTTATGGCATGGTGCTTACTTTTGAGTAGGGCATAGGATTCACAAACTAGTTCATAATTTGGGCAACCTTAAGGATAATGGGTTCTTTTTTTTTTAACATTTTGTTTTATAATTTACATGCTATTTTCTTATATCAAAATTTCATGATTAAAAAAGTCTTTAAGGCAACAAATCCAATACATAGGGGTGTTTTTGTATCATTAGAAAAAAAATTGAGAGAGGAAAAAATCTCTATCCTATTTCCTACTTATTATACTAAAATGAGTGGTCAAGTTTACAAATGTAGAAAGAAGATATTGTTTTTAGAAAATTTGCAAGATATATGAATTGTTATAAGCCTAGGTGGGGTTGTCACCCAGGGAAGTCCCTAAAACTTTTTCCACGTCTAATGCTTTGTTTTTAAGTTGTACTTGCTTATAAGAACCAAGGCAGAACATTGGCAGATGGCCAAACCACAGAACCAGTCCAAACCAGAAAGGTCCAAGATGGCGATGGGGTACCCTGCACAAAAGGAAATGTGTGCAAAAGGTGCTGTGTGCGAGAAGGGAAGATCTGTGTTTGCCCCAAATGCCCCCGCCTGGAGGGATGACGGAGAGGCCCCTCCCCCTTCACATCCCATAAGAACCCTGCTTACATTCCCTTTCAGGAGAAGGTGTTTTAGAGCATGAACTCTGCCTCCTCCATTCATTGATCAACAAATAAAGTTTCTGCTCTGCTAGTCCAAACCTGGTCTCATTCTATTGGCACAAGCGGCTCTGGGCAAAAGGACCCACTTGCGGATCACTTGTCCGTTAGGGCTCCGTAACAGGGTAAGATTGTTTCTGAAAATATTGTACATGACTTGTACATGGATTATATTGACTGAGGTGCTGGCACCTTAGAAAGGCAGGGGACTACTACCTGCCCACATTGGCTGGCTGTGTCAGAGAGTTTGCATGTGGATAGAATCCAAGCAGACATGAATGATGAGGCATACCTCTTTCCAGTTTCTCCCAAAAGTCCATTTCTGATAACCACATTTAAAAATATATAACTGCAGATATATTAGTATTTGACTCAGTGTGTTAGGAATCAGTTGAGCTGTGGTTCTAGTTAAGAGGTAAACTTAGTGGGGAAAAAATGAAGGCTAGAATCAGACGAGGTTGGAAATCCAAAAAGCAAAATATCCAGGGATACCTTCAAGAAAGTCTTGATTGGGGCTCTTTGGGGAAAAAAATGCAGAGTTGGGACATTCCATATTTTCCCCTTTTCACTTAACTATTTCAGAAAGTATCCATCAAATACAGGGTAGAGTACAAAAAAGAGAAAATTAAAAATAGTATGTGTGTGGTAAATTTTTGAGGTGGAAAATTGTTTCATCTCTCTCTTTCAGTTTAGTTCATCATCCTTTGCTTCTAAAATGTTTCCAAAGCTACAGGTTGGTTTGGACAATTTTACAAGAGATTGTTCTCTACATGTTTATTATCTATAAAACAACAATGATCTCTTTCAAAGAATTTTACATCAAATTGAATTGTTTTATTTATCATTGACTATAAAATACAGCCCATGCATTTTGAAATGGAGTCATTGATTTAACAACATAGGTTTATGAACTACTGAAATGATTTATATTATTTTGAACTTTAGCATATTGAAAGATTGGATGAAATATCAACAGCATCATTTCTATGTTCTATGAAACAATATACCATTGCAGTTACTTAGAGTCAGATATGCTTACTTATAGATGAATTACTAAATCTAATAATTAAATACACACAAAACAATATTTTTGGCAATACATATTTTCCTAATTACTTATTCAACATAACCCCAATGTTGATCAATGTTTCTTTCCCTTTATTTATCAGTTTTCAAAATATTGAGTTGGTTTCTATGGCAAACAGACTCGAAGGTGACCACACCTGATGATTCCTCCACTCCTGGTTTTCACTGCTTTGGATAATCCTTTCACCTTGAGTGAGAGTGAGACCTGTGATTTGCTTCCAAACAAAAGAAAGTGGCAAAGGAGATGGGATGATATCACTGCCGAGCTTAGGTTACGTAAGACTTCACCTGAGCGGACAGGGACAGGAACTAGACTCTCTTTGCAAGCTTGACGAAGTAAGCAGCCACATTGGAGAAATCCACATGGCAAGGAACTGTGGGTAGTTTCTAGAATCCGAGGGTGGCCTCCAGCTCATTGCCAGCAAAAAGCAAGGCCCCTCAGTCCCATAGCCACAGAATATGAAGTTCTATTTCCACACTGAATTCTGCAAACAGTCTGAATGAGTGTGGAAACAAATTCTTCCCCAATTGAACTACCAGATGGGAACACTGCCTAGCAGACAATTTCATGACAGACTTGTACAACTGTCCCCTGAACAGAGGACCCATCTAGGCTGGGCTCAGCTGACTCCTGACTCACAGAAACTGTAGGATAATCAATGTGTGCTGTCTTAAGCCACTAAGTTTGTGGTAATTTGTTGTGCAGCAATAGAAAACTAATGTAGTTTCCCAGCACATGACAAAGTTGACCAAGAGGTTGTCATGGTTTTTACGTGTCATTATAATGCCATGGATTTAATCATATGGACTTTTCACTTATTGATCTTATTAATGCACAAAATCTTTTTTTGTGTGTGTGAGAGTCTCTTCAAGTTAGTTCCTGAGTTCACTGACACATTCGTAGTCCTCGAGAGCTTCTTTGCTTTCTGCTCTGTCAAGATTTGTCAGTCTCATCACATACATTTGTGCCCAGACCTGGAACTAGCCATTTTCCTTAAAGAGGTCTAGTTCCTTTTAATGGGAAATAGTATTTAAATGTCACAGTTTTGATGGTATGGGTAGGTACCCATGGATTCCAAGGTGGTCCTTGTTTTCAGAGGATAGAGACAAAGAAAACATATAAAGAAAAAAAATGCATCATGAATGCCTACCAACACACCCAATTCTCTTTTTAAATTATATGATTTTTTTTAACTATATGAATCTTACATGCTTATCTCCTTTCCCACATCTCAAAATCTAGGTTCTCAATGACATAAATATATAATTCATTTTTTATTACAAACTACATACATAACATTTCAGAAGAATAATAAAATGTAACTCAACAGTATCATTATATGATATGATACAAGCAATGTCTGAACATATTTTAAAATTTTTTTTTTCTTTTTTTGTCCATAGAGCTATGCAATTCAAGTCTGTGTTTAATATCAATTGAAATAGACAGCTAACAAAGTTGCATTTATTTCAGGTTGCCTCTGGTTTTTATGGATTGATCTTTTAAAATTTAATTTAGATTTATAGTTATATAAATATTTACATGGTCTAAAATTAAATCA
The DNA here is from genome assembly GCA_031878705.1 of Tapirus indicus. Classification (NCBI taxonomy): domain Eukaryota; kingdom Metazoa; phylum Chordata; class Mammalia; order Perissodactyla; family Tapiridae; genus Tapirus; species Tapirus indicus. Next base: position 21,323,979 of record CM062939.1, on the reverse strand, counting down.
ACCAAACAAGCTGTTTTTAGAGACGTCTAATTTTTTTTTTCTGGGCACCTCTACCTTGTCTTCTCCTTCTGTATATAATTTTTTTATGTTTGACTAGAGTCAAATGCTGCAGCTGCAGAGAGTTTTGGGGAAGTCAACAGCTACTGCACTGGGAGAACAGTGACATTAGTATCCATCGCCCAGAATAACCGGAAGTGCCTGGGCACTACCTCTGAGTCTGCAGATCCAGTGACTAGATGAGTCCATGGAAATTAGCACTTGATGTGACACCTCAACGACCACTCCTGTATAAGTTAGCTATCGCTGGTAATGAACAACTGCAAAATGTATTGACTTAACAACCTTTTGTTATTTCTCACTAGTGTGTGTGTTGGCTGAACAGTTTTACTCATCTGGGCTACCCTTGCTCATGCATCTCAGCTTGTGTGTTAACTGGGGGCTGCCTGGTTTCTGAAGGCCTCAGGGTGATGACTCGGCTCTCCCCACATACCTCTCAGATCCCTCCAGCATCTTCGCATGGGCATGTCTTCATGGCGATGACAGCATTCTAAGAGATGTGAAAGTGTAAAAGCTCCTTTGCAAGCCTGGTTTGGGTCAAATTTGCTACTGTTGCGCTGACACAAAGTCAAGTGCAGAGTCAGTGTGGGAGGGCACTATCTGGGGCAGAGATACAGGATAGAGTGAAAAAATGGGCCATTTATAAAATCAACCTGCCACAGCTCCTCTCTCCCAGGATCTGTTCTAGCCAGCTGTGGTGTGAGGGTGAGGATGGAATTTGAGGTGTTGGGTGGCAGATGAGAGAACATACAAACACGGTTATCAGCTGACTAATCATCCACGGCTAGCTGGGAGAGAACAGCCTCAGATGGGACTGACCCTTTTTTATCTAAGTGTCTGATTGACTTGTTTCTCTCTTTCTCTTCTTCTTCCCCACCCCCCACACACATACACACCCACCAACATAAAAATAGTCTTAACAATCACCATGTCATCATTATTACCTAAAATAATTGGAGCATGTGCTCAGAGTAACTGGTCATTCCCTGTACTTATCCCTAACTATATTTTTACACTTTATCTCTTACATATGGAAAGAAAAAGACTTTGAAGAGGTAAATGTTGATGAAAAACAATTAGTGGAGGTGATTTTTGGAGGAATATTTTTGCCATTACTTTGCAACATAATTACCTCACAGAGTGTTTGTAATATGCAAGAATACCTGAAAAGATTTAATATGAAGGAAAGAAGAAATGAATAAATGACCAAATAACTAAATTTCTAATATTCCAGTTCTATCCTCTTTGCAATTCTTAATATTTAATAAATATTATTATTTGAGAAGAAGGAAATTTTATATACGTAAATGGTGACTAAAGTTTGTGTTAAAAGTTGAAATATGTTCCCAAAGACTTTGCAACAGTCATGCATTTACTATAATTGCTGAAGTGATTATTTTAGACCCTCTTCAAGAAATCAGAAAGTCATAATTTTACTAAAATGTTCTTCGCGATGTAACAATGTACTGTTTGGATGCTTGTGAAACTCTAATGCTTGTGAAATATTTTAAAAATAAGAAAAAGAGCCATTCATTTTTTTGGGCGCTATTCTGATAGAGAAACATTAGCAAAGTTTCACTATTTTTATTCTTAGGTATTTGTGAGAAAAGGTAAAAAGATTTTATTTCTAACTTTTAAAAATAATGGAAACACTTTTAGGGACCTACATATGTTTTTTTATTCTATTTGTAATAGTTTTATTGTTATAATGAATACATAACTATTCAATATCTTTAAGGAAATAGATGTATATTTACACCAAAGCAGTTGGAAAAAATTTCAAATGGTCTTTAAAATTTGTCATTCCAATTATTAGTCAGTGACTGGGCTAATATGAACTTAACAGAAAATTTTCTTAATATTTACATAGATTTTAAAAGCATGCCATTTCTCCACCAATAGTATAATGTCTCTGTTTTCTAAATAAAACCTTTATTCTTTAAAAATTTTAGGAGATTTTTCCATGTGATATAACCATCATCCAATATGTGTAGGCTTTATAAAGAAATTCTTACTAAAATGGTATTAGGTACAGCAAAGAATCTAGGACGAAGGTTTGACATCAAATTGTGCATAAATATATTGGGAAATGGTGACCAACTGTAAGAAACTTTAATAGCAACCAGACTTAACTTCTATACACTTTTTCAGTACGTCCTCCAAATCTCCCTCAAATGCAGATAGCCCTCTATTTAAAATCCATCACTGCTATAGGAAAGTGTTGCATTCCTTATAATCTGACTTGCTTACCTCTTTATATTTCTGCTACATGCCTTTTACAGCCAGAATAAACTACATCCAGTTCCTTCAAGACTGCATCATCTTTGAAGCCGTTCTGTATTTTCCCATCTTCCTCCTTCTGCTAAGAACTCTCCTTCAATTCTTGTCTCATCAACTACTTCAAACCAATTTTTCAAGACTCAGCTCAAAGTTTACTTCCTCCTGATAATTACTTCTCGTGCACCCCTCCACAGGATGAGCTAAATGTCCCTGATAGATGTTTCCCTCTCTACTCACCTAACAGCATGTGACTATCTCAGTGACAGCACCTCTTACCTGAAAATAGATGATATTCTCGTCCACTTTCTCAATAACTTTTAGTTTCTTGAAGGCTTTGTTTACTCATTTATTTTCAGGGCCATGCTTCTCGAGTGGTTTCAGAACATCAAACCCCCTACCAAAGGATAAATATATATTAGTATTATGACATTTAAATTAATTTGGACAGATCTAAAGACAATTCCAAATAAAGGAATTCAACAGACTTTGAGTGATGGTAAAGATTTTTGAGTAAATGTATTATCTCTACAAGAAATTCCTTGAAATTGTCTATTCATATCTTTTTCCCAATTTTAAATCAGGTTATTTCTGTTTAATGACAAATGTTTTTAAAAATGATAACTCTACGTTGCTATACTTGAAGCAAAACTTTATGTTAGATTTTTGTCCTTTTATTATGCTTATTTTAGATATAACATATTTTAGATTTCATATACTCAGATTTACTTTCTATATTTAATTTTTATGCCTAGGGATTTTTTTTTCACATTGCAATTAAAAAAAGAATTACTAAATCTGAAATTTATTTTGACTCATGGAGGAATGTAAGGAATTAAATTTAACTATTGCCCTCTCCTCAACCAGTTTTCAGCAAGTAGAATTTCAAAGAAAAGAGATAATGGTGAAAAGATTTCTGGAATGAATATAATCTAATCAAAGACACTGAACTGGGAAAGTTTTCTGACCAATAATAATGTGATATGATTGATTATATAAAATTTACATAGGGGTTATTACGTGGCTAAACTAAAAAATTAAATTTAATCACATGATGTACTGTATTGAATATGAAAATTGTGTAATCCATATAAATACAAGGTGATGAGTTAATAAAGGTATTTGAAACGAGCGTGATATGTTCCAAGCTGTGTTTTAGGTAAATCATATTGCCAGTTTTGTGTAAACTATTTTGGAACGTGCATAGAGTATGTCATCAGATCCATATAGGTATACTTACATTTGTCATACCGAAGAAAAACACATAAATAATTTGAGTAAATGAAAACTTTCATGGGCTTTCAAATTGGTAGTTAAATATTATTAAAGCTAAATATTATTGCTATATAACAGTTTTGTGAAATATTAAAGGAAACGATAAAAATTGTGTCTTTTGATGTAATATCATCATTCTCTGATTTGCAAACTATGAATCTGGATGCCATCTTTGAATCCCCATTCCTGTGTTTCTTGAGCTCTCCAGTGTTCTTACGGCTATCCTTGAGAGCTATTCCCAAAAGACACTCCCCAAATTTAGATCCTTATCATCTCTCCCAGACTTCTATAACAGTGTCAGCAGAGATGTAATGGGGAGCCTGAATTCCTGCCTGCCTAACAGAGACGAGGCAACCTCTCCCTCTGGGGTGTCAAGGAGCCAAGTGGGGAATCGCTACTTCTACCCCTAGGTGGTAGTAATGAGGCATTGCTTTTTGCCCCTAGAGGCGTGGTGTCATAGGAGGTCTGATGAAATGGAAGATTTAAATAAAATACAGAGTCCCGTAACATAATATCCAAAATGTCCAAGATACAAAAGAAATAACTTATACCAAGAACCAGAAAAATGCCACCACTAGGAAAATGCATCAGTGCCAAGATAACACAGAGATGAAGACAAAAATATCGTTTCTACCTCTGAGACAAAGCAGCATTAGAGAACAATTTAAACGGAACACTACAATCTGCTATAATATATTGAAATTCAAAATCTCACTCCTCTTAGGACATTTGGCTTGTAAGATTAAACTCTGTTGATAATTATAATTTCGTTCCAATAGTATATTCTGGGTTGACACCTTATGAAAACGGAGAGGATGTAATCATATAAAGAGTTAATTTGCAGAGTATTTAGAAGCCTCTTTTTTCCAAAATAATTTTCCTCTGTTCCTAGCTCTAGCACCTGCAATCTGTCACTGCTTTATTCAGCATCTTGGGTCTACTAAAGGCCACTTAAAATGAATAAATATCTAATTAATATCAGAGGATTAAATACATGATGCACGTATTTGAGTTGAGGAAAGGGGCTGATGGAAGGTCCAAATGCATCATATTCTTCAAAATGATTTTACTCAACGTCTAGCAGCATCTGGAAGGTAATGAGTTCTTGTGAGAACTATGGCCAGCCGCAAAGAATACTCTTATATGTGTCTTTTTGACCTCTTTTTACAAGATGCTTTTAATTTGTATTATCTCATTTGCTCTATATCTCATCCTCAAGGCAGATAAGAATATATATGGTGTACAAACTACAGATATCTGTTTTAGAATTTTATTTAAAATCTTTTGTCTCTCTGCTCTGACAGATAATGTATATGTATATTTTAAAGCTGTGAATACTTGATAAAAGTTTTAATAAGTATGTAACTATGGACACCATGAACATAAACTGATGTGGTGAACTGGTTAATTTTCATAATATTTTGGCTGGTATATTTAACAAATCTATAGATGATGAGAATATAGCTTTTGAAATCACATGGATCCTTTCTACAGGTCTTCAACTTCAAGATATAAAGGAAAGCTCTCTCTGTGCCTAGTGCAGCCATGGCTCATGGTCCCAAGAAGATCTGAAGCATGCAGCAGCTCCAAAGCGTTGGATGCTGGATAAATTGACCAGAGTGTTTTCTCCTTGTCCATCTACTAGTCCACACAAGCTTAAAGAATGTCTCCCCCTCATCATTTTCCTAAGGAACAGACTTAAGTATGCCCTAAGAGGAGATGAAGTAAAGAAGATTTGCATGCAGTGGTTCATTAAGATTGTTGGAAAGGTCTGAATTGATATAACCTATGCTGCTGGTTTTATGGTGTCATCAGCATTGTGAAGACAGGAGAGAATTTCCATCTGATCTATGACACTAAGGATCACTTTGCTGTTCATTGTATTACATTTGTGGAGGCCAACTTGTGCAAAGTGAGAAAGATCTTTGTGGACATAAAAGGAATCCCTCACCTGGTGACCCATGATGCTCGCACCATCCACTACCATGATCCTCTCATCAAGGTGAATGACACCATTCAGACTGATTTGGAGATTGGCAAGACTACCGATTTTATCAAGTTTGATGCTGGTAACCGTGTATGGTGACCAGAGGTGCTAACCTGGGAAGAATTGGTATAATCACCAACGGAGAGAAACACCTTGGTTCTTTTGATGTAGTTCATGGGAAAGATGCCAATAGCAAGAGCTTTGCCAACCAACTCTCCAACATTTTCGTTATTGGCAAAGGCAACAAACCATGGATTTCTCTTCCCTGTGGAAAGGGCATCCGCTTCACCGTTGTTAGAGAGACAAGAGACTGGCAGCCAAATAGAACAGTGAATGAAATGATTGCTAGGTGACGTGATTGGAAGAGTCTTTGTACTTCAAGTTAATACAGCATGAAAAAAAAAGATATAAAGGAGAAATAGAAATTTCAAGCCCACTTCTAATAATTAGTATACATAATAGAGTAAAATACGTAATTCTTAAGTAGAGTCTATCAAATGTGATGAACCAAATGCATGACTGTAAAATCAAGTCATTAGATTTTAGATACGTAAGTTTCACATAAAGATGGATACGCCTGCATGAACCAAGCAGAGTAAATATCATTCTCGTCCTTCAGCAAATCCTCTTTAGATATACACAGTTTTTACCATCAGGCCAATTTAGGCCTTAACCAAATAGTCTTGTCTGCTAAACTTTTTTTTAAAATATAAAACAAGATTCTTTCATTTATCAGGCTAAAAAAATTAACATAAAAATGGTCCTTTTGTAAGAATTCTATACAAGCTATTTAATAGTTATGTTAAACCTTTCAAAATGAAAAGCTTGCAAGAGTTACTCCAATAAGATGTCTTCACTGGTAAAACCTCAAACGTGTGCTTGTTTGCTTGATATGAATGACCCCATGAACTCTTTGAAATGAATGGGAGAATATAGATGATTGGGTTTTACGCTCACAGCTATAACCTGCACTGTGTACAATCTATTCGGAATTGCTACAATGTTACATTACAGTCTATTTTATGCCTAATGTTTTCATTCTAGCATTTCTAAATTTCTCTGCTTAACAATTTTAAGTTGAACTGTAAGGTAACAACATAATTTAGGTTACTGAGAGTCAATTAACTCTGCATGATACTTGAGAAAAAAATTGGCTTATACAATTGTAATTTCAGAAAACAAAAAGCTTCATTTTTGTTTGTAAAGAGTAGCTCACATCACGGACTATTATTCTACTGGAAAATATTTTTGGCTCCAACCTAGCAGAAAATAAAGATACTTTTTTCTCTTTTACATTGTTCACTCCACAGTATCTCCTTAGCTGAAGAAATTTCCACTAAATAGTGTAGCATGTTCAATGCTCTGGGTTGCTTTAGGGAACATTGTTTCAAAAAAGATTAAACCACTGATGGCTTTAGCTTTTAACCTCAGTCATAAATACAAGTGCTCTACTATATCCTCACAATTTAAATGCAAATAATCTTTAAACAAAACTAATCTTGAGGGCTTTTGTATAGTGAATGATAAATGGAAGGGAATTTGATAAAGTGTGATGGTGAGCAACTCTGGTTTCTTTTTCACATCAATCATCTCCCCACAAGGATCAACAATTAAAATAGTTCAATGCTTTTGAGGGAGTCTGGGAAAGCAAGTTCATCATTTAGCTGCTGGTGGAATTACCTTGGGGAGAAGCAGTTGATCCAAAGGGTAAGTGTTGATTGGAAAACGTGTAAAGGAAACTGAAGACCCCTCTTCTAGGTTTGCTTACCTGCAGAACTAAATCTGAATTGTGCCTAGAAAGCCTAACAGTCTTGTCTAAAATAGCACATGCTTAACACAAAGAAAGTATACAATCATTCTAGTTGAGCTCTTTTATATTGAGGAAATTAACTTATCTTTTCAAAACATTACTTTCAGCAGAATGTGGTGATAATTAGAAAACTTACCTTTGGTGATTTTAATTGTTCATGGTCTTACTGTTTTTATACTGTAAATTTAAAAATTAGGATTTATGCTTAATATTTTCCTTTACCTCCAATGATTTTTTTTAAACATAAAAAGTGATAGCAAATGAGTAAAAATTTAAAAATGAAAGAAGATAATGTATGTTATTTATTAAAAGGATCAAGGCTCCTTAGTGAAGAAGGTGATTCCAGGTCTGGGGCAGAGAAAGTACACGTTGAACCTGGATTATTTTGTTTTATCAAAAGTAAGAAAGGATTCAAAAGATGATTGGGACATATGTAAAGGACAAAGGAGCCAGTTTGAAGGGGCAGCCACCGGCTAGATAGTGGAAAACAATCTGAATTCATGCTGACATGAATGAATGAATAAAGGAATGAATAAATAAATTAATTAAAAAGGAAAGCTCTTCCTCACAGAAGATCAGCTAAAAGAAATAGGCAGAATTATAGAGTCAAAAAATGAGTCAATAGATGATAAATCCAGTAGGTCAAATTAGATAAATAAAATTAGTTATTGACTACAAAAAATTTTTTTATACTAAAGATACCTGGTAGATTAACTTAACCAAGTCTATCAGGACTGAGTAACGTCATGAGCTTCCTAATACAACACATTGATACTAACAATCATCACTTTTGGGATATTCCTACCAAAATGTATGAAAACTCAAACTGAAGGACAAATCCAAAAAAGAATGCACCTGTGCTTCTAAAAAAATGTCAAAGTCATATAATTTTATATATCAGTGTTATCTCAATAAAAATAAATAATATAAATAAAATTGCCAAAGTCAAAGTGGGCAAAGAAAGTTCAAGGAAATGTTCTGGATCAAAGAACACAAGACAATGGAATGTAATTGATGATACTGGACTGGATGCTGAGCCAGGAAAAAATAGTTATAAAGGATGTTACTGGAACAATTGATGTAATTGGTATATGAACTATGGATTAGAGAATAGTATTGTTATCAATATTAAATATTCTGATTTTGAAAATTGTGCCATAGTCATGTAAGTATATACTATTTTCTATAAGAAGCATACAATGACACATTTAGGTTTAAAGGGACATGATTCTAGAACGTATTCTCCACTGGTTCGGAAAAATTAATTATTTATGTACACACACACACATGCATATGTGTGTAGACTTATACAATAGCCAGAAAGAGAGGGGGTAATAAATAAGCAAATGGGGCAAAATGGATATACTTGGCCAAACTACTTAAAGATTCTATAAGAGTTCGTTAAACTATTTTGGCAACTTTTGTATTAGTTGGAGATTATATCAAAATAAAAATGTTGAGAAGGTATAAAAAAGATGTTATTAGTCAACTGAATTGGTAGAGATGAGAATTTGCTTTTATCACAGAATCAAAGGAATCATTTTATCCCCATGTCACAAGGAACACTGTAAATGAAATACAGCTGTTGTATAAATCAGAATGAATCTAAAATAGACACGAGCAACTAGACCTGCTTTGATATTTGAAATAATATTAAATTGAATCAACAGACTAAACATATTAAATACTTCATTTCTGATTATTTTTATTATTTTTTAAATACTGCCTTGCAGTAGCAACGTGCAGCCCAGACAAAGAGAAGTAAGTCATAATGGAGCTTCATTCAGTGGGTGGTGCTTCTTTCCTTGTTTAAGCCACTATTTGGCATCATTATCTGTTGACAATCATCATGTATAATATATAGTCGAGAGAGCTACCTGGAAAAATTGCTGGGGGTTCTTTATCTCAGGACTTGGAGATAAAGAAAGAAAATAATGAGCATAACAGAATAAACAAACCATGGAAGGAAAACTAGGTACATCTTATCACTCACTTAACTATATATGTATATTGTTGAAGGATTTGCAGTGGGGTTCAAAAATAAATCTCTAGTTTCTCTTCACAAAGAACTATAGAAAATCCTTAGGGAATTTTAACTGGGAGAATATTCTCTCTTCTGGTATAGTCTGGAATCCTTTACTTCCAAATTTTAATGACATTTTCTATATCATTATTTTCCCTTTCTTTTCTGTATTTCAATCAGCACATTATTCAACAAATAATTACTAGATCCTTAAGTGTTCCACAGGTGTAATAAAATAATAATACAATTTCTGTTCTGGGAGCTACATTCCAGTGAGAGAGACGGATATATGGTGTAATTTGTTATGGGATAGTTTTGGTTTTGTCAAGGTTTTTAGCACTATTTGCAAGGTATACATAATTTGCGTGCAGTTGTTTAAAGTCAACTTTAAATATAGTGTCACCACTTTGCCGTTAATGAGAGCTGTTTCCTCCAATAAGCTCTTTGAATATTGTTTTTGCTTTTTAATCTGGGAATGACTGACCTGGATTTACATTTTGTTCTTTCTCTAATTTGAAAACTTTCCACCCTCTGCCTGTAATGTTGTCAATTTGTGGTAATAGAGAGAGTTATAGTCTGCCTAGTTTCTTGAGAAAAGCATCCCTCATTAGGCAGACACATAGATATGCAAAAGCTAAAACTATTAAATATCTCTGTCTGTGTCACTCTCTATTCCACCAGAGCAGTTCAGGTTTTTCCTTTGAAACATTTCCTTTGTAACATTATGCAGTCCCTTTTGCCTCACCTCCTGTGTCCCAAATCAGCAGCAGTTCCCCCATTATGTAGAGGATAAAGTCAATAATATTTCCACCATCTGCTGTCCATTGCTTGCCTTGGCAACCCCTTCTCATCATTGAAGAAGTAATTCAAATATCATTTTCTCTATGAAATATGAAATCTTTCCCAAACTCACTCCTCACACTTTTCTCTAGAGCACGCTGTGTACATTGTAGGGGAGGAAAAACTTGCTCTCTGTCCTCTTAAGTTTGTAAGTGGGGCTTACAAATTAAACTGCTAAAAGACTGATTAACAGGAGAAAAGGCATACAGATTTTAATGATATTATTAGTGTTTTTATATGTACGAGGCTTCCCAAAAAGAAGTGAAAACCCAGAGAAGCAGTCAAATTCGGGGAATTAAATATCATTTTCAAAGTGTGCAATAAATTGTAGAAAAGTGAGTAGATAAAGGGGAGGGACTTGGGTTTCTAGGGGTGGCAAATTGTAGGCAGGTTAATACATGATGGAAACTAGTGGTAGATAAAGGTTAATTTAGTAAGGTTTGTTTATGCAGACTCACCTCAGTGCCTTCTGCATCTCTGGTGATAAGGATTGTTCTTTCATTCCTGGTGAGGGAGAGGTGGTCACCTTCACAAGGGGAATTTAAGTTCTGCTTTTAGGCAGATAGGGGTAACCCCAAGAAAGCTTTTTTCCCTGTTTCTAAGTCTCAAATGTTTTCAGCTTAAAATAGTCTTTATACCAACTCTGGGGTTCTGAGTGGGTCTCCATACTATAACACATGTATTTCTTGATAATTCTTTCTATATTTTCTTGGCTCCTTAAAGTTATGGGAGGGGTACTGATCTCTGCATACCCTCTCTTTACCCTATCTCCTCCGACCACACTATCCCCTACATATAGTATGATGCCTGGAAGAAAGTTCTCTTTAAATTTGTGTTGGTAATCAAGAGCTTCACGTAACCTTTACTATGTCTTAATGAAGTAGAAAATGTATGGGAATTGGATTCATAGAGGCCTGTATTCAGATTGTGACTGTAGAACCTATGAGCTACGTGATCTTAGGAAAGTTGATTAGTCTCAGAGGACATTAGTTTCCTGACATGTAAAACAGAAATATTGATATTACCTTCCTTGAAAGGCTGTGGTAAGAAATACATGAAAAATAATGTGAATAAAATTCCAAGGTGGAACGGAATAGCAGAAGGCAGACCAGCCATGTACCTAGAACAACTAGAAAAAAACCAAACAGATAAAATATAGAAATGACTAATCTGAAGGCAGCTGAGACACAGAATTAAAAGAACTAAGACTCCAGAGAGGAAGAACCTCAAAGAGGAAGGTGCAAAATGGCCCAAAGAGAAACAGAAATGAAGACTGTAACAAAGAACAAAGAAACAGACAATTATGAGGGTAAAGATAAGTGAAAATTGACAGAATATTCACTGTATAAAACAATTACAGATATGTCTCGGGGGTTGTAGTATATATAGATTTAAAATGTGAAACCAAAATCATACAAAAGGCATAGGGAATGTGGAATTAAAATGTTTTAAGATTCTATGGGCCAGCCCTGGTGGCCTAGTGGTGAAGTTCAGTGCACTCCACTTCGGTGGGCTGGGTTTCGTTCCCAGGCGTGGATCTACACCATTCGTCTATCAGTGGCCATGCTGTGGCGACAGCTCACATAGGAAATAGAGGAAGACTGGCAACAGATGTTAGCTCAGGGTGAATCTTCCTCAGCAAAAAAAATGTTCTAAGATTCTAGCTTTGTTTTGTTAGTGATGAAAGACATCATTTTTATTAGATAATATGAGTTGAAAACTGATATTATAAGCTCTAGGGTAATAAACAATAGCAAAAGAATAAACAACTCATAAGCCAATAGAAGGAAAAAGTAAAGTAATGGAAAATTTTAAACAATCCCACCCCATCCCCCTGACCCCATCACTGCTCTGAACTCCTCTCAGAGTCTGGCTCACCTTAAGTCCTCTGCTGGTGGTTTCCCCCACCTGGAAAGTCTTTCCCAGATGTATGCACACCTCATGTGTGTGGATTTTACATTTCCTGTATTTTCCCCCTGCATTATTTCTCTCCTTAGGTCTTACCACTAATATGCAATATCTTTTACTTATTTACGTATCTTACTTATTTCTTGCCCTGCTCACCAGACAGTAAGCTCTCTTGACTATTTCATTCAGCCCTGTGTCTCCAGTGCTAAGACTTGTGCCTATCTCACAGTAGGTAGAAGAACGGATGAATGAATGAATATTTCTAGATGTTGAGAGGAATGGAGAGAACATTGACTTCAATTTTGGGCCTGTTGAGTGTGAAATACTTAAGGGAAAAACAAGACAATATCTGATTTGGAGGATTTAGATAACCCTTCAAATGGTAGACTTTTTCTTTAAGTAGAGACTGCATAACTAGAGTAATTTCATTTATAAATCAAACTGATCTCTTTTTTAAAATGAAAGGTCGAATCACATGATCAACCAAGTAAAATTTAACTTTGAAGGATAACAAGACCAAAGTTTGAAATCAGAAATTCTCTGGAAATTAGAGGATGTAGGGAAACCATGTCCACTCATTAATTTGTACTGGAATTAAAATATTACATAGTAAATACTAATATATTCTATTTCACAAATATTTGTATATTTGATTTGGGAACATCTTTTGTGCATTCCGTATCTTCTTTTGAATATACTTTGTATAAAATATTGTGTAAATAATAGATGAAAACATGAGTAGGCTAAGGCTAGAAGAAAAAGGAAAAAATGAGAGCACTATGATGCCAAATTCAAAGTGAAACTTTTACTATAACATTTGGGCCAATTAAGTATGAAACCCCATAGTTTATAAATTCTCTGTTGAAATAAATTATTTAGGCCAGGAACATAGCAAGACCTTGACAGTCCTTCTACTCCAGTGAAAATCATAAAATATGAAGGATTTGGATAGAAAAATCCCAAATGTCCAAAAAACTGGTGGAAAGAAGGTGTAATGTTAGAGCTGCTTTCCCTTGGTAATAAGACTGCATGAGGGACTGGTAATCTGAAAGGAGTACCAGAGGATCATTTTAACTTAATACCCTGGATAGAAGTCTCTGTATTTGTTTTTTTTTTAAATTTATGGATGCCAATTTTGTTTATTTATTTTTTAAAGATTGGCCCTGAGCTAACATCTGTTGCCAATCTTTCCTCTTTTTTGTTTTTCCTCCCCAAAGCCCCAGTACATAGTTGTATATCCTAGTTGCAGATCCTTCTGGTTCTTCTATGTGAGCTGCCACCACAGCATGGCTACTGACAGATGTGTCGTGTGGTTCTGTGCCTGGGAATGGAACTTGGGCTGCTGAAGTGGAGTGTGCTGGACTTTTAACCACCAGGCCGTCCGGGCTGGCTCATGAATGTCAATTTTATTAGTTAACGTAGGTAGGAGAAAAAATTGTGTTTATAATCTCAGGAAATACTGAATATTGCATTTACTTCTTTTTGAATGAATGTTAGTTTTTCCTTTTTACTTATACTCTATGTTATGTACATATTAAGAGAAATATAAATGGATTTTTAGGTACTTGATTTATGTAATTAATAGCATATTTAACTATATATCATCCATCGTTCTTTTGTACTATCTGCCTAAATTATAAAACTTGTATTTTTTTCTCTCATTTACCAAATATTTATTGACCACTTACTATGTACTAAGAACTCTTTGGCATACTAAGGATATAAGGGAGAACAAAACAGAAAAATTCCTGAAGGCATATATTAGTTGGGGGAGATATACAAATAGCTTAATTAAATAGTATTTAAAAGGTGATAAATGTTATGGGAAAAAATAGGGCAGATAGGTGATGAGTGAAGAAATAGTTTACAATTTTAAGTTAAGTTGTCAAGTACGACTCATTGAGAAGGTGACTCTTGAGCAAAATGTATTCGAAGGACTGAGCAAGGATTGACCCTCACAAATATTTTGGGAAAAAGCGTTCTAAAAAGAAGAAATATTGCAAAGCCCTGAGGTGGAATTATGCTGATCTTGTTCAAGGAAAAGCAAGACTTGTTTAGCTGGAGCAGGTGGATAGCATATTAGATGAAGTCAGAGACATAACAGGCGTAAGACTGTGTAGGGCCTTGGAGGGCATTAATACAACTTTGGCTTTTATTCTGTGTGAACAGGGGAGCCATTAGAGGGTTGAAGCAGAGGGATAGCATGATCTCAGTTACGTTTTTGAAGTGTGATGCTGTGTTGAGAGTAGACTCTAAAGAGCGAGCATTGGAGATAGGGAGCACTAGTCAGAACACCATTGAAATACCAGATAAAGTTCTTGAGAAGTGGTCAGATTCAAGATTCTTCTTTCTTGAAAAATACAGAGGCAACATATTTTCCTGATAGATTAGTTATGGGCGTGAAAAGAAGAGGAGTTCAAGAAGGCACCCAGCAAACAGAAGCATTAATGAGATGAGAATGAATGCATATGGACTAAATTTGTGATCAATACAAGTTCATACTAATGTGGATCTGTATGTTAGAGTTCCAAATGGAAATATTGAGTAATTAGTTGTATGTAAGAATCTAAATTTTCAGAGGCTAAATCTGGGAGTTATAAATTTGGAATTTTCACTGTATAGGTGATCTTTAAAGTCACATGATTGGATGGAATTACTAGAATAATTTTGTGCACAGATAAGAAAAGATTCCCACAGATTGAGTCATGAATATTCCACTATTAAAAGATAGAAGAGGTAGAACTAGCAGAAGAAAATGAGTGGTAGGAACAAGCATGGAGAAAAACCAAGAGAATGTTCTGTCCTGGAAAATAAGTGAAGAACATATATTAAAGAGAAGGAAGTGATCTACCTGCTCAAATTCTACTGAGGTCAAATACAATGAAGACTGACAATTTGCTGTTGGATTTAACGATGAGGGAGTTATTGGAGACTTTGACAAGAACTGTTTTAGTGGAAGAGTGCAGGTACATGCCCAGGATCTCTTAATCAAAGGGCAGAATTGACCTAATGTTGAATCTGGCAAAACTCTTCAATAGTGGTAGGAAAGAAAGCAGAGTAGAAGTGGACAGGAGGGTAGACATAGAGGTGGGAGTTTCTGAAATTTTTCTTCCAATTGCTTCCATTTTGTCACTGAAGGATGATGCAAAATCATCATCTGAGAATGGGGATGGGACAAAAGAATCCCCTATTCTTAGATACATATCTTTCTGTTTCATCTTTCATCTGCTTTTTAAGAATTCTGACTTTTCTCAGAGTTTACAGGTAAGGTTTTCCCTATCCTCTATCACATACTCTTTAGCAATAATGCTGGGAATCCTGCATATGGGAATTTATTAATTTTAACTTCAGTTTCTGAGGAAAACTAGCATCTATTATTTTTTGTTAGTGAATTGGATTTTCAATTAATTGTATGTGTAGCACCATTTCCAGGTCTATTAAAGACCCTTTCCTATTCATACAGCACATGGAGTAAATAAATTATGTTCATGGATATAGAAATGCCTATGTTTTAGTCAGACATAAAGAAACAAAATGCCATGTAAGCAGGAAGTTAAAGTAGAAGGAAAAAAGATAAAAAAAATAGAACATGTATATATGCATACATATAGACACATATATATGGGTATATATGTGTATATACATTTTACATATATTCATACACAAATTCATATATATATATGAATTTAAAATCAAAACTTTCCTTGGGACAAAAGAAAATTGCCAAATTTAGTGACAGCAGCACCACCAACAATTACAAAATGACAATGCACTAATTGCATTCTCTGTACCTGGCAAAGGGTTAAGCATTGTAAAATAGATGAGTTCATTTTGTCCTCACAAGAATTCCACGAGGCTGATATTATCTTTATTCCCATTTTATAGATGAGAAGCCTAAAACTTTAAGTGCTTGTCCAAGTCCACACAGCAAGTAAGCAGTGGCACTAGAATCCAAAGCCAGACAGTGCTTGCTTGCACACTTGCTCACTGTTGTACTGAATACTTAGAAAGGAGAGTAAGATAGTTTTATTGGAATGCCACATGAATGACTTCACAATTTTCAATGAAATATTCTTCTCAATGCACTAGATATAATTTTAAAAACTCATTGTAATAGAATGACATGTTCCCGTAAGCAGAGATGAACTGGTACTTAAGGTATGTTCTAGGCACTGTTGTGGATGATTGATGACGATGTCTGTCAGTAAAAAACAGGTCCACCAGCAAAACGTTTAAGAAACAGTTTCTCCTTGAATGTTATGATGGTATCATGCCTTTGGAAAAAGAAGATTGATGCTGAAACAATATCACTCTTTACAATACCTAAATAAGAACCTTCTCTGATGAACTCATTTCTCCTATCTGAAAAATAATAAAAGCTTTGTGTGTGTGTGTGAGGAAGATTAGCCCTGAACTAACATCTGTTGCCAATCCTCCTCTTTTTCCCAAGGAAGATTGGCCCTGGGGTAACATCCGTGCCCATCTTCTTCCTCTACTTTACATGGGACGCCTGCCACAGCATGGCTTGACAAGCGGTGCATTGGTCCGCACCTGGGATCCGAACCTGTGAACCCCAGGCTGCCAAAGCAGAGCACATGAACTTAGTCACTACACCACTGGGGCAGCCCCAAAAGTTTCTTACATTGGCATATAAAGACCTTTGGCGGGGGCCGCCCGGTGGCGCAGCGGTTTAGTCCGCGCTTGGCAGCCCGGGGTTCGCGAGTTCGGATCCCGGGCGCCCGCCGACGCACTGCCTGTCAGCCACGCCGTGGCGGCGTCCCATGTAGGGTGGAGGAAGATGGGCACGATGTTAGCCCAGGGCCAGTCTTCCTCAGCAAAAAGGGGAGGAGTGGCAACAGATGTTAGCTCAGGGCTGGTCTTCCCCACAAAAAAAAAAAAGACCTTTGGCGAATATATAGTATTAGAATTTTAATACTAATAGCTAACATTGATGATTAAGGGCATATTATTAATCTATGCTTTTCCAAACAACTTTACATTTATAACTTCATGTAATTCTTATAATAGTATTAAGTTTGGTATTTTCATTATCCCAGTTTATAGATGAGGAAACTAAGGCACAGAAAGATTGAGTAATTAGTCTCAAATCACACAGGTAGTAAGTGGCCAGCAGTGGGATAAAAGAGTTATTTATCTGGGATCTTATTTGGAATAGAGTTTAAATGCATATCAAGCACATCTTTCTACATGAAATACTCTGGCAAAGAGCTTTCAGAAATGATAAAACCCGTATATTGTATAAGTTTGAGTCAACAAAATGTTATTGACACCATAATTTCAATTTAGGATTTTCTGTACATTCCAATATTCTAGTTCTGTGTCTTTTCTTGCATCATCATTCTGCCTTACTGATGACTCTTGTTAAAAAAAAAAGTCCCTTCACTTCCAAAAGGATAATCATTAAAGGGTTTTACAAGGAATTCCCATTAAAATCTGTCAATTTGTCCATTATATTTATGCCCTTAGATTGTATCTTTGTTTCATCCCATTATTAAAATGATTACTGACTGCTATATGCTCTTTAAGCAGTATTAATTATACAATCAATTAAATGGTAGAAATTATAGGGAGGAATAACTCATAAAATAGTCACTTTCCTTTACAATTGGAAATTTAGGTTAACAGTAGAAGAACACACTGTACTTCATAAATTTCCACTGCCTTTTTTCCTGTCCTGTTATTCATGTGTTTAGACAGTATGCTAAAATGTGGTCAATCCATCCAGCCATAGAACTAAGCTATATTTCGAGCCTTGAATTATTGTGCTCTCAGAGGAGACGGGGCACTTTTACTTCGCAAGGTAATCATTTTTTTGGAAACTATGTTTTTAGACTCTCATATTCTACAATAATGAATCATTTTATATTGAGAAATTGATGGACTATTTTTTAGTGATTCAGTTGGGACTGCCTGGAAATGACAAATAAAACCAATCAAACATAATTGCAGATGGAAGACTACATCTAAATTTTAGATATATGCATGATGTTGGCATGAGCATTTGGAATGCTCTAGGTCCTTTATGTTCAGGTAACTATAACTGCCTCAATAACTATCTGCTTTTATGACAAACAAAGATATGAAATGAGAAGCTTCATAATTAAAATGCCTAACCATCCAAATGCTTTCAACATTTTACTCAATGCACGACATTTTCCCTGTAAATTTGCTGCAAGAAAAAGGTGCAATAACGAAATTAAATATGAAGAACTGAGAAAAGATCCAAAATCTCAGCTTTATGAAACCACATAAAATTAACAAGTAATCTGTCAAAAAGGTTTTCATACGTTAATGGTTAGAAAAGCCTGCCAGGTACATACAACTTTTGAAAAAAACTTCAAAAATTGATCAAAATTTCCTCAGAAACAAAATATCACATTAAGATGATCAGTCAGGGCTATTTCTGTGGCATTTCTATGTAGAGATTCCTTCAGAAAATAGATGAATACTGTGGTTTCAATAATGCTGATTGCAATATAGATATTTATATTCGGAATAGAAACTATCAAAACTAGCATTAATAGCTTATGTCGACACATGCAGGTTGCCTTTACAAGATCAGAGTGTACTAGAGAAAGACTATTTCCCCCGAGAAAACATTTATTATCCCAAAATATAATTCCTAATGTTAATTTAGACTGTTTGTAAAATACAAATGCATCAAAAATGGCACGAATATATGAAATGAATCAATATCAATATCAATTATTTGAAAAATAATAGTAAAATCTTTTTCATGCATAATGATCCATAGCATGGAAATAAACAAACAGTAGTCAGAGCTGAACTGGAAAATTGCTCCTATAATAAATGAAATATTTTGAAAACATAAGAATTAAAAAATATTAGAAGAAACTTTATCATTTGTCCTGTGATTCACATATTACAATTACTGTGTTTAAATATAAAATTTTGTGACGTTATTTAACTGTATAAACATAACTATGGTCATTCATTGTCCATAAAATACTAAGTGTATGCATAAGTACCTTGATTAAGTACCAAAGTGGTGTACATTTCAGATGACTAATGTCAAGGAGCATAGAGTCTGCACCAAAGGAACACATCCCATTGTTGGAAAAACATCTGATGACAATGCACTGGACACTGTAAACCCCCAATATCCAAACAGGATTTTAATGAGGGAAAAATGAAAAAAAGGAAATACATGTAAATTTATGGGGGATACATAGCACATATTTTTACAAGAGTAAGAAAATTGGAGAATTACTTGAAAATTTATTTTAGCCAGGAAATATTTTAGTCAGTAAGTAAAATCTCCAACATTGTTGTTTAAATACTCACAGGTGAAGGGATAAATTGATTTATCTCTAGAAAAGACATGAAAATGAATGAGGGGAGGATTTCCTCACATTAGTTTATATAAACTAATTAACTCAAAACATATATGAAAGATTACATCTTTTCTCTGAAAGTAATAGTAATCAATTACAAATATGCTTTCAACTTTATTTATAAAACAATAAATATAAATTAAAATAGTGAACGTATGTTTCTTACAAGCTGGTGAGTGAAAAGTAGATTTAATTAGTAAGAAATTAAAACTTTAGAGACACTACATTAGAGGTTTTTGAAGAAATTTATGAGGATTATAAAAGTTTATAACGTTGATGATGCCAGTATTTTACTATGCTAAATTAAATTGGGAAACATATTATTCACACTTTTCTTCATATGGTTGTACTGCAATGTATTTTTACCTCTTGCTTCTGTGTGATAGCCAACCTCCAAGATGGCTCCCAACAATCTCTACCTCTTGGTATTCACACCCTGGAATCCCTCCCCATGTTACATCAGGGTTGGCCTGTGTGGCAGGTAGAATATGGAAAAATGATGGTATGTCACTCCTAAGATTGGTATTGTCTTGGCTGCTCTCTCTCTTGGATGACTTGCTCTAGGGGAAGCCATTTCCCATATCAAGAGCAACCCTATGGAAAAGCCCACATGATGAAGAACTGTGGCTCTTGAGCAACAGCCATCATGGAAACCAGGCCTCCTACCAACAGCCATGTGGGTGACTGTGGCAGCAGATTCACCCCCCGAATCAAGTCTTCAGATGCTTACCACCTCAGCCTCCATCTTGGGTGTCACTTCATGAGATCCTGGGACAGAATTATCTATCTAAGCTCCTCACAGATTCCTGACCCTCAGAAACAGTGTGATAAAATAAATGTGTGTTGTTTTGAGCTGCTAAGTTTTGGAGTAATTTGTTAGGCAGCAATAGATACCACAAAACAAACAGAAAGGCACTTTTAATCAGGTGAGGAAGAAAAGGGATAAGAGAAAAAAGAAGGGACATGCGTAATCGTAATTCTTGTTGCATGTGGATGCACATTCACATTCCAATTTTCCTAAATAATGTAGCATGATTTAGAGGAGAGAATAGTTCAACTTAAAAAGTAATGGTAATAAATAATCATGACTTTATTGCCCCAGTCCTAAAATATTTGTGAACAACACATAGCTACCTGTGTGATCCTCCCCTATCCTGTCCACATGTCTTGTCTAAAATTGCATATTGTGTTCTATACTTACATATAATTTTATCACTATATATAGTGATAAATGTGTATGTCTAAATTTATATTGATATATTGTTTATATTTGTTTGCTCTGGAATTATTTTTAAAATGTATCATATTCCAACTAGTCTAATTGGATTTATTTTTTTCATCAACATTATGTTTCCATGATTCATCCATGTTATTATATCATAACATTCATTTCCCTTGTGGAATAATATTCCATAGTGTGAAAATATCAAAATTTTATTTATCCACTTGTCCATGCATGGACATTGAGTTTGTTTCTTGGTTTTGTTGTTACAAACAATGTCATTATAAGCATTCTTATACATGTCTTCTAATCCATTGTAGCAGGATTGTGCCATGCATACGAGATATAATTGTTGAGTCAAAGAGTACGGGGGTGCTCAACTTTACAAGATAATGTTGACGTGTTTGCCAGAAAGTTGTATCAATAACACTCTCATTACCAAAAATCAGAGATCTCAGAAATGCAAAACTTCTCTAATATTTGGTGTTGCCAAATTTTATTTTTAATTTTTTTGCCAATTAAATGAGTGTGAAATGGAACCTCATTATGGTCTTATTTTGCTCTGATTAATCATAAGGTTGACGAGTCTGAGCATCTCTTTTTATGGTTATTTCTGCTGGGGAATGCCTGCTTATGACATTTGCTCATTTTCCTATAGGTTTACATGGTAGATTGTTTAAAAAAATCACCGTAATACAATTAAGGTCCATCCACGTTGCTGCAAATGGCAAGATTTCATATTTTTTATGGCTGAGTAGTATTCCATTGTATATATACATACTTCATCTTCTTTATCCATTCATCCATTGATGGACACTTAGGATGCTTCCATATCTTGGCTATTACAAATAACGCTACAAGGAACATAGAGACACACATATCTTTTCAAATGACTGGTTTTGTATTCTTTGGATAAATACCCAGAAATGGAATAAGTCAGATGGAGAAAGACAAATCCCATATGATTTCACTTCTATGTAGAATATAAAATAAAACAAAACAAATGAACGAACAAAACAAAAACAAACTCGTAGATACAGACAACAGATGGGTGGTGATCAGAGGGGAAGAGGGTTGGGAGGTGAGTGAAATGGGAAAAGGGGGCTAATTGTGTGGTGACGGAGGAAACCCGACTCTTGGTGGTGAGCCTGCTGTAGTGTATACACATAAATTATAATATTGTACACCTAAAACTTAAATAATGTTATAAATCAATGTTACCACAATAAAAAAAATGACCCTAGCAGTTTCTCTTATTCAGGAGGCACTTTGCCACTTGTCCCAAGAGTTAGCATCAGTGTCTCCTCCCCTCAAATCTGTGGTTTGCTTGATGAATAGAATGAGACAGAAGTGATACTGTGTTCCTTCTGGGCCTAGATTTTAAAAGCCCTTAGGGATTCCCTTTTTTCTCTTTTGGAGTCCTGAGCTATCACGTAAAGAAGCCTGACTACCAAGCTCGATAGAGAAGCCACATGGAAAGAGGATCTGGAAGATGTGAGATTAAAATGAGAGCGTTCCAGCCAGTCAACCATTCAGCCACTCAGGTGCAGGTAGCAGAAATGTGGTCACGTCATCTGGGATTTTTCCGTCCTTGTTTTTCTCCCAAGTCAACACAATGTAGCCCAGGACAGGCCATCCCAGTGAAGCATGCTCATCCCAATGGGCACTGTCTAAATTACAGAATCATGAAGAAATAAATGGCTATTGTTTTGATCCACTAAATTCTGGAGTAGTTTGTTATGCAGCAAAACATTATTAAAACAGAATTTCTTCTATTTTATTTATTATTTATTTATTTATTAAAAATTTTATATTGCATTTCATAATATTTTATATATTTTTATATTTTATCTTATTTTTATATATTTTTATGTTTTTATACTAATGTTTTATAAGATATATGTGTTGCAAATATTTTCCTAAGTTTATAGCTTGATTTTTCACTTTTTAACGTATCTTTGGATGAGCAGAAGTTTTTGAACTTAACATAGTCACATTTAAAATGTTTTTTTCTTTAATAATGAACACTTTTGCATCCTAAGAAACCTACCAGCTCCCAATATCAAAAATATATTCATCTATATTTTCTTCCAAACACTATAAAGTTTTGTCTATGGTATTTCAAGTTTTAAGCCATCTGGGTTCGAATTATCAAAATGTTCGGGTGGAGGAATTCAATTGCATTTTTCTTTCCATAGGGGTAACAAATTTTTGCTGCTCATTTTGCTGCCTCAGTCCTACATCAAAGCAGCATATTTGTGTGGATTTATTTCTGAGCTCACTACTTTGTTCTGTATGTCGATTTGCCTATCCTTGTACACTTTTACGCTGTCTGAATTACTATAACTTAAAATAAGTCTTAGGATTTGGAAAGCCTTTTCTTCCACATTCTTCTTTTTCAGAAAAGTTTAAACTGTTTTTAGTTCTTTGCTATTCTATATAAGTTTTAGAATCATTGAATCTGCAGATCACTTTGAATCTGTAGAGAAGAAATGATATCATGATATTCATTTATTCTATTTATTGATATGGGGTATATCACAATGTTTTAGAGCTTTAATGATTTTTCAGTAGATTTATAATTTTCTGCATGCAGGTCTTGCACATTTTTTGTTACAGTAATTTCTAGGTATTTAATTTTTCTTGCTATTTAAAATTTTAATTGTGGTTGGTAAATACTTATTTTTGTATATTTTACTTATTTTGAGCCACCTCACTGTTTTATCCTATTATTATTTTTTTGGTGTGGAAGATTGGCCCTGAGCTAACATTTGCTGCCAATCTTCCTCCGTGTTGTATGTGGGACACCGCCACACCATGGCTTGATGAGTGGTGTGTATGTCTGCGCCTGGAATCCGAACCTCTGAACCCTGGGTCATCGAGGCAGAGTGCACAAACTTAACCACTACGCCATAGAGCCGGCCCCCATATCCTATTATATTTAACACTGATAATATGTCTGGATATTCTTCCCCTCCCCATGTAAACAATCACATTAACCACAAATGATAATTCATTGCCCTCTTTCTGATCCTCATGCTTTTATGTTTCTCTTACCCTATGCTCTCTTACCTCTTACCTGTTACTTGAACACAAGTAGTGATAATGGGCTGATGATTATAAAATGCTGATTATAAAGGAAATGCCTCTCACAATACTCATTTAGAGTTATATTTATTGGAAACATTTTTCACCTAGTTTATCAGGTTAAATAATTGTCTCTGTATCCCAAATATTCTAAATATTTCTGTCTAAGGCTTATTTTTAAAGAAACAATTAGGTGTGAAATTTTATCTTTTTATTATTTTTTTATTTAGTGAGATGGTCATAGGTCTTTTTCCTATGATTTAGTCATTGTCTCAACCATCTACTGGTTTTTGATTGTAACAAGTTTTATTTTCATTTCAACAAGTTTTATTTTCAGTTTAATTTCCAAATCTGTTTCTCACATTTTCTCTGTTGAATGCTTATTGAAGAAACTGCATAATTTGTTTCTTTAAACATTGTATACATAGATATTCTGTGTTCTGTGAATCACCTTCCAAACACAAATAATCCTTGGAGTGAAATCAGTTGTTTATTGCTTCTTTTAGAGCATCACTCGTGGTTACTGGGATTCTTGAGTGCTTAGTACTCTTTAGTTGTGAGAGTATCGCTTTATCTAATTCTGTTTGGGTTCTGGAACCTGTTTTGAAGCTTCTCTCCAGAGAAGGTTTGCCTCTGCTGACTCTTAAGCGGTTATCACAGGTTCAGTTTCTCCACCTTGTTGCTCTTCCAAGGTTTAATAGCCCCAAACCAGTTATTAGGAATACTGCCTGAGCCAACCTCACCACTCCTGGCTGTTTATGGGTGGGTACTGGAAGGCTACCTACAGCTCTCTGCACCCTGGTTACTCAGGCCTGGGTTATAACCTAATATGTTTTCTTTCCTGACTGCATTGTCTCCTAGTTGTCCTGCTTCATGGTCTAGGGGCTCCCCACCCAGGTAACTTTTGTTTTCTTGAAGACATTCCTTAATTTTAAGAACTTGAAATGGATTTTTTAAAGGCTAAGTGCTAATTGAAGAGAATTGAAGGGGGAGCATTGCATGTAGACCTCCCAGTATAGTTTGGAAAGTGCACAATTGTAGCAAGTTGTTATTAATTTTATATTTTAAGCTAAAAACAAGACAGTGTATCTCTAACTGATGCTGTGTGGCCATTGATGGCTGTCAGTGGGGGTCGGGCCTTAGTAGTTCTACTCATAGATGTCAACTCACAGAAACTCCATCTTAATAAAGGTGATTATAATTTTGGAAGGGGGGAGAAACAGAAAAAGTGGCTGGCCACATGATGATGCTTAAAGTTTTTGTCTAGACTTGAATACATATCATATCAGCTCACACTTTATTGGCAAAATAAAATCACATGGAAACACCTTAAAGTAGATAGAGATGTTCCATATTTCTGAAGTGATAGCACTACAAATTGATTAATAATCCTAATGGATGGAATATTCTGTCTTTCTGTAATAAAAATTCAGTTTTCACTCATGCATAATATATTGACCCCTCCTCAAGGGAGACAACTCAAATGTCCCTCACAATAACTCATCATGCTCCATGTTTATGAGAAAATCTTACATCTGGTCCAAGTCTGGAGATTTATGAACAAAAAAAGGCAAGTAATATACTCTCCACAAACCCAGTAAAAGGTGGTAGCTTTGGGACAGAATAACATAGTAAACACTCACCTTTTATAAGAAAGAACTGGCCCCATATAGCAGTCCCTTTTTATAGGAATACTGAAATTCCGGAGGACAAATGTTGGGTGGAGCCTCTAATCGCATATCCTGGGAATGGAGAATGTTCTTTGATTAGATTCAGATTCTACTCCCAGGAAAGAGCTTTCTAGTTCATTCTCTACATCAGTCTGTCATAATGCAGGGTTTTTCCCTTTTTAATTATCTTCTCAGTTTCATCTTTGTGGTCTGAGCATCTTTCTCTACCTACTCCTATGCATGGAAGGTAGGAGGGTTTTCAGTATTGAACAGGTATAGTTTCTTTTGATCCAAGATGATGGTTCTTCATTTAGCAGTGTAACTGTCTGAGAAACTTGCTAGCCATATTATTTATTTGATTTCAGCTTGTTGTATGTGCCAAAAACCACACCCAGAATTGTTTGGAGACATAACCAAATAACTAAACTGTGTATAACTTGTGCTTATCAATTCTTCCTGGGAAAGCCACACTTTTTTTTCCCCTTAGACAGTTGTTCTCCTGAAAGGATTTTTGGATACCATGTTAATCCAGTCAGAGGTTTTAAACATGAGTCTGGCAGCTACACATTTTATTTTAATAGGAGGCTGAGATTTAACAAGTCTTTGTGGGTAATAGCATTTCTAAATCATATATTTGACTCTTTGGATTTAAGAAGAAGTTGTCTCTTCCAACCTGTAAGTCTCTGAATTTCTGCTTTCATAATGGCCAACAGTTTTCTAAGCTCACTTCTCTCCTTGTAGTGCCTTGTCTAACGTGGCCAACAGTTACCAGCCTGTGCTCTTCATTCTCTTTGTCAACCTCTGCATCCATCACATCATCTGTTTTGGCAAATAACATTTTATTAGAATGCAGTCACATTCACTTATTTACATATTGTTTTTGGCCACTTTCCTGCTGTGATGGCAGAGCTGAGCAGTTGCAACAGAAACCATATGGCCCATAAAACCTCAAACAATATGTAGTCCTTTACAGAGAGTTTGCCAAGCTCAGACCTAGAGCTACAAGCTTATTATAGGAAAGTGGTTTACTATGTTTTGCAAGGGGATAACATGAGCAGCTTTGGGAGCTTCCAGCTCCCGTACCTTCCAACCCCCAATAGCACCTATCTGACCACTCTGATTGATTCCAATGACCATGCCACATACTTGAGGTTATTTGCAAACCACTTTGGTTCCAGTTTATCAGTCGTCTGAAAGAGGCCAGGTTATGTGATGGAAACAATCACTCTCAAATATCCTTGTGGCATAACACAGTGAAGTTTATCCCTCCATTAGGCTACACAGCTCTCCTGGGTTACTGGGGGACTCTGCACATTGTCTTTTCTTTTCTGAGGTAACGTTGGTTTATTACATGTAAATTTCAGGTATCAATCATTATATTTCGATTTCTGTAGGCTACATCATGTTCACCACCCGAAGACTAATTACTATCCACCACTGTACACATGTGCCCTATTACTCTTTTCACCCTCCTCCCGTCCCCCCTTCCTCTCTGGACCACCGATCTAATCTCTGTATCTATGTGTTTGTTTGTTGTTGTTGTTGTTTTTATCTTCCACTTATGAGTGAAATCATGTGGTATGTATTTGACTTTCTCCGTGTGACTTATTTAGCTTAGTATAATACCCTCAAGGTCCATCCATGTTGTCGCAAACGGCAAGATTTCATCTTTTTTTATGGCTGAGTAGTATTCCATTGTGTGTATATACTACATCTTCTTTATCCATTCATCCATTGATGAGCACTTAGATTGTTTCCCAGTCTTGGCTATAGTGAATAATGCTGCAATGAACATAGGGGTGCAAATATCTTTTTGCATTTGTGTTTTCATGTTCTTTGGATAAATACCCAGAGGGGAATAGCTGGATCATATGGTAGTTCTAGTCTTAATTTTTTGAGTGATCTCCATACTGTTTTCTACATATGCCCATTGTCTTTACTCAGGGACACAGGCTAACGTAGGCCCATCTTGATGGATGCTTCCAGGATAAGAGTGCAGAGATGGGGGGAAAGTGACTGTGGTGAGAAGCAAGCTGGTTCTTCAAATTTCTGCCAAGATGTATACTTATCTTCTGTTCACATTTCACTAGCCAAAGTAAACCAAAGTCCATGCTTAAATTAAAATGGTTGAAAAGTGTGATCTTATTGTGTGTCTGAAGGACACTATTTAACACTGGAAAACAACTTTTAAGATTACCCCAGCTAGGTAGTAGAAGGCACTGCAGTGACAATATTACTACCAAGAGCAGTCTAGAAATGGGCCTGTGGATTAAAAATCAGGCACACGGACACACACATACACAGATACCATGTGTCATAAAGGGCAAGTGTTGACTCTCCAGAATTCTAATAAATGCTCTTTTTGATTAGCTACTGTTATTAGATAGGAGACGGGAGAAGCATCACTCGAACTAGAATTAAATTGCAACTATAACAAAAAAAATAGAGCCAATCTACATCAGAGTTGCTGCTGAAGTTAGAGGAAAATTACTATCAGATTTAGATTTTACTATTGTGTAAAATGATAAAATGTCACAAGTTCCTCTACTTCAGAAACAAACAAAGCAAAATCATACTCCTTTAAGATTCTCTCTAAAAGCATGGAAATTTCATTACAAACTGTTGAAAGGTAAAATACTAAAAAAATTATTGACTTCTTTATGTTGAGGCAATCTCTTTTCTTGGAGTCCAGTTGCAACTTGTTGAGCAATACTTTACAAAAATGCATGCCATAGGAAAGAGAACTCATTTATTTTTAGTCCATGGATCTGATATTATTTTCCTTTAATTTTTTAAAAAGTGTTTCATGTCATATTTTTAAATCTTTGGGACCAGTTCTGAATTGCCATGAAATTTTTTGTCATTTACAACTTTTGGCATATAGGGATTCATTTTTCATAACTAATCATTAAGCATTATTTTCTCAGGAAATTCACTGCTTTTATTGAATTATGAAATAAGCATATATTTAGTATGTTATTTTTATAAGTTCTCTTTTGGAATCTGAGTACATAATAAAAGCTATAATTATATAGTAAACTCCAAACGCAGTTGGGGCATCAGATACATAAAAAATGGATTCAGGATAAGTTAGAACTAGCTCAGAGAAGGATTGTGTTATAGATTTCAGATATGAAGCAGTAGATTTTATCTACAAATAAGGTAAAATGCTTTAAGTGCACAAATTTTTGAAAAATCTGGGAATAAACAGTTTATTCAACAAATATTTATTTAGAAATGTGCTAAGCATAGTTCTAGGTGCTTGGAGTATGTTAGTGAAAGTTGCAAAGATTCCTACTCCTTGTAGACTGAATAATATTATAGTTAGAGGACATTGACAATAAAAAATTGAAATAATGAATAAATTATATAGAAATTTAAAGGTAACATACACTATGGTAATGAAAAATGTACATCAAATAGAGGGTATTGGCAGTGCTGGGAAAAATGGTTACAATTTAATTGTATGGTCATAAGAGGTTTCATTGAGAGGGTAACATTTTAGTACAGACTCAAAGGAGAGGAAGTTTCCATGTAGATATTTGGGGAAAAAACCTTTACAGGCAGAAGAATAAACCACTGCAAAGTCCCTGGAGTTAGTGTATACCAGCTGTATCTGAGGAAGAATAAAGAGGCAGGTGTGGCTGGAACAGTAAGCAATAGAAGATTTGTTGAAGAAGCAAATAGACATCTGATCATGTATAGTCCTTTGGATCATTGTATGAATATTGGTCTTTACTCAGCAGAAGAGGGAGCAATAGTAAGCTTTCAAGTAGATGAGTGCAATATCTGATTTGTGGTTTAAAAGGATTACTCTGGCTCTCTTGGGAATCAGCAATAAGGAGGCAGGGGTGGAAACAGGTGAAAATGATATTGCAATAATCCAACTGAGAGAGAAGCATGGTTTGGATTAGGATAGTAGAAGGGAAGGTGATGAGAAGTAACTGGATTCTCTCTATATTTTTGAGGGATCAACAAAATGATTTCCCAATGGATTGTACATGAGTTATGAGAATAAAAAAGAAGTTAAGGTTAAATTTAAGATTCCTTGGTCTGAAAGGAAGTGGTTGCCGTCAACTCAGTTAGGAACTATACGTGAAGTGGATTTTGTAAGAAACTCAGGGTTATTGTACAGTATTGGTTGTGGATCATGAGATATCAATAACATAGCTAAGTAGAGCTGTCTAAGGGACAACTGGCATCTAAGTCTGGAGTTTGAGAGGAGGGTCTCGATAAGTAGGTAAAGTCACGACACTGAATGACATTGTCAAGGGAATTATAAGAAGAGGAAGGCTAAGAAAGAGTTGGTTGTTCCAACATTAAGAGGACAGGAAGAAGAGGAACTAACAAAGGAGTATGATAAAAATTTAATAAAGAGGAAGAAAATCAAGAAAAATGATGTTCAGAAAGCTAAGTGAGGTAATTATAACAAGGAGAAAATATCGATAAATTCTGAAAAGTGCTTCTAACAGGTCAATTAAAATGAATATTGTGAATTAACCATTTGTTTTTCTCATATTAAAGTTATTGGTAGTTTTCTAAAGAGCAGATTCAAAGGAGGAGCTAAGTGAAGACAGTGTGTCAAGGAGGAGAAATGGTACGTTGAAAGTGAGGATGGAAGAGAAGTTGTTGGCCATTTGAGGAAAGAAGAGGAAATGTAAAATAGTTCTCCAGAACAGTGAGAACTTAGACAGCAAAGCGAAGTATAATATGATTTCCAGGAAGCATTAAAATACATTTGTTTAACAGTAATAAATTTAAAAGAAAGCAGTCAATATGGTTTTAAACTTTTCTTCAGCTCCATTCGACAATAGTGTACAGTTGTATTATAAGCAGATAATTAGATTTAATGAGCATTATGATTTGAATATGTAGTAAGTTGTTATATTTGAATCGAAAGATTGTTGGGCTTAAGCTATTAAAGGGAATGAGCTGGGACACGAGAAGCTGGTGACTGTTGATGGAAAATCTTACTATTTTTCTTATTATAAAAAGAAATTTACATGTGTCCAATTTCTCTGGAAATAAAAGTTGTAGCACCTAAAACACATTGGGGTTATATCTTATTGACTCTTTTTCCCAGTGTTGAAACCTGGATCCTGGATATGTTAGATGCTCAATATATATTAATTGATATTTATATTAAGATAAAATAACAAGTAAAAATAAGTTAAAATTCTCTTAGATTTTAATTAGAAAAATTAAGCTCAGGTTATATTCCAAATTTAACACGTTCTAACAAAGAACAGGGAATTACAGAGAGCTCCTTTTGACATATCTTCCCTGAATACAATTTCTCTTTCTTTTTCCATGAAAAGTAAGACACTTCAAAGGTTTGGGGAATGCTCCAATTAATCTTAGCTTATATAATATTTAAAGGGGTCTCTCTGAGTTCAGTAAATTATTATATTTTTGATAATACTTAATCATATTTCACTGGGGGAGGTCAACAGCAGCCCATCAACTGAATTGAATCACCCTTAATTAACAATAATCATAACTTAAATTTCCTCTTCCTAGGAGAAGCTGTCAATTATAAAAAGGGATATTTTTGTGTGTACTGAAATGGGTTAGACAAATTTTGTACTTTTTTTTTTTGAGGAAGATTGGCCCTGAGCTGACATCTGTTACCAATCTTCCTCTCTTTTCTTTTTTCTCCCCAAAGCCCCAGTACATAGTTGTATATCCTAGTTGTAGGTCCTCCTAGTTCTTCTATGTGGGACGCCACCTCAGCATGGCTTGATGAGTGGTGAGTAGGTCCGCGCCCAGGATCCGACCCGGCCAACCCTCGGCCACCAAAGTGGAACGTGTGAACTTAACTACTATGCCACTGGGCCGGCCTCCAAATTTTGTACTTGAAAAAGAAAAGCAACTACATATTTAGCCAATTAAATTTTTTTATATCTGTAATCTATTAGTTTATCTGTTTCATTTTTTTTCTGATTTATATTCTGAATTATCTATATGTTTAACATGAGTTTCTCATTACAAATTTTAAATTCATAAACATGAGATTATTCAGGATTTAGGTAATAACCACATTGTAAACATTCTATAGATAGGATTATAATTCTCATATGCCACATTCATATGTGATATATCCAAAGATTGAAAAATCAAAAGAGGAAAAGTGTCAAGATATTATGCAGTTTAATAATAGAAGCTGAATTTTGTGCAATGTGTCTACTTCTGTTATCGTTTTCTCTTTATTGTTGGTCATATTTTGTTGATTCTTTACATATTTTGTGTTTTTTAATGATATATTGGCCATCATGACTAAAAGAACCATAGAGCCTCCAGAGAAAGTTATGGTGTCCCTCTATCCTCTCTTAGGCAGATAGGGTGAAGGTCATTCACCTCAATCCAGTCAGGTACTGGAGAGGTCTGGGCTTCCTTCACATTTTGGTAAGATTTCCTCTATACCATCTATATCTATTTGCACCTGGGTGTGGGATCTCAATTTCTGACTGAGAGCCTGGCACATCTCCATCTCCATGGCACCCAAAGATTGAGGGAGATCCAGCTCTGTTCTTCGGAGTTCCCCAGATAAGCTCTCCAGCCACCAACCTCACTCAGCCTTAAAATTTGGCAAATCCCCTGAAGGGGAAAGCAGCAGAGTGCTCAGGCCAGACCCACTCCCTTTGGCAGGTATTTCTTTCCTTACCACTACTAGACAGAGGGAGTTTTCATTGTGCTTTAGAAGCTATTGGCTTAGCTCTTACCGTCCCTTGTGGAGTCCTCAAACTCAGAAAATGTCTTATAGAAAATAATGGCTATATGTTTGAGGCCTCTCAAGTTTTATGGTCCTCTATTTCCATGCAACCGCCGAAAGCTCTGCTGTTTCCTCTTTCCCAGGACAACTTCTTCATGGGCTGAACGTCAGCTGAGGCCCAGAATAGACAAATGCCCCTTGGGAAAAAAGTGAATGCAAATTGTCTCCTTGCTTGAAAACAGGTCTTCCCCATCTGGAATTTCAGTTTGCAACATTTTCGTTGCTTCCACTCTTCTCTGATACCTTTCAAATCTAATATTTGTGCTTTATCCAAGTGCTTTTAATTGTTGTTCAAGTAGCACTAGCCTGTCGTGACCTAATCTTTCCTACCTAGAAGTAAAAATCTCATAACATATATTTTCCATGAATATTATTTTATATGTTTATTGTCCTTTTCTATGTTTACCAACATTTACATTCAGTGAAGATAATATTTTATAACTGTATTAATAATAGAAAAGCTATTGTTTCTCACTGAAAGGTAGAGTGTGAATTTTACTTTTGGTCAGAATACAACTTGTATTAGGTAAGATTTTTCTCTGATAAATCATGAGTAGTGGTCCACTTTACTTTTTTTTTTTATTTGATTTTTTTCACCTCAGGTTTCTCAAGGAAAAAAAATATAATTAAATAAGAAAGAAAGAAGAGAAAAAAAGGGAAAGAGAAAGAGAAAGGAGGAGGGAGGAAGGAAGGGTAGAATGCTGTTACAATTATTCTGATAAGCCTATCACAAATTATTACAGAAAATAATTGTGCAAATAAATTTCTCTATTAACCAAGATGCTTAATTATATATAAATGTAGGTTAAGTTGAAAAACTTTGAAAATATTTTTTTAATTCAAAAATTCCATGCAGATAGACACTTTATTCTTGTTTCGTAGTCATAGACTTTGTTTTTGTCATTTAACATAGTAAAATCAAACTTTGGCAAATGGTTCTTCCAGTAAGTTTCTCTCTTTAATTTCTCATGTGTAATTAGTTTTGCTTCCTTTAGCATTCTATTCACCATTATGAGGTAATTTAGTAAGATAACAAAGCAAAGCTTGAGGCTTCAGAAATAAATTATAAAAATAGATTCCATTGCTTCCAGAGAGGTAATACAACTAGATGGGAAATGCCCTGACCAGCTGAAATTCTAGCTAGATTCTTACGAGTAGGCCTAGTCAAAATATCTTCCTATACTTCTTTAATTCTATACATTTGTATTTTAGTATTATGCAAAACCAACAACTAATTCCAAAATGTAATTTTCATTTCTGCCCCTTCTCACAGACACACAATTTCTGAAAACTTGTCATGACATCAACAGGCGTAGGGGTAGGTAAACAGGGGAGGTAAACAGATGTATATTACAGAAGGTACAAGGTTAGTGAGTAATACAAGTTAAAGTATTTTGTATAATATATATTATTTTAGTTAGGAAGGATGCTCCTAAATTGAGAAATTTCAAACAAATAACATCTGTGCTTAATACTTAGCTGTTATTCAAAATTTAACATCTATTTCTGCTATTTTGCATCAGAACCTTCTGTTAGATGCATATGAGAGATCATTTTTAGGTATTTATAATTGTACTTTTTCATTTTAAACCAAGGAATATTTTAACAGCATTTAGGGAAATTAGTGTAACAAAAAGAGCCAGCTGTTGGCCTTTCAATTAAGAAAATAATAAGCCTCAACACAGTGACAAAGAACCAACAAGCCAATCTCAACAAAGCAGCATACAAAGCAAAAACTGTAACAGATGCTGTTTTCAATATTATCAAACACTCTATATAGAAGAAACTCCCTTGAAAATTTAGCAGTGAGAACATGCCAATTTTTGATTAATTCAGGTTTTCCTCAGTTCCCGAGAGCTCCAGCAGGAAACCTCCTTGCCCCTATGGTGCTAGAAGTAGAAGAAATGATCAAGTAATTCAAAAGAAATAAAACTGAGACCAGATGGCTATGGGGCAAACTACAAAACTTTCAAGGAAAGTTTAAGTGTATTCATTAAAAGGCCTTTCTTTATATATGATGAAACGTTTTGCTACCTACCCAGCAAACAATATACCTTTCAATATCATCTCTAATGCTTTTTGATTTCTGACTGCTTAGTAGGCTTAACATGATTCTCTTGCAGCTGTTCTGGTGGAAGTGTTCACCTGCATTGATTCTTCAACAAGCACTTGGAAAGAAGTTCAACATCACTAATTATTAGAGAAATGCAAATCGAAACTACAATGAGATAGCACCTCATGTCTGTCAGAATGGCTATAATTAACAAGACAAGAAATAACAAATGTTGGAGAGGATGTGGAGAAAAGAGAACCCTCATACACTGCTGGTAGGAATGCAAACTGGTGCAGCCACTATGGAAAACAGTATGGAGAGTTTTCAAAAAATTAAAAATAGAAATATCATAGGCTCCAGCTCTCACTACTAGGTATTTGTCCAAGAACATGAAATCAATAATTCAAAGAGATTTATGCATCTCTATGTTAATTGCAGCATCATTCACAATAGCCAGGAAGTGAAAGCAATCAAAGTGCTCATCAATGGATGAATGGATAAAGAAGATGTGGTACATAAATGCAATAGAATACTACTGAGCCATAAAAAAGACAAAAATCTGGCCATTTGTGACAGCATGGATGGACCTTGAGGATATTATGCTAAGCAAAATAAGCCAAATTCAAACACCATATGATTTCATTCACATGTGGAAGATAAATAAACACATGGATAGGGAGAACAGATTAGTGGTTACCAGAGTGGAGGAGGGTTAGGGGAGGCAAAAAGGGTAAAGGGGCACATATGTATGGTGATAGATAAAAACCAAACTATTGGTGGTGAACACAATGCAGTCTGTACAGAAACTGAAATGTGATAATATACACCTGAAATTTACACAATGTTATAAGCCAATATGACCTCAATAAAAAATAAAAAATAAATGTAATGTCTTTCAACATGTTGCATTGTGTGTGTGTGTGTATGACTATTTAAGGATCTAATTAAAGTTAAGGTTACTCTCTGGAGAGAAATGCACATTTGAACTCACAAAGATTTATGTAAAATTACAGGGAATTTCTTGAACTTTGAAATTTATAGCTGGCCTCTAAGTAAGTAAGTACCTGAGGTTAAAAAAAAAAAAAAAAACTGCCTTCTAGATACATGTGGATATGAGAATTTATTATGATATAAACGTCACATTTCAAATCAGAGAGAAAAGAGTGTTCAATAAATGATTCTGGGAAATGTTTAGGAAAGCATATTCACTGAGTTCCTACCTCACACTATTCCAAAAGTCATTCCTGACGTATTAAATACCACAAACATTTTTTAAAAGGAATAAAAAAATGAAAGGAAAAATATGGAAAAACAAATGTATGCCCTTGGGCAAGGGAGAATTTTTTCAAGAACACATGAAAAGCTAAAGCCATGGAGGAAACAATAAGAAATCTGAACATATCAAAACTATAAACCTTCTCATGGGAAAAAATGACTACAAACAAACTTCAGAGACTGTCGGCCCTCAAGGAGAAAATATTTGCAACATTATAATAGTCAAATAATATCTAGAATGTAATGATAATTATATGATTACTATTATTCTCAAAAGAAAAATAAGCAAATAATTCAAATAGGCATTTCACAGAAGCATAAATACAAATGATCATTAGCATGTGAAAAAATAATTGATTCTATTAATTATTAGAGAAATCAAAGCAATGATTAAGGAGCATTATTTTACTCATTAAATTGTCAAAAATAAGAATTTAAAGAATATTGACTATTAGTATGTGGGAAAAGAGGAAATCTTACATGCAGCTAATGGGTTTAAATATCGTTATAGTTGTTTTGGAGGCCAATTTTGTGATGTTATAAAATTAAGAAGAATGCACATATTATGGCTCAGAAATTCTGTTAGTGGGATCTACGATAGAGAAACTTTGTATATTTGTATAAAGACGTTCAATGCAGTATATTTTCTAATAATGACCAGACTGAAATCAATCTAAACGTCCATAAGTAGAGGAATTGTGGCATAAACAATGGTTCAGTCTATGCTTCATTTAGAAAACGGAGGTAACTTCACCTTACTGGACATAGATGGATCTTCAATAAATATTAAGTGAAAAAACCCAATTGCAGAACCTTAGATTGAATATAATACCATTTAGGTAAAAAATGGCAAATAAACATTGTGAGATACTTTGCATATCTATAATCGTATAGAATATGTAAAGTACGGAAAAAGACTTGGAAGATATACAGCAAAATGACCAAAATTGTTTCTGAGAATTCTGAGATTTACTCAGTAATATTTAAATTTTTACAAAGTGAATATACTGTCATATTGCTTATTCAGCTGAAATATTACATTTTTGTGTAAAAGCCATTACATCTTTGAGAAAGTTTAGAGGAACAATGTGTAGCAATGAAGACATTACCACAACCCCCAAATGATAGATATTTGAAATGCTATTATTTCTAGAAGGCTTAACATGTGCTTGACACTATGTTACAGGCTAAACAAATGTATAATTTAATTTTTCAACAACTCTGTTAGACCTCATTTTGCAGATGAAAAAATTAATACCTGTAGGTTTAAATAATTTTTACAGTGTTATTCGCAGAGTCAATGACAAGGCTAAGATACAAATTCAGGTTTGTCTAATTCCTAATTAAACCTGGTTGCTGGCATCTAGCAGGAGTATATAAGTAAAAAGAAAACACCTGGAAATGTAATTTATTTTCAAATCACAATAAATTTTGAGGCTTGAAAATAGATTATTTGAAGATGTCCGAGGCAAAGTTTAAAAAAATCACAGGTGAGAAAGGTATATGTGAATAATGGAAAGAAAATATAAATTGGAGAAAATACTATGATCAAGGTTTTGAAAGTTTGTTTACATACATTTAACTTTTCATTGAAATTTCTGAAAGTAGATTATAAAATAGGCCCAACTATTGTTAGTATCTTTTAAACTGTAATTCTATTAATGTACTACTCAGGAAAAATCCTTTAAGATATTTATTTTATTATATATTTTTTCAGAGAAATATATATAAAATAACTCTTCCAACAAATTAAAAATAGACAGTAATAGAGTCAAGAAATATTTGAAACATTAATGAAAGAAATAAACTAATTGAAACAAGATTTAGACACAAACTGCAATGAAAACTAATATGATTAGGCATATGAAATCTCCATTTCTGTAGATAAGAAATGGTTGAATATCAGTAATTTTGTATGATTCTACCTAATATTGTAGCAATTATTCATGCTGTTTTGAAATTATCCACTCCTTTCTTGTGGAGGGTTATTATTCTGATTGCTCAGTGAAAACTTACTACATTTTGTGCATATAAAATTATAAAAAATCTTTACTTCCCTTTTAGAAGAAATTCTCTCAAGAACATTGGCATAACCTAGGATCCATTTTAAAAAGGCAATCTAAAGTAAATAAAGTGATGGGGTCTAAAAATACACAAAATAGGCACAAAAATTATTCAATAGGGTAATAAAGTTATAGAATTTGAAATAGCAAAATTATAATTCCCATTAGCAAATATTGGATATATTAAATAGTATCACTTATACAATTTTTAATGGAAGTTCTAAGATATCCTGAGAAATATATCATTATCAGAATATAAATCAGCATTTTCTGGGTAACGGTTCACAAAACTTACATATATAATCACTTAATATATATTTATTGAGTGTTTACTGTATATTAGAAATTCTGCTGAGCACTGCAAAACAGCTGTGAGTAAGACAGAATGCATGTTTGATGTGACTTATGGTTATTTTATCAAAAGAGAAGATCATAAAACCCAACTCCGCCCTTGTGATATCATACCAAGCTTACTTAACAAGGTTACTTCAAGTCAGAATTGGTCAGGTTAGCATCTTGTCCCTTAAATCCTGACTCTCTAACCATGGTGACTATTATTCACTGAGTCATGACTGATATCCATCCAGTAATATCAACCTCTGACCTCAATGTCGGGGCCAAAGTGTTGTAAATATTTTAAATCTCTAGCCTCAAGGATACCAGTCATGCATTCACCATGATTTTCCAGATTTAAATCTGAGTAAGACTCACCCCATACACCCATATACCTTTTCAATAATCCTCAACAATTATTTTCTGAAGCCATATTGTTCATATACATGACATTCTCATCAGTAGAATTTCTCATTATACGAGTGCAGAAGGGAATTTTAAGACTCTTCCCAGAGTGAATTAAAGATTAATTTCCCTCTTATAGCACCCCCCAGTAAGACTAGGCCTTGGGCCTACCTGAGGACCATTCAAATAGAATCTTGTTTATTTACTATTGATAAAGGCAGATTGAATGAACACTTTTTTTCCCCCCAGGTATGCTGGTTTTCTACAGCCAAATGCTTACTTTCTATATCTCTGTGTGGGTGTCTAATACACAGCACACAAATTTAACATGGTCAAAGCTGCTTCTCCATTAGCAAAGCCCAACCAGTTCTGATCACCACTACCGCTATCACTCATGTCCAAAAGTTCCTTAACTCTCCCTTAGATTACTGTCTTAGCATCCTAACAGGACTGTCTTCTTCCCTCTCTTCCTGACTATAGTCTATTCTCTAGACAGAGATCTGTATATCATGTAATATCATGACACGCTTCCCATGAAACCCTTGCAGTGGCTCTATATGGCACTCAGAATAGAAGTCAGAATCTGAAAACAGCTTGCAAGACCCAACACATTCTGGGTCCCATTATCTCTCTGACCTCATCTACTTTCTAAATAGTCCAAAGGAAAGGTTATCCAATAAATGATGTTGGGAAAACACTTATATAGAAAAGTTAGGGATTACTTTACAATTTAAACCTACTTTCAAAAGTATTAATATTTAAATGATAAAAAAGGAAGCCATAAAATTTCTAAAAGAAAATATAGCTAAATAGTGTTAAATGTTGCAGCAGGAAATCTTAGTTAAGCGTGACATTAATGTGATTATCATTAAGGAAGTATTGAAAGTTTAAACTTTGGAAATTTAAAAGTTTTAATAGGACACACATTCCATATTTAATGCTAAAGACAAATAACAAAAGGGACTGTATTTGCCATAGACATAGTAAACAAAAGTCATGTATTTAACATACACAAATCCTACAAAGAATAAAAGTTAATAATAATATATAAAAAATAGAAAACCTGGATAAAAGATATGAAAAATAAATATCTATACATATACTAAAGATGTTAAATCTCACTTATGATTAAATAAATGAAAATTAATGCTAATAAAGATAAGAACTACAGAAATAGTACAACTACAATTTTAGGTAACATTGATTTGGGATACCTATTATTTCCAGGTATTTTGTAAAGTATGTTGCATAGATTATCTGATTTAATCTTTACAAGATGAAGTTAATGTTTGAATTGTTTTCAGGTGTGTTCTCAATTCTCAACAGAGTACTTGACATATAATTTTTGCTCAATGTATTTTTTTTTTTTTTTTGACTAAAGGAAGGAGGAGTGGAAACTAAGGAATGGAGGACTTGATTTCCCCAGGTCATATGACACGAAACTCCTTCAGTTGGGATTTAAATTTGAGTCTTTTGAGTCTAGGTGTTGCCTGATTAAACATCATGAAATATTGCTGTGGGGGGATCAGAATTTGCCACCCAAAATGTGTCTCTTTGGCTTGAGTTCTTTTAAGAACAAAAGACTCAGAAAGAAACTTTAACCTTACCCCTAACTGCCTAAAAGAATTTAAGATTGAAGGCCTGGTTCAAGGAAGAGCTATTACCATAGCTAAATATACTGTAATAAACTAGGTGTGGTAGATGGGGAGGAACCTAGAAAGGCCCATTTGATCAAAGTCCTCCCCATGTCCCATTGTCTTTGCAAGGCATGGCATATATTTGTTTACCAAACATTTTCTTTTCCATCTCCATGTAAATTGCCTTCCTTCCCTTTGAAGTCCCAAATCACTACCCCCAACATCTTCCTTTGTCTTTAGCTGAAGATGGTATTTAAGGCAGTGGCATCAGCCATTTTGGTGAGTTACTCATTTTTGCCAGGTTTCTCCCATGTATACATGTTATTAAACTTTGTTTGATTTTCTCTTTATTCTGTCTCAGGTCAATTTAATTTTTAGACCAGTCAGAAGAACCTAGATGGTAAAAGAATATTTCTTCCTCCCCTACCCTGTCTTTATAGGTGCTTATCATTTCAGCAAAAACTATGGGACAATTGGTAATACATAGTTTTGTATAGGAGTGCAATGGCATGGCTGGTAGAATTCTTGTAAGAAATGTAGGAATTCATATGCTCTATGAGAAGGAAAAATTAAAATCAGCCAATTATGTTCCTTGTTAGCAACTGTGTAACATTTTCTGAATTATCTAGACCAATGATTTTTGAAGTGTGATCCATGGACCAGCAGCAGCAGCAGCACCTGGGAAATTGCTAGAAATTCATATTCTTGGGCACCAACCCACATCTATTCAATCAGAAACTCTATGGGTGGAGCCCAACAATCTGCCTTTTTAAAATAAGCTCTGCAGGTGATTCCAATGCAAGCTCAAATTTGAGAACCACTGACCTAGATAATTGTTTCACCCTTTCACTTTGTTTCCCTTTAGCAAATATGTCAGTAATTGCTATGGAAATGTATTCTAATATAATCAACATGCAATTATCTCTGATATTCAGGGAGCAGAATGATTTGGACAAGAGAATAACATGGATAATCCCCACATCTCTCTTTAGCTGTTATTTTCAGACTCCGCCCACCCATACATTTTTTGCCAGAGCCCCTAATGAGAACTGTAATTGACTGACTCATGTTTCAGCTCTTTTTTTCTCCTGCCCACTCTCTGGTGCAGGTGCTAATGAGCAGCAAAATAGCCTGAAGGCAAACAGCAGGAGGGAAGAGGAGAGCCCTGTTCCTCTGACTATTTGAGAATATTCTATAGTATCAAAAATAATTTTTAAAAACCCTTCTTTCCCTATCTTAAAACTTCTTAACATACCAACAGTAAATTCATTTTAAAGACTTTTTATAGTAAAAATGTGAGCCGTTATGGTGGTACTAGTATTTTCTCAAGATTACTGTCTTTCTCTTCAACTATTAGTTGTTTCTCCCTCTTTTAGTCCTGTTTGATAAGTTTCAATCTTTTCCCTTCTATAACTACTATCAACAAAGCCTTTCTTTCCTTCTGTGTCTCTATAAACTTTCATCTCCCTGTTCAATTGTCTTTGAATGCTAGTCTGTAAACCCACTTAAAAACAGATGAGAAAGAAAGGAAAAGTAAAATAACATTAAACACCAAGTCACCATTATAGGTATAATTCTAAAGGTGTTTCAGGATTTGAAACATCAAATAAACCTAAGTATGAAGGGTATTATTTGGCTTCTCTGCCTGTATTGCTTTCTGCAAAGTGGTAGCAAGAAAAAAACTCCTTTCAGAAAATTCTCTTGTGGTTTTGACTGAAAAGAAAAATAAAAACCTGTATCATCAGTATAGTTATGATGATGCCAAACTCTTCCTGCATTCTTTTGTATTTGATTCATAAGATAACCCTTTCAGAAAAAGTCTTAACATCATTATCTCATAAATCTTAAAAATGACTTCATGAATTTCCCTCCTGGAGCATGTAACAGTATTGAAAATTGTGTATTACTTAGTACACCAGAGATAAGTGTATATAAGATAACTGGCATTTTGACCCAATCATATTGATGAGATTGTTATAGTTACCAGTGTGGGTACTGAGGCCATCTTCACCGTCCATGTTAATATTAATATATTAACTCTCTTCCTGCAAGGTTGAGCCATGTGCCGTATTTCATGAACTCATTGATCGTTGTTAGATACCTTTGTTAAAATCAAAGTAAAGCAAAGAAAATTGCAAAGATCACAGTCATTTGCAAAGATCACAGTCTTCAAGGTTTACAATGTGGAAAAGTAAGCAGGGGCACAAACACCGAGAACAATGTTTCAGTATAAATTATGATAACTGTTTTGTTCAAAAGTACAGAAACTCTTCAAAATTGTTTCCTTGAGAAGCCTTTATGTACGTGTTTCTGTTAATGTTGAAGATAAGTTTGACATTTAAAAAAAATAGAATGCTTTTCAAATTATTTTCAATAGTTCTCAATGTTTTCAAAGCCTTATCTGTTGAAATTGAGTTTGAATTCTGATAAAGAGTCAAAAATATTTGGGGCCAATTCTGGCGAGTAAAATAAGTAATCAAGTCTCAGTAAAAATAAAACGTGATAGCACAAAAAGAGGAAGATGTTTTCTGGTGGCTGTGTAAACAGAGGCTGAAGGCAATTCCATATTTTGGTCTTCAGCAGAATTTAAGGAATTAGATATGAACTATGGTTTTTTTTTTAGTTCTAAGAATTGTCTGATTTACCCATGCATTGTAAGATTATAAATGAAAGTGTATGGCAGATGCTACATCATGGATTCATATTGTATCAAATGTATTCAATTTTGTAATATAATCAGTCATTAACAAGGCACAGTCCTGCCTCCATAAGTGATGGAGAGCAGTAGAATTAGCAACATGGCCTGTCAAGGATGCTCTTTGTCTCATCCGTCTGGAAATAAATGTCACCAAGGACATTCTCGACTCCGGGAAGGTAAAAATAAAATTTTTTTTTGGAAATTGAATTTTGCCCTGCATATATCCTTGAAATCTCTATTTTTATTTTGTTATCTGTTGTGCATGAATGAGCAGCACAGTTGTCTAAGACAGTTCAAGACAGCATGTTCGATATCCTTTTTAATCTCTGAATTTTAAATAAAGATGTATGTGTTTTGCACCTGTCATTTGACGGAATGTACAAAGCAATAATGCATTTTTAATAAATCAATATTAGTTTTGCTATTAAATATGTACAACCCTTCCTCTTTAGAGGCAGCAGCTGTTCGCACATAGCAGAACTGCTGCAGACTTTATGAAAATAATTCCTACCATTTCTAATTCAGGCTTATCCACATGCTTAGAGAGTTGCAAACATCTAGAATCCCAAGGTTTCTGCCTATATTTAAATCTAAATCTTGACTTTTTTTTAATACCGTAGGTCTTGAAAAGTAAATCAATTTAAAATACTGGTCTTAAAATGGCCACTACATTAGACATCACTTTTACTGTTGCTGAATACAAACTACCAGAAAACTCAGTGACTTAAAAACAACATTTATTATGCTCACAGATTTTGCAGATCAGGAATCCAGGCAGAACATAGCAAGATTGTTTTACGCTTCATGATGTCTGAAAACTCAGCGCGGAAGACTAGAAGGCTGGTGGTGACTCAAGTGGGACTGGAATAATCAGTTGGCTCCTTTGCTTACATATCTGACTCCTGGCCTGGGATGACTTGACCAGGCGAATTGCCATCTGAAGTACCTACACAGCCCCTCTGTGCAGCTTGGCTTCCTCATCTCATGGATGGCTCAAGGTGGTTGATCTTCATACACGGTGGCTCAAGGTTTCAAGTCCAAGTATTTC
This sequence comes from Tapirus indicus, assembly GCA_031878705.1. NCBI lineage: Eukaryota > Metazoa > Chordata > Mammalia > Perissodactyla > Tapiridae > Tapirus > Tapirus indicus. The sequence goes on along the minus strand of CM062939.1, from coordinate 21,280,163 downwards.
TGTGAATAAGACAGAACTTGCATGCTCTTTTATGACCCAAACTCAGATGTCACTCAGCATCAATTCATCATACACTAATGGTTGAAATATATGTAAGTCCACTCAGACCCAAGAGTAGGGGACATGGACCTCCCCTCTTGATGGGAGGAATGTTAAAAAGAAATATTGGAGATCTATTTTAAAACCACCACACTATTAAATAAATATCCAATTATATTGAACAATGCCTAATTCTTTACTTTCGTTTACATGTGAGAGACATAGTACACAGCAAAAAATAAACCAAAAATTACAAGGACATCTCCTTCAGCATCATGTTCTATACTTAATTATGCATATATAATATCACTTATTATTATAAACTAGAATGGTCTATTCAATATTGGTGTCCATAAAGTGTTATTTACATGTAAAATTTTGTTGAGTCTACATTTGCATCTTCTTATAAATATATACCACTTTTTAAACTGCTTTGTTGATATATAATTGACGTACAATACCTGCACATATTTAGAGTGTACAATTTGATAAGTTGTGAAATATATATAAACCCCTGAAACATCACCAAGTCGAGATAAAGACCATATCTATCACCCCCAAAAGTTTTCTAGTTCCTTTTGCTCACTCTTCGTCCCCAGCAGCCTCAGGCCATGTTAACCTGTTTTCTTTCACTACTGATTAATTTGTATTTTCTGTAGAATTTTGTATGCACTGTATGTATATATGTGGGAATGTATGTTGCATGCATAGAATGCACTGTCTTTTGTCTGAGTTCTTTTCCTAAGCACAATTATTTTGAGATTCTTCCATGTTATGATATGCATCAATAGTTCAATGCTTTTTATTGCTCAGTAGTAATCAATGGTACAGATATACCAAAATTTGTTTATCCACTCATCTATTGATGGCCATTTGGGTTGTTTCCAGTTTTGACTATTACGAATAAAGCTGTTAGGGGCTGTTCATGTCTGAGTGTTTGTGTACATATATATTTTCACAACTCTAGAATAAATGCCTCAGAGTAAATTAGAATGGCTGAGTAATTTGGTATACATATGCTGAAATTTTTAGGAAACTGTCTGTTTTCCAAACTGTTTATGCTATTTTACATTCCCACCAAGAGTATATGTATGGAATATATATATTCATACTTCATCTGTGTGAAAATTCATCCATGAATACACACACACACACACACACACATATATATGCATACATATATATATGACACTAATCACCATCTTTACATTGGAGGTCTGGGATAATCCCACATATTATAAATGTTCAGAAAGTAAGAATTCATCATTTTAGATGTGATTACTCTTTGGCCTGAGTTCTTTAAAAAAATATATATTAAAATATTCACAAAGATGAATTTTTGTTGTTTGTATGGTTATTGTTAATATTTTGCTTTCCATATCTTGCTTCATTTCAATATGTTTATTAGGTCACTGGATTTTCTCCTTTACTGAGGAATTTTTTTTTGCCTTAGTACATATTACTTTTTTATAATTTTCCATAGGACAATGAAAAAAATATATACATATAAATTGGAGAGTGCAGAAGTTTATCTGCAAAATCCTTTAGCACAGTTGAGTGTTTTACTCATTTTTCCTTGTCATCTCTGACAGCTTCACTGCTTTATAGTATTAAAAAGCTTCTGACCATAACAAATATGATAGATCATCTTTTAATAAAATAATAATATATACTAGAAACAATTTGGTCTTTTAAAAATAACCATGTGTTTTCTGACAAAATTTGTCTTTTTCCACATGCATGGATACTGTTGAATTAGTAGACAGTTCCGACTGTGATTTTTAGCCAACTCAATCCTTACATGTTGTATAATTGGAACCAGACACATTTCTGAGTAATTTTCAATAAAACTTGAGAAAGCAGAATTTAAATAATCTTGGAGAATTAATTTATAGATATTCTCTCTCTCTCTCATATTATTTTTCTTTTTCCATGTTTTGAGTAGAAGAACAAGAGAAACAATCAATGACTAAGGAACTTGAGGGATTTAATTACAAGCAAAAACATATAAGCAATTATATAAGTAATAATGATTAATCTAATAAAAGGTACATATATTTGAAGAGTATAAATATTATGGATAAAGACATACATATTAATTCATATGTTCAAAGATACTTAATATCACTAGAAAATATCTAAAATTGACAACTAAACAATGCTATGAAAAATATCTTTACAGACAATGCTGTTGAAATACAAAACATTTTGTATTAAGAGGAATGATGAAAGATTTCTCTTTAATCTACTCAGTAATATACTGCATTTTGTGATGAAAATATCAGCTTTATTTTGATAAATATAAGACATTAATGTTACTACAATGCTAAAAATCCTATGGATTAATAAAAAAAAAAAACAGTTATTTTTTTAGTGAGAAGAAATCCAAGTAAGATTTACTGATTTAGATTTTATTCAGTAGAAAAGATAAGCATTCTTCTTCATTTCTGTGTGATGCACTACATAATACACATTAATTCCTAAGAAAACTTTATTTTATTAAGTTAAAATGTGTTAGATGATCCATTATGCTATAATAATCACATAAAATTGTCTTCCTTTTTTCCTAATGAACATTAATTCCTGTTATATATCTTTATTTCCTTTATCCTCCCTTCAAATTAAGCATCTGATAGACAGATGGAATTCAAAGTCTTTAACCAACTTATGGCCCCACCCCGTGCCAATTTCTTATGCTCCCACCTTTCGTACCTAGATTAGAGGCAAATCATCTCTTTCTCGGGAACCAGTGTCACAATTAATTCCCCTACCACTTTTTTCTAGCATCAAATATTTTGCTTAGTCTTAGAGTAAACACCATGATCTCATATCCATAACCCCTGTTAAACTCAAAACTCTTCTCCTCTTCATTACACTATTGTACCCAGGGATGCTCCAGCCCACACAGCACTTTTGTGTGAATTAAAAAAGGAAATCCCCGTTGTGTGTCACAGACCTGCTAGAATACTCAGCTTGGCAAAGGGAGGCTGGATTCACCCCCCACTCATACCCTTGGCCAAGTACCTTGTGCAGGACACAATCCCACCTTCAGTGGTGGCCTTCATTCCGTATCTCCCTGCTGGATCACTACTCTCTCTAAAGGACCTTTTCCTATCCCCTATCCCAGAGCATCACTTTGTGCCACTTGTCTTCTCAAAACACTTATAACTCCTGTGGCCTGATTGGGAAAGAAAAACAAAACTAAGGAAAAATATGACTCCTCAAATCAAGGCACTCCCAAATTATACCGTAATTTTCCTTTTTGGCTTTGTTTACTATTCTTCTACACATAACATACACTACAGTCTAAGGAGGATGCAGGGGAGTGCCTACAGAGGACAAGCAGGTAACTGGATGGAGTAAGGCAGGCTGCATTAGGAGGCTGCACCACAAATAATTGTCATGTCAAATTGGGAACCAAGGCTTTCCAGATTGTAGTTTTCAAGAGAAATCAGAAATCCATCACCATTTGAAATCTACTAGTTCTTAAAGTTAGCAATTAATTCCAATATTTAAAAAAAACATTTTGTGGGTCAAGAGTGGAGGACTGGACTAGAAGACCTCTACTCAAGTCACATAATTCCTGAATGTGTCCTTACTTTTCCAGCCCTGTGCCTTTTCTCACATCAGGTTCTCTCTGGAACACCTTTTCCCATACTGGGGTCTGCTCCCTAAAGCACGAATTCAAACTCCTCCACTATGATGCCTTACTCTTACACAATGTTTATTTTCCAGACTTGTTGGTCCCAAAGCTTATGTTGAGGTGCCTGGGAAAGCACAGCAAAATCACAGGGTGCCATGGGATATTTTAAATACCCGATAGAACCACAGCAATGCTTGATATCTGTCAGACACCATGTAGACTACTAGCTTGACATAGTTTACTGTCTCATTATGAGATTAAGCCACACGCCTTTTGATCACATCACACCTATGCAAAGTTGAGGTTTTGGCAGTTGCTGTGATAAAATGAAATAATAGTGCAAAAGTCACTGTGGAAGAAGAAAGGAAGGTAATAGTGTCCAATATGATTTTAAGGTTTGAGAAGTTGTGATATATTCAACAATGTGCACATCCCATGAGTAATTTTAGTTATTTAAGAATTACTTTTAATTTCAATTCAAGTGTCTTATACATTCAAACAGATACTAAGTTATTAGCACATAAATATTTATGAAACTATTTGGGGTTAACTGCTTAATAAACTGAACCGTTAGGAAATTTCTTTTAGTCCAATGACATTGTGGAAGAATTGCTTAGAAACTAAAAGCTATGAATGTCACCTTCTGTCTCTTCACTGACATGGTTTTAAATATAGAATGCTTTGGGAAATCTTGAGACTATCTGTAGTAGAATATTATCAAATGATATAGATATTTAGATATTAGATATTTGGTTTCATATGAATTTTTAGGATTTTTTTTCTATTTCTTGAAAAAATACCATTGAGATCTTGATGGGGATGTCATTGAATCTATAGTATAGAAATGTTTTAACAATATCGTCTTCCAGTCCATGAAGTTTCAGTTCTATAAGATGAATAAATTCTAGAGATCTGCTGTCAACATAACGCCTATAGTTAAGAATACCAAATTATGGGACCACCTGGCGGTGCAATGGTTTAGTTCGTGCTTGGAAGCCCGGGGTTCGCAGTTCGGATCCCGGGCGCCCGCCGACGCACTGCCTGTCAGCCATGCCGTGGTGGCGTCCCATATAAAGTGGAGGAAGATGGGCACGATGTTAGCCCAGGGTCAGTCTTCCTCAGCAAAAAGAAAAAAGAATACCAAATTATAAACTTTAAAACATTTGTTAAGAGTGTAGATCTCACGTTAAGTGTTCTAACCACAAAACAAGGAAGGTACGAGGAAACTATTGGAGATGATAAATACTTTTACTCCCTCGATTGTGGTGATGATTTCACGTGTGTATGCAAATGCCTAAACTCATAAAACTGTATAGATTAAATGTGTGCAGTTTTTTGTACAGCAAGTATATCTCAATAAAACTATTAAAGAGAAAAAGTTAAAAATTGTATATTTGGGGCTTCTGGTTTGTTGTGATTCCTAAGTTCCTGTTCCCCACAGTGTCTTTATGTTTGTTGAATGGGAGAGCTGCTGGATAAAGTTATAAGGGTGATACGGAATTATTTTTTGTTTAGTATTTTTGGAAGATTCTCATTACAAAAAAGGGCTCAATAAGTTAGATTTTAATAGCATCAGAACACATAGAAGCACTGGGAAATGACTTTATTGCAACTTGGATCTAAAGCACTACTAATACAAATGTCAGCATTTCTTTTTCTTACCCTCAGTAATACTTCTAAAATTACCATTAGCACAATACTACCACTAGTACTATTACTACTGTTACTACTATCAGGAAATATTTATTAGCAATGCATCATATACTTATGGATTCAATATTAATGCATTATCAAAATTAATTATTTGTTTATAGGATAGAGATGTGGGGTTGTGAAAATTACAGTGAGAGAAACACAGCTTGTGTTATGCATTACTTCATTCGTTCGTGTCCTTATTTACCTGACTGACATATTCTGAAAGTCTATTATTTGCCAGGCAATGTTTTATTCATTGAGGGTACAGCAGTGAACAGGATATAAAAATGACTGCATCTCTGAGGTGTATATTCTAGTTGGAGAAACAGAAAATAAACAAACTAGAGTACAGCATAAGGCCAGTGAGAGATAGCTGCCACGTGACTATGTAATAAATCATTTGTGAACTAAATTATATCTAAATAACAATTAGTAAATATTGTGATCACTAGTCAAGTGGGAAAAGTCTAATTCCCCAGTCCTTGGAGAGAGAGAGACCTTCTTTAACAACTTCCCATCTCTATCTCTGTGAGTTACTAGGAGGTGTCGTAGGCTAAGCTTCAATGCAGTATTCTCTGACTTTACAGTTTGCTAGAATTTCTAACCAGGTTCCTTATGTCCATATCATGGCATCAGTGACCCTGCTGATATCACCTTGACTTGAGCCCTCCCAAGTCAAGGCTGAAGAAGGCCATCAGAAGTTCTGTGCAATCACTGCCCGTGAGGTTGCAATGTTTCCAAAGTTATATTCAGCTACTGTCAAAATATCTGAACTTTTACTTTGCTAAAGGGAGCAATTATATTTTGTATTTTCAATGCTTGATAAAGATATCATGAAATACCTCTTTTAGTTTTAACACATCTCTGATTTCAAGTCCTTTACCCAACTAGGTAGCTCTTAAAGCCGAGATTCTGGGAGGGGATATGGGAAAAGGTTAATGAGAATAAAAATGAAAATATAAATATTTCTACAGAATGTCTCAAAAATACAGTGTCTTAATGATAACTGTAACTACAATAATCAGTTCTCTAATAACAATCTTCTTTAACTTAAATATTGTTAACTTTAACTTGTGACACCCAAATCCATTCTAATAAATTAATCTGTGTCTATCCATCCACTTGACAGTCTGCTATTTAGGATGTGAATTGAGTCGTATCTTGGAAATGGAGGCACACATATAATTGTGCCAGTGTGAAAGATAAATGACATTATATCATTGGCATGCAATGATAAATATACATGTAAGCCATAGATTTTAAAAAATGGGAAACAGCTTTTCTGCCAACATCTGAATTCCAGAATTTCTGCAAATAATGAAGTTCCAGAATTTGCACTATAATTTCATTGAACCTAAATTCTTTGCAAGCAGGTTATAATTATATGCTATTAAAGAAAATATTACTGTCAAACATTATTAAATACAATGTTAATACATTCTTTTTTTTTGCTGGGGAAGATTCTCCCTGAGCTACCATCTATGCCAATCTTCCTCTATTTTGTATGTGAACTGCCAACACAGCCTGGCCACCAACGAGTGGTGTAGGTCTGCACCCAGGAACTGAACCCAGGCTGCCAAAGCAGAGCACACTGAACTTAACCACTAGGCTATCTGGCAGGCCCCCAAGACATTCCACTTTTATATTTAAAGATATTACATTGTATTACATTATGTCACACTTTTCTCTCCCCGTAAATAGTTTGTGTGCCAAAACTTTCATTCTAGTGTATTATCTATAAATATACTGGAATCTGTCCAAGGCAATATGGATTTACTTAACACCAGAACATTCTGAGAGAGAAGTTCTGCTCTGTGAATTAAAATAGTTCCTACAATTTTATAATTTGTTTTTAGTTGTTCATATTTTAAATACTGTGTATTATACCAAAACAATATTTTTATTGAATAGGATGGGCGAATATTTATATATGTATGACATTTATAGTGCATGAAGGAATTTTCTTCTTAATGCTACCTCTTCCTTCAAAAAGGAGAAAATTAACACTGTAATATACTCCAAGTAAAAATAATTGGTTAAAATACACAAAAGTACAAAATATTTTCTCTGAACTTGACAACATTTCCTCTTATGTTTTCTCTTTTCAAATTTAAAATTTAATTGTAATAAAGAACAGAATTCACCCTGGAGATATTGGCATTTTTATCTTACATTACTTATATAAAAATACTGCACTGTACAAAATTATTCATGTTTTGAGTACAAAGAAACAAGCATTTGCTTAGTCTATTCAAATGTGAGCATTCTTGTTGAATAGATATATGTCCAATAGCTCATGAATATTTATGGATTCTTTAGCAAAGAAACACATAACACCTTGAATTTTATGATCACAGTTTTGTTAACAGTTCAAAAGTTTCATGTTCTCCTTTGAGGATCCAGGCTCTGATCTATTTTGGAAAGATTGGGTAAAATAACACATATTAAATTTTAAGCAAATAAGGAATTTTTGCAAATAAAATAAAGCTGCTATTGTTACTTGGGCTCCCTAGACCTGAAGAATACACTGGTTAAATTTTTATGCTGAAAATTATTTAAATTAATTTTTATCTTTCTTTTTAAGACTCTGGCACCCCATGCAAGCTCTTACAGATTTCTTAGAGAATCCAAAAGAACCAGATGTATATTATAAACTTCAAAGGAAAAATGAACGTAACTAAACACCAAACAAGTAAAAAGATGTGAAAAGGAGAGCATTAATGTATTCTTTCAAATTTTTAATTTGTTAAGTGCCTCTGTTCATAACATTGGTAATATTTTTGCTGCATTCTAGTGTATGAGAATAATTATCAGAGGCTATAATATTTACTGTTTTGAAAGAACAGCTTTTATAAATTATGAAGAATTTTCATCAAAGGTAGTATTAGCATTAATTTGTAGCAATATTTTAGCACATTTATCTATTTAAACACTAAGAAAATTCCAAATTAAAAAGAATTAAGAGTTGACTAATAAAATTATTTTTGTCTGCTATGTGCTATTGGGCATTATTATCATGCATGGTGAAAATTTTTTCCTGTCCTTAATTTTTCTTCTTACAAACTTATGCAATATTAAAAACTGATTTCCACCTACTGATGTGTATTGGTTTTAAATTTAAAGACACTTATTATAATAAAGAATACAAACTCAGACATAGAATATTTTAAACATTGAATATTAGGTTGCATCTATTGGATGAGCTCTACGTTTTGTCATTTTTTCCTCAGCTTTGCCTTTTGACCTAATAAAGATCTATGATGACTTTTCTACCATCATTTACTTCATTTTAGCACTCAGGATGATGTACATAAAAAAAACCTTGTAAAATAAAAATACAGTGCATATTGAGTTGTAAATTTATCTTAATGGGCATCAATTACATAACGCAAGTCATCAAAAATAACAGACATAGCAAAATCAGATAGCCTGTATGCTTAAATGATCATTTATGAGCAACAACAAAAACAAGCAAAAAAACAAACCAAAAAATGTATTTTGAAATACATCAGTTTTTAGGTCACTCATTTTATGTATTTTTATTTTTTATTAATTTTTCTTTTGCATGAGGAAGACCAGCCCTGAGCTAACATCCGTTGCCAATCCTCCTCTTTTTGCTGAGGAAGACTGGCCCTGGGCTAACATCCGTGCCCATCTTCCTCTACTTTATATGGGACGCTGCCACAGCATGGCTGACAGGCAGTGCATCAGCTGGTGCCCGGGATCCGAACCCGCGAACTCCGGGCTGCCAAAGTGTGAACTAAACCCCTGCGCCACCGGACCGGCCCCAGGGCACCCATTTTAAATCTATATGCTGTCTTCTCCACATTTTAAAACTATGAGCTCAGAAGTTCCTATGGTTAAGATTTTCCCTGTAGTTTCATTTTAAGTATATTAAACTTTGAAGAAAGTTTTCTAAAAATCTTAAGGATTTTGTGTTGCTTTTGTTCTCCTTAATTTGGTGTTACATTTCTCTTAAGGGTAAGTTTTTCAATTAGGAACAATTTCACCCTTAAGCTTATTATCTATTTGCTTTAGAATATTTCGATTTTAATTTTACTAATCAGTGCATTTGGAACGATCCTTCAAAACTTTTGCAACTATACTAAGCTGTCTAATGTAACTTGCTTTCTCTAAGAACTATGCTACTATTTTATTGGCCTTTCTATTGTGCAGGTTTAACTGTGAAAAACATCCTTAGCATTCTTGCTGCATTTGCATTTCAAGTCCTTAGAACTGTTTAAATTTTTATCATATTGTATTATTAATTGATTTTCTTCTCTATGCTTTTTAAAGTTGAAAGACAAATTATCTGTTGTCTAATAAATATTTAGGTCTTAGTCTCATTTATTTGTTGCATAAAAAAAAGTCTTGAGGGTTGAGTGATGCCACAGTAACACAAAACCCACATAATTCTTGGTCTGACTGGCCTACTAGTGGACATTAACCTAAGCAGAGCTTTCCAGTGACCTGTGATGTGGCCTGGCACAAAATGATGAGCAGGCCAAATAAAGCCAAGAGAGAGCGAGCGAGAGAGAGAGAGATTAAAACATCCAGGCGTTAACACCAGTGCTGCTGCTATGTGCCATAAAATGTTTTTAAGGTAATAAGAGTGTATACTTGTTTCTTGCCACCAAAAATATCTACCAAAACACTTACACAAATGACTTTAACTGAGCTACTCATAATCCAACAATAAATGTCTGCCTTATCAACACTATTAATACAATCAGAGAGGGAAAACATGTAGTTTGGGATAACAAGGAATCTCAAGAGAGATAAGTTTTTTACTTATTTCTTTCTTGTATCCATATTAGAATAAGACAGAGTGAGTTACATGAGGGCAAGATTTTTTTCCTGTGTTGTTCAACAATCTATCTTAAGCATCTACAAAAATTTATACATTGTGTAATTTTAAAATGTCTTCTCTCAGGGCCAGCCCAATGGCATAGTGGTTAAGTTCATGTACTCTGCTTCAGTGGCCCAGGGTTCGCAGGTTTTGATCCCCGGCAGAGACCTACGCACCACTCATCAAGCCATGCTGTGGTGGTGACCCACATACAAAATAGAGGAAATTGGCAAAGATGTTAGCTCAGCAACAATCTTCCTCAAGCAAAAAGAGAAAGATTGGCAACAGATCTTAGCTCAGGGCCGATCTTCCTGACCAAAACAAAAATAAGAATGATTAAAAAAAAATGCCTCTCTCTTTTTCTTTTCTTCCTTAATCTGTTCTAACATCTCCCTCCCTTAAACACAACAAATGATTTCTTGATCATATTAAGTATGAAACAATTTGTGAAGTAAGAGGTAACAGAACTTTTAAAATTTCTTCAATCTTCAGAGTTTATAGTCTAATAGTAGAGTCAGAATAAAAACAATGTATGTTTGAAAAAAAGAATTATAACAGACGCTAGCAGAAAACATTTAACTCTACTTTCCAAGTTTCCATGCCCAGAACTCCAACTAGATTCACATTACCAACTTATTTCTACCCTGATATTTGCTCTTCTACAAGTGTTGATAAGATTGGAGACTTTGGTTGGTGGAAATTGACCCAGTCAGCTCTGCTTTTTACCCTTTATTCTTTCTTTGGGATTTAAATGGGGAGAGCTTACATTTCCTACAACTGCATTTTTAAAATTTATAGGGTTACTCCCTGCAGGAGGGGAACTTCAATTGTTCAGCTTGGTCAACGACAGGTTAGTTCAGAGATAATTGTTCGTCAACACGTTCAGAATCACAGAAGGTACTGTGTTCTCCTTTATCTCTATGTCCATTCCTAATTACCTGCTGAGCAGATAAGAAAGGATGCTATCTATTAATCTTTTAAAATCCTAACAACAAAAATAAAAAACTGAAAGTATTTTGATGTGACCAATTTTAAAGAACCCTTTTTTGTCTAATTTTTGTTGCAGCTGTCCAAAAGGGACATCACCACCCTAGTTGTCTTTATATCTGAGCCATTCCCCGTTCTTGAGCTTCTTCCCAAGAGTCTTACACATTCATTAATGTCCAGTCTCATTCAACTGGCTTTGCAAAATTGCCATGTATTCTGGCATTTTCAATCAATATTTTTCAATTCTCGTCTCTCTATTAATGATCATTCTAGTAAACGCACATTATAAAATCAACCTGAATATAAGTAATGATATTCATAAAGACTGAAGACAAAGACACCCAATTCTGGAAGTGGCAGAATAGATATTTCAAAACAAATCTTCCTTAGAGGAAAACTAGAAAAAACTGGACCACACGTATAAAAATTAACAGTTTGGAAGTGTCAGAGAGACGAGAAGATATAGTCAAGAATTATTACTCCAGGATCCAGGGAAGTGGACCACATTTTTCTGGGGACATTTTCTAATTTTAGGAAGGCTACTGAGAGAAAGACCGAAAGTCTCTCTGGCTGTGCTCTGACCAGTGAAGTGTGTCACTTCTAGATAAAAAGACTTAAGATGGATGTATGCAAATATATCCATCATTTTCTTGGATGACTGGTCTGGTGACCATGGAATTGAGTTACCTCACGTATTCTTCACCTTCCTGAGCAGAAGCTTCCCTGACAATCAACATTAGATATGTAATAGGAGTGAGAAATAAAATGTTGCTTTAAGCCACTGAAATTTGTTTCTTTCATTTTTATTGTGTAAATTTTAAGAAATTTAAGCCACTTAAATTTAAGATTGCTATAGCATATCCTATCATATCTTGACTGCTGCATTTTTTTATACTGCTCTGCTTATATATCTGTCTTCTCTTTAAATTATTAGCTTTTAAGGTTAATGGGCTGAGCAAATATGTTATACCACATGTATTTCTGTTGGATATAACACTGTTGATGAGCACACCTCCAGTTCTCAATTAATTAAAGTTGAATTAATTACAATCATTTAGGAGCTTCTGGCTTCTGATAATGGAGAAGTATCTTTGTCAGATTAATCATTCTAAGGTTACAATGATGAAATCAAAACATTATGTTTAGAAAAAAATTATTTGAGAGCACTATAGAGGGATTAAAAACAGGCAGAAAACAGAAGAAATCTACTCTTGAAATATGGGAAGTGCAATTAATGAGAACTTCACGCATGGCCATTTACTGTGGGGTGCTCTCTAGATTGCTCATGACTGGAGTGGTGGCAAACCACAGTCTTACTGGCCTTAAACATCAGGATGTAGAAATTGGGGTTGGAAGAACAGTCAGAAAGTTGAACGAGGGAAAATCCAAGAATGATGGGACCCACAGAAAGAGTGAGCCCACATAATCTGAAATAAAATCTGCTCAAATCCTTGGTTTATTACTAAGTTGTGTGTGCCTGAAGAAGACTCCTGGGAGGCCAGTAAAAAAGCAGCAGATGGAAACTGCAGGGCAAAGATTGGAATTTGAATCTGGCCATGGTAACAGCACGTGACAATGAAAATTACTCTTCGAAGGAAGATAACAGAATTCAAAGTCTCTGGAACATATTATATACTCTTCAAAATGCCCACTAACCAATAAAAATTATTAGACATGAGGGGGCTGGCCCGGTGACATAGTGGTTAGGTTTGCGCTCTCCACTTCAACTGCCAAAGCTCACAGGTTCGAATCCCAGGCGTGGACTTATGCACTGCTTATCAAGCCATGCTGTGACAGGCGTCCAACACAAAATAGAGGAAGATGGGCATGGACCTTAGCCCAGGGCCAATCTTCCTCAGCAAGAAGAGGAGGATTGTCAACAGATGTTAGCTCAGGGCTAATCTTCCTCACACACACAAAATTATTAGACATACAAAAACACAGGGAAATCTGATCAATACTTATGAAAAAAAGATGGACTCAATACAACCTAATCCTGAGATCAACTGGTTGTTGCACTTAGCAAAAAAGGACTTTAAAACAAGTAATACAAATATGTTCAAGGGATTACAAAATATCTGCATAGTGAACAAAGTGTTGAGGAATCTCAAACGAGAAACAGAAATACATAAAAATGGAAATTAAAGAGTTTAAAATACAAAAACTGAAAAATTTTTAAAAATCTTTTATTTTTTCTATTTTTATTATTATATGTTTTTAGCCCCATAAATTTTCCTCTGAGCATTAATGCAAATACACTCCACATATTCTGATATTTTGTGTTTTCATCATCATTAGTTTTTGGAAATTCTTTAACTACTGTTTGTATTTCTCATTTTACCAAATAATTGATTAGTGGAATGTGTTTAATTATAGGTGAAGTATTTTCTTTTGTCTAGTTTATGCACAGGGTTTGTTTGTAAATTTGTATTCTAGGGAAACTATTTATATTTTGCTCTATAATATGATCAATTTGGGGGAACATTTCATATGTGCTTCAGAAGTCATATTCCCTATAATAGAGTGTAGTATTTGAAATATATCCAAAAGACTTACCTTATTCTTTTGTCTAGATCTTTTGTCTTCTTTCTTATTTTAAGAGATAAATAAATTGAAAACAAAGAAAAATTCACTTGACTTGTCTGGTTCCAAAAATGGAAAGCTACATTTAAAGCTTCAATGTAAATGTGGCTCTTAACATTAGAAAGTGTCCTTTTTTGTCTAATTTAATGCTTTTGGGAGTGAAGTCTACTTTGCCAGATATCAGGACTGCAGACTTGCTTCTTATTTGCGTTTGTCAGACAAATCTTTCTTCATGTGTATAATTTTAGTATTTTTAATCTCCACATTTTAATTCATTTCTGGGCATATTTGAAAATATTTTTCTCTTCAAGACAATTTACAGGGCTGGCCCGGTGGCCCAGCGGTTTAGTTTGTGCTTTGGCAGCCTGGGGTTCATGGGTTTGGATCACGGGCCCACCGACACGCTGCTTGTCAAGCCATGCCGCGGCGGTGTCCTATATAAAGTAGAGGAAGATGGGCATGGATATTAGCCCAGGCCCAGTCTTCCTCAGCAAAAAGAGGAGGATTGGCAATGGATGTTAGCTCAGGGCTGGTGTTCCTCACACACACACACAAAATTTATCAGTTAGCCCTGATGGCCTAGTGGTTATAGTTTGGTGCTCTCACCACCTTGGCAGCCCAGGTTCATTTCTCGGTCGTGGAACCACACCACCCATCTGTCAGTTGCCATCCTGTGGCAGCAGCTCACATAGAACTAGAATGACTTACAGCTAGGATGTACAACCATGCACCTAGGCTTTGGGGAAGAAAAAAAACAAAAGGAAGAAGATTGGCAATAGATGTTAGTTCAGGGTGAATCTTTCCTTGCAAAAAAAAAAAAATTTACACTCACATTTATTGATGACTATTATGTTGGTCTCAATTCTGTGTATTATGTTATATTTGCTGTGTTTCAATATTTTGTGTGTTCTATTTGCTTTTTAAATTTTTATTTGTTATTTGGGAGGGTTTGTGTTTTTATACAAGTTGTTTTCTGTAATATTTTTTATAGTTACCTTAATCTCTTGTTTTTCTAACTAAACTTTTACTATCTGTTAGTTTTAAAAGGAATCCTTTGATTCCTACATTTTCTGAAGACCAGCCAATAATGTTATTCTATTTTCCCCTTTTGCACTTTCCCTTCATCCCCTTTTATTTGCATTTTCTACTCTGTCAGACATGTGATGCTTACATATGTTTTCAACTGATGACTCCACATGTATTAGTCGTAGCTCTGCAATTAAATATATGAAATGTTCAATATCAGTTTTCTCACTTTTTCCTGGGAAAAATGCCATCTTCTTTTTGGTTCCTTGGAAAAGGCACAAGGACATAACACTGTCTGAGTTCTGCCACATCAAAGCAGTTTTCTATGGCCTCGAAACCTGAAGGAGAGTATGATGAATAAAATATTTTTGATTGGCACTTTTCCCTTAAGTAAATAAAAAATTCAGCAATCTGAAGTCTGTCCAATTCTCTTACTGGGAGAAGAGAAACTTTCTGATTCTCCCTTAAACTACCCTATTATTTCTTTTTATCCATACCTTGTAACACCTTATAACATGTTATAGAGCTTATTTATTTATCATGTTCTTTTACATTTATTATCTGCTCCCTGCCCACTAGACTACAAGCTCCACATATGCTATTGTTTTCTTTGCTGATGTATCCCACATACCTAGATGAGTGACTGACATATAGTAGGAACTAAAAAAAAATTGAATAATGAATGGCCATGTATATTATTTTGATAGATTCAATCACAATAACAACATTCAATTTTGCACTATGGGAATTTTGCATTTTTTTAACTACAAAAGGAAGAAGAAAGTGTACTAGCTGTAAACAGATAGTGTCTTGGAAGTAATGTTGTTAATCTTCAAGCTTATTTTATTGGCAGTGAAAACTTTTGAGGTTCTAGATATATTTTTTCATGACTCTTTAGTGGTAGGAAAAGAAAAAGAGCCATCTCCTCAATTTAAATAGTATTTCAATGAAGGAAGTCTATGCAATTAAAACATACTTGAAATGATCTTTCCAGAGTACTTCTAAATATGCAAAGATCATGAGAAATATTTTCTTTTGTAGAGGTAAGCTCATTCTGCTCATATTGCAAAATTTGCATCTTCTATTTTAACTAGATCCCCCAGGTCAAAAACTCTATGTTGCTTTTTAAACTAGAATCCGGTCTTATTGTGCATGCCATTCCAACCACAAATGGAAGATTTGTGCTTCTCATTTTGTCTGAACTGCTATCTGGCAAGCAAGAATAAACTTACTAACATCTGTTCAAAGCAGTAAAAAATTTATGGCCAGCATTGGCCCAAGATGGCAGCCTGTCTGTTAAAAGAGAAAACTCAATAAATGAGGGGAATAGTAGAATCGACACAGCTGAAGGGCAATTTGGCCAGGGACTAGATTGAATCGATGACTCCCTGAAAGTGATTGATCAATCACCCTAGCTTTTACAGTAACCCCCTTTACTTCCTGCTGATTTAGCCACATAAGGAGACAAAAACGTTCAATGGCAGTCTTGGCATCCAATTTAATGGAACCATGACTATGCTTCCTGCTGGAAGCCCTTCTCCCATGGGAATAGAACTCACCGAGCCCAATAGAACAGGAATAGGGGAGAAAACTAATTCAGCAAATTGTTCAGCTTTATACTGAGAGAACTAGGTCCTCCTCCCTTGATTGTTGGACCCACGCATTCTAATCATGGGAGAAAGACCATCATATTCTAAGCACTAATTTAAGACATACATGGCACTATCAGGACTGCACCATAACCCTGAGCATTTTTTTCTCCAAGATGGTCCCATAACTAAGACGACAGCATCTCATCTCACAATTTTCTCAAACAGCTACTTCTGGTTGATGAAACATGTACTGCACCAGTGAATTTGTGGGTATGAGCCAATTGCTCCAATTTCTTCACCATAAAGCATGTCCTTTCATAGGTAGAGATGCTGTGTCAGATACTGTGGCAATGGATACAGCTTTCTGTGAGTGTATGATTTGTGGTGCTGGCAAAAACACTGTGGGCAGTAAGGAAATTCTGTACCTCTGTGGATACGTATTCCAAATCATTGTTTTCTTCACGATGAAAGGAGTCCAAAACAATCAATCTGTCAGGAGATGCTTGGCTGATACTCTGCAAAATATGTCATGTAGATTTCATCATTCGCCTCTGTCATTCACAGATTGGGCACTCAGCAATGACAGCAGCCAAAATATTATATAGTGTGCAAAAATATTATATAGTTGAGCCCATGCATAGCTTCCATCTTTGTCACCATGGTCATTGTGTATGTGTCCACTGAGCAAGCACCAATATGATTGGGGAAAGGAGTGAGTAGTAACATTTTCCATCTGCTTGTTGAGGGCCTCATCCACTGTATAACCTATGGTCTTCATTTACCTGGGACGCTATCATTTTGGATCTAGTCTGAATAAAAGTCTAAAGCACTGTAATAGATAATTCTCAAAAACTCACAAGAAATCTTCTGCAATTTGCAAGAGGCTTGTGAAACATTCACCAACTGACTTGGAATGCAACAGCAAGTGACTGCTGACAAGAAGCCATTCAAAGGCAATGCAATTCAGGTTTCAGCTACTTTAAAGATAATGGGATCCATGGTAAAGCCAGTGAATTCCAAGGACATGAGCCATTGTTGCTCCCAATTTTCTATAAAATAAGCTTCTTGGTTACAAAAATAAGTCATACTATAAGTTCAAAGATGTGGTTTTAGCAAAAGCATTGTGGTCAAGAAGGCAAATCCATATCCAGAATAAGAATCTTCAGGAAGGAAAAATTGCTGCCTACTTCCTTAGTAGAATCAGTCCAGTGTAATCAACCTGTCAGCAGATGGCTCACTTTTTCCCCCAGTGAGTATTTCTATGTTGGAAGCTTACTTTCACAGTCTGGGCACTGAGGTAAATTAAAGTGTCAGCACTGTGATTAATTGGGGAAAAAAATGGTCAGGAGTTGTTCTGATCCCTATATGAATGTTCCATGAAATGTGACTTTGGGAGATGGATTTCTCAAATGGAGTCTATTTTTCCTTCTCTTAAATCTGGGCTGGTCTATGATTTGCTTAGGCCAGTGCGATATCAACAAATTGTGGATTTTTTACTTTCTACATTTGGAATAGGTCTGCCAAAGAAACCAAGGCAAGACTGCAGAATGATGAGTGACATGAGGTCCTTTGCCCCTAACAACCCAACCAATAGCCAACCAACTGCTAGCCATGTGAGTGAGGCCATCCTAGAATTTCCAGCTGCCAGCAGACCAATCAGATCACTGGAAATTCATGAGCGAGACAAGCAGAGATCAGTCAAGCCAGTTCAGATAAGAAGAAACTCCAGCCAACCCACAGGATAATAAGCTAAGTAAATGGTGGTTGTTTTAAGCCACTAAGTTTTGTAGTGGTTTATTTTCACAGTAAAAAATAACCAATAAAGACATTTAGGGGTGATTAGAGCCAGATCAGGATTGATGAGTGGAAGCCCATGTTAGCAAACCCATACATAACCTCCATCACTATCACCATGGCAATTTTGTTCAGGAACCCATTGGAGAAAGAACATCCACAGAACAGGTCCTCTGGTCCACTTGGTTATTGAGAAGTTCCTTTGCTCTCCTTTGATGAGCATTTACATGGGCCATGATCATTCTCATATTTTCTGATCATTGTAAGAGGTCCATCCACATATTTCTTTTCTTACTTTCTTGTCATCCATTTTATAATCTTGTTTCTTCCAAGTCTTGGACATTTAGCGATATCATTATTATCTGTGCCAAGTCCCTGACTATTCAGAAAAATTTACCAGCGAAAAAATCAACATAGATCTTTACGTTTGGCCATCTCTTTTTCCAGGCAAAATAAACAACCAAGTCCACTGCTCAAAGATATGTAAATCAGAATTTCCCATCACCACTGTCTTTCAGAGCCACCCTCGAATGGGGCTATAATGCAGTCACTATCCACTTGCAGGTGGCCCAGCTTATTGTACAAAACCCTCTGTAGAACAGGCTGTATTAACCATGTTGCTAGCTTCTGTACACTTGATATTTTAACATCTGCCTTACGTGCATATGCTAGACACACTTTATTCTGGATAATCCAACAAAAAGCCCAAGTTAATGCCTCCTCATGTCACCATCCCTTCCAGCCTCCCGGTGAGAAGTCCTCCTCCCATGGGCCTGCTTTTCAAATACAAACCACTCCAGAGTTCACACCCTCAACCATCTCCCTATTAGGCTTTTGCACTCTGGCACACTATACACCTGCTGTAATCAGCATAGGGCGGAGTACTAGGGCCAAGATAACTAGAAACAACCCCTATGCCCCAGAGCCTGTGAAATTATTGAAATTAGCCAATCCTGTCTTCTTACCCTCCCTCACCATTCCTTTCTGTGGAAAACACAATAAAGGCTCTTGCAACAGTTGCCCCCCTTCCTATGCCTCGTGACCAACCCTGGTGTTTCCCTATGTGGACCCCTATGGCACAGTGAACCCTCTTCTTTTGGGATCTGTCAGTATAACAGTTATAATAGTATAACTATTTGTTAGTGACAGTTGTCTCCTGATCTGTTGGCCTTACTATACCTCAAGTTTCCTATTAATACACAATATTTTACAATAGGCTCAGATTATGTTTCTTCCTCAATCAACTAGCCATACGGGCTTCCTCATGGGACTATAGCTTTGAAGGAGACAGAGGAGACATCCAGAGTATATGCCTTAGAATTTTGAGCCACTTGCTCATGCAATGTACTTCTGCCTCCACCTGCTGAAGCCTGATCTCATATGTGTCACTTGCACTTGATGCCTGCTTGATGAGTTAGACACAGCAAGTTCGTCATGGGCAGCTCAGGTCCCATGGTATGTTAAAGGCTAAAAGTCATGCAATCAATCTCTACCGAGACTGGTAGCAAGCTGAAAGTTGCTTTTCAAAGCAAAGATAATTCTATTCATAAACATCACGATGTACATCCAAATCCTGAAGTTCTGATATGTGATTCACCCATGGGGGCCTGACAAAAGTATCATAGAGCATCCCTCTCTGTAACAGGTATGTAGGTAACTTGAATCTCTCGGATCATATGAGCAAGGGGCAGAGAAACTGTCACATAGCGCAGACCTATTACACAACTTTCTTTCTTTCTTTTGCACAGGGCCCTGCTTGAAACTGGAAGTTTACATATACACACACACACACACACAAATAATAGAATACATATATTATGTATATATAACATATATTATATATATACACACAAATAATAGGATACATATATTATATATATTGCATATATATATACACACATACAGATACCCTGGTAAATAGCCATATATCACTTTTGGGAAGCATAGGGAAAAAAAGGTTTACAGTACAAATTTTGGGTAGTGGAGCTGCGTCTTACATCAAGAGAACACAACCCTACCTCTCCTTCATTCTCCTTCATTTTATCTGTGAACTGGCTTATGTATGAAAATTTTGTGAGTAGTCATCACTCTTTGGGGGTGATGAAAGTCTGGTCTTTGTTCACCATTCTTAGTGGACTTTAATTACTATACAGAGACTTTAATTAGTAGGATACTCTCCTGTTTCAGCCCTACAGGTTGCCAAAGACCTCTTTGGGAACAAACAATGCTGGTTACTGATCCGGTCCTACTAGTGCTCATTAAGAGTAACTATATGCTCTTTGTATCCAGCAGTTAAGTGCAGCCCCCTGACCTCTTCTTGTCTAGAATGCCACCATTAGCACTGAACTCAGGGAGCCCTTTGTAACAGTGGCATTTGCCTCCATCTTTCCTGGCCTACAGAGAACTAACACTTCCAATCCTTTCAAAGACGCTTGTATTCTCTTCATCAAAGTATTTCTCAAAGACTCGGTAAAGGCAGTATCTTCTGGACTTTCCCAGAGGCATAGTTAGGGAGTAGGAGAACAGATTGAACAAAATAAATTCATACTAACATTTCTATTTTCCTAAGCTTCGAGATTGCATTCTTGGCATTTTAACAAGAAAAATTTGGCATGTAAACTTTCTTTAATATAGGTCACCACTGAACTCAGATTTCAGGCAATTGATCAAACCTCTCAGCTTCTTGAGGTACACATTGAATCCAGAATCTCTGGCCAGTGCACCCACAAAAGAAATTTAGCCTAATTGTATAGTATTTTTCTTCTACTCTCATCCAACATTTTTAGAATATATATATACATATATAATATATATCATATTTGTGTATATTGGAATTTTTAAAATGAGAATATATAAATATTGGCAAAATCTTATCATTCTTTTGATATGTGTGGTAACTCCTTCTAGGTCAGACAAAATTC
Organism: Tapirus indicus; assembly: GCA_031878705.1. Lineage (NCBI taxonomy): Eukaryota > Metazoa > Chordata > Mammalia > Perissodactyla > Tapiridae > Tapirus > Tapirus indicus. The sequence continues at coordinate 21,259,034 of CM062939.1, read as the reverse complement.
AGTCTACTAGGGAATGTCAAGATTTGAAAGTAGTTATAAATTTTGCTTCTAGACTAGAAGCAAAGAGATTTGGCAGAGCATGTCTTGAAGAGCAGCAGCGGGCCCCTCCTGCAAGGGAACTAACTTAGGTTAAGTCATTACAGAGTTTTCAAGCAAGAGGACGTTACCCTCCTCAGACAGGGCTGCTTCTGCTGGCAAGAGAGGCTTGGTGGAATGTGAGGGTTCAAAGTAAGCAACTTCAGGAGCATCTGGCAAATTGTGTCCCTTTGAGGTCCCCACTTTCTCTAGCATTATCTTAAGAGAACTTATAAGACTTTCTTTTCAACTTCTAATTGTAATTCAAGTTCCAACCGGATCAGCCTTTAGGTATAGTTTTTAGAAATCTTGATCCTGCAGATAAAAGGAAGAAAAGGATTTTTTTTCAAAAAAGTCACAGAAGGTTTCTGATTCCTGACCTTGAGCTGGAAATTTAAAGCCCCAAACTAGTAATTTTCTTTCTCCAAATCTTTAAGCATAGATAGAAGCAGAAGTGCCATTTCATAGTCCTTGTCTGTGCATCTTCCCTACAATATTCTATTGCAACAGCTACCTTGTCTCCCAAAGCCTTGCTTTCTGTAGGTCTTCGACTCCAGGTAATAGTCAGTAGAGGTAATAAGTAATTTTTTGCCAAGACATTTCTTGGGCCACTGTTGCCCCATTTACCTCTGACAGTGGAATCATTACTGCTTTTAAATCGATCACGTCAGAGAACAAACTTCAAATTCTCGTCTTCAAAGTTCTGTTCCCCTGGAACTACTCCAGTACCAAATTTCTATCAGTTTGTGTTTGGTTGGAAAAACAGACCCATTCTAAGTATAAAGGGAATAAAGGAGTTTAATATAGGAATTAGAGCCTACACAAATAGGAGACTAGCTGGGAGCTTGATAGTTTAGAAGGAGAGTCACTGATAACCTCAGCATAATGAAGAAACGAGTTGTTTGGAAAATTTTGCTGGGAAACTGCAATTCTCAAAAGTCTCTGGAAACTGTTGACCGGCGAATCCACTGTATATTTTGTGGTTGCCCGTTTGTCTGACCACTCTGATCTGTTGATAATAATGCCTTCTCCTTACTTCCACCTCCCAAACCTGATGTATGTTCCACTCCATTATGGAATCTTAAAAAGAAATGTTTCCTTGGAAATGTAGTTTCTGGCTTCTCCTCTGCAATGCAATGAAGTTCTTAGGCATGATGGGTAGTGATGCAAAGTTGGCAACTGACAGTACAGATGTGTATATCTTCACATGGGACAACTATCATGAAAGCTTTAACCAGGTACCCCTCACTAAGACATCCTGTCACCAATCTTCCAAGTTCCTATTCAGCTGAAAAACTCTTAACCACTGCTAATGAATCAATGTGGATTCAGTCTTAAAGATATCTATCATCCTAACTAAAGGTCCTGCATGAATTCTGCCCACTGGAAGGCATTTCTGTCTCTACTATCTGCCAGAGGCACAGCTCACTTCTTATTCACTGTGTCTATATTGTACCAGGCAGACAATTCCAGCTAATGTCAGCACATAGCGTAGATCCATCAATAAACTGGGCTTATGTTTTTGTTTTTTCTTTTTTCTCAATTACCTGGTCATAGTGAATTTCCCTAGATGTGTAAGTTGAGGGATAGTTGGCAAAGCAGTAGGAGCAGATACCATGGAAGTCTAGACCAGAAGTTGTGAAGTTTGCGCCTTCCAGAACTGGTGTTGCATGTAGTGCTTCAATTTTTCAATAGATGGCTGCTTTGTGTGACCAATCTCATGATCCTGTACGTTAGATAAAATTCATTTCATTAAGGGAAATTTAGGTTGCATTGTGATTAGTGTCCCTTGGACATGTTTACAGTCTTTATTAAAGCACAGCAGCATACCAGAAGCTGCTTTTCAAATGGAAAGCAGTTGGTTTGTATTACATAAAGTCTTTAAGGGTCTGAGCTATGATTCTCCTATTGTCAGAGGCTCTACACAGAACCACAGGCATTTTCAACACCATTGGTTGGTGAGGTGAAAAATCACGACAGTTTGGACTTGTCACCAAACACTGTCTTGAGTTTACCCAGAAGATGGATCAGAGCAGCATACTGGGTTATGTTCTGTTTTGCTTCCTAAATGAAAAAACATCCTAGCAAACATGGTACCCTTTCTCTGTGTTGGGGTAAATGAGGTACAGCAACTTTACTCTTTCTTGAAAAGAATATCTCTTCGTGCCTCAGACCATGGAAACCTAAAAACGTCATTGCTATATGAGGCTGTTATACATGCACGGGGTGTATTTCTCATTCTCCACTTTGCATATAAGTTAAAAAGGTATCTAGGCTGCTTTCTATGGCCTGCTCAACAGATCCACACTGATGTTCTGTCTGACGTCAAGATAATCAATGTCACCATTGACTGCAGCAAAGGCACGGAGTTTAATAGATCAAGATGAAAGACAACGAAAGTGGCCATCCTTCCACGTGAAGGCAAATCACTCCCAATTTTCTTTGGTGGTAGGAATTTTATTAAAATCATGTGTTCAATTAATTTCTGCATATCAGTTACAGAGACTTTATTGATTTGCTCCAGGAAAGATAGTATATCCAGAACTACAGTTACGATTGGTATTATTACCAGATTAATGTTGGTATAATCCACATTCTCCAAGGAACACGTGGCTTTTGTGCTGGCCAAATAGAAAAACTGAACGTGGCTATAATAGAAGTTCTAAGGAATTTGGGGGATGATCATGGGAAAAGAGGATCTGAAGGTAGCAGTATGACACACAGCTTTATCTGGGCAATGCTTTGACGTAAAGCAGCCTAAATACCTTCTTAACTTTTATGGGTGGTGGAGAACAGGAAATAAAACCCATGCATGTGTAAGGACCTCATATAGTATACGTACGTGCCGGGGAAGTCCCTCACAGTATGGGGCAATCCAGAGGTTCAATTCGGGGCTTACCACTCAGAAGGGGAGGAGATGGGGGAAGTCCGGGACAGAGAGGAGTGAGATAGGACTTCCGTATCCAGGTGATATCTCTCAGCAGCACAGTGGGGAGTCTCTGGGTCAGGGATCGCCAAAGGGCAACAGTGGTTTGGGATCTTTATATGTGCAAGGTTTTCCTAATCTATGGCTGGCAGATGAGGGGAACAGTTTTCTGGAATATGCAAATCATGCAGGCTCTAAATGGCTAAAAATCTGCTTATTTGGCCTATGTTTAAAACAATGGATATGTCAAAATTTGAGTTTGGCACTGGCGGGCTTCTGAGGTAACAAATCTCAGCCTATGTGAAGAACAGACAATATACAGAGGCCATCTTTGGCTCATTTATATAATAGTTATGTTATAATCTCTGCCCTTGCATCTTTCAAGTATTTCCTGACGATTCTAACTATACTGCATTTCACCCAGCTATAGAGTATTGCTTCCAGTTTATTTATTAATTTGGTAGCTGGGGAGTTGAGAAGGGTGTGGGTATTCAGGAATTTCTCCTCAATTGTTTCTTGAGCTCATAGGTAAAGTTAGTAATACAAGAATTTGGTCGGTTACTAAGATTACCTACTCCCACTATTTATTCTGTGCATAAAAAAAATACCCACAGTGTCTCTAAACCCACAGTGAAATGGATTTGGCCCAAGACTGCACCATCACTAGATATCTTTTAGGTCCCATCCTGACTTGTAAAAAGTGAGGTTTCTGGTCCTCAGAGATATGTGTCAGTTTAAAAGCCAGCATCTTATAACTCTTGGAAGGGATGGGCAATTCATTGTTTACAATGCACAGGGTCTCAGTAAATGGAAGCAGATTTCTCTGAGGAAAGCTTTGGGGATGTGTCATGGTGTATAACTATTGTGGTATTCCAAGATCCTCCCTCAACATTTTTTGCCTTCCTTCAATTCAAGATATCCTTCAATAAACTTACCTAAATATGGGGACTAGATAAGAGAGTTTGAATACTCACTTGATGATGCAAGTTAATTTTCTTTCCACTAGGCATAAAAAATTTGCACCATAATATGGCAAACTATGCCATTACTACAAATTCAATAATCATTTAACTATTACTACAAATCCCTGTAGGTCTCAAAACACTCCTGATTACTATTCCATTCTGTACGTTGATGTGGTAATTGTATCTACTTTGTCACTGGCTGTTAGGTACCACCATCTACCATCTACAACTATAAGATTTCATTATTTCTATTGACATCATGAAATCTAAATCCTTTCCAACATCCCTTTAAATATCAGAGCATAATCTTTGAACTATAGAGAACAGTCATTGCAGAGCTATTCAAACTTGCTCCTTCTCACTAATAATTTCTTAGTATATCTTCTCAGCTCTCCTTTATATTATAGACCAATGGCAGCATTGCAGGACTCTGAAGGTTTCACATAATATGTTCATTCCAACATTCTACTTCCATGAGACTTCATATTCCTTCCACTATGGATGTTATGTCATTTCAAACTCATTCACTTTATGCCATTGTTGATTCTGGGCTTCAAATAGCCATCCTCGCATTCTAGATATTCTTGTGCACTCAGCAACGACGAATCCGCTGTGAGTGCACCTGTATCAGCACATTTGACCTGTCTATTTCCATAAAAAGACTTCTAGGATTATTGGGATTCTGTTGGATCTATAGATCAGCTTGGGGAGACTCGTCGTATTAATAATGACAACAGTACTAATACGTGAACACAAAATATTTCATGTTTTTAAGCTCTAGCACATTTATACATACTAGTACACAAAGTAGACTTCAAAAAAAGGAGAATTCCAAAGACAGATTTTATAATGAAAAAGCTATACTTACTAAAATAAGATATTCTTATATTAATCTGATCAATGTTTTGTAGTTCATGAATAGAATTGATGTTTCATATTGGCCTTTTATCCTATGACTTTGCTAAAAATATTTAGTTCTAGTATTGTTTTTGTAGATTCCACTAGATTTTCTATAAAACAACCATTATATGTATAAATAAAGAAAAGTTCACTTCTTTCTTCCTAATGCCTGTAACTTCTATTTCTATTTATTTTTCTTGCTTTACTCTGTTGGCTAGGACAACCATACAATGTTAAACAGAAAAAAAAAAAGCAGGCCTGCTTGTTCTCTTTCTGAGCAAGAAAGCATTTCATCATGAAGTATTATGCTAGCTAAAGCTTTCTGTAGATGTTCTATTTTGAAAAAATTCTTTTTTATTCCTGAGTGGCTGATAATTTCTTCATAAATAGTGGCTTTAAAAAAGTTATTGAAAGAATTATATTACTTTTCTTGTTTAGTCTCTTATTTGAGACTGATCTTCAAATATTAAGCCAACTTTAAATTTCATGGGTAAACCACATTTGAGCTATCATTATGTTCTCCCCATTTCTTCCTGAAATCAGTAATTTGTGACTTCTCACTTTTTTGTACTTTTTTTCTTGATCAGCCTAGCTGAGTTTTATCAGACTCTTTCAGAAAACAAGTTAAATAACATCCATGTGTTTAGTTTTTAAATATTAAATTTGATTTTTTAAAAATAGAAGTTTTATATTTAAAACCAATTATAATATTATATATTGCTATTGGATATGTAGATTGCATACATTCCCTTGATTTGTGAAAATTAATCCTCTGATTTTTTCATCTATTTCGTATATATGTATATACACATATATATGAACATTTTATTTTTGTTGATTGCCATTTAAAATATCAAGGATAATCATAAAATATATTGAAAACATGTTAGTTGTAGAGAAAAGCACTATACATATGTTTTTTGATATTTAATCAAATAACTTTCAAATGCTCTAAGAAAACTCTACTGAAAATCTTTCTCTTCATTTCCAAAAAGTTTCTATCAGTAGCCATCTATCAGCAATTAAGGAATTATTGTACACTGGCTGTGAGCTTATGCTAACTCCAGGAGACCCAAAATACTTTGTGATTCATATTTTTAAAAGATTTCATTTGTGTAATTTCCTTACCACATAAATTTGCCTGTTTTAAGCATCACGATCCACTTTTGGCTCAAGTCTGTCTCAGAGTGGGCACATTGGTTCTGAAAACCTACCTGTGCTTTTTTCTTTTGTTTTTGAAGATAGAGACGAAATAAGGATTGGCAGAACTGATGTATGGAGTGGGGGCTATTATGGTAAGAAAGGCCAAGTGAAGCCCCTCAACTTGCCTTTCTCTTCAAAATATTAAACCAAAAGCAGGATCATGTTTCTGAAGGAATTGGCAAGTTTAGTGCCACAATTAATTTTGTTAAAGATGGAGAGGTGAAGAATCCTCATCAAAAACATTTTTATTGATGATGTAATATTTTAAGGAAAAAAGTCACAATGTTTTGTTTGCTCAGAAAACTTGCTCCCATTGAGCTAGCCTATTTGAACAGCACAGAAGCTAAGAGACCTTGGCAAATATTAATAGGTTATCATGAACTATCCCATGTTTCCAGTCAGAGTTACTGCTGCAAATCTAGTCTCTTTGCTAGAATAAATCTCTGCAACCCTTAACCTCTGGTATGTAGCTACTGGCACGCTGGTCTAAAACATGCTAATTGGGCTTGTAGGCAGAAAGTTTTTTGGTTTTTTTGGTCTGTCTTGCTGAGGAAGATTAACCCCGAGCTAACATCTGTGCCAATCTTGCTCTACTTTATATGTGAGTTCCTGCCACAAGCATGGCTGACGAGTGGTGTAGGTCCGTGTCTGGGATCTGAACCCGGGAACCCCAGCCACCATAGTGGAACATGCCAAACTTAACCACTACACCATGGGGCCGGCCCCAATAAGCAGAAAGTTTTAAATACCCCAGATGCTTTGACAACAACACATATGTGTGCCAGAAGAGGGAAATCAACCTCATTCCTGTTACCAAAACTCTAAGATCCAACAGCAAACAGAAGCTGCATTAAATTTTCCAGGTGTGAAAGAGTTAATATAGGAAGTAAAGGCTTACAGAAATGTTAGAAGAACTGCAGGAAGAAAGGTCACGGAAGCTGACTCAAAAGAGTAAGTTCAGAACCCAGCAACAGATTTCAGGAAAGCTACTAGACACCTCGGCCAGAAGCTCCCAAGAACTCTTGGAAACTGCCGCAGTGATAGAGTCTATGTGAGACTCGCACTAATTGCTTTAGTGTGCAACAGCCAAACAGGTAGTTCTCCAATCTTCTTTGAAATGATGCGGTGAAATCTCCCACCTGCGCATTTGTCTTCTGTCACAGCCTCCAGAGAAAAATGGCTCCTCCTGCTCTTCTGTCTTCCAAAGGTCACACAAGTGTCCATCACTGGCAAACTCTAACAAGGAAATGTGGGGAAAGAGATTGAGGGAAATGCAGAGGAGACTTTGGAAAGATGTGTCAATGTTGCCAAATTGACAATAGCCAAACCATCACACATAGAAGCTAAATTATCTCCTTTTGCAAATGAGGAAATAACATAAACTTAAGCAACTTGCTCAAGGTCACGCAGCTATCAATTGTCATAGCAAATTATTTACCTGTTTGTTTGTACCCTTTGCAAGATTGTAGGCTCCCCCCGACCTCAAAGCAAGGGTCATGTCTTGTTCACTGCTGTAGCCTAAAGGACTAATACATTTTCAGGTGTGTGCAAGCATTAAATATTTGCTGAAAATTTTAATGATGATGTACTATTTTAAGGAAAAAAGTCACAATGCTTTGCTCAGAAAACTTGCTAAAATTTTTTTTGACTTTTAATTTTTTATTGCGATATAATCGACATGTAACATTATGTTGGTTTCAGGTGTACAACATGATGATTCAATATTTTTATATATTGTGAAATGATCACCACAGTAAGTCTAGTTAACATCTTCACACATAGTTACAAGTTTTAAGGATTGTTTATCCTCTATCTGCTCTCCTTAAATGAGTCTGGAGCCATTCGTAACATATACTAAAACTTCCAGATCTGTCCCCCCGATCTTCAGAAACTTCAAATGGAAAGATGTTCTCCTATGAGTGGTTTTCCCACGTCCTTCCATCACTTCCAGCACACCTAATCCCAAAGTAGAAGGGCTACTGAGGTTTTATTCTGGACATCTTTTAGACTTTTACCCTTGTCAACTTCTTCTTTGTACACTGTAGATGGTGAATTGATGGACGGAGGGCCCCTCCTTCAGTTAGCTCTTATTTTTTCTTATGTAACATTTATATTCCTTCACACTTCTCTAAGAACTCTTCAAGCATCTTGTCATATCTTCTGATTTAGTTTTCTGTATTATTCAACTTGCTATTTAGTGCCTTTGATATGTTTCAAATGTGATAGTTATGGGTTCAGTTTCAAACGCACATACAGATCTCAGCTTTGTGGATTTCATGTTCTCTCACATTGTGATAGGAAAAAGAATTCTAGAAATTAACTTTTCTGTTTCTTACACTAACTGTTTATCTGGGGATCTTCTTTTGATTTCTTAAATTGGTGGTTTTCTTTTAAATGACTTAATCACTTTATATAATCTTAGACTTTAGAGGAGAGCAGATTGGAGCGAGTGGAGAATCTGTTTTTGTTTTTTTTAGTGAGGAAGATTGGCCCTGCGCTAACATCTCTCGCCAATCTTCTTTTTCTTTTGCTCCCCGAAGCCCCAGTACATAGTTGTGTATCACAGTCATAGGGATATATTTCTATATGGGACATCACCTGTCCATGGCTTGATGAGTAGTGACTAGGTCCATGCCCAGGAATCAAACTGGTGAACCCCAAGCTACCAAAGCAAAATGTGCAAACTTAACAACTATGCCACAGGGCTGGCCCCTAAATATATCTTTTTGAATTATTGATTTCATGTTCTTTGGATGAATACTCAGTAGTGCAATAGTTGGCTCACATAGTATTTCTATTTTTAATTTTTTGAGAGATCTCCAAACCATTTTCTTTGCTGGCTGCACCAGTTTGCATTTCCACCAGCAGTGTATGAGGATTCCTTTTTCTCCACATCCTCTCCAACAGTTGTTATTTCTTGTTTGTTAATTACAGCCATTCTTACAGGTGTGAGGTGATATCTCATTGTAGTTTGACTTGCATTTCCCTAATAATTAGTGATGTTGAACATCTTTTCATGTGTCTGTTAGCCATCTGTATATCTTCTTTTGAAAAATGTCTGTTCATTTCCTCTGCCCATTTCTTGATTGGATTGTTCATTTTTTTGTTGATGAGTTGTTTGAGTTTTGTATATATTTTGGAAATTAATCTCTTGTCAGATATATGATTTGCAAATATTTGCTCTCAGTTCATGTGTTGTTAGTATGTTAATTTTTAAGTAGAAGTTGCTCTAAATATATTTAATTGTAGCAGATTATTTAAGGTAAAAGTAGAAAGGTAAACATATTCTATTTTTAGAAGATGGTTAAATTCAGAAATGAGAATAAAAATATATAAAATAACTATTGATCTCTTATTAGAATTTTCATGTGATTTTTCTTCCCAATTTAATGTGACATTAATGGATTTTTATCAGGAAACTTTTTTGTTATCATGAAATAAATCTAATTTAGTTAGAAATACTATGTCTATTAAATATGTTTTTGCAACTTTTGTAATTTAATCTAGTTTTATTATCTTGTGAACAGAGAATGACCTGAATGATTTCTGTTTTGTAGAGTTGTTATACAAATTTGATACAATACTTGATAAAATTTAACAAATTTATATAGATGTTTCAAAATGAGATGTAGCCTCTCTTTGTATGGTTTGAAAAAAGCTCATTCACTCTCTTTTTGTACTCCTATTTCTTTCCTAATTAGATCTTTTTTAAAAAAGGTTAGTATCTTCTTCATATCTGTTTTACCTTTCCATGACTGGGAGAAGTATGTGTATGTAAAATCCTGCTATAAATATATATAAGTATGTGTATATAAAATCCTGTTGCATTTCCAATTTTTAAAACTTTTATTTCATATGTCTTGGGTTTTTCTTTGATATAAAGTTTTATGATGTTTATAGTTTCCTTCTGGGTTATAATTTTGCTCATATAATATTTACTGCCTCAATCTCTATTATATTTTCAATAAAATTTTTCTTTTTTCTTTTAATGTTTTTCTGTTAAATTATCAATAAATATTTGCTGAATGACTATTTATTGAGTATTGAATTTTCATTGAGTATTAAATGAATATATATTGAGTATTAAGCATTTTCCAGGAATGTATTAAATCAGAGGGAAGAGTGACCTAGATAGATGGAAGAGCTGGTGGAAAGGCTTAGTCTGTTCCAGAACTGGCAGATTTGAGTGTCTAGTTCCCAGCAAGTTGGATAGAGAGTATAGACATACAATCAGAGAGTAGAAAAGGCCAAATCAGAGAGGGCTTTAAAGGCTTAATGAAGTTTAGTTTTTATCCAGTTTCATGGGAACCCAGTGAAGGTTGTAAGCAAGAATTGAGGTATCTTATTTATACATTTAAAATATCTCTGTTATAATTATTGAGTAACTGTTGAACAATTACAGGATTCCACAAATAAAAAACAAGGAGAACAATTGTGACTTAAGTATGGTAGTCCAGGTGAGAGATAATGGTGGCTTGTACTAGGGAGATTACAATGCAGAATAGAGAGATAAATAAATGGATAGGGACTTTATTTGGAAGAAGAACCCCTGAGATTTTTTTAATTAATTGGATATGGAAGATAAGGATAAGACAAACTTGGGTATTTGTTTGAACTCCTATATAGATGGTGGAGCCACTTCAGGTTGGGGTTAGGATTAGGAATGGGTTTATTTGGTGAGCGGAAGAGAACAATCTAGAGCCCTGAATAATCTATATTCAATGAAATTGTCAAATAGGCATCTGGATAACAGATGTCTAGAACAAGAATGAGATCTTAATTCGTCAGTGACTGATATATAAGCAATATGCAAAACTGTGAGCTTTCATAGGCTAAGGCAAGAATAGAAAGCGTAGAACAAAAACAAGGGTCATAAACAATATTAATATGAATAATGCAATGCAGAAACATTTACTAGATACTTATTATGTGTCAGGAAATACAAGTATTTACGTGATTAGTATCTGATTTAATCTGCAAAACCAAAATGAGCGCAATACTATTATTATGTCTAGTCATAAAATTCAGATGAGAAAATTCAGTCATAAACAAGTTAAGTAACTTGACAAGGATCACAGTGACCAGTTGTATTGGAGCCAGCATTTGAAACCTGAAGGTATGATCCCAGGGCCCACATCCTTTTCCACTGCAGTAAACTATATCCACACATCTCTACGTATATGCCATTCTAAGAGAGATGGAGAGAGAGAGAGCTTTGTGAGACACACAGAAGATTAAGGTGCTAGCACTGATCAGAAAATATAAGCATTTTCTTTACCATCTAGGAGCTAAGATTCTAGAGAGAAAGAAAAACAATAAATGTATAATTACAATAAAGTACAGGGACTGTGAGAGAGAGATGAAGATTATTGTGATAACTCACAACAGGGGCTTTTAGATCCCAGGGAGGGAGTTGCTGGAAAACTTGATACCTGAGCTGAGTGCTGTTGGATGATGAATCATAAATTATTATATAAAAAAGTGGTGAAGGGTGACTCTGCCCACCTTCCTATGTAGATGATTATTTTTCCGGTATCAATGGCATTTGCAACATACTGTGCTCATTACTTCACAGTGTTTTCTTCCTCTAAGAAATATCTAGGAAGTGCTTCATTACAAAATTTCATTAAACTAAATTAAAAAGTTTGGAGAATTATTTGAAAATGTAAAAAAGTCATAGTCCCAAAGGAATGTTAACATTAAATTTAAATCCTTTGTGTAACCATTGGCATAATATAGTAGGCACCATCATATTACATGGAGTATGGTTAATTTCTTTTTTTATGTTATTTCTTATATTATTTTAATGTTTCCTCTTCTTTTGTTATTACTGTTATATAAACAGTAGTTTATATATTTTAAATTTTTGGTTAAACCAAAATATTTAATTTTTATCAGCTTAGAAGAAGTATGTCATAGAGTATTGATAATGAACACATCTTTGCTTTTCATTGTTTATAACTGAATGATATTTAGTTAATGTATTAAATAATGTGCAGTGTAATTGAAAAGGACATTAAAAAGTCTGCATGCATTTTCATAGCATGTGTCTTATGCATCTTATATGAGGATAGATGTTTGCAGCACCATTTCATTTTTTGTTCTTTGGGATTTGCAATTCATTACTGATGCTTTGAGATATAAAGGGATTGTGAGAAGGGCTCTAGATTAAGGAATATGTCAGCATTTTAATCAAGAAAAGGTCAGAATATTCCTGAATATTTTCCATTTTGATTTAGGAGGAAACATACATGAGATCTCTGAGATATCTTTAAAACAGCAAATATCCCAGAAGGTTCAGGAATTTTTTTTTACTCTTTTTGGATTTCTCGTGGTTCATCTAATAAATGACAACTTGTTAAAGTAATTCTCACTACCTACAAAGTTAGAAGGCCATGGTAAAGAGTGAGGATTTTAAGCTAACTGAAATAACAGACTAAAAAATTTTTAAGCAAATTGATAAGAGAGTCCATCATTTTAATTTTTCAGATCAAATATATACATTTAGGATATCTATATTATACATATATAATTTAGACAATTTTCTTTTTTCCTATAGAATGTGAGTTCAAACAACTAAATGTATATTTGTATTCTGTCCCAAGCTTGGGACACAATTGGTCAAGACATAGAAGATACCTACCAATTCTAACCACAACTTACAAATTGAGGATCTGCAAACAATTTAATTTACCTTCGTACACAAAGAGAAGTAAAGTGCACAGTGAAGAAAAAGGACAAAGACTTGAAATTGTTTTTAACAGTTTCCGTCTGGCTGAGGAAAGATGCATTATAAATTAATAATATAAATTTTATCTGGAAAATAAACTGACAGTCATAAAGATTTAAAACAGTGATATTTCCTAATACATAAATCATTTCATAAATGTCTAATAAGTATCACATTTAATACTTATTCTGAGTCCAGCTTCTTCTGCCACAAAATATATTATTCTAACACAAATTAGCTCACATATAATCAGTAGATAGGGAATAATATTAATATAATTCAGAAGTCAAGTTATTTTATATGTAATATTTTTCAAGTACATTAATGTTTTAAAGGTATAGTTAACAAGCTTTCTCCCAAGGAAACGGCAAGTATGTAACATGAAAAGCTTAAGAATGTAAACTAAAAATCCTACAGAAGTGTCTTTGTTTAGTGCAAGTAGCTGGTTTATTGCTTCAAGTTCTTTGATCCTACTACATTAAATTATTTGGGGAAATTGAGAGACAGATGAGAAAAATGTGAAAACATTTCCTCCAAATTAAAAAAAAATTGATGAAAGAGTAGTGCACACTGGGATCCATAGTTTAATATTTTGACACTAGTCTCTTTCGGAAGTGACCTCCCTCAAGGACTCGCATTTGATGCAGGAAGCAGAATTCAGGTTTTAATGCTACTAAGGATGATATGCTGGGTGTGAACGCCAGCAGAGAGCTACTTGCGCTACTGTTTTTATTTGGTTCCTCGTTGGTTTTTTAGGGGTCTACAGTTACAGAGCTGCATGAATTTTAAGTTGGTCTGCTTTGAACCTCATCTTTTTTCCCCTAAGCCTTGCGATTTTAGCGTGCAATTTAGCAAAATGTGAGATTATTCAGTGTGTTGCGTTACAGCTAAAATACTTGTACATGATCCTTTCATATAAGATCAGTAGGAGGCTGAAATAAGAAACACAATGCTGCCTTGTCGGTAAGTCTACACTAATTAGTAGTTTTCTTCCTCAGTCATCGGTACTTTCTTTCTTCTTTCAATATGACAAACTCTTCTGTCCTCGATGGCTTTGTATGAGGTTCCTTCTGCTGGGACCAGCATCTCCACCATTTACACCTGTCTAAATCCTTCAAGTAGCATCTTAAATGAAACTTCCTCAAGGAGGTCTCCTCAATCTCTACCATAAATTTTCATCACATGGACTCTGGAATAGGAATCTTGTTTAAAGACCACTTATGAGATGGCTACCTTAGTTAGGCAGGAAATTTAACTTCTCTCTGCCTCTATTTCCTCACATGTAAATTGGGGGATAATAATGATAACTACCTTAAACTGTTGTGGATATTAAGGGATTTCATACATGTAAAGAATTTACAGTTGTGCCTGGCACATATCAAGCTTTCACAAACTTCTTGCTTTATATTAGTGCTGGGTTTTTAATGTTCATCTTTATTAATTTTATCCTGAATGCACACGCAAGCTGTACTGAATCAGAGAAAGATTTATTATTACTTAAGAGTAAATAATAGGTGTGCCCCACTGCCTCAGTCTTTACCCCTCAGGTGATGTCATGTGAACCAACAATGAGAATTTTCCTGCATGAGGGACTGGAAATCCCAAAGCAAGCTGTGAGGAAAAATTATTTTTCTTATAAAGTAGAAGGGGGTAGCTGTTCCCCTCTTCAACCTGAAAGGGTCTTCTCTTTCCTCTAGCCCCTTGAGATGTAAATATAACCTCTGATGGCTCCATGTATCTCAGTATTTAAGACCTAGAGTTATCTCCAAGTGTCTGCGCCTCCTTCCTCATTGATATGTGAACATCTAGGAAAATAAAGCTCCAGTCTTTCTAGGTACCTCAGGAGCTTAACTTAGGGACCTAGTTCAGGGCTATAAATATTCAGGCCTCTCCAGGAATAGAGAGACATTTTACTACACTTTTGGATCAGAGCAATTAACTAGACAAATGTCTACACATTTCATGAAATGTAAAAGCATTTCTATTTACAAGAACACTGAGAAAATCAGGGAAGTTTTATTTTTTCACAATTAGTATTAGCATGTGTATCAGTATTAGTATACATTCCTATCACATGCTTTCACAGCAAACTGCTGTTTCATAACATTTACCACTATTGTAGTTTTATATTTATGTTTATTTTTTTTGCCAAATGTGTATATAAACTAGTAGGTTGTAAACTCCAGGACGACAAGGACCATGGATGTTTTGTTCACTCCTTTGTCCTCGGCAATCAATTCAGTGGCTGACACAGTGAGCACGTGCCTGTCATATGTCTTAGGTCATGCACTCTCCTCATTGTGCAATGAAAAACCGGTAATACCACCCAGGTTGAAAATTGGCATTTCTCAAATAACAAATTTTAAAATATTTTTACCAGAGCACATGATCACTTATGACTGTCTTTCTTATCTAAAGTGATAGCAAATATATTAATAATATGTTGGATAATAAACACATGGGGATTTATAAAAATCTTCATTAAGGACTCGAAGGAGTTAAATATTTTTCCATCACCTCTATATTGTTAAATCCTTTAAAATATACAAAATATCAGTCTAATTCAGTATTGCAGTCTAATATATACTTCAATAATTAGCATTTAATAGTTGCTCAATAAATAACTTTGGTTGAATGAATTAATGAATAAATAAGTTAGGTAAGCAGCTTAGTTAAAATTTAATTTAAACTGAGCAATACAAGTTGTCTTAAATATTTAAATAGTTATTATTAGTAATTATTAGTTTTATTTACTGAAGGTGTCCAGAATCATTTTGTTTTATCTTATTTCAGTGTATTAAAACTGGACGAGTATCTCTCCGGAATGTATGCAGTTATCACTAAACGGTTGTTATACTCCTTTTTGCTTAGGCTATAAGATTTTAACAACATTTTTATTAAAGTATGTTATACATCATAAAAGGGCATTTAATCATGGGTACAGCTTGATGAATTATCACAATGTAAACGTATTTTGTAACTAACCCCCAGATCAGGAAATAATGCAGTGTCAGCAATACAGACGCCCCTTGTGTGCACCCCTCCTAAATCCATACTCTCCTCTCGCTTGGAGAAAACCACCATCCTGGCTTCTAACAGTATAAAGTAGTTTTACTTTGTTACTGAAACTTATATGAAACAAATTATATAATATACCCTTTTGCACCTCATCTCTATAGCACAATATTAAGTTTGTAATATTAATATTAAAATTCAACCACATTGCTGCATGCAGCAGTAGTTATTTATATTTATTACTGTATGACATTCTGTATACCACAGTTTATCTATTCTACTGTTGATGGATAATTGTACTGTTTCCAGGTTTGAGGCTATTAATGATAATGCTGCAATGGACATTCTTGTACATATCTTGTGATGCACATGGGAATTCTCTCAGTTATCTATTCCCAGGTGAGGAATTGCTGAGTCATGGTGTATGTATTTGGCTTAACATACACATACAAATTCTAAATATTGTTTTACCAGTTTACAATCTCTCTAGCACTGTATGAGTTCCGGTAGTTCCCCTTTCTCACCAACACTTGATATTCTCAGGCTTTCTAAATTTGACCATCCTAATAACGTACAGTAGTATCTCATTATATTTTTAAGACAACACTTCCCTGATGACTGCTGAGGTTTCGTACAATTTTTCTGTGTATTGGCGATTTGGGATATCTTCTTTTGTGAAACACCTGGCAAAGTCTCTTGCCCATTTTTCTACTATATTGTGTGTCTTTTTGTAGGATTTCTTTTTATATTCTAGGTACAAGCCCTTTGTTAATTACATGCACTGCAATTTTTTCCTACTCTGTAACTTTCCTTTTTACATTATTAATGTGTTCTTTGATGAACTGAAATTTTATTTAATGTAACCCAGTTATTAAGAACTTACATTAATAATTAGTATTTTTGCCCTGTTTTAAGAACTTGCTCCCTACTCAAAGGAAATGAAGATAGTTTTATATGTGATTTTCTAGAAGTGTTATAGTTTTACCTCTCAAATTTTAATTTATAATTCACCTGAAACAGATATCTATCTATCAATCTATAAATCATTTATCTATCTAACCACATGTTTTATTGGACTTTCTACTCGAGTGCTATTCAATAGAACTTTCTGTGATGATGGAAATGCTTTGTATTTGTGCAGTCCAATACAACAACTGACAGCCATATGTAGCTATTGAGGACTTGATACATATATAATGCATCTGAGGAATGGAATATTTAATTTTATTTCATTTTGATTCATTAAAATTAGAATTTAAATAGCCACATGTGGCTAGGGGCTACCATATTGGACCACACAGTGGATCTGTTCCATTGGTCTATTTTTCTGTATTTCAAACCAAATCTACAATTACCTTAGTCTTATAATACAGTTAGGGAGGTCTCTAAGATCGCTGTCAGGCTGATAAATCGATAGAAGGCTCACAGAACTCAGAAGAGTTGTTATACTCATGGTTCCAGTTCATTATAGTGAAAGATACAGATTACAATAAGCAATAGAAGAAGGCATATTGGGCAGGGCACAGGAGAGAACAGATGCTGGGCTTCCTGTTGCCATCTCCCAGAGGCGTGATGTGAACAGCCTGTATTACCCCCAACAACGATGTCTGGCAATTCTTATAGAGTATTGCCAACCAGGAAAGCCCATACAAGCCCTGGTGTCTAGAGTTTTTACTGGGAGTTGATCATGTAAACATGGCTGACCATCTACATAGGTGCCATTAGTCTCCAACCCCTCTGGAGGTGGGGCCGACACCATTCAGCCCAAGACCCCCACCATAAATCACATTGTTAGCATAGACTAAGTGGCAAAGTCCAAGGCTTCCAGGTAAACAAAGACACTTTACCAGGCAGGCTTAGAAGTTACCCGCTAAGACATGAGGAGAAAGGGCCAAACCTTTCCTTGGGCAAGGTTAATCCTTTACTGTGCACATAGTACATCTTGAGATTCAATAGATTATATCCAACTTCATTCTTTCATCAAGATTTCCTTTAACACTGTTGGACCTTTGAATTTTCATATAAATTCTAGATCCCTATGCAAATTTTCATGACAGATTTCTTGGATTTTTTGAGTAAAGGTGGAAATGAAGTAAGAGACTTGATAAGGAAAGGTTCAAGTTTTTCAAAACGTTCCTGCTGCCTTCCCATTTGGCACAGAGTTTAGGGAAGAAGAAAATTAGTATAGAGTTTGGAGAACACTTTATGAAGGAGTTGATGTTTTAATCAAGCTTGAAATAATGGCAAGTTTAAAATTGTTGAGAAATAGAGCAAGCATAGTGGTCAGAAGTATAACACAAAATTACTTTGAAAAATCATTGGATATAAAATTCATGACAAGTGCTACAACTTGAGTTTATGATACTAAAATATTTAAGCAATTTGAATAATCATACAGCTTGGTGAAGTCCTCCACATACCATCCTTCTGTTTGAAAAACCTGAATAATACATTTAGGGAGTCAATCATAGGGCTCAATCATATCTAATACCACTAGTTATTAAGACAAGGAAAAAGAACAAAGGGAAAGTCATATTCAAAATATGAAATAAATTTCATGCAATGTTTTGTGAAGGCAATGTAATAATTTTGAAGATATTTATAAATTTCATGTATTAAATCTGTCAAATTGTCAGCAACTTGTGATTGCACTGACTAATGCCAGGCACTGTTCAAAGTACTTGATAAATTTTAACTTCTTTAGTGTTTATAGCAACCTTATGAGGGTTGTGGAAATGCATGCTTTCTCAATATACAACACCTAGAGTATGTATTTCCTCTGCGTGTAAATTTAGAATATTGTGAATCTATTTCTCTAGTTAATTGGACGTACATACAATCACTGGGACGTTCATAATTTATCAGACGAGCAGGAGCACTTGGTTTCCTTTCTCAAGAGATAGTGTAGGAAATTTGGAGACCTATAAACCTCCAGAAAGTTCAATTATCTGACATACTACACTTGGGTACTACCTGAACACAAATTTTCAGCCTTCCTCAAGGAGTGAACAGTTTACTACATCTGTAGGCAGAATAGTTATTTTACATAGTCTACTATGTGGTTTGCAGGAATTACAACAGCAAAAAGCACTTGAAAAGAATCTGAAATTATTTTTCACTCTGTGCTATAAATTTCTCTATCTAACTGTGACAGCGTGCCATTCATAGAAACATATTTATGGCTGTGTCAGTTCCTAGCAAGCATGTTGGGACAGTGAGAAAATGTAATCTAGATGGAAGAGAATTTCATCTGATTCTCAAGAGTCCGTGCCCTACTGTAATGCATTGGAAATCACTATCAGAAATCACTATCACATCTCATGAGACATTGGTTGTTATAATAGAAGTGCCTGGAGCTTTTTTTATTATAACACTGCCTATGAAAAGCACCTAAATAAAGGGGTGGTTAGTGTAAATATAGTTTAGTGTTTGCTAATTATTATTTCTGGAAAAATAATGTTAGTAGAATAGAAATAATCTTGACACATATTTATGGCTACTTAAGATGAATGTTGGCATGGATATTCAAAAGAGACACTAACCATTTTTCAGACATGGTATACCTTTATTCTTATTTCCTGTTTAGATTTGTCATGTCTAGCTCACTGCATTACCTTAACTTCTTAAGACAAAACACATTCTGCACGGGTGGGGTAGAGTATACTTTTGAAAAAATGGTCAATAGCATTATGTTTTTTTCTCCTTAGGAGATTCTATATTTTATAATTAAACAAAAAATATTCTAAGACCATAAGAACAATTTATTGCTTTATACGCATTATATATTATACATTGTATGGATATCATATAATGCTAAATAACTTAATTTACCTTTTTCAATAAAGCCAAGGCATTGCAAATTATAAAGTTAGTTCTAGTGGGATTGTTCTTTTCTTTATACAATTAGCATAAATCACACTTTTTTCACTTAATAGCCTCAATATATTATTACATTTTAACTTCAGAAATTATGCCTACATTTTGCATCTCTTTGGACAACGTGTGCTTTCTATATAGTGTATATTTATTCCATCCCATTTAGATTATATATTTCTAGAGGCTGATTCCACGTCTTCCTCTTCATTCTGTACTTCCTTATCTGCTCTTGGATACTGTGTTAGGAAAATCAATGAATTTTATCTTGGAGCCTAAATCTCAGAACAAGTTGGGAACATTTTCAGGTAGCCTTATTGAACATAAAGAAGAATGGTGTTTGAAGATGAAATTCAGCAAGAATAAAGAGTAATGTCAGAAAGCAATGAAATACGGGATACCTTGATGGAGACTGTAAAATTACTTTGCAATAATATTTTTACGTGATTGACTGTATTTTTGAAGAAACGCCCACTCCACTAATTTCTCACAGTCTTGTATTGTTTGTCAGATATCTGTGCTTTTTCTAATCTCATCAAACTTTTGTGGCTATTTTAAACATTGGATCATTGAGTTATTGCACTAAAGAGGAACTTACAGAACATTCTAGAATAGATCTTTCACATTTCAGATCAGGGTAACTAGTCTTGCATACAATTTTAGATAATATTATCTACTTGTCAGCATTTATATATGCCTTACATTCCTCTATCTTAGCTTCTGTTTTTATTTCCACTTCAATACTCTTTTTTTCTTTCCATTTTTAAAATGCTTACCCATTCCTTAATGCCAGATATTATTCCTTCCTATTGATATAGTTGCTTCATCGCATCTGTGGCCAAGTATTCATAACAGCTCAACAAATTACTTACAATTTATTGATTGTATGATTTAATAGCTTGATATAGATTACAACATTATTTCAAATATACTGTATTTTCTTTGAAACAAAACCACCTTCATTGCAATGTAAAGCAGTACTATACTCTCCCTGTTATAAACATGGTGTGTTCAGAAAACTATATACATTTTTTATAGTTTCAGAAAACTATAAAAAACTAGTTAAAAATGTTGCATGACGTCACCATCCAGAAATACCTTCTTTGGGTTAGAAGATAGATAAAGGGAGCTATTGTCTAATATTAGATATTTTATTCTACTTTTCACATTGTTGGAAAAATGAGGATCATACTGACTCTCTAATCTGTTTTTGCTTTCCTAACTATTTTTTTCTTTTTCTTTTTCATTAGGAAACAGTCTCTTTACATTTACAACTTTAAGAAATCCCATGAAAATCATCAGAATTTCATTAAAGAATATTTCTTTGTCATGTCACAATATATTCAAAAATCTGCAAGTTGAACGATGTGCTCTATTATTTCACTAAAATGTAATGGCTGTCATGTGTTTAGTACACTTTTCTTTCATTAAACAAATTTGCATTTGCTAGATGTTGTTCCAAAAAGTGGGACTACGTTAGTGAACAGTGTGGGCAAAAACCCTCCTTTCATGAACTTTACAATCTGATGGATTGTAATAAACAAATTTACACAGAGATGACATAATTTAAACAAGAAAGTGTGGAATGAGAAAAATAAGGCAGAGTAACGGGTCAGACAATCTGGGAGTAATTTTCTAAAGAGATTTCACTGGAGTAGAGACCTGAGCCATCAGGAGGACCAGCCATATCGATGCACTAAATCCGCTGTATTGATGCACTATCTACACAAAACTCACTGTTATGCATCATGCTATTTAATCCACGAAACAATTTTATGAGGTCGATATTATTTTTATACAATTTAGCAAAGGATATTCAAAGAAATTAAATGCCATGCACCTATAAAATGGCATAGCCAGGATGGGAACACGAGCTTAACTGATAGTCAAGTAGGTAGTCTATACATTGCTCTGTTTTTGATGGCCCTATTTTCTCTCTGTTTCTTCCTCTTTTAAGCTCACTGATTTCCAATTTTCTCTCATTCTATAAGAATAAATTTCAGCCTGGAAAATTGGTCCCCATTTCCCATGCCTAGTTCTGATCGAGAGGTAAATCAATTCTATAAGCATAAGTTTATATCTATAATGAGGTGTGCTTTATTGGTGTAAAATGTGGTCACATTGCAGTTGGTTCAGTGAAGGAGCCCGTGACCCAAACTTGGTCACTCGGAGACTCTGCCCTGGAAATTTAGAATTGGGACTAAGGAGAGGAAGAGAAAAAATAATCTCTCTACCTGCCTAGAATTGGGCGGCTACATTTTTCTTAGCATGTGGGTTGAACAACAGAGAACACTGTCATGCTTAAAAAAGCTCAATCCGAACTCAAAAGAATTAGACATTTAAAAACCAAAGAGAATTCACATGCTCTGTGTTTTTGATAGCTCCCTTTGTCTTGCTTATAGTCCTTCCTAAGGCCCAGCTACTTTTCTTTCCTGATAGAAAACATCACTTTGTACTTTAAAAAATGCCCTGTTTTTCTTAAGCTAGCTCAAGTTAATTTCTCTTACTTGAGATCTAAAATGCCCTGGCTAAAAGTTCTTAATAATAAAATAGTGGAATTAAAAAGAAGTAGTGGCTAGAAGCAAACTGTAAGAAAATGTTCTGGTTTGCATTTCACTTAAAAATCTGTAATAATGAGGGCCAGCTCTGGTGGCTTAGTGGTAAAATTTGGTGTGCTCTGCTTCAGTGGCCCGGGTTAGGCTCCCAGGTGCAGACCTACACCACTGGTCGGTGGTCATGCTATGGTGGTGGCCCATATGCAAAATAGAGGATCATTTCAGAGTGAATCTTCCACAAGCAAAAATGAGGAGGATTGGCAATAGATGTTAGCTCAGGGCAAATTTTCCTCAGCAAAAAAAAAAAAAAAAAAAACTCAAAAACAAAAAAACAATCTGTAACAATGAGAGAAAAGAAGTGGAAATGCATTGTGCAAATCATGTATAATTGTTCAAGGAAACCACTAGTCAAATCAGGTATTTTCTGAAGTAGCCAGAGAGTTCTCTGCCCAGATAGAAAGAGAAAATTCTCTACAGGTTACTTTCATCCAACATATGCAGCTTAAATAATATTAAGGTTGGGTTGTTTATTTGGCAAGAATTTTTTTTTTTTTACCATTTTTTTAATTGATGTCTTAATAGTTTATAACACTGTGGGGTTTTAGTTGTAAATTTTTGTTTGTCCGTCACCTTGTGGATGTAACCCTTCACCCCTTGTGCCCCCCCACCCACCTTCCCATTGGTAACCACCAATCAGCTCTCTCTGTCCGTGTGTTCACTTATATTCCATATATGAGTGAGTGTATGGACATTATATATATATATGACAGACAGCAGTGTCTGTCCTTCTCTCTCTGGCTTATTTCACTTAACATAACACCCTCTAGGTCCTTCCATGTTGTTGCAAATGGGACAATTGTGTCTTTTCTTATGGCTGAGTAGTATTCCATTGCATGTATATACCACATCTTCTTTAACTAATCATCAGTCGAGGGACACTTGGGTTGCTTCCACCTCTTGGCTATAGTGAATAATGCTGCAATGAACATAGGGGTGCATACGCCTCTTGTGATGGTTGATTTCACGTCCATTGGGTAGATGCCCAAGAGTGGTATTGCTGGATCATATGGTATTTCTATTTTTAATTTTTTGAGGACTCTCCATACTGTTTTCCATAGAGGCTGCACCAGTTTGCATTCCCACCAGCAGTGAATGAGGGTCCCCGTTTCTCCACAACCTCTCCAGCATTTGTTGTTATTTGTCTTTGTGATTATAGCCATTCTAACGGGTGTAAGGTGATATCTTAGTGTAGTTTTGATTTGCATTTCCCTGATGATTAGTGATGTTGAACATCTTTTCATGTGTCTATTGGCCATCTGTATCTCTTCCTTGGAAAAATGTCTGTTCAAATCCTCTGCCCATTTTTTGATCGGGTTGTTTGTTTTTTTGTTGCTCAGTTGTATGAGATCTTTATATATTACTGAGATTAATCCCTTGTCGGACAAACGATTTGCAAATATTTTCTCCCAGCTGGTGGGTTGTTTATTCATTTTGATCCTGGTTTCATTTGCCTTGTAGAAGCTCTTTAGTCTGATGAGGTCCCACTTGTTTATTTTTTCTTTTGTTTCCCTTGTCCAGGTAGACATGGAATCTGAAAGGATCCCTTTATGTCCAGTCTCAATTAGTGTACTGCCTATATTTTCTTCCAGGAGTTTTATAGTTTCAGGTCTCACTTTCAGGTCTTTGATCCATTTTGAATTGATTTTTGTATATGGTGATAGGAGATGGTCTACTTTCATTCTTTTGCATGTTGCTGTCCAATTTTCCCAGCACCATTTATTGAAGAGACTTCCCTCTCTCCATTGTATGTTCTTTGCTCCTTTGTCAAAGATTAGCTGTCCATAGGTGTGTGGTTTTATTTCTGGGCTTTCAATTCTGTTCCATTGATCTGTGTGTCTATTCTTGTACCAGTACCATGCTGTTTTGATTACTGTAGCTTTATAGTATATTTTGAAATCAGGGATTGTGATGCCTCCAGCTTTGTTCTTTTTTTTCAGAATTGCTTTAGCTATTCGGGCTCTTTTGTTGCCCCATACGAATTTCAGTAGTTTTTGTTCTATTACCGTGAAGAATGACATTGGGATTCTGATTGGGATTGCATTGAATCTGTAGATTGCTTTAGGTAGAATGGACATTTTAACTATATTTATTCTTCCAATCCATGTGCATGGAATATTTTTCCATTTCTTTATGTCCTCCTCGATTTCTTTCAATAGTGTCTTATAGTTTTCATTGTATAGGTCTTTTACCTCCTTGGTTAAATTTATTCCCAGATATTTTATTCTTTTTGTTGCAATTGTAAATGGGATTGTCTTTTTGAGTTCTCTTTCTGTTGTTTCATCATTAGTGTATAGAAATGCAATTGATTTTTGTAAGTTGATTTTATACCCTGCCACTTTACTGTAGTTATTGATTGTTTCTAGTAGTTTTCCGATGGAATTTTTTGGGTTTTCTATGTATAGGATCATGTCGTCTGTAAATAGTGAGAGTTTCACTTCTCCATTGCCTATTTGGAGTCCTTTCATTCCTTTTTCTTGCCTAATTGCTCTGGCCAGCACTTCCAGTACTATGTTGAATAAGAGCGGTGAGAGTGGGCACCCTTGTCTTGTTCCTGTCCTCAAAGGAATAGCTTTCAGTTTTTCCCCATTGAGTAGGGTGTTTGCTGTAGGTTTGTCATATATGGCCCTTATTATGTTGAGGTACTTTCCTTCTATACCCATTTTGTTGAGAGTTTTTATCATAAATGGATGCTGGATCTTGTTGAATGCCTTCTCTGCATCGATTGAGATGATCATGTGGTTTTTATTCTTCATTTTGTTAATGTGGTGTATCATGTTGATTGATTTGCAGATATTGAACCATCCCTGTGTCCCTGGTATAAATCCCACTTGATCATGGTGTATGATCTTTTTGATGTATTGCTGTATTCGGTTTGCCAATATTTTGTTGAGGATTTTTGTGTCTATGTTCATCAGTAATATTGGCCTGTAGTTTCCCTTCTTTGTATTGTCCTTGTCTGGCTTTGGTATCAGCATGATGTCGGCCTCATAGAATGTGTTGGGAAGTATTCCATCTTCCTCTATTTTTTGGAATAGTTTGAGAAGGATAGGTGCTAAATCTTCTTTGAACGTTTGATAAAATTCTCCAGGGAAGCCATCTGGTCCTGGGCTTTTCTTTTTTGGGAGGTTTTTGATTACTGTTTCAATCTCTTTACTTGTGATTGGTCTGTTCAGATTCTCTATTTCTTCTTGATTCAGTTTTGGGAGGTTGTATGCTTCCAAGAATTTGTCCATTTCCTTTAGGTTGTCCAATTTGTTGGCGTAAAGTTTTTCATAGTATTCCCTAATAATCCCTTGTATTTCTGTGGCGTCTGTTGTGATTTCTCCTCTTTCATTTCTAATTTTATTTATTTGAGTCTTCTCCCTTTTTTTCTAAGTGAGTCTGGCTAAGGGTTTGTCAATTTTATTTATCTTCTCAAAGAACCAGCTCTTTGTTTCATTGATCCTTTCTACCGTTTTTTGGTTTCAATTTCATTTATTTCTGCTCTGATTTTTATTATTTCCCTCCTTCTGCTGATTCGGGGCTTTGTCTGTTCTTCTTTTTCCAATTCTGTTAGGTGCAATTTAAGGTTATTTATTTGGGATTTTTCTTGTTTGTTAAGGTGAGCTTGTATTGCTATGAATTTCCGTCTCAGGACCGCTTTTGCTGCATCCCATATGAGTTGGTATGGTGTATTTTCCTTTTCATTTGTCTCCAGATAGCTTTTGATTTCTCCTTTAATTTCATCAATGACCCATTGGTTGTTCAGTAGCATGTTGTTTAGTCTCCACATCTTTGTCCCTTTCCTAGTTTTTTCCTTGCAGTTGATTTCTAGTTTCACAGCATTATGATCAGGAAAAATGCTTGTAATGATTTCAATCTTCTTAAATTTATAGAGGTTTGCCTTGTTTCCTAATATATGGTCTATCCTTGAGAATGTTCCATGTGCACTTGAGAAGAATGTGTACTCTGCTTTTTTTGGGTGGAGTGCTCTGTATATATCTATTAAGTCCATTGCATCTAGTTTTTCGTTTAAGTCCACTATTTCCTTATTGACTTTTTGTCTGGATGATCTATCTATTGATGTAAGGGGGGTGTTAAGATCCCCTACTGTTATTGTGCTATTGTTAATATCTCCTTTAAGGTTTTTTAGCAGTTGTTTTATGTACTTTGGTGCTCCTGTGTTGGGTGCATAGATATTTATAAGTGTTATGTCTTCTTGATGAAGTGTCCCTTTTATCATTATATATTGCCCTTCTTTGTCTCTCATTACCTTTTTTATCTTGAAGTCTACTTTGTCTGATATAAGTATGGCTACTCCTGCTTTCTTTTGTTTGCCATTAGCTTGGAGTATTGTTTTCCATCCTTTTATTTTGAATCTGTGTTTGTCTTTAGAGCTGAGATGTGTTTCCTGGAGGCAGCAGATTGTTGGATCTTGGTTTTTAATCCATCCTGCCACTCTGTGTCTTTTGATTGGAGAATTCAATCCATTTACATTTAGAGTGATTATTGATATATGAGGGTTTAATGTTGCTATTTTATTGTTCATCTTCTGGTTCTTTTGCATTTCCTTCATTTCTTGTCCCTTGTGTTTCGGACTGAAAATTCAATTTGGTATTTCTGCATGCTCATTCTCTTGGTTTTCTCTTTATTTGTCATGTGTGGTTCTCTTCTGGTTATTTGTTTAGTGGTTACCGTGAGGTTTATATAAGCGATCTCCTGGATAAGAAAGTACATTTTTGGATGCCTCCTTTTTCCTGAGGCTGGGTAGATTCAATCCCTTACCTCTTCCCCTCCTTATTTGTTATCTCTTTATTCCAGATTGTGTCATGAATGTGTGTTTCCAGTGATGAGCTTGAATTAATTTTTGATGTTATCCTACTGTAGTTTGTTCTGGTTTAGTCTCCTTGCTTTTCTCCTTGCTGAAATCTTTGTATCCCCTTTCTCATTTGTTTTTTTTCAGGCCTAAGGGCCTTCTTGAGCATTTCTTGTAGTGGGGGTCTTGTGGTGACAAACTCTCTTATCTTTTGTTTATCAGGGAGAGTTATTATTTCTCCATCGTATTTGAAGGATATTTTTGCTGGATAAAGTATTCTCGGCTGAAGGTTTTTGTCTTTCATGATTTTGAATATATCATTCCAGTCTCTACTAGCCTGTAGAGTTGCTGTCAAGAAATCAGCTGAGAGCCTGATGGGGTTTCCTTTGTATGTTATTTTGTCTTTTTGTTTAGCTGCCTTCAATATTATTTCCTTGTCACTGCTATTTTTCAAGTTTGCTACTATGTGGCGAGATGATTTTTTATTCCTGTTTATATATTTAGGTGATCTATTGATTTCATTCACTGTTATTTCCCTCTCGTTCCCTAGGTTGGGGAAGTTCTCAGCTATTATTTCTTTGAACAAACTCTCTGCTCCTTTTTCTCTATCTTCTCCTTCTGGAATACCTATTATCCTTATGTTGCTTTTCCTCATTGAGTCTAATATTTTTCAAAGAATTTCTTCATTTCTTTTTAGTCTTAGCTCTCTCTCCTCCTCTACCAGGAGCATTTCTGCATGGCTATCCTCGATAGTGCTAATTCGTTCCTCCATATTTTCAGTTCTGCTCTTTAAAGACCATTTTTTCCACTATCTCGTTGATTTTGTTTTTCATCTCCAATAATTCTGATTGGTTTTTCTTTATGGTTTCAATCTCTTTTGTGACAAAATCCCTGAATTTGTTGATTTGTTTCTGTGTGTTCTCTTGTATTTCATTGAGTTTGTTTATGATAGCTATTTTGAATTCTCTCTCACTCAGGTTTTCAAATTCTGTGCCTTCAGGGTTGGTTTCTGGTGTTTGTCATTTTCCTTTTGGTCTGTAGCCCTGACATATTTTCGCAAGGATCCAACGGGGACGGCTTTATTTCCCCCCCCCCATGATAAAGTTGGTCCTGCAGTTTCCCCCTGCTGCCACTGGATGGAGCTCGTGAGCGGTTTGCTCTGAGGCAGCTGCAGCCCCTGGAGGGATTATGCTGAAACGCTGGGTGTGTGGGGGGAGGGGTCCTCTCTTTCTCCTGCTTGACCTGGGGGTTTCCTTTCTGGCTCTCTTAGGGTGTTTGCTACATCCCCTAAACAGTCCGTCGTTGCTTCCCAGTGGGGATCTCGCGACAGACTGTGAGAGCACCTGGATGGCGATAGTTTTCCCCTCTGTGGGCTGCCCCTCCCCCCTCTGTCTGTGAACTGCGCTGTCTTTGCCAATCGATTGGGGAGGGGGAGTACAACTTCTTACCTCTCCTCCCGTCCTTTTGGGCTTCCTGCACCTCCACTGTCCGATGTATGGCAGCAGGGGTTTCTTAGAAGTCCTTCGTAGTGTTTGATTGTGCTCTGTTGGAATGTGAATGATGTTTTCATTGTGTCATAGTGGGCAGAGATTCAAAGAGGGAATCTCACTCCGCCATGATGCTGACGTCTGGCAAGAATTTTTGATAATGAAATTTTAGTGTTTTGAATGAAGAGTAGGATGCTGTGAGTGACAGGACAAGTGGAAAACCTTTTTACTTAATACATTGCTTAGCTAGGGAGTTCAGATTACTGATTGGCATTGAAGTGACTAAAAGCTATTTTCTAGATTAATAATTTTTACAAATATTTATCTGATTCCAAGAGGCATTTTATTTTATTCAGGCAAGCTGGCCTGTATCATAAGAGAGCCATCAGGTTATAGCTTTAAATTGCAGCAGTTCATTGAAGAATATGACCTGAGAAATGTGTGCAGAAAAAAATTTAAGAGTTAATAAGAGCTGGCAGTGGCAAAATGACCTTAGTGATCAAGTATGTGATTACCAGATGCCAAAGGAAATTGTAATAACAGGCTACAGTACTTTCAAGAACATTAAAAAAAATCAACAAGCAAGCAAATTAACAAAACTGTCTTTTTTAGAGGAGAATAGTGAAATGCTAACAATTAAAATATCAAGCAGTAGTTATGCAGTTTCTTCTTAATTTCATATGTTTTCATCAAACCAAATTATTGCTCGAGCTCGGACATGCAATGTATTTTGATCCAAGGATTATGGATTTTATTCCATGATTTAATGTAATTTTTTTTCATTTTCCATCTGTAAGCCATGTGTTATATATTTTTGCTATTATCACTTCATCAAAAGAGAATTAAATCAATATGTTTTTCTGTTTTAATGTTTATTATGTGACTGTAATTAAATATTATAGTGCTCAACATTTTTCTTTCAACAAAAGTAAAAGATAAACCAGTGGCAACATGGTGGAATATGTTAATTTTACAATATGTTGAGAAATGAATTTATGTTCCTAATTTTAAAACATTTTAGTCTTACAAAATTATGTTCATTACATTATGATTATATTTTATTGTTTATTAGTATGCTCTGCATGCCTTCTATGTGATTATTATTATGTTGATTGTTATATTTAAACAACTTTTATAAAATGGATCCTGGTGCTTTTTATATTAAAAATATTCATATTCTTAATTACTCAGTGCTAAGTTAATTGAGACATTTTGGTGTTCCCTAGATTGGAATTAAATTAAATTTAACTTCTTTAAGTTGGCTAAAAGGTACCTAGCAGTTCATTGAACTATCTGTTGTACTCTGCTACTCTCCACACCAACCAAATACCAAGCAATGGTGCCATGCAGAAAGGACAGGATCCAGTTGCATGAAACACTAAATAATTCTATAAAACATAAAATGAGCAATATAAAATTGATCTCAGTCTCCTTGAAAACATAAATAATTAAGGACATTCAAATCACATTTGAGTTGTGGCCATATATATAGTCTAGCTGACTGTCAACTTGGAACTTTTTCTTCTCGA
The DNA here is from genome assembly GCA_031878705.1 of Tapirus indicus. Taxonomy (NCBI): domain Eukaryota; kingdom Metazoa; phylum Chordata; class Mammalia; order Perissodactyla; family Tapiridae; genus Tapirus; species Tapirus indicus. The sequence goes on along the minus strand of CM062939.1, from coordinate 21,228,921 downwards.
AAAAACTCAACAGCTTATCTCACTCCTGAATTTCTGTCATTGAAGTTACTGATTTCCATGAACTTGCTCTAATTCCAGGAATTCCTTGTTAAAATAGAAATGCAAAATGATAAATGTAGGATAAGGAATGCAACCTACATAAGCCTTTGGTTTACTTTACCTCTGTAGTTTGTATGTAAGCTCTGTATCAAAGCAGAGACAGAACCTGGGGGTGGGGCCTAAGACAGGTGAATTTTGATGGGAAGTAGAGAGATGAGAATTTGTTAATGACCTGTGGTGATAGGACTACCAGCCTGTGGACACCACGCACCTAAAACTCTGTGCTGTCTGGACCCGGGTAGGAGGCTTGTGCCTGGGAGAGTCTAACATCCCCTTCATTCATGTGACAAGTCTACACTGGGATATCTTATCAGAAATTGTGTTATTCTTCATTGTCATATCTTATTAAGATGCATTTGAAAACAACAAGGATGATAGGCACTGTTGGTCACAGAATTACGAATAAAGGTGGGAAATAAGATAATCCAATATTTTGAATATCTTTAATTCAATGGAAGCATAATCAAGTTTTTTCATGTTGATGCTTATACTGAAGAGAGTCATATTTTTTTTCAGATGTTTTTTTCTCTTCTTATAATGTTCCAGGAACAAAGCAATGCATTAGGATTACAGAATTCCTTTCAGGACAGTGAGTCTAAATTTTTGGTACAATTAACTATATTCAAATACTTCTTTGGTTCTTGTTTTCCTTTCTTCTTTTGCTTCTTTCTTTTGAATTCATGACTTGGGCTTAATTTAAGATCTAGTTAATCAAAATCTCTGGGGATGGGATTGAGTCATGAATCCTAAAAATATATGTATGCCAAAATTCACGAGCTAAGGTTATCGGATGTCACATAACGATGTTGGAGACAGACAAGTCAGCATGCAAATATAATATAGAAATTGCACTTGTGACAAAAAATCAAACTAAGATTACGCACAAGATACTAGGGGAGCTTGATTATTTCTCCCAGCCTGGAAATGGCATATTGCTAATATAGAAGGCAGATTGCTAACCCCAAAGGAAATCAAATGTCAGTTGATATTAAAATATAGGGAATTGGAGACAGGCTAATAAGAAATGGGAATAAGCTTTACAAGCCTAGGGAATAGCATATATAAAAGCATGAAAACTTGAAGTAGTTGCAAAACTATAGTAGGACTGGAAAGAACTATTTCTCTGACACTGAAAAGATGTGCAATGGCAAGATAGGTACGCAGGTGTCACATTGACAGTCATCGAAGGGAAAAATTTCTGATATTTTTTCCCTGAGATTTGGGGAAACCAAAGATGTATTTTAAACAAAATTGCATAATGATCAAATCTGCATTTTAGGTCAGTCTACTAGAAAGATGGACTTTAGATTAGAATGGTGTGTTTCCAGAGGCAAAAGATAAATTTCCAGTGAAATATTACTTGCAGAATCATGCAAAGCAGTATAATTTTTGCTTAAACATTATGTATAAAAAGCACTCTTAAAGCAAAAGCATATTTACCCTTTGTTAACACTAATCCCATTTGCTAAAGTTGCTACTGAAATTAACAGCAACCATTTTTTGCTGGTGTATATGCAAATGCAGCCTAAATTCTAATTGTTAACTTCTACTAATTATTACCTTTGCTGGTAATGATCATAAATGTCTTCATTATGTTTTATATTCATTATCTTGCTGCTAAGATGGAATTTTATAGCAGTGTTTCTGTGTCAAAAAAAAGCACCTCTTTTCAATATCCATACTACCATTTGAGATTTATTATATAGTCATAAAACTATGTTAAAAAAATGAAGAACAGGGGTCAACCCAGTGGCATAGAGGTTAAGTCCTTACACTCCACTTCGGTGGCCTGGGGTTCGCAGGTTTGCATCCCAGGTGCCGACCTACACACCACTTGGCAAGCCATGCTGCAGTGGCATCCTGTATACAGTAGAGGAAGATGGGCATGGATGTTAGCCCAGGGTCAATCTTCCTCAGCAAAAACAGACAAAAAAATGAAGGACATAAGTTCTCTCCTTTTATTCTAAAGGGAATCTTTTGTATCCTGAATCCTTCTCCCTTGCTCTAGGTTTGGGAGCCATAGTGTTGGCCTACGATGATTTCTGGTGTAACAGTACCATCCTTTAAATATAAAGCCAGCTTCTCCAAACAATTGAAGTTGTATAAGAGAAGTCGCATAATGGAAAGAAAAACCATCTGACAGAGAACTGTATGGTGTTAGACAATCAATAGATAGATTTTTAGAAAATTGTTTTGTTTCAGTTTTGAAGACTGATTTGGGGAATTCTCATGGCACAAAATAATGGGATCATAGAGCACATTGTGGATTCTCAGTTACCAGAGAGGGAAGAGCAGCTAACCTTGCCTAGATGAAAGAAGGCATTATAGAGGGTGTCAATATTAACCAAGGTTTTGAAGTAAAAGTCAGTTTTTTATCTCAAATTAAGGAAATTCGGGAACAGCATCCAAGTAAGATGAGCAGGATAGTAGAGCAGGATAAAGGCGGGGAGGGTGAAGAGAATCAGGTGTTTGAGGAACTGGGAACATGAGAAGCATTATGTCCAAGATCTCTAGGGAAGAAACTTAATCTAAAGAAAGTGAGTGAGAAATCACTTATAAGCTTCTAACTCTCAACTTCATCTGCCACCATTTCACATTCCAGTTTTTTTTTTATTATTTCTCTATATTTCCATAGATCGATAGAGAGAGAGAGAGATACAGATATGGAGGTAGACATTATACCATCTATATGTATGCATAATATACATCCTATACGTCATCTATATCTGTAGGGATTTACATATATATATTACTATGTTATAAATATATGGCATATTTACTATCTTTATTTCTCCAGTAGAATGTAAGTTCACGAGGGTAGAGATGTTTTTCAGCTGGTTTTACTACTCTATACCCATGAAATAGAAGAATTCCTGGTGTATAGAAGATGCTTAAAAAATTTTTGATGAATTAATGGAAAAATGACTGAAGAAATTAATGAATAAATGCAATCAGATGGATTTTTTGCTTTATCCTTAGACAACAGAGAGCCGGTAAATGCTCCTAGTTCATCTCTGAGCCTGTGCCTAAATTACCCGGCTCCATCAGTTGTATCAAAATTAACGTGCACTCTGAACCATAATCCCTAAATCCACATTTTGTTTGAAACCGGTGGCAGTCCTTCCTGTGTTGATGGCCTGTCTAGTCTTAGCTTTCAAGCATCTCTTATCATTTGCCTTGTTCCTGCTGATCTATCTCGTCCCAGTCTACTTTCCTCTATCTGGCTCACATCATACTACATATTATAGTTACAACAGTTCTAACCAATCAACAATATGAACTAAATCAGTGATCCCAAGAATTCAAGACAGGTCTGCTTTGTTTACCATTTTCCATCTAGTGTCCAGGACACGACCCAGGCAAGAGGATGTCCTCAATAAATGCATGATGAATAAATGAGTAAGAAATGAGCCCTGATCTACTATTACTATGAGCTAAAGAAGAGAATTAGTGAAATCTTACAGAAAATCACACCACATTTGGCTTTCCTCCAAAGGGTAAACACAAATGGTTATTTTGAAATATTTTAATTTCTTAATTATAAATGTTATGTATAATTATAAATTATAAATGTATCATCCAGCTAGAGATGGTATATTTTTAGTGAATGACATAAGGTTTTGCATGTGAGCATTAACTTATTTTTAACATTTCACTTTTAAAATGTATTTTTATAAATATTAAGTAACCAGAAATATGAGTTGATTGCGTCCCTGTTTTACAAGATAATTTCAAAAAGGTTTTTTTTTAGTTAAACTAGAATAGGGTTTTAGAAAAAGAGATATTTTATTTAGACCCCTCACAACACAGCTTTATCTTTATAATAATAGAGCTACTTTTTTAGTGTCTAGCAACTTATATAGCTTTAAGTTTATTAAATGTAGAGCTAGAGTTATATAGCAGATTTTAGACTTTGACTTTCCTTGAGAATGTGAGATATAGCCTTTTCAAGACGCTCATGATGCTGTCATTAAGGATTTTATCTCAAGCCCCAAAGACCCATTCATTGAACATTTGAGCTAATTATTATTTCTGAAGCCATGTATTCAAATTCCACATTAACATTTTCTCTATTACTTTTCAAAATACTCATTTGAAACAGCAACTGAAACTCTCAATTGTGATGCCATAATACAGGAATAAACACAAAATCCAGATCCAACATCTTTGCCTCCATTGTTAGAATTTCCATAAGGTCACCTTTATATGTATCCAAAATTTTATTTGGAGTGATATCATTTCTGGTTAATGTACCTTTTTCCAAAAGTACTTTCAATTTCAAAATAAATTATGTGAGAGATTTTACTATAATATGACTGGCTTTGGAGGTACTCAAATATGAACTGATTTCCTGCTTTCTGAAGGAAAATTTGGCTGACAAAACACCCCATGACTCATATTTGGGCGTGCACATTTACTTATATCAGTCATCACAGGCTACCACAATGCCTGATCATAGTAAGCTCTCAGTAAATGTTTTCTTTACTCAGTAACCATCTCAAGGATACATGCAGCTCACAAATGTCTAAGCATTTCTATTTGTATTTATACATATACACTTATCATGTCATTCAGAAAAATCGACTTGGGAAGTGTGTCCTGCATACATCATCCCCATTTTCAAATTTCTATAAATATTTTGAGGCATAAAATATATCTGGTCATAACCCGAGGGAAACTCAGACAGTGCTGCCCTCTCACTAGGAGACGTCTTTCCCCTGGATGACAGGCGGATCTGTCACGGGGCGAGATGATGGATCTCCTCTGATTTCATCGCGTCAAGACGCCCTATACAAGGTGAAGTGATAATTTTCCTCTGAGTTAACATGTCCAATGTCTCATTTTTCATTCCAGTCCTTGTGAAATGACATCGAACACTAAATTGGGAACTAATTTTGGTTGTGAGGTTTGGCTGCCCGCCCGCCTCTCTGGGAAAACAAGCAAATGATCTGTACTTTTCGGTCACAGAAGTTATACATACCTGGAGCTGGCTACTTAGTATGAAGATTTTTTTCCCCCTTTTAACCCACACTAGAGAAGCAAAAGAAAAAATATGGGGAGTTTTCCAAAATAATATATTCTTTGCCAGAAAATTCATCAGAAAGAAGTGTATAAAGTGTAGTTTTTGTGAAAAAAAAACAATTTAGGGGGACTTTAGGAGAAGGAGTAAGGCTGGTAGTATATCTGAATACAACACTAAAATATGCAAGTAATTCAATAAGATTTTAGAAAAAAAAAACCAGAATTATTTGACAGTAAAAATCCAGCCAGTCAACATTATTATTTTCATCCAGCAAGAAAATTTGTTTGTAAATATTTATCTTAAGACAAAGCACAATTTTGTAATTCATGTTCTGAATGCACTTATTTTAGCACATAAATAGAGTAGTCAATTGTTACATCTTTGCGTGGACAGAAGAATTATGTGATAAACTAAATTTTAACCTACATAACTATGTATTTTTCCTTGATGAATAAAACTGATCATGAGTTATAAGTGTATTAGCTGTATCAATTAATTAAAAATAATAAAATACAGCTGGCTACTTTTTTCTGATTGAAGAATGGGTAAAGTCTAAGGAAGTATAAAATTAATCAGTGCAACTATTAGTCAAATGTTTTGTACATAAAAAATTAAATATTTATACCTTTTGTTTTTTGAGGAAGATTGGCCCTGAGCTAACATCTGTTAGCAATCTTCCTCTTTTTCTTTTTTCTCTGCAAAGACCCAGTACATAGTTGTATGTCCTACTTGTAGGTCCTTCTAGATCTTCTATGTGGGACACCACCTCAGCATGGCTTGATGAGTCATGAACAGGTCCGTGCCCAGGATCCAAACCGGGGAACCCTGGGCTGCCGAAGCGGAACACATGAACTTAACTGCTTTGCCACCAGGCCAGCCCCCTATACCTTTCTAAAAGCATAAAAATTAAGTATAGCAAAGCCAATATTGCAACAAATATTTCATAGGAGTACCTATGTAATACATGAAACGTTTCTATAAATGAAGAAAAAAAACTATCAACAGGAAAACTTGACAACTCTTGAGCAGGCAATTCATAGTTCAAGATATGTAAATGACTATTAAACAATAAAAGATCACTATAACTAGTTATTAGAGAATAATAAATTAAGACAGAAAGGGAAAATGTTTTTAATTCTACCAAACTGGTGTATATTTAATCATCTTATTTCAATACTGTATTTGCAAAATCTCCAGAAAGTTTATATCGGAATTACCGTCTCTCATAACGCAGTTTAGTAGTTTGTACTTTTATCTCCAAACTTCTCCATAATTCCTGTTCCTGATGCCCAAATTCTTGCAATCAGTTTGAGTCCTACATTTTTCTCATACCCTGCATGGATCCTCCAAGAAATCTTCTTGGCTTTACTTTGAAAATATATCTCCTCGTCTATAACATTGGCCTAAATGTCCATCATTCCTGCCTAGATTTTCTCAATAACATCCTGACTGGTTTTCCTTCTTTGACCTTTCCATATTACAATTCCTCCATAACACAAAGATCAAAGTGATCCTGTGACAACTGATCATGTCCCTTCTCTGTGACAATATCATCCAGTGGTTCTTTACAATGGCTTTGGAGGCCCTATGAGATTTTACACCCTTCTCTTCTTGCCTTTTTTCACTTCACGTCCTATTATTCTCTACCTAGTCACTACGCTGCAGACATTTTCACCTCCTTATTCTTTCCGAACATCCTAGGCTTGCACTGACGTAACGGGTTTTTAGACTGGCTCTTCCTGCTTTCTGGACCCATTTCCTCCAACTAACTTCATGGCTCACTTTCTCTCCTCCTGAAAACCCTATTATCAAATGACACTTCTCTTGAGTGCTCCGTTTAAAATTCCAGGTCCCCTATCATTCTCAATGCCTGTTATAGTGCCCAATTTTATTTCCATAGCTTTTATCACATTCTGATTCTATATACTTATTTACTATTTCAACGTGTCTACAGTACCCAGTTTTGCATTTTTTCTTTATATTTTAACATTATGGAACATAACTACTAATCTTTGTCAGCCCAATGTCATTACTGACCCAATGGTGTGAAAAATATCACAGTTATACCTTCTAATATCATTAAAATGGCAGCATTAAAGTAACCTAGATTTGAAATTATGCTTATTTTTTCCTTGGCTGCCTTCCCCACCAGCAGTAAGCTTCACGAATGCAAGGATACCATTTTTCTATTTTGTTTACTCTTCCATCCCCAAACCCTAGAATAGTTTCTGGTACACGGGAGAAATCAAATATCTGTCCAATGAATTTATGGATAAATGAAAAGCAATTATAATGTCTCATTATGTAGTAAATAGTCAATAAATGTTGGTTGTTATAACAGTAATCCTTAAGAGCATCCAGAAATGATTTTGGTAATACATTTTCTGGTAAATATTTGACCTACAGAGAGACACTTTGTCCAATCTTCCATTTACTTCTCTTTTCATACTCTTATTATATCCTTAGGAAAATTTTAAAGAATTTATGGAGCAAGAGTACTAACTTTTATAATTTGACAAAGAAATTGAAATAATTATAATTTTCTTCTTTTGGGCTGTATTTGAAATCCAAAATAAACTGATGACTTTTCCAAATAGTTATCACGCCAAATGAAAATGTTTCTATCATAAGAAAAGTTAAAAAACTGAGAATATCTAGCTCACTATTAATTTCACATTAGCATTTTAGGCATATTATTTATAGTTTGATTATAAAGTCATTAAAATCGCTAAGAGTTTAACCTTTCCGTTTCTTAGATATGTTGGAAAAGGCATTTTGTCCTCAGCAAGCTCTCCCAAATGGCATAGAAAAGAAATCTGATTCCCTGAACCACAGCCACTGAGAAATAATGTTTGAATCTGACAGAATTCTTCTCTCATTATTCCAATCTCCACAAAACTTGTAACTTACAGATATTAATCTTTACCATTCAAAGTGAATATAATATAACTAACTCAATTAGGTTCTGAAATCTTACATGAGAGTCATTGCTACTTTCCAGCTGAAATTTTAGGTTGCTTTCAAAACATCCCCTCCATTTAGAAGCTTGTGTTATCAGCAGCATTTGCATTAAATTTTACAGAATTATTTATTATCAAAATACTATCAAAGTAGTAATTTCACACTTTGAATCTGGTGAACAAAACTAAAATACAGGCATCCATTTGGGACTGTATGAAATTCATTCTGAAAACATCTTATTCTACTGCTCTTTTCTATGTTGCTAAATCCTTTTAATTCTTGGGAGCAGATCCTGTCCAGCAAAGAATCAAAGGGTGCTAAAAGGAACTATAAATATTAGAAGACTTCATATGACTAATTAAACAAGTATTGACTTTAAATTGTCATTTTTATTAATTATTAAAGTAATGCCCTTGGAATATTGCCATTTTTCTGGTATTGTTAACACAGAAAATATGATTACTATAATATTCTCTTGATTTATGTCCTGCATTCAGCTCCAACTCGATTCAATTCAATCTAGATAACAGTGAAGCCAAGTACAGTTAGCTGGGTTCAAGTATTTGAGTCCATATTTATTTTCACCTTAATCATCAATTTACCAAGGATATTTAGTTAGCTGCTATTTCCACTCACTGGCCTGTATGAGATGAAATGTCATTAGTTAAGTCATAACATCGTGCACATTCTAAAATAGTATCAAAATATAGGGATAGATATAATTAAAACATGTCTAGCTTCCATGTCCTTCCACAAACATTATTAATACATTATATATTTAAAGTTTTATTGAGGTATTTTTTACTTAACACAAAATCCATCTATTTTGAGTTTACAATTAAAGAATTTTTATTAACTTTACTGGGTGGTTCACCCATAACCCTAAATCAGTTTTAGAACATTTTCATCCCTCCAATAAGATCCCTCGTGTCCATTTACAGTTAATCCCCATCTCGTCCCCAGCCTCAGGCAACTACTAATCTACTTCCTGTCACTACGCATTTGCCTTTCCAGAACATATCATATAAATGGAATCATATAATGGGTGGTCTTTTGTGTATGGTCACTTAACATTTTTGAAGTTCATGGTATGTGACAATAATTTCTTTTATCAGTGAATGGTATTCCTTCGTGTGGATAAGCCACATTTTATCTCTCCATTTCATTTAGATGGTTTCTAGTTTTTGGTTATTATGAATAATGCTTCTATCAACATTCACATGCAAGTTCCGGTATGGACATATGCTTTCATTTCTGTTGGTTAGGTATCTACCAGTCAAAATGCTGAGTCATGTGATAGTTTCATATTTAACATTTTTAGAAACTGTCAAACTTTCTTCTAGTGACTGCTCTATTTTACATTCCCACCAACAATAGCATGAGAGTTTCTGTTTCTTCATATTGTCACCAGCTTTTGCTACGTTCTGCCTTATTTATTACAGATATTTTCATATGGATTCAACAGTATGAAACTGTAGTTTTAATTTTTATTCTCTTAATGACTAATTACGTTGAGCATATTTCACTTGCTTATTAGCCATTCGCATATCATCTTTGATGAAATGTCTGTTTATATGTTTTGCTCACATTTTTGAGGGGGTCATTGTGTTATTATTGAGCAGTAAGAATTCTTTGTAAATTCTTCAGAAGAGTCATTAATAAGATATGTGTTTTGCAGATATTTTCTCACAGACTGTGGTTGTATTTTCATTTTTCTTAGTTTATTTTGAAGTAAAAGAGTTTTAAATTTTGATGGAATCCGATTATCAATTATTTTTCTTTTATGGACCATGCATTTGGTGTCATATCTAACAAAACTTTGCTTAAAAATGTCTAAAAATATACTATGTTTTCTTTTAAAAAGGTAATTGTTTTAACTGTTATAGTTAAGTCTGTGATCCAGTCTAAGTTAATTTCAGTATATGGTGTGAGGTAAGGTTTTGAATTCATCTTACATGTGAATATCTAATTGTCCCAGTGTCACTTGTTGAACAGAATATCTTTCCCCAATGAATTGCATGACAGCTTTGTCAAAAATCAGTTGACTACAAATATAAGAATTTGTTTTGGGATACTTAATCTTTTCATTGACATGTATCTATCTTCCTGCCAGTATTACACTGTCTTCAAATTGTAACTTTATAGTCATTTTTAAAATCAGGAAGCAACGGTCCTTTAACATTACTCTTCTTTGTCAAATTTGTTTTTGCTATTCTAGGTGTTTTTCATTTCCATATAAAATTTATGACCTACATGTCAATTTATGAAAAATAGCCTGCTAGAATATTGATAGGGATTGCATTGAATCTCTAGATAAATTTGAGGAAAATTAGCATTTTAACAATATTGACTCTTCTAGTCCATGAACATGCAATGTCCTATATTTATTTAAATCTTCCTTAATTTTTCTCAGCAAAATGTTGTAAATTTTGAAGTCTTGAACTTCTTTTGTTAAATTTATTTCTAAGTATTTTATTCTTTTTGAAGTTATTGAGAATGTAATTTTATTCTTAATTTCATTTTCCAAATGTTCATTGGTCTTGTGTAGAAATACAATTAATTTCTGTGCATTGATTTTGTATCTTGGGACTTTTCTATACTAATTTAATTTATTTTTTATTTTTGGTGAGGAGAGGTATATCTTAGAATTTTCTATACACAGGATCATGTCCTCCATAAATAAAGGATCCTTTACTTCTTCCTTTCTAACTTGGATGTTTTTAATTTGTTTAACTTCCTAAATACAGTAGCTGAAACCTCCAGTATTATGTTGACTAGAAGAGGCAAGAGCAGAAATTCTTGCCTTGTTACCGATCTTAGGAGGAAAAAATCTGTTCCTTTACTATTAAGTATGATGTTAGTTGTAGACTTTTTGTAGATGCCCTTTATCAGGTTGAGACATTTCCCTTCTATTCCAACTTGGATAAGAATTTTTATCAAGGATAAGTGTTGAATTGTCTCAAATTCTTTTTCTGTGTCCAGCGAGATGATTATGTGTGTTGTGTCCTTTTTTCTGTTAATATGGTGTATTACATTGAGGGATTTGGGGATATTAAATTAATAAGGTACTTCTGGGTTAAAACCCAGTTGAAAATAATGTTATGTCTACCTATCTATGTATCTCTCTCTCTCTATCTGTCCATCTATCTATCTACCTATCATCTATCATCATCATGATTATCATCATGCTTTATAGATCGATCATGTATCTATCTATGTTATTGGATTCAGTTTGCCAATATTTTGTTGAGGACTTTTTCAGCCATATTCATGAAGTATATTGGTCTGTATTTCTTGTGATGTCTTTCTTTTCCTTTGGTATCAGGGTGATACTGGCCTCATAGAATGATTTAGGAAGTAATCCTTTCTCCTCTATTTTCTGGAAGATTTTGTGAAGTACTGGTATTATTTCTTCTGTTAACGTTTAGGAAAATTTACCAGGGAAGCTTCTGGGCCTGAGCTTTCTTTTTTTTGGAAGATTTTAAATTATGGCTTCAAATTATTTGCTTGTTTTAGGTTTGTTCATATTTTCAGTTTTGGCAAGTCGTGATTCTTAAGAAGTTTATCTATTTCATCTCAGCTGTAACATTCGTTGGCATAAAAGTTTCGTAGTATTACCTATGTTCTTTTTCACTTATGAGGTGTTCTGGTAATGTCCTCTCTTTCATTGCTAATTATTGTAATCTATGTCTTCTCTCTTTTTTCCTTAGTTGTTCTGGCTATGGGTTTGTCATTTAAAAAAAAAATCTTTTCACAGAATGAAGTTTTGGTTTCATTGATTTTCTGTCATTTTTCTGATTTTTATTTCATCAATTTTCACTCCAATCTTCATTATTTCATTCCTACTACTTGTCAGATTTTGTTTGCTCTTCTTTCTCTAGATTTTTAAGATGAAATCTTTAATTACTGATTTGAGATCTATCTTCTTTTCTTATATAGATATTTAAAGTTTTGAATTCCCCCCTAAGCAAAGATTTAGCTACATCTCATAAATTTTAGCATGCTTTGTTTTCATTTTCATGTAGTTTAAAATATTTTCTAATTTCTCTTGATTCTTTTTTGACCCATGACTTATTTAGCAATATGTCATTTAATTTTTAAATATTTTGGTATTTCCTAAGTTTCTTACTGTAATTGATTTCTAATTTAATTCCATAGTTGTGAGAGAACATACTTTGTAATATTTAAATAATTTAAATTTATTACAACTTGTTTTATGGCCTAGTGTATGGTCTATCCTGGAGAATGTTCCCTGTGCTCTTGAAAATAATGTTTATTCTACTCTTATTGGATGTTGCCTGTAAAATGTTTGTTAGTTGGTTTGTAATGTTGTTCAAGTCTTCCATTTCTTTGTTGGTTTTCTGCCTAGTTGTTCTACCCATTGTTGAAAACTTCATATTAAAGTTTTCAATTATTATTGTTGAATTGTCTATTTCTCCATTCAATTTTAGTTTTGTATATATCAAAGCTCTGTTATTAGGAGCATATATGTTTATAATTGGCACCATTGTTACAAAGGAAAAGTCCTCCTGAATTGACCCATTTATCCAATATTTCCAGCAATATCTTTGTCTGAAAGTCTATTTTGTCTCATATTAATATAACCTCATAACCTTAATGCTAGTTACAGTTTTCTTAGAATAACTTTTTCCACCCTTTTACTCTCTACTGGCATGTGTCTTTGAATCTAAAATCTATTTCATATAAGCAATATACAGTTGCTAACTTTTTAAAATACATGCCTTCTCGGGCCAGGCTGGTGGCATAGCAGTTGGATTCACATACTCTGCTTCAGCGGCCCAGGATTTGCAGGTTTGGATCCTGGGCACAGACCTGTGCACTGCTCATCAAGACATGCTGGGGCCATGTCCCACATGGAGCAACTAGAAGGATGTACAACTATGACGTACAACAGTCTACTCAGGCTTTGCAGAGAAACAAGGAAAAAAGGAAGAAGATTGGCAACAGATGTTATTTTACTTAATAAAATAAGTACTGATATGGTTGGTTTGCCATTTGCCATTTTGCTATTTGTATATATGTCTTATGCCTTTTTGTTAGTCTGTTTCTTCATTACTGTCTTATTTGGATATTTTGGATGAATGAATATTTTCTATTATACCATTTTAATAACACTTTAAACTATATTTTTACTTTATTTTCTTAGTGGTTTCCCCAGGATTATAATTAACATCTTAATTTAATAATGTAGTTTGGATTAATATCAACTTAATTTCAATAGAATACAAAAACATTGTGACTCTATAGCTCTATTTCATCTCCACTCCTTTGTATTGTTGTGGTCATGCAAATTACATGTTTATACATTAAAAGCACATCAACATAGTTTATAATTATTGCCTTATTCAGTTGCCATTTAAATCAAAGAGGAGAAGAAAAGAGTTACAAATAAAAATTATATTTATACTGTTTTTTATATTTACCTGTGTGCAGTCATGCAGCATATAGCAGTGTTTCAATCAATGATGGGCCACATATGCAATGTTGGTCCATAAGATTACTACCATATAGCCTAGGGGTATAGTAGGCTAAACTCTATGATGTTCGCACAATGATGAAATTGCCTACCGATGCATTTCTCAAAACATATCCCCATCATTAAGCAAGGCATGACTGTAGTTACCCTTACCAATGTTTTTTATTTATTCATTTCAGTTTGTACCATTCAATGTCCTTTTCTTTCTGGGTACTCCCTTCAGTATTTCTTGTCGAGCAGATCTGCTAGTGACAAATTTTCTTAGTCTTGTTTAACTGGAAATGTCTGAATATCATCTTCGTTTTCCAGGATTAGTTTAGTGGATATAACATTTTTGAATAAGAGTCTCTTATTTTTTTTTTTAATTTTCATCACTTTGAATATGTCATCCCTTTATTTTCTGATCTCCATGGTTCCGAATGAGAAGTCACCTGTTAATCTTACTGACAATCCCTTGTGCATGATGACTCATTTTTCTCTTGCTGCTTTGAAAATTCTCTCTTTGTCTTTCAGCAGTTTGACTATAATGAACTCATGTGTGGACCTCTGAGTTTATCTCACTTGAGTTCATAAATTTATTGAGCTTCTTGGGTGTGTAGATTAATATTTTTCATCCAATCTGGTAGTTATTTTCCATTATATATAGTTTATCTCATTCTCTGTCTTTACATTCTGGGACTCCCATTATGCATATGTTTTTATGCTTCTCAGTGGCATCCTATGGGTCTCTGAGTCTCTCTGTTTGCTTATTTTCCACTAGTTTTTCCTTCTGTTACTCAGATGCAATCATCTCTATTGGCCTATGTTTCAGGTTGCTGATTCTTTCTTCTTTCAGCTCAGATCTGCTGTTGAGCCTCTCTGGTGAATTTTTCACATTTTTCAGTTTTTCTACTTCTCAGCTCTAGAATTTCTATTTCGTTACTTTTTATTATTCTACCTCTTTGTAGATATTGTCTTTTTACTGAGATTCCCTTCTCAAAATTTCCATTAATTCTTTATCAACAATTTGCTTTAGTTCTTTGAACATATTTGTAATTGAAAATTTAAAGTCTTTGTTTAGTAAGTCCTATATGTTAGCCCCCTCAGGGGCAGTTTCCACTGATTGTTTTTTCTATCTTGTGCACCTGCCATACTTTCCTTTTTCCTCGTTTTTTTGTTGTGATGTGTTTTTTTGAAAACTGAACATTTTAAGTAATTTAATCTGACACATTTATAAATCAGAATTCCCTTTCTCCACAGTTTGTTGTTGTTGCTGCTGTTTGTTTAATGATTCCCCTTGACTAATTCTGTAAAGTATGTGCTCCTGAAATGTGTGACCACTGAAGCTATTGCTCAGTTATCTTAGTGGTCAGCTAATGATTTAATAGAGATTTATTTAAATACCTTGATCAAATTAGCTTTCCAATTTATGCTGAGGGATTCTGTCTGTTTATTGAGGCACACTTTCAGTGCAGACTACAATTTGGCCCTAGCATTGTTTGAAGGCAAAGCCATTTCCTGCTTGCATTGGGCCCAAGGTCAGTGATAGATGAGTAATTACCATTCTCTGAGGTCTTTATGGATATGCACACAGCTCTGAGCATGTGTCGGCCTTCTAGATCCCTAGGAATATGTCAGAGCTTTTCAAAGCCCTCTGTGAAAATTTTTTTCTCAGATATTCCTTTTAAATTTTTGGCGGGGCTCTTATATGACTCAGCTGGTATTACAGCCTTAGAAAACAGCAATTTTAAACTATAGTAGTTGACTGTTTCCAAGTATCACCCTGAGGATAGGGCTTTCCCTGCTGAGCAAGCTCTGAGTTAGGTCAAATAACCTTCTGAATAGAGCTTTTCCAGAAGCTGTGACATAGCTCAAACAATTACAATTCTCTAAGAGTGGATACTTTTGAGGACTCCAAACCATCCACTTTTTCTGATGGCTCTGAGGTGCCTGTTTTTCACAACTATCTTGATTGTGAAACTGCTGATTTTCATGGCTACCACAGAGCTGGGGAGAAGGGGATGGTAGTAGGCCAAGTTAAAACATCACAACTTCACTGTTCCTATGAGATTAAGTCTCTTTTTAAAATAAATAGTCTTTAAATGTTGCAAGAATTTGGTTAATTTTGAGAGTTCTGAAAAAGTTGATTTTGATAATCTTCAAGTTTTTTTAATTAATTTTATGGAGAAGAGAATTTACAGAGGTCCTCACATTGCCATTAAAGGAAGTTCTGCCTCCCTCAAAGTACAGATATTTAATAATTTATTATAGAATGCCAGATAATTACAGCAGCTGACACTTATCTTTCTAAATGCCAGATAATGTTATAAACAGTTCATGTATATAAATTCATTTAATCCTCACAGGGGTCCCATGAACTAGAAAGCATCATTTCCCCTATTTTAAGTATGAGGAAACTGAGGCACAGAGAACTTGAGCAAATTGTCTAATATCAGAAGCTACTAAGTGGGAGAACCAGATTTGAAGCCAGGAAATGTGTTTTCAGGTTTCATGCTACTAACTGCGTCTTCTATATTTCCATATGCAGCTTTCATACTGCCCTCTCAGATGTATGATACTTTGGTCTGGTGTGATTTTTAGGGTCATCCAGATGACTCATCCTAGTCCATCATTCTTGCCCTCAATCTCCTTGTTTGTGCTTTGTTGCATCAACCGCATTATCCTTCTAAATGTTAACCATGCTTACCCATACACCTTAAATTCTATTGTTTCTTTAAGGCTTTCCAAAACATTGTATGATTTGAAGAGAGCATTTATTCATAGCAAGCAATATGACATTATTTAAAAATTATAAAGTTTTAAATTTTGTCTTTCCAATTTTATCATAAGCTTATTGAGGACAAGACTATATCTTATCTCCCATAGTTTCTAGAAGGAATTACTCGTCACAGGTTCTATAAAGATTGGATAAGTGAATAGACATCAATTCTTAAAAAACAATATAGTGAACCAGCTCTGATGGTCTAGTGGTTAAAGTTCAGTGCACTCTACTTCGGCAGCCCAGGTTCGGTTCCCAGGCATGGAACCACACCACTCATCTGTCAGTAGCCATGCTGTGGCAGTGGCTCACATAGAAGAACCAGGGGAACTTATGACTATACACAATTATTTACTGGAGCAGTGGGGGTGGAAAAGAAAGGGAAAGAAAGGAGGAAGATTGGCAACAGATATTAGTTTAGGGTGCATCTTCCCCTGCAAAAGAAATATATATATATAAAGCAAAAAAAAAAAAAAGCAATAAATTGGCTGCTATGTAATATTATATACTATCTTAGTTCATTGATTGAACTCTGTTATATGAAAAACATTCTGTTAGGAATACCTTAAAGGCATCCAAATTGTATGCAAGCATTTCTTATACTCTGTTAGTTGCTGAAATATTTTCTAGTGTCTGTTTTTTTTATTACTTTATTTCTCTGATTCTAAAGTAATGGCATAGTACAATTAAACTGGAAAATGAATTGCCTTACTCGCATAGCTTATATCACAGATACAACCCATAATTATATTATTTTTACCATTTTTGTTTTTGCTTTCTACTTTTTACAAGTTAGACATTTCTAATAACAATTCTAATGTGCAATATTTGCATCATTTCTCAGATAAAGCACAAGCCTAAAATTAATTTCCTGCAGCTTTAATATCACATATGACATATTAAAAACTTATGTTTAGATTTTATTTTTTCAACTTGTTAGTCCATTTATTACATTGCAGTCTGATATATTTGTGAAAAAAGTAGAAAAATAAAAATAGAATAGTAATATCACTCCCTCTATATTTAAAAAATGTATCTTTATACATACTTCTTTTCTAATTTGATAAGTGTTGTTTAGAATCCACCATGTAGTGATTGGTTTTCAAGTTATTATGATTCACTTATTTTTCATCTTTCATTTGCAGGAATGTGTGGGTGTAATATTAATACAAGTTACATGGAATTCTAGGTAGACAACATTTTATCAAACTGCTATCACCTAATGAATACAAATGCTTTGGACAAAATATAAACAAAAAATGTTCTAAAAGGGTATGAGGCAGAAATTTTTATATTAAAGACACTTGTATTTGACTCTCACTTCAGAAAGAAGAATTTAGAGGATTTAAAAGCCAGCATGTCCAAACCAGTTTGTGCTGAAATGACTTTTGCCACATTCACATCTGGTTCATCTAATTAGGTTTGCAACTGTTCCACTTTTGGCTCTCACATTTTACAGGAGTACGCTTGTCAACACAGAATTTCATTTACATTTTTTTTAAGGAATTATATATAACCCTTAGGATTTGTTGTTTTTGTTCTATTTGCTGAACTTCATGTCTTAAATCCCATTAAATGCTAAAATTTCACTTCTTATTTTTTTGGAGGTAGAATCTCTAGCTAGCATTACATTGTTTCCTGTTTCTGGTTTGCAATTCTATTTTCAATGTTCATATACCTTGTGAGTGTGATTTGTCTCAGCATGAAGCATCATGCTTAGTTCAAAGTAGACTCCCTTCATTTTTCTTTCAAGACTTTTAGTGTTTCTAAGAATCTGCTCAGCAGGGAACAGCACTTTATGGAGGTTCTGTGTTTTGCTGCTTCATCTGACAATTTCTGTGTTTACACAATGAGTGACATTCAGATGGGGAATGAAAAGACTGATAATTTGAGTTGAGTTTTCTAGTCTTTTCTTCTTTCAGAGTATAAATAAAAACTCAAATGAGGTTCAAATTCCTCTGAAACAGTAAGTTAACAGAGATAATTTAGATCATCAGGTGATGCAGGAGTAAAATTGTTTAAACATGAAAAAAATGGGAGAATCACAGAAAAAAATTATAGTATAAAAGCATTCATTTGTTTTAATTGCATTAATACTATTTTCTAGTATAAACTAAACAAAGTCTTCAAAATAAAGGATATGAAGGTACACAAGAGTCAGTGAGAGTGCCAAGGAAAATTAATTAAAGAGTGATAAACACACAGTATTTTACAAAGAAAGATAAGTTACAGGTGTTAAGTGAATTTTTAAATGACATAAATGGTTGGTGACAGAGCCTAGGTCTCTAGAATCCCAGTATGGTGTAATTCCACTATCCCAGGACTAATTACTGCACTAAGGTAATTGAAACCTTTGGTCTTCACTATGCCTTATTCTAAACAGGTGATTTGGAGAAACATAATAAACCTTAATTTCTTAATCACATAATGATTATAGCTGTTTTGAATATTTCATCAGTTTTAACAAGAATTAAGTGGGATAATACAAATACATTGAAATGAATAAACATAATTAGATATATAGGCATAGTATTAGTGTTATTATTATTACTATGACTTTCTAAAGTTTTATTTGCAAAATTTTCAAGTTATTGGTACTGGAAATAAATTGAGAAGTATGACTTCTCAATAAACCTTTCAACCAAAACTTCCAACCAAACACAGTATACGTAGTGAGAACCTGCTAAATTATCCACAGTATCTCTCCCTCCATTTTAGGAGAACTGCTCCTTTCTCTCAAGCTACTCAGTATTACTGGAGAAACTTACTGGCAGCCCTGATCTTTATAGCAACTTATTGGCCCCCTGGGTGCAGTTGGCTGGCTGAGGTAGGGTAAAACTGGTTTAATCAATACTGTTTTCCCCTGGAATTAGAAAAGAAAAAGAGGAAGAGGAAGATACAGACAGAGAGAAGGTTCTCTTTCTCAGAGGTGTTAGTGGCCGTAATTTCGCCATGTGGGCTAGTAGTGCAAAGGAAGTCTATCATCAGAGACAAATAAGGAAGCAGCTGTCAGGAAAGGTGGGCGAATAGATTGAGAATGGCCTTTATCTGTGTGCTTATTCCTAGATCCTGTTGATTCACAATGTCCTGCATCGCTGTCCTTGTCTTCAATGACACATTCTGAGTCTTTGATTATCAGATGCCTTTTGTGTTTAAGTGAGATCAAATATTTTCTTCAACTTGCAACAAAGAGTGCTAAAGTAAAAAACAAATTGCAACAACTGACACCACCTCTATTAGTTTGCTAGGGCTGTCATAACAAAGTACCACAAACACAGTGGCCTAAACAGAAATGTATTGCCTTTTCAACACTAGCAAGACTGCGGCACCAAGGTCAGGGTTTGGATTAAGAAGAAATGGCAACCAGAATCCCTGGATGGGGACATTGAAATCAATGCCCTTGAAGATCTTGAATTTCCAGACCCTCCAGAGACCTATGGTCTGCCAAAGGAGACCCTTCCTTCTTGTTGAAACGTATGTTCTTTCTTGCCACTCTCAGGATCTTTCCTAACTTTCCTTCTTTGTCACCAGATCAATAAGTAGGATCAAGTCACAACATATCTGTGGACCTTTGGAGTTAGTTATTAGAAAATAGCATTTCAGAAGCAAGGTGCCACACCAACGGTATCAATGATATCGATTGTATTGATGGACCTGCCACATCAAAGAGTTTTATAGATCCAGTTGTCTGGGGCTTACTAGGACAGTCTCCCCGAAGTAAAGGGTGCATTTCATCTTTCTCATATCAGCACTAACCAGGAAGTTAACTGAAGGGAAGCTCCTGGTGGTTCCCATCAGTTTCTAGAGGTAGCATACTCCACAACTAAAAATACTGCTTTGACTCATTTACTGAGTAAAAGAAAGTCCATCAGCTTTGAGAGAGGCCCAAAGTGAGAAAGGGCCCTGCATCAAGTCAAAACAGTCTAGATCCTCTGACATTACAGCTATCTGTTTTAGGAAAAGACAGCATGTAGAGTTTGGGGTAAACCTCAAGAGGAGGGTCTTTATGTAGAGTTACTATGAATTCTCTAGGATTCTGGAGCTTGGCTATGTCACCTACAGCAGAAAATTATGCGCCACTTGAAAAAGAGAAGCTGACCATAGGACATCAGTTAACTATGTTATTAACTGATCTTGAGTCGGCTTTTGTCAGACCCGCAAGTTCAGCCATAAGGTCGAGTGAGTCCAGAAGCAATTATTTATTTATTTATTTATTTATTTGCGGAGGAAGATTCGGCCTGAGCTCACATCTGTTGCCAATCTTCCTTTTCGTATGTGGGCTGCCGTCACAGGACAGCCGCTGACAGATTAGTGGTGTATGTCCACGCCCGGGAACCGAACTTGTGTCGCTGAAGCGGAGTTTGCAGAACTTAACCACTAGGCCACTGGGCCTGGCCCCGGAGCAATTATTCATTTGATAAAAGTGGTATATCTAGAATCAGACAGGATCTAGCCCGTAAATAAATTGCATGAGTGGGTGGCCCAGATACTTATATCATCCACCACAGTTGCACCACCACATCTCCCTCAGTTTACACTTGTGACTTCAAGGGATGTCTCTTATGGCCAACTGATTGGAGTTCAGAAAAGCCCAAGCTTTATTCAAATATGACTAAACTTGTGCGGGTACTTGCAAAAACCTGCTAGATTCTCCATTTTAGCCCTAATCACTGGTGGCTCTGAAAGTCAGTGATGAACAGAGATCTGGTCAATGGGAAGAGCTCTAAGCGGTGCAGCTGCTCATCTACTTTGAAAAAACAATGTCACCCAAATTAAGAATACATGTGGATTCATATGCAATGGCAAATGGCTCTGGCTGATTGTACTCTGATGAGCAAATTGAAAGATCACAGATAAGGATATCTGGGAAAAAGACATGTAAATGGATCCATTGAAAAGATTTTTTATGAATTTTATTGTCCACTAGAGTATATGGACCATGAAAAAGGGACTATCTATCCAAAGTCTACTTTTTCAGGTCAAGCACTATTCTGATATTGTTTTAAATGATTTATGAATAAATTTAATGTATTTTTTGATGTACTTTATTTGTCTCCTATTTTTCTCTTCATTAAAAATAAATATCAGTGGAATAAATACCTGTTTATTTCTTCAGGGAATTTTTAATATCTCATTCAACAGCTCGGAGGGCTCATTTTGAATGAGTTTTCAGAATCCTAGATATTTAGTTGTGTATTAATGTCATATTTGAAAAGAAATGCAACTCCCCATAATGGTCTGTTTACTGGCATATAATTGTTCATAATAGTCTCTTATGATCCTATGTATTTCTGTGGTAATAGTTGTAATATCTACTGTTTCATTTCTGAGTTAATTTATTTAGACTTCTCTTTTTTTCTTAGTCCAGCTAAAGGTTTGTCAATTTGGTCTGTCTTTTCAAAAAACAGCTCTTAGCATTTTTGATCTTTTCTATTGTTTTTCTGGTCTCTAATTTATTTCTACTCTGATCTTTGTTATTTCCTTCCTCCTGCTGACTTTGGACTTAGTTTATTCTTCTTTTTCATGTTCATTGAGCTGTAAACTTAGGTTGCTTATTTGAAATCTTTCTTTTTTCTTCATATATGCATTTATAGCTATAAATTTCCCTCTTAGAACTGCTTTTGCAGCATCCCATAGGTTTTTGGTGTGTTGTTTTTACGTTTTCATTTTTTTGAGATATTTTTTAATTTCCTTTTTTCTTTTTTGACCCATTGGTTATTCAAAAGTGTGCTGTCTAGTTTGCATATGTTTTAGATTTTCCAGCTTTCCTCTTGTTGTTGATTTCTAGTTTCCTACCATTTGTGGTCAAAAAAGATATTTGGTATGATTTCAATCTTCTTAAATTTGCTGAGACTTGATTGGTGGCCTAGCATATGATCTATCTTGGAGAATGTTCCATGTACACCTGAGAAGAATGTGTATTCTGCTGTTGTTGGATGAAATGTTCTATAGATGTCTGTTAGGTACATTTGATCTAAAGTATGGTTCAAGTCCAAAATTTCCCTGTGGATTTTTTTGTCTGGATGATTTATTCATTGCTGAAAGTGAGGTATTGAAGTCTCCTACTACTATTGTATTGCTGTTTATTTCTCCCCTCAGATCTGTTAGTATTTGCTTAATATATTTAGGTGCTCTGATGTTGAGTGCATACATATTGTTATACTTCTTGATGAGTTGACCTTGTTATCATTATATAACGGTATAATATAACAGGATTCTTTGACTCCTGTTACCATTTTTGGCTTGAAGTCTATTTTGTTTGATGTATATATGGCTATCCCCACTTTCTTTTGGTTTCCACTTGTATGGAATATTATTTCCTGTCCCTTCACTTTGAGCCTAAGTGTGTCCTTAAAGCTGAAGAGAGACTCTTGTGGGCTGTATAGTTCAGTCTTGTTTATTTATTTACCCATCCACTCCATGCCTTTTGATTGGAGGATGTGATCTATTTATTTTTAGAGTAATTATTGTTATGTAAGAACTTTCTAATGCTAACATATTTTCTGGCTGTTTTCTAGTTCCATTGCTCCTTTTTTCTCTCTTTCTGCTTAACTTTGTGAATTTCCATGATGATTTTTCCATGGCGATTTTCCATGATGGTATGCTCTGACTCCCTTCTCTTTATCTTTTGTGAATCTACTATAGATTTTTGCTTTGTGGTTGCCATAAGGCTTACATGAAACATCTTACAATGGTCTACTTTAAACTTATAGCAATTTAACGTCAATTGCCTACAAAAGCTCTACCCTTTTATTCCTCCCTCTTTTATGTTTTTGATGTCAAAATTTACACCTTTTTGTATTGTGTATTCATTAGTAAATTATAGCAGCTATAGTTATTTTTATACTTTTTTGCTTTAAATTTTATAGTACAGTGAAGTGGTTAACAAACTGTCATATTACAGAATTAGAGTTTTCTACATCTGACTGTATTTATCTTCACCAGTGTGTTGTATGTTTTTGTATGTTGTCATGTCACTAATTAGTGTCTTTTCATTTCAGCTTGAAGAACTCCTTTTAGCATTTCTTGTAAGACAAATCTAGTGGTGATGATCTCCCTCAGCTTTTATTTCTCTGGGAAAGTCTTTTTTCTCCTTCATTTCTAAAGGATAACTTTGCAGGATAGAGTATTCTGGGTGGCAATATTTTTTTCTACACTTTGAATTTATTATTGCACTCTCTCTTGGCCTTTGAATTTTCTGCTGAGAAATCCACGGATAACCTAATTGGGATTCCTTTGTAGGTTACAATCTTTTTAAATTAAATTAAAAATTCTTTTGCTGCTTCTAGAATTCTCCTTTTGAATTGAAATAATAGGGTGATCTATTAGATTTATGAATGTAGACATCCAAGTTTCTCCCCAGGTTTGGGACATTCTCAGCCATTATTTCTTTAAATAAGCTTTCTGCTCCTTTCTCCCTCTCGTCTCCTTCTGGACTCTCATGATTCTGATATTTGTTCTTTTGATGGTATCCCATAGATCACATAGGCTTTCTTTGCTCTTTTTCATTCTTTTTTGTTGTTGTTCTCCTCTGACTAAACTATATCAAGGACCCTAACCTCTGACTCATTGATTCTGTCTTCTGTTTGGTTTATTCTGCTGCTGATTCTCTCTATTGCATTTTTTTTCATATTCACTGATTTCTTCAGCTCCAGAAATTCTGTTTGGTTCTTTATTATGATTTCTATCTTTCTGTTGAATTTATCATTTTGTTCATATATTATTTTCCTGATTTCATTGAATTGTCTGTCTGTGTTTTCTTGTAGCTCATTGAGTTTCCTCAAAACCAATATTTTGAATTCTTTGTCTGGTAAATTGTAGAATTCCTTATCTTTCGACTAGGTTATCGGAGGATTATTGTGATCTTTTAGTGATGTCATATTTCCTTGATTCTTTGCGTTTCTTGGATTTGAGTTGCTATTTTCACATTTGAAGCAACTGTCTCCTCATCCAACTTTACTAGTTGCCTTCAGGTGGGAGATACTTTTCATTGGTCCTGCTTATATCTGGGACTTTCTCCTACTTTGAAAGGATACACCTGCTCCATGCTTCTTGCCCCCTCTTTTGGCAGAATTCTTAAGCTTGTATGTCTTCTCTGGATCTTACAGCTCACCAGACTGCCTGATGAAAACCTCTCTGTTGTTTTCACACAAGTGGTGCTACATGACAAGCTTGTGGTTTCTCCATTGCCTTAGACCCTGGCCTGTTTTCTGCATGCTCTCCCTGTCTAACAGAGTTCTCTCTTGCCACCATCCTTGAGAGCACACATGAGAGTGTGAGTTGGTGTTGGTTTGGCACTGGGGTATTTGTGGTGACCATGGGCTGGGTGGGGGAATCTTCAAGTAAGATTTACCCAGCAGCTCATGGGCAGGCTTCCTACTGAAGTCCACAAAGAATTTAGCAGGAACTGCATTCTTTGAATGCCCTCAGTTGTTCTTATCTCCCTCTTTCCCAATTTCCTCCCTCTCCCCAGTCATGGAGGTCCCACCTCAGTACTCTGGACACTGCAGGAGAGAAACAATTTTCTCCAGCAGCATCCTGCATGGCCCTGGAAACTGGGCCCTCAATCACCACTATCTCTATCTCTTAGGGAAAATGTTGGCCCTGGCTAGTTCAGCCCCATGCTGTGCTGCCCTGGGAAAGGCATAGTGCTGGCACAATCCCTCTTACCCTCTCCTGTGCATCCAAACTCATATACTTTTTTTTTTTGCTCCAAAAGAATGCTGAAACTTCTCCTCTGGAAACCTGGACTTCTACAAAGACTGTCTTATCCATCAGTGTCTGCCCAAGTCAGTGCTCTCCAGGTGTTCCCCAACTGCAGCCAGGTGGGGCTGGAGCTGGGTCACACGTTTCTGCTGGTTTCACAGTCCACACTGAGGTCTGTTTGCCTATTACCAGGTGCACAGGTGGGAAAGACTCCCTCTGGGTCCCTTGGCATATGATGCCAAATCCCACAGCCTTCATAGAGGAACTTTTATTTATGAATGGGTGTGAAATTTTAGTTGTTAAAAGCGGAACAAAAAGACAGGATATCTTATGACCCCATGATACTGATGTCATTCTAGTCTCTGTTTGTTAAGAAGAAAATTTTGGAAAGACATTTGAAGAGAATATATGAGAGTAGATAGAATTTTTGTCCCTTATTTAACTCACTCTCAAACAAAAACTTTGAAATAAGGGAAATAAGCTACTTTCTAAGATTTAAACAATACACTTTACCTAAGCCTGGTCAAGAAGACAATCTGGACAAAATAGATGCAGTTAATGGGTAGGAGTTGTCTGTCCCATGAGTTCAGACATTGACATCTCTGTGGCAAGTATATCCCCACTGTGGAGATGAAATCTCTGGCTATGAGTCTTGATGTCATTAACACTCGAAATTAATTCATGTTGCTTGAATTCTCAACCAAGTGCATTTTTTTGGTCTATATAAATATTCTAGTCCTATTTCTGATTATTGTCAGGTTTTTAATATTCATCTTTATTAATTTCATCTTGAATGCGCATATGACAAATTCTGGATCAGAGACAAATTTCTTATTAAATGCCACACAGTAAATTATAAGTATTGGCCCCTCTTGCCCTAATACATATGCCTAGTGTGATGTCATGTGAGCAAGGTCAACTGTCCTACATGAGTAGCCAGATACCCCACAGGCTAGGAACAAGAGAAATGATTTCTCTCTGCTTATAAAGGGGAAAAAGGCAGTTGTCCTCAGCCCTTCCTGAAGGATCTCCTAGGAAATATAACTACCCTGAATTCTAACTCCAGTCATTTGGTATATGAGTAAAATCTCTTCAGGAGTCAGCTAGACAGTGGTGTCTCCAGCTTTCTGACCAAGCAACATCTCCAAATTCTGGGCTTTATCCCTTTTGATATGTAAATATGGAGATTTTGTTCCAGTCTTCCTGGCATGTTGAGTTTTAACCTAGGGACCTTGTTCAGGCTGTAACCATTTGGCCCTCACTGAAAGAGACAGAAGTTTTATTTTTCATTTTGATCAGAATAATTAACCAAACAAATGGCTACAGATCTAAATTTCATGGTACGTGAAGATGTTTCTTGTAAAAGAGAAAGCACTCTTTTCTAATTTTATAGTATTTATGGTTCTGTGGTTCCGAAGCTAGTACTTTTTGAAGGAGCACTGAAAAATACAGGGAGGTTTTATTTTCCCAAAGTTACATATTGATAATTTGAGGTTATAAAATTTATATCAATGTCTATGAGTTCTGTAAATATAAGTTCACCAATTGGAGAAAGAGACACTCATTCTATTGTCAAAACCCAAATATCTGACTCCATAATGGTAAAGTAAAAATATTGGACAGGGAAATTTATCCATAGTAAATGTCACCTTGTTCAACCAAATTAAAAAATATATATATTAATTTATGAGTCCTACCACCAGTCTATCTGATTACTACTTAAGACAACAAATCTTTTCTTTTTGTTTTTTGTTAAACAATTCCAATTAGTTGGGTTTTTAAAATTATTTAGCAATCATTTTAAATGTCATACTGCATACTTTGTACAGACTTTAAACCATCTTATATTAAAATATAATAAAATAATAAAATATTATACCTTTATGGCTTCAGGACATTTAGTATATTTGACTAAGTTATATTTTCAGCAAAATTGACCACTAATATTATTAGACACTTTTTTTTAGTGTAAAAAATATAGACATACAGCCTTTTCTAATTTAAATAACTTAATCCCTATTTCATTTTTACATTGAAAGACAGTTCAGTATCTTAAATTTTGATATATTTTAATCAATTAATTTAAGTAACCTCATTACTAAGCAATATAAAGTTTAAAAGAAAATAATATCTATAAATTTTGGAAATACAATAATGGCCAAATTATATGGAAAATTTGACATAGATCTTTCAGTTAGTTTAAATAATGCTCATTTATGTATGTTAAGATGAGCAAAAAAAGCGTGTAAAAATTATTTTTAAAAGCAATTAAATATTGCTGAAAGACCATGATTAGAAAAATTCTTATTGATTACTCTGCAATTAAAATATATATTTGAAGATTTGGGAAAAATTAAACCAAAAAAACATAGTGTAATAAGTATCCCAAAAATCATGTACATCATGTAGAAATTATTGTGACATAGGAAAGTTAGTTTACTTAAAATTAAAATACAGGATAAAACCCTTTAAAATAACGGTAGAAAAAATGAATTTATCAAATTTGTTATTTTAAGTTTTCATGTTGAAGAAGGAAGTCTTTATCTTCAATAGTCATTTCCTAGCTTGACAAAAAAATGGAAGCAGGTCAGACAAGTATGTCTATATCAGTCAAACTGATATAAAGTCAAACCATGAACTTGAAATTTGAAGAAACTAAAAATACACCCTTTTTATTGATCTAGAAATCGAAGTCAACATTTCTTTTAGAAAATCAGATTTGGTAAATATGTTCAAGTCATAAGCAAGATCTATACATTTTCTAAAACTGTTAAAATGGACAAAGCTCACAAAAAATCAACATTCAGCTTTTTACCAAAAGATTTTCTCACAATATGAGGAAGGTTTCTGTATGCTGAAGAAGATAAGCCATTCATCTATTAATATGACAATTTCTGCTCTCATATATTCTATGGTATACTGAGTTGAAACTAGCTTTCTACGGTTCTTGTTTATTTTGATTATGTTTTGGTTTGTTTTGTTTATTGTGTAATGGTATATATCACGTTTATTAATTAATAACTAAACTATACTATTGTCACTTTTTAGAACAGTGAGGTTAGAAGCTGTAAAAGCTTCTGAGAGGGACAGGGTTAGGGAAAATAATTCTATAAAAGAATGTGAAACAGAAGGCATAAGATTTCTCAAAACAACGTGAGATGCTAGAATAAAATGTAACAACTTCTTCAAATTTCTAAGGAAACATGATTTGCAGCCAGAATCACATATACAGCCAACATATTAATCAAGCATAAAGACATAAAAAAATTTTTAATTCTAAAAGGACTCAAAAATTCATTCTTACATTCACTTTCTTAGGACACAGGCCAAGAAAAAAAAATCCATGAACACAGGGAATACTGTCTACAGCATTGCAGAGAAGTCAAGTAAAGTGTAAGATTAGAATCTTACTTGTGGTCAGAGTGCAAGCAGCTGATATGCAGTAGAACCTCTATCCTAGACTACCACACTCTCCAGGAAGTAATGCTTATGGAACTAAAGAGAATTTTAAATAGATTTTCATTTAAAATATATAGCTCTTTTCCTTCCCGAGTTTGTAACCAACTTGAATACATATTCTTTTGATTGGCTCACAGTGACATTAAAAAATATCCTCAGAAATTCATTGAAAAGTTTGATCCTACCAAATGGCTTCGGCGTGTAGTTGCTGAGTGTGCATAGCTTTTTTTTTTAGCAATATTGGTAAAATGATAGATGTAAGAATACTTGTCAAGGTCATGGCTGTCCACCATTTTGAAATAACTTTTCCATATTTGGGAATAATCTCCTGTTATGAGTTTCCATCCTTCCATGAACCAATTGAAAAACTCATGTTTCTGGCCATCCTTTAGCTAGGACAAATGCAGATTACTGAGGTTTTAATAATTACGTACATTTATGAAAGAGTAAGAGTTGGAACTTAAACAAGGTAAACAGACAAACTCTGCACAGAACTTTCATTATTCTGCTGGCAAAGAGTAGAGAAAGTGACAATGATAACAAATTCCAAGTGGTTGCAAGGCTGAGACTTTTAATAAACTTATTTTCTGTAGGTTGATATTACTATAGGGAATTAAAACGGTAGAGTGATAAATAAAAATAAAACATGAATGAAAATCAATCCCAGAGATGGTAGAATGTTTCCAGAAAAATTATCTCTTTGCTCAGACCCTTCGCCATTATAATGATCTTTCCACATATTTACACTGAAGTAGTATTGTTTAATCCACTGTTTCCTTATAGAAGTGGCTGTTGAAATATCAGATACTAGAGTTTAAATTTGTATTGCTATTTGATTCTCAAATAGAATAAAAGGACTGACAATTAAATTATTTATATGGATTTTCTATATGTTGTATATATTTAAATCTAAAGAGCTAAATACAATTTGTTTAAAGTAGTGCTTTTTACCTCTCTCTATTTCTGAAAGTTTGTCTACAAGTTACTGTCAGAGAAATAATGCCTGAGAACATCTATACAGTTTTAATAAAATAGTCATCTACTAGAACATTGCTTTATTGAATGACTGACCATGAAAACTTGAGATCATAAAGCAAGCTAGCAATACTATTTTGTATGACAAAGACAATAAAAAGAGAATACTTGACATGGTTCTAAAATTGAGAGTTACATTTACTCGAAGAAGGTGTGCTTTTAAATAAAAAAAAGAAATCTAAAAGCACAGACAAATTTTGCTGCAATAGCTGAAGAGAGATTTTTTTCTCCCACTTTTCAGTGGAAATTCCCATAGGGAATAAGGTAGAAGGGATTTGATTTCTAGCTCAGATCTCTCTGTTCAGTAGACTTGAAGATTTGCTGTAATGTGGATTCTTGCTTGGGAAAGAATCTAGAGAAGGGCCTTCCAGGCTAAATGGAAAGCCAACACAATCTGGTTATCAACAGGGAGAGTTTCTACTTCGCTAGGAGCAGTCAAAATGACTTGAGATACTATTGAGCAAATGCTTCGATGTGCTCTAATTCTTGTCTTCCCCACCCATTTTTGGATTCCTCTTTTGCTTGAACAATTCCCAAAAAATGAATGACTATTTTTTCAGCGTTAGAGTGTACATTTACTCCAAGAAAGCTTTCTTTTGGCTTGACATGTGTTTGTAGTGGTATGCTGTTAAAGGAGGGAGGTGTTGCTACTTCCAGGTATTTGAAACCCATTTCTCAATCTTGATGTTGTAAGAATTTAGGTATATAGAGTACCAGCAAGAATTCCTGATTCTCATCATAGACAACAATATCAACCATACAATCAAATCTAGTAATGGTGCAAAATAGTGGAAAGTTTCCTTAGGTAGCTAACTCAATGTGAACTCTAATAGTAAGTATAAGAAACAAATATTGAATGTGTTAAACTTTGTTAGATATGGTAGCAACCTTTACCCAGAGCCAGGATGGGAGCCAAGAAAGCCCGAGTTTATGCATTCTCATTCTTCCTTAATTCCTATAGGATATGAAATAGAAAGAGCTAGGTTGAATTGTTTCCTTGCCAATCCTGTTAAAAAAAGAAGATTCTCTTTAGTGATAAATTTATTTCTCAATCTCTTCACAATTGCTCTTTTGGCAAACTAGAGAAGATATAATATGGAAAAAATAATAATAACAGCAACATCTTCACAACAATCTTGAAAATACCAAAAGCATACAGAAGCTCAAAAGTTACACCCTTTAATGAAGGCAAGTATGTATGGTAACATAATTCCATCAATCTTTGTTTTATGAGAATTTGGTCACATTAGTGATCCCAATAATGTTGATATGTATGTTCTAAAGAAAGTATTAATATCAGTTCCCAATGAAAATAAAGGCACTGAACTGCTCATAGGTACAAATTAAATTTTAAAATAAAAATCAATAAATACAGAGTAACCTGGCTGTACTTTAAAATTTTTGAGTTTAGTATATTTGAAAACTTGATTGCTGATGAATTCTTGCAAAAAATCACAGCTCAATAGATGCAAGTTATTTTTCTTGAAAAAATAAGAGTTTGAAGGCTCATTTTAAGGGAAATATTAAACAGGATGATGTTTCTTTGATTTTCAAACAACTCATTTATACTAGAAATGCTTCTTACATTATTTAGAGGCACAAGTGTACTTCTACATCATTTGCAATAGTCATCTTTTATCATCTTACTGAAGTTTTATTAAAAGGTTCAGTTAGATGTATTTTATCTCTCTAAACTCACATAAAAAGGCTTCAGAAGTTCTAAATTCAGCACTGGGGAAAACAATCAGGGTAAACTGCATTGGGTTTGGAGGTCTTTCTAGAGATAAAATAAATGGTTAATAGCTAGTTACTAAATATCAATTAAAAAGAAAATACAAATGCAGAAGTTAACCAGTACATGTTTTTGCAATTTTTTTAGCAAATAAAAGTGACACGAAACAGAATCTATCTAATAGCATTAAAAATTATTTTGCACAGTTCTTATCTACTTATGTGTGTATGCATACTTAAAATGCTAAAAGAAATTCTAATATCTTTCTGGATCTATACATCCTAGAGTACTCAAACCTGCCAGTTCTTGAGGATTTTCAGATTACATTAGAACAAAACTAACCATTTTCAAATGTGATCTCTTAGAGACTTAAAATATTTCAGTAAATTTTGTTATAATGTAATTGGAAGTCTTCATTCAAAAATTCTTTTTCCTTGGCCAGATATGGCTATTTATTTTGGTGGGGGGAAGAGATGAAGATCATGGTTTTTGTCTTTCAAGAGATTACAGTTGATTGAAGGAGATAAAACAATGATCTATTTATGATTCTTCTTAATGCAAGGATGTTTATACAGGTATTATACACCATGAGAGCACAGAGCACGGGGGAACCCTTCCTGTCTGCAGGGAAGTGGGGCAGAGAAGGTAGGTGGTCAAAGAAAGATCTTTAATTTTATTTTCTGATTAGAAATTTGATATGAAATCCTTGTAAAAATTTTTTTAAACATCCCAGAGAAGTGTGGAGAAAAAGTCTTATGCAATCCCGTGTTCACATAGGAGATTTGTAGGCTGGGGGAAGATTTGCAGACTAGCAGAAGATGATCTCTGTACGTGCTTTGCATATGGGGCTCCCTGGGGTGGAAGCAGCTGAGACAGTTGGGTAGCATTTGCAGGATCAGAGCAATGGTGGTTACCCAATATAGTGGAAATACTCCAGTAATTTAACAACCAGTACATCCATATTCAGGAACAATTTTAATATCATGAATATGATAATAGTTGTAGCCACATTTATTGAATACTTATTATATTCCTGGCACTGCTTAAATACTTTATTTGTGTTATATCATTATATATCAAAACAAGGCTATGAGAGATACCCTCTCATTGTCCTCATTTGTACAGAGAGAAAGCTGACTCATAAAGAGTTCTGAATATAGAGCCCATATGCTTACCCAATACTATGCGTTATAGAAGAAAATTTATGTAACATTCTTTGCAATGTTTAAAATGTCCTAAAATAGTAAATGTCAGAGGATTTATGATACATCCTTAATGTGGAAGACTCTGCAACTATCTGAACCAGGTAGATCTATATGTACCCATATGGAAACATAGTTTCAATGTATCACTAAGTATAAAAATAAAAGCAAGTTGCAGAACAAGAGGTATGGAAAATAACTAGTACATGTATGAAAAATCTGTATGTAAATAAGTAGCAAAATTTCTGGAAGGATACATTGGTTACTTGAGGATGGGTGAGTAGGATGAGTAGGATGCCGAAATTGGGTGGGAGGGACAGGAGAAAACAGGGAAAGAGAACTGAGAGATCTTATATACTCTTGTTGGCTTTTTTTTTAATAAAAAGAAATACGTTTTCCTGTTCAATTTTGTAATAAAAACATAGAAAAAAATTACCTGATATTTTCACTTGTTAATGGAAAGATATTTCTTTGTTTTTAAAGTGAATATAAGATAATTATACTTTAACCAAGGTATTTATTTGTGAGGAAATCATACCTGTTTGTGAAATCATAACAGATCAATACGTTTCTGTGTTCCGTGGCAGCTAGCAGAAGAGACTACGCAGTACTTTAATAGCTTGCCTATAAACTCAGCTTTCTAGAATGTCATCAAGTATACCAATCCCTTTTAAGTATAAATGATTTACCCATACCCAAGGAGGAATCTCTTCATACATTTATAAACTGTAAATCTGGAAATGGATAAAATGAAGGAAGTTTTGATGGTACGAAGGTGTCAGAGGATAAAGTAAAGAACCTGGATGAGAAAAACAAATAACAATTATACATACTTGCATCTGTGTTTATAAACTTGTTTTATATGACTTGTTAAGATGTGCATGATAATCTTTCAGATAAGAAACTGGTGCAATTTCGAATTTCATATGATTAGATTACACAAAAGCTACATGGGGTTCTAGTTACTGGCTGATCTGAGAATATAATTTGATCAAGTATAGAAAACAAAAGGGGAAAATTTTTACAGACAGTGGAAACGGAGCTTCACTGAGGGTGTGTAAGAGTGATGATATTGTCACTTTATATTTTGGGGGGATGAAAATTTAGTCATTATGAAACCTTAATAGAAGAACGCTCACTTCTACTCTCATGAAAATTGGATATAATGAAATTCTATATCTACCAGCATTTCTGAATAGTGATGCATGAAATGAGAGAGAATGTATGTGGGCAAAAATCATGTAGAGAGTATTATTTTAAAAAATAATGGCTAGCACTTTTAAAAAAAATAGATCAGATAATATTTAAATGTATTTAATAATTTAGAAAGGCTTAAAGAGGGCCTGAAAATTTCATTGTGACCGAAACAGAGTGGCAATTAGAAATACTGAAACTGGTTCTCAGCCTTCATACTATTCATGTCTCTTCTAAGTGTGAAAGTCTTTTAAAGAAATTGGACGTTTCTAATCAAAAGAGAGAAGAGATAGGGAATGCTGAGAAATTCTCTGTTTTTTTATTACATTCTTGCTATATTTATTTTTTAAGTCAAACACCACAGTAAGGTGTTAAATTGGCAAAGAAATACCTTACATTCTTCATCAATTACACACTCCTGAAATTTCTTACCATCAAAATCCTCTAGGTGTATGCTAAATTATCAAACTCAAATGCAAAGTGGAGGTGTGATGCTGGTTTGATGGTATCTATGTGACGTCTAAATTGGTTATTTTTTCCCCTTATTAAGTTCTGAAATGTAAGTGTTCCTAAGTTTAATACCATACAATTTAATGAATGAAAATTTTAATTTTTTGATGATGTCTTTATTTGAATCAAAATCTACCAAATCTAAAAAGTCACATCTACCCTACCATCTTCAGTGGGCAGGTTACCTGTTGTCCTAACTAGACACCTTCCATCTTTCACCAACTTAAAAGTCCTTAAAAGCAACACCTAATGGATCTATATGCATATAGTCAAATTTCAATAACTCACAAAGTTTGGCTTGGGAAAGACTATAGTGATTACTAAGATGAACTTACTATTTTATTGATGAGAAAATTGAGAATCAGAAAGTTGAAATGATTTGCTCAAAGGGTTGCTAGTTTTAGAACCTATAATTATCCACTTTCAATCCAACCACACAACTGATTGTCAGACTAGCATCTGTGGACTCACGTGCTCATGCAGACACACTCAAGGCATTGACCAACATCTTATTGAATGTTTTAGTTTTCCTCACACCAAATTTGTTCCACTCCAAGTGGTTTCTATTTTAATAAATGGCAATTCCTTTTGCCAGTTACTTAGGCTAAAACTGGTGGAGTCATTATTTACTCCCATCATTAATTAATGCCACATGAGCCATCCATTAGAAAATTTTATGATCTATTCCAGGGATTAGCAAACTTATTCTGTAAAGGGCAAGGCTAAAATGCTGTAGTCTTTGTAGGCAAGGCAATCATTGTCATAACTGCTCAACTCTGCCATTACAGTATGAAATCAGCCATAGACAATGTAGAAAGGAATGGGTATAGTGTAGGTGTGTTCCAATAAAAATTTATTTACAAGATAGTCATTGGCCCTGATTTCAACCAAAGGTTATAGTTTGCCAACTCCTTTGACAACTTTTCAAATGTATCCTGAATGTGCAAACCTCTTCTTAACATATGCATTGCTATCTCCCTCGAGTTTCAAAGCAAGCACTACAATGTTATCCCATCCGGTCTCTCTGAATCTAAGCCACAGTTCAAGCCCATTGGAAGATCTTTCTTGAACTACATTTTGATTAATTTTTTTGGATGAGTGGAAAATTCTCGTGATTCACAAAGCAAAAAGTAGAAAAATTTACATGCAATGGAATGTCTCTGCCTGTATTTCATCCTCTATCTTTTAAGCAGATCACCAATATTATTATTTTCCTGTGAGTTCTTCTAAAGATCAGGATAGATAGACTTGCAGATATTCACTGCTTTTTAACAAATGATGGCATATGGTATAAAATAACCTGCTCCTTGCCTTTTTATTTCTTAATAAAGCCTATATAGTTTTCCCTTTTGTTACATCATGAGCATATTTATTATTTTATTATGGTTGTGTTATATTCCATTTCATTGATATTTAGCCAACTAGTCACTGCTGATGGGCAATTAAGATGTTTATCATCTTTTGCTATTAAAAATAATACTGCACTGAATATTATTATACTTATATATGGGCATAATATATACAGTTATATATATATCACTGATATAACTTTACATTATCCCTTATATACTTTTATATATCTAATATTGCAAGGAAAAAAAGAGAATTCCTTTACCCTGGCTTTTTAATCCTAGAATATGCAAATATAGATATAGATGTATAGAGAGATATAGACGTAGATTTTATTTTAATTTCTTTTTTCCTACATTAAAATCAAGCTCTTTGAGAGTGTGGACTTTGCATAAATTTTTTTTTCTGTAGACAGCTTCTGCTACAAAGTAGGCCCTTAATCAATAATTTTTAACTGTAAATGGGTAAATATATTATATATTAATATTTTTTCATTTTATTGTGATATATTCTTAAAAATAGAAGCTGAGAATTTGCCTCTTAATTTGAGTTTTGGTTTTAAAGATGTTTTGAATCCATACAGTATTATTTTAATGAGAAAAGGAAATGTTGCCACATTCTACTATTAATGAGAAAAATGACAGGGTATATTAAATGTAAATTCTGCATTTCCACCAAGTGATTTAGGTTAGCAAAGTTTCCACCGAGGTTTGAATGAAAATACTAGTAGGAAAATTTAGTTATCACAGAGCACAAGCTTGTGGGCATGCTGCATTAAAAAATAACTTGTGCCTAGCACAGCTGGTCATTGCAATTAAAGTTTCAGCAAAATATTATTTGTGACATTAAATCAATGTGGTTAATTGGAATATTATTAATTTTATAGTGTTTATAATGAATTTTTAAATTAGTTTTGGTTATATAGCTATATAAATAGACAGAATTTATACCTAGGTCTCTGTTTCAAGCTTCTTAAGTAACGTTAAAATAAATGATTTAAGTCAAGTGGGAAGTACGTAGTTTACATATAGATATATATATTTTTTTTTTTCCATTAAAAGAAGACTATATGTTACATAACTTTGAGAAATACTGTCTGTCATGTCTTTTCCCTTTGTACCATTTAATTGTTGAACCAAAAGCAAAAGTACATTTTCCTTCAATTTATGTATCTTTGGAGAATTTTTTTTGCCAATGCGCTTCAGAACTCCATAAAAATAGTTGATATTTCTAATGATTTATTTATTACCAAAAAAAAAAAGCTAAAAACTTTCTAAATTCTGATTTTTATATGTCAATAAAAGTCACTAATCTTAAAATATAATAAATTCTGTCTCTACAGATAGACATAAAAAAAGATATGAGTGATTACATAACTTTGAAGCCCACAGAAAAAATCTGTTTAATGCACACTTAGTAGGCCTATATTATAAGATTATAATAATTTGATACATAATTAATATATGAATTCTACATATAAATTCCCAAAAAGAGAATGAATACCACATTATTAATTCTGATTTCAAAGCTTAATTTCCCAAGAGAATAAAACTGATAATAGTAGGCTGCTAAGTTGTGTGTGTGTGTTCACACATTAAAAGTGTGAAATCACTTGAAAAAAATTAAATGCCACAGAAACCCAAGTTTTTTTATTATTAGTACCATTATTAAGGCCAGTTAGTAGAAGAAAAGCATAGCAAGCTACTTAAATGTGTTGGGCATTAATGCAAGATATATAGCTTTTCACCATGTATAATATTCAGGCATTTAAACAGTAGAACCCCATAATAGCTGATATTTAATTTTTCTTGACTTTCACTTATTGCTTAAATAATTAGAACTGCATGAGCTCAGACAAATTCTTCAATCTCTATGGCTTATTTTCTTAATTTATAAAATGAGTGAAAATTTGTCCTAAGAGAATTGTTATGAAGTTTAAATAACTTAGTAAGCAAGGCTCTTAGAAAATTGCTTGGCACTGTGGGGTAGGAAGAATACTGAAGCTGAAAAGGACAGAACTTGGTATTTATTAGAAAATACTTACATTCTTAATTAAAGTAGGCTTTCTTATTTATTCAATGTGTTTTTCAAGTCGCCTTCTATTTTGCAAACAATATAATTAATTTTTGCCATGAATTCAAGATAATCCAATATCCACCCATTTTTTACATAACAATATGAAAAAATACAATGAAATAATATTCACTGTTAAAATAACGTTGACAAAGAAGAACCTGTATGAGATTTGGAAAGCCAAGAGAATAGGCCATTATTCTCTAAAAGCAGTTGTAGCTACACTTGCAGCCATATAAGAGAGTCACAGAAGCTTCCAGCAGAGCTCAGGAGCTCCTCTAGTTCGAGTACTTCAGCTTCAGGGTGACATCATTCCCCCCAAACTCCTGACCTTTGCTCCCCCCGCCTTCCAATGGTTATATGTGCCCTAATTCCCTATTGTTTTTGTTCTCGTGATCTAGTCTTGCCTGTAATTTGATTATTTCTTTAAAAAGCAATGTATTCATTCAGTTAGTTTGTCAATTAACATTAATCCAATTGCTATTGTAGGTGAAACCCTGTCTTAGAAATTGTGACAATTCTGCAGAGACATAAAATAAATATCTGATGCCTCAGATATACATATATATATATATATGCAATATATATATTGCATATAATTTTACAAGACACTAAAATAATAATGAATCATTCATGAAAATGTGACCTTATTGCCTATTTGGTTTGTTTTAAATTACCATTATTTGTGCTTATTGTTGAGTCTTAATTTTATATAACATTGAAAAGTAATCAAGAAATATCACAAAGCTATAGTAATCAAAACAGCGTGATACTGGCAGGAAAACAGACACATAGATCAATGGAATAGAATTGAGAGCCCAGAAATAAAACCATACATCTATGGACAACTAATCTTTGACAAAGTAGCTAAAAAAATACAATAGAGAAAGGAAAGTCTCTTCAATAAATGCTGTTGGGAAAACTGGACGGCCACATGCAGAAGAATGAAAGTAGACCATTATCTCACGTCATACACAAAAATTAACTCAAAGTGAATTAAAGACAGACTTGATGTAAGACCTGAAACCATAAAACTCCTAGAAGAAAACACAGGCAGTATGCTCTTGACATGGGTCTTAGCAGCATCTTTTTTGCATACCACATCTCCGCAGGCAAGGGAAACAAAAGAAAAAGTAAGCAAATAGGACTACATCAAACTAAAAATCTTCTGCACAGCAAAAGAAACCATCAACCAGATGAAAAGACAACCTACCAACTGGGAGAAAATATTTGCAAATCATATGTCTGACAAGAGGTTAATTTCCAAAATATATGAAGAATTCATACAACTCAAAAGCAAAAACTGAACAACCCAATCAAAAAGTGGGCAGAGCATATGAACAGACATTTTTCCAAAGAAGATATACAGATGGTCAATGGGCATGTGAAAAGATGTTCAACATCACTTATTAATAGGAAAATGCAAATGAAAACTACAATGAGATATCACTTCACACCTGTCATAATGGCTATTATTAAAAAGACAAGAAATAACAAGTGTTGGAGAGGATGTGGAGAAAAGATAACCATAATACACTGCTAGTGAAAATGTAAACTGGTGCAGCCACTATGGAAAACAGCATGGAGATGTCTCAAAAAATTAAAAATAGAACTACCATGTCATCTAACTATTCTGCTTCTGGGTCTTTATCCAAAAAAACATGAAAACACTAATTTGAAAAGATATATGCACCCCTGTGTTCATTGCAGCTTTGTTCACAGTAACCAAGCCTTGGAAGCAACCCAAGTGCCCATCAACAGATGAATGAAGAAAGAAGGTATGGTATATATATACCATGGAATGCTACTCAGTCATAAAAAGGGCCAAATTTTGCCATTTTGGACAACACGGATGGACCCTGAGGGTATTATGCTAAGTGAAATAAGTCAGACAGAGAAAGACAAATACCACATGATTTCATTCATTTGTGAAAGATAAACAAACACATAGATAAGGAGAATAGATTGTTGGTTACCAGAGGGGAAGGGGGTGGTGGAGGGCAAAAGGGGTAAAGGGGCACATATGTATGGTGACGGATGGAAACTAGACTTTTGGTGGTGAATATGATGCAGTCTATACAGAAGCTAAAATATAATGATGTTCAGCTGAAATTCACACAATGAAATTTACATGTTATCCAATAATGCGGCCTCAATAAAATAATTTTTAAAAATGAACACTTGCACTATACAAACCAACATTATGAATGCCACGTGTGGTAACTTCTTTATCCATCACAAATTCAGAGGCAGGTACTGTTACATTCCTTATAAAGATGAAGACAACATAGGCATAGAGAAGTTAAGTGTTCCCTTTAAATTCTGTCACCGGTTAGGGGCAGAGTGGGGATTTGAACCTGGCTGGGCTAGTAACAAAGATAGTGCATTTAATCCATAATATACTAAAATGCTAGTTAGCCATGTTTTTCAAATAAACCATATCTAAATTAAAAAAAAAAAGAAATACGGTAAGTTTTGATCTGGAGTACATTATTTACAATATGTTATTATAAGCACAAATGTTAGAATAAAAGCCATCTAAACATGGTTTTCCCCTTAACAGAGGAAAATATGCCTATCACCGAATCGTCATTGATTCCTGAAAGGTGTGATTCATTTACACACAAATTAACACAAAAAAAATATAGCCAATGTGTTTTAGCTTCCATTTTACCAAAAATTGGTTCTTGGAGATATGTGCACAACATAACTAAAATAATCTTTGAAACTTAATCAAATGCTAAAAAATGTTGTTGAGGACCCTAAAGGACATGACTGACTGATAAGAAGGTGATGATCGCTTTGTGTAGCATCACACACTGTCGACTTTCCCTATTTCATTTAAAAATAGACCTGTTTCATTTTGCTCACATTAAAATCCTGCTTCATTTGAATATAGACTAACTCCTACCTTTCCCACAAATCCTGTGTTACCTCACACTTTTCTTTGTTAAGTGAGAAATTGCATTTTGTGTACGTGTGTGTTTGTGTGTGTGTGTGAGGAAGACCAGCCCTGAGCTAACATCCATTGCCAATCCTCCTCTTTTTTGCTGAGGAAGACTGGCCCTGGGCTAACATCCACGCCCATCTTCCTCCACTTTATATGGGATGCTGCCACAGCATGCCTGACAAGTGGTGTGTCTGTCTGCACCTGGGATCAGAACCCGGAAACCCCGGGCCGCCGAAGTGGAGCATGCAAACCCAACCCCTACACCACCAGGCCAGCCCCAGAAATCGCATTTTTTATGAATGGATTCAATTTCTTCTTTCTCAGATTTCAGTGAATTGTGAGGTTTTCCACTAAGATTTCCTTGAGAAGCTTGTTCATTTCGTTCATTGGAATCAAGAGACTTGCAAATAATATATATTTCCTGAGCCCTTATTGACAACACTTCAACCATTCCTCAGTCTCCATCAGAGATGGATGAGTGTCCCCATGGCAATCTGAGATCTCAAAAAAGGTTCTGTAGAGCTCATAGCTTCTGAATCTGGCTGAATTTATCTTGTTATCCCACAATTTTGTGGCCTTTAGTTCTGGAGTTTTGGTGTTTGTGGGTTTTTTTGTCATTTTATGTACATTGCTTGACTCGAGGCTTTCAGAATTATAAATGGAAAGAAGCTTGTGATAACAATTTCTCCTCCTTGGTGAAGTACTGTCTTTCCACACTGTCACCTTCTTTTACTAAGAAAAGTGAAAGTTCTAGAATCACTTGTCCTACCTGTTTTCTGTTTTGTTTAACCTGATTCTATATGTTATAAAAGATTTTCCCAAGTAGAATTGTGACAGTATCTAGATCTGGAAAATATTTAATGGCCTCCCCCTGTGATCTGGCGAAAGGGGGATGAAGGGAGGGACTGAAAACAAAGAAATTCCATACTTGCCTGAAGACATCTTTTGCACATACACAGGGACCTGTCAATCCTGCTCCTCTTGAAGGATAAGATTCATACATGTGCAGGAAGCTGGTCAAAGCCTGTTTCTCATTGAAGTCCTCTCAGTCAGGAGACCTTCTAGGAACAGACCTACTCTGGATTGTAGAACGCACTCTTTCAGTGACAAGCTCTAATTAAAACCCTGCATTGTTTAAATCTATTCAAATTCCACTTTTCCCCCAATCCTAAATAACCTTTCATCTTCTTTGTTCAGTGAGAAACTGAATGTCTATATTTACAAGCCATTTTCCCTTAGCCAAGAAAAAAAATTAATAAATTTTAAATAAATTCAGGAATTAAATAAATTTTGTTTTATATATATTAGTGATTTGAGATTTCCATCAACACTAGTCATGTGCAACATCTGTTTTTTGCTATTTCTAGTTGATATGGAAAGAAAAAGAGTGTATGCTAACAATAGAATAAAAGTTGAATTTGCTTCGCTGGGTCCCCATCTCAGTTACACTGAAATGTCCTGTTCATCCACAGGATGTTGGTAAGGAGGCCTCTCTCCACCCCCTACCATGAGAGGTAGAAGCTTCTGGGTAAAGGTAGGCAGGCTTCCCACCTGGTAACCAAAGGATTTGACACACGATAATTCCAAAACTCAAATATACTTTCGGGATCCTAATTTTAGGATAATTTGATGATTGCCAAGAAAGATTCCCCAGGACAGAGACAAGGAAATACTCCTCTCATGGAAAACGTACAAAAATCCTTCCTGGCTGAAGTGCCAGGCTTGCATTTTTATTCACCATTGATCCTGACAATCCAGATTGTGCTCTCCGATGGGGAACCTTTTCTCATCTACTGGGCTTGGTGCTTTCTAAGCCTCAAACTGATGAAACGGATGGGGCTCCTTTCAGAGAAAGGACCCTTGCCTCTGAACCCTCAGAATCTAATACTCTTCTCCTCTCCCTATTTCTCCTGAGATGCCTCCTTTTGCTCTAGCTCCTCTGGAAACAAAAGACCTTATTTCACTTCTTTTTCCCCAAGTGGAGACTTAAGTTTCCCATCAGAAAGAACTAGATTGGCCTTTTCAATGACAGCCCCAATCCTTAGACATCCCAAATATTATCTAGATTTCCTGAGGACATGAAAGTATTTCCCTTCAAAATCTTAAATTTCCTTCTAGGTATATCACTTAAACAGACTGATTGAAGAATTTCTGACAAAAGCAGCCTAAAAATTAAGACCATAATTGAGTTTCTATGCCAAAGTGCCCCATGGTTCTCTAGTTCACTTTTCATAGGCACAATAATCCTTCTGGCCTGTCTCTCTCTATTCAGAACCTTAGACAATTTGATAGCTTTAAAAAGCTTTTGTAAAGTGCTAACTCTGGAAAGTGCTTACTTTATTGAAATAAAAATAAGTCTTCACTCACGTACATGAATGAAAAATACTTACTGAAACTGTCAGTTATTCTGAATTTTTTGAAACACTTGAATTGCTTTATGTTTCCAATGAGATAACGACATTTACAAAATCCTTTTCCAAAGTGCACTTTTACAAACAAATTACCAGTGTGGTTTTTAGGAGTGCTTATGTGAGTTCAATTTAAATTAGAGAAGCAGAGAGATAAAGGCCAATGAGTCATACAATGAACTACCACTGAAATTTATAATTTAATTAAGGAGTGCAAGATTCTTTTATGAAATGGTCCTTTTCATTTTAAGCATAAGAATTCAAAAAGCATAGATTCAATGTTTGCTCAATAAAATGAGATTAGTAGATGAGTAGAATTCATTAAATAGCTCTGTAAATGTGAAAGTGTGTTAAGTTTTCTATTTTTTCTCTAATTAATATTATTCCTGTTAAAGAATAAATCAACATATTTGAAAGTAAATCTTAACAAAAACATTACATAAAAGATATCTACATTTAAATTTTTGGCCTTCAAGTGTATCAGGGTAACAGCATGATGTTGTCCATTGTGATCTACCTAGGGCAGAAGGACATTTTGCTCTAGTTTTGGCCCTCTGAAATTTGCATATAATAATAGACTCCTATTGCTAGAGGTGACTCATTGGAGAGATGTTTATGGAACTCCAGAGGAAAGTAGCAAGTTGCAAGTCACACACA
Organism: Tapirus indicus; assembly: GCA_031878705.1. NCBI lineage: Eukaryota > Metazoa > Chordata > Mammalia > Perissodactyla > Tapiridae > Tapirus > Tapirus indicus. The sequence continues at coordinate 21,185,307 of CM062939.1, read as the reverse complement.
TGATGATTAATATCAACATCTCATCTTTAGCCTATAGTCTGAAAGTTCCAGTACCTGTTTTCTGTGATTGTGTTTATATACACTTATAAGTATATACAAATATATGAATATGTGTGATATATATTAGATATAATAAATGCATACATCTGTGTAACTCTTCTTTGAGACCATTAAGCTTAATCTCCTTGATTCGACTCTACACCAATCCTAACAAGTAGACCAGGAATTCTGTACCATCCCTCAACATGGAGACTTGATTTTCCCTTAAGATCTGTGTTTCCCTTTTTTTATCAGTTGCTCCTGTCAGCTGATGTAAGCTGCTCTCCAACTTTTGATATTTTTCTGTTATGTCTTCAGGAATCATGGTTGGTCATCATCAAACTCATTATATTCTAAATCTCTTCTTTGAACATTTCCCTAACCTTCTTGGTGGCAATGAAACTTGGATCTCCCTTAGGGCACTGTTCCCCTTGTAGTCTACAAGTGATGGCTGTTTTCTTTTACACAATCGAATCTACATATGAAAGGTCCTGAAAGTGGGGTTGGTAACACTCATGCTTCTTATTGTTGCTTTCAGAACATTCTCCATCTCTGTTCACTGAATTACCCCAGTCATAAATTTCATGACACCAGATTGTACCACTCACTATCCATCCTTTTTGCTGTCATATGCACAGGGATACACAACTCTGAGTAATTCTGAGTGTTCCTGGTAAGACTCCTGTCCCTCTTCACTTTACTGTCAATCCTATTGTCACCATTTTCCAGCTCACTTCCATCATTCATAGAAGATTTTAGCACCTGGCTAACTGTCATGCAGTCTAACAATAACATTGCTTTAATTTCTGATTATTTAAAAATTCACGTATGTAATTCATCTGATAACTTTGCTACTCAGTTTCTTGACCTCCATCTCTCCAATGATCATATTCTTTACTCTGTTCAGTTGTTCATTCCCACAGACAATCCTATACTGTGTTAGCATCAACATCTTCAACATCCATAACCTCCATTTCAAGCATTCAGCTCTGCAGCAACAACTTTCTGTCCTGTCTTTTTGGTTTAACTTTCTTTTTGTTCCACCCAACTGTAACCAGTTATCAATTACACCATTACTTCCCACAATTGTTTTAAATCATTATTTAAATGCTATGTTCTCAGTGAGGCTTTCTTTGGCTACCGTATACAAACTCGCAACTCCCTTCCTGCCTTGAGCTCCCCATCTCTCTTCTCAATTTTATATTCAGCCATAACATCAGTGATGATGTATTATGTAACTGTATTATGAAACTGATGATGCTTAAGTTTCAAGTCCCTCATTTGCATAGCCCCTTCCATGGTCTAACTAATTTTGTATTTAGGATTTTTTTTACTAGTTCTCTTAAAAAGTGGCATCAATATATATATTGATATTTAAGTATTTATATATATATATATATGTGTATTTAAAGACTGCTCAAAAATTGGCTCTTCTCTTGCTTTTAATTTATCAATGCCAGCTATATGTATTACTCTCTTGTTTGTTCACATATGTATTGTCTATGTTCCCTGAATAGAATGGAAGCTTCACGAGGGCAGGTATTTCTGTCTACTTTGGTCATTCTATATCCATCCTCAGTCCCCAAAAGAGTAACCGGAATATGGTAAATATTTGTTGAATTATTTCATCTTTTTCTTTCTTACTCACCTCTATTATAAATGTTGTTGATATTTTATTTATAAAATGAAGACAAAACCACGACTCTGCTAAACTGAGGAGCCAAGTTCCTAAATTGACAGAATAGGAAAATTGTAAACACGTTATGGAGCAGATCTGTCAAGAACACAGAACTGAAAAATACAATTACTTTAAAGAGAGGAGAAAAAATTATTTATGCTTAAAAAATGCAAAGTGAACTTATGGTGCAGTTGACTCTTCTCGGTGCAAAGGCGAGGTAGTGATCTGAGCACGGTTGCTTGGCAACGAAGCTGAGGAATCTATGAGTGGAGAAAGTTCAAGGCAGTTTCACAGAGGGCAAAATTGTACTTCATTCAGAGTCACTTCTAATTAAACCAAGTAGTGTAATATAAAAAATTGTATACATCCCCATAGTTCCTAAAGATAGTACATGTCCATTAGGATAGTTTGTACAAAACGTGAGAATAATGTCCTTTTTTTTTTAGTTTCACTGTGTGGCATCAGTAGGAGATGAAACAATATGAAACAACATGCATTTCCTTAAGTTTGAAATGACTAGTATGTTTGTGAAGGGTGTCAAACTGACAATAAGAAAACAAGAGATTTTTCCAGAAACTAGACCCCTTCATTTACAATCAAGTTTTCCAGGGCTGGCCCGGTGGCATAGCAGTTAAGTTCGCGTGCTCCGCTTCTGGCGGCCCAGGCTTCACAGGTTCGGATCCCAGGCACGGACCGATGCAACACTTAACAAGTCATGCTGTGGCGGCATCCCACGTGAAGTAGAGGAAGATGGGCACGGACTTTAGCCCATGGCCAATCTTCCCCAGCAAAAAGAGCAGGATTGGTAACGGACATTAGCTCAGGGCTAATCTTCCTCACACACACACACACACACACACAAATCAAATTTTCCCTCAGTTGATTGATGAAGCTTAAGGTTATATGCCTTTGCTCTAGGGTCTCAGGACCATCAAGAGTGTGTCTTAAGGCTCCAGCCTACGAGATGTATTATTCATAAAGAGAGAAATCATCCAGTGCTTAGAAAGAAAGAAAACTTACTAAATGTCCACTCTAACATACGTATCTGCTAAAAAGTCTTTTTTTTTAAATCACTTCTGTAGTCCATTTTATATTTTGGGTTATAAAAATCATGAGATATTGATTTCAAAATAATTTACCAGTTTGGAGAAATCTTAGAGTAGGGTCAGAACTCTCATTAGTCATTAAAATATGGGAACATTTTGAACACGTATGAATGTAAGGGAGGAGAGAATTTAGGTTGAGAGAACATCAGGAGGAAAATCTCAGATATAAAGTGATATAAGGAACACTGAAGAAATTATCTTGGCTAAAGTAAATGTGTGTGAAAGGATGTACTGAAAACCATGGCTGGAAATGAAGACTGTCGTGAGAACACAAAAAGATTATGACAGTCTAGTCTCCAGAGTTGGTATGTGATAACATAAGCTGACAGAAAGTAATGTCAATATTTAAACAGGGATGTTAAATGGTAAAATCTGTGCTTCAAAAAGATAAGCCTGTCAGATGAATAAATGCTAACCTGCAACTCAGAGAGACGGAAGGCCAAGAGATCAGTTAGGAGCTGTAATGAGACTCAGTGAGAATAATCAAGTTCAGGATGAAAAATATGGAAGTGGGAATAAAGAGAAATTATCCCCACAGAGCTTGGCCCAGGCCAATTTCCTCTTGTTTCCTCACCCTGGAATGGTCTTTATGTGGTTGGCTCCTTCCCAGCATCCATGTTTTATTTCAAAAGGCATCTTGAAAGGGCCTTTCCTTACACACTGCCTTCACAACTTTCATTTCATGGTCTTGTTTGATTGACTTTGTGGTAATTCCCTTTTTCTGAAATTCTCCTTCTTATTCAGGTTTTATTTCTTCACTGGCTTTCTTCCCTGAGACCACTTGCTGGAACATAAATGCCACAGGACCAGGGTACTTTTCACTTCTGTTCACCCTAGATCGTGTGTTGAAGAGTCCCGTACGTTGAGAAATAAATGAAAGAATGAATAGCAAGCACTCAGGTAAAGGACTGTTGAATAAATGTAGAAATCACTGGGATGAATGAGGTCTCTTGAGCCCATGGAACTGTGATGATAACAAATTGTTTATGATCTAGTCAACAAATAGGAATTGTCATCACAAGTTTTCAAAGAGGAATTTGTTGAGTGTTTGTTTTATTGAGGTGGTTGTCATTTTTTATGCTAAATTAGGGTTGCAGAATTTCAAATGGATTTTGTGAAACATTTGGACATTTTTGTTTTGGACATAATTGTTTTACCTGTGATTGCATCTGATTCTCAAAATCACCAGCTCTTTAATCTGTCTAAATTGCTTAACTTGCTTTAAGACCCGGTTTCCTTAACTATCAAATAAGAATCATAACATTGCTTAAGTATTTAGTATTAAGTATTTTAGAAAGCTCATTTTTTAAAGTATTAAATGAGCAAATTCATGTAAAGTGTTGACTGTAGTGACTGGAACATAGTGATTTCTGATTGAAAACTAGCTAGTATAATGAAAACCACTAGAAGCCATTGTGCAGTGATGAAAAGCCCAGATTCAGGAGTGATAGTGCCTGGTTAAGAGTTTCCATCCATAGATGAGTGGATAAAGAAGATGTGGTATATATATATATATATATATATATATGTGGTATATATATATGATGGAATATTACTCAGACATTCAGACATTTAAAAGAACAAAATTTTGCCACGTGCAACGACATGGATGAACCCAGAGGGTATTATGCTAAGTGAAATAAGTCAGATGGAAAGACAAAAATACCATCTGAGTTTACTTATGTGTGAATCTAAAAAAACAAAATAAATAAACATAACAAAACAGAAACCAACTCATAGATAGTGATTGCCGGAGGGGTGAGGGGATGGGTGAAATAGGTGAAGGGGATCAAGAGGTAAAAACTTCCAGTCATAAAATTAAGTCATGGGGGTGTAATATGCAGCATAGGGAATATAGTCAGTAATATTGTAATAACATTGTATGGTGACAGATGATAACTAGACTTCATGTGATGATCATTTCGTAATACGTAAAAATATCAAATCACTGTGCTATACACCTGAAACTAACATAATATTGTATGTCAATTATACTTCAATAAAAAATAAAATAAAAGCACTGGCTGTCTATCAGTACTGATTTTTCTTGGTGTTATTTTTCTCATCTGGTTTAGGATTCCTTCTTCTTAGGTAGCATAGTAGAATAGTTATAAGCACAGACTCTGGAGACAGACAGCCTGATTTTGAATTCTGACTCTGCCACTTATTAGTTGTGTTTTGAGCAAGTTGCTTAACCTTCTGTGGCCCAGTTCACAAATCTGTAAAATGCATGTAATAACAGTATTACCTAACAAGGTGGTTATGAAGATTAAAGGAGTTTAGTGTTGTAAAGGTCCGAGAACAGTACCCAGCAAGTGGTAAGCACTATGTGAATTGTTAAAGAAAATGAAAATTAACAGTGGAGTTATAAGCGTTAAACAAGTTAATTCATAAAAATCACACAAAACAATAGCAGATTATAAGTCCTCAAAACACATTTTTTTCACATGGAAAATATTGTTTATTATAGGCTTTAAAATGAAAACACCCTAACATCTATTTTTAAATACAATCATCATAGAGACTCAAATTGGCACATGAGCATTCAAAAATTTAAGAAATGCTAAATGACAATGTGTTTTTTTTTAAACTTTGATGAACTGCCTTCAGTTAACAATTTACTTGCAAATATTGACAATTTGTTGTGCAAAATGACAACAACACAAAGCTTCTTTTCCAGGCGTTGGAGTTAGAATTTACAAAACAGTGTTTTTTTCCACTTTTATTGACATATAATTGATAAACAAAAATTGTACATATTTAAGGTGTATAATGTAATATTTTGATATACATATGCATTGTGAAATAGTTGTTATAACCAAGAAAATTAACATATCCATCACCTCACATAGTTAGCATTTTCTTTTTTTTTGTGGTGAGAACACTTAAGATATATCCTCTTAGCAAATTTCAAATATATGATACAGAGTTTTTAACTTCAGTCACATTGCTGTCCATTAGATCTCCCGAACTTACTCATCCTGCATAACGGAAACTTGGCACTATTTGACGAACATCTCCCATTTTCCTTACCCCACCCCTAGCCCTTGGTAATCACCATTCTATTCTTTGCTTCTGTGAGTTTGACTATTTCAGATTTCACATAAAAATGAGATCATGCAGGGTTTGTCTTTCTGTGTCTAGTTATTTACTTAGCACAACGTCCCTCAGGTTCATCCATATTGTCACAAATAGCAGAATTTCTTTCTTTTTTAAGGGCAAATTATTATTTTTAAGTTAAAAATTTAACTTAAAAAAGAAGGAAATCTTGCTTTCCCACATTTTTTCAATCCATTCTTTTGTTGACAGACATTTAGATTGTTTCCATATCTTGGCCGTTGTGAATAATGCTGCAATGAACACAAGAGTGCAGATATCTCTTTGAGATACTGATTTCATTTCCTTCACGTATATACCCAGCAGTGGGATTGCTGGATCATATGGTAGTTCCATTCTTAAATTTTTGAGAAACTTCCATTGTGTTTTCCATAATGGCTGTACCAGTTTACATTCCTGCCAACGGTGTATAATAGTTCCCCTTTCTCCACATCCTTTCCAACACTTGTTATAGTAGGGGAGGAAAATTTTTACTTTTACTCTACTAGTGTTTTTTTTGGTTGGGCCTGAGAATTAAACTGCCATAAAACAGATTAAAAGGAGAAAATTGTTCAAATTTATGTAAGTTTTACATGACACAGGAGCCCTCATAAGGAAATGAAGCCCCGAAGAAATGATGGATCTTACATGCTTTTATAGTAGGTTGAACAAAGAGAAGCAATCGTGGAAAAGTAACTGAACTATGTGGGGAGGCTAAAGAAAGATAAGAATTATATTAACAAGGTCTGTTTGTATAGAATTCTCTTGATCTCAATGTCTTATTCTTGATAATAAGAATGTTACTTTCCTTCTGATACGGGGAGGACATCTTCCACCTGGGAATTTCATCTCCGTCTTTTAAGAAAGAGAAAAAAATTCAGAATGTTGTTGTGGGTTTTGTTTTTGTTTTTTGCGTTTGCTGCTTTTCAAGTGCCCTTAACTCAAAATAATTCTATGACAAAATGGTGTATTTTGAGGAGGAATATTCTGCCACCCTTCATTATCTTTCCTTTTTTTGATAGTAGTTTTTCTAACAGGTGTTGGATGATATTTCACTGCAGTTTTGATTTGCATTTCCCTTATGGTTAGTGATACTGAGCACCTTTTCATATACGTGTTGTCCATTTGTATGTCTTCTTTGGATAAACATCTATTCAGGTCCTTTGCCCACTTTTAACTGAGTTGTTTATTTTTTTACTACTGAGTTTTAGGAGTTCCTTATATAGGTTGGAAATAAACCTCTAATCAGATATATAGTTTGAAGATATTTTCTCCAAGTGAAAATGAGTTACCTTTCCCTTTGATGATTATGTTCTTTGCTGTGTGGAAGCTTTTTAGTTTTATGCAATCCTACTTGTGTATTTTTGCTTTTGTTGCCTCAGCTTTTGGTGTCATACTCAAAAAATAATTGCCCACACCAATGTCAAGAAGCTTTTTGCCTATGTTTTCTTCTAGTAGTTTTCTGATTCCAGGTCTTAAATTTAAGTCTAATCCATTTCAAGTTGATTTTTGTATATGGTGTGAGGTATGGGTCCAATTTCATTCTTTTGAATGTGGATATTCAGTTTTCTCATCACCATTTATTGAAGAGCTGTCCTTTCCTTACTGTGTGTTCTCGGCACCCTTGCCAAAGATCACTTGACCATATATGTGTGGGTTTATTTCTCCATCTCTTTTCAGTTCCAATGGTCTGCATGTCTGTTTTTATGCCAGTACCACACTGTTTTGATTACTATAGCTTTGTAATATATTTTGAAATCAGGAAGTGTGGTGGCTTCAGCTTTGTTCTTCTTGCTCAACATCTACAGTAGTAAGATCATAATATGTCTCAAAGATATTCTAGCAGTATTAGTCAGTTCATCTAAGGATATTCAATACCTTCTCAAACAAGAATTATCATTTAACCCTCCCTACTGTCTTGCATTTCCAAGACACCCACAAATTTACTCCAAAAAGTATATGAGTGGTAATGAAGAGAGCTCTTCATTATACCTACCATGTGTTATTTAGTGATTTAATGTTTGAATTCTAACTTTTACCACAGAGTCTGACATTAAGGCTAAATTTATTCATTAAGTTTAGGTAGCTATGTTCATTTTGTAAATTCAGTACATTGATACAAATTAAAAAATATTTTAAAATCAATACACATGTATCAAAACTCAACAATAAAACCACTATAAGATATCACTACCCACTCACCACATGGAGAAAATGAAAAAAGACTGGGTTCATTGCAAAGAGGCTATTCAAATAATAATCCTACCAGCCATGGGACCAGCCAATCCTACCACTCTTTAGAGTTTCTAAAGAGTGTAATTAGTTAAATTTTACTAATCTAGTGAATGCAGGGCAGTATCTTGTTGCTTTAGTTTACATTGGCAGTATCTTGTTGCTTTAGTTTACATTCTCCTTATTATTAATGAAATTATCTCTTGAGGTTAATGAAAACTTGTGATATCCACTTCTATAAATTTCATTTTTATATCCATTATCCATTTATCTGTTGGATTATTGATATTTTATCACATATGGATCACATATATTTTTAAAATTATTCTTCTGTTAACTATATATGTTGTAAATATTCACTCCCTACCTAAAAAATATCAATTCAATTTACTTATGGCAAGTTTCATAAAATAGACTATTTCTAATAAGAAGGTCGTATTTGTCAATCTTTATAATTTTTGTGTACTATTTAAGAAACAAATCAGAATTTTGCATCATCAAATATTCTGTTGCATTTTGTTCAGTAGACTTTTCTGTACTGCTTCTCTGCTTGGCTATCGCACATCAATATCACACACTTTCAGTTTACAGCTCTATAGTAAGACGTCCTATCCAGTACATGTCATTGGTGTAACCTTAAAACAGTGAGTCCCAGAGTGAGGTTTCCAGCCCAGCAGCATCCTCATCACCTTGGAACTTAGAAGAAACTTAGAAGAAATTCAAATTCTCAGACCTTTTCCCACTTATTGAGTCAGAAACTCTGAAGGTGAGGCACAATCTATATTTTAACAATAGTTCTGGGTGGTTCTAATGCACGCTCAAGTTTTGAGAAGGATTTTATTAGAATTCTACAACCATGTAATCATGCAAAACTAAGGGAGTATCTCAAACTGTCATAAGATTTTATGACTTTAGCAGGTGAGAAAATAAGAAAAATTTTTCCATGGAGGGTAAAAAATTTTTGAGCTAGGAGAAAGGATTTAAAATATCTATAGATCCAAAGAAATGCAAATCCAATTAAATAATATTGCATCCAGGGTTAGTAGATGAAAAAATAATGCACACATGACACAGCATTAATATTTTGATTAAGAAATCTCTGCAAATATGGCTTTTTTTGTGTGTGAGGAAGACCAGCCCTGAGCTAACATCCATTTCCCATCCTCCTCTTTTTGCTAAGGAAGACTGGCCCTGGGCTAACATCCATGCCCATCTTCCTCTCCTTCATATGGGACGCCACCAAGGCGTACCTGACAAGCAGTGCATTGACAGGTGCCTGGGATCGGAATCCGTGAACTCCGGGCTGCCAGAGCGTGAACTAACCCACTGCACCACAGGGCCAGCCCCTGCAAATATGCCTTTTTATGTGCATGAAATACTTATGGGATTCTGGCTGCCTTAAATCCACTTTTCTAGAAAACAAAGACTAAGACAAAATCTTAGGGAGTAACATTGTGGTGTGGACTATAATTCCAGTGAAACAGAAATAAAAGAAAAGAGGCATGAGACAGGTAAAGAGAAAATACAAGGAAATGCTGATTGCTCAGACTTGTCATATAAAATCCTATGGGACTGTTATATTTCCAACCAGCCCATCTGGGAATTGAAAGGGAGAAGTGTTTACCCTCAGTCTCCTGTCTCCCATTGCCCAAAGTTTACCCTCATTGGCCAGAGAGCAAAGCAGCCATGCAAATCTGAGCTGATGCAAAAATCCAGCACACAGGTCTATTAGAATACTTGAATTAGTCTTGTGCTTAAAAAATGCAATTTAGGGACCAGCCCCACAGTGTATTGTTTAGGATCAGCACGCTGTGCTTTGGTGGCCTGGGTTTGTGGGTTCAGATCCCCGGCATGGACCTACACCACTTGTCAGCCATGCCTAGATGGCAACTCACATACAAAATAGAGGAAGACTGGCACAGATGTTAGCTCAAGGCCAATCTTCCTCACCAAAAAAAAAAAAAAATTGCAGTACATAATTTGAATAACTGGTTTGCATTAGTGACTTATGTTGAAAAAAGTTTATTTATTCTTAATCAATTTTATTCTTAATTATTGGAATAATTAAGCAAATTTAAGAATTGCCATATTTACCTTTTAATATACTATACTTATAAAAATTATTTAATAAATGCTTAGTGAAATTTGTAAATGGGACTAAATATAAATCAAAGGCCTATAAATAGATACTATCAAAATTTGTTTAATTCAACAAAAATAATAAGATTGATAGGTTGAATCTAATTTAAAGAAGATCTAGCTTTGGAATATATCACTGTGTTAAACTGAATATCAATAATTAGAAATTATACCTCACTAATATATCTGCACAAAAAGTCTCTCTCTAGGACATCAAAAACTCACATTGGTTCAGAATGGGATCTAAAATGTGATTTTGTATGTAGAAAATTTTGTTCAGAAATGCTAGAATTTAGCTTGACTATTAAAAGCAGGATATTTAAATAATTAGAAATTTATCAGAATGGAGTAATGTTCTTCTCAGATTGAACTTTGATTGTAAAAGCCAGAGGGAAAAGAAATTGTTGGCAATTGAAATTAATCATCCTAGTCAAACACAAGAAGGTGAGTAGACCCAGAAATTTAAATATATGCAAATATTTGTAAATTTGTTTTTAACATATGTGAGGCAATCTTTATTTTATGGATTAAGGATTTACTCCCTCAAAATTGAGTTTGAATTTGGGGTACTATGATCCATAAAAATGTGAGCTTATCACTTTTAAACTAGTGTTTACAAAGCTCAGGTGATCACAATTAAGGCAATAATTCCACTCTTTAAGTATATTAAACACATTAAACAAATGCATATTCATGCATTTTGTTTTTCTAAAAGCTTTTTATTCCAAATAAAGAGATAGTTTTTAAATTAAATACTTCTTAAATTTTTAAATGTCAAAAGGATGTATTATGTAATAAAATGGATACATACATTTAACTTTAATTTCTAAAGAACGTGATTTTACAGTTTCTGGTTTGATGATAGTTTATTTACCACAAAGTGCAAAATTAAGATTTTGTTTAGTGAATTTTAAAGGATATGGTTTATATATATATATTTAACAAAAGAATTGAAAATACTTATATTAAAATTTAAAGTTAGTAAATGGGAACTAGTCTTACTCAAAGACTCCTTAACGGTGAACATTAAAACTTGTTACATTCATAAATGGAAGCATAAAATTTGTAGGTTGAATTTAAAAATCTGAGTTTAAGTTTTAAACTTGTAAGCTTTACTAATTAAAGAAAAAACTAAATATTTTTGCATCCATATACAAACACACTCTGGTGCTTCTATTTGAAAGAAAAAAAACAAGAACCCTTCTTGACACCACATCATCCTTCTCTCCTTCACCCTACTTCTCTCCTTCTCTTCACAGAAAGCTTTCTCAAAAAAAGTTTGCATTCAGTGTCTCCATCTCCTCAAGTCTAAGCTCATTTCAATACTCACGAAACAAGTTAAACGTCTTTTTTTCAAGATCAATGATGATTTTTAAGTTGCCAAATTCTATAGACAATATTTTATCCTCGTCTTAGGCAATCTCTTAGTCCTTTGGTTGTAAGCCATAAAAAATGACTCTAGGTAACTTCAGCAAAACACAGTAAGTGTAGCTCATAGAACTGAAAAAAAAGCTAAATAACCAGGTCTCAGAAAGAAAAAGTTGGAACCATGGATGCTTGTGGGATATAGGTGGCAAAAACTAATGACAGCCTGTTCCACACACTGCCAATAAAATTAAAAAAAAACCCAAAATACTGTAACAATTTCTAATCCACATGTTTCTCTGGCCAAGTTTAAAGTTCTAGGGATAAAGTTGAATTGTCTTTGTTTGAATTATGAAGCCAGCTTTGTCTATAGTGGGGCCTGATGAGCACCTTGAGTGACTGCCACCAAGACTGGTGGAATAAAATTCAGGCTCATCTTCAAATGAAAATCACCTGAAGAAGGTGACAATCCACAGCAAGAAAAGAAAAATCTACTCCACTTGACCACCATTTCTTTCTTTAGACATTCTCTCCCTATATCTCTCTTTTTATTTACTTATTTATTTTTTGGTGAGGAAGATTGGCCCTGAGCTAACATCTGTGCCAATCTTCCTCCATTTTGTACGTGGGACGTCACCACAGCATGGCTTGAGCAGTGGTGTGTAGGTCCCCACCTGGGATCTTAACCTGCGAACCCTGGGCTGCTAAAGCAGAGCGTGCAAACTTAACCACTATGCCACTGGGTCGACCCCTTTTTTAATTAAAAAAAATTTTTTTTGCTTTCCAGTTTTCTCCATGGTTGCTCTCAACCTCCTCCGCTGACTGTTTTTCCTCTTCCACCAAAACACCAAATAGTCACATGTCTCAAGTCTCCTCCCCTTATTGAAGCATTCTTCCTTGGGAACTAAGAGATCTAGACCAGCAGAGGCCAAAATTATGAGAAATATTCCCCAAGAGCAATAGTGAAAGGAGCCACACCTTGATTCCTGTACCTATTAGTCCTGCTATGGAAGAAATTGTACCAAATGTTTGCCACTGATTTAGAGCATATATCTCATCCCAGAGGACGTTACTCCAGCCCCATAACGTGCTCTCACCCAACTGGCACTAAAACTAAACCTTCAAAAACCCATGTCATTCTTCTCTCAGGCCAGAGTTGGGAAATGTGGTAAGACCAATGGATTCCATGATCGTGAGTCTATTGCTGTATGTAATTAGCTCTAATATAAGTTCTTTAATCAGAAGCAATACTATATGAAATACTATGATAATGAAAAAGGTATTTCAAAAACTACAGAGGGTGATTTTTGCAGGAGCATTGCTGACAATAAACACAAAAGAGAAAGGGTCTATTCCAGGGAAATCAAAGCTTTGCTCATTCCATGATAGAAGTTGCTGCCTGACCTTCCCTCCCTTTTGGGAGGAATGATGCCATATTGGTGGCCCAGTGTTTGTATCTTGATTGGTATTATGGGAAGAGCTTAGCAAATGGATGCTCCTGCTAACGAATCCACGCAAAACCTCCATCCCTGACATCATGTCTACTTTGTATGTGAGTCCATAGGACAAGGATAAGATCAGCTGATACCCACAGGGTGTTTCATCTTGTCTACCCGATTTTAAAATTCCACTCTTCTGTGGCTGCTCCTTGGTGAGCATTCACATGGAACCCAAATATCTTCACACTCTGTGCCCATTCAGAGAAGTCTACCATATATCTCTTCCTTAGACCTCCTAACACCAGCTTTCCAATTTCATTCCTTTTAGACATCTGGCCATCCAACCAAATAATGAGTCACAGTCAAGACCCAGTATAAATCCATTTCTGCTTATCTTTTTCCAAGCAAAATAAACAAAATGTGTACTGCTTAATTCTTTGCCTATTTTCTTCAGAGCAACCGTGAAGGGGCATACAACACCACAGTCATCTACTTTTAAGTAGTACCAGCATATGAACAGAACTAGCTGTCAATCAGATTTGATTTTTACCTTCCTCAATCAACCTTTCACAAGGAGGCCCATAGGTGCAAGTTCAGAGTGTGGAGGCACTGTAGCCAGAGTAGGGATCACGGGCAACTGTACAACTTGGCAATGTAACTTATTGATACATTTAGCAGCTCTTTAAGCCCAATAACCTACATACAACTTATGTGTGATGCTGGAATGCTGCTGAGTATGCCACCCAATCTTACAGTTTATTGGATTAGACAACACCCAGTTCATGCTGAGCATCTTGGGACCCATAGTAACTCGCTGGCTTTTAGTCAAGTTTTTAGTTTCTAGTAAGGCAAAGGCTGCTTTGTAAAAATGAAATAATTTGCAGAGATTGGTACAACTTTTCTTCAAAACCCTAAAAATGTGCACTGTATTTCCCTTATGGAGTCCTGTTATTGGCTCTATACAGTGTTACTATTGGTAATAGGTATTTGAAGCCCCATTGGATCTGCTGTGCCATGTGGATCAAGAGGCAGAACAGCTTTACAGTTGCCTAGATCTCTCGCAGAGATACTGTTGGATGAGCCCGACAGGAAGCTAGAGAGCAAGGGAGGTCAGTTAGTGCAGTTCATAAAGTCACTCCATCCCTAGGACAATTGAAAAATGGTGGAGAGTGTATCCAGAGAAACAAAGGAAGATGATCTAGCACATTCAAAAACTTATTTATTGTATTCCATCTGTGTTTCAGCACTGTGGGATATTTTTGGGATCTGTCGTTGAACCAACCCAACAAGAATCCTACCATGATAGATTTTTCATTGAAGTGGGTAAGAGGGTTTTTGTGATCTTGGGCAAATTGCTTTACCTATCTAGACTTCTATTCCCTTATATGTAAAATGGGAATAATAATAGTTCCCACTTCAAATGGTGTTTGGAATATTAAAATAAGATAAAGTATTTAACTCGATGAAAGTACACATTTAGGTAGTAATATTGCTAATACTTTAAGAGGAATATTTTTAAGGAGTAGAGGGGAGAAAAAAGTTTGAATAGATTTCCTGGCAATAGAATATCTAGATTCTGAAGTGCTTGACTGAGGAACTGGGACTTTTTTTTTTTCTTGCGAGGAAGACTAACCCTGAGCTAACATCCAGGCCCATCTTCCTCTACTTTATATGGGACGCTGCCACAGCATGGCTTGATTAGCAGTGCCTCTGTCCGTGCCTGGGATTCGAACCAGCAAACCCCGGGGCCGCTGAAACAGAGCATGTGAACTCAACCGCTACACCACAGGGCTGGCACCAAGGAATTGGGACTTTTTGATGCATAAAATCAGTACTTAATAAATATCCAAGCAATACTTATACTTAATTACTGTCACCAATTAGATATTGCATAAAGAATCCTTTAGCAATTAACTCACTTTTGAAAATTATTCAAAGCAGGGAGAAGTTCCAGCTTGTTACAGTGGTAATTTCAAAACGATAAAATTAACATTGTGCCAGAGCAACTCTCGAGGTACTGGACATGAAGTTTTATAGCAGTAAAACCTCAGGCTGATGCAATAGGTTGAAATAACCGCAAGACAAAATCTTAATACAGGAGAGAAATATTTTCCGATTCTACCAATTTGAAGGCCGCTCTCATCTCACCATGATTCAGACCAGAAAATAAATCCACTTCTACTTTCACAGCACATATCTTAGAGCATGCAGAACAATTAAAGATGTCCTGAAGGAAAGTTCAGAGAGAGAAAAACCATTCTTATATAAAAATAAGAAGAAAACAGTTTGCAGAGCTCAGGATGAACTTTTCAGCTCTATGTAGCCACCGCAATAGCTACTTAAAACCAGATTATCCAGCACTGCAGAAATGCTGCAGATGACGATTCTGCCTCTAAGGTGTGAATTTTGAGATATTTCAGATGAAGAGACTGAGAATATTCTGTAATTGATGTCACATGAATCGATCGTTGCAGAGATGAGGAAAGCTAAAGAAGACAGACAGGTAAAATTAAACCAAGAGAAGAAAAGGAAAAGTGCAGGAAAATCTTTGCTACTTGGTTAAAGGTTTCACCAATGCATTAGTGAAGAAGTGTTAGAAATAACAGTTAATGTGTGAATAAGGCAAGTGACTACTTCTTACACTTGCCTAAGGTTCTGTTCCCGTCCTTACCTTACCTTGGGATGTATAATGTCTGAAATGATGCACTGGGGGACATCAAGAAAGTCAAGATATTCTTTGGTTCTATTAATGTACACAGTGTAGAGAAAAGAAAAATAGCTCTCTGTAGTTACTCAAAGCAGTCTGTGAGCCCAAAATGATCAAAAACTGTTATACAGGCATTATCTGTAGCTATGAGTCTATGTTTAATATTGGTAAAATGCCAAAGTTTATTTAAAATAAATATACAATTTTTCATGAATTTAAAGGAAACTCGAGGAACTCTTGTTGGTAAAAATTATAAATCTGGCATTTTTAAACTCATAATAAGATAACTAAAAGATTCTAAGTTTCTCCATAGTGTCTCAAAAAATAAAAATTTCAATCAACCCATAAAATTTATGGAAATGTTTATGTCAATGATGTGATTTGATCACATTGCTAATACATGAGTAAATTGTGTCTGAAAAGTTATATTCAGATAAAGGAGAAAAGCATCCAGGGAAAATTGAGTCTGAGGAAATGTCCTATGATGAAAATTATATGTACTTTGAATGATTAACAGTCAGTGGATATGAAACAATTCAGATTTGTTTTGATCATTCCAGGCAACCAGACACAAGACCTTTATTTCAGGAAAATGGTCACATAATAATATATTTGTTTTTCTATTGATACTAAAAAGGGTATGAAAATCTATGAAGAAAATGTTGCACTAGAACATATCACCTTCTTGAGAACCACAAAGAAAGAAAACAGCAGATTTGCGTTTTGGCATTGATAGCTTTTTATATGTCGAGTTCATCCGAGAAGATTAAACTGAGCTACCATCCTCATTATATGAACACAGTGATATTTTAACTAGTCTGTATAAACTAGTCTGCATAAGGAAATACAGTGAATAAGCATGGCTGTATTTTTCAGGTTTATCAATTTGGCATGTAACAGAAACACAAATGGAATTCAATCAAGAAAATAAAGAATTTATTTAGCTCGCATATTCAGCCTATAAGAAGGGTGATAGCTGACCTAAAGGTTAGATGGAATTAAGAATTTCAACAGAAAGAAAACTGTTCCTCTATGCTTTTCTTTCTGTGGTGCTTTGAAAAGGCCCAACACTTTTTATTCCTCTTCCCAGTCAAGGTACGGAATCAATTGAGGATAAGTCATGACTTATTCTGAGTAAGTCAACATTATTACTGATAATGCTAAATTGAAAGATATAGCTTCGATATCACAGCCAAGCTGACTTTCTAAGTGAACCACTGATTTAGACAGACTCACCCAGCAGTCACAGGAAATGATGGCAGAGCTGTTCATTGTGGGGAAGATCATACGCCTTGCAAGCTGCTGCATTCTAAAACTAAGATGTGGCAGAGCTGAACTGAGCGTGTCTAATTTGACCTTTCTAAATGGATCAATGGATGAATCATTCCATTTCCCTATGTAAGAAGACAGAAAGGGCATTGAGTTACATTTATTGAATGTTTTCCCAAACGAAAGGAGACATGATTTGGGAGAAGTGATCCCCCATACGTTACACTTCCATTTATATCTAAATGTCAAACTCACTCTCTTACTGATGATCAATATATAATGGAGGAAGCGTGATGATTGGTGGTGCTCTACGCACAATCTCACAACTCAGTGGCTAAAAACAAAACAAAACACACATCAAAAAATTTATTTCTCCCAGTTCCAAATTGAACATTTTGATTGAAATAGCTTGATCGGCTTAACTTGGGCCATATTCTTATCTCTTGGAAAGTCACTGTGTACATTTGAGGGAGCAGTTATCATTGGCCTAGACTGGGCTTCATGTCTACCTGAGAGCAGAGAAGTGGAACATCTTTATAAGAAGAGAGATGGAAGTAGCAGTGCTGACTACACAGTGTAATGGCCTTCAAAAATCCCTAAAAACATGTCTTTAGTTTACCTTTCATCCATTCAACACATATGTATTGAATGTTAGAACATGATGAGTGCTCTGCCATCTAACATTTATTTGCACTTCATTCTGATACTATATGCCAAGAAGATCTGGATGTTCATTCTTTACTAAACAGACCTGTACTACTCTATATCTTCAGTCTTCCAGTGCCTTCCATCTGAAAGCACATTCCAGTGTATTTACCAAACAGAACTGAATGGAATCAAGTCAACATTGACCTTTAAATTTCTATCTGTCTCAGATTCTATGATTCTTCAAACTTAAAAATAAATCACAAGACTATTAACAACTTTTCTTGTTCTTCTTTGGCTCCTCATATTCCTCTTCACCCTCCTTCTTTATTTTAATTACAATAGACTGGTTTGCCCTGAATTCTCTTGGAATTTATTAATAACCAAAATTCAGCTTGTCTTCTGATATTCAGGAAAGCTTATATAATTTTTGGCTGATTCATGCTTATTTGAAAAATCCATAGTCATACAATGTGAATATCTTCCCAGAGTAAAAAGAATCAACATTTAAGTAATCTCATCACATTATCCATAGGCATTCATATGAAGGCATGTCAAGAAATATTTATCTGTTGAAGGATACTAATGAATTAGAAATTTTAGACAATGAATTCAAAACCTAAAAGTGGTGGCAAGATTACTTTGTGTAGTTGTTTTGAGAATTTAAAATTATTATATCATGGAAAAAATTGCAAATTATGTAATTTTCTAGAAAGAGAATTAATTTGTGCACTCAAAATGTATATTTGATATCAATTCTATACCAAGTACTGTTCGTACACACCAAGGACATCAGAATGAATAAGACAAGCAAGGATAATTTTGCCATGGAGCTTATATTTTAGTAGGATAAACAAACAATAAACAATAAAAAAAGATTATTTGAGATATTTTTAAGAGCTATGGAGTGAGGCAGCTAGTGAGTGGTTGGAGAGTGCTGGGAGGTGCGTAGGTAGTCTTTGTCAGGTCAAGATAAGGGATTTGGTTGTTATTCTATGATAAGTGAATGAAGTGAATGGAAGTTACTCAAGGTTTTTTTATTTTTAATTTTTTTCCAACTACTTTATTGAAATCATAAAGGTTTATAACATTGTGTAATTTCAGGTGTACATTATTATTTATCTATTTCTGTATAGATTGCATTGTGCTCACCACCAGTAGTCTAATTTTTTTCCATCACCATACATATGTGCCC
This sequence comes from Tapirus indicus, assembly GCA_031878705.1. Taxonomy (NCBI): domain Eukaryota; kingdom Metazoa; phylum Chordata; class Mammalia; order Perissodactyla; family Tapiridae; genus Tapirus; species Tapirus indicus. The sequence goes on along the minus strand of CM062939.1, from coordinate 21,166,397 downwards.
CTTTACCCCTTTTGCCCACCTCCAGCTCCCTTCCCCACTGGTAACCACTAATTTGTTCTCTTTATCTGTGTGTTTGTTTATCTTCCACATATGAGTGAAATCATGCAGTATTTGTCTTTGTCTGGCTCATTTTGCTTAACATCATATCCTCAATGTCCACCCATGTTGTTGCAAACGAGATGATTTTGTCTTTTATATGATTTTGTCTTTTATATATATATGCCACATCTTCTTTATCCATTCATCCATAACAGGGTACTTGGGTTGCTTCCATGTCTTGGCTATTGTGAATAATGCTGCAATGAACATTAGATTGTTGTGGGATGATTTGGATTGTTGATTTCAACATCTTCAGATAAATACCCACTAGGGGAATAGCTGGATTGCAAGGGTTTTTAACAAGGAAGTAATTTGATGTGATTATGTTTATTCTCCTTTCTGAAGTCTATATTGTCTTATATTAATATAGCCACTTAATCTTTCTTTTGATTACTGTTTTTACCTTATGTGTATTTATTTCTATCCTTTTACTTTTAACCTATCTATTTCATTTTATTTGAAGTGAGTTCCTTACAGACAACATATAGTTGGGCAATTTTTAATCCATTCTGACAATCTCTGTATTTTAATTGTTGTGCTTAGACTTTTAATGCAATTAGACTTTCAATATAATTATTGATTTGAATGTAGGTCTATCACTTTTTGTTTGCTGTCTGTTCCCTCTGGTTTTTTTTCTTTTTATTTTAATTTCTCTGTTTTCCCTTTTCTGCCTTCTTTGGGATTATTTCAACCTCCTTAGTATCCCATTTTATCAACTGTATTTTTTACTATATCTCTTTGTAGACTTTTATTTTTAGTGTTTGACGTAATGATCGTAATATGCATACTTAACTTTTCAAAGTCTACTTAGAACCAGTATTTTATCATTTCAAGTGAAATATAGAAAATTTATCACCATACAAATACTTGGCCCTCCCTCCTTTATGTTGTAGCTCTCTTATATTTCACATCTACCTGTATTTAAAACACCATTATACAACATTATAATTTTTACTTTCAAACATCAAATGTATTTTAAAATCTCAAGAGGACAATAATAGTTTATTGTATGTACCCAAAAATTCACCATGTGCATTACTCATCATTCATTCTGGATATTCTAAATTTCTTTCTAGTATCATTTCCTTTCTATCTAGACACTCTTTAGTAATTTTTTAGAGTATATACTCTGGCAATTATTTTTTTTCAGTTTTCCTTCATCTGAGAATATCTTAATTTCATTTTCTTTCTTGAAGAATGTTTCTATTTGATATAAAATCCCAGGTTTTAAATTCTTTTGATGAGTCCTCTAACAACGATGTTCTACTTTTTTTTTCTGTTCTCCATAGTTTCTGATGAGAAATCCATGGTCTAATGTTTTCCCCTTTAAGTGCTCTGTTTTCCTCTGACTGCTTTTAGGAATTTTTTTCTCTCTTTCGTTTTCAGAGGTTTGATTAAGATGTGTTTGGATGTGGATTTCTTTGAGATTATCTTATCTGAGGGTTCCCTGAGCTTTTTGAATTTACAGGTTTATGCCTTTCACTAATTTGGGAAAGTTTTATGTCATTTTTGTCTCCTTTTTTTCACTGCATAGTTTTCCTGTTTTTCTCAGACGCGACAAGAAATTTAGAACTTTTGCTATGGTTCCACATGTCACTGGTGGTGTTTATTTTTTCAATGTTTTATCATTATGTCCAGATTGGATCATTTCTATTGATCTATCTTCAAGTTCACAACCTTTCCTCTTTCATCTCCTCTTAGCTGTTGAGTCCATAAAGTGAGGACTTTGTTGTTGTTTAATCACTCATATTTTGGAGCGTTTTATAATAATTGCCTTTAAATTCTTTGTTGGATACTTACAAGATCTATGCCATTTCACTGGTGATAAATATTGGTGATCTTTTCCCACATAAAGTGAAATTTTCCTGATTCTTCATCTTCCAAGTAATTTTGGATTATATCCTAGATATTTTGCATTTTGTGTTACACAATTCTGACTCTCACTTAAATCCTATGAAGAGTGTTATTTCTGTTCTAGCAGACAGTCAACTCAGTTGGACTCGCCTTTTATGTGCTCTGCTTGCAATACTAGTTCTGTTTGCAAAGTCTTCGCAGTGTTGTCTGAATATGAATGTGAGATACTCAGTGGCCAGTCTGGGACCTTGGCAGTGATACAGCTTTTAGTTCATTTCTAAAAAATCTCTGTGATGATATTTACTATCAGGTCCATGCATGAAGTTTGGGAATGAGCCCAGGAGTTCATAAACAACTTTGTAGGATCACTTTGCAAAGCTTCTGCTGCTCAGCAATCTTCTTGGTACTTTCTGGTTCCCCAGAAGCCCCCATTTTAGTCCTTTTTCCAGAAAGCTCAAGTTTTATTTAACCTGCTTTATCACATGCTTCCTGCTACTGCATTCATGTCTGGAGCCGAGGGCTGCAGGATGCTAGAGAGAGAAAAAAAGCACCTGGGGTTGACACTACTCTCTTGGGGCTACCACATCTGCAATTGGAGAGGAAGGTCCCTTCTTCAGAATGTTGGTTCCTGTGGGTCTTTGATGCCACCACTGTCACCGTCAGGAGAACCCTCTCCCATTCCTTCAGCTACACCTTGAGGATTTCTCTCATTTGTGCTGATGGCCCTACTGGGTTTTGGGTGACCTTATGTCCAGAGTGGAAGACACTAAACAAAAACAAAACCGAACGAAACAAAATGAAAAATGCTGCTTCAGTACTACTTTAAAATTAGGCTTAATTTTTAGAGGAATCTCCATATTGTTTTCCACAGTGGCTGTCCTAATTTACATTCCCACCAGTAGTGCACCAGGGTTCTCTTTTCTCCACATCTTAGACAGCATTTAGTATCTCTTGTCTTTTCAATAATAGACCTTCTAACAGGTGAGAGGTGATATTTCATGTGGTTTTGATTTGCATTTATGGATGGATTTCAGTAGGGAAAGACCTTTACCTGTGTGTGGGAGCACACTGAAGCATGCTCTGACCCCGGGTCTAGTGGTGCAGGGTGCCTGGTACAGGAGCACATGGTGGCTCTGGATCTAGGGTATGGGGGAGGCCTGGTATCTCTTTGACTCAAGCTCAACAAGTGTGTGGACCTTGGCAATTGCTTTGGGTTCTCCAGAGGCTGCAAGGACTGTTAAGGTCTTCGGTGGCACCTCCAGGTCCAGCCACTAGGGACCAGGGCAGGCAGTTGTGGTAGCTGGAGCCTGTCTGCACTCACTTGGCTGTGGGGGCCAGCTGAAGGTGCTTGTGCAGTGGCAGGATGGGGACACACATGCAGGGCCAGCAGCAAGGGCCGGAGTCAACTGTGGCTGCAGGGTCTCACCATGGGTGTGCACATAGCACTGGAGACCAGTGACAGGAGTTGGGTCTGTACCTTGCAGGTGCACAGCGGGAGGGGCTAGCCCTGAGTGCTTGCATGGCAGTGGGGTCAGCTTTAAGGGTCTAAGCTAGCTTCTTGCACTAGCACAACCACAGAGGCCCGGGCTGTCTGCTCGTGCAGATCCTGGGCTCCTGCTGGGGCTGGTGGAGGCGGGCATGGGGGGGTGGGGGAGGAGCAGGGAGGGGCTCAGGCAGCTGTCATCTGCAAACACAAACACCTGTGGGTGAAAACAGTGAACTCTGTAGGGGACCCACCGTGGCTGTCTCGGCAGTTGGTTTCCTCAATGCAGAAAGCTGCTGGGATCCTCTGCACTGCAGGTCACTGGGAACCCCAGTTGCTTCTGCTGCACGGCTGATGCTGGTGACCCTGCTGGTTTTCCTTATTCCTAGCCAAGTCTGTAGTCTCAGCTTTGCCAATCTCTGGGTGGGGTAAAACAAAAGTGAGTCCTACATGTAGTGCTCCCAAAGCCTGGGGAAGCTAGCTGCTCACCCCACTCTCCATTTTCCCAGCCAAGGGAACTCTTTCCAGCTAGGTTAGTCCCTGTTGGTGCCAAGCAGGGCCAGTCTGGGGGATGGGACGACGCAGGCAACATGAAACTGTTCTTCCTTCCCTTTTTTGTGAGGTTATTCTCAGGTTACTTATTCCACTGTGTTGCTGTTTCTTTAGTGGACTCCTGCCCTCTCCCGGAGCTGTTTTTGTTCATGAATAACTGTCTAATTGTTGACCTTTCCCAGGCTGGGGTTTCCTACTCTTTCATTTTGGTGACGTCACTCCTCTTCCCTCTTCTTGACATCATTATAAGTCACCTCTGGCCCCCAAAACTCTGGGTGCCCCACCCAGGACTCAGCTGGAGTCCATGTTCTTAATATTATGCTATGCTGAGTCTCTAATTTAAAAAGACCTTAAAAGTGATAGAAAAGATAGAAAAGTCCTTAGGGCATGTGTCATTAAAGTCAAGTTATGATAAGATATGCATACTGATAAAAACATGGAGACTAATTGGATGGTAATTTTTCAATATCTGACTGATTTGTTCACAAAGGCAGTAGAAATCTACTGTCTATTCTTGACCAAGCAAGTGACATGATGAGCAATGATTCTGGAAAATTGATCTGGAAGTATAACATATTCTAGAAAAGGAAGAAACTACAGATTAAAACAGTATATTGGAATCAAAAAAGGTACTACAAATGGGATATAATGAGAATTAGCCAGATTGGTGATAATAGAAATAAAAATTTTGGGGTCATTCTCAAGGACATTTTATGGGAAAATTAGTGGTTATTAGGCATTTTGAATTAGAAAGAGAAGAAAATATTCTAGATATGTTGATTTCGAGGTGTCAATATTCTAGAGGTTTATTTTGAGGCTCCATAAAGATAGTCAAGGAAAATATTACCTGCATGTTTCTGGAAACTTGATAGGAGAATTCAGATAAGACTCTAACATCACTAAAATATATAAAAATCACCATAATAGTGACTGAACTGATGGAAAAGAGAAAGTAAATGGTTTGTGTCATTGCAAAACATGTTATTTTGGGTGGAGAATACTGTTTATCATAGTATCTGTTTGAAATACAACATAATCTGTGAGTAAAAATGCCTTTGGCAGTTTGAAAGATACTTTTTAAAGTATGTTTTCATCATTTTAATGTACTTTGATTGCATCTTAGGAGGGATTATTTTGCTTCCCTTACAATATTTTTGAATTTCACTATGTAATTAGACTTAAGTGATTTAAAGTACTACCTCAGAGCTAAGAACCTCAAATTGGAGTTTTAAAAGATGGTAAAAATTATGTAAAGGAAAATGAAGATAGTTTTGTGTCTTTTATTTCTTTTTCTTTATTTCAACTGCTTTAAAGTTCTCATCCTTTTTTATAAGAAAGTATAGAGTGAATGTTTGGATATCTGTTTTCTTTTTCTAGAATAAAGGTAATAATAGTGTTAAAATATTGTTTAAATTCTATTGTGCGTTACACACCTCCCATGTATTGATAACCCATCATATTTATGTTTCAGATGCTCAATTTCTTTCTGTGATTTTAAAAAACACTTGGAGTACTGAGAAAATAATTTAATGAAATTACTATTTTTAAGCATGGTTGAATTTAGTGTTTGAATGTATTAAGCTGATTACGCAAAAAATAATAACCAACTTTAGTACTGAATGGTGATTTCTTCTACTATTTTTTAGAATAACTTCAGGGAACATAATGAGATGGTAGTTATGCTGAAAAGAACTAAGAATGATGACTACCAATACCCCATTGTATTTGTGCCTTTATTTTATGTTATTTTAGATAAAATGAGGAATTTTGACTTGTAGAGAATCAAACATGTGAACAAAAAGAATTTTTTACATAATTGGAGAATTTTCACTTGAAAATCTTTACTGACATTTACCAAACATGAAAAAAATAATAAATAGCATTGCCGAAAAAAAATTATAAATAGAGTCATAAATATAGATTTTGAGTTTGAAATTATAGTTTTTTTATAAAACAAATGCATCTTAATTTTGGTAATCTTAAAATATATGCACAGTATTTTTGGATGATGAAATGGATCATTTAAATTACAGTATAAACTCTAAATCCACAAAATATTGACTTTCATGCTTTCATTCAGAATAAATTCACATATAAATTTCATAGAAGCGATTTACTAATAAAAACTATTTGAATGATTATTACCAAAAATAAGGAATATAGAAATTGTTCAGACAATTAATTTAATTCTAAAATAAAATGTGGAAATAAAACATTTATATTGATGTGCATGGAAATCTGAAACTAATATTTTCTGCACTGATATTTAAATATGTCCAGGTTTCCAACATGAGGAAAAACTTATAGACTGATGTAATGCAAACAATGCCAGGATAAAATTTTATTGTTGGGTTTTTTTTTGGTGAGGAAGATTAGCCTTAAGCTAATATCCGTTGCCAATCATCTTCTTTTTGCTGAGGAAGATTGGCCCTGTACTAACATCCGTGCCCATCTTCCTCTACTTTATATGTGGGACAACTGCCACTTCATGGCTTGATGTGTAGGTTTGTGCCTGGGATCCAAACCCGTGAACCCCAGGCCACAGAAGCATAGTGCGCAAACTTAACCACTACACCATCTGGCCGGCACTTTATTGTTGTTTTTTTTTACATCTGAATTATCTTTACAAAGTCAAGAAGTATCAAAAATTTGAAGATGACAAATTTTGTCAAAAATTTGTGTGCAGGAGTCAACATATCCTGAAAATATATCTTGCCCTTTTTTATTCAATTTTGAAGTGGAAATATGATCCTCAATGCCACCAGGCTTGCTTTGATGTGTCAAGATTATTTTTCATCTTTTTCTGGGCAAATTCAAACATTTTCTGAAATCAGTGTCTTTCTGCACTCCAGCTAGTTGGGTACATTTTTGACAAAAAAATTGAAGATGACATAAAAACAAATCTCAATAGTTTTGTTGTGATGTCAAATCAACATGACAGGCATAATTTCCATTTGGTTTGGGTTTCTTTGGCCAGTCCAGGTCTCATTTGAATGAAGGCCAACAAACTTTGTATTGCTTTTATTTTCTTTTGTCACATAAACCTTTGTTTATTGCTTTTGGAGTTCAAACTGAAATAAGTTGTCAACAATTCTCCCAGGATTTCAGGTTTATTTGATGTTTTTGCATTCGAGAAAACACATTTTCATGTCTTATTTCTACAACACAACTAAGAAAGCGTTGCTAACCCTAACTCGAATATTTCTTAACCAAAGAAGGTAGCACTGTCCATACTTGTATTCCTTTTATTTATCCTTTAAAAAATATAAACAGCAACAATAACAGGGAAAGTATTAAAATGGAATTTTAGAAAAGAGCTCAAACTCAAAAGAGAATCTGGCCTACGGTTTTTTGGGACAATCAGTGTATAACCACAGGGGGCATTTCTATCTTTATTTAAATAAGTGAATCATGTAAATACTCTTTTTATCAGGTTAAATCTGGAGCTGTTTAAAGCCAACTTAATCTAAATATTTTAATGAAAACAACAAAAACACAATTTGACCCACTGTTCAGACTTGAAATAAAGAATTATGTCAGATAAAATGGAGTTCATTTGTTGGACGGCTAGCTGGGTGTTGGTTAGTTTTTTGACTAATGTGAAGTATGAATAGAGAAAAACATAACAGAATGGGAAAACTGAGCTATGCACTCAAAAAAAGTCAGCTAAGTGTGCAGGAGACAACATATCCTGAAAATATAATATCCTGCCCTCTTTTTATTCAATTTTGAAGTGGAAATATGATCCTCAGTGCCACTAGGCTTGCATTGATGTGTCAAGATTTTGTTTTATCTTTTTCTGGGCAAATTCAGACATTTTCTAAAATCAGTGTCTTTCTGTACTCCAGCTAGTTGGGTACATATAATATGACAGAAATTTGATCACTAATGTTTGAGAAATGCCTTGTGACTTGGATTGGGATATTGTCTTTCTTTTAGTTATTTTTTTAAGCCTGAAATAAATAGTGTTTTACTATCCATTATAGCTATCAACTAAGTATAAGGTCATAAAACATTTAAATTACACATATTTCAGCAGCTAATTTTTATTAAAGTGAGATAAATACAGATCATTCTTTCTAGAACATTGTTTTGGCTATTCTGAGTTTTGCCTTTTCCTTTAAAATTTAGAATCAGTTTGTTGATATCCACAAATAACTTGCTGAGATTTTGATTGGGATTGTGTTAAACCCATAGATCAGTTTGGGAAGAAATGACATCTTGACAATATTTAGTCTTCTTAATCATGTACACAGAATTTAATTAGATCTCTGTTTAATTAAATCTTCTTTGACTCCTATCATCAGAATTTTGTTTTCCTCATATAGATCTTGTACATATTTTGTTAGATTTATAACTAATTCATTTTTGTTAGTGCTAATGTAAGTAATACTGTGTTTCTAATTTCAAATTCCCATTGTTCCTTGCTGATATATAAGGAAGAAATTTAGAGTCAGCCCCGATGGCCTAGCAGTTAAAGTGTGGCGTCCTCTACTTCACCAGCCTGGGTTCGGTTCCCAGGCCCAGAACCACACCACTCGTCTGTCAGTGGCCATACTGTGGTGGCAGCTCACATAGAAGAACTAGAAGGACTTAACAACTAGAATATACAACTATATAGTGGGACTCAGGGGTAAAAAAAAGAGAGGAAGATTGGCAACAAATGTTAGCTCAGAGCAAATCTTTTCCAGCCAAAATAAGAGAAATTTATATTAACCTTTGATGGGGAGAAAGAGCATTCTCTACCCCCTCTGGGTCCTTTCTGGCTGGGCTGTAAATTAAATTGATAGGATATCTGAACAGGAGGAGAAAATCAAACAAAACTTTATGACATGTATACAAGGAAGAGACTTGGAGAAACTGAGTATCTCGACAAAATGGCAGAGATTCTCCTCTTAAATAGACAAATGAGGATATTGAGGGTGGGTCAGCTATGGGAGATGACCAGAAAGGTACAATAAGGTTATTATGCAGATTTAAGGACTTGCCTTCCACATTGACAAGTTTCTAGAGATGAGGTCATCCACCCCTCTTCCCAGTACAGAGAAGGAGATGCATTTACAAATGGAGATTTCCCTTACAAATGTAAATGTCTGGCAAACAGAACTTTGATAAGAATGGGTGTAGCAAAGACCTTCCCAGTCTATCGATACCCAGAGTTATCCAAGGTGATGGCCCACCCCAGGGACAGGCCTTCCACCCCAAATCCCTTTAGATAGTGGGGGCTGGGGGGCTCAAAGCCTCCTTCAGAGAAAATAGACGTTTTGAGGTGACCAATTCTGATCCTCCACATCTTGTTTCCTACAACCTTGCTATAATTGCATATTAGTTCCACTGCCCTTTATTTTTAAATTTCTTTTCTTAGCAGATTACTTTTACTTCCTCGAAAGCGTCATGTTCTTTCTACCTTGAGGATATTCACACAGGTTTTGCTCCAGACCTGAAACCCACTGCTCTACTCTCCACTTCCCCTTTCTAACACCACACTAATCTTCCAGATCTTTGCTTGATACTACCTTAAGAAAGATTTATATAAATAGTTCTTCCCCACCCGTATAAAGAGAGATTAATGTAAATCCTCAATTCATATGCTTCTGTAACACTTTAAATTTTTCTTGCATGACAACGAACTATAGTCATAGATGAATGTCTGTCCTCCTTATCAGATTAGGAGGTTTTAGAGACAGATATAATGCTTGTTATACACGTTGCTACTTCCCTATTTCTTATGTAATAGACCTTTACTACATACCTATTGACACCTTAAGTAGCACCAAATCCTTACATGCATGCATAAGTCCTCCCCATGGAAATAATTTTGAAACTGTGGAGTCAACACAATATTCTCTAGTTTTCTTCTCTCTGGATTCTGACAATTTCAATACTAATGCTTCAAGTTTTCAATACACTATTTGAGAAATATTATTTAACTTAATCCAAAAATATCAGTCGGTATCTTTTAACTCTTCCCAATCTTAATTTTTGTCAAGACCCAAGAGGAAACTTTATTTTTAAAATTTTCATCATATTCACCTGCTTTCATTTCCCTTTTTGAAATTACATGCTTTCTGAGTTTCAACGTATGATACCAACATGAATAAAACTGTCATATATGTCACATAACATGTAAGATACTATATCTAGTTATGATGGTTGGAGAATTAGTTACTTCAATATATATTTTGAATATCTGAATAATCATTGAATCACAGAGTATAGTATATTGTTCCTTCACAGCTGGAAAGAACATAACACAATGAATAGTAAACTTCATCCATGTGATGGGTTTCTTATTATCTAGAAAGTATATTGAAGAAGAATTAAAAAACCATCATAGAATTAACGTGCATCATGGCTATATTTGATGTGTTCATTTCTTTGTTGCAGTTAGATTTGATTCTTTCTGTAGTTTTATGGGGTAGATTTTAGTCAATGTACAATATTAGAGTTAATGTTCCTGATTTTAGAGACAAAGATGTCTAGATTATGTTATTCTTCAATGTTCATTTCTTCTATTTTCTTTAGAAAGTTCAAACTCAGAGTCCTCTTGAATATTGTTCTTTCTTTACTTCTACTAGTTATAGAAATGAGATACACAAGAGAACTGGAGAAAAACTAGGCAAAAATTGCATATCTAATATATATTCCATGTGAATTAAGTCCTGTGTTTTTGCAAATTGTCATATGCAGTATGATTTATTGAACCTGTCTTAATTCTTTGTCCATTTATATACTAAATATTCCTACTGTTAATTTCAGTTGTTTAATGCTTTGTAGAACCTACATGCAAATAACACAAAATAACAACAGCAAACAATAAAATCCTTTTATTCAAGGAACGACAGACAGCTGGGGGAGAAAGATGAATTCCTGTGATGAATGCTATGATAGAGGTTAAGTGTCATGGGACAGGAAGGACATCAACCCTGTGCTGGTGTAAGTGGAGCACAGAACCAGGAAATGATTCTAGAAGTGGTCACATATGGTGTGCTTTCAGTCCATATAGTCATGCAAATCTCCTTTCACCACCCATATAAAATGTTGTGCCAAGAATAAATACTAAAATAACCTTAGTAAACATTTAGAGATACAAAATTCCTAGCATTCAGATATCTGGGCCCCATCAGTGAGTGCTTTGAGCTGTAATGTGTGTCACACAGATACAGCAGCACTGAAAGCTATATTCAATTAAATTTATTTAAAAATCATTTGTTACTGCAGCTGCTATTTTCAAAGCGTTATGGTAGGTGTTAATTGGATACAAGATGAGGAGGAAATGGTTCCTGCTCTAACTAAACATCAAATCCAATGGGAGAATTCCCTCTGGCTTACCTCACCTTAGTTATTTATAGGAAAGAGTAAGGGAATTATTCTAGCATATGGCTTCTCCTAATTGATTTGCATACAATTACTTAATTATTCAATAAGAATAACCCGATTTGAAGATATTTTCAATAAACAAATTTTACTTCTAGGCCAAAATAAAAACCAAAATGTTACAAAATTTGTAAAAGGATTGAGCATGCTGACTTACCACCTAGTTGTGACTGGCATTTTGGAAGTGCATTGTTGAGTTTATTTTGAAAAAAAGAGAGAGAGACTTGTGATAGGATTAAGTGCACCACAAGTGTAATTTGTTAAATGAAACCTTGCTGGGGTGAGGACACTACTCCTGGGGTGCTCCTAAATAGCGACAGCATGGCATCTGTCCTTTCGTTGCCATGATAATAGCAGGATTCTCAACTCTCAATAGTGGCATTGGGATGATTGACAGATAACCCTGGAGAAAGGCCTTTGAGGGACTATCTTGAGGTCTAAAGACCCAGCCAATGGGACACAGTTACTGCTCACATTATTGTGATTATTATCCACCTGTGTTACTCCACTATTTAGGTAAAATATTTTATTTACTTAGGATTATTTACTTCGAAAAATGTAACTGTCAGAAATTGAGTAAAAGGTGAATCTCAGGAAAAAAAATACGTCATTTGAAGACTTAGAGTTTCAAATAATTTACATTTTATTTAAAAAAACTTTGAATATGACAAAAAGGGCTGATTTGGGGAGACTGCAAAAGGGGGGTTGTTGAGGGTTAATTCATTTTCTTTGGTAGTATTCTTTCAATGTCATTTGCTGATTTTATGATATGTGCAAAGAATCCAACTGGATTGAATCTGCACAGAATTGACAACTATACCAGAGGAAGAAGGAAGAAGGATCCCTTTGTGGTGGTGGGGAGAACTTAATCAAAATTAAATTTTATTTATTTAACTGCAATGTAGAAAATAAGATGCTGAGAGACTTTACTAAATCAGATTGACCAGTGAGAACACTGGTGCATTTTCTAGATAAAGAAATCAGAGACCGGAATTAAAACTATGGCAGTGGGAACTGTATGGAGATGTTGTAGTTCAGAAGTATATAATGGATAAAGATGAATAAGATTTTAAAAAGGTAAAATTGATAAGATGAATAACATAACCAAAAAAATTTAGATGATTCTACTCTTTTGAGCCTGGGTGATAGGAAGAATGGCAAAGACATTAACAGTAAGAAACAATATATAAATAGACAATGCCAGATCATATATAGAAATAGAACTTTGACTGACAATCTGCAACAACCAATGCTGCAAGCCAAACGACAGCCTCTGTAACAATTGGCCCACAATTGTCTAGAGTTGATTAATAACTGACAGCTTTTCTATACTTTCTCTCAACTTAGGACCAACAGGAGAAAGCTAAATATGCTCCTCTAAAAATCCAATAGGACATTCTGTGTCTAGTTAGCTTTCCTCCAGCTTTCCCAGGCCAACAGCCTCCAAGCAGAGCATATCTGGAACCTTCCCTTTTTTCCACTATAAAGCTTTTCCATTCCTCTATGTATCTTAAGTCTGCCAAATGCAAATGGTATGGCCTTCTATTGCCTTGGCAAACTGAATAAATAGCCTTTGTTTGTTCTCATTGGGGTAGTCTTCATTTATTTCCACAACAAAGAGAAAGAGTCGAGATTTTAAAAAGCTTCAAAATGATGAGTTAACTTTTAAATTTATTAGGTATTGTATGAAGACTTCCATTTAGACCTGTCTAATAGGCAATTCAATAGTTAATACAGCACATCTGAAGGAGAAAGACAGCAAATTGCTGTGGCAGTCCAATTGGCAATATTCATCAAGCTAAAGAAAAGTGATTGACGAAATGACAACAAATAATCTCCACCACTGTCCAGTGGGTTGGTAAAAGATAAGCACTTTTAAATACAAAATACCCTGGGCCATTAAAGAGATCATTTTATTCAGGCCGATGCAATAAGCAGAACATTCATTAAGAAGAAACGTGTCAACGAAAAGCAAGATAGCCTGGGGTTTTATGGAGGCAGCTACACGAGGGAGCCATCCAGGAGTGTTAGGGGACTCGTGACAAAGGCTAGACACAGGACTTATTTCAGAATTTGTGGTGGTTCTTCTTGTTCAGCCCTTTCCAAGAACACAAAAAAGTGAGGATATTTCTTAATGGTTTCTGCTTTTTCGAAACACATGACCCAGATAAAGTTTAACATTGTCAGCACCAATATTGGATGGATTGGGGAAATATAATTAAAAACAAATCTCCTCCCAACCCAGTAAACCTCTCCACCAAAGTAGATAAGAAAGAAAAAAGTTTTCTTGTTGAATGTGTCAATCTAGAAGTGATGCGCATCGCAGGTCATCCCCTAAAAGATTGCAAAAATAGAAGAAATCTCACGTTGTTATATAGCCAAGTGGATACAACTCACTGCGTACATGTCCTTGAGATAAACAACAGCTAGTCTTCAAGTAAGAGGACGTGACAGCACCATTTGCCACACAAAGTTCATCCTAAATTCAGCTGACAATGGGATTAACCATCCCGTTAGCTAACTGGCTGAATCCAAAAGAAAAATAATCTTCTCATATCTTTATGACAGGAAGTAGTTTTATAGCGAGTCACCTGCAACGTTAGGCTTCTATGCTTCCAAAGAGACTGGGAGAGGGTGGTGCTATCTTTCTTGATGGTTACATTTCAGAGAGTTGGTTTCTGGATCTTAAGGCTGGCAAAAGTTTCTTTAGCTTTAAAAAAATGTATATTTATTTTAAAGAGACAGAGAAAGAACTTACAAGTTTTCTAAAGTAAATACTCTAAGAAAGAGGGTGCTGGTGAGTCTCTTTCCTTCTTGTTAGCAGAGAATTTTTCTTTTCTCTTTTGATTTGTGTTTACTCTGACAGTGCATCATTATTCCTCACTAGCTGTGCATCTTTGGGTAAATTTCTTAACCTCTCCAACCCCAGCTTCCTCATTTGGACAATGGGGACAATGACATCTATCATAATGTGTTTTTGCGTGGATTTTGTGGAAAATAATACATGATAACATTGTAGGGGAGGAGAAACTATTTTCCTTCCACCCGTCTTAGGTTCATTGGCTAGGACCCTATGAATTAGACTGACAAAAGATAGATTCACAAGAGAAGAAAGACAGAACTTAATTAGCATGTGCATCACACATACACATGAGAGCACTCAGAGATTAGTAGCTCAGAGGTGTGGTATTATGCTCTGAATGTTTATGCCACTCACCCCCAATTCATATTTGAAACCTAATCCTTGATGGGATGGCATTTAGAGGTAGGGTTTTTCATAAGAGACCATCATGAGAGTAGAGTCCTCATAAATTAGATTGGTGCCCTTATTAAAGAGACCGCAGATTCTTCTCTCCTTCTGCCATATGGAAACACAGCAAAATGGTGGCCATCTATGAACAAGGAAGTGGCTTCTCACTAGATGCTAAATCTGCCTGCGCCTTGATCTTAGACTTCTCAGCATCCAGAACTGTGAGGAGTGAATCTCTGTTGTTTATAAACCACCCAGTCTATGGTATTTTGTTGTAGAAGCCTGAATGGACTAAGACAGGTGGTTAGAACATGGGCTTATATAGCATCCTTACAAAAGAACAAGCATTTGAAGAGAAGTGACAAGACAAAGGGAAAGGACTTTGAGTTTCGGGGGCAGCAAATTGTGGGAAGGCAAATATATGGGGAAATTGATGGCAGATAACGGCTACTTAGTAAAGTCTGTTCTGTAGGTTCCTCTGATGCCATCTCAGGGCTGACAAGGATTTGGAGTTGTCTCTGGTGATTAATTTCTGTCCTTCCTGGTAGAGAGGGGAGAGGGGACAGCTTTACAAATTTATTTCCTGCTTTCAGGCAAATAGGGGGAATGCAGAGAGCTTTTCTTATATCTGCTTCTCCACAATTACCTTTGGCTCAAAATAATCATTATGTCGAAGTGACACATTTGGGGTAGCATATTCTGCTACCCTTCAACACCGAACACAGTGCCTTATACGTTAAGAAATTATGAATAAAATCTCATCAATAATGAATAATTAAATCACACACATATGAATTCACAAATTCAGAAGTTAAGGTGTTCGTGAAGTCAAGACTAAGCATGAAAAAACAGCAAATTAAATACTTCTGTAGGTAAACTCAAATTTTGTCTATGGTCAAGAAAGCATAGCAGCCCAGCGAGTGGTGGCTCAGTTTGAGAGAATAACTTTTCTCAGTTGTGTTTCTCAAGACACCATGCAACCGTACTTGTTTCAAAAATGTTCAAAGTAGTAGAAACAGATCTATATGGGCAGAGGAGTAGAAAAAAAACAAAAATAAAAATATACCAGAACAGGAAGAGTTGTTTTTTTCTTTTTTATGGTTTGAGAAACAGAATGCCCTTACTTTGTGAAAATGGGTTTCAGATGTCAAAATTTAATTCTTCTTGAGCTCTATATTTAACAAAACATGTATTCACAAGCAACCATTAGAAACTATCATTTTTTCATCTGTAAGAGAGCTTCTACCCTGCAGCTAAAATGAGGCAAGAATTGGGTAGAATTAGGCAGAACCAAATTATTTGTGGAAATGCAAGCTGTGTTTGAAGACACAGGATATAAGAAATAAATAGGCTATGGCCCAAGGCAAAACAATCGACCATCATTCCCTGGGGGCTAGGATAGGGGTTGGTTTTGGATGGTGAAGCAGTGCAGGGAGCTAGGAGAAACCAAGGAGGAAATAGGAGCCAGAGCAGGAAACAACTTTTAGATGGTTAACACTGGAACAGAACTACTAATGGTACAGGAGTTTTAGCCTACAACACAAACAAACCCATTCAACCAAAATAATGGCTTTCTAACTAATTAAAAACAAAACTGGTTATCCTCTTTAAGGATGCTTAAAAAATTCTAATTGGAAGCTGCAAGTCAGCTAGCATCTGTTAGATGTTCTACCAAACGTACTGAATGTGGGGCCTCTGAGTCAAAAGTCAAAAAAGAATTTTCAGAGAGGAGCCATTCTTCATTTGTGTGCCTTTATTCAGCATGGGGATAGGACCCATGGGCAGTAAAGAGCTGCAGTGTAAGTGTCTGTGGGGGGCCATCATCTACGATTTTAAATATTTTTACTACTCTAAAGAAATGTCAAAGGAAAAAGTATTAGGTGATTTGGTCAAGCAAATTGATGAGTTCTGGTTAGTCTCAAAGATTAGGGCAACAGGGTGGATGAACTAGATGTAATCTTGCATTCCAAGGTATGGTGTGCCTCAAAGAGCACCTAGGCAGGAGATTAAAGTCATTGATCACCTCTTGAGGTAAATTCCTTTGTTCCTAGCCAGAGGTGATTGAAATGTTTAATCCTAGAAAGTAAGTAGGGAATCTGAGTGGGGCCTCATGGAAAGAATTGGAAATTGTAAAACGAGTCATAAACAAGGTTTCGACCATGTCAGGACTAAGAGGAGACGTTACTTTAACCTTTTTTTTACACCTTGTAATATCTTCAAAACACAATAATTCACATATTCCCCGAATTTCTTTGTATTAATTGAGCTCCCAATTAAAACTATTTTTAAGATCTTGTTACTCAATTTTCTATAATTGCTTCTCTTTCTATCTTAGAAAAATGAAAAAAAAATTTTTATATTCTCAGAATGAGAAACAATTTCAAAATTTTCCTTTAGAAAAACTAGTCTGATTGAAATTTTATCTGTAGAAAGTATTTAAGCAAAAATCATGTAAATAACTTGTTTATTCACTAAATTATCTAAAGCTTAATAGTATTTAGATAATAATATGTTAACTTTATTTGCTTTTGTGTTTAAAATGTATTTCATGTTGAATTATCAGCATAATGTAGTATATCTACATACTGGTAAGAATCTTATTTCTTTCTGATATTTAATGTTTCATCAGTGCATCCTTCTTAAAATGAAATTCTTAAAAATGCAAGAAAGAATCGTTGTTACTTCATCTTCATTTTTAAAAATAGAGTGATAGTCTATTGCAAACAGCACTGCCTATCTTTTTAATTTGAATTGCTTTTTCCCCCTAGAAATCAAATACAAGCTAATTGGTTTGAAAGCAATTATACCTATTATTTCTCTTGTTAACATACTCAAATTCTTAAGCCTCCCATCTAGGAATAAAAGGATACTGTTAAAGGAATTAATAGAGAAAAAATGCAGGATATATTTTACCATTGTTTATTTAACTAACTAACTCATGGAATAAACTATTACTCTCCATTCCCTCTGTAAACTGGTGTTACAGTTTTATAGCCCCCTCATTCTCCTGCAATTAAATTTTTGCTTTCCTTGAATTGGTGGCATTTATTCACAAAGTTCTGTATGCTAGTTGTACAATTGCTGCACTTAAACGTCATCAAAGAAATATGAGAGTAAAAAAAGAAAGTGATCTCTTGAAAAATGAATGCTTTAGAGAAATTTCCTTTGGAAAGATTTTATAAATTCAGCTTGTTTTTAAAAAGAGTTTTGCAAATAAGCTGTCGAAATGCCAATGACAAAAGATAAGAAATTATGTGTGAAAATCAAGGCATATGCATTCATTTTGATTCACAAGTCCTTATGTTTTCATTTTATTCAAAATAAGTCAAAATAAATTATTAATGATGTATTATGACTGTGTTTTATGTGAGAAAAACAATGTTGGGATCTAAAGTGGACCTATAGTCACTGAAATGGCCTTGGCCCTGTGTCAACATATTGTCAGTGGATTGCAACAAAAAATTGTTATCTATTTAACAAATATGACTGTAGATATGATTTATTTAACTAATGTGATTGTATGATTACTGCTTTCAAAGTACTTTGTTTTTAATTAGTTAATTTGTGGGATTGATCATATCATAGGAAAGGGCCTTTAATGCAAAAGATGATGAACTCATTGTGCAGAGTGAAAAAGTACAATGCACAAATAAGTATTTTGATGAGAAAACTTATGCCAAGTGTCAAATTCCATCTATTCACTTGCAAGTATGCAGTATGTACCTACCATGTGGTACTTAGGTGTAGTACTGGTGTCGAGATAAAATGGGAAATAAAGAAGTTATGTATTTTTATTGACAATTTGGAGTTGAAAAATATTAATTTAATTTTCTCTATTGGTCAGTATCATAGTGAGAAAATGAGTGGTTAAAGGTTAAGGAAGATTAATATGTTCATGAAAAAATGGTGGTGGAAAATGATAAACCTGATTTTCTATTCCATCTCAGACATGTAAAGAGTAGAGATGTCTTCACGCCTGCCCTTATAACAAGAAACAAGTTGAATGAACTGAAAACTAATGACTTTTTTTGAACCTATTACAGAATTGAGATCCCCAGATAAACTGCCACCCTGATACCTGGAGAGACAGGTGAATTCAGAAAGTCACAACTGAGATCTGCTTAAGTGGAGCAAAGCCACTGAAGCAATAAACTGGTAGGAACGCTTAACTGGTGCTTTTGAAGACTATCTGAAGGCTGAGGGTGGACTAGCTGGAGAGTAAGAAACTCTTGGGGTCCATGGTCATAAATTGCCTCCCAGATATTAATGGATTTTACCTCCAGAAACTCACAGTGAAGAGCCAAGAAATCTTCCCGCATGACAAGGGGAGGGAAAAAGTAACAATTGTGAAGTGTGCTCAGGGTGTTGTTCCTAACAAAGACCTACTCTCTAGGGGTAAAGACTGTACCAGAACGTTATCTCACCTGTAAGAAGTATATTTCTCTGACCTCAGCTCCCTATAGTCTATCTGTCTTGCCTGTGGGTTGGAGGGAAAGCTAAGAAACATTTGTGAAGGTCACAGTCCAGGGACATAGACCCACTAGAGGGGTGAGACAATGATAAGATTATTGAATTGCCCCTGCCTAGTATCTTACCATCACACTCGTATAACAGTATATTACAACTTAAATGCTAGATTATGTGGCTGTATCTAAGAAGCAGTTTTGGCAAAGTTCCTAAAAAACAAGAGTAAACAAAAACAATAAGGAAGAAAGAAAGAATTTAAAGCCTTCAACCCCTAAAGCTATGGTAAGCATTAAACACAGCCCAACTCCTAGCCAGTTATCATGTGACCTCACCCTAAAGACCTATACATCTCTGTTCCTATTACCTTAATACATAGTGTCTGGCTTTCAATAAAACGTTATAAAATATGTTGAAAGGACAGAAAAATGTAGCCTAAAGGAATAAAATAAACATCAGAACCAGCCACAGATATGATACAGATTTTGGAATTACCAGATTGGAGATTTAAAATAAGTATGATTGGGGCCAGCCTAGTGGCGTAGTGGTTAAGTTCACAGGCTCTGCTGCGGCAGCCCAGGGTTCACAGGCTTGGATCCCAGGGGCAGACCTATGCACCACTTATCAAGCCATGCTGTGGCAGTGTCCCATATATAATACTTTAGATGTATGCACAGATGTTAGCTCAGGACCAGTCTTCCTCAGCAAAAAGAGGCAGATTGCCAACAGTTGTTAGTTCATGGTCAATCTCCCTCACCAAAAAATAAAATAAGTATGATTAATATGCTATGGGCTCTAAGGAAAAAATAGACAACATGCAAGCATAGATGGATAATGTATAAGTATAAAGATGGAAACTCTACGAAAGAGTCTAAAAGAAATGCTAGAAATAAAAAACACTGTAACAGAAATGAAGAATACCCTTGAAGAGGTCTTCAGGAGACTGGGTATGAATCAGCAAGCTTGAAGATAAGTGAATAGAAACTTCTCAAACTAAATGCAAAGTAATAATAATAATAATTTTAAGAAGCAGAATAGAACATTCAAAAACTGTGGGATGATTCCAAAAGGTGTAACACAGGTTTAATTGGAGCATCAGAAGAAGAAAGAGGCAATGGAGCAGAAAAAAATATTTGAAGTAATAATAGCCAATAATTTTCTAAAATTAGTAACAGACACAAAACCACAGATCCAAGATCCTCAGAGAACACCAAGCTGGATAAATCTCAAAAATCTACACCTAAAAATATGATATTCAAACTGCAGAAAGCCAAATACAAAGAAGAATATTTTAAGAAGCCAAGGATGGGTGCCAAGGAACACCTTACCTGACCTATAGAGGAATAAGGATAATAATTGCAATAGACTTCTCATCAGAAATCATACAAGCAAGGAGACAGTGGAGTGAAATAATTAAATTGTTTAAAAGAAAAACCTGGAATACTGTATTCAGTGAAACTATTCTTCAAAAGTGAAGAAGGAATAAAGACTACCTCAGACCAGGGGAAAAAAAAACGAGGGAATTAATCTCCAGTAGACCTGCCCTACAAGAAGTTTAAAAAAAAATTCTTTGGGAATCAAGAAATGATATAGGTCAAAAACTTGGATCTATATAAAGAAAAGAAAAATAACAGAAGGAATAAATGAAGGTAAAAGAAAAACTTTTAATTTTCATATTCCTGATTGATCTAATAAATGCATTTGTTTCAAGTAATAATAGTAACAACGTATTAGGTCACTTAAGCATATGGATAAGTAAAATGAATAACAGCAGTATCATAAGAAATGGATGGAGGAATTGAGAACACTATACTGTAAGATCCCTGTGTTACCCCAGCCCCTGGCCCTATAAGACATTAGCCACAACCTTGCCCAGAACAAGCCTAACATGTTCTCTTTAGCTTACAGGAAACCACGATGAGAGGAAGGGGGAGATGGCTGAGACATATAGTGGAAACCAGTTAAAACTGGTTGAAGGCAACATGGCAGTCTGACTTGACCCGACATAGACCCAGCAGTTCATGATACGCTCATTGTAGTATGTTACCATGCTACATAACACACCCACCAGTGCCATGACAGTTTACGATTGCCATGGCAATGACAGGATATGACTAAATAAGGAAAGAAAAGAGGTGGCACTCTTGTTCCCCTGAAAAGCCTGCCCTGTTCCCTGAATACTGTGAATATTCCTCTCCTTCATTACCTCGACCCCTTATAACAGCTGCTTACTCTGCCCAAGAGCTGAGAAGTTGATTTGTGAACATAGTTCCCACTTCTCCATTCTTTGGCCATTGAAGAAAAGCTTGTGCCATTGAATGCTCAGTTTCAGTTTCGTTTCAAATCCATGACACCAAACAGAAAAGAAACCTTCAGGGAAGGGACAGATTATGCGTACAAGGCCCACCTGTGGGCCCCTCTTTGGGCTCCTCTGAATGTGGGTTGGAGTCCCACCAGAGTGAGGTGAAATTGGTAACACTTGCAATACATATATAGTAGTATAATGTTAATTGAAGGTAGAATTGAATTAGTTAAAAATGTATATTGCAAATTCTAAGGAAACCACTAAAACTTTTTTTAAAGGAAGGACAATGTATATACTAAGCAAGAAGAGAAAAGTGAATCACATAAATGCTCAATTAAAATCAGATAAAGGATAAAATAAGAAGAAGGAGAAGAGGAAGTGGGAGGGGAAAGAAGAGAAGAAACAGCAGTAGCAGCAAAGAACCAGTGCAATGAATAGAAAATAGCTATAAACAGGATAGGTCCAAACATATCAATAATCACTTTAAATGTAAATGGTTTAAATACTCAAATTTAAAGACAGAGATTGTCAGTGTAAATATAATAACAAGATACAAATATATGTTATTTACAAGAACCTCTTTGAATATAAGGACCCAAGTTCAAAGTAAAGCAATAAAGAAACATATAGCAAGCAAAGAAAAATAAAAGGAAAGCTGGAAAATTTATATTAATTTCATACAAAGAATACTTCAGAAAAACAAATCAGAGCTATAAAGAGGCATTACATAATAATAAAAGAATTGTTTCTTCAAGAATACATAACAATCCCAAATGTATATGAATCTAAAACTGAAAGGGGAAACAAAGTCCTCTATTATAGTTGGAGACTTCAACACTCCTCTTTCAATAATTTATAGATTATGCAGGTAGGAAATCAGTAAGGATATAGTTGACCTAAACAGCACTATCAATTGATTGATCTAATTAACACACAGAATATTTCGTCCAACAAAATCAGAGTCCACATTCTTCTCAAGCCAGCATGGAACTGTCATGAAGATAATGGCATCCTGAGCCATAAAACATGACTTAACACATTTTAAGAATAAAAATCATACAAACTATGTTATCAGACCACAATGGTATTGAACTAGAAACAAGTAGGAGGAAAGCAGCAGGAAAATCCCCAAGTATTTGGAAATTTAAAAATACGGTTATAAATAACATGAGAATTAAAAAAATTTTAATTTCAAAATAATTTAATTTCAAAATAAATTAAAAAAATTTTTGAACTAAGAGAAATGAAAATGCAACTTAAAATTTGTGTGATACAGCAAAAGCAGTGAAGGGGGAAAATGGATAGCATTAAATGCATATGTAAGAAAAGAAGAAAGATCTAAAATCAATAATCTAAGCTATCACCTTCGGAAATTAGAAAAAGTAGAGCAATTTAAGCCTAAAGCAAACAAAAGAGAAGAAATACTAAAAGCTAGGGTAGAAATCAATGAATTTGAAACCAGGAACACAACGGAGGAAAATCACAACACGAAAAGCTGATTCTTTCAGAAGATTAATAAACTGGTAAACCCCTATACAAGTTAACCAAAATAAATAAATAAGAAAGAGAAGACAAAAATTACCAACTCAGAAATAAAAGAGGGTTTTTTCTACTCATTCCATGTTCATTAAAAACATAATAAATTAATACTATGAATGACTTTGTGGCCACTATTTTGAAAATTTACATGAAATGGGCCAATTCATTGAAAGGCACAAACTACCAAACTCACACAAGGAGAAATAGATGATCTGTATAGGTCTATATCTATTAAACACATTGAATCAATAATTAATAATCTTCCAAACAGAAGGCACCATACCCAGACGGGATCACTGGTAGATTCTACCAAATATTTAAGGAAGAAATAATACCAATTCTCTACCATCCGAATCAGAAAATAGAAGTAGGGGTCCATTTTTCAACTCTTTCTACGAGACCAGCACTATCCTAATATTAAAACTAGCTAATGCTATTGCAAGAAATGCAAAGTACAGACCAATATCTCTTATAAATATAGATGTAAAATGCTCAACAAAACAATTGCAAGTTGTATCCTACAATGTATAAAAATAGTTATACACCACAACCAAATGGGATTTATTCCAGGTATGCAAGGCTGTTTCAATATCTAAAAATCAAAGAATGTAATCAACTACCTCAACAAGTAAAGGAAAAAAATCATAAGATCATATCAATTGATGAAAAAGTATTTAACAAAATTGAATCCCTATTCAGTGAAAAACTCTCAGAAAACCAGGATTGCAGGATTTCCTAAATTTGATAAAGAACGATCCGTAGGAAAGCTATAACTAACATCCTACTTATGGGGGAGAAACTAGACACAGCTCCTCGAGGATTGTGAGCAAGACAAGGATGTCCCTGCCTACCACTCCTAGCCAGCACTGTCTGGACATTCTATCTAGTGCAATAAGACACAAAATAAAATAAAATTTATATGGTTTGCGAAGGAATATAGTAAACCTCAAAAGTACTACCTATTATTGTTACTATCTCTAAAATTATTTTTTAACATTTCATTTTAAAATAATTTTGACTCCAGAAAAGTCGCATATATAGTAAGAAACTTCTCTTCCACCCTTCACCAAGCTTCCCCAATGATAATCTCTTCCACGACCATGGTGTAATTATGAATACTTGGAGACTGACATTGACTCGGCATCATTAACTACAGTACACAACTCATCTGAATGTCACTGGTTTCTTACTACTGTCCTTGTCTAGTCCAGGATTTAGTCTGGGATCGCACACTGCATTTAGTTGTCATATCATCTTAGTCTCCTCTAACTTGTGACAGTAGATCAATCTTTTTGGGGTTTTTTTTGATGATGTTGACACTTTTGAAGACCACTGATCAGATATTTTGTAGAATGCCCCTTTGGTAGGATGTGTCTGATGTTTTCTCATGATTAGATTGAGTTTTTGCATTTACCGCAAGAATGAAACAGAAGTAATGGGGTGCTCTTCTCTGTGCATCACATCAAGATGTACCTCCTGTCTGTTTATTTTGTTGGTGATGTTAATTTGTGTGTGTGTGTGTGTGTGAGGAAGACACGCCCTGAGCTAACATCCATTGCCAATCCTCCTCTTTTTGCTGAGGAAGACTGGCCCTGGGCTAACATCCGTGCCCATCTTCCTCTACTTTATATGGGACGCTGCCACAGCATGGCTTGACAAGTGGTGCTTCAGTCTGCGCCTGGGAATCCGGACCTGCAAACCCTGGGCCGCCAGAAGCAGAGCTCATGAACTTAACTGCTATGCCACCAGGTCAGCCCCTTGGGGATGTTAGTTTTGATCACTGGATAAATGTGCTGTTTACCAAGTTCCCCACCATAAAGTTACTAATTTCCCCTTTTAATGAATAAGTCTCTAATGGGGAGATATTTAGAGACTATGAAATATCTGTTATTGATTCTTACTTGCAATGCTCATTTATACTAGTGTTTACCTGAAGATTATTCTGTCTACATTTATTAATTCAAATTCTGCTTTAAAAAGAGCTGTCCCTTGTCCCAATTTATCATGTTCGATTATTTATTATTATCCGTATACACAAACGGGTATGTAAAAACTTGCTAAGTATCTCTTGTTTACTGCCATTGATAGTAGTTACTGTCAGACAATGTGAGATAATTATAAGAAAATTTAACAGTGCATACACAGGAAGCAGAGAAGTTTGACATGATATTAGTATCAGATTGGTTAAATTTTAGAACCATGGGACATTTGCAAGTTAGCTGATGTGATGTTTATCACAGCAGTTGCTGTTTATTCACTGGTGTATTCAATTAATGCATATATTTTAATTTCTAGACCTTTATTTCTCTGTGAAAAGAGAAAAAAATGAATAAAATAAAAATGGCACAGGGGCCAGCCCGGTGACGTAGTGGTTATGTTCAGGTACTCCACTTTGGTAGCCTGGAGTTCATGAGTTTGGATCCTGGGGGCAGATCTACTCACCCCTCATCAAGCCATGCTGAGGCGGTGTTCCACATAGAAGAACTAGTAGGACCTACAACTGGGATGTACAACTAGGTCCTGGGGTTTGGGGGAGAAAAAAGAAAAAGGAAGATTGGCAACAGATCTTAGTTCAGGGCCAATCTTCCTCAAAAAGCAAACAAAAACATGGCACAGTTGACACAAAAATCCCACTGAGGGGGAGGAAAGGAGAAAGGGAGGTGGAGAAGTAAGTTGGGAAGAGGGTCCCCATTATAGCAGCAAGAGCTAGTGACAAGGGATGCTTAATCTCTCCCCCAAAGAGGGAGGAGAAGGGAGAAAGGGGCTCCTATGAGCCAGACATTGTGCTCATCTCTGGGGACACAATAATGAGTAACAGCCTTTACAAATTCAGGGTCAAGCAGCGTGCAGCCTATGGAGGGAGACAGATAGATATTCAAAAAGCAATACAAATAAATGTGAAATTGCAAAATAGCAACACCTGAATAGCATATCTCTACATTATGTAGTACAGAGAAGTGACATGTGTTGTTTCTAAGACAGAGATGTAACCTAATCAAGGATACGAGGCCTCTTCCTTGAAGTAATAATCAAACCAAACTATGCATGATGACTAAATCTTAATTAACTGAGGATGTTAAGGAAGTAAATATCAGGAATCACAAATCACATGAACAGAAGTCCTGCGGGTACAGCGTGATTTAACTTTTTGTAGCTAAGAAGGAACAGAAAAATCTATGTGATTTTCTATGAGATATATACATATATTTTTTATGAATGATATATATCAT
Organism: Tapirus indicus; assembly: GCA_031878705.1. Lineage (NCBI taxonomy): Eukaryota > Metazoa > Chordata > Mammalia > Perissodactyla > Tapiridae > Tapirus > Tapirus indicus. Next base: position 21,140,244 of record CM062939.1, on the reverse strand, counting down.
TTCATGGAAATAGAAGAAATAGAAGTAAACAATTTCAGAGAAATGGAGTAATTAGAAAGAAACAGAATCACTGTCTAGTTAGAAGGCTAAAAACTCATTTCAATTAAAAACTTGTAAGCTGTAAGCATTTTTGAATAATATGAAGAACACATATAGTAATATTTATCATTGAGAACATAAGAAATATTGCTCTTACCTATTCTTATAATGGCAAATTATATCAATAATATGAAACAAAAATAAAAGGGAAAAAATACACATATATGAAAGTTGGAGTTGATATTAGTATTATAGTATTATTACTAATAACTGATTATATAATTGCCTACTTGTTTCCCAATCCCCAACAATAGTTGCCTCTTACAGGAACTGAAAAATGAAGGGAACTAATCAGACTGTGCAGAAAGGTAATCAGAATCAAAATCCACATTCCACTATCAACAGCCTTCCTAGATACGATATATAATCAGTAACATAAATAATTTTTAACTATTTGATACCTGATATAATAAAAAAAGCTATGAAGCAAATTAACAGGAATGAAAGACAAAGTGCTCAACCATGCACAGGTTACAAAAACTAGAATAAATTTAAGGGAATTCTCTCATTTATTTATTTTCAACTATTTTTTTTTTTTTTTGCTGAGGAAGATTAGCCCTCAGCTAACATCTGTTGCCAATCTTCCTCTTTTTTTTTCTTGAGGAATATTTGCCCTGAGCTAACATTTGCGCCAATCTTCCTCTATTTTGTATGTGGGTTGCCACCACAGCATGGCTGACAAGTGGCGTAGGTCCATGCCCAGGATCCGAACCTGCAAACCCGGGTTGCCAAAGTGGAACATGCCGAACTTAATGGCTAAGCCCCGGGGCCAGCCCTGGGAATTATCTTATTTTTGAGTGGAAATACTTTTTAAAGAATGCATTCTTTCATAACTTATAGAAATATATTTTTCAATAAAATTTCTAAGCGTTATTTTGAGAACATAACAAAAAAATTCTAAAATATGTCCATTATAACACAGAGGAAAAGAAGAGCTGAGAGATTTTCAAAGTCAAGGAAAACAAAGGGAAACTTGCCTTGGTATATTTTAAAACATGTTATAAATCTACTGTATGTAAACAGATGAATCCTACACAAAACAATGGACAATTTAATGAAAATAGATATCTGAGGGGGGAGACTTTAAGCATCCAAAATTTTTCAGAAAATTACTAGTATCACAAATTATTTTTAAAATAGAGATTATTTAAAATTTGCTGCTAGGAGAAAGGAAAAACCATTCAAACATGCACACACTATGTTACCCTCCACTCATAGTTACAGGAGCCTGAGAAAAGTAAAGAATGTGAACAAAGAATTTGATCTCAGGATCAAAATGGATCTTATACACATCAAAAAAGTAAACGAAATTACAAAGGACTACATTATATTTAACTATTTTTTTTCAAATTTGTTTACCAAGATTTTATACCAAGTGAAATAAAAATGTAAGCAACAAATTGACACAGACTTTTCAGTAGATACAAGAGACAATATTAATGCCTTAGGAAATGTTTAAAAATAATATACTCTGGTTTTTCTATAGGAAAGCTCACGATCAGAAAATACAAAAAAGAAGAATTGCAAAGGCAGTGACATATGACAAAAATGTCCAAATTGCTATTGATTAAAACACATTGCAGTGTACATGGCATGACATTCATTGTTCCAATAGACATTGTAGCACAGATTAAATGACATTTTTGTCTTGCCAAATGAAGAAAATGTTTTAGAAAATAACACGTAGTGTTCACAAGGTTATAATAAATGTCCAGTTTTATGGCCCAATATTAACAAAGTAAACCTGTCTGGAGTGCAAATGTTACAACATTTATCAAGGTTTCTTATAAAACACAGATCCCTCGATAGACAAACTCTAGATATTTAAACCAAGAAAATAATTAAAGATTCAGGAAATTAGTTAAATAAAAGAATGTTCATCTCAGTGCTATTTTTGATAGCAAAATATAAGAAATAACAAGAAAAATACCTACTAATGGTATAAAATAGAATAGATATAGAAATATGTAGTAATGGACTAATGTTTACTTAAATCAATTTTTATGTATCTACACAATATTAAATAATGTTTTTGATAAAATAATATGAAACAGGATATAATATGAATAATAATATGAAATGGATTATTGATTATGACATATTGCTACAATCAGACAAGTTTCAATACTGTTATATAATATAAATTATAGATTATATATGTATATATATAAAACAAATATATGTATAAATGTATTTTATATTTTTATCTTTATATACATCTATATCTTGAAGATAGACGTATTGGGCAATCTTATTAACAGTGGATGTTTTTAAGTAGTTAACATATGGTTGATCAACTTTACTTTTGGGGTTTTTATGTGTTTTCTCAGTTTACTACGATGAAATTTTCTAATTTTCTTACAATGAATATTTATCATTTTTATAGTCTCAAAAATAAGCAGCGTCTTTTAATAACTTGATTCAATCTTATTTCTTTGAATCGTATTCACCAAGTGTCGAGGGAAAAAAAACAGCTAGAAAGACAAAGTTCAAATCTTTATCTTCTTTCTTTCTCATAATCTTCAAATATTTTGACACGATTCTCAGGTGTTTGTCAAAGCAGTTCTGAAGAGGAAAGTATGACAGTAGGTCAAATCCTTGAAATAACAAGTCAGCCCACCTCAATGAATTGCCTGGGTACTCTGATTTCTTCTTCCGCAGAAGAAAAGGGAGCTGTGTTTAGACCACTTTTATACAAAAATAATCCATTGAGATTCCAACTTAGAAATATACACAAATAAGTCTTGACTTCCAACATAATCCATTGAAATACTATCTAGAACAGAACCAAGTATTTACCCAGCACCCAGGATATATATTTCCACCTAGAATGACAACTTCTAATAAAAAGTATATTGTAGTAGTTTTGAACAGAACTTTAGCACCCTGTCCAAAATCACAACAAGTAAGGGAGTGAAATGTTATTTCACAAAAATTATACTTTAATGATTTTACACATGATATTCCCATGCTTACCTTACATTTACTAAAATACACCATCCCTCAAAAATTAACATAAATCACTGTATTCCCCTTACAGGTGATGCAATGTTGTGTTTGTAATGCACAGAATTCTTAGCTGAAGAAGATGGAATCCAGGTGATGTAAAAAGAAGTTTAGTAAATGGCATATGTAGCTCACAGAATCATAAGGAGGGCTTAAATAATGTCTGTTGGCTAGGTACTCAATAACGACTCTCAAAAATCAGCTGAGAACCTAGCTAAAAAGTAACTGCTGCCTTTGCCTAGTGCAAACTGACGCAGAATCAGGATCCTGGTAAATCAGGACCCCTGCACCATAGTTGCTGAGTCTAGAAACACGCTGTCTCCACCACCAATATTGCAGTAAAATGGAACATGATCATGCCCTGTCAGTTTCAAATATAGATATAGAATGACAATCCATAATAACCATACTGGGCAGCATTAGAATAAAATCATTATGTTGTCTGTACGTATATCTACATTTATATAGTATACTCACTTCTACCACTAATTGTGATCATTATTTAATTTCTTTGTGAAGACATCTTCAAGTAAATATGGACTACATATATGTATATATATATACAAACCCTCCAAAGTAAAACAAATTAAACTTTCTAAATTAAATGTTAAGCATACCATACCATATTGTTAATTACAGGTGCTGTGTTGTACGGGAAATCTCTAGAACTCATTCATCTAGCCTAACTGAAACTGTACATTAAAATTTGTTAAGAGAGTGGATCTCATGTTAAATATTCTTACCACCAAAAAAGAGGGACACAAGAAAACTCTGGGAGGTGTTGAATATGTCTGTTACTTTGATTGTGATAATGTTATCATGGGTGTTTGCATATTTCCAAAATCCTCAGATTGCATACATTAAATATCCGGTTCTTTGAATATCAATTATACCTCAATAAAGCTGTTAACAATAAATTAAATATAAAATTAGAAGCTCAATAACCTTGAATTTAACTTTGTTTGATCCAAGTTTAATTTATTCACTTGCATATAAATGAATGGTGATAAAATTTATATTTGTCATTCAAAAGAAAAATTCTCCTCTAAAACCCTTTATAAACTGAATAATTTTAAACCAAGAAAAAATTATATAGCATACATAATTGCTATACTATATGTATAGAATAATGATATATATGTTTAAAATAATCAAAATTTTATTAAGGCTTACTGTAGAATTTGGGAAGATTTTTGCTATTACAAAATAATAATTAAGATAAAATTGGGGGGGCTGGCCCCATGGCATAGTGGTTAAGTTCCATTCATTCTGCTTCAGGGGCCTGGGTTCAGGGGTTCAGCTCCTGGGTTCAGACCAACACCACTCATCAGCCATGCTGTGGCAGTGACCCACATACGGGACAGAGGAAGACTGGAGCAGATGTTAGCTCAGGGTGAATATTCCTCAGCAAAAAAAAAAAAAAAAAAAAGATAGGGCTGGCTCGGAGGTGTAGTGGTTAAGTTTGCACCCTCTGCTTCAGTAGTCCAGGGTTTGCGGGTTCAGATTCTGGGCATGGACTGAAGCATCACTTGTCAAGCTATGCTGTGGTGGCATCCCATATAAAGTAGAGGAAGATGGGCACAGATGTTAGCCCGGGGCCAGTATTCCTCAGCAAAAGAGAGGAGGATTGGCAACAGATATTAGCTCAGGGCTAACCTTCCTCACACACACACACAAAAAGATAAAATTTTGTGGCTCATATATTTGTGGGAAAATAAATCTTCCTTGGCTTTCTCAGCGTTCCTATAAAAGTCTCAGTCTTCTGAGTAATGGAAATGTATACCCTATAAAAGATAATGTTTGCTTTCACTTCCTCCAGGAATACTTTGCTTTTCACATACCATGAGGATTAGATCTGTAGCCTAATGATCCAGCAATTGTTTGCATGCAATAAACTTTTTCTTATCTCTCCAAGAGACAAAGGTCACATTCCCCGATAGACAACTAGGTTAGGGCATTATTTTATTCTCCAAGGAAACTCTCTCAAAATGGGAGGGAAGAAAATGATCTCTTTCCCTTTTAAAAGTGGAGGAAATTTGTATTTTCCCAGTTCTCACCTATGGAGTGAGTCCACCGTGCACGTAGGATATTTTTCCAGTTGGCTCTCATGACATTGCTCTTCAGGATTGCTGGGCATGGGAGAAGACATACCGCCATGTTGCTTTGGCTATTGATTGTGCTGTGAGTATAACAGAGCTCTTTACTCTGACCCAGGCTCATGCCGCTGATATATTCTGTGTAAATAGTGCAAATCTCAGACCTTTCACAGTTTCTGACAACATACATTTAAATATTATTTTCAATATTTCATTTAAATAGAGTGATTCATTAATAGTGAGGTATAAATATAAAATGGTCTATTTGCAATCTTTTTCTGGAAGTTCTTAAAAGTTATATTTTCCCAAACTACAACCTTCTAAGCTGGGCTTAAACACACCTTGATGACATATGAAAGCTCCAAAAGATAAAGATTTATAACGAAGATGTGGAGGATTTCTTAACTACAGTAGCATAAAAAGAAGCAGCATAATTTATAATGGCTCAAGTTCCGTTTACGAGTTGTAGTCTAGGGTTTATATCCCAGAATAGTTACATAGCTTTTGTTATTAATAGGAAACAATACAAGTTAGTAATATTATGTTAACATTTTTCAAATGTTCTGGATTACTTTTTGGAAGGTTCCAATAGCAAAACATCTATGATTTATTTGTAGGTAGAGCAGGATGGGAAATCCGTCAAGGGGAAAGAGGAAATTTTTTTAAAACAAATATTAAAGTGAAATGTTTGATTTGAAAACAGCTGTAATCATGCCGTTAATCCACTCCTCTGTGATATAAAAAGGTTACATGCAGTTCTTCAACTATGAGTACTAATGAAATAAGGTACAACACTATAATTCTGACTATTTTAAGAACTGAGCGTTGATGGCATTAGTGCAGATCATACAGTTAATAGAGACCTCTGTGAATTCAAATTTGGAAGTTACAAATCTCATTTAACACTTGAAATGACTTATAGAACACACAATCAAAGTCCTATTTTTATTTACATTTTAAAACTGTATTTCTAGCTTGTGAATTTCATATTCTGTAGTACCATGATAAATGCAAGTCATAATCACTTCCCAAGGAATCAATGATCCAGGCACTATTACAAGCTTACTGTGTAAATCTAGCTATAATATATCAACTTACATATTTTAATTTAATACTTGATAAATCTTGATTCATTATAACTCTTTTAAGTACTTTTCCATGTCCTTATGACCATGGAATTAAATTCTAAAGTCAAGAAAAACATTTAATGTATTTTTAAGCATGCTTTCTACAATAAACTTTGAGAACGAAAACTCTTCTTGTGACCAAATGGAAAGATATGTTAGCAGAAAACATGAAAATGGTGTGATACTTTTCCTTCCCTATAGAGTTAGTTAATTACCCTTGTCATCAATATTTAAAAGTATATATTTACTAACTCTGGCCTATAGTCTATGCATTCATAAATCATGGTATGTTGTATATTAAACTTCCATTATATGCACATTGTATGCACCATTTACAAAAGAACTATTGTCAAGGTCAGAATTCTGAAATTAAGATATTTCTAATTTTAAAAAGATTTGCCTATATTTCTTGCCTTCTCTTCCTCCCCTCTCATTATCTCTTCTCTCTTCTCTAAATATTATTGTCCCTATCTCTTCCCTGACACTTCTCTTGTCACCTGAACTCCATGTTGCCCAATCCAATGGTCATTTCAATATCCTCACCTCAGTAGATCATTTGGGAGTGGTTGATATAATTGATATCTTCCTTCTTAAAACACTTTCTTTTCTTCATGTTTGTGACACCAGTCTCTCTTGGTCTTCATCGCTCACCACTGGTCAACATTCTTGTTCTCCCTTTATGTGCTTCCTCCTCTTCTTCCAACCTCTAAATGTGGGAATGCCTCAAGATTCGGTACTGGCTTTTTTTCTCATCTTAATCTACACAATCTCTTTAGAACCTTCATCCTAAACATTAATTCATATACTTATAAACCCCAAATTTATGTCTCTAATTCTAACCTCATCTGTGAATTCTAGGTTTGAACACCCAAATCCTGTGATATCTAAGTAGGCAGATGCCCCACGTCCAAACCTGCTCTTTCACAATCTTCCACTTCTCAGTAATTGGCATTATTGTCCCTTTGTTGTTAGAATAAAACTAGCAGCTGTTTAATTCTTCCATTTCTCGTCTCTTTCACATCTTCTCTATCATGAGATCCTGCCAATTCTACATGGACAACTTACCCAAGTCCGGGTTTCTCCATGTATTATGGTACTGACTTAACTCACGTGATCCTCATCTTTTCCTCAGACAAATACAATGACCTCCTAAATGGTTTCTTCGAGTTTACCCTCCCCAAATTCTTTCTGCGTGAAGCAACCAAAGTATCTTTTAAAAATATAAATTGATAGGGCCAGCCCAGTGGCATAGTGGTTGTTTGCACGCTCCACTTCAACAGCCTGAGATTTGCAGGCCTAGATCCCTGGCGTGGACCTATGCATGGCTTATCAAGCCACGCTGTGGCAGTGTCCCATATAAAGTAGAGGAATATGGGCACAGATGTTAGCCCAGGGCCAGTCTTCCTCAGCAAAAAGAGGAGTATTGGCAATAGATGTTAGCTCAGGGCTAATCTTCCTCAAGAAAATTTTAAAATAAATATATATATAAATTGGATTTGTCACCTGCATGCTTGAAAGTTTGTAATAGCTTCTCATCCCACCTAAAATAAAACCCAAACCTCTTACCATGGAATTCAGGGCCAGCACAATCAGGCTATTGGTGCCATCTCTCATGACGTCCACTACAACTTTCTCCTGTACACACTATCATCCAACCACTCAGGCTTTCTTTTCCATTTACAAAACATGTCAAATTCATTCCTATCTTGATGTTTCCACACTGTTTCTTCTACTTGGGCAATCGTCACTCAACTTGTCCACAGGTGGATCCCTTTATCATTAAAGCCTCAGTTTTATAGTCTCCAGGTGACCTTCCTCAAACCCCCAATACTATCTAAAATATAAAGTCCACTCCAAGTCTCCATCACCATCCTATTTCTCCATTTTATTCCTATTATCTGAAAGCTTCTTGAAAGTAACTTGAATGCTTATTGTTGACTTGTTTTCTTTCTCTCACTCACTCTAATGTTTGCTCCAGGAAAGCAAGGGCCATCCATGCCTATCCAGGGCTCTATCCCCAGCCTATGAACATAGTAAGACCTCAATAAATCTATATGAAATTAATGGATAAGTGCTTGAATTTTCTGAAATATTTAATTTAAAATAACTATGATCATTTTCCATTTTAAAAGAAATACTTTTCTAATAATCAACAAGACACAAGGTCCAGCAAAAAGTCAATGAATTACAAATGCAATTCAGAGGGAAAAAATGAACTGTTTTTTCAAAAGATAAAAAATTATATTTTGTTTCTGTGGCACTATCTATAATTGCTGAACAAATGTAACATTGCAAATTCAGTTGCTTAAAATAAAGCATGCGGCAAAAATAATTTGAACAGATATCTGTTTCTAATTTGCCCCTTTGTTGACTTTTTTTTCCTATGCTTTCCTTCTCGGCTACATTCTCACTCATTCCATGTTGTTCTTTCTGTTTTCATTTGTTTATTGACCAATCCCTCAACTTGACAGTAAACTCTGGTAAGAATATTAGCATATATTCTGGTTCACCACCATTGATGCATGGCCAAGCACGGAGACTCTGTATAAAAATTGCTCAATAGGGGCCGACCCAGTGGCGCAGCAGTTTAGTTTGCGCTTGGCAGGCCGGGGATCGCGGGTTCAGATCCCCGACGCCTGCCGATGCACTGCCCGTCAGCCATGCCGTGGCGGCGTCCCATATAAAGTAGAGGAAGATGGGCGCGGATGTTAGCCCAGGGCCAGTCTTCCTCAGCAAAAAGAGGAGGATTAGCAATGGATGTTAGCTCAGGGCTGGTCTTCCTCACACACACACAAAAAAATTGCTCAATAAATGATCATTGAATAATTGAATGAATGAAAAAAGTGATTGTAGGCCTGAAATACTTTGTATTCTATCAACAATTATCATCAAAATCTTAATTTTATAAGATCAACACAAATTTCATAAACTTATGTCTGTGTAGAAGTGACCTCTCCTTTCACTGAACATTTATGGGTTTTGTATGTATTTTATTTGAAGCACCTATAATATTGTGAATATTTTTCTAAATATCTTGCAAAACAATTAGTATGTTTTTTCTTTGGTGACAAGGATTCTCTTTTTCTAATTGAATATATTTGACATAGAACGTTGTGTAAATTTAAAGTGTACAACATGTCACTTTGATACATTTATATATTGTGATGTGATTGCCATTGTAGTGATATTTATCACACTACATAATTCATAATTATAGTACTCCAGTGTTATCTCTATTCATTATACTGTGCATTAGAGCTCTGTGACTCATTTGCTACTCATTGCAAGTCTGTACCCTTAAACAACATCCATGTTATCCTCCACTCCCCAGCCCCTGGTAACCACCATTTTACTCCGTTTTTTATGAGTTTTCTTTCTTAGATTCCCCATCTGATTGATATCATACAGTATTTGTCTGTCTGACTTATCTCACTTAGCATAATGCGCTCAAGATCCATCCTTGTTGTTGTAAATGACAGGATAAGTGATGAGAATTCTCTTGACCTTTGTTTTACCCCACAAAGTGCCTATCATGGAACTTTATATTGGTATCAGTTTACTAAAATAATTAGCAAAGTGAGTTCAACTATGCTAGGAATAGTTTAAGCAAAGAAATAGTAAATGATATGGCCAAGTCATCCCATTTGAAAATGCTATAATTTGGGACTTAAACACAGGATTCTGACTCCTATTTGCTGCCTTTCAAGTACTCAAACTTCTATAAATGCTGAGTTCAACTGTGGTGATAAATCAAGCTGTTAATCTCTATTCTGGCAACTGTCTCCAAATATTAGTCTTCCCAAGATGGAACCCCTCAATGTAGTGTTCCAAAAGGGAAAATAAAGAAATTATATATTTGCTTGTCTGGTTCACAGTAATTATCTGATGAAATATATATCACTCCCAAGTTGCCAACCTGACCTATACAGCAAGCAACAATTCCTGATCATGGGTGGATGGATCTCACTTAATTCACTAAGACTCCTAGCCTCCAGCTAGGAAAACTGGGGATAGATTTACTTAGCCAAGCCTTCTATTCCATGTTGACAGGAGAAATTTAGCTTATAGAGGCACTCTATTTTGTACACTCGAGTATTCTTTTCTAAAAATATTCCAGAGGAGGGATGGAGAGAAAGAAGTGTTCTTAACCTTAAGGAAAATTACAAAAGAAAAAAAACGATGAAGGAACTGGCACTTTGACCTGGAAAACAAAGGGAATAGTTTTGAAGAATAAATTAATAGGATTCTTTAGTCTTATTTCTCCAGAACTGAAAATAGAGTTAGTTGAATTGGCTCAGGTGAATTTAGAGGACGGAAGTAGAGGAAAATAAGACCCAGTAAAATTCAAGAACTAAAATGATCACTGAAGGCTTTGATGAAACACACTCATGTTTTAAATGTCCTTCAACATTACTGAAGTACTTCATATTAGGTGTTTGGAAACTTTTTCTGCAAAGGGTCAGATAGTGAATCTTTTAGAGATGCAGCCCAGATGGTCTCCGTTGCAACTGCTCAAATCTGCCTATTGTCAGCAAGAAAGTAGCCATAGACAGTGTGTAAATGAATGCCCATGGCTGTGTTCCAGTGGAATTCTATGTACCAAAACAGGCAGCAGAGCAAATTTGGCCTGTGTGTGGTGGTTCACTGACCATCGCTTCAGACAATAACTATAGTAATTACAAATTTTTCCCAATGTTTTTAATTTGTTTGCTGAAAATATTACACAATTAAGAGATGCTTAATAACCCTGAACCAAGTGTAGCTAGTGACTTTCAGCAGAAAGAGTAAAATTTTTGTCCCAATGAAGAGAGAGACAGTTATAACATACAGTAAAATAAGATGCTCGCTTATTAACTGAGGCAATATCTACCCCTACTGATATTGGTTTGAATAGTTACATTGAAAAAAACAGATAGCAACATGTGAGTCATCTATATGCAGTGGGTTGTACTCCACTTGGTCATGAATTTGTTATATCCGAAGTAAGCATTCTGTATAAATTGTAGGCAGTTGAGAACTTCTGTATACACTGATTAATATCACTCACTTATTGCACAAAAACATAAATTGTGTCATTCATACCCTATGGCTTTTTCTCTCCCTGGATTTCTCTTGTTTCACCCGTTTCCATGAAAGCAGTTCACTAATTTCATAATAACAATAAAGTAGGAAACAGGAGTCCTAATTGAATGACAATAGCGTTGACATTTATATCGTATCCCAACTCCATCCTTTTTGTCGTCCACCTCTCAGCCCTTCAGAGAGGACTTTCATGGTGCCTGAGTACCACTGCATTCCCTCTTGCTCTCTATTCTATTATTTTATTGAATTTCCATCAGAGCACTTTTCCCAATTAAAGCTATCTCATTTGTTTGCTTAATTGTTTCTGTCCCCCAACTGAAATGTAAAATCCGTGAGCAAGGATATTGTTTGTCTTACCTACAGTGGTGATTTTAATGACTGGCATGCCATTGGTATTAGAGGAAAATTCTAAGCTCTCTGAAGGCAGTTATGTTCTGTTTTTCTATCACCCATAAAACTCATCATAGGTTTGTGATTTATTGTGGAAGACCTAAACAGTTTTTACTTTGGACTGGTGAGAAATCGCTTTGATTTTCTTGTTTTCAGTAAAGGCTTTTGAGTGTAGTAAGACTGAACAAAAGGATATCCTTCATCTTCATAGGTTAGATGCCCTTTAGGCTAATGGATAATTTGGGGCCTCAGAAATTCACCTATTGTAGAGTAGAGGCAGCTTCGCCATCCAAGCTTTTGGTTGTTTCCTAAATTCATGTTAGTGTTCCAGTATGAATTTCCAGCTTCTACTGATCCATTTGGAAGAGCAAATAGAAAGGCAAATTGATTTTAACTGCAGTGTCAATTCTCCTGGATTGGTAGTGGCTGTTCAGAGCACTAAGGTGGGAAATACTCTGAAGCTACTTCTGGGTTCAGCTGGAGGGAGTGTGCCTTGAAGGATTAGTAATATTGTTTGTAGGAGAGGAGAGATTTGGGACATGATATGCATATCACCCCATTTAGAAAGGAACATGATATATTATTCTAAAAGACATTTCAAAGAGCAAGTATATTACCATTGTTTAAATAACACTAGTGCTTTCCCTTTTACACGCAAATAGATTTTACTTTGTTCTTTTCATCTTTTTCTTTACTGTTAGAATACAGATGTCTGCTATATTTCAGTCTTACATTAGTTATTAATATGAGTATCTCTTGCGTGATCAATTTCTTAGACTTAAGCAGCTGCCAATAGATTAAAAACTTAATGAACTATGTACTTCAATTCTATTTTGTGTTAAATTTTAAATAGTTATGTAATAGTTACAGGAAAAACAAATGTTAGCTGATGAAATATTAACACCGGAGTAGAAAATATGAAAACATAATTGAATGACAATGAAAATGGCATTAATATAAGATAATGTCTGGGTATTTTTACTACCATTACATTATTTATTGTGGATGGCAATGTTTATATGGCCATCTGTTCAATATCCAAAGTGCTGCATGTCATTAAGACACTAATTTACTATCAGATGCAGAAAAAAATGAACACATGTTGCAACTATTTTCTTATGTTAGAAAATATAAAATAAAAATTCCTCCTAGGAGGTGTAAATTATATGTGCTCATAGTGAGAGTTATTATCTTCAGTTGTAACAATTCTGATTCCATTTATACTGCTTTATTTCCATGCCACTGGGTGTGAAATCTGATATGGAGCTTGGAGTCTATTAAGTCCAAAACAAAGAGATGTTGTGAGGTGACAAAGCAAAGGCCTTGTCTGGAAGACTTTGAAAATACAAATCTAAGATCTTGGTACAACAAAAGATCACTATCACTTAAATCCACTGGCTGTGAGTTTTGAGTCAGAGAATCAAAACTCTGGATTAAAGTGACCCCATAGGCTAACTATTCTAATTATTGTTTGACAGAATTCCCTCAGGAACATCACCACTAAATTATCTATTACAGAGGTTGTAGAGTTTAACTTCAAGACTAATTTTTTAAACCAACCAAAGAAAAAATCAAGTTATCAAAAATAACATGATTCATTAAAATGGACATTTAAAAAAATTAAGATGAACATAAGACCAGTCATCTCCCAGGAAAGATAGTTGGCTGATATTGATGGGCTACCATACACGATTACACACATATACCACATTTGCTCCATTTTGCCTTAACTGGTGAAAATTTTCTTGCAGACTCACATCTTTCTGAATGCCAGAGTCTATTAACCGTTGAGATACTCTGAAATAGTCTTTATCATATTTGCATAGTTTAAAGTGTCAGTAATTTCTTTTATATGTCAGGCTAAAATATGACTTCTTATAACTTTAAATTATAACTCCAAGTTCTGCCTTTTGGGATTACACACACAAGTATAATGCAACTTCTGTGTAAAGGTTTATGAAATATTTGAAGAATAGATTATATTTCCTGCATTTTATTCCCTGGGTTATACTCCCCAATTCTCTCAAGACTTTCTGATCCTTTATTACCATGATCATACTCCGTGAACACACACTAATTTTTTTCCAATATTTCTCCTAAAATGTGATGCTCATAATGGCATAAATTTAATGGCAAGGAAAAATATCTAAAATCAAAGTATATATACTCCAAAAAAACCACTGTCTCTCAATTCTGGTAAAAATCCAAAGTCAGGAAAATACTTATGGAGTATATCCTGAAGGGTATGCACTCATTAAGTAAGTCTGAAATCTATTTTTGGATTAAATCAGACAATTAGGAAATTCCCATAGGATTATTTTAACTGCCTTGTGCTTTGGCCATGACAGAATCATATTAAATTGAAGAACATTAAAAGAAACAGTCCTTGGAAATGTGCCACTCTTTTTTCCCTTTATTTGTAGTTGAATATGTTTACCATTATATCACCCCAGGTCCACTTAGGATAATGTGCCCCTCTTTAAACTGAGTGCAAGAAAACTTGGAGCCATATTTTTGGCTCATCTCTTGGAAGAGACTAGTACATCGGCCTACATATTTTGAGTGTGAGAGTCATAACTGGCTTAATCTCACTTTCTGTCTTCAATTTTCCTCATTTATCTCATTTACTTGAAATATTTACCTAACGCAGTTTCAGTTTTTAAAGAACAAACTGAATAGTGAATAAGAAAATAAAGCATCCATTAATTGCATATGGCACAAGACACTGTAGTCGATAATGTTACCTCCTTTTTTCTTACAACACTATAAGACATGGTAATTAGATGAATTCGTGTATATAAAGGGTAGAATTAATATCCTTCTATTTTCATAAAACAACCACAGTTTTCCCAAAAATGAACATTTTAGGCATTTGTTAAGTAGATACTTTTTGAGTGCTGGCGGCACCTTTCCAAACCTCACAGTCTAGTAGGGAGAGAGAGGCAGGTAATCCGTAAAGAGTCATAGTGACATTCATGGGTGAAATGGGACAATGGAATGGGATGTTTAGAAAGATTTGGATGAGGTTTATAAAGCTTCCCATACAAAATGATTGTGAGGTGTTTTCAGGGATGAGCAGGAATTGGCTAGATAAAGGAAAAGGAAAAACCACTCCAGGAAAGGGAATATGATTTCTATTCAGAGGTTGTAGTAGCAAGTAGGACGTGATTCCTAGCAGGAAAATAGAAAGATGCTGAGACCGGTGAATTGGAGGATAAGGGACAACAGTTTGCTCTCCTTCTCTTCCTCTTCTCATTAACTGCCTATTTCAGTTAATTAAATTAAGTTCCCCCCACACCCCCAACACTTAATGACTTAAAATAGCAATGGTCTTTTATTTCTCGTGACTCTGTGGGTTGGCTGGGCAGTCCTTGGCTTACCTTGTCTGGCTCTCTCATTTAGTTGTGGTCATCTGATGCCACAATGGGGTTAGAGTCTACAAGGGGTCCCATTCACCTTTGGCCAGTTGGTGCTGCTGTCAGCTTGGGCACTTCGGTTTTCCTCCATGATCTCACTCACCAATAGGCTAGACTGATTTTTTTTACAGTAAGGTGGTCTCATCGTTCTAAAAGGTCAATGGTGGAAGCTCTAAGACTCTTGAGGCCTAGCCCTAGAACCTGCATGGTGCCATTTTTCCATATTCTATTAGCCAAAGCATGTGATGGGCCAGTCCAAATTCAAGGGGAGAAAAAATGGGTTCCATCTCTTCATTAAGAAGCAGTAAAATCTTATTCCCAATGAGCATGATACAAATTATTGCAGTCATCTCTGACGACAATCTATCACACTGCCCCTAATGAATCTGGAATGTCATTGAGATAGAAAAAAAGCAGGGAGGACCATTATAGGAAGTTGTCATGACCAAGGAAATGAACAGGTTTTAGAAGGAATAGCTAAAAGGGAGGCTGGAAGCAAATATAAAACATATCCAAAAATTGGCATTATGGTCATTCATATAGAGAGACTATTCGCTTTGACTGGGGGCACATAAATCACAGATGTAGAGTAGGCAATCTACTACCTAACAAAAAGCTAAAGAGAAAAAAGACCCTTAACAATTGTTGAAATTTAAAATATAAAAGAATGTTTATTCATTTTATCTTATTTAAATTCTATAACTACTCTGAAAAGAAAATCTGATTATTGCCATTTTAAGGATAAGAAACTGGAAATTCGGTAACTTGACTGGTCTGTCTTATTCTAAATGAGCTAAAGCAGAAAAGGAGATTTGGTCCTAGTCTGAGAGTTGAGAAGATGGCATGTATGGACCTTTTCCAAGGTTGTTTTTCCTTCGCTTGACATCGAACCAGCAAACAAGCAGAATAGGGAATACTCACACATCCACACACAAGGACACCAGGGAGAGGATGCAGTTCCACACAAGGGATGCTTGAAATTCAGTAGTTAGCATGGAATTTGAGGACCATTTGAGTTAGAGGAACTGCACCACTGGCTAGCAAAGAGCTCGCATCAGCTCTCAAGAATCTCTCCACTTCTACAAAAGAGCATTCTTACTCTGCGCCTTATATTCTTCTGGATTCTACTACGAGGTCTCCAATTCTGAAATCTGAATTTTTTCTATAACATTAAAGTGCTTCCCAATGGAAATTCCTCTAATTTCTAAATCCCCAGCTAACTTTGAATTTATTTCCATAAGGGACATATTGCACCCAAAATAATGGTAGTATATGTAATTAGATAGCATCTCTGTGTCATACTAACAAATTCCATGACAAACATGATCATCTGAAAAGATCTCTGTTGAGTCTAGCTAATGAATTTATAGAAATTCTTCCCTTTAGTAGCATGCCTTAAAATTATTTAGAGGGACTATTTTGTAGTAAAATATTTTGAGTGCAGGAGAGAAAACTATGTCCTCAAATGCTATCAAGGTTTCCTTCTGGAGTTTGGAAATATTTATATAACACATTATACTAAAATGACTATTACTTTTCCAAGTCACTCATACCCAAAAATATTACAAAAAGCAAACTGACCTTTTCTGGGTTTGAATACAAAAATTAAAAGCTTCCTTATTTTTGATTCTTTGCTTTTTGGACCATTTCCATGGAAGTTCTGCTTCATTGGAGATTGAGTGGGTTAACCTGTTGCCCTCAAGACTATTTGTCTCTATGGAACTCTACTTGCTCATCCTCAAAGGCACCTTTCTCTTCAAAGCCACACAAGCAGAGAAGTTTTTTATACAGGAAGAGAATTAATCGTGTTTGTCATACTGCACACAAAATGAGTCCTTTGATACAATGGAGCAAACTGTTAGCTGTAGCTTAGCTGCCCCCATAGTTTTACAATATGATGTTTGTCATATGCTTCTTTGGAGACGGGTAGGATTGATGGTAGGGTAAAATATTTTAATTTTCAATTTGCACAGATACAGCACTCAACCTCAAAAACACATTTTTAAAGTAAAACCAATAAGGTGGCAATATAATAGTAATTATATTTCTATCAGGAGTTTTAATGCAATTTTCTCCAGTCCAGTTCTGAACTATTTAAGGTCATATAGGTGCTAATACGTGGATGAGTTACAATTTATTTTAAATAATTCAAACTTTACTGGAATTTTAACTTCGATTCTCAGAAATTTAAATTATTTAGTATTTTATACCAATTGTTTTTCCTTTGTCTAGAAAATGACCTTTTCATCTTTTATCTTTTTTCCATAATTTGAGCTGCTAACTATATTGAAATTTATGTAAGGAAATTTATCCTCTTAAAACTTGCCCCACAAGATGGCAGGGAAATAATTTGAAAGAGAATCCAATGAACTGTACTTCTCTTTAAACAGCCTGAAGAGATATGGAAACATGGATTTCAGCCAAGAAGAGAAAAAGAGTAATGGTAAAATAAATTAATTTTAGAAGCTATAAAGGAATAAGTACCAGTAATTGGTAGATATAATATTAGAGTAATTTAGAAATACACAGTTTAAACATTATTTTTAAACGAGAAGTCCTTCGAAGCTTTCTGCATCGATTGCTTAGCTTCTTAAAGACACAATTATCATACAACCATTTTCAAATAACTTTGTTCTCCTTGACTTCCAAGAGAAGATTGTATGGCAAATAGTGAGTCAAATTTATTATTAATGTATTGGAGCAAGTTCTAGATGGAATCATAGTTCTCAAAAATTTTGTGTCTTTTCATTTTGAAACAACCACAAGTTTTTGCTATTGCAAGAATATCACAAAGAGCCTTCCTGTTCTCGAACCCTTTAAGACGAAGTTGCCTAGATGATGACCCCTTATACCTGAGCACTTTAATATGTATCAATTGCAAACAAGGACATTCTCCTATAGAGTCACAATGCAGCCATTAAATAAGGTGTTGATATATTACCACCATAGAATCCACACACTCCATCCAAGTTTTGCCAGTTTTCTCAATAATGTCCTTTATAGTAAATGGGATCAGGCCAGTGTCACCTCTTACAGTTGTCATGGCCTTTAGTTTTCTTTACTCTGGAGCAATTGTTTGACATTCATGACCTTGACATTTTGAAGATTATAGACCAATTGTTTTGTAGGATGTCTCTTAGATTACATTTACCTGATATGCCTTGTTTTTTAAATTTAAGTTATGTAGTTTTGGTAAGAATATCACAGAAGTAATTCTATGTTCTTCTCATTCCATCCTATCAGGAGGTACACAATTTCAACTTGTCCCATTGCTTATGATGTTAAACTTAGTACCTTGATTAAAGCTTTCCTGGCCAAGTTTCTCCATTGTACATTAATCTTTTGTCTTCATAAGGATTTTGCAGGGGAGTAATTGAGACTATTCCATTCCTCATCAAACTTTAACCCATTTGTTTAACATCTATTTCTGTTTCTTGGATGAATTAATTATTACTATGATGGTTGTGAAATGTTGATTATCTAGTTCCATCATTCCCTCACCATCTTCCATTGGCATACCATTTAAGGAAAGGTTTTCTCCTCTGGAAATTAGTTTATTCGTTATTCAGTAAAAAAAATATCATGGTTTCCTATTGCATTTAACTGTTTATAATAATCCATTCCTATCATTATTTACTTAGCTTATCTGATTATCTCCATTACGGCCTGTGCCAGACCCTTCAAGCTTGCTCTATGTTGTTTTTGACACTCTTTAATTTTTTGGAGAAACTTCTTACTTTTTAGTACAATAAGATATTCCAGGCTTATTGTATATCTTCCCTGTCCCAACTTTGGAATCAGCAATTTCTCCAAACAGCTCTGGGTATTTTTTTTTTTTTTTATGAGCAATGGTATTTAAAAACCACAATGTGGACCCTAGTTGTACCCATGATTTGCCACTGCTGCTCCTAGACTTTTACAGCTTTTAAGTGGACAGAGTTAAAGAATATATTTACTCCCCCCACATATTTATGTCTCTCTCAATCTATACTCAAAACCGTAACTTCACGTGGATGTTCTTAATTTGAACCCAGTATCATAGAAACAATTCTAGTTTTTCCTTTTTCATATCTTCTTTGACTGAGAGAAACTTGGCTTCCATCATCCTTAATATATTTGCTTTTTTGACAAATCCCTCTTGCATGTAACTAATGTCTAGTCACCAGTGTAATTCCTCCTACACAGATGGCCTTCTCATCCGGCTTGGCCTCCAACACTCAGTGGCAGACAGCATCCTCTTGGCTCTGATCCTCTATGTGAGCTGCCTCTGCTCGCTAACCTACTGGTTGGGCATCCCCTTCACTCCGCTTGGGCTCCTAACTCCTGTGCTGTACTGCCCTCTCACTTGCAGGTAGATTCCCACCTGCAATGACTTAGTCCCACCTAATGACTTTTAGAATGAACTATTTAGGAAGGAAGGAAGTCAGGAAAGCTGGCAGGCAAGCAGGAAAGCAAGTGGCATTAGAATTAGGCTTTAAAAGCAAAAGTTTAGGAAACAAATTAATTTTTCTCCCATGATTGTTTTGTGGAACTTTCTGGGAACAAGATACCTTGAATGGCTATTTTTCATCATAGGTGCTATTCGTATATGTTAGTATTGAAGGAAAAAAAAAGATATAGTTGTCAGAGTACATTTCCCATCTGTTTAAACTTTCCCATGGACAAGGCAGATTTCATAGTGTGTCAATTTTTCCCTTAGCTAGCCCATTCTAGAACAGTCTACGAGCAATAAGAGTAATGATAACAAGAGCATATTGGCTCTGTCTGACTTTTGTACGCTATGGTCCCTTCTCAGCAGTTAGATAGAAAATCTAATACACTGTAGGTAATTTAACAAAGAATTGATTAATAACTCAATGTGTAAGGTGTTATTCTTTGGAGATGGTTCATATTTACAGAGATCTTCATATGTTTCATTTTAAAAAAATAATCAGGGATTGCAATTATAGACACAGGTCAGTGTTTTGGGGGCTTTTTTTGCCTTTTTTTGGTTATGTTGATAAAACTACTTTTCTAAATATCTTTCAAGACTTTGTGGCAACTGCGTGCTCTGTCCATGTAAAAAGTCCAGTTCTGTAAGGGAACAACACGTTTCACCTAATTTTTAAGTGTTTTGTCGAAAGCAAGTGAAGGTTTATATTCCCAAGTGATCTACTCACCCCAACAAAAATCTATCAATTCTGAGTTACAACCAGCAGTACAAGAAGCAGTAGTTTAAAAAAAAATCTGCAAGACACCAGCTGTAATAGATATTTTGTTATCGTTAGATTACTTGGTTTTGGTTTAACCGTTTTCCAAGGGGCTGGCAAATTATGTTTTCATAACAGCCTCAGAAAAAGTAACAGGAAATACTGTGTTTCTAATTCGAATCAGTTGATTTTCCAATGTAAACATGGAAGAATTTTGCAGCATGGTGAGAGAAAATGATGTTACTAAACTTGAAATTCTACTGAGATTGTTATTTAAAATAATCAGCTGCAGGGATATTATATGAATGGAAAAATTCGTGCTGACTTGTTTTCAGATGAGTTTTTAAAAATATTTTGAATCTGCAACTTACAAGAAGAAATTATTAAACTACTTTGAATATATGTTCTTGGGTGATGAGACTTACCAACAAAAACATGACTCATAACATCAGTTCCATTTCACTGACTTTAGTGTATGAAAAAAATACTACAATACTCTAAGTGTTACACATCAGGTGGCATTTATTTTTTAAAAGACAGAGTTTATTATGTAAAAAACATTCTGGATACCTAGACAAATTTAAATTATCTGACTATAGGAAGTTCTGATTATAATGACAAATTATTTGTGGATGGGATAATTAATTAGTCATAATTAATGAATCACAATTAATATGTGCATTACAGTTGAATGTTACAGCTTAACATTTGAAGAAGCAGTGGCTATCATAATAGCAGAGAAAAATCATCCTGGGTTCTAAATCCTATCTCTGACATTTATTAGCTCTTTGTGTCCTTAGGCAAGTTACCTATCGTCAGTTTCCTCATCTGTAAAAGGAATGAGACTATTATCTACCAAATAGGCTTGGAGTGAAGTTTCATGAAAGTGAAGCATGTAAATAACACAGCAGAGTGCCTGGGAATATAGTCTGTTTCAAGATAATACCTCACTAATATTAGTAACTGCCAGCTAGGAAATTATTCAGCTAAAATCAGTTTTGCAACCAACACTGCGTATTAACAACACAAAATCAATTCACAACCTCTTTCACTTCCTTCCTCTGCTTTAGAGGCTGTAAAGCCCAAAGATTCATCTTCTTGATTTCCTTTTAGCTAAAGTTAGTCATAAGACCTAGTTGTGACCAATGGGATAAAGCAAAACATAGAACTTCTGGAAAAACCTTTTTAAAAGGGCAGACTAGGATGACCTAGACTTTGTCCCTTTCTTCCTTCTCTTTTCCTTTTTCTTTCTAATACCTGGGATGTGGGTATGATGTTTGGGAATGTTCAATTACCTTCTAATTAAAGAAAAAGAAACCTGACTTCTTATGACCTTTTTGAGCTAAAATAGGAGAAGTAACGTGTACAATTAATGTGACTTTGCTAATCCAAGAAACTCTTGTCCAGATGACATTGCAATTTACTTTATTGCTAGTGTCAGGAACATACCACAATCTGTTTATTTGAACAACAGACTACTCAACTAGCCCTCAGTTCTCTCTTTTCAGAACAATAGATAGTGCAAACCAGCTTATCAACTGATGGTCTACTCGTCAAGATTCCCTTCTAAACCCTTGCCTCCCTGTGTTCACTAATCCTAAACTAATATAGCTTGAATTCTACCCCCACATTGAGTATCAAACAGGTCCCCACATTGAGAGAGCCATCTTAAATTAGACATTAAAAATCTTTAACTGTAATTTTGTGTTCTCCTTACTCTAAGTAGCTGCTAAGATGCTTTCGAGGTAGTGGTCTCTCTCATGCAGTGAGCAATAAACATGCCTTTATTTTATGAAGAAGATATTTCAGTGGACTTTTCAGAGACTTGGTCAACAGACACTAGGGCTGGATTGCATCTCATGGAATTCTTGATACCAGAAAAATAAACATCTTTTGTTTAAGCTATTGAATTTTACTTCTCTGTTACTTATTCAGAAATAAGTTTTCAGAAATCACTTCTCTAACAAATGATAAAGTTATTATTCTGAATAAAGTAATTGTTGTAAAGACACTAGCACAGCATTTCACCATATAAATATTCAATGAATGTTAGTTTTCTTTATGACCACCCATTAAGAATTCATTCATCCAATCTTCATGAAATGATTTTGAAAAGCAAATTTTAAAAATTATGTACTTTCTTTTTAGTCAGACCTTAATTCAAACCTTCTCTTTGCCATGCACTTACTGTTTGACCCTGGACACATTGAAGAATGACTTTAAGCCTTAATTTCCACATATATAAAGTTGTCATAGCAACCTTACCTGATTTTGGTAAGGAAAAAAAAATAAGCTGGTTTACTATTTACTATTAAAGAAATGTAAATGATTCAGGAGGGGCATTAGTTCAAACTATGAAGTATTCCATCGATTATGCTTTCTACCACATCTTCAGAACTTCGTGTTTTCTTTTGGCTTTCCCCTTCTATATCCAAGTCACCTACTAAAGCCTGAATCCTCTGTTCTGAATTGCTTTCTTCTTTGCCATCCTAAAAAAAAAAAACAACAAGAATTTTAACCCTATGCGAATCTGTAAAAGTTCTGATTTATTCCTATTAAAACGTTATGACTAGTCAAGTTCAATAGGTTCTTCTGCCCTGGGATTTTTACATTTCTAGTGGTCGAATCTAATGGTTATGAAATAATAGTTGAATGATTTCTTTTTTCCTTTGTCAGGGAAGAAAGGATTTTACTCTCTGAAGTTGAAATTATACTAGATAAACATTTATAACATATATAACTCTAATATGTCTATAATATATTGCTACTAAATACTTGCATGCAAAGAATAGCTATCAAATGAATCATCAGTCCGCAGAAGGCCAAAATATTCACATTTCGATGTACCAGAGCTATAGGAAAATAAGCTTTGGCTAGTTTGCTTTACAAAAATCATGACAGACCTGACTCTGCAAGCTCATCACTTTCATTGATTTCCCTATTGTCTAAAAGTATCCATTTCAGACTGTTCCTTGTACTTACATTAGCAAAATGGCAATCGTGCATTTCAAAGAAACTTCTCACAATATTCTCTTTCTTGCTTAAAGAATAGAATCTTTCAAAACAAAATACTCAAAGCATTACATTCTGGAGGTTTTCTTGTTTAGTTTTAGATGTTTTCAATTATGGTGATGAGTTATATTTATAATAGAAGAGTATGGGTAAAAGAGTAATTATTGATTTGAAATAGTTAGATTAGAATTAATTCAAGTTAGAAAGTTTTAATTTGTTTTGACCCAACATGTCTTGGTTTAGATAAGTGTTTAGACTCAAGCTTGGTACTATTGACATTTGGCTTGGATAATTCTATGTTTTCACGGAGGGTGTCCTGTACATTATAGGATGTGTGACAGCATCCCTGGCCTCCACCCACTAATTCCAGTAGCAGCTCCCTACCCCGCTTCGTTGACAACCAAAAATGTCTTCAAATATTGCCAAATACCCTGGGAGGAAAATTACCCCCAGTTGAGAGCATCTGGTTTAGATCTGGCATTTGCAGTTGATGTTTATCACTGTTTAGTTTGGTATTAGAACCTTCAGGGACTTCATGAACATCTTGCATAATTCTGAGCAAATTTCCATTGTTTTATTATCTTCACTTTATTTTTGATTTGTGAACCCTCTTGCTCTATTGTAGGATGTTTTTATTATTTTCCTCAAAGTTTCAAGGTGTGGACAATCGGATTGCCAAAATTAATAGATTTATACAAGGACACGTGCTTGGGACATAAAAAAGAGCTGTCATAAGGAGAATTGGAACATCATTCAGGTCACAGTGAATTCCAATGATAAAAACATACCTATTTTTCCCTTTCTGGCTTCTTCTTCCAGTTACTCTTTTTTTCTTCTAATCATACTAACTCCTTTCTACTCTTTGTTTGCTCTTAATTTATGGCTTCTATTTACTCATTGATTTTATTGCCTAATAGATTCTGCTCAAGGCCTTCTCATTCTGTGCGTCATTATTCTTAACTTCCCTATTTCTCTCACTAAATTCCCCAATAGAGAGGATCTAAGTACATTTGCCTGTGTTTAATATACAGAATAATCTTATCGGGCTACTCCGTAGACTACAGGTCTGCCTCTTAAAGGAATCCTTTTGGTTTGTCATCCTGGCTTGACTGATTATGATCATTTCTTAGAAAGCCATCTGTAGTCACTCCTTTCAGTGTGAAATGTGGACAAGGAAGGCGCCCTGGTCATCTCAGATTTATTGTTGTTCCAGGCATACATTTTACCTGCCCTGTCTTGTATAGACGAGACTTGAGTATTACCTTTTCTTGATTCTTATGATAAAACTAATGTGTGCATCTTAATTTCCATTTTTTTCTTGCAGTTTCCAAATAAGTTGCATGTGCTTAGAAAGACTAGAAAAATCTACATTTGCATACAGATGTAGGGGGAATAAAAAGAAACTCCTTATTTCTTTCCATGTATGCGTCCACAAGGAGCATCACTAAAGCTCTTGGGAGACGCTGAACCAGGATTGGATATTTCTTTTGAATCCTTTTGGGAAACAGCTTTGTTGTATTCAGGAAATGTTCAAGGTATCCTTAATTCTGCTAATGTTAGGATTCTTCCTGAGCTTCACTTTAAAAAGAGGTGAAGGATAAAGAAGACGTGATGTACATATATATATACATATACATATATGATGTACATATATATTATATATACACAATGGAATACCACTCAGCCATAAAAGAGAAGATGAAATTGTGCCATTTGCAACAAATGGATGGACCTTAAGGGTACTATGCTAAGTGAAATGAGTCAGACAGAGAAAGACATTTACTGTATGACTCTACTCATATGTGGAAGATAAACAAACACATAGATATGGAGAACAGATTGGTTACCAGAGGGGAAAGGAGAAGGGGGAGGGTATACGGGGCACCTTTATGGGGACACATATGTATGGTGATGGAAGAAAATTAGACTTTTTGTGGTGAACATGATGCAGTCTATATAGAAGTCAAAATATAATGATGCACACCTGAAATTTACATAATGTTATAAACCGATGTGACCTCAATTAAATAAATAAATAAAGTAGGCAAAATTAAAGTTCATAACCTTCAATGATGTAGCAAGAGATGGAAATATATATGTGTGTGTGTATATGATGTGTGCATGTGTGTGGAGAGAGAAATAGATGCTGCTGAACTCAAATCTGGATCTTGTAGACATGCAATTCTAAATAAAGATCTTGTTTTACAAAAAAATAGTAAAAATAAACAAAAAGAGGTAAGATTTGGGGCCAGCCTGGTGGCATAACGGTTAAGTTTGTCCACTCTGCTTTTGTGGCCTGGGGTTTGCAGGTTCAGATCCCGGGAGTGGACTGACGGACCGCTTGTCAGCCATGCTGTGGCAGCCTCCCATATAAAGTAGAGGAAGACGGGCATGGATGTTAGCCCAAGGCCTGTCTTCCTTAGCAAAAAAGAGGACGATTGGCAACGGATGTTAGCTCAAGGCTAATCTTCCTCCCCTGCCAAAAAAGAGGTGAGGTTTTCCCTGATTACCTACCTCCTACTCCCACTCTATAGTTTATGAAATAATTTGGGAAGACATTACTAATTTGATCAAATGAAGGAACTTGCTTACTTACTCTCAAACAGGAAACAATATTTTCTAAAGCCAACACCAAGATGATAAATACTGGAAGTGGGCGGTGATTTTCATCTCAAGAAACTGTAGCAAGTGAATAATAGAGAAGATGGCTGGAGAGAGAGTGTAAAGGAGAGAATATAAGTTACATCGTTTCTCCTAGCAAATTCACTCATGATATTATCTAATTAATCTCAAGCAGTCAACATAGATTTCAAAATGTGTTTGAACATTTTGAAATGTTTCCTGCCATATGTACATCATCATATCCATAAAAATATAAAAACACATAGGTGCAATTATTAAGCACCATTTTTTTCTTTGTTTTGTATTTCTATGAAAGACAGAATTGCTAGAATTTTGACTCTTCACTGATAACTGATAGATGATTTCCCTCCTTCTATTTAGCGTCTTTAATCATCCAAATGTAACACTTTATCACAAAGACAAGCTGCTGACATCCATTCTCATGCAGCTACCAACTGTCTAAAACAGCAGACAATACAGCAGTATTTTGACATATTTTACCATTGCCACCTGAAAATTTGGTGGCATTTGGTCAGAAACCTGACTCTAAGAAAATACTACAAATATCTCATGGATGGCACTGCCTAATAAATAAAATCACAAAAATGTACATTCATTTATAAATATTCTCATCAGTTGGGAAAAAAATAACAATACAATGGGAAAACATTGAAGGTAAAGTTAGAGTAAATACTTAAAATAAAGATGAGATTAACACGGAGAGTAAAAACATTTATAAGTAAATTTGAATGGTGAATAAAGGTAGAAATATATTACCAGGGTTTTATGAAATAGGAGGCTTGTACCTGAAATCGAATGAAAAAGGAGTGCTCTACACATATTTGCTTAGGGTGGTGTCTGCCAAGTTTCTCCCCAGTAAAGCTATTATTTTACACTTCGTGGTGAATAATTAGCTAGTGATGAGGTAATCTGAGGCTATGTCCTTTTGCTCATCATACATTTCCCCCCAAATTTTAGTATCTGTTGATGATACTTGTCTATGTTAATTACTACTGTAGTTTTTTACTAACGTTGATATTTATATTTTCATCATTCTTTTTATATTTATTAGTTAGAATTCAGCTATAGGGAAGAGCTTTCCCATCTTATCTATTTGTTTATTCAATCATTTATATCAGTATGGATTCATGGATATTGATTTTATTACAACATGTATAACTCATTAGTATCGTTATTTCCTTTTTAGTCTGTCTCAGATTTGGTTATTGGGAGTTAAGTTGGCTTTTTAGTATGAAGCCAAAGTTTTTTGAGGAATCTTACTTGCTGGCACCACAAGTACTTCCAGACTCATCTTTTTTCTGCCCCAGCCATGGAATCAGCCATTTCTCCAAAGAGCCCTAGTTTCTTTTATTGGAGATTAGTATTTAGAAACCAAAGTCTGAGTGCTACATGTCCTCATTGTTTCTGGGGTGTCACTGCTTCGGGGCCCTCCCAGTTGACAGAGCTAGAATATATACATACAGCTACTTATACATATATGCCCATATCTAAATGTCTATCATCTATCTATCTACCTACCTATCTATCTATCTATCTATCTATCATCTATCTACCTATGTCTCTCTGTCTCATTTATCATCCTTCTAGTTCTCTTCCCAGGAAGAACTGCCTCTTTGGCCCCATGCTGGTACAACTGATTGAAGGCAATGTCTTATGTTTTTGAGTATTATTTGCAGTATACAAATGGGGTGATTTATGCTTCCATCTTTTTTTTTAATCACAGTCAAGTTCTTTGAGAGTTTCTTGGATTATTTTAGTCTAACTGCAATTGCTGACAGTTAGAAACATTAAAGGGAGTGCCTTGTTCTCTGTCCAGCTTCCTGGCCCATTGGTCCATAATGAGCCCTTGCCATGGAGTCATCTAGTTCTTATGCTGGACCTCCAGAAATGCTCATTAGATCTCAACTCAGCATTAACATCACCTGGAGCTTTAGGTAGAAGGAGAAAACTAAACCCAAGAGACTTTCTCAGTATGATTTTTCTCTCTGGATAAGTTGCAGTGACTGTGCCTCAAGATTTGGAGAGGTTTGGGCAGGACAGCACAGGAAGCCATCTCTATTGAGAAACCACATCAAAGACTTGAACAAAAGACTCCTTTCTCTGGCCTCAATATTACTGTCATGTACTTGTCTTCACTTAACTTAGGAAGTGAAACTACAAAACATTGATGAAAGAAATTAAATGGGACACAAACAAATGGAAAGACATCCTGTGTTCATGGATTGGAAGACCTAATGTTGTCCAAATATCCATACTATTTTTGGAGTTCAAATGGAACTCTAAAAGACCCCAAATGACCAAAGTAATCTTGAGAAAGAAGAACAAATCTGGAGGATTCACTTTTTCTGATTTTTAAATATTACAAATTTCAATAATAAAAACAGTATGGTACTGACATATAGACCAATGGAACAAATAGAGAGCACACAAATAAACCCATGCAGATACAGTCAACTGATCTGCAAGGGTGCCAAGAATACACAATGAGGAAAGGATAGTCTCTTCAACAAATGGTATTAAAAATTGGATATCAACATGCAACACAATGAAATTCAATCCTTATCTTATACCATACACAAAAATTCAACTCTAAATGGCTCAAAGACTTAAGCATAAGACTTGAAGCTGTAAAACTCCTAGAAGAAAAATTGGCAAAAAAGTTTCTTGACATCGGTGAGGGTAATGATATTTTGGATGTTACACCAAAGAACAGGCAATTAAAACAAAAATAAACAAGTGAGACTACATCAAAGTAAAAAGCTTCTGCACAGCAAAAGAAACAGTCCGCAGAGTGAAAAAGTAACCTACAGAATGTGAGAAAATATTTGCAAACTGTGTATCTGATAAAGGGTCAATTTCCAAAATATGTAAAGAACTCTTAAAACTAATGAGCTTAAAACTTATGTTTAAAAAACTAAAGACAACAAGTGTTGGGAAGGATGTGAGAAATTTGAAGCCTCACATGGTGTTGGTGGGAATACAATATGGTGCAGCCACTGTGAAAAACGGTACGGAAGTGCCTCAAAAACTTGAAACTAGAACTACTGCACAATCCACCAATCCCACTTCTGAGTATTTATCCAAAAGGATTGAAATCAGGATCTTGAGAAGATATTATCACGCCTATGTTCATTGTAGCACTATTCACAATGGCCAAGATGTAGAAACGATCTAAATACCCATTGGCAGAAGAACAGACAAAGAAAATTTGGCACATAAGTACAAATGGAATAGTCAGCTTTTAGAAAGCAAGGATATTCTGCAATTGTCACAATACGGGTGAAACTTGAGACATTATACTAAGTGAAGTCAGTCACAGAAATTCTTCATGATTCCACTTACATGAGATATCTAAAATAGTCAAATTCATAGAATCAAAGAGTGGAATGGTGGTTGCCAGGTGCTGGGGGGAAGGGGAAACGGGGAACTACTAATCAAGAGGCACAAAGTTTCAGTCAAGTAAGACGAATAATTGTCAGAGATCTGCTGTACAACATCATACCTATAGGCAACAATAATGTATTGTACACTTAAAAATTTAAGAAGATAGATCTTATGTTAACTGTTCTTACCACAACAAAATTTGAAGAAAAAGAAGGAAGAGAGTAGGTAACCATTCATATATTACATATATATATCATATTCTTTTAAAGAAAAATTATGGCTCGCTTGTAAGATTATTTGTACTTGAATAATCCTATTTTACAAGTCAGAAGCTGAATATTACCTATATACTATATTTCTATATATTAAATCCACACCCTCCTCAGCCCTTTTCCTCATCTCATCCAAACTGGCAGAGGGATGCTCTGGGTCAATGAGGACAACATCACATACTTAGGGAGATAAGCATAGAAAAATCATAGCAATAATTAAGAATGAATGTCCTTATTTCACATTAAGAAATAGCATAAATTAATTTTTCATAGTTATCTATCTATCTATCTAATCTATCTATCTATCTATCTAATCCATCTATCTATCTAATCTATCCATCTATCTAATCTATCCATCTATCTAATCTATCGATCTAATCTATCATCTAATCTATCTATCTAATCTATCCATCTATCTAATCTATCCATCTATCTAATCTATCTATCTACCTATCTATCTAATCTATCTATCTAATCTTTCTATTATCTATCTATCTATCTTCTATCTATCATCTAATCTATCTATCATCTATCTATCTACCTATCTATCTAATCTATCTATCTATCATCTAATCTATCTATCTAATCTATCTACCTATCTATCTATCATCTAATCTATCTATCTATCTATCTATCTATCTATCTATCTACCTATCTATCTATCTATCTATCTATCTATCATCTATCTATCTAATCTATCTATCTATCTATCTATCTATCTATCTATCTATCTATCTATCTATCTATCTATCTATCTATCATCTATCATCTACCTATCTATCCATCCATCCATCCATCTATCATCCATCCATTCATCCATCTATCTAGAATACTAATAGCAAACTCAATCTGAAAAAATGCAAAAATGACTAAGTGGTTTATGTGAATAATGACTTTTGAATACAAAGAGTTCTGTCTTTACTTTTACCAAGTTGGAAATTTTAAAATAATTTGTGGAAAAGTAACTTACTTTTTAAAAGTTTGGTTGCTACTTATGTAGAAGAGTCATAAAGCATTTTAAAGTTTTATATTATAAAGGTTTTGAAAGAAAAATGTCCTTGGCCCATAATTATGTTTCATTTCCTAACCTGTTAGGTCCTATATCTCAGTGTAGTTAAAGACCTGAAAGGGTAATTTGCATGTTTTGATGGAAAAAACTTAGGATGAAATTTTAATATCCTCCTGCATTTGATTAAAATCAAGGTGAAACTTGAATCAGTGCATTAAATGTCTATAACTCTCACCTCTCCTAATTTACAGGATTTTATAGCTTTCACCACCAAAATAATTCCATGTCAGACAGGAGCACAACTTAAAAAGTCACTCTTATCTGTTTCTCCACATGTTGCCCAATTTCCCAGTGGCGTTCAGGAATAGAGTCCATCTGGTGTTTTCATTTAGCTCGACTTATATGTCTAAAGCTGAATTTCTCTCACTTCTTTCTTTTCACTTCAATATTTTAATATTTAATATATTTGTGTATTTAAATATTTTTTATTTTTAGTCAACCACTATGTATTGAGAACCTACTGTGAGCTAGCAATGTTCTAGCCTCTAAGGGTACGTTAATGAACAAAACAGACCAAAAAACCTGCCCTCATTCTATTTTACATCATAAGTCCCACATCTTCTCCTCCTTTTTAGATAGATATCTTCACCTTAGAGCAATAATTCCCTATGAGACATTTTACTCCATGGGGATTTGAAATAGTTGCAAATAATATCATGGGGAGAGATGGCAACTTCTTATTTACATTTGGCACAAATATCAGCCAGATCTGGAATTGGCTTTAGATTTTTCAGGTCTAGATGATTTCCATTGGTCACATTAGGAAAATATAATAGCACAGGCAAATTGAAAAGAAATATAAATTTTTTTCACTAAAATCCAAGGGGTTTAAAGACTGAAAACATCCAATAAAATCATACATAGATACATACACTCATATTTCTATGCACAATGTAAAGACTGACAATAATGATAGGTTAAGAAAATACTGACTTTGGCTGCTACGAAAATCCAATTCTAGTTCTAAATCATAAGAGGATAGATGAAAATATAGGCGGGATCAGCTAGCTTCTTATCACAATCCCATTGTTTATTCTTTTTCCATCTTTTGCCTTGCCTGTATTCATTGCACATTTTCCACTGGCGGTTCCACCCCTAACAATTATTCTTCTTTGCCCTCTGCTTTTCCCAAGCTTCCCCAATTAGGATATTTCACACTGAGATAAAGGGATTTCCGGGTGGGCAGTTTTGAACCAGAGTATGTCATATGCAAGTTGCCTACTTGGGAAAAATATTGGACATGTATTTATAATATAGATGCGAATTAAATATGGTATAATTCGTGCATGAATGAGCTCACTCACTGAAGAAAGCAATAGAACATAATAAGGATCAGAGATTCTAAAACATGGAAGTTGGTTTAAATCTTGCCTCTGCCTATTGCAGAGCGTTATCCAGCGGGTTAAATTATGTAAGTAAAGTGAAAAACACATTACCTGTCTCATAGTAAATAAGAAACATTAGCCAGAATCCTCATTATCAATACCATCAAAATGACTGTAATCATTATTATTATTGTTTTAAAACTAACACTAAAAGAGTTTACAAATTGGGTAGAAGATCGATTCTCTTTAGCACAGGATTGTAACTGTGTCCACGAATCACATACAGACAGTCAAATGACTAAGTTCTAAATTCACATTAACAAGTCAGTATAGTCATGCAGTAGTCAGAATATTTTTTCTTTTCTTAATAAATAATGCAGGGTTTCTGGATTTAAATGGCATACAACAAGCAGCCCTTGGGGCAGTCTTTCCAATCTTCCTACTAAAATAGCAACAGAAACACAGAGCAAGATGAAAACTCACAACGCTAAAAAACATAAAATTCCATCCAAAGTACTGCCAGAATCTGGAAGGAATTTTTACTAACTTATTATGATTATGAAGATGAACTTAGGGCAGAAAAAGTTTTTCCTCTGACTAAGAAACCCAAGGCCTTTATCAACCAGGAAACTTGTCAGATTCAATTTGTCTTTGAAAACATCGCTCAGGTAAAATGTCACTTTTTCAGAGAAGACATTTTGCCTCCCAAATAATGAGTCCCTTGTTAAAATGCTGTTTCCATCAGACTGCTTATCTGAGATTCAATTTCACATCCATCAATGGGACTGCGTCTGACTTATCCCTCTTCCTCTCTCACAAAGTTTATGCTCTTTTAGGAGCAAGAGAAAGATCCATTTTTGATCATCAACCTATCCCCAGAGTCTAGCACAATGCCTGATACATAAAAGAAGTACAGTAGGTATTTTTTGGATGATCAATCATTTTCTTTCCATCAAACATCCTTAAATGAGTAAATAAAAGAGCACAACAGAGTGGAGCATAGAATAACACACTGCATCTCAAAAGGCATCGTCCCCACAAAGTGAAACTCTATCATTGGGAACCAAAATGTTAAAGTCATAATAGCAACCGATAGAGAGAATTGTTGTTTTTCACATGATCTGGAGAATAAAAGATTCACGAAGAGGGCTCAGAAACCAGGAGACATCTGTATTTCGGTAAAGCCAAGTTTTGCGGGTTGGAATACCTGCTATGCAATGATGATTGGGCTGGCACTGTGTACATCTGTCTGCCATAATTCATCCATCTGAGGACAGACACTGAGTGTGGTATGAGTAGAAACATTCGAAAACTGCACAATTTGTTTCTTTTCAAACACCAAGTCTGAATATAGTTGGTTTTCCGTATCCGCAGGTTCGGCATCCGTGGATCAACCAACCACGGATTCAACCAACCACGGATGGAAAGGCCTACAATGGTTGCATCCTTACTGAACATGTACAGACTTTTTTTTTCTTGTCATTATTCCCTAAACAATATAGTGGAACAACTATTTACATAGTGTTAGATACTATGAGTAATATAGAGATGGCAAAGTATACAACAGGACGTGCATAGGTTATATGCAAATACTATGCCATTTTATAGAAGGAACTTGAGCATCCGAGGGTTTCAGTATCCATGGGGAGTTCTGGAACCAATCCCCTGCAGATACCGAGGGACAACTGTAAATCTTCAAGAAGTAAAATGCTAAATTGTTATTGCTAAAGATCAAATCAGCAATGTAGAAAAACTTGGGAAATTCTCCCATAGCACAAGGTAATTAGAGAAAGAGAAGGAAAAACGAGAATGAAGATAGCAATTATGGAGAAGACATCATAGGTATCTAAACCAAGGTATTCTTGAGGAGGAAATTAGAACTGTAAGTGGAGAATATAATAAAATTTGACTAAAATGTTTTAAAGGACAAGATCACAGATAGGAATATTTACTACAATAAAAGATGTTAATTCCCTCAAATTAATCAGTAGATTCAAAGCAAGTCTAGTCAAAATCCTGACAGTCTTTCTCAAAAAAGACAAACTAATTTTATAAAAAAGAGCAAATGGATAAGAATATTCAAGAAACTCTTTAAGGGGAAAAACACGCTGGAAGGAACTACCGTATCAAAATTATAGCTGTAATAATTGACAGATTGGCAAAAAAGCAGCAGAAAGTACAGAAACAGACCTACAGATATGTGGAACGTTAATTATGACTGACCTGGTGTTGCGGAAAAGTGAGAGAAGAGATGGGTCTTCAGTAAAGTGTAAGAAACACTTGGTGTCAATTTGGAAAAAACAAATGAAAAGGTCTGGAATTAGATGCATATATCACACCACATAATAATATCAATTCCAAGTGGATAAAAGACCAAATGTGAAAGGCAAAATTATATTCAACATGTGCTTAAAAACGAAGTTTTCAGATTGAAAGTGCAAATAATATTGAAGAAGAAAAGTAAAAATGATTCTATATTTAGACTATTTAGAATCAAACAGCAGTCTACAAAGAAACATCTTGAAAGCTAATGAAGGGATAAAAATACTGTCTATGGTGGAATGCCAATTAGATTGACAGCAAATGTCTCATAAGCAAAAATATACTTCTGTGTAATATTAGATTTGCTGAGCAAATACCACTTGAAAGTTTTATTATCAATTAAACTAATTCATAAGAGGAAAATAAATTCATACCTGGACATAAAAATAGTAATATAATTTAGTCTGTACACATTTTCCTTACAATTTTATTAAAGAATATTCAATAAGAAGAAAAGTAACCTCCTGGGGAAAAGTTAATACATAGGAAACAATGATAAGAACAAATATTGATGAAATATATCAGTGCATTTAATTAAAGACTTTAAAAATAATAACTTGCAGTTTTGTGACACAAACAAAATTTCACAGAAAATTTGAGCAAAAATATGGAAGAAGATGAAGGCAAGTAGAATACAAATAAATAATACAGTTAATGACACATATACTGTGCCTCACCCTCTCTGCCAGCGTTCCCCTTGTTAAACTTATTCCTGACACTAAGAATTGAAATGAGATGGTGCATTATATTTGGGCAGTACACACATGTAATTTTGAGTCTGATGTCCTGAAATAATACGTACAATGGAGTTTCAATAAATTAACCTGGAAAGAGCTGAAGTAATTTAATCACTATAGAAAATAATGTTTCATTGTGCTAACATTTATTATAGTAAATCTCAAAACATTAAAACAAACCCTCTTGCAAGTAGGTAAAATAGAGACATAACTTTAATTTTCGGCACACTGTGATTATAATGCAAACCACAACAAACCAATTAATTAGAGCATGAAGTAAAGGAGAACAAAGCCAATAGCAAGAGGGGAATTTAGGAAGGCCAATGCCTTTTTTTAAAATCGAAATGACCATGGTTCATTAGTATTCTATAACAGGACCAGTGAAAATTTTAATCATTATTACTGTCTTTTTTTTTTCAGGGAAAGAGTCACGCTGAACTAACATCTGTTGCCAATCCTCCTCTTTTTTTTTTTCTCCTCCCCAAAGCCCCAGTGCATGGTTGTATATTCTAGTTGTATATCCTCCTAGTTCTTTATATGAGCCACTGCCACAGCATGGCAACTGACAGACAGGTGGTGTGGTTCTGTGATCGAGAAAGAAACCTGGGCCACCGAAGCAGTGAGAGCACCAAACTTTTACCATTAGGCTGTCAAGGCTGGCTCCATCATTACTGTCTTAAAAAGGAGTTTGTTTTGAAAAAAGCCTTTACATATATAATTCTGGTAAAAATATCAATAATCTAGAGTTAAAAAGGAAATAAATCTGACAGTAGATATGCAATTATTTTATTAATAGGTATAAATCTCCAGTTATTTAAACCTTACTTTCATAAAATTTCTTTAAGAAATATATATTTTTTGGAGTATTGAATATTCTCTTTTCAAGTGAACAAAAGCCAGTTATTCTACACTCGAATACTCAAAAGCAAAGATTCCTTGTTCTTTCCTTATCCATCATGTATTTAGAAATCTTAAATAAATGTAGCATTTATTCTGGGCTAGTTCACATAGATATATGACTACTTTATCACTCGTGAAAACATCAAGGACTCAAGAGGAAAAGCAGTAGATAGTAAAAGAGATAAGATTAATAATTTATATTTGAAACTCTTGATTCACATTCAACTATTATTTTTCTACTCACTGAAACTCTCTCTGTTTAAAACTAATGCTAGTGAAGATAGATTCACTTAGAGTAATGCTGATTCATAAACACTTCAGTGAGCCAAAAGTATAATTTAATAGCAAGAGAAGTAGAGCTTTGAACAGAGCAAAAGAGAAAATTATATTATTAAAATCCTTGCCAAGTAAGTGAGCTTGTTCAATCAACTCACATTTCTTGGGACATTTACTCAAAAGTATCCCATATTTCTAAAAATCAGGTCAAGTTTGTTATTGCATTAATGCACTTTTCTGATTAATTTTACCAACGAAGACTATCCATTTTCACAAAGCATATGTAAAAATATATCACTTTTAGAGAGAAGAGATTTGCAAGGTCAATTGAGTTATTAAATAAGGGGTGGATGCATTGTATATTTTTAGGAAATAAAACTGAGTTATTATGCCAACAAGGAAAACAAAAAAGCGTTTTAGTTTTATCTGATTGTAAAATTAAGCAGCATGATGAATAGAAAAGTAGATTTAGCCAGGTACAGGTATTTCAATCATAGTATTAGTAAAATTTAAAAGTGTATTAAATAAAATGTCTTTGTAGAAATTTTGAAGTTGTATTATTTTAAAGATTTATAGTATGATGCATCATAAAACAAAATATATTAGTTTACTATAAGCCAGGATTGAAATTTACTTTATTTTTAATCTAAACGGTTGAAACCAATAAAAATTGTTTGTCCTTTTGCCAGAGCCAGCTTTAGGACTTGATTCAAATTATAACTATATTTTACTCTTTTTAAAAAAGTCAATGCAGTTTGTAAAAGTATCTCCTTTAAATTGAATTCTGGCGTATATGTTGAAGATTCAAAATAGATGAATTTCAAGATGCTGCTAATGGGGTGTGGAATCCACAATTTTAAAACGTGGCAGTGA
Organism: Tapirus indicus; assembly: GCA_031878705.1. Classification (NCBI taxonomy): domain Eukaryota; kingdom Metazoa; phylum Chordata; class Mammalia; order Perissodactyla; family Tapiridae; genus Tapirus; species Tapirus indicus. The sequence continues at coordinate 21,103,026 of CM062939.1, read as the reverse complement.
TTCTTTGAATACTGAATATGGGCCAGACTACTCCATAGAATATAGTAGATATTTGAAGAGTAACAGAATTGTAGCCTATAAAGAGAAAATCTAAAAGAATCCATATTTCTTTGCTTATTTATTTTTTTTTCGCAGAGAGTAAAAGTTGACTTCAAGGGCACATAATTATTTTGTTAGTATATTCAGCATATATATTTAGTATATATATTTGGCATAGATAGGTACATAGATAGATGATGGATGCACAGATAGATAAGTGATAGATGGATAGACAGACAGACAGACAGATAGATACATAGATATAGACAGAAAGAATACAAGTATGTGAAGAGCGTGACTGGCCAGAGGGATCTTGCTACATCTAGCAAGAGTAAATTAAACAAAGTTTTGCACAATTACTTAATTCACATTAACAAAAACTTATCCAAACAACTAAGTTGAAAAAATATTAAACTTCCCTAGAATACTGGAATAACACATATAAAAAATCCTCAGAACTAGTGATTGAAGTACACGAATTCAGTCGGGGTTCCCAGCACCGGAATGCCTTCCCCAGGTCTCCTCTCGCCGGAAGCTGACTCATCTACTACTGAGCAGCGCTGCATGACATGTAGAAAACGGAACAGGGGCACGAGCCTTATCTTTATTCCTCCAACATCTGGAGGCGAGCGTGTGGGTTTCAGCAGACACGTGATTTCGTCGTGACTTATGCATGTTCTCTGTGAATCATCTTCCTCTCTTGCTGAGGCAGCTGTGACCACCAGCAGCAGTTTCCTGTAATTCCTGAAACTTCTGACTCTGAGAGCCAGCAGTGAGCCTGAAAGCTGATAGATGCCTCTGGTGACCCTCTTTCCTTCAGCTTTTGCAATCATATTTTGATTACCCATTCCTCCTATGAACTGTCTTCCTGCTTGGAATATCTATAACGGCCTTGGTTTTGTGTTTAGACTCTGACAAATACAGGCAGAAGTCATCATGTTTAGTAGGGAGAGAGGAGAGGCTTTTAAATGAAGGTGACACTGAATTGAGATTACAAAATATTCCAGTGACACATGAAGTGAGGAAAGACTTCTAGACAGAGAAAACACACACAAGCTGTGGAACTTGAAATTCCATGGTATTTTTTTGCAGACAGATAGCATGTGCTAAAGGTATTCACATTAGAATGAGATTAATGTTGTTGGCATATTCAAGGAAGGATTCTCAAAGAGACTGAGTTTTAATAATTGCATGGTACGCAGAAGTGCATAAAGGAGAACTCTACTCTGATTTGAGTGTGGAACTTTCCAGACTGAGATGAACAAGAGACGTTCCCAGGAAAATTAGTGGAAAGAGGTTACTTTATCAGAGTGTAGGAGATATACTTTGAAGTGTAAATTGACGCTAAATTGGTTTTATATATGATGGGCAGAAACAAAGATCTTTTGAAGTTAAAAACATACTGGATATTTTCTCTTTGCTTCTCTAAATCCGCTTTCCACCCTTCTCCACTCTGCTTTCCACTCTGGGGAGCTGAGCTAATGGATTTGCTTTATCACGGGCTTCTGGGGAGGCAATGGCATGGGATTTGGAAGTGCAGAATTATCAGGCTGGGATATTTATTCTCCCACCATCCTCCATGCGGGTTCTCTGAGAGGAGGTAAACCTCTCCACCAAAACATACAGCTCTGGTTACAGTTGTCCTCTTGGGCTCTTCTGGTCCCTCTCCTTCCCCTTGTTCTTCTAGGTCCAGTAGAGGTTCAGAATTCTCTATGAGTGAGCCCTTCCGCGTCCTGGATGGTTTTCCTCAACCCAAAACTTTGTAAAGGTTGAATGTATCATCTCTTTTGTCAGGAGCTCAGCTCAGCTGTGAGACAGAGCTGAGCTGCCAGGTGTGAGAGGAGCAGCCAGTTAAAGCGACAAGCCAAAAATGAAGGAATGAAGGCTTTAATCATTTACTCTGATGGTATAAGCGAGAGTCTAAAACCTGAGAAAGGTTGACCCTCCTTATTTCATTTTCCCCCATGGAATCTAGTACGGGTTGAGGATCGGGGACTCAACACAGATGTTAAGCTCATCTCACTGCTGAGGGAGCCCCAAACAAAAGGCTCTGGTTCTCTTATGGACCTTGGTGTCAGGGGAGGGGACAGAGTGGGTCTAGGAGAAGAAAAGTACTAGGTACTGAGTCAGAGTGGGGAAAAGGGCCTTCAAGGCTCCCCCCCCCCCCGCTATAAGGAGATCTCAGCAGAGCTGCCTGAAGAAGACCTCTGCCCAAGGCCTCAGATAGAAGGGCCAGGAATTAAGGCACCTGGGTTAGGAAGGCAAGTATGTGAAGAGCATGGCTGACCAGAGGGACCCGAGTTCTTGACTGCAGTTCCTCCCTTCAGAGATGGCTATGCACTGGCTGTTCACCATGTCTGGGGTGGGCAGGGCAACTTTCCCCATAAGACCTGCCAGATAAAGTCTCTGTAATTGCTTGTGGTTAGGCCCGAAAAAATCATACATGGGTTTTAACTAGGAGACGGACTCCTCATCTTTCAGGATCAGCCAGGATTCTGATCAATGCATTGACTGTTACAGACCCTCGGAATGGGATTCTGAGATTGGATTGCCCACCTATGTGAACAGGACCCACAACACCTCCTCCTTGGTGTGTGGTGTGAACGGGAGAGTTACTGCTTGGCCTTCAGTAGCCTCATGATGACTTAAATTCACATCAGTGGCTGCTAGGAATGCCGTGTAGGATTTCATAAGATGTTGGGAGAGCAATGGCTGTGGCACTTAGTCACCACTGCAGTACTAATAATTTAAAAATAATGGGGCTGGCTCTGTGGCCTAGTGGTTAAGCATGGCACACTCCACTTCGGTGGCCCGGGTTCACGGGTTCAGATCCTGCTTGCGGACCCATGCCACTCATCAGCTGTGCCTTGGTGTTGACCCCACATACAGAACAGAGGAAGACTGGCAACAGATGTTAGCTCAGGGAGAATCTTCCTCACCAAAAAATTAAAAATAAAAATAACATGTTATGAGAAGAATTGGCTGCCTTAGAATAAATAACTAACATGTTAGGAAGAGGTCTATGGAAATTTGTAAGGACTATATGTAACTTTTTCTTTTTAAGGGGGATAATTTCAATCAGTTACTAACTTATGAACTCTCACCAATATTTAATTAACAGAATCAAATGTAAGAATCATGTAAATTTATTGATATTAATAAGGCAAACATACGCTGTGTATGACAAATAAAAATAATCTATGGGTAGAGTTATACATAAGGAGCAAAAATATCACATCATGGCCTAATGTTACCACGATAACAACGACCACGTATTTCCAAAATGACTTTTCTATAAATACATCTCAGATGTCAGTCTACTGTCTGAAATATGTGATCAGATAGTGTACATTACCTAAGGATATGTATTCCATGTTAGTACTCAAGGACTGCAGTATCAATAGTTTTCCAGTGTTGTTAGTAATTTCTATTCGGGCCTAGATATGAAGGTTGGTCTTAGGTGGAATACTGAAAAGGCTAAAATAACATTTTTCTCACTTGGTTGCATTTGGGCAAATATTAAATCAAAACTCTTCCATAAATAACACGTCATCATTTTGCCCCATAGACATAAAATGCGTCCTGCCAAAAGAAGTTAATAAATGAGAGCTTAAGATAAATTTTAGTTTGATAGATACTTTGTACCTTCCTTCCAGTGATCTTTTTTTCTGTTTCCTTAATTATATAATTTATTCAGTAAGTGTGGAACTTTTATTATGCTCAAAGAACTCTCCTTGGTGTTCTAGTGTATAAAAGATGAATTAGTTTGAGCATTCAGGTTTTACAGTCGTAGACTCTTTCTTTTATGATTTCCAGAATTTATGTGAAAACTATGAAAAAAGACACATACTAAATATAAATTCCTGAGAAATAAAAGTGTAGTTGCATGTCTTCTGTGCACCTAGATCACAGAGAAGTAGCAACAAGGTGCTTGGTAATTACCAGGGGAATTCAGCATCTCTCTCTCTCACCTCATCTTTCTGCTCAGAAATTTTGAGGGCTTTTGAAAAATGGAGTCCAAAACTTGAGATTAGTTACTTTCAAGTATGAACCCCAAACTTTCATTTGATGCAATGGAGATTGGAATATTTCCTTTCCCAAAAGGTAAATTATAGATCAATTTCTTTATAATTAAACCAAATCAAAACAAGTAACAATAAAAACAACTTCTAAACTCCTCAAACGTTAATGAATTCCAAAGATAGCAACTAGAACAACTAATTTGGTTCAAAACCTCAGCCCTTATTAGTTACAATCTCTTCACCAAAGATGACATTTATTAATTTAAAATAAATTTTCAAACTCTTAGATACAGATGCAAAGTATAATATTTCACTTAAAGGTAAACATTCACAATCTATTGGTTGTTTTTACAGAATCCTACATAAATGTGCTGCTTTATTATGATCTAATATAAATATGTTTGTAAGATAGGTGACAGTTTAAAAACTTTAAAATAACTATGTAATAAAAAATGCATATTACTTGTATATATAAAACAGAATTGTGTTAAAATTATTTTTTCAATAATCATTCCTGACAATTATACTGAGAATTACAGAACCTTTATAAATAACCTCATTTGATTTTTACACCTAATTTGTGAGGTATGTAGGGCAGGAAATAGCCTTAGAGAGGTTAAGTGGCTTGTCCAAGGTCCAAGTATAAAGAGGCAGCAATAAATCCAGAAATCAGGTCTTTTATATAAGGTTATTGCTCTTTCTACTCTAATACTCTAATGGATCTGATACACACACACATTGATTAATATAGTGTGATATTATATATAAGAGAAGATATGGTATGATATATATTTCTCCTATAAATAAAAAACATTTTTCTCATTACAAAATGAAAATAATTTTATTTTAGAAAATGAGACTAAGAAAACTGAGGAAAATTAAAGTCTGATAACTGTTAATATTTTAATATTTAATTCCTATTTCTCTATATCATGTAAATAATGCATGTTTTATGTTATCTTTAATTATTTTTAAGAAAAATATATTGTATTTGGTTGCATAATAGTTCAATGCTACAAAGAAATACTCTTGCTATTGCCAAGAATAAAATCTAAATCCAAATCAGGGTCAATTTCCTCAAGACCTTCTCCCTAAATTGTGAGGGATGCTTTACCTTTCCAGCAGTTGTCATCAAAGTAGAAATAAAAGGATCTTGGATCGTTCTGGGCAGGTGCAAGCTCATTGTCCCCTGGTCTGACTGTGGTGGTGGCCCTGCCCTCTTAGTCCAAGGAGGTGCCGTCTGCTCAGTCCTTTGCATTCATGGCTCTGCCTTCAGAGTCATTCTTTCTTCATTTCATCCCTTCGCTGTCTCTGTCATTCCAGGCTGTCAACATTTCTGCTGCTACAAAATTCTCAAAACCTGTTACTCTCCTGTGCAATTCAGGGAGGTTCAAGCCATCGACAAGTGGGTCCTCCACAGGTCTTTTCTAGATAATCACACCTCTATTCCTGGTTTCTGCTGAGATGTTTGATTGGATCTATATGTCACCCACTTAATCTCTGCAGCAAAAGTTGTCCAGCAACACCTTTGGTGTTTGGTGTTTTCTTCAGAGCACGCTTTCTCATTTTTTACAGTATGAATAGACAGAGAATTTCCCAAATCTGGGACTTCTGGTTCCTTTCTGCTTTTTGCTAGTAGACATTTAGCAGGCATGTCATTTTAGGTTCCCTTTGAAGAAAACAGTTTCTCACACTTTCCGAGCTTTTGATGACCTTGAAAGTTTTAAGGAGTAGTTGTCATTTTTTCTTTTTTTTTTAAGGTGTGTGATGCTTTTCTTATGATTATTGGGATTTTTTTTTTTTTAAGGAAGACTGTCACAGAGGAAAAGTGTCACTGTCATTACATAATATCAAGGCTACATACCATCAGCATGACTTGTCACTATTGGTGTTGACCTTGACCATCTGGCTGAGGTTGTACCTGTCAGGATTCTTCACTGTGAAGTTATTATTTTGTCCCCCTTTCAAACTCTTTGGTACGTAGTCCACACTTGAGTGTGAAATATCTACATAAATTATTTGGAATTCTTCTGCATGGGAGATTCGTATCTTCTCCCTCATTTATTTATTTAACATGATTTATTTATGTCATTATGGACTCTTGGGTACTTAATTTGTATTCTCAGTGATGATCCCATATTACGTTATTTTGTCAAATTGTTTCCTTTTTAGTTATTGTGACCTCTTTTAGTTGATTCCTGTGTTCCTTTGACAAATCCTGCTCATTGTAGGGTTTTTGAGCACTCCTTTACTTTTTGGTACCATAAGATCTCCAGGCTCATCTTGTGTAATTTCTGGTCCATTCGTAGATTCAGTGTTTGATCCAAGAGTTCCTTTTATAGCAAAATAGTATTAGAAGCCAAAATCTGAATGTTGAGTGATAGTTTATTTTTACATATTAATTTATAATATACTATTAGGTACTTGAAGTTATACATATAAATATATTAAAATGAATAAAAACTCTATATTCTATAAATAAGTACTTTTATAAGCTTTGGATTCAAATCTTTGTTGATTTTATACCATGGGAATATCTGTCTCAGATTATCCTTTGTCTTTTAACTTTGTTACTGGTATCTTTCCCTGTATAGACTTAAAACATATTTAATGTAATCAAATGTATCTATCTTTCATTGTTTGGCTTATACTTTTTGTTTTGTTTTTAAAGTAATTTTTCAGTACCCTCAGAATATAAATATATTCAGCTGTACCATGTTAAAAGTTCTTAAATTTCATTTTCCATATTACATCTTTCATTGTTTTTTGAAGTATAGTGTAAAATAAGGGTCAGATTTTATTTTTGTACATATAAATTGTCAGTTGTTCTAGAACCATTCATTGAATAGTTCACCAATCATGAACTAATTTGTAATGTTATCTCTCTCAAATATTTTGTTTCTATATGTATTTGGTATGTTTCTAGGCTTTCAACTTAACTTATTATTTAAGGCAATGTCAAAACCACACCTTAAAATAAATCTTGATGTCTGGTAGATTGACCACCTCCCCAGGTTATTGTTTTTAAACTAGGCCGAAATCTTATCTTATATTGAGAGCTTGGACTTCTGTAATGATTAATAATGGGAATATAATAGATTCAGTGAGCAATCAGGTGGATGGCGTCATCCAGCATCTGTGTCTGAGACTCTGTGTCTCCTTCTCTGAACCTGCTGGCTTATTTAGTCTAGAGCTTTAGGCATCTTTTGTGCAGCCTCTTTTTATAGCTCCTGTTTAAAAACAGGAATTCTGTATAGCTCCTGTCTCCTGACTTATGTCTGCTTTGGAGACTATTTATTCTTTGTTACTTGTTGGAGATAAATTCCTAATTTTCTTTATCTATTTCTGGGCCCAGAGATCCACAAGTCTAGCACATCTAGCAGCTCACACTTTTATTTTTCCCCCCATTCTTTGCATATAAATACATTTATCATCTTGTGTGTGCGAGTATTTAGAGTTGGAAAGAGGATGGAAACGCAAGTGTTAATTTGAAAAATCTATAATACTAGAATGTTAGTAGTTTTCCTTTCCACCAGTTTACAGGGAAATGAAAATGGAAAGAGGGTTGATATATTATGTAACTATAAATAAAAGAGTTCTTTGAAAAACTATAGGTTGTTAGGTATGAATATTGAAAAAAAAGTATGAGGAATGAACAAGTAGTCTTCGGCAGAATAGAGTTTTGGAATAACAGTTCTTTGTCTTTCTATATTTAATGCCTTCTTTAAGGAGCTTTTATCATTCACTTAGACTAAATAACATGCCATGCAATGCATATAAGCCATTCATAGAAGAAAGTTTCAAAGCAGAACATAATGACAGATTTTCAGTAAACAAGAACAGGTTAAAGAGATTGAATGGAAACTAACAGCTAATCCCATATGCATTCAGCCAAAAGGAGATAAATCTTCAGTCCTCAAACATCCCACTCCTGTGCTTTTAAAACTCTAAACTATTATGAAATACACGTTGGTACTGGAGGGCATTCATTATCTACACAATAATAGCTTCAGGAAAAGCTACCTTTGCATACTTCCTGAATGTTCAAAATCAGGAGTATTAGAATCTCTAGTGGATTTTCCTCTTTATTTCATAATAATAGAGAATTCCATAGCGTTAGGTGGCTTTGAAATATTTACTTTATGTGAATGTATGTCAATACTTATTTGGCACTTGAAACATAGGTTGGAGAGTCAATATTCCAAATTAAACATTTGCAAAATAATGTCACTAGTAGGCTTTCTAAAAAATGGCTTTGCGAAGTTTAAAATCTGTGCATTTTGGTGCTTTAAACTTCCTCCTCAAAAGGCCCAGCTCTTTCTATTTACTTTTTTGCCTTATTTTAACAAATAGTTCTATTAGAAGGAATATTTAGGGAAAATAAAGTTGTTCTTGTTTGATGTTTGTTTAAAATTTTGCCTCTTTTGTCCCTCTCCTCTACCTTACCTCCACTTTCTAACCTGACTCAGAAAGTTGTTATCTAGAATATTATTTGAGAAAGGACAAACTTACTCATGGATTAATTATGGATTACTAGGGTGTAATGTATGAATTATCTTAATAGGTGAAGAAAGGATGAGAATATAGAACATTTTCTTGTGTTGATTTGGTACAATATTGCCTTTTTATTTGTTTTGAAAAACTATACCATACTAAAAGTAAAATAAAATATACAATTTAAAAATAAAGTGTAACATTTGTAAAATATACGCTTTTATATTTTATGTCACTGCTTTATATGATTTAAACAGATTTTTAAATATTTCATAGATGTAGCTAATTTTGTTAGACCAAAATTAAATTTCATAAATCTTTACAGAGCTTGTGTTTAAAGACATTGCACCTAACACATGAACTTGCCTCTCCTCCCTCCTGAAATTTAATTAAAATAATATAATGGAGTAGAAAAAAAATATGACCCAATAATAACAGAGTCAGGAGGTCAGCAGTGGACAAAGGATTTCCAGATTTGGGGAAGATAAAAGTTATATAATTCTGTTAGCAAATGAAAGCAGAGGTAACTGAAGGGGAGAAACAGCATTCTCTACCCACTCTGGGTCCTTTCTGGCTGGGCTACAAATTAAATTGACATGAGGCTGAATAGCAGGAGAAAATCAAACAAAACTTTATAACATCTATACATGGGAGAGACTCAGGGAAACTGAGTATCTCTCGCCAGAATGGCAGAGGTTCTCCTCTTAAATAAACAAAAGAAGATTGGGGCAATTGGGGGGTGTCAGCCATGAGAGATTACGAGAAAAGCACAGTAACCAAGAGTATGCTGATTTAAGTTTTCACCTTCCACACTGATAAGAGATAAAGTCATCCCCTTTCTTCCTGGTACAGAGGGAGATACCTTTACAAATGGAGATTTCCCTTACAAATGTAAATGTCTCTTGAGAAGGTTAGCTTCTACTTGTTTTTCAGAGTTTTTTCGCTCTGTCTGCAGATTTCAGTCCAAAATCTTCATGTCAAGTAATCTTCACATTTTGGGGTAACCAATTCTGATTCCCTACATAACCAAAGCAGTGAATGGGGAAGGCAATCTGTCCTGGAAATGTTGTGGACTCAGCCTGAGAAACAGTGGAGGAGGGTCAGAGAAGGGAAAATTAGAGCTGAAAATGAATGGATTCATAGAAAGTTGTAAGATACAATCGACCCTCCACCCCCCATGCACAGTGCAGGTAGCCTAGAGTTTGCCCACAGAGGGAACAAATCAATGTTTTTGCATAAGAAAATGGAAGAAGGAGTTCTAGTGTTGCCGGAAAACCGGGACCTTGTCACCATAGCTGAATCAATGAACACAACGACAAGGGTGCGGTGGCCTCGTGCCTCAAACTCCACAGTCCTACTCAGGCCCTAAGAGCTGGGGTCTTTGAAAGGAAATCTACAGGAAGGAATGTGCTATCTATGTGACTTTAACCACCTGGTGAGAGAAATTTATGAGGGTCCCAGATGTTCTGGCACTAGGCCAGTTGTTACCCCTATCTACAACGAGAGGTTTAGGGCCCTATTGATCAACTGGGCCACCAATTAACAGTTACAAATTTTACGAGGTTTTAGATAGGGGAGGGGGAGCTGTGGCATCTTTCTATCAGCTTGCATTTGTTGGGGATAAAGGAAACTGTAGGTGTCAGCCTCCATGATGAATGGTGGGTCTTGGCGCCAGGGATGCCAATTTCCCTGCAACAAGACTACAAAAGATCCATAACTAGTCAAACTTCAGTGTGAGTCCCCCACAGGAGGCCACCTGGGCTGTAACAGTTTGTTACTTCCATTTGCCTTGTGTAATTTAGGGATACAAAGGTTAAAACAACCATATCTACATGTGAATGTAACTTAAAGGAGCTGGGAAAGGGAACGAGTGCCTTTGGCTTTAACCCTAGATTTGCTGGGCTTAACGTGGGGAAACATATCAGGGTTCGCGTCATACTAGGAGTGTGAAAGAAGCTTGGAGGGTACTGGCATTTCAGAAGAAAACCCTCCTTGTGATCCTAAGGGATTAACAAGTAAACTCTGAATGGTCGCTCTGAAAAGAAGCATGTCAGTAAAAAACCCTTCATATTCTCATTTTAAAAAGTTATAGATTAATATATATTTTCTAAATCAGGACATATTTTCTAAAAAACTACCAGCATGAATGAAAAGATGTTTATTTGTCAGCATAAGACAGAACAAGAAGAAACAGAGTAAATGATTTAGGATGAAATAGATATTCAAGGAGACCATCCAAAAGGATATCTTTTAAAAATTATTAAATGTTGTCTTCAAAAAGTGGAAAAGTATGGCATATTCAAAGAGATGCAAAAATAAAAGAAAAAATGGCTTTCAAAAGCTAAAAAGATTTGTTAAAATAAAGTAATAATAACAATAATAAATTGAATTTACAAGATAAAGTCATGGATATACCCTGAAAGGTAGAGCACAAAGATAGAGATGGAAATTCTAAGAGAAATTATAAGAATAGAGGATAAAATCATAAAAGGCTGGCTGCCTACAATGCAGCTAATAGATGTTTCAACTTTGGAAACAGAGTAAATGGAAGGAAAATGGTTATAAGAAATAATAGGATTTACTCATGAAGCCATCTGGTCCTGGAATATTCTCTGTTGGTTTTTGATTACTGATTCAATCTCCTGAGTTGTTGTTGATTCAGCCTTGTTAGTTTGCATGTTTCTAGGAATTTATCCATTTCTTCTAGGTTATCAAATTTGTTGACATATAATTGTTCATAATAGTCCCTTATGATCCTTTTATTTCTGAAACAGCCACTATAATCTCCTTTTTTATATCTGATTTTATTTGAGTCTTCTTTTCTTCTTAATTAGTCTGTTTGTCAATTTTATCTTTTCAGAAAACCAGCTCCTAGTTTTGTTGATTTTTTTCTATTATTTTCCTATTCCCTAGTTACTTTATTTCTGCCCTAATCTTTATCATTTTCTTTTTTTCTACTAACTTTGGACTTGATCTGTTCTTCTCCTTCTAATTCCTTGAGGTGCAAAGTTATGTTATATAGTTGAGATTTTTTTTTTAAGTAGATGTTTATTGCTATCAACTTCTTTCTCAGTACTGCTTTTGCTGCTGCCCATAAATTTTGGTATGCTGTGTTTTTATTTTCACTTGTCTCAAGGTATTTTTGAAATTCCTTTTGGTTTTACTTTTGACCCAATTGTTGCTCAAGAATATGTTGTTTAATTTCCACTTATTTGTAAATTTTCCCATTTTATTACTGTTATTAATTTCTGGTTTCATTCTATTGTGATCAGAAAAGATACTTGGTATGATTGTGATCTTCTTAAATTTGTTAAGAATTGTTTTATGACCTAACATGATCTATCCTGGAGAATGTTCCATGTGCACTTAAGAAGAATGTGCATCCTGTTGCCATTGGGTGGAAAGTTCTGTAAATGTATGTTAGGTCCTTTTAGTATATTATGTTGTACAAGTCCACTGTTTCTTTATTGATTTTATATATGGCTGTTCTATCCACTTTTGAAAGTGAGTTATTGAAGTCTCCGACTATTTTTCTGTTGCTGTCACTTTCTCCCTTCAGATCTGTCAATATTTGCTTTATATATTTAGATGCTGTGATGTTGGATGCATATATATCTACAATTGCTATATCTTCCAACTGAATTGACCGTTTTATCATTATATAGCCACCTCTTTGTCTCTAGAGACAGTTTTTGACTTAAAGTCTATGTTGTCTGCTATATGTATAGCTTCTCCTGCTTTCTTTTGGTTACCATTTGCATGGAATATCATTTTCCATTCCTTCACTTTCAGCCTGTGTGTGTCCTTAAATCTGAAGTGAGTTCTTGTAGACAGCAGATAGTGGGTCTTCTTTTTTTGAATCCATTTGGCCACTTATGCCTTTCGATTGGGGAGTTTAATCCATTTACATACAAAGTAATTATTGATAGGAAAGAATTACTATTGCCATTTTGTTAACTGTTTTCTGTTTGTCTGATAGCTCTTTTGTCCCTCTTTTTCTCTCTTGCTGTCTTACTTTGTGTTTCATTGGGCTTTTTTTTTTTTTCCTGAGGAAGATTTACCCTGAGCTAACATCTGTGCCAATCTTCCTTTATTTTGTATGTGGGTCACCACCACAGCTTGGCTGATGAGTGGTGTAGGTCCACCCTGGGATCTAAACCCATGAGCCCAGGGGGCCGAAGTGGAGCATGCTGAACTTAATCACTATGCCATGCAGCTGGCCCCTGTTTCATTGTTTCTTGTATTAATAGACTTTGATTTTTTTTCTTTTCTGTAACTTCTATAGGTATTGTGTGCGTGTGTGTGTGTGTGTGGTTACCATGAGGTTTACATGAATATCTTATAATAGTCTATTTTAACACTGGCAACCGCTTAACTTCACTTGCATTCAAAAACTCTACATTTTACCTCTACCCCATGCATTTTATATGTTAATGATGTCACAGTTTACATCTATTTATATTGTATGTCTGTTTTAACAAATTATTGTAGCTATAGTTTTTCTTAATACTTTTGTGTTCTGTTAATAGTGTTCTGTTCCTTACCACAAAAGAGTGCCTGGTAAAATATCATGCAAATAAAGGAAAGCAAAGCAAACAAAAACATAAAACAAACAATGGACTGCTCACATATTAATGTAATTGGTACATTAGAATAGACCAACGACATAGATGTCATACTCAGGGTATAAATCACATACCCCTGACAGTTTCCAGAATGTAGTGGTTAAGAGTCCACCTGCACAAGTAAAATAGTCCCATATCCCATATTTACTACTATGTCTCTAACTTTTTACCTTTTATGCTTGGAGCCTCAAACTACTGACAAATGTCTTTAGGGAAAGACCAGTTCCATCTTATTCCAGTGTGCTGTTTGGAGCAGAGAAGAACTTTCCCCTCTAGAGAAGATAATCTTGGTGTGTTATGTTTGGAATGTAGGTACTGGAGTGAAGTCCTCTGATCTTTCAGTGACATTGAGTTTTAAGATGGCATTTTACCCCAGAGGTGGCAATTAATTCAGAACAGGTTGACCCTTTCCCTGTTGTTGTGCTTAATGATAATTCTTCAAGTTGAACTGGTCAGGACTTTTCTATTTAAAGCTCTTTTGAATCCTCTACCTGACCTTTCTACAGTGCCGACATTGGCAGAGATTTGTGCCCCAGAGAAGCTAGGTAACTCACTGCTGTACTGCTGGTGAGGCTAAACACACATGTGATAGTCAGGGAGTCTGTTGAAGAGAAGTGCAGGGCTTGGGGGTGAAGGTAACATTTATAGAGTGAGTCAGTATCAGAAGATGATATCTAGTTGGTGGTGTCGAAGGCTAGAATTCTCTGCTTAGCTTGCCACAAATGAGCCTTCAGTGAAGCCCTTCCCAGCTGCAGAGTGTTTTGAAAAACTGATGTTTACATATGAAGTTTTAACCTTAAACATGTAAACAGGAATTAAGGCTCTTGCAAAGACAGCAGTGGGGGAAACCTACAATAAAATAACTAATAAATGAGCAGGATTTGATCAGAGCAGTGAAATTCTATTAATCAGTGGCTGTCTTGGTGGAGGTGATCAGGAACTAGGCAAAAGTTGACAAAAACCATTATGAGCAGAGAGACAATAGTGATTTCCACTCAAGAGCATTTACAAAGCCTAGGATGGAGAAATATGAAAATGTCTAATTGATCATGAACAATTTAAAAGAAGCAAGGGGCAGTATAGGGCTGGTATGAAGAACACGTGGCAGAGAAAAGGAGGACCCAGCCCTCAGCCTTGATAACAAAACTCCCTGGAAGAAAGACACTAGTTACCCAAATCACCTATGATGACACTACTCTGGACCACTCTGGGATGCCTGGACTCTGGACTATAGTAGATCAGGCTTAGCCCAAAGGCAAATAAAGCTATTCTGAGATCAGTGCTTGACTTTGATTATTTTTTCTTTTTGCCTCTGGACTAGAAAAGGCTTACCTATTACAGCTGATCACCACTAAACTCTAAAATAAAGAATAGTGATATACACAGGGGTGATTTTTGTAATTGTTATTTATGGCCCCTTTGGGACTATGAAAGACATAAAAAATAAGCTATTTTGTCATGTCATATGAGGTCTAAGAAAAGTGACAAAGGATAAAACTCCTTATGGAGATAATTTTTCAAATACTAATTGTTTAGGACAATTAAGACAGGTCACACTTTAAAAAACTGATTTGACTTTAGTTAATCTGGGGTATGGATGTGATAGAAATTAGATAATTTGGTTTATTAAATCTTCTTTGTTCCCATTACGTAAAGATAAAATAGACGCTAATGGGAAGCCATGTGAATAAGTTAACTTTATACATAAAATTTTAAAAGGCATAGTAAGATGCTTCCAGTTTACTTTAAGATAAGATAAACAAGTCCCTCTGGAATGATGTCAACAAGCTTTCTAATAATATGAAATGTTTCAGACTAATTGGAAGCAAAGCATCAGGACCTTCTTAATTTGATTGCTAAGACATGAGTGTGTGATCAAAGAAGTAAAATGTGAATAGTCCTCTTGAATACAAGTAGCTCCATTTAGAAAAGGAGATAATAACAAATAAATAATATTTATCACTGGCAGCTTATGATTAATATTTGATTTACAGTGTATCCTGCATTTACATCTCCTCCATTACTTACACTTATTAGCCTTCTTCCTACTGTCATCACTTTTTGTCTCCTCAGTTTTGCCAAGAAATATGTCACTGAGATAACTGTATCATATCCCACAAATGCTCTGGTCTATTTAACTGAGACAGCAGTATTCAATAGCGCACTAGTGCTGACACAGATTTTAGGAAGAACGGTTTCACCTGGGAATAACTCTCCTTGCCTAGCTATCAAAGCCAGCATTACTGAAATATAGGTAGCAACACCACAATGATTAAGAATTGAACCATCATCTCTGTCAGGGTCCCAGAGAGGTAAAGGTTGGTGTATTTCAAGGGCATTTTAGAGAGTTTCAATTTACCTGTGACAGGTGAGTCACAGTCAAGAAATCAGTCATATATACCTGTCTCATGCGGAAGACAGAAGAGTCATCCCACAATGCATCCCACTCAGGCTGCAGTATATTAAGTTTTTATTATGTAAGAGAAGCATCACAATTTAATGATTGCCAGCCTACCTGTTTCAGGATATTCACAGCCACAAATGCCATCTATCACATTTGATATTCTGCTCAGCTGTTCCAGAATCATTCAAAATGAAGCAAACATAACTGCAAGATTTATTAAGATTTATATGAGGAAGCTTTTCAAAATCTCCTGTCTTCCTTTTGGCTCTTGATTTTCTACTATATCCTACCAAGTGAACCGCTCTATGATCTGTTTTCAATTGTTCCAACAATAAAAGAATAATTATATCATATCTGGGTATTAGACAAATAGTGATGTATTTGATTCTACCATCACATTCTTATCGCAATACCATTTACTGGATAGTCATATAATTATGTAACATTTAATGGAGTGGGCTATTAATTTGGTTTCTTTTATAAATCTTCCCCATCTGTCTTCCTCTAAATCCTATGATCTGAGAAAACAAAACTTCTCCAAGTATGAGTTTCAAATATTTTGCTTTTTAACACTGGTAAAAAATGATTGACTAGGATTTCACTGTTTATGTAGATACATATTTAATAAAAACTTATTAGTCTATGTATGAGGACAATGTTTAGCAAAATTCTGCATAATAAAGCTTAGAGAGAATATAGTTAAATGTGTTAAAAAAAAGACCTTTATTTGAACTTACATGTTTTTTCAATTTTATTTTGGAGTAAAGTTTTGATTTAAATCTAAAAATATAATTTATCCAAGAATTATTGTGTCTGTGGAATTGGCACTAGAGAAAGTAATTTTCTGCATGTATTCAAAATGAAAAAGGTACAATGACAAAGTATGGCTTTATTGTCATTAAATTAACAAATATTTAAATCAACTATACGCAATTGCTTTGCCAGATATTGGGAGATTTCAATTCAAACAAAAAATACTGTCTGCATACCTCTTGTATCCCAGGTATTGTGTAAGCCAGAAACAATTGACAAATGATAACTAAGAACTTCACTCAAAAAGTTAACAGTCTTATCAGGGATACAAATAATTGACAAAGAAATGGAAATTCAGTCTGATAACTGTAATGATGGAAAGACGTTCAACTTTGCTTGCATGAGTAAGGAAATGTCCCCAGAATACTAAGGAGGTAGATTGGGTGATGGTTAAATAGCTCTTTCCTATACAGCACTTAAAGTGATTTCCTCCCTTCCCCCATCAAAAAAAAACTCTTTTTCACCAATGTATAACAATTAAAATATTATTTATATTACATATAAAGCTGCAGAATCAACTATCATTTTCTGTGCCTCTAATAATGAAGTTCAGAACTAACATCATCTATTAATTTAAAAATTCAAATATAATTTCAAGTTCAAATATTTTATAAATTAGCAGAATACATTTTTGGGAGTATATAAGAAAGAATTCATTTTACATGATGTCTTTCAAAATGAAAAATACTTCTTGTATTTTATAAAACAAGGTCCTATAGAGTAAGATTTGACACATCAGAGCAAACTGAATATAGAAAGATGTGAAAGGGCATCATAATGATATTGGATATTTACAAGGCACTACTTAATCCAAAAAGTGAAAAAGAAAAGAGATTGGGAGAAAGATGTTCCCAGCATAGAATGTATGTGGAAATGGAAGAATAAATCTGTTGTTTGTACTTGACACGTTAGGGTCAGGTATAAGCTATAATTTGAACTTGTGTATCTCAGTGAAGTCACAGACCTAACCTGTGGAAAGAAAGGTTCTAAAGACTCTCAGGTTATTGGAAACACACGGTGTTCATCTCGTGTTAAAATTTTAGTAGTAGTGAAATCTATAAAAGCTCTTTGAAATATATCAATGTAGGGGGAAATGAGTTTGTTTATCTTTTGGCAATTCAATCACAGAGACAGACTTTTAACCATTACAGAAAATAAAGTATGGAGCCGGCCCGGTGGCCTGTAGCAGTTAAATTTTCACTCTTTGCTTCGGTGGCCTGGGGTTCGCAGGTTCGGATCCCGGGAGTGGACAGACACACTGCTTGTCAAGCCATGCTGTGGCGGCATCCCATATAAAGTAGAGGAAGATGGGCATGGATGTTAGACCAGGGCCAGTCTTCCTCAGCAAAAAAGAGGAAGATTGGCAAGAGATGATAGCTCAGGGCTGGTCTTCCTCACAAAAAAAGAAAAGAAAGAAAAGAAAGTAAAAGAGGAGAGAGTGCAGCTTTATGCTAATAAATTTGATTACTAATTAATCCATATTTTCTAAACACAACAGACATTAAGGGTAATAAAAAGTTTTTGTTATAAACTCACCAAATTCTGTGAATTTTATCCAAAGCTGTCTCCTGTGTTTTTGTGATTGTCTGAGGCCAAGTTGTGGCAGCAGCAGCTAAAATTGCTACCATCCACAAGCTGGAACTGCTGCTACAAATTCTGAGATCCTAAAGCTTTCTATAAGCTCTTTTTCCTAAATTTTTGATTCTTCACCCTGCCATAAATCACAATTTCAATCTGGCTATGGTAATACCCTGTTTCTACCTGTCCATCAAAGGAAAAAGAAAAAATAAATTGAAATATCAATTATGTTTATTTCTCAGTTTTAATGTTATGCTGTAATCATCAAAAAAAAAAATGAAAGAAAGAAGCAATAAAGCCATCAGTTAATACATGAAGAGGGAAGAAGAGAAAATATATAGATGTATACAGATATAGATAGATATCGATAAAGATATAGATATTTTAAATAATAGTTCCCTTTGAATAATTTGGTCAGGTTAGAGACATAATAAGAAAAATACCTTTGGTGGAAATTATATCTCCTATTTTTACTGAACTTGTTTTATATGATATCGTAACAGGGTATCTCAACTGTCTTAGATGATGACATGACAGAGTGTCTTGGTTGTATATGAGCAAAGACAGGTAAGTAATCACTAATCCACAGCTTCACCTGCCCATTTGAAAGACTATCTGCCTCCTCTGGGCAGACAAGCTGGCTTAACTGTCACTGGTTTAGAGAAAACAAATCTATTCATTGAGCAGACAGTTCTGAGTGCCAGCATATATCAGCCATTGTTCTGCGTGAACAAGACAGACATGCTTTCTCTCTCCATGCAACTTAGAATTTAGTGGAGAAGAGAAATAGAAACAAGGAAAGACATAAATAAAATAATTACATGTTGTGATGACTGCTATGAAGGAGGCTCAAGGATGAGATGGATAATAACAGGGGTTCTCTGCTTATAAAGGACCTTCGGGGGAGTCTCTACCCAGCTGAACTGCTGAGATCTGAAGAATGTGAAAGTGCCAGTGGAAGGGGCCATGACTGGGGCGCTGCCTGGCGTGAGACAAGCAGAAGGACAGGGACACCCACACCTCAGCCTCATCGAAAGCTGGGGCAAGGACTTGGCACAGTCAGAGCCAGAAGTTCTAATTACAGCACTAACAGTTAATATTCACTTTTTGATTAGTATGAGTCAGGCTTTGGGTGAAGTCTTAATTCTCATAAGAACTCTACAGGGAAGATTTTATTATTAACCCCATTCTACAGAAGGGAACATGAAGGCTCAGGGAGATAAAGAACCACCTCAAGGTTACACAATTAGCAGGGAAATCAGGCCTTATACTCAACCAGTGCATACACTGGTTCTCACTAAGTCATATTATTACCTCATAATTAGCTTTTGCTGAGCACTTGCGTAATGACAAGAATCACGCTAAGCCCTTTGGAATATATAATTTTAAAAAATCTTTACAGCAATCACTAAACTCTTTTTAATCGATTTTGCAGATTAGAAAACTAAGACCTGGAAAGGTTAAGTGAGTTTTTCAAAGTTACTCAGATCATGAGAAGCAGAGCCAGGATATGAATTAAGGGACATTCTGGGGACTCCTACATAAACACAAGAAGAATGACTGTGTTTGTTTTTTCACCTAACAGATTAGTTTTTCGCGTGGTAGGGATTGGGGCCTGGGACAATGCAGGGGAGCCAGAAAACCCTTTTCAACATCTCCTTCTCTTTCAGAATAGTGTCCATTTTCACTTTTCTTGTTTACTAAAGACTCTTTTCTTTTGTTTACGGTCTATGTGGCATGACATGATCATTCCCAATTCCCAAATTAACAAAACCTTTTCCAAGAGAACAGCAAGACAAAAACTGAACAGGCTGTTTCAGAGATTCTCTCAACATTGATGAACTACAATAGGGGGCATTAGATTGTCACATGTATAAAGGTGATTTTTCCTGAAGCCACCATGAGGATGGCAAGAGAGAAAGGGCAACTCCTTACAAAAGAAAACTACTAAAAGAATATTACAACATTCGAAACACATTTACTAGAAGATTCTTTCTATGCCCAACTTTTTTTTCATACACACACACCCCGATTATAAAACACTGGGAAAATATCAATATATTTTAAATATATTTCTCCTTTTAAGAAAAATCTTTAACATTTAATGTAGAAATTATATATTATTTCCCATATATTCTAGGCTAGGACATTTAGCATTAATTTATATATTAATGTGTAATAGGGCTCCTTAAGCATCAAGTAGAATATTAACTACAGTCCCATTCTCCTCTGAATTGTTTCATCCAACTCAAGGCACTCTGGTTTCTTGTACATATACCATATATTAATAATAACACATACGTATGTATATAGATATATTAAACACATATTTGTATGTTTGTGTATATACAAGGATTCAACGTATCACAGTCATTGTCTTCGCTATTCTTCTACAACTCGACTTGTTTGCATGATGAAAGAATGATGCAAACTTAAAAATGATCTATCTATTCCAGCTTTCTCATATTATGTATGAATGAATTGAAGCCCAGAAACGTGACTTGCCCAAGGCCACAAAGCTAAATGAGGGGATGATAGGGGTTGGGAAGCCAGTAGCATTTAAGTGGTGATCTTTCCATTAGAGCAACAGTTCTCAATTTGAGACAATTTTGCACCTTAGGGGACTTTGGCAATATCTGGAGACATTACTGATTGTCTCAAAGGGGGGGTTTAGTGGATAAAAGCCAGCGATGCTGCCAAACGTCCTATAGAGTACAGCACAGTCCCTCAGAAAAATAAATCTCCAGTCCAAATCATCAACAGCGCCCAGGTGAAGGAGCATTTTGGTAGATCATTTGATAGAGCAAATGATTTCTCTTTTATTTTAGACATTCGAGTTTTTTAAAAAGCAGCTTCACTTAAAAAATTAAAAACATGAAATTAAAAGGTGAAATAATAAATTCAATTTAAATAATGTATTAAATGGTACTCCTCTAGTTCGTGTATAGCAAAAAATTGAAATAATTTCACAAAATATAGCAGTTGCATATAAAATATAACTAATTGAATTGATATTTTAAAGTAGAAAGGACTTTTATTTTAGATTTCAAATATATTGGGGTAACTATACTTTTAGAGCAGGTATTTTTTTGTGTGTCATTTTAACGTAGACATAGAAGAATCTGTGTCAAAATTACCATGGGGCTTGCTAAACATGCAATGAAACTTAAAATTCTTGGTTCCCATATCAAAATAAATCCTGAGAATTATATAGTTTAAAAACAGCCCAGTTGTTTCATATACAATCTGACTATTAACAATATCTCATCTACAGAAAAAAATTAAAACCATAAAAACAAACATAATTCTGACACATTGATAAGATTGAACTTTAATCCACTGACAAATTTTAGTACAAGTATTTTTAGTGCACAGTGACCCGTTAAATATACAACCACATACTGTAATCAGTGCTATGATAATAATACAGGGGATTATGAGATAATGAAATAGAGTAAATTCATTTCTAAAGATGGATTGCAGTCAGTTAAGGTCTTTCTTTCTAAAGAAATGCCATTTAAGTTGAGATCTGAAGACTGTACTATTTTGAAGTATTGATTAAAAAACTTTGTACTGAGAAGAACCAAAAATTACCAAGGTTTTGCAGCAGCATTTGATACAGATATCCTGTCTGAAAGGCCATTGTGTCTAGACATTGGGGGTAAGGAGAGAAAGTGGCTCAAGAAATGTTTGGGGAGGGGAGAAGGTGTCATACCATGTATAACAAAAATATATGTAATAGTTTTAAGGGTTGTGATGTAATCCAATTTATGTTTTGAAAAGATTATTCTGAATAATGGATTGTAAATGGTAAGTCTACAGTTAGCCCTCAGTATCCGAGGGGAATTGGTTCCAGGATCCCTGCAGACACCAAAGTTCGAGGATGCTTAAGTCCCTATGTAAAAAGCCTAAATATTTTCGTATAACTTACACACATCTTATCATATACTTTAAATCACCTCTAGATGACTTATAATACCTAATACAGTGTAAATGCTATGTAAATAGTTGTCATACTGTATTGATTAGGGGATAATGACAAGAAAAAAGTCTGTACGTGTTTAGTACAGACAAAACCATCCTTTCTTCCATAGTTGGTTGAATCTGTGGATGCAGAAACTGTAGAGATGAAGGGCCAACTGTACTAGACAGTATTAGAGAGAAGATCATTGGGTAGGAAAGAGATAATGGTGACTTGTACTGGGTTGGTAATGTGGGGAAGAGGACAAGAAAGCAGGCTGAGAGATATATAGTTGGTAAAATCAACAGGATTTGGTGAGATGAATTTGATATGCAAGATAAGGAAGAAGATTATAACTAGGTTTCTAGGAAAGAAATGGATAGATTGAATCAACATTTTCTTGGTCTAATAGAGTACTGGATGCTGCAAGCCAAGGTGAGTTGTGAAAATGATTCTGACTTGAGCAAGAGTTGGGCAGAGAAGCCACTTCAAAACATGGGGGAGAAATTGGAGGAGCTTATCTACAGGATATATCAGTTCAATTTTGGTAATGTTATATTTTAAATGCTCACGGTATGACCAAGTGGAATTTTCTATAGGCAACCAAATTTATAGGTCTAAAGCTCAGAGAAGTGTTTATGGCCTTTTTATACAGAAAGTATTTAAATCCCTGGCTGAGTTTCCATATTGAGAAGAAAATGAGGCCTAGATACAATCCCTGAACAACATTGACACTTAAAGAAGAAGAAAGAACAAGTAAAAGAAATATTGAAGAAAACAGAGATGTATGAAGAAAACCCAGAAAGTGTGATGTAAGGGAAGGTGGAGAGGATAAGTAAGAGGAAGCTAGCATAGTAGTGATTGGATTTGCCAAGTAGAATTTCAGTCAGGTCATGAGGGAAGAAGCCAGATCCAAGTCTGAGAAGTAAATAGAACATGAGAAAGTGGAGACAGTAAATGGAATAACTTTTTCATGGAGCTTGTCTCTTAAGGGAAACAGAGAGAGGATATTCAATGGAGGAGTTATAGTTTTAAGAGAGTTCATGGATGCAGAAGAATATTATATAGAGGAGGAGAAATTAAACTTTAATGATACACATGGGACAGAAGACATAGCAAGTTTTCTGAGAACGCAAGAGTACTTGGTACACTATTAGACATATGAAGGTATGGATTTTCACAGAAGGAGGGATATTTTCTCCATTGTAGAAGGACAGAAGAGGATGAATGAAGGTACAGGTAAGTGTGCAGTTTTAGTAATGAGAAAATAAATATGGTTTTGTTTGCAGACTGATCCTCCTTATGTGGTTCATATAAAGGAGGATCTGGAGAAATGAAGAGAGTGAAAAGGATGCAAAGTGGTAATTGGTGAGAATTAGACAAAAATCTTAGGCGAGAAATTTAGTAAGAAAATGTAGGTTAGGTAGATTGTCCATCACAGGTGGTTACTATACAATCATGCATTTCTTAACGACGGGGATACGTTCTGATCAATGCATTGTTAGGCAATTTCCTCGTGTGAACATCATGGAGTGCACTTACACAAACCTAGATGGTGTAGCCTACTACACACCTAGGCTATATGGTACTAACCTTATGGGACCACCATTGTATATGTGGTCCATATTGACCAAAATGTTGTTATGTGGCACATGTCAGTAAAGGTATAGACATAACCAGTCAATCAGATTGAGTAATTTGTACTGAACAATATTTGGTTGCTAGGGTAATGGGTGAAGGAAATTATTGGTTGTATTTTTCCATTGGTCAAGTGTCATCACGTGAGTGTAATGACACATCTCAGAGTGCTGAAGGTGATTGGAATAGAATGTTTATAGTATGTAATCTAAACTGTGTAATCTAAACTGTGTAAGGTGGGGAGTAAAACCAGAAGAGAATAAAGAAAAGCCATTGACTGTATATACAAAACATGTTTGATTTGGTAATCGCTGAAGCAATATTTTCAAGGTTTCAGAGTCTGAGCAAGAAAGTGAGTGGCAAAGTTAGTCTGAAGGAGGTCATTGGAAATAAATTAGAGGGACAGGAATGCAAGAGAACATACCAGCATCCTCCCTCCTTCTGCTAATTGCTCTCCATGCCCATGGCTCAAGCAGAAGCCATCAACCTCACACAATGTGAGTTCACCTCTTGGTTATCATTGAAAGGTCCAGAAATAGCACTTGACCTAATTTAGGCAAATTAGTTTATTTCCCAAGATTTTGAGGCTTGGCTCAATCAAACTGTTTCTAATGACTTGAAACATAAGGTGAGTACTTTTGAGTTGTCACTGGACATTTTTCTTCCCATGTGGTGTAGATAATCACACACAAAAATTTTAAGCAAGATACCAAGAATAAAACATACCCATGGAGAGAAGAAAAATACAAGACAGAGTCTTATTCCAGTGAATTTCTGTTCTTGGACTTCATATGGAAATATCCTTATAACGAATTGAACTTTTAAGTAAACTTGCTCTAAGAGAGTCCGAATTACTATACTACTATTTAGATCACTCTTCATAAGAGACACTGAAGTTATATAAGATTGTGACATGAAAATAAATGAGAAAAATATTCTATAGAATTCTCTTGATGACTGCTTCAGTTGCCTTTTCTTACCATTTTCTGAGGTAGTCTTATTTTGTATATTTGAAGAGAGTCCTTCAAGGTATAATTTTCAGCAGCAAGTGTATGTCTCTTGGAAATAACTATTAAATTATGGATCTATCTTAGGTGTGAAATACAGAAGCAACAGCTTTTGGCATGATGATGTCTTGAAATATTTCTATCATGTAGGTTCTTTTATAGAAAGAAATCAAAATTGACAGTTGAGTTTGTTTTTACTTTTTGTTAAAATGTTCTACTTATTTCCCTCCATATGCCTGTAATGTGCTAATAGCTCATTTATAGTTGGTGCTCTAACCACAGAGGAATTAAGAAACAGAAGAACATAAGTGAGACAATTATAGCACATGTACTCTCACAATGACCCAATAAAAAGTATCACATATTTCTCTAGAATCTGAAATTATTTTAAAGTGTAAAGGGATTAGAGCTGAGGTGGGTGGATGACCTGATTGTAATTAGATAATCTGTGAAACAAATTGGATTTGTGTTAACCCTAAGGCAGAATTCATGTTTAGTTATGCATTCGAATAATTACAGTTGAAAAGATTCACACATTAAAGTGCTACATGATATTCTTTTCCCCCAAGGCAATACTTTTCTTAGTAAATACAAAAAATAATTTTCAAAAGAAATATCCTGTGAGCAATGATACATCAGATGTATATTTTCTACTGTGTTAATATTATACACGATTACTAATCTATTAATTACTATATTTATATATTAAACTTGATATCTTGTATGTATTTTTCAAAAGGTTATATGTAGGTCACTCAGAACCTAAAAAGTAAAGTCTATCTAGAAAAATAGCAAATAATCTTGGGAGGTAAATTCTTTGAAAAGATAAAGTGAAGTAAAACAGTCAAATACAATACTTATTTTGGTTTTCTGCCAGTTTCAGGTAAGATACAGCACTATCAATATAATGGTGACTTCCACTTTTTGGCTGAGTGATTTGATATCATAATTTCCTTGTGTTTTCAATTAAAAATAATTTTTAGTATCATAAAAATATACTAAATTCCATTGTAGATGAACAGCAGTAGTCAGAAAAGCACAGTCACTCTTAAAGTGCACGACACTCAATTTTACTTTTTAACCTAATTAAAAACAACAACACGATTTTCTTAAAAACTACCAAAAGAACTAGATCATTTAATTCTAACAGAGGACAAAGCAAAGCAGAAAAATTAATAATAATGTTTTGTTGATACTTGATTTTTTCACAAATACTTTTAAATCTTTCAAGACAACGCAAATGCATGTTTCAGAAAGTCAAGTTGCCAAGAATGTGAATTATTCAGTTCAATATGTCATTTTAAAAGTTCAAATAAGCACCTAGTAATAAAATATAAATTGCCTGCATGGTCCAAAAGAATGTAAAATTATATTAGTCGGAGATTGCAACAGAATCTCTTAGGAAATAAACCCAATAAAAAACATTTATATTTTACCTTCAAGATAGTATTCAATCATAATTATTTTTCTTTGACTTTATTCATTATTTGGCATAATGCCTAAATAAAAATTGGATATTTTACTAACCTTAAAAGTTCTAGATAAATATCTATGGAGAAAATGAACTGATTACATTCCA
This sequence comes from Tapirus indicus, assembly GCA_031878705.1. NCBI lineage: Eukaryota > Metazoa > Chordata > Mammalia > Perissodactyla > Tapiridae > Tapirus > Tapirus indicus. The sequence goes on along the minus strand of CM062939.1, from coordinate 21,076,866 downwards.
CCCCTTAATGAAAATGACACAGTAATTTAATAAATAGGTTTCCCTAATAATTTCTTAACATTTTAAACTCTTCTACAAATTAATCATTTTAATTGTAATATGAAATGATACTAAAAAATAATCCATTTTGTAAAAGAAGAATATCACACAGGCTTAAAATATTTGCTAAAAAATTCCAAAAAAAAGCTCTGATTGCATTTTATAAAATGCATAAATATTTATGAAATATCAACTATGTTCATTATCAGATCTAAACACCCATATATGCTTATTATTTGAAATCTTTTAGCAGTAGCAATAATTATCAACTAAATAATATGTAATATATCCTTCAAGTATGACAAATAAAAATGTCAAGGGAGAATCTGAATACATAGAAAGTAGTGAATAATTAATTATACTTACTTTATGAGCTTAATAAAAAGTTTGTAATTTTGATTCTATAAATGTTTTAAGTTAATTTTTTAGATGACATAAATCGGGAGAGTTCTTCATTTCAATTAAAGTGGATATGATACTAATCCAAGAATAAGAACATTTAGCCTTTAACCATCTGCTGGATGTTGGTGAATTCATCCAATTTCTACCTGAATTTCCACAGCTACAAAATGTTGAACTTGATCAGACATACAGCTCTTTCTAGCTTTACATTTACTTTCCTGATTTCACAGATAACATCTTTAAATTTGGAGCACCCAACTGAAGTGATCTGTGGTGGCTTACACATGGCAAGATATTTCTTTTTATCTTTCATGTATGTGTTATACATTCTACATATCAAGGAATCAAACATTTGATTTTATTATATGGCTGCATAAAGAAGATATATATTAAATACTTGTGGAATGTAATTATTTTGTGTAATTAAATTTATCAAGTGAAATTTTATTAAATATGTCTATCTATACCCTATTATTTGCTTATCTAGAAATTTACTCTAGAAATCTGGAATGTTCATTGAAGCCTTACTCCTTCCCTCTTTTCCTCCCCTCCCCTCTGCTCTTTTCCTCTTTCTCTCCTTTTCCTTTCTTTGTCAACTTAAAAAATATTAGACCGTGTACAAAGAAATACCTTGTCTCAAGCAGCCAACCTGTTTTTCTTTGAAATAGAGCATAAATTTCAAAAGAAAATAACAACCGTCATGTAAAAATATTCATTACATTAGCAGTTCATGAATGAATAAAATCAAACCTTAAACACACTCTTTACCAAGTTTTTCAAAATACAGTCATGTTATACAGTTAAGTTTGGCCTACTACACATCTGGATTATATGGTGCTAATCTTATAGGACCACCACTGGGTATGCAGCCCACGGTGGACGGAAATGTTGCTATGCTACTTTCTATTTGGGGCCTCGTTTAAAATGTTTGATGACTTTTGTTTTTAAGTTTTGCTCTTAATAACTAACTTACCTCAAAGGAAGTTTGATTTTTATTTACCACACCAAATGCCATATTATTCTTTAAACTAGAAATTTCCACAAGCCCACAATGCTTATAGAAAAATACTGAACAACGACAAAACTAAGTAGCAGACTATATAGGGAATCAGATTTTAGCATTATTAAAATAAAAGTTAACCACTATACTAAAAGCAGTTTTATTTGTAATTATTTAAATCTTAGAGTTGAATACATGGTATATAATAACTTTATAGATCCTTTACTTGCAAATTTATTGCCACGTATCTCCATAATATTAATTTATTTTAAAGAGTTGGTTAGGAAAGCTGATGTGTTAACACAAATGTAAAAATTTAAAAATGTAAAGACAGATCAAGCTACCCTACATTCAAGATTCTCGTGATAATGAGCAAAGAGACAACGACAATGAAAATGCTACGTATTATCGTTTGTTGGCTAGTATGCAAATGTAATAACTAGGTTTATTAAGCACTAAAATGCGTTAGTTATTTCATGGACATTATTTGTCATCTCTTCAATTCTGTAAGCTTAAGTGTTAGTATGAAAGGGGGACCTGAGTTTGTCAGTAGGGAAGTAGGTTTATCACCCGTCCCATTTTTATAATTTATTCATTTAACTCACAGCATCTGCGATTATCTTAACAGTCTCTATTCCTGCTCCCACTTAGGCTTCTGTGATCACTTGATTCAACCTCTTGCCTGAGGTTTATGTAAAGTCTTATACTTGGTGTAAGGGAAGTGACATTTAAAAATGAAGTGGGGATATGATTCTACCTTACTCCTTAATCCTGGATGATCAGCCAGTAGGAATCAACAGCATGATGAAGAATTCTTCCATAGACAATTCTTTTGTATTCTTACAGACATATACATTACATTTTTTTTCTTTTCTTTCTTTTTTTTTTTTTTTGAGTTGGGGGGACAACCCAGGGAATGGGTAAGGCTTGGTCGGGGTAAGTGGAGTATGAGGTCTTCCAGGAAGGCAGACAGGGTGTGTTCGAGTCCATTGGCTGTGCTGTGTGGCTTTGAGTGTGTGGCGAGAGTGTGTGCGGATCCTGATGGAGGGGCAGGGAGAGGATGGGCTGGGATGCTCTGAGCTCAGCGGCAGCTCGGAGAATCTTGGAATCAGGCCGCAGGAGCTGTAGCCTGGACCACTCTTCCCAGAGGAAGCTGATCTCCTGGGATCTTGAGAGTTTTGCATGGCGTGGCAGGGGAGTCGTGGGGTGAGACACACCTTAGTGTCCCAGGTGCCCGAGGCCCCCTGTCCCAGACTCATCCAAGTCACAAAAATTCCAGTAGCTCAAGGAATCTGACATATGCATACATATATTTTTACATAAAGTGAATTGAAATTTGTCAATGGGAAAGGGTATATGTTGCAATACCTTTAGGTTACAGCCATTAAAAAAGGAGGACTACAGCCTATTGCCCAACTGACTCCAGTGCATACACTTTAGTAATAGTAAATAATTGAAACTATTTATCTGCAGACTAAACATATGCTAAAGAGCATGTAAATATGAGTCATTCACAAGTCATTTATATCCCTGCTCTGTATCTGCTCATCTCTTTGGTTTTGCAATGATAATTTTATGGTATTTAGTGATGACCTCTGAAGTTAGCATTTTAAAAATGTGGTGACCTTTCATTAAATATGAATTATTTTCCATTTCAATTTTTCAGTCCCATATAATGTCCTTTATATTAGCCAGTCTGGAGAATAGACCTTGCATGATCATGCGTTTAGTTTACACTGGAATCTTATTGTCCGAAAATAAATTAATTACTTAAATGTTTTGATGTAAATATTACTAACGGAATTTGTTTAGGATCAGGGTATTTATTACTCACACAAAAATGGGTTATTTTTTATAGGTCTTCCCTTGGTATCTAAATTTATACACTATGGGTTTTTTTGAAGTCGTTCTTATGAATTTTTAAAGTAAATCTTCATTTTTATGGTATCACTTGCTTTATATGTTTTCCTTTATGGAACCAATTAATTATCTATCTTTCAGCTTTATGCCAATACTGAAGAACCTTCATTGCATGTGCTACTTGCTTTAGTTGAACAATACAGAATATCTCTCTTAAGTTCTTATGGGTCTAAAAAATTATGTTTGATTTGTGGAATCACCAATGGCAATCAGTGGGATGGCTTCTATGCTCATTTATGCAATACAAATGTGTCGATTGCATGGGGTTTGCAAAACATCATCCTAGCTATTATGAAGACACAGAGATAGCCCCAATAAGAGTTCTGATGTCTTGAAGCTTTCAATCTGAAAATGGGACCATGACAATTACATATATACCTAAAATGCAAGTTAGAAAATAATTTGGATCTTAACAGAGATTCAAATGAACTGCCATGAAAGTACAGTTGAGGAAGAGTTCACTCTTAAGTATAGAAATGCACCCGGACAGACAGAAACTTGGTTGTTGAAAGAAAGATTGGATTTGGAAATGTGGAGACAGGAGGGAAATGTAATTCTTGGGAAGCCTAACCCTGTAAAGGCAAGGATATTAGAAATCTGGGCAAGTTGTGGGAAAAAGAGAATAGTTTGTTTATCGGTTTGTTTTAGAGTAATTGGTTAATGCAGAATACTGATAAATGAAGTTGGGACGCCTAGGAAGTGTGCTTTGATTGTGGAGATCCTAATAGAATAGGAATCATTTCAGATGTTATTTTTGAGCCCATGAATAGCCCCTCTATCATTATTGTAAAAGCTCCTGTGAGATGATCTTACAGCAGAGTTCTGGGCACATGGGACCCTTGACAAATATTTATATTTATTTTACTTTTATTGAATTTTACATTGTATTCAATTGCAAAAACTTTCCAGAGCTTACCTTAACTTCATCATTTTTTTTTGTTTCTATCTACTTTATCAATCCCTTCGTCAATAGGAAATGGAGAGAGTATAGCATTTTCTGGAAAATTTGACATTAACCTTTTTAAAAATTGCCATTATTCTCTGTGACATTAATGTGAATTTTTTACTGGTGCAACACACAAAAGTTGAAAATATTCTCATTAATTCCAGTCCTGTTTAAGCAAAACTAGAATTCCAAGTTTGAACCTCAGCAGGCCAGTCCTGATGGCCTAGGGGTTAAAGTTCAGTGCACTCCGCTTCGGCAGCCTGGGTTCAGTTCCCAGGCACAGAACCACACCATTCATCTGTCAGTTGCCATGCTGTGGCAGCGGCTCACATAGAAGAACTAGAAGGGCTTACAACTAGAATATACAACTGCGTACTGGGGCTTAGGGGAGGGGGAAAAACAGAGAGGAAGTTTGGCAACAGATGTTAGCTCAGGGCGAAACTTTTCCAGCAAAAAAAAAAAAATTTGAACCTCAGCAAAACAGTACCAGTCATAATTAATGAGAATAAGGAAATGAACATAAATGATCAAAATATTTGTGTAAACCTGTATAAATTATATAAATCTATTTCAACTCTAATGTTATATTTTATGTGTCAATCACAAATTTACTGCATGTAAAGTCTTTTCAGAATATCATAAATATATATGAACTAAAGAGATTAGGCTGTCACAGTCTCTGGTACGCTGTCACACAATTTTAAAACAAATTATCCATTATACAAAATCATTTGTTAAAATTAGGAGTATAGAGTGACTGGCATTTAGATTGCATATCCTGTAAAAATACAGCCCTCAATTTCAAAATTTTCGTATTACGTAATTTTAGGGAATTATAAACTGCTTTAACAATAATTACAACAATGCAAACCAGTTTCACTGAGGTGCTTCAACTATTATGAATACTCTCGGGGAGAGTGCCCATGGAGACTACAATGCCAGCCACATTTACAACGTCTAAATAGTAACTGTGGGCAGCCTCTAAGATCGCTGCCTGCCCTGCTTTTGTGTAATCTCCTCCCCTTGTGTGCAGGCTGGATTTATTGACTCAAATACAACAGAAGTGATCGAATATCAATTCTGAGATTGAATTTGAAAAGATAGTGTCTTCCATGTTGAGCGCTCTCTCTGATTGCACGCGATGGAGAACAGATGCCATGAATGTTACGAGATAGCTCTGTAGAAAGGCCACCTTACTAGGGACCATGAGGGAACTTAGAAGTGTGTCCCTCCACTCCTCACCCCGGTGCTGACTTCATGAGACAGCTTGACAGTAAAATCATGAAAAACTTGGAGCCAGAATCACCCATAAAGCCTCACTCGGATTCCTGACCCCCAGAAATTGTGAGATAATAAATGTTTGTCACTTTAAGCGCCTAAATGTAGGGATAATTATAAGTGATAGGGACATAAATCACATAGCTCCCTAGAGACAAAAATGGCTGACTGAAATATTTGTAATAAATTTTTATCTGCAACCCACAAACCTTACATTTGTTGGAGGTAGATTCAGATAACTCTTAAATTATAACTTTTTTGGTCGACCAATAGGATATTTCTTATTAAAACTAATCAAAATAAAACCTTTCTTGTTTCTGTCTCCATATGGTGTGCTCTTAATATTGCCAATTATTTAACTTTTCAAAATCTGCTTAATTAATTTGTGGGGAGATAAAATCTCTCTGGGTTCCTCAGTGTTCCTGTAAAAATCCCTAGCTTCTGGAGACTCTTCAAATATCTTGAGGATTAGAGCTCTACTCATTTGTCTAGATAATTGCTCTGATTCAAAAAGATGATAAAACTTTCTCTTTTCTCAAGGACAGGGTCAACTCGCAGAGTCTGGTCTATATCCCTAAGCTAAATCTCTGAGTCCTGGGAAGAATGGGTAGTTATTTTCCTAAATATTTACATATTAGGATCAATGGAGCCCCAGAACCTGGAAAAATCTCCAAGTTTTAAAGGCTGGAAGGCAGGGGACTATCTGATTCTTGGAGAGATTTTATTGACATACCAAAAGGTTTGGAATTAAGACTCAGGACCATTACTTTTCCTAGGAGACTCTTTCAGGAGGGGAAGGGAGCAAGTGCATCATTCTTCTTTATAAGCAGAGAAAAATAGTTTTTCCTTGCCACTCATCTGTAGAGAGTCTGGTTAATTGTACAGGGAAAAAAATCCCATCAGCTTTCATCCTGTTACCCCAGAGATAGGGTCTAGAACAATCAGATGCTGACACTTCATTATTTACTGTGAGGAATTTAATAAGAAATATGTTTCTGACCTGGAACACCTCTCATGCTCATTTAGGATCAAACTAATAAAGATTAATATTAATAACTAAACAATGGTGCTGTTTAAATTCTAGGCATGTTCTGTCATATTCTTGCTGAAAGGGATAGGCTTGAAAACACTGGTCTTGAAAAATGGTTGTTTCGTTAAAGGTTGGATTTTTGATTCCATGTCTTAGAATTCATTTTAACTTCAGCATATTAAAGATTCCGAAATTCTCCTTTGTTAAAAAACGTTTACCGTTAAATAATGTTTTTTTCAATCTTGTTTGATCATATGATTACTTGCATGTGTGTTTTTTCCTCTCTCTCTTGCACATCACGGGGCACAATTTACTTTGGGGTATATTTCATAAATACAATTCAATATACACTTTATCCACATTTTGCCCAAACAATTTCTTCAAAAGTTGATGTCGATGATGATGATGATGATAAGATTGGCTTGCTAGGTGCCAAACACTACTCTAAGAACTTTACGTATGTTAACTCATTTAATTCACGCAATGACCCAAAGAAAAAAGAGCTTTTTAAAGATGAGAAAATTGTGCTCACAGAGTTTTGTGACTTCAAGGCCACAGAGGTATGCAACCTGGCTTTAGAACATTCATAGATATAATATTCTATAATTCTATAATTTTCATATAATATATATAATATTCACTAGCATTAGACTGCTTAGATATATTACAAAAATTATCTGTTTTGAAGGACACTGTATTGGATGGTATTTTCTTTGGGTTTTAAGTGTTATTTTACTATGTGCTTCACTATTAACATGCAAGAAGTTCTGAAAGGGATCATTGCCATTAGCATCAAGTGCAGTTGGGTTGCGTTTCTATATTTGAGGAGTAACTGATAGTCATGCATTCAACAAGTTGGGTACAAAGCACCATGCTAAGTGCTGAGACAGATGGGACTTTTTGGCTGGGAAATAGAATAAATACCAGTAACTTACAATAATGGTTTAGTAAGTTTCTAAAACATGGCTTTATCATAAAAAGAATATAAAATTACCATGAATTTTATAACTAAAGCAAAGGACTCCAAATATATTTAGAAGGTGTGAGAGCAAATTCTGTTGTTCTCTCAGACACAACTGTGGTAATTAATCAGTCTTCTCTCCCTTTACCTGTATTTGGATAAAACATTTTTGGAGATCCGCCATAGCACATAGTTTAGACTTCCTTGAAATTCTTCAAAGAAGTAAATAGAAATTGAATATTGTATCAATTCGTACATTTTACTAATGTTTCCACAATCCAGTGGATTTACTAAATATAAGCAACTTGGAGGAAATTTGCAAAAATCAGTGAGTGCTGTTTGAAACAATATAATATAAACATGATATAAATCCACTTTTTGACAGTATAAATAGCAATGTGAAACTGTCTGAAACATAAAACCATATTAGCAAAATTTATACTGATTTTTTTCTCCTATTAGGGCAAACTAATTTGGATCTTTTGCACATGTTTTTGCATCATTAATGATGCTGTAATATGATTTATACTATTTTTATGTTAGCATTACCTGTATGGTTTATTCATATTGCCATGAATATTTATGAAAGGAAAAAAATTAAGTAGAATGATGACTGATGATTTGGTACAACGTAAGAGACTTCTCTTTAGGGTCAAGTTGACAGACTTAAGTGGTAGTGGTTGACACAAGTTTGATCATTGATGGGAGACAGCAAGGAAGCAAATTTACAAACCTACTCTTACTCTGTATGTCTTCCTTTTAGGCCCAGAACCCCTTCACTTGGTGCAATCCACATCACATGTACTGAAGAGAATTATTTTCCGAAGCATCAGAAACATTCCCTCTTCTCCATAATGAAATCCATACCTCAGTTTTTACATCTATTTGTAGGCTTAACTGCTAGGGAAAGAATAAGACAAAAAGGGACAATTTGCATTCTGTATTATAAATTTTTGGAGTGTGTGTCTCAAAGGAAGAGACCTTGGAGAATGGAGATTTTTTAATCAATTATTTAGTAGAAAAAACTAAAGATTTTCCCATTGATCTAGAAATGAATTTCCTGCCTCATAGTCCTAAGGTTTAACCATGAAATCAGGAGCATGTTACTCTTCAATCTGGAAAAATTAAGCTAGATGTGCATCTGGTTGGCATGGAGAATTTGACTAGAGATGTAACACATAAACCAGTCCATTTTATTAACATTTGAAAGGGGAATTCAGGCAGGACTCAAGTCAACAGTAATAAGGATCAAATTTAATACACACAATTTTATGCTGATAGACTTAGAGCCTAAATATGGTCTCTTGAAAAATGAATAAACACATGCATACACACTTCCCCACACACATACACCAACAAACAAAAAGCCTGATGGTCATGACATTAAAAAAGGCAGCAGTGAGGGGCTGGTCCAGTGGTATAGTAGTTAAGTTCTCCCGCCCTGCTTTGGCAGCCCGGGGTTTGCAGGTTTGGATCCTGCACCGGGACCTATACACCGCTCATCAAGCCATGCTGTGGCGGCGTCCCATATACAAAACAGAGGAAGATGGGCACAGATGTTATCTCAGGGTCAATCTTCCTCACCACAAAAAAAAAAAGGTGGCATTGACATAAAGTTATGTTCTTAAGTATAAAAATATATACTTTTAAATTGTAGGCTATGTCTTCCTTGGGTGCACAGAAAAAATATAAGAAACTATGCACTAGTTTAGTAATCCAGGCTGGATACTATAAATTTGGAAGCTGTCAGTGTATAAAACTGAAACTGAATGAAATCACTTAGAGAATGAAAGTAAATAAACATGAGAAGAATTCCTGAATCTAATGACCCTCCAACATGTAGAGATTAGGGAGATGAAAAGGAATCAGCAAAAGAGACTAAGCGGTAGCTCCCAGAGAGACAGGAAGAAAGCTGAGAGAATGGTGTGTCCTGGAAGCTCAGTGAAGTCTTAAGAAAGAGCAATCAGCTGTGTGTAATGCAGATTCTAGACCAAGTGGGTGAGTTCCCATGGGATTCAGTGATGTGGCAATCACAGGTGACGTTGATGAGGGCAGTGTTGTATGAGTGGAAGGGGTGAACACATGAATGGAATGGGTTCAAGACAGAATGAGATTTGAGAAATAGATAATACTTCTCTTTTTGGGAAATAGATAATAACCTATGGAGGCAAATTATTTCAATGAATTTTGGTATAAAGAGATGGAGAGAAAAGGAGGAAAAACACAATCAGGTCCTTTTTTTTAAAGTTGAGATAAATAATGTCGTATGTCATGCTAGTGTGATGGGGAGTATAATCTTACAAGAGAAAAAACTTATGTGCAGGAGGAAGAGAAGAAAACAACTAGAGTATTGTTCTTCTGTAGATAAGAGAGGATGAAAACCAGTGGTCAATGGATGGACAGACTGACTTAGCTAGGAGCTTGGGCAGTACATTCATACACAGAGAAGAGAACTTGAGTGTATTTTCCAGATTAAGGGGACTAGGAAGATGCTATGGGAGGACTTTTGAAGGTATATCATATCAATGCAATATTTAGCATTACAGGGGAATAATTGTCTAAAAATTCTTTATGGTGTTAGATAGGTATCCTGCATTTCTTTGCAAACTTTTGTTCGGTTAATTAAGTTGTTTTTTTTCCTTCTCCATTTTCTTCTCTCTAAATATCTGAGAAGACCAAATGTAAGGTCTAATGAGAAAACGTGTCAGAGGGGAGATAGAATTATTAAAACAAAGGCCCACTTGAAGAGTCTAAAAAAATACCTAATAGAAAGGAGTAGAAAATTATTATGAGAAAAAGGTACATAAATAGTAAGGAGAACCAGAAAACCACTAACTTGCCTGCACACTATTTTACGTTGGGAGGCAATATAGAAAGAGATAAGAAGGAGGATGGATGAGAGAAATGATAGGTAGATAGATGATAGGTAGGTAGAGAGAGCAAGAGAAAAAGATGATAGATACATAAATAGATGAATATAGTGAGATAGGGATAAATATAGATATAAATATGGAAAAATATTCTTTAATTAAATTAAGGACCCAACTAACACAAACAAATTAGAATGCATGGTAAATTCCTAGTAAATACAACATTTTTAAAAAAACCTACTATCATGGCAAAATAAATGGGTTTTGATTCTAATTTACTTTTCTTAGACTCTTCTTGCTTGATAAAGCTATCTATTATATTCTCGCTCCACCAAACAAGTTCAGGAATGTTCTTTGGTTATGCCCTGAATTGTTCTAAACATTGAATTATCAGTTGTTTGTATTATTCATATACAAAATTATTGATAATTTTGTGTTTGTGTTGATTTTTAATCACTGACAATGTCTAAATGGTTTTACAAGTCTATTCATTACAGTATTTCTTTTTGTGTCAGTTTTGGGAACGTATGTTTTTCAAGGAAATTGCTTATAAGTGTGTTCATAATTGTTTCGTTTTAAATTCTTGAACATATTTCTATTCTTATGGCGTAAGAATTTTTATCTGCGTGTCTTTCACCAATCTTGCTCACTCTTGCGAGAAATTTTTCTGTTTTATAATTCTTTGCACAAAGCTATTAGGTTTTTGGACACTTCAATTGTACCTTCGTTTTCTATTTCATTATTTTCTTTTTCTTTATTATTGCCTTCCTTTGGATTTCTTTTTGATTTACTCTGTTTTTCAATTTGCAATTTGTTAAATGGTTATTTAATTAGTAATTTTTTTGCATTATGTGCTTTGGATACTAAAATTTTAAGTGCAAATGACAATTTGTTGTATGTTTGCAACAATTGCATTTTTTCAGTTCTAAGTCCTGATTTCCATTATGATTTCTTCATTTATCTGCAAGTTTTTTTTTTCCAGTGTGTTGTTTACTTCCCAAATACATTTTTGTATTTCTTTTCCCCATTATCTTTTGCTGGTTGAATTCTATTGGTACTATACTCATACTTGGATGTAAATCCAAAACCACTTAAATTTTTTGTTTAGCTCTTCAGAAACCAGGCAGGTAGCAGCAATTGTTAAGTGGAGGTAAGCTTGTTGATATAAATTCTTGAGAGATTTGTTTTGAACCCAGCCTGTGGTTATTAAGTTCTTTGTAGTCTCCAGGCATTGCAGGGATGGAGGGTGGGTCTCAGCATGTGGTTAGTGATTTACGGTTGATCTGTTCTTCCCTGTGCTTTATTGAGGGTTGAAGCTTTATTGGTAAGATGCATAAGTACCTTCTTGCCTGCTTCTCACTCGTGTTTATTTTTTTCCCCTTTTCTGTTTTGGCCCTGGTGTTTTCTACTGTCTTCTGAGATCAGCTATTATTATAAAAACTCATTTTATATTTACACCAGAATCTCTATGTATTTTGTATCACAAGATTTTTTTAAAATATCTGCTCTGTCATAGTGCTGAATATAAAAATCTGAATTTTCTTAAAATAGAATAAAACTTAGGAAGAATGAAAATCACACTAAGGCTTTTTATTAGCTCTGGTTTGAAGATATATTTACCCTGTGAGGAAACTGCTCACTTAACTAGTGATTTCGATCTGGAAACCACAGCTCAGAGCACTTTAGTCTCCATTCTTGGTGCCAGTGGAAAGCCTTTTATATTTTTTCACGTAGAACTGGGAACTCTGAGAGCACAACTTGACTTACAATTTCAGTTGGTCCATGAAGTAGACTGGAAGGTGCTAGAAGGGCTGAGAGGAAGGTTAAAGGTGCACGAAAGAGATGATGAGGCAAATGTATCTTTAGAAGTGCCTACTTTGTCAATATATTGTTAAATGATATTCTTGTGGAAAGTCTGACCTATGTTGAAAGTTTAATTGAATTACAACACATTAGACTTGCACTGTGGACTATCCCATCCCTGTCACTTTTATAAAATATTGGATCTTTCCCCCCAGTGGAAACATGATTAGTTCACAATTCTTCATATTGCTCTGAAAAGGAATATATTAAAATAATTTCATTTCCACTGGATCAACTAATAAATTCTCCTAGGCAGAAAGAGCTCTTCCCCTTTCAAACTGGAGACATTAAAATGTATTACAGTGTATTAAAACTAAAATTTATAGAGTATGACTCACAAAATAGGCAAAAAGTTTATATTTTAAGCAGAAGATACATAAAGAAATACCGTATTTTATCCACTTAACTCTGTAGTTACCCAGATTTTACAACATATATTGTCTTCTGTACTAGAAAATATGAAACTGAAGTGGTATTGCAATGAATCCAGTCTAGGCCAGAAGTGAGACAGTCTAACCCTTGCTCAGCTTGTGTTATGACTTTCTTAGGTTTCTGAGCTTATAATCTTTTTGGTTTGATGGTTTTTAATTTACATTTGAAATGCACATCTTAAAAGATAATGCCATATGTACTGGATCTCTACAGAAATGTTCACAGACTTTTGTAAGTAATGGATTTCATCCTCTTTAATAGAGTTTACTGTCTTACGTATATCTCTTGAATTTTGTAACATAGCAAGACGTTAATCCTTTATTGCTTCTCTTTTAAGATAAACTGTGTAAGTGTTCCAAATGAAAGCTCTATCTTATTGTTCTTGCAAATAAGGTGTTACATTTGGGACAAAGAAGATTGACATTGACTTATGGTATTTTGACCTAACCAACAAGCAACAGCTGATATAAACTTTAGTGTTATTAAGTCATACTTTTCATAACAAATAAGAATTCTGCTAAGATTCTCATTTATTGTAACCATTATGAATAAAATTAAAAAGTAAATGTTTTATTATATTTTTAAATTTTATAATAAAATAATTTTTGAAAGAATTTAAAAATACAGGAAAGCATAAGAGTAATAAAATCATATTCTCTGAGATTAATATGGGGCACCTCCCCTTAGTTTTTTTTTTTTCATTCACGTATTATTTTAACTGACTGCTATCATCTATATGTGAAATTGAATGGCAATATAAAAAAATTAACTGCAATGAAGCATTTTCCAGCAGAATAGAATAAAGACTCAATTTTAATGGCTGTTTAATATTGCAAATATGTGCTAGACCAAAAATATATTTGTCCGCACCTGGGGATGTGCTGGTAAATGTTAAAGAACCAGCACGTCACAGAACAGAGTTGGCAATGTGGTGTCAGAGTGTGAACGTGGGAAGAGTTCACACAGTCTACTCTCCCAAGCCAGTGTGAGCCAGCTCCACTGTATCACAGCCCTGAGTCCTCTGGGTTGCTTTCAAGTTTTTGCTATGAGAAATATACTTTATAGTGAATATCTTTCTCATATATAAAAAACATATATTCTATTCTTTATACATATGTTTTTTATCTATTCTGGATGTTAGTACTAATTCTACATATGCATGGCAAATATCTTCTAGTACTTTGTACACTGCATTATCACGTTCTTTGTGATGTCTTTAATGAATAAAATACGTAATTTTAACAGTCCAGTTTTGTTTTCTTTTCTTTTGTGGGTAATGCTTTTTGTGTTCTATTTAAGAAATTTGTGCCACCTCCAAAGTCACTGATGTGATCTCCTAGGTTTTCTTCTAAAAGCTTTATTGTTTTTCTATTCACCTGTGGATCCACTATCCTTCTGGGGTAGATTTTTAATTGTAGTGTAAGGTAGGAGTCAAGGCACCATTTTTCCAAATTGATAGTCAGGGACTCAGCAAAATTTATTGAAAAGGTCAAGTTTTCTCTATTGGATTGCAGTGTCACATATGTCGTTTAAGTCTGGGTTTCTCTATGTTTGAATCTTTGTCTAGACTCTTTATTTTGTTCCATTTATTAGTTTATCCATCCCGTGCTTATAATACAGATTTAGTTACTATAGAGTAATAATACTTTTTGATATCTGAGAGTGTGAATCTTCCAGGTTTGTTCTTCTTCAAACTGTTTTGACTATTCTTGGTCCTTCATATTTCCATATGTATTCTAGAATCAGCTTCACAAATTCTGGAAAATGAACCGTATGAGATTATTAAAAATTTTATAATATTGAATGTTCTAATCAATACATATGATACACCTCTCCATTTATATAGGTCTAATTTCATTTATGTCAATACTATTTTATTTTTTCAATGCAGAGTTCTCATATTTCTTCTCTGATTTATTCCTAGATGGTTGCTTTTTGATGCTATTGCAAATTATGTTATTTTAAAAGTCTTATTTCTATTTGTTTTTTGTTGACACATTGAAATATAATTAATTTTTGCGTATATACACACACACACACACACACACACACACACAAATGATTTGGCATGTTGTATCCAGTGACCTTCTAAACGCATTATGTCTCAGCTTGGCTTTCGCCACAGAGCCTGGCATATTATCGAGTGCTCAATTAATATTTGCTTATTTAAATTTACAGTTCAGTGCTACTTAGCTCCCATATTGTTAGCAGACACATTGGAGGGTCTCAAAGTATCTAAAACCCTCATTGATAGTGGTGATTTTCACGGATGGGATGAAATTTTGGCTCTCGTGTTACCCACTGGAATGAAGGGGAATGTTTTAAAGTTGTCTAAGCCTTTGTTGATGTTATCTCTACAGAGCCCCATGACTGCATTTATTCAGAAAGACAAACAGGGCACACCATACCAGAGGTTACGACACTCTGCTTGGCAAACATCTAGCTTACCCAATCTGTTTTCTCTGAGCCCTGATCAAGTCCTTAATTTTGTCTTCTCTACATTCCTAAATATTTGCCCCTGGCAGAGTATTAGGAATCAACATCAATTTATTCCAAGTTGGTTTCAGCCCGTTTTATTTAGCAACTAGCAAACACATAAGGACTCTTCATGAGAATGAGCCAATAGCTCTCACATACTAGTTCCATCTATTTCTTGGCCTAGTCATGAGTTCATTAATATACAAAATAAGCAATTTATTTATTCATTTATTTATATTCCACAACTTCCTCTTGTAAAATAACTCATATTTCAACGAGGAAATGTGTTTTATATTTCATAACAAAAATGAGATTTTTAATTATGCAAAAAGCATTGTCAGTTGGAATATTAATTAGATGAAAAGAATTATTTTTCATTTTTGAAAAATAACCTATAAGATCCTGAGGACCTCATAATGAATAGGTTATAAATCCCTTATTAATGTGGTATGATATATGTAATTAAATGTAGGCCATTGTGACTTTCTGAGGAAAAAGGACACATAAAGTGATGGGCTACAATCATAGCTTTTAAGCACATAAGAGTCTAAGTTTCTTATAATCAACTTCACTTTTAACCAAAGAGCCTTGTCCAAATATAATTACTTTGAATTTGAAATCACACTAAATGTAAGAAAAAAGGAGAATTAATGAAACTCTAATTAAAAAACATGGCTACACTTCACTACTTTTCTGTAGATATCTAATTATTTTCTGCTGGTAGAACAAGGACAGATTAAACTCCATCTTTTTTGTGTACTAAACCTTTAGAATGCACTGTATAGATTCTTTCTGCATGGTACTAAAATCCAGGTTTTCTATTTAAATATGAAAAGATGAAGTTTTAATGATTTGGATGTATTATGATGAAAATATCAAATGCAACTCATTCCAGTCAACTTTTAGTGCATGTTGAAATAAATTTCAATTATAAACTTACAGAAAAATCACAGTTTCATTTTTAATCCCTTCAGTCAGATGAATAAAATGTATTTTGAAACTTTAGTCTGTTTTGTCTTTCTCCTAAGGAAATTTTCTAGTTATATAGACTTATGCACCATAAGGTGAAAGTGAACACTCATATTTCACTTCCATCACCCCTCACCCAACACAAACACACACACACACACACGTACACACACATACACTGATGCTGTCACTTTTTACCCTTTTGTACCATCTGGAGACTGATAAAGATTTGAAAGCCTTGGCTTTCACTTTCAAGAGCAAAATACTTCAGAGAAAAGTATTCTAGAAACCTTGACCTAAAACAAAGAACAAAAGCCTGAAGGAGACAGTCACAAATCCATAAACATTAGATTAAAGAAATACATGAAGTTACTGTTTTCCTACAAGATAAAACCCATTTTGGGAATGGAAAAAGAAGATTCATATTTAGGCAAGAAGAGATACAAGAGACTGGTGTTTTTTAAAAAATGACAATTTCTTTAGAGCAGTTTTAGGTTCACAGCAAAATTAAGAAGACAACACAGAGATTTCCTATATGTCCCCCAGCCCCATACATGCACAGCCTCCCCCATTATCAACATCTCTCTCAGAGCGGTACTTGTTACGACTGAGGGACCTACATTCACACATCACAATCACTAAAAGTTCATAGTGTACACTGGGGTTCACCCTTGGTGCTGTATATTCTATGGGTTTGGACAAATATATAATGATATGCATCCATCAATACAGTATCATACAGAATATTTTCAGTGCCCTAAAAGTCCTCTGTGCCCCACCTGTTCATCCTTCTCCCCTTTCCTTCCAACCTCTGGCAACCACTCATCTTTTTATTGTCTCCATAGTTTTGTCTTTTCCAGAATGTCATATAGTTGGAATCATACAGTATGTAGCCTTTTCAGATTGACTTCTTTCACTTAGCAGAACAGGGTAGAACATTACACACAATGCACATATACGGAACACAAACATACACACATATGTAACATGGTTCATATGTGAGTGGAACATGCTTTCCATACACAGGTGGAGTTCTAACATACACCTTTGGAAAAATGGTCATCATTCAGTCAGAACTGTAACTGAACATATTAATTATAGAGCTAAAAACACTGAAGCCCAGATTACACGATTTATCCAGGTTAGCAAATGCAGAGAGAGACATAAAGGAGACTGAGACTCCTGTCACCGATTCCAACCGTCTTTCCAAGAGTTTTCATGTTGCGACCATACCTGCCACTAACTGTGCTATTTCATTAGGTGCTCGTTGGGGAAAATGCTCCAGAAGCCATAACCCTCTTCTGTAAGTTCCATTTGTTAAGTCTTGCTAGTTTCAGACATACATAAAAGAATATCCAGATTTCTTTTGTTAGTAAGTCAAGGTCATCAGAACTGATAATCTAGGCCACGTGTGATTAGATTCTAGTTGTTGATGGGATCCTTAGGGAAGTATTAGTGGTGGAGCAGAAGATCTGAAACACCAGCGCCCTCTGCCTCCTGCCTTCATGACCTCTGGGAGGCAGCCACGTGTTCCACATTGCTGAAGAATATCTTTCAATTTAAAATGTTTTTTTCCTTACCTATTGCCAATTATTGTAACTGTAAACATTTCCTATACCTTAGCTATCCCCCTTAATTTTATTATATAAAAAGTAGACAAAATTATAAATAGAAAAGTAAAATAGACGTTATTTTCAAACATGCTAATGAAGTCTAACCATGGATTGAATCCATGCTTCATTGCTCTGGTCCTTTAGTATACGATTTGGTTCTGCTTGTGATATAAAGTGTTTTTGATAGCTTTTGTTCCATTGTGCAGCCAACTGTTGTCATTTTTCTTCCTCTTTTTTCCCTCTTCCCACTTTCAGCATCAATCACCAATTCTGGGTTTCTGCAAGTCTGACCTTTCATTTTCTCCAGCGTGCATGGTCTCCTTCCTCTTTGGCACATACTGTCTCTTTAATCTAGAATACTTCACCCTGCCCTCAATTCATTTCATTAAACCTAGTTATATTTATTGTTTTCCTGCTCCATTCTTGTTACTGACATTGTGGAGGTAAGAAAAATAAGCCCCAAATCTTAGTCCTTGAGAAATTTATTTGGTGGGAAAGACACAATAAAAAGACACACAAAATAAGACCAAAAAAAGGGACAACTAAAGAGAGAAAGTAAAATCAGTTGTGTAATTTATTAGAAGGTGAGAAGTGCTATGGAGAAAAACAAATCAGGAAGGGAGGTAGGCAGTCGCACCCGGCTGGGGAACTTCGTGCAGTTATAAACAGGATGTTGAGTGGACTTCACCGGGAAGTTGACATTTGAGAAAAGATATAAGTGACGTGAGACTGGGAGTCGTAAGAACACCTAAGGAAAACTGTTCCTGGAGAAGGAGGACTGAGTACAAAATTCCTACAGCTGAAAAATTCCTGGACTGTTAAAGAAACTTCCAGGAGGCCAGTGTAACTTGCATAAAGATTTGAGGAGGAAAAGCAGGAGGAGGAAAAAGTCAGAAAGGTAACTGAGGACTAAATCACAGTGGACTTTTTAAAGATTCTGACGTTTATTTTGAATAAGATTCAGACCAATTGGAAGGCTTTCATCAGAGGAGTGATGTGATTGAATGTATACCTTTTTTTTTAAATTCTACTGAGGTCACGTTGGTTTATAACACTACGTAAATTTCAGGTGTACATCATTATATGTTGGCTTCTGTATAGACTGCATCGTGTTCACCACCAAAAGTCTAATTTCCATTCATCACCATTCACATGTGCCCCTTTACCACTTTCACACTCCTCTACCCCCATTCCCCTCTGATAACCACCAATCTGTCCCCCATATCTCTGTGTTTGTTTGTTTATCTTCCACATATGAATGAAGTCATTGTAGTTGTCTTTCTCCATCTTTAAGACACATTCTAGCTGCTGACTGAGGATAGGCATTAGGAGGAAGCCAAAGCAGACAGATTAGGGTCAGTTAGAGGCAATTGCTATAACAGAGTCAAAAATTCTGTTTGCTTGGACCAGGGAAGTGTCAGGGAGGGTGAGAATCTTAGATTCTGTATATATTTTGAACATGGGATATGTTGATGCTCAACACCATCCTTAGTCTATTAAGTTCTCCACTCTGGAGCAAGACTAAAAGCCAGAAAACTGCATTGGTCAGGATTCCATTGTCAGTCAGCTTGCAGTCTACAAGATTTTGCCAATTCACACATTCACACAAGATTTGGAAGGCAAAAAAAAAAAGAAGAAGCTATCAGCCGTTATTTCTCGCCCACACTAGCAGGTGCATTTTGAATAAACATCGTGTGTAAGTTTTGCAAGTTCTCTAGGTGAAGACCTGGCAATCATTTGTTTTAATGCTCCAGGCAGCTGAGATATTGGAATTGGCCTCCCTGCAATTCATGCATTCCTGGATTTCATGACCTCTAGCGGTACATTTTTGTTATTGGTGGTGGTGGCATTTTTTGGTCTGTTTTTTTATTTTGTTTTCTCTCTTTTGTGTGATTTCATTTCCCTGGCATATTCAGCGGACAAGTAGTTCATTGTGTTGTGCACATATTCTTAATGACTGCCAGCAAAGATACGAGAAATGACACTGGACAGTTAATACTGGCCACACAGTGAAGAGTATTTGGTTATTATGCCAAGGATGTTAAATGTATTTCTTAAGGGTTGATAGATTTCAAGCAGTGAAAGGGCAAGATCATGTTTGCATTTTAGAACATGAAATCTAGCAGCAAGTGGAGCAAAGATTGAAGAGAAACAGCAGTTCAAAGGTGACTGTAATAATCTAGGTGGGAAATGAGAACAGGGACTAAGGAAGATGCTGGCACTGCTGTTTGGTAGAACAGGGAAACTAAGAAGAGCAGTCAATTTAGTGTAGCAGACCAGGAGTTTTGTTTTCACACTGTTGAGACTGTATGTAGGACACACAATGGAGTAGTGATTAATAGTGCAAACTCTGGAATCGGAGAGGCTGGGAGCAAATCCTTGCTGCATCACTTCTTGGATACAAACCCTTGGGTGATCTACCTAATCCCTGTTCACCCCGGTGGGTGATCTGTGAGTGTGCTGTGAGGACCCAATGAAATGATGAAATGATGCATGGAAGTTATTTGTATAGTGCCTGGAACATAATGAGCATTCTGTACATGCTAGCTGTTATAGCAGTGGAGAGGATGTGAATGAACCTGATTCTGATGATTATAATTCAAGCCAGAAAGCAAGCTAAGAAATTGGATACATGGGTTTGAATTAGAATGTGGATCCGAACTAGAGGTTAAAAATACATGCTATGTAATTTTGATTATATTCAGAAAGAACACTGTTCAGAACAGTATATGTTTATATCTTCTCAGGATCTTCAAGGCCCACCAAGTCAGCAGAGAAGTCTTCTCTTGGCAGGGCCAAGCCCACTTGGTGCCCAACAGATAGGATCAATTGGCTCTTAAACAGTGTTGTGGGGATGGAGCATCAAGTCACCCTTTTGAGTCATCTGGCTTTGGCTTAGTATCTCAATAAAGTAACTGAACTGAAATACTGAGTTTAATAATAGACCATTTCAAAATAAACTTTAAGAAACATTCACTATAGTATATTCGATCCACCTGTCTATTAGGACATTATGTTACATTTTGTTGCACTTTCAGGGTGGGACTACCATTCCTTCATCTAACATTTGTGACTGTCTTAGTTCTCATGCTTATGAAAGTAAAATAATTATGTGATCATGTGGATATTTAGATTTGTGGAAGCTGTTTTCAATATAGTGTTTCAAATAAAAATTAAAACAATATTTGTGCAAATTATGCATGTGGAGTTAAAATTATTATGAGAAAAAAAATCTATATATACTATTTTCTCTTACTTCTTCCCAGATCTTTGATCACTGAAGTATCATGGTCAAACAACATAGGAAAAGCAGAAGAGTGTTTTTTAATAATCAGTCTTTGTATGACCTTTTCCAAATTTCCCTAAGGTAGTGTGCTCATCTAGTTCTAAATTAAGTTTTCCTATGTTGCATCCTTAATTATGAGAGAATTTGAATGTTTTATTTCTTATAATACTTTCTCTAGTTTAATCTATGTCACACTTTGAGATGTGTAATGGCCTAGAGCTACTTAAAAGTAAAGCAGTATGGTAATGCACATATAATAATGAGAGATTATAGCACCTTAAAATGGACTCAGTAGAGTCATGTTTCAGTTGGAAAATAGAAAGTAAAACAGAATATACAGTCTGATACAATTTAATGCAACTTATTTTTGTATAAGACCACGTTAAATGTCTCCAGTACAAGAAATACAGGAATAAAGCTAGATCAATAACTGCATCAGATAAGGAAATTTCTATTTAATTGGCAATTCAGGTTAACCAAGTAAAGTAAAGGTGGTCCTTACGTGCTTTCACAGAATCATTTGATTGTTCGAATAAGGTGTCTCATCTCTTTGGAAACCTCGTCATTGCTGTTTTGGGGGCAGAAGACTTCTGGGATAAGTTATGGGTTGCAAGTCAGAATGAAGTTTATTGGATAGATAATCACAGGATGGAAAATGTTTCTAAATGTTAAGGTGGGAGGAAACAGGGCCATCATAAATTAATGAGGTAGCAGCGCATGACTCTTCTTTCTTACACCCGCCCACGTTTACTGCACCACTATTGTCTCAACGGTTATTGTGTTATACTTTTCTCGTCTTCACCACAAATAACACATTGCCGCTAGACGCATAAGTCGTAGACATAATTTTCAAAGCAAAATGAATATAATTTCACGAAAAGTAATGTAAGCATTACTGCAACCCAATTTGTTCAGCAAAAATAGATGCTTGATAAAGACTAACCTTCAAGGACATTTATTAGTTAGAGTTCTCCAGAGAAACAGAACCAACAGGCTGTGGTTTGAGTTGCAGTTTAAACCCAAAGGCAGTCTGCCGCCGGAATTCCTTCTTTCTTGGTGGGAGAGGGGTCAGCCTTTGTTCTATTAAGACCTTCAACTGATGGGAAAAGGCCGACCCATATTACTGAGAAGAATCTGCTTCACCCAAAGCCTACCTATTTTAATGTGAATCTGATCCAAATAACAGCTTCACAAAAACATCCAGGATGATGTCTGACCAAATATCTGGGCATTATGGCCCAGTCCAGTTGACATAAAGCTTGTGAAATTTTCATCCTGTGCAGATAGGATGAAAATAAAATACTATGCTTTTTATAAGCCATACTCTTTGGGGTGAAGTAAAAGACACACTGTTATTCCTGGGTGGGAAAGTATTTCATCTACTAATCTGCTCTGATTACATGAGCTTTATTTCTTTTTATTAAATATTTTGGAAATATCAAAACCCTTTGTATTTATTCTCAAGCCTTAAACAAAATACAATTATCCAGAAAATACAAAATGTATGTAAAGCTCATGTAAAATTTAAAGAATAATTATGCCACTTAAATAATCTGAAGAGTTATATAAAGATATTTTTTAAGGTTAAAAAAGCAAGAATAAGAAAATAAATAGAATACATGAAGATTTAAAAGAAAAATTAGAAAAGGAGTCAAGACGAAAATCAAAGCAATAGAGCTTACTCAGTTATATTAACTAGCTGTTATATTGATCATACATGACCGAAACTATCAACTAATTATGAGAATGTCACACGGACTAAAATATAAAGGGAAAAGAAATAACTACTTGTACAGTAGTAAATAACATAGGAACTTATCAGATAGGAATGCCAAGTGTGTAGGAAATGAAATAATAATGAAAATATGTTCTTAGTAGAACAAAACACAAGGTAGTAATCAAAACACAAGATAAAAAAGCAAAGTACTAAATAGAACAAATGCTAAACATTTGAGAAAGGTAATAAGGAAGAATTTACCTAAGTTAAAAGACAAATGAATACTATATTGCATTTTGCTTAAAGTTTTCGTGAATAAAATATTACGAGTTTCTCCAGAAAAGTACTGGTATTACGTTTTAATCCCTTGCATAGCTCACATGACATCTGGAATGTAGTGAAGTAGTGAAAGAAAAGTGTGTGTTTATTTGAATTGAATAAACCACAACAAAACAAATACTTCAGGAAAGTGCAATGGGAAGTGGATGGATGGCCTAACTCAAACCAAAGCCATTTTAATGAAAGAATGATATCATCCTGCTGCAAACAGGATTAGATATATGATAGAAAACACAAATAGAAAAGTTTAACATAGTAATATCAAAACCTAATTTGTACTTTATGGAGTGGTTTGCACACAACACAGTTTAGGAAAAATAATTTTGACTTATAATCACTCACAAGGGAGTCCAAGTAAAATACATCATTGACATATTTTCAAGGACTTTTACCGTAAGGTATTGAAATAAAACTAGTAACAGTAAAACTGTCTTAAAATTTAATGAAATAATTATATAAGATATTTATAGGAGAATAACTGTAGAAAAGTGTAATTCATATGTAATTTATATTTGGTTTTATATTAAAACCAAAATACTGAAGAAAAATATTCTGAAGATGATTTAGTGACTAAAATAAATAGTAACCATGGCTACTATAAAAAACCCAAAATTACCAGTGTTGGTGAGGATGTGGAGAAATTGGAACTCGTGCAGTGTTGGTGGGAATGTAAAATGGTGCAGTTGCTATGGCAAACGGTATGGCAGTTTCTCAAAAAAAAAAAAAAGAATTACTATATAAGTCTCACAATTCCACTTGTTGGTATACACCCCAAAGAGTTGAAATCAGGATCTCAAAGAGATATTTGTATACCGTGTTCATAACAGCAGTATTCACAATAGCCAAAAGATGGAAGCAACCCAAGTATCCAGTGGTGAATGAATAAATAAACTAAATATGCTATATACATAAAGGTAATATTTTTCAGTTTTAAAGAAGAAGGAATTTTTGTATTATCATAGACAAATTTTAGACAGATATGTATGATTTCGCTTACTTGAAATACCTCAAGTGTCAAAATCATAAAAATAGAAAGTGGAATGCTGGTTGCCAAGGGCTGAGAGGAAGGTGGACAGACAATTAATGTTTAGTGGGTATAGAGTTTCAGTGTTGCAAGATGAAAAAGTTCTAGAGATCTGCTGCACAATAACATGAATATACTTAACATTATTGAGCTGTACATTTAAAAATGGTTAAGATGGTAAATTGAATGTTATGTGTTTTTTACCATAATAAAATAAAATTATAAAATAAATGAGTAGTAGTCAAATATCTATTTATCTACATAGATACAATACCATACCAAACTACATTTATAGCAAAGACAATATAGAATACAAAAAAATAAATATCTTCAGTGTGACAGCCCATGCTTTCTCCTTTTGCATGACATCAATTGGATTTTAGCTGTGCTTTACTTTTGAATCATTATTTTGATAATCAGCCTTAAACTCCTATAACAATATTGATATTTTAATACATGGGAATCTTTAATACGTAGGGACCTTTAATCTAGTTATTCAATGAAAGGAGTATCAAAATATTTCTGGTTTTGAAGTTTTTGCTGATTGCAATTATTGGAAACAATATTAGCCAACAAGAAAACATTGAACTTTATTCCCTACAAAACAAGAGCTCAAGTGAAAAAAAAATACACTGCCCAAATTTATTGTCAAGATTCAATAATCACACTTTTTACTATCTCAACCTGTGGGAAGGACATTTTAATGAGTGATAGGCGGTGAGGCATACAGAGATCAGAGCATATGCAAATATATCTAGTCCCTGTTTTGGGTAAAAAAATAATTGGAACATAGCCACACCCATTTGTTATGTATTCTCTGTGGGTGCTTTCATGATTTACCAACATTTTTGGGTAGTGGAGCTGAAATGCACAAAATATTTACTGTCCAACCCTTTACAGAAAACATTATCCAACCCCTGATATAGACCATCAATATAGTTGGTAGTATATTGCTCATCAATTAAACACTTATAATCAGAAAAATATGCAACTGAAATTAGACATCTTGATAAGATGATATATTGAATTTCCAAAACATTTTCTTCAATTATAAAACAAGATTTTTAATAGCTTAAGGGAAATTACTTAATGGCTGTAGCTGGCAATACATTTATGGTGTTTGTTAAGGTAGATCATAAACATACATGTAGCATTCCAGTGAATAAATTTGTTGATAGTTCACAGATTTTACATATGAAAATTTTAGTTATGATAGTTGCTGAGTAAATGAATGAAAAACTATTTAAAATGCTCCTTATCTGATAGTCAAGAAATAAAGACATCACTAAAATAAATCATATGTCTTGAAGATTTTTATAAAGCTTAATATGTCTCCTACATGTCCTACAATATTTCTATTTATTTAAAATGCATACATATGAAATAATATTATGTGGTAGGTATGGTTTTAAGATATGTACTTTGAATTTTGCCACTATCAATAGAAAAATACTTAGGAAATAAAATTAAAACACATATATTGAATGAATTATTTTTTTTAGTTTTAATGATTTTAGAATAGACATTTTTCATAGAGAATAATTAAATATAAAAGAGTGCATTGAAGCTGAAGAAATTTAACATAATTTGATTAACTATCCCAATAAGACAAAAT
Organism: Tapirus indicus; assembly: GCA_031878705.1. Lineage (NCBI taxonomy): Eukaryota > Metazoa > Chordata > Mammalia > Perissodactyla > Tapiridae > Tapirus > Tapirus indicus. Next base: position 21,051,084 of record CM062939.1, on the reverse strand, counting down.
ATAAATTTTTCTTTAAAAATCCAAAAGCGACATTCTTCCCCTAACAATTTGAACTAACATTAACATTTTTCCATTCAATTGAAAATAATGCAAAACAAAGGATAGCACAAATCCTGCCAAGTTTCAGTTGGCTTTGCACTGAAAATATAGATAAGCTTGTCTGCTCCAAATGAATTATTTTGTTGTGTGCATATTACATTTCAATGCATCAGTGCATCTCTAGATAAGATAATTCATTTTGTTTTCTGCCAATCCTATGCTTAATGTCCATTTCTCAACTTCATTTTTTCCAAATAAAACATTCATCTTTAAAATACATTTTAGAGATAAGCCTGATTATTCTCATAGTGACAGAGATTCTAAAAGTGGTAATAACAATTTAAAGATCACCATTGGTGGAAACACACATCTGGCCAATAAGTCCTTCCTTTTGTAACAGTTGTATTTCTAACCATGGCCTCTGGAATGCCACTGACTGGGTTAACTGTCAGACTCCAAGGGCCACTCACTGTGTGAGTTTGGGCAAGTTCTCTAATCTCTCTGTGTCCATTTACTCATCTCTGAAATAGGAAGAATATTAATGTCTCATTAGTTTTTCTGTGAGTTTTAAATGAGCCAATGCATGTAACACACTGAGAGTGTTGCCGGACACATAGTGAAACTTTAATAACTACAATTACTTTGTTATACAAGATTTTTTGCTATCTTCCTACCCATTCTAAATTGCCTGATTTATATTCTTTTCAATACTATTTTTATGTACTCTTAAAATAAAATATGTGTAATTTTTACACGTGATCTTTTCTCTCTGAAGATTCTAAATCTGAAACTTCATCCCAGGGATAAATTCATTTCAGAGCTCAAATATTTGGGGTGCATACTGTATGTATCTCTGGCGATTGGCTGGGAATGGATAAGTATTCATGATACACAGAAATGTGTATCTTCAACTCTTTTTAGAGAACAATCTATGGTTTTAAAGGAACAGCCTAAAGGAGATTTGGGCTAACAATTTTGACAACAGTGCTTGAAACTATTCCACTTTTTTCAAGAAGTTTTACAAAAGCAAGCCCCACATTACTCATATTACTCTTTACTTATTCAAGAATAATCTAAAAAATTTAGAGAGGGTCTTATAAGAGAGATTCAGCAGCAGGAGACATGGATAAATTTGTGAAAATAACTGGTAAGGCGTAAAAAAATCTAAAGATGACTCTTTAAATTCCATATATATACAGATATGGATATTTTCATATTACATCTCTTTTTAAAATACTTGTGTGTATGTGTATATAGACATGTATTCTCAGACAAAACTAAGACTGAAATTGAGTCTATGGAAACAAATTGTTTATTAGTTTTGTAAATAAAACTAGGAAACTTCTTGGTATAAGACATTCTTTGAAATCAAGTTAACTAAGGAATGCTTTTATAACTGCTAACTGCAGAAGTAGTATTCATTGTTATTGAAGTATTAAACTATTTTTCCTCTGTGGCAGTTCCCTTCTCTCCAGTACTTTCTTGCTAATCTAGGTTCTTGTCTTCCCCAGACACCCATCACTGGCTTCCCAGCTCCACTGCTGTGTCGTGTTGTGTCTGGGTTTGCTGTTGTTTAAACACGTCACCACTCCCTGCTCCATGGCCTGGCACCTGTTTCCAGGGAGTAAGTTGGTAATATTATCACAGTCACCTTTCTTATTTCCCTTCTTTCATAGATTACAGTTCCATACTGTCTGATTTTACAATGTCTATAATAACTATTTTCATACAATTTTCCCAATCTTCTCGTTTTTAAGGTGTGAAGTAAATCTGGTTCCTCTTACTCCGTTTTATTCAAAAGTGAAAGAGTATAGCTCTTTTCTTTTGGTCTCATAAACAGATGGAGTGGGATATTAATTTTTTAACCAATCTGGGAATCTCTTTTAATAATTGGTTTGTGTAGTCTATTTGTAATTGTTATGGTTACTGAAATATTATGTTGATATTTTGTAACATTCTTTAAGTTTTATTTACCATAATTTCTATTTTCTTCTGTCTTGAATTCTATTTCCCTCACTTTTTTGATAGTTACGTATTCTCTTTCTAAGTTGTAGGGATTGATCTTAAAATTTTGGAATGCATAAATTATTTAGCAAAGTCTAAAGTTAATAAATGTATTTTCCCCCATATGTGGTAAATCAAAGATTTCTTTGAGTCTGCCTTGTTATTTTTATCTAGGATTTCAGGTCCAATTTGTTTTAAAATTTAATATCCAATATCCTTTCGGATGTATCAACCTTTTTAGTAATATTTGCTAATCATTGTTTCTTGCTTTCCAAACCTTTCTTCTAAGATTAATTTTCTCCTGTCAAAATTTCTCCTTTAGTGTATCTTTCAGTAAAGTTTTATTATTGATAAATTTCATCAGATATTTATTGGACCTTTTAATTTTATTATTTATTTATTTTAATATTATTTTCCTGGTTTCCATCTCTATTTCTCTGTGCTCATTATGGAGCAATTTATATAAATTTATCTTCCATTTCATTAATTCTCTTTTCAGATTTATATCATCATTTGACTTTAATTTCATCACCTATCATTGTTTGTCATAGTTCTAATAATTCTTTAGAAAATTTTCCTGGTCTATTTTCATATTATCCTGTTCATTTATTTTTGTTTTTTATCTCTCCTTTCTCTCTTTAACAATTTAAAACATGATTTCTCATATGTTCCAGATTGTTCTACTACTTTAACTAGAGTTAATTATTCCAATAAATGGCACTCACTTCATGGAGATTTCTCTACGTTTCCAGTTCTTAAAGATTTCTTTCATTAAAGCTTGAATATGTTTCGTAAGATTATGTGTTTTGATGTGCTTGCTGCTATATATTGTTTTTGCTATTTTTATGCCATTAGAATGGTGGAGGGCCCATTTTATATTATTCTCTTATAATCCTTACAAAGGATTCTCTATCTTCTCTCTTTCCCATGCTTTTTCCACTGCATTGCCTCTCACACATTTAATTTTAAATGTAACTAATTTAAAGTATATTTACTTTGGATGCTGCAATTTTTAAATATATCTTTGAAAGTTAGTTTTAAAATAAATAAAATATGGAGATATTAACAAAAAGGTAATATTTGTATGCTGGCACTATATACTAGATGGAAATGTTCCGCTAAAATGATCTATGATAGAATGGTGGTTATCCATTGATCCAAAAACTTCTGGTATTCCCTAATTTATATGATGGTAGATTAAAATTTCATCTAATAGAATGTAAAGCAAATAAAAATTCATAATTTTTAAATGCAGGAGCTGCCATCCTTGAAGAATTGGAATATATTGTAAAGTTTAGTTTGAAATTTAGATAACCAAAAGTTGAGGAATGATTCTTAAATATGGAGAAATAGTGTCCTCATGTGTGTAATAGGTTGTTTCTTCATGTGTGTAATTGCTTGAGTTAGGGTCAGTGGGAGAAGAAAGATAAAAGCATGAGAAAAGATATGGAGACATTTACATACACCTATTTACACTGATTTTCCTTTGGAATTAGAACTTGCTGAAATAGTTTTACAACTTTGAGTGAAAAAGTACTAGTAGAAAAGCAAATAAACAGAAAAACATAAGAAAATAACTTTGTTACTTTAAAATAATGGTGTGAATATACTTACGTCCCACGTAATTTAAATATTTTACATTTCTTGCGGTACTGAAGTTCCATGAGTAAACCTATCATTCATATTCTTTTATGTCCTCATGATCTAAAGATTGTCATATAGTATCCACTTCATGCCCTCTGAGAGTCAGAAGACCTTATTAAGGTTTTGTGAATTCTGAGAGGATCTATTTCAGGCTGGTAATATTTTCTCTTCTATTTTTTTCAGCCACCATCCTCATAGTTTCCCAGCACGCTCTCACATTTTAGTTGAGAACTAATTTTGGGGTTGCCTTTTTTTTCTTTTTGATCTATTTCCTCACGTCCCAACTCCCATTCATATTTAAAATATAGTCACCTGTATGAGATGATTAATCTTTGAAAGATGGTATTTTAATCAGTTTGGCATATTGAGATTATGAAGGAGAATAGCAAGAAATGAGCTCAAGTAGCCACATGAGACTTAAACACAGGGATTAATTTTGACTCCACAGATAGAAGACAAATGTACCTGTTACACCCTATACCTGCAAAAATGAAAGTGTTTTGTCAGGTAGGAGGCATTAAGAAAATTGGTAACCCTTTAAAATAATTGTGCAATTAATCACTGCTGAGATCACTGTTGAAATCCCATAGAACTAGTTATGACGTGCACATTAATACCAAATGAGTTCATCATGATTAATAGTGTGACAATAAATACCAGAGGAAATTAATAATGATCAGCTATTATTTTAAAGCCTTGCTACATAATTCAAATATTTTACCTTGAAATGTAAGCACTTTCAAGGTATATATTACATACAATTTCCCCTAACTGTGCTTTTATCCAACTTAGTTTCGTTGAATACTTTTTAAATACTTCTATTTCATAAATACTTATTTGTAGAGAATATCATTTCTTCTCATTTCCACCCAGTGAGGAGTGATTAAGTCATTAGATAAATAATGTGATTCAATTTTAGCTAATGGAATTTTGATTTAAAAAATTTTTTTTTAAAAATTTACTTAAATTATAAACTCTTTTTTACCACAAGCATAGAACTGTGTCATTTAGGTTTTTTTTTTTTTTTTTCCAAAATGACATTCTTCTTTTCAAATTAAGGAAATTTATGTGACTACTACCATTAAAATTCCCCAAGGCAGTGAATGGCTACTCTAAATACCCAATGTTTCCTGGGGAAAGCTCCTCAGTAACTTCTAGCAGGCATTATTATAACAAGTTGAGTCTGTACAAATATTGGTAAACCTCAGTAAGTCAAAATTACCATTAAGCAAATTGTTTTCATACATAAATCTCAGTTTTAAATTATTGTCTTTTTGCCAGCTCTAATCATCGCTTCTGGAGAAGAACCCTTAAGGAAAACAACCCCTACTCCCTAACTTGCCCGTATACAGATGGCTTCCTCCTAAAATCTCTTTGATCTTCATTGATCTTATATGTTTGGATGTCTACCGCTTTGCAACCTATTTTGAGAAGTTCTTGTCCTTGCTTTATAGGAACGACTCATCCCACTTCACACACCATAAGTGATGTTATATTACCCACTACTCTTCAGTTTAAACAAATGCCAAACTTCACCAAACCCTATGTACCATACAGAGAAAATCAATACGTATGCCCGATATTCTTTCCCTTATAGATGCCTTATACAGAATTGCAATTCTTTAACCCCCCAATTTTCAAATTTGTGATTCCTCTGCAATGTGGAGTCTCAAAATTATCACAAGGCACTAACAAAATAATCTTTTCTACTTCTTGCACACATAAGAGTGACTTGTTTTTTTGACTCTCTGGTCTCTTATCTCCTCTCACGTGGCCCTGGGTGGATTATTACCATAGAGTTCCTAGCTGCTCAGCTAGGTTGGGCTTTTTGTGTTCTGATAAGACTTGAGCTTACATACTAAGAAAACCCATATTCTTCCACTAAAATGGTCTGTGGCATGCTGTTCCTGACATAGCACATGGACTGGTAACCTTAGGGCTTCTCTTTGTCTCCACTCACAGTTTTGATATCACTGTCACTATTGTTCCCCCCAGTGCTTCTGCTTTATATTCCACCCACCAAACAGGAAGAGAAATGTATCTTCCTCTCCTTGTGGAGAACGTTGGACATGACACACAAGAGGAAGTAATAGGCTTTTTAGTTTACTTATACATTGCTCTCTCTTTCCCATCCTGCCAGCCATACTTCCCAGTCCTCATTTAAACTGAGCCACAATATGTGATGATAACAAGGCCGGAACGGATTTAAGTAACAATAGCCATGATGCATTTTAAAGCACAACAACCCTCTGATCCCCAGATTTTGTGTCTGAGACCAGCTCATCACGGCAGATTCTTCTTCACCCAGGGTAATTGCCTTTCAAGTGAGACTAGAGTCCTTTTTGTCTTGCAGTAATTGCTTCTTGGTCTACCACACTGATACAATTTTAGTTATTTCTCTGGAAGTTTCCTCCAACCACAGGCAAATAAGAAGACACAAAATGATATTGGAAATAGAGAAAATGGTCAACAGGGATATATATCCAATTTCAATTTAGACTCAATCATAAAATCTTGCTACATTAGGGAAAAAAACTCTCATAATTTATATTCCTTTATTAAACCTTATGATTACATTAGCATAAATAAGAACCCATATAATGTTTGGATAACAAAATTATAATGTCCAATATCCTACAACATATCAATCTCTAAATGCACATAAAATCATGCTTTAATCCACATAAAGTATTGATTAGATAATTATAGAGACAGCATTGAGTCAGCAATCAATAAAGTTATGAATAAAGAATAAATAAATGAATTAATAAATGTTTTTTTGCAATCTACAATTGAATATGACTTTATAAGCCTTTAAAATGTGGTTGGATATTTTTAAGGATGTGCCATTGCAATTTTGTGCCTGTGCAAAGGGGAATTTTGTTCTTGGTGAGGATTTCAACAAATAAATTGTTTTTCTCACCAAAATTATTTCAAAATAGTCCTTTCTTTATCACGTTTAGAAACGTAAAACAGCATAACATTTTTTACATGATACCAAATACCCAGGATAGAAAGCAGACATGCACCCTGAGTAGGCCAGAGATAACTCTGGAAAACAAATAAAGCAGGCATCCATAATTTTTCAAATTATATTGGAGATAAACAGTCCTTTTCACCTTCAGAGAGGAATAAACATTCTATACCTAGGATGGACACCGAAGAATTGTCTAAGCTAAGATAACAACGTGTCTGCAAATAGCAGTATGGCTCCTAACATAGGAAAGGGCAAATCCCAGTTCAAAGAAAGCACTTTGGGTGCACAGAAAGCAAACAGTAGACTTGAACAGATAAGCATTTGATAAACAAAGGAAAGAACGTGGTCAGTACGAAATATTTAGGTGAATAAATATATGCACGTGTTTGTTTCCTTTTAACTGGTCTTGGCACATTAGATTTATCTTTTTATTTTGAAATTTTAAATTGTCAAATCCAGGTATCTCAATCACACTGGCTATTGTAATTGGTCAATTCAATATTATGTCATAATCAAGACAATATACTCACCTTTCCATGTTTCTCTCTCTTTGATTTGAGAGTGATATATCATTTCCCACGGTCTTATGTGTTATCTTCACTTGAGAAAGTTCTTTGTAGCTTTCTTTGCCCTTTTTAAGATCTAGTGTTATATAGCTGGTCTGCATGGTGCTGGCTGTACTGGGGAGACGTTCTTGCTCCTCTGACTATCAGATCCACAATATGTCCTTCGTTCTCAAACTCAGACTTCTCAGACCTCTGACTATTCCTCTCCTCTCTTGACATCAGTACTCTCCTCCAAACTTTGAGGTCTCCAGAACTTTTAATTACTTTCCTTGTACCATGCACATATCTAGGAGGCTCAGAATCTGGAACGCCGCCATATCGTGATTGAATCATTTGTGCTGACTGTGCGCATGAGTCACGAGAAATTGTGGTTAATTCAAAGTAACAAAAGGTACTATTTTACAAATACGAAACAGTAATGTATCAACTATGGAGGGCTGGAGGAGCTGAAAAACGGTAAACTGAAATATTTTTAAATCATATGAAATCTCATTCTACTGTCCTCTAGATGGATATCATTCTTGTCTTTCTTCTAGTTTCTTTATTTAAATACAATTAAAGCACTCTGTATTGTAACCTATTTTTGTCAATAACCTCATATTATATGCATTTTATTTAAAATTATATTTATTAGATGGATTTTATTCTACTATATGGATGGATTTTAATATACTTAAATAATTCATACTCTTAGGCAGTTGATGGTTTTAATTTTTAAATAATATTAGAAATATGTGGAACAAGCATTCAGAACTTAGAATTCTAATATGCCTTTCTGATAAAATGTAGAAAAAATTAGGAAAATTTATTGAAAGGCAACTCCTATGTCAAAGAGTTCTTAATAATTTTTAAACTTCAGTTAGCATGAGTTTCTGGAAATGCATATATTTAATTATCTAACTGCTGTATATATTAATACCCACGTCCTACTATCCATATAATCATAGGTATTATAATTAGAAATCTGATTTCAATTTAATAAAAAGAATACAATAAATAATTACCATACCAACCTATAGTTATTTGATTGCAAGGACATAATATATATAATATCTATTAAAATAATATATATTTTATAATATATAATAAAATAATATAAATTTATTTAGTCACTATAAATCCATTTCATAAAATATTTCATTATAATCTGTCAAATACTTTTATTGGCACTATTTTGTTTTTCATACATATGTGTATGCTTTATTTTATAATTTATATTTATGTGTATTATATACTGTGTATATTAACTCTGTGTCTGTATGGTGCAAGTATTTCCACAGTTTATATTTTTGCTGCACAACTTATTCTTGCCATACAAAAATTTTATTTTCCATTATGTTTTCTAGTTTCATTTTTACATTTATGTTTAGAATGTCCTTTATAACATAGATGTTAGACGAATATTTAACAATGTTTTTTCTAGTTCTCTTGTGTGTTGTGTATGTGGATTTTTTTAAAGTATCATTAACATATATTAGATACGTACCAAAGAATATGTACATTTGTATCACATAGATCTTATAATACATGACATCAATAAAATTAAAAACCCAAAAAACACACTGCCCGATTCAAGATCTTTATGTCTATCTATCTATTCTTAAAAAATAAAATTCAACTGAGTAATTTTAAACATCTTATTGGCTTTATTCAATGATTCATGAATCAGGCTGCATCCAATCTAACAGATAGAGAAGAGCTCCAAAGAGCTGTACAAAATGAAAGACTTACAAGCAAGAAGGAAGCAGGAACAAGGAAATTATACTAGGCAAAGAAATTGGATTGGTTACTGCAAGCTTACTTTCTCCATAGGGGATGGAAGAGGTCTATCAGGCAGATTGCATAACTAATGCTGATCAGGTGATTCTTGATTGACTGGTTTAAGATTTGTTTCTGGGAGAGCGGAAACTATAATTAAGTCTTGGTTTGGTGATGGGGGCTTACCATAAGTGACTCCCTTTGGGGCCTGTAGTCTTGCTTTTAACACTATCTATCTATCTATCTATCTATCTTTCCAGATCTGTATGCCTTAGCAATACATTGTTTAGTTTTGATTGATCTTTTTCTCAGGATAGTGTTGGCTATTCTAGACCTGTTGCCTTTCCATATGCACTTTAGAATCAGTTTGTCAATATCTACAAAATAGCTTTCTGGGATTTTGATTGAAATTGAGTTGAGACTATAGAGCAAGTTGGGAAGAATTCACATCTTAACAATATTGAATCTTCCAACCCATGAACATGAAATATCATTCCATTTATTTAGATCTTCTTTGATTTATTTCATCAGAATTTTGTAGTTCTCTGCATATGAATCTTGTATGTATTTTGTTAGATTTATACCTATGTATTTCATTTTTTGCATTTGCAAGCAATTGACTTCTGAATACTAACCATGTGTACTATGACATTGCTATACTTACTTATTAATTCTAGCAGTTTTGTTGTTGTTGTTGATTCTTTGGGATTCTCTGCATAGATAATCATGTCATATATGAACAAAGACAATTTTATTTCTTCCTTCCCAACATGTATACATCAATTTTCTCTATTCTTCTTAATGTCCTAGCTATGATTTACAATATAATGTTGAATAAAGTGGGGAGAGGAGATACCTTTATCTTATTCATGATCTTAGGATGAAAATGTCCAGTTTCTCACTATTATGTTTGATATTTGCTGTAGGTTTTTTTTGTAGATGCTCTTTATCAAGTTAAGAAACTCCCCTCAATTCCTAGTTTGCTATTGATGTACTGGCTTACATTGGCTGATTTTTGAGTGTGGCTCCAACCTTGTGTACTTTAATAAATTTCACTAGGTCGTTTGTCGTTTGTATAGTTCATTGTTGATTGTTCAATGTGCTAGTATTTTGCTGTGTATTTGTGCATCCACGTTCATGAGAAATACTAGTCTGCAGTTTGCTTTGTGATGTTGTTATTTGATTTTGGCATTAGGGTGATTCTGGCCTCACGGAATGAATCAAGGAAGGTTCCATCTGCTTCAAGTTTTTAGAAGAGCTTGTGGGGAATTGGTATTATTTTTTCTTAAACGTTTCATAGGATTTACCAGTATAGACACAGTCTGGACCTGGTGTTTTCTTTTGCAGAAGGTTATAAATTATTAATTTACTTTTTAAAATAAATATAAGACTATTCAGATTACATGGTTTTAATTATGTGATTTTGGTAGTGTGTGTGTTTTAAGGAATTGGTCCTTAATTCCATCTGTATTATCAAATTTGTGGGCATAGAGTTGTTCACAGTTTTCCTTTATTATCCCTAAAGGTCCATGGGATTGGTAATGATTGAATAGTCTATCTCCAGGCTAAAATGCTATACGTAATCCTTCAAGGCTGACCATAGGCAATTATGAAGGTTTCCCTGACAAACCTCATGGGGTAGCTGCCCTCTCCACATCAAACTTGTTCACAGCCAGTGAAATACAGTTTTCTAGAAAGAGTTGTAGTAAAGGACTCAGCTCCCTACCTCCAGCCTCTACTTCAACTCTGCCCAACTCTGGCCTGCCCTGTTCACAGGTTATCTGCATTCCAGTCACTTCTGCCAAGGCCTCCTCACTGGGCTGCCTTGACTAGGACAATTGTCTCCACTCTGACTCAGTTTGTCCAGCTTTGGCTTGTTGTAAAGATGGAAGTGATGATTTCCAAATTCATTCTATGCCGAGGTTGAAACCAAAAGTTCTGCAGGGATATTTTTATACACTGATACAATTTAATAGATATATGCACATTTCTTTTTTTCTTGAATTTGTTTTGGTAAGTTGTGGTTTTAAAGAAATTCATTCGTGTGATGGAATATTTCGAAATTTGTTATTTAAGGCTGGTCTTGCAAACACTATTGGCTTTAAAATCTAGATTGCTTGTGTAGGTATATTCTCTTTTGGATTCCTAATATTGTTCACTTTCCCTTCACTCATTTTTTTTCTAACTCTAATATTAGAAGCTTTTTTTAAATAGGCCATATTTTGTTTTTCTTGGATCCTGTCAACTTTCAATTTGTTTTCTATTGTGGCAATTTCTGCTCTTTTTAAATTAATCTTCCTATTTTCTTTTTTATATTGTGCTTTAACTTCTTATGTTGAAATTACTTGTTATATAGCAATCTTTTCTATTATAAATAGAAAAACTCTAAATTTCCCTCAATGTACAATTTTTACCTGAATGCTGTAAGATTGTCTTCCCTTTGTTTCCATTATAATTCATTCTACACTTTATTTTATTTCTATTTTTTTATTTTCTCTTGGCAAATAATCAGTACTGTGTTTTATAAACTTCCATGTATGTATTTTATACTGTTATCATTAGGCCGCATTGCATTGTAATCATAGAATCTACCCTATTAGGTAACTATTTCTGATTTTAGGGGAACTTGCTTTATGATCTTTTGAGTGCTCATTATTCATAACATTCTATGGACAATTATGAAGAATGTATATTCTCTAATTGTTGGATGTAGATTTCTCTCTGTTTATATATATCAATTAAATTCAGTGTGTTTTTGTATTTTCAAACATTATATGTATTAATCAACTCTTTTTCTGCTTTATCAATCCCTAAGGAGGGTATATTGGAATATAATACAATGATGTTGGATTTCAACAGTTTAATTTTTGCATAGTGTATGTGAAGCTGTATTTTTGAGTCCATTGAAATTTAGAATTTTAGCATCCCAGCAAATAAAAATACTTATCATTGTATTATGACTCTACTTTAAGTTTTTTGTTTGTTTTTTTAAAAGTCCATTTTTTCTGATATTAATGTAGCTATCTGGCTGTCTTTCGATCAGACTTTTTTGGTAACTCTCTCTCTTCATTTTAGACATGGACTTTCTCTGAACTAATATTTTAGATGTTTCTTTTAATAGCAGTTGGGTAAAACAGATCTATCTTTTAAAGAATAAGCATAAGCCTTTTGAACACATTTAATATGTTATATTTGCTCTGTTTTCCTTTTTATCTTGTTTTATATTTGTTATGCTCTTTTTGGCTTCTATTTATTTTTAAAATATTTTATTGCCTTCTTTAGGATTGATTTTTAAACTTTTTAAATTTTCTCTGTTACTTCTATAGAATTTAATGCTTTATTTTTACTTAAGTGTTTTGAAAATTTTACATACGTATTTAATATGACAAAGCTTAAATTTAGTAATTCTATTCTTCTCCTAAGCAACATAAAAACAATACAAGTTAGAATGCCCTGATTCTAATTACGCTTCCATTTAGCTTAATAGGCATTTTTATCTTTATTTTAAATTTATCCCATATTTTTTTAAATTCCATGTGTTAGATTTTATTACTGTTGCTGTTTTATAAATTCAACCTTTATGTGAACTCACTCATATGTTACCAGTTTTTGTATTTTTTTAAAATCACTTTCGCTTTTCCTGTCTCAAACTATGTATTTGGAGTACATAGTTCCAAAATACTACAACTTCAGTTTCTAAGCTGATATTTTTAATTATTTGGAATCCATTTTAATAGAGTTAAAAGATAGACTGAGGCATATTAAAAATTGTAAGAGTTTATTTGAGCAAAAATTGATTTGAATTGGGCAGCATCCAATCTAGAAGACGGAAAGGAGCTCCAAGGAGCTCTACAAAATGGAAAACTTTTATGGGTGGAAGGGAGTGGGAACAAAGAAGTTATACTAGGCAAAAAGCAGATTGGTTATTGCAAGGTTACATTTTTTTTAGGGGATGACAGAGATCTATCAGGTAGACTCCCTTACTAGTGTTCATCCAGTGATTTTTGATTGACTGGCTTAAGATTTCATTTCTGGAAGAGCTGAAACTGTAATTAAGTCTCAGCTTGGAGATGTGGGACTTAGCACAAATGACTCCATTTTGGGCCTGATGTCTTGTTTTTAACAGTAGACATATTTATTGAGTCCTGAATTCTAATTTTGCAGTTATTGTTTCTTAAGATTTTGATGATATTATTTCATTGTGTTCTAGTTTCTGTTTTACAAATAAACACTCTGCTGTCAGGTCCATGTTGTTATTTACTAGGAGATTTGGTTTTCTCTTTGATGACGTTTCAGTCCTTTATGTAGAAGAACAGCCCATGGCTTATGGAGATTAATAGCCCTGCTTTCATGAACTCCTTTATAAACCAGTAAACAAATGTTTTTGTTGCTGAGGGAGAGATCCTAGTGTGTAGGTCAGAACTAAACTTATAACCTTTTTAATTTTTCTGTTTATTGGGGGAAACAGCCTGATATTAGACCATTCAAACTAAAGCCAAGTCCTGCCTATGTCATTACATAGAATCCACATACAAGAAAAGACCTCACCTAGAAACAGACTTACCCATAAAAGCAGCTGCTATCCAGTCTTTCTTAATACAATTTAGTGAACAAGAGTCAAAGTCATAAGAAAAATAGAGTTACATGAAAGACGAAGATAAATACACACACAAACACACATACGCACTCTGACCTTGGGGGGGATGAAAACATATTTCAAGACCTTAGTAAAATTTGAATTAATATCGTCATGATTTTCAAGAGAATTTTCCTCCATCAATTAGGAACATGATGCTATCTATTTATCTAGAGGGAACATTTGGAGAAAGAGGAAGCAGTCATAGAAATGAAAACTATGTTGCTAATGTAATATAAAATTAATTTTGGCTTTCTGGTTCAAGGTCTTAAATGGACACAAGACATGCGAAAGAATGAATAAACAATAGACTAGAAGAAATAGTACGTAAATACAATGACTCATCTCATTGATCGTAGCCTTCCTACTCTTTCCTCATATTTAATAATATTAACTTTGAAATCAAATTCTCTTCTTAATATGCAAAACGGCAATTTTATGGCGTGGTACTAAAACCATCTCATTCTTTTTTTTCCTTTAGTGAACTTGAAACTTGAATTTAGAGCACAATTCTAATTTTTATTAATATGATATGATTTACTAATGCAGTGAAATTCTATGCAGCATGAATAGGGCCTTAAAAACGTCAAAGTATAATCAGGGTTTATACGAAGAATTGAAACACTGCAAGCTTCTTCAATCATAATGCATTGTCAATTTGTCCCCTGCCTCAGGACCAAATTTATCTTTCCCATGCAGACCTTTAAATTTCTAAGAGTGTTAATGGATGAATTGAGTAATAATTGTGCGTGGGTTGCTGCCTCAGCATGGTTGAGGAGTGGTATGTCTGCTCCCAGCGTCCAAACCCATGAACCCGGGCCGCCAAAGCAGAGCCTGCCGAACTTAACCACTACACCATGGGGCTGGCCCCTAGCACGATTTTATTATTCTTAAAGGATCTAATTTTTCCCGAATAGTTTTAATATGTCAAACTTTTGTTTTCTAGAAAGGTGTCTTTAAGGAATTTCAGCAGAGTAGTACATTAAATGTCCACATTTTTTACAAGTATGTTTTATATCTGAGACATTCCCTATGGACTGTATGACCAGATGGTTAGGAGGTTGGGTTCTGGAGCTGGAATCCAATTCCTGTTTTCAGTGGTTAATATCTGTTTGTCTTGTGGCAAATTACACAGCTTCCTATCATTTACTTTCTGCATATATAGAACAGAAATGAAACTAATACCATTTCACAGTGCCATTTTGTTTTAAATGATTTAATACTTGTAAAGTACTTAAAAACATGCATGGAAAAAATAAGCACTCAAAAATGTTAACTACTATTATTAGCCTTAATCTTTTATTCAGCTCTGCAAATTTAAAGTAAAGATGTCCAAATATTTTATTATATCAATGATCTATTGTTAGTGTGCTATTATCAAACTAAGTATGATTTAATTACTATAATAATTATTAGAATTATGTTTTTGATACAAATAAATACATAGAAGAAAGTGGATCAATTTGTTTAAAGAAACCAAACTTCACTTATGAGTTTCAATCACTTGTAGTTAATAGAAAAATTACACTTGGAGAAATATATAAATATGAAAGCATTGAACTAACGAATCCAAAAATCAGAATCTAACTTGCTTTATGTTATAAATTTTCATCCTATAACCACAAAGCTCTGCAAACATTGAGTTATGAGAATGAAGGGCAATCACTGGGACCTAAGTATTTCCTAAGAGAACAGTGATTGTTAATAGCCTACCATTTTCCCTTTTTTTGGTCAATCATAAAATTACTCCATGTATTTGTAAAAAATATTTAAAATTTTAATGTACTTTATGCTATTACCTGTATTTTAAATCTATATGCAAAACTCATAAAAGTATCAATAAATGTTGGTTGAGAAAAAATAATCACTGGGATTAATATAACTGTTATTGACAATTGACTTTGATTAACATTAGTTGAATTCAGTCTTTGCTAATTTACTAATAAATGGGGCAAAACTATGATTGGCAAATTCATATGGATGCACTGTATACACAGTGTTGAACCTCAAGTAGAACAAGTTTTAGAAATGACAATGCTACTATTTGTTCTCATTCCATTATAAAAATGTTTCAACAGGAACTATTTGTTCCTCTTTAGACAGTTTATTTTAATTGTTGTTGTTTAAAAGAAGAATGCCAAAATAATTGCAGCTCGGTATTTGAATGTAAAACTTGTGCTGCCCTTGAATAGATATGTCATTATATCCACGTTATAACCAAAGCTTGTAACAAATTCTCTATAAATCCAAATTCTCTTTTATACTTGTTTATTATTGTTGGTCACAAAATCCTACTAATTACATTTTCCCTAATGAATATGTAATTTCTTAATGCCATCTACTGAAATGCTATTTTAAAAATTGTATTTTATTTTTAATTATAGTGCTTAAATTTATTTCTTTTCATTATATTCTGCTTGTGGTCTTTGGTGGATAGAAATATTCTCATAAAATATGCCTTTGAATTAATAAAGAATTATTTTTGAAAACAGCCTCTGTCACACGAAAAAAATGCAAATAACAAAAGTCGCTAGAATGGAAAGCTTGTTAAAGATTACTTCATTTTAGGTTTCATTAACATTGCAATGGAGATATTACAGTGTTGGAAATCAATCTAGGCCTAGTCATTGTTCCTCAAATCCAAGCCTTTCTAGAATTGTTTATGACCATAATAAGCACATTGTTTTCAGAGTAATAAATTTTTTAGGTTAGAAAACATCATTTAGAGATATTTAAATATTGCTGTAAAAGCATTTGGCTGTTATGGCCAACATCTAATAAGATATAAAGATTTACTAGAAGATCTATCCTCACAAAACATATATGTTTGACACAGAAAAAGTAACTGTGTTAGTTTTCTTACTTTCTACTTGATCAAGCTGATTGAGTTCATTAGATCATCAATGTTGTTAATAAACATTGTATGTTTATTGTAGCATGTCTATCCTTCATAAATAATTATATTACTGCTACCTCTCATTAGCGAATTAAATTTATTAACATAGTAAAATACTCTATTACTGCAAATAAGAATATGAACAACAGAGGTACACTTGATTTCTCTTTAAAACATCATTCTTTCCAAAATGGGAGTGATAAACCAGACTGCATAATTATTAAGCTGGAAAAAGCAGAAATTCAACTCCAGAATAAGACAGTAGAAAAGATTGTGGGTAAAGCCTGGAAGATAAATTACAAATATCTACAGAAAATAAAAAGTAATCAAATAGCACTAATAAAGACAAGGACACATTTCAGTAGATATGTATGGGAAATGTCCAAATACATGTAGGTACTGTCTCAGGACACACATCTTCGATTATAATCTTAAAAATTCTTCCTAAATTTCTTATCAAATTTCAGAGTTGTCAAATGTATGTGGAACACGTATGTTCTTTTCTTGCTTCTTAAAATATTTATAATGAAATAATTTTTAAATTAGAAATAATATTTGAGATTGGATAACTATATTAGAGGGAGAATACTGCGTAGATTTTGACATGTGCCACTCTGATCATTGGGAACAGCTATTTAAATGGAAATCATGTACACATATAGGTTTAAGAAAAAAATGGAAAATATGAAAAGTGTGTGCAGTTAAAACCATGAATGTAGGTTCTGGTTATTTTATTATCTCAAACTTCTAACACAGAAAATTATTATTTTCAGAAAACATATCTTTAATATATTCATGATAATGGTTAATGTGACACCCTCATCCAAGATATTTGTAATTACTGTGGAAGAAATGGGTGACTTGGTGTATCAACAAACTACTGAGATAAATATTGTTTTGGCTGTTTTCCCTTAAAATGATATGGGATTTGAACTAATATTGTTATACATATTAAACAGATGTCACAAATCCAGTGCATAAGGTATAGTGGGATTATAAACTAGTTAGAAGTAACCTCCAAAATATGCACCATTATAATGATTTTATTTCCCTGTTTGGCTCTATCACATAAAAAGAGATTTAAGAACTAGTATTTTTATTATACCTTAAACTGATGTGGAAATGTCATTAAAATTATCTTAGGTACAAAGAAAAGACTTCAATATGAAGGTTTTAAAAATTCAATAGGCATTTCAAAAGAGCCAGGTTACTCTAAGACTAATATAGCTTGTGTAGGTAACAATTAAAAATAGTAAGATCATTACTGCTTTGGAATTTAATTGCAATTATGTACTGTTACTGGACATTTAATTTCAATTTTATTTTTTTGATGTTTGTACTAGTTATCTATAAGTACTTAACAAGGTATCCCAAATTGTGGCAGCTTAAAACAATGAAATTGATTATTTCAGAATTTGTGTAGGTCATGAATCTGTGCAAGACTTGGCTGGGTCCTTTCTTAGGATTTCTCACAAGTTGGAATCAAGGTTTAGACCAGGGTTGGGGCCTCATCTGAAGATTTACTTGGGAACTGATGTGCTTCCAAGATCACTCAGTGTCATTGTTGGCAGGAGTCAATGTACTGAGTGCTGTGGGACTGAGCGCTTTCCTTTCTCACTGGCTCTTGGCTGCTGGTTGCCCTCAGTTCCTAGCTGTGATCGCACCTCAATAGAGTAGCTCGCTATGTAGCAACTTGCTTTATCACATCAAGTACACAAGGAGAGCCAGAGATGCAGGGTGCAAGCAAGATGGAAGTCAAGCTTTTATAATCTAATCTCAGAAGTGTCACCCCCATCTTTTTTTAAATTAACTTATAACTGGTTCATGATACAAACTTGCAATGTTTCTGTACTTATACCCTGCCAATATTTTTATTAAGATTTCCCAAACTATGTATTTCTTTTCAATATGGCAGCCTTTACTGAGTGACTTATTAGCAGTTGTGCTGGTAAATGTTTAACAATGAACTTTCTGAAAATAATGTATGAGTTTATCATATTTTTGTACTGATGTAAAAGATATATAGGACACAATTTACAAACAATAATAAAAATGCAATATCCTATTGTAATTCCATATAGCCAATTGATTTTCACAGAATGCTTTTTATTGATTTTTGTTGACCTCTTGGATCTGTAGCAAACTAATGTTTGCAATTTAACCATGATCTGACAAATAAGACTACAAATAAATGCAAAGAATTTGTTCACATCACTGATAAATGAGTGTACTTTTGACATGAATATTCATTAATAATTTTGCTTATTTAGCAAGTAAGATGAGGGTGAAATAATAAAAACATTTTGGAAATTTTCTCTTTAGTCAATGATACGAATGGGTTCTTTGCTGAATCATATGATAATGTTTGATTATCAGACGAATATTTTCTCATTTGTGTGTTTGTGTGTATTCGTATGTGTGCTATCACATGTAATGACTACAGACATAGCAGCTTTTTAAGTTTAATCTGCAATATTAACATTTTCCCATCACTTTCTTCAGTCTAAGCAATCAACAAAACAGTGAATGAAGTCCTTATTTTAGTGTTTGTCAAATTCCATGGTATAACTATCCCCATCATGGCTGACGTCAATCTAGCAACATGATGTCACTTAATATAGGGTTGGAAAGAAATGTGCAGTGACATACTATTGTTTAGTATTTCACCATATAGATTCATTAAACATACATAACTTCAAGACCATAGATCACAATCAACATAGTAGACTTGTGAGAAACTGATGAGTTTGGGGTATTTATCACCTTTTCTTTTAATAAGATATACTTGTGGGTTAATATAATTTAATTTTAAATACTGTATTTTAAAACAGACTTGTAAAATCTCTGAAAATTTAACAATGGACTTTCATGAGCCAATATATGTTGGCTCCAACACACCACTCGTTATTTACATCATTTAAAAAATATATATAGGTAAGCTCTGAAAAGGCTGCTTTGACTTTTGCTCATAACATTTTCTACCAAAAGAAGTAGTGAATTAGTAGCCAATAATTTTGAGAAAAGTAAGAATTTCCAGTTGCATTTTTTATTGTTATAATTTATTTCAACCAAATGGATGCAAATCAAGGTTTGCTACAATTATTCTCAGGCAAACTGTCATGAAAACATGAAGAAGGTAGAAGTTATGGACATTTACTAACTCTGCTTACCCCCCTCAAATTGTCCCCAGTTTTCTCATTTGTAACATGAAGAGAAATAATATTTATCTTATTAGGTTGTTGACAGAATTCAAGTAATCACGTACTCATAGTGAGATTATAGATCAGAAACTAAGGAAGCAAGAAATGCCTCAAACAATGTGGTCCAGTGACAATTTGAGAGAACCCTTGAGATATTTTGAGGAATAACTTGTTTATATGGCACAACCCTTTGCCCCTCCATATATATACCTAGGACAGAGATATGTTATCAAACTGGCAGGTAGATTATTCCAGCTGAAATGCAGAGTGTGACATCAGGGCTCAGAACAGATTCTGATGTCACAGTAATATCTCATGCAAGGAAGGACCAGATTTTATTGCATTTCAGTTAAAACATTTGGGACAAGTACTTTCTTCAATGTAGACAAATGGGCTCAACAAATATTTGTGGAATTTAATATTCCTTCCCTAAAGCAAAATAATCCTGCCGTGATAAAATAAGCAATCTGTTTCTCTACTGCAATGGCAATATATATCTATATCTTGAAATATATTGCCTATGTAATTCACAATATACGGCTCTAGTAAATCAGCTCTAATTTCAAATTTATTTGAGGGAAACTTCAACTTGTCAATGCTAAAATATTCTATAAGCATTAAATAAAAAATAACTGCAAAATTTACATCCTATCATTTTCCATGTAGTGGAGTAAAACTTATTATGTTCATTCAGTACTTTGTATCAAGAGAGACAGGAGCAGCTTTACCAGGGCTGCACTGTGGAGACTCCATCACCATATCTGTAAAGGTTAGGGCTCCTGTTAAAACTTGTTCTTCACAATTCCTAATATATTTTTCTTCTATCCAATATTTAAACATCAGCTTTTTAAAAATTTTGCGTTAATTTGTACACAGGGCAGATTGACCTTTGGCAAGCAGTGGTATGCTAAAGGTGACATAAGTCCCATTGCAAAGTTATAATATTGCTCATCAAAAATCAATCACCTAAAAAGTAAGATCAATAAAAATTCATCCCCAGTCTTAGGAAAGTACATTGAAGTGCATGTTTTGCTTTTGGTCAAAAATAATACTATCAGATAATTGGGATAGCATATTTAAGGTATAAATTATGTCACAAAGAGGGAAAAGATTGTTGAAAGTACACTTCCAGGTGAGCTTATTGCAACCATATGCAAATCTATAATCAATAGCTTACCAACTCTATCTCGTAAAGTCGTAGAATGTATGCTACCCACCAATTCCAGAGGGACAGACTGTAGTGGCTTACATCTCAGCTCTCTTAATTCGCTGACTTTGGACGAGTACTTAACTTGTAAATGCTTCAGTTTCCTTTTCTGTAGAAAAGAGATAATTATAGGGTTTAATTTCAGGGGTTGACAGGAAACTTAAATAAATTAATATATGTAAAGCACTCGGAACAATGCTTCACATTTCTGAAAGAAGTCAATTAATCTTACTTATTACATTCTTTGCTGATATGTAAGACAACACAATTAATTACATCACTTTATTCAAGATCTCAACGAGAAAAAAAGTAAACTCTTTCAAATTCAAAATACAATCCCATTCATTTGCAGCATCAAGATTCAGTTTATTTTTATTTATTTATTTATTTTTTTTTAAGGAGAAGCTTCTTTTTTGTTTTTGTTTTATTTTTTGTGAGGAAGACCAGCCCTGAGCTAACATCCGTTGCCAATCCTCCTCTTTTTGCTGAGGAAGACTGGCCCTGGGCTAACATCCGTGCCCATCTTCCTCTACTTTATATGGGACGCCGCCACGGCGTGGCTGACAAGCGGTGTGTCAGCAGGCGA
Source organism: Tapirus indicus (assembly GCA_031878705.1). NCBI lineage: Eukaryota > Metazoa > Chordata > Mammalia > Perissodactyla > Tapiridae > Tapirus > Tapirus indicus. Next base: position 21,029,571 of record CM062939.1, on the reverse strand, counting down.
CCGGGATCCGAACCTGACGGCGTGGCTGACAAGCGGTGTGTCAGCAGGTGACCGGGATCCGAACCTGAGAACACCGGGCTGCCAAGCGCAAACTAAACCACTGCGCCACCGGGCGGCCCCCAAAGATTCAGTTTAAATTCCTTTTAAAATCAGATTGTACAAAATAAACAAGGAGATTACATAGATTTCATATATTAGCATCAGTGTCTTTGAGGTAACTATCCTTGCTCCATCAAATTGCAAAAAGAGTTAACACTGAAGAAGATATAGGGGGTATACACACTATATATGAGTCATATATTTTATATCTTATTCTTTATTAAAATCAGTGAAGAAAACAGTATAACTAATTTTAAACTGTCCATTGAAATTACAAATAATTATAAGCTCCATTATAAAACTATAAATATCCAACGAAGGCCATATGGTATAAAAGATACAAAAATTCCAATTATATTTAATAAAAAGTCAAATAAAAAGCAAATATTCACCATGTTAAAGGAATATGAAAATGTAGAGGTTTTTCCTGAAAACAATAATAGCTGTGCAGTTAGTAAGAAAACCAAGGAAAATATCCGTGCTCTTGAGCTTCTACTAAAAGAACAGAATTCTAAAAGCCACATTGTATGAATACATGTTTAGTCAGAGACCATTTCTGTGGCTTAATTTTACACTTAGAAGAAAATAACTATGATCCCTGGTAGGGAATAAAAAAAGATGCAACTTGTTTATATGCAATAGACAATGCTGATTTATTAGAAAGATTTTGGAGCTTAGAAGAAGAAATATTTGAATAGTAACAAAAATCCAAGTTATTTAAGCAGGTCACATCAGTTATTTTTGCCTCAGTTTATTTATCTGTCAATTGGATGTTAAATATACTTGTCAATACTGGCTTTAAGGTTATGGTAAGTACCAAATATTTAATATATATAATAGATAAACTTTGAAAAAATAATAAGAATTAATTAAATGAAATGTATTACAAATATACAGATTTTTCTGAAAGAATTTTTAAGGTAATTCTCCAGAATATGCATCAACTCAGAGTACACTTGTTTATACAGCTACTCTTGTGTATGACAAAATGCACTTGTGAATACCAAGTGAACAAATTTAAGTTATAAAGTGCACATCATGAAAAACAATTTGATTTTTAGTTTTTGTAGTTAACTTTTTGTCAGCAAGCAAGAGAAAATGGATATCCTTCAAACTCTTCACTAAAATACACGTACAAAAGCATGAACAATTAAACAAAGCAATGAAGAACAGTTCTAGTCACATGAGAAAATGTCTGCTTATTGAAGCAAATGTTCCCATTGGCTGGGGAAAAATGTTTTAAAAATATAATATGAATTGTATAGATAATTAGGAAATAGGAATGAGGAAGCTTTGCCCAGTTTATGTGTTAGCAATGATTCAAAGCCTAGAATTCATACAATTAAAAAGAATTTTACAACTTAACCACAATCTTCTCCAGGGCAATAATAATCATATATAAACCCATAGAACAAATGATAAACCAGGAAAAATTTTTGCAACTCGTAAAGTGATAATCTCCTTATAATAAACAGTGTCTAAAATTAGATACAGATAAAATCCAAATATCAATGAAATTATTTGCAAGTGATAGAAAAAGTTTTTGCAGCAAATGGTATAAACACGCTTCTTAAATATGTGAAAATTTGCTTCATTTCTGTAATAATTTAAAATGCAAAGTGAACTGTATAAATATTATTTTTTACCTATCAAAATTGCAAAGCAAAAAACTTCAGAGATCATATGCTCAGTGTCCAGGCTCTGGGGTAACCAACATTTAATATGTTGGTGGTAGAAATTACTTTTGCAGTGTCTGCCAAATGTAAGCATACTCTGAGCCAGTAATTGCACTTATGGGAATTTATTCTATGTGGATATAATATTTGTATAAACTCAGTAATTCATTAAACATTGTTTGGACTGTAAATGTTTGGAATTCTCCTAAATTCCATCACTTGAGAACAGGTTAAATTAATCTTGGTACATCCCTGTACCAAGACAGCTCCAAAAAAGAATGGGCCAATTTCTTAGGCACTGTAATGGAAAGATTCCCATGGTATATGTTAACCAACAAAAGTATAAAATAATCAACATAATATGCTACTTTAAAAAAAATTTTATTGAGGTCATAATTGTTTATAACATTGTGAAATTTCATTTGTACATTATTATTTTCAGTCACCATATAAATGTGCCCCTTTACCCCTTATGCCCAACCCCCCAACCCCCTTACCCCTGGTAACCACTAATCTGTTCTCTCTGTCTGTGTGTTAGTTTATCTTCCATGCATGAGTGAAATCATATGGTGTTTATCTGTCTCTGTCTGGCTTATTTCACTTAACATAATACTCTCATGTTCCATCCATGTTGTTGCAAAGGGGACGATTTTGTCTCTTTTATGGCTGAGTAGTATTCCATTGCATATATATACCACATCTTCTTTATCCAGTCATCAGTTGAGGGGCACTTGGGTTGCTTCCACTTCCTGGCTATAGTGAATAATGCTGCAATGAACATAGGGGTGCATAAGTCTCTTTGGATCATTGATTTCAAGTTCTTTGGATAAATACCCAGTAGTGGGATAGCTGGGTCATATGGTATTTCTATTTTTAATATTTTGAGAAATCTCCATACTGTTTTCCATAGTGGCTGCACCAGTTTGCATTCCCACTGACAGGTTTCTTTTTTTTTAGAAAAATCAGAGTCTGTAAGGCATGCTACCTTTTCCACCATCTATCCTTATTTGTGTTGGATGAAGAGAGCTTGAACTTGGTTCACTCTTGTACATGGTTCACATCTAGTCATTCCTACTAAGTTTGGGCGTGGTGTGTCTCTCCTTTGAAATTTGCTGACACAGAACTTTTTTCTTTGGGAAAAAAAAAGAGGGAAGTGCTTAAAAATAAGTGGAATTTAAACAAAAAACTCACAAAAGCAGCCTGAATTCTTAACATTTAACATGGAAAAGAGGCATATTTTTCCTATGTATATATCACTTGCGTCATAGGAAGGTGATGTTTAAACCATGTTCTCATCATACAAAAAGAGTTGCCCAAAGAAACAAGGAAACTCCAGCAGCTGGAGGTTATGAAGTAAACAAAAGATCTGTAGCAACTCTGTTGAAATGTACAAAGTTGGTAAGTCTAGATGGTGAGTCCATGTGTCTCCTATACTCTCTGATTTTTCACATATTTTAAACACTGTATGGTAAAACACCAACATATTAAATGTTTGTTTCCTCATAGCCTTGACAGAGAGCATGTGATCAAGTTTTTTGCTCCGTAATTCTGGTAGCTAAAGAATAATATTTGTGTAGTTGATTTTGCATTTTAAATGATCACAGTAATGAAGAAACTTTTCACCTATTTAAAAAGCATGCTTATATCTTTTGCAACAAAATCCTTTTTGTATCACTTGCAAATAATTTCATTGATATTTGAATTCTATTTGTATCTAATTTTAGACACTATTACAAGCACGTTATCACTTTATGAGCTGCAAATATTTTGCCAGATTTATCATTTCTCCTATGGTTTTATATATGATTATTATTACCCTGGAGAAGATTGTGGTTAAGTAAATGAATTCTTTTTATTGTATGAATTCTAGATTTTGAATCATAGTTAACACAGAAACTGGGTAAAGCTTCCTCATTCCTATAAGCAGATATTTCTTCATGAATAGAACTGTCCTTGAATGTTTTATTTAATGATGTATGCTTTTTTACACGTATTTTAGCGGAGAGTTTGAGAGATAAGCATCTTATGCGGCTTGCTGACAAAAAGTTAACTATCAAACTGTTTTCATGATGTACACTAACTTATTAGCTTGGTATACACAAGTACATTTTGGCATACACAAGTGCAGCTGTATAAACAAATATATTCTGAGTTTCTCAAATTTTCATCAATTAGAATATAATAGAGAGTTTAAAACTATATGGATAATGTTCTCTAATAGTACTATACATTATATTGTATATCAGAATAAACAAGGTCTACAAAGTCAATTCAGAACAAGGCAGGACAAAATTAGGCCATTTTCTATGACTTACCAACAAGTACAAACTCCAGTTACCATAACCTTGCTTATAAGTTTTGAAACAATTTTAGATTTTTGCCTGCTTATATCTATTTTTTATACTCTGACCTCAAGCATTGAATTTTAATAACTGCCCTCCTAACATATCTCTCTCTTCTTTCACACGCTTTGATGAGAATCACTATTCTTGGAATCTTAAGTTCTTTTATCATGTTATGGTCTTGTTTATTTTCAGCTTGATTGAAGTATAATTGAGAACTAGGAGTCATATAGCCAAGCTGGTGGCCTAGAGGTTGAGACTTGGTGCTCTCAGGCGTGGCCCAGGTTCGTTTCCAGATCAGGGAACCACACCACCTGGCTGTCATCTGTTGGTTGTCATATTGTGGCAGCTGTGTGTTGCTGTGATACTGAAAGCTCTGCCACCAGGATTTCAAATACCAGCAGGGTCTCCCATGGTGGACAGGTTTCAGTGGACCTTCCAGACTAGACAGACAAGGAAGAAGGACATACCCACCCACTGCTGAAAAAATTGGCAATGAATAGCAGTGGACATTGTCTGACACCATGCCGGAAGGGGAGAAGTTGATGCAAAAAGACTGGGCAGGGTTCTGCTCTGTTGTCCACAGGGCCGCTAGGAATGGGAATCACTTGAGGGCACCAACAAGAAAGGAATTGTACATATTAAGGTGCACAGCTTGATGTTTTGATCCATGTATGCATTATGAAATAATCACCACAATCAAGATAATGAACGTCCATCATCTCACATAGTTACGATTTTCATTCTTTCCCTTTCTTCCTTCTTTACTTTCTCCCTCCCTCCCTTCCTTCCTTCCTTCCTTTCTTTCACGATGAGAACACTTAAGATCTACCCTCAGCAATTTTAAAGTAAAAAATACTGTGTTATAAACCATGGTCATCATCTTCACAACTTACCAATCTTACATAACTGAAACTTTGTACCTTTGACAGTCTCCTCATTTCCCCATCCTCTCAGCCCCTGGCAACCACCAATCTACTCTCTGCTTCTATGAGTTTGACTATTTTAGATTCTCATATTAGTGAGATCAGGCAATACTTGTCTTTCTGTGTCTGGCTTGTTTCACTTAGCATAATGTCCTCCATAATGTCCTTCATCTACATTGTTACAAATGCAGGATTTCCTTCTTTATTAAGACTGAATAATATTCCATTTTATATATAGATATAGATATAGATTTTATATATATATATATATGTGAAATGGTAACTATGTGAGGTGATGGATACATGATACATATATCTTTCATCATCTTCAAACATTTCAGTTGTTCCCATATCTTGGCTATTATGAATAATGCTATAATGAACATGAGAGTGCAAATATCTATTTGAAACACTGATATCATCTTGGATATATACCCAGAAGTGAGATTGCTGGATCATATAGTAGTTCTATTTTTAATTGTTTTCAAGAACATTCATACTGTTTTCCATAGTGGCTGCATCAGTTTACATTCTGTCAACAACACAGGAGTTGAACAGGGAAGTGGGTTGTAGAATGCTGTTCTTCAGAAGAAAATCAGGTTTAAAGGAAAAGTTTTTTGTAAATTTAGTGATAATCATGTAGAATTTGAACTGTTTGAGACATTGGGGAATTGCCGCTCACCCAAAGTTATACCCCTTCCCGAGATATAGCTTGCGTCCCATGTCTAGTCGATATGGATCAGGGTCTCCTTGCCCCAGCTGAGGACATTTCTGAAGAGCCATGCCAGTCAATTCTGGAGTTCCACAAGGAAGTGGCTGATCTGGTCCGGGTTTGACCAAGAGTATTTCTGAGACTTGAGCCATTCATTGCCCAAATCGGAAATTTCACAAGCAAACCGAAATGGTGGTCCAATTAAATTATATTTGAACTTCTTGCTCTCCTCAGTCCTTCCTGCATTCCCTTACTGGTGTTGTTCATGGTGCCACTCCCTTTTAATCCCCTGCAACCAAATCTTCATCTCAGAGCCCATTTCCTGGGAAATTCCACCTAAGACAGATAACAAGCTATGTAGCCTATTGGAAGAGCATTCAATGCTATATCCAGCCTTAAGGGGTCCAATATTCAATGGACTCAGAGTAAGTATCAGTTGGTCTTGCGTGTGACTCTTTTTCCATCATTTATATATATTGTCTTTAATTTATATGCCCCACACTGCAAGTATTTATGTTATCTACAATATTTTATTTTCTCTGAGGTGACGATTTGAGTTTAAATCTTTTGAATCTAGCTTTTAGATTGACTGTATGATCAATCATTAATAATGCATGCAATCAATAGGTTAAAATTAGAATAGGGCTTTTTGGAAAAAGTTAATATTTTTCCTTTTCATATTTGAGTTTGATCAACATTCATCTAATATTTATTAGAGTTTGTTTCTGTTGCCAAATCATTATTCTCCAAGGTCAATTTTCTTTCTTTTTTAGTGGGGAAGGCGTGCATTTTATCAGTCTCTTTGCATAAAACTAGAATTTCACTAATATTATCTCCAGAATCTCTGGTTTCAATGAAAAATATTTCATTGCAGTGATGGATACACCATGATTGGCTTTCTCCAAAATAAAAGGATATAATTGAAATCTTTCTACATGCTTTCCAATTCTCTTCCCTTTTTGTGCTTTTCTAACATGATTTTAAGACTTTTAAAATGTCCATCAAAATTCTCCAGTTACTTAAATATTAGGAACTTGAAACAATAGTTAAATTGAAATCATTCTTTGCAAACTTGTCAAGTTCATGTACAGCCTTATCTTCTCCATGAACAACCATGAGAGTTAATTTATGAAACTGATGCTGATCGTTCTAGTTCTACATCTCCAGTTTGTGTGGACAATGACCTCGCTCTGATATGCTCTTGTCTATCTCCCATCTCTCCCATCCTGTCTAGTTAATTGATAAGAAGTATGACACAGACTCTCACAAACAAGTCTTCTTCTTATATATTGGTGTCAAATTTGTTGTATTCATGTGGCAGACTGTATTTCCCAAAGATGGTTTTAACAATGTCCCCCATCCTGCACGATCTTCTTCATTGTGAACTTATCACTCCTCAAACAAAAATGGTGTCTAGTTCTTCTTTTATTGAATCTGAGTTGGCTTGTGACTAGTTCAACCAGCTGAGTATGGCAGAAGCGGTGCTGTGAGACATACAGTGCGAGTCAGAAAAGGGAAACTGTTTCTGCCTGGATCTTTTGGACAGTTGGACATTTTTTAGACCATCTTTGGACATGTGGATCTTTTGGACATTTTTAGACACAACCTCCACATAAGAAATTCAACTACACTGAAACCATCAGGCTGTAGAGGAGATAAATAGTGGTTGATAGCCAGCATTAATTGCCAGATATCAAGATATTTGGGGGATAAGATGCCTAGAATAAGAGAAGCATTTCATATATGTTTTATAAAGATGGTGGAAATGCTAATTTTTGCACACTTCATTATCAATATGCAATAGATAATCAAGAAATACTTATTAATGCATGAATTAATGAACAAAATTATAATTTAAAATATCCAATATACATGAACATTTTTAATAATGGAAATTTCTGTTGTTTGAATAATAACACATTAAAAAGTTTTCCTTTCTCTCAAAAGCAATTCTATGATAATGGACAGTATTTGGAAGAATAAAAATTTCATCTAAAATATCAAGACATTTTGAAGAAGAAGATGCCTAGAATAAGAGAAATATTTCATATGTAGTTTTTAAAGAATCACACCAGAAATATTAAATTCGGTAATCTTAATTATCAGTATGGGTCCTAGGATTACTGATTACTTTGCAGTGATCAATTCTAATTATAAATTTAATGTCTATAATTAGCTCAGTTCTCATTTTTATCTACCTTATATAGATACAAAACCTAAAATATCACCTTTAGAAAAATCATTCATAGTATTGATTTAGATTATTGTGCAAGATAAAATATACTTAAAAGTAAGAAATTGTTGCCTTACTGGATTATATGTAATTCTAGGTCATATATAGTACATTTGTTCAGTTCAAATTATCCTTGGAGTGATTAGATATGACTCTTCAATTAAGAATATTGCATGAGTTTCATGTCCATTCAAAACCGCAAGTTATAAAATTAATGAGTCAAGTATTTAATTAAATTAATTTTGGATGGCATGTTTGACAGTTATTGCTTAGTGTGTCTTAATAAATCAATAATCTATTCCTTCCACGAGAAAAACATTCTGCCTTTAAAATAAAATATACTAAGCCAAGGCTTATTCTAACACAATTCTTTTTTTCTTTTAATTTTGTTACTGCATTATTTTTCCCAAAGGAAAATGCATTGAGAGAAAATTGATATGATTATACTTAATCTTATGGATGTAAATTTTCTAGAACTCCTTCTTCAGATTTTACTTATATCATAAACAGCCACTTCATCACCATAAAATATCTCTATGAGATTCTTTTTTCCCCCTTTTAGTACTTAACTTCTAGCTAGTGATTTTCTTGGTATGTCTTCCTGGTACAGCAAGCTAATGTACCGGGTTGCTTAAGAATTTTAAAGTAGTGCTCATAATTAGGGCTATTTGCTTAAACTGATACTGCACAGGCATCTTCAAAGCATTATGAAGTTTTCAAAAATGATAGGAAAATGAAATAGCCACTTATGATTGAATGACTGACTTGTGACTAATAATTACAGATATTATGATTATTGAAAATCTACTTTTTAAAATTGTGTTATGTTGATATCTTAAACAAGCCAGAAAGTAGAATATTATTTTCTTTCTAGCATGAGTAAAGCAAATATCTCTTGGCATTTTAGTCCTGAGGAAAATTCAGCTGTTCAATTAAATTTCTGCCTTAATTGTAAGGAATTAACTGACACTGTAAATTTTGGATATATTATTATTCCTTCTTTGCTTGTTAAAATATATGTAATGCTACATAAGAGAATTATGGTAGAAATGCAGAAATCACATAAGCTGAATTCTCTCTCTCTCTCTCTTTTTTTTTTCCTTTGGTGAGGAAGACTAGCCCTGAGCTAACTTCCTTTGCCAATCCTCCTCTTTTTGCTGAGGAAGACTGGCGCTGGGCTAACATCTGTGCCCATCTTCCTCTACTTTATATGGGACGCCACCACAGATGGCTTGACAAGCAGTGCATCAGTCTGTCCCTAGGATCCGAACCTGTGAACCCTGGGCAGCCAAAGCAGAGTGCACGACCTTAACCGCTACACCACTGGGCCAGAGCCTAATCTGAATTCTTGATTGTATAGATCGCATACTAAAAGCGATCTCATATGTACTTTTTTATTATTATGAAAACCAGACAGAAAAGATAGATGGATTAATTTTAATATAAAAGATCATATTAAGATACCAGAAAATTAAAAAAAAAATCTCAATAGAAATTCTACTTATATTAATTGTGATAATTGAAGGAAATGCTGCCTTATTCCTTCCTAATGGTAATGTGATACATTACAGTGTTTTAAGTTGTTTTTAAACCACAATATTGCCACAATTATTAAATTTTTCATGTAGAATATTTGTTTGAATGCTTCATATTTAACAATGTTAATATCAAGTGTACTTTCAAGATATTTAAAATATCTAAAAATTATAAATTCAGAATTTTTCTCACAATACAATATATAATTTATTCTTTGACTATTTTTGCTGCTCAAACTTACCCTTAACCTATCTCCTTATGTGGCAATTCATAAGAAATTGTAAGATAACCTCCTTGACCAAATAAGTTTTCTTTTTGGTTTTTTGCAAATGATGCATCATTTTGGACCAGAATTTTCAGAGTATATATATATATGTGTATATACACACACATATATATATGTGTGTGTGTGTATGTGTATTTATAATTGTAGCAGCACAGGTGTGGATGAAAGCTGTATGTGTGAGTAGCTAGGCTGGGGTGGAGGTGAGTGTGGGAATGGGGATTAATTCTCCTAACACCTGGAGATATCATTGAGAAAATATCACTGAGTAATTATGTTGTCCACTTAAATCTCTGTTTAGGAACAAACTGTTTCTTTATTTTTATACATTCTAAGACTTCTGGTCAGCAGGCTTTTTCTACAATACTACAAAAATACAATTACAAATGCTTCTGAATTTTGTAAAAGATCTTCATATATAGATAAAGAATGGATAATTAAATATCATTAATGATTTCCCCATGTGTCCTTGTAAAATCATGTCTAAAGAAATATGAATCTTCCAAGAGTTTTGTAGAAAATTAATAATCCTTACACATTAGCTTTGATGGAGATCCAGAAATCTGGTTTTCTTTTTTTTTTTTTTTTTTTGGTGAGGAAGAGTGGCCCTGAGCTAACATCTGTGCCCAATTTTCCTCTATTTTTTATGTGGGATGCCTCCACAGCATGCCTTGATGAGTGGTGTAGGTCTGCACCTGGAATCTGAACCTGTGAACCCCGGGCTGCTGAAGTGGAGCACGCTGAACTTAACCACTACACCACCAGGTCAGCCCCCAGAAATCTGATTTTTTAAAGTAATTTTCTAAATGAGCATATTAAGAAGGAAAAGTTGACTCATAACCAGAACAATAATGAAAAATAATCAATAGTAACCAACCATTAGATAAGCCATATATTGAAATTAGCCTATAGGGTATTTAAGAGTGACGATGGATTTAAAAAAATAATAAACAGAGCCTTTTGACATGTAAGACAATGTCAAGTGATTTAATACACATGTAATTATAGTACTAGAAACAGAGTAAAGTGAAAAAGGGGCAATGCAAATAGTTGAAGCAATAATGATTGGCACATTCCTAAATTAAAAAAAAAAAAGACCCTTAACTGGGAGATCTAAAAAGTCTAAGGGGGTGGCCTGGTGGTGTAGCAGTTAAGTGCAAGTGCTCCGTTTCAGTGATCTGGGGTTTGCAGATTTGGATCCCAGGTGTGGACCAACGCACCACTTGTTAAGCCATGCTGTGGCGGCATCCCATATAAAGTAGAGGAAGATGACCATGGATGTTAGCCCAGAGCCAATCTTCCTCAGCAACAAGAGGAGGATTGGCAACAGATGTTAGCTCAGAGCTAACCTTCCTCACACACACAAAAATAAAATAAAATAAAACATCTAAGCCTCAGGGTCAGCCCTGTGGTGTAGTGATTAAGTTCATGTGCTTCGGTTCAGCCACCTGGGTTTTACAGGTTCAGATCCTGGGTGTGGACCTTCACACTGCTCATCAAGCCATGCTGTGGTGGCATCCCACACACAAAATAGAGAAAAATGGGCATAGATGTTAGCTCAGGGCTAATCTCCCTCACCAAAAAAAAAAAAAAAGAAAAAAGAAAAAATAGTCTAAGCCTTTTACAACACCGAGCAGGATAAAACCAAATAGGATAACATCAAGACACGTCCGAGTTAAACAGAAAAAACAAAGTTAAGAAGAAAATCTTGAAAGTAGACATAGGAAAGAGATATATCATATGTAGGTAAACAATTATATGAATTTTGATTGATTTCCTAGGAAAGCAATGGAGGGGGAGAAGACAATGGAACGACATCTATAAAGTGCTGGGAGAAAACACACACATACCTGTACACACATACACACACAACTGTCAACTTAAATTCTACAACCAGTGAAATCATCCAGGAAATAATGAGGATGAAATGAATACATTTTCAGATAAATGAAAGCTGAGAGAATTAAGTACATGGCTACAGTATAATTCCTGCGGTCCTTATTCTTTGGCAATTTTTATTATATATTTTACATTTATATCTAATATTTTCCTATGATACAATGTTATAAGTTATCCTACAGTCAGTTGCCCTTACTTGATACTACTTTTCACATTTACCCACACACTTAATTTGTATTCCTTCCTATGGATCAAAGTTAAATCTGATGACATTTTCCTTCAGTCTGAAGAACTTCCTTTAATATGCTTTGTTGTCTGGGTGTATAGGTGATGAATTCTCTTATAAAGCTTAGTGTTTACTGCTTTATATTTAAAATTATAACAAAAAAATTAGAAGAGGCATATAGATAACACTACTTCATTAAAAGTTTGAGGTTATACTGAACTTATATAAAAATCCTTTGAAACTGTAAGACTTCGATGCAATGTGCAATAGCAAAATAAAAGCCTGTCTTGAATTGGAGTGATTTATTTCCCATTCCCCTGGGGGACTGGCCCAAAGTGCCTGACCACAGTTGTTTCTCCCATTGACATTCATTGGAAAAAGCCACCAAGTAATATCCCTTAAACTCTCATCCCATCCTTGCTGTACAGAGATTTGGTTCCAGTAAACAAGACAGGATGGGAAATTACATGGCAATACCAAGTGCCTTGAGACTTTAGATGCTGCAAAGTAGGTGTGAGATCATGAAGTATGTAATGAAACTATTTTCTGCAAATCTGCACTTTTTCCTTTTCCACACATTTTTATTCTGTAGCCATTCAAGCAACCAAATATCCATTCAACATAGCCAATCGAACATCCAAGTAATCAAAATCTATTGAAGTAATCAAGTGATTATCTGGGTTTCTCTTAGTCTTCTTTTTGTTTTTGTGTTTGCCTTTTTTTAGCTGCTTTATTGACAGAAAGATCCCTGGGTTGTTTCTTATAGAGAATTACAACTCTCCCAGGCATAGTCTCTCTCCATATCAAATGTAGATGCCTTGTTCTTTGAACCACAGATTAGTCTTTGGCTCTTGTTTATTATTTTTGTGATATCTATGAAATATTAATACATTACTAACAGTCAGTTAATAGAGATGAAATGAGAAATTAATGAACATATGTCTTTTTTATTTTCACTTTTAAAGTGTGCATTTCAAGAAATGGTTCACATACCATATATAATTTTATCTCGGTAGATTTCCATTTCTTAAGTGTTCCATACAAGTAGTTGAATGTATAGTAATAACAGCAGGGTATATTTTAATTTAACCATTAGCAGTTATTTCCAACATTTATTCTCTCATGTGAGGAAATATTGAGTTTTGTTAGTATACATGGAAAAAGTCACATATTTTGCATGTAACGATACACAACTATTTAAAAGTTTAAATACATTTACTTCAGATTTCCAAAAAGCTTATAAAATTTTTAAAAATTAAGCAAATTTTGTGCTTATCCATGTCAAAAGTCCCCACTTAGTAGTTTTCTGTGATATTTAATATAAACATATTTTAAATTTACAATATGTAGACTCTCAAATTAGAAATGTTCAATCTTTGAAATAAATGGCAAAATATATGACATTATTGGTGGTTAAGATGATTCAATAAATAAATCTTAATAAGTTCATTTCCTGAAAACTAATTTCTTGACACAGTCGTAGTCTTTTCGTTAATAAAATTTTGGTTTGGGCTTCACAATAAGTTAAGGAGAATGAACTTAACCCAAATATTTTTTGAAGAATGATAATTTTAACAGATGATTTAAACTACCAGATGCATCTGGGCAGAATCATTCTAAGAGCTTTGCTTGCTTGGGTGTGTGTTTTAGGGGGCCGGATGTTGCATACCTTATAGAGAAAGACCTACAATAATAATTCAGGTCAAGAGTAATAAAAACTCAATAACAAAGACAGAATGGAAAGGAAAGAAGGGCTTAGAGTTCTGCAGTATTAGAATCTACAGACTTCGGTGGTTGCGTAGACGTAGAGGTAACTTAAAAGGAAGAGTCTGGAATGAATCTCCACGCTGAAAAGGGGACCACCAAATAAGAGTCCAGATGGTGAGAGATTACGTGCTATTTTTTGCATGAGCTGACATCTGTGTGGACCTGCAGCACAAAAGTATCCAGGCTAAGCATTTGATTTGAAAAGCATTGCAATGTACGTGGCAGTTGAAGACATAGGAAAGTTTGGCATGAGGATAAAAACATCTTAACAGCAAATTTAAAGGTTCTGGGGGAAACCAACAGTTAAGAACTTGAGTAGAGAAAGAAGGTGCAAAAAGTATATATATATTTATATTATAATTATAAATTATATTAAATTATTTATGCTAATTAAATATATTTATTTTATTTTTATTTATTGTATAATTAGATACATATTTATTATATAATTAAATAAAATATTATTTATCTTATTTTGATTATATGTAATATACATTAAATTATAAATATATTTATATTTATACATATTTGAATATATACAGCAGACATGATATAAGGAAAACTAGGGGACGGTGACTTCGCAGATGTTAAGTGAAAGTTTCAAGTATTGTTTAGAATAGTAAGAGATTCCAAACAAATATAAGTGCCACCAGCAGGCATAATTAGCCTTATCATCATTGTCCTGAAAATTGCTGCTTCTGGAATGTGTTGTGAAGTCATACAGAAATGATCACCAGAGAAACTGTGCATCTGTAAAGAGACACTCACTAATAGCAACTATTAAAGAACATTGCTGGAACAGACGTCTTTGGGAACCATCAACAAAGGGGACCATTACCAAAAGCACGAGATAGAACATTGAGTAAGAGATGATACGACTCTCGTGTTCTCCCATCACGGTAGGAAGAGCCAATATCTATTTTTAAATTCCTGAAGAGAGGAATTCGAATGTTGTTTCTTTCATTAAAATTCTTACTAGGCATACAGATTCCACAGCTGCTGAGGACTTCTAGTAAAACTGTGTTTATTTTTATATGTGTATGTTCAGATAGCTAGGAAGATAAATACAGATGTTATAGATACAGATATAGATCTAATGATCTAATGGAGTAATAATTAAAATAAAATATTTCAGAGAGAGAGAGAGAGATGAGATTTTCCTCTACTTCAGAAATTGAGACTAGAGCCCAAGTTAATGGAAAAAGCACTATATTTCCCACATTTTAAGTTATAAGACTCATTTTTGGTAGTAAGACCTACCACCGCCCTGCAGTGTTTACTACAACCAGTATATTTGCCTGAATTACCATGACTACCATCTCATCAACAGAAAAGAAAAAGAGGGAAGAAAGTATATTGACTTGTGGAGCAACTGGGATACTTGTAAAGAGGTTATTTTCTCCTTCCCAAAGCCAAGTGACAGAGATTCCAGAAGGTTTACTATAAAATGGGAAAGGCTGGTCCCCTGATTGGATGTACATCTGCACGGTGGCCTTGCTCTGCAGCATCTACACAAACCTGCACAGAGGAAAAGCTGCGGAGAGACTTGGCAGCAGTGATGCACCTCACATTTCCAGAATTTCAGTTTCTCATGGTTTGAATGCTCACTGTGGAAAATCACTGGCTTTGAGCCGCTTTGTTGACACTTCCAAAAGAGGCGCTAGATATATATCATTGGTTGTGAGGTGCACCTCATTTGGTCAGAGCAGGAGAAGGGAAAGAAGAGGAACAAGAAGTCTAGATAGAGCTCCGTTTACCATCTCAGGGAAGAGTAGGAGGGGAGGCCCCCACAGACTTCAGGAGAACCTCTCCAGTATCCCATCAAGAAAGTCAGCAGAGGGCTCATCAGCCAGACAAAACAACTGGCCACCAGAGGCCACTGAAGGAGATCCACGTCCTCTAACTCTGTCCTGCCCCAGCACCAGAGTGGGAACACACAGAAGACACAGAGGGTGTCTATGAAGCACAGACAACTTTCCTCCTCCACTTCAAGCCCACGGAAATATAAACAAATGAACGAAATTTTGAATCGTGTTTGAGAGTGATGGTTTAATACAAATAATACTGAAGTTTTTATCATGAAATAAGACTATTTTTCTAAAATTAACTGTGAACTTATCAAACAAAGCCCACTTGTTATTAAACACATTCTACTGAGTGAGAATAAGAGAAGATTCTACGTGGCATGATGAGGGCATCGATATTAGAAAAATAAAACAGATTCATGTTTGTGTCCTCCTGTTTAGAGAGTCCCTAAGTTAACACTAATTTTTGTAAAGTCCAGGACATTTTTCCCATTAACTTGTGGTATAATTTTAGTTGTATTTACTTTTACAAGAGTAAGTGACATCTGACTATATTTCAGCATTTTTACCTCAGTCTTTTGGTTAGGATCTACTTGTTAGTAAATAACCAATTTAAAACAAGAGGAGGACTTTAATTAAATGAATCATTTTTTTTTTTACTTTAGAGGAATTATTTCACATTGAATATAATCACCCTTTAATTAATCTGCTCATAACTCTGAAATTTAGTACTTCAGGGTGTTTTCAATTGGCACGTGTCATCGGAATTAATGAGATAATTATATAAGATCTTTATTTCATATTCTCTGTGTAATGGTGGATGCCAGTAATGTGTTTCTGTTTCAAATATTTTCACATCAATAACATTTCTCTAGGACTATTGATCGACTTATTGCTATTTGCTTTTAAAATATAGAACTAAAAAAACCACTTGATTCAAGGATCCACTAGTGAATATTCAACCAAAATGAAGTACCAATTACATTCAAAGCCCTTACAAAATTATTTTCAGAGGTACATTGCTTGGGAAACATTAATATTTCACAATAAATATTTTCCTCAATTTCTAAAAACTAAATAAAAAATTAAAATGTTGAATTTTAAGCTTAAGAACTTTAGTCATTCATAGATCTGACTTTAAAAAAGAAAAGCAATAGTGTTATTCTGTTTTCAATGACAAAGAAATCTATTTGTGTTTAGCAATATAGCCATGCATTGTTTATCATTGTTAGGCAATTTCATAGTTGTGTGAACATCATGGTGTGTACTTACACAAACCTAGATGGTATAACCTACTACATACCTAGGCTGTATGGTACTAATCTTATGGGACCACCATCGTACAGGTGGTCCGTCATTGACAGAAATGTCATCATAGGGTGCATGACTGTGTTTAAAAATCTATCTAGAGCCAGCCCTGGTGACCTAGTGGTTAAGTTCAGTGCTTCCTGCTTCAGCGATCTGGGTTTGGTTCCCAGGCATGGACCTACACCACTTGTCTGTCAGTGGCCATGCTGTGGTGGCAGCTCACATACAAAAAGAGGAAGATTGGTAGTGAATGTTAGCTCAGGGTGAATCTTCCTCACCAAAAATAAAAAAGAAAATCTATCTATCCATGTATAGATTTATATATATATATATATATATATTATATATATCTAATCTATATATATTATATATAATATAGATTAGATATATATATCAAATATTAGATATGTATATATCTACCTATGTATGTATCTGTCTGTCTGCCTGTCTGTCCATCTATCTAATCTATCTAGTTCCTATGTTTTCACCTCTGATCCCATGATCCAAGCAAAGAAAAGACATCATTGCTATTATATAGTTACTCCATTCACATTACAGCACTTAATTTGGTCAACCTCCTCAGTCATTCTTTTGTCTACTTGATTTTAGGCTGAGTTGTTATGAACAAAAAGCTATTAATAAATTTATACAAAATTAATTTTTGTTGAAGTATTTTAGCAACTTAACCTCTCTCTCCAGAAAAATGATGATCCTGTATTTAGTCTTGTAACTGTAAGTAATTATAGAAGGAACTAAATATGTTGAATTGCTAATATGTCTCAAGCACTATACGAGGCATATATTATAAATAATTTTATTTAATCTAAATGTGTATAGTTACTATTAAAAATCCCCATTTTATAGATAAGGAAAATGAGATATTGAATATTTAAGAAATATGCCTAATTACATAGGTAGGAAGCACAAAACCTTGATTTAAACAAACGTTTTCTCTCTGAAGAGTTTAAACTCCTAACTTTTATAGTATACTTCTTGAAGTTACTTAACATATCTGAGTGTCAGTTTCCTCATCTGGAAAGTAACTAAGTCATTTATTCACTCATTCAGTTAGTCATTTAATTAATGTTTATTATGTGCTAGACTACATTTGGGTTTGGGCACAAGTGTTAACCAGAAACAAAGCAGACTATGTGTGTGCCCTTACGAGTGTTACTTTCTAGTGGAAAGAGTCACAAAGTGAACAAAGAAATAAATGACTATGATTTGTCACGTGGTGATAAGGGCTTTGATGAAAATTAAATCAGAGTAAGAAAGAGAGAAAACATTGCAACGGGAGTACTATTTCATACAAGATGGGAAAAGACTCTCCTAGAGAGACATTTAACGGTAAGATTATTCTAGGCACAGAGAAAAACAAACTGATTTGGGAGGATGTTCTAGGAACAAGATGTTCATCAGTGTGGCCAGAGCAAAGTGAGCAAGGGGGAGAATGACAGAAGACGATTTCAGAGCAATGCCAGGGACTAAATAATGAAGGGCTGTGAAAGACATTATTATCAATTATTGTTCAACCAAGAGACGGAAGCCACACAGTAATCTGCATGGGGAAGTTTAGTGTAAAGAATTCTTAACTATTGCTGGGGATTATCTGCCTACCAAAGGGTAAAGAGAACACTAAAGTGTCGAAATAGCAAATATGGGGCACAGCCACTGCTTTCTCTAGGGCTTCAGACAAGCACTCAAGGAAGGAATAAATCTGGAAGAACTCCCACCCACCACAGCTAAGATGGAGACCTCTTTGGACCGGGTGTGGTTGTGGCCCTCTAGATAGTAGAGAATTTTGCTGAGGCGCTATACTGGTCAAGTTCTCTGGGAAACTGCTTCCTGGACTGCTGCCAGAAGTTGTTTCCAAAAGGTGGTGTCCACTGTGGTCTCTGCACCACAGGAGCCAGCCAGGAGGTGCATTCAGAAACTAGGAAGTGCCTTTCCAGCAGGCTCTACAGGTGAAGTTTGTCAACACGCCACTCAGAAAGCAAAGCAAAAACGTTCTGGTATCACAAGCAGGGTAAAGAGAGGTAGGTTTGGAGCTGATGGTAATCGACACCATTGTAAGGAATCTGGGTTTTGCCCTCACTTAGTGAATGATGGAAAATTCTGTCAGGCTTCTTTTGGTCTGGAAATGTTTTAATTTTGTCTTTATTTTCGAAAGGTACTTTTGTGGCGCAAAAATTGTTGGTCAGTCATCAGTTTCTTGCTTTACCGTGAAGCTCCACTAACTTCTACTGTCATTGTTCTGGCTTTCACTGTTTTTCAGTTTTCCACAGTTTTATTGTTGGGGATTTGTTTGCCTTCCTGAAAATGTAGGTTAAGATATTTAATCAGTTTTGGAAAATTCTTAGCAATTAGCTCTTTAAAAATGTTTATGCCCAATTCTTATTTATATCTCTTTCCTTTAATATGTGTTAGATTTTCTTAAATATCCTCAGTGACACAAACTTTCATATATCTATCTTTATAAGTCTGTATTTATGTATTTATATGTAATCTTTACATGTATGCTTTTTTCTAGTTAGTTTTTTATGATATCACTCCAAGTCACTGCTTCTTTACTTAACTATGTCTAATTTGCTGTTAAACTATCCTATTGAGTTCTTTTTCTTTTTCTTCACATTTTTAGTATTTGAATTTCCGTGTGGTTTGGCTTAATCTAATGCATCACATTTTATAGTTATTACTTTCTTGTTGAAGTTTCTGCGCTTACTTCATCTCCTCAAACATAGAAAGTATAGTGGCTTTGACATCTTTTTCTTTAATTTTTAAATTTTCGATCTAATGATTCCTTTTCTGAGTGTCTTTTCTCTTCATTTATTTACATATCTGTGAGTGTATTTGCAAAGTACGATACGTGAACAACTGTTTTTTTGCTGTCTTCAGAGGCTTGAATAATGTTTTCTTCCTCAAATGATTATTATTTGCTTTTGCCAGGAGGTAAGAGCAGTTGAAATCCTGAATTACTTTAATACAGATTCGGAGTTTGAGATTTTCTGGGCCACTGAAATGAATAGCACTCAGGCTACATGTGGTGATTGGTTTAATTCAGATTCTTTCTTACTTCTTGAGTATACTAGCATCCTTTGGTATCCTGGTCCAAACTGGGTGCTCAGACCTTGTGGGCTGTAATTTCCAACTTTGGCTTCATTAACCCTTCAAGACCAGCAAGAGCATAAGACAATCTGTTAGTTGACCAATCCTGAATAACAGATGGTTCCAGGGCAAAAGCAGCCCCCATTTCTCTAGAGATCTTTTCTCTAGATCTCTTTTCTAGCTCTCTAGATTCTTTTCTCTCTAGAGGTCTTTTTCTCTCCTAGATCATAGCCTGACAATTCTTGACTGTTTATCCACTTACATGTAAAAGCTAGTTTGAATTATTTTAAAAATCTAGTCTGCCATTATCAGAAGCAAAAGTCACATTTATTCACCACAAAAAATGTTATTCGAAATTTCCTCTCGTTTGTGAATTCTTGCGCCGTTGACCTCTGTTATGAATTTGTCAAATTGATACTTGTTAAGTGTAACACAAAGTGCTGGATGATGAGCCACTGTCCAACAACAGACCACAGAAGAAATTGAAATTGAGAAATTTATTCCTCACAAGTTCTAGAAGTACCCAGCATACCTTGAGGGGTCACACGGGGAGGTCAAGGCAGAGTGTGGACAGAAAGAGACAGGACCTGGGCACATGCTTTTGTTAGGATCTGTGGGTGAAGTGCTTTGGGGTTCCTGGGCTAAGGTGGAATTGGTTGATTCAAACCAAAAGAGTGGGGTTTTGGTAAGCCACAAGGGGTCATGTCTAAGGGACAAATATAGGGAAGGCTCTGGGAGGCAGGGGAGACTTGATCGTAAGGACTATTGGAGAAATCATATTAGGAACTTACCTTTGCTCATATTCTGTGGGCTCCTAGCTAGAGCATGTACTTTAATAAGGGGCTAGGATCAGTTTAAGGTCACTACAGGTTGTTTGGCCAAACAAAATGGATGCCACAGCAGCAATACCATGGAGTAGCTTAGCTAAACTCTTAGCAACCTCATAAAACCATCTTTTAAAAATGTACTTGATTATGTCTGATGATATAGTTTCACTTGAACAAATAAAGGTTGGTAGTTTCTTTGTGTCATTCTTGAAACTTTTATCTGTTAGATGAGAGGAATTAAAAAGTGTTTTAAACTGGCATTACAGAATAGTGGTTATCAAATACTTACGTGGTAAAAGAGAAATTGTAATATTTGTCCATGTCTTTCTCAGCATCTAATTTGAATGTGTTGTATACCACAGATAAAATGTATTTATATTTATAAACATGAAGCTCTGACTTTTTTTTCCTTCAAAGTATGGAATCATGTTTAAAAGGGAAAGGGGCTCTAATATTTATAACCCCTGCTATCTTTAGGAATTATTAAATGTGGCGTGTGGCTATTTCAGATATCTTGGGAACAGAGCTCAGGATGTGATGTTATTTTCTTATCAATGAAAGCCCGGGAAGAAAGAGTAATTAGTCTAGATCTGGCAAGGTTCTCTCACCCTATTAGGAGAGTCTTTGAAAAACTGATCTGTGTACAGAGACTGACATAGACATTCATTTACTCAATTATTTATCATACACATGTTGAGTCCTACATGTGCCAGGCATAGAACTGATGATCCAAATGATATTTACTTAAAATAAAAAGGTAATGATTATGATGGTAATTTTAATAACAAAATTCTTTACTTGATATTAAGAAATCAAGAAACACTTTAAAGGAGATATCAAGATTTGAACTATGGTGATTGAACTACACGTAACAACGTATGGTCAGTTGTAACCCACAGATAAAAGATGAAGAGATAATGCAGTGATAAAGATTTTTCAGATAGTCAAAAGGGCCCAAATAGCTCAAAATTGTCTGTTATGATCCCATAATGTTTGTCCATAGTGAGGTAGTAGAATCAGAAAGAACTGGACAAATACAATTGTAAAAAGTCATGGCTGAGTGATGCTCAACGCTGTGAGCAGGCAGGTTTCGACTGTCCAGGAGATCTGTTTGTGAAACAGAGTTATTTCATCAAAGACACATGTATTTTTGAGTCTGGGAGAACAGCATCATCTTTTTCATGAAGGACTTACACAGGGTTTGCCCTGTGTCAGACATGTCAAATATCTCGAATTCTTAAGTCAACAGGGTAGTTAGTGTTTCATTTTTTTCAGTTGAATAAATTAAAAAGTAAAATATGAAGTCACATTTCCATAACCCTACTGGTATAAAGGACAGCTGAAGTAAGAGGCCATGGTTCTACAGCTTCAAACAAGAAATCTCTATTAGAGCAGTTGCTTCCCTAAAATATTATTAGCTGGCAAAAGACTCTTTCACTATGGTAGGTTTTTCTAGATTTCTCCAGAAATGGAAATGGGGATGAAATTTCATGTGCTCCCCATGGAAAGAATCATAATTAATTGGCTATTTGTCAGTGGTGGATCCTGGGCTTGACAATAAAAAAAGACCTTGTGCACGCACACACATGCTAATATAACATATATGTAACCGCTGCTACCATTGAACTAATTTGATGTATTAAAACAGTTTCCTGTAATCATTCAGGCTTTGTCCATCACAAGTCAAATTATAACTATCAATTTCATAACTTATGCAAATTATAAGCCATATCTTAATTTAAAAAACAGTCAAACTCTTTGAAGATTTGTCTTAAGACAAAGCAATTAATTGGTAGGTAATATTTTAGTCATCCAATCAACTATTTGACCTAAGAATATTGTTTCAATATGTATCTACTTTCTAATGAAATAAATATAATACACTATACTTTGTAGTTACAGTTTTATTTGATTTTTTTAAAATTCAATCAAGACTTTCAATCCTAAAGCATCAAACTTCAGTGACTTTGGCAATCCTGATATTGAACTCAGTAGTTTGGAAACAAGTTTATAAGTAAAATATACATGATTTCATGGCACCTTCTCCATTTTTTCAGAATGAGAAAAACAATAATACATTTTACTTCTGCTGATTATTAGGAAATGTTCTGTATATTATTTAATATTTAAGTTTTCTACAAATGCAAGTATTGTACACTGATATTTAAATAACATTATCTCGCCTTAAAAAATCATGTATCTTCCATGCATCTTAACCATCTGATCAATGGTTAGAAAACTTGAATATGAGTAAGCGTCTCTAGTATATTCTCAAAGAGTCACATTTAACTGGCTGGACCCAAGGCCTTTGCATTTGTATCTCGAATCCTCAGAGATTAATGTACCAGCAGTCTCTCGTACATAGTTTCAATATTAGAAAACCCTTAGACTTTGTGATCTGCACAACTGCTTTGCTTTTCCTGAATATTTTCTCTCTCCAACTTGGTTCAGAGTTTACCACATTGTGGTCCTTTCCTAAACTTGTTTTTTCTCAGAAATAAAAAAGACACTGTTGGGAGAAAAGTTTTACTTAGCAAAATAAGGCAATATAAGCACAAATAGGTCTTGAACGTAATTCTACAGTACGTGCCTCACACCTAATCTCTTTGTAGTAACAGGAGGCCATTTCACATACAGGTGGCAGAGCAAGTGTGAGGGCCATTGAACACAGCTAATTTTGCTAATGCATCACAATTACAGACACACCTGTGCTAAATAACCTTGTCCTATTTCCATGAAAATGAATAGTGTTCAATAACCCTCCGAATATCTCATTTCGTGCTGATTCAGATTTTCTCTAACCATTTTTCTGTGACATCGCTTCCACAACAGCACAGCATGTTTTTGAAAAGCCAAATTTAGTTTCTTTCCACATGTATATTTCAGATACTCCCTCCTTCATTTTCTTTGTAAGTAAGCACAGTCTCTTGAAGCTAGTATCATAGATATTCCATTGTTTTTTGCCTGCAGAGGGCAAGAGTGTATAATTTGTTTTAAAAAAGCCAGTCCAAACATCACCACTGTATTTATATAGGGGATCCATACTGTTATGGATCACCAGTGACTAAGAATGACTTGAATCACGACTTCCTGTTTCATGCTCCGGAAGTTACCCAGGCCTTATGACGTGTTCAAACACCATAGCTTGTATGTGGGGGGCTATCAAGTAGACATTCATTTACCTTTTCACCAGGGTAGCGATATCCATTTGTCCTTCTAGAATCTTTATCCACTTCATAGTAAAAATAAGACAAAACATAACAAAACCCAAACTTCTTATGTCTAAGAGCTTTTTACTTAAAACCAAAACCAGCATACGAAACATATAATAAGAAATTACTTAAAAAGTGTTAAACTGGGGTGCAAAGTTAGTACAATATGTATTAAATATGGATAATGTATTTAGAGACAGTTTCGAGGTGATTAAATCTAGTAAATATCCAGGTGATAATATTTATTTAAGAGTAGTGTTGACAATTATATTTGAGAAGGGCATGATAGTTTTCATCTGCATCACAGATGTGAAAAGCTTGGGCAATATGCAGTTAGTATACTGATTTGGAGCTTGGCTCACAGGAACTGCGCAAACACACTTGTTAACCAACTATCTGACAGAATGAGTGAATGTGTGCTGTAAGCAAACCACTTTCAGAGATGAAGGAAATTATTTCCTGTATGAGTGCATCAAGTCTTTATTTTGATTTCCAAGTGTAAACAAAGTTTTCAATTTGGTTGAGTAAGATATAGTTTTAGCTTAATTTCTACATTTATCTTATATTCTGGTGCAGACATCTGCTTGAAAATGCAATGTAATTGGCTGCATCCTTGTCATCATGAAATAAGATATCAGTAAATATTGTAGGATTTGTAACTAGAGCATAAAATAAGAAAGGATTGAAAAATTGAATTACAATAAGTTGTATGAAATGCATTTATATCCTCAATGTTTAAATGGTTATTATTTTAAAAGCATATGTAATAATAATTGTCAACCATAAATTGGGAACTTATGGGAGGTTTGCCTATATGTGTTAGTATACATAAATCTCTATGAATTTCTACAATACCTAAATAAAGAAGCAACATTTAGATTTAATATGTATTTTATATAAAGGTAAAATAAAACACAGTATTGCATTGTCTACAAATTCTTCTGACAATAAACATGGAGTTATACTAAAAAACTAGTGCTATTGAGTCTCAACCTTAGAGATTTCTTCATAAATGTGATAGGGACGTGAGAAAATGCTCTGTTAAATTCCTACCCACCCACACAAACACAGACACACAGGTCCCTAGACACACACATAGGGAGAGGGAAAGAATGAATGAAATTTGCCTCTGTGAGGGGGCTGAAATAAGACAGTCACAAAATCATTGAAATTGATATAGTAGATATATATAACCACAGGACTTTTCAAATAATCATGGCAGGAAGAATTGTGCTATTTTTCAGGGTTCAAAAGAGGGATAATGATGACTCAAATTTCATTCCTGGAACATACGTTGCTAAAAACAAAACAAATAAAACTCACCAGAAGCAGGGGGGCCGCCCGGTGGCGCAGCGGCTTAGTCCGCGCTTGGCAGCCCGAGGTTCGCAGGTTCGGATCCCGGGCGCCCGCCGACGCACTGCCTGTCAGCCACGCTGTGGCGGCGTCCCATATAAAGTAGAGGAAGATGGGCACAGATGTCAGCCCAGGGCCAGTCTTCCTCAGCAAAAAGGGGAGGATTGGCAACAGATGTTAGCTCAGGGCTGGTCTTCGCCACACACACAAAAAAAATTAAAAAAAACTCACCAGAAGCATACAGACTTTAGTTTTATCCTAAATGGAAAATTCTCAAATGATGTTCTTATGCTGAAATTCTCAAATATTTAAGCAATGAGTCACGGGTCTACGCATCTTCCCCAATTTGATATGACATTCAGATTCCATGTCAAAATTCTCCTTGCTTCTCTAAAGATCTGCTCTTCTAGGGTGAGTTAGACTTGATTCAGGATTGAAGCTGGAGGCCTAACTGGCCCTCCTCTGTCACTTTGCCACCTGGAGCATCCCAACACACAGGAGCCCAGGGCTGTCTATGTCATCTGCTTGCTTCAGGGGAAGAAATGGCTTTTTGAAGCTGTTGGAATCTAAAGGTTATCTGGGAAGCAGAAACAAAACAGTCAATCTCATTCAAAATCAATCGATCAGTCAAAAAAATCATTCAATAAAGCCTTTTCCCTTCCTTTTTCAATGTGTAAGAGTCGTAACAGAATTGTCTGTGCTGTCCCTAAGCACGGTGACACAAAATATTCCATTTCATTTATTCAGTGCCAAAAATTCAGTCTGACCTCCTTTTGTTGGCAAGATGTCAAAAAATAAGCAAATGTTGACTGAATTTTTTATTTACACTGCTGATGAAAATAACATTATGGTGCCAGACAGTTGTGCTATTGGCCTGCCACTCTTCCTTTTCTCTATTATCATTTTTGAAAAGCCACGCTTCAAAATGCATCCTTACAATAATGATTCCTCTTGTATGTGCCGTTAACTATATTTATATAAACTAAACTCAAATTTTAGGGCTTTTCATATTGATCTTGAAAAAAATGTAAGGATCATTGCTCATTTATCTTTCTAAACACAATAATTCTAAGCTGCCTGATTTTAAGACACTTCTCCTTTTTGAATATACACTTCATCAATTTTCATGAAAAGAGACCATTAAAATGTCATGCATATGGAATATTATTTCTCAGAGAAAAGATTCTGAGGGCAAAAGAGAAGTATCTGAATAATACCAGGCAGATTTATTTTAGTGAAAGTACACGATCATAATATGTCACTTTACAAATAGTCTGCCTAAATATTGCCAGTTAGAGTTAATTAGAATTGAAAATCATGTAGAGCATTTGTTTACCATCACTATCAACAATATAAACACTTTAATTTAAAATGACTTTCATAAGCATAGCATTTTCATACAAAGATAGTATGATTTTTGTGAATGGAGTAAATAATAAAAAAAGAATTGTCACAAAAATTGGAGACAGAATTTTAAAAGATTTATGAACATGTTTATGTCCTTAATTAAGATTTATGCTAGTGTATTTACATTTAATGTTATTTCTAATATTGCTCCATGTAAGATAAATTTAATTTTCCATAAGAAGTACAGACATTCATTTTAATGGCTTCAAAGAGGAATGTGAATGGTCTTTAATTTTGTATTTTACTAAAAATATCTGTTTCTAATCTCTACACAGCATTGTTTTCCACACGACTGGGTGAGGATGAGTAGGGTATCTCTATGTTGCACATTTCCAAAACTTTATTAAAGAAAAAAATAACCACAATAAAAGTAATACAGTTGTGAGATTATTAATATTGGCTTTTCTAAATCACCTTTTTTACATGCATTGTTTCCAGTGTCATGACTCAAATGTGTTGTTGTAGCATCAGATGTGATGGTGTGTATTAAAAGCATGGCTTAGAGTGTGAAGCTGAACTAGTTTTACATGCCAAATCTAACACATACAAGCAGGGTGATATTAAGAAAGCTAGATTATCCATTTTGGGCCTCTGTTTCTTCTTTGGTTAAATGATCTTAACAATAACTCTGTAATAGGAATGCCAAAGTTAAATAAGTTAATAGTAAGAATTTACACAGTACACTGTATAGTCTCTTATAAGTTCTCTCTATAAGTTCTAATATATACATATATACGTTTTAATTTTCCTTTAATCATGTTTTGTACTTAGGTATATCATAAAGTATGCCAGATATAGGATAGTAAGAAGTTTGTAATGACTCTCTGAGCTTCTAGTGCCTGTGTGATTTTTAATAGTGTTATTCTCAATATACCTTGGCGCAGAGAAGAAGTAACGATTTTGATCTTGGACTCTGATCAGGAAGTGACTATTGCTGTCAAATCTAGAGGCAGAGATAAAGCGTTGGGAGTAGAGAACACAGAGAGGTAGATTGGAGCTTTTAGGTTAGAGCAAGGTGAAGTTGAAGCATCATGGAGACATTCTCATTGACATATTAACCAGGCAGCCAATGCTTTGTAGAAATTACTGTATTGAGGCAAAGCTTTTTGTTGAATCTATTGAAAAAGATTTATTTCTTAACATGACCTTTGAGCAATTTTATAAGAAAAGACTAATGATTTCCTGAAATTAGCCAGGGCTCCAAATTAAGAGGTGGATATTCCAGAAAGATGTTTTGAGACTTCTAGAGGATAATTAGCATGTTCTAGAAGAAAAATTCAAATAGGCTATTCCCCTAACTACACTAACTGAAATGTTTACTTGTTTCTAAATGATTAATTTTTCACTTGTAAAGCTTTTTATGTTTAGCTTTTTTGCATGTAAATCCACGTAGGCATAGATATGGATATAGCTTCCTTTTATGATTCTTATCCATGTGTTTGAGAGTGGATTGCAATTGTCCTTATTATTACCAAGTGTGGCAATGACAGCATTGACCAATGTTCTCTTCCCGAAGGCCTAAAAATGCAGGTTCTTAATATTGATCAGTAAAACCACTAGCATAAACACCATTCCTAGTCCATTTTCTCATTCTGCTGACTGTAAACCTCATCTGAAAGATACATTTCACTCTTGTTTCAAACTGTTTCTACGGAATGCTTAATACTTCCCCCTTGCTGTTACCGAAATACTCTTGGAGAATAACTGGTCCTACATACTCAAATATTTTTTGAAGTAAGTTATTAGTTTGGTTATTGTTGTATATAAAGTTATTTATTATAATAATTCAACTCCATTTTTTAAAATGATTTCCATTATGCTATTAGTAAATCCTACAGATAAAAGCAAATTACATAAAGTGGGAAATTCAATTACAAATTATCCTTCACCTAAAGAGTTAATGCCAGGTTTGGAGGGACCTTGAGATGATAAAATTTGTGGAGGCCTTCAATAATGAAAGCATATGAAATTTGCTCGATTGACAATATCATGAATAGAAGTAGGATTATTATTTTAATTAACTGTCCGACATGACTCTATAATGTTTTCTTTCCTACATTTTTTAACTGCACACTCTTTTGCCTCTTCATGTAACCCAAACTTTGTAAATTCATTTCCTATAGAGAGAATGGAAAGATCATTCGGTTTCTTTGTCTAGCATGATTGATTGAATTTTTAAAATTTTCAATTGATATTGACAGCTTAGTTTAGAATTGTTTCTCTTGGCTTTCTAAGGCTTTATTAGTGACACAATATGGGGCGTTCCTCAGTAGCTTCTTGCCCAGACTTTTCTTCCTGTCCTGAGGCTTGCCTTCTGCGAACACCAGCCTTGGACATCCCTAGACATGGTTCCTGACACCACTGTGAGCTGCATTGGGTCCTTACTGTGGTTGCCTGTCCTGAGGGGCAGTGGGCAGCACTAGGAGGCCATGAGCCTGGGCTAGTGACTCCTAAGCAGGATCTCTTTCAGATCCTTCCTGGTAGAATCAAGGTTGAGTTGGGACGCTCAATGAAGTCCACCAGGGGCAGGTTTTCCTGGAGGCCAAGTGGACATAAAAGTTGTGTCAACAAACCACAGGCCCACCCTGTACCCCAGGACCATCCACAGGGCACAGAGGATGACTCCCAGGCAGAATTCCACACTTCCACTGTACAACTCTGGGTACAAGGCTAGAGCTACCGCTTCCTGCTGAAAATATCTACAACAAATGTCAAAATCTGTCCAGGAAGAAAACTGTGTGAACCAATCAAAAATAATTACCAATCATAAAGGGGTTGATATTGTCAGCCTCGCTGGATAAACAAAGACACTCACACACAGAGGAGAGATGATAATTTTAATTTTCCATATCAGTTGTCCCAAGTCATGGAACTTGGCCTATGTCTCCATTACCAGCTCTTTCCCCAATTGATATCTATTTTAAAATGCTTTTCCATCCTTATACTTTTTCTATCTACATAATACAAAGGAAGTCAGTGAATGTCAAGATGAATCAGAACATTTTAATTTAATTACTTGTTAATTTTTCTCTAGCCTTCAAATTGATTCAGAATGAGGTGTGATTAAGAGGACAGGTAGCTGAATGAGGAGATGGAAGTAAGCAAATAGGGAAATCTGGTTGTGGTAGGACATTTTAGTTAACCCTCATTAGAAAAGTTTATTATACACCTAAATAACCTAATATTGGTGGAGCTATTGGATTATCTACCTACAACTGTCACACCTCTTCAGATATAGAAATGAGCAAAAGCATGTTGAAGTTTTGTGAGTTTGTTTTCTCAGAAAAGATAAAACTAAGCCTTCCTTCCTGAACATTTTGTTTTTTCTTCTATAATCCTTTTAACATTAAAATGATTACCCCAGTAATATATGCCCAAGTACATTTTACTTAGATATATGGAATATAAATTGCTTTAAAATGCTTCCATTGCCTTGGCTCAAATTTTCTAATTA
Organism: Tapirus indicus; assembly: GCA_031878705.1. Taxonomy (NCBI): domain Eukaryota; kingdom Metazoa; phylum Chordata; class Mammalia; order Perissodactyla; family Tapiridae; genus Tapirus; species Tapirus indicus. The sequence continues at coordinate 20,999,401 of CM062939.1, read as the reverse complement.
TTATAATGTTTGAATTCATCATATTGATGAGTGGAAAGTCTGGATGGTTCTGGAGTCTTATTTCCTTCCTTTTTTTGTGTGTGGTGTAGCTTGGAAAGCTGACCCAACTAGACCTAGTCAGTCTACACGGAGAAAAGCCATTAGCTGATGACAGTATTCCTGGAGCAGGAGTCTAGTCCTAAGATACTCAGTACGTAGAACTTGTCCCTCTTATGCATACTCTCTGCTGTGGTTCCTAGGCCTGGAAGCAACTGATAAATTTCTTATTACTTAGAGAAACAGAATATTCCCTAGCTCCTCTTAGGCTAACCTATATATAAATATGTAATATGAAGGGGGAGTGGGGTTCACTTTCTCTTGGGGTATTGTTAGCGCCGTGCAGAGCCAAGTCTGCAGACCCAGAAATCTTGATCCCTTCTGGAATCTTGGCCTTTGGGAATACAAACAGTTATGTACAGTCCATGCTATTTAAACAAGAGAGTGAAGGAAACAGTAGCTGTACTATTTCTCTCCCTTGTCTTTCCTCCAAAAAGCCTATGTTTATCTTCATTTTATAATGCTAGTGCTATGTGTGCATGACCTCTTTGCACAAATATCATAAAATCTATGTAATGCATGACTCAACAATATTTTCCTCCTAATGCACACATAAATTACTGAATATTTTGTGAGTGATAGAAAAGTAAAAAGTTCATAATTGCTTAAAGCATTCATTGAAAGGGGGAAAAAAGTTTGCCTTTGCACATTAATAACTCAACCAGATTTGTTATCAAGCTTCAGGGCTACCAACACAGAAAGTTTTTTTTTTTGAGTTTTGTTCTATTTACCAATGTTGACACTACTGACAGATGAATTCTGAAAATTTGATTAACTGTGTTCATAATAAATTTATACTTGACGTGTGTTTGTTCATGTATTAAATATTTATGCAACAGTTGGTATTTTTGAAGTAATTTTTAAGATGATCAATCAAAAGGAAATCCCCTGACAAAAGGAATAAATTAAATATGACATTCGTATATATTGTGATGCATTTTCTAAATTGACCAACTGTGTTATGGAGATATGGTGGCATGTTAGAAACAGAATTCCTATTCATAAATGATTTTATGTACATTGTCTTTTCATGTAAGATATTTCTGCAATGGTATCTATTATACATGAGTACTGATGTATTTCAAAATTTCTTTTTCCTTCCTTTTTAAATAAAATTTACTGAGGAACATATACAAAAAATGCTACTGAGTTTCGAATTTAGCTCTGACATGTAAAGAGCTTGAAAGGTGTAACTCAGTTTCTTATAACAACAGAAAGGTCAATAGGATGAAATCAATGGCTTTTCTTGTACCCATTGGATAATTAGCAAAGCAAGGCAAACCACTACCATAAAATCTGGAGAGACAGGCAAATTTAGAGAGCCACAGCCAAGTTCTGCTTTTCTAGAGCAGAAGCTGCTGGAACCATTAGGGGTAGTAACACAAATGTTCACTTTGACTAATTCCTGGAGGCTGTGTGAAGGGGCTTGTGAGTCAGAAACTCTTTAGCTGCAGACTTGGGGGCATTATCATACTTTCAGGGGTTTGCCTCCAGGAATCTTACCAGATGCTCATGGTTAAGATTCAAGAGCCCCCTCAGGGGGATGAGTTTTTAGATAAAGCATCAGAACAAGAGCCGTAAAAGAAGTTACGTAATTTGGACTTTACCACAATGAAAAACGTCTGCCCTGCGAAAGACAGGGTTAAAAAGAGAAGCCACAGAATGGGAGATAATATTTGCAAAACACATATCTGATAAAGAATTTGGATCCAAAATATCCAAAGAATTTTAAAATCTAACATTAAGAAAACGAACAACACAATTAAAAGTAGAAAAACATCTGAATAGATACCTTACCGAAGAAGATGTACACATAGAAAATAAACATAGGAAAGACGTTCAAGATCATTTGCCATTATGGAAATGCAAATTAACACAACAATGATATACCACTGCATGTGTATTAAAAGGGCCCAATCCCAAAAAACTTACAATACCAATCGCTGGTGAGGATGCAGAGCCGTAGGAAGTCACCCATTGCTGGTGGGAATGCAACATGGTGTAAACACCTTGAAGACAGTTTGGAAGTTTTTTAAAAATCTAAACACAATCTTACTATGCAATTCAGCAATCTTGGTTCTAGCTATTTAACTGATTTGTATAAATACAGATGGTTACATACAGACATATTTATATATATATAATATACATATGTTACATATAGACATATATATACAAATATACATATGGTTACATATAGACATATTTATATACATATAACTATATACACATAGTTATATTGTTACTTATAGACACGTTTAGAGAGGTATGTGTGTGTGTATGTATGTGTGTGTTTATACATGTCCGTATACACATATATTCAGTACCCTCTTGCTCTGTCCACTGAGAAAGCCTGGAAGGACCTATCCTCTGGTAGAAAAAATCGTACCTTGTGCCCAGATCTAGGTTTCTAGTATCATCCTCCAATGAAAGTAACTAGGGATCCTTGGAGAAATGGTTGATAATAGTATCGAGGCAGAAAATATACAAGACGAGCCTGGAACCTCTTAGAGTTCCAGCAAGTAAGAAAGTGCTTAAAAAATATAATGGAGGCATGTTAAAGACATACAAGAATGATCTGAAAGAGCTCCCAATGAGCTCTAGGCAAAACCAGAACAAGTTTAGCAACCAAATAAATACAGCTGTACTGGATCATAACCCCAAGACTAAAATAAATATTCATGAGTCAGTACTGATATAAATTATTCAATAAATAAGTAAATGGAGGAAAAGAACAAATCTCATGTGCAGAAAAATTCCAAATAACTTTTGTTGATATTCCAGCCTGAAGGAGGTAGAGCAATTCCCTACTGTTTGAGTGTGACTGCACTTGGGGACTTCTTGCCAAAGAATACGAAATATCAAGAGGGACAAAAGAGTGAATTACTGTACAGAAATCTAGCAAACACTATCTCAGCCAGGTAATCAAAATTAACATCAACAGTAACAAACCATATTGCTGGTATGTACCTCTGATACGATATAATGAAAATGGAACTTTACTTCTGTGGTCTGCTTGCCAAATAATTCCCCTAAATTTCCCAGTCTAATTATGTGAAAAACATCAGATATATCCCAATTTAGGGACATTTTATAAAATACCTGATCAGTGCTCCTCAAAACTGTCAAGGTCATCAAAAACAAAGTCTGAGAAACTGTTACAGCCAAGAGGAGCTGAAGGAAACGTGATTACTAAATATTATATGGCACCCTGGTGGAATCCTGGAATAGGCAAAGGGCATTAGTTTATACCCATCCCACCCTGAACGCGCCCAATCTCTTCTGATGGTGGAAACTAAGCAGGGTTGGGCCTGGTAAGCACTTGGATGGGAGAAAAAGGGAATTATGTAAAAACTAAGAAAACTTGAATCAAGTAAGGACGTTAGTTAATACAAATGTATTCATATGTGTTCATTAATTGTAACAAATGTACAATACTGATGTAAGATGTTAACAGCAGAAACTAGATGGTGGGTGTACGGGAACTCTCTGGAATATCTTTGCAATTTTTCTGTTAATCTATAACTATTCTAAAATAAATAGCTTATTTTAAAATATGCAACAATATAAGTGTACAGGAAATGAATTTTGACAAATGAATACACCCACATCCAACCCCTAGCAAGTTATATAACATTTTCATCACCCTGGAAAGTTCTCTTTTGGCTCTTTACAGTCAATTCCTAGGCAACTATTAATCTGATTTCCACCACTATGGATTAATTTTGCCAGATTTTGAATATCCTGTAAATGGAATTATAATTATTCATTCTTATGGTTTTTCTCCTTTTATATAGAAAATAAGTATTTTCAAAATTTATTCATTTTGCTGTATCCGTGCCTTTTTGTCTGAGTTGTATTCCCTTGAATGGATATATCACAAGTTTATCTTTTCATCTGTTGATGGGCATTTGGGTTGTTTCCAGTTTTGACAACTATTGTAAATAAAATTGCTGAAATATTTACATAGAAGTCTTCATGTAGACATATGTTTACTTGTTTCTTGGGTAAATGCTAGGAGTGAAATAGCTAGGCCATATGGTATGTGTGTGTATATGCACTGCCAAACTGTTTTCCAAGATAGTTATAGCCTTTCACATTCCTTCCAGAAATACATGAGCGTTCCACTTGCTCCAATACTCACCAACACTTAGGACTGTATCTTTTTTATTTCAGTCATTCTAATGCTTGCGAAGGTTTTTCCCATTGTGGTTTTAATTTGCATTTCCCTGATGAATAAAGATGTTGAATACATTTTCATGTGTTTAGTGGCCATTCATATATCTTCTTTAGTTAATCATCTTTCCTATATTTTGGTCATTACTTATTGGGTTCTTTTTCTCCTCAGTGACTGAGTTATGAAGCTTCTTTATAGCTTGTGAATACAAATTTTATGCCAGATATATATATTTTGAATACTCCTCTCAGTCAGTGGTTTGTCTTCTAAATTTATGAAATTTATTTTTCAAAGAAAAATTTTTCATTTTGATAATCTCATTTATCACCTTTTTCTGTTATGGTTTGCACTTACTGTATTCTATCGAAGAAATCTTTCCCTACCCCACATTCTAGATTTTTCCATATGTTTTAGTCCTATAAGTTTTTTTTAATATTGTATTGTTTTTTACATTTCTGGTCTATTATCTACTTCAAGTTAATTTTTGTATTTGACATGAGGTGTAGGCTGACGATAATTTTTTTTAACTAGGACTTTTTTCCCCCAATGAGTGTCCCAGCAACATTTGTTGAAAAGGAATGCTTTCCCCGTTGAGTTAACCTGGCACCTTTTGAGAAATCAACTGATCATATATTTCTCACCATCTCTGGATTTCTAACTTGTTCTATTATCTTTATGCCTATAGCACACTCTCCTGATTACTATAGGTTTATATTAGTTCCAAAAATTAGGTGGTGTACATCCTCCAGCTTGTTCTTATATTTCACAATCGATTTGATCAGTATAGGTGCTTTGCATTTTCATTCAGATTTTAGACTCAGTACATACATTTCCATAAAAACATTATGCAGACGTTTTGATCAGAGTTGTGTTGAATGTGTAGATCAATTTTAGGAAAACACAGCATTTAAACATATTGGGTTAATGAACCCTTGAACAGAATGCATCTTTCCATATATTTAGTTCTTAATTTCTCTCATTGGCATGACTTATGCACAGTTTGTTAAATTTACGTTTAAATAGATTTATTATATTTTAAATGGTATATTTTTGAAATTTTACTTTCCGAATATTTGTTGCTACTCTATTGAGATAAAAAATAGTACACCTTACTGTTTTTGTATTCTGAGATGTCACTAAATTAACGTATTGATGGCAATAACTTTTCTGTAGAATCTTTAGAACTTTTAGGTAAATTATAATGACACCATGAGTAAAGACAACTTTACCTTCTTCTTTTGTGCCATTATGCATCTTCCTTCTGTGTTTTCTCTTTACCTTATTCCAGTGGCAAAGACCTCCAATAATAATAATACGTTGAGTGGCGGTGGTGAGAGGCGTATTCTTACCTCGTCTTGTAGAGAAAAACATTCCATTTACAAAACATTAACATTAAATATGATGTTAAATGTGTGTGTGTGTGTGTGTGTGTGTGTCCATTATCAGGTTGCAGACAATCCTGGTTTTTTATGTTGCATTTTGTCATTTACACTCTTTGCTTCCATTGAAATGAGCATACTTATGTTTTCCCTGCTTTATTGTATCATTCTGAATTGCATTGATTCTTTTTCTTTCTCTTTTTGTTGTTTTTCCTGAAGTATACTTTACATTCAGTAAACTTATTCCTTTTAGTGTACAGTTCTATCATTTTTGATGAATAGATCTAGTCATCTAACTACCACTATAATCAAAAAAGAGTACAATTACATTACCTAAAATGCTCTCTCATACATTTTATCAATGCCTCTGCCAGCCCCAGGTCCTGGCAAACAGTATTGTATCATGGTTATTATAATGTTTTTTAAAGATATCTTCTAAATGGAAGCATATAGTACATAGCCATTTGAGACTGACATTTTTCACTTAGCATAATGCGTTTATGATTCATCTATGTTACTGTGTGTAACTATATGTTTTTTTTTCTTTTCTTTTTCCTCCTTACTACTAAGAGTATTTCTATGAATGTATGTGCCACAGATTGTTTATCCATTCACCAACTGAAGGAATTGAGGGTTATGTCTAGTTTTTTTGCACTTATGAATAAGGCCTCCATAAAGATTTGCATACAGTTTTTTTGTATGAACTTAACTTTTTATTTCTCTTGGGCATATATCTAGGCATCTAATTGCTAAACCTAAGTTGTATACCCAGTGTTTTCTAACTTTTCAAAAAACTATCAAACTTGGCGCCAGCTTCGTGGTATAAGTGGTTAAGTTCACACACCGCATTTGTGGCCTGGGGTTCACAGATTCGAATCCCAGGCATGGACCGACACACCACTCATGAAGCCATGCTGTGGCGGCATCCCACATACAAAAGAGAGAAAGATGGGCACAGATGTTAGCTCAGGGTGAATCTTCTTCAGCAAAAAGAAGAGGATTGGCAGTGGAGGTTAGCTCATAGCCAGTCTTCCTCACACACACACACACACACACACACACACACACACACACACACAAATGCAAAACTGTTTTTCAAAGTCTGCATCATTTTGAATTCTAATCAGCATTGTTTGAAAGGTCCAGTTGCTCTGTATCCTTGCTGGCACATGGTATTGTCAGGTTTTTACAATTTGTTTGCTTATTTCATAATCTTTCCTAATAAGTGTGTAACAGTGGTTTTAGTTTCTATTTTCATAATTACTCATAAAGTTGTGCATTTTTTTCATGTGCTTATTTGCTGTCTACAGTTCCACTTTGATAAAGTATCTGAAACTTTTTTTATATCTTACATACAAATCTTATCAGATATATATTTTGCAAATATTTTGTCCTGTCTGCTCACAGACTCTTCATTTTCTTAAAATGTCTTTTGAAGGGAAGAAGTTTTAATTTTGATGAACTACAATTTATTACACTTTACTTGTATGGATTGTCATTTTGTGTCATTTCGAAGAAATTTTTACCTAATTTAAGCTCGTAAGAATTTTCTGCTATGATTTCTTCTAGAATATTTACAGATTTAGGTTTTACATTTAAGGTCTATCATCCATTATTGAGTAAATGTTTGCATGTGGTGCAAGGTATGGGTCATGATGCTATTATTTGGTTTTGATTTTGGGGTTTTTTTTTGTATATGGAGATCCAATTCTTCCAGCACAATGGTTGAAATGATTATCCATTCGCAACTGAATTGTCTTTATAAATTTGTCAAAAGTCGTTTGACTAAAACTTCCAGTGCTCTCTCTCACCACATCACAGATTCAAGGTTTCAATAAGTAGACTCCACATTTTGGTTGGAAGAGCTACAAAGTTATGGTCTGCCTACAGGAATGGGAAGAAATTTTGGAGATTTTGGCACTCTACCATATATATAACTGGGCATTCACATTTTCATGCTATGTGCATTTGTGTGTATGCTTACACTGATGATATAGTAAATGCATGTGTGTTTGCTTCCTTCAAATTAATGCCTTGATTACAAAATCATTGCAACTTAAAAACTTTATTTCCTAGACTTTTATGCCAGTTTCTAGATATGGATTTTCCATTGGTTACTTCACAAACTAATTTAAAAGTTAGATTAATTGAAATACGACATCTCTTCCAAATCCAAAATTCTATTTTCCTCTAATTTTAGCACTGTTTCTTCCCCATATTATTCAACAATCTTAAACTCAGGAAGACCTCAAGTTTTCTAAGACTTTTAAAATAATAAAAATTGAGGGGCCGGCCCGGTGGCACAGCGGTTTAGTCTGCGCTTGGCAGCCCGGGGTTCGCTGGTTCGGATTCCCGGCGCCCGCCGACGCACTGCCTGTCAGCCAGGCCATGGCGGCGTCCCATATAAAGTGGAGGAAGATGGGCACGGATGTTAGCCCAGGGCCAGTCTTCCTCAGCAAAAAGAGGAGGATTAGCAACAGATGTTAGCTCAGGGCTGGTCTTCCTCACCAAAAAAAAAAAAAAAAAAAAAAATTGAAATTTTAAAAACTGTGATCTTTGGTTGAAAACCATTATTCTCTAATAATTCTATAGATCTGTCCAGCTGAAGGATTTCTATTTATTTTTGTTATTGTTAATGAGGTTTTAGACTTTGTATTGTTGAGTTTGCTTTTATTTTTAATTCTGAAAATTCTCCATCCAACAAAGAACCTCAAATACATAAAAATAGAAAAAGATCACCAGTACCTAAGAAATATAAAGATATGTCAAATTTTAAGCAACAAAATCTTGTATTCATCTCAGTTAACACACTGCAATCCTTGTTTCCTATTGCCATGGTTATATTAATATTCCATTTTAATCAGAATTATTGAAAAGCTCTTTATTAACAGCTAGCCTTGAAAGCCATTTTAAAGCTTCTGCTGTTAAGACTATTCCACAAAGAAGTTAGCTAAGGCAATTTGGAAAGAAAGCAAGTGGGAATTAGCAAAGTTTTAGGTTTTTTAAACCAAAATACATACAACAAATATCTCTTCTAAGCACATAAATAAATTATGCTATATGGATACTGAGTGTATGCATTATCTACTGAAAATTATGTGTTCTCAAATGTATGTGACCAGATAATTACATAGCATAATGCTTTTAACTGTGATTTATATTTAAACAAAAGCTCCTGAATGGCCATATGTTTATACGCAGTTCTTGCTAGTTATAGTTATGAATTCTTACCATGGAATAAGTATTAAAACAACCACATCACACACAAATGCATTGCCTAAGGAGTGTGGCTATGAAAAGCAATTCAATCCTGCAAAACAAAGGAAATATTCAGAAATGTTTTCTTTTGTTGAAATTTTTAATACTAGGATCTGATTTCCAATAAATTTAGCAAACATCATGAAAAGGGAATTGTGCTGTGTTCAGTTCTAAATCATAAAGCATTTTCTTAAAATAAATTTTAAAACATTTAGTTAGTTTATATAAGTGGAATGGAATGTAGTGTAAGACTTTATCAGTAGTTCAGAAATTAAAGCTAATCTGAGAGTGAAAAAGGCTGAACACTTCATATTCTAAGTTCAGAAATAAAGTAAAAGTTATGGTTAGATCCTTTCTCCAGAGTTTACTGTGAGGACTCAATTTTCAGAAAATCCTCCATCAACAACCCAATCATTGCTTAGGCTATATAAATAGGTGCTTGGGAGGGAAGAAACTAATTTTGGTGGGAGGATGGTCAGTGATTGTGCAGGCCATCTTTTGGGGCATTTTGTTGGCCATCTGCTTAAAAAGCAGAATTATAGAGTTACACCTTTAAAAGCAGAGCAGGGGAAAAGAGAAATGCAGGAGATTTTCTGGTGGGCTGTCATGAGAAGAAGATCAAGAGCTGTTCTTCCTCAGGTTCCCAATTTCATTGAAGTATAGAAGTTGGTTCCTACACATGCCTGTAGGCCTGAAAGTAGCCCATGGAAGGCGTATGAGATTCGTACCATAAATCTGATTAGATAGCAAATTCATGGAACAAAATGTTACATCCATAAGAGGATGCAGTAGATTACCACTGGTTGGTGGTCAGCCAGAAGATGTGGTCAAACCTTATCAGAAATTGGAAAATGATTGCTTCAGGGAAGAGAATTTATCATCAATGAGGCTTGGTAGACTGACCATCTGTCTTTACAGAATCAATACAATTAATCAAGATTAGAGTTTTGATTAAAAAGTTCAAAGTCTACACATTTGAGGACCTTAGGATTGGCAAATGCATTTTGCATTTCAGAGAGATGTAAACCCTTGGGGGCCATAGGATGATCTGTGGCAGGCATGATTCTCAAATGGTCCTTTAAATTCCTGTTCCCTTGTGGACACACACTTTATACTCCCCTCCCACATCTTGAGAGTGGGTAGAACCTATAAATAGTATGGGATTTCTCTCCTATGATTAGATTATCAATCAATTGACTTTGAGTTAGCCAAAAGAAAAATTATCCTGGCTGGGCCTGGCCTAATCAGCAGAGCCTTTAAAACAAATAAAAAACATTGATTATGCAAATGACTCTTTCGGGTCTTGAAGGAGAACACTATCACATAACAGAAGAAGATATGATGGGTATTGATGTGAGGTCCCCAGGAAATCTAGATACTGAGAGTGGCCTCCTGTTGAAAGGCAGCAAGAAAAAAGATTTCAGTCCTACAACTGATAGGGACTGAATTATGACAACTATTAGTGACCTTGGAAGGAGCCTCAGATGAGATAATGTCCTTAGATAATGTCCTTGATTTCAGCCTGTTGTGGCACTGAGCAGAGTATATAGATATGTCATGCCAGGACCTACAGACAATGTGGGATGAATGGGTATGTTTTTAAACTCCTTAGTGTGTGTGGTAATTTGCTATAAAGCAATATGGCAATAGAAAACTAATATAGAAACTTCAAAATAACTCTGATTAAAATGTTAAATGATATGGGGCCACCCAGTGGGTAGTAGTTAAGTTCACGCACTCCTCTTTGGCAGCCCAGGATTCATGGGTTTGGATCCTGGACGTGGACCTACACACCGCTCATCAAACCATGCTGTGGCAGCCTCCCGCATAAAAAATAGAGGAAGATTGGAAGACGTTAGCTCAGGGACAATCTTCCTCACCAAAAAAAAAAAAAAAAGTTAAATGATATAATAGAAACAGTGGACAAGAAGCATGAATCTAAAAGGAATTTCACTAGAGATGGACATTGTTTAAAAAGAATGAAATGAAAATGATAAAATTTAAAAAACATTAAAATAGAAATGAAAAAGATCTTCAACAGAATAGTTAGTAGATTTGAAAGCTGAGGGAAAAAAAAGCAATGAATTTGCAGATGGCACAATAGAAATTATCCAAAATGAAACATAAAGAATAAAAGCCTAAAAAAGAAAAATAAAATACAGCATCCATGAGATGGTGGGGAAATATTTATGGAACAATACCAAATGATGCCAGTCTACATGAAATTTGAGTCTCAGGCAGAGAAAAGTAAATGGAGTTAAAGAAATGTTTGGAAAGATAATGGCAAAGCATTCTCCAAATGTAAAGGAAGTAAACAAAACACAGTAGAATCGTTTCAGAGGATTAACAAGGGAAAATAAAAATAAAACAGATCTTGGATCACCACAGTCAAAATTTGGAAAAACAAATTTAAAGAGAAAATCTTCAAGGCAACCAGACAAAAAGAAATATTACAAAACAGCATATTAATTTTCAATTGCCATGTAACAAATTACCACAAACGTATCAGCTTAAGACAACATACATTTATTACAACCCTGTTAGGAGTCTGTCACATTTGGCTTGTACTCAGGGTCTTACAAGGCTGAATTTAAAGTGTCATTCAGGGCTGTTATTTCATTTGAGGCTTGAAGTCCTCTCCAAGCTCACTGGGTTTTGGCAGAATTCAGTTCCTGGGGTTGCAAGACTGAAGACTAAGACATTGCTAAACTCTCCAACTCTGTGTTTCCTTTTTTACCTTCTTCCCTCAGAGCATGCCGAAAGAAGGATAAAATGAGCATTGTGAATGGAGAGGAGGAAAAAACTAGCAACTGGGCAGAAGGCTGAAATTTGAGTTGTGGAGTTAATGGTGTGGACTCTTGATAGCAGAAAAATCTAACGTAGCAAAGTATTTTTCTTATCTTGCATTTTCTGTGTAATTGCCTTCATTTTCATTGATAAACTCTTCTATAAAAATGTTTTTTGTGTTTTTATTAATTAACAGGTTAATTAACTTATTTAGGTGAAAAGAAAAGAGACTATTTCACATCTTGGTCAAATTGCTACTCAACAAGGACAAAATATGTGCATTAGTGAGTACTGAAATGGAAATGCTGTCTTCTAGTTGGGTTGACAATGGGTACTTTGACCTCATTTAGAAATTTGAAGAAATCATGGAGAAATCTTTGAAAGTTCCATAAGTCAAGCATTTGGATTATGTGGCATTTGGGCCACATATATTTATATATTTTTTAAAAAATTAGAATTATATTGCACATATTAATTTGCTTTTTTGTAGTCAAATGTATATTTTTCACATATTATTAACTACTCTCATAGTAGATGATTTTGGTAGCAGAATTGAAGCCTTTTGTGAAATTCTGTATGAATCAACATTTGTTTGTGCATTTATATGAAGTAATTCTTTTGCTGTTGTTATAACCACGCTAAAGAAAACTCTTTATTTTTAAGGAATAATAGAAGTAAAAATAACTTTTAAAGAATACAAATTGCCTTCATATTCCTAAACAGGATGAAAATGTATATATAGGTTAATGAATGAGCCATAAATCAAAAGACAGTAGAAATTAAGGAATCGATTTAATTGAATATTATATGTCTGCTTTTACTTGCCATAATTTAAAGATTTTCAACGATTTATGTTAATAAATTTTATTTCAGAATATATTTATATAAACATAGTTTTGATGTTTCTCTTTTCTTCAGAATAGTCTTGCCACTCAACTTTTAAATAGCTCGAATGGATCATGGATACATTTAGAAGAACAGATGCAATGTTGAAAATCTAATCTTTAAAAAAAAACTAAAGAAATAAGAGCAATATCAACAAAATTTCTATAATTTGTCATGGTTTTTAAAATGATTTTGATTTTATTGGGTGGTTATTACTTTTGCTTAACGTTATTAGTCTTTAAAAAGTAGAATATTCCAGATAGATAAAAAAGACAAATCTCATACCCTCCATATGACCATCCATCCTCTGTGAATGCCTATTATGGTTTTTTCTCCACTTTCCCAGGAATTTTCTATTAATTTTGAAATGTGTGTAGCTCTGTGGTTAATTAGGATTATATCCTAAATATTCTTCTACAACTTAGAAAACTTTGTTTGACTTTAGTCAACTTTGTTTACTAAGTTTCCTTATGTATTTGTGGTCTACAGTAGGATTTAATTCCATTTGTTAGACCTCTGCCTGTCCCTAATTTATCCTCGACACTTTCATCATAGCAGTTTTATAATAATTTGATATCTTATGATGATATTATTTTAAATCCTTGCCCAGATGAGTCAACACTTCTTTTCCTTTTACAAATCTTTATTGCTCAATTCAATCTTTTAAAAAGAGGAGTATTTTAGGTATGTAAAAAATAACAGTAGAATAGTTATTGTGTTTTCCATGTATAATTTTTTCCGCAAACAATGTCAGCAACATTGAGTTATTTTACGTATTGTATTTGGCACTCTGCTTATGTGATTTCAAACCCCTGAAGATGATATATCTTTTTCTTCCCCATTCCTCTTTATTTTTCTCCAGTCTCCAAGCAGTTTTACGCTTCCTTCTTTTGGTAGGGAATGGCATGGAGGATTTTGCCTATTACAAACTGGCTGATTTATCCCACCTGGAACAAAGATGATTGGCAGGGTTGCATCAGGGCAGGGAAAAATCCCCTTTCTTCCCTTTTTGTGTTCTTATGGCTGAAACTAATAATAAAAATGACACAAGACTAGATTAACAGGAGAAAAATCCAATTTAATTATGTGTGTACGGGAGAATCGCGAAGATGATGCTTGGAGAGTGACGGAAGCGGGCAGTATATATATCTTTTACACAAAGAAATAATAAATTCAGGAAAAATTGACAGGATAAAGAAACTTAGGTTTGGGGTATGTAATTAGCAAGGAATTGAAGCAGAATTTAGGCTTGAGGTAGTTAATTAGCACAGTTTGTTTATTCAGGTTTCTCAGCCCTGAATTCCCAGCTCTGGCGATAAGGATGCAGGGAGATCACCTTCCACAGGGGAGATTCCTTTCCTGCTTTTAGGGGGAACAGAGACAGGAGGCTCAGAGCATTCTTTTTGCTTTTCAAGTAACTTTTCATTCAAAATAATCAATATGCTATTGTGGGTGGCCTTCCCTGGGCCCCAACAGTTGCAACCCGGCCTTAAATCACTTTATTTGACATGGCTCCAACTCAAGTTCATCTCAATTCTTTGTTGGTAACAGTAAACATCAACAAGAAAACATTGGACAGTTAGAGATTTGTTTTAACTGAAGGTTTTCGGGCATACATGAGGCAAGTGCGAAATCCTGGAAAATGTGGAATAGATCAAGTGGAATTTTTGTAGAAATTGTCAACCGTTTTATTCCTGAGAAACAACATCTCATCCAGGTGTTAAGTGTCCCAGGGCTTTCACAATCCTCTCCTGCTCTCTGAAAAGTGTGACTAAGTGGGTCTTAGTAAAAGAAGAGAAACTTAATTTCTCACGGTTTTTCAAAAATTTCCTAAATTGTTATGTAGCCACATTACTGAATTCCTTAATTGTTTTTAAAATATTTTCATTTTTACTCTTTTTTGGTTAATTTTTCAGTACATATTTTTTGCAAATAATGAAAACATTGTCTCCTGTATTTTAACATTTGCATCTCATTTCTTCTTTTATCTAATTTCGGCGTCCACAACTTCTAGAACAATGTGAAATAACAGTGATAGTAGACACACATATTAGCCAATTTAGATTAAGTCGTGCTGTGGTAACAACAGACAAAACTTCAGTGGTCTACGTGAACATATTTATGTCCATCTTTTCATATTCTCATCCATCTCCATTTAGCTGAGAATCTTCTACCTCTGCTGTATCTCAGGCCCAAAGCTAAAGGAATACCCCTTGTCTGGGTAAACTTGGGCTCATGGAAGAGGGAAAATTAGAATAACAGAGCCATAGGATAATTCTAAAAACTACATTCCACTTGGAAATGGCACACTCATTGCCACTCACATATCGTTAGTCAAAGCAAGTTATTTGGCTGAGTGGGTTGAGGGGGCCCGGAAAGAAGGGGAGCAAACATTTTAACAGTACCATCTGCCAGATCATTCTTTCTTCTATATTTAATGAAATTATACTGTGCCTTTCAATATTAAGGATGACGGCTACTGGTTTGACAGACACACATGCACACACATATACTGATATAGAGTAAAATATAAGTATACTGATTAATATAAACATAGATATATATTTATGTATACATATGTGAGAGGATACTCTACCTTTTCCTTTTTGTGTGTGTGTGAGGAAGACCAGCCCTGAGCTAACATCTGTTGCCAATCCTCCTCTTTTTGTTGAGGAAGACTGGCCCTGGGCTAACATCCAAGCCCATCTTCCTCTACTCTATATGTGGGGCGCCTGCCACAGCATGGCTTGATAAGCGATGTGTAGGATCTGAACCCATGAACACTGGGCACTGAAGTGGAAAGTGTGAACATAACCACTATGCCACTGGGCCAGCCCCTACCTTTTCCTTTCTATTAAGAGTTTGATTTTTTAATATGTGAATTGAAGTGAATTTTCTCTAACCTCTATTCATAATCCAGTAATATAACAATGCATATTATCTTATTGCACGTCATCTAAGTTCTATTACTGTATTTCTCAACGTGTAACCATTTGCGTTCTTGGAGTAAACTTCGTTGGCTCATGATAAGTGTTCTTTTTTATTAGATTATATTTGTAAATATTTTACTTAGGATATTTTATTGATATGAAGGAGGCTAAACTGTTATTTTGAAGCATTTATTTTCTTAAGAAGCATTTTGATTTCTTCTGCTCTCGCTGACAGATATTGGTACTCATCTTATGCTGATTTGATTAAAGATTTTGGAAACTTTACAAGAGCAGTTAAAATATCTTTTAAATTATCCTTTTTTGAAGTAAAAAATAATTCCCTGTGAATCTCTAACAACTTTTGTGCAGAAATGTAGAGCCTTCTTGATATTCTTAATATGACTCCTTTAGTAACGTATTTGTTTTATTATTTTTTTATAATTAACTGAGGTTTTGCAATTTATTAAAAGTTAAAGAAAATATAACATTGTGATTTTCTAATTTAGTATGTACCTGTCTTTATATCTTCATTTTCATTTTTGACATTTTAGGTTGTGTCAATTTTGTTTCATTGGTTTAATAGGTATTTATTAAAATTCCAAAAGGGCCAAATTTTTAATTCATTATTCAGCCATTCATTTTTTTCCAGGTGTTAACCGTTAATTATCCTTATTTATTAACATTGAAAATAATTTTATATGGGTTAGTTCAGTTATACTCTTGAGTTACAAACTTATTAAGCACATTCTTTGTCTTTATTTTGTATTTTAGTGTGTTTTTACATTAAATATACTCTGGTGGCTCAGAGTATATTTACTATATTTATTTAGGCTATGAGTCTAATTTCTTGATTTAGACCTACCAGTTATTAACTGGAATGTTGGGGATTTTCCTTAGCCCCAATTTGTTATTTATTTTTTAACAGATGACAATAAAACTACTTAATCATGAAGATTTACTGACATATTGTATAGATATCATTTGATATTATGTTTTTGGAACACAATAAACACTCTTAAATGACCATTATTATATTTTTCTACTTGCAAATACAGATTTTGCACAATGTATGTAATGCTATCATTAGAAAAATCTTTAATGAACAGATGAAAAAATAGTATGCTTTTTTCCATTTTCACTCAAAAGTAAGGCCCAAATCACCAAATACAAGAATTTAGGTTTGTATGTTTGTAGTCATTGATTCAACTGTTTATTTACCCTACATCAGGAGCATGCATTTCGTTCTCAGTTCTCATATCAACAGGGCATTGATCACATGTGCTTTTGTCTAACAGCAAGTCTGAGGATTAGCTTTTGATAACATCTTAACCCAATTGGGCATTTCATGTATGCTTAAGTGTCTAGACCAGCACTTTCCAATACAACTTTTTCTGATGCCAGAAATGTTTTTTATCTATGCTACGAAATATATTAACCACTACCCACACGTGGCTTTTGGGAACTTGAAATGTGACTAGTGTGACTGAACAACTTAATTTTTAATTCTGTTTCATTGTAGTTAATTTAAATATAAATGTAAATAGCCATGTGTGGCTAGTGGCTACCATGTTGGACAACATACATCTAGGCTAAAATCATTGGTATCTAGATAGATCAGACAATTCACAGAAGCTTTCTAATCACTCCTATTCTTTTTAACCAATGTCAAATCATGGGCTCTGCCACTCTATCACTCTAAACTGTTGAGTTGTCACTCATTTTATTTGTGAGGAAGATTGGCCCTGAGCTAACATCTGTGCCCATCTTCCTCCATTTTGTATGTGGGACACCACCACATCGTGGCTCGATGAGCTTGCGTAGATCTGTGCCTGGGATCTGAAACCATGAACCCCGGGCAGCTGGAGTGGAGCACACTAACTTAACCACTATGCCACCAAGACAGCACCCTAGCTGTCATTCATTTTTTACCCTAAAATACATCTTTGAAGGTAACATTGTGCAAAAAAAAAAAATAATAATCACATAAAGCTAATGGCAAAATCAGTCATTTAAAAGTTTTTCTTAAACTCTTTGGTATGATTCAATAAATAATGTTGCACTTTTAGTGTAATCTCTATATCTTGATTTTATTATCTGTAAGATGCTGATAACACTGGGAAGACCTACTTCATATAATTTTGAATTAGCCAACTGAAGTAACACATCCATCATATCATATCATGCTTTACAAAGCATGAAGTCTGGATAATGAGGTGGCTAAGAGCAGGCTTGGAGGTCAAACCAGTCTGGGCTCAATGATAGCCCTGCCATTTAATAATTGTATTACACTGAACACACTGTTCTACCGCTCTAAGTTTCAGATTCATCATCTGTAAAATATCGGTAATAATGCCTAGCTTCGAAGATGTTTGTGTAGATTAAGTAAGACAATGTTGATAAAGCCCTTGGCACAGAGTGCAGAGCAGTTGGCAAGAGGTAATAGCTCAAGGGAGTAGCTATGTTAGTGTGATTGCTATTGTTCTTATAAAAACATTACAAACACATGTTCTTTCTCCAAGGATTTTTTTAAGGGCCTACTTCCAAGTTAAAACACATATTCCCCAATATGTGACTTAAAAACAGTTGAAGTATGCTTTGCTTTAATTATAAAACAACTCCAAAACACAGAAGTGATGGGTGTCAGTATGGGATGACTTCTATCTGCACCGGGGCATTCATGCAGTGCATTTTGCAGCAATCTGTGTGTTCAGAGTCCTCCTTAGGCTGGGAGAGTAATGAGTATAGTCTGCTGATCCTAGAAATTGTGATTAGTGGCCTGGCATCACAACCATTTTTGTAGCCTGCTTTTTGTCCAAATTTGACATGGCACGGGTCCTAAATAACTAAACTTTTGTGAACTCTCTAATGACAATTAAGTGAGTGGCTGGCTAAGTCACTTGGAACTTTTTGGGTTGCAGTGAACAGATGCATCCTCTGATGACTTTAATTTTTAGAGCTGCTCTAAGGATATACAAGAAAGTAAAAGAACAGAAAATTTCTCACTTGCAATAGTTGGTGTTTTTTTTTTTTTTTGCTGAAGATTTGCCCTGAGCTAACATTTGTGCCCATCTTCCTCTATTTTGCATGTGGGTCGCCACAACAGCATGACTGCTGACAAGTGGTGTAGGTCCGTGCTCGGAATCGAATCCTGGGCCGTGGAAGCAGAGCACACCAAACTTAACTACTAGGCCATGGGGCCAGCCCCATCTTGCTTGCAATAGTTTTAATCACTATTTAGCCAGACACAAAATGCCCTGGTGTTTTGCAGGAACTTGAAGGTTAACACAAAAAACAATGTAGCTGTAGCAAACTCCCAGACTCAAGTCTGTGGTTGCCTCCCTGAGCATCCACAGTGAAGCTGACTCAGCCCTCAGTCCCTCCAAAGTTGTCCTTACACTTCTATTTATTTCATGGATTTTGATAAGTCATGGCTTCACCTCACTTTTTTCTTGCCACTCCTACATTACTGTATCATCTGCTTTCTCTCCTGTCTGTTTGAGATTTAAACTCCTTTATGATCTGGTTAGTTTTTATAATCACTTTCTAGTAAAGGGTCCTTTTAAAATCAAATCTATACAAGAAATTGATTAGGCCACTTCCTGGCCATAGATCAGCTGGAATGCCATCACCCCCCTTTGTTCCCTCAGCTGTGGCTAGAGTGGCAGGGTTACATGCTAGAAAACAATTTAAGAATAAGGATACCTCCAGAGCAATACAGTTAGTTAGCATTGTTTTTGACATTTCCAGTTCAAAAACCTTTTCCTTTATGATAGTACAAAATATGACAGTGTATTTATGGTTCTCTTAGACTCTTGTCTAAAAATTTGCTCATTATATGTCTAAAAACATATGCACATTTTTAGTCATATAAACACCTATGTATATGTTAATGATATGTCAAATGTTATCTATGATTCCATTAAATCAACTTTTAAATTTTTAATCTAAGAAAAGTATGTAAAAGGTGAAGAATTATTTTTATAAAAAATTAACTAGTAGATGTAGGAATGCATTATTTTCAAAACAGTTTTATTTTATAATTTTTAAAATCAATTCCCTCTTTCAAACTTTATTTCCCTAGAATAAAATTTAGTAAAGTCAGATTCATGAATAATATCTGCTTGCAGGAAACATTGCAACACGTATCAGAAAATTAATCAATGTATAATATTTATCATTTTGATTCTTTTTTTTTTTTTCTGTGAGGAAGACTGGCTCTGAGCTAACATCCATTGCCAATCTTCCTCTTTTTGCTGAGGACGATTAGCCCTGAGCTACCATCTGTGCCCATCTTCCTCCATTTTGTATGTGGGATGCCACCACAGCATAGCTTGATGAGTGGTGCGTAGGTCTGTGCCTGGGATCCAAACCTGCAAAACCTGGACCACTGAAGCAGAGAGTGTGAACATAACCACTATGCCACTGGGCCAGCCCCACCATTTTTATTCTTAAAGAAGATGTAATTGTGGTTTTATTTAATTTATATTGTACTTAAAATTACTTCTAATTGTTTAAATCTAAAGCTGAAATCACATTACCAGTGGATTAGATTCTTGGTGATCTAGATCCTATCAAAGAAAAATTTCCTTCAAATATTTCTAAGTACTTTGTATCAAACTTTTAGGGCATAATTCATGAATTGTAATCCCAGTTTCCTAGTCAAAACAAAAAAACTAAACCTTTTTGTACCCACCCAATCTTATCTGCAATAGATATTTTTGCTTAAATTGAAATAAATATATAAAAACATAAAGTTAAGTCATTTAGCATAGTTTTTTTCTTCTATTCAAACAAATGACAATGACAACAATAAATATTTTATTTTTAATGCAGGCACACACATAGAATCTTTTTTGCCAAATTTGGATGTAGTGATTATAGAGAGAGTTCTGACAATATGTGTTTTGAAATTGCTTCCTAAGTAATTATGGCATAATTAGTGACCAATAATCAATCAGTAGAGCCCTAAAAGCATGATTGATACAATAAAAAATGAATAAATTTGGGGTCAGCCCCGTGGACTAGTGATTGAGTTTGACACGCTCCACTTTGGAAGCCTGGGTTTGCGGGTTCAGATCCCAGGCATGGACTTACACCACTCATCAGCCATACTGTGGTGGCGACCCACATACAAAATAGAGGCAGATTGGCACAACTGTTAGCTCAGGGCTAATCTTTCTCAAGGCAGAAAACCAGGAAGATTGGTAATGCATGTTAGCTCAGGGTGAATATTCCTCAGTAAAAAAAAAGAATGTTAGACTTCATCAAAGTTAAAAATATCTTCTTTTCGAAAGATACTGTTAATGTAATGAAAAGAGAAGCCTTAAAGTGCAAAGGATGTATCTGATAAAAGGCTTATATCAAGAAAATGTAAAGCACTGTCAAAACACACATAAAAATAAAACAGCTCAATTAAAAAATGGGAAAAAGATGTGAACTTACATTTTGCCAAAGAAGATACTAGGGATGTTGTGTTAGTTATCTGTGGTTGCATAGCAATGATAGCACATACTTAGCATCTTGAACAACACACCTTTATCATCTCACAGTTTTTGTGGGTCAGGAACCCAAGCAGGGCTCAGCTGGATTCAAAGTCAGCTGCAGAGTCTCTCACTAAACTGCAATCGAGGTGTCATTCAGGGTCAGGGTCTCTTCTAAGACCCACTGGGGAAAGATCCAGCTCCAAGCTTAAGCGATTGCTGGCAGGATTCAGCTTCCTGCATCTGTCAGACTGATGAGCTCCTTTGTTTGCTGGTTGTAGGCCGGAGGCTACCCTCAGTTCTTTGTCACATGAGCCTCTGTAGTCTATTGATTACAATTAAGTCACAAACCTCAACCACTTAATAAAAGGGATCACACAAAAGTGTGAATACAGGTGGTGGGAATACTTGCGGGTCATCTTAGAGTTTGCCTGTAAATAAGTCCATGATAAGATGCACAACATCATTTGTCTTTAGGAGGATTCAAATTAAAACCACGATGAGATCACTATCCACAAATTAGAATGCGTAAAATTGGAAAGGCTGACCATACCAAGTGATGGCTATTGCAGAAAAACTGGAACATGCATATGTTGCTTGTGAGAATGTAAAGTGGTGCAACCACTTTGGAAAATATTCTGGCAGTTTCTTAAAAAGTTAAACATACACCTACCATATGATTCATCAGACACTCCACTTCTAAGCATTTATGCGAGAGATGAGAAAGCACGTGTCCATGTACAAGAAGGTTCATGGCAGTTTTATTTGTAATAAACAAAAGCTGCAAACAATCCAAGCAAACATCAATATATAAAAGGATAAACAAGCTGAAGTGTATTCATACTCAGCAGTAAAATAAAATGAACTATTCATTTGTGCAACTTGGATGAATGACAAGATAATTTTGCTGAGTGAAGAAAGCCAGGAAGCCAGACCAGAAAAGAATACATATGGTATGATTCCATTTATATAAAATTATAAAAAAAGCAAATAAATTTGCGGTGACAGAAAGCAGAGCAGAGATTGTCTGGACGATGGGAGAGAGGCAGGGAAAACTGAGAGGAAGGGATTGCTAAGGGTCGTGAGGATATTTTTGGGGTGATGGATATATTCATTTCTTCGATCAAGGTTTTGCTTCCATAGAGCAGACTTATTTTGAAAGGTATGTACTTTAAATTTGTGCACTCCAGTTTCTCCCATTCCATGTAAAACACGTCTTGATCCTAATCTCCTTTTTTTGTTTTGGCCCAACAACACTTTCAGAAAAAATCTCATCTGAAGCATTATCTAGATTCACTGTTTCAACTTCCCCTTTTCCCACTGCCCCCTTTAGTCAATTTCAGCATTCTCCCATAGCCTTCAACCAAAATTTCACTCTTCAAAATCACCAATGATGTCATAGACCAAATACAAGAATTAATTCCCAGTAATCATCTTACTTGACCTAACAGTAGGATTTAATGAAGTTGAGCATACCCTCTTCCAAAGACACCTTTCCCTTTGAGTTTAGCACACCAGGCTCAACTGATTTTCCTCACAACTCTCTTCCCAGTTTTTCACAGCCTGATTTTCTAATGAGTTCTTATTACTAAGACCTTTAAACACTGGAGAGTCCCAGGTTCAGGCAGGGCATCGTCACTTATGCATCCATACTCATCCCTTGGCATCATGGCTTTCAATGCCATCTATGACCCACTATCTTCCAGACTCATTTCTCCAGTCCAGATCTCTCTCCTGGGCTTCAGGCTTCAATGTGCAACTCCCTAGTTGACATCTCAAACTCAATATCTACAGAATGATCTTCTGCTCTCCCTCACAGCCCTAAATCTACTCATCCGCATCTTCTCCATCTCAAGAAATGAAAACTTCATTTTTTCATTTACTCAGGCCCCAAATCCCTGGTGTCATTCTTAACCTCTCTTCTCTCACGCCCTCAGTCACTCCGCAATCTGTATCAGCTCTAGTTTCAACGTACATACAGATTCTGATCAGCCCCCTTACCTTCACTGTCTTTACATTGGTGAAAGTCAAAATCATTTTTTCTTGGAATATTATTTAAAAAGTTTTAACTTTTTTTGCAACATTTTTGCCTATCCCCCTATAGTTTGTTTTCCACTGAGAAATACTTTAAAAACATAATTTTGATTTTTAAAAATCCTTTTTTCAAGTCTTCTGATGGCTTTTTCTTTTTTTGTTTTTCTCACAGAGTGTAAATGCCAAGAAACCTTCTAATGCCCTTAAACTCCAGTGCAACCTAGACCCTGTTATCTTTCTTACCTCTTCTCTCTGAGCCCAGCCTACTGGCCTGCTGGTTGTTCCTGAAAATGTCATGTCCAATTCTGCCTCACAGCCTTTGCACATGCTATTCCTTCCCCTTGCAATTAATGTTAAGTAAAAAAGAGGAAATTTAAAAAGAACTTTTTTTTGGTGAGGAAGATTGACCGTGAGCTAACGTCTGTTGCTAATCTTCCTCTTTTCGCTTGAGGAAGATTGTCCCTGAGCTAACATGTATGGCGATCTTCCTCTATTTTGTATGTGGCATGCTGCCAAACACAGCTTGATGAGTGGCGTGTAGGTCCACTAAGGGGATCTGAACCCACAAACCCCAGGCCACCAAAGTGGAGCATGCAAACTTAACCACTTTGCCAGCCCCTAAAAATAACTATTTTTAAATGGTATAAAAATATTTATTGTATTACTTTAAAATTATTAAATGATTACATTAAAATTATCAAATTTAATAATATTATTTAAATTATTCAAATTGTCATTAAAAATATAAGTGAGATATTGAGTTGAAAAATGGACATTACACTATATGTTCTATGTCCTGCTCTGAGAATAGGTAGTTTGGTATTAAGAAAATCAATTAATATTCTTATACTTACTTTCCTCACCTATAAATACCACATCCTTTAATTCTATTCATTACATGTGGTAAATTAATGACCCACAGAGTCAATCAGCCAGATGCATTCCTTCAGTATGGAATAATGCAAATGATTAATAAAACATGTGTTGAGACATATTAGACTCTATTTTACAAACTGAAATTTAAATACATATGGATATCCTATCTTTGTCGACAAGGGTCTTTATTATAGAGAGAGAGAGATAAAATTAAGGTTATATTCTACCTTTTAAACTTGTGTTCATTGTAAGTTTTAATTATGGAGACATTTACATTATTCACTTATCTCTTTCACGATTTTGAGACAGCTCGAAACAAAGAGAGAAAGAAAAAATAAATTATATTGATTAAAATGCATTGTCTTACATAAAAAATATTTTGACTCTACTGCTGGCCTTTATCAGGATCTACACTAATTAAATGTTATTTTAAAGGATTTGTAAATGAGGATTAAATATTTTCCAAGTACAGTTTATAAAGTAAAAAAAGCCACACCTTGTTCTTGCTGTTCCTCTCATACCCTGAATTTATGGCTAATCTTCACGAGTTATAAAGTTCTGGATTACCCATCCCCCCACCCACAACACCTACCAGCTTTTGAAAGAGCTTAACAATTTATTATAGCAATTTAGCAAAAGTACTGCTGCTTCCTGTCAGAATTTACTGGCATCTTTGCTCACAAACGGGACGTAAAATTTGTCAATGTGACCCTCATCAGTATCCTCGATGCGTGACATTGATTGCACATTTCCTCTGCTCTGATTTTATGTGTGTGTTTGATAGATCAGGTAAACCTAGAACACTTTCAAATTTCTATCATGCAATTCTTTGTATTTGCAAAAAACAAATTCCTACTAGAAGAATAATGGTGAGAAACAAAACAGAAAAACTTAGAGACAATTTATATAACCTGGTGAAAGACAACAAATATTAGCCTGCATTTAGTAATCACATCTGACTTTAAACCTAAGCAATTTATAATTATAGTAAAAATATACAACAGAACTTACGAGATGGCTTCTTCAAAGAAAAGTGACTTGTGTGCGATCATCCTGTAGTCCACCTCGTATTCCTCTAGCTAAATTCTCCAATAATAATAAGTGCTTTCCCTCCACCCCAGCTTCTTCATCTCTTTTTCACATGCAAAGATGTGGACCCCAGTGGGAGATAGTATCGAAGACCACTAACACTTTAACAGTTTGTTCATAACACTATAAATGAAAACTGTTTTCCAGATAATAATAACACGTGTCCATCACCTTTGTGTCATCATTTGCATGATCTTATCAGATTTAGCAGGTGGTTGTTGCTTTGTTCCTCTGTGTAATAGTCTCATGTGATATTAATATCAATAGTCTTCACTATTTATATGCCAAAAAACTCATGTCAGGAAGTTTATCCTCTCAATAAAATATTGTGGCAAGTAAAATTTATTTGATATAATGGAAAGCAAGGTTTTTAAAGTAATGAGGAAGTTATCTTAACCATTTATTCTTTGTTTTGAAAGCAAACATTTTTACAGTGATTTGACATTTTTATCTGAAAAGTTTTAAATACGCTTTGTTAAAGTAAAAGTGCTATGTTTTTCTTATTTATTTGTGGAGTCTAACGTCAGAGATGAAAAGCCCAAACCAATATAGAGCAAATTTAATTACAAATATGAGAAGAATGCTAGCTTGTCTGAGGGAAGCATCTATACAACAGAAATATGTATACAGTGCATATATATATATACACACATTCATATATATATTTATATACACACATATGTGTATATATATATGACAGTGTGTCTTGAAATGTATTTCTCTAGGAGATTGATTTTGTTTACAGTTTGAAATTATTTGATTCACAAATGGGACAAATTTTAAAACTTGTAGAGTGATAATAAAATTGCATGTTATAAAAGGCACACAGTATATTACATGATAAGCCAATCGTTCCACTTTGAAGTTGGCAGTATTTATTTTTCTTACTGAGACTTGTGTTCTCGTTAAATTAGAATATCTTTTATATGGAGAGGTCATGCCCTGCCAAGAGTACGCTTACTGAGAATGTTCTCAGACTATGAGGCCGTTCCCTCTAAGGTGGGATGAGGTCTTTATTCCTTACACCTCACTGTCTTGCGCTTGTCCGTATCCCATGATATCCCTGAAAAGTGAGCATGAGAAGTTCATTTTTTATGCTTTCTTTGTTCTCACATATATGTATCAAAAAGTGGCTTTAGGGGCCAGCCTGGTGGCATAGTGGTTAAGTTCATGGGTTCCGCTTTGGTGGCCCAGTGTTTGCGGGTTTGGATCCCAGACGCAGACCTCCGCACTGCTCATCAAGCCATGCTGTGGCAGGTGCCCCACATATAAAGTAGAGGCAGATGGGCACGGATGTTAGCCCAGGGCCAGTCTTCCTCAGCAAAAAGAGGAGGATTGGCAATACACATTAGCTCAGGACTAATCTTCCTCACACACACAAAGAAAGTGGCTTTAGTTTTAAAATATAATTTCATGCTATCTTTTAATTTATATTCCTGTAGAATAATCTTGGTCTGTGCTTTTACAAACAGAAAAGGATAAATTTCCCCTCTCTAAATACTATGACCACTGCTCTTCAAGCATTATTTTTCTTAATTAGAAGCTATCTAATGTACATTAATTATGTATCTTTTCAACATAACCACTTTTCTTTTAAGTGAAAAATTAAATATTTGCCTTCCATTATCAAGAATTACCTGAATAAAAAATGTGTATTTTTTAAAAATTTAGAATAAATTCAAAACATCCTTAAGTTACTACCTTAACAAAATAGATTGTGGGTCCATATGGTGTTAACATTTCTTGCAAATTTTACAAAATTTGTATTTAAATTACCTCTATTTTAAAATTTGGAAATTATTTGAAGCTTTCAATATCAAAATGTATAGTAGAGCTAAACTAATGTATAAACAACAACAGAATCAAACAAACAAACAAAAAAGGATTGTATAGACCAATCTAACCAGGAGAACAGGTACAAATTCCTGATTCAAAGATCAACAAATCAAATTCAATAATAAATGGTATGAAAATACCACAAAGCTCAAGTAGGATTTCTTATGCTTGAATGAAGTTATGAGTTGAGGGTAATAAATTGATAAATTTAACCCATCAAATTAAAGACTGTTTATGAGGAAATTATACTGCTAATATTGCATTATTTGGCAAGCTCTTCAATGGAAAACAAGGGTGTTTTAAAAGGAGTCGCTAACATAATTTAAAATTCTATCATTGAAATGGATTCACTAAAAAAATTAATGAAAAAATGAAGAATGGCTTTAAAAAGAATTTTTCTTCAATATTCACGAGAAGTACTGCTCTGTCTCTTATTTTCACATGATTTACATTTGGGGGCACGGTTGTTGCTTCAGGTGGAAGGGTAAATTCAATTCTTATTACTCCAATTTGGTCAGAAGCAGAAGTCAGTATGACATATTGATGACATTAACATTTCAAACTTTAGATCTTAGTAAGATTAAAAAATTGGAAATATTGTTTAAAATTTTGCTATTTTTGGGGAAAACATATGGTTCTCAATTTAAATAAATAGATTAATTTTTAGGATAGTAAGCGACCTATACAGATGATATCATCTGCTCCTACGTGGGAAGCAGGGACATTCTTCATAATTAAAATATATTGTATTATAAAATTCACATAAGAAGGGTGAAAATACCCAAAATGAGCCGGTAAAGTATACCTATGTTAATATTTAGGAAAGAAAATCCTCATACCTAACATTTTTTCTGGCAATATATATCTTTATTTTTTTACTTCACTCCTAATATACATTACATATTTTAGTAAAAAGGAGTTTACATTATAATTAATGTAATAGGTTTCTATAATTTTGTTTCATTGAGGCCCTCAGAAATTATATGAGAATGTGCACATTTAATTGTTAAACTTATAAAAAAATAAAATCAGAATAAAAGAAATATAACTGAAAACAAAGGATCAAAACATGTAAGGAAAAAGGCAATACAAGCATTCAGCTATCTAATCATAAAGGCCAATATCGTTGACATAGTTGATCATCAAATTTGGTTCTAATTTTGCTGTCAGCAGAAATAAAGAGCTTTATTCACTTAGTTCAACAACTCTTAAAAAGAAAAAGAAAAAGAAAACCCATAAATTCAGAGTCAATGTCCCAATGTACATCTTGTTTTTTAATGTTAGAGATCCATTTCAGAGCCACCAGTAAGGTTTAATGAATGTGAACATATATGTTGGGCGGATTTCAAGCACAAGGCAGAAGAGCAGGAAAAGCAAAAAGAAATATTATGAAAAAAGACAAGTTGAAAATTAAAAGTAAAAAAAGAGAAGATATATGATTATCATGAAAACCTGTCTTTCACAACTTTTGAGTCATGCACCATAGATTGACCATATTATAAAGTTTATGATAATGGAAGCAAATCCATATGTATGGTGTCATTAATTTTTACAATGTATAGTTAGTGCTTACTATGTGCTAGACATTTTATTAAATGGAGAATATAGAACAGTAAAGAAGGAAGGCATAATATTACCTATCCTCATGGAGCTAACAGTCTACTGAGGAAAACAGATATTATGTTACTAGAATAAAGGAAAATAAGTGCAGAGAGAAAAGCATAGTGCCATGAGAGAAAGATGCATGTGTTGACTTCAGTGAATATTTTCATCGCCACTCCAGATTCTTCTCCAACAGACTTCAGAGTTTCATTTAGAAAAATACTTCCGCAGAAAATTACATCCAGCTCTTGGGGTAGATTCTAGTTCGTGTAGGCCAACCATCGTAGGGCACTTCTCAGCCACAGCCATTTGACCCAGTTTCAGCCAAAGCACTCTTAGGAGACACTCTCTAAAGTCCCAGGGTTCTAGGGTTCCAACATATTGGATGATTTGCAGCTGCTAAGGGACGACCTGGAGCAGCTGCAGAGTACAAACTTATGGATGAAGAAAATAATAAAGAAAGAGAGAAAGTGAATCTTGGTCTTAACGTCATTGTTTTAGTTTCTGGAACTCTACAGCATTAACTGCACATTTATTAATTTTGTGATACAAGTGACATTTATTAAAACATTTATATGTTTTAGCCTTCTGAATTAGGTTTCCTATAACTCATAATATAAAGCCTCAGTAAGTCAAATGGGTGGTGAACAGGACATTTCAGGGAGAATGTCCCACGAGACAAAATTCTGCAGAGGGAAAGAGATTTGCTCCCTTGAGGAACTGAAGTACATAGTATAGCATCTTTAATAATGTTCCTTCTCTATACCAACTGTACTTTACAGATTGCACATTATTTATTCATGAATTGAATTGATAGGTATTATCATTTCTTTTTACAGAAAAAAATGAGTATTTTGAACTTATGTGACTTGATTTTAGTCATACCTGAGAAAATGGCAGATTAAGGCAAGGGGTTCTTCTCAATCTAGTCCCTCTTCCTCTACCATACCCCGTGTCCTAGGTTCACCTTCTTACGTATTTATGCTTTATTCTCTTATGGTACTTTATGCTTACGTAATTGTATATGATTATATGTATCATCTTATCACATATGCTAATATTACAAGAGAAGTAATTTCCACGTGAAATACAAAATATTGGAAACTAAATTCATCTGAGAAATAGCTGGGATGAAATGCCCTCAATGTATTTTTTTAATTGCCTCTTTCTTCCTTCCTTCCATCCTTCCTTCCTTGCTTCTTTTCTTCCTTCCTTCCATCCTTCCTTCCTTGCTTCCTTTCTTCCTTCCTTCCTTCCTTCCTCCCTCCCTCCCTTCCTTTCTTCCTCCTTCCTAGTAAAGGTGGTATTTAATTTAATTAATTAATTAATTTTTAATTTTTTTATTGAGGTCACATTAGTTTATAACATTGTATAAATTTCAGGTGCACATCATTATATTTCAACTTTTGTATAAACTATGTCGTGTTCACCACCAAAAGTCTACTTGCCATTTGTCACCATACACATGTACCCTTTAACACTTTTGCCCTGCCCTTACCCTCTTCCCCTTTGGTAACCAACAATCTCTTCTCCATATCTATGTGTTTGTTTGTTCGTGTACCTTCCACATATGAGTGAAGTCATACAGTAATTGTCTTTCTTCGTCTGACTTATTTCACTTAGCATAGTACCCTCAAGGTCCATCCATGTCATCAAATGGCAAGATTTATACAAAATCAACATACAAAAATCAGTTGCCCTCATTGGCATTTGAATGGATGTTTTCTATTTTATTAGGCTGAAATGAATTATTCTTCATTTGCCTTTCCTTTGACAGACTTTACCTATTAATTCCTTTAACATCTAGTCCTTGAGAGCATACAGAACAGACTTTCAATATGCATTTTTAAAGTGTACGTGATTGGAAAGCTTGCATGTTAACCCATTCACCCAAACTAACAGAATGCCAGCATCCGTGTTTTAGAGTGAATTTACCACGCATCCTTATTGCTAAAAATATTTCCCAAAATTTGTTTAATTCCTCCCGATACGAAAAAACTGGGAGGAGAGCATGGAGTGAGAGAGGATATCATGAGGGTTTTTTAAAAGTATGATCACTTTTCCTAAATTATAATTTCTATATAGGAACAATGACTAATCCTTAGAGTGGAATTAGATGAGTTGTGGAAAATGTTAACAATCATATAATCACCACTACAATTAAGATTCGGACTATTTTCATTGTGAAAAAAGCTCCCAAATGGTACTTTGTGGTTAATCCCCACCCCATACACTGAGTTTCCACTCTCTATGACTGTATTTTTGCCAGACAGTGTAATGACAATAATTTATCTGATTTCTTTTAATTAACATACTGCTTTTAACATTCATCCATGTTTTTGCATATGTTAGCGGTTGGCTCTTTCTTTACTGAGAGCGTACCCTTTAAGGATGAACCATAAGTTGTTTACCCATTCACCAATTGATAGACATTTGGGTTGTGTCTAGTTTTTTGGGTCTTATGAATTAAGCTGTTATGCATATTCAAGTCTCTGTGAATGAATATCACAAGTCTCTGTGCGGATAAATGTTTTCATTTTTTCTGAATAATTACCTAGGTGTGTGATTATACGGTCCTACTATCAGTGGCTATTTAGCTTTGTAAGAAACTGCCAAAGTGTTTCCCAAAGTGATTGTGTCATTTTACAATCTCACAAACAAAAATGTGAGAATTCCAGTTTTGTCCCATCCTTGCCAATATTGGTATTGCCACTCTGACTTTAGCCATTCTATTAGTGTGTCATAGCAAATTATTGGGGCTTTAATTTGCATTTCCCTAATGACTAATGACATTGAGCATCCTTTTCATGTGCTTATTCCACTGAGATGTACTCTTTGGTGAAGTGCCTTTCAAGTATTTTGCTCACTTTTTTTTAAACAATGTATATTTGAGACATTTATTTTGTGGAATATAAATAGACTAATTTTTCTGTTGCATAATTTCAATGATTTAATATGCTAATGAAGGAATTGTTAATTGATGAGATATCGCATACAAATACTTTACAGCATTTCTCAATGTTTTAAAGCATGGAATTTCTTTATTCCCCTTTTATGTTGTATCTATTTCTCCCTCTCTCCCTCTCCTCCCTGTCTCCTTCTCCTTCTCTTCCCCCCTCCCTTCAACTTCCCCTTTTTCTTCTAAAACATCATCCTGCAAGAATGTCTTCTTCAGAACATGCTTTGGGTTTCTTTGGATTATGACACATTTCTCTGCTGCTAAAAATATTATTCTAGAGTATATGAAGAGAGTGAATTGCCAGATCTTAAAAATAATCCATTCTTTTAAACTATTCAACAAAAAATTATCTCCCTCATAAACTCAAAGTAAAATGAGGAAATTTTTGTGTCTTAAGGAAAGATTGGATAAACAAAAGGCATTGCACTTCATTCACAATTATTACTGAAACTTTCTTTCTGAGATTTTTGTAAGCTGAAATTAACCAAAATATAAATTCTCCTAACTCTTTTGCAACCCTTAGCATTTGATGTAACATCTACAAATGCTACATTCATGAATCTTATAAGTAACTTTCACGTTTTAAATCTTAGATTGTGAAGCAAAACTTCAACATTTCTTTCAATCTTAGAAAAAAATATTTTCCAAGGTTTGACATATAACAAGCTTTAGTTAAAATCATATTGTAATTTTAATAAAAAATTATATTGTTTTGTAAAATATAAATATTCCTTGGTAATTAAACCCATTTCTGATTCAATAATTAGTATTGAGAAGCAACATTTGGCATTAATATTTTATAAAAAACTTTTCAAATTCTCTGAAGTATTGATGAAAATTAATTCTTGCATAAAGATATATGCACCCCTATGTTCATTGCAGCAGTATTCACAATAGCCAAGACTTGGAAGCAACCTAGGTGCCCATCAAGGGACAAATGGATAAAGAAGATGTGGTATATATACACAGTGGAATACTTTTCAGCCATAAAAAAGATGAAATCTTACCATTTGTGACAACATGGATAGAACTTGAGGGTATTATGACAAATGAAATAAGCCAGAGGGAGAAAGTCAAATATCATATGATCTCACTCATAAAGAGAAGATAAAAACAACAGCAAACAAACACATAGAGACAGAGATTGGACTGTTGATTACTAGAAGGGAAGGGGGGAGGGAAGAGAGCAATTTAGGCAAATGTGTATGGTGATGGATTGTAATTAGTTTTTGGGTGGTGAACATGATGTAATCTACACAGAAATCAAAATATAATGATGTACAGCTGAAATTCACATAATGTTATAAACCAATGTTACCTCATCAAAAAAAAAAGAAAGAAAATTAACTCTTGCAGAATTTTTTTTTTTTCATTCTAGGAAGTGATTGCTCGTCAACATAGAGACAATTTAAGAGTCATGAACATTCCACAGACTTTATATTGTACCTTCAGTAATCCAAATTATACGATTAATATAAAATAATAAATACTTAGTTACATGAAGTTAAAATTATTTTTTTATATTTATGAGAGTGATGACATTATAAAAATAAATATACAGTTGTCCTTTCTTTGACACAATGCCATTCAGTAACAGAATATTTTGTACAATTTTCTGTTCCTACTCATTATGTGCTGGCGGCTCATAATTTATTTCCCCTAACATTTTCTATAAGTCACATCTCTTTTCTCCCAATAAAATACATTTGTTATTGTGTATAAATAGTATGATAGTAGAAAATCAAAATCTGTATTGCATAGCACAGAAGCAAGCAATATACTTGGCATAATATACTTGGCATAATATTCCTCAAATCTAAAGAAAGTTAGCGTCTTCGTCAGAGTATCAATAATGACCCGTATTGGTGAATTGACTCTCCTGTGTTGGGTACCATGCTAGAGCCCTCTACTTGTGTCTCCTTTTATCCTCTTAATGACCTTATGAGATTGTCCATTGCATTCCTTGTTTTGTATATATTTCATTTAATTTGCATAATATATTTTAATTTAATTTGCCAACTAAAACGTTGAACTATTATCCATACTCAAGACTGTATTTCACTGACCTACAATGTAAATGTCTATTATAAAATAAATTAAATGAAATAGCTCATATGAGCTTCTTTTTCCCCAGTTTAATAACAGTTGCTTGTTTCCAAGCTGATGACATCCCAGGATCAAATAAGAAATGTGTCAGCAGAAAGATTTCATGTCTTTTCTTAGTTAACATTACCAGACTAAGATTGGAGCAGGTTCTTAAAGAAAAAGCCCTTGTTTTCAATGAATTACATAATATGAAAAGAATATATTCACTTGCACTTTGAATGTAGTTTTGTTGGTTTCCTACCCATATTTCTTAAAAATATGCTATATTCAAAAACTTGATATGAAGATGAAACTATATGTATCAGCAATCCTATATATAATTGAAATATATAATATATAATTAAAATGAAGATTTCTCAGTTTTGCATCATATTATTTTTTTCTTATCTTATACTAACATAGCGATGAGCAATTGCTAATGGAATGAATAGCTAGGGGTCATAACATGAAAAGCATAGTTTTTTAACAATAGGTTGGCAAAACTCAGAAAAATCAAATCAATGATGATTTAAATTTGATGATAAGTGTAAAGTACTTCTCAAAATATAAAAGACCCAATAAGTAAGGGGTTTTAAATGAATATTTCTTGATAGTTCGATTGTCAGAAACATCCTAGGACTAGCTAGCCAGGGTAATACCAAGAAGTAATATTTTAAGCTCTCCTCTCTTATGAGGTCTCTCACACAAACCCTCTTCTCTCTCTCTCTCTCACACACACACATACACACAGAGTTACACACACACTCACACCCCTACCCTGGCTTGATTAGTTGACAGATCTTACATTAAAACTTCACAACTAGAGTGACCATAAAAATATGGTCAAAGAAACGACAAAGAAAACAAGAAAAACTCAATAAAGATATTTGATAGTGAAAGGATAATTTTTAAGATTTTTTCACATTTCCTGGTAATTATATATGCACTAGTGTATTAAAGAAAACATAAAAATAGAGTATAAATTCTGGAGGTTATATATATATATATATGAGGTTCCTGAAGATGTGGCCTATAGCAGAGGACTTTGTTTTCAACTTGAGTACTCTTTAGCCATTTTGTTTTCTATTAGTTTCACGGTAGCCTGATCTGGGATGTGATAAAATAATTTAGCAGCAATAAAAGTCTCCCTCCTTGAAAAATGGCTTTATTCTTGACTGTTTAACACTATGCAAGAAAATAGAGTACACTGCTCTTTCCCATTAAATTAATGCTGGCACCATACCCTGTGAAAACTTATATTACTGGCTTTCTTAGAAATATCATTTGTGCTTATAATTAAGGTGCATTCAAATATATGTACAAAAATATGCTAGTTTCTTTCCCTTTTGATCTCTTTCTACCAGACAGTAGTCAGTTTTCTTTTCTCTACAACTCTTTTCTTCCATGCTTCTGTATACTTTTTTTTTTGAATTATTTCTGAACATTTACAGTCTTAGTATTCTGGAGACCAAATTTGCAGCCAAACTATACGTATAGGAAGAACGTTATAAACCAGTGTTTACTTCAATAAAAAATAAAGAAAGAAATAAAACAAAATAAAATATATTCAAATATTTTTTATAAATAATTTCTCCTCAATTCATTTTATAATGATCTTATATAATCAAATTTCTTCCACATATGCATCAAAAACTGTCACCAACTAGACACCTCAAGGAGAAACTCAAGGGTGGGTTTGGAAGCAATTAACTGTTTCTCCAAGTTGTTTTTTTCCTTTTGTATGTTAAGATGTAATCACCAACCGTACTGAAACGGACCAAACCTCACCACAAGAGCTGTGCCCGTGACCTTTGTCTTACCTTTAATGCTAAGATCTCTCCAGCAGGAACTTAGGCCTCATTATGTGGAAGCATGTTTTTCAACTGAGCCTGCACAAGTGAATACCTGCCTCTCCCTTTTGAATATTCACTCCTCATCCGAAATATAACTTCCTGTTTCCTTTGTTCGGGGATGCCATGACTTTGGAAATGATTCCTCATGGCCTCCTATTTGCTGCAAATACACTTTACTTTGTGAGACAACTTCCACTGGTGTAGAGTCTTATTTAACTCACCAGGAGGCGGGCCCACTTGGTTCAGTAACACAGTGATAACATACTCTGCTTCAATGCCTAATTATATCAGAATCACACAAAATTCTTATAATAAATGCAAATTAATTGGCACAAGTTCAAACTATGGAATCAAAATTTCCAAGAGATGAAAACCAGGAATATTCATTGAAACTGTCTCCCTCAGGTGATTCTGATATCGTATGTGAGGCAGGGTTAAGGATACACAGGAAAATTACTTCATTTTCCTCAGAACACGCATGGGAAATGTTGTAGTAAAAGTGATTATAAAGAAAGAATCTGAATATTTGGCTGACAAAAGTGGTGGAATATGATAAGATCCTGCCTAATGCAAGAAAGCAATCAATGTGATAAGGTAGACAGGTGCTACAGACCAGCTACACTGTAGGTACTGAGCTTCATTTTCATGGTTGGGAGAAAGAAAAATACAGTCACTTCAGTGACTGGCATTGAGTGGTCTACCCTCATTTGTCACCTCTCCCAAACTTACATTTTACTTTTCAATTCTACTGAACTACCTTTATTTATTACATTCATGATTTACTTTGAAGTTTGTTTTTTTTTTTCATAATCTTCCTGTCTGGAATGCCATTTTCAACATTCTCAGCCTGCTAAGTCATTCTTGTCATTAACGACCGGATTGGGTTACTTCTCTTACAATGCTTCCTGACTAGCCAAGCTGGCCTCTTACTTCTTAATGCTTTCTCTGCTTTGATCATTATACTCATTACATTCCATGGAAACTGCTATCTGAATATCTCTCTCAATATAAAATATGCTCCTCAAGGTATGGGAAGTATCCTTTTCATCTTTGTAGCCCTCACTTAAGCTGAGCATATGGTCTCATGTGTGATAAGCTTCAATGAATGTTTGCCAACCACTGAACGACACAAGATAACAGGGACAATTAATTTTCATAGAACAATGTTACTGATAGACTAAAGAGACCAAGGAGACCGAGGTGAAGGTAATTTGGGAGCCAAGAAAACATCATTACCATAGTGAACATTGTTGTCAAATACTAATAGGTGATCCATCAATCTTAATTATTGCGATTGCTTATTTTATTCATGTTAAGTCATTCATCACTAAACATAAAATATTTTTTTAGTCCATGCTGCGAACAAAAAAATATAGTAAACGCATTCTTTTCTTCTATTTTTTTTTGTCTTTATGCAGATTGTTCTTTTACTATAAGATGTTATGTTTTAAGTGAGAAGATAAATGTTCATCTTGCGTTGCTCCTATGTTAGTCTTCTCAATGTGGTTTGAGATTAGTCTCATTGATGGGATTTGAGAATTGCTTTCGGTGAATCAGTAACACATTTACATACTATCTCTAGTGGCAGGAAACTTCTGCACATGGCTAATCACATATGTTGTGCTGATTTTATTAGCTTCTTGGTCTTAGTTTGTGAGCATAAATCATGAAGTAAATTTTACTAATAAGATACATCATGGTAAGATTGTGTAGTCCTAACCTTTTGTTTAGTAGGATTAAAGATAAAAAATGGCAAAATATAATTTATCTTAAAAATCATGGACAGAATAAACCTCTAAAACTAACATTTATTATATCATTAATTTTTCTGAAGACTTTAATGGCTCTCCATTGTCCGCGTGTCTATATGAAGGCAATTTATCTTGAATTTAACAAAATTATATTCCTTGTTTACAAAAATGCTTTGATTCAGTGAGATTAGGGTCAATGACTCTTGCCACACCCATTCTATTTATATTATACTTATTCCTGCTTCCAAATCTTGGCTACCTTTGCTTTTCTCTCATGTCCTACCTTATCTTCTTTGATGATCCAAATCCACCCCAAAATTTTCACATTCAGTTTTAATTTTCATCATTTCCAAGATGGCTTACATGTAAATTGCCAAGACAAAAGAAAAAGACAAGAGACAGTTATCACAAAGTATGACAAAAATTTAAGTCCATTTTGAATGTTCTTACACTCCATGCAAAATCACAAGAAATGCTTTAAAAATTGTGATGAATACAGATTGAGTATTTTAAAATGTATTTTTATTGTTAAAGGTTTTAGGATTAAAAGTTATAAGAATAATCTGTGTTGTTTATAGAAAACTTATAAATCCAGAAAATCAGAGGGAAACAATGCCATACATATTTTATTGCTATAAGATAATCAGTGCTATGAACATTTCACTCCAGTATTATCGCCATGAATTTTTTTAAACGTAATATTGATTTTATGCCACACATTACATTGCATATGCAATGGAGCATATTATTCACTTCTAAATTATGAAGAATTTGATTGTGGGTATTATATATATATTAAAAAAGGTAGAGGGGGAACAGAAAGATTAATTTACATACTGTAGGCTTTTCCACTTCTCATTTTATCAATAAACTTATATCCCTGAATGAATGTTGATGAGAGAGATTGTTCTGCATTTCCTTCAGATATTCTCATGTCCCACGTGCTTATCACTGAATATGATTCTAGTGTTAAACTGTATGCATTTATTGTGAAACAGGTCCTTAAAATAAACCATATTCATTTGATGTTCAAGCAAATAAACAGCAATTTGTTCTAATGCTACGGGAATTACTGTATGGAACTGATTAAAAAATTATATATATGAATACAGTATTTTATGGGCCATTTCAATTTTTTTCACAGGGATATTTGACTATGTATCATTTGAATTTTGTGTAATGATTTTAGGATTTAATGCTTGTAAAGCATATATTTTCACTGTATTGAATATTTAGAAATATTTTATAAATGTGAAACTATTACAGTGTGATTGTAGGAACTTGAAGACTACATTATCTTTTAAAGATAATGAATCTTCTATGATAAACTTATATTAAAAGTGAAATTGTTGGTACACTTCTTTCTAGTATCTGTTGTACATATTACACATTTGACCTTTTTTTATTTGGTGAATACTTTGTGTGTATCTACTAAGTGCTAGGTTCTGTGTCGGGAACAGAATTCAAGGAGTGAATAAAATAGACTTGGTCTCAGACCTCAAGAAATCAATATTAGTCATCTCTATGTGTATTTGAGAATGACAATTGTGAGAACTTTTAGAGATTCGTAGATAAAGGATGACATCAACAGAAACTTGAGTGTTATAATATTTGCCAGTGAGCCAAAAAAGAAAAAAAAGATTGTTTAATTCATTCAATGTATACGTTAAAGTTGCAGAAAGTAATCAAGTTCCTTTGCAATCATATGTCATACATTTTTTTGCTGCAACTTAGCTTTTGTGGAGTGAAGGAAACAATTTACTTTTCTACTACAATAAAGTCAGAAGACTAACAATAAATCTAATATTTTAATTACTAATCAAGAGAGTCAAGATGTTATTTCAGAATATCAAGGTCAAGAGAGTGGCCCACCAAAAGAGCTGACAGTACTATTGAGTAAGGAAAGGCCCCAAAGAAGGAGCATGCTTTTTATTTTGTTATCTTAGCATAATATACCTTATCCTGACTATATACTCCATAAATTTCCAAGTTGGTGGCTTACAATATGGAGGGGAAATAAATTTATATTGCTTTTTATTTCTTGAGTTCTCTCAAAATAAAAAAGTTTATAAAGAGTGATATGAGTAGCAGCATTGTGGGAAATAAATCATCACCAACCTGCTTTGTAGGTTACCACAGAAGTTCTGTGTACATCTCACATAGGTTTCCGTAGAGTTCATGGCATTCATGGTTTTCCATTCTGGTGGATGGTGACAGTAGACACTTACTCACTGCCAGGATATTTATGAAATGAATTTAATTAAATACTCACAACAGTTCTTGGAGATGATTACAGCTATTTTCATTTTTAAAAATTAGTAGAATTAAAAAGAGCTAAGTAACCTGCTAAATGCCATAGAGCTAGTTAACTGTAACACAAAGAGTTAAGTCCAAATCCATCCAGATCTGAATTCAAACTTGCCTTCCTACAGTGAAATGGCAGTACTTTTTTAGGAAAGACTTTTTTACTCTTTCATTAATACCATGTTAGCAGTATTTATTTCCTCTAGAAATAATACATGAATAAAAACATAAATGTGTGGGTAATTAGCTTAATTTCTTTAAAGGAATTAATGAGGCCACAGGCTAATTATGTATAGATCACTAACCTTTGAGTGCCAATGATAATATTCTTCATAAGTCACAGAGAAGATCTATTTGAAAAAGAAGTATATGAACTAGAAAAATAGTTGGCACTTGAATTAATGAGCATTATCTGAAGTAATGAAAAAGACACACATAATTAAATTTGAGAAATATAATGTTTAAAATATATGAGAACAAATATTATAGCACCATGTTAGTTAAATAAAAATTGTTTTAAAATTCAAAATAGAAGCAAAAATACCTAGGGGTGATAATGTACTTAAACAGTAATTAAAAATTAAAGGATGTCTTGGGCGCTCTATGTTAACAATAAAGACTTATTTCCCCCAAAAAGGGGAGAATTCATTGCTCTCTACACCATTGAATGTCCTATGAAAACACAGGGTCATAACCTAGGTAATTAGAAAATTTAATTTTTCTTTAAAGTTGTGTTTTCTCATCAAACTCAAGGATTAGCTCTCAGAAATATTCTAAGATTGTACTACCCTAGCTTTGTGGCCAAGTATAGAAAGGATGGTATGATAGAAATGCAGTCATTTAAATGTTATTATTTAAATAATTTATTACCATTTCAATTGTCTTTGCATATTTAAAAATATAAGTGAATTGCGTATATTAGAAAATACCCCTTTCTGAAACCCAGATATACATAATACATTACAAGAGAAGGACTGTTTCCTTTATTAAAAAAGAAACTCTGGATATTAACTCCAAAAGACATATAAATTATTGTACATTAATACCTAATAACATTTTGTTCATTAAAATTAAAAAATGTCAAAGATATTTAAAATGATCTTTATGATTGACAACTTTTTGGGGTATTTTTTCCTTTGCAAACAATATAGGAATCTTATTTCTAAAAATAATAAACTTCACAAGCAATATTAATGGTACATAGAATTAAAGTATTCAAATATATTAGAATATAGAGATTGGGAGAAAACAGAGAAACACAGAACAGTATATCAAAATTAAAAAGCTGCTGAGAATGTTTAAAGTACATATTCAACTACAGTCGAATGCCTGCCGTAAATAATGTCCCTTCTCATTAAAACACAAACTATTCATGAAAAAAATTGCGTGTTGTATTAGGGAATAATCAACATAATTTTTCTCCTTGAGTACTTACTTGTGCCTGGAAATTTTATTGGTTCCCATTTTACGTCCATATGCCCTTGATAATTTCTTTTATAGTTTTTTTTTTTTTCCTAAAATTATTTCCCTAGGGAAGTAGAGGTGGTTACACTACATGGATCATTCAGTATTGAATGATGCATTGCAGTGAAAGTTACATCTAGGATATATTTGGAGTCTCAAGAACATTTCATGTTAGGAAAAGTGGGTTAAATATGTTTTTCATGAGGTGCAATTATTTTTATGATTTTATTAATATGCTGATGAAAATGCCTTGTCTTCTCACTATAAGAAAATCCATCAGCTGCACACAACTAAGTTAGAAAAGAAGAGAAAACTCACAAATTTGTGCAACATTCCTGAACTTAATTTACGGACAAGAAAGTGAATA
The DNA here is from genome assembly GCA_031878705.1 of Tapirus indicus. NCBI lineage: Eukaryota > Metazoa > Chordata > Mammalia > Perissodactyla > Tapiridae > Tapirus > Tapirus indicus. The sequence continues at coordinate 20,958,189 of CM062939.1, read as the reverse complement.
ATCTATTGTTCAAAATCCACCGTGACAAGTTCTAAGAATTGGTGTCCTGTAAGTATCTGAAAGGCATGACTGACTGTGTTCTTTCTCCATCTCTAGCTACAAAACCTGTGGTATTCATGGACTCATCTACAAAATATGGACAATAGTGCAGAGGCAGGAGATGCTCTAAGGATTTGTCCTCCAATAGTACAAGGCAAGAGATTTGATATTTCTCCTCTGGCTTATTTTAGAGTTCATAACCAGTTAAGAGACAGTTAAGAGCCACTAAAAATTATCCATTTTAGCTATCTTCACTTACCAAATTACCAAATTGTCACTTCATTTAAAGTTTGAAGACAGTCTCATACCGAGTATAAAGTCTTAAAATTTTCAACATTAACATCATGGAAAGTCATACATCTACTCCTTTGTATGTTTACTACAGAAAATTTCTTTCCAGGAAATTATGGCAGAGATTTGCAGAGCAAAGTATCAAGAGAGTTTTAAAACGGCAATTAGAGCTTAACTACATAGGGTGACGATGGCAGCGCCACATCTACATCAGCTGTTATAATGTCTTCATTGCGATATTGTGTTTGTCTCCCAACTTCACCATCTGCCTCCTGGTTTTAGTTAAATCCTTGCTCATACAACTTTATGCTTTGAATTTAATGTTTAGTACATAACACTGAACACAGTTTCCTACAAATTCTTTTCACAATCTTTTCCAATATAAGTCTTTCAAAGTTCAATACCTACTAATGTGTATCCTTCTGTCAAGGCCTTGTCAACAAATGGAAAATTCCAGTTGATGGATTTAAATCTGGCACAAAACCCTTAAATTCCACTGAAATTGAAAAGATATAAAAGTAGGAACAATCACGGTAAATTGGACAAGATTATGGAAACCACAAAACATCGTGTGTGTGTTTTTTTTTTAGTCCCTTACAATTAATTGCAGCATTAAACTTCCTTTCATCATCTTAATCTTGTCAAACTCTGAAACCTTGAAGGTAAGTAGCAGGTGACTGTTAAGCTCAAGTAATCAGTTGAGTTGAATTTAACTTCTGAAATCATGTAAACTCCCTCTAGATAGTTAATGTTTGTTACCATGCCAAGAGGAACCAGAAGCCCACATCTGTTTTATATGGTTGGTTTCGGAAAAAATAAATAAAATTTTTATATCTGTGTGTTAAGTTTCTTGTGGAGAGAGAGGAAGTGATAACAGACCACAGAAATAGGTTGTGAGGAAGTATTGAGTATCACAATTCATTTTATTTTGAAATCAAGAAAATAGTTTGAAATTCTTGAGCAAAGAACGGAAAGAGTTGAGTGGGATGATAGTATTGGGAGAGCGGCACTCCACAATGTGGTTGTGATTCTTGTTGATGGATTTGATCCCAAGGCTTCTAATGATGATGCTGAAATGGGTACCCTCATTCCCTTATCCTTGCTCCAGCACATATGTGAACTCACCTGCCCTCAGTCACAGCTAAGGGATACATGCATAAAGCCACCATCACGCATCATGCATTGTTACCGGAGCTGGGGTACAAGAGTGAATGAAGACAATGGTTCCACCCTCAGGGAACTTTCATCCAAGTAACAGGAGAAAAAAAAAACAGGTACACATGTTATGTCAGTGGTGCTTTGTGCTGTGAAGTAGAATAAATTCATAAAGGGGATTGAGGGTATGGTGGGGGGTTGCAATTTTATGTACAGTGATCAGGAAAGACCTGCCCATCTGATGTGGGAATATTTGAGCAAAGAGCTGAAGGGAGTGAGAGAGCTAGTAAATCTGATTTTTATGCAAACACATTCCAGGCAAAGGTAGAGAAAGCTTAAAGGAACTGTGGGAATGTGTTTGGTGTGCTTAAAGAACAATGAAGAGGTTAGCAGGATTGTATGTAACAGGTAGCCTGGGGGGAGATTAAGTCATAGACATAATAGAGGGAGATTCATAAGAGGCCATGACCTTTAGGATTGTATTCCTACTTTTGGTCACCATGGACTCCTTTTCACATTTTTGACCAAGAATTCTTGTGGTGCCTCTCTCTTCGGTTTTTAGACTTCCAAACTCTGCCTGCTCCTCTCACTAATTTAGGTTTCTGAACCTAAAGGCTTATTCTCCCATTTTTTTTATGCACTTGTCTTAATTTTTGTCAGATTAAATGAAAACTTTTCTTTGTAAGTGAAGAGAATATGAGTATATATTGAAAGGAGGGAAAGTATAAACTTAGGTGGTAATGTAGATTAATTTTGTTAATTATTAATAAATTATGAGGAGGGATTGCCTACTTAAAAGTAGTTAAAGCTGTCAAACTGAGGACTGAGACAAGAAATAGCTTAGCGTTCTTGCTGTGGGGCATTTGCTAAGGAACTAAGAGAAACAATAAAAATCTTTCCAAGTAATAGTAATGCTTCACTGAAGTCTCAAAGCATAGCAGTTGAGGTGGCCACGCATTTACACACACATTCTTGTTAAGCTGTCGCAACATTTTGCAATCTGGGAAGAAAAACAGAGTAACTAGTTAATGGAAATAATCAAGGAATTTAAGTTTATCAACAACCCAAATGAGCATGCAATTAGGTCTGAGAGTGGGGTCTACTGCAGCCAAGAAGATGTGGAAATATTGAGTGAAGTAGGAAGTAAAGAGGAGATTGTAGTCATAACCTATAGAAAGTGATTTCTGTGGAAGCCTGGGGAGTAGGTATTTCCTGTTGGAAATTGGCAGATAGCTTCTGCAAATTATCTGAATAAGTTGAGGCAGTACAAATCAACTTGTCAAAACCCCCGCATAACAATCAGCATCATTTGCTTGGATTGAACACTCTTAAGATTAGACACTTTAAATAAGAAAAGAGGCCTATTAATACATACAAGGGAATGACCATGAAAGCAATGAGAAGCAAATTAAGATATCAAAATTTGAATACAACTTTGTGATTATAATGTCTATGAAATAACCATGATTACAATAGAGCTAATAGACATCGAGAAGAATGGCTATACTAAAAGGATGATGAACAAGGTCAAGGGCCAAGGGTTCATCAACAAAGATAAGTGGAAGTCAGCTTCACCTTTCTTCATCTCCTATTCTGTTCAATTAGAGAGTTGATGCTTACAGCCCCTAAATGCTTTTATGTCTATGGTCTTCACTTGTTCAAATTTTGCAACATGGTATAGACTCAAGTACAATGTTACTTGTTAAAAAGGTACATTTTTTCCAAAAGGAGATCAATGTTAATGATTTAAATATTGAATATGAACGCAGGAAACCTTCCCCAATTGATGTAGATTAAGTTGGGATCTCTTCTTTTTCTTCTATTATTTTGTATTCATTGCACATTTCACATTGTGTTACACATAATTCAGTGTATATGTGAGTGTGTAGGTGTTTCTTTCCCTGGAATATGCTCTCTTTAAGAGAAAGGGTGTGTTTGATATACACACAGCATATACATATATGTACACACAACATAGCCACCATCCTACCTCATATCTTATATTCTAAGTGATGCTCCCTTGGTGGTTTCAAGTCACACAAGTTTTCTTTTTGGCTTTTTATTTCTTTCTCACTGCATGAAGAAATGCACATCTTGAAATTCAATGATCTAATTGCAGGTACTCACTAACAATTTCAAAGTATATATGGGTATTTGTAATATTTTCTTCGTCTTGGTGACAGGGTTGCACGCGATTACTACTTTTATTATACATGCTTAGGCTAGGCGGTATTAATGCCTATGAAGTGGATGGAGTTATTAAAGGATTCTTGTATATTAAGAAGACAGGGAGCCTAGAGCAGAGATATGAATCATAATGGCATTTAAGGAACAAAGACAGGCGGAGGTGAATAAAAAGTAAGATAGAAAATCAGAGTGTTCAGTGTCACAGAAGAAAGAAGGATCCTAACTTAAGTAGGAGAGAGTTGTCAGACGTATGAAGCATTGATGAGAGTCAAACAAGAGGAAGTTTTGAATGTTCCTATTGAAGTTAATGTCATGAAGATCATTTGGGACTTTAAAGAGAGTTCCTCCAGTGGATTGGCAGAGTTGCATTTCTGATTGCGTGTGTTGTGTACCAAGTGGGAGATAAGGAAAAGGAGGGGATATGTTTAAACACGAAACCTTTTAAGAAATTGTTCGGTGAAGAGAAAGATTGAGTAGTACCCAAAGAGGAAAACTTTGTTGCTTTGTCTGTAAACAAAGATATCATCCAAGGATACATCCAAGGAAACGAAGATACATCCAAGGAAGAATGGATAGATTTAAAGATTTGGGGATTGAAGTTGTTACTGGTTCATGGATTTTAACTGTCTATAAGAAATAGATTAAATCATATACTAAGAGCAAGGAGAGAACTAGGGGATTGGAGATTTGAGATGTCGAGGAGTTTTGAAATAGTAATTTTGGAAATTTGAAGAAGATGATGACTAGGAAAAGTGAACTGTGGAACAGTACTGAGAGCTCAGTGTGAATCTGCCCAGTTGTGTGGGACTCCGGAAATGGTGAGCATCCTGGATCAGTTTTGAAAGGACTATACATTACGGTTGGGAACACAGGGACTATAAGGGTCATTTCTATTGCTTATAACATAAGGCATAAAGATAGCACTTATGGCCAGCTAATCCCTCATCATTGTCCCTAATGCAATTTTGCACTTGAATGATCTTGAGAGAATAGCTGTTCTTTCAACTAGAGTGTGATGCTTTCCTAATGAACACCTGTGCAGGATGTAATAAATGATTCATTGAATTGCCCACACCAGAAATCAAATTCTGATCTATGGGAACTATTTCATAATCAACCAACCTCTACTAAAATATGCATTGTTGCCTGTCTTGGGGAACTAAGATAAAACAGAAAGAGAAAGAGAAACTGATTTTTTAGCGAAGTAATTAGAACTAAACGTGAATCCGCTGTACAAGGAATATACTTGCCGAGTTTTTCCTTGTCCCTTCTCTGGTTGTCATGGTGATCTGAGGTAAAAGTTCATACATAATTAAGCACAAATATTAGTGTGTATATATACACACACATATGCATATATATAATAAAGTGTATAGTGTAAATATAAATATGTAAAATATGTATTCTTTACATAAAACTTCATAAATATTTAGCATCTGTAATTAGAATATTTAAGGTTTTTAGAAATATTCTTACAAAATACATAATTTTTATTATAATAATATTATTTTTGTTTTTTAAAAATACACAAATATAAATATTTAAAATATGTATTCTTTAAACTACATAAATCCTCACAAATATTTAGCATCTGTAATTAGAATATTTAAGGATTTTTAGAAATATTCTTACAAAATACATAATTTTTATTGTAATTAATATTATTTTGGTTTTTTAAAAATCCACAAAACACTGATATATTTACTAATTTATTCTTCACAATCAGAGAAGTGTATGCAGAAAGGCTCAATGTTCTCATCTGAACTGAAGACACCAGAACCCAATGTTTTACAGAGGGGGAAACAGGGCCTCAGAAAATCAAAGTACCTTGATTAAGGCCACCAAAAATTAGTTGACAGTCATGAAGTTGACATGACAAGAGGAAAGTCTATACCCTTACACCATGTCCATGGCTTACTCTCTGTATCTCCTCTTGCTTTAGCAGAATATCACAACACTAGCTTATGCTTCTTATTTGAGGAAAATTCAGCACATATTTAGTCTGTGTGTGATAAAGGCAAAAAATAGGATCAAAACAAAAACTTTGATTTGTCATAAATATTTCTATTTCTACGTAAATAAGGATCTCTTTATTCAGAGTCATTTAACTTTTAAATATTTACAATTAGTCTAGCTATAATTTCCTCTTCAAAGTATAGTTGTGTTCTAGTTACTTTCAACATTTTCAAAAGTTGTTAAGTATAAGATTTCTCAACTATCAAAAATGATATCATTTTAAAATCCCATTTGGATTTTTCTTTTCAAATTGTAACCAATGTGATAAAATTTTATGTCTTTATTAAAAAACCACTGAAACATGAATTCGTTTTCATCACTCAAATATATTCATTTTATTTATTATTATTATTATTTTTTTTGTGTGAGGAAGACCAGCCCTGAGCTAACATCCGTCCAATCCTCCTCTTTTTGCTGAGGAAGACTGGCCCTGGGCTAACATCGTGCCCATCTTCCTCTACTTTATATGGGACGCCACCACGGCGTGGCTGACAGGCAGTGCATCGGCGGGCGCCCGGGATCCGAACCTGCGAACCCCGGGCTGCCAAGCGCGGACTAAACCACTGCGCCACCGGGTGGCCCCTCAAATATATTCATTTTAATACATACAAGGGTACATGGCCAACCATGGTCTGAAAATATTAAATGGAAAATTCCAGAAATAAACAATTTGTAAGTTTTAAATTGCATGCCATTCTGAGTAGCATGATAAAATCTCACATTGTCCCGCTCCATCCCACCTGGGTCTGAATCATCTCTTTGTCCAGGGTATTCACATTGAACATGGTACCCACTTGTTAGTCACTTAGTGGCTGTCCAGACTGACTGTCACAGTATCACAGCACTTGTGTTCAAGTAACCCTTATTTTACTTAATAATGGCCCCAAAGTGAAACAGTAGTGATGCTGGCGACTCGGATATGACAAAGAGAAGCCATAAAGTGCTTCCTTTAAGTGAAAAGGTGAAAGTTCTCGACTTAAGGAAAGAAAAGAAAATTGTATGGTGAGGTTGGTAAGATCTATGGTAATTTTTCTTACAGTATATTGTGATAATTGTTCTTTTTATTAGTTATTGTTGTTAATCTCTTACTGTGCCTAATTTATAAAGGAAACTTTATCATAGGTATGTGTGTATAGGTTCAGTACTATCTGCAATTGTAGGCATTCACCGGGGGTCTTGGAATGTATCCCCTATAGATAAGGGGGGGACTACTATATGTGATATATAAACACTGATGAGAGAATCTTTTCCTCTAATTTTCATGTTTCTATTTGGTGTTATGTTAATTACATTATTGCAGAACATCTCATTAAGTGTTTTGACAATATGTTTACACATCTCAAAATATGCCATCAAAAATTTAACATCATTAATGTCTTTATAAATGTAATTCTACCAAAGGCTTTCTCAAACATCCTCCCTGATAAACACCTGGGAGAATGTAAGTGATTCATATTTATAATACTTTACAAATAGTCTCTTTTTTTGGAACTAGTAACAAAGTTTAATGCCTATATTAACAAAAACATTTTATGATCCAGTTATAATAATTGAAAAAGTTAATGATGATATTGCATTTCTTAAAATCTGTATGGAAAAGAATAGTAACTCTGTGTATTAAGGTGGATATATTAAACAATGGTTATAATTGTCACATTTTAGAGAATTTAAAATCTATGTTAATATGATTATCAATGAAAGGTCCTGCCTGTTGGTCTTAATTCCATTGAGATAGTAAATGCAAACTGTCTTAATAGTTTTAAGGATGATTTATACTAGTGAGGATTTTGCTTACTAATGTGATACAGGCAACAAACTGTTTTTTGGATTCTGTTCATAACATTATGAACTTTATAGATCATAAAAATTGCCATGGGAGTGTAAATTAAGAAATTAGAATGTTTGAAAAATATCTAAAGTGAGAACAGTTTAAAATGGTAAGATATCTGATTAAGGAAGACAAAATAAGCAATATAATATTATTTAGTGTGTTTTAATGCTTTCCCCTATGAGTCCAGTTTTCTAAAATTTGCATTTTTAGACTTGAAGATACAGGTACAGTTTCCATGACCCTCTCTATTCCCCACAGACAGTGTTACTTTTTGTGATTACAGTATTTCCTCATTTTCATTCAATTCACTACATAAAATGAAAAACCTAAAATTATAGCCACTCTCAAATCTCTGTGTCCTCATAATCCCCTTCCTAAATGCTTCACTCAATGCCCTAAACTATGTCTTTTAGGTTATAAGGTTTCCAGTAAACTTGCATTGTATATTCTTTCTATGTATACCTTTATTTTGTATTCCTAATTGTCTTTTTTTTTTGGCATAAAAAAATCTAGCCTCTTACTATACCACCTCTGTTTCTGGAAACTAGGTTATTTTGAGAAGATTTTTACAACCCTCTAAATGGAATTTAAAGACTGAATGGCAGTTATGTCAGTGAATGGGAGGAGGAAAGGGAGGAGAGTCTGTGCAAAGAGATGAATGTATCTAAGAGCCTGGGCGCAGGTATCATACAACAAGCTTCCTTTCCATTGGATTAGCACCTCATAGAGTGACCGGCATTGTGGATGCTCTAAATTATTTACTTAATAAATACATAATTGGGGTGATAGAATTTAAATTTCAAGTATGGCAACTTGAAACTTCAAAGTTGTATCTAGAAACCTAAGCAAGAAATCAGTCTTTGAAGACCTGAAGACTGCATGCCACACTAAGATGTTTTTTCATCTGTATGAAAGTGAGGGACGATTAAAGGTGATCAATAATGGCAGAAAAAGAGAAAAACATACCGGTAGAACACAGAAATTTAAAGAAAAAAAAAAAAACCCAGGTTAAAAAAAAATCAAAATGGAACAACTTATAAAATATAGAGAAAACTAAGAGATCATAATCAGAAACGAGAAAGAGAGACAGAGGGAAATTCAAGTGACAAGTAGTCATCAGATTGCTGTTTTATTGAGGCAGAGCTTGTGTACATTTATGCAAGTGAAAAATCAGTTAGGAGGTTAGAAATCTCAGGAAAGAATGAGTAGTGTGAGAAAATAATACATTACATGAGTAGGTATCAACCTCACCGAAGAGAGGAGAAAAGGTGTAGATCTAACTTAAGTTTGGAAATGAATGGAGTCTATAAGACTAAATGGAAAAAAAATTGCACATAAGTACTGTAGTTAATACTCTAGTTAATAGTTATTTCTCAAAAGGGTGTGGATTAATAGTTCTGACACAGTTCTACTTGTATACTGGAATTGAACAATTAAGTAAAGAGTGGGAACCAGATTTCTCACTCATTAAGTGGAAATTTACAGATCAGCAAGGGAAGAATGCTAGAATGAACCATTTGATAATGGAATAGATTTGGGGACTTCACTAAGAACTCACGTTTAACATATTATAGATAAGATAAACTCAGATAGAAACATTTTAGATATGTTTATAGTCACAGGTTTGTATACATACACGTATTTCTTTGCTCTGTCAGCTGAGAAGGCCTAAAAGAAAAGATGCCTTGATTGCAATGAACACACCTAGCACTCAGACCTTTGTTTTTCATACCATTCTCCAGTAAAATGAACAAGGATTTCTTAGAGAAATGGCTGGCTCTAGGACTGAAGCAGAAAACATGCAACACGAGCCTGGAGTCTCTTGTGCCAGAAATTAACGAGGTGCACTCTCCCGAACACCTTGATGAGGCCGTGTCAAAAGGGCACAGGACCAAGGAGCCATGTAAAGGAGCTCCCAATGGCCAAATCTGGAACAATTTGAACAAGAAAATAAAACAGTGTTGTATTATAACCCAAAGTATAAAACATGTATCCTCGATTCCATACTGCTATAAGTAAATTATTGAAAATAATTTAATTTATTAATAATAAACTGAGAAGATACAAATCTCTCATGTAGAAGGTTTCAAAATAAATTATGCAGATATCTACCCTAAAGAAGGGGAGGACAGGACATAGTGACTTCTTTCCAAATATTACAGTGAAATAGGGGGGAAAAGTAACTTTACAGTGGAGAAATCTGACACCAGTTCAATCAGGTGATCAAGATGAATATCCAGTCATAAATCATGTTAACTCTATGTACACTTGCATGATGTGATGAAAATGGCAATTTAGTCCTATGATCTCCCTGTCGAAAACCCACACCCCCTGTCTAATCATGAGAAAAACATTGGACAAATTCCAATTGAGAGTTATTCTACAATATACCTGACCAGTGCTCTCCAAAATGTTAAAGGTTATTAAAAACAAGGAAAGTCTGAGAAACTGTCATAACCAAGAGACACAACAAATGTAATCTGGTATCCTGGATGGAATCCTGGAAAAGAAAAAAAAAATAAGTAAAAACTAAGGAAATCTAAATAAAGCAGGGCTTCACTTAATGTATCAGCGTTGCTTCGTTAGTTTTAGCAAATGTGCCATATTGATGTAAGATATTAAAAGTAGGGAAAATTATGTCCAGAGGGTGGATGCATGCCAACTCTTTACATTGTCTGCTGATTTCTTTCTGTAGATCTATAACTGTTCTAAAAAATAAAATTTATTAATAAACAGAAAAATATGGAGTCATCAGAAGAGTTTTCCTGTGATCTCCCATCCCCACACTTATGCATCTGCCTGCATCTGCGTTTATTTGCTCTACTTTCTCTCTTGCCACCATAGATGAACTGTCAGTGCTCATAGCTGTGGACAAAACTAATTTACATGAGCAATAGATCTCACCCATATCTCATCTATTCAAGGACACTCTTCCAAGAATTCTCTTCTCTCTCATGTATTATCGAATGTTCACTCTCTATTGGCTATATCATTCAAACATCATATTAATTCTCTTACATGTAAAAACAAACACACACACACACAAACCTTAATCCTAATCATCTGATTGCTACTACCACACATTTTTGCTCTGTACTCAGCAAATCTCCTTAAGATTTGTCTATATACACTGCTGCCAATTCCTCTCCTTGCATTCTGTCTGAAATAACACATTGTTGCTTCTGCCTTTACCGCTACACCAAAACTATGGTTAACAAGGTCACCAATAACTTCCACAAAATTACCTCTGGTAGATAATACACAGTCCTCACCTTAATTGTCCAACTAATACTTAATTTGACACATTTAGTCATTCCTTCTTCCTTGCTACACATTCATCACTTAAATCCTATTATGTAACATGGATCTTACTTATATCTTACTGTTCATTCCATTTCAGCATTCACTACTGTTTCTTCTTCCAGGTCTCTTAATTCTGGAAAGTACAAGATATAGGCCCTGGGTCCTCTATATTAATCTCTCTTGGTCATCTGAAACCTTCTTGTAGCTCCAAATAAAGTACGTATTTTGCCTACTTAGAACTTTTTATCTACAGGCTAGACCTCCCATCTGAAAACCAGGCACCTAGTCAACTTCTCACTTGGATGTCTAATACTTGGCTGATCAATGTCTGGTACACGCATGAGCTGTGTCAACATTTCTTGGGAGCATGTTAGAAATGCATTTTCTCAAGCCCCACCCAGATCTACTGAATTGACATCTGCATTTTACCAACATCACAGGGTGATTGCATGTATATAAAATTCAAGAAGTACTCACTTCACAGATGGCTCAAATTTAACAAATCAAAACTAAAGTCCTGATCTTCCACCCACAGTGGCTCCACCATCTTCCCATTTCAGTTGAAGGAAATTCCTTGATTATAATTGCTGGGGCCGAATAAGTTAAAATCATTCATATCTCCTCTATTTTTTTCTGACATACCTTATTCAAGCCATTAGAAAATCCTCTTGGCTCCTCCATCAAAATATATTCAAAATTTGTCCATCACCTTCAAAACCTCTACTCTGTTCAGAAGGCCTATAATCTTCTCCTGGGATTATCAACCTCTTAATTGATCTCTCTTTCTCCTCCCTACAGTATTCTCAACATATGAATGCAATTCCTTTTAAAATATAAATCAGGTCACAGTACTCCTCTGTCCAGAATCCTCAAACGCTTGTCCATTTCATTCGGAGTAAAATCCATACTCATTATAATTGTCTTCCAGAGTATGGACCTGAACTCTGACCTAAACTCTTTCTATACTTTACTGAGGTGACTTCACTCCAACCACGCCAGCCTCCCTGCTATTTGTTATCTACTCCAGTCATTTCATTCCCATAGGTTGTTGGTGCTGACTCTTCCACTGCTTGGAATCCTGTATCTCCATACAGCCACTTGGCAAACTCCCTCCTCACTCCCTTCAATCTCTTGTTCAAATGTCTTTTTCTCAGTGGGGCCTACTCTGACAATCCCACATGCTTTATACTTGCCTTAATTTCAAATGTCTAATGCTTATTTTCTCTCCTCCTCCCAGATGTCAGCTCCATTAAGACAAAGACCCTTGTCTGTTATCCTTATGAATCTTTCTAAAGAGCATGTTAACAGTGACAGGAACATAGGGTGCTCTTAATATTTGCTGAATAAATGAATGGTTAAAAAAAAGTAGGCATTAGTCTAATGTAGATTTGGATACAGAAGTTTCAATGAAATGATGAAGTTAAAAACTAGAGTGCATTTTTGTTAGGTATAAATGAGATGGAAAGTAAGCAAAGTGGCCAACTTATTCAAGATGTCTAACTAGCATAGTAGGTGTTTGTTTTTTGCCTCCACAATAACTATAAAAACTATTTAATCAATAGCACAGTGTTTTTCCTTCGTGAAACTTACCTCTCTTACATTCTCACCAACGTTTATCCCATTTCACTTCTAGGGCTTGTCTCCAGCTAGGAAGTCAGTCAGTATAACTCACACCCATGGCCAGGTGACCGATTCAAGAGCAGACAAGTGACCAATCACAGCCAATACATGTGACTGATGTATGCTGGAATTTTAAAGATGGAGATGCACATTGTCATCCCTAAAATGGCGGTTGAGAACATGAAATTTATAGCTCCTATAATCATTTACCATCATGTGGAAGGCTGACTTGTGGAAAAGACTGAGCATGGGCATTGAGACTTCCTATCAGGCCAAGCCTAAATAAAATAGGACCTCTGTCTTTTTTTTTTAAGATGGATGAGATAGATACTTCGTTTTTTGTTTAAAACTATTTCATTTTGGATTTTTGCCACTTGTAGCAAAGATTCTTAGTTTTGATATGGCTATGACAGGAAAGGAAAACATTCTGGGAAGCTATGGGGAGCATGTGTTCTAGGTTGTTTTGTTTGGTTGCTTTTTTTCCTTAGGTAGCGCATATTTCAGACTTTTAACATGTAAGTGAAAATGAGAAAAGAGAAAGAGGAAGGTTGAACATATAGAAGACTGACGGGATTCTTAACATAAGTGAATACACAAAAGAGTAAGAGGGGATGAAGGTGACAACATTGGGTTCGGCCTTAAGTGGGAGCAGAAATAACATATTCAAAAGTACTAGAAAAAAATGGATGGATTAAAAAAAAAGTGAGTGGGAATTTATATGAACTGACAATGACTTGAAAGTTAGAAAGTATCTACAATGACCTCATGTAACAGCAGTTGGAAATTATCCAATGTTTTAAAATAGAGGAGGAATCTGAATGAAAATAATATTTTGTATACCTGAAGTTTGGGAAAGAGGAAGAAGTTATTGACAGAGACACTAGTTTGGAAGCCATTGTGTAGACAAGAGAAAGAGGTCAAAAGTAGAGAAAAAATAGAATGGAAAGTTGATAATGAAGATATCACTTCAGTCTGAGTCATTCATATCCTTTTTGATCCTATTTTTATTATGAATATTTCAAGCTCATTGAACAGAAATCATGCCTATCTGTTGAGCTGAGTGCTGTGCCAATCACATTTCCTATGCTCAATAAATGTTAAACCGTAACATTACTGAAGAAAGATGTAAAATAAGGAAGAAGACTCTAGCTAGGAGGAAAACTAAGCCTTTGTAGTATCATGAACTCCTTCTTTTGAATAATTTTCCAATTATTTCCCACTTTTCTTGTCAGGTAAATAGCATCTTCGTTCATCAAATATATATTCGATGTCAGGAAGCCACCCTTCAAAGAGCCAGAGTAATACAAATAGTTCTCTAAAATCAATCCAGGAAATTAAACATATGAAATGCCTTTCACAGGACCATGGACTGGTGAATAATACATTCATAAGTGTAGACGGATGTCGAATTAGATAGGCATTTAGAGTAGAAACAATAACACTTTTGCCCGGGGTGCTTAAAAATGAGTTTTTGAAATAAGCAAGATTTAAGCTAGCTAGAGTTTGAAGAGTAGGGTAAAATTTAGAGAGGGAAAAATGTTGGGGGGGGGAGCAGTTTTACATTAAAGGGTAATGGTGTGATAAAAGAATAGTAGTGGAAAATGCAAAATTTTATGTATAAAGCAGCACTGTACTTTCAGAAGTACATTCTCTATGAAGGAGAATAATGGAAGGTAAGCTTGGGAAGATGCTATTTTCTAGTGCCTGGAATTCAAGCTTGAAGTATTTAACATTTTCTTTGGCACTAAAGATCCATTGAAGATTTTGAGAGGAAAAGCAATAAGGAAAACGTGGTTTTAGGGAAAAAAATGAGGTTGGTTGTTAAGTTCAGGATAGATGAAAGACGGATAGATTAAATGCAGTGAAACTTCAGCTGTTTGACATGGGAAAACAGGATTAAAATAAACTGCAGACTTGGTAAGAATTGATTTTAGCAAACAAATGAGGGGTTGAAGTGGATGGGCCATTGGTGATGCTTAGACAGGGTGTGCATGGTGGAGACAGGAAAATGGAGACGACTTTCATAAAATAGTGGTTGTCTTGAGAGATTACTATTTTAGCGCAGGTGCCCTGCCATTAGCCTTTTCATTTCTGAATTTTTAACTGATTAAAAATGAATATTGGGTAACAATTACATACTTTATTAAAAGGACTGAGTATCCTGTAAAGAAATATTTGGACTAAGGCTTAACAAAAAAAGAAAGAATAGAAAATCAGCAACTCTCAATGCTATTCACACATCTATGATTTTGAAACTTAGGAAATCAGTTTCACATTCAGGTAGATTTATTTACATAAAATTATAAAACAAACTCCATAGGGAGGCACAGTAGTGGGAACATACTAAATTGTCTCTGTAGTTTCTAAGTACAATAATGAAATACATTAAACCTTTTAGATCTATTTTATGTATTAAAAAATAAACTGTGTAGAAGACAACTCTGTACATTCAAGTGAGAAAAAGGTAATTTATATCATACCGTTTCAGAAAAGATTAATCAATTTTGATGAGTAACCTTTGTGAATGGGGCTAGGTCATAAGTATAAGATAAAACATGTGGTTTTGGTAGAAACTATTACAACCTGGAAACAAATGTGGCATTTGGTTTATTATCATAGAGAAAAATAAAGGAAAGTTCCTCAGTTAATTGGGACTGAATGATAATAAAGGTTTATATGTAACCATAGTAGATAGGGCCTGAAGCAATATTTTGCTACTAAATTAAAATTAAATTATACTGGAGGCAATAGAATGTATAACAAATTGAACAAAATAGTTCAATGCTCTTTGGTCTTTTGTAGTCATCATCTACTAAGCATTAGACATTTCATGAAACTGCTTCTCTATGAGCATTTTCTTTTAAATTTTACTTACAATAACTGTATTCTGAAGGGAAATCTGGTGTGGGTTCTATGTGATAAGAAAACAATTTCCTCAGAGACACAAATTCATTAAACAAAGGATGGTACTAAGTACAATATAAATATTTCTGTCTTCAAAAAGCTTACCGTTTAAGTAAATGAGATGTATATTGTATACTTATATTTATTCCCCATATTATCGTGATTCAAATGAATACCATGAAGAAGTTTGTGAACTCCAGACATTTATTTTTTCTGTTGGTTTTCAGTTCAATAACATTGGGATTAAAAAACTTTGGTCAGGGGCCAGCCCGGTGGCACAGTGGTTTAGTTCATGCTTTGGCAGCCCAGGGTTCACCGGTTCGGATCCCAGGTGTGGGCTGACACACTGCCTGTTAGCCATGCTGTGGTGGTGTCCCATATAAAGTGGAGGAAGATGGGCACAGATGTTCGCCCAGGGCCGGTCTTCCTCACAAAATAAATAAATAAATAAAATATAATAAAGTGACTCAATACATATTTGTAACTTCATATTAGAACTAGAAAATTTTAGAAATAAAAGAATATTTCATAATTATAAATGCAAAAATCTCCCAAAGAATAAATTCATGAGGACTATAGCTTAAATTAGTAATACTGTCTTAGGAGATATAATGATTCATTTTAATAACCAGATTCAAAAGATAGTGATTTTGATGTAAAATAATTTATCTCATTAAATCTCATTTTATACATAAATACTTTGCTAGAAGTATACTTGATAATTTATTCCTACCCTCATTTGGTAAATATCCATTGCTCACTCACTAACATGAGACACTAATAATCTGAAACAACCTCTGTGATAGCTGAACAACAAAAGTTTAATCTTATATGTATACTTGTATATTTCATGTTGCCCTCAAGATGCAACATTCTCTGTACCCTGTGAAGCTGACCCTAATAGACTGAAACACTATTTCCCCTTGCCTTTTGATTCAAGTTCATTTGGGCCAATAGGAGGCAGCGGCTAGGATTGAGGATGGGAGGAGAAGATATTTGACACAGTAAGTGGATATTAAAATAAATGTTAGTATGGCATTTACTTCTTTTGTTGTTTTATTTTATTTTGTATTTAAATTTTTCTCAAGATGTATTATTCTTGTGCAGCTTTCTTTATAACAAAGTTTTCAGTTCCACATCAGTTTCAGTGAAGCAGATTCCCTTCCACATGAGAAGATGCTGCTTTTGATTAATGGTACACTTTTCCATTCTTAGTGATGGAGAAAATTAGCATAGTCAAGATGGATATTTTCTCAGCATGAGATGCTGTTTTGCATATTTTCTGTCCCATCTTTATACAAAGACTCTGCAGAGTTGTTTTGTTTTTTGTAAACAGAGGAAAGGCTGAGGAACCTTATAGTTCAGCCTTGGAACTGTTATATGTTATTTTAAAACCACTCATCTCCACAATTTCATCTCACTTTTAGCAAACTGTATGGTAAAATGAGACATAGATGTGGAGACCATATTCTCTTAGTTCTGAAGCTCATTAAATGACTTAATATATGTAAGTCATTTGGAACAGTTTCAGACATATAATAATGTTTTCTATAACTATTAATAGAGAACATAGCAAAGTATTCAAATAATGCATATTATACAAACTATTTCTCTGAGCCTAATTCAATTAAAGGAGAAAATTAATACAAAAAAATTGCAATCCCTATATTTGTAAATTGTAAACACACATACAATGATTGATAGATCAAAGAAGAAATCATAATAGAATGAAAAGCCTACTTAGAACTAGTGGATAAAGAAACATTCATAAAAAACGTTGTGTGATACACTAACCGTGTTAAACATAGGGAAATTGGTTGTATTAAGTCCTCATATTAGGAAAAGAATAAGATAGAAAATAAAACCATTGAATGTCAAGTTTAAATACCTGCAAAATGAATCAGAGAACAAACCCATATTTAAGTAGGGGAAAGATTAAAATTTCTAAGAGCAGAAATTAATGAAATATAAAAGAAAGATATATGAGGATCTTCAAAGCCAAAAATTGGATCTTTAAAAAGAGTGATAGAGCCCAGCCCGGTGGTGTAGCAGTTGGGTTCATGTGCTCACTTTGGAGGCCCGTGGTTCTCAGGTTCGGATCCCGGGAGCACTGCTTGTCAGCCATGCTGTGGCGGCGTCCCATATAAAGTGGAGGAAGATGGGCACGGATGTTAGCCCAGGGCCAACCTTCCTCAACAAAAAAGAGGAGGATTGGCAATGGATGTTAGCTCAGAGCTGGTCTTCCTCACAAAAAAAATAAATAAAAGAATGGTAAAGTAGACAGAACAGTGATGAGATTGATGAAGAAAAATATAAACTTATTTCATCATATGCACTATTTTTTACAATGTAAAAACTGAGACTTCTAGATATTTATTAACTATGGACTAATTTTAAAATATCATATTTATTGGTCTGTTCCTCAAAAAATAAGTAATTTTATACTAACACATATTACACACCAATATAGGCAGAATTTGATCTAAATAGTAAAATTGTACAATTCTTTTTTTCTTTTTAATTGTGGTGTTCTTGCTGAGTTAACCAAATTTATATTTTACCAGTCATAGCTTCATCTTCTTCAATTTTTTTAATATTGTCAGTAATTGTCTTTCCTTTCTGCCCTGGGTTATTATGTAGCTGCATTTTATGCTCTGTTTAAAATGGGCATGACCACTAAAAATCAGCAATTTATTGACAAAAACAAATGACTACTATATATGCTGTAAGCAGAGTTAATAAAATGCTTTACTCATAGAATTTATCTCATCTGAGTAAGGTGTAGGGATAAAAATCTTTTCTTGAAGCCTGCCAATATTGCAAAATTTGCATCACTTGGGGGAAATCAAACACATTCAAATCACCTCCCAAATGGACATCGTGGCTTTTATGTCCTGGAAATAATTGGAATAAAATTGTCAGGAAGAAGTAATTAGCTACAATTATACATACAAGTATGTATAACTAGGAGAGTTTGGACAAAGCTATGGTTTGACTCATGTTTCTTGTGAGTTTTTATTCATTCATTCCCAAATTATTTATTGAGCCTGAATAAATGGCATTGACCCTGTCAGCATGAGGCTTGTGGAGAGATCCTGGAAGAGAGACACACACTGAAGCCACTACAATTGGTTGTAACATGGTAATTAAGACATGTACGCTCATGTACACACACACGTGTATATGACACAGTGGAGTCAATAGGTGAACTCATTTTAGCTCTGCCTCTGAAAACCATAGACTGCATTTAATAGTCTTACTCAAAGTTGAAAAGTAGTTTAACAAATAAAAATGTGCTTTGTATTTAACATCCATGAAATATTTACTTTATATACAAGATAGTTTTATTTGAGAATAAGAGAATTTTGTTTAATTTTGCTTAACCATATTCTTACCATTTTCTTTGAGTAATATTTTATTCCATATTATTTGAGTAAATATCTGAGTACAGAATGGCCCAATATGTTTATCCTTCAACTCAATATTCTGTTAGCATTCCACTTTGCTGCTCAATAGATACACAAACCTTGATTTAAGAATCACAGCCATGCACCCTATTGTTTGTTCAAGCCACTAATTGCAAATTATGATAGAAACTTGGCAATTTGTGACTGTTCAAAACTATTGATAAAGAAAATATTGTTTGTAGTCTCAGGAATCCAGCCATATTCAGCTACTATCATTCATGTCTAATTAGGAAGCTTCAACTAAATACTCTTCAATTTCTCATACTTGTTCCAGACATTGGGATACATGATCTTGTGCATTTTACCCCATCACCCATTGGAACAATTAAACTCCAATCAAATATTTAACATTGTGGAGCTAGAACACATCATGTGAATTGGACAGAATTTTACGCATGATTAATCCTTCCTGTCAAATCTGGTCTATTTGTTGGTTTTTCTCTATGGATATATCAATGTTTTCTGATTCTCATTCTTATGTCTGTTCAGACTGAAGATTCATTGCAATTTTGGACGAGTATTTAGCCTCATCCTTCCATCTACTTTGCTTCTCTTTCACTTTTGGTATCTAGTCTATATTTAATCCAGTATCTCTTTTTTTTTTTTTTGTGGGGAAGACCAGCCCTGAGCTAACATCTGTTGCCAATCTTCCCCTTTTTGCTGAGGAAGACTGGCCCTGGGCTAACATCCGTGCCCATCTTCCTCTACTTTATATGGGACGCCGCCACGGCATGACAGACAGGCGGTGCGTCGGCGGGAGCCCGGGATCCGAACCTGCGAACCCCGGGCTGCCAAGCGCGGACTAAACCGCTGCGCCACCGGGCGGCCCCTAGTAGTATCTCTTTTTTAATGCTAATTGCAGAATTTACAGTAACCACTGTGATATTTCATCTTATTTTTGTAATCCATCCCATTTGGGATATTATAAGTGTATTTATTTGGTAGCATTACCAGCTCTATTGCTGAGTATTATTTATCCCAATTTAATCACCTCCTTGTACATCTTTATCAAAATCTTTGGAACAAATATCAACTGAGTTTGCTAAACAACTATTTGGTTCTGCTGTATGCCAGTAAGAGCTTTTTCTCCAAAATGGCATTAAAACAATAATCAATAGTCTTTGCATAAATTATACATGTAGGTCTATATACACCAAATTTAATGACGCCTCAGTCCATATTTTTCCACTTTGTTAAAAATAATATTATGGAAAGTTTAGTTAAATTATTATTATTAATAATAAATTATTATCACATTTTCCTAAAGTGATAGTCTGAGAGCAAATTTATCCACAAAGAAAATGTTACATTGCATGTCTTATTCTTAGCAAAGCCATCTTAACCTCTGGGAATCAATTTCCTTTTTGAAGTGCTCTCTTATCATTTGGCACAAGTAGTTGAAGAATTATTATGTGTTTAAATGTAGCAAGCTTTGTATTATAACTTATAAAATCTAACTTTTTAAATATTTTGAACCATTCCATTTCAAGTTTGTGAGAGAGTAGTGACAATCTCAGATTTTGACATGTCGTTGAAACTAGAGAGTTGAAATAAAATTGACAAGCACTTCCAAATCATTTATTATAACTTCCAATCCGACAGCACGCGTGGTTAAAGTAGTGCCAGATGTCAACACTTTTCATTTATTTTCAGAACAATAAACACAGTTTTGAGAAAAGTCGTAAATATAGCCAACTCTAAAGAAATCTAGAACAATGTGAGTTTTTGGAGCATTGATTAGTTTCAAACATAAATTAACTTTCTTGTTAGTTTTTATTTTTATTTTTTCTCCAGGCATGTACATATTAGGAGCAACCGCCAAGGTCTTTCTGAACTCATAGTGTTCTCTGGATATTTGTAGTGGCAGTTTTACCTTTAATTAACATTTAACCTTAAAACATTTAATTCTAGAAGTGGACTTGCTTTAGAGTAGAAAGGACAGCAAACTCATTTTCAAAGAATATTAGCTTTAATTAATTTCTTTGAATGGATTAAATCCTCTCTAGACATTTTTTTGTTTGTTTAAATCTCAATATTCCCTATACACAACTGTTATTTCCTATCTTCTCCCCTCCACTATTTTTTCTTTCTCACCTCTTTCAGCTTATGGGTTGGGTGAACTGATCTTCTTTCTAGGCAAGGTGGTCTGCTCGGATGTGAAGACTGAAGAAAAATATTTTTATTCCTCCAACAAGAAGTTATAAAAGTTATTGAAACTTTAATTAGACATTTAGTAACTAATATTCTGTATTTTTAATCATTGCAAACAGCAACCCAAAATTGTGCTTATTTTAATATAACCTACATGTCCTCTTGAATATAACATCTTGGATGACAGTAGCAAGAGTCATTATGAACATTTTCTCACTCACTCTCTCACACACACATGACCCATGACTCCTAACACATACATTTGCATACATATGTACAAGTATTTATCATCCCTCTCTGACTTGCATTTTTATATTTTGAATCTGGAAAGAGTTAGTGATAACATAAACAGACCATTTCAAAAAACAACAAAAATGACAGATATTCAAGAAATAAGAGATAATAGATGTAATGGAGGTATGAGCATTATATTAGTTGGAAGACATGAAATGGGCATATTGTGGTTTGTGATTTCGTAGGAGAAGAAATTTGGGATGATAATGAGCATAAGTGAATTTCATGACTGTAGAAAGCTACAACAGAGTGGAAATGAACTCCATTACAGGTGAGAAAACAAAATGATTATATTCTAGTGTTAATTAAAGCAACTAACATTTGATTTATGCAATGTTTAAAATCTCTTTTGAGATGGATTTGCATTGCGTCAGTTTAGAAAACTACATTTCCTAGAATTCCCTTCTTTCCATAATCCCAGGTTATTGTGCGAGATAGGTCACAAGAGACATTTTGTATGAGAATTTCAAGGCACAAGCAAAGCAGCAGCTGTCTTCTGTTTGGACTGGAAGGTGTGTGCAGGACACGAAGGGCTGTTGCAACTCACACACACTGTCATCATTTATCTGCTATCTCACTTGGTTGTTGTGGGCAGCAAGAGGGTCTGCAGCTTTTCCGTCTCCTCCAGAATCTCCTGCTTCAGTTTCTTGAGGAAATTGTCCAGTCCAGCTTCATGAGGAAGGGCTCTGTGTGCTGCTGGAGGATACCTCCATTAGAAGTAGGAGGCTTGGTGGCAGTGAGAGATGGATTCAAGTTTAGCTTCTCCTGTGGGCTCCACCCTGATGGGTTGCCATTTTTCCTTGCTTTTCACACTTATGTTTGTTTCCTTATGAACTGCATGTCTTACACTGAAATAACTGTCTCACAAAACCTGTGTATTCAGTTCTATAATTGTGTTGGAAAAAAATCCATGTAACAATTCTTACATATTTGTACATATGTGTACACAAACACACATATATACGCACATCATCCAGTGGTTCTACCTGCCTAATTAAACCTTGACTCCAATGCCTTCTTATCAAAGGATTCGACAATTTCCATACATCTGTTTCTCTTCAATAAATTTGTGAAGACTGTGCCCTAGATACTCAATTATTTTGTTTCCCTTGTTAGCCATAAAGTACATCTGAAGCCAGAAATTTAGAATTAATGTGAGTGGTCTTAAAACCTGGCATAACTGAAAGAATAATCCAAATTTTAGAGCTATGGTACCTGACTAATTACACTTTTGCATATGAATATAATGAAGACCACCATTCAAAGTTAAATACTGTCTTAGGTGTCTTGGGTTCATTAAAGACAGCATGGATTAGTGCAAAGAGAGTAAAATATGGAATTCAAATATACTGTATCTAAACTCAAAATCCAGCACCTATCAATTTCATGATCAATAACCACAAATACTCTTCACGGATCGCAACTTCCTCCTTGTAAATAGGGGGAAAAAAAAAAAAACCTACTCCATAAAATGTGTGCGTGTGAAGATTATTGATAACATTTGGAAAGTATCTGACACTGTTAAGTTTTTAATAAATATAAGATACCTTGCCACTTCAAAATTCAGTGTAAGAAGTTTTAGCTTTTAGCTCTACTTTTCTTCTGATTATCTAATTTCTTAACATTTGATCATTAACTTGCAGCATTTGGTTCAGTTGTCCTGTTGCTCCATTATACGTTTTTCCCCATTTCTTACAGCACTGCCACAGTGATGAATTCGTTACTTCCTCTGACCAATTTCTTACTAGATTTCCAAAGTTAATAACATCTAACCTATCAACTATCCATTTACATTGCATATCTGAGAAGAATCTCTATGGCCTGTGCTATTTTTACATAATCTTATTTTATAATTGTTCCTATATGACAATGACTTTGGGTTTTGTGGGGTTTTTGGTGAGGAAAATTGTCCCTGAGCTAACATGTGCCAAATTTTCACTTTTTGCTAGAGAAAGACTGTCCCTGAGCTAACATCTGCACCAATCTTCCTCCATTTTGTATGTGG
The DNA here is from genome assembly GCA_031878705.1 of Tapirus indicus. Classification (NCBI taxonomy): domain Eukaryota; kingdom Metazoa; phylum Chordata; class Mammalia; order Perissodactyla; family Tapiridae; genus Tapirus; species Tapirus indicus. The sequence goes on along the minus strand of CM062939.1, from coordinate 20,934,926 downwards.
GATGCCACCACAGCATGCCTTGATGAGCAGTGTGTAGGTCCACACCCGAATCCAGGCCCACAAACCCTGGGCCACTGAGGCAGAGTGTGCTAATTTAACCACTATGCCACCAGACCAGCCCCCAATTTCTTGTTGATTTTCCTGCAAACTGCCAAAATAATTCCAATGTTTTCTGCCTTGTGGGTCTATGTTTTACCTTTAAAACTTTTTTTTATTAACACCTGTATTCTTGCTCATACTCTATTTCTGAAATTTCATGCCCTTGACTTTTTCATCTCTTCTTCCATGACCTCTTGTAAGTAATCTATTCATGTATGTGTTAAAACTTCAAACAAGGGTAAAAACAACATTAAAAAACTGCCCATGCAATTTACCACTTGATATTTTTCAAGCCCATAAAATTGGCGCATAATATATTTGACTGTAGATAAAGCAAGAAGGCACAGTGCGATGTTTGTAGCAAAACTGTCTGATGGGTTGTTCTGTTTGATTCAAATGCTTAACCATAAGTTTCACTACCCCATCCTATGCTTGTATCCCCTTGCAAACAGCGAGTAATTAACATTACCTTAGATCAATTTATTTCAGGTATCGAGGCAATGATATATGCATTCAACTCTAGTTAAGATATCAGGTAGAAGTTTGGAAAACATTTTGTATGCAGCCAAAGGAACATTTTAACAAGATGTTTCAACTTTCCAATCACTTGAGAAGAATCAGTTACATATACTTAAAGTCAAGTTGTTTCTTAGAAACAAATAGTTAATTAGAAGAGGTGTTTTGATATGACTATTTTAAAAAGGAATCATTTGAAAGATTGTAGCCATGCCTGGGAAGGGAGGAAACTGCAGTGTGAGAACTAAGTAATACAAATACAGTTTCCAGTCAATTTATATTGAGTCATTAATATGTAGTAGGCAGAGTACTATATAATTTACATGTATTATCTCTTTTAAAATCTGCAAAACGTAACTTTGAACTCTGATTGTACAACGAATTAAATGCAATAGAATTCTGTTTGAATAATAAGCAAAATGATATCTAGAGACAAGGGAATAAAAGACCCCAAGGTTTCTAAGTATGTTTACCAAATTTTGTAGTTTATTTTCAACCTTTTCTTGGATATTGCCCCTTTTTTGGTAATTTTTACATGAATATTTTTCCTTCTAGAAAACTAATAAATCCACCTTTCTTGGGACAGACTCGTAGTTTTTATAGGAGGAGAAAAATTCTTTTTAATTTTTTTTGGTGAGGAAGATTAGCCCTGAGCTAACATTTGTTGCCAATCTTCGTCCATTTTTTCCCCCAAAGCCCCAGTAGATAGCTGTATGTCATAGTTGTACATCCTTCTAGTTGCTCTATGTGGGACGCCACCTCAGCGTTGCTTGATGAGCGGTGTGCAGGTCCGCACCCAGGATCTGAACCAGAGAACCCCGGGCAGCCAAAGCAGAGCACACGAACCCAACTGCTATGCCACCAGGCCAGCCCCTCACCTTGTATTTTTAAGAGCACTTTAGCTGCATATTCTTATGGCATTCATGTAACAATGTCTGGAGTGAAGTGTAGGAGGTACTATTATCCCTATTTGATATATGAGATAAATTAGAGACAAAAGTTTTTGATTTGTCCAAAGTCACATAGTAACTTTGTGATATGTACACTAGGCATTTAGGATTCAGGCATTCAGAAAGTTCATTTAGAGGCTCTTATCTAAACTTGCTGTCCACTACCTCCCATGGAAATTCTGACTTGAATTCTGAACTGTAAGAGAAAGAATTTTTATTTTTGTGCTATGTGATTTATAAATCATTAAACAACTAACAAATATCCTACGCAGGCTGTGAATATTTCACCAGATTAAAGAACCCTTCAAAGTTATCTTTTTTTTCACATTTTGGATATAAATCGGCATTCTGGAAACCACTATTTTTAGAAACTGCTTTTTAAAATTTTGCATTAATTTTTCATGTGAAACTGTGACAACCAGCATGTTTCATCTTTCAAAGATGTTTGAATAGAGTGTTTGAACATGATTGTGAAAGAGAGGATCTGGCCTGTAAATAAGATCTTTGTGGTCATACAGGCATATATGGGTTTGATTTAAAAATATATTTTTTAGGATACTTTTTCATCTGTTTATTTATTTTTTATACTTGAGTTATGACCCATTATTTACAAACCTATTTTTCCCTTCACCTCATAAGAAGATTCTTAAATAAAAAAAATTAAAATCCATGTCACTCTTCACTATTCATGAGTCATACTTTTTGTCATGTGAAGAAAATGCAGAGACACACAGGTGATAGTTAATGTCCATACCTGGGAAGAAGAGTTAGCAACTAAATCTATTAGTCTATAGAAATAATGTTAATTGTAATCCACAGTATATGGATTAATCAACAATGCTTTGTTTTGTTTAGAATTTTTTTTTTTTTTTGGTGTATATATGTTAACCACATTCTATTTGGTCGATGACAATATGGTAGCTGTTTGGAATTTCGATCAGAACCTAAGAATAAAGCCTTAGCAAAATTTATTAGACTCTAGTTTCTATTTTAATAGTCAGGAACAATGTGTAATAAAAATATTTCTTGTGGGGTTAACCCGGTGGCGTAGTGGTTAGGTTTGCACGCTCCGCTTCCGCGGCCTGGGATTCACAGGTTCAGATCCCAGACACAGTCCGACACGCCGCTCATCAAGCCGTGCTGTGGTGGCATCCCATATACAAAATAGAGGAAGATGGGAACAGTTGTCAGCTCAGGGCCAATCTTCCTCGGCGGAAAAAAAGGGTTGGCGGTAGATGTTAGCTCAGGGCTAATCTTTCTCACACACACACACACACACACACACACACACACACACACAATATATATATATATTCTTTGTTATGTCTATTCATTTAATTGCAATTTAACTTTACCTATATTTAGGTTTATTAAATGTTCTTTAGTGCAAGAACAATGTCTTACCCTGGATTTGTTGATCCAAACTACCCATCAACAGTATTTATGTGTAACATGTTGAGAATTAATAGAGGCCTGGTATTAATTTGCTAGTAGCTCATTCTCCTGGGCACAGTACATTCAAAATAAAGCACCTTAATTTACACCAAGACACATTTACATATAAACTAGGTTATATTTTAATTAATTACATAAATTAATGTTGCAATTATCTTTGGAATTTTCCCAAATGAGATTCTCTGGAATAGTTCAATATCATAACTTTTGATCTCAATTCCTTCTTTATGATAATTTAAGATTTTTTTTTTACTCTTTTTTGTTTAGTTGATGATAGCTAGAAGGACTGAAAACAAAATAAAGGCCTCCAAATTGATATTGATTTAGTCTTGCATTTAAATTGGGAATGTTCTTAAATTTAATTTCCCATAATATCAAACTCTTATTTAATACAAAGTTCAAAGAATCAAATAGGTCCTAACACTGTCATTGTTTGCTTTTTCCTTCAGCCTAAATTTTTTTACCTTATTTTTTTAAAATATAACTCATTAAATATCATCTCTCAACTCAAAACAAGATAAGAAAAGCAATAAAGAAAAATCAGAGGAAAAAAGTGTTTCCATGTTGCTATAAATATGATATCTATAAACAAGATCAATCATCTATGGTGGAAAATAATCACCTAGCTAAATTTTTGGTGGTATATATGCCTATATGTGCTATTAACCTTAGTAATCTTATTCAAGAAGGAGAGGGTATTCTGCTCTCTAAGATTCGATTTATTTTGTATTAGTAAATGAAAAATAAGTTTGTCAACTAGCAAATATTTCCTAATAAACTGAACAAAAACAAATTGATATTATCTATATTTTATTAACATTTTAAACATTTTGAATTTGTACTGACTAAAATCTAAATGTGTTAGCAAAAAAGCTCCTAATTTTTAGGCTTATTTACAGAGAATTATGATCTGAATTTCACATCCCCACAATCTATTAACAGACATTGTTGGCATATTTTTAGAAGCAAAAGATATGCATTATGAGGTATAAAAAGAAAAAAATATAAAGATTTATGTGGTTTGGCTGAATCAATGAGTCAAAAATTTAGACTGAATAGAAAATAATTCTATCTAATAATAATCTAATGTCCCAAACTTTAATAAAATCAATAATTTTTGAGAGATGATCAGATTACACATAAAGTATATTTTAAAATTTTGGTAACTGTATATGAAGAGGACTATTGAGAAACTAGACTGGATTAAGCATACTGTAAGGAACTGGGAATTTCAGCTCTCACTCTAAATTCAACAATAACTCTTGAAAATGGAAAAGAGATGTTGGGGTGATATGATTTACTTCATATATTTGAATGTCGTGCTGAAATTGATTAGAGCATTTCTTTTGATCTCAAGATGATAGGTCTGGGAAGAGATGACAGTCACTTTGGTGCTTGAAATGCAGATGAAGGGCACTGGCTCCATTCAATGTTCTTCCATACCTTTGGAATATGAAAAACCAACAGGGCGTAGAGAAAAGTATGCTAAATTTTGTCTCAGATAATCCAGATCAGAGACAACAAATATGTGAATTTGGGAAATTATTTATATCTCTGAGGATCTGTTACATTGTCTAACAATATATGGCTTACTCACAGGTTATTAAGAAGTTTAAATTAAATAATGTAAGTGAAATGGCTGGCACATAACGGTTATTCTTAGTAATGTTATTATATTTACACAATTCAACATTTTAATGGGCATATAATATTAATGAAAGCTATGCTTTACTAGTTTAAGAAAGTAATTTTATTACATTTAAAATACTGTTACTTAAATTACATTCTTACATTCCCAAAGTATCTTTGCAATATGAATTCAGATGTTGACATAAAAAATTGCAAGCCTCTCGTTGAATAAATTTTCTATAAATGTCCATCTCCTTTAATTGATGCTCATTCATGCAAGAAAATATATCATACCAATCAAATTGCGGATGTAATGATGAAAAAGCAAAATTATGCTGTGAGTTTTGAACATCTCTTTAATTTGACAGCAGTTACCTGACTAGAGATGAAATAGAATTATTTACAACTGCAGAAATCGCTGCTGGGTTAAAATTGACATTCAAGAAGCCTACCCTTTGGCAACCCCCCATTGGCAACGGTGTCACCATGTCACTGTAAATATCCCTGCTGGGATCAATTGTCATGCCCCCAAGGGACACTGTTGTCTATAATATCACAGAAAAGTAATGAGAGAAAAAGATTTCCTGCTAGAACATGAGTCATTTCTAAGCATTAAACTAACAAAGCTTGAACCGAGAAGTACATTGTGGGAAATTGCACAGAAGCTGCACATCAGCAAAACGTCTTGGCAGGAAATGGCTGGACGTGTAGAAGTGCAATCACTGTCTCATTTATTTGCCACTCTTGGGAACACTAATATGAAAGTGACTAATATGGTATAATAGTTCCCAGAACCAATTAATTAATCATAGCATGCCATTAATAGATCAATTCCTTGGGGAAAATATTTCATGCTCAGGGAAATTAAACCATTTTATTATGATAAAGTTTTTTCCCAGTCAAAAGTGCTTTAAATTTATATTCTCACACTGTTAATAAGGTAGGAATTTCCTAAATGAAGGAATTATTTTCATACGGTCTACAGGTGATTTCTGGAGAAAATTAATTTAAGTGCTCATGTGGAGTGTAATTTGAGGAAGGTTCTTTCTATTATTTTTCTTGCACTGTGCATTAACTGAAAATATTTACTGCATTGATCCCATTTTTAAAAAAGCAAACTGTGATCAATTAAACTTTTAAAATTTGGTCCAATACCTGCTTTCCGTTTCAAATAAATGGGACAGAGGCCCAGTGGTTGAAAAGTTTGAAGTTTGGTTAGCTAGTGTAGGGGTTCAGCACAAGTCACCCCAAAATATGCCACTCTGGCGTGCAGATTATTTTGAGCTAAAAACAATCGAGGCCTAAAAGACTCAGAAAGAAACTTTGACATTCCCCCAACTGCCTAAAAAGAATTTAGATAGAGGACCTGTTCAAGGAAGGAAACATCATCATCGATAACTACAGTATAATATCAACTAGGTGTGGTAGACAGGGAGGAACCTAGCAAGGCCTATTTGATGAAAGTCCTCTCTGTATCCCATTGTTTCTGGATGGCTCAGCAAACATTTGTTTACCAAATATTAACCCCCTTTTCTTCCTGTAAGTTGCCTCCTTTCCCTTTGTAGTCCCAGACCCCTGCCCCCTCTCCTTAATCCAGAATGACATATGTATTTCGTTTTGCCTGACTGACTTTGGAATTTTTCCTGCTTTTGTAAATTCCTTGTGCACATGTATTAAATTTGGTTTTCTCTTCTTAATCTGTTGAATGTCATTTTAACCATTCGGCCAGAGAAAAGAACTGAAGAGGGAAGGGGGAAATTTTCCCCTTCCTGACACTAGTTCATAACTTTTTTCTTTATTACAAAAATGTTAGTCATTTTCTTCTACCTTAAATGTATGAATCAACTTACACTGGTTGTTTAAAATCATGCAGACACAATTAATGTTTTTCCAGAGTTTGACTTTTTTCATATCATTGCAAAATTCAATTGTTTTATTGATGGTAATATTAAATATCTAGACAAGAGTGTAAAGTACATGGAGTTTACTTTCTTTGTTTCCTTCCTCCAAGGTACCTGTGTCCTTATGATCAACCAATTTTTCACCATCCCCAGTGGGATATGTCACCTACCTCAAATCAGCAGGAAAGAGAAATTGGAATCTCTTAGAAAGGTCAGTTGAAACTTTTAGCAACATAGTTAGGTAAGGCAACCCTTTGAGGACATTTGAGCAAAATGATGAAGAAGGTAAGTTGATGAGCCATCTGCTGTCTGCAGAAAGAGCATTCCATTCATAGAAAATGGGTAGAATGCTGGGAGTATGCAAAGTTTGAAAACAAACAAACAAACAAGAAAAGAGCTTGGAATGGAACAAATGAGGGGAAAATCTTAAAAGAGTGAGGCGATGGGTTGTGGACTATTTTAGATTGTAAAGGGTCTTTTGGGTCATTGTAAGGATCTTGGATTTTGCTTTGAGTGAGGTGGAAACCAAGTGGGAAGGACAAGAACAAATAAGTTAATGTTGCATAAGATCTAGTAATTTCAGTGGTTGACCATTAACTTTAATTTGTGTGAGGAAGACAGAGGGTTGCCGAAGGCATTCTGGACAGTAAAAAGTTGATAGAAACGATAGATCATAGTTCCTGTTAGAACTAATGGTTTGTCGGATTTAGAGTGATGAGCAGGAAGAAGACTCTAAGAAATTGAGATTAGAGAGAGGTCAAGCTGAGTGTCTCATACAATTCTTGTCTATTTTTTGAAATTATGTAAAAATAAATTGCAAACTATACTTCATACGTACGTAGACATTAATATCAAATATCCAAAACAAAATATTTACATAATATACATTTTTATAATATTTGTCAAACAAATTACAAGCCTTTTAAAAATAGAAGAAAGGGGTCCTATTTTTCTAGATGCATTGTTTTGGGGGCAGATGGAGACACTCGCATAACAAATTGAATGTGATTGTTATCAAACAGCAGTACATTTACTGATTAAAATTGAAAAATATATTTAGAGCTGTTGCTTAATATTATAAAAAAATTTTAAAAACATGATTAAGTTAGAAGCAATTGTACCTAAATTTACAGAAAATGATTTTATAACCATCCCCTATTATTTACCTTTATATAACATTTAACATTTTTTTGAACATTTATCTAACAATAGTTATCCACCCACAAAAGTTTTTGAGGTTGATGGAACAGAGATTTACAAATAAGACAACTGAGAAACAATTAGATTTCCCAGAGTCACTCAATTGCTCTGTTCCATAATTGGAAGAAGTACAAAGCTTTGCGATGGCAGATAATTTTATTTAAAGTCCTGAATTTACAGAGAAGAACATGAGAATGGTTAGCGACTTAGCCAGGTCGCTTCCTGACCATACGCAATGTCAGGAAACTTTATAAAGTCAGTTATCCAACCTGAAATGTTGCGTGGGAATTCTCATTAGCATATCAGTTTGTTTTGGAGAAGAACAGGATTGAATCCAAATAATACAAGTCTATTCAGAAATTTGTCAATAGTTTTATTTTTCTCTCTAAGTTAGTTATTTTTAAAGGGAGATGATGAAGTCAAGAATAAGTGAGAATGGGGCTGCCCGGTGGCACAGTGGTTTGGTCAGCGCTTGGCAGCCCGGGGTTCACGGGTTCGGATGCTGGGCGCCCGCCGACGCACTGCCTGTCAGCCATGCCGTGGCGGCGTCACATATAAAGTGGAGGAAGATGGGCACGGATGTTAGCCCAGGGCCAGTCTTCCTCGGCAAAAAAAAAAGGGGAGGAGTGGCAACAGATGTTAGCTCAGGGCTGGTCTTCCCCACAAAAAAAAAAAAAAGAAAAAAAGTGAGAATGCACAATCTGACCTTCTGTCTCTAATGTAGCAGAATGTCTGCTTTATCCTGATTTTGTCAAGACTATATAAAGGTAAGAATTTCAAAAAGAAAAGTTATTTTAGGCGTTGGGGCAAGATAATTTGAATTATAATACGTGATTCACCTAATAAACACACTTTCTTTTCTCCTAAACATTTGGACTATCTTTGATTTTTGCCTTTTTGTTTTTGCAATTATTTTGCTACCAAATAGGTGTGTTTGCTTTTTATTTGCATGATATTACACCAAGAAAGGAAATCCAATGCACATTGGAGGTTTGGGGGCTGTTCGATCTTTATAATCATCTTTTTCATCACTGCAATGCTATTATATATTAACCACGGTATTATATTAATCAAGGCATACTATTATATATTAACCAAAACTTTTGGCTTCACATAAAGAAAACTGCAGTAATCAACTTTTAGAATGTGTTCTCCATTTCAGTTTAATGAGTTTACCATCATGCCACCATACCCTCGAGAAAAATAAGGGCTTGAATACATTTTAAAAGGGCTCTCGATTTAGATATAATGATTTAAGACTAATGATGAGAAATCAAACAACTAAAATACATCTAATTAGTAACTGTATGGATATAGATATAGACAGAGAGTTGAGAGAGATTGATTGATTGATTCACTGGACACGTTATTTCTCAAGCATTGTCACTTATGTTTCTAAAGACCCCATTTCGGTAAATAATGCCCTGGAATTCCTATGGAGTGCTGGTCATTCCAAGTTCTCACATATTCTGCCAAGTTCATACAACATTAGAATGAGAGGGTCCATTCTAAATAAAATAAAGAATATAAAATCCAACTATACCTTTTCTTTTCATCTATGAACTTGAAAGATATTAAAGCAAGAACAGTGACTTCCCAAAACACAAATTGTCATCAAATAAGAAAAAAAGCCAATTAGTATAAAACTCTATCTGGGGGAAAAAAATGAAAAAGCCTAATTTAGTTATCTTCAAAGATGTTTTTCAACAGGTTTCTAATTTATCACTGCAAACTTCTTATTACTGAGTTCCTATTTCAGTTCAGGGGGAGGTAATAAAACCTATTTAACTACAGAAATAATTATAGCTGAAAGTACGACATGGAATTTTCTGCAAGAATTTTGTTGTTATTATTGTAATTCCTATAATGGCAAGCTGTCAGTCAATCATGCTTACTAAAACAATATTTAACAAGATAATGATTTTACTTTTCAACTGAAGTTCTAGTAAAATATTAACAATGTATTATAATATACATTCATTCTATCAAATACATGCTTGAAAAAAAAGTAAAGCTTGCAAAACTAATCCCAGATATTGAGAAAGTTCATTATTTTCTAAAAATAAAACAGAATTAGGATTTACAAATTCAATGTAATGACTCAAAGTTTCAGAAATTGAGAAAAGAATGTGGACCTAGCCTTATACTAAAATAGAAGGATTAGAAGAAAAACACTAATTAATTTCTATCACTTTTTGAATAGTATGAAAATTTTTGCAAAACTTAAGATTTTCTACTTTTATAGTAAACGATATCTGTTCTTGCTCAAGTTTCACAGATATTATTATGAGTACTATAAAGTATTTCTTTTGGTTTAAAAAGAAATAAATCTAGCAATGTAATTTATTTTAGGAACATTTTGTTTCTGCCAGTGCACGAGATTTATCTCTGTATTTTAGCAGTTCTCAATTATAATTGAAATCATATGTAAAACGATATAAACAATGCTCAAGAAGTAGAACTATATAATACTTGTGTGCTAGACAAATTGTGGCATACATCAGAAGGAATTTTAACCAAACCTTAAGAAAATAATAGGAGAGTGTACCAGATGCTACTAATATTTGAATTAATATAAGACTGTTTCCCCCTCTTTTTGGATAGATTTTTCAATCTACATACATATTGTTTCATGTATGTTATATATATGACATACATACAATCTTATATACATATTGTTATATTTTATGATTCTTTTCTTTTTTAGAGTTACACTCACCCTAATTAATTCAGTAATTACATGATTTCCTAAATGTGGACCATTTGCGTAGTTCAGAAATCTTCCCAGGGCACTCTGACAAAGCTTGGCCTCCAGGAACTCTAATTTATTCTTTTCACTGGGAGACCCCACTCATTTCTATTAATGTTTTCCTGGCTAACTTCTCACTGTGACTAATCATAGATATTATCTTCCAAAGGTAACATCGATGAGATTCTCCTAAAGTATCTGAACTGAATAATGCCCATGGCCTTTTAACAAATGCAGCACAAAATATAAATTGAGACTACAAAATAACCTACATTTAATTAAAGGTTATGATTTTCTGGATGTATAATCATACTAAGACTAAAAGTTATATTCTCACATATAATTACTGATTTCTGAAAGACAACAAAGGGATATATGCTAAACACTGATTTTGATTTAAGTGAATTATAAGCTCTGGTGTGATGGAAGAACCAATACGTTAATGTCTAATATCAGTAAGGGAATTTACAAGGCCATAAATATGGCTTCAAAGACAAAGATTACCAGGGAAACTGTTCAGTAAGTAATTGTGAATCCTGCGTTCCACAAATGCTGTGGCATATTACATATATTTAACTACAATTACATAAATTAAACACAAGTCCCCTCAGCAATATGACGTCAAATTTTCCTGATTCAAGATTGCATATCTGATTGTATTTTCTGAGGCTTTATTTTTTATTTTAGTTCAGGGAACTCATCTTTTCTGCCTTAGGGGGAAAAATGGGGATCTGTTTAAATTTTTGGATAAGTACTCTGTTGCATGATAACATATCTGTGTTAGGATAAAGCTTACAAGATAGAACTTAATTTAAATCATATACAAAATTATTTTTTTGATTTGTAGAAGGTTCTATAATATTCAAAATAATTTACAAATGTTATTTAATTTTATTTGAGCCTGAGCTTTTTCTAGACCCAAGTTGTGGTACTACAGACACTACCCTCCTAAATTAAAATTAAAATGTCATTATACTCTTTTTTTTCACATGGCTATAGTTTTTGTTAACTATGTAACTGAAACATAAATATCTACACATTTGAAATTATTTTTATGTAGGTTAGATAGGTTTGTAGTATTGTTTCTGCATTAACTAATCAAAGCTATTTTCGAATTTTTAAATTAAACTATATGTTAGAGAAAACACAAAATTTAAGCCATATTATTTCATTAGATCTCTGTTAAAATATTGTTGAAACAATAATGTACACCGGAAATTGCACAATGTTGTAAACCATTATGATCTCAGTAAAATTACTGGAAAAAAACAACATTGTTGAGAATATGATCCTTTGTATTTAGCATCAATCAAACTCAAATAACTTCACACAAAAAGTTGATTGAACATTGTGGTATCAAGAGCTGATGTGGTAATGCACTAATAAAGATCAGATGAAATAGTGAATTACTCCTCATTACCAACTAATTATCAAATATCTATACGTATATGATTTAATGGACTAGAGAATGATTAGACATTTAATGGATTAGAGAATTCATTTTTTACAAGAAAATTAATGATAAAAATATGATAACCGTATGGTCAAAATCAGTGCTTCAATTTAAAAGAATGATAAAAATACTCCACAATATCGAAAATTGCTGTGTAAGTTAAAAAAAGACATAAATTTATGTGTGAGATGATTATATAAAACACTTGAAAAATCATACCTGATAAAACATCCCCAAAGTATCCCAGAGATGTTCATCTTTGGATAAGGAAAGTATGAATAAATGTTGCAATGTATTTCCATGTTTTGACTATCGTAGTAGGCAGAATTCTATGGTGGCTTCTAATATAGTCTGCCTTCTCCTGGTGTACACTTCCTGCATAACCAGTGGGACTCTGAATATGACGGATTTTACTCCTATGATTAGGTGACATTAGATGGGACAATTGATCTTAAGAGAAGATTATTTCTGTAGGCCTGACCTAAATGCATGGGTTCTTTAAAGTAGGGAACTTTTCCTGGTTGCCCACAGAAGAGGAAGCCAAAGATTCAAAGCACTAGGATAGTTTGACACATCACAGTTGACTTGAAGATAGAGGGAGCCATATGGCAAGGAATGTGAATGACATTTAGGAGTTCAGAACAGTCCTTGACTTATAGCCAACAAAGTAATGAGGACTCCATTTGTACAAAGACAAAGAATAGAATTCTCTAAACAAGAATGGGTTTGGAAGAGTGTTTGTTTTTTTTTTCTCGAACCCTCCAACAAAACTCAGCCCTACCAACACCTCTATTTCAGCCTTGTGAAATCCTAAGCAGGTAACTCAACCATACCATGCTGGACTCCTGGCCCACAAAAATAATAATTAATTTGTATGGTTAAGTAGCTAGTTTGTGTTAATTTGTTCAGCAGTACCAAAAAATTGATATAACTATATTTTCAAAAATATATAGGTAATTTTCTTCTAATTGAAAAAAAAACTTTTAAAAAGGTAATCGTTGCTGACATCATTCAAACTCAAACTATTCTGAGTCTCCTGAATGCCCAGCCAATAGCGAAACACATTTATTTATCATTTTTCATCCTCAGAGAATGAACAAGAAAAGTTATTCTCAGCTCTAACATAACATGAAACTTTATACATGGTACAATAAGCAATGTAAATAAGTATAAACTAAAAAGTACTTTCTGAGGAAAAGGAAACAAATAATTCAAGAAAATTTTCATGTAAGAGTTGAAAAGATGGTTACCAAGGTAATATCCAAGTATTAAAATTTTATTTTCTAGCAGGAATACAAAGACAAAAGAATCACAATGGTCTTGCTAAATGATGAATACAACTTATTACAACTTTAAATAAGGATATTATTGGGCATCCATCAGAAATGAACAAAAAGATCAAAGAAATTCTGGTTACACATTTCAGGTGTTTGTATAATAAAAGCTATCAAAAGAGAGAGAATTTGATAACCCAAGAAACAATTGCCCATGGCAAATCTGTGAGAGAGAGGTTTCAAAAGATGGAGAATTTATTCTGAGCAACCCTTGCTCAACATGTTGTACGAATTCTCATCATCCCTGCCTTCAAAATTCATACTATACTATACTATATTTTTAGCCACAAAATATCTCCTAAGGAAGTATAATGCTCTGAGTGAAGAGTGAAACAATCATCTAAATTAGAGTGGCCAAAAGTGTGCATGAAGTAGAGATATAAATTCAGTGCTGGTGAAAAGTAAATTAACATGCATATAAAAACTGATAAATTAATTGAGGTTCTAGAGTAACATCAAGTACTAAAGAGATTATTTGATACCTAATGTCATACACAGGTGTGTGTGTGTGTGCATGTGTGTGCACTTGTGTGGTTATTTTTTATTGTAACCTCTAAACCTGGTATTGGAAATTGTTCGCTATGGCTGCTAATGTAGTACCTCCTGCTAAACCTCACTATCACGGTGTTGAAGACTATTCCCCATATTTCTCCCACATTCCTGCAGGTCTTGAGAACAGAGGTGCTAATTGCCCTTTCATTTCAAACTGTATTTTCAAGGTTGTGTGTATAGCAAAGAGCCTTGGAAGACAGATAATCTCTTCTGCTGCAGCAAAGGGAAGGTTTGTTTACTATCCAATATAATAAAGATAATGTCTCTTTATGGGCAAAGATTGGACAGGTTTGCCTGCAGTTCAATATGAAAGATTCAGGATTCTTAAGTTCAGGATTCCTTTTCTGTAACAAATCCCACTACTTGTGAAAATATCTACTAACTCTTGAAGCATTATCCTGTGGGAATTGGGTTTTGGAAAACTGACACAAGAATAAGATGATACTCTGCTACTGCTGTTGCTACAAGTAAGAAATCATCTTTTGTGTCTGACCCAGGAGTCCTGTGTCTTCCGCCAGCATCCATGAAATGGGAATCTTTTAGGTTCTTGGAACAAATTCCACTTTGGGGCTGGTTCCCCACACCAATAAGCAATTGTCTGGACACCAACTGGGTGTCCTACAACTCAACTCACTTCTGATACTATCTCCCTAGAGGTTGCATCAGATCCCACAGGTCAAGGGTTCAGTCCTACAGGATTGCCACCCCCTCCACTTCTGATGCCAGCCACTAGCCCAGGTTGTTACTGTGCTTCTGACCAATTGGCTATAAATCAGAGCTTCCCATGACCTCTTCTTGGATTCAATTAATTTGTTAGAGCAGCTCACAGAACATAGAGAAACATTCTACTTGCTAGATTACTGGTTTATTATAAAAGGATATAATTTAGAAATAGCTAGATGGAAGAGATGCAGAGGGCAAGGTATGAGGAAAGTGCGGGGAGCTCCCATGCCCTCTCCAGGCATACCATTTTCCCAGCATGTCTGTGTGTTCATCAAGGCAGAAACTGCCTGAACCTTCTCCTTTTGGGATTTTCTGGAGTCTTCTTTACATAGGCGTGACTGATTAAATCATTGGCAATTGGAGATCCATTCAATCTCCTGCCCCTCTTCCTTCCACCAAGGTCTGGGGACTGGACTAAAACTTCCAACCTTCTAGTCACATGGTTGGTTCTCCTATGTGACCAGCCCCCATCCATGGGTGCTTTCCAAAAGTCACCTCATTAACATAACACAAGACACCTTTATTGTTCTCAACACTTGGGAAATTGCCAGGGTTTTAGTAGCTCCATTCTAGAAAGAGGGCCGAAGACCAAATATCTATTTCTTATTATAAATCACAATATCATAGAGAGAAAGCTAGCTTGCCAGCGTGAAAGTAGGATAAAATTTCAGGGCCTTCACAGTTACAGAAGTTTTGGCAAAGAGGAAGGGTTGTTAAGAAAGACATGTATTTCTGAAAAAAAAAAAAAACAAAAAAACAACAGACGAGTATTTTGTGGGCCATTTAAGGGATCTGAGAAGACTTCCTGGCATCCTCTAGTAGATGTCTCAACCAAGTTGTGGGTAAGAGGGAGGAGTAAGGGTTTACCACTGTGCAACGGCCTTATCTTTTGACGACTGTTTAGAGGCTGCTAGGTTGAGGTAGGATTGGAACAAGCTACTCAAATGATCCAATGATGCTTTGGTGTTTTCTCACTCTCCTCTGGCAGGAGAAGGAAGGAATATCATCCCATCAACAGGACAGCAAGTCTTATAACTCCAGCCAAAAAGCCATGTGGCTGTAGCTGCTGAGTCTAGAGTCCCCAAAGCTAAAGTTAACAGTGTCAGCAATGATGACATAGAGATTTGGGTGGATTGAAAATTTACAAATTTTGGGGTTGAATCACAAGAAGCCATTAATTCCCTCAAAAGAGAAAGTAAATGACGTAAAGCCATTCTCTCCTTTCATGTCCCCAAGTCCCTTCCTCCCTCTGTACCATAACCTCAGTGCTGCAAGGAGAAATATGACCAAAAGTGGGGTTGAGGTCTTCCCCTCCCACGGGAGATCAAAAGTGATGTATGTCCTTCTAAGCTGGAGAACTTGCACAGGAGAGAGGCTCATGTGTATGGTTTTACTGGACACAGGAGCCCAAGTTGAAATCTAACTTGGTTCTATGGCATAAATTTGGCATGCTAAATTTGATTAATGAAGTTTGGGTAAGGTTACCAGTGGAGAAGAGAAGGTAATGTGAATTTGTGTGGGGGGCCCTTTGGGCCAATTTAATGTACAGTTTTTGTTCTTTCTAAGATTTAAGTAAAAGTAAAGTAAACATGTATGTTATACAGTTGTACTACCCTGTCCCACAATTGTCAGAGGGTATTCTCCTGATTGAAAGAATCACATATGGAGACATGTGAGTGAGACAAACTTCCTTGCCATTTGTCACCAGTGGGCTGTTGAAGATTTAGTGAGAATGCCTTCAACCTTCAATGTCCACAGCTTTCATATACAATGTTCTGTTTATTGGCAATTCAAAACCTCAACATCAATGGCCCTGACTGTGATATTATCACACATCCTCCAGTAGAAATGGCTAAAAATCCCCAACAACATGCAGGGGACTGCTTGCCAAGCGGTTTCTTAGGAGGATTCACAGAAAATGATCCCTTTGAATGTCAGGGAAAGACTGTTGTCTCTTCGTCCTCCAACACCAAAAGAGTCCTTAGTGGATTCTTTGGGCATTGGGACAAGGGGGTGCCAGGTGTCGGAGACACATGTGTCTCACTTGGACAATATAACATTCTAATCAGCATCCTTTGATTGAGACCCAAAACAATAGGCTGTGTTGGAATTTAACCTGCAAAAAAAAATGATTTTACTTCAAATCAATAATCTATGTTGACCTTATTGGGAGCTATTTTTATTTTAACTTAAAAGAGATTAATAGTTGCAAAATACATTTATTATTTTCAACAAATGTTTAGTATGATTTACTATGAACTAGGTAATGTTTGATATAATAATATGGTATTATTGTTTTGACTTAATCTTTTTATTTATTAAGGACAATTATGGGAATATAATTCAGAAGGTGGGTTCAAATTATAGATATTTGATTGTGAGCCTTTGGACAAATTACTTAATCTTTCTGTGTCTGTTTCATACTGATTTAAGTGGTATGTATGTAGAACTGCTATGCAAATTGAAAAGCACCATAGAGATGTTAGCTGAATTGTTATGCCAAAAGCATTAAACATTTTGTACTTACACACACATTTCCATATGTATTACTGGACAATCAATTCAAATAAGAGGTAATGATTGATCATTTCCCAGAGTATTACATAATATTTTTAAAGATCATCATTCTCTCTAGTCCTGTTATATAGCCAACACTGTTGTGCATATAATTTCATTTTTGCAGGCTTATGGGCAGGAGACTGATGTAAAGTTACCTCTCGTTCTAACATCCTGTGGATACTGTTCTGTTCTCTCTTCTATTTGACCCCAGAGAGGTTGTAGAAAATTGAACTACAGGCACTGCAGTGAAGCTGATCTTGCAAATATGTCTTAGCAGCACACTTTATGCCACAATAAATTTGCTTTCCTCCTTTACAAAATAACATCAACAATATAATCCATGGTGCTCTATTCTATACTAAAGACAAAATATTATCAAATGAAATTCAAACTTTTTTTTTTTTAACTTCAAGGTGCTTCAGAATGTCATGGTGTTGCTTGTAGCTAGTGGATTATAGACTTCTATTTTAATATTCTAAAATAAGTAGAAATGTTCTCATACCTTGGACACTCCAGGGATGAAGTCCAGTATTGTAATCTTGTTTACTTCTTCAAGAGGATTGAAGTTATTAGTCCAGGTGAACGTAGAGGCAAAATGGATAGTGGGAAATGACAACATGGTCCTATCTGTCCATTTTTTCTACAGCGAGTGACTATAAAGAATAAAAATAAAGCTCCTTGAAGATATTAAAATGGTCCATTTTGATGCCTTGTGAATATTACTTTGGCAAGTAGTTTGTGTAAAAACAACACGTGTTATAAAATTTAAAATGATTTGCAATTTTCACCTCAATATGCACTTTGCAAAAAATGTTATTTTTTATTGTGC
This sequence comes from Tapirus indicus, assembly GCA_031878705.1. Lineage (NCBI taxonomy): Eukaryota > Metazoa > Chordata > Mammalia > Perissodactyla > Tapiridae > Tapirus > Tapirus indicus. The sequence goes on along the minus strand of CM062939.1, from coordinate 20,916,977 downwards.
TTATTCAGGACTTTTTGGCTGTCTATATGGATTTCAGAGAGTTTTCATTATGAATTCATTAGAAAGAAAAGGTGCCCGTGGGGCAGTCTACGTAAAACCTTCAACAGGTATGTGGTCAAATTTTATTTATTTTTACTAGATCAGATGACTCACACTCTCACAATGATGGTTGCGTGATGAAACACATGGTTGAGTTGGCCTGGCGATGTGTCACGTAGACGGTAAAATTTATAACAAGTAAGAGGCTGCACTTAATATTAAGCTATTCCAGTGAAAGGATGTATTTTTATGGGTATACAGAAAAACATTGCTCCTTCTCAGAAAAAAGTATTGCTATAATAATACATGGTTTTTACTAAATTAGCAAAACAGTACTGAAATAAAACCTAGTAAATATAATTTATTTAATTATCTGAAAAATATAATTAAATATAGTTAGAGATCTTTCATAGACATTATAAAATATTATCTTACCATACTGGTGAATACATCAAAACTATTGCTGACCATTTAGTATTGGACTGATTATTTTAATCCTTTCAAATGTGACTTTTTAAAAATTAATTGTGATTGTCTTGAACTCAAAATGTGCAAGAACAGTCCCTTTAAAGGAACAAAGCTCAAATAATGGGTGGCAATACATCATGAATAGGTAAATAATAATAAAAAAGAGCCAGCCCTGTGGCATAGTGGTTAGGTTCGGCATGCTCTGCTTCAGCAGCCCAGGGTTGTGCATTTGGATCCCAGACTTGGACCTACAACATCCGTCAGCCATGCTGAGGTGGCAACCTATGTACGAAATTGAGGAGGATTGGCAGAGATGTTAGCTCAGGGTGAATCATCCTCACCAAAATAATGATAATAATAATAAAGAATTAAAAACATTTGGTGGGAAGTAGAAGGCTCTCCCATTTATACAATGAAGGTGGTCACATACTCTAATAGGGCCTGTTGATTTTAACACAGGAGACACTGTGGCTGGGGATACCATATGATCAAACAATATAAGACTATAAAGTTATGCCCTCTCACCCCACCATCAATCAAACTCAATAGAAAATCAATTTTGAGCAGAAGCAGGATACAATTCCATTATGCCAAGAAGCCTTGTAATGAACTTGTGTGCAAGAAATTACTGTCAGAAGACATACTGTTCCTTCTCCACCTAGAAATTGGCTTTTGAAGAGACATCTATATCTTATGAAGAACATATCTTGAAGATAATCAGTGGACATTATAGTATTCAGTAATTTCTCTTCCCCATTTATATTTTTAAAATCAAAATCATTATGCAGACGTGATACAATAGTCTGAGTCTTTCCTTAAAGTTTGTTTTTGTCTTTGGCAGTTGATTTTTACCCATGTGATCACTCACTCAGAGATGGTCAAGCCTGTATTATATATTGGAATCAACCACATCCTTCAAGAATTTAAAAAGATGGATAGGGGAAGAGTAGGTAGATTATTGAAATCATATATCACACATCTTTCTATGCTTGTATAATAGTGTTCAAACTCACTTCTGTCTTTTAATTTCTCAAATAAGTTTGTGACAGCAAATTACTTAGAGTAGCCATAGGTGGTTTGTTACTAATTTCATTAAAATGTAAATCAAGGAGGAAGCTTTTATACAATAAGATAAAGGATTATTGAATGCCAAAAATTTTGCCTTTTAAGTTTCTCATGTTCTGGAAGTAAAAATAATATTTAGAAGTTCTTTAAATAATGATTGTAATCTTTATAAAACAGTTTCATGCTTTAATAATTATTTTTCTTTCTTCTTTTGAAAACATTATTAAATATTTTATGAAAATTAAACAATTGGTAAAATTAGCATATCAGAAAACTTTAAATAGTTAGTTATTAACAAAATACAATCTGACACTATCTAGTATTTTAAAATATTGAGGGAAAATGACTTTGATATTTACATGATAATTCAAATGAAATTGATTTTAGCCATATTTCAGTTACTATTTTTCATTTACCTGATAAAAATGATTAAAGAAAACAATTGGTGATACAGAAAAACTTTTCTGGCACTTCATGAAGTGGATAGTCTCCTTTCAGAGAACTGCAAAATGGGGCAGAAGGCAAACTTTTATAGGATAAAGAATAAAGACCAAGGAACAGACAAATAGAAAATATCTGATTGCGTGGGGCCACATACTCACCCTTGTTCAGGGTGAGAAGGCTCAGAGTTGACAGCATTTGAGGACTGGCTGACTGAACATGTGTTCTGGTCAATGGGAACATTTACAGGGACACGAAAGTTATCTCAAGTTTCACTTTGTTAACATGGCACCGCGGGAGGAGCTGCTCCATTTTGGGCCTAGAAAGTTATTTCGACAGTCCCCACGTTGATCATCTTCTTGACCACTCAAGAGCTTTGATCACTAATTTCATTCTTAGCATGACTCTCAGTTACCATTACCTCTTTGGGTCCCAGTGTAGTATTCACAAAAGGCAATGTCAGGCACATATTATTAGAGCTGACTTCATTCTTCTATGCTCTTTTGTCATTCCAGTCAGAGAGAGACCATCTGTTGACTGGTCAATGGCTGCCCATGTGCATTTAAAACTTTTGCAAGAACACAGCATATTAGGGAGACAATAATAATTATTAGCAACAAAACAATGGCCATAGTTTGGAAGGTGCTCCTGAGCCAGGGCCCCATGATGCAAACCAGCTAGAATCAAATAAGTCAAGAAATGATCCCAAAGAGGGGGGTACTTCTTTAAGCCATTTGGCCTGTTTGTGTATTTCATGCAACTAAGTCTCCACTTCCCCAGAAGTGTTTTTCCAGGGAACTTGCTCCAGAGAAACTGAGGCTTTGGAAATCAGAGACAACTTTGTGACGGGCACAAAGAACCATAGGATCACTGGCATCTTAGCAAATCAACAGCTGGTTGGATGTTGGATGACCCTCCTAGGCAATGGCCTGAGATACGTGAACAATGGCATTATCTTTTCAGGCCAGTACAAGAGAGAATGTGGACAAAAGGATCGTAAAGACCTTCATGGTGTAAGAAATAGGAAAAGGATGATGAGAAGGAAGGAATAATGGAAAGAAACATTCTTGGTCCAATGTCGTGGGAGGAAGCAGTCTACCTTGATGCCACTACTTCTATTCCCGGTTGATTTGATTTTGAGGGCTCCAGTGTTCACATAGGACCAGATGTTAGGTGGAGCTTTCTTCAATTGTGACATATACACCTTGGCTTCAACACTGATTTGGCAGTAGTGTCAGTGGTCAAGAGTACTTGATAGAGTCCTTTCCATGAATCTCACTTTTGCAAAAGCATTGGAGTAAAACAATAACTGTCTGTAAATGACAAAATATTTAAAAATCCCCAGATTCAAGATCTGATGTGAGTTCATTGGAAATGTGGTTATTTTGTAGCATACAGCAATTTGGGATAATAATTGGATAATGAGAATATTGACAAATATCTAGAAACTTTGAATAATTTCTAGAATATCTATACTAGTATATACTATACTATATAACCTAAGAAGATTTATCATCACTTCTTATTTGACAATGCTTCTCGTGTAATTTAACATACTAAGAAAACCTAATTAGTGTAACATCTTTCGTCTATAAGGTGAGAGACAAATTCTTAGAGATGTTCCAGAGGCTCTCTGGAAAATCTCAAAGCTAGTCCAAGGTCAAAAAGACTTCATTTAGAATTTGATTTTTGGGAAGTTTTTAAAAAATAACCATTTAACCAAAGTGACAAATAAGGACTTCAAAGGCAAATAAAGAAAATTACATAGTTGTAAAACCTTAGCTCTTCTAATATTAGGAAGACTGTTTTCTTAAGTAATCAAAGATGTGCTAAAGATAGTGTGAAGTACAATAAATTATTTTGGTGAGACACAAAATCTTTTCTTTTCAGGCAGATTTTACTTAAAAGGTAAAGAAGAAAACCTTTGTTTACAATTTCTTATTAAGAGCAGACCAATAATTTAAGAAAACTTTGTCCTTTTAACAAAGAGAAAATTAAATTCTAATTTTGCACAATGTACTTTTGACAATAAAACTATTTTTAACTTAATAAATCCATTCCAAACTTAGCAAGCTTAACCACACATAAAATTCTTTTCACAAGATTCCTTTTCCACAAACCTTCTATGACTTTTTATATCCATTCAGATTTTGTGCTATATGTATTTTTTTTCAGCTTAGCCAGCAATTTGGCTGACCACAGCAAGACACATTTTCTGTCAAACCTCAGATCTTACAGTTCGCTAATTCCACTACTCTATGCCCAAGTCTCCCTTACTTCTTACAGAGATTAGATTGGTGATTCCCACAGGGGAAGGAGGGAGGGATGAGGGCAAAAGGGGTAATAGGGAACTTGTGGATCGTGATGGATAGTAATTAGTCTTTGGGTGGTGAACATGATGTAATCTACACAGAAATTGAAATATAATGAAGTACATCTGAGATTTATATGTTTTAAACCAATGGTACCTCAAAAGAAAAATAAATAAGCAAAAACAAAAACAAAAAATATAGTTAATAGGGGCCGGCCCAGTGGCATTGCAGTTAAGTTCGCGTGCTCTGCTTTGACATCCAGGAGTTTGCAGGTTCAGATCCCAGGCACGGACCTATGCACCGCTTGTTAAGCCATGCTGTGGTGGCATCCCACATACAAAGTAGAGGAAGATGGGCACAGATGTTAGCTCAGGGCCAATCTTCCTCACCAAAAAAAAAAATATATATATATATATATAAAATTAATAATGCTGTATTGCATATTTGAAAGTTGGTAAGAGAGTAGATCTTAAAAGTCCTCAGCATAAGAAAAAAAATTTTTTTGTAAAAGTGTATGGTAATGTCTTGATGGATGTTAACTAGACTTATTGTAGTGATCATTTTGCAATATATACAAATACGGAATCATTATGTTGTACATCTGAAACGAATATAATGTTATGTGTCAATTATACCTCAATTTAAAAAAAAGGCTTTCCTGATTCATGTTGAGATAATCGCAGATTTCTGAAATTGGAGCATTCTCCCTACTGCAAATTGTTCTAAATAAAGTTTTCCTTATGTAAGTCTAGGTTTGTTTTTATTTGACCGTTTGTTTCAGTAACAAATCTAGGTATTTAAGCACATACATGAATAAGATAAAAAAAGTTTGATAAATCAGTGGCATGGCTATAATGTAGAAATGTGGAACATCTTGGTCCAATTTTAAAAGCTTCTATATACTAAAAACTCATACATATATTATTGCTAAATAACATATCAAATCTCCTAAATAGATGTTATCATCCCAATTCTATAGATAAAGTAATTGAACTTATAGATAAAATAGATAAAAAGAAATTATTCAAGGGCATATGGGTTATAAATAATCAAGTCAATATTTCAACAATGGACATGTTTGATGACAAAACATACAATTTACCTAACATATTATACTGCCTCATAAAATATTTTGTTGGAAGATACAAGTTACAAAGATGAGATGCTACTATCTTCCCATTAATCCTGCACAGTTGTTTGTGTCACCTCAAATTCAATTACCAAATATCTGATCATTTGTAATCTTACTAGGAATGTAGAATCTACATATAACAAAATTCTCTCATGAAGGGTAGAGCTTGATAAGATTTCAATTTCTACATTTTCAAATGAGGAAAAATAATTCCCAAGATATTAAATTAAAATAAAATTATGAGACTATAAGCCATCAATAAGCAACAGCAATGTTTTATTTTCTTTTGCTTTCTCTTCAAAACTCTACTGTGCTGTTCATGTTTAATATACAGTTATGAGCAACAAACTGCTGCTTTTCGGTAAACCATGAACATAAATTTAGTTTTCTGAAAGAAACAGGAAAAAATTGTTTTTTTCTCCCAGTTCTGTCTTACCACCAAGACCAATCTCAATAAATTTTTTAATCTGTAAAATTGAAAATAATCTTCTTTTTACTGTATATTTCTCCAGACTCTAACATTTGAATACTAAACATGCTACATTATGTACAGCAAGATAAATAATGAAAACAAAACAAAAACTCCCAGTGCCCAAATAATTTAAATTAATTTTAAATATAATAAAAATGCAATTTTTAGTTCTTTCCTATTATAAATTACCGATGCTATCTCAGAATTTTTAGCCCCTAGTTTGATTACAGCAAATATTAATTTGGCTATTTTTATATAGCAGTCTATGTAATAATAAATATTTATACCTGGTTCTCCTTATTTAATTTCATTTTTCTGAGTTAAATAGACAATTTTTGACTTAAATGTAATTGCAAAAAAACCTGAGGCTGCATTTGAAATCGTTGAATAAAATATGTATATTTTTCCAGTAAATACTGGTAGTCAATAGTTAAAATAAATAAACTGCTATTTACTATAGAAGGCTTATGCTTTTCTGGCTCAATAGAGCCATTAATTTTCCAAGCATGGCCTCTTCTGATTTATCTTAACCGAGAAGATGTATTCAGGCCAGCTCTCAATGTAATTCCTAACATTTGCTTGTACTTTTCACAACTGTCAGGTCAGTTTTTCCTCAAGAGAAGCCAAAGGACAATCGCAATTCAATAGGCTGTGATGGTAGAAGCTCCTGGAATCTACACCATTTTATCTTTAAAGAGGAAAAAAAAAAACATAAACAAATCAAAAGCTGGTAAAAGGTTATGAACATTTTTATGCATGGATAGAAGACATGTGATAAAATAGTTTTATTTCTTCTTTACTAAAATAATAACTATGATCAGTTAAGTCTAGATTATTCTTTCTTAGAGGGAACTGTCAATCAACTGTCTATTCCAAAAAAAAAATTAAAAAAATAGTAACCAACATGAAGAACTGTCTCTGTGTCACACTGAGGATATAAGTGACAATAGCTAAACGTAAAGCAGATAGCAGGAATAGGAGAAGACTGGAATAAAGTTTAAGATCAGGGTAACATAGTCATAAGTAAGAACTTGTTGGTTCACAACTGCAGAGCTTCCCTTGTGTAAGCTAAAACTGGCCTTTGTACGGAGAGGGCAAGGGGAGAATGAAGAAAGAGGCAGACCACTCCAGATTGGTAGGTGACAGGTTTAATAAGCAAGGGAACTTACTTGTCTTGGGGGTCCACAAGATGAGTAGCTTTCCACACCCATTTGCCAGAATCTTAAAAGTTTATATAGAGGCCTTATCTGGGTTCAGTCACATACTCAGCCCAGATGGTCTCAACAACACCTTACTCTCTCAAGGCTGCATCCTTGAAAATGGCTCCCACTGTGGGAACAATGGGCTGAACATAAATTCCAAGGACACAGGAGGGGGTGAGGAGCCTCTGATTGCCCAGGTTCAGCTTGCAGGTCAACCAGCAGTCCTATCTTCTTGATGACCTCACCCGGCATAACTACATGGAGGCAAGATGCAGCCAGGAAGTCCATAGTCCCTAATATATCAAGAGATATTTGTCTGAAAGGAGGAGCTTGGCTCATGGTTTCAGAAAACTAAGCAGAGACATGCATAGTAAAATGGCAGATTCATGGGAATGAAGAGGAAGTGAGGGGGGAATTGTCCATTTTTGCCCACCACCCAGAAAGCCAAACACCAAGATGATGAGATTGCAGCAGAGAGGGAGGGTTTAATAATCACAAGGCAGCCAAGTGAGGAAATGAGAGAATGAATCTCAAATCTGCTTCCCTGAAAATAAAGACTCAGGGATATTTACAGCATAGGGGGAAGGTGGTCTGAAATGATTGGAGGTGAGGAGAGATGAGGTGATTGATGATCTGTGCAAGTGTAGTGAGGCTTCATGCCTCCCTGTAGAACACATGTCCACAGAATGGTGGTGTCACCATGCCCTGAGGGTGAGGTTTTAACTTCTGGATATCAAAAGGTTGCTTATCAGACATATGTCTGCACGGACCCAATTGATGGTTGGTGGTCTCAACTAGCCTGAAGTGGGCAAGGGGTTCCAACTCCTGAAAAAAATAGCTCAAAAAACCCATGACCCTGGTGACCCAGGCCCCAGGGAGATGTTGTCTATAGGAACCTAGTGGGAGTCAGATAGCATATTGCCCGGACAGCATAATTAACAATGGATAAGTTTCCCATGCAGATTTAAGTCCTTACCTTCTGTTCTGACAAGTTTCTAGGTAAGGCCACCCTCCCCACCCCCACCACTCCACCCCACCCCCACCTTCTTCCTGGTACAGGGAAGGAGATACATTTACAAATGGAGATTTCCTTTATAAATATAAATGTCTCTTGCAAAGGGTAACCAGAACTAAGAATGGGCTTAGCAAGGACCCTCCCAGATACCCGGAGATGTCTATGGTGATGGCCTGTTCTGGGGGCAGGCCTCCCATCCCAAACTCTTTTGATCAGTTAGTGGGGGTGGGGTCAAAGAGTCCTTCAAGCAGAGAAACACTTTGAGGTGGCCAGTTCCGATCCCCCCCCGTCACTAACCACTCAATCACCAACGGCCAACTGTTGACCAGTTTCAGAATTGTCTCTGGGAAAAATATGAGTCCAAATCTTGGGACTTATATACTTCCATAACTCTATTTCCTCTAAATCTCAACTTAGTAAATTTGACACAGAGCCTTTCTTCCAAAGTGATGCAATTGTCCCAAATTCTGGGTTGTTGTTGAACTCCTATATGTGGATGAGGGGCCTTTGCTTCACAGAGTTAAATAGTGTAAAGGTCAGAAATTTAGGATTTCCTTAAAAGTAATATGCAATATAGTGACTGTTAAAATATTTATTAATATATTAATATAGTTATTCACTACTTGTGTTGTACAAGTGATAGAATTTTCATAAGCATTATCATTCCCCCTTTTTATATACTAGTTGAGGTTGTTTTACAGAGTTATGCCATAAATCATCTTGTAGTGGAGTAATAGGATGCATTTATAGAAAAGAAAAATTAGAATGTGTGTTTATCAACCACAAAGGAAAGTAGATGAAAATGCAAAATGTTTTGTTGATCCAGGAACTGCCTGATGATTAAAGTAGTCAGGGCATTGATATAAAAGTCCAAAGCTCTTATAACCTGTTTTCTGCAAAAATGAGGCAGTTCATGATCCAGAAATAAGAATTCAACTTCCCAAATTTTAATATGTTTAGAGAGATTAATACTTTTGGAGAACAGAGAATTAATCCTTCAATAGCTCATTAAAACTTTATTCAAAGACAGACAATAACATTTGCTAGGAGACTAAAGTTATTCAATAACACACACTTGATACAAAGAAAATTAAAACATAAAATAAACTGTTTCTTTTAAGTACCATCAGCAAGTGAAAACATTTGTTTGCTATTTCAATTATATTCTTCAATTATATATTGATTCCTGCATCACACTATGTATAAGATTCAAGTTAATCTCAAGAATTAAATAATAAATAATAGCAAGAATGTGGCTCTATAAAACAGAGTCATCAGGGGCTGAAATGTGAACATAAAATTAATAAGTAAAGACATAAATTCTAGTTCTGCCTTCAGCTGTGGTTTATGCACTGCTCTTGATCAAAAAGATAAAACTACACTGTGTGTGTGTCTGCATGTGTTTGCATGTGTGTACATGTGTGCTTGTATTTGCCATATGGGAGGAGACAGCAAGGAAAACAGTTTAAATGAAGAGTAATCGAAGAAAATTGGGTGAAAAGCCAAAAGAGGTTGTAAAATTCTGACTGATTATTCTTGGAGAAACCACTGGAAGCTCAGTGCATTCAACGTTTCAAAAGATAAAGTTTAAAGTTATCAGTCAGGCTTTCAAGTATTTCCACCAGATATCCAAAACCTAAGTTACAAAATATACCTCCATTTCTGTTACAGACTGTGCTTCTAGAAAGAGAAATATATGAAGAAATCCATAGGAGTAGGGACATGCAGAACTTATTTTTAGAACAATGACGTTTCATTGTCTTTTTCTTCTCTCTCCCTCGACAAATTCTCTCTCTCATTTCAGCGCCCCTCCGCCCTAAACCTCCACTTCACCAAGAAGTCGTCTCTAATCCTTTCAGCCCATTTGCCTTCCTCGTTCTCACAACTTCTGGAGCCTTCTCTGTCTATCAACATCACACAGCCTGGCATATATTATTTATTTGATTTTGTGAATACACTATTTCTCCCTTGAAGATCCTAGAAGATCTTAGAAGACTTATCAAAGATCCTAGAAGACTTATTAAAATATATTATAGTTATGATCTTGGTATCCCATTCAGCATATACTAGAGATCTGTGCTTATAATAGATGCACAATAAATATATTTTGCTTAAAGGAAAAAAGTTACCCATGCCTAGGACCAATTAATTCCACTTCTTTGTAACATGCAAGGATAATACCAGATATTTCTCTGGTAAGTAATCTGTAGCTTAATTTAAGATTTGACAAGTTGAAAAAGATTCATTCCATTACATTATTTTTCCAGTCAAATCTACTCACTTTCTGTGTATGTCTTTGCCTCAGATTTAAGGTCCATTCGAGTTGAACATTTGCATAGAAAATAGATTTTATAAATCACTTCCCAGTAGACCTTACCAATACTGAGTTCTTGAAAATATTATCTATATTCATTAAACAACCAAGAAAGACAGTCATTATGTCTTAACTTTATAGATTAGAAAGTTGAATCACAGACACATAACTGGTGGAATTAGGTTTTAAGCTGAGGGTATAAGCACACGCTATTTGTATAAAATATACTGACTCTTTTGGACATTATCTCCGGCTTCTCTACTAAATTTCAACATTAAACTTGAACTGCTGTTCACTCATATTTTCCACAGACCCTAAACCTCAATGGGACGAGGCTGAGATACATAGAAATTAAGATCCCCAGGAAATCTGTCATCAGACAGCAATGTGATGCATTCAAGTCTTAGGTCTATTATTTACTTTTTGTGAAATTTTGGTTAAGTTAAAAAGTTGTCAAATCTCAGCTTTCTTATCTTTAAAACAAGCTAAGTAACAGTAACTAACCCAAAAATTTATTGTGAAGAATAGCTGAGATATATATTTAAACTTCTTCAAACAGTTCTAGTACATGATAAGTGATTAATAAATGTTATTATTATCATTTAATTATCGATAGAGTTATTGGAAAGGGGGTTCAATTTCTATTTTCAATGAAAACTAGATTAGCTATTTTTACTTATTGTAACAATTTAGTCCAATTCTTTCTCTTCAATTTGTTTCTAATGCAAATTTGTTTCCTGTATAAGTATGTAATAGCTGAAATCATTATGAGTAAAGGTTTCTGTAACTGTGTAAAATCCTAAGAATTAGTTTTCTTTTGCTTGTTTTTTGGATTCCCCAAATTAATGTCAAAGGTAAGTAGACATAAAATAAATTTCCTAAATATGGAATCAATAAGAATTCAAAGACTGATGCAAGCTACATAGTTTTAAGGATCTTTTTTAAAGGATTTATTCTTTTTCTGTCAGCCTTTGCAAAATACTTTCAGTATAAAGGTTAAAAGCTTGCCTATAACAACCAAATAATAAATGACAAGACTGAGCTTTACAAGCAAGTAGTAAATAATTATGTAAATAAACCATTAAATGGATTTAGTTTCTTTTATATAATTCTAAGTATGTGATGTCTGGTCCGTCTAATTTAATGTGAGTAAATACAGCTTTTATGATTATGATATCACTCAAAGTTATTAATGGATTGTTCTTGCCTTCAGAATGTTTATACTGGATTGACAGTTTTACAAAAGAAGATATTTAATTTAAAAATATTTTAATCGTAATTCTGATGTAAAATGTTCCAATTTTAGTTTAATGTTAACTATTTAAAAAGTGGGATGCCTCTCTGATTCATAGAGTAATGAAGTAATTGAATAATCATTCAGGCAAGTTTGACTTGTAGTATACACTATTTCCATGATAAGAATACCACAATTATATCTCTAGAGATGAGAGCTTCCATCTAAGTAGAAAGTGGAAAAGGATAAAATATTAAAAATATGAATAGAAGAGAAACTTCTTCATTTCTTTTCTTTATACACTCACCTTATTAAAGATAATATATTATCTAAGTAAATTTATTCATTCATCAATCAAGATTTATTGTTGGGGGGAGAGGAAATAGGCAGAAGTTAGTCAAATGGTACAAACTTTCAGTTATAAGATGAATTAGGTCACAGGGTGACTATGGTTGAGAACACAGTATTGTATAATTGAAATTTGCTAAGTGAGTAGAACTTAAATGTTTTCACCAAAAAAAAGGAAAAAGGTAAATATGTGAGTTAATGAATGTGTTAATTAAGTTGCGGGGACTCCTTCCACAATATATACATATGTCAAATCATCATGTTGTGCACTTTAAATATCTTACAATTTTATCTTAATAAAGCTTTAAGAAATTTATTGTCAATATCTATTTCCGTTTATACAGCTACAGCACTAATCCAGATCATTACTGTCTCATTTCGAAACTACTGTGACAGGTTATTCATAGGTCTGTCTTCACTTGAATAATCAATCCATTCTAAATACAACAGAAAGAATAGTCTTTTATAAATCCCTCTTTCCTCTTGTTACTGCTATGCTAAGGAAAGTACATTTCCTTAAAACACGTCAGCTCAACTCCAAATGGTTTATTCCACTAGGCTTTTAGGGCTGGCCTGAAACTGTTAGCCCTCAACTTAATCCAACTTGTTTAAATTACTCTTATTCCTTCTCAACACAAACTACTTCAATTCAGTCATATTAAACTCTCACTGAGTTACAACTGTACTGTTTTTCTCTACTTTTATTTATTTATGAGATAACAGGGAAAGTTTTCTCAATTTTAAAGACTTAGAAAAACCATCATATACTGAACACCTTACTTTATCACGTAGTAGAGAGTTTCAAAGCAAAACAAAATGTTAACTGTGCATTAAAGCAGTAACTTAGCCAAAAGAGAGGTCTGGTCTTTGCACTTGGCTCTTAGTAGATGATCTGTAAGCCCTTGGAATGTCCTACGTGATAAAAAGTATCTTTGTTTACCTGAGGGCTTTGGACCATGCATTCAATCTACCAATGTGACTTAAGGTGGGGGCTCTGGGCCATGTTGGGGAGCAGAATTTGCCACCCCAAAATGTGTTTCTTTGGCTTGATCATTTTTAAGAACAAAAGACTCAAGAAGAAACTTTGACACACACACACCATTAACTGCCTAAAAGAATTTAAGATAGAGGGTCAGTTCCAGGAAGGAGCTATCACCATAGATAAGTATAGTATAATATGAACTAGGTGTGGTAGACAGGGAGGAGCCAAGGAAGGCCCATTTGATCAAAGTCCTCTCCATGTTTCACTGTCTCTGCAAGGCATGACAAACATTTGTTTACCAAACATTTGCTTTTCCATCTCCATGTGAATTGCCTTCCTTCCTTTGAAGTCCCAAACCGCTGCCCCTACGTCCTCCTTTGTCTTTAGCTGAAGATGGTATTTAAGGTAGTGGCTTCAGCCATTTTGACAAGTTACTCAGTTTCCTGGATTTCTCCCATGTCTACGTGTTATTAAATTTGTTTGACTTTCTCCTATGATTCTGTCTCATGTCAATTTATTTCTCAGACCAGCCAGAAGAATCTAGAGGATAGAGGAATATTTCTTCCTGCCCTATAGCCACATGGTAGCAACTCTACCTCTGGAGGGGCTAGAGACGAAGGTCAGCCACATGGGCAGTCAACCATATCTAGGTTACCTACTCCCAGTACAAACTCTGGAAACCAAATCTTAGGTAACTTCCCTTGGTGGCAATACTGTCACACACAGAAGTAAGCTCTGTCTGCATAATGCCACAGGGAGAGGACAACTGGAAGCCCCATACTCAGTGACTCCTGGACCCTGCCTTATGTGACTCTTTCTTTGTATCTTTTGCCATAATATACCACAATCATGAGTATAAAAGTTTTGCTGAGTTCTGTGAGTATTTCTAGCAAACTATTGAACTTGAAGGTAGTCTCAAGGGCTCCTGAACTCTATAGCTGGTGAGAGAGTGAGCGTAATCTTGGAGACTCCTGAACTTTCATAATCAAATAAAGAACCTCAATAGAAAAAAATGAAAAAAATTTAAATCTGTAGCACCATTTTCTCCAATCTTCATTCCTATTCTCATCTGTCCTCTGTTTATATAGGTCAAATTTTTCTCAACATATATATATATATAAAGCAAATATACCCAAATATTTGATTACGTGCAGTATTCTCATATAGTGGAAAACTCTTTTTCCAATAGCCATTCTTTATATGGTCCAACAGGTTTTAAACTAAGTAATTATATTCTAAACTCTCTTTAGGGCCACATTATTTCTTAAATCTGGTGTTTTATTTCTTGAGGGGCACTAACAATATTTTGGCTAATTGCATCTATCTAAGCACTCAGTATTCCTTCTTGTGTGTCTTCTTAGCAAAGCTCATATGGAAGACTCTGGACTCTGGGTCTCCTTAATATTATTTTGCATATGTAGCTCCCTTACCTGTAATTTCTTCCATTTCTCCCTATGTATTTTTGTTTCTCATTGATATAATAGAAACCAAATATATTTCTTAATTTTTCAGTTAAGTTCACTTAGAAAATAATCTGGAGCTTCTACTAATGATTCTCAAATTAAGGCAAAATATTTCAGATGGAATTGTTGGTCTCAAGAAAGCACAAATATAAGGGAGATGTATGTGCAGATTGAGCTGATGATTTCAAAATAATGTGTTATGGTGATAAGATTGAGGGTACTGCTCTAAAACCAAGGTGAAAGTTTTTTGATTTATTTTTGGGGAGAGGGGAAGAGAGGAGTTTGATTAAAATATTGTCTCTCTTCTACTTGGAGCTACTTATTCCTCCTCTCTCTGATTCTACCTTTCCCCAATTCCCACTACAAGATTCTGATGTTTGATTAGAACTATTCAAATAACTAGAACCACAGTGTTCTAGAACTTGAAATGAATACACAAAAGTGAGCTCATTTGGAACTGTGTCTAAGGAAAAGTGAAAAGATTCTCTTGTATGCAGTGTAGACAGATTAGCTTTTGGAGTGTAAGAACCACGTATGTTGTGGTCATTCCTTCCCAGCACATAAGTCAGGCATGAAATAGACACTTAATAAATAATTTGGGGGCGACTAGATAAACTTTGCCCATAGTTATGATTTTGATTAACAAAACTGTTATGTTTCTTATGTCTGTGCTTCAAACTGTTTTTTTCCAAATTATTGAAAAGTAAATGATTCATATAATTATAGCAGAGGCAAAACGAGGTAACTTGTACTCATCAGGTACAATTTGTCAAAGTCTGTTCTAGCTTTTTCCATGGATTTCCTAATTTAATATAAAAAGACTCTTCTGCAGTACATGTTATTCAGATTTAAACCAAAGAACACAAGACTTTGTATGTTTCTTATTTTAAATGATATGTTAGATAACTCATAAAATTCTTTCTCAGTGGCACAGGTCTCATCACTGTAGGCACACAGCCCAATCTTCCCCAGAATTAGTACAATTTAGTGAGTGAATTCACTACATTCATAGCATGGTTTCTGAACTTTCCCTTCATATTTTTCTTGCTGTTTTAAATTTGCATCTGTAAGATTAATGTCAGAGACAAAAAAAAAAATCATTTAAAGTCTTTTTGCAAACCCCAGTTCCTCAAGAGACAGAAGAACCTGCATCTCTGCTGGGATGATTTAGTCTTCCAAAGAAAGTATTTAATTTATATTCTTTAACTCGAATATTAATGCTGATAATTCTCTTTGAAAATTTTGCATGGGAAATACGGCTGTATAGCTCTGGCCAAGCTCAGAAATATTGAAGTTGTGGGAGGAAACAAAAATTAATAGTAGGCCAGGATGTCATGACAACCGTGTGGTTTCATTACCAAAATCACACACACAATTCTGCCTTTATAGTTTCTTATACATTAAGTAGCATAAACACACTGCATGGTTCATTTAGTCCCTAATTTTTCACTTGGATAAATTATCTAGATGTTCCAATTCACATGCATTAATCCTGGGGAGAAACAGCACAGTTTATTTTAGAAAAAGAACTCATTTTCAGATTCTGTATCAAATTGATTTATTACTCTACAGTGCCTCAAAATATCCCAATTATCAATAGAACCAAAAGCCAAACCAGAGCAAAGTAATAATGTTAAGAAGAAAAATTTACACAAACTAGATCTGAATGACGTCACACCCTTTTTAAAATAACCATTGAACCCTCCTTTCTTCATCTGCTTGTCACCTTCTCCCCAAATCCCCATTTCCCCTCTTTCAAATCTAGCCTGTTAAAGCACAATAGGCATATACAGTATAAATTGTGAACACTTACCTGTTTTGCAAGATTTAGTTAAAATCACTTATTTTAACCCTCCTGGCTAACTTGACTTTTATTTTTCTTCCGTGCGCTCTTTGGGAGTACTAATGATTTTGTAGACACCCCTGATAAATAATAGATGGCTAAAATTATTTATTCATATAGATGTCTTAGATCCTAATGTACAAAAACTTTTTATGTATTCTAATAGATGTAAGATATTAAGCAAACGATCTGAAAATGTTTGTAAATATAGAATATTTTGGAAGAAATTTATATTGAACAAATATATTTAATGTCAAATAAAGAACCTTATACAAAGTATATTGTAACAAAATGTATCATTTTGTTATCTACATATGTATAAAGATACTTTTTTTGTGTGAGGAAGACTAGCCCTGAGCTAACATCCATTGCCAATCCTCCTCTTTTTTTGCCGACGAAGGCTGGCCCTGGGCTAACATCCATGCCCATCTTCCTCTACTTTATATGGAACGCTGCCACAGCATGGCTGACAAGCGGTGCGTTGGTCCGTGCCTGGGATCTGAACCTGCGAACCCCAGGCCTCTGAAGCAGAGCCTGCGAACTTAATTGCTATGCCACTGGGCCAGCTCCTAAAGATACTTTTAAAGTACATAAATTGTATAGTTGTTGGCACAAGATGTTAATGATTTGTTATTAGGTGTTAAAGAACTGTAATATAAATCTCCCCCAAGATTGATTTAGATAGAAAGATATATTAATATATGTGCATATATATTCATATGTGTTTACAAAAACACGTGTCGTATAGAGTGGGGAGATAGTGAGTTATTTCATACTGATTTCCCTCTAATCTGATCTACAACTCTGAGCCATCCACTTCTAGGGAGTAAGGACAATACAGAGGCAACAGGAAAGCTGCCCCTGGAAAATATGAATGAGGCTGCTCTTGTAGGGCTTTCTCCCTGCTGAGTCAGATTTCCATGCGTGGAAAATTCCAGGGAAATAATTACTCAGTAGACATTCTTATACTCTTGCAAAAAGATTAAATATATCAGGCTGGGAGGGCACTGGAGATGGGATACTTAAGAATTTGGTTCCTGGTACCTGGGATTGATTCTGCAGATTGATAAACTATGTATAGGTACAAGGATCACTGCACCTTCCATATGTCCTAAGGTAACATAGCAGCAGAGAACCAGAAGCATACAAGGATACCTCATAATACATACATGGTAGAGCAGACAGCAGAGAAAGAAAGAGCACAAATAACACAATTACAAGAAGCCCCAACCACTAAAGATATGATGAAAATATTCTGATGCACATGCCTCACCTGAAGAAAATATTCAGGAAAAGACATAAACAACAATTAAATGAGCAGAGATCTTGAGATTTTGCTTGGTGAAGAGTAGAGGAGTAATGGGTAATAAATACCTTGTGCAATATATTTAATGATAGACAATCTGTGAATGTTCAGTATAAATTCTAAACAAAGCTATTGAGACAGAAAGGACATACTTTAAGTGAAATATTACTAATAACATGGAGGTAAAAGTCATGTATCACTCTGGATCCAATGAGAAGAGGGAAACCACACAGAAATTTGAACAGGGGAAGTTTAATATCATAGTAAAATAAAATCAAATAATTAAACTTAACAAGAGATTGGAATAATGGGGTTGGCTAGTAAGAAGCAAAGAGAAATCTAGAAAATATAGGATGAGCAGACATAAGGAGCAGCCACTACTCTTAAGGGCACAAGGAAGAGATCCAGATCTTGTTGGAGGGGCACAGCCATAGCTCTCTAAGTGCAAAGAAGTCACCGTGGTGATGTGCTGAGGAACTTGGAAATTTCCCCTCTGGATCTTGTGGAAAATTCTAACACCAGGGTGTTAAGAAAAGCTGTTCATGGGGTGCTGTCTCTTCTAAAGAGTTGTTTCACTAAAAATCTGCCCAATGGGAGGTGACAAGGAAAATCACTGCCTTGTATGAGCTGCTGACTGCCATATGCTGTAAGAATATATGGGAGAGATGATCAATTCAATACCTTTTTCCAGAATTGAATTATATACTAGATTTCCATTTTTCGTATTAAAGGAAGATATTCAGACGAGAGTTTTTAGGTTGGATTTTGGATGAGCAAGACTTGAGACCAATAACAAGCACCTGTGATAGCACAGCCAAGCTATTATGAAGTCCTTAAATAAGGTGGGATAGTCAGGAGAAGTAGATTGAGTGACTGAGAAACTTGCTGTTACACCAAACTTATAATTTTGTGTTCAAACTTCTCCAATGTAAAATATATATTCTAGTCTTGGGCATAAAACCCAGAAATGGGCAAGGTAAATGTTCATACCTAATAAAACTCTAAATCATATTTCTGAAATGTTTGGACTGAAACTGAGTTACTCAATGATGTGTCAAATACCATTATTGGGGACAGGCAAACCATTTAGTTCTGTGACGTGAGTCACATCACTTAACCACTCCAGCCTGAGTGTGTTTCTATAAAATGGTGGAGCTTGTAAGAGAATATCAGACATTCAACTTCCATGACACCAGTATTTTGGCCTCTGAATATAGAGCTGAAACCAAATTACAATATTCTTATTTATTTATTTCTGATTGAAAATCAAAAATATTTACCAACTCATCTGATAGTGGGAATAAACAATTAGAATGAGTAGCTGATCCATTAGACTAGGTGCCTCTGACAATATCTAGTCAGTCTACACTGCTGTGTACATGCAAATCATCAACCCTGGTTATCTATTTATTTAAATAATGATTTTCCATATAAATAAATGATAGATGTATGCTAGATTAAATGACATCTATGCCTTTATGACAAAAAATGCTTTTTGGAATTAATGACCTCTAAAATATCAAATAAATTTGATAGCCTATATCTGTCTTACTTAAAGTTAGTGTGACACGTGTATTACCCTATTTTTTTGTGTAAAATGTTTTACATTACTTAATAATTGAGTAATTTGGTGTTTTTATACAAAGGGCAAAAGCAGTAAAAATATATTGCAAAAATATTAATAAGAAGGCATTTGTCTCTACATATAATATTTGCAGTACTACTACTAGGAGTGGTAATAGTAGTAGTAGTAGAATTACAATGTGTTTAGTTTTGTCAAGTGCATACAAATTCAATAATTTAATAAATCAAGTAATTGAGTTATTTAAGGCATGTGCAGGAGAAAGAGGATTGTCTTTTGACTCTACAGAGAGCAGAATACTAGGAGTGTATAGAAATTAAAATAGTTCCATCATATTCTCTGTTAGAATACCCAGATACATGAATCAATCAGGCTAACTTGACACAGCCCAAGATAAAAATAAGTGAAAATGTGATGACTAATTCACATGGCTTAAGTGGGTGAAAAACATTCCAAATTTCTGATAAGTCAACTTTCAAACATTTAATTAATACTTAATAATAGTCATGCCAATAAAACCAAGAAACAGCCCCATGAAAACATGGTTTTATAAGGTAAGTCTATTTTGTAAGTTTCTATCACATGGAAGAGATGGTCTGTATTATTCCACTTTACAAAGCTCCTGCTGAACTTAGATGCTCTATGAAGGGAAGCCCCATAGGCTAAGAGCTTGAGGAGGAGATGGCTTTTTGAGTCACTGTCCTTGTGTCAGTGTCCTTCACTCCAGACACACTGAGATTAGTTTATGGAGAAGTTCTGCATTGTTCTGTGCACATATTACAGCAGAGGCTGGCTCATATAGACAGATGAGTCTCTCTCACATTTAAATTAATAATTTTATCTAATCCCACTTTGTTTTACAGTGAAACATGTTGTTGTCTTAATTCCTGTGAACAGTTACTTCTACTGATGTCTTCCATGAAATATTTGACTTGCCTATACTACCCCTACAGCATTATTTCTGAAAGAAATTATCTTCTTCATAAAGTAAATTTTGCTCCCTGTAGAGCTAAAGGAAATTAGAGTTCTGTTTATAATATAGAAGGGTAGAAAAGTCCTGATTTATGATGCCCACTACTTAGAAAAGATCACTGTCTCTCGGTCTTAGAAAAGAATTCAAAATCTGCCCGCGAGATGAGAAAAGCTAAAATGTATTCTCTGCAATGAACAAATTAAGTGCTTTCTCCTAGGCTTATGCATGTCCTCATACCCTGAAATCTTAAAAAATGACCTCAAAGCATCAGTGTGGTAAGATTTAAACCTGTATAGTTTGCTGAGTTTAACCCATATATACTTCATGTATTTAAACCATGCGAGAGAACACAAGTATTTTAAGTAAAAACATAATCTTAGTAATTTTATATGTACCAAAAAAGTTTTATCTTCACATTAAATGTCCCTTTTGATGTAGCTTTAAAAATCTTTGTTTTTAAAATATCTTGGCCTTATTTTGATATGTATTGTTATTCAATTTGCTTTTTTATCATTTAACAATAATTATAATAAATATGTTGCCCATGGTGTTTTAGTATCTATAATATATTATAGTATAGATAAAATATATGTAATATATAAAATCACTACTTCCTTCTGCCATTGTAGGAAAAAATTAGCCATAGATAATATGTAACTGCATAGTTACTGCTGTGTTCAAATAAAATTTTATTTACAAGAATGAGTGGCAGGAGAGATTGAGCCCATGGACTAGTTAACACTGGATTTGGAATATACCTCTAAAACTGTTTCAACTTCAAGCAATTCTATTTTGTTTGTGAATGAGACAGTCCTAAAAATATAGCAAAAAAGTAAAACTGTAAATAGTTTTTTTCCCCATTTCATCTGTGTCTCAAAAAGTGTGTGTTATCGAAATTTTACCTGTGTTTTGTTATTGGAAAACTTGAAATAGAATTGGGGGTCAGTCTACATTCAGGAATGTAATGGTTACCACAGAAATGAATGGAAATTGCTTATTATCATCATGTGATTTTAATATACACAGATGTTATTTGTGAATTACCTTAAACCCTATATTAAATATACATGATTCTATTGTACTTTTGTAATATATTTTGTCCAGATTGTCGTGTATTTCTTTGTAAAAATTTATTTGAATCTCCCTTACAACTTGTCACAAGTTTTATTTCACTGTATCTTTTTGATCTTGCTATTTTATCCATTCAAATGCAAGTGTCTAAGATTTTTGCTGAGTATTTTAAGACCAGTTATATATATATCATATCATATGGCTTGTAAATCACTTAGTAAGTGTCTCCAAGTGATAAGGATTTAAAATATAATAGCAATATCATTATCACATCCAAAAAAATAAGCAAAAACTAAAAAAAAAAAAAAAAACCAATATCTTCTAATGTCCTCTATGTTTCAATTTGTCCTAATTTTCTCAAAAAGTTATTTTTTCCTTTGGTTTGTTCAATTCAGTATACCAACAACATCCACACATTTTACGATATTTAATTTTACGCTGATTTGACTTCCTGTTTTCTAAGATTGCTCCCACTGCCCCACTTGCACTCAGCTGCACTGAGTATCTTCTTAAAAGAGAGGATGAGGCGAGAATGTGGTAAGACTGCCTGGCCTCCATCTTCAGGAGTTGTCACTCAATCACAGGCAAGAGGAATAATGAATACATGCGACTTGTCACAGCAAAGTGGGGACTATGAGTGTTAGAATAAGATGAAGACCAGAAAAATCCTCAACTTCCAGTTCATTGAGACAAGTCCAAGCTTCTTTATCTAAGTTTCTATTATAAAAACATGGAATGTGAAAAGTCTGCATGTATAGCAACACTGTATTAATGATGAAAAGAATCCTTCAGCACTTTTTACCATACATGAGATGCAGAAGCAAGTGAAAATTTCGGGGAATAATAGGAATCTTTATTAAAAACTCTGAGAGTTGAAGAAGATACGCTGCAGGGGATTGTGATAGTTCAGGTGGCTACATTGAAATTTCTTTGGCAAATATTTATTTTCATGCACCACATACCAGCAATGGAGAAGATGATGACCAATTACATTTTATATTTTTTTTAACTAAAAGCTTACGGTGTCAGATTTCAGAAAGCAATAAAAGACATCATAAACAAAATGGAAAACTGGATAGTGTTTTCCACTAGTTTACAGTAGTAGATCTCTGCTTTTAGCCATGCTGGGAAAAATAGTTTAAAAATTAGTGATGCTGCTTTTGCTTCTGGGTAAGACGGGTAACATAGACCAGATTTACTCTCCTGTTAGAAACAAACAAAAAAACCCCAAAAGACAAAATACATGAGACAATGATTTTTGAGATACTGGATGGCAGGGAACAATACAATGTGGTCTCTGAGAGATGGGAATAAATGAGATGAGCCCTACTTTTGCACAGGCTTACTGCCGTGAGAGAAGTTCCAGGACTCCTAGCTGGGAGAGAGGGACCAAGCAGAGCCCAGGAGACTCTCTGACTTGAGGAGATTAAGTTAAGAGTGCTGGGCACCCAAGGATGCTAGAGCTTAAGGACAGAGGGAGAGAGCTGCACAGTGAGTGAGCACTGGAGACCAGCAGAGGGTCTCCCTCAGTTATTCAGTTGAGAACTGATCACTGCATATTTTCAAGTTTGACATGCTGTCTTTTTCCTTTTACCATCATGGTGTGTGGATAATGATAAGTGGTAACTCACTATACTTTAATTTGTTTTTCTTGGATTTTAAGGATATTAAACAATTTTTCCTATACTTATTAGCCATTTGGAAACTTTTTTGTAAATTACCTACCAAATTTCTGGCCAACTTATCCATTTTTATTCTATTTCTTTCTTTGTAGGAGGTGATATGTAAAAATTTATATTTACATATGTGTGTATAAATATTCACTTGTTATATGTTACAATTTTTACCACTGGCTTTCCTTTCCACTCAGTTTTTGTATCTTTTGATAAGCAGATGTTCTTAATTTTAATATACCCAATCAATAAATGTTGTTTTTTAAGAAATAAATATATTATCCATGTATTTCCAAACCATGAAGTCATGGAGGTGTTCCCTGCATTTTCTTCTAGAATATTTATTATTTCCTTAAATTTAAATCTACAATTCATTTGAAATTTCCTTTTGCATATGGTGTGCGGTTGGAGTCAGTTTTAATTTTTCCACATATGTATCCAATTGACATGTTTCTTTAAAGATCATTATTTTCTCATCTCTTCAGTGACACTTTTATCATAGCTCTAGCGTCCATGCAGGTACAGGTCTGTTTCTGGAATTTATAAAGCTGTTGGCCTAGCACTCCAGAGTCAATTCAATACAATTTCAGGGGTTACTTGATTCAAAGTTGAACTTTAGTCCCTTCCAGGGCCTGTCCACTTCCAGCTTACTTTTTTCCTAGGTGATGACTCTTCAGATCTTTAGGTTATCAATAAAAATTGAGTACAGTTCACCAGACTTTCATATTTAAAGATGGATTGTTATTGTGTGGGAATTACTCTGTAATATTTTTATACACACAGCTTCCCAAACTCTACAGAAATCATCACTCTACTAGTAATACATTCAGCCCCAAACTCTTGGTAAACTATTTTTACTGATGACTATTTGGATCAGAATATGTCAAACATTTTTTTCCTTTAACCAAAAGAGAATAAACAAGCATGTGATTGGGACAATAAAAAAATATACACTCATATACCTAAAATGAAAGAATAACCAAAAGTCTTACTAAGACATCCCATCATATGACAGAATACATTATCAGTACATGGTTCTTACCAGATTCAAAAGCAGTTCACACACAGACAAAAAGTAATATTTCTAGCAACATATAGAAGTTATCTTCCTAATGACCCTGATACATTCCTGATTGAGCCTCATTTTCAGCTCAGAAAAGACAAGCTGTGAGTGCTGAAAGCTTCATTAACGTTTTGCCAATTTCTCATGCTTCAAGCAATTTCACTTTAGTTTTCATGCATCTAAAAAGCAGAGGTTACTGATTTTATCCAGTACTAAATTAAAGTTTCACGTGCATTTCAAAAGCCCTCTCATTTCTATACATGCAATTGATGTGAAGCTTTAAATATTGCAAGTGACATTTAATTTCTTGAGTTTGTGAGAAATTGTCTTTATTGTTTTAAAAATGTACCTTTTCAGGATCACGTTACTTTCAAAACTTGGGTTAATTTGATCTTGGTTCAGAGTAAATGACTATACACGTTCTTTTGTCATTAAATGATTAGACCTTGCTAAAATATTTGTACCAATCATACACATATAGTTAAATATCAGTTATATGAAATTAGCAAGGAAATTATTAATTTGACTTCTGTTGTCAAGTTAATAAGTTTAACCCAATGGAAACGTGGGTGCTTATAATATACAAGGTCCTATGTAAGCTCCTGGGAGGAAACATTGTTTATTGATCACTTAAGATGATGACCTTAGAACAATTGTTAGAACACCCAAGTTCATGGCTTTTCACTTTTTTCATCTTCAGGTTGCTCTCTTCTCTTGCAGAGTGAATGAGGAGGCTTCATATTCCATCTACATCCTTCTTCAGGCAAGGTTGCCATGTGGCCTTTGAAGCAGACCCCCTCCTATCTATTCAGGACATATAACATGAACAACAAATCAATTGTTCTTGGGCAAAAGTAATACTGGAGGCTAGACATATATTGATCTATGTTCTATAATAACAAACCATTTGATGGCATTTCATGCATCACATATGACTTTAGAGGAAGAGGTTGGAGAATAGGATTTAATAGTATAGATGTATTAGTAGCAATGGAAGCAGAAATAAAGGGGAATAGAGAGATTCCAGAAAACTAGAATGTTGCAAGATTGGACAAGGAAACTTTCACAGAACTAAAACAATTGTAAGTAGGACAGAGAAAGACTTCAAGCAACAGAATCCCAATTAAACATGTCTACTGTTCATATTGCATTAGACAAATATCAGAATAAGGGTGGCACTAAGAAAACTATTTCATTTGAATAAAATGACTCAGGGTAAAGATCAGATGAGTGGTATGTCCCAACTCAAAAGACAATGCCCTCAATGGAGTTCCCTTTAAGTACAAAGACAAAGGTGTAAGGGTGATAAAGCAAAAAGTTACAGCATATATGAAAATTATCTCACAAAGTAAGCTGTGGCGTGATTCCTGGAATATGATACAGACTAGAAACCAATATAATAGAAATAGACTATGTTGTTGAGAGTGTTGTCCTATTAAAAAGTAAAATCAAACAAACAAAAAATAACTTTGAGCCCGAGTAAAAAGTCCTGCGATTGTTGAAGACTGGACATTACCCTTGACACCGTAAGACAGACCCCTGAGAGGCTAAACATAGAGACTGTCAACACCAATGTTATTGAGGAAGTGGTGCAACCATAAACCTCAGGTAGGATTGATGGGAATGTACATTGGTACAACCACTTTGAAAAAAAAGTACAATTAGCTTCCTACCTAAGAAAATCAAACAAAAGAAAATAAAATAGAAAAAAATACCTACTCTGTGAGTCAGAAATTGTACTCCTATGGATTTATTCGAGAGAAACGAAAACAATGTATCACAGGAAGACTTGTGTAGGAATATGCATAGCAGTTAATTCATGATCACCAAATATGGGAAATTGGCCTGGTGTCCATTAATAGAAGAATGGAAAAACAAAATATATTCAAATAATAGAATATTACTCAGCAATAAAAGTGAACACACTACTGATACACACATGGCAGGAAGGAAGCTCAAAAGCATTATCCTGAGTTTAAAAAGTTCTAGACGAAAAGAGTGCTGGATGATTACATTAACGTAAAATTCTAGAACACACAAAATTTGTCTTTGGTGCAAAAATCAGAACAGTAGTTGCTTCTGGAATGTGAGGCCAGTAAGGATTAGAGAAAAACACGTGGAAACTTTCTAGAGTGACGATAATATTCTATAACTTGATAGGAGTTTGAGTTACAGAGATTTACTCATTTGTCAAAACTCAGCAAATAAACAATGTTTTGCTCTTTACTGTATGTAAAGTTTATGTTAAAAAACTGTAAACAGTTTTTAAGCTTAAGTTAACGATGTGCGTACTGAAATATTTAGGGATAAATATTATAATATTTGTAATTCATTTTTAAATGCAGTAAAATGTGATTAATTAATGGAGGTAGTGATGGATGGGTAGATAGTTGGATAGGTATATGATAGAACATATGTAGTGAAATGTGGGTGATAGAATATAGATAGAATATAGAATATAGATATGCAAAAGTTCACAGGAAAATTATTTCAAATTTGTTGTAAGTATGAAATCTTTCATTATAAAATGTTTAAAAGTATCCTCTTTGAGCTCTCAAACCTCTATGAATAAGAACAGGGATGAGAAATCTATGCAGCCGCTAAAGAGGGTCAAGTCTCTTCATACGTGGCCAAGGATAACATAAAGAAAAGACTTCACAGAGAATGGAGGCCAGAGTCAAGGAGAGAAATAAACAAGGACGCTCCTCCCACAATGCCAGAACTGAAACTTATTCCCCATTCACAGGGGTTGTGAGCTCGCAAATAATTTCCCAGTGGGCTTGCAGGTGTCCTTAGGGACAGTGACTTCATTATGTCCTCTATTGCTTCACATTTCAAATAGGGCTATTTATTGCAGTTTATCTTTTCCCTGTGCCATCCCTGTATATTGATTATTATTGACTATGAGATGGATAGGTAACCTTTTTTTGGAAGTTCATAGATCTCTGGATCAAGAGAAGCCACGTCCAAATCCGATGTAAAGAACAATGCTCATCGCATAGACATCTTGGACTTTGAGCTCAACACCATGAATGCATTCTAATTTTGCATTATGTTCCCTAAGGAGAGGTAAATGTGTTCTATGTGGGGGAAGAAGAGTGTACCAAATATTTGTTACTAGAACGTAGATTGTGGAAGACATTGCAAGTAGTCACCAAGACTCAGGTCTCCTCCTCCCATAGGGCATATGGAGGATTGAATATTAATATTGAATATTCATTGTGTTTCTCTGCCTCTTGCAGTTGGCTAGGATCATGCCTCTTAGTTCTGTCCAATAAAATGTGAGCAGAAGTGTCAATGTGTATTACTTTAGGGCTGTGGCTCACAGCCTATGTGGGATTCTCCAGTCTCTCTTTATTCTGCTGTGGAAGATGTGGAGGCCTTATGTTTCCCATGGTACATCCAGAAGATGGTGGAATTTCTGACAGACTAGTATCCTGACTGACTGCGTGGACAAGGGCCCCCTGCTCATCCGAATGGAATATATGGAAGGAGTTAGAAATGTTTTGAGATTTTCTTTACCACTGAGATGTTAAGGTTGGTTGTCATTAGAGCATAATATAGACTATTTGGTTGAATCAATTATTGATGACTAATTGTAACATTATAAAAGACTACTTTTTATATTTATAAAATATATTATTTATATTTATATTATTTACATTATTATAAAATAAAAAGAGTCAGAACAATAGATGAGAATAAAATGAATATCAATGGAGAGCAAATCAGTGGTCTAGAGATTATAATCTGGAAGAATCTTGATAAAAGAATAAAAAAACCTGAATTTCTAGAAAGAGAAAAGAGATAATTGGGAGAGAGGTAGATCAGTGTATAGGCAGAATTTTCAAATATAAAAGAAAATTTATCTTAATTTAAAAAAGACTTTATTTTCCTGATTAAAATGGCACTCAAATACCAACAAAAGAAACATTTAAAAACTGTATCTAAATATCTTCTTATGAAACTTCATAATATCAAGGATAAAGAAAAATTCCTAAAATCTTTTAGGAAAGATACAAAGTGGAACAGAATAAAACAAATTATCTACCCCCCAAAATGAATGGAAAAGCAATGTATAACACCAATATCTAAAGTAAATAATGTATTAAATAAAATTATTTAGAACACTGATGTCTATATCTAAATAAATTATCAATTATTTTTAAAGTAAAAACAAAGACGTTTACAAATTAATAACAACTCAGATTTGCCACTCATAGACATTTTCTAATATTTATGTCTAAGTAATAGGTGGATTTATTCCAGTAAAATGAAAACAACAAAGGGAACCAAAGAAAGATGTCTACTTGTTATAAAATCTATAGAGCAGAATATGTCCCAGAAAAAAGTAAAGAGGGTAGAAAAAAGATTTAAAAAGAACCAATATAATACTGATATTTTAAACATTTTTTCATATTACATAGGTTTAGTAACATAAAACTACCTATTTTTCTGTGAGCCCAATTATAATAGTCATTTTCAGAGTACATAATATAACATAGTCACCGTACTTAATATGCTTTTGAGTTATTTTCAAATTTTAGAGTCAACCTTCAGAGAAAGTATGAGAGATATATGCTTTTGGTCCACTTCTCCAAATATGGCAAATTCTGAATAAGTTAGATATCGAAGCAGAGGTTAGTATGCTCCATTTTCTTTTATAAAATTGGATACATATAGATATTGACATTATATTGCTAGGAAATAATCAAAACATAGCCAAAATCTGGAGAAATTGTACTTCTCTTGACTTAATTATAAGGTATAAGGGAATAGTAAATTCTCAAATTTGAATTCTGTATGATATTGATTCTTGCATTGATGTGTTATAACAATAATAAGGTTTCTGTAATCAATTTCAAAAATCTCTTCTCTAAACGTACTCATCATAACTGGCACTGACCATTATATGTAGAAATGTGGGGTATTATTACATATCATTTAATTCGCAAACTTTCAAAGAGCAACATGACAATACATACAGACATTCAGATATCATTTTACCCAGCAATTTCATTTTAGGGACCTATTATGAAAAATATCTCAAATAATTTTTCAAAAGTAAGAGAATTGGAATGATCATTGCATTATTATTTGAGACAAAAAAAATAGGAACACCTAAATTTCCATCCTTGGCTTCACAATGGGATCATTTGAAGAACTTTAAAAATAAGATTCCTGGGTTACCTTCTCCCTACCAGAGGCAATGATTTAGTTGGTATGTACTGAAAACTGGGCATGGTGATTTTGAAAATTTCCTTGAGTGATTTTAATTTGCAGCCAAGGTTGAGAACCCCTGACATAAATGTCCATCCTTAAATCAAAAAACTGCTATACTATGGAATATCGTGCGGTTTTAAAATTTAATATGAGATATATTTGTATCTAATTTATTGCTAAACCATATTGGTAATAAAAGGAGCCAGGCACGCATAAGGAGCTCGTTTTTCTTTTAGAACATTGTGTATGTGTGTCTACATTAACATCTACACCTGTGCCAGGCTAGTGCCAGACTCTGAGTCAGCAGTACAGAAGTCAGAGGGGATATGGGTGGGGCCCAAACAAAAGGAGGATTGGAAAGTCTGCCAACAAAACAGTTGCAAAATTGAGACTTCCCTGTCTCTTTCTCCACTAAGGTGGAGCCTGAAGTTTAAACCCCAGCTGAAGTTAATTGGGAACTTTCATGACTGAAAAGTAAAAATCAAAACAAAACCGGTTGATGTTTATATAATGATATTGAGTCGACTGCTTTGCAAAAGCAAATAATGCTAGCTTAGCTATTTGTACACCACAAAAACCTTTCTTACCTTAGAAACGGGGTCCTCTAACCTAAAGACAACCCTCTTACCCGCTTATGCTAATAGGAAGCCACAGGTGACAAGTCCCAACCTTGAGCACCAGTACTGCCAACAACCTCCAAATTTAAGAGAAAGAAAAAGTAGGAGACAAGTCAATATCTTCAACAGCAGAGGATATCTACATCAGGTACTTCATCCTACGTATATAGACAGACAACCAAAAATTCCAAGACAAAAAATATGAGCGTGCTGTATATTTTAACGTGTGGGAAATATATCAAAGAAATATTTTTAATATCCAAGTGGACATATGCAACAATGTCCTAATTAAAGGGTTTGTTTATTAGAGCAAACAGCCAAATGTTTATTAATAGAGGGTTGGCTAACTGCGGCATGTCCAATTGATGGAATGTTTTGCAGTTGTTAAAATAATTAGTAAGATTTATGATTATGAAATATGAGTATAAACATGAATGTGAAACAAGTGAAAAGTTGAAATAATATCATTATAACAACATTAAACTATAAAGTGATCTAAGTCATTTTATTGAACTATCACTTGGGAAAACATTTTACTCTTTAAAGCTATAAGAAGCTATTTATAAGATAAAATAATAAACAATTTGTTAAAATATTGCCTTTTCTCT
Source organism: Tapirus indicus (assembly GCA_031878705.1). Lineage (NCBI taxonomy): Eukaryota > Metazoa > Chordata > Mammalia > Perissodactyla > Tapiridae > Tapirus > Tapirus indicus. The sequence continues at coordinate 20,886,531 of CM062939.1, read as the reverse complement.
AAATGAGGTTTATTTCTCAACCAGCTTGTTTATTTTGAACATATTCTTTTTTCCTTTGCTTTTTAAAATAACATTATTGAAGTATAATTTACCATAAAATTCATCCCGGTCATAAAATTCACCTGTGTTAAGTATACGATACAACAATTTTTATTCAGTTCACCAATTTGTGCAGCCATCCTTATAATACAGTTTAGAGCATTTTCATCTCTAAAATTATCCCTCATGCCCATTTGCTGTTAATTCTCATTCCCACCCCCAGCCTCAGACAACCACTAATCTACTATCTGTCTCCAAAGTTTTGTCATTTTTGGACATTTCAAATGAATGGAATCATACAATATGTGGTCTTTTATTTCTGCCTTTGAAATGATATTTTACTTGAACACAAATACACACATTTGAATTCTCAAAATATTTCACTTAATTGTCAAAAGCTTTTATTTATTTATGAAGGCATAAAAATCGTGCTGAGTCATAAGGAATGTTCATGTGAGCCTGGGAAGATAAATTTTGATTCATATTTTGGACAATTCAAATAAAATTTGCAGTACTGTCATTTTATTTTAAATGAAATGAAAAGACAACTCTGCTCTTGCCAATTTACAATTCTTCCTATTTCAATGGTGTGTCCTTGCCTGAAGGTAGGTGTGTGTATATGTGTGTGTTTGTGGCCATGAATTTAATAGTATGTTCTTCAGGTATCCTGAAAATTCAACATATAGATAAAACCCAAACCCAATGTTTTCTTAATAGTTTGTTTTAATACTATGTTTCTATAGAGTAATTGTCACATCCAATATAACATAGTATAGTAGTAGAGTATAGTACAGTAATATAGGTGTATCCTCTAATTGAAGCAAAATGCTACATGATGTATTCTTTTCAGTGGAATCTTTAGGTTGCTTTTCCAGCATTCAGTATTTATTCAGGACAAATAATAAGGTCGATACAAGTCCTCGGCACAGTCCAGTCTACTCCAACCATGTGGATGGGCAAAATTCAGTCACTGGACATGGGGCTCTGAAAGGTTCTTCTTCCTGGTAAAGCTAATACTAAATATCTAGATACACTTGGCTCACAACAGAGGAAAATGCACAAATGTGCCACAGATACACTCACTTGAAATGCCATTTTTATAATAATATTCTGCGTCCTATTATGCGGTTTCAAAGTTAGGATTCTTAAGTTATTTAGAAGAAAATCCAATATTCCATAAAAAGTTATATGATTCATTCTTAGTCTATAATCAGTAGGTTATTGAATCCTGTGAAAGATTTATTATGGCAAAAAAATAAACTCTTTACATGAGATAGACAGTGCTTATTTATCCTTCAAGTCTTAGGTCAAGTGCATTCCCCAGGCAGAATTCAATGCTAATCTCTAATCAGGGATTGCATTTTATTTCAAATGTGTTTGTTGGCTTCGCCATCAAATATCCTCAGAATGAGGGCCTTATCTCTTCATCTTTATAGCTCAAAATGCCTAACACAATTAACAGGTACTGAAAAGTGCATCATTGATGCATAAGTGATAATCTGCCTTGGGTTATCAATGCACTAAAACCACACTTCTTTCTGATCAAAGAGCAGTATTTCTAGTGCCATCGAGAACAATGGTTGCATAACTCCTCAAAGACAGGACAATGTTAACAAGTTTTATTGTGGATTTACTAGTAATGGCTCTCTAAGAAATCTTTCCAAAAGCTAGCCACAGAGGCATTTGATTGTCTCCTCTGTTGGACATGTTATTCTTTTGAAATACATCATTTTTTCCATTTGACACTATTCTGCTCTTGCTTACAAACTCATCTTCTCCTTCTAGCAAAGACTGAACAGAATGTATTTTCCCAAAGATCAACTTCTGCTCTTTGAAGTGTTGTTTAACACTTGCGCTTAAACTTACCTGGAGATTATTTCTAGAGTTTGTTCTTTGGTTCCTTTTTCTTGGTACTCTTCTTTCCCATTAATTCAGAGTGCATTAATATTCTATTTGATCTGAATCCAATCACATTTTATATATCAAATGTTCATTATATCTTATTTCTAATTGATTCAAGCATCACAATATTTTACTAAACTATTCCCATCAAAATTTCATCATACTGATTATTCACCTGAATATACCTTCAGTATGATATATATTCTTGTTTTCTTCCTATTAACTTCCGCTTGAGTTTGTCACCACCTTTCATTACCAAATAGTTCAGTTTGATTTCTGTGCTCTCTTTCTGTAACTTTCTATAAGGTTATTGACTCTGAGAAGTTGTGAGCTAGGTTCCTTTCCATTGAAAAAACTGACATAAGTGGAGAGATTTTAAAATAGAGCCGAAGTAGCCATTCAAGAGGAATTACCTTGCTAGTTTTGTTCCAAACCTTCGGACTGGGCCAAACCATAATCGTTTTACAAACTATCATTTGAGAAATCAGAAGGAAAATGGACATCCTGATCACAAGGATGATGATTGTGGACTTTCAATCTAAAGATAAAACCAGTAACCACTCATGTAGAACCAAGAGTAATTAAGCTTGTCAGCACCAATGAACTCTTCTTAAAAACCATCTTAGTTCATCTTCCTCCTTGTTCCCACCAAAACCCCAAGCGTTTCTGTAATTTGGACACTATTTTGGTTTCTACCTGAATCTATTCTTTCTGAACTGCAATTCTTTGATCCCAAATTAACGCTTTGCCTCTTAAACTGGTTTCCATTTTTAAAGGTTGACACTATCACAGAAACTTTTTATTTAGCCCGTCTTGCTAGTTAACTTTTTTTCTGCCCAGGTCTTCTTTTCATTGTCCCCCTCCCTGTCCTCAGTCCCATTTCCCCCTGGCACTGATGGTTGTGTTGCTGATCTCCTTTCTCTGGTCAGTTCATCTGAAGTCAATTTTACAACATCCTTCAGTAAACGTACGATTTTGAAAAAAAATATTAATATTTGTTTCTATCAACAATCTGTACTTTATGGATATATTTCTCTCCCTCACATTTTCTGACAGACTATTTTTTTAGTAATACATAAAAGAAAGTTTCTTGCACAACATGAAACATGTTTGCTATAACATCCTATTGAGCAAAGAATAATATTGAAGATTTGGTTTTATTTAGAAGGTAACACAGGAACTACACAATCTTAGAAGTTAGACAAGGACGGAATTGAAGAGCAGCAAGTCAACAGGCAATCCATCCCAGACTGTACAGCGAAATGTTTTTGTAAGTGATAATCATCTTAATGGGATCATCTCTCGCTACATCAAATGGGAATGATTTTGTGCACAGTATTGAGTGTTTTTTTGATTGCTCTTGTTTGAGAAAAGAGAAGAGAAAAAAACTTCCCTTAGAAATCTTTGCAGCAACTTACAAGAAAACAGAGATTGCTTTAACCCTTTAAGGAATCTTAGAGAGCATCAAGCTCTTGTAATTTAAAATTAACTCAACAAAATAGTAACCTTATCTTTGTCAGCTTGACTATAAGTGTTTAAGGATCACTAAGCTGATCAATTATCCAATGTCTGTTTTCAACAGTGACTTCAAGAGAAATTGCATGGAAAAAAATTTTGTCTTCTTCTATACCAACCTCAAACCATATATATTCAGAATTTCTCTTATATTAATGTAGTAATGCCTTCAAATTATTTATACTGTGAAGTCTATACTTTAAAACCTTTGATGTAAGACCTTCAATGTCTTCATCAAATGAATATTCATTGAATTTCTATTACTGGGCAGTAACTGAAAAAAATTGATATGATGCATGCCCATAATTTTAAAATTTAAATCCAAGCATTTTATGTTATGAACTAAAACAAATTCTTAATTTTATTCAAATCTACTTTGGGTTTATGTGATTGGGATAAAGTTAAGTACTGGGGTAGGTGTTGTCATATGATCTCTTACTTGATCCTCCCCAAAATCTTATGAAGCAATATCATGACACCCTTTTAGAGTAGAAAACAGAAGTTCTGAGAATTTAAGTAACTTATTCATATATAGTTAGTTATATAAGCTATGGCCATATTAGTTCATATAACTAAGAATGGATGATCTGAGCTAAAGCCAATAGAGTCTTCTTACTCCAAAGCCATGTTCTTTCTTTGCCATATCACTAATTTTTATTTATCCTCACAAAGAAGTTATTACTCCTTGAAATATTTTTGACTATCTTTCTCTGTAGTATTTTGAGTAAATAAGCAATTAATCAAAGCTGTACTAGCATTTCCCAGAATGTGTACCTTCTGATTTTATATAAGGTCTAAAATAGTCTCTCCTTATAATTAACTCTCCTGATGTTACTTTCCTCATATTTAAATAACCATATCTCCTCACCTAACTCACTGCACTGTTTTCAGGATCAATAAATTAATATATGTTGGAGTTGGAGTGGCATTTAATTATACCTCTCTCCTCCCCAGCTTCTGTGCAAATTCAGAAAATAGACATAAAAGTTGAGCACTAAAACACAGACATCTTCTTTGTAACTGGGTTGAAGATCAAAGCTTGGAACTGAACTCACCAAAAATACCTGCTCCCAAATTTGAAGTTAGCACCAACTAGTGAGCTGACTAGAGCTGGTAATGCACTAAAATTTAGGCCCATAGAGCATTTCAGCCTGCCGCACACTCTGTCAGACATGAAACAACAAGAGTTGGATGAGAAGAAATGTGTCCTTTAACCAGCCACCAAAAGATATGGAATGAGCTCTGACTCAGTTTCCCAGGCACTTACAGAGCAGAGCAGAAAAAAATAATGTGACCCTTTCTGCACCACATCAGATGTAGCCAGAAATCCAGGCCAGGTATTGTGGTAGAGATTGCTAATTCTTGCCTGATACCAATAATCCTCCTCTTCTTACTCAATAATAAATAAATAAAACTGAGAAGTGACCACTCTGGTAAAGGCTCTCTCTCAGCAGTGTGGCAACGTGATTAGGTTTGGACAAATGGCACATGGGCAAAAGATGTGAATGAGTTTTGTCCTTCTCTTGAAAGAGGGAGCCCTTCTCTTCCTCCTCCCTTCCACACACTCCATACACGGGCTAGGATGCGGAAGTAAGACAACTTTGATCATTGATTAAGGCAAAGTTTAATGATGGAGAGGAAAGAGTCTTGGAACCAGCTCCTTTGAATATCAGCTCTGGATCATCTGCCTTATCTGTTATGTTCGGGGTGAAATAATTTCTGTCATGTTAAAAGCAGTATATCTTGGAAGTTCTTCTTATAGCAGCCTAGCATATAGCCTTACTAATATACATAAGAACAATGACTATGGCTCCAATGTTTCAATCAGATGACTCACCTATTCTCCCATGAGCAGGAGCCATTGAGATGGCACCTTTTCCAAAAGAAAAAATGTTCTATCATTTAGGATGGATTTTTACCTTTAAGTAACAGAATATTTAACAGTTTGAGATTAACAGGACTAATAAATAGCATCAATTTTCCCTGCCCAAATTCTGAACAATGGATAGAAGTAAGAAGCCAGGCATATGGTTAACAAAATATTATCAGAAGATGTGGTTTTTCTGTTCCCGAACATCAGAATTAGATATATTGGTTTAGCTATGGGTAACAGTAAACAAAAGTTTACAGGCACTGTAAAACAACAGGTCTCCTCAGAGTAAAATCATGTTTCCTGTGGACAACCGTTTCCTAAGAAAATTATAATGGAGTTGTTGAGCACATGCCCAAATCTTTGTTCCAAATACAGTAATCATGTAAGTTATTCCTCCTTCCCTAGAAAAGAATTGAAGGAAATGAAAGGAATTGAAAGAGACCAGGGCTATGATACTGGCAGACCGCTGGAAACATCAGGTGTCAAGACTATTTTCCTCCTCTCCCAATATTCCAAAGCTCTTTTTCTTTTAACCTATCTCCATAAAACATTAAGCCCATAATCAAATAGAAAGGTTTTTGTTGTATGCTGGAGAAGTTGAGGACTCTTTTTCAGACTCTTATGAAGTCTTTACATTCATACAAGCTACTGAGATTTAGGGTACTCCTCAAGGAATACTGATGGATAAGAGAGATTGTGTCTCTAAAAGGCAGGAAAATACATCAAAATCAATTTATTTGTTTATTAAATTGATTCTGTGAACACTTTATTCAAGTCTGAAAATTTAACTTCCAAATTTATTTCTCCTTTCAAATTATATCCACCCTTGATTTCAAACATATTGCATCAGTGGTTCAGCTATGAGATTAAAAGTCAGCATGAAAACACTCTGATTTTAAACAGTAACCGTGGTGATTTTGGACTGTGTCAACTTGGCTAAGGTAGAATTATGTTTCCCAGAATTCCTTTCCCTCTATGATTCCAAGTCAGAATTGGCCAAAAGAGAAATATACAGAAGATTTAAATATAAATGAGATTTGGAGAGTGGAAGTGAAACATCATCTGTTCTTTGGAGGTCCTGGTGATTAGAAGCAGAGAGGGACAGATGCGGATATAGCTAGTGGGTTGACTTCTCCTTCAGTCTACACCATGGTTACAGAAAGACACACAGTGCTGTCAGGGTCGTGCTTTTCCTCATTCCCTCTGCCTTATATCTAACTCTTCTTTCTGGTGACCAACAAGCCCAGGCCCACCAACAGACACAGGGACAGCAGCCTTCCGTAGACTTCTCCATCACCTAACTCTCTTCTGTGATTCTGCCCTGACAGGTGGATACGCCCAACTCCTCAGATTTCTCTGCAAGCTCCTACTTATCCACATGCTCCAGGGTTTAATAAGGGCTGATTAGTGACTTTTTTCTGATAATCCAACTCCCCATTCCAGACCATAATTCCCCTCTGCCTCCCTTAATTGTGTAAGTTCTAATTACTACAATAAATCAATTATTCCGTGGTGCTATACTGTTTCTGCTTCTCTGATCAAACAATGAGTGATCCAGAAACTACATAGACGAGTCTCAAATTTAAATATAATTTCCCTGTTATTGAATTCCTATGGAGAAATTCAGTTGAGAGACTAAATCTCTTTGAAAGTTAAATTTCAAAGACATGAACATCTAAAAGAGTTAATGTCTCAAGTCACATTCTGTTGCCTTTGTACATTAAGGTCAAGGAAATTAAAGGCTTACGTTCAAACTCTCTAATTACATGCTCCTGTTCTCAGCCAGACAGTTTCTTGAATAACTAGGTAGAATCAGGTTTCTTTCAACAAATGCAACCTGGACTCTCTTTGTGAAATAGCTGTGGTATATCTGGGGCCGCAGATATTCTATAGATTAATGCGAAGCTTCTCATGGGTCTTGCTGAAAAGGAGTACAAATGGTTAATAGGGAACTCAGATCATGTTGAAGTGGACGAGTGTCAATGTCATGTGGTGAGGGTACAAGTGACTATTTAAAAAAAACTTTGTATCTTGCAATACATATATATTCACAGAAAATGGCAAAATTAACACAGAAATGTCCCATGTGCACTACACCCAGTTTCCCCCAGTGGTTACATTTTATCTAATTGTAGTAAACTATCAAAAACGGGAATTTGACATTGGTATTTCAAGCGTGTTGATAATATACAGAGTTGTGTAATCACCACCACAATCAAGATACACAATATTCCATCCCTGCAAAGATTTCCCTAGTGCTGTCCCTCATCGTCACACTCTCACTCCCTCTAACATGCTTACATCCTGGCGAACACCAAGCATTTTCCCATCTCTATAATTTTGCCATTTCAAGAATGCTATATAAATTGAATCATTTAGTACATGATTTTATGAAATTGGTTTTTTTTTCACACAGTGTGATGTCCTTGAGGTTCATCCAAGTTGTACATATCAGTAATTTGCTCCTTTTTTATTACTGAGTACTATTCCATGGTATGCATGTACCACAATTAAACTATTTACCTATTGAGGGACACTTTGGTGGTTTCCAGTTCTTGGCTTCTAAAATAGCTGCTAATAATTGTGCATAGTTTTTGTGTGGAGGTAAGTTTTAATTTTTCTGACATAAATCCACAGGAGTGAGTGAAATTGTCTTATGGTAGAGTATGTTTAGTTTTTTAGAAATTGCCCAGCGATGTGTGAGAGATCCAATTCCTTTGCATCATCACCACAATTTGGTATTGACATTATTTTTAATTTTAGTGTTCTAGTAGGTGTAATGGTATCTCATTATGATCTTAATTTCTCTAATGGCAAGTGATGCTGAACATCTTCTCATTTGCTTACTTGTCATCCATATATCCACTTTAGTGAAATGTCTTTTTTCATGTCTTATGCCCATTTTCTAATTGGATTGTCTGGTTTTGTATGGGTTGAATTTTGAGAATTCTTTACATATTCTAGATCTGATTTCTTTGTCGGGTATATAGTCTGTAAATATTTTCCCCCAGTCTGTAGTTTGTGTTTTCATCCTCTTAAAAGGATCTTTTGCAGAGCAAAGCATTTTAATTTTGATGACGCCCAACTTATGAATTTTTAAATTTTATGGACCATGCTTTTAGTGTCATGTCATTTCACTAAGCCCTAAATCCCAATATTTCTTCTGATTATTTTAAACTCTAGGTTTATATTTTATATTTAAATCTATAATCCATTTATAGCTAATTTTTGTATGAAGTGTGAGTTTGAGGTCAAGGTTTGTTGTTGTTTGGTGTGTTTGTGTGTGTGTGTGTGTGTGGCTATCACATTACTCCAGCATGATTTGTTGAAATGGCTATGCTTCTGCCTTGAGTTGGTTTTGCACCTTTGTCAAAAAGTAGTTAGCCATGCTTAAATAGGTATATTTCTGTATTCTCTATTCCATTCCATTGATCTATGTGCCTATTCCTCCTCCAAAATGATAGAAATGGCAAGCTTGAAAACAGAGCTTCTGACTTTAACTATAATGTTCTTTCCGTTATGACATTCTATCACGAGGATTAGCCTTAGAAAGAAAACCAAAAATGACTTGATAACTGTAACTATATAGTAAGTCTTGTCTGCTTTTGTAGATGTTCTTTATTAAGTTGAGGAAATATCCCTCTATTACTCTTTTTCTTATAGTCATTTTATTTATCATGAATTTTCAAATTCTTTCTACATCAATTGTTATCATCATTTGCTTTTTCTTCTTTAGTCTGTTAATATGGTGTATTACATTGATTGATTTTTAGATATTGAAACAGCCTTGAAGAAACCCTACTTAGCCATAGTATATAATCCTATTTATATATTGCTGAATTCTATTTCCTAATATTTTGTTAAGAATCTTGGCATCCATATTTATGAGACTTATAGGTTTATAGTTTCTTTTTTGTCTTGTCTTTGTATGATTTTGGTATCAGGTTAATATTAGTTTCATCAAATGAATTGAGGAGTACTCTCTCTTCTGTTCTCTGGAAGAGATTGTGCAGAATTGGTGTTAATTCTTTTTTAAACGTTTGGTCAAATTTTCCAGTAAAACCATCTCCACTTGGAGATCTATTTTTCAAGAAATATAGAGTTACAAATTAAATTCTCTTAGTTGTTTTATGGTTATTGACATTATTTACTTAATATTAAGTAAGTTGTAGCAGTTTGTACTTTTCAAAGAATTGCTCCATTTCATCTAATAATTCAAATCTTTATGTGTAGAGTTGTTTGTAATGTTTCTTTACTATCCTTTTGATATCAGCAGGGTTTGTAGTGATATTCCCTCTTTCATTCCCAATACTAGTAATTTGCATTTTCTCTCTCTTTGCTTTGTCAACTTTTCTAGATGTTTGACCAATTTTTTTGTGTGAGGAAGACCAGCCCTGAGCTAACATCCATTGCCAATCTTCCTCTTTTTGCTGAGGAAAAGTGGCCCTGGGCTAACATCCGTGCCCATCTTCCTCCACTTTATATGGGACACCACCACAGCATGGTTTGATAGGCAGTGCATTGGTCTGCACCCGGGATCTGAACCTGTGAACCCCAGGCCACCGAAGAGGAGTGCACAAACTTAACTGCTACACCACTGGGCTGACCCTGAGGTTTGACAATTTTATTAATCTTTACAAAGAACAAGTTTTTTGTTTACTGAATTTCTCTATTATTTTCTGTTTCAATACGATTGATTTCTGGTCTTATCTTTATTATTTCTTTTTATTTGCTTGCTTTGAAATTGTTTGTTCTTCTTTTACCAGTTGAAGATGGGAGCTTATTGATTTGTGACTTTTCCTAATATAAGCATTTAGGGTTATAAATTTCCCCATAAGCACTGTTTAGCTAAATCCCACAAGTTTTGATATGTTGTATTTTCATTTACATTTAGTTTAAATTAATTTTTATTTTTTTGAGACATCTTCTTTAACCCATTGATATTTAGAAGTATGTTTTTAGTTTTTAAATGTTTGAAGATTTTCCTATTATATCTGTTATTCATTTCTAATTTATGTCCGTTTTTGTCAAAGAATGCATTCTGTATGATTTTAATTATTTTAAATTTGTTGGGGTTTGTTTTTTGGCATAGTATTTGATCTATCTTACAATATGTTGCATACTCAATTAAAAGGAATGTGTATTCTGCTATTGTTGAGAGGAATGTTCAATAAATATTGATTAGATCATGTTGGTTGATGGTGTTTTTGATTTTGGCTGTGTCCTCACTGATTTTCTGTCCAATATTTCCATTATTTATTGAGAGAGGATGTTGAGGTCTCCAACTATATTTGTGGATATCTATTTCATCTTCCATAACTTTTGCAGCTCTGTTGTTTGGCTCATACACATTTAGCATTGCTATGTATTTGGCGGATTGATCATTTTATCATTATATAATGTCATCTTTATTCCTGGTAATTTTCTTTGCTCTGAAATCTAGCTAATCTGATATTAACATAGCCACTCCTACTTTCTTTCCATTAATGTTTGTATGGTATATCTTTTTCTATCCTTTTAATTTCAGCTTCCCATATGTTATATTTTACATGAATTCCTTGTAGATAGTATTTGATTGGGTCACATTGTTTATTTTTTTATCTACTTCTGAAATTGGTTTACTTAGTCTATTTGCATTCAATGTTGTTATTAAATGTTAAAGCTTAAGGCTGACATTTTCTTGTTTGTTTTCTGTTTGGTCTGTTTGTCGTTTTTTCTATTTTCCCTTTCTTATCTTCATATGAGTTACTTGAAGATTTTTAAAAATTTTCATTTTGATTTATCTATACTGTTTATGAGTGTATTATTTTAAATGTTTGCTTTAGGGTTAACATTATATTCACATAACTCATCAAAGTCTATGAGTTTGACCTTTTACCAGTTTAAGTTAAGTGTAAAAATCTTACCTCTCTATGTTCCTTGATCTTCCCCAATCTACCACATAATTTTCATAAATATTTCCTCTATGTATATTAAGAACCACATTTGATATTGTGGCATAAATCTTTTATCATGTGTAATTTGCTACAGATGCCTGAAAAATACACCCTATACATAGGATACATTCCAGACTAGATTGTTCTAATTTCCAAGTGCCTATGTTTTCCTCAATGCCTATAGAATTACTACAGCTGCTGATATATGCTTTCAAAATTTTACATATTTACAGAATGCTCTGTGAATGTTTCCATTTTAGAAATGAAACAATAGGTCCATAGAAGTTCTACAGATGATTACTAAGATATGTAAGCTAAGGATCTAGATATTTTACATCATTCACATGATAAGGTAATTTGTTCTTACTCTATATTGTATCTTTCAATGTTGTTACTCTGTAAAAATAAAATTTAGGTTTGCAGGGCTAAGGGAAAACAAGACTATCATAGAATTCACATTTACTTCAAGTATTCAAAGAAATTTTAGTGGGGCTTTCTGGTACTACTTAAACATATATTACAAGGAAGACACATCAATAATCTATACATATTTAAGTGCTCTTGTGAGAACCAATACAATTGTCAAATTATCCTTTTTCCAGGCTTAATTAATGCAAAGTATATATAAATGTATGAAGTCTATGTGAGATCAGATTTGCATAAAGTGAAAATGCAATTTTCATTTCTTATATCTTTCTTCTTGATATACAAGAGACCTAAATATCAAAAATAGTATGTAAATGTTTAGGGCATGCTAAATGACTATGTTTATGTGAAAGTCTTAATGAAGTCATGGTAAATCAAATATTATTTCCCATGGCATTACTACTCCATGATAATATTTGCTAATTAAACAGAATAAACGAATTTTATAAAGAACAATAATGTAGGCAAAGAGGGTTGTAGCTTTGCCATATGAAGTTATTGGAAGTCATCACCCACGTCCTGACAAGAAAAAATCTGAACAAATTGAAAATCAGTGACTTTTTTAGATTCATCAGAGAATTGAGGTCACAAGGTAAACTGCGGAAAGCCAAAGACAAAAAGAAAATCTTGAAAAAAGCCAGAGAAAAAGGACCTTACTTATAGAAAAACAAGGAAAATAATTACACTGAACTCCTCAACAGAAACCATGCAAATAAGAATAGAGTGGAGTGAAATATGTGAAGTGTTGAAAGAAAAATACCACCAACATAGAATTTTGTATTAAGCAAAATTATTCTTCAAAAGTCAAGGAGAAATAAAACTTTCTTTCATAAATAAAAAAGTAAAACAAAATGTTTCATTTTTTATTCTTAATAATACTGACCTAATAGATAACTATTTGTTCAAGAATTGATAAGAACAACGTATTGGGTGATTATAATATATGATAAATGAAGTGAATGACAAGGATGCTACAGGGATGGGGGGAATTGGAATGCTTGAGAATGGGGATAGCAATCACGAAAAAAAGGTAAAAGAAGTTTATCACATTAAGAAACTGAACAAGGTTCTGCCCAGTGGCATAGTGGTTAAGTTCGCACACTTCACTTTGGTAGCCCGGGGTTCCTGGATTTGGATCCCAGGCATGGACCTATGCACCGCTTATCAAGCCATGCTGTGGCAAGCGTCCCACATAGAAAGTAGAGGAAGATGGACACGGATGTTAGCCCAGGGCCAATCTTCCTCAGCAAGAAGAGGCAGATTCGCAAGAGATGGGTTAATCTGCCACACGAAAAAAAAAGAAAGAGAACAAAATAAAGTGATAAGATGCTCAGTTAAAACCAGAAAAGACAGAGAAAGAAGGAAGATAATGTAGATAAAGTCTCTTGGGGGGAGTAAAACAAATATGAGCTATAAGCTCACTCAAAAATGTTTCTCTGTTACGATTTTAGTTGTTGAAAAGATGATTTTAATTAAGTCAATAATAGTATTATCATATGAGGCAACATATATTAAAAATTTAGGAAGCAGAGAAAGACCTATTGCTAAATAATTGTAGTAGACAGTAAGTGCTGTATTTCTGAGGAACTTGTACTGATCTGGAAAGCTTTTAAAATCACGATGTTGGATGAAAGTACAGAAGTTGACTTGGATAGATTTAAAAAATGGAAAAGAAAAAAATGCTTTGAAATAAAAGTGTAAAAGAGGAAGAAAGCAGCAGAAATTTAAGGAGTTGATCATTCCAAAGTGAATGAGAAATCATTTAGCTAAGATTACATAGAATTTGAAGAGTTTTTAAACTATGCTTAACTGTATTAAGGAATTTCAGCTTCTTGAGTTAGTAAATTGTGAAATATTGATTTTATAGGAGAGAATATGTTGACAGTATTTTAGAGGACACATAAAAATCAATTTGTTTTACAATAATGATTGTGACGCTCACATCAACTGGAAAGAGGAAAAGATGTAGGCTGTGGGAAAATTCCAATCTGAAAACCAAGAGAAAATAAGTGAAAAGTCTTCCAGAGGAGGTGGGAGGAAAGCAGTTCACCAGAGATGAATCTCCATGAATACACCAAGAAGCAGGGTATGTTTCTTTCTAAGACCGTAAGTGGAGCTTATATATGTGGATATGTGGGTTGAGTGTCAGTTTGGAGGAGGCATAGGCAGAGACACTAGGAGATTAAAACAGAAACATATTAAAAATGAGTTGAAGGCATAATGACAAAAGACTGATGCTTGTGTTAGTAGAATACGAGAGAGAGAAAGAAAATTGAGGGATATTTCAAGAAGCAACCTGTGACCGACATTAGAGGGGGAAAAATTAGTCAGGGTTTGCTTCCAGCTTTAGAGTGACTTTATGCTATGAGGGGCTGGGGGAGTTGCTTCAAGGTTTTGCTGCTGCTCACAATACAAGGATCATCATGATTCGTAAAATAATAAGGTACCACTTAAATAGCATTTGAATTAGTATGTTTAAATGTTCATAGAAACCAATATATCTCATTGTACTTGCAGTTACGGTGTATAATATTCAAATTATTATAGGTTGAATATATTTATAGCAATCAAAAATAATTCTATAGAGTAACACAGTGTTAAAGATTTATCAGCCTTTGGGGATATTCATTGTTCAATTAATGTGTGTTACCTAAGTTTTACAATTTAACATTTCACTGTCTAAAGATTTGATTAAATGGGCTTGTTTACTATATTGAACTGAGCCAGATAGCATAATGATCTTTTTATAGTTCTCAAAAGTCGATGAGATTCCTAAGACATAATAGACATAAATGCAATTAAACAAAAATGCTTTAAGGCTGTATTCTTAAATTTATTACTTCTATAGCTATAAAAACTCTTTTCATTTAAAAGGCTTTCAAATAAAAGTTATTTAGAGCACAACAGTTTTTCCAAATTCTATATCAAGCAATAAAGTAACAATACTAAATATGGGAATTCCATGAGACTAATGACATTTATTAAACTAAATACATAATGTCCCAAAAAGTAACGTGACTAGTTCAAAATAATAGAAATGGCAAGCTTGAAAACAGTGGTTTTGACTTTAACTATAGTATTCTTTCCATTATGACATTTTATCATGAAGTTTAGCCTTAGAAAGAAAGGCAAAAATATTTCATCTTGAGATAAGAAAGAATGAGTGAAGATATTGAGAAATCCTGACACTGAGACTAAGAAATTTTAATTTACTTAGTTTTGTCTCCTAAATTATTTCAGTACAATAGAAGCTAAGCTCGTCTCAAAACATGGATTGCAAAAAGTAAAATGTTGTGTAGCCACAGCTATAATTTTAATAGGGAGAGAACTGGCAGTGAATGATAGCTGTGTACAGAATCCTTTGTAACGAAGCTTACATAAGCTAGATTCAAACAGAAAACGAATGGAAATTGATGAGTTTTCTTCTGCAAATTTGATTACATGTGAACCAAAGGGATTCTAGGATTGCAATGGATGCTCAAGGGGAGATACAAAGAAGATAGTGGACCACATGTAGGTTGCCGCTGTGTGACTTGGTCTCTCTATAAAAGTGTAATAGAGTTGCTATAAAAATAAAAGAAGATATGAGAAAAGACAGACACTGATAGTCAGAATTAGAAATTAGAAACCTAAGATGTGGTGTGTATATACATATATATAAGAATATTATTCAGCCATGAGAAAGAAGGACATCCTGCTTTCTGTGACAATGTGGATGGAGCCTGAGCACATGATGCTAAGTGAGATAAGTCACAGAGAAAGACAATTGCAGTATGATATCACTTACATTTGGAATCTAAAAAAGCTAAACTCACAAAAACAGAAAACAAAATGGTGGTTATCAGGGAATGGGAGGTGGGGGATAGCACAGATGTTGTTCAAGGGTACTAACTTATAATGACTAGTAAATAAGCCTTAGCAATCTAATACACAGTACAGTGAATATAGACAATGATATTTATTATAGTCATAAAACTTGCTAAAAGACTAGAACCTAATTATTCCAACCACTACAAAGAAATGATAATTATGTAATATGATAGAGGTGCTAATTATTGCTACAATGGCAATCACATTACAATATATGAATATATCAAGTTAACATGTTGAACACCTTAAATTTACACAATGTTATATGTCAAATGTATTTCAACAGAAAAAGAAATTTATACCCGGTCCGTAATGCACATAAAGTTTAAGAACACTTATAATAAAGATGCTTCTAAGAAAGCTAAAAAAAATTAGAAACCTAATTTTAGGTGTGAAATATTGAAAGTAAATAATTTCCAATTGATGGCAATATTTGATGGATTCATCCTAAAGGATGACAACCCTAAGATGTAGAACAAGATTACTGGTGTTGATAAGGCAAGGACGAGTGAGGACAAAGAGTGAACATATCTTGAATGTTTTCATTGAAGTCACCAGTATTAATAACAGGAATTTTACAAGGAAGACTATGAACTAGATGCTGGAGTCCTCAAGAAAGTTAGAAATCTCACATGTTTGCTTTTGTCTGGGAGAGGTGACATAGGTAAATATTATCACTCCCAAAGGAGGAAGGACAGATGCTCAGTAGTAGCTGAAGGATTATGTGAAATCAACAATACACAGCAGAGAGAATGCTCCTCCTGCTCTGAAACCCACAAGTATGGAGGAGAAAGGGAAATAGCAGGCTCCACTGAAGAGAGTTCAAAACCAATTTCATAAGGTGTAAGAATAGATATAACATTTCAGAAAAAAAAATCCATTTGGGGATGCTTGTTGGAGACAGAAAATAGTTGCTACAGAATATAATGACAGCAAAGAGCAGTGAGGTAAATACAAGGGAAAAAAAACCAAGGGGAGCGAGTTCAGGCAAGGACGTTTCAAACAGGAGTAACTAACAGGAAAGACTTCATCTAGGCTCATAGAAGTAAGTGGGAAAACACAAGAGACTGTCCTCTTAGCCATTTGTAAAACCTCAAATGGTCAATTGCACACTCCATAAATGTATGCTAAGTTTGTGAAATTGGGATGTGGGTGCTAGCATCGAACAATACGATGATTCTTTCCTTTAAAACTACTTTTTTTATGTAAGTTGATGACTATTCATACATATATGTTTTTTAAAAAGGACCTAGGAAAGGCAGAGGACTCCAAGTTCCACTTAAGACGACAGAAAAGGTTTTAAACATTAATAAAACATGTTGCATAAAATATTAATTGAAAACAAGAGTGTAAATATCATATCACAGTTTTGACAATTTGCCCCAACGTGAAGGATTGAGTTCAGTCCTGGGCAGCACATTTAAAATCTGCGTTATGTGTCTGGATTAATGGAGGATCTGAAAATCTTTATGTTAAAAAAAAAAAAAAGAGGAGAGAGGTTTGAAAGAACTGAAGACATTTACCCTAGAAAAACGAAGATTGTAGGTGAAAATATTGACTTCCTTCAACTGTCTAGGAAACAGTGAAGTTTTTAGGCTTTTTCTGTATCATTCCATAGGACAACAGGACAGATTGAAGACATAGTTGGAGTTATAAGGGGAAGATTTTAGGTTAATTTAAGTAAATACTTTCAAAAGAATAAGATGTGAAAAATGGACTACCTAAAAATAGATGAAAATAAACAATGTGTCCTGACCATAGAGAAAACGGAATTATTCTGATATATGGTGATATTTTAGAACTTATATCACTAATAATATCTATTCTTAATTTAAAAAAATAGTTTATTCTATATTTGTGCAAACAATGATATTTTGTGTCACAAATATTTTACTTTGTCTCACCCATACACTTGGCCCTGGGTGCCCACTATTCATTCAAATAGAACACCCAATTTTGAACTATTTATCCATTGCCAAATTACATTGTGGGAGTATTGGAAAAGAAATAAACCCAAATGAGTCTAAACTGCAATCAATTTTCCCCCTATAAATCTAAAATTAAAAATTTGTTTCTTATCTAAAATTGTTTAAAACAGGGAATTATTGCATACATTTGTCAATATTAAATGGAAATGTGTTTCTTTTCAAACACATTAAAATAAAATAGTAAAATAAACAACTTTCTAAGTCCTTGAAGATTTGTTATCACTTCAAAATGTTTAATTTTATAATGACTTTGTCTCCAAGTCCTTTTGATTTAGTCCATCTATCTTATATTGATTGTCAAGGTCCCATGGAAATTTTCTTCCTGGGCAAACCTGTTTCTGAATCCCTTTTCTATGGATCTATCCTGGTGAACAATGTCAGATATTCTTAAAGAAAATAAAGAGGTTGCAAGTAGTGGCCATCTGTAATTTTGGTAAAGTTTTGCTTTAGGACCTGCCCCTTTTCCACTATATTCAATTCTGGTAGAGTTCTGGATCAAATATCCCTACCATACTCTCCACAGGAACAAAATATGACCCAAGGTGAAAAGTTAGATTGCTCCACCCACTTGGGCACAGATGGGTGAGGAATGGATGAGACAAAGACTCTGTTGGTACCATACCAGCAACACACACCCTATTCTAGCCCATATGTTGAATTCTGAACTGGAAGAAGGGTGTAAGTCACAAACATTTAGTAGTCTGCCTTTGGTACCATGTGCAGAAAGCCTGTTTGGGAATGAAACAAACATGGATCAAAGCAGGAACAAGAGAGGGAAACAAATAAGATATAGTCTTGAAGACATTGTTGAACTCCTAGATGTCAATGGGCTTTCCGTCAAGATCTGCCCTTGGATTAACCACTAATGTGAGTCAACAACGAACCTCTTTTGGTTGAATCACTTGAGTTGTGTTACTGTCCCTTGTAATTGAAAAAGCTCTGACTAATATGGCCCCTTTACCTCTTTTTCCCTTAAACCTAGAACTCAGAGCAAGTCCTCTGCAATGTATTGGCCTTTTATTTCTCTTCCTCTAGGACCATTCTAATTAATCCCTATCTTTCCTAGCCTTGCAGAACTAAAAATGGATCCCATTGAAAAATGTGTTTCCTCAAATCGTAAGGTCATGTTGCTTTCCATTGACATATGATTTTACATGTCGAGGCCTAAGATGAGAAGAGAAAAAGGAGAACATGGTAAGATAATTATTATTCCTTTTTTTCTACAGTGTAGAGTAATATTTACTTTTAATATTCTACACTAATAGTATTGGTTACAAAACTGATTTTGAATCCCTAGTGCCTTGCTTAATTTTATATACCTTCAGAGATTTTTCTTTTCCTGTATTGCACTTTTATATGGGCTTGACATTGCCAGAAAACCTCCCTGGTGAACCCAAGCTAGGATATTGGTGTAGAATGTGGTAGAATGTTAGACTCACAACACATGACAATTCAAGTTTTCGTAGTTGTTTTTGTCATTCATTTACAACCGAGTGAACTGATTATTTCTCAAAGGGAACATATTTATCCAACAGATCTCTGCATTTCAAACACATACACTTGTTTCTTCAGTCTCTGGCTGCATTCTATGGTTTATTTTGTCACCATCCTTTATTGATCAACTTAACTACTCTCAGTGACGTGTGTTTTCTGCTTCACTACTGTGAGGAGCATAAGGGTGGTATGAGAGGAGAGTAAAGAGTAAGCACCTCGAAGCCCCCCCAGCCAGCACTAAAGTGTTTATTTTCCCCATGACTCAAAAAGAAGTAGCTAATAGTAGTGCCATACAGAGGTCATAGCATCCAGTGGAGACAAAAAGTTCCTTGAAGACGAACCAGTTTCACGATGGCAATAACATCTAATTTGAACTTGTCTACCTTGGGCTGTTTGGTATCTAGATACATTAGCAAGCATAGTAGCACTGTGAGTTCATAATTTAACTGATTATTCTCATAATAGGTAATGTCTGTCTCCTACCTGCATAATGTCTATTCCTTGGCCATTATGTTCAGTGATTGATATGAAGCTATTTCACTTCATGTTGAGAGGCACATACATATGTGAGGACAAAAGGCGAAAGATAATGTTTCACATAGAAAAGCCAGAAAATCTTTATTTAAGTCTTTAAAGATGGCTTTTATCATTGGTCAGATTAACTGTTTTTCAAAAAAAAGCATCCCCTACCTTTATTATTTTCAACAAAATTGGATTAATATTTTTGCTGTCTGTGATCACATATTTAATATACCTTTTCTTTTTGCCAATTTATAAAGCGATGCAATGGTTATTTGAACAATTTCCGCCTATGAAAGTTTATTCATTGTCCAAAATCCAGCTCAAAATATACACCTTTGGGGAAGTATTATTTACTTTATATAGTTTAAATTATTTTTTCCATTTGGCTTCTATAATTTATTATTAATTTATATCTTGTGAGACTAATCTTATAATTTGTGTTATATTTGATCTAATACTAAATTACAGGCTCCTTGAAGGAAGGAAGGGTTCCTGTGTATTCATTTTTCACCTTTGTTTGCATCTGAAGTACTAAGTATGGAATCTGGCATTTAGTAAGCATTAATTAAATATTTGTAACTTAAGTGTTGAGACATTTTATTTTTGTAGCATTTGAACATTTGAATGAGCTAGTATGTATTTAGAAAACAATTTATCCTTCAAATTAAACTGATATCTATATTGGTAGGAAGAATGATGTAGATAGACACACACATATGCATATAAAGGCAAAGCCACACCCACCAACACACACAAAGTAAAATTTGCACTAGCCCATAAATCTAAAGGAGCCATGATCCTTCTCCCTTTTATAAAAACAGGTTTTAAACAAAAGCAAAAAGATGTTAAAGATAATGAAAAGCCAATTCTAAATAAAAGAGAGAAAGAGGAACGAAATAAGTAGAATGTAAAATGGGAAGTGGCAGGAGACTTTAGAATTTTTTGTGCTGAGCTTTTATGGAATAGAGCATTAGTAATTAATAAAATTGAAGTATATCACTAAAATCAGAGTTTCCTAATATCTATCATTATCAGTTTCTTTACATGAAACACAATGAAAATAACAATGCTTTAGGATTACTTTGGGATGTATACATGTGTCCACACACACATCTGTTAATATATAGTGCTATATAGTGAGAGAAGTTATCAAATACTAATAGCCCACAAAAGGGCATCAAAAACTCAATGTAACTTCCAAGGACACATATTTCTTGTTTTGGGAAAGCTACACTCCTTTGATAGTTTTATCTTTCTCGATCACACTTGCCTCTTGCCATGGTAAATGCTGAACTAGAAAGGGACTATAAAACATCGTCAGTGCTCTTGAAAACATCCCCTTCATGTCCTCATTGTGCAACAAGACATCATAACGTCAACAAAGTTGCTGAGGTTCCCGAGGCCCATTGGCCTTTGTCTTCTGTGTTACCTTGGTATTCTAGAAAGTTCTGGGGGAACAGAGAGTACTCCTGAATATTATAACAATATTTAAGTATCATGTTTCTATGATGTAATATTGTAATTCTAGGCTCTATCTAAAGGATTTTTCCTTTATTGCTTATAGTTTTAAAATGACAATGACAATTATGCCCTTGCTGTTTGTAATGATGTCAAATCACATAGCTATCAGTCGTAATTATTAGTGTTTAACTTAAATCCTGAGACACTTGAAATAATAAGTATTCTCCTTTTTATAAAAATCAATTTTAATACTTAGTGGTTATGTATGCTGCTCAGGAACATGGCATATATATACTACTTCCTAAGACTTACCTGACCATGCATTCAACATGGCATTGCATCAAATTTGATTTACATAGATACTTAAATTGATTTCCTAAACCTAATTATGACTGATTTTTATGACGATCTTTTCAGAGGTCATTGCACTTAAAAATGTTCCTTAGGGTATTACCAGACAAATATTTAATGTTTAAGTACTTGGAAATAATGTCAACAGCTTCAACACATTAAGCTAGCCTATTTACTTTGCAATAGTAGCAATGGGAGGAAAATCCAGTTATCATCTGTTCCACTTTTCATGTCGTACATTTCCTTCTAGTTCAGCATGCCAAAATGATACTTCTTTTATTATGAAAGATTATAACAGAGTACTTCAAGGAATTACTTTTTAATGCTTAAATGACCCAAGTTGCACTGGTGCAAAGAATTTTATTATGATTGGGGAAGAATCGTTTTGGTTTCCACACATCCATTTATTCTACTGCTCACAACAAGATTATTGTGAAACTTAATTACTTGTTTACAGTGAAACACCAACAAAATACCAATATATGAGTATAGAAAGCAAGTTATTTAAAAGGACACTGTGTAATAATTCAGCATTTTTCTTTCCTTATTTTTTTATATGTCAGTGTATATAAAGGAGGTACTTACAGGGGAAGTTTTGGCTTCTGAAATTTGTAAGTATTGACAATTAAGATATTGAAGTGTTTATGTATATTATGTTGATATGATATGAATTTAAACTACACAAATACAAATATAATATAATATCCGTTTAACTATACATATACATGCATGCAAATATTGGTATGTAATATGTTTATATTTTTCTTTAAAATATATACAAATGTTAATATATAAGAAATGAATATATATAACATGCATTTATACCCAAATATGAATAAATTAATATTAGGCAAATTATTATAAGCAAATGTTATATGTAATACATTATATTTGCCTAGTAAGCAAATAGTATATATGGTACATTATATGATTTTGAAAATGATTTTTCATATTCTATATGTTCATATATATTATGTTATAAAATGCATTTTATTTACCCATAGTTAATTACATGTCTTATTGCTATATATATATTTTGTCCCATGGTAAATAAAACTAGTAAATCTAATAAATAGGTTGTAAATGAAACAAAAGTTTAAATGCATTTAACCCATTAAATTAATATAATATTAACCAAATTATTTGAACAACATAGCCTTTTTAAAAAGATGTAATTTTATATATATGAATAGAAAAATATTTCTAAGTTAAACTGTTAAACTTATGTGGAAGAAACTTTTTATTTGTAATATTAAAAACTAAGAACTTTAAATTCTGAAAACCATAACATATTCATTTCTCCAGCCATTAGAAATTATAAAATCAACACATTGAAATACTTGTTTCATAATTAGTCATTTCTAGCATACAAAAATAAGGCAAAACAGAAAGATAAAGTTATTATTTTTTAAAGGATGGTTATTTGCACGTGTGTCTGCGTTTCTGTGTGTAGAAAGAATGACGGATTAAACCTCTTTTATATACATAATTGGAAAAATTTGAGATTTTTCTCAAAATAGAATAATATAAATATTGATCTTGTCCTAGGAAAAAAAAGTAATCCTTTATTGTCTTCTCTGTCTTCGTTATAAAATAAAACATACTTAATATGAAGGTATTTACTATACGTGAAAAGTTAGGAAAAGAACAGCATAAGCTATTATGGTGTAGATAAAGAAATTAATAAATATAAAGGCAGAAATTAATCAAATGAAAGATACACAAAGAACAGAGGAATGGATAGATAAATATAAAAGCAGACTACTTTGAAAATATACAGAAGTTAATCCTTTATGAGATGTTTAAAGCAAAAACAGATTCAAAAATGAAGAAAATTAAGAATGTAAAAGACAAATACCCTTAGACAGATAAAAGAGAAAAAGAATTATATAATAATTCTACATGTAAGAAATTTGGAATATTAGAGGAAATATATGATTTCCCATAAAGTTATAATATGAAAATGTGACCAGAAGACAAATTCTATTTGAATAGATCAACTTCATAGAAAAGATTGGGAACATTTTAAAAAGTTACCAGAAATTGATGATTCCACAGCCTAATTCTGTCTAATATCTAAGGATATATAAAACCATTTTAAATTAAAGAAGTAGGAACACTCCACAACTTATTTGGGGTGCAAGCTATCTGAATTGCCCAAACTTGATGAAGATAATTAAAAAAAAACATGATGTAGACCAACCTCACTTATATGTATATGTGCAAAAATTATAAGTAAATCTAGCAAAAGTTACATTATCAAAAAACAAACAATGACAAGGATTGTAATTGGGAATTTTTAAGTGTACTCTACTCTCCCAGGCATAAGGCAGAATATAACAAATGCCTCTCATTGGCAGAATACATGGAAGAGAAAACTCCCAGACGCTGATACAAGACACGTTCTAGAGAACTTACAGACAACTCTTTCCTGAGATATTCTTACGTTCCACCTGACTCTGTGTGTGTGTGTCTGGGTGTGTGCACGCTTCCAGTGAATTTGTAGAAAATGAATGGGCTTCAATAAAATGCCTTTCTAGAATAAGGACTTTACTCTTTTCATTCTCTTATTAACTTTATTCTGTCAATATTGATTGGTTAGGATGTAAAAGAATTGTATCCCCCAGAGGGTTTAACAAAAAATAAATTAAAATGGCATAGATGTACATTAATGACCTTTCAGCTGGCAAAGATCCAACTTTTAAGGTTCTGATTTTCATTTTAAAATAGTACACTAGACTGCAAATGAAAATAGTAGTATGGTTGAATTTCAAAAGACTGTGAGAGACTGCTGAATTATTGAAAAGTCGTGTCCTACATTACTTGAGAGGTTATTTTCATGGCTGCTAAGGACCCCATAGTGGATACTATGATGGATCAAACAGATTCCCCATCAGGAATGAAGGATTTACTCCCCATCTCCTCCCTGTCTGAAAGCCCTCATCTGTCAACTATTCAAAGGAGTTTCCTCGGTTGAAGAGAGCTGGTTTGCTCAAAGTAATGCCCATTTCCAAAGATAATCCATGTTGGGTTACAAATGCCCAGCCTCTAGGCCCAATCTGGGGACAATTCTAAAGTGTCTTCCCAACGTTAGAACTTCTGTAGAGACAGCAGTGGCCTCTATTATGTCTGCATTGCTGCTCAACTTCTGCCCACTCTTTTTTTCCCTTCCTTCCACAAGTGTTAATCTCATGCACTTGCTAATAAATCTCCAGCATGCTAATCTCCATCTCAGAACTGGCTTTCCTAGGAATCAGATCTGCAGACAGTCCCAGAAGTGGCTTGAATAAGCAGAATCTGGAATGAGATTTTGCACTTGACAGTAAAGACCCTATGATCTATGACTGGCAGTAGGTGGAGCACAGAAAGCCTTTGGCCCTGGGTAGCAGTGCATTGTTTTAACTTTCATGGTTGGTGAACTACAATGGCAGGAGAGAATGCATTAGCAGTTGTGATATATCAGCCATTTGAGAAAGGAGGAGGAAATATTGGGTATAAATTAAATGCAACTGAGTGAGTAATGCACAGTTTGATTAAACTCTCAAGAAGATAACTAAAAGCCAAGCCTGATTAATTGAAAATAAAGACTAAGTGTGAGAGCTGGAGGGCTTCCTTGGAGCACATATTTCCTGCCTTTGCGAGGCAGAGAAAGCTAAGACCCAGGGAACCACACCCAGGATTTAAATGGGAGAATATCTAAGCTTCCAACTAAGGCAGATCTCCCATTCCAAACCAGAGCCTTGATTGGGAAAGAATCAGATTCTGATATATTGAAAGAGATCATCTAGATTGAGGTGCTTGAAAATGTGAAATTCTCAGAATCCAGTGGACCTCCTGAGCCTGCAGAAATTGCCTACTACTTCACATTCACTCTTATCTGAAGAGGATGCAGAGGGCTCTCACAAAATCTAAGCCAATAACTAATACTTATAACTTAACCAATAACTAAGCTTAAGTCACAACATAACCCAGCTATAGGCATAGTAGGCCTGAAAAGAGGGGAAATTATTATATGTCAAGGGAACTGTAGGGCCTAGTGGCATGTAATGCCAAGATCTGGGAAAGCACACATGGAAATGAATTCTGAGTGTGCTTACACAAGATGGTGAAAATGAAGGTTTGAAAAGGGAGAGTTTATTGATTTGGGAGTTCTCTTCTAAGGTATAGAATTTAACACCCTGGCAAAGATCTCAGGAGATGGTGCAAACATATTATAAGGATGGCTCCTAGTAGCATAGAAAAAGTGATGGCTCACACTACTGAGAGAGAAATGCCAGAATGTTAAGTGCAAGTGGAAGAAGAAGGGATTAAAATGTTCAGAGAACTGGGAACGCTGGAGGAAATAAACGATGTAAGACCTGAAAAGTCAAGAGCCTCTGTTCCACAGGAGGCCTCAAGAGATACCTAATTTACAAACTCAATAAGCAAAGACATGGTGACCAGCACCGCTGTGTGCTTATACTGTGCTCTCCCCCATAGGTCAGGGTTGACATCGGAGAGACTGTTACAGAACTGGGCTTACTGATAAATGCCAATGATGGATTCCAAAATGGTGGATGGCAGGAGGTGGCACTTAACCAGCAGAAGTCAGTTTGACATAATTATCAGTCTGTGTGTGAAGGTTGGAGCAGCAACGGGATCTCTGCAGAAAGCTATGAAAATGTTGACTAGAACATTCTATTCCTGGGGCCAACAAACAGATAGACACATAACAGGGGCAGAATCTACCTGTAAAGTCAAAAGATATCAGTAATGGGTGGTGAGAAAACTGAGCGCTGTTATCCACCCCCACTGCCACCATCCAGGTTGTTCTTCCCCTGCAGAGTCATGATTCCTAACTCAGTATCCAACTTTTGGATCTGAAACTCATTGTGTGAAGGAGTGGCTGAGTCCCCGGCAGGAAGAATCCTGCAACATCACAGCAAATATCCACAATAATGATTGCCACAGTCTTTAAAGGGAACTACAACCATTTATTGGGCAAACATACAATAAAGGAAAGAGAAATACGCAAATATTCCAAAGACAGTTGGACAAAGGGCTCAAGTGACAGTGGCACCAGGGAAGCTGAAGTGTAACCACGGTTCCACTGTTAGAGAGGGACATATGAAAGCCAGGTAGTAGGTTGAGTCTGGGCTGCAGTTCAGTTCACCATGGGTTCACTGAGTCTGCAGGCCCCCCTGAGAGTCTTACACTTGATCCCCAAATCAGTAACTGGAATAGACATACTTGGCAGATGCCACAACTCTCATATGGGATGTGGATGGGCTGTAAGAGATATTATGTTGGAGAAAGCGTGGTGGACACCTTTGAACTCATCAGCTTCTCCAGCCAAGATAATAAATCAAAGACAGTACAGCATCTGGAGACTTCCGCTTCTCATTAGCATGTAGGAAGTTGATAAAGAATGCCACGCCCACTCTAACAAGCCAGATAATCTACAAAACCCTAGCTCTACTTTGAGCCCAGTAGAGCTGAAGTTGCAAGACAAACCAACTGAAATCTAAAAACTGGGAAGTGACTCTTAGAAGATATGGGACACACACATTGTTTAATCTTTGCCGGAAGAGTAGGAGAAGGCAGCGACCAGAGAAGTGGGTAAGAAGAAGACGCCTGAGAGTTTGACAAATATTTTAAGGCTGACTGTGGGTTGATGTGAAAATCCCTGGCACTGCAGACATAAGAGAAGCCATATCACCCACCAATTTTTTGCCTAGTGCTCACCACCCCTGGGTGGTGCAGGCATGCAGAGAGCCTGCTTGAGTTTGAAAGTGGAGCAGTGAAACTGAAAGAAATCTGTCCCACCTAAGAACAATTCAAGGCTCATCTGACTCTGGGGGACGGGCAGCACTTCTTCCTGTGTCCTGATGTTTCACTGAGTAGGAGACAGACGGTATCTGCGCTGGGGGAAGAGCGGGCAACCCCACACCCCAAAGTCTGCACTGAGCACAGGGCAGAGGTGGTCTGGCCCCGGGACCAGCAGGAAACCCGCCCAAACTGGCCCCAGTGCTGAGTATGAAGCGAGCTCCCCTACCTCTGGGGGAAAGGCAGAGAGGTTGTCCTTGCTCCAGACTCTGCTTTGAGTACAAGGCCAACGTGGTTGCTGGGGAAGGGCCAAGACGTGAGAGAGCCTCACCCCTGAATTCCAGGTACTCAGAAGGGGTGAGCAGGAGGATGGAAGACTCTCCCTACCCTTCCCCCTGCCAGTTCTTCAAGGCTTCACCTCTGCACTCTTGCTTGTATGGACTACTAGCCAAGAGCAGTCCACCACTGTAGTTGAGGAAGGAGGGCTGAGAGGACACCTGGTGGCCGGTATCAAGAGTTGGCTGAAATCAGAGCACAGTAGGACAGCTGAAGGAAACCCTCAGGGGCTCCAGGCCTCAAACAGCATGAAGCTGGAGCAGCCCCGCAATGGATGATGAAGACTTTGGTGAACTAAAGCAACAGCAAAGCCCACACTCAGCTTTACCACAGACTAGATTGACTCAACACCCCTCATCAATGGCCCGACAGAAGAATAGACACACCCATCTCCAGCATAAACATGTTTATAATGTTGATGGTTAGAAATGCATCTTTACTAATTCTCACTGCCTTATATATCATTACACACTTATTAAAAGAATTGTACTTATGTGGTGTGCATGCATATATGTCTCTAAAATATATATATGTATATATATCTCCATGCTTCTTGCATACCTATATGCTCTATACTTACAATATGGATAGAATGTTGATTTTTTTAAGAATGAAGTATACATAGAAGGAAATCCACTCAAATTTGTCTCGAGGACTATAAATTCTGAAAGTGTCCAAATTACATATATTAAAATCGTGCTACTAATCCTGTACTATTAGAATTAAAGGCAAAGAGGTCTCTTTCCAGAACTGCTGGCCTTTGGGGGATTTGGAATTGCAATCGAGGGCGTATGCAATTCATTTTTCTTTTCAGCTCTATTGAGGTAGAGTTGACATAAAATGAACTTGCACATATTTAAAAATTTAATAAGTTTTGATATGTATATACTCATAAAGCTATCCCCACAGTCAGGAATTTTCTTCTTGCCCTTTCTTATCTGTTTCTCCCTACAGTCTCCCTCTCCTGAGGCAACAACTGAACTGCCTCTGTGACTATAGATTAGCTGGCATTTTCTAGAATTTTAGGTGAATGGAATCATATATTATGAACTCTTTTTTTGAATCTGGCTTTTTTCACTCAGCATAATTATTCTGAGATTCATGCATGTTGCTCTGAGAACCAATAGTTCATTCTTTTTATTGCTGAATTGTATTGCATTTTATGCCTATACCACAAGTTATTTATCTATTCACCTATTGAGAGATTGTGCAGTCTCCAGTTTGGGGGAGATTATAAATAAATCTGCTCTGGACATTCCTGTACAATTCTTTGTGTGGACATATGTTTTCCTCTTTTTTGAGGAAAGTTAGTATTTAATATTAATAAATTTATGTAAGTAATACATTAAAACAACAAATTTTATATTTTTGTACCCACTTTATAGATAAAGAAACAGAGACCAAGAAATGTGTTCAGAAGCTTCACAAAGATATCCCAAGATCATGCTGAGTTTTTACTAAAACAAACACTGCCTGACTTCACAAATCCTTTCAATCACGTCAAGAGCTGACAATCTAATTGACACTCCCACGCAACCAGGTATTCAGTGACGTTTTCCATCAAACATAGCTTATCTATAGTTCACAGGAGTTTTCTTTGTCCAAACTCAGATGTCACATATCTTTTCTCTTGAAAAGTTCCCCACATGAAACATGTAAGCAAAAGGGTTCCATCAGGCCCAGAAAAACAACACTGGATAGACTATACTTTTGTCAAAGTAAAATATGAAAACATTTCAGCACCTGTTTCCCAACACCCTCCAGATGCAGACATTAGAGATTACGACTTCAGAGCCTCAGATCACGCTAAAATGTTCTCTCTACAGAGCTAATAAAATACATGAATGAAGTAGCAAGAAAAATCACTTTGTATTAATGCTTCCAAGAAAGTCTGGAAATCAGCTATTAGTCTGAGTTGGCAGGCATTTCTCCTACTCAATCACAATTTTTTTTTTTACTGCTTTGAACATTCAGGAGTCTAGTTTTAGCTTCATTGTACTTTAGTTAATAGGTAGCATAAGTCAAAAGAATATTTTTCCTTTCAAATATATACTTGGGACATGTTTTTACTATATTCTGACTTTATTGAAGAACATAGAACTTGGGAGGAAGAGTGTATGTTAGAATATATTAAAATAAAACCGTGCTCCTTCTTGCTCTGTGACATTGGTGTAATAACCTTATCAGTAAAATAATGCAATGTTTTCAGGGATATTTTGGAGATTGGAAAAGCTATCTACAAAGCATGTTTTAAATCTTAAAGAAGGAGCCATGTGGATTGAGGCTATTATTTTTTTCTTGTTACCGTTATGGAACTATTTTCAGTTTGAATACATTTATCAATGTTCTTCTTGTAGGACACAATGTATTAAATTGAAACAAGAAATATATATATAAAAGTAATGAGATGAAAAATAATTTGAGAGTGGACATTTTTAATAAAGCTGCTTTTAAGAAGGATGCAGCATTTTGAATTATATTCAGTTTCAGCAGAGGTCAGTCAATCTATGCTCCTCCCAAGATTAATATGAAGTGCATCCTTGAGCATTTTTAATCACTGAAACCTAAGTGACCTTAGAGCCAAAACAAAGTTTAACTAGAAATTCTGCTACAAATCAGCATTTTCTTTGAAGTTCAGAAATGCTGAGTACACAAATGCCACTCATAAACCATATTTATACTGAAGGAGAGAAAAAAAATCATTTAAAAAAATACTTAGAGGCTGGCCCAGTGGCGTAGTGGTCAAGTTCACATGCTCTCCTTTGGCAGCCTGGGGTTTGCAGGTTTGGATCCCAGGTGCGGACCAACGCATTGCTCATCAAGCCTTGCTGTGGCGGGCATTCCACATACAAAATAGAGGAAGATGGGCACAGATGTTAGCTCAGGGACAATCTTCCTCACCAAAAAAAAAAAAAAATCTTTCATATAAAGATAAAATAAACTTTTAAATACTTTCAAGTAATTAATTTGTCAATCCTGACATAAAATACATAATTTTCAAAATAAATCTTATGAAAATATCCATTTATACAATCAATCAATAAATATTATTAAGCCATCACGTTTGGGAGTGGGGCCACTGAAATGTTGTGCTTGTGCCCATAGAGAGATCAGGAATTGACAAAGATATGCAAACAATAAACACTTGTCACATATGTGGGTAAATAAATGGATTCCTCAGGGTTATACACATTGAAACCTTTAGGATTCTTCTGCTCTTGAGTCTACTCAAAAATTGTACCTGGCACACCTTAAAAGAGACCCACAGATCTCAGGACGGCCGGAGGCACCTTTGGGTCTAGATAAAGAAAACTCAGTCTAGTAACGAATATATGCTTAAGGAACTAAAAAATTACTGAGCTCCTAGAAAGTACTAATAATTCAGGTATTTTGCAAAAGGTTGGGAAGTTGTTTGGTTAGAATGGGTAAACATAAAATGAATTTTTATTAACGTCTTGCAAACACAAGCAATGTGTTTGTATTAAATAGCTTTCTAGGCTAAAATAAAAGTTGTCTGAACACTGTGTCATGCTTGGACAGGCTTGTATGGAATGCCTTTACTTAAGTCAAGATGTGTGTTTCTCTCTGGCATAACATATATCACAGAAAAGTCAGACTAAAATTACATTTAAGTGAGTTTTACATTATTTCAGATCCTGAAATTAAAGCATATGATGTCTAAATCATAATCTAACAAGTTTACATGATATTAAAGATTTGATTGCAGTAAACTCTATCTTCTGGAAATATGTGATGTTTGGGATTGGAACATGAGATGACTGAATGTCCACAGTTTGGACATGTTATGGAATAAGCCAGTACGGCCTTTAATTCAGTGACAAGAATTACGGTAAAGAAATACACATATAAATAAGATAAAAATACCTATACACGCATTCATTTCAAGTAATTCACAAGACAGCTTCATCAAAGTGAAAGAAACTGGATATCACATTTTGGCAACATTTTTCTAAACTGGCATATTATATGAATATTAAATTTGACACTCTCATAAAAGCTTGCATTTTTATTTATAACATGTCACTTTCTAATTGCTTTTTTAATACTTTGCCTCCATACTAATTTCTTTATCCTGACAGTTTTTACAGACCAAGTATGAAAACATTTCAAAAGATTGTTTTTTCTCTAATAAAAAAGTATTATAGCTGGACTACCAAGGTGCAAAGTCTTGCACTTCAGAGAAATCTTATCCACTGGAATATATATAAGACAAATGCTACAGACCTTTTAAAAAATTCAGTATATTGGATTGATCTTTGCATGTATAATTGACTTCAAGTGTTCTCATACCGCTTTCTCTCTTAATAGGAAGATATATAATTAGAAAATTGAGACATCATCTAGTGAAATACTTCACAATATCTCAATGTTTCAAGGTAGTTCCTTCTACCTTTGCTCGCTGATTTACGTGACATATTTTAACTTCAACAGTTGTAGTGAATCTTTTAGCATTTTTTTTCAGCAGCTAAACATCAGAGAGTTCTTATACTGTGCCTCTAAGATTTTCTGATTCACACACATTGGCTTTTGTTACATACTCTGGAGAATTGCTGAGAAGCATTATCTTTCCATATTTGAAGAGAGCAAACATGATTGTGTGTGTGTGTGTGTGTGTGTGTGTGTGTGTGTGTGTGTGTGCGCGCGCGCACGCATGCGTGTTTTACAAGGTTAAATAACAGTGATGGCTCACACAACTTTTTCTTGTGTGCTGTGACTCTACACTTTCTCTTGAACCTTATCATCCACGTAAACACAACTGCTTGCAGTTTCTGATACATGAGGCAGTTTTACTCCCGTGTTGGTTGAAACATACTGCCTGAAGCAAGGTTAACATTTTTGCAAACTACCAAAATATATTTTAATATGAATATCTACTAGGTCTGCCTGTGAATTGCGGTATTCTCTTCTTCGAGTTTTACATTTAGTCCTTCTTTTTCTTTATAAATATTGACCTAGGCCATTTCTCTTAGCCTTATATGATCTTTTAAAAACTGACCCATTCGTGCCTTTAAATGTTCTGCAGAGACTTAATGCAATATCAAATATGAAAAGATGAGGTATCTAGGCTCTGAGAGGACAAGTTCCTCCCTCAAGGGCAAAAATTCAGAGAGGGCTGGAAAAATGGTGCAGCATGGTCCATGTGAGGATGTAAACTTCAGGAAGCTATGGGACTGGAAGGGAGCAAAGACAGGAAGACTTAACACCGGGCTTGTGGAATTCGGAGCCCTCCGCATACGGTGTTTGGGGAAACTCATCTGATGCAGGAAGTATGATCTCAGTTTCACACATTCTGCAGCACTAGCAATGACCTGCAAAAACAAGGAATTAGATTAAACTAATATCTTTTTCAAAACACGTTATATATCACTATCATGCTTTTTGCATTTTGCCTTATACATTTTAGGTATGACTACTCATTGCCTAACGAGAAATGTCTAATAGAAGCGACCCCTCCATCGATTTACTGAGAACACCTGCAATGTATCATTTACCTGGAAAGACTCTCTGAGCATATTATCAGAGACAGTTAGGTTTAAATTCTGACTTCAGCTGATATAAGCTGATATTTAACCTTTATAAAATTTTGTTTCCTTATTTGTAAAAGTGTGCAAGTATAATAATTAAATTAAAAATAATTAAATGATATTTAGCATAGTGTAATGAGAAAAGTATAGGTCTGCATCATTACATGATATGGATATTTGCTTAATTCTGATACCTATTAGCTATATGATCTTTGACAAGGAACTTGACCTCTTGAGGCTAAAAAATTCAGAAAACCAATAGTAACTTCCATGGCAGAGGTGATGATTTAAGATAATGCCACACAGTGGGAGCTCCACCAATGGTAGATGTTATTGTTCTTGTTTTTCTTAATATTTTAAGTTTAAAAACTACTTGAAAATAAGCAGCCTGATATCCACTAGTATTCTGTATCTTTGGTTTGTTTCCTTGTTCTCCTACTTACAAATATCTGCTTTATTAATCTCACACTTTTTCATGAAAATTTGAAATGCTAGCACATGGGAAAGAGCTTGAAAAATGGCAGGTATTATTATTACAATAAGCACCCAGTATCTGTTGAATATATTAGTTGGAAAGGAAATACAATAGGTAGCAGAAAAAAGGTCCTATCAAGAGCTTCACAAAGACAGCAGAGCAAAATATCCAAATTAACCCTTTAGTTCTTTAAGATCAAGATCAATAAGTAAAACCCCCACAGGCACGCTTTGTATATTCTTGCTGCTTCAATTAATTGCCAAATATTTTCAACTCAAAAATTAACTCAAATTTGATGTGTAGAGATGACTTAATACCGTTAATATAGTTTCCTGATCTACATAGACAGCAAATTTAAGAACATCTTTGGGTATAATGAACACATTTTCAGTTAAAATATACAGGCTAATGTGCAACTCTAAATCAATGTGAATTTTTGTGCTTAGACTGTCAAGTAAAGATAATAGGAATATATTATAGAAATTTTGATATAGCACCATTGTAATAAAGTAGTCCATAAATAGCGAGTGCTTCAAAAGTCTGTAAGTGAGGATTAAATGGGGCAAATCTTTTCTTATTTTCAACTTCTTACTTGTTCAGTTTACTGCACACAGTTTTGCAAATGAGCTTTATAAAGGTTCCAAAGAGATATATCTTTGGTGCCTAAATCTTTATGTTAGTGTACCATTTTGTGACTACCCGGCATTTAAATATCAAAAAGGAGAATTTTTCTACAAGAAAAATTATCTGCATGTGTATTTTCATCATGTTAAACAATTTCTACCTGAGAGTTACTAAGGTTATCTACTCAAAATAAAATAGAATGTATTACTATGACAATTGTATCTTTTGTTGTGTGTGTGTGAGGAAGACCAGCCCTGAGCTAACATCCATTGCCAATCTTCCTCTTTTTTGCTGAGGAAGACTGGCCCTCGGCTAACATCCGTGCCCATCTTCCTTCACTTTATATGGGATTCTGCCACAGCATGGCTTGACAAGCAGTGCGTCAGTCCACACCTGGGATCCGAACCTGTGAAGCCTGGGCCGCCGAAGCAGAATTTGTGAACTTAACCACTACAACACCAGGCCGGCCCCAATTACACCATTTTTATACTTCAATCATTTGATGATTTTAAGTGACTGTCTCCCTTCTGAATTTTGTACATTCCATTTTTTTCTATTTATAACTTTAATACAAAAAATTGTGGTTTACATTAAATACATGGGCTACCAAAAGATTGCCATAAGCATTTATATGAATATTATAAATGAATGTAATTAGTATTTGTTGATCTTTTTTATTCTTTCCAGTTTTATTGAGATAGAATTGAGGTACAACATTATGTAATTTTAATGTATACAATGTAATATGATATAAGTATATATTGCAAAATCATTACCACAATACATCTAGTTAACACATCCATCATTGTGCTGTATATTTGAAAGTTGCTAAGAGAGTAAATTTTAAAAGTTCTTACCATACACAAAAAAATTGTAAATTCTGTTTCGATTGTTCACACATATTTGTGAGCCTTGTCACTAAACAGACTGTGACCTAGCCTTCCACACGCATTTTCCCAATTTTTCTCTTGTAATTTTTTCTGGACTTTGCTGTAATTTTTTCTGGACAATGAGTATTGTCCTCATTCTCATCACTGCCCCAAAAGAACAGGGAGGATGTCTGGTCTCCTCTGCCTAATGAGTAAGAGCTTGGCCTTCCTTTTACGTGGGTGCTGCCATTCATTACCTGTGGGACCATGTGTAAACCACTAAACCTCTCTGTGCTTCAACTTCCTAGTTGTAAAATAAGTATTCTAATAGTGTCTGCCTCCTGAAGTTTCCTGAAGACCAATTTAGTGGCTAGAGGCACTATTTCAAATTAAACTCCCATTTAACTATTTTTAATTTGTATAGTTACAATATCTTAGTCTCTGAATAAGTTTATGGATGTTAAGAAAGATCCCAAGCATAGACACAGCACAAACACACACACACACACACACACACACACACACACACAACACTTCTAGGATAATAAAAAGCAATGATAAAATACAAAAGAATAAAAGAAAAAAATATGTTTGGATACTTGCCAAGTGGGTCACATGGTGTGTTCCTGAATGTAGGTGTCTGCTCTGAAGGAACAGAGATATCAAGGAGATATTAGTTAAACTGGGGCACAAAGCGAGGGCCCTTGAAGATTTATATAACAGACATATATACATATATATTATACATGTATGTTCATTTTTCTATATTCTTTCCAAAAACAAGATAAGCATGTGTTAACATGGAGGAGAAAATGTACAATTTATATATTCTCTGATGAAGGCATTTTTGTTCAGAAAATTCTGCTTAATTGTTTTCTTGATAAAAATTTCTGTAAGTGAATTGTAAAGAGTTATTTATTTGTATCCTCCCAAAAAGGTTAAAGAAAATTATAATCGGATGTCACTGTGGACTCACAATTTCTGCTCCAGGAGAAGAATAAAGGGAGTCAAATCCCACCCCCTTTCTAGAAGAGATGTCCTATTGTCCACCCCCTTTACCAAGAGAGCTATGCCTACTCTGGAGTCCTGGGCATTGGGACTATGGAAGATTCTCACTTATTGGCAGCACAAGAAAGTAGTGGAGGTGGTGTCTGGATACTTCATGGTATAATATTTGGAGAAAATAAGGGTACATTGGGTTCTTTTATAGGTTATCAATTTTTCCATCAGATTTTGACACTTAAGCATCGAATTATAGTCAGTCTAACCCAGGGAAGAACAGCATCCACAGATGAAAGAGGCCGAAAACAAGCATTTTGGTCCTTACCTGCTATGCTTCTGGTAAAGAAATGAGCATCTATATACATTTTTCTAGAGTCATTGAGTGTTCAAGAAGTTTTCTCAGCCCAGAGCAAATAGAACACCAGAGACTCTCCCTAACTCCACAAATTGTGTTATTTGAATCACAGCTCTAAACCATCAAGACATCTTATTTTGCCTTTAAAATCCTACATCAGTGTTATTTGTTCTCACTGCAAGGTCTTAAAGGTTCCAGGAAACCATATCCACCTGTTTTCATCACAACAGCTTTACAACAGTGTCAAATCTTCTTTACAATTCCTGTGATAAACTATGTGAGTCAATGAATCAAGTCACTTTGTTCCTCTCTCCAAACATGTGTGACTACGCAACCTCTTTAAAGTTTAACTAACCTAGAATTTTGACTATTAAGCCTTGTGTAACACATTATATTACATAGCAAATAATTGAATCTAAACTTTTGCCTAGAGACCTAATATAAATTGTTTTTACATCCAAAATATTATTTTTAGAAAATAAAACCAGGGCATTGTAAAATGTACAGTATTGAATTTAGGATAATCCTCCTCAAATGGGATAGGTGCACATATTAATTAGTATACTCTGTAAAATTATTGCCACGTAACATGGGCATTTTTACTGAAATATCTCTTATTCCTGGACTACAATTTTTGATGCATCCTATTTTTAGTCAACGATTTGATATGGTTTCAGTTGAGCTGCAATCACTTCTTAAATGTAATATCAATTTAAAGCCCATCTGGGGATATATGTACTCTGATAAAAGAGATCACCAGGACATAGTCGTAACATTATGAGAAATTTTCAGCAACTGGAAAAATGTGAAAGAGAAATTTAATCTCTAATTTGAGATCCCAAACAAATATTGATAACTCAGATCTAATTATGTCAAAAATCACTGGTCTACTCAGCTGTACTTTATTGCCACTGATTGTGTCAGGTACTGAAGTATAGAATTTACATGTATTTTTGTCTTTCATCCTCACAATGCTGAAGTGAACGTTAGAACTCCTCTTTCATAGACAAAGAACTGAAGTTCAGAAAGGTTAAACAAATACTTCAAGACATCACAGTTAGTAAGTGGGAGAGTAAGGAAAGAAACCAAGTCAAATTGGTAGCAAATCTTGAGCACATTCATGATGCTGCTCAGAAATTTATCAATGATTAATTCCAGGCTGTCTAATCTCAATCCCATTGGTGAACTATATCATGAAGTCTAGGAGACTTAGCTGGGTTTAATGAAGCATGTCTGACTGCAAATATTCATTGGCTATCTTTATTTTGATATTCTACACTAATTTATTGTCTTCTCTTTCTAACAAACTCTGCAGTTTTACAGTGGCAATTATGGGCTTAATTAGAGGGCCCATGTCCATGGACAGGCACAGTAATTTAAACTTTTAGATCTTAAAAGTCTTTAATTGGTACCTCTTGAACCCGTGTTCCCATTTCATCTTCAACCTGTTCATCATATTAATAAAAACTAACTATCCCCTGAACTTTTTTGATTGAAGATCCTAGTTGATTATTGTAGGAGATGACAGCCTTGCAAAACAACCAATATATTTTTTTAAATCTTAAATATTTGCTGCCTGGCCATTGTGTCATTTGGTGGAAAAACCACTTGACTTGAAGTCACATTCATTTATTCATTGCACACAGTGGGCTAACATCTTAGGAGCACTTACAATGGACCAGTCATGATTCAAAGAGCATTATATATGTAAACTAAATTAATCCTCGCAAGAATCCCAAGTATTATCTCCCTTTAGAGATGAATAAACTGAAGCACAGTGCGGTGTTAAAAAATCCACGCTCACAAAGGCAGTCAGGCTCCAGAATCCACTGTCTGGACCATAGTGTTATTTCTGCCTGCTTTAGACCCAGGCACCATTGCGCCTGCATGGTAGTTCATGGTGAGCTTAACAAACTGTGTCCCTGCCCTTAGAGCTTAAGACCTGGGTTTGATTTTCTACTCCAGAGCTACTTTTTTTTTTTTTTCAAATTTCCTCTGAATCTGTTGTACTCTGTTTTCCCTATAATACCTTTTATATCTAAAATTTTATGAATATTACTGAATCTTAAAGAGGGATGATAATTAAAGGGTATAAAATTTTAGTTATGCAAGATGAGTAAGCTCAAAGATCTAGTAACAACTTTATATCTATAGTCAACAACACTGTGTTAACTAAAAAATTTGTTGAGAGGTGTATTTCACTTCGCATGTCCTACAGGTTCATCCATGTTGTCACATATGGTAGGATTTCTTTTATTTTTTAAGGCTGAGTAATATTCCTTTATGTCTATACCACATTTTCTTTAGCCCCTCATCCATCAATAGACATTTACGTTGTTTCCATACCTTGGCAATTGTGAATAATGCTGCAGTGGACATGGGAGTGCAGCTATCTCTTCAAGATCATGATTTCAATTCATTTGGATATATACCAGAAGTGAGATTGTTGGATCATACCATAGTTCAATTTTTTTATATTTAATGTATATAATTTGATGACTTTAGAGGTATGCATACACCCATAAAACCATCAACACAAAGTAGTAAGCATATCCACCACCCCCAAAAGTTTCCTCCTGCTCCTTTGGTTGTGTGTATGTATGAGTGAAAAGAACTCTCAACATGAGATCTACCCTCTTATCAAATTTTTAGGCAAATGTACAGGAGATCTCTGGAAGGTGTTCATTTGCATAACTGAAAATTTATACCTGTTGAACAGCAACTCCCCACTCCCCTCCCCTCCCCTCCTGGTAATCACCATTTTACACTCGGTTTCTATGAGTCTGACTATTTTAGAGACCTCACGTAAGCGAAATTCTGCAGTATTTGTCTTTTTGTGACTGGCTTATTGCACTTAGCGTATTGATTATACCTCAACAAAGCTCTTTAAAAAAATCTTTAAGAGGGTAGCTCTCATATTCTTACCACAAAAAGGATCTTGATGTCTTTAATCCTTGCAAACATTAAATCACGTGCAAACAAATATATGAGCTTAAACAGTATTCAAATTTTTGTATGCTTTAAAAACAAGAAATTAAAACATCACAACAATGTATTGAGAAACAAACCTAAGAAACAGCAATCAATTAATCAATCAATTGGACAAAAATTTAGAAAATATCTCCTTGAAATAAGCTATACATAGAAGTATATATACATATAAATATACATTTATATCTAAATACTAATATAAATATCCTTACTTATATCAGCAGTATTTGATATACTTATAACCTTAAGAATAATTCAAAAGAGTCAAAACTGTAGGCATTATGCATCTTTATGGGCTTGAAGATGATATCATAGAGATGATTTGTTTCCAAACAATAGCAACAAATGTTTGTCTTACATAAATTTTCTGCTGTTTCTCTGTAATATCAGAAAACTAATTAGAAAATTGAAAGATATTACCAGATATAAGACAGAAAGAGTGTTTTGTTGTTATTAAGACATGACCTCAGGAGAATGAGAATTAAACTCACAAAAGGACATCTTGGCAAAATGCTCTCCATTGCGTTTGATTCGAATGATGAACATAAAAGAAATGAATAAGTTACTTTAATCTTGGAAGAAAACATTACAATGCTTCACATACACACTTCTATGTTAATCTAATTTCTATTATCTGGGCTACAACATGAACATAACTTGGAATCTGTTGGCAAACACTATACGATAATTAAAAGGCATTTTATTTATCAATGTTCATATAAAAATTGTAATAAGCCCTTGACAGAATCACCTTTTTTATCATTTCAGAAATCATTACTTGTAGCAATCACTGTAACAATATTCTTAAACAAATTGCATTTTTAAAAAGCATACATTTTTGAGCACCAAAATTTAATCAAAACAATTTCTATTAAAATGGCATTTGAATAAATTATAATTATTTTTTCTGTGGTTATATCAAGTTTTCATTAAAACCTAATCAATGTTAAATTTGCCACATGATCTTGGACAAGACATTGAACAAATTTGTGTCTCAGTGTCTTCAACATATCAAGTCAATGATTTGGGCTCTAAATCCTTTTCCAATGATGAAGTTCCCTGGTTCACATTAATTAGTAGCCAAGTTATTTGAATATATAACTTTTGTTTAATGTTTATAAGAACAATAGGCTTAAAGTGCAAGATTCTAGTGTCCCTTATATATGTTGATTTAGAGTGACACTCCCTAGCTTTAACTTTGTCCAACAATATAAAAAACAGGAAAAACACATGGGGGAGGGGAAGATCAGCACAAGCCTCTCATCAAGTTTGAAAATAAAATTCAACAAATAGGGTTGTGGATTATTTGAGTTACTCAGTTGAATTTTCCAGGAATTTTGTGTATGAAATCGGAATACCCTTCTTCAGCTTCTAAATGGATATAGATTAAATGCCACTTGAGACAATGAATTCATTTTAGAGTTAGCTAGATTAGGTGGGTAACATTTTTGTTTTCTTCAAAATTTAGCAAGTTGCTGAGCATTTAGGATATAATACAGTTGATTATTTTCTTTAAACTCAAACTGTTGCTTTTAAAACTATAGTTATGATTTTGTAGCTTATTAATAGACAAAAACAAGGAAGTATCTAGCTACTGTAACTGCACAAAGGGCACGATCTGCTTGCTTCAAGACAAAAGCCAATCGTCAAGAGGCAAGAGGTGGAAAAAAGAGTTTATTACAGTTTGCTAGCTAAAGGGAAGATGGTTGATTCATGTCCAAAATAACCATCTTAAGGGGGCACAGAATCTTA
Organism: Tapirus indicus; assembly: GCA_031878705.1. Lineage (NCBI taxonomy): Eukaryota > Metazoa > Chordata > Mammalia > Perissodactyla > Tapiridae > Tapirus > Tapirus indicus. The sequence continues at coordinate 20,845,399 of CM062939.1, read as the reverse complement.
CAGTAGTTATATAGGCTGGTGGGTTACAGGAGAGGGGTTAGGAATGTTGACCCTCGGGTATTACAGACTGGGAGTGGCCACACCAGATCTTTCAGTTGTCATTGATGATGGCTATCAGCATAGACTCTCTGTTCGGGGGTCATCACATTCCTAAGGAACTCAAGATAACAATGTTATCACCTTATCGCAGCTGGGAGGTACATGCACAAGCAGGGGTTGTAAAATCTACAGAACAGTTACGTCTCCAGGGGGTGCAAACCCAGCTGGGTTAGGTAGTCAGAGGTCATTCAAAGTTACAATAGGTTTCTTTTCTACAGTATGGCTTTCCTTATGTCAACATTGTGTTGAGTTGGTATTGCTACTTCTAGGAAAATAAATCATTGATTATAGTGTCTGTCTATAAAATCAATATACATATCCTAAGAACCTTACTTTTTTCAAACAAGAAAATATAATAAAATAAATTGATAGAAAATGTTCTATTTATAGTAGCAGTACAAATATAAAACAAATTTAACAAGCATAAATATAGAAAGCTTTTATGGAGAAAACTTACAAAATATCATTAAGATGTTTATTCATTATGCAATATATCAGATTAGCATCATTCTAATAAAAATAACAAAGGTATCATTTATTTGATCTGAAAAGATGCCTACAATGAAACATGCAAAAAGACCTGAACTACTATAAAAAAGAAGGGTAAGGAGGGGCTTTGGCCCTAGTTAATCTTAAAAGAAGTATCATAAAGCTACATGTATTAAATATGAGTAGGCAAGAATAATCAGGCATGCAACATGATATAGTTCTAAAATATTAATGAAGTTACATTTGGAATTTTTTATGTGATAAAAATTGTAAGCATTTTAAATTACTAGGAAATGGATAGGCTATTTAATAAAATTTTTGCAATAACTGATTAGCATTTGGAGAAAAATAAGAATACCTCTTTACCAATTTTTAAAACTCAAACCAACTTTCATAGGATAAATGATTGAGATATGAAAAATTAAACCATGTAACAAGGAATGATGGATGTTTATTTTGTAAACGGGAATGGGAAGATCTTTCTAAACAAAACCCATCTGGTTTTAAACCCAAGAAGCCATAAGGGAAAAATATGGATTATGTTGACTATTTCCAAACTAAAATATCTTTTTAATGAAAGATGCCATAAATAATTTTAAAAAGATGAAAATATTTTCAACACATCTAAAAAAAATACTGATTTCATTAATAATCAAAGAGATATTTCAATACAGCAAAGAAAAGATTGATCAGAAATAGAATGCAACTGACCAGTAACAACAAAAGAAAAATTAACCTCACTCATAATCCAATAAATGTAAATAAAAAGAATGATGAGATACTATTTTAGTCATGCTGGGAAATTAGGAAAAGTAAGCGATTATCAGAAAGTGATAATAAGTGTTGGTGAGAGTAAGAAGCCAGCATCCTCACATTCTGTTGGTTAATATGTAATTGATGCTGCTATTCGGGAGAGCTGTTTGGAGTTATCTAGCAAAAGCGATTTTTCATAATATAAATCATTTTATGCCTTACTTCCATTTCTTAAGTAGATAACAAATAATTTTCCTAAGATATGTATACAAACCTTTGTCTTACAATTTAATTTGAAATATTTTTAAAAATGGAATGATTCAAATGCTTATCAGCATGAAACTGGTTTAATAAAACTCATTAATACGGTTAAATTCTCAGACAGTAATAGAAAAGAATGAGAAAGAAATATGTGTTCTGAAATGGGGAGATTCTAAGATATATTGCAATCGAAAACAAGAAAAGTGGGAAGATTATACCACAAAAAATTCTGACAAGACAAAAGGAATTTTTGGCAATGGCTTAATCTAAAAGATAAAATGTGTGTAAGTGTGTGTGCAGGGGGAGGGGATGCAATGAGCAGAAAGTAGGGGCTTAAAATTTATGTTTATAATGAGTATAGTATATTTCTGTAAAAATCACTCGGTTTAAAAAAATTTAGATAGCAAAAACAGAGCAAATATATACAGCAAATACATATTACATATTACTGTTTTACTTTCCCATTTAAAACTGCCGCATCCCCAAGCCCACTCCTCTACTCCATTGGAGATCTGTCTTCCTGTATCTTTTTTCCATATCGCTCATTATCAACTTCTCACACACAAATGGCTGTAATTTGCATATTTATTCAATTAGTTTCCTGGAACAGAGAATTTTGCATTGATTCCTAGAAAATGCCTGGCATATAGAAACATGCAATAAATATTTGGTAAATAAATGGTTCATGTCACTCCACTCCTAAGAACGATTTGCATTCTATGGCCTCTGCTATAAGATCACGAATGAGCTGCTTCAATGTATATCTCCAAAATCAATTCTGACCTACTTCCTTTTAACTTCCCAGGCTCTGGCTATACCAGGCCTCTTTCTGTCTCTCGACTGTGATCTCTTGTTCTTACCTCAAGGCGTCTGAACATCCAATTTCTCCTGCCTGGAATATTCTTCCCACTTATCACCTATTTTTCTCCTATTTGTCTTTCATAAAACAGCTTAAATATAACTTTCTTAAAAAGGGCTTTCCTGGTCAGTTAGCGCTTAGATTTTTTTCTCTCTCTTAGCAGTCAATTATTTTACATCAGAGATTTGAGCGTATTTTCATATTATAATTTTTTGCATTTACTGTCTGATTTAATGATTCCTCCCTGGACTAGATAGCTAACTTATGTAAAAGATCTTTTAAAAAATTTCCTCTACATCCATATTCTAGTGTAGTGACTCTCACATAACATTTTCAATAAATACTTATTAAGAAATACACATATTATATACATTTTTATCTTTTACTTCAATGTCATGTATAAGAGTACTTGATATGTGTAGTGAAGGCTCAGTATATATTTTTGAAAAAATTAATTCATTTCATTCAGTCATTAATTTTTATCCCTATTTCTCCGCAGTTTAAGGTTGAATCTCATTTGTGTCCATTTAAGAACACATAAGCCCTCAGAAAAACAATAGCCATAAAAATAATAACAACAAACCTGATTGTAATACCAATATCTATAGTTTATCAACCACTGTCTATGTTCCAGGCCCTGAGCCAATTGTCTTATATAATCTGATTTATATATATCATACTTATTTTATGATGTAGACATCATCCTCATTTTAAAAAACAAATTTGTTTAACACACTTAAATAACTTGTCCCCGTTTATATTGCTAATAAGTAGCTGAGCTGGTTCGCTTTTAATTTGTTTGTTAATCTACAAACAAATGCCTTTTAATCTTTTCATGAGAACTATCACTGGCAGTGTCCCCCCCCCCCAAAATGGACAGATTTTAGTTATCTTTCCCATTTTCTTTTACATCATTAAAAAAATTCTATCACCTGGAATTGTTGTTACCAACAATGAAAGACAGAGATGAAAAACATATTCAGATTCTTAATGAGCCATAGACCAATATGAGATACAAAGACAAAAATGAAGAGTCATCACCAATATTTAAGGTGAGTGGAGAAAGGCAAAGCCATGAAAAAAAATGGCAAAACATTTTCATAGGGGTAAGGGGTACAGAAGGAGAATGTTCAAAGAAGCCAAACGATGACGTTTTGCTAGATGAATACTTGGTCAACATTATGAGACGATGTCATAACAAATAAAACCATTGTTTTTGATAGTTAGGCTGTTACTGATGACCTCAGCTGTTTCATTGGAGAGATAGGAGCAGAGGATTTGTTTGGGAGGTTGAGGCATAAGTATAAAATGAGAAAAAAATAGCGTGTAAGTAAAGACCGCAAGTAATGTAACGCATCAAGAGAAGCAATATAAGATGGTAAAAGGAGAAAGTTAAGCCAAAGAGATTGTTTTGTTTTAAGAATCTTAAAGTTTCAGATTGAAGACACGAGATTCAATGTTTCTAAGAAATAAACAGAAGAAAATGAGAAGATTGAGATCTGGGAGAGAGAGTTAACCTACTTGATAGAAACTGGCCTCAAGAGATAAATGAGGAAATATGGGGATTATCCTTGGATGGAAGGAAGGACATCTCTTTGACAGAGTGAGGAGAAAACTAAGTCAGGCAGGTTCATTTCTTTGTAAGAGTAGTAAAAATAATTTGAGAAAATTTGCTGATTTATATTTTCCTCTGAAGTACAGCTCAAGGTCATTTGCTGGCAGTGATAGGAGAGTTGGGCTGGTGAAATCTTTGAATATTTTCAGAGATCATCGGAAAGACTGGAACCATATAGAAGGTTGTTGTGCAGTCTTGTGATATCAACTGATGTTGGCACTCATAGAAATAATTGTATAAAGTACCCGAGTATGTAGTTACACTAGAAGTTCACTAAATTCTAGGAATAGAAATAGAGATGAGTGTTGGTTCATTCAGAGGTTGAATTTTGGAGGCCAATTGTGAAAGAAAGTCAAACGAAGTAACAAAGTTGAGGATATTGGAAGCCTAATTGATTGAAATGATCAATAATTATTTTATTAATTTGATAAATATTTTTTATCTGTATTGAGCCAATGGGACCTTCCAGTCTCTTAATTATTCTATTTTCTTCTTCACGATTATTACCAATAAATTTCCTTCCAAATGCCTTTATGGTCCGTGCCCCATTACTTATACACTCACTTTCAATTAATTAACTTCAACTCCCTTGTGCAATTTTCCTTCCCTGAAATCTGTATTGCAGGTGTTAGAAATGCTTAGATAACCATAAAATGAGTTGGAAACGCTGTAAATCCATGGTCTTCACCCACCAGAAACTGCACATAAATCTTCTACTTCCCTCCTAGTCACAATTCTCTCATTCTTTTCTTTTCTTGGTGAGGACGACCAGCCCTGAGCTAACATCCATTGCCAATCCATTGCTGAGGAAGACTGGTCCGGAGCTAATATGCATGCCCATCTTCCTCTACTTTATATGGGATGCCACCACAGCATGGCTTGACAAGTGGTGCATTGGTCTGTTCCTGGGATCCAAAGCTGCAAACCTAGGGCCACCAAAGGGGAGTGCATGAACTTAACCACTATGCCACGAGGCTGGCCCTGTCTCTCATTCTTTGTGGTAGCAATTGCAAATTTTCTGGAAATTCATTAAGCTACTCATCCAACAACAACAACAAATATACATATTATATATATAAATTATATTATATATAATTTCTCATGGAACTCCAATCTAGTAGGGGAGACATTTACTTTTAAAAAATCAATTTTATCACAATATAGTAAGAGCTCTGACCAGAGAAGGGCTATGCAATATAGGGACACATAGCAGAAGCAACCAACACAGAAGTGGTGAGTTAGGGAGGAAAAGTACAGTAACATTGACAATGAGATTTGTGTAATTGGAATAGTTTATCTAGCTAAGGAATAGAGGATGTCAGATTATTCTAGACAGAGTAGAAGGTGCCAACATCAGAGCTAGCATGATGCACTAAGAAGAGGAAAGTTTAGTGCTGTGGGATAGCATATGATGAGGAGAGGGGGAGGACTTGGGAGAAGAATGTGTCTGAGAAAACTTCTCTAGAAAAGTGCAAATTATTGATACACATATTTTGATGGAAAAGGAGCAGTTAGCTTAGTGGAGAAAAGCAGGTTTCTAAAGAGAAAGAAAAACTTGTCCAAATTCTTGTGAGAATGAAATGTTTCTCCTGGAATATCCATGTGGTCTGATCTGGCATGTTACAGTTTGGGGGTGCACAGCTTGACACCTCTTTGCAATTGTTATTACAGATGTGAACTGTGTTAATGACAAAAAAAAAAAGTGAACAGACAAGGTTTTGAGCAGTACAGAAAAACATAGAGAAGGAAGTAAAATCACCTGTCATTCCACCAATCAGAGTTGTGCACATTTAGCATTTTAATAAATTTCCTTCCAGTAATTTTCTACGCATTTGAGAAGACCTCATTTTACACAATAAGGATCACATCTGTAGACGTATCCATTAGCCTCTAGGAACTGTTATTCTTCAATTTTACCAAAGAGAGTGAATCCTAAGAAGCCACAGTGTTTTTCGGTTTGCATATGTGCAAATTTTATGGAATGAGAGACTTACAAGAGACAATTTCAGATTGAGGACTAGTTCTGCATATTTCCAACCAGAAGTCGTCTCTTATTGCAATTTCCACAGGCATCCTTTCCTGAAGATGAAAATCCTCTCTAAGCTGTGGCTGAAGTATAAAGTGCCTTTTCATGAAAGGGCACTTAGGGCTGCTTTGGAAATTGCTATGATAATTGTCAAAATATTTGACCACTTAAAATCTCTTGATGAAATTATATACTCATCACATTTCTCAGGGCTTGTGCTCTGTCACTCTTGCAGTTAGACCCTCCTCTGTCTTCTTTCAGCCTGGACAAAAGTGAAAATGAAATTTCACAGGCAACATAGCATCTATCCTCTTTTCTAATCAGTACAATTTAAAAGTGTAAGTATGTAAGAGAAATACGTATTCTCAACTGAAAACCATGGTTGTGCGAAGGTGTGTCTGCTGTTTGCAGCATCCTGAGTGAATTTAGGAATAAGGAGGAAAACAAACATACAAGCAAAATCTGCATTGGAATAGAAATATTTTGCTGTAAATCAGGCTTTCACACGTACCCTGTAATATTTGGGAATTTGTCTAACTTATATATACTCTACTTCCATGTCCATAAACTGGATTTAATAGTCCACGTTAGAAACTTGTTCTGAATATAAACGGAGATGTTATTTTTAAAGTGCATGGTAGATACTAGGAGTTCAAAAATACTACATCCTTTCAATCCCCTTCAATTTGTGATCTTCAAAGCCCATGTTTTTGAATCCCCCAATTTTAATTATAATCTCTGATATGTAGTTGATACACCTTAAAACTTACTACACTGGAATTAAGCTAAAACACTTTAGTATAGATTCATTTTTAAATAATCTGTTAATTATATGTAAGAAATTTATTAATCTATAGACTCTTATCTTTGCCGTAATCCTAACAGACATTTCCATAATAGTTGCTTTTCCAGAGGGTATAAAACAGTCCACATTATAATCTGCTACCCTGAATGCCTACTTATCACTTAAGAGTGAGCTCAAGGTCAGCTCAGCCTTCCCAACATGCTTAGCCTTTCTAAGAACTCTCATTCCATCTTGTTATAACACACTAACCATTCTCTCTTTTAATACACTTACCAAATTACAAAATAATATTTCACCTCACATGGCTGAATCCATCAGTAGGCAGCCATCCTCATGGGAAAAGCACTGTTATACTGTAGTGCCTGGTGTAGAGAAGGCTGCCAAATACATTTCCTTAATATCTGGAAGAATATAGAGAAATTAATTGGAATTATGAGGAAAAATTATAAGGAAAACATAATTATGAGGAATACACAAGGTTTATAATAATCTTAATATCACCACATGAATGCATGTGGTGCCTTCAGTTACTTGATAAAGTAAGATACCAGATATATTGTTTTTGTTGGGTGTGAGGAAGACCAGCCCTGAGCTAACATCCATTGCCAATCCTCCTCTTTTTTTGCTGCAGAAGACTGGCCCTGGGCTAACATCTGTGCCCATCATCCTCTACTTTATATGGGACGCCGCCACGGCATGGCTGACAAGCAGTGAGTTGGTCCGTGCCCAGGATCCAAACCTGTGAACGCTGGGCTGCTAAAGCACAAACTGAACTGCTACACCACCAGGTGAGCTCCAGCCAGATAGATTGTTTTAACAAGCAACATTAACAACTTATAGTTGTCTTACTTATAATAAATATCCTTCACATGTTCTATAATTTAGTATGGGTTTACTACGTTGGTGATTATGATTAATACCATTCCTATTCTAAATGAGAAATGATTTTATGTACACTTCGTAATGATTTATTGATGATAATGATTATTTGGTAATGATTATTTCACCCTGAAAGTTGAGAAAAAGTTAACACCATTATCAGTCTGATCAAAAGGAGTTTTGACAGACTGTATTATAATTTCTTTCCGTCAAGGGTTGGGAAGAGAAAGTAATACTATGTGTGATATTAAATCGTGTGCATGTTTTGTTTTAAAATATACAGTAGACAGAACCAGTTTCATACAGGCCATCATGAGTTGGCTAAAAGAATGTTTGTTTCCTCACAATTATCCAACTCTATCTGTATAAGACTGATGTAGTAACTGAGCTAAGAATAATTAAACTTCTAGTCTTATGGTTAGGACTTTGAAGAAAAAGAAAGTCAATGTTTCTGAGGTAAGCCTGCATCAGATGTATGAGCGTTAGTGAAGAAGGACCCGTCAGCAGCAGATATCCTAAAGGGCAGGAGAAGGGAGAGGGAAGGATGTTTGAGACCAGTGATCTCATTCTGGACGTGCAGTAGAATAATTTAGGAGCTTTAAAATTATCAATATATCACCAATAATATTGGTGATTTTATTGTTCTGGAACTAGGATGGACGTCCATACATTTTTTGGAGCTTACCAAGCAACTTCAAGGGGCAGATCAGTCTGAGAACCACTGGCTTGGAAGAAACAGGACAGAAGAACTTTGAGTCAGAGACTCGTCCACTTTGCTGTTTTGACTGATCCCTACTGCCTTCCACAGAGCAATAACCAAACAAAAAGACCAAGGATTGGAGATTGGGGTGTGATGGAGTCGGCAGGTGTGTCGTCATTATTTCCTCTCTCTAGAAACACACATTTGGAGTTCTCTCTCTCTCTCCCTCTCCTTCCCTCTTGTCTGAATTGCTTTACAGTTGCACTGTATTGATAGACTAAACAGACTTTGAAATACCTATTTTGTAATTTTTTTGTTTATCAAACAAATTAATAAATGACTACACAACATTGCATCTATGAGAATATGCAACAGCAATTGTTTGATTGCAATTAAAATATTATGTTCCTGATTAAGTATAAAGTAACAAAAATGGGGTACTATAGCTACAGTAGTACAGCACACTAGATAGTCTACTAATTTCTAAATAGAGACTATGAACAATATAAATTATATACACACGTTTATTTATTTATTTTTGTGTGTGTGTGAGGAAGACTAGCCCTGAGCTAACATCTGTTGCCAATTCTCCTCCTTTTTTTTTTTTTTTCTGAGGAAGACTGGCCCTGGGCTAATATCTGTACCCATCTGTCTCTACTTTATATGGGACGCCGCCACAGCATGGCTTGACAAGTGGTGGGTCTGTCCGAGCCCGGGACCCGAACCTGTGAAACCCAGGCTGCTGAAGCCGAGTGCGGGAACTTAACCGCCACACCACTGGGCAGCCCCGCATACATATTTCAAAGCTCTGTAGTTGAAGTTTTCCAGACAAAGCCAGCCATATACAAATTGTATTGTTAAACTTTTGACACAGCACACAAATAACCAGATTAATTTTCTTTCTTCAATTAGCAAGTTATCAGTGTGACACTTTTGCAGTAGCAAACAATTATAGCTTACAAGAACCTGACTTGTTAGGCCTTCATCTATGTTATCAACATCTATTAATTGCCAACAGACTATTTCCATACCTACTGTTACTATCACAGTAAATCAAGTTACAGTTTGTTTTAGCTCTACAAGATTATTAGTTCCTAATTATCATTTGAGCAACTTTGGAGAAAGTGATTAAGGAGAGAAAAATAAGAAACAATCATTGAGAACTTTGAGGATGTAGGAAAATTTGTTATATAGTGGAAACCTATGGGGGAGATGTATTAAAAACTGAGAGATTGATTAGAAGAAAGAAAACACAAAAAAAGACATAATTGGATCTGAAGCATATCTAAATGATAAGATGGTTATTAGAAAGATTTAGTACATAGAATGAAGCAACCTTTGTGGCTAACTGGATGTGGGAACTGATGAGGAAGATGCTTATGTTATTTTCAAGTTTCTAATTGGTAACCTGTGTGGAGAGTAATCTTCTGTAATATTTACTCCATTTTATATTATTAGGTAGAACATGTCAAATTACTTGTCATTAATCCATATAATATCTCATGGGTAAAAATTTAAGACTTAGTAAGATGTCATAAACATAACTATGTTACCCTTCCACAAATTAATAACGGTAACAAAATGGTTGAAATAGTAACAGGGAAACAAAATATCTTAGTATAGAAATACTTTTAGTACAACTCAGTTTAGGGTTACAATACTTTTCAAGTAATATACTACAGGGTTAATTGATACTGTTGTTTAAAGGTTTTTTTAAAGATTTACTTGAGGTATGAAGTTAAGAGAATGAAAAGTAAGGTTTAAGAGAAATGAACATTGGGGTGTCTTCTCAGAACACAAAGAGTTTTGGTGAGGATTCAGAGGAATTCGGTAAATTAAAAGAATGTTGAAAAAGATGAAAGAAAACTTCTCAATCACAAAGTTTCAGTTGGATAAAAAAAAGTACATTTGAGATTTTCTTGGCTCAAACTTTGATAAGCAGTAGGTGTTTCTGTGGAAACCTATTTATAGCAGAGCTGTATATTTGAGAAAATAGCAACAAGATGTTCTTATTAGATCTATTCCCCTTTCTTAATAACTTTATAATAAAAAGTGTTATTGGTAATCTATGTAAAGTAGATTCATTTCATCCTTTAATTATATTTTAAGCAGTTAACTTATAAATGCACATGAGATAAATGCATACACATAAGAAATATTAACATGCCACAAACACTGTTCAAAATTTAAGCTATATTACTTCCCAACATGCTGGGAAATAGAAAACCATTTCACACAGATAGTTGGTGTTACTTTTTATTTGTTAACTCTAGTTTATGTGCTTATTTGTTTTATTTAGGTAAATTTATGTACAGGCAAAGGCACAGACTGTAAGTGTAAAATCTGATGTGTTTTGACAAATTTAAACAAGCCTGCAACCAAAGACACAATCAAGATATAGAGCACGTCTCTCCCTTCAGAAAGTTTCCTAGTAGTCCCTTCAAGTTAGTTTCAAGAGGCAGACACCGTTCTTATTCACTGTTCAATCAGATCTCGCTTACCCATCAACTTCACACAGATAGAATTATGCAGCATATATTATTTTTATGTCAGTCTTTTCACACTCAACATAATGCTTTTGAGAATAATCAACATTTTAAGAAGCAATAGATTTATTCCGTTGTATAATATACAATATGTTTACCAACACTCCTGTTGAGAATGTTCCTTTTTATTTCTAATTTGCTAAGTTTTTTGTTATTATAAATAGGTGTTGAATTTTTCAAGTGATTTTACTGCACCTACTGAGATAAATAAAGGTTTTTCTCTTTCTGTCTAATAAAGTGAATTTCATTGATTGACTTAATTTTGAATATTGAATGAATTCTGCATTCCTGGTATAAATCATGCTTGATCATGTTTTATTTTACTTTTTATATAGTGCTAAATTCTGGCAAATATATATAAAGAAATAATACCTAGTCTAAATAAACTACTCCAGAAATTAGAAAACGATGGACTATTTCTCACCTCATTTTAAAAAGACAGTATTATCTTAATACGAAAACTACATGGAGTCACTAAAATAAAAGAAACTGTAGACTAACATCCTCCATGAACATAGATGCAAACGTCCTTAATTTGATTTTATAGCATATCAAATCCAACAATATGCAAGATGTATAATATATCATGACCAAGTGGTATTTTTCCCAGGAATGCAAGGTTGGTTTATCTTATGAAACAAAACAAAACAAAAACCCAACTATTTAATCATATCTGATAGGCTGAATAATTTCCCACCAAATGTCAGTGTCTGAATCCCTGGAACCTGTGAATATGTTAACTTACATGGTCAAAGAGACTTTGCAGATGTGATTAAGTTAAGCATCATGAGATGGAAAGATTATACTGAATTAGCCAAGTGGTCCCTAAATTTAATTACAAGTATCCTTATAAGATGAAGGTTGAGGGAGATTTGATTACAGAACAGGAGTGTCAGAGTAATGCAACATGAGAAAGACTCAGCCAGTCTTTGGTGGCTTTGAAGATGGAGGAAGGGTCCATGAGCCATGGTGATGAGGGCAGTCTTTAGAAACTGGAAAAGACAAAGAAACAAATTCACCCCAGAGCCTCTAGCAGGAACAAAGGCCTACCAACACATTGATTTTAGCCTGGTGAGATCCATTTCAGACTTCTCACCTCCAAGACCATAAGAAAATAAATTTGTGTTTTTTTTTAATGCAAAATTGTTGTTTTAACACTGAGTTTGGGGTAATTTGTTACAGCAATAATAGGAAACCACATTAACAGAGTAAAAAAGAAAAGACATTTTTATCTTAATAGATATAGAAAAAGCATTTGAGTGTATCTGCAAAAACAAAGCAAAAGTAAAAATAGTGAACATTCATACTTAATTGAATGTTTTTCCCCTTATGTCTGGAACATGCTAAGGATGTCTGCTTTTAAATTATTTATTCAGAATTGCAGCAGTGTAATAAGGTCAAAAACGGAAAAAAATGCACTTAGATTGCAAAATAAAAGAAATATATTTTTTGTAGTTATTATGATTGTCTATCTAAAAACATCCTTATGAACCTACAATGAGATTATAGCAAGATCAATGAGTTTAGCAAGGTCTCAAGACACAATGGCATTATAGAAATATTAATTGTATTTCTGTGTGTTAGTAATAGGCAACTACATTTTTGTACCCTTAAAATTGGTGCTTTTTATTTATGTAAATTATAGAAAAATAAATCTAAGAAGCAAATTTTGCTAAAATCTCCCTTAACCAAAAGCAAATACTGTTATTCTCCTGTTATATAAAATGCATGTTTTCTATACATAATAATATATGCAAATGATAATGAGATCATATTGCTTATAACATTTAGCAGCATACTTTTATAGAAATTAATACTGAGAAGACAAAGTGCCTTTCAATCAGTATACTTCTATTACAATGTATATATACAAAGAGTATTTTGCATAAACATTATACTGTACATTGTTTCATGTAATAACATTAAAGGCAAAGGTAAATTTCTAAAATTTATAGAGAGAGCAGATAACAAAGGAAAACATCATATAGATATCAAAATTTTCTCAGCTACAGTGCAGTCAAGAAAAAAGTATAATTATTTCAAATGTGCTGAAAGGAAAGAAAGTTGAGTCTAGAATTTTATAACTAGCTAAAGCTTTAAAGTATCCTAAATGGGCAATAATAATTATATATATTGATAATGATAAGAGCAATTATAATTACATATATATAATTATGTATGGTATTACATATGTAATATATATTAAGAATATCTAGAAAAAAATAGGAAACAATGTAAAAATTAACATCTTTGAGATAACCACCAGAAGTATAATTGTTACTAGCAAAGCAACTTATCTGAGAAAAGAGCAAAGAAAGAAACAAAATATGATTACTAGAAGGAACAAATAAGATAGTTAAATTAATCTTAATATAAAAATATGATAATCAAGATCAAAGTAAAAGAGTAAAATTCTCTGATCAAAAATTAAAGTGTCTCACTTTGGGCAAAACAGGAAATAAATCCTCTAATATGCTGTGTGCATATATGAAATGGATAAAATTATAGAAAATTTTTAAAATAAAATAGTAAAAATAGACATCAGATAAACAGAAATGAAAAACATTATAAATATAGATTGCAAAAAACACACAGACTAACAACAAATCAAAATGTATTGACCGTAAGCACATATACTCGGGCAACCTAGCCTCAAAATATATAAAGGAAAAATTAAAAGAACAAGGAGTGGAGAGAAAAATGGTTATATGAGCAACTATTAATGAAAAATTGATTAAGCACCAAAATTATGCAATGACATAAAGTATTTCAAATACTCACCATAAATTAAGCATATTAAACTTAATACACTATCAATTAAAATTCCTGATTCTTTATTCTCACAAATGAATAAATGAACTTTCATCATACTGTACAGTCCTCTACAATCATGAAGTTTCTTTTACATAGAGGACACTATATTTATTCCCCTCACATGTATCAGTTTTATGTGTCATACTATTGAGATTTATATGTATAAATTCTCAACTGTTTAAATATTTTCTGATATGACTTCAAATTTATTTATTAAGTATTCTTTTTAAATTTTGTTTTATGGAGGTGGTAATGGTTTATAACACTGTGTAATTTCAGGTGTACATTATTATATGTCAGGTTCTGTATGGACTGCATCATGCTCACTACCAATAGTCTAGTTTTTATCCATCACCATACTATGTGCCCCTTTACCCCTTTCACCCCCCCACCCCCTTCCCTTCTGGTAACCACTAATCTCTTCTCTTTCTCCACGTGTTTACCCTTCACATACGAGTGAAATCATATAGTGTTTTTCTTCTCTGCCTGACTTATTTTGCTTAATGTAATACTCTCGAGGTCCACCCATGTTGTTGCAAATGGGACAGTTTTGTCTTTTTTATGGCTGAGTCGTATTCCATTGCATATATATGTATATATACCACATATTCTTTATCCCATCATCAGTTGATGTGCACTTGGGTTGCTTCCATGTCTTGACTATTGTGAACAATGCTGCAATGAACATTGGGGTGCACAGATCTCTTTGTATGTTGATTTCATGTTCTTTGGATAAATAGCCAGTAGTGGGATAGCTGGATCATATGGTATTTCCATTTTTAATTTTTTGAAAAATCTCCATACTGTTTTCCATAGTGGCTGCACCAGTTTGCATTCCCGCCAACAGAGTATTCTTGATCAGATCAGTAATTAAATCCTATAGTATTCTTTTTTAATTCTTATAAGATTCACTGTATGTTCTCAGGTGATAGATTCTGTGACTTTTTAGTTATAGATTTGACCTCTAGAATTAGAACAAATGTGGTTTGAATTAATTTTTCACTTTTTGAACTATGTGACCTTGGTCAGCTCACATATCTTTCTAAGCTTGTTCCCTCAATTTTGAATTACTTTAATGGTCCTAAACTCTCTTTGTGTTTCTCAACAATTGGTCAAAAAATTTATTAACAATCCTGTCTATGTCAAGAACTTTTAAACAATGAAATATATTGGTGACTGAGACAGCAATCCTGTTCTCAAGAAATTTCTTTCCAATGAGAGGAGTCAAAAAGTACTCCAACATCCAATACATGCCAATACACAAATAAGAAGAGCTGAATAATTCTTGTCAAATATGTTTATATAGTGGCTATTATGACAAAAGACAACTTGGATAGAGTCATCAGGGAAATGCTTTCTGAGAACATGAATTTAAGGTGAGACGAGTATAATCTTTGATGAAAAGAAGGGAACTTCTTGGTGGACTGAGGGAATAAGCAACAGACGTTCAAAGCTCTTAAAGAGGAAAGTCTCAGCATGTTCAAGGTTCAAAAATAATATCAGTGTGCCTATACTGTGACAAGTAAAGAAATGAGTGATATAAAGTAAGATTGAACAGTGGGCAACTGTCAAGTCCTACAGGACCTCATAGAGCATGGTAAGGAGGGCCACTGTATAATATTTTAGGTTGGTTATTGACATATTTTGTTTCATACTTCAGAAATTTGACTCCAGATGCTGGAAAATTTAGTATTAGTAAGCTAAGCAATAATGTGGTTTTAGTTAAGATTAGATGAGTAATGATGGCCAAAACTGGTCAAATTCATGTATTTTTTGGAGGTAGAAATGGCAGACTTTCCTCAGAGAGCCGCTTTTAAATGCTGTCTGTGGCACTTCCAGGGTCAAGTCTGTAGCATCAAAAATAGGAAAAGGACAGAGCTGTGGTAGAAGAAAGTATTGAAAGGCTCTGGAACGACAAGGAGAAAAAAAGTTCTAAGACTGAGTCAAATCTATGCTTAGGGTACAAACTTTTTCCATTAATTTTAATAATTTTGATAGTTGCTGAATACAGTCCAGATTTTTACATGAAAGTATTCATTGAAGGGAAAGTCCTGTAGAAAAAAGAATTCTTATCCTACTCCAGGAAATAGACTTAGGGGTAATAATTTAAAAAGAGGACAAGAAACAGAAATGGAGCTAGAGATAGGGATGGAGCTAGAGAAAAAGAGAGGTGATCAATTTTACAAAATTGCGTTTATACATCAACATTTGATATGTTAAATATATATAATAATTGCACTAAAAACTGTCTTTGCCTCTCTGTCTTTCTGATGCTTCAGGATAGTCTGGTAAAAGACATAAAGTTTCCAATTTTTGCATTTGAATTTTGAGAAGTTCAAAACCTGGTGGTTGCAGGCAATATACTATTTTGATGACTATGATACTGGCTATGAACACATGTGAAATAGAATACATTGAAATACCTACAAGAAAATCCTTTGTTCAAACTCTTTTCTTAACCTACATTATAGAGATCTTTATATTTACATCATTTTGTTCCAGTTTTCTAAATAAAAGGCGTCACTTTGCCCAAAGGTTACCTCTCCAAGAAAGAATATATTTTTAACAAACTGGGAGGTTTTGTTTCGGCAGGGAACTCTTTAGCACATATGGTGTTGAAGAAAAAATATTAGACATGCACACACCTGTAGGCATGTCTCCCAGGTCTTACCTGTAGTAAATATTTTTGTGCATGTGTGTGTGAGTTCATTCTTCTGAATTTGTATTGCTCCTTTCAAGAGAAATAATAAGACAAGCAAAAGAAAAAAGAAAAACAAAGTTGCCAATTATGATCACATGAATTGGAAAATGGGTAGTTAAGGAGATCAATCAGGCTACTTGAATTATCTTGCATGTTATTGTTATAATCTTATAATGCATATTACATATAAATTATTAGAAGCAAAATAAGCAAGCAGATTTTATGGTGATAATTTTCTAAAACAAGTAATTTTTAAGCAAACTTATTATTGATGAATTATTATAAAATATCTTAGCAACTATGCTATCAGTTTATTTTAAAGTAACAAAAATGATTTCTGTTTTTATTCCAATTTTGACCTTCTAAGTGACAAAGGGAAATTTGGTGTTTTCAAGATCTATATTCGTTACGACCTCTTGAAATACTTGCTAAACTGCTATTTCTTGAATCTCAATCCCCAGATTTTTTGTTAAGTAATCTGAGTGGATCACTGGAATTGGTAGGTTTCCAACCTCTAGACAATTTGTTACCGTTGGTCCTAGGGATGTACTTTAGAAAGAGAAAATGTTCAGTTTCTGACGTGTACAATCTCTATTCATATCCAATTAGTAAAAGTCCACATTGAAAATATTTTTTTACCAATAACAGAACGTTTAATTTATAGTGTGGTTCAATACTTAGTTTTTAGGAAGGTGGAGTCTAGAACCAGAAAGAATTGTCTTTTAATTCATGCCCTGAAACTTTTAGTTGTGTGAATTCAGAAAGTGCCATTATTTCTCGTGTCCTTGTTTTTTCATCTATAATATAGGATTGAGGAGCATTGAGCTTTATATCTGAAGTGAGTGACACAAAAGCAAAGAAACAGTTATCTATAATAACCAAACTTACATAATAGAATGGTGGTTGCCAGGGGATGGAGGGAGGGACATGAGGATTGGTTCAGTGGGAATGAAGTTACAGGTGTACAGGAGGAATAAGTTCTAGAAGTCTGCTGTACAACAATGTGGTATCGTGCACTTAAAAATTTGTTAAGAGAGTGGATCTCATGGTAAGTGGTCTTTTCACAAAACAGACAAACAAACACAAAGGGACATAAAGAAACTTTTGGAGATGGTGAATGTGTCTAATACCCTGACTGCAGTGATGATATCACAGGTGTATGCATACGTCCAAACTCACCAAATTCTATACACTGAATATGTGCAGTGTTTTGGATATCAACTATACTTCAATAATGCTGTAAATTAAAAAAAACCCAGTTATTCATTTTCACAAGCTGAAAGGGTGTTCAATGGCACTGGTAGTCGTGTCAATTAGCAGCTGTGTCCTATAGAAGTGGGGAAAGTGTTTTGATCAATCTGGTCCTCCATAAAAGCTGCTGTGATTTTTGGAACTACAGATTCTGACTTGAAAGTTTGGCCTCATTAGTCATGATAAATTCTGGGATTTCTCAATACCCTTTTATTTATTTTGAGGAAGATTCACCCTGGGCTAACATCTGTTGCCAGTCTTTCTCTATTTTGTATGTGGGACGCCGCCACATCGTAGCTGATGAGTGGTCTAGGTAGGCACCCAGGATCCGAACCCATGAACCTGGGCCGCCAAAGCGCATGCCAATCTTAACCACTATGCCATGGGACCAGCCCCTCAATATCCTTTTCAATAAATTATATTATCTTGCTTTAGATATCTAGAGTCAGTTTCTAGTTTTTGTAACAAAGAATTCTGCCTGATATTAAATGCAATCTTTGGTCATCGTTGTAAATTATATTTCTCATGTATCACCATTTAGTGAGGATAACAGTCCTTTTCCAGGGGAATGCATTGGGAAGTGGGTTCCAATCCAGTGATTCTTCGGAAGAGGAGCTTCTGAGGACTATATTTTAATATATCCAAGATGTTAATTCTGCTTATTATTTTGTGTTTTTTTCTTCTAGAGATTGTGGGGGCACTGGGAGGGAGCTGGAAAGTAGAGCAATACTAAGGGAGATTAAGGAGTTATCTTTGCTAATTCAAAGTTTGTCTAACATGGGGTCACAGCAAGAGATGACTGTTTCATGGATGTTCCTCAATTACTCCTAGAATTTCAGTATGTATCAATCCTGAAAAACAACTTCTGGAGCTGTTCTTCTTTGACTGAGGAACATTTTTACCCAAGTTTTGCTTCAGATATGTTCATATTTAAGCAATTCTCATTCTCCATTTTATTTTTGTAACTTTCACTTTATCTTTATCCTTATTCGAATAGGAAATTTGACTTTCACGCCAATATGGCACAATTCCCTGAGTTGAGATTTGCTACTGCTTCTTACAAAAGCTCTTCAACTAGTGACACAAGAGAAAGAAGCCCCATCTCTCATGTCTACCCAAAGATTCTAGGAAATTTCACATTAGGGAGGAGACAGGTATAAGATTATGTAAACAAACATGCAGATAATCTTACCTCATAAGCAAAGCACTGGAAACCACAGCCAGGAGCTTATCACAATAATAATCAGGCAATGTATTAAGCTTTGACATTTGGATATATTACCTAACTCTGGCCCTGATGGATTTTTATCAAAAGAATATGTGATCAGAATTCTAATTTTTAAAATCTTCTCATTTGGAATTGAAATATTTTCACTAATTTTTAAAATCTCTGACATTTTTTGTTAAAAGCATTTTTACTTTTTAAATACATATTTCTGTTAAAACTCATAGCACAATGATTAAACAGTGTGTGGAAGAACAAAATTCTATATTCTATGATATATTTTCAAAGGTGTTTGGGAGAAGTGCTAACATTATCTGAAAAGTCACAAGTCCCATACAAAAGAAGCTTAATAATATTTGCATATGGACATCTCTAATCCATTTTTAGTTTGTCCATACATGGAAAAAAAAAAACACTAGATTCCACACACTTGAGAGGCAACAGGGTGAAATTAAGAGAACATAAATTAATATTGATAGTAATGTTTTTAGTATATTCCAGACACTGTATCAACACTTATAGAAATGATCTTATTCAATATGGGACAGAGAAAATTACTAGAGTTTACTACCAGTAGATAGTATATACCACAGCCCTTAGCAAGAAAGAGAAAAGAAGAATGTAAACAAGAATTAATGAAGATCACCATTGCCCCATGCCCAGTTCCTCCATTTTAGACTCCATCACTGCTCTCCGTAAATGAATCTTCTAAGCTATTACAAGTAAGTATCTTACACAATGTGAAAATAGTTAATAATCAAATCAGATAATTCATCATTCAAGAATAGTTATAGAATTAAGAATTTTGGAATTAAGAAATTTCCAAATTTTTTCAAGTGAAGCAGAAACACTTCTGGTTTCTTTCCAGAAATGTAACATCAACAAAAAGGAAAAAACTTAAAAAAAAGGGAACATGAGATGGGAATGCAGGCTTTAGTTTTGTATTCTTTAGTAAACGTCCCAATGCCGATGTTAGTCCAATGCATTCTTAATGTGGTTTCCGTCAGTTACATTACACTTTAATTCATTATGCTTTTTATTTTTCACTCAGGGGATATCAACCATGTTGTGTGTGCACTAGATCTTACAATTCATATTTTCTTAACCAAGTCAGCAACGTGGTTTGTGTTTAATAACATCTGGGATTTGGGTTTTAGGAAGTACAACAGTACACTGTTGCTAGGGGATGTCATAGATGTGTAGAACTCTGGATATATTTGCATATTTTACTTTAATATTTTATTGCCTTTTGAAGAAAATGGTGGAATTATAAAGTCTGGAGAACAGATAGTATTTGTCCAACATAAATTCTATTGTTATATGAATTATAAAAGAAATAAGTTTTACTGGTAAAACACAGAAGTTACATAAGATAAGTAAATTCACAGAAAGCCAGCAAGTTGGTTTCCAATTATCATTTTTGACAGTGAATTACTTCCTCTCTACATCAAAGCCAGTCATTTTCTGAATAGTTTTATTTAACAAATTTCTTAATCAAGGAGATATGTGGAAAAAGGATGAAGATTTTCTTTTTACAATCCTTTGACTGAGTACCCTTATGCTTTCTATGATTCTAATATTACCTAATATGAAGTCTAGGATGAAACTGGTCCCCAGTATATGCTCTGAAAAGAAAGGAAAATTTACTTTGCTCATTATATAAAGCACACTGCCGTATTGTAGGGGAAAATGTCAGGGTTATGGATAGTCCAGAAGAAGACAGGGAATGCCTCATATCACTTTTCCACATTATATATCATAATCCTGTGTCTCTGCTCGGAGATCATTCTTTAAATTTCTGACACTTGAATTCTAAGCATTAACAGTCTCAAAAGCTAGAGATAATGTCTCCATGTGAGTCACTGAACAGATTTATTTATATGTGGAGATATTCCAGATCAAGTCTCCTTCCATCTCCCGGAGGAGGTTTGCTTATATTCCAAGGAAAGAAGATAACGTTCCTCATGGGCAGAGTGTGGGCAGGTTTGGTAAGATCGGGGGTCCCTAAGCTGAATATTCCTCAACCGTGACACAGGTCTTCGTGTGCTCAGCCTGGGCGCACTCTGCATTATCCCATGATGCTTGGAGGACAAAGGGGTCTAATATGGACATGAAGTTCATATTCTCTTCTGTGCCATGAGCAATATTCTGTCTAAATCCATTTGACCTCATTGTTTTCTTACCACTAACTGTATATATTAATATGTACATGCATATGCACACATACGTATATATGTCTTATACATATTTCAAAATTTAAAGTATCTTATAAAAGTTAGCAAAGAAAGACTTCAAAATATCAACAAATGTGCAACAGTTTGAGCACAGATTAAATTCTCAGACTATAATTGAAGAAAACAAGAATTATGCTGCACTGAAAGTATAATGACTCCAAATTCCATTGAATTTGAAATTATAAAAGGCAAGAGTAACACAAAAGCAATGAAACTATGAAGCAATTCTCAGTTAGAGAAAGAAAGGGTTAATTTATACAAGTCATCAGCTACTCGCCACCTGGGCCCCTCCATAGGCTGCCCAAGTTTTCTCCCGACATGGATACTGTCCCTCTCTCTCCAGAGCCACCTCACAACATGGCAATGGCTTAACTAGAGCTAGTGATGAGTCTAATATCTGAAATGCATCTGTCCCCTTCTTTCGTATCCTATTTGCCAGAACCAAATCACTAAGTTCAGCCTATACTCCTGGGGAGTGAAATTAAGTTCCATCTCTTGAAAAGAGAGCTATAAAATAATATCTAGACATATTTTTAAAACCACTGGAGTCTTTTCTCTGGCCACAAATTACATTCCTCTCACAGGAAAAATGCATTCATTTTTTCCCAAAGGCCACAAAATTCTCATCTCAGTGTAGAATCAATTCAGAGTCCAGAATCTCATCATTTAAATCATCAGGTTGTTGAGATTCCTTACGTACAGCTTCTCGAGTCAGTTCTTCTCAATCTGCCAATCTTTGAAAGCAAAGATACAAGTGATCCGCCCCCCCATATACCCAGGATACAATAATTGAACAGACGTTCCAGTTCAAATAGAGAGAAGATGGAAGACAAAAAGGAGTCACTGATCCATAGCAATTCTGAAATCAAGCCAGAAAAAGGTTGGAAGTCCTATGATTAGTTTTCAAGGCCTGAGAGTAATTCTCCATGGTTCTTGGCTCTTTTTATTTTATGTGATCTCTGCACATCTTGGTTCAAGCTGGCAATGTTTCTACAGAGGTAATTATTTTAAGAAATGTGTGTCTTTTAAAAGTCTAATTGAGGTTCACTCTACAAGCACGGTGGAGATAAGCCCCTTCTAGTGATAAACCCTTCTGGACCTTGGACTCCTGCTGACATGAATGAGGGGACATGCCCCCAAGCTTCTTAGAAGCCCTATTTTATGGAGAGTATCTGAGAGGCACACCCTAAATCTCTTTGGAGGGAACTTGTGTGGCTGAATGGTACTCTGAGGCACCATGTTTGTTTTTTTGAGATAATGCTAAAATATTTACTGTCACATCCTCGGCTTTATAGTTTCAAGATTTTCTACACTTTCTTACAAGTTTCACCTATAGCTTCTTCCAAACCCAAGATTCTATGAAGAGTATATTCAAGGCAGTTGGAGTATTCACCATCACTCTACTCAAAGCCCACTGCCCATTTCCTAAGCCAATCACATTTTTTAGGTTTTTGTTACAGCAGCACAAAACTTCTAACTAAATATGTATCAATTACCTATTGCTGTGTAACAAATGACCCTAATTTTAGCAGCTTAAATTTAAAAAAAAGTGTTATTACACATTTTGTTTGTGGGTCAGAAATATGAGAGCTGCTTAATTGGGTGGTTCTGGCTCAGGGTCTGTCATAAAGCTGTACCCATGGGGCTGCTATCAACACAAAGCTCAACAGGGGGTGGATTTGATAGTAAGCTTATTTCCATTGTGGTTTCCCATTCCCATGGCTGTCTTATGACATGACAGTTGACTTTCCCCAGAGCAAGTAATTAGACAGAGATAACAAGACAGTGTTCTCAGAATGGAAGCTTCAGTCATTTCATGACCTCATCTCACCCCTGATATCCCATTACTTCTGCTGTATTCCATTCAATAGAAGTTAATCAATAAGTACCACCCACAAGGGATCGAAAATTAAGCTCTATCTCTTCAGGGAAGGAATAGCAAATAATTGGTGGATATATCCTCACAACTACAACATCATACATCATATTTGATTCAAGAATGGCTATACAATTTAAATAGATTAGTAACTGTGTGTGTGTGTTTTTTCTTCAACCTAATATTGGAGTTTTAGCCAGGACATTGTTACTTCCTGACTGGAAGAATGACCAGAGCAAGTCTGGAAAAAAGCTATTAGGGATGGCAGACCTACTTTCTCACCAATGCTCATTTTGGACATAGGTATGAAAGAAATAAACATCTTTGTTTTTTAAACTACTTAATTATTAAGGTCTTTTTTGTACAGGTCCTAAGCTTATTATAGTGAAGATACGTTGGAAAAATTTGAGAAACATAGCAAAGACTTACACCTCAAAAATAAGTCAGGATTTATTAATTTCATATGTCAAATCTTTCAGTCCTTCAAACAGCAAACATATGTATGTGCTTGCTTGTCTGTTCAAGAAAATAGTACAAGAGGAAATTGAGAATTACTTATCTGAATCCACTATGACAAATTCAGCACGTGGAAGAACCAACACCAAAAGTGAAATGTAATGTAAACTATGGACTTGGAATGATTATAATGTGTCAATTGTAGGTTCATCAATTATAAGAAACATACCACTCTGGTGGGGGATGTTCATAATGGGAAAGGTTATTCATGTGTGAGGGCAGGGGGTATATGGGGGATCTTTGTACCTTCCCCTCAATTTTGCCAAGAATCTAAATTTTTTCTAAAAAAATTGTCTTCATAAAAATAGAATATATAAATTAATTAAAATCTTTCAAAAAACATTTCTATATACATTGTCTTACTCTAAAAATATATAATATATCTAAAAAGAGTAAGTCTACTTGGTCTATATTCATGCATTTAGTCAGTTTCTTGTCCTTATCTGTTTTTCTTACACGATACAGGTATTGTTTTTTCTGACAAATGTATTTTTTTTAATGATCTGATTTTTTCTCCTTTGCTAGCTATTTTATTCATGATTTCATTTTGGTTTTTGGTTAATAAAATTGAAAATAGTGACTTTTGATTCATTCTACTCTGTGGAGTATATTATTAATTTTAAAATTATATCCCACAATGCTTAGTTTTCTGCAAAGCTCGTAGGAGATTGTGCAAAATTGAATATATTTTCTTTTTCTTTCCTTTGTGGTATATATATATTTGTGTAAATATGTATGTGCTTATGTTTGTGAGTGTGTGTGTAAATGTTCAGCCCATATATGTTCAAAGGTCCTTATTTTTGCCTTCATTCAAGAAGGAAAATGGTTTAATCATTTCTATACTCAGAAAATATATTCTTACAAATAATTATAGGATACAAGAGAGACCTAGTTGTAATATCAACAACAATAAAAGTGATAGTAATAATCCAATATGTCTTTTAAAATGTAGGTTAAGAAAGATGGATATTGTTAGTCACACAATTTTTATGGAAGTGCCACAGATACAAAAACAACATTGTTATAGTTACAATAGATAAGTTTTGAGCTTTTCTTAAAAGAAAATAGTTGCCAGGGACTTAACTTAATATTCTATTTGAGATTCTTTTATTAGTCCAGTCTTGTAACCAATCTTTATTAAAAAGGTACTCAAGCCTAACTAACTATTGTACTACCCTGTAATCAATAAAGGAAAACAATTGAAATTACAATATTTTTCTATAAATTACCCAGTGTCATAAAAAACACAGTTGTGTGTACCTTCTTGCTACCACTGAAAAAACACAAGATGTTATAAAATCACATAATATGTTTAACATAAGGTTAGTTTTATCTAGCCAGTGTGGTGTTCTGAATTTCAGTTCAAAGGGATAAGATGGGTAGCTAATACAAATCAGTCATTCAATGTGCCTGTCTGTAAAATTAATTTGTTCACCCCATTTCTAAGTTTCATATAACCATAGATAATTGGTGTAATTAAATATAAGTTCATGTTAAGGTTATTTGAATATTTTACCTATATTCATCCAAATATACATATGTATATTATTTCATATAACCATAGATAGTTGGCATCTTGTTGCCTAAATAAATCACTTTTTTTCAAAGCACAGTATATTTTAATAATTGCAAAATAAATGGGTAAATGGAAGGTAGATGAAAGTTGTATTTTGTAAAGTATTGATATTATAATATGTGTATTTTGTGTAGTAAAAATTACTTTCTATGTATCTGAGCTGGAATATGGTAATTATTGCCAAAGCTACACATGCTAAAACATACATTCATGTTTTTAGTAACTGTAAATAGAATATTTATAAGCTGGGAAATAATACATGTCACTTGATTTTTTTCCTTTGTCTTGAAATTTGTCATTTGTTCAATTTGGATAAATTTGTCTTCTGAAGTTTCCAAATTAAATTTGCAGTGTCTAAAAGGCTTGTTTGGTTCAACTGGAGAGAACATTTTATGTTTGTGTAAGTGAAAGCTTGTAGTTGTGCTTCCCAACTCATTGTTCAATAAATAGATTGATTTGTTGGATGTGAGATTCATGATTTAAAAAAAATGAACAAAAACTTCATGATTGTAAAAGTACAGTATTTGGTTAGAAATAAATGAATGGGAATATTTTCTTTCTAGCTCATGTTCAAGATGTGGTTGACTGAATTATTGATCCTGATTTTTCACTCCATGGTAAGTGTTATATGTCTAAACACTTGCCATGCTTCATGGTGGCAGAGTGTACTTCCTCACCTCTTGACTTTGAACTTGACCATATTATTTGTTTTGGTCAATTTAATATTGATGGATGTGAAACAAATGGAGGCTTCAAATGCACTTATGTGGTTGGATTGCCTTCTTGACCTCTGAGAAGACCCTGTCTTAGATCTGAGAGACAGCTATAAGAGATCTGAACTCAACATGCAGCTTGGAGCCACAGCTTGCCTCTGTGCCCAGACTAGACCAGCCAAAACAAACAAGTTGTAAAAGCATGATGAGAAATAAATTTTCAACAGGTGATTGTCATCAGCAAGCAGAAGATTATCATCTGCAAGCAGTTAGACTACATTGGCAAAGAAATGAGTGTCATGAGCTTGCAGGGACAAGGAATTCCTTTTTGAAAGATAGATTCACAGTGGTGAAGAATGCAAAATTTAGAAACAGAACAACTTTAGAAAGCAGTTTGACATTTTCTAGTAGGGTTAAAATGTAGATAACTTATGATAAAGCAATCTTACCCCCGGTGTATAACCTAGAGAAACACATAGAGGTCCTGAGGACGTATATGGTAGCATTATTAATTTTAGGCAAAATCAAGAATCATCTCACAAGTCCATCAAGAGCTGAGTGGATAATTAAATGGTAGTATGTTCATAGAGTGAGATACTTCACAACAAAGAAAACAAATAAACTACAGTAATAG
Organism: Tapirus indicus; assembly: GCA_031878705.1. Taxonomy (NCBI): domain Eukaryota; kingdom Metazoa; phylum Chordata; class Mammalia; order Perissodactyla; family Tapiridae; genus Tapirus; species Tapirus indicus. Next base: position 20,818,827 of record CM062939.1, on the reverse strand, counting down.
GCAACAGCATAGATAAGTTTAAGTGAAATGACATTGGTTATCCTTAAGCTTTTAGGAAAGAGGTGGACATAGACAGGCTTCTCTGTCTTGGAAATTATAATAATTCCCTGGACATGTATGTTTCAAGTACTTTTTATTTTTTTGATGAAGAAGACTGTCCCTGACCTAACATCTGTGCCAATCTTCCTCTGTTTTGTAGAGGAAGTACAGCATGGCTTGATGAGCTGTGTGTAGGTCTGCACCCAGGATCCAAACCCACAAACTCCTGGCCACCAAAGCAGAGCATGTGAACTTAACCACTATGCCACCAGGCCAGCCCCTCAAGTACTTTTTAAAACCTCTGTTAAGTAGTTCAGTTTTTTAGAAAAAGAATAAATGTGAAGATACAGCAAGATGGCCATCTAGAAACCGGGAACCCAATCTGCCTGCACTATGATCTTATACTTCCCAACCCCCAGAACTGTGAAAAATAAATGTTTGTGATTTAAGCCACCCAGTCTAAGGTAATTTGTTATAGCAGCCCAAGATGACGGAGACAAATGGCTCTCTGAATATTTTTTCTAGAGCTTTTTGTTTTTCCCCTGTTTCCACACATTCTCATGCTATGGAAAATGTCTATGATAACATCATAATAATAACTACTTAATAATTTTCTTGAAATGCTTTATCAAACAGCAAAACATCCTCAGTTTTCTAAATCAATGTTAGTTTCATGGATCTATATTATCTCCCTGTGGGGTTCACATTTACCACCAATTGAAGTTACACTCTTCTTTCTTTCCTCTTCCACATATTGTAGCTTATGGCCCCTGTCAAAACTATGCTTATGATTCAAAGATATGTCATAGACTTTTATACATCTCTGCTTTGGAAAATGCTGTTGACTCTGACAGGAGTGTCTTTTCCCCATCTCTTTCCTTGAAAATTTTTACATATTCTTCTCAATCTACTCTTTTGAAAATCCTCTTTCTCACTCTTTCCCAATCCTCCAAGCAGCTTAATCAGTTGTTCCTCTTCTAAATCATCACATTAAATTGTTAATATCTCAGTCATAGCATACATGTTATACAGTAATTATGTTTTGCATGACTCTGTCCCAACCAGAATACCACTTTCTCAAGGTTAGCAACTATGTTCTTGCAAAGAATTCTCCATAGAATTAGGTTATAAGAAATTTTACATTTAGTTATTTCTCCAACAAATTAAATTTCATGTTTTTTTTCTACTCTGACTCCCAAAATGAAAGGAGATTTGTTTTCACTAATTTTGGAAACTACTCTTAAATCTTTCATGAGATCGTATAATCATTTCTATTTAAGTGGGAAAAAATGCAAGAGGACAATGTTTGCTTCATTTTACTCGCTGTCTTTGCTGTTGTTCTGTTAGATAAATTGCTAATAAGCATTGATTTCCATCATCTTCTCTGGTTTGAGGATGTTTGTGCTATAGGTGGGCTTACCATACCCATCCAAGCAATCTTCCGTGGTGAACTTGCACTTATACTATAGTCCTTTCTCCATCAGTGGCTCTGTTTGCAAGCATGGGTCCCAGCTTCTGGAAAATACTCCAAGACTCCTACTAAATTTCTAAAGTAATTTTCCCAAACTTTCTGTTAAAGATTCTTCTTTTCTTCCTCAAAACACTAGTCTCTTTCCTCTACTTCTCAATTAACTACTTCGCTTATTCATCTAGAGTGATTATAAAACATCAAATCTCCTTACTTTTTCCTTTCATTAGATAGATAGAATGTATATATGGAGCTCTGAGCTCTATTCTCAGCTTTAGGAATAATGACATTTTATATATCCTGGTATAAGAGGAAATAGATGCTAAAGCAAGTATTTTTTCACTAATAACTCAGTTATTTCTGAATCTTTTGCATTTGGTACAATATACAGCATCTACCCTGCTTGACATGTGGTGGACTCTTTTTTTGAAACCTCCTTCCTACTGTGACATTTAACCATTTGCCTAGTTTAAGTGCTATCACACCCCATGGTGAACAGAGTTCTTATTAGAGAAAACCCACTTGCCACCTCTTGCTCTTGCATGAAGATATTATATGAGATCTTCTTTAGATAATATTTGTATGCAGGAAAGTTTATTGCTATTAACTAGTTTATATTTGTATTTTATCATTGTTGCATCTTAAAACATGAAGCATAAAATATATATAATAGACTTTTGTGCAGTTTGCACATATATTTTCAAATTAAATAATGCAATAAACAAAATCATGTAATCTTCTCCAAGGATACAAACTAGAAAATCTTAGACCTGTCCCTCTCCCTGTGGAGTGCCCTCCCCTGCTCACATCTCCTGCTTTCTCTAGCAATAATCACCAATCTGACTTTTACTTTTCCCTATAGTTTTACAAATTATGTTATAATAGCCTATATAAAACATATAGTTTGGTTTTACTTGTTTTTGAACTTCACTAAAATTGAACCAAGCTATAATCATTCTTTGTTGAACTTTATGATTGAGAGGTTTATCAATGTTAATAAATATCAATGTCAAAAAATACTCCTGTATGTAGGCCTAATTTGTTTATTTTCACTATTGAAATGTATCCCAGTATGTGAATATGGCATGCATTACATGTTCATTTTAATTTCCATGAGTATTTGAATTGTTTCTGGTTAAGAGTTATTACAAAAAATGGTGCCATAACATTTTTGTACATGTATCCTGGGGCATATATGCACAAGTAACACTAAAGCATACAAATGGGTGTGAAATTATTGGGTCATATATTATGCATATCCACCAGAAAATGCCAGAATGTTTTCCAAAGTAGTGGTACCAATATACACCCTCACTTCTGTTGCCCTACATCCCCAACATACAGATAAATCTATGTAGTGTAATGTTATTTCAGGGTGCTTGTAGTTTTCTTCTTCTGTGTAGTCAAAAAGTTTATCAATTTTCAAATGTTCATTGGCCGTTTGGGTTTCCTATTTTGTGAAGTCCCTGTTAAAATCTTTTGCATATTTTTCTATTGAATTATAAGTCTTCTTACTGATTTGTAATAGTCCTATACATGTTTAATCCTGTACATATTTAAGAGTTCAGTGTTATTAGGCAGCGAGTCACAACATCAAGATATCTTGGAGATAGGGGCCGCCCGGTGGCGTAGCGGTTTCGTCCGCGCTTGGAAGCCTGGGGTTCGCGGGTTCGGATCCCGGGCGCCCGCCGACGCACTGCCTGTCAGCCATGCCGTGGCGGCGTCCCATATAAAGTGGAGGAAGATGGGCACGATGTTAGCCCAGGGCCAGTCTTCCTCAGCAAAAAAAGGGGAGGATTGGCAACAGATGTTAGCTCAGGGCTGGTCTTCCCCACAAAAAAAAAAAGATATCTTGGAGATAAAATTTAACTCCTTATATCTATACAATTTTTTGTTCATTTTGAAAAATAAGAATTACTCACTGAGTCTCTGTTGCTGTTGTTTGGGGTACTTTTCTTTGCATGTACAAATAATACAGATATGTTGTAATACTTTGTCTAAAACAGTAATCTGAAAGAAAAACTATAACAGTTAAAATATACACTATTATCATTGATTTCTAGAATGTAACAAAGGGTACGACTGAATTATGGGAAATAAGAGAAATCAGTTGATAAATTGCACCAGGTAGTATTGTCCATTTAATTATTTGCAATATATTTAATAATTCTATTGTTAGAGGGAATAACTGCTTTGAGTCTATAGGTCATCATTTGAATTAATTGGAAAAAGCATGGGATAGGGTTCAGATGAAATATAAAGATGTGCATTTTTGTGTAATATTCAAATGTATTTATACAATTGAAGACACTCTCAAAACAATTAAAATACACAAATGTTTTTGATTATAGATAAATCCATTGTGACTCTATTTCTATAAATCCTACTCAGTTAAACAATCTGACTATTAGCACAGCTACATGATAACAAGCAATTGTTTAGATAAATTTATCTCTAGCAAATGACTGCTTGAGTTAATTTATTAAATTGGTGATTGTTTTGATTCCATATATGCAAAGATATCATTCAATTAATCAAAGTAAGCACTTGAGATATTTCCTTTCCCTTTAAACTCTCATTTTCAACTTCACTTCATTTGAAACAAAGATAATTATTATAATTTGGAAACCAACTTGTGTATGTAATATACACACATTTGCATACAGTGATACACTAAAAGTTCATTTGCATGGATGATAATTCAGAATAAATTGATTTTAATTCCTTCTAAAAAATTGCTAAATTTCTTCCCCTGGAATATTTTATGCAGTTCTAGTCAATAGTGCTTTGTGCAGTGAAAAATGTCCAGCCAAGATAACAAAGATGATCAGGGTGGAAAGAATGATATTTTATGAAGCAGTTTATTATTAAGAAATCTTTCTGGAAAGACAACAGAATATAGATGATTTTATGTCATGTAAAAGGAAACAGCAGACCTAGATACAATTCCTTATACTGTGTAGCCAAGAATTATTTCCAAGAGTATCAATGTGCCATGCAGATTACAGGAGTGGAAATAAGCCAGGCACAAGAAGAGGGAATCCATCTGTATGCTGTGACAGAGCAGCCATTGAGGTTGAGGAGAGAATTAGGGGATTGTCTGCAATTCAGAGTTTGTCTGAAATGTCTGGTACCATTGTGATAAAACAGTCAGAGGTTACTAACAAGCTTGAAACATCATAGGTGCTAGAATGAATAAATGGAATCTTAACTAGGAAATTGACCTAAAAATGCTTACAAAGAATTATGGGAATAAATCAAGTAGATCATATAGTGAGTATTGTTGCTCGAGCTAAGTGAGTAATCGACTGCAATAGTTTACCTGTTTAGAGATGTGAATCTGAATTGCCTTAAAGGCTAGGAAAAGAGAAATGAAAATATAGATCTGAGAATCTGATAGGTAGAAAAACGATGTCAGAGTTGGTAGGTAAACTGATTGTGTAGGGGCTGATAACTATCCTACTTTTAGGAAGTACTCTTGAGGAGAAATTTTTAAGGAGAAAATTATAAAGAGTTTGGTTTATTATCTGTGTGAATTTTAAAGTAATATACTTTAAAATGAATGGCTGGCACAAAAATGCTAGTCTTTGTTAGAATATAGCTTTCACCGCAAACAGGAAATGTCTTCTTCTATCGAAGGTATTAGTTGTAAGTAACTGCCCATTTCTATGAGAAATAATTTCAATTTGGGACTGTTAGACAGTGGTAGTGGTATTAACCAGCAGAGGTACATCCGTCATCCTCAAAAAGAAGTATGAGGCTGTGAGAAGATAAAATGGGTCAGATAACACTTATTATCAGTGTGGTTTGTTGCCATAAATTATACTAAGGAAAGTTTCACAATGAAATTGAATTCATTTAAATCTTACCTGTGATCTTGGTAACTACACATACTACATAACTACACAGTGTTGCCTGTAGAGTGCCTTTTCTGGCATGAAACATCAGCTACATCAACTTAAATCATAATGTGGGAGCCTTAATTTGGTTTCACAATTAGTTCTATTTGAAAGGGTTTAGAACATGCTCATTTACTGCAAAGAAGACAAGCTGCAATTAAAATTCTACACTGATGCTCAGAGTGTCACTGAGGCCAAGTAACGTTCTGCCCTTCTGGCACAAGCTGTATGACATGATTTTGTTCTTTGAACTGCAAGCCTTGCTTTTATTCCCACAGTGATGGCTGGACTCCAATTACTGGGAAGTAAATGGATTCTGATTGTAATTGTATAACTTTGTGAAACTAGGACACTGGTAATCCTTCAGCTAAGGATGAATTATGGGACCAACATTTTCAGGAGAAAAATACATCTTTAAATAACAGGAAAAAGTGAAGAATTGCAAACAAAACAAAACTGCAGCATCCTAATGGGTGAACTGGTGGTGATTATGACAGTAGTGCCTTCCACCCATCCATCTCCAATCCTACTGCATAAACTTGATTCTCACAAGGCAAGTAGCTTGCTGAAGTGTCTTAGAGGATCAAATATATTCAGCCAAGAGAACAGTCTCCTGTTGGAAAACAACTGGATGAAAAATGAGACTCAAGTGAAGACAGGCCAAACCCCAAAGACTAGAGATATGGAGATTGTTTTGTATGAGGTCCAATCTGTATGAGGAAGAAGAGGGATAAATATTTGGAAAGATTTTCATAATGTACGAAACTTTTACAAATCTATTATTCGATTTGACCGCGACAAAGCTACCTGAAGTGGGAAGAACGTGTATTTTCATTACTATACGATCAGAAGGAATTGCATTTTATTTGCTGTCAAGTGCAGAGAAGTTAAGTGTTTCTCCAGCTCTAATACACAGAGTTAATTGTAGCACCAGCCCCTGACTGATATAACTCCAACATGTGTCCTAGTTTAGGATCATCACCTTTGAGTGGTCTTACTACTTATTCTGGTCAAAATTCCTATTTATGAAATGTTGTATGACTTAACTTTGTATCTGAAGAAATAACATCTATTTCTCAGTGAATCCTATAAAATTTGAGGAAAAAAAAGGAAAGATAATTTTCTTTATTGGTTTACTATTCTTAGTTGCAGAGCAAGCATTTTAAAAATATTTAACTTTATTTCTATTTCCTTGACAAATATACTTTTCTGAAGTAAAGAATGGATAAAAGTAGAGAGAAAATAACCCATTATTATTCATATTCAAAATATTAACCTGATTTTAAAGTAACATAATCTAGAAGCTGTGTCATTAGATTGGCCATCCAGTTGAAATTGTATAGCTCAAATGAAGTATTCCTTAAAGTATTCACTTATTTAAATAATGCTGCCTCATTCAAAATCATTTTGAAATTTACCTTCTTTAACTGCTTTTAGAAATATTCAACATAATTTTTAAACATAATAGTATTATGCAGCTTGATGATCCACCTTCCTTTCCCGACTTACTCCTGAATAATATTTGAATATTGCCCAAAAATCAAAATGATAATTTTTCCATAATTAAAATAATTAATAAAAATAGATTCAGAATTCTGAAGGCATTTCCTTTGGAGAAAATGCAAGAATAATCTTGATGCACAACATTACCTTAACAGTCCCAGGTTATTTTTTAAGATTACGTTGGTTAGATATATTCATTTTTTGATGCACAGCAAATTAGTACTTCATATAAACACCTCTATTCATGCTTGTTCAGTGGAAAATGTATAAAAGTAGAGAACATGCCAAATAAATATGTAAATGTAGTGTGTGTGGGGGTTTATCCAGAGACTTTTCTATATTTATACATTATCATAGATTTTTGACCCAACATAGTTATAGAGTCTACTTAGGAACTCAGTTAACAAATGCATCAGATGTACCAGCAGATCTGAAGGAAACAATAAAATTCCTACTTTTAATGATTCAAGAATACAGAAAACATTTCACAGTTGGTCAACTCTCCCTCTTCCAAAACGTCAAAGAATTTAAATTTTCTACAACCTAGGAGAAGGGATATAGGAAGAAGACAGAGGGCAGTGTTCATATAATGATATCTTGTTTTTCCCACACAGACAAATTAAAAATATATGTTTTAAAAGCCCCCTTTTCTTAGAAATCTGTTTGTCTCAATTTATAGATAATTATTCCAACTCTTAAATTCACTTTATATAAATATGACATTTATTCATTGGTAAACAAATATGTTTGAGAAACTATTTATAAAATAAAATTAAAACATTTTGATATATTATCAAGAAGAAATGGATAATTGTTTTATAACTGTGATTTTGTTGTGTTCTGTTGATTTAAGACTATTTAACCATACTGTAAAATTTCAAATTTCTTTTAAGCAATAGGTGACAAATGCTAATTTGGAAAATAGACACAGTTTAATGTTAAATAAAACTATTTTGAGAGTATGGAGGAAAAACCCAAGGGAATTAGAAGCACAGAGAAAAGAGAGTTATACCCATTAAAAAAGTAATAATCTGGGGCCAACCTGGTGGTGTAGTGGTTAAGTTCGCACACTCTGCTTTGGCGGCCCGGGGTTCGCGAGTTTGGATCCTGGGCACAGACCTATGCATTGCTCATCAAACTCTGCTGTGGTGGCATCTCATATATAAAAAAAATAGAGGAGAACTGGCACAGATGTTAGCTCAGTAGCAATCTTCCTCAAGCAAAAAGAGGTAGATTGGCAACAGATGTTAGCTCATGGCCAATCTTCCCCCCCCCCCCGCCACACACACACAAAAGTAATAATCCAATGAATTGGGTAACTCCTCATTAATTAGGTAAAAACATGACATTGTGAACTAGACTCATACCATTGAGAACTAATGCCTCAAAACTATCTACTCCCACACTCAGACTGGACACTGACAATCCAAATCATACCTTAATGTCCACATTAATATAATTTTGCTATTCCACTGTCATTACTAGTATTTCTCTACTCTTCCAGGAGGACTGTTCTTCCCCAGCAATGATGGGTCATTAGGAACTTCCTGGAAAACCATCAACTCTTTATTGGAAAGCTTCAACAAACAATTTACCCCCAAAGATTATTTGAATACTTTTCTCAAAATCTCCTGGCTATCTCCACCAATTCTGGACTATTGTATGTGATTCTTATCGAATCCATATCAAGTCCCAACATTTAAAGATAGCCTTAAACCAAACTTACTTAATAAATTCTGACCTCCTCCCCCACCCCCACCCTTGTAGACACCTCCAGAGCTTTCTAAAGTGGTATTTTCCCCTAATCAATCATCTCAACTTCATCTTTTCAACAGATCGTGTTGTTGATATTTGGGGACCCAGATTTCCATACTACCCATGGAGAAAGAAACACTTGAATTATTTCCTCAATGCTTTTGATTTTGATTAAACAATATTTTGAATGTCACAATCATTTTTATTCTTTATGTTGCAAGTACTAGACATGTATTTTATTAAAACTACCTAGTAGACTCTCATTTAAAATACAACTGAAACAAAAATAAAATGTACTAAATTACCTGCTGTAGTATTTATTTTATTCAAATTTCATTATTTATTTTATACGCTTTATTGTGGAAATATATATATATATATATATAAATGGACCAAATGATGACTTCCCTCAGAGAGCTGTCATTTTGTTGTGTAAGACAAAGATTTATAAATAAATAAGTAGATTATTAGTAGTCACATGGTGATAGATGCTATGGAAAAATGTAAAGCAAGGTTAAAAAGAATGATTTGGGGAGGGTTATTTTACATACAGTGGTCTGGGAAGACCTCTATAGTAAAGTTGTGCTTGGACAAAGACTTGAAAGAATCCATGAGGAAATAATCCACGTGGATATCTAGTGAAGGATTTTCTAAGCAAAGTGCAAACAAGCTGAGTCAGAAGTGTATCTGACAGATTCAAGGAATCCAGCACCCCGGCATTGAATTCTGGGAGGAGAATGGTAGGAGATGACATCAGAATAGTAGAGATGGGTGGGGATTTAGGTTTTCATCAAGTGGCTTTTTTAAGAAATTTTTTTTCTCTAAGTGACTTGATTAGCTACTGCAGGGTTTTGAAAAGAGCAATGTCACAATCTTAGAGGTTTTCAAAAGTTCACACCTAAGAGAGCAAAGGGCAAAGGTGAGACATCAGTCAGGAGGCTATTGCAATAATCCAGGGGACAGATAATAGTGATTAGGACCAGGTGCTAGAGAAATAGAGACATTTTCTGTATATATCACGTAGGTAGAACTGATGGCATTGCCGATGGTGAGATGTGGATGTGAGTGATCCACAAGAAATCATAAATGACTCTTAGATTGTGGCTTGAGCTAACATTTGCTGAGCTAGGATTACTGTAGGAGGAGCTATTTTTGGGTTTGGAGACCATGATTTTGATTCAGGACTTGTTAGATTTGAGATAAATGCAAGTGGAGATGTCAACAGGCTATTTATATATTGCAGCTTGAATTTTAATGAAGAAATCAACATATAGATGGCTTTTAAGCCCATAAGGAATTATGAATCACTACTGAAGGAAGTGTTGATAGAGGAGAATCCCTGGATCAATCAAACTCTTCCATGTGAAGAGACCAAGAGAAATCATCAAAGGGAGAAGCAGACACTTAGGACATCCAAGTAAGGATAAGAAGTACTGAGAAGCAGTGGAGTTCAGGGAGAAGAAGAAAATGTTTCCCAAGGAAGAGTTATAGCTAGATTAAGTAAGATTGCATATTAGCCATTGGGAACAGTACCTTGGAGGTAAGGGTTAACCTTGAAAAAATCTATTTTGATGAAGGCTGGATTTAACTGGATTGAGCAGAAAAATGGAGATGAAGGATTGATACAATAAATGCAAAATACTCTTATTTTAAGGAGATTTACTGAAAAGACAGGCATGTGAATGAGAAAAATTGCTGGAATTGTCCTTGCATAAACAAGAAGCAATGAGAATGACTGTACAAATGGAATGGTTGGTTTTAACGAACATTCCTCATCGGAAACAAGCAAAAGAACAGAGAATATAAATAGGATACATCTAGAATGGTAAATATGGAGGCAGGAGCATGTGAACAATCTCTTTTAATGGTTTCTCTCTTCTCAAATAAGTAGAAACCAGCTGAAAGTGGTGATTAAAGATGAGATATTTCAAATTTAAGGAAAAGAGAGATGGCATAAAATAGGTGACTAGGAGAAGGGAACGGTGAACATAATTAAGATAGAAAAGAGTAGCAATATGAGACCAGTTAAGCTTAGAAGTAATTAAATTAAATATTCACATAAATTATCAAATGAAAAGATGTTTTAAAAGATTAGAAAGAAGAAAACATTGATGTGTGAAAAATACATTTAAAAAGATATTAAAATAATTTTGACTTTTGTAAAAAAACTGTATTTTGAATGTAATTTTTATATTTTGAAATGTTATTTTACATCATCAATATGTTGTTTTTATTGCTATCATAGCATACAATAATCAAAACTATGTGAACATTTTTGTCACATCTAATAAAAAGTAGCAAAGCCATAATGTTTGTACTTTTTTCTGTATTCCAAAATATAACAAAGAACAATATATGACCTTGGAATAGTTTATGTCTACTAGTAGCTACCAGCATAGAGACATCATAATATTTGTCCTGGGGACCAAGGAATTCATTAGAGCTTTGAATTTTTGGAAGAAATAATTGTAGTAACAAAACAGTAGTTTTGGATTCTAGAATTCACATTTGTGCTACTGACATAAACTCCTGTGCTAAGATTGGCCATCTGTGTTTCCTGTGGTGAAGTACAACTTCAGAAGAATTGAAAAAATTATCTGAAGAAGGAGCTATTCTATTTTAAGATTACATCCTAGAATTAATAAAATGGGAGAAATTATACATATACATATACATATATATGTATATATATATATAAAAGAGAGAGAAGAATTATCTGCCATTATATCTAAAGTTAAAATAAACCGCACATATATACAAAATAATTTGAAATTATGTTGGATATGTTATCCTTATTTTTAGTAAAATTCTTTCTATCAAGGTTCTATGTCCTGCATATCTCTACATGCATAGATTATTCTAAGTGGCTTTACTAAGATGAGAATAATAATTCCTAATTAGAATCACTCGAAATCTAGAAACTTTGGGTGGGGTCTTTATAACTAGAAATTACTAGGAATTCTCTTGAGCTGTAAAGACAACAAATGTTAGCTTGGGCTTCTGGTTCGAGGAAGGAAGTTAAAATCATCTGAATGCCTTTTTTCATGGGTTTACTGCATAGATCTTTGAAGGAAGTACCTTCAGGAGGGCGTCCTAAGAAGGAACTTGTTGTCTGTAATAAATTGATTCACCACTCAGTTGAGACTATTACTTCACTTTAACTTCACAGTCACCTAAGAACACAAATGTGTTCATCTCTTGGCTTAAATGGAAGGAAATTTAGGAAATAAGTCTATTTATTTGTGTCTGATCTACTGAGATATCTTTGCTAGAGAACTGAAAATACTCATAATTGGAGAGCCATCAGGGAGAAGAAAGAGCATATGCAGTGTTCTGTATGGGAGGGCCATAGTCAGGTAAAAAACAGAAAATCCAGTCCCACTAGAAGCTACAGATCGACAGGAGCTTGCTGTGAGATGATATAGAAGATGTAGTCTGATCATAGAGCTTTAAAAATCTTGTTAAAGGAACCAGTCTTTAGATCAGATGACAGATAGTAGTAACTTGCAATAAGTTGGTAATAGGGAGTGGTTTGGAGAGATATTTATAAGGTGGAAGTGCCAGGAATTGATGATTAATTCAAATGGAGAATGAAAGAAAAGGAAATGTCAAGGATATTATTTTGATACAAATTATGCTGACCCAGTAAGTGAAAGCATATATTGGAAATATTATTTCTATACAATTAGAGATCACATCTCCTTAATAAGAAACACCATAGACTTAACTTCGGAATAATAGCATTTTCAATTATTGCTAAATAGTATATAAGAGATGTAAATATATGGTTAGGAGAACACTGCAGGGAATGATGCCCAGGGAAACTCGGTCCCAACATCTACAGCCACTTAGCACAACCATCTTCCTTTTTATCACTGAGGTCCCCGTCATCCCAAGAGTGAACAATCTAATAAATCCGTGCTGCTATGGATCTAAACCTACATTATAATGTTCAATAAAAATGAAAGGAAAATCAATGCTTTTGATGAATCAGAGCTCCTAAAAATAATTTTATAAGCAAAAAATCTTTCTGGTTATTCCTTAACACTGGATAAGGAATATTCCAAAAGTTAAAAGTATCCCTCAAGGGTTATTTATTGCCATTTTATTTTTGGTCATAAGTAAAATGTTTGAGAATTTGAAAAATATTCAAACAAAGGAATTTAACTGCAAAGTAGTAAAATGAAAATTTTTATCAAAAAAGGAAAACAGAAAGAGAGGCATATAAAACTCTGAGGGTGGCTTTCCAACCCTGCAGGTTCCAAATCACTTGTCTTAGAGTTACAGTAGTGGCTATTTAGGGACTTCAAACCACTTCTAAAACTCTGTTTCCCATAAATAAATAAAACATGTCCTTAATTTTTTGCAAAGATGATGTCTCTAGCATTTTTCCTCAGATTTGACACCTATGTTAACAGCTATATTATAAGACTTGGTGGGGGTTGGAAAGGTATTGTATATTATATATATAATATATATATATAAAGACTTTGCAATTAGCCTTGTTTTGTATGTTAAGATTTTGCAAATCAAAATGCTTTAATTTTTTTCCTTTTTCTTATCTTTTTTTGTGTGTGTGTGAGGAAGAGCGGCCCTCAGCCAACATCTATTAAGAATCTTCCTCCTTATGCTGAGGAAGATTGGCCCTGAGCTAACATCTGTGCCACTCTTCCTCCATTTTGTATGTGGGATGCCACCACAGCATGACTTGATGAGCAGTGCATAGGTCCGCACCCGGGATCTGAAACCACGATCCCAGGGCCTCTGAAGTGGAGCGCAAGAACTTAACCGCTACACCACCAGGCCAGCCCCCTCAAAATGCTTTATTTTTATTTCACTTTCATCAAATCTATAAAGGCCAAAACCCGGAAAAAAAAAAAAAAAGAGAGAGAGAGAGTGAGAGTGAGAAATTTACTCAATTATGTGATGAAGTTAAGTAAACTCTTTCAAGCATATGTGTTCTTTCACTTGAGTGACAGACGTGTAAATCAGGCAAGAATTATCATGGCCAGTTTTAGAGCTACAGTTTTTCAGCCACATTGTTACTCTCAAACCTAGGTTTACTTCTGAGCTAGCATCATTTTTACTCTAATGATTTTACATCATTTTTACAGTGATGTGTGTAAAACACTGCAGGGGACAATGCTAGTATAAACCATTTCGTATAATCATGGCAGTGTATAGAACAAATTTTATCAGAATCTCGATCCAGAATTTTTTCATAATTCTAAGTTAGGGTAAAAGGGTGACACATGACGTCATTTCTCACATATCACATTTACGCTTTTCCAAAATTCGTTCACTATATTAAGCACAGCTCTTTTCTTTTAGAAAGTTTGCTAAAGTTGGGTCACAGTACTTTACAAATCGCTACTTAAAGAAGTCATATATCAAAAAGAGTATAAGAAATTGTTAAGCAGCCAAGTTGAGCAATGAGGAATAGCTAACATTGTGGTTAAATCTGGCTGTGGAAACAAATAAAATACTGCAGAACGCCTGGCCAATCAATCAACATACACAATGCTGTAGAGAAACCATAAATCCTACAGCAGTGCTACTGCATTTGCAGAGATAATCATTCACTGAGCATCACGGGAGAAAAGGCCAGGGGAGGATCACCTGTGTGGGGTCACTGGGATCTCTGAGGTTTCTTTGCATAATATTTTAACAGATTCCTCTCCCAGCCCAAAGAGACAGCTTTCTTAAGTAAACAATTCTTGTGTATAGGAAAAGCAACGAGGTTGCCTGAGTTCTATGCTACCTATGTAACAAAGAGCAGTGTAGTGGGGTCCCCTGCAGGATTCATGCCGAGTATGATCATGTGAGTTTGCTAGGGCTGCCACAGCAAAGTACCAGAGACTGCGTGGCTGAAACAACAGAAATATTGGTGTCACAGATCTGGAGGCTGTTAGTCCTGACCAAGGCGCTGGCAGAGTTGTTTTCTTCCAAGGTCTCTCTCCTTGGCTGGTAGATGGCTGTCCTTGCCCCATGTCTTCACATGGTCTGTCCCCTCATTTCCTCTTCTGATAAGGACAACAGTCCTATTGGAGTAGCATCCATCTTAATGACCTCATTTTAACTTAATCACCTCTTCAAAGACCCTATTTCCAAATACAGTCCCATTCTGAGGTACTAGGCAGTTGGGGCTTCAACATATGAATTTGTGGGGGACACAATTCAGCCCGTAATAATGAGTCAGAAAGGCATAGAGAAGGTGAGCTAGACCGTGCTGCTTTTAAATGCTTCAAGGATAGTACATGGATCTTTTTCCCATTAGTTTATTTATTTTGAACCTAATGTTTATTTTTCCCTAAAAAAAATAATAAATGCTCATTTTAGAAAAATTAGAAAGGTCAAAGGTTTTATAAGAAGAGAAAAAATTCTATTTATTTTTGTCACTAAAATTTTTAAAGTAGGAACAGTTTACGTAAATATCATGTTTTGTATATTATTTGTGTTACTTTTGTACTTACCATTATAGTAGAAACATTTTCCCTTTCACTATTAAATTACTGAAATTTTAATGACTACATGATATGTTGAGTAGTGTGATGGTTAATTTTAATTTTATGTATCAACTTGGCTAGGCCATGGTGCCATTTTTGGTCAAACCCCAATATAGATGTTGTTGTAAAGGTAATTTTTAAATATGATTAACATTTAAGTAAAGCAGATTTGCCTCCATAATGTGGGTGGGCCTCATATAATCAGTTGAAGACCTTAAGAGAAAACCATGAGGTCCCCCTAGGAAGAAGAAATTTTACCACCAGCCTTCGGACTTGATAAATTAACGTTAAATCTCCCCTGGTTCTCCAGTCTGTTGACCTGCCTTGAAGATTTCAGACTTGCCAGCCCCATAATTGCATGACCAATTGCTTAAAATCTCTCTCTCTCTTTCTCTCTCTCTCTCCACACATGCACACACGCACACTCACACGCACCCTACTGGTTCTGTTTCTCTGAAGAACCTATTGACCATGACTGCAAGTTGTTGGGTATTTTTTCACTTTAAGATTTTCCCTAATTTGTTTATATGCAAAAATGCCGTGCTGAATGTGAGTCCATTGTATTGGTAGGGATTGCACCCTTGACCTTCCTACACCCGACACAGGTTGCACATGTAGTCTGCAATTTCAGTGAAACCACACTCTGTATCTACTGAACATTTTCAAACCATCGATATTCATTAACCATGGATCCTCATTTTTGTTAATTACTGATTATATAGGTTTCTTTATTATGCATTTCCTCTGAATGTTTATTCTCAAATTTCTATGTTTTCTCTTTCTTGATTTATCCTAGAACTATCCTTACTCTTCTCTATTTTTCTGGAATTCTCCAACATAGTAAACAAACACGCTTCTTCCCTAGTCTTGTCACGAACTGTTCTCTCTACCTCCTGGTGTCAATTGAAACTAAGCTCTCCACTACTGCTACAGCCGCCAAGCTCTTTTAAATGGAACGTACATATTTTCACAGGTTCTAGAAGTACTTTGGGGTCTCATCTTAGTATTCAATGGCATCTCTAAATCAAAATCACTGAATTGAACATGTATATAAAAGAAATATATTCCCTTTAGACATTGGATAAAGTCACTGTCTAAACCTCCTAATTTCCATCATGAATGATTATGTTTTGGTCATTCTCCATATTTATTGAAAATGTGGCTTCCCATCTCATAGTGTTCATTTCCATTCGAAGTGACATTAAAATCAATACTTGTTCAACACCACTTATACCTTTTCTTTTCTTTTTTAACGGACAACTCTTCCCTATGGGAACGGGGTTGCATTTGATCTCACAGAGGTCACCCTGCCCAAAATGGTACATGACTAATTAAGTGCCAATTACAGTTTTCCAATTCTCCGTGTAAACTTATGTAATAATCTAAGCCTGGGTAATTAGGGCTCTCCTCAGAATTATTTCCTGTGGATTGGGGACTCCTCGTGTCTCTCTTTCAGTTAATATAAATAAGATATTATGATGTAAATCCAATGTCATGGCAGTCATTCTGCCATGCTATGGAGAAGGCTTGTGGCAGTGGTGCTAAGCAGAGCAGAGCTCAGAAACATAGAGAAGGCTAGAGCACTGAAACAGTCATGCGTGGTCTCTGACACCAGCAGTGCCCAAATCATATCACTGATCTTAGTTCCCTTTTATATGACCCAATAAATTCTATTTTTGAATGCTAGCTTGAATTCAATTTTTCATTGTTAGAACTTTTTATTGATAAAGGTTATATAAAATAAAATGCATAAATCTTTCTTATACAGCTCAATAAATTTTTTCATATGGACGGGCACCCAGGTTAATATGGTTTTACATCATCTAGATCCACTCATGCACCTCCATACTCCTCCCCTGACACACACACAGAGGTAACCTGTATTCTAACTTTCAGTGTCACCAATGGACTATTCTTGAACTCCATAGAATGGGCATTTTAGAGTACATGTTCTTTTATGTTTGACTTTTTTATGATGATTTTGACATTCACTGATGTTGCTGAATACATCGGTAGTTTATTCCCTTTTATTGATGAGTAGTATTTTATTTTCTATATACCACAGTTTTCCAAGTTGATTGCTATCTTACTAATATGAATAAGGCTGCTATGAACATTCATGTACAAGTCTTTTTTGTAGGCATATAAATTTATGTTTTTAAGCATATATTTCCAGGCCATAGAGGGTCATATGTTTAATGATAATAGAAACTGACAAAACTTTCCAAAATACTGTTACCTGTCATTATGATTTAAATAATTCTAACAAACATAGATATTAGTGGAGTATTATGAAGGATATATAGTAAAACATGAAACTGGCTGATCTGTGGTGGGGTGTGGAGCACTAGGGACTCTTCATTCTCTGGCTGGGAGATCAGTAACATGGTAGAAAACCTGCTTTTTAAGATGTCACCTGTTGTGTCTAGAGACTCAGGCTATAGACCTACAGAGGGATAGGCATTAGGAAATCTGGAGGAAAAATGGTAGGGCACTGTAGTAACTTGGTCACATCTTTCACATTCAGAAATGTGAAGCAAGAAAGAGAAAGTCTTAGCCTAAGTCGGCTATCTGCAATGAAGACATAACAATCTTACAACTTTATTAAGACAGATCCTTTGTCTCTGCAGCAACATAATCAAACTGGCTTAGAACCAGATAATGTTTCTTATTGCAGGATTATTCAAACAAAATTAAGTTCTTCAAACAACTAGTCTAAGAAAGGTGGTAAAACGAGAAACACAGTGATAAATAAGATTAGCAACTGGAAGAAGTCAGAAACCTGGGAGAAGCCTGATTTTTCAGGCTCTTCCCAAACATTGTGTGCTGTCCATGGCCTACTTGACAAAGAGATATTCTAATTTATCCTTAGGTCAATATTTTAAAATTAATTTAACAAACAATTATTGACATCTACTACATGTCTGCACCATGGCAGATGCTGAGAACAAAAAACAATGTACAGCACTGGTCCTTGGTTTCAAGTTTCTGAGAGTCCAGTGAAAGGGTAGGGAGAGACATATAAATAAGGTATAGCTTTGTATTGAATATTGCTACAAGGGGGAAGGTGGCACAAAAGAAAAACTGCCAACACGTGGGAGTGTGGTAAATATCACAATTGATGGGGGATACACTGTGACAGTTTTTTAACAGATCACAAATAATTTATGTCCTTTTGTTGTTTGTTTACCATAAAAAGAAGCAAATTTGGTTACAAATATTTGCAAAACATCCATGTTTTTCTTCAAATACCATTTTTCCCAGAAGACTCAGGTTTGTTCAAACAACACTTTCTCTCAGTAATGTCTTTAAACATTACACATTTCTTGAGTGATGTCAGCAAGATGGTAGACAAAGTGGTCCCAGTTCTTATTCCCCAACAAAAACAATGGTTTAACAATTATATGAATAAAAATAGCTGAGGGAGAGCTCCAAAGTGCAGTTAGGAATCTACAGCAACTGAATGGAGCACAACCACCAAGGACAAGTGCAAAGAAAAGAGTAGAAAGCATTTTACCTGGATAGCCTCATCTCCCTAGGCTGATGCAGATCAGCACCAAGAAAAATCCCCTTGGCTGTGAGTTTCCCCATTGTGGAAAAGGAGAGCAGGAGTACTACAGCAGCCCCTGAGACATCACTGGTGGAGAACCCTACTGTCTTTACCTACATGGACCCAGCTGCTGGAGCTGGCCAGAGCCCATGTTGCCACATCCTCTTCCTCAACCAGAAGCACCAAGCTCAGGGTGGCTATAATTACATCAGATAAAATAGAATTAAAGTAAAAAATTGTTTCTAGAGAGAAAGAAGGTCATTATAAAATGATAAAAGAATCAATTCAACAGTAAGATATAATAACTGTAAATACACATTCACCCAACATTAGAACACTAAAATATATAAAGCAAATATTGACAGATCTGAGAGAGAAATTGGCAGCAAAGCAATAATAATAAGAGACTTCAATTTCTATGTTCAATAATGGATAGAACATTCAGACAGAAAATCAATTAAATAAGAAGTACTTGAATAATGCTATAGACCAAATGAAATTAAGAGACATATAATTATGCACCACATAATGACATTTCAGTCAACAATGGACCACATATACAATGGTGGGGTGGTCCTGTAAGATTAGTACCATATAGCCTAGATGTGTACTATGCAATACCACCTAGATTTGTGTAAGAACATTCTCTGATATTTGCACAATGACGAAATTGCTTAATAACCCATTTCTTAGAAAGTATCCTGGTTAAGCGATGCATGATTGTATATGGAATATTCAACCAAACAGCAGCATATATATTCTTTTCAAGCACACATGGTACATTTTTCAGGATAGATCAATGTTAGTCCACAAAACAAGTCTTACAAATTTAAGAAGAATGAAAACATACCAAATGTCTTTTCTGGTCATAATGAAATGAAACTAGAAACCAATAACAGTAAAAAAAACGGAAGAAAGCAAGAAAGAAAATTTACAAATACATGGAAACTAAACAACACACTCTTCAACAAACATTGGGTCAAAAAGGAAATCAAAAGGGAAATTTAAAAATATCTCAGGACAAAGGAAAATGAAAACACAACATACCAAAATGTATGAGATACAGCAAAAGCAGTACTATGAGGAAAACATATAGCAATAAACACCTACATTAAAAAAGAACAAATATCTCAAATAAACAACCTAACTTCTTAACTCAAGGAACTAGAAAAAAAAGAACAAATTAGCCCAAAGTTAGCAAAAGAAATGAAATAATAAAGATAAGAGCAGATAAAAATTAAGTACTGAATAGAAAAAAATAGGAAATCACCAAAAGTGACAAAATCTTATTTGGACTAACTAAGAAAAGAAAAGAGAGAAGACAAATAAATAAAATCAGAAATTAAAAAGGAGACATTTAAAAGGATGCCTCAGAAATTAAAATGATCATAAAGGATTATTATGAAGATTGTACACCAACAAGCAGGATAACCTGGAAGAAATGGATAAATTCCTGGAAACATAAAACCTACCAAGGCTGCATCATTAAGAAGTAGAAAGTTTGAACAGACATATAACTAGTGTGGAGACTGAATCAGTAATCAACAACCCCACAGAGAAAAGTCCAGGACCAGATTACTTCAATGGAGAATTCTACCTAACATTTAAAGAAGAATTCATGTCAATCTTTCTCAAACTCTTCCGAAAAATTGAAAAGAGTAAACACTTTCAAACTCATTTTATGAGGACTGCATTCCCCTGATACCAAAACCAGGCAAAATACTCACAAGCAAAGAAAACTATAGGCCAATAACTCTGATGAACATAGATGAAAAAATCCTCAGCAAAATACTAGCAAACTGAATCAACATCACATTAAAAGAATTATATTATACCCCATGACTAAGTGGGATTTGTCTCTCAGATGCAAATATGGTTCAACATACAAAAAACGATTAAGATGATATACCACATTAACAGAATAAAGGATAAAAGTTACACGATCATCTCAATAGATGCAGAAATTTTTTTTAGTAAAATTCAATGACTTTTACAATAAAAACTCTCAATAACCTAGGAATAGAGAGAAACTACCTCAACATAATAAAAGCAATATACAAAAAGTTCACATTTGACATTATGCTTAATGGTAAAACATTAAAAGCTTTTCACTAATATAAGAAATAATGCAAGGATGTCCACTTTCACTACTTCTATCATACCTAGTATTGGAAGACCTAACCAGAGTCATTAGGGAAGAAAAAAGAAATAAAATACATCCAAATTGGAAAGGAAAAAGTAAACTTGTCTGTTTGCAAATTACATGATCTTATATAGAGACAATTCTAAAGATTCCACACACACCAAAAAAACTGTTATAACAAATAAATGAATTCAGTAAAGCTACATGATATAAATTCAACATGCAAAAATCCATTGTTTTTCTATATACCAATAATTAACTATCTGAAAAGGAAATTGGGAAAACAATATATTTACATACCATCAAAAAGAAGAAATTATTTAGGATAACTTTTGCTAAGGTGGTGAAAGACATAGACTGAAACTATAAAATGTTGATGAAAGAAATTAACAAAAAAACAAGTACATGGAAAGATACATTGTGTTCATGGATTGGAAGACTTAATAGTGTTAAAATATCCATACTAGCCAAAGTGATGTATAGACAAATGCAGTATCTATTAAAATCTCAATGACATTTTTTGCAGAAATAGAAAAAGCAATTCTAAATTTCATATGGAACCATAAAAATCCCTGAATAGTCAAAACAATCTTCAGCAAGAAGAACAAAGGTGGAGGCATAATACTTCCTGATTACAACATATATTTATTACAAAGCTATTCTACTTAAAACAATATTGTACTGACATAAAGACAGACATATACCAAACAGAACAGAATAAAGAGTCCAGAAATAAATGTGTGCAGATAGGGTCAACTGATAATTGAAAGAGCGCCAAGAATACAAGTGGGTAAAACAACAAATGGTGTTGGGAAAATTGGATATGCACATGCAAAAGAATGAATTTTTACTCTTATACCATACACAAAATCAACTCAAAATTGAAGACTTAAACATAAGACCTAAAGATTGAAGACTTAAACATAAGACCTGAAACTGTAAAACTACTAGAAGACAACATAGGGAAACACTTTCCTGACATTGGCCTTGGTGCTGATTTTTTGGATATGACATCAAAAACACAGGAACAAAAGCAAAAATAGACAAGTGGGACTACATCAAACTGAAAACCTTCTGGACTGAAAGGAAAACAATTAACAGAATGAAAAGGCAACCTATGGAATGGGAGAAAATAGTTGCAAAGCCTATATCTGATAAGGGGTTAATATCCAAAACATACAAGGAACTCATATAACTCAATAGCAAAAAAAACCAAATAACCCAGTTAAAATATCAGCAATGAACCGGAATAAACATTTCTCAAAAGAAAACACACAAACGGCTAACACACATGAAAAGGTGCTCAGCATCACTAATCATCAGGGAAATGCAAATCAAAATGACAATGAGATATCACCTCATGCCTGTCAGAATGGCTCTTATCAAAAAGACAAGAGATAACAAATATTGGAGAGGATGTGGGGAAAAGGAAAACTTGGTACATTGTGGTGAAAATGTAAATTGGTGCAGCCATTATAGAAAACAGGATGGAGGTTTCTCAAAAATTAAAAATAGGGGCCAGGCCAGTGGTATAGTGGTTGAGTTCACACTTTCTGCTTTGGTGGCCCCAGGTTCGTGCGTTTGGATCCCGGGTGCTGACCTATGCACTGCTTATCAAGCCATGTTGTGGCAGTGACCCACATGTAAAATAGAGAAAGATTGGCACAGATGTTAGCTCAGTGACAATCTTGCTCAAACAAAAAGAGGAAGATTGGCAACAGATGTTAGCTCAGGGCCAATCTTCCTCACCAAAAAAACAAAAGTATATATATATATGAAACTATATATAAAACTTCCATAGGATCCAGCAACCCCACTTCTAACATGTGTCCAAAGAAATTAAAATCAGGATCTCGAAGAGATATCTGTGCTCCCATGTTCATTGCAGCATTATTCACAGTAGCCAAGACCTGGAAACAACCAAAATGTCTGATGATGGATGAATGTATAAAGAAAATGTGATATACAATGAAATATACAGTTATTTCATTATAAAGAAGGAAATCCCGCCATTTATGACAACATTGATAAATGTGAGGACATTATGCTAAGTAAAATAAGCCAGACACAAAGACAAATAGTGAATGATCTCACTTATGTGTGGAATCTAAAATAGTCAGTCTCATAGAAGCAGAGAGTAGAATGGTGGTTACCAGGAACTGAAGGATGGGCAAATGGGGAGATGTTGATCAAAGGCTACAAAGTGTTAGTTATACAAGATAAATAATTTCTGGAGAGGTAATGTATAGCATGGTCACTACAGTTAACAATTCTGCATTGTATACTTGAAATTTTCAGAAAGGGTAGATCCTAAGTGTTCTCACCATGAAAAAAATTGAAGAAGAAATTAAAAAGAAAATGGTAACTATACAAGGTGATTCCTATGCTAATTACCTTGATTGTGGTGATCATTTTACAATGTATGTATATTCATGTATTGAAATATCAAGTTGTACATCTTAGATGGGTACAATTTTTGTCTATTTAACCTGAATAAAGCTGAAAAACATTAGACATTTCTTAATATTAACATGAAAAATAATGCACATAAATTAATTATAAATAAGACCCAAATCAATTTGAAAACAGAATGTTGTCTTATTATTCTTAAGCGTCTTGACATCTAGCACAGTGCTTGTACACAGTAAGATCTTCACAAGTTATTATACAATAAAATTGAGTAACTAGATTAAGGTTAATATCATACTTTGGGGTGTTTACCTGGTGATCCATGTTCTAAGACTTAAAACTTTAAGTGATTCCTTAAAATCCATATTTTCCTTAGTTGAATATGTTTTGGGGGCATGTTTATATTTCCTGTTATTTTTGAATACCCATAGGATAAGTGTTCTAACATTTAAGAAGATATAATATTAAACTGCATTTCTCAACTAAAGAGACTGTTGCCCTGCAGGGGATATTGACAGTATTCAGAGAAATTTTTGGGTGTCATAACTAGAGGATTGCTAGGGGCATCTAATGGGTTAAGGTCAGTGGTGCTACTAAACATCTTACAATTAACAGAGCATCTTCTCACTTAAAACAAACAACTCTGGACCGAAGTGTCAATAGTGCAGAGATTGAAAAATCCAGGATTAAAATTATTATCCGGTTTTGAAACATATAGTCTTAATGGACATGCTTTGTGTTACAATGCCTACTGTCTGCCATTTCCTTTCCCATCAAGACTTCTTGGTCTGAAGCATTTTGAGTTGCTCACAATATGTGTAAAGTAGTGCTCACTTCTGAGAATAATCTACACTGTAATTGGATTTCTTTAACCAGCCTGTGCTTTAATCATCTGCACATTTAATAACTGAATCAAAGGTTTGACAGTATTATGTTATGGAAAGGTGCTTCTAATTCCAGGTGACAAATCAGAAATAGCTTTATGTGCTATTTTTCTCCCATGTTGATATATTTTTATCTTGGATCATTACTTTCCACAAGCAAAACACATCTTGGCTTTTTCATGCATCCCTAATGAAGACAATTAAAATACTTGATATACATTAAATGGATGAGATCTCTTTTTAATTGTTCATTGTTTGCTTTCAGAGTGATCAGTTATATTAAATGAGCCTTGACGTTAAAGACCAGCTTGATGTTCTGGTTTTAATTCATCATTTCAGGTGATACCTACTGCTATTAAGGGTTCAATCGAGGAGTTGAAAGACTGGTGATATTCAACAAGAGTATTATAAATAACAGAATATTTCAAGCAGCTTCAGAGAAAATTTTCAAAATTAAAAGGGCCTTCTTTGGTCTCAGAAAACATGACAACAAATCCAATAAGAACTTATAACCCTCTATTCTTCCAGAATGAACTCATTCTAATATCTTTAAGATTTTTTGAGTCCCAAATAATGCCAGGTGCTGAAATGTCTCCATGGAACAATAATGTTACTTAAATCAGCTGAGTATAAGAACAGACGGTACAAGGAAGATAATAAGGGGCAACTGACACTGACCTCCACTTTAACCATTATTAAGGAGCAGTGGGGAATGTGGTCAATAAAACAGAGGATGACAATCTAAAGCAGGGAGTCGATTGCTGCCATGTGGTGACAGATCTGATTTTTCAAGACAAGCATGCAATTCGGATATCTACCTAAAACCTCTTGATTTTGTATGTTGACCATTAATGATCATGAATCAAAACTGCAAGGTTAAACAAAACACATCCCTTTATGCATTTGGCCAAAGGATTATTATTTCTCTTTCTTCCTTTTGTTTTAATAGATTTCAGAATCAGTCCTCAATTTGGAAGACAAGTATAAAATATTAAATTTTGTAGTTCTGTCTTTATATAAGAAAGGGATTCATCTTTACCAGTTGTGATAGTTAATTTTAGTGTCAAGTTGGCTGGGTCACAGTGTCCAGATATTTGGTCAAACATTATTCTGAATGTTGCTGTGAGGGTTTGTGTTGATGAAATTAACATGAAATTGATGGACTTTGAGTAAAGCAGGTTGCTCTTCATAAGGTGGGTGGGCCTCATCCCAATCAGTTTAAGGTCTTAAGAGATCAAAGACTAACCCCCCCGAGCAAGAAGGAATTCTGCCAGCCGACAGCCTTTGGACTTGAAGTGCAACACTGGCTTTTGCTTGGATCTCTAGCGAATTTTGTATTCACCAGCCTTCATCATCTCATGGGCAATTCCTTACAATAAATCTCTGTCTATATAAATACACATCCTGTTGGTTCTGTTTCTCTGGAGAACCCTGGCTAATACACCAACATAAATAGAAGTGCTGATACTGATGGCCTCACTTCATCTATTAGTCAGAAAAAGGTATATAATTAATTGTCATTGCATTAGTCAACTATTTTTGTAATGATGTTGCATAATAATGTTGTTTCATAACAATCAGAAATTTCAACAACACACATTTATTTCTTGCTCATGCATCTGTGAATTAACTGTGTTTACTGTTTCACTCATAATTTATTACAAGACCCAGATTGAAAAATCAGTGGTTCCTTGAGATGATGCTGTTCACATGGGTGTTAGAAAAAATGAGAGAGAATAAGTGAAATCACGCAAGCATATTTAAAATGTCTCATCAAGTGAAATATATGTCATTATCACATTCCACTGGCAAAGCAAGTCAAAGGGCCAAGCTGATAATGAAAAATGATATGAGTGAAGAAGAATTTCGAGAAAAAAAAATACAATCTACTGAAGTCCTGTAAGAAAGAACACAATAGCAGGGTTGAGAGGTAAGCTCACTGGTCTCTGCGTTTGGTGAAAGTCTGTGGACAACAGTTAATGGGATGTAGATGCTGATTATAGTAGCTAATTTTAGTAAAGTAACATTCACAGAGTAGGGTAATGGTGCAAAATCTCTAAGCAAGATGTCTCTTGATGAATGTACCAGGTGGACAAAAATGGCACGTGTCTCACGTTCGTGCACCTCATCAGCCACAGAATAAGATAATAGTCCCATAATGAAAAAAATTAGACCAAATTTAGCCAAAAATTTCTTAATTTTAAATCTTTTTTGAAATATGAATTCAATGCATTAAAATTAGGACATATCGAAATAAAGTGCATACTATACTTTGAATAATTACTGACTCTTAGAAAACAAGTGTGTTGGAAGAATATTAAAAAGGTAGTTTATTATTTTGTACTAATCTTTGAAAGACAGAATAATAAAACCAGTCACAGAATGGATTTCGTAGCCACAATGAAAATTAACACTTATTAGATGTGTGAAATTTAAAAAGTTACTTAACCTCTTTGCCTGATTTGCAAAGATAAACAGTCAGAGTTTCTTATAATTTGCTTCTGTTAACTCTTCTTTCTCGAAGAGACTGGGTCAGTATAACAGTGTCTTTTCTCGTTAATCTTTCTGGCGTTCTAGTCTACTTTAGCTGAAATTACGTAGACAATTACACTCACAGAGATTAATGTTTAAAATTATACTTTCTGGTAGTGAAGAAAATTGAAGTGTTATGTTTCAGGGCTATACCTGAGATTTGATGTGGTACTTGGAGAGCTTTGGTACAAAGGAAAGACCATAAGCTAGACTCTTACTTGGAAACACAGAGCTACAAGGTTTTCTAAATTGGTCCTCCATGTCAACTGGTGTACATTCTTTTTGTTCATAAAACATAAAGCCCCCCAAAATTCCCATAGTACCTGATGCTATTTTCTGTGGGTTGATATCTTAGAAGGAAATGATTGAGTCTTAAACTGTTCTGACATGTCTAATGTTGCTGTATCACTGCTCTGTTCATATTCTGAAAGACTGAAAAATAAAATTCTCATGGGGCCTACTACATAGGGAATTTACTAGAAAAAGCAACACTTCATGTAGGCTTTGAAAGAATGGATAAGCTTTGGCAAATTCACTTCTAAAGAGAAATTTTAGACATCTGAATTTGGCATAACTAATATTTTTGTAAAACTATCTTCTAGAAGGTAGTTTAATATTGTTTCAAAGAAAAATGAACATGTGTTACTTCATTTTTCTTCTTTTTTTGGTTGATTTATGCAGACATATTAAGAGTGGTCAGTTCCTCAACAAAGTCAAAATTGACCATAATTGAATTGCTCTCACAAGGACTATGACACTTATTCTGTTTGGTTCTATTCTATGGGTAACAGGATAGAGAGAGCCAGCACTATTAAGTAGGGAAACAACAGACAAACTAACCATTTAAATCATGATGTTGAGTGTACAGTTAAAAACAAATGTGAGGGAGGGTGAAAGTTAGAATTAAGAACACAGCTGATAGTGATACATCGTATAAAAGATTATGGTCATTAGGGGAAAAATATATTATAAGAGGATATGGAAAAGAATACATGCATTTAACATATATATTGTAATCTATATTTAAAATAATTTGTATTTAATCTATATTATATATATATATATATATATATATTTACAGTGAGCACAGCTTGCTTTCTCTTTCCCTGATTTGTTTTAAATCTAAGTAAACAGGTTCTGAGAAGACAACATGAACAGCATTTATAAGTTTATAAGTGTCCATCAAAGGATGAATGGATAAAGAAACTGTGCTATAGATATAAAGTGGAATATTATTCACCCATAAAAACGAATGAAATCTTGCCATTTGAGACAACATGAACAGACCCCGAAGGCATTATGCTAAGTGAAATAAGTCAGACAGGGAAAGACAAATACTGTATGATCTCACTTATATGTGGAATCTGAAAAAAAAAAAAAGAAACCAAACTCATAGTAAAAAAGATCAGACTTGTGGTTACCAGAGGTGTAGGGTGGGGTGAGGAGGAATTGGAGGAAGGTAGTCGAAAGGTACAAACTTCCAGGTATAAGATAAATAAGTACTAGAGGTGTAATTAGAGATATAAGTAGAGATGGCTATAGCTAACACTGCTGTAGGATACATAGACAAGTTAAGAGGGTAAATCCTATGAGATCTCATTACCAGGAGAAAATCTTTTTCCTTTTTTCTTTTTTCTTTCTTTTCTTTTCATTGTATCTATATGAGAAGATGAATGTTAGCTGAACCTATTGTGGCAATCCTTTCACAATACATGTAAGTCAAACCATCATGCTATACAGCTTAAACTTATACAGTGATGTATGTCAATTATTTCTCAATAAAACTGGAAAAATGATTACATAAGTAGCTTCATTTTTGATTAGCAAAAGCATAAAAATATATGCCATCCCTCAGTAGCAGAATGGGTAAATACATTTTTATATATTCATCCTGTAGAATACTTTATATTGCTGAAAATAAATGAACTAGAGAAACAGCTATCAATATTTCAAAATGCATAATATTAACCAATAGAGAGAAGCCACAGAAGAATACATTGTATAACATTTAATTTAAATAAGTGTAAAATACAGATAGAAGTTAACTTATACTCTTGGGTACTATAAACTAAAACAAGGTAACAGTTAACATAAAATTCAAAATAGTGGTAAAGTAGAGAAAATTAGAGATCGCAAAGCCAACAGTAATTTTGTATGACTTAAAGTAGATTCTGGGACCTTTGTTGCTGATTCTTTAAACTGTTTATATACACACAAAAGAGAGTATAAAGATAAGCCTTTTTTCTCTTTCTTAATCTGGATGTTAGAACATGAGAGGCCATTTTTAAACACATTTAAAAAAAGAAGAATGGCTCAAGTTTCAGTCTGGTGCAAGTCAATGATGTGCTGTTTTACTGTTGTGAAGACTAGTTTAAGAAGGGTTGGATGGGATGAGAAACGGTGACATAATCCAATATTGCCTTTGAATCATGATTGATATGGGGTAGAAAATGTGAAGAATAGATTAGGGATTTTTATTTCACTTTTTTTTAAACCTTAGCACATAAGATTTTTTGACACATACGAAGTGCTCAGCAAATGTTCTATTGAATTCCTTTAAAAAATGCAATAAAATATAAGTGTTTAATCTTCGCAGCATCCCTAGTTTTCCTATCCTGTTTTTCCTAATAAAGAAACTGAGACACAAGGGGTTAAGTGACCCACCTGTCTTTACAGAGTTGATAAATGGTGAACCTGGGTTTCAAACCCAGGCAATTTGGCTTGAGAAGGCTGCTTTTCATCAATATGCTGTACTATCTATCAAAAGGATGGAAGACCATGTAAATTCAAACACAAATGCCTGTTGTAATGATTCAAGAACAGGAGAGGGATTGCAAATGATTCTGGTTCTCCCTTTCATGTTCCTATATGGTTTTTCATTTTAACACAATAAAAATGAGTTAAGTGGGGCTGGCCCTGTGGCCTAGTGGTTAAGTTCGGCATGCTTCAATTTGGCAGCCTGGGTTCACGGGTTTGGATCCCAGGTATGGACCTACTCCACTCATCAGCCATACTGTGATGGTGACCCACATGTAAAATAGAGGAAGATTGGCACAGATGTTAGCTCAGGGTGAATCTTCCTCAGCAAAAAAAAAGGCATTAATTTTATAAATAGGGTACTGTTATTAAATGATAGGTAAAATATAGAAATGAGAAAATGTTTAAAACCTCTAGAAAATTTTATTTCAGTCTTATTTCTGTATACATTCGTTTTTTTCTGACATTAGTTTTTTAAATTTAATTTTTATTTTGTTGTATGAATTAATTTAAAATTTAAAAATATATAAATTAAACATAGATAATACTTACTCCCAGCCCATCTTCCGTTCTGCCAGTCTCTATATACACTAGGTGACACTTTGTTTATACCTAATATGTCCCGAATGTATGTCCAGATCAGTACACAGCAGCATGGTACTCCATCATGGGTATAGAACACATATAAAATATCATGACGTTTTTTCACTTTATCTTTACTGTTTCCAGAGTGGCAATAATTGTATCACCTTTTTTAAACTTTCTATGTGTTTTGGTCATCTTATGAAGAGATAACTGCACCTCATAACAGCCTTTCCTGCAGGACCTAGACGTCAACTAATTGATTCATGGCAGGTCAAGGAAGCAAATTTTTATTCTAAAGTTTTCCAACCCTGAGCAAGTTGTAAGTTTCAATTGTTTGTTCAATGGATGTTCAAGTTCATGACTTTCACACACATTTAATGCTTTAAACAATGCATTTTGGGGAAATGATATACCCATTAACTTTCACATGACCAACATTGCTAAACTCATTATTCTGTCATCATGATATATGGATCTCGCCTCTCAGTCTTATTGGATGTTTCTTTTCACCTAATTAGAATCCATGATAATTAATATAGTATCTAGATGTTTCATTTGCATGGAGATGAGGGACTGAACCCATGTGGTTGATCTTATTCTTTAAAACTTGTGGTTAATTTATCATTTTGTCATACACATTCAAACTTTTAAAAATTGGTTATTGTGACGATTGGTGCTGTTGATTAGACCTTATTTTTTGCTAAATCAAATAATATTTATTTGATTTGTTTGATTCACAGACACACATACACACACTCACTTATGCATTACAAATCATCAGTCAAAAATAATCACCTATGTATATTTTACTTTCTTATTAATATTCACAAATATTAAACCCAAGCTAAGCCATCATATTTACTTTTATTTGGTATGAAATTACCTTTTGATAGTCTTATATTACTTTGAACTTTTGGTGTGTTACTCTTGAGTTAAGGGACTTGTAAAAACATTTTTCACCAGAAATTACTACCATTACTTCTACCAATAATGAATATCAATTGCTTGCTTCCATTCTCATAAACATACTAGAATTTGGGACACAAGTAGATGTTTCAGACATGTCCTGCTTTTTGCAAACTAAAAATAAGAACTCAGCACAACTTCATGAAATCTTGGTTCCTTTTAGTGGGGGCTTCATAAGAGAATAAATTTGAAGTAGTGTTCATGAAAGTTACTGGTGGACTCAAAGTATTTTCAGTGCCTGGTAGATTACTTTTAGAAAAAAACGGGAAAAATGTTTTTAAAGTCCTAATTTATATTAATTACTTAATTATTTGATTGATTACCACATTATAAAATATTTTACCTTTGAGGCTTCTAGTAAGATGGATGACCTTTTATTATACCACTGCTCCAGCAATGAACAACTAAGAAAGGTGGAATACACATAATACACACACACAGACAAACACACACAAATATTTGTATGTGTTTGGAAAACAGAACTTTTAGGGCCCACATCCCAGTAAGGTGTAAATTTCAGAGAAACAAATTGGCATTCTGTTGCTGTTATTTGCTCTCAGGACATTTGCCAGTTCTCAGCTTAAGGTGAGAGGCCAAGAATCTGGGCAGAGGGCCATTGCAGAATTTCCACTGCTTAAGAGGCATGGTGGTCAGCAGGATACAGTACTCAATTTCTTGTTTCCGACCTCTTTCTCTGAAGTTACAAATTCATTACAAATAGCCTGCTTTCCAAGTATTCGCAGGTGACAGCCCTGTACAACATCAATCTCTATCCTTTTCAGCCTCTATTATTATCTCTCATAATCTACAATTTACTCATTAAGCCAATGTTGCATATTTCATTTTTTTTAACATCACAGTACCCCACTTCCTGTACAAAGTCAAGTATTAGAACATGCAAGAATATGTGGTAGCACAAAGAAATGCTTAAATATCAACAGGTACATTACATTAATGCAAATTCTGATGTATTTCTTTTTTATGAGGAAGACCAGCCCTGAGCTAACATCCATTGCCAATCCTCTTTTTGCTGAGGAAGACTGGCCCTGGGCTAACATCCCTGCCCATCTTCCTCTACTTTATATGGGACGCCACCACAGCATGGCTGACAAGCAGTGCGTCGCCTGGCGCCCAGGATCCGAACCCTCGAAACTTGGGCCGCCAAAGCGCGAACTAAACCGCTTCTCCGCTGGGTGGCCCATGATGTGTTTCTGATGACTCACTCTCCAGGGCATGCCTGGCTCCTGTGGTGATTCAGTGATCAGGACTGCTTGGATTTTTTTCATTATTGTCATCTTAGTGTCAATCTACCATCTTTAATACAGCAGGAGCTGAGCAAATGATAATTTTGAGTATAGTCTCCTCAATAATTCTCTATAGATGGAACAGAATTATTTCTAATTTTCCTATTGGTTATAACTATTCCCAGAGACAAATACACCTACAAAGATGCTAAGGACATGGGGAGCATATGGATATTCGGATATTCAATTACCAATAAATATCTCCCCCACAATAAGTCATGAGTTTTAGTAGTAATTTTAAATAAACAGTATTAAAGTAAATCTCAATTATCAAAATGTTTGATAATATTTATGAAAGAAGTGAGTTGGGACCAATACTTATATAACGAAAACAAAGGACAGGATTGAGATTAGCCACACATGAAAGTAGGAATCTGTATCAACTGATTCTCTGCAGGAGTATATCATTGGTGAGATTATGCTACTGGGACCCCATTCACTTATTTTAATTTCTTTGTTTTCAATCATTTTGTCTGTTGATTGTGTTACCAAGTGCATTGATTGGACCATCTCTTTCTCCATTTTCATTATCTGAATAATGGTAACACCTGTAGTGGAACCAGACTTAGAAGTGACATCTTTAGCATGGTGGCATGACTGAAATTATTATAGAGCCATCTCCTGCCCTAGATCCACCCCCCACTACCACCACCACCAGTCAATCATGGGACTATTGTGTGAAAACATAATTAAATTGCTATGATTTAAATAACTGTATTTTGTGATATCTTTGCTATAGCAGCTTAGCCTTTCACCTAGAGAGTACAGAAAGTACTAGTGGAATTTTCAAACTGGAGTGTTGCTTGAACAAAACCTAAAATATATGTCGATGACTTGCTATTTGGGCCTTGGACAAAAGGGAAACAATGAATGGAGAGTTAAAGACTTATGATCTTCATTATGTTGTTGCAAAAATTTGATGTAACTGCCACCTGTGATAACTTGGAAAGCAGATTGCATGACTGTGGAAGCTATGACTCTATAGGAAGTAGTCAGAATGCCAGTTTGCACGTACAATTGAAAGGAAATAGAGTTCTGCTAAAAAAGCAATGTCCTGCCTGCAACATGAAATAAAAATTTTGTGAAAGTACAGAATTTGAGGATTCAGTATCAGAATAAAAACAACTGTTCGGCTATTGCTAAAAGCAGGAGCTTTGTCTACAAACCAAAGCAGCAGCTCTGTTGCTCAGAATCTCCATTTTTTTTGGGGGGGGGGGCTGGGGAAGATTTTCCCTGAGCTAACATCCGTGCCAATCTTCCTCTGTTTTGTATATGGGGCTCCACTACAGCATGGCTTGATAAGCAGTGTGTAGATCTGCGCCCAGGATCCGAACCCACAAACCCTGGGCCACCGAAGCGGAGTGTACAAACTTAACCACTACACCACTGGGCTGGCCCCTCAGAGTCTTTTGAAATGTATTGCATTATTTTTATTTCTGTAGACAACGGTTGCCAACCCAGCTGCATAGATCGAGAGTTTTCATATGGCATGAAATTAATCACCATTACATCGATGATGAGAAAGTCAAGTAGAACATAGGCAACATTAAATATAGGAGGAAATTCCATAAGTTTAAGAACTGTGACCAGAAAATTCTTGTGGGTGTGATAACTTTCACATAGAACTGATTGAAAGCAAGAAACAATCGCTAATAATACAGTTATGGTAACTAATCAACCAGCTAGAGAATTCGTTGGCCAATGTTACTTTCAGATAGCTTTGGTTGTATGTCTAACTTTGTAACAATGAGATATAAATGGAAACTGTAATTACCTTTACTGGATCTTGGCCTTAACACATTTGACTTGTGGTGACTCATGTTTGTCCATACAGATGACAATCCTCTTGGAGATGGTGACAAAGAAATAAAATGGAAGGAATATGGGTCACTGAATGATCTCATGAATTGGAACTGACTACCTGCCCTGACCATTGCATATCTCTAGACTGTTATGTCAGAAATATGTATTTCTATTTTGTCTGAGGAACAGTATTTTATGTGTTTTTAGTTGTCTAAGCCAGAGTATTTTATGTGTCTTTATAGAGCAGCTTAAACTGACTAATATAGTTATTTATTGCATTAAAAAAAATGTTTCCTAGAGAGGTTATATCAGTTTCATATCCACTACAAGCCTGTGACAGTTCTAACCCTCCACTTATTTTCCCCCAAATCTGTCTTTATCAACTGTACAGGCAAAAGAGTACACTTACCATTTTTTGTGATGGAGAGGTTAAATATTTTTCTATGAGTTTTGTGGAAATTTGTTATTTTTTATTTGTGTTTTTATTCCCTTTTCTCACTTTTTATTTATAGGGATACTAAAATTAATTGTACCCAATGGGTATTATTTCTCTTAGTTTATCATGTATGTTTTAATGAAAAAAACTATTTTTTTCTATTTTGTTACCTTTTTCTGTACTTTATGTTATCCTCCGACAATTAATGAATGAGCTTTTTTGCTACAGTTTTTTTTCTTCCAATCATACTAATACTTTCTCTTCGTTTCTTTCTTTGTAAATGTGCTTGAAAGATCTCATGTGATATCACATTGACCTCAAATATTTAAGGCTCAATGTTAAATCATTGTATCATCACAGCAGAAAAGAGACAAATTATCTTAAATATTTATAAATCAAATTAAACTCACCAATAACAGTATAATAAACACATATTACCTTGTTTAGTAAATAAATGTTTAATAATTTTACATGAACTAATTAAATGGCTCTATTTTCATAAACTGTGGTTGGTGAGGAATCAGCACCAAAACAACACAATTCTTACAGAGATCAAAAGTAAAGAAGAGGCAGCAATTTGGGTAAGATAGATTCATTTTTAACAGTGTTAAGATATAACTGATAAAAATTAAACTGCACATGTAATGCATTTTGTTTCCTAGACAAAACCCAAAGTTTCAACAAATTTAAAGGGGCTGTGTAATCCAAAGAGTTAAGGAGTATTACTTTGATTTGTTCTCTTCGATGAGCATAATGTTAGTCTAAGTTTATAATCTGTATGATTCATCATATATAAAAACTAATTCTATTAAAGCTAATTTTTAATTAGTTATGTGAATTGAGAATTTTCAAATAACATCTGGACAAATATAAAAGTAATCTTACAATGCATGTTCTTGTATATCAATTGCATTATATTACTTTTTATATAAGAATTTTCTTTTATTTTTGAGATAAAAGTTAGTTTTGTGCTACTTATATTTTGCGTGAAGTTAATTTTATTTGACTCTTTATTTTTTGTTCCTTAACTACTTTAAACCTTTTACTAGGATTATAATCTTATAGAAGCATAATTATGAAATTCATTAATTATTCATCTAACTTTTATTCACACTCTAAAACACTTTAATAGACATTATTAAAATATAAGATAACACATTGATAAGTCTAGTTCATTTTTAAGTCAATTTTGTTTTGCTGTTTGTTAGTGCCATTACTTGGGATGAAGAAAAAGAAAAAAGGAGGAAAAGAAGGAGAAGCAGGAAGAGGAATATGAAATAGGAAAAGAAGCATAAGAAGATGAAGAGGTATGAGAAGAATGAGATGAGAAGAAAAAAAGGTGGAGAAGAGGAGAAAAAAGGAGAAAGAGCAGATGATGGAATTTAGTAACCCTATAATAAATACCATTTTTTTCTCACTAGTTCATAAAATTTAAGAAGTCTAGGAATATTGCAACTAAAAAAACTAACGAAAAGATACAAAAAATAATCACCTCAAATTTTAAGAATTTACATATGTAATTATTACTGAGACAAAGCTCTCTTTTTTCAGTTACTAATTTTCTCATTTCTTGCTTCAATACTCCTGTAAATGGGATTTTTTACATTTTATGATTTCACAACCTTTTTCCAATTATTAAAATTAAAATGGAAATAATGGCATTATCTTGTGATCTACCTGAACTGTGCAGAGATTCAGTGGGTCTGAGTCTGGCGGTTGTTAATGAATAGCAAGAACATTTAAATACTACAGTAAGAGTATATATATTTTCAGGGAATAAGAGGCTGATTATTTCCCTGGGACCCTGCCAAGATGGAGTATTACATTTAGATATACATATATTTTTAAATCCTTGCCATTTTCTTTGATAAATGCAATAACTTTTAAATGGATACATCTCAGGTAACTTGATGAGTATGAATTTTTTCATCATTGACCATTTGTATTAAAAATTTCTGTGTAAGTCACTTAACTCCTTCTTATTAGTATATTCATGAGTTTCTTTTTTGTGAGGAAGACTAGCTCTGAGCTAACAGCCATTGCCAATCCTCCTCTTTTGGCTGAAGAAGATTATCTCTGGGCTAACATCTGTGCCCATCTTCCTCTATTTTGTATGTGGGAAGCTGCCACAGCACGGCTTGAGCGGTGCATAGGTCTGTGCCCAGGATCTGAACCTGTGAACCCCGGGCCACCAAAGTGGAGCGTGCAAACTTAACCACTATGCCAGCAGGCCAGCCCCTATTCATGATTTTCTTATTGATGTGAATACCCTTTATACTAAGCTAAACAAGTTACTATTCATAATTCAAACCTGTGATTTTTTTTTAAATTGTGCTAAAAAACATAGCATAAAATTTACCATCTTAACTATTTTTAATTGTACAGTTCAGTAGTGTTAACTAAATTTACACTGTTGTGCAACAGATCTTTAGAACTTCTTCATCTTGCAAAACTGAAATCCTATACGCAATGAACAACACCCCTCATTTCCCCCCTCTCATGATGGTTTTAAATAAAATGCAATATAAGTTAGCTGAAAATTAAAAAAAAAAAGAAATCTACACAAACATTAAATACATAGCACAAAAAAGTGGAGAATATGAGGGTAACTTTGCTTATGACTTTAAATAAGAAAACCCAAAGTAAAATATCAGTGTATAGTATGTTAAATTTCATGTACAATGGGCAATTGAAAAAAATTGTTGCATTATTTACAACAGCCAAGATATGGAAACAACCTAAGTGTGCATCAATGGATGAATAGATAAAGAAGATATGAGATATATATATATATATATATATATATATATATATATACACACAACGGAATACTATTCAATTATAAAAAAGAAGGAAATCTTGCCACTTGTAACAACGTGGATGGACCTCCAGAGCATTGTGCTAAGTGAAATAAGTCAGAAAAGAAAGACAAATACTGTATGATTTTACTTACATGAGGAATTTTAAAAACAAACAAATAAAAACCAAACAAAGCTCGTAGATACAGAGAACAGATTGTTGGTCCCCAGAGGCGTGTGGTGGTGGGGGGTGAAGTGAGTCAAAAGGTACAAACTTCCATTAATAAAATAAATAAGTTATGGGGATGTAATGTGCAGATCGGTGACTACAGTTAACAATACTCGATTGCATTTGAAAGTTGCTAAGAGTAAATCTTAAAAGCCCTCATCACAAGAAAAAAATTTCTTTCTGTAATCATATATGGTGAAGAATGTTAGCTAGACCTATTGTACTGATCATTTCACAATATATACAAATACAAATCATTGTGTTTTATACCTGAAACTCATGTAATATTATATATTAATTATACCTCAAAAAATAAATTAAATAAATAAATGAAAAATACTTTAATATTAACAAAAATAAATGTAATATATCACATTATAGGTCATTCAATGGGCCTTGCATGATTGTTTAAAAAAATCATTGATATATCAAACTAATTTTATATCTATCTTCCCAATTTCTTTTAAAATCTGAATTTTGTAACAATATTGCTACAGAATAAATGTTATTGTTAAAACAAATTTATAAATTAAATAAGCCTCTGGAAAAACTTTTCATAAACTTTAATTTTAATAAATAAAATCTGAGTTATTTGTATATTTGCACAATAATTTCCCATTACCTTTATGTAGTAAGAACACTTCAAAGACATGAAAATAATCAGGTGGGCTTTGATATATTAATGTAGTTTGAGAATCTATGCCATTCTAATTAGGATTAAATTTTATCTGTAGAGAATATATTTATCATTATTCATGCATGCATTCTATCAATCTATCAATTTTTTATAGTCTTATTAAGAGGCAGAAATTGGTCACACTGGGGGTTAAACAGTAAACAAGCCAGATTAGGTCTTTTCTCTAATAGAGTTTGTGTTCTAACGTGGATAGACAGTGATGTAGCTTCCAAGTAGCTTCCAAGTTAACATGTGGGCAGTGGCATCTAATGGACACAGCCTCGGTCACGTTCCCACACTCTTAACTGCAAGAAAGCCTGGGAGAGAGGACTTGACATTTTCAGATTGAGCAGTGTTAGGTAAACTCTTTCTCATAGCATGGCAGGAAATTGCTTCAAGTACTCAATGTACATAAATTAAAGATAATTATTATAATAAAGAAACATTTTAAGAAGAAAAATACTCACTACTCTAT
The DNA here is from genome assembly GCA_031878705.1 of Tapirus indicus. Taxonomy (NCBI): domain Eukaryota; kingdom Metazoa; phylum Chordata; class Mammalia; order Perissodactyla; family Tapiridae; genus Tapirus; species Tapirus indicus. The sequence continues at coordinate 20,780,110 of CM062939.1, read as the reverse complement.
TGGAAGACTTGAAGAGGGTAAGTCGAATGATTTGATTTATGTTTTAACAAGTTTACTGTGACTGGTGTGGGAGAGATGATTTTAGGACATAAAAATTAAAAGGAGTACGATTAGACAGGACTCTATTATAATAGTCCAGATGAAATATTCTAGTTAAATTGATAAATGGAAAAAACAGAGACGTAAGGGGACAATTATCAATATCTTCTGAAGTTAGAGATAAAATGATGTGATAACTTATATCTGATTTTGATAGAAGGTGTGGTCTGAGGGAAAGAAGCAGCAAAGGAACCATAAGGGGAAACGTGGCAGGAAATTAGTAGATTGTCAGAATTTAAAAATATAAACTTTAGAAAATATAGGTGAAAATTGTTGTATAGTTATGTCAAGTAGCAGTTAAATGGCGTGATGAATTGATATATTGTGTCACCACAAAGAGACGTTGAGAAATAACAGGTTGACATAATCTGTAAAGTTGTCATGTCTAGAGTTTAGCAGAATCTTTTATTTTTATTATGCCAATTTCAATTATTATAGTAAATTAAGCCCCTTCAATTATATTTAGAAATACTTCTAGAATAAACATGAATGGATTATAAAATACTTACCAGAATTAACCCCAAATAATATTTCAGTTAAATTTAGTAACATGCTTTAATTCTTATTATTTTTGTTTGAAAGATAGTTTTCAATATTTCTCATTTATTGCCATTAAATACTTCACTACTTACATTTTATCTAATCCTTCTTGGAAATCATTTATAATGTATGCCCTCCATGTTGATGAATATTTAAAATTGAGCATCTGTGATTGGTAAACGTGGTAAAGCAGAAATTCTGAAGGAATTAAGAATATTTTTCTCACTAAGAGTCTACTTTTTGCTGCCCGGAGGGACCAATTTTTGCACACTGTTAAATCAGATTATGTGACATTTAAACAGCATAAAATAACACACACTGCCAATTCATAAGTTAAATATCATAGGGATTAGTGTAAAATTGGGTCAATATCAAATATTTGTAATTAAAATTGCTAGTGCCTTGTAAAACAAGATATGTAATTCTGAGAGCTCATTTTTCATGTTGTTATTTAATGTAAACCTGTCCCAATTGATTTACTTGTGTCCTACAAAATGTGTAAATACAAATATTTGTATTTTCTGTGTTGCAATGAGAATTTTTGTTTAATAATCTGTATAATATATAATATTTATGTAATAAAACTAAATACCTATACCCATGCCCTAATAGAGATAATAGAAGTGGATATTTTAAAAGTCCTATATTTTTCCCTGCCATTATTTCTACCATCACTAATTACTTAAAAACAAACAAATATGTTCCCACAAAATATAATTTTGCATACTGCCTGTAGTCCTTAACAAATCTTTTTAAAAATTAATTCAGTTCAATAACAAATCAGTTCAGTGATGGAAACAGTAAAGTGTATTTGTATTGCCTAAATTAAGAAAAACATCATTTTTAAACCAAATTATATTGATGTGATGTAGACTTACTCTAATTGGAATTAAAATATCGAAAGATTTCGATTTCTCTGAATAATGATGAAACATGTGCATATTATATATAAATTATTATAACTTTATAATTTGTTTACTAAAATCCAAATTTTCCCTCCAAATATTTTCATCATATGTGTGTATGTAAATGAGGGAACTCAGTCATTTAACATATACACATACATTTTTCAGGGAAGTAATTATTATATAAATTCCTCTGTGTTAATCACATTTACAAATAAAATTCACAGGTTTCATTTTAAATTAGCACAGGTCGTTTTTTTAATATCATTCTTGAATTTTAACCACTCAGTATTGAGGTGGACAACTGCACTTTAAAAACCTGAAAACACAACATATGTATTAAAATTTGAGAATACAATATCACAAAGAATTTCAAAGCCAATCTGTTTTGGGCCAGATATCTCATTTCTAGTGGATAATAAAAAGAATGGTCTCTGTCCACCTGGACTTTCTGTCCAGAAAGTCCCCTGGGACTTTGAGTATCATTTCTAGTTGCAAAGTGAGTGTTCTCTACTTTATCATTATTCACAAGATTTATCCATAGACAATGCTACTGGAATAGAGTATATGGATGAATTACATTTTTTTTAAACATAGAAGTACAGGAAAATAAAACCAATTGTGTTTCTAAAAAGTGATAGAGCTTTGGTTGAAGAAATTGTCTCAGTTTGTCATTCCCACAGTTTCATTATTTGCAAGAAAGTGTGAAGGGAACAGACATTTACCTAGTATCTTCTATGTGTTAAACACTATGAGACTTTTTACATGAAATTTTTAACACTTTTTGAAAGTATAAGATAAACACACAAAAACACAATGTTTGTAGAGCTTGATTAATTTTTAAAAAGTGAACAGACCTGCAATTTATTTTTAAAAAGTTCTCAGTCAAGAAGCGGAGAGTAATCCCAAACATCACTCTGTCTCCAATTCAGAAGTGTCCCTTGTGTCCCCTTTTACTCACTGCCTCCAAGGGTAACCTCCTAACACCAAAGATAAATCTTCACTGCTTTTAAAATTTATATAAAAGTGATCACACAGTATGTATTCTTTTGTGTTTGTGCTTTTTCCTCTAATATATTTGTGAGCTTTTGATAAAATTTTATGCAGCTCATTTTTGTTGGTCACTAATCTTCCATTAGTGACTATATTATGATTTATTTATTCATTCTGCAGTTCAGAGGCATTTGGTTAATTTCCAGTTTCTGACTATCATGAATAGTGCTATTATCAATATCCTCAAACATATGTTGTGAATATATATGCACTTCTGATGACTATAGACCTAGGAGTTTAATCGCAGAGTTCTAGAATATGCATACATTCAGTGTTGGCAGATAGAAGCAAACCACATTCAAAGTGGGCTTCCTTTACATTCCCAGGAGGAGACTAAGAGATTCTTGCGCACACACACACATTTATATATGTGTGTATACATATATTATGTTTTTACCAGCATCCCTGAGTTAAGTAATTTCATCCCTATTGTATACAAATATAAAATTAGCCCTGAACACTTTTATGTGACTCACGTAAAGGCACACAACTAGTAACACATTGGTGCTCACAACTACAACTTTCTGATGCTAAGCTGTATTTTTACATTATGTGAGTAATGTAATTACATAATCAAGAAGCATCAATGAATGTTAAACCCGTTAAATAAAGGATTATTGAAAGATAGAAAATTTGTAAGATGTCAAAATATCACTGTACAGATTACTAGCATTTTATTGTTGTTGGGGGGAGGACTATGTTTACAAGAGAATGATTTGGTGGTAATTCCTTAAGCAAGTGATCAGTCCTAGCATCAACGTTGGTGGGGGCTGTAAATATCTGTGTATCCTGGTTCCTGACGTGATGTAGCATGCAGAACACAGTATCTCACCAATGCGGGAACTCACCAAGGGTGTTTCACCTGAATCTAATCAAGATTTTAAAAACAATCAGACAAATACAAGATGTGGAAACGTCCGCAGAAAACTGGTCTGATCTCTTCAAAGAGTCAATGTAATGTAAACATGTAATTTAAAAAAAAATGGTGAGACTGCTCTAGGTTAAGAGAAGTTAATGTCCCGAAAAGCAAAATGGAATACGTGGGGGCTGAGTGGGTGGCATAGCAGTTAAGTTTCCATGGTCCACTTCAGCAGCCCGTGGTTTCACAGGTTCAGATCCCGGGCGCGGACAGACGCACTGCTTGTCAAGCCATGCTGTGGCAGCGTCCCATATAAAGTAGAGGAAGATGGGCACGGATGTTAGCCCAGGGCCAGTCTTCCTCAGCAAAAAAAAAAAAAAAAAAACTGGAATGTGAAACTTGTCTGGATCCCTTTAGAAAGCTGATGTAGGCAAAGATGTGAGCACAGGGAGAAAAATTTATACAATGAATTGATTAAGTTCCTGCTGCTTGCACTACTTTTTCTCAAGTTCATAACTTGTTCACATCTGCAAGGAAGCACCAAAGGGAACAATGAAAATTAAATTCTTAATGTCTACCAATTTTATGTGAATACAAGGGGATTGGACATAAGCTTTGCAATTGTGCCAAACTTTCTTGAATTTTTGCCTCTAACAAAGAAATGATATTTCATGCTTCTGGGAGTTGTGTGGCCCATAATTTCACTTTGATTGACATTGCTATTGTTAGTTAAGTTTGGCTAAGTCCAACATGTTAAAAAGCAATAATTAAAATTTTGTTTGGTCTACTGGGAATGCACATTTTGCATGAAATAGCTTTATAAATGTGTGCAGTTTTAAAATATAATGTTCATGTAAAGTGATTTCATTATCATCATTTTTTCATGATTTGTTGATTAAAATAATGCCTAAGCATTAAATACACACATATATCCATAGTTTATATATTCATATTTATGTACATTATCAGAGTCTTACTTATTGGCCCTAATTTCTGCATCACATTTGACCTTAAACTCTGATCTTCATGCCTGTGTTCAATTGCATATTGCTATCATGCCCTGCTTTGATTTCTGAGTATGACCCAGTATTTAGAATCCAGATCATTTTGCTGATTCGTGGTTATATTTGGGATATAGTAAGTTACCCAGTAGGAGGAAATACATTTATACATTTAGCTGTCCTGTATAATAAAATCTAGTCTCAACCTTCCCTAATTACCAGACAGCTGTTAGATGGAATTTATAGTCACTTGAGTCTTCAAAATATCATTAATTAAAGTTAACTTTGAAAATTCTAGATGTTAAACAGCTTATTATTTAATGAGGAAATGGTGGCTTTTGAAAATCAACTATCTCAATGTCACTTCTCTTGATTTTCCTAGTTATACTCCCACTTGCCATCATCTCCTTTTCTATGAACACCAACATACCTAGTATCCTGTCCGATGTAATTTCATAATTTTCTGCTTTCTTATATATTGTTTAAACACGCTTCTCTATCTGAATTAAATTTTCACTCCTGCACTAACTCCCTTATCTCAGCCTAAATAACATAATATTTCCCTCAGACTTCCAGAGTGTTTCAATTAACTCCCTGCTTATCACATATTTGTTTATATATGTGTTCCTCTAACTAGCCTGTGATTATTCAGTGTCAGGAAATTTGTATTATTTATTTACTTATATCACTCATGAAGTTTAAGGTAACTGCTTCTCCCAATAACTTATGATGTTAACATTCAAAATTATTTATCATTAATTTTTACTCTCCATAGTTCCTGATGCAACACTTGAAACATAGTAAGTACATATATGAATTAACATATGGAATAATGGCTATTAATACTTTTGTGTTCAAATCCACATATATATATTACATATGTATGTGTATATATTTCATATGTGCATGCCTGTATTCAAAAACATATCAGACATTTACAGACAATCTCCTTAAATTCGGTTTTGCGAATTGAATTGATTTTTTTTAATAAAGACAAGTACAGTCCTGCATTGCTTAACAATGGGGATATATTCTGAGAAATACCTTGTTGATGATTTTGTGTTGTGCAAACATCATAGAGAGTACTTACACAAACCTAGGTGGTCTAGCCTACTACATATCTAGGCTATATGGCAGCAATCTTTCAGGACCGCGGTCCTATATGCAGTCCGTCATTGACCCAAACATCATTACGTAGTGCATGACTGTATACAAAACTTCTACAGGTTTAGGGACCCGTAGAATGTGTTAGGGAACACATTCCATTATAAATTTCTTCATTTATCTTCAGGCGTTGTCCTGCTATAATTTAAACCTGGCACTTCACTGCATGGCCTGCTTCCGCTGTGGCTCTCTCAGGTTGTAAGTACAGTGGTTTCTTGGATTACTCACTGTTGAACCTCACACTATTAGAAATGGGGTAAATGTGCTCCTCCCCCTCCTTTCCCCTTCTTTATCTATAACTTAGCCTAGCTACCCAGTGTAGCTCTAGGATTATCAGATCATAATACCCAGTCCACATTCTTGTTGTTTTCCTCTACAATCCCCTGAATCATACTTTCTCATTTCTTGGAGATTTTAATCACTGGGGCAATCTCTTCCCATCACAATTCTGGGTAATTTGAGAACCCATTATGGCCTCTCACCCAGTGTTCCTTTCTATCACCCATCAATCTCCTATATCTCAAAGACCACATCTAGACTTTGTCGTCGCTAATAACTACAAACCCTCCCTAATCTCCTTTATTGCTCTTTCCTATCATTACCTCCTTTTCCTTGTTCAACTCCTTTGACGCTACAAATCCAGCAATCCATGCACTCACGACTTTACTGTTAAACTACTGAAATACTTTCATATGTTTTGGGAAGTAAATTTTACCTAACTGCATCTCTGTTCATATGTTCACTCCCTCCTGCATCCGTAACTATTCATCCTGATTTTAATTCTCTGCTCCCTTTCTTGGTTGTACTTCCTTCAGGCTTTCACACCCAGCTCCTGAAGGCGGCCACTCTGTCATGGTGAGCAATGAGCACCACATTTTAAAATCCAAGAATCTGTTCCCAGTTCTCACTTACTTGATCATTTTGTCTTTCATTTTTTTCTCTCATGATTTCCAGAATACCATACACTGATGACTTTCCAAACTTCCTCTTGATTACTGCTGCTTTGCTGATTCATATAGCTCTCAATTACCTCTAAATGGGGGGCTCTGGATCACTTAGAGATCTCTCCGTGCTCTTAAATTGGATCTAAATCATTACTTCCAACAGCTGTATAGTATGCAAAGGTGTAATACGTTCCTCTATTGTTGGACAAATATAACGTGTTTTTTTTTGTTTAATATTGCAAACCATATAATGAAAAACAATCATTTACATGTTTCTATTAGCAATGTTTGATGATTTTCAAGGGTAAATACCAAGAAGAGGATTTAATTCCAACAGAGCAGCAACATTTTTTTTACTTGTATTGTCAAGTAAGTGAGAGACAATACATACTGATTCCTCCATTACTGGTACTGCTTAGCTGCATCTCATTAGTTAACGGTATGTTGTGTTTTCATTTTCATTCATCTCTAAGTATTTTCTAAGTTCCCTCATTATTTCTTCTTTGACCCATTTGTTTTTGAGTGTGTTGTTTAATTTCCACAAATTTGTGGATTTTCCAGTTTTCCTCCCATTATTGATTTTTAACTTCATCTCATTCTGGTCAGAGAAGGTACTTTGTATGATTTCTGTGTTTTTCAATCTATTGACACTTAATTTATGGCCTAACATATGGTCTATCCTGGCGAATGTTCCATGTGCATTTGAGAAGATATGTATTCTATTGTTGGGTGGAGAGTTTGTACGTGTCTGTTAGATCTAGCTGGTTTATTGTTTTCTTCAAGTCCTCTATTTCCTTACTTATGTCTGGTTGTTCTACCCATTGTTGAGAGTGGGATATTGAAGTCTCCGTCTATTATAGAACTGTCTCTGTTTATCCCTTCAGTTCTCTCAATTATTGCTTCATGTATTGATATGGTCTGTTGATTAGGGGTGCAAATATTTGTAATTGTTTACATCCTTGCTGTATTGAAACTTTTACTATATATAATGTCTTTGTTGCCTGTAAACTTTTTTGATTTAAAGTCAATTTTTCTGATATTAGTATAGCCACCCTTGCTGGTTTTGGTTACTATTTGCAAGAAATATCTTTTTTTCCATCCTTTCACTTTCAATCTACTTTCAACCTATTTGTGTCTTTGGATCTAAAGTGAGTCTTTTGTAGACAGACTATGGTTGAACAAGGTTTTTTTTGTCCATTCTATCAATCTCTGTCTTTTGATAGGAGCATTTAATTTTAAAAAATTACTGATAAAGAATGACTTTTCTTCTTACTTCATATGTTTTCCATATGTCTTATAATATTTTGTCTCATTTTCTGCATTCATTACTGTCTTTTTTTTATGTTTGGTTGATTTCTTTAGTGAAAAATGTAAATTCTGTTCCCATTTCCTTTTGTGTATATTCTACAGCTATTTTTATTGTGGTTTTCATATTCTAATTTGAATTTATACCTGCTAAACTTCAATAACATTCAAAAATCCTGCTCCTTTACAGCTCCATTCCCAACCCTTTCAGTTGTTGATGTCAGAAATTACATCTTGAATACATTGTGTGCCCCCAAACTTAAATTACTAATTACTTTAAATACATTAGTCTCTTAAATCATGTAGAAAACAAAATAAGGAATTCCAAACCAAAGTTACAATAACACTAACTTTTAGATTAATAATTAAAAAATATATATATATTGGTTTCTTACATCATATAGAAAACAAAAAATGAAGTTACAAATGGTTGTTGTAATAATAATAGATTTTATACTTGTCTATGTATTTACTTTTAGTGAGATCTTTACTTCCTCATATGACTTTGAGGTTACTGTCTAGTACCCTTTCATTGCAAATTGCAGGATGCCCTGTAGCATTTTTTGCAGGGCAAATCTAGAAAATAAACTGTCTCAGATTTTGTTTATCTAGGAATGTCTTAATTTCTTCCTCACTTATGAAAGATAATTTTACTATTTATAGGATTCTTAGTTATCAGGTTTTTTTCTTTTATCACTTGGAATATATCAGCCTACCGGCTTCTGGCTTCCAAAGTTTCTGATGAAATGTCTGCTGATATCTTATTGAAGATCTCCTGTAAGTTTCAAGTCACTTCTCTCTTGCTGCTTTCAAGATTCTCTCCTTGTCTTTGGCTTTCAGAAGTCTGGTTGCAATCTATCTCAGTATGTATCTCTTCACATTTGTTTTTCTTGGAGCTTATTGAGCTTCTTGGATGTTTATATTCATGTCTTTCATCAAATTTATGAAATTTTCAGCCATTATGTCTTCAAATGTTCTCTCTGCCCCTTCTCTCTCTTCTCCTTTTGGAGGTCTCACTATACATGGGTCTCCCTGATGGTGTCTCAAATGTTCATTAGGCCCTGTTTACTCTTCTTCTATCATTTCCTTTCTATTTCTCAGACTCAATAATTTCCATCGTCTTATCTTCAAGTTTGCTGATTCTTTCTTCTCCCTGCTCAAATCTACCTCTGAATCCCTCTTGTGAATTTTACATTTCAGTTATTGTATTTTTTGGCTCCAGAATTTCTTTTTAGTTTCTTTTTTGGTTTTCTATCTCTTTATTGATGTTTCCATTTTGACCATACCTCATTTTATTGAGTTTCTCCACAACTTCCTTTAGTTCTTTGAGTATCTTCAAGAAAGTTGTTTTAAAGTCTTTGACTAGTAGATCTGCTATCAAGTCTTTTGTAGGGATAGTTTCTGTTGAGTTATTATTTTTTTCTTTGAATGAGCCATACTTTCTTATTTCTTTGCATGCTTTGGTTTGTTTGTTTTTTTGGTGAAACTGAATATTTGAATGTAATAGCATGGTAACTCTGGAAAACAGATAACCCCCCTCCCCCAGAGTTTAGTGTTTTCTTGTTTTTTTTTTTTGTGAGGAAGACCAGCCCTGAGCTAACATCTGTCACCAATCTTCCTCTTTTTGCTGAGGAAGACTGGCCCCGGGCTAACATCCGTGTCCATCTTCCTCTACTTTATATGGGATGCCGCCACAGCATGGCTGACGAGCCGTGCATTGGCAGGCACGTGGGATCTGAACCTGCGAACCCTGGGCTGCCAAGCATGGACTAAACCGCTGCGCCACCGGGTGGCCCTCTTGTTTTCATTTTTTGATTGTTGTAGACTGTTTCTGTGCTTAGGATCAGATTGAGGTGTAACCTTAATGTCTTCTCTAGTTGGTTCTGAGCCTGTGCCTTTCCCCAGGCATGTGTGGTGAATTTCTAATTTCTCCTTACATGCAGCTAATTTTGAATGTCTTGGTCTTTAATGACTGGCTCCCAAAAAGGGGGAAAAGAGAAAACTAAAGGGAGGAAATAGGGCACTGGCCCTTTAAATCCCCAGAAGTCACCTCAGCCTGAGGAGGAGGGGCTTGCAACAATGGTGGAAAGTATAAAAACAAAGGCCATCAGCATTTTGTGTGAACCTCTAAAATCAAAAGCATCAATCAGCAAGCAGAGCACAGATCCCTGATATTTGGAAGATGGGGTCATTTTGTCCACTCTGGCTCTCATAAGCTGTGTGCAAGCTGTTCTGGAACATATGCATGGCTGCCTGCCATGAGGCTGGGGGATGAGGGATGAGTATCTGCTACTGTACTAAGATCTGAAATTGAGTGAAGTTAACTGTAATATACTGTCCAAGCTGTGGAGAGTTTAGCTAAGCTACTCAATGGAATCACTGCCTCAGCATCTATTTTATTTGGCCAAGTGGACTGTGATGACCTTAAAGTGACACTGGTCCCCCAAGGGCAGTGCATTCACTAGATAGCAGCCCACAGAGTCACAATCAAATATAAGTTCCTGATACAACTTCCCCAATAACCCTTGTGATCCACAGTCTCCCCTGTCGCTCAACGCCTTCCCCTTATGCACTCCTTAGATAAGACCGCACTCTTGATTTGAATTGACCAATCTGGTCTTAGCCTGGGAACCCCAAAGCATTCCACTCACGGATCCTAATAAAGACATGTGCCCCAGGTCCTGCCTGTCTCTGTGTCTGCACTCTGTTTGCATTTTATTGATTCCTAGTAATGTTAAGAATCAGTTCATACTTATATCATTTAAGTGTATTTACTTTTCTAAAATTTCCTGTTTATATCATTTGCACATATATTGTTTGTATTTTCTTGTTTGATTTGTCAAAATTATTATATATTCTGGATAACAAATATTTTCCTTTGTTATAGCTTTCAAATATTGTTTCCCAGACTGTCACCTGCTTATTATTGAGAGGTCTTATTGTCATACAAAAATGTTTTTAAATGGTAAAAATAAATTTCAATATTTCCGTTGTGGTTTTTATCTTTTGAATGTTATTAAAAAGGCCTTTCATACTCCAAGGTTTTAAGCCCTTTCTTCTATATTTTCCTTTAGTATTTATGATATTTTTATTTTCTGTTGCTTTTTTTTGGTAGGTTCTTTGCATGTTCTGGTCTATAGGTCATCTGATATTTTTATTTAGCATGTGAAGAGGTAAAAGGTTCTATCCATCATTTGAATATTTCTTCTTTTCCCCACTGATTTTGGATGGCAGTATTATTACATATCAAATTTACATATATTCATAAAATTATTTCTTAAATCAGTTTTCAGTTCCTGTATTATCTTAGTCTATTTCAGCTATGATAGATAACTGTTTAAATTAAGAATACATTTACTTTTATGCCATTAACATAATGTTATATTTAATATTTAATTATCATATTGTATATAAAAGTTTTCTAGTGTTAACTATTGCATACTTGAGACAAACTCTCTTGGGTAAAGTATAATTTAATGCACTTTTGGATTTGACTTGCTATTTTTTTTTTTTAGAATTTTGAATTATTTTTGTATGTGAGGTCCAAAAATTGACTTTTCAGAACTTTCTTTGGTTTTGTCATCATGGTAATCTTTGTTTCTTAACATTAGCTGTACCATACCTCATCTTCAATGCACTAGAATAATTTATACAAAATTGAAATTATTTCTATTATCTAGGAAAGATTTTAGTTCTGAAGAAGTAATCTTAGCTGTTTCTGCCACAAAACGTCAGAAGCATAGAGTATTCCTGCAAAATTCCAATAAGAGTAGAATGAAGTGGAAACCCTGAGCTGTTTCTTCAGCTTATATACATTAATATGCTGAGGGCACAATGAATATTTTACTGAGTATTTTGAAAAACGTCTAGCTCATGTTAAAAATAATTTTTATTAATTTGTGATGCCATGAACAAATATGAGAAAAAAATATATATAGCATTAAAATAAATAATCACAGAATGCATTTTAAATAAAAGACATTTCTGGAAAAACGTGAGAAGGATTCCTGTAAGAGTTTACATATAGGGCCAGCCTGGTGGTGTAGTGGCCAAGTTCATGTACTTCACTTTGGCAGCCTGGGTTTGTGTGTTCAGATCCCAGGCACAGACATACACACCGCTCATCGAGTCAAGCTGTGGTGGTGTGCCACATACAAAATAGAGGAGGATTAGCACAGATGTTAACTTAGGGATGATCTTCCTCACCAAAAAAAAAAAAAAAAATTTACATATGTAAAAAAAAAATCCCCCAGTTTATTCTTAACTTAGTATTTCACTTCCCACTGTTGTCACAAATATCATGAAATCAATGTGAAAAAATAGCTGTAGTACTAGAGAAGGCATGTATTATTTCTAATTCTGTTTTTTATGTTCCAACTTTGTTTTATTTATCATCATTAAACCTAAGTAGATTCCACAAAATACTGGCAGAAATAGTCAAGCATTACTGGTGGGAGTGAGAAGATTAGAATGATGAGATGAGCATTCCTTCTCATTGTCTGTAGCGATAAGGAAATAATCCTGACTTACTTGACATCACTTCCGGGACAAAATATGTAAATTTCTGTAGCACGTTAAAGTATTCATCACTTACAGCATCCTTGTAAATGATTTTCACTAAAGTCATTCATTGAAGTGTTAATTAAAATTTCATTTTATGACCAACTACCTTGGTTAGAAATATTTCTCCAGAATGTGCTGATGAATTATTAAAATGAAAAGGTTTTAAATGAATGAATTTAGCACGAAGAAAACTAAGTATGACAGCTACAACACTTCATCCGTTATATTTTATAGAAAATTTATATAATATTTAAATTATTCATGAAATTTCTCATAGGCTTATCCATTCTGGGGCTAAGATAAAATATTTTCTAGGACAACTTAAATTTAAATTTCAACCTATAGCTAAAATGCTATAATTCTTTGAATAACTTATTCTTGATATTAGAAGACAAATGATTTTTATAATTTGTCATAAAATGTAGAAAGGTTTGGAGAAAATTTTTAAGTTGATAGGAAATTTTATACTTTACCGATTCTTGAAAACTCAGTGACTATTTTATCAAAAAATAGAAACGCAATACCAGCTCAGAGCATTTATTAATGACTGCACTTACAGAATTGAGAGCGGGAAAATAGCATAGATATCAATGCCAGAACAATTCATTCAAAATATGAGAAAAATAAAATCCATAAGAATGAGTCGTGACAAACACAGGTCTGGAATTCAGAATTTCCTTATTTCCTAGCCAAGTTCTCTTTTCACACAGGTAGCTTCTAAAAGTAGAAGACACCGATAAAAAGTAGACGTGATATGTACTTGTTTTTCAACAATACAAAGCACATATGTAAGCCCCCATTTTTTATGATCGGGAATATCACAGTTTACAAAAATAATACTACTTGCTGCCCAAAACATTCTATCTACCATCCTTCAATTTAGAATTTTTGTGTAGTTAATGCTAGAATTAAGATTAATAGCATTTTTAATATCAGTACTTCCTCAAATTCTAATGTTGAATGATTCCATGAATAAACAAGCCGGATACCATATCATCTATATCACCTGTGAATTTCCTTCTAAGATCACATTTTGTTTTTTCAGTTGTAAGGGTCTTTTTTGTTTGTTTCTTTGTCTCATTTCAAGCTCACTCGGTGATTACAGATTTTCAAATCTGATGCACTTCATTTACCAAAATTTCCAGAAGGATTTTGTGTAACGAAATTCCTTTTTATGTTGAGGTAAAGAAGACATGCTTAACTGATAAAATACCAGCTTCTTACAGCATCTTAAAATGAGTAAACCTATTTTTGCCTGGTGATAGGCATCTGTTTCTGAAGTTCATAGAATGAGTTTCCTGCTAAAATAAAGATATGAATGTTTGCAAGTTGAATATTAGTAGAAGGCAGATTTCTTCCCACTGCTTTTGGATAAGATACTGACAATGAACAGGAGGGAGTAAATCCATCTCAATTCCAATTATAAATAACACACAAGTGTTCTTTTCAACCTATTGTTTGAAAAATAGGATGCTACATAAATTATAGAAGAAGAAAAACAATTATAAAATTAAGTCCCAGTGAATTTTTATGGTTTATTTCTCTTTTGAAAAATTTCATAATGTGTTCCAATGGAAATTGAAAAAGATGTTTGCAGATAATACTCCCAAATTCATAGAAAAAAATAGCATATCATGTCGTGTAGTTGTTTACTTAAAACTTATTATTAGACCAAAAGATCCAATTTAATCACATGAATTATATTTCAAATAATCAAATAATTCATTTGCTTAATTCCACCTTCAATCCAATATGACTGAAATAATTAATTTTTTAAAGGGTAGAGATCGAATGGTTTTTTAAAGGCACACAGACCAAGCCTCATGCTGTTATAAAAATAAAAGGCAAACAGAATCTTTGAACTCAAACATAAAATATAACTATATAAAGATAGAATGTGTGTCCTAGAGTAAACTGTAGGTTACTCTTAGGGCAATATTTGATTCTACAGGTTTATACGAATCACTGTAGCTGAGCATTAAATAAGTATGTCATAAATAATTTACTTTAAATGATTACTTATTTAATTTATTGCAGGGGAAAAGGTAATACATGGTTGGCAAACATGTTAAATTTTCTACTAAACAGTATACTTGCTTTAAATTTCTCAGAAAAAGAGATTATGGAGGCTATACTAAAAACACATTAGGTTTAATAAATTGAGGCCAAGTGGCAAAAACTACTGGCTCTGGATTCAGAAGTCCTGGATTTGCATCCTGACTCTACTTTAAGTTTGACCACAATCACAAGCTTTGCCATGAGAGAAAATCCGCAACATATCAGCAGTAGAACTTCATGCAGGGCTTTGTATGACAATGATTTTGGAACTTCTCTTCAGATATTTTAAGGGAAAGAGTAATATGAGTTTTAGAAAGATTATTCTAGTTACACTGAAGTAATGGATTAAAGAAGACCAATAAGGTTGCTGAGTGTATCTGTTAGGAAACAATTCAATATTTAAAACAGAAATGGTGGAAACCTAGCTAATTCAGGATGATGATGACAAAGAACTGTATGGATAAGAATAAAATTAGAGAGATAGGGTCAATATTGATAATAGCAAACTTTTTTTTGCAATGTGGAAATTGAGGCACAGGGAGTTGAAGTAACTTTCCCAAGGCCGTACAGCTAATGGAAGAACTGTGATTTGAACCTAAATAGTTAGCTCCAGAGTCTATCTTCTTAACCTTATTCCTTATTAAGAATATTAACTGCACATAATAAGTAAAGAACAGAGAGGTAAAGGACTATTTCCATATTTCAGGTTTAGGTAATTAAGTATATGGTGGTGATATTCAGTGAAATAAAGACTACATGTAGAACAGAATGATTTATCAATAGGTAAACAAATCCCTACAGCACACTTCATGCCAGGTATGGTTTTAGGGATTCCATTTCATATTGCTTCACTCTAGGACTCAGAATGAAAAAGTAGTTTCCACCTGGGACAAACCATTCCCATATCAGTGGAAAATAATAAGTAACATGATCATATAATGGCTCTTACAGAATCTGCTCAGATTTGGCACATGTCGTTTCATTTGCTAATGAAAGTAACATAGTCTAGACTAATGTGACTAAGGTGGGAAGAATTTTCCTCCCACACTGAGAGGCATTGGGGTCAAGTCCTGTAAGGATAGCTCTGATAAAGAAGGGAAGGAGATGTTTTGAACAAAAACACAATCTACCATATTAGAGTTGAGAAGATTTCACCAGCCAGAACAACAAGGTTGAAGTGAAAATGTCTTGAGATGGGAATTAGCTGAGTGTGTTCAGGGGCATGATGTAAGGAAAAAATAACTAATTTAATTGATACTCAGTGAGTTTGAGACAGCTTTGTGGGTAGCTCACATTTGCATCAGACAGTTAGATACAAATTTGTGATAATGTGAAATAATATTTAAGGGTAGGGAAAAATAGTTTCTAAAAAAAAAAAAAGACTTTCAGAGAAGAGCCAGGAATGAAAGAGGAAATTAAATGAAGTTATTGTCCAGAACATGAAGAAAAGACAATGGTTTCAAGGATGGTGAGAGGTAATTGATGATTACATCTTCATCATGTACTAATTTAAAAAGTAATATTTTCTCCTAAAGTGCATCATACATGTTATTACTTTTTAGTATGACTGGAACATAATTTACGTTTTTTACACTATTAAGAATAAGCACTAGGAATACTAATTATTGGATCAATTTTCTATGTTTCTTTTCTTAGTTTCAGTTGTCTGACACTAGTATTATAGTACTTAAGATAGGCCTTTTGTAATCTGTATAATTGACTCTTATTGAGTACAGTGAGCTATATAACGACATAGCCAAAATTAACAGTGTATCTAAAGAAAGAATAGATCTGCTCTTCGTGGGGATCCATGGTTTCTCTAAAGAATAAGGCAACTGTAATTTAGCATATGTGAAATAAAGAGGAGAACTTTCATAAAGGTAGGTATTTAAAAATTCCATTAGATTTAGCAGCCAAAGAATCACCTGCGGTGTTGGTTTAAGAGTTTTAATGGATTAAGGGGGCAGAAGGCTGAATGCAGTGGAGGGGTGCATGAGAATGCAGAAAATAATGAATGTAGGTGTGTGTTAGGGAAAAGGCTGGGTATAGGTAACAGCTAAGAAGAAATGGTCTTGAGGGAGGTTTTTGGTATTGTTAATTTTAAAAATACTATGTTTTTATAGACTTGATCAAATTTGAAAGATACTGAAATACGCTCGCCTCCCAAAAATGTAGCAGAGATGTAATGAAGCAGTTCCCTAAAGATGAATTAGGTATGGGATGTAAAGGACAAACAAAGAGGTTAGCCAGAGAGAATCAGTGTATTTATACATCTGGATAGAAAAAAAAAAGGCTGGATACAGGTAAGGTACACAAAAGGGAAGAAAACCCACAGGGTCTCCTTATGATGCCCTCTATTTTTTCCTTGAAGTATTAGGTATATTCAAGTGACAAAAGTAAATGTGACATTAATAGAGTAAAGCACATTCAAAGAGTGAGGAAGTTTTTGAATAGCCACTGTGGGAAATAATAATAGGAGTAATATTATCTAATAGGTATTGAGTGTTAAAAACAACCTCCACAGGGCCAGCCCAAGTGGCCTAGTGGTTAAGTTTGGGGTGCTCTACTTCAGCAGCCCAGGCCCAGTTCCTGGACGTGGACCTACACCACTCATCTATCAGTGATCAGTGGCCATGTTGTGGTGGCAGCTCACATACAAAATAGAGGAAGACTGGCAACAGATGTTAGCTCAGGGTGAATCTTCCTCAGCAAAAAAAAAAAAAAAAAAGCCTCCACTATGTGATTTAACCCATATTCAAACATTATTTTATTTTCATTTCCAGATGAAGACTGGGTCCACTATTAAGTAAAGGAGATGAATTTGTATAGCGTGCCCTTCTGACTCCAAATCCCATGCTCTCACTTAAAACCCTATGTTAGGATATCAAACTGTCCTGTTCTACGCTGTTAGTAAAGTATAGAAAAGGAAGGAGAGTTATTTGAATTGAAAAGCATACATTTGTGATGGTACTGGTGTGTGCACCTCAGGTAAATGCTCAGAAGTGCTCAACATCCTTCTTGGAATCGAAAGGAGAGAAGACAGAAATGCTCCATGGTTCCTGAGCAATAGGTCATTTCTCTAGAAGCATAGAGGGCAAGTCATCGGAAGGTACTGACAAGAGAGCAATTAGAATTATGACTCACTAGAACCCTGTTGGGTGCGATTGAAGTGAAAGTTGATTGATAACAGAAAGTAAAGAGTTCACTATTTTTTAAAAATGAGGTCAAAACACAAGTGTAATGGGAACAGAAGGGTGAGAAAGAAGGATGAAAGGATGAGATGTAATTAAGCTTTGGCTAAACCGCTTATGATTAAGAAACTCACTGAGGATCGCCTGAACTCATTTACATAATGAAGTATGAAATAGAAATATATGTTACTAATTATTTATATTTTTAGAACTTTTGAAGATAAAAGTATTTTTAAAATATTTAGATATTATTAATAGTTAAGAAAAGGGGTGAAAAGGAGAATTAAATTTTGCATGTATGTGTGAAATGTAGGCAAGGCTTTTTTTATTCAAACTATTCCTGCAGATTCTCCTACACCTGCAGCTTTTCTAGTCATATCTGTGATTCACATTTTTAATAACATCATAATGGCATCTAATTTGCAAGATTAATTGAAGCTAATATTTAAAGAATATGAGATTTAAAAAAACCAAACAACTTTGCTTTCCCAGAACATAAAACAGATGGAACGTCTCTCAATAAAATTATTTTTCTCTGCCATAATTGGATTTTCTCCAGTTTTCTGCTTTGTGAATTCCTACTCAACTTCCAAAAACAAATTCATATTTTTTCTTCTACAAAGAAATCCCTGAACATCCCCCCACACTTCATTTACTGCATTTCAAAGATAAGTTTAACCCTTGCTGTCTACTGCCTTGTAGAAATCCTGCCATTTCAATTACTATACTATATTTTTATGTATTTGTTCATATGTGTTTCATTTTAGTCTAAGTGTTTTACCAATAGTTGGCAAATTCTTTGACTTCAATGATGGTAGCTTATTTCTTTTTGCCTCCTATGGACATGCTAAGCATTTGATAAATATTTGTTTAACAGCTCATCATTTAAGGAATTACATCAAAGAACAGAAACAGAAGAGGTAATGTGTGTATATATGTATGTACCAGAGTCTAACTGTAGACAAAAAAATCCTTGAAATCTCAGTCCTTCTATCTAAGGTTCTAGTTACATCCTGCTCAGTGCTCTTTATTATCTCAAATGACTAGACAACAAAATAAAATTTAGAAAAAGCGACAGCTACTTAGTGGAGCCACAAAAATGGAATGAGGCCCCATCACCCAGTAAATGTGTGAAGTCAATGAAGGGAAGGAGAGGAAGCTTCTAGTTATTTTAGCACTACATTAGGAGCTTGTATGTGCCATAAAGGAAATATTAATTTAAAAAAGAAATCATTTTAATTCCCTTGATAGAAGTTAAATGCATAAAGTTTGATGAATAGTATCATCTTTTATATTATTTAGAATAACCCCTTAAAAAGTTCTCTTTTGTATAATCTCCCTGAGAGTATAAGGTTTAATTATAAGATTTCTATACAAAGAACCAAGGATGATATATACATTGTTTCTACAAAAAAAATGCCAAAACATATGAAAAGCTTTAATAAATACTATGTTTTGATATACCCTTAGGATGATATCACAGAATTTTGAAATTTTAAATTATTCAATTGCCCCAAATTAAAAAAAAAATGTTCTAATAAGTAATTCAGGAATCTGGACAATTAATTGAGGAAAGAAGACAGAACAATTTTTCTTTATTGATGTCTTCATAGTTTATAACACTGTGGGGTTTTAGTTGTACATTTTTGTTTGTCCATCACCATGTGGATGTAAAACTCTTCACCCCTTGTGCCCACCCCCTACCCCCCTTCCCCTTGGTAACCACCAATCAGTTCTCTCTGTCCATGTGTGAAGACAGAACAATTTTTATGCCTAATTACAACAGATGCTTATTATGACTATAATGGATACACACTACAAATCCAGGGAATGGGTTGCTTACCAAAGATGGAATAGGAATAAGACACAGGCAGTAAGGTTGGTAAGCTTGTCCCATGCCTGCTCAACATGTCTCTTTCCTCCCACCCAGGGCTTTTCTGTTGACACCTAGGCATGGGGCACTGGATCCATGCTCAAGGGTCACATATGCACATTCCGGAAGGGCGGGGGTTTAACACCCTGTTTAACCTTTGGGAAGTATGATAATAGTACCCATAGGTTAACCAATAACCAATAGGAGATATGAACCCAGAGTTACATTCTTTCTCTCTTCTCCACAGATTGTCTTTCCTGAAACATAGTTAATTAATTGGTTCTGTCAGGACCCACCAGCAAGATCCAGCAATCAGTCACATTTAGTTGGGGCTAGCTTGAAAATGTATCTTTAAACAGTTTCAACCTCATTCCCTGCTTCCAGTCCTTTGTCCCTTACTCATGTGCTCTGAGAGTGGACTCACTAATAAAATAATAGGACACAGTCTTTACTGAGACAGTGGTAGACAATTTATCTAATTGGACAGTTGAGGAATATTCTGTATATAGTAACCCTTTCTGTCATGGAAGGACTTGTCCATAGGAAATACACATTTTCTCTGTTCTTCCAACCTATTAGAGGATTATCCCAAATCCCACCTGATATGTGGAAGAAAGCAGTGGTAGAGTGAGACCAGCAGCTAGTGGATAAGTTTCTTTAGTTATAGAGTTAATAAGTACAAATCCACTTGCTAACATGTATTTTTCAGTGTTAGCATAATTAGTAAATACGGTGATAATTAAGACGTTTTATTTATTCTTTGCCATATACGCTAATGGCTCAGAAGCTAAAAATTGAAGAGAACTGTTTTTATTGTTTCTAGAATTCCAACACTAATTAAAATGAATGAATGCATCATATAAGTCTTTTACTCATTATTGTCTAATTGGTTATAAGTTAGTAGAGTGAAAGAAATCAAAATGCATTTCTTTGAAATATTTTGTGTCATTTTTTCAACCTTGAGGGTTATATGGTGAAAGAAACTATTTTCTGGGCAAGTCTTTTTATGATACACCAAAAAATAATGGAACAGAATCTTCTCTTGTGACACTTGGTTAGAAAGTTTTTGAAAACTCAATTCACATTTTATTTTGTCAGGCAATGTGGTAGCCAGCCTCCAAAATGGCCGCCAGTTATCATGCCTTCCTATTCCTGAAATTACCATTCTTTTGTAGTCTCCAAGTGTAGTTCCTTCTTGGGCACTCACTTGTCTGCCCACTCTCTCTGTCTCTCCACTATCATTGCTTTGGAGAAAGTCATGTTGTAAGCAGCTCTATAGAGAGGCCCATGTGGTGAGGAACTGAAGGCTCCTGCTGACAGCATTATGAGTAAGCTTGGAAGCAGATCCCTCAGCCCAAGTATTGACTTCATAGACTTCAGTTTCAGCCAACAGCTTGACTTTGGCCTCCTGAGAGACCAAGTAAGTCAGAACAACCTGGCGAAGTCACTCCTGGATTCCTAACGCACAGAAACCCGAGGGGCCACCGAAGCATGACAGTGGTGCTGCGGCCCTGGAGCAAGTCCCCGACTACATGGAGGAGGAGGAGGAGATCCAGAGTTCCAATCTGGAGTCAGCCATGTCCGTCATTAGAGAGAGACAGTCCCGGGGGCAGAGAGCCAAACAGGAGCAAGAGAAGGAACTGGCAAAAGTCACCATCAAGAAGGAGGATGTGGAGGTGATAACGACAGACATACAGATCTCAACGGGCAGCAGCAGAAGGGAGCTTGAGGAAACACGTGGGCAATGTGTCAGAGACTCTTACTGCCCTAACCAACTGATTTGTGTCTTTCTCAGCCCTACCTGCTGGACTGATTTATTTCCATAGAGATTTGTCTTTTTCTGCAATTTATAATAATAATAGTAATAAATGGTTTTTGATAAGTTGTGGAGTGATTGCTATGCAAAAATAGATAGCTAATCCAAGCATTTAATGTTGTGTTATAAAAATAGAAAACCTGATTCTCCATGTAATTTTAAAGGAAATTGTGTCATGGATTCAATGTTGCATATGGGCATTGTTTCCTGTTTAGAGGTAAAAACTGTTTTTTGGGAGAGTCTTGATAATAGTTAACCCTTTCCTCTGACATATGCGTTGTAGAATCATCTCATCAAGTTTGACAAAAAAAGTAGGAGTTCTTATTATTGGAATTACATTTAATTTATAGCTCAATTTATTAAGAATGATATCTTTACAATATTAAGGGTTCCTATCTATGAAAATTGTGCGTCTCTTCACTCTTTATGGATTCCAAGCAACTCGTGAAGAAATATCTACCTCTAACTGTTCCATGGTTTATAATTTTCTTCATAAAGGTCTTGCAAATTTTTATTGGATTATGTCCAAGTACTTAATATTTTTGTGCTATCATAAATATATTTTGTTTGTCCATCTGTTTATTATTGATGTTGAGGAATGCCATTTGTGTTTTTAAGTGTATTTAGCATGCACCAAATTACTTAACTGTTACTGATTATAATAAAATTTTGACATCCTTTTGGGGAGTTGACTACATAGACAACCACAAATCTTTGAAGTATAGTAGATTATTTTTTCTTTATTTCTGATATTATATGTTTTTTATGTCAGTCTATCTATCTGTCTAGCTCTATCTATCATCCATCTATTATTTATCATCTATCTATGTCTTACTGCATTTGCTAAGATCACCAGTGTCCTTCAGGGTAAGGTTGTATAAAGGTGATGAGAGTGAGCATTATTCCCTTTCTCTCATTTAAAAGAAATAATTGTCATTTTTTTCAGTATCGATTGGTTTTTATTTTGTAGATAACTATTATTCCTGGTTTGCTATAGTTTTTTTAATGATAAAATATGTTTATTCCCCTAACAAAGGTGATATATCCATATATTCAATGACACTTTTTACTGTTATAAATAATGCTGCAGTAAATATTCCCGTGCATGTTTGGATATCCAATTATGAAAGTATTTCTGGGAAAGACAACTGAATTAGTTAATAAACCATGAAAAATATGTTTTTATTATTCTCATTTTTCAGATGAGAGAACCAAGATTTACAGAAGTTAAATATCTTGCCCAAAGTCATTCATTTGAAAGTGGCAGATGCACAGCATAAAAAGACATATATTTGATTTAAAATCCCAATTTTAATCAGTCTGCAGTCCAACATAAACCTGATGTTACTTCTTTTGTGAAATTGTTTCAACTTTCTCCTCTGCTCTCTAATAGTGATTATCTATGATGATTATTATGTTTTCTGATATTATTTAAAATGGAAATCTTTATAAGAGATCAATGCTATAGAGAAATCACTAATACTGTAAATCATTGAACTGAATTGCCAATTTTGGTATCTCATTAAAAATACAGAGAAGAATTTCTCCCATAAAAATTGACTTGACATAAATAAAGTGAAATGTGGATTTTAATATTTTCTTAGCAATGGATTAACTATTTGACTTTGAATAAGTTATAATTTCTATGATCCTAAAATTGCTTATTTATAACATGATTGCCATCTCTGCCTAACAATAGTAGTAGTGGTAGCATACATCTGTATGGTCCACACTTTGTACAAGGCACAGCTCTGAGCATGATCCATTTTGTTCTCACAGTATTCTTATTAGATAAATATATGTTTTTTCTTTCTTTCTTTTGATAAAGAATATGAGAATGCAAGGCATGGAGAGGTTAGGAAATGTATTGAAAGCATCACAGATAGCAAGTGGTACCATAAGAATTTGCGGTCTGCAATCCTTTAACCATTCAACAAAATCTTATACTCTGATTTATGTTGAATATAAAATTTAATGTATCTGTAAATGTCTTTCAAACCAACATAAATAATAGAAGGTTTTTTCAGTGTTTCTCAAGGAAAAATCTTATTCACATTTGTATCTGCTCTTTTGCCAATTTTACTAAGATACAATTAGAAGTCAATGAAGTTTTAGAATAAATGGATATTGATAAAGCGGTTTTTAGTGTTTTAATATAGTTAAAATATTTTGACTAGGAAAATTCCAATATTATTGCCTTGCAAAAAATACACTTTAGGAAATGAGAAATATTCATGAACTATGAAGGCATCAATGTAATAAAAACCATATTTAGAAAAGTATCCCATCATTTTATTATGTTCAATTTAAGTATGGAATTGAGCTTAGCCACCTGCATACCACAAAAATGTTATAATATTCTAATTTGAAAAATATATCAAAATATACATTGTCAGGATAAAACCTTGTAAATTTACTTACTGCTCTAATCTTCAAAATCCTCATGTATTATAAAATGTTTAAAATTGTTTACAAACTAACAGATGATCATTATGTCAAAATTTTACTACAGAGCTGAAATTAAGTTACTTTTAAAGTTTTATTACAAACCGTGTAGCACCTTTATAAGCTCCTGGCCTGCTGGAAAAAAAACTTCAGAAGGAGAATGGAGTCTCTATTATATTTATAATGATTATAATGGTAACTATGTTGCTGTCATTGTAATGATTACCACCATCTTACTCCCTGAACACATAAGCAAGCTGTGCCATATTGTCTGGAATCTCACAGAATAGCATGGTGAATCAGAACCAAGTGAGTACATTTCCAGGGCTGGAAAAGTCAAGGTCAAGAAAATGTAGCAGTGCAGTAAAGGTACTAGTTATCTCACAAAGCACAGGACAGGTTTATTCAGAGACAGCTGATCTATTGACTTGTTCTACTGACCATGATTCCAAAAAACACTGCAGGTGCAGTCAATCGGGGCCCCTTCAGATCTCATTGTAGCCTATCTGCCCAAAGCTCCTTTGGAAGGAGAAAGGCAATAATGCATTAAAATGTTCAATGGAAAACAAGTCTGTATAAAATAGGAGCTATGAAATGTCTCTCTTTCCTACCTGAGTGAATGAAGATAAATGGTCTATGACTCTGTGTTCATTGGCCTTACTGAACTTTTGCTCATGAGGGTTGTTTTTTTGTTTTGTTCTTTGTTTTTGTTTTTTAACAAAAAGAGTTTTATCAGGAACAATTCAACGTACAGGTATTCGATTATTTGCAAATGAGTTGAATTTTAAAAAATATTTGACAGTTTTAGATCAGAAACAACTATATTCCATGTTATTTTTCAGACAGATAAATTTTAAATTTCTTCCCACTATAGAAGTAAATTTTCTGCTAAAGATAGATGAACATTTCTATGTTCAGCTCAATAAAATTGCATGGGGCAAAGGAGTTCTAAACACGCATAGATCGCCACTGTAGAAAATTTCATAAAATCTCACCAACCTGGAGTTTACCTAAGGAACAAAAACAACAATACGCCCGAAAATGCCTTTTTAAAATATATTACCTTGTGAAACACAATTAGGATTATAATTTTCAAATAACTTAAAAGATTTTTTTTTGTTTTCATTAGCTTTTAGGCATAATCAATGTGACTACCTTATTTCCTTCTGGTGGACTTGACAGTCTGAATTTATGCAAACACAAGGCTAATTATTTGTTTCTTCAATATCATTTTTATGTGGATTTATCTAATTCATCTGAATGAATAGGTTGTCAGCAGATTTTATTCACTCATTAATTTGTCCAACAGCATTTATTGAACATTTTTCTAAACCCATCTTCATGCACAAGAAATAGTTTTGTCTTCACAAAGCTTACCTTTTAGTAGGTAAGCTGACAGGTGAAATTGTTCTATAATATAAATTCATGTAGTGATAATTGCTCTAGAGAAAAATACTGCACACTATCATATTAGAGATTAAAAGTAGGGACACTAATCTTGATGGGGTGAGCAGGAAAGTCTTCTCTGAGAGAGTGATAGTTGAGCAGAATCCTACATAAACTGAGAAGTCTGGGAGAACATTTCAGAAACAAGAAACAGCAAATGCTAAGACTTTGGGTTACTATTGAGTTTCGCCTTTGGCCCATTCAAAGAGCTGAAAGAAATACTATGTTTCTGCAGACAGAATAAGAAGGGAGAGAATGTTGGGAGAAAAGATCAGATATAGGCGCAGGGGAGCCAAATTGGTCTCTCGTGCTATATTAAAGGAGTTGGATTTTGTTCTAAGGGTATGGAAAACCAATGGAGGTTTTTAACTTGTGTTGACTATAATACGATTTACATTTTTAAAAGAAAGTTTCAAGATCGGAGTAGAATTGGCTTTGAAGAACTAAAATGTGAGCAGGAAGATCAATTAGAAAACTATCGTAGTATTCTAGGCCAGATACGATTAGAAGTGGTTGAATTTGGAATATCTTGCAGAGAAAAAGTCAACAGGAATTACTGATTTAGAATATATGGGAAATATTTTACAGAAACTAATTAAGAATTACTCCAGAATTTTGACGCTAAGCAATTAGGTAAATGATATTCCCATTCATTTTGATGGATCAGATTTGATTAAGATATTTAGATTAAAGAATAATATTTCTATTTGGATGCTTTAAAATGATAAAGTAAGAGATAAATTTGTCAGAAAAATTCATGCACAAACTGTCTCTCTCTGTTGAAACCATTATTGTAAATTCTTGTATATGATCTTTCCTAAAATGACCACATTTAATTTGGAGCACTTGGAAATAAAAAATTAGGCTTTTAAAACCTATTTGCATTCTTTACAGAGCCTTATACAAAATAAAATGTGCTCGTGCTTTAAAATGCCTATTTGTTTGTTTTGAATTAACAAGTGCATGTACTAATTTGTGTTTTCCATTAGTATCATAATCAACTACTAAATTCACAAGAAAAAAGGGCTGCATGTTTATTAAAAATTATGGCTACTGATTTACTATATTACCTATTAAAGTTTGCTAAGGAAATAATATAGTCTGATTTCCAATTTTACTTCTTTACTGCAAACAAATAATATTGAATGAAGGATAGCAAATTGATAATATGCATACTCCCTCTGCCATCCATTTCCATGCCAAAATTTTCTTTCAAAAGCATATCAGATAGACTATACTTTGTCTTCCATATAAAATCTTTAGTGAAAAGGGCTTATATGACAACTGTGAAACCTCTCATTGTGTAATAATATGTAATCTAGTTGAGAAAATGTAAAAAGTCAAGAACTGTACTCTCTCTCTTAAAGTGGTTGATTTTAAATATTGATATTCATGGAATTTTGCATATTTTCTCTTTAGTTTTACTACTAACTCATATCTGTTTTCCTATTCAACATTTATATATGAATAGGCAGTGTTTCCTGGTCTCTATAAATATTTTTACTTTTGACTAAATTACATTGTGATACCTCATGCAAATTTTCTAATAATTGGTATATTTTAATTTTGAAGCATTTCTGTTATGAGTATTTCATGAGGCCAGCTGTGAAATATCCAATTACAATGACTACAGAAAATCATACCTTCTTTCTTTATTCTAATTCTTCCATAAATTTATTTGAATGTAGTTACTATTTAAGCAGTTAATTTTTTTTAATAATCTACTGATTGAATGATCAAACAACCTTACCACAAGTGAGGAGTGGGAATCATAAAATAAATAAAGAAGTGTACAGAAAATAATAATATATGTGATTTTTATTAACTTAAATATTTGAAAAAATTGTCAAAGTATTCCATTTTAATTTTACACCGCAAGAGCTCTATAAATCATTAATAGCATGTAAAAAGCTATGTAAAAATAAATTATGCATACAAATTGTAGCAGATGTTAATAAGCATTCTCATTATAATAAAAAATGGAAAATACAAAAAAACTCAAATATTGTTTTCAAATAATGGTTAATTCATAAAATTTAATATTATCCCATTACACAGTAGGAAGTTTTTTTAGTGCCATAAACTTTGACTTTTCTCCATTTTTCACATTCAGAGTCAATCCTAACATGTTTCTAATCTCTCCATTCAGTATATCCCAATCTCTCAATCCCTTTGATTCAGGCTGATGTCATCTCTTGGAAAATTATCACTGTTTCTCATTGGTGTCTTTGAATTGACTCATTCTTCTCCAATCCAGTGTTCAGATCAAAACATCAGTAATTTTCAAACTGATCACGTCATTCCTTTCTGTAAAAATATCCATGTAAAACTTTCTGAAATTCCTTCACTTCTCATAGGTTTGCCCAAATTTCTGAACATAGTTTAAAAGGCCTTTGACAACATATCTGGGCTTAACCACCAGCTACATTTTTCACACTGAAATGTATCTTTTTTGCATTTATCTTGTTTTCTCTTGAATCACAGACAATGCTCAGGCTTTCATCTAGATGTTGCCACTTCCCATTGCCCCCGCTTTCCTCAACCATATACAGAGATAATATCTTTTCATCCTTGATGCCATTATTTCCTCTGGGAAACCTTCCACATTCTTCATTGACTATTGAGAGTGATATTTTTTTCTGGTCACATGCCACTTCTATTTAATCTATCTTAGCACCTACTCCAGTATTACCTCGTTGGCTCTGAGTTGGGGAAAAGCCTGGTATTTTAATTTTATTTTTAATAATCTATATTTTATAATATATCTGTTATTCAATAGATTATGTATGTAAGGAAATTTAAAATAGCTGTAAAACAATGCGTGTGCAAGTCATAAAGATGATCAAATGTGCATAGTAGTTGTAGAGCAAATAGCAATAGGAAATGAGAAAGCCATTAGATTTGAATCTAATAGACCGGAGTCTAAAATTTACATCTACTGTTTAGCAGCTCTTTATGGTAATTTGTGTATGAGTTTCAGATTATTCCTCTGTAAAACAGAGATAATGACGTCTACCTTTCTGAGTTATTGGGACATTAAATCACCAAATATATAAACACAACTCAGCAAATACATTCATTCACTTAAAAAGTATTTATTGATTCTCAACTAATAGTATACCAACTACACTGCAAAACTTTCAAGGAACTCACAGACAAGTGTAGATAAAATATCAATTTGTCTCTGCTGCTTTCTGCACTTTCACTTCTAGTTTCATCTCTAGGAGGAGAATTTACTAATATAATTGTTCAGAGTCCAGACCATTACCTAGGCTAAAATCACTGTTATTTCCCTTCATGTTGCTGAATCTGTAAACTGAATCTCCTCTCTCTCTGTCTCTCCCACTCTCTGTCTTTTCATCTTTCCATTTCCTTTCATTTTTCTTCATTTCTTTTATCCAGACTTGACCTTACTGCATGTCCTACCATGCACATCCAGAAGTTGTATGCATTGCTTCAAGTTTGTATACTACACAACAGGAGTAAAGGAATAAAAACATTTAGATCCAGACTTAATGGGAAATGCCAACTCCTCTTTAGCTCTATTAATTATATAAAAATTATATTCTCCAACTTTTTCAGAGTTTTGTGCTATGGCACTATGCTTTAGCTGAATAATCAAGTAGAACATTGAACCTCATTTTCTGTCGTTCCATGTAGGTATTTCTTTCTTCATAAACTCTCATAAAGCAGGTGTGATGGTAGAGTAGGAATTGAGATATTTTTCCAGTCAAGTGTTAACTAATGTCACCTCATCTCTAATCCTTTATGATTCAAAC
Source organism: Tapirus indicus (assembly GCA_031878705.1). NCBI lineage: Eukaryota > Metazoa > Chordata > Mammalia > Perissodactyla > Tapiridae > Tapirus > Tapirus indicus. The sequence goes on along the minus strand of CM062939.1, from coordinate 20,751,069 downwards.
TGAGGCATGACTATGTCAGTTACATTAGGAGACACTCCAAAGCCATAAAACATCATTTGGCTGTGGCTGCACTAACACCACGGTTGTGCGTGCCAAATTTAGAAGCAGGCATAAAAGTAATAGAAATTAGCCCAAAAGTTGTTCTAATTTGAGATGAATTCAATTCTCAATGAATTTGTACACATAGATGATATTTTGCAATAGGCGTTTAAAGAAGTGTAAGTTTTTAACTATACATTCTGAGAGCCGATTTCACATAGTTGCCTCGAGCTCCGTGCATCAAAATGTGTTATCAAATAAGAAGGCTAATCTGGACAATGGTTTGCTATAAATTTATAGCCGTTTTTCTACAATCAATGGCCCAAAAGTGGTTACCACGAAATTATTGTCCTCCCTTCTATATATTGTTGAAGAAACATTAGAAAGTTGTGAGGCTAAAGCATGTAGCCATCTGGAGTTTTGTGAAGCTGAGTAAGTTGAATAGTGAGGTTAATGGTCTTTAAATACGTGTTCTAAGGAAGGAAGTTAGTCTTCAAGACTGGCCGGATAATCAGAAAGTGGTATAAGAAACAGAGATGAGCTGTCCAAATAACACTTCTCGTTATTTTAATTCTATTGGTACTAAAAATAGCTTCCTGGCTTGTTAATTGTTAATAATGTTTTCTCTGCATTATGAGGATGATAATATTGTTTTGATTCAGCAATAAAGCTTTGCAGTACAGGTTTTAGAGGACCCCACTGAAATTTGGCCATTAATGGGTGCTTGGTTATAGTGAGAATGCGGAAGGTGGGAGAACTAGCATACTCATGAGAACACATAAGGCTCTCTTGGGGCTCGCACACAAGACTAATGTCCAAATGCTGCTAATATATTTCCTATCTGTGTATGAGAATAGAAAATGTCTCTCCTTTCTCTGTATGTGAGAAACAAACTCGGGGCAGCCCCATGGTCTAGTGGTTAAGTCCAGCAGCTCCACTTGGGTTCCCAGGGATGCAGACCTACACCACTCATTGGCGACACGTATACAAAATAGAGGAAGATTAGCACAGATGTTAGCTCAGGGCAAATCTTCCCTACCGTACACAAAACAAAACAAAACAAAAACCCATACACAAAAGAAATAAACACAGGTAGGGCAAATATTAATTGAATTTATACCTGAAAGTATATGAAACACACACGCCCGTACGTGGAATTTCTTTCCACACGATTATGTAACACAATACTCTTTTGTGTAGCAAGCATCCACAGGCTTCCCTTCCGGCCTTTAGGAACTAGGTCACTGTGAGTCACTACACCACAACTATTCTCATAAATCTTTTTAGTATCAGTACCCACAAAAATGATTCTTACAATTTCTGTCCTTTTATCTCCCTGCTTATGCCTACCATAGCCACCCATTACTATAGTCATCTTGAAGATTTTTTACTTCTAACATCTACTGCTTTCTCAAATTTTATTTTAAGCATCATCTTTCAACAAACTCCACCTCTCCAGTAATTTTTTTACACAATATTTATCATTATCCTTTGATCATACTACCTATTCACTGTCCATCAACTAACCCACGTTCTGAATTACATGCAATAAAAATCCATGAACAGGGGCTGGCCTGGTGGTGTAGTCGTTAAGTTCGTGTGCTCCACTGCAGTGGCTAGGGGTTCACAGGTTCAGATCCTGGGCACGGACCTATGCACTGCTCATCAAGCCATGCTGTGGCAGGCGTCCCACATAAAGTGGAGGAAGATGGGCACAGATGTTAGCTCAGGGCCAGTCTTCCTCAGCAAAAAGAGGAGGATTGGCAGTGGATGCTAAGGGCTAATCTTCCTCACACACACACACACACACACACACACACACACAAATCTGGGAACACAAATATGAGGTGGATCCCAAAAGATACAAGTAATCATATTGTCCTTCTCTAGTCCATTTATTGTCTCACAAGCAGAGGTAGCTATTTTCTACCTTTTCTTTTTCTGTGAAACTTAAAATTTCTCCTCCGTCTTTTTGACTCTCACTGTGAAAATGGAAAAAGACAGATGAGAATTTCCACTGGTTCCTTCTATCTTATCTTCTAGCCTTCCTCATCCTGTAAATGTATATTCCATATTATCTTATATTGTAATTGGTAAACTATACTGAATCCAATCTATCTCTCCAACTTGCAGGCTAGACGGTATAAAATAAGGCACAGAGATTTCCCATATACGCCTACCCCCCCCCCCACATGCATAGCATCCTCCATTATCAACATCCCCAACTAAAGTGGTACATTTACTTCAATTGATGAACCTACATTGACACATCATAATCACCCAAAGTCCATATTTTATATTACAGTTCATTCTTGGTGTTCTACATTCTATGGGTTTGTACAAATGTATAATCATATGTATCCATCATTTTAATATCATACAAGGTACTTTCACTGCCCTGAAAACGTTCTGTGCTCTAATATTCGTCCTGCCCTCCCCCAACTCTGGCAACAACAGCTGATCATTTTAGTGTTTCCACAGTTTCAATTTTTCCAGATTGTCGTATAGTTGGAATCATATAGTATGTGGCCCTTTCAGATTGACTATGCTCACTTAGTGATATGCATTTAAGTTTTCCCCATGTTTTGTCATGGCTTGATAGCTCATTTCTTCTTAGTGCTGATTAATATTCCATTGTCTGGATGTACCACAGTTTCCCATTCACCTACTGAAGGGCATCTTGGTTGCTTCCAAATTTTGGCAATTGTGAATAAAGCTGCTGTAAACATCCATGTGCAGGTTTTTCTGTGGACCTGAGTTTTCCACTTCTTTGAGTAAATACCAAAGAGCGTGATTGCTAGATTATATGGTAAAGTACATCAGGTTTTGTAGGAAACTGCCTAACTGTCTTCCAAAGTAATTGTACCTTTTTGCATCCCCACCAGCAATGAATGAGAAAATTGCTCCACATTCTTGTTAGCGTGTGGTGGTCAGTGCTCTGGATTTTGACCATTCAAATAGGTGTGTAGTGGTACCGCATTACTTTATTGCATTTTCCTGATGGCATATGATGTGGAGCATCTTTTCATATGCTTATTTGCCATATGTATTTCTTCTTTGGTGAGGTATCTGGTAGGGTCTTTGGCCCGTTGTTGAGTTTTAAGAGTTCTTTGTATATTTTGGATGACAGTCTTTTATCAGATGTGTCTTTTGATAGTATTTTCTCTCAGTCTGCGGTGGGTCTTCTGATTCTCTTGACATTGTTTGTTGCAGAGCAGGAGTTTTTAATTTTAATGAAGTTGAACTTATTGATATCTGCTTCATGGATCATATTTTTGGAGTTGTATCTAAAAAGATATCACCATACAGAAGGTCATTTAGCTTAGCTCCTATGTTATCTTCTAGGAATTTTATAGTTTTGCATGTTACATGAGGACTATGATCCATTTTGAGTTAATTTTTGTGAAAGGGGTAAGGTCAATGTTTAGATTCTTTTTTTTTTTTTTTTGCAAATGGATATTCAGTTCTCCCAGCACCATTTGTTGAAAACACTATCTTTGCTCCATTGTGTTGCCATTGGTCCTTTGTCAAAGATGAGTTGACCATATTTATGGGGCTCTATTCCTGAACTCTATATTCTCTTCCATTGATGCATTTGGTTATTCTGTTGCCAGTACCACACCATCTTGAATACTGTAACCATATGGTAGGACTTGATGTCAGGTAGTGTTGGTCCTCTAACTTTGTTCCATTGTTGTGTTGGCTATTCTGGATCTTTTGCTTCTCCATAAAAACTTTAAAATCAGTTTGTCAATATTCATAAAATACCTTCCTGGAGTTTTGATTGAGATTGTATTGAATCTATGGATCAAGTGGAACATACTGACATTGACAATATTGAGTCTTCCTATCCATGAATATAGATTATCTCTCCATTTTTTGTTCTTCTTTGATTTCATTCATCAGTATTTTGTAGTTTCTCTCATATAGACTATATAAATGTTTTGTTAGATTTTTATCGATGTATTTCATATTTTGGTAACTCAATGCTAATGGTACTGTGTTTGTAAATTCAAATTCCCTTGTTCATTACTGGTATATAGGAAAGTTAATAACTTTTGTATATTAACCTTGTGTTTTACAACCTTGCTATAATTTCTTATGTGTTCCAAGAGTTTTTTTGTTGATTTCTTTGGATTTTGTATAGAGGAGATCAGGTAATCTGTGAACAAAGACAGTTTTATGTCTTCCTTCCCAATCTAAATACATGTTATTTCCTTTTCTTGCCTTATTGCCTTAGCAAGGTCTTCCAATACAATTTTGAAAAGTAGTGGTGAGAGGGGACATCCTTGCCTTGAACCTGACATTTGTGGGAAAGCTTCAACTTTCTCACCATAAAGTATGATATGAACTGTAAATTTTTAGTAGATATTTTTTATCAAGTTCTCCTCTATTCTTAGTTTACTGAGAATTTTTATTGTGAATGGCTGTTGGATTTTGTCAAATGCTCTTTCTACATCTATTGATGTGATCATGTGTTTTTTTTTCCTTTTTAGTCTGTTGATGTGGTGGATTACATTAACTGATTTTTGGATGTGGAACTAGCCTTACAATCCTGGGATAAATTCCACTTGATCATGGTGTATAATTCTTTTAACACTTTTTTTGGGATTCAATTTGATAATATTTTGTTGAAGATTTTTGAATATGTTTATGAAAGATATTGGTCTACAGTTCTCGTTTCTTGGAATGTATTTATCTGCTTTTGGTATTAGAGTAATGCTGGCCTCGTAGAATGAGTTACAAAGTAATCCCTTCTACTGAAAGAGATTGTAGAGAATGGGGGTAATTTTTTGTTTAAATGGTAGATTTCATCAGTGAACTCTGGTGCTTTCTGTTTTGGAAGGTTATTACTTATTGATTCAATTTCTTAATAAATATAGGCTTATTCAGATTGTCTATTTTTTATTAAGTGAGTTTTGGCAGATTATGTCTTTCAAGAAATTGTTCCACTTAATCTAGGTTATCAAATTTGTGGGCATAGAGTTGTTTTGAGCATTCCTTTCTTATAATTTTAATTTGTGTGGAATCTGCAGTGATGTCATCTCTTTCATTTCTGATGTTAGTAATTTATGTTCTCTTTCTTTTTTTGTTTTATTTAGCTTCACTAGAGGCTTACAAATTTGTTGATGTCCTCAAGAGCTAGCTTTTGGTTTTGTTGATACTCTCTATTGATTATTTATTTTTTAATTTTATTGATTTCTGCTCTAATAATTAGTATTTCTTTTCTTTTGTTTATTTTGGATTTAATTTACTCTTCTTTTTCTAGTTTCCTAAGGTGGAAACTCAGAAGAAATAATCAATCCTTCTTAGTTAATATTAACTTCTCTTTTTTAAAAATGTACATTCAACTTAACATAATCAAATGACTTATTTTGAATGATTTAATCTCTATTACTGAAAATTAATTAATTAAACAGTACTTGTACTATCTCAACCTCAAAGCATTCAGTCTTGTTCTTTGATGTGACTCTTTTCCCCAATTCAAAATCTTGAAGTCATAAAAATCATCTAAACATTTCCTGTTAATTATTTATGGTAAAAAAAAACTAGTATGGTTGTTAATTTTTAATACATTGACTACTTTCTATATAACTTAAAGACCATATTGGCTATTTTATAAGACTGTTGTATAGTCACAAAAATATAAAAAGTAAAATTGTGATATAACTAGCAGAAACATCATTTCTTTAAAAAGGCGACATAAATCATTGATTTTCTTAATTTACCTGAATATTTACAATTAATATCCAGTAAAATTTTGTGAATACAGTAGGAGCAGAATATCAAGCATTCTGTAGAATTTGGAATCTTTCAAATCTTGGTGCTGTTTAATGTTTTGATAGAACTATCATAATCCAAAAGTCTATTTTAAAACATTACTTTCTATGTGTAATGACATATTTGAGAATTCTGATGATTGTATAGTGAAATCATTAATAATGTGTGTTTACTGATAATAAATTCAACCTTTTACTCTGTAAGAATATCCCACTTTTTGACATTCATGGTTACTATAAATGACGATTTAAATATGAACCTGCAGATTTTGGCAGTCTGATTAATGTTTTCTTCCTGGATTTCTGAGATTAGGTATTTCAAAGATGATAAGTGGGGCTGGCCCAGTGGTGTAGCAGTTAAAGTTCACACGCTCCGCTTTGCTGGCCCGGGGTTCACTGGTTCGGATCCGGCGTGGAAAGACGCACCGCTTGTCAGTCATGCTGTGGCAGTGTCCCATATAAAGTAGAGGAAGACAGGCACAGACGTCATCCCAGGGCCAGGCTTCCTCAGCAAAACAAAAGAGGAGAATTGGCAATGGATGTTAGCTCAGGGCTAGTCTTCCTCACAAAAAAAAGATGATAAGAATTGTAATAGATTCTTGAGGTATATAAAAATGTACTAAACATTTAGATTTGTGTTAATCCCACCTGGTATTTTTTCACCTTACAACAGAAAATCCAAACAATATTTACATTGTGTGCTATCTTTACTAGCTCAAGTCATAGCACTGAAGATTGCTATAAAAATTAAGACTTAGAGACATTGATTGACATATCCCTAATCAAAATAAACACTATGATTTGCATAATTTGTGAATTTACATGATAATTGAAGCATTTTATGTAAGAATTGTTTTATCTATTTGTAGTTATGGTAATATATTAATATCAGCACACACTAAAGCAAAGTTGTTAATTTTTCTTTTTTTTGAGGAAGATTGGCCCTGCACTAACATCTGTTGCCAATCTTCCTCTTTTTCTTTTTTCTCCCCAAAGCCCCAGTAGATAGTTGTATGTCATAGTTGTACTGCCTTCTAGTTGCTCTAGGTGGGATGCAGCCTCAGCATGGCTTGATGAGTGGTGAGTAGGTCTGCACTCAGGATTCAACCCCGGGCTGCTGAAGCAGAACGGACAAACTTGGCCACTATGCCACTGGGTTGGCCCTGTTAATTTTTCTTAAAGAATATTCTTTGTGTGATATATTGAATAGCTATTCTTGAAGACTAAGAAATAGTTTATAGGGGCCTAAAACATTTACATATGTTTTAAGAATTTAATCATCACATCAAATCTTTCAGCCTGACATAATTTATTAAGCACTTAATTAATTTGCATAAGTCAAACAGCTAATAAGTTGAGAACTGAAACTTAAACCCAAACAGCCTCCTTTCAGAATCCATACCCTTAACCATTAGGAAGAGAGGGGACCAACACTGTAAAAAAATAATAATGATGCACAAAATAATAATAAAATAAAATAAATTAATTAAATGAGAATATACTAACAAAAATCATCATAATAATATTGAGAACCTGAAAAGATTCGGTAATTTGTAATAAATTATTAGAGCTGACTAAAAATATAGAGAGAAAACATTTTTAAATACCAATACCTTTTGGAAAGTTTATAAAATATTAATTGGGCTAATCCACTGAAATAGCCCTCTGCCAAAATATTCTAACCTGTGCCTTGTTTTAATTTGATTGATTCACAACTTCCAGAAAGAAACAGCATTTCCAAGAGACCAAATATCAATGATGGTGCTATCTCATAAAAATAAAAAAGAATATATCAGTAATGAATAATGATAACAAAATGCTAAACAGCATGGTGGAAGATAGCTGAACATAAAAATATAAATTTTCCCTGAACAAACGGACATCATTTCAGGATTGCAAGAATTTGTTCAAAATTAGAAAGTCTATTAAACATAAATTACCACATAAATAATTCAAGCACAATATAGACACTTCTCCACATACATTTAAAGATATATTCATATATAACTTGGAATAAAATGGGGATTTATAGATCTATAATATGTCCTTTAATAATATTTTTCTTGATAGATTGCTTTAGTTTTAATAATCAACTTCACTGAAAATAGTTTCTCGACCACTTTTTTACACTGATGCGTATATGGGAAAAAGTACCTTTGTATGCCAAAAGTTAAATAAAAAATTAAAAGCAATGGACAGGAATACTATTGAGTTACAAATATAGTTTGTGGAATTCAAATCAAACACAGGCATTTTGATAAGGGTGACTCTACTACATGCCAAACATTTGTTTTTATTTGTAACATAAAATGTTGGTGGCCAATGAATGACTTTTTAAGTATTTCACATCCTAATATAGCTGATTGTTGTTTATATCTGACTATTTGACTACCTGTTAAGTATGTCTTCGAAAATGTGTGTGTAAAGAAGATTAGCCCTGAGCTAACATCCATTGCCAATCCTCCTCTTTTTTCTGAGGAAGATTGGCCCTGGGCTACCATCTGTGTACATCTTTCTCTGCTTTATATGGGACATAGCCACAGCATGGCTTGACAAGTGATGCGTTTGTCTGTGCCTGGGATCCGAACCCACAAACCCCCAGCCAGCAAAGCAGAGCTTGCCAAGTTAACCAGTATGCCACTGGGCCTGCCCCCAAATATTTCCTATTTCTAATAATGGGAATTGAATTCTCAGTGCCTTTCCATAGAGCATCTGGTTATTGCAGAAGCCTAGACTAGATGTGATGACAGCTTTGGACAAACATTTAATGTATACAATTTGATAACTTTGGAGATACATATACACACCTGAAACCATCACTACAATCAAGGTAATAAAAGAATCCATCACCTCCAAAAGTTTCCTCCTAACACTTGTGTGTGTGTGTGTGTGTTAAGAACACTTAACATGAGGTCTACCTTCTTAATAAATTTTTCAGTGTACAGTAATGAATTGCCAACTATAGGCACTATACAAAAGCAATGTTATTGAATACATTCTTCCATAAAATATCTTGATGTAACAATACTGATAAGCAAGTGAATTCAGTTAAAAACTTTAAGATGCACAGTTACAAAATTTTATATTGACAAAAACTACACTTATTTAAGAAAGAAGGAATCTTAAGTGTTTATAAACAATAAATCAGCACGCCCTATAAAGAATAAGCTAAAGAAGTTACAGCTGTTACAAAAGAAATTGAAAATTCACCCAGTTAGATAGGGACACTTTGACACTTCTCTCTCATAAAGAGACAAAAAAAGATGAAAAATTAGGGAATATCGAGAAGATGTGATAATATGATTAATAACAGTTATTCTTTTCAGACATAGCTGACATATTTAACATTGAAATTTAACAAACTATAAACGTTTGCTAAGTCACTGGTACATTATTATATCAATATCATATATAAGAAGTAAAGTTGCATTAAAAATCTACAACAAACCTACATCTTGTGTATACTGAGAAACTAAAGCATATACTATCTCAACTATGATGAAGAGTCTATTTTCAGTAATAGTGCATTGGGTACTTCTGATAGGGAATAACTATAAAAACTAGAAAAAGTCTCCCCCCCCAAATTCTGCTTCAATACATTGAAATTGACGAGATATTATAATACTATGCGCCAGAGAATTAAGCCCAAAGAGACTAGCATGTTTTGTATTTATTCTAGAGACATCTGTAATTCCAGAAGAAGAGACTGAGAAAATAAGAAATACACAAGTGTTTGACAACCATACATGCCTAGAGGAATAAAAATCAAAGTTCAGAGACCATCAAAGAGGTATGGTAGACCTTTCAATCTTTGGAGCTACACTTTAGGGGTAAGGATATATCATAAATAGGTTTGTCATTGCTGTATTAAAGCTGGGTTTATAATCTGCCTAAAATTTTTAGTTGGAATAAAGAGATCTTGGATTTCAAATACCCTTAGCTTCTTGCTGTAAGAAAACTAAAATTCTTTCTGTTGAGGGATACAGTCACTCAAGGCCACAAATTATTTCTACAGTTATTCATATATATACTGTGAGTGCAACTCATAATTTAAAAAAATAGGCTTATGAGGAAGTGTTGTTATTACAGAAAACCAAGAGAAACTTCACAAATATAGAAACAGAAACAAAATCATGATAATAAAATTATTAGACTTAAACTTTAAAATAGATAAATATTTGCTGCATATCTTCAAGATGATAAACCATAACACTGAGATATTTATCAGAGAACTGGAAGCTATTTTAAAAAGACTAAAAGTGAAAATACTACAAATTAGTAGAGTTTAAGAATATAAAACTAAAGTTAGTGGATGGGTTTAACAGAAGATTATACACAACTGAAAGAATTGATAAATTAAAAATAAATCAGAAAAAAAAATCCAACATAAAGTGCAAAGAGACAAAAGTGTGCAAAGTAGCAGAGTTTATAAGTAACATGGAAAAAGAACGTCTGAAATGTACATATTTGGAATTGAAGAGAGAAGTGAAAACATCAAGTAGAAACAATATTTGAATGCTTTGCAAGTGATAAAATATGTCAAGACAGATTCAAGGAGATCTAGGATCCTTGAGCAGAAAAACACCACCAAAAAATATACCTACCCTTAGACATGTTATAGTAAAACTAATTAATACGAGACCATTGACAGAGAGAGAAAGAGGGGAAGCATCAGTATTAACATAAAAGAGCAGGAATTAGAGTAACAACTAGCTTCTCAAAGGAAATAATGCACACCAGAAGACTAAAATACTAGTTTTAGTACAATAAAAAAAAAGCTAGAGGGAGCTGGCCCGGTGGCGCAGCGGTTTAGTCTGCGCCACCGGGCCAGCTCCCGGTGGCGCAGCGGTTTAGTCTGCACTTGGCAGCCCGGGGTTCGCCGGTTCGGATCCCGGGCGCCCGCTGACGCACTGCCTGTCAGCCATGCCTTGACGGCGTCCCATATAAAGTAGAGGAAGATGGGCACGATGTTAGCCCAGGGCCAGTCTTCCTCAAGCAAAAAAAAAAAAGAGGAAGATTAGCAACGGATGTTAGCTCAGGGCTGGTCTTCCTCACATAAAAAAAAAAAAAAAGCTAGAATTCAATATCTACCTAGCTAAATAGCTATCTAGCTAGAATTCAGTATCTGGCAAGAATATCTTTCAAGATGGAAAGTTTTCAGACAAACACAAACAGAATTAATGTCACACAGACCTACACTAATAGAAATACAGAAAACAAACCTAAGCAGGAATCAAAAGATTTCAAATGAGGCTCTGAGATGAGGAAAAATGAACAAATGGTAACTATATGGGTAAATCTAAATGAATATTGACCAAACAAATGCATATATTGAATATACAACACATTAATCTTTCCCGAAATTTGACACATATAGAGATCTAAAAAAAAAAAATTAAAAAGAACAATAGCATAGAGTTGATAGGGTATGAAATAGATTTCAAAAGTTCTAAGTGCTATCTGGGAAAAAGACATAATGTTAATGATTTTAATTAAACCTGAGAAGTTGTGGTTGTAAGGGTGAGAGGCAATAAAAATACTCAATTCAAAAGAAATCAAGAAAAGAGAGAAAAAAGTACACAGAAATGTGGCAAGTAAAGAAAAAAAAAGAGTAAATCAGTATAAACAAAATGTCTCAATTAAAAGTAAGATATTTCTGAACTGATAATAAGAAAAAAAGCAGTCTGAAGCTTACTGGACAACTAAAATATTAGGAAATATAATATTTAAAGATAAAGGAATGAAAGATAAATATTATAAACAATAATCAAAGGAAAACCTTATAGCTGTATCAATATCAGACCCAATACACTTTAAGGCAAAATCATTATTAGTGATAAAGAGTGACTTTTCTCAGCAACAGAAGTTTTAATTAACTAGGAAGATATGAGATACTTTATATTCTCATTCACATATTGTAAAATTCAAGATATTAAAAGCATAAATTTAATGCATTTTAAAAAACAGACACATCTACAATTACTTTGGGAAATTTAAATGCATACTTCTCAGAAACTGATAGAGCAAACAAAAAAATATCTGTACGGATATAGAACATATGAACACTTAATGTCCTGATTAATTTGGTATATACTGATATACCAGATATATTGGTATATATGTACGTATGTATGTATATACCAAACAAGAGCAGAATAAATATTTTTCTAAAGTACACACAGATTATTGACCAATAAGTGACCGTTTGCTGCGCTATGAGAAGTCTGAATATATTTCAAAGATTGCAATTGTATAGTATAAGTTATCTGAAAACAATACAAGTGATTTAGAAATCAAAAATGAAAAGGTATTTGAAAACTCCATATATGTCAAATAAAAATGGGAAAAACCAGGAAAGTAAATTCAAAGAACAAAAAAAGAATAACTTATTGAAATAACTGTCAACCCATGTGATCTAATGGGCATTTATATAGCAATGCACCTCAAAACAGAAGAATGCACATTATTTATAATTTTGCATGGAAAATTCACCATGATCAATTATATATATATATATATTTTTTTTTTTTTTGTGAGGAAGACCAGCCCTGAGCTAACATCCGTTGCTAATCTTCCTCTTTTTTTTGCTGAGGAAGACTGGCCCTGGGCTAACATCAGTGCCCATCTTCCTCTACTTTATATGGGACGCCGCCACGGCGTGGCTGACAGACAGTGCGTCGGCGGGTGCCTGGGATGCGAACCTGCGAACCCCGGGCTGCCAAGCGCGGACTAAACCGCTGCGCCACTGGGCTGGCCCTGATCAATTATATTTTTAAGCACAAAACTAAAATTCAACAAATATAAAAGAATAGATGTCATATAGAGTATGTGTTCTAAGCATGATAGAACTGAATTAACATTCATAACAGAAAGATATCTAACAAAATCCCCAAATATTTGCAAAATACAATGATCCTAAGTAATTTGTAGGTCAAAATCACAAGGGAATTAGAAAATATTTTGTGGAATAAAAAGCAGAAGACAACATATTAAAATTTGTGGAACGTAAGTAAAGGAGTACTAAGAGGAAAATTTGTAGCATTAAAAACGTATGTTAGAAAAGACAGAAACTCTCCAAATATTTAAGGAATACATAATCCCAGTGTGGCACACTTCTCAGAGAATTGGAAAAAAATTTTAAAAAGAAGGAACACACCTCCACTAGTTTTAAGAGAGTAGCATAAACTTATTCCTAAAACATGGTGAGGACATTACAAAACAGGAAAATTGTACAGCACCCTCAGTCTGAGTTTAGAAGGAAAAATTCTAAACAAAATATTTTCCAACTAAATCCATCATGTTAGATTTATTCCAGGATTGAAAGTTTGTTTTCAACATATGAAAATCAATCTGAAATTCACCACATAAGCAGAAAAAACAAAGACTATTATATCAATAGATTCTGAAAAATCCTACAATGAAAAATTCAACTATCTTATGATTTATTAACTCTCAGCGAAGTAGGACAGAAGGGAACTTTCTACACGCAGTAATGTCCTTGAAGGCGGGTACTGTAACTTTTCACCTTTGTTCCTTTAATGACTGGTTCAATACCTGGCACACGCTAAAGAATCAATAAAGTAGAGTTTAATGAAAAAGCGAGCTTGTCTTTTTTCAAAAGAGAAGTCAGAAGAAAAAAATTAGAATGCTAAGATCTGAGTCTTAGTGAGTACCCACAGTTAAAGGGAAAGAGAATTTGCCAATAAAGTAGAATGATTAGAAGGGAAGGAAAACAAGAGTGTTTTAGTGAGAGACAACAAAGGGGAGTTTCCAGGACAATCCTTATCTCACAGTGTCAAGGAGGAGCTCCCTACTGCCATTAACAAGGTTCAAAAGAAATCCCCAAATAACCACTGCCCAGAAAGACCCCACGGTCATAGCCTGATCTTCACTGTATCTCTGAAGTCTACCAAGATGATTTGAATATGTCCCCTTTACCTTCTTTGTTAGTGACCGTAATATGCCCCAGATTTCCAAGTCACCCCAATGTACACCAGTGTATTTGATCTCTTATTTTCCCACTCCTTGCCATCCACTAAGCCCTGCCAATGCCACAGTGGGAATTCACGTTCCATCATTACCTGAATCACCTCTGTCCTCAACTTCTTTACAGAATATTCTGTGCATTGCTTTGTATGAACAGAAATTTAGCTCATCCCTGAAGACATTGCTTGCTGTACCTGTAGCCTGTTTGTCATAGAGAAAAACTCACAACATGCTGAATTTATTTTTTTTAGTTATATTTTGTTTTGTTTCTTCCCACATACTACCTACCACTATTCTGCAGGTATGATTAGTGTCCTATTGGACCCTCTTATCTTTTCTGGGCCATTTTTAAATCTCATTTCATCAGATTACCGACTTTTCCTCTTTACATTGTGATCTATTGACAGCTGAATCATTCATCCTCATTTCTCAACAATTATAATTTTTGTTCACCTCATTTTCTCCAGTCCTGCCTATGCCTTAATCCTTTATTATTTCAATATACTTCTCCAAATATGATCTTTCCAACACTCTTCATCATTTCCTCAAACTGTTCTCTTCCAGTGGTCTAATTCTTTAACCTATTTCAGCCTCTTATTCCATAGTCTTACCCAATGTGTTGTTATTGCCAATAGCTACAAACCCTTCACAGTCTCAACTTCAAGCATTCTACTCCCTGACCACTCTCCAGTCTCTGACTCGTTCCTCCTAGTTGCCCAACTCAATTGCATTGACCCTACACCCTGTCTCTCATCCGGTCGGTGGCCATTCATCTCTTATAACCTACTTGAATTTCATAGTTCATCATTACAAACATCCTTTTCCCTACATTCTCATTTCTCTGTTTTTCTCTCACCTTGTTATTCTCACAAGGCTAAACAAGAACCCTGCTTCAATCAAAATCTTCTCCCGGGAATTGGATGAAAGTGGAAAAAAGGAACAGTTCCAGTGATAAAATAAATAAGTACTGGGGATGTAATGTACAACACGATAACTTTAGTTAATGCTGCTGTATGGTATATTTGAAAGTTGCTAAGAGAGTAGATCATAAAAGTCTGTATCACAAGTTAAAAAAAACCATTTTTTTCTTTTTCTCTTTTTGTATATGTATGAGATGACGGATGCTAACTAACCTTGTGGTAGTAATCATTTTGCGGTATATGTATGTCAAGTCATTATGCTATATACCTTAAACTTATACAGTACTATATATCAATTATATCTCAATAAAACTAAAAGAAAAAAAATCACCTCCCGTTGGTTCCTGCACACCTGTAATTGAACAAGACTGGTAAAAAACCCACAACAGGCTGAATGTTTTCACCGTAGATCATGTGAGCTTCTACGTACTGTAGTAAACAATCATATTAAATGGCCCATGTCAATTCAATCTCCCTCTCTCCTAGATGACAGTTTCACATATGTCCTCTTCCTCAAAATCTCCAAAGCCATATATCTATTCTCCTCCTTTCTTTCAGCTAATGATCTTGCATTTTTCTCGGTGACAACATAGAAGCAATCAGAACAAAACTTTAACAGACTTCCGGAACACATCCATTCCACCACGATCATATGCATTCTTATACACTGACTTTGGGTTATTATTACAGAATATAGGATGTTCTTATCCTTTTCTGTGCCATCAAGCACTTTTGCCAAAAGAACTCTTTCAGAGACAAAAATGTAAGTAAATAAACTAAAACACATAGGATTAAAAAGGAATTTAAGTAATCTGAAATACAGTTACCAAATCTTTTAAAATTGTGATATAGCATTATATACGGGCTTCTTTACCAATGAATTAAATAAAAACAACTAGAGACTGGTCGAAAAACCAGTCTGCAAATGCAATTTCAAAGTAGAGAAGACTTGATATTTCAAAACAATAGCAATGTGATAAGGAGTTATCATTACACATCATATCATGTCATTAACATCATCGTAGTGATGCGATATGGAATTATCTCTATTGGTAACAAAGTCATAAGTATATGCACTGTGATTTCTTTCCTACTTTCATAATTGAAGAAAAGAAAATGCTAAATTTCAGTAAGAGATTAGAGCAAATAGGATGTAGTTTTTTCCCATCTGAGTTAATGGACTCATTGAAGGATGTAGTTTTTTCCCATCTGAGTTAATGGACTCATTGAACTATTTTCACAGGCCCCCAAGTGTTCTATGGAAACTTGGTAACAACCTTTACTCTATATAGGAATAGCGGATAAAGGTGCAGCCAATATCCCTAGAGCTGAGCTAAGGGGCCAAAGATACCCTCCCCTCACCATACCCTCAGGACTGAGGTCTTTATCTTGCTGGAGAGAGCAGGAGGACCTTGGCTCACTGCTTGGAAGAAAAGTTGCTGTGGTGCTGCCTTGGCGGAACTTCCCTTCAGAAATTTGCTGGAAGTAGACTCTCTGGGGTGCTGAGAAAAGCTGTTCATGGGAAAGTGTCTCACTGAAGACACTAAGGCAAAACCTTATACCGCAAATGACCATGAAATGAGAGGAGGCACTGGGGGAAGCTGCCTGCCACCACGTCCTGGGGACAAGCCCTGGGAAAGCTGTCAGTGCTCCAGAAGCCTGGAGAAAACCATGCATGCAGAAAAGCTAGAACCAGAGAGCAAAACCTTTTCCTCCTGCAGTATCTCTCTAACACCTTTTAGGGCCAACTGACAAAGGAAAAAAATATTTTAAGATCCCAGATCCATTTTCACACAGCAGTTAAAAAGGGTGAATCTGGAGCTGGAGGCAATAAACGGATAACCAGCACAATCACCAATGTTCTTTGATGGTCTATAATGGTCAATTTCCAGTCCTGTATTTCCATTGATGGAATTAGCTCCTCCTTCTCAAGTTTCTGTGTTAGCTCATCCTTATCTCCCTGATCTATAAAACACCGGAGAAGCCAGAAATCATTCTTAGAACTGTTTTTAAATGCTACCAATATGTTAGTTAACTCCAAACTTTACATCTCAAGCATAGACCTCTACTTTGAACTTCAGAATCATATACACAACTGTTTAATCAACATCTCCAGGTAGAGCTCTAATAGGTAGATCAAAATTAGCATTCTTAAAACAGACACTTCAAATATTTTCTTCATAAAACTTACTTTTTCCACAGATTTCCTATTTTCAATAAATATTATCATCCTTCTAGCTGTGTAAAGCATAATCCTTAGATTAATCTTTGATCCTTTCTCTCAACTCCCAGATTTCATATTTCAGAAATGTTTTAGCCCTGCCTTCAAAATAGATTCTGAACTGCTTCTCTTGGTCTTTGTAAATATAACTTTATACCAAGTCACCATCACTTCCCAACTGGAATATTGCTATCTAATCTCTATGTCGCCCATCATCGTATTCAACACTTTGGAACATTAGGTAGATTATGATATTTCTATAATAGAAACTCTCTAGTGGTTTCTTACCTCATTCAGAGTATAAGTGAACATTCCCAATGACTGTAAGGCCTTTCATGGTCTGATGTCGTATGTTCTCAGATCCCCTCTCACTCTGCTGATCCTGGTAAATGCCAGACATGCTGCTAACAAGAGACTTTGTGATGACTGTTTCCTGTGCCTGAAATGCTCTCCTCTAGGTTCGCTGGTACACGGAGAGCAGGCAGAGACTGAAGAAAGAAGCAGCCCACCCCGGATTGGTAGGTGGCAGGTTTAGTAGGCAGGGGAACTTATTTATGAGGCTCCTCTTGGGCAACCGCAAGATGGATAGATCTCCACGCTCGCCCACCAGAATCCTAAAGCGTACATGGAGGCCTTAACTGGGATCAGTCACATATTCAGTCCAGTTAGTCTCAACACCACCTTACTCTCTCAAGGTTGTGTCCTTGAAAGATCTCCTAGTGCAGGAATGGTGAGCAAAGCATACATTTCAAGGATGGGGAGGGAATAAGGAGCCTCAAACTGCCTGGGTTCAGGAGCGGATCAACCTATGATCATGTTCTCTCCATGACCTCATCCAACATCTTCTCACAGATATCCATGTGACTCTCTCCTCCATCTGTTTCAGGTTTTTATTCAAATATCACTGTAGTGGTACCTTTTCTGACCATGAAAACTCCCCCATATCTAATCTTATTTTTCTCTGTAGCCCATTTTGCTCTAAAATTGTATCCATTGTAATTATTTGTTTGTGTTCTGTCCCTTCCTGCTACAATGTAAGCTCCATTTTCATTATCATATCCTCCATGCCACATACAATACTTGGTTCATAATATTACTCATTTAAGATTTTGGAGAAATAAATGCATACCCAGAACTACATGTAATTATGCTCATTTAGCTAAAGTAAACAAAAATCTCCAATTATGGTAATGAGTCAATCAAAATATTGATTCCTCTAGACTATCCAAATTCTTGTCCTACTGCCTGTACCTTTTTCCTTTTCTTTAACATTATGTGATTAAAATATAAATTCACTTACAAACACCCAGTTCCTGAAAAACGGGCAAAAAGGCAAGGATATGTTACCAGCTAAATGAATAAATAAGTGAGTTAATTAGTAACTCATAAATAAATAGATAAAGATGGCCTGCAGACATCTGAAATTTGACTTATTCCCACCAGTGGTTATAAATGTAAATTTAAATAGGTACTCTCACCATATATGGACTCTAATTCCCCTAAACTCTAACCTCTGTGTTTGACCTAATTCTCTTGTCCTCTTGAAAGAGGCAGGTGTTGCTTTATAAACACCTTGGGGCCTTGAGCTTATGCGGTTTTCATCTCTGTTCCAGGAAGAAGCTCTAAGCAACAAGCATTCTGGACCCAGCCGCTCTGAACCAGACCAGACCGGCCCAGATGGCAACCACAACGCTGACATCTGCACAGATAGGCTGAGAGTTGTATTAAAGTAACTTGCCCTCATTAACATTGTAAATTTCCCTCCTCTGGGAGGGGTGAAGCAGCCATTTTTAGATCATGCGATGTATGTAGAAGCATGATTTCAAACACACATGTCCAAGCTTATGCCCATCTCTACATGCAGTGATGAAACTTTCCTCTTGAATACTCATTTCCTATCCCAAATAAAGGTACCCACCTCCCCATGCTGCCGGGGGGAGGGGTGGGCCTAGCTCTGTGAAACTATTCCCTATGGTCTCCAGTTTTCTTTGCTGCATGCCAAAAACAAAAATTCTGCTTTGTGAAACAACTACTTCTGCTGCAGCTTGGTTTTAACTCCCAAAATGGGACCCACATTTGGTCCAGTAACAGTACTATTGTATACCCATCAAAATAACAAAAAAGGAAAAAGTGCAGAGCTCAATAGAAGCACCCACCACCATACACCATTTGCAAATTGCTGCAATCCTTTTAGAAAACACACTGGTGACACTCTTTGAGAACTTTATATACAGTCATAGACTTTGATACATCAATTTCTATTCCAAGACTCCAAAATAAGAAAATAAGCTGAAATACGGACAGAGATATATAGATATATACTTATACACTGTCATCACAAAGTTAATCTTTAAATTAGAAACACAAAATATCCAACAATAGGTGCATATTCAAATCCTGTTAGTATGCAACTATTAAAAGTAATATTTTGCACAGTGTTCAATGAAATGGAAAAAAGCAGATGAAACAATTTAATAGAAAAGTGTTCAGGTATGTATTAATTTAAATGTGTGATTTGATTCATCTTTTGAAAATGCAGGCACATAATCTTCAACTCAATTACCTATACAAATAAGTGTACCGATAATCAGAACATTGAATCAATTATATTTATTTGTTTATACTGTTACTTGTCCTTTCATTTCTATATGGGTGTGTTTTACATTCATGATTATACAGATTATTAAATGAATTCACAATTAAATTATTTATTAAGTATCCTCAACATGTTTTGGAAGTGAGAAAATACATATATATGTATTTTTTCTTGTTATGTGTTATTTTCTATTAGTTTTTATTTTAAAACATGCACCACTACCAGGAAATAGCCTAGATTTTTTCCACTCTTTCCCCACTATAAATAATGTTACAATGAACACCTCTGTACATACATCATCGTGGGTAATTAAGCATACCTCTGACAGATAGCTTCCCAGAACTGGAATTGCTGATCCAAAGTAAATGAACATGTTAAAATATGATCATTACTTTCAAACTGCCCTCAGAAATGCTGTTAAATTCATACTTCCATTAATTTTATATAATAGTACCAGTCCCAGTTTGGCCACAGCCACAGTACAACGGGGCACTATCAATTCAGTTCATCCTTACCTATCTGATGGACAATGGAAGCATCTCATCGCTGCTCCAACCTGAATTTTCTGATTACTATGATTCCAAATATTCCCTGTCATATTTATATAGTCTATGTTTAATTTTTTCTGTGAACTCTACATTTGATCTCATTTAATCACTATACAATTCAAATGGAATATGTAAGGAAACAAAATTTGATTTACATAAAAATATCTTCTCCTTATCTAACTGTTTGAATTACGAAAGAACAAATCACAAATTTATCAGGACAGTACAATGTCCTTTTCATAATAGCAATACGATGCGACTAGAATCACACCCATAAATATCTCCCATGACAAAACAAACGCCTTATGTACAACCACCATTCATTTTGCATTGACAAATCTTTTTTTTACCAGCTACATATGGTCAATTTCTCTTTTTTTATGTTGTATCTTTTTCAATTGCACCTAGAAGTCATTTTAATATAGATAATTGAATTGCAGTTAATTCTCCATCTGGTGCTCCAGATTGGTTACTTACTACCGCTAATTTGAGGCTGATATTTTTCATTTATATTACTTGATCATTTTATTCACTGTCACATCTCTTAACAGTATGTGACATTTACAAAGCATTTTATCTGAACACAGTTTAAAATTCCCAAAGTATAATTTCTTTTGGAAGCACTTGGGAGTCTTACACAAGCCATTATATGATCCATGTTTTGACTTTCAAACTACCATAACTTATAATTTATTTGTGAAGTGTAATCTTAAAATAACTTTATAAGTAGAAATATGTTTGGAAACTAACATGTGGTCTATCATTTTTAGTGTATTGCTTTAACGTACAAAATACATTGTTGACACAGCCAGCCTGAATAAATTGGGTTATCTTTTAATTAGTTAGGAATCCTGATATTTTATCAAAAAACTGCAAGTTGACAATGTTGAATCATTAGACAGACAGTACTGTGGATTCAACTGTTCTATCCATAAATCATCACTTTTAATGTTTGAATAGTGAATTAAAGTTTTAAAGTACTTTCACTTGATTTGATCCTGTTAGGTAAGTAAGGGATCTTGTGTTTTGGTGAAAGAATTACTTTGAGCCAGAGAGAAGGTTAATTTATTATTAGGACTTTTACTAAGTTGGAAATTAAATACTCTTTTCAAATCTCAGTTTAAAAATTGTGTTAGCCATATATCCATTTTAAGGTTTTTATGAGGACTAAATGAGATAATGCATTAAAAATAAATTAAATTCAACATGTGTTTGTTATTTCATTACCTCTTTTATTAGTCTCATTTCAGGGCTTATGAATCAAGTCTCACAGAAGTTTGTATTACTTTCCAAATTCAACATGTTTCAGAATGGACAAGAACCTATGTTCCTCATTCTAAAAATTACTCTGTAAAATGTGGCATAGAGTACAGACTATAGGCATCATCAGAACCAATGTGCTTATTTTACAGCAGAGAAATCTGAGTCACAGTGGGCTTAATGGATTAGCCCACAGGCAGGCCACTAGGTTTTGACCAGGTCACAAATAATGATGATAACAGTGTTGTATTTTGAGGTGTATTGATATTGCAAATACAAAAAAAGATTATTTGATAGCAGCTGAGTACCTAGTGTTCTAGCAAAATACATTAGATTTTGAAACATTGAGGGATGTGATCAATTTTGTTTTGTTATAATTCATGGGAAATATTGGACCTCACATTTACCCTATTTGAAAATCTATACATATATGTTTCCCTCACTATGAAAGAGCCCTTGAAAATGTCCATATTGTCATATATTATATCAAGTATCTCTGATGAGTTTCCTCTAAACCAGGAACTCTTTTCAACCCTTAAGAATATTGTGCATATATTTTGGCAATTATATATGTATAATATATTATATATATTAATGTAAGCACATTATCTCTATTCAGTATTTATGATTTGTATTATATATATGATAACATAAGTACATTATCTCTATTCAGTATTTATTATTATTGTCACAGATTTTCCAGGTACTACCTATCTACCCAATGTGTGAAGGACATATTGTTTCATGTTAGGTAGCTACATGTGGAAAAATCACAAGGTCTAATACACAATTAAGACAGCAATTTTACATTTCATCAGATTTTGAAAAAATTTTACCCCTGTTTTAATTATATAAAACAGATATTTAGTTTAAATTTTGTATGTTTATAAAATTCTAAAAAGTGAATATTTTAATTATTCCCTAGAAGCTCCTTTCAGTATATCTTGAAATTTGTGTCTGCTTAAATACTAGCAGAAACATTAAACCTTTCTCAGGGAATCAAAGTGCTAATTATAAAAAAACTCTGGGGCTGGCCTGGTGGCACAGTGGTTTAGTTCACGCTTTGGCAGCCTGGGGTTCGTGGGTTCGGATCCTGGGCGTGGGCGGACGCACTGCCTGTCAGCCATGCTGTGGCGGCGTCCCATATAATGTAGAGGAAGATGGGCATGGATGTTAGCCCAGGGCCAGTCTCCCTCACACACACACAAAAAGAAATCCTGAGGCCTTAAAGACTCCCTGTTTCATAACTATGAAAAACTAGTCTCGAATATCTATATAATGCTAGGAAACTAAGATTAAAAAATTTATCTTGCCTTCTTTGAAACAATGTAGTACTGAGCAAAATTATTGTTTTATTATAATGTTCTTTCTCTGTGTCGCTGCAATAGAAAATCAAGTGCATTTTTATCTTACTTCTAATTTTTTAAAGTCTTAAATGTATTTTATGAAGTTTGGCAATAATGCCTGTGTTATCAAAATGTAAGATATAAACTATCCAAACTTGCATGTATTTTCCTTAATTTATTATTTTAATTTTCATTTGCTAAGGTAAATCATATAAATAATTTCCATTTCCATTTTTCATCTGAAAGTGTTGTGGCAGCCAAAAAGCACACAAAGGAAGCACAAGTGTTCAAGTACACACATAGACGTGTTCAAGTACTATGGAAATATTGCTAAATTAACTATCACAAAGTAAAGAAAATTATCAGGGGCTTTACACTTCCAAGAAGTTTTTCTGACTATCTCTAACAAGGAGTGGAAACATTTATGATTTATGGTAAAAACTGCCACATGTCAGTCAACACTATAAGTCTTTGAAGGACGCTTTAGTCATTGATTTGGGGAATATTAGTTAACAAATTTCTGTCATCATAAGCACTAGTATTTCTGCTTTTTAAACCTATCTTTTCCCATTAATCCTGCAAGCTCCCCATTCTCAGGGTTACCTCTCCCACGAGTTCTCACAAGACTTGAGGCTTAAGGGTTTAATTTCCATGAGACAAGGTCATAAAAACACATATATATCTACATTCACAAAAGACAAAGACATAGAAAATATTTACAAATAACAATAGAGAAATAACATGTGAATTAATTGCTCAAAGGTGAAAGAAGATAATGTTTTTGAAAATATGACTTTCAAGTATTGCTATGCTTCATACCAATGGGACATCCCTGCCCTTCACTTTCAGACATCCCTACTTCTTCTTTTACCTATGCTAGTTAATGTGCACCCATTTTTCTTAAGTAAATTAATAATTTCAATATTAAGTTGTACAAGATCTTTCCCTTTAATCAAAATTTGAGAAGGTGTATTCAAAACATGTGCGATTACATGCCAAATTATTCTTTTTCTAAAGCTCAGTTGGTCCTGTCTCGGAACGGTCATTGTGGATTTGCACTGTGACGATTTAACTAGGATGGATGAACTTATATTTCCTAAAATTCCATCCTTGTGTTAGCAGTGGCCACAGAGATGATTTGCATAGTATTTGAAATGTGGCACTGAAGCATCAGAAATACTCTTTTTACACCAGGAAGTTCAGAGCTGGGTCATGCGCTGTAGCAGTTCACATTTGTTTGACCTTGATTTTCTGGCTTATCTTTCTGGCATGGGTAGCAGCCAGACCTACAGTTCCTCCAGCTCCTGCTGGAAGTTTTCCATTATCTTCTCCCACCCCTGGGACAGATGCATGTTTAGTTTCATGACAAATGGTGCCAAGTTCTCCTGTAGGTCACACATCATTGAAATTGGAGACTTGGAACCAGCGAGTGCCCCAAATGGGTCCCAGTTTATTCTCATGGGTTCCATTTTGTTTTTCAGCCCTCACCAATCTTTCTCCTCACTATCTACCCTGCTGACTCAGGGGCAGCACCAAATGCAAAAGGAACAGCTGTACATAAACTGATTAATCATCTCCCACAATTGATAAAATTCAATCCTTATAGTAAACCTATATAACTATAGATTTATATATATATATATATATATATATATATATATGTACAAGTTGTCTATCTATCGATCATCTATCATTGACTAGTTATTTTGTTCAGCATCTCTGATTGAGCTTAAAATGATATGGTGTCTCATACCAACAGAATAAAAGTTCTGAAGTTCATCTGGGTGACTTTCAACACCATCGACTGAGTTCCAGAAAGCTAACCATGTTTTCAACATTATCGGGACAGCTGCCATATATCCTACACGGCAAAGAATATGCTTTATTCTTGAATTTGGGCGATGTCATATGTGGTGAATATTATTGATGCTCTTCCCAATCCGCTAAGATCGCTTCTATTATGTCTATGTGGTGGTCCCCCATCCTCACTGTGCTTTGTGCCTAACATCCACAATATATTTCTGAAGACCACCTTTGGGTATTGTGTTGCTTGTACACACAGAGAGATGAGATTTCCTGGAAGTTTACAATCCGCTGTGTCTACTCAAACCCAATTACTGATTGACTATAAGAACCCAGCTGTCTTCTCTCAAGCCAGGGCAAATTTTGAGATATAATTTACGCTCCAGAGCTGTATTCTCATCTTCTTATGACATCAGGTTGTAGATAGGACTTTGCCTGAGTTGGCATTCTTGTTTAAATTCCTCCCTGTCCTCCTTCCCACACTACCTTAGTAGTCTCATTATAGAAAAGTTTCTTCATAAATTACTTGGACACGAATTCTCCTTCCTCGATCAGATTTTGGTGAATCCAGCTTAAGATATCATGGAATAGACAAAGATTGGGTGTTCAGTTTTAAAGAAGAATGTGCAAAAATAGGCCATTGTAATAAATCGACCTAAACCATGTTTAATGGGATTTTCTCAGTTTAACTTAAGAATTCTGGCAAGCAACACGGCTTTATCTTTTTTTTAAAGAAAATACTTTAAAGGTATCTATTTTAAAAATGAAATGAAATGTAACCCAGAAAAAACATTTTTAAAAAGTCAATGACAGGGGCCGGCCTGGTGGCACAGGAGGTTAGTTCGCGCTTTGGTAGCCTGGAGTTCGTGGGTTCAGATCCTGGGCACCGGGTGATGCACTGCTTGTCAGCCATGCTGTGGTGGCATCCCATATAAAGTAGAGGAAGGTGGACATGATGTTAGCCCAGGGCCAGACTTAGTCAGCAAAAAAGAGGAGGATTGGCAACGGATGTTAGTTCCGGGCTGGTCTTCCTCACAAAAAAAAAAAAATCAATGACTAATAAAAAATAAAATTGTTTCATTATAATACATTAGTTAATGAAACCATATTATTATACTTTAATAAATCGACAATGACAATTAATGGCTTTGAATCAAAAAAAATTTATCAGTGAATGCCACAGGCAAAATGCATACCCATTTATGTATTATATAATTACAGCTTACATTTCTTTTCTAATCTTATCCTCATAAAATGCAAAATGTATTTTCCATTTGCAAATACAGAACTCATCTGTTAGTCAAATATTAAATCTATGGGAAATCCTTTATCTTCCTTTTCAGTCATTTGTGCTATATTTTGATAAGAATAATATGTAATTTACCCAGACATCTTTGAATTTCTGTGAGTCCATATTCACTATTTGTTTTCTTGAAGTTGCTTGTTTACATGTAAATATTTCATTAAAATTTTTCTCCTCCTTATTAATGGATTGATGTACTTAATTATTAATATTTTCCATTTAGTATATTTGCTCAAAGCCCTTTTATTATGTGATCCTTTGGCTCACATTAACTAATTTGAAATGCAAACACGATTCAGTCTTTCGTGGGACAAGGAGATAGATGACAGCTAATCAATGATTGACTTTGTCCTTAAATTGTTCAACTGCCAAGGATAAAATATGTCAATCAGTGAGAACAAACGCACCATCAGTTACAATTACTTCAGCAAAAAAGTCGCAAGTGTCCAATCAACTCCAAAATATTAAAGCTAAGTAAGAATTAGCACCACTGAGTGTTCAATTCATTGTCCTATATTTTACTTTAATTAACAAAAAGAAATATTGAGTTAGTTCTACCTCTTGGACCTATCTATTGATTTTTATATAAGCATTTTCTTGTCCTTGACTTAGTAGTCAAGAGATTTTTAGCTTTTAATTATATCCATAGATTAGAAAACATATACCAATCTAATTCATGGAATGGTGTGAATTAACATGGTCACAAAGCTTGGAATTGGAAAACACTGCCATTTACTGCTTGTATGGCATTGGGCAGATTACTGCATTTTTCTAAACCTCAGTTTTCACATTTCTAATGTTATGATTAATAATTCAAAATGCAAGGGTTACTTGAGAGCAACATATATGTGAAAATATCTTAAACAGGTACTGTTCAGAGAAGGAAAAGTAAATGTTTGAGTGAATGAGTACTTTACAAGATTGATATATTAACACAGTTCTCGATTTTAAACAAAGGGTATTACATTGTTAAGTTTAACCCACGCTTTCTGTCAGGATTAACCTATATGTTCATGATTCAAAGAAAAGAAACAAAGACAGAACAAAATTAAACTGTTCATTTTATATTTCCAGTTTACATAAACAGACACACACACATGTATGCACATAGACACATAGGGAACATGGAGGTTTCAGTAAATAGTGGAATGGCAGATCATTTTTCTTCTCGAAGGTAAACCAAATCCTTTATGAATCCCATGAATATTGTGACCTTAAATCAATGCTATCTTATAAACTTTAAATATGTTGGATTTTTTTCTGTTGCTTTTGTTTACTTGTTCAATTTTCTGGGTTTTCTTAATACCGTATACATTGAAACAATTATCGTAATTAAAAATATTTATTTTCATAAACATTTCAAGGTAGACATTAATCTACCGTGTGAATACAAACTTTAAGAAAAAAATGTAACTCCTTGAAGTAACTCATTGAACAACTCCCAACCTTGAAACGTACAATTCGTCATGTCAAATGCCAGGCACTCCATCCCCCATGGGCCTGTAATCCAAGGTTGTGAGCATGTGAGGTTTCAAGTATCATCAGGAGCCAAAGGATTACAGAAATAGCTAGGCACGCTCCATCTTTGCTTCTAGACAACCAACACATATGGTTCCTGTCACAAGGTAATTTTTAGTGACCACCAGAGCCTTTCAAATGGAAATCCAGTGACCTTGAGCATGGGCATTTGGCAACATCAGTAGTTGTCCAGACAGATCTTTGAGTAATTTTGAAGTGACTCAAAACACTGTAACTTGAGGCAAATTTTCACCCACATGTCAGAGGCAGCAATTAAAAATTGATGAAAGGGGATAACTTACCAATTATTGTGGAAGATTGGGAAAGCACACTTTCTTTGATACAGGTGAAATTAGTGGTATACCTACAGTAGAAAAAAAGACAGATGAAGACGGAAACTGATATTTATGCTGCAGCAGGAATTACATAATGTCACTTGGATACATGCCCTTGTTTCTTCTCTGCTGTTCCCTGGAAATCAACTTACAAGAGTTTTCTTTGCTGTGACATAGCCAGGTCTGGGTTTGGGAGCACAACCAAGCTAATTGTAGAGGTAAATAGAGTTACTGTTTCTAGGACATCTTCCCTTCTTCTTCCCCCACCCCGCGACTCATGCTTTAGCTGCAACTTCCATGGTTTCTAAGGTTACTGAAATAAGAACAGATGGCAGACTGCATTGTAAGAACTTAAAAAACAAACAAAACAAAACAGTATCCCACAGCCCCGAGTTTGCTGGCATCATGCAGAATTTCAAGGCATGCTAAGAGTAAATTTAAGACAAAATTTAACTGTCTCTTTTTTGTATTAAAACTTCTTTTGTAGAATCCTTCTAGTTTATGCCTCTCCCATCGCCATAAAATCCCACATCATTTAATAAGTAATGGAAGGGTTTTCTAGGAGAGGATGATCAAGGATTCTAGAATAGGGTTTTTGCTTCCTGTTAAGAAACACTTGTACTAAATATTTCATCTTCATGTTGACTTTTAGAGTTATTATGTATAGATGCAGCTCAGTAGCACTGGATAATTCCCTAATGGATGTGTACTCCAAAATCATGACATCGAAGGATATAGCTCGAAGCTATAGCATCGAAGGATAGCATATGTGCCTGCCCTATTGCCAGGCATGATCAGAAAAGGGCAATATTTATTTAATATTAGTATTTAATATTAGTAAAATTAAATATTTAATATTAGTATTACTAATATTATTTAATATTAGTAATATTCGTATATTAATTAATATTAGTATGCTCAATATTTCAAATGGGGAAAATAAGAATCCCAGTGTCTACTTATACCTTAAAAATAAGACTACTGAAACACGTTTTTTGATGGACAATAACCATAACCAAAACCATGCAAAATAAGAAATTATCCAAATAAGGGGAAAAAAAAGGGAGATATGGCTTCATATCTCTTTACTTAAAGTGATTATTCTAATGGATTATCATAGTTTAAAATTGAGCATTTAAATATTTAAATCCTAAGAGATTAGAGGAACAGACAAAAGATTTTGCAGACTCTTATTTTCCTTGTACAAAACATAATCCTGCAAAGGCAGAAGAGAGGGCAACATTACCGGGGCCACATTCAACAGTATTTTACTGTCATGGTGAGAAGGACTACGTAGTATTTTATTGGGCTAGTTAAGTGTAGTTTCATTAAGTGATCTCACAGACTGTTCACCTGCGTGCTAACACAGATGAGGCACTATGTCCAGAAAAATGAAACCATAGGATAACACAAGTTCCATTACTTTTTTTGCCATGGACACAACTTAATAAAGCTACTGCCAGCTACACTATACACTTCTTAGCTAAACATATTTCAAGACTGGTGAATCCAGCAAAGCTTTGCACAATCTTCTGTATTGCCAGTATTGAAGATTCATCCTTGCAGTGTATTACTTATCACTTCAGTCTTAGTACTGGATGCTTTCTCTAGTATGCATTGACATTATCCTCTTACATAAATTCTTATGGGATGAACTGATAATTTAGAGCCTGTGACTGCAGAAAACCAAGGCTTCCTGCCTGCGTGAAAGAACCAGAATCTGCAGTTTTTTGAGTAGTAAAAGAACTCAATACATCTTTACAATAAATATATTTTGAAGAAAATAATATTTTAATTGAAAACAATTTTTTAAGTTTCCATCAAATTTTTAAATCCTCTCCTTTAACCTATAAATAATAAAAGAATTTTTTGCTTATAATACAAATTAAAAAATAATCATCAGGGATGATTTATAGAAAGTATCTGAATTAACTAGACCAAGAAACACAAAGTGATATTTTACAAGTGAAAACATTTTTTATAACTTGATAATTCTAAATTATTTTGCAACAATAAATCAAATTTAGAGAATGAACTTTATCCAGGTGGTAAGAGTTCTGTCGAGGAATTTTCACAAGAATCATAGGGGAGGTTTTTTAAAAATTGTTTTAAAAAT
The DNA here is from genome assembly GCA_031878705.1 of Tapirus indicus. Taxonomy (NCBI): domain Eukaryota; kingdom Metazoa; phylum Chordata; class Mammalia; order Perissodactyla; family Tapiridae; genus Tapirus; species Tapirus indicus. The sequence goes on along the minus strand of CM062939.1, from coordinate 20,721,298 downwards.
TATTTTTAATTGTGGTAAAACACATGTAACATAACATTTACAGTCTTAACCACTTTTAAGTGTACAGTTCATAAGTACATTCATATTGTGCAACCAATCTCCATAACTTTTTTCATCTTGCAAATCTGAAACTCTAGCCCATTAAGCAACAACTCTCCATCCTTCCCTATTCACGGTCCCTGGTAACCATCCTTCTACTTTCTGCCCCTATGAATTTGACTACTCTAGGTTGGTTCCTCATGTAAGTGAAATCACACAGTATTTGTCTTGTTTTGAGTGGCTTATTTCACTTAGCATAATATTCTCACGGTTCATCCATGTTGTAGCGTATGTCATCATTTTCTTCCTTTTTAAGACTGAAAAATATGCCATTATATATATTTTGTTTACCCATTCATCCACTGATGGACACTTGAGTTGCTTCCACCTTTTGGCTATTGTGAATACTGTTTCTATGAACATGGGTGTACGATATATCATTCAGACTTTGATTTCAATTTCTATCAGTATATACCCAGAAGTGGAATTGCGGGACCATATGGTCATTCTATTTGTAGTTTTTGAAAAACCACCAGATTGTTTTCAACAGCAGTGGCATCATTATACATTCCCATGTGCAATGAACAAGGGTTCTAATTTTTCCATATCCTTGACAACACTTGCTATTTTCTGTTCTCTTGAAAATAGACATCCTGACAGCGTGAGGTGATATCTTATTGTGGTTTTGACTTGCATTTCCCTGCTGATTGGTAATGCTCAACAACTTTTCATCTGTTGATGACCATTTGTATATCTTCTTTGGAGAAAAGTCTGTTCAAGTCAATTGCCACCTCTCTTTTTTCTTTTGCAAAGTGCTGTCATTGATATTGCAATTTATAGGAAAAATGCATTGTTTAGCAATTTTTAATATTTTATGAAGATTTGATTCTCCTTAGAGTAGTTTTAGTTTGACAGCAAAATTGAGGGGAAGGTACAGACATTTCCCATATACCATTTCTTCCACACATGCATAGCCTCCCTCATTATCAACATCCCCAGCCAGAGTGGAGCTTGCTGTCCCAGATATACAATATTCAGCCCCAGTTAATATTGATGATTACTATTTACATAAGTAAATGCTATCTATACATGACTTTATTTCATTCCAGTTTGGATCTTCCTCTTAGTGCTGAAACAGGAGAAATGAATTTTCTGCCCAGTTCTTCCATACAAAGTATGGCTGCCACTGCTTTAAGGCAGAGGTTTATTTTCTACTTGCTTCATGCCAAATAAAGTTCTTGGACTGGTTTATTAGATTTTTTTCTACACTCTGCCAAGTAATGAGACTCAAACAACCATGTAAATTCATTAATCTCATAAAGCAATTAGTGTAAAATCCAATGACTGTTAAATTATTTCAAAATGAATTAGTTACAACATAACATTTAATTTTTGTGATAACCCTCATTTATTTACACAATATGATAATTGCAATTAAAGAAATGCAAAGATGTAATGTGTTAAACAGAGCAGCCAAAAGCCTGTTCGTCCCTTGTAAAAGTGCCTTCTATGACCTATGGTTAAGTGAGTTAATGTATATAAGACATTTAGTACACTGTCTGCCAAATAATGAGCAGTCATGAAGTGTGCATTGCTTCTTTTTTCATCCACTGTAGATCATCAGCTTGGCTTGTTAAGAATGAAGTGAAACTCCATTCTAACATATGCTGGAGAGGTCTCATTTCATTTCACTCTTGAGTAAAAGAGAGAAAAAAAAACAACTCCAGAAATTCCTCTATTATTTCACTTTCTATCTCTTTTAGCTTGTTTCTTTTTATATTTATATCATTCTAGGGTTGAAAATGATATCGTGGGGCAAGGGGAGGAGAGCTATATTTGAATGAGATGTGGGAGTAACGCACAATGAGTAATCAGCTTCTCTAATAATTTGAAACAATTTTGAATGTCTTGGGTCAATATAAATATTTATTAAGCACTTCTGTTCTTATATAAATTATGCGGGATATATTATATCACCTTAGACTGTAGAAAGACTATGATTATTATATATGGTTAGTGTACAGAAGGGACAGCATACATTCAATGAAGAAAACTTGAGTATAAGCCTTGGCTCCATCACTTAACCAAGTAACATATCGTTTTACGTCTTGATTTCCTCCTTTACAATATGGATTATGGTGAATATGATGAATATGATGATGATCACATTCCTAGATTTTTTTCTAGTGGCTGTAATTCACAGCAGACATGATTATTAAATCCAATAAAGTAGTACATGTGAAAGAAGTCTGTAAACTATAGAGTAAGTCATAGGTTATAAATACTGGTTTGCTGTTTTTACAGAAGTAATTGCTTAGTTAGCTTAACAAGAACTAACCTGACAAGTGTTTTTAGGTGAGGTTTTAGTGAGAGTGGGGCTAATTGTTTTTGGTGGTATGAAGTTTGGCTGGAGAAAGTGGATGGTAGAATAGATAAGAGTCAAAAATGCAAGGTAATGTTTTCCTGGTTTCTATTTAAAATAAATGCATTATGTTAAAGTTATATATAGTTCTGTTTCCCACCATGATGAAGGAGTGTGAATCAGCCTTCCCCTTCTGCTGTGAGCAGCTGCAAAACTGGAGAATAGAGCAGCCATGTTCAAACACCGAACCACACTCAGTACAGGGCTGTGAATATTGAAAGAAGGGAAATATGTGAGGTCAGCTCCACGTTCACCCCAGATTTCTGCCTGGGTCACTTTCTGAACCACAGAGCTGGTAGATACAGGCCAATTAGGGATCAGCAGTATTGGTTTGTAGAGGAAAGAGAGATCAGAGTTCAGAGCCAATGAGGTAGTTGAAATTTGCAGGACAGGGTAATGTAGAAAAGGAAACTGCACAAGGAAAGAACACAAGAAACCTGCATAGGGATCTCGTGGAGTCTTTGGTTGACTATAAGCTGCATATGTGCAGGCCTAAAAGTCCTGTCTGAAAACAGCTCCTGGCAGCCTGTGAACTGAATGGAGATTCAGAGGGTGAAGACAGCTGGGAGAAGCTAGAATTCTGACCAATCAGTGAAATGACTTCATGCAACACACCAAGCATTCAACTGAGAGGCAGGAAAGACCATATCTTGAACAATGATCCTCACATGGGGGCAATGATGTTCCCAAAGAGACATCTGGAAATGTCTGGACACATTTTTAGGTTGTCACAACTTGAAGAATACTATTGGCATGGAGTGGGTAGAGGCCTGGGATGCTGCTAAACATTCAACAAGGAGCAGGATAGCCCCTAAAACAAAGACTCTTCTAGACCCAAATGCCATTAGTGGTGAAGCTGAGAAAAACTGCTATAATAAAAGGGTTACAACAAAGCAACAAAATACAGACTTCTAGCAATGTGTCATCCCTAATTTTCTCCACACAATAAGAATATTAGACATATGGGGAAGAAGGAAAATGTAGCCCAGTCAGTTATAAAGTATCAATAGAATCTTCCTAGTCTCTAGAATTGTGATAAATAAATGTGTGTTGTTTAAGGTATCCAGTCTAAGGTATTTTGTTACAGCAGCCCAATCTGACTAAGATGGGGACCCTTATTTATTTCCACGTCAAGAATATACACACCCACCCCAAATGTGGTGTATGTATGTATGAGAGTCTAATAATGCCCAAAGCCAAATTAGGCTAAGGAACTCTCTTCTTCTTCAGTCTTCCACAAGTTATTTTCTCTATAGCTGCAAGTGGCAAAAACCATTCTAAAGATGAGGAGATGAATCATTATGATAGTAGCATCAGGCGGGACTCATAAAACCACATTCATGAATATTAATCTTTAAACCTAGCACCCCTCAGGAGCATGCTATAAGAAGGGAAATAAAAGAGGGTATCACTCTGTTGAGTGGAAATTCTGTTTTACCCCTCCCTGCCCACTCTTTAATACCATCTCATGATAGAGCAAATTGTTCCAAATACGTCAAGCTAAATTTCTAATTCCTTGCCTGTTGGGCTTTGCATAGAGGTGAAGACAGCATGAAACTTTGTGCTCTCCATTGCTATCTTAGTATAATCTGGCATGCCTCCACCTCTCTCTCTCCATTCTCACTCCTATTATCCCCATACAGCTTCTAAAAGGCAGACTAGGTGTCTTTAATAGTCCATGTTTTATTGCTCTCAGCATATTAATACAAATTTGCTACTAATTCCCCTAAGATATCTCCAACATTTTAGAAGAAGGGTATTGCTTAGTTTTTTCAAATTACTTAATTCCTACATTAAGAGGAGTGCTTATTCCCCCAATACCAATAGCCTTACTTACTGCCTCACACTTATGGGCCTCTTTAAGTAAACTCATCCACTACTCTATTGATGGAATTTCTCCAAGACCAAACTTCCAAAAAAAAAAAAAAAAAAACTTCAAGGCTGCAATTTTACAGTACTCATGAATAAAAATTTATAAATTACCTCAGAAAAATAGACTCCAAATTTTACTACTGCCTCTTGTATATAGAATTAACAATAAAAATTGAATTTTAAGCCAGCAAGGTTATTTTATAATGTAATAATCATCATAATAAAACATCATAGCACATAACAATATATGGTCTAAGGCCAAAGAGAAAAATTAAACAGATAATTCCCAAGACCGCTACAAGGAGAGCCTCAAAGAAGGAAGAAACAAGATGAAGCAATTCTCACTTGGAAACTTAGAAAACCTGGTTATTTTAATGATGTCAGCAGACCACGTGGAGACAAGGAACGCTGGTCTCAAAATCCTTTGTGATAGCAGAGCTTATGTGAGCCATAAAAAATTGTTTTTCTAATAAGAATACAGCGGACCTGGTGGGTTTTCTTCTCTTTGCTTCCCCCTTCATTTTTCTTTTCTGAGGTATTTTTTTAAATAACAAATATTTATCTAGTAAACCTAATATTGCTTGAAGCATCACCAATTAAATTGTTTGAATTTTGGAATTCCCCAACTCTCGAAAACGTGCTAGAGTCTACCATAATAAATTTGGCCTTTTACGTTGATGATTTCATATTAACAAAATGTTAAATACTAAGAAAACTGGTTTCATATTGGACCATCAAAAAACACTTTACAGGGTGAAGTAGAAGTGTGAGAACACAGTGGTCTCGACAACAAAAAGAACACATGACAAATTATGCAAATATTTAGTCATTCATTCAGATCATACCTCTAATTTGAATACAATATGCGTGTTAGAATTCCAATGTTTTGGTTCTCTGCATAGTTCGTACCAATGTTCCTAAAACATTAGACCTTCATAAGTTTACTATTGAAATCCTAGAGCAATTAATTTTACCATCCATATCACTTATTAATATATTCAATAAAATGTGAGAAACTATTGGATAACTATATGCTAAGTATTCTATGGGAGAGTGGCAGGAGAGAATTAGACCTCACCTTGGAATTCAAGAAAATCTTTCTGAAAGCAGTAATGCTTAGGTTGTGTGTTCAAAGATGAGTAAGAAGTAATCAGAAAAAATAAAATCTGTTGGAGGCAATAGAAATGCTTATGAAATGAACTTCACAATTTTTATAATGTTTGATCACCTAATGATGCATACCAAATCATCCTCAGATTTGGTACTTACAATGGCAATCATTTTTTGCTCACAATTCTGTGGTTCAATTTGCAGTGGTTTCAACTGGATTAGCTTACCTCTGCTCCAGGTGGTGACAGCTAGGCTCGCTTATGTGTTTGCATCTGGTCTGGAATGGCTGGTATAGCTGGCACTTGTATTCATGTTCCTCCTTATTCCCCAGGAGGCTAGCCTGGGATTTGGCACATGGTTACAAAAGAGTTCCCAGGAGAAGGAGTAGGCAAGTCCTGATGCACAAGAAATTTACCAGCCTTTGCTGATGTCGCCTTTTCTAATGTTGAAAGGCCAGAGTTTTTACAAAAGAGAACTATACATGGGCATGAATAAATGGAAGCATGAGTCATGACGGACAATTATTATTGAGGACAATCTACCACATGTGCCTTGACAAGAGATGGGGCTAGAATGGTCACTATGCGGTGACTAGGGCATGTAGGTCTTTGTTAAAACAAGGGGCTTATATTTTATATTTTAGGGAGCTGGAAATCATTGAAAGGTCTCTAATAATACTAATATTATGTCTTTAATATAATAGAAAGGGCCAACAATAAAGACTCTCCCAGGTGACTCTTTATAGAAGAGGTTATGAATGACGTGTCTCTATTTTTTTGAGAGTAGGAATTATATTAGTTTCTTTGCTTAATACAGTAAGACAGGTCTGTTTTTGATGCTATCTCACATTAAATAGTTTTCAAATTTTATTTTTCTCTTCCTTTTATGTTTGGGAATTTCTGTAGCCTGAATGTGTGTCCCCTCCCAAATTCATATGTTGAAAACTAATCCCCAATGTGACGGCATTTGAAGGTAGAGGTCTTGGTAGATAATTAGGTCATGAGGGTTAAGACCAGGCCCTAGAGAGATCCCTCACCTCTTCTGGCATGTGAGGACACAGTGAAAAGACAGCCATCTATGAACCAGGAAGCAGACTGTCATCTGACACTCAATCAGCTTGAATCTTATCTTGGACTTCTCAGCCACCAGAACTGTGAGAAATAAATTTCTGTTGTTTATGAACTACCCAGATTATGGTATTTTGTTGGAGAAGCCTGGGAAGATAAAGACAGTAATTAATAGGCTTCAGATGTGATTACCCTGATTAGATTTATATTCTGGTAAGTTTTTATGAGTTCCTGCTTTTTGTGTTAGCACATGCTGTACTTTGAGTAGACCTGAAGTGCTTCACTGATGCTCAATATGTAGGCCCACCAGTGACACTGAAGCGTATAAGAATAGATCATAATACCATTGGTTTTAAAGTATTTTGACGCAGCAATGAGTGAATTTCCATTTACTATGTTTTCATTTCCTTGCCTTCTTCAGCATAGCTGGAGCCCATCATCTCTTTTACTGGCCAGCTATCTGCATAGTCATCACACATACTGATTTGGGGATAGCAAGTAATAGCAAAGGAGGAAGAACAATAGACATATCTCAAGGACACTTCTGAATCATTTATCCTTGTCTATACATTGAGAGGTATTGTTTTTTCAAAAGTCAAGTATTATTTTGAATTCAGAAACTTTTCCCTATCAAACATTATTCTTTGACCTGAATTTGCTTGAACAAAAATATTAGATCAGTAATTTTAAAATCAAATGACTTTGCAATGAGTGGTAAAAATTCACTCTAAATTATTAATGACAAAGACGAAGTATTCATTTCTTTCAGAGAGTGGGTTAATGTATGGTGCATAATCCAAGTTTCTATTCCAAGTCATATATTTCCCTTCATACCTTTAAACAACAAAAAAAGGCAAATTAAGTTTTCTCTCATCATTAAGCCTAAATACTTCTCAAGATTTTGTGCTGTACTTCAAATTATTCATTTCTAGTTTTGAATTATTTTATTATTTTCTCGTAGTCTAGATAAACAGTGAAATTTTGTTCGGATCCAACCTAAAGCACTCTTTTGTGTCTTATTTTTAATTAGTTATTTCACATTTTAAGTTTCATATCATGCAAACATTTTAATATGAAACACTTATGACATTTTTTTAATATAGAGATTTAGACTTCTTTTGTCCAGCAACTATTTTTAGTGTACAAGCCTTTGACATAAACAAGGGAAGATTATAAATACTTTATTTTTAGTATCTATTTAGTACTTTTACTTAAGCTTAACAACAGCAAATGGTGTGAGGAAGTCAAACCCAATGGAATGACTTCATAAACTGAATTTCATCTATGATAAGATCTTTCTAGTCACATACTAAGAATGTTTTTTCCCATTCCCTTTAATTTATTGATCTTTCTTGGCCAATTAAATGTCACTTCCAGCCAGAAGCTCCTTTAAGCATGTAGGTAACAACATATCCTTCCCTTCTCCCTGACATCATTATGTTCCAGATAGTGGAAGCTCCAATAGCTTGGGTCCCAGAGGGACAATATTTAGTTACAGGACATCCCAACTTCCCATTCCTAATCCCATTTGGACATGCAGCATGAGCAAAAATTAAACCATCTTGTCTTCAAGCCACTGAAATCTCAGGACTCTTTATAACTACAGTATGAAGTCAGCAATCTTTAAAAGTAGATAACTATTACTAAATTCAATAAGAAGAGTATTTTGAAGAAATCAATTTACTAAACTCTTTTCCTTACCATTAAATTCATTTAATAACGTTAACCAAAAAATCATTCATTTACTGAGAAATATTTATGGAGGACCTTTCTATGCCAGGTATCCTTGTCCCTGGAATATATCAGAGAGTCTAACAGGAAAAAAGCCAAAAAACTACAAGTTTATAAAGTGTATTAGTAGGAGGAGGCAGACAATTAACAATAAACCTAAAGCATAAATAAAAATTATGTAGTATGTCAGAAGTACCAAATCAAAAGTAGGGAAGTGTGGGAGCCAGTGTGATTGGACTGGAGTCAGAAATCCAGGGTCATTAGTAGGAGGCGAGGTCAAAAAATTAATGGCATGAGTTAGGGAACTATAACGTAAGAAATTATAGGCAATTGTAAGGATTTTGGCTTTAATTGTGAATAAATTGGAGTATCATGGAAGTTTTATGTAAGAGCAGTTTCATACTCATCTAACTTCTGTTTTATAAAAGATCAACCTATGTTGTCTTCAAAATAGACTTGAGTGGGGAGGGCAGGTGGAAGCAGAAAGAATGGTCAGGAGCTCTGTATCTAAGGGGAAGATCATGATGGCAGAGACCAGACTTCTAGTGGAATTGGCTTAAATAGTGGGATTCTGGACAAGAGTCAGAATTCTGAAGCAAGGGTCAATATAGTATTTGTTAACAGGTCAACTGTGTGATATGAGAGGAAAAGCTAGGTTAAGCATAACTAGCAAGTCTTCCTGAGCAACTGGAAGGATTGAGTTGTCATCATCTTTCAGGAAGACAACTTAAACTCTATTCCTACCCAGTCATTTTTGCTCAGTAGTCCCAGCTATATAATCATCAGCATCTAAGATGTATGCTTCTGTGATCTCACTGAAGCTGTTCCTCTTTCTTTACTCCCATTTCATTAAACCACACGATGATTATGACAGTGGCTCTGTTCAGACTCTAGATGTCACCTTCAACAATTCACTCTACTGAACTCCCACATTCAAGGAGTTCCTACATCGTGGCACATCAAGTCTCCAAAGCTCTCTCAACCTTTCTAATTCTCTCAGTCATGGCTACCATCATTTAATACAATCATCCTTTATTACCCTGGATTAGAATAACTATCTTTAGGATGTACTATTGAAGCTTTCCATTCTGCGTGAGGCACATATAGTTAAGAAAAAAATCCAACAACAGACCATACTCCAGTTATCAGTTCTAGGTAGATTAAGCATTTACATTTACATGTAAAAGAGAGAACTATTTATTTATTTAAAAGAGAATAAAGGGAAATATCTTGGTGACTTATGACAAGGTAAAATTTCTAAAACATAGAAACCATAAATATTAAGAAAATATAAATTCAATTGAATTAAGTTTATATTATATATTCTTCAAAAGAAAGTGTAAGTGTAAACAAAACATATAAAATGTGGCAAAGAATCCACACACACATATCTCCAAAATATTAGTTTCTGTAACATGTAAAGTACATCTATGAAGTAATTAGTAAAGGGAGTATATTTCAATAAAGGAAGCAAAGATAATTGAAGATAAAATTGATAGAAGTAACAATACAAGTGACCAATATACATTAGAAAAAGTGTCCCACATCATTTGTCAACAGGGCAACACAAATTTAAATAAAAATGTGATAACCTTGCACATCCAACTGATTGTCAAAGTCTGATGAAACCAAAGGTTGGTAAGAACGTGGAGTAACTGGCTCTCATCCACTGCTGGTGAGATTTTTAAACTGAAAAATATTTTGGTCTTATCTAGTAAATTCGATATGTACTATAGCTGTACTCTTGGTTTTAGACTCAGAGCCATGTTTCTCAGGAGCAATATTATTGACATTTGGGGCCAGATAATGTTTAACAGCATTTCTGGCAGCTTGTACCCACTAGATGCCAGTAACAATCCCTAACCCAAGTTATAACAACCCCAAAGTATCCTCAGATGTTGCCAAATATTCCCTGCATTGGGATGAAGCATAACCATCCCCAGTTGAGAACCACTACCCAGGAGAAATTTTACATATGTACAAGATACAGGCAAAATATGATCACAGCAGTCTTTTTGTAATAGCAATACCTGCGAAGTATCCAAATGGCCATCAAAAGTAGATTTAATAAGTAAACCATGGCAAATTAATACAATGAACAATTATAAAATCATAACTAACAAATGAACATGGATGAATTTCCAAATGTGCAGTTGAGTAAAAGAGCAAACTACAATTAACTTGACAGTGATGATTATTTCACTACACACACACACACACACACACACACACATATATATATAAACATCAAGTTTTATACCTTAAATATATACAATATTTATTTGTTAATTATACCTCAATAAATCTGGGGGATGAGAGGAAGAAAGACATCATAAAGAAAATCATACAAAAACCTTAAAAATAAATGTGAAAAATATTTTTAAAAATAACAAAAAAAATTTTTTTTTTTTTTGTGAGGAAGACCAGCCCTGAGCTAACATCCGTTGCCAATCTTCCTCTTTTTTGCTGAGGAAGACTGGCCCTGGGCTAACATCCGTGCCCATCTTCCTCCACTTTATATGGGATGCCGTCACAGCATGGCTGACAGGCAGTGCGTCGGCGGGCGCCCGGGATCCGAACTCGCGAACCCTGGGCTGCCAAGCGCGGTCGAAACCCCTGCGCCACCGTGCGGCCCCAACAAAAAAATTTTTAAAAGAGCAAACCACAGAAAAAAATCATATGATATTTGACCATCCATACACAGGTAAAACTATATGTTTTTAAGGAGATAGTATATATGTGGTAACACATTAAAGAAAAGAAAATTTAACAACAACAAAAATTCAAGATAGTGGTCAGCTTCTGGAGGGTGGAAGGTGATGTAAATATAAAAGGCACGTTGTGTGGGATTCTAAGGAACCAGCGTCATTTTCTTCCCTGGACACAGAAGGATTAATTCAGTCTTCTTGGAAATTTCCATAGCTTGTTTGCATTATGGTATGTGATATAATTTACCATATAATAATTTTTAAAATCATCAAAGACTGATTAAAAAGCACAATCAATCCACCCTAGCCTAAATTAAAAAAAAAAAAAAAGATGTAAAAGCATGGTAAATAAAAAGATCAAAATGAGGAAAATAAAAATTTATCTATATGCTACCATGAGGTACCTATAGCAACTGCATATTGAGAAATACATAACAAAAGATGACAAATTATGTACCATAAAATAGTCACCAACTAAACCTAGTTAAGCCATATTTAATGTCAAAGAAAATTGAATTTCAGGCAAAAATGTATAAATAGGAAAAGAAAAGTAGTGCATAATTGTAAAAGAAAAAAGAACTGCTAAGAAGATAAAAGAATCTGAACTTCATTTATCTAAAATATGGCTTTAATATGTGTGTGTCTGTGTGTATAAATTAGGTGAAATAATGACTCTCATGCCATCTGTATGAACATAATTTAGCTTTTAATACATCTAACACAAAAACTTATAGATGTAGCTAAAAGAAACTAGAAATGACATATGTGACAAACAATAAAACTTAATCAAATCGTATCTATACATGCATGTAAAACCATAAAGCCTAAGTGATGGGAATATGCATGTTCTTCGTCAGTCGAGTAATTATTACCCTTTTATATAAACATATTAATTGTATATCTGCAACAAGCATTTAACACTACAATATAAGAAGTAGTCACTAACCTATTTTCAGAAAGGAAAATGTTCCCTACTCTTTGTTTCCATGTATTTCTCCTTTCTTTCCACCCACATCCATTCATACAGTGTAGGTTGATTACATCCTACTATGTATCAGATCAGTATAGGTTGCTACAGACACTGAGATGAATAAGAAATTATGCATATTCTCAAGTATCTCACAATATACCTCACATACTCTTAAAAGATTATTATAATATAAGATCTCTAGGAAAAATACATATATAGTGCAATAGAGAACAAGAAGGACCACACTACTAATAAACAGTAGGAAGCCAGTTACAGCCAATTAGCAAGCCAGTTAGCGAGCCAATTACAAAGCTCAAGATTGGCTAAAATAAAGATGTTCAAGATTCTGGTTTCCTATCTCTCTCCATGCCTAGGAACAAGTCTAAAACAACTACATTAAATTCATTTAACTAACTGGTATAGTGCTCTCTCTCTACTTACATTATTATTACAAAGTATGCAAAGCATCAGCATAATTCAGCCTCTCTGCCTTGAACTATGTTTCCTTCACGTCACATCATTTAAATTCACAGCTGCATGTCTTTAGTTCTACAGTCTTGTTGCCTATCACTTGGAAGTCCTGAACAAGAGATAGATAAGCAGAGAAACTTTTGTGGTCATTAATTAACTGTTCAAGGAGGACAGTGAACCTGCAGTACATCAGTGTTATGTGTACTGACCTTGAAACTATTACTGATTGAGGAAGTCTTGAATAGAGTTTATATTAGGTTTAGTAACACATAGTGTCCCTAGATGGCGTGATAGCTTGATTAAGTATCTGTCACATCATTAAATTACTAAAAAGGAGGCAGTGGTAATGTCTCTATAGAAGAGGAAAGAACACACATTTACAGAGCAACTAGTATGAAGTAGAACTGAAGCCAAACATTTATGAATGTTGTCTAAATTAATCGTTGAAAAGATACCATGTACCATATGGAATGGTCCACAGCTTCTCCCTTGGCCTGTGATTACTCTGCTGGGATTCCTTCATACTTCACCTGTGCTGTCTCAGGGAATGATGGTGGTGGGGAAGCAGGGGAGGGAAGTTCTGCCTACGACTACATCCTGGTGCAGACAGAACTTGACCAAACAGCATATGTTGATTTCTCCCTACAGGTCTGAAGACACAGCTCTAGGATCTATATGAAATCTTACACTGACCCTATGCTCCACCAACAGTTATGAATTCTCAAAGGAAAATTATTCTCCTTTGTTGCTTTTAATAGACAGTATTTATATTAGTTTTCTAGGACTGTTGTAACAAATTACTACACACTTGATGGCTTAAAATAACAATTTTTTCCTCTCACTGTTTTGGAGGTCAGAAGTCTTAAATCAAGGTGTGAGCAGGGCTGCACTACCTCCACGGGCTCTAGGGAATAATCTTTTCTTGATTCTTCCAGCTTCTGGTGGCTCCAGGCATTTCTTGGCTTGTTGTATCGAAGCTCTAATCTCTGTCTCCATCTATGCATGCCTTTCCCTCTGCCTGTCTTTTCTTATAAAAACACCTGTCATTGGATTTAGGGTCAACCCTAATCCAGATGAGCTCATCTCAAGTTCCTTAATTACATCTGCGAGTCACTTTTTCCAAATAAGTTCACTTTTACAGGTTCCAGGTATGCATATCTTTTGGGAAGCCACCATTCAACCCACTACAGTAGCTATGGGTGCATATAAAATAATAGTATGATATGCAAATGTTTAATGCTTAGTAAATATCTTTACTTTTAATAAATTTGTTATTTTATGCTGTGATTTTTACTCTAAGTCTTGCTCAATTTCAAAGCGAAATAGTAGTAGAACCATTACATATTTCCAATATTACAACCTCTTGGTTGTTGCTTGATAATCTTTTGATTAGATTCTAGTACACGTGTTTCCAATAAGGATCCCAAAAGATATTCTACTCTGGCTGCTATAAGTCACCCCAGGAAACCCCTCTTCTGAGCTCCTAACATCTTGTTTTGTCTGCTTGTTAGCAGGTAAGCAGTAATGAACTACACAAGAGAAGATTCTTTTCCTAAATGTGTCTTATGAGGATACTTCACCTGATCAGAGATCAGCACCCCTTATTCTACTTTATCCTCCAACTCATGACCTTTAACATGCTTCATGAAATGCTATTATTGTAGATTTAAAAAAATATTTTGGGAGTCGTTCATATCTACAATATTAGAAGAGATCTTGGGGAAAAAATGGAGTTTAAATAGGAAGTGCATGTGAGGTGTGTGTAGATAACTGTACTTGCTATAGGAGGAAGATGAAAGATGTGATTGCTGTAATACCATTTATGCTTGTTTAAATTACACTTTTTAGGTAGGCTTCCTATAAAACTAACGACAGGATCATTGTTTTAGTTAATACTCTTAGAAATCAGAGCCAACTCCAACTATTTTGAGAGAAATAATTTGTTATTTTTAGTAATATTTAGGCAGTCATCCTTTCAGTGTATTGTATTTTTTTTTTAAGGGGACAGTTGACATAGTCTTGGGGAAGGCGATGAAGACATTGGTGTCCCTGTCAGACGAAAGCAAACTGCTTCTGCCCTTTCTTGCAGAAGAGGCAGCCCATTTATTGTCTTCATATCATATCCCATGTTGCATATAAATGTTTCAGCAAAGTCATTACATATAGAATAACACAAACATTTGAATGTTTTAATGAAATATCTTGGTTAGAATATTCCAGTTAAAATAAATTAAATATGAGCCAGCCCTGATGGCCTAGCTGTTAAAGTTCGGCACACTCCTCTTTGGCGGCCTGGGTTCAGTTCCTGGGCACGGAACCACACCACTCATCTGTCAGTAGCCATGCTGTGATGGCGGCTCATATAGAAGAACTAGAAGAACTTACAACTATGCATACAACTATGTACTGGGGCTTTGAGTGGGGAAGAGAACAAATAAAAAGGAGGAAGATTGGCACAGACTTTAGCTAAGGGCGAATCTTCCCCTGAAAAAACATTTTGTAATAAATAAATGAAAATAAATAAATAAATTAATTAATTAAACTGCATTTTGGAAGGACATATATATTGTGTTCTTAGAGACTTTATATTCAATTTCCCACTATCACAGTTCCTATGGGTCAAAGGAGACCGAGAGTCATTCTGCCTCTTCTCCTCCTTATAGTAACAGGCCTGCCTTTACCATCTTGGTTCTGTCAATCTGAAATCTCATCTCTCCCAGTGACATCAGGGGCCTATTTAATGGTGGCATCTCTCACAACCAACCCTGGCCTCCCACTCCTCACACCACAACTTTTTTCTATACTTGACTTCACATTATAGCAGCTCTGCCATATTGACTTGACACGATATTGACCAGGAACCAATTTTACTGAACCTATTTTGAATCAGTCAACTAAGTAAATCAAGCATATTTAATCTAGCATCTTGGGAAAGTGTGCCAATATTATAAATTCTACATGCTCTGGTGTTGTATTTTGTCTTTGGGCTAACAAATTTAGAATTCATCTCCACATATATTATGCAGGTATCTGAGATTGAAAGTTAGCTAGATAATGCAATTATTTGGTGTATAAGCTGTCTCATCTTAAAATAGATCAACAGTTTCCATAGGAATATGTTTCTAGTTATGAGTATGGGGGCAAAGAGAGAAGATGAACTGGAACTTAAGGAAAATAGGCATCCCTTACAAGACATGTCTCAGGTATGAACACTACAGTATATTTAAGCAAGTGGAGGCTAGTTTTCTCACATAAGTGAAGACAGAATGTCTCCTCTGGGGTGGAGTTTCAAAGAATTAGAGGTACAACACTCTGAACTCAAATCTGAGGTGCCTACTTAGTCCCAGTTAATTCCTCAATATTAATATAACTCTCTGATTTTCTAAGTCTGACTCGAGATTTTCATTTAAAATCCTGAGGTATTTTTAAAAATGATTATTTCTCCATTATCATTTTTTTCTTTAAATTCTCTACAGAGATCAGAAGCAGACATCACACAGCATAGCCCTGGAAGTCTGCATTATGACCACTCGAATTAAGTTCAGTGTTCACTTGTCTTTCCTAATCTTGCCTTCAACCAGCTCCCAATTCCAACCAACCACAACTGAATCTTATCAGGGTTCAATCACAGAAACAGAAAGACCATGATTATTATTTTATAAGGGCATGTATTTGAGGAATTAGAACTTATACTATTAGATTTTATACTGTTATGGGAAGAACTGTAAAAATAAGATCTGAAAAGGAAGTTGGTAGCATGGGTGGGTGGGGTGGGGTTACTAAGCAGACTTCTAAAGCAATGGTGTAGATGAAAAAGTTGGAGCTTGGAGGCAAATCTGGAGCAAGACTTGTTAGGCTACCATGGTAGGACTGCAAATGGGAATGTCTGAATTAATCTGTGAAAGTCCTTTTTCCTCTATAGCTGGTGGTTTGCCTGGGTTACTATTAGTCAGTAAACATAGCATTCAGAAAGAGGACGTGGATATGAGTGGGTAAGTTATGGAAGACAACATGTGGAAATGTCTAGCACCTCTGGGTTTTTATCTCATCCTCCCTATTAACAGTGACTTTCAAATAGTAATGGTTGCTGCTTTGCTTCCATTTTCCAAATATCATGTTTATCTTTTGCCTAGCTCTACCCAGATCCATATAAGGAAATGTCGACTAAAAAATGGGGTTCCAGCCTAGCCAAGCTGGCACTAAACGATCACAGTAGGTGATAAATTATGTAATTATACTGTTGCTACATTAAATTGATTCTAATATTCTGGTTTTTTCACTGCAAGGAGATCTAATGAAGAAACCCCTCAAATTGGTTAACCACATAACTGCAACAAACTGTCATGAGGATCTGCTTCTGGAACATTCCATGGAACCTTTCTGTGTATTTTAATGACAAGTAATTTAATGCAGGGAATGTATCATACATGTTATGAGAGAGATGCAGAGTCAAACAGAGAGTGTTAAAGTAACTCAAACGTTAGAGTGAGGTGGCGCTGACGCTCTTTAGAATTAGAGGAGTAAAATTAATGGAGCCCACAAACTGAGGCCATCTTGTAGAATATAAAATCCTTTCAAAGGCTAAGGAGATCTGGGATCATGGAAGGAGGGATTGTCTTGTGAAGAGCAGGCTCCATGGAGGAGAAGCAGCCACTACTCGAATACCAAAGATGTGAGGGATAAAAGATGGAAATAACTGGCTTCTCCCTTTCTCCTGTTCCTCAGGGTATCAGCAGAAATTCCTGTTGACCAAATTTACCTGGAAGGCTTAAGCAGGGGATATTGGGAAAATGGTTTGCAAGAGAAGGGTGAGCAATACATGGGAATGTCTCATAGGCAATGATTGATATACACTTTATAAGAAGTGTTATATGAATGGATATGCTAAATTAATATTAAATTCTAAATTATAAGAAGAATTATATGAGTGGATATGCTAAATTCATATATGTGTGTATTCAGGTGGATTGCCTTGAGGAATTTTTTACTAATGTACTCTGTAAATGTCTGGGAAGTTTTTAAAGTTATAACCTCCTATAAATGTAGAAAAAATAATCTCTTTGACTAGATTAAAGAAAATGAATATGAAGTGTTCTAAGAAAATAAATTTTTATAATCTAATCGCTACTAATTGCATTTGAAAAATGATTCAGATTTCAAATTTTGAAACAATTATCAAGTTTTTATGCTAAAATTGCTAAAATTTCTGTATAGTAATGTCATGAAATGGATGTATAATGGTTAATAAAACTCAGGTAGCAATGGAAGATTTATTTAAAGAAAAAATACTAAAAGCCCTGGTTGTTAATACACATGACTGAATTTCCAGTTAAGATTGTCTCACAACATACTGCACCATGTGTCAGATGATACAGTCTCCTAATGAGGAAATATGACGTAGACATGAAGCAGTGTGAAAATAAATAAGCACTTTTCCCCTCCATAAGATTAACTGTGAGGTATCATCAAACAGAAGTTACTACAGTTACTAAAACTTAATGATGAAGTATTTTTTTTTAATTCAAATTTTAAACATTTATAGAAAAAGAAGTTGCAGCCATTCCAGTGTGGGCAGTGTGAGATGCGTGCAAACACATCAGCTGACTCCACAGAAGCAGGATCTAATAACAATAATGACTCACATTTATTGACAACTATTTGAATTATCTCTTTTTCCTCCTCAATGTTTTTCAATTCCTTAAAAAGGGACTTCCAATTAACACTGTATGTTCAGAGCTCTGAGTTTGCATATACATATAAATTACATTTAATTTACCTATATAATCAGTTTTGTATATTCAGACAGGGGTACAAAAGTCCAATTATCATCATATAATACTTTGTTTTTCTTAATAACGTTCTGATCAAGAGATCGTTTCTGGTGTTAAATGGTGATCTCATCACCTGAGGTTTCCTATTACAGATGAAGACAAGAATCCGGTATTTAGAAATCACAGAGCAGACAAACAGCATCTTGACAGAATGGTTCCTTAAACCACAGTCTTACTGAGTGTATATCTCTTTCCATTTACATTGCAATATTGCCAAAAATGATAAAATATACAATTTGCGTTTGACAAATTTTTACAGTAGTGTAACCACAACAAAATTCAAAATGTATGTGCATTCTTATTACCTATAAAGTTCTCTTCTGCCCCTTTCAATCACTCTTCTCCTCCCACTCCAGGACTCCCTCTGTTGTGTCATCCCTACAATGTTATGTACACAGGATCTTTCTCTACACAGCCTTGTTTCTGGCTTCCATCACTTAGCATAATTCTTTAGAAGTTCACCTGTGCAGTGTCTGGATATCAGTATTTTTTTTTCCTGAGGAAGACTAGCCCTGAGCTAACATGTGTGCCAATCTTCCTCTATTTTGTATGTGGGTCGCTGCCACACCACGGCTTGATGAGCGGTGTGTAGAGCTGCCCCTGGGATCAGAACCTGCAAACCCAGGCTGCCGAAGCTGAGCACACCAAACAACCACTATGTCACAGGGCCAGCCTCTCTTTTGTATTTTTTAAAAGTATTTCATAGGGGGCCGCCCGGTGGCGCAGCGGTTTAGTCCGCGCTTGGCAGCCCGGGGTTCGCGTGTTCAGATCCTGGGCGCCCGCCGACGCACTGCCTGTCAGCCATGCCGTGGCGGCGTCCCATATAAACTGGAGGAAGATGGGCACGGATGTTAGCCCAGGGCCAGTCTTCCTCAGCAAAAAGGGGAGGATTGGAACAGATGTTAGCTCAGGGCTGGTCTTCCCCACAAAAAAAAAAAGTATTTCATTGTGTGATTCTTCCACTCTCTATTGTCTGATGGATATTTAGACTATTTTCAATTTTGACTATTTTGAACAAAGCTGCTATGAGCCTTTGTATAGAGAGTACTATTTGGACATTTGTTTTCATTTCTCTTGTGTAAATAC
Organism: Tapirus indicus; assembly: GCA_031878705.1. Taxonomy (NCBI): domain Eukaryota; kingdom Metazoa; phylum Chordata; class Mammalia; order Perissodactyla; family Tapiridae; genus Tapirus; species Tapirus indicus. The sequence goes on along the minus strand of CM062939.1, from coordinate 20,701,991 downwards.
CTAGGAGTGGAATTGCTGAGATATATGGTTACTGTATGTTTAATTTTACAAAAAGCTGACAAACTGCTTCCCAAAGGAGCAGCCATTTTGCAAGCTCACCAGAAAATATGACATCTCCAGTTCAGCATCCTCAGTAGCAATTGCTACCACCGGTCTTTTTAATTTTAGCAATTCTAATGGATGAGTTATAGAATTTCATTATTGTTTCAATTTGCATTTCTATGATGACTAATGTTGAACACCTTTTCATGTGATTAACTTTCTATCCATATCTCTTTTATAAAATGACTGTTTAACTCTTTTGCTCATTTTTAAAAATTAGACTGTTTTTGGTTATTGTGTTGCAAAATTGCTTTATGTATTGTATACACAAGACCTTTACTGGAATTTGTTTTGCAAATATTTTCTGCCAGACTGGTATGTGTCTTTTCATTTTCTTAACAGTGCTTTTCAAAGCACTAAAATTTCTATTTTTATTGCATTTTTTTTGGGTTAGCATATTTTATCTCCTCTAGAAAAGTGCTGCATAACCCCACTTCTCGAAGTTTTTCTTCTGCATTTTATTTTACAAATTTTAAATTTTTGGTTTATATTTATATCTCTAGTCAATGTCAAGATAATTCTTGTTGTATATAGAGTAAGAGAAGGTATGGAGATCATTTGACTGTGTGGGAGATCAGAATTGGCCACGTCAAGATGTATCTCTTTACCTTGCTCTGAAAGAGGCTTTGACCTTCACGCCCACCCCCAACTGTGTAAAGGGATTTGGGATGAAGGCCTGTCCCTGGAATGGGCCATCACTTTGGATAACTCTGAATATCAATAGACTGGGAGGGTCTTTGCTATGCTCATTCTTATCAAAGTTCTATTTGCCAGACATTTACATTTATAAGGGAAATCTCCATTTGTAAAGGTGTCTCCTTCTCTGGACTGGGAAGACGGGTGGATGACCTCATCTCTAGAAACTTGTCAATGTGGAAGGCTAGGCCTTAAATCTGCATAATAACCTTACTGTGCTTTTCTGGTCATCTCCCATAAGTGACCCACCTTCAATATCCTCGTTTGTCTTAAGAGGAGAACCTCCGCCATTTTGTCAAGAGAGATACTCAGTTTCCCCAGGTCTCTCCCATGTATACATGTTATAAAGCTGTGTTTGATTTTCTCCTGCTGTTCAGCCTCATGTCAATTTAATTCGTAGCCCAGCCAGAAAGGACCCAGAGTGGGTAGAGAATGCTCTTTTTCCCCTTCAACTGCATACAGATGTCCAGTTGTTCCAGAACAATTACTTGGGAAGACTACCCTTACCCTCTGACTTACCTTTGTGCTTTTATTTCTGTTCATTATGCTATATAGGAGTGGGCTTACTTCCAAAATCTCTAATCTGTTTCATGCTCTTCACATCCATTTTACAGTGATATCACACTCTAAATAAAATGTTAGCTTAAATGCAAATGATGTTATTGTACAATTATTTAAAATTTTATTAATCAAATATTAAAAGTCAAATATAAAAATTAAAAAGAAAAATTTAGCCCTGGATGCAGCTTTCATTGCAATCATTGTACCGCAAAATGACAATTTCATTTACACTCACTTTCAAATGGCCCATTTAGTAATAGCAGTAACTTATTTGTGGATAATGGAGACTCCTTCAGGAAAATGTTTTAACAATATGTTTTCTAGAAGAAACTTGATACTCAGTACACATAGCTTAGGCAAATATAAAAATCCTTCATCCTCTAAACACATAGCAATCTTTACCAAATATTTCTCTTAGGTTTTTTTTTTTTTTTTAATTTCCAAACTGCAGAGTGTAAGGAACTATTTTCTTAATGTATTCATTAGGAAATACCATATTTTTCAAATTTTATTTAGTGATGTAAATACTGTATTTTTCAAGATTTATGTAGAGAGGACTAAAGGTGTTCGGGTTGCCAAATTTTTCTCTTACACAATTTTTCTTTTTTCTAATTTTTATATTATTCATCATGTGTGGATCAAACGAGATTTATCACAATTTCATTGCACATGATTTCAGAGTGGTTCTTTCTGATGAATTTTTGAGATGACTGAGTTGACATTATAATATTTGAACAGTTTTAGTAAGATATAATTTACATGTGGAAAAATGCATCCATTCTAAGCATCCTATTTAATGATTTTATTAAATTTATAGAGTTGTGCAATCATCAAGACAATCCAGATTTGAAGCATTTCTATCACCCCAAACTTTCCATTATCCTTATTTGCAATCCATCTTCACTCCCACCCCAGTTCTAGGGTAACCTCTGATCTATTTTCTGTCTCTATAAATTTCTCTTTTTTATGTAGTTCATAAAAATATAAACATACAGTGTATAGTTTTTGCATATGATTTTTTTCACTTAGCATAATTTTCATCCCTTTTAATAGCTGAATAATATTCCATTGCATGGAGACATTTTTAATCTGGTTTTCAGTATGCAAAGAATTCTGAAATAAGACATTTTCTTCAAAGAGCTACACTTAAATAAAACAGACGAAGAAGTAAATGGTAGTTTTGAATGCTGGTATATCAAAAATCCCAGAAAGTATTATATTTGTTAAATAATTTAATCAATCATGTTTATCATTTAATCTAATCTTCATTTTTCTGATTTTTAATTTAAAACTCTAAAAACATTTTAACTCAAAAAGCTATACTCTTCTTCAAGTTATTGCTTTATTTATCACATATAATTACCCTCAATATTTTTATTAACTTCCTTACATTTTAAAAGTATAAAATATTTAATGATTATTTTATGAACAAAACTAACAGCTATTTTAGCTTGCCATGAGTATATCTGGTTGAGGCTTTAGCTTAAGGAACTGAGCACCCATCCTTCCCAAGGGAAAATTACATTAAGTGAAAAAAACACAACTTTCTAGTAATTAAAATTTGACTTTCTAGTAATTAAAGACATGCAAATTAAAATAATGCAGTGTATGGAGGCATCAACTATGTGATTTCAAACTATATTACAAAGCTGCACTAATCAAAACAATATGATACTGGCATAAAAAAAAAAGTCATATAGACCAATGGAACAGAATTGAGATCCCAGAAACAAACCCATACATATACAGTCAACTAATATTTGACAAGGGAGCCAAGAATATTTAGTGGAGAAAATTCTCCTCAATAAATGGTGTTGGGAAAACTGGGTAATCACATGCAAAGAAATGAAACTAGACCCCTATCTTACATTACTCACAAACATTAATTCAAAATAAAGACTTAGATGTAAGACCTGAAACCATAAAACTCCTAGAAAAAACACAGGGAAAAAGCTCCTTGACATGGGTCTTAGCAATGACTTTTTGGATATGACATCAAAAGCACAAGCAACAAAATAAAAAATAAACAAGAGGCACTACATCAAACTAAAAAGCTTCTGCACAGCAAGCAATCAATGAAAAGGCAAGCAAAAAATGAAAAGACAAGCTATGGAATGGGAGAAAATATGTATTTATATGTGTGTATATGTATGTTTATATACACCTATATAATATGTTTTATGGTAATGTGTCATTAAAAAACCCAGTGCTTTCCAATATGGTTGTTCTACCATATGAATTATTTTAAAATTAGGATCTAACAAACTGTGTTAGCTAAGGAAGAGCACAATTCTTTTAAGATTTCTTATGAGAAAAGATTATTCTCTAACCAACAGCTGACATCTTGAAAACCTATTAATTCATGGCTATTTTCTTCTATGATACACTGTCTATGTCAATTGATAATTTGTGATAGTTATGAAAGTGTGAACTTCATTTAATTAGTTTTCCCTTGGTATCAGTTTTCTAAGTAGATGGTAAGACAATAGTTCTTAAAATGCCATGTCATAGTCAAAGCTTTGTTTTTTTTTTCCAGCTTTATTGCAATATAATTCCCTATAACATTGTTTAAGGTCAAGGTATACTTTTATTACTAGTGTACAAATGATAAAGGTGGCATTTCATTAATTGACATTAATCTTATTAGAATCTTACAATTTGTATTTCATTAATATACTTTCTTGAGATTAATAAAATAAAAAAGAAGTCATTTGGAAGGTACATAGCTTAGTTAAAAATTGATGCCATTTTCTTTTAATATGACAAAAATCACAAGTGAAGGTAGAGGGACCAGATCCATATCTGAGAGATATATTTCATCTTAAAAATTACACACTACTTTTTAGGGGAGATTTTTAACCTTGTAAATTTGGTAAGAAATGATAAATTTAACATTAATGTTTCTTCCAGTCATTAAAATGATTTAAAAATAGTTCTTCTGCTTAGGGCTGGCCTGGTGGCATAGTGGTTAAGTTCATGTGCTCCGCTTCAGCGGCCCAGGGTTTGCAGGTTAAGATCCTGGGCATGGACCAACATACCGCTAGTCAGTCATGCTGTGGCGACGTCCCATATAAAGTAGAGGAAGATGGGCACAGATGGTAGCCCAGGGCTAGTCTTCCTCAGCAAAAAGAGGATGATTGGCAATGGATGTTAACTCAGGGCTAGTCTTCCTCACACACACACACACACACACACACACACAAATAGTTCTACTGCCAACCTGGTAAACACTTTGGAGACAGATAGGAAGAACTACTACTGATTTTGATGTTGCAAATAAAAACTATAATGCCACAAATGGTTGTGTGAATAAGTAAAGTCAAATTATAGTCTCTGTTTGCTATTGGATCCCATGACTTCTTAGAGTATGATTTACACACTTGAATACTGACCTGAAATAAAAGGGTAAGACTCAAAGACCTCTGAGAAGTCAAGAAGAATCTTCATAATAAGACATAAGGAACTGATAATAACATGCACAGCCCTCCAAAGAGACCAAAGAGATCAAAATGGTAGTAGGATTATGTAGCTATATTGATAAAGTAAACATTTTTGTTTGACCATAAAATTTCAATATCTTAATTTCAGCTAATACTGTCTTTTTTATAACATTTCAAAAATCGTTTATGAAAATGTAGAGAAAGATGGTCTTAAAGGTTTACCTGCACTAGGCTGTGAATTATTTACGTGCACACTTAAAATTTACTATTAAAATATTAACAAACTTATAGAAATAGATGAAAAATCCCAGCAGTTCTCCAAAACCAAGTTAATAGGGACTCATATTGGTCAGGTTCTAGAAATAAAGTGTTAACAAAGTGGATTGAGAAAAGCAATAGAGATTCCTAGGTGAAGTTCACATTAGAATAACATTTTCAAGACTAGATGCAAGTAGGCAATAAACTGATGAGCGAACGGAAATCTCTTAATAGCATTTGGGGTCAAATAAGATCATGAAATAGATGATCCCCCTCGGAACTTGCTATGCCCATCTTTTAATTACAGCCATTCTAATAGGTTTACAGTAGTACTTCTCAGTGGTTTCAATTTTGTTTCCTTAGTGAAAAATAATGTTGAGTATCTTTTCACGTACTTATTGGCTATCCATGCATCTTCTTTAGTGAAGTGTCTGCTCAAATATTTTGCCCAATTTGGATGGATTGTTTATTTTCCCATTATTGTTTTGATGGTTGTTTATAGATTCTGGGCACTAGTACCTTATCAGATATATGATTTAACAATATTTTTTCCAGTCTGTGGCATGGCTTTTTATTCTCTAATTCTTCTCCAGAGAAACAGTTGGTCTGGATTTCATTATTTCCCACTTCTGAAGTAGAACCTTTCTAAGTACTCTCCCAAGGGCCATGTGAATTATGAGGTTTTCTGATCTGGCCAGTACAAACTGACAATTTTCTCAGCTGTGTGTAAGTGCTGGACACTGTTACCTCTAATCATGCCATTTCTTCTTTTTTAAGGCTGAATAATATTCCATTATATATACCTCATTTTCTTTATCCGTTCATCTTTCAATGGACACTTAAGGTGTTTCCATGTCTTAGCTATTGTAATAAAGCTGCGATAACAAAGGGGTGTATTTTTTCAAGATAGTGATTTTGTTTCCTTGAACAGAAGTGGAATTGTTGGATCATATGGTAGTCAAATCCTCAAGACTGACAATGAGTCAAGAAAAGAATCCAAATAAATTCCTATGCTTGATATGAAAGCATGAGAGATATTCTCTCTCATTTTTGCAGAGCAGCAATTTATGTCTGACTCAGCAAAAGAAGTCATACAGACTCAAAAAAAACCACATATATTTTTGTTTAACTTTAGAAAATTTTCTTTGTATCAATTTTTACCAACCCATTTACTTTGAGTTAAAATTCTCTAGTGTGGCTCCTTTCAGTTAAGATCCAGTAAGTGTTTCAAGAAATTCATTGCCTGATTAGAATTGAACATCAGTTTAAATATATGAAACCTTAAATGCAAAAAATAAAAAAATCAAAAATGAAGATATTCCTAAGTGTAATAATATAGGAACATCTCTTGATTGATGTATGTCTCACATACTGGTTTTAAAAGAAAACAAAAAGGATATATATGAAAGAAAAAAATACAAGCATCAAACAATTATAAACTGGATATTTATTTCATAATCTGCTTGTAGGATATTGATAAAAGGAAGACATGAGTGTATAATACAGCACAATTTCATGCACATTCAGTAAAAGCAAAAAGAGAAACTACATTCAGTCTATCATCACTATTCCTCTTGAACTTTTCTTTCTGGAATTGTCATAATTCAGTTTACTGGAATGTTTTCTGGTGTTCTTGACTAAATGCTTCCTGATTTATGTAAATGCTTTATTAAATTGGAAATTTTTATACAAAGTTTTCAAAATTCAAACTGACATATCCTCTGGGGAAAGTACAGCTTACACTCAGTTCACATGAGGTGAAAATAGTCTACCTTCTAATGATAGCAATGGCAGGGCACGAATTCTTTTCAGTTGTAAGGTTCTACAAAGAATGATACTGTGCCTACAACAGCTCTTTTAATGATAATGTATTGTTACAGACTAGAGGGAAAATAGGTCAGATCTGTACATTGTTTCAACAGGCATCAGGTCCCATTCTCTTACTTCAGTTTTTAGATTTTCCCTAGATTAAGAAAAGAAAAATGAAATATAATTCATTGTCAAGGTTACCAGGAGCCACTAATGCTTCCAAATTGGTATTCATGTATTTTCATATTTTACATTACAAAACCTTAAAGAAACAATAAAGAAAATGCATTTTTGCAAATAATCTTACTTCAGGGTAATAACTTCAATTTGATTATTTTTTGCATCTGCTGGGGGTTTTGACAATGTATTAGTGAGATTTTTAAAATCTTGTAATAACTTTTGTCAACTTAGTAAATGAAAAAAATGCTGGTAAATAATAGTAAGTAAAGATTAATCAAAAGGAAAAAATAAGGTGACAAATACAACTATGATATATTTTCAATAATAGGGACATGTTAAAGTTTTTGCAATATACTAATTTTAAATATTCATTTATTGGGGACAAAATAAAAAGAAATGATCACTTAAAATGAATAATCAAATAGGTACTTAATATGCCCAGTAAATATTGAACTACAAATATCAGGAGACCCACATGTAGATAGACACTGTCTTGATTTCCATAAAAGTTGTGAAAAATATCTATAGTGTTTGCCTTTAAGTATACTTTTCAAGTGAAAAAATAAAAGAAAAAATGGAGGTACATTTTCTTTGAATATATTTTTGGTCATAAAAATATTATTTAGCTTGATTTCTCATTTGAACTCTGAAAAGTATAATTTATATGACTTAGGGTACACATTGATTAAAAGTTCAGTCTTTTCTAATATTAAGTTACTTAACCACCACTCTCCTGCCTATATAACTGCATTATCATAAAAATCTCTCTTAAAAGTGCTTAAATTTCTTATAAATGAAAAATATCATAATATTACTGAAAACCCAGACACTGTTTTCTTATATTCTGCATATTAATGGTATTAATTGATAGTATCTAATCAGGGCAAAACAAATTTCAGGAGATTTAAAAGGATTTTAAATCAACAATAGAGTCAAACATTATAAAATGTATTTTATTTTTCATTCACCATCATTTATTCAGATCAACATTTTCTCAGTGAATCCTAGATAAAATGTCTAAAATAATTGAGGGAGTAATAAATTTCTGCTCTGACCAGAGGCATAGCCCACTCATTTTTTTCCCACCTATGATACTTTTTAAATGATTCTACGTATGGTTCCATACATTGTGGAAGAAGGAAGACAGGATTGAAAAAAAGATGTGTGGAGAATATGGACAGATGGATGAAGAGTGGCCACCAACCCTTGGTGTCCCAGCAGGTGAAATGATAGTATATATGTCTTCTTATCATAATTGCACATGAATAAATTGAAGGGAAATTCTCTTGCAACTCATGACAAAAATGTAGGCATTTCAGGTTCCTGGTGACTTGCAATTCAGAAGTAATTACTCATACCCGTTCACTCATATGCCTACTCGGATTTTCTTTTGTGGGGACCAGAATTGGCCACCTCAAGCACTGAAGGAGACTTTGATCTTCCCTGCCCCCACTGTCTGAAGGTATTTGGGATGGAAGACCTCTCCCTGGGACAGGCCCTCACCGTGAATAACTCTGGGTAGGGATAGACTGGGAGGGCCTTTGCTGGGCCCATTCTTATCAAAGTTCTGTTTACTATAGAGTTACAATTGTAAGGGAAATCTCCATTTGTAAAGGTATCTCCTTCTCTGCACTGGGAAGAAGGGGGGATGACTTTATCTCTAGGGATCTTGTTGGTGCAAAAGGTGAAAACTTAAACCTGTATTGTCTTGTTTACTGTGCTTTTCTTGTAATCCCTCATGACTGATGTCCCCAACCCCCCAAAAATCCTCATCCACCAATCTGGTGAGAGATACTCAGTTTCCCCAAGTCTCTCCCATGTATACATGTTATAAAGCTTTGATTTTCTCCTGCTATTTGGCCTCATGTCAATTTAATTTGTACCCCAGCCAGAAAGGACCCAGAGTGGGTAGAGAATACTCTTGCTCCCCATCAGGACATTCCCTTTTTTTCTTGTTATTTCTTGACAATTAGTTTTTAACATTTCTATTAAATATTCACTCCTTGCTGGAATACACACAGAATTTAAGATTTTGTATCTCAGAATTGGGTGTCTGAGGACTGATCATGGCCTCTTTTTGATAAGAAAGAAAATCATATTTCAGTACAAAGGCAAAAATTTTGTAGACATTTTTATCCTGTCACTTTCCTCTTGCTGTCATAGTTGTGTGTTGTTAAGGTAAATGTCAGTTGTTCTCTTGAGAGCGGTTGGCATTTGGTTGTGGATTGCTTTAACATTTGTTGTAAATTTGAAGTTTAAACCATTTGGAAAACTAGAGAGTAAGAGTTGGACACTGCTTGTTCTTCATAAGGTATATGACCAGCTCAGATCTCATTCCTGAACACCACATAATTACTTTTCACTGAGGATACTGGAGGTGCCTCAAATATAGTATGTCTAGTAGGAAAGTCTCTCTATTCCCGCAACTAATTTTCTCTTCCTCTGAGTGGTTCCCATCTTAGTAGTTGGAACTAGAATACACTCTGTTCTCAGAGCCCAAAATCATAACATGTGCTAAAGACTGAATGTTCGTTTCCCCCAAAAATTTCTGTATTGAAACCTAACCCCCAATATGACAGTATATGGAGGAGGGTCCTCTGGGAGATGATTAGGTCATGAAGACAGAGTCCTCATAAATGATAATGACCATAGAAAAGAGACCTCAGAGAGATCTCTTGCCCCTTCTGCCAGGTGAGAACACACTGAAAAGACAGCCATCTGTAAACCAGAAAGCAGGTCCTCACCAGACACTGAATTGGCAGCTCCTTGATTGTTGACCTCCAGCCTCCAGAACTGTGAGAAATTTCTGTTGTTTATAAGCCACACAGTCTATGGTATTTCTGAAGGGACTAAGACAGCATGATAATTTATTCTGATCATTAACATCTTCATTTCAATTCAATAAACACGTATGCAGAATTTTATCTTCTTAATAGTATTTGAATCCATCAAGTTTCTTTACATCCTCTATACTTCACTTAAGTGTGGAGCCCTCACTCATTTAAATTATTGCAACAGCCTATTAGTCCTTCTCCTGCTCACAGTTTTACCTTTCACTAAAGCATTCTCTACCTTGCATCCAGAGTGTTTTTTTTTTTTAATTCAAATCTGATTACACTACTTACCTTTAAACTTCTTCAAAATCTCACTATTCCTGGTGGGAAAATAGCCAAACTCCTTAGCATGGCTATATAAGGCCCTTTACTACCTGTCCCTCAGACTTATCCCTATATCTCCTTTACCTGAGACCCCTGGTGACACTTCTTGTCCCTCTCCAACCTTTAACTCTCAGGTCCCACAATCTGTATTCCAATCAATGCAATTTCTTGGAATCCCAAAGATGAGCTATGTTTTCATTTGCTTCCAGGATTGTAACCATGCTATTCCATTTTTGAAGAATACATTTTTCCAAAAGGCTACTCTTATTTCTGCCTTATCATAATAATTTTGTCAATAATTCCATATTTTACTAGATATGGGTTGGTTTCTAGTCTATGCATTTCAATAGCATCCCATCATTGTTTTATAATTTAATCCTTCATATAATTGCTTTGCTCCTCATCTATCTACCTCTCTACATGTTGAACCAGTTGAGAACAGCAACAATCTATTGCTCATTTTTTCTATATCTAGCTTCTTTCATCAATACAAAGGTACAAGAAGGACAACATATAAGATACTGCCATCAATTATCTTAACACCTAAAGGAGCGTGCTTGTCTCATTTAGAATCCTATCCTATAATAATAAATGCAGTTCCAAAATGTATTTAACTATAGGATAGAGCTGTTACCATGTATTAGAAATAAATAATCTAGACTCGACCAAAAATCTATATTAAGATTGCAGCAGAAAATGGTTGAACTGGTATCAACACTAAAATCTCAGATATATCATTTTCTTATCATGACAAAGTATATCCCTCTGAACAGTGTGTCTGCCATTTCCTCTCAGTTCAAAAGAGGTCTCTTGACAGCAGAAAAAAACTGCAAAAAAGTGAGAGAAATATGTACACAGTAGCTCTTTACATTGTCACAGATTATCTATCATTTTGAGTGTCTTGTACCCTGAGCAGATATGTAGTGATAAAACATTACTGAATACCAACAGAAATGGGATAAAAGTGGCTTCAACCCTTTACTAGTGTATAACCTAGAGCAAACGGCTTGACCATTCTGGGCTACACTTTACTAGTCTCAAGATTAGGGCTGATATATGACCCGCCTCATACTGTTGTAATGAGGATTTAATTAAGTAAAAAAAGGAAATAATACTTGTGAAACTTAGCAATAGCGTTTGCTCAATAAATGTTAGCTGATTTTCAAGATTCAGAATGATACAATTATTTATTTCCTTCTGGCTCCACACCTACCAGGCAACTCCCTTGAGCATTCTGGCACATCCTGCTCTCAGCATAATTAAATTCCCAGCCTGGGTTCCTTCATTCCTAGGTCTCTCTGAGGCTTTGGGCAGAGAGCGGTCTTCTACACGCCCCTCTGCTGGGACCTCCTTGTTGGGAGAAAGGGGAAAACCTTGAAGACACTTCCCCACTCTGAGTCAACATTCAGCACTCTTCCACTTCTAGCCCTCCTTGGTTGTGACCCACCCCCACACTCACCCCCCAACTCAGGGTCTATGAAACTTCTGGAACCTTTTGTTCAGGGCCTCTCAAAAGTGAGACAGTCTGTGTGGATCCATCTGACCCTCCCCTGGGTGCTCCACTCCATGGGGAAAAATAGAAATGGGGGTCTCTCTTTCTCCGGTTTTAGCCTCTTGTTTTTACCATCATCACAGTAAGGGATTAAAGTCTTAACTCTTTCATTTCTGACTTGTTGCTTTAACTGGTCACTGAGACCTGGTAGCTCTGCTCTGTCCCAGCTCAGCTGAGCTCCTGGAAGCTGCCAAAACAGAATCAAAGCTGGAAGTATATGCTTTTTCAATTCCAGTATTTAAATAAAATGATTTTGAACAAAATGTAAAAGTAAACAATGTATCTTACTTAATGGACATTTTTATAAAAGCATCATTTTAAATAGTATAGATTTTTCAAATTCAATAACATTTATTAAAATAAGGCAACGTTATAGTAAGCATTCCTTCTGGCTGAACGTTAATACATGTATTTCGATTTGTTGTAAGAATCATATATATTGGAAACATACACACCTTTCAATTTATAAGAGGGGAAAAGCTTTCTTATATGGAGCCCCACCTATAATCCTCATATGTATGTTAATTATGGATTCAAGAAATTGATATTCAGTCTAAAAAAATTTCCAATTGTTCTTGTGGGGGGTCAGAATAGGCCACCCCAAAGTGTGTCTCTTTGTCATGAGAAATATTTTGGGTTGGCTATTTTTAAAAACTGTAGACATGGGAGAAGCTCTTAAAAGTAGAGGTTATGCTTTGTAAGAAACATTTACATTTTTAAGGGAAATCTCCATTTGTAAAGGTGTCTCCCTCTCTGTACCAGGAAGAAGGGGAATGACCTTATTTCTAGAAACTCTTATTAATGCAGAAGGCAATTAAATCTGCATAATAACCTTACTCTTGTTTACTGTGCTTTTCTGGTAATCTCCCATAACTGACTCCCCCCACCCCCAACACTCTCCTTTGTCTTTAGCTGAAGATGGTATTTAAGATGAGAACCTCTGCCATTTTGGCAAATTACCCAGTTTTTCCTGGGTCTCTCCCCTGTCTACATTGTATAAAGCTTTGTTTGATTTTCTCCTGTTATTCTGTCTCATGTCAATTTAATTTGTACCCCAGCCAGAAGGACCCAGAGTGGGTAGAGGATATGTCTTCCTCCCCTACACTAGTCTTATTACTGGATACATAGCTGTGAGGCAAGACAGAAAATGTCACTAATCTCATAGGTTATACATTTTAGTGGCACGTAGAGAGAGTTGGAACTCAAAAAACAATGTTCTATTGGTCTAAGCAGTAGCAGCCCTGCTCGGATTCAAGGGGAGGACACAGCCCACTTATCTCCGTGAAAAGAATATAAAATAATTTACAACTATGTTTTTGTTTGCTTGTTTGTTTTGTTTTACCATCACAGTATTATTAAGGAAATTAAGGAAGTGGCAAAATTACAGTGTTGAAACTAAGGTTAAGGGCATTTGGGAAAGTATATTTATGATTAAGCATCAAATCTGAGAATTTTTTCCTCTGTGATTGTTTTCCTTAAGTTTCCCACTATGGAAGAAATTGTAGAAACCTGTGAACAGGAAGATACAATATATGAGTCTTGATACTTTCCTGCCCGGGCTAGCCCAGGACGTGCACTGTGGTCTCATTAATAAAGTTGCATTTGGCGGGGATAGAGGCTATGAACAGGCACACAATGTGGGCTAATTGTCATTTTAAAATTTGGACATTTTGTGTATCTTTATAAATGCAAAGTGTAAAAGTGTTTCAAATAAATATTTTAGTGGAGAACTGGTAAAAAACCAATTTAGAAATCTAAATTGAAGATGTCTCCTTTGTTATTCAACGTGTAACCTATTAGAACAGGCTTTTCTTTCAATAAAGAATGGATTTGTAATCAAATTCTCAATATTTGTGGAGCTATTTTTCAGCAGGCAAACTAATTCCATCATTCCAATTATATCGTAATTCTATGATCACATTTTTCCTACCTATTTGAATTAAACCACCTAATTTCAAATGCTTTGATATATATGTGTGTGTGTATTCATACTTACTAAATTATATGTACACAATTGGTTGATACCTTTAGAAGTCATCTGATTTCATCAAGGAAGTTATTAAAATTAGCCAAGGAAAGTAATTTTGTGCATTATTTGTGTTTATTTTCTATAAGAACAGATTGTAAATAATTTCCCACCCTGTGTTGACTTAGTTGATGCTCAAAATAATCTCTATTGCTAAATTGTTTTTTTTGATTTAAACAACTAATCTTTGGTTTGCGTAAATTAAGTTATATAGACTTACATTACAGATATACTCAAATCATTAGATTTAGTAAGCATTTTGTATCAAAAACTAACTTTTTTGCTATGGTAAGTATATTATCTTTTCATCTCAAAATGACCCATGATGCAGAATATTATTTATAAATTATTGCTGGATTTATTTTAAGCTAGCCACAGTAACACATATTAGGGACATGGTATGTATTAGCTCATTATTTTTGCAAGTATATTTTTCTGATATTACTTTTGTACAAAATATAAATAAACTTTCAGAACATATGATGGAAGGTGAAAAAAACTACTTCTAAGTATAAAACATTTTTAATTTCAGATTTATTTGTGTAAGGGGTTAAGGTTGTGTGAATGTCATCTCTTTATGATGTACTACATTCTAGTTTTACTACTAATTCCCCTCTGCTTCAAATCAAACACTGCATATGGTTATAACATTGATTTCTTAATTTTATGAAAATTGTCCTACCAGCAGCTGGTCTCTTGAACAAATGAATATGTCAATGGCTGATTACAGATTAATAATACAGCTATTCTTCAAAGGTGCAGTAATTCACATTCAAACTTATCCTCATAGTAGTTTAGAATGCTTATTTAAAAGGAACACTCTTCAACTTATGTATTTAAATATTTTTTATTGATATGAAATTAAATGCTTTTGAAGACATAACATCCACTTTAGAAGGCAAAAAAGGACTGAAAAAATTTAAATTTAGGATAATTGAAAAGCACATCTGCTTTGAATATGATGGTTTATCAAGACCAGCATGAAGCAACTGCTAATCAAATTTGCCTGAAAGCATCAGAAAATACTAAATTATCAGAGAAGCTTATTTAGGGTCCATTTTTAAAACAGTTATTCAACTTATAAAAATTTAAAAGTTGGGTTAAAAATCAGAAAGTGTTCTGAAATTCTCTTTGCCAACTGCATTCTGAAAAATATGTGTCATCACACATTTAAAATGATACAGAAATCTAACCATAGAAACAGTTTTCTTATATTTAGGGATACTATAACAACATTATTATGCTACAACAATTTCTGAAAATGAAGGATCTTTTAGCTTTTCACTTTTCTGCCTATCAGTTACATTATAAATGATCTAACTATCCACCAACTATATATCTGAAAAATATCTTTTATGTTGGGTCCCAATGGTTAGGTAAGCAAGGATGAATGCAATAGACAGGATAAAATTAACAAATAAATCTATTCTTTGTAT
The DNA here is from genome assembly GCA_031878705.1 of Tapirus indicus. Taxonomy (NCBI): domain Eukaryota; kingdom Metazoa; phylum Chordata; class Mammalia; order Perissodactyla; family Tapiridae; genus Tapirus; species Tapirus indicus. The sequence continues at coordinate 20,686,773 of CM062939.1, read as the reverse complement.
TGATGCTTTGAACATAGCATGTGGTGCTTCCCAATTTTGAAGAATTTTGCTTTACTGTATTACTATGACTGACATATTTAAAGCTGAACTTCATTTGCAATTCACATCACCTGATATTAGATCTGAAGAAAAGCTTATTGATAGTAAACATACACTGTATTTAATGCAGATAGATAATAAAAGACTCCCAGAACTTAAAACTCTCCTTAAAAAATGCAAGTAGTTGAATGTGCACCAATAAAAGCTGTTTTTTCACAAAATTACTATTTAAATTCTTATAGATTTTTAAATTTCCATTCAAGCAAATCTGTAAGTTTTGGCTACTGGAGCATGAGTGTATTCTGTTACATCATTTTTCTACAATTTAATTCTACCAAATAGCAAAAATACCAGCTGAAATTACAGGAGCATTTCAAGGAACTGAAAACAAATGTACCCAAAACACAGGGCATTAAGTAATCTTGTATAGAAGACAAACTCTTATAAGTGTGGGTTAGGCAAGTCCCCACAAACTGCCCAATCTAATAAGTCACACACTTACACACACATGCACACACACACTTGAATTAGTAAAGTTACCTGTGAGTTCATAGGTTACCTGTGCAGCAGCCAGGCTCTATAACCCAAGCTCTGTTGGTCAGAAATATTGTCTAAATGAGGTGACTTAGGAACAGGGAACCTAATTTGTCAAAGCTCACACAGTAGCTAAGTGGTGGAGCCAGCCAAACACAATTTAGAGACAAATAAAGATTGAGGAAATGCTTTAAATTGAATGAATTAGTAAGCCTCTATCTGAGGACTTTGAAAGAGGATGATTTTTGAAAGGCCCTGCCTTACTCAGTTTGGATAGCTATAAAAAAATGTCACAGGGCCCGGCCCCATAGCCCAGTGGTTAAGTTCATTGCACTCCACTTCGGTGACCTGGGTTCGGTTTCCAGGCACGGACCTACACCACTCATCAGCAGCCATGCTGTGGCGGCGACCTACATACAAAATAGAGGTAGATTGGCACAGGTGTTAGCTCAGGGCGAACCTTCTTCAAGCAAAAAGAGGAAGATTAGCAACAGATGTTGACTCAGGGCAAATCTTCCTCATCAAAAAGAAATACATCACAGACCAGGTGGCTGATAAACAACAGAAATTTATTTCTAACATTTCTTGAGGCTAGAAGTTGGAGATCAAGGTGCCAGCATGGTCGAGTTCCAGTGAGGGGCTGCTTCCGGGTTGCAGATGACTGGCTTCTCCTTGAATCTCCTGTGGCAGACAGCAGAGATCAGAAACCAGCTCTCTCCTGACTCTACTATGGGCACTAATCACAATCCTACCTCATCTAACCCTAATCACTTCCCTAAAACTCCACCTCCTAATTCCATCACATGGGGCGTAGGGTTTCAACATACAAATTTTCGGGGGACACAAACATTCAGTCTATAACAGTCCCTATTCTGTATATTAAAAACAATACGAGAACATTGGAGGAAAATATTGACTGTAATTATACTTTTTCTTGGAAAATTAGATCAGGAAAACATAATTAATATGATTCAGATGTTAGAATTCGAGCACAAACTAAAGCCTAAACTAATTATTAAAGCATAAACTAGAAAAAAATATTTATTCCTGTTTCCCTTAAAGACATAACACGCTCATAGGTTGTGCTATGGAGCTTGGCTTGTATTTTCGTAATTTTTTGGTTCTCTTAATATATTTTAGAAAATCAGAAAAATTACTTGCAAGCATAGGGAAAAAATAATTTTCTCTAATTATTAAAATTCTTTTCTATGCACAGGTGGTATTTATTTATTTAATATTTCCCACTTGGTCTAGAAATAAAAATAAAAAAAACTTTCTGTTAAATACACAGCTGTACTTGATGCTTTCCAACTATGTTTTCCTCATTCTTACTTTTTTATATTTATGCAAATATAATTAATAATGTTGAATAAGCTAATGATAAATCATAATTCTTAATTTGGCATCCCAAAATTTTTATCAAATTAGTAATTATTTCTAATTACTTTACTCTAGGAAGAAATATTTTAAACAGTAGCAGGTTTGAGAAGCTTGATGGGGAAATTAGGGGTGAAAAAAGCAGATGGATAGAATTAGAAAAATCTTTCAGCTGGATTACCATATGTAGTTTGCTGGGAGCTAATAACAGAGGAGTTTTACTATGAAATGTATTCTCAGATTTTTAATTTGTACTTTAGAGGAAAAACTTTATTAATAAATAATAGGAACAAATTACTCCAAAAATGCATTAGCAAATCATTTTATTTTTCTCCTAGAAAAGAAAATGGTTCTACAGAGCCAGCCCTGATGGTCTAGTGCTTCAAGTTTGGTGCTCTCACTGCTTCGGCAGCCTGGGTTCAGTTCCTGGGCACAGAACCACGCCACCCATCTGTCAGTTGCCACGCTGTGGCGGCAGATCACATAGAAGAACTAGAAGGACTTACAACTAGGATATAAGACCATGCACTGGGTCTTTGGGGAGCAAAAAAGAAAAAGATAGGTAGATTGGCAACAGATGTTAGCTCAGGGCAAATCTTTCCCTGCAAAAAAATAATAATATGGTTCTACAATATATTTATATTTCTTCAGTAGAACAGTGATAATTTCTCTAAGAACAGAATCAATGTGGGTATTTATAATCATATGATATATATGTAAGTTATTTCTTTTTTGTTGTAATAATACATTACTAATATATCTGTCATACTTTGATATTTACAAATGTTCTTGAGAAAATCTTTTGTATCTTCAATGTTATATCACTAATACTAGTCATTACAGTCTATAATATGTGAAGTAACTTGTTCATGTAGTGTAGCATGAACTACTTAGGTATGGAAAACATTGTGCTCTAAAATTAAAAATGCCCATAAATGCATTTGGAGATGGCCTATATTAATATTGAAATAATTGTAACACATATTTTATACAATTTTACTCTTCTCAGAAATCTTACACATATGAATTTCATTAATATGCATGATTTATTTGGCCAAGGCGTTTAATAAACAACTTGTACAGATAAAGAAGAAACTGTGTGAGGACGTAGAAACAAATCATGTATTTTTGTATTGACAAATCTTTGATACAAGGACTAATCTTTAATTTCAATGTAAGAGCAATTTGTAAGAGTCAAATACCTTGCCTTCATCTGTTTTCTTTCTTGCTTGCTTTCAGAGTGTTCAATCTCCTTCTCTTATGTCTTGAGAAGCACCTGAAATGATCATCCTTCTTAGCCAGTCTAACCACCCCAAAATTTTCACTAGGACACTCTGGAAAAAGAATTTTAATAAAACACAGAAGTTTTCATAGAGCTCTCTACAAAATCAGTAACAACAACAACAGTTTGGTGAGTATAATTTCCACGAATATAAGAGAACCTAAGGTGTCAATAAAAATCTTTTGCCATGATTGCACTGAAACAAAGCCTTTTCATTTGGTTGAGAGGAAAAAGAAATTGGTTTTACTTGCTCCCATTCATGTAGTTCACATCCCTGAAGGAGTATGATTCTTCACCCAATAGAGAATTAAAGTAGATTGTGTATATTAATAATAGAATGACAAGTCTCCCTTCTGCATATCTGCTATCTAAATATTATTCTCACCATTGAATGATGTAAGTCAACAGACCTCAACATTTGCCCTTTCTAAATAAACTATCAAATGCAATTCTATTTTTGCTTAAATTATTAATGGATAATAGTTATAGAAATTACCCATTTGAACTGGATGCCATTGAAGCAACTCAAAGATTGCCGCTGTAAATGGCCTTTAAGACTGCTAGGAGGAAAGATGCATTTACATTCAGTTTCATTAATTTTGATATTGGGATAGAAAAAGAAGAGGCAGTTTAAAGAGTCTATGTTTAGGTAAAAGGAAGACCTGAGAAAAGTTACCTCATTTATTACTTCATAAATCTTATGCTCTGACCAAATTTATTTTCCATGTTTTCAAATTATCATCTGAAAGTGGCAATAATGTGTATTACAGGTCCTGTCAGTTCTTACTTCTTCCCCAGATCTGACTCTTTCTCTCAAATCTGGGATTTCGGAAGATTTCCCCCATTTCTTCTTCACCAATAGGGGTTGAAATGACTTACTATTCCAAACAAAGAAATCAAATACTGACTAAATTGACACTTGAATGATAAATATACACCAAGGAATGTTTGTTAAAAATTAATTCATGATTGTTAAGAGGAAATACTTTTAAAGCATTATTTCAAATCCAGGAGAAAAAACAACACGACTTCGTCATTCTAAGTGAAGTCAGGAAAGCCAGTATGTATGATGAAAAGGACTTGCTTATTGCTACCTGTTTTGATTGTTTACATGTTCACTTTATTGGTCAGTATCCGTAGCGTAATGACTAACACATGATGTTTAGTATTAGTCACGATTAGAACCACTAACTGCGGTCTTCCTTCAGGATGCATTGACCCCATAGCACATGGATGTCGTCAAAGACCCTGGTTCTTCCCAACCCACCTGGGCAAGTCAAAAGACATAATGTAGACCGTGTTCAAAGACTGGGATGGATAACAACTTGGACTCATCTTAGGTTACTTTCACTTCAACTTGTTATCAAAACAGCCAATGAGAAATGTTAAGGATAAAGGGTATTAACATAAAATCAAACAAATGGGAATTACTCCCCCATAGTTAGTTCCTCATGAGAATGCACTGATGTTTGATGTTCAAAGCAGGCAAAAGAGAGTGAGGAACCTGGCTAAATGGTGACCTTAGATCTAGGAGACTGCTGCCTTTTATTACATTAAGAAGGAACGAGGTCATTCCAGCATTCAGGGGTTACATAATCGTATAGAAATCAATTACTTGATGAGATGTAGTAATATATTTCCGTGTTTTAGTGCTTTCTAAATCTCTAATTTTTGTCCTTGGTGTTGACTTTTTTTCTCAGATATGTAGCTAAATGACTACAGCAGTACTAATCAGATCCAGATTTTTAATGTTTCAGTGATGAAGAGGGTGCAACTCTTCCTGTGGCTGTCTTTTAGAAGCAAGAAACTGTTTTGTCCTTGCACCAAAGGGTGGGGGCAAATTCACATCTTATTCGCCATATTAGATATAAAGTTGTTGTTTTTTTTTTTTTTTGGTGAGGAAAATTAGCCCTGAGCCAATATCTGTTGCCAATCATCCTCTTTTTGCTGAGGAAGACCAGTCTTGATCTAATATCTGTGGCCATCCTCCTCTACTTTATATGTGGGACACCTGTCACAGCATGGCTTGATAAGCGGTGGATAGTTCCATGCCCAGGATCTGAACCTGTGAACCGCGGGCTGCCAAAGCAGAGCAGGCGAACTTAACCACTATGCCACTGGGCTGCCCCCTAGACATAAAATAATTTTTTAAACAACTTTATTGGGATAAAATTCACATACTATACACTTCACACGTTTAAATTATGCAATTCAACTTTTTTAGTATGTTCACTGAGTTGTGAAATCACCACAATCAATATTAGAACATTTTTATCACTTTGAAAGAAATGCAGCATCCATCAGAAGTCACTTCTCATTTCCCCCCAAAACAATAGCCCTAGGAAACCACTAGCCTACCTACTCTCTGAATAAGTTTGCCTATTCTGGACATTTTAAATGAATGGAATCATAGAACATATAGTCTTTTGTGACTGGCTTCTTTCACGGAGCATAATGTTTTCAAGGTCCATCTATATTACAGGATATATAGGTCTTCATTCCTTTTTATTGTCAAATAATATTCCAGTATATCAATATACCGCACTTTATGTATCCGTGGATCAATTGATAGACATTTGGGTATTTCCATTTTTGAGTATTATGAATCATGTGGCTATGAATATCTATGTACAATTTTTTGCATAGACACATACTTTCATTTCTGTTGGATGTATGCTTAGTGAAATCACTGGGTCATAGAGTAATGCTACGTAAACATTTTAAGGGACTACCAAACTGTTTCCCACAGTGGGTGAACCATTTTACATCCTTACCAGCAATATATAAAGATTCAGATTTCTCCACATCCTCACCAACACTTACTCTTAGCTGTATTTAAAAAAATTAAGCCATCCTAGTGGGTGTGAAATGTTATCTCATTGTGCTTCCATGTTCTGTTCCAAATACAGCCTGTTCCTTTGGAGAGAGTTTCAAAACTCTTTGTTCTTACTGCCTTCCTCTCCCCATCTATAAATCTTATGCACCACTGCTGTGGAGTTGGGATATGAGCAGAGACAGCGGCCCAACTCTCTCAGAAAAAAACTTCTACTTTACAAGCAAGGGCAGTAGCTTGTGATTTTCTCTGCTTGCCTCTACTGGAATAAAACCTCTACCCTATGAGTACTGCTCAGCAAAGATATTGGGGTGAAGTATTCTTGGATGTCTCTGCCTGGAGTAGAGCCTCCTTCTTCTGGGTTGGGGATAGATGGAGGAAGGGAGCCCCAGATCTCTCACTATCTGTTGCCTGAAATAGAGCTTCTGCAATACAGAGCTGGGGAGGACAGGACATGATGACATCCTGCATCTCCTGGAGAGGTACTGTGGCCCTAGACTGGGATCTGGATGCCACAGTCCCTTGATATTCTTACCAATGTTTCCTTTTTTCTTCAATAAATTTTTCTCCATTTGTCGTATGTCGTTAGGACAATATTCAGAGGTTTTAAATGTTGCTTTTTTATAATTTAAGCCAGTTACGGTTGTTTCTTTTGGGAAAGGGTTCTCTGTCATTGCAGATGTCATTAAAGGTGGTTTAAAAAATACATACTACCACAAGAAATATAATTCTCATCATTGTAGTTGAATAATTATGTATGAAATAGAATTTGGGGAATGAGCTACTGTTCTCTACAATATAGCGTGATATTTTGTATATATTAAGTAATGAAATACATTTGAAGTCATCTAGCATAGGAGCTGGCATATAACCGGTTCTTTATAAATTACTCCTCTTTCTGAATATGTTGAGAGAATATTTTGTGATTATAATTTATCTAGAATTCATCTTGCCTTCAACATAGGAGCTTGAGAGAGATTTTTAAGCTTTCTGTTCTGTTAAAAGAGAACAGATGTCCATAGGAAAATTTTCTGGAAATTACAATGCCTCTTCTTTAATTTGCAAAAGTGTGAATTATATTTGTATATGTTTAACAGCAATAATTATTTTCACGCTAATGTTCACATATGCATGTTCTTCTTACATCTGTTATTTATGCCTGGAAAAATGCATCCAAATAGTACTTCTAATCCCTACTGAGCATCAAAGAACTGTATAGGTGAAAGCAATAACCCCTTTAATGTCACCAGAGTGCCAGTAACCCCCTAGTTCACCAGTGATTGATCTTTAATCAATCCTATCTTGTTTCTGACCTCTAGTATTGCCTGCAATTTTACTCTAACTTTTAGATTTGTGCACTGAGGTAGGTTTTTCTGCTTTACTCTTGGACCTTATTAAGTATGTAACTGAGATTTACCTTTTTGGCTTTTCTCACTTTTGCTTATTCATGATATTTGATATTAATCCTGGCTTCTTCTAACTAGCCATGAGAGGAAGTCGAAAAATTAGACTCATTGCTTTGGCTATTCTGTGAGCCAAATGCTACTTTCCATATCTTGCAAACTGTTATAAACCAAAACAAACTTTTAGAGAATATTTACTGTATTATTTTAGTGAGTTATTTAAAATTGTCTGAATTAGACATAAACTTTAAGAGTAAACTGAATTATTATTTTTATCTTTAAAAATGCTATAGGAGTTAGGGAGAAAACTTCTCTCAGAGCTAGAGTGACTGGGGTGGAGATTAAGAAGAAAGTGGGGTGTAAGCCAGACCTTAATGGATTCCAATAAGAGAAGCAAATTCTGAGTAAGTGAATTAATGAACATTTGCATAAGTGAAAATCTTAGAATTAATACAACATGCCAGGGATACTTAGTGACTAAAAGTTTATTGGTAGCAACACTGGAAGATAATTTTTGAACGACAAATTGAAATTGGATTATGGAAGGTTTGGGTTTTCAGAGCTTAAAAATGTCTTTCCTTTAGGAAGTAAAGTACTCAACATGTGTTGTTATTGCTGTTGCTTTGTTCTCTTCTCAGGAATAGAGGAAGCTGATACTTTAGGGAAATATCAGTGCATATTATGAATCATAGACAAAAGAGTCTGGGGCAGAGTCACAAGTTAGGGACCAGTTTCTAATATCTAAGTGTGAGTTGGTAAGGAGATAATCAACGGGATTAGCGGTGGGAACAGAAAGAAAGGAGCCAGATGGGAGAAAAGTCATGAAGACAGGACCAGCAGAACTTCAGAGGGAGAAAGAAGCATCAAGTGTGAACAAACCTTTAGAAAATAATATAGAAAAAAAATAGAAAGTGGTAGATCATGGTAACTTTAGAGCTATGCAATCTATGCACAACTGTTTATTGCTTCAAGGTAATATTCTGCGCTACAAGAAGCTCTAAAATCTAAAGTAATAAGCTGAGAATGTGGAATATTACATCCAGAGATAATAAAACTGCATAGCCTCAAGTGTCTGCTGTGAAATTTCCTTTATAAAACATTAATTATATGAATGTGTCACGTTAAGCAGTTCTTGGAAAGAATTCTTATGTTCCACTCAGAAAGCTGGATTGAATTTTTTTAACTCCTGAACAGTGCAAATTTAGTTAAAATATTGCTTCTCAAGGATTTTACTTTCATGTGTAAGGGATTATTTAATATTGGCTATCAATTCAGGTAACAATTATTGCCAGTGGGCAATCTGTTCTTAAGATATATGGAACCGATTAGAAAATCCCTGTAGGTTGAATATTTAATTATGAACAGTCTAATTCATTTAATTTCTCCTAACATCTATAGTCTGAAATTTTGCAAAAGTCAGAAAGATACACTTTCCCATTCAAGAAACATGATTTATCCAAATTGCTCAGTATGGAAAAAATATTATAATTCCTCATATTCTGGATGTTTACACATTTGGCAAAATGTAATACTTCTTGTTATTTAGCTGACTTGAAATTTATTAATTTTCATTGCTAGAACTCATTATGGCGATTTCTACTTACTATTTCCCTCATTAGAAAGCTCTAGTGCATGCCATCAGTCAATTAATGACTCATTGCTCTCACGATCTTATCTGGTGTGTTGTACAAACTTTCCACTAGTGAAGGGCTTAAGCATTTAGATAATTTTGATTATTACTATTTGCCCACAAATAGTAAAATTATTACAAAATTACATCTTATTATTACAAAATTACATCTTATTACAAAAATGTAATAAGATGATCTACATCACATCCAGGTTTTATCAGGCCTGGAACTTACATTTTTGGAGGCATTTTTTACAAGAAGTAAAAGTTTAAATGTATTTATAAACATATAAATAAAAAGTAGGATCTTGGAAAGAGCTTATATAAGTGAGAGGTCCTAAAATGTATGCAATTGTCACTACAGTTTTTAAAGGGTGAGACAAAATTTCAGTGAAAGAAAAATCTTTATAATGTGACATACTAGAAGAAGTAGATGAACTAATGACCTATTTTTTATTATATTTTAATAAAGCCTGTGGCTAGAAAATGGTGTATCCTTGTCTTTTGATTTTGCATTATCTAGTTAGCTTACAGAAGGTTTACCAAAAATTGAAAACGTCTCATCCTTAATACCTTGAACATAATGTTGTAGCTAATAATATATCCAATGTCATATCAATATAAGGTCATGTGTCATTTAATGATGGGGTACATTCTGAGAAATGCATCTTTAGGCAATTTTGTCTTTGTGCAAACACTGTAGAGTGTACTTACACAAACTTAGATGGTATAGCCTACTACACATCCAGGCTATATGGTACTAATCTTATGGGACCACCACTGTATATGCGGTCTGTTATTGACCAAAACATCATTATACGGTGTGTGACTGTATACCATGGAAGGAAGAGAATATTTATATTAAAAATAAAAGCAGATATCATCATAGTGGGGAACTATTTGCAAGACATGTAGTTGACAAAAGGCGAACATTAAAAACTTATAAAGGATCTCTACAAAGCAATAAGAAAAAAGACAGATACCAATAGAAAATTGGGCAAATGATGTGGATAGTTCACAAAAGAAGTAACCAAAATGGCCAACTTCATTAATCATCAGAGAAAGACAATCTGAGGCAAAATGCTCTATGACTGCAACATCACCAGAATGAGGAAAATGAAAAAAACAGACAATACTAAGTTTTGGCCAGGATGCAGGGTAACCAGAGCTATCACACAAAGTTGCTGGGTGAGAATATGTCTATCTACTTTGGAACACTCTTTTATAGTATCTACTAAAGCTGAATGAGATCTACCCTATGATCCTGCAGTTCCATTCCTGGGTATGTACTCAACAGAAATACAAGGTTTTAATTTGGCAAAGAATCTGAATAGTCCATTATTGCAAAAAATTGCATGGCTAATAATCTTATCAAAATATGTTCAATATCATTAGACAAAGCAAATCAAACCCACAATGAGATGCTACATCATATCCATAAGGATGGCTTTAATGAAAAATACAGAGAATAACAAGTGTTCATAAGGATGTGGAGAAATTGGTACCCTCATACATTACTAGTGGCAATATATAATGGTCCACCCACTTTGGATAACAGTTTGGCAGTTCCTCAAATTGTTAAATATAGAGTTACCATCAGACCCCACAATTTCACCCCTGCATATATTTCCAAAAGAAATGAAAAATATGTCCACACAAAAACGTGTACATGAACGCCCATAACAACATTATTCATAATAGCAAAACTTCAAGTCACACAATTGTCCATTATCTGCTGAATGAATAAACAGAATGTGAGATATTCATATAGTGGAATCATTTTTGCCAAGAAAAAGAAATGAAGTATGGATGCATACTAAAACACAAATGGACCTCAAAAATATTACACTAAGTATAAGAAGCCAGTCACCAAGGACCACATATTGTATGATTCCATTTATACAAAATGCCCAGAATAGGCAAATTTACAGATTGAGAAAGTTGATTAGTAATTGCCTGGGGCTTGGGGGCAGTTGGGAGGGAAAAAAGGAATGACTCTGAATAGATAAGAGTTTTGGGGGGGAAATGAAGAAAATGTTTTAAAATAAGATTGTGGTGATGGTTACACAATTATGTAAGTATACTAAAAAACATTGAATTGTACAGTTTGAACAGGTGAGTTTTATGATGTGCAAATTATATCTTAAAATATTCTATAAGTATATTAACCTTAAAAATTGTTTTCATGAATTTGAAAAAAGTTGCAATTCAGATAAAGAATACAAGGAGGATAAAATAAAAGCTTAACGAATGAGTTCTAAAAGGCATCATTTAATTGTGCATTATTCATTATTACAAAAGTGAAAATTAGTGCAATCAGTAGACCAATAATTTAGAATAAATCAGTTAAACTGGAGTACTATATACAAAAGGATATTACACAGGATTCAAATGTAATATTATATGCTTAACTGACATAATACACAGTACACATCCACAACAGCAAAATACTTAGAGAAATTATTTGCATAATATTCTGACCCATGCACAGCATGTGATGGGGAGTAGGTTTTGTCTTTTGATATATAAATAAGAAGAATGTAGAAATTTTAAGCAGATATTTTTATACCTGCTTTGTTTTAAGGACTTTTACTTTCTGATTTCTAAAAGTATAATATGAACTGTAAAGATACCATTCACTATCTTTTTAAATTACTAAGACAAAATAAGTACACCTGTAAATGTTGTACACTTATGACTAGAAAAAACATTGATATATTAAAGTAGTATAGATTCCACCCACAATAGGACTTTGCCCTCTATATGTCTTGTGGAGACAACAGTTAGAGTGGCTTTAGAATAAAACAGTGCATTCACATACAGAAGTGTTCAATTTCAAGACCTAGATTTTCCATTCAAATATTAATATGCTTGTGTGTTAGACAGACTTTTCTCCCCATGACCTTTGCCCTAAATCTTATCTCTATTCTGTGTTAATTTACATGGCAAAAGGGACTTTGTAGACTTAATTAATTATCCAGCTTTATGAAGGGAAATTTTCCTGGATTATCAGGGTGGACCCAATGCAATCACAAGAGCTCTGAAAGACAGAAGAGAAGTGAGAGAGATTTGTAGTGTAAGGAGATTTATATACTTTGCTTAAAGATGGAGAGAACCACATGGGAAGGAAGACAGGTAGCCTCTAAGAGTAAGGAGCAGACTCTGGCCAACAGCCAGCATAGAAACAGGAATATTAGTCCTGTGGCCACAAGAAACTGAATTTGGCCAATAACCCGAATGAATTTGAAAGGAGATTCTTCCTTTGAGACTCCAATTAAGAACTCAGCCCACTGTGACTTTGACCTTATGAGACCGCAAGTAAACAATCCAGCCCCGCCATGTTGGACTTCTGACCTACACATCTGAGATAAATAAATGAGTGCTATTTTAACCTGCTAAATTTGGGGTAATTTGTTAAACGGCAATAGAAAACTAATATACCTGGGTTAGTGAGATTCAAATCTTAGAAGTTATGGTCAGCCATGCATAAATACCTGCATTACTCATTTACTCACTTAAAATTAATCTAACCCAGTTAGTGCGTTACACTACATCTGCCTTTTTCTTTAATTATTATCATTGAAAACAAAATTGATATACTATTTAATATGGGGCAATAATTAGTATTCCTTCAGGCTGCTAAGTAACATATTACTTTTATTATGTGTGAGCTTATTTTAAATAGTTGATACGATTTCTAAAAATGTGTCCATTGAAATCTAAGCGGCACATAAAATGGTTTTCAAATGAATGAGTTACAAGAATGTGAACCGACAGATCTAATCACCACCCAGATCAAATAAAAGGCTGTGACTTACAAACCCTCAGGTAACCACCAAATGAATCCTGCCCATTGGTATGTATATCTTCTTGTATAATCCCTTCCCTTTGGTGTGGATAGGCTATGTGACTTGTTTTTAAGCAATGGACTGTGGACAAAGTGATGGAAAGTCCCACCCATGATTTTGTCATGGTACATAAGACTCTGTCTTCCTAGCAAACATGCCCTAGAGATTGTCATGAAGCACACTACCATGAATCTTATAGCCATAAGGAAATAGTCATGCCCACAACACAAATGATCTGGAAGCAGACCCTTTCCCAAACTAACCTCCAGCTGAAAACCAGGTCTGGTCAACGCTTTGATTGCAGCATATCCAGCTAAACTGTGCCAGATGTCTGAATCGCAAAATCTGTGAGCTAAAAAAAACGTATTTTCCGTTTCTAAGCTTGTGGTCATTTGTTATAGAGCAAGAGAAAATGAACATAGGGACCATGAACAATACCCCAGAAAACAGTTTTTTACGGTTTCAATTACATTCTTCTCCTTACTCCCCAAATACAACCATTATCCCGACTTCTAAAACTCAGTGTTTTCTATTTATAAATTTCTTGTAATTGGAATAATAAAATTAATATTCTTTGAGTCTGGCTTCTTTTGCTCAATGATGGTTATAAGATTCAATCATATTATTGTATGAAGATGTAGTTAAAATGTTCTCATTGTAACAAATTTCTTTGTATACATATGGCACAATTTATTAATTTTGCAGTTGCTGGACATTTTAGTTGCTTCAAGGTTTGGCTTGTTTGTAAAATGACATAATTTTACATAATTTTTAGTAAATATACACATGTTAAAAGCAGATGGTATTAAGTACCTTGTTTTGACAATTCTAACAGCTACATATTTACACATCTAATTGACATATAAAGCACTGGATTGTAATTATTAATCTGTATCCTACAAGCACTGTGAAATTCTCCTGGCTGGACATATTTTGTACAACTTTCTGCTACCACTGCCTAGCATAGTAATTGGCATTTATCATGACCATAAGTCAGAAATGAAAAATGGCGCTAGGCTTTCAAAGGTGGGCTAAACATTAAAGAATATTCCAGCTCATATATAACATAATCGATTCCAATTTGTACACACATCATATTTATCACGATTAAAAACAGAATAAATAATAGAATTGAATCTGTAGAGATTCATAATCTGATGGCAAAATAAATACTTGCAAGCATAGTTCTAGAGTAGAAGCAATTGATGATATGCATTGACTTTTGCCTTTGAGACAGAGTTTATTTTGCTGTCCCTAGCACAATTCACTGTCACTGAACCCACAGCTTCGACATTTCTGGAACTTGGTATCCTTCCAGCTAGAAGGGTAGCTGGCTGACTCTTTAAGTCCAGGAAATTAAAAGCCTGTATTTGACTAGGCATGGAGGTAGTAAACACAGTGTGGAAAATGAGACTTATCTTGGCTCCACAGTCAAACACCTGGGACACTAATTAATGAGGCAACATCATTTCAGAAACCAGTGCGTCTACTGGAAGTACGGAAGGAAATTGAAACCGGAAGAGATGCTAGGAGGAGACAGATGAACCAGATAGAAGTGGAGTAAATATGAACAATAAGAGTAAAAAGAGCACAGATATGAAAAGAAAAGATAGATCCTAACGAAGGGAAAAAGATGAATAGATAAGAAAAATAAAAATATTTGAAATATAATAATCATATAAATAGAAAGGTGAACTATGATGGTTGATTTGATCAGGGGCTACAAATATGCTGCCAGTTAGACTAATTACCTTAAAATATTACCATTGTAAATATTAAAACACATCCTAAATGTGCACATTTTGATAATTATAAAAAGTGTATGTTAGGTTTTGTTATTATTTGGTTTGACTGAAGTTTTAGTAAGTGAAAAATATGTAGTTTTTCTTAACACCTTTACTGATTGGCAATAGACATGTAATAAACTGTACATACTTAACATGTATAATTTAATGTTTTGCTATACATATAAACCTATGAAATCACCAGAATCAAAACAGTGCATGTGTAGATGCAGATATTTTGACATTTATTTTTTAATGCAATTTTTACAGAATTTTTGCTATTTCATCTTTTATTTCCCTTAGAGGATCATGTAACATTCCCTCATACATAAGGATCAAATGAGGAATCCTGATAAAGGATTGCATTGTAACAGGAAACCACTATCCCCTAGAAGACACAATATTAATATAAATGTTGTGGGTGCATTTTGTGCAAACGTATGTCATAAAATGCATATAATATACTAATGTTAAAACCAATACTTAGTAATACCCATGGACATGAACCAAATGAATGCAGCCTTCATGGTTAATCATCTATAATAGCCAGTGTAACTAAAAAAGTCCCTTCTATTTTCCTTTCCACAGAATGTGAAGGAAGTGAACAAAGGTTACTACGTGAGAATAACATTTTTCGTCTTTGGAAAATAAGATTATAAAGTTATATCTGCATAATATATACAGCCTTGTATCTGGCTTAAGGACACTCATGCAATCAAAAAAGAGTACTTTCAAAGGCTTTAGGGAAAACTCTATTTCCCAAATACTTCTACGTCTTTGCATTTGCTGATGTCATTTGTTTCACCTTGAATGCCTTCCAGACTTACCTCTCTTTTGAAAAATTCTAACTATCCTTTAAAATGCTACAAATACCTTCTCTTTCACAAATTCTTTTTTTTTTTTTTTTTTTTACTAAAAGATATAGTCTTTTCCCTCCTCATACCCTCTTAATATGTTGATGGGAACAACAAAGCAATTTTGTCATTAATCCTTAATCCATACACTCCTGATGTCTTTCTACGAGGACTCTACTAAATTCAGAACATATAAACTCAGCCCCTGTTCCCGTTGTGGTTGCACTTAGTGAGGATTAGTGCAGATAACTTGACCTAAAGTCTCTTTATAACGTAATTAGTAATATCATAATAAAAATGCTAGATGCTACAGGAACATAATATATGGACACTTAACCTGGATATCAAGATTGACTTTCTGGAGGAAGATATATCTGGGTTAAAAAATGAATGAAAAAGTGGTAGGCAGGTCAAATGTAGGGAAAGTGAGGTTTTTTTAAGTGGAAGACAGTGAGGTTTGTTTAGCAAAACACAATCTTGACAGACTCAGAACAGGTAGAGGAGGATGGCACATTTGCTGAAGTTAAAATTCCCTGTGGCTGAAGCATAATACGTAATAGATGCATTAAGATACATGACAAGAGAGGTATTTTGAGGTCTCATGAAGGGGCTTGTAAATAGGCTTGGAATTTAAATATACTGCACATATCTATTGGTGATTACATATTTCATAAGCTTTTTACAGAATTCTTGCATGAGGAGGAACTCTTCTATACTTTTATTGGTACAGAAATTGGAATGGACAAATCACTAGTGGTTTAAAAAAGCTCTTTATTGAATTCCTTGCATGTGCCAGGCTCATTACACACACTACCTGATTTAACCCCCAACCTGCATTATAGAATTTATTATTATCTTTCAGAAGAGGAAGAGTAGGTTTGAAGAGTTTGAATAGTGTGTCTTCTGTTTCTTAATAAATATCAGAACTGGGATTCCAACAAGGCGCTCTGACTCCAAGGTTAGGATCTCTCTATGTGTGCAATGTGTCTTCCATAGATGATTTTTGAAATATTAAGTAAACTCTTCATTTATCTCTCAATTGCCTATCCATTTTTCTATTGTACTTTTCTGTTTCAGTATTTTTGGTACCATGTATTGATGCACGATTGTATTTTCATGACCTATAATTATATATTAATAAATTTTTTATTGAACCATTTCCTGATGAAGGTTTCAGGCATTCAAATTGCATTATATAGTCAATTCTTTATGTAAATGATGACTGTAGTTAATAATACTGTATTGTAGATTGCAATTTGCTAAGAGAGTAGAACTTAAGTGTTCTCACAAAAAAATAAAAGGTAAATATGTGTGGTGATAATGTGTTAATTAACTCAATGGTGGGAATGCTTTCACAATATATTCATATATCAAATCATCACATTGTAAACTTTAGGTATATTATAATTTTATTTTATTTTATTTGTCAATTATCCCTCAATAAAGCAGAAAAAATTGAATGCCCCCAAATTCATTGTTCTACAAATAGTTTATGAATTAATGTAAGATATATAGCTACAAATATCTCTTTATCTATCTTTTACTAATTTTTTTTGTGTGTGTGTGTGGGGAAGACCAGCCCTGAGCTAACATCTGTTGCCAATCCTCCCCTTTTTGCTGAGGAAGACTGGCCCTGGGCTAACATCCGTGCCCATCTTCCTCCACTTTTACATGGGACAGGCGTGGCTGACAGGCAGTGTGTCAGCAGGTACCTGGGATCCGAACTCATGAACCCCGGGCTGCCAAGTGCGGACTAAACAGCTGTGCCACTGGCTGGCCCTGCTTTATCTATCTTGTAAACTGTTTATCATCTATCTCTGTGTGTGTTTTTCAACATTTTTCATGTCTTGAAATTTATATAAATTGTATCATACTTTTAAATACATGATATATATGTTGGATTACAAATATTCCATTGAGTTTATTTTCTCAAAAAATGCTGTGTCGATACAAGTGGTACTAGTTCATTCCTTTTATCTGTTGTATAGTATTTCACAGTGTGCTTATATCACACATTATTATTATTGTTATTTACTATTAAGTAATCTGTGGTCTACTCAGATTGCACTGGTTTTCTCTAACTACCTTTCTCTATTCCAGGATCCCTGACCACAGTACACTTAATTGACTTATTGACTTAGAACTCTTATTCATGTATTGTTCAGTCTCATATCTGATTAACCTTCTCTAGTCTGTTGGAGTTTTTTGGTGTTCTTTCCCTGCTTTATGATGACCTTGATAGTTTTAAGGAATACTGGTCAAGTATTTTATTGAATTTCTCTTGGCTGATTTGTCTGATATTTTTTCTTTTTTTCTTATGAATAGACAAGGATTATAATTTGAGGGAGAAAAGTATCACAAAGGTGAAGCCATTTTCATCACACTGTATCAAAGGTACACGCTATCAGTATGACATCTCTGTTGATGGTAAACTTGATCAACTGGCTAAGGTAGTGTTTATCATGTTTATTCACTGTAAAATTTGTTGTATTTTTTACTTTTCTCCTCATTTCTATACACTGGAATTTGGAAACAAGACACTAAACTCAGCCAAGACTTAAGGAATGGAAAATTTGCAACCTTTGCTCTGCAAAAGCCACTGTTCAGAGCTTGAAAAGATGAGCCAGATTGGCAAAAGACATTCCCTTTTATTCCTCCTTATTTGACAAATGTATAATGACATGTATCCATCAATGTGATATCCTACAGAGTATTTTCATTGCCCTAAAAACCCTTTGTGCTCTATCTATTCATCCCTACCCCCCTATCCACAACCACTGATCTTTTTACTGTCTCCATAGCTTTACCTTTTCCAAAAATGTCATCTAGTTGGAATCATACAGTATGTAACCTTGCTAGATTGGCTTATTTCACTTAGTAATATAAATTTAAGAGTCTTCCATGTCTTTCCATAGCTTAACAGATCATTTCTTTTTAGCTGGTATTTATCTCTTTCCTCTGTAGGTAAGGTGTCTTCCTTCCTCCCCAGAATGCTTCTGATTTCTGTCTTTGCTTTTCTATAAAGTCAATATCGATATGCCTAAGTGTAGTGTTAGCCCTGACAGTTGGCTTTTCTCTTTGAATGCAAATGCATGACTAAAATTTTCATTGTGGAGGCCTCAACTTCAAGGGCATCACTTCAATGATGGCCAGCTCAAATAAACACACTGCCAGCTACACTGCTAGATAAAGATCTAGTCCCCCACCTTCCCAGGCTCTTGTGTTTTAGAGATCAACACTGATTTCTATAACTGACCGCTTAGACCACTTGTTTGGTTCTTTTTCCTCTTCTCACGCTTTAAATTTTCATTCTTGTGTTGTAATTTACCAGTAATGAGTGAGCCCACAAAATCCTAGGCCCTCTCCCTTGACCCCAATAAAAGCAGACCCCCAGGCCCGCCCTCTCTCTCTCTTTCTCTCCACCTGCCACCTCTTTGTGTGGCCCCAGGTGTGCTGTGTGCTTTCCAGGACTTGTGAGCAAAAAATATTTTCTTTTTCTTTTTCTAAGTTTCCTGATGGCTATTGCTGAGGGAGTCTTGCAGTCATAATAAGAACCACAAGGGTCAGTCCAGCCACAACATTGGTTATTGGCAGGCTGAGAGCAGCACAAAACAGAACACTAGATGTGTGTCTTTCTTCCTTTCCTTCCTTCCTTTCTTCCTTCCTTCTTTCTTCCTTCCTTCTTTCTTGCTTTCCTTCCTTCTTCCTTCCTTTCCTTTTTCTTTCTTTCTTTCTTCTTTCCTTTGAAGGGGAGGAACACTATCTTCTACCCACTCTGGGTCCTTTCTGGCTGGGCTACAAATTAAATTGACATGAGACCAAATATGAGGAGAAAATCAAACAAAGCTTATAACATGTATACACGGGAGAGACCAGGGAAACTGAATTTCTCAACAAAATGGTGGAGATTCTCCTCTTAAATAGAAAGACAATGGAGGATGTTGGTGGTGGGTCAGTTATGAGAGATTACTGGAACACCACAGTAAGGTTATTATGCAGCCTTGCCTTCCGCATTGGTAAATATCTAGAGATGAGGTCATTCCCCCTTCTTCCTGGTACAGAGAGGGAGATACCTTTACAAATGGAGATTTCCCCTACAAATGTAAATGTTTGATAAGAATGGGCTTAGCAAGGACCCTCCCAATCTATTGATGCCCAGAGTAATTTATGGCGATGGCCTGTCCTGGGGACAGGCCTTCTATCTTGAATCCTTTTAGGCAGTCAGTGGGCGGGGGGGAGGTCAAACTTTCTTTCAGAGAAAATAATCAAGGTGAAAAGACATATTTTGATCTGGCCAATTCTGATCCCCCACACCTTCCTTTCCTTTTCTCTTTCTCTCTTTCTTTCTTCCTTCCTTCCTTTCTTCTGTGGGGGATCAGAATTGGCCACCCAAAATGTGCCTTTGGCATGAGGATTATTTGAGGTCGTTACTTTTAAAAACCGCAGACATGAGAGAAGCTCTGAAAAGTAGAATTTACTCTTTCTAAGAGACATTTACATTTGTAAGGGAAATCTCCATTTGTAAGGAGAAGGGGGATGACCTTATCTCTAAAGACTCTTATCAATGTGGAAGACAAGGACTTAAATCTGCATAGTAACCTTACTCTTGTTTACTGTGCTTTTCTGGTAATCTCCCATAACTGACTCCCCCTACCCCAAACATCCTCCTTTTTCTTTACCTGAAGACGCTATTTAAGAGGAGAACCTCTGCCAATTTGGTGAGTTACTCAGGTTTTCCCCATGTAGAGATGTTATAAAGCTTTGTTTGATTTTCTCCTGTTATCCTGTCTCATGTCAATTTAATTCCTACTCCAGCCAGAAGGACTCAAGAGTGGGTAGAAGATATGTCTTCTTCCCCTACAATTCTTTTTTTTTCCTTTTCCCCTTCCTTCCTTCTCCTCCTCCTTTTCCCTTTTCTTCTCCTTCCCTTCTCCTTCTCCTTCTCCTTCTCTTCTCCTTCCCTTCTTCTTCTCATTTTTCTTCTTCTCTGTCTGTCAATCTGTTTCTCTCTCCCCCTCTCCATCTCTCTCTTTTTCCATTTTTCTTTTATATTTATTCTACTTGGGTTCTCTGAGTTTCTAGGATTTGTGGTTTGTTGTCACTATTTTTGGAAAACTTTCATTATTGCTTCAAATTATTCTGTGTCACTCCCTTCTTTCCTCTCCTTTGGTATTCCAGAGACTGTTGCTCCATAACAATTTCACTTGCTTTTCCATTTGTAACATTTTGATTTTGTATGTTTGATTTCTAACTTTGCTTTGGTTTGTTTCTTATATAGTTTCTATATCTTCTGTTATTACCCATTTGGTCTGTGTCTTATATACCCTTTCCATTAGAAATTTTAACATATTAATCATATTTTTCATTTCCCTGTCTCATAATTCTAACACCCGTGTCTCATCTTAGTCTGCTTCTAATCATCGCTTTGTCTCTAAACATTGCTTTTTCTTACCTTTTGGCATACTTGTAATTTTTTTGTTGACAGCCAGACATATACATAAAGCAATTGATACTGAAATAAATAGCCCTTTAGTTTGAGGAATTAGGTCAATCTGGCCAGGATTTGGGCTGTTCTAGATGCCTGTTGTGTCTCTGGGCACCAGCAGCCTTTTAATTCCTGTTGATGACATTTTGTTTTGGCTTCTGCCCTTCCCTTTGTGGTGCTCCTCAGGCAGAGTTTTCTCTTCCAGCTGTAATGGAGTTATCTAACTAGAGGTTATTAGAATTGCAATAGACTATGGGGGAGGAGGAACGTGTTTTCTAATCTTTCAATTAAATCTCAGCCTTTGGAGTGCATAGTCAGCCTGCCCAGGTGTTTCTGTCCGACATCCAGGGATGGAGCTTTTTACCTCCTTGTCTACTAATCCTTTCCTTGTTTACAGAATTCCTTGTATATATCTCCATAGACTTCTCATCTATAGATTATGGATTTTCTTACTATATTCTTTTTCTCTTCATTAGGTGAAATAGAGAGACTGGACTGGGGCGGGGATGGGGGTGGGTGGAATTCCCTTCTAACTGAGACAAGATTTCACTGTTGCCCTCTGGTGATATCCTTCCCAAGATTAATAACTATGTAATTTAGGGAGAAAGGCCTGAGAGAAATACATAATGATTACTGTTTTCCTTTCCCTGTCTGGGTCATAAAGTAACTTTCTCTAGATTCACCCAGATTTGCCATGCAAGAGGTTGGTGGATGTTCCTGAGGAAAAAATCTGTGAAAGTGTTTGTGTGGTGGGAGGGGGGTTTCCTGTAACCATGGCAGGCACTCTACCTCAGATTTACCTCATCTAGGGAGTGGATAACCTGCTGTATTTATACACAAACTTCAGTCAGTCATTATTCAGTACTTTTCACTAGAGAAATTTGTTCCCTGAAACTCCTAGCCTGCACCATGAGTGATAAAGCAGGTTCTGGAGGTCAGGTAATGACCCCCAGATGAATAAATACATATATTTGTAATTGTGAGTCAAGTCAGTATGTTCTGAAGTGGTAAGGGTCTGTAGCCAAGATGCAAATAATGTCAGATACTCTCCATTGTTTTACTTTGTTGAGATTTACCCATGTCCTTATTAGGTTAAATCAATCTCATCATTGACTTTTGAAGGTAGAGGCCAGTAACATTCTAAAATAAATAAAAGAAGATAAAATTAAATTAAACACAAGATATTTATTGAGAGGACACAGATCTCCTTTCTCACCAAGGCAATTGGCCCTAAGGCAACAACTGATAATCCAGCATCTCCGTCCTTCCTCTGTCAGTTTTCGATCTTATAATTCCTCATAACCACCATCTCTGCTGTTCTAGGTTGTTTGTTCTCTGAAGTAACTCAGAGCTTTGAGCCCCCAGGTACCGTGATCTTGCCATTTCATGGCTTTTGTAATTGAACATTTATGGTGAAGTACCAAGACGAAGGCCATGAATTCCAAACTGACTCCTCTTTATGACAACATGTTTCAGACACGATGTCTCCTCATAATGAGAGCCGATGAACTCCTTCCCATAAGGAATCTCCTTGTTTCCCGTGGGTACACTGTCATGGTGAGCTCCAAATTATTAAGAGGCAGCAATAATTTGCATATTATAATGTGGCAACTCTGGGAATCAGATTTTCCCCTCATCTAGAATTTTTGAGGGTATTTGTGGTTATTTTTGCTTCTTTTTTTAAGTGACTTTTGTGCGCTCATTATGTCAAGTTGGCATTCTTCCTTGTGTGTGACCACTGAAGTGTCTGTTTCATTAGTTTACTGATTAGATAGTGACTGGACAGAGATTTCCTTAAATGCCTCACCAAAAACAAAAACAGAACGGTCTTTGCATAGTGACTCTGTGTTTGTTTTGGCATACTCTCTATACCCAGCTGACAGGTTACAGTTCTGCCTCATCTTTTACTTCCTACTCGTGTAGAACCTGGAGATCAGCTAAAGGTGAAAACATAGAGCTTTCTTGAGTCTTTCTTGAACAGTCACCAGCCCTGCACTTTCACAAGACCTTGCAGAGGCACATGATTATGTCAGAGCTTCTCAATGTCTTTATTTCTCAAAGCTTCTCATTCTCCAGGCTTTTATCACAGTTTTTTTGGTTAATCTATTCTTTGTCCTGATTTTTATCAATAGCCCTAGGCAGCAGAGGATAATATATTTTCCTCTAAATAATTTTTTGAGAAACAATCCCTGGGTAGTTTCCTCAGCACTGGGAAAATTCCAAGTTATGTGAGATGAACTAAATCCTTCAAGCCCATCCTCTGGGATGCGATCAGCCAGGTCAAATCAAAGAACTGATATTCTTCGAGAATAAGGTCCATTCTGGTCCTCTAGTATCATTACCTGTGCCACGAATGTGGGCTGTTTCTCAAAGACACTGCTGAGCTAAGTACAGGATGGGATTAGGTAAGTTAAAAGGCCATAAAGCTCTTTTACCAAAATTCAGTTGTTTTTTCTTGATTCAAGTGTTACCTGGTTGTTGCAAGCTTTTGGTTAGTTTCCAGAACTCTGGAGAAGTTGAATCTGACAGGTCCTTCTACCCCCCAACTTTATTCATTGTTTTTGTAGAGGAATGAATTTTTTGAAGTTCCCTTGTCTACCATTTTCATGGATCTCCTTCCTAAACCTATTTTATTTTCATAAGAAATTTGAGTTTACATACAATTACAGAATATTATACATGGAAGTATTATTGGCACCAGGAGAATATTTTTAAAGATTTTTCACATATTTAAATATTAATTTATTTTAGAAAATGACATAATTTATTAAGTTCAATAACAAGGGACACTGTCTCAGTTTATTTGTGGGAGTGTTATTTTATTATTAATTGCTATAATATTATGAAGGAATGTGTTGAGATATATAGCTGTAAAATTCATATGCAGGAAATTATTTTAATTTTTTGCCATTCTATATTTATTAGTTTGATTTTCTAATCATCTGATAAACGTAGACTTTTGTTCTTTCTATGAACTTATGCATTTTATTTTCATCCTTAGAAAACAAAAACCAGAATTCAACATGGAATTGGTGTCCCAGGAATATCATATTCAAAAACACAACATTCATAATTTTAAGTACTTATTCTAAGATGCGATCATTAAAATAACACTGTTTATTTTAAACCCAAACCACTTTTTTGTGCTTCTGATCTTATTGATATAAGTGCAAAATATTTCAAACACATAATATATCTTAATATTTTTCTAATAATGATTTTCAAATAATTTAATTACACATTTATTTGTTACAACTTCTAGAAAATATATAGACATCTTATACTATTATCCATGGCAATCAATTAATTCCAATGAAATGATGTGATATAAGAAAGGGGGAAATTATTATATTCATTTCTTTATATTAAAAAACTTGGCAGGAAAATGACTAAGTGATTATCCATGGGCAGTCAGGCATTGAATAGGAGAACCATTGGGGAGGTTCCACATTTGACCTCATGCTTAGAAATCATTCTACTCAAGAAAACTTCTGACCAGTGATCTTGATTAAAAACAAAATCTAAAAACTATGAACAAAAATGAAAAGAAAATATTTGCAAGTTTGGTTGACTTCCAAGACTCAAATGGCATTTACGAAAATTTCAAGAAATAATCTTAGAATTTTAAATCACATCACCTTTACCTTTAAATAAGATTGGAGACACCAAAAAAATAGCACAGCTTCTATTTTTTAAATTATTTACTTGAATGATAAGGTGATTGGAAGGAAATTCTATTATTATATAAGCGAATAGTAATTACCTGTGAGTATTTTCTTTAAACTGTCTTTCCTTTGTCTCTCGTGGGTTTTCTTATTAGAAACTCCATATCATCTGAAGAGATTGAAATAAGCAATCTTTAAAATCACTTAGATTAACCTATTATCTTTTTGCCCTGGCCTAGAGGTCAGGAGATATGTGTTTTAGTTCTCCCCACCTGCTCTATGACCGCGATTTTGTCTGACTTTATGTGCAGCTTAGTGTTTCTAACTCAGAAATTAGGGAGGTATATTTCGCTTTAAAATTATATGAATCTGTAGTCTTGTAAGCAATTAAGCAAAGCTGTCGAAACTCATTATAGTCTTATTTTCGTGTAGAAGTTGATTTCCTAGTGCTGGAGATCACTTAATGTCAAGTATTCATTCACTAGAATTGTCCTGCTCCTGTTTGGGTGACACGGAGACTCGATGAATTAATGGACTCACATTCTCTTCAAGAATTATCAATATTATAAACTTTGTTTCTGTCTAAAGTGGTTGTGGTATTTGTTAACAGGTAAACGTGTTGTCTAATATCTTGAGCACACGGAATCACGGTATAAGAAGGGACACCTACGTCAACGTGCTTCATTCCTGAACATTCATGCCCTCACTTGGCCTCTGCTATTTCAGGTTGTTTTCGTTTATCTTATTAGAAATTATAAAATTTATACAAGGTCAAATCAAGTTTATCAATTGCATTTATTTTAATTCTAACTGTTTGGGCCATAAAACATCATTGGATGAAAACAAGGAAGAGAAAAATATTGAAAATTAAATAAACAATGACAAATTGAAACAATGCCATGAATAATTCAATATTCTAGGAAGCAACTAGTTAGAGATAAATCCCTTTTTTCACAATTGTTCCATTTCAGATAATCTTGTACAACTTGAATTTTCTATGAGGCAAAAACAAATAAAAAGATCTTTAAACATGTGTTTTTGGTGTGTAATAAACAAGCTGTGCTTCCGGCTTGCAATCTCTCGTTTACCCCAAGTAAAAGCCATAAGCCTAATTTACATAGACTTCAATCCTAGTTAGGCTATTTTCTTTTCAAAAATGAGGTTCTAACAGGCCCTTTTCTCAAACAATCTGGTTTCATCCATATGCAAACTTTCCTGGCATACAATTCCGTTAACTACGCGTATTTTTTTCAAACCACTTCAGTTTACTCTGCTGCTGTTTCACATGAACAATTGCAATGAATATTGCTATCAGTCTTTAGTTTTACCAGCCACAAAGTTTGTGTTAAGATGACTCTGTCTGGCTTTGCTTGGATCATCAGACATTTTTATTTTTATGCTTCATTGAGACTGTGAGTGCATGGCTCTCTTTGAAGCATTTGGGATTTCCAAGTACACAAAAACAACAGACTTTTGAAGGTAAAATTTTTGTTTCTTATGGTCGTTGCTGATGTCCAACGTTTCTTTTTATGTAATAAGCCTTACCCACCCACCAGACAACTTTTTGTCTATATATGAAAAAAGTTTATGTATACAAAAATCTCTCTCTGTACACACATATGTGTGTGTGTGTAAACAAAAAGTTGTCTACTGGGTGAGTAAGTCTCACTAGGTAAAAATAAGTATATATATATTTGTAAGTTTAAACAGACTTTATTTTAAACAGCAATGTTAGTTTCACAGCAAAATTGAGGGGAAGGTACAGAAATTTCCCATATACCCCTGCCCGCACACATGTATAGCCTCCCCCGTTATCAACATCCCCCACTGGGGTGGTCCATTTGTCACAGTTGATGAACCTACACTGACACGTCATTATCATTTAAAATCCATATATGTTATGGTTCACTTTCGGTGTTGTGCACTCTGTGTGTTTGGACAGATGTATAATGACATGTGTCCATCATTATGATATCAAATGGAATATTTTCACTGCTTTAATAAATATGTTTTGTAAATTGTCTACATAGCTAAAATTTTATTATATTCTTAACAAAACACTTTGTATGAAGTCAAGTTTTTAAATCATAGAATATCACATTTCTGGGTTTTTATTAAATAACCTCTAATTCATTTCTGAGCCCTGGACCACTAGTTTGTCAGGATGATCAGTGTCAGCATCATCTGGTTTCCTTTAGCCTCTGTAAGTTTTCTTAAGAATCTAGGAGAATTCTGAGGTTCCTAAGAACATAAGAGAAATTCAGTT
Organism: Tapirus indicus; assembly: GCA_031878705.1. Classification (NCBI taxonomy): domain Eukaryota; kingdom Metazoa; phylum Chordata; class Mammalia; order Perissodactyla; family Tapiridae; genus Tapirus; species Tapirus indicus. Next base: position 20,659,773 of record CM062939.1, on the reverse strand, counting down.
ATTTTTCTATCATAGTGGCCTTTGATAATGTCCTTCTTAAAGACTATTCAATTCTTCAATTACCTGGGACACTCAGATCTTTGCCATACATTCAATGTATGGCATTGTATGTATGCCATTCAATGTATGCCATTCAAATGTATTCACTTGATTATTCACTTAAAATTAATAATGCACAAGTAGGAAAAACAAAATAAGTTGCCTGACTGTGGCTGGTATGATGGTTTTGATTTTCTTAGGCAGATTAGTATTGATTTTTCCTTCAGAGATATATTAAACTAATATTTTGTGTCTATTTCATAATTGGAATGAAGATACTTTTTTATTCATTCAGCCATTTATCTCACTCTCTATAGATAGATCAATATGTGTAGATAGATATCATAAAAATAAAAACAGGCAGACAATCTGTACCAGGAAACCTACTAACCACTGGGGTAAAAAAGCCACTCTTACAGATTGTATTTTAGTGCACACTAAATTAAGTGTCTGTATGCTTTTGTTTACATCAGTGTGTTTTGAGGGACATTGCAAAGAAAATTATATATCTGGGGAATTAGTAACTGTTATATATATATAAAATATTAACAACTGTTATATAGAATGCAAATATATACATTTCATGGTCAAATATGATGGAGGAAATGGTACATTAAACACAGTCATAGTTCTTTTCCTGCAGGACTACTCTATTATGCTAATTTGAATGGTGAATCTCTTGTAAAGGATAGTCTATGTAGTATTTCCAACTATATTTGACTATGGAATATTTTCATCACAGAACATTTCAAAGGATTTGTATTTTGTGGAACACTACAAAATGCTTCAATAATTTTCTCTCTTGGAAAGTTCAGGAACCTTCCTCAGAGCGCCTATTCCTTCCTCCAATAGCCTTGCTGTGCATACATGGTATGCTCCTCAAATTCTTCCATACTTCTTTGGAAGCTGGAACACTGCCAAAACAGTTATTTTGTAACATTGGGCCAAGATATAATATTAATGCTAAGCACAAATGTCCTTTTACAAAATTTAATATTTTTACAATATGAAACGTCTGAATTTTAAAATTTCGTATACTTCTTTTTTTGTTTGTTTTTTTTAAGGAACACCAGCCCTGAGCTAATATCTGTTGCCAATCCTCCTCTTTCTTTTTGCTGAGGAAGACTGGTCCTGGGCTAACATCCGTGCCTATCATCCTTCGCTTTATATGGGACACTGCCTCGGCACAGCTGACAAGCAGTGCGTCGGTGGGTGCCAGGGGTCCGAACACATGAACCTTGGGCTGCCAAAGCACTGACTAAACCACTGCACCACTGGGCAGCCCCTAAAATTTCATATACTTCTTAAAAATCGTCTCCTTTCTTATATTTGTGATCTTTTTAATATACTATTATTTGACTGGCTTTTATTTTTCATAATTTGCTATTAAACTAGATTTTATATGCAAAGCCTTCATATTCCCTTAAATGTATCCTTCAAAATTGAGAATATTGAGTAGATTTAACATATTGATAAATATAAGGACAAACCATAGCTGGCCTCATTAAATCTAAAAATGTATTTTTTACTCAATATAATTGAATCTTGTTCTTTAATCCAAATTTACAATCTCTGCCTTTTGATTAGAATGATTAGTTCATTTATATTTAATGTAGTTATTAATAATATAATTATTAATATGATTGACTTTACAACTGCCATTTTACTATTTTTCATATATTTGTCTGTGTTGCTCCTCAGTCTTTCTTTACTGAATGCTTTTATGTAAAACAACTGCTTTTAGTATGTCATTTTAATTCCTCTGTTGATTTTCTATTTTCTCTTGAATATACAATATGCATATTAATATAGTATGATCTACTTCACATTAATACTGACTTAATTGCAATAAAATACGGGAACTTTGCTTTATTATTTCTCCATATTAGTCTCTTCCTCTATTTTGCCATATAAATTATATCTACATATGTTATAAACCTAAAAAGTGTACTATAACTATTGCTTTATGTTATCTTATGTCTTTGAATAAAATTAAGAGAAGAAACATTATGTATAAATATATTCTTTATTTATGAACATATTTATCTTTCCAGTTCTTTTCATTTCTTTTTTGTAGATTTGATTTAGTTGATCATTCTAGCTAAAGATTTATCAATTTCATTGATCTTTTTAAAAAACCAGCTTTTGTTTTTGTTGATGTTTTTTGTTATTTCTGTTTTCTACTTAATCTTTTCTGTTTTTATAGTTATTATTTCCTCTCTTTTTTGCTTACTTTGTGTTTAATTTTCTCCCTTTTTATTGTTGCTTAACGTGGAAGACTAGATAATTGATTTGAGACCATTCTTCTTTATAATGCTATAAAATTTTAATGCTATAAAATCCCTTTAAGCACTGCTTTACCTATGTCTCACAAATTGTAATATGGTGTATTTTCATACTCATTCAATTGAAAACATTTTCTATTTTTTTTTATGAATCCCCATTTAACTCATGAGTTACTTAGAAGTATTTATTTCCAAATATTTAACACTTTCCAGATATCTTTCTGTTGCTGATTTTTAGTATAATTCCATTGAGTTCAGAAAATATACTTTGAGTATCTTAATTCTTTCATATTTATTGATGTTTGTTTAGTAGCCAAGAAAATATTCTATTTTGGAAAATATTCTAAAAGATTTTTAAAAAATGTACATTTTGCTTTTGTTTGTTGGAGGTATTTATAAATGTCAATTAGGTTAACTTATGTTTATAATTTCTTCTGTATGTTTACTGAATGTCTACTTGTTCTGTAGATTTCAGAGAAAGAAGTATTAATATGTCCAACTATAACTGTGGATTTTTCTATTTCTTTTTCAGTTTTATCAGGTTTAACTTTGCTCATTTTGAATCTTTTTTAGAATTGTTATGTCTTTTCTCTGAACTGATAGCTTTATTTCTGATATTCTTTTCTCTGAATTCTATTTTTTCTTATATTCATATAGCCACTCCAACTTTCTTTGTTTAATATATGCATATTATTATATTTTCCATTTTATTACTTTTAATCTCCCAATATCTGTATATTTGAATTAGATTTTAATAGACAATATATAGATGTGTCTTTTATTAATCCAATTTTACCATCTCTGTCATTAATTGTATCGTTAGACTGTTTATATGCAATACAATTATTGATATGTTTGAATTTGATTACACCCTCTTATTTTTCTTTTATTTCTTCTATCTAGTCTCTGTTCCCTTTCTCTTCTTTGCATGCCAGCTTTTGGATTTAATGTTTCTGTTTTTTATTCCATTGATATTTCACTGTTGGCCTATTATTCATAGCTTGAAAAAATAGTGGTAAACTTACAACAGGATAAATCAAATGCCCCCTTCTGTTCCTCTGGCCTGTTTTAATTATGCATTTTGCTTTTATTTATTTTACTAGTCATTTAACTCAGTTTTACTACTTTTCCATTGAAAAGTCAAATTTCTATTAAAGCAAGTCTAAATAAGGAAAAAAAGCCATGTCTATTGTCATTTTTACCATTTCCAGAAATCTTTATTTATGGGGTAAATGTAGATTTCTATCTGGTGTTGTGTTAATTTTATATAAAAGGATCCTTTAATATTTCCTAATCTGCAGGCAGTGAATTCTTTTAGCTTATATTTGTCTGATAAAAGTTTTTCCCCCCTTTTTTCTCTGTCTGTAATATTCTGCTCCCTTCAAGATTTTCCTCTTATCACTGGTTTTCAGCAGTTTGAATATGCTATATCTTGGTTGTGTTATTCTTGTTGTTACATGCCTTTGTGTTTATCTTCCTTGGGATTCTCTGAACCTCTTAGATCTTTATTTTAAAGTCCTTTATTATTTTTGAAAATTCTCAGCCATCATCTCTTTACATATTTGTTCTTCACATTTCTCTCTCTCTTTCCTTTCTAGGACTCCAACTACACTTATTTTAGACTGCTATTTTTCCATAGCTCCAGAATGCTCTGATTTTTTTTTAAAGTTTTGTTTGCTTTGTTTTTACTCCTTTTCTTCTTTTCCACTTTAATAAATTCTTTTCACCTATCTATCCTCAAATTCACTGATTCTTTCTTCAGTTTTGTTGATTCTACTGGGGAGCTGTTGAATGATTCTCTGTTACAGTGTGTGCTTTTTTTTAAAATTTCTAGCAATTCCATTTCATTTTCTCTGATAGTTTCCTTGTTGCCACTGAAGTTTTCCAACTTTTCTTGTTTGTTATTTACCTTTTTTTTTTTTTGTTCATTATCCCCTTAGCTTCCTAATTACAGTTATTTGAAATTCCCTGTCTGATAGTTCCAACATCTTGGTCACATTGAGTCTGGCTCGTGAATATCAGCATGTGATCTGCTCATCACAGCTGCAACACTGAGGGAGCTCTCTCCAGGCTCTTTCCCTGACTCTAATCTTTTTTTGGAACACCAGGTAGTGTCTCATAAGAAGGAATCTGTGGTCAATGCAAATTCACTTTCTGCCTGAGACTCCCAAGGATTCTATATTGTCATACTAACTCACAATCAGCCTTTAGCAACTTGCTACAATTTTAGTTAATTGTTCTTACTCACTTATGTGCGTGTCTGGCACTGGCATCTTACTCATGTGCTCTGCCCTAGGTGCAGAAGTTCTGGCATCTGATCTCCCTTGGAAAAGGACGGTCTCTCCATCCTTGTGTTTCAATACCTGGATGTCTAGTGACCTTAGATCTTTGATGACTCAAGAAACATTTTTATGTTGCAGTTTATACAGTTTTTCTTAATTGTTGGGGGAGTGGGAGTGACAATAGATTTCTGCATCTTAGGTAAAAGCAAAACCTGGGTTTTTCCATTTTATATAATTATTTGATTTTTACTGTAAGGATGACTAAAAGAAATAAAAACATATTAGGGATTGATCAAAACAATGGTGGAGACAAGTTCAAGACCAAGAAAAAGGATTACATTTACTAAGTGGAAGGATGTGTGAAAATCATATGTGAGGGAAAGTAATTGAAGAAGAAACAGAAATTAAAATGATATCTAAATGTAAGTTGTATTCTCATAATCTCAGATACATCTTGCTTCAACACATACTATTTCTAGTTTTCTTCTTTACTAGACATACAGAAAGAAAATATGACATTGAATGTTTTTGAACTTGAGAAAGTACTTGTCAATTGGTACCTGTCACACATTTTCATAGGTTTCCTATTTATCAGAGTAATCATCACTGTTTTTGTATCCAATTATTGTTGACAACTGGTCATTGTCAGGAAAGATAACCCAGACTAATGTCAACCCCAAGAAATGTTTTTCCTGCATTTTTTATTAAATGTTCAATTCACATAAAAAATATAGTAGAAAACTGAGCAATTTATTTATGAAATCCAGTAAAACTACAATGCTGTTGATCTCCATACTAATGAAGAAGAGTGTGATATTTGGGTCCTAAAATTAAGGAATATCACATATTATTTGATTCAACAGCCTCCCTAAGTAAAAGTAATTTTTTCTGTAATAATCGTTAATCTAGTACCCAATACCCAAAGATTATGTTACCATGGGTTTATATATCCTATGTCCTATAATCTGGGTGTAATATAATACTTAAACAAGAGCTATGATGAGATCTGTCTAATGCAGTTGAGCTGGATTGTACAGCCTAATTTTATCTTTATAAAAACACCTTCTAATCAATATTCCAGGGGCAATAATATAAAGAATTAGCTGGGTTGTATGGTTGAAAGTGTGATTCCTCTCTACAACTCTACCTAAACTTCCTTATTTTCCACAAAGATCTACCAATTTGAAATTTAATTTTGTTAGCACAGAAATAATAGAAGTAGCAATAATATAATCAGGCTATGTAGACAGCAATTAATTTTTTCATTTAGCATTTTTAACATATTTATTGAGGTAGTGTTAATTTTTAAATTAGATATTAAAAATTCTCGTAATGTTTCAAGTATCTTTCACTCCAATGCTCATAGCAGCTTTACAAAGCATCAACTTGTCTGATTGGGATATTAAATAGCTTGTGTTTTGCTTCATTTATCTTGTGTGAAAACTCATTAACATGATTCCCAAACTGTGTAATCCCAAGACACATAATTAAAATAAAAGACCATGTGAATGGATTTTTAGTTCAAGGATGCCACAGAGACTTTTTTCAGACCCAGAGTGTCAGAGGAGTAGTTTCATTTTTTAAAATAGATATTGACTTTGAAGCAGAAACAGAAAACTAAACAATATTGAGTGCCAAGGGATTTTACCTACACCACAGCTCTGAAGAGTTATGTTGTTATCACCTTTTTATGGTTGAGGAAACTGACTCAGAGAGGTTAATTAAATCACTTCAGATCACACAGATACTAAGTAGCATACTTTATATTCCAATTTGAATGTGTTTCTTAAACGTAATGTTTTCATTATTCGATAAATTTTTAAAGAGTTTGAAAAATTATATTTAGAAGATATACTTAGACTCTATGAAACCTTCAACTACCCCACAATATCTTGAAAAGCATGTTTTTAATTAGGTGAACTAATGTAAACGCATTCCCGTGTTTACTCCTTGGACAAAAATCAATCATAGATAGCAACTAGTTAAGAAGCAAGAGATGCATCTTAGAGGTTGATAGAGTGTATCTAAGAAAATGATCTTCAAGGAAACATTAGAGATTTGAGAAGTGCCTCAGCAAATTTATTCAAAATAAATATGCCTTGCCACCCGATGAGAATTAGGTATAGTGATCAATGGGCCCATTAAAAAAAAGAAAAAGATGCCTTTGCTTGCAATTATGGTCAACACAACAATTATAGTTAGATAAAAGCAACTTTCAAAGCAATTCTGATATTCTACAGCAAGGAACACTGAGTGTGCACTCTTTAAAAGTTGAGAATCTTAGACCAGAGAAAATGTGTCTGTGAGAAAAAGAATTTGTGTTAAAACACACAGAACATTACTGACTACATTATTCTTCATTATAGTAATATACTAGGAGACCCCAGATCTAGTCAAAGTAGTTTTGGACACTTTTCCTCAATACTTAGTTTGAAAGAGGATGGAAATTTTGTAATGCTTTGTAGGGAATGGAATTAAAGTATCATTGTACCCCCAAAACATTCATTCTGGCTCCATGTGGAAATTTGGATAATTTAAGCCCATTATTATCCTTGCCACACTAGTCACTTATAGGGTACTCTTTCTCAGATAAGCACACGAGTTAAGCAGTGCTGATTACTCACATTTTATCCCTAACTTCAACTCCTAAGTAAGTGAGGAATCTCACTATTATATATCATCCATTGTTAAAACTGTTGAGTTAAATTTCAAATATTTCTGGAGAGGGTATTGAAAATATAGTCTGGGTTTCTGGTGCTTTTCAAAACATGTTTAGTGTCCAGTGATAACAGAACATATATTAAAAAAAAAACAAGCAAGCAAGCAAGAAAAGGAGAAAATGGTATTCAAATGCAGAGAAGAATGATTACAGTTACTATTTTTGCCATGTATACGTGACTTATCTCCAACAGAGAAAATAAAAACCATGTCTTACATCTTGTTTAAATGCATAAATGTTCTTCATAAGTTTGGGCTTGTTGAAAATAATAGCTGACAAATACGTACTTCTTATTTTAAAGTTTTAATTATATAAATGTAAATCTACAAAAATGGAGAGGTATTTTCACATGTAATTATCATCAGCAATAGAGAAAGGATATGATTTTGCTTGATGTCATTTAAATGTGGATATTATTATGCTTTGAATCCATCATTTTTTATGAGAACAGAGAAAAAAGAGTAAAATTATTCAAATTTGAGCATTTTTTTCCATAATTTGGGGACTACAAATTTCATATTCCTCTTAGAACTGTTAACGATGCCGTAGGCAGGGAGAGTGTTCCACATGACTTAACAAAGACAGAAAGAAATGTGTTTAGAAAAATTATATTGCATGTAAATTTCAGAGAGTTTAAAGAATTTTTTTGGAAAATTGAAGAAACTTTTGCCAATCATTTGAAAATCAGAGGAATATTGCCAATTCCATCCATTTCTATGCTCAATTTGGTTAATCTCTGTCAATAAATCTCAACTAATCCCATTTTTCTGTCAAGTCCATAGCCAATGGTCTTTAAGATTCATTGTCTACCATATGTTAGCACAAAAAGTTTTCCAGAAGGAGATTTGAATTTCTAGTTCAGAGTACTCATCTGGACATATGTCAAAACATCTGCTCTTCCTTGAGGGTAACCAACTCCAATTTTCAAGTCAGCTCTCAAAATCTCACACAACATTAATAAAGGCAGTATTTCAAAGTGTCTTTCAAAGATGTTCTAGACTAGGTCCTGAAATATGTAGCATATCTTGAGCAAGTTTAAAGTTGTAAAGCATAAATTCTCTCACTTTGGAGAATATGTTAAATGCATCATCCTCTATAAATGCATCACGTTTTCATATTAAAAAAATCTTTGGGCATAATGAAGCCAAACCCACCTATTGTCATTAAAATATGAGATTTATTTGAAAACAAATACATTTATTTGAAAAAATGTACTTATATTTTTATTTAAATTACTTAAATATCTGTTTCAACCTTTCCGATTTATGAAACCAATTAAACATACATTATGTAAGTTTCCTTTACTGTCTATGATTAATTGGTACATGTAGACATTATATCATCTATAACAAGTAACTTATTAGGAATAACTTTTCAGTAAAATTTCAAGATACTCCTTGCTGAGTAAGAGGGCCATGGATAAAGTCTGTTACTGGCACAGGCAGTGCACTCAATAAATGTGCTCCTGGACAAAGCAAAATACTTCTTGTAGACAAACATGATACAGTGTAGCTGTTTTCATGACAATTGTGTGTGAATCAGACTTGGCAAATATCATCTTCAAAGTTTTGCATGATATCAGTCTCCTCTGTGAAGATGTCTCCCCACACAAATAGCGTTATGTATTATTACTAAGCCCCAGGAGTATTGATGGTGTTTTTTTACTTCATTCTTCTAATTTGGGATATACATGTCTTCTTTCTCCCTTCTTGGAGGATGTGTCATTTCCTGACTGTAGGGGCCATTTTGCTCATCTTTGTGCTTTACTTAGGGGCTAAAAATGCTTTGTACATTTAAGCATTGAATAAACATTTTTCTTTGAATTAGAAATAATTCAGTTTTAAATGTGTTAATAAAATTCAAGGACTTGAAAAGATTTTATTGTTTTCTTTCTGAAATCAACTATGAGAACCCTACTGAACAACCAGATTCATGGCTTGGAGAGACCATAAGTGCGTTTTCAAGGGTAAAACAGGAAAATTATTTAATATTCTGCATGTAATTAATTAAATACCTCAGTCCTAAACTCTCTACTAAACGTCCTGAAGGGAAAATTGTAGAATTCACATGGACACATCTAGCTATGAGGAGGAGGGTCTAATAATCTAGTAGGTTTTGTTTAGTCATATGGAAGAAGAGGCAGATGGATACCAGCAAATAGTTTGCCATCCCTGGCACACATTGTGACTTATATTAATAGATTTTCTTAGTTTAATCCTCTGCATTTTGAGAAAAAAACTTGTTTATTATTTGGTGTGCTGATATTTTATTCACTATTACTGAATTTATGGTTTTAAATTAAACAAATCTTCAGTTTTTTCTTTCTCATGCTGCCCCTGACTGATTTTCCTATCAACATATAACTTGTCTTAAAATAAGTTGTGGACATTCTCTTCTTCTCTTTTTCCCTCTCATCTCCTTCCCCTTTATTTCTCTTCATTCTCCAGATTTCCTATTCTTTGAAGGAATGGTAGAGAGTACATATAAAATCAAGTTTTTGGTGTGGATAGATTTTTTAACTGTTGGATCATTTTTTGTGTTTATAAACAAACTCAAGGCTTTTATAAACTTATTTGTAGGCTGTTCTATAAATTTTAAATCATTACTGCCAGGACATATAGCCATGTCTCCTAATACTGCTTTTTCTTTCATTGTCCTCCATCATCCCATCATCTCTCTCTTTCAGTGTCTTCTACATTTCTTTCATTTTCCAAAGCTTTTTAGTTACTGTGTCTAATTATAATGTCTATTATCTTCTTTTTCAAATCTTGTTTTTTTCCATAGTAAATTATAACTGCCTTATGGTTTCAAATATGTTTTGTCCTTAGTAATTTAAATATATTTATTAAAAACCTAAATCTGGTTCTAATCCTGTCACATGTACTGATTTGGTGCATATCTACTCTTTTCCTTTTGCTAGATAGGTTGAGAGATTCAGGGATTGTAATTCTAACACATTGCTTGTAACCTTATATGATTGTCTCATCGCAAAAACAAAGGCATCTGGCATGCAGCTATTGAATTCAAAAGTGTCCACTCCCCCACCTCTACTATCCCAATAGTAGAGAATTAGAATTAGTTTGCTTCTATCTTTCAGGGATCACAATTAATCTTGAGATTCTTGCCACAAGCTTATATTTGTTCTATTATTCTGTGATGCAATTTAAAATACAATAAAATCTAGTGATTTCACCATTCCAAAGAACATTCTGAATCCCTGAGTTGATTAAATCATGCTGATAGGACTTAGACAACAGGAAGTAGTAAATAATATAGGTTTATTTTAGGGTATATGCATATTACGGTATGAGAGATAAATTCAAGAAGACAGAACTTATGACCTCAGTGAAGATTCTAGAAAGGCACATTGCTCTACTTTGCAGCCCTCACCACAAGGTAGGGGTAATCTAATATCACAGATAATGTAGTAGATTTTCATATTCACATAGGTTTCCTAAGACTAAAAAGATATAGGCAAGCACAGAAAGCATCCACTTATTCAGCAGATACTGTTAACCACCTATTATGTTCCTGGCAGTGGCAGATTTACTGTGAAACTAATGGAATTTAAGCTTCAGGTTCTACCATTTGGGGTAGTGATGAATTTAAATTTGCCCAAAGAGAGGTCTGGACTTTGCTATTGTGAGGCAATCTCTAAGTCCTTGGAATTTTCTACCTGATAAAATTATCTTTGTTTATCTGAAGGCCTTGGGCCAACACAGATAGTCTAACAATGATGTTTTATGTGGATGCTTTGGGTCATGTGGTATCAGCTCAACCTCTGGAAGGGCTAGAGGTTTAGGTCAGCCATGTGGATAGTCAACCATGTCTGTGTGACAGAGCCCCAATAAAGACTCTGGACACCAAAGTTCAGGTGAGCTTCCCTAGTTGCCAATACTCCCTGAATATTGTCACATATTGTTGCCGTGAAGGCTAGCACTATCTATGACTCCATAGAGAGAGAACAACTGAAATCTCTAAATGAGGAACTTTCCTGGACTCTGCCTCATGTGTCTCTTCCCTTCATTGATTTTTAATCTGTATCCTTTCATTTTAATAAACCATAACTGTGAGTATAACAGCTTTCAGTGAGTTATTTGAGCTCTTCCAGCAAATTACTGAAACTAAGGGTGCCCTTGGGGAGACCAAAGCTTGCTATTGGTGTTGGAAGTGAGAGTGATATTGTGGGCAGTTTCCTATCTTTGCACACTTACATGGAGCCCTTCCTCTTTGAGAGACCTTAGCAAGGTGTTTTTTCTGTAAAATATACAAAAGTAAAAGATTTTTAACCAAATTGGTTAAGATCACTATACTTTTCTAATCCATCTTCCCCTCCATGATGCTGTATATAGGAGTGTCCATAGGAAAGTCTGGAGTCAGTTCAAGTGAAGTTGAGTGGAGGATATATTTACTTGGGAATCAACGTATTTTATAGTCTCTTCTATGAAAAGGTAAATTATTGCTAACCATCTGGGGTTTAAATGACTCTCAGGACACTTCCTAATACCTAGTGTGCTGTGTCACCTAGTGTCATTTCATTTATGTGGAGAGCCAAAGGTTTTAGCACAGTATGTATGTGTCTTATGGTACCTGGTACTGGAAATGTGTGGGTAATAGAGGAGAAACTTGACCTGAAATGCTTAGTTGTGAGAAAGCAGTGTATGAAAAATTTTCCTAATCCTCACACTTTTAACTTTTTAGTGGAATAGTCACCTCTTACCAATGTTTAGCAAAAACAAGAATCAAAACAGCATAATTTCCATTTTGCAGACTATAATTATAAATGTATGATGTAGTGCTTTTCTTCTTTTTTTGATAAGAATTCACAAGTAAAATTTATCAGAATTCCTGTGTGTGTAAGGCACAGAACTTTAAGAGCACAAACACTGACTTCATCTGTAACAGCTGAAATTTGAAAAACAAAAAAGCTTGACAGAAATTTTCTTAAATTTAATGACAATAATTAAAAATTTATGTGACATCATCAAAAACTAGTTGTGAAGCTTAAGGAATTGTTCTTCATATAAATCACGATAAAAATATTTATGGGGCCGCCCGGTGGCGCAGCGGTTTAGTTCGCGCTTGGCAGCCCGGGGTTCGCGGGTTCGGATCCCCGGTGCTCACGGACGCACTGCTTGTCAGCCATGCTGCGGCAGCATCCCATATAAAGTAGAGGATTACGGGCACGATGTTAGCCCAGGGCCAGTCTTCCTCAGCAAAAAGAGGAGGATTAGCAACGGATGTTAGCTCAGGGCTGGTCTTCCTCAAAAAAAAAAAAAAAAATTTAATTGAGGATATTAGAAGAAAGACTAACAACTTACTATTCTTACTATAAAAATCATCTTGAAAAATCACTTTCGGGGTCTCCCGGTGGCGCAGTGGTTAAGTTCGTGCTTGGCAGCCCGGGGTTTGCGGGTTCGGATCCCGGGTGCGGATCCCGGGCGCCCGCCGACGCGCTGCTCGTCAGCCGTGCCGTGGCGGCGTCCCATATAAAGTAGAGGAAGATGGGCACAGATGTTAGCCCAGGGCCGGTCTTCCTCAGCAAAAAGAGGAGGATCGGCAATGGATGTTAGCTCAGGGCTGGTCTTCCTCACAAAAAAAAAAAAAAAAAAAAATCACTTTCATAGGAAAAGGCACTCAATATACTCTATACTCTCTATAAAAAATTGAAGGATACATATTACAGAAATATTTCAGTATGTTGAGAGATTAAATTTATTTTTTGATTGCTGTAATGATTTTGATATTTACCAAATTTATATTTGCTGTGATCATTTTTCTAATTAGAAATGAATACATACTTTGTTACTTAACTTTGTATGTGCAATAGCGTATTTTTCTTACATAAGGCATCTCTACTTACTGAAGGTTCAGGTCTCACAAAATGTGGACCCATGCTAGACATCCACACTAGAATAATACTAGGACTCTATGACATGAAGCTCTTAGTGTATTAATAATCTAGCATTAGGTATAAATCTTAATACGTATTGATAGAACATAGTAATTTCAATGACAGCAATTACCTATTGCCTTGACCAGAAAGATGACTTGTCATACAGGAAGAAGAATTTGTTGTACTGGCATTTAACATACACCTAATAAATATTGTTGAATTAGTCAATTTGACTAATTGCTTTTCTGTCACCTTTCACATTGTACTTCTCTAAGAATGGAATTATAAGGATGCAATAGCTTCCGCTGAAAATTTTGAGTGGAATTTATGGTAATCAAATCTTCAAAATCCAACCATCTATCCAGCAACAAGTAAGGAATTAGGTTCTCTGGATTTAAAGACTGGATTCCATACATCCTAGCTGTGTAGAAGCTGGGTAAGTTACTTAACACTTTTACTTATATGTAAATATGGAATAATTAAATAAAAACCTAGTCTGTAGGGTGATGTTAAGATTTAAATGAAGCAATGAATGTAGCACTTTACATATTACGTCCAGCCATTTTATGTTTCCCCTGTATTTTTAGGCTGATGCTATCTTTTCCTTGTTCTGCAGTATTTTTCACAGTTCTATTTTTTTCTTTCTTTTATCAATCTTCAAAGCATGGAGATTTATTTGAACTTAAAGTTTTCTAAAAAGATATCCTTTTTGTAACAAACTTGATTGTTCTTTCTGAATATTGAAATTTTACCTATATAGGATATATCAATGAAGATGAATTCCTGTGCAATTTTTAGTCAAATTCCTATGTGAGGTAGCTTTCTAGTAGAATCCTTCTGATTGACTGAGGATTGACACTCTCTTAAGCTGCCCCATTTTCTGATTCTCTTTCTCAGCAGATAGAAATCAATTTTTGACATTTATTGTATACAGGCTTTTCTTAACAAACTTTCCTAAAATCCTGAAACTCAAGAATACATTCCATTCTGTCCTTTGTCATTTTATTTCTAGTTGATTCCTGAAAGCCACAGTCTCTTGCTAGAAAAAGAAAAAAATATATGAATGTTGCAGATATGGCAGTGGGTTTGTGGATTACAGACAAAAAAAGTGAATAAACATCCCAAGAAGGTCTATCTATATGAAGAGGTACAAATTCCCAAGTTTCTAGTTTGAAAATCTCTTGCATTTCCAAACCAGGAGACAAATAACGAAGGAAGGACCTTTTCCTGACCTCTTATTTTAACAATCCTGCTCTGCTGCTATAAGTATAGTACATAAGCTTTGTTTTTATTTGTAGTATAAACTCCCACATAGTCCTAAGAAGGAATTTCTGATGGTGTTTATATTCATCCTGAGGCATTATTTCCTAAGCCTAAAAGTTTTACATGAAAACCAAAAGTTTGAGCCTGTAGCCTGACATCACACTGCATAGAATTTTGCTAGATGGACAGAACTATAACCTCTAAGGACCAATCCATAAAAAAGTTTGCCCATGCAAAATGAAGAAAAGAGTGAAGTTATGGTAAAAGGAAGGTAAAAAGAACTCATACTCACAAAACACCAATTATGTTTTAGCCACTATATATAAATTCTTTATGCAAAATTTTCATTCAATCCTCATTATCCTCTAAGGAAAATATTATTTCAAGTTTACATATAAGGAAGCTAAATAGATTGACCCAAATTGCATAGTTTTTAAGTACTGGAGTAAGTGTCTGACACTTAGTAGCTATTGTGCCAAAGGTAAAAATTTGACAAATTCAATCTATAAAGTCACAGGAAAGCAAGTAAATGGATATTGACAGCAGAAAGGACTTGAAATGATGGACCGTAAGTTGCGACTTTGCCAGGAAGGGATATTTAGACAGCTTAGAGTGGTGTAAACATTTAACCATTCAGCATAAATGCTGTTTCCCAAAAAGACATTTCTTCAACCTTAAACGCTATTGCCCCTACTCTCAAAAAAGATATAATATTTTCAAAGAACTTTATATTAAATTGGTGTGCTTTTACTCAGAGTGTGAAAATGCCTTGGAGATTATAATAATTTCAACAAATTTTCTCTACTTCATGAGATTGTTGTCATGATTCCTCATTTTAAAACAAATGTGAATGCTATGTGATGAAATATTCTCTAGTGCACAACATTTTCAAACCTATCTCCTAGGGAGGAGCCACTCCAGGAAGCAATCAACCTTTCTATCTCCAGCAATCTACAGACTTTGGTATAGAGGGGCGCATGCGTCACCACCGTGAAGCACCTGAAATAAAGAGGCCAAAGAAAATATCTAGATCCTAAGACAGTCACATTAAGTCACAATATAAAATTGATATAATTTCTCCTTCCAATTTTTCTTCTGAATTTTTAAGCATTGTATGCAACTACAAAAGAATTCATTGTAAATAGTGCAAAAAAAGCAATGTTTTGAAAGACTAATTTAACTCCTTTTTTCCTAACTGGCAACCTCTTCAGTCTGCGATTGCCAATGTACATACACTAGGATGTATGATCTTATTTCCTATCTCATGATCATTTAAAAACAATGTAAACATATACATAAATAAATCTAATTCAAAATTAAAGTATTCTTTTTCACTATGAAAATGCTTTTATGGTGGTGTCAGTACAGCATGGGATGGTAAGACAGGTAGGAGAGCCAGTACACACACAGGGAGACACGGGTGTCAGAGAACAACTTGTGATGGAATACGGGTCACATGGCTCCCAAGTTTTAGTGGGTACCAGGCAGCTCTAGGCCACCTCCTCTTCTGTCTCCTCCTCAGACTCACCCTCCTCCTTGGCTACTGCTGGTACTCGGACACCAGGTCGTTGGTGTTCCTTTCAGCCTCGTGAACTCCATCTCACCCATGATCTAGCCCATACCACTGTAGAAAGACTTGGCAGGGGAACATGGCAGTGAATGGCTCCAGGATGCACTTCAATAGCTCCTGGATGGCCTTGGTGCTGTTGCCCAGGAAGGTGGCAGACATTTTTACCCCTGGATCGGGGTGTCACAGACAGCTGTTTTCACATTGTTGGGATGGGTTCCACTGGACAAAATAGATGCTGTTCTTGTTTTGGACGTTAAGCATCTGCGCATCCACCTCTTTCATGGACATGTGGCTCTTTTTTTTTTAAGACTCACCCTGAGCTAACATTTGCTAATCCTCATTTTTTTTTTTTTGCTTGAGGAAAATTAGCCCTGAGCTACCATCTTTGCCAACCTTCCTCAATATTTTTGTGCGTGAGACACCTCCACATTATGGCTGGTGAATGGAGTAGGTGCCTGCCCATGATCCCAACCCAAACCTGCAAACCCGGGTTGTCAAAGCAGAGTGCATGGAACCTTTAACTACTTGGCCACAGGGCTGGGCCCACCAGGATTTTTTATACTCTTATGCTTTCAAACAGGATTTCACTGTTGTCTTCACTTGGTTTTGGTTCACTTTATTGTAAATTGGTTGTGTTGATTTAATTTTGTTACTATTACTATTTGTTAAATTCTAAATTTATCATGTCCAGAGGCTTCTTTCCAATATGAGTGAAAAATACTAACTTTTAAAAATATTTATACAAAACCAACAGTTAAAAGAATCATATGGTTTATAGTATTTTTTTTTTTTTACTAGAATCTGACTTTTGGCGGCATACAAAAAGAATTATATGTAAATAACATTTATTTTGTTTTTTCATGTTTCTTAGCCTACAAGGTAGAACCTCCAAAATAATATTCAAAAGTCACGATATCATTATCATTAATGTATCATTATCTTAATAGTATAATAATATTATTATTGATTTAAACAGAAATGTATAAAGATGTTTTTGAATATCCTGTCTGAAACTAAATATTCTTTTGCACATCATTCTTTCCTCTTGGCGTCAGTTGATTACTATCTCCTTTTACTATTAAATTAATATTTTAATTAAAATAAATATTTTAATATTAAAATTTTCTATAACGAAGTCTGCGGGTGATATATTCTCTCAGTTTTATTTTTCGAAAAATGCTATATTTTGCCTTATTTTTTTTGTAAAATATTTCTTCTGACCCTAAAAATCTTGGTTAGCATTTATTTGATTTCAACACTTTACAGATATCCTTCGTCTTCCGACTTCTGTCAAAGCCGTCCAGCCAAAGATTACCAGGAATACGTCCATAGTGGGCCAAAGTTGGGTTGATTACTTGATGCAGTGAGTGAGAATACACACCATGAGGAATTGCGTGACTTCGTAGTAAAAGAGTGCTAGAAAAGACTTATTTGCGCTTGTGTAAGGTGACCTTGGGGAGGGTTCTTGGAAATGCGCATAAATGTAAAATAAATAATTAGAGAAATTCTAACTTTGCTCCTTTTCTTCTTTATCCGTGCAGAAAATGATTCGCTGTTGTACTTTTTTACAATTATGCATTTAGACATACGCAGATGTATAAATAGGTAATAATTCCAAGTTTTAACTACAGCTTTACATATGTAAAATAGTGAATATATCATATTAAATATACTATATTAATGATACTATTTTCAAATAAAAAATCATATCCGTTACCCTGTATATATACCCATTTTTCTCTGTAATTATTGTACCTAGTAAAATGAGACATTTACATTAATGTTCACATTAATCAAAAAATAAATATTTCTTTTCTCTAGACAAAAGAGAAAACTTGTGGACAGAAAATCAAAAATTATTTAACTTGTTTCTCCATCATGAGAAAATATGTATGTGTATAGATATTTGGATATATATGAGTATCCATAGGCATTATAAGGGCAAATAAAAATTTTTTTTAAATTGCATTTCCTTGGTGCAAGAAGGGAAGGAGACTTTTCCTCTATCTCCCTTTCCTTAGAGCATTTACTTTAGATAATGTGTGAATTCTCTCTCTGACCTTTTGAGAGGTAAATAAATCTTTTTAAAAGATAAATGAGCCTCTTTTCAGTTTGATAGCCCAAGAAACTTACTCAAGGATCTGGGAACCATCTCACTGAATTATGGTAATCATCAAGGAATATAGTATGTCTGTCTCCCTTTTTATTTTTTTTTTTAGTTTTGTGAGGAAGACCAGCCCTGAGCTAACATCCACTGCCAATCCTCCTCTTTTTGCTGAGGAAGATCAGCCCTGGGCTAACATCTGTGCCCATCTTCCTCTACTTTATATGGGATGCCACCATGGCAGGGCTGACAGGCAGCGCGTCGGCAGGCACCCGGGATCCGAACCCGAGAACCCCGGGCTGCCAAGCGCAAACTTAACTGCTGTGCCACCAGGCGGCCCCGTCTGTCTTCCCTTTTTAACAGAGGTTAGAAGCTTAACTTCAGCTATCACCTGGCTCCAAGTTACAAACCTATCTCCTGTCATAATGATACGAGAACTTTAGTTTTCCTTTGGATAAAGGCAATTAGCAAACACAGGTAGATACACCAATTACCAGGTGAATTTAAGATGAAACATTTGTGACAAATGGTCTTGTTAAGTCATGTTACTTGAGGACTACTTATCATTTATCTTGAGAACATATGTGAAATCGGTGCATATATTTGCCTATATAAAATTGTAAGAGAGGAGTGACAAAATGGCCAAATAGCAGTTTTCTACCATGACCCTCCCAAAGGGAGGGTCTCAATTTCAGCAGTCACCCATATGCAAGAGTATCTTTGTGGAAGTTCAGGAGTCCAGTGAAGAACTTCCGGCACTCTACAGAAAACCATCAAATCATAAAGGAAGACAGCAAAAAAGGAGCAAAAGAATTGCAAAAAAGCCTGAAAAAAATCAACAAGATGGCAGTAGTATGTCTTTGCCTATAACTAGTCACTTTACATGTAAATGGATTAAATTCTCCAATCAAAAGACTTAGAGTGGCTGAATGGATTAAAAAAATCAAGACACAGCTATATGCTGCCTATGAGAGACTCATTTCAGCTTTAAAGATAAACAGATTGCAAGTGAATGAATAGAAAAAGATATTTCATGTAAATGGAAACCAAAAGAGAGCAGTGGTAGCTATACCTATATCAGACAAAATAGACTTTGAGTCAAAAACAGTCACAAGAGACCAGAAGGTAATTATATAATAAAGGTGTCAATTCATCATGAGATATAACAATTGTAAATTCATATCCACCCAACATCAGAGTGCCTAAATTATTAAGCAATGTTAACAAATTTGAAGGTAGATATAGACAGTAATGCAATAATCACAGGGGTTTTAATACCCTACTTTCAACAATTGATAGGTCATCTAGACAGAAAATTAATAAAGAAACATTGGACTTCATATACCCTTCAGACCAAATGGACCTTACAAGACGTATACAGAACATTCCATTCAACAGAAACAAAATGCACATACTACACAAGCACACACAGAATATTTTTCTGGATAAATCATATGTTAGGTTGCAAAACAATTCTTAACAAATCTAACAAGATTAAAATCATTACAAGTACCTTTTTTTTTCTGGTAAGGAAGATTGGCCCTGAGCTAACATCTGTGCCCATCTTCCTCTATTTTGTATGTGGGAGGCCACCACAGCATGGCCTGATGAGCAGTGCATAGGTCTATGCCAAGGATCCATACCCATGAACCCTGGGCTGCCAAAGCAGAGCATGCAGACTTAACCACTGTGCCATCAAGCTGGCCCCTACACGTACCTTTTTTGACCATGATAGTATGAAACTAGAAATCAATAATAGGAGGAAAATTCCCCAAATTTGCAAATGTGTGGAGATTCAACAACACACTCCTGAAAAATCTTTTTTTTTTTTTTTTTGTGGGGAAGACTAGCCCTGAGCTAACATTTGTTTCCAATCCTCCTCTTTTTGCTGAGGAAGACTGGCCCTGGGCTAACATCCATGCTCATCTTCCTCTACTTTATATGAGACACCACCACAGCATGGCTTGACAAGTGGTGCATCTGTCCACTCCCGGGATGCAAACCTGCAAAACCCTGGGCCACCAAAGCAGAGCACATGAACTTAACTGCTATGCCACAAGGCAGCATAATCTTAAAAAAGGAGAAAGTGGACTCAAATATATGAAAGAAGTGACATTACAAGAGATACTACAAAAATACACAGGATCATAAGAGACTTAGGAACAATTATACACCAACAAATTGGATAACCCAGAAGACCTACCAAGACTGAATCATGAAGAAATAGAAAATCTGAATAGACCTATAATGCATAAGGAGATTGAATGAGTAATCAAAAATCTCTTAAGAAAGATGTTAGCCCAGGACCAGATTGTTTCAGCAGTGAATTCTACTAATCATTTAAAGAAGAATTAACACCAAACCTTCTCAAAATCTACCAAGAAATTTAAGAGGAGGGAACACTTCCAAACTGATTTTACAAGGTCAGCATTACCTTGTTACAAAAGTCAGACAAGGACACTACAAGAAAAGAAAATTATAGGCCAATGTTCCTGGTGAACATAGACCCCCAAATCCTCAATGAGGATTCAATAGCACATTAAAAGTATCTTTCAATGTGATCAAGTGAGATTTAGCCCTGTGATACAAGGATGGTTCAACATACAAAAATATCAATCAGTGTAGTACACCACATTAACAGAATAAAAAATAAAAATCATAAGGTAATCTCAATAGATGCAGAAAAAAAATTTGGTAAAATTCAATATCTGTTCATGATGAAAAACTCACAAGAAATTAGGAATAGAATGTGTGTACCTCAACATAATAAATACCATAACAAGTCCCCAGCTAACATCATACTCAGTGCTGAAAAGCTAAAGCTTTTCTTCCAATATCAGGAACAAGACAAAGATGCTCACTCTCTCCACTTCTATTCAACATAATACTGGATGTCCTAGTCAGAGCAATGAGGGAAGAAAAAGAAGTAAACAGCATCCAATTTGCAAAGGAAAAAGTAAAATTGTCTCTGTTTGCAGATGGCATCATCTTATTTATAGAAATCCCTAAAGAACCCACAAAAAAACTGTTAGAACTGGTAATAAACAAATTTGGTAAAGTGAAAGGATACAAAATCGACATTAAAAATCAATTTCATTTCTATACACTAACAATGAACTATGTGAAAGACAAAATAATAAAGCAATCCCATTTAAAATATCATCAAAAAAAGAAAATACTTAGGAATAAATTTAACCAAGTTGGTGAAAGATCTGTACACTGAAACCACATGACACTGATGAAAGAAATTAAAGACACAAATAAATGAAAATATATCCTGTATTCTTGGATTGGATTGGAATAATAAATATTGTTGAATGTCCATACTACCCAAAGTGATCTATAGATTCAATGCAATCTCTATCAAAATTCCCATGGCATTTTTCAGACAAACAGAAAAAACAATCCTAAATTCATATAGAACCACAAAAGATTCCGAATAGCCAAAGTAATCCTGAGAAAGAAGAACAAAGCTGGAGGCATCATACTGCCTTATTTCAAACTATACTACAAAGCAATAGTAATCAAAACAGTGAAGTACTGACATAAAAAACAGACACATAGACCAACGGAACAGAATAGAGAGCCCATAGACACACATATACATTCAACTAATATTTGACATGGGCACCAAGAACACACAATGAGGAAAAGATCATTTCTTTAATAAATTGTGTCAGGAAAACTGGGTATCCACATGCAAAAGAATGAAACCTCTCCCCTCTCTTACACCACTCACAAAAATTAAATGGAAATAAATTAATGACTTAAATGTAAGACCTGAAACTGTAAAACTCCTAGGAGAATACATAAGGGAAAACATTTCTTGACACTGATCTTGGCAATGATTGTTTAGATATGACACCAAAAGCAAAGGCAACAAAAGCAAAAATAAACAGATGGGGCTATATCAAACTAAAAAGCTTCTACACAGCAAAGGAAACAATCAACAAAATGAAAAGGCAGCCTATGGAATGGAGAAAATATTTTCAAATCATATGTTTGACAAGAGGTTAAAATCTAGAATGTGTAAGGAACACATACAACTCAATAGCAAAATAAGAAGTAATCAGACTTAAAAATGGGTAAAAACCTAAATAAACATTTTTCCAAAGAAGACATACAGATGGCCAACAGGTATATGAAATGGTGCTCAACATCCCTAATCATCAGAGAAATGCAAGTCAAAACCACAATGGAATATCACCTCACACATTTTAGAATGGTTATTATCAAAAAGACAAGAGACCACAAACGGTGATGAGGATGTGGAGAAAAGAGAGCACTTGTACATTGTTGGTGGGAATGTAAACTGATAAAACCATGGCGGAAAACAGTGTGGAGGTTCCTCAAAAATTAAAAGTAGTACTACCGTATGATCCAGCAATCCCACTGCTGGGTATATATCCAAAAGAACAAAATCGTTATCTTGAAGAGATATCTTTAATCCTGTGTTCATTGTAGCATTATTCACAATAACCAACAACCTAAGTATCAATGAATGAATGGATAAAGAAAATGTGATAAACATATAATATAATAATATTATATGTAATAACATTACATTATATAACTATAATATTAATTATTATATAATATACATTTTAATATAGTATATGTATATCATATATATTTCTATATAATATATAAATAATAATTATATATAATACATTACATATTTATTATATGTATAATATATATAATAAATATGTAATGTAGTATATGTATACAATAAGCATTATTTGGCCATAAAAAAAGAAAAAAGTCCTTCCATTTGTGACAACATGGATGGCCCTGGAGGGCATTATGTTAAGTGAAATAAAACAGACAAAAAGCAAATACTGTATGTTATCACTTATATGTGGGATCTAAAAAGAAAATGTTGTCAAATGCATAGAAACAGAGTAGAATGGTGGTTGCCAGGGGCTGGGGTGGTGGGAGAAGTGAGGAGATGTTGGTCAAAGGTCATAAGCTTTCAGTTATAAGATGAATAAGTTACAAGGATCTAATGTACAGCAAGGTGAATGTAGTTAATAATACTGTATTGTACTGTATATTTGAAATTTGCTAAGAGTAAATCTTAAGTGTTATCACCACACATGCACACACAAAATAAGTGTAACTATGTGAGGTGATAAATGTGTTAATGAACTTGATTGTGGTGATCTTTCACAATGTATACATATATCAAATCTTCATGTTGCACACTTTAAATATATACAATTTTATTTGTCAATTATGCCTCAATAAACCTGGAAAAAATAAAATGGTAAGATTTCTTTCTGTCTTTGCAGTATCTTTAGCAAGTTCTAGTTTAACGCTTATTCAAAAATAAAACTATTTTCTTTCTTTTCTCCTTTTGTGGAGAAGTTTTCTGGGTTGACAGGAGATTCTGTTTTTAATTCTATTTCTTCAACAAATCTTGCAGTGAGGACGGGAGGTCTGACAGTTCCTGAATTGAGTGAACCAGTTAAAGATCCGTGGGCACATGACAGTCAGATGAGAGACCCTGAATTAGAAAAACATCTCCCTTCTGGCTCCCCATTCTTTTGGAATACAACCCAGAAGAATCACCATCCCCAAATGCAAGCTATTACAACTGAGTAAGCATGGTTAATACAGGTGCTAAGATTATGTAAGGATTACTATTGGCTTTGATGGTGGGAAACTATGGGAAGCAAAGGATTTGGTGATAGATCTTTCTCTTAAAGGGCTACTATCTCTCTGTCACATCAGAATTGGGTACAGGAGAATTCACTCTTGCAGTGGCCAAAGATGGTTCTTTTGAATTGGATAAATTAGCCTATATGCTGGAATTCTTACAAAGGCTTCATCCCAAGCAAGTGACTTACTGGTATTGATGGGACAAATATCATTCTAAGAAAGAAAAATGTGGATAGCCAGAAGAAAATATTGAAAAAAATGGAGAAAGAAATGCCAGAATTAAAGGCACTTTCTCTTTCATCAAATCATCCTTCCTTCTCTACTGCCCCTGCTCTCTCTGAATCTTTTTATCATCCCTTGACTCAGAATGACTCCTGGGAAGAGGAAGTGATGGTTTTATACGAAGGGTTCCCTTCATGAGTGCATTTCTCTGCCAAGAGAGTGAGGGCACAACACTGTTAGCCGATAATGAATTATCTGCTATGTCTGAAAGGAAAGGTTGTGTACCTCATGACCTAACACTGAGTTGCCTTCATGTGTCTGCCCAGATTCAGACCTCTGAGGGCCCTTTACCATCCACAGTACATAGCTAAGACTGCAGAAACGATAAAGAGACATGATCATGGGATATTTAGGACATTAGGTAAATGACTAGGTCCCTGCATGAAAGCAGCAGGATGGAGATTACCTGAAGTTATCACTTAGAGAAAGGCCAAACAAAGAAGGTGTCAAGCTGGTGACATGACCACGGAAAGGGAAACCAAAGTGCTAGATCCTTTACATTCTTCTTGTCTCTATACGAGGAAAATCAGCCCTTCCAGTGAAGCTGATGACATGGAAACATCAGTTATTCAGGCCTCCCTAATCCATTTACCCTAGACCTAGCCCAAGCCTAACCCTTACCCTGACCCTAGCCGTAAACCTTACTGTAAAAACTATGCCAAACCTTAAACCTAAGCGTAACCCTAACCATAAAAGTAACCATAACCCTAAACCTAACCCTAACCCAAGCCCTCAAACTAAGCCTAACCCTAGCCCTAACCCTAACCATAGCCCTCATGGTAACCCTAACCCTAGCCCTAACCCTAGCACTAACTTCACACTAACACTTGCCCTAAACCTGACACTAACCCTAAACCAACCCTAGACCTAACTGTTAGCCTAACCACAACCTTAATTGTATAGCTAACCCAAGACCCAGGCCTAAATATAACACTAACCATAGCCCTAACACTCAACATACCCCAAACCCTAGTCCTAAAGCTAACATAACCCTAACCCTGCTGATATCGCTCATTGAAAGGCTTCTTTTCCCTATGCCCCAGGAGTTAGCTCAAATACTCTCCAGCATTTTCACTTTTTGGTCCCATGCACAGGGATGTATGAGGGCTGTGGTTTAGAATCCTGCAACCAGCAGACTTTTCTCCTTTGATGGAGTAAGCCCCTTGGGGCCAGAAGATCACCACAGTAAGGGATATGGTGGCCAAGTAAAGCCAACTCTTCACCGTCCTCTCCCCCCTCCACCCCCTGTAACTAGGGAAGAACCCAGGGTGTTTGAGATCCATTGAGAAGGTTGCTAAGAGCTATACTGGAGGCCTTTCTGCTGAAGTTGCTGTTATGTATGCTGAAGACGAACGTGTTCCCCAGTTGTTTCCCACTGGCAGTTTGTTAAGACTTTCCTCAAAATGTATTGGCATGGATCCAAGGGCAGATCAAAAATGCCCGCTGGCCTTAATCACTTTTGTCTCCACTCTTGCTGTCTATCAAAACTCAAGTTAGGAAAAAAGTAGGATGACAAGGATAGACTATTACTCAAATCTCAGCAGCACTACTTAGTTTTGAGACAATCCAGAGAAAGACAAGAAAAGAAGTTAGAAACTTGTGTGTTAGGTGCTCAGTTAGAACTCTTTACTAAAGAAAATAACTCCTACTCTGGACAATCTAGGAAGGACACAAAGAAAAAGGAGAAAGTGTATGTCATTATTCCAAGAAGCCAGGACACTTGAAAAGGGATTATAGAAAGAGACTTTAGAGGATGCTAGAATTGCAGGAACAGTGGAATCAAGAAAGCCCAGAAGGCTAGGGAGTAATTGGCAAATGGCTTAAAATGGACCTATTTAGGGAATCTGAGAGGTAGGAACTGGTAATACTGGTGGTACTTATTCTGCAATTTCCTTGGAAATTTCTCATTTTCCTATGGTGATAGATCAATTCGGCATGTTAGTATTTGGGATGAACCTTGCTCCTTTTCCTACTTGATCCTTCTCCTCTGCAATTCCCATAAAGATAGGTCCTCTGATATGTCTTCATACTCTTTTGTGATTCTCCTGTTAACCCTTTGGAGAGAGATTTTCTATGCAACCTAAAAGTCACCATATTCTGTACTCCAAATGGAGTGTCTGTGGAGTTCCTTGGGAAAAACGGCCCCTGATGTGGTTACTATGTGCTTTCTGAAAGTAAAGGGGTACAATAGAGAATGGCAGTTTCACCCCATACTAGAAAAACACCCAAGACTGAAACAAATCTATGCATTGCTTTGGGCCCCAGAGAATAATGATACTGGTTTAATTCAAGATGTAGAAACAATGAAAATAGTTTACCAAAAGATTAAGCCATGGCCATGTATTAAACCATATCCTTTGTTGAGATCTCAATTTAGAGGAAGAAAAGAATTAGAAAACCAACGATTGTTTTAAAGGACATTCACTGTGTAAGACTCTCATACTTCCAGGAAAGAAGGAAGATGAATTTAATAAAGATAATTGATCACTATATAATTCATATAAGATCTTAGAGAAGTAAATTTGTTACATTAACCCCTGTACCACTTATTCCGGCAAATATCTTAATTCTGACTTCAGTATTAACTATCTGCAAAGTTTTTTTTTTGTAGTTGATCTTCCTTCCTTCCTTCCTCCTTCCCTCCTTCCTTCTCTTTTTTATTTTCTCTAGAAGATGAATCTAATTTTTTTTTATTTAATTATGAATGAGCCTTGCATTTATGGCAAAAGGTTTCTTGAGGGATCCAGGGCTTCCCAACTATTTTCTCTGCTCATTTACAGGAGAACGTAGAGAAATCTGGCCTACCAGAGGGATTGATAATTATTCCATATGTAGACGACTAGCTGGTAGCCTCAGAAACAGAAGTTTACTTTGGCTTTATCACAATCCCTTGCTTCAGAGGGGCATAAGGCCTCACTAGACAAATTGCAACATTGCCAAACTGAGGTAAAATATTTAGGCATCTGTTGTCAGCTGAAGACTGCAAGTATTACAATCTAGGGGTGAGCCAATTCTGCAAGTGAAACGGCCTAGTACAAAACAAAACACAACACAAAACAAAAACACTTCAACAACTCGGGGGACTAGTAGAGTATTGTAGACAGTGGAATCCAGCTATTGCAGAGCGGGCAAAATCTCTGATGGAGCAACTGCGTGATGACTCTCCAGATTTTCTCATTTGATCCCCAAAAGGTGAAAAGTCTTTTGAACAACTGAAATTGTCCATAGTTCTCTCCCCCACTTTTCAAGTTCCACATTCTGAAAAACCTTTCCCTTGCTTTTGTCATGAAAATAAAGGTGCTGCTAGTGGAATATTAACTCAAAGTTGGATTTAGAGTGTAGACCAATAGCATATTTCTCAGTTATTCTAGGATCTTTGGCACAGGGAATGCCTGGAGGATTCTGAGCTGTGGCAGCAGCCACCACATTTTACTGAAAGATTCAAGCCATTACATTGGGTCCCTTGACTTCTTTCCATGTTCTTCCCACTGGGTAGCTATTTCCCAAATGACCCAGAATTTCTCAGTGAGCTATCAGACTAGCTATGAAAACCATTGTTATCCATTCCTAAAATGGTGCTTGAGAGATGCAATCTCCTAAAGCCTGCTCCTCTCTTACCAGATCCTAATCAAACAGATGGTCATGATTGCACAATGGTGATAGAAGAAGACACTAGACCTTGATTTATCTGACATTCCAGTTCAAAATGCAGATTTGATAATGATTACTGGCGGATCATGTCTCTATGAAAAAACTGTCAAATTAGGGTTTCTTATGCTGTGGTGACTTCCCATGAAATTTTGGAAGTTTGTGTTTTGTCGGGAATTAAATAGCTCAAGCAGCTGAATTAATAGCAATTAGTAGAGCTGCAACTTTTGGTTCTGGACTTAAAGTAAAACAAAAGTTAGGTAGACAGATAAACAGACAAAGATAAAGGTAATACATATGTGTTTGGTGTCTGTTATGCAACAGAGCAACTTTGGAAAAGTAGATTTTTTACTTCGAAGGGAACTAAAATATCTTACTGAAAACTGATGACTGATTTAGTTGAAGCTTTACAACTGACAACTCAAATAACAGTAATTCATTATAGACCTTTCATAGGACAGAATGACAAAATTTCTAAAGGCAAGGATTTTCGTGACAGAACTACGAAAGCTGCTATTAAAACATGGAAGACTCCAACACATGCCCATTTTTAATACATGAAAGTTTTGTTTATAGTTTTAAAAATATGCTTCATAAAAAGAAAAGGACAAACGGATTGTAAAAAGGGCTAAAATTCATTTGACTGCACTATGGGGATACCTAACAAATAATTCCAATATCATAGCCCATATTGGCTCGGTTAGGATTGTTTTGTCACCAATAAAATTATCTGAGTAAAAGAGAGACCTTAAAAGCATTAGATTCTCACTAACTTTACCAAAAAGACAAAATTATTCAAAGCATATTTAAAAGATGTGCTATTTGTCAGCCAAACTGTCAATAGCCATTCCCAAGGTATTAATAATGTTGCAAAATAATTTACTTGATTCTCCTAGTAGAACATTTTGCTGGGTGCTAACAAAATCTAAAAATAAGCAGAACAGTTCCTGTTCTGAAGAACGTTACACCCTATAAGTAGAGAGATGACATAAATAACCCAAATTCAAGGAAGGGAATAAAAAATTGTCGTGAAAGAACCCAAGGTGTTCCTGAAACTGAGTGAAAAACAATTCCGTTTTCAACTGGATGTGTCTCCACAGAAGAGGTGGTATTTGATTTGGTCCTTGTAAGGTGACAGTCACATCTGATCCCCACACTGTTTCCTGGGAAGCAGCTATTTGGGAAAGTTCCTCTGTTAAGGGGATTTTGATTTGTCCTTCAGTGTGATCGCTGTGTACATCAGGTTTTTTATGACTCTCTTACTCTGTAGGGAATTTGTTCAAATAATTCTTCCCATTTTAATAAAATGCAGTTTTTGCAAAAACTGCTAAACGCTTTTTAGCAAAGTCTGAGTGTCAATAACACTTTCACTTTGTATACATATATTTAAAAAAACAACCAGACATAGAGTATTGCCTTGGAAAACACCTAAAAATAAGAAAAATGTTTTTATCCTGAAAAATATCATCACCATTTGGTTTAATCTGGGAGATTATTTCACTCGACTAACACATTGATGTTAACCAAAAGCCTTCTTACTAGGTAGGCAAAAGCGTGTTTGTGATCTCTGTTTACTAAGATGGAATCTAATCACGGTAAGAAGATATTTTTATGCAAATTACTACTTTCTGTTGTTATCAAAGTCATGGATTTACCATTTATAACTTTTCCACCTGATTTTGGGAAATGCATGATAATGCATGACAATTGCATGGTAAATGACCATTTCTTATAGATAACTAGTGTTATTTATCCTATTTGTTGATTAACAGCTATTTTGGGTGTATCAGTATCAATTACTTGCCTCAGAGCTTTTGCATTTCATGTTCTCACCAGATGGAGTGCTCCCCTCCCCCCATATATCCACCCCACTTGCTTCTTCACCTTCTTCCAGTCTTTGCTTCAAGGTCACCTTCTCCAAGTGGCTCTCCCTGACCACTCTTTTTAAGAATACATCTCTTTTGCTGAATCTATCTTATTTTTCTGTTGTATTTTTCTCCATAACAAATATTGCCTTCTAACTTATAAGATGAACTTTAAAAAATTTTGTTGTCAGCCCTAGAATAAAAAGTCCACAAAAAAAGTTTTATTTGCTCACAGAAACACCCACACATGAAGAGGCATTTAAGTAGGCTTCACCGATTGAATGAAATGCATCACTTTGGTGTGTAATGAAATGCACAAATTGTAACTTTGTGCAGCAAATTGTTTCCCTAAAGGCTTGCACTCTGATAGTCACATAGCTCTCAGAGTATGTATCAGAGTTTGTTTGTTTTTCTTTGGTAGTGCTATCTGGCTTTATTTATTTATTTATTTTTTTGTGGGGAAGACCAGCCCTGAGCTAACATCCGTCGCCAATCCTCCCCTTTTTGCTGAGGAAGACTGGCCCTGGGCTAACATCGTGCCCATCTTCCTCCACTTTATATGGGACGCCGCCTCGGCATGGCTGACAGGCAGTGCGTCGGCGGGCGCCCGGGATCCGAACCTGCGAACCCCGGGCTGCCAAGCGCGGACGAAACCGCTGCGCCACCGGGCGGCCCCTATCTGGCTTTATTAACACATTTCATCTGAGTAACTCATCTCCGTTTCCTGATAGCCAGGTAGGACATTGACCAAGGTCCAACAACGAGGTCAAAGAAAGGCCTGCCATCCACAGGGCTTGGGATTCTACACGGGAATCTGTAGGGTGGAAAGATAGGTTAATGTATGCTGAAACTAAGTGATTCCATGTCCTGATAAAGACTGGCAGTCTCTAGCTATAGGAAAAACAAGCTGGTCAATTTCAGTAAGGGATAAGAAGTAGAAGCACTCTGTGATGGCACACTCTCACTACTTGCATTCTGCTCATATCATGAACACATTAACTCTTTTGAGCCAATCAAACAGCATGTCTAATAGTCAAGCAAACACTTCCCTTATATCCTAAAAGAATAATGCACAATCCAAAGCAGTTTATTTTTTTTGCAGAAAATACACAGATTAAAAAAAAAAGGGTAGAAGTTAGATAAATCCTCTCACATACAACTGAAATGAACTAAAGAAAAAGTTAAATGGGAACATTTTTCACGGCTTTTATTTCAAAAATTGGCATACAATACACATTTTTTTAGAAATGTGAATAAGCCAAATGACAGTAGTTTTTCATCTTTGTAATGGCTTTTTGCTGTGTCTCTTCCCTCTTGTTTCCCCTGCATCTATCCTATTTTCTTTTTGTTTCACCCATTTCTTCAATCACTGCAATCAGTAACTTCCACTCAGAGAAAATTGTCTTTTTACAGTGGTTTGATGGTGCTTCATCCTGCAGATGGCATCAACAAAACTGATAAATTGCTCTTGAAAAACATATTTAGCGGTTTAGCATATCTCTACTTCATTTACAGATGTTTCCATTTCAATTCTACCATTTCTTACAAAAAATATATTTGAAAGTAAAATAATCGCTGAAAGCAAATGTCAGAATTACAATGTCGATGGCTCCCATCTCAAAAGTTCGCAGGCTCACAGGTCTAGCAAGAGGTGCTGTTGATCTAAAGACCTAGATCCCATGTACCTAGTGCTCCAAATAGTTATATACACAAAACTCACTTCCGAAAACTTGGCACTTCACAAAGATGTAACACTAGGGATTCTTCTAATCTTTTAGAAGAAATTCATATCTCCTATATTTCCCATTAACAAACAAGAGAGAAAATTTCCAATAGAAAAAGAATAAACTATATTATATAGAGTGTGTATATATACTATATATAGAGAGAGAGAGTTTATATATATATATAAACTATATAGAGAGAGTTTTTATATATATATATAAATAGAGTATATATATATATATATATATACTCTATTTAGTATATGCTAAATATCCCGTCTTATAAGGCCCTCAATTTCTCCCTCTTATCAGAATCACACATGATTAATTGAAACTGACATTCCTGGGTTATTATCCCTCTCTCGATTTCACCTTTCCCCTTAATTAATCAATCCATTCAATTGTTCCTAACTTCTCATCTCTTTTGCACATCGCTGCTTGACACTTACCCTGCCAATTCCCTCTCTGAGACAATCCTATCTTATGTTTTCTGTGTTCCTAGAACTAATCTTGTATACATTTACAGACAAATATGAATGATGATAATAATTAGTGATGACATTTTAGGTAACAGATTTTAATTTGTAAAAATTTTACTTGCAGTTTAAGAAATATTGTATTCTCTACTGATAATCTTCCTTTTTGTGACCAATGAAAGTACCCCAACTGATAACAGAATCCTAAAATCTCTTTATATATGACACATATCCTCATTTCTAGCAAATATATTTGCTATCTAGTTTCCAGAATAAGTGGAAGGCATCAAAATTAAGCCTTGAATGATTTGGAAGTTACAACTCTTCTCCATATTTTACTTTGTGTAAGTGACTAAAAGGGAGTCATTGTTCTTTGATTATCAGTTTGTGCTATTTTTGTCTTCCATGAGTATTGCTTTGTTATATCCATCATGACATTAGAACAAATAAAAAGGGCTCACAATCACACAATGAATGGTTATTTTCTTTCTAGTCTTCTTTTCACTGCTCAAAAAGAATCTTATCGTAGGTGGGATAGAAAATAAAAGTAAAGATGTAATTTATATTTCTGATTTCTATTATACCATTGTGTCACTACCAAAAGATCTGCTTGCTAATATACAGAAAGTTACTTCATTTAATTATTGTTTATAAAATATTGACATATACCTACAAAATCATTTCTCAAGTAAGGCTTAAGGCGTTCATAGATTTTGAAAAAAATCTATGTCAAAATCTGAAGGATCAAATTGAAAGTTTATGCAGATATTGGGCATTCTTGGAATATAGGTACTTAAAAACTTTTCTTCAATATTTAGTAAGATGAACCTAAACATTTATCTTACCCATATTTGCTATCTATCAAGCAATTAAAATTTGGCAAAAGGGTGTTATTCATATCCGAATAGAAATTTAGACTGCTGATGCGGTATGCTCTTCAAGGCTAGACTCCTTACAGTTGAGATTATTGATCTTGCATTTATTTCTACTAAAATTAGGGTTTGTTATCCAACAGTTTTATTACTACCATAAATTAAGTGTTCATAAAACTGTAGGTGCTCTGATGTTACAGGAATAGGTGAATGACCAAATTATGTTGGAATGTTCTGGTTTTCTTAAGCTTTTAAAAAAGAGGACTCCATACTGATCTCAGTTGGTAAAACTGTGTTGCAAACATGAAAAACTAATATCTATCCCATCTATCACAAAATGTTCGCCTTTGAATATCACTTAATTTAAAAATGCCTATGGATATAAGTTGTACAACATGTCACAGTATGTTTTACAGGAATAAAACGACCTTTACTCAGAGTTGGCAACACTTTAATTAATGCCAGGAATGGGAAAAGGAGTACTATAAAAATCATAGTCATTAATGGAAAAGAATTAAACATAAGATCTGAAATCATAAAGCTCCTAGAAGATAACATAGGGAAAAAGCTTCTGGACATTGGCCTTAGCAATGATTTCTTGGACATGACACCAAAAGCACATGCAATAAAAGCAAAAATAGACAAGCAGGATTTCATCAAATTAAAAAGCTCCTGCAGAGCAAAGGAAACAATCAACAAGATGAAAAGGCAACCTATGAAATGGGAGAAAATGTTTGTAAACCATATATCCAATAAAAGATTAATACACAAAATATATAAAGAACTCCTACAACTCAATAGCAAAAAACCCCAAGTAATCTAATTAAAAAATAGGTAAAGGAAATGAATAAACATTTCTCCCAATAAGACGTACAAATGACCAACGCATGTATAAAAAGATGCTCAATGTCACTAATCATCAGGGAAATGAAAGTCAAAACCACAATGAGATATTACACCTGTTATAATGACTTTTATCAAAAAACTAAAGATAACAAATGTTGGTGAGGATATGGAGAAAAGAGAACACTTGTACCCTATTGGAAGTAATGTAAATTGGTATAGTCTTTATGGAAAGAGGAAGGAGGTTACTCAAAAAATTAAAAATAGAACAACCGTAAGATCCAGGAATCCCACTTCTGGGGTTGAAAGGAATTGAAATAAGCATCTCAAAGAAATATCTACACTTCCATGTCATTGCAAAATGATTCACAATAGCCAAGTCATGGATGCAATCTAAATGTTTGTCACTGCTTGAATGGATAAAGAATCTGTGGCATATACAAAAAATGGAATATTATTCAGCCTTAAAAAATAAGGAAACCCTGTCATTTCTGACAATATGAATGAACCTGGAGAAGATTATGCTAAGTGAAATAAGTCAGACACAGAAGGATAATTAGTACATGATACCACTCACATAAGGAATCTAAAATAGTCAAATTCATAGAAGCAGAGAGCATAATGGTGTTTGCCAGGGGCTAAGGGAGGACAAAAGGGAAAAGTTACAAAATTCCGGTTACACAAGATGAATTAATCCTAGAGACCTACTGTACAGCACAGTGACTATAGTTAACAATAATGTACTGTATTCTTAAAAGTTTTCCAAGATAGATCTTATGTTAAATGTTCATATCATAAATATTAATAATAACAAAACAGAATGGGAAGAAACTTTTGGAGGTGATAGGTTTATGGCATAGATTGTGGTGATGGTTTTATGGATGTATATTTATCTCCAAATTCATCATTATATACATTAATTACATACAGTTTTTTGTATGTCAAAAAGTAAATAAATAATAGTCATTATAAATTCTATAAGTGTTATTGTATTAATAGAAAATTTTCAAATGACAAAATATTGGAGGATTGTTTTGCACAGCAAAAGAAACAATAAATTGAAAAGGCAACATACAGAATGGGAAAAAATAAAGGCAAACTATATATCTAATAAAGAGTTAATATCCAAATTATATAAAAAATTTATACAACTAAATAACAAAAGAGTAAATAATCCCATTAAAAAATAGGCAAAGGATCTGAATAATTTTTCCGAAAAACACACAACTGGCCAATAGGTATGTGAAAATGTGCTCAACTAATAATGAACTCCCTGACTAGGAAATTAAGAAAACAATCTCTTTCATGTTAGCAACAAAAAGAATAAAATACTTAGGAATTAACTTAGCCAAAGAAGTGAAAGACTTAGACACTAAAACTATAAAATACTGACGAAAGAAATTTAAAAAGATATAAGTAAATGGAAAGACATCCTATGTTCATGGGTTGGAAGAATTAATATTATTAAAATATCAATACTACTAAAAGTGGTCCACAGATTCAATGCAATACCTATCAAAGTTCCAATGACATTGTTTACAGAAACAGAAAAAATCCTAAAATTCATATGGAAGCCCTAAAATCCTGAATAATCAAAACAATCTTGAGAAGAACAAAGCTGGAGGCATCACACTTCCTGACTTCAAACTATATTACAAAGCTATAGTGATCAAAACAGTATGGTACTGGCATTAAAAAAAAAAAGATGTGTAGGGCAATGGAACGGAATGGAGAACCCAGAAATAAACCCACACATTTCCAGTCAACTGACATTTGACAAGGATGCCAAAAACACACAATGAAGAAAGGATAGTCTCCTCAACAAATGGTGTTAGGAAAACTGGATATCTACATGCAAAAGAATGAAATTGAATCACTGTCTCACACCAACATTAAAATCAACCCAAAATGTATTAAAGACCTAACCATAAGACCTGAAACTGTAAAGTCTCCCAGAAGAAAACATAGGGAAAACCTTCTTGACATTGATCTTGGCAATAATTTTTTAGACATGATACCCAAAGCACAGGCAGCAAAAGCAAAAATAGACAAATGAGATGACTTAAAACTAAAAATCTACTACACACCAAAAGAAACAATCAAAACATTGAAAGGCAAACTGCAAAATGGTAAAAAAATATTTCCAAACCATATATCTGGTAAGAGGTTAACCTCCAAAATATATAAGGAATTCATACAACTCAATACCAAAATACAAATAACCCAATTAAAAAATGGGCAAAGGACACTAACCACAAAATTCCCAAAAAGAGAAATTCAATTGATTAACAGGTGTATGAAAATGTGCTCCAATCTCTAATCATCAGAGAAATGCGAATCAAAACCACAATGAGATGTTACCTCACACCTGTTTGAATGGCTTTTATCAAAAAGACAATAGATAACAAGTGTTGGTGAGGATGTAGACAAAAGGAATCCTTGTAGACTTCTGGTGGGAATGTAAATCAGTACAGCCATTAGAGAAAACAGTATGGTGATTCTTCAGATAATTAAAAATAGAGCTACCATATGATCCAGCAATCCTATTTCTGGGTATATATCCAAAGGATCTGAAATCAGGATTGCGAAGATGCATCTGCACTTCCATATTCACTGCAGCATTATTCACAATAGCCAAGACATGGAAACAACCTAAATGTCCTTTGACAGATGAATAGATAAAGAAGATATAATATATATATTACATACAGTGGATTATTATCCATATTCCAAAAGGAAATCCTACCATTTTGAAAAAACATGGATGGAACTGGAAGACATTATGCTAAACATAATAAGAAAGTCACAGAAAGAGACATACTGCCTGATCTCGCTTATATGTGGAATCTAAAATAGTCAAACTCATAGAAGCGCAGAGTAGAATGGAGCTGGGGGAAGGGACATGGGGTGATGTTGGTTAAAGGGTACAAAGTTTCAATTATACAAGATGAGTAAGTTCTAGAGATCTAAAGTACAGCATGGGAAGATAGGTAACACTACTGTATTGTTTACACGAAATTTGAGAGGAGGATAGATCTTAAATCTTCTCAACACACATACACACACACACACAGTGGGAACTATGTAAAGGTGATGGATATGTTAATTATCTTGATTGTGGTGACCTTTCACAACATGTACATATATCAAATCATCAAGTTATACACTTTATATATATACAATTTTATATGACAAAGATGTTTTAGTGAAGCTGTTAAAAACATACCAGATTTCATCCCTTGAACACCTTCTTCATCTATACTGGCACCCTAGGTGATTTTATTCAGTTTCATTAATAAAAATGTCTTATTTTGATGATTCCTAAACTATATACCCAGCCTGGAGAACCCTGAATCTTGGCTCATTTTTCCAACCGTGTCCTCAACAAGTCTACCATAATGTTTAAAAGGCAGCTCCCAACTAATATGTTCAAATGTAAGATCCTAAATCCTCCTCTTACCCTTGCCAGAAAGGAAACATACAAACAAGAAAAACAAAAACAGTAATGTAATTTCTACAACAGTCTTCCTGTTTGAAGTTAAGGACGACTCTATTCTGGCATATGCTCAGGCTTTAAAACTTAAAATAGGCCTTGGGCACGAAACTTACGTAATACTCTAATCTATGGCCATTTTCCTTGACCATGACATTATCTCCTTGAATTTTATCAATTACCTCCTAAATTGTATTCCTGCTTCTTCTCTGCTCCTTTGCCCTTTGTGGTTAACACAGCATCCAGAGTAATCCTGCTATAATACAAATCTTACCTTGTCACTGGTATGGTTATAACTTTCCAATTCTTTCCAGTTCACACAATCAAATCCTTTAGTATGACATACAAGACTCTCTGTGACCTGCCTCTCCTCTTATCTTTCTGACATCATTTCTCATTACTTGTCATGTTATTTTTTCATTCTAAACAGAATATCTAAGAAATGACATTTCTACTTTCTATATTATTTTAATGGGAAAAAGGTGACATCTTTTTACTGCGTATTATTTTTGTTAGATGAATGGATTTCCTGTTATGACAAGCATGAACAATAATAACAAGTATATATTCAGGTGACCTCATGCATGGGAGATCATGAATCATGGAAAATCATTAATCAGGAAGATCTATTAAGGTTTGCATGTGAACAATGCAAGAAATATGAAACGTATATAGAAAATTGGAAAAATAAAAATCATCTTTCATGGTGAGGTATTTTACTCATTCAATTCACTATTCACATTGGTTGACTTTTTTCTATAAATGGTGTTGATTTAAGTGCTCAAGTGATATCTTTCATTCAGGGTGGCAAAAGTAAAACAAAGTTTACTGCAAAGTTATAAACTACAGCATGTAACCCCCAGGAATGTGTTTTATTTATGTATTTTATTGTAGGTGAAATTTACTATGATGGAGAGTAAAATTATCATCTAAATTTTCTTCAGACCACAACGCATAGACAGAATATAGTTTTTGTAAGAGATTCTAACTCAAAACTTGCCAATAACACAGAGATAACAGAAGTTATAGAGCATGCAAATTCTGTTTCAGGACTTTTTTTCTCCAAGTGACATCCAATATGATGGATTTCTTTTTAACATCCTTGACCTGATCCATTAAAATAGCTGTAATAATTTATGGTTTGGCCATAAAATATGCAATATTTACATGCTTTGATAAAAGCTAATTGCTGCATTCAATCAGAATATTAAATATATAATCATGTACAGCACTATACTAGCCATTTTATTGTGAGAATTTTACACATGTACAGGTTTTTTACTTTGGAGCTTCTGTTTACAGTGATAATAACTAGCACAAATGAACAAGAATAAATTAAGTAAAAAAAAAAAAAAGATCCAGAAGGTTTAAACTATTAATGGAAACTAAGACATTGATTTTTATTTGTAGGTGAACTGTAAAGACAGGTAAAAACAAATTTGGAAGTTTGATGATTTTTTTGCTAGAAGAAATCTGTTTCTAAACTGAACGATTAGGGGTAAATAATAAATATTTATATTTGATTAATCTAGGAAATTTTTCTTAAAGAATTAAACTTCCAGAGCTCTCAATTATAATGGGAGAACAGTATAATGTATTAAGTTTTAAAAGCTGATACTAATTATACACAACCAATAGCTGATTCTGAGATTAGGAGAGGTGGTAAGCAAGCTTGTAGGATGCAATGCCACCTGTTAAAGGTCTAGAAGATAATGGCGCCAATGGGAGTGAGCTAACTCTACTTGCTTTGAACTTTCACTCTATCACATCTGTTCCATTTTAAGATAAGCATTAAGGCAGCCAACACTTCCCCCTTGGCCCACAGGTATTTGGGAACAACTTTATCTTCTAAACTAATTGTTCTCAAAACAACTTGAAAAGTTTACAAAAATACTAATCTATTATAGGACTATAAAATGGCTTTTGAAAATTAAAGAAAATATGTCGCCAGAGCCAAAATTATTTCACATAAATAAGCC
Organism: Tapirus indicus; assembly: GCA_031878705.1. Taxonomy (NCBI): domain Eukaryota; kingdom Metazoa; phylum Chordata; class Mammalia; order Perissodactyla; family Tapiridae; genus Tapirus; species Tapirus indicus. The sequence goes on along the minus strand of CM062939.1, from coordinate 20,620,769 downwards.
ACGTTTGTAGATATTAATTGAGGCCACTGAATTAATTAAATTCTGATCATTAGTTGCAGCCAAATAAGAAAGAAAGATATACTAAGATGCAAAGTTATAAAAACAAAGGCATAAACATTTTTGTATTTTATATGATATTGTTTAAGCTGAAGTTTAAAAACAATTTATGGAGGCAATTTTATCAATCCTATGTGGTGGATGGGCATAGTGTTATCCTTTAATATTTTCCCAAGCTCAATTAATAAATACCTTCACCCAAGGTTTGTCTAGTAGTTTTATCACGAAGAGTCTGAATAGTTGACCACCATGACTATCTAAGTCTGGATTGCTGGACTTCTCCATTTACCATCAAAACTGGAAGACAGAGTACCAAGAAGTACCCAAGTAGATAGCCTGAAAGCTAAATATAATCTTCCATTCCCCCATTTCCTAATAGCATTCATAACTCCTGATGACCTGAGTCAATTTCCCCTGTCATGATGCTGACTCCTCTTCTAAGCTGCTGTTTTCTGAGTTCAAGGATCTTTAAGTGTCCCAGTGATGCTCACGGCTAACAGTTCAATGGGACTTCCTCTTTTCTCCTGGTGGAAATGGTCCTGCTTTAATGGAACAAATTGTAAGGAAACCTTTCCTGCATATCCGTACATGTAAATGCAAAGATTCTGAGGATGCTATATTTTAGAGAGTGGTTCAGCATATTCTGGATTGTAAGCACGTTTACTTGAAAGAAATTCTTATGATTATTTGTACTATTCATAATTATTGAAAAAGTATTTAATAACTATGAAAAAATCATTGTATGTTTCTATTTAATGCACGAAATACTTTGAAAAACATTGAATGTAGTCATCTGTAGATTATCTCCATTCAAATTTGTTTTATGTTTTTCCAGTTTTATTGAGATATTATTGAAATACAGTGCTGTGTAAGTTTAAGGTGTATAGCATAACAATTTGACTTACATATGTTGTGAAGTTTGCTCCACTAGAGTATACTGGTGCTGTTCTATCAGGTAAAAAACCCCAACAGAATCATAGACAAACAACTCAGTATATAACTATATATCACATTAAATTTTTTCTATGACCCACCCCCAACATTTTTATAGAGCTACAATGAGAATTCCCTTGTATCAGGCAGAAAGAAATGATGTCACATTCTCTAATGCATTTAGGACAATAATTGATATCAGTCCATATTCACTATGCACATCCTATCTTCTGGAAATAGGTGGAAGGCAGCCAAAATTACCAGTTTGAGAATAAATTATATCTCATTTCTTAATACCAAAAGGAGCCAATATTGCTGCAACACTGTAGATAATTATGTTTGCATCAGCAATTGTGCAATAACATTTCACCTGAAATATAGAAATATAGAAACTGTCACTGAGTGCCATTAAAAAAAATCAGAGATGAATCACAAATACCATCCTTCTCTCTCACATCCCCAGACATAAGATCTTATAGCACATGAGTATTACCATTCCTCTCAGCAGTGTTCAGATTGCCATTTACTTCTCTTCTACTACCCACAATTTCATATTATCTAAATATATCCTATGGAATTATATACTGTGCAGTTACATATGTCTAGATCTTCACTTATCATGGGGCTTCTCTTAAGTATATCGGCATTCCTTCCTTTTAATTTTTGTATAGTATCCCATCATGTGAACATACCACATTTTGTTTATCGATTCACCAGTGGATGGATAATTTCGGTTGGTACTATTTCTTAAATATCTATTTATACATCTTAACAGACTGCTTTAGCAGACAGTCTGGTAATCCTTGCTCCTGCATTCTTCTCCATAGTGTTTAGCCACATCTTACTTAAAAACTCCTGTAATGGTGGAAACTTGGACGACTTATGACTCCCTGGTGTCACTAATAACAATGGGATGACTATCCTTGTACAGAGGACCAAAAGAACAGTAAGATAATTTTTCTGGGATGCATAGCCCTACTCAGGGATAGAAATACTGGCTCACAGATTTTGTGAATACTTAATTTGCCCGGGTGCTAACATATGCACTGATATATATAGAATAGTTCTAATATTGGACATTTCTAACAGTTTTTTAAAAAAGAGCTACTATTCACCCACTGAAATAGCTAAATTTAAAAAGATTAACAATGCTAAAATTGTCAGTTTTTATCCACAGTCCTACCAACACTTGATTTTATTCAGCTTTATATGTTTTGTCAGGTTAGACTGAAACATAAAATTTTATTCTTATTTATCTTCCAACATTATTCCCTTGAAGATTTTGGATATTTTAATATCATTCCCTGATAGGCCCTCTGTCTCTAAACTTTGTCTATTGTGTCCTTCATTTAACTAAATTCTGACTTTGATGTAATCATATTAATTAATATTTCCTGCAATGATTTTGGCTACAATTTGCATTTGAATTGCTTCAAATGCATCAAGGATATTTTTCTACATTTCCTTCTACTAGTGTAAGGTAGTAAATTTAATATGTAATGAAGAGATTCATTTTTATTTCACCTCAGTTTTCTAAATGCCTTTTTCAATTAATTACGGGGTTATCTTTATCACACATCACACATATTTTTTTCACATACACGCACATATATGTACACATATACATATATGTACTGTATACATAAACATATATACCATATACATACACACATATACATATGTGGTGGTTTATGTGTTATGCCTTAATAGCTAATAAGGCAAATCATCCGTAATTCCTCATAATTATTATACAATGTATACACTGAATAATTAGTATACATCAATATACATTGATGACTTTAACAGACATTAATACATTTGTTGTAAAAGTCACCATCCATTGGGACAATAATATAATAAAAAATAACAAACAAAAAAGTACAAAATTGAGAATAAAAAATTTTAAATTAATGAAAATAATGTCAATCAATAATAGAAAGTAACGCTTGGTTACCCTACATAAATAGAACGATTTGGGGAGCAACATTTCACAATGTTCACAATGAAGATATGATCTAACTGATGTTAAAAAGCCAGACATATAAAAACAAAACAAATGGCTTGCCCTGAAATATAGCACTAAATGTTTAAATGATATAGGAAAAAAAAAAGAAAAAGAGAGCAGGTCTTGAATCTAGTGTACAAGAGAGGTGTTTATGCTAAGTAAACGGGAAGTGATTGAGACAGTTTAAGCATGGAAATGACATGACATGATTTTATATATATATATATATATATATGTATGTATGTATGTATATATACATTTAAACCAACTTTGCTGTGAGAAACATAAGTTATAAAAGAAAGAGGTGGGGAAAGAGATGTGGAAAAGACTCTCCTATAATAGCTCAATAAGTTGACCATCTTGGTTTAGACCAGAATTTTGACAGTGAAGATAAAATATGTAGGGATGAGTGAGAAAGATATATTTTTATGTAAAAAACATAGGGAATCAATGAAATATTAGATGATAGAAGTAATTAAGGAAGATTCTAAGATTTCTGGCTTGACCAAGTGGGTGGATAACAGGGTGATTACTAATATAGAGAAAGACAAGGGAAGGTGTAGATAAGATGTGATGGGGAAAAGTAGCTCCATTTTGGACATATTAAGATGAAGTTGTCGGGGCTGCCCGGTGGCGCAGCGGTTTAGTTCGCGCTTGGCAGCCCGGGGTTCGCAAGTTCGGATCCCGGGCGCCCGCGGACAAACTGCCTGTCAGCCATGCCGTGGCGGCGTCCCATATAAAGTGGAGGAAGATGAGCACGGATGTTAGCCCAGGGCCAGTCTTCCTCAGCAAAAAGGGGAGGATTGGCAACGGATGTTAGCTCAGGGCTGGTCTTCCCCACAAAAAAAAAAAAAAAAAAAAGATGAAGTTGTCAGATAGAATGGTTTGAAGAATGAATGGAAGGAAAAGATATGGAATTGGTATGAATAGGTGACACTTTGGGGAGGAAGCTGTGTTAACGGGATCATAAAAAACATCACCAGTATTGTGGCACAAACCTTGCCCCACACTGCTCTCACTTAACCACAGAAGAGCAAGACCAGAAGAAGGAGTGAGGTGAAAAAACCAACACTGGATCCTCCCAATTCAAAGGTCTTGAACCATTTAAGGAAAAGAAGGACACTTGGAATTGAGTTTGGATTGAATTTGTACCTGATTGACTGTAAATTGGTGGATTCTCCTTGAAATGTCATTGTGGACAAGAAAGAGAAATTATATAGCAGATGTCTGAAAGCAGTGATTAAAAAAAAAGAAGGGGCCAGCCGTGTGGTGTAGTGATTGAGTTTGTGTGCTCCACTTTGGCAGACCAGGATTCACAGGTTCAGATCGTGGATGTGGACCTACACACCGCTCATCAAACCATGCTGTGGCAGCATCCCACATACAAAATAGAGGAACATTGGCACAGATGTTAGTTCAGGGACAATATCTTCCTCAAGCAAAAAGAGGAAGATTGGCAACAGATGGTAGCTCAGTGCCAAAAAAAGAAAATATTTTAGATCCATTTCCCAAATATTCAAGGTACCGCAACCAACTAGCTAGTTGCTTTGCCTTTAAGATGCTGTGTAAGTGATTCTTTTTTGTTTTTCACTATTGATTCTTTGGTGTAGCTTCCTTGTCAATATGGTTTCAGCTGTACTTCCAATGATAATTGTGCATGAAATATTCTCATTTCTTTCATTCTAAACTGAAATTCTTTTAACAGGATCAAAGTTATCTATTTCTCAAGGAAGTATTAGACTTATCAAATATTTCTGAAAGAAATACCACCCTTGGCTTACATTTAGTCTGTCATTTAAATGACCAATAGAAAAATCTCTTTGATTTAGGGCATAAGGTGTAGGAAAAAGCACTGATTTCCCAAATTTGTTGAAATGGAAAAGGAAAAATATGATAGGAATGAAAATGGGCAAAACAAAGGAAATTTTGAACATCAAGAAAAATTTTGCTTTAAATAAAAATAGCTACAATATTATCCAAAGCCACTAGAATATTTGCAAGTCATATATCTGATAAGGGGTTAATTTCCAAAATATGTAAAGAACACATACAACTCAACAACAAAAAGACAAATAATCCGATCAAAAAATGGGCAGAGGATATGAACAGATATTTTTCCAAAGGAGATATACAGTTGGCCAACAGACACATGAAAAGATGTTCTACATCATTAATTATTAGGGAAATGCAAATCAAAACTTCAGTGAGATATCACCTTACACCTGTCAGAATAGCTATAATTACCAAGACAAAAAACAACAAAGGTTGGAGAGAATGTGGAGAAAAGGGAACTCTCATACACTGCTGGTGGGAATGTAAACTGGCACAGCCACTAGGGAAAACAATATGGAGATTTTTCAAAAAATTAAAAATAGAAATACCATATAATGCAGCTATCCCACTACTGGGTATTTATCCAAAGAACATGAAATTAACAATACAAAGAGATTTATGCACCCCTATGTTCATTGAGCATTATTCACAATAGCCAAAATGTGGAAGCAACCCAAGTGCCCATCAACAGATGAATGGATAAGGAAGATGTGGTATATGTATACAATGGAATGTTATTCATCCATAAGAAAAGACGAAATTGTCCCATTTGCAACAACATGGATAGACCTTGAGCATAATATGTTAAGCAAAATATGCCAGAGAGAGAAGGAGAAACACCATATGATTTAACTCACATATGGAAGATAAACAAACACATGGATAAGGAAATCATATTATTGGTTACCAGAGGGGAAGGGGCTGGGGTGAGTGGGCAAAAGGGGTAAAGGGACACATATATATGGTGACAGATTAAAAACAAGACTATTGGTGGTGAGCACAATATAGTCTATACAGAAACTGGTATATAATAATTTACACCTGAAATTGCACAATGTTATAAACCAATACAACCTCAATAAAATGATTTTTTAAAGGATAAAATAGGAACAAATTTAATAAAAGAAGTGCAAACTTATACTCTAAGAACTACAAAACATTGGTGAAAGAAATTTAAAAAGATCTAAATAAATGGAAAATCATCCCATGTTCATGGATCAAAAGAATTATAACAGCAATGCTCTTCAAACTGATCCAGAGAGTCAATGCAATCCCTGTCGGAATCTCAGATGACTTCATTGTAGAAACTGACAAGCTGATTTTAAAATTCGTGTAGAAATGTAAGGACTCCAGAAGAGCAAAACAATCTTGGGGGGAAAAAAACAAAGTAGGAAGACACACTTTCTCATTTCTAAAACTTACTATAAAGCAATAATAATCAAAACAAGGATAGACATATAGATCAATGCATTAGAAATGAGAGTTCAGAAGTAACCCATACATCTATGGTCAAGTGATTTCCCACAAGAGTGTCAAGGTAGTTTAATAACCTATCCCAGAATAATTCTGGGGCCAGCACTATATGTTTAAGAGTGAAACTGAACCCTTACCTCAGAACATACACAAAAATTTACTCAAAATGGATCCAAGACCTAAATATAAGAGCTCAAACTATAAAACTCTTAGAAGAAAATAAAGAGGTAGATCTTTATGACTTTAGATTTGACAAAAGATTATTAAATAGGACGACAGAAGTTCAGTAACAAATGATAGACTAGATAATTTGGGTTTCCGGAATCAGACCTGCAGTACCTGGGCAAACCCAAGGCAAGACTGGAGCATGCAGGGCCCCACGAGGTCAACATCAGCCCAAGAGGCTTTGGTTGGCCTGCAGCAGTAGCTGGTATATATGTGTGTGTGGGAGGGTGGCAGCAAGCGTCTGAGGCACCATGCGAAGTGATATCAGATCCTTCATGAGTGCAGCAGTGGGCATGTTCGTCATGTATGGCAATCTCCCATGTCCTGGCAACAGAACTGCATCCATCTCTACCTGGCCAAGAGGCCCAAATTGCAGCTGAGTGTGTACACCACCACAAGGCCCAATCTTGGTGCTGAGAACAAGGTCGATCTGGTGCTAAATATGGAAGACTTGATGTGGAATCCAAATATGATAGGAGAGTTAATGTTTCTGAACCAAAGAAAACAAAATAATGGGATGCTATATACCTACATTTTTCTCCATTATGCTAGAATTTTACCATGGCATGATGGGAAACAAGTGCACCCTATAAATTCTCTTACCTCATACATGGTCCCCAAACCCAAAGACATCAATCTCCTCTCTGGGGAATCTGCTACACAGCAAATGGAAGCTGAAAAGAAGCAGACAAATGCCTTGAATGAGCCCGTGTTTTACCAGCGGCTAAGAATGACACTGCATGTGATGGCAGATGACTTTGTTTCTGATGGATCCTTTCTCCCCGCTGATGTGCATGGATATATTATGATGATCTAGTCAAGAAAAAAATGTACTTCCCCACTCCGTTCATAGATCAGCTGAACAATGGCATGGAGGATTAGATGATCATCAATCATTCTACTGTTGAGCTAGCTCTCAGCGTCCTAGGCCAGGATCTTACTGGGGAAGCCCCCCTCCTGGATTCACAGGCAGTAGTATTCCATGCAGTAGTTCAGGTTTTCAACGAAAGCTGCTGAGGAGATGAAAGGAGTTTTTGCAGATACCAACCTGTACTTCTTAGCTTTGACCTTCTTTTTCACTGTGTTTCATCTTCTTTTTGATTTCCTGGCATTTAAAAAATGACATCAGTTTCTGGAAGAAAAACAAGAGCATGATTGGAACGTCCACCAAAGAAGTGATTGGCTCTGCTTCAACACGGTGGTTATATTAGTTTTCCTTCTGGGAGCGTAGACGGACCTAATAGTCCTTATCCTGGCAGGCGTCACAGCAGCGACTGAACTAGAGAAGATGAATGACTGTTCTTTGGAGAGACCTAAGACCTGAATTTCAGTCTGGCACTTACGGTGAATCTGAAAGAAAAACTAAGGAATATGATACTCAAGCCATAAAATACTTGCATTTCTACTTACTGCCTTTTATTCACTCCTGCATATCAAGTGAAAAGTTGGTATTCTTGGTTAATCTCAGCTTTGACAATGGATGGAGTATACTTTTACCTCTCTCTTCATGTTACCCCAGCTTTTGTGAATTACAAGATAATGCTGGTATTATATCTACCCTGGAAGGCGTTTACATACAAAGCTTGCAACACCTTTATTGACGATGTCTTGACTTGTTATCACCATGCCAACATCACATTGGCTGGCGTATTTTAGGAACAATGTGTTTCCTGTTTACCTGTTTACTTTTATGAAAGATGGCTTTTTCCTGTGGATAAGAGCAAAGTGAATGTATTTGAGAAGTCTTAAGAGGAAAAGCCCAAGTGGAAACTTCACGCAGACTAAATGCTACATCATTTTAGAAAGGCCACTCTCTGGTAGGCCGCCAGCTGAGCAAAGCTTGGATTGTCAATTAATTGAGTATTTTTGGAAGCTTTGGTGTAATTTCTTTGGACGTTACCTCTTCAGCATTACCAAAATCTCTTTGAACATTTCTCATAGATCTCCTGATTTCCCTTTATGTTGTATTTGGAAAGAACTGCTAGCATTTGCAAAGCCTCCCCTTCTTGACATTTAAACATCTGTCCAGATCACAGAACTATTGGGAGTTTGTGGTCACCCTTTGCATATGGCAGCTCTCGGTGTGAGAATGTCTAGTGTTGGGCTGTAGGCTACACTCCTTACTGCAATGTTCCCCCACCCGCAGATACCTGGAGCATAGGCTGAGTGCATCTATCTATCAGAGGCAGGAAGGATGATGGCTTTCCATCTCAAGTTGCTATTGTTTTTAACTCTTCCTTCTGTGGATTTCAAATGCCTATGTAAATTCATCCTACATGGATTTCCTGGGATCAAATGGCTTTTTCTTTTTTGTTTAAATTTTTACTGTTTTAAACCTTAATGTGTGTAGTTTCTATTTTAAAGTAAATTTATCTGGTTTTGGAAAAAATAGATAAACTAGACTTGATTCAAATCAAAAAGGATTGTGTTTCAAAGGACATCATCAAAAAAGTGAAAAGATCAACCACACAATTGGAGAAAACATTTGCTAATCATATATATTTTAAGAGACTAGTATCTACAATATAAAAAGAACTCTGATAACTCAATAATAAAGAAATAAATAACCCAAATAAAAAATGGGCAAAAGATCTGTAGACAGTTCTCCAAAGAAGACATGCAAATGGATGTAACCATGGGCCCATTTAGAGCCACTTTGAACAGACCCCATCCCTCATCAGCAAGGTGATTAAGCATTGTCTTTCAGAAAAACTGCAAAGTCACAAAGCCAGAGCACTCACAACAGAAGAAATCGTGACCCGAAATGACCTGGGAACCAAGGATCCTCCTTTGCACAGAACCCAAGGACAGAGACATGACCAGAACTTGAAAGTCAGACTCTTATCAGAAACAAGGGGTCCCTCATTCAGGAAGATCCAGTCTTAAAATTCCTTCCCCACCTCATGCAAAAATATTTAGAACCCTATCATTAGGGTTTAGAACCTCATCATAAATGTTTAGAACCCTGTCATAAATGTTTAAAACCTTACAATAAATGCCTGAAGCCCACCAATCAAAACCTGTCCCACCAGCATTTCCATGTACCAGCCTGTTCTCCCCAAACTCTTAAATTTTGTCCCAAATCCTGAATCGGGGAGACAGATCTGAGGGCATATGTCCCTTGTCTCCCTGCAGATTGATCTCACAGAATAAAAGCTAATTTCTCCCCCCAAATGCTGATGCCATAATTAATTGGCTTGTTTGTGTGCATTGGACAGAGAACCTCAATTTTGTGCAGTAACAGGGCCAAGGTGTACATGAAAAAGTACTCAACATCATTAGTCATCAGGGAGATGCAGCTCAAAACCACAGTAAGATACTATTCCAAAGCTGCTAGGACGGCTAGAAGAAAAAAGTCATATACAACAAGTTTTGGCAATGAATGAGAAAAATTGGAACATGTATACGCAGTTGGTTGGAATGTAAAATGATACGGCAGCTTTGGGAAACAGTCTGGCATTTTCTTAAACTATTAAACATGGAGTTACCATATAACCCAGTAATTCCACTGCAAGGTATAATCCCAAGAGAAGTAACAATACATGTCCATACAGAAAAGTGTATATAAATGTTTATAGCAGCATTATTCATAATAGCCAAAAGGTGGAAGCAACCAAAATGTTCTTCAAAGGACAAATGGATAAACAAAATATGGTATATCTTTACAACGGAAATTTAGTCGGTCATAAAAAGTAATGAAGTACTGAAACATGCCTCAACATGGACGAAGCTTGAAAGCATTATGCTAACTGCAAGAAGCCAGTCCCAATCTCAAAAGACCACATGCTATACGATTCCATTCATGTGAAAATGCACAACAGGAAAATCTATAGAGACAGAAAGTGGATTTGTGTTTGCTTATGGCTGAGTGGGAGGTGATGGGGGAGGGCGATGGTGGGGTGATACCTAAAGGATGCTGGGGTTTTTTTTGAGGTGTCAAAAATAGTCTAAAATTGGCTGTGATGATGGCTGTACATTCTGTGAATATACTAAAAAAATATTGAATCTTACAGTTTAATGTGTGAATTATATGGTATGTGAATTATACCTCAATAAACTTGTTAAAAAAAGAAGAGAATAATTTTTGATAAAAGAGTTTGTTATGTTTTATGGAAATCCTTAAACACTAGATTGAAACAGATGGAATTTAAATAAATTAGTCAGTATAAATTTAAATGATGAAAATTATGCAATTATATCTGGGTTTTAGGTCATGAATTCTTATGGTAGTGTGAAGAACATATTAAAAGAGAGAGATGCTGGTGGTACAAAGATTGTTAGAAATCTATCTCAAGATAAGGGAAAATAGATGTGTGTGTGTGTGTGTATGTGTGTGTGAACTAGAGCAGTGACATTTAAAACGACAAAGAAATAATGTAATAAAATAGCTATCTTATATAGCACTGACTATTGTTAGAGTCTGTTCTTAATGCTCAAATCAACTAATCTTCACAATAATCCTAGAAGTAGGTTCTTTTCCATTCTATACATAAAGACACTGAGGAAGAGAGCTCAAATAATTGCCCAAGTATATGGTACTAGAAATAAGCACAGCCAAGAATCCAACCACTGGCATTGTGACCCTAGAATCCACATTTTTTTAGGAAATTGAAACTCGGATCATTAATGGTTCCATTCAGCAAACATTTACTCAATGTCAAATATGTTCAAAATATTGTAGATGCTGAGATAAAAGTAAAATATGATATTGTTCTTAACATCAATAGCCTGTGTAATAGAAGACAATGATATGTAAAATAAATCTATAATCACAGTGAGATGTGATGCCTACAGAGATATATACTAGGTGCTCGAGAACACTGAAAGACTCAAATCGTATGAAATAATGCAAAAAATTGATGTTTTGAGTCTAATTATTTACGATTATCGTTTATCACTTAGATGACATGTAGCCAATTCTTTACACATATCACCTACATCCACACCTATGGTCATATTCTTTTATTTACTTTGGAATTCCATTCTCTATTTTATACATTGCATTCTGTCTTTTATTCCTACTACCCACCATTCTTGGCTGGGACTTTATTACTGAACTTGGTATGATGCTTTTGAAATACCAATCTTTACATCTGCTACACCGGACTATTAAGTCATTTAGTCCAGGAAATATGCCTTCTTCATCTTTCTATCATACCATCAAGGGTAGTGCCTCGTTGCTAGGTGTTTGGGAAATTTTGTTGAATAAATGAATAATGGCATAAATGAAGGAATAAATGAATGAATCAATGGATTATTCTGTCTAAACATTAAATAGAAAAAATATACTGGTTTGTGTGTAGCAAGAATTACTTATAGAAGAAAGCAGATGATTATTTTAAAATTTTGGATTTAAAAAATCAACTGGAATATTTTATGTGTGTATATACATATATATGTATTATATATATTTCCTAATGAACTCCCTTTGTATATATACGGCACAGGGAGTTCATTAGGACATCAAAGTTACAGTTATCAGTTTTGGTGTCTTCACAAAAGTGAGCATTGAATCAAGTCAAGTGAAAGAAAAGACAGTGTGCATAAGAGATAAAGGAATGACTTCATTTAATTATTCCTGAACAATGAAAGGGCCCAGAGAATATGAGAAGGCTGAATGACAGTAGATCCCACTAGCCTGCTTTCTCTACTTTCACCTAAAATTCTCAATAACCAACAATACTGGAGTACTTATAGTTACAAATGATCAATGCAAAGATAGCAGGAAATTCCTGGTGGATTAAAGGATTCAAGAAAGAAATGAAGTATGAAATTTCTAACTTTGTTATCTTGATTGAGTCGGAGATTATATAATCACAGAACCTAGTGTGAAGGACAGAAACACTAGGCATTTGAGAAGAGAAAAAGAGAGCTGTTGTAAGAAAGACTGAAAGATAGAAGCTCATGAATAAACAGGGGATTTGAGAGATGCGGAAGTCTCGAGTGAGGCAAGGTCCAAGGCGTGATATCTGAAATGTGCCATCAAGTTATTCCAGCATTTAAGGATTTTGTGGCGCCATAAACTAAAGGAAATAGATAGATAATCAACACGGAGACATTTATGTCATCATTATGAAACATACTACAGTTGAAAACTGAGCAAGAAGCTTCTGAAGAATTTGAAGAAAATGGAAAACTATCATGGAGTTTTTTAGATGACCGACAAACCAGGCAAGTAGAACAAAATCAGATGTCATCACAATCATTCAAACAACTTCTTTTTAAGTTTACTATAATCCTCAGGTAAGAAATGAAATTAAACTTCTCTATAATGATAATATTTTGTTCCCTTTACCCTGACATGAATCTCCTTCCTCTGACAGAGATCTGCCTCTCAAGGGCTCTTAATGTCACTTGTCACTTACCAGACTGTTACTGTGTTGGCAGAAAGTCATGTTGAATTTTCACAACCTCTTTATTAATAATCAGTGTGCATCTCAAGAGACAAATCTTCATACCTCATACCTGCTTTAAAAAAAAGCTAATAGCTTTTACATCCATTGCAAAAGCAAGTCATTTATGGGAGAAAAAGCTATCTGATTGTTTCAGCCAATTTAAATTAAATTGAAATGCCTTTATATGAAACTCTGGCTGAATGTGCTATGAAAGATTAAGATGCTTCAGCGTTAAGGATGGGGTTAGTTTGAAGAAATGCCAACTTACCCTCTGATTTTCATTCATCAGTTAAATCTCTAAGTTCTTTTTTGCCTTTTAAACCTATGATCCATGATTCATAATTCTACATGGTTTCCCTTATTTTCTTTATTTTGTCAAAATAATTTTACACTAGGTAATATCAACAATAGAACATGTAGCTGTAATACAGTCAAGTCATTATATGAGAAACTTATGTACGTTCTGTAATTTAAAAAATTCAGAGGGTTTGGTGTCATAAAAATATGTTTACTTGTGAGGTACCTATTTAAATGAGTATAAAAACCTCCTCAGTTTCCTCCCCAATATTTTTACTGTATTTTCTTCAATCTGAGAGTCGTGAAATACGTTTTGAATGTTTTGAAAAGCAGGAGTCACATAAATTTTAACTGAAGAGGGGAATGAAGACTAATTGGGGTTTTTTTTTTGTCTGTTTTAAAATACTGAAATAAATCAGTAGTTTACTTGGTCATATTAGTTGTCCTTTGGAATAACCCAGAGTCTTGAGAGAGCATAAATTTGGTGAAGATTATAATAATAATACCAACAATGACAACACTGACTTACTGAACTGTGTGTCAGAAATTCTACCAAGTACTTTATATGCATAAGTCTAATTTAATACTCTCAGTAACCCATTCTCTAGATATTACCCCATCTGGCTGCTCAGAAAACTGAGCTTGCTCAGTCTTCTTGCACCATGCCCTCCCCTACTGCAGCTCTATCAGGCCAAGTGACATATCCAAGATTTCCCGAGAGAATTAGGAGACCCCCCCCCCCAAATCCAAACTCAGCTTTCGCAGTTACAGCCTTTGCTCTTAACAATTACCGATAATAAGTCAAAGTGAAAGAATAGTCGTGCAACCCTGTGTTGGAATAAAGTCACCCATTTAAGCTTCCCTCTTTATCTCCTAGTGAATTTGATTACTGTGCAATTTCATCATCAGTTTGGTTCTAGAGACATGATTTTCTCCTGTAATTCATACTTACTGCCATGTCTGTTATGGATATAATATTTGCAAAATATCTCATATTTTTCAAAGAATGAATTTACTAATTTGCTTGAAGCTATCTTTAAAAAAATAACGTCAATACTGATTCATTAAATGAAATCAAGCACATACCTGAGTATATATTTTCATTGAAAATAAATATCAAATGTATATTCAGTTGTAAAAAATGTTTTGAGATAATTTATTTATAACAGATGACTAAGGTTTATGCAGAAAATATTGGTTTTTAGCCACGAGGAATTGCTTTTTAAAAAGTATCCTGAAAGTATCCTAATGGGCATTGTTCTCCTGCAAGCCTGGAGCTACTTCTTGTTTCTTTGTTTTAAACTGTTAAGCCTTATTCAGGTTTCTCCTTTTTTCTTTGTCTTTTTTGGTTTTGTTTTTGGAAGCAGAAAATGACAATTGAATTTGGTTTGGTATATGTTTTTAAATCTTTCCCAATTTAACATTGTTAAGAGCTTTAAAAATCTGTCGGAGTGCTTACTTTTTTTCATTAAATAGTTATAACGATAAAAAATGGAGAAAACTTCAAACTAGTCAACTCTTTATCACACCATTTTTACTTCAGTTTAGTTTCAGTTTTCAAGAAGCCTGGCAACTAAAGCCTTGGAAATAACATCTCGATTTTATTCAAGCTCACATGTGTTTACTTATTTTTGAAAATGCAGTAGTTTTCCATTGCTAACAAATTACGACAAATTTAGCATCTTCAAGTAGCATCCCTTTATTATCTTACAGTTTCTGTGTCCAGAAGTCTACACCTTGCTTACCTGCATCCTCTGCTTCACTTCTCATGAGGTTGCAATCGAGATGTCGGTCAGGCTGTGTTCTCATCTGGAAGCTCTACTAGGGAAAAAAATCCACTTTGAAGCTCACTCAGGTTGTTGGCAGAATTCATTTTCTTGCAGCTGGATGGCTGAGAGGGCCAGCTTCTTGCTGACTAGAATCCAGAAGCCTCTCTCGGCAACCAGAAGCTCCCTGCAGTTCCCTGCCATATGGCCTTTCCCAACATGGAAACTTACCTTATCCAGTCAGTAGAGAGCCTCCAGAGCACGTCTGCCAGTAAGATGGAGTCTTAGCTAACGTAACATGATCACAGAAGTGATATCCCATCATCTCTGCCATATTGTTTTGGTTAAGCGCAAGTCAACTGGTCCTGCCAGTCTGAGGGTGTGAACAGTGGGAGGCAGGGGTCATGGGTGGCTGTCTTAGAGTCTCTGTCCATTACACTAAACATAAACAGACCTTCCAAAGGTGTCTTTAAATATATCCTGTTTGAAATTTAATAAACAATGATAATTTGCTTAATTCTCAGCATGCAAAAATGGTCATAACTGATATCAAATTGGAGGGAACATGTTATATTTTGAAATACTAGCCTTGAGCATTCCAATGTTTAACTGCATTCTATGTAGGCATATATATTACAGACATAACAATAAATTAATACACTTTTGATGCTTGACTTGTAAAATTGTAGAATTTTAAAACTTTAAAACTATGGTTATTTGTAGTTTGAGAACGTGTCCAATAAAATTCCTAGCAGTGACCATTTGTAAATGAATGTTATCAGTGACCCAGGGACTAACTGACTGACTAAATACATTAATTTGACAAAAAAAAGACCTTAGAGCACACATGCACACACACTCCTCCCCACTATACACACAACTCAATGCAGATAATTTGTGGATTTTTATAATTATTAAAACATATACTACAAGAAGCTATAGTATGGGTTTCTTAATACAACCAAACCTATTCAATTTTGATTACTCATTATACTTGCAGGCTAAGGGGAGAAACGCCAAAGATTTTGGTCTAAAATATTGCACTGGAATGTGATCTGGAGGGAAAAAAAACTTAAAAGGAAAAAAAGAAATTCACAATATATAAGGACAAGCAACACTTCCTGAAGATCTGTCATGCTGAAAATATAAGAGAGCCAGAGCCCTTCCAATATTGCTATCTGAGGGAAGGATTAAGGGATTATGGTGATTCTGGGGGACAAAAATAAAAACAAAAAAGCAGTACTCATGAAATATGCTTAGGAAAAAAGAGATAATATGAAAAAAATGTTCCTCTTAATTCTTATGGAAGACCATTTATTTCTTATTACAATTTTTAAAGCTTTACAATCTTGAAATGTTTTAGGATCTCTAACTTGCATTGAACCATCTCATTTCTGTCTTGATCTCATCATCACTAGTTCCCCATATTATCAGTAATTTGTCATAGGAAAGTTAGCCATTAAAAAAAACACTTCTGAACAATGACTTTGAAATAGGTTTTCTATTGGTATTGTAGCTAATTCAAAGCTAATTGTTTACTAACACTGTACCATGTTAAATGACTTTTAAGTGAGTATTTTCATCTTATGTCACTTATTTGTTGTTAGTGCCGTGAAGTGTCTTCCAACTCCCAGCGACCCTGTGAACAGCAGAGCAGAACCCTGCCCAGTCTTCTTGCACCATGCCCTCCCCTACTGCAGCTCTATCAGGCCATGTTCCAGTGCTATTCATAGGGTTTTCATGGCCAATTCTTTTGGAAGTGGGCGGCCAGGTCCTTCTTCCTAGTCTGTGTTAGTCTGGAAGCTCCACTGAAACCTATCCACTGTGGTTGACCTTGCTGATATTTGAAATCTTGGTGGCATAGCTTTCAGCATCACAGCAGCACACAGCCACCACAGGATGATGACCGACAGATGGTGGGCGTGGTTCTCTGACCAGGACACGACCCAGGCTGTGGCAGTGAGAGCACTGAATCTTAACCACTAGACCACCAGAATGTCACTTATACAAAATTTCAGCTATCTAAATTCTACTCTTTTTGTGGTTTATTCCAAAAAGTAAGCTTCTTTGGATGCTTCGTAGTTCTTTGGATAGTTTATGTTTAAAATATGCTTAACTGATAATGAAGTAAAAGTTTGCATGTAAACACACTCCCTAAGCAGTGAAAACCAAATTTCATATAATTAGAAATAAGTATCTCATATTTATATCAAGGTATTAATTTTAAGAGTAATCTCTTCATCTAGATTCTTACTGTAAACAAGGTTTAAAATCATTTTAATTAAAATGAATTTGTGATATCCTAAGTTTAACAAAAATATTATGTCTAGGTAAAGGATATTTCAAAACTTTTTCAATCTTTATTAAAAATTGTGGAACATGAATACTCTTGGTTTTCCTAGATGTAATAATCTCAAGTAGTAGTTTTCATGTTTTCTCTTGAGACATAATACATATTATACAGATATTTTATATAGAAGCGAAAGTCAATGGCTTTTGTGAGATTATTGTGTGAAAAATTTAGGCTGTGTCTACATGTGCTATTACATTAAATCAAAGCTAATACAGTCAATTCTCATTATTTACATTAGCTATACTACATTATATTGTAATACTTTATTTTTATAATATGTATATATATGTATATAATGTATAACATAATACACTATAGTTGTAACACATTATTGCCTGAAATTGCCACAAATGCTTAATTAGCATATATTGAACCATTGGTCCTCGGGGGGAAATACAGCGTAACATTTTCATCAACTGATTAATACAGAACCTTGTTTTTTTGTGTGTTTCTGTTTAAGGATACCTGTATTTAATGAGACGTATTTTCTCTATAAGGCACATCAGTCCTCTTGTTCTTAGAAACACTGGACAGTACTTCAGCCCTACTGTCCAGGGCCATTTTAAACAGAGAAATCACTAACACAAAGCACAAAATGTGAAAAATGTGGCACTTATTAGACCACAAAAGACAGTTTTAGAGAGTATGAGAGCTGAAACAAGAGGATGGAATGTCCCCTTGTTTGACCTCAGCTGGTAATTGGAGCATAGGGAGACTAAAATTTTTCACCACTCTAAACATGTCCTCAAATGACCACAAAAGTGCCACAAGTATTGATTTTCAGGTTAAAATTAAATTTTAGCAAGTAGGCAAATTCACAAATATGGAACCAATGAATAATGTGGATCAACTGTCTTTATGATTTAATTTTGTCATCTGTCCCTCAGGTTTACAGAGAGTATTATAAAAATCATCTGACAAGTTGTATTAGTCCATTGATAAATTAAATGTTTTATCTAAAATATAAATAGGGGAAAATAAGTATAAATGTTTTTCATCTATAAAAAACTGAAAATAAGTGCTGGCCCAGTGGCGTATTGGTTAGGTTCATGTGCTCCACTTTGGCGGCCCAGGGTTCATGTGTTCAGATCCTGGGTGCGGACGTATGCACTGCTTATCAAGCCATGCTGTGGTGGTATCCAACTTGACGTAGAGGAAGATGGGCATGGATGTTAGCCCAGGGACAATCTTCCTCTGCAAAAAGAGGAGGATTGGCAACAGATGTTAGCTCAGGGCTAAAATTCCTCACCAAAAAAAAAAAAAAAAAACCCATCCAAAAATAAAATCTATGTAAACGATTCTTGATTTCAACTCTATGCAATACTGGAAGGCTTTTATTTTCAACTTTAGCCTATTATAGAAAGGGATTATATTACTGTTTAGATCTATAACGTAGTATATTAATCATCCATTGTTGCATAACAAATTACCAAAACTTAGTGGCTTAAAAAATTTATTATCTGTATAGTCTTTAAATGATGTGGCTTAGCAGGATGGTTCTGGTGCAAGATTTTTAGTGGGTCATCTGAAGGCTTGACTGGGACTGGAGGATAACCTTCCACTCACTCACATGGCTGTTAGCTGAAGGCCTTGATTCCTCATTCATCTTGGACTCTAAGTAGGAGACCTTAGAGAATATCAAGATAGCCTCTCCATAGAGCTGCTGGGAACACAGTGATTAACTTCAGCAAGCGATGACAGAGAGAGACAGAGAGAGAGAGAGAGAGATAAAGAAAGAATTCACATGCCTTGTATAACCTAACCTCGGGGGAGACATGTCAACACTATTGGTTACACAGACCAAACATGTTACAATGTGGGAGAGGAGACTCCACAAGGATTTGAATATACCAGAGACACAGGGACCAATGGGGCCACCTTGGAAGATGGATACCAGAGAGAGGGAGAGAGAGAGAGAGAGTTTTGTCTACAGGTCACAAAACCTTAGGCCAATGTTAATGTAGAAAAATCATCTAAAGTTCTAGATTTAAAATATAATTCTGTATTTAATACAAGCCATTTAAAATATTATGTCAATGAAAGTGTAACTTTTTGATAATTTAAATCCATTGATATTGGCTATATTACAGATAAATTAATCAATGGTTAAATGTAATTATTATTTTTAAAGTATTTTTAAAAACAATCATTCCCAAGCACTTTTATAGATCCTCTTACGCAAAGGAAACCATATTAAATCCTATTTTAATCAAAGCATTTCTCTAGCACATTAAATGTTATGTAACTTCTTTTTTTTAATCTGATAATATTCATTCATTCATACGTTTTTTCACTCATTCATTCATGTATGCATTCATTAACAGCCATTTATAGAGTGCTCACTACGTGTCAAATACAGAAAGCACTGGAAATCCTGCAGTGAATAGAAGAGAACAAAAAGTTACTCTCATGTAACATGCATTCTCATGAGGGGAAACAGATACTAAGTAAATTAATAAGTAAAATATATGTTATATTAGATATTGATAAGTTACATGGAGGAAATTGAATAGTGGAAAGGACACTGTGAGAGATGGGTGAAATTTTAAATAATATTATTGGACAAGACCTCAGTGTCACTAAGGAAATACAAGCAGAAAAAAGGTACTGAGATATAAACATTCCTGAAACGTGACATGTTTAAGCAACATCAGAGGAGACTATTTAGCTGAAACTGAGTGAGTGAGAGAGAGAATAGCAGGAAATGAAGTCAGAACTGGATGCTCATTTTATATTCTAGACCATCATGAGGATTTTTTTCTTTTTTTTTTTGAATCAGAAGAGAAGCCATTAGAGAAAAAAAAAAGTATTAGTTACAAGTCTATTAAAATAATCATGGTGACCAATGATGATGGCTTGTGGTATTAGTAGTAACTGATCTATAGACTCAATGCAATTCCAATTTAAAGCTCCAACATGCTTTTTTGGAAGTTGACAAAGTAATTTTCAAATATATTAGAAAGAAAAAAGGCAAAAAATTGCAAAGTATCTGATGAAGAAGAACAAGGTAAGTTCTTGTTATACCTAATATCAATAATGATTTTGAAGGTATAATAAATTAAAGCAATAAGGCAATGCTGGATAATATTTAACTGAGCCTAATAGAATAGGAGGTGAATTCGTAGATAGGAAACTAGTATTTGCAACTAATCTAGATATACCCATGTAATATTGTGATTTATAATAAGATATATATATTTGTTCTTCATCCTGTTTCTGGCACAGAGCTCCTGAAACCCTTCACAATTCCTAAGCAATGAGAGCCATAAAGGTGTCTTTTGTTGTGTCAATGAGGCAACTTTGGGAAAGCGCCTAAGGTTGGGGATTGATTGCTAGGAGAACCAACCTCTGATTAGAGGGTTGGAACTTTCAGTCCCCTCCCCCTGCATCCAGGGAGGGGAGGGGGCTAGAGGTTGAATCAATTGCCAATGGCCAATGATTTAATCAATCATGCCTATGTAATGAAGTCTCCATAAAGACCCAAAATGACTGGGTTTCGAGAGCTTCTTCGTGTTGGTGAACACACGAAGTTATGGGGGCAGTGACAAATTCCAAGAGGGCATCGAAGCTCTGAGCCCTATCCCCAGATCTTGCCCTATGCATGTCTTCCACCTAGCTGTTCCTGAATTGTTCTTTTTTAGTAATAAACCAGTGATCTAGCAAGTAAAATGTTTCTCTGAGTTCTGTGAGCCACTCTAGCAAATCACCCAAACCCAAGGAAAGGGATCTTGGGCGCCTCTGATTTATCGCCAGTGGGTCAGAAGCACACCTGGGCTTCTAACTGGCTTCGGAAGTGGCGGGGGTTGTAAAATCTGACGCCATCTCTGGATAGCTAGTGTGAAAATTGAGTTGAATTCTTGGACACCCTGCTGGTGTTCGAGAATTGCTTTTGTTGGTGGTGGGGGAAACTCCCATACCCATACCCACAAATGGAATTGGGTGCTCAGACTCTAACCCACCAGAATAAATCCTTTACTTTGATTATTGGAAAGAAATCATTGATAATTTGCTTTATTCTGTCGTTTACCCTTCTAAATAGTACTCTTTTGCATTTCCCTTTTTGTTCTCTGTTCACATTTATATTCATATCTTAAAAGATAGGAGTTCTTTCCTGATGAGTTGGGTGATGGCAGGAGGAGACGAAACCAACAAAAGAGTAAGTATTTAAAATATATTACAGTATATGTGTTTATTGTTTAATATCTACTATAGTTTGCTAATTTGAATCATAACTGTAAATATAGCAGCTTCGATTCGTTCTAGCCCTAACTGTATGCCAGGCACGACACCATCCATATAGGTCATCCCTTTTATTCTTGGAAATCATCATGGATACTTTGGCTTATTAAATAAATGACAAGTTAAAAATGAAGCCTTTATCTCTCACAAAATGTCATGATAATGTCCTCATATGAGAGAATAACTGAATGATAAAAAATTAACCATTTTCTTAATGTACTTTTTATTGTGTAAAACTGGTAAATAAATAGTCCATGCATCTGCTACTAGTAATTTGCAATTATCCATTGCTTAAAATTCTGCAATATGCTTCATAAACCAAAAAGCAAATCTTGCTATAAAAAGAGAATGCAAAATAGAATGCAAGTTTTCACTTTCTTTGAGCAGCCAGATGGCTTAGAAATATTTTTCTGCAATTGAATGTAAAAGAAATGGAACTGAGACAAATTGACCATTTCAGGTTTGTGGCATGTTTTCATGGTTTTTAAGCAATGAAGGGGAATATGTAAAATTATTAAATCCACATATCATATAGAAGATTGTTTAAATAATATATAACATATTGAAAGTATGTTATTAGCAAAACCTTATATAATCTTTCTGTTTGAACACACTTACCTAGGCTCTAGATATGCTCTGACAACATGTAATTTTTGCAAATTATCTGCATATGTATAGAAAGCCAATGTTCAATAGCTCAAAAAATGAGCATTTACAATATAAGAACTGAAAATGCATGACCAGAAGAATGGCGTTTTAAAAAGCATAATTTGTGTGGAAGAGGCAGCAAAGGTGACTGGGTAACTGGCACCTAGTTTAATCTTATCCCACTTCCTTTTCCTTTTCTGTTGAGTGGTGGCAATAATAGTAGCTATGTCATAGGGTTTGCATGAGAATTTAATTAAATAATCTGTTTAAAACAAAATTAACTCTAAATTAACATTAAAAGTTCATAGCAAACAGGGGGCCGGCCCAGTGGCATAGTGGTCAAGTTGGTGCGCTCCACTTCAGCAGCCTGGGGTTCGCAGGTTCAGATCCCATGCATGGACCTGCACACTGTTTATCAAGCCATGCTATGGTGGGCGTCCCACATATAAAGTAGAGGAAGATGGGCATGGATGTTAGCCCAGGGCCAGTCTTCCTCAGCAAAAAGAGGAGGATTGGCAACGGACGTTAGCTCAGGGCTAATCTTCCTCACTGAAAAAGAAAAAGAAAGTTCATAGCAAACATTCAATAAATATATCAAAATGAGAAGAAAGAATAAATAAGGAATGAGTGCTTACTGACTTTCTTGTTAATAATCTAAACAATTTTGCATTTGCAATACATATATTTGCATGAACTATTTCATTATATTTTCCGATGCATAGGTTATCTGAACACATGTATCAGTACATGTGATGTTCTGGAAACCTTTTGGATAATATGAATCATATATAAATGTTTGAATACAGTCAATAAAGTGAAACCACTAATTATAACATCAATGCTTTACTTTGTCTTGTTTGTAAATCTTTCTGTACATCGTAACAAAACTAGGCCACCGTTGTGAACATCAGTTGTATGGAAGTTGCTGTGGTGAGGAGGGCAGATGATATCAATAAAGTAAAGATACAACATTCCCTCTTAAAGGGACTTTACTCCAACGGGTGCAGAGAAGATAGGAATAAACAGTTAGGTGCTTCTAGTAAACTAATAATTTGGATCCCTGAGTAGGCCAATCCTACCTGCAATTTTAACTATGATTCAAATGTAAAAATGATAGAAGATGGATAGAGAGATAGAGATAGATAAATATGTAGATAGATAGATGGTAGACAGAGAAACTAAATTCATATGTCAGCACACTCCAAGTGCTCACCAAAGAGATTAAAGAACTCTATCTTTCTAAATCACAGGGACATTTTTAGCACTGACTATTCTTGATCTTTGAGAAGTGTTACCAACCACTAGCAGGTCCGTTTGCCCAATGCACAATGGAAAGACCAGATACCAAGGCAATGGTCTTTTGGAGCAAAGGGCTTTACTGAAGAACAGCCAAGCAAGGATACAGGAGGCAAAGCTCAGATCTGTCTCCCCGATCAGCTTTTGAGTGAGATATTTGTCATGGAAGTAGGGAGTAGGAGTGTGTTGGAGGTAAGAAATGATTGGTGGAAGGGTAAGAAGAAGTTTCAAGAGTCCTCTGCACAGGTGCAACTGTCTTTCATGTCTCTTCAAGGGTCGCAAGTGCAATTTCAGGGGAGTTCCATGTGTTACAGGAGGCAGATTTTTGGCCTGTGATGTCCAAAGTTCACTGATCCATCATTCTAGTCCCTCAATACACCTGTGCAATATTCAGTAAAGGGACTGTCAGTAATTTGTTTCATTATCTGTGGTTTGCCTGTTGTTCTACAAGATAAGCTCAGAAGTCTTAGTCAATCATCTCTTATTTTAACCTAGTGGATGTGGGGCACGGTTTCAGAAGTATTTTTCATGATTGTCTTCTTCCTGCCTTTTCTCACATTCTCTCCACTTGTCTCCTATTCTGTGTGGTCCTCTTACAATATATCTAGCTAGTTCTTCCTAGGCTTATTTTTGGGGTTCTTGTATCACACATCTCTTTTCTCTTTATAAGGCAAACTCATTATTTCCCAGTGTATGAGTAATAACTGATATGTAGAAAATTCCAAAATCTACATCTCTATTCAGATTTCTTTTCTGAATTACAAGACCGTGTATTAGCTGCCCACTCTTCTTCTCCACTTGAAAGTTACAAAGGAACCTTCAGTTAAACATCTAAAATGGAACAAGCATTTCCCCTCTATGACAACAATCTGGGGTGCCCAGTTTTGCTAAAGAGACCACTTACCCTGGCCTAGCCATGCAAGGGTGATTATTTACTGTTCTAACGCCTTCATTTCCATTTATCAGTCTCTCTAGCTTCCAAATAGCTATTGACCATGCACATTTCTATATCCCAACTCACATTACCATAAGCCAAGTTAATCATGTCTCTCTTTGACCAATCTAATAGTTTCCCGGCTGTTCAGCAACATTCCCTTTTTTTCTCATAAAATGCATTTTCCATATCCTGGGGTTACTAAATCATAAATGTTACTCTTAAAGAAACAAACAAAATAAAAATGTGATGGCTTACTATTGCACTTAGAGAAGCATCCAGATCCCTAAGAGAGCCCAGGGCAGCGCTGTTTCAACATATTCCCCTTGGTGTCTTGGAAATCAACCTGGTAAACAGGTACCACTTATGATATATCAATACCTTAATGTGAAAAAACATGGCCCTAATTGATTAGGCCTTACATGAACCAGCTCTTCACATTGTTGTTTTCCACACGTTTCACCTCCATTTCTCCCTAAAACAGTTGTCGGTTTGGTCATTTTCTCCAACACCTGCTTTAACCGCTCTTCAGAGTCACAAACAACTTTTATGGTATCTGTTGAGTAAGGAACCCCTGTTACCACCTCCAGGGGATGAGTCCTACTGTTTGGAGGAGCAAAGAGCACAACAATGCCTGTCACCCCACTGAGTGGTTTGCAGGTGTCAGCGTCACCAAGAAAGACACAGTTCACACAAGCACTGGATACATCAAGACAGAGCAAGCACAGCTTCAACAATGAGCATTGGTCCCCCACGGCCTCTTGTGCTGCAGATGAATAACCCCATTCCCTCCCACCAGGGAACATATAGAGCAATGGTGCTGGCCAGGTGCCATATGACACACACCCTTAAGTAGAACCAAGAAGCACCCATCAAAACTGGAACAGAGACAGATATTTCTAAAGTGATACTCCCAGCACAGGCCGTGAGGGCTCTTTATCTCCATGTAAGGACGTGTTCCAGGCAGGCTGTGCATGACTGCCTTTCCCAAACATGTCAAAAATTGAAAGTTCGTACTAACATTCCACCTTTCTAAATTTCTCAGTGGCATTTGCCAAAATTGATCATTCTCACTGTGACATTCTCCTTTTCACTTTGGATCTGAGACAGTATTTTCAACTCAATTAATTTAGATTTTACCTCCTTAAAGTGGTCTGCTCGAACCAACGTATCTGAAATAGCACCCCTGTCATCCTCTTCCTGTCCCTTTTCCTTGGTTTATTTTTCCTCATAGTATTTATCATTGAATAAATATATGTGCATATATATCTATTTATAATTCATCTCCCAAAGAAGAATATAAACTTGTGACAAATGGGACTTTGTTTTTATTTTTGTCTGGTTGTATGTGTACATCTAAATGAAATTTTAATTTTAGTACAATTTGAGATTTACAAAAAAATTCCAAAGATAATAAAGAGTGTTCCCATATATTGCATACCCAGTTTCCTCCATCATTAACACTTTAAATTAGTATGGCACATTTGTTGCAATTAATGAACCAATATTGATACTTTATCATTAACTAAAGTTCCTACTCTATCCAGCTTTCCTTAGATTTTACCTGATGTAATTTTTCTGCTGCAGGATTCCATTTAGGATATCATTTTACACTTAGCAGCTATGTCTCCTTAAGCTCCTCTTGACTGTGACACGTTTCTTAAACTTTTCCTTTTTTGATGATAGTTTTGAGGAGCACTGGTCTGCTATTTTGTAGAATGTTCCTCAGTTGGTGTTTGCCTTGATTTTTTTTTTTCTTCTCAAGATTAGACTGGGGTTATGTGTTTTGGGAAGAAAGGCCACAGAGGTGAAGTGCCATTTTCATCACATCAAAGGTACATAGTGTCAACTTGACTTAACACCCTTGAAGTCATTAGTGATCACGTGGCTGAGACAGTGTTTGTCAGATTTTTCCACTGTGAATTTGCTGTTTCTTCTCATTTCCACTCTGTCCTCTTTGGAAGGAAGTCACTGGGTACACATTGACTTACGCTTAAGTGGTAAGGAATTACGCTCCACCTCCTACAGAGTAAGGGTTCTACATAAGTTACTCGGAATTCTTCTCTTTTCCCCCATTTATTTGTTTTTCCAATCATTTTTTGAATCAGAATAAATTCACAGATATTTGTCCTATGCTTTGGAATAGAATCTAACACTACACTACTTATTTTGTTCCAGTTTTGGCCATTGAGAGTTCTCTGTTTCCTGTGTTCCTTTGATTCACCCTCATCATTGAGTGGTTTTGGGTTTTTCTTGTTGCTGTTGTTTGTGTGTGTGTGTGTGTGTGTGAGAGAGAGAGAGAGAGAGAGAGAAAGACTAGCCCTGAGATAACATCTGTTGCCAATCCTCCTCTTTTTGCTGAGGAAGACTGACCCTGGGCTAGCATCTATGCTCATCTTCCTCTACTTTATATGGGACGCCACCACAGCATGGCTTGATAAGGGGTGTGTCAGTCCAAGCCTGGAATCTGAACCTGCAGACTACAGGCCACCAAAGCAGAACTTGCAAACTTAACCACTACACCACTGGGCTGGCTCTGGGGTTTGGATTTTTTTTTTAAGTGCTTACTTTTTGCAGGCTCATCTTTTGTAAGATAAGTTGCAAATTCATCTTATATATTCCTTACCCCAGTCCTAGAATTATCCATTTCTCCAAAGAACCTCAGTTTCTTTTAAAGGAGAATGGTTTTAGGAACTAAAGTCTGAGCCCTAGGTGTGTTCCTTCATGGGTGTCATTGTGTCTAGGACCACTTAGGTAACAGAGCAAGGAAATACAGGTGTATATACTAACCTGCCTGCATACACCTACCTGTGAATATTTCTGCATGTAAACATCTATATCTATATTAAGATAAATATGATGTGTCCAACTATTCCACTATTACATGCATAAATCTAGTCCCCTCCCCTTGCTTATATGTAAATTCTTACTCCACCAGTGAGAAGACTGACTCCCATTATCTGCCATTCATTTACTTAATTGTTCATTTCTATTAAAAATGTATAGCTGTATCTGTTTATCCTAATTGTTAATTCATATCCCCATCTGAAACAACTTTATGAACTAGAGTTCAGTTATATATACATATATATATATATATATATATATATATATACTTATATATAGTTCCTTTTGCTTTTAGTCTTTCAGGCTCTATTTCTTTCCAAAGTTACTTAGGTTAGCACATATTTTTCCCACTCCCTTCGGTGAGGTTGTTATTCATATATACGTAATAGAGTAGATTGTTTTGTCACATTTTTCATTTCTTTGTAGGATCCACAACCTCCTAAATTGTTTTTTTTAATTTCTATACATTAAGGATCACTCTTTGTGTTCTAGAATTCTATGGGTTTTGACAAATGCATGATGTCACGTATCCACCATGACAGTATCATACAAACTACTTTCTCGACTCTAAAAAAATCCCATGATCCTCTGTGCTGAAACTATCCAACCCCTTCTCACCTCCCTCTGGCAACCACTGATATGTTTCCTGTCTTTATAGCCTTGCCTTTTCAAGAATATCATATCATTTGAAACATACAGTATGTAGCCTTTTCAAATGGTATGTCTAATTAGCAAAATGCATTTAAGATTCATTAGTGTCTTTTCATGGCTTGATAGCTCATTCTTTTTATCCCTGAATAAAACTCTATTTTGTAGATGTAGCACAGTTTACTTACCCATTCAGCTACTGAAGGGCATCTCGGTTGGTTCCAAGTTTAGGCAATTATAATGAAACTGCTATAAACATTCATGTGAAGGTTTTTCTATAGACACAAGTTTTTAAATAACTTGAGTAAACACCTAGGAGCACTATGATTTGATTGTAAAGATCATGTTTACCTGTGTGAAAAACTGCTAAACCACTCTGGTTGTGCCATTTTGCATCCCCACTAGCAATGAATGAGAGGAACTGTTGCTGGCATCCTCACTAGCAATTGCTATAATCAGCTTTTTCTAGCCAATCTAGCAATGTAGCCATTCTAGTAGGAAATAACAGTGTCTCCTTGATGTTTAAATTTTCAATTTCCTAAGGACAAGTGATGTTGAGCAACTTTTCTTATTTGTGTGTGTGGGGGTGTGTGTTTAACCATGGTATTTCCTAGAAGTGTGACTAGCATAAAATAGGTACTCATTAAATATTTGTAAAATAAATTATGACTAAGCACAATAAAAACTGTAGGTAATTTTATCACAAAAGTAAGGTCTTTTGATTGAAAATAAAATAAGTCCCCTGAATATATGCATCTGCACTATCAGCTCATAGCCCAGGATTTAAAGCATATCATGTATCAATACATAGGTTGAAATTAAATATGGGCAGAGATGTTATTATATACAGATTTTATGTGACAAACGTTTGCAAACAACTTTGCATGGCTAGCTCTTTAAAAAGATGTTTACAATATTTATTTTTCAATACTTAGAATTGAAAATAATGTATGCACAAGTAATAGATTCTGTTGAAATAGTCTACACATAACAGTTACATTTTTATTTCTATTTTCCATATAGCATATCTTATCAGAGGGTTGTAAGAATAAAAGGTGATAAATATACAGGTCTTTAATCATTAACTCAAGTATACTATAATGTTATGTGTGCAAAGTATTGCTGTTACTACTATAATTACTATTTTTAATAATTCCTTTTGATTATGTATCAACACGTAACATTTTCTTAGTGAAATTTTCTTACTAGTTCTTTAAGTGAAGAATTAATAAATCATTTCTATTTTTTGTTATTCTTTTACTCTTTCACTATTGTCTTAATATGCTTTATCCCATTAATCCTATTAATATCAACATAATCAAGCTGTTTTCTAAATCTGTATATTTTTCTGTCAATTGTTCCTTTAGTTTTGTACTAACCATCAGTACTGTAAATCTCAATATTTATGTCCTAAGATATGGTCTTGTTAGTTTAATATTCCATATAATGGACTGAGGACACGAGGAATACTTCTTTTGCTAATGGATGATTTCTAAAATCAGACATGAAAAATACCTAATGTATTTATATTAGGATATTTGGAAATATTTGTGACAATGCAAATTATATGTGATAGTTTAAATATTCTCTAAGTATGAGACTTTGCAGTTCAGTGCTTGCTGCCTACTTTTTTTTTTTGGTGAGGAAGATTGGCTCTGAGCTAACATCTATGCCAATCTTCCTCTATTTTGTATGTGAGATGTCAACACAGCATGGCTTGACGAATGATGTGTAGGTCTGCACCTGGGATTCGAACCTATGAAACCTGGGGAGCCAAAGTGGAGTGCATGAACTTAACCACTATGACACCAGGCCTTGCCATCTATTTGTAATGTGTGATACTACATGAAATATATTTTAAGAATGCACTTAACTTACGTGTAAGGAAAAATTATCTTATGTTTGAACACATGCACTGATCTATCTAATAGGTAACCTCTGAAATTACATTCAATTGGCATATCAATTATATATATATTCTTTAAGATTAATTACATTATTCATTGAATTTCTTCTGAAATATGTTGATAAAATATTTTTTTATTCTAAAAATTTCTAGGTCTTTTCAAAACACATTGACAATTTAATAATCACATGCTAATATTGTTCAAGTGAATTTGTTTCAGTGAGTTTTGTCCAGCATCCCTTTGGGAATCCACTGTATCCACACAAAAAAATATTTGTATTTAACTATAGCAACATCTAGAATCTCTATTAGTTATTTATTGCTGGATAGTAAACCATTCCAAAACTTAGTATAAAGGAAAGCAATCATTCTATTTGCTCATAGTTCTATTAGCAAACTGAGCTGGGCCCCACTAATGGTTTTCTTCTGGTATCATCTGTGATCACTCATGAGACCGTAGTCGCCTGACAGCTTGATTAAGACTGGTTGGTTTAAAAATGGCTTCCCTCCCAAGCTTGGCAGTGGTTCAGGCAATCAGTGGGCTCTCTCTCTCCAGGTAGTCTCTCATCCTCCAGGATGCTAAGGATTCTTTCCAAGGTGGTAGTCATATTCTCAAAGGGTGAGATTGTAAGTTGCAAGACCTTTTCAGGCTGAGGTGCCCCTAAACCTGCAGAATGTATTTCCGCTACATTCTGTTGACCAAAGCAAGCCACAAGTCCGGCCCAGGTTCCAGAGCATGGAGAATGGCCTCAATAGCTTGTTGAGAGGTTTTGTGAAGTCACATTACAAAAGAGTGTGTGTACTACGAGGGGAAGAATTTTTGATCATATTCACAATTCAGTAGAGATTGTAGAGCATATTAGGACCAGAGTATTTGCTCTATACAACTGGCTCTCTCATTCACAGTTTCATAATCAAAGGAAGATGGCCTAATAATTCTGAGACCAGGTCTACTCATTGGGAAAACAAATATAGTTGTTGTGAAGACTTGCTGACATAATTTATAAACTATTTAGTACAATTTCTAGCCTAATTACAAACTTTAATTATTAATACTGAATATTTCCAATATTTTCTTGATGGTTTACACCATCTTAGATATTCTTTCTACTTTGCTAGAAATAAAAATATGGTTTTCTCACTTGAAAGAGGAGCATTTTCTTCCATAGGATAGCAAAA
This sequence comes from Tapirus indicus, assembly GCA_031878705.1. Taxonomy (NCBI): domain Eukaryota; kingdom Metazoa; phylum Chordata; class Mammalia; order Perissodactyla; family Tapiridae; genus Tapirus; species Tapirus indicus. The sequence continues at coordinate 20,589,735 of CM062939.1, read as the reverse complement.
TACCAGAGTACCACAATTCTGGCATGGAAAAGGAATAAATAATATGAAGTAGAGCTAAACACATTGGCCTCAACAACTTTATTATTTCTGTGACCCACACCTGCCAGTTGATTATACCTACAGACTGAAGCCATTTTGAAAGCAGTTAAATTCAGCTGCATAGAGGAAGGAAGCAGATTAAATATCTTTATGACCTTCTTTCTCCTTTCATCTAGACTGGTCACATCTTTAGGCTTCACTGCCTCTAACTCAAATGTGTTACTTCCCTCTTGAATCCTTTCAGAATTTAAATGAATATATTCCCTTCTATATTAGTCAGGACTCTCCTGGTTGCTAGTTACATAAACTCAGTTCAGACTGGCTTTGAAAGAAATGAATTTATTTTATCACCATCTGTTACGTCAGGGCACATACTGATCCAGGTGCATTTTTTGACCCATTAATAAGTCAGGATTTAGACTCAGCCTTTTTCTGTCTCTCTCTTCTCAACTCCTGCTCTTCTGTTTTCCATTGTATTGTCAGGAAGGCACGTCTGAAATGCTGACCTCTAGTAACTATAGGAAAGACATTTAACTTTAGCAAAAGTCATAGCTTCAAATGCATAACACGGGTCAGATTTATGCCTCAGCCAATCACTGGGATCAAGGTGGATTACGTCCTTTGAGATTGTGTTATGGAACAATATTTTTGTAAGTAAAATCAAATTGCTGTGTCCAGAAAAGTGAAGATGGATACTACATAGTCAAATACAACAAATATCCACTATACTTTTACCACTAGCAGAGACAATGGTCTTTCACTTTACTGTAGATTGAACTTGGACAGTTTTATCAAACTTTGTTTTTGCCCATTTCCTTTTCCTACCATATCTGAACAAAGTTGGCAATTTACCAGCCTCTTGGAAGAAGATGCTGCCCTTTCAATCCTTAATTTTACTCACTATTTCTCATGGATCTAACTGCTTTATCCATTGACCACTGTGTCTCATTCAAATTCTAGAATTTTTCCAATTTCCATGAGGCTAGGAAGCAGCAAGGTCTTTATTTAAGTTGTACATCATCCACCCAAAATAAGAATCTACTTCCCTCATCCAAAGCATATTTATACTATTTTTTATGATTTAGACAATGTTCCTCATCTTAATAACTGAAAAGAGAGTAAAAATAAATTCGATATGGGTACATGTTGGCAAAAAAGGAACACAATAATTTTGTGATCTCTTCCACTTTCTTTTTCAAATCCTAACAAAAGTTTACTCCTGTCTAAGCCAAATAGTTCAAGAAGATGAAAAACTTGCAAACAAATAAATCAATAAACAAATAGAAACAATCTTTCCCCCAATATATTTGTTAAGTATAAACTGAAGATATATATTTTAACAAGTTTACTGAATACGTTATTTATGCAATATGATTCTTTGCACACTAAATTCTTGCATAAAAACATCATTTGAATATTTCAGTGCCATTGCGTATACTTTCACCACCACAATGACTTTATCATTTTTTTCAAATATTCCTTGTCTTCTTGTATATTTTTATTGTTTTCTGACTTTTCTCTATTATTAAAAATATTTTGAAAAATAGTCTTTAGTATACATATATTCATGCATTTTCACATTTATTCTTAACATAAATATTTGAAGCATAAAGGAAGACAGTGAATTTTCTTGTGTCCTGTATTTTTTTTTCTCCTGATCAGTACTACATCCACACTTGCATACACCAAATACTACATGATGAAGAGAATAACAAAGTTAAAAACAACAACAAAAAGAAATAAAATAAGACACCAAAACAGCAAAAAAATATCCAAAATTCAGTAAAAGTTTCTCTGGAAATTTTTAGTAATTTTCCTTCAGCCAGTAAATAAAAGAAGATTGACCTTCTCAAGAAACTACTACATATCAGGACCCAAGAAACTGAAATCAACTTGGATTGTAACACAGCCATCTCATGAACTAACTCACTTTTCACTACAAAAACCTAGAGGGTAGCTTTGAATTTATTGATTTTCCTTCCTTGGTATTTCAGCCAGGTCAGATTTTGGGAGAAAGCTTCCTTTAACTTCTGCAAGAGAGGGACAAAGATTTATGATCTTCCTATTTAATCAATACCTCGGGGGTAAAGGATGGGCATTGTCTTCCAGTTAAGTAAGTAGAGCATAAGAAGCACTTTTGTGAAAACAGTCACTGAATTTATTCTACAGATGTTGTTAGTCATTGTCTCCTTGGTCACACAATATTTGCTGAAAAAACACTAGTGCGACATACGCCTCTCCCACAATACTTTTGTGTCTCTGGAACAAGAGATGTAATTACGTGTAATGTCATTGTGTTTTGTAATTGTTGAGTTATGCTCTTAAGTTTAATTTCCCCTTAGGTCAAAATTTAGTGAAAATTCAACTTCAAAAAGTAAGTAGGAGTTTCTCAAGTTATTTTTGATGTACTGATTTTACATTTTTTTCTTCTCCTTGGTATTTTAGGATTTTACAACTTATGTATACATTCACACGAATATTTTTGTAAACTGACCTGTAACATTTTTGAAATAAGAGATGAAGTAGTGCATATATATTTATATATGTGTATATGTATATGTACAGATATATATCAATATTTTTAAATGAATGCTACTGTGACAACCACTGCTAATTACTATTGTTGCTGCTTCTGCTGTAATTACTGCTACTACTGATATTATTAACAGTATTGTTATTACTGGTGATGATATAGATCTTAATTATTGGTATATATTTTGTTTGCTAATCTTATTATTATACATGAATTTTTAATTTTATCAAATGTTTTTTCTTCATTATTGAAATAATTGCATTATTTTTCTTAATTATCTGTTAACATAATAGACTACATTGTCTGATTTCCAAATTCAATGCATTTTTTTCTGGAATAAATAATTTCATTCATGATTATATTATCATTTTAAATTACTGCTGGATGTAATTTGCCTAAATTTTAGTTATGATCATTACACCACTTTTATGAGATGTATTTGTCTATAATTTCTCTTACGTATAGAACATGTAATGTTGCTGTTAGGTTTTATCATCAAAGATCAATGAAAAATAAGTTGGAAAGGGTTTCCTCTTTTTCTCTTTCTGAAGGAGGTTGTTTAAGATCACTATTATTTCTTACAGAAATATATGAAACAACACATCAATGAACCACCCTGCCCTGGTATTTCTAACTTCATTTATGATTACTATGCACAGGACTATTACTATTTTCTATGTCTTCCATTGCCAGATTTGAAAATTTGCATTTTCCAAGGAGCCTGTCCATTTCATTTATATTTATCAAATTTATATCTCAATGGTCTCATATTTGTTGTAATGCCTCTGATCTGTGATGATATATCGTTTTTTCATGTCTCATACTGGACTTTGTACCTTCTTTCTTATTTTAGGTTCAATTTGTGATGGATTTAAGAACACTTTTAACTTTTCCAAAGAGGCAAATTTTGCCTTTACTGTTTTGTTTTCTTGATTGACAGATTGGTTGATCAATATAGTAACTAATTAGTTTTGCATGCATTTCTGCTATTATCTATCACATGCCCTATCTTTACTCTCTGTGGATTTAATTTTATTTTCATCTGAATTACTCGGAAAAATAGACAATTGAATTTCACACATAATTTTTGTAATATATGTATTTTAAGGTTATCAACATCACTGTAAGCAATCTTTTAATGTCATCTCTCAAGATTTTGGATATTGTACTTTTGCTAAAAGTTAGTTCAAATTTTTTGCTAATTTCTTTTACCCTTGGACTCCTTAGAATTGTATTACTAATTTTCCAAATATTTGGAGATTTACAGTAAGATTTTTTAATTTAGTTGATTTCTAACAATTCCCTTTTGTTCAAAGACCAAACCCTGAAAGATCCGAAATATTTTAAACTTGTTGAGCCTTGTCTTATGATTCAACATATGGTTAATTTTAACAAGTGTTCCGTAGTCTCTTTAAAATTACTTGTGTAAAAATGGATAATCAATGACTTCACTTTTTAAGTGTTTTGTTCGGATTCTATAATTTCTTATTGATTTATTTTTGTCTGCTTAAGAAATGATTATCAAAAGATCTCAGTGTGGTTGTGGATTTAATTATTTCACCATTGACAATGTTGGCTTATTATTTCAAATGTGATATTTCAGTGGGTACATATTTAGAATTTTAATATTTGGAGTCAATTGACTACTTTGTCATTATGCAATATCTCTGTTTACCTCTATTAATGCCACTTGTCTTAATAACTACTTCATATTAACATAGCTGCACTAACAAATAGTTTTTTAGGTAAGTGATTATGTAGCATAACTTTTTCTTCTCTTTTACTTTCAACATGACTGTGTCTTTATATGTAAGGTGTTTTTCTTGTAAACACCTTAGAATTTTATTTTGTTGAATTATCCAGTCTGATCATCTTAGATATTAATATGAGTAAGTGCATTACTTTTGTGTGTATACAGAAAAAATATTTATTACTCTACCATCAAACATAAATTCCTAATAGAAGCAATCAAGTTTAGTAGAAAAGAGAATAAATTTGAATGAATTTATAGACCTGTACACATGTTTCTTTTATCTGAATCTACAGGTCTTAGTCAAGTTGTAACTTCAGTGTTTTTATTTCTTGAAAGATTTAACTTTTTAGTGATTATAGACTTTTCTCAAGCCCACTCACAGTGTTCCTAGACGTTAACTTTTCTATTCTAAAGTGCCAGTTTTAATAACATGTATATGTATCTTTCTATCACAAGAGAATGGTTCCCAAGGATATAGTATATGCTATTATTATAAATATGTCTAATCTTTTAAATTCTTCCTCCTGGAATCTCAGCAAGCAGATGGCTTGAGTGGAGAAGATGTGAATGTAATTTTTCTATGTTCCTATCTAGTGGGAAAATTTTCTACTAATGCATAGTCATCAACCTAGAAAATTCAGGGAATCGTTTCCACCATTGTCACTACCTAGAATCTCCTCATCAAATAAACTGAACTTTCTCATATTATTTCTATTCTGAGTAGTGTCAGTTTTATGAATAATTATCCAGTATCCAGAAGCTCCTAATATACTGAGAATTTATATATTTCTGATCACTTACATAAAGACTCCCCAGGTAGGAAATTTCACGTGAGGGTGAGAGAGCTAATCCTCTTATACAGCTAGGTGTGCCTAAATACTTAGGAAGAGGAGATTTGGCAATATGGTCTTTTTTTTTTTTTATGAGGAAGATTGTCACTGAGTTAACATCTGTGCCAACCTTCCTCTACTTTATATGGGACCCTGCCACAGCATGGCTTCATGAGCCATGTGTAGGTCCACGCCCTGAATCTGAACCCACGAACCCCGGGCCACTGAAACGAAGTGTGCAAACTTAACCATTACACCACCAGGTTGGCCCAACAATATCATTTTTTAAGTAAGAGACACAATGAGGTAAAATATTTTGGTAAACTGTTTCAACGTTTAGAACTAGTTCTCAAATTAAACTACCAGATAGCACCTGCATCTCTTATAAAATATCTGCTTTGTGTCATTTAAGCTGAGCTTCAGTCCTTTCTTTCAATTTTGTTTCTTAATTTAAGTGTTTATACCAAAATAAAAGAAAATAAAGAAATGCATTATTTTTAACCAACTATATTACTACTCATTTTCCAATTGTTACACATTTTCATTGTGCTCCTCTTTTTTGTTGTGTTTTTTTTTTTGAGTTAATAAAATATTTTTATTAGATTTCCCCCCTGGATTTCTATCAATAACCTGTCTTTCTCATTTTCTCTTCTCTTGTTCTGGAATTCTAATTTATGCTCATTACATCTTTTTATACTACACTATATATCTCTAACATGATCTTGTGAATTTTACATCCTTTTTGTCTTATCTGTGCTTCAGATTGAACATTACACTCTTCTAGCTATCTAATCCTCTTTTCTCAAGTGTCTGTTATATAATTTATATGCCATCTGTTATTTCTTGGTTTTCCTTATTTCCCTTTCAATTCCTATTTCTTTTTCAATGCAAATACTGTATGGTGAAAAGAAGCACAGAGCTAACAAAACAAAATAAGACACCAAAATGACACAAAATACCCAAATTCAGTAAAGGTTTCTCTGAAAAATTTTAGTAATTTTCCTTCAGCCAATAAATGGAGGAGGACAGACATTCTCAAGGAACTTCTACATATCAAGACCCAAGAAACTGAAGTGAAATTTGGATTCTAGCACAGCCATCCCATAACTTACTCTTAACCACAAACACCTAGAGGTGATATTTCTGTTGCATACTGATGCTTCTTGTTCTCTTCCTCTTGTAGACACGTGGGAGGGTGTCACTTCTCCACTCCACTGAAGTTAGGTGTGATTATGTAACTTGTCAATGAAATGTGTGTCACTTCTAGATGGAGACTCTTAAGAGCTGTGGGTAATTCTGCAGGTTTTCTTTTCTCAAGCAGTAGTAATCGTAAAGTGGTTTTGATGTGGAGATGGTGGAATCACAAAGGTGCAAAACACCTGGACTGCAGGGTGACCACCTGAATGGCAGTTGCCCTGGAGAGTCACCAGGACCAGGCTCTTAGGAGATTTCATATGAACAGGAAACAAACTTGTATTTTGCCAGGCTGCTGGGACTTTGGTGCCTTATAGCTAGCTTGAATAATAAACAGGGAAAACTGAATTCATAGCATGAATCATATGGAAGTCTGTTCTAGTATGGCCATGACATACTGTTTAAACTGTGAAATGACTTCAAATTAAACTATGCCATTACAGTGATAATATTTTTGGTAAAAAAAAAAAAAAATCCGTAAACTAATATGAACAGAGGTTCATTTTCTGTTATCTCTAGTTTTCTTTCATTTTTTTAACCTAGGGTAACAATTATTAATAGTACTTTATACAACTACACATATGATAATATAATATTTTATTAATTTCACAGAAACAAAGTAGCACATAAAATGAGTTTGTCCTCAGATTGGTAAGTTTGAAAGTTCAATTTAATATGTTCACACAGACTAATTTAAATATTGACAAATAACAACATTCTATACATATAATGGAGCAATTGATGAACCAAAAATTAATAAATTAACTTATAGTGAGTATTACAAATGGTAAACATCTCAGGATACTCACGAATCATATCACCATTTTTCTTCCTCTCAGGAGGCCAAAATTATCATGATGTTTTATTAACAGCTATATCATTAATGAGATATCGAGATTAACTTAATCATTTTAAGATGTGATTCTGCTACCTCTAAATCAACTGAAGCACTTGAGTGGGTTCTTTATAATATTTCTATAAGACTTTAGAAAACTTCTAGGTTGTGCATATCCTTTGTTGAATAGTGTGGAAGTCATAGATAAAACCCAGCTTATTGCCTCTTTTTTCTGAATTCCAAGAAAACCTTTAATACACCTATTATTATTTTTCTAAATAGGCCATGTGCAAGAGACTCTTGACTACCATCCTCACAGGTCCTGATTTTATTGAGGAGTACCTTTTGGAAAGCAGTGTTGCTTACGACCCACCTACTCTGTAATCCTCCTTTAACCGACTTCAATATGTACAACGATCTGACCTCTCTATTATAAGACCCAGGTAGCTGAGCTCCTCTATAGACAGCACAACTAGTCTTCAGTAATGTCCAGGAATCTTTCTACATGATACAATTCAATTCTTTCTCATATCCTATTCATTGGTTATCCAACACTTCACTTGTGTTCGAATGAATTTCTTGCCTCTTCACTTTCAGAAAGATTGTCATAACTCCTACTGTTCAGAAAATATCAAGACTCACCAATATTCAGCATTTCTTATGACCTGCAATCTGTATCTGTCCTTTCTTATGTCTTTCTTTCATTTCTCTGGAAGAGGCATGGGTCTTCATATCCATAGTTAAGTCTCCACCTCTACCAATCCTCTATGATGCACCGGTAAATCGATGATCTACTTGACTTGCAATTCTTCAGCTACTCCTATACTAGTGTTTACCTTTTGTACTATGAGCATATTTAAATATTTCCTTCTAAATGTTAAAGGAAAAGAAAAACAAACTCTAACTTCTGTCTTATCTCTGATTTTCTAGCAAAATTTCTTAGAAAAAGATTATATCTACACTTTCTGCCTCCAATTTCTTACCCTCAATTTCTTACAGTTTCCAATTTCTATAACTCTTTTCTGAAGACAACTGATTTTTCTAAATCTGGTTTAATATGACAACATAGACACTGCTCTACCTATGGGCCAAACTTGACCAAAACAAGTGAAAAATTTCCAGTCCTTATCTATTTTCTCTATCTTTTATATTGACCAAAACTATCCTTAAAATTTCACTCTACTATTTCTTCTGTGACATCACTTTCAGACAGTTTTATTTTTTCATATGTTGTTGCTCCCTATTTCTCTTCTTCATGATAAATCTTTAATTAACTCATCCTTTAAATATTGATGTAACTCAGACATTCATCTTCGGCTCAGATCTGTTCATTCTATTTATTTAATTGTCTGATTCAACAAGTTTTATGTCACCTCCATGTCCTTATGCATAACTGTCTGTTGACATTTATTTCTTTACTTTATTCATCTGTTGACAACTTACTAAGTTCAAGGCAATTATCTATGGGATGACAATATTGTGGAAACGAGTACAAAAGATGCCTCTGTCTTCAAAGGCCCCCAGTAAAAAGTAAGTCAATGAGGATGTTAAATAGTTGAAAATTGTATTATTATTACTATTTTTTAAATTAATATCACCTTTTTCTTTTTGCTTTTTTAATGTCACTACTGGGAAATTTTATTTTATTTTCTCCCCAAAACCCCAGTACCCCAGGAAGTAGTTGTATATTCTAGTTGTAGGTACTTCTAGGTCTTCTATGTGGGACACTGCCTCAGCACGGCTTGATGAGTGGGGTGTAGGTCAGTGCCCAGGATCCAAACCTGCAAACCCTGGGCCGCTGAAACAGAGCACATGGCCAGCCCTGAAAATTGTATTATTGACTGCACTTAGTAGACTGATTATGTTTATTTTAAGGTAGCAAATTCTCATCTTCCTGATATCAGTCAGTAGTTGTTCTTAAAACTTAAAAAAAAATTGTTATAATGTTTGTAGGAAGTCAGTTAAATAACTTCTGATATTACTCATTTGGGAATTTTTCAATCCAGTGTAAATCTGTTAACAACTTCTGTAAGTTTAGTGAAATTTCAACTAATTCTTTTTAGTAAGCAAATCACATAATATTGGAACATTTCCAGTCAATCATTTAAAAAATGTTCTCTCCATAGACCATATTTTTTAGATAAATATTTTATCACCTATTATTTAAAAAAAATGACACTTTCTCTTGAACAGATAGTTTAGGTGTGTTTCTTTTTTCAAAAAGCCTTGCAAGTTACTGCAATACTGAGAGCTATTTGACTATAGCAAAGTAATGGCCAACAAATTTGAAATAGTTTATATTTTTGTGAAAGAAAATATGCATTACATTTTTAAGCTTCAAAATGCTTTGAAACATTCAACAAAAAATTAATAAGCATCTGAGTAATCAAAATATTTATGATTTTCCCACCTCTCTTTCAGACTTTTTTTTTTCTTTTTCAAAACAATTTTATTGAGGTACAATTTCCACACCATCAGCTCACCCATTCTGTGTGTATAATTCAATGATTTTTAGTAAATTTACAGAGTTGTGCAACCAGTCACCACAATCCAGTTTTAAAACATTTCCGTCACCCCCAAAAACCTTTTCTGTGCCCATTTGCAGGGAATCCCTATTCCTACTCCTGGCCCTAGACAAAGATTAATCAGCTTTCTATATTAAAAAAAGAAAAATTAGAGCAGTTTTAGGTTCACAGCAAAATTGAGAGGAAGGTACAGAGATTTCTTATACACCCCCTGCCTCCACACGTGCATATCTCCCCCATTATCAACATCCCCCACCAGAGTGGTTCATTTGCTACTATTGATAAACCTGCGTTAACACATCATAAGCACCCAAAGTCCATAATTCAGTCTTGGTGGTGTGTACTCTACGGGTTTGGACAAATGTGAAATGACATGCATCCATCATTATAACATCATACAGAGTATTTTCTCTGCTCTAAAAATCCTCTGTGCTCTGCCTATTCATCCCTTTCTGCCGACACCTGGCAACCACTGATCTTCTTACTATCTTCAGAGTTTTGCCTTTTCCGGAATATCATATAGTTGGAATTAAACACTACGTAGCCTTTTCAGATAGGCTTCTCTCACTTAATAATATGTATTTAAGGTTCCTCCACATCTTTTCCTGGCTTGGTAGCTTGTTACATTTTAGCAGTGGATAATATTCCATTGTCTGGATGTACCACAGTTTATTTATCCATTCACCTACTGAAGGGCATCTTGGCTGCTTTCCTGTTTTAACAATTATGAATAAAGCTGCTATAAACATTGGTGTGCATATTTTTACTTGGACATAGGTTTCAACTCATTTGGGTAAATACCAAGAAGGCCCCACTTCTTTCTAGTTAAAAAACAATAATGAAAATATTTTGTATAAATAAACATTAATCTGCATTAGCCACATGGGAGAACTAGAATTGTCCAACATATTAAAAATTAGCAAGTATTTTTTTCACTTTTATTTTTTATATAAGTAAACAATAGTCTGGTATTTTTTTCCCTCCTCAGCAGATTTTCTTGCATAATTCACTGTAGGGAACACTACTCTAAATTTGTCCAAGTACTATAAAAACATAAGTGTCATGTGATTTTTATTTCCTTACACAGTTTAAGGGTTTCCAAATCTTTTGAGCATTACATTTAATTTCTTCAGCTTAGCAAATAATGGTGTCAAAATATGGCCTCTAAAAAAAATTTTCATGTAGTCTCTTTCCACTGAACTATCTGAAATTTATCCCTCAATCCTTGCACATACCAAGTTATTTGCAGCTTCCTCAAAAAGCCTTACCTATCTTTATACACCCTTTGTTCTGCCAGTAACTCTTCCTGCCCCGAGAATTTTTTCATCTAGCTACTTCTCAACTAGAAGTATTTTTCAAGCATCTAAATTCTTCTAAGAGACATTCTCTTCTACCTGGATGTGACTTAGATGCCTGTGATCTGCCTTCCTTAGCATTCTGTTGCACTTATAACATTGAAATTTAATTATTGATTTATTACATCATGTCCCCACCCTTCTAGGCACAGTGCCTAAATCTTATTCTTTGTTTTTAGCTTCACAAATATTTTGGTTGCACTGCTCTTCTTTGTGCAGGGAAAGATTTGCCCTGAACTAACATCTGTGGCCAATCTTCCCCTTTTTTCTTCTGCCCCAAAGCCCCAAGCATGGTTGTATATCCTAGTTGTAAGTCCTTCTAGTTCTTGTATGTGAGCCACTGTCACAGCATGGCAACTGACATATGGGTGGTGTGGTTCCGTGACCAGGAATTGAACTCGGGCCGCTGAAGCAGTGAGCACTGAACTTTAACCACTAGGCCATCAGGGCTGGCTCTTATTTGTTTTGTAACAAATTAAAATTTCTCCTCTTTCTATTTTTGTGGACTCATGTGTTGTGACAGAATGCTAAGTAGTACATTCAAATCGTACCTGCAACTATGTAATATTTTATTTACGGCAATCTATATCAAGACTCTTGCCAGGTTCATTCTTGGAAGATGACAATCTTCTAATAATTGAGAATATGATGATCTCCCTAATCTAATTTTCCAAATTTGGAACTGCTGACAGTAATCTTAACGTATGTTAGTAAGATACAGAGAGTAAATTACAGAACCTAGAAAGTTGATTTTGGAGAAATGTCTATTCAGATCTTTTGCCCATTTTTTAATCAGATCATTTGTTTTTTGCTATGGAGCTATATGAGTTTCTATAATGTATTGTATAATTGAAATTTGCTAAGAGAGTAGATCTTAAGTGTTCTCACCAAACACACCAAAAAATGGTAGCTATATGTAAGGTGATAGATATGTTAATTAGTTTGGTTTTAGTAGTCATTATACAAGATACACATATCAAAACAGTGTGTTGTACATGTTAAATATATACAATTTTTATTTGTCAGTCCCAACTCAATAAAGTTGGAAATAAAAATAATTTGAAAAGCACTATAGCTTTGTTGATATGAACATATATATTTATTTGGGTTGTTTTCTATAGGTTGCATATTCATAATATGGTGGGAACTAAAATATATTATTAGAGTGATTTTAATTTATGATTTTTGATATTTAAGTCATAGAACACTGTACCAGCTTTACAGAACCAAAGTCTAAACTGTAGTTATTTTACTACCTAATTCGATCACTATTGATAAAATGACATATTGAAATGTTTTGCTTTGATATATTGTGGTTGACAAATTAATCACACAATTGATAAACAACTTTTTATGAGAAAGTTATAACTTAACTTGAAAATAGTAGTTTAATCATATAAAACTCTTTCATATCTAATGTTTGATCACTGTGTTACTTTCATAGATGCTGGGATCTTAACTCAGGAAGCAAATGTTGGTATTGCAATTTTTTTAGTCAAAAAAGTGCCAGGTGTGAGACGCTTTTCCTGACAAATTGGATTCTCTGTGTCTACAATTCCATGCATCATGCTATTTTTTCACCCCTGCTGACATAGTTTGTGATAGATATTCTATTTTTTATTGTGGTTTTTCTTCTTTTTCTTTTTCTTCCTTAATACCTTTAAGACAGTTTTCCAAGTCAATGATTCATGAAACTAAAGTGTCTACTTTGGATCTACCATCCAATTTGCCTGTTGTAGTCTGGCCAATTTAGAATTCATCTCTTACAAAATCCTCATGAAGAAGTCATTTTGCACACTTGAATAATATGCATCTCAGTGTTCTGTTGGCATACCTTCATCTTACTTTCAGTGTGGAATGTAATTCGTTCCTGAGCGTTAGTTCTTGGATTTTATTTTCAATATATTGGCCTACTTTCAATACCAGAGCTAAGTTCCATCCCCTCCCCTCCCTCCAAACCTAGGAAGTAAAAAATGACATTTAGAATAAAAAGAAAAATTCAGTTCACAGTTGATACATATTCCATATTAATTCCCCAATTAGTCTAGTATTCGTTTCTAATAAAGGCACTAATAAACAATTGGCACAAGAGAATTTTATGTGCCTAATATAACATCATGCTTAGAATAACAGGGCATATTCTAAACTGTCCTAACTTTAAATAACCCCTTATGGTCCAATCATTCATTAATGAACACAACTCAGATATTTCTTAAACATATTTATTCATCTACTCTATTACATGGGTTCATATAATTTTATATATTTTATTTTACAACACATTTCTAATGTGTTTTTAATTCATTAAACACTTTTACTTAAATTTGGTATTTTTCACAATAACTGTATGAGTTAGTAACATCTTAGTGGCATAAAACCAACCATTTTATTATACTCGGGAAATCCATGGGTCACCTACCTATGAAGAACTTAACAGCTGAGGGCTGAAACACTCAAGACTAGAGGATCCACTTTAAAGCCAGGTTCTTCAATGAAGTGTCTGCCACCTGAGCTGAGAAGGCTAAAGAATCAGCTCAGCTGGGACTCTAGATTGGAGGATGCATGTCCCTGCCCCATGTGGTTTGGGTGTCTCACAACATGGGTGCTGAGTTCCAAGATGGCATACCCAGAGAGGGAGCCTCCAGATAGAATACCAAGAAAAACATGTGGAAGCTACATGCCATTTATGACGTAGCCTCAGAAATCATAGAACGTCCCTCCTCTATGACCCATTGTTTAAAGCAATCAGAAACTAACCCAGATTCAAGGGACCAAGAACCCACAGTATTAAAGAGAATACATAAATATCTGTGATCTGCATATTTGAAATATTTGAAAGGTAGGTGCTATCGTCCCATTTTTTTTTTTTTTCCAGAATAGGGAAATGGTGCTATGAGATTTTACAGGACTTCTAAGACAATTGGACAAGTACGGTCAACAGCTTCATTTCAAATTCTGGTATATTTAGCTCCACAGCCTATTTTCTTTGAGAAAAATAAGGTTCAGAGAAGTGAAATAAATTGTCAAAAATTGCACAGAGAGCGTTACGGCCCAGTATTACACTCACTACATGATATAGACATCTTGTTCAAGAAAAAACAAAGTAAACACACCTGCAGGACAGAGTCATTTTCAGTTTCTAGGCTATAATGTACCACAGTCATTTCTTAGTTTTGCACCATGTATGGCTTGCTCGACATCACTCAGGGCCAAAACTAATCACATTGCTTTTATTTCTACAAAGTAAATTACAATGGATGAGAGATATCAACTACCAGAGAGGCAGAAAATCTATGTTATCCTCTTGAGGATCTTCTTTCTTCTGGATAGTTCATAAAACATTTACTTTAAATGGTTCAAAATGACACTCTTATTTCTATTCCCAAAGGGTGGTTCTACCTAGTCTCACACTGCTGCACATCTGCCAGTACTCTTTACATCCACATGAATCTACTATATCACATTCATCATAGAATGTGTCTCTAGAAATACTGCTACCTGTTCATTCAATTGCAGCTCAGCACGGCAGTCTGAAGAAGGAAAGGTCTACAGGCTGCAAGAAAAATTTGACGCTTAGTTCAAATGAAAGTGCATCTGGTTTTGGCACACTCAGCTACAGAGTTTGGTCCCTAGATCTTTAAAGTGATCTTCTCTGACTTAAATTCCTATATTTTCTATTTTACTAACTCGACTTATTTCAAAAGTCAAATAATGATTTAATATACTTGAAATTGAATGAAATATTATCTAGCATGATCTTTGAAGCCACATGAAGGAACAACTTTATCAATCCTTAGGACTATTTGGTAGAACAAGGAAAGAAAAACATCAAAGAGCAGTCAATGACTACTTTATGGATGGGGATTATAGCTTAACAAACACTTCAAAGTGACCAATAGATTGCAAGTAATCTAAAATAATTCTAATTTTCCAAAATCTATTAGCCAAGAGAAGCATAAAGACACAAGGGTGACAATAAAATTGAATTTTGAAAATTGCCTTACTTTGAGTCCTCACTCCTTATTCATGATTGATTTAGTCCTATTTATGTCTCTCAAACCTGTGATACCTCACAAATGACATACAATTCTGGTTAGTGACATTAAAACACTATTTCAATATTGAACTCATTCTTCTTTGCCTCTTTCTCACCTCAAGAAAAAGCTCTTTTCTTATCTGGTACATTCCCTAGGAGGTTAAAGATATTGTATATTTGGGTTCTGGAATTGTAGTTCAGCATTTAATTGTTGCATTCAGTACACCCCATTATTTTTGCTTCTTCTATTCCTATCAGATCATCAAATGTAGAGTGTCTGGAAAACTACTCTTACAAAATCAAAAATCTTTCACATCAAGGATTAGCTACAGTACCAGTTTGTTCTCTAAATACTTGGGAAACATATCTAGAGGACTTTGAAAAAGTTAACATTCAAAGTGTCCAATCTGCACCAACAGTAAACAATATGGCAGAGCCTCTATTGATAAGAAATTAAAAAATAAATGAGGATATGTTAAGAAACAAGAAACTTTTATATTTATATATTATTCTGCTCTATAAAGGCTATTTCTCCAAAGATTCTTATAGAATCTAGCTAATTGGCATTAAGTTCATAATAATTTTAGAAATAGTATTCTAATACCATCATACACAGATTTTGTTTTAGTTTCTAACACATATAAATAAATAAGAGTTTTACATCATAGTTCCAAGTGATTAACTAATGTTAAGTCTGCTTAAAAATAAGATACATCAGGGGGCCGCCCAGTGGCGCAGCAGTTTAGTTCGCGCTTGGCCGCCCAGGGTTCGCGAGTTCGGATCCCGGGAGCCCGCCAACACACTGCCTGTCAGCCCCGCTGTGGCGGCGTCCCATATAAAGTGGAGGAAGATGGGCACGGATGTTAGCCCAGGGCCAGTCTTCCTCAGCAAAAAGGGGAGGATTGGCGACAGATGTTAGCTCAGGGCTGGTCTTACCCACCAAAAAAAAAAAAAAAAATCAGATACATCAAAAACAATAGGGTAAGAATAAAAATGTATTTTAATTAAAATTTATGATTCCCTTGGCATTAAATATTCATTATCTCAATTTCTTTCAGTAGAATAAAAATACAAAATTAACAGTGTAGTCCACCTTTACTATGTAATATCACTCTCAAAAATTTTGTCAAATCAAGTAATATACGTATTACCTAGAACTCAATGTTTTTTAACATATATTACAATAAACAGAGTTTCCTTTATCTCAGAGCACATGTTAAAAGCAATTTTTATCCTTTCTTCGCTTTCCAATCAAGCACCCCATACAAAACTGAAAACATCAAGAAGCCATGAATTCACAAACTTAGATATGTGTGTGAGCACATAACCCAATTACCTGTGTACAATCAATTTAAAATTTTTTCACAGAGCTGGTACCTCACTCTTTTAGATTCAGGAGTCTAAAAATCTCCTGTTCTGTGCCATTTTTTAAAATAATCACATTTCCAAATTTTGTAGACGTTCAGGGGAATGAACTAATGGTTGGTTAGAATTCATTTACTTAAATCTGGGAGAATGTGTAGTTTGACTATACCGTGAAGACCAGTTCTGCCACAGGAACACGAGGAGATGAGCCCGGAGGAACGCAGATTCCTGGCATCTTTGAAACCACTTACATATGGAATGCCAGTTTAAGCCATCCACAACAAATTGGTGAGCCTGGATTCAATAAAGCATGACTATTTAAAATTATACGTAAATCCACTTGCCTATACCTAGAGGGAAAAGGATGTGCGTTATTTATTTCTAGAACCTAGCAGACTACCATATACAGAGTGACGATCAAAATGACAAATCAAATTGCAGAATCAACTTTAGATATATGTATAATCAAGCAAGTTATTATATTCTACTCTGGTTATATCCTACTCTACTCTGAGAGTAAAATAGCCCTTTTCCATTCATATCAAGGATTCTGTGATACGACACAGTAATTATTTGCCCTTGTTGACTTTATAAAGTGTTATCTTTTTTGATATAATAGCCATTATTAGCTAAGCTTTTCTTATAAAATACAAAGCAATAAACTCTAGTCAATGATCAGCACTTATTACATAAAATCCTCTCCCTCTTCCCTTGGGAATGGATATTACAAATATCCGTAGGCGACTAAAGTCATTCTCCCAATATTCCTGTCCCCTGCTTCTTCCATCAGACACTAATCTAGGTACTGATGCAAATGGACTTTGCAGATGGAATTAAGGTTACTAATAAGGTGAATTTAAAATAGGAAGATTAGCCAGGATGAATGAGGTGGGCCCAATAAAATCACTCGAGTCTTTAAAAGAAAAAGAGTGAGTCAGAGAATTGCAGAGGAAGAGGAAAGCAAAGCAAAGCAGAGTCACATGGGGAGGTCAAAAGACTCCAAGTATGAGGACATGATCCATTGTTATTGGCTCTGAAATGGAGAAAAGGACTACAAATCAAGGAACTTGGACAGCCTCTAGAAGATGAGAATGGCCCCTGGCTGACAGCCAGCAAGAAAATGGGGACCTCAGTTCTACAACCTCAAGGGACTGAATTCAGCCCAGTACCTTGGGAATGGATGCTTCCCTAAAGCTTCCAGCAATGAGCACAGCCTTGCTGGTGACACGTTGTGGGACACTAAACCCAGCCAGGCCTGCTCGGACTTCTGACTTGCAGAACTGCAAGATAATATGTGGGAGTTGTTTTAAGCTGCTAAATGTGTGGCGATTTGTTAAGGTAGCATTAGAATGCAAATACACAGGTATGTACAGTATTAAATGAATATAGAAAGATACTTATTACACTGGCCTTATTAGTATGGTCGTTTTAATTATATAAGAAAAGAAATCACTGGATGTGCTGTATCCCTTCATGAAAAAAAAAAGTTTTAAAAAGGAAGAATGAAAAGAGGATGAAGAAACAAGTTATAAAACATACTATCAAAGCAAAAATTGCAGCAGGAAAAGTTAATGAGGCCAAGAAGATTTTATTCAAGACTGTTGCACTTGGGTAGAGAAATCAAACTCTTCACTGAAACAAAGGGCAGGATCGTTTTTAAGACCTGGGATTAACTAGTGGAAAAATTTGGGAGGACGTTAGGGGGAAATTATCAATGGGATGCGTCAAATGATTACACTGAGTTATTTCCCTTTACAAACCTTTTTCTCTGTGATTAGGCCATCTGTGGTGACCAATTGGTGCCCATCAAATTGGGCCACTATCCTTCCACACACACTGGGAGAATAGGGGCGCTATCTTCTTTGATGTTATGTTTCAAAGAGATGGTTCCCAGGTCCTTGAGAAAGACATTTCCTGAGTTGTAAAATTGGCAACAGGCTGGGAGAAGATATATATACATTTCAAAGGGGTAGGGAAGGAATTTATAATTACCAGTTTTCTGAAGTAAATACTCTGAAAAAAGGAAGGTCAGTATTCAATAGTCAGGAAGAAACTTATCTAAAGTTTAATGAAATGAAGGGGAACCATCTTGATCAATATCTTAAGGTCTCAATACTGTGCTAGGCACTTAAATTAGAACTATATTTATATTTTCACATGTTATACTTTAATATATATTGCAACCATGACCTATAAAATATTTGCAGGTCTAATTCTGAAAATGCAACAAATGAAAAAATTAAAAATTTGGGAAAATGATTTAATACTATTATGTTTCCACCACTTTTCAACACAACTTTAATATATTACTAAATATGGTAAACCACAATGAGACTAAAAATGCGTTGGGGCTTGCCTGGTGGTGGAGTGGTTAAGTTCACAAGCTCCACTTTGGCGGTCCGGGGTTCACAGGTTCAGATCCTGGGTGTGGACTGACGCAACACTTGTCAAGCCATGCTGTGGCAGGTGTCCCACATAGAAAATAGGGGGGGATGGTTATGGGTGTTAGCTCAGTGCTAGTCTTCCTCACCAAAAAAAAAAAAAAAAAAAAAATCTCTAGGTATTACTGAAGTATTACTAGAGTATATCAATGAATGTAGTCTTGGGCAAATGGTGGCCAAGTGGTCCTACCATATCCTTGACCCAGTAGAAAACACAGAATAGTTCCATTAAGAATATGCAGGATTATAGTCTCAATTAACCATTCTGTTTGGTGAGTGGTTTTGAATTTTTTAATATTATTCAACTTTTCTTAATAATCATCCTATTTGCAAAGATCTGGACACAAAATTTTATAGTGAAAATGCCATAAACAATGTCAGGTCACATAATTAAATGAACACATGGTATAAATCTTTCATAGGATCAGCATTTGGAATGCAAATATGATTTGCCATTCGAAAATAGAATGTAGTAGTCTAAAATAAACAATGTGGATGCTTGTGAAGACATTAACATAGGACTAAATTAACATTAATTTAAATCCTACCAACAGACAGTTGAGTATCTGCCTAAATACAGAAGATAGATTGATTTTTTGTTTCTCATGTTAATATACATTAATGCCTTTATTTTATTTAGAATGATTGTCATTCCAATATCATGAAATGCACAATGCATGAAAAGAGTAAAGAGAATACATATTTTAAACAGGAACTGTACTTGTTAAAAATGACACAGATGGCATTTTATTATACTTATGGTAAGCATCATGGATTCAATTATTGTTGCTGGTTATACACTGCTATTATAACATATAATTTAATGGCATTATATTTTTGTTATGTTCAGAAAATCTGGCCCATGGTGAAAAGTATAATGTAGTCCTATTTTCATTCATGTTATTCCTATAGTTTTTCCTATGATATGTAGATCATTAATATTGTTATATATATACCATTTCCCATATATTGGTACTTAGGCATTCTTGAATGTACCCTACTTGGCATGCATTCCAAACATCTCTTCAGTCTAAGGCTATGCTGGTTCAGTATGGTAGTCAGTAGACACTCATGGCTCTTTTTATTTAAACATCTTAAATTTCAATAAAATTAAACATTCTGTTCCCCAGTTGCACTGGCCACTTTGCTCAATAGCCAAGTGGCTAGTAGCTATCAGGCAGCAGAATTTGCTACCCCAAAATGTGTCTCTTTGGCTTGATTATTTTTAAGAACAAAACACTCAGGAAGAAACTTTAACATTCTCTCCAACTGCCTAAAAGATTTTCGGGTAGAAGGCCTGTTTCTGGAAGGAGCACTCACCATAGATAACTATAGTATAATGTAAACTAGATGTGGTAGACAGGGAGGAACCTAGCAAGACCCATTTGATCAAAGTCCTCTCCATATCTATTGTCTTTGCAAGGCATGGCAAACACTTGTTTACCAAACATTTGCTTTTCCATCTCCATGTAAATTGCTTTCCTCCCCTTTGAAGTCCCAAACCACTACCCACAACATCCTCCTTTGTCTTTTGCTGAATCTGGTAGTTAAGGGGGTACCTTCTGCCATTTTGGTGAGTTACTCAGTTTTCCTGGGTTTCTCCAATGTATATTTGTAATTAATTTGTTTGATTTTCTCCTGTTATTCTGTCTCATGTCAATTTAATTCTTAGATGAGCCAGAAGAACCTAGAAGGTAGAGGAATATTCCTTCCTCCCCTACATAGCTACTGTACTGGGCAGCACAGATTAGTCAACAATTTCTTCACTGATGATAATTCCATTAGGCAGTGTTAATTTAAAGAACATGATTGCCAAACCAGTTTGATAGTGACTACAGGCATGTAAAATATTGCCTCTTTCTTTTTCATTAATATAATGCAAAACTTAAGACAAAAATATGTGTGGAGTTTATCCATTCACTTAAGCAATTTTGAGATGTTATTTTTGATATAAGTAAGAAAAAAATGCACAAGAACTTCTGCAACCAGCTGATGTACCTATTACTCTGTGAACAACTGATTTTGTCTGAACAATCATGAGTACCAATCATTGAACTCCCAGGAAATATATCACAACAGAACTCCAAGAATCAGATTATTATATTATTTTAAACTAATTTAATCAACACTTCCTTATTGTCTAAAACATGGAAACATGAAATTTTGCCAATTAAATGACCCTTTGTATTTTTAATTATATGTATTAGATCATTAAGAATAGCATGTATAATAGCATAAATTTACTTAATGTATCTAAAAGGGCCATTTAGTGAGATAACAAGCTTATACTTATGCTTCTCTAGTCAAAACCAGCTATTTTCAATTCCCAGAAGACACTGTTGGGCACTGTGGTTAACTTCCAAATTCCTTTCACCCTACACCTTGTAGCTGTAACAGCAAGATGTGACTTGGAGAAATGACCTTGCTTCAAAGGCAAGGGTACATTGTTCTAAGGAGAGTAAAAAAAAAATGGTGTCACGATTTGCTTAAAATGTACATGTGACTCAATATGGCAGATGACTTCAAGGATAGATTTACTGGAGATAACGCAGAAGATTTTTCCTTCCTCATGTGAGAAACAAAATATACTTTCTTTGTGCCCCAATTAGCCCCACTTGCTTCTGGTGTCTATGAGAGCAACTGGCCTAGATATACAAAGAATACAAGTTTGTAAAAACAAAACTAAGACAATTCATTAGCATTGAAATCCACCCTAGCAATGAACTTTGGTATGTGAGAATCAATGGTTCTTCTTATTGTATGATCAGTTGAGTTTGGGTTTCTGTTACTAACAAGAAAAAGCCATCTTGCCTCTCTAGTCCTCATTTATTCTGCCTAGAATGTCTGTCTAACGTATCTTCCTACTTAGTGGCTATTCATTTTTCAGATCCAACTCAAACATTTCTACTTCCCTACAATATTGACTAATCACACTGGAAAGAAACCTACATTATTTGTGCAAATGATCTATCTTTCTGATTCTGCTTCTGAATCTATCTAAATGCTTTTACTCATGCTACCAGAATGTAAACAAGAGTCAACAGAAAATGACTGTTTTATTTTTAAGTCAATACAAATTAATAATGATTTAAAAAAGACAAATCAAGAGATGTGAGGTATAGAGGATTTGAATAGCAAAATTAGCAAGAATGACTTTAAGGATGAACACCCCTTTAAAAGCAAAGAATATAATCACATAGAAATACACAAGTGTACTAAACAAATTATTATATATACACTTTTTCAAAGTTGACTGCACTGAAGAAAATCTCAATAAATTTAAAAAAATTGGAAAATAAATGTATCCATAGGCTATACTCTCTGATTACAGTGTAATAAATTAAATATAAACAACTAAAAGAGCCTCATCTAAACTCTATTTGTTTGAATTTTTAAAGAGTCATTCAGAGTTTTTCATGTAGAGAGTCAAGTCCTGATAAAATAGCAAACTAATGTGGGATGCTGGTTCTGTCCTCTGAATCCACTGGATACGTCAAGAAGTTAGAGGAGAGTAGAAGGATCCCAGACTCTAACATGAACACTGTAGGAAACCACCAGAAAGGCAGAAGTTTGCTGAGCCTAGAAAGGAGGGGGGGCATGTATATGGATGGGGTAAGGTTCATTCAGTTTTAGACTTGTGTCTTGTTCTTTCCCTCCATCTGCTATACAGTCAGGCTAGGAAAAGCCCAGTGAGTTTAGAATGACCCCTTACAGCATAGAGTCACCCGATAGGTCCACAAATTATAACCCTAAACGTTCTCAAACACGTGGTACCTCCCTACCCTACATCCTGAACTCAGTTTGAGGGTCAAACATCTTTTACAACTTCCCTCAGGTATATATGATCAGCCAGGACTGCAGCTCCTCCATACTGCTACTTAGAAGGACTACGTGACTGCTTTAGGATGCTGTACTAACTGATTGCCCCTGGCATAAACCTTAAGTTCCTTAGTGAGAAGAAAGCAGGCTTCTCGGCTTGGCCTCTAGTTTACTCTTCAGCCTCTTCTCCCGCCACGTCTCACTCTGTGTATGTAGCTACAACTGTGTTGAACGTTTTCAGGTCTTAAATGAAATTTTCTTTCTTGGCTCATTCTGACTCTCTGTTTGAAAAGCTCCTCTTCTACCCTCATGAGCTGTGGGTTTGTACAGATCACCTTTCAAAGCCCATGTTCTGCGGTATCTCAACTAAGAGAACTGAGGATTCTTCCTCAGTGCTCCTGTATCATCTTGTTCATATCTCTGTCATTGTACCTGTTCATTTTCTATAAATCCCTAGAAACAAAGGGAATTTCCACAAACACTTTCTGTTTTGTTCTGTTTTGTTTTTTGCTGAGGAAGATTCCCCCTGAGTTAACATCTGTGCCAATCTTCCTCTGTTTTGTATGTGAGTCACTGCCATAGCATGGCCACTGACAAGTGGTATAGGTCCATGCCCAGGAACCGAACCCAGGCCGCTGAACTGGAGCGTGCAGAACTTAACCACTAGGCCATGGGGCCGGCCCCTCCACAAACATTTTTGTATCTCCTGTACCTAGCATATGACTCACATAACAAATAATGTTTTTACCGAAATGAATAAAATTTAACTCTGAAATACTATCAGCAAAAGACATACAGGGGCACTTAATCAATACGCTCCTTTCAATTTTATACATATATAGAACTCCACTACAATGTTGAGCACAATATTTTTGTTTGTCTTTACATTTTAGGAAATTCGTTAAAAATCAAGATGTAAAAATTTTATATTTATTTCTCTTTAATCTGTGTTACTTATCAATACATTCATGTTGAGAATTTATATCTATATTATGACTGAGCATTCTTTCTGATAAAATATTCCAAGTTAAAATGACTCATACTTTTAGTTAATAACACAATGTAAAGAATATTAACCTTATTTATCAATGTCCTGTTTGCCACATCACACTGATGATTTTTCATCGAGATTCCTTATGATTTGGGTGCCCTGTTACAATTCATTATCACAGGCAATGTCAAGTGATCTCATTAAGCTTGAAAAGTGGGCCCTGTTACATACCAACTGTATCAAGTTCACTTTGCTAGGAAACAGACTCAGCAATGATGCATCTTTCTTAAACAGTAAAGTGATTTATTTCTGATTTTTCCTTCTGAATTAAACTTATATATCTAATAATCCTTTAAGGAAAAATCCATTTAAATAAATATTTATGTAGTAAAATTTTCTTGAAATTTGTTTAAATGTTAAAACTGTTTAATCTTTATTCATTAAAAGACAAATTATTGAAGAAGTTCCAGACATGAGCATATAATGAATAGCTTGAATCAGTAAAGATATAATGTATATTATAAGAGGAATATTAGAATAAATGTATGTTGAAGTATTTTATTTAAACACTTTAAACTAGTGATAGATGAAATGTCCTACAAATGACTTCAGAACGAAAGACAGTATTGACTTAATCACCATAAAGTAAATGAATGGAATTTGCTTGACATTTGACTTGAGCAAGAGGTTCAAATTAAGTGGGATGGCTCTAAATCTCTTTACTTGTCTTGCTATGTCTGTCTCGTTCTCGATTTCTTGGCTCTGCTTTCTTCTATGTCAGCTTAATTTTCAAACAAGTTTTCTCCATGTGATGAAAATTCTCCACTTACTTTGCCCCCTTTTTTTTAATTTAGAAGTTAAGAATTGGATATCTTGATTCTCTTGTAACCATTCTCTGATTTTACATGAAAAAATAGTCAGGGAACTAATACGTTGGATACTACTATACTACCTGTTCAGGGAATAAGGTATAGGGTGAGCGTCAAATTTAGCTGCAATGTATCAGAACTGCCAGACCACAGGAAAGAATATTATTGTGAACACTCCAAAATTAATACATTTATGCCCTTGTAAACACAATATATATGATCCATAAAGAAGAAATAACATTCAAGAGTATTTTTAGAAACAGTATAGCATTAAAATATTTAAAACAAACTCTTAGAAGTTTAAGAACATTACTGTAAATGATTATAATGGTATACAATAAAGTGACAGTATCAGTCAAGTGAGAATCATCTAAAAATTCCCTCCCTATCTTTCACACTGGTTCCATCCAGAAATGTATAATATCTTGGTATCAATAACCACACTTTAAATGGCTTTTGGTTTCTCTTCACTTCCAGTTGTTGTCTTTTGCAAATTGTCTTAATTTTCCCTAAGATTCCAACCTGGTGTCCCAAAATTCCATGATTCAACCAGAATTATTCATTACACAAACTCTATGACCTATTACCCTCAGAATGCAGTCTAAACTGTTTCATGTAACTTACAAGACCCTCCATCCTGATTCTGCACACCCCTTGTTACCCATCTGTACACGTCCTAACCCTCCACAGACTTCACTACATTTAGGTTTCTGAAAGTATTTTGCCTCACCTGTATGTGTACAACATTTCAAATGCTATCCTTTTTGCCTGAAATATTCTGTTTTCTCCTTCTCCCTGTCTTCTTTTTCTCCACTAACTTTTTCATTTTCAGGACTTATTTACATATGATTTTCTTAGGGCGTATGCCATATTCTTAACCCTCAAAACTGGAGTAAATGGTCCTCTTATGTCCTCCCATAGCATATTATGTTTCCCACAACATAGCATTTGTCAGCTAATGTTTATTTCTCTTTCTTCTACCAACCCACTGATCATGTGAGAGTAAGTATATATTGTACTTCACATTATATGCTAGAAATATATTCCTCTATCCTTAAGTGAAAGTGGAAAGAATGCCTTAATTGGTGAATAAATTATTTATAAATAAAAAGTTCAATGAGATTTAAAAAATCACTACAACCAAAGACTATTGCTCAGACTTAGACATTCTTCTAAAAGTGTTTCTGTAGAAAATTGAAATCCCTTTATATGTTGAATTTCAATATAAAAAAGCAATATAAAATTTAGCAAAACAAAAACAAAACTATACAATGCAAAGTTTTATAAAGGCAGAACTAATAATTTCCTTTCCAATGCACCCACTCTTAACTGTGTATGAATTTTTGATAGAATTCAGCAAAATACTTTCCAAAAAAGATTTGTTTGCATTTCCACCAGTTTTGTTTGAGCATGCTTACTTTCCCATCCATACGAATATTTTTTATTACATGTTTTAAATTTAGTCCTAATGGATATAAAGAAACTCTGTACTTTCACACTAATTTGCATTTGTTGGCTACTAGTGAGTGTATGCATATTTTCCTATTTATTAGATTTGCTCATCTGTGATTTTTCCATTGAATACAATTTGAAATACAGTGGGCAGATTTTCTACATAATTGACTTTTTCTGTGTTAATATCTTGTGTTCTTGACCACCTTAGCTGATTTCTAATAGGATTTTCTCACTTGATGGTTTGCTGGTTGCTGGCTGGACCCCTTCAGTTCTCCCCATGAAGTACATCATTAACTTGAGCTTATTCCAACGGTAGTTTCAGGTTTTCAAGCAGAACCTCAGAGGACAAGCCTTCCTTTTCAAGCTCATTTCAAGTCTCTGCTCATGCCATATTTTTTCTTGTCCCTACAGCCAAAGCAAGTCACATGGTCACGCCCAGAATAATTGTGAGAGGGAACAACCCAAATGCCTGGATATAGACAGGTGTGAACAAATTAGATGTCAACAGAGTGCTGATCTACCTCAGTGAATAGTTGTGGTAGAATAACATTTGGGTCATTCAGGAAGCAAGCAACATGGCCATCTGAAATGGAACTAAGGTGAAGATAACGTATACTGAGTGGTGAACAGGGGAGATCATAAGTAATTATTATACTTTTAGGAGAACATACAGTAATGGAGACCATTGCTTAATTTATTAACCCTCTTGCCTCAACTCTTTCCAGAGATTAAGGCCAACAGTTGAAGAGGACTCTGACTTACTGAAATTGTAGGATCAAAATTGGGGCATATGTGAGTGTACCTTTTTTCACAATAAGTGACTTCATACTGATGTATTGATGCCTGATCTAAAAGGAGTGTGCAAACAAGATATCAGTGGTACAAGGGGTGGGCACCACTTATACACCACTTCCAATCCTCTCTGGCTCATCAGTCTTCAGAATTTGGCTTCCAGCCCAAGTAACCACTGTGGCATAAGACTCAGTAGACTCTGGTCAACACCACATAGGCATAGCCCATCTCTTCTCCTTATCTCAGTCTGAATGATACACCTCTTTCCTTCTGGCACTGGGAATCATGCTGATGTGGAGCTGTGAAATTCAGAGTCTACACATATGCAAACTTGAAATAAAGATGAGGTAACATGCTTTAAGGTGGATATTTTAAATCTGAAGCCAAATTTGTTAAATCCATTCCCTGGGCATTATCCAGTAAACCTCTGCTGGCCTTCATTTGCTGAAACTTAGCATTAACTTTATAAAATATTGTAATTAAAAGTATAGTTTTAAATCATATTTTATAATTCTTAATTTAAAGTCTATAGAAATATACAATGTTGTAGAAATTATATAAAGTCATTTAGAATGTGTCCCTATACATAGTGCTGAGCAGCAATAAAAAATTACACTAATTATATTTGTTCATAAACATAGTGGTTGATTCAGTACAAATATATGTACGGGGCACAGATAATTTAAAAATGCTCTTACATACATTTTCTTTACTGACCTATGATTTTTTTTTTAATCAACACAATAAAAAGTAGACAGATTACATTCACTGGTTTAAATGGAGGAAATGCCAAAATAGTTTTCTCAAACTATTTTGCATGAATCTTTGTTGTTGACCCTGACCCATAGATAACTGTTTTGCAAATGCAGGTATATGTTTAAGTCTTAAACCCTAACACCCATTTAAGTTTGGAAATATCAATTAAGGGTAAATTTAGCATTTTATTGTTTCCACCATTGTCCTCAAATTTACGATTTTGTTGTATTACTACGGTTAAAGTTTGGTGTCGTAAATTATTTGCATGTATCCATCTCTAAAACTACAGACAAATGTAAAATTATTCATTATTTAAAGTAATTGACAAACATCTCAAGTAAAATAATAGCCCAGTAAATCAAATCACAAGTGAATCACTACTAACAATTACAACTTATTTAAGTGAACGGATATATTTAGAGGTTAATGAAAACAGAAATTTTGTGTATTAAAGAACTAAGAATTTTAACTCATTCCTGTTTCTCCACTCTCTCTCCTTCTCCATTTCATGTGTCAGATTTTAAACTCTTGGGTAAAAGTCCATATTCTTCTCTTCTCTTTCTTCCGCCTTCTCTTCTTCTTCCCTCTGTCCCTCTTCCTCCTCCTCCTCTTCCTTCTCCTTCCATTATTAACAGTGCCTGGCAAAATATATTTCTGTTAAATAAACAAGCTTCTAGCTAAAAGCTCTGGAGGAATGAAAGCTGCCATGACAAATGCTACTTTTAGTTTCAATCCCATTTCTGAATCCATTTGTATCATAATTAGTCAGCAATAATGCCAAATGCATCTTTGCTCCATGATCATCATTTATATGTTTTCTTGGCAAGTTATATCATCCAAAACTTAGAAAATAAAAGAAAAATAAACAGTTATATTTGTATATCTAATTTATGAACAAAAAGGAAATTACAGCGATAACTTGGCCAAACAGATTAAAAACATACACATATTTTGAAGCCAAAAGCAACAACCACACCTACTCATATATCTCCACAAAATTACAAAGGGAAGCTCTTCAGTGCTGTACTTTTGTGCTACATTAATTATAGCAAATGCAACACATCCAGCAAGCATAAATTTACACTGGCAAAGCCAGGGATAATGACAGGGCACTTCTACGTTTAAATGAAATGGCCTTCTACAGAGCATATGTTTTTAATTAATGACAGGAAATAAATTTGGGAAATGTCAGAGAATGTGAGTCATGTTTATATTTACTAATGCAACCCTCAGTCAAAATAGATAGGACTTCAATGAGGCCATTAGAGAATATCATGATTCCACAATTTGAGCGATTCAGTGAACGGATATCTTAGTCATCAAAAGAAAGGGAATCTGGATGAATCAACAAGCGGTAGTAAGACATAGCATAAGACTATATCTAAGGAAACAATTGTGGACAAAGGATGCATGGGAATTTCCCATGGAGCAGAAGCGGGCCGTACTTACGGTAGAACCAGAGATATCCAAGACAGCTGATTGGAGAGGAAACGAAAAGTCGATCAAAGAAAAAAGCACAAAAAAAGAAAAGGAAAAGAAGAGAGTACACTGCAATTCTAAAGCTCTGAGTGAGGAATAATGCATGAGAGAATTCACTTTGAACATGGGATAAATACAGAAAACATGAATTCTTTATCCAGTGAAAGGAAAATGAAGAAATCAAAAAAAGAGAGAGAGAGAGAAATGAAGACTTTCTCATTAAGAGAGAGAGATCTTTGGTATTAGATCTACCCTAAAATAAATAATGACATCATTAGATTGAAAAGAAATGGCACTAATTCAAATCTATAGGAAAGAATAAGGAACTCAGAATTTATGTTAAAACTAGGATTATTTAAACTAATACCTATAACCGAAAACAGGGTTTATAAATAAAATAGAGATTAAAATATATGATAGTGATAAAAAAGAGGGTGAATAAATGGAACTCTAATGGAGTAAAGTTGTTATATCTTTCCAGATTTAAGGCTGTATTATTCTAAAATAGTGTTTAATAAATTTGGATGTATATTTAATCTATAGAGTAATCACTAAGAAAAAACTCAAAAAATATAGCTAGGAAATCAACAATGGATGGAAATAAAATGATACACACACAAAAATATTTTTTTAACAAAAAGAAAGCTGTGGGGCAGACACCTAGGAGAAAAAAAAGACATAAATCAAATAGCAAAATGGCAACATGAATCTAACCTTATTAATAATTCAATGAATCTTTATGGAATAAAAAGTCCAGAACATCTGAGATTGTCAGACTAGATTTAAAACAAGATCTGACTCTATGATCCAAAGACACAAATGGGATAAAAGTAAAATGATGGAAAAATATTTACTATGCAAACAGTGAGCACAAGAGAGTTGGAAAGCTATTTTAATATTAAACAAAACAAACAGTAAGGCAAGAAATAACATTTGAAATGAGAGAGACATTTCATTATGCTCAAAAGGATCACTAGATCAGAAAAAATATAACCATTCTAAATACACATGTGTGTAAAATATAGTCCCAACATATTATCTTGATTTTGTTTGCCATTTACCTGCTACACTAGTTTCCATAATGGAATAAAGGATCCTACTTTTTGTTCATCATAATTTTACTGTCTCATAACACCATGCCTGCATATAGTGAGCATTTCATAACTATAAAGTGAAAAAATCCCATAGTAGAAGAGGATGGTTAGAATTCTTTGGCACTGGATTTTCAATAATTTCTAAGTGAAACAGGTAATGGAAATGAGAATAAAACTCCAGAACATGCTGTATTTATACCATATTAGATGCTCTACATTATTTACACACAGTTTAAATTTTGCCCACAGTTCTCAACTTCTCTTATAGATTTACCCACCTGCATACTTATCCCTTTATTTGGGGGCTTTCGTATTTCTTATTCATACATTCAAAATTTTATCATCTGGTGACTGCTTGAAAGCCCCAGGCTTTCAACCAATACCTTCTATTAATGTACATCAACCTGTTACACAACAACCAAGAAGAGAATATCCATTTCATCCATGCAAGTTTCATGATCTAAAGAAAACATGTTTATGTGAGAGGTTTTATTAATTTAAATATAATTTCCTAGTTAAACCACATATTTTAAATTCAAGCCAATGTTATCTGGTACATATAGCATATCATAAATAATTTTTGTAACTGTTGAGTTTGAAATGTATTTATAATAATTGTTATACCAAGGGTAGGCCCATGCTGTTTTGTTATTAAAAAAAAAAATTCACATTAAGGATTTAGTAAAATTCCAAATAGTTTTCAAAATTAATTTACTAATAACCAAAAGTAATTTATTTTATTCTGATACTTCATTATATTCATGAAAATGTAATTAAAGTAGTGAAAGAAGAGGCATTCGATGAGGGATATTCCTCAATGGTTTTACAGATGCCTGCGAATACATCTTATCCTGACAGAAACAGCCAAACTGAAGTCAGAATCACATTATCTTGAGGCAAATACATAAGATATCAGGATGGTGGCAGCTAATGTTTCCAATAAGCAAAAAACAGTAATAAAATAATAAGAATAAAGGCATATTTGTATAGCAATTTAAAGCATGCAAAGCATTATTTTCACATTATTTGTCTTGGTTTACATAATAACCTTATAGAAGGACAAGACAGTTCTTTTCAACATCGCTTAAGAGAAACTGAAGAGGAAAGCCTTTATCAAGTTTATTGGAGGTAAAAATTTAAGCCCAAATTGTGTTAAATGACACTAGATGCCTCTCCCAAATCCCCCCAGTCTTTCTGCGCTGGCCGCGCAGGCTGCGTGCAGACATTAGCTAAGCTCTCAGAATCAGCTGCACTGTGTACGCTCAGCTCCCTGAACCAGGGTTTCTCCATTGCTCCAGCATATAATTTCCACAAAATGGCATTGCTGTTCAGGCTCCTCTAGACTGTGACAGTTTCTCAGCCTTTCCTAGATTTTGATGACCGTAGCAGTTTGAGGAATGCCTATCTGGTATTTTGTAGAACGTGCCTCATTTGGGGTTGGCTTGATGTGTTTCTCACGATTAAACCGGAGTGTGTGGGTTTTGCAGAGGAAGATCACAGACATGAAAGGCCAGTCTCATCACATCTTGTCAGGGTACACGGCATCACGACTTATCGCACTGCAC
The DNA here is from genome assembly GCA_031878705.1 of Tapirus indicus. Taxonomy (NCBI): domain Eukaryota; kingdom Metazoa; phylum Chordata; class Mammalia; order Perissodactyla; family Tapiridae; genus Tapirus; species Tapirus indicus. The sequence goes on along the minus strand of CM062939.1, from coordinate 20,558,009 downwards.
GTTAACCTTGATCACCTCGTTGAGCTAATATTTGTCAGATTTCTCCACTTCAAACTTGCTTTTTCTTCCTTTCCAAGCTGTACTCTTTGGCAAGAAGTCACTGTGCACAGCCCACACTTACGGGGTAGGAAGTTATGCTGCATCTCTTTGAGGGCAGAATATCTACGAAATTATTTGGAATTCTGCATGGGAGATTTGTCTATTTTATTCTATCTGTCTATCTATCTATCTGTCTATCTATCATCTATCTATCATCTCTCTATCCATATCTATCATCTATCTATCCATATCTATCATCTATCTACCTATATCATCTATCTATATCTATCATCTATTATCTATCTATCTATCCAATCTATCATCTATCCTCTATCATCTATCTATCTATATCTATCTATCTATCATCTATCTATCTATCTATCATCATCATCATCTACCTATCTATCTATTCAAACATACATTTGTGTTATGTGGACTTATGAGTATTTATTTTGTATTTTGTATTATGTTATTTACTTTTTGATCAAATTGTTTCTACTTTGGCCATTGGGAGCTCATTCAGTTGCAGACTGTGACCCTTTGGCATGCACAATGATTGTGGATTTTTGAACACCCTCTCCCATTCTGGCACTACAATATGCTCTAAGCTCGTCTTGTATATTCCCAGCTGCAACCCTAGAATCAGTTATTTCTTCAAGGAGCGCTGGTTCCTTTAACTGGTGAATGCTATTAGAAAACAAGATCTGGGCACTAGTTGTGTTCGTTGCTACTACAGTGTCATTACTCCAAGCCCTCTCAGCTGACAGAGGAAGTATACACGTGTCTGTATATTCACATATCTATCATTATTTCTACATGTATCTATCTGTATCTATATTAAGCTAAGTTTAAATTCATTTTGATGTCTCGTCTAATCCAAGACCACATGGATCATTCTAGCCTTCTCTCCTGCTGCTTATCCATAACCTTCAACTCCAATAATGAGAAACTAGGCTCCAACCACCCACCACCTTTACTTAATGGTTTGATTCCAGTATATTGGTTTCAGAGTTGTTAACCCATACCCACGTGAGAAACAATTTTACCAACTAGAGTATGTTAATATATAGTTCCTTTTGCCATTAGTTTCCATTCATCTCCAAAATTACTTAAGTCAGCATCTTTTTCTCCATCCTTCCATCAGGTCTTTGCATGGCTTGATAGTTCATTCTTTTTAATCACTAAATAGTGTTCAATTGCATGAATGTATCACAGTTGGTTTATCCATTCACCTATCAGACTGCATCTTTGTTGCTGCCAGTTTTGAGTAATTACAAATAAAGCTGTTATAAACATGTGTGTGCAAGGGTCTGTGTGTACATATATTTCAAGTCATTTAGGTAAATACCTAGGAGCATTACTGCTAGACACTATAATAAGACTACTTCGAAGATCTTGAAGTAGAAAGACAGTGCCATAAAGCCAATAATTGTCCTGTCCAAAGTGCCAATAACGCTTTCACTGAGAAGTAATTTGCAACCATTTCATTTCCCTTTTAAAAGATTTATTTCATAAGCTACTGTGTCCAGAATACTAAAAGTCACAAAACTGATATAGTTTTTGTGAAGCATATTGCTCATCTTTGATGTGAGAAAAACATACAAACATAGGTGCCCACACTGAATCTGAACAGCAGTCTTAAAATCACATGTTGCAAATTGAGGCTTATTTTTCTCCTTTGTGCTGCTGATCGCTATGAGCAGACGCATCACACTTACTGAGACATAATAATGTCTCTTCGGAAAATAAACATCTTTGGTCATGAATTTCAATACATTGCAAAAGCAGCACTTTCTTTGCAAAAAACAACATGTTGTCCGATTCTTTGATGTCTATCAATTTGGTATACATCTCCTTGGCTTAAATACTGCCAGCCAGCTACATATTAATGTATACCTGAATCTGTCTTTTATTCTGTATACTGCCTTGAGGAATAGTTGAACAGTTTTCCTCATACAAGAAAGAAGAAAAGTTATGTGAAATACACCCTACTTATTTTTAACATCCATTCCATTAATCAAGCTAGAGTCCTAGGTTATTATGTTTAGTCACAGGTTCTCAGATGTCAGTTTCACTCTACAAATCTCTGTGCTATTTTGCCCAAGTCCGGTTTTAATTATTTCCACATTTTAGTATTCTATTTTCTGTTTTACCTATTTTTCCACCTGACTTTTCCCTTGCTCAAAGAGATGTTTAACTTTTGTCCTCTGCAGGTTCATTATAATCGCTAAAAATGTATTTCTCAGTTTTCTTCTATAGTAACCAATCCTTTTTTTCTCAATTGAGTCTAGATGTTAGTGCTTCTAAGAAAATTCTGTACTCGTGAATAATTTAACAGTGTAAGTTACATTTTGAGAAAATCTGTGAATGTGGATTGTAAAAATATTCTAACTGTCCTTGGACAAAACTACAGGCCACACTACCTAGGAAAAAATACACTGCATTTCACAATACTGTCTATAGTAGAAGAGTTTTGAAGAGTAAGAAGAAATTTATGGTTCCATAATGTTAAAATAAAACTTGCTACTCAATTTCTGATAAAACAATTGCAGGGACACCTGAATTACCTCATTACTCAGGCATGTATTAGATTGGGGATAACTTCTAAGGAAATATTGAAGTTCAATATATGATGATAAAAAAGTCTTCACCTTCCCCTAAAACATAACTGATAATTTTTACTAGCAATTATAGGCAATTCTAAGTGTATTGGGTTTAGTAGCAACTCTTAAAGAAACTTGTCTAAATATAACTTAATTTTAGATGCAGATTATTTAGTTTTGATGAATAGTAATGATATGTACTCCTTATTAATAATGAGTACTCGATAATGATGAGTATTCATTCACAGCACTCAAAATTATAATTTAAATACAGTAATCTTTTAGTCACCCTCAAGCACTAGTAGAATCAGAGAAATTTCTATTCCAATTTAAACAATCTTTACGTTGTCAGCAAAAGATTTAACAATATGAGTAATATCTATATGATTTTAAAAGAGTGAAAAAATAAAACATGATAAAAAGATAATGTGATGTATGACATGTAGACAAAACTGCAGTACCTAATAATATTAATTTTCTCCTGAGTATATTTTCCCTAGAGACAATTCTAGAGGATTCTGGGCCTCAGTTGTTCAAGTATCAAAGACAAACTGCTAGGACTTGACAGATGAGTCCATGCCACCCTGTCTTTATAATATAAAGCTTTTATTTATTCTTTGATTTAGAGGACTGAATATTCAATTGAATATTTATTTTTTTGTTTTTGGTAAGGAAGATTAGCCCTGAGCCAACATCTGTTGCTAATCTTCCTCTTTTCGCTGAGGAAGAGCAGCCCTGGGCTAACATCTGTGCCCATCTTCTTCTACTTTATATATGGGATGCCTGCCACAGTGTGGCTTGATGAGTGGTGTGTAGGTCCGTGTCCGGGATCTGAACCCGCAAACTCCAGGCCGCTGAAGCAGAGCATGCAAACTCAACCACTAAGTCATGGGGCCTGCCCCCTCAATTGAATATTTTAATTGCAACAGATTTTATTCTGGCATGCAACTAGATCTTCCACACATATGCAGAGGCAACATAATCATCTCTTTGGCAATTGAACTAGTAGTCTTCCTCGACAAACTGTATCATTATTAGAGAAATATTTTTTATCACCACAGGCACTCATTTCCTTTGATTTTAGAAGGGCTATTTTCCCAGCTGGAGCTCCATTTTTCATATTAAAATTTCTTGATTTAATAAGGTTGCACAGAGAAACAACTTTTCACTGGTTTTCAAATACGAATTATTAAATTCCAAGGGAATTTTTTTTATCCTTTAAAATATTGATAGAAAGACTATGATGAACTGCAGTTCCAAATTTGAGAACTGCATAAGTCAGTAGAAACATCTACTTAATAAATAATGGTTTGGTTTGAACAGGAGCAGAAGCATAGTGATAACAATGTTATTTCAGGTGATCTGTGATGGTTAGAATTCAAAAGATGAGTTAATGGTTTTATATTGCTAAGACACACATACACAGTTATGATAATCCAAATATAAATATTTAAATGATATGGGTACCCCAAATAATTTAGAGTCTATTGCAAATGACATGTAGTTCTTCTATTGTTACCCATTAAAAATCTGAATTATATTGAATTACACCCTAAAGGAATTTAGAAATTAAAGATTTGAAGCCAATATGTCCTAACACAACACAATATTGAATTTTATGAGATAAAATATAACGGTTTCTAAAATTCATAATATTTACAATACCATTAAATTTGCTTCTTTCTCTCTGAAGAACTCAAAAACATTCATTAAAGAAACCCTTAAAATATTCTCCAAACTTCTATGATAGTTATGTTATCTTGTTTTATTGCCACTTTAGATTATGGTAACAGTTCAATATGGATGTATAGGCACACCTTTTGTCACCTAGTAAATAATTTTTGTCAGTGCGGCTTATACATATAAACATTTCAAGTAAAATTCTCTGTGAAATTAATTATTGAAGAAAAAGTTGCTAATTGAAATTAAATAGGAATATTTCATTGTGGCAGTAAATATTTTTGAAAGTCAGATAACTTCTTTTAGTACAAATAATTCTGTATGTTTTCTCCTGGAAATTTAGTGATAATTTTGTCATCACAATAAGCTTGTGCATGCCTCCAATGGATTTGCATTTTGCTTTTTAAAAGTGCATATATAATATGTAGGGAACAGAAAAACCTTCTTGGAAGTATTTTTTGTTGTTTTTATCATTTTTTCATATAGTTTTAAATCGTGAAAATGATTCTTGCAACAGGGAAAGCTCACACGTCTAGATCTATGTGTAGTCTGTCAATAAATAGATATGCAGTATGCATTTAGTCACAAATAAAGAAAATATTTGCTTTATTTTGCATTTTGATTAATTTGTCTACCCTTGCTCATGTTTTTAGAATAAGTAAATGGCATACGTTTATTTTATAAAGCTAAACAAGAAAAATAAATCATATGACTTCAAGCCTTTTTTAAAAAATCTCATCCTAATCAACATGAGTTTTATAATCATCAGCTTCATGTCAGATTTACTCACTTAATTTCGTATAATGATTTCAATACTGAGACAAATTGCATAACTATCAACATATCATATAGTCTATATTTACTTGTCCACTATGAATTAAATTAAATGTATTTAGGTACTAAGAACTATTTTTTAATTACTAAAAGTTGCCGTTTTTGGCCACAGAAAACTAATTTCTCTATAAATGTCGATATTTTAACATTGGAGAAAAATGGCAATACCAATTTGTTAGCTAGCCTTATAATAAAGAGAGATAATTTATTGTGAAATTTAAGATAATTGGAGTTTGTGTCCACAGATGTCAATGGAGAAGGGATAATTATCTGTGGAAGAAAAAATAATATACACAAATTCCTAGATACATGGCAAGCATAGATGGTAAATAGGGATCCCAGTTCCTCCATTACATGTGTTTCTCTTGACTCACATGCTGAAGTAAGAGACGGAAGTTATGTTCAGGGCACTTTGGGGCAGGATTACAGTTAATACATCTCAGTATACTTCTCTTTAACTTTTTAGATGTTTACATGCATAAAGATTTCATTCAGCCTAGGCATAGTGTTCAGCCAATCTTCCTTCCTTTTATTTTCTCTCATGGGTAAACTTATATCAATTTCCTCAAGAGTGGAGATACAGTTATTTTGAGATTACTATTTTCCAAGACGGATTATTTCACTGGCTATGAGTTTTGCATTTGCAGATTCATCTTGGTGATCTTTGTTCATTTTTAAATTTTACTTGTTTTTTAGCTTTCTTTGGAGGGTTTTATATCTTTATACTCAAACGAATTTATTTCATGGTTTGGGGGATACTTTCACTCAGGCCCGCAGAACCCTGAAGACAATAACAAATTTCTTTAGGCTTTAGTGCTCAAGTCTGTAGGAATTGCAAAGTTTATCTCAAATGCAGTCCTTGAGCCTGCAAGCAATTTCATGCAAGTCTCATATTGGAGGCTGATTTGCTCCGACTAACCACATTTCAGTCATAGATTTCAATAATAACCTCTGAGAAAAAGCAGTACCACAATTTTTATTAATAAAGAAGGCTTGCACCAGTTCCAGTTTTTACAGCGCAAGCCAAACTCCACTGCACGTACAGCAATCACCACGTTAGCCTCTGCTTCTTCGCAAGAATTGAAATCTAAACTATTCTTACGTTAACTATCTCTGAACGCATTTAGACTATACATGTCGTCCCATTTATTACTCTGTTTTTATGTTTTGCTTCTATTCTTTGGAGATATCTACCTTTTTGGGGGGGTGTCCCTGTCTATATAATTTCATACACACACACACAAACTATGGAATGTTTGTTCTTTTCTAATACAAGCATTAAATGCTCTACATCCTTTCCAGCATGAGATGTTATCTCTTTTGTTTTTTTCATCATTCTAATTGGTGTGTAGTGGTATCGTTTTTGTTTTTATTTGAAATTTCCTGATGACATGTGATGCTGAACATCTTCTCATGTGCTTACTTGCCATCTGTATATCTGCTTTTGTGAGCTGTCTGTTCAGATCTTTTGCCCATTTTTAAATTTTGCTGTAACTTTGTTATTGTTGAGTGTTAAGTGTTCTTTACATATTTGGGAAGGCAGTCCTTTATCAGGTATATGTTTTGCAAGAACTTCCTCCTAGTTTGTGGCTTATCTTTTCATTCTTTTAAACCACACTGATTTTCTCCTTATATTTGTTTATTCCTATTAGAATGGTTCATTACTAATTTCCCTAGTGGTTAAAACATATATTCTTTATTAATGATTGTGACTACAGTGCTATTCCTCATTTGTTCACTTCATTTTGTTAAAGCCAAAGGAACTTAACACGGATGATGTCCCACCATCACAGTAGCAACCATTCCCATTACAGTTACCATGGTAGAATGGTGGTACATTGGAATTCTATCTACTTCATTTCCAATACAGTGTTTGGATCTTTACAAAGAAAGTAGGGACAGAAAATAAAAGTTATTACTATTTGAGTAGATACACTACGATTTGAGAGACTTTTTTTCTTTATTGTAAGAGTTATATACTATACTATTTCCAAATGATTTTATATTTTTCTGGTAATGTTAATTGAACTTGAACACATCAAGTTGGCAATTATTTAATTTTCATACAAATAACATACTTATTCAGGAAGCAATAAATGTGTTAGCTTTTTCACAGATGTATTTAATTTAAAAGTATTTAATTTGAAAGCAGGCATATAAAGAAAACATTTTGGACTATTTCACTTCTTCTTATATAATTAGCTGTAACATAATTTTCCATGTCTACCTCTGAATCAACATTTCTTTCATAAAATTGCCTGAAGTTCTAGTAGTGGTAGTCTATAAATGCTACAAAATACAGCCTGAAACACTATGAAAACTTGGGCTGAATTACATACAAATTTAAGTGTGCAAGTACGAGTTCCTTTTCTTAGTAATCTAAGAAAAACAAAATGCAATTTGTTTTAAAATTCTACCAACTCTATCCAACATGCTGATTAAAAAGGGAGCATTTAAAAACATATCTTTAAAATTACATCAGCTTTAGGATATTTCAGTAAGCATTTTAATTCCATTTATAATTTTACTCATACAGAGAATTGTGCTACTTGCATCTTTAAATATCTGATATCTAAAAGTAAATAACTTTCAAGAAATATTAATAAATACTGATATCTTTCAAGATTTAAACATGCATATATATAAAGTTGCAGTTAAAATGGAATGTTTCACATTTTTCCATATAGCTATGTAAGATTAAATATTACCCCTTTGAAGATTCTACACTGTTTCTGTTTAAGCAATTAGTATTTTTTGCATAAAATTACTGTTACTGTGGATAAGATAACTCATGAAGGTATAAGCTTCTCCAGTAAGGTAGGGTGCACAATTTGGCAGGATTTTGATGTTAGGTCAAATAATGACATCAAAAGAGCATACTACGGATGAGGTAATTATGCCATAGAAAAATATAATAGGTACAGTGGACAGATGTTAAAGTGGTGCACATGTTCCCCATGGCCTGGCGTTCACCCACTGTGTAATCTCCTCCCATTGATTGTGGACAGGACGTATGATCTTCTTTTAATCAACAGAATTATGCAAAGATGATGGGGTACATGAAATTACGTATATGCAATTACATAAGCTCGTAGCACCAGTCTTGCTTGTTTCTCTCTGCTGATGGTTTTGAATAAATACGCTTCTGTGAATCCTGCAACCACAAGGAAATGAATTTAAGACATTCCAAATTCTTTCAAAGCAAAGAAGTCTAAAATAGTGATAGCCCCTTAAATTCTTATACAAGGAGAACTCTTTTTTATCCAGAATATTCAAACTCTTTCAATAACCATCCACATTCTGAGCTCTTACTGCTGGCACTCCAGTGTATTATTAAACATGGAGTATTTAATGATAGATATATTGCTATAAAATTCATTATGCCTGTGAAATGTGACTCCAAAGAAGTTACAACTTTGTTTCAGCTGGAAAATCTACTTTGGATGATTTCTAAATTGAAGGTAATGATGGATTTTGAGGTATGAGCTCTTAGAGTCTAGAGAAGACTATTTCTTTTGCCAGGTACCTCTGTTAACTCTGTTTGCAACTTCTGGAAGCCTGCAGTAGCATGTTTACCAGTTCTATTTGATTTGTTCTATTTTGTTGGTTTTTTTTTTTTTTAATAACAGCGTGTATCCTGGTATGTAGTTTTCTTACGACGTTCAAAAACTTCTTTCCAGAAAGTTGACTTTTGTCTACTGATTAACTTGGTTTCTTTCCAATGCACTTGAGGATAGCAGAATTTTCTAAAATTAGATGCAAATTTTCACTTTAATTTCTCATATTTTCTGGCCGAGATACTTGTTTTTATGTCATATGTTCCCTTTAAGAATTCCTATTAATTTTGATTTTTTATCACCACCTGTCAATAGAAGAAGCTTCAGTTTGCATCTAGGAGTCTAAGGCCCTGGCCTGAGCCATTCTGAGACAAGTGTGGTGGAGAATGACACTAAGATCCTGTGTATAAACACATGGATCAAGAGATTCCCTTTCTTGGCTCTGAATGTAGCTCAAAATAACATAAAACAAGAACAGATTTGGAAGCAGCTGATCTGGTGCCTGTCAAGTGTCACTAGCAGCTGAAAGTGAGAACATCACACAGTAGTATTCTACATCACAGATGCACTCAAGAATCTGAACACAAGCCTGGCTCAGAAAACAATAGACATATATAAAAATGATTGCAAAGATCTTTGCTCACCTCAGTCTTTCTTACATACCAAGGTAAATTGTGCCTCTGAAGTTTAAGGTTAAAGTACATCAGCCTACATTTTAAAGACCCCTTGGCCCATGGTTAATTATTGCAGCCCATGTGGCCAGAGTTTTACTAAATTCCATGGACACTTTGTGTGTGACGAACGTCCTGTGTGTGCAACCTTTGTTGCACAGGTCTTTGTTTATCCAAAATCAGCTACTGGCCCTGTAGTAGCCCCTGGGATAATAATCTACTGATTTGTGCATTAGTCTACCTCTTCTAATTGTGCAAACTTACCTGATTCAAATGATTTGACCTTCATCTGGGCATCAAACATCACCCCGGATATGTCCACCTGAATCTTTTACAGGTAACCAAGATTCATCATGACCATTACTAAATTTATCACCTTTATTCCCAAACCATTTAATGTTATAGATCTTGTTTCAGTTATTCCACTGTAGTCTCTTTCTCAAGGTTTCCTGCCAATGAACCAGATACAAATGTCCATTTAGTTTGAAAATATCACACAAAAACTCTACAGGATCTCCCTGCAGAAGAAACTGCACTCCTGTAAATCTTATGGGGTGGAGGTCACATAGCAGGACTGTGTTTTCTCCGCTCAGAAGGGAAGAAGAAAGGGACTGAACTACTTCTGCTGTGTCCCTCAAACTCAACACATCAATGCACCTCCCCTGGAGAGAAGTAAGACGGGAAAAGAATGGAGAGAGATGAGGGGCATAGAGGGGAAAGACTCCTCTTAAAAGTAGTAAGGAAATCAATAATCTCTTTTATGACTATTAAAATAGATTTCCATTAATTATAATAGTGAAACATTGACATTCTAAATATTTTATTTAATAAAATATATTTATTTAATAAAAATTAAAGTAGCATGTGAGTAAATAATTATACAAGAGGAATGCTGATATGTAAAATTATGACAATTTTGAATGGTTAAGTTTAGGAAATAGTGTTCTTAAAATATGACTAATTTAGGGACAGGGAAGAAAGATAATCTTAAGATATATTTCAGACACGGAATTGTATTAAAAAGAGAGTGATCTATCACCTAAAAAGAAATGACAGAAAGAAATTAAAAATAATGTCAAAGTTTAAATAACGTATGCACATGATATTAACAAATCTATTTGAAGAGTTAAAAGTTTCTGTTGGCATAACTAAATTAATAATGATACTATGATTTAACAAAAGGAATATTAGAAACAGTGGTTTGGGTTAAATGTGATAACTTCAGTTTTGGTTTTGTTGAATTTGAGTTACAGAAAAATTCAGTTGGAAATGTGAATAGATAGGATTGAAGTTATTTAGTATAAAGATAAAAGTGTTGAGAAGAAAGAACAAAGAACAGATGATTTATTCTTAGAGATTATCTGCATTTAAGAGAGAAAAAGAAAATTAAATACTATTCTTATTGCGAGCCAGCCCTGATGGCCCAACAATTAAAGTTTGGCATGCTCCACTTTGGTGGCCCAGCTTTGGTTCCTGGGCAGGGGACCACACCACCCATCTGTCAGTAGCCATGCTGTGGCAGCAGCTCACATACAAGAACTAGAAGAATTTACAACTGTACACAACCCTGTACTGGGGCTTTGGGCGGGAGGTGGAAGAAAAAGGATGAAGATTGGTAACAGATGTTAGCTTAGGAAGAAACTTCGACTGCAAAAAAAAACCCAATAATAATATTGATATTTTTATTGAAAGTTATCCTAGTGTTCAATTATGGAGATGTAATGTATGCTATAAAATTGCCATTAATATTCTCTCAGAAGTAAGAGTAGAATAAATGATGTCCCATGACATTCAGAGCCTTAATACAATGTGAACAAAATTGTCATATATATGGGAACTGTTATGTACTGAATGTTTATTTCTCTCACTCCCAAAACTCATATGTTAAAGCCCTAATCCCCAATGTGTAGGAAATAGGAGGTGTAGCCTTTGGGAGGAAATTAGGTTTGGATAAGTTCTTGAGGGTAGAGCTCCCATGAGGAGATTAATATTCTTATAAGAAAAGGAAGAGGTCAGAGGTCTCTATCTCTTTCTCCCATGTTAGGACACGGCAAGAAGAAGCCATCTGCAAGCCAGCAAGAGAATCCTCACCAGGAACCGAATCTGCCGGCATCTTGATCTTGGACTTCCCAGCCCCAGAACTGTGAGACATAAATGTCTGTGTTTAAGTCACCCAATCTGTAGTAGTTTGTTATGTCAGCCTGAGCCAAATCAGATGATAATATAGTAGAGTCTTCAGGTCAAGTATTTTTCTTCTTCTGCCTTGAAATTCCTCAAAGATTTGTGAAAACCTTCAGCTGGTATAACATTTTTAATAATTAAATAATGTGTATTCATGGGTAGAATTTTACTAGCTCATTGCCTTTTACTATATACTATTAATTTTTCACTTTATTCCACAAACATTTTCTGAGTACCTACTTGATGTCAGTCATACTTCTAGGCGGTAGACATTTAGCAATACAAAAGGAAAGGAGGTTCCTGTTTCCATCACACTTGCATTTTGGTAGAAAGCCACTAAACAAAAAATACATGTAAATATTACTTGATGAAAAGTTCTGTAATGAAAATAAAAGGAAGTAGTATAATTAAGTGTGATGGACAGTCTGGCAAAGCCTGTCTAATATGGCCAACACTTAGGCCATCAACTGAATGACGAGAAGGATATGAGTTTGCAAAAACGTGGGGGAAAGCATTTTAGTCTCAGATCTGAAACCATTTGGGACTGTTTGTGGAAGTTCAAGCTTGATGTGGCTGAAGGATAATGAGCTAATGAGATAGGAATATAAAACGAAGTTGAGAGATAGGACACAAGGGCCAGATTATATAGAGCTTTGTAGCTTAGGGTAAGAGACAAGCATGTTAATTCCATTCTACTTAATTGGTAAATTTGAAACTCTATAGAGCCCTAGGGAACACTGATGTCAGTTGATAGTTAACTGAACAGGAAGGACCCCAACACAGATGCAAAATGTATTCCAAGCAGAGGAAAACCATATGCTAAATTACTACGTCAAAAAGAGAAATTGTACTTCTGGTCAGGACAAGATTGATGCCATAGAATGATTAGTACAAGTATAAACTTGCAAAATTAAGAAGCAACCAAAGAAGAATTCCAAAAGGTGGTTCAGAGGAGGCCAATATGATTTGGGACCCAGGACTAGAGGAACAAAACCGAAGCGGGACATCTTACTGTGCCCCCATTCAATTGAAGATGGAAACCAGGACCCATTGTTACCCAAATACCAACCTAGCAACTGTGGGCAGCCCAGGTAGGCTCAACCTCTCCTGGAAGTTTGAACAGAACAGGAGTCCCACCAGGTGAGCCTGACACTACCAGCAGGGTGGGTGCGTCTGGAGCCCCAATGACTATAAGTAGCCAGAGGAAGTATTCTCTATCTTCACCAGGCCTGACGAGAAGTGCTCTTTGTTCCCCACAGGCAGGACCATCCCACTGCAGGAAGTGCCTGGCCAGGGAAGTGTCTATATCCACCCAGGTCTGAGACTCCCTTCCCTCGTTGAGAGAAACCTGGTGGCCCAGACTGGGGAACTTACTCCACTCCTCAGGCAGCATCAGCAGAAACCCAGATAAACTAAGCAGGCCAAAATAATACCACAAATGCTCTGAAGATTACACTGTCATTGGAACCACGGCATACAAAATAGGTCACGACTTGCCTGCTAAACTTAAACAGGTGGCTGCCTGCTTAAATAATGTAAATAGGGCCCAGAGTCTCTTAACATAATAGATAAAATATCCAACACACAACAAAAAATCACCAACATACCGTGAATCAGGAAATCACAACCTGAAAGAGAAAAGATAATTGACTGACACCAACATCAAGGTAAATCTGAGGTTGGAATGATCTGAAAAGAATTTTAAAGCTGCCATCATATAAATGCTTCAACAGTAAATTATAAATGTTTTGAAACAACTGAAAAAAAAAAAAACAGAAAAATCTCAGCAAAGAAATAATAGAGGAAATGTCTAGGATAATGTAGAGAGTAATAATCCATGGGCCAGAAGGAAGTGGAACAATTTTCAAATACTGAAAGAAAACCAATGTCAACCATATAATCTGTTTCTAGTGAAAGTATCCTTCAGGATTGAAAGGGATGTAGAAACACTCTGAGATGAAAGAAAACTAAAAGAATTTATCATAAGCAGATGTAGTCTTAAAGTCTAACAGAAGACTTTTAAATAAAAGAAAGTGATAAAAGAAAAAGTCCTGGTTCACTAGGAAGGATGAAAGAATCATGAAAGTACAGAAATATGGAAATACAGAAATATGGAAAGTACAGAAACATGAGGTGGAATGTCCTTATCCTCATGAATTTAAAAAACATACTAGGTGATTGAAACAAAAATTATAATACTATCTGATTCTCGAGACAATGATTATTAAAAGTAGGAAGACACATATGGAAGTAAAGTTTCCACAGGTTACTCAAAGTGTCAAAATGATAGCAGCAGATGAGTCATGAATATTGTAATACACAGAACAATGACTATGAGACTGTTCAAAAAGATGCATCCAAAAACACTATAAATCAAGATGGAATCCCAAAATGCTCAGATAACCCATTGGAAGGTAAGAAAAAAGAAACATGGGGGCCGTCCCCATGGCATAGTGGTTAACTTCACGTGCTCTGCTTCCACCGCCCGGGGTTCGCTGGTTCGGATCCTGGGCGCAGACCGATGCACTGCTCATCAAGCCATGCTGAGGCAGCGTCCCACAGACAGCAACTAGAAGGATGCACAACAGTGACATACAACTATCTACTAGGGCTTTGGGGAGAAAACAAGCAAAAAAAGGAGGAAGATTGGCAACAGATGTTAGCTCAGGGCCAATCTTCCTAAAAGAAAAAAACAAAAATAAAAGAGAAATAGAGGAAGGAAAACAAGAGGACACAGACACATAAGTAATAAAAGGGTACATTTAAGCTTTAATACATGAATAATTACCTTAAAAGTAAATTGTCTAAATACACCTATAAAAAGACAGAGATTGGCAGAGTGAACTGAAAAAATATGATGCAAGTATATGTTGCTTACTAGAAATTCACTTCAAATTCAATGACATAGGTTTAAAGAAAGAGGAGGGAGAATGACATATTATATAAATATTAATTTAAAAATGTAGCCATGTCTATAAAATTATCCAATTAAGTAAACTTCAAAGCAAAGAAAATTACTAAAGACAAGAGGGACATTACGTAATGATAAAAGGATTAAACCATCACAAAGACTTACCAATCCTACAGTATGCACCAAACTGCCTCAAATTACATGAAGAAAAAACTGATAGAGCTGAAAGTAGAAATATGAAAAAACACGCACACACAAATATAGTTACTGACTCCAATAACTCACTCTTGGAAACTGACACAACTACTTCATAGAAAATCAGCAAGGATATAGATGATCAGGACAACACAATCAACCAGCAGGATCTAATTGACATATATAGAACAATCCACCCAACAGTGGCAGAATAATATTGTTTTAAGCTCTCATGGATTTTTCACCAAGATAGGCCGTATCCTGGGCCACAACACAAATCTCAACACATATAAAAGAGTTGAAATGATACAGAGTTCTCTGACTAAATTATGACTCTAACTAGAAATCAGTAATGAAAAGGCAACATGAAATCTCTAAACATGAAGAAATAGTTCCAAACGTATTTCATGAGAACACTATTACTCTGATACCAAAACTAGGCAAGGAAAGCACAAAAAAGAAAACAGAACAATATCTTTCATGAATTTAGACACAAAAAATCATGATAAGATTTTAGCAAACCAATGTCCAGCATTGCATAAAAATAATTATATACCATGGACAACTGGAACATATTTCAGATATGCAAGGCTGGTTCCACATTAAAAAATCAATCAATGTAACCCGATGTATTTATTTTCTCTTTCTGCCGTGACAAAATACTAAAATTTTAGTGCCAAGCCAAAAAAAAAATTATTACCTTACACTGCTGCTGATAGGTCAGAAGTTTGACAGAGGTCTTACTAGGTTAAAATTAAGGTGTCAGCAGAGCTGTACTCATTTCTAGCAGTTTTAGGAGATAATCTGTTTGCTTGCTTTTTCCAGCTTCTAGAAGCTAGCTTCATTCCTTGGCTCATGACCTCCTTCTTCCATTTTCAAAGTCCACAATGGCAGGTTGAGTCATTGTTGCATTATGTCTGTCTGACTCTCCTTCTGTTTCCCTCTTCTGCATCTGATGATCCTTCTGACTGTATTGGATTGAAAGCCATAATCCAGGATAATTTCACACTGTTTTAAAGTCAACTGATTAACAACATTAATTCCATCTGCAATCTTAATCCCCATTTGTCATGTGACAATATGTCACAGATTCCAGGGATTAGGATATTGTGGGGGCTGGGGGGCACTATTCTGCCTATCACATCCACCACAGCAATAGGCTAAAAAAGAAAAATTGTGTGATCATATCAATTGATGCAGAAAAAATATTTGACGAAATCTAAGACCCATTCATGATAAAAAAAACTCTCAGTGGAATAGAAATAGAGGGAAATAAACCTAGAATTAACATCATCCTTATTGGGAAAAGACTGAATGTTTTCTCCTTAAGATTAGGAGGAAGACAAGGATGTCTGCTTTCACCACTCTTATTCAACATATTGCTGTAATATCTATACACTGCAATAAGGCAAGAAAAAGAAATAAAATAATAGAGATTGGAAAGGAAGAAATAAAACTGTCCCTGTTTGTAGATGACATGATTGTCTGTGTAGAAAATCACAAGGATCTGCAATTACTGAACTAACTACTGAATTCAGCAAAGTTACAAGATATCAGATCAACACATTAAAATCAATTGCATATTTATATACTAAGAGTGAACATGCAGAAAACTAAATTAAAAAAATACTATTGTTCCAAAGAAAAGATAATTCTTGGGTATCTACTTAAAATATGTACAGTATCTGTATACTAGTAATCACAAAATGGTGATAAAATAAATCAAAGAAAACCTAAAAAAATGGAGAGATATACTGTGTTCATGGATTTAAAGACTCAACATACTAAAGATGTCAGTTCTCCACATAGTAATGTTTATATTCAATGTAATTCTTAACAAATTTCTAGCAAGCTTTTTTTTGGACATAGACAGGCATATTCTAATATTTATATGGAAAATCACAGACTGTAGCATGGTTAGAAGAATCTTGATAAAGAAGAATAAAATGAGAGAATCACTTTTCCAGTTAATAAGGCTTACTATATAGCTATAGTAATCAAGACAGTGTGGTATTGAGAAATGGATAGACACATAAATACATGTAAAAGAGTACAGAATCCAGAAATGGACTGATGCAAATATACTCAATTAATTTTTGACAAAGTTGCAATCATTGGAGTAAGGATTGCCTTTTCAATAAATAGTGCTAGAACAATTGGACATCCATTGCAAGAAGGAAGAATCTTGACCTAAACCTCACACCTTATACAAAAATCAACTCAAAATGGATCATGGAATTAATATAAAACCTAAAACTATAAGCTTTATGGAAAAAAATAGGAGAAAATCTTTGGCATCCGGACTTAGGCAAAAATTGCCTAGACTTGCACCAAAAGCATAATCAATAAAAGGAAAATTAGATAAATTGGATCTCATCAAAAGTCAAAATTTTTGCTTTGTGAAAGACTCTGTGAAGAGGATAAAAAAGAAAAACACAATGGGAGAAAATATTTGCAAACTACGAATCTGAGAAAGAACTGTGTTTAGAATTCAAAAAAGCTCTCAAAACTCAACAAACAAGAGCAGACAATTCAGTTTTAACCAAAAGGATATACAGATGGCAGGTAAGCTCACCAAAAGACGTTAAATATCATTAATCATCAGAAAACTGTAGACTAAATTCACAATAAGAGAACACTACAAACCTACCAGAATGACTAAAAGAAAAAAATAGCATCTACACCAAATGCTGGCAGAGATGCAGATAAACTGGATCATTCATACATTGCTCATGAGAATATTAAATGGTACAGCTAGTCTAGAAAAAACAGTTTGGCAGTTTCTTATAAAATGACATATATGGTTACCATGCAACCCAGCAATTGCACTCTTGGACATTTATCTAAGCGAAATGAAAACTTACATTCACCACAAAACCTGTACACTAATGTTGATAGCATTTTTTTTTTCCTTTGGTGAGGAAGACTAGCTCTGAGCTAAGATCTGTGCCCATCTTCCTCCATTTTATATGTGAGACACATGGCACAGCATGGCTTGATTAGCAGTGCGTAGGTCTGTGCCAGGTATCTGAACCTGCGAACCCTGAGCCACCCAAGTGGACCATGTGAACTTAATCACTACACAACTGGGCTGGCCCCTCATAGCTTTTTTTAAATAGTAACTTCAACCTGTAATAAGCAACAAAAAAGGAACAAAGTTTTGGTTTACACAACAGCTTGGATGAATCACTAGGTAAACATGTTTAATAAAACAAGGTAATCCCAAATGTTTCATACTATATGATTCCACATACATACATTTTGGAAATGACAAAATTTCAGAAATGGAAAACTAATTACTGCTTGCCAGTAATTAAATCTAGGGCAGACGGTGATGTGGGAGGGAAGTGGGTTTCGTTATAAAAGGACAACATACAGTGTACTTGTGGTGCTGGAACCGTTCTGCATCTTTTTTGTGGTGGTTACACAAATCTGCATATGTGATAAAAGTTGTTTAGAACTAAACACACGCAACACACAATGGTGGATTGTACCAATGTCAAAATCATGGTTGTGACATTAGACTATAATTTTGCAGAACATTATCATTGCAGTATTTATACTCTTGGTCAAGAGTCCATGAGTCTCTGAGAATTACTTATTAAATGGAATTTGAATCTACTTTCATTTCAACAAAAATTTCAACTTAAAATGGCTTATTTGGAAAACTAACAAAACAATCATGTACCTAGATAGTGGTAGAAAGTATGGGGAACATAATATGAGATTTAAGAAACAGGCAGAGAGCATATCATGGTGGCCTCTGTTGACTATGGTAAGGGATTTGAACTTTACAAGTTCAATGGAAGCGCAGTGAAGAATTTTCATTTCATTCATGTTTCTGGGGAAGGAAAACAGGTAGATAAAAACACAGTGGGTAAAAATAGTTAAAATAAGATTGTAATAAATCAAGTGGATGTAAATACTGGACTGGATTAAATGACGGCAACGGTGTGTAGAGAAGGAGATGGATTTGAGATACATTTTGTATATATAACATAATCCAAGTGTAGTAAATTTGGATGTGTACGGGGAAAAAGTTAAGCAAAAATATTTTTTGGCTTACTGGATTCAACAATTTGATAGATAACGGTGACATTGATTGATTTAGAGAAGACTAGATCAGGAATGGGTTGGGAGGAGACACAAAGCAATTCATATACTCCATACTTATGAACACTCAATATTCCTTATTTTCTATTGAAGTTAGCACGGGTCACATATTAATTTATACTAAATATTGCATCATTGACTGAAACGTAATATTAATATTAATTAAATGTAGTTAAATACATTGACAGATTTTTTAATCAAATATGATATTCCTGATTATCTTGACATCCAAACACACATTTAAATTATATGTATACTCATACATGGAGATTAAATCATTATCAGAGGTAATTTTGAAAATTATTATATGTTTCATTTATTGATTTTTAATACATTATATTGAGAACACCTACTTTAAAGCAGGCATTATAGAAAACGTTAGAAATTGAAAGGCGATCTGTGTCTTAAAGAGTGTATAGTTTCTGCTGGATCTAATGATTGAAAACATTTGTTAGAGCTAATTTTTCTGAGTGCATGTAGATAAAGCAGAAACCTGAGAAACATTTTTACTTTTTCTCCAATGCCTTTAGCAAAAATGGTGAGAGGTCAGAAACTGGAAAACCCATCACCAAAAAGAAGAAATACTGAAACATTAAGGGAAAGCAATGGCATATTATAACTACACAACAGCGCAACACAACAAAAAGCAAACGGAATCAGCAATACTTAAAAAATTTAAACTGTGCAATATTAAAATTTTCCAGGCCAGAAAACATGTATAAAATATGAATAGTACTGGCAAATCTTAAAGCATGGGTATTTTACTGATATTTTTTGGAAGTTAGAAAACATACAAATGATTGAAATTCTAGAATTTTTCCAAAGTTAAAATGATTTTTTTTATTGTAAGATGTCTGAATTTTGAAACAATGCAGTATTGATTCTGAAATCAACCCTTTCGAAGACACAGAGTATAGAATATTGCATGAGAGTCACTGACAAAATATATGTGTACACACACTGAAAAAGACACATGAAAATGTTCAAATCACAGCATCTAGGAAAATGTGATCGTTGTTTCCAAATTTCAAAAGCAAGACACATAATAGATAGTGAACATCATCAAGCTGTAAGAGTATATACATCCTTTCAAAGAAAATAAGATTTTGGTAAATTTTAAATATGCCCACTCATTATGCTGTTTCTGTACATATAAAAATATTAAGCACAGGAAAATAATATTTATTTCTGGATATGTAGGCACAGAGTTATTTTTCTATTGTACTAATTTGACTAGTTGTCATTAAGAAATTAGCCATATTTTTGAAATGTTTTTCTCTTTTAATAACTGAAACTGTTAAAAAGGCCTGAGCATATAAAACAAATCAATAATAGGTTGTTTTTGGATCATTGGGTCTTAAGGCAAAATATATAACAGCTTTCTGCCTCAGTCTTCTCATTCCAAACATCAGAGTAATAACCCATCCCACACAAAACAATACCAGACTTAATTTCAAGTATCAAAACAGCAACATGCCTGTAGGAAGGAATTTATTTTCTATGGCTAAATCTATATTGCAAGATACCACTAGTGTTAAATTTGAGCTGTTGAATTAATCACTGGTTGTTTCTACATCTTGATTAAATTCTGAGTCTGTAAGAGGAAAGTTTTGTGAATATAGAATTGTGTAGTAAGGTCTTTAAAATTACAATGAATCTCTGATTTTTATTTTTAGTGCTAAACAAAAAAAAAAGAAAATTATAATAGCATCATTGAAATAATCAATTACTTGTGTATTGTGTGTGTGTGTGTGTGTGTGTGTTTTAATAAATGCCTCTGTTTACCACATCCAGAATGACTGTCTCTCTCTATCTCTAAGATAAACCCTGGTTCACTTTTGAGCATACTGGTATTTCATGGGCAGCACTGATCAAGAACAATTTCTAGCAATAAAAATAAAAATAATTTTACTCTTTCAAACTGTATTATTGAGAACGAGAAAAGCAGCCCCTGACATCCAAGAGCTGGCTATACTTCAACTAGGCTTTGTTGTTCTCCTCTTGAAAACAATTTCACAGAACATCAACATCAGAAAAGAGCATTCTGTGACCATAATGGTTCAAGACAAAAGGTAGAGCATTCTGTGATCGTGTCTGAACAAAAACAAAGCATAAATAGTTTTCGAGTTACAAAATACCAAAACATCCCCTCTCAGGAATAATGTAAGTGATTAAGTGATGCATCTTTACCAATTATAGTTAAAGTTCACTCTAGTCTGCCCTCTCCAGAGATTTATTGAGATGCTCAATTCAAATTGTCCCTGCATCCTAACAACCTTATCCAATGAAAGTTCTTGCTTCCTTGGGCCGTCCCCCAAATCAACCAACCAAAACCCTAATCCTATCATAAGTCCTTTCTAACACCTTCTGACTGAGATGCCCACAGAGGACATTATAAACCAAGTCAAATTTCCACCTGAGGGTTTCAGAAAACTTAAGATCTATACATTTATTTGAGAAATAAATGAACAATACATATATGCTATTTTTATGACTAAATCCATCTCTGATGCAAGAATCAAAATATTTTGCTCGTATGTCAGTATGTTTTATAACATCCTCCTACATGCACATATAAACCTTGATACTTATTTTGCTTTAATTGTGAAAACATCATTAACGTATTTCATTCCTTCTGCGTGCTCATTGTTTGCTTTCTGCTAATATGGACAAATATTTAAATGGTTCTTTATTAAATTATAAGCTTCTAGAGCTCAGAAACTATATCTAATCTACATGTTTCATTAACTATAGGATTCTTTTATTGGTGTAAGTGCTAACTAAACATTGAAGTTATTCTATAAGAAATATGAGCTGGTTGGTACATTGAACCTGTAACAATAAAGGCATGGTAGACAAAAAACTATATAAAAGTAAATGAGCAAATGCCATATTGCATAGTATGTATTAGTGATATTAAGAGGAGGAGAAGAGTTTGGGCTGGAGTTAGTGAAAGCCTTATAGTGAAGAGAGGACTTGAGATGAGTACAGATGTAAAGGAGGAAAGAAACTTTCAAAAGCATTTGTTGGTAAAATAAAGAAATAAGAATATAATGTGATCACTTGGGGACAGCAAGAACATTGACCGTTGACCATTGACATTGACCACTGACATGGACCAGAGGACTGGTTCATTCTGTCTCTTAGAAAAATGTTAGGCTCATTGAAGTTGCACAACATTTAGGTTACTGACTTCTAATGACTAGCTAGACATGACACAAAAAGAATATTGAGCTATAAATATCAAGAAGAAAATCTTAACCTATTGGGATGCACTGTTGGAAGGTTTAAAGAAGATTTTTGAGCAGAAGAATTATACGAGAAAAGAGGAAAGACGTTAGGTAGATGATTGGAAGCCAGTTCAATTAGTATGTGTTGAGCATTTTAGTTCAATTTCTTCCTTAATGCAGACGAATGTAGATGAATGAAGAGGACATGGAAATAAAAAGAAATTGGAACCCATAACAGGAATAAAAGAATAATTTATTAGCACAGCTATCATGAAAACCCATTGTAATAATGGTTTGTTTGTTTCATTTGATTCTCATTTCCTAAACAGCTTGTAGTTTTGGAAACAGTATCATATATTTTTAAGCAACAAATTATTTACTGTAGGAAATCAAATTGGAATATTTGTACTCTGCCTTAGGCAAATATTTTTGCTCTGCGTTTATACTGAAATAATAAAAAAGTAAATATATATACACAAACACACATGAATATATACGTAATTTGTATGCCTTTCATAATCACTGAGTTTTTAAAACTTTAGTATAAAATTGTGGTTTTCTTTTTTTCCAAACACAATTTCTAATGTTTCTGAAACTACATTGCTTACATTTCAGTTATCACAGTGTGTGCTTCTCTATTTCCATTTTCCCCGCAAAATTAATGTTAATCAAGTTAGTGTATTTCTGCTATAAAACTGACTCACATTTGAAATTACCACATGTAATACAATGACACAAAATTACATAAAGACTAATCAAGAAATCACATAGTATAAAGTAATTAATATTTTTCAAGGTGTTTTTTTTCTTTTTTTTTTTACCTGAAAATATTTCATTTTCCTATTTTAAAATGATTACAACGGAAATTGTATTTCACACTTTATTATGGAAAAGCCTAAACTTATCAGTAGCACTCCAACCACACCAGTAGTATTCCAAAATGTTCCCATTTTTTTTCTCTAACACTCAGAATTGACAATAAATGTATTATTGACATGATCAAGTGAGGAACTTCAAGACCACCTCCAAATCCATAATGCTTGAACTCAGGAGAAATTAATAATATATGTAAATCCCATGTCATTGTTTAAATAATTTTTGATCTCTCTCTATTGCATGTCTTCTCCTGTAATACTGTAAGAAATGTCTGTACCTTCTTCTTAGGTCCAATAATGTTTGCCTTGGCAGGGCCTCATCTAATGAGATTAAGTTCTGGAAAGTCTGGGGAAAGCTTTTGCTATCAACCACATGCTCTGCCCTCTGCCCTCAGGAAAGTAATTAAGAACTTGGGTAACTCCTTCATCTTTTCAGTTCCCTGGAGAGTTTCAACTATTGGCTGCAGGCACCCCTGCTCTGTCAATTGTCCCTAAAATGAACATCCAATTCACAGCCTACAACTTAACACAGATCATATAACTGAAATTTCCCGCTGCAGAGAGAGGGTAGAGAGGAAGATGGTTAATTCTTAATTTTTGTTTGAAATTCGCCTTTAGTATGGAATAAAAGTCTCTGTTAACCTATTAGATTGATTTTGGTCTTTTAGTGTCCTAATTTTTCTTTCTAACTTTATGAGGTGTGATGAATAATAATGTAGCATGGGCTACTGAAAGGTATTCATGATTTTGTGCAGAGCCTAAAACAAAGGGTGTTATATTTATTTAGGTAAATGTATCAGTCAAGACTAAAATTTTACTAATAGATACTCTATAGTAAGTCATTTTTACTAGCACTAGATATTTCAGGCAATTTTAGAATTACTTAGTTTAAACTGCTGGTTATATCATTTTTTGGTGGTCCAGAAATGTCAATACTATTTTAACTTCCAAATTTATCTCATCTAACTTCAATCTGTCTATGAATCTACAATATATATGTTTTCCATGTTTCCCAATAAGCAACATCAGAATAATCAGTAGTGCCACAACTTTGTCCCTATCCATCTGGCATCAAGGTACCCAAATATTTGAGAATATTTTATTCTCAAAATAAAATATTTTGAGAACATGGAAACATTGTGCTTTATGGAGCATAGATATCACGGTGAACTAGAATGTATTGAAATGTGCATTTTTATATTCCTCCAAATAAGTTATATCACTTTTATATACACACACACACATAAATATATCCATATACCTCTCAAGGATTATGAATTTACTAATTATTTTATAGAGCCTTGATTAAATAAATGAAACATAGTTTAGATGATGGGCTTTAGAGTTACATTATTCAGATTTTGATCCTAAATCACTCACTCACTACTAGATGTACCTAATTAGGGTTTCTACATGTGCCTGACATCTCCTGTTTGCCCTCTAGATTGCTATTTATCCCTCTTGATACTCTTCACGTCTCCCAGGAAAGTGATCCTCAAAATGAATTCTGGGATTGGGTGCTTATGTATTTGAGGAGTACAGGGATGGGTTAGGCACCCCTATGTTCATTGCAGCATTATTCACCATAATCAAGATGTGGAAGCAACCCAACTGCCCTTCTACAGATGAATGGATAAAGAAGATGTGGTGTATATATATATATATATATATATATATATACAATGGAATACTAATCAGCCATAAAAAAGACAAAATCATCCCATTTGCAACAACATGGATGGATCTTGAAGGTATGATGTTAACTAAAATAAGTCAGACAGAAAAAGACAAATGCTGCAAGATTTCACTCATATGCGGAAGATAACAAATACATGGATAAAGAGAGCAGATTAGTGGTTACCAGAGGGAAGAGATTGGGGGATGGGTGAAAGGGGTAAAGGGACATATATGTATGGTGATGGACAATGGATAGACTATGGGGAGTGAGCACGATGAAGTATCCAGAAACTGATAAGCAATGTACACCCAAAATTATGCAATGTTTGTAAACCATTATGATCTCAATAAAATTACTGGGGAAACAAAGGAAAAAGAAACGGTGGCAAGGATGTGGCAATTGGAATTCTCATGCATTGCTGGTGGGAATGCAAAATGGTACAGCTACTTTGGAAAACAGTTTGGCACTTACTTGTAAAGTTCAACATTCACTTACCAAAAGACCCAGTAATCTCATTCTTAAGTATTTACTCAATAGAAATACAAACATATGCCCACACAAAAACCTGTATAGCATATTTATTCATAGTCACTAAAAACTAGAAACAATCAAAGTGTCCATCTACAGGAGAATGGATGAATAAATTCTGTTACATCTATACAATGGAATACCACTCAGCAACAAAAAGAAATGAATTACTGATACATGCAGCAACATGAATAAATCTCAAAATAACTGTGCGAGTAAAAGAAGCCAGAATCGAAAGGCTAAGAAACTATGTGATTTCATTTACACAACATTCTGGAAAAGGCAAAACTATAGGGACAGAAATAGATTACTAGTTTATAGGGGCTGGGAGTGAGGGAAGGAGATTGATGCTAGAAGGGCACAAGGGAAGACTTTGGGGTGATGGAAATATTCTTCATCTTGATTGTGGTAGTACTTACAGAATTGCATTTGTCAACTTTCATGGCATTGTACACCTAAATTTGCTGAACTTTACAGTGTATAAATTATATCTCAATAAAAAAAGTCTTCCCCTCACTGTGGCCGATATGGGTACTGTCACAACTTGAACAAACAAGCTGCAAACAGCAGTGGTGGTCTGGACATCCTACCACATCCCAAAGTCAACTGCACACATTTCTTCTCGGCATTATCTTTTATAACATCACCTTGGGAGCATGGAATCGGCAATGGTGGGAATATTTACACCCTGGAAATCAGCAAAAACTACAGATCTGGGATCCTTTCCCATCTCAGGGAGCTAATTTACCAATGCATACAATGGACCTTAGCAAGTTGATTTTATTGGACACCTTCTGTCGTGGAAAGAGAGGTGCTTTGTGCTCATAGGGGGACTCACATTTTTAGTCACAGATTTGTCTTCCCTGCCATTGACTTGCCAGCATTATCAGTGTGAACTTAGAAAATACTTTATCTATTGCTGTGATAATCCACACAGTCATATTTTATTATGAAGAAACATGTCTCCTGTAAATGGAATCTGCTGGTTTTATCAGGAGCCCCATCGCCCAGGAGCAGATAGCCTGACAGAAAGGTTGAGTGGCCTGATGAAGACTCAGTTTTTTCCTTGCACTGGTGACAACAGTCTGAGGCTGGAGTATCAGCATGTCAAAACAACAGCCAATATTTGTTGGAGGATCTCTGGTACCCCAAAATGCACAGGTCCAAGAATCAAGGAATGTTGTTATATGTGGCCCATCTCACCAATACACCCAGTATCTACTTGAAGAATGTTGATTAATGGCCTTATGCTTTTGGGCTCAGTGAATTTGGAATCTCTAAAAATACCAAGGGTGAAATGCTTCACCCAAGGGCCCAATGAATTAGAAGTGAGGACTGCCTCCTGGCCATTTTGGGCATCTCATGTGCCAATCCAATGTTATGGCAAAAAATAAAATGGTTGACATGAGTGGGAGGACAGAAGAAAAATCACTGTTTTCTAACATAGCATTCTGTTTCTCTTATCGTATTCCTGAAAACATATGCAGTAACTGAGTATTTAACATGCAGGGAAATTAAAACTTAGATTAGTTGAATAACTTGCCCTGTCTCACACAGCTAATATTTGATTTTATGGTAGATTGAGTTGAAGAACATGCTGTGTGTTTATTTTGTCAGTTTTGTTCCCTGGATACAACTGGAACAAAATAATTTCTCGATAAATTCTTGTTGAATTATAAATCCATTATTGCTCTTTTTCCAAATGTTCAATTTTATTAATTTCATTAATTCACTGTAATTGAGCGACACCAAATGCATTTTAATAAATAATTCTACCTGTAGCCCTTCTCTCTTTTCGAGAGAGTGGCACAAGTGTTGGCATAATGCTGAATTATATTGAATGGCATTTGCAGTCATCACTATGCTAGAAGCAATAATAATAGGGCAATTATAATAAAAATGAAGGCTGCTGCCTTCTCACCCACCTTTCTGTGTCATAGTATCAGCGTTGATGGTGAGATATATCATTGTGCCAATATCACACCTTGTGTTAACCTGCAGTGCATTGCAAGCTAAAAAAAAAAAAAAAAACCTCTCCAGGTTTCTATGAGTGGCAACTCTATTATGAAGTAAAAATAAAATGAAGCTCTTCTGAGAGACCTCATCACCTATTCCTTTCTAGCTCAGTACAAGTTTTCCTCTTATCGTGCAGGCTTTAATAACCCAATCCTGTAATTATTGCTTATCATAATTATGGGAGTAACATGCCATCCTGCAAGCTATTTCATTGAGACATAAAAATGAGGTCCTGACCACCTCATTATTAGAAATCTCATGTCACCACATGTCAATTTAAGAGGGCTGCTCTCTTGGTCCAGGCCTGAAGTCAATTTGATAATTGAAAATCTACTCCCTGAGCCATCCTTTCCCCCTCTGCACTGGTAGGAATGGTGTATAATGTGCATGTTCATCTAAAGATCTCTGGTTGTTTTAGCTATAGATTAGTTTTCAGGAAGCATTTGTGTTAGTATGGACATGAGCTAGATTTGATTTAGTCTACCTATTTGCTTGTTTTTAGTAAATCCTTTGGTCTCCCAATGATCATATAAAATTCATCCAAATTAAGTTTTCTCACCTAGGTTGATAGATTTGAGTTATGTGAATTATATCTATTACTTTGATGCAAAGAATTTTCGGTGTGACCAAGACAAAGGTTTTGTCTAATAGAACACAAAAGCAGGAAAAAACTGTGGAATTTAGATTCTTTTCTTTGCCCCAGATCTTCCCAGAACACTATTTGTTTAATTTAAAAATGTTAGGCTGGCAAAGGATGGTAACCACCACATAAAGTGTCCTGTTTCTGAGTAACATGGATAAAGTTCAGATAAATCTATAGTCAAAGCAGAAAGATTTAGTGGAAAAGTAATTGAACTGAAAGGAACCATTTGGAAGGAATGCTGATGAGCTTGTAACTGATTGATTATACATTGGGTCAGGTACTCTAACAAATGCTTTGAATAAGTAATCTCATTTAACCCAATGCCAACACTATCATGTCAATGTTATTATCCTCCATCAGAATAGGAAATGTCTTTAGAAAGATTAAGTTACTTACATGAAGTCAAAAAAAGTATCCAAGACAGGATTTGAATTCAAGTCTCTTAGTCACCAGCAGCTACTGAAGCAAAAGAAAAGATAAAAAGCCACCAGGCAGTGCTGCTGTGACTTACTGCATTGCTCTTAGTTTTAGTAAACATTTACATGAAGAGACATATTAAAGTCTTACAGGGCTCTGGCCTTTTCTTGCTCATGCATCTGAGAGTAATAGCTCGAGGAATAAAACCCTCAGGAATTCAATAAAAGTGGTAGCAAATCTCCCTGAACAGGCTGACTCAGGAGATGTTTTACTTTGTGATAAACACTTCACTTTCCAGAAGCCTTAGAATTGCTCCTTGTGGCAGAAGAGCTTCATAAGAACTGAGGTTATGAAATTTCTACCAATTACTCCCTAAGATAGGAGCATAGAAGGGCACACTTTTATCACTGTTGCATTATAAATTAGGGAAGGGGAATAGAACACTGTCCAAAGTGTATTCTATGATGCAGTCACAGAATTTTTAGTAATCATATTCCATTTGTATTTACAGAAATAAAAATCTTCAAGAAATATTGTGAAGTCCCCATTTGAAAAAGATGAATAGAGTTTTATATAATTTATCTTTTAAAAAAGAAATATAAAATTGTAATATTGATTACTTTTACTCAAATATCTAACATTAAGGTTAAACTAGGTGAGGAAATACTTTTTAAAAATATATATGTGTGTGTTTGTATATGTGCAAGACCTAAAGAAGACCTACAGTCACTCCAGAACTTGGTCCGGAGATGTTGTTCAGGGAAACTGGAAAGAGAAAACTGACAAATCAAGTAAAAGCCATATTATCAGGATTTATAGTACATATAATATCATATAAATAATCAGAGTTTTGTTTTATGATTTTATACAAATTTCAAATCATAACTTTTATAATATAGAGAGTATACATGTCATATAATCTGGAATGTTACGTAGTTCTACTTCTTAAGACCAAGCAGGAAGCTCCATCTAAAGTCAAAGAGAGTTTTGTAATTTGAGATTTCCATGTCAAATTAAGAGTGGTAACCCATATTTACAGAGCACTTACTTGTAAATACCACACATTATGCTGTATCTTCAGTAGAACTTCTGATGTAAGTGACTTCAAAGATCACTTAGTGTCATAAGAAGAATAAATTCGTATCCTAATCCGTGGAAACTATGAATATTTTACCTTACGTGGCAAAGAAAAATTAACGTTGAAGATGGAAATAAACTTGCTAATTAGCTTACATTATGATAAGGAAATTATCCTGGATTATCCACGTGGGCCCAATGTAATTAAAAGAATCCTTAAACGTAAAAGAGAAAGGCAGGAATGATTCAGTGTAAGAAAGACTTGACTGGTCATTTCCGGCTTTCAAGATGGAGGAAGGCGGACAAGAGCCAAAGAATTCAGGCAGCCTCTGGAAACTGGCGAAGGCAAGAAAACAGATTCTCCCCTACAGCCTCCAGAATGGAACACAGCCCCATAGGCACCTTGCTTTTTTAGTCCTGTTAGGCACGTGTCAGATTACAGAACTGTAAGATATTAAATTTGTATTCTTGTAAACCTCTAAGTATGCTATAATTTTTTACAGTCATAAAAGAAAATGAATACACTCAGTAAGTGGTAAAGTGAACATTCCAACATGGAAATTGAATTTGTACTTTGTGTGCTTAATCACCACAGTGTATGCCTGCAATTGTATGCATCATGATAAATGAATAAATGAATGCTACCTGAAATTTATGTAAAAATATAAAATATGTGTTTTTGACTATCTTATGTTTGCAATTGTTTTTTGTGTACTAAATTATATAACTAATTCTGCCACAGCAATTTTATACATGCAGATTTTGGATACACATAAATAATAATAGAGGATTTTTCATTAGGTGAACACTAACCAAGATAAAGTTAGAAAAAAAAGTAGAAGTGATCATGCATTAATACGTAAAAGTATTTTATATGGTTCTAATATGGAATATATTTTTAAAACCAACTTATTGCTTATTTTATTTCAGATACTTTATCATGCATCCTTATCAGCAACAGGAGCATAATTGTTAAATTTTACTAAGTTAGACTACAATGATTGTAATAACATTCAGCTGCCAAAATAGCAAGTACAGAATAATAGTAAGAGTAATGGACTTGGTTTTAGAAAAATTAGGTTTTCATTTCAGTTCTTCCAATTACTCACTGTAAAATTTAAGTACATTTCTTAAATTCTCAAATATAAAATGAGAGTACACAGTACTTTCTAGACCCTCAACGTTATTTCCTTTGATCCTTGCCAAAAACTTTCCAAAACAGGGGTTAAATTTAATTGATAAATTTTAGTGCTCACATATTCTGGTGCTTTAAAAGATCAAATGAACAGCAATGTAGACTATATGAGCATTAAAAATAGAAATAGTTTGCCTAAATTTTCATAATTATAGGCTATTTTCATCACTCTAAATAGATTGTTTTTCTCATCAAACTTTTAAAATGCCATCTAATAGATTATGGAAGCATTAATATAACTTAAGATAGCTATGTCTTTTTGAGGCAAGCTCACTTTAAATATGCTCTGAAGATGACATAAACAATGCTTTCTATAAAATGTGAGATCTTCTTTAAGTGCTTTCCCATTAGACTGAAGAAATGTGCAAGGATTCACATTTCTGTGACTCCTTAAACAGGAAATGTTTCAATTGCCACTCTTGTCAAATGCCCATCTGATTATTACATATCCATCTTTTTCACTTTCATTTTAAAGCTTAACCTTGTCAGTTTTCTCAGTGAAGATGCAATGATAATCCTTGCTATTGCTGATATGTCACTTTAGTCTACTCTGATGTGTCCTCTGTCTGGTTCTCCTGTTTCATAGAGCATTAAGGTAACTTGGGATCATTCATAATTGTTCATTTTGTGTTCCAAATTCACTTTATTGACAGCATATAAAGTGGTTTTAAATCATAATTTTGTTCTTTCTTGTTTTAAGAAGAACATTTAAGAAGACATTTTAACTTAACGTCTTCTCCTTGGTCTAAATGAAAATATCCAAAATCTTTAACACAGCCACAAAGCAAAACAGTATTTAGTCTACCTTCCTTCCCAGCCATATTTTATATTACTCTGTCACTTGCTGACTAAGTCTTTATGGAGTGCCTCAAAAGTTCCTGAAGAGAATTAAACTACTTCCACATCAGGGTCTCTTGAATTTACATTTGATTCGTTCTGAAAATCTCTTCCACAAGGTCTTCTTATCACTAACTCTTGTCTCTATCAAAACTCCCTCAAGGAAGCCTTCTCAACTTGCATCAAGCCTTCTTAACTTAAAGGCTGTAAAAAACACAGACTTACTGTCTTACAGTTTGGGAGGTCAGAAGTCAGTTTCACTGGGCTAAAATTAAGGTGTTGGCAGGGCTGGCATGTCTAGAGACTCTGGGAGAGGATCTGTTTCCTTTACTTTTCCAGGATGGATGCTGTCCTCTTTGATTCACGGTCCCACATCACATGGCCTTTCTCACTCTCTGCTCCCATTGTCACATCATCTTCTCTCGCATAAATACTCTTGTATTATATCGGGCCTACTAGAATAATCCAGGATAATCTTCTCATCTCAAGATCCTTAATTTAATTGCATCTGCAAAGTCACTTTTGTCAACTAGGATTATATATTCACAGATTCCTGGGATTAGGATGCAGATCATTGGGGGCCATTATTCAGGCTGCCACAATTTCTCAGAGTTAGATCCTTTGTTACTTGTATTCCCAATAAATAGTGAACGATATGAGGAGATATTCACTACTATATCCCTAATAGCCAGGGCAGCCTAGAATATATTGTATAATTATTTGTTGAATGAAAGAATAAAAATCACTGGAGTGATTACATTAGAGTGGTTAATAGTTGAGCAGTGGAAACTAATGAAAAAAGAGAGGTGAGTCGTCTTAGATTTTCAAATATTTTTCTCAAGTCCAGAAAAGTAGATATATCTAAATAGAATTGTATTACTATTTAACTTGTCATTTGCTTTTGTGATTATTGAAGTTAAATATTTTTAGAATATATATTCTGGAATATTCTAGAAATAGGATGAGATGACCTAGTTTAGAGATGTGATTCAATTAATAGCTTTTGTGAATTTGTAAAAACATTTAATTTTTCACTCAGTTTTTCTCAACCTCATATTATTTGTAAAGCTTCATAACGTGTACTTCCCAAAGATTGAGATAAAATACGTAAAAGTCCTTTGTGAATTGTATAGTGAATGGAGTGAGACATGACCAAATCCTTGAATTTGCGTGTGTACACATTTCCGTGCGCATGCGCGTGTGTGTGGTGTTTAAGATGTACGCATAGTGTCAGTATGGGATGTTTTTCATTGGAATGAATCCTAGCTTGGTTACAAAAAGTATGTCATTTTCAGAAACAAAATATACTGCTGAACACAGTAATTTCAGTACATCTGGATATATTTTATGTAAAGTGGTTATATCTCACCATGCGACGATTATGTTTGTTAACGGGTAGCAGCAAGCTATCATTGAATATGAAAGTTCAGAACAAAATCAATCCTATTCCTGACTATGAGATTCAAATACTTATTTATCCATTAAGTTATCCTGGATATATATCCTAGATCCTGAGTTATCTTCCATGATTCTATGGAGACTGATTATGGGACTAAAATATTGCACTCAATGGATTTCACATGTTTGTAATAATTTTATTGTTCTACACCAATGGGAAAATCAGGCTACAGTTGATGGAGATATCATTTGGGATGCAGATCTCTCATCTCCAGAAAATCTTAGTCAAAATTGCACATGCACTTTTTAATACACCTCTTAGAGTGCATTTTTAGGGTGCTTTAATTTGTGTTCCCCAGAAGCAGACCCTGAAATGATGTTTTGAGGGAAAGTGGCTTATTCGCAAGAAACTGAATGAAGTGAGAAGTGAGACAGGAAGGAAAGGCAGTGGATAAAGAGAATTATCAAGTGAGCAGCCATTATGGGTGATTGGATCTGCAGAAAACTTTGGGAAATGGGATTCAACACCGAGTGATTCCGTAGGAAAGACAAGTGAGCTGGGGTCTTTAACCCCTTGCTCCTGTTAGTCATTGATTGAGGGTTGCTCTTGGGGGATGGGGGAGAGTGTTGTTAATTCCTTGATATTCCTAGACCACCCAGGGTCTTCCACAATGGTTTTCTTCCCCTCATGAGAAATCCTTCTGGCAAAAGATTCAGATACTGTTACTTGCAAGTCAGACAGCAGAAGGTTATTAGCTTTAAACAGACATTAAAGTGGTAATGTCAAAGTGACATAAGCAGGGTACCAATTGCATTTGTTACAAATGGTCACCTCTGTGTGTTTTAAATAAAAGCTATTCTGTTCTTCCTCTATGCTCACACATCACATTTTGTTTCTCATTAAGTATTTCATTACACTGTTTATTTGTATACATTATATTGTTCACCAATATAACTCCAGTGTACTGCCCAGTAGTTGCTCAACAAGTAATTCTTGAATAAATAAAAGAAAAATGTCCTCAGAATTAAGAATGACATTTTGCAATCTTCCAGTATTGATTTTTCCTACTTGCCTTATGCTCATCTAGACCACTTGCATACTTCTGATTTACAGGTAAAATTATCCTAGTATTTCACTCTGTTTAAAATTACAATGCATTTCTAATGGATGATTCAGACATCTCCGTGAGGTGTGTTTTATTTTATGTATTTGTATGGGCATATATCCTTGTATTTCAATTGGCTCTAATACTACACTAATACAGTACTATACAGTTGTGAACCAGATGACAAGTGTATTAGTCAGTGCTACTTAAACTCTGTGTGTGGGTGTGTATTTATAAAGTACACCTTTAATTTTTCTTCATGTTTCATTTTTCTCAAAATTGTATTATGATGAGAAAGTATCATGAGACTTTCCAAAATCTTAAATGCCAGAATTTTTGCTGATTCCTTTTTTGTACTAACACTTTTAAAGTGTTTTGAGTTTAAATTTTGAATTACTGATCAAACTTTCATATTTGAATGCATATGGCTGTGGTTCATTATGAATTTATGTATCATATTTTTAAGGTTATCAGGTCATGTGACCAATTACTAACATATATATATATGGATGACACTCTAATATATTGTCAACAAGTTCTTTCAAATGGATAAAAACAAATCACATATTAAATTACTAGCATAGTGGCCAAGATTAATCAGATTAGTTAGGTAGGAAGAACTCAAACCTGATAGATAGATCATGTACCTTTGCATTTCTAACAAAGGAAGAAAAATAAAACGGAAACCAAATATAGCGGATTGCGAGAAACAGTGTAGACGCATGGAAAAGTTTTCAGGTTGAAAAAAAGTTTGGTCTATCTGGTAATTTATGTTGACAAGTATGATGCTGAAAAAGGAAACGTTTAGAAATCAGTGGTTGCCTGATGGTCTGTGTTCCAAGAGACTAGCCAAAAGAATAAAACAAAATCTAGCCTGGGGAGAAGATTTTGCTCTATTCACTTTATTTCCATTACTAACCATGTTGAAAATATTTCAATTGAAATAATTTTTGTTTTACAGTGGAAATGGTAATTTTTGAAATATTTTCATCTTTTCAATATTCACTATAAAGCATTTTCACTAATTAATATAATAATGAGTCCTTTTCCAAGGGTAGAATCCAATAAAACATTCATCTTAATCTTGAAAATGACTTATTTGACATATTATCCAGTAGTTATATTTTATAGCATGTGTGTAGCTTTGAATTATTATAATGCATTAAATTTCAAAAAGAGATTATCACTCTCAGCATGAAAATTGCCATATAAATGATTAAATTAATTGATAATATAGTCATACAGATTTTAATTGACAGATCAGTTAATTTTATTCCTATCATATTGAAATCCATACATGTTCAATAATTTCCTGTGCTTTCTGCTAGCTCTATAAAACTCAGAGAAATCAAACTTACCTATGTTTTACAAGTCTACAAAGCATGGGTCCCAAAACTTCTTTCATTGGGTTATAAAATACTAAAATATTTTCTCAAATTCCTCTACTAAATGGACAAACAAGGCACAAAGGTCTAAATTTCACAAACAGAATTTTTAGAGCAAAAATAGTAAAGTATAAGGTATTTCAAAGCCAGAAATCAAACTGATTTCGTTATTTCTCTTTAGATAGTTCTGCATGAGAAGAAAATTACCATCCAGGTTAGGTATCAAATAACAAATTTTTCTATCTACATTCTCTGGTTTTTGTGGTTTTTCTAAGTAAGTTAATTTATATAGTGTAAATGAGTACACTCAAAGTAGAAAAATTAACCCTGGAATGTACTATAATATATCTAAATGTAAGATCAGATTGTTAATTTGCACATGGTGCATTATTAAGAAATGTTTCTAAAATACAAATGGTTCTAGACACTGACCTTTGGGAAACCACACTGGTAACAGAACTCAACTGAAATGTTTGAATATGGCTTCTTATTATATATTTTATGTCCAAGACATTTTTCTTCCTGTAAATTATATTCTAAATCTGATACGCTGAAATGAAACTATTTTTATACAAGCTACAGAAAAATCTAGAATTGAGAATGACTTTGTAGGTAGCCTTGCACTTTAATGAAACTTTATCTATTCTTAATCCTTTATTTTACAGTTTAAAATGGAATTATGTTGAAATTTTAATTTGCATTTTTTTCTTCTTAACAATTAGGATACTTTTATTTGCCTTTTAAATGTTTGGAATATGTGTAGAGGAGATGGTCTTTAATGTGGGGCAAAAAATGTCCTTTGCTCTGCTTTTTCCACCTGCCCAAAAAAATCTGACAGTTATTTTAACTCCATGACTTTCAGAATGAGGCCTTGAAAACTTCTGACAATATAGTTAGGCACAGTCCTAGGATAATCTATGTATTTCAGCAATATTATTCATTTTTTCCTGTATGAAATAAATGGTGTTGAATAAATAATGATCATTGGCAATATGCTACCCTTTATTCTACATATTTTCAAGTCTTTCCCTGAAACACTGAGCATTAATTCATACCCGGTTGCAATTATGTAACTACAGATCAGACCTCCACTAATTTAGACTGAATCCACATGCACAAAGCAAAATGGGTCTGGAAAGACTTCCAACCATAACAATATGTCAAGAGAATCAAAGCTGTCTGTCTACGTGACAATGTGTCTGATACTGCTGATAGTAATTGATTTCTGCAAAGATGCCATGATCCCTAAATTTATTCTTAGAATATGATTCTTTATACGTTCTTACATATTCTATTTTATGAGTTTATTCTTATTTTATGTCAATTTTTATGGGTTCATAACTTATCATCCTGAAGAAATGTTATTTGTTAAATTGAATGTAAATTATTACAGTATTTCATATGGCCATGTTATTTATTCTGAAAGATTTTATCAAGACTCTATTATGTATTTACTTAGCAATTAAGTCAATAAATGAAAAAATTTGAAATAAACCACAGAAATAATGTGCAGAACTTACTGATCCTACTAATGTTTCACTATTCCTTACTATTTTCTTGATCTCAATCTCCTCCCTTCCCTGATTAAAATCCATGCTCAGCCATTATAATTATGCCCTTGCATAGTGCTCCCACAATTTTGCTTACCTCTTCCTTTGCTCTGTTCCCTTAGCTAAATGGCAACCTTAGTAAAGTCCAGCACTCTAACTGTACCATACCTCCCCACCACAGTTGAAAATCACTGGGAAAAAGACACAAATATGACCATCAGTCTCTGAGAAACACCTAACATAGATGGAAGTCTTACAATATTTCTCTAATCCATTCACTGCCCTTTGCTTTGAGATAAATATTTCAGTTTCTTCTCAAATCCTCAGTACTTCATGTGCATGCCCTCCAACTTATCCCACACTGATGACCTTGTTTCCTATTTTACTGAGAAAATCTACCCATCACATGCATCTATCATATAGAAATGAGCCCCTTTAGCATAACCGTACATTCCCCTTTTCCTACTAAAGAACGTTTTTGGCAATTTTCTCCTCATCTGCATTGTTAATTGTTCGTTCTCTTGGATTTTCTCAGCTTAAAAACAAGTTATTATTACTCTAAAGTCTACCAAAATTATTCTGATTTATCATGGTCATGATAAATACAATGATAATTTCTTAACCTCATTTTACTTAATTTATCAGCAACGGTTGATCAATCTCTTTTTTTTGAAACATTGATTCACTTGCTTCCAGTGACACCACACAGTTCTAATTTTTCACTCACCGTACTCTCTAATCCCACTAAGTCTTCTTAGCTGATTTTTCTGTCTTTCTGACCTGTCTGTATAGGATTTCTCTAGGGTTTAACTTTTTATCTCTTCTATTTTTACCTGTACTCTCATTCCTTCAGTGATTACATCTGGTCTCATGGCTTAATAAGCATCTCCAAATTTAAATGGCTCAAATTGACTACCTGATCTTCCTTCCCTAAAACAAAACAACAATAATAAAACACTTTTTTTCCTGCTTTTTTTTTTTCCATGGCAGAAATATGTAACTTCTATCTTCAGACCAAATATCCTGAAATCACAAGTGACAACTTTCTAACACTCCACATGCAATCAGCTGGCACTTCCTGTTTGTTCTAACCATTTATCTAGAATCCAGTTACTTCTAATTATCTCTACTCTTGCTACCTTCTTCCATCCCAATTTCCTTTACATGGATTATTACAGTAGTCTTCCCAAAGTTCTCCCTGGTTACACATTTGTCCGGCTATTGCCTAATAGTCATTAGTCTAGATCCAGAAACAAAAAACCCTGTTTAACGCATATATATATATATATAACTTAAGAAATTATTACAAATTGAACACTCATAATCCACACACAAAGACATAGATTTCTGCCAGCCACCCCAAGATGGTTCTTAATTTTTATCTCTCTATCCAATTCAGTGAGATGGCTATGTAACAACAGACCTATGCTGTTCTTAAGGATGGGATGACAATTCAGAGGTACTGATATAATAATGGCCATTGGGTCCAGGGGATGACGAATACAAAATCACAGTTTAAAATTGATTATAGCCAACCACAGCACAAGCAGTCATGTAGTTCAGTCAAGCCACCTTGGTAAGTCAAGCCACCGTGGCTGTCTGTCAGAGCAGGAATAGAAGACCAGAGGCGACCAAAGGCATGACGTCGTAACCTTCAAGCACAAAGTAAGAGAACAGGTGAATAAGAGAAACATGGAAGCTTGAAGCGAGGGAAGAATCACAGGGACACAAATGGAGAGTGAGCAATCTGGTTTCTCAACAGAACTTGACAAAAGCAATGAAAAATTCTGAAAATAAACAATCACAGCAACGACAATGTCACTGAATAGGAGGAAAGAAACAAATATATTAGGAAACTCCTGCGTGGGCTTGTGTTGATGAATGTCAGTGAGGACAAGTAAATTTCAGAACCTTGGCATTTTATGAAAATGCAGGTGTCTAGGGCAGACTCATTAAGTGTTAATTTCAATGTCTTGGTAATGACCCAGCTCTGTGCATGGTAAATTTCCATATGAAATTCAGATGCACAATTACTACTGAGAATCGTGCAGCGGAGAGCGCAGATGTTAGGGTCAGAACAAATTTTGAGTCACTGAGTATCTTTCTCAATTTCCTTTTCTACAAAGTGGAGTGCAGTAAGAGTAGGGCTCTCAGCGATGTTGCAAGTCTTATAAAGAAGGTGTGGAAAGAGCGTAACAGATCGTGACACATGGTAGAAGTACAATAAGTGCTGTCTTTGTGTTATGTAATTCTCTGTGTGAAAGGTTATCTTCTACCGAAGTATTTCTCAGTAGCTGATTATGTTTGCCATTTTCTTTTCAAGAAAATTTCAAGCTATAATCTATTTGTTGCAATATTTTTATTTAAATAAATTCATGACAGATTACACAATTAACTTTTTTGTTTTTGTTTTTGTTTTTTTTTTGCTGAGGAAGATTGGCCCTGAGCTAACATCTGTGCCCGTTTTCCTCTATTTTGTATGTGGGATGCCGCCACAGCATGGCTTGATGAGTGGTGTGTAGATCCGCTCCGGGATCTGAACCCACAAACCTCGGGCCGCCAGAGTGGAGCAAACGAACTTAACCACTACGTCACTAGGCCAGCCCCACAAATAAGATATTTTTTAACATTGAGTTTGGTTATTCGTTTTTTACAACTTTCATATATGTTCAATAATGTGTCCTAAATAAGTACATTTTGAATGAATGAAAAGATGGTTAGATTTAACGCTGGCAGTCTGGTTATCTGACATAGTATTAAATCATTTTGTACTTGCATTTTATCATGAGATGTTATGAACTCATTGCAACAAGTGTAATGCATGCAAATTTTTGAAAACATTTATCTGTTCCTATAATCATCATTAAGTATATTATTCATTTATCATTAACTGAAGATAATCCTTTAGCAATTTTGTACGAATAGTTTAATGGTTAGTTTCTAATATAACACATTATCATTATGCTTTGTTCATTTTTTCAGGTTAGTTTTACCAACGCTTAATCTTTTAATTACTATAATAAATAATGGAATTTTTGAAATTTGTAGTAGAGTAAGGATTAAAAGTTATTCAAGCCTACCTCATCAATCACACATAAGTAAACAAAGTTTATTCTCTCTCTCTATCTTCTCACTAAAGTAAAATGTACATACAGAAAAATTGTTCATGGAATAAATGAACAGCTTAGTGAATACAAGTTAAGTGTACCCATACAACCAACATTCAAGTCAAAACATAAAAAATTATCAAAATGCCAGAAACCCCTGTTTTGCTCTGTTAGAAACACTGGCCACCAAACCCCACCACCATCTTAACTGCTAACAGCATAGTTTAGCTTCTTCTTGTTCTTCACATAAACGGGATCATATAGGGGCTGCTTCTTTTCTTAACGTAATACT
The DNA here is from genome assembly GCA_031878705.1 of Tapirus indicus. NCBI lineage: Eukaryota > Metazoa > Chordata > Mammalia > Perissodactyla > Tapiridae > Tapirus > Tapirus indicus. Next base: position 20,517,891 of record CM062939.1, on the reverse strand, counting down.
TGTGTGTTCCATCCATATGCTTGCATGTATTTGTGTATTGTTGATTCTCATTGCTCAAAAGTGTTCCACTGTGTGATCAATCATGAATTCACATTTGGTTTGTTCTCTGGGGCTATAATGCACAGTACTGTTTTGAATAATTCAGTATATATCTATTTTAATTCCACATATAATTTAATCTTCCAAAGATAGCAACTACTTTTAAAATCAATATCTGTTTAAAGTTATTATATATGTACCTTTCTGATGTTCATTACTACTTCAAGTATTTCCATATTGCTTTCTGGTATCATTTCATTGTTTCTGAAGAGCTACTTAAATGTTTCTCTTATTGTGGTCCTTTTCTGAGACAATAAATCCACTCAATCTTGGTCTAAAATATCTTTCAAATATAGCTCAATTAAAAAATAAATAAAATATGTCTTCGCTACACCTTTATATCTAGAGTATATTTTGCTGGGTGTATAATTTAAACTAATGAGTATTTTATTTCATCATTTTAAAGCTATCATTCCATTGAATTCTACTTTCCATTATTTCTGTTACTAAGTTAGCCATTAATCATAATTTTGTTCCTTTGGAAGCATTGCATCTTTTGCTAGATCAAGTTCTGATTCTCAGTCTCTTAGCCATAATTACAATTTATCAAAGCCTGAAGGGGAAAAATTCAGCTGCAAATACTCATTTTAGTGGTTCAGAAGTGTTTTCATCTCTATTTTCTAGTCCCTCTAGTGTTTTTGATTCTGCAGCTCTTATACTTTTTAAATTGAAATTTTGCAATTTATTGTCCTTTCTTATTTGTTTTAACTGGGCACATTTGCCTGTTGCAAACTGTTCCATTCTATGAGGATGCAGATTTGACAAGTACTTATGTAGGGGAAATCTGTGCATATTATGCGTAAATATGTGTTATCTTCCAGTAAAGATGAACTAGAACAAACATCTATTATTTCTGCTATTCCTACTCTATTCACACTCATTACTGTAATCCTATGATAATTTTCTCCTGAGGAAATACCCATTCCCATAGAATTTCAATAAAGTTCCATACCACAATTAGTTTCACTCTAGGAGAAGAACATATAACTTAGACCTAATTAGATAGTGTATCTGAAGATACAAGATTTTTAGTGGAGCTTTTCAGAAGAGATCCACAATCTTAACTGCTGGATCTAAAGTGAGGGGATAGGATTCCTGAAGCAGCAATGCCATCTTTTTCCCACATGACGGGGGAAAGTGAACTCAGCACAGTAACAAGACAAGAAAGGGAGGGGAAGTAAATCTTGATAATACTGTTTGAGCCCTAGGTGTAAATATCCCTATCCTTAGAATTTTATTCTTACTAGACTCAACATATTCCCTATTTTCTTTCAGATGGTTTCAGTCAGATATTCTACTACTTTCAACAGAAAATGTCTTCATTGATCAATCAATGTAGTTATTAGGAAATTTTTTATTTAAGGCACTATTATTTGGTTCTCTTTTTAAAGTTGCTTTCTATTTTGAAAGTGAACACTATCTTCAGATTGGATTTTCTACATTCACTATTTTTGCTAATAGTGATTAAGCTAGGATTCTATGAATCTTCTAATAAAATTTTCACCAGCATTAAAAATATACACATTTAAGTAAGAAAACATCATCCATTTCATAATCCATTTCTCCTGTGATGATCCCTACAGATGAGTATAAAAGTCAGGAAATATTTCCTTGTAAATTAATGTAACTTAATGCAGCTTATCATTCCACAATATTTTTTGTAGCAACAGTATGCTTATTCTGAGATTAATATGTATTCATGTTGACTGTCAGTAACCACATGTTATGGATATACTAACATTGTAATTCGTTTGGCATATCTCTGAAGACATGTAATTCCCTTTAACTACATTTTATTTACAACTACTTACACATTTATATTAGTAATTTGCACATGCAAGAAAGCTCAATAATGAGGTTCTTCACAGTGATCAGAAAATAATTTATAGAGGCTGTAAATAATGAAAAGGTAATCCTTACTTTTTTTTTTTGGTGAGGAATATTAGCCCTGAGTTAACATCTGTTGCCAAATCTCCTCTTTTTGCTGAAGAAGATTGGCTCTGGAATAACATCCATGCCCACCCACCTCTACTTTATATGTGGGACGCCTGCCACAGCATGGCTTGATAAGCAGTGCATAGGTCTGTGCCTGGGATCTGAACCTGCGAACCCCAGGCCGCCGAAGCAGAGCACATGAACTCAACCACCATGCTATGGGGCCGGTCCTGATCCCTACATACTTTAAAGGACATAATTATTTTACTATTGAAAATATAACAATATTGTGACTACAAAGATTGAGGAACAATGTACATCTTTCTAAACTTTGACTTTCGAAAGATCTCAAAAATTTTAAATTGAAAAACAACATAAATTAGAGTCTCTGAAAAACCACATTAAATATGTTTAAAAACCAAGATGTTTTAAGATATTTGAAAATCATATTAAATTCCATTGAGTCCACATAGTGAAATCCAAATGTTTTATTTAATAGAAACCTATTTCAGGGCAAATTCAATCTTTTCATAATATTCAAAGATTTTTAAAAATATTTTTCCAAGAAGAAAGTGATGTCTGATGATTATTTGCAACTTTGTCTGACATTTCCATATTGGAAGGCTAGGATAAAGTCTTTAAATGAGTCAATCTTATTCATGACCATTAATCAAATTTACCTAGAGATCTTTTAAAATGTGTAAACATGGGTATCTGTATATATTTTTTAAATTCAAAAGAGGATTCTGAAGTGCATGGTGGGCGGCATGCCACGGATTAAGCTATTGATTATTAAGATTAAGGGTCCAAATAGTGCTCTGTGCTTTCTTCAGCTATTAAAAAAAAAAAAAAGATCAGGCATTTGAATACTAACTCTGGCAAAATGTATCCTCACGTTTACTCGCATGTCCTCCTGCCTTCTGCCCTGACCTCCATGGGAGGTCTGTGTCTGTCGTCTTGTAGAGAAGAGGGCAGACAGTAGACCAGATGGCCTAGCTTGTATCTCAGTTCTACTGCTCAATAACCATTAAACTGTGTGAGTCACCAGAACTTCTTTGTGCCTCTGCTTCTTCCTCTGCATTCAGGTTAGTAAATAACATCCACCTAGTAGGGTTGTTGTAATGACTCAGTAAGTTAAAAAGCAATTAGAACAGTGCCTGAGACACAAGAGCAAAATAAATATCAACTGTTGAGATGTCTCTGCTTCAGAATTACTGATTTCACTCTTCCACACTTACCTTTTAGTTTACTGAAACCACAGCATCAAAATTTCTCCAAATATTTGTTTGATTGAAGACCTTGTATTAGTTAATAGCTTTAGCCCTCCATGACACTATTTCCATTAGATCTTCATAACATAAATTACTCCCTCATTGGTATAGAAATATGTTTTAGCAAGCCTTCTCTTATACTGCACCTATCCCAGACAATAGCCCCCTTTCCCAAAAATTACTATTCAGGGAGGCAAATTAGGCAGAAGTGCCTATTATGATAGCTTGTAAACATTATTAATCCTTTCAATAATTGGTACTGATTCTGTACCTAGCAGAAGCTCTAAAAGAAACAAAGACTTTAAAGGGCTACATTGGAGGTGGGGCGGAAGGCAGGCACAGGGCAAATACCAAATAAACATGTGTAAAAAGGAAACATATATAAAGTGCCTATAACCGGGCCGAACACTGAGATAAGTAAATGGTAAAAACTAAAACCAAGACCAGATACCCAACAAAACAAAACACAACACATAAATCTGGGGAATTGCTGGAAATTGTACCGTGTCGAATGTGTGTAAGGCATGTGTGAAAGGATTGAGTTAACTTGTGACTAGATAGTGGTAGTTCTATGCTTACCTCCAGGGATGCCTGGAACTCTGGTTTGACCCTTGGCTGGGAGAAAGATGAAATGTACCAGGTCGTGACTTTTAATATGCTGTTTGATATCCAAATCATTCCCCAAAGTACTCTGAACCACCTTGTCTCTATTGTTTATTGAAAATGTATAGATCGATGGTTTGTACCTGAATTAGCCAGTTACACAGATTGGTTTTGACTATGTGGCCGGTGGGATATAAAAGGCTACCAGGTAAACTCAAACCTTGCCTCCCTGAGTAGTGTCTCATATATCTTGGGGACTCCTGCTTCAAAGACAAAGTGCATCTTGTTCTACTAAGGAAAACCCTTGTAAGGTACACCTGGAATTCGTGGACTTGTGTTTGTGCTTTCTTTCCTTTCTGTACAGTATCCTTTTTTCGTGTGTGTGAGGAAGATTAGCCCTGAGATAACATCTGCTGCCAGTCCTCCTCTTTTTGCTGAGGAAGATTGGCTCTGGGCTAACATCTGTGCCCATCTTCCTCTACTTCATATATGGGACACCTGCCACAGCTGGTTTGATAAGTGATGTGTAGGTCCACGCCTAGGATTGAAATCTGTGAACCCCAGGCGGCCAAAGCAGAGTGCGTGAACTAAACCATTATGCCACCAGGCCAGGCCTTGGTACAGTATTCTTAATCTTTGTAAGTACACCCTGTGGAAACTCATGAGTTCTTTCAATATTCCTGCCTACGTAATCGCTGCAGTTCGTCAAACAGGCAAATTGAAATGATCTTTCATTCTATAATCTAAATGCTGGCTAAGGCTTTGTTTGAGAGAAAGAAAGATGAATACATGGGAGATGAAGAACCTCACACTCTAGGCAAAAATCCAGGCTATCGCAGTTTCAAGACAATCGAGTGTTGTGACCACTGATGGGAGGGAAAGCAAATCATGGAAATTTGAGTTCAATCCAGAGCCAGGAAAATAGCTGGATGGATTGCTAAAGGAATAGAGCAGAAGCCAGTTAAGAGTTTGGTACCTTGGTTGCTTTTAGCACTTTTGACAAAAATGAAAGTAATTTAGCAAGGAAGGCTTCCATGTCCACCAAGTTACACCAAAAATTCTATCAGTAAAGGTTATAGGGATGTCAGGGAGACATCATAAAGACACAGCCAAAATAAGGATATGTTTAATCAAAGCTACTTTAATTGTCAATTTGTGAATGATATGAGCTACTTATTGATGAGACACCATTGAAATAGATTTTCTTGTCAATGAAAAGAATGCTGTTTCCTTTTCATTCAACACTGGTAAATGGATAAGGATGTTTGACTTACTTGGCATCCCCAATTAGCTGCAGAAATACAAATAAATGGACAGACTGCCAATCTGTTGAGCTGAATAAAGGTGGGGAAATATAAAAAGTACCTTCGCAAGACTGTTTATCCAAGAACATCGATGGATACCAAATTGAATATTTCTTTGAGGATTTTTTAATGTAATTGTTGCAGCACAAACTAGGTTAGGAATTAGAGAGAGAAAGAGAATGAAAACTAGAGTAAGAGAGAGATGGTTATCACTATAAAGCATCTAAAGGGCCAGCCCCAGTGGCCCAGTGGTTAAATTTGGCATGCTCCACTTCAGTGGCCCATGTTCAGTTCCCAGACATGAACCTGCACCACTTGTCAGTGGCCATGCTGTGGTGGCAACTCACATACAAAAAGAGAAAGGTTGGCAACAGATGTTAGCTCAGGACTAATCTTCCTCAGCAAAAATAAAATTTAAAAAAGCATCTAAAAACTAAGGTGTCTTACAATGTCTTAGGTTTTGGATATTTCAAGCATTCCGTACAACAGGAAACAGTAAGAGTGGTGCCAGAGGGAGGATGCTATGAGCTGAAATTGTAAAAGTAAACACAAATTCATGGAATACCACAAAAGAACTTTTTATATTATGCCAATGAGTTTGGAATTTATCAAGAGTGCAGAGTGAAGATATGAAAGGACTTTTAGTAATATAGTGATAAAATCAGATTTACCTTTTAGAATAAATGGATGTAGGATTGATAATTAGGAAGCAGAGAAAGATTGACCGGAAGGGTATCAATTGTTAAACTATTGTAATATTTCATACCAAAGCAGGAGAGAGAAATGATATAATTAAGATAGTAGCCATCTGCATAGAAAAGTTAGACAATTTAGACAGGTACCGAGAGTGTGCAAACAATAGGAGTTGGTGTTGAGTTGATTTGGAAGGAGAGAAAGAAATTGAAGACAATTTCCAGGTGCCCAATTTGGATAAGAAAAACTTTACTAAATTGAGAGCAGATTTGAAAATGGTAATATCCATTTTTAATAAATTAGGTAACTAAAGTTTTAACAGTTTAAATCATTTGTGTGATGCAACATTTAATAAGGTATAATAATGCCATTCTTTTTAACTCCAAAAATCTATGTTTGTCCCAATGTGCCAGGAGCAACAAAGCTCTGAAAAGGAGAACCAGCTAGATTTAAGAGGGCCTCTTCTCTCAGAATAGCTCTTAAAATTTGTGATCTCTGATTTTTTTCAGCTTTTCAGAATTAGAGCTATATTTGATTCCGTAAGAATCTTCTAATACATAAGTATCGCTGTAAAGATTAAGTAGTTATCATTTAGTCACACGTTAATCTGAGTTTAATGAAATAGCTTTTTCAAATTGTTGAGGTGACAGAGATCCACTGCGAAAACCAGAATTGAAATTATCTATAATGATAAAAAAGTAATTTGTGAAATAGACAGATCTGAAGGCATAGAGGATGTGATGGCAGAATAAGATCTTTTAACCATCTCACTTCAGTTCAGTCCAGCCACAATGACTTTATTTTTTTCTCTCACACCACCCAAGTTTGTTTTCACCTTAAGATCTTTCTATTATAATTCCTTCTATCTGAAAATTTCATCACCGTATTTTCACACGAGCTAGATAAAGGTGGAAATATATCAATATTATAACTTTACATGGTTCAGGTCTCAGCTCAATTACCAGTTTCTATTACTCAAATCCCCCCACCCACACCTCCCATTTTACACCATTGTAACACCACCACCTAAAAAGATGTCGGACACAAAATAAGATCTCAATAACTCTGTTGAACTATCGAAGAAAAGGGAAAGTATATCTTTTTTTGTTAAAACAAAAAGAAAGTTTGGTTCACTGACACCAGGAACTCAGTACACGTGCGCTGTCATGTCATTTGCCAATTTTATTTACTAACACATACATTGCAGCCTGGAGAAACATAAGGAAGCCAGGCTTTGGAAACAAATAAATTTAGGTTCAAATATTGGCTGCAAAATGTGAAGCAATGTAGATAAATTTTCTGTGGCTCAATTTCCCTATCTGTAAAAAAGGGAGAATTTGATAGAAATTTTGTGGTGATTAAATAAAATATCTTACAGTGTAAATATAAGGACCAAAATGCACCTTGCTCTAACTTTTAACTCTTTCCTTTTCTGACTCAAGATTGCACAATGATATATAATTTAAAATAATGTAGCCACAGGAAAATTAACCTTTAATTTAAATCAGTCAACTTTAAAATAAAATTTTGTAAAACCCGTCTTAAAATGGTTCTTTTCTTAAATTTAACTTTTTATGTTTTTTTGTAATACTCTTTTCCAAAACTGAGGGTTTTTTTCCCTTTATGACTCTTCCCCTCTAAAATTTTATAAATTTATTTATTTTTCTCCCTGGATAAAATATTTTTAACATATAATCAGAAGGGCATATTTATGCTGTCAATTTAATGAGACGGTTATTTATTAAGTTTAGCAAGTGGATTGAAATTTCTTAGTTAATTGGATGTTGTCTACACTTTTGATTTGGACTTGGCAAGTGAAAGAGTAAGCTAGTGCCCAGACAAGTGTAATTAATTGGGGGGGGGTGGATCTACAGCTGAAAATTCACTCGAGTTCTGTGGTCAATCTGTAATACTTTTCAGGCAAAGTATTCAATTTTCTTTGAATCATCTGTAAATCAAAAACACTGGCTTCTGGTTGTTTGCACACAATGAAGATTTTTGAAATTCTTTGAATAATTATAACTGGAATGGCTTGAAATACAGTATGATTTGAGAGGAACTCTCTTAGGAAACATAAATTAATTAACTAGAAAACTGCTTTTTCTCCTTTAGGATTCTAGGATTAACTCAATTAAAAGTAAACTGTGTGCTTTAAATTTGTAGCAATTGTGTGTTCTCGAGGTCTGAACTAAACAATTTCATTTAGGTCAGTAACATTTGTAAACATACTTTTTAGACTCTTTAGGAAGAGAAGGGAAGACATTAAATTATAAATGCACAGCTAAGAATCACTGTCAGAGTGAATCTGTTACTGATTAACTGTATTGAATCTTTCAGGTGTGCAAAAAAGGAGTTTGATTATTTTGCCATTGTTTAGCAGTAACAATGGCAATACGATTTCAATTCTTATTTTCACTGCACAGGTACTATTATCATTGTAATGTATATATATAGTAAAAAAATTAATACATCATGTAAAAAAATTACAACTCTTGTTTGACTGCCCTGATCATCTCAGATAGCTCTTGTCCTACTTACAGAGTTAATTGAATTTAATTTCTAAAAGAGTTGTCAAAGAGCTTTAACAAATAGCATATGAATTGAAAAAATTAGTTAGATGAAAGGTATGTCTAAGATATATGATTTTTCTTTCAACAATAAAAATGAAATCACAATTAATAAGTACATAGTGAAGCATTTACATTTTTAAATAATAATTAACAAACTGAGATACTTCTTGAATAAAACACTTGTATTTACACAACCCCTGTCTCACAATTTTAAATCTGTCTTCTTTTGACATTACAACATACTCATCCCCAGAACTCTTTCTGTGAACATGACCTGTTCAACGCCACAGGAGCAGAAACAGTAGTAACTCACTAAAATACCTACACTTGATTGACAATTTTATATTTTCTGAATTTTTTGTATATTAAAGCTTCATTACAACAAAATATTAGACTTGGATCATACCACAAACTATACAAAGAGAAAATCACTTAATTTTTTTCTTACCAACAATTGTATGTTAAAATATTTCATGTTCCTGTAAAGGTTTGCATTTTCTGACATATTAATGGCCTTGTTTTGAGTGATATGCACAAACCAAATGCAAATTAGACAATTCAACAAGTTAACCTGGGAATACTCTAATATCTTAGATATGGCATTTCTTCAAGGAAATATATAATTTCCGAGGATAAAAGAAAAACAAACATACAAACATTAAAAAGTAATTCACTGTGTCCTAATTTTGTTTCCAGCAATTACAGTCTCTTTGGCTTTACCTTCCTAACAATGTTTTAGAGGAAATTTATGTACTTCTAGGAAACAGAGAAGATAAAATGAAAATGAATATAATCTGCCACTCACAAAGCCCCACTAAAAGTATAAGGAAATATTTCATGAATACATACACAAAGACAATGGAAATGGAGTGAATGGCAGCAACAAAATTTGAAAGACAGAAGGAAAATGGACAAGGTGTCATTGATGCAAAGACTCTTTACCCCTGTAGTGGCTTAGGCTGACGCAGGCAGAAGCAGGCCATCGTCAACGCAGCTCAGGTCTGAAGGCACCAATTACCTCTGAAAGGGGAAGCTGAATATAGACCAAAATAATATTTAAAAGTATATTCAAATGTTCTTTGGTTTTCAGATGTCTTCCCTAATAGCACAAATTAAAGCAAGTTCCTTACTTCTGCCATAGCATCAGCCTTGATTTACCCTCTGGAGGAGTCGCTCCAGGGAGACTTGGGAACTCTGACATTAACATAGCAGAGAGACCGTACTAAAAAAGGAATGTAGTTTAAACAAAATGCTCTATTCTGAACTGAGGACAACTCTTCCCATCTCCAATTGGCTCTGAGAATATGACAATTAGACTTCAACCTCCCAAACTGGAACACTGGAGAATTCCTTCATGAGAACACTAAGTACGAGAAATGAAAAACTAACAGATCTTCTTACATAATGTTCCCTCAAGAACATAGACCAGACACATCCGTCTAGACAGAAGCTCACAACTTGGTATGTTTTAAATTCAACATTTTATTCCTGACATGTACATATGATTGGATAGTGAAGACACATCAGATATTTGAGGATAGTTAATACCAGAAAACAGAAACCAAATGACAAATAGGAGAAAGAAGGGAATTCATAGAAACCAGAAAACTCCCAGGGGGACAGGGGCAGTAAATATGATGCCCCCACATCTCTGTGAGTAAGAGCCTCAGAGAGGATATTTTATACACAGAAAAATAAAAAAAAAATCTTTAATAAGGTGCAGTAAGTAAAGATACTTTGAAGATATAGGATATACACGCAGATATAGATAAAGATATGTGACGATCTCAGAAATGAAAACTCCACTAGGATGCTAAAAATAAAGTTAAGGGTAATTCCCAACTGCTACAACAGAAAGGCAAAAAGACTGAGAAAAGGAGAGATTAGAAATGAAATGAAGAAATCACTTCAGGAAATTCCAGTACCTGAACTTTTATTGTGCCAGACAGAGATAAAAGACAAAATGGAGAAGTAAATTATCGAATATTTCATCCAGAATGTTTCACAGAACTGATAGACTTGAAACACCAAATTGAGAGCCCTACGCAGTGCCTAAAGCAGTTGGAGGGAAAGAAACTCTCACCAAAGAATATTGTCATCAAAATTCAGAACACTGGGAACAGAGAAATGTTCCCACACCATCTGGAAAGGAAGAAAAAGTCTCATAAACAAATGTTCAGAAATATGAATGGCATTTGACTTCTTAAAAGAAACAAAGGTATAAGTCAGTGACGTAATGCTATCAATGTTCAAAGAAAAAAATGTTTTATAATTTCAATTTCTGTACCTAATCAAATTAAAAATCAAATATGAGTATAGATAAATGACTTTGCAGATACTCAAGATCTTGTTTTACTTCCATAATCCATTGTTAGGAGGCCATTCGAATACGTGCTCCATCAAAAGAAAATTAATCTCAAAAGTGGAAGAAATAACGGTTCAAGAAAAATGGCATCTGTCACAAGACAACTGGCATTTAACTTTGTACTAAGCGTAACTTATAGACTAGGATATTGTTCAAGCGAGCCTTTTGGAGGGCAGGTGATGTTCTATATCTTAATCCAGGTAGTTACACAGAATTCATAGAGAAAAAGTTTGTACATTAAGACTTAAGCACCTTATTGCATTTTTAGTTGTATCTCAATACAGCATATATAAAAACAAAACCCAAAACTGAACAAAGTGAAAAAAAGACTCTAAGATGGAGAATCCAAAAGGGTCTCACTAACACGTCAGTGTCTCAGCTCGGTGGGTGGGATGTTTGGGCTATGGTGGCCTTCTCTTTCTCCCTTAGTAATCCCCTAACCTCTGGCGTCTCTTTTTCCGTGTGATCTCTCCCTCCATCAGTGTAGTCAGGCAGCTGGCTACCAAAACTGTGAAATGGAAGCAGCAAGGCTTAGAATTAAGGTCACACAATGGCAGTTCTATTGCATATTTTTGACAAATCACGTCACAAGTCCAGCCAAGATTCAAGGGGAGAGGGAATAGACTTCAACTCTTAATGGGAGAAACGGTACTGAAATAAACTTAAAATCAATAACCAGCAAATGGAGTATATTTTCATATGTTTAATGACTATTTGTGTTCTCTCCATGAAGAGACTATTGGCGTCCAATTTTATTTTTTCCACAATGATAACCAGTTTTTCAGATTCCATTTGTTGAATCATGCATCCTTTCCTCCTGACCTAATACAACAGTTCAGTCATATTTTAAGTGTTCACACAGTTAAAAGCCACAGTGAATTGTTTTCATTTAAAGATGAACAGAGAAATACAAATTAAAGATAAGGGGCTTAATTCTCCCTCTCAAAAATAAGGGAAGAGATTTCCCTCCCCCACATTGTCTCAGAGCATTTAATTTTCCAAGGTAAATTCTGCTCTCAGGTAAATTTTTATTACAATTATAAAATTTTCATTTCTTTGAAATGTATATAAATCCTTTTGAAGATTAGATAGGACTTTTGTTAGCTTTTTGACCCAGGACTATCTTTCTCAAGGACCTGGGACCATCTCTTTGAAATGTAAACGTCAAGGGAGATAGCACCCATATCTCCCAGTGTCTGTGAAAGAATGGAAGCCTAACTTTGTGGGTGCTTGCTCCAAGTTGCAAAATGATCTCCTGTCCTAAAGATATGAAAAGTTTGTTTCTTCTTGGATAAAGCCATGTAGCTAACACAGATGGTCACCCCAATTACCAGATAAATTTAGGATAAACTACGTGTGACAAATGGTGCTGTCAAGTCCTCTTACTTGAGGACCAGTTATTATTTACCTTCAGATCATGTATATGATGGGTTGTAGCTGCTTGACCATATAAAAGTGTGGGATTTCTCTCTCTTTGCTATCTTGTAGCATAGGACCTCTGATGCACATCACATTCTGATTTAATGCTTATTCAATAATAAGAGATTTCTTTCTCTACTACCTTTCTGGAGAGGTTTTTTGGGTTGGGGGAAGATTTTGTTTTTAATTATATTTCTGCAACAAGGACATATGTAGGACCCTATGCAAAACAATTAGAAATTAAGAGAAGTGTATATTTATGATCTGCTAAAATAAAAATAGGAGGCAATTTCAGTTATCACTCTATTTTTTTCATTTGGTCTTTCTCTTTAGTCCTTCATGTCAGTTACTTCTGCCATTATCAGAATATGAGCCAAGGAAGATATTGAATTTATAACAATTTCTAGTTTCTGAACTTTTGGAACTAGAAAAATTACAAAATTTTAATTCACTTCTTTTTATATGAGACACAATTTATAGAGACTGAAACGCACACTTTGTGTTACAGTCTGATGAATTTTTGCAAATGCATGCAGTAATGACACCCATAGCCCTATCAAGACAAAGAACTGGGGCTGGAAAACTATGAACTTTGGGCCAAATCCAACCAGTGCCTTATTTAATTTAGAAAAAGCTTTCATTGGAACACAGCTAGGCTCATTTATTTACATATTATCTATGGCTACTTTTGTGCTACAAGGGCAGAGTTGAATAGTTGCAACAGAGACCTTATGGCCCAGAGAGCTTAAAAACATTGCTGTCTTGCACTTACAGAAGTTTCCAGAACTCTGATATGGAACATTCTTACCATTCAAGAATGTTTCCTCACGCCCCTTCTCAGTCAGTATCCAGCCAAAATGCAATCACTTCTCTTCTGATATTTAACCATAGATTATTTTCCCTATTCTAAAATTTTATATAAATGTAATCATACAGTATATATGTCTTTGAGTGCAGAATTTCTCACTAAGCAAATGGTGTTGATAATCATTCATTTGCTATATCAATAGTTTATTTCTTTATATTGTTAAGTAGAATTACATTCTATGAATATACCACAATTTGTTTTTCTTGTCCTGTTGAGACAGTCATACTATTTTCAGTTCAGGATACTGTTCATAAACAGCTATAAACATATATGTCCTTATTTAGACGTAAGTTTCCATTTCTACTGTGCATATCCATGGTGTAGAATAGCTAATTCACAGAATAAGTTATTCTTTAACTACAAAGCAAATGCTAAATCATTTTCCAAAGTGGTTTCTCTTTTTTAAACTTCCAAGGACAGTGTGTAAGAGCACACATAACTCAATATCTTTGACAACATTTGATGTTCAGATTTTTAAAATATTCGTTCTACTACTATCATATCTTGTGGTTAGTATTTGAGTTGAATATATTTTCTATTCTTTCAATGTGTCTTTGTATAGTCATGTGTCGCCTAATGAAGAGGATATGTTCTGAGAAATGTGTCATTAGGCAATTCCATTGTTGTGTGAACATCATAGAGTGTACTTACACAAATCTAGATGATATAGTCTACAACACACATAGGCTATATGGTACTAATTTTATGAGACCACCACCATACATATAGTCCATCATTGACCAAAACATTGTTATGCAGTTCATGCTGTATTTATATTGAAATTATATCTCTTACAAACTTTAGATAGTTCAATCATGCTTGTTTTCCCCAAATGTTACAATTGCTGCCTATTTTTTTCCCCTGGGAAAGATTTGCCCTGAGCTAACATTTATTGCCAATTTTCCTCTCTTTTTTATTTTTTTTCCTCTCCAAAGCCCCAGTACATAGTTGTATATTTTAGTTGTAGGTCCTTCTGGTTCTATGTGAGCTGCCGCCACAGCATGACTACTGACAGACGAGCGGTGCGGTTCTGCACCAGGGAACTGAACCCCAAGCCACTGAAGCAGAGTGTTCTGAACTTTAACCACTACGACTTCAGGTCTGGCTCCAATCTCTGCCTTTTAATTGGACCATTTAGTATATTTATATTTTAATTATTAGGAGTATGTACAGGTTAGTTGTCGTATTGCTATTTTTTCCACGTGTCCTATCTCACTCATCTTTGTTATTTTCTTCTCTTTTTCCCAGTTTAAAAGTTTAGATGAGTGTTAATAGCTTTCCAAAGCAAAGGTCAATTTTTAAATGAAGACAAAATCTACTCTGAATGATATAACAGCATAACTTACATAATACAACCAAACATTTTAAGACACATAAAACAGCAGGAATACTAAGTGCCAAAAGAAAATGAGAGCAAGAGAGAGAGAGTGAGAAATAGCCAGTAGAAATAGGCCCAAAGGTCACAGAGGTGTTAGAAATTTCCAGGCAAAGATTTTGAAACATTGACTATACAATTAAGGATTTAAAGGAAAATACATACATAATGAGTGAACCTATAGGAACTCTTAAAAGATAAATGGAAGCAACAAAAAAGAAAATAAAATTTTAGAACAGAAATTTTAATATCAAAAATAAATCATTTAATGTATAGGTTTAAGACCACATTGGATAATGTAGAGAAAAAGATCAGTGATAGATAAGCAGAGAAATAGATTCTGAAGCACAAAGAGAAAAATGACTAAAAACATTAGAAAAAAAGTGATCTGAGCATTAATGATCTGTGGTGTAACATCTAAAGGTCTAATATGTGTGTTATCCCAGAAGTAAGTAAGAGAAAGATTGAATTGCAATTATAGGAAGTTATAATAGCTGATACATTTTTATCTTAGAACAAAAGTGAAAATTCATAATTCATAAATATCATAAAATAGATATTTTCTGTCTTCTTTATTTTTTCAGGACATAATTAATATTAAAATTGATACTAATTTTATTTATAATAATAAGTAACAGGCATGACAATAATAGGATAAAGTGGGAGGGAGTAAATGGAAGTATACTGTGTAAACTTCTTACATGTGAAGTGATATAATATTAATTCAAGGTAGACTATCATAAGTTGAGTGCACCCTGCAAGTTCCAGGATAATAATTGAAAAATGAATAAAACAAGGAAATATGGATAAAAGTCAATGAGAGAGATAAAAGCAGAATATTAAAAATACTCTATACAATTTTACATTTTAATAAGAGCAAAGATAATTACCAAGCTGCTTCATTTCCTCTAGAGAAATAGTCATATTAAAACAATAAACAAGTGTAATTGGAAAAATAGATTGCCCATATTTTGAAATTTTTTATTTCAAGTATTTTTACATGTTCATTATAATTAATTACATAAAACTATTAACTAAATTTTATCTTGATCTTCATTACCTAGATTACTCTAAAGAAAATTAAGTATAAATGAAATATTCCAGAATATTTAATATTCAAAAATAAATTTAACACATTTGATGAGTAAGTTTGTAGAACAAAATAAATATAACTTTATGCTGCTCAAAATTGGGGCTATAAAATTTTTGCTAAATCTGGCATAATATCTTATTTATGAAGAGTTTCATTAAAAATCACCTGAAAGTTACCACCAGGGAAGTTATCTAAAAAGAAATATTTCTAGGTCAGTGTAAAGTCAACTAGAGGAAAGAAACACATAAATGATGAGAGGGAATATTGATGCATAAAAGCATTCTTTTCTTGTTTTTTTTTTTGCGAGGAAGACCAGCCCTGAGCTAACATCTATTGCCAGTCCTCCTCTTTTTGCTGAGGAAGACTGGCCCTGGGCTAACATCGTGCCCATCTTCCTCTACTTTACATGGGACGCCGCCACAGCATGGCTGACAAGCAGTGCGTCGGCGGGCGCCCAGGATCCGAACTCGTGAACCCCGGGCTGCCAAGCGTGAACTTAACTGCTGCGCCACTGGGCCAGCCCCATAGAAGCATTCTTAAAGTGTACTTCATGTGGCACTTGTCCTAAGAGAAATCCTCTGATGACACAGTTCACTGTAAGCCTTTATTAGAGGCGTAAAATGTATTTTTAAAATATCACAGTTTGTACACTAAAGAAACCTTTACATTTTAGATAAGTCAATGTTTCCAAATTATGAAGTTTCAAATGTTTTCGTAAATAAAAATTTTAAAAAGGTGTCAAATTACTTTAAAAAATAGTAAATAATTTGGACTGTTCTGAAAATATGAGGCTTTGTATGTGAATTGGCAGTCTGAGATTTTTGGTGGCCCTAAGCATAGCAGGGGAAGGAAGATATGCTCCAATATTTATTTTTTGCTAAAATAAAGGTTTATTCTTATTTACAAAAATCTGATGAGGGTCAGGCTGTCTTCCTCCATTTTGTAGCAATGCCGTCTTGAACAGGTGGCATTCATGGTCACATGAGAGGAGGAGAAATCATGGAAGTCTTCCATTATTTTTTTTTACCACACCTACAAATAATGTACATCATCTCAGCCCATACATGGATTGTTTTGCCCCAAACACATAGCTCAAAACTGCAAGGAAAACTGGGAAAATAGATTCCTCTGTGCTCAGGAGGTAGAGAGTGAAATTTTCTTTACCAGAATCATCTTTCTCTTTACCAGTAGTAAAATTATGACTATATTTCATAACTAAAAGAAGAACATACTCTACTAGAGAGTGGAGAACAGAGAAATAAAGCTTATTAAGCTTAAATTATGAAAAAAAATAAGGGTGGAAACACTTCACTTTCTTAAATATTTCAGACCAAGGGAGAAACCTGAGCTTTATCATTGGTGTTGAAAGTTTGGGGGCCAGCCCCGTGGCTTACTGGTTAAGTTCGGTGAACTCTGCTTCAGCAGCCCTGGTTTGGTTCCCGGGTGCAAGTCTATACCACTCATCTGCAGCCATGCTGTGGTGGTTACCCACATACAAAACAGAGAAAGATTGGCATGGATGCTAGCTCAGGGCAATCTTCCTCAGCCAAAAATTTTAAAAATTGGGGCCATGTTAGGGTAAGTTATAGATTACCATGGGGATAATTCTGGGATACAACATGAGAAGGAGGTTGGAACCAAAATGAACATCAGCCTTTGAAAGCAATTAAATTATTGGATTATAATAATGTTTCAGAGAAGAAAAAAATGTTTGCAGGGAAAGCCTAGAGTCATTGGAACCAACTGGAACTCATTAAAAAGGATCGAGTAAAAGGTAATGAACATCTGAACTAAAGAAACAAAACTGATGGAAGGAGGGGAGATGTGAAAGATAATAAAATTGGAATTGTTTTGAAGGATTATTCATGAAAGCTGAGACTGAGAAAAGCAGCAGAGATATAAGCATTAATGTTCTATCTGATAACGTAAAATTCTGATGATTCTGTTATCAAACAACCAGGAAACAAAAAATGTCTCTGTAGAACCAAATTGAGCTCTCTTTGGAATATGGAATCAGAAGTATTTGCAGGGTATACAGGTGGATATATAGTCGAGGAAATTTGAACAGACAAGCCTAGAACTACTAAGAGTTCAAAACTAGAAACAAACAGTAAGCATATGCCCCTTACACTCACATTTGACACATGAAATTTGAGGAAAAATTAGGAGTGAGGTGGAAGGAATGCTACTTCTTATATTGAAAAAGAAAGAAAAGTCAAGGAAGATTCTTTGGATAGAGTACTGTGAGTTAGTATGGTTCAAATCAAGGATTCTGATACTTCATATTTACACCTTTGGTTATGATACAAAGTCACTGAATAATATTACCTGCAAAATGGAAATATGTGATGTTTTTATTCCTCCACGCATATGCAAGACACTGAGGCAGATTATCCACATTGATCCAGGAATTAATTCCTGTCTTCTCCACAATGCATAAGAATGTGCACTTATGACATACCATTTCTCCAATAGATATATGACATCTTGATGTTCCCTGTTCAGTTGTATTAATCCCAGCAAAGACTCTATTGAAAATTTTACTCTTCTCTGCCATTAATATTACTCTCTGTGTTCTTCTAAACCTTAGGGTTGTCACTTGCAATTATTCTGCAAATGAGTGTGTAAGGAAATTAAAAGGAGACCTAAATAAATGGGAAACATAATATGTTCCTGGAAAGAAATGTAACAGTTGAAAAACAAAAATTTCCAGCCAATTAGTTTATAAATTAAACACAGTTTCAACTGACACCCTGTTTTTATAATTGCTAAAAATTCTTAAATCATCTGGAAGAATAAAGGAATAAGAATGGCGAAGAAAACATTAAATGTTAAAGCAAACTTTCCCTAACAAATATTAAAGGCTATTAAGTAAGCATGATGCTAAATATGTAACATCAGACATCGAAACTGGTGGAGAAATAAAATGTATAAAAATTTAACAAAATAGACCCTGTTATGAAAGAAAATTTATTGTGTGGAAAGGTGATATTTCAAAATAGGGGATAAATGAATCATTCAATAATTGTAATGTGACAAGTGGCTAATTGTTTGGAAAAATGGTAATTTCATTATTACTTAAGTGGATGGATGGATCATTCAATAAATGATATTGAAACAAGTGATTAATTGTTTGGAAAAATATAACGATAACCTCTTTTTTAATTAATCTCATTATGAGCTTTGCTAACTGCTATAATAAACATACAATAAAAGTATAATGACCTATGTAATAGCTCATAAAATTTTTCCTCAGCAGAGAGCAGCTTTTTTGGGGGCTCTGTCTGTCCTAACCTCTGCCTTACACAAGGACTTTGAAGTACTTGGCACCAGCAAACAAACAGAGAAGAGAGAGAAAAGGCAAACCCCTCCAATACTGTGGCTTCCTAGTAACATAAAATTTTATTGCATATTTCATTGGTGAGGAGTTGTCACATAATTCAACCCAGATGCAAATCATGCCTACAATACATAATCTCAATAAGGAAAATAAAGGATGGGAGACATGAATTGTTGATGGACAGCTAACCTTCTCTGTCCCATATATTGTGCACCAAACTAAATAACATGTAAATCACATATTTAAATACGGAGTTAACTTTAGTTACATTTGTATACTTCAAGGTTTAAAGTAGCCTTTAAAAAATAATTCAAAAGGTAAACCACAAAGGAAAAACTGATGAATTTGAGTAAATAAACATTTTTAAAGGTATGCATATAAAACAAACCAAAACTTCCTGTGCAAAATTGAAAGCAAATTGAAAAGGAAAAAAAAATTTCCATATATGAAAAGACTTCAAGTATGTCTACAAAAATTCATATAAATCAATAAGAAAAGTCAATGCAAAAACTATTAATGGACAATATGCAAAAGAAGAAATTTAAATAATGACTATGGATATAGAGAAGAATATTGTTTCTCAGCCGAATTTGTAAAAACTTGAAGTATATCTGGAGTTCCACTTTCAGACATGATAGAGTAACAAAAACTAGACTTAACCTCTGCCAAAGAAAACTAAAAATCTCAACAAAAGGTATGAAGCAACTGCTTTCAGACATTGAACGGCAAGCCAGCAGAGGAATGAGATCCTTGAGAGGAGGGAAACAACTTAGGTGAGCGTGACTGTCGTCTCTGTCTTCTGTCCTGAGATGATTTCCAGACACTGTCAGGGAACCATAGAGCACAATGGCCTCCTGATGTAAAGAGATGGAAATCAGAATAGGAAGAAGCTGAGATGCCTGCAAGTGGGGGAGCAGAGTTATGGAAAGGAGGCTAATATACAGAGAAAGAGCTTCAGACATGTGCTTAGGTGTTCCCTTGAGTGTATGCTGATTACTAGGCTGTATATGCAGACAGTGAAACTCCACAAATCCAGCAAAAAAACTCAAATTGGGTATGGAGGGGATAAACCCTATAATTTTCAGAATCCAAGTAAGGAGGGGAGATATATTTGAGCTACAATCAGCCAGAGTCAATAGTCCTCAATGATCAGCAGGTATATTTAGTGAGGACTTGAGAAATGAACTACATATGTAGAAACGGTTACTCTAGAACCAAAATAGTGAAGCTTAAGAGGCCTCAAAAAGATTTAAATGATCAGGAAGTAGTGTAAATTCTTGCCAAAACAAAATTCTCCACCTTCTAAAAGAAGACCAAAAAAAATGTTTTCAGAAATATAACAATGCAATATCACAATGGTGAACATCTAATAAAGATTACATTATGCTAAGTGAAATAAGCCAGACACAGAAAGACAAATACTACATGATCCCACTTATATGAGAATCTAAAATAGTCAAACTCATAGAAACAGAGAGTTGAAAGGTGGTTGCCAAGGGCTGGGAAGAGGAGGAAATGGAAGGGATTAGTCAGGAATACAATGTTTCAGTTGCGCGAGATGAATAAGTCCTACATATCTGTGCAGCTGATAACAATCATAACCTAATCATAAAAACATTACCAAAATTTAAACATAAAAAATGCAAAAATCTCCAAAGCACATCACTATTTAGTTATTGACCTTTATTGATAAAGAAAATCTAAAAGCAACTAGAATAAGCATTTGGCAAAACTCAAAACCACAGATGATCAACAAACTCTTAGAAACTAGAAATGAAGAGAACTTCCTCAACCTGATCCAGCACCTATGAAGTACCTATAGTGAATCATACTCTTAATGGTTTAAGACTTAATTTTTCCCCTTTATTTTGGGAATAAGACAAAGATGTCCACTCACCACCTCAATTCAACATGATACTTCAGGTTCTAGCTAATGCAATAAGGAAAGAAAGAGAAAAAAGCGCCCATACTGGAAAGAAGAAGTAACACTCTTTGAATGCTAATGACATGATTATGCGTGTAGAAAATCCTAAGTAAATAAACCAAGATAACACTGATTAGAACTAATCCGTGAGCTGAGCAAGGTCAAAGGACACACAGTCGATATAGAAAAATCAATTTCTCTATATAACTAATAACAGTTGCAATCCGAAATTTAAAAAAATCATTTGTAATAGCATAATATTAAAATAGACTATATGCTCCAACTACAAAATATTGGTGAGACAAATTTTAAAAAGAACTATAGAAATGGAGGCTATGGCATACTCATGGATTGATTGACTCAATATGTTGAATTGATCACCTTTTTGAACTTGATGCATGGATTCAATACAATCCCAACCAAAACTTGTGTAGGCTGTTTTTTTCTTGGTAGACACTGAGAAGCTGAATCAAAATTTCTATGGATATTCAAAGGGACTGGTTTAGTCAAAACAATTATTTGAAAGAACTGACTAGGAGGATTTACATGCCATGATTTTAAGACTTACTCTAAAGTCACAGTAATGAAGACACCCTTGTGACACTGGTGTAAGGATAGAAATACACCCGACTGAAATACAATAGAAATAAATAAACTCCAGAAATAAACTCACACATTTATGATCAATTAATATTTATCAAACTATACAGTAATTCGATGGAGAAATGATAATTCTTTTCAACAAACATGATGCCAACTGTTGGCAATAGGATGGAGCAACTGGAATTCTTTTACATTACTCATGGGAATTTAAAATTATGCAACTACTTTGAAAAACAGTATGTCGGTTTCTTTTAAAGATAAACATACATTTACCATATGACCCAGTAATTCCACTCCTAGAAATTTACTCAAGAGATATAAAAACCTATAAACAAAGATTTGCATATAAACAACAGCTTTTGCATCATAGTGACAAACCCAAAAGAACTCAAATGTTCATCAGTAATTCGTGGAGTGACAGATTGTGGTGTAATCAGCAATAAATATTAACAAACTAATATTAACAAAACATGCTGAATGAAATAAGCCATACACAAAAGAATATGATCCCATTTACATGAACATCGAGAAAAGATAAACCTAATCCATAATCACAGAGAATCAGTGATTGCCTGGGGCGAGGGTTGAAGAAAAGAATAAGCTGTGTAGATACACAAGAGAACTTTTTGAGTTAGTAGAGAATTTCTGTGTTTTTATTGCACTGCTGGTTTACACAAGTGCATTTGTAAAAACTCATTGGAATGTATAATTAAATGGGTATCTTTCATGGTATGTGAATTGTCTTCAATAAAAATGATTTGAAAAATATACATGTTAATTAACATCTATTATTTTACTTACCCAACATAGTTACTATGTTCTTGAGTCAAAATGCTTCTTTGGGATTCTGCCTTTTCCCATGGTTTTACCATTTGGTTCTAGCAGAGTCCAAGAAATACATAACACAATCCACCAGTGGAAGAGTGGGCATGCAGCCACATCTACAAATATTCATTCATTACCTCATTAAATTTGTATTAATTTGTCTGTTCATGACAGCGATTCTGGTAAGCTGGACAATCATATTACTTTCCTAGGGGTTTTCAAATTTGATCTTAGTGGAAAAAGCACACTTCCACTTTAGGGTAGATATTATAACATGTGAGCCTGTGTGCATTATGCCTCTGTAGGGAAACAAAATGTAGCCAGTATTTGGAGACAATGAAGCTGACCCAGAGAGAAAATCACCCATGTTAGTAGTGAGAAATGGTCCAAGAACTCTGGATGAGGGGTTGGAGAGTTAGAGGGAAAAGTAAGGAGACTGTTCTTTTAGCCGTGTCAAGTAACCTTGTGGTTAGATAGACAGATAATAGAGAGATTAGATAGATAGATAGGAGAGAAACAAAGGCAATTCTGTTGAAAGGGTAGACAGTCTTAAGGTTACTGTTAGCAAAAGGATGTGGATAATTATAGCCAAACATAAGCTTATATAATTTATAATTTAGATTAATCTTTGAGTGGCAGAGAACTCCTGAATTTGGAGTGATATTTCATTGCTAAAAATATCAGTTTACAGTGTTCAAGATGAACAAAAAATGATAAAATGATATGATTTTTAAAGTTTCTTTCCAATTATGTTATATTAAGATTCTTTGACAAAATATGCTTATGAATTATGTGTGTGTATATATATATGAATATATGACACATATATCATATATACATGCATATATTTATTTATAAACATAATTTGCATACAGTATAACTAAGTAGGGCAGCAAAAATCTACCTGGTATATATTTACATTTAGAAAAAATTATACAAATTCAGCATTTAAAATTTAAATCAGGCGTTACTCATGAAAACTGTTAATTAAACCCTGAACTTAGAACATTTCTAATCACTGAAATTATGGCCATTATTACTTGAGTATCTATTGATTGAAACTAGAGTTGATTTTTTAGGAATGCCAGATATGTATTATAGATTCCAATCAAATTTTCATTCTTTTTCATTTGTTTTATATGAAAATCAGATAAACATAAATAATAGAATTGGAAGGATTTCAGTTTAAGGAAAGCAGAGAACGTAATCTCAGAGTTTAACCTAATATCTGTACAAACAGATTCCGTATTACGTTGTTTTATGGAGGAGATTGGCTTTCTGTTGGTCCATCTTGCTCACAGTATTCTCTTCTGGTTAACATTAAGGTAAAATTTCTGGGGTCTCATCTTTTAGTAAGTTAAGGCTGGTTATCTCCCTCACCTTTCATCCATTCACTTTATCTGGATGTCTAGTATGCATAAAAATTATACCAGATGCTAGAGATATAACCAGGAATAGGTTACTTTCTACCTTCAAACAGGTTACAAATTCTTTGGATTATGCTACAATAAAAAGACAATTTACAATATGGTGTGACATGTATCAAAATATTGGTAAGCATAGCAGAAACAAAAAGTCAGTGCACCAGACCTAGAACCAGGCTGGAAAACTCATGGAAAATGTTAAAAAGTTGAGATGAACTTTATCATATATCGGAGTGGGTTATACATGGGTATGAATTGTTAAGAAGCAGGGAGAAAGTACAAATGCCTGTAAACTAGAAATACATAGTTGAGGAACTGCAAGCAGTTCTGTTTACTCAAAGTACATTGATAATAAAGTAAAACTAGGAGAAAATTTTGGCTGGATTTTTGGTGGAGAGGGAATAGAAAAAATGATTAGTCCAACCTTGTTTTATAACTCCTTCATTCTATTCTTAATCTCATTCATTGTCATTTAATGGATTCTTCCATTTTGCCTATAAACTTGTTCAAATAATCTTCTACAAAGAATTATAAAAAAAGGTTAGACTGCAAAGTCGTTCTATGGCACTCCAGTGGATTTCAATTTCTTTGCCTATAATATGGACATACTAGATCTATATTCAGCAAATACCCACTGGTGTAGGATATCTATTTTGAAATTATAAGAATTCAGTATAACTTGAATAATATTTGAAAATTCACTGAGGCAGCGATTATTTATGCATATATAAAAAGTCATTAAGATAGAACCATCAGCCTAAAAAAGTCAATTGACCACTTGATATACAAGTCATTTATTTTGTTAACACAGGGATATTTGAAGACAATAATTCTTGTTTCTAATGTGGTGAGATAATAGAAACATTCATTATTTAATTGATTTCTTTTGAAAGTTTTACAGAATAAGATACAAAATCCTAATTCATTGTTTTAATTTGCTTCTGTGTGTACTTTTCTTCTCACACAAACTTAAATGCTTTATATAACTGATCTGAAACCTGAACGATTATCATGTTGTATAAATTAGGAAGATATCACAGGTACATCATATGCTTTGTCCATGTGTTTCCAAATTAATTCAATTAGACAAAAAGTTCTCGTACATTCAAAAAAACAGCTTTGTGAAAGTTACTGATCTAGTTGTGGCAGGCAATATACGATGAGTAAAAGACACCATCATTCCCATTCAAGACTTAATAATGTTTTAGAGAGACAAAATGTCCGCAAATACATCACCACCTTGGAGTTTTTCTAGCATCAACCTTAGGTTGAGTTAAATGTAATGAATAATGATTTTCTGTAATGCATATGAATTGGACGATTAGAGATGAAAATCCATATATAATTTGAAATGCTTCAAATAAATTTTAACTGAGTGCCTAATATTTGTCAGGCATCATGCTTGGAGGTATTGGAATCATGGTCAACGAGAATGCCAGATTCCAGAACTCAGAAGTTTATTTCTAGAATTAAAGGGTGACATTAAATAAGTTGTTTAGAATGTAATGTTTGTAACTCATAGGCACTAATTAATCTCATTCAACTTTATTTTTTGTGTAAATGTATAAATGTATCTGTGTGTGCCTTTGTGTATGTGTCTGATTGTATGTCTGAATACATAATCTTCTATGAAATTCCTCCACCAGAACAACTAAAATAACTAACTTGTATGTACTGCAAGAATCAAAACAACACAAAGATAAATAGAAATATTCTATCTACCCCTCTCTTTACTTTTTCCCTCATCTTCGCTACCTCACCTGCTCATAACTAATGCCAGAAAACTGGTGTACATATCATTCCAGATCTTTCTCTTTGTTCATATAAATACATGCAAGTGTTTGTACACATATTTAAAGATTTTTTGACTTTTTAGTATTTTTATAAAAGTTTTATTTTGTACATATGACTTTCTCTCCACGTACACTTTCTCTCCAACTTACTTTTCTTACTTAGAAATAAATCATGAAAGATCCACCAAATAAGAAATATAGATCTAGGTTATTCCTTAAGCTGTGTCCAAGGGTCCAATTCAATGTTAATTACATACAGTGCTTCAGTGTATAGACTTCAGATACAGACTACCTACATTCTCATCCAATCTCCCCTCTTATTGTCTTTGTGGCCTTGTATATGTTATGTAAATGATCTTTGCTTTAGTTATTGCATCTATAAAATAGGGATAATAATGCTACCTAACTCAAACAATTGTTGGGAGATTAAATAAGATAATAGCCGTAAAGTGCTTAGGAAAGGGCCTGGCTCATAGAAAGTGCTTAGAAATATTTGCTGTCATCAACGTCAGTATTATAAATAAATTATGATTATGTAACTATATCCTTATTGATGTGCTTTCAGATTTTCCCTATTTGGGGCTAACTATACACTCAGAATTATCTTGCAAATATATTCTTATTTGCGACTACATATATATAATAATTATTTTTTTGTTGCTCCACAAGATGCAACATAGCAAAACACATTCCCACCAGGAATTCATGAGGATATCTGGTGTTCCACATCCTAACAAGCCCTAGAATTTCCCACTCTGATTAATTATTCCCAATCTAGAGAATAACAAGCAATATTTAATTTGCACATTTCTGAGAACTAGAGATGTTTTGAGTATCATTTCATAAGTTTATTAGTCATATGGATAGATTGATGAATTGCGAGTTTTCATTCTTTGCCCCCTTTTCTATTTAAGATGTCTTTTAATTACAACTAAGTAAAACTATGTTTATATTTTTCATATTGACATTTATCTCTCCTATGCATTGAGAAAGAATATCCATAATGTGGGCATCCACTGCATGCCCTCATGCTTCAGAGTGAACAAAAATTTGACAGATGCTAATCTGCTAATCATTCAGACCTTCCATCTCTGCGTCCCTTCATGGTTTTGAGCATTTTGCTATAACAAGTGTAATTAGATTAAAGATACATATTTTCCATTTAATATTATATATATATTTTGTCATGACCATTAAGCATAAGCTAACATAGTAAATTTCAAGATTCTTATAACACTATGTGAGTTTTGATTTATGCACTGTGTCACCACCTAATTTCCAGGTCAGATGAAGTTTCATAAAGACATAAAGTAACTTGTCTTTATGTCTTGGGCTTGTCACACTTTTGTAACATTTTTCTTTTTTTTTAAGTATTAAGTATTTTAAGAATTTTTATTTTAAGTTTTTTACCAGTATTTCTCTAACAAAAAAAAATTATCCTCCCTGGATCTTCATGAGCCTTTCAATGGGCAGATTCATATCTTTCTTCACATCAGAGAAATTCTACTCTATTGTTGGTTTTCTTATTCCTTCATATTCGTCCATTTTTCTTCCTCTGGAATACGTATCATTTGCATTATGTCTCCTGTGTCTTTCCTTTATATGTCTTAGATTTTCTTCCATTATTTTATCTACTTTTATTTTCAATGACTATTATTATTTATTTCTTCATCTTCTAAGCAATTTTGTTTTCAAAAGCGGGTATTACTATTTTCAATGTACTTAACAAATGTTTATATTTGAAATGTGTTTTTGGTTCTAAAATTCTTCAGTCGTAGTGTGTGTGTGTATGTGTGTGTGTGCACCGGTTAGATCTTTCAAAGAGTTCTGTTATTTTATTGCTCCTTGTCTAATCTGACGTGTCTATTAGTTTCACTTCAACAGAAGGTACATGTTCTAGACTTTCAATGCTGCCGTCAACCTTTGATTCCTAATCTGTTTTTATTATTTTTCTTTTCCTCTTTATGACATTATATACCCTCTATGGTCCAGTCAAGCTATTAGTCTCACTTGAAGTGCTACATGCAAATAATTACTAAAGGGAATAGTAGTTGCTGCTCTTATTGAATTTCTGTAAACACACGTACACAATAGAAAAAAGTTCTCCTTGCCAGCCGGCTTACTCCTAACCCATTCTGTCTGGGAACAACTCGACCTACAAATTCAGAGTATTTCTGTGTTTTCAAGGGTCAGGGTCAGAAAGGTTTCCTCATGATCACATAGAAGGATGCTGGTCAGCCCTTTCCTGAGCATCTCAAGGGTATTCACAGGTCCTCAGGTAAGAAATCCAAGCCCAGAGTTCAGATTTAAGGACAAGACATTTCTTATATATCACAAATGTAATCTGCTCTTCTTTACCCTCATAGCTCAATAGAACCCACGACTCAGACATGCGCGAAATCTCCCACCTTACCTACACACCCTTGTTATTTCAGAGATATCATAAGTGAGAGTTGTTAAGCTGAGGGCTTTAAAGAATCAACTTCAAGAAAAAAAGATCCCATCTTTTCAGGATTGCTCCACTTTTCTTTTTTTCTTCTTTCTTTTTTTTTCTGTTTCTTTCTTTACCACTGTTGAGAAGCACAGCAGAACAATTTGGTGAGGTACAGACAGTTGGATCACAACACAAATAATTTTGTAATTGGAATTATTTTTATTGATATGTTATAATTTAAAAACTTGTTCATTATTACAACATTGTTTGGAAAAATATGCATTGATAATGCCTTACATTATTAAGTTCGTTCATCCTTATTTCAAAATCCTTAAAACTTAATACATCAATTGTTCTATCTTTCACATTTAAATACAAATACTATACACTATGTTATATTTTTCCAGATTCCATCTGTATCCAGATTACAAATCAAATTAATTATTTTGATTGACTAGCCTAATTGATTTGATCAGAAAATATCAAATTAGCTTGACTATGTGTGACTAATTTTGATTTGATACATCTGTGTATATTGCATATTTGACTGACTGGACTTGTCATAAGAAAAACCTGGCATGTATATGTATATATATATATATATATATGCAAGTTTAGTTGACTATTAAAAGCATTTTAAATAACAGATACCTCAAATTCAAATCCATCACACTTCAACTTAATTATCTTGATATCTGGTTGATATTTTGTTTTGAAATTTAATTGAGTTTATTTCCTAATCTGATCATTGACTTAATGGTGGTATACTCTTTATCATTTTCAGATAAAATTAACACTCTGTGAGAAATGTAAAGCCCTACAGTTTAAATGTCAGTTAGAATTATGCTAATGCAAATTGAATTTTAAAAATAACCATACTGTGATGAGAAAGGCCATTTGAAATTATATGGCATGTAGTTATTTTTAAGTGAAGCTTAAAAGTGCAAATGGGATCCAGCTATGAATGGCATAGAGTATAGAACTCAAAAGGTTCTTGCATTTTTCCTAATCTTTTGGAACTAATTCCCCAAATATCAGTTACATCATTAGCATTTAAACAAATGCCTACTCCTTCAAAACAGTGCATTTTATTTCTTAAAGTTCTAATCATCATCTTTTAAAAAATTGAGTATATAAGGAGATCTAGCTGGAAATTCAGGAATAACAAGTACCTCCATCTCTATATATACAAGTCTAAATCCCACTTCTATAGCCAGCTATCTCATCTGGTTTTCTCATCCTCATCTTAGTAGCTACCTGAGGCTACACTATTATTTTTTTCTCAAAACAATTTCCCTCACCAGTTCCCCACTTCTGCCATTTGCCATTTGCTCAAGTTGAAAATCCTTTTAGATTTTGCATTGCTTCTTCTCTCTACTTCACTCCAATATCCTAGTTTCATTATCCCATGAAAAATTTCATTCCCATCTCGGTCCAGAGTTTCATCATCCCCTGGAGGATTATTGCTAGAATCTTCAGCTGGCAGTGCATTTAATCTAGTCTTTATATTCTTCAAACCACATGCTCTCTCTCAATTGAAAAACGTACCTAAATCTGATGTTGCTTTTCTAGGCTTCAGATTCACACTACACCAATAGTGTACCTATCGCCAACACAGTGTCAGAAAACAAACACACATTCTAATATCTTCGATGTCTGTGTCTGTTGAAAAACTGCTCTGCTCTGTTTACTCTCCTGAAATATAAAGACCAAAGGTTAATTTAAAGAGGAAAAAAAGCAGGAATTCTGACAATTCAAAGTGCATCTCAAATAATCAAATACAAATTAATTTTTACATAGAGTTACTTTCAAACATAGGGATGTTAGAATTCCAAGAAAATAGAGAAAATTTAATCCAAGTGCCTTTAATGAAAGATGAATGACCAGAGGCCAGGAGAGATTATTCAGTTTTTATAAGGCTGTAGACCTCGGAGTTAATAGCATGGCTAGAACCCTTGACACTTGGTTCTAGCTAGAGCCCTGAATTTGAAGAAAATTAACAAAATGGAAAGAAACCATGAAAGGCATATTTCCTCCTTCTGTCTCTATCATGTATCTTTCCTTCTGCCTCAAGTAAGGAAGTCCAAGGGAATCACTAAAGAATGCAGGGCAGGTGGAAGTATCCAGAACCTCTACGTGAAAGATTGATCATTTTATTCAGAGGGAGATGCAAATAGAAAGCTAGTTACATTAATGGAAACAGAATCTGGGACAAATGTGAGTGACAGTTTTAGGTTATTGTCAGCTGTCCAGTTTGGGTTGGAAACTGTTGGTAGTGTTGTCGATGTTTAAGAGCCCAGTGTATGGCATCCTTCAACTGTGAATTTAAACCAAATGGAGCAAAATCAAAGGAAAATATTTACCTCTTGGAACTGTAATCTCTCACAAAAGGATAAGGGGGACCGAGATTAAAGCAACAATCTAAGTCAGTATTTCTAGGCAGCATGTTAAAACTTTATGTTATACCCAAATACGTTATGCACCTTTGGTGCAAACCTATATTCAAAAACTAAAGACTGAAAGCATCTTGTGAACTAAGAACATGTTTCAAAGCTTTAGCAAGAAATGGTTAAATTTTTCTTGAAAACCAATCAGAAAATTTGAAATTAAAATAAAATGGAAAAATGATGGCCTAGTGGTTAAAGTTCTGTGCGCTCCACTCCAGCGGCCTAGGTTCAGTTCCCAGGCGCGGAACCACACCCCTCGTCTGTCAGTTGCCATAATGTGGCAGCAGCTCATATAGAACTAGAAGGACTTACAACTAGAATATACAACTATGTACTAGGGCTTAGGAGAGGGAAAAAAAAAAAAAGGAAGATTGGCAACAAATGTTAGCTCAGGGCCAATCTCTCCCAATGACAACAAAAATTAAATAAATAAAATAAAATGGAAAAATCATCAAAAGAATGTCATATTTCCAAATGTTTATATTTTAAAATATTATTTCTAAATAAATTAAAATTTTTTATATCTGATATTCATGAAATTGTGAGGGTTTGTTTCAATCAGTGAAAATAATTGATAGGACCATGTACCATTTTCCTGCTTTTTATGCTTTGGATTGGTTTCGCTAGTTGACTCATCATTTTTAGACAATCCTTTTTCATCTGAAGTAGGTAGAGAATGTTTTAGATGAAAATTCCCCGAAATCATAACAGCTCACTTTTAGTCATGAACTTCATGATTCGTATCTAAAAATCAAGATCATGTACAAGATTACAAATTTGACTCTCCTTTTGTCAACAGTGGATATTTACTTCAGAGACTTAATGCAAAGTTAAATTCCTAAACAAATATATGAATAAATTATCAAAGTGTATTATTTATTTATTTATTTTTTGGTGAGGAACATTAGCCTTGAGATAACATCTGTTTCCAGTCCTCCTCTTTTTGCTGAGGAAGATTGGCTCTGGGCTAACATTTGTGCCCATCTTCCTCTACTTTCTATGTGGAACACCTGCCAAGCATGGCTTGATAAACAGTGCATAGGTCCACACCGAGGATCCAAACCTGCAAACCCCGGGTCACTGAAGCAGAGTGTGCAAACCTAACCACTATGCCACTGGGCCGGCCCTGTGTAAGTGTGAATTTTTTTAAATTACATTTAGCTAAAAGACAACCCTTTTACATCTGAAGTAGGAAGATGATCCTTTTTCATCTGAAAATTTGATGGAAAATCTAGAGAAGAGAGTATTTTGATTGATTAATTAGTTGGTTGATTGACTGATTTCCGTTACAAACAACCAATTCAAGGTTTTTTGTTTGTTTTGTTTTTAACTTTAAGGACTTAAAGTTAGAAATATATTTACAGTTGCTGTGACAAATAATCATAGATCTGAATTACAGGAAAATCTCTTAGACTCTCAGCAACTGCTCAGATACCTAATTTGCTTTCCAATTTGTATGAGACTGATCAAATGGAATTTTTGCCCATAATCAAAAAGCATAGGAATGCAATAACCAAAAATAGGAAACATGGCAAACCCTTCCTTGACTCCCCTCTTCCTTTTCTATTAAAGATATGGTAATTATCTGAAGCCATAGGAAATATGTGTTGAAATTTATTTTCATTCTAATAAGAGTTATCTGAACACTGATCTCCCTGAAAATTACTAACCCAGGAAAGCATGAAAGAGTAGGGCCAATCTTTAGCCACCATTTTTGAGAGACTAAAAACCTACACCCACGTGACTGCTATATAGAGAACTTACACTCCCAGCACTGGTCACCTTGACAAATAATTTAGAGAAAAAAAATCTCAAAATTTTATCTTCTTTTTCTAGACCAATTGCAGAGGTGGACAAACATTTTATTTGTTTTGTAAACACTGTCACTTGCTGAATTTCTTTCTTTGTAATTTTATGTTTCTTTTATGTCTTTATCATGTATATATTGTCCCTAAACAGAACATCTGAACTCTCATTGTATTTTTGTGCATGGATCCATTTTCTTCTTTTCTGTCTTCCTGTACACAGAGGTACCATATTCCAGGCATCATTACATAATGTTTGCTTCATATTTGATTAGTGCTGATGAGTACGTCCATAAATAATTTATGTCTTATAAGGCAGGATATTAATATATAACAATTTAACACAAAGATATTTTAAGAACTGAGAAGTAGCCAGGTGAAAAGTACATTTTCAAATCACTTTTTTCTTTTTCTATTCTATTTATTGATCATTTTAAATCCACTACAAAATATAGGGGAAAGGAGGCTAATAAAAATGAGGTATTTATCCTTCTGCTTTAATTTTTATTTAGCATAAAAAGAGATTTCTAACAAAAAAAGTCAAGTCTTTAATTAACGATGGTCTGAGTCACGATTCAGTAAGGAAAACTGAAGCTACACCATTTACTTTTACAAATAGGAATTAACACAAAGAACTCATAAACCAGTTGTTAGTCAACCATTGCAAAGCACAGAGAGGAATCTGGGGTAACACATGGACAGCAATTCTAGAAATTATTTGGCAAACAAAGAGAAGAATTTGGGTGATTAGAACCTAGAAGCTTGGAGCAGAGGTTCCGTGGAGCTGAGATTAGAACTTCCGAGGTGGGAATGAGGACAGTTGGTGCCAATATCCCAGAAGTGAGGAAAGGGCTACCTTACTGGGACCAGGGAGCATAACAGTGCTGATGCTTCCACCTATAAGGGAGCATATCAGAGCTGGTTATGGGAGCGTAGCAAAAAATTGGATATTGGCCCTAAATGCCTCTGCCAGGACAAGGGGCCGTTGCTGAATTCATGCTGGTAGGACGAGGATGACACCAGGAAAGGACAAAACCTTTTTCTCCTTCTCTCAGATTTCCAGAACAGTTCTCAGGGGAAACTTTCTGTTCACTTACCTCACTGACAAATGGGAAATGCGGTGGGCAGAGTCTGAACCCCCAACGTCACGAAGCAAAGTTTAGAAGGGTGGGTGTTGGACCTTACAGATAGTAATACTAACTGGCACAGATGGCTAATGTATTAATAATTTTTCCAAAAATGTGTCCTTATTTAAAATTGTTTTTCTGACTTTTTAACACACGAATGAGCAACAAAAGTATATCATCTGTTTGTGAAATATGTCAAAAGGGTCTGAGCTTCTTTGAGGAGCACTTCCTAATGAATTTTCTGTGCTACCAGACTACAAATACCATGGTTCCTCAGATTAATGACTAGTTAAAGTATCATATGGAGTAGTATTTCAATGATAATATATTCCTCTCTCTGTTTGATATAAGAATACAGATGATCATAGAAAATTTCCTATGGTTTTATAACATCATGAAATATATTTGACTCCAGGAAAAATGTCAGTGGAGAAGTATATTTAGGATGAATCAATCAAAGTATCTATTTATACCAAAAATATGATTGAAATTAATCTTTCCTTAATCTGAAATATTTATATTTTATCAATATTTTACAATTCTTTTGAGGAGAAACTGTTTATAACAAACATCACTATAATACCTGTAATATGTGGCACCAGTATCTATATTTTTAAAATTTCTTTCCCTTGGCATAATGGCCTCAGAATACATTTAAGTGACATAGTTTGGGAAACACATGTCAACGAGCTAATACTAATTCACTCTCTGAAAGATCATTTGTCACAATACTCTTAAGAGAAAATGATTTAAAAGAAAATTGCCATTTGACATTACCCAGGGAAAATGCCGTCGCTTAAAGTCTAAATATTCTCCACAATAAGTGTTACCCAACACTAGAGCATTCAACAAAAGGTCTTTTGGATATAGCGTTAAAACCATCTTCCCATACAACATTTCTGCTATCACAGTCTGTCCCTTGTGATGGTTCAAGCTATCTTCTGTTTGACCAATATAATATGCATAAAGCTTTTGTACAATCTATGTAAAACTCTTAGCACTGGCCTAGAACATGATGAACACTCCGTAAATACTGTTTTGTGTATGCCGTTGTTATTGTTGTGTTAGAACTTCCATTGGAATAGACGGTATTCTTGAACTTTCACGGCACGTTCCTCCACTTGCCACCAAGTTCATCACACGTGAAACTGCAACCCAAGAGGAGTCTGCACACAAACTCTCAGGTTACTGGCATCTATTTTGCAAACAATTCATGTTAAAGAATTCATCACACAGAGTTGATGTCCCAATGATTGAGATACCAATCATAAATTCATTATAATTTAGAAACCAATCATAAATATATGAATTATTAATGAAGCATCATTATATTTTTTCTTATTATAGCAAGTTATGCATCATTGGTTTTCATTGAATCTAAACATAAACTGTCTACTTCAATGTTTTCTAAACTGCAACATATAAAAGGATGATTTTGTTTAAAAACACCTGCTATGATTGTTGGATTCTGATTGTGTGTGTACGTGTGTGCATGTGCAATTCTGGTAACTTGTTGCCCCAGATATTTACTAAATGATGAAACCTTGGCCTCTTTTCTGCCATGTCCACCCAATTTTGACTTCCACCATTCATAGCCCTTGAGGCCGCCTCATCTTGGTTCCTTTCTTTGACCTAGCTCTTCTGTCCCAAACTTAAACTGATAATTCTCCCCTATTTTGACTAAATTATAAAAATAATAATGACATTCAAACATAGCAAAGCAGTTGTAATTCCCCATTATCATGCTAAACCAAAAGGAAACTGAGTTATAAGATCTTATTTATAAAATTCACTTCAGAAATTGAAAAAAATTGATATCATTATAATTAAAATGTGTCATATATCAGAGATCTGCAAACATTTTTTGTAAAGAACTAATGGTAAATATTTTAGGCCTTACAGACCACGTATGGTCTCTCTCTCCCTACTGCTTCTGCTGCTTCTTATCATTATTATTCTTATTATTATTTTTTTCTAACAACACTTAAAAATGTCCTGTAATTTGGCCCTTGAGCTGTGTAATTTACTGATCCTTGTCCACATATCATTGTTTATCTTGCTGCTTATTATATTTTGGGAAGTCAAATAAAAAAAAACACTTTTAAATTTAATAATTTGCTTTCCTTAATTTATTTAATAATACTAAATTTATACCTCTATTAACATATATTCCAATAAATTATGTTTGAGAGATAACCTCTCTCTTGTCCCAATTCATCCATTTTTCAGCATTAGGGAATGCTTCCTGGAAAACATGGGCTCTCTCCATATTCACTCTGAAGTTAATTTTCTGTCTTTTAAACTCTGTTTATTATCTATGATAGCAATACAATATTTTCTAATTCACATAATTCAACGTGCTTGTATGAATATAATTGTTACACGGCTTCCTTTTTGAAAACACAGCAAATCTCTTATCTATCAAATTACTTTTCTTTGTCTTTAGACAATTTAGTCATTGACTTTTCATTTTCAGTCATGAATTTTTCATACTTGTACTCTCTCAACAGGTTAAGGTGAAAGGCAGCATTTATGCATTTTCTTCTAGGATTTCATATCTCACATTACACATTTTGACTTAAGAAAATATCCTCTATGGATCACAAATGTAGAGAAGCGGCTATAAATCTGAAATTTTAAAAGACATAAAAAGGAAACTACTTAATTGGAAGGAAGATGGATATAAGTTATACAAAATCAAGGCACAGAGAGAAAAAAAATCAAAGCAACTGAGACTAAAAACAACTATAATAAGCACAAGATGAAGAAAAAGGACACAAATGTCAGACATGAGTGATAATATTAATATCTTTACTATGCTAGATTATTTAAAATATATTACTTCATTTAATCATAAATACAATATCATAAAGAAGGAATTTTTATTCCAATTTTACAGGTATAAACAAATTCACAGATCTTATTAAGGAAAATAGGAATTTAATCCAAAGTCTACTTGTGTCCAAAATTCACAAGCATGTTGATATTACTATATTATCATTCAATTATACACAAACGCAGGGAATTACTTGAAAAGTCTTACATATTTTTAATATGTATTTTGAATTGTCAATATGTTTATTTCATAAATTATCTGTAAATAATTCCAAGTTAGGTCTACATGTGTAATGTAGAGAATGAGGGTTGGAAATGGCGTAGCCAATCCTCCAATTTTATGTTCGGGAACACGTCACTAGCATGTTAAGTACAACTGGTATTATGCAATGTCATGTCAAGCATCCGTTCTCAGCATGATTGTGATAAGTACCTTCTGACAACGATCCTTGTGCTGACTATGCAGTAGGTATCTTGATTGGCTCATTTACGTCTTTGGTGTGGTTAGAGCAACAACTCTGTTCTCATTTAATTACTCCTCCCTCTCTCTTCCTCCATTATCTCCACACATCCACTGATAGTCATTTTACTGGGACTTAAACTCCAATAGACCATTTATAACTACACAGACAAATGATTGTAACTCCAGTAGAGCATGCTGATAGACAATGATTTGATTAAACTTTAGTACTTTCGGTATTCTTTTATTATTTCTTTATTTTATGGATTAAGAAATAAATATGTAATACATATTTGCACAAGTACATTCAATCTTTAAAATGAGTAATACCTACCGAAATATATAATTGATTTAGAATAGGCGTTGACGAACCTTTTATGGCTAAGATATGAAAGCTGAGATACCCCACAGGTACTTATGTAAACAGGTTTTCACATATTTTTTAATGATGAAATTAAAAATTAGTAATTATTTTTTGGAACACAGAGGAACTGAAAATAAGTCAAAAACTTGCACCTTCCATGTTCCTTCCATATCCCTCACCACTGTTGCTTATCATTTCAATTAATGTCTTTTTTTGTTGTTGTCTCATGTTACCTCTGTGTCATTATTTGGATCACACCAATTCTCCTCTTTGGTAGGAACTTGGGGTATGTTTATTCACATATTTTGTGTGTGCTTGTGTCTCAACTTGAAATCTGACATGGTTACTTTCACAGTGCCTTTCTAGTTAAAACACAGATGTGTTGAACATTTTCGATAATATCACATCAAGATCTTCTCCTTCATATCTTGTGAAAATTGCTAGTGCTTCTTTTTGCCATGTTAAAATCACAACTAACTTATTCTAAAATGCATTACATGCTTGATATTCTGCTAACTTAGACCATAGAAAAATCTTTTAAAGTCAATAATTTAGATAATGGAAAAATGTTTTTAAAGTTAATATTTAATTTATTAGAATTTGTCAGTACCTTTCCCAATTTTTCTGTTTGGAAAAGAGCCTTATAAAGAAAATTTAACATTTCTTAATACACTAAAGATTATCTTTTTCTTATCCTTCCAGAAAAATTAGCTTAGATATGTAATAGAATAATAGATTATTTCTTTATTTTTACTTTATACTTAAATATATAATTATCACTGAGATGCTTCCAGAAAAATTTAGAAATTCAGGGCATTGAATTAAAAAGTCCTCTTATTCTGTGGTACAAAGAACCACAAATTTATGTGAATATATTAAGATTATAGTTCTAGAATTTCTATCAGCTGTGTGATCCTCAATTACTCACTTAACACCTCTGGAGCTCTGTTTTTACATCTAAGAACTAAGATTTTTGAAGTAATTGCTTCTACATTTTCTTTCCATCTCAATTTGAGGATTTTTAAAGATGAAATACTGTACTCTTACACATTTTTTTTGCTTAATCTAGTCAATGTAGATCATTTGGGATCTTACATATCTTAATTTCAGCTGTGAATTTACCCAATGGGTAAGGCAAAATACTTTTAACAGAGAATAAAGAGAACTTGAAGAAGCTCTTTAAGTTCCCTGACTTTCGGTTCCCTTATCTTGAACTAACTTTGGTCGCGGTGGAGTTAGACATTCAAGATCCCTTCTTGAGCTATAAATAAAATAGACAAAATATGTACTTGCCAAGTCACCACTTTATTTGGTGATGTGTAGACACAGTCATTAAATTCAAGCACGACATGAAAGAAATGATCCACACTGAGATGATGCGGCCACCTTAAATCTGAGGAAACTGCTTTTTCAACAATGAAATCTAATAAGCTTGAGGTTCATAAAATAACTGGAAGAAAGCCATACATACGCGCGGTATAGCAATTTAGACATGGAAAACTAGGGATGCGGAAGTGTTTGTACACTGGCCAAACAAAGAAAATCATTAGGCAGTATCATAAAACTTCCCCAATCTATAAAATGCTACTATTTTATTCCTGCAAACAGCAATTTCACCCCTCTTTTTCTGTGTATTTTATGGCATGGGATTCTTTTATGGTGCCATATATATTTAAATCTAGTTTCCTTAAAGATTTTTTTTCTAGTCCTTTATCTTTTGAAAATACTACAGCTCACAATGGAATAATCAGTGTTTCTACAGCCAAAAAATTCTCTATTACATAATGTAAAGTGTTTCAGAACAAAGGAAAATGCTTTTCCTGTTCAATATAAGACATCATTGTGAGGTCTGAGATATAATAATGAGATTGATATTTTAATATCTACTTATTAAACAATTGTCATGTTTGCATTGCTTTCTTTGGGGTATATTTTCCTCATTTGCTTCTGAAAGGGTTCAAAAAAGGTCCTCTCCATACTATAGGAAATACCCCCAAAATGGCTTTGGTAAACATTTGTTTGTGTTCAGGTACTTTGGTACATCTCTTTCCCCTTTTTCATGAGAACATTCTGGAATCCAGTGGAAAAATAAATCTCTAAATGTAAGTAATTAGTTGCTGCACATTACAACTCTTGCCATCCATGTTTTATTAGTTTGAGAGCAGCTTTTGTACTGATTATCAGTAGAGTTGAAAACATTCATTCTTTAGGACAATTGTTTTTTGTCTTTTAAATAAATTATAAAATTTTAGTATCATCAGTATTTCTCTTCAAAACTTTATGGTAATATAATCAGATAGGGACAGAGTAAATTTTGTTAAACACTTCAAAATCCTGATCACCATCTTCATCATTTGAGGTTATTTTAGAAAGTACATTTTTTTCTCCATATCTTAAAAGTCTAGGTTTTTTATGGTGGCTGAGGTAGTACTGGACAACCCTTGTACTTCAACTCATTTTAAAAGACAGTTGTTTACTTGTTGCTATGGTAAACACATGTTTGCTGACAGCATCTCCCCTTAGCTGTGATTAGCATATTTCTCTATTTCTTTCCTAAAACTTGTCTTCCACCACCACATGGATGGTGTAGAACATACTCACAGGTTCTGATGTTCTGATGCATGCACAAACTTGCATAGGGGAGGTCGTGAACATCCTGTGGGAGAAACCTTGTAAAACGATGGTTGGGAGCCAGTGTACACATATTTTTTGTTTCTCAAAGAGAAGAGTCAAAACACATCCAGCATGGCTCCTCAGTGAGTCCCTTGATCAAGATCCACTTGCTCCCGGCAATGACCAGCTTGCTAATTCACCATTTCTTTCTTTCTTCTGTCTTTTATTATTCTCTCGTTTGTCTGCTCTTGTTCCCAGAGATCACATACTCAGATCACATGCATGACTTGTTTCTGAGGCTAAGGGTTTTGAAGGCAACTGAGCTAATATAGGTTCTCGAAAGCATACTTTCATGCTGACGTTCCAGAACTAGATCAATCAGAGTCAAAATAGTGATTATATAACCATTGATAATCATAAATTGGGTGGGTGAAACTCCTCACGTGCAGTAGGATAATAATTATCATATTATAGGATTTTTATTGCTGATAGATTGGGATGTAATGCAAGTAAAAGGTTGGCTTATGCAGTGGTGGTGATACTAACACAGGAATGGAAAATGGTAAGTAAAGACTGTGGAACTGACTGGATTTTGTTAATATCTCTGGAAAGTATATACATATGAATATATATGTATTATAAATTAGGCCCATAATCTCTGAGCAACCAGTGGTAGCAATTCATTTGACACTTCTGTTTGTGTGTATATATTTTATTTTATGAAACTGGAATAATAAGCCATTTTACAACTTCACTTTCCACCAAATGGAAAATGGTAGCATTTCACAACTTCAAATGTATTAGAACACTAAGAAAAGGGAAGAATAAAAACAGCATGGCTTGAATTATTAGAAGTATTTAGAATATTATGAAGGATAGATGTTATGAATTATTCATTGGTTTAAAGGTTGTACATATTATAGTGAAATATTTTAGAAAACAAAGCCTAAGAATTAGAAACATACTTAAAAAATGCTAATAGTTTTCTTTGGTTTAGTCAGTATTTTAAAAATCATGTTTCATTTTCAATCAAGGAACTTATTCTATTGCCATTTGAAAAAAATTTTGGCCACCTACTCTGTACAAGATTCTACACTAGGTACTGAAAGAGGATTCAAAGAAATAAATGGTATACTTATAACCCTTATAATGTTTTTATAGCATGTGGGAGATTTCACATAAGACTGAAACAAACACATTCTTTTTTCTTAAACAAGTATTAAAAATATATAGCATATCAATCAACACCACAAAACTTGCATTTGATTAATTAATTATGAATCAAAAATAATCTATGCTTTTGGATTATAATTCTGAACATTTTGAACAAGTATATCACGTGAATAATAGGTTAGCAATAAAATAAAGAGATTTAAACTAAATTTCTAATGATCAGTGTGTTCATTACCATTGTTAAAGAACAAATCATCACAACATTTTTCAGCTTAAAAAATAAACATTTTTATCTCACAGTTTTTGGTGAGTCAGCAATCCAGGAGCCATTTCGCTGGATAGTTCCGGCTCAGGATATCTCATTAGATTGCAGTTAAGTTTTTAGCTGGGGTTGGCTTTATCCAACTCTTCCCTGGGACTGAATAGTCCACCTCTAAGCCCACGCACATGGGTATTGGCAGGCCTTATTTCCTCATCCCTTAGGTGTCTCCCTACGATGGATGGCTAAATGTACAATGTGGCACCTGGCTTCTCCCAGTGTCCTCCCAGGACACCAACATTAGTTCATAATAGTTTTTGGATTGGGGTAAAAATCTTAGAAATGGTTGTGGCAGAAAAATATCTGAGTGACTTGTGGTGCTCCAGTCCAGTGTCTTTAGAACTGGTCCACACACAACTTCATTGAACCTTTAACTCTTTGAGTCAAGATCTCCTCCTGTCACGTCAGATAAAAAAAAAATCTGTACAAATACTCCAGACCTATCATGACAGAATTACTCAACAGATTGATGATTTCTTTTATAAACTTTCTTCTAGGTGAATATTTTTATCATTATTAATTTCCTGTATAATTTCTTTTATATTTATTTATTTTATTCTATCCAATTTCTCATCTCTACTAAGTTAAAAGAAATAGGATTTATATTAAAAAAACTCACTAATTTTTAATTTTCCCCAAATATTTATTCTGAAGATTTTACATTGTCAACATATGAACAGTGTTCCCCAGACAAAAGCAAACTCCTCATGAAGTAAATGACCAAAAAAATGTTCAAAGGTACTTTTCTATTATTCATTACATTCTAATACTAAAGTTGCACTTTGTCTAAAAATATGTTTTTTACATATTTTCAATGAATTTTCAATGCAGAACTTACATTCTCATTGTACCCAAGAGTTCCAATGCTATTATCTTGCTGATATTGTTTTCTGTGATATTCTATATATCAGTGAAAGTATACCATTATCAAAAAAATTGAAAAATCCGTTGTTTTTTGTGAAAAGTTGTCACCATTTATTTTTAGGGGAAAAATACAGAGCTATATAAAACATATTCTAATGTTTAAAATATTTTAGTAACTAATGTATGAACTTGAATGTATAATCATAATTTTAGAAATGTAAGTCCTCAAACTCTCACCCATTTATTATTCAAGAATACTTATTATGCAAAGCAATGTGGAGTTTTTTTTCTAAAAATCTACATAAAATTAATTTTGTTAAATATCATTCTGATTTTTGTGTAATTGGATATAGTTTATTTCAGAGTTTCTATGAATAGTGAGGTTTCTTTTTTGAATAAGTCAAATAACTGTCCAACTTGGTGACTGATTTTAAATGTATTGACTAGCATTTTATAGGTTACCTTTTTGTAAATCATAAAAGTTGATGTATTCACATCACTACATATTAGGTAGACAATACAGCATCAATTAACATTTATTGCTTTAAAAAGCACCCTCACTTACAATAAAGCTACAGTATTCAAGGCAATGTGATATTGGCACAAGGACAGACAAACAAATTAATGGAACAGAGTAGAGAACCCAGGCGTAGACCCGCACAAATATAGTCAACTGATCTTTGACAAAGGAGCGAAGGCAACACAATGGAGCAATGATCATCTCTTCAACAAATGGTGCTGGAACAACTCAACAACCATACACAGAAAAACAAATTCAGGTACAGACCTTACAAACTTTACAAAAGTTAACTCAAGATTTCTTCCATGTCATTTATCAAAACCCACAGAATAAACAAAACCAAGAGTGAACCCTAATGTAAACTATGGACTTTGAGTAATAACGATATTTCAATGTAGGTTCATCGACAGTAGCAAATATATCACTCTGATGCTGTGGGATGTTGATAGTGGAGAAGGTTCTGCAAATGTGAGGGCAGGGGATATGTAGGAACTCTCTGTACCTTCTACTCAATTTTGCTGTGAACCTAAAACAGATCTAAAGAATAAAATCTATTTAAAAGTCCCCAATACCCAGTAGCGTATAGCAACAGCATTTGTTTTCATGCATTT
Source organism: Tapirus indicus (assembly GCA_031878705.1). Taxonomy (NCBI): domain Eukaryota; kingdom Metazoa; phylum Chordata; class Mammalia; order Perissodactyla; family Tapiridae; genus Tapirus; species Tapirus indicus. The sequence goes on along the minus strand of CM062939.1, from coordinate 20,474,815 downwards.
GAGGATTTTGTGTAGTGGCTCTGCCGATCTCAGCCATGTTTGCTCGAGTCTAGGCTAAGACGAGGAAGCTTAGCTGAGGTCATGCTGCTCCACGTGTCTCTCATCTTCTTCCTCAGACCATCTGGCTAGTCTGGGCATGTGCTTTTCTTGGAGATGACCAAAGGGTGAGAAGGAAAACAGAAACAATGCCTTTTCTTGGCCTAGGCACTGGACCAACAAGATGTCATTTCCACCTTACTCTACAGGTCAAATCTAATCACATTAACTCAGCCCCAAGAGCAAATGGGGAGATGCTGAAAAAAAATAGCAAAGGATTGAAGAAACGGGGTCATGCGTGCCATCTACCACTCAACATTACAGATACATTAAACAAATTCACTGCACAAAATAAAATGAATTTCAATCTAAATATTCTTAAAATTGGATATCTTAGTTCTGTTAAGTGAAAAAAATTTATCTTTAGTAAAACTGGATGTGAATATTAAAAGAATACAATTTTAAATAATAAGAAAACAAAGCCATAATCTAAAAAATTGGATGCAGTTAAACTTCACTGACTTGAGGATTTTAAATTATAGTTTACAGATAAGTCTTTAGAGACATCCTATGGTTATGCATTTTTAGATTTTCAAGAGAAAAAAGTCTGTTAACGAGTAGCTGAGAAAGGTAGAAATCTTTCATTTATGTCTACAGGACATAAAGAATGAATCATATTTTCTAATGAGGTTTTGTTATGAGACCATAAAATGTAATGCTCTGGAATTCTTTGTATAGAAATATTTCTGTTAAAGGTCAGAAAATATATTAAAATTGCCATGAACAAAATATATTAAAGATATATATTTAAATGAATGTTAATTAAGAAGACAGAAGCAAGTCTTCACTTATGTAGATTTGAATATTAAACAAATAAGGTATATTTTCAAGTGGTTACTTTTTACAAATATGTATAAATATGAAAACATTTTATCACTCACTTAAGTACTTTAATAAAAATATTTCCAGCATAATCATGAATTAGTTTGTTATTATAGCAAATGCATGTGGAAAACAATTGTCTTTTAAGTTTATACAGTAATTGATTGGCCAATTTTTGTGTGCGTATGTGAGGAAGATTAGCCCTGAGCTAACATCCATTGCCAATCCTTCTCTTTTTTGCTGAGGAAGACTGGCCCTGGGCCAATATCCATGCCCATCTTCCTCCTCTTTATGGGATGCCACCACAGCATGACTTGATAAGCAGTGCGTTGGTCTGCACCCGGGATCCAAACCGGCCAACTCTGGGCTGCTGAAGCAGAGCGCACAAACTTAACCACCATGCCACTGGGCTGGCCCTGATTAGCCAATTTTTTTAACATCTATTATCACAATTGTCAATGTTTAATTTCAAAGAAAGTAAATTTCCCAAATCATAGTTATCATATTTTATTTCTGCAATAATCATGTAATCATTTATTTATTTAGATTTATCTTATTACTATTTTTTCTTTGGATTTTTAATACAAGAATGTGATAAAAATTGAAAAATGCAAGTATATTAAGTGAGAAGTAAACGTGTCCTTGAAACTTGATGCCCTTGTCTCCAAAGCAACTACTTCTGCAGTATTCTATAGATATATGCATATACAAATATTTATATATATGTAAACATTCATATACATAAAATGATAAAATACTTAAAAAGCAGCTCTGCAATTTAATTTTCTTTCCTGAAAAAATATATGTGGGAAACCATTTCAAGTCAGTACACAGATATTCACCTATTCTCCTATTAACCATGCATTAGTGTGTCCATTTTCCTACCTATAGCTTTTTAAAATATATTCTATAAATCTTTAGTGGTGAAAGAGAGAAAATAATATCACGGTACATTTAATTCAATAATGAAGACATGAGAGAAAAGCGTAGGTTTAAATCTCAGGACATTTAGACGGTTTGTCTTGGAGAAAGTACAAGAGAGTGATTCTAAAATACGCACATCTTAGAACTTCGCAAGGTCTGTGATCAGAGTAGTTAGGAAAGTTCACGTGTTGGGATTTGAAGCAGAATTCTGCCACTGGTCCGTTAAATCCACCCAGTCCTCTTGACATCACTACATATTGTACAACCAAAACTTTTAAATTTAGAACATTCCTCATTTCTCTTAATCATCAGGATTCTAGGTAAGAAACAACGTCCTTCTTGAGATGGATGTGTAATTCTGGCAAAAAAAGAACAAAAAATCAGCTAGTGTCTGATACCTAAGATACCAACCTATTATCATCAGGAATAGCTGGTAGACGCTCTTCCCAGGGAAGAGCATAGAGGCTGAAGACTTGTTAACTTTTAAGCTGCTCATTTTTTATTATCTCTTTGTTCTGTTTTAAGCTACTCCTACTGTTGGCCAGCACGTTTAGGTATTAAGATGTGGATTGTGAAAACGCATCAAATGAACGGTGTTGGTTCACGTAATTCTTTAAAAAGCACACATGTTTTCTTGTTGTTGCCATCGTGATGTGGTGGGAACCCTGTAAAATGGTTCACAGTAACCCCTGCCTCCTGCCATTCATGCACCTGAGCAATTGTCTCTTCTCGACTGTGGGCTGGATTTGAGGACTTGCTTCTAATGAAGAGAATATGGCAAAAGTAATGAGATGTCACTTTTGAAGTTAGATTTTAAAAGACTCTGGCTTTCCTTTTGCTTGACCCCACCTCCCCTTTCTCTCTCTCCTTCTCTCTTTTACTCTCTCTCCCTCCCTTCATGCTTTGGGGGTCGAGGGGAAGCAAGCTACCACGTTGTGCGTAGCGTTATAGAAAGACAAGCATAGCAGAGAGCTGATATCTCCGTCACGCGGTGAGAAAGGATCTGAGGCCTATTAACAGCCACTTCAGCGAAACTGGAGTGGATCCTTCCTTAGTCTGGCCTTGTGTTGACTGCAGGCCCAGCTGACACTAGACAGCAGCCTTGTGTGCCGCCCTGAGCCAGAAACACTCAGCTAACCCTTGCCTGAACTCCTTACCCACAGAAACTAAGAGATAATAAACGTATCTCGTTTTAAGCCACTAACTTTTGAGGTCATTTTTTATACAGCAACAGATAACTAATATACATGGTAACAGGTGTTCTGGCATTCTCTAGAAACAGTGACAGCAAAGCAATCACTTGATCATGAGAAAAACATAAAATATAAAGCAAATAAAATCATGTGTGACAAATCCAAATAAAAAATACATGCTAATTTGAAAAAAACAGGCATAGAGAACAACAGATTTTGGATCATTTAAGTATCACAGGAAGCAGTGAAGCAGATATTAAAGTTAACAGAGCTAGTAAGTCTCACTGAAGCTTGTTCTGTATCTTCCTCATCTAATATCTACGGAAATCCAGAGAAATCCAAAACCAACAAAGAAAATGCAGAAATAGTTGGATCAAGACTATCCCAGTTAGGATCCCATTTATAAAATGAAAGAGTTCTTCAGAAACACAAACAAAAACTAACAGCTTACTTCTCATTTACCGACTAGGTCAAAAAATGTCCTGAAAGGATCGAATCAGATTAATACCAGATAGCTGTGCTCTAAAAAATGCAGTTTTTCATGGGAGACATTCAGTAATCTTTTTTTCTTATTACACACTTCCTTTCAATAGGTTCTTAGAAACCAATGACAAGTAAACACAGCCATTGCATAATGCACAACATCCATAATACTTTTTCAAGTTACATACAGAAAGTGATAAACCTCAGTATTTTCTTCCATTTGAGGTCTTGGAAATCACATGTTATTTGTCTGCGTTCACCCATCACACTAGCAATACTTTGGAAGAAAATTATAGATGACTAAATTTATTTTTTGAATGAATTAACAAGCACACATTCCCATTAAGGCTTATCTTTTTCCTAATTCTTTTTCTGCTTTTTTTTTTGTGGGACTAAACATCTCAACTTTCCTAAAAAATATGAAAATGCTGGCTATATATATTTGGTTCATCAATACAGTTTTTATTAATTATTTTTGTAAAGATGAAAATGCAAAGGTATTGTGTCGATTTTCATTTGAACATACACTAGGTAATATATTTAAATCGTTCTAATTGATTTTCACGTTGGCACAATTTGTCCCTAATACATTGTGATCCTGGAAGGCGACAGACACCCTGACTTTTACACTTCCATAGGCTCAAACCTCATAACACAGATCATTTAGCAGCATGTTTTGACATAGTAAAGGATCTATTAAAGAGAATATGTACACTGTTATCAGGTAGACAATAGTATCCAAACAATATGTCTTAATAGTGTTATTCATAAATATTCTATTACATAAACTTTCAAGCGACAGTGAAATAAAAGTGAATGTAAGCAAACTAATCCTTCTATTGGAAACATTCTAGTATCTAATCTTTAATTACAAAGAAACTGTTACTACATCTATTCTTTTTTTTTTTTTGCATCTTTTCTTGCTAGAACACCTTTTCTCAGTACTTAATGCATTGCTCTCCACACAATGAACAGTGAATGCTTGTAAACCAGTCCATCCTAAAACACTTCATAAAAAAATTGCATTTTGCCACCATATTGTTGCTATTAAATTAAGAATGTTGAGAAAAAAATGAGTGTAGCTTTAGGTGAAGGAAACATTTTATAATTATCTGATAAACATGAACAAAATAGATTTCCAATTCCACTTTTTCCAGCCCTAAATTAGGTTTTGGTTCCTAATCTAATTTAGCATTCTATTTCAGTAGAAATTTTCAAGATAACGTTTCAACTCTCCACTTTGCTTAGTCTATCAAGTCCCAATCTTATCTGTATAATGAAGACCAGACCTATTCAAGTACATCAAAATTGGATAGGGCAGAATCATCTCTTCATTTTGCTACTTGTCTACATGATAGCACCACTCAGTAGGGACATAGTAATTCTTGTCATGCAGTTCACCCACTTATGAAATGAAGTTAAAACTCAAATTCAGGTAATGTGCTGATACGGCTAATCTGGCAGCAGTAGTAAAGAGAGATCCAAAATTAACCTACCAAGAATACTGTAACATTATTTCTCTTCCAAAGATTCATTTATTCTTTCCTTTCCTTTGATGGAAGAAAAATACTCCACTTGATTAATATCTGAATTCAAATTTAATATGTTTATTCCTGTACTACCTTGAATAATATATACTGACATTTCTTAAAGATATTTATTTCAGGTTTTTCCAAAAACTGTGCACTTTTGTAAATGTGATTGAATTTTATTCAACTGTTTGAATTTCTAATTGTGGCTTATTTAGGTTGTGTATCGTACATTTGCCAATTTCTTTTGGATTTCTTCTACTCTATTGTGTACAGTACTGGTGAGAAAATAACTCTGGCTTAAGTATATGTGACTATGGATATATGTGCACACATATATTTACACCTTATTTATATACGTGTGCCTATCCCTATATCATCTATATCTATATCTGTATCTCTATCTGTATCTATATCTATATCTGTATCTACATCTGTATCTGTGTCTGTATCTGTATCTATATCTGTATCTGTATCTGTATCTATATCTGTATCTATATCTGTATCTATATCTGTATGTGTATGTGTATCTGTATCTGTATTATCTATACCTGTATCTGTATCTGTGTCTGTATCTATATCTGTATCTGTGTCTATATCTGTATCTGTATCTGTATCTATATCTCTAATTGCAAAGCCATTAAGATTTTGTTGTCTACTCATTTATTTGCTTTCAGTTAATTCCCTGAGGGGAAAAACCACAGCCAGAGATACTTGAGACATAGCTTTTTTGTCTGGAATTTTCTGTTTCCTATCAACATGTTTATCCACAAGAACATAGAGCTTTGAATGGCTGGCATTCCATCCAAAATCATCCCCAAAATCATTCCTATTAGGGACACTACCTCCACTGCCAGTGGACAATGTGACATCCTGCTGGGAACTACATTGCTGCTGGCAAATGAAACTGGTGGTTGTGTTGGCTGTCTCGTTACTGCCTCCGGAATCGGGTGTTGCTGTGCTGTAATCATTGCTGTGAAAATGAATTCTGCTACAAATCTGATTCTTTGTGGTACTATCTGGATATGCAAAGTCCTCATCATGTATGTGTAATGGTTCAAACCTAAGACGTGCTCACATTCTGTCAGAAAGAGGACCTGGCAAAGTGAAGGTGCAAATAGAATAACATAATCCCACCCTTTGAGAAGGGATATTCTAAAATAGAAAATTCATATTTTTGTGTGTGTGAGGAAGATTAGCCCTGAGCTAACATCTGCTGCCAATCCTCTTTTTTTTGCTGAGGAAGACAGGACCTGGGCTAACATCCGTGCCCATCTTCCTCTACTTTATATGGGACACCGCCACGGCATTGCTTGACAAGCGGTGTGTCTGTCCGCACCTGGGATCCGAACCCGCGAACCCCGGGCCGCCGAAGCAGAGCATGCAAACTTAACCTCTACGCCACCAGGCCGGCCCTGAAAATTCATATTTTCTTAAAGAGCAGCATTGGATGTAAATAATGAGAAAATCTGATGCAAATTATTTGCACCTAAAGTATGTTTATTTATTTGGGTGCCTTGTTCTAAACTGTCTTTATTTTAAAACTGTCCTAAAACTAAAAATATAGTAGGAAAATGATTGCATTTACTCCAAAAGTCTTCTGAAGAGAAACTGTATCCCTGCTCACAACTTTCACCTCAAAGCAACAAAATGCAGCTTTTAGGTGAGTCGATGCTCTTCAGTCCAGGCGCAGATCACACTGCCCTGAATGAGATGACCTTTCTCTGGTGTTCTGAGAACGAGATCAGCTAGGTGTGCCTCATGTCTGGATTCATGTGAGATGATGTTCCTCTAGAGGTAGGCTTCTAATACCTACCCTAGCAAATAAGGCAATGTGCATTACACAGGTAAATCTCAAGTATAAGGTGCTTCAAAACGAGAAAAAAAAATCAACTTTTTTTCTAGTATTAATAATTTCAAATACACAGAAAGCGTAGTGATTAAGAGCTTTGGACTCTGGAGTCAGACTGCCTGCTGCCATCCCTGGCCCCACCACCCAGCAGCTATGTGAAATTGAGAAAACTACTTAATTTACCTGTGCCTCGTTTCTTAAGTTACTCAAAGAGTTCCTTTGAAGAGTAAATAACTTGATATAAGTAAAGTAAGTAGCAAAGTGTCTGGTACACCTTTATAAGCCTTAGCTATTATTATTTTATTCATCACTTCACTTAACACCAAGTATATGCCGTGACCCGGGATTAGTTCTAGGTGAGAAGGATGGAAGAGACAATCTCTGTTCTCCCAGGAAGCATCCATTCTAGTGAGGGGCACACACAATAAACAAAAAGTTGGGGAAGAATGTGAACACGAGGGGGAGTTTCTCACCCATCAAAAAGACCATTCAAGAGATTACCATTAAAGGGCTGGCCTGGTGGCGCAGCGGTTTAGTCCACGCTTGGCAGCCCGGGGTTCGTGGGTTCGGATCCCCGGCGCCCGCCAACGCACTGCTTGTCAGCCATGCCGTGGCGGCGTCCCATATAAAGTGGAGGAAGATGGGCACGGATGTTAGCTCAGGGCCAGTCTTCCTCAGCAAAAAGAGGACGATTAACAACAGATGTTAGCTCAGGGCTGGTCTTCCTCACAAAAAAAAAAAAAAAAAGAGAGATTACCATTAAAATGTTTTTGAGAGAGAAAAGCAATGGGAGATAAGATCTGAGCATCCTGTGGCTGAGTTTTCATGGCAAAAATAAGCTGAGGGTTTTGGGGGTGATTTGTTGCTAGTCTGTTTGTTTTACAAATTTGGATGTGTCAAGTACTACAGAGATATAAAATCTGATCATTTTATCTGAGGGCAGTATTTCCACTGAAGGAATTAATCCCACCTTTGCAAGACTGAGGCTGCTATTTGTAGGATCTGATTAAAATGGAAAGAGGAAGGTTCCATATCAATAAATTCACACACTGGGGGTGAAGCACGTGGTTAGGCCTGCATTACAGAGGAGTTCTATGAAAACTTAAAGGACATTAGTTCATGAAGATGACCTATGGTCTATGAATGCTTGAAGATTTAACTCTGCTAATCTTTACTTTAACATGCATAAAAGAAGCTACAGGAAAAAAATAAGTGGAGAGAATGGACATCTTTTTTTGTTAAAGCAAACAGATGGATTTTGAAATTTTTGTTGTTGAAACATAGAGTAAAAAAAGGAGCATATTTGGAATGAATATCATTTATATATGACTTTGTAATGCAAAATTTCAGTTTAATTATAGCAAAAACTATTATATGTTTCTGTCTCTTTGTCATGTGTGTGGTTTTATACATAGTAACTTCTTATTTTCTGTTTCCCTTCAAAAGATTTTGTCTAACTCATCAGTTAATCAAAAATAAAATAAACAGGTAAATTTAAATAAACAAACCATATACATTTGAAGAACAATTTATCACATAGAAAAATTAGACTTCTTTCGTTTGGTATAACTTTTCAATGCCTCTACTTTTCTACCTTATTTTTTTGTTCCTAGTTAGAACTGTGAGATTCATAACTGGCTTTTTCCTGAATGAAGAATCTAGTTAAGAACTTTTTCCAGGCTTTGTTCTGGCCTCCCTCTGAGATTATTCTCGAAAAAGTGATAAAACATATGTGACCAAGGCCATGGAGTTCTGCAGGGTTTTCACCACCTTACGAAAGATGGAAAGTGTACAAATTCTGTCTTATCATTGTTCAGGCGTTGGCTATCTTCTAAATATTTGACTCTCTCAGACAACTATTTAACAGTTCTGTTTACCTGAGAAGACCTACTTCAATTAATGTTCACTAATTCGCTTTAGGAAGGTAACCCTGGTGGTCAAATATTGTTTTTGCTTTTGAGTAGTTGTGAAAATAAACTGCTTATGAATGTAGCAATCTGCATGTTTTGCTTATTATATTGTTGTAATTCATAAATATCAATGCAAGCAAATGAGGTTTGATAATTTGTCACCTCTTATCCCTACAGTTTTGTTCTAAAGATAAAAATTGAATATTTAACCAATGGAATAATTACTAAAAAGAGAAACTCCTAGAAATTAGTTATCTGTGGTATAATTATAGTTTGAATTGTAATAATTATTGGGGACATTTTCACTAACCGTGCTTTTTTTAGTGAAAAATATCAATGGCGATCGTATTTCAGTAATACTTTGAGTGATTTTTGTGGATCACACTAATTCAATTAATGTTGTTTGGAAATTGCAGTTAAGAAGATCCACTCATTCATGTATCTTTTTTTATTAGTACCTGGTAAATATAATTATGAATCCCAGAACCTAAATTTACAAAAAACACAAAATCTCTTAAATTTTTAGTACTAAGAATTGACCTTTTTAATTTATAATTACTGTCATTTTTATTATTTATCTATTTAGCCAAATAAAACATTTGGCGATGAGATTCCATCCTTGTTCTATCAGTGTGTGATATTTAGCAAGGATAAATTTTCTCAATTTCAGCACTATTGATATTTGGGGATAGAGAACTCTTTCCTTTGGGGACAATCCTTTTCCTTGTAGAGCGTTTAGCAGATTTCCTGCCCTTTATCCATTAGATGCCAAGAGCAATTGTATCCAGTAGCACACACTACAATGAAAAATAAGAAATCAAACATCCCAAATAAAAAATGGATAAAAGATATGAACAGACACCTCACCAAGAAGATAATAGAGAGGGCAAATAAGCATATGAAAAGATAACTCAACATCATTTGTCATTAGAGAAATGCAAATTAAAACAATGATGAGGTACTATTCCACGCTTATGTGAGTGGCTAAAATCTAAACACCTAACAATACTCATTGTTTATAAATATGTGGAGGAACAGGAAATTTTATTCATTGCTGTTGAGATTCCATGTTGGTACAGGTTAGCAATCTTTTAAAAAACGACACATAGTCTTGCCATCTGATCCAGCAATCATACTCTAGATGTTCAACTGACTTGAAAACTTATGTCCACATAAAAACCTGCATGAAAATGTTTATAGCAGCTTTATTTATAATTGCCCCAAACTGGAACCAACCAAGAGGTCCTTCAATAGACGAATGGATTTAGTAGTAACAATATGATATACAAAATGATAACTGCAGTTATTAATATATAATCTTTCCTTCAGTAAATCAGTAAACAGGAAAAATATAATCATAAGGATAAATAACAAAAGTATGAAAAAGAGAAAGTGACAACCACTGTTTCCAGGTATCTAGAAAGATCTTTTTCTGATCTTCTTAAATGAAAGTTATCTACTTTATTAAGCCACTTGCTTTTCCATGGTTGTTGGGTCAGCAGTCAACTTTCATGTGATTGCTGCCTCTGGAGGTTTTCTAATTAAGATACTTAATGGTTGCATCTTATTAATTCTTGTTGTTTGAGGATGGCTGATGTCATTTCCGTCACTAAGTGTACATGCAAAGATAAATGTTTAATTTAGCTGTTAATTAAGAGAGTCCCATGAGATGTTTTACACTGACGATCAAGAACAACCTGTCTCTGATCAAGGATACATCACAGTCATGTAGATTAGATGGTTGGAGAGTAAAGATAGCCTGTACCTTTAAAGATTATAAGAATGATAGGAATGATTATATTTCTTATGTTTTTCACAATATTTAGGTAGATTGAATTGTAAAAGATTGAAATCAGTCACGAGTACAGATAAAGTCATGCATTGCATAACGATAGGAATAAGTTCTGAGAAATGTGTCGTTAAGTGATTTTGTCACTGTGCGAACATCAGAGTGTGTACTGCCACAAACATAGATGGTGTAGCCTACTACACACTTAGGCTATAGGGTACTAATCTTATGGGATCACCATTGTCTATGTGGTCTGTCATTGATCAAAATGTCCTTATGCAGCACATGACTGTACTTTTATTGCATGAGTCTTACTGGTGACCGGGTCTGGGAGAGGCAAGCTATAACTTCATCAGAGGTAAGAATGTAGGGCCATGACAGATGAAAAAGTGCTTTAAAATATGAGATTCCAAGGTTGCTTGGTAGTTCAACTAATTTATGTTTTCATATTTAATTTGTTCTTTCCTCTTTTCCATATTATTGGGCATAATCAGTACAGTCAGGCTCCTGACTAACGGGCAATGCCTTGGGTCATTTACACCTAACTTTCCTAGGAAAATGTGTTTCTCCATCATGACACAGTAAATCAGAAGAGTCCAGGAATTTTTATAATTTTTTAAGTCACTGTGAGTGTCATGGCTTTTTAAATAGGCAACTGTTTCAAGTTATACAGAAAATAAATATGTAATCATTGATGCATTTTCATAACTGATAGTGTGAGACACTAATATAAAATTCATTTCAAGATGCTCAAATCTTCCCTTAGGATGTAGTTTCCGTCCATGTGCCACTTTTACAGCTTTTCCAGAATCATGTAGTTTACAACTGAGTCATGAATTGCTATTTTAGAAACCCAGCCGTGTCTGACTCTATTTTAAAAAGGTTGTCTCATGGAGTACTTTAGCAGGTGTCTACCTGAGGTTATCCAATCCCAATGCACAGTCAGCTAGCTTTGCCAGATTATTTTCTTTTTGATCTGACAGCTTGATTTTTCCGAGTATTTTTTCAGACTCAGGAGCCAGAGATTGTGCATCTATGGCAAAATACATAAAAGTCTCCACCAATTTGTCTTTGCAAAAAACTTTAGCCCAACAACTTATTTAACTTAATGATTTGCCAAAGCATTTTCTCCAACTCTTATATTACCTCTTTTATAGTGGGCCAGTGCCATTATTTTTGTGTGTGCATTGTTTTTGTGAGTAGCATCAAGACATTAAGTAATTCATAGATTTGTTGTCCATTTTTTAGCACAGTACCTGAGGAGGTTAACTAACAGTTTTGTTTCTAAAACATTCCAAAATCATGAAGTACGTCAAAAGCATCATGAGTATCAGAGTATGCTTTTAGCCTTGCATTTTTAGCAATTTGTCATGTCCCAGGGAAGACCACAAGTTTGGTCACTGGGGTCAATTTGGAATTTGATACTAGATCAGATTCAAAAGGAGTCTGGATTAGTTATTGGAAAGCCAGAATAAAACTGTCCATCATTTTTAAGATAAGACCCATCAAGAAATGAGACTAATTCAGGATTTACATAACTACGTCAATATTCAAAAGATCTATTCTTCACAATATTATCATGAGTTTCTTCCTCATTAGGTAAGCATACTAGTATTCCTGGAATGAATCTTACATTGGTGGATAGGAATATGAGGGAAAAAAATGTAACAATGATTAGTTAATTAATTGTCAGAAACATATCAGGTACTCTCCATTGTACTGCATGTGGTAACATCAGATTTAAAAGTAATCCTAGTTTGAGACCTGTGGATGCCTTGATTAATTTCACCAAGACTGCAATTATTCTGAGGCAGGGATAAACCCTGGCTACTGGATTAAGGGATCGGCTATGATAGACAGTGGATCCTTAATATTTGAAACATTGTTGAGATGACACCCACAGAACACAGCCTAAATGTTCATGTACAGAAAAAAATATGGATAGGAAGTTGTTGAAGGCACATTTTGAGATCATTAGAGGGCATTTTTGATTTTTATATTCCACGGAATTGGTATCAAAATCTTAGTTGAGTCAAACGTACAAAAGCATTGGTATTTCTGAAAAATTTGATGCTATGCCTAAAAAATATGTTAATATCAGAAATCCTCCTATGATTCTTCTAGTGGTTGGTCTTGAGTAATTTTGACTTATTTGTAATCTATCCTTAGATAATCCTTCACCTAATGGATCATGGCAAAGACAATACAATTATTGCTTTGCATAGAAGATTTGTGTCACTATTTAGACTTTTCAGAAAACAAATTTACAGAATTGTGGTAGAGAGAATAATGTCACCCAAAGATGTCCACATCCTAATCTCCAGAACCTACAAATGTGTTATCTTATATAGCACAAGGAATTTTGCAAATGTGACTAAGTTAAGGATCTTGAGATGGAGAGATTACGGGGGACTATCTAGGTGATCCCAATTAAATCATGAAGGTCCTTTAAGAGGGAGACAAGAGGGTCACAGGCACAGAGAAGTGATGATGGAAGCAAATGGAGTGATACGCTTTGAAGATGAAGGAAGTAATCATGAGCCAAGGAATGCAAGTGGCCAGAAGCTGGAAAGGCAAGGAAATGAATTCTCCCTAAGAGCTTCTAAAAGGAACCAGCACTTGCTGACACCTTGACTGTAGCCCAGCAACCCAGTGAGACTGACTTTGGACTCCCGACCTCCCAAACTGTATGATAATGATTGTGTGCTTTTATAAACCACTAAGTTTGTGGTTACTGTTATAGCAACAATAGAAAACTAATACAAGAATCAGTCTTAGATTTATCCATATTAATATAACATTAAGAAGGGTCTTCTGTGTGTTTTATCACAGTGCCCCCATAAGGGAACTGGATATTTTAAAAATCCTGGTTTTAGTTTTGTGTTAAATATCTCTGAGTTTCAGTGCATCTTTGGAAGATGCTTGCACTATTTACATATTTTATATTTCATTTGCTCCCTCCCAATTCTTAGAGAAAAGAAAAACTTTAGACATTTTTAGGGGGAAAAGAAGTTATGTGTTTTACGTAAAGATCATTAATTGGTTTTGAATAATAACATTTATTTTCTAGGGCTCTTTGAAAATGTTCAGGCACATATAGGAGACCTTCTAATTGGGTGACTTCCTTTTCCAATATATTTATTAATTTTCCTCACTAAATTCCCTATTTCAAACATGAATCTACTTCAACCCCCCCCCCCAAATTCCCATTTATAATGTCAATTTTTTATAGCAGAATATTGTGTTATAGTTTCCTGAAGTGTAATCTGGTGATTCTTGAAGGCTTTCTCTTTCTTCTGTAGAACAAGCTCATAAATCCTTGTGATCCTTGAGTTGTCCCTCAGGTTAAAGGAGAAAACAGCAAATTGACAAGATTAATTTCTTTTCATAACCTGGCTTCACTAGGTTACCTATAAGCGAGGTTCCCATGCACATTTCCGATCCTCTGTGGGGAAGATTAGTGAATTAAAAAGAGACTACTAATAACTATGTCAGGATGACTTTATTTATCAAAGTTATAAAATACTTGTTACTATACCTAATTACCAAGAGTTGTCTCATTAAATATTAATTTCTTCATCATGTGGGTTAAGGCATTTACTAAAGTTAAACATAGAATAAGTAGCCTAATAGAAATATTAACTTTTTCTTTCTGACTTGCAAATCCACCATTTCCTTTCAGACAATGCAGGACAATTTCCAATACTTTCTTGAAGTATCTTGAATCCCAGAAATTATCAGTTTTGTTTGTATTATTTTCTATCTCTGTTTTGAAAGCTATTTAACATTGGTGCCTTAGAGGTTTAACTGACAGACCAAAACCTCTCTTCACCACTTTCTTCATGAGGATTTAGATTGTTCTTCTGAAAATGAATTCCCAGTCATCTGGCACTGCATTCCTCTTGAATGCGAACATAAAATAGAAGCAGGAATCTGAAAATATAGATAAATAATAAAGCATTAAAATGAATTATAATAACCTGGAAAATATAATACTTTCAAGAAATTAATCACAAAGAAATTTTTACCAAGTGTTGCAATTCAGAAATTTTAATTAAAAAATTAATAGCAATAAATTGTAGAACACAAGTGCATCTCATAATAAGTTTAGCATCAGGAATTTATTTACAACAATTGGAAATGATTGACTTTTTTCAACATAGACAACAATTGAGCTCAACTTTATAATAAAGAAATATTTTTTATATTTTCCTTCTTCATTCTACATGACTTTATTTTTCAGTAAACTAATACATTTAGAAAACTATTTGTAGTTAGGAAATTTAAAGCTACTACAAAGTCACTATAGAACTACCAAGTAAGAAGAGCAATCCTAGCAGGTACTAACAGTCTCATCACAATGAGACTCATGAAAGAAAAGGACAAGAAAAAATGCTGTATCTTCACATTAACAAAAAGAACCAGGGACTTTTTTCTTATTAACATTGGGTGCTAAAGATTTCTTTCTTTTCTTTTGTTTCTCTTCCTTTCTTTATTTTTTTCCTTTTTTTTAACTAAAGAGTTTTAGTAGTGCTAGGTTCTAATCCATCTGCCATTTTTATAAGTTTTAAATTTTCATGTCAAAAATTAAAATCACAGGGCACTAACATCACTTAACATAAAAGCTTGCCAGCTTTCAAGAGATGCTCATGTTGTTTTGTAAAACTACAAGCCAAGGCATCAACAAAATGTTAAATATACCAAGTTAAAAATTATTTAGAAGACTTTAAAGGGAATATTTATGCTGTCATTTATGGTCTCGAAGCTATACATTTAGATTTGCATAGAGTGAATAGAATCAAATTCTGCCTACTTTAATAATCTACATCTGAAAAGCTCTCATCAGATGGTAATATTGTACCAAGTTATTCATGTATTCTGAGGCATATGTTATTTAATGCTATTTTTATATGAACGAGACACTTTTTGGAGAAAAGTTTTTCTACTTTTAAAAAGTAATACTTGGGGGCTGGCTCAGTGGCATAGCGGTTAAGTCCATGCACTCCGCTTCTGCGGCCCAGGGTTTGCAGGTTCGGATCCTGGGCGCGGACTGATGCACCCCTGGTCAGGCCATGCTGTGGTGGTGTCCTATATAAAGTAGAGGAAGGTGGGGATGGATGTTAGCCCAGGGCCAGTCTTCCTCAGCAAAAAGAGGAGGATTGGCAAGGGATGTTAGCTCAGGGATAACCATACTCACAAGAAAATATAAATAAATAAAAATGAAATAAAATGACATTTATCCAGTGCTAAACATGTGCCAGGAAGTAATAAAGCACTTCACAGGCATGATCTCTTATTTTAATCCATAATAATTACTCCAGTTTTACAGAGGTAGAAGCCGAGTTGTAGTTAAATAACTTTCGAGGATCATTTAAGTGGGGAAAGAATTTGAACCAAGGCAGTTATATTCTAACAGGCTCTTTAACAGACTGCTTTAGGCTGTTGTGCATTCTGGGGTTATAGAATCAAAGAAACCCGAGCTACCACACTTAAAAGCCCCATTCCTGAGTCTAAGTGTTTTGTATAAAAATGATTGTGCGCGTGTTGCCGGGGGTGGGGGTGGGGATGAATTACTTAAGCATACATTTAAATTTAGAACTCAGTATCTATGTTCTTAAAATTCTTTCTCACCATCTCAGCACAGAGCACTCCCCTGTCTTCCATTTCACAGATTTACACCATCTCTCTGGCTCTTCTCTTCTTGTCTTCCTTTCTCTGCCACTATGGATTTAACTCAGATTACTTTCATCAGATTGAAGTCAAAACAACAAAACCCCAAATCCCACAAATCCTTCAAAATCTGCCTTGTAAACCAACTTAACCAGTATATATATATATATATATATATATATATATATATATATATACTGTTTTATATATGTGTGTGTTTTTCTGATACTTAATTTCTTACCCATGTATACTTTGGGCTCTCAACATCATCCCTGAGCTACCTAATACATTTTTCACAAGGATGTTCTCTTAATGAAGAGGACTTTTATGTCAGCTGTGAAAAGGCGTATTTCATCTCTTCCCGCATATTAGGACTTTATTTAAATGAAAAACTCACTAATTCAATTCTTCATATCATTAAGTAATTAACTAACTCTTTGTTTTGGGGCAACATGGAAGGACCTAGAGGGTATTATGTTAAGTGAAATAAGCCAGAGAGAGAAGGACAGACACTGCATGAACTCACTCATATATGGAATATAAGTGAACACACGGACAGAGAGAACTGATTGGTGGTTACCAAGGGGAAGGGGGGTGGGGGGCACAAGGGGTGAAGGGTTACATCCACAAGGTGACGGACAAAAATGTACAACTAAAACCCCACAGTGTTATAAACTAAGACATCAATAAAAAAAAAAAAAAAAAAAAAGGAATGGGTTGAAATTAACACCTAAGGCCTGAAGCTCTAAAATTATGTTATCCTAGAAAGAAGCTTTCCTATATGGTAGGTAAAAAAGTTCTCTAATTTTGTGCTAGCATATAGATAACCAAGAAAGTTGTCTGATTCTTAATTTTGTTTTCACTTACTTATGCAATAGATTAAATATAAATTTCAAATTACTTTTAATATAAATAAATAAAAAACATCCTTTGGAAATTTTGATTATAATAAAGCCCAAAACGATCATAAGTATCAACTCATAAAAACATAACTATCAACTCATAAAAACATCGAAAGTACACTTGATTCACTTTGAAAACTAATTATCTTGATAACAGAGTAATGCAATAAGGATTATAGGTTAATATAGAATTATTTTAAAGAAAACTTGTTAAAGTAACTTGAAACCAATAAAATATCGAACTCTTTTTATGTTCTTATTCAAATGACCTTATTTAAAATGTGGATTTATGTTTTAGTGGTTTGACATGTAAAGGAGTCCATATTAATTTCATAGACAATTGTTTGTATATATTAACTCAGTATAATATTTAAAAAATAAACTATTTAACTATCCTTCTCCTTTAGTCTACTGTTACCTTTGTTTCTAAAGGTATAAAATTCATAATTTCTATATCAGTAAAGCATCATTTTAAAGGATCAGTTTTGATAAGACTTATTCTAGTTAAATATAGTTAAAAATACTAAGACAAATTGAAATAAGATTTTAAATTAAAAAGTCTTATAGGCTTGCTCAACATGTAAAAGAAAAAATATTACAATAACTTCAGTGAATGCACTAGAAATAGTAAAAGAAGATGCTCTTGTTCATGTACATTTTTTTCCTGACTTTAAGAATAGAAATACTAAGTATAAATGAGACCAGATGTGTTTCCCTGGCTTTAATGTCAATTTCACTTTGCTTAATATGTGGGAAAAATTGAGGCTGGAACCTTACGGGCAAGATGAAGTAGAATTGAGGTGTTCAAAAGCATAAGAAGTGAAGATCAAAAAGTATTTTACTGCAGGCTCATATTTAATAAAATGTGAAAGGAAAAATGCATTAGAAAGGAATTGTAATAAAAGGGAAGGTATTCTGGCAAGCTTATCCTCAGTGATATCTACTTTTTTTTATTCAAGTTAATTCAATTCAACCTTAAAAAAAAGTCTTTGCCGTATCCCCGGTGTCATTTTAAAGCATTATGGAGATAAAAGCTTCCTATACCTTTTTGGAAGGATTTCTTTTCTAAGGCATCTGACTGACTCTTCCTCTCAAGGCTCTTCTGTGCTCGCAGTTGAGGCTTTCTTAGGCCGTCTGGGGTCAGTCCATTCTCTAGGCTCTGGAAGGCTGTCTTGACCAAGGCTGACTTCAGTCAGAAGGAATTATGAAGCTCTAGGTTACCACCTCAGGGGGAATACTAAGCCATCTGTGGAGCCATTCAGGCACTGTCTTTGTACCCGGATTCTAGAAATTGGTCTTAGGGCTTGTTTTGTTATTAGTCTTTTGATGTACAAGACAAGACCTCACTTAAGTTCTTACTCTTAAAATTTGCTCAGGGACCCATTCTCCCTGAACTGTGTTCCTGACTATCTCTTGGAAAACTCTGAAGTCTGAACTAATGGCCTGTGTGTTCAGTCCTCCCACCTACTGACAGATGTCTGTAATGTTAAGCCTGAACCTGTTTGTCTGGCTGTCCCCACACCGTCTATTATGTTACAGCAAATAACATCCCACCTGTCTCCACTGACACCCATGTATTTAACTCTTGAACTTTCTTGACGCTATCTATGTAGAGTAAAACCTTTCTTCTATCATTAATCACTATTCACTTTTGAAACCATGATTTACTCTCAGGCAAGAGGATATCTGTGTCTGCTTCAATTTTATATTTGCCATGCCCCTTCCTTTCTTGGTCTAAAATTTGTAATTATGACTACACCCCCAATGTCACTTTTTACATTTAATGACACAAGGGAACGTATTATGTTTCATGCATGTATGTTAAAAAGGTGGGGATGTTATGATGGTAACAAAAATGTGAATGATAAAAAAACTTAAAAAGTAAAATATCGAGTGTTACAAGAGAGAAATTTTTTATGAGTGTTCACAGGAAGAGGAAGTCACATCTAATTAAAGGAAATCAGAATGACAAAAGTTCTGAGGTAGAAATTTTATAACCGGGTGATATAAACTATACCTATAAAGTGGATTTTGGTGTTTTATTTGGTAATAGTAGGGAATGTGAATCCAGAGTAGCTGATTCTAAATCTCTGCTGTGAGATCTTTGCCAAGTAACTTAATACCCCTTTCCTTGATTTACCTTATCTGCAAAATGGATACCTACCATAGAGTGTGGAAGGATCAAATTCATTACTATATTAATAAAAATTAAACACTGCCTGGCACTAGCTAAGTATTAGTAATTAATATTGTCATCATCATTTTTATTATCACCATCATTTTGTTCAACAAAATAGTGAAATAAGACGCATAGAGGCAAAAGTGTTTTTGTCTATCAAACAAAAGTTAAATTGAATTTGGAAAGAAACAGAAGATAAATGGTAGAACATTGTACATCAAAAATAATCTTCAGTAGAAATGATAGAGTTGACACCAAATTATCTGGGTGTGGTTAATATATTAATTTTTCTTATCTATTTGTTAGAAACGAAGAGGCACATATATGCATTTGGGAGATGGAAACACTCATAGTGTCCTGCTGAGTTTTGCCACGGTTAGTCTGGAAATTTCTTCAGAGGAATCAAACTTTAAATATTGAGTTTTGTAGATAGGGTAAGATATGCCCCCAAGACATTAAACTTTTACTCTAACTTGTGATAAACATGTTAATAATTTTATTTATTTATTATTTTTTTTGTGAGGAAGACCAGCCCTGAGCTAACATCTGTTGCTAATCCTCCTCTTTTTGCTGAGGAAGACTGGCCCTGGGCTAACATCCGTGCCCATCTTCCTCCACTTTATATGGGACATCGCCACAGCATGGCTGACAAGCGGTGCGTCGGCGGGCGCTGGGATCCGAACCCGTGAACCCCGGGCAGCCAAGTGCAAACTAAACCCCTGCGCCACTGGGCCGACCCCCAACATGTTAATAATTTTATCCAAAGATTTTCCTATGAATGAACAAAAAGGTAGGAAGCAAACAATCTTCAAAAGTTAAAAATGTGGAGAACCTTGAATATTATGGAGAGAAATAAATCATTTATGTAAAAGATATCATTTATATCTTTGATCAAGGATCTAAAATTACATGAATTGCCATTTATGAAGTTTACATTGACTTAAGGCAATTCGGCTTTTCAACAATTGTCAACTTCCTTTTGGTAAATATTTGTAGTCTCAGATGATTATCAGTGAGTGAAATTTCAAACCTCCTTAGTAATGTATTAGAGTTAAAAGGGTCAAATTCTGCCACAAAAATTCATACTGCCTATTTCTTAATTCCGACAAAGATTTTTGTGTCTCTCTCACTTTTTTTGTTGTTGTTTCAAGATTTTCCTGGAAGGTTTCATTGTGAGACAAGTGCAACATATTCTGACAGCAGAATTAACTACCTTTCTAGTCAGATCAGGAGACAAAAATCCTCCAGAGGCTGAAAAAGAGATGAAACCTAAAGTGCAATGTGAAGATTGCACCCTCCACTCATCCAAGTGCAGACTGGGGAAATAATCTTGAATCAACTGCTGAACATGAGCACTGCTATTCAATCCAATGACAAATCATTTTTAATATGACGTAAAAAATACAAGTCGCTTCAGTGAAGATTTAGGTAACAGCCGTGCCTTATCGAACTCTAGAACAAGGACTTCTGAACATGTAGTTTACAGTTAATTTACAAGCACAAAAATAGACACACTGACCGCTGTCAATATTGGGGTATCTTAATGTAATTTCCAGACATTGCCACATTGTCTCATGTGGAAAGGGATAGACAAAGAAGAAACTAGAAATAGAATGATAAGGAGAATATGATAATTATTTAGGTTAGAGATAATAAGAGCTCCGAATTTGGGAGTGTTGGGGGAAGGGCTGGCAAAGGAGGGCTTATCTGGTGAGGGAAACCTTGGTGTCAGAGAGTATCCTTATATGTGGATCTGGGCTCCCAGAAAAAGAAGGCAAAACCAAGGAACAACCAAAGACAGTTTGGAAAGTTACGCAGCTCAGCATGAGTTCGGAAAAGGAGTCTATTTAGTCCGTGAGTGGTTTCACTTGTTTGTATCATAACCTCTCCCACAATATATTTTTAGCAATATTTCTTATGGCGATAGTTGTAATATATGTGTCCCATATGGTTTGTTCGTCTTGATACAACTTCATTATTCTTTCATTTATCTCCGGCATCTATTCATCACACAGGAGTGGTAAAAGGAAATGCTTTCTTCCTGGATCTGGCCGCACCTTTCCTTCAAGTTGATTCCATTTTCTACACTGTTGACTGATTCATGTTTTCCTTGGGTAAACTCTCTTTAGCTTTATCACAAAAGAAATGATTTTGATAGATTCAACTCAACCTCAAATTTAAAAGTGCACCTACTTTAAAATATCCCACCTCAGACATATCATTAAAAGAACATATTCTAAAAGTATGGGTTATTTTTCCAGATACAACTAGAATGTTCAGACAAAAAAGCAAACCAAGGAAGGCTAAATACTTATTGAGCAATTACACTTTTTCCAGGTATTGGGCTATATATTAACCTGATGTTATCTAATCGTCGAAACTGGAATTAATATCCATTTTAAAGATGTGGAAGTAGAGTCTTAGATAGGACATAATGTCCAAGCCTGCATATCTAGAAATTGCACTTATTCTTTTTTTTTAAAAAAAGTTAGTTAATTCTGAGAGAATAAGTATACTGGCTTAACAATGTCTATTTTAGAAAGAAAAATATTCAGGTCAGCAAGGTTATACATAAGTATTGAGAATCAATGAGGGGTATTCTACCTATTGACACCAAGTAGACTTAGAAACTAGTATAAATAGAATTTGCCAGATCAGTGAACTTTCCTAATTTAAGAAAAAAATATGTATCATTTTTCTGTTCTAATAGGATGGATACAAGGCCACACAAAAATGAGATAAATAGCAGATAGTAGATTTTATTATACATGCATGAATCCAATTTATAAAGCATGTCTACTAAATTTCAAACTACCCTGAAACATCAGTCTTTAAAATATCCTTTTGCTGACAGATGCATTTACTTTTATTACAGTTGAAAGCCATTTGGGGAATTTTGAAAACAGTGAAACTTTTAAGGACTGGGATTTGAAGTTTGCTATGCTATTTTCTTTGAAAATTTTAGTTTATTAAATCTGACACATGGGGATAAAGGATCAGTAAGAGAGACCACAGACAGGAATATATCTGCAATGTTAATATTTTCTTTTGGGAATTCGAACTTTTTTTGTATTAAGTCTATAAAGTCACTTCTGAGGCTATGCAAAAAAGCACAATACCAAACTCCTTCCTTAAAAACTACTTAGAAGATTGTCAGTGGTTGTTTCCTTGCTTTGAATTATTTGCTTCATAAAATCTAGAACCATGTAGTATTGAAACATTATAAAATTAACTTTTTAGCAGCACGATTGAGGTTTAATTGGCATAACATAAAATCCACCCATTGTAAATACATAATGCACCACAGTCCAGTTTTAGACTATTCTCATCACTCCTAAATTATACCCTGTATCCTGTTGTATTTGAATCAAGACTTGTGTCCATCAACTCTTCTCCCATCTCAGTGAGACAGAAACTCCACTCAAGAATGGTACAGCCAAAAAGCCAGGACACTGTCTATGCCCACATCCCAGTCAGATAACTACATCCTGGGAGAGGCGGGACATCATTTCTTTTCCTGGACCCAGCTATTTGGTATTGAGGTTAAGTTCTGGGCTACTGTAGCAAAGAGGTGGGAGGCTCCTTCTTTTCCCAGTCTCCACTCATGGAACAGAAGCTCCTCTTGTGTAGGTGCTGCTGAGAACACTAGACAAGGAGTAAATCTTGAAAGAAACATGGGTAAAATGACCAATTGCTCACAAAGGAAACCCAATAAAATGGACAGTTGACTTCTCATCAGAAACAACGGAAGGCAGAATGCAGAGGAAAACACACTCAAAGGCTCAAAGGAAAGAACAAATCAATAAAGAATCCTGTACTCAGAAAAGCTTCTTTCAAAATGAAGATGAAATAAAGACATTCCCAGAAAAACAAAAGCTAAGGGAATTTGTTGCTGCAGATCCACTTTACAGGAAATACTTAAAGGAGTTCTTCTGGTTGAAATAAAGTGACCCCAAATTGTAATTTGAATCCACACAATAAAACAAGGAGACCCAGTAAAGGAAATCATGTAATTACAAAAGACAAAATAAATGTATATTTCTTCTTTGTTCTTGTCTTAACTGATTTAAAGAGTAATCATTGTATAAAACAATATGTATATAATGTATTGTTGGGCATATAGCATATAGAAATGTAATATATTTGGTAACAATAACACAAAAGATTAAGCGGAAGTAAAACTCTGTTGGTCTAAGAAAATAACTCCAGATAGTAACTTGAATCCACAGAAACAAATGAAAAGAACCAGAATAAGAAGATTACTATAACAAGAGCTATATAAAAGTTAAAGATTTCACTCCACTATCTTCTTGTGTGATTCCGGATTCCTGACAAGCAGTCTGCAGTCATTCTTATTCCTGTTCCTCTGTGGGTAATGTGTTTTTCCCTCCCTGTCTTCTTTCAAGCTTTTCTCTTTGTCTTCAGCTTTCTGCAGTTTGAATATGATATGCATAGGTGTACATTTCTTTTCTTTTGTTTAATATTATCCTTCTTGGTGTCTTCTGGGCATCCTGGATTGGTGATTTGGTCATAGTTTTGGGGAAGTTCTTAGTTATTATTACTTCAAATATTTCTTCTGCTCTGTTCCGTCTTTCTTCTCTTGATAGTACTCCCATTAGGCATATGCTAGACCTTTTAAAAATGTCCCTTACTTTTTGGATATTTTTTAATTCTTTTTTTTTTCTCTTTACATGACATATCAGGAATTTTCCCTTGACGTTATATTCAAGTTCAGAATCATTTCTCCTTTGACCTTTCCAGTCCACTCTTAAGCCCATCAAAGGGATTCTCGCTTTGTCTCTCCAGACTGTGTTTTCCTTGACTTTAGATGTGCATTGTAATTTTTTGTTGAAAGCTGGACATGTTCTGTAGGATAATGGGAACCATTTTATGGGGATAATGAGGCCTCTTCTGTGATGATTTGTGTTAATCTGGCAAGAAGTTGTGCTTTGTTTAAAGTTTGCTGTAGCTATAAGTGACAGAGACTTCAAATTCCTCTAGTGTCATTGTTTCTTCTTTTTTTGACTTTGGGTTTCCCTTTTACATCTCCTCAGAGAAAGTCTGTGTCTTGTAGCTCTATTCCACTATTATAATAATGGAATCCTCTTAGTGTGGTGGTAAGGTGTATGGGAGGGGGAAGTGTTTTATAATCTTATGATTAAATCTCAGTCTTTTAGTAGGCCTGTATCTCTGACCCATGATCCACAAATGTTTCTCCAGTAGTGCAGCTCTCCTACCCCCTTAGTGGAGGTAGGAAGGCTAGAAAGGACTAGAGGGGGAGGCATGCTTTTCTGTAGCTGGGTAAGGCTCTTGCAAAGTCTTTTCCCCTTGTGTGTAGTCTTTTGTTAGGAAGAATGCTCTCCACATATTTCACAATGATTAATCTTGCTTTTCCTCTTCCAGAGCTGTGAGGATTTCTTTCTCAGATCTTCACTGTGGGAACTTGGTGTGGTTCCCGTAGATAAAACACATGAGAGTGTGGTGTGCTTCCTAAGACTGTGGTCTCTGCAGTTTCTTACTCTTGACCTAGTCCATAGTCAGCCTCACGTAAATGACCAAAATTACCATTTAAGTGTTCCTACCAGTTTATGGCTTCAAAGCTTTTGCTCTAGATAAAAATATGTAGATAGTGTATTCTTTTTTTTATCATTGCAAGGGTGGGAATTACATCTTCCAAGCTCTTTCCATGTTGGAGATACATAAATCTCTTACAGTTTTCTTTTATACATGTCCTATATCATATTGAAGAATTTGCCTTCTATCTCCAGTTTGTTGAGAGCTTTTAAGGAAAATTAGTGTTGGATTATGTCAAATGCCTTTCCTCAAACAGTTGATGTGAACATATTGTTTCTTTTACATTGTCTGTTAATATGGTGGAATACATTATTATTTGAATATTGAACACTGGTTCAATATTGAATTCCTTGTTCTTTTCCTGTGTTCTTTCTTGTTGTCTCTTTCTGGGACTGTTATCACATGAATATGAAAAAGTTTATTTTATTATTGTCCCACAGGTCCCTGAGGATTTTTTTTAATATGTTTTATTCTGTTCAAGTTGGGTAATGTTCATTGATCTATCTTCAAGTTCATTCTTTCCTCTGTCATCTCCATTCTGCTATTTAGTTCATCCAGTGAGGGTGTTTTTATTCTTGTAAATAATTCTATTCATTATCTGCTAACTGCATTTCATGTAAAAATCAAATTTCCTTTTGTAATTGTTCTAGTCAAACATATTTTTATTAGTTCTTCCATTTCTAATATATTGCTATGTTATTTTACTTCTGGAAAATACCAATTTTAACAAAGTCGCTTTCTCTAAAATGTATCCACCTTCACAAATAAATGTATACCCACACAAAACACAATCTGTTTCCCTGAAAACTAAGTGTCTTGGATTTGTCCCCTTATTCTGGTGTAATTGTTGGTCAAAAAAGGTATTTAAATTGTTAGTTCTGTTTTCATTGCAATAAGGGATATCTACATTTTAGAAAACCACTAGTAATATATACCATATTTTAGAGTACTAAGGATAAACAATCTGCATTGATCTCTTCAAAGATATCCAGTGAGTTTTTTAATTTGGTTATTGTATTTTACAGTTCTCAAATTTCTACTTGGTTCTTCTTTTTATCTTCTAATTATTTGCTGAAATTTTCTACTTGTGCATTGGTTTCAATTGTTATCACACTGGTTGCTGGAACATTTTTATAACAATTGTTTTAAAGACTTTGCCAGATAATTCGAATATATCATGCCATCTCAGTCTTTACCTCAGTTACATACAAATTTAGGTTTTTCTGGTTCTTTGTATGCTGAGCGAGTTTAGATTGTATACTGGACATTTTGAATATGTCTTGAGGTTCAGGATCTCGTTTCATCCTATAGAGAATACAGATATTTTAATTTTAGCAGACAATCAAATGCTGCTGATTTCAACCTACATTCTTTGGTCTGTGATTCTAATTGCACTTCAGCTTTCAAATCCTTTGTGGTTTTGCTTGGATCTCTCCAGTTTGAACACTTCTCAGTTTCCACTGTTTGGTCACGTGGTATATCTGTTAGTTTAGTTCTCAATTCTTTGCTATGTTCAACAAGATCTGATTCATCCATGTGCAACTTAGGGATGACTCATAAAAATGAGTCATAAAAATAGGCTTTATGAGGTAATTTCCCCAAATTCTCTCTTTCCACAATCTTCCCAGTACTCTCTGGATCCCTGGGATTTCTTTTTTGGTTCCTTTGGCCAAAAAGCAGAGGCTTTAGTTATCCCGTTGTGCTATGAACATCAGCAATGAGCCAGCACCAGGGACCAAGTGATGGGAGAATGAATAGAGGAAAAC
Source organism: Tapirus indicus (assembly GCA_031878705.1). Classification (NCBI taxonomy): domain Eukaryota; kingdom Metazoa; phylum Chordata; class Mammalia; order Perissodactyla; family Tapiridae; genus Tapirus; species Tapirus indicus. The sequence goes on along the minus strand of CM062939.1, from coordinate 20,448,126 downwards.
AGCAATAATATTTACCCTACCCTCTTGAACCACAGCTCCACTGAAAGGAAGAGATTCCCTTCACTTCCCCCAGAGAATTGCTTGGGATCGTATAAAGAATAAAGAAAAGAAAAATTGGAGAATTTCCACACTCTTTCTGAGTGGTAGGCATTCTTTTTCCAATTCTCTAGGTATAATTAGATGGCATCTTCTGAAACTCCCTCTCTCTGTGCTCTTGTGCCAACTTCCACTGGGTTAAATTCTGACCCGGGTTACCAGATGAAAAGATTGTTTAATGTGCCACTAGCTTTGTTCCAGTCTTCTTCCTCAATTTTCTGCTGCTATTTGCTTTCCAGAATCTTCAGATAGCTCCATGCATTCTGTTCATATTTTACTGCCATAGTCAGTGGGAGAGACAGTCTGCTTACTTCATCATATCTGCAACTTAACACCCACCCAATGGGTTTTTAAGCATGTTTTTTCTTTTCTTTTCTCTTTTCTTTAAGAAGTATGGAACCGGTTTCCACCATAGACCAATCTCTACAGGGGAACAAGAATGATCTGGTTAAATCATTAATCAGACCATTTCATGTCTCCATTCAAAACTCTGCAAGGACTGTCAACCTCACTCAGAATGAAATCTGGAGTCCTAAATATAGCCTACAAGAGGCTATATGATCTGTCTCCTATCCAAATACATGCAGATCTAAACTCCTGGCCATCCCTCTTGCTCATCCCACTCCAGCCATGACGGCCTCCTCACTGTTTCTCAACATGCAAAGCACATGCCATCTCAGGGGCCCTGCACCAGCTCTTTCCACTGCCTAGAACACATTTATATCAAGTCTTTCTCACTTTATCAGAGAGGCCTTATGGTATCAGAGAGACATTCCTTTTTATTACTATTAGAAATACCATCATTATTCAAAGAGGCTTCTAGAATAAGTTAAGCTATACTCTTTCTACATTATCAACAGACAGGGTTATAAAATCTGAGCCAGAAACTAACACAATTGGAATAATATGATATATAAAATATAAGATGTTTTTAACTTGTTGCCACCCTTTATATCAATTGATATTTTAAATATAAAAGTTTTACCTTCTCCCACTGAAAAATCAGTCCCCTGAAGTGATAGACAATCCAGTTCCTTAAAATAAGATAATCCCTTCTGTCTCCTATAGATAACTTGTAATTCCAAAATGTATACATTATATCTCTTCTTTCTATTACTTTATTTTTTAGACATAGGCACTTCACTCATTTTGCATGGATGAAGCTTGGTTTACTTATTTAGCATCCATATTCAGTATTTACCCTCTGTATTTACAATTTATTTTTATTTTCTTAGTTGGCCCTTAATTCTGAAGCCTCAATAATGGATTGAACATGATCTCTCACTGGCTGAAATTCTCTCCTGTCTTTTGTAAGTAAACTATTCAACATTTCTGACCATATATTGCTGGTCCTGCTAAAATATTAAGGAATTATTGCTCTTTCTTTAAACACACAGGATTGCTACAAATTGCTTTTGGAGTTGAGAGACAGAAGGAAAAAGATCTTCTTTTCTGGGACATAAGACTTCCACCAAAAAGCACAAATGCATACAATTTCCAGCGATTTCTTCAAAGCTGATTGTAACTCTTATGACATAATTGTCTCTATGAAGGTCAGATCTGCTGTACCATTACTGTACATAGTGTTCCTTGTCGATATATTTCTTTTGATTCAGGCAATGAATACTGGTATCTACAACTGCATGTATTTTAAAATTGTATCTCCCTGGCTCATTACAGACAAAGTTCTAACGCTGATATGGAAAGAAATTCCCCTGCAGTACCACAGATTTCCAGAATGGTTACCAGTGTGAAAATTGGTCACTTTTTGTAAATGATACAATTCTACATTTTGCAGCTCCCATCTCCTGCTCTTCTTTCTTAAATTCTCAAAATCTAGATGTATTCAAAAGACTTTTTTTCCAAGGCGCTGCTTCTCAACTCTGTGTCTTCAGTTTCCCACTGCAAAGAAATGTGTCCTCTGCTTAGTATTCCTGCATCGGTGTTTTATATCCTGAGCTCTTTAATTTCCTGGGTCATATTAATATTAACCTTTCTTTATATCAAAAGCAGCACATGGCTCCCACACCTAGATGGTACTTTTTGGAAAAAAAAAGAGTTTTTACAGCAGAACTGGACTGAGGTATAGGATACCCCTCACTTCTGAGGTTGGGGATGGTTAAGAGTCTATGCCACATCCTCGTGATCATTACAGCCAATGCATAGATATATACAAACTAAAGTGCTATCCGTTTAAAAATAAGAAATGTGAACCTTGTGATTAAATAGTTGCACAGATTTTTCTACTAATGGGAGTGAAACATTTTCCCTTATTACATGCTTTCCTCCAAAAAGTTCAGCTACTTTATTTGCAATTTTAAGTTTGCAAAACATCCTTCTCTGAATGAAAAAGATGCATTTTCTCCTTTGTTATTATATCCAAATATCCTTTGTATATACTCACGTTTTGCTGAAAGTATATCAGGTAAAAGTTGGTTGGGAATTAATAAATTTCATTTAAAATATGAATCTAAATTTTAAAATTTGTTCTACCAAAGCCATAGTATTCCAACTCCCAGGGTGTATATAATGTAAGAAAACCCTAGTTTATATTTTTTATACAAAGAATGCTTCCCTAAACCTAATGTCACTCATCTGGTGGGTTACTCTGTACATTAGATGAATATCTTTACTTGTGTCCCAGTTGCACCCATTTCCCAAGGGAAAACTATCCTAAAGTCTTACTATTTAAACTTTCACTGTTCTAAATTCTAAAAACAAAATTATAAAGTCCCAATATACCCATTCGAAATATTTCAACTTTGGGGATCCTCAAAGAGATGTCTCCTCTGGTCCTTCTTAGTACTTCACAGTTGAGAGAGGTCTAAGGACAGATGTTCAAGTGGCCAGAAGTGGTACACGTAATACATATGTCTCCACTCCCAATGCCTAACAGGAGAGGAAAATATATATGAAAATTTGAATTTGTTCTACAACAGTGTTATAATTGCAAAATATTTTTCAGGACAGAAGATAAAACCTATCATAGTGTTTATGCTAAGTAATCTACTCCCTCTTCTTCTTAATCTAGTACACTGAAATGGGAAATTCTGTGTATGTTTGTTCATAACATCACTGTGAAATTGACTAAGATACTACACCCTTTGTCAGCCTAGTACTCTATATTCTCCCCACAAGGGCAGTATCCAACAACACCCTCACATCCTTTAGAATAATGGGGGCAATTTAGTGCAGTTAGGATAAACACCCAGGGAAAGCACTTTTCTTTGAGCATTTAAAATTTTCCAAGGCTTTGAATTTTTCCCCACTGTTGTATGTTCAGAATAAATACAGAATTTTGCACAAAAAGCTAGGATGGATATAAGTATAGGTGTTTTTACATGAATTATAATAGGCAATGCTATCTGATGTCAATGTAATAATCATAACAAAGCATTGGTCCTTAGACAGATGTAAGTCAGGCAAATATTAGCAAAAATTAAATTTATTTAATTATGTTAAGTGAAATTGATTTTCAAATAAAAATTGTAACTTTATGTGCCTATTCTTTTATATAGCAATTTATTCAACACTAGTATATTTGTTTCTGAATAAGTAAAGACAGAGAGAGCATGACCCTTCTGACGTATTGTTATCAGTCCAGTGTTACTGATTCCAGACTCCTGGCTTCCAGAACTATCAGAGGTTATCTTGCTTTGCTGATAGACCTGTGACTTAGACAGTGCTTTCAGTCTGCATCTTGTTCAGTCAGGGAACAGTAGTTCTCAAATGCCTGCCCTGGTTAGTCCTAAGGGGTGCAGCCTAGCATATATGCCCAACCTACCAGAGCCCCAGGCATGAATGTGACTTTACCTGAGCCCATTTTAGATTTCCCCCATTGTTTTCCTCGTTAAACTTTGGCTGGTCCACCATTTTGTTTGTTGCTACAGGTTTCACAGAGCCAATAGCTTTCTCCTAACTACTTGACACTAAGAACTCTATGGGTCCAACATCTTAAGGCATGAATTCCCCTCTGCTGGGTTCTAAATAAAGTCAGTCCCCCTCAGCAGAGCTGTGGGGATGCTAGGCCTCTCATGTTGCCCCTCCTCCTGGGCAGAATTTCTCTCCTAGTGATGCTAAACCTCTTAATCTGAAGTCTGTGTGCCAGATATGCAGCAAGCCAAACACTGAGGCATCGGTGCTTGGACATGGAGAAAGATTTATTCGAATTGGCCAAGACGAGAAGGTAGGAGCCTGGGTTTGCTCAAATTCACCTTCCAAAGAACAGAAAGCAGGGGCTTTTATGGAGCCAACGGACTTGGCAGGAAGAGCTTCAGAGAAACAAGGGGGTCACTCTCGATAAGCCGCTCGGCAATCTGACTTCTGGGCTTCAAGAGCTGCTGAGGGCCAGCCATCTGGTGATCACAACCTCCCGGAAGGCCTTGTCTTTCTTCTGCAAAACAAACTCACAAATCCTCAAAACCCAAGTTGCCCCTCAAGTTAAACAAGAAAACAGCAAATTGACAAGATTCATCTATGTCTGGGTTAGGAACAAGGTCCAAAGGCAATCATGTTCTTATTGAATACCTACAGTAATCCTCAGGTCCCTGGTTTCACTAATGCACTAGAGCTGTGGGAAGGCATAGCAAACTGTTAATCTGGAAGCGATTCCTCCGCCATACTGTGAGGAAATGGGGGCAGGATGGTAGGCCCATTATCTCATCTTTTACTTCTGAGCATGAAACCTCTATCCTACAAGAGGGCGCTGGCAAGATGGCTATTGGAGTTCCAAGTATTTTCAGCTGCCACCTCTGAGTTAGAGGCTCTGTCAGCCCTGTGAGTGGACTCTGGATGGGGAGAGAAGCCCGAATCTCTGCTTTGTCCTCCTGGAATAGAGCTGCCACAACACAGATTCTTGAGGATGAGGTGAAAGATACCCAGGCCTGCTCCTCTTTGTGTGAAATTACAGTTCTATGACTGAGAATTGCGGGGAAGGGGACCCCCTGTCTTCTTGGCCACATCCACTTATGGTGAAATTTCTGTGACACAGGAAACTGGGAAGAAGGAGATGAGAGCAGGTCTGGCTCAAGTGCCACAGACTGCCTCTGCTCTTACCAATATTTAGTAGATTTCCTTGAAAAAAAATGCTTTTTGACTTTCTATATGCCTTAGACCAATTTCCAGTAACTTTAAAATGATTTTGCTTTATAATTTTCACCCACAAAATGGTTGTTTACCTGGAGAGTGTCAGCCAAGAGCTCCTCATCCAAGCATTCTGGAAGTTTCACTGTCCTTTCTTTCATTTTGGATATTAATAATTAGCATTCTCTCTTTTTTTTAATCAGTCTTCTTAGGGAACTGTCAATTTTACCAATATTTTTGAAGGACCAACCGTATTTTCATGTTGCTTTTTCTTAGTGTTTCTTTTGTGTTTCATTAATTTCCACTCTCTATAAATTATTTTTTTACTCTATTTACAAAGTTAAAATTCCTGGGGTTGTCTGGACTTCATATGGCTGGATATATTTGGGTCTATTTTTGATTTTTTCTTCTGCTGATTTTAAATTTAATACTACTTGAGTAAATAAATGTGTTCTGTGTCATTTCAGTCCCTTGAACTTTCTTGTGTTATATTTTATGATCTTCTATATAGACTATCTAGGTGACAGCTCTATTTTCACTAGACAAGAATATATATTTTGAATTTGTTTTTTATAGTGTTTGAGAAATGTCACTTAGGTCATGTATTGGTTGATACTGTTGTCAGAATCTTCTGTCTCCTTACAATTTGGCTCATCAATAAATGATGGAGTAATGCTAAAATTTACAGCTGTAATTGTGACTTTTACTTTTTCTCCTTTGGTTATATAAATTTTGCTTCATATGTTTTGAAGCTTACCATTTGTTTCACACAGGCATTTAAAATTGTTTAGTCTTCTTGATGAACTAACCAATTCTTTCATTTTGAAATGTCCCTCTTTATTTTGTTATGCAAATCTCCCACCTTACATCCTTTTTGTAGTCCCATAGCACATCAGTTGAGTTAGAATGGTACATGTTTTCAGTTCTTTTACTTTGCATCTCTCTGTACCTTTATATTTAAACTGGGTTTCTGTAGATAGTATATAGTTGGGTCTTGCTTTTTAAAAAATTTTTTACCTAGTCTGATAAACTCTTCCTTTTACATAGAGTGTATATACTACTTATATATATTGTAATTATTAATACAATTTAGTTTACGTGTGCCAATCTATGTTTTTTCTGCTTTCCCATCAGTTGTTTTTTTAAAAAATTATATTCTCATAACCTATATTGCCTCCTTTTTTTTTTTATTTTTGCAGGGAAGGATTCACCCTAAGCTAACATCTGTTACCAACCTTCCTCTTTTTTTTTCTCCCCAAAGCCCCAGTGCATGGTTGTATATTCTAGTTGTACGTCCTTCTATTTCTTCTTTGTGAGCCGCCACCACAGCATGGCAACTGACAGATGGGTGGGGTGGTTCCACAACCAGAAAATGAACCCTGGGCCACCGAAGCAGTGAGAGCACCAAACTTGAAGCACTAGATCATCAGGGCTTGCTCTCCATCCATTTTTAATCCTTTTTCTTTCTTGCTTACTTTTGGATAAAGTAAATATCTCCGTGTGCGTTTGTGTGTGTATGTATGTGTGTGTTTGACACCTAGGTAGAGGTTCTGATCCACTTAATTAATTTAGATTGAGCTTGGAGAGACTGAGTTAGTTGCAGACTTAGTAAACTCAGTTCATCTATGACTTGTCTTTCTTCCTTGGCCGTGCCTATCTTGATCTTTTTTCACTGGCTGCTTGGCAATTTTATTTCTCTTCTGTGCCCCGAGAGCCTTGGATATAATTTGCTCTTTGGAGATTTTTATCATAGCTTCCTTAGCTCTTTTTGTCTTAGCTCCCATCCTTGTAGCTTCAAAATCTAGAAAATATCTTGTAATGGACACCAATTGTATCTTTTAGAGAGGTGCCTTCTTTCTGCTTATGAAGATATTTCCCTTTAGTATTATATGTAGGAAAAATGAACTATTGGTATATAAATTTTTTTTTCATAATGGATCTTAGCAAAAGTACACTCTTTTCAGTGGGAACTTGTCTTCTGGGCACCATTAGATTATTGCAGATTTTACTCTGCCTGTTTAGACCGAGCCTAGTAACCTGGCGTTTTGCATTAAGTCCAAACAGTTCAGCAAATTGAGGGAAATTGGCAGGGGTTTGGGCTTCTCTAAATTCCAGTCTATCATGACACCTCTTCAAGGTAACCAAGATCTTCATTGGTTTCTCTTTCTCCTATTTGAAAACCTCTGCATGACCTAAGCTTGATCCTCATTCTGTCTTGGATCAGAAATGTCTCCAGGGGGGCCGCCCGGTGGTGCAGCGGTTTAGTCCGCGCTTGGCAGCCCAGGGTTCGCCGGTTTGGATCCCGGGCGCCCGCTGACACTCTGCTTGTCAGCCATGCTGTGGCAGCGTCCCATATAAAGTAGAGGAAGATGGGCACGGATGTTAGCTCAGGGCCAGTCTTCCTCAGCAAAAAGAGGAGGATTAGCAACGGATGCTAGCTCAGGGCTGGTCTTCCTCAAAAAAAAAAAAAAGAAATGTCTCCAGGGAAATAAAACTTCTCAAGGTCACCTTGGAATGGCCTCCTATCCTCCAGTTCTAATTCATCAAGTTTTCCCTGTTTTCAAAGTGCTCCAAAGCTTTTTAAATTTTTTTTTTTGTACACTTTTTTTCTGTTTATTGCAGTGGGCTCATTGGACTGCTACGCTGTGCTATATTCTACTGGGACAGAGCTGACATCTAGAAATATGATCATTAATTGCCCACTTGGGAGTGCACAGTTGTTACAACCTATCCTAAGACCATTGCACGACCTTCAAAATATAAACTCAAGTTCAATAGGCTTCAAAACATACCTGCTTGTGAACTGGCTAGATTTACATCATAGATTTCCTGTTTCGCTTTCATTTTTAACCTCTTCACTCATCTTATTTCACTGTTTTTTCAGCAATGCCTTTTAAAATAGGTTTTTACTATTTCTTCTTTTTTTTTAAGTCATTTGTTGAGGGAGATTTGGTGAAGGTATCTAATCGGTCATCTTGGTGGAAACAGAAATTTTACATTGCTTTTATATCAATTTTCTAACACCCTCTTCTGGCTGGAATATTCATAATTGATGAGAAAAATGACTTCATTTGGAAGTTTCAAAACAGAATTGGCGTATGACCAACAGCATCTGGATTACTACCTTCTCTTCTCCTAAATCAGATTTTGCCTGTTAGATTTCTTTACTCTGAGTAGTTGGTTCCTGTAACTGATGGAACAAACAGTTGCAGGCAAAATAGGGTACATCATAATAATTGCCAGAATACTGTCAATGTGCTGGGGCAGCTAAAGATGAAACAATCTTAACGACATTGAAAAGGGAAAAGGTTTGTTAAATTGTACGCTACCACAACCTAACCAAGGGAAACAGAACAAAATATCTGTAATAAATTCTTAGAAATTACACCATGGGCTTTTTATATTAATTTAATGAATATAATGAAAAGAAAGCTATTTTGCAAGTTTCTTCAAGTTTTGTAGATGATATTTCATTAGCCTATTTCTTCTAAAAATGTCTCTTTAAGAAGTTTGAGATTATATATATCATAGAAGAGTTGCATAATCTTATTACTTTAGTGCTAATGCTATATATAGAATTTTGTTCTTTGTGAGGATTTTTTCCAATTCTTTATTATGAATGGTATAAGCAAATCTGTAACATATAAAGCTCCTTTCAAGATTTCTCTGAGAAGGGGCTGGCCCAGTGGCACAGCAGTGTAGTTCGCGCTTGGCAGCCTGGGGTTCGCGGGTTCGGATCCCGGGCACCTGCCGACGCACTGCTTGTCAGCCATGCCGAGGCGGCGTCCCATATAAAATAGAGGAAGATGGGCACGGATGTTAGCCCAGGGCCAGTCTTCCTCAGCAAAAAGAGGAGGATTGGTAATGGGATGTTAGCTCAGGGCTGGTCTTCCTCACCAAAAAAAAAAAAAAAGATTTCTCTGAGAAAAAACAGCATTTTTGACATGAAATTTTACACATAAATCCAATATATGAAAACATAAATTGTATTTTTGATGTTCATTTATTTTCTAACACTTACTTCTTTATAACATTATCAGAGGGGATGATAAAGATCTTCTGATGAATGTAACCTTAAAACTCTACCAGATATTTAAAATCTGAAACAATTTATGTTAAACACCCATGGATACTTAAAATGGAACTATGATTTTCAAATGTTCAAATAACAGAAATTAAATGAATCAATTAATACATCTATATTTAGTACATCACAACATTTTAAAAAATTATGTACAAAAGAGAAAAAGAAAAGCTTAAAATTCAATCTTTGTCCTTTCTCACATATAATCTCAGGTGAGTTATATACTCCATTTAGCTCTTTCTCATTAAGGCCAAAGAAATATGTTGAAAATATCTAGACCATTTAGTAATTTCCACAGTGAAGCGTGCATTGCAAATTGATCCCCTGGCATGTGTGAAAGAAATATTATGGTATCTATTTATTTATTTTTTCATTCGTAATTTTTAATTTGTGTTTTGTAATTGTTTTATGATGTGCATGATATCTAAATATTATCCTAAAATAGAAGAATATATAAATAACATACAAATAAGACTCCTCTCCTGTCTAAAATACTATGATTCACAGAAATATATTGATATGAGTATATAAAAACAAATGCTAGTCTTCTCTTGGAAGTTATATTATGAAAGAAGTTATATTATACTGGTATTTGGGCAAACATAAGACTCCATGATTCTTTACTCCACAAATATAAATATTAATTAATAAGCATCATTAAATCTCTTTTCACCTGCAAACTTTGAGGTGCTTGACAAGCCAAATTAAAATTCTTTGCATAAAAACAAAAGCCAGTGCTACATACTGTATTTAAATATATATTTTGTTTGTTTTTATTTCATATTTTTATAGAAATTATTTTAAGTGGTCTTACATTTTGTAATCTCACAAATATCTTATAAAAAAATATGGTCTATAATTTATAGACCAGGAAATGGCCTTGAAAGAGATTAAAGAGTTTTCCAAGGTTATCCTGATAGTAAATATAGGTATCAGGATTAAAACCATTTAGGATTTCTTACATGGCCTTACAGTGAGCTACATCACATTTAATTAAAAGAAAGTTCTAGTCACGTTTATCGTTCACTGAAGTAGAGGCATTGTGAATAAAGTACCTGCTTAATAACAGTGTGTGACAGAAACTATCACTTTGTCATCCACATAAATTACAAAAAAGGGGAAAAGAAAAAAAATCTCTTCTAATCACAGCAATACTTACTGTTATCTAATGTTAACTACTCCTTCCACATTTCCATTTTGAAAATGACAGTATTTATAAGACTCTTTGTCTTTGGCTCTTTTATTTCAGGAGATCTGGGGAGAGACAAACTGTTATTTTCATCCATTTACAGTAGACAATTTATTTTAAGGATCATTTCTGGGAAGATGATTGTAATTCTAATTAAAGAGCTTGTCAGGAAAGCATTTGCCTTAACAGATCTGTTGTCATCATATTATCAGCCAGATGTAAAACTGACATGCTGATGTATTTGTCCTGCGTCTTTACCACTGCTACGTTTCTTTCTTTCTTTTTTTAATCTCCATCATGTTTGTAATTTCAAGAGAGCACAAGTATATCATAGAAATACCTTTATCTAGAAAAATAATTACAATATATCTGAATTATCAAAAATCTAGAAAAATAAATGATGATATCTAAAGATGATTACCAATTAATCCAAGATCCAATTAAAAGGCCAGGCTTTTTATAGATGATAATCAACAGTTTTGGTGTGTATATATATATATATGTTTTGGTGTTAATATATATATATATATATAGTTCTGAGCTAACATCCGTTGCCAATCCTCCCCTTTTTTGCTGAAGAAGACTGGCCCTGGGCTAACATCCGTGCCCATCTTCCTCTACTTTATATGGGATGCCGCCACAGCATGGATTGACAAGTGGTGCATCTATCCACACCTGGGATCCGAACCTGCGAGCCCCGGACTGCCGAAGCGGAGTGCACGAACTTAACCGCTACGCCACTGGGCCAGAATAAATGAAAAGAATCTAATTTATTCTCCATAGGGTCATCATTATTCAAATAGGAAGCTTACAGAATGCTTGATTCTTATCTTCTAAAGAAGTTAATTTATTCTCTAAGTATTTTCTCCTTTTCATAATAAAATTTGAAGGAACAAATAAATATTACAGAGATCTAATGTAAAACACACTTGTTTTCTGCCTCAGTCCTGAACCACTCGTAGGTAATACAACAAAACAAAACAAAAACAAACACCTCATATGTAAAACAGAAATAGCAATTTTAATATTGTTATATCTGAACTAGGAAGCATGGCTTATAGTTTTCCTACAGCTAACCCCTCAGAATGCATATTCAATGTCCAAGTGTCCTAGAATACCAGATTCCTTCACAAAATGGAGCCTGCCCCTCACACGAAGAAGCAAAGTAGAACGTGTATTTACTGTAAGCAGTGTGATTCCCAAAGAGAAAGAGGAATGAGCTGAACTAAACATATGCCCCCCAATGTACCTAGCAGAGTATTTACTCCTTTATTATAAAATTTTTCCTGAACCAAAGGAAACATCAAGAATGGGGATGTAGCATGACTCCCAACATATGTCTAAATGTAATTTTTGTAGTGCCAAATTCTAAATGGCATTGTCTTTTCTTTCCCCATCTATCAACCTCCAGTGACAGCTGTATCAGGTTTTGTGTCCATTACTCTGCTTATGAAACTTGTTTGAAATCCCCAATTCAACCATTTAGGTATGTATTTGCTTTAATCAGTGATCTTTGAAGATGCATCCGTACCCATGGTATCAGATTTTATTTTTTACAGTGAGTGCTTCTTGGTCAGTGCCTGTACTGGACTGAATGCTAAAATGTTAAAAATATTAGAATATGACCCTAGCATTTGTTAATTCAACAATTATTTGTGAGAGTCTACAATGGGCCAGACAATCTTTTAGGCAATTGGCATACATCACTGAACAAATAAAATCTTCTAATTTTTAATTGCAATCTTTGCTGTCCAATGTGGTATGCACATATGATTTTATAAATTTAAATTGAATTAAATTAAATTTAAAATGTATTTCCCACGTCAAACTAGCCACATTCCAAGTACTCAACAACCGCATGTGGCTATTGGCTACTATATTGAACAGCACAGATCACAGCATATTTCCATCATCACAGAAACTTCTATTGTTTTGGATGGTGATGGTCTAAACAATGGGTTTCCAGCCTTTTGCATACTGAGTATATGCAGTTGTCCTTAACTAGGATCAGTATCTAGTCTTCCACTTAAGAAATGGATCAGGGTTATCACAACCACACAAATTTAGATAGAAAAAACACCCGAGAACAATTTCCTCAGAAGGGAGATGGCTGAGTCTTATGAATGTCTATCTACATTTTGAATTTTTAAAATCTCATAATGTCTTAATAGGTAAACTGGTGTTGAGAATCAGGTGACGTTAGAAAAATCCATATGCTCACTAACAAATTATGACATTCTATTTGATCCCTGCCCTTGCATACTCTTTTCATAATCAAAAAAATTATGTATTACAAATGTTTTTCATCATGTTGTTTTTAAATTGTCTCTTTAAAACTCAATTTCTTGAAAACCATCAGTTCCTCTCATTAACTCTGGAATGTAGATGACTAAAATTCAGGAAAAATTTGCCTATCATCTGGGGACTAGTGTACACAATGTTCTTGAACTTCAGAGAGATTGTTATCCAGAATATGTTTCAATTAAGAGGCAAAATGTCAGACTAAATAACATACTACACAGCATGTAACCAAGGCCACCACAGTGAACCACTCCAGATAGCTCCATCCAAGTCTTCTTGTTAAATTGTACTTGAAAACTTTCAATAAATGTTCTATTTTGTAATTGTATAATGATATTGTGGGAAAATTTTCAATAACCTTTCAAAATAAAAATCAAAATATCTCTTTAAATACATGAAGTATTCTATAGATACTTTCATTAAAATAAAACATCTGTTCCTTCCCCCCCCAAAATTATTTAAATGATTACCAAGTTGATTAGGTAAATATTTGTAGAAACTTTATTAGAATGACTACTCTGTTTTCTATTTTCTTAGTTCTGTAAAGATATATTTGTAGCTTGTATTATAATGTGTAGCAATACCGTGAACTTCCATGCCCCCAAAAGGGAATGAACTAATATCGAAGGCTGGCTTCCTTCATTAATACTTTGAGAAATCCATAGGACAACTGAAAGTGGTTGCTTCTTGTATGTGAGGCAGAATTTTTCAGAACAAGTCATGAAACTCACTGGTTAACCAGTGAGCCTTCTGACCTATTGAGCTGTATGGCACAAGTGGTCACGATGGAAGGATAATGCTTTTTGAAAAATATTATTATTTTGTGAGAGTATACTTCTTCACTTTTCACCTTGAGGATGTCTCTTACTTTCCATACTTCTACCTGCTTAGCTCTTTTAGAAGATCTGGGTCTGAGGACCAACTCCTCCTCTTTGAACAACTTGAGAAACAACTTATGATTGAAACTGCAATAGACAGAAAAACAATCTGGAAAAATAGATGAAATAAACAAAAATAATTATTTTCAATGTATCATGTAATATTCAGAAAAAGTGACCATGAATTAGTTACAAATTAAAATTTAATAAACCTTAAAGAAGCTCAGACCATGATATCTGATCACATTACAATAATTTGAAGAGCAATAAGAGGATAATTATAACTATTCATTATGTCTGAAAATATAAAAATTTGTATAATCCTCAGGATGAAGAGAAAATAGTAAAAGTAAGTAAGAAATGTATGAAAGTGTAACACACTATAAGCACTCAGTGATATTTGTGTGACATGGTTGGAGGGGTTAAAAAAAAAACACGTTATGTATAGAGGAACAAAGATGAGAATTATATCCAACTTCTCCTCAGAAACCATGCAAGCAAGAAAAGAGTGGAGTGAAACATTTCAAGCATTGAGGGGAAAATCCACCAACTTAGATTTTTGTACCCTGCAAAATTAGCCTTCAAAAGTGAAGGAGAAATAAAGACTTTCTCAGACAAACAAAAACTGAGAGAATCTGTTGCCAGTAGACCTGACTTACAAGAAATGCTAGAGGGAGGTCTTTACAGAGAAGAAGTATTTAGGTTAGAAACTTGATTTTACATTAAGTAAGGAGGAATATCAAAGAAGGAACAAGTGAAGATAAAACAAAAACTTTTATTTTCCTTATTCTTAATTGGTCTAACAGATAACAGTTTGTTCAAAATAATACTAGCAACAATGTATTCAATCATGTATGCTTATGTATATATCATATTTATGCCTGTGCATACATATGCTTATGTATGTTTAATGTCCACATATATATATATATATATATGCTTATGTATGCTTGTATATAAGTGGAATAAATGAATCAATGATACAAGGAATGAGAGAGAGGAATTAGGATTATTTGGTTATTATAAGGTACTCATGTTACCCGTGAAGTAGTAGAGTAATATTTGAAAGTGGACCTGTATTAGCTGTAAATGTATTTTGCACACACTAGGGCAACCACTGAAAAAAGTGAAAAAACAAATATAGCTGATATGCTAAGAAAGGAGAGAAAAATGGAATCATACAAAATACCCCATAAAACCAGAAAAGGCAGAAAAAGAGTGGAAAACAAAAATAGAAACAAAGAACAAGGGCAACATTAAAAACAGTGATGAATATGGTAGATATTAATCCAACTAGATCAATAATCACTTTGAATGTCAATGGTCTAACTGCACCAACTAAAAGAGGAAGAAACAATATATGTAACTCAGTTCACAGGGAAAAAGGAAACAAATGGCCTAGAGGTTCTGATAATTTTGATTAAAGGTATAGTTGGAATAATATTGTAGGAAACTGGAAAAAATGAGAAGCTGTGTTTAGGACATGAGAGGTGAAAACTTAATAATCTGAACTCAATAATATATATCCTCAGGAAATATAAATCTCAAACAAGAATTTTAAGTGTATGCTATTAGAACAACTGCTAACCTACAGAAAAATTATTATGGTCCATTATATACAACATAGATCAACTGAGAACACAAAGTAGCTGAGCTTAATGACTATTAATAAAATAATGTCTTTATCCTTTAAAAGACCCATGAGCAGGAAAACATAATGACAAGGTGAGATAATTTCCAACAAGTTGTGACAAATGAAAAAAATCAAGTATATTTTTGATGAAAGTGAATGGCCTCAAGTATGACTTTTTACATGTCTTGATAACTTGAAACTCTTTAAAACTTGAAACTCCTTTGGCCATATTAAACGTGATCTCCAACCAAAAAATGTACTACATTTAAGGTATGTGTAGGTTCTTCATATAACTTTACAGAAATATGGTCGTTTCATATTCCTATACGATAGAGTTTCCGAAAGAGCTCTACTTTGTATATCATACTCGTAATCTTTTACATTAAAATATGCTTTTTCTAAGTGATTACATGTGATCTGAGATGCTGTATGAGAGTCAATGTAAGATATTGTAATTTTACCATAGAAGCTCACCTAATGATATTATAGCCCCTATAAAACACATTTCTAGTCCTATTCTTTTCGTTAAAACATAATTCCTGCAAAATTGTAAGATTACTGAAAGACGTCTAACTTATTCATTAAAGGATATACCTTGCATGATAAAACAACGTGCTACGAACACCTTGTGTTAGTTACCTTAAAAATCTGAATTGAAGTGTTCACCCACTCTTCAATTCAAAGGATGCAGAATTTCTCTGTAAATTTAATTTCTTCTTTTCCAAGCATTATGATCAAACTTAATTTTTCTGGCTTTTTCCCCTTCCCTTGATACACTATCATATGAGAACATAGTCATGTTATTTTTTGTGTACACACCTCTTTTCTGTATATAAGCAATCCCCCGCATGGTGCATCTTTCAACAATCTGCTGGTAAATTTCCTGTGTCTTTTTCAATCAAATAAAAAAAGTGCCTCCATGAAACCTTTTCCACAAAGTTTTAAGAAGGCTTCATGATCCTTGTTTCAATAGCCACTACTTAGTGTTCACATTTAAGAAACATTTAAAATTTCATTACCTTCAGCATGATATCTGTTACGAAATTTCACGTGCAAAATAGATAACTTTCTTTTCCAGTTAGCCTCTGAATTAACTAATGGAATTAAGGGAAAGGTTTTCTAAATCCTTTCTGGTACAAATATCTTAACTAATCAAATTGATCACTGTTATTACTAGATTCCTAACAAAGGGTAAATTGATTCATTCATTTGGTCTATGAAACAAAACAAAGTGACAGATCAATGACTTGCCCACCCTCACTTACATCTTCAATTTTGTTTCCACAGAGCAAGACATTCCGTTAATTCACATGTTTTCCCTTAAGATGAATGTGTGTATTAATTGATGAAATGGTAACAACCACCACTGTTCCAGCACGGCTTGAACGCAGATAGAAAATGGAAAATGGTGTTTCTCCTCACAGGGGGCAGCCATTGAATTAGTTTAATTGTCACCACATCCTGTAAACTATCAGGACAAACACACAAACAGGACATAGTTCTTTTATAATGATTTCTCCGTGCCCCTTTATTAGGGGAGTGGATTGCTCCACATTGAGTCCAAGGCATACACTGTTGACGGCCCACATTCTTTCCCTTTATTTGGTACACAACCTATGCCTTTGTGGGCAGCAATAAAGTAAGTTAAAATGAAACAAAACAAGATAGTAAGGAAAAATATAGGTAATTTATTTTATTCCTCTTCTCAATTGTTTTATGAGTCGGCAATGAGATTTGAGCTGCCTTTGGTGGGACTTCTAAGAAAGCTCTTCAAGTGGAATTTCATGGGCGAGTCTCCTTTTACCCCTGCCCTTCTCCCTTTGATAACAGAACCAATGGAATGATGTCGAAGGAGAGATGAAGAAGAGTTGGATCAGTGAAATTTCTGACAACTTGGGCTGCCTAATTTTGTACTTTTTTTCTTGAAAAAACGTTATTTGTAAACTTCCATCACATTTGTCGCTATGATTTTGGTGTTCTTACAAGACGCTGGATGGAATCGTACATATATATTTTGAAACCTACCTTCACTCCGTCGTACTCCATGACCTTGAGAATGTTACTTGACGTACTAAGGCTCAGTTTTTTCATGTTTAAAGTGAGCATTATGACACTATCTACTTTTTAAGGTCATAAATGAAGCTCAGTATCAATTAGTTTTACCTTTAATGAGTTTCACAAACTTTCATTTTTAGTGATTTATTAATTTAGATCTTATGAAGAGTTTCAAATCTTTCCTTTTCTTCTTATATTTCTCCTATTACTGAAAATGAAAACAACATAAAAGCTCCACTGTGGTGAATAATTTATATTTTTCAATATAACGCATCCTATCACACCTACAGTGACAATAAGCAGAAATTAATTCCGTGCACATGTGAGAAATTACAACCAAAACCATATATAGTAAATAAAAGTGTTTAAGCTATTTTTTTGCCACTATCTCAGAAATTGTTACTTTTTATGATAATATTGAATACTATTCTTTGAGACTGGGGAATGGAGTGTCAAGTTAGATATTGCACACATGCTGGTGACCAAATTATATTTACTAACACTTTTAAAGAATTGATGAATGTTGGAGATCATTTTCATGAAACATATAGTAAATAATCTGCTATGAAACTGTTATGAAACCATGGGGAACTACAATTTGTGAGTTCAAAAGATTAATTTCACACTTGAAAAGACGAAACAGACAAAAACACAGAAAGAAATTCTATAAAATTACAGGTAACATTTGACTTGCTACAAAGAAGGAATGAAAGGAATGGAAGCCAAAATTAGCATGAAGTATAATTGCTATGGATAAAAAAATCCTAATCCTTAAAAGAGAGATCATGGGACAATTTCAATATCATATGCATTCAGAGAGCAAGGCCTTTATTTGAAAATAATAGATTATAGTAATTTTAAGTGCATTTTTATTTATTTATTTATTTTTAGGATTTTCTTTTTCAATTATTTTATTGAGGTCATATTGGTTCATAACATTGTGTAATTTCAGGTTATGTATCAGTTTCTGTATAGACTGCATCACGCTCACCACCAATAGTCTAATTTTTATCCTTCAACATGCATATGTGCCCCTTTACCCCTTTTGCCCTTCCCCCACCCCTTTTTCCTCCGGTAACCATTAATCTGTTCTCTTTGTCCATGTGTTTGTCTATCTTCCACATATGAGTGAAATCATGAGGCTTTTATCTTTCTCTGCCTGGCTTATTTCGCTTAACATCATACCCTCAAGGTCCATCCATGTTGTTGCAAATGGGACAATTTCTGAGCCCTGAAATCATAGCTGTGTGTTCATCTTTGAGAGGCCAAGGGCAAAGCGAATAACTATGAGTGTTGTGGTGTACTTCAAAGTTAAAGTTTAATTTATTAAATTTTACAGTTGACAAAATGCCAAAAAATTGTCCTGACAACCCTAGTCTGAAATGATGTAATATGAGTTTTTCTTATATCATTGATCGGAGATGTACAGAAGTCCCAGAAGTTCACAGGATAAGAAAGTGATAGCACAGCACCAAGACAGGGTAACAGAGCATCCATTATTTTGACAGTCTTCTATAGTTAGGAAGACATTAATTCTGGGATGGACTCTGCAGAATGACAAATAATAAAATACTACTAGAAAACATTTTAATATTATGTTAATGGTCTTGATGTTGGAAATTTAACATCTTTAATTATTTAAAACATAGCCTTTAACATTTTTGCATCTCTAAAATTATTAGTTACTATATTAAACGTTTTAATTTGCTTAACTACTGTCTTTGAAAAAAACTGTTTCTTTTCTTAATTGAAATTTAAATTGATTTCAAGAGAGAATGGTTATATTGAGCATAGAACTGATTTAATTCCTTAGTAGTTTTGTGTTTGGATTATAGTTCTCCTGCCTTAGACTATATATCATAATATTATCACATCCTTCTATCTTAAAGTAGTCAGTCACCAACAAAATCGTGCACGATCTAAATCTGAAGGAGCATTTGTAATAACTAACCTTCCTTGAATCATGTTATATACATTTTAAAGAAGAAAGGAGGAATTAATAGAAGTGCAAAGGATAATTTTTGACATGAGAGAATAATTTTTCCAACCATCCATGCAGCCACTGGAAATTATTATTTTTTAAAATTTTTACTTCATGGATAGATAATGTTTAATGAGTGAGGTGTGTAAACCTGGTGAAACAATTTGGAAGTGATTGCTGTTGTCTGGCTGGATAAAAAAATATAGCATAAAGAGACAAGACTAAGAGAAGACAACAAAACAGTATAGGAAGTAGGATTGTGAAAGTTTTTGTGTTGGGGGGATGGATAGAGTAGGATTGGTTCAAAATCGGAGGGAAGTTTATCACAAGTAAATTTTATTTAGCAGTTTAGCAGGATATATTTAAGCAAAAGGTATGAATGGCAATGATGAGAAATTAATTTAGGATAAATGGCGTAGCATATGATCTAGAGGAAGTACAAGAATGAATTTCATAATATTTCTTAGGAACCTGCCACCATATTGACAAGAGGAATCTCTGCATTAGAAGGTATCAAACAATGAAAAATCTAATTGTCTGCAAGTTTTATATGACACGAGAATAGATATAGTTGGAATTTGTGGACTTTTCTCATCTGAAATAAAGCTGATCTAAACTGAGAAATAACTAAAATTTTTTATACCTTTTTCAGTATTATTTTCAATATTTGTAAGTTGTTGGAGTGACTTATAAGGATAAATATATTTTGTAAAAATAGAATTAATAACAGGAAAACTACTTTTTGCATTGACTATGAGGATTTAACATACATATATATTTATATCTACTCTAAGCTTATGAAATTATGACAAGTAAGTAGTATGATTATTTTATGAAACTAAGATGATACCCAGTACTATATGTTTAACTTGCTGGAATATATTTTATTAAATCACATTTAAGGATGAAATAGGTCTAGAAACAGTTTAAATTATAGATTTTTAAGGTTACGTTAAGCATTGCAATGCTGTACTAACCTTTTACACAGATGGAATAAAGTTTCAGTCTGCCATTTCAGCACCTGCCCTGCAGGGTGTTTATAGCTGATATTTTAAGCAGACAGTAAATGCAGAAAAGAAATTTCATTCAGCATAACCAACAAATATGTGTAAAATTTCAACTCTACAGCTAAAATCCCGTTACATATCTATTTAATCTCATTTTGAAGGAAATGCTATTTTTTTCTTTCTATGGCAGTAAAATGCTGCATTTAAAATCAATCTGTGCATAACTCACTGACATGGATTAAAACTCTAGCTTGTGTGGCATTTTTAGCAGACTGTACAAAAATGGAAATGTCACCTTTTCTTTTGGGTGAAAGTCTATTGGCTTTCCCTAGAATAAAATATACAGAGTTTAACATTAGCTTTAAAAAGAAAAATTCTCTGTTAACTTAAAAGTTCACCAAAATGTGAAGTCTGCAAAACTATTACTAAATAACAGAATGCCTAAGGATGTATCCTTAGCCAAAGACAATAATTCTGCTTCTTTTTTTCCTTTATTTTTTCTTTTGAAGAGTATTTGGTAAGCCAAATAAACCAAAATTAATGTTTTAAGACTATATATGAAAATCTTTGTAAATTTCTTCGGAGTGCCATTTTGAAAGTTAAAGATTTACGACTCCTGAGTATATCAAGTCTACTAATATGACCAAAATAAACTAGAATGATGAATGTTACAAAGATCCTGACATCTTGACACTTCCTTTATGAACTCTCATATGCTGATGAGATGATTTATCTTGGCCTTGAAGGCTTGAACTGGTTTTACTGATACTTAGGTCAAGAGTATTTTATTACACGATATACGACATCTATCATGGGATAGACAGAAGGAGACTTCAAGCAGTCAACTCAATAATTAGCCCATTATGATAAGAGTCAATTTCAAAAAACATGTATATATCAAGTGTCATAATTAATTAGGGGTAACAATTTTGTAGTTTTTAAAATAAACATGATAAAGGATATAATTTTGAGATTATTCAATAGAGTATGCTTTTTAGGACAAGGGAAAATACTATCCAGGATCTAGGACTTAAACCAAATAGCTGACATAAAAAATTATAAAAACGGAGCCAGCCCTGATGGCCTAGTGGTTAAAGCTCCACTTTGGAGGCCCGGGTTCAGTTCCTGCGCACAGAACCACACCACTCGTCCATCAGTAGCCATGCTGTTGGCAGCTCACATAGAAGAACTAGAAGGACTTACAACTAGAATCCACAATTATGTACTGGGGCTTTGGGGAGGGAAAAGAAGAGAGAGAGAAAGGAAGATTGGCAACAGATGTTAGCTCAGGGCAAATCCTTCCAGTAAAAGAAAATGTAGATAATGGTGTATATAATCCTTTGCAGTTATAGAACTTTATTAGCATAGGTTCAAATACAGGCACCAAAATAAAAAGATTGAGAGATATTATTAAAACAAAGTTATGAAAACAGAGGAATGACACATGTTTTTATAACAACATGTTCTCTAAAATTAAAGAAAAAAAATGGTCCAATTGTGATAGGTTAAAGCAATGCCTTATTTCTATGGGTAATTAGAAATGGACATTCAGACTATCTATATCAAGGTGAACAGAGTTGAGAGGAATCATTACTTAAAATTGCTTTTAGGAGCTGGCCCAGTGGCGCAGCGGTTTGGTTTGCACTTGGCAGCCCAGGGTTCGCAGGTTCGGATCTTGGGTGCCCACCGACACACTGCTTGTCAGCCATGCTGGTGACAGCGTCCCATATAAAGTAGAGGAAGATGGGCACAGATGTTAGCCGAGGGCCAGTCTTCCTCAGCAAAAAGAGGAGGATTAGCAATGGATGTTAGCTCAGGGCTGGTCTTCCTCACCAAAAAAAAAAAAAAAAAAGAATATAAAATTGCTTTTACACTTACATTCTTCATTCAAATATAAAATAAAAATTAGGAATAGCATACGGTCTTAACTTAAGAATATTACAGCCTTAAGTCAGTCTCATTTGTCTAAAATAATCACCTTAAATTTCAGCTTTCACATTCATGCATAGTTAGAAAAAAGCAATTCTCCTTTCCAGGATTTTACATAGTTGAATAATTCTGAGCCTAATAGTTCTAACACTTCACTAAGACAGCTTTGTGAGACTGGGGCCAAGTAGACCTGAAAGCCCTCAAGCAAAAACCACAACGGAATATCCCTCTACCTGTTAATAATTCCACTTGTCATTTTAATAACATCTAAAAATAAACTCTTAGAATTAGAATACACAACATTGCAAAAAAAGGAGAAAAAGGAAAAGAAAAAACGTGGTAAACAGGAAACAAGTGAACAGGAAAAGTTTTCATTTTGTCACTGGGATTACTAAACTTATTCTGTTATTTGATATATTTGAGCACATGTAGTATGTATAACACATCATTTTATAATCTTAATAAGTGTTTATATTCATTCCAAAATATCTTAGCAAAAACATGCAACAAATTAAATTTGTAAGTGTAGGGGAAATCCAAAAGTCAAAAGTGAATGTTGTACCCAAAATAATTAGCATAAGATTGTGAAAGTTTTGTGTGACAAACAGCTTCTAAAATAGCTCCCCACAATTTTTGCCTTCTGATGTGTGTATATTTATATGACATCTCTTCCTCTTGAATGTGTGCTACCCTTTTGTATTGCTTCTAAGCAGAATAATAAACAAAAGTGATGGGATTGTCATTAGGTTACCAAAATACTGTGACATCTGTATCACTTGCCATCTCTCACTGACTCTTTTTCTCTTACTTGCTTGGCCTGATGGATGTCAGCTGACATGATGTGAGCTGTCCTATGGGAGGGCTCCAAGCAGTAAGGAACTGAGACCTCTGTCCAACAACACGCAAAGAGCTGCTAACACTCACTTGAATGATCTTGGAAGAAGGTTCTCTCCCAGTTGATTCTTGAGATGATCGCAGCCTTTGCTGACATCTTAATTGCAGCTTTACGATACTCAGGGCCATAGGATCCAGCTAAGCTGCATCCAGGTTCCTGACTACAGAAATGTGAGAAAAGAAATGTTTATTTTAATACAACACTAAATTTTGGGATAATTTGTTGTGCAGGCATAGATAATTAATACAATCTTTCTAAACACAAAAGCCAAAAAAATAATGTTCAGATATAAAATATTAAATTATGTATATATTAAGACAAAAAATCAATAAAACACATAGGAAAATATACTCTTCATGTCTGTAAAATATTATTATTCTTATATAATCTCTTAAAATCATAAAAATATAAAACATTTTATTATAATGGTAAAAATGTATGAATAGATTACTCATGCCCACACAAATATAAATGTCCAATAAATACACAAAGGAAGTTATATCTTATTAATAATAAAATCAGTTAATATATTTTATAATTTTTTAATATCTTATTTTTTAGAGCAGTTTTAGTTTCAGAGCAAAATTGAGAGAAAGGTACAAAGATTTCCCATACAACCCCTTCCCCCACACATGTATAGCCTCCCGCATTATCAACATCTCCCACCAGAGTGGTACATTGGCTGAAAAGGAAGAACCTACATTGACACATCATAATCACCCAAACTCTTATCATTTACATTAGGGTTCATTCTTGGTGCTGTACATTCTGTGGGTATGGACAAATGTGTGACATGAATCCACCATTATAGTATCATACAGAGTATTTTCACTGCTCTAAAAATCCTCTGTGCTCTGCCTATTCACCCCTCTGCCTCCTTACCCCCATCAACCCCTGACAACCACTGATCTTTTTACTGTCTCCATAATTTTGCCTTTTCTAGAATGTCACACATTTGGAGTCATACAGTATGTAGCCTTTTAAGACTGACTTCTTTCACTTAGTGATATGCATTTAAGTTTCCTCCATGTCTTTTCTTGGCTTGATAGCTCATTTCTTTTTAGTGCTAAATAATATTCCCTTGTCTGGATGTACCACAATCTGTTTATCAATTCACCTACTGAAGGGCATCTTGGTTCCTTCCAAGTTTTGGCAATTATGGATAAAGTAGCTATAAATATTCACATACAGGCTTTTGGGTAGACGTAAGTTTTCAACTCTTGGATAAATATCAAGGAGAACAATTGTTAGATCATATGGTAAGAGTGTTTGGTTTTGTAAGAAACCTCCAACAGTTTTCCAAAGTGGCTGTACCAGTTTGCACTCCCACCAGTACTGAGAGTTCCTGTTGCCCCACATCCTTGCCAGCATTTGATGTCAGTGTTCTGGATGTTGGCCATTCTGATAGGTGTATAGTGTTAGCTCATTGTTTTAATGTGCATTTCCCTGATGACGTATGACATGAAGTATCTTCTCCTATGCTTTTTTGCCATCTGCATATCTTCTTTGGTGAGGCATCTGTTAAAGTCTTTGACCCATTTATTGATTGGTTTGTTTCTTTCTTGTTGTTGAGTTTTAAGGATTCTTTGTATGTTTTGGAAAATAGTCCTGTGTCAGATGTGCCTTTACAAATATTTTCTCCCAGCCTGTAGCTTGTCTTCTCATTCTCTTGACATTGTCTTTCATAGAGCAGAAGTTTTTAATTTTGGTGAAGTCCCCTTATTATTTTATTCAAGGATCACGGCTTTGGTGTTCTACCTCAAAAGTAATTGCCATACTTAAAGTCATCTAGGTTTACTGCTATGTTATCCTCTAGGAGTTTTATAGTTTTGCATTTTACATTTAGGTCTATGATTCATTTTGAGCAAATTCTTGTGAAGGATATAAGATATGTGTCTAGATTAATTTTTTTTCTAGCTCCATTTGCTGAAAAGACTATCTTTGCTCCATTTGATTGGCTCTGTTCCTTTGTAAAAGATCAGTTGACTATACTTATATGTGTCTGTTTCTGGGCTACATATTCTTTCCTATCTGATCAATGTGCTGCACTGTCTTGATAAATGTAGCTTTATGCCAAGTCTTGAAGATAGTGTCAGTCTTCCAACTTGGCTCCTCCCCTTCAATATTGTCTTGGCTATTCTGGGTCTTTTGCCTCTCCATATAAACTTTAAAACCAGTTTGTCAATATCCACAAAATAACTTGCTGGGATTTTGATTAGGAATCCATTAAATTCATAGAGCAAGTTGGGAAGAACTGACATCTTGACAATATTGAGTTTTCTTATCCATGAACATAGAATATCTCTCCATTTATTTAGTTCTTCTTTGATTTCATTTGTTGGAGTTTTGTAGTTTTCCTCATATAGATTTTAAACATATTTTGTTAGATTTTTACCTAAGCATTTTATTTTGGGGAATGCTGATGTAAATTGCATTGTGCTTTTAATTTTGAATTACACTTATTCATTGCTGGTATATAGGAGAGTGATTAACTTTTGTATGTTAAGCTTGTATCCTGCAACACTACTATGATTGCTTTTGAGTACCAGAAGTTTTTTTCACTTTTTTTTGGATCTCCTACATAGATGATCACATCATCTGTGAACAAAGACAGTTTTATTTCTTCCTTCCCAATCTGTATATATTTTATTTCATTTTCTCACCTTATTGCATTATCTAGGACTTTTACAACTTTTTTTTTGCTTGGCATAGATTAGCCCTGAGCTAACATCTGTGCCAATCTTCCTCTATTTTGTATATGGGATGCCACCACAGCAAGGCTGGTGAGTGACATAGGTCTGCACCTGGGATCAGAACCCATGAACCCAGGCTGCTGAAGCAGAGCGTGTGGAACTTGAACCACTCAGCCACAGACCAGCCTCATTTTATAATCTTTTAACACCCAAATTTGTAGAAATTTTATAAATATAATATGGTACTTTTTGAAAGTACCATAGTATATCCATGTTGAAAGCATATTAAATAGCTATGAAGAACATAAAGATATTGGACAATATTGATAAAAGATATAGGAATCATTCAACATATGTATTTTGAATATAGATATTTATTTTGAGTATATATGACAATAATTTTAACATAAATGCCTGTTAAATAATAATTTTGAAATATATGTTTTTAAATGCAAATTGTTTAATGTTTCATATATATGTGTTTAGACAAAACACAGACAGAAGGGGAAAAACAGCATATTATATACCTAATGGAAAGAGACAAACATTATGCAGTTGGATTTTTCATAGCTTATCCGTATACACTTTTATCTAAAACTGAATAAATCAGACTTTTAATGACTTCAGCTTATGATATTGCACTTTATGGGGCTATAAAGCTATATGGCCATCTTCTCCCCTTGTGGATGATCATGGAATTTTTCCTATAGCAAACAAATGGTGTCATTTCTATTAAGACTTGAGTCCCAAGGCAAAAAAGACCCAAAACACTCAGTAGGCGAATTTTAGATTGAGGAGGAAAACTCGTTCTCTTCTTAATAGAAGAAATGTCTCAAACTCTTGCCCAAGGACTAGACAGAGTGTAAGTGGGGAGGAAGTGGCTTCACTAGTTTCCTCTGGCCAAACGGAAGCGGTTCAGCCATCAGATAGAGAGTTTGCTCAGCAAAGGGCCTTGGAATATCCTGGCATTTGAATAATATTTATATGTTTTTATTACTCTCAAATATCACTCAGTGTCAATTGGAATTTTACAATCTTTCCTACTGCTGTTGGAATAAAGAGAAAAACCACTGTGGTTTATGACCAGCAGAGGAGAGCTGGGTTCACATGGGCTAGTGGTCACAAAAATATCATGGCAATGTCGTAAATAGGAGGCCAGAGCACCAAGTCCCCAGGGTCCTGCTTGGAAGCACATGTTATACAGCTGCCCACAGACTTCTCAGGAGCACTTTGTAAGGAAGCACCGTGGTGTCCTCACTGAGGCGTGGCCAGGGGGATAGAGTGAGATTGAAGGGTTTGAATAAGGAGTGTACAAATACATAAGTAATGGCTACTTCTGAATGGTGAAATTATGGATTAATTTCTTATATGCATCCTTTCTTTTTCCACCATACACATGATGAGAAGAAACAGAAAAAAGTTAATTCAATTTATTAAAAACCAACTTATGATAATTTGAAATCCGTGTATACTATTAAAATATAACACTAGAGATTTCTATTAATGGTTTAAATTTTGTAAATACATGTTCACACAAAAATGTAAAGTAAATTAAATGGGGTAACTTACATGATTTTAATTTGATTAATTCAGACAAGATAGATATTTAATTCAAAAATTTATTTTCAGCCTGGGGGGATATGAGCTATTCTGTTTTCTCTTATAAGTAGAGCACAGAAAGTTTTTCACTCACTGGAAAAGTCTATGAGTATTAAAACTAAGGCTGAGACAAGTGATTGACAACAATTCAGCAAGTTCAGCAACATTCTTTTCCTTTGTATTCAAACTGTACCGCCTGCAGCATAAATTAGTTTCAAACCTTTGAGTTTTTGCCTTTGTCCTTTAAATAAGTAGCAATTGTAATATTTCTGCTTTGCCTCGTCTGCATAAGTGTGAGCTATAACAATTAAGGCACACTCTTCAAATAACTGCCTCAATTCAGCCTTCTGTTTATTAATTTGGGATTCTTTAAATGAGGATGAAAGAGAAGAGAAGAAATTAGTGTTTGAAATAAAATAATTTCATAACTAAACAAAAACATTAGCTACTGCACATTCAGTGAGATTTCTAATTGCTTAAGTTTAGAATCCAATAGTAACTAACACTATACTAAGAACATACGATTTTATCTTAATCATCCTGAAGATCCATGGAGACATTTATTAATGTATTCATGGCATTGTACTGAAATTTTTTATTTATCTTATCTCTCTCACTATAGTATGGGCTCGGTAAACCCAGATAGAAAAGCCACATTTATATTTTTATTAGTAGTATATTCATGGCATATGTAATATTTTTAATTCATGTTTGTTGCCTAAATACCTTAGTAAGAAAATGAAGAAGGTGATAAGATTATAAAGATGACAAAGAACTAGGAAAAGGAAAAAATACTATTTTTATACTTTAAAATACAGTGAAAATTATTAGAGCACTTATATGCTTTAGTCCAGATTGATCAATCATTTCAGACACGAGCACTAAAAGTTAATTTTAATTCTCTCTCGTTAGTATTTACATGTACATAAAGCAAAAGAAAATGATATTTTCAGTAAGGAAAAAGAGAAAATACACGACATCCAAAGCCTAAATCGTTGATATTTTATTTAGACAATTTCAGGGTAAGAAATGAATGTAACCTGTTTACATTCATACGTCTTCTTTTCAGCCCACCTTATATTGCAAAGTCTAAGCCAAACCCCAGAAAGTCTGTTGTAATTGACTATATGGGTTTATTCTCTCTGGGTTAATGTCAAAGATCCCCAGAGTGAAATTTTCTTCTCTTTTGTAATAGCTATCATAAATTGAGAAGGAATCTTTGTGTAACTAAGGCAGAGAATGATCACAGTCACAGGAATGACTGGGTGAGCATAGGTACCATGACGTTCTTTTGGCAGTACAGGAAAATTCACATTTGACCTGCTCAAGAAAATGACACTAACTGAAGTGTTCTCTTCATTTATCCACATTTGTCTGTTTTGTAATTTCACATTAGAAAAGAAAGAGTTAAGGCAATCTCTAACTCTTTCTTCCAATTCCTATGGCTCTCACTTTCATTTCATTCAGGTTTACACTCATTCCTCACATTACCAGAAAGTACTTACCTCATCGTATTACATAAATGAACAACCATCACACTTTTCTTTTACCCTATTTTATATTTTATTCATAGAATTTTTCTGACAATAATTCTATATGTAAATGTAAGCTTTATGAGATCAGGATATTTGTCGCATTCATAGATGAATCACAAGTACTATTTATTTCCCTCCATGGGAAAAATTATTTTAAGCAGAATCATACATGTGATTCGGTTATAATAATAAAAACATATGTGACTGATAAAAAATCTGGTGCAATAAAATACTGATAAAAAAGAGGCCAAGTTAAATAACTTGCTTAAACAAAAACAAATTGTATTTTGGTGGGCAATAACTGACGAGTGATTTTTCTTTATTACTTTTGTTTATAATATAGAAGAACAGAAAATGATAAAACTTACTGTGATGGAGTTACTTTAGTTTTACAAAAAATAAGCAGATCTACTATTAGAGAAAAAGGTAATCGCTAAAAGAAAACATTTTTGATGCAATTTATCATGAAGATATAGATAAATACTGGAAAGACTGTGGGAGAATGTACTTTAAAGGAATGAGGAAAGATTTTTCTTAATGGATTAAACACATTTACTTGATATTCTTGAATAAATTGTCAAGTTCACTTTATGCTGCCAGTCAACTCTTGATTATTCATGCCATTTTCAGAATACATCAGCACATAAAGGCAAAGTTTAATGTGGTAGTAGCTGTGGTTATTATTGATGCACAGACTGAGTGGAGGCAAGTTAGTCCATGATGAATGATGGAACAGAGATAATTGACCACTCAAATAGTGAAGAGTAGTTGTTTGGAAAAAATCCTCAGTCCTCAGTCTTCATCATTTAGACATGGATAATCAGAAGTTGATTCATTTAGATATTCTAATGCCTATATTTTAATTCTTACAAAAATAATTGAATACTATTCTGCCAGGGTAAAATCATTGATGAAGAAACGCTCTACAACTTTCATTAGCACTAGAATCTAGTGAGTGAAAGAAACAACTAGCTAATTACTCAAAAAATCATCAGGGTCATTCTGAGATGCCAACCACCAACGCCTATACTAATATATTTCTACTGAAATTAGGAAAGAGATACATTTATTTCAATAAGGATTTTTAAATCTGCTTCCTATATGCATTATATAAATTTTGAACACACCCAAACCAACTAATATTCAATAAGGTCATTCTGTGGAAAATGATTATATTAATTAGGGAATAAGATGAGAGAAACAAAAAAAATCAAAGTTATCTCAAGAAGAGCTAATGAATTAATTTCATAAAGAGAGAGAAAACTGTATTAAATTATATGTGCTTTTTCCAAATTATTTATGGAAGTAGTGATAGACACATTATTTTTTACTCACTTTCTGTCAGACATTTATGTGGGCGTTTTGTGAAAAGCTTTTATCTGATTGCTTTTTATTTTTATTTTTAAGCACA
This sequence comes from Tapirus indicus, assembly GCA_031878705.1. Taxonomy (NCBI): domain Eukaryota; kingdom Metazoa; phylum Chordata; class Mammalia; order Perissodactyla; family Tapiridae; genus Tapirus; species Tapirus indicus. The sequence goes on along the minus strand of CM062939.1, from coordinate 20,417,758 downwards.
GCTAGTTTCTAAAGAGAGCTCGGAAATCACCAACTCATTGCATATATTTAGAAATTATTCTAGATTATTTAATACTAATTAAATTATTAGAATGTATAAATATAATTTAAAATATATTTTTGCTATGCAGAATGGAATTAATATATTAAAACAATTACTGACTATAATACCAGACAGAGTGGTATTGAGAAGGCTTAATTTCCTTTTAATCATATTGTGAACATAGACTATTGATCACCTTTCCAAAGTTATCAGTTATGTCTTTTTTACTTAATTGTCCCTATTAGCATAGAAGCATATTCTAGGATATTGTATCTTAAAAATATATAATTATGATTGACCCCATGCCCCCTCAAGCATCCATAGGCATACAAATTTCTAGTATCTCAAGAAGCATGCCTAGGAGCAGGGTCGGGAAGCCTGCACTAGTTGGTTGATAGAGAATTTAATGCAAAAAGAATGTTTTTAATCTTGACTTCAACTGTGTATTTCACATGGCTTCTCTTAACACCACTTCACCACAGTCTCAATGATTATTTCAAAATATTACATTAAAAACACAGTTGGAGGGGCCGGTCTGGTCGCATAATGGTTAAGTTCATGTGCTCTACTTTGGCGTCCTGGGGAATACAGGTTCAGATCCCAGGCAGGGACAAACGCACTGCTTCTCAAGCCATGCTGAGGCAGCGTCCCATATAAAGTAGAGGAAGATGGGCATGAATGGTAGCCCAGGGCCAATCTTCCTCAGCAAAAAAAGAGAGGAGGATTGGCAACAGATGTTAGCTCTGGTCTAATCTTCCTCACAAAAATAAAAACAAAAAACAAAAAACAAGCAAACATAAAAACGTTGTTGGAAATGTAGCGATTTTGAGTGGTTTTTACACAGATGTATACACTGGGTGCATATTTATGCTGTGTGCACTTTTCAGCATCTATGTTGCACTTCAATAAATGGTTTATTAAAAAATGAAGAATCAAAAAGAGGTACGATTATACCTAAGAATATGAAGGCAAAACTGAGAATAATAATACGATCAAATAAAATCAGGGGAATAAATCAAGAGAGAGGAAATACATAAATTTTATTTATGTTCATAATAAAGAATTAATGGATAATGTCTAAAGTTATAGAGACTGTTTCTATATAAAATATAGTCATAAATTAACTATTAGAAAAATACAAGCCTTTCTAATTTTAAATTTATAATAAAATCATGTAAGAAAATGTAAAATACTACAAGATTACAATGTGAAACATTTTAAAAAGGTACAGAACTAGAAAACATAACATATAGTACAATAATAATATAAAATACAGAATTAATATTAGACCTATCTATATATTTACATATGATTGTGGGTGTAGCTAAACTCACAAATTTAAAGAAAAATAACTGATTTAATAACAAAATCAAATATGACTTGAAGGTGTATAGAATAGATCTAAAATAAAAAGATTTAGTAAGATTGAGGAAAAGAGGAAGTGAAAAGATATACAAAGGTTAACAAAAATCAGTTGTCAGGGATCCCAATCTTTCTATTAGAGAAATTTAAATGCAGGTGGAAATTATTAAACAATGTTTATTAGTATAATTTTTTAAATGCTAAAGATCAAATTCACAATGAAGATACACCAAGTAAACAGTTATGCTGCAAATAATCTAGCACCCACATTTACAATAAAAAAGTACAAAGAATATGAAGAAAACAGACATAAAAAAACACAGTCATATATCAAATTAACTCCTGAAAAAAATAATGATTTCAGGAATGAAACACCATAATTCTTGGCATTACAGCCTGGAGGTGCCAATAATTTGTATTTTCTCTTACCATAGTTGAACTTTAATATGGCATGAACCGACCACTGGATTGTTGAAAATTTTTCACAAGATTTAATTCCAATTCACAAGAAGTAATCAAACTTGTCTCATCCCCTACCCCCACCGCAAAATCGCCTCTCCCTGAAAAAAAAAAAAAAAAGCCTCCTAAAGTCTTTTTGCTTGTTCCAAAATAGTCATTTGCAGGGTTATTCAGACAAAAACCTGCATTTAAGAGGACTACATTTTAATTAGCAAAAAAAAAAAAGTAAGGTACAAGGTAGAAAATACATACAACATGAAATATACAACATAAAATCAGTAGTGGAATTTTCATTTCTTGTTTCAGGGTCTAAGAAACATAATGAAGGCAGTATTGCTTTATATGAACCCTGGAAATAAATACACTGTAGAGTATGTGTACACCTATCACAAAGTAATCATGGAAAACAAAATTCATATCAACTAATGCAAAAATTTGTATAGTTTATGATGGATAAATGAGTGCTGGGTAAACCATGGGATTAAAACATAATTATTCTTTGATATGTGACTAGTAATGAAAATGTTACCAAACTATACAATGGTAATATAAGGTTATATTCGAGGCCATTAAGTTCCATACCAAATATCTCCCAAAAGATATACAGCAAAAAGACATTCAACATTTACATAAACAGTTGCAATTCAGAAGAACAAAGGCAAACTAATCCACTATTATTTAGCTCTACCTCATTTATAATTGAAATGTTCTTAGCTTTGCAATTTGAAACAACATAAAGTTAACCTACTTTCTCATAGGTTATGCCTATCTCCATTCCTGTTGTTAGCACAATAATCAATGAATATTTGTTGAAAGAAGGAAGGAAGGGAGGGCAGCTCAGTATTTAAACAGTTTTCACGCATTGTCATGAACTTTGTCTAGTTAAGCATATAGTTGTTTTGAATGATGTCTGTGTGACATGGATTTCTCACTTCTTACCATATGCATATTAACTTCTGAATGCTCTTTAGGACTGAAGTGCACAATTTTTGTGGTTTACTATGAACTCTGGACTAAGTGAAATTAAGTGCTTTAAAGCCAAATAACATGCTTTCTATTAATGAGCAAAATCCTACTGGAGTTGTTTGATGCAACGTGGGTTGCTGGTAGGTGATTATTTTCTGTGCTGTTTACACTACATTAATGCAAACAAGATTATGTCTGCTATTTTAGCATCTGCTTTAAATGATTCACTCATTAAACTTTCTAACAGCTGATGCCACCACATCCTGACATCATTTTCCACTGTTCTGTTGTTAATCATATCTCTCATCTATTACTCATGGAATCTTGTTTTAAAACATATATTTAAGGCTCTTAACAAGCTTTACTAAATTTTAAAGATTTTATTTTACCCAGTATCATATTTTTGAAATATTTTTAAATCCAATTCTAGAAAGCTAATAACATAATAATGATATTATTTACCCTTTTTAGTTTTCTATTGCCAAAAAAAAAAACCATGCATTTAATGGCTTCATCCAAAACATTATTAAAACTTTCAGACTTGGCAAAAATATAAACCTTTGCTATTCCATTAAATATCTATTTTAAGCTATGTGCCCACATTCCTGGGGGGTGATGTTGATTAATAATGCCTCGTGTTTGTAATAATAATTTATAAGCATAAATTTCACTATATTTATAAAATTAAACAATTTTTAAAAGCATACATTAAGACTTTGCCCGATTTATGAGCCTCATGATCATTAAAAGATAGTAAGTTTTTTATAGTTTTCACTTTCACCTCAAGTTTTTTTTTAATTTCCAAAGGCGAATGATTTTTTTCTTTGTTAACTGTTTTTGTCAATTGTTCCTGAATTTCCCTAGTAATTGGTAAATTCTCCTATTATTTATTTTTGTAAAATAGCATTTCTTCCATCACTAGCTTTTTAGAGTTACTTCCCTTGCCAAATTGTTTCCACGAAATTCAGAAATGACACTGCTACCAGATCTTCATTTCCTCAATGATATTTTATCTACCTTTTCTCCATCTGAAGACACACAAATTAAAAGATTTAGGTGCTAAACTACGTCTTACAACTTGATTACATGATAAGTTTAAGGCCTTCAGAGTGGGAGAAAGCATTCATAATGATGATAACAAGAAAATATAAATGTTGACAATTGTGGCGGTTTACCTCGCTGACTAGGAATATCAAACAAAATAATTTAATTGATTATAGATTTTTCTGAAAGCCTAGATAATTTGACTATGGCTTGCATACTACTGGTTGTCCCACTGTAATGTTTGCCACTGTTCTTCCATTAGCAACTTCACCTTATTCAGGTCAGTTCTGCACCAATTTTCTCATCAGAATTTATCATTAGCCAGTTGGATTTTCTATTTGTATTATGTATATGTAAATGTATACAAGTTTTTTATACATTTTAAAATGTTACCTCTTTTTCTCAGTGATTTGAGAAGTTTTTTATGTAGTCTATTTACAAGTATTTTATTAAGTGTACATTTGCTGGTTTTGAATCTCTCAGATTTCCTATAAATTAAAATAGATTTATTACACCTTTATCTTGAAGGATATTTTCACTGCATATAATATCCTATGTTGCCGATAATTTTCTTTCAGATATTTGAAGATAGCATTTTATTTTCCTCTGGTTTCCCTTTTACTCCTCAAAGGTCAACTCAGAATTTTTAAAGTTTCTTTTCTGCTTAAACTCGTGTTCAGATTTTCTGTTCTATTTGTTATTATTTGTTGTTGTTCTCTCAAAACTTTAGTCAACATATTTTTTCTCACTTTTCCTCCAGTTTACAAATTCTCTCTCTATCTTTGTCTATTTGTGTTTAATGCTATCTCTAGAATTCTTCCATTATTGTATTTGTAAGCTTCAGAATGTGTATTTGGTTCCTTTGTAAAGATCCCAGTTATCTAATAGAATTCTCTATACTCTTTTGTTGTTCTTGAATATATTAAATGCAGTTATTTTCAAGTCTATATGATAACTCCATTATCTGGTCACCAATTAGTTTATTGTTAGTATCAATTTCTTTTCTTGGATTTATTTCATATCGCCTGTGTCCATGTATGCTTATTTGTTTTTATGTTTGTTTTTCTATTTAATCTGTGACATTGTACATGAAAAACAAAATCTTGAGATAACATGAGCTAAGTAGGACTGTGTTACATTTCTTCAGAGATGATATAAGATGGTTACATAAATTTCCTCAATCCAATTAGGAATTTAGATATTTTGAATTTAGTTGTCAGTCTGTGTGAAATCTGATCTTTTTCTGTCTTTCTTGTTTCTTTAATATAGATACTTAATGTTTTCTCTACCATTTTAAGAATACCTGAGTCTGAGCAAACATTTGGAACCTAAGGATAACGTCTGGCCCCAACCCACTACTATTTCCTTGGCCACCCATTGTAAATCAAAATGTTGTGGTAAACAGTAGGACTTTTCCTATCCCACAGTTCTTTCAGTACCTAGGAGAGGTGGCCAACTCTCATATGAGGCATGTTTACTGAATTTCTCAGTCATGTCTTCTATCTAGACACCAGGAAGCCAATGTATAGAAAATGTGGATTCACCTGCCTCAAACCCAGCATCAAACAATTAACTTTTTTTCAGTGCCCAGAAGACAGATATTGTAGAAGTGGAAAATGGTGAAGTGAGCAGACAAAAATTGGTTACACACTATCCTTTCTGCAAAAGCCTGTTATGGGATAGAGTACCTGAAAATTCAGGCCATGTTCTAAAGGAGTATTTGAACAGATAGCATAATGGAAGCAATTTCACAGCCAATAATGCAACATTTTCATATCACTTATCAGAAGGGGGCATCTTAAAATTAGCTCTGAGTTTCTTTGATAGATATTGAGGAAGCCAAGTACACTAATACAGTTCACAAAAGTAATGTTTCTATTTTCAGTTATTTTCCTTGTGAAGCCCACACCCAGCTTCTCTCTTTTGTTTGCCTTTGAGGCAGTGAAATGGTCTTCTGAATTTCTTTCAAAAATTATTCCAGTTGGATATAACTGTTCCTTAACTAGATTTAGATGCAGTTTTATGTAACAGAGCAGGTTGCTTCAAATTTAGGTTTCTGGTTTGTCCATTGAATTTTTATGAAAAGAACTTTTAGTTACTTTATTGTATCTTTTTTGGGGGTGTTCCTTCATACCCACCACATCTTTGCTTGTATGTTTTCTTGTGGCTCTTCCACAGCCTCCGGTGCCCCTCTTCTCCATCAAAAGTAAGATACCAGTATTGAGGGTATGAGGAGACACTGCCAATTCTCCAGGTTTTTGGAGAAGCTCTATTAAGTAAAATGTTCACTTAAAAAAATTCTTACTGGTGGGGCTGGCCCAGTGGCATAGTGGCTAATTTCATGCACTCTGCTTTGGTGGCCCAGGTTTGTGGACCTACACACTGCTCGTCAAGCCATGCTGTGGCAGCATCCCACATACAACAATAGAGGAAGATTGGCACAGATGTTAGCTCAGCAGGGAATCTTCCTCACCAAAAAACAAAAACAAAAACAAAACTTAGTGGGGATCTAGTTTTGCTGAATAGCTTTTAAACATTGGATTAGACATTTTGAAGCTGTTTGAAGATCCAAAGTAGCTTCAGTTCAGACTTATATAGAAACTCAGCAGAGGAAAAGAGCTCAGAAGTGGTCCATATGTCCCTTGTGGGAGAAAGGAAGATTAAAATCCCAAGAGGAAATAAAACCAACCCAAAATAGCAGTGTACTCAGGGCTGCATTCCAGACTCCCTGAACCATAACAGTGGCTCACTTACCAGGAAGTTGATCAAACCAAGATCTAGTGTAAACCCTTGGAGACTGAGTTTTGACACTCCCCCCCTTACCCCATGAAAAATGTCGCTGCTGCCCAGCTTGCCTGGAGGGCTTGTCTGGAGAAGGCATTTGGGTGGAGTGAACCAGGGGAACACGGTCAGGCACCATAGAGCCCAGCTGGATGGCTGGAAAGGCCTGTCAGTCTCTGGGCTGATAGCTGCCCTTTCCCCACACAAACATCATACTATGTAATAGAACATTTTATGAAGATAAAAATGTTCTACATCTATGCTGTCCCATATAGTACAATATAGGTGCATGTGTCTGTTGAACACTTAAAATATGGCTAGTGAAAATGAAGAAAAGAATTTAATTTTACTTGATCATAGTTAATTGAAATATACATTTAAATAGCCATATAGTATAGAGCAGCTCCAAAATTATTGGCATGTAAAAGCGACACAACATAGTGAGTTTTAGGAGCAGTTTACAAATATTTTCAAAAACCAAATGAAAAAGTACATATTTTCATTAATTCAAATTAATATGGCTCTGCCTGGACATATTGAGTGGATATCTTTGGATGATGGGAATTATGGTGATTTTCTCTTTTTGTGTGAAATTGGAATATATTACTTACATATATTATGGACGTATTTAAACAAGGAATGATTAGTAGTTCCTTTTAATGGAATGAAGGATGACTGTTAAGACTTGCTGACTGAATGGGTATATGGTTCAAAGGAGTATGATAATTTAAATTGTAACTCCCAAACTTTAATCATATATATGTCTCAATGATAGAAATCTCAAGTCTATAAAATGAGCTGGCAGAATAGTAATTTTCACGTGGAAGTTTTGAATTCAAAATGCCTCAGCCATGAAGAGAGGCAAGTGTTGATTATCATCCCAGATTGCTGTATCACAGCCATGGGTGCACCAGTGAAATCCCAAGAATAATTGCTGATATATATATTGATCACCCACTATGTGTTAGACACTGGTCCAAATTCTTTATCTTTTTTTGTCTCCAAGGCAAGCATGTCATTATCTTTCTTTTATAGACGAGGAAACCGGGGGTGTTCATAAACTTGACAAAGGTCATAGCGATAGTGAGGTAACTAAATGATAAAACTCGGACTTAAATGCGGGGAGTCTAGGCAGGTTTAACAGCCCACCCTTCTAACCACTATTCCAAATAACGTCACATACATAGGTTATATATGTCATATAAACTCACATGTGAAGACTCTATGTGGATGGTAAAAAGAGCAATGTGGCAAAGGGAGAGATTTATGTAGAGAAAAAGACAAAGCAAGATAGTTGGAGTTTGTATGAGAACTTAGTGCTGCATATGTTAAATGAGAATAAGAAAGTCTGAAAATAGCAGGTGTTAAAACTACAAGACCACACACATATTGAACTGATACATCACGGCATGTTAATAAACCCGTGGAGAAAGAACTGTGTTAAATATATAGGATTAACTAGGATTAGTGTAGCAGTTAAGAAAAATGAGAGCGCATACCCAAATGTTTGCATAAGTAGATGAAATTAAATGCAAAAATAATCAGTAAAAATAGCATCTATGCAATGAAAACACACTCAAGGACATGTGTTACGCTTTGCCAAACAGAAACAAGGCATTTCCACAATGTAAGCATCACAGAAGTATTTATTTAATCTATTAGTAAATACTTACTAACTAGAGACATCAATAGTTATAGAATTTTCTTTTAATTTGCTCTATTTAAATTAGTTTTCTCGTGAAAAAAATAAAACATAACAGACTTTTTGTGCAGTGCATTTGTATTGCTAAATTTTAGAGACCAAAACATTCCAAAAATCTACAAATTTAACCTTTTGTTTTTAGTTTTATAGCAAAGAAAAAGGTAATGTATAATTTACAAAGTATATTTATAACATTCAGTGTTTTGGGCAGACAGATAAGGATTTCAATATATATTTTAGTTTTTAAGTGATTAAATACAGTAAATATATGGAAAAAATTGAGAATTTCTCATTGATATCTTATACAGTATGTTAGTTTTCTAAAGTCTGTTATGAAACTCATATCCTGCCTTAAAATTCCTTGTCAAAAAATGGCAGCATCTAATTCATCATGATGTTAGCATCAGTTGATTGTCTTAATTGTGATTTTCTTGTTTCTTTTTATGACAGATGAGTTTTTTTTTTAATTGCATCTTGGATATCTGGTCTCTTATGTTAGGACTCCTTGAGTTTTACTTAAACAATTTATATTAGCAGATAGTTACCCTGTTTAGTTTCAGCATGCAAGTCTTGGCCTAGTTTTGGGGCTGTGGTTGTCATGGCAGTTAATTTTGAGAACCCTGGCATGTTATTTTGGACTACTTAGCTTATCCAATGCCATTGGGGTTCCCAATGGTCCTTACTGATGCTACCTGAGTAGGCAGAAGAGGTTTCCCCAGGCTCAGTCACAGGGTGTCTCTAGGTGGGGGATAACGGTGGGATCTCCCTTTGTGTTCCCCCACAACTGTGCTGATGGTATGTCTTGAGTAGAAGAGGAGAGTTAGAATGGCAGGAAGAAAGAGGCTTTCCAGATCAGGCCACTGGCTGTAGCTATGTCTCCTTCCTTCCTGGTCCAACTGCCTTTGCATCTCTCAGTAGGAAAGGGGAGTCACAGACACTGAAGGGAAGGGGAGTGCTTTCCCTGGCTGCTTATTGTTAATGGGGCTCCCAATTGATTCCTCTTGCCATGGTGTCGGGCAGGCTAGGCACACCTAATGTTGTCAGAGGGACTCAGATTTGATCCCGACATGGAATGAATGGAAATGCAATGAATTCCATTATCTAAGTTGCCTTCTGTTAAGAGTCAGAAAACACTGGGTTTGGGTGGTTCTTCCTATTTTGAGGGGAGAGCGCAAGGTGCTCTGCTGTGGTGCTGTTACTCTGGTCCTGATGCCTCAAACCAATTCACCTTTCTTGTCTAACTTCTCCGATTTTTCTTTTAGTTACCTATTGCCTTATCAGAGTTTATGGTTTTGCTTAATGGAGAGGCATGGGGAGAAACAAATCTATACAATCTTGTGCAGACTAGAAGTCTTTGGAATATAAATCATAGAACTTTACACAACCTTATGGTAGGCAAAGATTTCTTTAACAAGATCCAATGAAGCATCAAACTTGACTTGATTAACTGAACTTCATTAAAATGAAGAACTTCTGTTGTTCAAAATCACCATGTAGAGGGTAAATAAGAAAAATCACAGAATGGAAGAAAAAGTTCATGATATCTAATATAGAATATATTTCTGACATACAATTCACATCCAGGATGTATAATAAATTTTATAAATAAATGAGGAAAAAAATCAAAGAAAAAGCCAAATGGGAAAAAATGGACAAAAATGAACCAGCACTGTGAAAAAAGATAACCAAATAGACAAAAAGCATAAGAACATTTGTTCTATATTATCAGATACCACGGAAATGCAGATTAAAACCACAATGAGATACCACTGGAGGCCTAGAAGAACAGAGAAAATTAAAGAACTAAAAATGCTCAGTCACATTGAAAATGGACAAACTTTAAACATTGTCAATGGGAATGAATAATTGTAAAATCACTTTGGAAACAGTTTCTCAGTATTAATAAGACAACACACACTTCTACTCTCCAACCCAGCAGTTCTATTCCTGGCTATATATGCAAGGCAAAGAAGTATATATGTGCAATGAAAATGAAAACACAAAACAAACAAAAAAACTCTGAATATTCACAGTTGCCAAAATCTAGAACTAACTCAAATGTTCATGAGCAGTAAACAGGATAAATTAATTGTAGTATATTAAAATAATGGAATGCCTTGCAGCAATTTAAAAAAACCAAATATGAATGTATGCAATCATATAGATAAATTTCACAGACATACAAATGACCAAAGGAAGCCATGTACAAACAATATGTGATTCAATTTATAAGAAACACAAGAAAAATATATAATCTATGCTGAATGTAATCTATGCTGGTAGAACGCTAAAGGGTAGGTAATTCTGCGTCATGGGTATTGGCTGTAAAGCACAACAATGGAATCTTGCGTCCTGGAAACATTCAGTATTGCTTATCTGGTAGTCTTTATTCAGATTATATTTATATTAACTTAGACTAATTAAATAATCTGAATTAATTAAAATGGTTAATTTATTTTAATCAGTTAAATTTTATTATATTAAAATTTGTTATATGATCAAACAATTAATAGAAATAGTATTTCTGTTTATAGTCAAAATTGACAATCAAAGTTTTAATTTTTGATAAGGCAGAGGTAACCTCAGGATGGATGTTTAACAGACATTATTATAAGTATAATTATTACTATAAAGTAGTTAAAAAAACATTCTTGAACTTCTCCTCAGGTAGGATTACCAACAGAATTTTGTAAAACTTGTTTATCTTCCAAAATAGTTATTTTATATACATTTGTTACAATTATTAAAATTCAACTTGTCCATAGTTAATATTTTCTGAGATTTCAAACAAGGAAATCCCAGTAATTTGAATTTAATTAAATAAATACTGTTGAGTGCTCCAGCGTTGTTTAACTGCTGAACACTTGATCCCCTTTGAGTTTTTTGCACTTGGCTGCTCTTGCCTTTCTATCAGTCATAAAATGATTTCCAGCCCCTCCTGCCCATGAATACATTAAATATTTTATGGTAATTAATTTTTTCTTTGACAAGCTAGCTCAATGATGCATTTCCAATATATTAATTACTGTCATGATGAGGTTTGCAATGAAGGTTGAATACAGTTATTCTCCATTGGAAAAAATCAAATCAACTCAAAAATAAATAACCAATCTAGTCTATTACTCAGATGAAAAAAAATAGGATTACTAAAGCTAAGAAATTTTGACATTTTCTAGACATCAGCAATTTTTCATAAATGTTGGAAGTGTACTCCAATGCATTTTTCTTAATTAAAATGTATCTTTCCATATTATGTGGTATAAGGAGCCACATATGTTTATACAATCACATTATTTGGTTTTGGCTTTTTTCCTTGCATAAAAATGAGTTTCCTTTATACATTTATATAAACATTCATTCCTGTTGCAATTTTGTAGCTTACTAACATTTAAATATTTGATCCAGATGAAACGTATTTTAGTGTAAGGGATGAGGCTGGGAATTGCTTTCCTCTTAACTGCACTATAGACATTGGGTTATCTATACCCTTATTGGTTTGAAATGACACTTCATTATGTACTAAATGCCCAGGTATTCCTGAGTCTGGTTTGAATTTCTTTTTACTTTGATTTGTCATCCTACTTCTGCAAATGTACAGCATGCTGGACATTATGTGTAAATATCTGGTAGGAAAAATGTCACTCTGTCACATTGAACTATTTGTCCAATCTCTTCTTACTTTTTCATTGTCTAGATGAATTGTGGCCATATTTTCCTTAACTTTCAAAGATCCCATAATAATTTTAATTAAATTCCTTTTGGATTTACAGGTTAATTTAGAAAGATGAAATCTTTATGACATTGTTTTCCAATCCTAACCAATATTGCTTTCCTTCTACTTAAGTATTTTTAAATCCTGATATAGGTTTTAATAATTGTTCTAACACAGGTCCTGAACATTTAGTTATTTTATATTTATTCCTGGGTTATTCTCATTTATTGCCTTCAGAAACTTATTTTCTGACATGTTAGATTTTTCTATTAAGAACTGTAATTAGAAAGCTTTGGAAATGCAGTTAAATTTAGTATGAATTTGTGAGTGAAACCATTGAATCTTGAAAACTGATTGTAACTTTCTTTCCTTATATTTCTCAGCTGGCGGTGATGTTAACAACTTCTTAAGACTTCCGCACTCTTCCTAAGTCTCTAAAATGCTTTCCAAATGGAATTATGACATTGAAGGCTTAAATTAAATAATGGGTTTATGGAGGCTGTCCTCAGAATTACTATCTTAATGAGAGTGAATAACACCAATTTTGTGACATAGGCAAATCTTTCATTCTCTTTGCCATCATCATTGACCTTTTTTTCATTTGTTTTCTGTTTTATTACTTCTGAACTATTTCTAGATAGTTTTAAGAAGGGAGCAGATAATCTATGAGCTCACAGCATGAAGGGGAGTTATACTAAAAAATTTTATTTGTCCTTATAGAATTATGCTTGCATTCATACACCAAGGTAATTATTTCAAACTTTAACGCCACTTGCAGAAATGTCATTGAAATGTTTAGTCTACTGAGATCAGGATGCTGAAACTTACTGATCTTGACTAAGACTAATGTTGGACCAAAAATCAAAATCCTAGTTTTCCATTTGCAATATGCAGACTAGTTGCTGACGTGGTAGGCTGAAAAATGTTCCCTGCCCTTCCCCAAACAAATATGTCCGTGTTCTAATCCCTGGTCCTGTGAATGTTACCTTATATGGCAAAAGGAACTTTTTATGTTTGATTATAGTTCTTTAGATGGGTTATCTAGAATAATCTTGAATTATGAGGGTGGGCAGATATAATTACAACAATCTTTATAAGAGGGACTCAGAGCCAGAAGAGATGCTGATATGATGATGGAAGCAGAGATTAGAGGGATGCACTTCGAAGACGCAGGAAGGGGCCACAAGCCAAGAAATGCATGTGGCCTGTAGAAGGTGGAAAAGGCAAACATTTTCCCTCCAGAGCTCCAGAAGAAACAAATCTGCCGACACCTTGACTTTAGTCCACTGTTACTGATTTCTGGCTTCCAGCCTCCAAAACTATAAAAGAGTAAGTTTGTGTTATTTTCAGTAACAAATTTTGTGGCAATTGTTAACAGTAGTAATAAGAAACTAATACAGTTTGATAAAAAGAATGTGGTCTCTGATCAGGTAAAGATGACATAAAGATTGTTGAACTCATCAAGCATTTTGGTTTCAGAAATTACAAAACCAGAATCTGAATCGCCCATATTTAGTGTGGCCAACTAGCTTATATTTTTCTTCTGCCCTGACTACTAACCTCTCCCTTTTTAGATGCATGCAACACTACTATTACATTATGTACTTTCTTTGCCTATAGAATTTATTCTTAGGCTTGTTGAAATTCCCTTGCAATTTCCTGCTCTGTCAGATCATTCCAGCCAGCTCTCCACAAACTACCATTTAATAACTCCTCCAAATGTGTCAATATTAGTAAGATACTACCAGGGAATCTACGCATGCACATTAATGAAAAATAAAACAAATTGTATCTATAATAATTAAACATTAAAAATAACCAAAGATGCATAATTGTCAATTAAAATTTATTTTAAAATGTATCTACCTGAAGGTGATGAAAATATTATTTTACTTTTGCTTTAGCTACACACTTACTTTCCTTTTCACATTTATATCAACAATCCTACTGGAATTAGTTCTTGTATGTGGTTTGAATTAGAGGACAAGAATCCAAGTTTTAAATATGACTACCCATTTGATTCAGGCACATTTATTGACAACAAAATCAATATCCACCTATTATACAATACTGTGGTGGTGTAGTTTATCACAAAACACACAATGGGCTTTCAGGTACCCACTTGCCAGTTTAAGAGAAGAAATATTATCATTAATTTGGAAACTCTTTGGAACTATTCCTGATACCAACCTTTTCTTCCTTCACTTTTTCATAAGTAACTCCTATGCTAAATTTTGTATTTACAATTTCTTTTATTTTCATTAGAGTTTATCTAATGTGTTTATCTCCTTAATCATTATTATGCTTTGTAAAATATCTAATCTGACAAATGTTGAGAAAAAAATCTTAGGACTATTCAAAAAAATATTTTTCAATTAAAAGTTATGTAAAATATATGCATATTTAAACTTTCCTTAATTAAAATGATAATATGCTATTCACTTATGCTTATAGAGTTTTAACTTCAGAAGCATATATTAATTTTTCAAGATCATTAACTGACTAATAATGACTATTTTAATAATTAAAAAGGGTGGCATAAATATCACATAAAGAGGAAAATTACATTTAAATCAATAATAAGGAAATTCTCTTTTTTTGGTATATTGCAAACATAGGCAATATACCCCCTCTCTGCTTGCTGGTACTTTCTCAATATGACCCTGCACCTCCTTATTAAAGCAGTGGAGTCTTTTTAATTAACCATTGAACCTGAACTTGACCACGTGACTTGCTTTGGCTGATGGGATAATAGTTAATATGATGGAAGGAAGGACTTGAAAAATGCTTGTTCCTTTGTGCTTTCTCTCCCTTGCTGCTCTGGGATCAACTGATACATCAGAAGAACCATGTAGAACTTCCCAGGGGAGCCCAACTCAAACCACTGACCCATGGAATCCTGAGATATATAAATGACCATGTTTTAAGTGACTAAACTAAACATGGTTTTTTTACTCTGCAAAATAAAGCTGACAAAATTTCCCTCAAATGTATAGACTATTCATCCTATAAACCTACCTCCTACACAATACTTAAATACTTGATAAAATATAGCAATGCATATACTTTAAAATATATGAATGGGCTTGCAAGAAAGGAAGGGAAATCATAAGACCAAAAGAGTAGGATGAGGAACAAATATGGAACACAAGTGAGCCAAAGCCAGCAGCTACTATGAGGGGGTTCGAAGATCTCAAGCAATCCAGAGGATTCCTTTTCCTGTTTGTTTTAGTTTTCCATAGAGGACAACATACATGTCCTTGAGCATGCAATATGGGAAATTGCTGCAGGGCAGAGTCACCCCAGCATAAAACTGAATTCCCAAAGATCTATACCTTCAGTGAAAGGATAAACTAGATTATACTCCTCCCTTGGGGGACATGACACCCCTGAGAATTCGTAACTCCAGCTGGCTTTCACATAGGACTTGAGCTGTATTCCATGTATGGTCTAAGTAATTATAAACCTACATATGAATTTGAAGTAGTACCAAGTGGCTTAGTGCCCTCCTATGTCTCACAGAACCAAATGGAGCTCTCTATCAATAAATTCACCCTAAAACCAAATCTTATAGTGTTCAACATGTAAAATAACAGTGAATGTGAATCTACCAACAAAGTCTATAAAAAAATCAAGAAGAAGGATATATGACTGACAGTCTGAAGAATAATTAAACAATAGAATCAAACTCATGAAGAATTTCTAATTAGAACTGTCAGTTATGAAATATGTTTATCATAATTAAAAAATAAAGGAGGGAATCAAAAACATAAGCAAGGCATTAGAAGACTACTAAATATAGGCATGGATATTTGAAAAAGGTAGAAATTTTAGAAATACAATTTTGCAGATAAAATCATTAAAAATAAAAGTAACAAAAATTTAAACCTTTGTAAATGAGATTAACATACTAGACACAGCTGAAAAGAGATTTAGTGACTAAAGATAAAGCTTAATAAATTAACTGAAATTCAGTTCAGAGATATAAGAAATAAAAATTATTCAGTCCATCTCTGTATTCCTGCAGTCCCCCACTCAAGTCCATTCATTTCATGGACCCAGGCAGCCACCTCAAGGGAGAGCATCAAAAGGTCTACTTGGTGGTTCTGATCACCTTCTAAACATGGAAGAGTTTCTTCTGATGGCATCAATATGTTCTACTTTAAGGTGACCCTTAAATTCCCATAGTGATTTCCATAGAGCCATGCTCCATATGGGCTTTGCTTTAATAGGCTAGGTTGACGTCGCCCTCTTGACTGACCATATGGCCAGGCCATTGGCCATCACCCATGAGTCAGTAAAAACTGAAATATAGAGGCTTTTACCATTGTTCAATTTTTCCATCATTGCTAGGAAAGCAGTATGCAATTCAGCCCACTGGGCTTATCTCTTTTCACCTTCTTGGATCAGAGTGGCAGCCTTCCAAACAGGATATTGCCCATTCACCTTGGAACTGCCATCCACGAACCAAGCAGCTCTTGTTGGTCAGCCAAGAATGGCACATAGGGGCATTGTCCAAGTGAGGACAGAATCTGGCAACTCCTCATGAAGTTTCAATGTCAGTCCTAAGGGAAAAGAGGCTCCCTGCTTGTGAGTGTCTACCCTTTCCATTTCCCATGTAGCATGATCCTGTATAAATCACGTCCATTTTATTATGGAACTCCTCTGGGCACTTGCCATTTTCATGATACCAGCTCAAGACAAGACTGACATAAGGGAAGCCATACTGTAGAAAAGAAACCCTATTGTAACTTTGAATGACCTCTGATTAACTAGCCCAGACATGCTCTGTAGATTTTACGGCCCCTCCCAGCTGCTATAAGTTGATAACTTTGTTCTTTTGAGTTCCTTAGGAATGTGATGACCCCCCAGCGGAGAGTCTTTGCTGTTAGCCATCATCAATGACAACTGAAAGATTAGGGTGTAGGGCATTGCTCCAGTCTCTGATGCATATCCAGTACAGTCAAAGACTATCAGGAATTAAGACCAGATGTCTGCCCCAACCCGGAGACCAGCCCCCTATATAACTGGCCTGTAATTTTTGTTTGGTAAGATGGTTCTTTTGGATGAGAGTCAGCCATCTTCCCTCTTGCTAGCAATCTGTAATAAAAAGTCTTTTCCCTCTTACCACCTTGCCTCTTGAACATTGGCATGTCTTGTGGTGGGCAGATGTACCCGCTTTTTGGGCAGTAGCATTCACAGAGTATTTTTCCGACATCACCCAAGACATTATGGGTGTTTCAGGTTTCAAGATTATTTTATGAAATTCAGTCATAGAGGTAGTTTTAACTGATGCCTTCGAGCAAGCTAATTATTGCCCATGAAATGGAAATTCTCTAGTCCAAAGACCCAGTAGTGCTACTTGGATGTGCTCATAGGTTTTCCCCATGAGCCCCAGTCCACACCCCACATTGGGTTTTTATCATACAGAGAATTGGTCCATAGAGTACTACAGCTTCTATTCTACACTGTGTGGGCTTGGGCAATCTTATTAGTTCCCGTTTAGCATGTCCGGTTAATATTTCCCGAAGCAGAGGTTGCATGCCTCTGTTTTACAGTGCTAGGTAGGGGAAACATTTCCCAGTCAGACCCAATGTTGATCTCCAGAGTATAATCAGGTAAAAGAGATGCAACCACTACACATAATAAAGCCTGTTCAGGCATATCAATTTTCCTCCAAACTTTCCCCATAATCTCATCAACTCTTATATTTCTAACTGTAGCCTCCATTATGACGTTTATCAATAGGTTTTGGTTTTAAATCCTAGGTGGGGGAAGTGTCCCACAATATGACGTAATATCCATTCCCATAAAACATTCAGGTAAAGGATACAACTTCTTTACATAAAGCCTGTGTATACACTGCAGTTTTTATCTAAACTTTTACCATAATTTTATCTACCCTTACATTTCTTTCTTTTTTTTTGGGGGGGGGGAGGAAGACCAGCCCTGAGCTAACATCCGTTGCCAATCCTCCTCTTTTTGCTGAGGAAGACTGGCCCTGGGCTAACATCGTGCCCATCTTCCTCCACTTTATATGGGACGCCGCCACGGCATGGCTGACAGGCAGTGCGTCGGCGGGCGCCCGGGATCCGAACCAGCGAACCCCGGGCTGCCAAGCGCGGACTAAACCGCTGCGCCACCGGGCGACCCTACCCTTACATTTCTATATTCTCTCAATTGAATTGTAGGTCACTTTAGGGCTTTGCCAACCAGTTTTGGTACCACAGAGCCTGGAGTCCCCGGAGCCCAGGCAAGTTCTTTTCTTCACTCCCCTGACCTTGTGACATGTGCAGAAGGCCTCAGCAGGGGTCCTTAGCAGTGTGTTGAGCTGCTAAGGTGGGGCCTTGGCTCATTTGTCAGTGTTTATCTTGATCAATCTGTGTAACCACTGCCCCAAGAGATTGCAGGTCAAGTTTCTCATTGAAATCTCTGCCTTTTGGCTTTTTAAATTTCTCCAAACTGGGGTAAAGCAAATGGGCCCATTTGGGGTCCTTCAGTGTTAGGGAATAAGTAAGAGTCCCTTTGGCCAGCTCAACCTTTGGTAATGCTGTGATAAAACCTTGTTTTAATCCTATCGATGTCTATTTTACTCATCTCATTTCTTAATAACCATCTAAAGATTTCCACCCTGCTGGGACAAGTCCTGTGACTTTCCCTTTCTGTTTCCTGCTTGTTTCACTCCTATCAATATTTGCTTTAGTCACTTTATTTTTAATAACCATTTAAAAAAAATCATTTCCACCCTGCTAAGAACAGCCCCTTGACTCTCTCCTTGGCTTTTCTTCATTTTCTTGTAAATTAACCTAATGTTTTTATTAGCATGTGTAAGGCCCCTGAGGGGAAACTGAGGCAGTAAATTCAATAAGGCTTCCAGAGCTGTCCCTCAATTTTGCAGCAGTAAAGTTACATGGGTGCCCATGTGAAAGGGCCTCTTACCCACAGCATTTACTATGACCTGGGTAGCAAACATCTTCAGCGAGTGAACATCCTGGTCTCCATAAAGCCAGTCCCACGTGGCTTCCATACAAAGCATATCAGCTGCTTCATCTGGGGTGTTCTACTTGGCATTTATAGGAGGAGACGGACAGTTCCCCTTCTCAGGGTTAACAGGCCTTACAGTGGCTCTTATCGAGTCCACCAGGCTGGCTGTTCCCTCCAGAAAAACCTCCTATGTGTCTGGATCACATATAGCCATCTGTGATTGTTCAGTTGTGAGCTGTGTGTCCTTTATCCATGCAAATATGCTCTTCCACTCTGAATCATTCAAAACAAAAGTCACTGTCCCTAATGTAATTGCTTTCACAATGCATTTTAGTAAAGGTTCTTCAGGAAGCCGATGATACCCGTTATTGAACGAAACAACTCCCTCACCCTCCCTATACTCCCTAGTTTCAACAGTTTCTTGTTTTTGCCCTCCACCCACATTATCTACCTTCTTAGTGACCAGAGGTCTTAGAGGTACTCTTTGTGGTTCAGGCATAATTTTTCCCCTTGTAAGTGGCTTTGAAGCCAAGGGCTAAAGCTCAGACTAACTGAAATCTGAGTTTGGTCCAGCATCAAGGCCAACCTAGCACTTGTTTTTACTTTCATTTTAGCTCTTATAGATAACAATAACCAAGGGATTGTGTGTTTAGCATGCTTCTTATTTTGCATTTCCCTAGGTATCGGATGAGCCAACTTCTCAGGATTCAGGTCTACTACCATTTCTAAATTTCATTGGTAACTTTGACCTTTAGTAACTGATCACAGTGTAGCTGCAGTTTCATATTAGGGTGAATAAGTAGCCATTCACAGGCCAAAGATTCCTCATCCCTCACACTTTTATCCTTTCTCTTCCCAAATCACAATGTTCTGTGAGTCGGGACTATTCTAGTAAATCCCACGTATCTGATACCAACTAATGGGATTAAAAGCAGACACCCCAAGATGTGCCACTTTGGCATCTGGTGTATTTTGAGCTGAAGGCAATCAAGACTCTTCAGGCTCAGGAGAAACTTGTACCTCTCTCTTGAGGAATTTAAATTAAGGGCCTTGCCTAGAAGGAGAGTAGTTACCAGAAATAACTTTTGTTATGACTTATCTGTATGATAGGGTGAGCATCTAATTGTTGAACATCTCCTTTTCTTATCATCCTGTGAATTATCCTCCTGCCTTCTGAAGCCCCTGGGAGATTGCCCACCTCAAAATGTCTATTTTCTCTGAAGGAGACTTTGACCACCCCCCAAGGTCTAAAGGGATCTGGAATGGAAGGCCTGTCCCTGGGATGGGCCATCAGCATAGATAACTCTGGATATCCATAGACTGGGAGGGTCTTTGCTAAGCCCATTCTTTTCAAAGTTCTGTTTACCAAACATTTACATTTGTAAGGGAAATCTCCATTTGTAAAGGTATCTCATTCTCTGTACTGGGAAGAGGGGTAGATGAATTCATCTCTAGAAACTTGTCAATGTGGAAGGCAAGGCCTTAAATCTGCATAATAACCTTACTGTGCCTTTCTGGTCATCTCCCATAGCTGACCCACCCTCAATATACTCCTCTCTCTATTTAAGAGGAGAATTTCCCCAATTTTGTTGAGAGATACTCAGGTTTCCCTGGTCCTTCCCATGTATACATGTGATAAAGCTTTGTTTGATTTTCTCCTGCTATTTGGCCTCATGTCAATTTAATTTGTAGCCCAGCCAGAAAAGACCCAGAGTAGGTAGAGAATACTGTTCCTGCCCTTCACCCCAGACTCCTATCCCATTCCTTGGCTCTTGATGACATAAATACCTCAGTTTACCTTTCTGTCTCTGAACCTCTCAAGTATGTGGAGTCTCTGACTCTCTCCTGTATGTGGGGTTCCTGTATGTACAAAATTATATTTGATTTTCTCATATTAATCAGTCTCATATCAATTTAATTCTTAGATCAGCCAGAAGAACAGGTAGAAGGTAGAGGAAAATTTCTTCCTCCCCTATGCAACTAAAGGCAAACAACTGCATATCAGCTAAAAGATACTCTGTTTTTTTCCTGTACTATGCACACCACTTCTGACACTAAATGGTGTTCTACAATTCAATTTAATTCCGACTTGCTATCTACCTGGAGTTAGCATCAGATCCCACAGGTTTAAGGCTCAGTCCCACAAGAATATCCCCACGTCAGAAGCCAATCACAAGTCTCATGTTGTACCTATACTTCTGACTGAACAGCTATAAATTGGGTGTTCCCCTGATTCCCTCTCTGGATTTGATAACTTACTAGAACTACTCACGGTACTTAGGAAAACAGTTTACTCACTACATTACTTGTTTATTATAAAAGGATATAACTCAGGAACAGCCAAATGGAAGAGATGCATAGGACAAGGTATGGTGGAAGGGGAGTCAAGCTTCCATGCCCTCTCCAGGTGCACCACCCTCCTAGCACCTACATGTGCTGATCAACCAATAAGCTCTCCTAACTCTTTGGATTAGGATTTTTTATAGAGGTTTTATTATATAGGCATGATTGATTAAATGAATGGCTTTGAGTGATTAACTCAACCTCCAGCCTCTCTCCTCCCTGGAGGTCTGAGGTGGGGCTGAAAGTTCCAACCCTCTAATCATGTGATTGTTTCCCCTGGCCGCCAGCCCCATTCTGTGGTTATTTAGGGGTTTTCAAAATCACCTTATTAACATAAACTCTAGTGTGGTCGAAAGGGACTTGTTAGGAATAAGAAAAGATGCTCCTTTCACTTTTATAGCTCAAGAGCTATGGTAAGAACAGTGAAGAAAGACAAAAATTTATATGTCTTATTATATCACAATGTCATCATCACTAAATTTGAAGTAGGATGAATAAAAATAAACCTATGCTTGGCATATCATTGTGAAATTTGTTCAACCAAAATCAAAGCATATAGCTTAAAATTAGACATAAGGAACACCCAGCTTACTTCCAAAAAAAACAACCAGACTTATATAAGTTAGCAAAACAACAAAAAAAATTAGGCAGAAAACTGTGTATTGGTATTTTCGAAGTACTAAGCATAAATAATTGTCAGTTTAAAAGTGTATAGGCAGAGAAATTCCCCTTTTAATAATAATTCCTCAAGTAGGTGCTACAAAGAAATTAACTTCTAAAATGCTCTCTGTAAAGGAATTTTTTAAGAATATATTTCAAAAGAGAGACAATTATTTTAGGATAGTCCAAGATGCAAGCAGAAGTGTGGATATAGAACACGATAAACATTTGGGTAACTCTAAGGAGAGATTTACATAAATATTAATATGAACATCTTTTTATGCAGTGAAAAAAAGAACAGAACTAAATAATTGAACAAGAAGACCATACAGATGAGAGAGAAGCTTCTGTCTTATAAAGAGTTAAGAATCCTGTATAGATCAGGACAATAAAGATAATGATTAATTTTAAATTATATGTTACAGGTAATTCAAAACATATTAACATTTATAACATATTAAAGTGAACAGAGGAAAATAAATTTTCAATAAAAACAGGAAAGAAAATAGCTAATGGATATTATAGAAAATAGCAGAAAATAATAATTTGAGAGAAATAAATACAAACATAGCAGTTATCATCAAAAAATGTAAAGATGGTAAATTTTTCCATTTATAGACAAAGAGTGAAGAAAAAGAAAGAAAATATAATTATATACTAGCTAAAAGAGACATATCTAAAATATAGACAGGAAATATGAATTAAAAGATTGTAAATAAATATAAGAAAAAAGGTTGCTATAATATGAATAAAATTTAAATTAACCAGGAACATATAAAATTATTAGTATGTCTATGTGAATAATAACTCTTTCAAAATATACAAAGAAAGAAGAACAAAACAAGGAAAACTGATTAAAAGATAATACACATTTCTCAGAAAGTGATAGATTAGCACATAGAAAATCAATTGGATGTAGTTTTAAAAACACAGGTCTTATGTTTTTAAACATTATGTTTAAACATTTTTAACAATAGAATGTAGTTTTAAAAGGCAAGTCTAACAAACATGTTTACAATACAAAACTCAGCAATTAGAGATGTCACATCCTCCAATGCTGTTCAATGCACCAAAAATCAAGTCTCAACAAGTTTCCAGTCATTTATACCCTAAAAACTATGTTGTCTGATGATGATACAATTCTTTTAAAAAATAAAAACTAGCACCACCACAACAATGATAAAAGCTGTGGATATTTAAAAATATAACTTAATATGTGGGCCTAAGAAGATAGACATCATATGTTCATTAGAAGACATGTATAGGTTAGTGAAAATAATAGTAAGAATCAACCTTATGATATATTCAGAGAAATATGTAGCTTTAAATTACCAACCAGTAAAGAAGAAAAAATAAATTTTCGTGAATTTTTCGTCTATATCTTAAAAAGTGAGCAAAGTATCAGAATAATTCCTAAGAAAGTAAAAAAAGACTAATAAAAGAAAATTAGATAAGATCAATACACACAAATGGTTCTTTGAAATGAATTAAGTAAAAACAGAAATACAAAAATAATCAATATTAGGAAAGAGAATCATTTCATAACTAAAAGTCCAGCAGAAATTAAACACAATAAGGAGATATCGAGAACACATATATTAAAAAGAATTAAAATCTTACATGACATTGACAATTTTTTAGGAAATACAACTTCTCAAAACTGACATAAAGGCTCTAGAAAATACAAACAGTCCCATAAACTTAAAACCTTGGAGAGATGGTTGTCATTAAAAAATTGTCTATAAACTTAACATACATATAGATTAGAACAGGTAGTTTTAATGCCATATATCTTAAAGTGATATTTTTTAAACGGTAATATTAAAATCCGTTGTAAATGTAGTAAATTACAAAGAGATA
This sequence comes from Tapirus indicus, assembly GCA_031878705.1. Taxonomy (NCBI): domain Eukaryota; kingdom Metazoa; phylum Chordata; class Mammalia; order Perissodactyla; family Tapiridae; genus Tapirus; species Tapirus indicus. Next base: position 20,393,843 of record CM062939.1, on the reverse strand, counting down.
ATGATACACGTAAAATTTATCTTGCAACTTTGGGATTTCATACTCAGTGAATATTGTTTGACCACAAAATTGTTTGATATTAGCCTCGCTTAGACCCTGATGTAGGAAGACAGGGTACTATCAGCGACAAGCATGATATGTGATTTTCTTTTATTCTATTATGTATCTATATAAGTGTACTCGTGTATATTACTGCCTTTGATTTCTTAGATTTTAAGTTGATTAATTTAGTTATTAAAATATCCATCACAGACACCATTAATTCTTCTTGTAACTCAACTTTGAGACTAACATTATCGATTTTAGAAGTCATGGTTTAATATTGTAATAATTAAATGATTCTGAACCATACACAAATTGACTACTTTTGATGGATGATATTTCAGTTCTTGGTGACATTTCTAATTGGTGCAATGAATTTTTATATTAAAATCACTTTTGCCAATCACTGTGTCAGAATTTATCTTGGTAATTTTTCGAACATCAATATGATTTTTTAAATGCCTTTCTAATGGAAAACTAACTCATAGCTTAAAAAGTATTACCTCATTGAAAATCTTCTGCTATATTTATAAATGGCAAATAATATTATCCATTATACCCACTGAAATCCATTAAAGGTTTCCACTTCCATATAAATCAGCTATATCCCTGATTGGTTTTCTTGATTCAGCATATGTTTTCAAATAGTATTTAATAATAAAATTTGAAAAACTTTCCCATTTTTAAAAGTTGAACTTAATATGAAAATACTTACAATAAACAAGAATCAATATAAACATAATTATTAGTAAAATTAACCTTAAACTCACATTTCCTGATTAGTGGGAACAGAACCATTTCTTACTAGACAGAGCTGCACTATAAAGAATTGTTTTCTTTCATAGATATAAGTGCTTAAACTAATTTTGGTTTTCTGAAGTTTACTTTTGAAAGTATTTGCATGAATATCAAGTTCAAATATCCAAGTAGAAATAAGTAAAAAGGTTTTCATGATTTCAAGAATATTGATCTGGGGATCAATTTTCCAAATATCCTGTCAGAATGCATAAAAGAGGCAAAATTTATAACTCCTTTGAATCAAGGAAGACCTGAATAAAACTAAGGTCATTTATCAGAAAAGAAAATCACTCTTCAAAATGTCATCAGCCACAAATGAAAAAATAGTATTAATTTGTTAATAAATATCTTTAATAAAAATAAAATTCAGAAAATAGGCTAACTTTGGTGGAAAACAAAAGATACACACATACTACTTGTGCAAACACTCACAAACAAACACACACAGATGATGACACATTAAGAAAGTAAGCAAGTGTGGATAAGAGACTATGGTATCTTTTGGTGGCCAGAAAACATCTTAAAAGGATCTGAAGAGTGAGTACTCAGAGAAAAGGGACACACAATAGAATGAATACAGCATTGTCTTTGTTAAAGAATTATTTTTAAAGATGAAAATATTAAATCTTGCTCTCCACATTCTATAGTATTCGTTCATTAGCATGTGTTTATCTAGCACACTTCAACGTGTTATCACAAATGACTAAGAAATAAACACATCTGGAAATATAACACTTCTCTATATGAAGTTGTATTTGAGGTTGGAATGAAGCATTATTTTGCATAGCTGAAACAAATATTTTTTTTTAATTGTTAAAATCACTTCATAACTGATTAGTTTGGGATAGTATAATCCTTTCCAATCGTTGAGATGGAAAGGGAGCAATATTGCATCCTGACATTCCTCATCAACATCATCTCTCTATTCAATTTCTCTGACTTTGGGTGACTCAAGTCACCTATGAGATCAAAGCCAACCATTTTCTAGAAAGAAAGACAGGAAGACTAGAATTCTAATGTAAAATTAATCATTAGGATGAACATAGTAGCTCTTAATTAAAAATTAACAATTAGAGTGGAAAATTCCTTGTGACTTCAGTTCCTAAAGAGATATATCTGATATTTGGATGTCTCTGCACCTGTATTTGATTTTGTACTTCACAAAGTATTTGTATTATCCCTTGCCATGGTGAAAGAATGAGCTTAGTTGTTTTGTTTTTGTCAACAGACTCAATCTCTTTTATGATTTTAAGATAATGATATTATAAAAAATTGTTAATACTCTTGAATCACCCACAATTAAACAAACCCCTTAATATTCTGACATATTATATTTATACTAGTCTAGCAAGATACCATGCAAATATTCGATGTCAAAATGCTTTTGAATGGTGAACAGATTAATGAACAAATGAATCAAATTGCATAATTGACTTTAAGAGTTATTATACTGATGTCTAAATATGATTTCTTGGAATGCATAGAGGAAATCATCAGAAGAAACAAAACTATAATGTCTACTTCACAAATCACTAGAAAACATTAATAGCTGAAAAAAAAAACTCATCATAAAATAAAAAAAACAAAGTCCCAAGAAATAAGAAAAAAAATATGGCTCAAGCAAAACAAATATTTTGGTCGGGGCAATTTAGGTCAATTATGTAAACTGTACTAAAAATTGGTCACAAAATATGCACAAAAATTATTTAAGAAACAGAAACCATTCTAACAGACCAAAACCATACCCCCAAATTGGGGGTGGAAATATAATGTTAGACAAAAGCAAGTAAATGTTGGATCAAGATCTCTTTTGAGAAATGGGATGAAATGGTTGACATTGTGCAAGTAAAGTTGATTGTACTAAATTGTTCCATCTCCAAGTTTGACACGGATTTCCACAAGCAAAATAACAGAAATACTGAAATTATCTTCGGCACTTTATTAGTACATAGTAGAAAATTTTAAAATGGGGAATTCACTTAAATCATACTACATCTTTTTAGCTGATCCTCAATTTCTATTTAGCAACACTGGTGTGGATTTAAGCTTAATAATTACAAGGTTAACCAAAGCTTTGTAATTTGCATTTTTTGTAAAATTTTGTTTTTTTGTAAAAATTTGCTTTTTTGTAAAAGAATAACATCAATTAACAATATAATAATGTATTTTCTTGAATATGAAAATTGTCATATTTCTTTCTGTAAGGCTTGTAAACTTGTACTTTATGTTTGTATACAATGTTTTATTTTTCACATCTTTTACCATTATCATTAAAGAAATAAAACTGTAATAATTCATATATATGCATATACATTTACACACACTCATATATATATAATTATATACTTGATTATTGTGGCAATAATGTAGACTTTTAAAGGTATTTTTGATAAATATTTGACTGGTGTATACCAAATTGTCACAAGTTGATGAAAAAATAGGTACAATACTTGTTTCTACCTCTCAATACATTCAAATGGTTAACTCTTTTTCTTTCTTGTTCAACATTTAATTTTCATTTTTGTACCTACTAAAAATTAAACAAACTCTTATAGATTGAGGTAAAAACCTAAGCACCTTCATACTTCATTATTTTGCTTGCCAGAAGATGATTTAGCAGTACAGCAGCCCCGACTCGACAAGATATAGGTTCAAGTTGTCTGACTCCCATTTACTATACATATATATGTGCAGGACTTACACACACACACACACACTTACTCATACTAAAGGACATGTGTTTCTCTGGCACATAGGCTCGTGGGATTTACACCAGAAGGTTCCTAGTTTTCATATGCCTTCTACCTAAGATTGGTGATTTCTTTTCCTATTACAAGTGTTCCTCAGCAGTATTGTTCATGAGCATCTCGATGCTTCAGAATTATTGGGGAAGGAAACTTAAACTGATTTTACTCTGAAAGAAGTTTATAAATTTTCTTCACTTAAGTGCAAATCAAGAAGGGCCTTTTTGTGTGACTTTAAAACCTGTACTTTTTGAAAGAGAAGAAAAGGATCTATTTTCTTTTCACTCTTCAGTGTAAAAATTTGATAAATTCTGTTACCAAAATCTCTAGAGAGCAAACTTTCCAAAGTGTAAAAAATTAATGCAAATCTCTTTTACTGCCTTCCAAATTTTACATACTAAACACAGGAACCAATTCCTCACTGCTCAAGGATTATTTCTAAATTGAATAACAATAAACCACTGTGGAACTAAAGAAATAATTAAATATGTATATATATATATGTGCAATTTTATGTCACTGTTATTTTAGAATTATAGACTATCTACCTTGTTTAAGGAATAGAAATGCTAATAAATTTTCCCTGAATTTAATTTAGCTGGGACTTACTGGTTAGAGGGCCCCTAATAACTAAAATACCTATATGGTTTCTTAGAGAAAATAGCATTTTCCTTAGTTTCTGAAACAATATAGTGTTTGTAACACTTCTTCCTGAAAGAGAAATATGATCTAATATCAAAATCCTTTACTAATCCACAGTCTATGCGCTCAATCCTTTACTAGTAATGCAGTCTCCACGTGCTCAAAAAAGAGCAAATGGTATTTTACATCATATTGCAAATATTGATTAAGTATAATTTAATTCATTGTATATAAACTCATTATTTATAAATATTTAATTTATTGTATATACATATATACACTATTCACTTTATTACTTATACATATATTGTTACTTTGTACAGCAATTAGTTAAAAACCTACACTAACAAAAACTGGCAATTCACAAAACTGCCTTTGATAAATCGGTCATAATTTTTCAAATGGACAAAATTATCATGTGTTACTGGTAACTGTGCTGTGAGGATGAAGTTCAAGAAGACTGTAATTAGCCCGACATGTTCTAGTGAAATAAGAAATGAACCTGCATGACCCTGACTGGTGGTCAAGGCATAAAACGTACTGAGTGATAGTGTTTCTTTGTAAGCATAATTCTGAACAGTTCAAAGAAGTTTTGGGCGAAGTTGTCAGCATTGTTTATTGATTATAGTGAAAATGATCATTTGCACCTGGTCTGGGTATGACTACCTTCCTCCTTCCCCACTGGGCTCTGCTTTTGAGCTGGTTGCAGATCAGAAATACACCTACAGAGCCAGCAAAACATAAAGACACCCGGAGGGAACTCCATTTTGCTGTTCCTGATTCCCAGGTGTTCCATGAGCACGTGAGTAGATTCTGATCCTAGAGAGAAAGTGCATCTTGCCAAGACTGTAAATGAGAAAGGCCAATAGAAGGCAACACTTGACATCACAAGAGTCCTTGCCCTGTGATAGCATGTAACAGTGATGTATATCCTATTTTAATGCAATTACTATGTTGTATCCTTTCCCTGTAATGAGCTGAAAGTTGGTAAGCAATGAATCCCTGCTGAACTGTCACAGTTAGTATGGCAATATTTAAACAATGAACATTCTCTCAGAAAAATCATTTAATAGTAACAATCAACATAGACTGAAATGATAACATATTAAGATCCAAATATTATTTTTTTACAACTGAAGAAAGAGCCAATTCTTTCAACGAAATTTGTCCTATAATTTGGGCTTTGTGGTAAAAATGGCTCCAGTATAAATCACAATAAAAGAAGTGATAAGTAAAATTTGACATAGATTAAGAAATTAATCAGATTTAATTTTATTTTTAAATGGGAAAATTCATGTCAAAAATTATGTCAGTGAAGTTAAGAATTAATAAATTGCCTTAATGGAGTTTCGTTGAGCTAGGATTTTTTCAACAAAAGTATATCAATATTGTTAAAATTTCGATGGGCACTGTCATATCCGTAGCATGGTTGTCACATCTTCTGTTAAGACAGTGGAGTCAAATTGATTCCCATTTCAAAATATTAAAAACAAACAATGTCACATCTAGATGATGATTGTTTCCTATGTTGCAGCAGATTGGATTTCTGTTTTGTTCTTTTCAAATAAGCTTAATGAACTTTTGTTTAATGTGTGGAATTCTTTTGAATCATGCCTCTCTGTGGTAGAAAGGCGCTATTCTACTAACAAGAATATCTTTTTTTTTCCTTTTTACACAAAATACTCTAACTCTGATTTTGAAATTATCTGTTTAATTAAATATATAATAATTATAATGTTATTTGAAGATATAACATTATTTAAAGATATGTAAAAAGATATTACTATATTGATCTGTGCAAAATATTTGCCACTATTTACTTATTACTATGCAAATGCTACTTTCTGCAACTACCTGATCTCTCTTTTTTTTCCTCTCTGTTTGTTTTTATTACTTGAATCAGTGTTATGGTTTCTTGTGTTCTATGTTCTTTAATATGACATAGACATGAGAATGGTGTTATTCTGTCAAGTCCTTGCATGAAACATACCTTTTTAATTGCTTTTTAGGTTAAAAAGGGATTAAACCAATGAGGAAGACATTGGGAGGATTTTATACTCTGTGGAATAATCCTAACATGTCACAAACCTCTAGACTTTAAGTTATATTCATTAAAATCATTTTAGTTCAATATTATTTTTTTAAATTACTATTTCTATATATATCTGTCATCCAATATAGTACTTCTTAGCTACTGAGAACTTGAAATATGGCAAGTTGAGATTGAGGTGCCCTGTAAGTATAAAATACACATCAGAGCTTGAAGACTTTGTAAAAAAAACTAAAATATATCAATAATGTCATATAGATTAGTTGTTAAATGACAATATTTTGGAATATAGCAGGTTAAATAAAACATGTTATTAAAATTATTTTTACCCACTTCTTTTTGCTTTATTTTGTTATCTTTTTGGTAGGAAAAGATTCGCACTGAACATCTGTTGCCAACCTTCCTTGTTTTTTCCTTTTTGCTCCCCAAAGCCCCAGTACATGGCTGTATATCCTAGTTGTAAGTCCTTCTAGTTCTTCTCTGTGAGCTGCTGTCACAGCATGGCAACTGACAGATGGGTGGTGCGGTTCCACGATGGGGAAGCAAACCTGGGCCGCCAAAGCAGTGAGAGCCAAACTTTCACCACTAGGCCATCAGGGCTGGCTCTCTTTTTACCTCTTTTAAAAAACTACAAGAAAATTTTAAATTACATATATTGATTACATTAAATTGTTACTAAACAGTGTTGCCATAAACAATTTCACTTTGCCTGAAAACAAGTTTTACTCAGGAAAGAGAGAAAATGTTGCCATTGTATGTGAATTAAATCTCCACACTTCCTCCATATTTGTTTTAATGAGAAAATAATCTAAGTGTTCTTGTCCCATAAAGAGTAAAATGTTGATTTGTATTATTGTCCCTAAATTATCTACAGAAAAGCTTACTTTTTTAATCAATGAGTATAGAAGTGTCGGATCCTAATCTAGAATTACATAGAGAAAACCACATTGCAATTAGGGTTATAAAAATAAGGTCTCTGTAATATTGAGCTGTATTCCTGAAGGAGAGTATCTTGTTCTCATAGTTTTAGCAAAACAAGACATCAATCAACAGAATAACTCAGGCATTCACTTGTTGAATAAATAGTAATTGCATAGGGAATTGTAGAAAGAATATTTGAGCACAGTGCAAGCATCCAATGACCTTTTTCAGATCTCTAAAGAAAAGGCAAGATATTTTCTAAAATAAAATCCTGTTAGGACTGAAATATCAATGACAAAAACAAGTGAAAAAGAAATTTTAGCCAAGTAAAAACCTCTCATAAAAGCAAAAAAAAAAAAAAACCCTGAAAACTCAAGTGTGCAAGCTCAAATACTTTTATTATTTTTCCTGTTTTGATACCTATAGAGTGGGAAAATCTATTTTCTTATTCTATCAAATTGATTTTGATTTACCATATGTATTAGTTTCCTGTTGCTGCTGTAATAAATTGCCACAAACTTAGTGACTTAAAACTGGTTGACTATAACAGGACAAGGTGTTGGCAGGATGGTGCTAGTTCTGTAGGTTGTAGGGGAAAATACATTTCCTAGCTTTTCCAGATTCTAAAGGCTCTCCACATTTCTATTACTAACTCTGATTATAAAGTCCTGCCTCTTTTCATAAAGAGAGTGTGATTACATTGGGCTCACCAGAACAATCCAAAATAATCCTTCCATTTCTAGGTCATTAACTTAATCACATCTGCAAAGTCCCTTTGCCATGTAAGTCAACATATTCACAGGTTTATTCTGCCTTCCACACCTTCTTGTCACCAAAACATCATGGAATATTCTAGCAATCTTGTCACCAAAACATCATGGAATATTCTAGCAACCTTGACTATAAAATAATGATATGTCATCACTCTTAACTCATAAAAGAATATCTTATCATATAAATTAGTCAATTATGATAGCATTTTTGATTAATGCTCAATTATATATCTAGAAAAGCTAAATGTCAATAAAACTAGTTTAAATCAAAATGTGTGACCCTTGTCTAATTTTGCTTTTATTGCTTCTGTTTTTGACATCATATCCAAGGAACCATTGCCAAGTCTAATGTCATGAAGGGTTTCCCCTATGTTTTCTTCTAGGAGTTTTATAGTTTCATCCATTAGGATGCACATTCATTAGAACCCAACAAATACTCCTTAACTTTAGAAGCTTTAGCAATCTCCATTCATTCTTCCTGAAGTCTCTGGACTGCCCACAAAGGCCATCCAACTTTCAACATTGTTGGTTAAATCTATAGCAGGGGCTCAGTAGGACTCAGTAAATGCAGCACAGCGTAGCACAAAGCCACACAGAGCAAAGTACTAGATAACCAGTAGGCGGCTGTTCAGAGCGCATGCTCATCAGCCAACATCACAGCCTGTTGGAAAGACAAAAAGCAAAACAGAAAGATTCCGGCCTGCTTTCTGTGTCAATTGTCTTATGGTTACCCCATGGAAGTGAGATCAACTCCCCATACAAAAATTGTTTTGGATATCAAGGTCGATGACCCCACACTCTCACCAAGAGGGCATGAAAATATGTATGCCTTACATAATGGATAAAATAAATTGGGCTCCTAAGATGGTCAGAAATTGGGTGACAGAGCGAGGATGAGCAAATGGCTGGGGGTTTATTGTGGTTAGGTGTCTGATTAGGTAGTGTTCCTAGACTTTCATGATTTGAACTTTCCACCAGCAACAAAGGAGGAAACTATCCAGCTTTCTTATTGGTTTTCCCAGTTATGAGAGGAAAGGGAAAGAAGGAGTGATGGGTCTTGAAAGCTGTTAGTTGTAAAACACAAAAATGGAGTCAGACTCCTTATCATAGTTTTCTACTGGTGCTGATATATTTTTTAAGGTCTTTGTCCAAAAGTAAAGGGATGTACAACTTCTACCATTCAAGGAGAAATGTTAAATATGAAACCAAAGTATCACTTAATTATTAGTTCATTCAGTGTATTCAGGATTTCTTGGCAGCCTGATAAATTTGGGCTGCATCGTGTAATGTGGACTCAAGGAACAACACATATACTCCTTCCAATCAGTATTTAGTTGTAACACAAGTTAAGAATGAGGATGGCACCATGCAAAAAAGGGCCAAGAACGAAAGCAAGAAAATGATCAGACTCAACAGTCCCTGGCACAGACACCAATCTTGCTGCTCAGAGACTGAGCAGATCAACATGTAGAAGCTTGCAAAGATTCATAACATAAAACCAAACATACCAACCAACCAACAAACAAACACAAAAAGCATAAAATTGAAAGAACCAGGCACAGATGTGTAACATTTCCTGGACCTTATCTGTTTTGCACAAAACAATACAAACTGTCCCCTACACCACACAAACCTAGACATAATCACAAAAAAACTTGCCTTCCTAAGGTTACCACTGTCCACATTTTTGTGTGTAAACTTTCTATTAAGCTAATGTTTAATCAGTCCCTTGTAGATTCACAGACATTTGTAAGAAATAATACAGAAATAATATCTCTACCATTTATATAGTTTTCCCCAAAGGTAACATCTTATAACTATGACACCAATCTCACAACCAGGATGCTGACATTGCTCTAGAAAAGGAAAAGACAGAGAACATTCCATCACCACAAGGACCTCTCAGGCTACTGTTTTATAGCCACACACACCTCACTTCCCTCCTACCCCTACTGCTTCCTTAAACCCTGGCAACCTAGAATTTCTTCTCCATTCTACAATTTTATCATTTCAAGAATGCTATGTATAAATAAAATAATACAGTATACAACTATTTAGAATTATTATTATTATTACTTTTTTTTTTTCCTGAGGAAGATTTGCCCTGAGCTAACCTCTGTGCCCATCTTCTTCTATTTTTGTATGTCGGTTGCCATCACAGTATGGCCACCAACAAGTGGTATAGGTCTGTGCCTGGGAACCGAACCCAGGCCACTGAAGCGGAGCATGCGAAACTTAACCACTAGGCCATGGAGTTGGCACCTAGAATTATTATTTTTTAAATTCAGCATAATTATCTGGAGATTTATCCAGAGTTTTGTATCAAATTGTGAAACAGTATCCCAAGGTATGCATGTGCCACAATTTGTTTAACCATTTATTTGTTGAAGGACGTTTGAACTGATTCCAGATTTTGGCTATTACAAATAAATGTGCTATAAATATTTATCAACATATATTTGTGTGAATATGTTTTCGTTTATCTGGCATAAATGTGCAATGGCCAGATCATGTGATAGTTACATGTTCAGTTTTTAAGAATCCATCAAACTGTCTGCCACAGTGGCTACACCATTTTACATACCCACATGCAATGTAAAAATGATCCAATTTCTTTGCCTCCTGGCCAGCATTTTGTATCACTTTTAAAAAAAATATTAGCCATTCTGATAAGAAAGGTGTATAGTTATATTTAGTTGTGCTTTTAATTTGTATTTTTCTGATGGCTAATATTGAAAATTTTTCAGGGATTTATTTGTCATGTGCAAATATTTGTGATTGTTCATTTTATTTATCAACTTGGCTAGGCCACAGTGCCAAGATATTTGATCAAAGACCAGTTTAGATGTCGTTGTGAAGGTATTTTTAGGTGAGATTAACATTTAAATCAGTTGACTTTGAAAAAAGCGGATCATCCTTCACAAAATGTGGGTGGGCTTCTATTTAGTTGAAGTTCTTAAACAAAAAAAATGAGGTCCCCCAAGGAAGACAGAATTCTGCCTCCAAAATGCCTTTGGACTTGACTTGCAACATCAACTCTTTCCTGCATCCCTAGCCTGCCAGCCTGCCCTGCAGGTTGATTTTGGACTTGCTAGGCCCTAAAATCACATGAGACAATGTCTTAAAATAACTCTCTCCCTGTCTCTTGCACAAAATATACATATATATTTCCTATTGCTTTGGCTTCTCTGGAGGACCATGACTCATACAATCCTCTAGTACATTCCTCTTCAGTGAAATATCTGTATTCTGCCCATTTTCTATTTGTTCAGCTGTTGAGTTTTTTTATATATTCCATAAACAATTCTCTTGCAGAACTGTAGTTTGCAAATATTTTTCCCAGTATGTAGCTTGTCTTATTATCTAACAGGATATTTCTTTAGGCAGCAGTTTTTAATTTTGATGAAGTCCAATTTATCAAACAAACAAAAACTGCTAACCCAGAATTTGATGTCTAGTAAAACTATTCTTCATGTGAGGACAAAACAAAACCTTCTGTAGATAAACAAAACATGAGTAAATTTGTGGTCATCAGAGTTGAACTGCCAACAGTAAATAGGTTAAGATAAAGAGAAATGACAGCAGACAGAAAGTTAGATATAGGAAGAAATGAGGGGCATGCAAAATGGTAAATTCACCCCTGTGTTGTGTGGTTTGTAATGTGTATAGATGTAATATACATGAAAACCATTGCACAAAGGATGGGGTGATTGAATACATCTACAGCAAAGTCTCACATTTTATGTAATAGGTTAAGGGTGACTGTGATAGGTTAAGGATGCATTTTTTTTTTTTTTTTTGTGAGGAAGACCGGCCCTTAGCTAACATCCATTGCCAATCCTCCCCTTTTTGCTGAGGAAGACTGGCCCTGGGCTAACATCCGTGCCCATCTTCCTCCACTTTATATGGGACGCCGCCACAGCATGGCTGACAGGCAGTGCGTCCGCGGGCGCCCGGAATCTGAACCTGCGAACCCCGGGCTGCCAAGAGCAGACTAAACCGCTGCGCCACCAGGCCAGCCCCCAAGGATGCATTTTTTAATCCCTATAGAAATCACTAAAAAAAATGTAAAGAGGTATAACTAAAGTGTCAAAAGAGGAAATAACCTAGAATAGTTTTTCAAAAACTACTACATAACCCAAAAAAGAACCCAAAAGCAGGACAGAAGAATTAGCTAGGGAGGATTGGACAACAGTAAAATAGATCTTAATCCAACAATTTATATTAATTTTGCTTACTCTTAACAATTTAAGTACTCCAAATAAGAGGCAGTTAGATTCAATTAAAAACAAGACCCAAGTTAATGCTCTCTACAGGGTCATACTTTGAATTTAAAACAATGATAGAATAAAAGAAAAATGATGAAAAAAAGAGATTCACCAAGCAACAGTCAATATAGGAAAATGCTATGGTTATAAAAATAGAGGAAATATTAGGTATCAAGACAAGAACTATTACCAGAGATGATAAAAGTTTCAAATATCAGGAAGATATAAATTCCTACTGATTTACCTAATAACAGAATTTAAAAATAAATGAATCAAAAACTCACAGAACTTAAGGTAACAGAGTTAAATCCAAAAGCTTAGCTGGAGATTTTAGCAAACATCTCTCTGGAATTGATAACTAGACTAGAAAGCAGTAAGGATGTGTAAGATGTCAACACAGCACTTCAATTACTTTGATTGACTTTTATAAAATGTTATACCCAATAATTATAGAATATTCTTTCTGCGCATGAAGTATTGACCAAAATAGACCATATGCTTCAGTCTTAATAATGTCAAAGATAGAAATATTAAAGTTTGTTCTCTGAAAATACTAGTTTGAAAATAACAATTAATTATAAAGGGCATTTAGAAATGTTAAATATATTTGAAAATTTAAAAACTCATTTGAAGGGGGCCAGCCTGGTGGCATAGTGGTTAAGTTTGCACGCTCCACCTCAGCAGCCTGGGGTTCGCAGGTTTGGATCCTGGGCGTGGACCAATGCACCACTCATCAAGCCATGCCGTGGTGGCGTCCCATATAAAGTAGAGGAAGATGGGCATGGATGTTAGCCCAGGGCCAGTCTTCCTCAGCAAAAAAAAGAGGAGGATTGGCAATGGATGTTAGCTCAGGGCCAGTCCTTACACACACACACACACAAAAACCTCATTTGTAAATAACTCATGGGTCAAACAAGTAATCACAGGGATAACCATGAAATATTTTGAAATTAATTATAATAAAATCACAACATATCCACATTTGTGGAATAGAGCTAAAGCGGTAATTAGAGAGAAGCTTATAGATATAATGCTCAATGAAATAGCAGAAAGAGAAACTAAGAATACAATCCCATTTATGATTGTAACAAAAAGAATAAAATACCCGCAAATAAACTTAACCAAAGAGGTGAAAGATCTGTACACTGAAAACTATAAAACATTGTTGAAAGAAATTGAGGAAGACACAAAGAAACGGAAAGAGATTCCATGCTCTCGGATCGGAACAATTAACATAGCTCCAATGTGCATACTTCCTAAAGTAATCTATAGATTCACAGCAATCACTATCAAAGTTCAAAGAACATTTTTCACAGAAATAGAACAAAAAATCCTAAAATTTATATGGAACAACAAAACCCCAAATAGCTAAAGGAATACTGAGAAAAAACAACAGAGCTGGAGGAATCACGCTCCCTGATTTCAAAATATATTACAAAGCTATAGTAACCAAAACAGCACAGTGCTGGCATAAAAACAGACACACAGATCAATGGAATAGAGTTGAGAGACCAGAAATAAACCCACACATCTATAGGCAGCTAATTTTTGACAAGGGATTCAAGAACATACATGGGAGAAATGAAAGTCTCTTCAACAAATGGTGTTGGGAAAACTGGACAGCCACACGCAAAAAAATGAAAGTAGACCATTATCTACTTCTCAAAGAAAACATAGGGAGTACATTCTTTGACACTAGTCTTAGCAACATACTTTCAAGAACCATGTCTGACTGGACAAGGGAAACAATAGAAAAAAATAAACAAATGGGACTACATCAAACTAAAAAGCTTCTGCACAGCAAGGGAAACCATCAGCAAAATGAAAAGACAACCTAACAATTGGGAAAAGATATTTGCAAACCATATATCTGATAAGGGGTTAATCTCCAAAATAAATAAAGAACTCATATATCTCAACAACAAAAAAACTAACAAACTAATTTAAAAAGGGGCAAAATGTAAAGAGACTTTTCTCCAAAGGAGATATACAGATGGCCAACAGGCACATGAAAAGATGTTCAACATCATTAACTATCAGGGAAATGCAAATCAAAACTACAATGAGATATCACCTCATGCCCGTCAGAATGGCCATAATTAACAAGACACGAAACTAGTGTTGGAGAGGCTGTGGAGAGAAGGGAACTCTCATACACTGCTGGTGGGAGTGCAAACTGGTGCAGCCACTATGGAAAACAGTATGGAGATTCCTCAAAAAATTAAGAATAGAACTACCATACTATCCAACTATTCCACTGCTGGGTATTTATCCAAAGAGCACAAAAACACCAATAGATAAAGATACATGCACTCCTATGTTCATTGCAACATTGTTCACAATAGCCAAGACTTGGAAGCAACCTAAGTGCCCATCAAGGGACGAATGGATATAGAAGATGTGGTATTTATACACATTGGAATACTACTCAGCGATGAACGATGCAATCCAGCCATTTGTGACAACATGGAGGGACATTAAGGGTATTATGCTAAGTGAAATAACTCAGAGGGAAAAGGTCAAAAACTGTATGATCTCACTCATAAGTGGAAGATAAAATAATAACAAACAAACACATAGAGACAGAGACTGGATTGGTGGTTACCAGAGGGGAAGGAGGGAGAGAGGAGGGCAAAAGGGATGATTAGGCACATGTATATGGTAATGGATTGTAATTAGCATTTGGGTGGTGAACATGATATAATCTATGCAGAAATAGAAGTGTAATGATGTACACCTGAAATTTACACAATGTTATACACTAATGTTACTGCAATAAAAATAATTAATTTAAAAAAAGAAAGAAAGAAACATGTAGAAGATTTCCTGCACAGGATTTGATAATCGATTGAACATGGAAGGCAAAAGGGAAGGAGACAATAATAATGGGTATCGATTTGCTATTGAGAATACAGGGGTGCACAGTGGTGCCATTTTTTGAGATGGAGAACAACAAAACATTGGGGAGAGTAAGATTGCAGGCAACAAAGAGTTCAAAATCATATTATGAGGATGGACATTTCTCTGTGACATCCAAGGGTAAAGAACCAGTAACATGTTGATAATTTGTGTAAAGAACCTAAAAGGGATGTGTAGTATAAAACTAGAAAATCAGCATTCACAAATCTAAAGGTAATATTTTAAGATACAAAGCAAATAAGGCCACGAAAAGTGAGCAGTAAGAGAGGGCATAATACAGAGCCCTGCAGGCAGAAGATAAATTAGAAATAGATTGATCAGAGATACAGTAGGAAAACCAGAAGAATATGGTGTCTATAAAGCAAAGGGAAATAGTGTTTCCAAAGATGGAAGTAGTCAAGAACTTCAGATATAACTCAAAAGGATAAATGGGTGAATATTGAATTGAGTGTCATGGGGGCTCTCCTGGATTTAGCTCCTCCCAAAAGCAGACAATCAGATAAAGACTTTGGGGTGGATAGTTTATTTGGGCTGTGATGCGAGGAAGTTCCAGTTAGGGAAAGGGCACGCTGGGACAAGGAAAGGAGAAACACCAGTCAAGTGTGGGTGAAGGTGTGGTTTATCATCGTGGACAAGAGGGGCTTAATCCAGCTTGGAACCCTCTGAGATATCATGGAGATTATGCCTCGGAATGGTCTGACTGAGGGACCGGGAGGCTTGGGCACTGATCTACTGGCTCTTGTCCCTTTGCTATTGAGGGTTTTCATGAATAACTTAGATCTCTTGCATTTCTGAGATACCCTGCAAGTGGGCTGAGCACAGAAGTGTGGCAGAGGAGAACGCCATCAAGAAGACTGGTGGAGAGTCACAAGCACTTGAATTGAGAATGTCAATCATATCACTGTGAAAATTAATCTTTATTAAATGCTAATAGTGATGAAATGGAAAAATAGAGGAGAGGAGAATAAAAATATATGACATAGAATATCAATATTGAAAGTTCTCTGAATATGGGGGAATACATGAGATGCAGAGCACCAATGGAAGAAATGGGCTAGTGTAATTATGATAACAATCACTAACACTCATGAAAAACTTTATCTAAGCTTAACATTGCATAAACAAGCAGCAAAATCATTAAAACTTTTCTATGAAGCCTCTTTATTTTGTACAAAATTAATACATAATTTGATTAACGAACTAATAAAACCAACAAACAGCCACTGGATTTTGATCATGGTGAACTCATTCAATTTCATGTACTCTCATCCCTTAAAATGTCTGGGCAGATATCTCTAAACCTCTATTTGACAATACATAATTATGTTAAGGAAGATTTATTTTAGTTTTTTCACATGTTAAAAATTGCTCTAAAGTATATTTGGAGAACATACTTTTTATTTATCATAATTTTTATTTATCATAAAATTTTTATACAATTATTTTCCCCAGTGTTCACATATACATAAAGCTACAAACAGTCACAGCAGAATAAAAAGTATCCTGTATTTTAGTTTTTACAAATTTTATAAGAGACAAGAGAGTGGAAGAATGTATATAGTGGTAGGTAGTTATATTTTTGAGGCCTTGTTTCTTCTTGAAAGTGATGGTAACGTAAACTTCTCAAGAGACCACTTTATAACAAGCAACTCTCGTATTTACCTAAAAAAATCCAGTGTCAGATATGTAATCTCTTGTACCGAACATCAGAGAAAGTAGAAGTGCTGTCAGACAGTATCTGTAGTGGTGAGGATGAATGGAAAAAAGTCTCTTGAGCCTCTTTTTTCACCAGTTATTTTCAAGTTTTTCTTAGCTGTATCTGACAGTGTTGTATGTTCATTCATCTCATTAAAGCTTTTGTGGAAACTAACTTGTTCAAACTACCACTCAACTTTGATAAGTAAAAGAGTACTTTTTATTAATAGTGCTTTATAATAGCTTTTATTTCAAAATGACACATTTTTGTCAATTTTTAAATAGTAACGGCCTTGTGGTCTTGGATGTATGAGTAATTCATCATATTCATTGACAGGTTCTTATATTTTGAAGGTGCATGGATGCCCATGATATTCTGAGCTACCGTAATCGGTCCAAACTTCCTAAAGGGAAAGAAAAATATTGTTGTGATAAAATATGGCATTAAAAATATAGCCACCCTATGGTGCCTGGTCCCTTTTCGTGATCCCACCCTCTCAAGTACGCCCGTATCCTTGGGTCACATCAGAAAACCAGACCACAGCATCTTGACCACTTGAAAGTGGTCCCACTGCTGCTGCTTCCACCCAGAGTGTGTGAAAAATCTACAGCCAGTAGTTTGGCTCAAGCAGTGGGAGGTGAAAGGCACGTTTTCAATGTGGTGATCATGACTATGAGAAATTTTACAGCAGATGAAATGAAAATTTTATAGAAATGCAATTGAAAAAAGAAATGTTTAAGTGGGGGAGATAAGAGAGAGAAAATAACAATAATAAAAGAATGGAATGAAACACAGAGTCAATGTTTGTGGCTGAAAAGCTTGACGAGCAATTCAGGAAATACCTGGAAACTTCTATCCTTGGGGACTTTGGTATAGCTGTGTTATCCTCTTTTGCTGCTATGGTCATCAATTGTGGAAGACAATTCTTCCCGAGTATTTTTATGTTTCTTCAAGGCTCAGACTTTCTGACTTAAGAGCACTAGCAAACTTGGTTGAAGGACGATTGTCTCAGAAGCCACAGATTGCGTATTGCTCCAGGAAACTATGAGACTTGGACTTTTCCGACCCAGAGACATCTGCTCAGATTCCAGGACCGTAAAAATCTAGGCACCTTCCTCATACCCTCTCCACAGGAGATTTTTTAATTCTTATTGTATTTTATTTTTTTATTCTAAAGTAAAGCCTTTCCTTTAACAAAGGGGAGGTGGGGCCCACATGCTCAGTGTCCTCTATAAACTCCAAATCACAAAACATCAGGATTCTCGTGATTCAGAAACAAGTGAACATTTGGCTGTCACTGTGCTGCTCCATGGGGATCAGGACTCCAGGAAATGGCACTAAAATTCTCTGTGGCAAATAAACTGTCATTTTCTAATCCAGAGATTACATGTTTCCTGTCAACACGCGCACACACACACACACACATGCACTCATACACGCATAAATATACATAAACACTTATCAACCACCTGCCCAGAGAAGGTCTGTATTTGGTTTCTTGCTCTGTATTGCCTGTTGCATTGTTGAATGGATCTTGATCCTCTGAGCCTTATCACCTGGACTTTGGATTCCCTTCCTGACCCAGGTCCACTGTGACCCCCAGCTTTAAGTGCCCTGTTCTTCACCATAACCAGCCCAATCCTGTGTTACATGTATCAGTCATTTTCATTGTGCTTCTATCACCCAGAGTACCCTGATTCCAGCCAAATGCCCAGCACTTGCAGGATCTTATTATTAATATCAGATGTATTATTATTATTGGCTATAAGGTCAAGAAAGACACGTAGGCTCCCTGAATCTCAATTGTATTAGCTCTAAAATAGGGATGTGCATACCTGCTGTTTTGTCCATATTATAAGGCATTTGTGAGGATCAAATAAGATTTTCTGTGTAACATGTAACTATGAAACAGTGAACAAATAAGGTTTTCCTATAATGATTAATATCAGCAAAGCAAGCCTATAAATAGTTGTCCCCAAATTGACATTCTTATTTACTATTTTTTCTCATGCTTCAGCATATAAATAACTTGACTACTTGTTGATAGAAGTGAGAATCAATAGCATAAATCAAAAGCATGGAAAAGACAAGATCTAAGATGATATCAAGGATGTTTGAGAAAAATATTAGAACTCCTCATATTTAGTTTATATTAATCCCATTATTTTTCTACTTTTTAAATTTATATACCGTATTTATGGAGTAATAAATGTATATAATCCGTAAATGACTGTGGTCGCTCAAAACTTTTATTTCTTAAAGAAGTATATGATAAAAAATTTTTGCAGACCACACTGACTTAAAGAACTACAAAAAAAACCCAAATAACCCAGTTAAAAAGTGGGGACCGGCCTGGTGGCATAGAGTTTAAGTTCATGTGCTCCTCTGTGGCAGTCCAGGGTTCATGGTTTTGAATCCCGGGTTCAGACAGATGCACTGCTTGTCAAGCCATGCTGTGGCGGTGTCCCATATAAAGTAGAGGAAGACGGGCACGGATGTTAGCTCAGGGCCAATCTTCCTCAGCAAAAAGAGAGGGATTGGCAGCAGATGTTACCTTGGGGCTAGTCTTCCTCACAAAAAAAAGTGGGCAAAGGACCTGAGTAGATATTTCTCCAAAGAAGGTATACAAAAGGCCAACATGAAAAGATGAATGATGCTCAACATCACTAGTCATTAGGGAAACACAAGTTAAAGCTACAATGAGATATCACCTCACACCTGTTAGAATGGCCATCATCAAAAGACAAAAGATTAAATGCTGGCATGGATGTGGAGAAAAGGGAACCATTGGGTACTGTTGGTGGGATTGTAAATCGGTACAGCCACTATGGAAAACAGTATGGGGGTTCCTCAAAAAATTAAAACTAGAAGTACCATGTGATCCAGCATTTCCACTTCTGGGAATATATCCAAAGCAAAAGAAAACACTAACTCAATAGGTATCTGTACCCCCATGTTCATAGAAGCCAAGACATGGAAACAACCTAAGTGTCCATCAATGAATGAATGGATAAAGAAGTTGTGGTATATATATATAATGGAGTATTATTCAGCCATAAAGAAATGAGGAAATCCTACCACCCACTGCTGGGTTTTGAAGGCATTATGCTAAATTAAATGTCAGACAGAGAAAAACAAATACTGTATGATCTCACCTATATGTGGAATCTCAAAAAAAAAAAAAAAAAACTTATAGAAAAAGAGATCAGACTTGAGGTTACCAGAGGTGGAGGGTAGGATGAAGGGGAATTGGAGGAAGGTGGTCAAAAGGTACAAACTTCCAATTATAAGACAAATAAGTATCTGGGGTGTAATGTACAACATGATGATTATAGCTAACATTGCTGTATGGTATGATATATATGAAAGTTGTTAAGATAATAAATCCTGAGTTGTCATCACAAAGAGAATTTTTTTTTCTTTTTATTGTATCTATATGAGAAGATGGTAATCATTTTGCAATACATGTAAATCAAACCATTATGCCGTTTGCTTTAAACTTATACAGGGATGTTTGTCAATTATTTCTCAGTAAAACTGGGGAAAAATGGAACCACAAAGATCTGATATGGGTGTTTTTATATACTGCTGTTATAAATATATGCTGGAATCAACTACCTTAAAATATGTGAATCAATGGCCAATAACTCTCATTTCAGGAATACTTAAGAGAGTAATTAGAGATAAACGTGAAGAACTATGCTTAAAAATGTCCATTATCATGCTATTTATAATAACACTTGAGGGAAAATGAAACAAATGAAATAAACTTTTTAGATATATCCATCATATAAATATGTAAAATGAAACAAAATGTCCCACATAAAGGAACTGGATAAATAAGCAATATTACATAGTTAGGCTACTAACACAGCTTACTGAACTAAATTTAAAAAACTGATTTTGATTTTAATAAGAATATTTATGAACACATGAAACTATTCCAAAAATACAAAAGTAAGAAATATTGAAAGAAAATGTATTAATGCTATTGTTAATATTATTAAAATGCTGTAAAATGGTAAAATGTTATTAAAGTGTTTAGAGAAGGTATATCCTCTTTCTTGCTCCTTTATTCTTCAAGATATGAAATTATGACTAGCTCTCTGACCACTTCTGAATGTGAATTGGCAAAATATTTTCAATGGTATCGCAAAACGTTATCTATTGGAGTTGACAGATAATTTCCCAATCTTCCAGAGTTTCTCAGGAAAATCAAGCCCTGGTACCAGTACTTGCTTGATAACACAGCCCATCCTTCCCTATCATACTACTGCTTTGTGGTTGGTGTATCCTGGGTTCACCTCCCAGATAGACTTGTTCTCAAATCCTTTTCTCAGGCTCTGCTTCTGGAAAAATCCAAATTAAGATAAGTGATCAGAATTATAAGGCACAAAGACAGATGTTACATCTAAGGATTACTCCAAATTTTACTCAGGCCCACAATTCTTTTCTAATATACATTCTTCTTTGACAGTTTCACTCAATTATTTATGGTCTACATGAGTATTAACACTTTTATCCACCACCTGTATGAATATTTCTTAAACAATATGTCCTGTTCTCCTTCTTGATATGTAAATCCATGTATTCAATTTTCAACTGGGCATTTATACTTTTACATACTTTCTACATTCACCTGAAACACAACATACTCACAATGAAATTTTATCTTCATTGTATCTCTAAGATGAGTTCCTTCTTTTGAACCTGCTACCTCTCCTGTAAGGTGTTACTTTTACTCCTATATGTGCTATCTTTACCTTGTACTCATATTTGATGAATCTCTTGCCTCTGTTTGTGCAGGTTACTTAAGGGATAAGGAAAGAGATGCTGCTGTTTGTTCTCCATTTCATGGAGAATTGGTGGTTAGAAGACGCGCCACAGGTGAGGTAACCTCAGTGGGTAACCATCTGGTTGTTGGTGTTCCCTGGATCTCCTTGCCATCAGAGCAAGCTTTTATCTCTCTGGCCCACATGAAGACCTCTGTATCACCGTCTTGTACAAGATACCGAGGTTGTGGATGAGAAAGGAAGACTTGATCTGACGGGATATGATGAAAAACCTACCTCAACTAGTTAGTCTGATGTTTGCCCCATATGCACATTCTGCTTCCAGCTGCTTCATCCGCATCTCTCCTTGGAGCTCCTTGATGCTCCTCCGTCCTATAGAATAAAACCCTCCTGCACGTATATCTGGTTGCTCTTCTCTGTCTGCTGTCTACTTTTCAGAAAATTCTTCCACTTTCCAATTAACAGCTGATTTGCCTAAATGCTTGAGTGTTGCTAGGTGATTTTTCCTTATTTATTTATTTTTTAAATTTCCCCTGTATTTCATACTGTGAACTAATTTTTTAACTAAATAGCCTATTAACAGCATTTTAATGAATGTATACACTTGCTAAAATTCAAATCCAGATGACATGATATATTTATATTATATATATATTTTTTACTTTTCATTTTATAGCAGGCAAGCAAAGCAGCCTAACCCCCGTGGAGATCTCTGTCATTACGTTGTGACTTCAGAGAGCTGTACAGTCATCACCTGAATGTATTCAGTGTGCCTCTGAAAGACATCCACTTCCTGCTAAATTAGAAGTATTTGATTTCAGAAAATGCAAAGACAATGTGAAATTCATGTGTAAGAACTGTTCAACTGCCAAAAACATGTGTCACATATATTTGCTTTTATAAGACCTGTCAAACTCTAAATGGATTACATTTTACTTATTACAGGTAAAATACAGATATTACAGTACAAATATGATTCTAAAAGAGATTTCATTATAATTATTTTAATCTTATTTTATTACATACATTAAGAATGTTCTGAAGTGTGTGTGTACTTATATATTATAGTAATAAATCACACAATGTGATATATACTGCTAGATCAGGAAAAGGTATGCTTCTAAAGCAGGCTAATTATCCTATTCCTTGTGTCTGAATATGACTCCTAAAATATTTTGTGACTAGTCATCCACTTCTTATTATGTGAATCTTGGATCTAAAATGGAAACTACAAACCATAGGCTGAAATGTTATTAAAACAGACGTCAGATGTCTTAGTTTCAATCAGTAGTATGCCAACAAGTGTTTTTGGAGAAATAACCCGGTACCAGTACTGGGGTACAAAAGTGAGTTAGATACAAAAGTGAATATGAAAAGGAGCCCACAATTTGTGGAAAAGATAAACCTGAGAATAACTACAATACTGTATTATTTATAGTACCATCAAATTATGTGAGAGGTGATACTTGCTGTGAATGGGAGAGCTAGAAAATTTTATTTTGCCTAAAATTCACTATGAGCAAAACCTGGTAAATTCATATTCATCTCCAAATAAATTCATATTTACTCGTTTTACCTTCTCACAAAAATCAAATAATTTTTGGCTGTATTAAGTGTTAATTTTTCTGGGTTGAATTAAGTCTTAATTCTTCCTCAAAGATTTTCAAGCATCAGTTATACCAAGGTATAGTAGTACACTATATAATATATATTTTTTATTTACATATAACATATTTTATTTACCTTAGTAACATATTGTATTTACATTTACAGGTATAATGTATTTTATTTACATTTCTGTCTCTCTCACCTAGATTGGCTAGGTAATATCAAAGTATTATATCATATTTATGCTGTCCCTAGCATAGTATTATTTGCTAAGTATTACTTAGCATAGTATTTAGGTTTTCTCACAGTGTTCTCAGAACAATTTCAAATCTTTGGGATTGAGAGATCAATAAAAATTCCTCAATCTTCCAAAATTTTCTCATAATTACTGTCACAAGAAACTATAAATTACTCCAAAATCTACGACACTACCTGGACTCTTGATTGTCTGAAGAACAAATTATACTCAATGTCAAAACAAAGAAATGTTAAAAAATCCTACCAATAGCCAGAAATCATCAATGGCAAAATATTGATAAAGATTTCTATTGAGTTTTTCATAGAAAAATTACAAAATCTCATAGTATGTGATTAGACAAAAGTAGAAATACTATCTTCTAAACTAAAATAGTTTATAGCATCAAGTTCTAAGAAAAATTAGAAGAAATTCTTATCCTGAAAAATATTTTTCTTCTTATTATGTTTCTGTCATAAAAAAATCTATAGTCATCACACATAACTCTTTTTGCCTCATGGAAATTATTCTTCAAGGAATAATTATTAGTGTTTAAGCGTTCTAGGATATTGCATATAATTTATTTCAATTTTTCTCTTTTTATATCTATCCAAATTTTATCCTAAATTGCTATGACATTGTGAAAGTCACATTTGTTTATCTAAATATTAATATGGTTTTGTCCTTAATGAATTCTCATTATTAATCTCATAATTCTAATGCAAAAATATTAATTCAATAATAATTTAAGAAACTTAGCCTACATATTTATTGGCATTTTACTTTCAAAATGAATCCTTCATTTCTATTTACCCTATATTTGCATATATAGTGCTTAAATTATGTTTCAAAACTTTTGTTATTTATACCTATATCTTTGAAGAATGATGCATGTGGATGAACAAACCACATTAAAGAAAGCAGTGCAACATACAAATGTATTGTCTTGATCAAGTAAGAGCTAGCAATTTCATATCGTTGTATGTTATTTATCGTATCCACTTATTTACAGGGCATCAAAAATAAGCTTAACTATTTTCTAAAAACACAGTGCAAAATAACAAAGCATTTTTCACTAGATTCCAATTTTACTAGACTATAATCTATTTTACAAGAAGGTGCTAAATAAAGGTCTTATGTTGGATTGTTCAAGTATTCTTGAAAAACCTGTAATGCTGGTTTGTCAGGTAGATTCTTATTTTTCTAGAGCTAAGAATGTTTGTAGTTGAATTCTTACTTAGGAACAAAAGCAAAAACTAGAAACCAAAGCTGTGCAAGAAAATTCTAAGTATACATAATATAAACAACCCCAAGAGATGGAAATTACCCTCACTATATTCTAGTTGAATTATAAATGAAATTGAGGATCACAATATTTACAGTAGCTTCAGCCAGATTCATTACTTTTTTTTGTTTACCCTACATGAACATTCTCTGTATGCTCTGTATATTTAAAGCTGCATATATTTGTGCATATGACAGAACCCAAACTATGTGTTTGGTTTCTCGGCTGTGTTTTTGCATCATAATTACAAATAGGGTTTAATATTTAGCAAATTTCCTTAATAAATGTAAAAACAAAAAATCCCTGAAGCCACATTACTATACAGCATTAAATTTCTGAATGTTAACATTTGTTTGGAGAATTTCTTAAAGGAAATATTAAAGAAATTTACACTACTGAATCATTGGATGTATATGTCCTTATTTAGCAAAAGTTTCATACTGGCAACATAAACATTTGAAAATTATTCTATAATCATTTATGGGAACTCTCCATCTAGTCTATTCATATTATTTTGTATACTGTTGTGTTGGTAATGACTGTGAAAGTAAGAATTAAATGATCTAATTAAAAGAAAATTTAAAATTCTACTTATTTCTAATGCTGGGTCTGCCTATTTCAACTTCAAAAAAAAAATCAAATTTTCTCTAGAATAAAATTGTTCTTTTATATGTGGATATAGCATTGCCATTGTAATTCTTGGTCAATATGTCTTGACACTGATCTATGAGTTAGATTTCATTTCCTATACATTTCATATACTCCTCAGGTTTATATTTAGTGTTCAATCAAGTGACTGAGGTAACAGAAATCACTTGCTCATATTGAAGATTTTTTATTTTCCACTTGGAAGATATTCGCACAAATCTCAAAGTACTGTTAGAGAAAAGAAATTAAAGTTCTTGATGCCTGCTAATTTATGTATAAATTATCCAGTTTGTCAGTTATCCATATGTAATAGTCTATCTCCACATTCCCTGGTCAATATTCTCCAGTTTCAGTGCTCTTGGTCTGCTCTTCTTGCCACCTTTTACTAGCAAGACCTGTTCTACAACTTGTTACATTTTCATTCTCATATTCTTATCCAACACCTAACTTGCCAATAAGATTGTTTTCTTTAAAGGGGAAAAAAAGTCTTTATATGTCCTTGTGTCCTCAAAATGGGTTATAAATAATCACATTGTTGCCAAATAATGCACACAATTTGAATCTTCATTTTATGTGACATCTACAAGATCAGCTTCCATGGATTACTCCTTCCTTTCCTTAGAGCCCTCTTCCCTTGGCCGATGGCACCAGATGCCTCTGGTGTTCTTGCTAACTCTGGGATAGTCTTTCTTGATATTCCTATTTCTTGATATTCCTCAGTCCAAGTCAAGAACTACTATTCTGACTGCTACTAGCTATTTCATGTCATTATTATCCACTCTTGAATTACTGCAAATCTTTCACGACTATTCTTCTTCTCCCTAGCATTTTCCCTTTCTAAAATCATATCCTCTGAGCAACTTTTCTTGTAACTGTGTATATACCCAGCTTAGCACTTATGACACAGTTTTATAATTGCCAATTCACTTGTCTTCATCGAAGGCGAGACTATTTCATCATTATATTACTAGCTCCTCGTAAACCATGTGAAACATACTATAACTAAAAGATATGTTGTTCATTGAATAACTTCCTAGATCTGTGATTTAAGTTGCCATCTTATTTCTTCAATGCTTTTCTCACATTTCTTAAAATATCATAATTACCAATTGCTTCCCCTGATTTACCAACCACATAATTTTACCGTCATGCTCCATGGATTTTGCACCTATCCTCGTACTTAAGTTGTTCTCCCAGAAACTATCGATGCGTAATGCTACTATTAACTAATATGCAGAGGGCAGAATAAATGGTTATCCGTCCCAACCAAATTCAACAAACATTGAGTTATAGTGTACATGTTGGGTTATATCTCCTCCTACGATCATAGACAAAAAATATTAAAAAGTCATGAATTTATTAATGAATTCATTCAATATATACTTATTGAAATTCTGCTATGGGACAAGAACTTATATAAGAGCTGAGGCTATAGAAGTGGGTAAAGTTGATACTGAATCCCCATTAAAATTAAAGTTAGACTATACTGGTATAGGTCAAATAAAGAAAAATGCATCTTATAAAGACAAAAGGGCAGGATGCTTTGGGGTATGACATAAGGAGACTTAAACTAGTATAGAGGTTGGGAGGAAAGTAGAAAACTGAGAAAGTTAATGAAGAGTGAAGACTATTATTAAAAGAAGCAAGATTGGGAGCTAAGAAACCTAACTGAAAAAATGGCTGAATAAGACACATTTACTGGTTGCTGGAAAAAGAGAGAAGCATAATTGGAAGGCGGAGCCTTAGAACAAAGTGTTTCATTTGGGACAGGTTGTGTTCGAGGTGCTGGTGAAATACTCAATGGTTAGTTCTAAGAATGAGGCTCAAGAATTAGGTCCGGACTATAGAAATAGATGTGTGAGACTTCAATATAAGATGATGGTAGGCTACACAGCAGTAGATGCCATCACCTGTGGAAGGTTTCGAGAGTGAAAAATCAAAGGTCTTGGTTGTAGTACTAATGTTGCCTCAACAAGAACCATAAAGAAAAGGAAGAGAGGCCTGTGAAGAAGTGTGATATGTAGCCAGAGACAGATGGAAACCCAGGTGAGCATAACTTCCCAGGATCAAAGGAAATGAATGTTTTGAGAAGGAAGTCAACAGGTCTAATATTTTGGGGGTCAAATGTATACAGATTAAAATTGTCCATTGGATCACTTGGCTGAATTTAATAAAACCAATTTTCTTTAAATAAAGAGAATGAAAGCCAGAATGTTATAAGTTGATTAGAGGTAGCTGAGGAAGGGGGAAAAGGTAAATGTAAACATTTTTGGAAGAAATGTACCTGTTACAAGGAGAATGGGAAAGAATGGAGGCTGTGGGGATGCTGAGGGAAGTGTCAATAAAGGGAAATGTGTGGAACACATGAGTGGAAAGAAGATAATTGAAATGTGTAGGTTGCTGAAAGGACAGACTGGAATGTGAACAAAAGCACAGACAGCAACACTGGAATTAGAAGGGAACTTTATTCCACCATAACCAATAAGAAGTAGGAACGAACGGCTTCAATTACATGTGGGTTTGCATATTTAATGACAGGAAACTGAAAACAGACAAACAAATAAAAAACCTTTTCATTTTCTTGGAGTTTTCTATGAAACTATGGCAGCTTAATTATTGGCTATATTTGTGAAAAGCATGAAATTAAGTGGAAGGATTTGGGAGTTTGAGAGGAGAAAAGAGGAAATAGATGAAAAGCTTAGTGAAATAAGATTTTAGAGTGGGTGGAGATTATAGTAATAATGGAGAATAAATTTATAGAAGTTGTGAAAATTTCTTAATTGGCATTGGATAGGTCAATGGGTTTTTTTGCTAGTCCTTTGAAATAGAAGACAGTGTGTGAAATGAGATTAGTGTTTAGGTAATTAATCATTGCTATGTTGTCCTGTAAATTCTAAGATGGCTGTTTTCTTTTATTCCACTCAATTCTAACAGTAATATTTGTCTTTTCATTCAGTGCTAATTACTCATGTACTTGTATTTTTAATTGAAAATTATTTTACATTGGGTAAAAATGTGTACACACTGGTGTCCACTATGATGAGTTTTGACAAATCTTTTCAACTGTGTAAATCAAATTGCTTTCAAAATATAGAAAATTCCTACTGGCCTAGAAAGGTCCCTCATGACTTCTCTTTCCATCTCCTCACCATTGAAACTTCTACTGTGTGAATATCTATCAAAATAGACTGGTTTGACATGTTCTAGTGTTTCATAGAAATGGAATCTTATAGCATGTGCTCATTTGCATTTGCTTCTTTCATTCCTCTTAATGATTAGGATATTTATCCACATTGTTTCATTGATTAGTAGTTTATGTATTTATTTATTTATGTATTAGTGCATGTATTTATTTATTTATATTTCTGAGTGATTGTTACATTGTATGAATAGTTTACAATTTGTTTGTCCATTCTTCTGTTAATTGAGATTAGAGTAGTATCCAGTTATTGGTTATT
This sequence comes from Tapirus indicus, assembly GCA_031878705.1. NCBI lineage: Eukaryota > Metazoa > Chordata > Mammalia > Perissodactyla > Tapiridae > Tapirus > Tapirus indicus. The sequence continues at coordinate 20,364,963 of CM062939.1, read as the reverse complement.
ACATGTAAAAATGCTATAAATACACTTGTACATGCCTTTGGATTTCTGTTTTCATTCCTCCCATGTAAATACTTTGAGGTGGAATTGCTAGGTCATCACGTTATTATAGTTTAACTAAAGAAGGCATTGCCAACTTTTTTTCCCAAAGTGATTGTACCATTTTACACCTCTGTTGGCAATATGTGGAGAGCGCCTGTTCTCCCACATTCTTGTCAAAACTGTTTATTGTCAGTGTTTCTCCCATTTTATTGGGATTTTTGTCTATTTTTAATTTACAGGATATCTGAATACTTCATATATTTTGGGAAAATGTTCTTGGAGATATATTATTATTATTATTGTCTGCTATGGTTTCCATAACAAAATACCACAGATTGGGTGGCTTAAAACACAGATATTTATTTTTTCACAGTTCTGGAGGCTAGAAGTTCAAGATCGAGGGATTAGGAATTCTTGGTTTCTCCCGAGGCCTCTCTCCTTGGCTTGCATACTGCTGCCTTATTGCTGTGTTCTCACGTGGCATTTTCTCTAAGCTCACACAACCCTGGTGTCTTTCTCTCTTCTTGTAAGGACACCAGTCATATTGAATTAGGGCCCCATCCTTACATCATCCTTTAATCTTGTCTCCCCAAAAACCTTATCTCCAAATATAGTCATATCAGGGTGAGAGCATCAACATAAGAATTTTGGGGAGACACAATTCAGTTCATGACATATATTTTTTTCTTTACTATATATATACATATATAGTGAATATATGACTACATTATTCACTATATATATAGTGATTATATTTCCCCATCTGTGGTTTGCCAATTCATTTTGTTAAAAATATTTTTTGATAAGCAGCAAGTTTTAACTTTGATGGAGTCCAATTTAAGCTTTTTTATTTGATGCTTTCTGGGTCCAATATAAGAAAGATTTGTCCACACAAAATTTGAGTAAATGTTCTCAAACATTTGTCTCCCAGAAAATTTATAATACTTGTGTTTATGTTTATCTCAAAGACTCGTCTCAAATTAATTTTTGATAAATGTGTAAGATAAGTGGCAAGTTTCAATTTTTTAAATATGTTTACAAATTGTTCCAGTATTTTGTTTCTAGGATTTTCCTATTTCCCTTTGAGTAGCTTTGAGACTGTTTTAAAGTCTTATTGACCATTTAAGTCTCTGTCCATGTAAATGATTTCTCTACTTTTTCTATCCTCATGTCAATATCACACTCTTTCCGTTATTGTAAGAATAGAGTACATCTTAAAATCAAATAACATATGTCTTTTTAAAATTTTTTTGGTGAGAAAAATTGGCCATGAACTAACATCGATTGCCAATCTTCCTCTTTTTTGTATATGGGACGCTGCCACAGCATGGCTTGATGAGCAGTGTGTAGGTCCGTGCCAAGGATCCGAACCTGTGAACCCTGGGCTGATGAAATGGAGTGCACGAACTTAATCACTACACCACCAGGCTGGCCCCGACATATGTCTTTTTACTTGATGCTTCTTTTAAATGATCATTTAGCTATCCAATACTCTTTAAATGTAAAATATATTTTAAATTCATCTTGTCAATTTCTGCAAAAGACTGTTAGAATTTTGAGGTGAATATTTTGGGAAAAATGACATCTTAACAATTTTGAGTTTTCTACTTATGAAGATTGATTCATTTTTTTCATTTGTTTAAGTCTTTTTTCTTTCTTTTAGTAGTTTTGAGAGGTTTTAAATGTAAGGAGCTTATACAACTTTTGGTAAATTTAACATAAAGTATTTTATTTTCTGATATTATTTTAAATGGAATTGCTATTTAATTGTTTTTCTGAAATAAGAAATGTAGTTACATAAAAGTAAAATTGATTATATGTTGACTTTATATGCAAAATCTTTAATTAATAATTTCTTAGTTTTGTAGGTTCTTTTTTTGCTGAAAAATTTAGGATTTTCTACAAACACTCATATCAACTGCAAATAGAAATAGTTTTACTTTTACCTTCTAATTCTTATCAAATTCTTTATTTCTTAATTATTTAAGGTCTCCAGTCTTAAGAGATAGGAGTAGACATCTTACCTTGTTCTCAATTTTAAGCTGAAAGCATGTAGTCGCTGGAAATTAAGAATTATCTTATCTCAGGCTCTTTTCATAGTTGCTGATTATCTGATTGGGGAATTCACTTCTCTTCTAATTGTTTGTTTATTGTAGCTTAAATGTGTGTTGAATTTTGTTAAAGACTTTTTCTTCAGTATTGAGCTGGTGTTATTTTTCTCCTTCATTCTATTAATGTAGTGAATTATATGAGTTGATTTTTTTTTTTTTTTTGGTAAGGAAGATTAGCCCTGAGCTACTACTTGTTGCCCATCTTCCTCTTTTTGCTGAGGAAGACTGGCTCTGGGCTAACATCTGTGCCCATCTTCCTCTGCTTTATATGGGACACAGCCACAGCCTGGCTTCACAAGTGGTGCTTCAGTCCATGCCCAGGATCCAAACCTGCGAACCATGGACCATCCAAGCAGAGCACGCAGATTTAACCCTATGCTACCAGGCCGGCCGCATAGTTGGTTTTTTAATATAAGACTAACATTTCATTCCTTCTCAAAAATTAATTTATTGCAGCATATTTCGTATAATACACCCATGTCACGTGTACAAATCAATAATAGTTTAGTAAATTTATCAAGTTGTGCAACCATTATCATCAATAAATTTTAAAATATTTCATCACCATAATAAAATCTTTCATGCACATTTTCTGTTAAACCCCTGCCCCATCCCAGACAACCACTAATCTACTATTCTGTTTCTATATATTTGCCTTTTCTGTCGATTTCATATATGTAAAAGAATAATACAATATATGGCCACTTAAGTCTGGCTTCCTTTACTGACTATGATGTTTTTGAGGTTCCTCCACATCATAGCACGAGTCTGTAGTGAATTCCTTTTGATCGCTCAGTATCATTCAGCTGTATGGATATACCACATTTTGTCCATCCATTCACAAGTTGAATGTCATTTAGATCGTTGTCAATTTTTTGCTATCATGAATAGTGCTCAAAGAACACTCAAGTGTAAGTCTTTGTGTGGATATATAGTTCCATTTCTCTTGGATAGACCCCTAGGAGTTGAATTGTTGGTCATATATGAAAAATTTATGTTTAATATTTTAAGGAACTGCAAAGAAATCTTCCAAAGTGTCTGTATCATTATACATTCCCCCCAGCAACGCCTGAGTTCTCCTTTCTTCACATCTTCATCAACATTTTAAATTACCTGTCTTTTCATTCCTTTTTTATATATTTCTGGGAACAGTTTGATAATAGTTTTGTCAAGAACTTTGATTACAGTTTCACAAGAAATATTGTTTTGTAATTGCCGTTTTTTTTGTAATATTCTTTTGTGTTTTCACATCCATTATTTGCTGGCTTTGTAAAATGAGTATAAAAGTGTTCCTTTTCCCTCTATTTCTAAAAAAGGTTCTATGAAAGAAGTACTTAGGAAGCCATTTGGGGCAAGACTTTTCTATGAGGATAATAATAATAAATAATTTAATTAATTATTTATTATTATTTTTTGATAGATACAGAACTATTCAGATTTTATGTTATTCCTGAAGAATATTTGGTCATTTTTATCTTTAAAGAAATTTGTCCTTTTCATTTAAGATGGCCAATTCATTGGCATACATTTGTTTGCAAGAATCTCTGATAAATATTTTTTTGTGTGATATGTAGGACGTCCTCTCTTTCATTGCCGATATTGGTAATTTATATTTTCCTGCTCTTTTCTTTGATCAGTCTAGCTAGAACTTTATCTTTATAAAGTTCAGACAACAAACTTTGTGTCATTGACTTTTCCCTCTTGCTCTTCTCTTTCCTATTCCTTTGATTTCCTCATTACCTTTTCTATGTTTTATCTTCTAAATAACTTAGTTTTTCACATTCTCTTTGTTTCCTAGCTTCCTAAGGGGAAAACTTAAATAATTTATTTTAGAACTTTCTTCATTCTAATGTACTTAAAATTATGAATTTGCCTCTAGCACACCTTTATCTCTATCCAACAACCTGTGACATGTTGTTTTTATACCACCATTCACTTCAAAATAGTATCTAAATGTATTATAAATTTTTTATTACCCATGGAATATGTGCTGTTTAATCTGCATATATTTGGGGATTTTTTTTTCAATGTTTTTATTGATTTCTAATTTAAATAACTTTGGTATTTCAAACATGTTTGTAGTATTTCAAAATTTTAAAGTTTACTTAGACTATTTTATGGCACAGCATATGGTCTATCTGGGTAAACAGTCTTCCTGCACTTGAAAAATTAAGTATTTTTCAGTTGTTGAGTATAATATTTTACAAATATCAATTAGAGTAATGTAGCTGACAGTATAATTTTTCTAAATAACTAAAACATTTGTTTGTTTATTCAGTCAATTACTGAGAGAGAACTGTTAAAAATCTCCTTCTAATGTGAGGTTTTGTTTATACCTACCTTCTTTCTGTCACTTTTTCCTTCACTTATTTTTATGTTCTTTTATTAAATTAATACTCACCTGGATAAATTAGCACTTTTCTATGTTACTAAGTAGATGGAGATGTAGATAAATTAACTTTTTTATTATTAAGAAATATACATCTTTGTTAACATTCTTTCTTTTGAGGTCTATTTTAACTGATATCATTACAGCATCAGAATTTAATTTCTGCATCCACATACTTGTGTTATTGTTGGCATAAATTTTAGTTCAACCTAGGTTATAAAATTCTGCAACACATTGCTACTGTTTTTTTTCCCTCAAATAGTCGTTTGTCTATTAAATTTACAACCTGTTAAAAGTGTTTTACACTTACACACGTAGTTATGATTTATATTATCCTTTGTTCCTCTGTGTAACTCTATCATTCTATGTGATATAATTTGATTTTGGTCTATAGAACTTCCTTTAACTTTATTTATTTATTTATTAGTGCAGTCTTGCTAGTCTCTAGTCTTTATCTCAAAGTCTTTGTTTCACTTTCATTTAGCAAGCATGTTTTCTCCAGATAAAAATATACACTCTGCCATTTTTTCTTTATTGCTTTAAAGATGTCATCCCATTGTCTGTTCACCTTCTGCATTGTTTCTATTTAGAAATCGGTGGAATTTTTTGGTTGTTCATTATATGCAAATAGGTTTTTTGATATTTTTTCCGAATGCCTTTTAAATTTTGCATTTACATTGGGGGTCACTAACTTAGCTATGATCTGCCAACATTGCTTTTCTTTTTATTTGTCCTGTTCTGGGTTTGTTAAGGTTTGTTGATGCATGAGTTAACATAATTCATTCAATTTGGAAAACGTCTATATTTTTCTTCTAATATTTTTTCTGCTTCAATTTTCTTCTTTTATTTTTTCTTTTCCTAGTCCTCTGTGCTTCAGCTTATTAGCTTCTCTTGACCTATCTTCAATTTTTCACCAATCTTTTTTATGCAGTATCCAACTTGTCTTTAAGTCCATCTGCTATGTTTTATTGAAGATATGTTTCGGTTCTAGATTTTTCCATTTGGCTCTTTATATTATTTACATTTATTAGTAGAAAATACTTATGAAACTGATGGCCTGATAGTCCTTAATGACTGTTTTTAAAAGACGTGTAGATAAGCAGTATATTATCACACTCCTACTAGGTCCCTTAGAGATAACATGTCTGACACTTTGGGTCTCCATGGTAATGCGTGCTTAAGTTGATTTTCAGGAATTGAGAGTCACTTTCTTGCTCAGTTCAGGCTGGTTGAGACCAGCAACCCATAAACGGAGTCTGCGTGAATGTTCCATAGGTGACAATTTGATGTCAGGGGCTGAAAATTCCACCCTTAGATCCTGTTAATGCCACCATTTTGTGAACATATTTCCTCTGAAGACCCACAAAGCTTGACTACACTTGCATAGATCATTGGTTACCTCACTTTTCCTTACCTCCAATCATCTAGCCCCACACTTCAGACCACCCTGCCCCTCTATCCCATAAATATCCCTAATCCCCATTATAGGGGAGATGGATTTGACTCGTTCTCCCATCTCCTCGCTTGGCTGCCTTGTGAATAAACCCTTTCTCTGCTGCAGAACTCATTGTCTCCATGACTGGCATACTGTGCAGTGGGCAAAATGAGTCTAGTTCGGTAACATTTATTGGTTTCTTTGTTATATCAATCCTTTACCTATAACACTTAGACATACCTGTAATAGCATTTTATAAACTCTTAACTGCCAAATCCAACATAAAGTTGTTTCCAAGTCTTTTTCTTTTTTTGCTGAGGAAGACTAGACCTGAGCGAACATCTGTGCCAATCTTTCTCTATTTTATACAAGAGTCACCACCACAGCACAGGTGATAAGTGGTGTAGGGCCACGCCCAGGATCCAAATCCAAGAACTCAGGCCACTGAAGCAGAGCATGTCAAACTTAACCACTACACCATGGGGTCAGCCCCTCTAAATCTATCTTTATTAGATAGATTATTTAGATAGATATTTTACTTTTAATTTTTTTATTCCTAGTTGTTAGTCAAATTTTCTTGCTTCTTTGCAAATCTCCTAACCATTTTAATTGTATTCCAGATGCTCTGGATACTATCTTGAAGAGAACCTGACTTTTCCATTTTTCTCACAAAGATAAATTATCATATAAACACAATGTAAACATAAATGCCTAAAAGAAAAAATATGCTAAAAAATGACCAAAGCAAAAAACATAGAATTGTCAAAAATATCAAATACACAACATTTATTATATGTGATTATTAGCAACTAAATTATTATGGAATAAAGAAAATAAAAAACAAAAAAGTAGTTTAAAAATATTGGTACTGAAAGAGCATAGATTTTAACCAAATATCTGGGGAATGTATATGAGTAGATATTTCTCATTTTTTTAAGTATTTTGTTTTTTCAGTTTGATTTCAAGTGCTTTGAGGTCTGATATTTTCTTAACTGTGCTTACATATCTAAGAATGTAACTCAGTATAACTCATAGTAACTCAGTATAAGTTGTTATATATAACTAAATTATAATTATTAGAGGAATGTGACAGCTATGTAAGTGAATTCCTAGAGTAAAATGAACAATGATGGAATTTATCTGAGCTAAAAAGTTCATTGGACATGAAAGATATGATTCTGCTGTCTTAAAATAAGAGTCTCAGACCCTCATTCAATTTTTTAGATTTCCTGCCTTGTAAAACATCTCTTTCTTCAATGTTCCATAATCATTTGATGATCACTATGTTTACATTGCTAACTAGGGATATTAAACATGTTTATGAGATATTTTTTAAAGGCAAGGCATAGTGAGATAAGTAGGTAACTAATGAAGATTATAAGAAGTTATATTTTGACTATCTGTATATAATTTTTTCTTTGAGAGAAATTGGCCCTGAGCTAATATCTGTGCCAATCTTCCTCAATTTGTACATGGGATGGTGCCACAGCATGTCTTGATGAGTGGTGTGTAGTTTCCTGCCTAGAATCCAAACCTGCGAACCTCAGGCTGCCAAAGTGGAGTGTGCAAACTTAACCACTACATCACCAGGCCGGTCCCTTGACTATATTTTAAATAAGCACTTTGAAATAAGAAGCAGGAGATCTGTAGTTTTCAGTAAACTGTAGGATCCAATAGAGGGTTATCTATCCAAGCGTTGTGTGTGTACATGCATGTTTGTGTCTGTATGTGTATCCTAATTGTATTAGGTCAGTTGTTATAAAATAATATTTAATTGCAATGATCAAAGAATACTTAAAGGATTATATTTAATTTAATTGAAAAATATTATATGAAAATTATAAAAGTATTGAAAGAATTACTTTTTATAGAGACTAAATAAAATGAATTCTAATATGAATATTTTAAAATCTGGGTATATCTACTTAAATTTTCTACTTATTGCTCAATAGCCAGGAATTGACCTTGTCTTGTCCTATTTAGCATTTCAACTTGGGTTATCTAGCTTTCATTACTAAAGTCAGCCTCAATTTTATTGCACTGAAATTTATTGTTGGAAAAAGTTACATGTGGGTATTGATTTTTTTTTTCATGTAAGTTCTAATTGCTTATTTCCTGCATCAGTTGATATAATTGTTCATTAATGATTTCTTGTTCCCTCTTTGGATTACTGGTCTGTGATTTGTTTCTCAGATAAGCTCAAAATAACATGCCTTAAAATAAAGACCTGAAAGTAATGCTTTATTTTGGTAAGTCTGTATTTTTTGAAAAAAAGACTTAGATGTAAATAAATGGAAAAACTGGCAAATGATAACTACCTCTTTACATGGAAAAAATCTCTTTTTCTTTCTCCCTCTTTTTCTTTCCTTCCTCCTTTCTCCTACTTTAAGCCTGACTACCATCACCGGGGTGTCCACATGGTAGAAGGTTACTATATCCATATAGTGGGAATACTCTCATGACACATCCTTACTTCTCTTCCTCTATGAGTTGGAAAAATTCTCTGATCTGAGTTTACCAGATATGTAGAGAAAATCCAGATATGTAGAATTACCTTTTGCATTCATTGCAAAATCTAACTTTCAAAATTATGATCTCATACAAACAATAATAATTTGACTTTCAAAGCACAACACATGAGCTAGTAATTTTAGTCATCAGTATTTCCTTCCTTGAAGCATCATCCATTTGATTCAAAGTTGGAAATCCCCAGACCTAAATTACTTATGGTGGATCAAGACAAAAATTTGGTTAATATTTTCAAAATAATTATAAGTACTGTACTCATATACAAAGGCATATACAATCATATGAATATATCACTATAAATATCATCTGTATGCACAATTCAGCATAATCATTATGTATGCAATCTATCTTCCTTTGACAACTATTGAACTGATAAGTATGGGCTGCAGTCTGCTGAAACTTTTTAAATAAATTTTAGTTTAGATGTTTTTCTTTTGATTATTCTTATAAGTTCTTTAGTTGTGTTTCCTAAACGTAGATAGGTTTTTTCTCATATTCACCATTCTAGTGCTAAAATCTGCTATCAACACACATGTCTAGAAAATATATTTTAATAAAATTGGCTACAGATAAAAAAAATTCTTCATGGTCCTAAAACCATTATTATTAAAAATTTTAAAAGAATGGTATATATATATATGTTGCAGTCAATGAGCTTTAGTTAAATTATTATTATTCTGAGTTAAAAATATTATATAATGCATGATTCCATTTATATTACATTCTCAAAATGACAGAACTATACTGATGGAGATCAGATCAATGGTTGCCAGTGGTTAAGACTGACAAAAGGTGTGATTATCAAGGGACAGTAAAAGGGGGTTTTGTGGTGCTGGAGCTGTTCTGTATACTGATTATGAAGTTAGTTACACAAATCTACACATGTGCCAAATTCCATGGAACTGTACACCAAAAATATCATTTATAATGTACAATAACTTAAGTAAGTAAATAAATAATATAGTATAGTATAATTTCGTTGTTATATTTATTTTTATTTAGGTCATTCACGTTCATGTCAGTAAATAGAAACTCAAAAAAACTTCAAAAAAATCAGTGAAAAAGAAGAAAAACACAAAAAAGATGAAATCATACTAGAAAGATTATTGAGGCAATTATAATTATTGGAAACTTATGAAGTGTCAGACAATTGCTAGATGTTCAATATTAAAGTGTTTGTGTTTGTGTGTGTGTGTTGGTGTAGAGAGAGAGACAATTAAACCTAATAAACCTGTGGCTTTGGTATTTTTCAATTTAAGTATAAAAGATTGATGTGAGGAGTGATTATGAGTTTAGTAAATCTGATTTACTTAAAAGATACATGCAAGATTTAACTATTGGCTTATGATACCCTGCATGATCTGAGCCTGCATGATCTGAGCCTGATTTTAATTTCCAGATGTTGCAACTAGTCTCTCTACATGTAACACCTCTCTAGCTACACTAGCTTATTTCAAAGCCTCAAAAGACAACCTCATCCTATTAGGATACTTAAAATCACTATTATGTTTCATCCTCTTATTCTCTCAAATTTTGTTCTTCATGTCTCAAATTAAAGTGATTTAAAATCAAATCACTTTCTTACAGTGCCTTTCCCTGAACATTCAATCCAAAATACGGCTCCTTTATTATACCCTTCATAGCATTCTTTGAAATATGTACTTTAAAAAATTTCTATGTTTTTTCTTGTTCACTGACTTTAATACTAGAATATAAGCTCTGTGTAGCAAGAACCATGCTTATTTTAATCAATATATTGTATTAGCAGAAGTCTGTTGACTGTTGACTGATCACCAAATTTTGATCATAGCACTTAGCAAAATAAAGAAAAAGCTTTAAATAATGATTTGTTGAATAAATGACTGTATGAGTTAATGGCATTTCATCACTAGAGGTAGGGAATGCAGACTGAAAAGAGCAAGTTCTGCTGAGTTTTTGTCTTTTTGTTTCTTTTGATAGGTTGAGTTTTAAATGCTTATGGGCGTGCTTAGCATGTTGAATATACTATTTCGATGCTTAGAAAAAAAGGCATTTCAAGTTATTAGTAGGCTAAATGAGTAAATTTGTTTCCATAAAGGTTATCTACCAGGATGAGAAAGCAGAGAATCTTTCAATCCTCCTTATAGTTTCTTAACTCAAATATTTAGGGAACGTGGCAGTAGTCCTGGTGACTGAGGCTTAAGGATAGCTTAGAAATATGCCACTCAACATGTAGACCAGAGATGAGTAGCACGAACATTATTAGGGAATTCATTAAAAATGCAGAATCCCAGGCCTCAGCTCAGACCTATTAAATCAGAATCTACATTTAGTAAGATAGTCAAGTGGTTTGTCTGCATAGTAAAGTTAGAGAAGATGGACCTAGGTTTTCCTGTACTTCTACAAATTCAGCAACCCAATAATGAGTAATGATTATGGTTCTACCTGTAAAATGGACTTTATATCCACCTATTGCTCTCTATTACCATCTCAATGTTTTCTTTGAAAAACCATCATCACATCCTACTTGCTTCAATTCAATCAAATCTATTTGGTGATATCATTTCCACTTATCCTCTCTTCAGTATTTCTCTATAAAGCAGCCGGACTGATCTTTTTGAAAAAGAAAAGGTCATGCAATTCTCTGATTAAAATAGTTTAAAATATTCACACATTGCTGTTCTATGTCATATATTTCTGCAAAAAAAATGCAACAACGTAATGGTATAAAACAGCTATCATTCTACTACGATCAGAGATTCTTGGTTCAGGAATTCAAAAAGGGCAAAGCAGAATTATTTCTTATATAATTTATGATATCTGGAGCTTCATTTGGGATGATTTAAACAGCTACAGGTGCTCTGCATGGTTGGAGATTGTAACCTCTGGGTTTGTAGCACCTATTTTTGTGATGGAATCATCACGCACATACCTCGTGTCCGAGTTAGGGTGGTGGAAGGAATAACTAGTAGGATGGTTTCAGAGTACTCAGACTTCTGACATGGTAACTCAGAGCTCCAAGAATAAACGTTCCCAGTGAACAAGGCAGACACTGTACAACCACTTATGACCTAGCTATGGAAGTCTCGCAGAGTCCTTCCCACTATATTGGTAAAAGGAGTCACAAGTCTGGCCAGATCTAACAGGAGTAGCCATAAATCCTACCTCTCTATTAGAAGGGTGTCAGAGAATGTCTAGTTAAATTTTAAAACGATCACAGTACACCTTCTGGCCAAAACTTATTTATAGTCTTCCCAAATGAAAAGCGCACTTGCCCTTCTGTAGGCCTCAGATTGTCCCATAAAATTATAGTGTCAAGCTCGGGCTGAGGGTCCAGGATCTCCTCATCTAAATCAGGCCCAGGTGCAGATAAGGCTCCCATCATTCAGATTTTCAAGTACAGTTCATTTTAATCTGCAGATCTGTAAACCAAAGACACGAGTTTTTGCCCTCTCCATGCCCAATATACAACCAGGGGACAGGCATAGGATGACTGTCACAGACATTCACTTGCAAAAATGGGGAAAAGAGGAGGCACACACCAGTATCTGTTCATGAGACTAAAAGCCCAAAGAAATTCTTAAATCCAGTCAGGCACACATTGCATACGTCTTATTTAAAGATCATTAATGTTCACTGGCATGATTCTCCATGGCTCTTGTTTTCCAACTTCTGTGTCACTCTTTCCTTTCTACAAGAAATAGCCTGCGTTTGTAGCATTTGTCGAGACAAAAATCACTGAAGATTTAAGTGACTACAAAGTTATTACAAATCCCAAACATTTTAGCCCCAGATATTTCCATTTACAGAAATAGGTTTCAAACCACCGGAGTTGATATATATAGATCTAGAATATGTGGGTAATGCATATTTTAAGTGCTTGTACCTCCTTTTCTAATAATTTTATCATTAAATGGAATCCAGCATAAAAGGGATTGAAATGGATCGGCCTGCCTTCTGCCAAAAGAAGCATGACGTCTCCTTTGTTGTGTGTGTGAGGAAGACTAGCTCTGAGCTAACATCCGTTACCAATCCTCTTCTTTTTGTTGAGGAAGACTGGCCCTGGGCTAACATCCATGACCATCTTCCTCTACTTTATATGGGACGCCACCACAGCATGGCTTGACAAGCGATGCGTCGGTCTACACCCGGGATCCAAACCTGCGAACCCCAGGCTCCCAAAGCAGAGCACACGAACTTAACCGCTATGCCGCCGAGCTGGCCCCATGAAGGCTCTTTTTAAATTTTACAGAATGTCTTCTTTTAGTCCAAGCTAATAAAATTCTTATAAAAATGGTGTGGGTTTCTTATGTGTCAGTTAGACTCCATTAGACAAAAGTCACTCTTAGAAATCTTTTGCTATAGTCCCTTCTCTATCTTTATCTCCTTTGAACTTCTCTGGAACACAGCCCTTAAGATTTGTAGAAGCTTTCTTGTTTCGCAAAGTGGACTTACGAAGCATGACAAGATTTATAGAAGACTTTTGCCTGTTTGAAAATATTTTTGAGACATGACCTCAAATCTTTACAAGGTCTTAAAAAGGGTTTTACACACATATTGTACATTCATCTGTACCCTAAGAACACATTTTCCTAAGAATAGTCTGGATTTGCCATTTACCTTGTGGCCAAGAAATTGCTAAGATCTACCAGTACAATTTCTTGAATAAGCTAAAGTGGACTTCCTGATACAAATATCATGGACAAAACTGTCTACACAAAGAAAACATAATATGTAAATTTTTGCATGATATCCAAAGCTGTTTGAATAAAACCTAGGCCTTATAGAATATGATATAATATAATTTGCATAAATAAACAACATGTAACGCATGTATATATAGAATATAAGTGTAGTAAATTTTAGAAACTCCATGTGGGATTACGATAGCTTGGGAAAGGGAGTCACTGCACATATAACTTGGAGGCAAAAGCTGACTGAATGATGTGAAATACCTGAGCGAAATTTACAATATCAACACTATGCCAGAAATTCCCTACATAGAGCTGCAATAATTGACTGATTCCTCTTCTTTTTTAGGACACAGATTGGGTTCAACCTTCACATATTGTGGTTCCTTCATTTCATGTTCTTAAATGAATAATTTTATCCCTCTAGGCTTCTCTTACCCAAATCAACCTCAGACCTCATCCTCCTGTTATTGAAACAATGTGGCTCTGTATTCCCTTTATTTTAAGCCATATTATGCTTAGAGTTTAGATACAAAATTAGAAAATTATCTCTTTTCCATATTTTTATGTGATATATTTCTATGTTTATCACAACCATATGTAATTATACAACACGAGAAGCAGTAGGAAAAGAACCATAATAAATATTTTAATGCTGATTTCGATCTTAAGATATGCAACAAATTTATATGCATTTAATTTATCTTATTCTGTCAGACTGAATAATAAATTAGTAAGCATGTAAGTAAATCTCATACATTATTTGCATAAAATACTAATACTGTTGCTGTTAATAATAAAAGGACTTTCTCAGCCCTACCGAGTTATAGACATTGACAGACCTCCACTCAGCAGGTTAAGTTTGATTTACATGGTGAGTTAATTCTGAACAACTTGACATTGTTAGGATTCTTATCACCATTCTGCAAAAAGTCTAGAGTCAGTTTTGTTACTCTTATACTGGACAGACTAGAGGTTTACATTTTGATAAAGCAAATAAATGATAAGTTGAAGAAACACTCCAGCTAAAGCATTGGTATCAGGAAGTCTTGGTAATGTTCCATCACAAGATGTACTGTCTTTCTCCCCTAGATTTTGTTGTATCTTCCATTTTGTCTAAATATATCTTAATTTCCATCAGAATAGAAGCCCATCCTTTGATCGTGAAATGTATGGGCATGCATTATCTTCTCCTAGACCCCTTTTGGCTATTGGCTGTGTTCCAACCCAGAAATCTCACAAAGTGATGCTATGACACATTCCTTCATATGAACTAGTTTTTAAAAAGGTCCCATTAGGACAGCGTCCCTAGAGATGAATCCTAGTACAAATAATCATAAGTTCCAAATATTTACTTGGGCCCTTTTATTTAAACTATCAGGCATATTCTTCAGAGGCAAACTCTGTAGCTAATTTACTCCCATGTTTCCCAGCTCTGTCTTTCCAGAATGTCTTCCAGACTACACTCTCCAGCAAACCACTATAAACTCAAGCTATTATTAGATTTATCATATAATTCACTATTCGAACTAAGATCCTTGGAAGTTAAAGGGAGCATTCTCAAGAATTGTGACAGGACAACAGGTTTAAATTGGGACTTACCCAGGCAAACAAGACTGTATAATCTACTTAGTTACCACACATCACGTTTTGTATCTCTATTGTTACAACTTACCTTACTGTAAACTTTTTCAAACATTCTGATTTGTTACTGCCACCAAATATTTTTCAGATATACTTTGCTCAGAAGTTTCAAATCTCCTCAGAGAATAAAAATTTGCAGTTTTGCATTTTCTCTTTTCCCAATATTATACATTGCCATGTCAACTTCTGGTTTCCTATCAGTTATTGACATATTTGATGGACGACTTACTAGGAAATGACAATGGGGGAAGTGGGAATGGTTAATAATGTGTTTACTCAGCACTTTCTCCCTTTAGGGTAAAACATATTGATTACAGGGCCACAGGCATGTATTGGATTTCACATTCCTTCTTAAATGTAATTCTAAAATATTAAAATTTGTTTTTAATGAACTAAATAGGACACAAAACTAGTTTACTTGGATAAAACACAGGGAAATAGGAAAAGAGAATTTCTGTGGACCACTCTTTTAATAATGCAATATTTTGCTTATGCTGCTTTTTGTTGTATGTAGATGAAAGACTTACGTATTTGATTAATTATTTCATTAACAAAATTTTCCTCATTTCCTTATCACAATGTCGAGATATTTAAGTTCAGGATTATGAAATAATAAGAGATGATGATCAAACTATTAAACGTCTTCACTGGATTTCATACAAGGAAAGAATAGGATACTAAGATCTCAAGTGCAATGGTTAGAGACAACCAGGGTTATTTCCATGAAGTATTAACAAAGTAATGTCCTTATTTGATTTTCAGTCAAGGGTTTTTTTCAAAGACAAACTAAAATTTTTTAATAACAAAAGAAGTTAATTGAATTTAGTTGAGATTAGATGATTAAGTGAATAGAGATATAGCTGGAGGAAGAGCAAAAAGGAGAGAAAGAAATGTCATTTTGGGCTGTTTCTATTTTATAAATAGGCATTAACCAATCCAAAAGAACAAATAAAAGATAACTAACAATTATAGGATGACTGGGCATTTGTACTTTCCCAGAAACATATTTCTGTAAGGCCCAAAAGAACTGAAATAATCTAAATATTTTTCAAGCTTTGTTAAAATTAAAAAAGAAATGGTGACATCATGATTAAAAAATTAGAGATTTATTTACCTTTGTGCAAATACAGCAACCATAATGTCTTAGAATTGGTGAGTTGGGGGACTCTCAAGCAATGTAATTGCCAACTAACACTAGTCAGGATATCATTTAGGAAATATGATACTCTATTTTTACATAATCCATATGGTTTCCACAATGTTTAATGTTGTATAAATATAACTCAAAACATGTTTAATATTATGTTTTTAACACTTTCTTTCATATAAATATGCAGTATTGAATTTATAATTGTAAGAAATGCCAAAAGAAATACTGAATATTTCGAAGCTCAGTCACTACAATGACTACATTTTAAAACTGAAACCAACAAAACAGAATATTGGCAAAAATGAATTAACTAAAGACACTGTTTGTATAAGCTGATAGGAAATGCCAGCTCTCTTAAAGTCAGAACATCATTTGGTTTGTGAATGCTAAATATTTGTTTAAAGACACTACCTATATAAATATAGCTAGTGTCGTTGCTAATGCTGCTATTATTACTCATCAACTTATAACTGTGCACTTATAAATTGTCATATTCAAAGAGAGTAATATAGGTGGAGGCTGAATATTTTGATCTGGGCACAAAAGTATTTTTAACTTCAGTGTAAACATATTCTTCAAGAATTGAAGAGTAGACATTAATTTAAAACAACAGAGATTAAGGACAACTTCTCTTATGTGCATGCAGGTAAGTGGGTGCATGTAAATAAAAAACAAAATAGCAAATCGTTCATAAATATATAAAAAATTGTTCATCCTCACCAATAATAAAGGCAATGCAAATTATAATTGCATTGAAATACAGTTTAAGAAAGAAAAGAAGATGCATGTAAGTATATGTGCTTTTTAAAAATGGAAAAATAAAGAAATTAAACATACAATTACCTGTGAGAAGGCTGGAGAGGACAAGAATAGAAACTAGACTTCTCTGAATGTACCACATTTTGTAGATTTAATTTTATA
This sequence comes from Tapirus indicus, assembly GCA_031878705.1. Taxonomy (NCBI): domain Eukaryota; kingdom Metazoa; phylum Chordata; class Mammalia; order Perissodactyla; family Tapiridae; genus Tapirus; species Tapirus indicus. The sequence continues at coordinate 20,348,075 of CM062939.1, read as the reverse complement.
ACAGGTAAATATTTTACATAATAATTACAGAATATTAGCATTTATAAAGTAATTCCTAAAAACCAAAAGCTAAATAAAAGAAATTAATCCAACTTTTTAGAGCTGGTTGTACTGCCCATTCTACACAACGAAGAATTATATAAACTAACTTTAAACTCAGAAGATTTGATTATACTTTCCTACTGAGTTATTCTGATAAGGATCGAAAGAATCTGAAAAAATCTTGAAACTGTTATAAGTAATTAGTGCTATTAACGATATTTTCTTCTGAAACTATTAACATATGTGTTAATTAGTTTTATTAAGGTTTTCCTCTGAAACTATTAACATATATGTATATATCAATAGGATGAAACAAGTAATTCATCATGATGATGTCATTAGGAACCAAGATTTTGACCTTAAAGTAAAATAGATGCAATTATAAAACAAATAATTTAAGTAAAAAACAAACAAAAATCCTGAATTCTTATTTGACTTTCAAATATTATTTAAACACATCAGATATTATACTATTACTCAAACACACACCCACACATATAATTTTTGGTTCTATCCATTAAAAATATTTGCAGTAAAACAGTAAAATGAGTAACTCATATTGTGGTCTCTAAATATAATTTACTACTAAAAGCATTTTTTGATGTAATGACTAATTTCAGAACTGGGGTAGAAAAAGCATAAAATGAGACTGGAATATTGTCATAGTAGAGTAAAAGGAAACTATCAAAGACTGCTGTTATGGGAAAAAATAGGTTCAGAGTTAAAGATAGTTGTTAAAGTTAAGTAAGAGCTAATGTGAGACAATTTGAAGAACTTTTCACTGGCCAAAATCGGACAATTTGAACACTGATAAGAAATATAATTGACATGGATTGAAAAACATCAAATGTGTTCTTCATGACTTCAAAAATAAAATTTAAAAATTAAAAAATCAAATTCTTATTGGTCTCCATTGGAGGATGCTAGAGAATAAATCTATTATTTTGAAAACTGTTCAATAAATTAAAAAAGAATCAAATATTTGACATGCTTTTCATGTGTAAGCTGTACTCTGATAAGTTAAATATTTGATGACATAAAATTTCTCATTCCGAAAGTATTCCAGCTAATAAATGAGGATGGAATTATGGAATAAGAAAAGCATCATTTGCAACACCAAATTAAATAATGGATCTAGGCAAGGGTCATCACTAACTGCTAACTTCACAAAAAAGTTACTTTCACAAAAACAACAAAAAACATAGACTATCATCACCTAGGAAGTGGTCTTGCTAAAAAATTGAACCAGAATCTGGTCAAATTGCTAAATCTAACTACCTGTTTATAGGAAAACAAGAGAGAGAAGTGCATGCTCAACAACATCTTGGAGATGCAGTCAGTAAAAATCAAGGATATGGATGAATGTATTTGGCATTCATTATGTTTTTCCACATTTCTTTGGAAAAGACAATTCATATGGCCGGGTACAATGACAGTACACAAGGAACTACACTTGGCCCATAGGAAGGACATTCATGCTCTGGGAGTGACACACAATTATAAGTGAATAATATCATTTACCACAGGGCCTTTCCATTTCTGGTCACTGCACTATTTTGACCAGAACTCATTTAGATTTATTTTAAAAACAGCAAGTCAAATCTACACATCTATAAAACATCAAATATCATGGCACCTACTGAACCAAGGAACCTTATCATCCAAAATATTCCAATGGTTCTCAAATTGGGTGATCACAAAACTCACCTTGGAAGCTGAGATATGATTTTCCAGTGGAAAAAATATTTCAGAACTTAATAATATTATGCAAACAGCATTGAGAATCTTAACTTTTTTTTGAGAAGACAAAATGACCATTTATAAATGTTATAAATGAGCAAATTTCTCTGAGCCGAGGGCTAGTTTAAATGCATATGTAGTGTAACAGCATAAAGAACTTAGAAAAATTAGCAAAAATGGTAGACCTTCAGCCTAAAGTTTCATGAAGTTTCTTAAGTCTGAGTATAAAAATATCTTATAAGCATTTAGACAGTATAAAGTTGTTAAATAAAAACAATGGAAATCAGAGAAGCAACACTGAAAGATAGAGGATATGGGGTAACATGTACTGCTTATCAAGAGGAAGGCGCTATAATACACGGATCCTATACCCAGGGAAAAGAGTGTTTAAATGGCAGCACAATGTGAAGATATTTTGTAAATGTAAGAATTCTGGAAGGATATCATCGTAAGTAAATGCCCAAGAAATCATTAAATAAATGAAAACGAAAATGCAAAAGAACTTCACAGAGCTGTGATACAAGAAATTGATCTGGATCTAAGTGAGGAGGTAGTTACAAGCAGAATTGGATTAATTTCTTGCATTGCAAAGATTTGTCTTGTCCCAAATTTTCTATAGTTTCTGTGACGGAATACAAAGCTATTTATGGATACAAGAGTAAATCGTAGTTGGTTTTCATATGAAATGCTCTAATATTGAAAACTTTACCCAAAGTATTTTGAAATGCCAGCTAATATAAAATTTGTGTACTATCTTAGAGATGTGCTCAGGCTATCTTGTCATTGGCAAATGAATCAACTTTTCCTAATGGATGGTGTTTCTGCAGGGTTTTTTTTTTTTTTTTAAGCTAAAGGAGAAAGCTGCTGTAGGCAAGTCCATCTTTTAATGCATGTCATATAATTGTAACTAGTTTTAAGATTAATGTAATATGTAATTACTTATGGAATAGATCCAAATTATGCACTCAGCTATAAGAAATCAGAAGAAGACAGAAAGTACTGAGTAAATTGTACAAGGATGGCTACACACAAGATGAAGTTCATCGGTAAATTTTTAAGAAATGAAAATAATCTCCTAAAATTCTCTTGAAAAAGAAAACATAATGAAGCAGTGTATTTAACTTTGAATTATTTATCCTTTAGCATTGTGCTTGGAACAAAAATAAAAAAATCACTATAGACTTTACTATAATTATTGCCCTTCATTTCATAAAATACAAGTGCTAATTTTCAGTGATATTAAAAATATTAAGAATCTCTATGATATTAGATAACATTTTACATTTTTACATTTTCATTTTTTTCAGTTTGGCACATGACAAACACTATCTAAGTTTAATATGAAGGAGAAATGAGACACGACAAACACACAAAAAAATCAATAATTATATCCAAATCCTAAATGTATTACTCATATTAAATTGTACTCTATGATAACATGATTAAAATAGAATCGCCAATGTGTTATATAATGCAGGGATATATGATGAATACCTACCCATGCCTGTCTTTGAGAACTACCAGCAGATTCTTGTGAGGAATTATTACCCATAGTGACAGGTACAAGAGAGCAATGAGTATCAGAAAGAGAATTCAAACCAGCAAAAATGAAACTCTGCAGTGTACCAGAGATTCAGGGAAGATATTTCTTTCTACTCATACGTTCAAACTGACTTGTTCAATCAAACCCTTCCATTCTGTCACTCACGAGCTCCATTCCTAAATTTACTTGTTATATATATGTCTCAAACTAAAATGACAAAAGTATTCACAGAGTGATTTTTCATAACGCTACCATGAAAAAAAGAGCATTAGATACTAATCTCAAATGTGTGAATAATTTCATGAAGAGATAACTCAAATCTTTAGAAATACATGTCTGTTACTTTTATAATACGGAAGTCATGATTTTTCTAAAGTGTCATATTACAGCTGATACTATATGACAATATAGCTGTATCACAGCAGGAACATGACTTCTGAGACATCAGGACAAGAGTTCAAAGTAATCTTTATTCTCGGTAAGCTTTTCTATTAGCCCTAAAAGTTATCACTTAAAAATATTACAGACTAGGGACTGGCCCAGTGGTATAGCAGTTAAGTTCTCATGCTCCACTTCCGTGGCCAGGGTTCTCAGGTTCGGATCCCGGGAGCAGACCGATGCACCACTTGTCAAGCCATGCTGTGGCGCCGTCCCATATAAAGTAGAGGAAGATGGGCACAGATGTTAGCCCAGGGCCAGTCTTCCTCAGCAAAAAGAGGAGGATTGGCAATGGAGGTTAGCTCAGAGCTAGTCTTCCCCACACAGACACAAAAAATATATATTACAGAATAAAAGTATATCTGCTGAAATGAAAAAGGATGAAAATAATAATTGTTCATCAGTCTTAGAACTATTTATGTTAACTCATTCTCATCATTGATAATTTATTTTATTTTTTACATCTTCTGTCCTATCTACAATTATTAAATAGAGAACTAGCTATAGAATCTAACTTGGTTCCAATCAAATAACTGAAATTAAGGATATGAGATTCAAAAGTATAAGACTATAAAATAGGTTAAATGTATAATAGACATATTTTTCAAGGAGACCTTAAATAAATTCTAATATGGCATTTTCTCCTTACTGTGGAAACTTATTTTTAAAGAATTTTTAAGTACTTTGTTTTTGTTGTTGTTGAGGAAGATTCTCCCTGAGCTAACATCTGTGCCAATCTTCCTCTAATTTGTATGTGGGTCACCACAACAGCATGGCTGATGAGTGGTGTAGGTCTGCTCCCGGGATCTGAATCTGTGAACCCAGGTCGTCAAAGCAGAGGGCGCCGAAATCAACCACTATGCCACAAGGCCGGCTCCTAAGTACTTAATTTTTTACAGTAGTTTTAGGTTCACAGCAAAACTGAGAAGAAGGTATAGAGATGTCCCATCTACCCCTTGCCCGGACACATGCGTAGCCTCCCTCATTTTCAATATCCGCCACCAGAGTAGCACATTTGTTACAACTGATGAACCTACATTGACACATCACCATCACCCAAAGTCCATAGTTTACTTTTAGGGTTCATTCTTGGTGTGGTACATTCTACAGGTTGGGACAAATATATCATGGCATGTATCCACCATGTAATATCATACAGAGTAATTTCATTGCCCTAAAAATCCTCTGTGTTCTACCTGCCTATTCATCCCTCCCCCACCTCAATCCCGGCACACACTGATCTTTTCACTATTCATAATTTTGCCTTTCCAGAATGTCATATAGTTGGATTCATAAAATATGTAGCCTATTCAGGTTGGCTTCTTTCACTTGGTAATATTCATTTAACATTCCTCCATGTCTTTTCATGGCTTTATAGCTTATTTCTTTTTAGTGCTGAATAATATTCCATTGCCTGGATGTACCACAGTTTATTTATCCATTCACCTATTGAAGGGCATCTTGGTGCTTCCAAGTTTGGGCAATTATGAATAAAGCTGCTATAAACATCAGTGTGCAGGTTTTTGTGTGGAAATAAGATTTTAATGCCTTTGGGTAAATACCAAGAAATGCGATTACTGGATCATATGGTAAGATTATGTTTAGTTTTGTAAAAAAAAACCACCAACAATTTTTTATTAATTTATTTTTCAATGTAGTCTTCCTATAACTTAGGTCACTGTGGTGAGTTGAATAAAATCGAGGCAATGTATAAATGCTGCGTAAACTGACAAACGAAGTGCATATCAGGATGCTTTGAACAATCTTGCCTGACACGGACTAAGTAATATGTTGCATTTATTATGTGATGATGCTTTTTTATTTTGTATATGAAAGCAGTGTGTTTAATAACTGGTCATTACCTAATGTTTCTTGAAAATAAAGTGATTTTGTGGAAAAGCCCTTCTGATAGATGCCTGACTCTGGGAATTGAGAATTTGTTTTCTTTATTGCTTTATAAAGTTAACTAATTTATTTGAGGATGGAAAAGAAAATGAGAATCTTCTTAATAAATGCTCAATATTCTCTTAATAGAGGACTTTAACCCATAATAATCATCTCAACTGAGAATGTGTTGTTTTCCTGAAATGGTCTTTTAAAGACAGACTGGACCTGCCAAAAAGCATTTTAAAAGAGTGTAGATTTAATTTACTTAGTGAATTGGAAGAGAGAAAGGATTCATGAAACAAAAGGCAAAAAGCACATTATCTCACTTTTATCATGAATATTAATACTTTACAGGAAATTGTACATTTTCATCAGTGATAGATGCCACTAGAGTTCTTTTTTACTCTACAATATTTTATCTCAAAATTATCTGTAAAAACTCATGAACTTTTCCTACAATATTTCTACTAATTTTATTCGGAAATATATCAAACATTTTCAGAAGCAAATTTTTGACCAGCTAGCTTCTCAGAATATTAGAAAAGAATTTTCTATGTTTTATTTTAAAAAAAACACATGTGGCATGATAAATTTGGCAAGAATAAGCATGACTTTGTGGTAATTATTGCTGTACTTTAATAGTATCATTTTGCAGCTACAGAAATTCTGTAGAGTATTAGTAATCCTGCTGATTATTAAAAATCTTGTTGATTATTAGTAATCCATATTTTATATACATACAATTTAATCATTGTAATGAATCATCTTTACTCTACATTAGCATTCTCTTTTTTTTAAAAAGGGAGCATGTAATTCAGATTCCATCTTATTAGCCAGCACATTAACTCAAATTCAAATTTCCTGGTTTTTTTGCTATTGATCTCTTATTCCTAGATTCTCAATCTCTGAAGTAGACGTTTTGGTTCTTTCTCTGTTGAAATTCCAAAGAATATTGATTTTTCATCCCAATGGAGTGCACCAATTTATGTCATTTGTGTATTTTGTTTAGGCTTTCATGAGAAGTGCATAGCCATATAACAACGAGTCACTGAAATCTATGATGGTTTAAATGGCTTGTGTATGACGGACTAAGCACAGGACATATATAACAGTTGAATCCTCTAAAATTTTATTAAGACATTAAACTGTTAATGAAACACTATAGAAGAAAATATTATTCCGGGTTTATTATTTCCACTTCAGATGGTATTTATAACATTCCTTGTAGGCTTGGGGGAAAAAAAAACCCACAATTTTAATGAAAGGTAAAATTGGAAACATAAACTAGTCATGTGCTAAAGGACTGTTTTACTTGTTGACTCTCCAGATAAATCAGAGGTCTATGGCAACAAACTCCAAGAGCAAGATGAGTGCCATATAGCGCTATTTTTTTGTGTTAAAGCAGTAGTCTTGGCTTGTTAATAATGGAGAGAATGGTATCTTTCAAGCTGACCAGTCAAGCATTGAAGAAAAATGACTCAATACATTTAAAAAATCTGTGCGGTTTCTCTCCAATTATTTTTTAATGTTCCTTTTGACAAATTGTCAGAAGGGAAGTTAGCAGACTTTACTTTTACGACCATTACATTTTGCATCCTGTCAGTTGTGAGTAGCATAACTCTGGATAGGATGAGGGCACTGAAGGAAAAGGTTTACTGGGGAGAATTGATGATGACAGGGCATGGATTTTTCTGACAGAAAGCAAATATGAAAGGTGGTATGAATCAGAATTAAAATGTCTTCACAGTGCACATGGACAACAGGAACTACTGTTGGAAACAGGATTTGAATAAAAGGAAAATCCAATAATTATAATATTTAGAAGCTTGAGTGTCTAAAAGCCTACCGATTTTCAAAGCAATTTTAATTCACCTTATGTAGATGGATCTTTGCACTTAGTCAGGAAAGATTTCACATATATATGTATATACATATACACTCAAACATTTAAATACTAATTTTGGAATACAATTCACTATGATAGTTGGATATAATTCACAACTCACATTGCATTGACTATTATTTGGAAAGATAAAATAATCATTTAAAAGTGAAAGGAATATAATCATAAACACAAGGAATAGTCAAGATATGGCCACTTTTCCTATCAAATTTATTAGGTGCTGAGAGCATGCTTTCTGTTTTCTTCTTTGCAGCTAAAACTTTTCAGTTTACCTCTTCCTGTCTCCGTCCTTATTCAGCAATGATTCCAGGCTTAATTACAGCAATAACTTCCTATTCATAGTTTTACCACAGCAGCCTATCTTACAAAAAATATTAAATTACTTTCTCATCAAAGCGTTTCCTTTCCGAAGATGTCATTGTGATTCTTAATTGCCTATAATATTACCTAAATTCTTCCAGGACTTCATGATTACCTACAAAATGTTTCAATTCCAACCACACTTTACCCACCTCATTATTTAGTGCCTTCATCCTAAATGATTATTACAATCATAACATTACGATTATATTGCCATATAAAATATAATATGTGATATGTCATCGATAAGTATGTGTGTAAACTATAGAAAAATAGAGGAATTTATATGACTCAGATATTTTTATCACATTATTATTCATAAGGGTGAAAATTGGATTAAATCTAAAACTTTGGATTAAAAATGAGACAAATATAAATACAGACATTAAATAATTGTTGCACACTTATTGCATGTGATTGTGGGTAGGAACCAAAAAATAGTCTGATAAACATAAGCAAAAAATAAATTTATTAAAAAATATTGATTATATCATGGCATAAGAGATCTATATATACATAGATCTAAGAGAATATATGTCAGAAACATCAAGAACAAGTGAAAATAAGGTACCAAGATTTCAATGACTAAAGGAAGTCTGCTCCTTGTACTACCTTTGAGAAGACAGTGGCCCCTCAACTCCAGCCATTTTTTTTTCTTTTCTCACTTAAATGAGAGTCACATTCCAGGGAGAGAGAATCTGAATGTCTCAGTTGGTTCATATGTCTGAGGACAGTGGGAGGGGGAGGGAGCAGGTTGTCCCCTTGATGGACAGTTCCATCAAGACTGTAACAAATAGAAGAAGGTTACTACACAAAAGCAAACTAGGGATACTCCTAAAGAAGAATCAGAAAAGTTTCTGGACAGGGAAACATAAGAATATGAGGTACATATTAAAATATAAACAATAGAACAATAAATTATATAGTAGTAATTTAAGATAGCCTTCTATGTGGAATGTGCTAAAGCTGCAAGCTGATAAAACTAGGATTTATGAAAAACCCTTTGAGGTATACAGATTTCCACACAGAATAACAAAGTGCGTTCTAACAAGTTGGAGTCTATGATAGTACATTATCATTCTTCACAATCTGGAGAATTCTGTTTAACTGGAAAAGCTCATAGTGGTGGATGGCCAGGGAGAACAATTTATAGTAGTTAATATTTTAAAAATTCTTAATACATATTGTGCACAACACTAAATCATTTTATATGCATTTTCTCATGTAGTTTTCACAGAAGTCTTAGGAGGTAGGGTTATGACTCTGCCCATTTTGCAAATGATGATCTTAAATTCAAAGCCATTAATTTTCTTTTGATTATGTAGCTAGGAAGTAATTGAACAGTTGACACCCTGTTCGATCTGAATCAAATGACTTGACCTAACTCCTATTTTGCACAAATGAGAAAAAGAAGTCCCTTCTTCAAGGTCTTTTAGCAAAGTTCAATATAAAGACACAACTCTCTGACTCCCCATCCAGAAACGCAATTTCACTAACTATTTCCTATTACTGTAATCCACTTGTGTCCCGGACAAGGAAAATTCAAATATTTAAAAAATACAAATATAGCTTCTAAAAATAAATATTACCCTTGAATTCAAATAAAAATAGTAATAGTAGTTAAGGAGAAGAGGATCTTGACCAGGCAACCTGTTTTTTTTTTTTTTTTTTGTGGGAAAGACCAGCCCTGAGCTAACATCTGTTGCCACTCCTCCCCTTTTTGCTGAGGAAGACTGGCCCTGGGCTAACATCCGTGCCCATCTTCCTCCACTTTATATGGGATGCCCCCACGGCGTGGCTCACAGGCAGTGCGTCGGCGGGCGCCCGGGATCTGAACCCACGAACCCCGGGCTGCCAAGCCCGGACTAAACCGCTGCGCCACCGGGCCGGCCCCCGCCACCTGTTTTTTTTTTTTTTTTTTTTTTAATGACTTTGACCCCTTAATCTTATTAACTAGAATGCAGTTGCAGAGCATGTGCTAATGTCGCCAAGATCACTAACTTATTAAACCCTAAATATTTGAGCTTTACTTAGAGAAGTAAAGCTACTCGCTTAAGAAAGAAGACAAAGATGTACTCAAATCAATGTTTTATTTTAAATTTAAAAACATTTAAAATTAATACTAATGTTTCTTCTACTGCATCAATCAAATCCAAATCATTTTTTCCAGTTCCAGTATTATTATATCCCATTGCAGCTTTTGAAACAGTCAAGATTTTAAGAACAAAGCTCTCTTGTACATGTGACATTGAAAAAGAGAACTGAAATAGATCATAAATCAATGAAATAGACCATTGTTCATAGTAGATTGGACAATGCAAGGGCTTTGAAACTGGATAGACATAGGTTTGTGTCCTGACTTGTAACTCTTGTAAATCCTGTGCTTTGGGAAAGTTGATTTGACATTCTGGGTATGGGTGTCCTCATCTCTACTATGAAATTGAAGATGAACACCTCAACATGCGTTCCTGCAGACTGAATGGTATACTAATTATAAAGCATAGTGCGTAGTATATGCCTTAAAGATTAAAGATGTTCAATAGACATTAGTCATTACTTTTATCATTATAATTATTATCATACAAGCTAATACATTAGCATTGTTAGAATAAATTCTGGGTATTTCTCTCACATTTGGCCATGTTGATATTCTACAAAGTGTGAGGCCTATCTATTTTTTCTAAGAGAGTGGAATTCTAGCATATTTTATTCCCATAATTTTCCATTTGGTCGATTTAGTATATATTATAGAATTGTCATGCACATTAATCTGAGATTATCTCAAAACCTTTATATTGTTTCCTTTTATTGCTTTTCATGCATCAGTTATTTTTTTTTAAATAATGTTGAGAAAAAGAGCAAATTATTGATTTAAAAGGTTGAGGGCTTTTCTCAGGTCCTTGGGTATTCCAAAGAAGAAAAATTATAGAGATAATTTTTGAAGATTTTTATGTTCTATACATCATATGTTTACAAATATATGTGCTGTACCAGGCTTTGAAACTATGTATCTAATTCTTGAAACTTCAGAAAATAATTTTCAAAATTTCTTAAACATGAACATTTCTTAGACATATATGTATGGTCAAAGCATCATTTAGCCTGAAAAATAACCATAGGATTTATTCTTAATTTATTAAAAAATTTTAATTAGTCATGTTTAATTTAAAAGTGCATAGCTCTTTACAAAAAAAAAACCTAGAGATTTTTAAGAGTATGTGTGCATTAAATATATTAATATATCACACAAATATTTCCATTAAGAATTAACACTTACTAGGGGACCAGCCTGGTGGCATAGTGATTAAGTTCACACACTCTGCTTCAGTGGGTTGGGGTTCATGGGTTCAGATCCCAGGTGGGGACCCACGCACCGCTTGTCAAGCCATGCTGTGGCAGCATCCCATATAAAGTAGAGGAAGATGGGCATGGATGTTAGCCCAGGGCCAGTCTTCCTCAGCAAAAAGAGGAGGATTGGCAACAGATGTTAGCTCAGGGCTAGTCTTCCTCACACACACACACACACACAAAAAGAATACTTGCTAGATATAAGGGAACATTGGATAAGTTGATTTTCAAATAATCTATAGTAACTTTGAGAGAGGTAAGCATACAAAGAAACATATTTATTCAGTTGTTGAATTCATTTTAGGAAACTGAAGACAATAAGATATATTTTTCTCAGTATGATCTCTGGTTTTTGTAAGAAAATGAATTTTTTTTGTCATGTCATCACATTTATATTGGTAAGAATCAGTTATCTGTGTGAAACATACATACAATAGCAAACCATCTCAGGATGGAAACTCCTGACTTCGCCATCAGAGAGAACAAAACTATTTTCCAAAGTTCATCTTATTTTGAAAGCAGAGCCAGTCTCATGGCTATGCGACCCGGACAGTTGCACAGGACCCTGTCGCCAGAGGGTCTCATGCTTGATTTAATCTTTGTTGTCACCGTCTTGAAATTCTTAACAATTTTTGAACAAGTGCCCTCTCCCCAATTTATTTTGCTGGTCCTGACTGATAGCACTGGATATGCTTTATGCAGCTGTTTTAAAGTCCAAATGACATATATCATTTCAATTTTGTAAAGAGCAGAATAAATCAATTTTAAAACAGAGAAAATTATTAAACACATCCTTTGGAAAAGAGCCATCGGTAAAATTATATATGTGTATACTTTAATCTGCACAGTGCCCAAAGCCATATGATTATAAAGTTCACAGAAAAGAATTTTATAGAATTCTGTCTAATGTCAAAATATGTATCTGATTTGCCTGCTTAGAAAGGAAAGTAGAAGTGATTTCATGACCTAAGGGAACATAAGTGTAGCAGGAAAAGTTAGCTATTGATATTTCAGACTAAGAACTAAATTATTTATTTATGATTCAAGTCTATTCTCACAAGAATTAGGATATACAAATACCTTCTTAGTTAAAAATAAAGTCAGGCTTATCTGTTTATAGTGCTTTGGAAAGAGTGATATTAATGATTATTTTATAGCTGTAAGACATAGGCGCAGACATTGTTAGCTATCTGAAGACGTCAAAAGGGAAAAGCATTAGAGTAAGCAACACATAAATCTACATTTGTGTGTTTTTAAGCTATCGTAGTTACTAAGATTTCCCATTTACAAGGACATAAATACAAGTTTCTGTAATAGTCAAAAACTATCATTTCCAGATTAGTCTATCTCTATATCCTATATTCAGACAGACAAATCTTTTGAAAGTAGGGTTCTGCCAAAGGGGCTTCTGACCTGTTTTTGCCCAATCTGGAAAAGGTATCTTTTTTTTTTTTTTTTTGCGAGGAAGACCAGCCCTGAGCTTACATCCACTGCCGATCTTCCTCTTTTTTGCTGAGGAAGACTGGCCCTGGGCTAACATCCATGCCCATCTTCCTCTACTTTATATGGGACACCGCCACAGCATGGCTGACAGGCAGTGCATCAGTGGGTGCCGGGATCCAAACCCGCGAACCCTGGGCTGCCAAGCGCGAACTAAGCCACTGCGCCACTGGGCAGCCCCCTGGAAAAGGTATCTTGATACACTCAGTCAGGTATAATTTAGCCTATGTATACACCTACACAAAAATAATCTGAATAGTTCTTAAACTGACGGTGTTGCCATGATGAAAAAATTTATTGAGAAACGTTGAAAAGAGAGTTTTAACATAAAACTCTCTTAGCCACCCATATGTTGATAATTAAAATATTTTACATGTTTACTATATGCCACATAGTTTTCTGAGCACTTAATGCAGGTTCCACGTAATTTTCTGAGCGCTTAATGCAGGTTATCTCATTTAATCATTGGATACATGCAGTAAAATCTCAGCAGGTTATAGTGATGTTCTACTTCTGTAACCAATTTTCAATGTCTCCTCTGTAAGAACTTAGTGAGATAATTTAACCAGCTTATAAAGAAAATATAACTAGCTTTTTTTCCTTCAGTATTAATTCCATTTACTTAAGGATTTCTCATTGTCTCACGTATGACTTCTGTTCCAGATTCACTGATTTTTTTTTATGACCGTTTATTATGTCAAACACTTTAGCTGTATTATCTTGAAACAACATTGTGAGTTAGACACTGTTATCTAAATGTTACATGTAACAAAACTGAGACTCTGAGTGTTTAAAGATGTGGTGGAACTGGGCTTTAGATGTGAATTGTCTAACTCAATGGTTTTGTTCTTAGGCCTGCTATGCAGGCCTGCTCCACACACAGCATTACTTATATTAAAGGATCTAATGTTGTAATGTTAAGTCATTAGCTCAGGCCAGAAAATGTAATTGCTTTTGCAAATAAGAAGAATTAAGGAGAAGGGATAACTATCACGGCATAAGAGCTACTGTCATTTATATGTGAAAGAGAGGGAGCAATCAGTATGTTAGATTAACCTATTATATTACTAATTAATTAGTAATTAGATTAGTGAATCCTTTATAAGGCATCTACCATGGCCACTATCCCTAGTGACAGAGTTTTGAAGGATATACATTCCTGGTATTCAAGAAACAGAACAATATTTTATTCTGGTCAGTGGCACAGGATTGGCTGTGAATCTTGATGGTGTCTTGTGCCCTTTACATAATATGTAAGCAAAAGCCTGTAATATGTCTTCCCCTTTGCATCATATTCTGAACTTCACTTGGTTTTTACTACGGCAGAGATGCCTCCCGACTGAGCGAGGCCTACAGACAGCTCATTTCATTAAACATATAGGAGAGAAAAAAGAAGCCAAAAAAAAGTATACACTGTCACCCAGTTACCCCTTTAAATTTTTTTCTTTCATTAGTACAGTGGCACCACTCTCTCCTTAATAATACCATGTTTTCCTTGACTCACATTATATTTTCCTCTAAGTGAGGTAGGAAAGGCTTGTTTCCAAAGAGGCCAAAGTTTAGATATATGCTTCCACCTCTCAAATAGAGTGGTGAGAAGAAGCACACAATTTTTTCTCGAGGATTACACAGGTATATCTTCAATGGAAGAAAATTATATTTTGTATAACGTTTTCAAATTTCAAAGATATGAAAAATCTACAATCTTTATTTCCAACTTGGATTGACTAATATGAGATAAATGATGAGAACATTTTTTTCAAATAAAGAATAGAATGTTTTACTCAGTATTATTGATTCAGTATAAGATTGTATATGTACACACATATATATTCACTGAAGAAAAATCTGGTTAGACAGTAAATTTAAGTCTATGTAAATTGTGTACCTGTAGTTCCTTAAAATATATATATTAATATTTACTCTAAAGTACTCATTTTTAATACCATATTCTGTGTTTTTTTATGGTGAAATATTAACCATTGCTGGAATACATATATTTCTTTGATACTGTTACCTTTCCTCTAAACCCACTGAAATTTCACATTTATTTATATGGTTGATATTGAGTAATAAACCTAAAAGTAATATATTTTTCTTTTTAGAACGGAATATAAACTATGGCTTACCTTGTGTGAAAAGGAAAGGCAGAGCTCGTATCATTACACTCTATTACTATGCACTCCATGTTTCTTTCGACCTTGCTGGAGTGGGAATTATATTTTTCTGGGTCCAGAAAATGAGGGCAGAGGTGGAGGAGGGGTGCACTGTCAACAACATAAATGAAATACTCTCTTCAGCATGATCTGAAAAGAACGAGCTAGTACTAGAACCACTGAAATTTGCCTAGGACAAATTTGGGTATCTGCCCCAATGATGAACTATATGACCTTTCTGAGTTTGCATTCAGACCCATAATATACATCATTTACTAAGGACATGTTATAGGTAGAGTTTTGTACTGGGCAGCTTAATGGTTCATATCCCAATTATGAAAGACAGGCTGCTATTGGAGGTAATGAATCAAGATTTATTTTAATGAACATCAATTTTGCAAGTTTTGATTAAAATCTTTAAAAGTACACTATATATTCTATGTGCGTATTTTTAAAGAAAAGCTATCCTTTCACTTTCAGTTAGAAAAGTATATATTTCAACAGAAATCGAATAGGTACAGATTTCCGTGAAATTTGTTTTTCCTAGCAGACCGGAAACAAGGAAAAGTGATTCTATTTCACAAATGTTACAATGAAATGAAAAATGGAGCTAGAGATGGTTACGCTACCACCACTGTAACAGAAGCAGGGGGAAAAATTTCCTGTACCATTATGCAGCCTCAGTTCCACAGGGCACAGCAGTCATCAATTCAAAACAGGAAATCACAGAAGATTACACAAAGGGCTGAAAACAATAAGAAGTCAGACGCGCAGGTAGGATTTAATTATCTAAGTTAGAACTTACCAGAACACCACAGTAAGGCTCTTCAGATCTGGGAAAGTATTGGTGTGGGAATGAGCTCATGAGACGTCATCAAGAAATCCTTCAACCATTGCTCATTTCATAAAGCATGGTTAAGACTGAAACCCACCAACAGAAATCAAACTTTATATCAGCCTCATAATGATCTCCTTCATTAAAATATCCTTAATTGTTGAGTATCATTTTTCATGAATGAAGCCTTTTGAAAAAAAAGATGTCAAAATTACATAATTATATATCCTTAATAAACGTGGAGATGTTGCTTTAATGGTATTTTTGTGTGCGTGTGTGAGGGAGACGCCCTGAGCTAACATCTGTGCCCATCTTCCTCTATTTTGTATATGGGACGCTGCCACAGCATGGCTTGATGAGCGGCACATAGGTCCGCGCCTGGGATCCAAACCTGTGAACCCGGGGCTGCCGAATCAGAGGGTGCGAGCTTAACCACCATGACACCGGGCCGACCTCTTTAATGGTACTTAATATATTTCACTTTTTAATATTATGTAAATAGTTTTTATTCCTTCACAGACAATGAGAGGAAAAACTGCATTGTCCTCTGTACTGTGTAGTCTTCATGGCAATAATCCTCTAATCTCATGCTATATTAATGTTGGGGACAAGGCCTAAATGCCTTGTTTAGTTTTTGTACCCCTTAGTGTTAAGAATATAAAATTAGGCTGTTTTAAATATGAACTGCATTGAATGCAAATCAATGTTGCTACTAGGGAAACGTAAAGAGAATGGTAATGTATGGCTGGATGACAGAAATTATAAACTGAATCTCAATAAAGTGAAACCTGAAAGTCAAGACAGTCTACAGAAGAATAGTGCCTTGAAATGACAACACAGTTGCTACCTCCTCGATAATGTAAGTATTGGATGAAATTTACCACTTTAAACTCGCTGAACATTCCCTATGTTTGTAGTTACATAGTCTACATATGGATAACAGACATATAGGGACTATACACACGCACACAGGCTCACACATACATATAAACTACGAGCTGAAATTTACCAAATTGTAAATGACTATAGGGTTTATAATTTCCAGAGAAGAAAAGGTAGCTTAGTGACCTTTTCTGCTTGGATATTTGATGTAGATGTGACTTTCTCAAGACTACTTGATTGTGACTCATTAGGTGCTATTTTATCCAATGTCACTTCACTTTTCAGCACAGACACACACACGTCAGTGGCATGTCAGTGGACATGCATTGTACAAAAATAAATCCCTTTTATAATAGGGATATGAGTCCTATTTGAACTGCCACACATGACTTAGTATCTCTTTATTCTAAAGTTTATAGGAAAAATGACTGTTTATAAAAATAGTCATTATTACACACTTAGACAAAATAAAAAAAGTGAAGTTGAAAACAATTAACTTACATTTACATGATCAATTCAAGGCAGTAGCACTGGCTATGCACTAAAAATTAGATGTCATTCCTGAAAATTTTAGAAATTTCAGATACATCCATGGACATATCAAGTGCAAGTGGCACACACAATGCTAAGCAATATGGCAACACATTCTTTTGGTGGGATCTAAATAAGAACTCTGGCAGACTCTAGTAATAAATAAATTAGTAATGTACTAATATCAGTGCATGAATATAAAGTTTCAGAAATCCTTTGATAACTTACTCATTAGATTACTAGAATTTAAATAGAAGCACTTTATTGCTGATGATACTGCTAAAAAATATATGGTTTAACAAGACAGCCAATTTGGCTTGCTAATGTTTCCTACCAACCTCCGACCACCTCACCCCTCCCCATTTCTACATACCCCCAGATCTTGGATCAGATTGTTATATAATGAAAGTAATTTTAAAGCTACACTAAGCCCAAGGCTGAAATTTTACCCATTTTTTCCCATTATAAATTATGACCAGTGATGATGACTGTATCTTGCATGTTTCTCAGTTAAATTAAATGACAATACTAGAGACTCTAATGATGTAACACAAGCAACATAGAGATGCTCTGTGAAATCTTTCATTCACATTCTAACGTATGATGTAAATCTGGAAAAGTATATTATACAGAGGAATGTATGTATCTGAACATTTAGAGGAAGTAAGAAAAGCAGATGCCTAAATATCTGGAAAATAAACAGACATATAGACTTGAGTGTCATAAAGAGAAAATAAACATAAATATCCAGAAGCTAGATGGAAAGATATTGATAATAGTTTAGAAGCAGAGGAAATTGAAACCAGTTAGGCATGGCTGAATGAGGTCAGATACCACAAAATGGAAGATTTACAAAATGGAAGGCTACAATTTTTACCATAAAGAAAGGCCATGAATTTTGCTAAAATGAAAGACCATATTTTTTTTGCCCGCAGAATTGCCTGCTATCAAAGTGAGTTACTCCATCCTGAGGAAAAAGCAGAGGCTGTAGAACTAGTTAAGACATACCGTATAACAGCAGACAAACTTGATTAGCAGGACAAACCAAGTCTCCTGCTTCATACTTCACGACTGAAAGCAAAATTAGGGATGCCCTCTTAGCCAGTGCTAGGACGGTCAGTATGTACTCCAAGGGATGGTTGGCCATCAAGATCGTCAGGAATTCATTATTAATACTTAAATTTAGTTAGCGTAAATAAGTATATCATGGATCTAAACAAAGACATAGAGGCAATAAAATTTTTGTAGATCACAGCAAATACACAAATGTATCTAGTTTCCAGAGGCTGATTTAAATGTAAGATGGAGGAAGAAGAAAATTGATTGGATCTGCTGGATCCTTTTAACATAATAGCTATTGAAATTCCAGTTGATGTAAAGGTTGTCGTAGATGGAACCAATTGGCCAATGTAACCAGTAATTGATAAAGGTCAATTCAAAACATATATGATAGGTTTATTAAACCCTTCAGAATCCAAGAGAGATAATGATGAATAGAAAGATATAGAGCCCAAGAGAATTTTGACTGTGGGTGTGCTCCCCTATAGATGCTAGGAGATCCTCCACTAAATTGCAAACCATGGCATATACCCAATACAGTAGTGACAGGAAGCTCAGTTTTGTCAGAACAGGAATTTATATGCCCTATATATGAAGTCTGTGATGTTCCAATATGACCTGTTTGAAGGAGACATGTGATTTGAAGGCTTAAAATTATTTTTGAGAGTCAAATGTCTCAACACCAACTACCCCTGTGGTGACGGTGAGTCATTACCAGAGGTGGGGCCTTGGGCAAAATTCTTTACACTCTCTGATATTACTAGTGCATGTGTTATCATTTCAACTGAAAGAGACAAGTCATTATAGAAGTGCATTCAAGTACGCAGGGAGCCGTAAAGGCTGCATAAGGTGAGAATTCTCCAGTGTGTTGATGACCTCTTGTAAATGTCCATATCAGAGGAGGAAAATCAGAAACTAACCCAGACATATTTTCAGGATGTTAAACAAGATGAAAAGAGATCAATTTATTCAGATTATAATATCATTCTGAAAGTTTAACTCTCTTGAGTAGGCCGGATTAGTTTGGTCATGGTTTAGACCAGGAAACTTGAAGATTCTATTATTCTTGGTGTTTAAACTAGCTATAAGATTATCACTCTCAGTGTTTAAACTTGCTCAGTATTTATCTCATCTTGTTCACAGCAATCGCTAGGACTAATTTGAGAATGATTAGCTAACAAAGAAAATATTATATAATCCAAACAAAGCTTTGGCTTCCCAGAATGAAGGAGAACCTTCTGATCTCTCTTCAGTGAAAACTCCTAATGCTACAGCCTACAACTGGCCTGAGGCATATGCCTTGTAAGAATTTAGCAATGTAGACATGAGGAGTGGGTGGTGTGGACAGCTATTAGCTCCTTATTACTGGAGGTATCTAGAATTCTTGGAAAGACAACAGAACATCTAGAGCCAGCTCCACCATAAAATGCCGTAATTATTTTTGGAAGAGAAGATCTTATAAGCACAAGTCATTTTCAATGGTATTGCTCAGTAGTTTCTATACTTGGCAATCCAGAGATGTCTCTAAGACAATCCGAGGGTTCTGAAACCTGAGCAGGAAGACTAATTATTCAAGACATCCCACATGAATGAGATCTTGTCCCAGCAAAAACATCTCATTCTATATATCGAGCAGGAGAACCAAACTAATTTTAGAAGCAGATGTTAAATGGTACACTGAGAGCACCTATTTAATAAAACTATAGGATTTTCCAAAATCTGGTTTAAAATAAGAAAGAAATCCAATTTCTGTCAATTCAGACTTATGAGACTGCAGAAATCTCTAGGTTGCTGCTTTCTTCTAGCAACCCACAGCTGCAAATTTACAAATGCCTCAAAGAGGAGACTCCAACTGGGAAGGGCTGGCTTATCTCACTAAGTTTTCCTTTTTTTTAGAATCTTGTCCCCTGGAGTCGACAATGCCTTGACTGTTTTTCCATACCTTCAAGTAGTTGGCTAATATTTGTTGTTTTTGCTTATTTTAATTTAATCCAGATTTTAAAGATTTTCTCCGTGGGAGAGTTAGTCTAACACAAGCTACTCCATTACAGACACATTACAGAATTGAAATTCTTAGTGTAATCTCATTTGAAATTCTCTTTTATGAGTGAAATTCAGCATATTTTCAGATATTTAAGTAGCCTTTAAATTTGCTTTTGTGTCAACTGTGTGTTCATATCAATTGACTATTTTCTATTTGATTGCTTATTTTTTCTTTATTGACTATCAGGAACTTTACATATTGTGGAATCTGGGCCTTTTCCTAAAGCATAAATTGCAAGTATTTTTTTGCCCAATTATCATTTATTATTTTGTATTGTCCCTTTTCCTCCCTCTCTCTGACACCCCTGTGCAAAAGTATTTGTTTTCTGTGTTGAACCTTTTTTTTTCCTTCACAGCTTCTGGATGTTGAGTGATAGTTAGAAATGTCTTCTCCATTCCAAATTAATAATAGAAAACCTCCCTCTGATAGTCTAATGTTTTTATGGTTTATTACCGGGTTTTGTTTTAATTTTGATCAATTGGAACTTGGTAGGAGGTATGAACCCAAACAAATGTATACTTTTTAATGTCTTTGTGGCTGTCCCCACACCATGTTTAAATACTAAAATTTCCAACTGGTTTGAATTAATAAATTTGTGCTATATTAACTCCTCTGATTATTTGAGGCTGCTGGGGAAATTTTGTATTCTATACCATTGTTCATTTTTTTAATCTATGTTTGTGACAAAAGAAGTTTTAATAATTAAACCTTGTTTATTCACCTTTAAAATCTGGTAATGCTAGTCTCTATCACTGCATTTATTTTACACCTTTTTATGACTATTTTAACTTTTCAAAATATAAACTCTAGAGCCTTGTAGTCTTGATGAAAAGAAAATGAAAAATTGGTATTAGGATTGTATTAAATTTACACATTATAGACTGCCATATTTATAATATCGAGTCTCCCTCCATAAATATTGATTGGTCTTTAAGTTTATTTCCTATATAAATAGTCATTTATATCTTCTGAATGAGGAATCATACTTAGAAAAATTGTCTTAATTGTGATATTTCATACTTATAAGGTTTTGTAGTAACATAACAATTAAGTTTTATTCTCTGATACTTGTAATTTTTTAATATAAATAATGAGGTAGGAATTCAGAACTCGCTTTTCAAATTACTTCTGGTGTCCCCACATCATTTAGTGAACATTTTATCTAACCTTTTCCAAACTCTTTTGTAACTTAAAACTTGTTCACATTTTGGACTCTTTCTGTTAATGCTTTCAAATTACATTTTGCTTTCTCTTCTTTCCTTCCCCCCTCTTTCTTTCACAGAAAATTCTCAAAAAGAAACCTGTACTCCCTCTCATCACTTTTCCATGTCACTTTCACTTTTCTACTCAATAAAGTTTCAAATCCTTCTCCATATTCTCATTCTCTATCATTGAAAATTATCAAGAAACAATCACCTTTCAAATGGCAAATGTAATGAATAAAAATAATGACCTCTTTTCATCATTTCATTATCCCCATGGTTACGAAATATCTGTGCCTTTACTTCCTGTAAGTCCTACTTATTCACTATTAAAAACACACAGAGAATGAGAAGACAAGCCAGATACTGGGAAAAAAATATTTGCAAAAGAAGTATTTGATAAAGGACTATTATCCAAAATATACAAAGATTCTTAAAACTTAACAATATGAATAGAAAATTTCATGATTAATAAACATGCAAATATATGAACAGACACCTCACCAAAGAAAATATAAGATGTAAATAAGCATATAAAAAGATGCTCAAAATCATATGTCACTAGGCAATTACAAGTTAAAACAACCATGAAATGTTGTTACAAACCTATTAGAATAGTGAATATCTAAAACCCTGACAAGAAAATGTTAGCGAGGATGTGGGGCAACAGGAAATCGCATTCATTAATGGTTGGAATACAAAATGGTACAGCCACTTTGGAAGACAGTTTGAAGGATTCTTACAAAACTAAACATACTCTTACCATATGATCAGCAAACATATGACTTGGTATGAGTAAAAAAGACCTGCATACAAAGACCTGCACACAGATGTTTACAGCAGCTTTATTCCTAATTGCCCAAACTGGAAGCAACCAAGATGTCCTTCACTGGGTGAATGAATAACTAAACTCTAGTGATCTAGACAATGGAATATTATTCAGCACCAAAAAGAAATGAGCTGTCAAGCCATGAACAGACATGGAGGAACCTTCAATGTGTATTTAAGTGAAAGAAGTGAAAGAAGTGAATTCTAAGTGAAAGAAGCCAATTTGAAAAGGTCATATACTGTATGATTCTGACTATATGACCCCCTGGAAAAGGCAAAACTGTGGGGACAAAAAGATCAGTGGTTGATGAGGGTTGGGGGAAGGAGTAAGGATGGATAGGCAGAGTAGAGAGGATTTTTATGGTGAAATCTAGAATTTATCTGTTAAACGAGGATGATAAAACAGTGTTTACCCTATTTAAGTCGCTATATTTTTACCAGCTGCAAATGAACTTTAAAAATATTTGTAAAAGTGCAGTGTGAAATTCAAAACTTTAAGTTAATATTACTAAGGACACCGAGACATTATAATTCATAAATATAAGCACTAGTTAAATGCATCATAACATGTTTTGCTAAACTTTAGAATCAGTTTTTCCATCAGTTAAAGTATTCAAGAGTTTAAAGATCAATCAGGCTTTTAATATGCAAAGTATTTATTGTGTGAATGTAAGAATATTCTGTGAATGGTAATCCTTCTTATGTCAAGTTAGGGAAAGCTTCATTATCATCCTGATCTCTTCACTCAGTATTCTGATGAAAAATGCACGGACATCTAATGAGCTGAGTTAATTTGTCTCTGAATGCAAATTTAGGTGTTTTACAATAACTCTGGTGCAAATGTTTTTTAAAAGGGCAAAGCTATTGAAGTACTATCTTCTTGTATACAAAGAACAAATCTTAGAGGCTACAATGCTTTGGGCATCTAAATGTGCCAGGTGCTTGGCTATATCTTGCATGGCATAGATACAGTCCCTTAAGCTCTATGAGCTTTGTATTCTCATCTGCCTCTTTAGAGGAAAGTTATGAAATTCAAAGGAAATTTTCGATTTCGAAATGGCTGGTGTTATGACAAGTCCAAACTGCTATATAAATACATGATAAAATATACAGTTAAAAAAATGTTGGTAGAAGTTAGAGCAACCATATTGAAGCAAAATATTAAGTATATGGTAGAGAAAAGGTAGAAGTTCTATTCCCTGATAACAGAGAACTGCCATACCTAACTTAATTTGCCCGAGCAGACATATGCTTGGACAAATCATAAGAACAATTGAAGGATGTGACATGGGCTCAGTATTAGCAAATCAATTAATGTCATCTATCATATTAACCAGGGAAGGAAGAAAAATTATATAATTATATCAACGGACACAGAAAAAGTGTTTGGGTGAATAGGTCAAAAATTGAGGCATTCTTCTATTTACTGCTCAGAATATTAGTGACAGTCCACTGAAAATTTCCATCACCTAAATGAGTATGCCTCAAAAATTAAGTTATGTGTGATACCCTTTAATACGTACATAAAATTTTGTGGAGTACTAATATTGACATAAATTATTTTTATTATTTATTATAAACAGAGGCATTCACTTTTTAAGGTCATATATAACTTTATGACCCAAAAACATTTCCAACTTAAAAAAGACTGTAAAAGCATTAAATATTTACAACATAATTTATCATGGCAGATTTGTTTTGCATGCTGAAACTGAATCACTGCCCACAATACACAGAAGATGAGTAGCCATTCTCTTTTGAGTTAATCATTATTATTCCTGGCATGTTCTGTGATAATTTTATACTTTCAATACTTATACGTTTGGACTAAGGTAGAGTTTTCTATCATACAGGAAACCACGACATAATTTTGTGTTCACCTGTTGCAAATCTAATTATTTTATCACAAGCTCAAGATAGTTTATTATTATGCATATTGTGTAATTTCTTGAAGCTAAAATATCTTATTATCTGAAAAAGATCTTTTATTTTTAATTATAATTTAAATTGAAAAATATTTCCTTTATAAATGACAAAGAGTCAGTGGAAGTTTTTAGTTATCGTATTCATCATTGTAGTATCTGGCACATTAGTGTCAGCCAAACATTAAAAGACGAAGGGGACTTCCGATTTGAGTTCCAACAGGTTGAAAGCTTGCAGGTGACCACTCCTATCCTTACAACAAGAAAAAATCTGAACAAACTAAAAATCAATGACTTGGTTGGACCCGTCGAAGACTGAGCTTACACAGCAAGCAGTCACCCCCAAATCTGGAAAGACAGATGAATCCAGAGAATCACAGCCCAAATCTGCACACATGGAGCAGAAGCTGCAGGAGTCATACACTGGTAAAAACACTGTAACAGTAATTTTGACGAGTATAGAAGCTAAGTGTGGACTAGAATGAGAATTAGCAACAAGTGGGGGCTACAGTTTTAGGTGAGCTCTCACACATTCATGGGCTTTACCTCCAGGAACCCTACCAGGTTCCCACAGTGAAGAGCCAGGAAAGATTCCCTAGTGGCTCTGGGGTGTGGAGGGGAAAGTGATGTTTGAAGATGGACTTAGATTTTTTGTAAGCATATATTGTAAACTCTAGGTCAGACACTAAATACACACACACACACACGTATAAAATTTATATTCTAAGAGAGAAAGAGAAAACTGAATTTTATAAAATGTTCAATTAAAACCAGAGAAGGCAGAATAAAAAGGTGGAAGGAAAAAAAGAAGCAAAAAACAAGTGCAACAAATAGAAAACAGTTACAAACATGGTAGATATTAATCCAATTATATCAATAACCAATTTAAATATGAATGCTCTAAATTCATGAATCAAAAGGCAGAGATTGTTAGAGTAGATTTTTTAAAAAGGCCAATGCCATTTTTTATGCTATCTAAAAGAAATCCAGTTAAAATATAAAGACACAGGGTAAAACCAAAGATATGGAGAAAGATATAGCTTGATAACACTCACTAATCAAAGAAATTGGAGTAGCTAAATTAATTTCAGACAAAGCCAACTTCAGAACAGGAAAAATCATCAAGGATGAAGAGACGCATT
Organism: Tapirus indicus; assembly: GCA_031878705.1. Taxonomy (NCBI): domain Eukaryota; kingdom Metazoa; phylum Chordata; class Mammalia; order Perissodactyla; family Tapiridae; genus Tapirus; species Tapirus indicus. Next base: position 20,322,713 of record CM062939.1, on the reverse strand, counting down.
ATTTAATGTTAAAGTGCTCTAAGCTCCAAGAACACTTAATCCTTAACACATATGCACATATCAACAGAGACTCAAAATGCCTCTGGCAAAATCTGTAAACCTGCAAAGAGAAATAGAGAGGATCCACTATTATAGTTAAAGACTTCAGCACTCCTCTTTCACTTTAAGTAATTGATAGGTCAAGTAACCAAGAAATCAGTAATGATATAATTGACCTGAAGAGCACTATCAAACAACGTGTTTTGATTAACCTGCATAGAATTGTCCATCAAAATACTTCTGGCAAAACTTGATGAAACTGTCCAAAGTCTGTATTGTGGTTCCATTACATAGGCATAATTGATTGCCCACATGGCTAATCTCGGTTTCCAATCTCTCAGAAGTTTCAGCTACTGATGACTCAAAGCTCCTACCCCATATCACATTGCCCATATTGCTGAAACCCTTACCCCGAAATAACATTGTTACTATCTGCCTTGGTCCAAGGCCTCCACCCAAAATAAAATTAGTGATGCAGTTCAGAACTCCCAGGTAAACAAAGACACTGCGAGCAGGCGTAACATTCCAAGGGCTTAGAGATTCTTGTCCTCCCAGAAGCTGAGAATAAAGGCCAAACCTCTTTTTAGGCAAGATTAAATTTGTTACTACATATTGGTCCTCTTTTATTTTCTGGAAGAGATTGCATTGAACTCTTGTTAAATTTTCTTTAAACATTTGGTAGAATTCTCCAGTCAAATCATCTGGGCTCAGAGATTTATTTTTTGCAAGTTTTAAAATTCAATTTTCTTAATAGTTATGAGCTATTCAAATTTTCTGTTTCATATTGCGTGAGTTGCAGTAGTTTATGCTTTTCAATTACGTGTTCCATCTCGCTGAAGTTGTAGATTTATGTGTGTAGAGATGTCAATAGTATTCTCTATCTTTGTGATGACTGGAGGGTCTGTAGTAATTATTTGCTGTTTCATCCCTCATTAAGATAATTTGTGTCCAACTAGTCATTTATTAAAATTGATTTTCCTTACTGTTGTTCTGTTTAAATTTTATTCAGTTTTGTTTTATCTTCATTTGCTGCTTTCTTATACTTGCTTTGAGTTTATTTCAAATCTCTTTTTTTAGTTTCTTGATTTAAGAGCTTAATTTATTGATTTGAGACATTTCCTCTGTTGTAATGTACACATTTAGTACTATAAATATCCTTGGCAGAATGCTTTGGCTGTTTCCTACATATTTTGACCTGTTGTATTTTCATCTTTATTCAGGCAAAAGAAATTTTCTGACTTCCCTTCAGATTTTCTCTTTGATCCATGAATTATTTTTATGTGTCTTCTTTAGTTTCCAAGTGTTTGGATATTTTCTTCTTATCTTTCTTCTTGTCTTTCTATTTTGATTCCTTTGTGGTTAGAGAACACACTCTTTACAATTTCAATTCTTTTATATTTGTTGAGGTAGTTTTTATATCCCAGAGTATAGTCTACTTTAGTGAATGACCCAGGAGTGCTTGAAAAAAAATGTATATTCTGCTATTTGATGGAGGTTTCTCTAAATGTCAATTACAACATTTTACCCATGGTGTTGTTGAGTTGCTGCAAATCCTTGTTGATTTTCTGTCTAGTTCACCTATCAATTGTTGAGAGAGGGGTGTTAACCATCTCCAATTATTATTGTAGATTTGCCTACTTATCCTTTCAGTTCTATCAGTTTTTGCTTCTATTTTGCAACTTTTAACAAATAACATTTTCTGAAAGTTTATTTTAGCAAACATCCATTTATATACCCCATTTGTAACCATTTCTTAATATTAATCAAAATGGATAAAAATACTATATAAACATTCCCTTATGGACATACATTTATTTTGCTTTGAAAATTGTGATCTTTTAAATTTTATTGCAATAAAACATTAAACGTACACTGCCACACTTTAAAAATGTTTGTACAAATTCCTAAAAATGCATTGCTTTGCCAAAATGCACATGCATTTTAAATACTATATAGAACTTGAAGTTTAATATTGCAGACTGTGTGTAAACATTTATATTTCTTCTCTATGAAGATAGAATTAACAGTAAAGTGACAAAAGAAGTAAAATCCTACATCAACAAAGAGAGGAAAAGGAGGAGTAAGAGCCTATGTATTTTAAAGTTAAAATGAAAGTAGGCAATTATTCAGAAAATTTACCTACAAACAAATAAAAGTAGGGAGCAACCTATATAGAGGAAGTCATTGAATACAGGAAAGTGGACTCAACCCGGAAGTACAATGAACATAAAGCCCCAGGACAACAGCTGTGATTTGAGGAGGAAATGGAGAACACCAGAACATCAGATGGGATGGGTTAGAGAGAAAAAGAAGGCCAATTAAAATGCCTAATATGGTGGAAAGTTTGAAAAGGTTTAGGTGTATGATAAAGGCAAAAAGAAAAAAAAGGATTTGAAAGCTGAAATATTAGAAACTTGGTACAAAAAAAGACATGAGAATGGAAATTAGTTATGGTCCATGTCATAATAGTTGATGCCTATGTTTGTTGGACAAAAAGGGTAGAAGTGTCCAGAAATGTATAAAAAAGTATTATAAACCATGACAAAGTGGGATTTATCCCAAGAATGCAAGGCTTGTTCAACATTAAAAAATCAATTAATGTAATCCATCACATCAATGACTAAAAAAGAAAACTCACATGATCCTATCAATAGATGTGGAAAAAGTATTTGACAGGTACCAACACTCATTTGTGATTAAAAACTCTCAGTATACTAAGAATTGAAAGGAACTTTTTCAATATCGTAAAGACTGTCTAGAAAAAAGCTACAGCTAACATCACACTTAATAGTGAGAAACTCGCAGCTTTCCCAATAAGATCAGGTACAAGGCAAAGATGTCATCCTTCACCACTCCTTTTCAACACCTGCAAGTCTTTATTAATGCAATAAGGTGAGAAAAGGAAATGAAAGATATACAAATTGGAATGGAGGACATAAAACTGTCTTTATTTACAGAAGACATGACCATCCATGGAGAAAATCCAAAAGGATCAACAAAAAACTCTGGAACCAAAAAGCAATTACAGCAAGGTTGCAAGACACAAAAGTCAATTGCTTTCCCATATACCAACAATGAACAAGTGGAATTTGAAATTAAAAACACAATATCATTTACAACAACATTCCCCAAACTGAAATACTTAGGTATAAATCTAACAAAGTATGTATAAGATCTATATGATGAAAACTATAAAACTCTGATAAATAAAATCAAAGAAGAACTAAATAAACGAAAAGAAGTCCATGTTAAATATTGGTTAGATATCAATTCTTCCCAGCTCAATCTATAGATTCAGCACCATCCCCATCAAAAGCTATTTTGTGGATATCAACAAAGTGATTCTAAAGTTTATATGGAGAGGCAAAGACCCAAAATAGCCAACATAATATAGAAGAAGAACAAAGTTTGAAGACTGACACTATCTGATTTCACAAGTTACTATAAAGTTGCAGTAATCAAGATAATATGATATTGGAGAAAGAGTAGACAATAGATCAATGGAACAAAATAGAGAGCCCAGAGATCATGGGAAGATGTTGGCTATTGTCAAATGCCTTTTTTTGCATCAATGGAGATGATCATATGTCTTTTGTGTGTGTGTTTTTTTAGTTTATTGCTTTAGTGAATTAAATTAAATTGATAGTTGAATACTGACCTAGACTTGTATTCCTGAAATTAACAACACTTGTCAGGATCTATTACTCTTTTATAGGTTGTTGGATTTGACTTGCTAATATTTGCATCTTCTTATGAAAAAAAATTTTTCTTGTCATAAGCATTGTATTTGATATTCTTTTTAAATTACACTTAGACATATAAGAAAATACCAACAGTTTTTCACTATGAAAAAAATGTGTGGTGAAAAAATTCTTTGCCAAAATTCTACACAAGGATTAAAATGTTAAGTAGCTTATTTACTTTTTGGTCTTTAAGAAATTTTGACTTACCCAGTATGTTATTTGTTTGGTTCTTAATGTCAACATTATCATTTCTATCCCGGTACAAAAGGCCAAGGAAGCAGCATCTCCAATTTCTTGACACAGTAAGAGTTAATTGTTGTACAATTAAAAAAATATGATACTAATTTAGTTATCTTTTGCGCTTGATGTGATTTTAGTAGAAATGTATGTAAAGTTTGCAAGGCACTCCAATAAAAGGCTTAGAAGTGATAGCATTAATTATTTTGATAAATGCTATATTTTAAAGGTAAATCTTAAACAGCATTAGCACTAGTACAGCAATAATGACATTTTTGGTAATTTGCTTTAATAAGGTCAGTGAGAATAAGACCCATAAGAAGTTGTCAATCCAAGAAGATCATGAAAATTAACTGTCATACTTTGAAATTTATAATGAAAGTCTTTCTAAAGATATATCTTCCACATAATTTTTTTCATCTACTGGCTTGTGTGCATGGCATATGCTCAAAAATAATTATTGAATTATTTAAAAAACACAGAATATAGGAAGAGGAATTCTTGGCTAAATCAACTAGACTGGAGCTTACGTGATATCACAAATACAAACTGCTTCAAAATGGAGAGCATGGGAAAATGGTATTTAAATGATTATGCACACTATAGGGAAAGAAGCCTCTCAATTATTTTTATTATTCTATTAGGAGGAATAGAAACATATCAGCTATTAAACAGCAGTTATATATGTTTCATTCCAAGTGTTAAAATTTAGCATTCCATACAGATTTCACTGAGAGACACAAATGTTAATAATACTAATTTTACAAACTACCATAATTAATATTTCTGGGCAATTCTTTTAATCAACATATTGGCTCCTGTAGATGCACATATATATGTTTAGAGGATTATAAAATGCAATGGGTATTTGCATTTCTATATATCTTTCTGTAAAAGTACAGTAAGTAGCAAAATAACCTTGTAATCTAACATAGTGTTTTACAATATTTTTAAGTATTTGTTTTCTTATGCTAGATTTTATTTTAACATTATTGCAATTTTATCATGAGTTTGAATTAAATCATGTATGAATCAAAGCTGATAAACTGAGAGGTGGTCTGTACCATGAAGGGAGACTGAGCTCTTCCGTAAAGAACCGACATAGTGTCTTCACACTTTTTTCTTAGTATTCAGAAAGTAGCTGAAGGTCAGACTGTCTGGGTTTAAGTACTTTTAGTACTGAAAACAGCTCCACTTGTTGTGTGGAGAAAATGTATAGCTCTATATGTTTTTCTGATGGCTTATCATTGTGTTGTTGTTACCTATAGGTTTATACATTTTATTGCAAGTTATAAGCCAAGAATATACACAACAAAATCTCTTAAAGTATGGTTTCAGTATTTGCAGTGTTAAATAATCTTGCTTCTCAGACTTGTTCCACTCTCTATATAGTTTTTTTGCACTGTAAAGATGTTATCAAATGATAAAGGCAGATTGTAAGAAAAAAAAAACCACTTAGCTGATTCTTTGTCCACTCTAGTGTGGTATGTGAATCAAATTAAAAAAAAATAGATAAATTCAAAGAGAGTTAAGAGTTGACTCAATAGTTTTCATTCACTTCTGCTTAAGAAACTAGAATTAAATCCCTCCCCCAGCGTAGGAAAGACCATGTGTTAGTTTTCTTTTTCCAAAATGTAGCTTTCCACTTTTTAAACATTTCCAAATTTTCTTCATAAATACACATGAATTCTCTCAAAACATAATGAAAACAAAAGATTTTTTATAACTCAAAAGGATATTAGAAGATATATGAAATATGAAACATGGTTAATATATCTTTTTCTAAAAAAACACATTTCTCATTGAATAAATGCATAATTTTAAAATATGACTTAAGAATGAATCAGGGACATCTATGAGCCAAGTTTAAATAACAGGGACTAGATTTACAGTCTCACCTGAAGCAACTGAAAAAACTATAAAAAAACATATGAAAGAACAGGCTGTGGACATCAGGAAACACGGGACAGAGATCCCTCAGTGAGGGACCACAAATGAAGTGAGCCCTAAAATTGCTCCTGTTTGCTCACTTGAGTTTTCAGGCTGCAACATAGGAAAGGGAAACACAGGCAAAGCCCTGTGATCTTCCTGAGTTAAGAAGATGGAGCTGGGAGTCTGAGGAGATCAAGGAAGATGAGTTTGCAAGAGTACTGGAGAGGCAAGAATGCACAGAGAAAGAGACATCGCTCTGCTCTGAGGATCTGCAGAAGGTCCCCTTCATCTCTTTATCTGAGTGCTGGTGAGTACAGGCAAGAGAGGAAATTACCCAAAGCTAGGAAAAGAACCACACAAAAAGAACAGAAGAGACAATCTCCAGGGCACACTTAGGAAAGGAATAGATCATATTGCTATGAGCCAAAGTGGAAAAAACCTCATGATTTACCAGGCAACTACTAGAGCAATCATTAGGTTATTAGCTCAGAAGTGGGGTCGAGTTAGCTCTAAATTAAGGCCTCTACAGTGCCACACACAAAGCTCAAAGCAAGCCTTGAATGGGTTAATCTGTTTCCAATTAGCTTAACTGCAACAGAAAAAAAAGCTTAAGAATATTTATAGGGGTGTAAAGGTAGCCAGCACTAAACAAGGTATATTTCACAATCTCTGGCATTAAATAAAATTAGCAGACATGGAAAGAAGGAGGAAAACAATGAAGAGAAAATCAATCAATTGAAACAGATTCAAAATGGAATAGATAGTAGAATTAGTAGACAGAACATTAACATAGTTGATCAGTCTGTATTCCTTATATTCAAGAAGATAGAGGAATGATTGAACATAATAAGTAGAGACATTGAAAATGCAGTAAAGACCCAAATCAAATTTCTAGAGGTGAAAACTATAAAGTATGAAATGAAAATTCACTGCATAGGATTAAGGTTAGATTAGACATTTCAGAGGATAAAATCAGCAAGCTTGAATATGTACCAATAAAAACTATTCAAAATAGCAGAGAGAGAAAGAAGATTGGGCAAAAACAATAGAGCATCTGTGTGCAATGGAACAAGATCCAGCAGCTAAATATGTGTGTATATATGCGTTTATAGTATCCCAGAAAGAAGAGGAGAGACAGAGCAGAGGGGAAGAAAAACGTTTGGCTATATTATGGCCAAATTTGAGTAAAAGTATAAATTCACAGATTTGAGAATCTAACCAAAATTAAAAAGAAAATCTCAAGTACAAGAAACATCAAACAGACTACACAAAGCACATCATAATCATATTATTTAGAACCAGTGATGAACAGAAAATTGTAAAAGCATCCGGGGGGAAGGGGAGAAATATATATGCAGAGGTACAAAGATAAGTACATCAGCGGGCTTCTCTCCAGAAATTAGGAAATTCAGAAGTCAGTCAAGCAACATCTTTAAAGTACTAAAATGGTAAAATGTGTGTGTGTGTGCACCTGTGCCTGTGTGGGTGTGAGTGTGTGTTGAGGGTGATAATCTAGAATTCTCTATCCAACAAAAATAGCTTTAAAAAATGAAGGCAATTTCTCTTGGTTTCTGGTTGGGAATGTACAGAACTGGAAAGAGAATCACTCCTACTTTGATACACACACATACACACATACATGCTGAAATAACTGCAAGTTCACAAACTTTCCAAAATTGTAGGAAAGATATGTGCCTAGGGAGACAGGCACAGACAAATACCAGTAAATAAAGTTCACCTATAGTAATTAACTAATTGGTGGATGTCAACTTTGGGCTGCTGAGAGAGTGTGGGTAGGGTCCCTGCAGGTTGCAGATATAAGGGCAATGTATACACTCTTGAGTATATTCTTGCAGACATTTTCCCCACCTATTGACATGGGAGTTCACAAATGATTGGTGAGATTGCAGAGAAAGGGTTGCTTGTTGTTCAGCCAGGAGGAGTGGAACTGCAGGGACCGTGCAAGGTGCTAGCGAGTGAGTCTTGGCTTATCTCATCTATGGGACAAATCCATAATCTGTGGGGAAAAGAGATACAAACATTGTTGTTGATCTTTGGATTTCTGTAAAAACCCACCGCTGCTGAGGAAAGGGAATAAAAGAACACAATTATAAAACAAACAGAAAACTTCTAACATTAGATAAGGGGTGGGAATATGCACTGATGTGCTGGACCCAGAACCAAAGTTCACAGAGACACAGGAGCAACAAGAAAGCCACATTCATGGGTTCCAAGGACAGGTTGCCTAAAACAGAGAACTCTATCCTCCCTATCAACCAGATAAACAAGCATTAACCAGTAAGTAACGCTGGAATATTGATGGCAGAGTTGCAAATCATAGAGAGATCACCTCTCTGTGGTGCAGCCCTAACAAAAGACATAAAGCCAAAAGTGAAGCAAATATTGAGAAAAACCCTCTAGCAAATTAACAATCAAAACAATAAGACAGAGATATGACATAGATACTGAAACTATATGACTATTTAAAATAACTTTGACTAATAGGTTGAAATCTCTAATAAAAAAGTGGACAACATTCAAGATCAGATGAGTAATTTCAGCAGAGTAATGAAAAACAAAAGTGAGAATCAAACAAATATGCTAAACATGAAAAATACAGAAAGATGGGTAAAGATTGCCTTCTACAAGCACATCAGCAGACTTGATACAAACAAAGAAAGACAGTGAGTTTGAAGATAGGTCAACATTAATAACCTGAGCTGACAAACAAAATGATTGAAAAAGAGTGGAAAATAAAGAACAGATCATCTACGACTTGTGGAACAGTATCTGATGCTTTAACATATGCAGTGATAGACTCTGATTAATTAAAGATGTATATTGCAATCTCTATGCAGTCACTAAAAGAATTAAAAATTACAAAGTTGACAAAGGAAATATTATTGAATCATTTTAAAAATAACCTGAGAAGGCTGGAAAATAACACAGACTAGATTAAACAAATAGATAACAATTTCCAAGATAATAAATTTTAATCAATCATATCAGGAATCACATTAAATGTAAACAGTCTAAAAACACCAATGAAAATACAGAGATTCTCAGACTGGACAAAAAAGCAGGACCTAACTATGTGCTAACTACAAGAAAACTGCTTTAAATATAAAGTAATAGATATATTAAAAATAAAATTACACAAATAAGCAAAATAAAGCAGGAGTAGCTTTTTAATCGCACATAAAGTAGACTTCAGAGCAAGGAATATCAACAAAGATAAAAGGAGTCATTTTATAGTAAGAAAGAAATATTCTCCAATATTATATAACCATCCTTGATAGTTATGCAACTATCCACAGAATATAAAATACTTAAAGCAAAAACTGAAAGTACTGCAAGAAGAAATACATAAATCCATAGTTATTGTTCAATGCTTTGACATTGCTCTCTCAAAACTAATACAACAAATAGAAAATAAGTAAGGATATAGATGACCTAAACAAGACTATCAACCACATAATCTAATTGATATTTGTAGAACACTCCAATAAGAACAGTGGAACGCATATGCCTTTTGAGTCCACATGGAATGTTCAACGAGATAGACCATATTCTGGGCCTTCAAACAGAATATAAATCCTACATACTATCAAATCGTATGGGATTAAACTACAAATCAATAACAAAAATATTCCCAAATATTTACAGATTAAAACACTTCTAAGTAACCTATGGATCAAAAGGAAAATCTCAAGGGAAATCTAAAAAATTTTTTGAACTGAATAAAAATGAAATTACAACTCACAAAAATATGTGGGATACAAATAATACAGCATACATAGGAAAATTTTAGCACTGAACAAGAAAAAAAATGTCAAATCAATAATCTCAAAAAACACCCTAAGGAACTAGAAAAGAACAAATTGAACCTAAAGCAACCAGAAGGAAAGAAATAGTAAAGATAATATCAGATACATATGACATCAAAAACAAAAAACTGCAGAGAAAAAAATCTGATTCTTTGAAAAGATCATTAAAATGGATAAACATCTAGCCAGGCATTTAAGAAAAGAAAGAGAAAGAACACATGTTACCAATATCTGAGATTAAAGACGGACATCACTACAGATGTCATAGACATTTCCTTTCTATATCCACTGAGAGGGTCTCAAAACATTGGAATCCAGTAGCAATGACCATGTCTAGTAGGAAGATCTTAGTTTCTGCATAGCATTTTCAGAAAAAACAACCAGGGGTCTTTGGAGAAATGGTTGATTCTAGGGCTGGGACAGGGAAATAAGGTAAACCTGAAGCATTTTGTGGTCCTGGAATGTAACAAAGTATTAAGATAATTTTAAAATAAATAAAATACAATAAAATATTGGAGACATATCAGAAGAAGCTAGGCGTCAACTTGGTAAAACTCCCAATGGTCAAAGCTGGACTAATTTGAGCAAGAAAACAAATATAGAATTGGATTATAACTCAAAGAACAAAATATATATCTATGAGTCCATACTAATATAACTAAATATTGCATAAATAAAAGGGGAGAAGGGACAATTCTACCAAGAAAACAATTCTCATTAGCAAATGTAGATGCAATGAGGAAAATAGAAAATCACCACTAAAACATCACAGTAAAATTGCTACAGGCAAGATCCACTGATAGATGCTAAAATTAGCAGGCAAAAGTTAGAAACAGAATATTTGCAAAATCTCAAAGTATCTCCTCAACATATTTACTGATTACAAAAGGAAAAATAATAAATTCACAGTAGAAAAATCCAACGGACACCATCTAAACAATGATCCAGTTTAACACAACCGGTAATAAGTCATATTGCTATAATATACCCCCTGATATCAGTTACTGAGAAGAGCACTTCATCTCTGTGATATTATTGCCAAAAATACATCATCTCTATCTGATCATGAGAAAATATCAGACAAACCCAAACTGAGGGATACTCCACACAATTACAGATGAATATTCTTTAAAATATCAAAGTAAAGAAAGGCAAGGAAAGACCAAGGAACTGTTACAGACTGGAGGAGATCAAGGAGACATAAAAACTATGAAATCTGGAAAACTGGATTTGCTCCTGAAGTGGTGAAATGAAATTGATGGAAAGACTAGACATTAATGGAAAGTTGTAAGTCAAAAAGGATTGTGGAAAAATTCTTTAAAAATGAAGGCAAGGGGCCGGCCTGGTGGCGCAGCGGTTTAGTCCGCGCTTGGCAGCCCGGGGTTCGCTGGTTCGGATCCCGGACGCCCGCCGACGCACTGCCTGTCAGCCATGCCGTGGTGGCGTCCCATATAAAGTGGAGGAAGATGGGCACGGATGTTAGCCCAGGGCCAGTCTTCCTCAGCAAAAAGAGGAGGATTAGCAACGGATGTTAGCTCAGGGCTGGTCTTCCTCACCAAAAAAAAAAAAAAAAAAAAAAAATGAAGGCAAAATCAAGAGTGCGAAAGTTGAAAAAGTTTATTGACAGAAATACATTGCAAGAAATGCTAAAGAAATTCCTTCAGGCAGAGCAATAATGATACCAAGTGAAAACTAGATTTAATCAAATGAATAAAGAGCACAAGAAATGTACATATATGGGTAAATATGCAATGTTTTTCCTATTTTAAAAATATAATTGAAATATAAATGATTATGGAAAAAAGCAGTATGCATTGTGGAGTATATAACATATTTGAAGGTAAAATAATGAAAGTAACCGCCTAAACACTACGAGGCAGGAAATGGAAGTACACCGTTGTAAAATTCTCAGATATATGTGAAATGGTACAAAAATAAGTTATTAAGTTATATACTACTACATACAAAGTAGCACCAAAAGTAAGACAGAGGGTAGCCTTTGATGAACCAATAAGAATATTAAATGAAATCATAAAAAATACTCAATTTCAAAGAAGGCAGATAAAGAGGAAAAGGCAAGTAAAATATAGACATTACCTCAATATAGACAAAATACAGACACGTAATATCAGAGCTTCAAAATAAATGAAGAAGAAAACTAACAGAATTGTTAGGAGAAATAGACAAATCCAAAATTATATTTGACAAATTCAACACTCTCTAAACAATTGATAGATCAAGTAGACGGAAATTCAATACGGGTATAAAAATCCAAACAACTCTATGAACCATCTTGACCTCATTGACATTTAGAGAACATGACATGCTACAACAGAAGATTTCACATTCTTTTCACTTAAACATGAGACATTTACTAACCTACACCAAATTCTAGGGCATATAATGAATATCAATAAATTTATAATGATTCATTCCATACCAAGTAGTTCTTACCAAAGTAGTTCATACCAAATAGGCTGATGCTATTAAACTAGGCTTTAATAATAAAAAAAAAATGTTTGTAATATCCCCAAGTATTTTGAAAATAAACACTTATCTGAATAACTAAAAGATCAAATGAGAAAGCCAAAGAAAAATGTGAAAATGTTTTGAACTGAGTGAAATGAAATCACAACATATTAAAATTTGTGGGATGCACCTGGTCCTTGGAGAGAAATCAGTGGTACATAATACTCATATAGTAGAAAAGATGAAAAGTTTCAAACTATAGACTTCAGCCTTCACAATAAGAAACTAGGAAAGAAAAACAAATTAAAATGGAAGTAAGTAGAAGAAAATAAATATTAATAAGAACAGAAATCTATTATAGTGAAATGTGACAAAAAGAGAAAAATCAAAATCCAATCCTTTGAGCAGATCAATAAAATTGATAAACCTCTAGCCAGAATGATCAGGAATGAAGAAAGGATAAAAATGGTGAATATCAGGAATCATAAGGGTGACATCAATAGATTCCACAGATATTAAATGGATATTAAGGTACTATTATAAAACATTTATGTCAATAAATTTGACATCTTAAGTGAAATGACCAAATTCCTTGACAGACACAAACAATTCAAAGCTGTTCAAGAAAACATAGGTAATCTGAATAGCATTGCAACTATTAAATTCAGTGAACATGTAGTTTAAAACATTCCCACCATGAAAACTTTATAGTCCAGTGACTTCACAGATGCATCCTATTGAGCATTTAAGGAAGCAATAAGATACTTCCCAACTCATTCCCTGCATCCATCATTACCCTTAAAGCAAATCTACATGATGATATTACAAAAAAAAAAATTCAGATCATATCCCTCATGAACCTCAAAATTCTTAAGATATGTTAGCATCTTGAATCAAGAAATAACGAACAAAATATACGGTGATACATACTGTGTTAATACACTCCAAGGCTCACAGCTATTGAGAGAGAAATTCTCTCCAAATTATCTAGAGATTCAACTAAATTTTAGTCAAAATTCCAGTAGATATTTTTTTGTGGAATATGACAAGCTGATTCTATACTCTTTATGGACAAAGGATGTAGCATAGCCAAAAAATTGGGCGGGAAAAAAATTAGAAAATTTAAATACTTATTTCAAGACTTTTTAGAGATCTTCATTGACCAAAACAGTGTCGTATGGACTTAAATTAATACATCAATGAAACAGAATAGAGAATCCATCTATAAAGCCATATATTGATTTCAACATCAGCACCAGGGCAACACAATCAGCAAAAGATGCTATTTTCTTCAAATGACAAATTTGATAATAATATGCACAAAAAATTAATTTCAATCTTTACCTCACATTATTCATCATAAAAATAAAGTAAGAACTAAAACTTTTTAAGAAAATATAAGTGCATCAGAGTAAATCAAACCTTGGCAAAATTTTCTTAAAGAAGACACAAAACAAAATAAAAATAAATTGGACTTCGTAAATATTAAAAATGTTGCTCTTCAAAAGACACTAGTAAGAAAATTAAACACAAACCACAGATTGGGACAGAATATTCGCAAAATATGCAAATTATGTTGAAACAAAGGGCTTTTATCTAGATTATGGAATTTTTCCAACTCAATGATGAGAAGGCAAACTCTCCCTCCCCCCACAAAAAAAGAATTGAGCATACATTTCACCAAAAAAGATATAAAGATGACAAAAAAGCACAGAAAAGTTTCTCAGCATCATTAATCATTCGTGAAATGCACATTAAAACAAGATACCAATATACACTCGACAGAATGTCAAGAACTAAAAAAGCTTGACCATCAGAAGTCTTGTCAACGGTGTGGAACATATGCTTCTGGGATTATACAATGGTACAATAATTTTGGAAAACATTTTGGTGTTTACATTAGTATTTTAAACGTATACCTACAATTTGACCCAGCATTTTACTCCTGGGCATTTACCAAAGAGAAATGAAAGCATCTATCCGTTCAAAGACTTGTACATGCACATGCTTAACGACTTTATTTGTAATAGCCGCAAACTGAAAAATAATCTGCAAGTTAATAGATAATCAAATTGCTACTAAACGAAAAAGAGACGTGAACAACTGATCGACACTATGCATCGTTGAATATCAGTTATGATGAGCGAAGGCAACAAAACAAAATAAGTACGTAATGTTTGATATCGTTTATGTAAAATTCTATGCAAGCGAATGTAGCCAGAGGAAAATCAGTTCAACTGTTGCCAGGGGAGAGGGGGAAGGGTCAGGATGGAGGAATGACAAAGAAACACGAAGGCCATAATGGACACCATCGTTACCTGATTGTGGAAATGGTTTCATGATTAGAATTATCCATTTTTACACTACATATGTGAAATGGATAAAATGTCCATTATGCCCCAATAAAACTGGAGGCAATCTTTTTTAAAAAAGGATTAAAGAAAGCAAACAGAAAAATATGACTGTGATCCTGAAGATACTTACTCTATAGATATTATATTTCAAAGTAATATATATATACTATTTTAGTCCATTAGAATATCACTAAATTAAGAGAAATGAAAAATTGCATACAATGTAATCACCTTTAAGTAATTTAATTGTGTAAGGGTACATTTGTTATTTGCTTAACCATAATAAAAATAACAATAGCATTAAAATTAACAGCTGTGGTACTGAGGAAATGTGAGAGTGAGGAAACTATTTTATATATTTGCAACTTTTCTATGGGCACCTTTAAAAAAAACCTTTTGCAAGTGATTTAATTTTCTGGAAACAATACTATGCAGTTTATAACCCTGAGTCTACTCTAAGTGGCTACAAGATGTCATTGTTAGATGTCTAACATTTAGGAAAGAGTCAAATATATTTAATCAACAGTGAAATACACATCCAGTCTAGTCAAACACTTTAATTGGCCAAATTTTTTTCAGTGTTTGCTGTCAGAAAAACGAAATGAGAGACAGTTCAGCCTGTTAGAGACTGCTTATTGATGTAATGATTAAATCGTACAAAACGACAGCATTTAAAACAAGGTAAAGTGGCGTTTTTGAAAATAATATGAAACTTGAGCGACAAAATTAAAATGCATTCTCAATTTTCTGATTACAAAATTCTGGTTACTTTTTTCATTTTAAGTCACAGATTATTATTTCATTGTCTGATAATACATCACTGAATTTGACTACTGGAAAGGGTATCAAGAATCTTTAACCATGTAGAATGATTAATTAGATTGGGTAAACTGATACACCTCCAGCAGTCATAAATGGTTTTAACTTAAGGTAATATAATAAAGTTATATTATATATATGCTTTAGCTTTATATAATAAAGCTAAAACAGGAACTTCCGACTAGTTTTCACATGCTCTGAAGACTTTACAATAGGATGTTTCAAAAATATGATTTATAACCTTATTTTACGGAGATAGGTACAATGCTCAGAATTTCCATACAGAAAATTCAATTCAAGGTTGAAATATATTTTCCCGTCTGTTTTATGTGAATAACTACATATGGTATATACTAGAAAACAGAAAGCAACAAAAATAAGTTTAATTTACACTACACTTAACGTCATGGCTCTCCCAGGGTTGGAATGCTTAAGTAATAATAGCCTGCCTTTGCCAACAGAGTCTTTTCTTTCCTCATGTGTGTCATAAAAAATGGACTTCTTAACACATGTAATCCTTAATGTGTTCAATAAAAAAAAAAAGCACTCCAGGGAAAATGTGTAAGATTATAAGAACCACTTTCTCTCTAATCAAGAAAATATTGCTTCAGCGGGTATAAAGATCACAAAATAGGAAAAGAAATGAAATCTTAGCGTAATAATTAGTAGATTAGTGAAAATTTCAGTCATTATGCTTTTAATAGTCTTTAAGGAGTATTTTATTTATACAATTATTGTAATTAAAAAAATTAAAGAGATCTTAAGTAAAATGGCTGTCTTGAAGTATCTCTAAGTTTTACCGTTCATGTGAATCTTTAATAAATAAATATTTAATAAATTTTAAATGCAGACAACATTTACAAGTACTATATTTAAAAGACTATTAAGAGCATTGGAAAGGCAAGCAACGGATTGAGAGGCGATATTTGCAAAACTTGTATTTGACGAAGACTTGTGTGTAGTATTTATATAAATAACATCTTCAAATCTGTGTGAAAAAGACAAATGATTCAATGGAAAAATTGGCAAAAGACTTGAATAGCTACTAATCAAAAGAATTGGCCATAAACATAGGACGTGTTCAACCTCATCAGTCATCAGGGAAACGCACAATGAAACCATAATGAAATCACACTACACACCCATCAGAACACGGGAAGAAAAAATGCTGAAGAAAACCAAATTTTGGTGATGACGTGACCAACTGGAACATTCATACCTTTCTGGTGGGAATTTAAATTGGTACATTCACTTTAGGCAAACTTTTGGCAATATCTATTAAACCTGTTCACATATGCTATATACGCTATGATTTAGCAATTTCCCTCCCTGGAATGTACCTGAGAGAACATGCACATATCCCTGTACCAAAAAGTATGCACGAGAATGTTCACAGCAATATTACTCATAAGAGCCACTCTCGATAGCAACCCAAATGCCAACAACCATTAAATGGATGAATAAATTGTAAGATATTCAAACAATGGAATTCTATACAGCAATGAAAAAGCACACACTGGTGATATAAGTAACAAGGTGGATGGATCTTACAAACATGCTAAGTTCAGGAAAGGAGATGCTGAAGAGTGCATGCTGTCTAATTCTGTTTATGCAAAATTGATAAGCTCCGTAATGGAGATAATAGAAATCATGGTGGTTACCGTCGTGGTATTATAAGGGAGTATGAAGTGGACTTCCGAAATGCTGCTAATATTTTTTCTTGGTTTGAGTGGTGGTGTCTTGAAAGTGTTCACTTTACAAAGATTTGTTGAGCAATATATCCATTTGAATATCTAATTTTGCTAAGTCCTCATTCAAATCGTTTGCACATTTTCCCCCTTGATATGTCTTTTTCTTAAAGATTTGAAGTTATTTATGTAAATAGTATACATGAGTCTTTTGTCAAATATGTGTTTTGCAAATAAAAATGTATATATTTGCAAACTGTGATATTTGTAATTAATGTTTTTCTCAATTTGTTGCTTATCTTTCCATGTTCTTAAAAATGCTTTAAATCTAGCACTTGTTCTTGTGTGCATTTTCATAAATGTTTATATAAGCCAAAAACAGAGACACTTCAAAGTAGCCTAAAATTTCTAAACTCTTGGGTAGATGTGTTATATTAAAATTAAAGGCTTATTTATTAAAAAGAGAAATCAGTATTTCTACAGAAATGTACATTGCTAAGCACAAATAACTTTCAGAATAAGTAAGAATTGTGAGGTACTTTGGAAGGAAAGCTTTAGAATTGTTTTAATATCAGTTAATATTCTAGTTTTAGGGTAGCTAATTGAAGTTAATTAGTACATTATATATAATTGACATGTCAGTTATAACTATTAAAGTTGATAATATATAATTTAAATTGATTTAGAAAAATATTATTGATGGATATGGATGGGTTGATATGGATGATGGTGACTTAATTTAGAAAGAGTTTTCTAGTCTAACTATATAAGACTTGGTTTTACAAATCGATTTTAAGGATAACTTAAATCTGCTGTTACTTCTCTTAATTTCTCTTTTCTGTGCTTTTCTGATTGCTACTGATTGTCCCATGAAAAAAGCAACTTTAAATAGAGGAAGGAACTGTCTGAAGTGTAGTTCATGGTGTACTGGTCCAAGAATAAATGAGACATTGTGTATACAGAAAAGTAGCACATGCTCACTTAAGATGCCAAATAAAATTGTGTATATACATATTACACATATTCAAACCACATATATATGTAAAAAGTTATATGTATTTTGTTTTTTACTTCAGAAATTCTGCATGTTTTCCTCCTATAAAATATCTTTTGTATCATTTAATTTAATTTCCTTTTAAGAATCCACATGATTAAAATATATAAATATACAGTGAAACATGTAATTATGCATCAACTCTGCATCAAATTCACATCATATAAAAATTATTTTCCTCATACTTGTTAGAACCACGATAATGAGCATCTTCATGCCAGTAACTACTGATAAAAGGGTATGAGTGAGATCAATATATTGAATTCAAATGAGAGTCAATAGTTGAGACAATTGTTTGTGGATGACAATGTAATTATTATATACTATGACAAATTGAATTCTTATAGATTAACATATTTACTTTAAATCCAAAATTCAAGCACGATTATCTATAATTATAATAACTCTCAAAAAAGCATTATAGCAATGTAATTACCATTTAATTTCAGATATTCCAAGAAAATTCATACTAATCATTAATCATCACATCTGTACAACACATGAAATAATATTTTAGATTAGATTAATCTATGTACTAAATGCTGGTTTTCTTTACCAAATGGAATCAAGAATGTTTTTGATAATTTCAAACCATATGTGTGTTTTGTTAGTGTAGATTATTTTGTAATTCTTATATTTGAATATATATATATATATATATACATATATATATATATATACTAAATCCAAATTTCCTTTTTAGGAGGAAATTATATATGTATATTCTTTTGTTCAATATTAGCTCACTAAAATAGGTAAATCAGGTTTGTTGAGGTATAATTCATATACATTAAAAATTGTCCTTTTTAGTGTAAAATTTTTGAGTTTTAAACAAATGCATTCTGTACTGTATCTACACCACAATTATGATATTGAACAGTTACATTACCCCACAAAATTTAATCAGTGCCTCAACCTGTTGTTCCCATAAAAGAGAGACCTAATAAAGGCAGAAATTGACCCAGGAACTGAGGTAAAAATATACTGAGCCAAATCCTACAGACAGAACCATGTATACCCACTGTTTCTTTATTTTATTGAGTTTTAATACACATACAGAAAAAGTAGCTCTTTTTAGTATACAATTCTAAGAGTTTGACAAACATACAGTCATATAATCACCACTATAAAGATATAGGGCAATTCCATCACCTTCCAAAAATCACTGATTTCTCTTTGTAGTTAACACCTCTGGTCAGCCCAACCCTTGGCAACCATTGACTTCTGTTCTGGCTTTTATAAATGTGCCTTTGTCAGAAAGTCATAGAAATAGAATCACAGAGTATGCAGCCTTTTGAGTCTGGATTTTTACTCATCATAAGGTATTTAAGATTTGTCTGTGTTGTTTCATGTATCAGCAGTTCGTTTCTTTTTATTGACTAACATTCCATTGTATGATGGAAAATGACATGTCTCTATCATTATAGTACCATACATTCTCACCAGCATTTGGTGGTGTCATTGTTCTGATTTTGGCTATTCTAATAGGTGTGTAGTGGTATCTCATTTTCATTTGCATTTCCCTGATGACATAGGATGTGGAATATCTTTTCATATGCTATTTTCATCTGTGTTTCTTCTTTAGTGAGATATCTGTTAAGGTTTTTGGCCCATTTTTTAATCAGGTTGTTTGTTTCCTTATAGTTCAGTTTTAAGAGTTCTTTGTATATTTTACAGTCCTTTATCAGATATATGTTTTGTAAATATTTTCCCCCAATTTGTGGCTTTTCTTTTCATTGTCTTGATAGTGACTTTTGCAGAGCCGAAGTTTTTCATTTTAATGAAGTCGAGTTTATCAATTCTTCCCTTCATAGTTTGGTGCCTTTGGTATTATATCAAAAAGTCACCACCAAACCCAAGGTCATCTAGATTTTCTTTTTTCTTTTTTTTTTTGTGTGAGGAAGACCAGCCCTGAGCTAACATCCGTCGCCAATCCTCCTCTTTTTGCTGAGGAAGACTGGCCCTGGGCTAACATCTGTGCCCGTCTTTCCTCTACTTTATATGGGATGCCGCCATGGCATGGCTGACAAGCAGTGCATCGGCGGGCACCCGGGATCCGAACCTGCGAACCTCGGGCTGCCAAGCGCGGACTAAACCACTGCGCCACTGGGCGGCCCCTAGATTTTCTATGTTATCTTCTAGGAATTTTATAGTTTGCATTTTACATTTAGGTCTGTTTCATTATGAAGTAACTCTCTACGTTTGTCCATAAGTCTAATTTATTTGATATTAATATAGCTCGTCCAGCCTTCTTATTCTTTCTGTTTGCATAGTATATCTTTTTTTATTCATTACATTAAAATAAATTCATATTTAAAGTGTATCTATTTCAGATCTTTGTAAATTGTTGTGTTGCTCTTTTTTATCTATTCTGATAATCTTTGCTCTTTAATTGGAGTTTAAGCCCATTAATATTTAATGTAATTATTGTACAGCTGTTTTGTCTACAATGTTATTATTCATTATTTTGTCTATAGGGTTTTTTTTCCTCTTGTTTCTAACTGCCTTTTTAAGGAATATACAGCATACACACACATGTACATACACATATGTATACACACACACACATATATATTTAGGATTCTATTTTAATTTATTGGTTTTTTTAAATATATTTTTATTTTTTTACTCTTCATATTGTGACATAATAAAAAAATCTTCTTTTCACTTTTTGCTTTGTGCAAGTAAAATGCAAATAAAATGTGAGAGCTTTGCACCTATATAATTCTATTAATCTCTTCCCCTATCCTTATGCTAGTTACCATATGCATTGCATCTACATATGTTATAAACATCAGAATACATTATTATAGATTTTCCTTTAAATTGTTATATGTATTTTAAGGAAATTAAAATGAAATGTAGTTTTATACTTAACTAGATATTTACTATATTTCTTCCCCTGCATTTATTCCTAAAGACTTGAGTTTCTGCGCAAAGAATCATTTGATTACATTCTGAAGAACTTATTTTAACAGTGTTGGGAAAGTCACTAGATTATTACTTACACAAGTTCTCACAGCTTGGTAAAGATTGCAGCTGTTTCTAACTGCCTGAGTCACAGGTTTCTGAATTCCAAACTGTAGTTAATATACACATAATTTCTCACAGATCTGGATAAGTAGCGTTAATACACTTTAAATATAGTGTTTAAATCTCTTAAGGATCAATGTTTACAAGGAGTAGACTGACACAAAATTAGATATGCATGTGCAAGGATGGACATTTTGGGATATTTCATTAAATATCTATGCCTACTAAATATGTTAACCAAACTTTTCAAAAGTTATTTCCTTCACAAAAATGGTTATGAGATAGCACAAAACCACTTGGTTTTCTTTCAATTCCCTTCTTCATAATTTAGACATCATTCAACACAGTGCCACCCCATATGAATTGGTAGGAAAAATTGATAGCATTTTTGCCCCTCCACTCTTTTTTCCTACCTTTGCTCTCCTTATGACATTACATTTTAAATCAATTTGTGCAAAAGGAGAGTTAGAGCTAGAAACCAGAGATAAGATGTGTCTTATTTAACATTTCAAAAGCAAGACAATAAATCACTGTATCTCAGAACTATAAAAAGAAGTTCAGCTCAAGAAGGATAATAAAAATCCTCTTCAAAGTAGTCACATAAGTAGCCATCTTACAAATATGTTAAAGCAAAACCAACCTCAAAATCGGTGAAATGCCATTCAGAGACTAAAATTACACATCACTAGATTTGCCTTAGAGAAAAAAAATTTACATTACAAAATACCTAAATGCCTAGGGATTTATTTAAACAATTTTGTGTACCTTTTAAACTTCTGAATATTAATGATTTTTATGGTCTCAAAACAGTTCAATACTGGAAGTAATATAATATTTTGTCTTTAACTTGTTTAAAAACAGTAGTCTATAAATTGAATACTGCCAGTCCCAGGATTGATTTACTAACAGAATATTTAAAATACCATGAATGACCAAACAGATTTAACACACAAAAAAGAAATTACAGGGGCCAGCCCGGTGGCATAGTGGCTAAGTTTGTGGGCTCCACTTCAGCGGCCTGGGGTTCTTGATTTCAGATCCTGGGTGCAGACCTACACACTGCTTATCAAGGCATGCTGTGGCAGGTGTCCCACATATAAAATAGAGGAAGATGGGCACAGATGTTAGCCCAGGGCCAGTCTTCCTCAGCAAAAAGAGGAGGATTGGCAATGGATGTTAGCTCAGGGCTAATCTTCCTCACAAAAAACAAAAAAAAAAGACAGAGAGAGAGAGAAAAAATATACATGACAAATAAGTATGTAAATAGAAGGTTTTTTTTTCTCTCTAGGCAAGTATGAAGTTTACTGATGTTAAAACTTGCTACTATAGTAAAAAATAAGTGAAATCCATTTCTCCGATAACCCAAGAGAGGAGAAAAGATCAGTAAACAATGCCTGTGCTGTTAAATTAAAACTCATTTGGAAAGATCCCAAAACACACTCAGTGTTGTCATCTTTAATCTTGCGTAGTGTTTAGAGGCTAAACAACTCTTATAAAATGACATTTTTATTTTGTGAATACGTGCATATACATTAGTTTTATTGTGCTGTCAAATTGTATTTAATGCAGGAAGACAATTTTTTTAAATCTTTTTTATATTAGTGTTGGAAATGTTAATTTGCCACTGTATAAGTTGTATTTCAAGTTGAAAACTTACTGACTCCCTCAGCATCACCTATTTCCAGCCTCTGCTGCATTTTTTTCTATTACACTAAAATAACCTAGTGCGTGATTATTTTCTCTATTATCTTAGCAAAACTTAGTTTCTATTAGCAGACGGATTTTTTTGCCTCCATTCTGTTAGCTTCTATATTTCCCAGCAACTAGCAGAGAATAGATACTCAACTAATATTTGATGAATGAATGGATTCCCAAGTCAAATTATTCCATGTTTCACCATTTATACAACAGCCTTAATCTAAATTCCCTTTTTTCTCTCCTACACTGTGGTGGTAGCCTCTTAGTTGAGATTCCTGTCTCCAACCTTACCTGCCTCCCATACCCACATTTTCTATGTCCACCTTTATTCCTCTTTGAATCAATTTTAAAAACTAAAGCTAAACACTATACTGTTCAAACACTATAGCAGTTTTTAAAATGCAGTCCAAGTTCCATCACTTTTAGCTTAAAATCCTTCCATGACTTCCCATTGCCATTTAATATACATTTCAAGAATCCTTAATATGTTTCACAAAGTCCTGTCTTACCTGAACTCTGCCTTTTCCTATTCCACTTTCACCCTCCCTCTCTGAGCTCAGCTCCATCAGTATCTTTTCCTTCTTCCTAACTCAGCACACTTGAATTCCCTTGCTGTCCCAGTTCTTGCTGCATGCTTTCTCTATTGAACTCTCCAGAGTCCTTTAGTTGTCTGTTTAAATGTCACTTCCTAGGCAAAAGTTGTCCTAACACTCCTAAACTCCACCTTCTGCACACTCTCACTTGTCCTGACTGTATCATGTGTACAGGGAACAGAGGGAAAAGCCTTGACATCTTTGTGATTTCAAATACTCATACCAACTTCTCTTTTAAAGAGAAGATTCAAAACTGCCTTCAAATGACTTTTTTTGGTGAATGTCATTCTAGTTTTAGAAAGTATATATATACATATATATATAATTTTTAAAGAGGTATTTTGAGTTAGTTGAAAGAGAGGTAATATCATGTCTTCTGATATTGGAATACTAATCATTTTCTAATTTGATGGAGGCAGAAGTCCTCAGAATAGGGTTTATTACCATCAGAGTATGGGAGCCAATTTCCCTAGAGTGGAGAAAGTCTCTATTAAAGTAAGCTTCTTTGAGAAAATGTGACTTTTGTTGGTTAATGTTTGGAAGTTAGATAAATTGAGAATAAGAAGAATTTTGCAGTTGAAAGACAAGAATAAACAAGCTCATTATTTAATACATAATTTAGACGGAGACTTGGACAAGTGCCATGACCTCTTGTTGTGTTGTTTAGGCAATAAAAAGCATTTATTTGTCCTGCTCAATGTAGAAACAGGGTGACAGGGGTCTTTCAGCAATAATGGTCCACTCATACCAGAGGAGTTGAATGGAGACTAGAGAAAATGTGAGCGGAAATGAAATGACTTCAATAACTCAATAATTAGTTGATGGACTTCCCAGACCAGGATGGGGCAGCAGGAATGGAAAAGAATGTAAAATCCCGAGGCAATTTGAGATAAAATTTGATACAATTTAGATGTAGAAAGTAGAAATGTGGATGAAGACAATAATGTTTGTTGTATTTCTACACATGGGTCCAAAATAATAATTAAGAGAGATAAAGGGAATATGGTCATAATGAGTAAGGGTTTTCGAGAATGCTAGTTAAATCAAAATATGATAAGAATGGGAGTAGACATTTTAGTATTTGTCAGAATGTTTTAGTGGGGGAAAAAAACCAAGCTGGTTCGAAACATCTAATTTAGCTCCATAGATTTGCTTCTTCCTGTCTCTGTGACCTTGAATAAACCACACAATTTCTCAAAACTTCAAGCTAAAATAATAGCTTCTATAAGCACTATTTTAGTTTTTGGCCTTACTTTGTTTCATATTATGCAGAAGAAAGAATTTATTATCTTCAGAAATTTCTTTGTAACCTTTACACTTGTTCAGTTCTAAGTTGCAGTTATTACAATTGTTATGGTGTGATAGTCCTCAAAAATATTTTAGTTTGAAAAAAAGTAAAATACAAAGGGAGGATGAGATTGTGGTTTATTTGTGAACCCCCTTCAGTTAAGTTTTAAAGAGCTGAATAATGTTTAAGAGGCTAGAAATGGAGACTAATGAAAGACCATTTTTAGTTGTAAACAAATGCAAACTTTTGGTTGCCAGTGCATACCTCTGACACAGGAAATGCATCAACTCTAAAATATACTTGTTTTGAAATAATTAAAAATATTGTAAACCACATGTATTACAATGTTTAAGATACTGTTTGCTGAAATAATTTAAATCCTCATAATTAACTGGTCATAAAGTTAGAAAATGAAAAGGTATTCATTGTAGAATGAAATGCAAAGAACATTGAAAATATTGTACCTTTCATTGTCTCCTCCTAATGTCCTTGTTGAATATAAAAAAATAATTTAACATAACATTAGGTTTTATGATATTATAAAAATTATATGGGAGTCTTGTTCCAGTTTTACAAAAATTAGCTCATGTTGTGCATTTCTACAAGGGGCACTGATTATGCACACCTAAGACTCCAGAAGACAAAATGTGGGTCCCTTCAGCCTGCTTGCTGCTTCCAGCATTTGAACCTGGCTGAGTTTCTAATTAGAAAAATAAATAAAACATGAAGCATAAATAAGGAGGGTTAATGAAAACTACATAGTGGGACTAATCTAAAAGACTATCTATTTTCAGGAATCGTTTTCACAGGTTAAAAAGCAAAATATGAAATAGAAGTATTCGTTCTTTGAGGGTGAGTAAAATTTCTCTTATGTAAAGGAATAGCTAAATTATAATACAGGAAGAAATCCTGGAATAAATTAAATTTTATATTGCACTTTATGTAAAACATTTTATTATTGTAAGATCATAGACAAGAAAATGGGCCGCAAATTCTTTGCTAGATTTCTGTTTAAGAGTTAAACTATGTGCTGTGAGATATGTTACATAACAATATTTTTTTTGTTTTGGTGAGGGAGATTTGGTGAGGGAGGCTTCTAGCCAATCTTCCTCTTTTTGCTTGAGGAAGATTAGCCCTGAGCTGACATCTGTTCCAATCTTTCTTTATTTTATATGTTGGTCACCACCACAGCATGGCTTGATGAGTGGTGTAGGTCCACACCTGGGATCCAAACCCGCGCACCTGGGCTTCTGAAGTGGAGCACACTGAACTTAACCACTATGTCATTGGTCTGTCCCCAACCTAACAATCTGAAGTAGTCACCTATTAATGATGAGGTCCTTTTTTTATAAATACAACTAGATTGAAATCTACAATTCAAAACCATGAAAAGTAGATAGTATTTAGATTATCGGTTATGAGCAACAAAGACAAGTCCAACTATGCTTTTTGTAAATTCAGAAATCTGTAAATTAATGGATAAATTATATTTTGAGAATCAGTTACTTGAGATAAAATCCTAGTGTATTTTGAAAGATCTCTGGTTTCTTATAGAAATATCTCTATTTCAGCATGGTATTCCTGTTTCTTTTTGGTAAATACATGCAACAATAACCTAGGATGGATTTAATCATTAGGACAGTTTTTGCAGGAATATAGAGGGGTTTGTTTAAAGATGTATGCTAATCTAAAAACTGGAAAAAATATATGTTGAAAAGAAAAAAAAGAGGCCGGCCCCATGGACTAGTTGTAATAGTTGTACTGAGTTTTAGTGTATTTTCAGCCTGAGAACCAACGTCTCTTCTTAATGCCTCAGAATATAAAGAGTTAGTCAATTATTATAGCAACAGTGAATATTAAAATACAAGCACACTTGTCACCAACATTTCTCGAAGTTCTGATCCACATAAACATAGTGGGGTCTAAAAATATTCTGAAAAGTAATGGCAGGTATTTCTCTCTACCAGTTGAATTTTCACTACCATCAGATAATTGTATAAATGTGATTTACATTTCATCTGGCTTACCATCTTTGAAACTGTGCAATAATTTATAATTCTCAAGATCTTCACTTTTATTTTTAAATTTGCAAATAAAGTGTTTATCGGTACTTGGATTACATAATTTAAATGTTGCCAATTCTAATTTGCTTAAAATGCAACTCATTTCACATAGATTTCATACAACTGGTGTGGAAGCCTTTAGAAGGCCTTCGTGTAAGGCATCACGCAAGCACATAAAGGAAAGAACTTTAAAAACACAACCTTACTATAAAATATTTTAACTAGAGAGTATAAACAGAAATAAAAAGAATCCCAAACACTAACTTTGAACTATAGTGTTCTGTTGCATACATAAAAGCCCTCCTCCCTTAGGTAACATCATCCTCAACACAATATTTTCTATATATCAGTACTAAGATAAAGACAAGGAATAGAAAACAATAATACACATGGGAAAGCTGCAAAGGTTACACTAGTTTGCAAAGTTCTCACTGCTTTTTCCCCTGGACTCCAATTTCTAATTTTCTTTTGGGTCTGTGCTGGGAAATCCTATGTTCCTTTCATCTTTTGCATTTATTGCTCATAGTGGAGCTTACCAAAATTTACCCCTCTATCACCTTTCACTTAGGGCAAAAATCTTGCTCTTCACCATGGAAGATGCCACCATCTCATTCCATCATGTAGACCTAAAATCACAATCTTCTCAAATCTGTGCTTTTTTTTCTGAAGTGAATAATTTGCCAAGTTTTAAAACTTCATAATTGGTGCCATCCATTTCTTCATTCCAGTTCTTTCAGACTATAACCGCAATTTAATCATAGCTTTGCAAAGTCTGGAAAAGTTTTCTTACCAGTCTCCTTGGACACCCCACTTGATGGAGTCCGTGTCTAACTGCAACATGCTTTATCATCTCCATGTGCTTGAGCTTGCAAAGACACACAAGTGACAACTTCTGGAGCTGTCCGATAAATCTCTGGATGAGAAATTCCAGCTTTAGAAAGTTTTTTTTCCAAAAGTGTAATTCAAAATGCAATGTTTAGTTACCCAATATTTGGTAAACCTCTAGTCAGAAAAAAAAGCAAAAGCAGACATTTCCTAGGATTTTCCAGTCATCTACTAAGAGATAAGTCTGAAATTCTAGTACAGGGTAAAGGTTGTAAGAATTTTGCAAACTACTGTAACCACTGAATGTAACAGTTTGAGCATTAGAGTTTGTATTTTCTTTCTTCCCCCAAATCCACTAAGAAATGTTAAAGATTTCCTGAAAAGGATAAATCCTTCAAGAAGTTGATAATTGGAATATCTGTATATAAGGATGTGGATAAATTAGTAAGCTAATACGAAAGACAAAAGTCAGATGAGGGACAAAAAAGTTGAGTTATTTTACTGTTGAATATTTAGTTATGAAAATAATTGCCTGAAGAGAAATGGTAAAAGTTGGTAAACTGAGAAATTGGACTTGATTCTGGATCACAGTGGGGCAGGGAGTGGGGAACATTCATTTTCCAATTTTTAATCCTTCTAGTCTATTTAAAAATTCACTTTTAAACATGTATATGTATGCATACATATGCATAGAAAGTTATTTCAAGTGCAAATATGTATAAAATGAAAGTCTGCAGAGCACATATTAAGCAAAAATGTAAAAGATGAATCTGGAGATTCTTTCACTCCTTCCACAAGAAATTAAGCAGTCTGAGGCACCTTGACCTAACCCAGTACCGTTTTCCACTAATATGTGAATAATTAAATAGTTTTATGCCACGTGATGCAATATATCACGACTAAAACACTTTCTCTCTAATACTTGTTCACTTCACATATTTATAACATGATTCCTTTATTTGTGGATGTCAGAAACATATGTCCTGGTTCCAATTCCACATACACAATTTACCAGCTCTGCGGTCCTTGAGAAAAATCACTTAATCTCTCTAAGCCTCTGTTATTCTTCTGGAAACTAGGGATAACAATTCCTACACTAAAGGATTACCTCACAGATTAAAGATAACGCATGGAAAGTGCACTTGGCATGCTGCCTGATCCATAGGAAGTAATCAGTAATTAAATGCTGTTTTATTGTTGCCCTTATTATTATTTGACTCCCCAAGCAGCATGTTGGTGTGAGTCTCCATCGTTTTAGCAATGAGTGGCATATCTGAATTGACAGATGAATGCTCTGGAGGGTGTAATTCCTGTTTTTCTTATTCTGGAGAACAACCGATCTCTAGTGTCTGCTCTGATTTGAAGCTCATCATTTCAGGAACATATAATGATACATCCTAAAGGAAATGACCTCCATGAATATTGATTTACATAATCAGAAAGAAACCACTGGGAGTCTTAAAAATGACTACCGTGTGCAAAACAATCATTGATACTCTCCTAAATTACAGCATTGAGATCAAAGACAGTTCTACAAGTTTAGCAGCATGGCTGTCATTCAGTCAGTGATTCTACCTGTAAAGTTCCAATTTTAGTGCATGCCTGATGATAAGTATATATTTTAGTAATCCTGTATATCTATTAAATTTCTTGCTGCTAGGTAAATGAGGCAGTAAAAGTCAACACAAACAAGAGTTCACCTTTGAGACCACCTCTAGCCTTAAAGACAGAATCCAAGATAGATCTAAACCCTTCAGCATAGAACAGGGAACATGATTGCTATCATTGAATATTTAGCTCATTCCAACATAGTTGCTTTTGAAGAGTTAGTTTAGTAAAGTGATTAAGAATTATCTAAGGAGTCCATCAAACCTGATTTTCAATGTCGCGTACGTTACTTACAAGCCATGTTAAATAAAAATCTCCAAGTCTCAATTTCTTTATCTGTGAAATAGAAACACTATCACTGAATTTAAGAGCTTAATGAGAAAACCTAAAACTAGCCCAGCCCTTGACATATGGAAGTTACTCCATAAGGAGTTACTGTTTTCGAAAATCTTTAAAGATGTATCTTTGCTGGGGCAAACTGACATCTCTTTGGGAATGGCTTATACAGAATTCTGCCTGAAAACATTGAAGGAAGTGGAGGTATGGAGGACTTGAGGGGAAAAGTACATCAAAATGGGGGAAATAAAAGGAGATATTTCTGATACTAATGCTATATGGAAGAGTTATTGTGCTAATACTTGCTATATTTTTCTACTATTTAAGAGAAAAAAATGTAGGTCTAGTCTTAGCAGTAATTTGTTTTTCTAAATAGATTACTCATTTAAATATATTGCTTGTGGTCATTTAAAGATACCACTATTAAAATGTCTTAATAAGTTTCCCAAATGGCAAGTCATTTTAGGATTAGCTCTGTGGAAAAAGGTGTATATATAACATCAATCATTCAAAATATTTAAAACAGAACATTTTTACTTATAATATTTAGTTGAAAATGAAAACCATAC
The DNA here is from genome assembly GCA_031878705.1 of Tapirus indicus. Lineage (NCBI taxonomy): Eukaryota > Metazoa > Chordata > Mammalia > Perissodactyla > Tapiridae > Tapirus > Tapirus indicus. The sequence continues at coordinate 20,292,538 of CM062939.1, read as the reverse complement.
AAGAGTATTTGTCATTTTGAATAAAGAAAAATATGTTGATTTCATAATTTTAATATTGAACAGTTTCTCATGTGGTCAAACTATTGTGTTAAAACTGTATTTGTTTTCAAATGACAATAAGGAGTACTATTAAATTGAATATTGACTTGTAAAAGAAAAGAAAATTCTTGAACTACATTAATTATACTTTGGAACAGATAATTATATGGCTTAGTTATTCCACAATCATGACAAGGTTTAACCCTGATACCATGGTGAGATACATAATTATTTTCATGCTGGAATTTATAGCAATAACGAGAGGGCCTCAAGGGAGAGAAAGTATAAGGATTATAATTCTATTTTTGATCCTACCTGTGGATGTTTTTCAGGGCTTTTATTAAAATGGCACTTTTCAAGGTAGGTTAACAATCACTTTCAAACATTTAAATTAATTCCCACATGCTAGTAAAAGGAAGACTATGCACTGGGCATAGCTCCCAATGTTCTGTAGCCCATGTCTGATCTGTTCAACCGGGAAGTGAAGTATCGGACAAGAAACTCCAGAATGAAAAAAGAGATATTTTGCATCTAACAGAAAATATACTTTAAAAATTACCATTTTTCTAGTGTACGTTTAGTGATATGCATTTTACATAAGTAAAATGTTCCTAAATAATTATAATAAATATTTAATTGGCCCCATTACTGTATTTCTGTCATCACTGCCATACAGGATATCAACTGTGGTAGTAATAGTGTTTCTCTTCTATTTAACAAAAAAATATTACCAAGTCTAGTCTAGTCTAGTCAATTGATTTATATTTTAATAGATGCCTCATTAAAATATACAACATGCAGTAATTTAAAATATAGCACATGTGAAATAGTGATCTCTACTATACAGAAATTGTATTCAAAACCTCATTTAAGAAAAAACATCATTGTAAGGAAAATACATCCCCAAAAGGAAAACTGTACTTTTTTAGAAACAGCGTTTAAAAATATTTTGTGTGAAGTAGGTAGACGGCAGGAGATTGCTAATTGCTATGTGTTCACACTCCTGGATAACAGTGGACCCGTATTGAATTTCTTTAGTGTATTCTGCTATAATTTAAGATAAAGCTAGTTATATCCTGCTCAGTAAGTATTCATGAACTAATAATAGTATATTTTTGTATAAGTTGAAAATAAAGCCTATGTTAATAAACTTAAATGATATATATCCTCTAAAACAACTGAAATGATGTCAGAAAATTAAGTAGTTGGTGGATGCCCTCACTGGATGCTCTGCCATCCCAACCCCCAAGCTCTGCCTGGGAGTGGCTCAAGCTTTTATTGGACTGCGTCACGATTCAATATCTCTTTTCACTCAAAACTTTTTCCTTCCGTTTCCCATAGGTTTTAATTCTGAAAGCCCTCTCCTCCTGTATGCAAACTTCCTGTATGCAAATTTCCATCTCAGAGTCTCTTTCCTGGGGAAAAGAATCTACAGAAGATATAGTTCTTTTCAGAAATAGATATATTTTTAATTGCCATTTACAGTAATACTAAATAAGAATCAAGAAATAACATTAATTTTGAAGTATAATTTAAAATAACTGCTAATTTTTACTTATTGCTGGGGGTTATTCCAAGACATATACTGAATATAAAAACTCTAGTATGGTATGCAAACTGTACGTGACTTGAATATTAAAAAAGCAACTCTTTCTAAAAAATGTATTAATTGGTAATCATAAAGTAATATTTTTATCGCTTAACAGTATAGTCTTTCTTGCAAGTGTTTTATTGCACTTTACTAATGCTTTTGAAAATTGGTGGGGGGAATTAATTAGATGTGTAGTGTTTTCTATATTTTTCCAATGTAAAGAGAAGGTTTTTTTGTCATTTTACAAAACATTGCTACTTTTAAGAGTGAATTGCTGGTGTTGATCAAAAGATGACTTTATGGGGCCACCTGGTGGCGCAGCGGTTTAGTCTGCGCTTGGCAGCCCGGGGTTCGCGGGTTCGGATCCCAGGCGCCCGCCGACGCACTGCCTGTCTGCCATGCTGTGGCGGCGTCCCATATAAAAGTAGAGGAAGATGGGCACGGATGTTAGCCCAGGGCCAGTCTTCCTCAGTAAAAAGAGGAGAATTAGGAACGGATGTTAGCTCAGGGCTGGTCTTCCTCACCAAAAAAAAAAAAAAAAAAGGATGACTTTATATGCAGAAGAACTTTTTTTTTTTTTTTTATTAAGGAAGATTTTCCCTGAGCCCTGAGGAAGATTGGCACAGATGTTAGCTCATGGCTAGTCTTTCTCAAGCAAAAAAAGAGGAAGATTGGCAACAGATGATAGCTCAGGGCTAATCTTCCTTACCAAAAAAGAAAGAAAGAAATACTTAGGTATAAATCTAACAAAATACCTACAAGATCTATATGAGGACAATGCTGATGAACAAAGTCAAAGAAGAGCTAAATAAATAGGGAGATATTCCATGTTCATGGAGAGGAGGAGTCAACATTGCCCAGATGTCAGTTCTTCCCAGCTCGATCTATACATTCAATGCAACCCCAACAAAAATCCTAGCAAGTTATTTGGTGGTTGTTAACAAACTAACTCTAAAGATTAAATAGAGAAGCAAGAGACCCAGAATAGCCAACATGATATTGAAGGAAATAACAAAGTTGGAGGACTGACACTACGTGACATCAATCTTACTATAAATCTACTATAATCCAGACAGTGTGGTACTGGCAAATGAATAGACAAATAGATCAATGGAACAGAATAGAGAGCCCAGATATGGACCTACATAAATATAGTCAAGTGATCTTTGATGAAGGAGCAAAGGCAATACAATGGAGAAAAAATAGTCTTTTCCACCAGTGCTGATGGAACAATTGGACATCTACAAGCAAAATAATGAATCTGGACTGAGACCTTACACCCTTTACAGAATTAACTCAAAATGGATCACAGATCTAAATGTAAAGCTCAAAACTATAAATCAAGAAGATAGCATAGGAGAAGATCTAGATGATCTTGACCTTGGGTTAGGTGATGATTTTTTAGATAAAACACTAAAGGCACAAGCCATGAAAGGATTGATAAGCTGAACTTCATTAAAATTAAACTATTCTTTTCTGCAAAAGACACTGCCAAGAGAACAAAAAGACAAGGCACTGATGGAGAGAAAACATTTGCAAAAGACATATCTGATGAAATATATATATATATATTATTCATAACTGCCAAAACGTGGAAGCAACCAAGATCTTGAGCAAGTGAATGGATAAGTAAAAGTGGGCCTTCCAGACAATGGAATATATTCAGTGCTAAAAAGAAATGAGCTATCAAGCCTTGAAAAGACATGGAGGAAACTGAAATGCATATTTTTAAGTAAGAGAAACCAGTTCATAAAGGCTACTTCCTGTATGATTCCAACTATATGACATTCTGGAAAAGGCAAAACTGTAAAGACAGTAAAATGATCAGTGGCTGCCAGAGATTGTGGGGGCAGGGGTAAGGGATGAATTAGCAGAGCACAGAGGATTTTTATGGTGATACAACTGCTCTGTCTGATACCGTAATGATCGATACACGTCATTATAAATTTGTCCAAATCCATCGAATGTACAGTATCAAAAGTGACCCCTAATGTATACTTTAAACTCTGGGTGATAATATTGTGTCAGTGTAGGTTCACCAGTTCTAACAAAGGTATGATTCTGGTGGGAACTGTTGATAACGGGGGAGGTCATGTATGGGGGCAGAGAGTATATGGGAAATTTCTGTACCTTTCTCTCAATTTTGCTGAACCTAAAACCACCCAGTAAAAAAGAGAGAGAAAGAGACAGTTACTAGGAAAAAAAAAAATGTGTGTAAAACATGTTGGGAACATAAAGATGTGTAGAAAGAATCCTAACTTCAAAAATATAAATTTTGGTTTATATCCTGTTTTCCAAAATAATAGCTGAATTGTCTTAAATTTGCTTAATCGCTCACAGAATAACAACAATGATGGCAAAAACAACAATAGCAGTAGTATGCTAAAAATAGTAACAATTAGTGAACACTTTTTGTATAAATGGCCATCTCTTAAGTTCCATGTATATACATTTTTTAATTAAAACTTCCAGAAAATTCTATGGGTTTAATTATATTATCATCCCCAACTACAGATGAGAAAACAGAAACTAATAGATTTTACCATTGCTAAGTTGTGACAGCTAATATGTGGTGGAGGCTGATCTTGAACCTGATAATCCAACTCCAATAGTCATGTCTTGACTCACTCCACCAGTGTCTCTATTTCCTTGTTTCTGAAATGGACGTATTATAATATGTACATGAAGGGATGATTGTGAGGATTTCCCAAGATGATAGCTATGAAAAAGCTTATTACATATACTGTGATGTCAAGTTAGTTTTTATTTCCCCTCCCGGCTTCTTTTAATGTCAAATATTCAGACATCATCCTAAACTTGTGTTATTGAACTTGGTTGTAGTATAGTTTTATCATCATGACCTAATGACCTGTGTGCCTCTGGCTTCCCTTATAGTAGATGTTCTGAGAGCTTAGCCATTTTCCAGTGCATTGTTTTTCTTTGTTTATTAAAAATTCTTTTAGAGCTATTTGCCTACGATGTGTATATTTTTATGTATTTAACTGATAAAACGTGTACAAAAATTATTTCACCTCTGCACTATGCTGTTGAATTGAGATTTCTGTGTGTAGTGAATATTTCTATTTAAAAAATCCCTACCAACGATTGAATAATAAATTGTGATTCTTGCTAGAAAAGGTTCTGAACCAATACAGTACATCTAGAAGTCAGCTAGATGAATTTTAGAATGGAAATTTTGATAAATCTATTTTGACTACAGAGTACTTTTTTTCCTGTACTCCTGGATATTGAAATGTTGTACTTGTAAATATTGTTAATTGAATGAAATTAGAAAGGAATAAAATCATGTTAAATGCGCTGTAAGACAATGATGAATGATAACTAAAATGATTCTTAATATGAATTTCCTCTCTTTACTCAGTTGGATTAATCCCAAGTTCCTATCATGTGGAGATAGTTTGCATGTACAAAAAGAAATCAGGAAATTATAGTAACATCTGAGAAATCTAAAATTCTAATTTCAGGCATTTTAGTATGTTACATAGAGAGTTTTAATTTTGTGTGTCTATGTGATAGTTGCTACTGCATTTTGCCAGAATATTTTATTAGTTGTCATAACTGGATACTTTTGGTGTATCAGGAAGTAAGAATTTTAATTTACAAAACAAAATATCTTGGAGTAATTTTCCTATGCTTTTTTTTTTTTTACTGTTAATATTCTTTTTTTCTCCCATAAACATTGTTTTTCTAATAAAACCCTATGAAAATCTTCATGAAAACAATAATGCATTCTTCTGTCAAGACAAGATTTGGGTGCCAGCCATATGTTTATGATTAAAAGATGGAATAATTCAAAGTGGTACATCAAATCCTTTAAAACAAGGCAAATAAGTTATAAAACATTCAATTTTAAGGCATAACACCAAGAAATGATTGATTTTCATTATTTTGGAAGAACATCATCAGTTGTGCAAATGTGCTGCTTTAAATGTATCAAGCTAAGGAGAAATACGTTTTTCTAAAGATGTAAAACACTTATAAGGCTCAGTCAAATCACTTAACAATCAACAATAAATCTCACATTAGTTTTTTGCAGTCACCAAAAATTGGTTTTATGGAACTGTTCTTTGATATGATGCCTTTCGATTTATGGAAAAAAACATAGAATATACCTACATATGAAATATCACTTCATTTTATTAATGTAAGTTAAATACTTAATTAAATCCTTTGCCTATTTTTCCTTTACACAATGCTTCTCATAAAACAATTCTTTCATAGCTCAAGGTCAGAAAAAATTTTCTTTCTTCTGATGAATAGCTGGGTTTCCCTTCACTAGACATAGAGAGCACTAGGTGAGATTCTGATTTATAAATATGTGCAGTTCAGAGGAAGGTTCTGTGCTCTGTTATGTTGACTTTGTTGTGGGACAATTCTCCATGGTTACAGCTTCTGTAACAGCTTTTTTCTCTATCTTTTCAAAAATGTCTGTAGAGCAAAGATCCTTGGAAAAGAGATATAACACTACCTTCCTGGAAAAAAACCAGATTGTTTTCCTGACCAGGATGATAAAAATAATGTCTTTCTTCAGAGCAAGTTTGTACAGGTTTTCCAGTAGCCTCTGTGTAAGACTGAGTTTCCTAAATTCAGAATTCCTCACCTAAGACATGACCCACTATTGGGAAAGCATGCTCCTGGGCCACTATCTTTCATCCCAATGGAACCTTGGGGACAAGGGAAATTGATGTGAGCATGAAGTTCTGATCATCTGGAGTAATAAAGTCCTTTGTCTCTCATTCAGCAGTCTTGTGTATTCTACTAGCATTTATAAAACTGTGGCAGGTAAAGAAATTTCACAATTTTCACAGTTTTTGACAAACTTCCCTCTTCAAGACCTCTTCTTGGTCTTGAAAACATTTTTATTCTTAAATTTTACATTCTCCTAGGTATCTTTTGGAAGTAGGTCACTTATAAATAAATGCAATCTCAATGCCAACTATAGTATCATATCCAAAAATCCTTCTTGAAGTTTATCTAAATCCCATGGCTTATTATCTCATGAACTTCAAATTCCTGCACCTTAGGGTAAAAGAAAGAAAGAACACAAGGTCTGTTCTCCTCTCTCAACTCTGAAAATGTAATTTAATATCTTAAGCTAAGGAGGCAGTATAACAACAATTAAATTAAAAGACTCAGAAGCAAGAAATTCTGGGTTCAGATTCCAATTCAAGAATGCAACATTTTATTTTGGGAAATTAACTTACTTTCTCTGTACATCAATTTCCCCGTCAGTAATTAAGTGATAATAAATCTCTTCATTCTTTGTGAAATCCACTTTATTGTGTTACTAGGATTTTACAAACTGACACATAAAGTTCTAAAACAGAGTCTGTCACATGTGAGTATTCAAAATATCCATTATTAGTATTTCAATAATTTAATATTACCGCCATATTTGGGTAGAAGAAAAATAATAATCTAAAATTAAAACTGTAGTACTTTAGACCTATGTTTTCTAATAGATATTTCCTTGATGATTGTAATGTTTATATTCTGGGCTGTTCTACGCAGTAGCCATTAACTAGTAGCTCCCACCGGGAACTGACTTTTTAATTGTATATACTATCAATTAATTCACATTTATATAGCAACATTTGCCTAGTGACCATTGAATTGAACAGTAGAGCTTCAGACTCTGCATATACATTATTCACATTCTTTTGTGTTGTGATTTATTTACAATGCAGATTTCAAAATATGCATAATAAAGCAACTTTTTGAGTGAAATATGGTAAGACATTAAAAATTGATATACTGGGTACTGGATTTAGGAGTTCCTTATTTTATTTTCCATACTCTTCTGTAATTTTGTAACTTTTTAGAGAACAAGTTACTCTTTGCTCTTCAATGTTTTAAGCTTTTGACATAATTATATGTCTGCTAAAATAGAGATTGGTACTTCTGTCTTTCCCTTACAGTAACTTGTGAGGGGAAAGGGTTAAAATATGACCAGGAAGAAATTGGACCGTTATTAGATAGAACACAATTATGAGTGTTTGAATAGACAAAAAGAGCCATTAAACTGCTTTTTGGGGACCAGAGATTTCTGCTACAGGGAAGGATTGGTGGTCTTGATGACGATGTAGTTTTCAAGGATTGTTAGGGGAAGCAGAAAGGTGAAAAAAAAAGGGGCAAAATGAATTGGGGGGAGCTCACAATCAAGGGCAGGAAAACATTTAGAGTCAACTTTTAGGATGATGAATGTTTCTTATCAGTTTTAAGCTAACTGCTTTACTAAATAGCCATATATACTGGCCCATCCCTGTTAATCTTGGACCTTTAGTGAAAATTCATTTTGCCTACAATGCATGAATGTGGGGAGGGGAGCTTACATGGAGACATATTGAGCTCATTAAAATGCTGTTACAAAAGCAAAATAAAAACTGATCAACTAAAATGACATAATTCAAAGAAATAAATTCACTTGGTGATTGATTTACTTCTGTGGTCAATGTTTTAATAGCAATGACATTCTGCAAATTGATCCTCAGTAAATTGATAGTTTTTAATCATTTGTCAGTTGAAAATAGAAATGGATAGAATTCCAGAGGCTTATTTTCTAGAGAAAGAAAGCCCTTGGAACATGAGGTTTTTATCTAAGACTAACACAATGGTTTTATTTTTAATATAGCTTTTTGTTCTATTCAATATGAATATACTGCTATGTATTCAAGAAGTAGATTAGAACAGTAATTTATATAGCAATGTATAACTCAATGGTGAGTTAACTAACAAAATTCAATGATGGCACTATTCAAAAGGTCCAGGGAAGGGACATTCACAACCATAGAAAATAATTTACTATAAAATAGAAGAATATTCAACAAAAGTAGTTATAAATGAATGTCACAATTTCTTTCTTCTTTTTTATTCTTATTTATAAAATACCTTACAATGTGGCATCATTCCCTCTGTGCTTTTAAAGTACATATTGTTAACTGATGAATGCCATGAAATAAATGCAGATAGAGTGTCACGTGTAATCAAAAGTGAAAGAGATGACTTTCAACTGAGTTATTCAGGGAAGATGAGATGTAAGTGATAGCTTTTGAGCTGGAAGTTAAAGCTCAGGTAATGTTTCGGCACAAAGAATTCACAGGAAAGATCAGGGATTGTAGAAAAATAAGGTTAGAACTAAAAATTCCAAATTATACATGATTGTATAGAACTCGTCCCTTTCCCCCTTTATTTCAATGATCTGAGCTAATAAGCAGGAGCACAATAAACTATTTAAATAAAAAATGCAAACAAAATAAAGCCTATTTTTAATCAAGAGTAAATTGTTATATCTGAGAATGAACTGATTTTCTCTTTGAGTAAAGCTCCTTGTATGGGAAAGTCTTCTGCATGAAGGCTGCACAACACAAAGGACTTTCTATTTGCAATTTTCTTGTACAATTTTGGACATGGAAGTAAGCCATATCCACAAATCTCACTGTATTATGCTAAATAAGCTTTAATTAGTAATACTTTGGGGCAATGTTTACGAACACTTTAAAATTCAATGGTATAATTACATATGTTGCTCTGTGATTGTTTAGGAAACAAATGATACAATGACAGAATAATTTTCATGATAAATGTTTCTCAAATGGACAGCCTATTCAGAAAAAACTCACACATATTTTCCCTTAAGAATATAATAAAAATTAGCAGAAATATGTGGTGAGTTTGCTTAAAATATTAAAGGCCCAGGCATGTAATTTATGAATAATCTTCAAAAGAATTATTCCAAGCAGGAAAAACATTTGTAAAACTTTCAGGTATTAACAAAAATACATGTAGACTATATAAATATGCATAATTTTTACTGCAAAAAATATATCAGGAGGGAATGAGAGGTAAATAAAAAAAAAATGCCCCAATGAATAAACAATAAATAAGTCAGTTTGGAAAGTTCCTATCATGTTAATTTACATGTATTTTTAAAACAATAACATAGCACTTCTGATTAACATTCGAGACCGAGCAGAGTAACTTTCCCTGTTCTTTCCTCAAACACTATAAAAATGAATGTAAAAGGAATTTTTAAGGTGAATTCTCAAAGGGATCAAGAAAAGGGGAAAGAACATGACAAACAAAATTTTCAAAGCTGAAAGGCAGATGGACGTATGGTAATTGCAATGAATAAACTCAAAATACTAAAAACAAAACCGTTTTTCGAAGAGTTGGAAATATGCAAGGCTTAAAAATGGACAATATCAGGTGTTTCGGAAAGTGATGTTGATGTGGAGCTACAAACAGAAGTGGGTAAAAGTCTGTTGAAATAACAGATCTCAAGACCTCATAATCCCTCCTTCACCATGACAGAAGCTTGGAGGTGTACTTTCTGGGGGCGGTGGGGGAGGAGCAGGCCTAAGTCTCTCTGTATAAGAGGAAGACACATGGCCCTTTCCCTCACTGGATGCCATGATGATAACAGCCAGTCTTATTCTAGACACAGGAAAATGGAATGTTCTTCTCTGGATAATCTGAGGAGCCTGAGAGAAAAGACAAAGACACTTAAAAGTTTAGAGTCAACCAAGGAAATATTTCAACCAATTGCCCTGTGACAAGAGGTAAAGCCTGCTAGCCACCACTACACCCCAAAGCAACACACACTCAGAAATTCTGAATCGTTTTGTGGATACCATGAGCAATGGATCATCAAACATTTGAGGAAAGTCCGTAACAGGAAAGCCTTGAGATGAGTTCACAGAATCTGGAGGAAACTTAGGCAGTGTTCTTAGGAGAGGAAGGATGATTAATGTACTTAATTAATGCCTTTAGAGAGAAAATATATTGTATCCATGAAAGAAGGAATGCGTGGCATACAAAATGAAACAAATTTAAAGTATGAAGATCAGAAATTAAACACACACATACATAAGACAGGATAAAAAGATTATTAAGGGGCTGGCCCTGTGGCAGAAGTTAAGTTCACGTGCTCTGCTTTGGTGGCCCAGCGTTCTCAGGTTCAGATCCCGGGCATGGACCGATGCACCACTTGTCAAGCCATGCTGTGACGGCGCCCCATTTAAGTGGAGGAAAGTGGGCATGGATGTTAGCCCAGGGCCAATCTTCCTCAGCAAAAAGAGGAGGATTGGCAACGGATGTTAGCTCAGGGCTAGTCTTCTTCACACACACAGAAAAAAGATTGTTGATGATCAGTTCATGAAGCTCATCATGACCATAGTTTCAGGATAGGAGAGTAGTGAAAATAGAGGAAAGGAAAGTTTACAATAAATATATATTAGACATAGAGGATGAGTGTTTCTTGATGGAAAAAGGCCACTAAGAGCCAAACATTTCATTAAAAGAATTACATCCAGGCAAAACACTGTGAAACTGAAGAATACAAGGGGCAAAGAAAAGATACCAACAGCTTTCAGAAAAGATCAAAAGGGCCAAATAAAAAGAATAGAAATTCGAACAACATCAAGCTTCTTGATAACATCGCTAGTACCCAACAGACAGAACAAACATTTTCAAAATTTTGAGTGGCAAATAGTTTTCTTCCCAAATTTGACATGCAAAAAGTCACCTATGGGGGCTGGCCCAGTAGTGTAGTGGTTAAGTTCACACACTCTGCTTTGGTGGCTTGGCTTTCCTGGTTCGGATCCCAGGTGCAGACCTATGCACCACTTATCAAGCCATGCTGTGGCAGCGTCCCGCATATACAGTGGAGGAAGATGGGCACGGATGTTAGCCCAGGGCGGGTCTTCCTCAGCAAAAAGAGGAGGATTGGCAACAGATGTTAGCTCAGGGCTAAGCTTCCTCACCAAAAAAAAAAAAAAAAAAAAAGAGAGAGAGAGAAAAAGAAAGAAAGAAAAGTCACCTATGAACTGTAAATTTAGACAATAAACACAACCAAAAAGCAATAGGCCTCTTTTCAGGAAGCTACTAAATAAAGTATTTCACTAAAATATGGGACCAAATAAAGAAGGAAGATGTAAATTCCACATAATAGGGAACTCAATGAAGTCAATACAGAGAGAGAAATCCCAGGGTCAGGATGAAGGAGAGATCCCAGAATGAGAGTCGTGCATCAGGCTTAGAGGGTGTCCCATCCAGCTACCAAAAAATACTAAGGGGTCAGGACATTTATATTTTCACAAATTGGGAGCATGTATCCTACGAATGGAAGTTTAGGGTCCAATTAGCTAGAAATACATAGAGAACAAAACAATGAAAATGAAGTGATTATCAATAATTATTGTAAAAAACAAAAAAAATGCAATCATGTATACTACCTGGCTCAGTTGTAAGTAAAATATTATGTAGTCATAACAAAGTAAACACTAATACATAATCTAACAAAAATAATGATATAAATCTATTAGAGGATTGTTGTGTATATGTTTACATATGGGGGAGTGTGAACTGGATGTTTGTATTCCGTAATAGAGAATATTCAATAATAACTCATAATCATCAAATATGAGAGGTATAATATATTCTTTATGGTTCTATAATTATACCAGTGACTGTGATTTTTTCAATATTCAATAAATTGCTGTCTAATACATTTTTTAAATCCTTAGTCCTTTTTGTAGATTTTTCATTACTCAAAATTATTACTTATAAAAGACCCATAATGATGTGAACATGATGATGAAAATCTTGGTGATAGTTTCTAAGACTTAAGGCTTGACGACCCCTTAATAAGTTTCCTGAACATTGTCCAACAATGGAACACTGTAGTTTTCTTAGCTTGGTTCAAAAACAAGAGAAAGAGCTCATTGTTACAAAGGATAAGGATGGTCCTAGAGATCCTTAAGCAAAAGCAAAAAGAGAAAGTGGGAATAATAAGGACATGATATCAGTGATGTATTAGTGAGAGAGCTCAAACATATTTTAAGTTCTTTCCATGGTAGAATGAGGGAAACTGACTCTGGTCTGTGTATCATTTGAATTCAGGGAATATTACACATGCTTTAGTATATTTGCTTGGGTTTCAACTTACTACCCTTACACCCATCCCCAATCTCAGAGTTAGAATTCATGCTTTTACTATACTCCATGACTTGCCCCACTGGCTACAAATAACAGGTAGAGGGGGACACTTGAACCATGTTGAGCCTCCCTCCCCAACAAAGTTTAACTTCTTCTCTAATAATATGTTTAACTTCACAAGTTTACCCAGTCAGAATCTCCTGAAATTCATAGAACAGTGGAAAATTTAAATAATAAAATAATTCTAGTTCCTTAATGAGGCATCCATTTTCAACATTATATTTAGATTTTCTAAAGTAGTGACAGACTTTCTAGCATGCATAATACATAGCACGTAGGAAATGTCTTCTACCAAATTTGGCCGATTCTGGACAATGAATTAATCAAAATAATAGTTAAATCACTTGAAAAGTAGTATATTATTATATATTCCCTGTGCTAGAGCCAAGGTGAGAATTTTGTGGTGACAGTCAGGAAGTAGTAGCTTGTGACATATCCACATTTCTTTGGTCAGAAGAAAGTATCAGAATTGTTAAAACTACCAGCTGTTTATAAAGGAAAAAAAAGAGTTAAAAAAGTGAATTAATGCATAAAGACAAATCAGATGAGCAGAATAGCTCAACATGGAATGCCAGTAGAGCATGATTCTGTGAAGAGAAGTGGGCTGGCAGTTATCAATAGTGAAATAATGCCACACCCATTTGATTCATTTTAATAAGCTGTGGTTAATAAGCACATATGGGTTTGGGATAGAGTCATGTCGCATATTGGGGAAAAATAAGCCCAGTTATGTACATACTAAAATGTGACAATATTGATGAGTCATGCATAGTAAGAATAAGAATAAGGCTGAATAAATAAGCAAAACTACAGAACTCAGGTGATGTTAAAAGTACGGAGACCAGACTGGCAATTTAAGAGTTAACAGTAGTTATCATGATGAAACCACTAGGTTCTTGTGCTTAGAAACTGATTTAAATCTAAGTCATCAGTGAAGCTGAGGTCTGAAGGGTCTCAGTTAATATAAGATTCAAATTTTTCCAACAACAACAAATTATTAGTGGGTTCTGGTATAGAATCGAAGGAAGGCAGAAGCAGGGGAAATAAAAGTACAGTTGGCATACAGCTTATTCTCATCTTTCCTTTCAAATTTTTCTCTTTGTTCTTAGTTGATACATATTCTAAAATATTCCCCAGTGAAAATTTTGGTCAATATTTTACAATCTTCCTTTTCCTAAACATCCACAGGCAAGAGCAATTCGCCTTGCTCTTATATTCTGGTATGTATGAACAATTTTTTACAGTTCTAAGATTTTTATCAATGTGTCTTTCTCAGTAGCAACTATGACGCCATCCTAATTCCTTCTTGCCTTAGATCAAGTGCAACCTCTACATCTGGGCCACCTTAGAGGAAGACAGTGGTGCAGTATAGGGTAGCACGGAACATGGAAGTGTGACAGAAACATTGTCCCAAACCTAAATGGACCAAAACTATTTTGCATAATGACATTTATAACATCATCTGGGGAAGAAACTAGCATTCATATAAAATGATGAAGTAATTTTGATAGGAATTTTTGTATTTATTTCTTAATAAAATTTATTTTTAGCTCAGTTTTAGATTTACAGAAAAATTGAAAATATAGAACAGAGAGGTCCCATATACCCTGAACCCAGTTTCCTCTATTATTAACATCTCACATTAGTATGATACATTTGTTCTAATTAATGAACCAATATTGATACCTTATTATTAAAGTCCATATTTCATTTGGATATCTTTATTTTTTTTAACTCAATATCCTTTTCCTGTTCTAAGAACCCATCCAGGATACCATCACTGAATTGTCATATCTCCTCAGGGTCCTCTGACCTGTGACCGTTTCTCAGACTTTGTTTTTGATGACCCTGACAGTTTTGAGGAATACTGGTTGGGTATTTTATAGAATGTCCCTCAAGTAGGATTTTCTGATATTTTTCTCATAATTAGACTGGAATTATGTGTTTCAGGGAGAAAGACCACAGAGGGAAAGTGCCATTTTCATCCCATCAAATGAAGGGAATATACTATCCCATAAGCATGACTTATTACAGATGACATATTGATGAGATTTAAATGGAAGTAAAACTCCTAGACACCTAATTATTCACTATTTTTGTTTGACTATCAATGAAGTCAGACAACATTATTTTTCACCAGATAATAAGATATACTTTATTTTTTTATCCAGAAAAACATAGGTTTTCTAAATACTCTTTGTCCTATAAATATTTCTACAAAAGTAGAAGTCTTTGAAATGATGTCCTTAGAACTTTTTGAATAAAATAAGCTTGAAATAATAGTAGGAGCACAAACATTTAGACCGAGCTTCTATCTAAAGGCATATACTCTTAAAGAAATTGAACTTCCTTTTTCAAACCCCTTTGTTTCTTCTGGCATTCAGGAAAGGCAAAGGACAATTAGGCTGTAACTAAGATGTAGTCAATAGGAGACACAACCAGGTAAATCCAGACTCTCAGTGAAATGTGAGCTAAAACAGACCTACTCAGCCATCGAGGACAGCAAGAACATTCACCTACTTTGTAGTGTGGCAATGGGCGAAGACAAAAAAAAGAACAAAAACAAAACACAACTCCCTAAAAAATTTAAAGCCACAATCTCCACAAACCTGAATTCGCAGCCCAAATTCATACACACTAGGTAGTCTGTAAAACATCAAAGAAAAAAATATAGTTTAAGAAAGCCCTGGAGGAAGGCTTTTGGGTGTCTGAAGAAAATGGTGGCTGCCTAGGTCCGCCCTTCTCAGTACTTCCTCCAAAATGTAATAAAATATTAATAAGCAAACACAGCTACACAAAATAATACTTTCAGCATAACTGGAAGACAATGAATGTCCCGAAACCAAAATAACTATAAGCAAATAAGCAAATCCCAGGAAGGACCACTCCTGCTTCTGCCACACAGCAGGGGTGTGTGATAAGCAAGAATGTGAGGAAAAAAAATCATGAGAAATGAAAAAGAGGGGAGCTAGTGATAAATTCAGTCTAAAACCTACATCTGATCTCAAACCACTGCTAGAAAAAGCAAAGCTATCCAAAGTGTGGAAGTACTAAAGAAGCGCCTGCTATGAGACTGGACTACCAACCTCAGCACTACTGGCATTTGAAACCAGATGACTCTTGCTTGGGGGAGCTGCCCTGTACATAGTAGGACGTTTGGAAACATCTCTGGCCTCTATCTAGTAAAGACTAGTAGCAAAATTCTGCCCCCACCCTGCCCTCGGAGTTGTTTCAACCCAAAATGTCTCTAGACATGGCGTAGTGTGCCACGTGGGACAAAACAGTCTACTTTCTCCTTTGAAAACCATTGATATAAATGGCAGGAACTTAAAGCCTATGCAATTTGAAGTGTCAGTCTTTTTTTTTTAAGCCTAGTTTCTCCGACATGATAAAGGCAAAAATGGATGGAGTGGTACTCTTTAACAATTGTTTGGTGGAGGAGAAAATAGTTAAAAGGGGAAAACATAGGGTCTCTCATGACAAAAGAAAGTCATGATTCAGAGGACAGACAATCTCTTTCCGTACCTCTGAAAAAAAATCATACACGCTAAAGAATCTGGACTTTGCTACCCTGTCAGAAGTAAACGCCACTAAACTTCGAATCCTGAATACTACCCAAAGATGACCAAAATGAAGAGGAAAAGAAATATATCCATGAAGAGTGATTTTTTAAGTATCAGAAAATGAAATATAATATACCTCAAGGAATGAAATATTCTCCCTGAATAAAATCACCTTAAAGCAAAAGACACCTGTAAGAAAGCATTAAACAACTAATCACATTCAGTATATTTATATATAATAATATATAATTATATAAATATTTATTTAGGGATAGGAAAAATCACCTTGAGTCAGGAAAAAAAGTGAATACAATTAGGAAGAAATAAAAATGAAAAGAGAGTTGATTAAACTCAAGAAAGAAAGGAAAGGAAAAGAGAATGTGATCTTCCTTTATCAAACTCTATTTTTATCTCAAGGCACTCAGGGAAGGAAATATAAAACTCTCAGTAATAAAGACTAAATTACAAGAGAGACTAGATTAATTAAAATTTAATAAAGGGCATTGAAGAAAGCGACAACAACTAAGAGAATGAAAAAGAGATAAAGACAAAAGTACACATATCTGTACTGAATCCTACAGCCACACATGGAACATATCATTCCCTTTTCAAAAAGACATCCAAATGTCTTCTCTATTTAGTTCAGGATTTCACAACTTCAACAATACTGACAGTTTGGACTGGAAAATTCTTTGTTGGGAGAGGGGTGGTAATTCTGTGCAGTGTAAGACAATTAGCAGCACTTCTGGACTCTAATCATTATGCGCCAGTAGTAGCCCCCCTCTCCCCAGGTGTGAAAATCAAAAACATCTCCAGAGGTTGCCAAATGTCCCGAGGGTTAGGGGAGGGGTAATCATTCCTAGCTAATAACCATGGCTTTAGTGCATGCACGATGAAATAACTTGCCTTAATAGATGTCAATAATTAGAAATTAAACAATGTTGTATACTCAGTAGAGCAATGAATGATACAAAGATAATAGAAACAGAACTAAATACATACAGAAAATTGTTTTATGACAAATTGGTGTTGCAGAGTTTCTTAACGAATGGTTTTATGTCAACTTTTTATACCTACTGAAAACTCGTGGAATTGGACCCTTTCCTTTCCCTATTCAAAAAACTTTAATCTAAAATAACTAAAACATAAATTTGAAAGATTAAAAGTACAATAAAATTGTAAAAGGCAAAATAGAATAATACCATTATGAATCAAGGTAGGAAAATATTTCTTGTATAAGATATGAAAATACATACTATAAATGATAAGATTGGTACATTTGACCACAGGTGAATAAGTAACTCCTGTTTATATGGGTTTACAGCAAATAAAATTAAGAATCAGGCCATGAAAATGTGAGATAACATTATATAGATAGATAGATAGATGATTGATAGGTAGGTAGACAGAGAGACAACAGATATAGATATTCTGACAGAGATATAGAGAACAAGTCAGAATACACAAAGTCCTCTTTCAGAGAAATAAGAAAGATTGAAATGCAAAAGCAAAATGGGCAAATCTTTAGAACAGTGTCTTCAAAAAAGAAGAAGTAAAAGTGGCTGATAAATATTTGAGAAAATGAACAACTTCACCAATAGTCGCGGAATACAAACAAAACCAAATGGAATCAAGTGTTGGTAGGGTGTGGAAATAAGAACACATATGTTCTTATTGGAATTTAATTGGCGTAATCACTTCTGGAAATAATTTGGGATTTTCCAGAAACAGTGAGGCAAAGCTATATGAGGAATGATGAAGGACTGAATTTTTTTTCATTGACCTCAGTAAAACATTATTCCACAAAATTGTTCCTAACCTCTGTTGTTAATCCTAGAAACTGACACCTGGTAAATCCTTAATTCCAGTCTTGAAGGCTCTTCATCCTACCCCATGACAAACACAACTTAAGTTTCCCACACTTTCCAAGATTTTGAAGAGAGAGAAAGCCATGGAATAAAACTGACTTTAACCTTCCTTTATCTAACCTATAAATTCTTCAGGACACTTGCTGCCTGACACAACAGTATTCTAAGCTGTTTTTACTTTGCAGTAGTCTTACAAAAGGAATGAACTAACCACTTTTGCTTGAATTTTCTCTTTAATATTTATGATCCAGAAATACTACTTTTTATGTATCCCCCAAACCTCCAATGTGTTAACAACAAAAATGTCATTGTAAAATCACATGTATTGTGGTCCTGTTTCTTGTAGCCCCAACTGGAAAAATACAAGTGTTATTCAACAGTAAAATGGATAAATAAATTGTGCTATGTTCATAAAATGGAATACTATCCAGAAGCTAAAACAAACAAACAAAAGAAGTGAATAGTTCTATTTATCTCTGCTACATTGGGACAAACATTGAGTGAAAAATGAATCACAGAAAAATACTCATACTATATATAGTTCAAAGTACAAAACTAAACAATATATGACTATGGGAACCAACACACATAGGGAAAAAAATTTTAAAAAGCAATGTGATTATAATGATAAAATCTGTATAATATTTTCCATTGTGGGCTAGGAAAGAGATGGGATCAGGAAAGGAGATGTAGGTGATAATTCAAAGCTAATGATTACATTCTATTTCTTAAAATGGTGCCTTTTGCATATTTGTTCTCTACATCCCACATCATTTAAACTATTTTTGTATCTGCTCTATATTTAAGAAACTTTTGCAACCAAACTAAAGAATTAACAAGAAAAAAGTTATGTAGAGAGTGTTTGAAAAGAAGGAAGGAAAGAGAGAGTAAAAGAAGAAAGAATGAATTAATTCGTATACTTTTTAAGTGGATTAAAGTAATAAACTCTGGAAAAACCTTTTAAAGCACAGTCATCATTTTATGTCTTTTCCAACTTCAACATTTGCTTTCTAAGCTTCACCTTATTCTTCAAAGGGCAGTTAACAGTCAAGACCCATTATAACACAGTCCATGGGATTCTATGCCTTGGGACTGTTTCATTTAAAAACAAAAAAAAAGTCTTACAAAGCTGTCTTTTTGCTGCCTTTTTAATGTTTTCTATTATATGATGGACTTTCTTCAGGTTTAATTAGATTCCATTATATGGAGAATACTACTTATGTGCAATATTGCTTTTATTAGAGATAATTCAATTGATAGAGATTTATTTATGACAATTTAAAATGAAAAATAATTCTGTTTTTAGACATTTCAAGTTCTCAAATTTTAATATGGCATAGAATCAGATAGCTGCTCCCAAAAGATGGAGTAAAATCTCCTGAGTAAATGTATTATCCATAGGCCATACCACTACTATTAAATGCTGCATTATGCCATTACCAAACTGGATTAGAAGCATGAAATCTTTCTTTATTGGAAGCAATAAAAGCAATTTGCCTGAACCTATTACAATATGTCTAATTTATTAACCATACTTTGAAGTACAATATGCTTAATAATTTATACTTCTGAACTATTTCTATGTATCTTTTACTTTTTAAAGAGAAACATAACTGCCAGCATCCAGAAAAGTCATTATTCTAATTAGAAAAATACTGAAGGCTTAGAGTTCGTTCAACAAATCAATATTTAATTAGCAATGTGTCAAACTGCAGATACCTCTTACTATAGGATATGTTAGTAAAATGAGCTGTTCCTTTATCATTGGTATAGCTGTGAAGCGTAGGTCATAAAGATCCAAATAAAAATGAAATTACGAACACACACGGCACTGGCTTTCTGCTATGACCTCAATAATGGAAACATGTCATCAGATTTCTAAACAAAGCATTTCAGATGTTGTCATTTTTATAGTTGGCTTGTATATACGACTAAAAGGAGCTTAACAGTGTTAAAATCACAGAATAGTTTCAATGAATTTTATTAATTCAGATATTTATTTTTTTAATACTCGAAGCTTTTAATAAGAAAAGATATTCATAAGGAATTTTAGTTTTTGTAATCTTTATGTGCTTTAGTGAATTTATTTGATTGCTAAAAGTAATGAAAGCTATTATTTCTCTTCCACTTGAAAAATGAGTCAACGTTACTGTCAGGTGAATTTCCCAGCATGGAACAAGTTAGCTGTAAAAAGTAAAGAAGGAAAACAAAGAAATGTTCACAATTTGTGAACTACATAGAAGGAATGTTGATTACACAAATATTTTGATAGCTTCATTTTATATTAAACATACCTCTTTGGAAATATTGTAAGCTAATGTGTGTATCCAAAATGTCTATATACTTCACGACAGTTTAAACATAGCAATTCACAATCAGTGAAGATATTTATTGAACACTTGTACAATGCTGATTTATATATCAGATACTGCATTTGCTTATACATTATTCTCTTGTTTATGTTAGTATGATGGAAAACTCTATAGAAGTCTTTTAAAAGCTAAAAATGAATGTACTAAGTAGGAATAAAATGTTGAGTATTTTTTTATTTGAGATACAGAAATATCAAAGTAATTGGTGACAGGAATATTAATCTGAAGGAGATTGACTTGAAGTGCCTTAATGTTTGAGAGACAGGATACAAACAAGATGAACAGAGGCATAATGTTCCATAAAGGGGGTCATAGTCAATGTAGCAGTAAAGGAAAGTTGGATTTAGATATGCAAATGGCATTCTGTGACATAAGAGAACTAAAATGAACATATTTTGTCTGAGAAGTGATTATGAGCTTGGGGAACGTTAATTGTATGATGTGCCAAAAGACAAATAACAGAAAGGAATTAATTAATACAATAATGAAATAGAAAACTTAGTGTTGAGGAAAGAGAGAATTTGATGTCGATAGAAGGGCAATAGATATTTTTATTAAAAAAGGACAAACCAGTATGGTTTTTAAAGGTGCCTTTAAAAATTATAAATATGCCTTATATCAAATCCCTACATTTAATAAGCTTATGCTTATTTATCTCCTTTATTGATTAATGCAGCCCCATATTCCTCAACACACTTAAAACTAACTTAGATGCATATTTTCATAAGCGCTGTTTATTTCAAGAGAAAAGCATCAGTTGCCACAGCGTCAAAGAACAAAGATAGAAGAGGGAAAAGATGAGAAAAACCTATCTATTCAGTAGTTAAGAGTGTGGTCTCTGGACCCAGATTTGAATCTCTGTCAACATTGTGTGATCTTGGTGAACTTACTTAACCAATCTTTATCTGTGTTTCCAAATTTATCAAATGCATGTAATAGTAGCATTTATTCCAAAATATTTTTGTGGGTATTAAATTCATGAACATTTTTATAGTATCTACAACTACACCTGTCCATGGGACACTGTTAAATAATAAGTGCTCAATAAATATTGATATTTTGTTTTACCATGTCCTTTGTTTTGGCTAAACAGAGCAACAACTGTTGACATATTTCAGCATTATAATTCTATAAAGTTGATTAACAAATGGCTTCACCATAAAATAGATGCCATTATCTTTTGCAATCACTAAGCATTTAGCAACAGATTTTTAAGATTTTAAAATGGAAAAGTAAGATGCTTATCAATATATATCTCATTCTCACTCCTCCACCCACATTTACATTGTATTATTAATCTGCTTGAGAGCAATGGCTATTCAGTACATATTATGCAATCTTCCTTCCCTAATGTTTATCTTGATAGCAAAGGACACAAGAAATGGTATAACCTGAAAGAAAGGATAAATCCACTAGACTGAAAATGTGAGAAACCAATTAAAGAGGGGTTTCTGAAAGGAGTAGCCAAAGTAATCAATCTCGCTGGGAGTCTGGCTTTAGCTAATATCTCTGTGAGATATTAGTAAAGTTAGTTTTTATGATGCGTGGGAGCAAAAGTGAGAATTGCAGGGGAGAAAGTTTATGTGAATATATCTTTTTGTTGTGGTGGTGGCAGTGGTGGAAGATTAGCCCTGAGCTAACATCTGTGCCAAACTTCCTCTACTTTTCATATGTGGGTTCCACCACAGCGTGGCTGACGAGTTGTGTAGGTGCACGCCTGGGATGAAAACCTGTGATCCTAGGCCACACAAGCGAAACGCACCACACTTTTAACCACTACCCCCACAGGGCCAGCCCCTGGATATATCTTTTCATATGTCTTTTCTTAAGGTTAGAGTGTTGCTGTAAGAGTTAAAGCAAAAGTGAGTGGAAAATGTGGTTGACATTTTTTCTTGTTGTTGTCATTTGTTTTTATTTACATTGAAGAAATTTAAGAATGTTTATTTGCAAATAGGAAGAGATTAGAGGAGAGATAAAATTATTTGGGATCAATCTAATGAGGTCCTTGAAAAGACAGGAGGGACTGGAATCTAGACTACAATTTTACAGAAGAGAAACATCCTTTTCATTGAGATGGGAATAGGAAAAA